>OY754339.1:57231855-62564093 GCA_963573305.1 Pyrrhosoma nymphula | reverse complement strand
TTTTCCAGCTGCGAATTTTGTTTCATCCGGTCACTTCCCTCGAGGTATAGAGTTAACGCAATTTTCCGTCTGCGGCGACTGTAACTGGCGTACCGCACTCCAATTATGCAAACTTGCGTGAATCGATGATGCATATGGAGTGTTACACAGGACATAAAAATGTAGGCCGCTTGAGTATTGTAAAAAAGTAATACGTGATCTTTGGCGCACGTGATCACCATTTTAATGTATATGAAAATATGAGTAGTCAAG
This sequence comes from Pyrrhosoma nymphula, assembly GCA_963573305.1. Classification (NCBI taxonomy): domain Eukaryota; kingdom Metazoa; phylum Arthropoda; class Insecta; order Odonata; family Coenagrionidae; genus Pyrrhosoma; species Pyrrhosoma nymphula. The sequence goes on along the minus strand of OY754339.1, from coordinate 62,563,841 downwards.
ATGCAATCGCGAAGTAAAATAGAAAAGATAAAAATGAGGGACTATACGGTTCACTTCAACTTTTGCATTGAAATTCGATTCCGTGAAATATTTTTGCAACTGAATGTCATTTGAGTGGCCATTTATACTCCGTCACGTACTACGTTCAACGTCACCCTTTTATCAGGTTTTAGCAATTTTTCATTGCACGCATTGCTTCAGTTCTGAATTCTCTGAATCTGAATACTTTGAATCTTTTTTTGTGTATATGCTTCCTAATCTAGGATGAGCACTGTAGCGAAGCAGGTTGAAGTGTGATGGAACTTTGACCATTCCCTGTTTTTTATTGTTTAGCCCACTAGATTACAGTAGCAAAACGGGAAGTAGATAAAATATCTATTTCTCATTCTTAATACTGGAAAAATTTGGAGCAACTAGTACCCGGTTTTTCCTAAGAATTTTAGACTATTCTTGTATTAACTTGACTTCTATGAATAAGATTATATTTCTCTCGAAGAAATAGCTTAGAAAAATTCATTAACTTGTCTTAGGGTAAAATATCTCATTATTACGATTCTACTACTTATTTGCTCTCACCTTGAGGATCTAAAAATATATGTTGTTTATTATTTGGGTAAAGATCGGAGTGTTGTAGTATTATACCTGGGTTTAACGAAATAACTGGAATTTTTAGGACTACTTGATTAGAGTGTAATAGTATTCCACCATAGCACTACTATAAAATGCTTGTAGTCAGTACTATTAGAATTGAGTCTTATTTTCATTTTGTACTTAAAAACTTGTTATGTGGAGTACTTCGCATGATGCAGATTGAAATTATTTATTTTATTATTAATATGGTAAATATTCCGTGTCGCTGAGGAAGAAGAGATTTGTGGTGATGAGTGGAAAATAAAATTATGGTAGATACTTATTTTAGATTCACCAATCCTAGTTGATGGCCTCGTACGACAAGTATCTTAATGCAAATCCGCAGAGCTGCAGTAATAGAAAATTTTCCCATTTTGCGGAGGTCCAATGAAGTTGTTATTGGCATAGATGAAATATATCTCAGGATTATTTTAACTTCTTCAATAATATACCAGTCAAGTAGAAAATTGTTGAACAACAGTTTTCGATGGTAAATAAAAATTTAACTTGTCGGATACCGATACAACGTTATGAAGGTAATGAATAGCATTGAGGCATTTTTTACATTTTAATATAAAAATTATAATTACGTCTTGCATTTTGAATTTTAAATGCCCATGTTTATTTGATCTTGAATAGCCAGCAGTACACCTGTATGAAACTGTTGAGTAAATATTTTCTAGGATGACTTTGAAATGACGCTTGACACGGTATCACAAGTTTACCAATCCTAGTAAATGATGTCTCAGACAAGTATTTCCATGGAAAAACGCTGTACTACCACGGAGAAAGGCAGTCATAATTTGGACGAGGCCTTCGCCAGGTCCAGAGCATGATGGACATCGGGCCGAGAGGGGAAAATTCCCATCGCCTGGACAGTATAATTTGCGGCCGTCCCACGGAGCGCGCAGACATCCTATGGGATGTAGTCGCACAACGGCACACGGTCCGTTACTCCGTTTCGCCGTTTATAAAAGTGCGTGAACTCCAAAACCTGTTAAATCACAAATTTTTCTCGCCTTTTGGCGCAAGTCAGTGGACACGGTCGGGTAAATTGTCAAGGGATGGAAGACCCTCTCGTAAGCAAGAGGTTCACTATTCGAGAAGGAGTGGGATAAAGGTTTATTAATAATTTAATCTGGGTTAAAGGGTATATGCCCTCTCCTCCCAACTCCATTCTCACCGTACACATGGCTGCTAGACATAAAAATAATTATTATACAATTTAAGAGAGGTGCGTTTATGGTTTCGTACATTCGAATTGATTGTAAATGTACATGTACGCTAGTTTCACTGAAATATCACTATGCATATAATTCATTGAATTTGACATCACTGCAAAGAAAACACATGTCCTCATTTGAATGACACCAAAATATCACAACCTTATTGCAAAACTTTTTCAGATTCTTTCCAGAAAAACGTATTCATTGGGATATGATATGGCTGTATGCTTCAGAGATGTATCACTTAAAAAATGAGGAAGTTCTGACGAAAAGATTGGGTCAGAAATGTAGCGTTTTGAAGTTCGTAGTTTGTTTTAGCTATATGAAAAAAAAATCATTATTCATAACACATAAAATAACAAAAAAAATTCTGTTTTGAAGGCGTTTAAGCGCCCCGAGGGAAACATATACAGACAAGTGAAAGCCTAAAATATGTGTATTCAGTTAATCACAGAGCAGCAAAGTTATAAAATACAAGTTTTTATGTGACTGATATTAATTCATATAGGTACCTGCTTCTTATAACTGCTAAAATTTTAATTTAAATTGCAGATATTGTTCCTGTTATGGTTAGACAACAAACTTCGAGCCTACTAAAGAACAGCTTTTCCATGAAGTATGAACGCTAGGTAAGATGTGGGATTGGGTCCAGGTAGTACAAGGGAGTTCTGCGACCCCAAAGGTCCACAGGGGACGTAGCAAATCCATTCTGCCTCCCCGAAATGTAGCCATTCTCATCTTGTACCTTCAAGAGTTTGGGAGCGAGGTCGGGGAAATATATATTTCCGTGTGACCCGTCGGTTGCTGGATTTTTTCCCCATTGCGACTTATATTTTCATTCCCGTTGTGTCCAGGTGAGTCGGCAGGGCAAAGATCGGCCGCGCGTGGCATTCGAAATTTGCATCACAAATGTCCCAGGTTGGTGGGGAATGTTGGAGGGCGAATGTGGTACTGACCAAATGTGAACGGTTTGGGCGCTGCTGTGGCCTTTGGTGAGGTGCCATAGGTGGGGAGAGTTTTTGGGAAATAGGAGACAGAAGGGAATATACATGAAGTAAAAGAAATGTGTGCAGTATAGAGTGGAGGATGTACGAGAATTCCATCATAAGCTCCTGTGTAGCAATCCTGTTCTCCTCTTACTGCTGCTACAGCAGTAAGAGGAGAACAGGAATAGCTACGGGACTAACAGGTATATCATAGATATTTGGAGAGTTAATCACTGGCATTTTACTTATTCGCTCTCTTATTAAATGATTCCGCAGATCTGAGCCGAATCTTAGACATTATGGATGATGATAATCCCAGGTCTTTTTCTACATTTATCAATTTTTGTCGATTTTCTGCTTCTCAAACAATTGAAAAACTAATATCTCAAGTGAGTATCTTTATTTAACATCGAATGTGTAAATTTTGGTTAAAATAAAAATCACAAAACTTAGCAGGGTGACTTGAAAAAATATATATATTTTTTTAACCACGCACACACGGACTTAAACCTTTTTTTTTTCTTACGTTCTTGCTTTCGGTTACATTGATTGTGATTTAAAAAAAACGTAAGCTTTCGCCGACCCTCATGCCGGCTTCAATACAATCAGTGCAACCAAGAACATGAAATCATGCAACACACTGAAAATCTTAAATAAAAAATTATTTAATAATTTTCCGAATAGCATCAGGTTCAACACTTGGTTGAAATATATTGTCTTCCATTTTTTTATTGAAGGAGTTATATCTCTTCAATACAGTAAATTACTAATACACGATTGAAATCCATATAAATTAGAAGCTTGGCATAAACCTCAATATAAAAGTTAACAGGAACAGAGAAATTGATGAAAAGTTCGACTAGGAAAAGAGTAGAAGAAGCAGAAGAGGACAAAGTAAGTGGCTACGTTCCGGCTCTAGTACGCCTCCACTCTGGTGCGTACTAGTTACCTACCAAATCTAGGCAAGTTTTTACGCAGACTTATGAATGGTACTAGTTACGTAAGCTCGAATATTTTTTCAGAAATACGTCATAAAATGAGTGGCAACATGATGCAGTTAAGAGGGACTATAGAAAACGCAAAGAGCTGAGATCTTATCAAACTATTTGGCTGCTTAAGATTATTTTTCGTAATTCAAACTTATACATTGAAAAATGGTTTACCTACATAAGCAGAAATATTTACCTACAAAATGAATCACGACAACTACTTTTTCGCCGTAAATAATCTCTGCTGTTGTTACAACAATCATGGCTGTCTGGTTAGTATTGCCCCTGTCCTGAGTCTTCTTTCCTGTAAATTTTATCTTGTGAAGTGGATTTTTGAGATCACTGCCATGCAATATCTCGCTTCGCACTTCTTGCAATCGCACTGTTAGTCTAAAGGCTGAGAGTATGACCTCACTTCTTGAGTTTGCGGAATGATAGGTACGCATTAGCGTAGATTGAAACACGGTCACAGTCATAAGAAATGATCCGAGCTGTGACGTGGGAACGAATGAGAGCAGTAGGAAAGAACGATGGCGGGGAGAGGAAGCATGTGAAAGGATTGTTGACGATGGTGGCGAGAGGCTGCAATGTAAGCCTCTGGTACGTGCCAGGAGCGGGGAAGCTGACCGGGCTTCAATGTATGTGCACCGAGGGAGTATTCTGTAGGAAAGAGACTGATATGTGCCCAAACCCGAATATCTCGTGCAAGTCCCGATAGCCTGGAGACAGAACATGAGGCGCACGGGTTACGAATGTGGCCAGGTATGCCCAGCGAATGCACTGCAGGAAGATATCCTAAGTTTAGAGCCAAAGAGGGCTTTTGGTCACTTTCATACCGACCGCTTCCATTGTATAAATTGAGATCTAAATAATAATGGAGCAAAATGTTCAAGCTATGCTATTATTTAGTAGTCTACCGCAAAATTCATTCAAAATCATTGCCTTCCTTCGAAATTCAGTCCCTTAGCAATGGAATTTACTTATCGATTCGGATCCGAAAAGTTAACACATCACTTAGGATGTGTTAACTTAACTTAGGTCTTCAGGATTGGCTTTGACCATCGATTCAAAGAGTGGCTCTGCCTTTGTCTTCTGGGTATGAATTGATGACCCGAAGGCCCTTAACTTAAAACCTTAGTGGACTTAAGACAATGAAATTATCTCTACCACCTTTATTTGTGGTTCTGAAATTAAAACAACCACTTTTGTTGGTGATGACCATGGTTTTTATGTAAATTCTGACAATTTTCCTTTGCATTGAGCTTATTTTCGTCAGTAATAAAATTGGTAGTGGACATTGCAGTGTTTTCAATTCATCTTCCTTTTCAAGAGTGAATAATTTTTACTTAGATTGTCAACTACACCCAGACCACAATGTCAGACTCGGTCAGCCTTCGAAACATTTTCGACATTCAACTCTGGAACCTGATGGGAAAAACCCAAGAAATGATTTGACATTGAAAAGGGACTGTTGAGACAGAGTAAAGGGATAAGATAGAATATATGTTCATGTGTGATGAGAAATAATTAATATCTACAAAGATTTGAAGGGAGAAAAAATCAGTAAAATATGTTATTGCAGTAGAAATTTTACCTTTTTAGCTAAATACATTGGCTCTGTAGTTCACTCTTCAAGCTGGAAAAAGTATTCATTAGAGGTAACATGCTTGGAAACTAATCTATATCTTCTGGGTGTAATGTTTCAATTTCTGGTTGGTAGTTAAATCACATAACCTCATATGTAATAATAGAATATTTCATGATTAGAAATTATGGGATTTCTTACTAATTTTCACTCTTGCAATCGCGAGGAACTCCCCTAAAAATATCAAAGATAGTAATAACGTGATGCTAGTACGCTTAAATATAAATTTCAATTTATTTTAAAGGAAGATCTTATCGATACTTCCCTGGGATATGCTACATCTGTGCTCTCCAGAGAGACATTATTTAAAATATAAATAGGTTCTGATTTCTAGATCTGGTGATAATAGCTAGTAAATATAGCAGTGTGAGGTACGAATATTTTAATGTATTTTTTTATTCTATATTTATCATTCACCAGTGGTTTACCAATTACTCTTTAGGTAAAAACCATCATTTTTGATGGCGTTTACACCCTAGGTCCAGTTTGAAACAAATTAATCAGGTTTAATATTCAAATAAGTATACAAAGTTCATGACTTCACATTTGAAAGAGAAAAACTAAGATTTATTTGAGATTAATAGCATCGTATTTATTTCATTCCTTTAAAAGCTGAAAGCTCTTACAGCCGCTTGGATTTTGTTAATAAAATTTTAATATGGTCTTCAGTGTGACCAGAGAAAATTCTCCCTCATGCGACATAACGCTTCACGAAATAGTTTCTGTGATATTACGCGAAGATTTTCGGGAGAATGTTCCTCGTCAGGGAAGGGAGTGAAGCAAGAGGGACATCCCTCATGCTTGGCTCCTTACTCTCTTCCACGCCCGTGTGGCTGTTTTTGTATGTGTGTGAGTACACAGCATGTGATCGTGTCCTACAAGGTTTTTAAAAACCCACCCGCGTACCCCCCGATTCCCCCTCCGCCATCTCCATTTTCTCCGGCCTCCTCATTTATTTATCTTTCGTTTCGGATGAGCAATTCCGTTCTGTTGCGGACTCACGGGGTACGCAGCGGCGTGTGAGGTGCCCTGCGGACGGAGTGGATGAGGTATGCAAAGGGGCGATGGAAATGCTACTATGTTAGTGGTGAGTAAGGGCTTTGGTAATGGGGTGAGTGTAAAGAACGGATTTGAGGAGTATGAAGGTGCAGGGAGAAAGATATTTTGAAGTATTTTCACTCGATACTTTTACTTAATTTCTGAAATTCGAACTTAATTCATTACGCTTAAAATCGTTCAGCGTGAAGGGTTTCAACCGAGGAAAGAATCAAATTTGAATACCTCTCATGACTGTTAACTGAAATAGGTACGATAGGTAGTTGTTTTCCTTGTATTTAACGACCACAGGCAACGAAGCAAGTTGAGTGTTTCGAGAGAATATCGCTGGTGGAACTGAAACGTAACATTTTATATTAATCGGCTCATCAATGTCCTAATAACTATGGCTAATAGATTAGTTCAATACAAAAAGTTTACAAACTTCTTTAGAATTTTTATTGGCTCTTTAAGTCCGAATGACTCACAGGGTCCGTATGCTTTGCAGAGGAGGATCAGTCACAGCGTGCGTGAGTCAGGCGTCGTAATGATAAACGATGCCCTTTGTTTATTCCGCCCACAGAAACACCCTTTAGAAAATAGCCCCGCAAGCAATGTATATCGCATGCCAAAACAATATGATACAGTTTATTTCGGTTCTTATTTCAGTACCCCGGAGAGTGCCACAGCGCACTGAAGTTATAATCGTTTAAACACAGGTTCCGAGGCATTAATTTTGATTTATTTTCCGGAATTCGTTCAGTTTACAGCGCTCATTTAAGTGCATAACCGCTTTTCGTGCAAAACATTGCCATAAAGGCACTCGGTAAGGACCGAGAATTAAAATAATGCGTATTATCGGACTGAGAGAGGGTCTAAAAAACAGGTAACCAAATAAATGAAAAATCATTTAAACTCAGAATGTATGGTGTACAAGTAATGTGGCGTCGTTTTTTCGAACATATTTTTCTTCAGAAAGTGTGAGTAGACTGATATGGATTACTTCCTTTTCGTAACGAGAGAAATAAAGGCCGGGTTGTATTATGCCTGGTTAACAGTGGCAATCAGAGTTTTGCGTAAATATTGAAATAAAAGCTTATTTAATTGACTTGACTTTGTTACTTATGTCACTGTGTACTATTGAGTCAGTGAATACTGAACTTAAAATGCAATGGTCCCCAAGGGATAGACTTAACTTCTACATTTGTAACTACGTTGTGAGACCTTTTTTATAGGAGTGAAAGCGAGATAGTTTCCCAGAATTTGAGAATTTAGGGCAAGGTCTGCCCAAAAACGTACCAAACAGCTGGTGGAATACCAATATGAACTGTGTAATTATTTTCTTATTTGAACATTGAATGTAAATCTTTACCTAAAATTCACGTATAACCAAATCTCGTTAAAGTGCGAAGGAAGGTGTAATTAAATTCATTGATCGGAATCATTCACTCCATAGTTAATATAATACTTCATTTGGGGCATAAAATATATAGTGTTATACTCTTGTAAAACTATGTTTTTTCTCCTAAGTACATGCGTAATATGATGGAAGAATATACCATCAATACCAGTTATCATATACTGGCTAAAATATTAAAATATTTAGAAAATAAAAACTGTTTTTATTTATTTTTTTCGATATGTATAAATGTTGTGGCATTAAATACTGTAATGACCTCTTGTTAGGATCATCACTTTCACAGAACATATTGAGTCATAGCAAAACAGAAAACTGCTTCTTATTACTTACATAACTTTAGCAAACTCATTATGCTACACGGATCATTTGGAGGGAAATAATCATAATTTCTGTTCATTCTCTTTTGAATTAATAATGATTAAATGCAGCTATAATAGCGTTAATTACTGGTCATTAAAAATATTTATTCAATCAAATTTTATAACCATTGATATTAATTTCCTGTAAAACAACAAATTTGTTAAAAATATTTTTTTTAATGTGAATAGAACCTTTGACATGCATTAACGCTTTACCGGGAACCGTAGAAATAGTTAAAAATTCAACACCTGATTTCCGGCTTTTTTCTCTCGGGTGCGACACATCTCTCCGCCCTTGTTCATCCCTATTCCCTCTCCCGTGCAGCAGCGTTGAGAATTGTCAACTTTCCTATCCAAATCCACGGTCACGCTTCCTCTCCACCATTTAAAAATTTCTCGTATTCCGTCGGAGCATGAATTATGAAACTAATTCCGTGTTGGCGACGGCTAAAGCCGTCTCTCAACGTCCCCTGCATGACTTACTGCCTCCCCAGGTCGAAAGTGGTTGGTGGTGTGTGGGTGCATGGGGAGATAGGAAGGGCAGAGACACCAGGGAATCAGTCCCTTCACCTCTTTTAGTATTTTTTTCTCTAGACAAGAGGGATGTTAGATAGCCTAGAAACATCGATTGTGGTGCGATGTTCGATGTTTTTTGTCGATAGTTTGCAACCAATATTTGAACATTCTGAGTGTTTATATCCTGAAATTCATCAAGTTGGACTTTGTTTTATCTTTATAAGCTGCAATACTAGGTATTGTGTGATCAACCAACTAATTAAGCACATTAAAAAAAATAAGTTTCCACAAATGTGCTGCATATTTGAGCAGCACTTTGCATTTCAATATTTTTTCTTGAAAGGATTTAGTTTTTACTAGGTCATGTCATCATATATCCTGATTGCTTATCAGTTATTTTCGCGCCTTAAGTGCTCTATTCATGAATTCCAAGAAAATTCTACTAATAGACAGTTCTTCATGTATATTTACAGGTTGCTTATTAATTGTCGTTAACTTGTGATACTAATTTTATCGGAGCTTTCAAAATTACCTCTCTTTTCAGGTCATTTGGTTTTTATTTTAGTCTAACTTTGTTTAGTTAGTGTAGAGGGATAACGGAGTACTCAGGTTTGTAATTTTATCTTCTTAATTATTATTTTTTACTCAAACTAACTTTTCGTATGCGTAAAAATTTGAGGCTAATAATTTTTGCTATCCAATTTAAGCAAGCGCGAAGTATTTTTCCAAATTATTCTACATACAGTCTACATTGTAGTAAATATCCGAACATATTTCTACAATGCTGATGCATAAGAAGTTATGAATGTAATCAATATAAAATAGCCATTTTACTTCAGCATTCCCGAAATTTGAGCATTAGGAAAATGATTCCAAATTGTTTTGCGTGTGCCTGTGTAATTATTAATTATGAAAGCTACGTAATACATGCAATCAATAAATTCAAAAACAATAGGAATGAATAATTTCCGGGCAATAAAAGTTCTTGAACTTAAAATTGCAACATTAAATCTATTTTTAATGATATCACCAGTAATTAATTATGAGGATACCGGGACTACCCACGGTAGTTACCTTTACGGAGTCACCCGCAAGTGCACATATTCTGTTGTCTCGCGCTCGATGGCCCCGTGGTTTTCACGGGAACCCGAACACGGACTATGGGTCCTTGCCCTTGGCTGTCGAGAAACGAATAGTCATCCATAGGTATTGAGGGGATTGTTATTCAATTCAAAATCAATTACTTGAGAGGAAAATGGTTTAATGTATTTCAAATCTATTGAATGCAAGAATAAAACAGTACACAAGGACCAACATGTGCGTCAGAATAGCCCAACAAGTATATTACCAAGGCTCGGGAAGGAGAGAAGCTCTAGATATGGCACGGATGGATGGCGCTGCGTCTGCAAGTGCACGGGCCGCATGGCCCGCGCCTTGACTCTTGTTTCGGCTACATGATTGACCAACTGCTCAAATGCTCCACTGACCGAATGCTTCATGCTCCAATGACCAATGCTCCTTTTGCGTATCTCTCCGTGCCATTATATAGGACTAGCCGAGACAAGAATGTTTTCGGCGAGGTGACAACAGATTTGGGGAGGATGGGAGACAGGAAGGTATTGACGTTAGGAAAAGTGAAAGGTCACACTCCCGAGAGGGATAGTTTCACTTGGCTATTCTGAGCTGTTCTTAAAACTGTACAGAGGTATACACGGAAATACAAAGCATATGCATTCAAGAGAAAACTGGAAAATAACAGTCACAAAAATATATAGAAACTCGCCTACCGATTTCCAGGTCACAACAATACTCCCACCTTTATTTAAATTGATCGGTCTCACACGAGATCGATCACATTTCAAAACAACTATGTATATATATTTTTTATACTGAAACATACATGAAAGAGGTAATTTAAATTGCCTAACTTGATCAATGTACATTTATTGTCATATATTAATTCCATCGTTTTATATAAAATTGCAATTTCAAATTTCATAAACTGAACACTTGCACTTCCAAGAGATTAAAAAAAATGAGTCTTTTAAAATGAATGAATATTTCTTCACTAAATTCACAATTGGAATAACTTTAAGCTTCTCTTATTTTCTCTCAGTTCCTCCGGTGTTTATTTTTTGTACCGCAACTGCTGAACGTTGACGATCAGACTGGATGTAATGTCTTTAGTTGGTCGTCCATCAGAAGAGTATTTTGAGGGAGGGCGATGAAATGGGGGAGGTGGCAGCACACACTCTGACACTTTTCACATAGCAAAACACTGATTTCTCCACTTGCATGAAATAGGGGAGGTGGCAGCACACACTTTTCACATTTTACGTAGCCATTCATTGATTTTTCCACTTGCACTCAGTTGACTTTGCGAAACACTTCAATGTAAAACAGTTTGCACTTTTGGGTAGATAATGGGGGGATGTAATGTTCAGAGAAATACTCCTAATATTCACTTGCTTTCTCTGGCCGGATTTTTCCTGACGTTACGTTCACCATTAATAAGGAATAAAAACTTAAGACCTTACAATGAATCCTTATTGACGTAACATATTTCTCCTCTAAGTGGCTCTACATTTGCTTTACCAGCACTTCATTTCCCAATGGCATCCTATCCCGTGCCAATTACTTTACCATAGCTATATTTTAATCGTGAGCAAAACGGCATTCCTAATGAAATTACGCGCCGAAGAACGTGTCGACTTAAAAGAATATACCATACTAGTTGCTTAATATGCAAAGGCATCATGCGACCATTTCACACCGGTTTTTGGCTCAATTCTCGATTTTTGCTTATGGCGGAAATGATTAAAGAGCAATACTAACCTAATAATTTTGATAGGGGCAACATCTACACATTCCAAAGGGGTTTGAGAGCTGGAGGGCTCCAAATGGTGAGGAGGTTCGCACTCGCTCGAGGGGCAGGCGGGGACGGGGAGGGCTCCTGGGCTGGGGAGGATGGGGGAGGACTTCACTTATTGCCCCAAATAACAAAATATCTAAATACCGGCCAATAACACTTTCATTATTCCAATTATAGTCAATATTTCAAATATCTCTGAATCCCATTGATTTCAATGGATCAAATTATTCACCCAAATCGCTAGTTTACGATGATGGTTCGTTTTCTTACTCCTGCTGCAAACTGTTCAATAATCTCTGCGCCGCTGGCTCCGGTGGCGATGTGGAAGGCTGGTCAATTCTCGCCTCCCGTCCGATGTCTGCTGGCTTTCACTGCAATGGTGTCTCTGGGCTCTTCTGCCGCTAAGTCATTCTGCCTCCTCGTGCTCAGCTACTCCGGTGACGAAAGTGGAAGCGCTGTCTCTGCATCGCCTCCGGCTGTGGTGGTGTTGGTCTCTGCCTGACCAATGTCTGCATTCGCCTGCTTGTCTGCTTCCCGTTCCTCCAACGTCCAGATTTCCAGATGAAGCTCTCGAGAGATATTCCGTTACATTCATAATATATTTTCAAATCGTACCCGTCAAACGCGTCCACCGTTAATATCTAGCTTCGCTTCCCGAGAAAAATATTTATTATATTTACCGGCCCATGCATTAGAAATGCAATTATTTTGTAAACATTAAAATCGTTACGAATAAATAAAGAATTTAAAGACGCACATAAAAAAGACTAAAGGGGTGACTATTGCTCTGACATCTGTAAGGAGATCCATACGGAGTCCTACATACCTAGGCAGTTATCCCACAAATTTAGGATAAATTTGCCAATCTCACCAGTGAAGGGGGGTGACAAAAGTAATCCCACCGCTGCCACCAAATGTTGTCTCGCGCTCGATGGCCCCGTGGTTTTCACGGGAACCCGAACACGGACTATGGGTCCTTGCCCTTGGCTGTCGAGAAACGAATAGTCATCCATAGGTATTGAGGGGATTGTTATTCAATTCAAAATCAATTACTTGAGAGGAAAATGGTTTAATGTATTTCAAATCTATTGAATGCAAGAATAAAACAGTACACAAGGACCAACATGTGCGTCAGAATAGCCCAACAAGTATATTACCAAGGCTCGGGAAGGAGAGAAGCTCTAGATATGGCACGGATGGATGGCGCTGCGTCTGCAAGTGCACGGGCCGCATGGCCCGCGCCTTGACTCTTGTTTCGGCTACATGATTGACCAACTGCTCAAATGCTCCACTGACCGAATGCTTCATGCTCCAATGACCAATGCTCCTTTTGCGTATCTCTCCGTGCCATTATATAGGACTAGCCGAGACAAGAATGTTTTCGGCGAGGTGACAACAGATTTGGGGAGGATGGGAGACAGGAAGGTATTGACGTTAGGAAAAGTGAAAGGTCACACTCCCGAGAGGGATAGTTTCACTTGGCTATTCTGAGCTGTTCTTAAAACTGTACAGAGGTATACACGGAAATACAAAGCATATGCATTCAAGAGAAAACTGGAAAATAACAGTCACAAAAATATATAGAAACTCGCCTACCGATTTCCAGGTCACAACAATTCCACAGAGGAAATATCCCGGTTAAGGCGAATCATTTTTCCTCTGTGGAATATAGCACATATCCACCAGTGTTTAAAGCCTTCGGGCGGTTTTAGTGGCTATCCAAGCAATAAAATAAGTAACACAATTTAGGCGTACAAAAATCAATCTAATAAATAAAATAATTGAGAAATAAAAAATAACTAAAGTAGATTTTTTTAATAATATAAATACGGACCAACCAATCGATGATTTAACCCCCATGGTTAAAGATCAATATTTAACAACAGCGGCGGTCTAATTGTCTTGGCTCACCCATGACCAGTATCGATGCTTTGCTGCCCTTTGCTGTTCATTTTTGTAACTGACCCCTTACTTTGCAGTACGCAAAGGGTTCTGCGAGAGAAAGAGCGCAATTTCCCAGAAGGGTTCCGCCCACCTCCCACGAAATCGGCCGTCGCCTCCCGCGTGTGTTGAAACTAGTGTGCCCGAGTGTGCCCCACTGTGTGCGTGAGATCGTCGCTTTCCGGTGCGGAAGAGATAAGGGAAACTCCATACCTCTTCCCAGTCTCCGTGTCTCAGCGGAGGAGCGGCCTCCTCCTCTTCTCCTCTGCGTACCTAACCGGATAAGGCGACCTTCCCCGATTTATCCCCCCCTTCCCCCATACCCTAGTTCATCCTCCCTCCATGAACCCCATACACAACATCTCCCGATACCTCCTTTTAAGTTCATGCAATAGCCAAACCTGCTCATAAAGAGTACGTTTCCATTACTTCCTAAATTTGGTTTAATTCACCGGTGCAGGTCCGAGAGTTCATTCGAGTTCGAGAGTCATCAGAAGTCTTCAATCCAAAGATAAAGTAAAATCTGTTGTTTTCCCCGAGAATGAAATATGCTAGGTATTCTCTAAATACACTTAGGGTCAGGTAATTGGCTGCTGCCAACATTTCGACAAGTACCACTTTACTCATCACCATTAATTGACCCAGCAATCCAAAGATGGTTTGCTACTCTCCACTCCACTCTCCGTTCCATCTACCGCTTCATTTCTACATAATTTTTCACTTTGACGTTCTTCATTATTTACATTATATATTCTAGTCCTAGTCGTCCTCTGATAGGCTTTTTACTCTTCAATAGGCTATTTTCTCCCAAAATAGGCTCAACAGGTTAGTCTTAACTTTCATAATAGTTATTGCTCTTTAACTCCTCCTAAGGCTTGTCTCCGTCCATTTCATCTTCAGTAATGAGCATCTACTTTCAGACTTTGGGGAAATAATATATATTTCTGCTTTTGGAAAATGGAATTAATTTATGAAATCAAGATATTTTAAAAGTTGTAAAGTAATATTTAATTCATTCTGCTCTTCCGCATTATTGGCGAAAAGGAAAAGTATTACCAGAAGGCATTGCTGGCGTAGATCAAGAAGACCGCTCCGGGAATAACTGCCACACCTGCGGGCAGGTAAGAAGTTTACGTAAAAGGCTCCAGCACTACGATGCGGAAGGTAACGGGAAACCACAATATATTTTTCTCCATAAGAGTACATCACAGAACTCATAGATGCGACAGCAGTCCTCACAGTAAAATATTCTGGAGGTAAAATAGTCTTCCAATCGGATTTACGGGTGGAACTTTGGGAGAGGACCATCAAAAAATATGGACAAATGTAGCCTTAAAACAAGGGCCCATTTTCTTTTAGACTAGTCCGTGCAATTTGCTCCTTTAAGACCAACTAATTTTCCCTCTTTTGATGAATACATGCTTGAAATCAGTCTTAAATTCGGGTATCTAGGTGATGGCGTAACGTATGCAGGGTGATCTTTTCCATTACTATAACTTCGTCACTATACACACGATTAAAACAAATGTAACCTCATAGAATCGGATGAATGAGTTCGATACCAGCGTCACTTTGATTTGGCGCCACGAATGCGCAAGGTGTCGTCATAGGGGAGCGGCTATTAGTGACCGCTTTGGGAGAGGATGAAAATTTCTGTGTGGTAAATCTCGGAACTCTGGTGTGCTAGCGCACTAATGTTAGTTATATCTGCCTATTAGAGCCATGGAACTTACCTTTTACAGTCAATTTGATGATAGATTTAAAGCAAACTATGCATATTGCAGTATTATTTTACATGACAGCCCAGGGACATATAGGTAATCTCAGAGAAATTCTGGAAAACAGGTCTCATCTGAAAGGACGTATTATTAGCCATTTATTAGTAACACTATGTCCGTGGTGGAACAGTTTAGGCAGCTTTTGAAGCAGCGGAATGTCGATATACTGCGTCCAGTCAAAGACGTCACAAGCAAGTACGTCGACGGTCGCGAAATATTACCCGCTAATGCAGACGTGCTCACATTCAACCCCACGGAATATGATGCGATACGATGAAATAAAAATCAGGGCGTTGTAATGGGAAACGATGCATTTAAAAAGATTCTCTGATATTAAAATGTAAAGTGTGTCAAAATTTTATTTGCTAATTTTCGAAATAGAATTTCCTATTTACGGTAAAGTTCTAAATTATGTGCAACGCGATGAAGTGTGATGCACTTTATCTTTTGCGATGTGACCTATGCACCTCGGTGTTGAAATTTGAATATACTTTTGACTCAGCCCAATCCCTTTTTTAGCACCCTTTCTCGGTGACCTATCTCCAATCACCCTACATGACTTAGGTCGCACCGTATCATCGTCCGTGTCACTTGACCGTGTCCTTTTTCAAATTTTCACGACAGGGTCGATTTTTTTATAAGATCTATGCACATAAGTACGTGATGTCTCTTAGCTCTCTCTTTCGGAGAATCGTGCAATATAATATAACACATTATCAGTCATCCGGAAGATTTCATTGAGTTACATAAACAGATGTTTCACCACATTTAGATATTTGAAGATCTTTTTCTTTGAACGTCAAAGCCCGGGCATTTTACAAAACTTTAATATTTACAGTGCTCAGGGATCTTAATTATAGCAGCACGCTTGCAGGGTAGTGTGTCAGTGTAGAATTAAAATAACTGCTTTTTGTACACCGTTTACGTTCTTATGTCCGCACCGACGAACTCTTCCGCTGTCCTTATACCGTGAATCGTAAAATTGATTCTTCGATTCGCGGAAATGATTTACTGATTTTTACCTTTCTCGCGAATAACAAATTCCGTTGTGTGGATGCACCGTGGTCCCTCAAGAATCGAGTTATTGGAAAAAATACTGAGATGTACTACGAGTAATAATTCTACTAGAACTATGTACTAGAAAATATGGCCGCAAAACGAAGAGCTCTCCTTTATTTAGTAATTTAAAATTAGGATTCATAAATTCATTAAGTATTACAGTTTTGTAAAAAATACTGTTTAAATCGTGTAAAAACATTTCCTCTTCCTATGCCTATGGGGCAACCCAGCTGGTTTAATACTATTCGGCATTATGCACGAAAACAAATATATGAAAGAGTTGCTCAACAAATAAATAGTGCTATGTTCATACTACATTCTAGCTTCTTTCAAATGAATACCGGTGAATTTCTTTGAAAATCTTTATTTGAAGCAAATTTTCCAGGAAATTGGTGGCTTTGCTAATTTTCATAAGAATCAGTACTAAGAATTACACCAAAAATTCATTTTTTTAATATAAAAAATGTATTCATGAAAATCAGAGCAAAGCCCAAAAATGAAAAAAGAAATTAAGTGTAGAAGTTCGCTAGTTTTTTTTTTTAATAAATACTAGGAAGATCGCCAAAACCGTCATGTAACCAATTCGTTGATTTATTTAAAGAATCAATTCATGCAAAATGTGCTAATATCACGCATAATAATATTGAAGTCACGATGAATAATTTGAGCAAAAATTTCAAATGAGGTAAGTCGTTGACTCAAAACTTATTCGACATAAGACGGTTTGAGTGTTACTATCGAGTGCTTGGAACCAGCGAGAACGGAGCAACTCAACTGAGTTTCACCAGAATGATTGCAGTCATCATCAGCGTATGCGAAAACATTCATTTTATTTTTTTTATTTGAGCACCTGTCATTTTCAAACAAGATGGTACACTTGGAAAAAATTCTATCAATAATCAGTCAATTGTGAACATCCGACCTACGGCCGAATCATTTTACGACCGGTCTGTCTAGAATCCGACGTGTTTGTAATTCAACGAATGAATGACTACAACTGTCGATTTACAACGGGTGTTTTTCTATGCTAGGTGAATTCCTGCATAAGTCTCTCAAAAGTGTTTTGTACACAATAACACAATTCTCGGTCGTGCATCCTACTGCTACATCTTTAGTGCCAACACGCGAGGTACAACGCAGGCGTGGATATATACGTCTTTCGTAGCAGGGGGCAGTGGGATAATGTGTCCGGGCGCGGAGTAGATATGGGTGGAGGCCAACTGCTACGGTAGCGGCTTGAGGACGGCAGACTCACATACTACGTGGACACAGCGTGGAGTGGACCGAGGATGGATGCGGGTGTAGTGCAAGGGGAGGAGGGAAGATAGTATGCGTCCTCTCCCTCTGCCCTCCGCGGTTTCGTAGGTTAGCCCAGGAAGTGGATTTTGGTCAGTCGGGGTGGAGCGTTTGCTGTGGCCGGTGGCCAGGAATCTGCGGGGAGGCAATGTCGCACTGCGCCACATCCCAAAAAGCCACACACGCGCTCCCCCGTTCCTTCCCACTTCCCGTGTTCTCCCCCCTTCCTGCCCGCCACGAATTCTCCTCCTCCCCCTGCTTCATCGTCTTAACGCTCCTTCCTTTCTTCCTCATCCTCCGCCACGCCAATTCTCACGCTCTCCCTTCCCGCCACGCCACGCCTCCTTCCCAAACCGTCCAAGGAAGTGTGGATCCCAATCTCGGTCTTCATAAACAATGACCCGAACGTTTCTCTCCCTCTCTCTCTCTGTCGACGGAACGGTGAATTGTCTTGTTTGTGTGTGTGTGTGTGTTCCCCTGTGGGATTCACTCCACGCTAGTCAGCCGTGCGGTAGTTGGTTTCGGTTTAGGGTGACGAAGGATGGGATTGTCTTGCGGTGGGTGTGAGATTCCTCGCCTCCGAGTGAGAGATTCGTCTCTATTCAAGGTATGGCTTTAACACTTTCCAGTGTGACCGTTTAATGTCTGTTAAACGTGAGAAAACTGGATAATTATGGTATGTTTTTATTAATCAAACGTTGACAAAACTATGATTAACTCATAAAGAAGTGAAGAATTATTTATCATATACATACTTAGAAAAACTATTGGCAATTAACACATATATTGACCGTGTGTTTGTTTGTAAGTATAAGTTTTACTCACTCACACGTAAATTCCGATTGTTTCTTCCCTTCCGATATTTCATCTACAAAATCTCTTTCGTCCTCTCTAGCCTCATCTATTCCCTTTCGCCAATCCATACTGCACCATAGTTTCTCCTGAACATCTGTACTCCTTGAAAAAAATTGCTTCAGGTGAAACTTGGTGAAACGGAATTTAGTTTGTTCAGGCACAGAGTAAAATGTCTTTTCTTCCAGTCCAGATTTACTTCAGGTAAACTTTTCAAGAATCCTGTTTGCTTTATCGTTCTAATTGCAGGTGTGAAATGACGTGTAATGGAAAATATGCGAAATGCAAAATATGAAATAATTGGAAAAAAAATTGGTAGGCCTGCCAACCGCATTCATTTTCACCTTCTTTCATATTTTCTTGAGAATGTGTAATAAATATGTTAACATACGAAATTTAGCCATTAACATTTGTAGATCTCCATCCTAATCGCAGGTAAAATTGGAAATCTGGGCAGGCAGTGGTAGTCAGATGGTAAGGCCGCGGTATATTAATTGTATTGTGTCTTCGTACGGATCCGAATATCGCGAGTTCGGAAGTCCCCACGGGCCTTGATGTTACTTTGTCTTAAATCTGGATCACATGGCCATTTTTTATTTACAAGTTCAGAGGTAGCGCCAATGTGGGCTCAAACTGTGACTTTAACGTCGCTATCATCTTCAGGGATAGCAGTAATTATACAAGTCCCTTTTTCCATCATTTGTGACCGATTAGTCTTCCGTTCCTGAGAACGTACGTGTTTTGAATTGCAGCCAATCCAAACACATGACAGTAAATAGGGAAGGTGAAACCACATGTTTTTAAATCAAATGAAGGCGAAAACATTACAGAATAGATGCTTTCAGTTGCAACTAAAATGACCTAGTGATTAGAATAATTATGGCTCTAGCCATCACTTTCGCAATAATTGAAAAGGAATTTATCAAATAATCCCTGTACTTGAACGAGATAAATGACCGCATGATTTAGGCTTTAGCACTAAGGTCTAGGGTAGACGGTGCAATGTAATCATATAAAAAGTAGCTTCTAATAAATATAAATCTGCTATTATTTAAAAAGTAGTGCGTCCGAGAGACTAAAATCATTTTGCAATAATTAGACACAATTTTATTAATATTTTAATGAAAGTCATCCCCCAAAGCCCTCACCTTTGACTCAATCGTATTTGATCATTTCCAGAAAATATATTTTGTAGCTCTACACATTGAAAATGTTTTGCACATAATCTTGTGCCATTTATTTCTGTAATCATGAAGGTATACCTCACCTTGCAGTGACAAATTGCACCAGCTAGCGGCAGTGCACTAACCATTTCATAACTTCTGCCACTAATCATAACAAACTAATATTACTGCAAATACTTCCTACCTGTGCTTATTATAAAAGAATCATTGATAACCAATTAATATTGTGGCTAAATTCAGCACAATTGATCAAACTGTGGAAACATACCAGCGTTCAAGCGCAAGTGGGTGGCAATTTAATGCCTCGTTTCGAAACTTTTCTCGCAAATCCAAAGCGAATTTAATGACTATGAAAGTTTAACTTCGTTTTCAAGTGAAAACGTCGGTATTCTTTCCAGCAATAGTATTTATGACTGTTTCCTGGGCGCTTTTAGGAATATTTAACTACCAAGGATGGCCCCGCAATAACTTACGACCAGTAGCTTTTCAGAGTGAGAAGAGGATTTTTATGCCTGGAAATGTGTTTACATAGATCACTTCCTGAAATCTCAAGAATATTTTTCAATCCAATTTTATTTTAGAATGAGTCATTATATAGCCTTTTTTAATAACTAGAACATAAGTCAAATTTCCCTAAAGGCCAGGTGAAGCATTTCTGTGGCATCAAAATCATCACGTAACACTGTTACTGATTGTTGTAAAATTAATTTATATGGTGAGTTATTACTCCTCAGAGAACAAGCGGGTGATAAACATATTTTAGCTCCCTTACAAGGCCTAAAATACATAAACCAACTTGAGAACAGAAAGTTGTATTTTTATTTGTTTTACCGAGTATTTATTCTTTTAACCCAATGTGATGCCTTAAACAATGATTTATTGAATTTTTTAATCGAAATTTCCATGAATAAGGTATGCAACTTTGCATCATTCCTTTAGATATTTCTCCTCCATCGGATTAATACGCACTTTCATTTGTGGTGCTCAATAGCAATAAAGTTTTTTTTCGGATTCAGATTAATATTCATTGTCATCCTGTCTTAAAGTGGCGATAAAACAACCAAAAAATAGCTAGTCCCCTTGAATAAAAAAAATATTGGCACAGGAATTCAAAGCCATCATTAAGAAAGGCATTTAATATTAGTATAACGACAATTCCATAAGCCCGAACAATGCTTATGAAA
This sequence comes from Pyrrhosoma nymphula, assembly GCA_963573305.1. Classification (NCBI taxonomy): domain Eukaryota; kingdom Metazoa; phylum Arthropoda; class Insecta; order Odonata; family Coenagrionidae; genus Pyrrhosoma; species Pyrrhosoma nymphula. The sequence continues at coordinate 62,542,869 of OY754339.1, read as the reverse complement.
TACGAAGGCTGTGCTTTATTTTCTAAAAGCATCTTGAAAGTAATTAATTTTTTAAGACTACTCTCGGTACTACTTGGTAATACCCGTCCTTTCTTCGCTTCAGTCATCGTAACCAACACAAATATTCTACTTTTGATCGCTGTACGTGAAATCTTTGTTTCTCTTCAATGGATGAGCTTTTGTTTCATCGCTATAAATCTCCTTCTGTTGTTCAGTAAAAGGCAAGTGCAGACCAGTTTTGGTGAAATTTTAGAGTGCTCTATAGCTATATCTCATTTCATCAACCGTACGTTTGGTCAAAATAAAGAAAGTTCCATCTGTTATCTTTTTATTCATTAACGAAATATTTGCATTATGCAAAATGGTTTATGAAATAAATGGAAATATGAGGCCGAATTCCAGTGTTTATAGTGATTGACTTTGAATGCATGCCCCAGTTAGGCGAAATAATTAATCTTATATCCTTAGTTGCAACATAATTGACAGGAATGTTATGGGTAATATTGTGATACCTTGTGAAGAGATGTGCCTCCTTATAAAACTTTTTCACAATATGCAGGTATTCTCTGATATAATTAAGCTTGCTAATAATGAAAATTATGAGATATATGTAAGCCATGAAAAATCGATTTTAGAACTCATGCTCTCGATAGTACATTTGAGTAAAAACGTGAAAAGTGATGGATGCCATGGTGTATACATAATGATTACTGAATTATTTAATTTTGAGAATAATATTCTAGTGATAGATAGATTGTTTTCCAAGGTTGATAGGAGTTTTAGTATTGACAGTCACATTTTGCAAGAAAACAGAGAGTTATTAGAGAAATTAGAATGTAATTTTCCTCCCAACTTATTGCGTGCAGTGACCATGCCACTACTACTATTTGGGGTCAAAGAAACAGAGGTATCACCTATTATCTGATAGTCTATTATTGGAACTTGAATAGGAAAAGACTAGGTTACATAACCTAGCACCAATGGCATTAGTGGTTACTCATCGGATAATGCCTTGCCGGATTTCTGCTGTTTGCGCTCAAGTTCTGAGTCCCCTTCATTAAAAAATATATTTAAGCTTCATATGACTCAATATTCGTTTCTAGTGAACAATTAAATCCATAATGTGATCAGTTTAAGAGTTTTTTAGAATAATTAGAAAATACTATTCCATCAGGTAAAGAATTGGAAATCTATCGGTACGTGTTTGCCCCAAGTTTCCGAAATCCACCAGTTCTGTGATTGGTCTTTCAGGAAAATGTTCTGTAAATTATTTTTTGAACATGCATTTCAATATCGATAAATAATGGGAATTAAGAGTTGTATTTCTTCAGTGATTATTCATCATTGGAGAAAGGTATTGGAGAAAAATCAAGAAAAAGCATGAAGTGTCGGAAGTGGCTGAGGCTGCTTATCTCCTTGATTTTCGTGGCATTATGGGGAGGAGAATGGATTCGAAAGCGGATCTATGACCGCAAAAAGGTGCGAGAGTGAAGGTTAGGGAAACGTTCGATATGACAGCATTTTATTCATCCGCGTGGGCGAAGCGTGTTCATTCGGAGGAGGATAAGGCCGCAAGAGTGCGAGTCCCCTCCAATCCCTCGGACACGGTCCATAGTGTGCGAGACGGGTCGGAGTCGGGGTGGGTACGAGGGGTCGACGCGAGGTCAGCGGCTGGGAAAATCCTTGAGTTGATCCGGGAGCTATTCCACGCGTGGGGTGGTATGGTCACCCCCCGAGGAAATAAAAACCCGTGCCTTTGTGCGCGACCTTTCAATTCTCGACATGAATACGGAAATTTCCGCCGTGTCCCCTCGGAAATCGTGCGGGGAGGAATGCGACGAAGTAGAATGAGCTTGGATGGCAGAGTGCGGAGGAGTCAGCAGGTATGGGAGAAGAGAAGCGCTGGAAAGAATCCATATGAGGCGCTCATCCCGAGTTTCGTAGTGAATTGACGTTAATCAGTGCGTGGATACCTGGGGACGCATCTATTTTTAACTCGTCTTATTTTGAAAACTTTAAAAATCCCGCGGTCGATGTTTCAACTGGAAAAATGTCACCTTACCCCTGGCGTGCGTCAGCGAAAATATGACGTGGGAGAAATAGCGTTGCCAAGCCAAGGAATTTTCTTTTGATCTGGTGACTTTTATGAGTATTTTGTGGCAAAGTAATAATATTAGTGGCTAGCAACAAACATAACAACTTAAAAAAAACATTTATTTGATTTGATAATCTCGCGTTTCGTAGTGAAATGACATTAATTAGTGTGTGGATACCTGGGGACGCATTTATTATTAATTTGTCTTATTTTGAAAACTTTAAAAATCCCGCAGTCGATGTTTCAACTGGAAATAAAGTCACCTTACCCCAAAAGCAAAAATGTTACGTGGGAGATGTAGCGTTGCCAAGCCAAGGAATTTTATTTTGATCTGGTGACTTTTATGAGTATTTAGTAGAAAATTATTACTTTTAGTGACTAGCAACAAATGTAACTACTTTCCAGGAAAAAATTAATTCGAAGACAAAACTAGCGAATTGAAACCTTTTTACTCCAAAAACTGGTTGCACAATTACATAGTTAATTTTTTAATAGTACTAAATTTTTGCTTATCAATTGAAAGCCTTGCTACAATGGAACAGTAAAAGGAGTCCATTTTCAATTGAAGGGAGATAATAAAGTATGAAAACGTCAATGACAACTTTTAAAAATCGTCAAAAATAATGGTATCGATGATTTTGTAAGACTTGCTTCTGGTTTATTCAAGACAAAACTATTTTTTTAGTAAAATGCATATAAGTGCATTCTTATCTCGCCACAACACTAGTGACTTCATGTGATTTTTCATCTACCACGAACAAACAACTTTTTACTTGAAGTTAGTGACTGAACACTATTATGAGTTGGCAACACTGTGAAGAAATAAATGGAAACGAATCAGCAAGCGTACTTATAACTGAATAGGAGATACTTGATATTACCAAAAGAAGAATAAATAGTTCCCTGGGTAAAAAACTGAAAGAGGCATGTTACTTTGCTTTAGTTGGTATTCATCTCAATTTTGTTCACATAATTTATGATCCATCATTGTAGTATAACTAGACCAAACGCTCACACTGCTAATAACTGTTGTGAGACAAGAGAAGGCACATTGCATAGTATTATTTTTTTCTTACCTTATCATACTTTATCATTAGCCTAGCCATTGGAAGGACTGGGATGGGAGCTATTGCCTACGGATAAATTTACTTGAAAGAACTCACATAAAATGATTCTACAGTTTCCTTGAAGGATAATGGTTACACTCCTTCACTATACATTGGTGATACGGTCTAATGTGACAAATTGTAGGAGAAAATACCCCGCAGATAGACATGAGGATTTCGTCTTCCAACGTCCTATTCAAGACTAGTTCGGAAACATATCTAGACACCAACAATCGACACAAATGTTTACGAAACTTTTGATCCATTCCTTTCTCAACTCCTTCTTCCCATTCCCATACACTCTTCATGTGTGGTATCTTGACACCCTCCGCCGTAAATCCTTAGGAGGAAAATTACTTCGTGCGTTTGATGAAGGCTGCGCAGTTGATTTCAAGTGCATGCCTGAGGACGAAATTTAGAATTTCGAGAGAGATATGAATTCATAGCTCGGCGCATGAGCGTGTGAGGGCGAGCACATCATTTTCTGTCCCTCCTCCAATGCCACCTCTTTTCTTCTTCATTGGGAAACAAAAAGCTTTTAGAGTAAAAGGCCCGCCGTGCAACGATGCACATGCCGGCCAATCCAGTTATACGCTTTCAATAAAAATGCAAATAGTAAGTGGAGCATCAATCGATTGTTGCACATTTCTCTTTAGCGTCACTTTTTCACTGCCAATACTTTGCTTCTGCACATTCGAAACTTTATTCTGTCCATTCATGTTACTTTTGTGACATTTATATAGGTGTTTTAAAGTGAAACAAAGACGTACTGAGAGAAAAAGGCATGTTGAAGGAGATATTAGAAAACATAACCCTTCACATGCGTTGTAGAGGAAAGAAGAGGGTCGAAATCAAAGGAGAAAGAAGGTAGGATTCAGAAATTAGAAAGTTCCTACCGTAAAATAAATTATATATATTTTGCTGCTTCTTGGAAAATATGACCTCTATTGAGTGGTTTCTAACGGAGCTTACGAGAGGTTCTATTGGTTTTCATCCCCTAATGCACCCATCTATAATAATTGAATTTATTGTATTAGAAAAATATTTATAATGTTAGAAATGCTTGTAATTTGGATTTTGAGGGCGAAATATTTATTGGCATAAAAAAATAAGAGTACATTTGCCAATTGAGTTATTTCAATAGAATTTCTGCTGCGGCCGGTACTAAGGGCTGGATAATTTGTGCGTTAAAATGAATATTCGTCGACTAACGCACATTAATATCTCAATTTTGCTTCTCGATATCCCTGTCATATCCTTGTTAAAGAAAGCAATACTTTGCAAAGGACACATACGATATTTACGATCTCATTTTCCTACTCAAATAATCATAAAGCTCATTTGTATACCCAAATGATATTCTTATATTGGAAAAATTACAGATTCCTCTGCAAAATTATGGTAACTACAACTGCCAATCAGTTGGTAGTTTACGTTGCTTTAATGGATAGTTTTTTCATGGAAGTTACGACATATTAGACGACATAGTTGCACTAGAATTGGGCCATTTTGAAAGAAATACAGCACAGTTGTTTGATTACCATAATGATGTGGTTTGGTTTTTAAGAATGTCATATTCTACTTAATGCCTGATAGATCGGAAATTTTTCCCCAGAAAATTTTGAATATCCCTCTTAATGGATCAGATAGAGAGGAGGGCTTTGCAGAGGCCTACCAATCGATTGAGTTAATAACAATTAAAGATTAAGTGCTATATTTTACTTTGGTAAAGATCACACTATTATTAAAATAATGTGATCAGGAAACTAGAGATTCCCAAGTGATGAATGAAATTATATTATTGCTTGTCTATTACGTGCATTTGGCAAGCTATGTGGATGTTATGTCTTCCTCACATGATGAAATCTTTTTTTTTTCATTATTTCGTGTCTCTTTTTTCCTTCTGCTTTCCTTTCCCTACATTTTGCGTCGCACTCTTCCGGTGTCCCTCGCTTCTATCCCCGCCATCTACCGTCCCCAACGCCAACTAAATTCCCACGACGTAGAGAGACAGCCTTGTTCTCCCTTTCCATCCCTGTAGCCCTCCTTTCCCCCGCTCTGCTCATATTCAATCCCCTACGCACACATAACACTTTCCTATACCGTTCGCTCGGTGGCGCTTTTTCCATTTCCCATTCAGCCAAACTCTCTTCTTCTCTCCCCTCCTCTCTTTCTCTCCCTCTCTTTCCAACGCCCCCCTCCCCTCCTTCCCCACCCACCCTCCTCATTCCGCTCCAGACCCACCCCCACCCCCCCAAAGCGCCCCAACACTTCCCTCCCCTCCCAAGCGTAACATCTCGCGCAATCCTCATTTCCTTTTATTTCTCCATTTCTGCAGACGATAGTCCTTCCCCACTCCCGTTGTGCTTTCCGTCCTTATTTTTATACCCCTAACTTCCCCTTCACTCGTCCCCTCTTCTTATTCTTCCCTACTTTTTTTCCGCGACCGTCTCTTCCTTATCGCCTTCTCCTTTTTCTGTCTTCTTTCTCTCTCTCTCGTCCCCTATCCATTTCATTTCCTCCCCTACAGCTGCTTCTCCGGCGCTCTTCTCTTCTTCCTCCTTGGCATCGTCTCAACATTACCCACCTGATACTCTTCTCCTTACTGATAAAGTTATTGGACACAAATTACGCCTCGTTTTCCTTATTTATGGCTTGAAATACTAAAACTGTGTGTTCTAAACAGCGGTATATAAATCGTTTTTGCACGTATTTAATTATTTTTCATAGTGGACACGTTTCGTCGTAGTTTATACAGGAAAGTTAATACTAAAGTTTATACACGTAGTTTATACATGTAAAGACATGTTTATATTTATTATTTCCTTGGTTGTAATCTTATGTTTTTGCTGAAGATTACTCTTGATTTAGAAATAATAAATTTAATAGAATTGGCGAAGTATTGATCACTTATATAATATTTCGTTTTATGTACGTTTGTTATCATTTAGCTTTTAATGCATGGAACTGACATCCTAAACCACTGCCTGTAAAGGTATTTATTAATCATTGCCCTGGTTGCCCACCTTTTTCATGATCAATATCCTACATTAGTCGTTTGGTACCTATATTTTAATTTAAATAAGAATTATTTTATTTTTAATGTCATACCTTCCCTCTCAAGTTCTTTCTGTTATTTCTCCTACTCATTGTGCCTATATTTTCCAACCTTTGCCTTATTATTATTGCCTTCTCCTTTTTCTGACTTTGTTCTGTCTCTCTTTTATTCTCTCTTCATTTGACTTCCTCTCCTTATTTCTTCAACGCTCTTTTCCTCTTCCTCGGCAGTCGTTTCCCCTTGGCTCTCTATCTAATTTCTCTCCTTGTCCATGAAGTCATTTCACTTACATTATACCTCGTTTTCCTTATTTATGTCTCCAAGTTCTAAATTTGTGTGTGTTTAACAACAGTTAATAGCCATTATATATGCATGTTTGAATATTGCATCAACTTTTTTTTTCTATTATGGTTATCCTCACAACTTCTGAGGTAATTAATTCCTTTTGATTTTTTAAATAAAAAAATGTATTCTATTATTAATTATTTAGTTTAATTCGTCTTGATAATTAAGTAACAAGGCATAAACGAACTAGATACTCGAGACCAATATTACCTCTTACGGAAAACATGCTTTATTTGAACTTATTTCACTCGCATGACACACACAATTTACCACACTTTTGCATAGTCATGTAATTAGTTGTTTTCCTACAATATGGATATTCATCATTTTCTCCTAGTCAGGCCTGATTTCATCAATTTATTTTAATGCTCCCTAAATGATAATAAATCATAGTGCTGGCACCATGTTTATAAGTTTTTCAATATTTATATGCAATAATTCTCATTTAAATACGTAAATGTTTAATTTTCTATTTTACGTTCCCATTTAAGTTTCCATCGTTGTTGTTTTTCTCGTGGTATCATTTTTTTCCACCACCGCTTTTTCTTTATCGCCTTCTCCTTCTTCCAGGGTTGTTTCCTTGTGAGGTATTCTTCCACTTCATTTTGCATCCTCCATCTTCTCCTCCAGCACTTCTCTCTTACCTCTCGACACCCTATCCCCTTTGTAGCTCCTGTGCTAAGTTTTTCATAAGCTTATCCTAACTTTTTCCTCAAATGCTGACGAATGTAAATTTGCAATGTCCTAAATATTGATTTAAATATAAGCCCTTGAATAACATCTTTGCAGCCATTTATATGGAATTTATGTTACATGTTGATCTTGTTGTCAGCTATACATTGCCTGCCATAATTTCCTGTCGTAATTTGTCAATGCAATCCACCTGATTGGAATTCCTGTTCTGGCAAAAGAATTTTTAATAGTGAATTTTGCACTTTGCGTACCTCCTCACCAGTTGCCTCACATTAAAATAAAATAACTGTGAAGGCCAGTCATTCCATGTTTAATACCCGTGCTTAATTGCTTATTAGGTATGGGCATTCATATTTTCTCTATTTATCTGTAATCACTTGATCACTCCTGAAAAATACGTATTACACTTACATATTTGTCAAATATAATAAACTCGAGAATTGTAGAAGTTATGATATTCTTGTATCTTTTTTCCCTTGTAATTACTCTGCTTTACAACCTTTATTTTTCACACGTATTTTGATGTCCAAAGGGCAAAATATTTGGTAGATTTCAATTGAAGTTTTTTATTTTGTAAATAACAACACTTAAATTACATCACTTGCAGTATTTTGTGGAGTCAAGGTTAATATTTCTTCCTCATTTCCTATCAAACATTGGTTTATTCGATTTTAGGAAGAATGAAAAACGTTTAATTTTAACGAATTTACATCGTCGAGGGCAATCATGAACAAGTGCGGATACAGTAAACCTTTTAAATGTGCAGCAAACGATAGACATTTTATGTTACTACGACCATTCTATTAATTTCGGCCAAGAAATTTCCACACTCCATTTGTGAATGTATTCGGCTGCCAGCACATATTACACTTTATGATGTACAATTGGTGTAAAATGTTTGTGAAAGCCTGATCCGTAAATTATCCTTCCCTGTATCGTTCTTAGAATTTTCATGGAAAAATGGACCTTTGCCAACGTCGAAATCCATCCAGCATTAACTCATTCGGTATCGGTCTTTTTACTCATAGTTTAAATAAATATTCTCCTCTGAAGTTTTTCACGGACATACAAATAACTATCAAATGAGTTGGATAGTGTAGGCAAAGAGCGGAGTTTATCATCGTGAAACATCGTCACCAGGTTTCCCTGATGACTGTCTTATTTTATTTTCCGTATACTGCCTTAAGGTCATCGCAAAAAGAAGCCAATGCAATCCATAACATTTCAACATTATTGCCATATTAAGGGAATAGGAAATATGTCAGCAATTACCTCGTTCGATATAAAGCTTTGAAAATATATACCTATCTAAAGAATAGAAATAGCTCTAAAATGTACTCACAACCGTAATAATTGCTGAATATAAGCATAATTCTGAAATTATTTAAAAATATTTCTATCTAAAAATTGACGTTTACTGTATTATCCGCACAATCATCATGCATATATTATTAGCATATTTAGTCCGTAGACGGATAAATAATACAGTTTTTGAGTCACTTGGAAATTCTTTTATGGTGAATAAATATAAATCCAAAAAACAGCATCATTTTTTGGGATTTTCAGGGAGTGAAGAAAATCGGTCAAACTCTTCGCCATTCCAATACAATGTTATTATGATGACGGCTCCTCGAAAAGTTATAGAAATGAAAGCTCATACCTGAAGTCATTCCTGCACATGCAGATAACATTTAAATCACTTTAAAGTGCAGAAAAGGGGGACATTTATTGAAAGTATCATCGTTTCATCATGAATTCATTCCCTGAATATGGCCATATTGTATTCGTTTACCGTATATGTCTCTTCTTATAGCCTATTCCGCCAAGTCACCATAACGTTTCCCAAACTCTCTCGCAGTACCTCTCCTGATTCGTTGATAGTCCCAACCTCTACATATAACTACAGCCAAGTCATTCGTACTTCCTTTGCGTCCATCTCGCATGTCTATAATTAATAAATTATGAAGCACCCGGGTGGAGATTCAAAAGGGGATGAAAAAACCAACATCAATTGGTGAAAACGACCATGAATATAAAGTTAGTTTTCGATCCCAAAGAATATCAAACTAAGAAATATTGTTTTTTTACTAAGTATACTGTACACTGGAACCAGCTCATTGAAGAGACATTTTGGCCCTTTCCATCAAGTTTGAATGCATTTTAGAACAGATATAAGAGAGATAATATAAATCAGTAGATTTGTTAATAAATAATGAAATCTGTTTTGTTCTTTTAGGCATCAGTATTTTATCTTTTAGCGCACTGTATTTGGTAGATATTTTCTTTTCTCTTTTTTACCATACCTTTAAAATAATATTTTGGTATTGATAAATTTTCACCTGATTTTGTGTCAACCTTCATTTAAATTTCTATATGAATACATAAGCAAATTTAAGCATTTTCAAAGAGAGTATCCCCCGAATTTCGGTGTGCTCTTTTTGAAGTTTAAAAAATTAAAAAGTTATTTGAAGCTTTTATCACTCATGGTCAAAAAATCTTTTAAAAATATCCTATTCTCTTCTTTTACTGAGTCAAAACTCAACTTCCAAAATTCATCAATGAAGTCCAACAAGTTTTATCTTCTGATGCTAAACTAATTCTTAAGATAACACACATCTTTGAAGATTTTTCTGATGCTTTAAATTTTAAGTATGCTATTCTTAAAATTTATTCTACACTGCCCCCTTATGCATTGACTTATTGAGAGATTGTTTGTTTAAAGGAGTATTCACATCTAAAGTATTTCTTAAACAGGAAATGAATTATAAAATCATGATAAAATATAGAGAGAGACTAGTTTATTTTTGTTCTAATCGTTTTATCTTCCATCAGTTTCTCAGTTGTTGTCCCATTATAATTGTGCAGTATCTTCCAAAGGCAACTTATGATTAATTTTAAAAGCTCAATAGATATTTATAACGTGTCCTTCCAATATTGTTGCAATAAAAAATTGCAAAAAATATCTCCCTTCTACTTAAACTACTCGGGTTCAGTTTGAATTTCCGGCTTAGTTACATCGAAAAACCGGAGTTCTATCATTTGCAAAGTCTGAGATATTTCAGCAGAATCCCTATCCCTGCTTAGGTGCTGTGTAGAGAACATTGCAATTGCAGTCCTCTGACCTTCAGTTGAGACGCGATACTGATGGTGATTTTGGCGCCTTTTGCTTGGAGCAGGCTCATACCGACGCGACGCTAGAATTCTAACTTTCCCCAAACAATCTCTTTTTCTCCTATCTACCTACCTCTCCTAATGTTGAAAATTACCTCAGTCGTCCGTAACCACCCCGAACAACCAACAGATGATTATTAAATCGAATTTAGTTATTCCTCTCAAGCAATGAAGTTTCGTGTGGAAAATATAAGTTTTAGATAGATAAGAAAGATAAAGAAGACTTTTTATGAGATTCAGGACTAAATTGGTACAACCAACTCATATAAAATGTCGATCATAGCTTATTATTTTCTGAACTATAGCCTATTACTTGCCATAGTATCTTGGCAATTTCAATGAATTAATGAAACCTTGGTTGGTAGCAAACATAGCGCGCAAAACCCTTAGCTACCACTTTTATCAAAATTAACAAGTTCAATATTAATGAATATCTGATTCAATAAAAGAGCAACTCAAATAACGGATTCTTCTTACCATTGTTGAATTACCTAAATATGTAGCAAAAAACGACCTTTTCTCATATTTTGGGCGTTTCATCATCAATTCCTTACCCGAGTAATGGCCATATTCTATTCGTTTGCCATATACGTCTCTTCCTATAGCCCCTTTTCCTGCCACCTCCCCCATTCAATTTTTTCTTCATCCCCTTTCACTTCGTCTCAAACCTCTAACATCCCTATGTCTTTATCCTCCTTCCTCTCCCACTTCTCGCACGACTTCCCCATATTCGGGCGCCCCCTAGGGACGGCCAATGTTATAGGAGGGGGAGGGTTCCGTTGGAATTTCTACCCCATCTTGCCTCTCCCCCCCCCCCCCATCACCTCAAACCTTCACATCCTCCCCCACGTCCTCGAGTCTCAATGCAAATGTCTTTCCCGTGAGATCACTTTACGTCCCAATGGGTGCGAAAGAAGGAGACGGCAGTCCCGCGTTCGTGGGGGGTGGCGAGATGGAGGTAGAATCGAGCAAGGGTGGTGTGCAGGTTTGGAGGTGGGGAAAGTTGGAGCAGAGAGGGGGGGGGAACTAAAAGTGGCTGACGCGTGAATAAAACTGGGGATATTTTTGTGAATGGAAGGTTAGTTGGCGGTGGAGGAGTCTGCGTGAAGCGAGAGGTGGTGGGGGTCGCCGGTTAAAACACGCAGCCTGGGCACATGAAGCGGAGCGACGGTCGGTAGAAAGGAAGGTGGGTAGGCAGGCGGTTGAAAATTGTTGATGGGCAAGGGGAAAAGGCAGAGCAAATGGAAAATATGTTGGGGGCGAGGGAGTGTGCCGGAGGAATCGCTGCGATCTAGCGAATTGTGAGAAGACGCGAGGATTGGTGTAGCGGAAGGTTGCAAGGAAATGGAGTATTGTTTCGTGGAGGATGAAAAACTGTCTTAAGGAAATTTTTAATAGTTTTCTACTTCTGAGAAATATTTCTGTGGTAGCTTTAAAGGTTTTTTGCCCTGTTTTCAATTTTGCAGTGTTTTTCTCAAAGGTTAGAAAGCCATACGTACCGGTTTGGCCGGGAAAGTACCGCTTTTGGTGTATTTTTCCCGGTGTCCCGAACGACACAGCAAAAATTTTAATTTGAGCCGGTTCCCAAAATTTCTATTTTCGTTAGTAAGTAAAAATCCCTATTAACATTTGATTTAAAAAATACCATTTGCGATAAAACAAAATATTATTTCACCTTAGTATTTCATTTCCTTTATTCTTCTGTTGAATTTATAAATCCTTAATTTATATGGCTTTCTTTACTTATAATAGCATAAGCTCCAAAGAAAGTTTCAGCAATTGATGTTTTGAATAACAGAGCCGTGTAGGACTGAAGAGTGATATGTTTTTCAATAATTCACTTGATTAGATAGACGTGTGGAAAATTGCCTGTGCTCCAGGAGAACCGAATATTTGCCCAAGATTAGTGGATTAGAAATCCGGTACCTTACTGAAGGACTTTATCTTTAATGCCACTGTGATGAATCGTCATTAATTAAAATCTCTCTCCAATGTGTCATTGAGTACAAAGTGCTAGTCATCTATCTTCATAATCGTTTCCTCTTTCAGCGGAAGGAATAAGGAATAAATAAAATGATAATAATTTTATCTTTCAAAATAATGTTTTAACCAACTGTGACGATGAACCTCAGGGGGAAACGGTTTTATTCCTTGTTTCAGTGAATATTTCTAGTTAATCAGTTTCAACTGAACAATTTTTATCTTTTCGTAAGTAGTTTTGACGTGAAACATCTATCAATCATATGCCCCAGGTGGCAAATTGTGTACACGAAACATATTTATTCCAACTCGAAAGGCATTAGAAAAATCTGAATAAGCTATTATGTAGTTCGTAAAGGAACCTTGAAAAGATAAAATAAACGGTTATTTAAAAATAAATGTCGCAATGTTACAGAAAAAGACGGCCGTAAAAGTATGGATATAAATCACGTCTACCCATAAGCTTAAAATTAGTGTAGCTCGACATTAAATCATGCTAGAAGTTTTGAGAGGGTTTTGCAAGTGCTAAGATTGTTTTAAGAAACATAACTGAAACAATTCGAGTACACCCATTTTAAAATATTGAGAGATTTCATGCCTGAAAAACGGACAATTATTGGGTTTATATCTAAATATGTACTTCCAAAATGAAAAAAAATATATTGCTTGCGAAACATGGTAGTAAGACGATAGATAATCGAATTTCGATAAAGCCTAGAGTTTTATCCTAGGAAAATTTCAGATCAGTTCAAGATTTAATCTTCAACTCACGAGAATACCTACACCTATCGTTTAATAAACATCTGCGGTAGTATTGTGAAAACTACCCGTTAGTTTTTTTACATTTAATATGTACTTACCGGCTAAATAAGAAGAAAAGTGAAAATAAATTTATTTTCGAAAAATTTATCTTCTCTTTTGATATTTTAAAACGTCTCTGTTGATTTCATCACTTCTTCCATTACGTCAGCTAAACGCCAAGCCTCCTCACCCCACCCAGCATTTTTATCCATTTCCTGCCTTTGCCCTAATATCCTAGAATTCCTAGAATTTAACTCTCAATAGCGCTCTTAAAATTCTCATATCCTATGTTCAAATGCTGCACCTACCTCCCCTGTCCGCTTGTGGCCTCCTACCGAATCTTCTATTATTCCCATACCAAAGGAAGACCTTCTCCATTTGCATTTATTTATCTTCATTGCACCCTTTCAATCTATCTTTACACCAATGGATCACACGCATTTACTAATAATAAATTCTTGACCTATTTTTCTCTAGCCTTCTTATCATAAGAACTACTAAGTGAAACGGATCGGTCAATTAAAGATCATTTTGCTCGTACTTGACGAGGTCATCAGGGTATCATCAGACTTAGAAGGTGGTAATCAACGTTTGATCCACTGAACGTAATCAGTCGCTTCATGGAACTGACCTTTGACAAGGAGCAGGCACCTTTGACACACAGCGCCACGTACGCCTCTTTCGCTTTCATAAAGACCTGTTCCTCCCCACCACTCATCCAAGCCCTTAGGAGTCAAAGGTTCTTCCCTTTCGGGCTCTCGGCCTGCCGAGAAACTCATGATGAGACCCGGTTGGTTCATAATCAACTCTATCCTTACGAAACTCGAGGCTCCTGCACAATATCACTACCTGTACTATATTGTAGACTGTATTATTATTACGGTAATATGCCGTTTGAGGCATGTTAAATGGATGGCATTAAAATACCTCACATTTTTATATGCGCAAGTCCCAATCATATAACATGATTTCATTATTCAGCTCACTATACGTCCTACCTCTCGTCATTCAGTCTATAAAGAATTTTCTTTAAATTCAAATATTCCCTCACCTGCAATTACTTGCTCTAACCACCTACTCTACCTCCATCTAATATCCTTCTTCAGCCTCCTCCCCAACCATGGCGCGTATTTTTATCTCGTCTTCCTTTCCGTCCATCACAGTTTCTTTATTCTCCTCCACACCCTCAACTCAAACGCCTTCAGCATATTCTCGACCTCAATTTCTCAGATCCAGTATTTCTGTGCCATTAACTGTCACACATCATGTTGAACTCTTTGACAGCCTTTTCTTTAAATTCTTACTTTAGTTCCCAGTTAGCAGTTTTCTCTGTTTTTACGGTATAGGTGGTTATATATTGTTCGTTTAGTTATTAATATTGTGGTTTGTTTCCTATTATTATGACCAGAAATCGCCATAAATTAACCATGATTACAAACATCTGCAGGACTGCCATTTTGGTTAAGATGCATTTTTCTGCAATAAAGGATGGGGATGAACTTGGCTACATTCAATGTCAAATAAAACGGTACTCAAATGTAAAGTCAATTGATTTTTCCATGGCCTAACCACGGTTTTCCGAAAATTAAGTTCATAGTAAAATTCATGAACACGTGGTTTAATATGAAGATGTGTAATCAGCAGAAGCCAAAAGGTGGATCGCGATGGTGAGCAATGCGTGTCGCTTATATTTATCCCAATCCATATGGAAAGCTTTGGAATTGTGGTACGCGGTTTGTTCCGTTGGTGCCTTGGCGCGTTAGTTCCGTTCTTTTAGAGCAACCTTATGTTGACGCCGTGTTGTTCCCCAGCATACCTTTGTTCACCATGTAATTCTTCCCTTTTTGACCCTCCCACCTGTTCTCAATCGTGCAAGGTATGTTATTCTATATTGGCCTACCATAATGAACAATCAATACACTAACACGAAAAACCCAAGACCTTTCTACGACCACTTGACGCCATGCGTTCGAAAATACTATTCCCCTTTATAGTTTCACAAACGTTAGGATTGCAAGCTTGTTTCTTCATTATTTGTTTTAATTACTCACAATGAGTTGTAATTTTTTTGCTGCGTACAAATCTATTCTACGAGTAGATCACATAATGCCCTGCGCAACAACGAAATACTTTGCAGCAGGGGGTGCCTGAAGGCCTGGCATGCTCATGAGACGGATTAAGTTAAAGGAAAAGTAAGAGTGGACTACCGTGAGTGGATGAAAAGGGAAATGGATTTTAAGGAGTGTCTCAGTAGATCACTGTTTTTGTTGCACTCAAAAAGTGTGGGTTGGAAGGATAAATTTTTATGCTTATCGATTCAGCAGTTAATATTTCTTATTGTATCACCTCCATTCTGTTCTAGAGATATAGCGTGATATGTAAATAATATCGTCCGTATCACCTTGGCACTCCATTGATCTAAATTTTTAAAAATAATCTTAGCTCCCGTCCTGTAACCTCCGAGTTTCAAGCACCATAAAAATTATCCCAAAAATATGATAAATCGACAGAGTGGTTTGGTGTGGGTTGAGTCAAGGAAAAGGCCGTTGGGGGTGTTCAGGGTCCCTAAGGGTGAAACGGAAAAGGGGTGAGTCTATCCGCAGTGAAAATTAATTCGTCCCTTTTGCTCCTAATTTTACGGCAATTACGGCACTTCAAAGACTAACACCGCTCACGGACGGCAGGGCCTCATCCACGCTTCCCTCATACCCTCACACCCCTTCTCCTCCTCATCCCCTCAGGGGTTTTTATTTTATTTTAATCCCTCCGGCGCCTTTGCCGCCAACACTCGCCGACCCCATACCAACGTTCTGTCTCACCCTCTTCCCCATACTCGCCTTCCCCGCAGGAAAATCCCTTTACCTACCCTACTCGCCTTCCACGCAAGTCACTCACTCCTCTGCATACCACCCTCTCTTATAAGAGCGAGAATGGGATAAAGGGAATCGATCTGAGAGTGAGGAGAGCCAGAATGAAGGAGGAAATAAAATTTCTTTGCGCTTACTTATTAAACCGTGGCGAGGCACCCCCAATGACTCCCCACGTTCCTGCCTCCCCGCGTAACTTGGAGTGAATGGCGTCTGTCGAAGCTTGAATGAATGCAGGGGTCGTGGGTGGAAGCAGGGAGACGAAAAGGGCAAAAGGCACTTGAAAAACACCCGGGATTAGATAAAGATACATAAAATTGATCGGCATACGAACCGGAATTACCCATTTTCTTGACATGTAACTTTTGGTTGAAATGGGGGTTAATATGTAACTTTTGGGATACAAATAAAAATAAATTCCGTACATATGCGTGTGTATTCAAACCATTCGACATAATGGGGAACAAACGTCAAATTCATTTCTCACTCTCAAGGAGCACAAGCGTCAAAAATGTTTACCTCAAGAACTTCACGTGTATATGCGTCAAGAGCAGACATTAGTAACTGCCTTTCAAATGTGCATACAAAATTGAATCAGTCCCGTGGTCCAAAACGGTATGCTGGGGACTTGACGTAACCACGCGTTATCGCTTCTCTGCTTTACATTAATTTCAACCGAAAAGACCAAATCATCCTCGCTTATAGTCTTTCGCAAAAAAAATAAAACTGTTTTCGTCAAATCACGAAAATTATTGACATACGTCGTGTTGCTGAGGCGATAATTTTGTTACTTTTCAACTAATTATGAACATAACTCGTAAGTATACTATCATTTACCGTTAATCTAGGATCTAATGTAGACCAAGACCCTCGGCTTAAGTCTCGCGGGAGGATGTAAACCCAAGCAATTTTTTCTATGCTAACCCTTTCCACGCGATTCCCACGATAAGGAAAACCTTTGGAGGAAATCGTTGTTACTTATTGTTTAGTGAGTTTATTGCATGATATGCAATGTGTTTACCTCTTAACGGCATATAAACTATACTTGCATATACATGCTTCTTTTGCCACCTGAGTCAGGGGAATATTTGAGAAATTTATGTATATTGCAGTTTTCATTATTTACCAGAAAAATACTGAGAGGAAATTCGTAGGTAGTATGAGTAGCATATCAAGGAATGAGTATTTGTCCAATGTAGGAAAAATTGTGGTGAAAAAAGTGTTTTCGTTCCGATTTTTATACGTGGCTAATGAACGTGGGAATATCAAGATAAGTATAGGGGCTCGTTAAATTCAATAGGAATGCGTACATTAGAAGTTTTTTCGACAAAAGCAGGATAGGAATTAATTTTGTTATACAAGAATGTGGGTTTCATGCTCCAGTAATGGATGTATATGAAATAAGTGTGCTTCGTTTTTTTGGGCTTCGCTGAGAGAATAAATGAGAGTCAAATAACATAGAAGATATATGAGGGTGGGTTGAATGGTGTGAGGAGAACCGGTTAACCGCGAAAGTCTTGGGTGAATGTGGTGGAAGAGACGCGAAAGAGGAGGAATACTAGGAGTCTTAAGAATAGGAGAGGGTGTATGAAGCAATGCACGGATGCAATAGAAGCGAAAGAGTTGTGAAAATATATGGCACTATAAAAAAAAGAGAGCCGATTTACTAGGCTATACAGCTATTAAGTTCTTTGGCTTTGCCTACAACGCAACGAAAGGAAATAGCGTAATGGGCATGTCTGTATATATGATGGCCAAGAAAAAAAAATGTTATTATTTGTATTTCGGTACCTTACCACAGATGGCGCGGGACCACATTCCTGAGGGCTGTTTGATAGCTGCATGAAATATCAACCAAAAGTATAAATCCAATTTGATCCAAAATCAGATTTGTACACAATTACATGTGAGAAATCGTACTATTCCTATCCCACGAGCTGTAACGTCTAAAAATGGCCATTTTTTTCAGCTGCCTATCATGACTCCCAGAGATATGAGTGGCGAAGGACATATACTTTTCCAGCGCTTGGTCTGTAAAATCACGCCTTAAAAAAACATTAGTCCTTAATTTCAAAGTAATGGACACATTTAGTGGCGAATATCTAGAAAAACCTCAATTTCAAAGAAAAAACTACCTTGTAAAATTTGACTGAATAATTTATATTTGCCTATGTAAGAACGGAAGAAATGTGAAGTGAAGGGTTTTGAGGGGAGTGAAGAAAAAATATATGGTTTTTAATGAAGGGGCATATATCGGCATGGAAAACATTTCCTACGGCAATGGAGGAATGTAGGAATTATAATTACATAATTGAATGAAATACCTAAATTATGGCAAGAAGAAATTGAATGTTCATTTTGTGATCACGAAGCTGGACTGAATTAATTTCCGAAAAATGTAATTTTTTTATGTTCGTTCGCTGGAGGAGCAAAGGCTTTTGAAAATTTTTGGAATTCCGCTACCATGGTTAATTTGTTGTCAAAGGCTATTTTTTTTTCAAAAATGCGTCCTAAACCTCAAATTTAATCACCGTTTATGAAGGAAATGCAGGTATTTTAATATCAATTCCCTTGGGCCAACATATTTCTGCACCTGCGAGGACGCAACCTTTGTTAAACCTGTCAAACAAGTATCCATAGGAATTGTCTTCCAGTGGATTTGATCTAGTTTGAGTTAATATTTTTAACACTAAACAGCCTCAATCTATGCAGTCTTTATACACAATTTTTCTTTTACATTAACATT
Organism: Pyrrhosoma nymphula; assembly: GCA_963573305.1. Lineage (NCBI taxonomy): Eukaryota > Metazoa > Arthropoda > Insecta > Odonata > Coenagrionidae > Pyrrhosoma > Pyrrhosoma nymphula. Next base: position 62,524,007 of record OY754339.1, on the reverse strand, counting down.
ATAATCGCCGCAATAAGTTTATCTGCTTCTGTATCAGTAAGTTCCATAATTTGTCACATAAATCCGTAATTTTATCGAATTCTTGGGAGTTGAAGAATCGAGAATTTTTATGTGATGAAATTAAGCATTAAAAGTAAACCTGCAATAATATTTTGCACTCCCTATCCTTTCCAAATCAAAATTCATCAATGATCCATCCATCATCATCTAAATGTTCCACTTTTTGCGAGAAAATCCCAAGAAATCACTTGGTATACCTTATTTTGTTTATTTAACGAATCTGAGGATGTGACCCAACCAGTTCTTATACAATAATATATACTTAATATTTACAGTTAAAACTTGCCTGATATAAATCTGTTAGTTCCAGTTGTGCAATATTTAAAACTGTTTATTACCCAGCAACGGATCATTTAATTTCAATATTCTGTGACTACAAACGTGCATTATTATTACCACCTGATACCTTAAATCTAATCGAAGAATTAACGGTGATTGGAAATATTAATTTCTGTTACTATGGTGTTATTGCATATGATTTTAACAGCTATCTCCAAGCTTAAATTAACTATATTCTATTTACATTGATATGAGAGATGATATTTTAATTAACATTCTGGAAAAAGTGCCAAAGCCAACGTACTTTTTTACTGTCATAAAATATGTTAATTAGGATAACATATCAACCACACACCAACTACACATTGGCATCGTTTTTCTTGTTAGTAAAATGGGAAGAGTAACTGACGAAGTATTTAATTTACATACGGCACACAGTCACCATAATAATTCAATTTACCAGCTATATTCTCATCTACTGGTATACTTATAAAATTTATGTCTCCATTTGCTGCCATATAGCCGATTCTAGAAATGTCAGTGTATTTTAAATGTATCTCTAGCATAGTTAGAATAATATATCACCAGATATCATGTGTATATAATAATGGTATTGAAGAACATTTCGTACTTTCGAACATGAATAAAACTAATAGTCTTTGACGGATAAGCTCGCGTGGTAAGTGCATGTGATGAAACAACTCCAGAAATTTGAAGTTTGCAAAGATTCATTTTGTCAATCAAAGTTAAAAAGTGGCCCGGTTTGTTCCAAACAACCGAGGCAATGAGTAAATGTAGCTAATGGAAAAAGAGCACCCCGCGGAGGTTAATAAATTTTCCTCCACTCAACTTGCATGCGACTGGCATAAAGTGGAGTTGGCATTTAAATCCTGCTGGAGGTACCATTATATACGTATATTTTATATTTTCGGGTCATTATGAGAAGGTAAGTCTGTTCGTGAAAAGTTCAACTGATCCTTTTTTTTAATATGGCTTTGATCTGAGGACTCCCCCTATGGTCCTCGTGAATCGTGTTCCCACGATCCAATATCTCAAACTTCCCTTATCCTCACTAAACCACCCCATTCAAGTGTCAACCCTCAGCTATCGATTTAAAATCTCCCAAGCACGCTGTAACCAAGCGTATCGCATTTGCATTTTGCTTGTATTATATTCCATCCATCCTTACTCCTCTGCGTTTGTTTCTTCTTTGTCACTTGAACATTCTTTGTACAACAATATTGTTTTTTACTGATTCTATGCTTCTTTTTTGTCTTCAATGATATTTTTTGGTTTTATGAGTTACCAATAAATGCAGTTGTTCATGAAACGTTTTCGTCAGTATTCCATTCATCCTTGATGCAAAATCCAACTGATCTCACACTGCTATTCATGTGTAATATGGTACTAATAATGCTAAATAGTCGTCTTTTATTGTCCTATCAACATACATTCAAAATATTGAATACTCTTATCATTATTTCATTTCCTCACCTATCATTTTGGGTTTAATTCCTTAGCTGCTTACACACACACATTTGCTGACGCTTTTTCACCAAGAGTTCATTTCCGCTTCCATTTATTCCTTTCTTTTATTATTATCTGTATTTTAAGTTTATGTGTTATTGTGAGAGGAAAAGTTGGCTTAGAAAATATAGTTAAAATTTGATTATTTGTTCACTTTTTATGATTTTTAAACATTCCTCTAGTCATTGATGCCTCTGTCTTATTTTTGCCACCGCAATCGACCTTGAAAATAAGTACCAGTAATACTTATCAGTGCAAAATCTTTCTTTAATTTTGCTCATAACAGTTTCAACTTTAATTTACCTCCTCCCGCTATGTTTCATAATAATTAATTTTTGCTGGTAAAAAAGAGGCGTAACACTGGATAAATTTTAATTATTTATGTATTGCCCATTATACTTTGTTAAGTCACTGTATCAGGCACCCCTTTGTAGAACTTATGCATCAAGGAATGAAAATAATTTTCAACATTTTAACTTCATTTACGTAAAACTTTATTGAAAATGAACTTGGTTTCAGTTCCGCGCCATTATCAGGTGGTGATTTTCACTCCATGTGCCGAAACCCAGTTCATGTTCACTTTATTTGACAATAACTGGAATTTACTTTTTGACTACTATTTTCATTCCTTTATTCGCGCATTTTATTTTTATTTCTTACGGATGGAATTTCATTCTTCATTTTGTTCACCAGCCGTCTTCCTCTTTGTTATTTCCATTTTCATTCCAATTCTCCACGTTTGTGTTGCAAAACCGACTTGAATCTCCTTCCCATATCAATCCAACCCTGCAACTCACTCGCCCCACCTCAATCCTTCCCACCCCGACCAAATCTAAAATCCTCCTTACACTACTCCCCCGCCTATCGTGTTGTCGCAAGGCTATATCATTTCTTCTACCGCCTCGGAACAACGTCGCCGCCTCCGCTGCGGCCCGCTCTGCACAACTATACCCTGCCCCAACCATCTCGGTCCGGTCGCTGTGGACGGAACCTCGCGCGCAGGTGGCGTGGATCAAGGCGGACACCAAAGCCATCCTGGCCATCCACGAGCACGTCATCACGAACAACGCGCGCCTCTCCGTCACGCATAATGACTTCAACACGTGGACGCTCAGCATCAGGGGGGTGCGGCGGGAGGACCGGGGACAATACATGTGCCAGGTCAACACGGACCCGATGAAGAGCCAGGTGAGTGATAATTGTTTATTTTTACATATATTACTCCAGAAGCATTGCTTAGTACGAGATTCAAACATGCTTATAATTAATATATAATGGAGCAGTGTTTTGTACCAGCGACGGATACCTGGGTTTTGACACCGTTTTTCATCTATTGCGTATGTGTAATCACGCTTAGCATAACTTTGTCTTTTCAAGAAAAAATAAAGATGTTGACCGCTAAAAAGACTCACATCTTGCAACATGAGACAAAAATTATAGAAACAACACAGACATGACCTTTTTTATAAGGTAATCCAGCACTGATGTTAATTGAAATAAAGTATCCATCTACTAAGTTTAACTACCCTTTCGTTTACTTGTTAGAAAAAGAACATGACACCTATTTACATATATTATGCCATTTAGTAAAAAGTCATACACTTTGGACCCAAAATATAAAAATACTTTTTATACAATGAGAAGTTAGGTGTAGTAATTTGTATAGATTTTTTTATCTCACGTGTTATACACAGTGTTTACGTTAGTCGTTTCAAACAATATTGTACTGTTACCAGATTGAATAAAAATTCTCCTATATGTTCTGTACCAATACAAATGCCTTATTGGAGCTTAAGCCAGGTTTAAGAATATCGGAAATGAATATCCAATGTGGGAGTTTAAAGAAGCAGCAAGGGGTAACTCTTATTTAATGTGGTTGTGTGATATATATATATATATATATAAATATAAATATATATATATATATACATATATATATATATATATAAAACTTCTTGGAGAATCACTCGGGTGATAAATATATAATATGCCAAGAGGGTGGCCGATAAAAATATAGAAACAGAAAAAAGGACACAAATTGAAACTTCCTATATATATATATATATATATATATATATATATATATATATATATATATATATATATAGTTTCTTCGGCGTTTTAGTCGAAGATTGTGACTCTCCAGCGATCCTCTTAGCCAATACGTCTCTTCGCATATATCGCCCTCCAGCCAGAATTCTTCTGAACTCAAGATACCAGAACTCTTCTGGTGTAGAATGACTGGAGAAAGTGTTGTCCATAAGGGGCATTATAATGTATAAAAACGCTCTAAATCCTATACGTCTCAAATTGGTAAATCTTAAGTTGAAATTAATTTCGATTTGATACATGAAGAGAGTCTATTCAGGACTTAAACTTCAGAAAGATTTACTTGCTGCCCGCGTATTATTTTTGAATACTTTTTGTTACTCATAATACAAACGGTGTAGCTATTCATTTGGCCGATTCACTCCGTGTTATAGAACGCGACCTTTTCAGTAAAAGCTGTCGATAAACCGATGTAAAATCTGTAGAAATGTTTCGTTCGTTTAAGTTATTGTTTATCTGATAAAAACGGTGTTTTAAAATTTCATCACCAGTGCAACACAATACATTATTACAATTATATAATGTCATAATCCCCATAAATTAAAGGTAAAGATTTTTTATTGGTAAATAATATCAAATGTTACAATTATAAATCATTCTTAAATTTCGTATTGGCAAAATCGCCTATTTTTTATTTAAGGTGACATTTTCAAAAATAATTATTTTTCGCATGCCGCAAATAAGCATATATATAAAGTCAATTTTATTTCAATAAGCGCATTAAATAAAAAAATTCTTCTTGGAAGTCATCACATTCTTATAAAATTAGCTGTTTTTTGAGCAACATTTTTTAGAAGCTTTGCATTAAATTCTCGCGACTTCTGCAGGAACTAGGAATTTAATATTGTTCATTGATACTGCAGCATCTCCACTTAAGATATTTTTTCTCTTTTATACACAAAGAGGAAAAATAGATTCTACATTGCTTTTGTATGAGCTACGCATGGACTTTCAATGCTTTGCTTCAAACAGTAAATTAATTAAGCCAATGTATAAAATAGTATGTCTTACATAAAATTACTTATCGGTTTCATGATTAGAAAAACATTTTGAATCTCTAACACTTTAATTATTAGAAAAATGGCACGCTCTTAGATGTATTTTAAATGTTAAATCCGTTTTTGGAAGCAAATCATCATTTGTCGCGGTTGCACAACTAAATGTCAGATGGTGAGATAATTGTGCATCGTATATGTTTGGATTGCTGCCTATTTTAAATCATTTTTAACTGAATAATTCGGAATCATTTGCAATAATCTAATTAAAATAAACAGGCCGCGATTTCAATCGGTACTTTCAAGTGGTAGCATCTACTCCATTTTATTATTGGGTGTGGTTATTTAGCCGATTTTATATATAATTAATTCTCTCTCTTGTTCCCCTACATTTCATTTATTTTGGTGATCTGAGTATTAATATATCTTCACTGACTTGGTTGGCTTCAATGCCTCCTGCTGGAACAATCCTACTAGACTACAATACTAGTTGTTAAAAGTACATATATCGAATAAATAAATAAGTTTGTGCAACACAAAACCGTGGAATCATTTATCATCGGGTGAATGTAAGGAATTTAAACAAATTCCTTATAACTAGTGAATTACTGAATGCACATGAACTTGGATCTGGTGAAAAGTAAAAAATTATATGTAGGTGTAATATAGGTGAAATATATTATGTGGATTGAAAGTGGTTAAACTTAATTTATGAGGTGTTTGCAATGTAATTTTCATACCCCATATGTGAGCTTAGTATTCCTACTTGGGAAAGAAATTCAACCAAGCAAGAGCAATGCTCTAAGTTATACCACTTCAGTGCATTGGTGTTTTTTAAGTGTTTGAGTTGGTGGAGCTCAAGTAAAATATGATATTCAGAAGGACACGCAGAGTATGTTATAAGCACCACTCTTTTTCAACTGGATTACATATCTGTCCTTCCTTCTAACGTATATGTACATATATGTACTCGGAAAAACCTTTTCCGCTCTCTTTCCGCGAGACTCTGGAAACCAAATCCAATGAGTCTTCTCCCTCCTGCATGAGCCACGTCCGCGGATCTTTTCGCTGAAAGGAGGCCCTCGTTTCACCTCGTTTTGCTTTTAAATTAACACCGCCATCCACTCAGTTGGTTCTCACGTAGCTCCGCGCATACAGACACCCACATTCACTCACTCACACACTCAAACAGGCTCAGGCTCTATCCGGGGCGTCATCATCCCTTGTCGTTAGACGTTAAACCACTCTCGCGCAGCGACACCGACGGTTGTCCATGCAAGCAAGCCTTTCCCTTCAGTTCTCTAACGCGCCATCGTGTCCTGCCTGAGGAACACGTGGGATCTGAGCGACGCACAGTGGTCTGAAATCGAAAATCGCCGGACAAAAGTCCAAAATAGCTTTTTTTGCGATAGAAACTTGAAACTTTGCACAAGTACTCACAAATGTTTGTGCATCATGAAATGGCAAGTCATTTTATATAGGTTTCATCCGTTTCTTAGATACTAAGGCTTAAACACGATCAAATTTCCAAAATAGCTCTCGCTTTAGTTTTTCTTCGAAAATCTTCATAGCTAAACATATGCCGTTGAAGTAGATGGATTTCAATGAAATAAAAAACGTTACAATCTGTTAATGTTGTATTTTCCCTGTGCATTGCATGAATTTAAGGGATTTTTGTCGATATTTGTGTGCTATTACGTCACAAAATGGCGGACGCTTTTTTCACTCAAAATTTGACATAAAGCAGTCAATAACTTTTTTTAAACAAAAATGTAACTCGAGATATTTGCACAGGGTGTTAGTCAAACTCATTTTTAAGAGTATTATGCAAATATCTTAGAAAAAAGTTTGCGATCTTTGAAGTAATAGCGATATTTCGATCGCGCGCCCCGACCTGTCTCTGCTCGGCGAGGCTCGGAAATTCCGTGGCTCCGTTGAACTTGATCGGTTCTGTGGACCTCAAATGTTCGAATTGTACGTTTCTAAGCTAAACACGTTGTGGCTGATATCCAAATGTTGTACACTGAAGATATTTCGAGGGTGTGGTAACGAGCGAATGGATCAGTAAACGTGTAACTGTGGTAAATTTGTCGTTGCTTTTTCTTCTGTACACTTTTGTACACGGATCAAGCTGAAAATTATGAACGTCTTTCACCTCTTGAGTGCGTATGCATATTCCGCAGGTACCCAATATGGTTTAGAGAGAAGACTGTCTATAGAATTCTTTCTTTGCCTTCCGTCACTTCCGAGGTACTCGCCCTCCCTTACTCCACGAGGGTCCCGCGAAAAAGGGCCGTTTTATGACGCTTTTAAATCATTCATCTCCGACGTTTTTGCTCCGCAGATATAGCACCTCATACTGGCACCATCGGTCAATGCATTGCATACCTATAATAATCGTTTGCCATAAGTTTGTAAAGTCACATTAATTCCTTTCCGAAGCCAAATTAAATTCAATTTTTCTTACCATAAGCGTACTTGCAGAATAACTTTTCCATTTTTCATTGTGAGAAGCAAACTGAAGGTGACAGAATAGCTCCCAAAATTACATTTCTCTAATGCATCAATCTGCCTTTGAATGTGGTCTCTTTCCGCCTTAGCAACCTCCTTGGTTTCTTTGAGCCATTGAAGGCGGATGGGCCGACAAAATCTTGTAGATGACGGACGAGGATTTGCCCAGATAATCTCACCTGAATTGGTGTTAGTATTATTATTTCCCATCCTTATTCTTATTTCAATAGGCAAAGACAAACTAGATGCACTTAAATCTCTCACCTGTAGCGTCATATAACAAACGAAGTGGCGCGAGGGAGCTCATGAATAAGAATTCATCAGATGATTCCGCTTGTTCCCACATTTGCTTGTATTGGGCATGGCCCGAGCTCCCATCAAATCCGTACTTTCATATAAATGTGCATTGTACGTCATCGCTTGATGCTTGTGCAGTGGAAACGGATGCCAGTACCCGCGACACCGTATGGTTTAGTAGAGTTTGAAGATTCACTTCACACATATTCTCTGTAATGATTATCCCTTCTGGATATGCCGCGCCTTTTGCTTTTAATACTCTGTCATAACTGGGATAGAGCTCATGTCCGTAACTAAGTGCGGAGGTTCGTAGAGTATTATACTGACTCTTAGTCAACCCCGTAGAGATGATTAAAGACAGACCGTCCTCAGGCGACATCTCTGTCTGGAAATTTTCAGCTTTCCTCCATTTCGAGAGAACTCTCCTAGCCCTCCTAGGAGTGGTTGTTGTTACTTCTGTTATTAACTGAGCAGCTGCAATATCACCTTCTTCCCTTAAACTAAGAGAGGTTGCCAATGCGAGCTCAGAGGCTGAGGAAGAAGTCTTAATATTTTGGACTTTTCTTCTTTTTGACCTGTCAGTTTCTGTACTAAACTCTTTTTCTGGCCTTCCCATTGTACCTGATATAGTAAAAGTTTACACATATATAGCCCAAAATTTAACAAATGTATGTACTTGCAACAAATCATGACCACAAAAGAACATTATCGGAGAACACATACCAGTCGCTGTAGAAGTACTTGGTAAATACTGACGAATAGTTTCAGGAAAATCGATTGACTCAGCGAGCCATGTATAATTTTCCTTCAAAAATCTCTTGTCACTTCGGGAACACTTTGCCCACCTCTTGAGATAAGGCACTAAAAATTTTATCCTAATGAATTCGCGGAGGCTTTTTACAGCATCTTCAATATGTATTATATTTAAACTCCGAGAAAAAAAACCCACTAAATAAGTTTTTTTGTCGGATAAAGATTTTACCTTAATTTCCATCATTTTTTCATGGAGCTCAAGACGCGTGACACGGTTGAAAGGCATTTCAACGAAGGACAAAGAAGAAACCTAATTAGGAGACGATTGTTAAAGATGATATGAGCATACTTTCTCATCACAATTACCAAATAGTACTTGCGGTTTAAGTAACACAGAAAATATCTAACAAAAGAAAGTAAAAGACACATGAGGAACCTGCGACGAATAAACGCGGGGAAATAACTAGATAAAAAGAAAAATCGAAATGACATTGCCTACCTTGAAATAAAGGAGGACTATTGGGTAAATGGAAACCACCGTTGTACGGCAAGAGGAAATAATACCGGAAATTATTTCTATATTTCCAGAACAAAATCACACGATATCCAGGACTTGCAGAATGTCACCAGAGGAAAGCACTTCACTCCTTCACCAATTGCAGACTATAACTGCATGAAAACATGCATTTCAGAAAGGGAAAGGCAAAATTCTAGTGGAAATACCCGTTAAATACCGTTATAGGCAGCGCGCGTCATAAAACGGCACTTTTTCGCGGGACCCTCGTGGAGTGAGGGAGGGCGAGTACCTCGGAAGTGACGGAAGGCAAAGAAAGAATTCTATAGACAGTCTTCTCTCTAAACCATATTGGGTACCTGCGGAATATGCATACGCACTCAAGAGGTGAAAGACGTTCATAATTTTCAGCTTGATCCGTGTACAAAAGTGTACAGAAGAAAAAGCAACGACAAATTTACCACAGTTACACGTTTACTGATCCATTCGCTCGTTACCACACCCTCGAAATATCTTCAGTGTACAACATTTGGATATCAGCCACAACGTGTTTAGCTTAGAAACGTACAATTCGAACATTTGAGGTCCACAGAACCGATCAAGTTCAACGGAGCCACGGAATTTCCGAGCCTCGCCGAGCAGAGACAGGTCGGGGCGCGCGATCGAAATATCGCTATTACTTCAAAGATCGCAAACTTTTTTCTAAGATATTTGCATAATACTCTTAAAAATGAGTTTGACTAACACCCTGTGCAAATATCTCGAGTTACATTTTTGTTTAAAAAAAGTTATTGACTGCTTTATGTCAAATTTTGAGTGAAAAAAGCGTCCGCCATTTTGTGACGTAATAGCACACAAATATCGACAAAAATCCCTTAAATTCATGCAATGCACAGGGAAAATACAACATTAACAGATTGTAACGTTTTTTATTTCATTGAAATCCATCTACTTCAACGGCATATGTTTAGCTATGAAGATTTTCGAAGAAAAACTAAAGCGAGAGCTATTTTGGAAATTTGATCGTGTTTAAGCCTTAGTATCTAAGAAACGGATGAAACCTATATAAAATGACTTGCCATTTCATGATGCACAAACATTTGTGAGTACTTGTGCAAAGTTTCAAGTTTCTATCGCAAAAAAATCTATTTTGGACTTTTGTCCGGCGATTTTCGATTTCAGACCACTGTGCGACGGCTTCCTTTGCATGCCCCAACTTCTCTACGATTATCTCACGTCATCATCGATAGTCATCAATCCGAAGAATGGATTTCAGTAATTTTCCATTTCACTCTCCTTTCTGCTACCCACCTCATTCCATTATACACTTTGACCTCCTTCTTGATTTGCTTTATGTATCCCAATCTTGGCCTTCCTCTGTAATTCATTCCATATTTTTCTCCTTCCAATATTGTTCTCATTATTCTGTTGTGTCACAAAATGAGTCCAATAAGTTTGTCCCTCCTTCGCAGACTTAACATTATATTTTTTTCTCCCGAACTGTTCGTGGAAATTCTTCGTTGGTGATTCTCTCCATTCCTCTGATCTTCATCATCCCTCAATGAGTTCACATCTCCATTGCATCCAAACTCTTTGGCTCCGATTCTGTTACTGTTCATATTTCATTGCCCTATAAAAGCATGCTCCAAAAGTATGTTTTTAAGTGCTTCTTTACTTCCAGGTTTGCGTTACTAGCTGTTAGAAGACTCCTCTTCTTGTAGAATGCCTTCTTTGCTTGAGCTTTCTGCATTCTTTATTGCTTCTTCCACCGATGGTGATCCCTCTTTCTAGATAAAAAATCCACTTGCGCTGCCCAAGTGTGACAGTGATTTTGTCTACTAGATTTATTCCACTCCTTACTATGTTTTACTTTCATCCAGTTCCTTTTCCTTTAGTTGTAATCTTTATTCCGATGTTGGACTCTTCCTTCGTACACTTTAACAAGTTTTTCTTGTCTTTCTGTTGTATTCAAATAACCTGTAGAGTAACCTGGTCCTGATGTAGCAAAGCAGGGACAATGAAAGACAAATTTTGTGGTGGCTTGAGCACTAGCTTTCCATCTCAGATTAAGTGAATCCCGGAAAAGACAATTTTTTTATGGAAACCCGATTCATGCTTGGTAGAAATGTGTAAATGTCAGAAATGTAGATAGAAATCTCAGTACCTTTGCTTGGACCAAGGAACGTCATTACCGGGATCCTCTCGAGCTTCCCAGCATAAACTAAAATGGTACATATTTCTCTTTACTGACCTCAATTATCCGTCGCCACCTCTTGTAACGTTTGCTACAGCTGGAATCGGCATCTTCGTCTATTTTTCTATTCGGAAAACATACCACCTACAGTCACTCACACAGTCAAACAATCTCGGTTTTTGACCGCAACGTCATGTTTTCTATGAAGTTACACTGTTCTCAAGCAGTAAAACAGCTCACCATTTCAGCCATGCAATCCATTTCAATTCATTCTTCTCCATCACAACTTCGTGCCTTGCCAGTGAAACACATGGTGTCTCTTTAGTGACCTGGGGCTACTTTTGCACACCTAATTATTTTCTCCATCAGGTGTATCTCTCTCCATTGCATGCATACTTTGGTACCCAGGGATGAGGTCTCGCGGATTGGATGTAATATCGTGGACCCTTTATCATTTAGGGTTAGTAGTCGGAGAATGCCAAGTTTCTCTCCCCATTTCACCATCCTACGAATAACCCTGCCTAAATTCCCCATAAAAACCTACCCACCTACTTTTAATGACACGAATGATCCTTTTTGATGGTCACTTAACTTTATAACTACCGTTACTAGTACGGGCATGGTTATATGATATACTAAATGAAATAGCTTAGGATCAATTTCAACGTGAACTTCAGTGGTCGTTATTTACGTAAATTTTCTAGCAATTAGGTTTCACAGCCTAATAAGTTTCATGGAATCTATTGAGAAAATAACAGTAGTAATAAAACTATGGTAAAAGCCAATTATCATTCCGAGAATCTTCGAACTAATATAATATCATACTATACTTTCTAAGTAGTAATTGATATTACTCATAGAAGAAGTAGAGTTCCCGGGAATATTTAAATAATAATATCCTATCTCAGTGATTGAATTTTTTTTCATGGTTACAAACAGATGTATCTCTAACTCAATTTCTGGCATGGTTCAACTTTGATCACTTAAGTGCTAAATTAAGGTTCCCGAACGTTAGATAAATTAATCATGTCATCCCTCAATGGAACAGTAACTACACAGAAATGCAACAGAACTTTTAATAAACAGAACCGAACTTTTCACTTGTTGCCTTATATTGGTGTCACACTCCGCTTGAATTGTTTTTGTTTAGGCACGTGAGAAACTAATTTTGCTAAGTTTTGCCAAGGGTACGTCACCCTTCTTGTTCTTCGTCCTTTGCTTACGATTGAGGATTATTTTTATTAAATCTGATTCTCAATCATTATTGTGACTTTTCTGAAGAGTGCATTCATACACGTATTCCTTGCCGTTAAAGTGGTAGGTGTTTACCACGCATTGCCGCAAAAAAATATGGATTTTGGCGACACACTTTCTTCCGTTCAAGTTGGTGCTTTTATAAATCTTTTATATGAAAAAATGCTAAAGGAAATTTTTTGTATGCCTATTGTTTTTGTTGATGTTTCCTCACTCCGATAACTTGTTCCGTGAGGATAAAGTGAGTACCCTATTAAATGCTACCGGCGCACACACACAACCGCGTTATGATTTATAAATGTATTCTTACATGCATCTGAGAGCTTCCCAAGTGTATCTCCAGTTTATCTTGCGTGCAAAATGAGAAAGACAAAGAGGGCAGCTTTATGTAGATGGCTGGTTTAATGAAACGTGAAGTTGGTAGAATAGTTGGAGTAACTCCCCACTCAAGAGAAGAGTAAGATACCTTTACAGGGATTAGGGACACCTATGGCTTGTTTTAATTTTTTGCTGAGATGTTGAGAGCCGCTGGTCACACTTGCTTGCCAATTACTCACAATTAATGAGAAGTAAATGAAGTGGTGCATTATAACGAGACTTTTAAGCAGTAGAAAGCTGCTCGTTCACATCAGCATTTAGCATAGTGACAAAAATACCTCAAGAATGGAGGGTATTCATGCTCAAATTAATCATTCATGTCTTTTACTGGGGAATACAACAGAATTTAGGGTATTATGTTTTGCATGGCTACGCATCTAAATAAGAAGACCTCATTAATTTAATCTCTTAAGATTTTTAGTCACGCATTAGCTAAAAATTTACATACGATTCCAAGGCTTTATTTCACATGTTTGATGCCAAAATCATATTAAAAAATGAATAGTTTCCTAAGGAGCGAAAAGATGCAGCAATAAATTTCAACAACAGATTTTAAACTTTTACAAAAACACTGAACCAAGTAACATAAACGCCTCGTGATTGACTGGGATTCATGATAAATGACTCTTATGTGGGTTTTGTAGGGAATAGCACTAATTTTTGAGGCCTGTATTTGTTGTCTGAACTATAAAGCCAAAAAGTGTAGTTTCATTATTGATAAAATTTCAAAGTTGCGAATATGATCAGGGTACAATTTTGTATCATCGAGTGTTTATTTTTATGAATGAAGTTAATAGGAAGTAGGACAATTACATACTTAAGTATCAAGAGAATGAATGAAAGTGTGGCCGAAAAATATTCAACTCATATAAACACTTTGCAGCCTAAGTAGTGAATACAACAGTGTCAATAATGCTACATATTCTAATTATAAATGCCTCATTTAAGGGTTTTTTCATAAGACTATGGCTTATATTTAAAAGTACTAAAAACTAAGCAAAAATTGGAGAGAGATCTAATTTAATCATTGAATAGTGTTTCAAGCAAGACAAGACAGAGCAAGACAAGACAAGCAACAAGTCGCGATTCATGTCTTAAAGTATTTGAAATCTAAATTATATACAACTTGACTGTTTTCTGTTGTGTTCCGCTTTCTTTTCATAGGAATCGTACAAGACTTTTTGGCTTGTATTCGTCTGTCTTGAAGACCTTTTAACCAAAATATATGAATAAGTCATTAGTAAGGGCAATTTTTGAGCTTACGACTGCAATGGATATGGAGGAGGTAATGAATCAGGCATCAAGAGATTGATGGGAAGGAGAACAGAATTGGGAGGGTTTTAAATGTCAGAAATTAAGTTATTTGTCTGCATGCAAAACCAAAAGTATGGAGATAAACGGCTCATTCATTTTTATCCGTTCTGGGGAAGAAGAGTGAATTTTGAGAACTGTGTTAAAAACCCTAAATACTCAACAAAAGTGCTCATATACCCAAGGTAACACAATTCGTGTTATCAAGTTTTTACATTCGTAATTATACTAAAATTGGAGTATGGAAGTGAACCATGAGATCAACAAAGTTACTATTGACTTTTAAATGTTAGGATTCAAGAGTAAATTCCTCATTTCTATATTTTGTAGGGAATGTGGCTTATATTTTCTTGGCCAACAATGCATACACATATTTGTAAAAGATTAAATTGGCTAAGACGTTATAAATTAACAGAGAATGCACAAACCGTAATACCAAGCATTGTTATACATATTAATAGTTAGCTTAAGTTAAGCAAAGAACGAATCAGGCATCTACATTACAAAATAAATCAGAACCGTGTATTTAGAATGAAGCCAAAGAAAAATTTACTAGTTCATATCAACAATGAGTGCAGATACATGGGAGAGTTTCATTCCTAATTCATGCTATTTTTTAAGAGAGTACTCTAGATTTGACATCCTGGATTCATCTACTGTGATACCTATGCGCAAATCAGAGAAAGCTCAAATTTTCAAGTAGTATTAAATTACTTCAAATTGCTAGTTTCAAGCAATAAAGGCAATCAGGAGGGAGAAAATTATTAAGGCAGATTCAGATTTGCAGGCATATTACCAAGAAATAAACTTTTATGAAAGCCCCGAAAGGGGACGGCGTGATGGGCATGTATGTGTTTAATTGCGAATCAGCCAACATGACATGATTCGTCATATCAAGTGTTTGAATATATATCAATATAATCGTCGAAGTAGGGCATCATCGCTCGTGCATTAATAAAGGTTAGTCACGACATCTATCATTCAGAGGTCATTTAGAAGGATGATAATTCTAAGCACTATTGCACCCCTGTGTCTTTTTCCACCCTATATTTCATCTTGTTCACTCTTCCAAGGATTACACAAATTGCACCATCTCCTGAATGTTAATGGAAATCAACCGACATCATTAGTTACAGCCTCCAGCAATCTCTAAAATATTTCTTGCTTTCTCTCCACGCTATTCAGCGCGAGATCGTGAATCAAATTCACGGACTCACATGTATGCAAACTCATGGACAGTTTTATTAAAATAGTTTCCGTTTGCTATTATATACCTTGGATTGAACCTCTTGGAGTTTATCTAAATGTATGGAGAGGCAAAGTTTATGGTGCCCTTACAGATAGGAATAGACTCGCCTAGTTAATCTTGACGAGAAAAACCTTTTGTTTCGTGGGAGGGATTGATAATTCGCAGGCACGGAGGCTGAATTCTGAAACGTATGAGAGACCAGCCATCCCTCGCAGTGGCCCGTGAAATAAACGCTTTTTGTTCCCGGTTGTGTTGAGTTGTATGTGTGTGCGGAGGGGGAGAGAGGGAAAGCAGGTGGGCGTTGAGGAGGGGTGGAGGGTGTAGCGAGATGAGCGGGACGAAGCCGGGGCAATTCCTATTGCAGTCTAAATAACATCCCCGTTTCCTTGGCCCGTCTGAATGCGACCCATTGTCGTTGTACGGGAGAGATGTAGCTGCAGTAGTGCTAGTGGTGGCTGTTTTGTCTCTTCCTCGCACGCACACAACAGCGGCCATAATTGCTTGGTAATTACAATAAATCCTTTTAAAAGGGAAAACATTGTTAAAAGCGAGCTTGCGCTCCGCGCGCGTCGTCGCTGTCGATTTAATTCGCGCATGCGCACTGCCGTTTCCGACCTAAGTTGGTGGTGGCAATAAAAATGCAGGCGGGGAGGGCATCACCATTTGTTACCCGCTGTGGGGACCGAGTCAGTCGCCAGGCCGAGGCAGCCGCTCGCTCGGGTGGCCAATGTGGAAATGGGAAGGAGTCCTCCCTGCAATAAATCTTTTTCCTGGGAAATTCGTCATTTGTTGATCGGTGGCATGAACCACCATTCATACTCGGTGGTCGGCCGGAATAAATATTTGCAATCCGTGGTGGTTTGTTTTTCCTTCACTTGAGGAATTGATTCCTGGCAAATCAAAAAAATCTTACAATCAAGTATCATACAACTACGACACTATTAATTTTATCCTGTCACAAGAATTGGGTTGAATCTACATGCTTCGGGCCCCCCCGCGAGAATTTGTGAACGCATTTTGTAAAAGACAAAAGTGTAAAGAAATAAATCCACAAAATCCGTTAGGAATATTACAATGTATTTCAGAAAAACCCCTTCCTTAAACGGTAAAAACACGCTCAAATAACAAAATATCCCCCTGGGCCCACAACCCGTGCGCACACCCGTGAATAAAAAGAGTGCTTTTTTACATTCTGTGAATTCTCAATGGTTTTCCTTTAAAGCATTACGGAGCCGACCTAAATATGATTCGTTAGGACTTTTCATTATCTCTTATGTAGGTTAGCTAGCAGTTATACTAAAATCGACATTGCAATGTAAAAATGAAACATTAAACTGTTCCAACCAAAACCATTAAACTAAAAACATGATAACTTCTGTCTTAGGCATTTGCCCCCACGGTTATCCAACACAAACAGTTTTCTTCGTACCGTTCAGAGCCAGAAAATGTGAGCTCACTTAGGCTGACTTAAAATAATTAAAATTACAATGCTTACAATAAAATATGCAATCTCTTTAGAAGTTATATATTCCGTTTTGGATGCAGATAGGTACCAAAAATGCTACTCCTTTTTGGTGCATGACACTAATTCTTTTGATGTATTATGTACCACTTATGTTGTACACATTTTTTGTACACATTGTACACATTACTATATGTTGTACACATTTTCACATAGGTATCCATCTTCAAAAGAGGAAATGTGAAAGGGCACTGTTACGATTCCACACTATTATTTAGCAACCAACCATTATTTCGGCACTTTATGCCATCATCAGGTTGATCATATAGTGGTTTAAAGTGCCGAAACCATGGTCGGTTGCAAAACAGAAGTGAGATGTGTACAAGTGTACTTTATCTTTTGCTATTTTGAAGATGAATATTAAGAGCTTCCACAAATTGAATGCTAGAACTCTGTCGTATGTCAATTTTTTTACATACATTGCCTTTGATGCTGAATGATTTTACCGTAAACCTCATATAACACCTATTGCAGTTATGGCATATTGTAATTTTATAGAAGAATTCATTACCTCAATATTTTAACAGTTTCATTGCTTATACCATAAGATGTGTCTCAAACGTATTTTTCATGGTAAGCATACTGAAAAATTGATTTTTAATACTTTTCCATGGATTTAAACACATGAAAGTTGGCTGAATAATGAAAAAGTTGCCAGCACGCGTTAGTTTCGTGCATGGTTTTTTTATGGCTCAACTTTCATTTAAAGAGGAACAAAGGAGAAAAACATATTTAATACTTTAATTGAAAATGAACAAATATGCCAATAATAAGATGACAGCTCTAATTTGAAACCATGGTCGACAGACAAAAATTTGATGTGAATGAACTATATTACTTTTCATTTATTCCGTTGTTATTTCTTTTTTCACCATTAGCTGTTATTGAAAATGTAACAGCATCCGTTTTTTTCTCTCACGCTTGTATTTCCTTCCCACCCGGAGCAGACGGCGTTCTTGGAGGTTGTCATCCCGCCGGATATCGTCTACGAGGAGACCTCTGGCGACGTGATGGTCCCGGAAGGGGGCAGCGCCAAGTTGGTTTGCCGTGCGCGGGGCTTCCCCCGGCCGAGGATCACGTGGAGGAGAGAGGACGGCGGAGAGATCATCTTGAGGGAAGGGTCGGCGGGCAAGACGAGAGGTGAGCCGAGGGAGACGACCTTCCCCCTTCCCTCCCCTGAGACAGATGAACTTCGAAAACCAATCGCACAGTAGATAATAGGGATCTAATCGGATAAAAAATTAGTGGGAAGAATTTGAAGCTGTATTCGGGCGTTCCTCTGAATTATGTCCATTGGTGAGGACAGTGTCACCACCCATCCTGCTGGCGTCTTTAGGGTGGTTATTCTGAAATTCCACTTCCGAAATAGCTCTTCCGGAAGAGCACCAACTCAAATGAACGATTTATTTGAGCTATTCCTCTCTGGAAGTACTGATTAGGAAGCTCAATCCCACGACCGAAAAAACTGGAAATGAACCATTCTTGGCCGAAATGATCGAGTCGATGGTCTCGTCATCTGGTGGGCACAGTTTACTACTTCACTTTCAGGAATATTCGCCATATAAGGATTGATCCATTACGTCATGTTCCGTGAGGTGATGTTACAGAATGAACCCCCACATCTGAAGTGCTGATGCACATTTCTGGTCCGTCTCACATAGCTGTGTTTGAGTCGCGGGATTGCTCTGATTGACGGGCTGGTTTCCTGAATTTCTTCTTATAAGAGTCTTTTACAGGCATTTGGTATATTGCAATCGTCCTCCCGGGTGTAGTTCCTTGGATGTTTGATGATCTAAATGACTTCCCGGATCAATCTGGGTTGGTAGCGGCTTTCCCTGCAAAGAATCCTTGGATTCTTGAAGTCCACCTTGTGGCCATCGTTTGGTCGGAACCATTAAAAAAGGTGAAACGTCCTCTGATTTCCGGGCTTTGTATGCCTCACTACCATGTCTGACGTTACGCGTTTACTCTGAATACCGCTTGAGGCGTTTTCTGGGAAGATTTGTTCTCCTGAAAAATAAAATACAAAGTTTGCACAAAATGTTTCGAGCCTGATGAAGACTATTTTGGCCAATACACAATAATTTCTTGCCTTTCGGACTGACAGTGAATTGGGTATATTTTAAATGCTCTGCTGATCGCATTTTGATTAAAAACAATTTTATTGAGCTCAAACTTTCAGAGTCCCATCCCAAGAACCTGGGTTGGAATCTCCTTACTGGTGGTAATTTTCAGGTGGAATTACAGTCCCGATTATATTTTGGAAAATAAAAGAAAACTTAGTGTCACAAATGTCATGATATTTTTTCTGTAATAGATTAAATATTTGAGTGTCAATCATCTCAGTCAACGGCTGCTTCAACAATTAGTGCACCGTAATTTTAGTGACAAAAACAATGTTGCCAAGCTTCTGTTTCTCCTTACAAACGGCTTTAAGTTTTCAAAGTTAGAACGTTCGATACGGTGTCTCCACGTGATGACAGACCCCTTGTATTAGACATGGCTTTTAAGGTGCTCCAACTGAAAATTTAAACCGCACCAGCGAACCCAAGGCCTTAATCAATAAGCAACGACATGGATGCCAGAGGCAGGATTCGAACCCTTAATCTTTGGGCTGCCTCGTCAGTACGTTACCATCATGGACACTATGGTTGATGAGAGGTTTATTCCATGATGATCAAGTATAAATTATTTAGTAATGTATTTCACCTGTGGAAAATTGTTACTTCTAAGTTCTTATTATTGAGTAAGTACCTGCCTATCCTCTTCCTTAAGAGACGCAGAACTACCATTCTATCTTAACGAGACAAAAATATCTTCACTGGAAAAATACTGTCCCTGCTAGTAAAATGGAATGTTTTCATTATTCCAGGCTCAATAGCTTTATCATGTTTGTATGTTATGGGATTAGAGAAAAGATTAAAGGAGTTAAATTTGACTGATTATTAATATCTGTATTTCAATAATTTTTCGAATAACCAGTAATGCAAAATGATGAGATTATCAAATAAACAATTGAATTAAATAACAATTGCAATTCATGGTAAAATATGGTATGCCCTTGGTAAAATATGGTACCAATATAATTTAAAGGAATATTTATTCTTTGACAGCCGCAAAATAAAACTTAGTATTTAGCCGTAAAGCCTATTTTGTAGCATTAAATGCTAGCAATATTTTTAATATGGTTGAGTCGATTAACAATATCATTGGCAATTTAATATATTTTAATAGCAATTCAAATGGAGAAAATTTTATATTTTCAAATGTTTTGGTGTTTTACTACTTAATTTTGAGCACTCTAGAGACTACGTGTTTTAGTTATCATTATATACATTTTATTTTTCCTGCATTAAAGTTACATAATATCGGTGTATTTTTATTAAATTCTCCTAATAATTATATGCAATGCTTATCGTAATGACCGTCAAGGAGTGTCTCCTTGTTTCAAAATTAATGAAGACACATCGAAGTGTATGCTCCCACCCCTGTAATTTAAACATGTCTTCTGATTCTAAATACTTTGTCCACATGATTTTCTCTTGATTCAAGGTACAAATTATGAAATAATTGTAAGATAAGTACTTTTTTGCTCGTTTTCTCATGCTCCGTGTGATCATTTGTCTTCAAGTACAAGCCGTGGAGGGCGAGATGCTGTCCCTCATCAAGGTCACGAGGTCCGAGATGGGTGCTTATCTGTGCATTGCAGCCAACGGCGTCCCTCCCTCAGTCTCCAAGAGGATGATGGTCCATGTGCACTGTAAGTCGCTGATGAGATATCCTTTCTTGAAAGTGCTTCAATTTTTACATTTAATTTCTGCCACCCTTTTGATTGAGTTCAAGTTCCCAAAGGTTTATTCTGATAGATAACAGCTTATGCTTTTTAATTAAAGAATAATAAATTGAATCCATAACTTTGCGAAAAAGTGGTACGTCGAATGCCGATTCTACGTACTGATATTTTTTATCTACAATTTTTTTTCTACAATTTCCACTTAGCATGCCTCTGCATCGATTAACTGCTAAAGCCATGCCGGATAATTTTTAGTGTATAGTTAACAAATATTTTGTCGAAATCCTTCACGCTAGCTTCATAAAGCAATAAAGATAGCTACGTCAGGGATATTACCTGGTTTCTTTTATTGGTGACATAACGATTATCCAGATTTACCCGAAGTTACCTATACTAGGTGATTGTCTATAATATCAAAAGAGATAATTGAAATTTAACACTTGGAGGAAAATGTCATCTATTTTTACTGGTAAATTTCTCTCGGTGGATAATAAATGCGGCTGATGACCCATATGCTATTTTAATCCTCGCAAAATTGAATTTTTGTGCTAATACGTACAATAAATACATGTTTAAATAACATCCATGGTACTTATAATGCATAAAATGTATGGCATTTGTGTGCTAATACGTACAATAAATATATGTTTAAATAACAGCTATGGATCTTATAATGTATGAATTCAAATAACTTTTGTCCCTAATGCCAACTTACTTCGTGTTACTTTAAGCCATGTTTAGTTAACCATCTTAGTGATATTTTTTCATGCACGTAGTTAATTAATCTGAGACAAGGTAATGAAATTTAATTGAATGATTTTTCTCTTTTCCTTTGACATACCATCTTTACAAAGATGTGCCGACGTTTTATTACAATTCGCCAAAATGTACGCTTTGCGGGTTTAATTGTGAACTGTGTGAACATATGTTTAGAAAACCACCTAGAGCCGAATGATTAAGTACTTAGTCAGCAAGGATTAATATAAGTATTTTAAAGTATGTTGAGGACATGTTCTATCTGTGAATATTTAAAAATACACCACCTTCTTTCCACTTTGACATGGATTCATGTGAATACTTTCTATGTTTATTTGTGTTGCTGGATCTTCTATAGGAACCCCATCACTCATCTGTGTCTCCCTATAACCAAAAACCTCCATTGCCTTCTTCCTTAGCCATCTGCTAAAAATGGACTTTATTCCGTTTATTCCTCACAAATTTATACGCGTTACTCTCTCTCCGCTCTACCCTCCATTTCTAACCCAACATTACAGCACATAATCACGAAGGATTGACGCATATAAGACGGTTTAGGATAAATTAAACTCATGTTCACTTACTCTATGCGTGGGTACATGAAAATATGAGGTGTTATAAGACAAGCCTTCTCCTAAGTACTTTTATATATATTTACACAATTTTCCCCATTTGTTCCTTTCCTGTCGGTATCTCTGTGGAATACGCTGTATTGCCTCATCACCTATCCGTATTTTGCCTCTCAGCATTTTCATTTCCTCTTTCCACTTTTTCTTCTTCTCCTCTTTCGACGTTATCCAACGGCAATCTTCCTTTCCCTCGTTCTCCTCCGATCAGCCCGCACCCGCCTTCGCCCATCTTCGCCCACCTTCGCTCGCTTCATTTGACGCCATTTCTCGTTGCCTGCTCGAGCTGAATATCTTTGAAAGATTTTCTCTCCCCTTCATTGACTCCGATTGACGGTCTAAGGAAGCTCCCCGTGCACTTTACTTGTGCGTGACTCTTTCTGTGAGACTTCGTTGGACTTCTCTTCCCCTACTCTTGATTTGAATGCGCATAAGTCTATCATTTGGCAACAAAAACAGCTGCGGGCACAATTTTTTTACTGCCGTCAATTGTTAACCGAGGTACAATTTCTAAGCTTTGCATTTCGTAGCAGCTCTAAGGTCCGATTTGATATCCCCTGGATAAACTTTGCTTCTGCGAGGAATCAGATGGTATTTACGTCAGATAGCTGAAAGACTGGTTTAATATATTTGCATTGGACTCTCTATTAACATTTTTAAAGCGCAATAAACATTTAATAGCTACCTTCTTCCTTTAGCAGTTTGAAAGAAATCTTTATTTTATTCACTTATTTTTTTCTCTCATTGTCGCGTTTCTTCGGGGAGATTGAATTTTCTGAACATTTTTTTTCAGCACTATTTTTAATTTGAAAATTTGAATTTGAAAATTTATGAATGAAATTAAAATAACTTTTGGAGACTGGAATTTTCGTTCATTCATGGATTGAACGGTTGCTAGAAGTCATCTCTGTAAATAGTATGCGGGCAGAAGCATTAGGGAAGCATAACGTTTACTCAGTAATCGATTACCTGTGGTCAACTGTAATCCGAAGTTCAGTAATCGATTAGACTGATTAGTAGGGGGCTAAATAGTCGATTAACTTACTACTTACGTTGTGTTTGAGCAAGTGTTACACTGTGTCACAATTTGATTTAAATACTCTTGAAGATAATTAGGGTTATTTTCGTTCATACTCAAATTTTTATCCTCTACATGTTCCTTAATGACATGTGGCATAATTGTCAGAAAACTAAGTTAAACTAAGAAAACTAAACTAAACAAGAATAAAATCTTTAAACCGCTATTTTGTTAGCATCATTTTAAACATTTCTGAACAGCGCGCTGTTCAGAAAATGCTGTTCAGCGCGCTGTGCAGCGCTGTGCAGCGCGCACAGTTCTGTGCGCGCAAAATGCTGTGCAGCGCGCGCTGTTCAGCGCGCTGCTGCAGCGTATCTGTAATTCACTTCCACCAGTAAACATTTCCAAAGTATTAAATCAAGATCGACAAAATCTATGTTGCTATAATCTCTATTGTATCTGGCTATGCATTAAATAGTTCATAAATAGAATCGGCAGCTATTACTTATCACCAAGGAAATAACCTCGGAAATAACCTTTGACAATAATTTATTAAATTATGGGATATAAGTATCCACATCCTTCAAATGTACTTTTATTGGCTTCATGGGATGCTGAATGAATACTTTCAAAGGCACTTGGTGTGATCGTGATTTCAAGGAGTATCAGGGAGATGTCAGGCCCCCAAATGTTAGTTTCGTTTTCGATTTTTTTCGAATTTGTTTCCCATTTGGAAAAAATGAAAGAGTAGGGTTCGCGCTAATGACTTGTGAACAAGATTGGCTCAATCATTCAAAATGGATAAATATAAATAATGTCTCGTAGTATAACGAGGGTAGAGATTCCAAGGCTTCACAATCCTTCAGGAGCTCATTGGAGGAATCGCTTCACAAACATTGCATGGTGAGATTTTTTTTCGAAACTATGTTTCTTTCAAGGAATGGTCTTCAATAACATTCTGCATTATCCATCGGTAGGAATAATGAGAAATACTTATCACGGGATTTCTCAATCAGGGCGTAATCAGAATAGTAATTTAATACAGTGATTATCAACTACTTGCGTTTATATTACGAGCGTAACAAATTACGCACGTAACGAGCTACTGATGTGAACAAGGCATTGGATATAGTTTATATAGTCTATTGAATAGAAGTAAATTAAAATATATGTTAAATAGTTATATGATATTCATTTAAAATTAATTATTTATAACTAAATTAATTATAAAATAGTTTTCCTTTTTCTAAAGATTTGTCAACCGCCAAAAAGTTGGCAGTAATTGGTACCTATAAATCGATAACCTTAATCGATTTTTTTGAAATTTTTGTCGATTAATCGACTAATGCAATCAATTACTTGCATTCCTTATAAGCATTCAAGGCAGTTGCAGATATTTTCGCTAAAATCCATAATTGCCGCTGGAAATTGAACCTAGTATTGGGCTGAGGGAGGAGATGTTGATTTGGGAAACCCGTAAATACTTTTTTAATTTAATTATTGATTGTTGCCAATAAGAATCAAGAACGTGAATATGACTCAAGTAACATTAAAGTGACGTATGTTGTAAAGGGTAATATTGACAGGAATCTTGCAGAAAATTCATACTCCTGACCATTTCGCCATTATTTATAAAATTTTGCAATAGATTTTCATTGCTAGAGTCTGAATGACCGACTGTTTTGACATTCTGGATACGATGTGTATCGCATCACGGAAAATTTGGGGAAATGTATTAAAAAATTAATTCCTTAACGATAAGTCGGTTATCAATTACTTTCAAGGCAGTGGATTGGTGAGACGAGAACCATATAATCGTTCAAAACGCACATTTCAATTAATATGCTGGCACAGGTTTAGGCATTTTTTCACGTGGATGTACATGCTCTGATTATATCTCAATGTATTGGGGAAATTGGTGTGTAGAGGGATAAATTGATTACCCAATAAATCCCAATTTTGAAACAGTTAAGTTCAAAACAAAGGTTGCGAAGAAAAATAATTATGCTACCACACTAGGATTTGAACCAAGATCACCCGAGTCCATATGACTTGGTTTCTAATTAAACGTATTCCTTTTTCTTCTCAGTGTATGACTACTCTTTCTTACTGTCGTCGTTAATTTTGAATTGTAGTATGTAAGTGTTCAAAACGCAAATACTCTCACACACGGACTAATCACTATGTCCCTGGAACTTATTACAATGGATTACAATGAACGTTAACCCTAAGATACTTCTTAGACCCATGATTTTTTCTTAATAATATTTTTAGAGAACACAAGTCTACAAAATAATGAACTCCATTATCGATCAAAAGCGCATTTCAGGTATTGCTTAAAATGAGTTGTAGGAGAATATAGTATTAATCCATATAATGTGACATCTCTCACATCAGTTGTAAAGGGGTTAAGAGTGTCATTAGACAAAAATCGTTATGTAATATGCGCTTTTTACATTTTTATGTATTTTACAATAGTGAAAGAGCAGCAATTCACCCAGGTCTCTCCAGGTCTCTTCACCAAGATCTCTCACTCAGCTTTATGGCAACCTGATTGGCTCAGTACATTTGAATTTTTTCTGTAGCTCCGTTGCCTTTACGTGTATATTTATGCATGGTATTTCGTATAAATTTATCTCCGGATCGTTATTTTTGGCTTCAATATTTTTCAGCTCATATTGTGTATAATTTTACTGCTAACAAAATTGCAGAAAACAAGGGGGGCAGATGTGGCATTTAATCTCCGAAATCAAATGATCACCACATCACTGTATTTCTCGGTAACTTCTAACAACCGTTGTACATATTCAAAATATTATATGTTCCCCCACACACATTTTGGCGCAAAGATGGCAATGGACCAGAGTATTATGACAGACGGAAGAATTATAAGGGGAGTGAAGCCGCGAATAACAGATCGTTTTCGTATTAAGTAAACTAAGTGTCTACCTATTAGACAACATATTAATTCAACTTGAGACTCAAAACTTAATCTGCAACACATTTCTCGTCATAGATCTAATGCCATCCATTCTTTAAAAATTCGGGTAGGATGTATATTTCACTATCGAAAATGGTTAAATCGACTGATTTAGATATTTTTATCCACGTATGAAACATCGGTTATCAATTTCACGGCAGTGGAGATGGACGGCTCGTGGGACTATTCATAGAGACGCTCAAAGCGCGAGTTCCAATTAACGTGGTGTCACAGGATTAGGCATTTTTTTCCTCTCACTGGATGTACATGCCCCGAACATATCTCTATTTATTGGCGAAATAAGTTTTGCGGAACGGAAGGGAAACCGATTGCCTGCCCTACCTACACCCTGGTTTTGAAGGTTTAACCCGGTCGACACGAGAGAGGGTTTTTTTAGGGGAAGGGAGGAGTATGGCAGGGGGAGCTTCGGGGAGATGTAAGTTGGAGTGGGGTTTGGTGGATACGTAGTAGACCGTGTACTACGGGACGTATTTTTTTTCAATTTCTTAATTTTTTTAATCCTGAAAACTGCTCCCTTTGTCGACGATGTGGGTGGAGGTCAGGTATGTCATGAGGGGGGTTGCAGAGGGGGTGATGTGACACGGTGGAGTGGGAGGGGAGATGGAAGAAGATGGCGAAAGAGGTTTGAGAATGGGGGTGAGAGGAAAAGTTTGGGGGGGAGGAGGGAGAGGGAAGGGAAGGCGATAAATTGGAAATTTGCGGCTGAGTTCGGCCCCGAAGTGGGAGGGGGTGGACTAGGGTTACAGAGGGATCGTCCGGAGTGAGAACACGGTCCCCGATAATTGAAACGCTGGTTTTTGGCCGCGTTGCGGTAGCTTCGATTGTTGGCGTAGGGACGGGTGCGGTATGGAAAATGGAGGGAGGGGGGGTTTGGGAGTTTTTGGGGGAACTACAGTGGGTGTGATTGTGGGATGAGAGGGGTGAATTTAACGAAAGAACGATCCCACTGGGGGGGATTTGGAGGATTATGGGGTGTGGATAGGGAGACATAATTCCATAAAACATTGAAAAAGTGAAGGATTTAGTAACATAGAGGTAAATAGTGAAATATATTAGAGTCGTAGAGAATGAATAGAAGACAGAATTGTGCGTTTAGATTCAAAACAATTTAGCAGCCCCCTGTTTAAGTATCTGCGTTCTATGAAACGCTTCCCAAACATAAAACCAACATATTTCTTGAGTTTATATAGTGAAGAGCGCAATAAGAGCTAATGCTGATATATGATTGTACTAATCAGGCCAATGCATACCTAACTGAACTTCAGTCCTTGCCATTTTCCAGCTATTTACACTCTTAAAACACAATATTCCATCAAGTACTTCATCTAAAGCTTGTCTCATTATGTTATTTTGTTCTCTATGTTTCGTAGCTTTCCTTTCCATAGCCATGTATTTTTGATTTTCATCTGACCAATGGAGCTTTCAAAAGAGTACATTTGTACTTTTTCATTTGCATGTTTAAGGTTTATAACTCCTGGAGTACGCATTAAAAGCTATTTGATTAAAAAATTATGTTAATTACTCGTATTTGTATCAATTTATACGCCAAAATTTCAACGGCGCGAAAACGCGACGAAAACCTATATATATACATGGTGCTCCTATAATATTATAATTTTCCCTTGGATTGCGTCAAAAACTTTTTTTTTTGCCTCGCCTCGTATTTATCGCTATCGCTTTAAAGCCTCGTCTGTATCGAGCGCTAGGCATCTATTCTCCCTGCCTTAATAATCACACTGGGTTTGTAATCAAGTTATTTCTAGCGTTACAAATTTATCTACAGTTTTTCCTATCTATATTCTATGCTATTTACCTACTTTAGGGACGTTTGCAATTTTTATATTGTGGTAATTTTTTTATTCCCAATGGATTAAGAAAGTGTATACCCAGGCACCGATTTCGTATCCTAACAATCTGTAAATTTCTTAATAGATATATGGTTTCTTAATTATCTTCGCACTATAAATTACTCAGTGTACAACATAAACATTTCCATAGGAAAAAACTTTGATGCACTAGTAACGCCACGTTATTTCATCGCCGGAATTAGCGGCAGAGATGAATACCTTCATACACATTACATCTTCAATTACCACAGTGTGAAGGTGCTTCATCACTCGGTGACCAGTTATTAGTTCCATAGTTGTTCTCAGTTTTTTTCCATCTAATGATAGGAGCTTTTAAGAGATAGGAGCAAAAAAACATACCTAAAGCTTCTGCGGATTTTTCATACATAATGCTTTTATTTCTTTTTTGTGCTTTCCCCCGTAGGTTCTTCATAAATGACGAAAATTTAGTTCCTGTTCTAGGTATGATGGTTTTTTGAGAGATTTATAGCACCTAGTGTGTTGCTAAATCATTGCATCTGACCTGGACTAGGTGGTTCTCTCTTCCAAATAACCCCTAAACAGGGATAGGTTCCCACTGGTTGGTAGGTTTTAGGACAGTTTTAATTCAAGCTCTCCCATTTCCATAGTCAATCTTAAACCCTCACGCCTAAATTATTTTCAATTATATTTATATTTCATCGTATCTCTCTTTACCTATTCATTCGTTCTACCCCCCTTGCGTCGAGAAAGTTCGGTTTTGTTTCTTTTGCAATAAGAGCTTTTACAGTATTCTCTATATTATCATCATTAGCGCATCAGACCATCTCTTAACACCGCATTAAATCTTACTGTTTTTTCCAAATCTCTGCCTGTGAATACCTACCATCCTCTACTATGTACAACACTTCCTTGCTTGTGCTCCAGCTAATTAGTTTACCAATCTCAATTTCTTCGCCCTAACCGACTGATTACAAATAGGATTGCAAAACAGCATGGAGGAGTAGTCAGGTGTATTGGAGATGGATTAAGAAAAGGTATTACATTCTTTCCCCTTATCCCAGAACTGAGACACAATGAATTAATATAAAAATAAACAAATGCAGTAGAAGAGAGGTGAAACTAAGAAGATCTGGGAGTATGAGAAAGGTTAGATTGTTATAAGCGATCATAGAATGAATGATATGAGAGGAAAATGAGTAGGTGGCGTTGTGAGTGAGAAAAAGGTCAGAGATGGAATTT
This sequence comes from Pyrrhosoma nymphula, assembly GCA_963573305.1. Lineage (NCBI taxonomy): Eukaryota > Metazoa > Arthropoda > Insecta > Odonata > Coenagrionidae > Pyrrhosoma > Pyrrhosoma nymphula. Next base: position 62,494,792 of record OY754339.1, on the reverse strand, counting down.
TAAGTAGTGAGAATGTGAAACAACGCGCTCATCTCTTCATTCTTATTTAATTTATTACCGACTCTCTGATGAATTGCTCGACTTATTTCATTCAAATTTCTCATACCATGAGAAGCCCATAAATCTCTTAATTAAAAAAATTTAAAAAATAATCTCTTTTCTTATTCATTTTCAAATTAATGACAAATTGTGATTTATACACTTTTCAATGTTATTTATTATTTAAATAATTCACTTAAAACTGGAAAATAGGTCAAATGCAACTTTGAATGTCTCCCACATTATCCAGTTATGTGTAAAAAAATATTCTCTGATGGCAAATCACTTCGCTGACTTCCTATTCAGTCTCAGGAGGTGAATAAATATTATTTTCTCACCCTAGAATTACCTGGCTTACGATAAATACTACAGTGACTCTTGAATCCTGATTAACCTTTGGACAATGAGCATAAATTGGCTGAGTTAAGTAAATTGAAAAGAAAAATTAGAAAATGTCTTATATTAGTGATTTAAAAAAACTTATTCTAGTATTAATTTTGCATAATGTGAAAATTTTCCCTGAAAGCCATCATTAATGAATAACTATCATAGAGAGATATATCATCAGTCTTCAACGAAGCCTGATTAATCTGGTGACAGATGTCAGCAAGCCATGCTACAAAATTTGGACTCACTCATAATGATACAATAGCAATTGATCACTAATAATAAGAAAGGCGTAAACGTAAACTCATTTTCTTAGAAAAACAAAATAATGTAATGGCTTCAATTCGCTTACGCTTTATTTCAAGGTATCTATAAAAAGATTTTCGAGAAAATAAATGCATCTACAATAAAATCTTTATCTTTATATATATAAAAGTCAATGTATGTATGTATGTATGTTCAACATCTCCTCCTAAACCACAGGACCGATTTTAATGAAATTTGGAACACGAGTTTGTCACTGATAGACAACAAACACTGTAGGGTTCAATTAACCGAAACCCTATTTTTTCAGGGTTAAGGGTGTGATCCTTACTAATATGTATAAAAATGTTATGGTCTCTGTCTGTCTGTTGCTCCATCACGCTAAAACTACTGGACCGATTGAGCTAAAATTTGGCATGCAGATTGAAGACATATCTGGTTGTAACATATGCTATATCAAAAAGCCCTCAGGGCCCCCAAAGGCCCCCTGAAGGTCCCCCCTGGTGGTCAATGGCAAGCATTGGGTTCGGTGCAGTGGTTTGATGTTTTACTTTTTAAAAGTACTTTCACTCAAGATATAGGGCTGGAATTTTTTTATCGGATGGCTGAATAAATATAATTTCTAATTTTATCAATCGATTTTCTTCTACGCTCCGTATTTTTCTGCTATTCATGTTTTCAGTTGAAAAATATCACATTTTTATCTGAAATCAACAATAACATATTTCCTTGACAACCATAGATTTGATTTTCAATGGATATACACGCCTCTTAACTATTAAATATCACGTTTTCCTACAGGCCCTTGATAGCATGTAGAAAGCAAATCTGAATAAAGAGGACCCAGAGTCCCAAGGACCCCATGATAGATTGATTCGGGAGGTAATCGATACGATTCAATACGTATTTACAACAAGTATACTCTTCAACGTCTGTTCTCAAAGTGGCTCTCATAGGAGACCTGCATGTATATGAGAGATCACTTATGTAGTAAACGTTACACAAAGGAATTAATAGGATACACACTTAATTAAATGTGCAAGAATATTTACGTGCAGCGAATATCAATGGTAATAATGCCTCTGTTGCTACAACAAACACGGCGTTGTTTATTATCGTTTAATACTCAGATGTATTAAACGTAGTGAAACCGTCTGCCTCCCATTACGATTTCGAACAGTTTTTAGACCAATTCCCACATCATTAACGTCACGAGTTATTTATATGTTTAAAAGTGTTAAAGTGCAGTTAACTTAGGTACATTCCCTCAATCATCGAGTTGCCTATTCTAGACTCTCACTTGCCGCTGTTTCCGTTCCTTGGACTTAAAAATATATCCATCAACATGCCTAATAGAAAAGAGTAACCTTTCGAAAAAATCTTCTAATGCAAAATGAATGTCTTATTTGCGAGAAAATGAGCCCTTGAAATAAAAACGACAAAGGTTAGACTTGGATGGTCAAAGGCATGCCCACCAGCGATCTCATGAGAATCTCCCCGTGGTGTTTCTCGGGTTACGCTAATATCCGCACAAATTTCATCCTCACCCAACGTACGGACGGGTAACCAGCTATAAACCTGGTTCAAATACAGACCCATCTGTTTCGAACCTTCAATCTGTTTTAAGATGGCGGGAATTATAATATAATTAATATATCTCAAGTAAATTAATAACTCAACGCACATATCAACGTTGAATAGTGCAACTGAAATAATTCATTGAATGCAAATATATGTATTGTACACAAGGGAAGCGATCAAGCTGTTATTCACTCACAAGACTGCTCAAGAGAACTGTAGGGACGAGGTGACCATCTATCAACCTTTGCTATTTAAGTAGTAATGAGTCTGAATGGCCGATTTTTGGGTTTCCTTTGCATGAAAGTGGACCAATAGTCACACATCTCTCCGTGCACCTGGAAAACGGTCAGCGTGTCTACTACAACGAACACAACATACAAGATAGGTTACGAACTCCTCGAATGTCCACGCATACAGTTTTTCTTCAGGGTTTGCAGTTTTCTTATAAAATAAGTTTAACGTTTTTCACACCCGTTGAATTTCAACGGGTACCTTCCGCTCGTATGGTAATAAAAATAAGCGCAGCTCAGTTAATACTTTCAAACTAGTATTTAATATTGAGGATTTGTTCTTTCATTCTGGAATAGTTTGTCATTTTATTTTGAATGAATAGGTTCAGAACTTTGTTTAATTGTGATGATGAAGTCAAGAATCAATAGGCTATTATACAGATAACAAAAAATGAAATCATTCATTTGTTTGTATAATAGCTTTTCTAACAATTGGAATGAAATCCAATGTTTCTGGGATGTCTTATTCCTATTGTAACACAGAATGTAATAAAATTCTCATACCATTTTTCTTGCAATAATATTATTTCTGACAATTCATTTAGACATTAATGGCTCTTTTAGTCTCCACTCGGCATCACCATCAAATTTTTATTGCCCACTAAGAAGCTAAAGTTGAGCTATTGATAGATCATAATTCCTTCTTATTTGTTATTATTTTATTTCATATTTATCATATGCAGCGTTTCTTTAGCAAACATAAAAGCATAAACCGTTCTGAGAGGGACAGTGGAATTGTAAGATTTCATTTTTTAATTTCTGTGTCTGACAATTATCACATAGCTGTAAGAATATTTGAAATAAGCTAATTTATTACAAGGATGTTATTTGATTTTTTGCAGATAAGTTTTTAAATTCAGTGATATAACTTAATAACGCATAAATATCCATCACGTCTTTCCCTTTCTGGATTGGCACGGTGAAAGGAGCTTGACTCTTGGTGTTAGGATGTTTTTATAATCCTCACTTATCCTCACTTAGATATTTTGCTTCCGTTAGACATATATTAAGTACTAGCTGAAGGTACCCGTTGAAATTCAACGGGTGTGAGAGACATTGACTGTATTTTATAAGTAAACCACAAGGCCTGAAGAACACTGTCAGCATGATCATTTGAGGAGTTCGTAACCTATCCTGTGTGTTGTGATCGTTGTAGTTCGTTTGTTTTCCAGGTGCACGGAGAGTTGAGAGACTGATTGTCCTCTTTAATGGACGGGAAACCCAAAAATGGGTCACGCAGACTCATTTCTACTTAAATAGCACCCAGGTTGATAGATGGTCACCTCGTCCCTCCGGTTCTCTTTAGCCGTCTTCTGAGTGATTAACAGCTTGATCACTTCCCTTGTGTAGATAAATATATTTGCATTCAATGACTTAATTTAGTTCCGCAATTCAACGTTGATATGTGCGTTGAGTATCTTAATCAGAATAGGAGAGTAGAGTATGATCCAGCGGTTGACAACGTCAAAAGGAGTATTTTCAATAGCAGCCATGTTTATTTGTCCTATGAATCCTTCACTACCTGGACTATGCCTCGGCATAAAGGGTAGCCATAATCATTGGTTTCTAAATCATAATCATCGGTTACAAAATTAAAAATGTATGGTGTTCAGTCTTAGTGCACTTGTCAATTTTCATGCACCGATGTCATTCATTGTGCAGAATATCCGTTCATCATATGGATAAGAAGTATGGAGTGACGTCTTTATAATTTCAAGCATCATAAAACAGATTGAAGTTTCGAAATAGATGGGTCAATATGTGAACCAGATTTATAGCTGATTACCCGTCCGAAGGTTTGGTTAGGATGAAATTTGTGCGGTTCTTAGCATAATCCGAGAATCACCACGGGGAGATTCTCATGATATCACTGGTGGGCATGTCTTTGAGCATCCAAGTCTAACTTTTGTCGTTTTTCATGCAAGGACTCATTTTCTCGCAAAGAAGACATTCCTCTTGCTTTAGAAAATGTTTTCCAAAGGTTAACCTTTTTTCTATTAGTTATGTTGATGGATATACTTTTACGTCCAAGGAAGGGAAACATAGCGGCGAGTGAGTGTCTCGAATTGGCAACTCGATCATTGAGTGAGTTTAAGTCAACTGCACTTTAACATGATTAAGTATATACAAATAATTCCTAACGTTTAAGATATGGGAATTGGTATAAAAACTGTTCGCAATCATAATGAGATTCAACGGGTGTGAAAAACATTGAACGTATTTTATAAGAAAACCACAAAGCTTGAATAACACTGTCAGCGCAGTCATTTGAGGAGCTCATAACCTATCTTGTACGTTGTAGTCGTTGTAGTGGATACGCTGACCATTTTCCAGGTGCACGGAGAGATGAGTGACTGTTGGTCCTCTTTCTTGCACGGGAAACCCAAAAATTGGCCTCGAAGACTCATTACTTTTTATATAGCACCTAGGTTGATAGATGGTCACCTCGTCCCTCCGATTCTCTTGAACCGTCTTCTGAGTGGTTAACAGCTTGATCGCTTCCCTTGTGTACATAAATATATTTGTAGACTGAATTTAGTTGCGCAATTCAACGTTGATATGTGCGTTGAGTATCTTAATCAGGATTGGAGCGAAGGGTATAATCCAGAGGTTTACAACGTCAAATGGAGCATTTCCAGCCGCTGCTATGTTTATTTGACCTATGAATCCTACATCACCCGGACTGCACCTTAGGGTAGGGTATCCATAATCATTGGTTTCAGTTGTTAAATAAAACATCTGTGGTTACTTTTAGTGCACTTGCCGATTTTCATGCACGGATGTCGTTTATTGCGTAGAATTTCCGTTCTTCTTTCGGGTAAGAAGCATGTAGTGACGTCATTATAATCTCCACCCTCATTAAAGTTTCGGAACCGATGTATCTATATATGAACCAGATTTATAGCTGGTGTGCATGTCTTTTGAGAATCCAAGTCTAACCTTAGTCGTATTTTATGCAAGAACTTATTTTATCGCAAAGATGACATTCCCCTTGCTTTAGAAGATTTATTCGAAAGGTTACTTTCGTTCTGTTAGGCATGTTGCTGGATGTATTTTATAAGCCCTGGAACTCGATGTTTAAGGGAATGTAATTTAACTGAAATTTAACACTTTTAAACATATATGTATAAAAAACTCGTAACGTTTGTGATGTGAGAATTGGTTTAAAAAACAGCTCGCAGCTGTAATGAGATCTGAGTATTAAACGATAATAAACAACTCCGTGTTTGTTGTAGCAACAGAGGCATTATTACCATTACTATATGCTGCACGTAAATATTCTTGCATGTTTAATTCCTTTATATGTATCGTTTACTACGTAAGTTTTCTCTCATATACATGCAGTTTCCATTTGAGAGCTCCTTTGAGAATAGGCATTGAAGAGTATACCTGATGTAAACATGCATTTCATTTATCGATTACCTTCAAAGCAATCTTTCATGTAGCCCTTGGGACTCTGGGCCCTTCTTATACAAAATTTTCTTTCTACGTGATACCATGGGCCGTCAGGAAAACTTAAATGCCCGATGTGTAAATATCCTTTGAAATTCTAATATATGATTGTCAAGGAAATATGCTATTGTTGATTTCAGAGAAAAATGTGAGATTTTTCAGCTGAAAACATGATATTCAGGCAATTACGAAGCGTAAAAGAAAATCGATTGAAAGAATTAGAAACTTTATTTTTTTCAGCCATCCGATTAAAAAAATCCCAGCCCTCTATCTTGACTGTAAGTACATTTAAATGCAAAAAATGAAACAACTGCACCGAACCCAATGCTTAGTATGGACCTCCAGGGACTAGGTTGGACCTTTGGGGACCCTGAGGGCTTTTTATCTAGCCTATGTTCAACCCATATACATTTTATCTCTACATGCAAAATTTCAGCTCAATCGGTTTATCAGTTTTTGCGTGATTGAGCAACAGACAGACAGGCAGACAGACAGGCAGACAGACACCATTCAATTTTTATATATTAGTATGATGATATCTTCTACCAGATGCCTTCATGACATTCTTGGCCTAATCCTTCGTATAACACCATTCACTCATCTGTCATAAATCTACTTCCCTATTTGATTATCTTCCATTTTCATTGACGTGGCCAAACCAAGGTACCACACTCCAGTTAATATACGTCCTTTATCGGCCCATCCATTACACACTATTTCTTCACCCACTCATTTATAACTGCCCTCCCTGTTTTCACTGCAAAAACTTCTTAGATAATCCATAACCACTGCAAATAGGCCGTTATTTTATGGCCGTTTGACTCAAAGAACTTGATAGTGAAATTTATTGTATAGAAATTGCAAGAACGCGTGTACGGCATTAGAGTAGGGACTATTTTAACCCATCTGCCGTTTATTATTTTGCGCATAAATTCTAGCAATTCACAGCTATAAACGACGCAATTTTTAATGGACATCCATGCATGCATCAGATTGTGCAATAAAATGCCTCGAGTAAAACCTCCTTACCCTGACTTGCCAAAGTTTCGTTGCAATGCGATAAAGTGGGGAGGAAGGAACATTGGTTATCTGCCATTTCTGCTTAGGTACTTGGACGAACAATCAATCATTCCATCGTATGCTCACCTCGTACGACTATCTCTCATGCATTTGCCCGCTTCTTAATCTCTTCACCTATCCTCCCATCTTTCACATAATTTCCGCCAAGGAGCGAAAAACATCCATTTGCCAAATTATTTGTCTATTATTATTAATCCTCATCATGCAACTATTCTTCCCATTCATCTTGTTAAAAACAACTTTTTTTCCTTTGACAAATTTACATTAATGGTTTCATTGATAACATAAAAACAGTGAACTAAACCATAGGTTAGGTTAACTGTTGTTATAATTAACCATTTTTATAATGAATCGTTACTGTAAATGTGTCCTTGTTGTAAATCATCCATAACTCGGGCTTCGAAAATCACTAGGGGTAGCTTATCTTGAAAATGAATCGCTAAATGAATAGTCTTTCACAGTGGCCAGTATTTCGTTCCCATTTAAATACCAACTGACTTGCCTTTCATCGCTGCATACTTGAGATAACGTATCGAAAATGTTTTATCATTATATTCTCTTTGTATGAAATGCACTTTGTTAGTATAAATTGGGTCACTTTTTATTTTTTGCTTCCATTTTTTAATTGAATGTTTTAACTGTATTCCCTCTCACTCTTTCCATCTCTGGTATTTTGTAGTTTTATATTGTTAAAGGGAGAGATTGATATATTATTTAAAGCTTAAATATTATTCGTAACTTTGTTTATTAAAGATTTTAATTTAAATGTTATATTCAACAATGTATCTGTGCAGCCTAAATAATAATACCTATATCTGCAGTGTAGTTTTAGCTAAAATATTGTTTATTTAAAGCGTACTCCTGTTCAAAGCTGAATTGCATATGAACTGAGAAATTAATTCCCCTGATTTTTTACATAAGGAACAAATGTTTCCACTTTCACTAAGTATATATTTAGTAAAATAATCAAACGCCGAAATAAATCGTTTTTCGAAATTAAACTTATCATTATCATTATAATTTAACCGAGCAAAATGAATATGGAAATTGTTTGGTGATATTTAGCCACACTTATTAATAAAATTTATATTAAAAACGCAACTATGAAACAATATTCACTCCTGTGTTATGCCAAAATATGTTTTATTAAACATGCCCTTTAGTTATGAGTTCTTTTCATATTATTAAGGCTGACATACTATAGTAATGATTTTTTTTGTACTAACACTATTACCTTGACACTGGTATTAATATGTCTATACTGGCACCCATATTAAGTAGCATAATTTAACAGAGTAGAATAGTAGCAGAAAATAATGTATATGCCTTTCCTTTCAATTATGTTATTAAATTGCAGCAACATATGGGAACAAAATGTTTGGTTTTCCCCACAAAACCTTCCAATATATTTTTCAGCCACCGAACACAGAAAAAAGTGGTTAAACCAGACATTTTTACAATTAACATCTTTGAAAATACCAATCCACTCTCTCAAAAATTCTCATATTCGTTTTTAAAAGGAGGTGGTTCTTTTTGTTGAAATATATTTCTACGGAAAAACAATTTTGCAACCTCGATAATTGCATATATTTAAATAGATATTTATTCTTATTTTTTCTGCTTGTGTTACAATGGCTGTATATTTAGTAGACAAATCCATAGCATAAAAATACAGCACTGTTTTTTACGAAAATTTGTCAATTTGTAATGCTCATTTTTAATGAAATATTGTTATCAAATTTGGGGAAACGAGTACTTTTAAGCAGTGAAATGCCCTATTTATTTAGTTCATCAATCATTTGTGATGTTCAGATGTGAACTTCCCCTCGGTGTATTTACTTACACGTAAGTGAATTTTGAAAGCATATTAAGCTTCCTTCATAAAAAATGTAGACAAATATTTAAGGTTTTTAGGCTTAACTATGAGGAAATTCATTTTTTTAGATCGAGAGAAACGATACGCTTTTGTACTAACTTCGTAGATAAGTATACCTATTACAGTGAATATACACAAAATGGAAGTCTTAGCCAATTCACAGTTAAAAAGTAATATAATAATATTTGCCAACCTTTTTTTGTGCGGGTAACTGAAGCTCTTTGGAACCGGAATAATGTACCATTTTTGAAGGACCATTACTTCTGAGTGTTGTAAGTTTCAGTTATATTTTACATAACGTTAAATAATCAACACGTAATTTACGAATTCATCGGGAAATATTTACACAAATTACATGCCACAAATGTTCCATTGGTGTAAAAACATTTCATCCAGCTATGAGTCAAATTGATGAAGAGAAACAGTAACAAAAAATAACCCATATGCATACCAATTTTGTTTTATAATTGAAATGCAGTTATCATGAAATGTAAAAAAATCAGCCTTTCAGGGATCGAGGCATTTTATTTTTCAATTGGTAAAATTCACTGAGCAAATATCTCATTTTAAACCATTCTCAAAATTATTTTTTATGCTTTCTATCTTCCTCTGCTCAAAACGCGTATGAGATGGTAATATATTAACATTTAAAAAAAGATAAAATTGAAGGTATTTTTTCACCTTTTTCTGTTGAATTCAAGGCGCCAAATATGTACGCCAGCATAACTAACACATGAAGGCAATGAGATGAAGCATTGGGTACTTAAGGACTCTAATCATAAAAAAATAGGATCATCCAATCCAAACTTTTCTCTGTAATTACTCATCCGCAATAGTCTTGATATATATATGTATATGTTTTGATCATTCATGAAGCAGCGTCTTGTTAATGGATGGAAAAATTTAATTGATATTTATTGGCGTATGTTTTGATCCGAATTAGAAAAAAACTATGTATAACACACATAAAAAAATATCATGATAATTATGAACAAAAATATATGATTTCACATTTAACACGGATTTTAATGCTAATACTCAATGCAGATAAACGATGAATCTAGATTTCATTTTCTGTATCGAGTCTTAAACTTGGAATGCGAGCTACGATATGCTTCGATTGTTAAACCTTGAAAAGGTTTCATATACACTTATCGGAATATCAATTTCAATTTCAGCCCTTTATGTTCATTACTACAAAGACAGATATCGTTTAACTATCACCATGCACTCACGATTTAGCTCCCAAGGAGGCTGAATTCATTCGTGGCAGTACGATATCCATGGTTACGGTTTTTGGCTAAAAATATATTTCAGAAAAGTATTTTCTAGTATTCGTATATTTGGAAAATAACAAAACATTTAATTAAATCGAAAGCATCAATTGTGTTGATTGGAATAGAGTTTACTAATACTATCAAAACGGAACGATGAAAAGTAAGAAAAAAAAACTTCTCTCAGTTGGAGTCTAACCTGAGACCCTTCAGTTTGTTCGTCACGTTACCCTAGACCACGGTGCAGTAACTCGGAACACAAAAATTACAGATCAAATCCCGTCTCCCGAACTCCTAAGAGTATACATATGCAAATAATCATGCCTGCCGCAAAAGAGCGTAGTTTCACGCATAAAAGATTTCATCGCAGTTTTTGACATGATTCTCCTGATGACTTTTTGTAAGAAGAGTATATGCAGCGGAGTTTTTGGTGGACGAAGCCAACAAGCTTACAATGGTTGAACATAGTATTTCGGTCCGATAGAGAGCTCTCTAAACGTGTCTTAAGGTCATGAGGAACAAGTTACCTCTCTCTCGTTTATTAAGTAACATCGTTAATTAGGTCGATCACGGAGAAAAGTAATTCTAAATTTGATCGATAAATAAGAAATGTATACCTTAGACGGTAAGGATGCATCCGTGGCGTTGAAGAAAATAAAATTAAAAAAATGAATAAAAATAATTTATTTTATACTCTCGTGAGGGGATTTAAAAATTCTCAATTTTGTACAAATTTGTACCGATGCAAAAACAATTTCAACGGTTGTTGGCTGTACGTCTTAGAAGAAGAAACTCGTTATAAAAAGTTGGGAAGTTTTGTTTTCGTCCATGGTTGAAACAAAAATATTCAGGTTTCCCAATATTTTGGTCAAAGGTCAACAATAGGAAATGAAAACTCTGGGCCTAACCTAATTTACCTTATGATATAATGTTTAATATATGGCCTTTAAATATTTCCCAGATTTTAATCTCTCTCTCTCAAATGGAGGCAGGGGTGAATATATATATTTCCTGGACGACGTGCAGATTGTCCAGTAGCCTTGTTTTTTAGTTTCTACTCTCCAAATGTCACATCCTGCTGAAATTCCTTCCATATATTGAACTAGCCCCTTCTCTCGCATTCTCAAGTCGCTCTCCTCTTCCCCGACAGATACAAGACCTTTGCTACCACTGTGAGCCTTTGGAATCCCATAAGAGGTTTTATGCCTCCTTGAATGTCCCCTTTCTTTCTTTTTCCTCTCCTTTACTCTTATCATGTTAGTACGAATATTGGTGACTCTTATTTGCCTCTTTTACGATGCCGAGCTGTATATCCAAACGTTCTTAAGGGGTCATTCAGGTATTATTTATTTACGTTTTTATTTATAAAATGAAGTGCAGGTAGGGAATAGGTCAAAATCCTACTGTTAATAATATGACAAAGTAGAAAAAGTACAAACAAAGTAGAAAGACACGAGTAAATTACACTAAGACTGACAGACTATTTAAAAAAAGACAAGAACAGTACGCTTTGTAAGAAAAGAAAAATAAGCAGGAGCCATACAGAGCCGAACAAATTCATTGCACTTTATCCAAACATAACTTTTGCAAATTGACCCTGCTGTATCTGTTCTTATGTATATTTAAACTTGACGAAAAGGTACCAATTATCCCCTCTCTAGCTTTCAGGTGCATGTAAGGAATCTTAGGTATCAAAGCTCGCTCCAAGCTGTTTCACAAGTAATTATTTTTAACAGGTCATTTTGATTGCTTCATTTGCTACGATGTAGCATTATTGCAAACCCGTCCACCACAAAATCTCAGCATTAATGTTTCACTTCTTAAAGCTTCCAAGTATAAGGTTTTGAGTGGAATGCATTTTACAGAGTCAATTCACAAATTCCTGAATTTGTGTAAACATGGTTCCTTCCGATAGTTCAAAATACCTGGTTTTACCAATAAACTTATGTGGTGTCATTTCCCATGGGCTACGAGTGTGTCACGGTGGGAGGACCTGTGCGTTCCAAAGACCCATTGATCTGGACTAACTGGAGCATTGATAACTGCTTCTTATAAGGCAATCTCAGCCAGATAGGTCAAAGGGTTGACGTTGGAAAATGTAGTTCACATGACGGTGTCATATATAATAATCGTTGAGAACGGAATTGGAAAAGCCTTTTCAACTATTTAATTCCTTAAAAAAACGTAAATCAATCATAGAGCAATTAATCCTGGTAAGGGATTCAGACCATTAGGGTGAGTAACGTGGCCTGCAGCGCATAAGGAAAGGTCAGTGAGGTCACACAAAATCCTTTCGCAGCAACAGCAGCGGATTAAAAAAAAACAAAGCACAAAACCAAGAAGAAGATGAGAAGGAAAGTGAAATTGGAATTTTATTGCAATAATGAGGGCAAGAAAGCTGGAAAATATTAATCGGGGATGACAAAAGGACATATGAATGTGTTGGGCCTGTACGAGGTGAAATGGAAGTCTCTGCAGTAACCATCAAAGTGTAGTAAAACGTTTGGTGGTTTTGGTCAAAATTAAAGTAAAAATTCAAAATACTAATCCATTACTGCCCAAAAAAACTTCCCAATTTTACGTTTCGTTTTCATACAAATTCGTTTATACCTAAAAATTAGCTCTAAAATACTCCATTTTTAAAAACTGTGTTTCAGCAATATTCTTTTTAATCTCTTGGAATCCACTGAATAGATTTCAATTTGGAGTCCATGCTTGTTGCCATTAGAACATCGATAAATTTATGGAATGTAAAAATTGCAGTAACATTTTAGCTGAGATTATTTCTTTCTCCAACTTCTCCAAGCGTGGTGATGGCTGCTATATGGTGTATGCTTTTCGAACATCTTTTTCTTTTGCACAGAAGAATTCTTCAAACTATTGGCAGCATTTTTAACTTTTTTCTTCTTCCCGTTAAATTTCAACGGTTATCTTCTCTTGTAAAAATAAAAAAAACGAAAGAGCCGTGACGTTAGAGGACGTCCGAAGGGACTGGTGTGGGATATTGGGAAGGAGTGTGTGTGTTTTTTCTCTCATCTCACGCACACATACCCACTCACAAGCTAAAGCTTTCCTTTCATCTGCGATGACCCACCTCCCCTCCCGGCACCCCCATTCTGCTCGCCACTTTCAGCGCAGTCACAGGGGGGAGAGGGCTAAAGGCATCCATCCCCTTGGCTCGCTTTTCTGTCCGTCCGTCCGTGTGTACGTGTGTATATGTCCTTTGACCTCTCACGCGCGCTTTTCCCTCCACGGATGATCGGAGCTACAAATCCGCCTCGTCTGCAAGGCCTTTACCACTGCCCAAAACCCTCCTCTCTTCTTTAAAAAAAAACCTTCCCACCGTCCTTATTCCTTTTCCCCCTTTTAATCTTCTTAGGTCCTCCTCACTCACCCTCTGTTCCTCCATCCCTTTCTCAATATCTCCCCTTTTCCAGATCTCTCTCCCTCTCTTGCTCCCTTTCTACGACTTGCTTTCCTGATTCTCGAATCCTCGGACGTATCTTACCCTATTTTTTCAAGGATGGAGTTTCATTCCCGTGAATTGCCGGGAATTTTTGCGATTCCTTTTTCCCGAATCCTTAGATAAGTCGGTCGGGAAATCGGGAAAAATGCTCCTGGAACCCAACGATGGTAAATAATTGAGGAAATTAAGCGCCGGCCGGTATGATTTTGTGGAAACACATCAAAATAACAGACAAAATCTCTCTTGTTACGAAAGAGTTGATGCTTTTCTGACGAGTATTACTGTTATGGACTCTTCTTGGACTTCACAGTGGGTGAGATACTTCATTATGGCAAAAGTTTCGACATGATACTCTCATATCATCATCAGGGGTGTAAAATGTCAGCCAGACTTAAAAACCTCACCAAATGGGAAGCTTGAGAAGGATACGCCATCAACACACGTGATACTTCGTGCAACCAATTTCACCGACAATGTCATCATCATTTATTTACATCAATGTCTCTACATTGTAAACTCAGGTATTTTAATTTTTCTATACTGTAGAGACAGTAATGTGCCTGATATTTAAATTTCTGATGAATTTGTGTATTTGGTGATACCATAGAAGGGGAAACCTGATTTACATGTTTTAATTACATTGAAAGTAATTTTCGGAGTAACATCTGTGGTTCTACTCTATCAACGCTTTGTGGGGAGCTTTTGTTTAGGTTTTTCCCGCGCTGGCATTTTAAAGATAGAGACGTTTTACTTATTATACCGTAAGCGTCACAAAATGTTCTACCATATGAGACATTTATCTCGCCCTAAGAATACATGAATTGGAATAACCCAACGTCACCATCTAAAGGTGTCAGCTATGCAGAAAAGCGAACAACAGCTATCTACTCTGGATTTACACCGTGAAAACCTGTGAAAGAATAAAAAATTATACCCTTTCTTACATTAGAGAGAAATGTCATTTTTATTAGAACAGTTCTATTTATTTATCAGAATTTAATTATGAATGCTATTTTTATCAGCTGAAGTGACCCTGATATAGCGTATTGGGTCAGATATCCGCGCAAAAAGTCAGGAAATCCCGCTTGTCCTCTCTTTAGAAAGTTGAGACTCGCCACATTTCATTTTGCATCAACTTTTCATTTGAGACTCCCCTTTCGCCCTTTCTCACTCTGCAAGCGTGCTTGCGCCCTGGAAACTTTCCGAGGCTGATCTGCCCTCTCTGCGGCTTCGCTTTGATTTAATAGTATGTATACATGCTATAGTTAAAGTAACTTTACATTTTTCCCTTATTCCTCACCCTTTTTTCCTTTCCTACTAGCTCCATGTTGCCTTTCTTAGACTCGGTTTTATCATGTCTTTAAGGTGTATGGAGATCCCACCTATTCTATATTCATTATTTTACTAGCTATCGTGTCATCTTTTGCAGTGCTCTTTTTCCATATGATAACGTCATTCATTGGAATAAAACCTAGAATTCCCATTTTTTGCTATTTAAAATTTAAACTTCATGGGCCTTTGCACAAGTAGTGCGGAAAGTTTCTGCAATGTAGTAAAACCCTTTTCAAGAACTATAAATATATGTAAGAATAAGTATGGGTTTGAGAATCAATAGCCTAAATTCCATTCTATGGGTCATGATACTTACATTTTGCGATTAATAGGATTCCATGGATAACCTGAGGAACATTTCAATATCTTGGGCGTAAATATTTGCTAAAGATCCTTTTTTTAACGTCTTAGCTAAGTTTTAAATCTTTTAGATTTGTCCGGAATTATTTTACTGTAGAATTGAAAGAAAGTAGAAAAATATTAAGCCATTGCATCGAGATTTAAAACCCACTGACGACGGGTGATGAAACGTGGTACGCCGCCGATTCTGTCCATCTGGCGCTTTCTCCTGACATCTCTCTAAGTTTGGTCTGAGCGACAGCTGTATGAGAACTGAATACAGGGCTCAAGTTTCCAACGAGTTTTCGCCTTCGAAATTTTCTCCCTAATTCCTTGCGAAATGGATACGTAATCAATATAAAAAGTGATGAGCCTATTTTTCTTAGCCAAGCCTTAAATATTTCCCCCGTACATCTCTGTTGGTGCCGGAACCCCCTGCCTTAAAACCTTACCGTGGAATTCTAGGCCTTCATTTAGTTCGTTCCATGGTTTCAAGCACAACTATGTGGAAGTTGAATTTCACAAATGAGAAAGTAACTTGGTTTCCTTCCACAGATTTATCTTCCTGGTACGACATGTTTCGACACAGCGGTGTCATCATTAGGTACAGAATTTTTACAATTTCCAAGAGGTATATATACTTTTAAGGGACTTGGTGGAAGGTAGGAGAGGGGGGAGGAAGGGGGTGTTGAGGAGGGGAAAAATACCGGGGGAAAGGTAAGTAATGGGTGGTGTAGGAATCTAGAAAACACCCGTGATGGACACGTAAGTTTGTGGGAGAGGGGGGATTTGTTGGGGGGGGTGGGGTGGGTGGGTTTCTTAGGTGTAGTTCTTCCTCGAGGGTTAGGGATTAAGGAAGCGGTGGGTTATCAGCAGGTGGGGAGTGGGGTGGGAGGGTCAGGGGTTTGTTTTTCCGTGAGGGATAGAGAGACTTCTATTTGTCTTAATAATAATTGGAGGGGGAAATGTTTTTCAAAAAGGATGTCGTTGAGTAGAGGACATTTCTTCATGTTCCTTCTTATTTCCAGCGCCTCCCTTTTGTCCATCTTCCTTCCTTTTTTCTCTCGGTGTAATATCTCTGGTATGAAGTCTCTGTTATGTTTTTCTTACCATAGATGTCCGGCGAAGTGGGACTGCGATAGGTTACATTTCCGGAAACATCTCTTATGTTCTTCTATTCTTGTCTGGAAAGTGCGTCAGACGTATGCGGGAGCTAGCTCAATTGCCATCAACTAACATTACAAATAGTAGGAAATATTTTGCAGCAATGATTTAATGGAAAATGGTTTCTCTTGGGAGCAGGAATGATGGCCGGTTGGAAGACGTATCAGTAAAAGTACATTTTCCATTTCTTTTCCCTCCTTTGTGCGCATTGTTCCCCGTATTCCGTTATCCCTCCTCTTTCTTCAGAGTTGGATCAAATATTACCTGACTTGGCCGCTTTCCCTTTTTCATTCCCCTCCTAACAATACCACTCCTTCCGCTTCTCCCTTTGGCCGACCGCATCATCCGTCCGACACCACCCACTCATGCCCTTTTTCAGTCACGTAGGTCCAATCCCGGGGACATGGAGAATTTTGCCCTCCCACGAAATCGCCGACTGCGGGAGCACGATCGCCAGTCCCTCTCCGATGTCACCGTCCATCTAATCGCGTTTTGTACCACCGTTATTCTTTCTCGCGTCGTGAACGAAATATTTATTTTATATCCTACTTACTTCACAAATTTAACTGATCATTTTAATTACTCATAGGGAAAAATGTACGTACTCTTGTACGAATTTCATTTTTGCAAAAAACTGATGTCGTCCTTCGGAACGTTAGTTCATTATAACACGAGATCGTCTAAACCGCTTTCGAATACTATTAACATATAAAGCTTGTACATAAGTAACAATAATTAATAAGAAAATGCTTAAAGAGGACTAAATGTGTTTTTTTATTTTAAAATTCTCACTCAGCGATTCAACTCGAAGGTTGGTTTGGATAGTTGAGAGTAGAGCTCACCCCGGATACTTTTAAAATTAAAGAGTAAAATTATCAAAAATAACTTCCGAGGAAAATGGCTTAGATTAAAGTTTACCTTCAATATATGTTTTATTTTTATATTTTCACAAGCAAAATACCATGCAAAATACGTATTTTTTATTTTTCCACTAATTACAACATATTTACACTTGCTTGCATGCTCTCTTTCTCTTCGGTAAAAATTATCTTTAGTGTCCCACCAGTATGATGCCTGAATTTCTTCAGCCAACCTAGGCATTAGAACATCTTATTCCAAAATAACTTTAATTTTCTCTGTAAAATGTTTGACTACTTTCACAAAAGCCAATTTTACTTTTCTCAGCATCACCAAACAGAAAATCTGAGGCTACGCTGAGCTAAATACTTTTTCTAAGGTTCAACACTGGTGCATGTTTCTGGTTGAACTCACGAAAGACTTGAAGCACGGTCACGTTGGATCAAAAAGTGAGAATGATTTGTTACACTGGTGGTCTCGTCGGGACAACATTTCTCTAACGAAGATATTGCTTAAAGCTTTTGGAATAAAACTATTGGGATCGATAAAGGGACACAAAATAGGAGACTTGACGGGAAAAAAAGCAATATGATAACAATTTCCATGCATTTTCTACGACGAAAAATTCGTCATGAAAAGATGCAACCGTTTAGGGGTTAAAGCAACAAGGGGATTAATTATAATGTAAATATATTATTGAATGTAAAACGTTATACGTAATGAAATACAAAATAAAATTAACCAACCACCAACCAAACAAGTGAGTTATTCCATATTTTATATAATGTATGATGTGTATTGAGATATGAAAATATTATATATCTATTTAATAAACCATTTTATTTTTTAAGGATCGAGTAAATGGATTACCATTTTCGAGAGTAAATTTTGTAAAATAAATGTTTGCGCGGTGCATTTCCTTGTTTTGTTAGATGCTACAATAACGTTACTTACGAAAAAAATGAAGAAGAAAGCAAGTGAAAAAAATTCAATGACTTTAGGTAAAAGTAATAAAAAAAATAAATTTACGCTATTTTAATATAAGTAGGTTTATCTCACAACTCATTTAGTTTATACTCATTGGCATTAGGAAGAACTACAATAATATCCTTCACCCACGACCTGCCAATTATTTTCCTACAATATCTGATATAAGGTATCAATGTTACTATCGACAACCTTTTACGTATGTTTTTTCAAACACCCATTTATTAATTAAAATCAAACATTACTCTACCTCCACATCGTTCATTTTTAATTTTGTAATTAACCAGTAAATATGAAAGAGATTGCGATGATTACAAGGAAATAATTGTCCGTTGTCAAAACAACTTCAATATTTTTGCATATATCATCAGCGCATGATTTACCTCGTGATTTTCTGTCAATAAAAACTGACCCGGGTTCATGAAAGTGTTTTTATTTGCTGAAGTTTTGAAAGAATAGCTATTTTTCTTTAACTGCTGGAAACCCATCTTATAAAACTAAATATATTCCTTAACATTTCAACAATGTACCCAGGTATATTTTGGAAAAGTCATTTTCAGTGGCATTTCTGCGTCTTGTGGGTGCATAGTGGAGCCATTTCTATTTGCTGAAATTTTGCGCGTACTCTGTGGACGTCCATAGTAACAGGAGTAGCGTTCAATCATAGCAGCGCGCAGGACACAGGCCAACAAAAAGCGATCCTTAATTGCAGGTTGAGCCATTCCTCTTGGCACTGTCGCGTAATTTTTTTTTCGAGATACCGAATAGGATCCGTATGCGTAACGACCGGCTAATTATCCCGCCAGACCCTCTGCCTTTGCACCGGACATCCGCAGGTCAAGTCAAATAAATTGCAGATGGGACGCTCTCATCTCCCCTTTACGCATCAATCTTTCATCTCTTACAGATTCTGACGCCACTCCCTCTCCCTCTAGGTCCCCTCCACCCTCTTCACCTTACTCCACCTCCCACTCCATTAGGCTCTTCCAGCCCACGCACCTTTTGCGATGGACCTTATCGTTCCATTGACTAGGCGACTAGATTTTTCCCTGCACAATGCTCAGTGTAAACGCACAATCTTCGTGCATAATTGCGTACATACATACCCATTGTCGCAGTTTCCTTTCGTGGCAGGCTTTGTGAAATGAGCTTGATTCTTGGCATTAGGTCTAGGAAACCGGTTTCGATGTTTATATTTATTGTCCTATCCTTGCACACTTTCTTTGCTGCCCTGGCCCTCGTGCGCAGCTACATTCACGCTCTCCTTATCTAAAGACTCCTAATATTCCTCCACTTATGATTCTCTTCCACCGCATTTACACAAGACTATCACGGCCTATCCATTCCACTTACTCCACTATCATTTGGTTTTATAACTCTCATCCATTCTCATAACGTGGCTAAACGCTCTTTTTATTTACGTCCATCATTGGAGCATCTATTCCACTTCATTTCATTATTTGCTTATTCCTAACCATACTCCTCCTACCTACATTTAGAGCAAAAACTTATCAGTTAATTACAAATCTTCAAATTAGATATATTTCTGTAGAGGGTGCGGTTTGTTAAATTTTCTCAGGCGTGAATACGGAAGATATCAATCTCTTCAATCAACCGGAAATCAGATGGAACATATAAAACCCGAATTCCCAGTTAACAAATTGTTAACGAAAAGCTATGTTATGTTGTAGTTAGCGTTTGGCAGACATAGCTAAGCCGGGCTTTAGGAGTACCGAGGTGTGCAGCTTACAATATAGTACTACGTGCCGTCAATTGACGCGCTTTCTATCCTTTGTCGACAATTTTGAAAGTTTGAATTCATAGATATTTGCCCTCTAATCATATCTGATGAATTTAAATCATGCCTTAATTCAATAATTTATATTTAGGACACTTATATTTAAATTCTGATTACCAAATCGGCCAGTAGCGATGAACAGTGAGCGTTAGCTGACAGCACAATTAAATGCCTCTTTCATAAAATAAGTTTAAAAATCTTTTTTACAAATGCACGTAATAAAATAGAGAATCAGACTCCTTAAAACTCACACTCACACAAACAATTTATCATTTATTTTGTTTGCTATCTTATTTACCTTATCTGGGGTAGCCTATAGCACTTAAAAAGTAGACGCTCAAAATCATGCTTGTGGCATCAAGCAAGTTAGGGTTTCCAACGTTATTTCTACTTTTCAAAAGGAAGGAAATACATGCAATCCTAGGAGTGTCACATCACAGCAGGAAATCGTTTAGAAAAAACGAATGGTTTAGAATATTCCAGGATATGGCACCATAAAACCAAAATATTTCTTTTAATTTTGGTAACCCATGATTTTCTGGTCGTTACAATATCTCATATTTGCTTAAAATGTTCAATAAAAACGTTTAGTTCCTCACCCCGCCCAAACATGGTAAATGAGTTCATAAAATGCACGCGATAAAATACATACAATGCACGCTCGCACGAGATAAAATATTATAAAATCTTTTAGGACCATTTAAGGCATGCGATCAAATATTAAATTCCGGCCAGGTCCAAAACTTTTCTCTGTACTAGGGTCCTCATCATTCCTTTAGCGTCACACGTTACCGTCCTTCTCCTAAACTTAATAGATGGTCACCCAGATAGTCGTTAGCCTTGCTCTCTAACCTCCTATTTATATCTCAAAAAACATTTTCCGCAAGCTACATTAAACTTATTGTCCTCTAATCGTTGAATGTCATTTTCTTACTCTTTCTAGGCATACGAACTATTATTTTCTCGTTATGCTCTCCGGCCACATTATATCCTCATAAATCTTTCGAATAAGTGAAAAAGGTTTTCCATGATACCCCATCCTCTTAAAAACTCGGAAGTTTGTTAACATAGATAGAGAAATTTATCTACTTGAAAATTCACGACTATTGCCATCTCACAACTACCAGAAGCTACCAGTACGACTGGTACAGCAATTGCGGATGGCTAATAAATATTTCCTTATACCAGCCCGTACATATCCTCTCGTCAAAATAAGGCAAAGTCTGAAGGCTGATATCGTGACATTTTCTCCTGAATTCGAGGGAAAATAGGTGCTTCTAGCATGCATTAAAGAAATGCCCCCATGACATAAGAAAAATTACGCCTCTTCATTAACTCCTGACTAAATATACGTCTATTATGTGGCTACTTTATTTTATTTCTTTTTATTTTCCTTATAAAATTCTTGATGATGAGTTTGTTACCGCAAGAATAGTATTGTTTTTTTTAGGAAAGGCTATCCTTTATATCATCAAATGGCATGGAAAGTAAGATTAGAGCTGTGTTACAAACTGCGTTAATGCGTGAAGTGACTCTGCTGCAATTTGCGCTTTAGAGTTAATTTTGGCTCAAATGTTGTTTATGAATCTAATTCATGTAATTGTAATACATAATATTTTTCCATTTATTAATGTATTATCCAAAATCCCATAGACAACTCATTACTTTACTTTTACAATGGGAATTTAATAGGACTTTTACAATGGGAATATCAGCAATCAACATGCATACGCGTACGTGGCAAAAAATCCACCAAGGGGGGAGTTGATCCCGCAACCCTCCAATTATAAGGCGAGGACTTAACCACTCCGTCACTGTGGCTAAAAATTATAAATAGAAATATTTTTTTACTAAAAATTTGAGTCCACTTGAACAAAAGGCTCATCAGGTGGTTGTACTATGGCATAAAAAACTTCCTTCATATAAAGCAATACAGAATTAAGAACATATTTTACGCAGGCCCTAAACTTTAAGCTTGAATGTGTAACGATTATTGCATGCATCTCAGGTGTTAATAAATTTGCTACTTGTTTGTCAATACACCCAATGTAAAAGGAAATGCTAGCTTTTTTTGGGATTGTGGATAATAAGTAAATGAATGGCATATATAAATAATGAGACAATTAGATGAAATAGGGCCATATAAAATCTTTTTTGCCAAAAGGAACTTTTTCAGCCCAAATTTCAGCATAACCTTTACACGCAGTAACGTTGTGTGGAACACAGCTGTACTCTCACTTTCCATGCCATCTGATTCCATCAAATCCTAGTCCTCATAAATGTCGATATTCACGTCTTTGTCGGCTGTAGTATCCCTGGTGACTTTTCCCGTGCACTTCTCTGTGCAAGCTTCTGCCACTGTCCCCCTCAAAAAACCCATTCCGTTTCCCCTTCACCAGTCCCATCACCCCCCACACCCCTTCTCAAACATTATTCAGGGATATATCGCCTTTTGCGCTGCGCTGACACCAAAGACCCTGTTCACGCGTGCCATTGACAGCCGAAATGAATGCTCTTCAAGAGGGGAGCAGAGGGGGAGGAGGAACTGGGTGACAAGTTCAAGGCCTTATTGGTCAACGTCCACTTGAGCTAGAAAGATTGATTCGTCTGTTATCTCCCTCCCCCCCCCCCATCCCGGGCTTCAACCCCCCCCCCCCCCACCCACATTGCATTTGCATGTTTCGCCCAAGGGGACTTGGGCGTGAGTTCCTTTTCTACAGTCGCTGATTCACTGCATACATATTTCATTATGGGAATTACCATGAAGCGGGCATCAATCTCCTATCCATCACGCATCCACAGGCTCTCGAATCGATAGAGGTAGGTGAGATAGCTACGATGCGTAGGAATTACAAAAGGAAATACTTGAAATTAGGATGAAAATAGTCACAATAGCTAGGGAAACTCGTGTTTTTTCTATAAAGTTGGGAAAGGCAGATTTGGTTGCGTCAAACTTATTTTTCGTTCAGGCTGTGGAAATCAATCCTTGTCAAAATAGAATAAGGTTGCCTTTAGGGTTGAGGTATTAATTCAGGATATCACTGCATTGTTATTACACAACAATGACATGAATATGAATATCCAGGTATAAATAGTTTTTATATTCAAATATAAAGTAAGGTAAATTTTTAAAACTTGCTATTTTAATCTATAAAATATAAATTGTGTTGAACAATACTCCAAAAAAATGTAGTATTTACTTTAAAATACGATTTAAATATATCTACTCATTTCACATTTATCACATTTTTCTGAATATGACACTGTTTTCTAACAATGCATTATTGTTCAATGTATAGACATGATACTAGAGGCATGACATGCCAATGGCAGATAGTTTCAACTTTAAGTTTATTCCTTTCGTCAGAACGAGTGAAAGAAACAAAAAAATTACCGTTTAAGGGATGTCAGAAGTACAATTACTTTGGTATTCATGTGTTTTTTCCAGTGGTTCAATGTACCACAAAGGCAACGAGTTCAGCATTGTGAAGCAGTAAATAGGCGGATATATCATATCAAAGGTTAGAGTGAAATTAACAGAATTTTGGTCAATCTTATTTTTTTAATTCGAAATAGTGGATAGTTTAAAAAAAGTTAATGACAATTCACCTTTCCGAAAGCCAAAATGCAGGATAATCCCGCTTTTTCCAGGAATTAAAACAAACCTACGTGAGAAAAATAGTGTAAAGCAAACTTTGGGTGATATAAAACTTAGCTTATCTGACTAAGCGATTAGAACTAGACCAGCAAATTTCCTCGGAAGTGAGGATGCTACACTGCCAGGAAAAATCATGTCACTATTTCTTCAACAAATATGCATATTCGGACTTTAAAATGCCGTTAGATTCATATACCTTTTTGTAAAACTGGAATTAAGTGAAGTATGGGCCAAATTATTTGGTAATCCAAACTCAAATTTATCATTTTTGAAATTTGATTCACCTCCTGAAAAAAATAGTTTTACATTAGCAAATAGTCAAACCACTGCCATGATTTTCTCTGTTCATTCATCATCTTGCGATCATTCCTATTTTTTCTGCTACTTTTATCTAATTCCTTTGTTATGTACTTAAGTCCCTTAGTCTTTGAAATGTAGAGAAAGTGTTTGAGACTTTTTGTAGATAGATAAGATTGTTTTAGACTTTTAAGTGTGTAAGCGGGACAAGCACTTATAAAAACCTTGAATTTAATTATTGTCATTTAGGTGTTCATTGGTTATTACTTTAGAGTACCGCCTAATATTACCAAAAAATGTCATGACTGCTCTAGTTGGTGTGGAAGACAGACTTAGACCAATAAGTAATAAATTTAGCAGATTTTCATCTAATTATGTATCCTCAATCCATCAAGTATTTACGTATGAGTATTCATTTTATAATTTCCGTATTATTTTTTCATGTGAGATGGAAATTTTTTAAGTTTCAAGTCCCCATAATTCACAAATTGTACTATGCATCAGAAAGATTCTCATTTTTTTTCAAGCTCTCATCTATGAGGCCATTTAGCGAGGTGTGTTTATCGAAACGGACTCATCCTCGATTCGATACCAATATGGCGTGTTTAATGTAGAGGTTTAATTATTTTGCCTAAGACGAATATTTATTTATTTATTTTGGTGCGTTTTTATGCGCAAAACGCCACTTCTGCGAGCGATTTAGATTTAAAATGCATCACTTTGAAATATCGATTAAAATACGGTCACGTATTCTCTCAATCTGATTTTACTAACAACGTTATCCATACGTTACCAGTCTGTTATTTGTTCTTTTTCCATGGTTTAGCATCTATAAACACAGGGGAGGACATTATTCGATACCTATAATATTCTTGCGTGGCTTTCCGACGAAGTTTTGATACTGTTGATATTTTCATTCGGATCATAACTATTCTGAGAAAATGTTCATCTTTAACAAAAACGTAATGATGTTCAATACATACATTTAGAGTACATACAGATGCATTACTATTGATGGTTTGCTACGAACAGTAAATTTGAAGTATTTTGTTGCTTAAGTTATATATATGGAAACGCTAGATAACGTCAGGTTAACAAACATACAGTTATGTTCCACTCGTTGAATGAACCTTGGATTTGGCCTTGTAAAACCAATTTTTATTCGTGTTCATAAAATAATTCATTGTTTCTGGGATTATATTTTGTAAGGGCAACTTTTTATATTCAAATGACGAATAGAGGCATGTTTTAATCTTACCCACAAAAATCTTCTTTAATAGAAGTTACTTATTTCAATGGACTTTTCTTGGTTGCAATATTAGAAGTTAATAATCACAGGTTTTTCATTGGAGATGTTCCGTTTAATCTGCAGCCATTTTACTATTATTTGGTACACATTGTGAAGAAAATTTGATTTTTCCCATTTAAATTTATCATTCTAAAGAGTAGAAAATAGTAATTATAATTAAAAACTTTTGCTCATCCCGTCATATTAGTGACGACTTTAGTAAATTGAACGGCCATAAATGTAACGTTGTTGGTTTAAATTTCGACAGTTGAAAACAACTTTTTCTAAACATCGACGGCGAAGTTAAATCCTAATATATTCCTTTCTCATTCCTCTTTGCTCATAATTGGTTTCTATTCCTTGAATATGTTTTTTGTTTGTGAAGGATTTTTACTCTTTTTTTGGTCTCTACTACAACTACTACTTTTTGGTCTCCTTGCCTAATGTTCAGCCCTCTTCTTCACTTATTTCATCGGATTTCAGCTGTGTATACACGGCTGAAATCCGATGAAATAAGTAACAGTGAAGTAAACCTAAACAGGCTTTAAAAGCTTTAAGGTTGAGATTTTGAGCGATTAATTTTTTTACTGCATTTTCAAAGTTTATATAACTATCGCTTATTGTCAAAGAGTATGGGAGGCGTCACTCAATTTCAATTCTCAGCATTCCCATCATGTTAACGGAAACTTAAAATTTTAAGAAGCGTTCATAATAAAAGCAAATTGCTGATTTGGTTGTAGCTCTGCGGAATGACATCAGTCCTGGATTGTTGAAATAAACTTCTTTTTTACGTTTTTCTTTCCAATCCGCAGTTCACCCGCTGATCCAAGTTCCGAACCAATTGGTTGGCGCTCCGACGGGGACTGACGTCACACTTCAATGCCACGTGGAGGCATCTCCAAAAGCGATCAATTACTGGACGAGGGAAACTGGTAAGCTAACCTCTCTTATTACTTATAAACATCTTGAAACAGGAATGTGGAAATCAAGCCTTTGAATTAACTCCAGAGCTTCAAGACTCGACGTCAGCTCAACAGTAATTCAACATTATATTTTAACTTTTTTGTGCAATTTTCTGCCATGTGGCTTGTAATTTGCAATAGGCCTTCAAATTTTCCCTAAAAACATAAA
The DNA here is from genome assembly GCA_963573305.1 of Pyrrhosoma nymphula. Lineage (NCBI taxonomy): Eukaryota > Metazoa > Arthropoda > Insecta > Odonata > Coenagrionidae > Pyrrhosoma > Pyrrhosoma nymphula. The sequence goes on along the minus strand of OY754339.1, from coordinate 62,468,230 downwards.
AATACCCACATTTTCCAGCCTAGTTAATTCTACAATTTGAAGACATTCTTCTGATTTTCCTGTAAGATCAAGTTTTTCACTCGAACTTCTATTGGGCTAATATTATTTGCAGACTCTCGGTTACAGGATTTTTGTCCTAAGTTTCTTGTATTCTGTTAAACATATTTTTACATATGTCGTATCCAAGGTCTATTATATTTGCTGCTTGCTATTATCGAACCTTTATCCTAGCAGCTTAGTTTACTCCATGGTTATAGTAATCTGGTCATCGTCTGAATCTGGTTTCTGGATAAAACCCAGAAATACCCATTTCGTTTTTCCAAAGTCCTCAATTCCCTCCCAAATATTTCTGAAGCCCTCATTTACGGCTTTTATGCCTAGTTCACGTTATATATTCTTTGTGTGTAATTATTGGTGTTCATTGTTTTTTAAATGGAATTTCTCATTACTTTTTTTGAGCATTGGCATTTCCTATGCTACGTTTTACCTCTGAATTACCATCATACTTTTAGATATTGCTCATAAAATGTCTTTATAGCCGTAACATCAAGTCTTGCAAAAACAAATTAACAAGACGACACTTTCTATGATATTTAATTTACCAAGAAAAAGCTGAAGCATATTGACTGAGAAATAAAAGTTTTTAACTGACATAGTCTGTTTTTATGAGTAACAATACAATAATTGACGCAAAGAAGGTGGAACGTTTATTCATTAAAAACAAAATATGTATTTTGCGCTCATAATCTTAGTGCATGACTCTTGCTTTGTAAAAAAATTATAAGACTTAAATGAATCCGTTGAAGTTGGTACGGATGTCACACTGAAAATATTAATTTTTCCGTACGTTATGATTCCTTCGGTGATACGGGGGATAATCACCGAAGGTCAATGGGTGGTATACACGAACTCATTGGCAATGGTATGGCATGGAAGAGGAAATCCGCGGATCACGCATGGAAGAGACCTAATCAACAGTGATCTCTCTTCATACAACTCCAGGGCCTACTGCATATGCAATACTCTAGTTTAGGCTCGATTCATCCGACAGCGTTCATGGCATTTTTGGAATGACCAATTCAGTGCTGTATCACTGCTAACGCAGAGCAGGAGATTTGACTCGTAGTGCTTAATTAGAAAATGCTATTTCTACCAACCATGTACCACAAGGGGATGTGTACCAAACAGGTACACATCCCGTTGTGCCTGATTAATAGGACAGAAATTCATCGTTATAAAATACAATGAATAGCAGTATTATAAAAGTAAAAATGGCAACGAGTTAGTCAAACTGATATTGTACAAATGCAATAATATACAAGATAAAACTAGATTTAGAACAATGATACCAAACCTCAACATTTTCTGGAAGAAGGAGAAGAAGAAAAGTAATTCTTGAGTAGGAGAGATTGGAAAAAATGCATGATGATGAAAAACTATTTTAGAGCAAGAAAAGAGGCGGGAAATGAAATGCGAAAACTTATTCGTTATATTATTTAACGTGGTCCATAGGCGCCCGAAATCGAGAGAAGAACAAGCTGAATAATCCATGATACAACTCACGTTTCAAAAGCATTTTTGGTATTTTAAGGATACCTTGAAATAACATTTTATTTAAATTTTATAGCACTTTTACCATGAAATATTTATTTATTTAAAGTAAATATTTACACAATATCTCAATTGGATCTTGGATCTAATTTCAGGCGTGTAAATCAATTTGGTTTACCAAAAATTTGAGGAAATAGTTGTTCAAAATCCAAACTCGTATGATTCTCATTATGTATTCGAACCAAGTTATGTGGTAAAAATACGCATTTTACAACTTCTGATAAATATATAATGCTTTTCAATAACGGAAACATACCATAAGGTCTTCTTAAATGGAAGTTCTTTAGTATGCACACGGATTTCCGTAGGCATTCGTGGCTACAACTCTAATTACAAACATCTCGGTGAGTGCAGTGAATAGTTCGTTCATTTATCCTTTTAGAATCATGCATTGAAAATTATATAATGTTAAACTATATCTTTTAATGTTCACTATTTTTTCAATTTTACCATAAGCGAGAGTACATTTCTCTGATAAAATATTAATAATGCAAAATATTTGTAGTTTAGTGACATAACAAAAGCCAAGGCTGAAGAATAAACAAAATGTAATACTTAGTGGTAGGTACTGCTATATTTTTTTGAAAGTGATAAGTTATAATAAAGCTTAATTTCATGATTTTTAGACGTCGATACTTTGGATTGCCACTTATAAACTCTTCATTCAGTTTAAAGATTTATTTATCCAAAGGCTCTTTTTTTCAAAATAATTTCTTATATGGTACTTATTCTCACTACAAATTTTAGAATATCAATCTATTAAGTGAAATTGCTTTCACCATTCTAAATTTGTATTAGATTTTTTAATTCCACATAATTTTAATCACTGGTGGGAAAGGCAATGAACAAGGTCATGCTAATACAGGCGCTTGGTGAAATTAAATGAAACTGAGTCACATTTTAGCACTCGATGAAGAGCGTTGGATTATTTTGCCAATATTACGTTTCAGTGGCACTGAATACCCCACAATGGAAACGTTTTGACTCCCTCCGATACTTGGGAAGTTTGTTGAGTTACTTGAATCAATTATCTTTTGCCAATTGGAGAAGAACGCCTCTTAGCAACCCTACGCATGCATCACTAAATATTTGTACTGCTTTATTGATTTACATTTCAATTCCATTATTTTCTCCAATGCATCCCCGTATTTTAACCTTGATCGATTATTTTAAAGGAAGACATGCTCAACTTTTCAAACTACTTCACTGATGAAAGGAACGCTTTACAATATAACTAAATAATTTTTAGGTCTAGAATTTGGAAGTAGAGGAGCTGAAATGAGTTTGCAACAAACAAGCTAATTATTTTTCTCATGTGAAATCATTTTGTGATATTTAAGAAATCACAGTGAAATTGCATCTATAAGGTTCATTGCGTATTTACATTGTAAGAATATTTAACCAATCAGACCTTTAGAAAATCGCAGCATGGTTAATGTTTTATGTCCTGAAAATACTTAATGCTAAAGTCTTTCAAACTTTGCCTTAGCTCAAATTTATGTGGCCATTTTACTCACCTCTATTCCGTTGCTACTTCTCTGATATATACCCCCGTCAAGTTTGACATTGGGTGGTGACGGATGGATTTTTTTGTAATGTTCTGAACTAGTTTCATTTGGCACTTACTATTCTTAATTTTTGCTGCCATTGTTGGTCATTTGAGATGTTTTTTTTGCTCTCCCTGTTGAAACACCACCACTTTTCGAACGTCACTTGAATCTTTTCTCCAAGCGAAGGGTATCGGAACTAAGGGAAAGGGGTATTCGAACAAGTTCTCAGTAAGACATCTGGGGTGAATCGGTAAAATGAGGCAAATCGGCTTAAATTAAGCTGCGTGTTCACTAGGGAGTTCGGAAGAGAAGAGTGCCAAGTTTGGATCAGCAACAGGAGAGGGAGAGGGGGGGCGACGATCCAAGTGGATGTAGACCAGACTCCCTCGGTCAGCTCAGATCAAAAGCAAATGAGCTGCTCTTATAGACAGAGCAAAGGGAGGGGAGAACGTGCTTCCCATTTCAGCCATGTGAGTTTTTCCCTCCCCAGCATAACATCCCAGTGTCGGATCTATTCCCCTGTACCCTTACATGCTCTCAGCATATCTTCCAAGGAACGTCCGAGTCTGTATGGGCGGGGAAGTAGGACGAAGAAGTGATTAAACAAGCCCTCGAAGAATTCTTGGCTGTTAGAGTTAACAACTTCGTAAACGTCTGCCATAGTAGATCAGTTGCTCAGTCCAACGAAGCAACTGTATGAGTTTGAGGAAGCGGGAGCAAATTAACATGATCCAAAATTGGTCGCTGAAGTCATTATACCTGGCGGCGGTTTCAGAACGTTTGTAAACCCGGTACGAAGTTGGACGCACATGTGGTTAAGTTGGCGTTGATATTACGCTAGGTTTCTTGCGTGTGTTCAAATCTTGAAACTAAAATTGTCAATAATAATTTTAACCGTGAGAAATTCATAGATTGTTATGGTTGGAAAAAGATTTGCATTTTTCCGCAAATGAATGAAACTTACGTAATGTTCAAGAAAATTGTATTATAAAATCGTCTTCATGTGAATGCACACCTAAAGATGAAACAGAAACCTAAGCAGCAATTTTATTCATGTGTGTAAAATTCCAAATCTTTATTCAGTCAATGTTGAGGTTCCACATATTATGGCCGTAATCTTCTGAATTGATTCATAAAATGTAATTAAGGATGATGATGTGCGTCGATTTCAAAATCGTAACGTATATCATTTCTTTTATCTAACCAAGATAATTAGTGGGCAACCTTACAATTGTTTCCACATAAATATTGTGTATCAAATTCCAGTAAGTATTTTTTTCCGAGTGCGCGTGAGTCTAGTGATTGGAGGCGGCAGCTTGCCTACTCCTAATACTAATGCTATTGGAGCGGATTTGTTTGCCTTTGTGACTAGAGTGCTGAATTCGCACCATGAAGTACCAGTTAGAATCCAAGTCGAGGTGAACATTTATCAGCGGAAATTCGATCCCTACTTAAGTGCTCTGTGAAGAGCATTTTAAGCCTGTTACTGCGCCCGAAAAAATTATCGTGAGATATAATTCACCTTGACCGGGAAACTAACTGTGGACCTTTGTCTTTCCGAGTCAATGCGTTAAAGCATCAAATAATACAGCGTGAATGAAATATGAACTTCAAAGTGTCCACTACCCATGAGATTAAATCCTATGTCATCACTAAACCACGAAGGGCTAAGGAAGTGAAGTTATAAAACCTCTACCAAAATGAACGACAGTGAAATGCAAAGGAAGTTACCTTGAGAAAAATCCACTTAATTTCTCCACTTCATCGAGTTCCCTAAACCCCGCTAATATATCTATTAGAAATAGGAAAATATGTTAGCGTAGCCATATTTTTCATGGCAATTTATGCTCGTAAATAAGATTTCATAAATGAGGAGAGCATAAAAGTTTGGAAACTTAAATTCAGTGTCAGTTTTCTAGGCGTACCCACTGCTAGGCTTCAGCGTGCCACCAGATGTATATAATACCGTGCCACCAGAGAGCATTCTTTCTATGCATAATTTAAAAAAGATTGCTTAGTACTTTTCCACGCTATATTTTATTACTAACTAAATTTTTAGCATTTATTACTCATTAAAGTAGAGAGCAATTGACAAGTATATTAAAGATAAGTCCAAATTGTCGATAGAATTCTACTGACAATTTTGATTAATCATTAATTTTATACGATTTCCATTTGCAAGGCTTGATTTATTTTTCGAAACCATGGTTGGAGGTGTGCTTACGAACTAAGTAACTTTGTTAATGATGACTTTGTTCGACAAAGTTACACATAAATCAATCTCTTAGATTTATTGATTATGCCATTACAATTTTTGTATTCCGGTGATGACAAAAAGATTTTTTACTAACATTATTCTTCAGCTCGTATCCGGTAGTTCAAAGATCTTACTGTTTTGGAGAGTATGGAAATATCAAGACGGAGCCCATTACTAAGATTCAACTATCGCATCCTAAATCCAACACAACTATTCCTAGCCCTCCAAACGTCGCCAAAATTAGGGAGGATGAGAGCTGGGGCGGTAGGGGGGATGAGGGGGGATGAGGGGGGAAAGAGGTGAGGGAGGAGGGAGAGGGATACGGCAAAGTGAAGTGACCTGCCAGCGACAGGGATCGCGGGGATCCCGGTCCTGAAAAGGAGAGACGGGGCCGGGAGATCGGGAGGAGGGGGAAGAGGCAGGGCCGAAGGATTTTCCGGGAGAAAAAAATAAGTTTAAACCGCGATGGGAATAAAAAGCGTTGAATTAGACTATGGGTCTTCCTCCTCCTACTTTCCTCAGGGGAAACTCCCTTCCTCCCCTAACATCCTCCTCCTCCTCCCGGTCTCGGGGCAACGAAAAACTCTCCAAGCGCGCTCCCCATGTACCTAGTTCCCCTTTTGTCGTCGTCCTACTACACATTCTTTTGCCCTTTCGCCTACGGATGGCAAAATAATAGGAACGAAAAGGTTTCGTCTATTCTCGGTGCGGCGCTAAAACAGTTTCGTTACGTGAACGAAACGATATTATTACCTTCAGTAGAAAAAGTGAGAAATACTTCAGTGGGAAAATTATCCACCTCGACTGGGGTTCGTGCATGGATCTCTTGATATTGCGAACAGATGCGCTCAGTGCAATATCGTGGGATCCGGGTTCGATTTTCGGACAAGACGTATGATTTTCACTGAGGAATTGTCGCACTTAAGTGCACTTGAGAGTTTCGCTGCGAAGGTAGTACCGCGACTAGTTCCAGTTATACTCAAACATTGTTCATTAGTTAAGTTTCAGTCTATTAGTAGATAACCATTGCAGTGCCTACGATTTAAAATGTATAGTTACCTTTCCTGAATTGAAGCTGAATTAACAAAAATAATGGCAGTGCTCCCTAAACGGAACGAAAACTTCTTACTCTTTGCTTTGCTCTCTTTTTGCAATGCTCTTTGTAATTTTGTTTTAATCCGGGATGACATAAACCTTTGACTCGGGGCTAAACTACGGAGAGATTAGTTTCACTCTCATTCAGCTTAGTATGGATGGCGCGGCCCAAAACTATCTCCACCATTGAACATGTAGTTTAAAACTGAAAAATTTGTATACATGTTTCTTCTCAGGTTTAAAGGTATTGAGCGAATAGGTAATCATGTGACCAAGCGTTCATTTACGCTTACTAGTGAAACAAAGCTGATCGCTGTATTACTTTTTGTTTCTAAGTGAAGTCTGAAACCTTAAGTTCACTTCATTGAAAATATGGCCAGCAGTTACGAAATTTTCACCATTCAGCATGCTGTGCTGTACTAAAGAATGCGAAAATGAACCGTATGGTCTTCATTGTATGATGCATAAATATTTAAACTGAACTAGGTTTTACTCCTTCGGTTTTACATTTAGTTTCAGTCCACAGACAGAAAGAATCACCAATCAATAAATCCAATAAACTCACAGAAGAATAATAAATAAATTTATTGGACTTTTTTCCAATCAAATGTCGTTTCGAATACGAAAACAGAAGGACGAATATATGTATTGAAAGAATTGCCGAGAAAGGCAAACAATGGAATGCATTAGGAAAATTATGAATAGCGTCAAAGTGAGGAATGAAATAAAGGAATGAAGCAGTTATATGAGAGGTGAGTAGATTGGAGAGGTGCAAAAGACGAATTTTTGGAGATTTAATTGCTTATGACGGTAATAATACTGTCATTGTTGAAATGTCAAAAATGTGGCATTTTATTAGTTTTAACTCGTTTCCTTTGCCATTCCTGCCTCCCGAATAAGCTCATGCCAACTTCCTTAGGACTCAACTTTCTGTGCAGGTGGGCACGACAGCCACCCCCTCTAGTGAAAGATTATGACAAAACCTTTCTCTTTGAACCCATCTCTTTTTATTCCATTGCCGGACGAATTGCGTCGGTGTGTCCCGATGATGCTTCACGAAATGAGAGCCAACTGATTCACGTTGAGTTTTAAATACATTTTTCTGGAACCAATCACATGAGACTATGCGTTTTTTTTAGATTTTTAGGTAATCGTATGTCATGACTGAATTTAGTTTCATTCCTATACTTTAGAGTGGATTCGCCTTGGGAGGAGCTCTAGGCAATTTGAAGTAAATTAATTTCTATTTAATATTTTTCTACTAATTACGCCGTTACTGAGTATTCTTCGTATTGATTGGTTGGGTTAGGGGCAGTTTTGTGATTTCTCCATTTCTGAGACATGGTTTTACTTCCCTAGACAGCACTTTTTCGTTATTAGATCTTTCTGTGAAGGAGGGCACGACAGCCACCCCCTCATACCTTCTGCCTCTCTTTATGTCGTCCGAAATTCCTGTCTTCTTCCTTCCTCTTCCACGCTTCCTCAGCGTTACCAATCTACCAACCTCTTCAACGTTCCCTCACCACCCTTTCCGAATCTCAGCCTCCACCTCCATTTCCTTTCCCACCGCATCCAACACTTCCTCGTTTGTCTTCCTCGCTGCCCAGCTCACACTCTCTAAACTCTTCCACAAACCCGCATCACATACCACTCCAGTCTACACGCATGAACCCGCCATAATGACCAAGTTTCCGGCAATTTCAGGGCAACCTTGCATAATAAGAGTTTTCACCAACCTAGAAACGTAAATTTTGTTATTTCAATAGTTTTACTTAAATTTCGTTCCGTTTTTCATCCCTGTTTTCCTTGCATGCTTACGGACTTTGTGGAGAAGGGTACGGCATGCTACCCCCCTCTAGCGAAAGATTCTTTGACTAGGCCCTTCTCTTCCCACCCTTCTTTTTTTATCCCGGCGTCGGACAAACTGCGTGGGTGTGTCCGGATGATGATGACGTGTTACACGGAATGGGAGGAACTTTAAGAGGGGTGGGTTCGGTGGTAGGAGGAGGACTGTTTGGGAGGGGTGGTGTGGAGGGAGAGGGAGGATTTGTCACAGAGAGGTGGAGAAGAGAAGGGAGGGAGATAGAGGATGGAGTAGGAGGTGATAGATGAGATAGTAAGGCTGTGAGGTGGTGGGGAGAAGTGGTGGTTCAGTGGCTAGGATTTACTGCCTGCCTCCTCCGGTGGCGGTCCACAAACACGTTCCCCGCAAGCGAAGGGGGCAAGTTCCGGGGACAGAACCGGGCCGGACCGGTACACATACCTTTCTACTCTCTTTTTCAGAGGGTCAGGCCTCTCTTTCCAGGCTGCCCTCTTCAGAGGTCTTCGTCCATTCCTCTCATGGGGGGACACCAACCTCCCCCTCCGTCCCAACCCTTCCTCTGGCCACTCCGAGGGTCTCTCCTCTCTTCCGATGGTCCTACAAAAAAATAGGGTCGGTCCGGATGTATAATGCGGGGAATATGCAAATGCCACGAGGCACCTTAATTGTTTTCATTAACGCCGGGGGCCCTTGGCTGTGCCCGAATCCCACTTAACCATCCCTTGCCTACTTCCTCCTCCTCAAGCCCCTTTGTAAAAACCCGTCCCTGCTCTTGCCTTCCCTGATTCTACCGCACCCTCTGCTTCCTCATTCAAGGGTCTCCGGTCCCTTTTCTATCATTCCTCCCTCTTTATCCTTCATTCTTACACACCCACATCATCTCCTTCACCCTCCACCTTACCCCGACATTCTTTACCAATGTCTTAGCTCCCTCTTCCCTTCCGTTTTCCTTCCTTTCCTCCTTCTGCGATGCCTTTACAACTCTCCTGGTTGGTATGGAAGCTACACGAGAGACTACGCTAGAGTTTTTTCAGTTTAATAGCATTAGTAAATACGTGGGATCGCATAAAAAAATACGTGGAATTAATGCTCACGGTTTTCTTGTATTTTAATGGCATGGTAGCATGAACCCTTTTAATCTAGGTCGTACGGTCAATAAGGAGTACTATCTGGCAGTTCTTTGCCGTTCGCCAGTCTCGATGGTGGTAGTGGAAGAGGGTTTACAGTTTCATCCGAAACTCAACTTGGTTGGAATTTTGATAGCATACAATGAGCTGTATGCTATCAAAATTCCTTGAACGGATTGCCGTTCCTTCTTCTTAAGGAACGGCAATTTGCTGTGGAACTTGCTTACTCCCTAGTCCCCTTGGTTGGTTGATTGGCAACTTGGGGAGACTAACGACAGATGAGGTCATTTGCGCTATTCAAGACAGGTGGGAAGGCAGGTGAGGGAAAGATTATTTGAGGGAGTAAAGAAGGGTGGAGAGGAACCCGGCCGGAGTGGGCATTGGCCTGTCTAAAGGAAAGGCAACAAGGGGTCAACATTTTAACGTTCACTTCCGACGGATGGATAACTGCTCCCTAAGCGCTCTCCATAGAGCACCCAAGTAGGGATCTTGGTTCCACTGAAAAATCTCAGCCATCGCTGGGACTCGAACCCATGTGATCGGGATCCTTATTATTTTGCTCCAGTAAATTTCCCAAAAACTAATTCCTAGTTTTTCTCTATTTTTATTTTCGAACACATTTACCTCATTATCACAAGCTTAATACTCTGGCCTAACCGATGTCATATGTAACTGTTATATCCTCGTTACATGAAATCTTCTATTGAGACTATAACTATTAAGGAAAAAACTGACATCCACGATCACATCTACTTAATTACCTCTATAAGAACATCAACCTATTGTGGAGGCTAGATGATAGGCATTCTATCCTGAGGGCCCTAGTTTTAGTCCCGGTATCGGCGGAGTTTTTTCAGAGTAATTTAGATTCCAACTTGCAAGGCGCTTGCAGATTACGTCACCTGCTGCTGGATAGAATTTAGAACTATGTACACTTTGGACCCTTTTTAAGGGTTACCTGGTGCGGAAAACGGGTTTTCTCCCACCCTCCCAACATTCCCCATTTTATTATTCCGTTACGAAAAACTTACCGACCAAAACGTTTTGCTCTAATCACCAAGGTTTTTTTTATCGTTTTTCATAATAAATGTTATCATATTTTAAATTTTATCCTTTCCCTCGTGCCATCAGCATCTTTCCCTTCCACCAAACCCATTTTTTGTATCAAAATTTTCGTACCAAGCTCATCCTTCTCTTTTGACTCCCTTCCTCATTTTTGAATTATCTTACGATGACACATTCTTCTTCTTTCATTGTGATCGGGTTTATTTGGTTATTAGAGTTCTGACTACGCACCCAGAAGTTCTTAGCACAAATTCCGGAATTTGCGTAGAAATATCAGTGGAATTCCGACCGCTAAGACTCCAGTAGATTCCAGTATAACAGGTGTATTCTCTTTTTTTGCCCATAATGTGTAGTCTCGCTTAGCGTCTACTTCACTACTGAATCCATATAATACCTATCAAATCTCTAACTATGCATCTACTAAATAGTAGAAAATGCTGAGGTTACTTCTCATCTTTCTGTGATACTAAAACGAAGCAAGCATGTGTGAATAAAATTATGAAGACGTACTGGAATGGATATTAAGATTCGTGTTAGGATTAGGTAGATGAGATATAGAACTGAAGTTAAAATGGGTGAGTCATATCTAGGATAAATCTATCGATCTTAAACTAGGATATTGAGAGGAAAATAGAATTCGAGGATAAAGGTAGATAGTCAGATGTTAGTATTGGAGTAAACCGCTAGTATATGTGGCACAAAAACTCTATGTGTACCTAATAAAATTATTTCTTCGTGTTCTAATAACAATAACTTCGCAGTAGGAAAGGCCTTGGATTGTTGCGATGATGTTGCTCAATTTTCACTAGCCTTAAATAATGTGACACGTATATTTCATGAAAGTGATAAAGCGTCACACTATAGGTACGACGTGAAATAGTATTCCATTTGATTCAAAATTATGATGCATGACAATGTTAAAGTGACCGCTTGAAGAATTATTTAAAGGACTCTTTGTTGGTAAACAATCTGATTTATTTAGCGATATATCGTTGAGTTCCACCTTATTTCTTAAATAAAATAAGTTTCTAAGAAAGAAACTAACGTAATAAATATAACTTGCTGTTCATCGACTTGGAGAGTTTAACCATGAGAATTCAGTTTCCAAACCAACGTTGCTAAGCATTTAAATTTTATGCTATTATACATAAAGAGAGTCAGCTTACCATGAGGTTAGAACAAGAGAATTAGGACCGCTTTGAATTAAAAACTGGTCCAGTTTAGGGATCATTTCTGAGTAAAAGTGCCTAAATGAGTAAGATGAAAACAGGCTTATATGGATGGCGAGAGAAAATCTGATGGCAGAGAAAATGACAGCATAGCGTGAGATAGGTGGGAAGAAAAGAATGGTTGAATCCGAACGTTAAATGTTTGCACAAGGGTTAGAACTGTTAAAAATTCGTGCGGAAGTTAGTACCTCAAGGAGATGAAACTGAAGTCAAAAAGGCGCACGACATGGCAAAGAACGCTAGTTGAGAAAAGAGTAAAAGGCAACATGGGAAAAAACTGCATTATCTACCAGTCCTTATAAACGCATTGCACGTGGAGGTTGAAGGGTTTTTCAATGTAACTACGAGGTACAAACGGGTACTACTTTACGAACGACCCTCGTACTTCAACAGCATCATTAAAAATATGTATAGGACAATTGGATCGTATTAACTAACTAAGTCGTAGCTCATGACAATCTATGTTGGAGTTTGTCACAGAACTCGTACTTAAAATGTAAATATAAAATCACAATTTCAACTGATGAATCGATGGTTATTTTAGGAGGAGTGCCATATATTTTATAGCGATACATATCGCATCAAATAACATTAAACAAAAGGAAAATAAAATAGCCGGGAAGAACATTCAGCCTACGGTGTTCCATGCCGTAACAGATCCTCTCCCACTTAACTTTATAACAGCCTCTAACCCTTGTACAGACATTTAGTTTTCGCATTCATCCATTATTTTCTTTCCCACCTGTCTCACGTTATGCTGTGATTTTCTCTGCTATCAGCAGCAGATTATCTCAGCAATTAATACCGTATCTGGCGTATTATTATAAGAATCTTTACATTCACAATAAAAAGGAAATCGATCCCAGAGCGGAGTGAATGGAAATAAGTATTTACTAAACAAGATATCTAACGTTAGTCAAAGCCTTTGGCAGCGATTCGTGACTTACTGGTGGTGAGCATTTTGTGACTTATATTTATGGTGAGTTGTAAAACTTTCTCCTTGCAGTTTTAATTGGAAGCATCCCTAGCAACAAAATATGTATAGTACTTGAAAGTAAGAAATTATGAATTTATCGGGGCTTCAATGTATGACTTGCGTGAAGTGAATCTCTTAATTATCTCTAGCTAAAAAACATATCGTGACGGGTCTTCCCTCGATTTACGACTTATCTTATTCTCTGAACTTCAATATGCATTGCTAAAAAATTAATTAGCATTTTTCATAAAAAACCTTCAATACATCGGTTGAATTATTGTATAGATATTTAGATTTTAGAAGCATAAATTCTCAGACATGAGCTACTACTGCTGAAAAAAGATTATCTTTATAGTGTAACGTACTAATCGTTCTCTGCATATTCTGAGTGATACTGAGGATTAGTGTCGCTGAAATCACCATCAACCTCCACAGGTTAAGCTATTGAGCATGCTACTGAAGTTTTTTTTCATTATGCCATTCATTCTCAACTAGCGTTAATTGCCATGTATTTTTCACTTCAGTTCCGTCCCTTCATGGTCTACAGCCCCTGTAACACTTAAAAACACCCTGTACCCTTATACCACCATTTATTCTCCCCCACTCCCCTCTTCACCGCCAGTCTCTCATTATGCTGTCATTTTCTCTGCAATCATCTTTTCTCTTGGCTTCCAAATAAGTCAGTCCTCATCTTTCTATTCCTTTGTAACGCCTCACCCTGAAATAATACACTCACTGAAACACTTTTTTATTTGAATTGACCATAATTCTCCATTTATCCACTCCTGTGATGCTGATTCTACAAAACATACGGCATAGACAAATAACCCTCCAACACTGTGGCATTGAAAACTAAATAGCCTACAGCTGATACCATTTTCCAAGTTGAAAACTGGCCAATTTTAATGTAATCGTAATTTTTTTGCTAAATTTACTTATTTATTCTAAAATAGTTTGTGCACTCTAGCTAACAATGGCTGAAATAGTCAGCTTGTTTAGCTGTATTTATTTGATTAATTCCTCGAACGGTCAGTTTAGCATAAAGTGATACACTGCAATTTTGTAATTGATTGAAAGTCTGTTTCGCGTCGTGTAAAGTGCTAAACCTTATGGTTTTAATGAAATATACTTGTCAAATTATTTTTTTTCCAATAGAAATTGAACAACATCATCACAACAATCATTTGCTATTTTTTGTGTGTCGCGCATTACAACGCGGTTTTGTGTTTCTCACCTATATTTATTACAATATTTATTTCATTTGCCAACTTCTACCTCGAACTCTTCACTTTACTTATATATCTTTCAATTTCTCAATTCATAGTTTTATTTTCCTGGATAATTTACTTTTTTCCTCTTCATTAATCTCTCTCTCTCTCTTACCGCTAATCGCCACACAAATGTAGTTATTCATTGCTGTATGTCTTCATCTTTTTTATCTCACCTGCTGCCCCTGTTGTCTTTCTCTTGACCTATGTATGAAATCCATCCTGCACAAATTGAAGGCTATACCTTTTCCCAAGGTTTTGATATTCTGGTGCCACCAAAAGTTGCTACAAAATATTAGCACCAGTCATGGCTATTTTGGAAATTCATTTTGAACGTTCACTTACCCGTTCCAAAGTAAATGTCGTGGCCGTTATATCTTTGGATTTGATTATCCGATCATTTTCCCAATACTCAACCAATATCGAATAAAGGCTCACTTTCTCAAGCTTTAGCGGAAAATTATTATAACGTTTCAAAAATATCCAAGATTGATTTTTTGTCATGGTTGGTCAAAATTCAGCGAAAAGTTAGAACATGCGGAATTTAATTTGATAACATATGTTAACAGTATCGATTTTGGGAAATAATTTTCGGCATACACAGGCCGATTGCACAGGTCATTAGTTCACATCAGTTTCTCAGCTGGAGAATAATAAACATCTGATCTGATTATTTCATTGAAGTCGGTTTTAAATAGTTACCTCAAATTTCAGGTAATAGTAGCAATGTGTATTATGCGTGTAAACATTTGATTAGTGTGTCTAAAAGTAAAAAGTGTGTAATCCTTTGGTAGGATTTCAGGATATACTTTTTATGGAAATATTTACCAGTACCTTTAAGGGTTTAAAGTATGCGAATTACAAAGGAACTGGTTATAAACCCAGAAAAATCAGAGGGACTTGTACTCCATCTCGTGCTCAGTTGTAGGGGAACAGTCTTCGAAGAGTGAGCGACGTGGAAATGCTGCCAACGAAATGTCTATCTATAACTAATAGGAGGTTTCCTCGCCTAAATAACGTAATTATGGGGA
This sequence comes from Pyrrhosoma nymphula, assembly GCA_963573305.1. Classification (NCBI taxonomy): domain Eukaryota; kingdom Metazoa; phylum Arthropoda; class Insecta; order Odonata; family Coenagrionidae; genus Pyrrhosoma; species Pyrrhosoma nymphula. Next base: position 62,453,199 of record OY754339.1, on the reverse strand, counting down.
ACTTTAATAGACGTCTCTCACTTCAAGTGCTAAACCCCGTCTTTTGAGTAACTTGAATTCCTTAATCACGTTCAGAAGCATAATGAATCAGTTTTTTCCGGAAAAGTAATCATTTTTGTTCATATCCAGAAATTACATTTAAATCAGTTGGCGATATCTACTCTGCATTCTGATCCCTTAAGAATTTCAAATTAAAAGTGGATGATATCTTAACGGATGATCTTAGATGGAACATTAATTCAGGAATCCTGATGCTGGTGTGATGGCTTTAAAACTGGCTTCGAAGGGCCAGGATTTGAACTCCGACAGTGGCGGAGATTTTTTTTCCTTATCCCTACTTGCTTATTGAGTGATTTTATGGGAGGCACTTTGAGTACTAGTCAGAGTTCATCAGTCAGAAAGTACGTAAATGTGGGGATCCCTTGGCTCCTTTTGTTTGAAGCAGGCTATTTCAGTCGCTGGTTATTATTCTATGTATATTCCTCCCTATCCCTCCCTCCCTATCTATATCTCTTCAGCTTCATATTCTCCTGTTATTCATGGAAAAACCCATTTCCATTGCCATTATTTTCGTAGGTTTTTATTTATAACTGTCGCTGTAACTAGACTACAGTTTTGGATATATGTCTGGCGTGGTGCATTGGTGTTTTTGAGGTTGTTAATACTCTATAAACGGCTTCAATTCAAGGCGATTTTTTTTTACATAGCCCGATGGTATAAATCCCTGATGAAGTGTAGAAAAGAGAGGGGTAGGGTCATCACAGCCTAGAAAGGGAAGGGAATTTTCCGCATTTGAATTCCCGACTTATTATTTCTCGCGGCACCCAGACCATATCACCGACAAGAGTTTCAACAGGGCACCAGAAAAATTATTCCTCGCCCAGACATGTAATCATCAGCTCCAAAGTTTATATAACTACTAGAGGAAACGTATACGCGAAGTACCAATCAGAATTTTTTAACCCACAATGTCTTCTCCTCCTTCACCAGATCCTATCTTCCCTCTCAACGTTCCGTGAAATACCTAAGCCTGCAAACTCCATTCTTCATCTCCGTCCGTCGTGTCCTTCCTTATTTTCTTCTGCAAATTCTTTCCCTGAACCCCCAGGGCACGACAGACCTACGACGAGGAACAAAGTGTGTTGATTTGTAACTTTTAGGATCAGAATCGATAAATATATTCAATTGTTGATTACTTCAAATGAGCCAATGATTTCAAAATATTCAGGCAGTAGCAATAGAGAGTAGCAATAGAGAGTTGAGTAGCAGATCGGTTGAGGCATCCTGATTTTCTGTGGCTTTGATTTGACACTTTTACTCCAGAAACAATCGGTAGCAAAGTTACAGAATAACCCCATAGGACTGAAAATGTGATTTAGCGTTTGCTGATGATCCATTCCCGCACTTTAACTTTTTGACTTATGATAGAATTTAAATTTAGACAATCACATTCCAACGAGTATGAACTATAATGTGAACAGTATCTTCAACTTGCGCGTGTTGGAACCCGATGCGAATTATGGTCATTTTTGGCGTGGGAGAAAGGTTTTCGCGTTGTTCATGGAGAGACTTCGATGAGCGCGCTTATATTGTTTCCTGCGAAAGATCTCGTCTTCTTTCATTTTTATTTTAGCCAAAAACTGAATTTTTCCAATATTTGGGAGCTAAAAATGAAAAAAAGAAATGATATTTCAAGCAAATTTCCGATTATAGCCCTCACTCTCCAAAAAGACCAATGAAAATACATGCAAGAAATCGTATCTCGTCGGAAATAGCGTCTTTTTCGTCATTCATTTTAAATTAACTCTTTGTCCGTGGTGGTGCTCAACGAAATATCCCGTCTTTTCCTGTCTTTATTTAAGCAAAAACATTAAACTTCAGCAATATTTGGGAGTGGTAAATAACAAATAGAAAGAGATATTTCATGCAACATTTCCAATGATGGCCCAAACACTCCAAATAGGCTTATGGAAACACATTTTATAGATCAAATCTCGTCGGAAAAAGGCGTCTTTTTCGGCATTTCTAATCTATCGGTCACTAGACGCCCGTAGTGGAATGGGTAAGACGGCTTCCAAGGCATCAGAAAGTCGAAGAGGCGCTCGCCGTGAACGACGGCCCAAAACATTTCGATGGCTGCTTTTAATTAACAGCAAACGATGACGTATTCACGTTAAATACACTGCCTGTCCTTGATACACCCTCACACGACTATTAAAACGCCCCAACACCAACTACAATTACCTTTTACGGTTTCATGACCCCTCTTTTCCAATATATCACACCTATATGCTGTCCCAAACCTATTTATCCCGCTTATTCAGCCATAGAATTGGAAACTTTAATTTAAAGAAGCTACCATCAACCGTATTAGTAAATTATTCTCGGGTTACCAACCTGGTTAGAAAATCAGTTACCGACGTTTTGATGGCGAAATTAGACGCCGGGAAGTCTATACCTACGCTCCTGACCCGTTTGAAAACTCGTGAAGAATTTACTTATGCAATTCACCTGGATAGATCCAGGTCCTTCGTTATCTGTTTTTCCTTTTCATCAATCATATAATCTGCTTACTATTTTCCTATCCCAAGCTGAATCATCTGCTTCAATGTCGTTCACCTTACAGAGATCAATCTTCTTTAAGCATAGGCATTGACCCCATATATTCCTAGTTTGACGATAATTCGAGATAACGCTACACTATGGTCATTATCAAGGCTTCAAGCCTACTATTGGTTAGCGGCAGCTCTTCATTTTTCTCTTTCCCTTTCTATCCCATTTACTTACGTTTGTCTCCTAATCCTCTGCTCTTGCTTTATTTCTACGAGGTACTTGCGTCTACTTCTTCCTCATGGGACGTTCCCTAACATTATTCCATTTAATTTGTTTTTTTGTAAAATCCAATGTGTACGTGGATGTGCCCAATCTAACGTGAGGAATAACGCAACATATGCATATATTGCGCCATTCGTCTCTTCCGTTTCTCTCTAATAAAATAATTTTCTTTTCTCACTTTATTGGTCCATTTGATTTTAAAATTCTTCTCCAACCCCTGGTTTTCAATTCTTTCTTCATTTTTGGACGTGAAATGCGATGAAAGACTAAATCATATTCCTCTTCTAGGAAATAAATCATTATTTTCATTGGGAATTTTTAGGAGGGGGATGATTGACGCCTCAGCTTAAGTTACGTTATGTTATTCATTAATGCTTCTATGCTCAATTTTAATAATTCTATTATGAATATATATACTCTGTATTAATGAATCCACGATAAGTGCTAAATTAACTTCAGTGTTATTAAAAGATATGGCATTTATCCCTTTCAGTACCAGAGGTACATTTATGTACCTCCCGATCTTTTTTCCATAGGGCAAATCCTAGTTGTCGTACATCAAATTAAACTCCAGATGTACTTATTTGGTACATTTAAGTATCTGTCTAGGTCGTATTTCCCCCAAATAAGGCTACTAGATGTGAATCATTTGATTTATGCTTTGACGTTGCTTAAAAATATTTGGTCAAAATATAACCTCTTTTCAGAATTAATTTTTTTTGGTAAATAGATTTTATGTGTTTTCCTTTTGGTAAAGCATTTCTTATTAATAAAATTATAATGCTTTATTTAAAAATTATCCAAAAAATACCCAAGTAGAAACATACGTCGTTTCAAATGAAAGGGACCGAAATGTACCGCTGGGACATCTGGGTCATCAAGGGTATTACATTTTGTGAGTCGGCTTGTTGTGCTGGTGATATAGAACGTCGTGCTTCCTACTCAGAACAACAGGTAACGTGTAAGCCTTCTAACACTTTCTATTAGTTAATTTATTATAATAATTCCTGTGGTACTAACATGCAATTTGGCAAACAAAAATGTTCTGTGAACATTATTTTATTCCATACCTAACTTCGAAATTAGGTAGATTATTGTATTTTTTCTATTTTCAGTATGCCTACAGTATTGAAAGACACAAACATTGAGCGTTATTTATTTGAAGAATTGCCTTCTGATGTGGGGGAAGGCACTGTTATAAGTAAATATTTTATTATGCTCTTGAATTATTGAATTTTTACGTGTATGAGATCGGCTTCCTCATATTTATGTGTGCATGTCTGCAGATGATGATGAATTTGAAACACCTGACGCACAACGAGATGGTAAAAATAAGGAAGTGGATGAGGAACCACTACAGAAGGAAGGTGCTCGGGGATATTGGATGCAGTGAGTGGTAAAGTGATTGTACTAACGTCATGCCGTGGCATTTTATCAATTAAATTCGACGGATATGATAGTGGAGGAAAGAGTATGGTTAAAACCGTATCTTCCCGGAGCGGAGAGTTTAAAAGAGATGGTGGGCATTAACGGTCACGTGGGTGAAGTGGGTGTTACTGCACGTGTTTGGCTTGGAGGAATGGAGGCGTGACATTGGTCATCCCAGAGGAACAATGAGTCGTATCGTAAAGGGGCAAAAGACTGAGAAGGCGGGGACAAGGTCTAGGAGGTGGTTGATTTGGGGGGCGTGGGTTTTTTTTAGAGATGGACGCTCAAGTGCCGACCCGCAAGTGTTGACCTAACATTAGTCTCCTCACTCAGGAGACGTTTCTTTCGTTGCATTGGAACTGCGGAATGGAATGGAAAGGAGAAATTTTTTTTTATTCCTCCACAAAAAGGGCGTTTTCGTTACCCTACCTTTTCCCTCCCTCCGCTTTTCATCCCTCACCCGACCGTATTAATTTTATCATCTCGTTGGTGAAGCTTTACCTTTGTTCCGGGAGGAGTCTGAAAGCTTCCTTTCGTTCCGTCTGATCCTCCCAGCATCCGTGTTATTTTTTCCTCCTCCTGAGCACCGAGCACCGCAGTAGCGGATCGTAGCCCTTCGATTTCCAATGTCTCCCAATAGGTGTCGTTTTTTAAAACCGAAGAGAGGCTCCCAAAGGTTGCTCGAGTGGTTTTTCCGTGGTGTGAAAGAAGAGAAGATCTCCTTCGACACCTTGCGGTAACTCGTAGATCATCTCTCAAAGGAAACCTCTTAGCGGCTGAAACGGGGCTGTTGAGTCAACACCAAAGGTCTCATCTCCTTGTAGGTGTTGTTTTATTGTTTCTAAAGCGTTCGATTTAGTGTCCCAATGAAGAGTAGACACAGTTTTCCTCTTCTAGAAGATCGTATTTATTTTCACCGTTACAACAGCTTCTTGAATCATTCTTCTCCAGAACCATCAAAACCTGTATTAATATCATAAATGTCATTTCCTTCAGTCATTATGTTAGCGTTAAATTGTTATACTGAGGTGAATTGTCTCTTTTCATCTAATTCATACTAGTGGATCTTTCTCTTTGCATACACATTTAACATCGTTGCTTATTTTATCCACCCATAAAAATGACTGAAATTTCATTTTTCTCACATCGATTTTCATACATTCCATTTCTAGCTATAAGAAATTCAGACAAAGAGTATGATTAAATAAGCTAAAGTGATCCCCGATCCATAAATTTCATAATGATTATGACCATTCATAGAAATGCTCCTTTAGTCGAGGCAATTCACTGTCGAAAATTGATATTACTGGATATATAAAAAAATCCCATGATTGAATGGCATTTGGAACAATGTATAATTTACATGGAAATATTGTGTGCTTTTGTGGATTGTAAAATGCTGGAATTAGGGCACCAATGAATGGCGGATCCATTTTGCAAACCTCCAAAAGAACCAATTATTTAAAATGTCTTTCTGAGAATGCCACTACACTTGTTCTGCCTATTTTCTCCCAGATTAAGATAAAATATTGTAATGCTGCCGGAACGTCAATGTATTATAATTAGTTTTTGTCGTGTATATTTTAATTTAAGCAGCAGATTTAGGTTGGCTTCGGTGTATATAATGGGCTCAGTAATCCCCTTTCTCATGTTTGCTACCTTTGGCAACCCCCATGAAATAAAAGTAAGAAGCTAAACGCAATGTCACGTCCCCTTAAAGCCCCTTGTGTTACAGCCTCCCAATCAATACTACGATAATAAATGGCAATGAACGACAATGTACTTGCAATTTTTTTAAAGCAATTTTCCTCTATATTTTGATTTAATGGATGTGGCATCACTCCCATCTGCTTCTCTTCTTCCTGAGTAGGAGGCAGTAACTTCTCATACTATCTGCCTTTCCCAAAGCTAGCCTTATTGTTAATCGGTACATAAGGTGATTATTATAATAGATATATTTTATCTAGTATGGTGGAGTACAAATGTGAACATCAAACACAGGGAGACAAATATTTTAATGACATAGGCATTCAGAATTTCGCTATTGGCAGCATCAGCATCAATAATCACGGTATACTTTATTTTATAACCCAATTTCAAGACTTTCCCATGAAATGCACAGGGATTGCAACTTTTTACCTTTTTACCTATCTTAATTTGTGTTAAACTAGGTTTTGGTTTTTGTAATAAGTGTAGAGTTAAAAAAACAATTCTATATTTTACCTGCGCAATAATAATAAATGTTAATCTGTACCCTGAGACCGAGTATTCAGATCACATTTTATCTCTGCTCACCCAAACATTATGAGAATAAACGTTTCTTTTCTCATAGTTATTATATATATATATATATATCGGTTTACGACGTTCTACGTCTTCCGATTCCCAATTTCCATGCCTCCCGATCATTCCAGAGTTCTTCATCTAATCCTCTTTCTCTCATTTCTTTCTCTATCCCTTGTATCCAACTTTTCCTCGGTCTGCCTCTCCTCCGTCTTCCTTCCGGGTTCCACAGCAGCATTTTTTTCGGGAGTCTTTCATTTCCCATTCGTTTTACGTGTCCATACCACCTCAACTGCTGCGTTATTATCTCATCTATTATGGTATCATTGACATTCATTATTTCTCTAATTCTTTCATTCCTTACTCTTTCTCTTTTTGATTTACCGGCTGCTCTTCGCCAGAAGTCCATTTCAGTCGTCAGTAACAGTTTTTCTGATTTCTCCGTTAGTGGCCATATTTCACAGCTGTAGGTTACTATGCTCTTTACTATGGTATCATAAATTCTCTTTTTGTTTTCAATGGATATTGTATTGTCCCACAATAAGCTATTTAATAGTTTTATTGCTTTTTTGCCTTTATTGCATCTATCCCTAATGGCTACCTCCATTGTTTTACTTTCTGCAATTTGCATCCCTAGATATTTATACTCTTTACAGTGTCCTATTTGTTGCCCACTTTCTAAAATAAGATTCTGTTGCATTCCTCCCATACAAATATATTTTGTTTTGTCGATACTGATATCAAGACCCCAATTTTTGTATTCTTCTATTATTTTTCTGGTCATAGTTATTATTCAAATTGAAAATTTAATTCGTTCCAGAGTTCTTTTTCCTCGGTGAGATTTTGAAATACAGTGAATTTCGACACTCAAAGAAAATTTCGATATGTAACTTCTGGCTTGGTGCATTATGAATAAAAATAGACATCCTCTTGGGTCATTACAGGAATTATTGTAATAATTTTTCTGATAAAAAGAAGCATTTCAGTGCGCACAATTTTATTTTGCACCGATATTATAAAATAACAGTTTTATGTTGATGGAGATTGCAATACTTTATATTTTCTTAATTAGTGTTTACCGGTCTTGAATAACGTTTTTGATCATATTTTCTGCTGCGTTGATTCCTAGACATTCACTGTCCCACTATCAGGCATGACTTCATGAGGTTTGCTGTGCATAGTGAAATTGAAGAAATTATTTTGCTGCTCCATTAAATTTCAATTTACACTCGATCTCAGTTTTGATGCATGACGTCATCATCTTGTGCTTCCTGGTGATGTCGCACTCCTATGAAACCTAGGTTGTGTGTTTAATGACACTGATGTGGAACAACAAAAATATTGTAATTATTTCAGTATGATAGTCCTTAAATTTACTCACGAACAAATAAAGACCTGTATTCATCGTGGTGATAGTCCATATTGAGATGTGTTTCTTCCCTTCATTTTTGTGACTCGCCTGAGAGCAGGAAGGAAGCTTATCGAAGAGTGTATTGATGAAAATGCGAATGAACATCTTATGGTTTGTTCTCGGTGTCATGTAAGGTTTTGCCACGACCAATATTTGTGTACTTTCGAGGGTCTCGTGTGCAAAAACTATAAGGATTAGAGTCTAAACTATGACTGGATAGCCCGTTTCATCGACTACCGGAAATGGTGTGTCGCGAGCGGAGGAGGGGTTGCTAGATGACGTCACAGCGCTGCGCGTGGGGGTCTGAATTTGGGCTTGTGTGGGCACGGCGCGCGCTCAGTTCACTTGTATCTCCGGAACGAGTTGGTCGATTTTAGTGATCAAGGTGTCTACGGAGAGCTGAAAACGTGAGTTAGATGTTAATAACACAAGAAATATAAAATTAACATTGGAAAGCAGACAATATTAGTTACAATCGACCAATTCTTCATTGGTTAGCCAATTGTACTAATGATTTCGATGAACAAATGCTATGTATAGCATAATTTTCTTTCTTTCATTTTAACTTTCTTTCTGACAAACAAAACAAAAGAATCTCCCATTAACGAGAGTAACGTAACTTCGCATTCACAAAATAAAGATCTGACGGAAGTATCAAGAATACCCCCTGTTTTTTTATTTTCTTCATGGCGCGGCGCTCACAATGGTCATACATGCTTGTGAGAGATCTCATGAATCCTTGAACTGCAAGAATTCAAAGTGCACGCGTCAAAAGTTATTTGCCACAGAACAAAGCACTTCATATGTGATTTTCGGAATGCCGGCCAGCGACAATTTTCCCAAAACTCCCTCTCATCCATCCACGAAGCTCCGATTCTGCGCGATAAACTGATCTGTACCAATGGCTATGACTGTCCTTATACATTCGGGCAGCTCTTCGCTTGCGCGCCGACGTCGACAAAATCTGCCGCTCCAGTTCGTCCCGTGTGGAATCGGGGAATGAGGTCGCGTCCACTTATTTGTTTTTATTTTCGTTAAACGGCCTCGTTGTACTTTTCCCATCGAGCTGACTTCAAACGAAATCATGTGCCCTTTAAAACTATCAGCCGATCCTCTCTGCAACTACAATAACAGGGAGACTGGGTCCGACCGACCTCTGTCTCTCTCACGATTCTCCCTACCCAGCAAACGAGCTTCCCTTTCCCCATGCGTAACCCTTTCCAAAGCTTCCGATTCCTCATTCCATCGTTATAAACCCCTTACTCACTCCCCCAATAATCCCATCCCCGCCACACATACACATATTCGCGCATGTGGACGTATTCTTGAAAAATCACTCGTTTCATTCCCACCCCTCAAGCGAGCGTTCTCCCTCCAATCCCCATCCCCTGGTCCATTCTGTACGCTACTGTGGCCATGTCCACGTGGCCGGAGAGAGGGACCTTTGTCCTCGGTCCCAACTTTCCGAATGGAATGAGTCCATTGTTTTTGATCGACTTCCCCCCACCCCCTTCCTGCGGCGTTGCCGACGGGGTGGCGTGGTGGTCGCACATGGCGGGGATGGGGGTAAGGGTCGTATATGTGATCTAGGGGGGAATGAGAGGGACAGGGTTCGCGATTTGCGCGTTTATGCATGTGACCACGTGTTTCTTTCCGTGTGGACCATTGCTTCCGTGTGTGTGGATTCCAGTATCTATAGATCCCCCCCCGATTCCCCCGTCATCGCTTCCCTTACCGTTTTGATCCGGGTATGGGACATATATCATTTTTGGCTCAATGGGCAGGCCCTGGAATGAAAATAAGAATTAAGAAAGAGGAAAAAAATTAAATAAAAAAAATTATGGAAAAACGGAAATACAGCACACATGCGGACAGAAAAACGATACATTCGATTCAGCATGCGTATAATGCCTTCCAGTGTGCGTTAACTGGAGACCGTTATCTTCTACGTATTTTCCTACATGGTGGCCATTTTTTGGATCTTTTATACGACTCCAAGATTCTTACTTAGTCCATACATTTTTCTTTAGCGATCTTAGCCATCAAAGTGTTTAGAAGTGAAATGACTCATCACTTCGTAAATTCCACACATTTTAATTTTTCCGACCATGGTTTCAACGCATAATGTCATTTTTCCATCGATATATCACTCTCACTCAGTGATTCAGCCCGAAGGTTGGTTTGGATAGTTGATGGTAGAGCTCAACCCGGACTAAGCCACAGGCGTGTGAAATTCACACATTCAGGGTTCACGCCAGTTCCTTTCCCTGGGCCACCTCGCACTCCGGGGTCGTTCAAAGGCTTAACCCGGATTTAAACCCGGGACCCTTCGATCAGTAGCCAAGCGCTCTACCCTCTAGGCCACCACGCTCCCCCATCGAAAAAAATGATATTAAATGTTTTGACACCTAATATCATTATAAACAAATATCATGGTCAGTGAAAAATCGTTGGAATTTAAATAGTAATAAATCTTTTTCTTAGATTCAGTAGCACAGAGTAACGTATGAAACATAAACTTGTACAAGATTCATAAGAATTTTTTTCTATTCTCCATTGATTCGCTCTAGAAAATGCGGCTGTAATGATACGTATTCACTCTGTCAGACCAGATCTAAAGAAGTGTGGCCAGCCCTTCTATAAAAAAAAGAATTTATATCATCATTTTATCTTCAAATGACATTATTTCCGGCGGAATTAGTCCGCAGAAGGTTAATGATGGCACGCTGAGTACATTTTTAGCGTTGAAATACGCATCGAAGCCAAGTAACATTCTAATCCCATGGTACCTGTATCTTAACCCTGATTAAACTCGAAATGTATGCATAGATAAACTACCAGGGAGTGAGGTAACTGATATTCGATAGGGTAGAGTAGACAGCAGAGGGTTGCAGTCAACCAATCTTAGAACTGAATGACTAATGATGACGATAGAAGTCGAAGTACCATGGATTTGTTGATATGAACTTTGGATTTGAGGGACAGTGATGATGTTCTTAGAAATATTTGTTCCCTTTTTGGCTCGTTCACCTTTTGTGCAGCCTGTTGATATTTTTATGTGAGTAGCCCGGGTTGGCCGACTACCCAGGATGACGCCGGGCCAGGTAGTTAGTCTGTAATTAGTGATGATATTGATGCTAAAAAATTGAGGTTGATCTCTTTTTGTTTCAGGCCACATTGAGAGTACATTTTTGAAAAATGTGGTGGTCAGTGTGCAAGGCGGTCTATTTGCTGTCGTAATATATTTGCTGCTCAAGTCGGGGTTAAGCCCTTACAAGTGAGGGTTGTATCGCCAGCATATAAAAAATCTGGGTTTTGGGTTAGGATGGGGTATGATTCACATAAATATTAAATAGAGTAGGTGTACGGATGGGTCCTTGGGGGAAGTGGGTAGGGGTAGGGCGCGTTTTTCAGAAAAAAGATTGTCCGAATTGTAACGCAGGAGGTGCGGAAGACGTTAGAGGTGAATTCTATCAGTTCAAGTAAGATACTGAAAAAACCATAAATACTGCTATTCTACATTAAACTTAATTTTCACGGTAATTTTGGTGGTACAGAAACAAGAAGAAAAATTCCTCTCTAGTCAGTTCAGAAACGATTTTAAGATGAAGATTTTAAGATTTTATCTTTAAATTCCAACTTTTTTATGGAAACAAAAGTGGTAAAATGCTTTGTGCAAGGAATAAGTGACCGAGTACATCGCCAAAGAAATTTCATGTTAAAATAAAATTCTCTTCCAAAACAATTTAACCTATTTAGGGATATATTTTTGAAAGGTATGATGATCCGGAACACCGACAAGAGACGCCATCAAGGGAGAAAGTTTACCATCAGGGGCGCGATCTTGGTTCTCCATGACGCGTTCACTTGCGTTATCGTTACTTATCAATTGCGCTCATGAGAGTAACTTCACTGTTTTCATTCTCCCAATTTTGTCAGCTGCTTTAAATTACTAGTTTTAATTGATGGAGCACACCAAAGAGAGTGAAATTTGCCATGAGAAAATCATTTGACTATACTGGAATTCAAAATGGGATCACCCAATTGCCGGTCTAGTGTGCTAGCCAGTACGGATAAGTTGTTGTATAAATCCCCGCTGAAATTCGCCTTGATATAAGATGTCTTGGCCGTGTAACTGGTTAACTTACCTGGCCGGCAATTGAGATATCCGGGTTCGAATCCCGGACTAGTCAAATGGTTTTTTCAAGGCGAATTTCACCCTCACTGGTGTATATCTTATCACCAGTGCGCGTCACTGCGTACCTCATCATTTGTGCATCTTACTTAGGACTTAGGACCGTAACGTTGAGTATCGCTCTTTTAAAGCTGTTTATATTTTGGATAATGACAATGCAAAGGAGGGAACTGTGATCCCACCAGAGGACCGTGTGGTGAGTATTAGTATTATAATACTTCGACGTGCTTCTAATGTTAACGTCTCTTCCCCTGTACTCCTTCTTTCAAATAGGTGCAAAAGCACCCAGGCGAATCAGATCAGAGGATCAGCTTTCTGAATTCAAAACGAGCCCAAAGATGCCTTATTTTGGTGATCAAGAGGAACGCGGTATTACTGTCATATTAAGCCGTTAAATGGGCTAGCGTCCGAAAAGCTTGTCAATTTAAAGCTGCTTATGCTGGCCAAAATTCCTTAGCTAAACTTCCATCTTAGAACAGCTTATTTACCTCGATTTTATTATGAATCAGAACACAGGTCTCAGAGGAAAATAAATATTGCATAAACCTTCGATGTATTCCTAATAAATACTTGCCTTTGTCGTAGCAAATCATATTATTTCCTTCTGTTAATAGATCCTAACGTTGTACTGTAAAGCGGTGTTTCAGAACTTGCCTTACCACTGGTATTTTTAGACCCTGAAAGGGTTTTTTTTAATTTCCTTGAGTTTTTCGGCCTACTAATTGTAAACATTTTAAATACTTTCATTTACTGCCGTCACAATTAACAACTTGTTTTGGCCACACGTGCAATTCCCTGCCTGCATGTATCCCGCCATCTCTAGTAAGTATATGCTCTAAGTGTGCCGCGCGAATTAAAAAAAAAGAAAAAAAATGGAGAATACAATTATGCACTCAACAAAAGCGGGGAGGCAATCAAAACAAAAACACTCGTGTCTGCGCACGCGAGTATCGCAAACCTCGCGAAAATCGAGCAATACTTTATGAGAGGATTAAATCTTCATTCTAAGGCTTCCACAAAAGTTGGACCGCCCAAACAGTTTTCCAGGGAATAAAAGACTTTCGCTGGAATCTCTTTTTTTGGAATCGGATGAGATTTCGCATTAATACGTATCGAGCCTTCGTTTTTTCATTTCTCCTCGGTCCATTGACTGGATTTACGGAGGGAGACTTAGTGAGAGATGGAGAGAGAGAGAGAGAGACGATTGGAAACCTACTACAAGTGATATTCTGGGAAATGTCGTAATTTTTATTCCTCCTCATAATGCTTTTTTACATTCTTCTGTTTTGGCCTGAATATCCGTGGGGAGTTCAGGGTCCGCTGAGTCAAAACGAAGCCCCAGCTAGCTTCTTAATCCACCTCCCTTTCGTTTGTCAGTTCCCTAAATATTCCTGGTATGTGAATGAATCTCTTTTTCCCATATTAATTTTTCCCGTGGGAAATATCACACGCGTTGAAATCAGCTACCTAAGTAGCAGTTAATTTGCATAGCAGCAGTCAAGGTTGATTTTTCTAGCAAGTTTTTGACTGGCCCAACAGCCGAGGAGAAACTTCAACTAAGCAATTTTTTCTTTCTTTTTTCTATCCCTCCATTATCCTAGACACATTAAATGCAAACATATGTTCTTGGGATTAAGTTTTCTCTCTTTCTTCTTGTTTAAATTTAAAAGCTTGCTTAATGTTGCAGATGATCAATAATAAATACCGCCAAATCCAATCTGTGGTGAGAAACAACTTGATCATGTTGCTATAAGCAGATACTCTGCCCCAGAAGTACTAAATGTAAAAGTTGCTAAGAGTGCTGGTTTAGACTCAGACCATTACTTATCGATGATTAAATTAAAAATTAGACCAATATTTAGAAGAAAAAATCAATACCAACCCAAAAAGTTTGACCTGCAAAAGTTAGCTACAGAAAATAACTTCCAAATGATTTTGGAAAGAAAAATGCCGAACACTTGGAAACAACTCCAAAAAGACATAACCCAGACAGCAGAAGAAACCATTCTCCTTAAAAAAAAAGCGAAAACATGCCTGGTGGAACGAGGAGTGTGATGAACTAATCATTAAGAGACAAAGAGCTTGGAACATATGGAATGGAAACAAAAATGATAGAAACAGGGCAAACCTCATAGAAGCGAGGAAATGTGCTGCAAAAGGTCTGAAAAAAGTCAAAATGCAACAAATGAAAGAACACCTCATGACAATTGAATTAGACTTCAAACGGAACAACATTAGGGAATTCTACAGAACGTTCAAAAGCAACTTAAAGAAATATACACCACCAAGTATACAATTCACAGATCCTAAAACACAGAAAATTGCATATAATAACACAGAAAATTGCAGAATACTTGCGGAGTATTTCAAAGAGCTTCACACATGTGATACACCAAAAGAAAAATTCACATTTGATATTCAAAACCCAACCCAACCGGACTCCAAGCCACCAACAATAGAAGAAATCAAAGAAATCATAAAACAACTCAAAAACAACAAAGCCTCTGGAGAAGACAATATAGTTGCTGAATTATGGAAATATTCAAGTGACAACATGATATCATGTTTAGCAGAAATCTTCAAAGAAATCTGGGAAACGAACAGCTTACCATCCGAATGGACATCTGCCATGATTCATCCGCTCCATAAAAAAGGAAACAAAAAAGATCCCAACAACTACAGAGGAATTTCCCTCCTGCCAGTGACTTACAAGATCTTGTCCAAAGCACTTCTAAATAGAGCTGAGGGAATTCTTGATCCACAGCTTGGAGAATATCAGGCAGGGTTTAGAAAAGGAAGATCGTGCTCAGAGCAAATACTAAATTTGAAGAACATAATAGAATTGAGAAAAATCAGGAACTTGAAATATGTTGTCACTTTTGTAGATTTTAGAAAGGCCTATGATTCACTGGACAGAAACACACTAATTATCATTTTAAGAGAAATGGGACTCGATAATAAAACTACAAAAATAATTGAAGCAACCTTAACAAACACAACTTCCAAAATAAAATTTATGGGGGAACTTTCAGCCTCTTTTGAAATCAAGTCTGGAGTAAGACAAGGAGATGGTTTATCACCTCTACTTTTCAACTGTGCGTTAGAAAAGGTAGTCAGGGAATGGAGGAATGCCATTGACACTAAAGAAATATCTTTAGGAAGGAACCCAAATAAAATTACTATAGATTATCTGGCTTTTGCAGACGACATGGCATTGGTAACTGACTCGCTGGAAAATGCCCAACAACAAATCAAAGAACTACAGGTACAAGCAGCCAAAGTAGGTCTACAAATATCTTTTGAAAAAACGCAGTTCATGACAAACATTAGTGATGCCCCTCAAAATCTTAAAATCCATACAAACACAATATCCAAAACAAACTGTTTTAAATACCTAGGGGAATTGATAACAAACAACACAAAAGAAAATATAGCAATAGAAACTCGAATACACAAAATGGAAAGGGCATTTTGTATGACAAAAAACATATATAATAAAAAAACCTTATCTTGGAACACTAAACTAAGACACTACCAAACAGTGGTTAGACCTGAAACGCTTTATGCAGCAGAAACACTTAAACTGACAAGAATGGGGGATCTCGAAAAATTAGAAAAGGTTGAAAGAAGAATTTTGAGGAAAACATTGGGACCTAAAAGTAACAGCAATGCAGAATACAAACTAAGACCAAACAGAGAGCTATATCTAAAAGTTGAAAAATTAGTCGATGTAATGAGAAAAAAACGAATTCAGTTTTATGGTCACATATTTCGAATGAGTAACTCCAGACTAACCAAGAAGATCTTCAACCTACTAAACAGCTACAAATCCAAACCTACTTGGTTCATTGAAACTCAAAAAGATATGGAAAACTTGGGAATAAAGATTGACACAATAGATGACCGAACTCTTTTTAGAGAAGTAATTCACTCAGCAAAATTTCCAGAAAGAAAAAAATCGAGGGATGGAAGAAAATGGACGCAATAACAAAAGGAAAGGCACTCTCAAAGGATGAAGGAAATATGGACAGAAAGAAAATTAAATCAAAAAAGGCATATCCAGAAGTTATTTATCGCACCCTCAAATGGGTTATTCGAAGAAGAAGAAAATACCGCCTAATTTATGATATTCAATGGTTTTAACGTTTTTTTAGATATAGCTCTTATATATTGCTTACTCTCTACTTCCTTAGAAAAAGAAAATTTTCAGATATTTTTCACAAACGTTTCATTCGTCAAAGTTAGGATATTTTAAGTTGTAAAACTATAGGTACTGAATTTTTGTATGAGAGAGGTTTATTATTCAATCATAACCATCGTGAAGCCATTTTAATTTATTTGCATCTTATTCATGTATGAGTGGGAATAGCTTAGCAGCTGCACCGATCTACCTTGCTTCCTTATCCACCGCCAGTGAGTTTGTTTCCCTAAAAGTTGCTTGAATGATGTGACTGAAGAGCATTTAATTAAGTATATAGGAACTTCAAATAATCCCGCAGAAAATTATAGAAATTTCTCGCATTTAGGTTCGACTATACTTGTTTCTCGTGAAAATTGGAAAATTAAAGTGATTGAATCAATTATGAGGAAATTGCATAATTTAATTTCTAGGATGCTATAGGTATCGTGTACGACTATGACAAAGCATTTTTAATCTTCCGCATTGTGCTATCGATATTCTTCTACAATTAGAGCTAAATATCGACACTTGCATACTTAGAATATTACTTTTTTATATTAACCGTCAACAAAGGGTGCCAGTCAAAAAAACTAGGTTTTGCACTAGAATATGTAAAATGAATTCAAAAATACAAATATTTAATAAAAGTTTGTCTGAATAGCTAATTAGATCGATCACCCTTCAAAATTATGTCGAAGTAATGCCGTTGAGAAAATATACATGCATTCTTTACTCAATGGTAAAAATTATCACTACCTATCCACGTTCATCACTAGTTCTGGGGACAAAAGACGACAATGAGGTCAAAAAACTGACAAAATTTTATGACCGTAAAATACCAGTTTCTTTTAAATACCGTATGCATATAATATCTCTTTATACTGAAAAATCGTTGAATACTTTTGAAAATACTAGTAGAATACAAGTAACATACTTGTGAAATAGTTTTAGCCCTCCCGATTCTCCGCCTGTAATGATTACTTGCAATAGGATAGGTGACTTAAGTTGAAAAAGGTACCTAACGCAAAATTCCATTCGGAAAGATGTAGTTAGCCTAGGTACTAGCCAAGTTATTATTTTTTTTTAATCGAACCTAGCTCGAAAATCCAAGCGTTAACTTCTATGCGCAATCAGTCGGTTTGCTGTATGAGGAGATGACCTACAAATGAGGGTATAACGTAAGCAAGGGTAGGTTTATCGGCCAGACAAGAATGGATTATTTGGGATATGTAAACATCTAGAAGTGAATTGAAACGCGGCGTTAACAAATGAAATATCTCTAAGCAAGAGCTACTCCTGCTCTAAGTGGAAGGTCTCATGGATTTCACTGTTTAGTGTGCCATCCCAGACGAACGACGGATTACTATTCTCGAAGTGCTTTCTATGCATCAGCGGGATTCGGACCAAGGTCCTACGGTTAGGAATGCACCTGTATTTCCACAACCCAATAATCAAAGCAGGATATTTGATATCTGAGTGCTTATTGCTGTATTGTAAAAAAGTGAAACAAATTTCCCAAATATTTTGAGTGCTGATCCCATTCCAGGAAAAGGAGTATATCAAAATTTTGCCTAATGCTGCCCTTGACTAAAAGCACTTATTACTGTCCTGTATTGACCAAAGAAACATCATCAATTTATGGTAGTATATTCCTAGAGTTAAAGTGAGATATATGTCATATTTCATCTTTGAATAGTAAACTTTCACAGATTTTTCAATGAGATTAGGAAATTTTTATTCTATATTTTATAAATAAATAAACACCGGGTCCGTTGTTACATTTAATAGCTCAAATAGTTTTTTCTCTGGAAAATAATCGTATTTATCTGTACACTTATCCTAAGAATTTGTATAAGGTTGATCGTGTTCTCAAAAGTAAAATGCTTTTAGTCAAGGGCAGCATTAGGCAAAATTTTGATCTACTCATTTTCCTGGAATGGACTCTGCACTCAAAATATTTGGGAAATTTTTTTCACTTTTTTACAGTAGATTGTGGTCGTAGATGCAAAAAAGGTAGTGTATCGATATGAAGGCCCCACTGTGTTAAATAACACCTTGGGTGAGTTGGCTCCCTTAAACCTACCTGACATGAGAATGAACCCATTTTTCTGACCATTTACGATTTCTTCCGGTGAAAAATACAATTTATGTCAACAACAATTTCTGTAAAATTTCGAGTACCCCAAACGGCAACTTTTGGCCTAGAAGTACGCACGGATATTTGCTCTTCGAACCAATGTACCCCTGCTCAAAAATTCAGGAGTAACGTCAATGCAAGATCTTTTGATCAAAATAGTGGAATAATTTCTTCACTCAATATTTTGATGCAAATATTGTACTTCGTCATGTTATAAATTCTGTTTTTTGTAATTTACCAAACATTGCGAATGCACAAATGATTTGGTACGGATTCACGCGCACGGGTGCAAAGATGTACACCAATGGGTGTAAAACTCGTCATGAAATAATCATTTCACTTGACTGTGATTTGAACCCGGATCTCCCAATTACCGGTGGTTAAGTCAGTTCCACTACCAAGCCATCTTTATTCAAGATGAATTTCAGAGAGGGTTTATCCGAACAAGTTGTTCTCGTCCCCAGTCTACATTGTAGCACAGGAGACGTTGTTGTGCATGATACGCCACGGTCGCGGAGAATAAACCCAACATCGTCGCTTTAGAAAGACGAACTTCAACAATTTTCCAATCATTACAATGCACGAATGATGTAGCACGCAGCCAAACTGTACGCAAACACCATTGAACTCTTTTGGTAATTCTGGCTTTTATAGAAAAATTAAATATTGTTAATTGAATAACATTCATTAGCTTCAACATTCATCTGTCACGTTCTTTTTTCCTCACGTTATGTTAATAAAATTACATTTTGTGTACAAAACTGTACTTTTCTATATATTTATTGACGACAAAATTAGATAGATATATTGGGCACAGTCCCGCCTTAAGTTTCAAACTATATCTTAATTTTTCTTGTTTTCTAATGTTACTTGCTTGGGAAGAGTTTATCGGTACATTTTTTACATAACTTATGTGTACTGCAGCCCTCATGATTTACACATAGGCTTCGAAGAAATATCACATTTGAATTTCCTATGCATTTACGTATTTAATTCCACATGCCAAATAATTTCGTAACACAAGTTTATGCTGCAAAAATGAACTCAGAATTTCACTACTAGCGGTACGCCTATTTAGCTCCATTTTGAACTTTTTTCTCCTCTTCTTAAAGATTGTACGGTCATGGAGCAACATCAATAGCGCGGGAAATCCTATAATTACCTAAGTACACGGCAATTATGTGGAGTAAAGCGCCTGTGGTCCAGAGGATATCACCTGCCCACTCTAGCAACTGCATGCAATCCATATATAGCTTCTCCCGCCTCTGGTTATTAACACAATTTCACGTTCCAGCTTGATAGCGCATGTTTGGGAAAAAGAGAGAACATGGTCGTTTACCAATGTAGCCTTCGTTAATTTTTCTCGCAAGGGTATTTATGGCATTTTCAACGATGAGTTGGGTGCTTTTCAGAATGTTATTAGCTGTGCTAGTTTTTCGGAGAAAAGAATGTATTTACGACCGAGTAAAATTTTTTATGGCAGAAATAACAGAATTGTTTGAATTGCGTGTTGTCAAACCGAGGATTTTAGATTCTATTATTTTTTCAACAGTTTATACGTTCCCTCATATCACAGCAATTTAGGTCATTGAAATTTAATTCCTACAAGTTATGACATCTCAGCTACAGATTATTAACTCAGAAAGTCTACTGTTTATTGACGCAAATCAATTTACATCTACCCAATGGTAATTTTCGCCAAATCCGTATGCATCTTTGTTACGGTTTACTTACTATTTTTACTTACGCTTACACCACTTGAACTCCTTTTTATGAAATGAGCAAAGTTTCCTCCCATAAACTGCTAATTTATCCACACAATTTTATTATGCCCTTAAACATTGACCGAGACCTTGCGTATTAATTACAGTTTATTTTACACCCATCTTTGTTTGCCGATAACATCAATTTATAGTTGTTTGGAAACATCTCATAGGATCTATTTTCCGTTTTATAAAAATTTAGGCAATTATGAATGACAATTACTAATAATTATTTATTACAATTTTCCAAATTTAATATTAAAATCTTACTCAGGCTTGGCTATATAAATTGGGATTATGATGATTTAAATTCAATAATAAAAACAGCAATGCAATCGAGTTTGCAGCTTTTGTAAAGCAATGGTTTCGAGTGTAATGTTTTATGAAATAAAAGTTTTCTACAAATATTGCCATGCATTTACAGTGCATCCGTTATAAAAACAATGCAGTGCATTGCTTCCCCGAATTGGTTGTGAAACTGTTACATGACTTAGTGGACAGGAATCAACTAAATATAAATTAATCTCTATGAAAACATCATTAAAGCTCAAAATTAGGGAATCGGTTTCGGGGTCTGTTTCTCAGAACGTGAAAACGTTTTGAAAAGTTTTCATGTTCTGAAAAGTTTTAAGAATATTCTAAAATTTTCAATTTATCACTCACATTATTTAATACTTTAGGGAAATAGAGTGGAAAGGTGGATTTTTAAGTCGCTAAGATCATATCTAAAAAATTGCATTGCAGATATTGGATGGGTAGTTGCATCATATTCAGTATATTAAATTCACGCATTTCAGAGTCCCTGTGCAGAATGAACTACGACATTAATTTTAAGTTATCGACCTTCGTACCATTATATGATTTCCCTAGGGAGCTATTATGTGGTTCTGTTACCAGTGATAATTCTGTTTCCAAAGTCACACTATGCTTTTATAGTTTGGGAATTATTTATTATTTTCTACGACTACTCAAAAAGGGAACCATTTCAAAATAGCATTATTAATTCCGTGGTATTCTTGTTGTTTGGGGTAATTTTGTTGCAGGTTTTTGAGTTAAATTGTACTTAGCAGCGAAAAAATGATTCGAGTTTCAAAGAAATTTTAGAGGTATTAAATCGGTTTGACCTTGGGAAATATTTCTTTCACGAGACCTGAGATTATTTCAATTGAGCAATTTTATTCTGGTGAAGGTCAATAATATTTGTACTCTATGAGCATTTAAAGAATATTTTAAAATGAAATTTATTTTCAGAAATGTTGCTGCAATTTAAAAACATTGTATTATATCTATCAAATCCTTTTCATTGCAATGTCAAATTCAGTTTTTGTTGCAAACTCTTGAGCAAGTAATTTAAGAACACTGGGAAGCTGGAATGTTTCCGTGAACATCATTGAATGCAGCTGACTCCGCAGATAGTATTTTGCCTTCGGTGAATAAACTGCTCGAAATATTTTTAGCATATAATGTAGTAAATGAAAACTTATTCTTCTTAGAAGAAGCTTACAGGTAACAACGTAAGACCATATCAAAAGTCGCATTCATAGATGTAATACTTTAGAGCCAATTAGGGCAAAAATATTGATTCCACTTCAGTGGCTTTCGATTTGTAGGTACTCAAGTAAATATCTAAGCACCAAAGTATTTTTATTAATTTTTGTGGCTAATTAATAGTTTAATAAATAAATAAATCGACCTATCAATAAAAAATATTTTTACAATTTCGACATATTTCTTGGCAGCGTCTTTGGACTTGCACTGCTTGAGTTCTATTCATTCGAATATAAATCGTACCGAAAATAAGAAAAGTGATACAAATTTTTCCATAGTCAAACATCTTTAATAAGCATTGTCATTTCTCTCCAATTCTTTAGAATTTTGCTCTAATGTTATAGATGACGTTTTTATATGAGTAACACTGACATTGTTCGGAGCTAATAAGATTTAATGGTGAAGTCAGTTTGGACAACGACGTATTTCGTTTTGTCAATAGCCTCTCACTGCCAGATACTACGTACCTTTGACATTCCAGCAGAACCCGTCAACTCTTCAGTGGAAGGGCGATGCTCCTGCATAAATTGACCATAATTGTAACCACTGCATGCTGAAACCGGATCAGATTAACCGAATATGTAGAGCTGAGTTTTGCGGTTCAGCTGTTTTGTTCTTTTTTTCACGCCGTGTTCACTGATGATTGGTTGGTGTGCTCTGACCTTTTAGGACTGTGGGTCCATGTTTTTTTTTACCCTAGCGCGATACGGTCACGCACGCAACAATTCATTCCGTCTGTTGGTACTCGAATAATATTTCTACTCGACCTGCTGCGCGGTGACCAGTCACAGGGCCGATAGGGACAGGCTCGCAGCGTAACACTGCCGTCCCTCCCTCTTATCATTCAACCGAATAGTAAGCCACCGAAGCCAGAATAGCGATGCCATTTGTTGCCGTTGAAATCTTTGGATAGAATCCAGTGAATGATAAACTAAATTGCGTTACAAATTTTAACCATGATTATCAGATCATTAAATTTTAAATTGAGGTCCGAAAGATTGAGGGAAACTTCCTCATTTATAATACTTCCTAGAGTACTTTAGACATCGTGCATTCAAATTCAGAGAAGTATGAGTAATATACGAACGGAATATTTAGATAAATTTTACCTTTAAAAAGAATGCTCTATTTGTATCTTGGATACAAATTGATTTACACAATTTATTTGAATACATATAATGAAAAAAAAAATATTCAAAAGTTGAATCATTCGGAAAAAATTTTACGTAAACAACTGTAACAATTAGGAAACAAAAGTAGAAACGACTTTTGATTGATTTAAGAGTTTTAAGTGAACCATAGAAATTGATCCCATTTTTTTCTTGGATTCAACATGAAAATAATAACCCTTTGTGAAGTGGCTTGGAAAACTTTTGGACCAACGTCCATTAATGGTATTGCTCACATAATTATCTTTTGTATCACTTCAAGAAACTTTCAATTTTTTATCGAAAATATTTATACTTTCAAGTGCCCAGATAATTATTTCAAGAATCATGTCACTTCTTATAATTTCGAATTCTCTATGATTTTATTTAACAAGTTCAATGAAATCGGCTCATCAATGGTAACCTTCCATACAACATGGCTTAGACTTTTTAACTAACCAAAGCTTCTTGAGTTATAAGTTGCACACATGTCGGTAAATGTGCCTCTTTAAACTGTTACGGAATCCACTTTAAATTTTTACTATGGAATAATGGTTATTTCAACGACATCTTCCCATACCTAAATATTATAATAGATCAAATTCAGATCTAGGTGAAAAACACATGCATATTTTTTTATTTACTCTCCCGTACACTAACCTCTGCTTCAACAATACCTAGTCTACACGTTAAATTACCTGTAATTTTAATGCTGTGTCCTTTTTAGTGAATTACCTTAACAGCTCAGTATTCGTAAGTTGCCACTATATCATGAAGAAAATATCGAATCATTTAAGAACAAAAAATATTTAAAATGAATAAATCGTTTTTACAAAGGAGATATCATTCTATTGGTATGATAATTATCTATCTCTCAATTTACTTTTAGAAATTTGGCCCCGAGGGATAGGAACTGTTTAGTTGCAAAAAATATTTCTACATATTATACGTTTTACGTACGGGCTATCGAGTTCAGTATAAGTGAATTTTTACTGTCTTAAATCACTCAATATGGCCCCAAAGACGTGGACAGTTTATCAATTATCGGGAAATGTTTAATAATGGAAATTAAAGATAATTGGATATTAGGTATTAAAGAAGTAAGTAGCATTATTCCTAATCACTAATATCACACAATATTATATGGGCTCAGCCTCCGAATATATTTTATTCACTTACCGCATACTGATCACGTTGATGAAGCTAACGCATGTATAGGTCTACGAGTCAAATGGATATTATCATTTTCTTCTCTTTTGACATCACAACGCACCCTCTTAATTGAGTTTCCTCTGGAGTCGTCGTTATCACGTATCAACTGGAACGGAATTGCTACGCCCACGCTGAAAAAGTCATGACTGCAAAAAAAATGTTTTAAAAAAGGCATTCGCAGGTGCATCCTCTCCTACTCACTACAGTGCATGGCGGTCTCTTAAGGTAAAAAAGGAAAACACGAGGAAAAAAAATGCGAATCTCCCTCTCCTACCCTCTTTCTCTCACTTTTGCTGCACTCAATACACACGGTTGGACACCATCTTGAGCCGTCGAATGTTCCCTTCATCCTGCGGATCAAATGGGTCTCCCTTCACCGCATAACAGCGTGAGGTGCTTCCATTTCATGCTAGGGATTTGCGATATTGCGATATATCTACTGTGATATGCGATATTCACGAGATATTCAACCGTCGAGTTATGCGACCAGACAAATTCATAGATTTTCTGGATGCGATTGGCGACAGCAATATCTATTATGTATCTGAATGCGATGTGAAGTTTTGCGACACCATGCGGCATAACGTAACTAAAGATGACCATCATAACGGGATTTCGAAAAATATATGTTGTTCATTTGGCCAAATATTAAAATTACACCACTAATAACGAGCGTTGCATTGTAAACGTGATGTACAAACTGGATTTTAACACGATTTTGTGAACATAAAACTAGATGCCTATTTTATTTTCCATATATGCATACGATTTCGAAAATAGCAACTCGGCGGTGTGACGTATTTCGCATCAATTTGTGCGTCAGCCAACACTTTATCAGTTCAGGCGAAGGAGTGGAGCAAACGATTGAAATACAAAATAATTACGCGTTTCATTACGTGGCGGTGGGTTCTTTACATTTCACTTGCGCAGGTTGTCTCACATTGTAGCAGATGGGAACCTACGAGCGCAAATTCAAGTCCTCGGTTGGAAATATCAGCGTTGAAGTGTTTACAATATGGCGAAATGATATCAAAATTTTATATAGAATTAGTCAAATTAGTATATCTATAAAAATAAAATTGCGAATTATATATATGTTACCTATTAATCGCCATATATAGCTTCGAAATTGAAATTTTCCTGTTTCTATTACTACATATTTCCCCGCCATCGCAAGTCAATCGACTGGTAGCGCACATGCTAACGCAGAAAACTGCAGTGAATGTGTTTCAATCTACTTGGCGCAGATGACGTTGCAGATTCGATAGTAATGCACTCGGTGTTGAAGAGTTTCAAACAATTTATCGCATATACGTGATTGGAAAGTATCCCACTATGGATAGGCAGTTCATCATAGTATTTCTAATATGATACACTATATGATTTTGATAGGATATGAACGTGGAAATTAATGCTAAATGAAAAGTATTTGCAAAGTGAAGAAGAATAATGAAGAGAAAAAGCGGCTAAGCAAAAAAATGAACGCATAAGGGTTTTAAATTTTCGTAAAGAAAAGTTAATTAGACACGAAGACTTGGAAAATTAGAAACGATGGGTGTAAATTTAATTTAGAGATATACGCATAAAGGATAACGATTGGCAAGTGCGGAAGAGGATGAGACTCTGAAGCTACATTAGGAGAGGCTGAGGCTGAGGACGTTGAAAGAGATTTGATGGTTGCAATGTACAGCCATTTGAAATAAAGTTGAAAGATCTCGAAAAGGGATATTAGTTTGGGACTGTCCAAGTCCAGCCAATTAATAGGGGAATACCAAATGCATCAAATGTCTATATTGGTCTTCTTTTTAAGGAGGAGATGTATAGTTGTAAATGTATTACAAAATAATAACACTTCACTGCACGATTAATGGAAACGCTGACCCAACATCCAACAAACATCCAGCTATTAAATGTTTTACGTGATATGTAGGTATGTAATTTTATTTTTAAAAAATTTATGTTATTTGGGCACTTATTTCTTATATGAAACGGTTCTCCATACCATTTATGGGGAGCTTTCATCCACTTTGTGTACAAACTTACTAGCAAGAGTGAAGCAAATGAGCAATGAATAAGATGAATAATTGGTACTCATATTTATGTCCTATGAAAGATCTGTAAAAAGTGCAGTAGTCTATAATATTCCAGTTACTAGGCGTGATAAAATTCGATAATTTCTCCGATAACAGTAACATAATTAACTATAGCATCGGAGGCAATAAGTAGGTTTCATACGATCTAAAGAGTTATGCAATTCATTGTGACGTTGGAGATGCAGGAGCTTCACCGCAAGGTGTTTTTGAAATTCTCGTATCGCAGAGCCATATTTTGTTCTCCTGCAGATCTTGACTCTATTCCCGACGTGGAGGAACTCTGCTGTCGAGGCGCGAGACTTTCCCAGGGTGGGTGGCTGGGGTGTTCCTTGCCTTTCCTCCCCCCCACCTTTAATCCACCGCCACCCTCGGATTCCACCCCCGACATACCGCGGAACGTCTGCCCTCGTCCTCCCTTTACCCTGTCCGCCCCTTAACGAAATAGCACGCGCCCACCTCCCTCCCTCCCTTACACAGCATCCCCTTTCCCCTTCTGCATGTTCTCGGGACTGAGGTGGGGAGAGGGAAATATCCGAGGTCCGCTATAGTTCCCCACACCTACCCCACCCCTTTCAGCAGACCCTCGCCATGCACCTGCCTCCAGCGAGCAATTAACACAGATTGCTCAGTCCAGCTCGCTGAAACCTCAGTCGGCTGGGCAGATTCCACCCCCCATCCTCCCCCCCTTTTACTGTCCTCCAATCCCCACGGATATCCTTTCTTCAGCCACCTTTCCGTTCTCCGCCCTGCTTTTCGACTCATCTCCAAAACGACTACTACACATCCTCAGAGCCTCGTCTCTATACCCCTCGTTTTCTTTCCTCCATTTCCGACAACCGTCCAGCCTCGCTCATCCACGCAGAAATACTCCATACTGAGGCTTGTTCCTCGCAAACCATCCTTTCAGCTTTTCCCCACTAAGTCTCGCTTTACTAGTTTCCTACCATGGTAATCCATTACGAGGGTAAGAGTTAGCAGTTCATATGCCCGGTTGTCGCCTACCATGGTAACTATTTTCTATCCGGTTCATCGCACCATATTTATTTATTTACGAGGGCTGTTTTTTATCCATAGGAATGTAGGTTTGTATCAAGGTTCAAGTAATCACTAGTCACCATCGTCATCTGGTCGGTAAGTTATGGGAGACAAACTATGTGAACGCCAAAGTTAGCAAACACCCGTTATACCTTGGCGATTGAGGAAAGTCGTAAATGTGGGTTGACTTTACCAACATTTTCTAAAAAATTAGAAAGATTGTTAAGCAAACAGAGCATTTCTGGCAAGGTCCGTATCCCGTTACCTGCCAGTAAGTTATGAATTTCAATGTTTGCTTTTGTGTTACCTGTAACATTAAATTATGCTTTCTATTAATAAACACACTTTCTACTTCGGTTAAATTTGTGAAATCTATTTATTCACTTTGTTGAATCTATCTCCACATCGAATCATAAATATTTGCCCGTACTAACTTACAAAATATAACGCGTTACTCATTATCGACACATTGTACATGAAATCACTATATCAGGTGTATTTTTTTACCCTTTGTCAAGTGTATAAAATCTGTTTATTCGCCCTTTGGGCCACAACACTAATTCCCCTTGGGAATTTCTATTTTGCCTTCATGGCTAGAGATTCACTTCACTGTCACACACAAATACCCTTCACACATTTATTATGATTACATACATACTTCACCAATGGCTGTCGGCGTGACACACATGCTGTCCGTTGATCCCTCGTCTGGTTAAGAGGATCCCGCCTTGATCGACCACCGCTATCTCGCTACTGGTGTTTGACCGCAGGGCTGATATACCTCTCTTTTTCTGATCCAGATGGTGTACAGCCCACCTCGGCTTACTTTCTGCTGCAGTACGGCTAATGTTTCCTTCGTACCGGAAACCACTACTCTCGAATACTTCTTCTGGTCTCTTTAATGTTTTCGACGTAATTTTACCGCAGCGAGTGACGTAGATTCGACCTTTTCCTGAGGTGACTGTTTAAACTGCCAGCCTCGAGTAGAATAACTCTCCTCTATTTATACTTGTCTCCTCCCTCCGGTCATCACCCATTTCTGGAACCTTCTAGAGGGATTTCCCCTCATCTCCCTTCTTGCGCAGGTAGGTATGCGAAGGTTAAAACATAGCTTTTGTTGTTAGTGGCTATTGGTTAGATTTAGTTGGATCACGCTCTCAGGTCAGTGTTGCTACCTCTCGAAATTTACAATGCAGAATCTAAAAATAGATCTCCCTACACGCACGTGGATGCTTTTAAAATGTCCAATATTTAAATACGCAATATGGCTGGGATTTCGGTATGTTACATACCTCATAATGGATAAAGCAAATATATTGATATTTTGCACTTACGTCTATGGAACTGGAAAGTACATAGGGACATTTCAGGGACCTAAGGACTTCAAGGCTGCCCTACGGGATGTATATAGAAGCTAAACTATGGTTTCGCACACTGTTGGAGATACATGCATTGATCCTTTGAAATTGTATGAAGACCCGTGAGATCACATGTAAGAGTGTGGGCCTGAATGGCCCTGGAGCCATTAAAAAGGTGTAATTTTCTTTTTTACACCATAATGGATAACTGATGAACAGACTATTCCGTACATCTGCACGTAAGTAGTTGATAGCACTGGACAGGACATTTAGGAAAGGATACTACGAGCAAAAGGGCTCAGGGCCACAAGAGTTTCATACCAGGCCCTCAGGGGACTTTAAAATATTGCTGAACTATCGTTTTTGAACTCTGTTGTAACCTCATTTCTCAACTTTTAGCCATCATTCCTCCACACCTGACAGCCACCCAGCCTCACTATCCAGGGCAGATATAATACATGGGGAGGCTTCTTCCTAAAAACCGCTCTTCACGCTTTCCCAACCACACCCCCTTTCTGACGAGCTCATATATACCATACATAAATAGGAATAATTACTGCTTTTCTATTTAAACTTTGACACTTGGCATATATAAATTAAAGCACCTGAGTATGTCTTTCCTTAAAATGCAATAAGATCTCTTTACGTATCCTGGGGATGGATTTGTTTAGGTGCATAAGAAATGGCTTACCATCACGGGGTGAGTAAGAAAATGGATATTTTATTCCATTCTGCCTGAAGTGGATATTTTTCGTGGGAATTCATAGCCCTGCTTGGTTGCGATGCGGGATGCACTTAATGTGTAGTACTCAATATGTTGAATAACTTGTGTAAATCAATTTATTTGATTTAGCATAGAAAGTGATATTGCATATAATGATATTGTAAGTTTTCCTAATTTACAAAACTATGTATATGGCTCTAAAATAATTATTAAAAATATTTTGAAGCATTTATGTCACTTAAGAATTTTAATGAGGTGAAGAATTTGCCCATTCTAGCGTATTTTGACGGCATCATAGAGATAATTGCACGTTCTAGGCTGCTTTTAATATAATGCAGCGTGAAGTGAGTAGTGTCCCGGAGCCTATTCATCTCCCTCCCCACCTGACCCCGGTGACTGTTATTTGACACCACAGGAGCACTGTGACCTGAAGCTATAAGCGCGTGTATGAAAAAGCTCTGGTTCACATAGAACTATGTCCCTGTAATAGTATGCAAATTTCAATCTAAATAGAGGTTGTAGAATTGAAGGTTACATCGGCAACTTGGGCTACTTTCCACCACGTAGATTCAACTTCCTACCAACACTCTGGAAGTGAGCATGACGCTGAATATATCGCGTGACAATTATAAATTATTGTATATTATCAAATCATTCATTTTCAAGAGGTCATTTACACTCGAAAAAATTAAAATCGGGGTGATATCCTCGGAGTTATGACTGAAGACTTTCCCAAGTGCCCGAGGCTATCTTGTAAACCCCAATAGGTATCTTTCATACTCCGATAGACGCCTCTCGGTTATGGAGGAATCGCAGAAGTCACATCGGGGCTGGCCCTTCATCAAGACGTTGTTTATCGGGTCACAGTCTTCATTGGCATCTCGCAATGGCCGGTGCTTCTTAAAAAAGAATAATTGAGTGCCAGGGACAAGAAACCGAGGGCGACTGAATATGGATGTTATCACTAAGCATGTGTAAAACTGTAAGACACTGCATTTTGTACCTGCTATTAGTATTAGGCATGGTAGGACCCTACTGAAGGTGAGATAAAATGATTAACGGCTAGCTGAAAAAGAGACCTGCCTAAAAAGCCACGCGCTAGCATAGCATAGTCCCGAGTTTCACTGCGCTGCGCACTGCGAGAGTCCAAAATGGCTTCTAGTCAGCGCGGTCCTCCACTCGCAACTATGGTATGCGCGATGACATGTGAAGGTCACCTTTATCTTTTTTGTCATGTTCCTGTTCCCAGGCCACCGTATTCTGATTAAATTAATAATCGCGATGTTTTTGTGCCCAAATGACACATTCTGCAAACGGTACATTGCTGTTTCTTAACAGTTGTATTTAAAAACATTTTTCATATTCATCTCGAAGCTGATCATTAAAGTAAGAGGGTGCAAGCTGAAGTAAGTTGAGCAGTTCAATTGCCTCGGTTTTGCGTTTGAAGAAAATGCGTTTGCGTTTGCGCATATAATAGAAGGAGAATCGTGCTATCAAATGACGCGTTCAACAATATGAAGGAGCTGATGACGAGGACCTCTTGTAAGGCTTTAAAGAAAATATCGGCGAAGAAAGGAAACGTGGACTCTGAAGAAAGAGAACGAGAATACACTGCAAAGGTTTGAGATGTGGGTGTTGAGGAGAATGGAGAAGGTGCGGCGGATGGCAAGGAAGAAAAACGAGGGAGTTCTTGGTATGGTGCGTGAGAGGAGGAAACTTCGGGATAAAGAGAAGGCAGAAAAAGTGGTTGGAACAGGTTATGAGGGCTGAAGGCTTTGACAGAGATGAAAGTGTTGAGTAAAGCCCGTTTCACACGATCAAATTCTGCGTCAAATTCCATTCAAGAATCATTGATCAAGGTTTCTCGAATGGACATGACGTCATGACAGCGGACATGTTTTCTTGAAAGCTCTTGAAAGGCTTCGTCGCCATCAAATTCCTCTCGTCTTGAACGGTTCTAATTTTTCTTGAATCTTGAACGGCTTTGAAGCGTATCCACCAATGGGGTTGTATTTCAGACCACTGGGCGTAAGATGGCCGACATGGAGTAAGTTCCATGCGGAAGCACCTCGTATATTATGCTATTATGTTATAATAAAATAATTGTTCAATGTAACACATGCGCCTTTTAACATGCAAGTGCCACTGTGCTTTAAATTATGAAATATGTATGTAAGCTATACGAGGTATATGATGGTCTCAATTGACAGTACAATATTTCTAGTGACGGAAGGAAAACAAGGACAATCTTTCACGTCGTACTTTGAAAGAACTTACATTAGAGTATTTAGGCGTACAATAATGATCTCTGCTTTTTTATTAATAATTGAAATCGTGCTTCATATTTAGGAAACGTCAACTATTGGCACAATAAGAACTTTATGGACAAATTTCGCTCACAGAATTTCCAGGCGAGAAATGGACACCGTCGAAGAATTTATGATAATTTACGAAATATGTACTAGTTTTCTCGCAACATATGAAATTTGACTGGATATCTTTAAATAATAATTGTTTTTGCGTACAAATAAGATCCTCATAAGGAATGTAGATGATATTTTGTAACAAAACATGACAAGCCGTTGACAAGCACGAAAGCCTGCTAAAGCCATGTACGGAATACACCATATTTGTTCTCCTACTGCTGCATAGTCGTTCGTAGCCCAGTGGGTATCGTCCTCGCCTGGTAATGTGGAGATCTCCGTTTCAAACCTCGATGACGGAAGTTTTTATTAGCAATTTTTTTAAAGTTCATAGTTATTTCTTCAACTCAGGATATAAAATACTTTCACTAGTTGGTGATTAAAACTACAACATTTTTTTGATCTCTAGTTTCGGACATTTTTTGTCGGCAAACCATGTCCCGGCGACTATAGGCGTATGATGATTCCAGATCCTTCGTTTTCCGTTTTATGCATGTATACAACATACATGCGTTTTATATTTTACAGAAATTTATGCTGAAATCGACCAAAGCCTTAAAAAATGATGCTATGAGTATGCTTGTAATTAGAATACGTTGATCCGTCTGTTCTTGCAGCTCGAAAATTAATGTTTTACATCTAGGGCTCCAATGCAATGGGGAAAATTCCAGTGCCTTTCGCTATGCCTTCCCATTGTGTGGCAGAAGTTGGTACCTGAGCAAATCATGAACAATAAAACAAGCTGCTATCGCTAAATACTTCAAAGTGTCTGCAAAAACTAAATTTTATCGTGGAGTTGCATCTACCCAGTCAAGAACAAGTATTATTCGTATGTATGTACTTGCTAAAGATTTTTGAGGATAGAAATATCAAATGGCCGCATAAATTAGATTAGTATATTAAAGGTAGACATTAGTCATTTATTCACCGTCAAGAATTCGTCCTTAAGGGCTTCATAAATTGCTGTGTACACTTCAGGAACGAGCAAAGAAATGGTGTTGCGAGCAATACTGGTTGTGTATTGAAGGCTCGTAAAGGATTCGCCGGTCGCCAAAAATCTCAGCGTCACTGCGAGTTTGTGCTTGGCTGATATGCAGTGCCAACACACTACCTTTTTTGAGATCCTCGGATGTATTAACTCAATTAAATTTTTTTCGCTCATTTTTAGGTAGTTTTTAAAATATTCCGGGCCTTCCGTTCATACCTCGTTGTGCAGCAATTTCATCAACCATTCATTTTGCCTCCTGCGAATCCACTTTCTCGTTCTCGCCCTTCGACGATTTATTTGTCTCTGAAGTTGAATATCAACGCCTAAAACAGCCACTGCTAAACCTATACTTAAACATTAATATGGGTTTTAAAAATCTATATTACACAATAAAGAAATGTTTGACCACACACGACAGAAAATTTGGGAAAAGTCGCATTACGTTGCTATTTCGTTCCTGCCTTGCCTTTAACCCAGCTCAAACGCTTCAACCTTGTCTTTGAAGTCTTTGATCGTGTGAAAGCCCTTTCAATTATTATTGATCAAGCATTCTTGAACTGCTGTCTTGAATCATCTTTGACGCAGTTTGACGTTCAATATTTCATGTTCAACGTTTCTTGTTCAAGTAAAATTGAGTGGTGTGAAACGGTCTTAAGCGGGGTAGAGGAAGAAAGAGAATACGTTTTATGGACGGGATGAAGAGAGGTAAAAAAAAGGACTTTTGCTCATTTAGATGCCCTCGCATGTATTTCAAAACTTAGTTACGTCATTTGATTCTAGGAGCTGCATTTCATTTTGCTATTGACTTCAGTAAGCAATTTACAGCAGCACTTTTTGTGATTTTTACCATTACTGGTTTCAAGTATTTTTTCGCTAAAGCCATTCTTTCCTGTATGTAATTGAGTAGAACTAATTATAATGTAAATAAATTGCTGCGAGATGCGAAAGTCAATCCTTGCATACCCCAAGTGAATATCAGTACCAAGTTTTTTAAAATATTTATTTTCAGAAATTGCACAGTAATTTTGAACTATATACACACGCATTTTGTTTTGAGAACCAACGTACCTATTTAATGAAACTGACGTCTACTCTTCAGTACTTTAGTATGCTGATTCTTTAGTGTTCTTAGTATAGTAGGAGCACGCTAATCCAACCTCGGATGGTCCGACTCCTCGTTTAGTCCGACCGTGCTGTCGCTTATCGGTGTTTGTTTACGATGTTGTCTACATCAATCAGTGTTTCCTGAAGGAAAAATAGAAAATGCGTTACCAGTGCTTGAAAAACGCGGATTTTGAACAAAAATGCGGACTTTCGTGAGTTTCAACTAGGCTTGCTTATTTTTCATCCTGGGGGGAGGGGGGTGCAAATCAATTGCCAAGATTTTTCAAAAGTTAATGTCAATCAAATCTGTCATCAATACTGTACAACACCACACGCACTTACAAACGATGCATGTTCGGTTGATTAGTTCGAGCAGATTAGAAAAAAGCGGAACCACGTTGGTCTAAAGCGGAAAGCGGATCCATAGTCAAAAAAGCGGCAAAGCGGTGTATCTGGCAACAGTGACACCAATGGACATTTTGTGGATACGGAAATGGAGGAACATCGCAGCAAAATCGATATTGTCGTCTGCTAAGCAAAAGAACGTCAGACGTTTTTCAACCAGCGCAAGAACATTAAATCTACAGTATGGTTTTTTTTTTTTTTTTTGAGGATCCCGGGACTAGCCACGGTAGTTACCTTTACGGAGTCACCCGCAAGTGCACATAAGTGCGATATTCCATGGAGAAAAAAATCAATCCCGGTCAGGGCGAATGATTTTTTCTCTGTGGAATATCGCACTACAGTATGGTGTTTCATTATGTTCATAGTGTATCATGGTGAAACGATCGCAGTGTTTATTGTGTTTTATGGTGTTTCATGGCTCTACAATTTATGTTTCCCTTCATTTATTGTAAGTATTTGTATCGCAGTATACTTTTATTTATGGTTTATAGTAATATATTACATCTGTAAAACCGTATATATAGCAATATTTTCTGTTTAAACTACAGTTTTATCACGTTTTTATTTAAATAAATGTGTTCCTGTGATAATAAGACCTTATTAGTGCTCCGAACCATGTTCTTGTTCCCGTTGGTGACGGATTAGCAGGGTTCTACTGTACCTATATGTGGCCTCACTAATTCATCAGCTAAGTTTCCTAAATATTCCCAAATTCTTCTAGCTCTAGTTGGTAAATAACATAAAAATATCAATTACGCTCATATAATGAATTCTCATGAATTAGATAATTGGCCACCGATTGGCGTCCATTGATTAGCTGATCCGTAGAAAGCAGCAAATTTTCAATTCTGGAAATTATGTTGCCTCGTAAAAAAGGAATTTCGTTTAAAATAAGGCCGAGTACGCAAAGAAACTACGCTGTTTTGCAAATTAAATAATACTGTCATCAATGCTTCTTACTATTCTCTCATTCCATTGAATGACAGGAAAAATTTCCTCAGATAATAACATTGGTTGTGATTTTCGTTATCACTGGTATCGCAGGTTATCCCACATATTGGTCACAGAACGTGACATGTACGGAAAATTGGGCGTTGTATGAATTTTTGACTAATTTGTCCTCTGAGTTACCACTACTTAGTCTTCATAAATTTCCTCGCCTAGATAATAAGTCAACGTTTTCAGGAACAGTCGCACTGCACCTTAGTTCACTATCGCGGATGAAAGTAAGCATTTATAGAAGTCGGAAAAACAGATTTCCCAAATAAAAGTAATGATGATGAACCTAATCTTACTTCTTTGAAACGAGTTTCAAAGAATTGCCGAAAGTGGATGTTTTGCGATATGGCTTACAATAGAGAGAAGGATTATGTTCATGGTCTCAGGGTTGAAGGAAATTTTAGATACAATACATTGGAAAACGCAACAAACAGTAGTTAAAAACCAAAGGTATTAACGTTTATGAAGTAGAA
Source organism: Pyrrhosoma nymphula (assembly GCA_963573305.1). Classification (NCBI taxonomy): domain Eukaryota; kingdom Metazoa; phylum Arthropoda; class Insecta; order Odonata; family Coenagrionidae; genus Pyrrhosoma; species Pyrrhosoma nymphula. The sequence goes on along the minus strand of OY754339.1, from coordinate 62,417,457 downwards.
CAATAACTTCGCCTTTTAAGCAAAATTATTGCAATGGAAAGAAGAGTTATGAGTACTTCATACGCTGCTTTTCCAGATTCAAAAACGCACATAACTGCTGTGGTTCTGGAAATCTAAGAACGTAATCTTTTTCACTAGATCACAATAAAAAACATTAAAACCATGCTTGCTAAAAACATATTCTACCGTAAGAATACAATTAAAATGACTGCTATACATTTAAAAGAGAATCGTTCAGAATTGCAAATTTAAAAGCATGTTGAATGATAACAGCGCCGCAGAAGTGCAGAAATTCATGTTAGAGATAAAAAGGTAGGGGCCTGAGATGAAAAAACCTGGAGAACTTTTACTCTCTTTTACTCCATTGAAATCTCCTTTAACCAGTAAATCACCCTGATATTTGTATATTAACCTCGAAAAGTCCATGGTGTATAGAAAAATTAGGATATATCCCGGAAAATAAAAATAGTTGGCAACCCTGCTCTCACCTGAACCTATCATCTCCTTCGGAATTTTCAGGATATAAAACGTGAGGGTGCCTTTGTTCAATCTAGTGCTTTTTTGGAAGTCGGGTCCCACTCCATTTAAATCAAGCGTCCGTTTTCCCTGCCGTACTCCTTACCCCTTAACCTTCTTGTTTAGTCCCTCCCCTGCCTACCTACCTGCCTCCAGCGCAGCAACTCTCCATCCACGCTTCCATCAACCCTGAATGAGATCCCCCGTTAGGTGCTGGTTCCCTGAAACGAAGCAAAAATGGCGAAAGGCAACCATTACTCACCCCCTTTTACCCTCAGTTCCGCAGCAGTTCAAGCCTTGAATCCTTTTGCAGCGTTTTATTCCCTAAATCCTTCTCTTCCAGTCTCTTACAGTCGTCTATCTTTCCCAACAGAATCTCCCCTCTCTCAGGCCTCCTCGGCCAACGTCCGTTCCCCACACCACTCTCTGTCCTCCCTTTCCACCCCTGCTTTCCCTCCTTTTCACTCGCACACCCCTTGCTCATCCCATCCTCAGTCTCTCCTGTCCTTTTCTCTTTTCATGGCGCCTTCTTATTTGCGCGTTTTTCATGCGTCAGGGTTTTATTTTTCACGAAATTAAAATGCGTATCCTCCATTTTTGCCCGCGATTACTCGTATCTTATCACATCTCATCCTTTCCCCTTGTCCTAACTTTTTTCAAATTCCTCCGTCACCCCCTCTGTTTATTATATCTATTATCTAGAAGGCCCGATTTTTCTAATAATTGAGCAAAAATTTGAGATATTTTATGGTATATTTTGTTTCTGGTTCAACCTTATGGTCACAAACAAAAAGAAACTATCCACTGACAATTTCAATGTCCAACCAGTTTCGTAACATAGACGACATAATCAGATACATATTAGTTCAGCTCTTTTGTATATATACTTTATTCTGAAAGGGTTGGCAGATTAAGATGGAGGGGAGCGGGCCTGGAAGCACCCTTATCCACCCACGCTCTCCCGTTCAAGCCTTCACTACGCAAACTACGTCACCTGCAAGACGATAATGGCTTCTTGCTTGGCTACTTAGACTCCTGATTTACCATGTTCTACCTTAGGGATGAGGATCAAAACAAATGACAATGTTTTCTCTTGTCTTGAAGTTAAACGGGAAAGAAATGTTTTGCTTGATTTTTTCAGAGAACGAAATTTCATACATTTCTTAATTTTTATTTGTTTTTATGAATATTCATTCAAAAGCAAAATAATCAAGGTAGTTAGAGTTATTTACAACATAACTGTTTCGTTTTACTGTAGAGTCCACCCTACCCTTAGCCAATTACGCGTCATTCTTACGTACGATAATGAGCATTATATTTCATGGAGAAATATATTCTCTTAAGCGTGTTAACGTATATACACACTCTTTGAATTTTATTCATTAAATGTTTGCATTTTGTATTTTCTTACATCACTATTTTCCTGCCAATGAAAGTGCTTTGCTCTAACATACTAGATGGTAGCCTATTGAAAATTGATGGAACTTCAATGAAAATTCCCTGTAGAAAGTCCTACATTTTGGCCACAGAGAATGTTTTTTCTCATTGACATGTATGTTTCTTGTTTTTTTGTAATCAATTTTAAATCTTTTTTTTTAGATTATTATATGTTGCACAAATTTTTCCTAAGGATTTAAGATTTAATATCTTCATTTTATTGGTAGTGACTTACCTTGTACTTTTGAAATCATTTGATGGTAAAATATGGAATTAAGAATTAGTTCATCTATTCTTTTTAACATTGACTTACTCATTATTCTCATTAGTCTGCCATGCGAATTAAGTGTTGAGATAAAACAGTATTGTTATTCAAAATGTTATATTTCTCATATAACTGTTTTATGAACCTTACCTAACCTCTGAGCCTCCAGCGGCTCTCTTAACCAAGTCCATTCAATAAATGGGGTGCTCTTTGTGTTCAGTCTTAGTATTTATTAGTAAAACATGGGGATTTGATTTGCTCATGAGTTCATTTATTAATGTTATTATTCATGGTTAAGTAACATACTTAGTATCTTTCTCCATACTTTTGGATAAAAGTATTAAGTATTTTACTCCATCTTGAATATAAGCATAAATAACTTCTACGAAGTGAAGCCTGCCACTGTCAAAATTATTCACTTATAAATATTTCTGTGCTGGGTTCGTAATAACGGCGGCATACTTGAGGGTGAAGTTTGACATGATTGAAGTAACATAACTGTTTGGCTTTACTTGTCCGAGAAACTTTCTTTTAGACGGTGGATGAATAATTGTCACTGAAATGCGGTTCCGCAAGTGAATCTAATGAAATTCCACTTTTATGATAATTTCTCCGTATAAGAACGTCAGAAATCTTTTCAAATAGTTTTATTATTCTGGAGTTTAGAATGATGGCTTGAAAATAATGAAAAAAATAATGATAGGGGCTGGTATCGATTCCTTGTAGGACACTGGATATCACCCTGTGCCAGTTGGAATTAATCCCGTCAGCAACTACTTTATGTTTGCGATGAGCTATAATTCACGGATTGATTTAATATTTTATCGTTTATTCCTCATGAATGCTTTTTGAAAATCAATTTGAAGAATCAAATCCCTCATTACATGTAGGAGTTAGTCCCAATGTCCCACTATGATTATACATCAAATTCTTAGCTCCGCGTTCCAGAATTGCTTTATTTCTTTTCTCAACCCTTCGGCCGCCCCATAAAATAAATAAGGGAGTAGAAAGCGACTTAGGTCGATAAAGTTGATTTTGTTTCTTTTTTGGAAAAAATATCCACCTAGCTTGGCTATTGCGCACAATTTGTACATATAAATTTTATTAATAATGAAGTGCTTTCTTGGAAATTGTCTCCATTTTCCATATTTCCATATAAAACCGGCCGGCCAGTGGCGGCGGGGTAAAGTCATCGCCTGCTAATCCGAGGGTCGCCGGTTTGAGTCTCACCTGGGTCGGTTTTTCGCCTGTCCAGGGCATGGGTGTTTTGGTCAAGTTCTAGTGGTTCGGCCCCTGAGAAATCTGAAGACAATCCAATGGCTTATTGGGATCGCAGGGGCACATGGACCACCAATTTCGTCGGAGAGCAATATCAATAAAAGTTCCGCAACAATTCCACCACTAGTACGCAAATTATTGGTGTATTAAGTGAAAAACTGTATTTCATTCTAGGCAAAGGGCCTATTGTGCATTCAAATATCTACCATATTCACCTGTGCTACGCTACCGTATGCTTCCATCAATTTCCTTCTTTATGATCTAAAATCCATCCCCTTCGCAAGGGAGGAATCCTCAACCATCCCCGAGAACTTTTAGGCCGCTTCCCTTGACCAACCCTCTCCTTGCCGTCCGTGAATTCTACCAAGACTTTTCTTCGCCCCCGTCCAATTAACACCCTACTCTTTTTTCACTCTCTTGGTCCAGGGCTCATCCTGCCTTCCCTCTCAGCACGCATTCCCGTCTCCCCCTCCTTCTCTTTCTTTCCACCCCCTAACCCACCCCGTCCAACAACCCCTCCCTTTCTTTCTCTTTCTTCGTCCATCCTTTTGCGACCCTTGATGCGTCTCTATTCCCGTTCCCTTTTCGTTCGTTTTCCTCTCCCGTTTGTTTTAAACACTTTTTACACATTATTCTCACGGCCTCATCATTCTTTTGCCGTCCACGCTGTTTCCACCTGAGGTCCTGATCCATCGGGAGCTTCATAATGTTTTAGCCGTTGCATTCTCGGCGTATGCACCTCGTAATCGTGGATCACGAATGTCCGGCCACGTTTGAAACATGAGTGAAATTAGTGGCATGGTATAACCATGGTTTTCTAAAAGATGGGGACGAACACTATTTTGGATGATCGAAATTTTTGTTGCATTCGATTCGTGTTACATTTTGCGGCTTAAGTCAGAGTTTGAGAGAGATTGCTTATCTGTTAAGTAACAATACGCAGAGCATACCTATTTTCTTTATGTTTCCTTTAGTTATAACAAAAACACTCAGCGCTCCGCATAATAACAGTTTCATTATTTATTTCTATTCGTATAGCTCGCTTTTGATCTTCTCATCAGACTTTTCTATAACAATCGGCCGTACTACTTACCTACTCTGAAATTGGTTTTAGATACTATTCAATGGAGGGGTTCAACTGTTAAGTGCGATTAGCTAGGACTTGTTCACCCTCGACAATAGAGACTCATACCCTGGTAACTTCATCGAAAATGATGACTACTTGTTTCCGCAAAAGACTGCCTATAAAATAAATACCAAATTGCAAAACTGTGACTTTTATTGCAACAAAATGTTATCAAAATTATTATCACAAAATGTTTCTAAGGCCTGCGATACTATTTAGGAAAGTGAACACCACGATCAATTCAGTGCAAAGGCACACATCATTCACAAGCACATTCCTTTTACGGGCATGTGCTTTATGTAACGAGCGCATCCTTGGTTGAATGTCTCTTCAACTTTCTTCTTCTTAATAATTTCTTATCCACCATTCTACTACTAAGAATGGGAAGTATATAAGTAAATAATATTTAGGATTGGCACAAAAGTTCAGGGTTATCTGTCGCATGTAATTTTTGAGGTTTTTTTTCACTCAAGCCCTTCGATTGCATTCAAATATTTAGAGTGAGATTCACAGTGAAGTAATCATTCGCCTGGGATGAGATTCAAAACCAGACCCCTTTTCATTGCGCCGAGTTCTGTAATTAACCTATCCAGGCGTCCTCGGCGTCTAGGTGGTGGTGGGGTTCATCTACATCTACATCTACATACTACCCCGCAAGCCGCCTCAATAGGCGTGTGGCGGGGGGTGTTAGGACACCAGCCGTTTACATATAAAAAGGAAACGCTCTAATGAAATTACGCCTTGCATTTTTTTTCAGTCCCTTATTATTTATTAAAGTCCCTTACTAGGGTTGGTTCGAATGGTTGGCTAGCGAGTGACTCTGTGAGAGTTGACACCGTCACTACCGCAGTTCTTATGCTTCATATTTTTGTTGCGGCTGCAGTATTGATTTCAAGGTTAGGTCTTAGTATCTAGACATTTGGCAAGAGAGGAGTATCTCCAAGGGTGATATCTAAAAAAAGGACAGGTAATCAATAATAAAATAAATAAGAGCAAGACAAGAGCAAGAGCAATGAAAAAGTTATTATTTCCATTAGATTAGCATTTGGTTCAATTGGTATAGACTACAAGTCCTCCAAGCTTACGTCCCGGGAATTCTAAATCCACGAGCTGTCATATTTTCACTTTGTTGTAATATAACCATATAATTTCCGGAAGGCACTCCAGAAATCCTCAAGGTCCTAGTGAATGGTTTAGCAGTGTTAAATCTTCCAAATTCTGCTGCATTGATTTGCGTTTTACGCAGTTTCAACAGTAAATATTCGGTAAACATTGCTCCCTGGTAGTGACTGATAGTTGTTAGTTCATCGGTCTCAATATGCACAAGTATCCCCTGGTGACATCTCATCTCCTTGCTCTGTCATGATCCTCGAAATAAAATCAAAGTCTCCTGAATCTCAATCATTTCAATCATTTTTCCAATGCTCCTAAATTCAACTATATCTCATGTTATTTGAATCTTATTGATTTATCATACACTCCTTTAAATTAAAAGTTAGCTAAAGTTAGTCACTAGACCAATGTTTGCCTTGATATTCAACTTAGCTCAACGTAATCCGTTAATGCTCCATGTCTTTTTTCCGGATAAAATGCATTATATCTCAGCGGATGATATTATTTGAGCATTTTCCACAGGTCATCTTTTTTTCAGTTTAATATGAATCAGTAATAATTATTCTATAAACGCTACTATTTTCTTCCTCTTTGGCATAAACCGTTAGTACCTTGTTTACAAGCTAATGCTAATTCCATCCAAGATCCACTCGCAATCATATTTCTACTAAGCATATATAACTCAAAAATGCATTGCCACAATTTTATTAAAAGAAATATACTGGCATTCAATGTGCTATCCCCACTAATCTTTAGCATCTTTCCACCACTTTTATTCCCTTTTATAATTCTACCAACCACCTATCAACAGTTCTGCATATCTCTCCTCTGTCTACAGCCGTTATTTTAAAATCACTAGGCCCCTTTTTTAATTGCTCACCCATTTCTAATTCCATGCCGAGATTTAGTATTTTCCCATAAGTATTTTAGTATGCTATTTATAGCCACATAAATCTTGTAATAATCACCTAAATCTCATTAAGTGGGGAAATTGCAATAGGTACCTGAGTGTATTAACATAAGTCTACATAAATATGTAAGTGGATACGCCATGCATTTTTTATTCCACAGCTGTTAATTTTGAGTTACACTAATTCAAGCTAGAAAAAATACGTTTATTAGCGGGTAGTAATATATTTGAACGCTTTCACACCTCCTTTTACCTTTGTATGAGATGTTCTTTCTGTTCTAATCATTCGACAAACGCATAGTATATCTTATTATTTTCTCTGGGAGCAGCAGTTACCTGTTACTTCACTGGTTGCTTTTTTTTCGCAATGAGTCCGCACTAATTACATCTCCCTTCACCTGCTTTCCTTGGGCTCAGAACACAGGAGAGAGCAAATATCACTGCAAATGCATTTGGCACTCGCGCTCCTGATTACGGCCTCTCGCATGAAATTGGCCCTAATGGCAGCGATGGGCTGGGAAAAGGACATATCCCACTTTTTGATGCGACGAGAGTATGGGGCTTATTATCATCCACTCAGTGCTTCTCTAACTCTCGCCCCTCTTCCATCATCCACCGAGAATCCAACACAATCCTCCCCCCTTCCTCGCTCCCCGCCGTCCAATCTGGCGAATGGCTCCGAAATGGACCCGTTTTCTCCCCTTTTAGCGCGCATTTCCTGCCGTTCATCCCCCCACACTCATCCCAAACCTGTTATCTCTCACTTCCTCATGCCTGAAGAAGATGAAGAGGGTGAGGAAATGATGCGTTTTGTTGCCTCTATCGTTACCCCCGTGCGATATCCAATTCCAAATTTAAACCGCAAAGCAAGCTATGAATCATGTATTGTACAATATGATAACATGCTCCTTGGAAGCTGCATGAGTTGGGATGGGAGAAGTTCAACGGACATCAAGCAAAGAACAGCTAAAGCCAAGAAATTCTTATTTTTGAAAAATAATGATAGTGGTAAGAAATAGAATTACCGATGAGAAAATCGTAAGCGAAAGCATTCTATGATAGCGTTGCGCTGTATGGCTCCGAGTCATACGCCAATGAAAAGCTGGCACATAAGAAAATAAAGGCTTTCAAAACTTGGTGGTAGATGATGGTGCTTAAGATCAAATGGACGGTTGGCATGAGAAAGGAGGATACAGGAGTTGAAAAGCATATGAAGCTCCATCAGTAAAACAAGACTGAAATGGGAAAGCCACACTTTGAGACACAACATATTTCTAAAGTATATACCTAATAAGGTGAAAAATGACTGAAACGAATACATAAGCCAGGTGAAACAGAACATGAAAGAGAAGAGCTTCAAGGACATAAATGAGTTAGCATAGGACAATGCTAAATGAAGGGCAACAGAGAACCTGCCCTAGCATTGAATGGCTAATGATGATGATGAAGATATGATAAAGCCTGACTATATCAAAGTTCGATACATCGTATGAGTTGAACAGTCAATATCGTAATTTGATATCTCCGGCATATCTCCTCCTTTCACTTCAATTTACCCTGATGAAGAGAGAAATGATCTGGAAATAACCTTCTGTCTTCGGTTAAAACTGGCTCGATTCTGATTTTAGTATCGCGTTGTGATATAAATTTCGCAACGAGAGCCACCCGATAGATATTAGATCACGAATAGAATTAAAAAGTATTTTTTTCCATATTGAATATTTGAATTTTAGAACGTAGTCTATGCATATAGGAGGATATTCTGCTTATATACTTCATTACAAAGAGAATGTTCTTCTTTAAAGTGTGTGTTTTTTCAGATCTGCATCAAGGCAATCGAATTTGAACATTTAATGTTGTTATATCATTTCAAAATTTTATGGTGGTTAATAATCCTTGACTGATAGGCACGATTTGTTTTCACTCATCCGCCAACGATGTTTCATTGGTCAAACTTGTGGGTTTCCTTTGTCACTTGTCATTTAGGTAATAAATGTGAACATTTAAAAATTTACTTCAAACTAGGATTATTAATTAGGTACACGTAAGGGTTCATCACTTGCTTCTGACATCTGTTTTTCTCTCCAGCTCTCTACTGCTTCTTAGTTACTATTTTCCCTTTTTGCCTTACTCCACTTTCAAAAACTATTACTTGTCATCACCATAGAAAACCGTAACGATCTAAAAGAGTTATTATATTAAAGTAATTAGACTACATTTTGTCTAGCGCCTAGTTGCTGAGTCCTCGAGCGCAGAAATGAATAAGATATTTATCATCTCTTTCGTTAGACCTCAAACTGAGAAGAAAACGAGCTTCTAGGAACAAACGTACTTAAACTCACTTAAATTAAAAAAATACTGCAAAACTGCAAAATTAGCTAAATTCGGCCGCAAGGTTAATTTAACAAAGAACTGTAAAAATGGTTAAAGTAATAATATAATTGGAGCCTCTGGAGACTCAAAGGTTTTATGGACAGCCAGGCTGCTTTAAAAAACAAGTTTTACGAGTTTGTGGTTTTTGCGGAGCATATTATTTTACCGCGGCTCTAATGCTGTGCTAAGACAAAAGTGAAAAAAATCAGTGAAAATAATGCCCTATTGATACTTAAATGAACTAATATTTTCTGCACATCATCGTTGTGACAAGGTATTTTCAAATTCCGTAATTAGTGGCAGTGAATTCGTTGAAAGTTGCGTGGGGAGAAATGGTTTCCTTGACTGGAATGCAAACTATGTATCTCCCACTTTCCTTGCAAATACGCTGACTTCTTCGCTATGCAGGATTGCTGAGAAAGAAGTTCGTTGGTGTTCACACTGGTACGAAAAGCCGAGGTTCTGTGGTTTCAATCCCAATCCAGAAAATATCCTTTGTGCTCTGACATATTCCCGTAAATATTTTTAAAACACTGATAGAACCAGTTAGAGTTGAACGAACACATGGGTTGGAGGTTTACGGATCTGTAAATAAATGCTCCAGAAAATTCTCTTACAAGAGTTGATTTTTTAGAGGAGATGCAGTGGCTTAGCCTAACTAGATAATGTTTCAAATGAGCACGTCAGGGGTAAATGGCAGCAGGAAAAGAAAACAATTTAGCATGCATTTACCAAGAAACAGCTAAAATGATACGGATATCTGAGGAGAATGAATGACCAAAGGATACCATTGAAGGTTTGAGAGAACACTTCATTGGAAAGAGATATGAGTGGAATACGACGGAAGAACGAAATGAATATGATGAGACAAAATGGAAAAAAGAGGACTGCAACCAAGAGACTGGACTGACAAGGAAAAATCGCGTTCGGGAATGGCAAAGACTTCAATGAATACGAAGCGAGACACTAATGCATCATCATCCATTTCTACCCATTTAAATGGCTGGTATCCAAGCGCGCAAAGGAGTATAGCAAAGATGAATATTGTCATTCATGATCTTCAATGTTTACATTGATACAGCAATGACAGAACAAATTAAAATTGACAGGAGATCACTTGCATGGAAAAAAATATGCGTGGTTGACAGAGACATTGAAAGTATTGAAGTTAATTAAGACAACCTGACGAGATTCATGGACGAAAGTACAAATGAGTGTGGACAATATTACGAAGAAATAAAATAAATGTAAGATTAATATAAAAAAACATACATGGTGTATAGAAGAAACGAAAAACACTTATTTACAGTCAAAGTTGAATCCCAAAAACATAAATAAGTGGAATAATGTTTTTCCCCGGGAAGTAGGATTATCAGTGTTGCAAGCTGCATGGAAGCTATAATAAGCAGATTAGCTCAATCAAAGGAAGCATTCTACCAGAAAAAAGAAAGAAAGCCTGTATGTAAGAAAGCATTATATTGTAAGACATACTAGCGTTAAGTTCTTATATGGAATAGAATTTTGAACAGTTGCAGCTGCAGAGCATAAGGGATTAGAAGAAATGGAGATGTGGTGATACCGATGATTGATGAAGATAATACGGGATGGAGAGAGATATTAACGAAAAAGATGGAGAGAAAATAAGCATTATTAAAACTCTGAAATAAAGAAGGGAGAAACTAATTGGCACGTTTAGTGCAATAAAAGCTTATTGAAAACAAAAACGGAAGGTGATATGAGTGGAAAAGATTAAAAGAGAAGACAGAGAATGAAATATATCAGGAACGTTATGAAGGACGTCAAATGGAAAACCTATGTATGAATGAGACGCTTTGCTGAAAGGAGAGTGATATCATGAGCTGAAATATATGTACCAATCTTAGGATATACGGCAGCTGATCATGTTCTTAACACACCCTGCCACATGTATTTGCACCGGCTCAGAGTGTTGCATCGCCCCCGCACCTTCCGCCGTAAACCTTTAGCCATGTTTTTCTTACGGGCAACCCAATTGTGTTTCGCTGTCCACCCACATATTTCCAATTGTGACGTCTACACCTTCCCTCCTCAATACTTGACAAACCCACGCTTTCTTCTTCGCTCATACTCTTATGCATTCCCTCTTCAAACCTCTCTGCCTTTCTTTCGCTCATCATCCCCTGCGACCACTCCAACTACTCGCTACCCCCTCCCCTCAAAATTTTACAGCCCCCCCTTTTTCTCCTCTTTGCCTGATGCTCAATTGTTCCTAATGGATTTAAGTTTTGCACCAATGGAGCCACTGTCGCCCGGGATGGCCATCTCCCTTGAGGGAAGGAGAATGAGAGAGCATGTTTCACATCTCCGCGAAATGTTTTCCCTTTTTTAATTAAGTAATTTATGCCCACTCGGGGACAGCACTCGCAATCAAGATAGCAGTGCTTTTGCGATTCAAAATTAAATTTTGTATGATGCCGTTGCTTTTTAGTCCATTCTCTCGCGAAAAAGTTTTTTTTTTGCGAAAAAAAGAAAAACGATTCGCGCGATTTCGTTGGTAAGTTTTTTTTTGTTCTTTTTTTATATTTTGTTTGCTTGTTCACTGTTTTGTGTCGTCTTTTGGAAAATGAACCCCTTCGGTACTTCACTTAGCAGCCGGCCATCGTGTAAAAGTAGTTCCTTCCATTAGCCGCTCGTCGCGTTTCGTGATTTTCCCACAACGCAGTGCTGCGTCTCTCTCAACTCGCTTTAAATAATAACTGACTCAGTTTATTTTCCCGACAAATTTTCCTTTTGGCTCCTTGTTTTAAGCATTAATATTAATGGGAGAAGTCGTCGTCCGCGTTAAGTTGCATGCGACGGGTAGCGCTCACGTTTTTAGCCCGTTTATGTTTATAGGTCAGTCGAGTAAAGGGAAGACAATGCACGTCATTATTGTTTGACGTGCTTAATTTTATTGTTTGATTTATAAAACCGCAAAACTTTCCGCTGAAATTTTATTTTATCTGGAAAGAATCCGTATTTCATTTTCAGACATTTTAGAAATTAATATTCATAAAGCATTTACTTTCGGTCTTCATCTAATGGAGATTGAAAATATGAATTTGATCTGTGCTTTTGAAGAAGTTCCTAAGCATTTAAAATTCACCTCTTTAACTCTTTTTTAAAACATTAAAGTAACATTTATATTCGTATAGTCATCTACGATTATTTTCCACCCATGCCTCACCTCTTAGCAGACGTCGTGAACCTGCATTCTACAGGTAAAATTTGAAATACGATGGCATTTTCTATTTAATTATTCATAAATAAATTTAGAGCACCTAAAAAGTGGAAGAATATTACTTAGAGTCTCAGTATGCTGTTAACCACTTTTTCTCTACAATTCTATTATTCCGTAGCTTCGGAATACCTCGTCTTTTACTCACTGTCAGTTAATGTTATAATTCATGTCTTCAATCCTAATTACATAAAATATTTTTTCAATCTCATCTATTAACATTTACGTGTTGTAACGTTCTGTAATATTATTTTCTCCGTCTGAGAACTGTACCAGTATTGTTTTAGTGTGTCTTCTTAGTTTTTTTGCCTGTCGTGTTCACAATAGATCTCGGGATCCATCGGTCTACTTTTTGTCGTGTAACTCAAGGCCTTGGGAGCTCTATGATTCATAGCCAAATATTCACCGACCATTCTGATATTCACCCATCTAATTACCTGCCACTGTTGACTAATGCGCAACTATAATTCTAATCTATTTTCTACCCATGCATCGTCCTTCCTTGTATGATTTTTCTTCAAATTATGTGTGTTTCATTCCTTACCATGTAGATTGTAGGTACTTATATCATCGTACTCAAATGTGTTTTTTCTTCATGATTCGAAATAAATGCATTTGATCTAAAGTTGTTGTACATCCTCTTCACTGAGTTATCCGAAAAATTTGGATCTTGGAAAAAAGCTAGGTATTTCTCTTTAGAAAGGTCTGCCTATCAATTGAGTTCAATTTGTAGGCCAATCTCCAATATTAACTTCTCTTAGTGAATCATTGGTTTCGCCAAACAACACAAATAGGTATTCAGTAAATGAGGGAATTGGCAATTTTGCATTTTACTCTAAGGAATACTTTTTTCAATTCGGAAATTGAAGAGAAGGGCAATGAACTAAAAAATGAACCCAATAGGCTAATTTTTTTAAGATAAAAAAATACTGCGGAATTGTACAGGATTAGGCGCTTTTAACTGCTAATGGGAAGTTATTTGCAGAAATTGTAAAATGTTGGCGCATTTTATTAATGCTTGATATTATTATTTATAGAGGTGATTCGCCGATAATGGTAGGTTTATAGGGGAGAAGAGAAAACTATACCAAGTTTTTACTTGGCTTTTAGCATAAATCCCCGGGGGATCGATTGTAATGGCTTTTTTCAGTGATATCCTGATATACAATTGAGTGTTGGGTAATAAATGCAAGCTTCAAGCGCTTCAAGTGCAGTATTCCATTGGTCAGTTGGAACGTTACACTTTAGCCTCATTGGCGCCTTTCAGACTGGAGATCAGACTGATTACATCTTCTCTCCACTCTTCCTCCTCCTGTGCCAACCTACCATTCTTTCCTATACGACTGAAATGACCTCGATTGTCTGTCACCTCCCCAGAGAAAATTTTGAAATATTAAGATACGCTGTTAACATTGATATAACCTGATGTCATATAATCTATTAGGTTTCTTGTGCAATAGTCCTCACCGTTAAATGTCTACATAGTTATTTAAATATTACTTTTTCTTCTCAGTTGTCTCTTTTCAGTTTCAGTATAGTTTTTTGTCAGTTTACATTTGTTCAGTTTGTCAAGTTGTGCTGTGCCATAAAAAAATTCTTTATCATCTTCTTTTGAGAATGATTGTGATTAATAGGTTTATTTCTATGGTTTTAGATGATAATCCGTATTGATACGAAAAATATAATTATTTACATTAAGAATTGTTCCATAAACCTTTGGTAATACGTTTTTACTTTAAAGTCTAATTTTATTTTACATATTTTGATAAAACCTACATATTTATATTATTTAAATCCCTTTTTAACCTTCCGGCGGGCGTGCATTTTTAAGTCACACGAGCGGGCGCGTCGCGTACGCAGTACACGAAGACGCTAATTAAGAACAAATTAGGTGTTTTGTTAAATAATGGTACATTTGTCATTGGTTTGCTACATTATTTATTTATTAATATAATTTTTCACAATAAAATGTTCATTTTTGTATAATTAGATCTCTTAATAGCTGTCTAGCTTGACGAAGGAACTTGTTCCTCGGCGTCTTGTAGGCACGGAAGGCAAGTGACAAAGGTTCGTTAATGTTTTTGCTAACGTATTTGCAACAAATAATTTCACTGTAGATGTGTTATTTACGCATAGTTTACATCTCCCTTTTTTCGTAAAATTCACGAGAAAAGTAGGTTTTACTTGAGAGTGATAGCGCTTCAGTTATGATTCCAATCGGACGGCGGAGTCAAAACCGTCGATTTTGACACTGAATGACCCTTTTTGAGACCCACGGCTAGATCGTTTCTGAATATTCTTCTTTATGCTGTTCTTTATCATACCATGTTTATTGAATAGATAGAATCTGAGTTTATTTCAGCTATGTATATTCATGAAAACAAAAAATCATGCAAGTAGTGGGCCACGTGCTACTCGAATTTTATCTACTGTGTTTACTACACCTTTAGTTTCATTGTCATGTCCTATAATTTTTGGTCTGTTGGTAGCTGCATTGATGCCATGTGAGTCATGCGTTGTAGGCATTCGAATTACAGCTTTGATTCTTGGTACGTATGACACGAGGGTCACGTTTATTTAGAAGCAATGAAATATGTACTTATCTCGATTAGTTCGGCAGAAATTCGTTCGGGATTTCTTGCTTGTTTTTCGGCACCTTCCGATCAATGTAATATTTATCATGAGAAGATATGGAGCTAATGTATAGTGTACCAATTGTTAGTGGGAAGAGTTAGGTTTTCATTGTCTAATGGCTGCACGAGAGTTTTGCCTATTTACTGACGGTGAATTTCATAATTTATATCTTCCATCCATTTTCTGCCCGCATTTGAGTTCTTTTTTGCCAGAGTAAAACGATTTGGTGTCACATTGTGCCACACACTCAGGTCATACCTTGCTAGATTGCTGGGAATGTACTGCACATAGCTACATCGACGTCTGAATGGATGCAAAATGTCTTCGGTTGGAATGTAACCACTCGTCTTGTAATTTTTTATGCAGCCACTCAAATATCAATCTAAAATCGACCGTATTTCCACGAGTTTGTCTACATGTCTTCTAGCCATCCTGATTGTAGAATCTTCCATATTGGAGACATTGCAACAGGAATATCCTATACCTCACGACAATTCTAGGTGCCACGATTCCGCTTCCGTCTGGATAACGTAGTTCTAGAATATTAGTATGATGCGGCTATGTTTTATGCCAACCAGAAATCCACTTCTTCTTGATCCTCGGAGGCTCCTTCTTCCAAATTGCTGTACACATCATCCTTATGTACTTCATTCCGAATATCAGAACCATCTTTGTCGACGGCATCATCTTCCTTTTCCTCTTCGTCGGAGTCCAACAGAAGTATCGAGTTGATAGTTCCTCGGCTTCAATTTGGAACACTAATCATTTGCTTCAGGCGAAAATTACTACCATATAAAAATATGAATAGATAATCAGAAACTTGCAATATTGGCCCCCTAGTATTGTTAACAATGAGAAAGTCGATATCTTATAGAATAACAAAAAATATACGAACAGACCTCAATTGCTCATTGATTCAAAGGACTTCACGACGCGTTTCGCTTTCTTATTCCCCAAAAACTGCTTCTAAGAAAATAATTTCTGCACACAATGGAGGCTATTTGTACAAATGAGGATTAAAAAGGGTCATAAGTTGGTCTCATAACGGTAAAATTGATTAAAACGCCGAAAATCGACCGCATTGTACTCAATAAACGTACGCGCCCGCTGGAAGGTTAATATCGTATTACATTTGTAATTAAGGGTTATCCTATGATATTTGAGTATAAAATGAGTTATATGATAATATGCGAGAATTATTTTATTTTTGACTAAAATTTAAATTAATTTTAACAGAATATTTGTAATACATATCATTAAAAATGTAATTTTTGAAAACATTATGTGCTAATATTAAGCAGATTCAGAGAAATCCCCGACCAAAACCAGTACAATAGTTAAGTGCTTCTGCTAAAGACTTTCAATTGTACACTTCATTCATGTTATTACAATTTCCTATACTCGATATTGAACGTTTTCAAGCGTACATGAGTGTTTCTATCTTGGTCCCTTACCTAATGCAAATGAAACAGTTCGGTAAAGGTGAAGCAAATGCCCAAGAATGGTTTCAGGGAGACGAAAACTCTAATTGATGTTTAAGAATATGTGGTGCGGAATAACAGAATCTTAATTTTTGCAGCAAAAATATTCTAGATGATGAAATTACTTTTTTATCGATTCTGGCTTAAAATTTAGAATTGATACCTAATGAAACCATTTATAATTTCAATAATTACTTCCAAATCTTCATAGCGATTATTAAATGTTATATTCTTTAATAAACGAACGTGAAAATTTCATAGAAGTTATTTATTGCATGATGGTATCAGTTCCTCAAAGTTTAATCTTTAATTATATGACTATGTATTGACATCGTAACTGGGAGAGTCATTTATATCCTGAGTAAATTTGTGATTATATTTACTAAAATTTGATCTTGCGAATCCGTTATGAGCGAAGATTAGGACTAAAATCCACGATAATTCATTCATTCTTGTCTCAAATCCATATTTGTGGCCGGCAAATTTAATCGCCATTACCACAGTTCTATGTAACATGTATGTGAAGATAAAAAATCAGTTCGAGGCCAAATAAAGGTTTAGAACATATTCTGAGAAAATTGAAAAATAAAGTTCCGTTTTCTGAAAACGTTTCAAAGGTGGTGGTAAGCTTAAATAGAAAAATTGAGTCTCCAATAGCATTTACTCTTGTACGCTCATAAGCTGCAATAAATTAATAGTCGCTGTCATGATGAAAAATTATGATTACTTCTCTCCGTGCTTTATTTTAGGTTTGAATTCTGCGCTATTTTAGAGGCAGAATCAATGTGAAAACACTTCTAAGAAGCAGGATGAACATATTATTTTTGCTCCAGTAGTATTTGAATGCATATATATTTCATTAATTAGGCTATATAATCTAAAAAACTGCTGATTAAAAGTCTCTTTCCTACTTTGTTATAATTGTATTCAAATGCATCTAATTTCCATAAATTATGCTATCTAATCTAAAAAATCTGCTGCTTAAAAGTCTCTTTCCTAATTTGTTATATTGAGAGAGAATTTTTTATGCACACCAATCAGTTGACAAGCTGATAGATAGACATTTAGTTTCCGTATAAGAATTAGTTCTCTTCAAATATCCCTAAAATATAAATTCTATTGATGGTCTGTTCTTGAATCTAAAGTAAGCCACCCTATAATGGTCTCATTACCTTATGTGTCTTTCCATGTGATTAACTATTAATAGATTTTTAGTTTTTATTTCAAAATATAATACTTCAATGCAAGTAAAGCAGTTGGTAACTTGAAATTCATTTAATATTTTTCATATAGCTCTACATACATAAATATTTAGACCAAGCGTTGCGAATGACATAAAATAGATAAAAGGCCAGCTTCACTGCATGCCTACACGCTAGTGTACAGGTATGTGAGTTTGTAAACCAACGGATTGGAATACAATTTAAAATTTCCTTTGCATTTGGAATATGGGTCAAGTTTATTTAGTTCATTTGAATTTAATTACTTTGATAAAAATATGAGTGAATGCCGCTATGAATGCATTTGGCCCGTCAAAATGTCAAAATGTTCTGCGGCAGAAAGCAGCTGGCGTATAATTTTATGCATTTCCAATGACAGCTTGGAAAAGGACGGATATCATATGAAGTGCTTAAGACAAGTTATTGCGCATGAAAACGGTGCATTGCATAGGTGTTAATTGATTTCTACCAATTCTATCATCCAAAATGATTTGTTCAATGGTTTTTTGTCATTGGTGTTTTCAGAACTATATTCTACCTCCCTACATATACTAAATTGCGGTGGACTATAAGAATACCCAGAAATAATCTCTTGGTCCGTCTGTTCGCATAAAATATTTGGTCATATTCTTTGATCAAAAGTTTGGCTTCCCTTCGCCACTATTTATTCGTGCCCATATTTTGCACGTGGTTACATTTGGGAATGGTTATTACAGCTGAGACTTAAATAAAACCTTATATATGGATCGCAAGTTTTGTTAGTAGCTAACGAATTACTATATATTTAGTATACTCTATTTCAAGGTTGTTCTCATTCACGTGAGGAAAAATGTTTTTTTTTTAATACATAAACATATTTTCCCGGTTTCCAATGACTGAAAATATGCATACTCATTTCAAAACATTTTAAAGTTGGAATTAAAATACTAGAGTACTACCCGATGCCAAAATCTTCATACTTAAAATAATATCATCCTTATAATAGTATCAAATTAAATAAATACACGGAATGTTTTTACTTGAAATGTTTCTTTGTTTCAGAGGATTTTTAAATAAGCTCTCTCTCTCTCTCTTAACAGAAATAAATATTATCGCTGGCGAAGTTAATATGAGATAGTAAAGTGGCAATCACAACATCGCTCAAATTCCTACATCACTCAGTACGGCTGCATTTTTCATCTTCAATTCAAGCATTAACAACTTTTGAAATTTATTTTTATCTTGAGAAAATAGCTAATACTCACTTAGGGCAGAGTGCCAATCGAGCAGTCTTCCTCATTCCACTACCTGTCATTATTGTCGAACCTCTATTGCAAGTAGGTATTTCCATTTACATGAACCTATGCTTAAAAATGTAAAACAAACATTCCGTTGTCAATCAGTGATGAAATAAACGCAAGAATTTGGCCATTTTGCGAAAGTAATTAGATTTTTAAATCGTAATTTACAGCCTCAAATTACGTTGCCTCAATGTTTAAATGGTTAAGTTATATCAATAAAAATTTTATTTCTCCAAATTCTCTACGACACAGCTGTCAAAAACTATTTTTTGCAGTTAATTCATCGAAGCATTTCAAATATATTCTGCAGGGTGCCCTGTTGATCATATGATATTGATCAATATAGAAATGCGATGAAGAAATGTGATTTCGTTCTATAGCCGTAATATGCAAATACGTTTGGTACCACTGAAACATGATTTACGAACGCAATCTAGTGCAGTAATACTGCAGCCTGATCCATACCACTAATCACCAGTGTGGAGGATTGACGCTGTTTCGTATGTTGTCGACGAATACAGATCATAGTTTTTTTTGTGTTTAACGTTGATAAAATCGTTGCTGGTGAAATTTTGTACTATATTTATTTATTTACGTTTCTATAATATAAATAACGATTTAAACAAAATTATTTATTTAGTAAAATTATAATTGTGTTTTAGTTTTGGCATTCCAGTTAAAATTATGAAGTTCTTAATTCACTCGCGTTTATATAAAAGCTCATAGGCACTTATACCTCAGAATCTCATCATTTTGATGAAAATTCGTATGCCATACAGTTAAACTGAATGATATAAACTCAGTTTCAACTCATATAAAATCCTTTTGAGATACGTCATCCAGTTCTGACCGACTTTACTTGTCTGATGAAAATAGATTTTCGAAGCGCGTTCTGCCTTAACGAATTAACCAATTTTAATTTATTTTCAAAGCCTGCTTCGTATGTTCTCCTCACTGGCGTCGCAGCAGACGCGCTCCTCTCCTGCATCCATTCCACTTGCGTCGCAATAATCTCTTCCCAGAAACTGAGCCATACAGCAATAATATCGGAAAAACTATATCTCACTCCGGGGAAAGACATCGGATTTAATGCCTCAAGTTAGTACTTTCATTTCGCATCCCTTCCCTTTCCCCTCCAACCCGACCCGGACACGGGGAAAACTTTTATTCCGGGGGGTGGATCACACGAAAAACTCGTAGCTGCCTTCCAAGCCTCAATATCTTCCCCCTCGCAGTGCTACCTCCTCCCCGACCCAACCTCTCCGTTTTTCCTCCCCTTTTACGCCCCCCCCACCCTTCCCCCGCTCGTCCGAGTCTGGCGATTGGTGTATCTTAATATCCACACTACACCCGTTCGTTCGTCCGGACAAACTTTCCGGTATCCACACAAGTGTCCCCCTCTCAACCGCCGGCTTCGCCAAATTCCCGAACAATTCTCCTCCCATCTCACCCCCCGCTTCTGTCTCCTCAAGCCTGTCATATTCCTCTCCCCCACACCCCTTTTCTCTCCAACAAAAAATTTCTTCATGATACCCCTCCCCCCCTGTTATCTTCCCATCCTCCGCGGATATGCAACATCTTGCGGCGTGTTTGTGTCAATGCGGGGAAGGACGCAGCTGCGTCCATTTCTTTCTTCCAAAGAGAAATCTTTCTCTCCTCCATTCTCCCCCCCCCTCAACCCTCCTCGTCTCCTTCTATCAACCACCCCTGACACTACCCCCCCTCCCTACTTCTTTCCCTTCCCCCCGAGTTTGTCTTCGTTCGTCTGCCGAACCTCAGGCTCGTCGTCTTTACTAATCACTCCTCAGCGATTGCAGCGAATTCCATATCCTTGGTCACAATTTTCTCTAAGATAGTTACTCTGAAAATGGATACATTTTATAAGCATTGTATCCTGCAACATAAAGTGCTTTCTAACTTTTCTCTGCTTAATTCGCAATACCACCGCACACTTGATATTCATTCGTTTCAGATACTACGCAAAAGGCAGCGCACTGTAAAACAGATCGGAGTTTATGTTATCTAGAGGCAATAAAAGAACTGTGATTGGTCCTTGCTTCGACTAATTAAAGCCTCGAAAATTAATACTGCTGTCTTTTATCATACTGTGGTAAACAGATTGAGTTTTTAAATGCGTATTTAGTACGATCCATTAAACTATACACAAAATATTCGAACGTGACTAATGTGAACCTACTAGAATGCTACCTGTTTTCAGGTAAATGAACGTTTCACCTGCGTGCATCGTTCCATTAATCTTAATTTTTGTGCACTCAAGTGCGCTGATGTGTTCCAATCTCCGCTAGCTGTTACACATTGAATAGAATGTTCCCATAGTATTGTGTTTCTTAAGAACAGCACGAATTCTCCAACGCAACTGCCTGCGAGGTTGATTTTTAGACCATGTTCATTTTTTTCTAAAGAGCTTTAAGAGAACTACTTCAAAAATTAGGTATAAGATCTATTGCCATACCTATCTAAGAGAACTTATAATAATAACATACATACTTATGTAGTTAGCTACCAGATAAGTTAGTATATCATTCTCATCCATTTCTCAAAAGTTCCTCAGAACCCTGCTTAGGTATATGTATTCGCGTTAATCAGCAGCATTTTGCGGTTTCGTTTGTGCCACAGCAGGACCTAAGTTGATGATGTGGAGCAAGGAAGAATCCTAATACAGTTGGTCGCGAACAAACGCTATTTTGAAGATATCTACATCTACATATACAAAATACCCTGCAAGCCACCACAGGGGTGTGTGGCAGGGGGTGATTATTCACCAACATGCATTGCACTATACCCTAAAGTTAGTGTAACTACGACTAATTATGCATTAGCATAAATCGCTAATACCTGTCACGAGGCGAAGCCCCACAAGCATGCACTACACTACAGATATGCTCATAATGGAGAGGGACTGTTAATATATATGTATTGTGCAACTACACAAATGGACAGAGACTCAAGAATGATGTAGAAAACATGCACGGCGTGCTGTTAGTACGAGATAACAGATATGGATTAAAGTATTTGGGAGTACTACTACTACTAAGAGCTACTCTACCTATCGAAAAACCTAGTTAAAAGTCGCATTGGCAGCTGTTATGGTCCCTTATCGTTCGTGGGAAAAATAACATTTTAAATCTGTCTGTTCTGCAGTCTAGTTCCCTAATTCTATTCTCTTGATCTGATCTACCGTGGTATGTCAGATTTCGTAAAAGATTATCAACGTCGTCAGAGAATATAGCGTTTGGAACTTACATAATAGAGTGAGTCTAAATTTTAATCGACAGTCTGAAAGCGTTTCCCATCCCAGTTGCTGCAACAAGTCAGAAACACTAACAAAATTATCATAGCGGCCTTTAACGTATCTTGCCGATCTTCGCTGAATGCGTTCTAACTTATTTTTCCAAGCCTACCTCGGATGAACCCCAAATACTGGCAGCATATTCTAAGTGGGGTCTAACGTGGGAGAAGTAGCTGATTTCCCTAACTTTATCGTAGCACTTGCCTAGTACTGTTTTAACAAATCCCAATTTTCGATTATCTTGACCGGTAATTTCTCGAATATGTTTACTCCACGAGAGATCATTAGTCAGTTTAAGTCCGAGTTATTTCACCGATTCTACAGTCTCTAATTTGCTGTTGTTTATGCAATAGCTGTTACAAGGACCGTTTTTCCGTTTCCAAAAATTCACAACAACGCATTTTTTCAGGTTTAATTCTAGCTGACACGCATCGAACCACTCCTGTATTGCCTCGAGGTCCTTAGTTAGCGCTTGCTTATCATTAGGGCTACGAATTTATCTATACATCACTGCGTCGTCCGCAAATAATCTAAGCTTACTGTCAACTGTTTCACCGATGTCGTTTATGTACAATAGGAACTGAAGTGGGCCTATGACACTTCCCTGTGGACACCCGATGTGATTTTTACTTCATTAGAGATAGCGGCATCTAATACAACCCTTTGCACGCGATTGCTTAAGAATTCTCTAATCCAGGAAATTACGTCGTCGTCTAACCTCCAGATATCCACGGTTTCATAACAGATTTTCTTGCTTCGTGGTAACACATGCTCGTAGAGTATTTTAGGTTAGGTTCATGTGAAGTAACGTCGCATACGCAAGGGTGCCAAAAATGTTTAAGAGGCGCGCCAGCGTCAAATGAGGTCAATAACGTTTTAGCGATAGCACTCTAACGACAACGTGTCCTGGTTCATTTTAAACATTAATGAGTGGCTGGCCAACGCGAATGACGAGCTTGCCATAGTGTTTGATTGTGAACAAGCAAGTTTAGAAGACCTACAAGCAAGGATCCGTCCTGCCCGACTAATGAAGTTCATGTTTCCTTCACTAATTACCCAGGGTGAGTAACTGAAGCAAAAAAAACATGAATAACAATAAAGTTTATGCCTCGCACTCTTTGAGTGAATTTATGAGTCTCCTTTTCTCCATATGGCACAAAGTTGTACAAACTGTTTTCCGCCTAAGCTGTGTAGAATTAATACAGGAAGAGTGAGAGAATGAACGGAAACATCGTGAAGCTTTCAAAAAATTCATTAAGCTTCCAAAGCTTCATTTCATGGCAATTTCCACGGCACAGCTATGCTACAGGGTCTGATGATTGAGATTCATAAATAAAACACTGACGAATAAGAATTGCGGGCGTGTTGATAAACCATGTTATTTATTTCATCTTTTATTCACCATATTCATGAAAAATTCCTCCTTTCGAATCTGTGGTACTCTCCTTGATAGTTAATTTGTATTTTGCTCAAAATGTTTTCTAAAACGCTGGTTTCTCCATTGATACCAGAATCCATCTTAGTTTTCTTAGTTTGGGTACGGTGGTAGTTATATTTAGTTTTTTCACATCCGTTGTTGCAATCTCATTTGTTGGATTCATTGCCTTTTGATCGAAAATTTCTGGCACTACTTCACCACTTACATGATTGTGTTCGTGCGACATCTTTCGGATTTAGTATGATTCCCTGTACATATTCAATTAATATTAGTTCAAAAGTCTTTCTGAATACATAGAAAAAATATCTTGCAGTAATAGGATCGAGGGAAGTATTTTTAGCGCAGCTGCTAAATTTACGTTTTGTCACAAGAGTATTCTATGTTTACGAGATCACCCTTTTATACAATACTTCATGACATTTGTCTTGTGTTACATAGTTAAACAGCCACTATAGTGATTCTGATGTTTCTACCTGTACTCTCTGCTAGAAAAAAGGAGACATGAACTTGTTTCTCTCTTTCAATTATTGATTAGTTTTCAATTTTATTTGGCATGATTTTGTCTTCTCTGGGAACAAATATTTTAAATGGTGGCCAGTGTTCCTATAGTATCGGTTATTATCATGAATGAAGGAGTACTGATATAGAAATTAAATAAATATAGACTTGCAATAGGTAAATGTTTGCTATTAGCAGGCTCTCAATTTAATTCAAAATGAAACTTTTCTTCTTCATTAAATTTCCTCCATCAACATTGTATATTACACTCGCATTTTTTCACATATCAGTGTCTCTATGAATTGCTGTCCCTATTCAAAATTTGCTTGAGCTACTTCGCCTGATCAAAGTTGAAAACAGTAGAGAGGTTTATCGGCAGAGTATCGTTTTTATTCTTCTTAGAACCTACGGTAAGGTAAAATCAAGATGAATCTCTGGAAAGTCTGCTTGCATATTGCTAATATTTTTGGAAAGATGTTTGCCGTCGATCTATGTTGTAATGTTAAAATATAGTTTTTTATAGAATTATTTGCGATGATTTCAAGAATCAGGGTGATGACTCTATTATTGAAATATCCATGTGAGCGTGATTGATGGTTGTCAGTCTACAGAAATGATTGTTAAAATAAGCATGGATAATAAAATAATTGGAATAATTTCAGCAGAAAGGAGTGGAAAGCAAAATCTAGTATGGTCATATGATGAATTATTAAAATTATCTGGATTTTATTCTGTTGGTAGTTTGAATTTAAACTGTTTATTATGAAATGAAACCTTAGCCCCCCCACCCCTCACCGGTTTCCACTCACTTAGTGACTATATATTTAAACAGCTTTCTTATGCATGTACCTGATGATAACTTCATTAGCCGAAACCTAGATCGTGATTGAAGTTCATGTGGAATTACTAAGTTAAAGCTTTCATTTCACTATGCTAATCAAGTTTTGCCTGACACAACCAGTCTATTAAAGCAAACCTACTAAAAATACTATGGAGCAAATACGTTTGTAAAAAACTATCCAAAGAGTTTAGAGATAATTCAAAAATAAATTCCATATTTGTAAGTTCTATGCTTATGGCTTTCTGCAACTTTTTAAAAATGTTTTTATATTTGTCTTACCGCAAAAGTTATATGCTGAAATTCCGAAGACTACGTCAAATTTGAACTTTAAAACTAATTGTGAAACTGTCCCGTAGATGTAAAGTATTCAGAGGCTGGCCTTTGATTGCACTGTAATTTTTCTTCAGGTCAGCTCATGAAGAAATCTTACGTAGGTACTGAAAAAATTAACTCTTGAAACGTGGTCAAAAAATACACTGTCGTAAGCCCACCAATTTCTCACCTTTCGAGCTATGGCATATATCTTCCCATTTTGTAAATTATGAAACAACAGCGGCTTTCCATGGTGGTAAACTTGAAAATTGCAATAAAACAAACAAATTTGCGTCTTTATAATAAATCATCTCAATGTATACCTAACTATGACAAATGTATTGCTAGGACAATACAGTTCAGAGTTTCTCGCGCAATTTACTACAACTATTGTCGTATTCAATGAATTGTACGGCATTGTATTTAATTGCTACATAATAAAAAAATTTCACCTTGAAGTTTCCACGGATTCCCATTGTTTTCATTATTTGGCCTGACGGATTTTTTTGGGATCACACATTGTTCCTTAATGAATTTTCTTGATATCAGACTTTGTCTAATGAACTTCTCGAACCTCAAATTTCTAAATATAATGTCTTCAAAGTCGTTGAAGCCCTTTTTTGAGATACATTTCAAATGCATACCCCTATTACTCGTGTAAGAGTAGAAGAAAAGATATACAACGTAAAGAATTGGCGGCAATGTAACAATCAAACTTGCGTCAAAATTTATTGTGAAAATCTATTCAAGAAGTTCAACGTTAATATTCGTTAAATGGTGTTCATAGTAAAATAGACTAATCGAGTAACTAACAGAAGTTATCTTCTTCCAAATAGCTGAACTGAAGTATGTGCAGTCCATTTCTGTAACTTTTCTTTGATATATTTAATGAAGTCTATATTATCACTTGCAATAAGTGCAACGCTGAACTGCAGCTTTTTTTTATTAACTGTTTACCTCTAATCTCCGATATTTCCCAGCCGTTCTTGGAAGTGACGGAAACAGATCTTAGCTTGGACCAGCATCACCGTCGAAAGATACGAAGGGAAGAACTTATTTAAATGGGATGAATGGAAAATAGTGGTGTGTAACTGCTAGATTCTGAACAGACTGAAAGGGATGCATGTCATGCTTCAACAAAATGGGATGAAAGTGATTGAGATTGGATAACGGGAACAAGGTAGACGGTTCCATGAATGGAAGTGGTCCCTGAAATCTAAGGTTGCAGGCAACGGAGATCTTTTTCGGCATTATGATAATGTGGGAGGATACGAAAGGGATGGCTAATGATCAGCGGTCATCAATCCGATGGTTGGGTTTTCTACTTCTCTCCGTTCACTTATCTTTTCAGTCAACCGATTTATACCTTCGCGAATCCTCTTCAGGAATTCGTTCATAATTTACCTCACGGGTTCCATTCTTGATCTTCATCTGTAGCTCTTCCTTTTCATGTCCTCCTCGTTTAGTTCACTCCGGATTCGTTATTACTTTCATCTTATTATAAGTCACCAATGGGTCTACACTTTAAAGTACTCATCAATGGATGGAGGAATGCACTTTTTGGTACTTAAAACGAGATTAATCACTTGTCATAATACATATCATATTCAAATTTAGTTTGTTAAATTTAAGGAAACGAAAAAAGCATGAAGTGAACATTTCTATACTTTATGCTTCTTCATACTTCTTCTTTATAAACTTCATGTAAAACAATATTTACGAAGCAAAAACTTGATTTTACCTGACCAAACGTCTCTTAAATTAACTCACTACACATATTTGAGGCTTAATCACAGCTTGTGTCACGCAGTACTCTTGAAATCCCTTAACAATTGAAGTATTTTATGCAATTTCATGAAAGCTTTTACGCCGAGTAATAAATTTACTTTTTTACGTATATAACAGATAAAAAATGTGAACAGCACATCGTAAATTTCAGACGCAATCTTTGCATCGAATTTTCTCTTTTTTATAGTTCGATTAGATTAAACGCACATCCGTACCAAGTAGCCTATATTTCATGGTAACAGAAGAATAAAAAATTACTAATATCTCATGTTAACTGTTAAGGAATGAAGAGAGATTATTGGCTGACATTTTGCTATTATTTGAAAACTGATATCTATATCACTACAATTAGGACGATATTTTTTATTTTAAACGCCGTTATTTTCCATTTTAACTAAATTTATCTCCCATTGGAGATTGGACCTACAAAGTAACACATCCAACAGTATCGAGGTTCGAACCAGGGTAATCTTGATAGCAAGCTAGTGTTTTAGCCACCACTCTGACTAGGTTCCTCCCTTGAAAGAGTCCCCGGCCGCCCTGCCTTGAAGGGAACTGAAAGAGTTCTCAGTTTTCACCGAGTCACCGCCGAAAAGATACGCAGGGGAAGAAAGTTTTAAAAATGGGACGGGTGGAAAATGGAAAAGGGCCGGACGATATGAAACGGTCGAGGCAGAAGGATGAAAGTGAACGAGAGAGAGAAAGCGCAAAAGGGAACAAGGGAGAGATGGAATGGGAGAATTCCCCCAGCCGATTGGTGTACGGGGAGAGGAAGGGGGGTGGGGGAATGATAGGGAAATGAAGGGAACAGGAGGATGGGGAGGTGAGACGGAGGGAGGGAGAGGGGGAGGGAGGTCGTTGCTTAGTGACGCAGATGGATGACAAAGAGAAAAAAGCTGCATGTTTTCGTAATTGAATTCAATGGAAATTGGTTGGAAAAACGGGAGGAAGGCCATTCGTCCTCTATGGGAAGAGGTATCTGCCGGTTTTCTCCTCCATTCCCATCCAACCCCCCTCCGCCCTCCTCCCCGCTTTAATGTCCTCTCTTACTACGGCCTCTGTGCCCCCCCCCCTCCATCCAGAGTTTAACCCTCTTCCCCCCTAGTACTCCCCTCCCGCCAATGCCCTCAACCCCGACTGTCCCTTCCTCTTACGCTATCTGTTCCAGTCTCCTGTCTCATCCCTCCCTCGAACAAACTCGAGTCCAATCTCTCTCTCTCTCCTTCCCAGGAATACCGACCCAAATGCTTCTCCCTCAGAGAACTTTTACGGGAAAGATATTCGCGTAACATAATTTCTAAATTACGTAACGGATGAACGCAAAATTTAATTCATATGAACTCGCGTTAAGGTTAGCTAGGTGATGTTTCTTTGTGACATTTCAAAGTGTGCTGTTGCACCTACTTTTTTCGATTTTAGCCGCCTAGATTGGAAAATATTACTTAAGGATATTGGTTTTAGGTATATAGTTAATCAACTGAACGCTATTTACCGTTTCTATCAGTGACAAAAGGAACTTGCTTTTAATTCAAAGACTTATTATGGCCGACTAATACACTGTACAAATTATACAAGAGAGCATAATTAATTTATGGCAATAAAGACACAAGAGTAACTTCCTCACTTTTTAAATGTCACAAATGTAGACCGACCCAGGTTTCGTCAAACAGTGCTGTATTTGTGGCAACCAAAAATGAATACCGGCCTCAATCATAGATAAGGGCATACGAACCTATTACAGGAAAATAGAAGTACATTAACTTGCATAATTTAAGTTCTAATTTGTCACTTTTAAAGCATTGCGTTTGACGGTATTATGGAAAACAGGTAATCAACGAATGATACTTTAAGTCACTCATATACCCATCAAACAGTTCCCTTTCGGTTTTGGCACAATCAAAAGAAGTAAACCGTTGGTTTTAGGCAAAGAAAACTGGCCATCCATTAATAATTTCTTTAGTAAAACCCTATCATCAAGTACCTCCATTGCTTCTATTGGATTTATGAATTGAATTTATTAATATAAATATCAGAACTATACTCATAATTGATAACTTTAGTAGAAATGAAAAAATGATGCACTCTTGTTTGTATATAACTGATTTTTTAACATTATCCTCCTAATCGGCAAATAGGCAGGAAAAAACCTGCATGGACTATGTTCCTATATACATAGTCCTACAGACTAATGAAATATGTATAGGCAAAAACAATTTTTAGGGTTAAAATCTTCTATTCTTTATCTAACCCAACCGCAAAGTACATATTTTGCACACGCAGAAGATGCAAAACATCTGAACGTGAAGCATGGTGCTGTGAATAAAATTCTATAAAAACACAAGAACGATGGCAACATGAAAATATTGGATATCTTTAGTGACACGTAAAGCTGTTTGATTGACTTATGGTCTTTAGTTAAAATTATTGGATAAAATCCAATGAAGCTAAGCAATTAATAAATAAAAATATGGGTAATATTAATGAAAGCCCATCAGAGCATAATTAAATACTTCAAAGCTAATTTTACACGCGAAAGAATATATTCATGATTCTAAGCCGAACTCAACAATCGTTTTTAATCATATCATTATAAGCTCTTAAAATAAGAGGCTGGCTGATGAAGCAATTTCTTTATTCAAATTTAATTAATGAATTCGTTGGAAAAGTCATCAAAGCTTACGTTAAGGATGACCTCAAGGAAACCGTACAAGCACATCCTTTTTATAACAATTCATCGTTGATATTATGCATAGCTTTACTACTCGTCGCTAATATCTAAAATTATTAACACAGGATAAAATCATACATTGATTATTTCACACAATATATTCCAGAATTTCCAGTTTGTTTGATAAAAAAGTGTCAAAGAAGTGAGGTTATCTTTTGCAGCAGTAATCCCTGTGTTATTGTTTAGGTATCTATCTTTCGCCTGTCGAATTAAATTTTGGGAAATTCACAATTAACATTGCAAAATAAAGTCATTATTAACAACATCAATAATCAAAAATTGTTTTTGCCTGTACATATTTCATTAGTCTGTAGGACTATGTATATAGAAACATAGCCCATACAGGTTTTTTCGATAAGGCCTATTTGTCGATTAGGAGGATAATGTTAAAAAATCAGTTTTATACAAACAAGAGTGCATCATTTTTTTATTTTCTGCTGAAGTTATCAATTATGAGTATAGTTCTGATATTTATATTTATAAATTCGATTTATAAATGCAATAGAAGCAATGAAGGTACTTAATGATAGGGTTTTACTAAAGAAATTATTAATGGAGGGCCAGTTTTTTGACCTAAAACCAACGGTTTATTTCTTTTGATTGTGCCAAAACCGAAAGGGAACTGTTTAATGGGTATATGAGTGACTTAAAGTTTCATTCGTTGATTACCTGTTTTCCATAATGCCGTCAAACGCAATGCATTAAAACTGACGAATTAGAACTTAAATTATGCAAGTGAATGTACTTCTATTTTCCTGTAATAGGTTCGTATGCCCTTATCTATGATTGAGGCCGGTATTCATTGTTGGGTGTAAAGCATTTGTTTGATGAAGACGTTTTCAAAGTGGACCTTGACTGCATTGTTTGTTTAATAATTTGCTTTTTGTCAAATAAGTCTGTATCGAGATTTGTGAATAAGGCAATCTTCATCAAATCTTCATCTAGATCCTTATTCACGACTTAATACGTATGAACGCGGGTTTATGCAGTGATTGCCCTTTATGCCTCATTTATTAATTTATACTACCAGTATACAGCAAGAGTAGGATTGCATTTTTATCGGATGAATAGTTCTCGGGTTTCCAGCCGGGTAATGGTGTTAAACGTCACCGACGTTTCAATGGCGTAGTCTGCCATCGTCTTCAGGGTTAATGGTCAACTTAAATTCTGCCTTTTCTTAAACAGGGTTAACTTAAATCCTACATTTTTATCGTTTGAGAATTTTTGTATTTGAATTACTTCTGGAATATTTACTCTCAAATATTTATTTACATAATTCATTTGCAACTCAAACAAATATGCCGTGATTATTCCTTTGTCCTTCAAAAATGTCAGTTTAGAATTTTATTTATGGGCAAGCACCGCGGCAGAGTCATTTTTAATTAAGAAGTTCATACCTGAGAAATCTTGTTTTCTTTCCCCTTCTTCCCATTGATCCCAAAAAAATTCCATATTATAGTTTTTTGAGGGTCGAGAGCATCATCTAAAACAGATTTTTTCTTGGCTAAATTAAGGAAGATCATCTCTTAATATACGCTCGTTATTTCAGTGTTGTTGAGTTAGTTTGTAAAGTTATATCCTTCTTACCTGCCCTGTAGTAGGCCGCTTAATTATCCATTTACATTTTGTTTGCTTCTAGTAGGTAATATAGGTAAGCATCCACTCTTATAACTAGGTTTTGTGTGACCTTATCGTGGGAATACAAAATGCATGGCAAGCTATTTTAACTACAGACGTCTCACTTGAGTGCTTTTTTACTCTTGTTCATCGATACACGTTTTACTTTCCAGGGATATGCAGCGATTGCATTGTTAAGTTTTCCAAAGCATAAACGTTATAGTGTTCCTTGTACTGTGGGATTCATATCCAAATTTTACTCACCGGCCCAGCAAACAGTATGGTCAGATTCTACCTCGTATATTTGAGCTATCGGTTTTCGATACACTTGTCTCTCCTTGGCAAGTTTAAAAAATTTCAAAAATGAGACCAAATCCTTTTTTTAAAGAAACAATTGATCTTCCAATAATCCAAAATGAAAACTTAAAATACTAGAACGACTATCTCACTCTGTCTGTATTAGGCTCTCCTGTATTTACCGACGATATATTTCCCCAGTGGTAATATGATTTGATTGCTCTTTTGCTTCTTTCGCCAATGCTCATATTATTTTCCAGCATTTTAAAGCGAAAGTGGCTTATTCCCACTGCTATGTAAATACACGGTGTTCCTTTTTTGTGGACGCTGATTCATTCAGCATCCCTAGCATTGAGTACACCACAAATTGCTTAGCTTTTCCCTTTTTGTTCCAAAGACGCTGCATCGGAATCTTATTTCTGTCCGACCACCGTTGTGACATCAGCGCATTTAATTAAGTGCATCTGAGCCGGGGGGGGGGGGTGTACAGCGTTCCCTTCCTCCATCGCCCCATGGCAACTCAATGATCTCCGAGCTCTCAGCGAAGAAATGAATCGCAAACACCATACAATGGCATCGGTTGGCGTGGCCAGGTTTGCTTTTAATTGCTGTTTTATACTTGCTGGAGGAGAGAATGAAAGGTAATGTTGGGGGTGGAGTGAGGGGAGGGAGTTGAGTCGGAGGCATGAGGGGAAGGTGTTAGCAGCGTGGGTGGAGAAAGGCTGGTTGCTGCGTCCTTCCTGCCGGGCTACGAGAGCTCGCGCGTGAAGTGGTTTGCATGGCAGCAAGAGATGGCGATTGCCCTAAAAGCGTAATATTTCAGAGAGAGGAGTGAGTCGCGGGGACAAAAGAAAGAAAGATCGTTGGAGAGGAGGTAAAGCGGGGGGAGTAGGGACAGGGGCAGGGGGGGAGTGAAAAAATGCAGAGATGGAATGGGGCGACGTG
Organism: Pyrrhosoma nymphula; assembly: GCA_963573305.1. Classification (NCBI taxonomy): domain Eukaryota; kingdom Metazoa; phylum Arthropoda; class Insecta; order Odonata; family Coenagrionidae; genus Pyrrhosoma; species Pyrrhosoma nymphula. The sequence goes on along the minus strand of OY754339.1, from coordinate 62,384,794 downwards.
AGTGGGGAGGGGTTGAGGGAAGAGGAGAAAGACTTGGTCGAGAAGGGATGATGGCGGGGAAGGTTCGGCGGGATGGGACCCGGCGGAAACCCGGACGAAGTGTGGCAGGGGTGAGTGGGAGATGGACATAAGTTGGAGGAAGCGAGAAGAAAGGTTTTGGGCGGGAGGTGATGGTGGGGAATGCTCAGAAAGGGGGTGGAGTTGGTGGAAATCCGGACGGTGTATGGCATGGGATGGGAGTGAGAATGAGGGAAATGGACGCGTTCAGTTCAACGCATTTATGTCACAAACACACACACACACACACCTGTATACAGTTTTGTCGGTGACGAGTGAGGAGGGTTGTGGAATTCTGTCCCCGTGTTCGTGAGCGTTGCGTGTGGAGTCCTCTTTCGGGAGAGAGATTCAAATCTTGCTCGCCGTGGAATTCACTCCACGCCCGGGGATGGATACTGTTCCTTCAATCTGCCATGAGTCCCCCCCCCCTTCCATTCACCCGTGCCATCCCCCCACCTCTCCCCCAATGCATCTCTGCATAATCCCCCGCCTCCTCCTCTCCTGGCGACGTCATTCATATCACTGTCTCTCTCCTTCACTCTTTCTCCCTCTCTCTCTCTCCCGCTCTCTCTCTTTTCCATTCTAGGGACCAAACCCCGGCATCCGCACCCCTTCCACTTCTCTCATATTCTCCCACCACTTTAATGTGACACACCCCCTATCTGGCTACTTCTATTCATATTTTTGCTGCACTCCTCACACTATTCCTCTTTTTTCGCCTCCCTCACAACAACGGATGTATGGTGTAGCTTGCCTTTTTGACAGTTAGCAGTAATGCAAATTATAGTAAACATGAGAAGGTGCTCGTTGAATATCAACGGGAAGGAAAAAAATCAACATTAATATATTGTAATAAACCATTCGTATCTAATTTTGTGCAAAGAATCATTGAGTCAATGGATATAAACGGATTCTCAACTTAAACAATAACTAAGGTCGTTTTGGAGACGATGGCTCAGAAACGCCAAATATTGCAAAAAATCGTTACGCTTTAGCAAACATTTCGGAATTTTGACCGGAATAAAAAATTCAATTGAAGAAATTATAATTTTCATTTTATTTTCTTTCTATTGCTACCTTTCCCAAAAACAAGAAACCACTACTTCTAACACTGCAGCATAGCTAGCGGTATATGTATATACACATCGGTGATTATTATAGTAGATGCATGGTTTATTACTTTAACAACGGAGAATAAATCAACCACCTCCAACGTAGCCTTACCGATAGCCACATTAAGGTTTTCGTAGGCACTTGGATTTTTTTATACTATCATTGAACGTCATTAATTTTATCCTAAACACTTTAATGCATTGTAATTGAAACGATATGATTACTAGGCGCTATATAATTTATATTATTCTACAAAACATACATAATATCAATTGTTTTTTTTATTTAGCGCAAAACGTAGAACTGAGATTTCTAAAAAGGAATTTTTCTCTTAGGATGATCATGTCTGTCTTCGATTCAAATTCTGAAGGAAAAAAATCCTTTTCAACGTAGAATAGCATTAAAAATCATTTAAGATAATAAAAATTATCATACTATAATTTCCACAGAATGTAAAATATTATGGAAGTTGCCGGTTGATGAAGTTAGAAAGGTATTTTCATGCAAAAAGGGTGGAAACGTGCGCATGTAATAAACTGACTGTAAGAAAATTCAATATTTTATTTTATTTCCCAAAATTTCCCTTTTTCTCACTTTTTAAATTTACCGGTCCTTTAGTTTTCGTTGACCCACAGGCATTACGATTAAAGTGCCTATTAGATAAGACAGCGCTTTTCTAACCAGATCACCCTTCTTTCTGCCTCCCGTCCTCATATTTTTCGTTCGTCCGTCGTTCCTTCAGCAACAAGATAAACTCTACTAAAAGGGACTATGAGTTCTTACGTAAACCTATTCCCAGATGTGACAACTGCAAATACTTAGGCGTCCACCTGTCTAAAGATTTGAATTGGGGTCGGAACGTTCAATATACTGCTAAGAAAGCCTTCAAGAAACTGCATTCGGTGATGAGAAATCTAAAGGGTAGCAAGTTTTGCACGAAGGATATGGCATATAAAACACTGGTTAGGCTTATCCTAGAGTATGCCTCTATGGTATGGGATCCTTATGAGGTGGGACATATAAAGGCATTGGAGAGAGTTCAAAGAAAAGCGGCTCGATACGTTTTGGGTAGGCATAGGAGGACAGAGAGCGTAACAGAAATGTTAAAAACGCTGGGATGGGAATCTTTAGAAAGTAAGAGAAAAATAAACCGACTCTGCGGTATGTTTAAAGTATACAAAGGGGATAAAGCATAGAGAGAACTAAGCAATAAAGTGGGAAAACCTAATTTCAATGGAAGGAACGATCATCAGTTCAAAATTAAATGCCGGGCGCAGAGGACTAATGTTAAAAAAATTTCCTACCTCAATAAAACAATTGTAGATTGGAACAGCTTGCCTGCAGAGTTATTTGAGCCCTTCCCGGGTAATATTCAAGAAAAAGCTGAAAAATTTGATTTAGTTTTTTAGAAATTTCAATTGAATTTTAAATTTTGTCCACTGTCTAGTTTATATGTGACTTTGTGGACATGTTGTGTTTTTCTTTTTTTGGGATGTGCATGTTACCACCTAGCCATTTGCCAAATTGTAACTGATTATGATAATAATTATAATATTGGTTTCCCGGTTTCTTCAAATATAATTTACAGCACCTTCTATTTCATTTTTTTGTCCTCAAATGTAAGTATCTCATATCCCACCGTGCTCCCCCGGGAGAACTTAGCTGCGTGTAATCCCTGCTTATGATGATTTCTATTCAAGTCTATATGGTACTCACAGTTTAGCTGGCAAAGCAATTTCATTCATTGGGTACTCTACCAGTCGATTGGCAAGAATATGGACTCTCCCTACCCTAATCTCCTCATTTCTGGGTCATGCTTGCACATTTCTTGCTAGCCATTAATCCTCTCTTTAGTTCCAAAAATTCCTCTGCCTCTCCTTGTGTCAAAAATTTCAATCTTCTTCCTGTCATACGTGTTTTACCTCTCCACACGTCCCCTATCCAACTTTTCTATCTCCAACTTCCTGTTCTTTACCACCACATCCAGCGCTTTCCTGCTCGTCTTTATCGCCTCCCAGTGCACGCTGTCAATTCTTCTCCAATTCCTCACACCAAAGTCCTCCATTCTACGAATTATACATTGCTAACGTGAGTAAGTTTCCAAATTGCACATCACCGCCGCCCATGTTAGCCTTATATAGTCTATTACGCTACATTCATTTAACGTTTTTAGACCTTGAGGATTCATCGTATATGTCTTCTTATTCATATGAGGACATAAATCTGTGTTTGACTAATTACCTATCGTGAGCCCAAACTCATTCACTTCTTAGGATCTGTTACGAGCTTGATAATAAATAAAGTAAGGGAAAGCGAAATGTCCTCGGTGTTTCGGAAGCCTGAGTAACTTAAGGAAGAGACAGTTATAATGCATATTTTTCCTACGGATATGAAGTTGCAATTCCTTTTCTATGGAGCAATGGGGATGGAAAACTTTTTTCGCCTTATATTACAGTTTCCGTGAAAACGCTTACAATGAGTTAGAGTACCATAAACCAATTAAAGAGATCTGAAATTTGTTTAACTACTGGATGATATATGCGAAAATCTTTCAGTGTTGTCAACCAGACTTACGGTAGTTCATTTTCTGAATGAATACTCGGTTCCTTGGCTCTGCATATTCGAATGTTTTTGCGTTGCCTTAGCTATATACTGTAAGTTCTATCAAAAGTATCTATCTACACTGCATTTTAGATGCTTCTCCTATAATTCGTCGTTATTTTTAACATTCTCCATAGTTTAATTCCTATCCTAGTTTATGGTTTACTCGTTATTAGTCTTACTAGTCTTATTGTTTCAATCGGTGTACTCTACTTCATGATATACTACATTTATATTTTATTTCATTCGCATTTTTACATCATACAAGGTGTATATAAATTATCCGAGCAACATGACTGTTGTTTATATTGTTGTTAACCAATAAGTATTCCGCTGATACATCACAACCTACCGTCATAAATTACCGAACCTTGATGAGCTAATAGTTTAAAAAATATAAATTAAAACCAGAAACTGTTAATACGATCGACTTAGTTGTACAAAAAATATATTGATTCTAGGTTTATTTTATTTTGCCACTTTCCGTTTTTCTTTTAGCTGCTTCTCTCATGAATATTTTACGTATATTATTCCCTTATTACGTAGGAATATTTTGGCTCCAGCTCAGTAGGTACATGAAGGCTTCCCAAGGGCGTGTTAATGAGATTTGGATAAGTTTCCTTCGTCTTAATTTAAGTCGAACCTCTCTCTTTCTCTCCTCTCCAAACTTTCATTTTTTTCACTCTGGTGTTTTTTCTTCTCGTCTCACACCCGTGAGGAACCTTCTCCTTCCCGAAATCGTCTGGCGGATGCTCCCCTACTCCTACCAACCTGTCTCAACCCACCCCTTTACCCGCTAGATGTCTCTCCAAAACCAGCCACCCGCTCCGCCTCCACCCAAATCCATTCCTCCCACCCACCCCCAAGACCTCCTCCCGTCTTGGATGTTGAACCGAATCTCGTTAAGCCAGTTTTTTTTTTCCTTCATCCTCAACACTTCGATTTACCCTGGCAGGTAACAAGTGGATATCACTTGCGAGCTGATAATGGAAATTCCCTCTTCAGCCTCCCTCGTCTTCAAAACTACCTACCTCCAAACCGATCTTCCCTCCGTGGAAGACGTTCAGTGTATTTTTTTTTCTTTTTTTCTGTTTGGAGAGAAGGTTTTCGCGCCTATGCCTCGTTCCTCTTCCCACCTTGGAGATTATCGTCTTTCGAAATATGGAGTCGGGAATCAATCGCTTCGTTTACTTTGCCACACACCTTCGCCCCCACTCAGCCACCTTCCTTCCCCCTTATCGCTCGCCTTTCAACCGTTCTCCCGTCGCCAGCATCCGCCCCTCCTCAGCTTAGTAGCCGCTTAAAGGTCGATCGCTATTCTCCCCCCGTGAGGAGGGGATATTTGCTCCTTCATTATACGCCAATTTGGAACTCGGCGTGGCGGCGTAAAACGCTTAACGTCTCTTTATTTTTTTCGCCCTTGGATTTTATACGCTTATCTTTCGTGAAATGTTTTCTAATGCTAGGTAAATGGTAATTACGAGATTTCTATCGAAGCAAAAGAATTTTGTAAATATTTCAATGCAAAGAACCTACCAAAGAATCAAATAAAATAGTAAACTGATGTCAATGCATATATTGGTGGCATTATGAAGTATATTTCTAAATTATCATCCATGCAGTAGCATTTAAGTACTACTTTGAAGATTTCTTTTTTTTCCATTTGTTGGTTCATCCTTCTACGCATTGGAGTGAAAATTGGCTTTTTTATTATCTGGTCGACACATGTATATTTCTATGCAAACTTTTATGAAGGCATGTATGCATTCATACAATTATTTTTTTCCCCCCATGAGGGGATATTTGCTCCTTTATTTTACGCCAATTTGGAACTCTGCGTGGCGGCATAAAGCGCTCAACGCCTATTTATTTTTTATTCGCCCTTGTATCGCTTATCGACGCTTGTGACGCTTATCTTTTGTGAAAGGTTTTCTAATGCTAGTTAAATGGTAATTGCGAGATATCTGTCAAATCAAAATAATATTGAACATATTTCATTGTAAAGAGCTTTACAAAGCTTTAAATAAAATACTATGCAGAAGACAATGTATATATTGGAAGCATTATAAATTATATTTTTAAATTATCATCCATGTAGTAGCATGCAAGTACCACTTTGAAGTTTCTCTTTTTTTCCAATTTTTGGTTCATCCCTCTACGCATTGGACTGAAAAATTGTTTTTTTTTGTCAGGTAGACATGTTTATTTCTTTACAAACTTTTATGATGGCATGTTCTTCTTGATACAATTATAGTTTTCTTTTGAGTATTCATCAGAATCCCAAGTGGAGTGACTCAGATACGTTTATTTCGGGTCACAAATAGTCATGTTTCAAGCAATATTTTGTTACTATTGGACCTTCCATTTAGGGCATAATTATCAAGAATTGCAGGGCTATTTGGCTTTAACTTCTTCTGAATTAGCAATCATTAGGTACTTTCATTGTTCCCATGGATCGGAAATGGTAATGCTCTTTTTCATTTACGAACTTCCTTTAGAGGATAGTATCTCCTTCATTACCTTTTAATTTGAAACTTGTCTCTTTAACTTTTGCAGCTTAATCTAAAACCGGATTTGACCCTTTTATGATCATGTGTATAATAAAGAGATATCATTAATAATTATAAAACTATCAGTTTCAATTTTAAAACTAAATTGAATCTATATACAAGGAGGATCGTTACACTGCCTTGCTGGGTTCAAGTTTTCTGTTTCATTTTCATTTTAAAGGTTATTAAAAAACAATCGTGTTACCTGATTGTTTGAAATTATTATGACTATCACTTTTCCAATCATTTTCTCTTAGAAATTAGTAAAGTATCACCCGTATTTCTTTCATAGGTTATTAGCGTAATTGATATTTTATTTTCTCCGCTATTTTTAAGGACTCCATATCCATTATTTGCCAGCCTAGATCCCGTCGTATTGGCAAAAAATATTCCAAATTATTTCTTGGTCAGTTAGGTAAATTGTTGTAGAATTTGATCGTTTGTAAATGGTTTGTAATTTCAATTGAAGGGTTTATGACATCTCTCTTCAAAGTCTCGGTCATAAGGTAAAATCTCATAGCTATACAAATTCTATCTATTCATGTTAAGTGCAACAAACAAAGAAGTTAAAATATTGATAGCAAATTTAAGCATACATTCAATTAACTTCTCATTTATCCAACTAAAAAATTTCCATTCTTGAAAATGTTTCACAAGGCCTAAGAGCCATTACATCAGGAACTGAACTGGCATACATTATTTAAAAAATTCTTCTTTATTATAACCTACCAGTGATAGTGGTCAACGGAGAGGCATTAATCACGAATTAAGACTTTAATTTGTACGAACCACACGACTTCAATTGGACTACAGATTATTAATTAATACTGAGTGAGAAAACAGATTTTGAGAAGAAAATTCGTAGTAATTTCTTAATATGTATTTTCTGCTCTAGGGTGCGCATCCTTACAGCCAAATTATAACTTTTTCACATGCCGAAAAGAACCTATTTTCTTATTATTTATCAGTTCAATTTTTAGTGTCAAGTGGTGATTGGTGCAACTCTGCAGAGGCGTAGTTAGAACGCTGAAGAAGACATTGGCCAGTTGTAGATCGAGAGTATTTTATTAAAGTATATATATTAATCTATATGCTGAGAAATATTTAAATTTATATGCATTTTTAAGGTGCTTTTACTTTGTACCTATCCCAGAATAGTCCTTAGACAGATTCTATTGTCTTCAATAGGATTCCGAAGGAGCAGGTGAATATTAACTATAATGAGTAGTCTACAGGCCTCTTCATCCGGCTGCTCGAAATTGCGATGTATCGGCGTTCATATGCAAGATGTTGGTGACGACGCTGTGTGAAAATTATGTTCAGGGTTTTGCGTATTTCAACGCAATATCATGCAATACACAGCATAAGTATGTGTGCTATATCATGCGTAGTTGCCCAGCTGATAAAATTGGTTTGAGTCGTGGACGACCAGACGTTGGTCAGTTGATCTTCGAAGGAATTGCTACATTTAGAAAATGAGTTGAAAAAGTAGTGCAGTAAATACGGAAAACGAGAAACAAATAAACCGAGAAGAAAAATAAGGAAAGCGAGGCTGATCATAAAATTAAGAGGGCACAAACTAGAGACAGTGGAACAATTTAATTACTTGGGTAGTACGGTAGAAGGAATTGGGCATAGTAGCAAGCAAATTAGGAGTAGAATAGCGCTAGCGAAGGGATCGTTCAATAATATAAAGAAATCTGATGACTGGGACCTTAAGCAAGGATTTAAAAATGAGACAGGTGAAGAGCTTGATATGGAGTGTGTCGTTGTATGGGGAAGAGACGTTTTTTGAGAAAGGAAGACGAAAATATGCTACTGGCGTTCGAGATATGGGTGTGGAGGAGGATGGAGAAGGTGCGGTGGAGGAAAAGGAAGATAAATGAGGATGAGCTTGTCCTACTAGTTTTTGATGAGAGGAAACTTCTGGATGAGATTTGGGTAATGCAGGGTAGGTGGCTGGAAGCGGTAATGAGAGACGATGGTTTATTGAAGGCCATGATACAGGGAAGGATGTTTGGCAAGCAGGGAAGGGGAAGAAAGAGAATAGGTTATATGGACGGGATGAAGAAAGGTAGGACATACGCTGAGATGAAGAAAGAAATACTAGAGGTGGAAAGCGCACCTCGTGCAAGAGTCTGCAGGATTTTCTCAGACATTCATCATAACCTACCTTTAACTGGTTGATTACTCTGATGATGATATCTTGCGATCAACTGTACAATGCAATGCGTAATATTGCGCAATATTTTGTGACCTGAGAAAGCACGCCAAATGCGATGCACCGCTTTTTTGCGATCTAAATGAGTATCGGAATGCAATATGGAAATCAGGAATATCGAAGTGCACAGCTCTTCATCCTCGGAGACTTCCGCTGTTACCTCCTCCGAGCGCCCCCCCTTTTCCCGCATATCACCTCCCCCGCACCCACTACGGGGGGGCCTCCTGAGTGAAAAACGACCTCCCGCCAAAGATTCCATTATGCGAGGACGGGAAGACCGAAAGGGGTTGACTCCGCGCCGACACTCACTCTTTATGCACATTCCTACCCCCTCTGCCTCCCCTCGACCATCTTCCTTCTCCCCCTCTACCACTCCCCGCTTATCTGCCATCGCTCCCTTCCTTCTCCCCCCCCCCCCACCCACCTTCTTTCCTTCCTCCCACTTCCGCCCACCCCACCCCTACCCCATCGCCGCTCTTAAAACAGGGCCGCCACACGTTCCCCGACTCACGTGCCCGCCATGCGTATCATCGAATACCTCCTCCTCTCCCAATCCAACCATCATCTGTGTTTATTTGCGTTACCTCATTCTTTTCCCTCAAATTGCCAATTCATAACTTTGTATTTTATATTGCAGTGCATAACTTAACTACTAAACCTGTAGGTTACACGGATTCTTCTAGACCCCATTCTTATACGGATATTTTCCTGCGTTCGGTTTTGGTTTAGTTGATGAGTTCAGCCAAATCCTTTCATATTTCCCTCTAAGGTTTTTATCTTTCTTATGTTTGTTTATATTTTAAATACTTAATTGGACACATTTTGCGACACAACAGCCTAATGAAAACAATAATGGAAGGTGAAATAATTGGGCAGAATTATAGAGGAAGACCAAGAATGGAATACATTAAGAAAATCACGAAGGCCGTCCAAGGAAATAATTACGTTAGAATGGAGTGGAATGGAGAGCTGCTGCAAACAGTGCCAAACAATCTTATGATTGATGACGACTGATGATGATTGTAAATGCTACCATTCTGCATTTGTAATGAATAAACTTATGACGCGCAGGTTTTATAGTGCATTAACAAATGTATGTCTTTGCTGATCTGACTGCTCATCTCAACTCCTTTATATTTAAACTTCATAGTGTTATTTTCTTTAGTTATTTTAAGTTTCAGCATTATGATTTGCAGAAATTGTTCTTATAGTTTTCTTTAATGTGCCAATGATTAGGTAGAAGATAAAAGTTATGAGTCTGAATTGCGCTCTACTTCATACAGTCGTTTAACTTAATATCTATTGCACTTATTCATAGAAAGGTCATGGATTCGCGTGAAATTGCGCTAAATCTAGGAGTATAGAAGCATACCACCCCTATTGCCTTCCCTCTGACGTGCCGGGAGGACCGTGTGCCGTCATTGACAGTTGGGACCGCATTACACTTCAAGGAAGAATTTACGAATATGTAATGATTTACGTGCGAGTTTCCTTTGCTTTTTGTGCCTATGTTTTTGCTTGTAATGCCTGTGACGTCTTTTCGTGTTTCGGATTTTTTACTTATCCATCTTAAGGTACAGTTCGACTACTTCAGGTGCACAGTACGTGAAGATGGCTAAGTAAAAAAATCCCGAAAAACGTGTAGTCAATTTTAAATAAAGTGGACAGTACCATATCGATTGCCTGTCATTTTTTATCTACAGTATCGATAACTGAATGTGCATATAAATCCTTAAAATATATCCTTTTATCGCGTATTCTGCAATTGTGTTCAGATTATTTTTTTCTACATTCAGGGCATTTTGTACTAGGATAAATAAGTACCCTTTGACTATGGTTTGAAGTAGTTCATTTTTCTTATTAATGAATGCACCCTCTGTCTATTTAGATAAGGACCAAAATATTAATGGAGACAATAATACTTGTGTTCATTAGTTTAGAATGTCTACCAGCTCATTATTCTACCCTAGTTTGTGATTCATAAATATAGGTGGTGTCAGAATGCATTTCGAGTGACAAACAAAAATGCATGCAGTGACCATGGTCACTAGAAATATTGCTATAAATTATGCTATTAAAACTGATATCCTTCATCCTATATACTGTGAAGGACATATCAAAAATTGAAATATATTCAGCGTCAGCCTCAATACCGGATCAATCTGTCGTGTTAACCGTCATTGGATAGTAACATAAAGATCTATGCTCGATCGACCAATCGCCTTATTTTTCTGTTCCTGAATAATACTTCAGAATATTAATCTTCATTGTTTTCACTTGAATGAATGAATAAAATGGGGAGAATGAAAAAGTTGAATGGTCAAATTAAGTCAAAAATGCAAGGTTTCTCTACGACGCTTTATGATAACATTAAATAACTCACGACTGGGTATTATTCACATCGACTCATGACTATTTCGCTGTTTCGCGTAAATTTGGTAGCGGAAATGCCTTCACTCAAACGGCCTAGTGCTGAACACACATTTTTTTCGTAAGAGGAAAGTGACCATAGTGATTCCATCCATTATTGCAATATGATCGTGAATTATTTCTCGGGAAAAAATTGAACTATCCTTATAAATTACGCACAAATATCATTAAAGTGTTCGTACTTCATTTGGTTGTGTCTTTTGATTTTTCAATTAATTTCCAGAATTTAAGTTGGCAGCTGTAAACTCATGTATTAGTTTAATATTTTAGATTCTGACAAACAGTTCAATGGAAGAAATATAAAAATTGTTTTATAGAATTAGCAAAATTGAATTGATATTCATCTGTTTATATGAAATAAAGTAAACATCCATCACCTAGTTTGCATTTCGAATGCTTTAAACAAAAATTAAGTTGGTATCCATCATAATGGCAAAAAGAAATTTGTCATAAAACATATACTCTCATACCATTCTTATTTTATTCCTTACTACTCTACGTACAATCATAATGCTGCAATATTCTTCACCCTCCTCATAATGATATGGAAAGCATGGCCTACAAGTGGTGAAAAAATATGAACACAAACTTTAACTTAAAGAGCCTCCGTCTTTCTATACCAAAAAGTGTCGAAAAGCACTCATAATTTATAAGGATCCGAAATGGTTACCTATATCTAAGTGTGCATTGTTAATTCAATATCTTTAATGATACATTCTAAATTTGGTTCAGGAAAGACTAAGGTAATTTTTGTTAGTCTTAGGCCCGGTTTTTTATATTTGGTTAACGTTAACCGTAAAATGACGTAGCCTTTTCTTCAACTGGTCGTCAACTGGAAGGTCTGACCGTCTGTTAGTTGTCGTGATCGGAATCTATGCGAGAACGTATTGAATTCGGTTTGTATCGTGAGAAATAACGCATCTAGAGATTGTTGAAGATGTAAATTCCGCTAATTGGGCTACAATCTAGTCTCCCGTAGACATGCATCTCGTCCAAATTTTTTATCAATACGATCGGTGCACACTACAGAAGTGGTACGTAATTGTACTCTACAAATAATAGAAGAGAGGAAACACGTTGCCGTTCTCTTTTTGCCTGCTATCCTGAACCGGAGAGCAGGTTCATTTGCCGCTGGAGTGCGCGCCCAGTACCAATTTGCGTCTGAGCGCAAGGACTATAATCGTATATCTTGTCTTCCGATCGCTTAATACTTCATGGAGCTCAGAAGCTCCGGAACCAAGTACTAAGAAACTGTGTAAATAGCCAGCTATGTATCTTGCATAGCTGGCAACACATATTTCATGGCGTTGGATAGACTTTGCAGTCAAATATGTCCACTAAAAAAATCTCTAACTGAATTACAGGATGTAAGGATAAGGTGTGAGGTGGAATAAGTTTAAATATTATAAAACCCGATTGAGGAATTTATAATTGTGATAAATTAAACTACCTTTAGCAAAACAACTGAATCATAAAATCCAAAACCATGATCAAGTATTCGTATTCGAGTTATAAATTCACCCAAAAGTGGCTATACACATTGTGTTTCCTAGGCTTGAACTGATTATTTTTCACGATAACCCTTGGCTTCCTTAAACATTCTTTAATTTATATATCTACTTCATTCTAGGCTATCTTAGTATTTAAGTCTTTAATACGTAATGATTTGTTCATATGCAATGATCCAAACGCTATCCATAATTTTTCAGGTGAGATGATCATTTCAAACGACAAATATCTGATGACTGAAATAAATAGCTCCTACTACAGCGTCCAGATGAGACTGACCATAAGGAAATTCGACAAGTCTGACTTCGGGGGCTATAAATGCATTTCCAAGAACTCTATTGGAGATGCAGAAGGAAACATAAGGTTATACGGTGAGTGCAAATCAAAACTTTTAAAAGATTTATTTTCCAAAGTAAGGTGAATGGAACATTAAAGGCATATGGAACATTTGACATTATTAATGCCATGACTCTAAAATTTACTTGAAAGCTAAATATAATGGAAAATGTTTCCATCATTTTTAAGAAATAGTAACACTTTCTTTTAATAAATCTGGTAACATAAAACTAAAATCCTCGATACAATTTAAATTTTGTCCACTTCTTGCATGATTTTAAGGTTATGATGCATGAGATAATATATTTTAGCAATTTTGTTTTCCAACCGAGGAAAATATATGATTACATGCCAACGGATATATTTAAAAATGACCGCATTTCCAGATAGGCGTATCTGCATTGCCTTTAAATATTGGAATCTTAAGATCTAATTCTCAGCATATTTTCACATCCAACGCTGACACCTGATAGAAGCATAGCGTCATAGCATATTAAAATTAAATCCAAAGTACATATTTATATACATAAATGGGTGACATTCACCACGAGAATAAAACCTTTGCATCTGTGCGCGTGCCAGCGTATCAATTCATTCATGTAGTCGCAATGATAGGAAAAATTGTCAAAAGTATTTATCAATCAAGTAAGGTTACATTTATATTAATATGAGTAGTCAAGAGTCAGTATTAGCCTGTTTCTTTGTGAAGTAAGATAATATTAACGCTACTAAGCAGAAAAAAAGGTTTTTCAGATGCCAAACCTCCTTACTAATTAACTCCTGTGGGCGCGCCAAATTCACTCCCACGAGTGGTCGCGCCGTGGCAATGTTACCGCAAAGATAAATTGCATTCCTATATTTAAGGGCAAGATAATTTGCTAATTATAAAGGCTGATTAAGTTGTTACAGTTACATCTTTTATTGTGTGACACTGAATGTACGTTGTTAATCATCTTAGTTCATATCTAGGTCCTTTTCATCTTCTCATCTCATACATGTTGTCTCTTGACGACAATGCCTCCTACATACATTATTTTTACATCTCTGGCACACAATTTTTGACCTGCAATTTTTATGCCAACTGAAAACATGGCATATTACTGGTTTAGTTGCTTCAGGATCCGGTTCCTTGCTCTTATATTTTCCTAAAATATCTTTTATGTCTTTAGACAAACGTCAAACTCTCTTCGATGTCACACAGCTACTGAAGCGTCCGGTGGATAATTGATCCGGATATCGGAAATACTCCCTCCTATCATGAGAAATGAATACCTGGAGACACAGACATTAAGTACAAACGGTACCAAATTGAGAGCTCAGAAACTAAAATATGCCGCAATTTGCCGCGGGCGCGCCCACCCGTTAAGAAAGTATTTAATCACGTAAACCTTCATTTTACATATTATTTCAAGATATCTCAAAGGCGAATATTTATGAATTCAATAAGACAGGAGTTAATTCTGGAAACGAAAAATGCAGCAAATAATAAATCATACGATAATTCTTACAGTTGGTTGTGATGATGAGTATGGTTGACCTAAGTCAGAAGAAGAAAGATTGGCTACATCTACGTGGAAAAGTCTGTTGAAGATAAGTTTGAAAAGAAAACTAAGGGCTAAATGCATATATTGACAGAACATGCTTTGTAAATGCATTTAAAACCTTTAAAACACCCTGCTGATTTGCATTATCTTGGCAAAGGCACGAGATAAATGAATATGTTTACATAGTTCTCTAGTTGGTCATAGAGAAAGCTCAAATAATCCATTGGGTGTAAATGAAAATGAATAAATAGAAGACATATGATTGTTGACGATGGGTATCTTCTTTCTAATATTCCAACGTTTAATCAATTTTGTTTGCATAAAAACGTCATGACAGATGCACGTCCCAACCATTAAATTTCAAAAACACCTATTCTTTTCAAAGATAAAAATTTCTGCATACACTGAACTACTCTTTGGTATCAGAGATGAAAAAAATTTCTTTTCCTTTAACTTCTGCATATTTGTGAAAAGAGGATGAAATTCTGCATTTTTTTTTATATATCAAAATTTGAGGAATTTATTTGAGAAAAAAATCATCAAGGTGTTCCCACTGGCCAAAGTCACTTGCTTATTAACAAGAAGAATTGTGACTTCTTCTTGAATATGAAGATTTACCACCGCACATACTAAAAGAAGAACTGGCTGAAAAAGTGACTTTGCATTGCACTAAGGAAACGAGGGAGTATGAATTGACACCAATAAGGTTCATGAACTAGTCAGCGCACCACGTTTAAATACTGGAAGCGCCGGAATTTCCCCACGCCTAAAAGCGATGCCGATGGTGGTCATTTTGAAGACTTCAATTTGTGTTCCTTTTTTATATGTTTTAATTAAATTCAAATGAAATCAAAAGTAATGACATAACTCTTTCGTTTGGAGTGGATCTAAGCCGTAATATGACATTTTTTTATAATGCAATGTTTTAACCTCATACATTTGTCCAACACACTAATATTCTTCCTTCAGATAATGACGATTATATAACATTTGATTCATATGACTATTTAGGCATAAAAATACACAGCAGTGGAAAGAGCGCAGAAACGATTAAAGATAGGATTAATAAAGGTAGAACAACCATTAATATGTTAAATTCAATACTATGGAGCAAAGATATATCAAATAGAAATAAAAGATACATATACAACACCATATTTAAAAGCATACTTACATATGGGAGTGAAATATGGCAAATGAATGTGAGTGACGAAAAGAAACTTTTAGCTACAGAAATGGACTTCCTAAGAAGGGCAGCCGGAAAATCCAGGCTTGATAGAGTAAGAAATGAGAGAATTCGAGAAATTATGAAAATGACAACAACCATTCTGGACGAAATCAAGTCAAAACAACTGCTGTGGTACGGACATGTTCAGAGGATGCTCAAAGAAAGACTGCCCCGCACCATCATGGAGTGGAAACCCTATGAAAGGAGAAAGAGAGGAAGGCCACCTAACTCATGGAGGAGCGGAATAACCAAAGCCATGGCGGAGAGAAACCTGCAAGAAGGAGATAGGGAAAACAGAGAGGCCTGGAAATTGGATGCCGTAAAGCGCAAGCAAGCGCTCTAAAGACGGACATATACATATATATATATATATATATATATATATAACATTTTACCAATATAGATAGCCTTAAATGTGTTAAAAATATAATTTTATCAATTATATTTTTAATAATAAACTAATATTCGAAATAAGCTAATATTGAATTAAATTGAATAAATGATTATCATGGAATTTTTAAGTTTCGCAATGACAATAATTACGAGTGGAGTAATTACGACTTTTTCCTTTTCTCGCTGTAGATTTTACTTTAGGTAATTGTTACCCCCTGAAAAATTAACTAAATTTTCTTCTGCATCTTTTCACTTTTACACTGGAGTCTAATCTTTAGATTACTCTGAGATTCAGTGTTCTGCACTGATTTTAGACTTTCATTGCCTCGTGACTATTAATTCCTTTCGCATATTTCACTTCTCCAGAGTAAATAAGTGCCGACTGGAGATTTACTGTCACAAAGTCGTACGCTTTCCATACATTAACGGCGCGAAATCAAATAAATACATTCTGATACAATTGCAATGGCCACCTGTAATGCCCAGCGCTCGTTGCAGACTCCTCGTCATTTCTTAATGTACATGTACCCACTCCGTATTATGAGGAGTTGAAGAATGCGGCTGACTCTGTAATCCTTTTCTTGTTAAGTCTATTTAGATAAATCCAGTGCGTAGTACAGTATTAATTCATTTTTGCTATTTCTACCACTATGATTCACCATCCTCGTTGCGCCTTCAAAATTCGCTGTTATGGCAACGAATACAGATTTTGACGTTGGTAGTATCTCTAGTACTTTGCGTCTGATTCGTTTGAACTGTCCTAATATGTTGATTGTCGTTAATGTTTTTTTCAAAGAAAATGAGATGAAAAACTATCCGCTGTGAGGTTGTAGGCGTGGTCTCATAGCAGTGAAGTACATTTTTGAAGAGATATCATCTAATTTCCCAATTGTCAATAAAACCTTTACAGAAGTATTTTTATTTTTCATTAGCAAACATCCAAAAATATTCATTTACTTCTAAGCCAAATATTGGGTGGATGTGCGTAAATACGATTAGTTAAAAAAGCTGCTCATCAATAAAAAATTAATCACCAGGCTAATCACCAAAAATACTTACTTACATACACGCCTATTTCTTTTACCTCGTATCAGAGAAAAATGATGTATCCCAATTTTCTGGAAAAAAATATTTCAAAACCAAAAAATCTATCCATATGCTCACCTTGTGTGCATAATCACTTTTACAGCTTCAATGTTCTCGACTGTTTTTGTCCAGTCTTTTTAACTTAACGGATTAGCCTCTGGCCCACTGCAATTTTGATGTACCGAATCACACTTTTATCAACTGACAAACACTGAGGTTAAAAGCGTTTTTTATGTGTTGCCTTTAGCTTATCTTGAAGTTGAAAAATTTGTTTCAACAATAAATAACACACACGATTTGGAAAGCAATTTATACTGGTGAATAATAGGCCATAGTAATTCCGGAAAGTGTTTCATATTAAATATTTCTCCGCAATTCAGAGCTGAGAAAGTCTATACAAAATTCACGATATACTTGCGTATGATGATAACAAACAAAAAGCGAATAAATTAAAAATATCCACAAATATATATATATATATAAATATATAAATATATATGTAAATCCATAGAAATACTTATTTGAGAATTAGAGATGCGGTAAAAATGAGCGCTGTGGCGCTTATATATATAGGTAAATATTTCGGAAAATATTGAACCTATCGCCAAAATGTATTCATGAGTACATGATACTGAAATTCATTAATAGTCATGAAATACCACGAAAGTATTTCATCAAGTGTTATGGGAACGTCGACGTTGAATATTTCAAAACGTTCAAAAGGACTACTCTGGCATTTATTGTGTTAAAGAGCACTGCCTTTGTATCATACTATTAGATTTTAATTAGTGCTCGCTATACGAGGCATAAATAATTATTGTTAGACAAGTGCAAGAGATTGAAAAGAAGTTTTATCAAATAAAATCAATTTGGAAGTATTCCGATTTGCAACCCCGTCACTTGAATAATTATTCCTTAGCCAGTACTTGAAAGTAATTCCAGGCTATTGCAATCCACTGTAATTAACCTAGAACCCTTTCCGATTTCAACCAATAGTAGTGCTATTTTTAATCCGTTCATTGAAATCTGTTGTATTCCCTTGGTTGGCTGATTCGTACAAAGACAATGGCACCGAGCCAGGGGATACTCGATTAATGTTCAAGGAGACACGACCAAGAGGGAGGATGAAACACGTCGTATGTAAATGTGGAGAGGAAGCAACGTAGAGAAAAGGACAGATTGGAGGTGGACGGAGAAGGGAACGTGAACAAGAGCGAGGAAGGTTCCGCGGCTGGAGAGAAATGGTTGTGGAAGCGAGACTGGTGTCTTAATTACAAGCCGTCGCCTTCGTGTGAATGAAGAGAATTAAAGATGGAATACCCATTTAGACAATTAGCATCATCGATTGTTCATTAACATCAGCACTCATATGTGCAAATTTATGGTTTAGTATGATGAGATATAGCATATCACATAACTGGTTAACTGTATTCTATCTTTGGTCTTCCCTGGTTACCCTCCCAAGTTATATTCACCCCCATAATGGTTTTTACAGTGATCATGTGTCCCTCGCTGTATCCATTAGGTTAGTTCTTACAATTTTTCATACTACATATGGTGACTTAGCAAGACTTATTGCCAACAAATTTGAAATTTGTGAACACCAATTTTCTCTTTAGGTATTACTTTCCTTAAAAATTCTTTTTCTTTATTCAACATATTTTTGTAATTAGTAGCTATCCGACAACTGGTTTTCTGTCGCTCTTTCCTCCCTAATTTAAGTAACTGAAGTCATTCATCTAAAAATTCATCTCTCCTATTGTATCCTTCATACTATGTGCAAGTATTTAATATGTTATTTGTTGATAAATCTTCACATTTAACCACCCTTCCGTTAGGTTAACATGGGGATATTCAGTCTCATAATGTGTATTGAAAATAGCTTCATCTTTCCAGTTTATCTTACACAAATATCCTTTCTTTTTAGATATTTATTGGTTATTTTCTTTAACTTATTCTTTAGCACCATGCTTCCGTTGCTTCAGATCTAAATTATTTTAATGTATATACTTCACTGCCTTTTAAACGAATATTTAAAAAAGGAGTTAATTCAGTGGTAGCACTTCTTGTGAGAAAGTAGGAATTGTTGGTCGTTGTGGGGTAGAGAACCCGCTTTTCTGAGAGATGCCCGAAAAAAAATAAAAAAATCATTTTAAGCCCCATTAAAGCAGGGATACATGTTAGGGAGACATTTATGGCGGGTGAAAGAGAGAATAGGAAAGGGAGCAAAAGCATAGAAAGGCACTGGTATCTCCCCACTTCGATTTGAGATCACGAAGAGGGACCCTCCGCCGGCAATCTATTTTGCCACGGGGACTAAGATGTTCCGCTCGTGAGAACGCCGGGACGCTAAAGGGGAAAGGTTTTTGCGAGGGCATGAGTGAGGAAGCAGGAGAAGGAAAAGACCCTGAGTGGCATTCGGCAGTGAATAACACAGGTTGGTGATTCAAGTTCCCCGCGAGGGAGGAAAGTAGCAAAGGGGTAAAATTTAAGAGGACCGTGGAGGGATGTGTAACGGAGGTAGGATGGAGGGTTATACGGGGGTATAAGTCCCTGAAAGAAAGGACGGTCGAGAAAGCCGGTATGAGTTTAGTGGAGGCGCCAGGGTAGGGATGAGAGAGTTTCGTAGAGGTGCCAGGATTGGTGGGGGATAGTTAGAGGGGAACGTTAAAAAAAGGTTCCACGTGGGGTGAGTAGGGGGTGTGGAATAGGGAGAAAGTATTTCAGGGGGAGGGTGAGAAGGAAAAGGGGATGAAACTTCTCCGGAGCTGGGCCAACATCCGAAGCGGTAAGTGGATTCTTACAGTCAAGGGATCTCGGACGGGTGTGGGGGGAGGGGGTTGTTTTTAGACGTGGGGATGGGTATTCGTGTCAGGAGGGTTGGTTTTAACGTGTATGTAGGGGAAAGCAAAAGAGGGCTCGTGAGATGGCTCTTGGCTGGGCGGTCGGGGTTATATATGTAATAGTCAGATGGGTAAGGTCGGCGGGATTCGGAAAAGGGGACTGCTGAAGAACAAAAGAAGATAAAAAAGACCAAGATTGTAAAAGAGGAAGTTCCGGAACCAATTCCACATTCTCTCCGTTCTTGTGCCACCGCGCTTAGGTATCTGCATTGGCTTCCATCCCCTGAATTTCACCATCCTCAAGATATTCTCTTACTTTTTCCTTCCCATACATCTTTCCCCCCACTTCGTACTCTTTATCCACTCCTGGTCGTGTCATTGAAGTTGTTCAACTGGAGTGTGTTAAAGATACCAGGTCGAAAAGGTTGGGAGCTATGTGGATGCCAAGAATTTAGCAGCATCTTCGGGAGTAGGAGAGGGCAGGGATTAGAGATGTGCGATATGAAAAAGCTCTTTTAAGTCAATGGTTATGAGTCAGGCCTTGCGAAATGAATTATACTATAAGAAAAGCCTATTAAATGCAAGCAATAGTATTTTCATGTCCAAGTGAGCATTACAGCACCAATTTATAATTTAAATTTATAAAAACTATTATTAAAACGATCTTTTAAAGCACTTATCTGCCAAGCCCACAGTTATTTCTGACTGAAAACAGCTTGGAAAAATAAGGAAATTTTAAAACAAGCATTCTTTTGCCTTAGAAGATTGCCCCTTACAGATGAGGCAAGAATCTCGGTATGGGAAAAGTGTTTGGTTAAGGAAAATGTGAGAGGAGAGAACGGTATGCAATATTGAAGGTCGTTCCCGTCCTTTCTTCGGGACTTACTTGCCGAACGGACCACCAGCAGAGAACGGAAATATATCCTATGGGTATGTTTTGGTAGAAGAACTGTGATGTGGTCCACTGACTAATTCGTCCTGCGTTTTCAACGACCTAGTTTCCATCGAAAATGTCCAAGTAGAAAAGGCTCGTTTGTGATAAGTGACTTCCCTGAGGTAATCAACGGTCGTTCAGAATCACATTCCACTGCCCATGTAGACGTTGCTTCCAATAGCCAAAAATACTTTAATTCTATCAATTAAGTGCCTTGTGTCTCGGGTATTATATCAAAACCTTTGAATAAGACACAAATTTATGTCGGATCGTCTATGACATTAGGCATACAAGAAGTCATTTGAACATACGCTGCGTAGTCATAGCATTTCCTTAATGCTTTCAAATTTATATTTTACATTTCTATTTTATTTACCCAATTCTGGAAAATATTTAAATGCATTTATTGGATGGTAGAGTTGGCATGAGCATGCAAGGACATTAAGAAAATATTTTTTATGAAACTTCGCCCATGAGTTTTCTTCATCTAAAAATAGTCTATAATATAAAATAAGGCTTTTTGCTAGACCCAATTGTCAAAGTGAAATTACATGATTAGTCATGAGCATGAGAAATTAGCGTCATATTTATATTGCATGTCATACCATTGCACGTCCAATTTAATAATATAAAATTTGATTCGAACGCTTGAGCCATTCCAGCAGAAATCATGAAATCGCATGCCATATCATAGTACGTCCAGCCTGGGAAAGTGTCATTATTTCTTTTTGCCCCCACTCGGTTAACCCCGTCCGCAGAGATGGAACTGCCTTACAGCGCCAGGGGCACCATGGACCGGGGCGACTCCCATATGGACTCCGCGGGCGGTGATGGCGACGATTCCGGGGAGCCGGGCGACGGCAACCGGCTCTACCAGGGGTCACTGCGTGAGGACGGTGGCGGCTCGGCTGGGGGCAAGGGGGGCGGTGGGGACGAAGGAGGAGGCGGAGATGGTGGTGGAGACAGGGGCGGCGGCTCCTCAGCCCCCCCGACATTCTCCACAACCAATAGCAGCTACATCCTCCTTTTAGTCTCTATACACCTAGCCCTACGAGCCGTCCTATCTTCGCTGCAGTGACCGCGTGGCACGAATACAATGGGGCCGTGTCTGTCTCATTTTACCCTGGTGCCACATTTGACCTTCTCAGTTGTGTGCCCAACTCAACCCTCCGGGTGGATAGAAGCTCTCCGTCTTCACCCGCTTGGCAGCGTTATTTCGTGGATCTCGTTGCCGACTCGTGAAACAGTGATTTTCCCTTTTTTTTAGTATCAATGTGCCAAAAGGGTGTTGAGGAGTTGGAAGTAGAGAAGGAAGTGCCGGTTGTGGCGTTAAATTTCACGTCCCAAGCATAAAAAATCCAAAACACAAACATGCAACAATGATTCACGTCAAATTCCTACAGACGTAATAAAACGATCAGAATAAGTACATGTATTCAAATAACCTCGTCTCCTTTAACTCTCTCGCCTCCTGAACCTTTCCTTTAACAGATATTATGTGTTTCAAACTGGATAAGTATATCCCTAGCGAGAAACACTCACGCTAGAAGAATTCATTACGTTGTTACATACCTACGCTTAGAATTTTCTAAGCGTACCATGTGACTCATTAGTTACACTGTAGAGGTTATCTGATGGAATTTCTGACACTGTTTACCTTTCATAACGTCAAATCCTGTAACCCCTGGGGAACACGTCCCCTTACCATCCATCACATTGAAGTAATATCAATGTTTATTTTATGATGTTGGAAGTAGGTAGCTCTCAACACCATGGACATTGGTCAGAAAATGGCGTATCTTTTCCTGTTTGTGCATGAGTGTGTTGATTGCTGGGCTCGAGATGATCACTTCCAAGGAAAGAGTCGCCGATTTGATGTATGTGGTAAAGCGCGTTGCAGCCAAGTTGCAAGATGGTCACCTAAAGTGTTTTTTTAGACGTGCTCGCCGCGCGGCGGCGAATTTAATATGCATTTAAGCTGCCCTCTCGCGGAAGCAAGCGAGAGATGCAGTCCGCTTTCATGGAACATGTAATATAATATAATGGGATGAATATTTGAAGAAGAAAACAGTTTTTGTTGTTACTGATCGTTCGCCATATAAAAGATGTATACTATGCGTCCGATTTCCGTGTTACGTATAGTAAAAAAAATAATGGGAGCTTGTTTAAACAAATCCGTGTGCGCGAGTTTTTTTTTTTCTTTTTTTTATGGGCCTCTATTTTATGCAAATGGCAGGAATAGGTGTCTCCCCAATCCTTAACTTCCTTCTCTGGTAAACCCTGCTCCTTCCCTTTCGGCCCTACTACATCTAATGTCCCTAATGAAACCCCATACTACCTCCTCCCCGAGCCCAATCGAACGGTACGCAAGGATCTTAGGGACATGTTGAGTGCGTTTTGCAGTGTGCTTGTGTATGTCTGTCGTTTTTGAGTGTTTCAAGAGTCAGGAGAGACTAAAGGACGTCCCACACACATTCTTCTTCATCATCACTCCATTCATCACGGACAGGAACGATCTCAGATGTAGGTTTCTTATTTTTTTCCTTTCAAACTTACGAGTGTCTTGTGAAAACCAAACCAACATCAATCACATTTCGCCCAATCAACCCAGATAAAACGTCTTCTAATTTTACCCCACTTGTAATCATCCCTCTCCTTATCAGGCATCTGAAATGTATTCTACTCATCTCATGAGGAAAATCCTTGGCATCCTTTTTTGACAAAAAGCTCACATATCTTCTCCAAACTAGGCCTAATATCCAAAGGACATTGGTGACAGGTTACCCCAAGGCAAAGAAGTAAACATTTTCGAACCAGCACCTAAAGTGGACCGTATATTCGCATCTTCTTCGCCATTAATAATTTAATACAGAATTATGGTCGTGAAGGGGTAGTAAAAAATAAGATGTGAGCTCCCTGGTTACTGGCGTAGGAGAGCCTCTTGGGGCCTTATCAGAGACACTGGTAAACAGACACTGCGAGTGTTGTAAAAGAGTGATGAAGAAAATGGGAACGTTTGAAGTACTGATGTCGTTTTACAAAAGTAAACAGCCTCTTCGACTCTTAGTGGACTGTGTGGTGGAGATTTTCTCCGGAGTTGTCGCCGTTCAGTGTGTATGGGTCTGTCACAAAATTGTTTGTCGACACAATTTGGTTGATCGCTTTGTTCCATGCCGCTGCCTTCGTGCAAAGAGGAAGAGGATTAAGGATGAAAAAAGCCATTAAGACAAACAATACTATCGATTGTTATTCATACAAGAGTAATAACTGTTGTAGAAAAAGTGTGTATATATGCTATGGATGAAATGATATTATTATATTATACTGAAATGAATAAATATATAAATATATATGGGGAAAGATGCTGCCGTTGCACCAATAAAGGTTTTGAAAGATGAAATGGTATGGTTTATTTCTTTGTACGCTTACGTCAATTGTTCAGTTGTTTTGAAATTTCCAAAATATTTGTCTTCCATTTCGAAATTAAGTAAATGTCTTTTAAAAATATGACGGCTATCCCATTCCATATTACTCCAAGATTATGAATAAGTTAATGATATGTACTACTAATACTAACTACTTATTCAGCGAGCTTTAAATTTATGCTTTTAATTCCCATGTTCTACATATTTCTATTCCCTTTTTCCTTAGGAAAATCAAAAACATGTTATTTTTGCTGATGGTGAACTCCGTTTATCCCGAGTATGACGATCCCTTGTGTAATGCAACACTTAAAAAAATGGATAAATACAGCTTTACTTACTTGAGAACCGTCTTCACTTCATGATATCTTGTCCTTTCTTTTCTTCAATTTGTAAACAGACTTAAAAGTTTTGAGAAAATGAGTAATTTCGTACAATTAAACCCATTTTAAATAAAATGGTTAATCTTCACAACATGTATGTACGTGAAATACACCTCCTGGTTCTCTTCCCTAGTAAACCTCCTTAAAACTCAGAGGCGATGAACTGATAATTTATTGTGATAGAAATATTAATAGTACTTTATTTTTTTACAAAATTTTCTGATCATCAAACTTGGTTGTATTATGGTATTGATATTCAAATTTGATTTATGTGCCAGCAGAGCTCCCGGATTCGTATGTCGAAGGCGTATTTCAGCGTGGTCATTGCTGCAGTCAGGAATACGGACGGTATCATTTTCAAGGTATGTGGAATATAAATGAGATTTTAAAAAGGAGATAACGATGCAAAAAAAATGATTCATACCTCTTAGTTACTACATTACAAAATTAAAAGAATGATAAGATTTCTAAGTAACCAAAGTACACTAATAGGTTTTCCTAAAACTAGGTTTAGCTTATCATTCTTGTAGTCAGATCACATAGCTTTGCAATTTACTATTTTTCCCCTTGATTTCATAAAAGTTAGAAAGATTGTATTCTTAATATATGAATAAATGCAATTTCAGCTGATAGATAACCCCAGAATTGATAAGCCTTCCTTATCTATCGAAAATCACGTTCATCAATACTTAATGTTAGCCCTGTCCTCTATCGAACGTCTCCTTGAAAGACTATCCTTCGTCCATCGCTCCTTTCTTTCATTATATCAATTTCCTCCTTTTTTCTACTTAAACAAAAACTTAAATTTAACAATTTCTTTGTGTTATTTACTAGTTTTTTAATCACATATTTTAGTTATATATTTTTATCAGCTAAATTGGCATGTCTCAACTTATAAATAAATTTATAATAGGAAAAGCAGCAGAAATGAATAACAACTTGTTTTTATTGATTTCTATCATATTTTGATTCTACAATTTTAAATATTAAGTCACCTAGGCATGTGTTTGAGAATCTGGGATTTAAGAGAAATAACAATTAATGGAGATATGCCTTAGTTTCTACCCCAATCATTGCATAAATACTCAAATAATGTGATACAAATTCACACGCATCTATACATAAAACACTCCCGGGGGAATGCAGGGTCTGCATACCGGGACACTGATTTTCAGCATTCCTCCTCTTCTATGTATATTCGTTCTTCCGTCCGTCTTACCGTCAAAAGTAAGTCGGGGTCAACCCAGGATCAAACAGTCCACAATTTGGCATTGTACATGTCTCATTCAGCGTTTTAACGTGGCCAACTGTATGTTGCGATGTCAATGAGTCACGGCACCGCAAGGAATTAAGGTTCTTCTTTACTTAAAGACAAACGCATGCGATTAACGTCATTGCGTTAAAAATACTGTTTTTCCAGGAATAGCCAATTAGGCAAATATTTGTACGTTAGTGCCATCTACATATTCTACATACATATTCAACCATCATTAGCAGATCCTGCTTATTTTGAGCACCGGTTACTTGTGGCAAGCATTTATTTGACACAAATATACAGCAAAAAAAAACGGAATCAAAGAATATGTTGTGAGTTTTCTCCTTTCATTGGGACAGCTTGCCGTTCACCTGCGACACGTTTAAAGACTCGAAAACACTCCCGGAGGAATGCAGGGTCTTCATACCGGGAGACTGATTTTAGCATTCCTCCTCTTTTTTCTTAGCAAAATTCTAATCTTCCGTGTCGGCACGCATTCTTCCCCTTTTATGCTCATGGATCACCCAGTAGACAATGCAGACGTCACGGTAGCAAAGAGTTCAAATAAGCGTCAGTGGTGTGAACTTGTGATGTTTTTCAAATCGTATTCCGTTAACAGACAAGACCTGAATTGTTGAAATAAAAATCAGCGCCAACAGTTAAAAATATTTATATTTTCCTGAATAAAATGCAACGTAAAAGGCTGTAACTGATTGAAAAAACGCAAAACTGGCTTCAATTAATGATCACCCATCTCAAATGAGTCATTGACTTGCGTAAACAGCAGGAGTAACTAAATCTACGGTTGATGATTGATGGCACAGCAGGATAACTTGAGAAAAAAATGAACTCGCAATTGAAAACAAGTAGCATCGCAAATATTTAAAGTTAAAGTTATAATTCTGATGTTGAGAGCGTCATAAATTACTTATTTTCTATTGTTAATAGGCCAGAGGGGTGTTTCAGTAGTTCAATTCCGAAAAAAAAGTCGAAGGAGCTAGCTAAGAAGCTGGGTTGCAAAGATTTTAAATAAAAAATTGCTTAGTGATCTCAATGTAAATGCAGGAAGGAATTAAAGTTCAAAAATGCGCATGGAGAAAATAATAGTACCGAGATGCAAGTGGTGGATACCTAAGAAACAAACCAATTTTTCTTCGGTGTGTTCGCGGATGACACTTGCAACGCTGATGAAATTTAAAATTCTACATCAACTGACTTTATTAGAAGCATTTATGTAGAATTCATGGGGTCAAAAATTGATGAACCGAAGGTACCTATCTAATTTTGTATACGTTTGGTATTTGGGAAAAGTGGATGGGCCCAATACTTTTAGGGGTTCAGAATGAACAGTTTTCCATTCGAGTAAGAGTAACGTCTATAGAAATGAATAAATGACTATGGGATCCTTTATGCACTTGTTAACGGATTAAGGAAATGAATAAGAGTAGAAATTAAAAAATTCTATTCTAATTCTGGAGAATAACTGATAAAATACTAATTGTTTTATTTATTTAAAAAACACTATTTGTAATGTCTGCCGGCTAACACAGCATCATTGGTGCGTCTACTCCAGATGAGGATCATTGGAAATTTGAAATTTTGTTCCATGAAAAATTGGTTGACCACAGTCTTTCATCAGTCTAAGGATATCAACTAACGTCTTTCTTCACACCCAAAGAAGCGAGGGCAGAGTTTGACGCCATGCATGCAGTGAAGTTTTTGGTTGATTTCTTGCAAGAATGAATTAGTGAAAATATCCACAGCTGCATTATTTGGAATTACAAAGCATTTTTGCATTACACAAATGCGACGTTACCAATAATTGAACTTTAAAGTGGCAGCACCAATGAACTGCCACAAGATATGGCACAAGTTATAACTGAAAAATGATACCGTGGAAAAGTTCTAATTAAAACACGGTAAGGTCCATGAAATGAGGAACATGAAGGAGGTGGAGATGTAAGCATATTCGAGTAATTTTGTTGGATGCCAGGATATTTATTGTTGGAATAAAACGTTACTCCATGCAGAAAGGCAACAAAAGAATCCTTATTTTTTCTTTAGATATATGTTCCCAATTCCTTTGCCTGCAGACGGAAGTAATTGATCACTGTAATTCAATAGTAAATGATCAATTACGCTCACGAACTGCGAACTAAGGATTTTGGAGAAAAATGCACCATGACTAATTCAATAATATAGAAAACAACTTGCACTGTCATGGTACTTGTAAGAACTGAAAAGATGGTATCGTGGAATACTTCTAATCGAGCAACAAGATCATGTCGTAGATGGTGAGGAAATGGAAGGAACTGGACGTGTGCGTGAGCATAGCTTAGTTACTACTCAGGATGCCAGGAAAGTTATTTATGGCTTAATGCATTTCATTCAGAAAGAAAATAAAAGAAAGTCATTATCGTCACAAGATATGTGTGGTAATTTTGTTCTCGTGCAGAGTAAAAATAAATCAGGAGATTATATTGGATAACTTTTTCGTCGATGAGTTACAAGTAAAAGATTTTTATGTGTATTACCTACTAATGGATCTCTTTATTCCCTGGTATGGATCTTAAATATGATTAAATGAAACAATTACCTATTCATCTTACATGTAGTGGCTTCCCCAAGGATGAGCATCAAAATTTAACCATAATTACAGAATAGTGATTCATGAAAAATATTAATACTTTAATCACTATAGCCAATTTATGACTCGATTTATATTTGCATAATTATTTTTATGCAGAAAAACTTTCAGGTCTTAATAATTTCATTTTAGCTCAAATATATTCCTTATTACTTCATACATAAAATAAACCGGACAGCCCCTTGATTTGGGGAAATTGTCAGGTCCCGAAGTATCCCACTTCAATGTAAACTACGGCAGTACAAAATTTATGATTCAACATTTGCTCATTAAAAACCCTGCGGCAACCATATTTATTAAAAATAAGCTGAAAAATATCCAATTATATGTAGAACCGAAAAAAGTTTATTTTTTCACCAATATGGATAACGTAACTTACTTCTACAAACAATAAGTTACACCAAACTCAATTGCGCCAATGCTAAATCATTTGTCAAAAGGTTTGTCAGATATGTGTGCAGTTCCCTGCAAATCACTGAGTTCAAACTCTGCATCGCATTAAATATGCCTAATATATTACCTTCACTTCCAATATTTAGGAAAAGCATCCTAAAATATGTATATTTCCCGCCCTCCTAAATATTTTCGCAGTTTTTTTCTTTATTGCACTTTTTAGTTCAACATAATGAGTTTTACGCAACATATGGGATTAAATAGAATAAAAATGTCAAATGTTCTATCCTAAAAAGCGTTTAATTGTTTTTGAAAACTGCTTCCAACAACAGCAAATATGCATAAAGAGTGACAAATTAAACCAAATTTCGAAGCAAGGGCAATGTTTTAATTGTTTTTTTATATTTTTAATTGTGTTTTCTCGCAATTTAAAAACATAAGTGCATAATACAAGTTCTTTAAATCAGACTCACTTTTAAATTTTTATGCATGTAAGTAGGCTTTTTAGTTTTGCTCAGACAACAAAGCGATGGTAATCATGCAAGCTGTAGGTGCCCTCCAAAGAAACATTGTACTTCAACTAGCAATTACCACATCCCCACAAATTGCACGTGAAAGTTCACTTTTGATACGTTTTTGTCTACTCTCAGATACGCCCTAACCAATACCCTAAACAACCCCAGGGGATCGAGACAGGAGATAATCATTTTGTTTCTGCGGCCTCCATAACATTTCATGAACGAGGTGCTCTGGCTGGAAAGAAACTTCGCAGATCTCATCCTCTACATTTCTCGCTCACTCATAATTTTAAATCAAAATTCATCGTCCCAAAAACACTGGACATAAATAAGCCCAATAAAAAATAAACAAGAATAAAAAGTTATAAACAACGAACGAAATACATTCTAATTGGCAGCACGATAAGTTCAACAAGGATATTGAATTACATTGCTAAGAGATATTACTAATAGCACATGCAAACAAAACCAATTGTTTTACAACAATATTATAATACTTATCCTCCCAAGCCACATGGGAATTAATTATTGAATAGCAAGCATATCCAAATTTAACACAAACTGTGCTCACAAAAAGCGAAATAATTTTTAAATGGTAGCATGAGAAGAGCAATATAGGATATAAATATCGATTTTATTTGATTGCCTGGAGATTGCTGGGCATTGCTATGAGATGGCTATTATATGAAATAAAACAAGGCCACATTTGTTATTACCTATTCCAAAAACAAGTCAATAATCTTGCCACCCATTGTTAAAGGCTACCATTGCTTTCTTTTTCGTCAAGGGAGATGCCATCGCGACCCTGATTAATGATCATAATTAGACCTCCGAAGACGGACAGAGTCTGCAAGTTAATGAGAATATAAAATGTCAAAAAACACAAATGAAAGGATTTTCAAGTGAACGTTAAATTATTGAAACTAGACACAAATTTTAACAAGTAAGCAATAATGAATTAAATTAAGACAATTCAATATAAATATGGAATACCACAAATGTGTTATGATATTGGTGACTGTTTACTTGTTTCCTGACATTGACATGTACTACTGTCATTTTTATCACATATAAAAATATGAGAGGCCCTTGCATAAAACTCAAGCTTTTATGAATTGATGTTTGAACTTAATAATTCGATCAAATTAACAACACTTCAACGATAAAAACATATAAATAGTAGCAGCCGAGGGATTGGGAGCAGTCGGGGAAGCGATATCCTTTGGGTTTAAGTAAATAAACAATGAAACTGGCTTGCTGATAACTTTATGTCTCAAGATGCATATTTGGAAATATCGATTATTTTGTTTAATCGCGTGAGCATTTTTGGTATTGGTTGTGAATCTAGACGGCAGAACTTGTACTTCATTTACTTGTTTTAATAGTTGCAGTGTTTGCGGTATCGTGTTTCTTGCTACATCCTTGAGGTAACTTTCTTCGTCTTCTGATAATCGATAATATGGAAGACGCTGCCAGAGAACCAGAAAGTTTTCATGAGGTGCTAAACAAGTGATTTGATCCAACCCTGCTGATAAAGTTTAGTTATTCCTTTCTGATTACTTCCTTAGTGTATGGTTTAAATCACTCATCGATGGTGTCCCCTGTGGAGATCATCGTAGGTCAGTGCTGGAAATGCGGACATCTAATTTTACTGATCAGTATCAGGTACGTTCATTCAACGTCAGAGCTTCTTATCCTTCACAAATTTATGGCTCGTAGGCACATTCTCAAATGTTGTGTTCCCGGCTATTCCTAAGAAAATCTTAGGGTGTTAAAAGATGTTAATACGTTTTAATGGTGGATCTCCCAAACTATACTAGTTTATAAATAAAAACATCTGTTTTTACATTCGAAATGAACTCCAAAATATGAATGCTCGTAAGAAAAGTGTTAATATATAGGGTTATTAATGGAATAGAGATGGATGTTGTGGATGATTTCTTCCACTATTTAATGAATATTTTTAGGGCACGCCAACTTAGCATCCACTTCATTTAATTTTTTTGTTTTTAAACTCTCTATGTCTACATTAACCATAAAAAACTCGCGACTGGATAATTTTTTCCGCTAAATATTGAATCTTTGTTGCGCACCCAACCATGGCATCTTTTTTATTGATTTTTTATTTCATTTTCTCTATGTCTACATAAACAGTAACAAACTCGTGAACAAGATCGCCATGTTTTTTCTATCGTCAAAAGAGTAAAATAATCAACTTATCAATTCTTATCGATCCCAATTGACAAATATAGGTAAAAAACTCACATAAAGTATGCTTAGTCTCCTCATGAATGTTATGTAGATTTTTCATGTTTCCATCTGGGTGATGTTGGTGAGTTACAACGACGCAACGTTTCGACGGCGTAGTCTGCCCTCGTCCTTAGGGTCACCGGGGAGCTTTAAATCCTCACGAATGGTTTGGTTTAATGGACTAATTGAGTACAAAACTAGAGTAAATCATTTTAATGCGATATGCTATTGCATATTCTGAGTGATAATTTATAGCTATATTTTCTGCAAACTAAAACTATGTGTGAGGCCATATTCGGAAGTTTCATGAAATGTAAGGCATAGTAGAAACTAATTATTATCATGCACTATCCACCCCACAGAGTGAATCCGATTATAGATCTACTCAGCAAAAAGTAGTAAGAGATTAAGTAGGTACTTGAATACACCGATTAATTTCAGGAAAGGTTCACAATGTTCTAGCCACAATTTAGTACCCCATAAACAGAGCTAGATTTTTTTTGTGTGGTAATTTGTATTGTCAGATAATAGCAGTGAAGCAAACGATCTCATTAAGGTTCAAGATAGGACCAAATTGATGCTGCAGAATAGCAAGGGAATTTTTAATGAATGTAACTGCTTCACATTGGATTTAAAAAAGTAAATTACTCATCCAAATTACGAAATATATTGAAGCGTAATTACAGTTTGTGGACACTCTAAATTTTAAAAAAATTGTTAACAAAAGCAATATTCTAGAAAATCACTGAGTGGATTGATGCTTTGAGGATCACAAGATAGCGCTCGGAAATAATAAAAATTCGTCAAATTAAGTTTGCGTTTCGGAGCTAAATAATCTCACATTTAAATCTTCCCACCAAAGATACGGTAATGCATGTTGCGCCTATCGTGGAAAACAAATTCGAGTGCAAAATGATTTCCGCCTAACGTTTTTTGCACCCACATATATGTATGATGGAAATAATCGCTTCAAAATGCATTTGCATGGGCCAGCGACAGTTGTGCTTTCCGGGGAATTTAATTTTTTTGGCCACTCATACGCTGATCTTCCACTGGCTCCCCGGTACAACCTACCTCTTCGGTTGTCCTGGAAACTGTTGCATGGGAACAGGAGCGGACAAAAACACCACTTCTCTCTCTCTAATGAAAAGTTTTTAAATCCACTTTTGCCCAACTAGAAAAATTTGGTCCGAGTGAAATTGTTTTTGCGACCGTGTATCTGTTTCAAAATTCATGCCAGGGTTGAGTCGGTTTGATGAATCGCGTGAGGGGAGAAATTTAATTCATCGCGAGAGTATCTCTCGAAATCGGTTCATTCTCAGCTTTATCTGTATTAGCATTTACGCATGACCGTAAGCTTAAAGACAAATCTATTTGCGGCAGTAAAAAAAACTAATAAATCAGACACGCATGCATTTTCTTTCATGCATGTAAATTAAATGTACAAAAAAAGGTTTTTAAATTAAATTCATGCCACTGAGAAATATTCGTCGATGAACAAAATATTCTACTTTACATATACCTATATCTAACGGTTACATTAATTTTCATTTGCTCACAGTAATGTGTTGTTTATCCTATTGATTCATAGGTTTTTGGATGGGCATTAACCCTTATTAGGCCATCTTCAGTGGCGATGAGATAAAGTCCTCACCTGCGAATCCTGAGGACGCGGGTTCATACTCCCTTTGGCGTGAGTTTTTCATCCCCCATAGCATGGGCGTTTATGCAGTTATAATCGACTTCATTGTAAGTGATGATTTTGAAGTCTTATATTCCCTTGATAAAAAAAACGTTATAATTATTATTAATATCAAATATTCCGGATTCGGCACATACCTCTGGAGTTATCTCAAATCCTTCATTCTATGTACCGAGTTTGGTATCGTTAAAAAATATACATAAACATTTAAATACTCTCTAAACAGTCATCAATGTTGACAACTAACTCCTTTATAATGATAAGGAGCAAAAATATCTTTTCTCGATAGTCAAAATTTTGGTCGATAAAGGGTGAATTTGCTGTAGAGCAAGGTTGCATCTTCACCGAAAAATATCTATTCATCCAGCACCAAGTCTATTTTTGGCTCCAAATATCTTCTGTCCCCATTCCCGTCATCCCGAATTCTTATTCCCATCCTTCACTTTCCCTGCTTTCCCCATATTACTCCCGTCATCTTTAATTCACTTGCCCACGTATGCCATGGCTATCACTAAAAGTCCACCGTCCACTTTTACTAACTTTTTTAAATCTCTGCACCCAACATTCTTTTCTATATTATCATCCCTAACAATTCCTCGCCTGGAAATATATTCTCAAGGATAGCTTAGTTAAAATTTATGAGAAATTAATCACTAAAATAACTTTGTAACCTTCATTATAGTTTATTTGTTGTCATACCAGTTTCAACGTAAACGTGCCTTTGCAATGAAGGGTGTCTTAGCGATGCAAATGGTATGAAAGTGATACTCAAAAACTAATAAATCTATTGCGTAAATTAGAAAATTATTAGAGTGATTCAGAATTCCTTGCTTGCCTTCCTCGCTACCTAGCTCAACTCCTTCTATCCTTCGCTGCCCATATCCCTCAAAATCCTTCAGTCAAAAGTAAAAACAGGACATATTTCCGCGGGGACCAAGTCTTTAACTCATAAATCGCCAAGATCCATATTACAGGTTTGGCTCACCTTTTCTATGCTTTAGCTGAGAGTCTACTATCAATTTTCTTCTTCCTTCTCTTCTTTAAAAATCAACATATTCATCTTAAGTCCTTGATACTGCAAACATTTTCATCAATAAATTGAATTGAAATTGAAAAACTGATACATACGAGTAACCACAAAGTGTCCAAAGGAAGGTATCAGTACCTTGGCACATCGGTGAACGAATGTTGCACCGCAATGTTTATGCTCATTCAACCCTTCTTATTCGCGAGTTTTACATAAAAATGAGACAGCAGTTCTTCTTCAATCCCGTTTTCATCTGAGTTAACCCCAGCCGACTTTTTACAATTTCCTATGGTCAAACATTCCCTCACGGGATGTAGATTTGTAATAATAAAAGAGATTAATAAAATTCGTTGGAGGTGCAAAACAGGATTTTTTTAAACCGCGTTTACCTCACGATCACAGTAAGTTCTGTTATAAGAGTTGTGTGCCAAGGCAGTGGTAGTGATTTGAAGGAGGCACTGGTTAATACGTTCTCATTTTTTTCAATTAATTTATGAAACAGCAGTCCTTTAACAAAGTAAACTTTAACTAAAATAAAAGACCTCGTCTTCCTTGCCTCTTCTCCTCCTCACCAACTTACTTTATGTGAAAGACGAATATTTTACATAATTATATGCAGTTTAATCCACTGTACTAACAATTGGTCATTGCCATAGTACTGTTAAAATAAACAACATGGCGTACTTAAGGAAAGTCTTCTTTACACATGGGAAATATTTAGGACTATTGGTATATACCCTCTAAAAAAACGCTTGCAAGAGAAGGATGGCGAATCCCACTTACAGAGAAACTAAAGAAGCGTAGTTGAGAGAAAGGTAGTAGGAAAGAACTCGTGGGAAAGAGTTACATCAACACCAACCGAATGAAGTAGTTCACAGGAAAAGAACCGTGTCCAAATGTAAAAGATTGTACTCTATATAAGAATGAATGGAGAGATGCAATGAACCAATTTTC
This sequence comes from Pyrrhosoma nymphula, assembly GCA_963573305.1. NCBI lineage: Eukaryota > Metazoa > Arthropoda > Insecta > Odonata > Coenagrionidae > Pyrrhosoma > Pyrrhosoma nymphula. The sequence goes on along the minus strand of OY754339.1, from coordinate 62,349,399 downwards.
GGGTTAAAAATCTAGTAGTGGCGCTTAAGACTGCGTTGAGAGCCGATAATTTACCCATTTTCCGGGGAAATACCTTTCCTTCGTCCGCATTTCGGAGGCAGGCGAGGAAATCCGCGCAACTCCATGGAAATTACACTCGCCGACCCCCTCAGGGCGCGCGGACCGAACTGCAGAGAGTGATTGATAAGGGTGGGTGGCTGCGGGAACATCGCTCAATCGAGGTTCCCATCTGCGCTGACTCGGCGCCTCACTTAGACCGAATGAAGAGTCATTCGGCGGATGAAGTGCCTCCTCCCACTTCCCCCCTCAGGGCTCCACTTCCGAAGTCCATTCGCCGTAAATCCCCTCTCGCGAGGTGAAGGAAAGGACTGACTTTTAGGTGGGGAGGAGCGATACAAAGAGGCTATCGTGGAGATAGCAGCAGTATGTGCGCGAGTTATACGTGAGCGGAAAATTGAATATTTAAGCTCGGATTTGCAACTGGAAGGGAAATTATTTTGATATCCATGGATTCACCGTAGGATGCACATTAATACAAAATATTTAAATGGTATTCTGGCAGCTGTCTACTCTGGAATATCATCGGGTAGTCGCCAATGTCGTGTTAGCAAAAACAAATAATCTGATTTATTCATGCACGAATTTCAGCTTCATACCAAAAGCAAGTTGTATGGGTCTAAATTCATATTCAACAGGAGATAAAAGGTAGAGGGTAGTGATGGAAAGTACAAAGTACTGGTCAATAATTCAATCGATTGATTTTTTACTTTCATTCAATAATCCATTGTTTAAGAATCGATTACACAGGTATGAAACCGGTGTACGCTAGCTTGGCATTAGACAATAATCAAAACAATAGGTTTTTAAATATCACTAGTTTAGTTGGCAAAACATATGCAGAGTCGTTTATATATACATCCCAATGTTCGAAGAGCTTTTGTTCCATAGCTATAATTCATTCAGTAAAAAATAACAAACATATCAATACATTAAAACATTTCCAAGTTTTAATTCGTAATAAGCGGCATCGCGTGTTTTCAGGATTAATTAACCACTATGAGGTAGCTGTATTGAAATATGTCGTTCATCAGTGAATATTTTGCTTTTTGCGTATCAGAATCCGCCAATTGTGAGTTGGTTGTGATGGTTTAGCGAAGATTTCAAACGAAATATCAAGCAGAAGCACCAACAGAGAAGACTATTCGCGTGTGGTAAAACATATTAAAGGATACTCGCTGCCTGTGCGATGCCAAGCCAAAAGGCAGGCAAAGTCATTTGAGACTGTTAACCATCCAACCTAGTCATTAGCCAGGAGCCGTAAATAGACACACATTGCACAAGTCGGTAATTGCACGAGTCGCAGTCAATTGCGTGATTTTATTTTATGGGACTACATAAAAAACCATTAGTATCAACAGCTTTTTAATGAAGCGCACGGCTTTACTTTGTATTTATTTTATTTCGCGAAATATTTTTTTTGTGCAAGGTTCCCTAATGCTCGCGACTAATTCGAGATATGGCTAAACCAGAGAGAAATAGCTTCTTCTTTATATTTTTTTTATCCAAGGACACTATTCTAGAGGAATATTTTATTAATGGATAAATATTTTGTGTCTGTTTACCCCAAGCTAGGTCTGAAGTGGCTGATATTCCCAGGTATAGCCTTTTCTGACACCTTTATAGCTACTCTCCCAACGTAAAAACTGTATTACCGTGCATTTATTAAGGTTAAGTTCAAACCCTCCACCAAAAAATACACAACGAGTTGACGCTTCTAAGATCAGAGTCAATATTCCATCCTCAATCTTCCTTTACAGCTTTTATTTTTCACTGTTCCCCCCATCATAGTTTTCAGGAGACTTCTATGTCTTAGAATATGCCCGATAATTTTGTTTCCCCTACCTAGCTGAGATCTTATTAAACATACATTTTCTCCGGTATTTTTCAATGCCGATTACCTCTCTCTCTACATGATCTTTATCGTTACTTGATATCACCACATTTCCCATAGTTCAAATTTTCTTAGTTTTTCTGATTTCATCGCCCTTTCTTCACCCCCAGATAACAGTATGATACAGAATTATGAAAATAAGTATACTAAAATAAATTAAAATAATAAACAAAAGAAAATGATTTGATCGTAACTGCATACGGAGCTTTAGGTAACTTCGACGGAAATACCTTTGGTGAAGATTCTACCCACGCGTTGGGACATAAAAAACAACAAAGACCAAATTGATTGGAAATATGATTTAAACCATGCCTTCTAAATCCAAAAAAATAAGCAGCAAATTTTTCACACCTTTTATGCATAAATCATACTTTATATTCATCAGAAAAAAATCCTAAATAATCTTAAAAATGCTTTAAACCGTTCCGCAAAATCTATGCTCTCACATAATCAACCATCGGACGAGCAGCATCTAGATATCCGGAGGTATAGTATCGAAATCGGATAGTATCGGAAAAATTGGTATCGCGCGAGCCCACGAGAGGAAGGGTGAGGATAGCGTGCAAAGGGAGTGGCGGTTTGAGGGTGAGGAGGGATTGGTGGAGGCGAAGACATGTATTGATGGGGCGGGCGGGGTTCATGTGAGGGGGAGAGGGTGCATTTTGCAAGCATGGAACCGGTGAAAGGAGAAGCCTTGGAGGAGGGAAGAGAGAAAGCCCCTCCATTCGGATGAACGAATGAACGAACCACGATTTATTATCCTGCGGGTTGAACACACTCCTCCGTTCATTTGTCTCCATCGGTGGGGGGTGGTCAAAGAGAAGGAAGGAGAGATAGGGAGAGACCTCGTTTTAAAAACCACCCCGGAGATGTTGGATCAATTACGCCTTGGCTGGGCTCCCATGCTCGAATTACCGGTGCGATTTGAATGCTTTATTTTATTTCCTTCTGACTTTACGAGGAGGAAATTTCTGGGGAGGAAAGCAAAGTCTGATTCAAATCGGGAAAAGGTTAGAAAAGAGTGTGTGCCTGTTGTCACGGCCGATCTATTGGTAGAATTTACTGACAGATAAACTAGCTCATGAATCAAGATTGGTCTGGTGCATCTAGAATCGAAAGCACTTACACAATTTGTGTATGTTAAGTTTTCATAATTTACTCTTTTAAAGCATCGTGGGATTAAAATAACTCATAGTTACTCTTGTAATACGCTTTGCAGTCTCTTATTGTTTGTTAGGCTTATGGAAAATCTCTCAATAACGCTAAAATCTATCATCCTTACATTCCAATCTCATCATAAAGATCATCACTCATCGTTTAAAAGGTTGGTTTGCTAGCTACCACTTTTGCTGGTTTTTATTCACTGCACTCTCGTTTCAACTGACAGGCTTATTTTTTCATAACTATTTATTTTGAGATCCATAAAGGTTTACTTCAAATACTGTTCCTTGGTTTTCCTTGGTAATTGTTCACGTAAATATTTCCTCCCATAATTATTTTTCCGGAGTCTCTCATGTCCCAAAATCAGTCCAATGAGTTTGTCTCTTCAATTCCAAAATATTCTCATAAAGCATCTGCCCCTCCCAGCTCTCCCGATCATTCAATCTTCTCGGTTCTGCTGATAATATCTCCCTTGTAAGAACATGCTCTATGCATATGCTTATATGAAGTTACGTCAGTTTCTTCTAATTTTATTTCAGCCACATCTCCTCAAAATCCATAATAGAGGGAAAAGGCTGAAGAACATTCTATCCAATCCAATGATTCACTCCGATATTACACGTAATTTTTAATTTAATGTACTGTTCTAACATGAATACGTCTTTAGGCATATGGTTACATTAAACAATTACCTTGTGACTTTCATTACATTTGTATTCGTTTTATACCCACGGAAGTAATTATAGGGCTTAAAATACTGGATGATCCTCATCAGTAGCTTTTAAGATCTATTTTACATTAAATCTGCTACTTAAGCATTTATTTCACCAAATGAGTCACCAGTATATGGCTCTATTCTACGCTAAGACCATAAATATGGTCTTAGCGTAGAAAATATTGGGAACCTTTATCAGCGAGTTTTGTTTACACGCATTGCTAATTCTTAACTTCTAGTGCTGACAAGGTCTATTATTCATGAATTCTCTATTTGGCAAGCTAACTTTCAAATGGTCTTGCTTGATTGAGGATCACCCTCCACAATAAATGCACATATGGCAACTAAAATTGGGAAAACATGACACATTAGGCATAAAAATATCTGAGCATGACCCTACTAGGTTTTAATTAAGAACAGATTGGAAGGCTGCATTTCCTCTTAGTGAAGGGTCAAAAAATAACGAATTAGCCAAGTATTTATGCGCGATATCTCACCATGAATGAAGAAAATATTTTAATTCTTTTATTTAAATTGTACACACTTCGCAACCTTGGCCAAATATTATCGCCCTTATCGCTGTTTTACCTTTTTTATGACATTTAATAGTAACATGCAGATTTCTACCATGCATGCATGGAGTTCTATATTGTTTTAGATGTAAATTAAATAATTCATTGATTTATATGTAGTATTTTTATATAAAAATGTAAACTGCTCATGACCGTAAACTGAATCTGAATTTATAGCATTTATATCTGAAACCACAATTTTTATTATGCAATTAGTCAGGCAATTTCGAATCACCAATATGTTTAGCATAAAATGTTTGAAGTTGAGGAGAAAAATCATGATCTATTTTTAATGCATACATGGGTGTTGGAATTTTTCTAAAAAACTTTAGCCATATTTTGCAATTGACTGAAATGTTTTTAGTTATTTGCATGAATACTTGGTTTTTGTGAAAAATATTTCCTTGGGTTAATGAAATTTAAAAAAGGTCTTATGTTTAGAAAATATTTCGCTATTTTTTTCAACTTTATCACTAAGTGAATAAAAAAGTTAAATACAAATCTGGATAAAACTTAAATCACAATTTGTTATTATTGACATCCTACTTCACTGGGAAGAGAATCACAGAAATCTCAAGCAGGGAACCATTGGGAATCGCACATTCGTTTATGGCATATTTTTCATAACATTGCTAATATTAAACAATATCCAACTCCATTGTTTTTAGCTAAGGAATAATCTATATTTTTATTTTTGCAATTTCATTACTTGTCTCAAATTATATTTTAACGGAAAGAACTTAGCTATTTCCGAGTGTGGAATTTATCCTGATACTTTTCCTAAATCTTTTTTATGTTCTTGGACACCCTTAATGAGCCAATATTGAGTATCTGATTGTATGATGCCTTTTTCGATGACTGCGTAGCTTCGTATAAATATTGTCTCGAAAACAAAAAGTAAAGAAGCGCAGTAATTAACAGAAGGCTATCATCTTTTTGGAAACCTCGTCTTTACGAGGCCTTGCCGCAATCCCTAAACTCTTTCTTCCTCGCTAGACCTCTTGAGTATCTCCTTAAGAGGCGTCTCTACACCTTCACGAGGGTGAAAATTATTCTCGGAACCAAGAACAAAAATAAGAGAAGCCTCGAGGCCATTATTAATGACGCAAAACACCTATCGTATCATTTCAGCACGTGCTCTAGTTCATTTTTCCATTTTTTTCGTAAGGGGGATCCAATATTTAAAATTTCCATTTAAATGCACGTCGCCGACGCCATCGTTGTTCTTTTTTCTGGTTTTTGTGTGCCTTTAGCGTCGTCACTTGTTTATTTTCCTCACCTCCCCCCCTCCCTCCCTCTGGCGGCAGGATGCCATTGCCGAGAAATTCTTCACTACTCCTCCACGGTGGAGAAGGTAGTGGTGGCAACTTAAACTTTCCACGGCTTTATGATCTTCCAGAACATTCTTGCACATGAATGCGGAATGAGGAGGGGGAGGCAGGGTATGAACGGTGTTCCCTTGGAAGGGGTTAAAGGGTTCTCTAGACGATGTATTGGGTAAGGAGACGGTTGGAATGGGGTCTCAGGGTGGGTGCCAAAGTCGTAGCAAGTGAAGAAGGGCTAAGTGTAGGGGAGAATGTGTCTTTGATGAAGCGGTTGTGATGGGGACTTAAGAGAGAACGTTTGGAAGGAGTTAAGGAACTGAGAAGTGAAATGTTTAAGGAAGTTCTACAATAGCCTATATACAAATATATTCTTGGTATTGTTTTCACTTATTAAAAAAAGTGCCCACCATTGGATAACGTAATCGAAATTCTAAATTTCCTTTCTATCTTTTTAGTTCTAGTTTAGTTATCTAGTTTGAATTTAAAGTTACAGTTTGGAAAGCTTAATGGTATTGTAACACTATTGAACTTTTTTCACCTTTTTATCGAGTACAATATTCAGAACGCGTTTCGATGTATGTTCAAAGGATCTTCAGGTGTTTCAATACCTATTAATACTTCCCAATACTACCCAATACTTCCAACGTAACGCACCCAGAGAGATGGCAATTCCCATTGGCCCTAGTTCGCTGCTGAATTCGCAACACCACTACTCGCATGCTTTCCATTCATGTCAGACCCTGCGCTCTTCAATTGAGGTCGGGAGCGGAGCTTATATACACCAAGCAACATAAAAACTTCAATAATCACATTCGCGTTTGTAGTTTAGGTGTATATTTTCAGTAAATGCGTGAAACATGGATACTGTTTCCAAGTTTCATATGGATTTAAAGCTTACGGTTTTAAATATAAGACACAGTCCCTGACCTTACTCACAATAAGTAAAACTCCTTCTTAATGAATTTAAAAACAAGCAACTGTTTATGATTCCACACTTTATTTAAAGCAACACGGCCTAGATTTCGCCATATCATGCCATCCATCATCAGGTACCAGTTTTTTCATGAGTGTTGCGTTTTACGATTCCTCTTGCTTTCATAATATTTAGCGCAACCGGACTGTCCCGAAGGTTTGGAGACTGCCCTGATTGGGAAGTCGTTCTGACACACTTTTGGCGTAAATCAAAAAAAGCGTGGCGTGGTATACTTTCGATTGCTGCAAGGTTCCTTAGATGTATTTACGTTAGGGAAAATGCAATTCATTCCATTAATATATGGCGTACATTGTTTTTCTCTATGTTGCATATTGCTTGAGCATTTTTTTCCCACGTTAACCTCTGAATTGGATGTGTAACACATGTTAGCATTGTAAAGGGCATATATTTTTATTCCCAGTTTGTTAGGTATACATTTATGAAACCCACAGTGACCGCTTAATGCCTCCAAATTCTTGTCGATCGTAACTTGGGCAGTTAAATTGTATTTATTTATGCATTTTTCAGCAAACATCAAATGTCTATCGCACTGGGGCAGGCTTATCCATTTTACGTCTTTCATCTCTGGCTTCCTAGTCATTACCTACACGTTATCGCGCTGAACACGCTGCAGAAATCGAAAACGTTTAATTGAAATGACAAGACGAAATATGTCAATAGAACTACCTTCGAAGAATAGACTCAAGAAGAACCAGTTCTAAAAATATTGTTATAGTTTTAAATAATGCATTAGCATTATATGTTAAACTTGCACATTATATATGCATTGTTAAACATTATATATGCATACTATATGTTAAACTTAGCATAGTATGGCTGAGAGCAAAGAAACTATTTAGAAGACAATAGATATTAAAAAATGATAAATATGAAGAACCCCGTTAAAAAGAGTGGATAAATAGTATAGTGACGAGTAGAGAAAGAAGATGAACTAGCTAAATAGAATATAAAGGTGGGAAGAAGTTGTAAGAGAGGGTGAAAAATAATAAAATATCCGTATTTACAATGGAAAACAAAAATTAGAATGATATAGCAGCTTCAGTAGGAATTAGCCAGAGAGTGGCGTGGATATTAATGGTATGTGTCTACTGTGCAAATATTGTTCAGCCGTCAGCTATGCACTAGACTACCTGTCACAATGGAGGCCTTGAGACCTTAAGTATCTGAGCCACAATCAAAGGAAATCAAAGGAATAAGCTAACCAGTCTTTGTATCACCGAAACGGATAAAAATATTTTTTTTTAGTACTCAAGAGCACCATTTGTTGGAAGGTGCTTGTAAAATGACATAAATTATGTATTTAAAAACAAAAGTAGTCACAGGCGTTATACTATTCTAGCACTATATATTTTTGTAAAATTTGGGTGTTTTTTCAATAAAAGATTTGGAAAATACCAATTAAAAGTGGAAACTCAGCATGAGAGATTACGGGTCTAAAAGATTGGTGAGAAACCGACAGTAAAATGCTATCATATATCATGTAGTGGCGGAAGTGCATGTGAGATGCCTGAGCATGCGGTTATTTTTTACGGTTATTTCAATATGTGAGGTGACATATTATTCAGTTCACTTTCGCAACAAAATAATATGGATAAAGAATGGAATTACGCAATGACATGCAATGACAAAAATGACAAACGAAATGCAATGACAAAAATATATACTTTCAAAGAAACAATTTAAAATCAGCTACAATAAGCTTATTAAAACATAAATAATAGAAAAAAATGTGTCCAAAAATATAGCATAGTAGTTAATGCATCATAACGGAGCAGGTGGAAATGATGTTACAAGATATCCAGATATTTAGAAGATTCTTAAATTGATTTAAAGATTGTGCTATTGGAAGCAATAGTACTGTTGCTATTTATGTATATTTTGTGACGCAACAGCACAGAATAACAAGGAATATGGTAAACAGAGACAAGAGTGGATGGACCTTAGCAAAAAGAATGGGAGAAAAATTGTTGCAGATATTTAGAGGATGGAAAGTTCAGTTGCATATGTAGACTTTCAATGATTTACCAGCATTTTTAGACCCGTATTCTATCTATTTATAAAACGATAAAAGGTGGCACTTTATAAATGATGACGGTAGTGAACAGTGGTGAATAGAGGAAACCGTGTATGAGGGTAGAGTAAGAAAAATAATTTTTTTATCTCTCTAACAGGACAGAATAAGCCATCTAGATAAGACCCCATCAAGCTAAAATAGATTGGACTGAATTAATGCAAAGGTTCTGTTATGAGGCCCAGGCTGTAGTAAACATGCCTTCCCGCTGACAATTTTTCCAATCATTGTGATCGCACAAAATAATATGGTACACAGTCACGCGCACGGGTGCAGAAATATACACAGAAATCGAGAAAAATACGACTTGAAATAAGATGGCTCGGTGGGGTAATTGGCTAGCACACCTGACCGGTATTTGTGAGATCCGGGTTCGAAACCCGGTCAAGTCAAATGATTTTTTCATGGCGAATTTCTCCCTCTTTGGTGTATTTCTTCCCAACCGTTGTTTACATTTCATGTGTACTTTGTTAACCTTGATTGCACAAATGCGGAATTCATTGAGATTTATACTATAACCATGATTTACATAATCTCTCATGTATATAGCACTGTATAAATGATGACCGAAATGAACAGTGGTAAATAGAGGAAACCTTGTATGAGGGAAGAATACGAAAAATAAATTTTTAGTCACTTTAACAGGACAGAATAAGCTAAACAGTGGTCAGTGCAAATGAATCTTAACATTAAACATGGGAGAAAAAATGTTTGAAGATTAGCCTATGAATGTAAAGTCAAAGGTTTGACTCTAGTGGATAAGAATAGATTATATTGAATTGATACGAACGTTTACATATTAGTCTCGAATTCAAATACATTTTTCGGCAGAATAATGTAAATATTGTTTACCTTTTTTACATAGACATTCATTGACATTCAAAAAACCCTCCACCTTGATGCATATAATCTCTCTTGAATATGGCAATTTAGAAAAGAATAACGGAAGTGTACGGTGGCGTGAAGAGGAAACCTCTTCAGGAATCGGGAAGGAGAGAAATTTCGAGGAACAGGAGGACGCTGGGAAGGAGACGGGAGATTAGAGATAGGCGGCGGGGTGTGGGGAGCGGAAGCGGAAGGAAGGAAGGAAGGAGGGTGTACGGGGATGGGGTAGAACCGGCGACGTTGTTGAAGAGGAGGCAGGAGGTGGACCAAAGGGGATAAGAGAAGTGCTTGGAAGCCAGCACGTAAAAGTAACCATTAATTTTATCTCATAATTGAAACTGTCGAGTCAGTTTATGAAGGTAATACATTATGGTGGCGGTCTCGGAGCTCTCCGTCTCTGGAGGAGGACTTGGAGGGAAATGGGGAAGGCAGTGCGGGTCGCTCCCAAGGAGGAGAGAGCTCCTGTGGGGAGGGCAGAGGAGGCGGGGGGGGGGGGGTAGGCTGAGGAGAAGGCAAAAGGTGATGGAGGCCCACCCCCCTGAGCGCAAGTGGGTTAAGGGGGGACAAGAGCCGCACCGCACCCCCTTAAAAGTTGACGATGAACCGATTTCTCGAAGAGGCAGGGCCACCCCTAAAACCGAGACCCCTGCATCCCCCGCTAGCCCTTCTCCGACCCCACTCTCCCCTCCCTCCCCACACATGCCCTCTTCTCCAAGGGGTCCTTAGTGTGTCACGTACTTTGTCCCTGCCCCCCTCCTCTGCTTGGACGCCTTCGTAAAAAAATAATACATTTCCCCCCCCAAACCCTTTTCTCAGTGTCTCTTCCTCGCCCAACTTTTCGCCTTGGTAAACCCATCTTTTCCCACCCCTTCCCTTCGTGGGCAAGCATCTCCATTTCTCTAGCAGTAAAGCCACCTTTGTACCTTTTTTCCCATCGGGTTATATGTCTGAGAGCAGAGTAAGCAGTGACTGCATTTTTATCCCCTAAAAAAAACACCATTGGAATTATTTAATGTATAAATTATTATTATTACCATTCTTTGGATTAAGTAAGGTTATTGAACGCAAGGTTTTACTATCATCTCCAACTTAAAATGCATCTTAATACAGTTTGCTGGGCTTTTCTGATTAGAGTAGCAGGAGATAATGCTGAACTGTATGTAAAAAAAAATTATTGAGGACCACTTGAAGGAAACCGAATATTAAGTTTTTTTGGAAGAAATAACAAGAACGAGTCATCGTCGAATATGGACCGCAAAATGTTGCGTAAGTGGAAGAATTTTGCGATCTGGGAATTAGGATCGCCGATGATAGAAGAATGAAGAAAAACATAGCAAGCAGAATAGCCCAAGCAAAGGAGGCAGTCTACCAGAAGAAGAGTCTACCAACAGTTGATAACCAAAAGCCTTGAATTACGGATGCTCTTCATTTAACCATGTGTGGAATCATGCCCTTACTTAACGGTGAAGCCTGGACAGCTGCAGAGCAAAAGAGATTGGGAGTAATGAAAACGTGTTTCTATCGAAGTATGATGAAGTTAAAATGGACGCAAAGAATTACAAGTGAAGATTTCCTACTAAGAGCTGAAGAGATAAATATGCGATAAAAGCTCGCTCGAGAGGTAACAAACTTTCTGGGCACATTTTTAGATATAATAGCGTAATGGAAGCAATGATGGGAGGATGAAAGCATTGAAATAATCAGAGATGTTCTAAAGGATAAAATTTATCTGAAAGCCATGAAGCCATAGAATGACGAGATACTTGGTAATTTCTACACTTTTAGAAACTTACTTAAAACCTACCTACCTAACTTAAACTTACTCAGAAATTTCAACATTTACCCGTCAGTTGAAAAAATAAGTGTGAAAATTACCAAGTATCTCGTCATTCTATAACGTCAAAATTCCACAAGGTTTATTCGCCTACCATCGAGTTACAGCTATGAAGAGAGTCAAAGCGAAGACTTATGAAGTGGTTAGCTGAGAGGAGAGTGGATTGGACAGGTGCAGCGGCTCATACTTCGGATTGATCCGCTGCAGGTGATGACGTCCATCTAAAAGGACTTCTCTTTTTGGCTCACCATATATATTTTTCTTCCTGTTTAACACTTGTTTTGGTGAATTGTTTAATATTTTGCATTTATAACGGTAAAAGACTCGTGATTGTGATATTCCATCTACGTTATTTTATACTTTTCAAGTTATGCATATAATTTCACATTTTCAAAAATCAATTCCATTTGGATAGAACTAAATTCAGCTATTTCTGTAAATAAGTTGATCTATTGTAGCTAATAATTTCAATAAAATATTAATTTTGAAAATAACATTTCCTGTTTCGCAAAAAACATACCTATCCTATTCGAAAAGTAATTGGTGGTGATATAGTCAAATATTTTATTTCTAAAGCCCTTGCATGTGTGGATGACACCAGTATCAACAGAAATTTCATTCACTCCATGAGCGTCATCGTAGGAAATATATAGCAAAACAAAACTACTTGCTATATGGTGTGTGAGTACATTAATCTAAATAGAAAAAACTAAGGTCTGGAATAATTAAAACCTAACTAAGACTTCACTAAAGAGCCTTAACGTCAACAATCCTGTTACTATGACTTTGTATGCATTTAAAAAATACTGGGTTACTATGGCCATTTGCACGACTACACGAGGGTTAATCAGCACCCATTTCCCTCTTAAGATCTTCCTCATCCAGGAAAGTGTTTGTAATGGAAAAGCTATTGCATAGCAAAGAAAATAGGACTAACAGAAGATATAAGTTCCTGAAAATATTCTTGTCGATATTTAAACCACCACTTATAACCACTAATATTTTTAATATTCCATAATGCATGATACCTCAAAAGGCATATCACACCATGTCGTACGGGATCGCAGCATTTGGTATGTAACATTTTTACAAATGCGGTAATTTCGAATGGTTCGGTGGTATCATATCGCATCATTTCGCAAATCACATTTTTTTCGAAAGGCGATATTTTGAATCGTTTGGTCAAAATCGAAAAGAAGTGAATATCGCGTTTCACTGGAAAAGCATCGCAGCATCGATGTTTCACCAGTGAAAAAATTAATCTTTTCCTCCTAACTCAACATGACTTCCCTTTACTGCCACAGTTTTCTAGCGCCGAGCACAGCTCATTATATCAGCCCCACTATGTCACTCTCGTGCTCTCGTAATAAAATGCACAATTACGCTTTTCCCATAAGTGGTCCTTTATATTCCCACCCTGATTGGAAGCACGCCTGTTTCCCCCCTTCTGAACTCCCGCAGTGCCTCTTCCGATCTTTGACACTGGAAGTAAATGAAAATAGACGATTTGATACCCTGCCGCCATCGCACGCAAGAAATATTCTTCCTTCTATTTTATTCCTTCCTTTCCAAAGCCGTAATTGTGTATCTAACTAACTACTTAGTAACTTACTTTCTTACGTCTTACTAACTAACCCTTTCACTGTAACTCTGCTTCTGTTTTTGGTCCACGCATGCGTCAGAATCTCATCCTTTGTAATCGTTGCGTTTATTCCATCATATGCATTATAATTTATTAGTGTAGAAAAAATAAACACAGCTGTCGTTAAACTGTAAAAGATAACAACGCATGAATACCTGCTGACTAATTTACAATCTCCCCTCATTACAATTACATATGCGGTCAAGCTCCAGCGTAGCGAGCATACAGTAACTTCATCTATTCAATATATACTGATGTCTTACGTAGGGATGTAAGATCTAAATAAAAACAGGTAATTTGGGAAACAACAAAGTTTGTCTGGTTTTTATCTATTTTGGAAAAATGGAATTTTTTTATATATTTGGTATCATATACAGGTTATTCCAATACAATGCAACAAAAGTTGGGCCCTTAGGGTTTCTTATTGTGCTCCTACTTGTCGTATGGTAGCATATGACCCCAAACAAAATACTTTAAAACTGTTTTCAGTAATAATTTTGTTTAGTGATTTATGTGTAGGTAGGTATTTAAATTTTTCAAATGATTAAAATTTCATTCTTTCATAGTCATGTAACATATAGAAGGTCATCTTCTCTAGATTAAAACGACAACATAATCATATTTTACCACATAGTTTTTTTTGTTGGGAAAAACAGTTTTTTTAAATGTATGCATAAAATTATTGGAGGAACTGATATTAGAAACTAATACGCCGAACAGTTTATACGGAGACAAATAAAGGCACATAACGTAGTTTTTTGTATGCTTAGCAAGTACATTCATCTTTTTAATTTAAAAAGCGTCAATATCTTAATAGAAATGGCACTGCAGTCGGCTATTTGTGCAGTAATAAATATCTGTAATCTATAATGTAATCCGTTGAATTTCAACGAGAAGAAAAAAATCAAATATCTAAAGAAATGAAAGAATCATTTTAATGTGACGTTTTAAATTCTATATTGTTTGCCGTTACTTTTATTTAAATCAATTTATCACACTTACCTTGTTTTCATAATGTTTAATCTCGGTATTCATACGAATTCAAAAGATTAATCGTCAGTAAACAACATTTACGTTGCTTCTACAAAATTTCAGGTTGCTACAACAGTAACTCCCACGCTTATAAACTGTTATGTTCGCAAAAACGGTTGAATCGTTAACTTTAAAATTTTGCCTGTGGGTAATTGAGTGCACTTTTCCTGTCATATGAATTATTAAAATTTCCTATAGGCTCCAATGGTCCCTAAACGAGTCCCTTGATTTCACATCCGTAAGAAAAGAATTGGAATCAGTTCAGATGTTGTCTTTTTCTTCTTTTTTATTAAATTATTTTCACTCATCATATAGAATTAAAACTTTCAATACCAGATGGATGCACTGGATGAAGAATTTCATTCTCTCATTTGATAATTTTTACGGGTCATGTTAGCTAAAATATAAGGGTTTCAATTCCAAAAATATCAGTTTTTCTCCCATTTCAACAATGTCACATTTTTTTGGCAACCTGATTAATGGCCATTAACGGGAAATTTCTCCCAGGCCTTTAATGGCAAACAAAGTGTTATTAAATAATTAGAGCGACTTTCAGTGAGATTTCAGTTGGGGTATTTACTACCCCAATCTACCTATGCACGTTTCTTTGTTCACGCAGTTACGAAGGAACCTCCATAACGATATTCCTACATTTTGAAAAGGGAGTTTTCTCGGAAATAATAGCCCTTAAATTCCGCATGCTTCTTTTTCTTCTTCAATGTAGTGTTAGCATGCTTTGTTCGATCTTTTGTCATAAATTCATCGGTAATCACTTCAAATACCGCAATGCTCCTGTTGTGTTTGTTGGTAGTAAAGAACCTATTATTCCAAATACGAAATTCCCTCTTTTCAGTTCAGTAACGTGAACCAGAATATAGAACAGCTAATCTTGGCTATAAATTCCTTTCCAGGCACTTTTCTTCATGTTCATTCACTTAATATGGAGAAGATATTTAAGTCCTAGGTGACCTAGATATCCTTTTACGTTGGCACTAGTTCTTCCGCATTGATGGAACCTTTTCCTAAAATGGGCCATTTTGCTGGCACAGGCACATTTTTACAACTTTCTTTTTGCGTTTTTTCATGAAAAACACTCTCTTTAAGTTCTCTTACCGGATTTGCATGCCATTAAAATAAAAAATGTATTAAGGCATTTATATTTAGTAGATGTCTCTTTGCTAACGTAAAATTTTTAATAATATCTTGGAGTTGTCTCATTGGTGCTATAAAGATATTAATGAAAAAGTTAATCTGCTCTCCACCAGAACGAATATAAACGCAAAAGTGGAATTATAACGTCTTTTTGACTCTTAAAATATATTTAGTTAACTTAGTAAAAACTGGAATGTTTCTAAATTTGTATTTATTTACAATGGAAGATATTGCCACGCGAAATCGGCATGTTTTAATACAAAAATACCGCACAAGGTATCGCTTAAGAATTTTTAAAATCTAGAACTATTCTCCAAACTCTTCTGGAATTGCTCTTGAAGGAATCAAGTATAGAATTTATGGAACAATTAATATAATTTAGTCCCTCACGTTTCTGTTTTGCTTATTTAATTCTATCTAATGTAATGAACCAATTTGGTAGAACTATTACTGAGTTACGAAACTATCAGAATAGGCACGTGGAATGTTAGGACTATGCTGAGGGCGGGGAAGCTAGAGAATATAATTCAAGAAATGGAGAGGGTGGGTGTAGACATCATGGGTCTGGGTGAAGTAAGATGGAAGGATGACGGAGATTACTGGAGCGGCGACTATAGAGTAATCTATAGTGGAGGGAATGAAAGTCAGCGCGGGGTTGCATTCGTAATGAATAGGAAACTAGGTAGAAAAGTAGTGTATGCAGAACAGGTGAGTGATAGGATAATAGTCGTGGAGCTAAAAGCAGAACCAACGAATTTAGTTATAATCCAGGTTTATATGCCTACCTCTAATCATAAAGAGGAGGAGGTAGATGGGGTGTACGATCAGCTAGAGGAAATAATTGGTAGGATACCAGGAAGTAAGCACCTGGTAGTAATGGGGGATTGGAACGCGGTGGTGGGTGAAGGAAGAGATGGGAGGGAGGTGGGCGATTACGGGCTAGGAAGGAGAAACGACCGGGGCGAGAAAGCTGTGGAGTTTTGCCGCAGAAATAACCTAGTAATTACGAATACATGGTTCAGACATCATCCTCGACGTAGGTACACTTGGAAGAAGCCGGGAGACACAGATAGGTTCCAGATAGATTACATAATGGTACGTCACAGATACAGGAATAGTGTTAAAAACTCGCATAATTATCCAGGAGCTGATGCAGACACAGACCACAACTTATTAGTCATGAAATGTCGGGTAAAACTGAAAAAGATAAGGATGGGAAGGAGGGTACAAAAGTGGAATACGGAGGCATTAACTGGGGCAATGAAGAAGAAGTATCGAGAGAAGGTGGATGAGATAATGGGTGAGGATCATGGAGTTAGATCAGTGGAAAATGAATGGGGAAGTTTGAAAAATGGAATTGTAGAAGCTGCGAAAGCAACGGTAGGCGTAGTGAGCGCAACTAAAATTAGAAAACCGTGGATCACGAAGGAGATGATCAGGGAGATGGAGGAGAGAAGGAAATGGAAGAGCGTAAACTCAGAGCTAGGTAAGAGAAAATACCGAGAATTTAATAACAGGCTTAGAAGAGAAACAAAGAAAGCAAGAGAGGCGTGGTGGAGAGAACAGATCGACGCGTTAGAGAAATACCAAAAAGAGGGAAGAGCAGATGCATTATATCGGAGAGTAAAGGAACTGACGGGTGGTAATAAGGGAAGGGGAATTACAACGATAACAGACAAGACGGGAAAGGTGATCGTAGAACCGAGAGAGATCCAGGAGAGGTGGAAAGAGTATGTGGAAGAGCTGTATGGTAAAGAAATAAGGCCCAATAGGTTAGATATAGAAAGGGAAGACGATATCGACAGAGATGGCATCGGACCAAGTATCCTAGATAGCGAAATCGAAAGAGCTCTACGAGACATGAAAAGGAATAAGGCGGTGGGAGTAGATGACATACCTGCAGAGTTATTAAAGAGCATGGGGAAGATCGGAAGGGGAAAACTTTTTGCACTTATTCGTAGGATTTATGAGGATGGAGGTTGGCCGGAAGACTTCGCGAAGACTGTACTAATTCCTATACCGAAGAAGAGTAAGGCAAAAACTTGCGAAGACTATAGGACAATAAGCTTAATATCCCACGCGGCCAAAGTAGTTCTGAGGATTCTAAACAGAAGGCTAGAGAAGAAGGCAAATGAATACCTGGGTGACGACCAGTTCGGGTTTAGGAGAGGGACGGGAACGCGAGACGCTATAGCGGTGATGAGGACGCTAGTAGAAAGAAACCTAGAGTATGGGCAGGATGTTTTTGCATGCTTCGTAGATTTCGAGAAGGCGTTTGATCGGGTGGAATGGACGAAATTAATGGGAGTGTTGAAGAAATTAGGGGTCGATTGGAGGGACAGGCGTCTGATTCGAAATTTGTATATGAATCAGACTGCGCAGGTTAGGGTAGCCAATGGAGAATCGGGATGGGCCACGATAGGACGGGGAGTGCGGCAAGGGTGCCCACTATCGCCGTTGCTTTTTAACGTGTATTCAGAAGAAATGGTAAGGGAGGCATGGGGGGAGGAGGCGGTAGGAATAAAGGTAGGAGGGGAGCTGATAAAATCAGTGAGATTTGCAGATGATCAAGCATTGGTTAGTCAGTCGGCCAAGGGGTTACAGTCAATGGTGAATGCATTAGAGGTGCAGTGCGAAAAGTATGGGATGAAGATCAATCACATGAAAACGAAAGTAATGAGATTTTCTAGAAGTAAGAAGGCGGGGCTGAATATAAGGGTGGGAGGGCAGAAGATAGAGCAGGTCGAGCAGTTTACGTATCTGGGTAGTATTTTGGAGGCGAATGGGTTTAGTGGTAAGGACATCAGATGCAGAATTGCGCTAGCTAAAGAAGCATTTTCGAAGAGAAGGGAATTGATGAGGGGGGGTCTGAGAAGAGACGTAAAGAAGAGGCTGGTGAAAACTTTAATATGGAGCGTGGCGCTATATGGGTCGGAAACTTGGTCTTTGCGAAGGGAGGATGTGCGTAGACTAGAGGCGTTTGAGATGTGGGTTTGGAGAAGGATGGAGAAGGTTAGCTGGATGGCGAGAAAGACGAACGAGGAGGTATTGGATATGGTCGGAGAGGAGAGGAAGCTTGTGGCAGAGGTTCGGAGAAGGCAGAAGAGATGGATGGAGGAGGTTTTGAGAGGAGAGGGCACGTTGAAGAGAGTGATAGAGGGGAGAACACTGGGGAAGCGTGGGAGAGGAAGGAAGAGGATAGGAATTCTGGACGAAATAAGAGGAGGTAGAAGATATGAAGAATTGAAGAGGGATCTAATAACGGGCCATCCTTAGGAGGGAATGCGAGACAATTTCTATTAGGTTGGGATACAAAATGGGGACTGTCCAAGAACCTACCAATAAGCTGGTAGAATACTTGAATGAATGAATTACTGAGTTAGTTACGACCGAGAATTATGCTGAAGTAAGTTTTGTAAGTGAATTATGCAGAAATATTAGTTGCCTGTTAAGAACTCTAGGCTAGCTTTAAAAATGTTATGATGCAAGCGAGGTAGAGGCTGCGTGTTTTTATAATAAATGTTATTAGGCTAATCGTAGGAAAATTACTGAGAGGAGGAATATTTTAGAGACACTTGACTTCAACGATGTCATGCTCTTAAAAATGGTGTCTTACAGTACATCAGTCGTTTGATGAACCAATTTGTGTAAGGACTTGCTTTAGAAAGGCTACAGATGCAGCGACAGGAAACTAGATTCCACTGAAAAAATTTCATCTACCGTGTCCAAATTCTCAAGCCTTCGGAGATAGGTGGAGGCAAATTAACTACGGCTAAGAACAATTCCCCTTTTTAAATCCGGTGTAACCAGCTGAAAGTCGTTGAGCATTTATGGTAATTAAGAATTTTTCATTGAAAATGATTCGCGTTGGGAGTGATATTATACGGACAATTGTGCAAATTTTGTAAACGAACAAAAAATTTAAAAAATACGAAATTATTGCCATTATCTGTTCTTGTGTACTTGTTCCATCATCAAGTTGTTGAGTTGAGTTGCATCAAGAGTTGCATCTAAATGAGTGATTTCATTCCTAACTGAGAATTAAAATAAGTCATCAGCATTTCCCAAAAAGATTCATTTATATGGAACAGAATGAATAGAGATAATTTGTCACTTAAGTTAGACCACTTTCCTGCTCTATAAACTGAATGTTCTAAAAAATAACTATCGTCGTAATTTGTGAAGTCAAATCCTACACTATCTAACTGGGTTTTGTTGGCTGAGTGAATAATATAGTGGCTCTACGACTCACTGTCATTACTAAATATCATACACATGACGTGATGGCACTTTTTTGTGCAGTAATTTCAATTATCAGTCCAATTGTTTGTTAAATCTTTGCTCGGTAGCCCATTATTTCAGTGCTTCTGAGAAGAAAAAGGGTTTATTTAAATGCTATCATATTTGAGTGCACAGAGTCAATAAGATTGCTATCCTCTCAGTAACAATATCTTTCAAGCACTCGTCAGTAAATTGGACCATTCATTGCAAGTCACCCTTCAGGCCCTCTGAGTTAATCAGATTAGGGTGGCTCAAAAAAATAAATTATTTTATTTCGGAATGTTATAGCGCGCAAAAGTTGCGCGCTATAACATTCCGAAATTATATTAAATAGCCTAAACATAGCTAAATTATTTTAAAAATATTTTTTATTTATTTATCTTTCGGTCGCGCATTGCCGTTAAAGTTTGATAAAAATCGTTAAACACCATAAACTGTCAATATTTTTTGTAAGTATGTAAGGGTGGTATGACTACAGTCCTTTTTCGCGTAAACGATTTTTCAAGTATTTAAAATTACTTAAAACTATAAAAATTATATTTATATCATATATTTTGGTCGCGCATCGCCATGGAATATGTGATAAATTTGCGATTTTAGTAAACTTTCAAAGTTTTACAATTTATAACGATTTTATAACAAATCTAGTTGAGACGCTATAGTTACATTCCAGTACCTAGAGGCGCTCAGAAAAAAAAGTACAGTTAAGTAATCCTCATATTTAAATACTAACCGGTCGCGCAGCCGCATTAATTAGTGACTAATGCATTGGCCTTACTTACTGTCGCGTTCTTTCGCGAGAACTTTCTATATTATTTTTAAATAAGATAAAAGTGTTATAATTTAATACGAGCATAAACCTGCTTCATTAACACTATTTATTTTGATTCTTTTTGGCCGCGAAGCTGAATGAAAAAGAGTTCCAATCATAAATTTGGCGGTATTTTTAAAAATTAAATTGTGTGTGCAGTTCTTCGCTCATTTTGCTTTACAAAACGACCAAGAACCCAAGAACTAATCATGGGGAGGTGGCTGCACTTCAAGGTACACCCACACCATTAAAAACCTACCATCCAATGATTAGGGTATATTATACAACATTTACAAGTTTAAAACATATACATATTTACATTATTTTTCTCTGTACATCTCCATGGTTTAAAACGTTACTCATTTCTGTCCATCACTACAAATTTATATTCAGATTTGTGCGAAAAGGTAGGCATGGCTAATCTTGACTAAAATCTAACTCAGATGAAACCATCTCTAACACTGTGCCCACATACTTCACTGGAAGCTTCTGTCACAAGCTTAATGCACCATTCGATAGCTTTGGTATGACATAGAAATTTTTCTAAATCCATAACAGTCTTAAAGTCTCTGTTTACATACTGTTTGACTTCATTAGTCAGTGCTGGTAACAAAGGAAGTTTAGTCAGATTACAAGTGTCCCATTGTATAATTTCGGTGTAGTCTGTAACTTTAAAGTTTAGGTTTTGTAGCATAAAAGATGTAATATGATCATCTTCAGAAGTTGCTTACCTTGCCATCAAGATTCTTATGTAACCAAGCTCTCGAATGTGGTTTATATCAAGCAATGACCATCGCCTAAAGTAAATTTTCGGGATGGGCAAAATAAGCTTTCCGTTATATAACAGATTCTATAACTTGAAGCAGCTCTTGTGGCAGATACCATGTTGTTTGAAAGGTCTGATAAATATGTTTTGGTGCGTCAGTGAAATTCTTATTTACCTTAATGGTAAACCACATAGGCATACACGACTTTAAAATAAAAGTGACTATTTGCCTCATATTTTCAGGATTCTTTACACTAATATATAGGAGCATAACCCTGTTAGTGGTAGTGAGCCATCTTGAGTGTGACATAGGGCCATGGTCACCGATTGAAAAATCTTCAGAACACTGCCCTGACTGGATTACTTTTGATGTATCTAATAAATACAATTGGTCCTTGCTGAGCATCTGCCTATCTATTTCAGGAATCACATAATCGATAGGTTCAAATACAATTACCGGTATCTTTTCATACCCAGGTAGATCTTTTCCAATTGACCCTGTTGGGCCTGTTGTCATGCCATCCAAGTGCTTGTAAAGGTGGCGGAATGGACGTTCGTTGAAATGAAGAAGACAAATTCTCCATTCCAAAGGTCTTCCCACATACAACTTATAACAGGGTAATCACATCCGATCACTTCTAATTTGTTAAGTGATAAGTCGGATTGGAAGTCGTAAATATATGTATACATAGCTCGTATATACATGATAGATATAGATATGCATAAATCGTAGCTCCAGGGCAGGGATTTATTTTTCTTTTTCACTCATGCAGTTAATACTTGTTGGACACACACAGGCATCTGGAGTTCTCTTGCAAGTGCAGTCGTTAAGAACAATCTGGCATTGCATACTGCAATGTCAAAAAGATAGGAACCCTTCTCTTTAAATTCGTTAAGTCTCAGTGTAAATGTTGCTTTGTTTTTGTCACGATTGTATGATTTTCGGAGCATACAATATGGTTCACTGTAAGCGTTAATAAGCTGGACCACTCCGTATTCCGTCACAGTTGGAGTAAAAGCCTTGCCATACAAACACTTAATTTTCTATGCAACTTTCGTGGCTACTTTTAAAAAGGAGATACTTGTTGTTTGTTTCAGCAGCCAAGTTAAATCTCTCTTGTAATCAGCAACGGAGAACATCCTCAAGTGTTGGTAGCTTGTTATTTAATAAGTCCTGCACGGTGGCCAACTGTAGGGCATTCAAAATCTTTTCTAGTTATTACACCTACTCCTACGTTCTGTGGCGCATCCATCATAGCAGTAATATATTAGCACTTGTAATCACTAACAATTAATAGAAAAACACACGTTGCTAACTAAATAGACAAGAGAACAGGTATGAACTAACACAGGAACAACACCACGTCCAGTACTGACTGAGGCCTACAGCATACTGACAGTTAACAATAAAACACAAAGTGGCGGAAGGTGGATAGACGCTCGCGCAGCCACAGAGATAGTTCGAGCGCACGCCTGCGTCTCGTCATACCGGGATTAGTCACTCTTGATGCGGCTGCGCGACCAGTCAGAATTAAAATATGAGGATTACTTAAATGTACTTTTTTTATAAGTACCTCTAGGTCCAGGAATGTTACTATAGTGTCTCAATTATTTTTGTTATAAAATCGTTATAAAATGTAAAACTGGAATTTTACTAAAATCGCAAATTTATCACATATTCCATAGCGAAGCGCGACCAAAATATATTATATAAATATAGTTTTGATAATTTTAAGTCATTTTTAAAAACTTGTAAAATCGTTTACGTGATTTAGGACTGTAGTCATACCAACCTTACATACTTACAAAAATTATTGAAAGTTTATGGTTTTTAAAGATTTTTATCGAACTGAAAAAAAATATTAATATTATTTTTTCTTGTCTATACCAATGGCAACTTTTGCGCGCTATAGCATTTCTAAATAAAATAATTTATTTTACCACCCTAATCCAGATCTATGAACACGTCATTATTCAAAGTAACTTATTCATTCCACAATGATTTGTGAATGATGATCTATAAAGCCTAATGACTTAGGAAAAGTAATTATAGCGGATGGATTTGGGATCCAAGGTGTGCTTTGTTAATGGATGAAACTCGGTGACTATTCCAATTCAAGAAAATATAGATCCAGATTAATTTCCGCGTCTCCCCATTTACCCTAAAGGTGGCAGCACGGAACAGGATTCCTACTATTAATAGCGATGTCGTTTCATAGAACTGGATAGCCTTAAGGGTGACTTGCAATGAATGGCGCAATTTACAGACGAGTGCTTGGAAGTTATTGATGCTGAGAGGATAGTGCATCCTCATTGACTCTGTGCAACCAAATATAATGAATAGTGACGCGTTAGGGTGAAATGTTTCCTCAAATAGTTTTAAGTCTCCCTTACATCTATGTATCTGGACAGCGACGACCATTGAAAAATTATGTACCAGCTTCATTGATTTAATGGCCATCAGAAAGGTTATTAGCATAGTTAAACAAATATATTCGGTGAAAATAATTTTAGAAAATAATTATCGAATCAGAGTGGCAAATTTTCAAAGACAAAAATAAAGTTCGTTTCAACCCAGGGTACACTTCAGCATCATCAGGTCATTCTTGAAACCGAGGCCGTAAAATATTTTATTTTTAAGTATTTGAAATGACCATTCTGGGTTGTTTATTATATTTTTATTCCTCAGCATCAATCCTGAATATTCTTTTTTTTACTGAGTAAAATTGCTGGTAAGTAATCTATTGACACCAAATTTTAACATGGAAGTGATAAAACTTCAAAATAGGGCAAAGTATGTTTGCTTCCTGAATTACCTCTCCACTTTTCACAATAATACAATGCATTTTTGTCAACAGCTGGGTCATCACATGGTCTAGAAAAGAGTTAGCCATAAACATAATTGCATACAATTATTATAATCTTGAAGTAGTAATTTGCGCTGAGGCCATGGGTATTCCTTTACGTTTAAAAAATTATTTGACCATCATTTTTTCTAAAGGCATTTTAATGCCATAACTTACATATTGAAAAGCTATCTGCCGAAAAATAAGCTCGAGGACACAGTTTTTTCATCACCAATTCAATTTTTTTTCTCCATTGCATTTAAGATTTACTATATTTATATAAATCCTAAATGCAATGAAAAACATGTCTACTTAGGGGAGAAGCTTCAAGTAAAATATTTTCCTATTCTGTGAAATTCCTGAGAGCTAAAAGCGTAGAATATATTTACAAAGCACAGTAGTCTCATTTCTTCCTCTTTCAACTGAAAATATTCCAGAAATTTGATATACTCAGGAAATTGTATTTCTGTTAGAAAACGTTTTGAGTTTCGCTTGAGTAAGAGGCTTTGAGGTATTGTATTTCACACTGATCATGTAGAAAGGTAATTAAGTGTGCTGAATATTTCTGGAGCAAATTGAGTATTGCGTGAAAAATACACCTATTAATAATTTTATCCCGAAAACGTCAAAACAGTAGTAAAATTGATGTCCAGGATTTTCCTGTGATTCTGATGTGTTGAATATGAATTTTAAAATAAATGAAAGGCTACTATAACCTATTTTAATTAAATTAGCAAAGTGTAAATTAGCGAAGGGAATTTATCCAGACTTGTATGAATTATCACTCATATAATTGTAATATTTCTCTTAAGAGCTACTTCATTAATGAAAGCAATCCCTTTTGCCTCAAAATTTTGAGTAACTCAAATTTTCAGTTAAAGTACAAATTCACCCAAAATCCATTTTTTCTCTTGCATTACAGAACAAACCATAAGTCCCCTAATGTATTTTAATCACCCTTAAATAACTAGTCATAACTACTATTAGTTGGCTCGAACATCATACATACCGCTTGATGTGAGTATTTTTTCATTTCTTCATCAACAATATTTTGTAGCAATCTCAATTATTTGATCTCATAGAGTTCCATAATTTTATAGGAATATTTATTGTATCAAACATACTTTAAATGAATTTTAGCTACATTGTTTTAGCATAAATACGCAATAAAAATTCCTAATTTCTATTTCATTTTCAATAAACACGGAGGCTGGCTAACCGTAAGTAGAACGCGCTACTGTGCAAATTGATACCGTAGAAAGGTGCCCTCCTCGTCTTAATGTCATCGGTCTGACCATCAGCACGAGTGCTCGCCTGCAGACTTCCTTTTTGGAGCATTAAGCTGATGGCCGAGGGGATTCACAGTGCAGCTTCGTTTTACAGCCAGGAAACACGTAGTGCACTTTAGCGTCGCGGTTGTTGGCCGTGCTTTAAAAGCCACGGATGATAAAGATTGTGCGGAGAGCCCAAAAGCCTGGATAATCCTCGGCTAGATGATCGAGAGAGGCCTATGGGAATCCTTATCATCAAGTACTTTGGCTTTTGGAGGAAAGGTCGGTGGAAGGGTTTAGCGAGAGACGGGTGAGCGGTGACTTAGAGGGGGAAAGGTCGAGGTTTCAATATGGAGGAGTGCAGAAGGATGAGCCCATGCGATCTGCGATGCACCGGCTGCGATATGAGACGCTCCTTTCACTACTCAAAGGCTCCGTAAAAATACGACTAAAACCCGTTGCATTTTCTTGCATTTAATATTAGTCCTAAAATCGACTTACATTTCAAATTTCCCTGCAACAACTTATGATACTACGAATTTGCTCTAAAGTAATATTTACCGTTTAATAAGAGATTTTTAAATTTCACCGTATGGAAGTAATCGCCTTACGGTGTCATACAATGTGCTTCTTCCCATGCGAATTGCGAGACTATGTCACTTTTAATTGACGCACTTTTTTCTCCGTGAAAGTTCTTCAAAAATCTCGGGTGCATTTTATACATGGTTACAAAAATGTGGATGAATCAACCACGATTTTACTTGGACCTTATGTGACATTAAGCATATAAATTGTAGCATACGTTGTATCCGGCTTCTAATGAAATTTCTAACTAATAATCAACTAGTCATGTAGGTAACGGCATTTAAGGGCAACGGCCTGCCACGATGGAAGCACTGGGTACCGATAAGTCACTGGAGCCGCCAAATCCAAAATCACTATTTCAAAGAGAGCCAATCGTTTGATACGTCATTGACGTCGAATTAATCAATAACTTAGGTTGCTTCACCGAGATCATCATTCTAATCCTCCTAATTGTCAGATGGTGACTCTTTTAATTGCATACTAATCAGCTCTGTACTCATACGTATGTCAGCACAGAGTTAATGAATGTACAATAACATTTAATGATGTATCACGCAGTAATTTCCACACTTTTTCATTCTGACCGACCATGGTTTTGACATACGTTGTCATTATCAAGGCCCACGAAATAGTCAAATTACTTCAGTTCCAAAGGGTGTTAAGGATGAGAGAGTAAGGGCATCATCATATGTTGTTGGGAGATTTGTTGTTCAAGGCAAGTGACCGGAAGCAAGATAAGCTAAAAATATGACGCAAATGGAACATCATTTTAAGCACTCACTCACTCACTAAAACGTTATTGACATTCGGGGGCAAATAGATATCATCGGCCAAACTTTTTACAGAGTTAAAATTATTTGCTGGATTTATAATTTTATTTTTTTCCAAAAATTACATTTTTTTTCCTTAAAAATTGTGAATATGTCCATATTCCAGCAATTTTTACCAAATTTGAAGGTGCATCACTTATTACTAATTATTTTCGTGTTTCAAATTTTGCTGGCAAATTTTCGTCCTGTTTGGTCATTGTACCTCTGCCATGGATGTGACTTCATCCTTGGTGTTCACGTGGTTTCTTCGGCATGAATACAGGATATCTTCCGAGTAAACTATATTCCTAATTCAAAAGTGAATGAAATTGAATTAAATTCATTAAATTAACATATTAAAGTGCTATTGTGATAATTCAGCATTAAATGATCACATCAGGATCTAAAAGTGCTATCATTTATTGAGATGGTTCCACATATAAAAATGAGGAATAACGGGAGATAAATGGGAGTTCCTTGTGGTACGTCGTACTGTCGTACTTGATAGACGCCCAAAGTCGTTTAATTTCAGTTGAAATTAAATTCTTGGCCTCGGATCATAACTGGCCAAAGCTCAATGTAGAAGTTATTAATATGATCCTTCCTCACTTAAAAGGGTGTGTATATTAACATATGATTTAAAACTTAACTCCCTTGGGACTGATGCGGAACAGAGAAGATGGAGATAACGATAACAGACGGAGGACTTGAAGAAAAATTTTTTTAACGTTTTTCATAAGAATTTTTTGTTATTATTTATTTCACACAATAATATGTTTACATATTATTGAGTGAAATTCACCATGTGTGTGTGTGTGACCATCAGCGGGTGACCCCGTTAAAGTTACTGCGCGCCCAGTTCCGCAGTTCTTTGAATTTCTATACATATTCACATGTGAAGAAAAAATGCATTAAAAACTTTCCCATTCTAGCTGGCCAGTCCTATTCTTTCTGAGCATGGAGTATCATCCACATCCATAGTGCCATACTTTTTACATTACACTAAAAATTTCACCTTGAATGAAAATTAATGTGACGTGATAAAAACTTAATAATATGTGACCAAGGTGTAGTTTCGACTGCCCTAAGTTTTGATCAAATGATAAAAAATTTTGGAACCAAAAATGATTTCGAAGAATTGCAGAAAAAGACCAAGTGTTAAATATTTCGGGAAAATTATGAGGGGCGTTGAAGAAAGACTTCATCACCAGTAGCCATCAATCCGAATATTTTTTTGCAGCAGCTCTCCATTCCACTCTCCTCTCCGCCAACGGCTTCATTTCTACATAATTATTTACTCTGATCTCCTTCATGGTTTGCCTGATTAATTCTATTTTTCTTCTTCCCCTGTTGTTATTTCCATTAGTTTCTCTTTCCATTATTGTTTTTAACCGACTGCTGAGTTGTAAAGTGTTTACAAACAGCATCTGCTACTTAGCTGAGATTTCATTATACTTCTTATCTCTCAACTCTCCGTAGGACTTCTTAGCTGGTGATTCTCACCATCCATTTGATCGTCATCATTAACACCACATCTAAAAATATGTTACTGCAGAGTTTTAGTATAACAGCCCGTGATATACGCGATGGTAATGTTTCAAACGCACAACTACGATTGAAAATGAAAAATATGCCATTTTGCTACAAGGAATGATTATTCATGTATTTCCTAGTCAATATTTTATCGATCGATAAAACTTCCTGAGCTACTTCACGGGATTGTATATTAAACGATTTATAATCATACAATCACAATTGATGATTACAAAATACTGGTTAAAAAACAAATAAGAATTATTTCTGTATTTACTGCTCAAGTTCTGAAAGAGTTCGATTATTTATGCAATACTTCAGGGATTCAAACTTTGAACGGGTCATCGCGACCATTTAACAATATATTCAACCATTAATGAAAATGAAAATGGAGTGTTTGAATTAGTTAGGAGTACCGATGAAATCAAAAAATATCATCAGAAATGGGCATCTCCGTTACTAGCAGTCATTGCTGCTTAGTTGTTTTAAATAATTTAGATTCATTGCTCATTGTTTCGCATCATTATCGTACAAGAAAAAACGCCCGATCATTGGCTCTTCAACGTGACGTCAGCACCCATCCTGTTGAATCTAAGCCTTAGTAGAACTGACGTGTACCCGTGTCGACAGAGGAAATGAATTCTAATTTCTACCATGCGTACGCAAAAGTTGACAGAACGTAATGCCAAATATTTTTCTTAAGTAATGAATAGACAATTTCTGCAATACTTCACGGAATTTCATTTTTAACGGGTGACACCGATCACCGAGGGGGAATGGGTGGGTAAGGGAAACGTTGAATTGCAGCAATGATCCCCTTTCACCGTGTCTCGCACGCGAAAGGAAGGAAGGAACAAGATGGACACAGAGAGTGAGACGGGAGGAAGGGTGGCTTTGAAGATGGTCGTAAATTCGCTCTTGACGGGGTCAAAGAGGCTGCACTCCTCTCCTCCCGGGGTAGGGCTTGCTTCTCCATCCATCCCCCCTCCTAGTCCACCCACCTATCCCCTCCACCCGGCAAACCTCCACAGCCTTCCGGGACAACCTTGCAAATTGTCTCTACCTCACTCACACCCTCCTCCTCACTACTCATCCTCTCCCACGTCACTCCTCTCAACATCCCCTGCCACCCACCTCGATACCCACACACATCCATCCTTACCCCCCCCCCTTTTCAACCCTCTCCTCTGCCTTCCATCCTCACCCTTCCACCCACCCCCGGGTTTCTAATCCCCTTTTCCCGAACCTAAAAGCCAGGAGAACGCCGTCTCAGTCGGCCGCCCTAAAGGGACCTAAAGAACCTCGCGACCGGAGCTTAATGGGCCTTCCTCAGAGCACTCACTAAATAAATCCACGGTGAGATCGCCGTTGCTGCCTGGCCCGCCGCCGTCAGTCCAGGGGCAACGGGTGGGATGGGAGGCTAACAAGGGTGGTGCGGGTTGACTGTGGAAGGGGCAAAGCAAGGCTGGAAAAAAAGAGTTTGCCGAATGCACCACGGTTCTTTTCCTTACTCTTCGAGGTAAATGAATGTTTAGAGTGCTCCTCCGTTGCAGTTTTGCACCCCCGGTCCACCCTAGAGTATAGGGCAGTGAGATGCTCGAATTTAATTCCTTCTTCATCTTCTACACGCAAATTGCCCCTTCACATTTTCTATTTCAGTATATCGCTCCATCTTTTTATTTGGTCTTCATAGGAATGGTTTTCCTCCTGGCACGTGACCTCGTGCTAGTTTTCCTAATCGCGAATCATTCATGCGGTTCATGTGGTTGCTGTATTATATTCCTCTATCGGTCATGAAAGAGTTAACATTGTCCATTTTACATACGATTTGTCCCCTACTTATTCATTTCTCATTAGATCTCTCTCAGTTACCCGAGCTATTCATCGCCTAATCTTCACTTCTACTGTGCTAAGAGGTCTGCTAGTTCTTGCTGTATATGATTACGTATTTATTCCGTACATCATTACGAACCTTCTAACCCATTCATTTAGTCTTGGTGTAGCTACCATTCAAATTAGTCTCTTCCTCCAAATCGTGTTGTGTAGACTTCTAGCGCCTCCGTTTGCTTTCGTAATTTGTTCATGAACCTCCTTTTCTAGGTCGTCGAGGCTGTTCTGTTCTGTAATTCTTTGTTCTGTAATTCTGATCACCTGTTCTGTAATTTTTCTTCTACTATTTGTTTAGACCTGATGGAATTTGTTTTTTATGATTTAAACTTTAGTTTTCTCTAGTGATGTTAACATGTGTATCTATTTTTCAGTGGCTTTTATCTGATTCTGTATTCTTTGTTGGCTGTCTTTGCTTTAGCTTATAAAAATACAGGCTCGTCTGAATAGCACATCATTTTGAAAGATGTCGTCCCAACTGATGCCCTCTTTTAGTTTATACTTCGTTAAGCACTTCATTTATCATTACTGTAAAGAGTAGATGACTCTGTGCATCTTCTTTCCCCGCTCCAATTCCTACTCCAATTGATTTTAATATTTGACTTTCAGCTCAAGCTTTTATTTCATTGTTGAATTAAACATTTCATTGTTTTTAAGGTTTTGTGAATATTCTTCCCTTTTGAAGTAGACTGATTAAATATTGAAGGTTTACCCTGTTTTTTTGTCTGCCAATTATATCTAATAAGTGGATTGAGGTTATTATCACCGATTCTGGTCTTTAGTCCGGATAAATTAGGAGGGTTGGGGAATAGATTACAAACCCTCGTCTCGTAAAATAGAATTAATGCTCACAGAAACGATTCAAATCCTCGGAGCAGAAAACGCGAATAAATGTATCAAGATACGATACGTATTTACTTATTTCGTATCGTGAATGACGCAATGTTTCGCATAGTGATAATCCTATGGACGTGTAGGTAAAATAGCGGAGAAAACGAAGTTCCACCAATAACTGTATTTGTCTCTCTTCTGTTGTGGGATACAATTAAAGAGATGCATTTGAGGCGCCATATAGGAGATTTTCGTGAGTGGAAAATCCCGCCTTCTTGTTTTGTCAGCTTTTTTCACAACAACGAATGGGCCTATTTTCCTCGAACATAAATATAACCATGAAAAGTGTCCCATAACTAGTGTTTAGTCAATTTTCAGGGATGATTGTTGTGAATTACCAAGCAAAAATAGAACACTATTAAATAATTAACTTTTTTAACCATGAGGTAGGCTTCCCTTGTTTTTTTATCTTCGGTCGATTTTTATGCTCCGTTTACTCCTGCGATACCAACACCCTTTTTTCAAATCACAGCGAGAATTCTGGCATAAAGTATCCTCCATACACCAAATTCATTTTGTTACACCAAAAATCTCATGAATATGTCAATAACGGTGACAATTTGGCTCATCATTTTCATACAAACAAAAACATACAGAGGAGTATCGTAAATTTCCAATCAAATATAGAATATATATTATTATTTTTTTACCATTAAATATAGGCTACAGATTATGTTTCACTAGTAAATGAGTAGCTTAAATAGTCTTTAAACCCATTTATTCCAAAGTCTTCGGCAAAATAAGCTTCCTAACCCAAGCTCCCCTCTATTCCTGACACGCTGCAATTTCATTGGATAAGCAGCATCATACAAGGTATATTTCAGCCCCTAATAATCCTATGCACAATTATTGGCAAAATTGAGGCAACACGAACATTTAGGTACTTCAGGAGAATGACTATAGAATAAAACATGAAAGTTTAATCTTAGCATTATTACCTTTGATGTAATTGGTTCATTGCAATAAAGAGTTACTCTCATTACGTTTCAGTAAGTCATTGGTATAATTGCGGATTTTCCAGTAAGTATATGTCTAAGAAAAGGATTAATTTTGTACTTCTAGCCAGCTCTTTCCGATTTCCGGCCACTGTGCGCTTGGGTTTCCATCATTACGGTTGAATGTTGGCCGATAAAAAAATCTGTTTTTACTCTTCTTAAAAGGCGTAGCAACGAATCAAGTGTTTGCTTGCTAAGTTGATACTAATTCTATTAGAAAGGAAAAATCACAAAATTCACAAGAAATAGATTATCTTCAACGAGTCAGTATTCAGTATTTGGGAAGTCATACGAAAATCAACTAGCGTATGAGTCTTGCAACTCCAACTCACAGACATTTGAGCATAACAAATAAGATCGCAGCCAACCAACTGTGCTGCAATATGAAATATGGTGTGTAGGTCAATATGTATATGATCTTAACTCTCAATAATTTTTCGTTAATTTTAGCAATGTTTATGAGCAGGAAAGACGTATTCTTTTTAGTTTTTCGTTTCTTAAATGAAAACTAATGACGCAATCTTTCTACTTGATATTATTACACTAATAGAAAAAAATTGTAGATGATTTAAAAAGCTTCAAATGAGCTACTGTTCGACTCGATCGGTCCATTATCAACCGACCAAAAAAATCGAATAAAGGCATTTTCTCAAAAATTCTTAACTTTGCCAATTTACATGTCGTAGCATAGGCTCTCCGCATAATTGTATTGCATAACATGCAAATTACGTTGCCAAAAGATGGACACTACCGAATGGGTAGTTTTTACACGGTTGTATTTTGCATTTTTATGCAACATCTTGCATAATGCATAGTTGCTCGGAAAAAGATCCATATGAAATCGTCAAAACGGATTTTGAAATTAGACTGAATGTACTTAAATCGAATATTCCTACTATGACGTTAAAACACCTTAAAATTCACCTAAATATAGTTATAAATGTGCGAGTGGCTGCAAGAATTCGAGTGGAGGGGGTAGCGTACCAGTGGTTAGGAAGCCACTTCTTACTCCTTTATTTAATTTTGCCTTTAAAATGAGCCGATCGAGTAGATCAATAGCTCATTTTTAAGATTTTTGAATAATCTAGAACTGTAATCCCTGTGGTAGAAAAATTGCTTTTTTAGTTTTCATTTTAGAAACAACAAAATAAAAATAATACGCTTTTCCCGCTTTAAAACATTGTTAAAAATTTACAAATAACGATTTAGAATTAAGATCGTATACATTTTGACCTACATACCATATTTATAATCATATGCTAATCTACCATGTGCCAAGATTATTTTAAATATTTGAACGCTGTAATTTCGATAATCATGCTCAAAATTGTCAAATCTCATCGTTATAAAACTGATTTTTCTTGAACTTTTAATAAAACTATCGGTTTCATCCAATGGGAGACATCACCAGGTACTTCCTTTATAGCAGTTTTTTTTTCTTCTTGATTATGGATGTGTGAGAGAGAACTGCTCTTCATAAAGTGCCCAGTGACGTCCACCGTTTGATGAAACCGGTCGTATTTTAAAAAATTCAATTAAAGTTTATAAATGTTTTACCTTCTATAGTAAGGAAAATGATGTTTTTTTATAAATTATTGTTAAAATATACCAGATACGTAACATTAAACACATGATGTTACCCGTAACGTATGGATGTCACATATTAGGAAATATTGATGTTATATGCATTTTTATTTTTCCGTTCGTTCAACTCAAAGTATCGACTTAATGTTTACATGACCTGACCCGGAATCCCCGGCCACAAAGTAAATTGCCGAAAAATTCATAATAATCCGTCCATTGTCAAACTGTTATGCCTGATATTCCCGATACTGCAAGCCTTTGGTCTTTTATTTCTTTCCAGAGTGTTCCTTTTAAGGGACATAAAGTCTGGCACACTGTCTTTGCATGTTAAAACATCCAAAAACTCCGCGGACTTCCTCCCGATATCGTCCGGAATAACTAAACTGTTAATTAATGAGAAGAGGAGAAGATAGCGGTGATCGGCAGGGAAAAGGGTCACAGACCGGGCGGGTCAACGCCGAAAAGGGTGCACATTCATCCCCCTCCGGGACGGGACTTAACCCCTGGTGGGATATTTGGTAGGGTGGGGAAGGATGCCCAAAGGCCATGCGACGGAAGTTTTTAAGGATTTCGCCTGCGGATACGGGAGAGTTCAGGTAGGAAGATTTTGAGTGGAGTTATGGAGGCATTCTGGTGGTGTATGGGCATTGGGGGTGGGGACGAATTTGGAACTGGTCACGTGATGGGAGGGGTTGAGGGGAGGGGTTGCTGCTAAAGGGTAGGGGAGATGAGCCCATGACGTTGCTTTCAATAATATCGGGAGATCCTCCCTTTGATGTGGCGATTAGGTATTGGGGAGCGATCGGGTTCCACTCCACCACCCTGTGGTACCCCTACTCCCCCTTCCCCACTCCATCCTCCGCAATGCATGCCGGGAGCGCGCAAGCCCGCAGGATGCCCTTACTTCCCTCAAGCCCCTCCCCCTACCGCCACAAAATCCTGACTGCTCCATTTTTCTCATCCCCTAAAGGGAGTTTTCACCCAACGCCGCATTCTCTCCCCTCACCCCAACACAACCCCTTCCCCTTTTTCGATGTCGATATTCTTCTCTCCTCTTTTTTCATTAATTCTTTTATGTCAATCGCCGCCCGACTAGGGAATTCCTTTCTCTACCATCCCTAAATTCTTTCATTTTTTCATATATATATATATATTTATTTATTTATTTATTTATTTATTTGTAAGTGCAGCGATGAAAAACCCCGCTTTGCCGATGATTTTAGGGAGGGTTTTGGATTGGGAGGGTAAGGGGCACAAAGAAATGGAATGAGGGACGAAATTCAAAGTTATATGGAGGACAGGGATGAGGTTCGGAGCATACGCACATGGACCCAAAGAGCTGGGTCAATCATATCGCGCCACTTTTCTGTTTCTTTCGTAACCCCCCCCCCCCCGCCACATTTCATCATTCTACCACACTCTAAAATCATAGTCACAAGCTCACTTTGAGCAGATCCTATTTTGGTAAATATCTTCTGCGATAGGCGTAATTAATTAGGTATCTCTGAGACTACGAACTATGCGACACATCGCCATGCGATACCATGTAATATGAGAAAATCAGTGGGCATCATTCCAACAATTGGCATAATGTGGCTCTCGACTTCACTTATCTATCAGCTAAAGGTTTTAATTCAATGGTTTTGTTTAAACAGTTCTCATAACTTTTCGCTTTTCTTCCATTCTTGGTTTTCTACGACAATTATTCCCTTTGTTGTTCCTTCCATTGTTGTTTTCAGTAGGCTGGTATGATTCAGAATATTTTAAACAAGTTCTACAGCAACGTATCTATCACTTACATTCTATTACCATGATTTCTTCATCGGTAACTCTCTCCATTAAATTTATCTTAGATCCTCAATTATTTACAAGCTCATATATATCTTCCTTTTCATAACAGCCGAAACGTACTTAACATATTCCTGTTGCCGGTTTTGCAATTAATTATGATAATGTGTTTAAGCGAAAAGAAGACAAATATGCTGAGTGATTTAAGAAAACAAATAAAGAGATTTTCCAATTTATGTGCCATTAATGTTTATGCGATACCCCATAACATTCCACATGTGTGATAATAATGCAATTTTATTTCTAAATATCCCATTACGGGTAATATGAGGCCTCATTACCTCACCATGCCTCGTTTCCTTTGCGGCAGGTACTAAAATCTCGCAATAATTATTAGTAATGGTTATCTACCACTGTTGGTTGGTTTAAATGGGAGTCAGCACTAACATTTTGTTGCAGAAGGTCCTTATCTCTACGCACTCCATCATTCAACGACTCGGCATACGTCCTACCTCTTTTCATCCCACTCAGAGTATATTCTTATTCTTTCCCTCCCCCACTTACTAACATATTTCCTTCTTCCACAGCCGTCTGCATCCCTTAGGCTCTCATTATCTATTCCAACCACCTATTCTGCCTTCTAATTCTCATGTAATGTCCCATACTAAACAACTACACCAAGCACTTCCACGTTTTTCTCTTCTTCATATCGCATTGCGATACTGAATTTTTCATCATTTATATCACTCTGATGAACAGATTAAAGCAATCGCAACAAAGACAAACACGTGTGAGATACCTAATCAAAACATGACGCTCCATGAGCTGACAATGTTTGCAAAATGTCAAACCCCGTTCAAAAAAAAGAGTGGGTGGGTGTATATTTAAAACATTCCCCTTCCTTTAGTGGTATTGAAAAATTGAGCAAAATAAAAATAAATAAGCAAATCAAAATATCATTTCATTTTTTCGGTTCATTTTTCCGCGCAAATAAAAACAGTATCCTCGGGGGAGTCTGTAACCCCTAGAGGACGCGTCCCCAGGTGGCGGATAGGGGAACGGCACTGGTCTTCGGAAGATACCAGCGGGTAGGTGGGAAATAAAATACCAACCGCGGACCAAACAGGCAGGACAGGTTTCTATAGCTGCGACGAAAGCAACCCGTCTAGGAGAAGGAAACTCCAAAATCAAACCCTGGCCCTCCAGGTTGAGGGTTGAGGCATCAGGCTAACTCCCTGTTACTCATAAAACCTCAATCTGTTAATAAACTCAATACTAAGCCTCGGAACTACGGACTGGATAAACAGAGACGACGTAAGCTAAGAAAAAGGACTATGATTTTTGGTACCTGAAATGTATAGGGTGTATCTAGGTAGAATTGAAAAATTAATGTAGATATCGCTGTAACCAAAGAAACTAAGAAAAAGGGACAAGGCTCAGAAAACGTAGGTTACTATGATTACTTTTATAGTGGGGTTCCAAAGGAGAAAAAGGCCCAACAGGGAATGTCCATCCTGATTCGAAAGAGTCTCAGAGAAAATGTAACATCATGGGAGCCAAGCAATGAAAGATTGATAAAAATGAATCTCCCTATGTTCGGCTTCAGAATCACTATACTGGGCCAATATATGGAATAAATGAAAGCTCGCTTATAAATGAAAAGCAGGAATTCTTTGATCACCTAAATGATGAAATAATAAAAATTGGAAACTCTAGAGAACTATTATAATGGGAGATCTAATTAGTAGAGTCGGAAAAAAGTCAAATGATTAAGTGGTTGGGAAATACGGTGAAGAAACCATGAATGACAATCGATTAAGACTAATAACAACGTGTGAACAAAATAACCTATGAATATCTAATGGTTTTTTCAAGCATAAGAATATACACAAATATGCATGGACCCTACCTACTAGAGATCTAAAATTATTGACTACCTCATCATAAAGCAAAATACAAAGTTAAGAGAACAATATGTCAGAATATACCGAGGTGCTACATATGGTAGTTACCAACACCTATTAAATGCTAAGGTGATGTTTCCTGGAATAGCAAGGATTAGAGAAAGCCAAGATAACCCTGAAGTAGAAATAAGACAAAAAAGATACAACTTGGACAGCCTATAACAACAAAGCGTTAGACAGCTTTACCAAAACCGTCTGGATGAAAAACTACTTCGCCGAAAAACGTTATCGAATACAGAGGATCTTTATAGGCATTTATCTCAATGTGTACATGAAGCTGCGTGTGAGTCATTAGGCTACAGTGAAAAGAAGAGAAGAAAAGAGGATTAAATATAACAGATTATCTGACCACGAAATCAGACAATGACAAGGTTGCATACATAGAAGCGCAAGCGAAAGTGCGACGAAAATTAACCCAAAAAAAGAACACTTGTTGGGAAAAGAAATGCAACTACTTAAATACATCGGAGGAACGAGAAATACAGAAAGCTGGAAGTTCTTATGAGCATTGAGTCAGGATAAAAAGAAAGATTTAATTACATCTATTAGTAGATAAAAAGTAATGGGAAATATACTTTAAAAAGTTATTGACAGAGGAAGAGAAAAATATAAAAATGAAATCCATTTGCTAACCATAGGAAATTTTACATTACCTATAGTAATGCAATGCAGTGAAGTTAACAGGCTTATAAATCCCTAAAAAATGGAAGAGCTGCTGGCCCTGGAGAAATAACGGGAGAACTGTTAAAATATGGATCAGAGTTACTGTACAATAAATTCACTGAACTGGTATTCAGGCTTTGGGTTCTGCAATTAAATTATTTAATATTATGTAACAGTTTCGCCGTGCTATGCTGCCGGCTTCTTCGGGCTATTAAGAACAATAATTTTAAACAAAGGCTGAATACCATGAACATGAGCTGCGAAAATCTACAAAAAAATTTATTTAACTACACTCTTAATAAATGCCTAAATGGAGAAGAGGTCCCAGAAGATTGGAGAATTTCCCATATCTCACTGTTATACAAAAAAGGCAATAATAACGAGTGCGATAACTATCGCGGAATATCTGCGACTGGTACAATTAGCAGATTATATGGTAAAATAGTAAAAAATAGAATTGAAAAAGAGTATGCAGGCAAGGAATCCGAAGAATAAGCGAGGTTTAGAGAAAGAAGATCTACTGTAGATCATCTATTTTGTTTAACACAACTGATAGAGAAAACCTGGGCATACAACAAGGAACTTCACCTCTTTAATGTTGATCTTAAAAAAGCATACGATACGAAGCCACAAATGAAACTGTGGGAAGCCTTGGAAAGATCTAAGATAAGCTCATACTTAATAATAGCCATAAAAAAATGTGTACAAAAATAGTGCAGCCAAGAACAAAATGGGAAACGACTTCTCTCAGGGATTCACAATAAATAAAGGTCTAAGACAGGGCTGCTGTATTTTCCCCGCACTTTTTAAAATATATTTAGATCAAGTGCTAATTGGTTGGAAAAAGAAATGCAACTCCATGGGAATACCTTTAAAAGAAAGTACCATATGCACCTTAAGCTATGCAGTCGACCAAGTTATTCTATCACAAGATTATGAAGATTTAGAATACATGACCAGAAAAATAATAGAAGAATACCAAAATTGGGAACTTGATATCAGTATTGGCAAAGCAAAATATGTGTATTGGAGGAATGCAACAGAATTTTATTTTAGAAGGTGGGCGAAAAATAGGACACTGTAAATAGTATAAATATCTAGGGATGCTAATTGCAGAAAGTAAAACAATTGAGGCAGCCATTAGGGATAGATGCAATAAAGATAAAAAGGCAATAACACTATTAAATAGCTTATTGTGGGATGATACAATATCCAATGAAAACAAAAAGAGAATTGATAATACCATAGTAAAGAGCATAGTAACCTACAGCTGTGAAGTATGGCCACTAACGGAGGAATCAGAA
The DNA here is from genome assembly GCA_963573305.1 of Pyrrhosoma nymphula. NCBI lineage: Eukaryota > Metazoa > Arthropoda > Insecta > Odonata > Coenagrionidae > Pyrrhosoma > Pyrrhosoma nymphula. Next base: position 62,310,087 of record OY754339.1, on the reverse strand, counting down.
AAACTGTTATTGACGACTGAGATGGTCTTCTGGCGAAGAGCAGCCGGAAAATCAAAAAAGAAAGAATAAGGAATGAAAGAATTAGAGAAATTATGAATGTCAATTATACGGCAATAGATGAAATAATTACGAAGCAGTTGAGGTGGTATGGGCACGTGAAACGAATGGGAAATTAAAGACTCCCGAAATAAATGTTGCTGTGGAAGACGGTGGAGAGGCAGACCGAGGAAAAGTTAGATACAAGGGATAGAGAAAGATATGAGAGAAAGAGGATTAGATGAAGAACTCTGGAATATATATATATATATATATATATATATATATATATATATATATATATACCCAATAAGGAGTCACAGGTGTGACAAGTAAAAACATAGTGACACAAACAAAAGAAACTCACACGAATGGTTGTTTAATTTTCGACAGCAATCAACTGTCTTCTTCCGAACTGGAGGAAGAAGACAGTTGATTGCTGTCGAAAATTAAACAACCATTCGTGTGAGTTTCTTTTGTTTGTGTCACTATGTTTTTACTTGTCACGCCTGTGACTCCTTATTCGGTATATTTTCACCACGTGTGAACTTCGACTAGGCCGGGATTCGAACCACTATATATACTCGTATAAACAATAGAGTTTTGAGCGCGTAGGAGGGGTGGGTATTCAAAAATGTGCTTTTCGATACCCGATAATCGATGAATTTTGGCCGGATAAAATCAAAAATAAAAATGGCTGTCTATTATTTTTTCTTCAAACACGATCAAACGTGCTGGAACTTATTTTATTATTTCGGTGGGATGTTGCTTTCCGTCGGATTAGCACGGAGAGTGGAAATGCCTGCTACCTCCAAGCCTCGCTTGCTTCTCCGAGCCTGGTTTATCAAGTCGGGAGGCTGTCTGTGAAGCAGGTATAAAACTGTGGCTTCGGAGAAAAGCAGTGGAAGCGATTGCTGACACGCGTGCGTGCAGATTAATATGTGCGCCCATATTTACCCTCCGACCGCACCTTCGATATATTCGTTATGCTTTTTTTCCCCCTTCCGTTGTCCCCACTCATCTCTTCTCTGTCTTGCAAGGCCACTACATCACTGCGCCGTGGGTCATTGCGTCATAAATCAGTGACGCCGATTATCTTCGACGTTCGGTCAAGCGCTCCAAAGCGGTACAGGATGACACAAAGGGCTCGCTTTTGGCTCTTAAACAAAGTGGTTCCCCTAAAAGGGTGAGCTTCCAAGACTCTGAAGTCCATGCCTCGTTTGAGAGAGGATGCACTATGATGTTGTTTTGTTTTTAAAGATTTGCGTTCGGCATCGGAATTTGTTGCGGATGGAATCAAAGCAAGTACTTGAATCATGAGTCTCACACCTTTGCATCATATCCTTCTCATACCATTAAACCCGTAGTATCCGTCAAAGGATCAAAGTGGTCTCTGACTTACTTCCATAAACATCAAAGGTCACCCATTCTGAAGAAATATTTTTGTTCCTTAAGGTAAATATCTATATAGAGGTCTTTGTCAGCATAGATATAGTTTCAAGAGAAATTTTAGCACCATATTTGTAAGAAGGATATTTGTTATACTTTTGGATATGCTTTACATCCACCTCCAACGAATAGTGAATAAAAAAATTATATATTGACATGGAGGTTATTAAACATTCGCTCTCAGGTAATACAGCCCCAGGTGACAGTATCTATGCATACTTATGTATAATGTTTTTCATCCTTGAAGCACCATTAAGTATCTTGATTAGTGTTTAACCTTTTACAGTGCAACCCCGTCGAACCCCATTTGAGGAAGTGCATTTCCTTGCACCAAGTCCGAAGTTAAGTTCCAATCGACATGTTCAGTATATATCATACTTATCTTTCGTACTAATATCTATTTATTAGATAAATTTGTTTAAAAATGCATAAATCATGTAATAAAGTTCATTATTAAGTTTTTAAATTCTATAAAACAGAATATCTTTACAAGGTACATAGGAGCAGTCCAAAAAAAAAATAATGGAGAGATAATCAGCAATACTTGATATGCGTACGACACTGTTTTGGCGACGGATAGTCTTGAAGTATTACAAGAACTCACTGGCAGAGTATCTCACAGTAGCCATGAATACGGGCTGAAAATCAACACCAAAAATATTAAATAAAAGCTAATTTTAAAGTCAACCACTCAAACATATGTTCTTCAAGCTGAAAATCACCCCGTCGAACGAGTGTCGAGACCCGCCTCGGATGCAATATTTACGAGGACTGCGGTCGTTCTCAGGAGATTTCGGATCGAAAAAGCCAGTGTTATTTTTACATCTTTGATGCGTCTGTTTGCAAGCAGAGATCTAAGCCTGTAATTATAAATGCACGTACGTCAACGTTATGCCTTTTCGACTTTTCTGTAAGGCGTAGAGGCCTGGACCCTGACAGGCCGCGGAGAATAAAGTTCAATCCTTAGAAATGTTGCTCTACAGACGCATTTTAAGGCTATCTTGGGTGGATCAGGTGACGAAATAAAAAGTCCTTCACGGAGTTAGTTGTCAATACGAACTCATTTTGATGATTTAACAGAATTAATTGGGCATATATTGAGACAAAAGGGTAGATATCAACTTCTTTTGTTATATTTACACGGGAAGGTGGATTGAATACCAGGCCCAGATTGAAGAAGTTCCTCACTTGCCAATCTGAGAAAGTGTTTTGGAGCAACATCAGTGGAGCTGCATCTAGCAAAATGGATATCGCCATGGTGAGAGCCAATGTCCGGACCACATAAGGCAGAAAAAGAAGAATATAACAAATAGCGATTACAATTTTTAGTATTTTTTAAATTTAGTCGTAGGATATTACAAGAATACATCTATATACGACGAGTTTTTCATACATGATATTATACAAAGCTTTCACCCGGGGAAAAGAAAACTTTTACGTACGTTTACGCCGAAACAAAATGAACCTGCGATCGTACGACGGAGTCCGGCTCAGCCCACCGGCAGCTGGGCCCACGTGAAGTGGCTAGTACGCCGATATACTACTGTCATAATAATGGCTCGGCGATTTGACCCCCTATTCGTCTAAAACGGTCATCTTGGACGTTTTGATTAAAACCTCTTATGACAATGGCCTCATCCACTGAAGTATGAACATGGCATCCACTGAAGAGGTTCAAAATACAATCAAAAGATTGAATTCTAATAACTCCCAAGGGTTTAGATAACATTTCCATCAATACTGTTAAGGCTATGTACGAAAATGTGGCTCCCATCTTAACATATATTGTTGATTTAAGCTTGGAACAGGGCAAGTTTCCTGGTAAATTCAAATGCGCACTCATTATGCCAATTTTTAAAAAAGGTGATCGATATTATATTAATCAGTATCGTCCCATCTCTCTTCTTCCGGTTTTTTCTAAAATTTTGGAAAAAATAGTTAAATCAAGGCTATTGATTTTTTTAAATAAAATTAATTATTTCAGTAATTCACAATTCGGTTTTTTAAAAACAAATCTACTGAGGATGCCCTACTTCAATTCTGTTCCAATCTAAATGAGAGCTTAAACAGAAATGATAAGACCAGTGGTTTATTTATTGATATAACCAAAGCCTTCGATTCGGTTAATCATTCAAGATTGTTATCTAGACTGTCGGAGGCTGGAATTAGAGGGGTTGCAAACGACTGGTTCAATAGTTACCTGTCGGAAAGGACTCAAAGGGTAAATATTAACGAATGTATTAGTGAGTCGGTGTCCCTCAGATGTGGTGTACCTCAAGGCTCCGTCCTGGGACCAATTTTATTTTTAATTTTTGTCAATAATTTTTGCAACGGTTCATTTCATGGAAAACTTACTTCTTTTGCCGATGACACGGCATTATGTTTTTCGTCGACTACTGACTCCGATGTTGTATTACATATGCAAAATTATTTGAATAGGATTAATTATTGGTTCTTGCGCAATAACTTTGTTCTAAGTGTTCAATCTAAGTAGCTATATGTTATTTGGCTTGAAAAGTATACTTGTGCCATCAGATGACATTTATTACAGATGTCCTCATTGCTTGTTGTCAAAATGAAGCGTTTGTATAAATTGGATAAAAATTAAGAATTTAAACCATATTAAGTGCCTCAGTTTAATTTTAGATAAACATTGTAATTGGAAATTACTTGTTAACAAATTGAAATCTGAGGTGATTATTTCCTTGAGAAAATTTTATCTACTCACATATAAATAAATGCCCAGTGTCTATTCTGAGGACTGTGTACTTTGCTCTAGTTAATTCAAGGATACAATATGGAATATCTCGGTGTGGGAGGCACCTATTATAGTAACGTCAACCCATTAAAATTATACACAACAAACTCCTAAGGGTGATGTTACGAACTTCCAGGACCGAATCTTCCTTCCCGCTATTCTTAAGGTTAAAAATCCTCCCAATTGAACAATTGTTTGTTTATAAAGTCTTGAGTTTTTTTTACAATCGCAGTGGACACAAAAATAAATCATGTCCCCGCACAAAAACATTAAAATGCCACCAAATTACTTTTGTTCCGAAACCTAGAATATTGAAGCTTATAAACACTTTTTTAATTATTTAGCCCCAAAACTGTATGATAAGCTATGGCAAAAATTACACTGATGTAACAGTCAAGCTGTCTTGACGCATAAATTGAAAGGCTGGTTATTTCTTAATAAGGATATTGAATTTCTTTCTAAGACTAATACTTGATTTTCTTCAAGACAAAAGGTCCACGGATTATGTTCATTGTTTATTTAACTCTATTTTTCTAAAAATTTTATTTGAATGTATTTTTTCAAGAATATTTTCTATTGTTGTAGTCTTGTTGTATTTTGTATTGGTTTACGAAGGTTGTTCACATAACTTTATTCATATTATATGGACACATGTTAGATGAGTCATAAACGAGCTATTTTTGTTTACCACTAATGTCGTATAATGTAGGTACTGCCGTGCATTGCCTTATATTCATTGAATGGCAACCCCTAAACAAGATTATATCTTCTGTGGTTCCTAATTTCACTGTTTTTTTATATATTGTAGTGTATTTTTTTGGCAGTGAAATAAATATCTTTATCTTATCTTTATCATACAGCCTGCGGGGATGTAGTAAGTTCTAAGCCTAGCTGTGGGAAATTTTATTTACACAATCACATTTCAATCGTTGATACAACGGCAGAAAAAACGTTGGGTCTTTTAACAGTCAAATTACACCGAGGAGATACATTTAGTATTTTGTTTGGCTTAAATTAGAAAATATGTGATTATAATACAACTTTTCTTACTACGAGTAAATCCAATTATGTAGGTAAATTTTTACCATCATCCACGGTTTTTTTGTGATACGTAGTCCACCTTTCACTGAAATTGAAGAATTTGCATGCATGCAGGGCACCATTTAGCTTAACTAAAATGTGGTAGTTGTTGTTTTCCATGACTGATATTTGCTGGTGGAAGCGTTCCCCGTGCTAGTGGCGCCAAGGTTGGCGTCAGGTTCTTATTTGGGGACCCGCTACAATGCCTTCCATGATCTTAGTGTCACGAACATGGGGAAATTTTTATTTCAAATAACGGAACCCAGCACGATATTTATCCATTCCTTTACAATGTTTTTGAAAAACCCTAATTTTATATGGAGTGGAGGGAAAAGAATCATTTCCGAGTTAACTAGAGGTGGATGTACAGCATTTTTCTGTCCGGGCGTAAATGCTTCACGCTTTGGCCATTCCTTAATAACCTAATGATTTGTATAACCCCTGCTGTCCCATTCGTATCAAATGTATCAAAATCTCGTGTAGCCAAGCTGCAAACCCATTTATAACGCATTTACTTTTGAATCACAACATATTGCCCATCAGTACTTGTTGCACTAAAATTTTTTCTAGGAGGATTTTGATTTTCCCAAACGCTTCTTTCATGTTACTTACATTAGCTACCGGTTCAGAAGTAAATTAGTAGCCATTTTGCAAAAGTACTGCCTTTAAAATAGTTTTCGATGACTCAATGAACGAACAGTATTCACTCTATACATTTATGTTCATGATGAAGTGCATCCATGACTACACAAATATTGTAACAGTACACTGAACTACCTTCTTCAGAATATAAATGTTGAAAAATTTCTTGCTGTTTACGAAAAGAAACACTCTAGTGTACAGTATGGAGAAGATTCCAACCTTTCAGCCTATATCCCAAAAGCTCGACTTGTTTCTTTGACGAGTTCAAATCCCGAAAAAGGTCGTTTAATTAACCCTGAGTAATCAGTTGAGGTTCACGGGCAGATAATTCTGTTGTGTTGGATCATTTTGCTTCTCATGTTGAGCTTCAGTATTTTCTTTATACTCTGATTCATCTTCGAAAGTTAGATGAGTTGGAGGATGCGGTACAGGTAAGTCATCTCCAAGAGCCCTATAGCAGGCCCTATAGCAGGCGGTAAATCTCGGTACTTCACTGTGGTCTGATGTACTACTAATTCCTTTTATCTTTGTAATTCAGAAATATCAGTCCAACAAATGATCTTGTGGTTCACACCACACCATCGGTAATGCAAAGCTCATGAGCCGATTACTCTTAGCCCAGTCTGTCATAATTTCACACAGGTCGAACAACAGATGTGATGGACCCAGCTCAAATCTTGATCCCCTACTTTACAGTCATTCAATAATTATAATTCATAAAATATTTTAACTAAATGAGTCAAATTACGTCTATGTTCCTCAAACATCATTTCCGCACATTTGTAACAGAAATTATCTGGACCATTTACACACTACCTTGGCGTACTTATTCACTAACACAACACAACTGGCACAGTAATTGTAAAACACAAAACCGAATGAAAGTAGAGTACGTGCATACACGGCAAACGTTCAAACAATAATGGTGTGGTGTACATCAGAAAATCAATTAACTTAGTAAACTCCCACACAATATATATATATATATATATATATATATATATATATATATATATATTCACTGGCACGACGCCTTTCGTTACACTGTAACAGAATCATTATCCCATGTGGCGTAGACACATTAATATATTACCGTGTAAAGAAACGCGTCGTTCCAATAAATATATAATGTGTGGAAGTTTACTAAGTTATTTCATTTCATGATGGATATGCATCGCTTCCACGAATTCCCACCTTAATCAATTGATTCTGATGTGGTGTGTTAATTGTAGGCCTATTTTAGGAGACTGCTGCATGCTGATATGTCTGAACCAGCAGCAAATAAATCATCATGCATATAAAGCAGTTGAAAAGTATTTAATTTTTAACTGAAGGTGTATTACTGCAAAATATGAGTTAAACTGCCCATGTTTTCACGTCATCCTCTGTTAGGCATTATTTAATACCTTTATAAGTTGTCCCTAAAACTACATTGATTTCCAAAAAAGCAATGGTTTTAAAATGCCATTACACAATAATTGTGGGTTACGGAAAAATTCTGATTGCATTTTTGAGTTCAGCGTAAAAAGTTGCATTTAAAACTGCCATGTGCCAAAAACTGTGATTATCGGTATGACCACCGGAAACTAAAGTTATTATGAGTTATCAATTACACTTAAGGAAAAAGGCGAAGTATAATTGTAATGCGTGTCAAAATTATAATGATAATAAAAGCAAAACATACCATATTTTGCCAGCCTTGATGCATGGATTTTGTATTTGCAATTCATGATTGAAATAAAAACTCTAGTTCTTATAAAAAAATATTTCTCAAAAATGCAAGTTTTTTTTCAGTTATGAATGCAAAGAGCTTCTACGGAGGTAAGCCTAAAAGAGTAGGTAAAGTTCAGATTACTTGTAGTTATTTTGGCTCCACGATCACGCATCCTCTAATTTCATTTGAACGTTTTGTGAACGCTTAAACACAAATGATATGTATCCATCTATTGCAAGTCTACGGAAGACGGTCTGTCTGTATTTGAGTAATGTCTGTTTATTGTGTAATGACATTGTAGTGAGCTAGGAAGATAATATATGTTGCATGAATAAGTATCGTGACCAGTAAAATAGTGAAAACTACAAAATAATAATTGTTTTATAAAATCATTGAATTTGGTGGTGAATGTTTTTCATTTTGTAAATAAATTTCTCCAAACATATGACGTTATAATTATTATTTTCGGATAGTTGAAGAAATGAAAGGGAAATTTTAATTTATTTGGCGATCGCTGTATAAGCATTCTAATGGAAGTCTAGCCTGGAGCTTATAGAATTTCGGTAAAATTATTACAATGAGAATGATTTTGAGATTTTATTTGGGATATTTTTCACTCCAAACATTCCATACACAATTCATCGCTTCTACGTCATAAGCGATGGACTCTTATAATCCAAGGCAAACCTTAAAAAGTTTTCTTTTCACTGTTGAAATGCAACGGGCGCCCTCTCGTTGTTGTTGAAGAATCCCGTCTCTTCCCGACCCCGCAGATACTAATTAATCCGCGCACACAGGCCGGGCGTGGCATTATGGCAAGTGGTTATTGGAGGAGGGTGGTTTGAGAGAGAGGTTTAAGTGGTGGGGAGAGGAATGAATGCATATGCATACAAAGGTGTGGCACCACCCATTTGCCACTTGTGGCTCCACCCCCCCTCCTACAACAGGGGGACACCCAGAAACCTCTCTTCTTTCTCTTCCTCTGCACATTCCTTAGCACACCGCCACCCCAAGTAGAATTCCGGAGCAGCCGACAAACGCGACGCCCTCTGACGTCACAACTCGGGGATGTTGACAGGTGGGGGCGAGAAACGAAAGGCTTACAAAAGCGCCACCCAACGCAGACCAAGCCCCCCTTTTAAGATTTTTTCAACCCCCCCCCTCCCGGTCCCCTCACCCCCTGTTGCTTCGCGAGGAATGAAGGAATATGATACCCGGGGGTAGCGCCCGAGGAGAAAAATACCATCCATGAAAACATATTTGCGCTCAAAGCCTGCGTCGAGCATACATCTTCGCTAGTCTATTTCCTTTCTAAGCTGATGCCACTGGCGATGTGATACATACATTTAAAGCAGTTTAAGTGATGTATCATTGCAAGTCAAATTCAATATATTTGGAAATAAAAAATACCTTATCTTTCTAATGATAGATACATAGATTGGTAAACATCTTTACTGGGGCTTGGATATTAATATCCAGGAACGTCATTAAGGAGTAAGAAATGGAAGATGTGAAGGAAACTGAGAATGGAGAGTTCAGTGTGGGAATGGAAGAAGATAAAGAATCACGGCCGTGAGGCCAGAGGACGAATATTTCGTCAATGTAGCGGGCCCAGAAGAGAGGTTAAAGTATTTGGATTTTTAAGAAAGTGGTTTCGAGATGGCCCATGTACAGGTTGGCATAATATGGCACCATGCGAGTACCCATGGCGGCGCCTTTTGTTTGAAGGAAAATTTGATTATTAAAGGAGAAGGCATTTTTTGTCACAACAATCTCGGCCAGGCGGATGATGAAGTTTGAGGAGGGAAGGTGTAGTTTTGGGCGTTGTGATAAATTATACTTTAACGAATTTATGCCTTCATCGTGAGGAATGGACGTATACAGGGAGGTAACGTCTATAGTGGCCATGAGTAAAGTGGTATTAGGGGGGATAGAGACGGCGTGGAGAAGGTCGAGGAAGTGGTAAGAATCTTTGATGAAGGAGGCAAGAATTTATGAATAGGGGTTTGAGGTAATGGTCAACTAGTGCTGAGATGCGCTCTGCATGGGAATTGATGCTGGAGACTATTGGGCGACCGGGATTGTTGATTTTGTGCACTTTCGGGAGCATGTAAAAATGCGGAGTTTTGAAATGAGGGGGTGAGAGTATGGAGATGTCAGAGGGGTACAGGCCTTCATTTGGGCCGAATTCCTGGAGGAATGAGCTGATTTCTTTTTAAATTTCAGGATTCTGACCATAAGGAAGAGAAGTAGAGGAGGAGGAATCTTTTAATTGCCGTAGACAATTGCTGACGACATAGCACTCATAGCAGAGACAGAGAGGGATCTGAATATGATTGCAATAACCACGGGAAAAGCATTGGCCAGATATAATCTGAATATCAATGGAATGAAGGCTAAGATACTGGTGTGAAGCAAGAGAGAAGAGGCCAAAACCAACGTTTAACTAGGAAAACAAACACTGGAAGTGGGGAAAGAGTTCTGTTACCTTGGAAGCCGAGTAACCAACGATGGACGGTGCAAGAAAGTAATAACAGAATAGCCCAGGCAAAGAGGGCAGTCTATCAAAAGAAGAATATACTTACCGCTGGAAATACAAGCGTAGAAGTAAGGCAACAATTAATCAGAGCGTACATCTGGAGCGTATTTCTATATGGCAGTGAGGCATGGGCAATGACAGTAGCGGAAAAGAAAAGGGTGGAAGCATTCCACATGTGGTGTTAGAGAAGAATAATGAAGATAAAATGGATCGACTGAGTAAGTAACGAGGAAGTCCTAAGAAGAGTGGAGGAAGGGAAGTCTTCTGAATACCTTAAGAAGAAGACGGGACAACCTAATCGGCCACATCATGAGACATAATGGCCTGATAAAGACAATCGTTGAAGGACAAGTGAACGGGAAAAATGGCAAAGGAAGGCCTCGTGTGAGATATTTGGAACAAGTAATGAAGGATGTGAAAGAGAAGAAATACGCACAAATGAAGAGATTAGTCAATAGAAGAACTCAGTGGAGAGCTGCGTCAAACCAATCTGATTATTGATGACTAATATGGTGATGGCACATTGATACCTCAAACATGGACACGTTACACTAACATTTACTGCATCGATTCATACGATAATTACACCCTCATGAATTGAAAATAATTACAGCTGTAGGTAAATTACTTATCCCAATTTTACGTTCGACTTTATTCTATAATAGTCACACAAAATCACATCCCCTCACGCTAAAGCCATGATGGAATCTGAATTACAACTTTCAACAGTCGTCCACTTGCTCAAAATACACTTTATGTAAGACACGTATTAAGTATTGATGTTAGGTGTGAATGAAATTTTATTGATCAAAATACATCTTGGCCCCCTCTTAAACTGCTATTTTCCCGACTGACACATAACATTGAGAATAAAGACGTTTTATGATGAAGGTAAGCAACAGGTTTGATTAAACTATTCCACGATTTTTGATTTCTTGACAAGCAATATACTTTTCTTGGAGCATGAATTTTACTTCTTAACTTCACTTGAAATTATGCACGCACTGATGAAACTTCCATTAAGTCAAATGTTGCTTAATACATTTAACATTGTTGTTACTTTAATTTCAGAGATCATATTCTTGAAACAATCAATTTCACAGAGGCAGCAACAAAGAAATAATGCTCTTGCATATTATTTAGCTGTTGATATGCAACTTTTCAACTTAGTTGAGAAGCGTGGCTTCCAAAAATGTTGCGAAATTAACATACCCTCGTACAAGTTTCCATCCCGGAAGTACCTCACGGAGAAATTAATAAGAAATATGTATGAGGAAACAAAGGGTAGAGTTAAAGGCGAGTTGCTGCCTCGCATGAATATTTGTTTCACCACAGATTCCTGGACGAGTATCACTATGGACCCGTATGTTTCCCTAACTGCTCACCTAATAAGTGAAGACTTCACAATGAAGAGTTTTTTTTTTGAGTGCACTCACTTGGATAAGGAGCACACAGCTTTGAATTTGGAAATAGCAATTTCGGAAACTTTGGAGGAGTGAGGAATATCTCTGCATCGAAATGTCACTTGTTTTGTTTCAGACAATGGAGCAAATTTTCAGAAAGCCTAGAAAAACATGGAAGTGGAAAAGGTTTCTTGTTTCGGGTACGTTATGAACTTAGGCTGCCAATCATTGTTAAACTTGACACCGATTAGGAATGTACTTGAGAAGCTAAGGGGAATTCGGGCTTTGCGATTATTCAGGAAATTTAAACGCGATTTAAAGTTTGCACAAGAGGTCCTAAACATGCCGCAAATTGAAATTCCGTCTGTTTGTCCCACCAGGTGGTGGTCAGACTTTAAACAAATATGCTTTTTTGTAAAAAATGTCAACAAAGCCCTAGGAGAAAGCAAAAGAGAGGAATTAAAATTACTCCCAAGGGAATTGGAATTGCTAGAAAAAGTTCTAGAAGTCTTGAGACCTCTTCATGATATCACAGAGGAATTGTGCGGTGAAGAGTACGTGACGGCGTCAAGTATCATACCGATAACCTACAGGCTCCCCAACGATCAGCAGCATGATCTCATTAGCTCTATATACTCTACTTATTTGACGAAGGAAGAGCAAAAAAGTTGAGGAGGAAAGACTGGCCAATATCTTCGCTAAAGAGTTTCCGCCCAGTGATATGACAGAAGAGGTGCTGGTGAATTATGAAGAGGAACTGATGTTAAAAAAAGAGTGCAAGAACATAAAATACTTAATGCGTCAAGCATTGGGGAAGCCATTTAATAAGTGGTATGAAAAGGCCGAATTCTTGATGTTGGCAACATTTATGGATCCTAGGTTTAAAAATAAATACCTCAATGAGGAAGAGAGTATGTTGACCGAGGAAAAAATGATGCTGAAATAAGATGAGGAAGCAATGAATGCAAATACTTCTACATGTGATCAGAATGATGAATGCCCTAAAAAGAAAAAAAATGCAAATTATTGGCATTTATTCGAGATGACATAGTTCAAACCTTAGAGCAGGAGAAACTGGATGAGGTTTCGGCATATATAAGTTACCCCATAATAAGTGAAAACCCTCTCCGATGGTGGAAATGTCATGAGCATAATCTCCCCAAACTTTCTCAACTGGCAAATAAATATTTAGCCTTCCCTGCTACTAGCGTTCCGTCAGAGCGGGTTTTCAGCTGCGGCGAAAATATAATAACTAATCACCGGGCCATGCTGACGCCGGAGCATGTCAAGCAACCTATTTTTCTGTCGATGAATTCTAAATATGTCTCCATTTAAACACTAGTGATGTTTTTATGTTGTTCTCATAAAATTTAATGTCTTAATTTTCCATGTTACTAAAGACATTTATTTTCATTATTTTACCAAGAGCAAAACTAACAGTAATGATTACTAACAGTAAAGTCCTGCAAGCCACCCCGATGCCGTGGCAGAAAAGAGACTTTGGCCTTTCATGTGTATTTGAGAATTTCCAAGGCATAAGTCAAATGTTAGGTGGTCAAATGGCCACTGCTTGGCATTCATCCAACTCCCTCTAAAATCCCAATACTCAAGGCACAGCGGGTAGTGTTAACCATGTGAGTCGTGCGTACCTTAGCCGTCGAATGAACAGCTGTAGTCATCGAGGTGGGTACTCGGATACTCGCCTAGCCGAGGTTCTCGTATTCGGGAGTATTCAACCAGGTATTCAAGCATTCGATGAGGCGCTGAAGTTGTTGTCCTTGTATTCATTCGGGTACTCATCCACTCGTCGAGGTATTCAAGTACTCGTTTGGGTACTCATCGAGGTATTCATGTATTCATTCTGGTACTCATCTACTCATCGAGGTACTCATGTACTCATTCAGCTACTCATGTATTCATTCGGGTATTCATCTACTCATCGAGGTACTCATGTACTCATTCAGCTACTCATGCATTCGTCGAGTACCCATGTATTCATTCGGGTACTCAAATACCTTTGAGTGAATACATTTGGCGCACTCCTAGTATCGAGGATCCATTTGGAAGGAAAAAGAGAAATGGAGATGTAAAAAAGTTAACAGTGGTGAGGAAATGGGAACAGAACACAAACTTGTAGCTTGAGTCTCCACAGTATATTAGGAACTGATGAGATGACGATCACGAAGAAATTCGAAGAATGTAAGCCATAAGGCCAAAATAATCAAAGTAAAAAAGGGGTCCTTAGGTATCATACCTAATAGTCTGACTATCAAGATTCCATTTTCCGGCATTCCACCCTGTTATTGTCCTCAGCTTCATTTAATCATATAACGTCAATCAATAGATTTCACCCACATCATCCTTTCCCACTATCAGTTTCACTTCAAGAAACACCTATGTGATCTTATCTCACTCACAAACATCATATCCAAATATTTTCTTCTGCGCTACGAAACCTTGCTTGCAGACGCACTATCTTTTAAAAAACTTTCCTCCCTCTCCACATCCTTCCTTCAAATTTGCCTTCCTTTACCCTTCACGGAGCTCACACCCCCACCCCCTCCCGAGCCTCCCGCAAGTTTTCTTTACAAACGTGACCTTGCCTCCCTTCCTAACCTCCCTCGCCCTCTATGCGACCGCCCGGTTTTCCCACAGCGTCTCCCTCCGACGCGAAAATCCCAGCCCCGTTCCACCCCCGCCACCGACCGCGAGGTAATAAACCTCTCGTCCTTTACACTGGACGAGGACGAACTTGCGGTTCTAAAGAAAGGGCTTTCTTTCTCACCCACCCCAAGAGTTAATCCTCTAAATATCCTCAATGATGCCCTGAAATTTTACCGGAACCTGCGGTGGCGTGCATTCTGGAAAACTCAACCTAATCCTTCAACCCCCAACTCCGTCAATCCCCTTGCAAAATTTGTCCCACCGTCCCATACCACTTCCCTCAAACCATCCTGTAGTAATGACTGTTTCTTTTTTTGGAATTCATTCCGCGATGTTAAAATTGTAAAAACAATATTGCTCAGACCATCCTGCCAGCTTCATCATGTTAACTAAACTGATTCTTTAGTCTCGTTAGTATATATATATATATATATATATATATATATATATATATATATATATATATATATATATATATATCTATAAGTTTTCTTTTGTGAGTGTCCTTTTTCCGTGTTTCTGTGTTTGTTTAGTGTATTACTGTTTTATTTATGCATATATATATATATATATATATATATATATGCATAAATAAAACAGTAATACACTAAACAAACACAGAAACACGGAAAAAGGACACTCACAAAAGAAAACTTGGACGTTTCAGCGGTCAGGCCGCCATCGTCGGCGGTAGACTACCGACGGCCTGACCGCCGAAACGTCCAAGTTTTCTTTTGTGAGTGTCCTTTTTGCGTGTTTCTGTGTTTGTTTAGTGTATTACTGTTTTATTTATGCATGTGCATCGTCGCTGAGAGCGATTTTTGACGAAGATATTATATATATCTATATATATAACGAAAATTTTGCCAATAGGCCACAACAATAAAAACACTTTACAGGGGGTGGGGAAAGAAAAGTAAAAAGAGAGAAGACTTCCTGTACGTCTCGAGCAAGTAGGCCCTTCTTCAGCTATAGGAAAGCTTCTTTTCCTATACCTGAAGAAGGGCCTACATGCCCGAAACGTACTATCGTTTTCAAAAGTCTGGGTGCATCCACTTTGCCCCATTCTACAAACCGTAGAATGGGGCATGGCCGGAAAGGTTTTGAAAATTGGCACCACCTGCGGACTGCATCTTTTGCTGGGCTAGCTTCACTTGTGAGAAGACGGTGGGGTATGAGGTACCGACGAAAGAATCGACGGGGACGGAGTAAAACACGGGAGAGGAAAACCCCATCGGAATGCACCGAAGGTTATTCGCGCTCATGCGGTTGCGACGCGACGATGAGGCCTCCGACTTGTGTGATTTTCGCTCTCGAAATTCACATTTGTGCTCACGAGTGACCCACTCTGTAAAAGCGGCGCGGTAGCCGCGTGGTTAAGACTGCCTCGAAAGGCGAATTTGAAACATTCCCAGGTTCGATGTTCAGTCGTTGTCTTTTTTGGCACTCAAGTAATTTAAATATGACTGTGAAAATGAACCTCGAGTACAGTGTCATTACATCAACGCACCCGGTACCGTTTATTATATTACAGGAATTCAATAATGATGCAGGGAAACCTAATACTAAATTAGAATCCTTGAATCCTTATTTCTCCTTAAGCCAATCTATTCACAGTGAATAAATACTTACACGTCTCACTAGCTGAATATTTTTGGTCTAACATTGAGTATGGCAAAATCTCCCGAGAGGTAAGATCCCTATGCTCGAAACAAATCTCTCGTTCTACCACCAGGATATCAAGTCACATTCTAGGTATGATATTTTTGGTGATCCGCGAGTGATACGTATCATCGAAATGTCTTAGGTAGGCCTCTTATTCAAACTCCTAGTGCTCAAAGAAATAATATGCTGTGAAAAACAGTATTTTGATGCTATAGAAAGATGGTTTCTCAGGGTGTACGAGCGAAAGTAAATTATACGGCTCGGGCCGAAAAAAGTATCCAGTTATTTATTTACCGTAGTCTTCTGACGATTATTGTGTTCTGGATATATTGAGTAGCGTAGCCAGGGGGGAGCAGGGGGGCGAATGCCCCCCCCCCCCGTTCCCTATGTTCTGGCTACCCTAAGTATGTGAATGTTACCACCCTAAAGTCCCAAATACGTGCGTATATTAATTTTATAACTTCATCATCAACAATAAATTCTACAAGGTCTACAAGTTGGAAAGTATGTTACGAAAAAAATAATACAGTTCAAGTATGTAACAGTATGTTTAGTAAACTGCTGAATATATGAGTCGGAGCCCCCTAAACCCCCCCCTCCCCCCGGTGCACCCTATACCCGAAACCTGTCTACGCCACTGAATATATTATTTTAAAATGCCATTGGATGCGGCATAGTTTTTCGAAAACCGGAGTCACCTTTCTCTGTTAACCCTTTCTAGGGTAATTTCAGCGAGGTATGCATTTCTGGGCTGGGAAAGCATAAGAGAATTTAAAAAGGGAATTGTTAATCCTTGCTTCTTTCTGTCGTTAACTCTATTTATTCAATAGTCACACCACCAGACTAGCTTCTAAATTCATATTTTCTTCATTTCTTCGGAAATGAGTGGATGTTATTAGTGAAATTAATATGATCTGCAAAATATGATAGTGATAATATTTGTTCTGACATAATTCTACCAATTGTTTATTAGCTGCAACGGACTGTGATTCGTCTTTGTCTCTGTATGCAGCCGCGAGGAAAGGGGTGAAAAAATAAACATGAAATTTTTTAGATTTTTTATAATTTGTTTCGTCAACCCCCTGAATCCACCACTTCCTGTAACCGGCGATTCTCTGATACGACTAAGTTTTCGCATATTTTAGGCCGTCTGTGAAAAGTGTCCCATAACTCCTGGACATGGGCTTCTAATGCCTCCACAGATTTTGTTTCAACCTATTTCCACTCCTGAATGTTCTTGCACTCTTTTTTTAACATCAGTTCCTCTTCATAATTCACCAGCACCTCTGTTGTCATATCACTGGGCGGAAACTCTTTAGCGAAGATATTGGCCAGTCTTCCCTCCTCAATTTTTAGCTCTTCCTTCGTCAAACAAGTAGAGTATATAGAGCTAATGATATCATGCTGCTGATCGTTGGGGAGCCTGTAGGTTATCGGTATGATACTTGACGCCGTCACGTACTCTTCACCGCACATTTCCTCTGTGGTATCATGAAGAGGTCTCAAGACTTCTAGAACTTTTTCTAGCAATTCCAATTCCCTTGGGAGTAATTTTAATTCCTCTCTTTTGCTTTCTCCTAGGGCTTTGTTGACATTTTTTACAAAAAAGCATATTTGTTTAAAGTCTGACCACCACCTGGTGGGACAAACAGACGGAATTTCAATTTTCGGCATGTTTAGGACCTCTTGTGCAAACTTTAAATCGCGTTTAAATTTCCTGAATAATCGCAAAGCCCGAATTCCCCTTAGCTTCTCAAGTACATTCCTAATCGGTGTCAAGTTTAACAATGATTGGCAGCCTAAGTTCATAACGTACCCGAAACAAGAAACCTTTTCCACTTCCATGTTTTTCTAGGCTTTCTGAAAATTTGCTCCATTGTCTGAAACAAAACAAGTGACATTTCGATGCAGAGATATTCCTCACTCCTCCAAAGTTTCCGAAATTGCTATTTCCAAATTCAAAGCTGTGTGCTCCTTATCCAAGTGAGTGCACTCAAAAAAAAAACTCTTCATTGTGAAGTCTTCACTTATTAGGTGAGCAGTTAGGGAAACATACGGGTCCATAGTGATACTCGTCCAGGAATCTGTGGTGAAACAAATATTCATGCGAGGCAGCAACTCGCCTTTAACTCTACCCTTTGTTTCCTCATACATATTTCTTATTAATTTCTCCGTGAGGTACTTCCGGGATGGAAACTTGTACGAGGGTATGTTAATTTCGCAACATTTTTGGAAGCCACGCTTCTCAACTAAGTTGAAAAGTTGCATATCAACAGCTAAATAATATGCAAGAGCATTATTTCTTTGTTGCTGCCTCTGTGAAATTGATTGTTTCAAGAATATGATCTCTGAAATTAAAGTAACAACAATGTTAAATGTATTAAGCAACATTTGACTTAATGGAAGTTTCATCAGTGCGTGCATAATTTCAAGTGAAGTTAAGAAGTAAAATTCATGCTCCAAGAAAAGTATATTGCTTGTCAAGAAATCAAAAATCGTGGAATAGTTTAATCAAACCTGTTGCTTACCTTCATCATAAAACGTCTTTATTCTCAATGTTATGTGTCAGTCGGGAAAATAGCAGTTTAAGAGGGGGCCAAGATGTATTTTGATCAATAAAATTTCATTCACACCTAACATCAATACTTAATACGTGTCTTACATAAAGTGTATTTTGAGCAAGTGGACGACTGTTGAAAGTTGTAATTCAGATTCCATCATGGCTTTAGCGTGAGGGGATGTGATTTTGTGTGACTATTATAGAATAAAGTCGAACGTAAAATTGGGATAAGTAATTTACCTACAGCTGTAATTATTTTCAATTCATGAGGGTGTAATTATCGTATGAATCGATGCAGTAAATGTTAGTGTAACGTGTCCATGTTTGAGGTATCAATGTGCCATCACCATATTAGTCATCAATAATCAGATTGGTTTGACGCAGCTCTCCACTGAGTTCTTCTATTGACTAATCTCTTCATTTGTGCGTATTTCTTCTCTTTCACATCCTTCATTACTTGTTCCAAATATCTCACACGAGGCCTTCCTTTGCCATTTTTCCCGTTCACTTGTCCTTCAACGATTGTCTTTATCAGGCCATTATGTCTCATGATGTGGCCGATTAGGTTGTCCCGTCTTCTTCTTAAGGTATTCAGAAGACTTCCCTTCCTCCACTCTTCTTAGGACTTCCTCGTTACTTACTCAGTCGATCCATTTTATCTTCATTATTCTTCTCTAACACCACATGTGGAATGCTTCCACCCTTTTCTTTTCCGCTACTGTCATTGCCCATGCCTCACTGCCATATAGAAATACGCTCCAGATGTACGCTCTGATTAATTGTTGCCTTACTTCTACGCTTGTATTTCCAGCGGTAAGTAGATTCTTCTTTTGATAGACTGCCCTCTTTGCCTGGGTTATTCTGTTATTACTTTCTTGCACCGTCCATCGTTGGTTACTCGGCTTCCAAGGTAACAGAACTCTTTCCACACTTCCAGTGTTTGTTTTCCTAGTTAAACTTTGGTTTTGGCCTCTTCTCTCTTGCTTCACACCAGTATCTTAGCCTTCATTCCATTGATATTCAGATTATATCTGGCCAATGCCTTTCCCGTGGTTATTGCAATCATATTCAGATCCCTCTCTGTCTCTGCTATGAGTGCTATGTCGTCAGCAATTGTCTACGGCAATTAAAAGATTCCTCCTCCTCTACTTCTCTTCCTTATGGTCAGAATCCTGAAATTTAAAAAGAAATCAGCTCATTCCTCCAGGAATTCGGCCCAAATGAAGGCCTGTACCCCTCTGACATCTCCATACTCTCACCCCCTCATTTCAAAACTCCGCATTTTTACATGCTCCCGAAAGTGCACAAAATCAACAATCCCGGTCGCCCAATAGTCTCCAGCATCAATTCCCATGCAGAGCGCATCTCAGCACTAGTTGACCATTACCTCAAACCCCTAATCATAAATTCTTGCCTCCTTCATCAAAGATTCTTACCACTTCCTCGACCTTCTCCACGCCGTCTCTGTCCCCCCTAATACCACTTTACTCATGGCCACTATAGACGTTACCTCCCTGTATACGTCCATTCCTCACGATGAAGGCATAAATTCGTTAAAGTATAATTTATCACAACGCCCAAAACTACACCTTCCCTCCTCAAACTTCATCATCCGCCTGGCCGAGATTGTTGTGACAAAAAATGCCTTCTCCTTTAATAATCAAATTTTCCTTCAAACAAAAGGCGCCGCCATGGGTACTCGCATGGTGCCATATTATGCCAACCTGTACATGGGCCATCTCGAAACCACTTTCTTAAAAATCCAAATACTTTAACCTCTCTTCTGGGCCCGCTACATTGACGAAATATTCGTCCTCTGGCCTCACGGCCGTGATTCTTTATCTTCTTCCATTCCCACACTGAACTCTCCATTCTCAGTTTCCTTCACATCTTCCATTTCTTACTCCTTAATGACGTTCCTGGATATTAATATCCAAATTAAGGATTAAGGGGGGTGTTGGCACAATGGACCATTAGGTCTAAGTGCCTTAGATTCTCCTTGGAGGACTCCACCTATCATCTAAGGACATTAAATTCATCACCTCCGTCTACAAAAAACACACTAACCACGACCAATACCTCCAATTTAACAGCTGTCATCCTTCTCACACCAGACACTCCATCCCTTATTCCCTCTCTATCGGCGGCCACAGGATCTGCAGCAATGGCCCCTCTCTAAAAGAATATATCGACAATCTTCATCACTCCTTCTAAGAACGCTAGTACCCCGAAAAATTGCATTTAAATAATATCCTGCCTCCTACTGTAAAATATACCCCTCGGACCAGGACCCACCAACCTGACCAACTTAACCTTTTCACCACTTTCTTCCCTGGAGCACACAGAATAAAAAAACATATTGAAAGACCTGTATCTGATCATTAAAAACAACACCTCTACTTTCCTCCTCCTACCCTCATGTCCCAAAGTTTCCCATTTGCGTCCCTCAAATCTGCCAGACATTCTAAAATGCACTAGACCCTCCCTCCAACCCACCGCCCCCCTCCACCACTTTCCTTAACCTGCGAACGCCCTACTATTGGGTGAAAATGCTGCTCTCTCCTCCGCCCTTCTGCTTCTCCCTTCCCCAAAAGGTCTTCCTCTAAGGCCGATTGCACCAGCAACATCATCTCCCGCCTTTTCATCAATTTCTGCTTTGCCTTCTACGTGGGAAAATATAACACACCTCTCAATATTCTCATGAACTATCACCACCATGCCATCAAAACTCCACCTTTTCTTGATCCTATCCCCAAACATACCGCCACCCACTCCCAAACGTTTGACGATTGTTTCTCACTAGAAATCATAGAAGCCCTTCCCGAATTCGCCAGTAATCTTATGATGAAAATTCGAGAGTATGCTCATATTTGGGTGACAAGGGCATTCGAAAAACCTGGCTAAACCTAGCCCACAGAAAATAATAGCCCAATAGCCACCTCTCTCTCCCCACCGCTACCCATTCGCACTTACCCCCTCCTCCCTATCTGCCCTCACCTCCCCAAGGGAACAGAGCAGATTCTTCAGTCTTCCTTCTACCGCCGATGATGACGGCTTGGCCGTCGAAACGTCCAAGTTTTCCTTTGTGTCTTTTTTGCGTGTTTCTGTGTTTGTCTAGTGTATCGCTGTTTTATTAATGCATATATATATATGTCAATATTTATACAAATATATATGCCATTATAAATTCTAACATACGCCAATATTCGCCAATATATCTGCCAACCGTTTGCGAATTTATAGGCCAAATTTGTACTTTTGTTTAAATCAATTATCTTTGTATATTCCACATTGTTTTAGTACCCGAAACCTTACCGGTTTTAACACTTACGCGTCACTTGCAGAGGGGTTATCCCTTGACTATGTCGCAAAAGTGTTGCAATAACACTCCTGGGAAAAACAGCAAAAGTTTTGACAATGCCAGTAGAACCACTTAGATGAAAATCACAAATTAATGGTATACAACACCAAGAGGAAGTTTCCTTAAAATAAACAGGAATAGAGAATTTTAACGAATGGGTGAATGGGTAGAAGCAGAATTGGAATGGTTACAATGATAGAATTAAATACAGGAGAACTGTTTAGATTGCCAGGGATAAGCTTCCAGGTGGAAGATGAGGTATGGGAAGGTCAAGGAAAATATTGCGAGAGAGAATAAAGGTGAAATAACCCGAGCACGCAGTGAGGGAAACAGGCGCAAGCCTTGGAAGAAAATTGAAAAAAGAAGAAAATGTCGCAGGAGCGTTGAAAGCGGTCGAGGCTGTGTTAAATAAAGCAGTGCGGAGTATGAAACTTTATTGTTTTAAGGATAATTGTAATAATGCCTTTATGCCATCGATGCCTTTAATATTCTCTTCCCTCTCCTTTACCTATTTACCAACCCCCTCCTTACGCAACTTCCCCTCCTCGACGTCACAATTCTCGCAGATGACTGCCATAAAGTTTCTTTTCCATTTTTCGGCGAAGAATTCAAGTCTTTGGTTAGAAGTTCTGTGCCTGAGCGGGGATGCGCTCATCTAATTGTATCTTTCTTAGGCGCATGATTACCAAATCATCTTACTTAAGATTTTAGTTGCACGCAAGATCGTCCTTTGTATCAAATGTTGAATTATCGCCGGATGATAAATCGTAGTTTGTGGCACTGTACACAGCGCTTAGTTTTCCTTCATAAGAGTTATCCTAAAATGGCTAAATCTGGTCCTGAAAAACTAAACAAAGCATGAGTGTCTTCCATCCCCAAACGCCTGCGCCGTTGCCGTACAGCTCTAACAAAAACATTTAACATCGTCTGTTCCGTACTTCCATGGCTAGCCGCAATCGAATAAAACATCGTTCATAGGAAATTTTTATGCTCATATTTCCAAAATTCAAAGACGGCTTACATATGATTAGGAGGGAAGGGATGAGGGTTTATGAAATCTTATGCAGTCACACATGTGTGGAGAGGGGAGTCAAAAAAGGGTAAGATGTATATTCAAAACGCGGAATATCATGTCCAGTGCAATCAAAAAGTATATCGTTCAACGATACCGGAATATATATACATGGCACAGTTCTACTGAGAATAAGAGATGCGACAGAAAGATAAGGAAAGCTTGAGATAAGGAGACGAAGTAGTCAGGATATAAGCAAAAGAGTGGACTATTGGAATGGAGGGAAAGGGTGGAAATGAAATGGTGGTGGAATTGGGTGGATATGGCAAGGCGGAAAGCGGCCAGATGTGGATGGGCTGAGTGAAGAAGAGGAGAGGTTGGGTGGGTAGTGGTAGTGAGAGTAGACAGAATGGAAGAAGTAGGTAGTGTTGGAGATGGGAGAGCCAGGCGCAGGCACAGTCACCCCCAACAGACAACGACGTCGGCTGGGAAAGAAAAGCCTTGTCATTCCGATACGAATTCTAAACTCTCCTCTTCCTCTCCTCTCTTCATCCCTCCTCCGATCCAAAATGTCAACGGATACGAATCTAATGAATCCTCGTCCCATTTGGAGCCAGGAGGAGGGGTCGCCAAAGGAGGGTGATGCGGGAGGGTGGGTGGCAAAGGAGGGAGAGGGGCAGTCCCTTGAAGGAATGGGAAGGGTCCCAGTGTGGTTTAGTCGGAGGGTCGGGGATCTCTAAAGGAAAGGTTTTGGGGAGAGATAGATTGAGGTAAGGGGTGTACGACTTTCGAATTTCAATATTACATCGTGATGCATGGGAACGATTTGAGTTGATTAGTCGGATTATACTGTTCATAGAATGGTATCGAATCGAATCGCTGGTCGAATGATATCGCAAAATCGAATTATATCGAATGATACCGCTTATCGTAATGCGAGAAGAGAGCAATTGATAAGTAAATTAAAATTAAAGATTAATGAAAGTTTTCAGTGAAAGAAAAGGAATTTTGACTTTTATGCATGCATTTCGGTAATCCAAGTGATCATCGACCGGGAGAGGTACAATCTTGAGCAACGCTCACGTTTTTACGAGATTTAAACTTTCCCTTTCAATGGTCAACTGGATGTTCGAAATGCATGCAAAAATGTCAAAATTTGTTCGCTTTTATTGCCAAGTTGGATTAATCATTAATTTCAATACTGCTTATCGAATGATATCTCACATAGAATAAAATCGCGCAATAAAGCTAATAGTCTTATTACTCTGTATTTATCAATACATCGATTTACGCCGCATATTGCATCTCATATTCCACTACGTCACTCATCGCATTTGATTGTATGCAATTGCATTAAATTCCATGTCTCATGCCGACGAATATCGTCTTCTGTGATGCTGTCTCCATATTTCACCACCACTACTCGTCGCGACGCGATATATTTCCAATATCCCTTTCTTTTCCGGCGAATAATATGAGTAAACTCTTCTCGGGCTCTCCACCGGTTTAAGCTATTCTCAATTGCTAATTATGAATAGTTTTACCCGGTGGAGAGCCCTATAAGAGTTTACTCAACCCTTTAACCCCTTACATAAAGATTCTATAACTTAGAAGGAAATAATGTGTTGTCCTGGGTGTTGATAACTCCACATAGACGGGACTTGAACCCGCGATCTAAGGATTAGCCAGAGAACATTACCCTGCCACCACCGATTAGTATCGAAATGCAATGCATCTGGAATATCGATTATCTGCAGTCGACGAATCGTGAATTCGCATAGCTCGATATGTGGTAGGGGTGGGAATGGAAGGGATGGTTTGGTCTAAATAAAGGGGGATGGGATTTGAGAGAGAGAAAGGGCTGGGGGTTGTAGGTAGCGGCGGGGGGTTGGGGAGATGGACTGTTGAAGGGGGAGGGTAGAGAGAAGGGGGAGATGGTTAGCTCTCGTGAGTGGATCTCAGGCAGGAGCTTAAGGAATGGAAGCCCCGGCGACTCCTCCTGGATATTTATCCCGACCCAAAGAGATCCCACCCCTCTCAACGTCGAACCCCCAAACCCTTCCGTCGTTTTTGCATCCGCCGTCCTTTCCTCATTCGACTCCCTCTCACTCCCTCTTTTGAGAGATGAAAATCTCCTCTCCAACCTTCCTCGAAAGGATATTTCCCCCGCCCCTGGGAACGAAAATCTCTGCCCCTCCCCCGTTCCCTGCAGCCGATGCTCCCTCTCCATTCCTCCCTCTCTCATTCATACCGAACACTGTCTCATTCCAACATGAATTCGATCTTCTCGATGAACCATTCTGCTCCGTTCATCCTCACCTGTATGAGTAATTTTTTGACTCCCTTTAGCAAAAAAAGCGTTCGGTAACAGAAAGGAGCAGGTGTGGAGTGTGACCTTGTATGGGACCAAAACGTGGATTATGAGAAAGGAGGACGAGAAGAGGCTTCGGGCGTTGAAGAGGTGGGTGTGGTGGGCGATGGAGAAGAAGAAAGTGGACGGAAAGGAACACAAATGGGGAAGTGTCTTGTATGGTGGGTGAGAAAAGGTAACTTTTGGGTGAGATCACGGCGAGGCGGGGTATGTGGCCGGAAGAGGTAATGATGGTTTTCTCGGGACCGTGATGGAGGGAAGGATGCTGGGCAAGCGGGGAAGTAAAAGAAAGAATAGGTTAAATGAACGGGGTGAATAATAGAAGTACGTACGTGGAGATTAAGGAAAGCATACTAGAGGTAGATATGGCCCTGCACGTGCAAAAACCTAGAGGATTTTCTCAGACGCAATAAAATCGGTAGATTCCTTTATAGTAATGGTATAGGTAGGGTCAGTAGGCACCATGGGATAAAATTTTCCATGAACTTTCCTCGTGCATTCCCCGCGGTGCCTTCCCTTCAACAGGGTGCGGCAGAATGACCTCCTTGATTCCGGAAGATAATAAAAACCAAACTAAGCAGGATACAAAAAGAATTAATACATTTTTGTAAGGTACGCACAGTGCGGTTTTAGATTACCGTATTTTAATAATCACATCGCTAAAGTGGCGACCGTTATTGGCTTTACACTGGTTCTGTCTCTCCCGGTAGTTTTCCACGACCCTGCAGGTCATTTTGGGTGGAAAAGCAGCAACTTCTTCGGTTATTGCC
Organism: Pyrrhosoma nymphula; assembly: GCA_963573305.1. Classification (NCBI taxonomy): domain Eukaryota; kingdom Metazoa; phylum Arthropoda; class Insecta; order Odonata; family Coenagrionidae; genus Pyrrhosoma; species Pyrrhosoma nymphula. The sequence continues at coordinate 62,284,063 of OY754339.1, read as the reverse complement.
TCCCTATGAGCTTCCAGAGTTTGAAGGCGATGTTGGCATACCTTGAATTTCAGGTAGCCCCAGAGAAAAAAATCGCACGGGGTCAAATCTGGAGAACGAGTAGGCCACCCGATGTCACCACGCAAGGAGATAAGGCGCCCAGGAAACATTTCTCTCTATACTCCGAGAGAACGACGAGATGTGTGAGATGCCGCACCATTTTGTTGGAACCACACATTTTCCTGCCCATGTTCATCAGAAATATCACCCAATCTAGGACTTAGAAAGTTCTTGAGCAGTGCACAATATCGATCAGAGGTTACCGTTACAGTAGCAGCATTCTCTCCAAAAAAAAAAATTACGGACCCCACACTCCAAACTCAAAAATGGCACACCACACTGTAACCTTAGGACTATGGAGTAGTCGTTGGTGAAGTTCCCGAAGATTTTTTTTCTGCCCGATATCGGAAATTTCGTTTGTTGACAATTTCTGAAAGGTGAAAATGTGCTTCGTCCGTAAAGAGCAAAACTTTTCAGCAAGGAGGGTTTAGAAGTATTTTTCCCTCTAAATAAGGCTCATCACAAATTTGCCAATTCTCAAAGTGTGGCCAATCACATTAACCTTGTCTTTCAAATGTTTCTTCACATAATTTCCTCCTATTCTCCTGTACACTCCCTCGTTTCTGATGCTACCCGTGGATTTTATCATCAAGCATCCACCTTCAGCACATAGTTTAGGAAGCCTCCACTCTCGTCTGTTTTTACTTTTAATGTTCCATGTCTCTGAGCTATAGAGTGCAAACACTCCTAAGACGATAAGATGAATCCCAAAGTCAATGTATGAACTCATCGGCAAACGTTTGCGATGAAAGTTTTTAACTTTGGATATTCTCCAGAAAAACAAGAGGAGATTTTCCTTATACGGCGTGCCATTTTGGCAAGCATTTTGCAATTTTGGCATTGTGTATTTCTACTTTGTTTCTTTAATGGTAGCAGCAAGTCTTCTTATTACATTGATTTTATAAGAGGTTTGACAGCCTTGTGAATAGCGTTTACCATTGACATTGTAAAAATAAAAGGTGCGTGAGTTGATTGTACATTGTTTGACGATGCTTTGATTTCTTTGTGTATAAACATAGAAACTGGGTTATACTTTGTGCGATTAAGAAAATTACTCAGCACACAGATTAGACACTGGGTTTTTAATCTTTGAAGAAATGTTGGTGAATCTGCACTTCCTGGTAACTTTCCTCTTCTAAGTTAACATTCTAAAATGTGAGGAATAGACGGAGCATTCTCCTAAGTGTTGGGTTTATTCTGTAGCTGACAAAATTACTTTAAAACGTTTATTTACGGCGATGTCCTCTGAAGTGCGGTAGATGGTTGACTTCTGCTATTATGTTTTGAGTGTTAATGATAAGGTAATTTGAACAGCTTTCAAATAAAATTTGCACTCACAAAAGGTTCCTTTGTTTCACTTGCTTAATTCACTTATATTACATACATATATTAAGATGATAACTTTGGTTATCTCGTTCAAACTTAATTATTAGTGATGTATTGATAATACATGCAGAATATACGTAGGTAATTAAGCAAAAAAAAATTGTTTTTTTTTTGTTTCGTTAATTAAGTAATAAAGATTTTTCGATTTTTTCGTATTATATCCCAAAAGACGATTACGAAGTGGTAGGTGATTGCAGTAGAGCAGTCCCTCAACGTAAGCCGGCTTATCAACGTAAGCCATAATATCAACAAGTCTCGTGTTTCTTTGAATAAAACGATGGCATTTGTTGTAAGACTAATTTTACGTTTGAGGACATGAAATTAGTTTGCGTCATTCATGCGATGCCAAAGTTTTCCTCAAAAAGACTTTACAGTACATCATAAACACTTTCGTATGCAAATTTACTTATCCAAAGAGAGCTCTTAGATTTTCTTATTGCATTACTTCCCAAAAATTAACGGAACAGATAAGTATTCAAACATGGCCGCAACTGCGTAGTAAAGGCAATTTTTCACTTCCGATTGATTTTCCACCAGGTCTCTCGGTTTTGTAATCGTTCAATGATTGGTTTCCAACAATAGCCATTCCATTCCAAGATTGGTTGACTGCAGCCCTCCTTTTTACCCTTTCCCCTGCAAACTCCTTTATGTACACGTAGCTCTTCTGTATCGAATCCCGTTTTATTTGACCAATGCGTTTGACTCTTGGCCTGCCTCATGGGTCTTTCCCTCTAATTATGTTCCTTGTTAAACCATTGGGTTTCAAAGTGTGGTCCATGCGTTTGGACCTTATTTTCCTGATTCTGTTCCATATTGTTTTCTCTTATTCTATTCTTCTGTCCAATTCCTTGTTTCTGACTCTATCCGTCCGTTAAAAATGGTTGGTAATAGAATGGTCCTGCCTTAATATTCCCTATCAGGATTCTCCTCTATCATTACTTTAGCAAAACCTTTTTCTTTAACAGTATTCAATCCCTTTTTTAAGCTTGAACCTTTGCCCCTTAAGCCTTTGTATCCTCTACTGTCTTCTTCTCCATCATTCGCAATATTCTCTCCACTACTGCCCTCTTCCTCTCCAGCCCATCCTGAGGACCCAAAATACAAGGCTTAACGATGATTTGACCTCAGAAATGATGAATTCCGCCAACAACTCAGAACGGAAAATGTAATTCCAATTCCTGATATAATAAGAAACAGGGACAAACGGGAAAGAAAGCGTTGACAGACTGACTGACGAGAGACCACTATAGATGTTGCTGAGTTATCTATACCCATCAAATTGAAATTCTGTTTGTTTGAACCATATTGACCTCCAAACCGCTTGGAAGATTTGAAGTAAATTAGACATATATGTTCCTTAGAACCTAGATGGATTAGTAGGCTACATTAGGAAGGCCTAAGGATCTCTTGGGCCTTTATGAGGGCAATTTTCCAATTATTGAGATTGCACAAATGATATGGTACGCAGTCACGCGCACGGGTGCGAACATATGCACCAAAGACGGTGAAATTCACCATGAAAACATTATTTGAATTGACCGGGATTCTAACTCGCATATCCCAATTGCTGGTCAGGCGTGTTAACTTGTATGTATAAACCCCTGCAAAAATTCGCCTTGAATTATTACGGCTTGGTAGTGTAACTGGCTAACACAACTGACCGGCAATTGTGAGACTAGGTTCGAATTCAGGTTAAGTCAAATGATTTTTTCAAAGCGAAAATCATCGTCTATGGTGCAATCTATTAGGACCTTGGGTGGGGATTTTTAATAAGTGGGGCCTCTACGTGGTAAATATATTTTCTCGTCATTTTGGAAAGATTCACTTAATCCTATGAAGCAATTTTTCTTTTTTCTCCTTCCCGTTTTAATTCAACGGACACCATGGTCTAGTTACACCATATGGTGAAAGGCTAACTGGATGCCCGAGGGAAAGATGGACAGAGCAAGCACTTGACTGTATTGCTTTAGATATGGGTAAACAATGCCCAAGCTTTGTGATGGAAGAAGAAGCGATACTGAAATCGAAGCCCTAAGCCTAAGCTCTACTCTTCGTCCCTGTCCAAGACTCCTCTACCGAGAGTTCTTCCACCGGACCCTAGCGTTCCACTCTCAACCACACCCTCCCAACAAACCCCAAAGCCTACTCCCCCTCCCTGCCTGAACGCATTCTCCAATTCTCCTCCGCCCCATCCTGAAAATAAAAAGGAAATAAATAAAATCCTTTTCCCCCTTCATACCCCATCCCATTCTTTCCCGCTATCCCTTTTCCTCTACAAGACAGAATCAATATCTCCGAAGGAAAGAATGTGATTCAAAATTAAATTTTCAACTGGTGTGGCATTCTACTGATGGCTCCCCTTGGCCCTTCTGTTGTTCCCCCTTTGCCTCCTTTTCCCCTTTGCACTTTGTGCCGCGCCGACGAAGAATGGCTGCGATGCGAATAAGTAAACGCTCTCCAATTTTTTTTTCTTTATCCTCCATTGGCCTCGTCGTGTATACAGCACACGCCCTCTTTTTAGCGGTCTTCTGGGCTGAGAAAAGTTTTTCTTTTGATCACCTCCGGTTCCAGCTTCGTCAACAGCCCTCCTCTCTTTCCCGCATTGCTTCAAACCCTCACTTTCATTACTTCGGCTAGCTCATCCTCATGTTTTCAGGAATGACTCCCTCCTTAAAAATTTAACATATCTCTTTGGAATTATCCCTCCCCACTCTTGAATCTCTCTCTCCGATCTGGTCCTCTTCCTGCATTCTTAACAATGAAACTCCACATGAGGGTTGGGGCGATTTTGTTCATGTACAGATTTGCGTGAAAATTTGCATACGTGTTATCATTAGTGATATCTATCGACAAAATGAAAGGTTTTTATCGTACCCATTTGGTCTTTTTGGCAGTTCATTGCAACGTTTACACGTGGCCTAATGACATATGACATTCATTATATAATATTTCTACTACATATGTATATATTTTCTTCTAAAGGAGAAATATATCGTTTCTTATTATTGTAATTGTCGCTAATAAATATCAATGAGCCACGTTGACTCCAGTATTCGTAAAAAAACATGTTTCAATATAATTTCATCTACATTTTAACAACAGCGCCGAAATCTCGTCATAACATGATTTGATTAAGGAAAAATATTTAAAATATAATTCTTGTACCATTTATACTACAGCCCGCATAGTGATTTCCGACTTATAAAGAGATGCACTTAAGTTAAATAAGGTACAAGAATTGTTTTCTACTTGTTGAAAAATTATTAAAATATGCACTCATTAACCCAAGATTACCGCTCCATCCGCCTTACTATCTTTCCATTTATTTTCCTTAGGTATCATTTTCTGAGAGGAAAGAATTGATGAGGGAAGCTATGAGGAGAAACGTCTTGAAAAAGTTGATGAAAACTCAAATATAGAGCGTGGCGCTGAAAAGGGATAAAATGGGGAGAACACTGGATAAACTATAGAAAAGGATAGGGAACTTTGGATATGAATATGGAAAGACCGAGAGTATAAGAAACTTAAGAGAGAAATTATGGCGATCAAGTAATGTGTAGGAAAGTAGAAATATATCCCATGTATAGGGAAGTTGGGAAATGGCTGTCCAAAAACCTAAAAATCACCTGGTAGAATACCCGACAGCAAATTTTCGGCCAACTTTAACACTTCTAATGAAATTTTTATGTTAAAAATTCTTTCTGCCCTGGAATTTCAATTAAAATCGACGAATAGCTGTTAAAACATTGTTAAGTAACATTTTTAATGTGGCCTTCCGAAGTAATAAACACCTAAAAATCTTTTCGATACATGTTCCTTCTCGATATGCCTGGAAAATTATATATGTACATGTTCCGAAAGTTCAAATGTCCATGTACCTTCGCTACAGAATCTCGTCTATATTACTTTAAATTGCAGTTAAGTTTCCTTCGCTTGATCTTTTCTCTTCAACCACCTTCAATTTGTTCTTGTAAAATCATTTTAGCCATTTTCTATTGATTTTTCGGCAAGCGTGATTGATAATCTGGATATCTGCGACTGTTTATGTTTTGAAATACTAATTGCTGTAATTTATTTATCACTTATAACAGCCGATATGAAAGGCCTTCATGTTTTTTTGTAATTAACAAATAAATGAGTCCTTGAAAACTGAAAATATTCCTTTTCTCCATGAACCTTCTTGTTTGGTTGGTTATTTGGGGAGGCAACTGTAGCCATCAGCGCCACTAAAGGCGGTCAGGTAGGCTAGTTATGGCAGGATTATTTTGGTGAAAAGTCGATGGATATGTATTTAAATGAAAAGTCTTTGACAGAGCAGGAATTTGAACCCTATTCTTCGGCCAAATTTATGGCTTCCACACCAGCACCCTCCCCAAGTAGCTTTCCCTAATCATTAACGATCTATTAAAAGGCTTTGTCGAAGAGCTCCATACTGTTCCACCTGAACGGAGGCCAGATTTGCAATATTTGCCTTCCTGAATTCACAAGGGGAGACATTATTCAAATAAACATCGCGTTTCCGTCCTCTCATTGAATACAGCAGCAGTATTTATATATTTTCCGTCGCTCAAGTCATACCCTCTCTCCGTCGCAGCCCGGTCCACTTAGCCATCTCATCTGAGAATGATATTCCCGTCTCCCATACAAAAGGTTTCACACGTTAAAACCCAATTATAGTTCATATATAAAGGACAGCACGGTCTCATTTTCACCGAATAAAAATCCATTTTCATCTTACTAGAATACATAGAGAGCTTTGCTTAGATAACCCCAGGAAGCTAGTTTTTTGTAGGTCTAGTTTAAAGGTGATACAATTGCATGAATATTTAATTTCGTAGATTAAGAAAAACATTAATTTTTGTATTACTCTTTTTCATTATTTTTACGGTGGTCATTTCCGGCATACTTCATATTTAAAAATACTAAACTGCATAAACTCCATAATCAGCATTGGATAAAATCGATATTACTATTTTTTAATAAAAAAATAAGTTTAAAAATTTCTACTCCACTCATAATCTGAAAAGGTGGTCATTCTGGATGTACGTGACACCCACTTACCTCCACCCCCTGCCCACTGCTGCCCCTTCTTGCACCCCTCCCCCTCTACGTGTCCTGTACCACGTGATCACTTTTCTTAAGAATGCCGGTGCCCATGAAGGGCAGCCCTATTTGTAATTCGGGGGCGTCAAGGTCTCGTAAAATACATTTTTTCTAGAAAGCGCCTTATCCCTCTTCAGATATTATACTACTACAGCGGACAAAACAGTGTTTCAGGAGAAACCTGCGTGTTCTGAAGGAGCTAATTAATGTGATTATAAGCATTAATTGTCTAATGGACGCATTTTATACAGATTGTTTCTCAGTTTCCAAGACAAATCGCGGAAGTTTACAAATATTTGTGTGCTGTCTTGAAAATATGCTACCATAGGCATGAGTGAGAACACTGAAAGAACAATAAATATCAAATGAGCCACGTTTCGTTTGAACCCCATTTGCATTCGACAAAAATGCTTGAAATTATATCATCTATATCCTCCAAAATGAACGCAGATTCTTTCGAAAACACCCTGCTTTTCTTTTTTATAATATTCTCTGGCTTTTTTAATAGGTAACGTACCGAGAATTGTACCTCATATTCAATTACCAGGCTACATTTGATTCTCATGCTAAACTATTTCCTTCATACTTACTCCTTCTCCCTCACTACTGTTCGCCAAGAGGAATACCTCTCGAAGGATATCAACGAGGCAATAATTGAAAGCATTTCTGTTGTCTCATGGCAAGCCGTTTTATTACTTTGATTAAAAAAGACGCCCTATTTCCTGGTTATGATCTTATCATTTCCGGATATTAAAAAATGGCTCAATGGTGTGAGACAGTATTCAATATTATGCTGAGAAAAATTAACCGCAAATGAAAATGAAATAATCAGTAAATCATGACTCTAGTAGTTATTTTTTTGAAGCTCAAGACCCTCGATGTAATAATATCTAGACCGGTTCTCTTTTTTCGAAGCCTTCTTCAGAGACTCATCCCATATCTTTATGCGTCCCAGGACCTCTCTCCCTCACTACTGCCATAAAAAACCCCCCGGCCCAGGATGCGTTCCCTCACCCCTTGTCTCAAACAGTCTTCGAGAGACCCTCCTCCCCCAACAATTCTGCCTTTTATCCTCAAACCCTTCTTCTCCCAACGTCTTCCTCCCCCTGCTTCGATTTCTGCAAAATGCCCTCTTATCGGCCTTCCCTGATCTTCTTTCACTCCTTATCAGTCTTCCTCCCCGTTTCCAGCACTCCAAGGATTCCTACATCCTCCCTCCCTTCACTCACCCCCCCACCCTCCGGCCTACCCCATCCCCTCCCCCCGAACGCCTCGTCTAATTTTATTCCGAGTCCATTTCTGTACCCATTCATAACGATTTGTTACGGACCACGTGGATAAAACCGATTCTCTAAAGGGTATTTTTCTTAAAATTTGCCTTACTTATTTGAATTTGAGTAAACATTTTACACGCAATAATGAATGGATGCTGCATAGACACTTGAAAATTGATGCATATATAAACCTCGTAAAGGTGTGCTATTTACGCAGATGGAGAAGAATAACGACATGAAAATGAAATGAAAAGTCTCTGGGAGGTATAAATAGCACGACTATATAAAATGGTGATAAATGTGAAGGAACTAATACGTAATACGAAGGAATACCTAATATACAACGCTAAACAACGTAAATGTTAATGTTATCTAGAGAATGAAGCAAAACGGAAGGAAGCAAATGCATGCACATGAATAGGTAGCATAATCACAGGGAATGAAATAACCCTAAAGTATTATTCAATAGAAGTATTCTTGCATACTTTGTACTCCGTGTAAAATAACTTTTACGTGGAGCTAATTGGGTATATTAAATTGAGTAGTCCTGCAAACTTAAATAACTCTCGGAGAGGTATAAGTAGAATCTTAACTACGAATTTTATGCAAAGAGATGTAAAAAGAAAACGGAAATAATGAACTACAACAAGAAATATATAAAATATTTTAATGGGTGGGAGCCCGCTGAAACAAATTTACACAATAACATCTTGAGGTAGCAAAATCACCATCGCCGGAGGACGTGTATGAGGTATAATGTTCGGATTAGTTCAAATAAAATGGTATTAAATATGAAATCATAGCAGTTAAAATATAATTTCATAATCATTGAAAGCAATTCTTCAGAAGATACACAAGCCTAGCACGATACTAATGCTTGTGATGACCATCAGCGGTAGATAAAAAATGATGTTGGAGTAGGTAGTAATAGTTTTTTACTAAAGAATAATGAAAAGGATATATTTGCTGGATAAAATGGACCACAAATAGGTGATGAACGTAGCGGAAGAAAAAGTAGTTATGGTATATCGTAAAAAAAGAGAGAAAATAGGTAATGAGGGATTGAATGTACATAGTTTTAAGAATAAAAACTTTTTTTTTATTTACTAGGAGTAAAATGAAAGATAAATAAAGACCATATACCTACCCATAACATCCCTTAAGCGTTTCAACGTTGATTACTCCAAGTGAATAATTGAAAACTAATTTAGTCATCAGAAAAAAGAATCAAACTATGAATCTATCGTGCGTATTTCTAATATCGGGTAGCCGATGCAGAAAAAGACCAATGATTACCGCTAACAGCAAATTTTAGAAAATTCATTATGTACAAAGCTTTGTGGAGGTTCTATTATTTATCATCTTAAAAGTTAATAAAAAAATGCTTTGAGTTCATTTTTTCGTCTGCTTTACTGAAAAAAACAGAACTCGTTAATTCCTCACCAAAAATCCACATTTTTAAGTAGAAGAGCCTGAATCGACGTTATCAGAGAACGTTTTCAACACCTTTAAGACACATATTCTACGATAGTGATACATATGCACATAAGCTGTCCTTGGACACGCATTATCTAACCATTCTTGAGTGTCTTAACATTTTGACGGTCTTTTCCTGCTATACAATCAGCTGAAGAATAATTAGTTTACGACAAATCCGAGAAAGATGTCTCTTTAACTGGTTATTTGTTGTAGTGTACGATATTACGAAGAACTAACAAAACCACATGGAAGCGTAAATTTATTACAGAAACTCCTCATGGAGAAATTACGCGATGCGGTAACTGTGAAAATCAGAAAAAGAGATTAATTTATGCGAGTACTCAATGGTTATATGATGAGAAAAAATAAAACTAGAAAAAAGTCGCTACTAGAAAAATTCAGATCTCATGAGTTTCAAGTGGACATCGAGGTTTTATCCCATTTAGCTCATTTATTACATTTTCCTTCATTTATTCTGCTACCTGAAGGATTGAAAAAAGCAATAGAATATGAAGCATACACCGTTGAATTTACTGTTTCAATAATTCCTCTTGCATATAATTTTCATCTACTGCAAGAGCAGATTAAGAGTAATTCTGGCGGCATAGATAGATAAACGGCATCATTGAGGAAAGATTGAGAAAATGTAATCCCTTAATCACCATAACCCCTCGTCAAGGTTAAATGTGTACAAAAATTTCAAGCAATTTTTAAAAAATTTGATGGATAATTAAGAAAAAAACACGAGTAAACTAATAAAAATTGAAGTAAAATAAAGATTACGTTGTTGTTGTTTGGAAATATTACGTTGACTTGTGCATGACTTCGTGGAATTTGCTTAGCATTTTAAAATGATAAATAACTTAGTTTTTCCACATAGATTTATTAAAATACCTTATTTGAAAATACTTTTGTGTATAGCGTAAAATATTTGAATAGATTTCCGTGGAAAAACTAAAGTTATTTATCATTTTACAATGTGTAGAAAAAATGCTACGAATGCGGATTCATACTTGACGAAACACAGATGTAGGTACATATTTGAAACGGGACAAAACTATTTTTGCAATAGTATAAATAATTTATGGTAATAGACATGAATATGTGAAAGTTAAACTTGAAAGTGTCAAAAAGATAAAGCGTCAAAAATAAATATTATATTTAGAATAAAATTCAATATCCCTCCTCCTATTCCCTTTTCCTTGAATCTCAACTTGGCGAGGCCGTAACTCAACTATAGCGTCTGGTGGATAATTTTATTACGAAGCATTAACTACTCGCCTCTCTCTCTCTCGCGCCATCATCTAACATAAGTAGGGAAAAACTTTAAATCCTTTTCCTCGTCGCGCCGGCTTCTTATATTTAATTTAAGGTGGAGGAACACGCATTTTTTTCAATCGGATTTTTCCGGGAGTCTCCTTTCAGTTTCCCTTCTTCTCGCCGTATTCCCATCACTCCCTCCCATCCCCCCACCCCCTCACAGCTTTGTCTCCAAAATCTTTGGATCTCCATTTTTTTGGGGAGGGTCCGCCCCTATCTCTCCCCCCTACCTCCCAGTCCTACTCCCTCACCCTCTCAAAAACCCCTATCTCCTTCGAATGTCAAAGAATTTAAAAAGTCTACACGGTAGAGGATAGAGCGGCGCTGGGTTAGCGACTGAAAATCGAAGTTACGTGCTTCTGACATTTTTGTAACAAAATTAATTAGATGGGCATGCCTATGCTAACTCAAGTTCTTCTTTTTACATCCACTGACTTGTAAAAAGCATTTCAGAACAAGAGGAACTTACTAGTCCACAAAAACATCAGCTTTGGAACGCGGAAATGGTTCATCAAAACATTTGTTTGGAGTGTACTGTAAATGGATGCGAGACATGGACAATCAGGAAAGCGGAAAGACTCAAGCTGGAGGCCATGAAAATGTGGACCTGGCAGAAAATGACAAGAACAAGCTGGGAAGATAGAAAAAGTAATCAGAAAGTTCTAGAGGAAGTCAGTGAAAGCAGATCACTTTTAAGGTCAATAGGAGAAAGACGAGCTAAATTGAATGGGAATGCGATGAGGCATATTCATTTTCTGGTAACATATTCGAAGGTAAAGTGGTGGGAAAGAAACCAAGAGGTCGATCCATGGTGGGATACTTTAAGAGCATGGAACATGAGATGGGACTGACATCATACATACACATTAAAGAAGCAGCGATGGGCAGAGACAAGTGACTATTGCGACCAGACAGTAACTTTAGAACATGATGATGACTTGTAATGGAGCATAAGGCATCCAAAAGCGATATTCAGTCTTATCTGTTGGCAAAAATGTCTTGATGTATCTCCACTTTATTCCCGCCTGCTTTATCTCTTTCTCAACATATCAGCTTTAACATAATGAATTAGTGCACTGAACAATTTACCCTATCTTGATTTATCTTGATAGTGACCATTATTGTCGAAACCATGTTCATAAATGGATACGTGTGGAAAATACAAAGTACTAATTCATTAGTCTTGATTTTAGCTCTGTGGATTGAGTAGCTAAGTGTGTAGCATGATTAACTTACTTGCCTTCAGTAACATTGTATAAAGCGCGAGTGTTTGCCGACTCTTCTGCTGGCTCCGTCAGGCAATGATGATTGTATCAATTTGCTTGACCACGTGGCGGTTGCAACAATTGAGACCGATAGCTGTTACCACTTGAATTTTTAGATAATCCTTGTCCATACGCACGGAGTTGGTACCCATTGTCACTGTTTAGATTTTGCGGTCTTTAACAATTGCTTCGCGGGAAATATTTCATTTCTTTTGGCAAATGTTTAGTTTCATTCAACCTTATAGTGTGCGTGTTCTATAGACATATATTGTGTTCCGCGAGGGCATTGTGGTACCAACCTCTCATCCTTATCGCCCTTCCATGCTCCTTGATACGTTCACTCACTGAGCGGTCAGATTCTCCAACGTGGATTCTTCCACAACTACGCGAGATTTCATACACGTATTCGTTTATTAGACTAGGGAGCTGGTCTTTTGCTCCGGAAAGAATGTCACATGTCCTCACACCGGTATTAACGGCAAATGATGTCATATTTATTTAAAATTCAGCCAATGCGTACAGTGATTCCAGCGATTTAAGGTAACGTTACAAATCCAGCTGGCCTGGTGGTTTTTTCTCTCTTCTTGATGATCACATTGATTTCTTGATCTGTGAATAGCAGTTGAATTATTCTTGAATAAGCGTTTGAAGCCAGGAACTTTTTGACGTGATTTTCCTCCTCCTTCAAGTTTTACGGTTGAGATGTACTTCTGGCGCGTACAAATGAAGCTTTGATTAAGCGCTTTTGACATGGAGTATGCAATCAGTATGAGTATTTTTTTCGAGAAACTATGTGAGTTAACGGTCTTGACTTGTAACTGCGGCATCAAGGAATGGAATTGTTCCATTTTATTCTGCTTCCAATGCGAAACGTATGGATTGATGACGGTTATTGAAGTGTTTCAACAAGTTATTCAAGACTCCTCTTTGATGTGGCCAGACTATAAATCCGCATATCTCAGCCACACGGTTGGCTTGAGAAAAGAAATTTGTGGGGCTTCTTTCTCAAATTTCTCCATATAGACCAAGAAACAGAGTTGAAAAATGGCCTAAAAAATCAAAAAATACTGCACACGATGTTTTTGTGGTGCGTCTTGGGGAAGCTAAAATGGAAGACATCTCATCTCGTGGGTCATGAAATTTGAGGTGCGTCATTGTTTTTTTCGAACAATTATATCGAACAATCCTTTTTTTCTGTTCTTTACGATATTGTGAAAAAACTATGGAATATAGATAAATATGTTTTGCAGATGCATTGTACTTGATGAACAGATGTAAAAAATGAGATGTTATAAATTAAAATCGGTCTCTAAACAAAAACGTTATCGCAAAAGTAAATGGAAAATCAGCATTTTTATAATTGCTTATAACTTTTGAAATAATCATTATAACTTAACTAATCTCCCCAGTCTTTGGGGTTTTTATGTACTATAAACGTGTACAAAATATGGATCCGATCGGTCGAGTAGTTTTTGCAAAATTCTATTTGTTTATCCCGTTTTCATTAAAACGGGATAAACATATTTCTCTATATTCTATAGTTTTTTCACAAAATCGTAAATAATAGAAAAAAACGATTTTTCGATATAATCGTTCGAAAAAAACAATGACGCACCGCAAATATTCATGACTCACGAGATGAGAATTATTCTATATTAGCTTCCCCAAGACATTTGCACAAAAAAATCGCAGCCAGTACTTTTTTAATTTCAAAACATTTTATTCCTTAGGCTAATATAAAGGTTGGCGATCAAAGGCGATAATGGAGATCCCGTTGCAGTATCATCCAATTGCTCATATATATTCCCTCGGTACTGGAATAATACGTTTTTAGGCATAGTTCTATGAATTTTGGATATTCCTTAGCATGCAAGCTAGATGCTTTTTATTCATACATATATTCGGCATAATTACTGTGGTGTTACCTTTATCTGCTGACAAAATTCAAATCTCTTCTAAATATTCTTTTAGAGCGGTTCCCTCCGAGAAAATAATATTCGGACGTTCAGTGGTTTGCCTTTGTTATAGTAATTATGCAATTTCTTTTTTCGCGTCTTTCAAAGTATCGTGAAGTAATTGTTTACTAATTTACTAAGTGACGTTCCACAAATTTATACCCAAAACCTTTCCTCTAAGTTTCTGACGACATTCCCCTTACCTTTTTACTCCTTTAAGTGTTTCAATCTAAATCATCATTTTTTAATTCATCATTTGTTTTTCTTAAGGGGTGCGCATTCAAGTTTCTCTTAATTTCATCAATTTCTTGAGATAAAGGAAATCGTTATGTGACTCACTGCAAGCCTATTTTTGGTCAAGGATTTGTCATTTTTGCTGAACACCATGTCCCCATCATAAATGACAATCATCGAAAACTTGTAGAGGACAGCAAACAGATTCCATGTTTTACATCTTTAAATGAATATCCTAATTCTAGCGTGTATATGGTGAGCAGATTGCCTGTTTTTCTGTCCCTTCGCATTTCAATTTTGTTCGGCGTTAAGGTTATCACACATAATTTTTGGTCACCCTATACTTATTTTTACCACCGGTGACTTATCACGAGCTACTTTTACCAATTTTTTCTTCTCCCATGCGATCTATACGTTCATTCCATTTGTGCTTTTCTTTAAGGTCAACTCATTATTACTATCTGCTTAGCAATTTTTTCCTTATATTTTCGTTTTGTTCACGGTCCAGTAAAGTTTTACCCGTGACTTTTCGGATTACTTTCACCTCACTAGTCCACAGTAGCCTTCTTGTTCTTGCTGTTTTTGGCTGAGTCTCTGCCATACACATGTGCATATGTTATTATTGGTCTTAAAGTAGCTATATAAACACTATATTTTTCTTCTATCCCTTTATAATTGTTCTTTCACATGGTTTGGTTGAAGCATCGAGCTATCGTTAAGGCTTTGAAAAATTCATTGTCTGCTGCATACATATGTCGCCTACGGCAAATTAGCATATAACAGGTGTTTCAGCCGTTGCCAAACATTTCGTCTTTGAGGCAAACATCGTCATATTCAAGGATTTGCCTATATTATTGATTCAATGCCGGAACCTCGTCTTCGTCTTCTGCCACAAGTACAGCATCGTCAGTGTGGAAGAGGATTGTGATGTTGCGGTCTCATGAGCTGCAGCTCTTGTAGCAATTAAGATGTCGCGAGTAAGTTTCTCGTTCATTTTAATTTTGAAGAGATGCAGTCTTAGAGTCACCCTGCCGGATTACCCTTTCTACTGGGATTGTGTCGGTTAGCTCTGTATCGATGCTTACTTGAGCATTAATGGCAGCATAGATATAGTTTGTAATTATTGAATCATGCAATGTGGAATATGCCTCTTATAAAGTAGGCATAATGCATCACTTACCTGAGCCCGATCGAATGCCTTTACTAAGTCTATGAAACACATAAGTTCATGTTTAATGTATTCGATAGATTTTTCAGCCATTTGTCTGATGATTACAGCATCTGTACAAGATATTCCTGATCAAAGCTCTTGCTATTCATCTGAGAGAGTTATAGTATGGTTTATTTTATTTTTATGATTTTTGTCGTAATTTTTATGGATATGCTGATTGAGTTAATGCTTTTATTGTTTTTTGGCATTTTTTATCTCCCTTCTTAAGCATAAGAATGGTGACGCTTGTTCTTCAGTCATCCGATATTCAAAAGGGGTGAGCATATTACTGGTTAGTTTTGTTAATTGCTAGGTAGGAGGCTCTCCTCCATACTTCAGAGGTTCATTCGGGATGTTGTCTGATCCTACGCTTCTCCTGTTCGTCAGTTGTCGGAGTGCTAGTTGCTCGTCCGTGATGTCTATTTTTACGCTGTCACTCATAGTAAATATTTTTGTGTCATCCCTCCCAGCAATCTAATTGCCTTTACTGTAATAATACCCATGTTTCATTAGTTGTATGTTTGGGTTATATTTGTTCTTTGAGTTCTATTATTTGCGTTCTAATTAGTTGCCATATTTGTTTTTGAAGGTCGTTAAATCACTTTCCATTCTTTTGGATATGGTTTCCCAATAATACACAGCTATATTTGTTTACATTTCACTGAAGTTATATGTTTTACCTTCCCTGGTGTACTTTTTCTCCGATATCCAGTTCACACAGGAGAAGAGTTTTATTAGTAGTTAGCAGCACGAGTTTGGAAGTGAGAGATCACAATATGAAAGCATAAATGTATGCTCTTACACGCCTATAATGGTCGAACGATATCAGGAGAATTTAAAATATTTAAAGCAAAGATAATGTAGTGTTAAAAAAGATTATCATCTGGCCATTAGTTATTATGAAAATTATCAAAATGTTTTACATATAAAAATAGTCTTACATTCGCCGGAATAATTAAGTAGGTTTGAATAATGGGAAGGCAAGTGAAATTCTCTGGGAGTTTAAAAAACATACTGTGGCCATTGATTCTCATAGTTTCGAAGTTCAATTGCACGTATATCATACATAGTTACCTTAACATGGTATTTAGAGAAGTTTTAGTCCAGAAGTTTATGTTTGGCCGAAAAATTAATGGTCTTCAAATTGAAGCATGAGTGATCCATGTCCGGAACATCGCCTTAGAATCTAGGTGGTGAAATATTTTGGCACTAAAACTTCGTTTTAGAATGCCTCCTATCCTAGGCAAAATAATGAACTCTTCTTCCTAATTTGCGTGCAATCCCAATAGTTTAATTTTCCCAATAGTTCAATCCCAATGGTTCAATAGGAGCTAAACTCTTACAAATTGGAGTGAGTGAATTAATTACAGACTAATGTATAAACCTGGAATTCGCAGTAACTCAAGTGAATTTATAATCTCGTTGAGAACTGGGAAATTCTAGCAAGTTTCTCTCCTAGAGAAGGCCGTCCATTTTAATTTAGGCAGTTAGACTGCCAAATTCCGTGCTCAATGTTCCTTTCTCCTTCTGGCAGTGAATTTACAATTTGGGCGTATCAATTGTTAGTAGTGATTTAGCGTTCCAAATCTCTCTCCCAAAATTATATATACTCAGTATTGATGTTTCAGCCGCAGTGATTTCAAGTTGTAGAACTGGCTAGATAGTGGGTTTATATTCGGCCGGAGAGTACTTGTAGTTGTTCCATAGCACCTTTAAACCTTGCAGTATGTTTTACTGTAATTGCAGTATTTCTGATAGATGCAATGTAGTATATTATCCGTCTAAGAGATGAGTTAGTTGCAGTACTTAACTACTAGCTACCCTCTGCCATCTTCTAAAATCCTTCATTCACATTCATTTTTCTCAATTCAAGCTCTCAATATCTACGTCACATAGGTATTGTTTCCTTTGCCTCCCTCTACAATGCTTAACATACAATTGTACATTCCTCAAACAGTATTAGTCCTGAGGATCCATTCATTACAAATATAATAAGCTAATGGTTTTTTTCCTTTTAGCGGTTTTATCAAACGTTTTTCTTCCTTGGTTGGTTATTTGAGAGGAGGATTTATCAATAAACCATGATGTCGGTCTCACTGTCCGCTACGCCTTATAAGTCTTAATTTTTCCCCCTTCTCTCTTTTCCGTCTACCCTTTCCCCGTCAGTACCACCAGAATAACTTTATGAAAGGAATGTTCCTCCAAAGTACCAAATTCTTTAACTATTCGAAATATTTTTTTCTAGTATGTTTCTGGATTCTCGGTCAGAGAGACCATCATCACAGACAGGGTAACTTCCCTGTTAAACATCGGAAGCTCTAAAATATAAGGAGGGAATCAGTAGCTCAAGAAAATAAAATAAACAAGTTGTAATTTTGGACTGGCATCGTTTATACTCAAGTTGCACTTGAAACTTACTTTTTAAATTTTCAAAGCGAAGGTAAGGAAAATCATATTTTACAGGAGAATTTTTAATGGTAAAATTGATAATATTTTGAGATTGGAATTAAAATCTAATTGTAAGATGGCAGAAGATGTACTGGTTATATGATACATATAGGTGAGAAATACAAACACATACACATATTTTAGGAAAGAGAAATAACGCATTTAAAATTGAACTGCGAGACCGACGTGACGTTACGGTTGACGTATCTTTTTCCACATCAAGTTGGGATTAATCTCAACTGTGCCATCAATATCGGGTGGTTTAATAATAGAAATATCACATAAGTAGTAGAAAAATTTTTAGGAGAAATTTTGCGTCGCCGTTAGTCTACTCTTTAAGAAAGTTGCCATGAAATCCACAATTCACTATCCTATCTGGTGGACAGAGAACTACAATTTCAGTGCTCCCTACACGTTACCCAATTGGGGATCGAGATTCCGTGTCAAGTATCTCCACCACTGCCGGGATTCAAATGTGGACTTTAGAGATGGTAAGCTAGTGTTCCAAATACCTCACCAACTCGATGCCCATTTTTTTTCCTCTAATTGTAATCTGCAGGACTTATTCGCTGATGACTACTCCCTATGTCCACTCAATACTCATCACTCTTGAGTTACGCAACAATTCAAATGATTTCAAGCTATTCTCTTTTACTCGTGTAACTCTCACTAACAGCGTGATGCCTGTGACCACATACATTGAATTAATTTCCGTATCCATTGCCGTTTACTTTAAATTCATCGCGATCCTTACTGCAAGGCACTCTTTCGAGCATTCCCGGGTGGTGAGAATTATGATGGCTAAACGTTTTGTAACGCGTTTCAGGGATCGTCTTTTTTGCAGTTGTTTTCGCTACCTTAAGTCCATGGCATTTTTCTCACTTCCATTGCCGGGGACTCATTGATCTGTAGGGCATGTTTAATTGTTGACTTCCTTCTACATCGCACCGTTGACCTCGGGTGTACACGTTTAACCTGCGTGTGGTATGGGAATTGTTTTCCACGAGTTTGGTAATTTGAAACCATTATCCCCTTCTATATTATGTGGTTATTTGTCAATATTCAGTGCCTCTTGAATTGCGAATGGATAGTAGACTTATTTTCTGCCAAATCCTTTGTTTCCTTGAGTTATATATTTTGTCCCATCTCCATCAAGGAATTCAAAAGTATTCTCTCCATGAAAGTAGAAACCCTTTCTAACAATCACGAATCGCTGCGAAAGGTATAAGTCATATCCGTAATATTCACAATACGTTACTTCAACATCACATTGGTAAGTTATTTGCATGTTCATCTCCATTCACATAAAGAAATGTTCATTTTTTCCATGAATAGAGTATTTGCGTAAGTGAGGTATTTTGTTGAAATTTATTATAGCGAGTAGTGTTTGGTTTCGAAATGCCACGTACGAAATACCAATGTATAATTCCAACTAATTAATTTAATAAATAGCTTTTATTATGCATTGTTTTAGCATCGAGATTGCCTAGGTCTAAACGCCCAACCAATGGTTCTTCGTAGTGTGACGTCATCTCCCATATTAGCAGAAGCGAAATAGCATAGCCGTGCGTTGAGAGTGAAATAGTATTTGCCTTTTCGAAGTTATTTCTATATTTGCTAATAAATAGCTAAAGTTTCGTCCGTACGCTAAGACTACACAGTCACACAATCTCCAAATCAACAAATGGTCGACTATGGGAGATGACGTCAGAGCCTACACAACATGGCGGACCAGTGTTTCGGCGCAATAATAATTTATTAGATTTTATTAGCTAATAAAAAATTAACGAAAAGCCTCTCGATCATCAGAATGAAAATTTAGTGTCTGAAGTATCGATAGATTTTTTAGATGTCACTTCCCAAAATTGTGCAAATACTCCATTAAATTCTTCCAATGGTAATGTGGTTGGGTTCACGAGATGAGAATTCACCGTGGCGGTTTGAGTCACTACAAATACCGAATTCTGCATTTCCGTTTTATCTACATTTAAATACTGTTTAATTGATGGAGAGCCTTAACTATCAGAAAAAAGTAAAGGCGAACAAAAATGCAAATTATTTGATAAAAATATTTTTATGAACATTTATTCCAGCCATGAGCTGATCGATGAACCTTATCTACAGCAGCGAAGTATTGTGACTTCAGTTCTTGTAGTTATAATCTAATCATTCAAAAACTAAATTGGATTGGTGCCTTAATTTTATCAGCCTTCAGTTCCATGGAAGAAGACGCTTCAGATTTAGAGCATTTTGCGAAAAGTGTGTATATATTATATATAAAAACGCAATTTTTGCGGCTAAAATTGTTTCCCTCATTCTCGCATTTTTAGTATACTATAAATATTTAACTTTTCAGGATATGATAGGGATTGGGTTTTTTTTTAGATAGTGGATGTTATTTACGACACTTACCTACGTTCAGCAAATTTAGTTTGCATCCTCAGGGCTCTATAACGTATTCACATACGTTTGGCAAGGAGTTAGCAACACAAATACATGCTATAGGCATTTACCTAGTAGTAAGTAACAATTTTCTTGTGTAGTGTAGGTACTTTCTCTTATATTTGGTATGGATGATTTGGTAGTCATTTGGTTATTACTGACAAGGTCATTCATCAAATTTTTCATTTCCCGTGGTTTCAAAAAATAAAAAAATTAAATTTTAAGTTAGTAGTATGACCACATTAAACTACAATAGATTTTGCTGTATGCTTTTTACTGCAGATCTTTGCACGTTTTTTAATCCCTTTAAATATTTTAAGTACTATGTAATTTAAGATTCAATAAGCGGAATAGTTGTGCCTATAAGTTTGCCAGTGATTTCACTTATTTTTTCGCTTCTATCAATTTTTTATTCTGCGTTATCTATATTTGTTATTCTGCGTTAAAATAGAATCCTCTTTGTCACTCTGAGGCTCGAATTATCTGCAATTTTTAAGTACCCTAAGCCTTGCATGTATCCTCAGAGTCTCTATTGGCTCTCAACCTAATCCTCCAACGTTTGTTCTTAATTTGCATAAAAGGTCCTCATACGTTCAAACGCCAGTCATAATACGTTTTATAAATGTAAACGATGTTCTCTTGGGACATGTGAGAAGGATGAATCGATTGAAGTACTCTGTCATTTGTATGGGTTTGAAAAGTGTAATCCTTGGCGCCTGAGATTGAAAGAAAGATCATACCGATGTCACGATTTTTTTTATATTTCCAATGCTTCCTAAAACATTGTCAAATACTCTATCCCTAAAGATGCAAAGGACCGTCTCATAGTAGGTTGAAATTGAAAAAAAAGCCGGCCAAACTTCCAGAAAAACTATTTTCAGTCCGGCTTTTGGAACTCTACATCCTCACCATTGGTTGATACATGTGGTGTTTCATGTCATTTATTATAACCCTCACTCAATATCAAATAGAAAAGGCTCAAATGTGAACGAATTTAGCGAAATAAGTCAGCCTTTCAGGAAACTTAAGAAATAAACATTTATTTTATTTACCATCTTATTGTTTTTATTTAATATCTGACTGAAGTGGTTTTTGAAAGATATTAGCATACGCTATTTAACAAATATTATATTATTAATCAAAATCAAACTTTCCTTCATGCAACGGAGTCTCTTATGATAATAACCTGAAACAGCAGAAACATAGTGACGGGGATTTTTTGTGTCTATAGTGATATCATTCGTTGCAACAACTGCATATTAGATTTTTGACTCATTGGACAGTCAAATTAACTCGGGTAACCAAAGTTATTGTAATTTTTTTGCACGGCGAGTAGGCACCTTTTTCCATACGCAGTAAATTTATTCGGCCATTGTGACTAGTATAGACAATATATTTCTTAAGCGGACGCACTTTGCCCTAGTCGCGGTGATTTTGCTCCGAGAGTCTACTCAATTTTCATTTCATCGTACCTCTAAAAACGGTGCAATCCAGAAAACTGTCACCGTGCATAAATTATTAGTTAGCTTAATGCGAAATCTGCAAGAACTGTTATAATTCCATGGCTGGGGTAAATGACTTCTTCATATGCAAGCGAAATTAATTTATAGAATGCCCAAGTGCAGCTTTGTGAAAAACACGTTGAAGGAAATAAAAGAATTCGCGTGTGTACGTTGGCAGTAATTCCAATTCCCACGTAGTATTTCCGTCCTAACCGCATGGGAACACAAATTCATTCCATACCATTTAATTGAGAAAATCATTCACCACAACTTGGCTATGCCTTCCTTTCCTGCCTCATATCCCCATATCCAAACCCCGTACCTACGTGACTCATTACCCCTCCAACTACTCCAATACCCTGTTTCTCCGCAGGGGGCCCAGATGTTACCATGAAGTACCCTTCTTCATTTTATTGTACCCCAGCCCCTCGCCACCCCAGAGAACATCTCTTAATTCTTTCTGTTGGTTTCGGATGCATACTGGAGTGCGCTAATGAATTTCTGTTTGCCACAACGCATGAACAAGAATAGAGCATCACGGATGAGTATAGAGCCGGATTCCAATGAAAATTAGGCTAGAGTTAGGTCAGAATAAAAAGATTAACTTGAAAATCTTTTTCAAAAACTTAATAAGCCACTAAGTCATAAGAAACTAAGAGAACTGGAGTGAAAACTTGGGTATTTTATTGTCCGAAAAGCAGAACTCGTCTGATAATGATTACAAAGTTGATATATCTATTGGAACATTTAATAAGGTAAATGCACTAGTAGTGGACAGTGCAAGAAGAATTTTTCCATGTTCTTTATTCTCACATTTTCTTTCCTTTCTATTGTCGCAGTAAATACTTTTTCATTCAAAAATAATATCACTCAAACTATATATAGCGTTTGAGATTAAGAATTTGATATTACTCGTAGAAAATAATAACTGTTTTCTTCCATAGATTTTTAATGGTGGAAACCTTCCACATGAACATATTGTCAGCTAAATGAAAGCCTTCGGCGAATATTAAATTACAAAAGAATGATGTCGGGTTAATGCAGAGGTAAGAGTAATGTCTTCCCACCATTTACTATACTGCAATATCAACCTGTGCAAGATATTTTGTATCATTCAAGTTTTCTCCGCGAAGAGTTTAATATTATACCTTTGGAGAAACTAAGGTCGTGGATTCGTCGTATCATAAATGTTTGAAAAAATATGGCTAAGCCAGGAATTCATTTTTCGCGAATCAATATTATCTGGTCACATTTTAACGAGGGTAACGTTAATGCAAAAATGCTGGTAATGTATCGCATTTTATTAATCTACTTAAGTAATCGCTAAATCGCTAAATGCAGGACTATATATTTTCAAAAATTCTTTCATTTTTTAAGTTATCTTATTCGGCCACCGACAGGTTGCGGTCTTATTTTCTACTGTGGAAAATACTTCCCGAGTGTCCAATATCATGGTTCATTCACCTTATGAGTTTGCTGGATCGGGTTGGTGTAGAATACTGACTTCCCATCCTGAGGGCTTGAGTTTAAATTCCTACTGTGGTAGAGGTTTTTCAGTAGCAGATTCCGTATTTGATTTACATTTTGAGGAAACTTCAAGTATAGAATTCTGTTCGTGGGATGGGACGTTATACGGTGATCCCTTTGGCGCCTTTCGTTTAAATTTAGCAGATGCCGATGCCAGGTTTCTCTTTACACTTCCTCCAATCTCCATCATAATGCCTTCACCTATCAACCTACTCACCTAATCGTAACCCGTAACCATAGACACCTTTTTTGTAACCTTAACACAGATATGCGGTCCTACAGACTCTTTGTCTTTATCTCCTAATATTTCGTTTAAAAAATAAATTTGATTCATTCGACATGTTCACTGAAATTAGACTCACCTTTACCATCTCGCTAAATTCAAATATTACCTATGTGATGTGAAATAGTGATGTTACGGTTTTTCTAAAAACGTTGTGCAGCTTACCGAACGCGGACTTACATACATATGAATTCGAATGTAGTATTATAGGTACAGAAGAGAGTCATTGAAAATATTAATTTGTAAACAAAGATGAAGGTTCGATTTAAAAAATAAAAGAATGAATATTTTATTAAATTGATCAATTACCAAACTTTGGTGTCACGATTTTACTATTTTTAAATGGAATATTCAGGAAATAATGGTTTTATCACAGACCATTTGGTTATATTTAGAAATATTTCGTTGTATATACACATATGTTAAATTAAACTTACAGTTAAATTGTTATATTTATTTTAGTTAGGGCATCTAATTTTAACATATGACGCCGCAATTGGCCTAAGCTGTCGGCCACCTCCCCAAATAACCAACCAAATGAGTTTGCTTTCTCAGTGTTCACCTGAGTTCATAGATTAAAGCATTTCAATCTAGATCTCTCTTACTACTTTATTAGCTTTTCGTTCTTATTAGTATTAGGAGTTCGTGTATCAAACCTTCCTGTGCTAAATCCTCATTTGCTTTTGCCATACTGTTCGACTGTGATGTGAAAACTATATACTCTGATTTGTTTTTAGGTGGCTCGCCGCAGAATAATAAACTTATTATTGTTATTATTTAAGAAACAGGCGCAATCATAGGAAGAAAGTCATACAAAGGGGAAGCAGATTGTTGAGTATGGATGTATACGCCACGCGAGGGACGTGCGGTTAAAGGAAGTCAGAGATGAACGGGACGGATGAATAAACGGGAGGAGAGACTTGTGAGTGGCTCGCAGTTTTCGAACGTGGAGTTTTGAGTGGAGGGTTTAAGTTTTGAGAGATTGAGAAGTCGAAGAAGGGAGATAGGAGTAGAGAGAGAGAGAGATGTGTGGGGAAGGAATCAGGAACGCGGAGATTGTACCCTCTCGACAGCCCCCTCACTCTGGCCGGACCGTGATCTTCGGAGCCGCTGCAATATCCTTAAGTGCTGTTGATTCCTGCTTTGGATCCGGTGATGACGGGAATTTTGAGGTTAAAGTGGGAGAGGGTTGGATTCGGAGGCTGGTGGGATGGGGTTGAGGAGAGGAATAAACTTTGAATGGCATCGCGGGTTTTCCCCGCAGTCGGATGGGTTGGTGGGAATTAATGAGGGCGGGGATGGGAACTTGATAGCCAGCTGCCCATGAGCGGGGGTTGAACCTGAAAGGCGGATTTACACACGATTTTTTACTTCTATGTGAGTGGCGAGTGGACAAAGCATCCGTATCTCGACGAGTATCGCTCCTTCCGGGTCATCGTTCTGCTTATACATTATTTCCGGTTCCCCAAAATAATGAATAACTCAGGTGAACGATGAATATGGCTATTTTGAAAATATCCTAATTATGGCAAACTTAAATTTAATTGAAATAATGAATTAATATTAATCCAATAAAACAACAAAACTTATCAATGATAAGTATTTTATTTCTGTATGATCTGGTGCTATCCCGGCGTAGTTGATGAATGTATCCTTCTCGGGTTTCCAACCTGGTTAGACTCTCCATTATGGCCGACGTTTCGGTGCCCGACTCGTGCATCGTCATCAGGACTGTTGAGTGACTCAACAGCTCTGAGTGGGACATCGAAACGTCGGCCATAATGGAGAGCCTAACCCGGTTGGACACCCGAGAAGAATTCATATTTTATTTCTCATTTTTCAATACCAATAGCAGTCACAAGCCTTACTTTTTAGAAATCTCCAGAAAAAAAGCACCGCCCATTAAAAATAAATAGATACATTTCTGACAATAAGTTCTGTTCCGACGATAAGACAGATTAATAAACTATTTGTATTTGT
Source organism: Pyrrhosoma nymphula (assembly GCA_963573305.1). Classification (NCBI taxonomy): domain Eukaryota; kingdom Metazoa; phylum Arthropoda; class Insecta; order Odonata; family Coenagrionidae; genus Pyrrhosoma; species Pyrrhosoma nymphula. The sequence continues at coordinate 62,258,556 of OY754339.1, read as the reverse complement.
AATGCCTGCTCGCCGAAATCAGAAATTTGCCGGGTGCTACACGCAATAATAGGAATATCGAAATGCCGCAAGCAAGTAAAACAAAAGTCTATTTTCCGTAAGAGTTCGAAACGTGATCGATAGTGTACCGGTTGCTACCCCAATCGACCCCTTTTTCCATAGGAATCAGTCCATTCTTGCACATCGAATTGCCACTTTCAAACGTCCTTTAACGCTTAGAATGATATAGAACTGATATAGAATTAACTTAGTGTTGAGGTGGCTTAAGGGATCGTTCCCTTAAGGATCGTTCCCTCTCAAAACAACTCTTAACCTTCCGTCCTTATCTCATTAATATTTATCCCTACGCTTTCAGTTTTGAAAGAAAATTTAAACAGATTGATTAGGTTTTTATAGTCAGAAAAGAATCTTAGAAGAATCAAATTAATCGATTATGGTGATACTTGGTGGAAATTGAAGATAGAACTCATTAGGACAAAAACACTACAAAATTCCACTATTTATTTTAATTCTGTCAACCGGGTTCGACGTCTAATGTGTCATTTACAAGACAAACAGTCTTTTAAATGACGCTTTAGTCGTCGAAACCGGTCGACAGCATTAAAATAAATAGTGGAATTTTGTACTGTATTTTTGTCATAATGAATTCTATCTTAGAAGAAAAGTACTACTAAATAACTGAAGGAAAGAGAGGAATATATATTGATTGGTCAATTTTGGAGACAAGGTTGATTGGAGCCTGATCTTAAGTTAGAAATAAATATATTTATTAATAAATTCAACAGATTCAGGCGAGATATCGTGGAAGTTCTTCATAATATAAGAGAAACAATTGCACTTTTCTAGAAATTGCTTGTGTACAACGCGTTTCGGCTCACAGAGCCATCATCAGGTATAAGACATCTTGCACCTGATGATGGCTCTGTGAGCCGAAACACGTTGTACGCATTGAAGCAATTTATGGAAAAGTGCAATTGTTTCTCTTATATTAGATTTGTTAAATTACTCCGGGTACAAAGTCCTCTGAGCAATAATGAAACGATATTGACAGCTGTGACTGATGATTTACTGTGTATTGTAGCAATACATTTCCTTCGATGGTGTAGTTTACAAATTACTTATTACAGAGATTAATAAATTTTAATAAGAAATAAAGATTAATAAAATCAAATGTTAAAATGCAGAACGAATAAAAACATCACAACGAGAAAAAAGCAAACAGAATTATGGCAATATCTAGTTTTGCAGCAGGAAATTATGAAATTTGTTCTTCAAGGTTTGGATAGTGTTTACATTTTTTATTTCAGTTGATAATGAGTTACACAAAAATGTAGATTTTAGGTACTGCAAATGGTTTTTTGAAAGTGGTACTGCGATGAGCAATGAAGCGCTACTCCTTGTATTTATATATCTACACAAATTGAACATTTTTAAAGTATCAAAGAAATACAAAGGTTCTTTACAATGAAAAAGCAGACAAAAGAAGCTACCCAAAAGGTATCTGTGTCTATTTTCAATGTTCGGCTATTGTAGTAAGGAGAAATATAGTCATCACGGTGCAAACAAAATAAAAATCTTATACATGAGTTTTGCAGCCGTTTCAATTTAATGTCCAATGCATCAGTTAAGTCATTAAAGACTAGGGAGCAGTAATATAAATGAGGAAAGATTAGTGAAGAGATCACACCGAAAAAAAAGTATTCCTGAAACTAGTTAAATCCTCTATTAATTAACGGATTTTCCGCTACTATATGGTAACCAAAGTATTCCTCTGAGTGTTTGAGGAATTTCTTCTACGGAGATGAATCCTCTCATGCTTAGAGTATCATATTCAGTATAGAAGGTAACTTCCTCTACATTGAAGAGGATTATTCTCTCTTAATTTTTAAGTGTCACGCTTATGCGAGTAACAAATTGCGTGAAAATATTTTTAATGAGAGTTGCGATGATTAGAAAACAATTTGTAAAGATATAAACGAAAAAAAACTATGAAAAAAGAAAAAAAATGTTTTCCGCACCAGAATATCGACCCACCTAATTTCCGCTCCACTTCCAACCACCTTACCATTAGTCTAACTTCGTCTGAGGGTCAAAAGCAGTTCGCAGGGTTTAAGTTCACTTTCATTAATTCTGACTTGCTGTGAGTTTATCGGGAGAGTATGGAAGAAGGGGAAGGTATCACATTTTACGAAATTTTAATATCAACAACGGGAAATCGTCAGAGTGGAACAATAAATTACTGTTCAGAAGCAACGGACGGAAAACCACAGGCTTGCGCCGCCACCGGACGATAAATCAGCTAATTTTAATTTTTTTTCGGCGGTTTTACGATAAAAGTCCGGGTTTAAGCTAATTAACCATGTACAGCAAATCAATGCACTACGCCTGCCAACTTTCAAAGTCGTCTCTTTAAGTACTATTAGAGACGTCATGGATTAAAACATTTGAGGATATTACGAAAAGCCTACTTTGGCACCATGTTGCCAGAGAACTATGTGGTATTAAAAATGGATAGAACATGCGGAGGAGGAGGAGGGCATGGTATACTGAAAATTAGATGGACTAGAAAAGAGATAGTTGCCATTGCCAGCTGACCACGCACTGATCTGATTGGCCTGGGTCGCGCATTCTTCATCAGCAAAAATCCTCTTCCTTTCCACTTCATACGCGACATCTTACTTTAAGATTATTAATGTTGGATTAAGCAGAATATCGGGAGAGGAATGTCATCTCAAAAGGAAACATAGATTCTCTTAAGGGGAGACAAATATTCTAAAAGTAAGAGGAAATTCTGAGAGGATTTGAAAAGAGGAAGTGTCCTCTAGATTCCAGAATATTTTTTTTTCGGTGTACATATTATTTAATATCAATTGGAAGAACATTTTTGCGAGTTTTAATTTGGTATATTATCGCGTTAATCTTATTAGAGTTAAGTGATGGCATATCCTAAAGTTATCTTCTCAAGTTATACCCTAAAGTAATGCTTTTTAATGTAACGTACTTTAGTTACGGTATGATGTCCGATGCGAACGAGCCATAAGAATTAGGCGAATGGGTTGGTCCTCTCTGAGATTGAAATCACTGGGAAAGGTGGATTTGAATGGAAGTTGGGTGAATTTCTTAATCCGTGGGCAACTGCGAGAGAAGATACCGGGGGAGTACATGAACCCTCTAGTGAACCATGGGATAGTGGGATGGGATAGTGGGACCTCGGCAGACCTCAGTGAAAAAGTACGCCAAACTCGGAGCTCGGCTTCTACGCTCTCTCGTAATACTGGAAGAGAGGGAATATTTTTTTACGAAAGCCACACAAGTTTTCGCAGAGTAGGAGAGGAATTTGATGTAAATGTATCGGATGGTTGGTCTTTTGGGGGAGGAGACCGAGGTCGGCTTGAGGTCATCTGCATCATCGAGGACATGTGGGTTGGGAAAGTAAAGGAAGGATTATTCTGGGAATGGAGGAAGGGTGGAGATTAACTCGGTCTTGATCCATTCCAAAAGAGGATGGTCGTAGATTGATGACTTACGAGATGAGGGTTTGGAGGATGGCGAGGTTAAGTTGCATTGAGTGGACGACCATCAAAGAAGTAATGAATATGGTGGAACACAAAAGGGTGTTGATGGCGGAGATTTGAAGGAAGCCTAAAAATTGGTTAGATAGATGCATAGACAAACTCCTTCATTGGGGCGCAATAGACTCCACATAGCCCGTTCTAATATATAATCCCTCGCCAAAGTTACATCAGTTAAAAATAATGTCCTGAAAATAGGAGACTATTTACCATTAGAGAATATTATTATAACTAATAATAGAATAGTTATAGAGTATTTTACAGGAAAATATCCACGCTAGGTGAATAGGATACGTGTAAGAGCGATATGACAGCGGTATTGGACCTTTGGAGACTCATTTGAAACTAATATATGGCCGAGGGCACACAGGTGATGGTGACCGGCGGATGATCCGGGTGGGCAGTTACAGGTCGCGGGGTAAGGCAAGAGTGCCCGCTGTCACCTTTGCTATTTAACACTTATGCCGTGGAAATAGTAAGAAAGGAATGCGAAGAGCTAGATGTGATACTTGCAGTATAATGCAGGCATATGACATCGATGAGGCTCGCAGACGACCAGACGTTGCAGTCAGGCAGGTTTCCGGGATTCTTCCGCGATGTCATTTTGGTGGCGACGTTTCACCTACTATACTGTAGGCGTCCTTTGGCCAGGATGAAGTGGAGAATGCTTCGAAAGGGAAGGTATTTATGTTGTACAATGGGGGTGTCTTCCCGCTAGTTCTTCAATTGATTGGTCCCTATTAATATTTAAAATAATTTTGTACAAAAACATTAGTGCATCATATTCATCGGTAAAATTTTAAAATTTAAAATGTTTTGAAATTAAAAAAATTGAAAGTTTAAAATTAAATTTTCAAAATGTACATCAACTTCGATCCATCTCAAATTTTAGAATTATGTAGTCCTTAATATTTTTAAAGAAGCCTCAAAGTATCGTCACTGCAATGTTTCATATAAGGAAGAAAATAATTTTGTTTATGACATGCACTTCACCGTGTCCACTCCCGTCTGGTTGAGTAGCAGTTAGGCCTTTCATTACTTTCCAATGAAGTGAGAAATGCATTATAATACACTTTTGACGTAAGGTAGAAGTGTTACTTCAAAAAAGGGTCACTTTACATAATTGGATTTGCCTAAAACAGTTACTTCACACATGGGTTTACATAACGGCGGTGCAACTGCCTAAATCTGGCGGCTGATGTGAGTGAATCTGCACGGGAGGGCGCACGTTGACCCGGAGCTTGATTCGAATCATCTATTTCATTTTTATTATTAAATGATTATTACCAGATCGGTTTTAGGAGTAGATTTAAATACAACTTTATACATTACCGAGTGCCTGTGCTTTCAGCGAAAAACAGAGGCACTGTTGCAATCCGCTGAATTTGCATACAAACATTATGTGTCGAAATCTTCGCCCCGTCACTGCGGCCTTTTACAACCATTGGCAGGCCATTTTAGGAGTAATAGATGATCAAAAAATTTCTACTCATTGCTCTATTGGTGTGTCAAAGTTGCTCGAAGAATCTGCACTAACTGGACTGCCTAGTAATTTGTCACAGCAAGAGGCTGCTACCACCGTGGATGAAGAAAGACTGGGGACATCGGCACAGCCTGTCCTCGTTTCCAAGGATATCCAGGTCACCGAGGCCCGCGTCGCGGAGTTTCACGTTGGTGAAGTTTCCCAGGTAAACCTTGATGAGTCTAAAGAGCTCAGTTAGGAATATAATAGAGACGTGGCGGAGGCAGTCGAGAGCATCAGAAAGTGCTAACTCTCAAAAAAAAACCTTTCAAAAGTTCAACTCCAAATTGAGGAAACACCGCTTTCAAGTGATTTAGAAACTTCTCATTGGTTTGAAAAAGCAAGGAGGGAGATAACCCAGCAATTGAAAGTTATTTTCAAAGCTGCAAAAATCCTAAGTGAATGAGTGCTGATCCTCTCCGTTCTTCCCCAGTCGTGGACCGTTGCAGAAATGAAGAGAGAGTTCTCGACTACAGAAAATATTGCGAGGAATGTCAAGCAATATGTAGCTGGGAAGGGTTTATTTTGCACTCCGGATTGGAAGCACGAAAGGACCCCACCAGTTCATTTCGAGGAAAAAGTAAAATCATTTTAATGAGAGCCTGACATAGGTCGGGAAATACCCGACAAAAAACAATGGAAACATTAATACAAAAATGGTAGCAAGGTCACAAATCAAAGCAAAAAAGGCTAGTATTATGTAATTTGAGAGAGTAATACTCCCAGTTCAAGAAAAAAAATCCTAATCTTTAAATTGGCTTTTCAAAGTTTGTTGATTTAAGGCCAGCTGAATGTGTTCTCGCCGGTGCGTCAGATATGCGTGTGAGCAATTTACTAGAACTTTAAACTAATGTTTATGGTATCCAAATTATCTTAGATTCTTTCAAAAGACTGTGAAAAGCTCTTTGTAAGTTACAGAGATTGCTTTAAGTGCATATCGAAGTGCTCTCAACCTACAGATGAATGCACTCTCGGCCAATGTAAAAGCAGAACGTTTGGCGACTCCGAGATGTTTAAGAAAACAATTTTCAAGAGAACTTGAAAGACGATATTACTTTAAAGAAGTGGACAGACACGGGCAGATGTAATTTGGAGACTCTTATAATGGACAGTGAAACTTGCGTTGACGTTTTTATAGAGGTAGCAAAAATTTTCAGGCACATGACTGCATTGCTAAGAAGCAAAGAGGCTTTTTCAAAATGAATAGAGACAATTTAGGCCCTGGAGAAGTTCTAATAGTGGCGGACTTTTCCGAAAATGATGCTTTTCCAATCCAAGACAGTGCTCAAGGAATTCACTAGAACAACATTCAAGCTACGATGCATCCTTTGCTGGGTATGTGTGAGGAGAAAATTAGTTAAAAACAATATATTTTGTACTAATCTCAGAGCACATGACCCACGATACGGGTGCCGTCTTTTCTTTCCAAAGGAAGCTAGTTCAATTCTGAAAGCTCATGTAAAGGATTTAAAGAAAATAATTTACTTCTTCGATGGATCTGCAGGATATTACAAGAACAGATAAAAAGTCTTCAATTTGTTGCAGCACGAGAATGATATTAATATTCCCGAAGAGTGGCATTACTTCACACCTAGCAAGGGGCCTAGTGATGGCCTAGGCGGCACAGAGAAACGCCTGGCTACCAGAGCAAGCATTCAGAGGCCATACAATGAGCAAATACAAACTCCACGGTAGCTGTATTTATGGGCTTCTGTTAACATAAAAAACATAGCTTTGAGCTTCGTGGGCAATGCCGGGGATCAAATTTCACGAGTAGAGGTAAAGAAGAGATTGCACGTTGCCTACGAAGTGAAGGAAATCCGATCTTGCCATGCCGTCATCCCGAAGTCATCAGACACTGTATGAAGAAAACTTCCTTTGATCCGAAAGGAACCCATGCTAAGCTGAACCCCATTTTCCTCTCTGAAAGGGTGGAAGATACAGGAGTGCGAACTAAGTAAGTTGCAGGCACATATTGCGTTTGCAACAAAACCCGAAAATGATTTCCTTGTTTTTTTTTAAAGAATGTTAAAGAAGATTGACGATTCCATAATGCAAGCTCAGTTTCTTGAAAACAAATACCTTCATAATGCATGGAGGATAGGATGAATGATTGAAGATTGAAAGGATACTGAAGAAATGAGTCGGGGAGAGAATGGATGGGATGGGCAGCATGTAGGGGAATGGAAGGGAAAGCGGCGAGGGAGCTAAACGAAAAACTCTGATTCCAGGAAGATGTTAAGCGCGGTATAGTCATCGATGTGTTGCACTTTTTAGTGCACAGATTTTCAACCCTTTAAGCTGGTAGTAACCCGTTACCCCGGGATAAGTGTGCGGGTGCTGGCGACGCGGACGGCAGTCGTCCGTTGCCTCTTGCCGAGAGCACTGGCAGTCGGTGATGTATAAAGTTGTAATTAAATCTACTCCTAAAACCGATCTGGTAATAATCATTTAAATAATCAAATGAAATATATGATTCGCATCAAGCTCCAAGTCGACGTGCGACCTCCCGTGCAGATTCACCCAATCAGCCGCCAGATTTGCACCAGTTGCACCGCCGTTATGTAAATATGCATGGGTTTACCCATGTGTGAAGTAACTGTTTTAAGCAAATCCAATGATGTAAAGTGACCCTTTTTTGAAGTAACACTTCTTTCTTACGTCAAAAGTGTATGATAATGCATTTCTCACTCCATTGGAAAGTAACGAAAGGCCTAACTGCTACTCAACCAGATGGGAGTGGACACGGTGAAGTGCATACCATAAACAAAACTTTTTTCTCCCTTATATGAAATATTGCAATGACGAAACTTTGCAGCTTCTTTACTAATACAAAGGACTACATGGTTCTAAAATTTGAGATGGATGGAAGGTGGGATACATTTTGAAAATTTAATTTTTAACTTTCAAATTTTTATTTAATTTCAACAAAATTTAAATTTTAAAATTTTACCGTTGAGTATAATGCATTAATGTTTTTTGTACAAAGTGATTCTTACCGGAACTTTTTAGCTTTCTTAGATCTGAAAAAAATGGGAAAACTCTGGGAATTGTTTTTACAAATGCCGAATTTTTCATATCCCCGTATCTCCGCAAAAAAAATTAACATTTTTCAAAAAAATTGTATATACAAACTTGGGGTTTTTAAGGAAAACACAGACATAATTTGGTGAAAATCTGAGATATTAAGGGCAACTCGTCCGTGATTTCACATGGAATGACCCTTTTGCTATAAGAATATATAGCTCCTGAGTCTGTAATGTTTATGAAATAATGTGCAAAACAATTTTAAATTACCAATTTGTATGGACCAAGATATTTTTGTAATCTGCAGTTCAGATAGAAGTGTTTTTGAAAGATGAAGCTGGCAAATTATATATGTATTCCCTTCTGCTTTAACTGTTACTATTTTTGCATAGTTTATCAGCCACTTTCCTTAAACTCGTTGCATGTGATACACGCAGCCCTGGCCAATCACCCACTGCTGCTGACGAGCTGCTGCTTTGCAACTGTCCTTTCACCTCCACATCACATCACACACGCAAGGCACTATCGGAGGCCGTACTATCAGAGGATGTGGGATCTTCCTGGTGAGTCATTGATTATTCCTTCAATATGTTTTAAGAGAGTTGCTTGAAAATAAGCCAGCGCTCTTGTCTGCAGTCACTCCAATTTTGAAGGAAACAGGAAACATACCATTAGTAATGCTGCTTAATTGTCAGGGATTAATCTCAATGACAACAAAAATGATGCCAAGGAAGCATTGGGCACATTTTTTGTTAAATTAATAATTCCTGCTACTTCCTATGTTATTTGGCTTGGGATGTGAATAGTTTTGAGGCAACAAGACAGTAGATCACCATGCTAAAGGTTACTTATCAGAAAACTAAAGACCCATTGCTATAGTTTTTTTCTCTGCTCCCAAAACTAAACCTGTCAAAACTGAAGGCATGTCTGCAGTTTTATGCCAATAGTTTCTGGTTTTAGTTTGTCGTCTATTATTTTAACTTATATTTCTTGCAAAAAATATTTCCAATTCACCAAAGGCTTAACTAAATTAAATATAGTTTTTGTTGTAGTATATCCTTTAGTTTTGGGTCAGGTATTCTTAAGGGTGGTTCGCTCAGTGCATAATTCCGCGGTACTACTGACTGATGAAAGGAAAGAGGCACAATTTGAGCTAAGCTACTGTCAAACTTCACCAAATTCTGGTCAAGTCATTTTTATGAAAAAGTTCATAATTTTGGTGAAGATGTAACTTAAATGTATTTAAAAATAATTTTCAGTAATAAAAACGCTCCCATCATCTATTGACGATCAGCGTAGTGGTCTGTTCCCATTGTCTATTGGTGATTTAAAGAATGACGCTTTTGCCAATAACAGCAAGACTTAAAGTTTTCTAAAAATATGTGCGAACTAGCCGCTGCCGGCTCGCTTCACTCACCGCAGCAGCTAGCCAGGGGGCGATGCCCCCCTGGACCCCCCCATGCCGGTGGCTTCGCCCACGATCCCCCACCAGAATTTTAAAAAATACAGAGTTATGCTGACCTGCCCGAGTTAGGTCTAGGTTGGGTAGGACATTATTTACTCGATTTCACTCTAGTGTCTGCCCGTCCAGTGGCGCCGCTCAGGTATGCGTAGGTCTGCGTTTCTTAATTTTCGCTTTCATGAAAATCTTCCCAAATTGCACATACCCTTAAAATTCCCGAAAGTCGTTGCAATGCCTCTTTTTCTTTCTAATTAGGTATACATATACAAAGCAGACCAAAGTTACATGTTCAAAATAAATTAAAGACAATGATTTTGTGTGTATTAAATTAAAATTTGAACAAATACATTCAAGAGCTTTGGGATTTACAATATTTTTGGTATCACCACCCTCTGCAAAAACAAATTAATTTTTCGGCTGTCCCACTCGTGAGCATACAACATATAATTTATCATATTAAAAGTATAGATTTTCCAGATTTTATCCACACACCACTGAAGCTATTGATCTTGTGCCTTGTTGATTGTCATTGAGAAGGAAAGGCGAACGGGGAACTGTAGTCGTTTGAGTACAACTATACCCCGGGACCCGTCTTTGCATGGGAAGCTGTGAATTAATTGCACCACTATTACATAAAAGAACTTGGCTATTGTTGAGCATTTTATATTTTCTTGGCTAAAATAAAATTTATACATGGCATGAAGTTTGGCGTTTAATTTAGAGAACATTTTAAATTGCATGTTTTATAGATATTTCAGAAGAATAGAAAAACAAATGTTATAAAAGCCACATATTTGGTAATATTTTTACACAATCTTGGCCCAGAAACAATGTACAAAGTACGCATGCTCGTTTAAAACTCAAAAACAAAATGTACTACAATTTTTAAATATTAAGGATTATAAAATGTCTTCTATGCACAGATAACTGACCACTTTTCATGTAACTCAGGAAATACATTTCGATGCCTTTTCGTTCGCTTTTCTTGGGAAAATAAATGTTCCTACGCATCATGATTTTAAGTTCAAATTTTCAGAATAATTTTGATGGTATACATATTCTACATCAATTCTAGAAGCAGAAAAATGCCAAGTATGCTACTTGGCAATATGATTTCATACTGCGGCCATAAATAATCCTAATAAGGGCAAGATGAGGATGCCCGTTAAATTCAGCGCGAGGGAGAAAACATGAAAGCCTTTGCATGTAACTAAAAGAATTAGTGTGACATGCTATTGGGGTAAACACTATCAAATTAGTCACTGAACCTGGTCTTTAAATGCTGCAGGCGTGAATTACCATTCATTATATCGCTATTAAATGGATATTCACGCCTGGTTGCCAAGGACATTTCTATTGTTGAAAAGGAAGAAAAGTTGATGAATTTAGAGCTAAAAACGCAATATTTAGGCAAATACGAAGCGTATAAGAAAATTGAATGAAAGAATTAAATACTGTATTCTTTTTTGCGTTTTATGATAAAAATTTCAATCCAATATCTTGAGTGCAAGTTGTTTAAAAAAGGAAATAAAGAAACACCTGCACCGAATCTAATGCTTTTCTTAGAGGAGTGAAAGTTGACATTAATCGGGAAAAAATAACCCTAAAAATTGTTTATTTCAAACATCCTTTTTGAGTGCGCCTATACTCCACGGTACGGATATATCCTCAAAATTCTGCAGTTCTATCACCAGTAGTTTGGGCTGTGCGTTGATGACTCACTCAGTCAGTCAGTCAGGACTTCTTTTATATACAGGGTGATTAAAAAAAATACCACAATTTTGAAAATCGAGAACTCAGCAAAGAAGAAAAGGAGAGCTAAGCGCTATCTGTCGTCGATTTAAGGAAGCTCAAAAGTTGCTCATTTGGTGGCTAGGAGCGCTGTTGGCCACATAACTTTCATTTATGTTGTTAGTGCAAAGATGGCGATTTCTCAACGAAAAGCTATTTGTGTTATCAAGAACGGAAGAAGTGAATCGGCGACAGTCGTTCAGCGTGCATTTCGAACCTAATATGGTGTTCAACCTCCTGATAGGTACTGTATCAAACGTTGGTATAAACAATTCACATAGAAAGGGTGTTTGGGCAAATTGAAAAGTTCCGGACGGCCGCGCACGAATGAATAAAATGTTGGCCGCATTCAGGAAGCATTTGCTCGCAGTCCAAGAAAATCGACCCGCCGAGCTAGCAGAGAGCTGCAAATTCCACAACCTACCATTCGGAGAGTCCTAAGGAAAAGGTAAGTAATGAAACATTATCGTCTGAAATTGGTTCAAGCTTTTTCTGAAGCTGATGAGGTGAAAAGAATCGAGTTCTGTGAGTTTGTCCTCGAGCAAATGGAAACAGATGACTTGTTCATTTTGAAGCTAGTGTTTAGCGATGAAGCTACATTTCACACAAACGGGAAAGTCGATTGGCACAATGTCCGATTATGGGGCATTGAGAATCCTGCACCGGGGCACCGTCCTGCTGGAATTTGAGTTGCCATACTTATCTGTCCGTGCCTATTTGAACGAAAGGTACCCACAGCAATGGATCGGCCGCCAGGCAGCTCGTGACAGAGCATAACTCATCACTGGCCTCCATGAAGCCCTGATCTCACCCTCTGTAATTTTTTCCATGGGGATATGCTAAAGACATGGTGTTTCGACTACCTGTACCAGCTAACATTGAGGAACTAATAGAAGGAATAACTGCAGGTATCCAAACTGTTACGCCGGAGATACTACAGAGAGTGTACAACGAGTTCGAGTATCTGGTTGATGTCACTCGAGTGTCTGGAGGGGGTCATATTGAACATCTATGAACTTGTTTTCTACTGAAAAACATTTGTTTGCACTACTTTTTGAAAAAAAAACTTTGTAATTACTCTTCACAGTGATTAATTACCCAAGGTTCCATCATGTTTCTTTGATTAAATACAGATTTTCAAATTTGTGGTATTCTTTTTGAATCACCCTGTATATTAAAGTAAATATATCATATATACGTGTCTCTTAGATATACACGGTGATTACAAAAGAATGCGTTTGTGTCAAAGATCTGCATTTTTCAATTGGTACGAGCTACAGAGCTGCGCAACCTCTTAAAATGACCGATAGATTCTCTAGTTTTGTTGAAAAAAATAGCATTACAAATGTTCAATATGCCTCCTTCAGTAACGCGAACAACATCAAGTCGATATTCAAATTCCTCCCACACTCTGTGAAGCATGTTAGAAGTCTTCACATCCAAAGTTATGCGTTTTCAATTCCTCAAAATTTCAAATACTTTTGCGCCTGTGGATGTTATATGATTTATTGCGCAGCGGAAGGATTAATAATGCCATTGAACTTATGCCTACCTTCCATCCCACTTCACGGATTAGGAAGCACTCAAATTTAACGAATAAATAAACTTTTGTTTTGATATTTAGACGCCTAAAACGTTTTGAAACTTTCAAGAACCATACATAGTCCCGCCACGACTTTATTTCTGTCCACAGCGGGCCCTGCAAACTCTCCTGCCCCACAAAAACACACCATAATCCACAAACCTTTCAATTTCAAGCTTTTCTTTCAGTGTTCGGGCAAATAATTAACCCCGCAAATTTTTAATTACTAAGAAGAAAATGCCTATGAGAATATAAAAATGTTCATGAATTTAAGGGCATTAGATAGCATTTTTTGCAAAGCTCATTGTTCAGTAAAAGTTCAGTTCCTCTCTCAGTTCAGTAAAGTATCGTTTTCCAAGTTCTTTTTTCAAGTCTAATTAAAAAAATTACTAATTGTTCAACTATTTCACTATCATGGAAAACTCTCATAGCAGATAATAATAAAATACAATACATATTAAAAATAATAATTGTTCAAATTGTGAACATCTGGCTCTCGATTGAAAGGGGTGTATTTTCTTTAGTGTTTTCCAGTTCTATCTTTTTTATTTTATTTTTCAAAAGTTTAATATTTATGAACAAACATTTAGGGAACGTTTATTTTCGAAATGAAATACATTAATTTTTAAAAATTATATATTGATTAGCAGCTATGGTTATAGCCATAAAGCAATCTTAAGTAGCAATAACTGCGTTAAGGAAACCTCCAATCCTAGATTAAACTAAATACGACAAATAATCAGTTCAATCAGTTCAATAAAAATCAGTTCAATATTGTAAACATTGGTATCTATATTTTTTTGTATTTGAACGTTTTTAATTGTAAATCGATGATTCGTTGTAAAAAACATGTGAATTTCCAGAACCCTGAGGAAGTAAAATAAATATTGCAAAACGTCGGCTATGAAGTAAATTACATCTATCATTTCAATTAATAAAAAAAACGAATGCCTATCCTCTCCTGAGTAGATAAGTATTACGAAAAACAATCGTAGCTATTATGATTGCACAAAGCATGAACGACAACTCTCAACTTTACGAAAAATAGCACATTTTATACAAGACGTTGTACACGTTTAAAAGGTTTCGTTCCTCTCAAGATTCCCATCTATAGTCCCTGACGCTTGGGGTCCCCCAAGCCATCCTGTTTCACAGAAATACACACGCACACCATATTCCGCATTCCTTCTAGACCCGCCGGAGAAGACCAAAGCAGGAGGAGACCGAGGGATTGGGTGTTAGAGTGGGGGCCGAAGAGAAGGCATGGGAGTTGGGGTAGTCTGCAGGGACGAGCGCAAGGTTGGAAGGGTGCAAGGGATGAAGATAGGGGAGAGGGGGGTTGAACGAGGGGAAAGGGCGAAAGGTCGGCCAAGATAGTGAAGGGGTTTGGGTGCGCGGGGGGATTGGGAAGAGGGGGGGAGAGGATATCGATTCTGTTTTCATATCAATTTCTGTTGTTCACATCTCATTACACTCCAATTTTAAAGCCGATTGTTCTTCAGTCCTTCCAAGTAATTGCTTGCCTCGGGGGTGGCGCGATGGCTCAGGGAGGTCTGGGAGGAGTTCAAGAGGGGGAGAGGGAGGTTTTTCGGGGAAGAATTGGGATTCGCTTGAAGGGGGGTGGGGAGGGTGGAGAATGGTGAGGGTAACAGGGATAGGGGAGGTTAGAGGATGTGAAACTGGAGGCAAGGGTTTTTAGGAGATCGGAGCACGGGAAAGGGCCCGCATTAAAAAAAAGCATTGCTGAACGGTGGAAGAGAAGGAATTAGGTCTCGTAAAGGGTAGGGAGAGGTAGAGGGCTGAGCGATATTCAAATTTCAAACATCGCATTGCGACATGAATTTTGCATCGTATGACTCGCGATGTTATAGCATATTAGCATATTGCTACCCATAATCTTTGATATTCAATGTTACTTTGATATTTCATAGCGATATTTAATCACTGGGCCCTGAAACATGTATTTCCTCGCGCGATTATGAGATGTGTGACACGGCACCAATAGCGTAATGATGCAATACTACGTTATAAGATACAGTTAATGGACCTTAAAATAGTGTGCGTTGCAAATACCATTTCAAGATATACTGAAATACTTATCGACAGTGATATGCGATACTCATTGGAAAGCTCGCTGCAGTATGCATCCGAATAAACAATGCCTTTATCGCCCTAAGATACTATATGACATGCAATACGGTACAATTTTCGAGCCTTTACTTTTACTAGATTTTACTTCGTGATATGGGACGATATGAGACATCATCCGTAATGGAATATTTAAAAATTTACGATG
The DNA here is from genome assembly GCA_963573305.1 of Pyrrhosoma nymphula. Taxonomy (NCBI): domain Eukaryota; kingdom Metazoa; phylum Arthropoda; class Insecta; order Odonata; family Coenagrionidae; genus Pyrrhosoma; species Pyrrhosoma nymphula. The sequence goes on along the minus strand of OY754339.1, from coordinate 62,243,304 downwards.
CATATGTAATGATAAAATTGAAGCCCACAATAAAGTGATACGATTGTTATAGATATTTTATGATTTTGTACTTGCAGATTCATGAATATATTTTGAATTCCATGTTTCAGCAGTGAACTGAGACTACGGGTAAATCACGGGACTACTACTTTTTTGGCTACGGGTAAATCAACCAAAATATGACTATTTAATAGATATTTCAGGTCAGCGGTTTTTTTATTTTAAATCAGTATTTTAATGAATAAAATAATAAATTTTACTGTGAAAAAATTTGCACTGTGCTTTTTAACTTTAAACATAATCTCTTTTATCGCATAAATCGTTCCGCTGCTACCTCATGCATTCCATTTTCGTCGTTTTTATTCTCGTATATTCTCGTCTCGTATACCTAATCTTATTTAAGTTGGTCACTTTTACTTATCAAATGGGTTAATTGGTGACCCGTGGGTCATAGCTTGACCCGATCCCTGCCATAGATCAAAGGTTGTACCATGCTCGCGACTCCAGCGTCATGAAACTCCTAGCGTTTGGACGAGCGGGGGTTACGAGTAAATAACTTCACATTTTACTCCAATAAGAGACGACCAACCATGCGCATACCTTGGCCATAAAAGTAAGCGATTGGTGGACTTACGACACGCTTTCAATGACATGCCAAAAATTAATTTTCTCAGCTCGTGCGATTTCTTTAAGGTTTTCCACAAAGAAAAATTACAATCCTAACGATTATGGGCCTCCACATATTGGAGATTTACCCTGAAAATGAATACCCACACAGTCGACTGTGGTGATTGGAGTGGTTTTGCTCATGTACAAATGTGCGTGAAATTTTCATACTGGTTCTCATTAGTGATACCTATAGGTATAAGTGAAAAAATTGCATTTTGCTATTTCGACATGAAGCCTTATCACACTTGACATATTTTTCGCAATAATTCGATCACATGTGTACATATTTTCTTCTTGAAGAGAAATAATACATTTCTTATAACAAAAATTGTTGTACACAAATATCAAGGTGTCATTCTGATTCCAATATTCGAAAAAAAATATGTCAATGTAAATTCGTCTGAAGTTTGAATAACACGCCGAAAACATTAGTCATATCATTTTTTAATTAAGGAATACATTTAGCATGTATTTCTTGTATCATTTCCGCCACTGCCTGTATAGTAAGTTCCCACGCATAAACAGAATCACTCGAGTGGGGTCCATTAATTATTTTCGACTTAATAAAAAGACGGTTATTAAAATGTGCACACAATGACCCACGATTACCAAATGGGCAAAATCCACCTTTAATGTTGAACGCCGCATGGCAAGCATCCTGGAAATAGTGCTGGGATCAAGTATCATGCGATGCGGCCTCAAGATTCGGGACTCGGGCGCCAGTGGAGTGGAGTGAGTGACTAGTTGGCTCTTGGGTTCAAGGGTAGGGAGAGAGGTGGGAGAGACACTGGTGTGGGTAACGTGAGGGGCTGTAGGGGGAGGGAGAAGACTTTGGGAGTTTCAGGGGGAGGAGTTAGAAGGGATGAGTCAAGCATTCGATAAGAGATCCTTCCTTTTCTTGCCCCCTTCCCGCCAGGGCCCACCCCCATATACTCCAACCAGAGAGCGAATTCTCCGTCTCTTTCCCTCCCTGTTCATTCGCCCGCCCCTGTTAAAACCCCCAACCGTTTTCCATTAGACCTCTCGCTACCTCCTTCCGCTTCTTGTCCCGAGTGTCGCCTGTTCCCTTCCTTCCTTCCTTCCGGCCTCATCCTCACCCCTCTTCCGTCATATATTTCCCCTCCAGCCACGACAAAATCCATCCCCATCCCCTCATTTTGAACGGCTTCCCCACCGCTTCACCCCACGCAATGGGCAAAAATGAACGTTCTTTTGAGTTGAATTTTTTTTATATGGAACCCGGAAGAAATTTTCACTTATCTTATCTCATCACTCAATATTTTGTTGTGTGCTAGCTTCTCCATCTGTAGGCTTTTTCACACGCCCCCGTCTTGAGCGGGCGTATTCCTTAAGTGTTTTTTTAAGTTAAGGATTAGAGCAAACCTAAATTTTTTCTCACGCTGGTCGTTATTTTTATACACTATCAAGCTAATTGGCATTGAAAGTTTTATGAAATTTAGTAGTGATTACGCACATTCACAACTTTGTATTCATGTGGATATCTTGCATTTTCGTGTAAAGGAACCGCTTTTTTCGCTTTTAAAATAAAGTATAACATTTTCTGAGCTTATCAATGAACTATTAAGCTGTCATTCACCTATAAAATGAGATCTAATTAAGTAAATTCTTCTCCGTTGGCTGAGCGGGCGAGCTGGGCTGAGCTATATTCGGATTTCAAACATCGCATTACGACATTAATTTTACATCGTGCGACTCGCGATGTATCGAATATTATTCAAAGTATCCAGCTACGCTCCGAAAACTTTGTATTCATTGCTTCCATCTTAGTATTCAAATCCTGCATTTTCGTGGGAAGGAACCTGCTTTTTTTATTGAATTTTAAAATAATCTATTAAAATATATATGAATTATTGGTAAATTATTATCAGGTAGAAGCCCGATAGTAATTTACTAATAAAACTCGTTGGTAAAGCACCAAATCATTCATAAGCCTTTATTTTTAGAATATTACTCCTCGCATTTTTGAATTGATATCCCTTAGGCAGTAAAACATAAGAGATGAGCATTAGAAAATATTTTGGCAAACATAAATCTGCCATTCCGTGCAATCAAGAACCCACACTAATATTTAAACTCTGGGAACTCAATACCACTTCTTAGGGTTTATGCCCATTCTCCTTTAGTCCTAGTTTAGCAACATTCTACCATCCCTAACTTCCCTACATCCCTAACTTTGTGTCTAACAGAGCATTGGCTACACGAGGATGAAACTGACCTCTATCAACTACAAGGTTTCAATCTTAGTTCCATTTACTGCAGACAGTCAACAAAAAATGGTGGTGCTTGCCTATTTGTATCAAACAACCTAGTATGTAAGCCCCTTGATTTAAATCAATTTTGCATTGATATGCACTTTGAAGTAGCTGCCATACACCTCAAGGGTATTAGATTGATTGTTGCATCTATCTATCGTTCTCCTAAGGGAGATTTTGATCTGTTCTGTGAACAACTTGAGAAGGTCTTAATTTATTTTCAGAATTTTCACACTAACATTGTGATAGGTACTGATTTAAATGTTGATATGGGCTGTCCATCAAGGAATAATGTCCAAATAGGCATCCTTCTAAGGGCCTATGATCTATACTGTGCTAACTCTGAACCCACCAGGTTGAGTGCCTGTCTTGACAATGTAATAACCAATATTGACAAGTCCGCCCATACCCTTGGAGTCTTTGACCCAATGCTCTCCGATCATTTAGCGATTTCCTTTACATGGCACACAAAGCTGGGTCCCGGTAATAATATAAAAACTCCCAAAACCATGTATGTTAGACAAATGAATTTTCATCATACTTATGAGTTTATAAACTTGTTAAGTAATTCTGACTGGGATACCTTGCTCCCTGATACTGATGGCCAGGGAAAATTTGCAGCCTTTATTAGCCATTTTTTACTATTGTTTGAGCATGCTTTTCCAATGAAGCTAATTCAGCTGAAACTTGAGTCCCACGAACGGGCAAAATGGTTCAACACAGATCTTGACAACAAGAGAAGGAATTTGCTAAGTTTACATAAACAGTTCAAGTTAGGCGGTTGCGAGGAGCTTAAAAAGGTCTATAACATTCAAAAGAAGCAATACCATACAGAGTTAAGATTGGCCAAATGCTATGCTTATGATAATTACATCAATAGTGCCCCCAACAAATGTAAAGCAGCTTGGTCTGTTATTAAAAATGAAATAGGATTAAGTAGTAAATCTAGTGACATACCAATTGACTCAGAAACTTTTAATAATGTCTTTATTTGTTCAATAGAAAACATTATAGCTGATATCAATAGTGCTCATAAATCACCACCCAACACAGCCAGCGATTTATTACAAAATACTCCCTCCACCAACTCTGTTTTCAAATGGAAAGAAGTTTCTCAGGTAGATATTGTTAAAATTGTCAGAAAATTTAAAAACTCTAACTGTACTGATGTATATGGGCTCTCAAATAATTTAATCAAATCAGTTATTAACTGGGTAGCATACCCCCTCGCTAATGTTGTTAACTCTTGCCTTCAGTCTGGTTACTTTCCTGATCATCTAAAGTATTCTAAAGTTATTCCTATCCACAAACGTGGTGATATTAATCTTCCGAATAACTACCGCCCCATCTCTATTATTTCTCCACTTGCCAAAATTATTGAAACAATTGTATATGCTCAGGTTCTGGATCACTTTGAAACTTTAAACCTTTTTACACCAACACAGTTTGGATTCAGACCTCATAAGTCTACTACTCAAGCTGTTGATTGTGTTATAAAGTACATAATTAAGGCTTTTGAAGAGAAACAGTGCCTGGCACTTACATTGTGTGACCTCTCATCAGCTTTCGACTGTGTTGATCACACCATTCTTGCGAATAAGTTTAAATACTATGGATTTAAAGATGTCGAACTAAAATTTATGCTCTCCTATTTATCCGATCGTAGGCAGTCAGTATATGTGAATGGTAAAATGTCAAAACCTTTAAATGTTAAATATGGTGTACCCCAGGGCTCAGTGCTTGGACCCCTCCTGTTCCTGGTCATGATCAATGACCTGTGCCCAAATATGACTACTAACTGTGTGCTCTACGCTGATGATACTACATTCCTACATAACTCCTCTAATCACTCTGATGCCATGAACAGACTTCCAGCCATCATCAAAAAGGCGAATGAATGGTTTTCCGCCAACAATCTTTTCTTGAATCCTGATAAAACCCAGTTTATTCTATGCTCTCTAAAATCAGCTGTCAAAGAAACTACCTCTGTGAAATTGCTGGGATTTCACTTAGATTCCAAATTAACCTGGAATGCTCATGTTCTACACGTCAGTAAGAAACTGGCACGAGCCTTATTCCTGCTCAGGAAGTTGAAGCTATATGTAAGTAAGGACTATTTACTCAATGCCTATTATGCTTTTTTTCATTCCCATATTACATATGGTATAAGACTGTGGGGACATGCTTCTGACACTAAATCCATATTTATACTACAAAAAAAGGCTGTACGAATTTTAGTCAACGCATGTTCCCTAGAACACTGCAAACCTCTCTTCAAAAATCTTCAAATCATGACAGTTTACAATCAGTTTATATTCCATTCATTAGTACATATTAAAGAAAATCTGAGCATGTACTCAACAAGGGCTGATGTCCACTGTCATGACACCAGAGCCAAAAATTCCATGGATATACCACTCTGTAGGCTCGATAAAACATACAAAGTAGATGGCCTACCGATCAAATTTTTCAACAGGCTCCCAACTTCTGCCAAGTCAGCCTCTAGTGTGGGCTTCTGTAAGGCTCTCCGAGATTGGCTTACATCCAACCCATTATATTCCCTAGAGGAATATTATAACCTAGATTTCTCCAGCCTAAAACTCTAAGGTCTATTGTTTCATTAAGTGTATTGACATGATCTGCCTTGTTATGTTCCTCAATTATGAGATGTTTCTTTGACTCAATTATAATTTTGAATTAATTTTAAACGCAATTATTCACATGTACCATACCTTGACGACACCTATCATATGTATTTATGCTAAAGGTGAATAAAGAATATTATTATTATTATTATTTAGGGCCCGCGTTTGGCTTGTATGCTTGTAGGATCGAGCAAAATTTTCACTTATCGTATCTCATCACTCAATATTTTGGTGTGTATTAGCTAATCTCTGTGTAGGATTTTCCAGATTTTTCACACAGACCCTTCTTGTGCGGGCGTCTTTTTTATGTCAAGGATTAGAGGCAAGCCTTAATTTTTTCTCACCCAGGTTATCATCATTAATATTCTGTTTAATATTTTATATATTATCTATTTATTACTATATATTACTATTTTATACTATTGTTTATGCACATTCATGCCTTTCCTTATTGTAAATACATATTTCTACCAACAAAGTTTATTCTGCCGAACTTCTTTTTATGCTGAATTGATAACGTTCTATTCTTCTGGGTTAATATTTTGTCTGTATATATTGATTTTTATGAAATTCTTTCACATTTTCTCGCAAATGTCAAGGAGTTAGATGGAAGAGGGAATTCCATTGTATCTAAACCCCTCCCCACATAATAACGCCATTTATCTACCCATCCTTCACACGTCCGATAAGCGAAAATTGAAAATGAAGTAACAGGACAAACAAATTATTAACAGAACTTGCTCCGGATCCCGACATAATCGCACGAATTATAAGTAAAACTGACAATGGTGGGCAAGACACGTGCGGAGGTGAGAGACACACATTCAAATTTGAGGACAATTCAGGAGGGATGTCTGAAAGGAGAGAGACTACTTGGACGTCTGGTACTGCGCTGTATAGACCAGTTCCAGAAAGACATGACACAAATGGGTTTGGATGACGACAAGATAGAAAACCAGGACGTTCAACCTCAGTTAATTGACAATGCTAAATCCAACATTAGTTTGAGTGGCCACCATAGGCAGGGCATACAGAAATCAAGCTGACAATGTCACCATGAGACTAGGGGGACAGCGGAGGAGGGTGAGGGGAGACAGGTCTTCAGTCTTTTCGCTTCCCATTGATTTTTCTGCTTAGTAAAGTTTTCTTGTTTCTCAGTATGTTTCCAATAAGCATGCTTCTTCTTCGTTACAGTTTTAATTAAACTTCTTTTATCACCTTCTTGTGCTTCTTTTTTTTGGTGATTCTCTCCGTTCATTTGATGATCTTTATCTATCTAAAATACCAAATTCCCGTTACTTTCAATATTCTTGGCTCTACAGCTGTAATTGTCCATGATTCGCTGTCGTATAATAGCATGCTCTATACATATATTTTTAAATAGGTGTTTCCTTATTCCAAAGCCATCGTTGGCGGCTCATGTCGACTCGCCCTCTGGAGTGAGGGTGGCTCGTGAGTTTTCTTGGCTTGCGCTACTCTAATAGCTTTACCGTTCTCGTATGTAACATCAATTTTAATTTTACTATTCATATAGGAAAATTCGTATGTTTTAGTGGTTTCAGTTGACCCTCATCGCCATCAAGTCAACTTGACGACGAATTCCCGAGTCGGGGGCCGTTCAGTTGACAATCATGCCCTCAACCAGCGAAGTAGAATATGAGTCACAATTCTGCTTGATGAACCACGGCCACATATCTTCAAAGAGTTGGTTGCTCTAGGGTATGGCATTCTCCACGTGAGCGAAAAGGTCTTAGGGGGAAAATACAAACTTAAGGAAAGTAAAAATCGTGATGTTACTATCCAGGGTCCCTGGAGGGATCGCAACTGGTAATCTAGGATGTCCATCTATCTAGAGTAAACATTTAAATTAACTTAACGGGCGAAAATCAAAACGCTACGAAGTAGCTAAGAAGCAAAGAGCACAAGGATTCCATTGAATAAAGTAGATATGACGTATTTTCATATTTAAAATTTCATGAGAGTGATTCGAAGAATTTGGTTTTTCAGGGGTGCGATAGATATAAAAAATCCCTGCCCTAGAGCGGAAATGTTCGGCTTTATCTTCACGCGAAATCAACTATGCTTATACAACGACGCACAAATGAAGCAGTTTGCTAAAAAGAAGCAGTAAGAGAACTGCAGCAAACCAATCTTCCTGATCGATCCTTTGGATTTCGGAAGGAGGAATCTTCATGATTCTGATGAAATTTATTTGGAGGGAAAAACGTTTACAGCAAAAAGAACGTTTCTCCGTTCTCGTCTGGTTTTTGAAAGGCGAGAATAGAGCTAACCCCATGAAAAGCCATATGCGTGTGAAATTCACACATTCAGGGTAGGGAGGGGGGCAGTTCCTTTCCCTTGGCCAGCTGCAATTTTCTACGTTCTGACAAGCAGACAGTCGCACCGCAAGGATTTTCGGAGGGAGTGTCCAAAATGGCTTCGCCCAGAACTGAACCCGGGACCCTCCGGTGGCCCAGCGCTCTACCCACTAGACCACCACGACCCCATTCACTTTCCGTATCTGATGATTTTTTTTTCAAGAATCCAACCACAGCCTTCCCAGGTGAAATTTTTTTATGCGTATCTACGTATAGTTTTTTTCTATAGATACGTATAGAATTCTATAGATATGTATACAGTTCTATAGGTACGTACAGATCTATAGAGATTTCTATAGATAATGAGAGTGAGTACGTACAATGTATAGTTCTTTTTCTATAGATACATATAGATTTTTAGAGATACATACAGATTTCTTTGGTTATGATGGTTTTGTTTCCATTTCCGTTGTATATTAGATTATTGTTATGCTTTGATAGGTACATTCATCATTTTACTCCTTTCCACATTCGTAACTATAAATATACATGTATATTCATGTTAGTAACATTTCCGGAAGTAAGTTACGTCTTCATTGAAATGTGAACGAACGTGTGGTTATTGGTAAAAATCTTGTTTTTTCCTCATTAATATTGACTTTATTTTCATTCTATGTGGCAACATAGGTTTCAATTAATTAATGCCTGATAACTGTCATCGTGATTGAATGGTATTTCCTCAAACTATAATCATGGCATTGACTTTTTAAAATTAGTTTTCGCAGTTACTTTTACGCATGGAAATGACCAGGTCAGGCGTGACTTTCGATTGCTAGTTCGACATAAACCAAGTAGACGTGAGATATAAGTCGAAGTACGCGGTCGGGTAAGTAATTACTATAATCATTACTATAAAAATATGAAAGTAATCAATTACTATAAATCCTGATAAACTTCGGAAATTTCCTTTTAAATGTTTACCAGGGTGTAGTTACTTATAGGTTTCCATATAAGTTCTAATAGGTGTTTCTATAATAGCCTTTTTATAGTTACTTATAGGTTTTCATATAGTTACTTATAGGGTTCCTTTTAGTTTCTTTGTGTTTTCATATAGTACTTATTGGCAAATAAACCGGCCGAAAGAGAGCAGCACTGAAAAGTTTCATGGCGGATATAGAGGGAATTGATATGTCAGTACATAGTCCAGTCAATGAAGGAGTTGTAGAGGACGCGGGAGGGAGGGGGAGGCGCAGAAGGTCAGTGTTTTGGTTTTTTGCTCATATCTTGAAAACGGTGCGTGATGGCGAAAATATTGCTCTATCAAAAATTAAAGCTATTTAAATGTACTACAAAATAAATGCTGATACATTTATTTTTTTTCCTCATAGTTATCGAGATATTTGCTAGCGAAAATTGTAAATATTTGAAACACGCTCAATTTCCTCCCGTTTTTTGACAAGCTTTTCCTTCTAGTGGCTCAGCCTTTACTTTTACAGCAAACTCTACTGGAGCATAGTTGTAGAAAATTACATTATCTTTAAAATGAGACATAACGTAAAATGTTATATTCAACTGGTCAATAGTTTCAATAAATTGAAATGTCTGGGGAAATTCCGGACTTCGGTAAGAAAACCGCACATCGTTCTTTCTCGTTAGGTTGTATATTGTAGAGTATTGATATACATCAATGGTAAGAAAGTGTGTGTAATGAACTAAATATACAGTAGGCTTATATATACTAACATTTTTCACACTATGTGCATACATATTGAAGTACATGCTGCCGCACAGTGGTCTCAAATCAAAAAAAGTTAGCTACAAGTAATTTTTTCAACTTTCTACGAGGAAGTTCGGTAATCTGTTTCCGTATTCTACAGTAGATGACCCACAATATAGGCTACTACGATGATCATTGTACTGCTCATAGTAATCTGTCGAACATCATTTCATAGTTTACCTTCAACTGATCAAAAGTTACAGCAAATGGAAATTTCTGGGGAAATTCCGAAATTCCGCAAGGAAACCGCACATCACTCTATCCTGTGCATCTATGTTTATATCTTAATTATAAAGCTATCATGAGCGTCGAAAGAAGAAATTACAGAGGGGTGCATTCATTGACGGCTCGTGGCAAACAAAAATGGTGTTTGAAAAGTGTTAGTTCCTTCCCAACAATACCACTACCCATACAGTGGAAAATATTCAATGATACTTACATTAATATCAGCATTGTCAAAAACAAATTAATTTAATGATCGTGTTTTCAAGACTGGTTGAGCATGGATCATAAATTTCTAAATCTTGGACTTCGTAGTAAGATGAACAAAATCCCAAACTTCCGAGAATGTTAACTAAGTTTTTAGATGCAAATCTTCTGTGAAGTAGTAGGGAGAGGCTACTCAATATTGAGGACAGGAACGTCCGCGGTCGAAGCATAGAGGAAATGGCGGGTGCAGTCGTGATACATTTCTTTGTGTGATACAGGTGGGTATGTGTTAGTATCGAACACTTAACTCTGGATGTTTTGCCTAATGATATTTTTTCCCAGTCTCTGCGGCCATAAATTCGTCCATGGGAAACTGGCAGTTACTGATCTCTTCCATGCACGAATAAATTTCTTCCATTCCTCTGGAAATGTAGTTATCAGTTTTTTTTTGTTTCTTTAGTCAGGTAATAAAATTCACGCGGAATTTATCATCGTAAATAACTTCCTCGGTGACCAAGTCATTTATGGAGGACTGCCGACCAATAACTTTTTCCCTCCTCTTGTCATTCCTCGCAAGACCAGACTCCACACAGCACACACGTTTGTTGTATAGTGGTTAATTTTCGCGTGTCATGCACCACTCTCCGCCTTTAAAAAGCCTTCTTTTTCTCGTTTTCTACAGGGTCTGCTCAGAGAAAGCAGTGATTCTTGAAATTGAATTCTGTTAGTGAAGGCCTATATGCTTGAGCTCACCATTTCAGTTGATTCAGATAGTGTTGATGCAGCCTGCCTCTTCAAATCCACCTTGATGCTTTGTGCTCTGGTGTTATTTTTGCACTGTGGAACTGAGCATATTTTTAAATACTTATAAACGTCTTCATTGCTTCTATACCCTTATCACATTGACGGCATTTATAAGTGTCCGAGAAAATAAATCAACTTGAGCGGTCAAAAATTACGCAGGAACCCAATATTTTAAGGATGGCAGTTTCAAAATCCACCAAATACTTCAGAAAGAAAGAAGATATAGCCTCTTAAAAAGAGCAACTTAGCTTTAGGCCGTTTTACACGGTATATTTGTTTGTACAAACTCTTCCGTGAACTCTCGCTTGAGGTAAAATGTATCGTGTAAAGCGGCAAATTGTATGAACGCTTGTGCGAATGTTTCAATACCTGAATGGAAAATAGAACCTGCTCTTATTTCGTTGAGACAAACGTACAATATTACGTACATACATTCATTTGTACAAAATCTTTCGTGTAAAACGGCCTTTATAGTAGCTGAAAACGCACAACTTGCACGTCCTCGCCTCTTCGCAAAGATTATCTATCCCCTCTCGAAAGCCTACGAATTTCACCACCAGATGTCAGCCACTTCGGGTAGAAGAGCTAATAGGTTTTCTTAAAGTTACTTATAGAATTTTTCTTCTGAGTTACGTTCTCCCACCAACAAAAAGTTTCAATACTTTTTATATTCAGATTTTCGTTGAAATTTCATCGAAATGCCATGCTTATAATTAATGCTTCTTAAAAACACATGACCAGTAACTCTCGGAAATGAGTTTATTTCGCTAATGATTAGATTTTTTGCGAATTCTTTACCATATCTATACTATTACAACAGTCAATATCCTGACTCAAGTAACTCACTCATCAAAGCACAGCATGGACTGGACTTCCAAGTAAGAAATGTAGAATCTAGAGAACAACCTCTCTCAATTTTCGGTCTGTAATGCAGTTGGTCGTTGAGAATTGTTTTAACACTCTCAAAGTGGATCTATAAAGTCAAAAGGTAATTTTAGAACTTTTGTCATAGCTTTTGATGGAATTGGGATGTTGGCAATATTTTTTTTTATTATTACTTCTTACGTGAATCATTGGCTAATGTTTTTTGATAAAATTTATATTACGGTATTCTGAAAAAGCAAAATAGTTAAATAACGTAAAAATTTTGATAGATATAGAAGAGTAGAGAGCAACAGCAAACGCAGGCTACTCGTATCTTTGTGAATAAGTACAGTATTAGTCCTCAGACGGGAAATAATCCGATGAGTTTTCTAAAGAGTTATCGAAAGAATAATCATACAAAAGGTAAAATTGAACAAATAATGCGATTTTTTGTAGCACTTAATTAAAATCAGATGAGATGGCATGATAAATAAAATTAAATATATTGATTTTTACATTACTTCCCTAAAACTAATACGTTTTGAATACCCTAATTAAAATTTAATTAAACCTGAAAAGTTAATGCATGTAGTCTTAAAGACCTTACACATCCTAGGAGTTCATGAAAGTGGGATTTTTTATTGGGTGCCAACTTTCTGTTGATGAGTGAATTGTTAGCACACAGGACGATAGGCGAAGAATACGTTTATGATTGCGTGAGAGGAATGGGTTTCATTAATCAAACTACGGACCTTGTTTGTTCCCACGCAGCACCTTAACGTTCGCGGAACGTTCGCTGGCCGTTTACGACACACGTTTCACAAGGGAACGTTCGCCGAACGTTGCGTTTAGAACGATTAGAGGCCACGAACCGAGCGCTATCTGTCGGCAAATACGCAAACTATAAAAAAATACAATCGAATTGTCTCATGCCGCAACGTGAAGAAAGTGCTTTGGACAGGTGAAGCGAAAATATGCTGGTTAATGATAATATGAGTGACTATTGAGAAAATGTGTTTGATTAGCATTGCATATTATTTTCGGTAAATGAATCGTAGGATCCAGTCTGGGAGAAATGTTTTTGTGAGAAACGTAGAAAAGTGAGGGTATTACAGAAATGGGAATATAAATTGAAAGGAATGCGTATTTAATAAATGTAGGCAAGAAAGGCGTGAGACTCTTAGTTTTTGAGAAAATAAAATTTTAAAATGACCAAATTTGTGTATTTTTGTGATATTTGACATCATATTGCGAGATTTTTGGAAGTCCCGGTAGAGGGATACGGACTAATTCCACGTCTAGAATATGGCCTTACCCAACCCCCAACAAGGTTGCGGGCCTGTGGAGTGAAACAGAGGTGCTAGGGTGGGACGGTACGCGGCCTCGAAATGACTATTTCTGAACGGAAAAATTGGTTATTTGGCGGATAGTTACATTTTATTTTCACGAACACCCTTTTGAACCAACCCACCCCAATGGTGATTGGTTTGCGTAAAATTACGGCGAGCGGCGAGTTGGTGATGAAAGTTCCGTATGGAGGCACTGGAATGAGGTACCTACAAAGATTATAGGGTAGCTCCCAGAGGTTACCCGTCCCTCAAGTCTCTAAAAGCCGTGGAAAAGCGGGGATAGTTTAAGTTGAAGGCGGGAAAATTCATTGGTGATGTGTAATAGGGTGGGCCGAAAAACACGGAAGTATCCGAATCGAACCTTGTGTATGAAACGAAGAGGAGTAACTGGTCGACCGCTGCGTCACCTCGGGGAACTAAGAGGAAAAGGTCAGGTTTTCGAACATGGAAAGCTTTATGGAAGGCGTAAAGCCTAAAATATTTTTTGATAGGCGCGAACATTTCCAAGTCCAAAATCGTATGAGTAAATAAAATAAAAATAGGTTCTTCAGATACAAGTGCAATCGCTTCCAAAGCTCATGAATTGCATTTTAAACCATATTTTTGGAGATGTATCGACATTTGGCACTCAACGCCACTTAAAAATTGGTATGGATCAGAGCGAATATATTTAAAAGTCCAAATAAAGTCCACAAAGAGCAACAAAAAATGTCCCCAACTATGCGTTAAATCGACTCCTAAGTTCTCGACTCCTAAGACTCGACAACTAAGTTCATAAAACGTATTTTTAGCGTCATTTTCGGAGATGTATCGACATCGGCTGCCATTGCGATTGCGATCGTCAACGGCCAATATTGGCTGAACACCGTTATTACGTTCAATGCTGCTTGGGGAGGTCTTGAAGACGTATAAGAGGACGTCTTCGAGACCTTTAAAATTGAAGTGTAATACCACTCGTAAATATGGCTGTGAATCTTACTGAGTTGAAAATGAATAGCAAAAAACATTCAAGTATCAAAGAACACATACTGGCAGGCTATAATACTTGTCACCAAGATTTCTGGACGTAAGTTGCGGTGGTATTTTTTTGGTCTTCCATGACCAAATTTCGCCTTCGACCAAATTACGACCATTCTGGCGTCTTAAATATGTCTTCACGACGTCACCTTTCCACTTATGTGGGATAATAAGATTAAGCTTCCCTCTCAATTAGGGCAGGAAAAGTCTTATATAATTATAATTACTGTAGTTACCACCCTAGTAGCAATTGATATTTATACAATATGTACAATATGTAAGAGTTTTATCAATATCCAAAAAGCGTTACATCTAAATGTAATACCTATTGTGTAGATATTGTAAGGATGTTAATATGTGACTGTTTTTTGGATATTTCATGGGTATTTAGATCTGTTGTAGTGTCATTAACAAACAATTTTAACATGTTCCAGTAATTATGTATCCACCGCTATGTATCATCCAGCGGAGTGTAATGAATGGTCCTTGATCTTTCAGCATTTTTATTTTTATTTTTATTGATAATATATTTATTGGTCAGGTTTGTCTATCAAGCTAAGTTCAGGCATTTTTGGAGTACGTAGAATCTTGCATCACCATCTGTGATGACTTCTTTGATAATTGCATATTTTCTTATTGACAAGGACGTTCAATACTAGGTATTATTATAACAGTTATTTGCCTTCCTAAGGGGTAGATTTTGATGTAATAAAGATAATTACAATCCCTATATCAATCACCCTCTGGTGGCATGCACTTGACTGTGTGCTCCATGGGACTTCATTCGTAGAACAATAAAATGCGATTTTGTTCTACTCTATTTCCCTCATTACATCTACCTTTTTATTTCTGTTTACTTCCTATCTCCCATCAACCTATTTAAGCACCCTTCCCTCTTCCATGTTTCCCCAGTATCCTCCTCTCTATCGCTTGCTCTTCATTATTGCACACCCAGTAGACAGCATAAGCCTCTCACTCAACTTTTGTCGCTAGCCTATTTCTCCCACCAATCCTCTCCCGCCATCACCTCAGGTTTTGCTTACCGCCCACCTTAACATTTTCATTCCCACATCCCGATATCCACCAGTCTTGCACCCTCTTTCCTCATGTCCATGAGTTAAAATATTGACTGTCTAAGTTATGCTACAGCCTAAGTATATCCAACATACAATCACGTGCTAAAAGTATGCCCCATGACAATGTGAGTTAGGCTTCATGAATCTTGTGCCCACTTTAATTATTGGATTATCGATTGAATGTGTGGGTGAGGGCTTTCTGGAGCCCTCGTGGCACTTAGACCCCTTTGGGTCCATTGTGCAGTCCCACATTGAACCTGCCCGCCATTTGCAGACAGGGGACAAGAGCACCGCAGTAGGGGTATAGAGAAGGGTCACCCCTCCAACCCCTGTCTGGGCCCAACATTGCTTTACTTCTTTGATCTGACGGGAACTGGCATTTCAATTCGTGTCAAGGGGTAGCCTAACCAGAGAACCATAGAAGTGCAGGAAAACCTGTATTCATAGTACAAGTGACACAATGGAACATATACATTCATTGTGTGACATTTATGTCACATTGGGCAGATTTGGATTAAAGGTGCAAGAACAGAAGCGCAACACCTCAACGTACTTACTATGGGGGAATAAAATTTCCAAGCAAACTGAGTGCCGCCATCATCGGTCTCGGGGAAAAGAGGCTTCCTTTTTGATTACATATTATTCCTGGGTCTCATCCATGACGAGGGAAATTCAAGCACAGTAAGGTGGTGGGCTCATCATCCAAGCCGGTGATGGATTATTGGACGCTTGCCTGCCTCGAGTGTTATTCACGCTGGGAGGGGCATTAGATAGTCTTGTCTGTATTTGAAACATTCTTTTTACCTCTATCGTTCTAGCCATACCTACATTGAGCATAATTAGCTGCAAAACACCATATGAGAGAAGAAACAAAACTTCAGAAAAAGACATTAAAAACCTGTCCACACACCAACGGAGTGTCTAAAATGGTTCTCCTCACTTTTGTAAAAATCATCTTTTTACTTGGAATAGCCAGTTTCCAGGCTAAATTTTTACATGGATAATACTTTTTCTCACTTAGTAATAGAAAACTAGACAAATTCCTGATTTTTACTACAAAAAGAGGAATGTTTCTATAACTACAAACGACTGTTATCTGTTTTCCAAAGGGCATCTTTTTAAGAATTAATACTTCGTTTTATCACAGCGAATTAATTCTGCTCTTTTCATTTAGAATTATTATACCTCGCGATGTCCAATTTCTTAGCAGTTTGCAATATTTCTTTGCGTTATGAAATATGTATCCATTTTTATAATTTAGCATTGAGAAAAGACGACAATAGTCTGATGTTAACACAAATTATAGCACTGCCTTGAAAGCATAAACAAAGCACAACTTTATTTTTTTCGCAAGGCATATTCTCGAGGAGTCTTATATAGTCTTATAATTGCAAATAAAATATGCTCATTCAATTCAGAAGGAATATTCTTCGCGGTGCTTTATTTCTAAGTAGTTGATAATGTTTTTTCTGGCATTGTGGAAGAAGTAAACATGTTTTCTCAGTTATAATTAGAAAAAGACGACAAATTTCTTTTTTTAACATCAGCGAAATATCTAAATAAAAAAAATCATCTCATTCCTTTTCTCCACAAAGCATATTTTGGAGGACTAGTATATCATATGTTATATGGCAATCATGTCATAATTGCGAATAAATTCAGCTCTTTTTGTTTTAAAAATTCATTCTCCGCGGTGCTTGATTTCTTAGTATTTTGCAATATTTTTTCTGGTATTTTGAATGAAGTATTATTATGATATTTTCAGGGAGTAATATTCTTCAAATATTCAATAAGTTCTGCTTCTTTTATTTTGAAAGATTATACATCTCTGTTTTTTAATAGTAGTCTGCAGTGATTTTCGTGCGTTCTGAAAGATATATCATTTTTTTATCCCTCCCCCTACCCTATCCCCATACCCTCCCTTACCCATCGCCTTTAACCGGACAATCGCCTGAAGACTACCTCCCCCTCTCATATTGACTAGTTAAGCTATGTGTTTTACAATGTATGTACCTAATGACGTCACGAAGCGATGAAATCCGGGTCAAGAGAAAAAATTAATATTTATGTGGAAAACAAATTAATTCATCATTTAATTATGCAGTAATGCCACTAAGGTACTGCTGATACCATCATCTTTTTTTTCTAAATTAAAATTAGGGAAGCATAACAACAACTTGATATTTAATTAAAAGTAGAATTGTTTTGAAAACAACAAAGAACTACTACATTTTTTTCCACAAGGCATATTCTCGAGGAGTAAAAATCTTATAATTGCTGATGAAACCTACCCTTTTAATTTCAATAGATTTTTCTTCGTGATGTTTTATTTCTTAATAATTTGCATTTATTTTTTTGTGTGCTGAATGGAGTAAATTCCTTTCTTCCCTAGAGATAAATTGTATCACGCTAGTCCTTCTGTCGCATAATTAAAATTGAAATCTGCTTTTTTTATTCAGAAAGATTATAATTCGTTTGGTATTATTTGTAGTATTTTTTCGTTTTCTCAGAGACGTATTCACTTCTCTCAGTATTTGAAAATATCAATCAAAATGAATGCAAACTTATTTGAGAATTAAATTACTAATCTAACTAACTGAAGAACCTACTGAAATAATGTAAGCCAAAGATAAAAATTAAGCACAAACTACAGTGAAAAAAATAACGAAACATTAACATAAAATGAAAATAAATAAATCTAAAAGAACTAACACAATACTAAGCTATTAAATAAAATCCTATCGCAGCTATGAAAAGGAAACGACTAAAACGTGAGTGCAAAATAGCCAAGGAGAAATAAACTACAAAAGTTTTGAGGTTGACTTGGCTGCAAGAAATCTGAGTAAAGTCCCGAGGGAGAATGGTTACCTACACCCAAACCCCCGTACAGGAAATGTTCGTGGAAATAAGTCTCGTCAAGGTCGGAAAATGACTCTGCGCACGGGCTGCAATCTATTCAAACAAGATGTAGGAAGGTTCTCCAATGGTGAATTATATGAGAGACGCTACTTTACTCTGAATAATCCACATCTCAAATGAGCCGCGAGAGTTACCGAATTGATGAAGCAATTATGGAGGGAATCTCTAGCTGATCGAAGGAATAAATATAGGTTAAATCTTTTGCGAAAGTTTGAAGCAGAATATTTTTTGCCGGACATTCAACATATTTTGCTAGAGCCGACGTATTTCGGTATAAGCAATCACAGGAATGAGATAAAGGAAATAGACTGCAGAACCGATAGATTTAAAATGCCATTTTTCCGCGTAAAATAAGGGATCATAATTGTTGCGATAGATCAATCATATGAAACTCCCACCCTCACTAGGTAGAGTAGACTTTTCACTTGTGTGTAATAATGGAAACTGAAATTTATTGCTCCGTAAAAAAATACATACCTATTCTTATACGCATACAATGAAAAACAATTTGAAGCTAGGTGTCCCCCAAGGCAATCGGCCTGAGGTTCATAACATGAATACATATACATACACATAACATCATTACTAATACTTTATCCCGCTTGAAATGTCCACTATTATTTTGTCTTCTGCCTGAAGTAGTATCTCGTAGCATTCATAAGTTAAAGTATTAGTAATATTAACCACAAGTTGTCTCTTTGCCAGTACGCATGTTTGCATGTTCATTTACGTAGCACTCTCCTAGTTTCTGGTTTGACTGCGCACTGTTCTCCTGACTGCTTTTGGTCTGCGCCTAGCGGCCGGGGGAACGTGCGAGGTCCTGATTTGAACTGGGACGAGTGCTGCACGCGTTTGGAATCACCCCGTGCCACACTACCTAGTGGTGGCTTGCAAGGTACTTCTTAGATTTAGATGTAGAATTTTGGATCCTGAAAAGAAATATTTAATTTGCGAACCATATAAAGTACAAAGTAAAGACTGACGCTTCGTTCGCACCTACAGCGAACGAAGTGAAAGTGTAACGCAGTTGATGGAAGGACGAGAATTGGAGGCGCTAGAGACTTGGGGGCTCAACGCTAGGCTTAATAGATTCCTTGGAAAATTATGATCAAGCGAGTTTCTTGTACGACACGCATGGTATTATTTTGACCCTGCGCTTTTTGTTCTATGACTGATAGAAGCGATGAAATAAGGGAGAGACACTGCCGAACTGAGAGGTACAAAAATTCCTTGTTTCCACATGCCAATAGTGGTTTTAACAAAAACAGGATGACACTAATGTGAAACACATCATTAGCATAGCATCCTTTCCCACCTCCTTTCCAATTCCCTTCAATGGCTGGTGTCCTCACACCCCTGTCACACGCCTCTGTGGAGGCTTCCAGGATAGTAAACAGACTTATGTCCTTGCTTTATTGTATAGTGCTGAATATTGTCATTCATGTTTTAACTGCTATTTTTACGTTTAATTTATCCTGTTTATTGAGCCCAATGTTAAGGCCTTAGTTTATGTTTTAGGTATTATAATAAATAACTTAATAAAACAACAAAGCCGCTTTGGTCTCACAGGGAGCTGCCTTCGGTGTAGTATTTTCTTTTGTGGTCTCTGCGACAAGAATACATAGTCGCCTCTAGGAGTTTGAAGTAGTCCAGTAGCTCGTCGCAAGTGCAAGGCTTCATCGGGAGTACTATTCGTACTATTGTGGGCCTAAGTCCCTTCATTAGATATCTAACCTGACCTCCCCCATGTTGGTGACGAACTCTCTGCAAAAAACATCTCTCCGTAGTTTTCAAAGATCCCTGTGTGCGCTCGTTTAGCCTGTGAGCCTTCAACCCATTGCTTATCGTCCCCATTGAGCAGGGGTTCTCAATCAGTGGGGAATTATTCTCCTGGTGGGAATCCAGAAGGGTTCAGTGAAGAAAAGGGGCCACTATTAAGCAAAATAGTTCTATAGATTATTTAAAATCTATAATATTGTCGTTTGTTTTCATATGCTCTTCCGTACTCAATAAAGTTTATTGAAAGACAGATTTAAACCGGTTCCTAATCATGCGTATTTACGGAATCAAATCATTGTGGACTTCCCATCACGAGGGCTCGGGTTTGAATCCCGGCAGAGGTGGACGTATTTACGAAACCACCACATTAGTCTCCCCACATGATGAATGTATTCGCAAATATGACGTGATGGCATTCCTCCAAATATTCCCGAGGTAAAATTCATCAGTCAAGGAAACTAGTATTGGGAAGGAGAATGATATTCTGAGCCATGGTGAATGGGGGGAAGTTAGAAAGAAGGTTGGGAGCCCGTGCCCTAGAGGTTGGTTTCAATCAAGTGGCGAAGTGAAATGACTGTTTATCCCATTGGACTGTGGGCCTGACTTCGCTCTGCTAGATGCCTCCTCCTACCGCTTACATTGAGTGGAAACGACCGGCGCGCCATCAGTAGGACCTCTAAACTAATCATTCAGTCGCATGGATGTTTTGTGTGGAAGCACGACGCAGTGTAGGAGATGGGAGAACAAGCGAAAGGTAATTCTATTATATTTGAAGAAAAATATATTTGAATAGAATTTTAGAGGTTATACATAGTTGTGTTCTCGCATCTTCTCATGATAGCGATATTTTATGTGATAGTTCGTACATATCAACATTAATGTCCCTTGTTTTCTTTGCCGTTGTTGGAAGATATTGTTTCGGATGTTGCATTACAGGATCGGTAGAATTACCTTAACTGCGGTACTTGCGTAGTTAAGGCAATTTATCACAGAAGATTCTCTATCATGTTCCGGATGGGTAGAACTATTTTATTCCAACTCTGATGGAATATCATTTCACCATTAAGGTCTCAATTTTATTTCTCTTTCCTAGATCTCAGGGAGTCCTAGTTGGAGATGGAAAAGCTGAATATAGTGCAATACATTGGCCAGCGGAATGTTCCATTGGAGCCATCAACTCTTCAGCATGATGGTGAAGTCAATGCGGGTTCTCCACCGGGGTACACTGCATTTCTGCCAAAGTTTCGATGTACGAGTCGTCCATCGTCCAACATTTCAGCATACTTATGGTGAGTCTAACCACGAATGACGGTAGTGTTTTGGTGGTCGGGCCTTTAGTGGCTTTGCATTTCATTTGTGTCATGTCCTCAATTCGGTAGCGTAGGAAACGCGTGTTACAGGCGATAAGATTTGTTCAATATGACTACACAACGATGCGCTCCAAACAAATATCTCCGTAGTTCAACCGTACGTTCTTTGAGCTCTGGCCTAATTTCTTGAATCTAATGCTTCCTCAGCTGGCAAATAATTTTTCGTAGTGCGCTTACTGCATTGTTTTGTATCCTCCAGGATGGCTTAAATTGATATTCGAATACCGTGCTGCTTGTTTTTGTGATACCTACTTCATTAAAAAGTAAATTGTTTTGTAATTATCTGTCCTGCAATTTAACTAAGACCATTATTTCAGACCATAATTTCATAGGTTGCCCCTCATTTAGCTGGCCCCGGTCACAATCAGACCCGAAGTCGGGAGTCTCAGCCTCGGCGTCGAAGGCGATCCAACCCTTCACCGCGGGTGGGTAATGGCACCAACTAATGCAATTTAACTAAGACCATGGTGTCAGCAACTCGTTGTGTTTTACAAGGTAAACAAATACTGAAATAATGGTCTGTAATTAATTAGTAGAGTGGATAGTTAATATTTTTACGGTTTCATCGTCATGACTCAGTTCCGCTAATCAATCCGGAATAATGTTCTTCTATTTCTACCGCGTATAAATTTTCATTTCCGAGAAAGATGGGAACTCCAATCGTATTTAGCCGATGAATTCTTGTTATAAAAGAATCACGTTTGTATTCCATGCTCACCTCCCCATGTGCAGTTATAGTTAGACATGGTGGCAGTTGCGCAGACGACCTTTTGAATTGGTAGGGTCATTTTCCTGCAAAATAGCCCCACACCATAAGTTGAGTAATGTAGGTTATTCCTGCGTTTGACTACCAATGTTTAGAAGGTCACAAACCTTCATCCCTTTGTTTGTTGTTGCCTTCATTGCATCTCCTTTTGGTGGGGCCTCAAGTTTTTACCTGATCTTGAAGTCCCCAGGAGAGGTTGCCCCTTATTTAGCTGGCCTCGGTCACAATCAGACCGTAAGTCGGGAGTCTCAGCCTCGGCGTCGAAGGCGATCCAACCCTTCACCGCGGGTGGGTAATGGCACCAAATGACCAGTCACACTATAGTTTATAACTTCTAAAATTTAGCAATAAATCGCAAAATTATGTTATTTGTATTGCCCTAGTCACGCTGATGAAAATTGTTTTTTCATATCAGTTATACGATATGTATTAAACATTTTACGTGCTTTGGAAAATCCAAGCTGGTTTCAGGTGCGTAAACACGTAACCGAATAGTTCATAGGGCAAGTACACATGGCTATAACTTCTGAAAGTTAACTTCCATATTTATTAATATATTCCAGCAATATTTATCAATAATGTCACGTAATAAACCAATAATTGTTAATTTCTGTTTTTTATGGGTGTTTAGCGATATTTATGCCATATTACTGTGTCTCCGCGCATATATCAAACCATGCAGGGCTGTAGGCGTAGGTATATTCATCTACATCTACGATGTACCGTGCAAGCCACCACTAGGGTGTGTGGCACGGGGTGATTCCACACCAGGCATGCAGCACTCGTCCCAGAACTAATCATCTACATCTACAAAATACCCTGCAAGCCACCTCAGGGGTGTGTGGCAGGGGGTGAGTATTCACCAACATGCATTACACTACACCCTAAAGTTAGTGTAACTACGACTAATTATGCATTAGCATAAATCGCTAATGCTTGTCATGAGGCGAAGCCTCACAAGCATGCAACAATACACTACAGATGTCATCAAAATGGAGAGTGACCTCAATATACATGCATTCTAAAACTACACAGATGGACAGGGACTCATGACTCATGTAGAAAACATGCTAGGCGTGCTGTTAGTATGTACTAGGTAACAGATAAGGATTCAAGTATTAGGAGTACTACCACTACTAAGAGCTACACTACCTAACGACAAACCTAGATAAAAGTCTCATGGCAGCTATTATGGTCCCTTATCGTTCGCGGGAAAAATGACATCTTAAATCTATCCGTTCTGCAGTCTAGTTCCCTAATTTTACTCTCATGATCTTATCTACCGTAGTATGTCGGATTTCGTAAAATATTGTCAACGTCGTCAGAGAATAGACAGGTTTGGAACTTACATAATAGATTTAGTCTAAATTTTAATCGACGGTCTGAAAGCTTTTCCCATCCCAGTTGCTGCAAAAGGTCAGTAACACTAACGAGATTATCATAACGGCCTTTAACATATCTTGCCGATCTTCGCTGCACGCGTTCTAACTCAGTTTCCAAGCCTATCTCATAAGGATCCCAAATACTGGCGGCATATTCTAAGTGGGGTCTAACGAAGGAGAAGTAGCTGATTTCCCTAACTTTATCGTCGCACTTGCCAAGTACTCTTTTAACAAATCCCAATTTACGATTAGCTTGACCGGTAATTTCTCGAATATGTTTACTCCACGATAGATCATTAGTCAGTTTAACTCCGAGGTACTTAACCGATTCTACGGTGTCTAGTTTTATGTTGTTAATGCAATAGCTGTTACAAGGAGCGTTTTTCCGTTTCCAAAAATTTACAACAACGCATTTTTTCAGGTTTAATTCTAGCTGCCACGCATCGCACCACTCTTGTATTGCCTCGAGGTCCTTAGTTAGCGCCTCCTTGTCATTAAAGCTACGAATTTCTCTATACATCACTGCGTCGTCAGCAAATAATCTAAGCTTACTGTCAACTTTGTCACCGATGTCGTTTATGTACAAAAGGAACAGAAGCGGGCCTATGACACTTCCCTGTGGGACACCCGATGTGACTTTTACTTCACTAGAGATGGCGCCATCTAATACAACCCTTTGCACGCGATTACTTAAGAATTCTCTAATCCAGGAAACTACGTCGTCGTCTAAACCGTAGGATTTTAATTTCATGAGTAGCTTAATGTGGGAAACTTTATCAAATGCCTTTTTAAAGTCAAGAAAAATTGCATCAACTGGAGTGCTATGTTCACCCGAGACTAAAATATCGTGAGCAAAAAGTGCTAATTGAGTTTCGCAAGATCTTACCTTTCTGAATCCGTGTTGTGTTTTTGTTAACAAGTTTTCTATATCGAGGTGTCTCATAACTGAACTAACAATTATATGTTCAAGGACTTTGCAAGAGATAGATGTGAGAGATTTCGGTCTGTAGTTCGATGGCTGTTCCTTATCACCGCTTTTGAATATGGGAGTGACATTTGCAATTTTCCAGTCCATGGGTACTTCGTGTTCGTTGATGGATTTACTAAATATATTCTGAAAGTAGGGTGCTATTTCACAAGCTAATTCTCTACACACGCGGGCAGGAATTTCTTCAGGGCCTGGGGATTTATTTGGACTTATAGATTTTAGCAAGTTTTCTATTCCGTGAGTGCAGATGTCGATAGGCGGCATCTTTTGCTGGAAGTGATCATTTAACTTTACGGATGTACTCTGCGTTGACTTGGTGAACACACTTTGAAAATAAGAATTTAATAAGTTGGCCTTGTCCGAGCTGCTTGTTAATAATTCGCCATTTTCGTTTCGTAGTGGAATAACTGTTGATCTATTGCCTTGAACTTCCCTTACGTATGACCAAAATGCCTTTGGGTTGTCCTGTAATTGTTCTCCTAATGTTTTTCTTTTAAAATCCATGAATGCATTCCGAAAGGCTTCCTTTGTAGTGGCTTTAGACAATTTGTATTTTTCAAATATTAAATTTTGATCACTAGTGGACAAATCTCTACGGAGTTTTTTCATCTTGGCGTGGCATACTCTTTGACGTCTTAACGATTTTCTCACTTCTGCATTGTACCATCTTGGTTCGCTGCCCTCTTTTTTACTTTACTTGGAATGTATTTTCTGATCCCTGAATGTACAATCGAAAGAAAAGCTTTCCAACTACCCTCCGTGTCTAACTTTAAGCTTGATTCCTGGAATTCGGGAAGAGAATTTTTTATATGACTCTTAAACGCATTGAAATCGGCTTTTTTAAAAATGTAGAATTTTCTTCTTTGTTTAAAACTTTTAATGAAACTCAAGTAGAACTTTGCGGTAGCTACTCTATGGTCACTAATGCCCTCAACAGTGTTTACCTTAATTACTTGTTGCGGTATATTTGTTGCCAATAAATCAAGAATGTTGTCCCCTCTGTTAGGCGTCGTAGCTATCTGATGTAGGGCATTGGATGAGAACGTGTGCAGCAGGGACTCGCATATATCTTTGTCTCTTCCTCCTGATATGTAACTGTAGGTCCTCCAATCTATAGAGGGCGTATTGAAATCTCCACCTATGATTAAATTTCTTTCGGTGTTCCTGGATATGATGTTCTTTATTTGTGCTTCGAGTTCTAAAATTGAGGTGACGTCGGTGTTAGGTGGCCTGTAGTATGCGCACACGAATATTGTTTTTGATTTAGGGCATCTAATAGAGCACCATACAGATTCTATGCTGGTATCTGGGACGGTTTCCGCTCGGCTGACTATGGTTTTCTTTACAGCTATAAATACTCCGCCTCCGGTTCGGTTGGACCTATCTTTTCTGTAAACATTGAATGATTTAGGAAAAATTTCACTATCAGAAATATCGTCCGTCAGCCAACTTTCTGTGCCAATAATGACGTTACACTCCGTGCTATGAATAAGGTGGTGAAATTCTGGAATCTTATTTTTTTAAACTACGGCAGTTAACTACTGCAACGACTAATGCTTCATGATTATTGTTTATGCGATTCGGGGTAATTTCAAGATTGCTGTCTTCAATTAAGCTATTCTTGGACGCTATATTCAGAGTATTCTTAGCTAAATTACTAACTGGCAACACATAATTATTGACCCCACTAATTGACCTGCCCTGTAGCCTACCGTCTATGTTAAACTCGACGAGTGTGCTCAAGTATACTGCGCGCTACCTCCTGCGATGCCTCGTATGTATAGTGGACACCCGAGCGATTTATAGGCACCCGACACGAATCCAGCACCGGCCTGAGGTCCAAGAACTCCGCTCCCTCGCTCCCACAGACTTCACCGAGTCTCTGGTTTATGCCTTCCACTCGGCTCCAAACCATCGAACCCCGATCCGTCCTAGGTACCAAGCTGCATATGGTAAGCCTCAAGTTGGTACCAGATTCTCCGCGAATACGGCGGAACTCGGAGCATAGGTCTCTCACAGAGCCTAAAATCCCCTCGGATCCCATAAACACGGCATCATTGGTCCCAACATGGGCAACCGCATGCAACTTGGAGCAGTTCGCGCCCCTGACCGCCGACTTCATCGCCTTCGTCACCTGTGGCACCTTTCCTCCCGGTATACACAAGGAGGTGACCCGTGGTTCTCCTCCTTCCCGTCGGGCCTTTCCACGCATCGGGGACACTATACGCCTCAGAACCTCGCACGCTCCCCTGGCGCTAGGTGCAGGCCAAAAGCAGTCAGGAGAACAGTACGCAGTCCAACCGGAAACTGGGAGAGTGATACGTAATTGAACATGCAGAACAATGCTATACACACATCTAGTGGTTAATATTACTGATACTGTTAATTTATGAATACTACGAGATGCTACTTCATGCAAAGAACAAAATAAAATAATGCCGGACTAATCGACCGGTGTGAATAGTTAGTAATGATGTGGTGTTATTAAGCACAAGTGAAAATTCTACTCTACCTGTTGAGGGTGGTAGTTTCATGTGATTGATCTATCGCAACTATTATGATCCCTTATCGTGCGTGGGAAAAATGACATTTTGAATCTATCGGTTTGGCAGTCAATTTCCTTTGTTTTATTCCTGTGATCACTTCTACCGTAGTACGTTGGCTCTAGTAGTATATGTTGAACGTCCGGCAAAAAACTGTCTGCTCCGAGTTTGCGCAAAAAATTTAACGTGTATTTTTCCCTTCGATCAGTTAGATTCCCACCCTAATTCCTTCAACATTTCGGTAACACTGCTAAGTTTATCGTAACAAATTTTCACAAATCTTGCTGCTCTCCGCTGTATTCTATCTATTTAAGAGATTATTCCTACTTCGTAAATAAAGGTGGAAAGGTCATATTGTGGAAATAAAGGTAATTACATACATCGGAAATTTACTAGGCCCTTCTATGGTGCTTTCCTAAGTATTCTCTTTTCAAACACAGTTGTACTTAAAGTTTTACAAGTGCATCTCGACTTCAAATGAGAAACACAGCAGGTTATTTATTACCTAGTTACTGAGTGAAATTTCGAGCAATGGATCAATGATTCATTAGAGTATTCTATCAGGTGATTGGTAGGTTCTTGGACAGTCTTAATTCCACATCCCAACTTCATGCACATTGTCTGGCTTTCCCTCCTAAGGATGGCCCGTTATTAGATCCCTCTTCATATCTTCTCCCTTCTCTTATTTCGTCCAGAATTTCTATCCTCTCTTCCACGCTTCCCCAGTGTTCTCCCCTCTATCTCTTTAACATGCCCTCTCATCTCAAAACCTCCTCCATCCTTCTCTTCTGCCTTCTCAACACCTCTGCCACAAGCTTCCTCTCCTCTCCGACCATATCCAATACCTCCTCGTTCGTCTTTCTCGCCATCCAGCTAACCTTCTCCATCCTACTCCAAACCCAAATCTCAAACGCCTCAGGTCCACGCACATCCTCCCTTCGCAATGACCAAGTTTCCGACCCATATAGCGCCACGCTCCATATTAAAGTTTTCACCAGCCTCTTCTTTACGTCTCTTCTCAGACCCCCCCTTATCAGTTCCCTTCCTTTCGAAAATGCTTCTTTAGCTAGCGCAATTCTGCATCTGATGTCCTTAACGCTAAACCAATTCTCCTCCAAAATACTACCCAGTTACGTAAACTGCTCGACCTGCTCTATCTTCTGCCCTCCCACCCTTATATTCAGCCCCGCCTTCTTACTTCTAGAAAATCTCATTACTTTCGTTTTCATGTGGTTTATCTTCATCCCATACTTTACGCACTGCACCTCTAATGCATTCACCATTGACTGTAACCCCTTGGCAAACTGACTAACCAATGATTGATCATCTGCAAATCTCACTGATTTAATCAGCTCCCCTCCTACCTTTATTCCTACCTCCTCCTCCCCCCATGTCTCCCTTACCATTCCTTCTGAATACACGTTAAAAAGCAACTGCGGTACTGGGCACCCCTGCCGCACTCCCCGTCCTATCGTGGCCCATCCCAATTCTCCATTGGCTACCCTAACCTGCGCCGTCTGGTTCATATACAAATTCCGAATCAGACGCCTGTCCCTCCAATCGACCCCTATTTTCTTCAACACTCCCATTAATTTCGTCCATTCCACCCGATCAAACGCCTTCTTGAAATCTAAGAAGCATGCAAAAACATCTTGCCCATACTCTAGGTTTCTTTCTACTAGCGTCCTCATCACCGCTTTACATCTATAAAATTACGTCCTCATCACCGCTTTAGCGTCTCGCGTTCCCGTCCCTCTCCTAAACCCGTACTGGTCGTCACCCAGGTATTCATTTGCCATCTTCTCTAGCCTTCTCTTTATAATTCTCAGAACTACTTTGGCCACGTGGGATATTAAGCTTATTGTACTATAGTCTTCACACGTTTTTGCCTTACTCTTCTTTGGTATAGGAATTAGAGGTGCCTTCGCGAAGTCTGCCGGCCACACTCCTTCCTCATAAATTCTACGAATAAGCGCAAAAAGTTTTCCTCTCCCGTTCTTCCCCATGCTCTTTAAAAACTCTGCAGGTATGTAATTTATTCCCACCGCCTTATTTCTTTTCATGTCTCGTAGAGCTCTTTCGATTTCGCTATCTAGGATGCTTGGTACGATGCCATCTCTGTCTTTATCGTCTTCCCTTTCTATATCTAACATATTGGGCCTCATTTCTGTACCATACAGCTCTTCAACATACTCCTTCCACATACATCTACTGGATCTCTTTCGGTTCTACGATCACCTTTCCCGTCTTGTCTGTTATCGTTGCAATTTCCCTTTCCTTATTACCACCCGTCAGTTCCTTTACTTTCCTATATAATGCATCTGCTCTTCCCTCTTTTTGGTATTTCTCTAACGAGTCGATCTGTTCTCTCCGAAACGCATCTCTTGCTATCTTTGTTTCTCTTCTATACCTGTTATTTAATTCTCGGTATTTTTTCTTACCTATCTCTGAGTTTACGCTCTTCCATTTCCTTCTCTCCTCCATCTCCTTTATCATCTCCTTCGTGATCCACTGATTTCAAATTTTAGTTGCACTCACTACGCCTACCGTTGCTTTCACCGCTTCTACAATTCCATTTTTCAAACTTCCCCATTCATCTTCCACCGATCTAACTCCATGATCCTCACCCATTTTCTCATTCACCTTCTCTCGATACTTCTTCTTCATTCCCCCAGTTAATGCCTCCGTATTCCACTTTCGTACCCTCTTCCCCATTCATTTCAGGATTCATTATCATTTGAGAACTGCCCGTAATTTCAAGGTTTTTGTTTTAATTGAGATAGTATTCCGTTGCCTTACTCAAGAGCGTTGTTTACGTGACACCATCACTTCAGAGGCCGCCTCACTGGGGTCAGACGCCTTTTGCAACCGCCTCACTGAGGTATAGACGCTGTGCGGACTACCATTCGTTTGTCTCCTAACCTTCGACCAACCTGGCATGGGTTACCCTACCAGGAGCATTGCTCCCGCCAGTGCAGCTCTAGGGGTCATCGGAGCACGCAAGCCCTTCCACCACGACAAGGTTGTAGTCCAAGATAAGGGGGATCAATGATAACTCATTAGAAATATGTTATACATTCTGGAATTTGATTTAGCTCAGAAAATTTGTTACGGCAATCCGTTTTTTATTTTATCAATATTGACATTAAATTCTAATTTCCAGCATTCTTTGTTAAAAATAAACTCGAATACACTCTTATATTGACGTATTTAAAAAGTAAAATTTTTAGCGCATGTTGGAAGAATAGCCCGAAGGTATTTTAGTCGTACGTTAGGGAGGTTCAAGGTGAAAACTCAATGGTAAAATCACTGGAAAACGATCTAGGATAGGGAGGCAATAACAAACTAGAAAATGCAAATTTCCCTAACTCCTAGTTTTATCAAAATATATTTTTACCATTCTCTAAGAGTAACACCCCACCACCACCTAGGCTACATACATCTACATAGCAGGTACCTTACAAGCTACCTCAAGGGTGTGTGGTAGGGAATGAGTTCTTACCAACATATATCGCCCTATGTCCTATTAATTGGTGGTTTCAGGCGTGACTTTGTTGACACAATTAACATAATAATGATAACTGATAACTAAGAGGTTCCACATACCTTTACTTGGAACAGAACACCACCTAGCATGTGTGAAAAACAATAAAACCACGTCGTAACTCGCGAAGCACTTATTTTAACCAAATAACAAGAGTGACTTTGGATTTCACACATAGAAAATAAAGATTGGACGCTTTAGGAGTTGGAAACTTTAAATACATCGACAGAATACCCTGCGAGCCACCTCAAGGGTGTGTGGCAGGGGGTGAGTACTCACCAACTTGTATTACACTATACACTCAAGTTAGTGTATCTACGACTAATGATGCATTAGCCTTAATCGCCAAAGCTTGTCACGAGACGAAGCCTCACAGGCATGCACTACACTATAGATATGCTACCAATGTTAGGGAGACAGTTAGTATTTGTGTATATTGCAACTACATATACGGGCAGAGATTCAAGAGTTATAGCGAAAGCATACACGCGATGCTGTAAGTACTAGGTAACAGATAAGGATACAAGTATTAGGGAGAACAACTGCTACTGAGAACTACAATACCTTATCGACAAACCTAATTAAAAGTCTCATTGACAGCTGTGATGGTCTCTTATCGTTCGCGGGAAAAATAACATTTCAAATTTGTTCGCTCTGCAGTCTAGTTCCCAAATTTAATTCTCATTATCTGATACCGTAATATGTATGATTTCGTCAAATATTATTAACGTCGACTGCACTCTTTTCTTTATTTGAATTATTAACGTCGTCAGAGAATAAATCCGTCTGGAACTTACAAAATAGAGTAAGTAAAAATAATGATAGAAATAAGAAATAAGGCAATGGAAATATTGTTAAAGACTTTTTGAACACCTCCCACTGCCCGACCTGCTCAAAACCCCATTTCTCTGAAGGCTCATGAATAGCCTCTCCTATTCCTCCCACCCTCTCTCTTGACCTCGAGTGTTCTTGGCTTGTTTTTGTACAGCTCGGCTTCCCTCCCCCCCCCCCCTCGCGTTCAACTTCTGCGTTCGTGCCAGTTCACCCTATGGGGGGTCCTCTCCCCCCTTCTATCTTTCCTCCTTGCATTACCTCTCTGACCCTCTCTCCAACCATACCTCCACCCACTCTCCTCACCCTTCCCACCTCCCCGCCCCTACCTGAGAGTATATACAGCTCGTCACAAAAACATTGCACTGGCTATTCATTTTTCGAATGCTACACCTGAAATGGATAAAAAATGTTGAATAAGTTTTTTTTAAATTTCGCTTTGTTTAGCGTCTCTCCGTCTGCATGTGTTTTTTTTACAAAAAAAATCGTAGCTTCGGTGCGGTTGAAGATTTTGGTTTAAAATTTGGTGTATGCCTTAAGCTTGTAATCATATCATTAGAAAAATTAAAACTATTATGTTCTACCGTTGCAAAATGGCAGCCGTTCCAAATTTTTAATGGTAAATT
The DNA here is from genome assembly GCA_963573305.1 of Pyrrhosoma nymphula. NCBI lineage: Eukaryota > Metazoa > Arthropoda > Insecta > Odonata > Coenagrionidae > Pyrrhosoma > Pyrrhosoma nymphula. Next base: position 62,211,335 of record OY754339.1, on the reverse strand, counting down.
GTAAAAATAAAATTTGTTAGCTAAACGATAACTTTGCTAGAAACAAAAAAATATAAATTTGATTTTGATTATAGCGGTAGATGAATTTTTAAAATTTGTTAAAAGTTGACAGCCATTCCATGTAAAGTGAGCCCAAATATGTACAAATATAGAAGTGTTTTTGTTCTACAATTTTAAATTTCGACTTAGGTTAAATTGAGCTTAATTAATCAAATATACTGAGCCATTACCAAAATTTGAAAGAAAAATTGAATTTTACTCATAATGGAAAGCAGAAAGAGTAATTTGGTCACACCCAGAAATTTACCATGTCACATCCGGAACTTATTAAAAAATTCATAACTAGAAAAATAATACTTTTGGTTACTTCTCCATTAGCTTAAACTAAAGAACAATTACTCTTATCTTTGTGATATTAATATCAATATTTAATGATAAAGCTATTCACAGAGATTACAGGTGAAATTAGTCTACGTTGAGTGTCATTTCTGAGAGTCACACCCGGAACCACAGTGTTATTCCAATTACAACAGTGCTACTTCATTTTTTTAATTGCAATTTAAGTTGTAAATTACCTTCTTCTATAGCTAACTAAATAGTTACTCCAGTATATTTTAGTTGAAGTATTTTATGTGAAAATTTAAAATTAAACGTTCTTAAGTCCCATCCGGAACCAATGGAATGGCTGTTGACTGAAATAGTTATTTTTTCCCGTTTATAAATGGCGACCGTTCTAATATTTTAATGGTAAATTGTAAAAAATAACTTTATCTTTACGAAATATTTGCTAGAAACAAAAATTATACTAAAATTATGATCGGTTGTGATTTGACTAAATAACATTATTTATCGTCGGAACGAAATGTTAACTAAGCACAATGTCTTAGGTTTAAAAGTTCGTTTGTTAAAAACTATTTTGAAATTTACAATTTTTCATTATATTTTATTTTTCACTTATGTTTTTAATGCATATGATTATAATGAATTAGTAATAACCTTTATAAAATACCAGCCAACTAATTTTTTATTTAATGATTCAAGCTCTTTATTAAACAACAATGGCGTGTCGCCAGATTAAGGCTACACCTGTTTATTTATTGAAGTATGTTGTGGAGTCTATACCTGAAGATGGCATGCTAATGATCAATATTGTCGTTGTAACACTAACTTTAATAGGGTATAGTGCAATGTATGTTGGTGACTACTCACCCCCTGCCACACACCCTTGAGGTAGCTTGCAGGGTATTTTGTGGATGTAGATGCTGTAAATGACGTGATCGTCGAAACCCGGATCGCTCCAAATGTATGTGGAATCACAAAGTTACCAGTTATCATTTTTATATACCCTATTAAAGTTTATGTAGTAACGGCTATTGATGCATTAACAAAAATCTGCTGATGCTTGTCAGGAGGCGCAATTTCGCAAACATACGCTACACTATAGGCATGCTACCAATGTTTTTTGACGTGCATATAACTTGTGATAGTTAAATTAAATGGTCTTGTATCAGAGATGAGAGATCAGTATTTTACTTACTTTCGCGCGTACATCGAGCCAAACAGGGCTGTAGACAAATGTATATTTTATGAACTTTAGTCACATGGTCACTCATTCCGCAATCACTAACTATATGCCATTTATTCATCTACATGTAAATAATACCCTGCAAGCCACTGTACGGGTATTTGGCAGGAGGTGAGTTATCATAAGCATGCAATTCACCATGCCCTAATAAAGTTACTGAAACCTCAAGCACTAATCCCATCGCAAGAGTGTGAAAATACCTGTCTTATTAGGTGAAGTTTCGCATACAATTGGGAAAACATTTTCCCAGAAAACGGAGCGCCGTCAGTATCGCTCTGAGGGAGATTCGACTTCCTTTCTAACGGTACTATGGGGGAAAAAAGTTTCCCAACAAACCGTCGCCACTATCGCTGTCGGGGGAAAATCACTTTCCTTTTTGATTGTATATTATTCTTCGGTGTCGGCCCCGACGACGGAAATTCAAACGCAGTAAGGTACTGTACTGCTCGTCCAAATCGCTGACGGATTCCCGGCCGCTCACCTGCCCCAAGCGTGTTTCGCGCTGTCCACTAGAACGAAGGCGCATTAAATAACCTTGCATGCATTTGAAACATACCATTGAACTCTCTCCTACGGCTCAACCGAGGCCAGGTAATGATAAAGTTATCCTTTAGCAAAACTGCGTAGGTAATACAACAGGCAGCTTATTGCAGAAAGACCTGTGGAAGTTGATCGGTAGGTTAGATAGGATGCGGATTTGAATGCATTTGCTTTTGCAGACACTATTTCTGTGACGACTTTCGCGGATATATACAAAATTCCAATAAGTCAATGAGAGAGGGGATAAATCAATGGGATAGTTAAGGTAAGCTCAATTGTCGCTCAGGCATCGAGGGAAATTGATTTGAACAGAAGCAATATTTATGGCTAAAACGCTACAGGAAGGGGATGAGACGACGGCAACACGACAAAGAAGCGGAGACTAAGATTCGCGTCTCGAGATGATTATGGCAGCATTCATTAGCATCCTACTGAAAATCCTATTACAATTGGCGTGGCTGTGATAAAGAGGGCATACAACTAAAAAGTATCTGAATAGTGAAAAACCTCCTTATGAAGCCGGTATGAGAAATTGCAGGCCGACAAGAAAGCCAGCAATAAACGAAACTAATTAAACAGCGAGGATAGATTTCGCTCATTTTTGCCGGGATATGAACCAATTATATTGGAATATCATAACGTTTATCGATGATTAAACATTATAAGTGTTGAGTATGGGCGTGTTTAGCAATGAAAAATACGCAATTTTAGTTAAATATAACTTCAGCAATTGATAGTACTCTTAAGAACATTTCTCTATTAAAAAAATTATATTCCTCCCGTTTGTCAGGTATCATCCTAAAACATAACAAAGAAATATAGATCTGGGCATATTTGTCTGCGTTTTTGGAGAGCAATTTCTGCTCCTGGGTCGGGACCATAATTAAGAATACCTCCTCGAATGACGTCCGAGGATTACGTCCGATTCCTTCGCACTTTCTTAGTTCCCAACAAACGAAGTAGTTCGAAGGAAAATATAATATCTTTCTTACTTACTGTATTTTTCTTTTTTACTTGCGTATTTACTAAATTATTATTTTATTTATTATAAACTATGTATTTGCACATTCACAGCTTATTTATTTGCGTAGCTAAAGTAAACCTACCGCCACGCTGAAAGATGCATTGAACATACGTTTGTATTCATGAGTAAAAGAGGAAATCCTTTTTCACGGTGTTGTTCTGTTAGGTATCGTAGTTTATAGTGAGAGAAGTGGACATCGGGTGTATCCCAAGACCTTGCCAAAGTGCGAGAGGAGGAGCGAAGCCTAAAAACAAGGGAGGGAAGGGAAAAAATGCTGAGGAATTCACGGAAAGAATGAGTTCAATGATACGTTTCAAATGCAAACAAGGTCGTCTAATGTGCCTCCGTTTGGAGGCTAGCGCGAATAGTGCTCGGGTAATGCAAGTGGCCAGTCATCCGCCACTGGCTTCGACGATGAGTCCTAATGGAGAATACGTCACCACAAGAATGAAGAGCAAAGAAAATTCTCCCAAGAACAAAGCCGGAAATCGTACCACGATATTACCCTTAATTTGTAATCAATGCGGACCAAACGGGGTGTGAGTATTGGGCGGAAATTTGGCGGACGCGTTCTCATCGCGGAGAAAAAACTGAGGACATCCAATTATGTAAAATGGCCCATTCTAATATAGAGTAACTTATTCTGCAACACATTTTCCCAAATTATTTATCTCCAAGAGGTGTCCGGGCGATTTAGTTCAAAAGTGAATAAAAGGAGTTGAGAGGACTGTCAATCGTTTAACATTTTTTTACGTGACTTATTCAAAGTTGGGGAAGATATTAAGTGATACACATCAACTGTATTTGGACCAGGTGCTGAGCTCTTACGTAGAAAAAAATACGTTCCTTCATTCACTTTTCTGGTTGGTAAATCCAATCTTTCTCGTTTTGATGAACGATTTATTGATGATTTCAGTTACATTGTTAATTGGTTTCGCCAAATGCTAGTGGTGCAGAAATATCTTGAATCAAATGTTATTATAATGATTAGCAACCAAGTTTTTATGAATCTTTTCCTTGAGAATAGGAGCGGCTATTTTTTTAATGAACCAACGGTGAATGTATAATTTTCGTTACGTCATGTTACGTTGAAAGGAATGTATTACAAGTGAAGTTACATTATGTTAGATCGGATCAATAGTTCACCTAGGAGCATAAATATTTTAAACGTAATTAGCCCCAAGGAAAATGTAACGTATTTCCCTGCTGCTATTTTGTCTTTATCATTTACGTTTTCATTTATTCATTCGTTTTTACGCATTTACAGCTTCTTCGCGTAGTCATCGAAAAAGCTGCCTCCATGGTTGAAAGGTGCATTGAACATACGTTTGTATTAACGTTCATTAAAGGGAAGTCTTTTTCATGGGGCGCTCTGTTAAGCATCCTTGGTTATGCTGTATCCTGCGCTAAATCATTCCATATGCTCAAAGCAGTATTTAGAGGCAGCTCTCTACACGATTACTAAAGATTATCAACTACACTTTTTCAAACGAGAGAGAGAGCAGAGGGTGACACCAGGTGAATCCAAGGACCTTGCCAGAGTGCGATAGAAGGAGCGAAGCCTAGAATGTGTAAAGGGAGGAAAGAGGACGAATGCGGAGAATAGCCCAGGAAGAATGAAAGTTAAATGGAACGTTTCACATCCAAGCAATGTTATCTAACATGCCTCCGTTCTGGTCGCCTGCGCGGATGACGACCGGGGCAGGCAAGGCGCCGATTACACGTCACATACTTGGACGAGGAGTCCATCACCTTACCGTGTTTGAACATCCCTCAGCGTGGCCGAGATCCAAGAATAATGTAGTTCATACCGCCAGAAAGGAAGCCGATTTTCCCTCCGAGCGATAGTGGCGGCGCTCCGTTGGTTGGGAAACGTTTTTCCCCTTATTAAACACAGGCAACATTTTCCCTATCTAGATATGATTCCAATTTTATGGAAACAAATAGCATATTAGTCTTAATAATAATAAACACTTGGTTGTTATTCAACACTTTATTGGAAACAAAACGACCCGGGTTTCAGCATATCATGCCATCATCAGGTGTCCTGATGATGGCATGCTATGCCATCATGCCATGGTATCTTACCTGATGATGGCATGATATGCTGAAACCCGGGTCGTTTTGTTTCCAATAAAGTGTGGAATAACAACCAAGTGTTTATTATTAAAATGAAGGTGTCCTGATGATGGCATGCTATGCCATCATGCCATGGTATCTTACCTGATGATGGCATGATATGCTGAAACCCGGGTCGTTTTGTTTCCAATAAAGTGTGGAATAACAACCAAGTGTTTATTATTAAAATGAAGGAGTTCCACAGAGTAACGCCGGAGGTCTTATAGTATATTAGTCTTTTGCAAATACATAAATGCAGAGTGATTCAAGATAAAATTATTCAGGAAGCATGCTAGTCGTTCTGAGGTTGCCACGTAGGAGATAGGAAGCAATTATGTGGGAGCCAATTAACTAAATAGCTATTCGACCTATCGACAAGCCTAGCCTCATTGGTAGCTATTTTGGTATTAACTTATTCGCGAAAAAGCGACATTATAAACCAGTCCGTTCTGTAGTCTTATTTCCATAATTTTATTCTGATGATCTAGTTAACCGTAGAATATCTGGTTTAGTAAAATATTACAGTAACATGTGGGTTCGGTAAATCAATGGTTGGGTTTACCAAATGCTACCTGTAAGTAGGGAGCAATTTCTGTAGGTAATTGTCTATACACGCGGGGAGGAATATCTTCTGGATTTATTTGGACTTCGGGATTGTAACACATATTCTGTTCCGTGAGTACAAATATCAATAGGCAGCATCGTTCGATTCCATATATTATATTCATATTTTCTAATATGACTTAGTGAACGTTATCCTCTTGTGGTATTTTTATCATTTATAAACTTTGCTGGCATTATTGCACTAATTGTTAATCTTTTTGCGGAAAATTCACCAGCAAAATATAGTTTCAGGAAGTCTTAAACATGGCATTCATCAAATCAAGGTAGTAGAGCTCTACGGCCTCTATAGATTAAACACCAAAATTTTTTATCTGATTAATGGCATTCATCAGCTACCTACTGATTAATATTCGAACAAAACTAACAAGTATGTCATCCCTTTTACGAACGACGTAGGGTTTACCAGGTTTTTTCCTAATGCAGGAATCCTCCTAGGTTCATTAACGTTGTTTTAGGTTTATATTTGCAGAGAATGTTAGGATAACTAAACTCATGCCACGTACCCATGTGGTAACTTGCAGGGTATTATGTAGATATAAATCATGAAATGGCATATAGCCAGTGATTGAGGAATCAGTGACGATAAAGCAGCTCTTCTTTAATTTGTCATTGACATTAAACACAATATTCTGGCGAATGGTAATATATTGGTCATTGCTTCCCATTACTCATATCTAGAGCCCGGAAAAGTGCTCCTCCATTTTACGAAAACAAGTCGCCTAAAAAGTAAAAGCATTTTGAAAAGTCCAGGGTATATTCATGAGTATTTTGTAAAATCTAAGCTTGTATTTGAAATAAGACCTTAGGAATACGGTATTAAGAATTGTGAGCTATTATTAGGATTTTAAGGATGAAAAAGCGCTTTATTATTTATAAGATATTCAATGAGCATTTTTAATAGCATTATGGTTCATTACAACCAGGTCCTCTTTTTCTAAACAACTTTTTTTCAATCCAGATTACTTCCCTTTTTACCACTGCTTGTAGATAAATCACTTAAAATTTACACATTCATTATTACTTTCATGTCCTCGATAGAAACGTGTCATAAGGGGGTAAGAAACAAGTTACTTATTGTTTTTCAGTGACGGTTGTGCGCCGGTCGCTCGAAATTTGTACATTGAAAATGAGCGCTCAATTTCGCCCGCTTAAATAGGGATTCCTTAGGGTAGTCGCTTCACTAACGGGAATTTTAGGCAACATTTCTGATGCTTTCCTCTTCCGGTGTACATCTGCAATTTGAGATTCTTTGATCATTAACTCCAAGCATTCGTACTTATTCAACGCATGAAGGAATGTCTTACAATCGCTTTGCTTTCGTAGTTCGTTGCGTTGCGCGTTCATCCATCGCATTCGTAATTTTCTTATTCACATCCATCGTTGTCAACACTAAATCACATAGACGAAGGTGTTCATAAACACATAATTGTGTTCCATTCTCGCCTCCGCACGTGCCCCAAGTGTATTCCCATGTTTAACTACCATGTTTCCGTAGGTCATAAACCATTCCTTCATTGCCAACTTCAAAATACAGTCTTTTATTCACGTCAACTTCCTGGCTCTCTATTGCTCTAAATCCATTTGTTTAGATGGGCCTCTTTATGGGTTATGAGGAGTAGGTTTATTTTGATGCAGCTATGTTTTGACCGTAAGCATAGTCATTAAATTGCGCTAATGGCACTCTCCCGCCCTCTCAAGTTACGGTGGTTGGAGCGAATATTATACTCGTACATATTTGCGTGAACCTGTTAATGCGTGTTCTTATTGGTGATATCTACTCATATAGATGAAAGTATACACAATGCATTTTACGGATTATTTTGGCAATTCATTGCTGTTTTTACACGTAACCTAATGGCACATGAGATTTATTTCGCTATAATTCTATTAAATTTGTACTTATTTCGTTCTAAACGAGATTTAATACTTTTAAAAAAAATTATAATGTGTGCTAACAAACATTAAGGCGTCAGAGTCAAATATTCAAAAAAGAATATTTAAACAAATCTGTTTGCCTAAATGTTGACTTCCGCGCCGAAAATTCAAGTCATAGAATGCTATAATTAAGGCAAAAATGTAAAGTAAGTACCATTCATGTATATTTCCATTGCTTGTAGCATGTATGGTGAGTTCCAACGCATAAACAATGTACTCAAATGTGGCCGAAGAATTTCTTAAAAATTACTTGGACATTTATTTTTTTAATGCAATTCTAATAACACAAGATTACCGCTTTAGTCACCATGAACTCTGTTATGTTCTCAGCTTTGACTATTATGTGATGTCTTCTCCCCTCAGCTCCTTCGCCTTCCGCTCCTTGACGATACGCTTCGCGCAGGTGGCTAGGGCTGCCCGCAAGTTTCGCTTCCAGTATACTTTGCTGCGACTTCTTGCGAAATATGTAGTTTGATTTCCTCTCTCGTCCCTACGCTTTCCCAATACGTGTCCCCATCCTTCCCTTGTTGCCCGCTTCCGCCCGTAACCCTAATCTGGGACCCAATTCTGATCTTCCACCAGTCATTGACTGGTGGAAAGTTCCACCATTCTTTCATTGAACGATTCTTGATCCGTTCAATGAACGGCTCAATGACCCCCTCTGGAGAGCCGAACGTCGCAAACTTATGCCGATTTCCAACTTACCTCGAAACCGCGAACAAAATAATGTCTACCTTCCGCACGCTTACTTCCGTCGGAAAGTTTCCACCACGACACTAGCGCTGTTACACCAAGTGGATGACGGGTGGAAGGGAAGCTTGACTTTCCACCAGTCATTGAACGATGACCGATGTAGTGAACGATTCTATGGTGGAAGGTGGAACATGATGACGTAGTGTCGGAAAGTCATGACGTTTTGGTGGAAACTAATGACGTTTTTGTGGAAAAGTTGAACATCGGGAAAGCATGAGAATCAGGCCCCTGACCTTCAAGTTGATCGTCAATCAGTCGAAATCGCCCCCATTTCCTAACGCATCTCAGCTGCTCTGCTAATGCGCCAAAGAGCTTCTTCAAACTCACTCAAGCTGAATTCGCGAGCAAGGAAAACGACGCGGAAAGAGGAGCGCGTAAGATGGGAAAACGCGGAAAACGAACAAGCGGATATGTGGGAGGGGTTCAAATGGTCACGGAACCGCGGAAATCGGAAAGTAAACATGATGTTCACTTTCCGGAATCCGCCGCTCAAAAAGAAGCTCATTCTCATCCAGAAGCATTTGCTCTGACTCACAACAACAGCTGATTTTGAAGCGATAGCGTTAAAAAAAATATAGAAGTTATTCAATAAAATATATCATTATTTGTATAAAATAAGTTATGCCATTAGAGAAATTTTATACATACCACATTCACACAATCAATGGCATCTCACTTAATTACCTACCAAATACTGGAAAATTTTTTGAGATTTAAAATCTTAATTCGAGGCATGTTCGCCAAGATATTTTGCTGACACTTAAATGTTACTGTTTAGTAAGAATACCCCAAATTTAATTATTCAATTTATATGCACCAAGAAATTTTTTTATGAAAAATCTGTATTTCCATTGGGAGAATAGCATCTTTTTTAATACTTAGATAAATTGGACACTACAAGTTTTACGTTCTGAATCTAAACATTACAAAGATATGATTAAGACTTGTATGATGTTATAGCATCACACGTTAGAACAATCTTTGAATAATTAATTGATATACGTCGGAGTAAATTTACTCGGTGTAGTTATACAGCTACATAATACCCTGCGATCCGCCAAATCAGCGTGTGGCAGGGGGTTATAGGACACCAGCCGTGTAAAGGTGTGAAGGAGAATGTAATAGGGAGGTGAAAAGGTGGAGTATTTTGGCAGTGTTTTCAGTGGATCTCAGTTTTTATTATGGTCACTTATTGTGCGAGGGAAGAACGAATTTTCGTACCAATCTGTTCGGCAATGTATTTCTCTTATTTTACCTTTTCTGTCAGACCTAAAGATGTAGTGAGGCGTCAAAATGATATTCTCTGTATCACAATGAAACACACATGTTTTGAAATAAAATAAGCTCACTGGTAACTTTTTGGTATTCCATTATGTAAAACGATTTATTAGAAAACTTTTACAAACCACAGAGAAATATATGCACATTCATAAAAACACGACCCGGGTTTCGCCGCTTAGCACCATCACCATCTGATGATGGTGCTCAGCGCCGAAACCCAGATCGTGTTTGTATGAATGTGCATATATTTCTCTGTGGTTTGTAAAAGATTTTTAATAAATCGTTTTACAAATTTTTTGAATTTTTCAAGCAATCTAAGCCTAGAGTTTAGCCTCTGTTTTTCCAGTGTCTCCCAAACAAATCCCTCTAATAGCTGTGAAACACTTTCCTAGCAGTTTTTAACAAAGCGCGCAGCTTTCCTAAGCATTTTATTTACTTTTTGAATCAAATCCTCAGTCCAGGGTCCCAAATGCTCGTGGCGTATACGCGGTGTGGCTTAACCAGAGCGAAGTAGCACCTCTTTCACTTTTTCATCCGAGTACCTTCCTACTATACGCTTGATAAATCCTTGTTTCTTTAAGGCTGTGCCGCATATGTTTAATGTGTGTGTTCTCCACGATAGGTTTGAGATTAAGGTAATACCCAGATATTTTACTTCGACTGACCTCCATCTACAGACTTGGCGTTTGTATGTTGACTTTCGTAATAAGTGTATTGCAGTGCATTTACTATGATTGAGTTCAGGCCCCCACTCCTGGCACCTCGAGCTATCGTTTTATCCTCATTGATGACATATCCAGGGTAATATTTCGGAACGACTTCCGGCTATGTTCTTGGGAGAATGTTATTTGTTCCTCATTCTGGTGGTCAAATGTTCTCCATATGCCCTAAAATTGCAACATCTATTATAAGTCCACAAGTCCTATCAGATCAGAGAGCAGAGGTGGACACCGGGTGAATCCCAGGACTTTGCCCGAGTGCGATAGAAGGAGCGAAGCCTAGAAGGAAAATGGAAGAAAGGGAAAGAATGCAAAGGAAACGATTATTTATGCGACGCCGGATTTCACTCCAACCCTATCAGAGCTAATACCGTCAGTGACTACTTTTTTATTGCGATTACTTAGAAATTTTCGTATCCAATTCACTATTTTTTTATTTTAACCCGCATGATTGTAATTTAAATATAAGATTTTCGTGTGGAACCTTGTCGAATGCTTTCTTGAAATCAAGGATTGACGCGTCAACTTGTTTTTTCAATTCCACTGATTTTAGGATGTGTTGAGGAAGAGCGCAAGCTTTGTTTCGCAAGATCTACTTTCCGGAAGCCGTGCTGACTGCCGTGTAAGAAGTTTCGATTGCCCAAGATGATCATAATATTGCTAATACTGCGCGGCCAGTTCCGCAGTTCCTTGAATTTGTCAAAGTAAACACCTTTGTGTTTAAAGTTTGGCTTTACCTCGTGGACAGTAGCGCTTAGCGTTCGCACACGGGTACTTTGGCATTGTATGCACGGTACCTGTGAAGATATCACGCTCCTTAAAGCCTCCATGAAATTCACATAACGCCACGTATTCACGCCTGGGTAGCCTAACTGGTAGAGCACTCGGCGCGAAATCCAGTCCAGGCGAATGATTTTTTCACTGTGAATTTCACACAAAAATAATAATGACTTCCAAAGTCTTGCAGAAAAGCGATGTTTAAGATAAAGGCCGGTAATTTCTTGCGTCATGTCTGTTTCCTTTTTTAAATATTGGCGTGATGTTATCTATTTTTCTATCCTGGGACTTACCTTTGGACTGGCTAAATATGATTTCTAGAAATGGGGCGATTTGTGGCGCTAACTCCTTGAGCTCGCTTGCAGGTATTCCCTCTGTACCTGGGGATTTGTTACTTTTAATCGAACGTAGCTGTTTAGTTATTCCATCACGTGGAATAATGATGTTAGCCATCGAATCATTAATAACAGGAAAGTCTGAATCATGTGGTGACATCCATAGTGTATACACTTTCGAATTAGTAGTTTATTATGTTGGCTTTGTCGATATTTTTGGTGATTACTTTGCCGTTTTTATTAAATAAAGACTCTGTTTTTAAATAAGTAGTGCAAATTCTCTGTCTCCTGAGCTCCCGCCTTACTGCACGTTTATACCAACGATGTTTTTTACTCTCACATTTGAGTTTGTGTGGAATATATTCATAAATTCCTGTGCACAGAATTTCCAAAAATGTATCCACGTTACTTCGGTGCTTTCGTGTTTTGTAGTTGCCAAAAATTTCGTGAATGAAGTTTCTAGTCTCTCTCCAATTTCAATGTATTCACATTTTTCAAATAAGTAGACTTAACGTATTGGTCATACTGTGGGCTCTGCTGGTATTTTAAAGGTCGTAAAAATTACTTTATGATCACTTATGCCTTCGAGGATATCGACGTGTTTAACCGATGCAGGGTGGCTGACTGCTAAAAGGTCTAATACTTCGTTTCCTCTCGTTTGCTACTTGGGTTAGAGAGTGGTTTTTAAATGCATTGAGTAACGCCTCGCATATCACGCCACCTTGAACTTGCTTCTACACTTTTGGTTTCCCAATTTATCGACGGGAGGTTGAAATCTCCACCAATAATCATGACGGTTTTGTTATATCTCGAGGTAAATGTTGATATTTGAATTGCTAATTGGACACAATTTATTTTTTTTGGAATTGGATGGTCTGTAAAACGAAAAAATATGTATATTTATTTTATTGTATAAAAGTACACCATACGCGCTCTATTTTGTTGTCATCTAATATGTGTGCGGTGCAATTCAAGTGTGATTTAACTGCTATGAATACTCCATCTTCAGTCTTATTCGGTCGATCACGTCTATGGATTGTATATCCTGGTGGAAAAATTCCGCTATCGCTTATATCCTCTGTTAGCCAGCTCTCTGTTCCAATTACTACACCCGCATGTTCAAATATGTGCTCAAATTCTGCACGCTTCTTCTAAACCTACGACAATTTACTATTACTACGTTGATATCGTATTTGGCTTTATTCTAGTCAGTTCGCTCTTTTGTGTTTCTGTGTGTTATTGGTTTGATATGTTCTAGAGGTGCTTATAAACGAGATAATCTCTTGTTTTCTCGAATGCGCGTTTTGGAATTATTTTCACCCAGTAAATTACATTTATTTGGGCTTCCCCTAATTTTTCTCTGCAGTAAAGATCTACGCTATTCTGATAATCTCGGAGGTTGTATTCGGAAATATGCTTTTTAACCTCAATCCCTACAGATGACCTACTCTCTATCCTACAAAGTACCTACAATGCTCGAAAATCCTAAAAGCCACCCGTCCAGACGCCTTGTAGGAATACCTAATACACCCCAGAACGGTTGAGGGAAGTCCGGCACGATCCGAGCACCGGCCGAAGAGTTAAAAGAGTTATTATGTTAAATTAGTTGAAGTGAGCGGCAATAGTTAATTTAGTTCATTATTTTATGATTTAAAATTATTTTTGCCTATATCATTAAAATAGCATTTATTTTACTCCGAGATTTTGAATTGTTTTCCCGCTAATACGGCGGATGTGCCTGTTCTATATTTTAAAGACGTCACATTCAGCTCGCGGGAAGCAGAAGATATCTTAAAATTATATCCACCTGTTCCGCCAGCAGTAGCTCCGCACCTTCGCTTTCCCCTCACCTGTTTTTGGCTAAACGCTTTTACGTCATTCGCATTCGACGTCGGTTTCCGTCAATGTGCATCCAGCTCCACTCTGCTGAGTCCAACGAGTCAGCTCCATTTGACTCCTCTGGGGTCATGAATGATGAGCTCGTTCCTGAACCTCTGCGAAATGGTAGTCGAGAGGCCAACTCTGCATCACAACTCCCACACAAGGCCCACGAAATTCGTCCTTATCGGCTACTATGGAATGCAGACATTGAATCAAGTACGGACCCTCAAATTCAATGAACATGCTAATGACCTGTGACTTTAGGCTTCGCTTCTACTCCTGTAATAATTGTCTAGAAAATCCTCTAGACAATTATTACAGGAGTCTAATAGATAGCTCTACTAAATCATACTATACTATGACCAAGTTTTATAATGTTTTATTAAAGTTAACCGCAACAACGTAGCCTTCACGTTATTTTAATGTCAAATCATAATTAGGAGGTTGTATGTCTCGTCTGTCGGCTAGTTGACATGAGCGTTATCGATGGGAGAACGTATGTTTTCATACCGAGAGAATAGTAAACCAGATATTTTAATCCGGGCCCATATTTATTATTTGTATTTATGAACTAATTTTTATTTTTAAAGGCTTTTATTCAACTCGCAGTGGTTCAACCGTGTTCTCAAATCTTGCAATCTTAATTTAACACATTTCCCGACCGCATAAAGTGATGACATTTTGCACATCGACGTAAGTCAGGTGACAGTACAATGTTCTATCATAACTTTCATACATTTCTATATATTTATACATTTATATTTTATATAAATGAATATTTTCCCAACCTTAATATAACTCTTTTCACGACTTCATTGGATGATTAAATTTCGCAACCGAAACATTTTCAATACAAAATAGTTCCGCGGAACACCCTGTTGTGGATAACAGCTAGAGGTACACCAAACCACAGTAAATCGATTGGCGCTGTTAGAACATGGTTGTTAGTTCTGTATTCTATGTTATAATAAATATTTCACTTAAACAAAGTAACAATTTCATTTCGATTCATGAAAGATAGGTAGGTACTTCACAGTTCTAATTCTATCAGCAACATGTGTGAGCTGAATAAACCAGCAACCGCCTGCAATAGATTAAAATGCAGCAAATTGTAGCTTATAACCGCAACGCAGCCACACGTGCAGTGCAACCGGAACTAAATATAAAACGAAACAGTCAGCTCCAATTATCAGTTGCCACTGCATAGCACAGAGCGCAACGGCGCGGCTGCGACACGATCACGAAACTAACCTGTTGTTTGCAACAGTTCTTTGAAATAATTTTATGACCGAAACAGTTGCGGCTGCAGCCATTGCGCTACGCCAGCACTTAATTCCACCGCTACTAGACAATAGCTTTTAGGGTTAAACGTAAAGGGTTAGAACTTAAGCGTAAGTAGGTAAACAAGAATTTATTCAAAGAAGTTTTCACTTCGCATGTCTGAATGGCAGAAAGACCAGCAGCTCTCTACGTGGAAATATGCCCCCAAACCTTGATGGTACATTATAGACTATAGGTTATATACATAATGACAAATGAGGGTAGTGTTGGAGTTAGTACCAAGTGGCGTCCTTCGCCAAAAGTAGAGCTGTGAAACCTTGGGTTAAACCGTAGTCCACCTAGACTTTGACGGTAATGATCGCAGTGAGTACAATATTTAGCTAGAATGCTCACCTAGAAGGTCCGTCAATTGATGCAGTGACAGGTGTGTTGGCTAGAGTACCGGCTTTCCATCCGAGGGCTAGTTTCGACTCCAGGCAGAGGCGGAGATTTTCTCTGTAATTCCGATTCCTACTTGGGTGCCATGTGGAGAGTTTTTAAGTACAGTACTCCTTCCGTCGGATCGGAAGTTAATGTGCTTGGGGCGATTTTTGTGTGTGAACAGATTTGTGTGAAACTTGTCTTATGTGTTCTTATTAGTTATATCTACGGTTAAAAGCGTAAAAAATTACCGATTTATTAATGAAATGCTATCTTAGTACGTAGACTTTTGGAAAATGACATATATTTCCGTAGTAGTTCGATTTCATTAAGTACAGATTTTCTTTTATATACAAAATAATACATTTATTATTATTATAACTGAAGCTAACAAATATTGACATGTCACGCTGAGTCCAATATTTGAAAACAACATAGGAATTTCAATATAATTTCGTATAAATTTTGAACACCACGCCAAACACTATTCATTGCATGCTTTAATTAACGAACAAAATTATAATATAAATCTTGTATCGTTTCCATTACTGCCTGTATGGCGAGTTAAAACGAATTAAGTGATTTTCGTAAATAATATGTAGTCCTATAATTTTTTTCCACTTGAAAAATCATTACAATTCCCAGCGATTACCGTTCCAGCCGACTTAAACAGAGTTCCCCTTAGCACCTTTCGTTCAGAGCAGGCTTTTCCCTACGCCAGGTTTCCCTCCACCTATCCTGCGTTTCTCAATTCATCCTCCCCTAACCAACCCATCCTCCTGTGCTCAGTGACGCAAATTTTCTCTTAATGGCGGTCGTCCCCCAAACGTAAACGTTACTCCTCCCCTTGAACGTAAAACATTACTATAGCCTTAATACGAAAACAGCATCAATGGTTTTGGTAAGTTTCTTTTGGATTTCTGCGATTAAACTATACTTTTTAGCAACAATTTCGCCGTGCTATTCTGCCGGTTTCGTCAGGCTTTCTAAATCAACAATAAAATAAATAAACAAACTTAAGCGGTTTATTATGTACTGCATGATTAATTAATACTTGAGTTTTTCAAAAGTCTTTTCCACGTATAAGGAAGTTTATAGCCATCTTCTCTGTTTAGGTTGTTAAGTCTTTTTTTCTATTTCAATCACGGAATTCCCTGATAATCCGTGGATATATCCGTATATATACTATAGTAGCTAATTTCTTTACAAAAAAAACTTTCGCCCTTTTGATGTCAATACTGTGTGTGTCAATACCTTCTAAAAGTGTGTGCTCAGCCATGGCCGAGTGATACCAATATTTCTTCCGAATCGTTCGTGTTCCTTCAGTCTGCATCCATGGCTCTCTTTGTCTGGCCAACATAGGACTTTCCGCAACTACAGAAAATTTCGTATATGCCTTCAAACATTGTGGGAGAAAATGGATCTAATGAAACTGTTGCTAAAATGTATAGTTTAATCGCAGAAATCCAAAAGAAACTTACCAAAATTAAAATGAACTGTGAAAATTACATAAAAGCATAATGGTTATTTATTTTTTACGTATATGAAAGACGATTCTTTGATTTAAGTGGGCTGAAAATCCTATTTTCAAAATATAGCCTTTGCAACGTGCCCTGGAATATTACCAAACTTTTTTGTAAAAATCAAAATGTTGCTATTTTTATTTGAAAAAACACAACCACTTCATAATAAAGTTACTCCAATTAATCAAAAAATGACTCAGTCTCCAGCTGTCACGGCAAAGCCGTTGCTGGGTTAGAGGGAAAGGTCTGAAACAAACTGCTTTGCCCCGGTATAGAGTCACCTTAAAGTCAATGGATCGTAGGTGTTTCCAAGAGAGATTCTTTACCGGCGAATATAAACCACAATATCCGCTCGGCTAAAATATCTTTCACAAAATATCTCGGCTAAAATATCTTTCTACAGTCAAGCCAAGGTTTCATTTTCAGGGGCATTTTTTTTAAATCTCCTTCACCTCATTACTGAATTCGTCTCCATCAGAACTAAGGCAATTCAGGTGGTTATATTTGTCTCTCGATTATTTCGAGAAATCATCCTAGGTCAGGGATGCAGTGCGGTTTTTGACCTTCAACTGGGACGCATTTAACGTTTAGGGTTGGAATCATCCCGAGCCGTGCACCATGCATCTGCATGATACCAAGCTAGCCACCTCAAGGGTGTGTGATAGGGGGTGATTATCCTCCAAAATATACACTTCAAGAGTCGATGAATAACGCTACCCTACCATCTACTCATTAGTCATTTCTTCATAACAGCCTTCCCTCTTAGAATGACAATCATTATCATAATTTATTAACAGGATTTCCCCTTTATAAATACATGCATTGCACAGAAACACTACAACTTATACTTCCATAATGCAGCGACAGAGCAATGCATTGTAAATTGTATACTTCTGGTCTGCTCTATGTGTAACGTGTATCGGCATTTGTCACTTTATCATGATAGATAAATTTTCAGTATATGTATCAATAAAAAATAAAATGAAGCATAATACAACAGATGAATATCATATTAAATCAATTTAATTTATATCAATTAAACAATTAAACCTAAAATGAGGATATATAGAGTTATTACACATGTATTTCCCTAAACATGTCCACACAGTAACATTAAAGTCATTCCCAAGCACACCATTTCCCGAATCCTCTCTTGTTGACTCCCGTCTCCCATCAATAACCACCGTTGCCAAGAAACTGGATGATTCCCCCGCTACAATAGTAACTAATATAAAAATTGATGAAAATACAAAGATAAAAAAATATAAATGTCTAGTATAAAGGTGACTGAGCCTTGTTCATCAACAGAAGTGTTCCAAGTTTAATTTCCTAATCTTGTTTTTGATTGATGAGAAGGAACAATTGAAGAAGTCTATGTCAGTGCAAGCTGTGTTTGCATAGGTACCTTTGTATTTCATACATTGGTAGGTAATAGGTGTAGTTTTTTGAGACGTGGGGGAGACAGAATGACAGGTTGTTTCCATAATTGATTCTAGGCACATGGAAATGTATTAGTTCAAGCAAGTAACTACTGTGAATTAAGATGTATCATGGAAATATATACAGTATAAACATTCCACATTCAATACTAACAATCTTAATTTTAAAATATCCAAAATTCTAACATTTTCTCCCAATTACCTTAGCAAGTTGACAAAACATTACTTAGCCATTTATTTATTTAAAAAACTTTACTTCTCCACTCTTCATTCAAAACTGTGACCACTGTCATCCTCAAAGGCATATTCTTGCAAATTCGGAAGCTTCAACCATTGTATACGAAGATAAATTTGTTGAAAAAATTGTGATTGGTTGGTTTGAGATTGGGGAGGGGAGCAGGGTGGTAAGAGGATGGCAGAGCAGGGTTGAGGTCGAGGACTATTGGAAGTTGGGTAGAGATCTAAAGGACACTGACGCAAGTCTAACGTACAGAATGTGGGGAGGTGGTGGTGTACAAATGGGAGAGGAAAGGAAGGAAAGTGAATCGGGGTTGGACAGTTGGAGGAGTAGGTCACCAAGATACAATGTTTTCCATTTTTTAAAGGGGAAGCGCACGGGAAGAGTGGTTAATAGCCGCAGCCCAAACATCTGTGACTGAAAGGCAAGGAAAGTAGGCCTAGATTTGCAGAAACAAAGGTTCAAAAAAGGGCGTGAAGTGAGAAGCTGGAAAAAAGACCCCAGTGGAAATCTCGGGTGGGTTTATGAATTGACAATGATCGGATGGCTGTGGGGAGTCTGGAAGGGCCCCTAGCAGCAGAAAGTGGGGAGAGGGAGATATGGAGTGGAAGGGGCGGAGAGAAGATAGGATGTGGGGGAGTGACAGATACTCCTGTAAATATGGAAGCAACGACAACAACGGAGAGGAATGCAATACGATATGATCATTACATTATGAACATTTTGATTTTTCACTAGCACACAAATTTCTACATTTTCCAAAGTGGCCATTTTTAAGCCTTTCGGCAACACTTGCAAAATTGATGTTTTTAAAAAACTGCTATGGTTACAATCTAATAAATGCTTGGCAAATAGGGAATTACCATCTGAATTTTAGAGGGAGTGTTCATGCTCCATAGTACAGGTTGGCATTCCTCTTCCAGTTTCGCCAAAATAACATAACATACAATAATCACACTGTAGTTTGTACAAGCCAGATTCATGTACTTCGGGGAGTGTACTCAACAAATGGATCGCAGCCTCTATCGCTCTTTGGGAAAATTCACTTCCTTTCTGATGGCATATTATTCTTAGGTCTCGGCCACGAGGAGGGAAATTCAAACACAACAAGATGATGGATTCCCGGCCGTGTCTAGCGTTTTTCACGCTGGCCACGAGCAGTGAATGACAAACTATTGTGCAGTTTATTAAAATTTGTGAGGAGCTGATCCAACTGTAGTTACGTTCCTGTCCAGAATCAGATTAAGTTGTCCACATATCGATACCAATAATGGACACATTGAAGGAGTAGGTCTTGCTACATGAATAGTTTTTCTTCTAAATTATTTAGAAATATTTCTGTTAGAAGCAGAGAGAGTGGGGAACTTATTTTAAGACCCTAGTCTTGTTTATTGGAAATGCCATTGAAAGTGAATTTCATTTTGAGCAATTGTAATTTTTATAAAGAGGAGAAGATCATCCCTAATATGTGCATTTGTTTTTTATTCTCTAATGGGTTTTCCAACTAAATTGTTATAATCTCATGTTTCTGAAACAGGAACGGACGGAAATACATTTAAAATTTCAAAATGTCTCTACATTTGCCCATCTACCGAAGACAGACTGCCTAAATGTCTCACACCCAAATTATGAGCTTAGCATTTCTTTCTCTACTTGACCATATTTAGTTTGGATTTTTGTAGGTGCCCTTGTGGCAATGGGAGTGAATATTGCTATTGGCATATTATATTGAACCAATAGCACATCTATCCTATGCTACTGGCATCTACATACAATGTTTAGGGCTCATTGAGATAATAGTAAGCTAATATACAGGGGCTTTTATTAATTTACTTTTCAATTGTTCAAATGCTCGTTAAATGTAGTATTCCACTCAAGTATTGAATCATCTTTTATAAAATCCCTTGGTGGTTTTGTGACTTATGAAAAGATTCCGGTGTAAATTTGGAAACATAATTAATCATACCTTATACATATCCTCCATACTCTTTTTATTCACAAGATATTCCATGTTACTATGAATTGGGTTTTATTCTTTAACTATCAACACTACTTTTTCAATGTCTTCAGCATTTAACTTGTGACCAAGATGTTCACTTCCATTGAATACAATTGACATTTATTTTTTCTAAATTTCAACCCCTCAAAATTTTCCAAAATCTGTGGCACAATTCTATGAAATAAATCAGGGGCCTAATTAAGACCCAAAGGAAGGTGTTTATATTTCCAGCGACCAAAGGGCCCTGCCTGAAACTTTCACAACCTGAAGTTATATTCATCCAATGTGAGCAAAATTAATCCAAAATTTGCGTCAAGTTTTGTAAAATACTTGGCACCCCTAAGCTTAAAGGATATTTCCTCGAAAGTGGGTGGACTGAATATGTGATTTTTTTGCTTGATTTGGAAGTCTTGGATCATATCAGATCCTAATATAACAATTTTTTCCATTTACTGTAATCAGCTCAACCCAATCTGTTGTTGTAGTCACAGATTCAATTCCTAAATCCTGCAGTCTATTCCATTCAATCTTTCAACCGAAGTTTTTCATGCATTGAAAAAGGGATTCTCCTAGGTGGAAGAACAACTATGTAGTTTGAGTAATGGGTCCAGTTTTATGTGAATTGTATTAGGAATAAGATCTTGTCCCTCATCAAACAGTTATAAATATTCACTTACAACCCCAAGAACATTGACACCTTGGTTTATTTTTATTTTATCTTTCTCACCTTGGTAAATCCCATTATACAAAACAGCATCGGACATAAAGCCTAATTATATGCAGCTCTCGAAACCAATCATAGCTTCATCTTACTATACGCAGATTACTGTAAAATCTTCAAACAAGTTGACGGTCCTTCCGACCACCTAGCCCTTCAATCTGCTCTGGACCTTTTGAACTCCTGGTGTGCCCAGTGGTAGTTGCGCATTAATCCTACTAAGTCAGCTTGTCATGACCTTTTCCTTGAGACGCTAACCTGCCGATCCTTCTTACACACTCAAAAATAGCCTTATTCCAGCAGTGAGATCCCACTGCAACCTAGGTGTCATCTTTGACGATAGGCTGCATTTCCAAGACCACATAAAAAGAGTTGTGGGAAAGGTGATGGTGGTGGTTGGCCTACTGTACCATCACACAGAACATCCCCTTGCCCTTAGAACAGTATTCTTTGGTTGTGTCCAACCAAGCTTTGAATACTGCTCACCAATTTGGTCAACTGCTTGCCCATCCACTATGAAAATTCTAAATTGTCTCGTCAATTTTTTCCTAGTCATTGCCCGTCATCCAATTCCCTCCCTCAAGAATTCAACCCGTGAATCCATTTCGTCCTTCCTAGGAATTCCTCTGCCCTCCCATTGCCATGCACTATCAGACCTGAAATTCTTACACAGTATAATGAATGGTCAGCTTCGTTCCTGTGACCTTCTCTCTCTCTCATCAATTCGTATCTCTCCTCGCCCCACACGAAACTTCAATTTCCTACACATCCTGAAATTCCGGCTCACTTTTTTTAACTTCCCTTTGACAATGGAATATGCTGAGAGGGGTTTATGAAAGGAATGACTTTAGTTTTCACCTTAAGTAATGATTTTATTATTCCATCCCTGTAATATAATACATTTGTCTCTTAAATCTTTTTAACCTGATGAAGGAATTTCACCATCAAAATCTTAAAAAAGAGAATTCATAACTTGAAATAATAATGAAGGATTTTTCTTTATCTAGGATAATAAGACAGTGATTGCTCTGCCCTATACCTTCCATATTTTTGTTTTAAGCATCCACTATACTGGACGTAGTTGACATCATTCTCTACCTGCCTGTACTAATTTTGGTCCATATTCAGAATACCTAGATCATCCTCATATTTATATTTTTACCCCATATTAACATGCAAATTCTCTTGCTATTTATTATAGGGGGCTTCACCTTCCCCATCCCTAATATTTTGCTTAGTATCTCCAGGTCATTTCTCCTGTTCATTTGTGGAGTATGGGTATCAACTGTACATTTTCACTATAAAGCAATCTGTCGCTAAGGCTGTAAAAGCTATTCATTTATACAGCATGTCCTGAACCCCACAACTTCTTTATCCTTAGCATCACAGTGTATCAAACTATCCAAAACTAAGCCGCTTGCTTCAGTGAGCAAGTACATTACTTGATTTCGTACTTGTTGCCTTTGTTTGGAATGTATTAATTAGGTAAATACTAATGAATCCTTCATATAACAATGGATTCCTCAAGGCTCAAAACCCTTTCTGAGCAGTTCACCTTAATCATAGTGTCATAAGAAATAATTTCACTGTCAGCATTCTGTTAATTTTGGCCATATATGCAGTACTGGCATTCTTCATAAATAAAATGCTCCCTGGCTCAACTTCACAGTTTCATGATGTGTAACACCAAGAAAAGTTTTTAACTTCCATAGAACTTTTATTTTATCATAACCAGGTTTTGTCGAATAGTCTACATTACCATCTGAATATTGCATTACAGATTTTGCATAAATATGTAGGTACATAGTGTTGTAAGGAGTGGAAGAGGAGAGGTGGGAGGGAAGGTGGTTAAGAGGAGTGGGCCAAGTGAAAGGGTGGAATTATTTAAATGTAATCATCATTGTCATCTGATCATGCAATTCATTCCAACTTCTGTCGTCATTTTTCTCAAAAACTAACACTTTCTATTTTATGGTTAACAGACTGCTGTATATCCCTTTGAAGCCATTAAGTCTGGAATTATAAACATTAAAATCAATTACAAAAACAAAGATTCTCAAATACACTCTATAATTTCAAGCTTCACTTTGTGGAAGTATTTAGTATCCATACAAAATAATATACTTCGTACTTCTCCACATAATTTTTTTAATCCACGCGTACAATGCGTTTTGCCGATCTACAACATCATCAGAAACAAATTCATATTCGGTTTGGTTATTGACCGTTGTTTATTGTTGGTTTGAGTGAGGGGAAAAAAACAACTATTGAAGCCACCTGTCTGCACCTACACTTGCAAGCAACGGTATCCACCTCCTCCCTCACTCAAACCAACCCCAAAACTAAGACAATAAAAAATGGACATTGAACAAAACAAATTTGAATTTGTACCTGATGATGCCGTAGATCAGCAAAACGTGTGTTGAACTGTTTCATAAATTCTATGGAAAAGTATTATTTAGTATGGTTCTCAAATAATTATGGTTATAAGTGATTTTAATGGTAAAATACTATACAAAAAAGGTATCTCAAGAGCAAGGGATTCCAATAAGTTAGAGTAGTTGAATAGACTCAAGAGAGGGGGATTTCAGGGAAGATTTTTAACCTTTTTTTTCCAAAAGAAAACCAAAATTTTTTATAGCCTTCTATAAATTTTGCTGAATTTTTTGTTTGTTAACACTTATTTTTTCATGGCAAATTAATTGCTGACTTTCGATAACATTAATTTTAACTCTTTGGTTGGCCTCAAGCATGATTGGTGTGGGTGCTCAATAAGGATAAAAATAATAAAAATTTAAAAATTGAAATAAAGAAGAATGTGTTAAACAAATCAATTTTTTATTGTAAAATTTTTTTTGGAAATTCAGTATTCATCAATTTATACTGACTTTTTCCAGTCTATGCCCTCGGGAAGGCATGAATTACCAAATGCACAAAACCTGAGTGCCGCTCGCTCTTATTGTTAGTGCTGTCTATTTTGTGACATTATTTTCAATAGACACTCATTTCCCGGGCACTATATGTACATAGTTACAATCTGTTCAAGAGATCCCAATTCAGCAGTAGCACCAGTCATGCACCACTTACTAGCAAGTTTTTTTTTCCCTTGTTACCACACAGTTGTCGCTGGACATTTAAATGTTGCTAATGTAGCCCGGAAGACTAGATTAGGCATGCAGGACCCGCAGAATGGAAAGTGTTAATAGATGCCATCAGCGTTAGACCCCAATTAATTCATCATAAAGATGGTGTGAAACTAGCAGTTAATGTTTTATTCTGGGTGCATATGAAAAGAAGAAGCAACAGGACATGTGGGTGGGTGTGACCTGCACTGTGTATGGGGCTAAACTATGGAGGATTCACATATGTTCATTCTCTGTGGTGAAAGAGTGAAACTACCCAAACATGAAACTCTTCCATTTTTTATTTCATGAAGGCTTAAAAGGAACTAATACAGAAGGAATCTTCTCATCTCATCTCACTGGTATTGCAATCCAGATGGATATTTTTTTTTTTCAGTGAATTTCGTACACTTGGTTTTCTCCCAAGGTCATGGACAGTAATAATTTGATGAGAAATCTGCATAACTGTGGGATTCAGTAAACTGGAGATGTTGCTAAGTCTAGTAGCAGGTTCAACATTATTCTATAATTGACTCATGCAAAACAAATGGATTCACTTCCATTTTATTTACAAATGTCTACTGTAAATCATAAGTGGGTTATTTTAATCAGTGGTCTGACGTAAATTTGATGTCCACATGTACATTTAGTTTCTTCCAATAGTTTCCTGTCAATCTAATTTCGTCAGTATTTCTTTAAGTTAAATATAGTTGTTACATGTCATTAGTATCATTAACAAAACTGGCACCTGTGATTATGCTTTGGGGAGAAATATATGATTCTTCAGAGAAGTAAAAAAATAAGCAATACAGTAACTACTCAAATATGCAAATTGGTTTCAGTTTGACAAAAGGGATATAGTTTTGACCCCACAGTACATCTCTAGACATTACAGAAGCTGCAAAATGAGAGAGAGACACTTTTGAACCGATAGGTACTGAAAGTCTTTCTTCTTGCACACCACTAAAATAACTACATGCAAGAAAAATAGTTTGGGACACCAGTCACTTAATTATCCAGGATTTCACTTCATGGGGTGCATGTTGAATATATGCAGGGGGGAGTGAAATTTTGAAAATTAGGTGCAAATTTGTCAAGACAATTCAAAATACAATTGCAACTGTGGTGTAACAGCCAATATTTAAATATTTTAGTTGCATGAATGTCTGAAAGAAAACAAAACTTTTCTCCTTTAACATCCTTTTATTAAATAAATTCATAATTTTGATGTACAGAGGATGGGGCTCTGAACCCCATGGACCCCACCCCCTGGATACTTAACTGAACTAGTCCATCAAGACATTTCTCATCCTTTGACCTCTCCAGCTCAAAAAATTCCTTTTCAATGTTCCCTCCTTCCTTTATAGCTGAAGTCCTATTATCTCCTGCCACATATTATTGCAATGACGCTTAGGGTAGCTATAGATTCAGGAACCAGTTAAGATGTTAATGAAGTGCAAATATAATGGAGGTAATTGGAAATCTACAGAATTACTAAATTAACCCCCATTTGTTTGCTGAAAGGGGGGGTGATGTAGTATATGGATACATGATGATGTACCTAGTTCTTACAAGTGGATATATATAAAGTAGGAGCATATTTCCATTCCTTGAACTTATCATATTCTCATATACTGGGGCATTCCACCTAATTTCTTTTCCTTTTTAATGGCTGATGATGACTTTTCCCATCATACTTTGCATACAAAGGTTTGACTGAAATTTAAAGTAACTTCACTCTACATTGCTTATTGTTCCTGTAAAATAATTCCATATTAATTGCGTATTTTGTATCCTTCCAGAATAATGTTGCTGAAGTGACCACTGGAAGTTCATGAACACAACTCAGCAGACCTATTAAGTGAGGGCAAGGGCATGTTAAAAGTATCACCTTTAAGGTGGAAAAATGAAAGAATGGCTTGATTTCCGGGCATCTTATATGAAATAATAGCAAGAGGACATATACCCTGATGTTATTCTTCTCCCAATTATGCTGAATGCTATACTTTGAAAATACTTACACTTAGTGAAGGGTTTCCAGTGGGTAAAACACACTGCTTACTTAGTAAAATTCCATACAATTTGATTTAGATTAAGTAAATGGAGGCAAATACAGAGCCTGATGTTCTGACGTAGGTTTCTGCAGGGCTTGGATGGAGGTTCATTATTCCAATTTCCGCCACATGGTTCCATCTTAGGGACAATATTTCACCTGCAGAATAGCCGGCAAAACATTGTCCCTATGGTGGAAATCGGAATAATCAACCTCCACTGTGCCTGATGCCATAGCTGGAAAAATCGGTGGTACATATCAAATTAAATTGCATGGAATTTTATAAAGTAAGCATGTTAATTAAACTATTAATGAATATCAAATGTATTATTAAAAATAAAATGCATATTATAAATATCTGTTGAGCATTATTTACCATCCATATTTCATTCCTTCCAAACACTGGCCCTTCTCTTCATTAAAGCCTAAGTGGTCACAGGTAGGCAAGAATAGATTTTAGAATAGAATTAATTTCAAATCTATTTATTGTAATAAATTACCTTTACATACCTTAGAACTATGAAAACTGCAACTGATGTCTTAATTTGAAATTGACAACCATTTCATCTATTCCTCACTTGAAACTTCACTGTCACTGTCAGCATCACTCAATTGAGTCCTCTCTCAGATGGTGCATGATGTACTCATTTTTTTTGGTAGGTGGATGAACGGGACCCATTTGTTTCTAAATAGGGTGTGTCTTCTATATACACTCATAAATATGGTGCTTTTAAAATCAATGTACCATTTAGGATAACTGTAATATTCCTCTCAAGCTTAATTAAATTGTTTTCATCTGCTTCATCCTCTTCTTCAGCCCATAGTTGTTAAAAACCCATGAATAATATTCAGGATCCCACTATTTTTTTGTCATTTCTCCTCATACCAAGCACATACCTTGTTTACCAAATTACCTTTGATCTCTGTTATCCAACTTTCATCTCCACCACACTCCAAATTTCCTTTGCAACTACGTTTCTTCCCATATCATGCCCAGCATTCTTGTTTTCCTCTCTGCAGATGGTTCCATTCTTAAATTATCATTTCATTGGTTTGGTGGGTTAATTGGCGAGGCAACTGACATCGAAGGTCATTTATGCCATCAAGGTTGAGATTGGTGGGTAGGCAAGGGAGGTGGTTATTTGGGGAGGAAAGGCAGGCTGTAGAGAATCTGAACGTCGGCACTTACTCTTCATGAAATACACTTCAAAAGTCTTCAGTTTAGCATCTCGGCCTGACAGGTGAGTTATTAGGATACAGTGTGCTCCACATGGCACCCAAGTACTGAACTGAAAAATCTCTGCCACAGCCAGAATTTGAACCCAGGTCCTTGGAGTGTGATGCCAGTAGTTTAGTCATTGCACCAACCCAATTTGAAATGTGCACTTCAAATTCATTGATAGGTTTTTATAGTGTATGGATTAGAGAAGAGAGTAATGGCATCAATACTGTCAAAAATGAAGCCAGTTTCTTTGTGGAAAGTGATCAACCTGACATGGTTATAATATGTAGTTTGTCCCTAAATTTTATAAATAACACAGTAGAACCCCGCTAATCCATCACCAACGGGACCGAGAGCATGTTCAGAACACAAAAAAGGTCAGATTATCAGAGGAACACATTTATTTACATAAAAAAATGATAAAACTGTCGTTAAAACAAAATATTGCTATATGTTCAGTTTTACAGATGTAATATTATTGTAAACCATAAATAAAAGTTCACTGCGATAAAAATACAGTAAATGAATAGAAATATAAATTGTAGAGTCATGAAACATAATAAAACACAAACACTATGATGGTTTCACTATGATACACTATGAACGTCATGAAACCATATACTGTAGATTTAAAGTTCTTGCAATGGTCAAAAAAAGTCTGAAATATTCTTTTGCTTAGCAGACAACAATCTTGATTTTACTGTGATGTTCTTCCATTTTAGCATCCACAAAATGCCCATTGGTGTAAACATGGAACTTTGTTCAATGTATTGATGGGCCAGATCAAAGGCATTCTTAGCATCTGCATGTGATACTTGTGTTGTGGGTTCGTTGTATTCATCGTCGTCGTCATCTTTCTCGTTGTCATCTGCTCGAGTTACAATTTCAATGATTTGGTCGTCAGTTACTTCTTCCGTTGTGCAATTGATGCCAGCTGTTCTGATCACTTTCTGAGCTCAACTTCTGGTTGTAAATTTTGCAGATATCTCAAAATTGCTGGGAACAAAAAGCGATGGCATGGTCGGACTAAGCGAGGAGTTGGATCATCCGAGGTCAGATTACCGGGGTTCTACTGTATAGCCATTTTTGGAAAATCTAAACATTTTGCATTTTTCTAGTTAAATCATCATGGTACCTTCCACAACAATTTCTATCGTTATACTAATGTTGTAGACTTATTAACTGCAAACTGATAAATTCAATTGATGGCTGTTTGTACCTATGTATTAATGCAACAATGTTACCATTGGTTATCATACCGTATGATTCCCATTATTCTCTTCTTTAATCTTTGGTTCTGTCCCAGCCCTTTTTTCACCATTTCATGAGGATGTTTAAACCTGTATATGTTTGGGAAGCTATTTTCAAGCCATTAAGACTTCTACCTACCTTTATTCCATCAAAATGCAAATTATTTTTCTTTCACTATTAAGCCTCCAAGCATTCTTCCCTCTCGCCCTATTAACACTTTTTTTGCCGGAACTTCGTGATGGGAAAAGCTTTCCCTGTCATGAGTATCGTGACGATTTCACTCTACCCCTCTGTGCATAACTTTTTGTGGTAAGGAATAGCAGAGGTGTGCATTCTGTTCATTTAGGGACCCAATGTCCCAGGAAGCCAGACCCATACCTTGGCCACTGGGTGGAGGTAATCCAGACTCTTCACCAGAGTACCAGTCCCTCTCGCAGTATATGTTTATGATCAACTATTCATCCAGTCTGGGGACATCCATTCTGGGGAGTGACTTAAATCCATTTGTTCCATACCCTGAATAAAGAACCAGAAGTGTATTCCCTACAATTTGCTCTGAATTTAGATAACCAACAACTTAGATAAAACTTGCATTAGAGGTTTGTTAAAAATTTGTAATTGATCAGTTGAACATAAGCCTATATTTACAAAGTATGCAATAAATTGTTTTTAGTACATCCACTGCAAAAACAAATAGTGGACCATGGCCAGATGCCATGACTGGAGCAGAGGATGAGAGAAATAGAGAAAGGATGTAGGTTATCCCTGCCCTCAGGCTGAGGATAGGGTCCCGTATCAAGGAGGGTGGGGCCCCTTATGCCACCAAGGACATTTTTTTCTCTGCTGCATCTTGCTTGGCAGCCAAACCATGTTGGCATTCGTTCTCTTCCATCAAAAATTTTACATAATTTATCAATGGCGTTCACTCACGTGGAATGAAGAATCTGAACCCTGTTAACACAGATTTTGTAGCAGAAGGGTTAAACATAAAGCATGTCGTTTTTTTCAATCATGTCCTCGTTCCACTTAAGCTGTGCCCACTCAGAGTCTCCTGTGAAAACTTCCTCTCCCCCCTCACCACACCCATACCTTTGTCTTCCTGGTTGCCAAGCTTATTATCATTCGTCTCCAAGTCCTAATCCTTGAAGCCTCCAGTTTACACAATTTTCTTTTTTCCACTAATGCCTTTTTTTCTGAATAGTAAAAGGCAATGTTCCATTTTTAAAGTTTTGACAGAATATCATTTGTCCCTTATCTCAGATTTTCTTGATATTATTAAGGTAATCTACCATTTAAGGTAGGTTAAAATGGAAGTGAGTAAAAATCCTGTGGATTTTTATATGAGCAGGGCCTTATCTACTTATTTCTTTCTTCATCTCAGCGGCATGTCCTATCATTCATCCCATCCATCCTATTCTCTTTCTTCCTCTTACTCACTTATCCAACAAACCCTCTATCACAGCCTTAAGCAGCCCTTCAACTCTTTAAACCACCTACTTAGCCTCCTCCTAATCTTCTCCAGAAGTTTCCTTTCCTCTTGAAGATTCTTCTGAACTACCATACGAAGCACTTCCTCGTTTGCCTTCCGTCCCTTCCACTGCACCTGCTCCATTGTCCTTCACACCCGCTGCTCGAATACCTGCAGCCTATTTTAATATTTTCTCAGTCCACATTTCTGCCCTATTCAACATTTCACTCCAAACTGGAATGATGAGACACTTGGTAATTTCCTCTCTTTTTATTTTCACTGACCGGTTTCGAAGTTTTAGTACATCATCACTTGAGTTATAACACCATGTGTATATGTATGGTGATGATGATGTACTACCACTCTGATGATGATGTACTAATACATCAAAACCGGTCAGGGAAAATAAAAAG
The DNA here is from genome assembly GCA_963573305.1 of Pyrrhosoma nymphula. Lineage (NCBI taxonomy): Eukaryota > Metazoa > Arthropoda > Insecta > Odonata > Coenagrionidae > Pyrrhosoma > Pyrrhosoma nymphula. The sequence continues at coordinate 62,180,616 of OY754339.1, read as the reverse complement.
TGTGGAAATTACCAAGTGTCTCATCTTGATCCATCTGTTCTCTTACCTGTACATGCCCTCATTTTCCTGTATATTTCTTCATTTTTAATGCCCTATTGTCTGTCTGGGAGGACTTAGTTAACATTTTTAAACACCTGGAATTCGGCTCTAAAGATTTGATAATCTATAATAAATTGCTGTGTTAGAAGCCCTCCCACCTCTTAATATATTTATGCCTTGTCTTGTGGAAACTCTCATAACCTACCTGCATATTCTTGATTTTCCTCGATATTAGTAAAACCCGTAATAAGAAGCATAGCCTTGTATCGTTCAGAAAATTGGTTGTTGAGGAAGGAAGATTAGCTTGTGCTGGAAGCCTTTGAGATATGGGTGTAGAAAAGGAAGGAAAGATTAGGCTTGTTAGGAAGACAAATAAGTAAGTTCTGGATATGGTAGTACATACAGGAAAGGAAGCTGATGGGAGAAATTTAAAAGGGGTGGCAAAATTGGCTGGGGGTTGTATTGAGGGGATACAACAAGCTGGAGAAGTTAATAGAGGGGAGGATAAAATCTGCTGTTTGAACGGTGACTTGGTGGAAATCACTATGTATTCATTTTGATAAAAGAGTAAACTTTGTTATTCCATAATACTTTATTTTACAAACGTTATAGGACACAGCCTGGGTTTTGGTGTCAGAACGTCAGGTGAATGGTTTTTTGGTGTAAGTGGGTAGCATGCATAGTGTCAACCTCATATGGGAAGGGTCCTAATGATATAGAGAGGGTAAAAAGGAGGCAAGCTCACGTTGAGGCCAAAGAAATGGTGGAAGGTCAAAGAGAGAAAATTGCATGGGACATGTTCAAAAATTAATTAATCACTTTACAATAGTCGCATGTGCATTTGCTCAATTTCAAGTTGGTCAAGATCTTCCAGTCTTTGTCCCTTGTTGAAATTGTGTATAATTGTGTATCCAAATCTTGATCGTCCCCACTTTCTAAAAGGATTTTAGCAAATAGGAAATTGAAACATTTGTTTTTAAGACAAGTTTGGTTTTCCTACATATCTTCCTTAAAACCCTTAAAATGTATCCCATATACAGTGTAGTTCATGGTTCATAAATATCACTTTTCTAAAATTTTATCATTTTCTAAGATCAAGTTTTCTGAATTTTTCTTTCAAGATGTTATATTATCTTGTGACACTTTAGTAAAGAATTTTTGGCCATAGACATACATATCACCCTGATACATATTTTAATCTTTTGCCATCTTACTATCAATTTTTTTCAATGTACATTTCACCCAGCTAAATAATTTTTATTCATTTGGTAAAGGAATTCCCTTATGTTGAGAGCTGAGAATACATATTATTGATGACTATCATGGTACATACATTTTTTCGAAAAATGTTGGGATGTCGGTAAGCATAGAAGAGGGAAAAGAATGTGAATCTTGGGTGGTATTGAGGGGGGCGAAAGATAGAGGGAGTATAAAAGTTAGTTGATGGAGGATGGATGGAGGATTTTATGCATCAATTGAGAAAACACACTTGTGGTGGATATATCATAGGCAGGACTATCCATGGTGTTATCATTTATTTGGTGAAATATGTACTTAACATAATCTTCATCAGCATCTCAAAAACCCTGGTCATAGCTCTAATTTTCCTTGAATTCCAAGTGTCGAATCCATTCAACTCGCAAAAATTTACTGATTATATTGATGCTTTCAGCCATAGTCCCTGTTCCAGTACCATCCATTTGTGACTGCTTTCTCCTGGCATTCTTCTTTAGATGTGATCACCCCTAGATTTTTGTTTTCAATTCTCCAGATATGTAAACTGTCTTACATAATGTTTGCCATCCTACCTAAAACTTTGGGCTCATTTCCAGGGATTACCATTGATCATGCTTTCTTGCGGATAATTCCATACTGTGCTTCACATTGCACAGTAATAAATAAATTAATTTTATGTGCCCAGTGGGTTTCTATATGTACAAACACAATGCTTGTCAAAAATGAAATACTACATACACAACCACACACTATCACAACAGTTGTCAAAAGTTGACAAATTTGGTAAAATATAAATAAAAACAGGATCCCCTGAGTGATTAAAGTACTTGACACATTACTCTGGTCATAAATACAAGCGGGCACCAAAATAATCACAAAGCATGTACAAAACACATGTTCAGCTATAAGTTAATAATTAAAATTATGGCATATGAGGTTTAATAGGTATCTTTGAGTACAGCTGATTTAACTTAGAGAATGAATGAATTAAGAATGTGAGATTAGCTAAAACAGTAAATCTAGGGTAAGTATTCTAGCTACTGTTCTGCCATGTATTCAATGAGGGAATAATATGGGGGTTTTGTGAGATGTCTTACTCTGAATATAAATATGCCAATGTTCTTTAGATATAGTGGCAATTTAATATAGATGGCAAATATAGTTTGAAAGCCAGTTTTTCAAGTGTGACCCCTAAAAACTTTAGTTTATTTTCAAATGGTGAGGTTTTCCATTCCTTTGTCAGTAAGTTTTCATTTTTTTTCATTATCGGTAATTAAAAACCGTCATGTGTATGTAAAATTTGCATAAACCTGGTGGCAATTTTCATCCTTTATTTAAATTAAATGAAGATAGCTATAATCCAGAATTAAATATATTGTGAAATTGAAAATTTATGGGTCCTTCTATTTCACTTTAAGATGTTTTTGTAAATATAATCATTGTTTGACATCAGATAGTAAAAAATTTGGGAATTACTATAACTTCAGACCTTACATGAGGAAAATGCCTTAGAAACATTTATGGCGCAACATTGGAGAGATTTGGACCAATCAAGTGAATAGTGCAATAGTCTTAAGATAATAAATTGGAACGGTCATTCTATTTATAATCACCAAATGGTCATCTACCTACTGTCTCATATTTTTAATAAGTTTGTTATGCGGGTAATGCCCACATTTGTAACCCATAAACCGTTGTCTAATTTCACGGAATAGCCCCTGATATGTTGGCAAATATATACCGCGGTTTAACGTGTGAAAACGCGGTTGTTATGAAACTCGTTAAGGCACGAAAAAAACCTTATAATATGCTATAGTTGTACAAGATCAAACGGGCGTATTTAATTTGGTTCAGAAGTAGCAAAGGTATCAATGGAAAGCACGAAGACAGTAATTGATATTAATCTACTTTAACTTTGCCTTTGTGGAGAATTAAATGTTTCATTAGCTATACTCTAAAAGAAACTTTTGCGATTAATAAATAAAAATTCAAAGGGATGTTATTTTACTCTATGAGATCACTTTTCGCGTAGGTAAGCTAAGAACATGTCAGGCCCTGCACAGAAAGATTTAATAAGCGTAACAATTAAAATATCTAGTTAGCCTAACGGTTCAATAAAAGTGTAACAAGGGAAGTGTGTATGACACGGGTGATAGAAGAATTGGGTTGGGAGACGTTAAAGACTCGAAGGTTGCATACAAAAATTGGATTACTGGCAAAAATTAAGAACATGTGAGCTTGCTAGGATCATGGCATGGGAAAATTAAGGGCATGGAAGCATGGGATGCTTGGATTGCTGGCAAAAATTAAGATAATTGGAGTTTTAAGGGTGACACGACGGATAATATTTTAACCTTACACTATGTTCTAGAACTGATGGACGCTACAAAATATGCGACATAAACTACCAAAGTAATAGGTACAAAATCTCTTTCTTTCTAAGTATCAATGAATGACTTTGGCAAAAAAGACCGAGATACACAGAGAGAAAAACAAAATAGAGAAGGTCCAAAATAGTAATGCAATAATGTCTGATAGTGCATGCGGAAATTTCACTTTCTGAACCCTAGAACTCAAATAATCTCCAAAAGAACCTCCTCAGACTTTTGTAGAAATAGTCTTTTCCATCGAATTCGAGAAGCTGTATATTCAAGTATAGTCAACCAATTTTAATGATATGTATTTCAAAGTATTAATTTCTGTCCTTTAACTCGTCCAATTCCCTCCTTTTATTATCGATAGTGTCCAAAATACGTGGTTGTATATGTGAAGATGACTGTATTCAAAGTATTAGGAGGAAAGATTGTGGATACAGAGTGTGGAGGCAGAAAAATAGTTGTATTGGATTAGTTAGAAGTAGAGGAGTAAATTGAGTAGAAAAGGCTTTATTCTATGGAGAGGAGAAATATATTTTTGTCTGGTCGTGAACATAATATGTTTTATGTTATATAGGTCCCGGATTGTTAAAAAAATGAATCCACAACAGAAAATTAAACCAAAAAATAAAATAGCTGGAAAAAATGTAATCCAGTAAAAAAATATTATTTTCACGACATGGCTAAAAAATTGTTGAAAAATTTTAATCCGGTCGAGAAAATTAATTAAAGTTTTATTAGAAATATTCTCTTTAATTTTTTCTTTTTTCTCAACCAAGCGATAAGAGAAGGACTTCTTCCTCAGTAACATGGTGAGGGTAGGGATCACCAATAACCTGCGGTGGTGAGATATATTGGTCACTTGTATCATACTTCTTATATTAATGTAGCTGAAGCGGTCACAGGTTAAAATATATCGAAGTAGATATGTAAACTGAGTAAGCCTGACTAATCCTTTGCAGAAAAATTATTGATATCCATCGCAACTTAATCACCATTAAAGTAAAAGCTTTTTTTAGATTTTCAACAAATGATTGTATTCGTTCCATTTTTTTAAACACTAAAACAATACAGAACTCAGATGGAGAAAAGCGAAAAAAGGAAGGTCTAAAATTGTACCTAATATAATAATGCGTGGTAGTGCATATGAAAATGACCACAATATTCCTCTGTCTTCAAAAAAAAGATTAAGCCTTTTAGCTCAAATAATCTCCACTAGCACCTTTTTAGACTAAAAAAATCAAATCTGTAAAAAAACATTCTTGTCCATAAAGAAGCTATATATTCAAGTTGAGTCAAAAATTTCATAAAAAATTGAAATTAATAAAACGTATTATTAATTAATTAAACGTATAATTAATTAAAATATTACTCATACGTTATTTTTGTGTGCGTTCAGATTTTTTCCGATGTGGTTGTACAAACATAATAATTTGTTTGAAATAAATCTGATTTTGGAGCTTTAATTTTCGTGGTCTAACATCATTTTACAAAAAAAATCGTTAAATATCTTAATGCTTGTTGTTGTAGCTTTGGAAAACGTATTAAATCTTTGCAAACTTCGTAAAAAACAATTATATTCAAATTTGAGGTGCACCTTATATTCCGGCTTCAAATTTCCTTTCCCTCCGTTGACCATGGTTAGTGTTCCAACAGCCCCTGCCAAACGCCCCTGTGGCTGATCGCCGGATAATACGAAAATTTAGAACATCGGGCTGAGCACTCTCAGCCATAATTAAGAACTTAGAAATTTAGAACACCAGACTGACTCTCGTGCTGCAAAAATATTAGTTATTCATTGTAGATATTATCACAAATTAAAGTAAAACTTTTTAAATTTGAGACCAATAACTGTATCAGTTCTTAAATAAAAAAAATCTTTTAAAAATCGCGGAACTAGTGAAGGGAAAACAGGAAATTAAAATCCAAAATAATAATTAAAAAATACGCGATCGCAGTCCTGGAACTGACCTCTCTATTCAAAGTCCTAGAAGGTGAATTGTGGAGACGGAACTATGTGGAGGAAAGGGAGCTATCCGATCGTGAATATAATAATTTTTTTATTTTCCCAACCGGATTTCCAATAACTTAAATCCAGAAAAGAAGTTTTTCTCCTTGATTCCACCTTCCAAATTGTCGCAAAAAATCTGTTCTTTAATTAAAAGTATAATTATTTTTTTTATTCTCCTGAATTTTAATTTGACAATCCTGGAGAAGTAATATTTTGGAAAAATTTTCCCCAACCGGATTTAAGTATTTTCGGCAATCCGGTAAATAATCTTACTAAGTATAAGAAATGTTTCTATATGGGGAGGGCATACTTCTTTATTTCTTATCAAGCACGAAAGCCAAAAAAAGGAGTTTACCCCAGTTTCTTGGTGAGGTAAGATCTCCCTAAGCAACCTGGCTGTTATTAGTAATAAGTAATCCGTGGCCCAAGTTTAACTGATTGCCTCTGAGTAATTTAGGTTATATTAATTTTGCGACATGTGATTAAATTTGCGAAGAATATTTTGAATGTTTCTAACATGTTAATGCAGAATAATTGTTCGCGTTCCGGAATCGGCACGAGCTATGGACAAAGTTCTAGATTATTGCTAACTTCGAAAAAATCGATTCGGTTAAAATTTGAGTTTTGCCTCATGCTTCCTTTTTCAATTCCTTTTCCATCCTTTTTCGTGGCTATTGTTGCAACCCTGCCACACGTCCTTATTTCCCCTAACTCAATAATACGTAGACATTATAGAACAGTCGAACAGGCCTTATTCATGTTCCGATAAATTATTGCTAGCCGTTGTAAATATTATCAAGAAATAGAGTAAAACGTTTTATACTTGAGACCAATTCATTTCTCGGGCACTAATTTTTAAAATATCAAATAATTGCGGGAAATTCCCCGAAAAAAATATTTGAAAAATGCGTGGCATGTGGAAATGATCACTGTATTCAAAGTCCCGGAAGGTGAACTATGGAGGCGGAATATTGTGGAGGAAACTGGGCTGAGGGCTAGGTTTAGTTAGTCAGAGAGGAGTAAATTGAGCAAAGAAAAATCTAAAAACTGTAGAGGACAAATATGTTTTTATTCCGGTCGTGAAAATAATATATTTTAATAATTCTTGAACGGGTTATAAAAAAAAATTAAAATTGGAAGAGAAAATTTTCTCCTCGATTCCTCGCCCCGAATTTTTGAAAAAAAAAATCCATAGCAAAAATATTTAAAAATTGGCATTTTTCTAATTAAAAAAAATCATTTTAATTTAGTTTTTAATCGTAAATATGGGAGGAGGAATCCTGGAGAGATTTTTTCGGATATAAGGTTGTTTTTGTAAATTCCGGTAAATTATTTTACTATTAGAAATATTTTTCTAGGGGGAGGACACATCTTTTATTTACTCTTGACCACGAAATATAAAAAAGAAGGACCTATACCCCAGTTGCTTGGTGAGGGTAGAGCTCACCAAGAAACCGACACCATTCACTCAGTGAATGAACCCAGCGCCGCTCCCCCTGCAAGCATAATCAGCGGCTAATAAGCCACTAATTAGCAGCTTAAGCCACTAATTAGCAGCTAATAAGCCACTAATTAGCAGCTAATAAGCCACTAATTATCCCCATGAGGGCCCTGATGTACCCCAATCCCCCCACCCCCCTCAGGTCCCCCCGGAAATCCATCCGGTACCCATGGCTCACAGCTTGAGGTCGGCCGGACGCGCCCAGGCTGAGGCGGGATTTGAACCTGCGCTCTCTGGTTAGCAGCCCAGTGCTCTACCCACTAGGCCACCACGCGTCGATGGAAATTTGGTGAAAACCTGTATTTGAAGTTCACGATAGAAGTCCTTAAAGAAGGGAGGCAGACCAAAAATATTCTATGTCCCAAAAAAGAAGGAATTGAAGGATAAAAAAATATTTTAATTCCTTACTTAAAGTCAAGATGAGTGTGAATGCTGGGAAATAATGAGTTCGTACAGGTGACGCTTTGAGGAATAAGCAAAAATATTCTAAGTCCAGACGGCAAGGTTTGAATTACGCGGTCAGATGTGTTAGCTTATAAGCAGTTAATTATCGAAAAAGACCTTTTATTAATAATTTCAATGAAATTCTACATGACGGTTATGCGGGCGAAATATCCTTGCCCATGTCTGCTCTGGTTTGAGATTTATTTTCGTTTAAATAAACTCAGAGGAATCATTTAAAGAAATTTGTACTTGCAGCAAAGCAGTTCGCAGTCAAAGAAGAAGCCCTAAACCTAGGTAGCAAGGGTGGCGGGAGGGCTTGGTAACGCGTCTCCAATCACCAACTCTCCTCAATCACCAACGCTACCCGCCCCAGGTCAGGTGTCTTAAACGTGGGGCTTTGCAGTTCGTCCTCCCATTGTATCAATTTGATTGTAACTGTTTCCATTCGATTGTAACAGTATCAATTTCATTGTAAGTGTATCCACTTCACATTAGCTACTGTATCCACCTGTGACCTCTAGCGCTGAGCTGTCAAATGGGGGCAACTAAAATGCCCCATTGATTTCATTGAAATGCGGGTGTATTGAGTGTCATCTACCCACTCAGGATAAACGTTTGGACTTCGTTTTTTCCTGAGTTTTTCAAGAGTGCGTCGAACAGGAACACAACGCAGCACACTTCACCACGTTTAACTTACCTCCTCTGTATTTAGGTAGCTGCTTCCATGACCAGGCAGGCGGTTGATCAGATTGGACATTTAAATGATGATAACAAAATTCATACAATCCATTTTATTTTTCAATTGCTACACTATTTCAACCATTAAAAACATCATTTACGTACATTATCCAAAGCTATGTTTTACATTCAAAAGCACTAAACTAATGTTATTTTGAAAATCCTTATGATATAAACTGGATGCTAATGCACTGAACACTACAATGTCGACTTCCAATTATAAATTATGAACAATAAAAATACAAAGTACTACAACACCCGTTGCATGTTTTTTTCAGGCCCTGCAGTTGATGTGAAGACGGATGACATGCAGAAGATAACATGACCCAGGAAATCACTAGGAATCATCAGCTTGGCACAGCACCCACAATGATGGCTCTGGGCCTGGAGGACGCCATCGTGAAGATATTGCCAATGGCCTACATGCAAAGAAAACTCTATGAATACCAGACAAGTTACCATGGATACTGCGAGCCTCATTACTAAATTCTTGTGACTTATGTCTCCTTGACTCCAATATCACACCAAATGAGCTAATGGTGAGAAATGAAAGATAATTTGCATGAATCAGATGAATATGTAATGATGAATTTAATAAATCGATAAATATCTTTTGACTTGACTATTAATTACTGTTACTTTAAGGGTACATTTTAATAAAATGACAGCGCTCTCAAACTTCTGTGAAGCAACAAGGGGAATGGATTGTGGTTAAACATGTCATAGACCAAAGTACATAGTTGTTTTTGATACGGAGAATGTGAAGAATGATAGCACGATGAGAAAAAAGGAATAAATAATTGAACATATGTACGATTTTGTGTATCATGGCTGAATATTAGTGAAATACAGGTTAGTATGCACATAAATATAGTAAGGCAAAAGATAAACATTTGTGTGAATGATAGAAGCAAACATAATATATGGAGCATATCAAGGAATGAGTAATAGTCTACGGAAGCATAAATGGCAGTGTAAAAAAGTATTTCTTCTCCCGACGTTATTATTGGGGAGCAAAACCTGGGAATATCCTAGGATAGGAATAAGTGTTTCCTGAATGCCGTGGAAATGGGGTACTAAATAAGTTTTTGCGGCAGAAGTAGGATGGATAGGGAATGTCCAGGAATATTAATTAATGAGAAAGAAATTTCATAAATGAAAATGATAGTGAATAAAGCAGTTGGAGTAGATAATTACTCTGCAGAGGTTTTGAGGTTTGGTTAAAGTTTTCACCGTAGAAATCAGGAGTAGATGAGATGGAACAACATCTCATCAGACAGAACATGTAAAAGATGCTGAGGGAGAAACAGGGAGGGGGGGGGGGCTGGGTGAGATAGGATTTTGTGCTATCACCAGCATTATTCAACTCTGATATGCTGAGGAAAGGATGATGGAATCATAGGAGGACCTTTAAGTAGGTAGCGATATAAGTTGAAGTGGCAGTGAATAATTTGGATATACAGTTAGCAAAGCATTATTCAGCCAGTAAACTAAAGGAATGTGATCAAGGCTTTCATTTAACTCATGCACACAAGAAATGGAATGGGAGGGGCGAGAGGAGAGTGATTGATTGATTTGACTTGCTTATGATGATACAATTAACTTGGACTTTCATATGAAGCATGAAAAACTTCTGAAATCCCTAGGGTTTCAGAAATATTTCCTGTTAAAAAAGGCTTGAAGGGCCAAAATGGATAGTGGCCTTTGAACTAAGTACTATGAATACCAGAGGACCTTGAATACATGTTTTAACAGACAAAGGGGCATAATGAGCTGCTATACGTAAGATATATAATGAGATATCTTTTAAAACAGAGTTAATAGTGTACGTGGGTATAGGAAGTAATTAATAGATAAGGTGCTGAGGGTAGTCGTGGTGGAGAGAAAAATGTTTAGAGAGAAAGGAAAGAGAAGTAAGCTTAATAAATGGAAAATATAGAGAAAGGAAATATACTGAGATGAAGAATGGAATAAGGTAATGTAATTAGTATTTTATAAGAAACATAGCATTGTAAAATAAATTTTAATCCTAATAAATCCAGCCTTAAAAATAAATGCATTTCTTAGAATAGCAAATATTGCTTTGAGATAAATTAAAGACTAACCCAAATTGTCAATAGGAGCAAAGAATATAGAATCCTAGATAGAAGTCTATTTCCTTTGCTTTAATTGAAATGAAATTTACTTGTCAATTGCTCTCCTCTTTAATTACTTTGAGATAAAGGAATAACGCCGAAAGATTTAACAAATTTTGTCAGCTGACAGAATAATCGACATGGACTCTTCTACAAGAAGATAGTAAGGCTGGAGAGGATGAAAATGTGTTGCATGTGTTGCAGATGTGGGTGAAAAAGAAAAAGGGTTTGATGCATGGAAAGGAAGTCATAGAAACATATGCCATCATTGGAGTGAAAGTGAAGTTGCTGAAAGAGATTAGGAGGAGGCAACCCAGGTTAAAGGAATGTAATGTAAAATTTAGAGGTAATGGGATGTTGAAGATCACATCATAAAAGCATAAGGCTGGGAATGTAGAAGATCGTGCGGAGATGAATGGGCATGTTGGACCAAAGGAAGAGTTGAGAATGAGTTCAAGGTATAGTATTAAAAATTAAGTAGTAATTAAGTAATGGTAGCATGGTAAATAATATAGAATTAAAGGTACCTATTAGAAGGGGAACTAAGGTAGTAAAAGAGTGTTCATCAGTATGAAAGAACTGATGAAAGGACCTTTTGTAAGGATGTTAGAAAAAATAGAGAGGAGTATTATGTGGAGTGTAGCACTGTATGGAGTGGAGATCAGATAGCAATAAAGGAAGAATGTTATCGATATTGTGTGTGAAAGTAATATGTCATTAACTGCGGTAGTGAGGTGTGAAAGGTAGGTAACATACGTGGGTTTCATATCACTTGACGATGAGAGTAGATTGGTGGCATTAAAGATAAGGATGTGGAAGATGGAGAGGATACAATAAACGAAATGGAAAACTAAAGGTAATGAACTTGGGGTGGTGGGTGAAAAGAGGAAAGAAAGTAAGGGAAGTAAGAATGGACAGAAAAAGGTTAGATTTGGTGGATAAGAGGGGGGGGTCATGATAGAGGAGAAGATGTAGTGTAACTATGAATATCTTCTCTTCAGGAAGGAGAGAATCATGAATGCATAGGTGCAATAAGATTCAAGTTACCATTCTCTAACATCCTGTCCTAACAAAACTGTTACAATAAAACATACATTGTACAATTCAATTTATCAGCTAATGCTTATTGATTAAATTCTATATAAATGGATTTGAGAATTAATCTAGGCATTTTTAAATACCATATTATTTTTTCCATGGGAAAGTAGAGATGGAAAATGATGGACAGCTACTTTGGAGAGGATTAGAGAGGAGATATACCAAAGAAATCATCCAGCTGAAGACCTTTTGATTCATATTTAATGTGAGTTAGTCAACAGGACAATCAGCAATAGGCACATGCAAGAAATGAATTTCATGGCAATGCTTTAGTGAGCATTTCCCAGTGTTTATAGGGAAAATATTACTAAACATTACTCTCGAGGGGTAAGTTTATCAAGGATTATAAATCGATTGGGCATTGGTGAGTATGGGCCTCCAAGCCTTATAATCCTTGATAAACTTACCCCTCGAGAGTAATGTTTAGTAATATTTTCCCTATAAACACTGGGAAATGCTCACTAAAGCATTGTCATGAAATTCATTTCTTTCATGTTCCTATTGCTGATTGTCCTGTTGACTAACTCACATTAAATATGAATCAAACTAATGACTAATAAAAAACTAATCAACTAATGACTAATAAAAACTTACCTCAGAGTCATGGAATCTCATGTTATATGCATAACTGTAGTGTTGTGGCATGGGTCTGAAATGGCATCAAAATGGCTGGAAGGTCTCTGGGTTTACTGTCAAAGGCACACTGCAAATAGTAAAAGGAATAATGTTTTGTAAGTTAACCACTTAAAGCGAAATTGGCACATAACGGTTAATACCTTTCTACTGTATTTTTGTGATAGTAATGTTTCTCATTGTAGCATAATATTTCTTGCAAGTGGACTAGTGAAAAAAGGATATTTTATATAATTATTTTTTTATATTTGCATAATTACATACAGCACAGGGAGACATATACTCGTATTGCTATGGTCAAAATGTCGTGTGAGCACGGAGAGGGGAGGTGGGGGAGGGGACACTGGCTCTGGAGTTTTGAAATACCAGGAAAAGGGGTGTCCGGCGGTCTCACCCTAGGAAATCGTAACAATTACTATATTTAAAATGAAAAAGAAACTCTTATTTTGCTTTAAACATCTACCATCGTACTTCACAGCATAAAATAATTTTTGCTTTTAGTTTAAGGTTTATGAAAAAATAAATAAAATACGACGGGTGTTGGGGGAGGCAATTGGCGCTCCCCATGGAACCGCCAATGTATGTGAGACTAATGAGACCATAGCTAATAGGGAGTAATAGGTAGATACTTTGTAAAACTGGTATATGACCAGGATAAATGTCGGACTCGTTTTCGTGGAGTACCCTTGTATATATATAATAATATTAAATTATTTGCAAAAAATACACTTACACCTACATAATAAAAAATGTTAAAATATAAAAAAACGGATAATACAAAAACTAGTCTGCTGTTCTTTCATCACGTGTCTTTTGAATTATGCTGATATTTAGTAAATAAAATCCGTTGTTTGATGCTAAAAATACACTTCTGGACATGTTAGATCCAATGTGCTATAAATTGAGAAAGGTTTTTGTAGGTTTTTTTGAGGCACATTGTGGTAGAAATTAACGACAGTATATTTTTATCGACCCGCATCTCGCATTTCCTAAATAACTTTCAATAGGGTATTTTGGCGTAGATTTATGATTTATTTATTCCAATTAAAGCGTTGATACCGTGCTCGATCTTTATCCAGCATCAATTAGTCACATAATAAGAACAAAGGGACAAATTTCCCTCAAGTTTTCAAGTGAGTGGGATGGCACTGACTATTTAAATTTTCTGTGCTAACTTCTTCCCAAATATGAAGTCTGAATGGTAATATGAAAATGTATGGAACAATAGTTCTCGCGAGTAAATATAACCCACTGAAAAAATATAAAGAAAATGTGCGCCATAAATAACTGAAATCGGATTTTTCCATTGTGCATATACATGCTATTTTTCACTATATCACATGTCAGGCACGGTGTACGTGTGGTAACAGCATTCCGCATGTCGAGATGGAGAAGAAGACGGAGGAGGAGGAAGAGAAAGCAGAAACGGGGGCAGATAACAGCGTAATGGGGCAGCCCAGCGCTGGGAAGGAAGAAGGTAGAGGAGGGATAGCGAAGCAGCCCCAGTTAACTGAAACAGGAAAAGATGTAGTGGCAACTGTTAGAGTCTCCGAAGAGGGGGCAGTGGGGGGGAAAGGGAGTGGGGGGAAAGGGAGTGGTGAGGAAGAGTAGGGGCAGGGAAGGAGGCCGTGGGAGGGGGGACCGAGGGAAGGGAGGGGGGGTTATAAAAGACACAAATAACCCCGGTTTCCTACCGACAGGCTTTTGTTGGACAACCGACGATGACAAGCCGTCCGACCATCAGCAGCTGCCAGGAAAAACACCGGAGAAGAAAGCGGATGGTGAGAATTGGAGTATTCCAAGTACCAGCTCACAATACTTCTGCTCCAGACAAGGCTCCAGTGGCAATCAAGGAAGAGGCAGACATCGTCGAGACTCAAGTACCCGGTAAAAAAAACAACCACCTTGTTTAAAAAAAACTTCATAGAAATTCTTATCCATTTTACTTTTGATATATTTTAAAAAGATTTTAAATATGTATTATTAAAAGAATCCAAATCTAAACTTTAATGCTGGCACACAAAAAAATGTAAACATTGGTCAACCAAATTTCCTAACCATTAAAATTGCGTCTCTCAATATTGCCGGAATCAGCAATCAGAAAAATATAGCTATCTTAAAATAAAAAATGCTAGAGATAGATGCCAAAATAGTCTTTCTTCAGGAAGTAAAGGAGAATTTACAACTTGAAGATAGAAGTTTTTACGGCAGAAGTAGGATGGATAGGGAATGTCCAGGAATATTAAATAGTGAGAAAGAAATTTCATAATTAATAGATAATGTGCTGAGGGTAGTCGTGGTGGAGGGAAAAATGTTTAGAGAGAAAGGAAAAAGAAGTAAGCTTAATAAATGGAAAATATAGAGGAAGGAAATATACTGAGATGAAGAATGGAATAAGGTAATGTAATTAGTATTTTATAAGAAACATAGGATTGTAAAATAAATTTTAAGCCTAATAAAGCCAGCCTTAAAAATAAATGCATTTCTTAGAATAGCAATTATTGCTTTGAGATAAATTAAAGACTAACCCAAATTGTCAATAGAAGCAAAGGATATAGAATCCTAGATAGGAGTCTATTTCCTTTGCTTCCATTGACAATTTGGATACATCTTTAATGAAATTTACTTGTCAATTGCTCTCCTCTTTAATTGCCTTGAGATAAAGGAATAACGAAGAAAGATTTAACAAATTTTGTCAGCTGACAGAATAATCGATATGGACTCTTCTACAAGAAGATAGCAAGGCTGGAGAGGATGAAAATGTGTTGCAAGTGTTGCAGATGTTGGTGAAAAGGAAAAATGGTTTGATGCATGGAAAGGAAGTCAAAGAAACACTTGCCATTTTTTGAGTGGAAATGAAGTTGCTGAAAGAAATTAGGAGGAGGCAACCCAGGTTAAAGAAATGTAATGTAAAATTTAGAGGTAATGGGATGTCGAAGATCAAAACTTGAAAGCATAAGGCTGGGAATGTAGAAGAGCGGGCAGAGATGAATGGGCATGATGGACCAAAGGAAGAGTTGAGCATGAGTTCAAGGTATAGTATTAAAAATTATTTAGTAATAAAGTAATAGTAGCATGGTAAGTAATATAGAATTAAAGGTATTAGAAGGGGAACTATGCTAGTGAAAGAGTGTTCACCAGTACGAAAGAACTGATGAAAGGACCTAGAAAGTAGAGATGGAAAATGATGTACAGCTATTTTGGAGAGGATTAGAGACGATTACATCCCAGTGGGGAGATATCATGCAGAAGATATTCATGAACTAATTCAAAAGTAGTCCGCCACTGATTTATCCTGAGCATACAACCATAGAACGTTCATTGAATGTTCAAGTGTGAACTTTTCATTTGAGACTTTTCATAGATCGCTCATTGAGTGTTCAAGTATGAACTATTCATTTGAAACTGTTCATATATCGTTTATTTCCAGTCCACGAAGTATTATTCAAAAATGCTTCTTGGTTGAATATTTAAAGAACATCTTTAAACATTTCAAACAAACCTTTCACAAACCAAATTCACAGTAATATTGCATTTATATTCGTACTATGTGGCATTATAGGTTTCAATTAATTAATGCCAAATTACTGTTATTGAGATGTGATGGTATTTCCTCAACCTATCTAGGAATTGCCATTTAATAATTATTGTTCTCGAAGTTACATTTATCCACGGAAATGACTAGGTACATACGACTTTCTGTACGTCGATACTACAATATCGGGTGCTATAAATTGCGCGTAGAATCGTAGGGTGCCTAATAATGCGACATGGGTACAATGACGTTAGGAAGATACAAGATAGGATGTTATCTCGTACTAAAATTACGTACCGTAATTGCACATTCATAGTGGTTATTTGCAAATTATCAATTTTGTATTTGAGAGAGCAGGGAAGTCAGTGGAGAGGTAATACGATATAAATCGAGAATCATTTCACGATAACTATTTTTTTTAAACAATCCTTAATGGTTCATATGTTATTGATTCAAAACAATTCAGCCGAAATTCATCTATGTTGAACATTCTTTGAAAATTCTATGAGATATTCCAATGAATGTTCTATCTGTGAGTGCCAATTGAACCATCATTTAATGTCCCTCTTTACCAACCTCGGTGGCGGCGGGGTAACGTCCTCGCCTGCTAACCCAAAGGTCGCGGGTTCGAATCCCGCCGGGGGAGGATTTTTCACTTCCCAGGGCATGGTCGTATGTGCTCGTCCATTGTTAAAATTGTTATTACACCGATAAAAAGCCAGTGCTGTTTTCGGTGGTTATTGAAAATAAATGATCTTTGAACGTTAAAGTAGTCTTCACTTCTTCTTTGAACATCTTTTGGATAATTAATTCCACACATTCCACACTATATTTTATCAGTTATAAGTTTGGGTCTTGTACCAATCATTTTTTGTCCAAACCAGTACAAAATAACAATAAAACTGAGTACCTTCATAATTATTGAGGCTAAGCAGAACAGGGCTGTGATTGACCACAGTACATGATTTTACGGTACTGGGATAAAACAGTAGGGAAGTAATGTGACCAGAGGAAGATGGAATAACGTGAAGTAACCCCACAAGTTATAAGTTTAACGAATTCACAATTTAGTTGAAAGTGATGGAAAGATTAAGTTCACTCTTCGGTCCTTGTATAAAGCAGAGTAATGCGAAGGATTTAGACGGAACGAAATTCTATGGTAGCGAACCCGGGCCTATGAGAGAGACAGCCGAGACTCTTAAATTGTAATATTGTATTGTCACAAAGATACAACTGTGTGCCGAATATGAAGGAAATCTGATTGGTGTAAGAGGGAGACACCTATATATTTTCCACAGTTCCGGACAACGCCATCTCATCACCCTGAGGACGGCGTCAGAGTAAGCGGCCGAAACGTTGGTCATGGACCTCCCAACCCGGATGGAATCCCAAGAAGATATTCTGAATAAAATCTACTTAGTTGAAGAAACGAAAATAATTTATCTGTCCTTGCAGTAAAAAAAGACAAGTGTAAGGAGACACCCAAGACGAGGTGCCGAAGAAGACGTCAACGGGACAAAATATTGTCACACATTCAGGAAGCATGCGGTGGTAATGGGGAATGCAGCTTCGCAAATTACGCAGACTTGGGCAGGTGGGTAGGTAAGGCAAAATTGGAATAGACGTAGCCTCAACTGTGACTCATCTACTCTCCGTCGGAGTCTGGTCTTCTGCTGTCCAACTCGAAATGTCCGAAACAATTCGTTAACGTAAAACACAGTTCATGCTCGTTGGAGAGAAAGACAAGTTTTTTAGCATATCAATGCTATTACATTGTTGGTAAAATCTATATTAATCCGTGTGTAAAATGAAGTTTACAAAGAAATCCTATGATTTTTCTTTTGCTCGTCGGACCCATGGAGGAAGGCCCCCCTACTCGGATACGTCACTGTACCTTACATAATATAGAAATATTGATTGATTAATGAAAATATTCCTTAACTCAAACATTTTTCTGAAGCGTACAGTTTTTCCAAAAACCAGAAGTTTAAAATCTTTCAAATTTTGCACAATATTTAAGGTCATCGCTCCGCAAATAATAGGCAGCTATTTGTACAACTTAAGTCTCCATATCTTAAAGTCTTAACTTAAGTATTGACTCCAGATCATTCACTTCATATTTCATAAGATGTACATGGAAACTTCTATCGCTTGCAGGCTTCGTTTATTGTAAAAATAAAAAAGAGAACTAATGGTCCTACGGCATGTCAAATAGTGTAAATAAAAATATATAAATATTTTGCAGGTTCCTAATTAAAAGGAAAAATTTCTACTTCATTTCGTCTTTTCCAATAATTAATTAATTTTTTCGTCCATGATTAGTGACTACTGGCATAAATATACCAGCAGTCTGATGTCAATAATTTTATTGAGATTTTAATGACATAGCGTCAATGTTGTTTGGAAAGAAGTTCTTTAAATAAGGCTTCCTGCGAATTCCTGCAAAGTTTTAGTGACAAGAAAGTCGCTTTGAAAATATTTACCACAAATGAGATCGAAGTAGGCTTACCCATTTTGAACTCAGAAACGTCTGCTAGACAGACGCACACTCTTCCCACTTGGCTATCACGCCGAATGATTTAGGTAACATAAGCTGTTATTTCTATTCTCCGCAGTGGTATATTCGAAGACTTTCTTCGCAAACTTGGCTAAAAGAGATTTATTGATTCCTTGAAGGAATTAAAAAGTGATTTAAAAAATAGTTTTCATAATTCAATTAATTCACATAAACATAAATTGAGAAATTTAAGTGCTTGAAACATCCTCTCTTTACAACGCTAGCGCCAAATTAAAAAAGGAGTATTTAGGTATCGCCAATTAGTCTTTAATTCGCTTTTAAATAGGGAAATCCTCTTTACAAGAATTCTTTCCACAAAGTTCCTTATTTTTGAAAGTAAAATTCGGAAGGAATCATATAAAATTTGAATTCTTATCTTTAATATACTTTCACCGGTAATTTTATTTGAAACATTATTCCCCAACAGTAGTGTGAGGCTTATTTACACGACATTATTCCACAACAATTTACTATTAAAAAATTAAACTTTTATTAGTTTGTTAAAGTCTTGAGCAGACAGGCAACTTGTGTCCTTGAGTCAAATTGTTTTATCGTATATTTTTCGTAAAGTTTCTACCGCGAAATAAAATTATAAAGGGCTCACTGGGCTAAAACAAATATGGCAGGTATCGTCACATAAAACTCTTCGAAACCTCAACTGGCTGCAGGGAAAGTAAGCTGTCATCACGTTGATGACTCCAATTCATAGATTCACTTAATCAGTAACCCTATTTTGCGATGCGTAAAATATATTTCTAATCAAATGGAGTTTGAATATTCCCGGTTGTGACTAGTTTTCTCAGATGTGTCGAGTTGTCGAAAAAAGAGCGATACCAACGAGACCCCGCGTACGCCGCCTTCCCATGACGAAGAGTTTTGCGTTAATTGTCTCCATCTCTGTACATGACGAAGTGTGTCTCATTGTCAACTAACCCAAAGGTGAGCAGTGTTCTTCTAAAAGTCTCAAAATCATTGTTCAGTTATCTATCTAGGTCAGTGCCAAGGGTAGAACGTACGCTTCCCATTATATAAGCCTACCATGTACAACCTTGTATCATTCAAACTCCAATGTATAGAGTCTCACTTCAAGAGAAATATCACTTCGGAGTGGTGTCTTTTCTTCAGGGAGGAGGTATACATCAGGTGTGCGGATGGTGGATTACTATCAGGAATCCTCATATCGATGCTAGTACCTACTGAGCTAATGTTTTTCCAAACTTCTATCCATGCACTTGAAATATATGGATAAAAGTTTTCCCCTTGCATCCTGCTCCAGTCTGAAAGCACTATCATAGCCATGTCAGGTATTATGTCTGCCATCAATTTAATTTTAAAATGATTTCCTCATTTCAATATCTAAGAAAAGTATAAAAATCTCAACTCATCAGCGGGAATATCAAACCGAGAAGATGCACTTTATAGCTAGAAGTGAAAGATCTGAGGATACTAATCTGGATTTGAATTAAAAATGTTGATAAAACATTCTACTGGACACATATGAGGCGATATACTAAAGAAATCATTCTGCTGAGGACCCTTTGATTCATATTTAAACTGTGTAAGTCACCAGTACAATAAGCAATAGGAGCATGCAAAAAATGATTTTCATAAAAATGATTTAGTGAGCATTTCCAAGTGTTTATTGGGAAAGTATTACTAAACATTACTCTCGAGAGGTACGTTTATCAAGGATTAAAAATGGGTTGGGCATTGATGAATATGGGCTTTGAGACTAATAAAAACTTACCTGAGAGTCATGGAATCGCATGTTATAGGTATAACTGTAGTGTTGTGGCATGGATATGAAATGGCATCAAAATGGCTGGAAGGTCTCTGGGTGTACTGTCAAAGGTACACTGCAAATAGTAAAATAAATGTTTTGTAAAATAACCGCTTTGAACGAAATTGGCACTTAACGGTTAATACCTTTCTACTGTATTTTAGTGAAAGTAATGTTTCTCATTATTGCATAATATTTCTTGTAAGCGGACTAGTGAAAAAAGTATATTTTATAAAGTAATTTTTTTTATATATTTGCATAATCCCATACAGCAGAGGGTTGAGATGAGAGGTGAGAACACGTATTGCCTCGGTCAAAATGTCGGGTGAGCAGGGGAAGGCGTAGGAGTTTTGAAATACTTCCCATGAAAAGGGGTGTCCGGGGGTCTCATCCCATGAAATCGTAACAATTACTACGTGCAAAATGAAAAAGAAACTCTTATTTTGCTTAAAACATATTCCTACCATCGTACTTCATAGCATAAAATAATTTTTGCTTTAAGTTTTAGGTTCATGAAAAAAATAAATAAAATACGCTGGGATTTGGGGAGGCAATTGGCGCTCACCATAGAACCGCCAATGTGTGTGAGACTAATGAGACCATAGCTATAGGGAAGTAATAGGTAGGTATACCTATATATATAGGTTTTACACAGTATACTGTGTAAAACTGATACATGACCAGGATAAATGTCGGACTCGCATTCGCGGAGTACCCATGTATATATAGAATAATATTAATGTAATTGCAAAATATATACTTACACCTACATAATAAAAAATGTTTAAATAAAAAAAACGGAAATGCAAAAACAGTTATAGTTCAGCTAGTCTGCTGTTCTTCCACCAATTGTTTTTTTTTAATTATTCTGTTATTTAGTAAAAAATTATCCGTTGTTTGATGATAAAAATACAATTCTGGACATGTTAGATCCAATGTGCTATAAATTGAGAAAGGTGTTTGTAGATTTTTCTAAGCATATTGTGGTAGAAATTAACGACAGCATATATTTATCGACCCGCATCTCGCATTTTCTAAATAACTTTCAATAGGGTATTTTGGCATATATTTATGACTTATATTTTTAAACTAAAGCGTATACCGCGCTCGATATTTATCCAGCGTCCATTAGTCGCATAATAAGAACAAATGGACAAATTTCCCTTTAAGTTTTCAAGTGAGTAGGACGACACCGATTATTTGAAGCTTTTGTACTAACTTCTTCCCAAATATGAAATGTGAATGGTAATAAGAAAATTGATGGAATAATAGTTCTTGCGAGTATATATGACCCTCTGAAATAATATAAAGAATAATGTGCGCAATAAATAACTAAAATCGTATCTTTCCATAGTGCCTATGCATGCTATTTTTCGCTTTATGACATCTAATGCACGTTGGACGTGTGGGAACAGCAACCGATCTACAATGGAAAGTTCGACGGTTTGAAGCTCGTAAGGAGCACTTTTTTATTTTTAAAGTGTAAACTTTTTTTGGTATGTTGGGCAATATTGGCTTCGGGGAAAAAGAGCAAACTAGCGTCACGTACCGTCTTATTCTTCTTTCCGGGGCCCCGCGTAGCATGCCGAATGTAAAGTCATAAGAACGCTCGCTATTTAACAGGGAAAGATGGTGAAGTGGTTAGAGTCGTTGTCCCACGTGCCGAAGGTCCCTAGATCTATTCCAAATGATGTAGCATTTTCTTCTTTTTGAAAATGTTCTACTGACAATCCCTTTCTGATCCAGATCTGATCTTGTTAAAAAGTTTTTGAAGTGTAAACTTCTTATGGCCCGTTAGGCACTTTTTTATTTTTAAAGTGTAAACTTTTTTTGGTATGTTGGGCAATATTGGCTTCGGGGAAAGAGAGCAAACTCGCGTCACGTACCGTCAGATTCCTCATTTCGGGGCCCCGCTTAGCATGTCGAATTTAAATTCATGAGAACACTCACTCTTTAACAGAGTAAGATGGCGTAGTGGTTAGAGATGTCGCCCCACGTACCGAAGCACCCAAGATCTATTCCAAGTGGTGGAGACTATTTTTTTTGGATATTTTTTTGGGAGAAAATTCTTGTTAACTTCTTTCAGATTTTGTTCTGATATCGTCAAAAAGTTTTTTTCGACAAATTTGTGGGGGGAAAATGGTTTTCCATAAAATAAAATGGGTGTTTATGAAAAATTATTTCGGAAATTTGACCTACGCACCTGATCTGCTATATCGAGAAATGGTATTTATTTGGAATTCTTTTGTAAGCACAGAAACATGGACAAACGTCATGAAGGCAACGCAACTTGTGTTGAATCCGCAATGTTAGAAAATGCAGAAAGTGGAAGAGAGCGGCAAGAAGATCAAAAGGGTAATGAAACATCGGAGGAAATGGGTGAGATTTTATAATTGAATAATTTGGTGGAAGGACATGGAGATGAAAGGAAGAGGAAGAAAGCCGAAGATGACGGAAATTATCGCGCTAAAATGAGAGAATTGGGGAGAATTGACGCTGATCCCGAATTGGAAAAAAACTAACATGGATCGGAAGAGAAAAAATGCTGAATATGCCAAAAATTACCGCGCAAGAAAGAAAGAATGTTTTCATCAAAGTGCACAGGAAGCGAAAAACAAGAGGAAAAAAGCCGAATATGACAGAAATTAATTGATAATGAATCGGAACATACTTACGATGCTTGTGATAGACTTTGGTTACAAAATGATAATATCATTTACCAATATTGACAGTACAAAAAGCATAATATTAATCAGGAAAGTTATTCCGGTTCAGAAATCGTAATTTCAGATATGTGCAACCTGTATCACCATCATTCACAAAATAATATCCCAAAACTATCAGTATATAATGGTTTCAAATATCTCCCATTTCCAGATAGTTTGAAATATTTCCCATAAGATTTGGTGACTGAAAAATTAATATCACCCCGAATTCATTTCATGCAAATATGGCGACTGCGACATATGCACGGCCAGTTTGGGATTTATGGTCAAGTAATTAATGTTCCAGTTGAGTTTAATACAATGGTGAGTAAATTACCACAAAATGTCGATGATGATCACTGTAAATACGTTCAAATAAAAAGAGAAAAATACATTAGTCTAGCTTTTTGCATGGCGTAGTGAACAAAAGTGGGATTAAAGCGTGGCTGAATTTTTTAATACAAACACCTTTGTATAAAATGCACAATATTACAATTGATGAAATATTTTTTAGACATTATATATATATCAGAATATCTCAATAGAAGTTTACAATCCTCCCGTGTGGTCTAAAGCGCATCCAATTTTTGTGAAAACATTTTTTTACTTCAGAGTTTGAAATATCTTCACTGGCATCCAAGCTAGCACACTCAGACCCATTGATGTAAACGAGGGATCATTGATTGAGCAATGATTTTATGTACGTCTTTTGAGTCGAAATTTTTGTTAACGTGACGTAATTTTGCTGTCTTTTCTAGCCCCACAGCGATTGCCAGTCACTTGCGGACATGATGGCCTCTTTTTCAGCCCTAGCTTGGTAGAATGACTCACTTGTGTACTCAATAAATTGTGCAGCATAAGTTTAAGAGGGGATTCGCAGTGGTAGATCAATAATAGATTTCTACGTAATTATATCTGCGTAGTCGACTACCATCCCATACAGCACGGGGCGAAATATACCTATACTGATCGTGTACCCTTGGTCGATATATGATGAAAGGAATAAGTCCAAAATTTCCCCATTTAATTAACACGTTTTCTTTTGCTGTCAATTTCGGCCCTAAACGAGTCCAGATGTTACAACTCATGCGTATTCAAATGTCAGGGTATTGGTCGTCTTTCCACATTTTTATGGGAAAAACTGCTTATTAAAGATGTGTTATATTATTTCGTTACTAATAAATGTTACTTCAATATGTATCTACCAAAGAACTTTGTTTATTCCGTACCCCTGATCATCGTGAAAACCTTAGTGTACTATGGGTGAATATATTTTTTTACCAAAAACGATTATTATTCCATGCCATCGATACTTATACTTCATTATTTTGATTTTATAGTGTTTTGTACGGTATTATTCACCGTCAGATCATCGCGTGTCACCCTTTTCTATCATCCATTCTATTTTTCTTTCATCATTAATTCACTCCAATCATCTACGTTCTGATTCACGATAACATGATCATTTGGAGGTAGTTTTGAAGTGCACGCGATGTTTGCAGCCACGAGGGAAGGTGAAAGGGGCTCTTTGCTTATTAGTAGAGTGGGTTAAGGCGCTGGTAGTTGGTAGTACGATAGTTCGAGACGAAAGACGAGAACCGATCTAGGGTTCGCGGGTATCACGCGGCAAACTTTTTTCGGTCGAATATTCGGTCGTTTCTAAGATTGCCTATAGGGTGGCATCCAATTTTCCTCGACACGGAAACATGGTGCTCTTTGCTTTACGACCTGAATGATACTTTTTCCGAGTTATTGATATGATGTTTGCATCTTGTTTACGTCAGTACCTCAAATCTTTGCTTCTAAAATTATGTCATATTGACGGAGGTTTTTTAATAATAGCCGGATTTGTGCTAGCTGGGATACCAACTGTAGCATAATGTAGACAGCTGTTATTTGGAAATATTTCGTAACTATATGGTCTTTATCATTCGTTGCTTGTCGATACTGAGCTAATTTTTTTTCCAAACTTCAATCCTTGCACTTGAAGTACATGGATAAACGTTTTTCCCTTGCATCCTGCTCCAGTCTGAAAGCACTATCATAGCCACGTCAAGTATTATGTCTGCCATCACTTTAATTTTAAAATGATTTACTCATTTCAATATCTAAGAAAAGAAATATAAAAATATCAACTCATCAGCGGGAATATCAAAACAAAAAGATTCACTTTATAGCTAGAAGTGAAAGAGGATACTAATCTCGATTTGAATTAAAAATGTTGGTAAAACATTCTACTGGACACATCTGAGGCGATATACTAAAGAAATCATTCAGCTGAGGACCAATTGATACATATTTAATTAAACTGTGTTAGTCACCAGTACTATAAGCAATAGGAGCATGCAAAAAATGAATTTCATAAAAATGCTTTAGTGAGCATTTCCAAGTGCTTATTAGGAAAATATTACTAAACATTACTCTCGAGAGGTATGTTTATCAAGGATTAAAAATGGGTTGAGCATTGGTGAGTATGGGCTTGGAGACTAATAAAAACTTACCTTGGAGTCATGGAATCGCATGTTATAGGCATAACTGTAGTGTTGTGGCATGGGTCATAAATGGCATCAAAATGGCTGGAAGGTCTCTGGGTTTACTGTCAAAGGCACACTGCAAATAGTAAAAGAAATAACGTTTTGTAAATTAACCGCTTAAAGCGAAATTGGCACATAACGTTTAATACATTTCTACTGTACTTTTGTGTTAGTAATGTTACTCATAATTGCATAATATTTCTTGCAAGTGAACTAGTGAAAAAAGGATATTTTATAAAATATTTTTTTTATATTTGCATAATTACATACAGCACAGGGTTGAGACATATACTCGTATTGCTTTGGTCAAAATGTCGTGTGAGCAGAGGGGAGGGGAGGTGGGGGAGGGGGCACTGGCTCTGGAGTTTTGAAATACCTGGAAAAGGGGTGTCCGGGGGTTTCACCCCAGTTTTAGGTTTATGAAAAAAATAAATAAAATACGCTGGGATTTGGGGAGGCAATTGGCGCTCACCATAGAACCGCCAATGTGTGTGAGAATAATGAGACCATAGCTATAGGGAAGTAATAGGTATGTACTGTGTAAAACTCGTATATGACCAGAATGAATGTCGGACTCGCAGTCGCATAGTACCCTTGTAAATATAGAATAATATAAATGTAATTGCAAAATATATACTTACACCTACATAATAAAAAATGTTAAAATAAAAAAAACGGAAAGTCAAAAACAGTTATCTACATCTACATCTACATATTACCCCGCAAGCCGCCTCAATAGGCGTGTGGCGGGGGGTGTTAGGACACCAGCCGTTTAAAGATAAAAAGGAAACGCTCTAATGAAATTACGCCTAGCATTTATTGAAGTCCCTTATTGTTCGGGGGAAAAACGAATTCCCATACCTATCCGTTCGGCAAAATATCTCTCTTAATTTATCGTTTCTGTCGGACCTGGAAATATAGTGGGGTTCTAATATGATGTTCTCCGTGACGCTCTGAAAGATATCTATTCTCAATTGTTCAAGCAATCTAAGCCTAGCGCGTAGCCTCCGAGTCTCTAGCGGTTCCCAGCCTAATTCGTTTAACATCTGTGTAACGCTGTCAGTACGCCCGTAGCTGTTTTTGACGAATCGCGCAGCTTTCCTTTGTATTTTATTAAGTTCCCGGACTAAGTCTTTCTGCACCGGATCCCATATGCTCGCTGCATATTCAAGGTGTGGCCGGACGAGTGCGAAATAGCACCTCTCTTTTACTTTTTCATCCGAAAATCTTCCCACAATACGCTTGACGAATCCTAGCTTCTTCAGAGCTCTGCCACAAATATTTCTTATATGTGCTCCCCACGATAGGTCCGAAGTTATCGTAACTCCTAGATACGTCACTTCATCTGTCGCCTTTATGTTAACACCATCCACAGCATATACTTGGGAATAGTTGGACGACTTCCGAAAGAAATGTACCGCCGTGCATTTGCTCAGATTAAGTTCGAGTCCCCACTCTTGGCTCCACACGTGAACGTTGTTTAAATCCGATGATAGAGTTTTAAAGTCAGAGTGATCACTAATTTCACGATAGATGACAGCGTCGTCGGCAAATAGACGTATTTTACTGCTAATTCGAGAGCATAGATCATTTATGTATATAATGAACAAAAGGGGTCCGATCACGCTTCCTTGCGGGACACCTGATGTCACTTTAACGACATCAGAGCTAATTCCGTCAAGAACTACCTTTTGCTTACGATCACTCAGAAAGTCGCGTATCCAGTTTACTACTGTTTCGTTTAGGCCGCATGACTGTAATTTGTATAAAAGTTTGTTATGAGGTACCGTGTCGAAAGCTTTCTTAAAATCTAGAAATAATGCGTCAACTTGTCTTTTCGATTCACCAGATTTGAGAACGTCATGAAGAAAGAGCGCGAGTTGTGTTTCACATGATCTACCTTTCCGGAAGCCGTGCTGACAGCCATGGAGGACGTTACGACTGTCCAGGAACGTCATGATATTGCTAACGACGATATGTTCGAGTTATAGTTCAGCTAGTCTGCTGTTCTTCCACCACTTGTCTTTTTAATTATTCTGTTATTTAGTAAAAAATGATCCGTTGTTTGACGCTTAAAATACACTTCTGAACATGTTAGATCTAATCTTTATCTTTATATATATAAAAGTCAATGTATGTGTGTGGGTGGGTATGTTCCATATCTCCTCCTAAACCAGAGGACCGATTTTGATGAAATTTGGAACACATGTTTGTTACTGGTAGACAACAAACACTGTAGGGTTCAATTAACCAAAACACTTTTTTCCAGGGTTAAGGGTGTGATCCTTACTAATATGTATAAAAATGTAATGGTCTCCGTCTGTCTGTTACTCCATCACGCAAAAACTACTTAATCCATTGAGCTGGAATTTGGCATGTATATAGAAAACATGTCTGGTTGTAGTATATACTATACTAGCGAAAATACCCGTTGATTTTCAACGAGAGAGAAAAAATTTGAAAATAATGTAGTAGTGCTGTTTATCAAAAGGGAAATGATTTCGAGTAGAAAAAATATAATGAAATCACTTATAAATTTATGACAAAAGATAAAAAAACCAAATAATGGTATGCTGATAATACATAGATGATGGTTTATAATGAAATCGAAACGTAGTGGAAAGCGGAAGGTACCCGTTGAAATTCAACGCGTGTGCAAAACATATAACTTATTTTATAAGAAAACCACAAATCCTGAAGAATAGTGTCAGCGTGGTCATTTAAGGAGTTTGTAACCTATCTTGTACGTTGTGTTCATTGTAGTAGACACGCTGACCATTTTCCAGGTGCACGGAGAGAAGAGTTACAGTTGGTCTTCTTTCATTACGGGAAACCCAAAAATGGGCCATGGAGACTCATTACTACTTAAATAGCACCCAGGTTGATAGATGGTCACCTCGTCCCTCCGGTTCTCTTGAGCCGTCTTCTGAGTGACTGACGGCTTCATGGCTTCCCTTGTTTACATACATATATATGCATTCAACGACTTAATTGAGTTGTATTATTAAACTTTGATATGTGCGTTTAGTACCTTAATCAGGATTGGATAGTAGGGTACAATCCAGCGGTTGAAATCGTCAATATGAGAATTTGTAGCGGCAGCCATGTTTATTTTACCTATCAATCCACCGTCACCCGGACTGCGCCTTCGGGGTAAATAGTAGCCTTTATCATAGGTTACGTTTGCTAAATAAAAAATCTATGGTGATTCTTAGTGCACTTGCTGATTTTCATGCACGGATGTCGTTCATTGTGAAGAATTTCCGCTCTTCTTTCGGGTGAGAAGCATGTAGTGACGCCATTATAGTTTCCACTCTCTTAAAACAGAGTAAAGTTTCGAAACAGATGAATGTTTATATGAACCAGATTTTTGGTTGGTTACGTAGGTACGGTTGAGATGAAATGTGTGTGGTTATTAGCGTAACCCAAGGATATGCTCTTTGGATCGCTGGTGGGCATGTCTTTGAGCAGCCAAGTCTAACCGTTGTCGTTTCTTTTTGCAAGGGCTGATTTTCTCGCAAATAGCACATTCCTCAAGCTTTAGAAAATGTATTCGAAAGGTTACACTTTTTTTTAAATTAAGCATGTTGATGGATATATTTTTAAGTCCAAGGAGGGGAAACACAGCGGCGAGTGAGACTCTGTAATAGGCAACTCGATGATTGAGTGAATGTAAGTTAATTGCACTATTACACTTTTAAACATATATAAATATTTTGTAACGTTTATGATGTGGGAATTGGTCTAAAAAACAGTTCACAATCGTAATGAGAGGCAGGCGGTTCCACTACGTGTAATACATCTGAGTATTAAACGATAATAAGCAAAGCTGTGTTTTTTGTAGCCAGAGAGGCATTATTACCATTACTATTCGATGCACATAAATATTCTTGCACGTTTAATTGCTTGCGTAGCCTCTTTAATTCCTTTATGTGTATCGTTTACTACGTAAGTGTTCTCTCATATACATGCAGTGCCCCTATGAGAGCTACTTTGAGAATAGACTTTGAAGAGTAAACTTGTTGTAAATGTGCATTGAATTATCGATTACCCCCCGAAGCAATCTATCATGGGGCCCTTGGGACTCTGGGCCCGTCTTATACAGATTTCCTTTCTACGTGTTATGATGGGCCTGCAGGAGAACATGATATTTAAATGCTAGAGGCATGAATATCCTTTGAAATCAAATCTCTGGTTGTCAATTAAATTTACTATTGCTGATTTTAGAGAAATATATGAGATTTTTCAGCTATAATATAAATATCCATTTTTAATAAAAAACTTTGTACTTTTCCACACTTTATTTCACAACTGCGACCGGTTTCACCATAATATGGCATCTTCTGGCACATTCTGAAGCTTAGGTCATACAATATATACCCAGAGAAAGTTAAAAATGGTGGGGGTTTTAAATGGGGGAGAGAGGAGCAGGGCGATTGGGGCATGGCAGAGTGAGAAGGGGTAGTGGAAGAAACGAGAGGAAAGGAAGGAAAGCGAATCGGGGGAAGAGAGTGGGAGGAGTAGAAGGTCACCAAGTTACACTTTTCTATTTTTTAAAAAAGGAAGATTGGTTAAAGCCCCAGCCCAAACATCTGTGACTGAAGGGCAAGGAAAGTAGGCTAAAATATGCCGAAACAATGGTTCAAAAAAGGCCGCGAAGTGAGGAGCTGCAAAGAAAGGACCCCAGAGGAACCACGGGTGGGTTTATGAATGGAAAAAGGACGGAGGGTTGTGAGGGGAGGGAAGGGTTCCTAGCAACCGTAAGTGGGGAGAGGGAGAAGAGGAGTGGAAGGGCCGGAGAGGGAATAGGATGTGGGGGAGTGACAGTTACTTTTGCAAACATGGAAATATTGAAAACAGCGGAGAGGAATGCATAAATACATGGTCATTACATAGATTAACATTTTGGTTTTTCGCTAGCACACAAATTTCTAATTGTTCCAAAGCGTCCATTATATAATCTGCCTCTGGACAGGAACGGAACGACAGTTGGATCAGTTCCTCGCAAATTTAAATAATCTGCACAATAATTTGTCATTTACGATGGAAAAGGACGTGAATGGCAGTCTTAATTTCCTCGATCTAACTATCTCAATTACAGCACAGAGGCACCAATTTTCAATCTATCGAAAGCCTACCACTACGGATCATACCATTCCCCAAGATTCCTCCCATCATTTCTCCCACAAACACGCCGCATTCCATGCAATGGCTCACCGTCTCGTCCAACTTCCCCTATCACCGGAGAGTTATAATACAGAGCTCCAAACAATGTATTTCATTGCCACAACAAATGGTTTCTCAATAGAACTGGTGGACAAAATTGTTAGGGCAAAACAAAAACAGATGGCGATTAAAGAGATAGTTCCCTCTAGCCCTATTTGTGTTTCCAGGGAAAAATGGAGGTCTCTACCCTTCGTGGGTAACCTCTCATATAAATTAAGTAACTTAATGCCAAATAATTTGAGGGCAGCGTTTTATTCCCCCCTTACCTTAGGGAAAATGTTGTATAGTGGGAAGGATAAGGTTGACAGAAATATGAAATCCGGTATTTATAAATTACAGTGTGACGAATGTATGTCTTGTTATGTTGGGCAAACTGGAAGAGGAGTGTACACCCGTATTAAGGAGCATGAACGCTCCCTCAAAAATGCTGATGGCCATTCCCTATTTTCCCAGCATCTATTAGAGTGTTACCACAGCAGTGATTTTAAACCTGAAATCCTACACATGTTACCGAAAGGCCTAAAAATGGACGCTTTGGAACAATTAGAAATTTGTGTGCTAGCGAAAAACCAAAATGTTATTCTATGTAATGACCATGTATTTATGCATTCCTCTCCACTGTTTTCAATATTTCCATGTTTGCAAAAGTAACTGTCACTCCCCCACATCCTATTCCCTCTCCAGCCCTTCCACTCCTCTTCTCCCTCTCCCCACTTACGGTTGCTAGGAACCCTTCCCTCCCCTCACAACCCTCCGTCCTTTTTCCATTCATAAACCCACCCGTGGTTCCTCTGGGGTCCTTTCTTTGCAGCTCCTCACTTCGCGGCCTTTTTTGAACCATTGTTTCGGCATATTTTAGCCTACTTTCCTTGCCCTTCAGTCACAGATGTTTGGGCTGGGGCTTTAACCAATCTTCCTTTTTTAAAAAATAGAAAAGTGTAACTTGGTGACCTTCTACTCCTCCCACTCTCTTCCCCCGATTCGCTTTCCTTCCTTTCCTCTCGTTTTTTCCACTACCCCTTCTCACTCTGCCATGCCCCAATCGCCCTGCTCCTCTCTCCCCCATTTAAAACCCCCACCATTTTTAACTTTCTCTGGGTATATATTGTATGACCTAAGCTTCAGAATGTGCCAGAAGATGCCATATTATGGTGAAACCGGTCGCAGTTGTGAAATAAAGTGTGGAAAAGTACAAAGTTTTTTATTAAAAATGGATATCTATCACTTCCACGAAGTCATGCCTGAAACAATTAAATTTATATAATATAAATGTCAGACAAATATGAAGCCTAAAGAAATCAATAGATAAAAACTTTATTTATTCAGCCATGCGTTAAATAATCCCGGCTCTTTATCTTGAGTGAAAGTACTTTTAAAAAGCAAAAAATGAAACCACTGCACCGAACACAATGCTTAGCATGGACCACCAGGGGGGGCCTTTGGGGTCCCCAAGGGCTTTTCAATATAGCCTTTGTTACAGCCAGATACCTATATTTTCTATCTACATAACAATTTTCAGCTCATTCGGTCCAGTAGTTTTTGAGTGATGGAGCAACAGACAGACAGACGGATATACAGACACCATAACATTTTTATATATGTATAGCAGAATTACCCCTTAGAAGCTCGGGACAACACTTCCTTAATAAGTTATCATATAAGAGGAGAATAGATTGAAAAAAATGAAAAATTTCATTCTTTCGAGTATCCGATAAAATTACTTTTAGCTCTCTATCTTGAGTGAAAGTATTTTTTAAACTCAAAAAACTTTAACCATTGCACAAAACCCAATGCTTTAAATTGCTAATCAGGTTAACTGAGCAAAATGAATTTCCAATGCGTTAAAGACCACAGCTGGTTGCCAAGGAAATATGCTGTTGTTGATTTCGGAGAAAAATGTGCGTTTTTGCTGATTAAAACGTGGTTTTCAGACAAATACGAATAGGAAATGATAATTGATTGAAAGAATTATAAACTTCATTCTTTTAGCAATTTGATAAAAAAATCCCAACCCTCTATCTTGAGCGGAAGTAGTTTAAAAAAGCTAAAAATGAAACCAATGCACATTACCCACTTCGTAGCTTAAACCACCAAATGGCCCTTTTTGGTACCTTTTGGGGTCGTTGAGATATTTTTAAATAGCATAAAAACCTTCTCCTTGAAAAAATACATATATGCGCCAACTTTCATGATAATCGGTGAAACGGTGTGTAAGTCTATTAATCTCTGACAGACAAACAAACAAACATACAAACATCCATTTATATATATATAGATAAAAAAGCCCTCAGAGCCCCCAAAAGCAATGCTAAGCAATGGGTTAGGTACAGTGGTTTCATTTTTTGCTTTTTAAAATTACTTTCACTCAAGATAAAGGCCTGAGATTTTTTTATCGGATGGCTGAATAAAGGAAGTTTCTAATTTTATCAATTGATTTTCTTCTACCCTCCGAAGTTGTCTGAAATTCATGTTTTCAGCTGAAAAACCTCACATTTTTATCTGAAATCAACAATAACATATTTCCTTGACAACCATATATTTGATTTTCAAAGGATATACCCGCCTCTAACTATTAAATGTCATGTTTTCCTACAGGCCCATGATAATACGTAAAAAGAAAATCCGTATAAGAAGTGCCCAGAGTCCCAAGGGCCCTTGATAGATTGCTTCGGGGGGTAATCGATAAATTCAATGCATATTTACAAGTATACTCTTCAACGTCTATTCTCAAAGTAGCTCTCAAAGGGGCACTGCATGTATATGAATGAATACCAACGTAGTAAACGATACACATAAAGGAATTAAAAAGGTTACACACGCAATTAAATGTACAAGAATATTTACGTGCAGCGAATAGCAATGGTAATAATGCATCTGTTGCACAATAAAACACGGCGTTGTTTATTATCGTTTAATACACAGATGTATTACACGTAGTGAAACCGTCTGCCTCTCATTACGATTGCGAACTGTTTTTCAGACCCATTCCCACATCATAAACGTTACGAGTTATTCATATATGTTTAAAAGTGTTAATGTGCAGTTGACTTAGATACATTCACTCAATCATCGAGCTACATATTTAAGACTCTCCCATGCCACTGTTTCCCCTCCTCGGACTTAAAAATATATCCGTCAACATGCCCAATAGAAAAAAGAGTAACCATTCGAAAAAATTCTAAATTTCTAAAACAAAAGGAATGTCTTCTTTGCGAGAAACTGAGTCCTTGCAATAAAAACAACCAAAGTTAGAGTTGGATGCTCAAAGACATGCCCAACAGCGATCTCATGATAATCTCCCCGTGGTGTTTCTCGGGTTACGCTAAGATCCGCACAAATTTCATCCTTACCCAACATACGGACGGGTAACCAGCTCTAAATCTGGTTCAAATACAGACGCATCTGTTTCGAACCTTCAATCTGTTTTAAGATGGCGGAAATTATAATAACGTGCTTCTTACCCGAAAGAAGAACGGAAATTCTGCGCAATTAACGACATCCGTGCATGAAAATCGACAAGTGCACTAAGAATCACCATATATTTTTTATTTAGCAACCGAAACCAATGATTATGGCTATGCCGAAGGCGCAGTTCGGGCGATGGAGGATTCATAGGTCAAATAAACATGGCTTCTGCTGCCATTACTCCTCTTGACGTTGTCAACCGCTGGATTGTACCCTTCTGTCTAATCCTGATTAAGATACTCAACGCACATATCAACGTTGAATATTGCAACTCAATTATGCCACTGAATGCAAGTATATGTATGTACACAAGGGAAGCGATCAAGCAGTTAATCACTAAGAAGACGCCTCAAGAGAACCCTAGGGACGAGGTGACCATCCATCAATCTTTGCTATTTAAGTAGTAATGAGTCTGTATGGCCTATTTTGTGGTTTCCCGTGCATGAAAGTGGACCAACAGTCACTCATCTCTCCGTGCACCTGAAAAACGGTCAGCGTGTCTACTACAACGAACACAACATAAAAGATTGGTTACGAACTCCTCAAATGACCTCGCATACAGTTTTTCTTCAGGCTTTGCGGTTTTCTTATAAAATAAGTTTAACGTTTTTCACACCCGTTGAATTTTAACGGGTACCTTCCGCTCGTATGCTATAAATTGAGAAAGGTGTTTGTAGATTTTTCAAAGCATATTGTGGTAGAAATTAACGACAGCATATTTTTATCGACCCGCATCTCGCATTTTCTAAATAACTTTCAAAAGGGTACTTTGGCATAGATTTATAACTTATATATTTAAACTAAAGCGTATACCGTGCACCATATTTATCCAGCGTCCATTAGTCGCATAATAAGAACAAATGGACAAATATCCCTCAAGTTTTCAAGTGAGTAAGGCGACACCGACTATTTAAATTTTTTGTACTAACTTCATCCCAAATATGAAATGTGAATGGTAATAAGAAAATTGATGGAACAATAGTTCTTGCGAGTAAATATGACCCTCTGAAATAATATAAAGAATAATGTGCGCCATAAATAACTGAAATCGTATTTTTTCATAGTGCCTATACATACTATTTTTCGCTATATAACATGCTAAATATTATTCTCGATAGGGTTGGGCAAGGGCCTAGCCACGTTGAAACACCCGGAGAGTGTGGACGTGTTTTTTCCGAGCGAAGTAGCCTTGACGAGTGCGGGGTAACGTGTTGAGTGAGCCCTGTGATCGGCCTCGCGATCGCCGGGGACGGGCTTTCATGTGCGTCCCTGGTGTGAAGTGTTTCTCTCCTTAGTGAGGAGAATATTTAAATAATAAGTTCTTTATTCTTTCTTTCTCGGCATCATGCCGATCGAGAGGAAAAATACCATAAAGATTAACTTCGTAGATCTACAGTCGGCGGCTAAACCTTTAGAGCTCCATCACTTCATTGATGTCGAGCTCAAGATGAAGCAGGAGGAAATTGTTGGAATCCAATTTGGCCCCTCACGAAAATGCGCTTTTGTGAAATGCAGAAATGAAATAACTATGGACAACATACTGAAGAGAGCAGTCGAAGTGTTTGACTTCCCCGAGAAATCGAAGAGACGAGGGAAGGCCAGCATCGAAGCAGCTACTAAAGGAGCAACATATATCAAGGTATGTCAACTCCCATTTGAAATGGATAGAAAAGAGATGGGTAAATATGTGAAAGTGTTGGACTTCAGTGAGAACCAGTAGGGAGAAGAAAGCGAATTTCGAATCCCAACCGGAGCAAAGACTGTAAAAATGGTGTTAGAATGCGAGATACCTAGATATATCCCAAGTAGTGGAGAAAAGGCAATCAACCATTATGAAATCCAAAAATCACATGTTCGAAATGTGGAAGCTATGACCACGTTCGAATCGAATGCAATGCTAAGACTAGCACAGCCAACTCGGACGCCATTAGATTGGAGAAAGCAAAAAAACCCGAGAGAACTCTACAAGAAAAAACAAATGGCGACAAAGACAATGACAAGGACAGCAATGGAATACGACCTTGCCTTTCCAGGAATATTTCCCACTGCAAAAAGTACCCTAGGAGGCACCCTAGGAGGCACTCCCAAGCATCCAACGAGGCCCCGCGAGAGAGTAGCGGAGAAGAGGGCTGCGGTGAGACCGAGCAAGAAGACATACAGGAAGGAGAAATAAGGCAAGATGGCACCCCCTCGATCAAAAAGCTCAGTAGGAGGCAAATTAGGAAAAAACAACAGAACAATTAAAACGTGACCACAGGCTCGGAAACCGAGAGCACAACATGTGGAAACAAAAGAAGGAGAAGAAAATTAAAGGGACAAAAGACAGTGAACAATTAAATACCATGCATATTGAAAAACAAGTTATAGACGACAAAAAACAGCGAGTGAATAACGCAGAAAAGGAAATTAAAGAAACAGCAGTTGAAGAGCGAGCGGGAAAATCCCAAGAGAAAAAAAAAGAAGAGCGTCGAGCCGTCTGATCCTACTTCCGTGACAACAGGGGGCGGCAAGGAGAGCGGAATGCATGGCGAGACGGAGAAGAAGACGGAGGAGGAGGAAGAGAAAGCAGAGACGGGGGCAGATAACAGCGTAATGGGGCAGCCCAGCTGTGGAAGGAAGAAGGTAGTGGAGGGATAGGGAGGCAGCCCCAGTTAACTGAAACGGGAAAAGATGTAGCAGAGACTTTAGGGACAACATTTCTAGCTAGACGGTGTATAAAAATAAAAAACATTTCGGCAGCATGAATCGGGGCGAATCATCAGCCTAATGGTAGGAGACGTGTATTTTATAAATGCATATGCACCCTCGGGCTGCGAGAGAGACGAATTCTTCAATGAAATAATTCTCCCGTACTTAATTGGATTTACTTGGAAATCAATATTAGGGGGGACTTAAACGCTATATATCGCAAAGAAGATAGTGACAACAATCGAGAAAAAATTATATATCAAACTATGAAAAATCTCCAGATTTTAATAAATAATATATAGGCCACGGACGTTGCAATTAAAAATAAAAAAAAAATGTAAAGTTCACTAGAATTGGGCAATCGTCAAAAACTAGGATAGACTATTTTCTGGTTTCACGATGTCTAAAAGAAAATTTTCAAAACTACCATACTTTTCCAATATCTATTTCGGATCACTGCGCGATAACTTAAGATATTAATATTAACGCAAACATCTCTCAACCAAACTCAAGGATTAATAACATACGTAATGACAACTCCAGCTGGAGACTTGATGCTAAAAACATTCAAGCAGAAGAGGGAATAATTGAAAAAAACACATGGGAAGTAAATAGACAGCTAAACCACAAAAACATAGATATGAACCCCTTGTACTGGTGGGAAAATATTTTTAAAATAAATGTAACGAAGAAGCTAAAGAAACTAACAAAAGAATACTACAAGAGTCAAAGTTTAACAATTTCAATGTATAGGAGTACACTCAAAGAACTGATTGATTCATAATAAAGGCCACCTAGCTTCAGGGAGCAGGTAAAGGACTTAAAGCAAATCATACTAAAATACGAACTCAAAAAAATAGCGCCTCGAACGTGGCAAAAAGAAGGCGACATAAACAAATGGGACCTGCTTATGCTAGCCACGATGAAACATACGATAGAAAGAGTGAGAGGAGGAGAAGTTGAAGGTCTCGTAAACAACACGAGTAGCGATAGCGAGGCGAAACAGCTGTTAGAGGAAGCGAAAGTCAATTTCCAAGCCCGATATGCGAGGTACGATGAGTGGAGCGAAGAGGACGCCCCTCCTCTTCCTCCCCTCCCACAAATTAGCGAAGTAAACAAGCGAAAATTTCAGGCGAAAATAACTTCCGAGGACATCGACAACATTAGAGACAAATTATAGAAATGCAAAGTCCCGGGTAATGATGGCTTGCCTTATGAGTTTTATTTAACCTTTTGGAATAGTTTAAAACCTGCGTTCCTGACACTTTTTAACACGATGATGAAAGGAGGCAATCTATCAGAAAAAAACGAAAAAAGCCAAGATTACGTTAGTTCCAAATACAAAAAACGCGAAAAAAATCGAGAACTATAGGCCTATTTCACTCCTGAATGCAGATTATAAAATATATGCCCAAATCGCAACTAAAAAATTGGTACAACTAGCTAACGAAATAACGTACGAAAATCAGTACGCGGGAGTGGGAAAAAGAAATGCGATAGACGCAAATCTATTAATAAGAGACATAATACTCTCCCCACAAAAACGGAGAGGACTCTAGCACTTATTGCCATAGATTTGGAATAAGCTTTTGACTACATAAGGACAGAATGAGTCACACATGTACTAAAAAAATGAATTTCCCAGACGAAATGATAAATATGATTCAGATTACCTATAAAGACATAAGTTCTTACATAAAAATAGGGAAGGCAGAATCTGAAACATTTGCAATTAAAAACTCAGTAAGACAAGGATGCCCAATGTCAATGATGCTATACACGTTAGCAATTGAACCCATACTGAAAGAAATCGAAACAAGAGGAATAGGAGTTAAACGCTGTGGAAAGATATACTATTGTGTAGCATACGCGGATGACATAACTCTCTTCTTAAAATTAGAAAATGAATTAGACACTATAAAAGAGGTTTTTACGGTCTTCGAACCGGCAGGAATTAAAATAAACCAAAAGAAATCAAAAATCCTGCATATTAAAGGGAACGAATTTCAAAATAACTACGGGTAGGAAACTGCACAAGAAGACAAAATTCTAGGTCTATGGTGGGAAAAGAACCTTTTCAGAACAGTGGATAGAAATTGGAACAAGGCCTTAAACACCATACAAGGGAACTTAACAAAAATCTCAGACTGTAGAATGCGAACGATAGCAAATATAAACCTTCTAAACCAAATTTTGTATCACGTATTATGGTACGTTACTCATGTATGTCCACTCCCTGAACAAAAAAATGCCACGCTGATTAAAATTACGAACAGATTCATTTGGAGAGGCTTTCTGAAAAAAGTAGAAAGAAAACAACTCTATGCCCCTCCTAATTTAGGTGAATTAACCTTAGTAGATACAAAACTAAAAGCAAAAGTCATAAATAGGCGAAAACCCGCTGAGATAATATTAGATGGAAATTACAATAGAAAAACCCTGTTAGCCAGTGCATTGGGGAAAGCTAAGGTAATGAGATTCTTTAGAAATGTGTTTACCGATGGAATAGAATACAAAAACAAATACATTATGGGAGGAAAAATGAACACAACAAACAAAATATATGAAGAGGAAATAAAAAAAGTACTCAACAACAATCCAAATACTGGGAAAAGGAATATTTGGGCGGACTATACTAAAATTAAATATTGTATAAAAGAAAGAAGTACAATGTATCAAATATGTAGTGGTTGTCTAGTGACTGAAGAAATGAGACATAAACTCGGCCTAGTTAATTCCCCAACATGCCAAATTTGTTTTAGGAAAAATAATACTTTGCATAAAGTTATAGGATGCCACAGGCCAAACAGAGAGTGAGAGTGGGAGACAATAAAGAAAATTTACAAAGACTTAGATACCTTTGGGAATGGTGAAATAACAGAGGAAAAACTAATGTCCTTAGACTTAAAATTATTCCTTACAAATAAATGCGTAAAATTAGCAGAATTAATCGCAAACTTGGTAGAAAGTAACACACATGACACAGATACGAGGGAGGCATTAATGGAAAAAATAAAATATCTACACAAGCAATTGAAAACTTACGAGAGAGAGAAAAAGTGGTTGTCCAATGTGTTTAACTATAGTTTTTATAAAAAATAACATATGTAATAATTTAATTCTGCTCATGTGAGCATACCTGTAACAATTCGATGTAGAATCCTTATCTTGCTTATGTTTAAACAAAAAAAAGAATGTGTGAAATTGTAGGAAAAAAATATTTGCAATGAAATGTTATATGTACTAATAACTCCAAAATTTGACAATGTAAATATAATGTTAAATAAATAAAATCAGTAAAATAAAAAAAACACCGGTTCCCGTCAGAACACCGAAGTTAAGCAAAGTTGGGCCCGGACGGTGGTTGGATGGGCGACCCTCCTCCATACCTCGACCAGGCATGGATGGAGAGATGATACTCCCTCCAGACCTATACCGGAAGGCCGGAGGGAGACCCAGACCGGACCGGTTGGAGGGAGGACATCCTTTATATCCTTATCAAGTGGCAGACCGGCAAGGGGTTGGCACAATGGACCAAGAAAGGTCTAAGTGCCCGGGCTCCTGACGAAGGCACCCCTAACAGCAATCTAAACAATCTAATCTATTCTCGATGGATCAAGTTATCAAGGATTAAAAATCGGTTGGGAATATGTGAGTATGGGCTTGGAGACTAGTAAAAACTTACCTGAGGTTCATGGAATCGCATGTTATAGGCATTACTGTAGTGCTGTGACATGGGTCTGAAATGGCATCAAAATCTCTGGAAGGTCGCGTTGACACCTTTTACTGTCAATGGCACACTGCAATAGTAAATGAAATAGTGTTTCACAAATTAGCCACTATAAACGAAATATTCACATAGTTGTTAATATCTTTCTACTATACTTCTGTGATAGTAATTTTTCTTATAATTGCATAATCCCATACCGCACAGGATTGAGATATAGGTACTCGTATTGATTTGGTCAAAATGTTGAGTGAGACTATAACTGGTATATTACCAGCATATATGACGGACTCACAGTCGCGGAGGGACCTTGCATATATTAATAATAATATTAATCTATTTGCAATAAATACACTTTCAAGTATAAATACATTATAAAAAACGTTAAAATATTTTAAGAACGGGTAATGCAAAAAATGGTATGGTTCAGATAGTCTGTCGTTCTTTCACCTCTTGTATTTTTTAAATATGCTGTTATTTAATAAACAATTAGTTGTTTGATGCTAAAAATATACTTCTGGACATGTTAGTGCCACTGTGCTATAAGTTGAGAAAGGTATTTGTACTAACTTTGAGGATACCGGGACAAGCCACGGAATTTTCTTTACTGAGTCACCCGCAAGTGCACATATGTGCGATATTCCAAATAGGAAAAATCATTCGCCTTCACCGGGACCAGGGGTGTCATTCTGTAATTCGTCGGTTCCGTACCGATCGGTTGGGCTTCCTAAACAACCGACCGGTTGAGATTCCGTACCGACTTGGACTCAGCCACCGACGGAGCCTATTTCAGCGATTCTGTATGCAAGTCGGTGCCATTCCAGTCGGTTGGGTAACTCCTCCAACTCAATGTTCCCCCCTCCTCCCAATTTTCCGAGTGTTTCCGAAGCTGACGGTTACACGCTGTATTCCCACCAATGGAAGACGATAGAAGAAACAAATGACTATCGGAAGCCGCCTAGTGCTCTCGGGGTTGAAAAATACAACAACAGAAATCAACGATGTTGAAAGGAGAATGATAGTATATTAATTTATGTGACTTTTGAGCGTTACAATGTGTATTTGTCAATTAAAATAAGTGCATTATTCTTAAAGCACATATCTAGTAGCGTCCGTGAGAATATGAAGTATCAATAAAAGACTTTGAGTGCTACGAGATAAAATGAAGTGTGCGAAGTGAGAATGAATCAGCTGTGATCGTTTGAATCCAGAAATAACTTTCAAAATTTCAATTTAACCTGTATATTGATTGATTATATTTATTAACTCGTGTGATTGAGATCCGACATTTAACAGCGTTTTGTATGTGGAATTTCTAGTTGCAGAAAAGGCATTACGTGTAGTACCAATATAGTATTTAATCTTCCAAAGATTGATAGAATTGTTCGTTGAAATAAATTGAACAGTGGCGTGATATCGAAAATAAAAAATCCGTGTATGTATTATGTATTGTAGGGATGGTATTGAAATATTCTTGTAGATATATTATTCTATATTCGTGGTTTTAGGACAGTGAAATTGCTGCGCGCTCGTGTCATGAAACATTTAGTATGTGATTTCGTGGAGCAAAGTTGAATGTAAAATGAATTTAATGAGTGATAAATAAATACATATGGTGAACGAAATTTAAGTTGAATGTGCTATAGAAGAATTTGAATTAGCTATTAGCACTCTTGGTTATTGTACGTGTACCTATTTGCAAGTAGTGTTGTCACCACACCATGGTGTTGTCCAACACATTGTTTCAACATTATTTAATGAATAATCGGAAATTTAGTATGGTAGAGTGATGATTTACAGTTCAATGCAAAAGATTCATAAAATATATCTCCTCAACTACGAAAATAGAGGCCGGAAGCAAACAAACATCAGTATAAATACGAACTTTCGTTACCCTGGCTCAAAATCGGGGGATAACATAGGTAACGACACAAGAATACGATACAAATGTGCGAAAAC
Source organism: Pyrrhosoma nymphula (assembly GCA_963573305.1). Lineage (NCBI taxonomy): Eukaryota > Metazoa > Arthropoda > Insecta > Odonata > Coenagrionidae > Pyrrhosoma > Pyrrhosoma nymphula. Next base: position 62,138,230 of record OY754339.1, on the reverse strand, counting down.
GCCTATTTCCTGAAATCAGAAGCTACTTTAGTATGTAATCTAGTTAAGTAAGTGACTGCATACACGATATATGATTATAATATGAAAACTTTCAACGGGAATCATCCATTTAAGAATAGCCAAACCGCAAAAATAGGCATTCACCGCGGACAATTTTTGGCAATTATTATGAAAAATATTCCGGTGACAGTATGCTGAATAGCCTAAATACGGTGAAATTTACGTACAACTGTTAGTGCCAAATAGAAAAACATTTTTAACAGCCAAGAGAATACAATGCAATACTACGGAATTCTAGTTGTGTAGAAGTTTCTCTTATAGATCATCACCTTTATGACCTTAAATTATTCGACTTTTGCTTTTTCTCTCTTAAGAACAAATTACGTCGCTATTACATCCATGAATATATGTTTAATCATTATTACAAGTATCAAATATCCCATTTCAGGCTAAAAATCCAAATTTATTATCGATTTGCATCGGTGTTTCTCAAGCAAACCGACTGATTCTCCGCCGCACCGACAGCTCTTAGGTGTCAGTGCGCACCACCGATTCACACCGACTGGAGCTCGCCGGCGCACCGATCGGGTGCGTACAGAATCGCACGGCTGCTCTCTCTCGTCGGTGTGACGTCCCACCCGACGAAAAGCCTACCGTACCGATCGGTTTGGAGTTACAGAATGACACCCAGGGGTCCACAGGGGAAAAGGACTTTCTCGGTAGCTTGAACAGAGAAGACGTGTTTTTGTGAAAGTTCCAAAGTGCGGTGTACGAACGGTGTACGAGCGGAAGGGGAAGCAACAGAGCGGGGGAAAGGACAAATAGCTCTAGAAACATCAAATGGATTGGAAGTGGAGATATTGGAAAATGACGAGGCTGACGCCAAAAAGAATGAAAAAGGATCTTTTCAATACTTCAGGAAGGAAAGAGACAAGACAACAGAGAAAACAATGACTCACTGGAACAGCTCAAGAGAGGAAAAGCAGAAACTGGAGCACGCTCGGTGGAGGAGGCGGCCTTCGCCATCCATAATGCGCCGACGGCAGCCAGCCCAAAGCCATTAACGGACGAGATGAGGGAACTCCCCTGCCCCAGTGTAGGGAATCCCGAGAACGAGTGCATTACTGAGGGTTTGACTTCAGTGAAAATTCCCGTTTCTCTTAGACCCCCAGCTCCATCAGTATCACAGGCATCGGTACAAATAACTCTAGAACAATTTCTAGATTTTATCAAAACGGCCTTTAACGTATCTTGCCGATGTTCGCTGCACGCGTTCTAACTCAGTTTCCAAGCCTAGCTCATAATGATCCCAAATGCTGGCTGCGTATTCCAAGTGGGGTCTAACAAGGGAGAAGTAGCGGATTTCCCTAGCTTTATCTTCGCACTTGCCAAGTACTCTTTTAATAAATCCCAATTTACGATTAGCTTGGCCGGTAATTTCTCGAATATGTTTACTCTGCGAGAGACCATTAGTCAGTTTAACTCCGAGGTATTTAACCAATTCTACAGTCTCTAATTGGCTGTTGTGTATGCTGTTAGAGCTAATAGAGCGTATTGGGGAAGAGGGAGGGGAAGGGGACTTTTGGCACACCCCACAAAACCCCCCCTTTCAGGTCCGACATAACAAATCCTGAAGGCAGTGGCATATCTAGGAATTGCCTTTCGGAGGGGGGACCATACCGGGGAGTCTGGGGAAAACTTAAGGTTTTTTTTTCCTTGAAAACTCTATTTTAACGCATTTTTCTACCTTTCTAAAGTGACTTTTTTAAAACTTACGTTTAAATAACTTTCAGATTTTAAATAACATGAATAGCAAAGTTATTTTGATGTTGCTAAGAGTATACGTAGTACTCATAGATATGTGTCCTAACTCCTTACATAGTTTTTCTTAGGCCCGTTCACACAGTAAAAAAGCAATGGATATGATGAGGATAAAAGTGTGCTAATGAACTTTTGGCAAGTAAGCCACGTAAACTAAATTTAAATTTTATATTTCAATTCTGCATTTAAAAATTTAATTTGTAAAAATATATGTTCCTCGTGAACAGATTTTTCAATAAGATCTCTGATCTCTTATAATATTGAATTTTTCTCAGTTATGATGTTTCAATATTTCATTTTGTGAGCTCATCCCAGTATATAAATTACAAAATAATTATATTGGCCTAGGCCTTTAACACTTATACTCTTTAGAAAGAATGAAAAAGTGTGACAGTACATAGAAATACAGTACTTACAAAAGTAATACAGGTAGATAGTATATTCTACGTAAAATGAGTACCAGTACTAAGTGAAACTGAAAAATTAGGTTATTTCAACAAAAAATCCAAACTGATAAAGTTTAAAGTTGAATTCCCCTTGAGTTTTTTGTCATTTCATCAAGGATTTCTTCAGGAGAAAATAAAATATCTTTATTTACATACAGAAAAGATAACTCATTTAACCTGGTTTCAATAGCTGTTTCTTAAATAATTCTTCAAATATCTTGGAGTGGAAATGATTCTTTCAGCGATGCAAGAGATCAATGGTAAAGTTCCCATTATTTGGGAACAAAAAAAATTATTTAAAAATTCCAGGAACTTTGATCAGGTTAGCTTACTTAAGACATATAGTATCAATAAGTCCAAATATTCCTGAAAATTCTGCCCCAGCGTTGTCCCTGATTTTTTTAAATTTCATTAACAGTATTTTCAGCGTAGGTGACACAACTGGACAAATCAATTTTCTCACTCTAAGTATTTAGTTAGAGGCAAGAAGTATGAAAATACTTTCTTTACTATAAATAATGCAATGAGAAAATCACATTTGTAAATGGTAAAGTGCATCAAAGTTGCGTTAGTTGTTAGAGTAATCAAGCCAATCTCTCTTTTTGAGCCAACTATACTGGAACTTCAATTTGCGTTTTCCGAGCTCTGTGGAAGGGAATTGCACATTTTTATCAGGTTTCTAGGCTTTTTTTGACAAATTTTCTCTTTCATCAGCATTCATCTGAAAAATATGTGTTTAGTTGCACGAAAACAGAAAAAGGTTTATTTTAAAAAAATTGCGGTCAAACCACACAGTGGGTAGGATAAATACGGGTGAGAATAGGGTACTTTTTGAGGCGACGCTTTTAATCTCCCAACATTTTTAAGGCCCCAAGGTTAGGTTTCTGTTCCATAGGGGAAGAGAAGGGAAGTGGGATGGGTAAGGCGTTTTACGCTCCTTTTCTATTCTACTGAAACAAGTTTGCTAGTAACTAAACTCTCGGCCCGTCGAACGAAAAAACTACAATACAGCAGATAGCGTACCGCCCGCGCCCGGCGCTAACCGCGGAACCGGATCTGTCCAATGTATTTGCGGAGGGGAGTTGGGTTACAGGTTCGTCAGTTCAACTGTATTAACATTGAAAACGAATATTATTCGAGACGTGTACTCAGAATGGTGCGCTTGTACCTACAGTAATCTGTTGATGTTATGACTTAGAATATTTCTTATTTTCAACATAATTATGGATTATAAATCTTTTTGTACGTTGTACTAATTTAATTTTTTGTTCTGGCGGGGAACCGGTCCCGTTCGCCCCCCCCCCTAAATAATAAGCCTGCCTGAAGATGGAGGGCTACCATGACCAGCTGCCCGGATGTTCCCTCGTAATGACCACGCAGAACCAATGGACAACAATCCATGCATCGGGCGATGACACCTCATCTTCCACGGAGGGTGGAAGGGAGCACCAACCGATCCGAGATCGAAAACGGTATGGTCTGCGGAGAGGTTCTCGACGAATCAGCCTGGAATCCAAGGTGACATCAGAAGAAGACACCGTTAAAAGGATGTGAGTTGATGCGCGGTAATAGCTCTTGGTATTTTAATATTTAGAAAAATAATATACGCATAGGATCGATCAGCATTGCGGGAATTTGGAGTGTCTTAAAAATTCGCATATTAAAGAATTACATTATAAATGAACGATTAGATGTAAGCCTACTACAATAAGTTAAAGAGGACCTCCCGTGGGATACCAAAAACTTTAATGCAATTGTCAACAATGGCACAAATTATAGAGGCACCGCATTCCTCGGGCGTTAAGACTTGCCAATATAAATATAAGATGACACGAATCAGGACGCATCACGTCCATCAAAATCCAAGGTATACCTACATGTAATCAATATTTATGCCCCATCCGGAGAAAAAGATCGGGCTCTCAGAGAAATATTTTTATAGGAAACACTAGCTCCTTATCTTAAATGTTTTACAGGGAAGCCGGAGACTTCAATTGTATTTTTAGAAAAGAGGACAGTTCCTCTAACAGAGAGAGACTATACTACCGTACGAGTCCGGCATTTTGACAAGTGATCGACTCTTTAATCTTAAATGATCTCGGAGTCAGCCTTTCACAAGGCCCTTCAGCCTTTACCAGAACAACCTCTGTCGCAAAAACTCATCTCGACTACATCCTTACATCAAGATTATTATGGAAAGAGGTAACTCGCTTTGAAACAAAACCAGTCTCATTCTCCGACCACTACGCCGTTTTCGCAGACCTCAGAACACAACTACCTATCTCACGTAGATCTTAAAGTAAATGCACTAAATGGCGCATGGACCTTCGAATACTATGCAAAGAGGAAATCCGTGAACGCATAAGAGAAAAAATAGAGTCTAATCAGCATAGCACCACTCAACGATGGCATTGCGAACTGGTGGTAATTAGCATTGTAAAAGAATATACGTCAATTCATTCAAAAGGAAACCAAATAATATAAGAAAGTTTATATAAGACATACCATGAAGCTTTGGAATAACTTTTGCTGACCAACAATAAACATCCTAAATTTGCTGAAATGGCGAAAGATCTAAAACTAATTATCCTAACGTTTGAACTAGAGAAATAGGCACCTGTAAACTGGCAAAGAGAAGTTCATTGCAAATAAAGAGATCTCCTGACTTTTCGGAACTAGGAAAAATAATAAAATATTAAAGGAAGGAGGACACCTGCCACTCAGCCTGCGCTAATGAAGGCGGAAGGCCGAGTGATATTCTACGAGACGAGCCAAGCACTTAAAAATTATGTTATATCATCCGAATGAATATTTTTATGCAATTACGAAATTTATTTTTCACATAGGTAGTAGTATTATTGTTTTCCAATAACATATCAAATTTCACAACTTGCTGTATGAAAATGTTAAATTCTTACTGTAGGTATATCAAGGTGTGCATTTGGGGTTTAATAATCAGAAGTTGTCTTTCCATTTCTGACAAAATCTTGACTTTAATTCACTTGTCTGATAAATACAAAGCTAATTTCAGCTTTCTTGAACTCTTCGTCGTAATTTTTTATAATTTTCGGAACAATAGGAGCTTAAAAATGTTATTTTTAATGCAATCATAACGCGTAATTACTAGAGAGTGGATTAGAAGTTAGCCGATTTACTGTGATGCAGAGTCATCTGCATGCCACCAAAATAAGTTTCAAGTAGAGTCGTCGCATATATTTCCACTATGGGAAATCCATCGGCCGCCATTGTTGGGACTAAAACACTTTTGCCCCTTATGGAGGAGAGGGACTTGAACACAGTTTTTTATTTCAAACATATCATACTTTTTAGTAGTTATAGGGCTTTTATTTGTAAACTTAAGCAACGAAGTGACAAAATGTAAGTTGCCAATGATAAACACAACAGCGGCTGTTTTCATAAACCACCGTGAGCCGGATTATGAAATGTTCTTTATAAGAAATTGACTCAGACCTTACTTTATGGAACCACGTCATTGTAAAATAAAATAGAAATAACTTTTTAAGTTCCACACTAAATTTATTACCATCCATGGTATCAAGGTGATTCATTTTTTAAAAACGTTCTTTACTTTAAAATACAAAACTTGCCAGAGACGGGATTCAACCAAGTGACATGTGAGTGAAATGCGGGATATGCTGCAAATTAGCACTTTGCCTATTCATCTGCAAGGGGATAGTAACTTCACCAACTTTTCCCCAGAAATTATTCTATTTTTATCAAATAATTATTTATTCCTGAATTGCGCCGGACCTACGTATTGCGAAGTACCGAGATTACCTACCCTCTTTTCTGCAATCGATCTAATTGCCTTGGTCATTGGATATTCAAATGAGGACATTTTCACCCCCTTGTGATTCAGGTGTTGTTGTTTGTGGAATAGACTACGGGCAGAGAAACCCCGCGTCTACATTACGCTTCACACGTGATATTGAACAGAGGGCCAAATTTTAATGCTCCATCCGAAAAGAAACTGAATGTCCTTGGAATGCATTTAATGTAGTATGGAAGTAGGAGCGTGGTGGCCTAGTGGGTAGAGCGCTTGGGTACTGATCTAAGGGTCCCGGGTTCAAATCCGGTGAAGCCTGAAGCGGACGCCCCCAAACAAAAAAAAATCTCGGAGTGCGAGGTGGCCCAGGGAAAGAAACTGGCCCCCCCGAACCCTGAATATGCGAAATTCACACGCCTGTGGCTTAGTCAAGGGAGAGCTAGACAGAACTATCCAAACCAACCTTCGGGTTGAATCACAGAACGATGAACGAAAGTAGGCGTCGGGATACCCCAAAGGTGTCTCTGGGATCTTCTGGATTTAAACCTAGTGCCTCAGAATGGGAAATATTAATTATTCCTTTGGTATCCATTACGTATCATCTATAAATTTTTAACAAGGTACTTTTACTCAGTATGTTTCACCAATGTTGCGAAAAATTTTTATGGAATCCATATTTGGATATTATATGTGCTTTTACATTAAGTACTTGCGTCTGGCTAATGGATGAGAGCGCTGAGTACCAAACTTCTCTTGGGTTTCTATCTTATCTGCTTGGGCATCTGCTACAAGGTGAAGAATTGGAAGGTGAAGACCAGGAAGAAGAAGAGGTAAACAGCGGTAAAAATATTACCGTTGAATGTTTGGACAGCAATGAGGGCAGCGAAATAAGAAAATATTAAACATGGCAGGAGATAAAAGGAAAAGAGATGTGATTGCGTTTTGAGAGATGAAATGTAAGAATAGTAGGGAGCATTGGAGTTTTAGTAATATAGAAATATTAGTGCGGGGACAGATGTCACGCGGATGGCTATGGTATTGGAGTCAACATTGGGGAAGAGGGTAGAAAACATTGATCAGACGAGCGACAGGATGCCAATGGTTGAAATAAATTTACCCCGGAAAATTTTATTTTGGTCCAGGTGTAAATGCCTACAAGGAACTACAGGAAGGAAGAGATAGATGTACTGTAAAATAAATTTAAAGATATAATTAGAGAATTGCCGGGTTAGAGAAACTCAGAAGTGATTGGGATTTGAATTGCAATGATGGGGGAAGGGAGGGATGGATATGAAGGATATGAAGTGGGAAAGTATGGTACGGGGATATGGAATGACTGCGGTGAGAAGGCATTGCATTTTACAGGAGAAATCATTTTAATAAAAAACACTTGCTTTCAACATTACCTCAGTTGTACTTACTCATGGAAAATTCCGGGAGACAAAGGGACATATGTAAGTGACCATATCATGGTAAAGCAGAGGTTTAGAACGTATCAAAAATCGGTGCGGATTTTAGGGGACAGATAGGGACTCGTATAATAATTTAGTGCTCTTAAAATATGATGTTAGGGTCAAAAGGTTAAGTAAAAGTTGAAGAATGAAGAGGTGATTAAGGTATGAGATCTAAAAGAGGTAAAAAGAAGGGAACGACAGAAGCTGATGGACAGGAACATAGGTGAGTCAAAGGAAATGGATGATATCGAAGGAAAATAGTAGCGCATGAATACAGAAATAGTTAGAGAGGTAGCAAATACGATAAAATCAATGGAAACGAGAATTAAGACGCCATGCGTCACAGAAGATGTTATCAGAAAATAGGGGAGAAAAGGAAGTGGGAAAACGTTAGTACTAAACTAGAAGTAGGAGGCATAAGGAAATTAATTAGGATATACCTTTCAAGGGAAAAAATATTTGTTATTACTTATTAGGTAACTGTGGAAGTTACAAAGTTCGTATCGCTATCAATATGACGACCTTACACCAAGTAAAACTTTCAACTTTTGAACTTCAAATTCCAGGTTAGGCACCCAAATGGCACGGTTTTCGGGGGGTTGATTGATTCCGAATTTCGTATACTGTAAGCGCGAGTGTATAATTATTATATAATTTATAGGTTTCATCGACATTTAATAGAAAAAGAAATCACACTTCAAGACCTTAAATTTTCAACACTGAAATTGTGACCCACCCTAATGATCATGTACTATCTCGTAATACTCTTGAATTAATGGCAAGCCAATACTTCCCTTCGTAAGTATACCTCTATTTTACTAATTTAAGATCTTACTCACAAGAAGAGTATAAATAGGTACACTCTAATTTAACTTCCTTATGGTTTTCAAGATGGTATGTTTGTGAATGCAAATTTTAAATTGACTAAACGACAAAGTTTAAGCGCAATATTTCAAGAACTCAACCGACGATAATCGAAGTTTGAAGGCTCATCTTCATCTTGATAATAAATTACTTGGAATTGCATATATTTTATATAGTAACGAATGGAACCCCAAAATGAATGTTTGCTGGGCAAGCTAACTCTCCAATATCGGGAGCCGTACCGACCCTCAACGAGCGTATAGTCTAAAACTCCATTCCTCCTGCTTCACCTCCGCTGAGGGCTGTTTATATTCGTCATGTGTTTTTGGGAACTTGAGCTACATCGTTAAATCCACCAGCCCTGGTATGCGCCATTTGACCCCGTACTAAACAAATAATAATGGAACTTCACCTCACTGTCCCATGACCTCAGCAGTTGGCGATCTTGCGAACCCGAATCCTCGAGCGAACGTGCGTGTCCCCGTTTGAACGGATCCACAAATCCTTGAGACGAACAGCGAACCTTGTGCATTTTTCTGCGCTTGTTTACCTCTCTCGGTGTTGGAGGAACTCAAGGAGAAGGCCTGGTCGTAGGGTTTCATATGAAAGACAAAGATCTGTTATTTTCGGCCGAAAGGAGATATGGAAGCTCCGACCGAAGCCTTGTTCCGCTGGAAACACCAACAAACAAAAAGAAATCTTCCCCCCACTCCCAAAAGAATTCGCCGGATGAAGAATCCGTGAAGCGTTATCGGCTTTGGGATACGACTTATCGGTATTTCTTGTGCGAGGAAGACTGCGAAAAAAATCCACTCTCCTGATGGCATAGGTCGCTGTGGCAAAGTGCATTACTTCTGCGAAAAGGGGACTAATAGTAGCCTCGTTTGCGTGCAAGAAAACTAGTAATTTATAAAGTACTAGTAAATACGTTGTTATAATCCATTGGTGAAAAATCAGCTCAACAACATTTCCCGATAGATAAGAAAGATAATGTTAAGAGATAAGAATTTTTATTTCGCACGTAATAAAAATAGCTGAGATAGCTAATGACATCGGAGAAAGGGCGTAAGACTTCCTCGGTGAAAACCATTATTGGCTAAGGAAAGGGATCGGGACTCGAAACGCATTTCGGGTGATCAGAATGCTAACATTTATTATAGATAATAGCCACCATGTCTCTATTTGCTTCTTAGGCTGCTGAAAGACTTATGACAAAGTGCATTTGACAAGAATAATAAATTTTAATGAAGAAATAGGGAGTAAGTACACTGAAAGTTTAGGCGATTAATTATGAAACCTCTCCGGGATGAAGCGGTAAACGTAGAGTAATGAATGACGATTCGGAATGTGCATAGGTTCGAAGAAGATTCAGGCCAGACCATTCCTCGTTTCCAATGATTTTCAATTGCACTCTGAGAATTTGGTAATAGATGTATACAAAGGAATAAAATTGGGAAGGAAAGCAGCAGGTTAGCTGTTAATTTTGGTATATTTTTAGATGGCCAAGATTTATTTAGACAGTCAGCCACGGGACTCAATGACTATTTCGCAGGTGAAAAAGTGCGTGATATGTGGGATGTGAATCATATTAAGCGCAGGTAATGAGGTTTTTAATGTAACAATAGCCAAAAAAGAAGGAAAATTAGGAAAATTCTGAGCTGGGGAAATAGTTTAGCTTTCCGGGAAGTATTTTGAATGATAATTGGTACTGCAGCAAGGACAAAAGCAGTAGAATTGTACCAACAAAGAAGCATTTGAATAGAAAAATGAATAGATGTTAGCGACTGAACAATTACGTCATTCAGAAAAGGATAAACTAATGTATGGAGCTTGGTATTACAGAGGATTTTAAAGTTTTTTTAAATATAAATTTCGCCGTTTTCAAGTAGGATTGAGATAAAAATAATCGAAAAGTCGAAAGGAGACAAAGAGAGACAGCACAAATAAAACGTGGTGTTTCCTAAGGTGATATATATGGGATGACTCAACTACGGGATTAGGTTTAGATTTATAGGGTGCATCGACTGCAAAGGTCATTTTGCTCAACGATGGGAAAGGGGATATTACGGCAAATATCCATATTCGTCGAACACACTTGATGATAAATTTGCAACTATATCCCGATAGTAGCACAGTTAAATTAAAACGATATTGCGATTTAAATTAAAACGACATCGTTGAGTAACGCTAAATTAAGAAACAGAGAATTGATAGTAAACGCAATATTTTATCTTGAGGGAAATTCGGAGTGGTTAGTGAATAAATCTCAGTTCCCTATTGCAAGAGAAAGAACGGAATCCCATAAGTTACTCATCCAAGTTGTTTGGTCATCGTCAATTTGGCCCTTTTAGGTGTTTATGAAATTCTCAACGGTCAGCGTGTAAAAGCAATATATTTTGCTACAGTTAAAAAATGGGAAATCGTAGTAATATATAATGTGTTTTCTTGGGGCATTCCTTAACCTCCGGTGTATGGGATCATTATCTTTGTTAACGATCTGCAATAGCTTAATTCGAGATATAACGAAATTTATTTCTCGCTCTCAGAGAAGACATACACTCCATTGAAAAATGTCTACGATGAAAAATTACACATTTATAAAAGTTAATACTTTTAAATAAGCAACATGAAATATTTGCTCGTTTTTTATAATAGATTAGAATGGAAAAGAAGAAGTGGTTGACAATTTTAGTTGGCGTTCATTTTGCGGCTAAAATCAATGGGAATGGGTCAATATTTAATAAGTTTAGGAACAAAAGTGTATTACTACATTTGGGGTAGTTATTTTTAGGAAATGGTAACATTAATCTCAAATAAATTGCAAATTCATCAGAGGACAACTTTAGCATTTTGTAATATCGCCATTATTCTGAATTACAGATCGTAATCAAGAATGCATTGACCGAACCACATTTATTTATTTTAACATCCCCGACAACAGCACTGACGGCCATTTACATCGGGCGTTGTAACATAAAGCAATGAACGAACACAAACACATATTTACTGAGTGGTGAAAAATCCACTCAGGGGGGACTCGAACCCACGACCCTCAGTTTAGCAGGCGAGGACTTAACCCCGCCGCCACTGAGGCTATTACTCGGGGACGTCGGCTAAAAGAATTCCAAGAATCCCGTATGTGGACTTCTAAAGGTCGTTTAAAATGGTACATTTATTTGTACAATCTATCGTGCGTACGCATGTACAGTCAAGTGTGCAAGAAAATATTGTAACGACTGAATGTCGCTTTACACGATGAGTGTAAACGCACAATTTTCCGTGCAATTTAGCGGTAGAAATCTTTCGGAATTCGCGAGTGATTTGTTTATCATGTTTATGTTTCGCTCGTGAACATATGTTTCACTCACATATTTGACACCTTGAAAAGCTGATCAACTGAAATTCGGAACCTCGACTCAACCATCTGCCTACTGATAATTCTCCCGGTGCAGAAAAAGCTCTCTAGGACTCTTTCTCTCTAGCTTTATATTCGACCTTTGCATCGTTTCGTTTTTTCTCATCTGGATTTTAGTGCGACAAGTCATTGACGTTTCTCGCCGGATCTCCACTCTTGTTAGACAAATTTCGTGGGTTAATAACTTGTGTGTGACAAAGTGTTATTATCAAGTGGTATAGCGGAACACGGGACCCTTTTTTTAGTCCCTCCAAATTTTCCTCCCTTGTACTTGTACCAATGATTTAATGTATTTTTTACGATTTCGTTAGGTAATTGCTGACGCGAACAGTCATAAATTTGGGGAATAAAATAATTTTTAACTCAAATATCGCGATTACACTGAAAAACCAGAACACCAAATAACAGGAGGAAATTACGATGTAAACATTTGAGCAACTTTGAGTTAACTCTTCTCGGGTTCTCCACTGCTTCAAACTATTCATAATTGTTGACGTAATTAATTCTTACCTTGAGAATGAGTGACGAGTCGTCTGTCGAAACGTCGACAATTATGAATAGTTTAAAACGGTGGAGAGCCCGAGAAGAGTTTACTCATTAAAGATTATGCACAAAAGATTAAGTTAAGACACAAGTTACTCATATTATTCGACGGGAAAATGTTAATCCTTTTTATAAACAACTTTATTTTCAATCGTAACACAGGCACCACAGTTCTCACCATATCTACGCCATCTGTTGAATAAAACCAGATCGAAATTGTGTGATGTTCTGAGTGGAATTAGAACAGGTTCCATTTTCCGTTCAGTTATTCATACATTCGCACAAGCTTTTGCACAATTTGCCGTTTTAAACGGTACAATTTCCTGATACATGCGTTCGCACGATTGTACGAAAAAATGTACGGTGTAAAACAGCCCTATGGCATCCTCGGTTCTTTCTTCGTCGTAATGCCACTCATTCACAATGATACCCGACACATTCTGAATCGGGGATTGGTCCGAGGAGTTAGCTGGCCAGGGTAAAACGCAAAGTTGAGAATTATCCTCAAAAAATCACTTTGTGATGTTTGCTCTGTGGATCGGACAGTTGCCATGGACAAAATTCACCTCCTTACTCTCGGAAACGATTTCATTTAGGTAAGACAGCAAATGAGCCCTTAATATTTGAACGTATTCTGCAAAATTCATTTAACTCGGGATTCTAACCAATCCTGGTCCTAACAAGTCCTGGTCCCGCTGCAGGAATCCCCCCCTGAAACTCAAACAGATACAACCAGGATTTTGCGTTCTAATTATATGTCCTGGGCTTTATGTATAAAAGAAATTGTCAATGAGTTACTACATTACAAAATTTGGTAATAACTTCACACGCCAAGTCACAAGAAATATTACCTTGTTTTTCTTGGACGCCCAAGTTCAACCTTCCCATCTTGGTTGCTTCAGAATGTTTTCTCGTCCGAAAATAGAACAAGGTCCCAATAAGATCGGTCCATTTCAATATACCTGCTGGCAGAGTTTATTCGGGTTTCTCGGTAAATTTCGGTCATTGAGGTGAGATCCTATGGTGCTTAATTCCGCCCACTATAAAGTGGCGCCTTACCGTGGTGTAGCTGCAGTTTAGATTGCTACTTCTCCTCATCTCTGCAATACAACCGAAGAACAATGGATTCTGGCGAATGGCCTCTCTTATATCCTCATCTTGTTGCCTGTTAGTGGACCTCGGACGTCCACTCTTCGATTTCGATTCTATTGGCACGTCACCCTTCTGATTTCTCTGAAGCCACTTTTTAATAGCTTTTCGGTCAACGTTTAGGTGTGGGGCTATTTGTAATACATTTTTCCTGCACTCAAGAAGGACACTATTTGTCCCCTCTGGGCTGCGCTTAAATATGCATTGCCACGCCGATCCATTTCCTCGACATATCATGAATAAACAAGCCAGCTACTCGTTAAGAGTGAAAAACGCCTAACGTGGAACCTTTCCCATTCGCATTCTACGCCAACTGTTGCGTACCACTGGGAGTCGGGGGAGTTGGTTGGGCAGCGATCGCCGGAGAATGTTATTAAGAAGATCTCCGTAGTGAGTGGAAATGAGCAAAATTGGCCCTTAGTAGTCGCTAAATGTATAGGCAATACCCGAAGTTTCTATTCAGCGAAATGCGAAGGTGGCCGAGCTCACCGCTTGGAACGAATTTTGAAAGTGTAACATGCGGGCAGAATATCAAAGTAAGTTTATCAATTCATTCATTATAAGGTAAAGATAAAGTATTAATTTTGGGCCTCAGGACCTATGAGCGCCTCACCTTTATCTTTGGGCTCTTAGACCTTGGACCTTATCGCTTGGGTATGATTTTTATGCTATCGTGCTGACTACCCATGCGAAATTGATGGGGCTTACGAGAGTCGCCAATTAACATCGCCCAACAAATTACCAGAAACATTGCAAAGGCAACACGCTATTGATGTGAGTTTGCCTCCTGATCCGTTAATTAATTTCTAGCAGCTTTTGCATAAGCCTGAAAAGATAGGAGTCACATTCATTCCATTTAGCCTACTCAGTACATCATCCGGCCACTTTTGCCTCCTTTCTATTTCTCTCATCAGCCTCATTTCCTCCTCTGCCATACACTTTTTAAATTGTTTCCTTTTCATGTTACTCTCTGAATCTAAAAAAAAGACGGGGTATATAAAACCCATTCTGATCGTTCTTGTTCCAGCACACGTTCATGAACGCTTACTAGTATGATATTTTTCCTGCCGCGTGATTTTCAAAGAGTGCGCTTAGTAAGTGATGCAGCGCAGCGTTCGACCTTGAACGAGGTCACTAATTTAACGTTCAGAGTTGGAATAACCCCGTGTCAAAGTACCTTGAACATGACCATCGTATTCTATTTAGTGGGTAAGTACATTAGTTTTTAAAAACAAACTTGTAAAGCTAATAATACTTTTTTATTGGAACATTATCGCGGATTTTTTTTAAATTCGCAGGAAAGATAAGAAAAATATTTTACCTGAATACTAAAGTTGCCTTAAAATTGAGTAAGCTTGGGCAGGGTCAACTCAAAATTAATGCCCCTCGTAAAATTTTGAGCGAAATTTCTTAAAAATGAAACGAAATAAAATTAGTCTACATTTACCGATAAATTGTCGTTTATCTAGTGTCCTATGGGAAAAAGTTAAGCTGCAATAAGCATTTACCAAAATAAAGGCATTTCATTAATCTATCGCCTGTAACGCATCAATGAAAATTTTCACGGTTACACAAAAAAATCCACTTTATTCAACGTTAAAAAACTCAATTTTTGTCACATGGTATTGAGTTTGAATAGAAGTAAAACTATTTTTTCAAACTTGCATGCACTCAAACTTTTTCTTAAGTCATTAAAATGGGATCAACTTTAATATAATATTCTTTAAGTATATTTGGCCGTCGCCATTGCTTGATTCGGTGCCATTCCTATGCAAGATAAATAACAATTAAAGCTATTTATTGAATTAATTTTAACCAAATGGAATGATGGCGCATAAAAAATGGAAAAGGAGGAGGTGGACATGTATAACAGCCCATTGGGGACCGCTTGCTTGCCGCACTGCGAGCCTGGGGCTGCCCTATTCAATTCAGGGCCTGCTCGCACTGAGCAGCAAGCGTACGCGGCCACACCACCCCTTACAGCAATGCCAATCGCGTTAATTACACCCTTAATTGGCTTGAAATTTAGTATAAGAAAGACATGTACATATTAATCAATGAATTATAAAATAATGAACTGTTTCTCATCCTTTCTATGAACTCATTTCGTATCCTTTTAATTTCTTTTTTCAGCAGGGTTGAATTTGATATTTCCGTAAGCCTTCAAAACTTTACTGTTGACAGCACGGATGCAGAAAATTATGTAAATATGCGCTCATTTGTATGTTAAATTAGAACTTGCATTTGCATGTTATAATAGAAGGAATAATTTCATTGGTTCAAATTTTATAATAACTTTGTGTGACCTCTAAAAATTAATAGTTAGAATAAATAGAGTCGCTTACTGTCATCGGGAATCATCTACTGCGCGAAAGGATGAAATAGCAGCCTTATCTGATAATGGAAATATTATTATTACAACCCTTATTGGAACGATTCCCAGTTAAAAACAAAAAAAGATATGCCAAAAAACGAGTTATCACTATGATTTCTAAATATTTTCTCAAGGATCAATTGATATTCATTCGGTTATAGTTGATTGCAATGTAAAATTACACATTAAAATTGGAAATTATGTAATATACTATTAGAAAAATCTTACGGGACAATTCGATTCGCAAAGTGCTACGAAAATTTAGCGGAACCTGTCTGTCTGAAGAGACAATATTAAGGAACAGAATTTTGATTTAGCACGTGCTAGAAGTTTCTGCAGCAGTTATTCATAGAGAAATGGGGAAAGCTAGGAAGACTTCCTTGGTAAAGACAAGTTTAGTTTCAGGAAAGGAAGCAAACACAAAATGCACTGGGTAATGAGAAATCTAACAGATATTTAGACCATTGCCAATCATTTTTTTATTTGCTCCTAAGACTCCTGGACTGCTGTTGATACTGTAGCATGAGCGAGATCGATAAAAGTTACAGGATATACTATCAGGAGTTGACTCGCATGGTTAAACGACCTACAGAACCTACGACCTACGAGTTGACCTGCAGTTTGGGCCGAGGGGAATTTGGAGTAGCCGTTAAGGTAGTTTGAGCAAAAAATCACTTCATCTAGAATTTGACCAATTTGGCCTAATTTTAAAGAAAAAACTCATCTTTCCAATGATATCAAAATATCAACCCCTTGCCGAACTACTTTTTGAGCTATCTGCCTACAAATATAAGCTGTTTTACATGAGATAGAGTATGCATGTGCGCTCCAGAGAGAGAATATTGAAGGAAATAGCAATTTATAACACCTTTATTTCGTCAAAAAACTAGCGTTGTGTAGTTAGTATGTTTTGTCACTATTTATAAAAATTAATCAATTACTCACCGAAGTAATTTTTACAGAACCGCAAAAAAACCTGCTTCTTTTGGGTTTTCAGCCGTAAGGCGGGAAAAAATTAGTCAAGTTAGACACTTATGTAGATATATTTATTTCATTACTCGGAATTGTTGTCATATATAACTATAATTTTGCACCATTAATATTACAATATTTATTTCATACTTCTTCATGACGTTGAAATAAAAAAATAAAATTTGAATATGGTCTCCATTATAACTAGGGAACTATCTCGCTCAAACCACCATTAGTCGGGACGTGTCTCAAAGAACAGAACTCAATACAAGAATATCCCGGAGTTTTCTTCTTTTAATTGGGACAGGATGCCATTTAATTAGGAACAAGTATGCACTCGAAAAATATGAACGGGGAAATATGGTTTCTTCACATAGGGAAAACAATTTTGCGCATTCCCCTTCGTCTTTCTTTACTTTCATCTATCCCGTCGCGTGGACACCTAATATACCCCTTTGAGTCACATAAATCACTCTGCAGACGATTTGGGTATAGTCGCGGCTACAAAGAGTCTCAGAAAAATGCCAGTGCTTTGCATTTATGCTGTCGTTTAAATCGCGATAAGTTTTCTGAAATAATATAATAATTCCGCGTAAAGATCTTTCACTGGCTGAAAAAAACTGCCATACTGGTCCAAATTAGAGATAATCCACATCAAATTAGTCATCGTTTTTTGGCAAGAGTAGCAGGATGACGAAGATGTGTTTACTTGATTGGTACAAATCACGATGAACTACGAGGAAAATTAGCTTTTAATGGAAAAAAGGTAATTCCAAAAACGTAAGCGACAAGGTAAAGATTCTGTAGTTTCGACCCTATATCGCTTTTCGTTATAAGTGGGTAAGGGGTATGTTTCATTTGTCTTATGTTGAAAAAAAGTCTGAGGAATTATTTCAAAATCTGTGTAATAAGGACTTCAAGCCAAGAGCTGGTTTTCTGTCTCGATGAAAATGAAGAAATGAAATTAAGTTTGCGAAAGTGCATGGAGAAAATAAAAGTGCCGATGTTACAAGTATAGTGGCCTGAAAATAACATAGCCCATCTTACTTCTGAGTTTATGCGCAGACGACATTCACAACACTCATGTAAAAGTGCTATTTTACCGTTCTTTAGCGATTAAACTCCCTGTGCTACAATTATTTAGAATTGAAGGGGTGAACTTTTTTATGCTGTTCAAATAATCCGGGATCTAATTTAATGAACTAATGAAATTGGAAACAGTTCAATGCCTCCATTTTTGAGAGGGTTGATAATACACAATCTACAAGTCAAGTATACCCCATTGATGATGAACGTAGAAAAAAAGCACTGCTCGCATACATGAAAAACTACTAAGTAGGTACCCATTCATTATTTGGCCAATTATAAAATAACTGCGATATTTAAATTAATAATATACGAAGAAAATAGAACTGTCAATAAGAAATAGCGAGAGTTTGTATTTTTCGCAAGTTTGTATCGATTTATTTCATGCATTTCTAATTTCAATACGAATCAACCAGTCATTTATTTAAAATCCTCCGCTACTGAAACGGATAAAATAGTGTACACGAGGTATCGCTAAGCAAAAGATCCGTAATCCAATTAGTGGTTATGGGGCTTATATACACTGGCAGTTCTTTTAACGCATTTCCCACCAGCGGAACGTTGCAATCGATTCAAGTTTATGAACTATGCTCCAACGTAAGGAAAAGGCTATTATTTTCCTGCTAGCGAAGGTCTGGGTTCACGACGACATTAGGAGACTCGGGAAATGTTTTGCAATCTCCCTCGCGTAAGAAATACGTAACACTCCAATAATAAACCTGAAAATGGGTCATTATGAAAGTGGATTATTTTGGGAAGGAGTTACGCGGGCAGTTCGTGGTTGGAGGTCATGCGAGACCCTCTTGTCGAATGCTAAAGGATCAAGTTGCACCAGCCACAGTAGTCAAATTGATTCTCAGCATGCATGGAACATATTAGGAATACGCGAATTTTCATTTCGTCAGATTACGGAGACGGTCGCGCTCGCCATGCGGATCGACTTTTCAAAGTGATAACATAAACGCATCGAGAAGGCAATAAAAATACAAGAGCTGATTATGAATGTTTATTTGTCATTTGCACTTAGAAAATTTGAAGTTGTAAACCCCTCTATTTTGGTATGCATATTAATTTCTTCAAGTTTCTATTCGGTAACATTTATTTGTGCATATGCCTCCTCATTTTTACAGCAAGACGAAGGAATACTGGGTATACACACAGCAGAAACACTTAACGATAGAAGTTAGTTCAGGCACCGCAATTGCTATCCGAATAGCTTGTGCAATTTGCGGCAACAAGGCCAGAGAATTTTACCAATTCGACTGCGTGTTGTGCTCACATCGGGAATTTATCAGCATCGTGAGAGATATTGACACTGAGAGTACAATTACTTTAAAAACTAGAAGCCAGAGAAACATCAACAAACGTTAATAGAGTTCTAGAAACAACCTAAATGAAGAACCTCGGAAAAATACTCGAGAGAACAAGAACATATCGAAAAATCAATAACAATAACAGAGAAGAATACAAAACAACACCAATAAACACGGGATCTATAGCGAAGAAATATGTGTAGTGACTACATAAAAAAATATAATACTTGAGGATGGAGGATGCTTCGAAAGATCAGTTCCCAGAGGGAAAAATAATGCTGGACGACCTAGGTACAGATGAAAAAAATGCTTATGAGGAGAATGAGTCCGTGAAGGACAGGCTGCAAGCCGAGAGGAAGAAGAAAACCACGTCGATAATTTTATTTTTGGAATTACGCCCATGTGCACGGTGCCGCGTAGGCCAAAGAGAACCTACCAAAACAACACTAATATTGCTAATGCGATCATGCTGTGATTACAAAAATAATGGCATCCAATTGCTACTTACAATACACGGCCTCTAAAAACACTTCCATGTTGTGGTAGTTTGAGCGAAATACCTCTACACTCACACACAATCCAATGAACTTGGTCTCATAATAAATTTTTTTAAAGTTTTCTCTCTGATGATACCATAATATCGCAAATCACGACTTTTTGACACAAAATGCCAAAATGTGAAAGCCGTTTTTATGGGATTTGGTACGGCTGTGTGCTCAAATGGGATATAATTAAAAAATACTATAACTAAAAACATATCTGAAAAACAAATGACTGCTTGACATTTAAAAGTAATGACTTCCCCGTACACACAGTACGTGCACATGTACCGACAAAGAGTTTTCCTTTAAAGTTTTTTCCGATTTCCACTTTTGTAAAACTTTTCTGCGGTACATGCCTGTGAAGTTCTGGGAACTTCAATTCGGAAATTAATATTATTATTCTTTCACGAAATTATTTTGCTAGAATGATTTTTTGTGCGTGTGAAACATCATGTAAAGCTAGCAATTTTAAGTGTTGCAAACCCCATTTTGAAAATGGGACGCTCGGGAGAATATTTACCAAATAACCTTACGTATCCACCCATGTAAACTCCATCGTAAAAGGTAAAACAAACACGCTTTCAATTTGTATCTTCAGTTAGTTACTTAGAAGTTCAGTCATTTAAAACATCGGTTTTGTGTCATTACTATTACAGTATTTACTTTACACTCCTTAAACTTCTTGAATTTTAGACTAAAATTCGAGTATGGTCTCAATTATTACTGTACTCACCAACTAAAGTTTCCTTGGAAAGAAGCAAAAGGATCTCCGACGCCTTTCTCTCGATTTTCTTTCACGATTACGCTGGCACTACACTCAATATCACTCTGGTGATTGATGTAACATCACTGTTTGAAACGACGATGTTGGAAGAGCCTGATCACTACCCTCGAAGATCGTGCTTAAGGATCGTGTTTTTTTATTTCACAGAACTGTATCACTCGTAATACACATGGTATTCCACTCAGTCACTAAGTAACACTTTCAACGCAAACCATCAACAACACCAACGTCAATTCTGTCTTCAAACCAAGAAAAGCCAGTCCGCGTCGTCCAGTCACGACGAAGGCATAACGAGTATAACGTGATTCGCTTCTTCACGCTAGAAACACAGCGGAAGAGGCTCGTGGCCTACCTACCCCAACTCACCCTCGCGTCGCCTCACAGCTGACTGGTTGGCAGTGAGTTGCACGCGAGGCAATGACTGTTCTCGCTCGTCTTTGAATTGAATAGGTTTGCGCTAAGCGACCTGTTCAACCCCTTGAGCAAGATGAGCTTGAAACCTTCGAGCCCTACAGCTTGGAATGAGTGCACCCCTTTGCGGAGAACATCCTCGTACTGAGTCCTTGTTTGAATTATATTCAGAGCTAGGACTATATGAGACTATAGGTTTTCGGTTGGTTAGTAACTGAGGAGGGATTTTGATCGCCGATGCCAAGTGTGCCGTTGGGTGCAGGTGAATCGGACGGCGACGTCTTTTGCGGCAAAGCTGGCGCGGGAAGTGGTTAGCGGTAACTTTCGCCGAGTGAACAATAAAATCGCATGCCTTCCGTAGACATGTTTCACTTGTGATTGCCTTGATCTGGCAAGGATGAGAGCACGTTTAATATTTCTTAAGATCAGCAAAGTTGTGCATATAACCGCCTTCATTTCATCTGCATCTACATACTATCCTGCAAGCCACCTCAAGGGTGTGTGACAAGGGGTGAGCTGTAAACAACATGCATTACACTATACCCTATTAAATTCAATGTAACTACGACTATTGATTCATTGCCATTAATCGCTAACGCTTGTCAGGAGGCAAAATCTCACAAGATTGCACTACACTATATGTATGCTATCAATGAGGGACCGTTTGCATTAATGTATTTTGCAACTACACAAATGGACAGATATACAATATTTATACAGTAAACATGCACGGCGTGCTGTTAGTTCTAGGTATCAGATAAGGTTACAAGTACTAGGGAGAAACTCAACTAACTGGCTACACTACCGATCAACAAATCTAGTTAGAAGTCTCAGTGGCAGCTGTTATGGTTTCTTACCGTTCGCGGGAAAAAATACATTTTAAATCTGTTCGTTCTGCAGTCAAGTTCCCTAATTTTATTCTCGTGATCTGATTTCCTGGAGTATGTCGGATTTCGTAAAGTTTTATTATCGTCGTCACAGAATAAATCGGTTTGGCAATAGATTAAGATTAAGTCTAAATTTTAATCGAGGGCCTGAAAGTGATTCCCATCCCAGTCGCTGAAAAAGGACAGTAACACTAACAATATTACTGTAACGGCCTTGGACTTATCTTTCCGAACTTCGCAACACGCGTAGGTACTAACTCGATTTTTAAGCCTATCTCATAAGGATCTCAAATACTGGTACCTAGCGTATTCCATTTGGGGTCTATCAAGGGGTAAGTAGCTGATTCCACTTACTTTATCGTCGCACTTGCCAAATACTCCTTTAACAAATCGCAATTTACGACTTGCATGGTCATTAATTTCCAGCATATGTTTACCCCAAGAGATTTCTTTAGTCAGCTCAACCCCGAGATGTTTAACCGATTCTACAGTCTCTAATTGGCTCTGCTGTATGCAATAGCTGTGATGAATAGAGTTTTTAAGAATCATAAATATACGTACAAGATAAATTCCTGCGAGAAATATAAAAGATATGTTTCTTGCAGGAATGCTCACTTCCTCTTAAATAATGATTTGGAAACTAAAATATATTTCTTGCAGAAATATATTTTAGTTTCCAAATCATTATTTTAGAGGAAGTATGCAATATAAATTATATATTAATTCCTCTGGAAGTAAAAGGATTAATTTTTTAGGCTCTCATGATTCGTCAGTAATTCGATAGCTAATCTCTATTATTTGATTCACCCGTTATGGTTTGTTCTAATAAGGCATTAAAATCTTGAATCATAATTTACAAAAGTGAATCATGTCATCCCTGGGTGTAGCAATTTTGGGTGATTACAAAATTGGACATTTTCGATATGTTGATCGGCTTACACGGTTTTTGGTTCCAATCCAGTAAAAAATAAAGGGGGAAAAATATGGACTCGATCGGGCAACGTATAGGGGTCGCGCAACGGCTGCAAATTATTGAAAATATCGTTTTTTTTCGGGTATTAAAAAATACATATTTGCCTAACTCACAGGGACATGGTGGTTGCGCGGGTGGGTGTTTCACACTAGAGGTGGGAATTTCGGTTCATTTTGTTGATTCGGTTCATGGGATTTGATTCGAGGCAATGATTCGGTTCTTTAAATCGTTCATAATGAACGATTCGAATCCAAGTGAGTCTCGAATCCCATATGAATCTCGAATCCATGTGAATCTTGAATCCATGTGAATCTCGAATCCATGTGAATCTCGAATCCATCTGAACCTCGAATCCATGTGAATCTTGAATCCATGTGAATCTCGAGTCCATGTGAATCTCGAATCCAAGTGAATCTTGGTAAATCGAGTCGACTTACTGCATTTCAAATATGATGACCCGGTGAAGTCCTTCGAGGCCTACGTTAATTTTCAGTACCTTTCTCACAAATTTGTTTAATGCAATGGAATCCTTTTGGTCATGTCAAGTGCCAATTACGTAGATTATTTCTTGCAAGTTAGGTAGACTTATAAGTTAAGACACTTGTGTAATACTTTTATAAAAATATCGCACATTCTGTGACCTCTGTATAAGCCATTGATAATTTAGCAGGATTAGTAGGTAAGAAAATAACTTACTCACTAGTAGGTGATGAAAAAGTGCCATTTATTGAGAAATGTATTACAAATCAAATATATTTATAGTCATCAGACAAAAAATTCATAATTTGGAATTTTTCCAGATCATGGATTCCATGAGGAGAAGAAGTGCAATATGGAATTACTACCACAAAATATCTGCTGAATCAGCTGAATGCTTGTTTTGTAAGCAACAGTATTCGTGAAAGTGTGGATGCACCTCAAATTTATTCCGCCATATAAAACTGAAGCACCCATCAATTAGTCTTGATGGCTATGCCTCAAAAAGGACCTGCCACATCACCAATAAGAGTGGTGAGCAGGTATTACAAGTACAAGTACCATCGACTTCAGTAGCCTCTACCAGCTCCCTACCACAGCATCCTGATGCAAGCATGGATATTCCTCAAGGAAATTCCTCTGGGTCCACACTTCAAACTACCATTAAACAATATATTCACCGACCCTTGGCCTTGAAGACCAACCAATGTAATGACAAGGGGTTAGTAAAATTAATTATATCACAATATCTACCATTCAGTCTAGTTGAGCAACCAGCATTCAAGTCATTCCTCCAGTTGTTAAACCCTAATTACCAACCACCATCCAGGAAAACTTTGGCCAACAACTATTTAGAGCTCCTGTACTCCAAAACAGTGGGTGAACTAAAGGAAAAACTGAAAAATGTCAGCTTTTGTTCAATTACAGCAGATGGGTGGACTTCGGCCACAAACGACTGCTATTTGGCAGTAACAGCCCATTTAATTTACAATGAGCAATTGCAATCAGCTCTCCTCGATTGCATTTATTTCACTGATAGGCATACAGCCAGTAACATTGCTGAGGAGATTCAGGATATAATTAGAAACTGGGACCTGCATGGTAAAGTGGTCGCATTTATTTCAGATAGTGCAGCAAATATGACAGCCTCAGCCAAAATTCTTGTCTGGATGCATATTCCGTGCTTTGCACACACCCTAAACTTAATAGTGCAAAACTCATTGGTTGAGGTCAAGGACCTCCAAAATAGGGTTAAGAAAATGGTGGAGTTTTTTAAGAGGAGTCCTTCTACCCATCATAAGCTTAGAACTGTGCAGTCTCCCAAAGGGAGCTACCCCACTTTGAAGCAGGAGGTACCCACTAGGTGGAATTCCACACACATAATGTTTCAATCCGTAACAAAAAACAAAGAGCCTCTTCTATCCACTCTAGCTCTATTGAAAACAGAGCTAACATTAACACAAGAGGATTTTAACAAAATGGAAAAACTGTGCCAAATTTTATTACCTTTTTATGAGGTTACATTGGAAATTAGTTCAGAAAAACAGGTCACAGCCTCAAAATCAATACTCCTAACTCAAGGCATGAGGAAATACCTAGAGACCCTGAACTTTGATGGTCAAGAAGAGGAGGTCTCAAACTTTTTAGCAAAAATTAATGGTGAGATGGAGAAGAGGTTCTCACAGATTGAGGACATGCCACTGTTAGCTGAGGCATCCATGGTAGATCCCCGTTTTAAAAACATGGGCTTTGATAACAATAAAGCTATTGAAAAAGCTAAAAATAATTTAATCAGAAAAGCAACAGCTGTTTCTGTTATCAATGAAGCCCCAGGTCCAAACCAGGAAATGAGCATGGAGTTGGCAACATCTTCTGGGTGTGTGTGGAAGCACTTAGATTCCCTTATGCAACACAAAATCTGTGATAGGTCCCCAACTGCCGCTGCCATTACTGAAGTGGATAAATATTTGAAGGAACCACATCGTCTACGCCAAGAAGATCCGCTTGAATGGAGGTATAAAAATCAAGGAGCTTTCCCGAGACTTTTTCTGGTGATGCAGAAAAGGCTCTGCATAGTTGGTTCCTCTGTACCATGTGAAAGAGTTTTCTCCAAAGCAGGAACCATCTTTTCTGAAAGGAGGAGGAGTCTCAAACCTAGTAAATTTTCAAAAATTTTATTCTTAAATAAAAATCTCAATTAATTTATTTGCAAAAAAGTGAAGTGTGATGCTCCAATTGGTACTTAAATTATGAGTGGTGCCTTAATTTGGAAACACAAGACCTTTGTCAAGGTGTTTCAAGGGTATTTATTCCATGTAATTGAAAAATTGTAATAATATATTTGTAGTTACTATACTTCTAGATTGGAACACCACTATAGTGGTGTTCCAATCTAGAAGCACAAGACCTTTGACAAGGTGTTATAATGTATCCAGGAAACAGTGGCTCCAGACAAGGATATCTGATGACCTGGCTGACAGCTCTTCGATGTGGAGTGGGGAGTGAAAAGTGGTATATTGATTCTGGAGCAATTGCCCATATGGCCAGAAATAAGGACTGCTTCACCAAGTTTAGATTGGATAACACTAGTGGTGGCGTAACAGTGGCCAACAATGATGAATTGAGTGTTACTGGGATTGGTGAAATACAAGTCTATTTGAAGCAGGGAAATTCAGTTGCTATTTCAGATGTGCATCATATACCAGGGTTAGCAACAAATTTGCTATCTGTGAATAAGCTAGTGCAAAAGGGTATAGCTGTTTTATTTGATTCTTCTGGATGTAAGATGTATGATGCCAATACTTTGAAGGTTAGAGGGGTCATTCAAGCCACCGGGACAAGAGAGAATGGTACAGGGTGTGTAAATAAAGTTTCAAGACTGATTTTTTCCTGAGTAGCGGAGCGCACGGAGACCGATCCCACCCCCTGGGTTATGTGGTGGGGGGTGTCGCTAAGCGACCCAAGCATCGGCATTTGCCGGCGAGACGCTGGAGTGAGAACATCGTGATTGCAGTGAGGATCTGTTTCAAAACGCTGTCGAGAAATCGGAGCGTCCAAAATGCAGCGCCTTTTGGAGCAGCGGTGTTCGATCAAAATTTGTGTCAAACTGAACCAGACCTTTACGGAAACATTCAAAATGATTCAAAAGGCCTACAAAAAGGTCGTCATGTCAAGTGCCATGGTTTTCATGTGGTACAAGAGATTCAAAGATGGCCGCGAAGATGTGGAGGACAATGAACGCTCTGGAAGACCTTCAACGAGCAGAACTGACGAAAATCTGGTCAACGTGCGTCATGTTTTAAACGGTGACCGACGTCTCAGCATCAGAATGTTCGCAGATGAAATGGGTTTGAATCACCAAACTGTGTTTCATCTAGCGACAGAAAATTTAATGATGAGAAAAATGTGCGCAAAACTTGTCCCCAGAGTGCTCTTGGATGATCAGAAGGAGCGGCGCGGCACCTGAATGTTTCGTAGGAAATGCTCGAACGTTTGCAAGCCGAACCCGATTTTTTGGACAAAGTGGTTACTGGTATTGAGACCTGGGTCTTTGAATATGATCCAGTGACTTCTTTTTGTTCCTTCGGATGAAGAGAGACCTGAAAAGGAAGCGGTTTAACAGCGTCGCAGCGGTCCAAAAGGCTTCGACGAGGGTTTTGGACAGCATTCCGGTTGCGGAGTTCCAGGAAACTTACCAGCAGTGGAAATCTCGTTGGCAGCGGTGTGTGGATTCTCAAGGCACCTATTTTGAAGAATTTTATTCCGATGTACGAAAGTGTTCAGTAAATTTTGTGTTCTGAGACCAGTCTTGAAACTTTATTTACACACCCTGTATTTATAGTTTAGATTTAAAACAGGGTAATTTAAATGATGATCTTAGTAATAATGGTGTCATAGGATTCTCTGCAAGTGTTGAAAGAAATAATTCACAGTTGTTATGGCACAAAAGGTTGGCACATTTGGGGCATAAAAATATGAAAATGTTAAGAGACCTTGTCAATGGTTTGGATTATTCCATTGATAAAGTTTTTCAACCTTGTGTATCCTGTGTTAAAGGAAAGCTTGCCAAAAGACCATTTACAGTGGGGACAAGGACTGAAAGGGTGAGTAAGAAATTGAGCCTAGTTCATTCTGATCTGTGTGGGCCAATGGATCCTGCTGGGATCAAAGGGGAATTGTATATGTTAACATTTATTGATGACTGCACCAGGAAGGTTTTTGGATTTTTCGTCAAAAGTAAAGAATCTCATGTAATCCTGGAATGTTTTAAAGCCTTTAAAGCAAGGGTAGAGAATGAAACAGGGAACAGGATTGTGTGTCTGAGGACGGACAATGGCAGTGAGTACATGGGTCAGGCATTACAGGGGGAGCTGAGAGCTTGCGGAATAAAACATGAAACGACAATCCCTTATAATCCTGAGCAGAATGGGCTTGCAGAGAGGGCCAATAGAGATATCATTGAAAGGGCAAGATGCATGCTATTTGAATCCAATTTGCCTAAATTCTATTGGGTTGAGGCATGTCGAACCTCTATATATCTAAAGAATCGAGTCCCAGCTAAAGGAATAGGGAACCCATTACCAGAAGAGAGATGGACAGGTTTTAAAATCGATCTTAGCCATCTGAGAGTGTTTGGGTGCATTGCCTATGGTCATGTGGCTAAGCAGCTTAGAAAGAAACTGGATGCTACATCTAAGCAATATTATTTGTAGGGTATTGCGAGAATTCAAAAGGATATTTGCTGGCAGATCCTAAAAATGTGGGGAAGATAACAAAGGCACGGGATGTGGTATTCTTCGAGGATAGATTCAGGGAAAATAAACCAATAGAGAATGCCTTGAGAGAAACTGTTATTTTACCCAATTTTTCAGGGAATATTGTGAGTGTTACCCCCCAGCCCCAGTCAGGAATTGAGGTAAGTGCTGATGAAACCATTAACATAGGTAGTTCAAGCAGTGAGGGCGATGAAAATACCGTAAGTAGTGAGGGCACAGAAGAAGGCAGTACATGTAGTGGGTAAACTGCAGGGTCCGACAGGGACAGCCAAGGGATGGGAATAATTGACCAGAGGGAAGAAAGGAGGTATCCAGCAAGAGATAGAGTGCCAAAGGAATTCCCAGATCATGTATTATTCTTGGCATCAATTAATTCAGCCTGCAACCAGCCAGTGTCTTCATGTATTGATCCTCAGACAGTTGAAGAAGCTTTGTGTAGCAATGGAGATGAATGGAGAAAAGCCATGCAGGTAGAGTGGGAAGCACTAACACAAAAAAAGAGTCCTTTCTCTAGTTGATTTGCCTGAAGGTAAGAAACCAATAAAATGTAAGTGGGTTTTTAAACAAAAGGTGAATGCAGCTGGAGAATTAGAGCGTTTCAGGGCTAGGTTGGTGGCAAAGGGTTTCACCCAAAAGTATGATGTTGACTATTTTGAAACATTCTCTCCAGTAATCAGTTACCCTGCCATAAGATTGTTAATTGCCTTGTCAGTGGAATTAGATTTAAATATCACACATTTAGATGTTACTGCAGCTTTCTTAAATTGTGATCTTAAGGAAACCATTTATATGGAGCAGCCTGAAGGTTTTGTTATGAAGGGAGCTGAAGGTAAGGTGTGTCAATTACACAAGGCAATTTATGGTTTGAAACAAGCATCTAAATCTTGGTATGACAAGTGTCAAAGTATTTTAAAAGGGTTTGGTTTCATGAATTTGACAACAGAATCATGTATTTATGTAAAGATTGATGGTCCTACTCTTTGTGTCATAGCTGTTTATGTAGATGATATTTTGGTGTTTTGTAAAAATAATGATAATGATGCCGAATTAGTCGCTTTTTTGGAAAAGCATTTTGAAGTCAGGAACTTGGGAGAGGCTAAAAGTGTTCTAGGAATGAGACTAACAAGGACAAGTGAGGGGGTTGAATTAGACCAAGAGGAATATATTAAAAATATGCTGGCTAAGTTTAATATGTTAGATGCCAATTCAGCTTCTACACCAATGGAGGTTGGTCTTGACATTAATCCTGGTGATCCAGACAAATGTCCTAATGTGCCATACCAAGTATTAATTGGTTGTCTTATGTATGCCATGACCTGTTTTTTGTAGACCAGATATTGCTTATGCTGTTTCGAAGTTGAGTAGGTACAACAATAATTTTACCATGGAACATTGGGCATATGCTAAAAGAGTGTTGAGGTATTTAAAAGGTACACTGAATCATCGTC
This sequence comes from Pyrrhosoma nymphula, assembly GCA_963573305.1. NCBI lineage: Eukaryota > Metazoa > Arthropoda > Insecta > Odonata > Coenagrionidae > Pyrrhosoma > Pyrrhosoma nymphula. The sequence goes on along the minus strand of OY754339.1, from coordinate 62,108,709 downwards.
TCACATATGTAAAATCTGGGAAATTTTTAGAAGGGTATGCAGATGCAGACTTTGCCAGTGACAAGGCTGACAGAATATCTTGCACAGGGTATGTATTCAAATTTGCTGGGGGAGCAGTGGCATGGGAGGGCAAAAAGCAGTCCTGTGTAGCCCTGTCCACTACAGAGGCGGAATATGTCAGTCTAACTGCATGAGCTAAGAAAGGAATTGTTTTATGTAAAATTTTAAAGGAGATTTTAAGGAAACATTGTAAAAGAAGTTTTGGTCGAGAGTCAGTGTGTATTTTTAATGATAACCAGTCTGCAGTAAGAAATGCTAATTGTGTTGATGTGAAAGAAAGATCGAAGCATATTGATGTAAGATTTCACTTTGTTAAGACAGCTGTGGCTGAAGGAAAAGTGGTGGTAGATTTTAAACCCACCAACGAAATGATAGCAGATGTTCTAACAAAAGGTTTAACTAAACATATAAATTTTTGTTGTGTAAACGGTATGAATTTATTGTGCAACTAGATTAAGTGAGGGTGTTGTGCATCTATGTAATCCAGTTGCCACCTTTGTCTGTTATTCATGTGTTGGCAGCAGTTGTATTTTGGTATGCTTTTGTTTTTGGGTCTTTCAAAATATATGTTCGTCACTTCCATGATGGCGAGTAGACGTATCCGTTGTGTTATCATTCGGCTGAACCAGGAATCTTAATTCATCTCTCCTCTAACTCCACGACATTTGGTGATGGGACAGTGTGAGGACACCATGTGCAGTGTGCAAATGGTGTCCTCACACTGTGTGTTCGGTGTCCTTACACTGGGGGCATGGTGTCCTTACACTGTGAGCATGGTGTCCTCACGCTGTGTGCACGGTGTCCTCACAGTGTTCGTGCAGAGTCCTCAAACTGTCTCTCATGCATTTTGTATGCTTTTGAGTCCCAATTTACACATATATCACACTGTAATCACGCTGCAATCATGCTCTTGTCACATTCTATGCACACTGAGTTCATGTATGCATGCACGCCGCTGTCACACTGCCTGTCATGGTATATTTTCACCAGGGTCATGGTTATGAGGTCTGCATCTCATACTACATTATATTATTATCTGGTCTATTTCTAGAGAACTATGTCATGATCAACAGCCCTGCATCATGATAAACAGAGCCCTGTATCTTGATACAAAACACTCTGTATCATGATGCACAAGGCCCTGTATCATGATACAGAATTACCTGTATCATTAGTGCCATTTTCTACCAAGAATTTCTGTATCATTTTTCTGCACCAATTTTCTCATAGGATACTCATTCATGTCATAGTTGTCTGGTAAACCAGGGATATTTCTATGGAAAGGGGTAACACTTCAGCAGGATTTTCTTATAAGAATATTTCTTATAAGAAATTTTCTTATAGAAATTCCCATAAGGAACTTTTTATAGGAAATTACCAATACGTTTAAGCTCCTTCATAATGAATAAAAACACTTGGTAATTGTAGTATATTGGAAAACGCCCGCCAAATTATGGCTCTCAAACTCCATCCGATAGATGGCTCTGTAATCGTGTGTACGATGTGTGCTTTGTCCTGAAATAAATTGGCAGTTCTACAACTAGCATCCGACTTGATACATTACAACTGGCGACGAGGAATTGGCAATGATTGGGTCCATGTCAAATTTTGACAGTAATGAGGAAACATGGTCCTCGTACATCGAACGGTTCGAGCTATTCTTTGACTGCAACGATCTCAAAGTCGAGAAAAAAGTGAGCACGTTGCTAACCGTGGTTGGGGTAAAAACCTTTAATTTACTGCGGGACCTTTGTACGCCGCACAAACCGTCAGAGAAAACCTACGATGAACTTGTTAAGATAGTGAAGGATCACCTTTATCCGACGCCATCATTTATCGCAGAGCGCTACAAATTCAGCTTAAGGAAGCAGCACGAATACGAGACCGTTTCGGAGTATATAGCAAGCTTAAAGAAACTTTCCGCTTTCTGTGACTTCAGAGAAGCCTTGCCAGACTATCTGAGGGACCGACTCGTCAGTGGACTTCTTAGCGAGGTCACGAAACAAAAGCTGTTGGCAGAGCCTGACCTCACATTCGACAAGGCGGTGAAAATAGCAACGTCCATCGAGTCGGCGGAGAAGGATGCCGCGACCCTGACCTTCGCAGACAGCGCAGAAGGACAGCACCACAACCGACTGCAGCGGATGGCTTCCGCGACAAACCAATTGACAAGGAAACCCACTTCGTCTCATCCTCAACGGGAGGGAAGAGGAAGTGTTGCAGTGAAAAGTGATCAAAAATGCCGGTGTTGTGGTAGGAATAACCATGCGACACCCGAGTGCTATTTCAGAAGCTGTGTGTGTAATTTCTGCGGAATAAAAGGTCACATGCAAAAGGTCTGTCGTGCTAAGCTATTTGGCCAGTCGCCGACTAATCGTAATAATGTGAATAGTTACGATGTTGATCAAGAAAAGCAAAACCCAAAAGCTTAATCAAAGTAATCAACACTTTGTAAATGACAGTGTAAGTAACGTCGGTGATGATACTATTTATGATGTTTCAGAATTGTTTAATTTGGATGGTGTTCGGGAAAAAGTACCCCCTTTTTGTGTAAATGTCTGTGTTGAAAGTGAACCTATGTCATTTGAAGTAGATTCGGGGGCTGGTATCAGTGCGATATCAGATGAATGCTACAAAAGCAATTTCAGTGATTTAGATTTAGTTTCAACTAATCTAGTTCTCAGCTCCTATACTAGCGAAAAAATATTCCCAGTAGGGGTTATTAAAGTAAATGTGCAGTACGAAACTATTTTTAAATTGTTGGATTTGTATGTAATTAAAAATGGAGCTAACCCCATACTGGGTAGGGACTGGATCAGAGCTCTACGCATTAAAATTTCCATTCCTGAAACTAGTTTTCAAAATTCGAAAATAGTCGAAACTAATTATACTAAGTCCAAGTTAGTTGCCCAGTTGTTTGAAGAATACCCAGAAGTATTTACTGAGAAACTGGGAGAGTATAAAGGTGAACCGGCGAAACTTAATCTGAGACCTAACACAGTTCCTAAGTATTACAAGCCTAGGTCGATACCATTTTCAATGAGGGATAAAGTTGAAAAAGAGTTAAGAAACTTGCAAGAAGATAACATCTTAACACCGGTTGATTCAAGTGAGTGGGGAACACCAATTGTCCCTGTTCTTAAGCGTAATGGCCAAATTCGAATCTGTGGCGACTTCAGGATCACTGTTAATCCTAACTTAGTCATTGATCGGTACCCTATACCCAAGATCGAGGAAATTATTGCTAATTTGGAGGGTGGTGTCACATACTCTCTACTTGATCTAAAGGGAGCTTACACGCAAATTTTGCTAGATGAGGCATCTAAAAAGTATTGCACCATAAGTACCCACAAGGGGTTGTTCATGTTCAACAAATTGCCGTATGGAATTGCCTCTGCACCAGGCATATTCCAACGTATTATGGAGCAAACGCTACAGGGTATTCCCGGAATAGCAATTTATTTGGATGATGTTCTTGTTACAGCTAGTGATGAGATGGAACATTTTGATAGGCTCAGAGAGGTATGCAAACGTTTTAAGGAAAAAGGTTTGACAGTTGCGAAAAACAAGTGCAGCCTGTTCTCAAACACCTTAGAATATTTAGGGTTCTCTTTGTGCAAAGCTGGTATTAAACCAACTGAAAATAAAACTAAGGCTATTTTAGAAGCTCCCATTCCTAACAATGTAACTCAGTTAAAAGCATTCCTAGGGTTAGTTCAATACTATGCTAGGTTCATTCGTAACATGTCAACTACCTTAGGCCCCCTGTACAATTTGCTAAAGAAAAATGTCAAGTTTGTTTTTGATGATGTGTGTCTTAAAGCATTTAATGAAATTAAACACAAGCTCGTGTCATCAGATGTATTAGCTCACTACAACCCAGAGCTACCAATTAAGCTCGCCTGCGATGCATCAGCTTATGGAATAGGCTACGTGTTGTCTCAAATTCAGCCAGATGGCACAGAAAAACCCATTTCTTTTGGCTCACGTACATTGAACAAAAGTGAACAGATGTATTCTCAGATTGATAAAGAAGCGTTAAGTTTGGTTTGTGGAGTGAAGAGGTTCAATCAGTATCTTTGGGGGAGATCCTTTACTATATGTACTGATCATAAGCCCTTGCTAAGCATATTTGGAAAAAAGAAAGGACTCCCTGCCTATGCAGCTAGTCGACTACAAAGGTATGCATTATTTCTCTCAGCATATGATTTTGACATTTGCTATGTCAGATCTCATAAGCATGGAAATGCTGATGGTTTGTCTCGTTTACCTCTAGAGTCAGCGGAGTGTAATGAATGTACAATTGATGATGGTATTGTTGGCACATATTTACAATGTATTGTTGAGAATGATATTCCCTTAAGTTTTGAAGACATTAGAAAAGAGTCTCAAAAGGACTCAGTCTTAAGTAAGATCATTCATTATGTCAGGTATGGTTGGCCAAATGAAAAACCTGCCGATGACTCCCTGACCCCCTATTTTATAAGGAAAAATGAATTGACGGTTGAACAAGGTTACTTAATGTGGGGACACAGAGTAATAATTCCTTCAAGGTTTAGATTAACCATGTTAAATGAGCTTCACTCTAGTCACTTAGGGATTGTTAAAATGAAGGCGTTGGCGAGGTCTTACATTTATTGGCCGTCCATTGATGCAGATATTGAACGCCTTGTAGATAGCTGTACACCTTGTTTAATGGAGAGAAGCAATCCTTCTAAAAGTGTGCTACATGTCTGGAACTATCCAGTCAAACCTTGGTCTAGATTGCATATTGATTTTTTTGGTCCATTCAAAAATAAAATGTTTTTGTTGATCAAAGATGCTCATACAAAATGGTTAGAGGTTCTAGAAGTACCCTCTACTGCATCTAAATATACCATTAATCACCTAAGAGATTTGTTTGCAAGATTTGGTTTGCCAGATCATATTGTCAGTGACAATGGGCCACCATTCACATCTAATGAATTTAAATTGTTTATGTCAATGAATGGAATTAAGCACTCACTGATTCCACCTTATCATCCATCAACAAACGGCTTAGCCGAGAATGCTGTTAAAACTGTAAAACACAAACTGAAATGTGCTCTTCATGACTCTGTAGATTTAAATTTAGCTCTAACTAGATTTTTATTCAGTTATCGCAACTCTGTACATTCAACAACTAGGGAGTCTCCAGCTCAACTTATGTTCAATCGACCCCTTAAGTCTCGATTGGATCTAATTAAACCTAAGTTTTTTGAAACTGTAGAAAATAATCAGTCAAAACAAATTGAATATTGTAGAGGTAGTAAAACTAGACACTTAAGTCCTAATCAAATAGTACTGGTGAGAGACTATCGTTCACCAAACAAAAAGTGGATTGAGGGTATCATTTTGAAAGTATTAGGACCAGTAACTTATTTGGTGAGAGTAAGGGCAGGCATAATCTGGAAGCGTCACATAGATCAGCTTGTGGCACTAGATGGTTGTATATCAAACCCATCAGCTGATCATGACATGGACATATCTCCTGTACCAGATGTGATGGCACAGGAGCAGGCTGTTGGCAGGGAAGGGGCAGATGTAAACACAAACAAAACTCCTCACCCATCTCCTGCTCAACCCCCAAGAACGAGTCCCAGCACTAATATCCTTCCTCATCCTTCACCGCCCCATCCCCACACTCCTGTGAACAAGCGCAGCTTTCCCTTGCAAAGCCCAAGTATGCCCCAAGAACGTAAATACCCACTAAGGGAAAGGAAGCCTGTGATAAGGATGAACTTGTGATGTCAAATAATTGTTTTACCTTAAGTGAATTTGAAGTTCTGTATTGCATTCATACGTAATTTTTGATGTTCTGTATTTAATTTATACGTAATTTTTTATGTTCTGTATTTCATTCATATGTAATTTGCTTCTATTTATGTATTTATTAGTCAAATTTAACGGAGGAGGGATGTAGTATATTGGAAAACGCCCGCCAAATTATGGCTCTCAAACTCCATCCGATAGATGGCTCTGTAATCGTGTGTACGATGTGTGCTTTGTCCTGAAATAAATTGGCAGTTCTACAACTAGCATCCGACTTGATACATTACAGTAATCTTCCACATATTTATTTCTTTGGCACTACGTGTTTCACTACACTGTGACATAATCATGCACATGATTTTGCCACAGTGTGTTGAAACACATCGTGCTAAAGAAATAAATTTTTGGAAGTTTACCAAGTGTTTTTATTCATTATGAATATCGAGAACTTCCACCATATCCAGCCTGAAACAGTTATATTTAAGCTCCTTGTTGAGAGCTATTTTTTTCATGCATCAATACTACAACAATTTCTTCCAACGTTCTCCACAAGCAACTAAACTATTTCACCTGTTCTGGCTTGAGTCCTAACTTAACATTTAGTATCGCCTTGATTCACTATGGAAAATCTCACTACTTACTTTCTTTTCTTTCAGCCTAATCCCATATTTATCTCTTTTATCGGTCCAATTACATTTGTAGCCCCATATCTGACAGACAGACGAATGCCGACATATTGAATAATGACAAGGACAATATTTACATCTAAAAATAATATCCAAGATTAATCATACCTTGGCTCACCTTGGTCCTACAAAATTATTTGTACTAGGTATATATGAGCTGAGTTGGTAACTATTGCATCTTTTAATTATTACAATTCCTCCATAATTACCTGCACAATAATTTTTGTGCACTCTCTTTCCTGAGGAAATGATGCGTTCAGACTTATGCAGGCTCTATGATAATATAATTCTTTACAATGAGGGTGAAATAAATTTTCAAGTTGGCGATTGAAGTGCAAAGAGATCCTAAAAAATCCTAATTAATCCTAAAAAATTGGAGAAAAATATTAAGCAGTAGAAAAGGACCCCTTTATAGTTAATATCCAAGTTGGATATTATATGGAAGGCATTTGGCAGCAATTTTGGATATTGTATATCTATACAAACGTTTTTGATAAAATTGGATATTGTGTGGACATATTAGTTGGATATTGTGGGGATGTTGTATGGATATCAATTGCTACTAGGGAAATGGATAGCTACAATTGCTGTAGTACTGCTAAGAACTACTAGAGGCACTGAATGGTTACTGACGTCATGCCCACTCCGGCGCATGCCCACTTGCACAACGCAACGCTAACATTTTAAGTCCAAAATCGCCTGAGTGAGGAACCAAAAAAATGTCCCTCAACCAAATGGTAAATCACTTCCAAAGTTCATGAATTGCGGGAAGAGTGCTTTTTAAATGATACATCAGCATCTGAATGTATATAGATATCTTTTAGACATCTATATTAGATAAATAATAGATATCTTTTAGACATCTATATTTGATTAAAATAGATATCTTTTAAGCATCTATGTTAGGTTAAGTTTTCCTGAAGCGCTCTGTAAAATGTCACAGTAATCTTAATCCATCAGCATCTGCATCTGATAGATATCTATAAGACATTTTATAGCTATATTTATCAGTAATCTGTTACATATCAACTAGAAATCTAATAGATAATATTTAGGTATCCATTAGATATCTCTTTGATTTTCATTATTTATGGTGTTTTCTAGAAAAGTTGTTTTACTGTAGTGATGATGCAAGTATATATTGTTTCTCTGGCAAATTTTGCAAAATAACACAGTTAACGTCTTTCATTACCACCTGTATCTATAAGATATCTAATAGATATATTTAGATGTATATCTATTCATAGATGAAAATAGATAAGATCTGGATCTCTACTACATATTTAATAGATATCTATTAGATATACATCTATCCATAGATGAAAATAGATAATCTTTTTGATTTTCATATTTTATGGTGTTTCCTAGAAAAGTTGTTTTCCTGCAGTGATGATGCAAGTATATATTGTTTCTCCGGCAAAATTTGCAAAATAACAAAGTTAACATCATTCATAACCATCTGCGTCTGTTAGATATCTAATTGATATTTTTAGATATATATCTATCCATAGATAAAAATAGATAAGATATAGACATCTATAGATATCTATTTTCCGTGAGGGATATAAATGTAAATTTTAAAAAACTTTCCGTGAACATGATTATTTTCCTTGCTTGAGAGCGTGAATGATTTGAAAAACCACCCCCGGCAGAAATCCTGCACATGCGCAGTTAAGATTCTGGTCCGCTGTACGCAGCGAATCACTGGCGAACGTTCGGACCGGACGACATTCGAACCCTCAGGTAACGTTCTCACGGATAGTTTTCGCAATGTTCCTAGGGTTCAGACCTAACGTTCGCGGAACGCTCCGCGAACGGTTGTGTGCTGCGTGGGTTGTAATGCTTTCTAAGCAACGAAGGCTTGAAAATGTTATCTTCTCTAATGCCAATGCCTTCATCAATAAACACAAGATGGAGCAGGATATGTCGGATATGAAGCGGATGGAAGATAAATTGATTAACAAATTGAGAAATTCAGGAAGTCCTTGTCGTGGATCAAAATAAAGTAAACATCGTAAATGAGCCTAACTCAGAGCTTAGATTGTACTTCCTGGGAGGTTACAAACTCCCGTTATATCCTCCTCATGGAAAGATGTATAGGCTAGTATAGCTGCCCTACTAGCCCAAAAAGGATCTAATCTGCATGGAACAAAGTTTCTTGTATACATGACATCTAGAAAATATCTGGATTAAATCTGAAATATCTCTACCAAATATCATATATTATCTATGAATTATCTATATTTTCTCCACTCCAGAAATACAGATAACACATGGTTTATATCCTATATAGCTTCAAACATTTTGTAAAATTTTCTCTACGCAGAACCAGCATTGACCCACACCCAATCCTATGCCAGGACAATTACATGGTTAAGATTATAAAGCCACAGTATGTATTTTCCAATCTCACAAAAAGGGATATCGGTCCTATTGCTTTGAGGCAATGCCTATACTTGAGGATGCAGCGACTGCATTGGTCATAAACCAGGGGAATTTAAAAGAATTGTAAATGTTAATTCAAAATTTACCACTTTTAATACTTTTATCACTAGAATAATATGTATGCATAAAAAATCACAAATTTGCTTTTTTCTGTCCCCTGCACCTTCTCCATCCTCCTCCACATCCACATATCGAATACCTTCTGTCTAATTTCGTCTCCCTTTCCCAAGGTCCATGTTTCTGCTCCATACAATGCCACACTCCATATCAAGCTCTTGTCAAGCCTTTTTTTTACATACTTACTTAAAGTTCCAGTCATCAGCTTCCTTCTATACCTAAACGCTTCCTTCGCTGGCTCTATTCTCCTCCTTATGTCTTTGCAACTATGTATGCCCTGTTTCTTCTAGCGTACTACCCAATTAATTAAACTGTTCTACGTTCTCCAGTTTGTGACTTTCAACTGTTATGACCAGCCTTGCTTTCTTTGTCCTAGAGAATCTCATTACTGTTGTTTGTCCCGATTTTTAATAGCTGGTAGCAATGTTTTGTTTGCACACAAAAAGCATTTGCTACCATACAGCATTAAATGTCATCAAGAAAAAATATTTAATTTTTTTATAACTTACCATTTTCAAAATGTTATGATTTTATATAGCTGAATGCATTGAGTCACACCATTCAGGTGGGAACAAAAAACAAATGGCATTTTGTTTTATTTCAAAATTTAATATTTCATCTGCCTACTTAAAAGCAACAAATCACAAATTCTGAAATGCATAAAAAATTAATGGTCTTTCATTTTAACTCAGCTATTTAAATGTTTCGTATTTTTCAATAGCTGAATGCACTTTATCACAGCAATTAGTTTTGTGCAAAACATGTATGGATTTTTGTTATAATTTCTGATGTTAGTATATTTCCACATTTTCGACAGATGAATGCCAACATTCTGTTCAACTCAAAGAAACGTAAGCGGTTAGTTTTATAGCAGAATTTAATATGATTGATGGTTTTCAAAATTGCAAACCATATTAAAAAATTTTGTTCTGCATAAAATCATTGATTTCATTTCATTACCTCATTCATTCATTCAACTGAAACCAATTTGGCACTAAAATTCAAAACGTTCCTACTCCCAGTAAAAAGTTAAACTTGAGCATTTGGTAGAATATTCTTCTCACGATCTGCAATAAGTGGCCAGAATAGAGATGGGTCACTTTGAAAATTACCACGGTAATTTTCGTAAATTACGATGGTATTTTTCGTAATTTACCGCGCCCTTGAAAATTACCATAGTTTTCGGTAATTTTCTAGATAATTCACCCATGTTTGAGATAATTTTTCATACAGATAAATTCCCAACATGTTCTTTTAAGCCAATTCCACATTTCTGACATGTTTAATTATAAATTGAGGAATGTTCAACTCATTTTTGGCATATTTTACTTATATTAAAACATTATTGAGTAATTATTAGTAGAATATTCTTCTTTAAAATTTCTCATACTTTGACAAAAGAAAGCCAGATTGCGTGTTGCTGCCGTATTTCTTTTTACAATTTTGAGAATTTCTAATAAGTTAATGTTGCATTAGGTATGTTTTAAACATCGTATCCTCTCCCTTTTGCTATTGGCATTCTTATTTAACCATAAATTTTCTGTTTAATGCTTAAAAATGAAAAATACTGAAAAATTACGGTAATTTTCAAAAATTACCGTAATTTACCACGGTAATTTACCTCAGATGAAAATTACATTAATTTTCCCATCTCTAGGCCAGAATGAACCCTGTCAAGCTAACTAAAATTTGTTTTCGGCTTCAGTTCGGAAGCGAGAAATGACAAAGTTTGGGGCTGATTTTTTCCTTCTTTCCGCATCCATTTCTACCCTGGCAGCAGAGTCACCACGGTCACCACCCCAAAGCCCAGAAAAGGACACGTGTCGTTAAAATCTTTCCTTACCTCACACCCACGTTCATGACATACCGAAGGCACTTCCTAGAAAGCTGTCCTCACAATACATACAAACGCACCGACTAAATCTTGCCACTTACAGCGTGCTATTATACTTCCTCACCCTCTTACCTCTTCTCGGTCCCCCCCTCCAACCTTAGTCGAGCCGGACTGAGTGGTGCCACACCAAGGGACACCCTAATCCACCATCATAAATACACAAAGAGAAATCTTGAGTCGGGGAATACCGCCCAACACATGCAGCTGCAGCAAAATCACCGATGCTATGTGGAACCGTTACCAACCCACACCGATCTTTACCTCAACGGAAAGAGCCATCACCACCCCTCACAAAGGAATACTGTCCTCTCGTCGATCAATCACAGAGCCAAATCAATATCAGACAAGGAAAGCCTACCTGCAGAAGTAGAACATCTGAAGAAGACCCTCCTCCAGAATGGATATCACTCTCTCACTCAGTATTCAACCCGAAGGATGGTTTGGATAGTTGAGGGTAGAGCTCACCCCGGACTAAGCCACAGGCGTGCGAATTTCATAAATTCAGGGTAGGGGGGGCCAAGTTCCTTTCCCTGGGCCGCCTCACACTCCGAGGATTTTTTTTGTTCAGGGGCCTCCAAAGGCTTCACCCGGATTTGAACCTGGGACCCTTCCATCAGTAGCTAAGCCCTCTATCCACAAGGCCACCACGCTCCCATAGAATGGATACAGCCACCATCAAATCTACATGGCCCTTAAAAGGTTCTTCAGACAGCGGAAAAAAGATGCACCAGAAGAGAAAGCAAAACCCACGGCCAAGGCCTGCCTACCTTACATTTCCAGTGTTTCTGGGAAGATATCTAGTATCCTAGGGAGACATAACATCAAAATGATTCAAGTCCCTCCCAGCAAATTACGGAATCACCTAGTAAAGACAAAGGATCCAATTGGCCTCAAAGTACCCGGAGTTTACTGCATACCTTGCAAGTGTGGCAAGGTATGCAGTTTGGCAAAACACAGAGAACTATAGAAACAAGAATGAAAGATCATCAACGCCACTTCAGACTCGGCCAGATGGAGAAATCCGCTGTGGCGGAACACAGCATAAAAGAAAATCATTCCATTCATTGGGAGGAAACCACCATTCTGGGGAGAATCAGAGAATACTGGGATAGAATTACTACTAAAGAGGCCATTGAGATCCGGCTCACAACCAACAATCTCAACAGGGATCAGGATTTTCATCTCAGGTGTACCTGAAACCCTATCTTGAAAAAGGTGGGAAACCCTAACATTGGGGGGAACGGATATCTAATGAACGGAGACTATGGTGGGAGGAACAGACTATAAATCCTGGAACACCAAGACCATCCACATCCAGAGCCTTGAAAATGGCAGGAAAGTCTCCTGCCGAAACGTTGGCAACCATGGAAAGCCTAACCCGGTAGGAAACCTGAGAACAACTCATCAGCATCATTTGCCGGGAAAGCCTAAAATCATGCAAGAAAAAGGGAGATTATTGACTATGTGTTGACTTTCGCCGGCTGAATGAAAGAACAGTTAGTGATGCTTACCCCATGCCTGACCTGTTGAAGCAAGTAAATGGAGCCAAAATTTTCAGCACATTAGATCTTAATTCAGGATATAGGCAGGTGGAGGTAGAAGAGAAATCTAGACCCATGATTGCCTTCACTACGCCAAAGGACTTATTTCAATTCAAAGTCATGCCATTTGGTTTAAAGAATGCCCCAGCAACATTTGTGCGGCTGATGGATAAGGTGCTGTCAGGGTACATTGCAGATTTCTGCCAGGTATATTTGGATGACACTAATTTACACTAAGAGTCTCCAAGATCATTTTGTACATCTGGCAAAAGTATTGGAGAGGCTGAAAATACATGGGTTGACTTGTCAAAAAACGAAGTTTTACTTCACGGCAGAAAGGGTAGAGTATCTTGGCCATGTCCTCACAACCAAATACTGCATCAGGAACAAAATCCAAATTCATGCGATGGGCATTGCTATTGGCAGAATTTGACTTTGATGGGCACCATGTTCCTGGGGTAAATAACGAAGGAGCTGATAGCTTGTCAAGGCATCCAGTAGCAGAGCTGGAAATAAATAATGTTATTCCAGAGAGAGAAATACCTCAGAGACAGAAGACTATAGTTGGTGAGCCTGTTCTTATGATTTTCCAAGAAGAATTCAATTTGGAATACTTAATAAAAAATGGCAAGAAGAAGATATGGCATGTAAGGCCATGATTAATGGATTGGTAGATGGGGCTCTCGCAACCAACTGGTTCCTAAAGAATTTAAGATATGCTACAAAAACTTCCAGTTGGAGAAGGGTCTCTTGATGTATTCCTCACATATTTCTATCATGCCTACTGTAGTAGTTGTCCCCAGGTCACATTCACAATCCATGGTTATTCTGGAGAAGTTTCATGACAGCTCTGAAGCCGGTCATCCAGGGGGTGAGGAGTCATTTCAGTCCATCCAAAGAAGATTCTTCTGAATTAATATGCGCAAGGACATTACCACCTATGTACAAGGATGCTACATCTGCCCTTGCACCAAGAAAAGCAATCAGAAGGCGGACACAAGCAGGCGAGGACGACAACCACATCGGCCTTGGGAAATCATAGCTCTTGATCAGATGGGTCCTTACCCTAGGACACCACTTGATAAGACTTCTCATAGTCAACAATCTCTTCACCAGATGGATGGAAGCCTTTGCTGTCCCAGAGGCGACAACAGGGCGAATTGTTATCAGTACTGATGAATAAAAATTGATCGCAGAAGAAAAGAAAAAGTGCAGAGGGATATAAAAGGGAATCACTTTGGCACAACAATAGATACCCTGGTATGTTTGAACATTAGGTGGATATCCTCAATTGCCGCAATGAATGACTGTGTATTTTGAGGATGTGGGGTAAAATTTCCATCTTCAAGAGCAGTATAACCTTGGGTGGAAAAATCCGATTATAGGAACTAAAGGGTTAATAAAAATTTTATTATATGAGATCAAATTTCCACAATTTTCCCCAACTTTGAAAATCATATTCTTGGGCTAAATCAAATAAATAGAATAGAAAACTCCATTGCTTTAGAATGACAGCACTCACATAATGAATACAGTGTTTTTTGCAAAACAAATCTTAATGCAGTTACAGGTGTTCAAATGGTTAGGTAAAGATGAAATATTTTTCATGTAATTTGCATCCTTTGATTTTCCTGTGATTAAAATTTCACTGTACCTGGCTAATTAGTCAATGAACTATTAATTTCTACAGTATACACAGTACTCTGAAATCAGAACCTTAAAAGTGACATTTGTGAGAAATTATGCATGGATTAATAATTTGGTTCCAGCAGATAGTGATAAAAGTTTCATGGAAATCTGAGCCAGTGGGAGTCATGGGTTAGGTGAATATATAAGGAATGGCCCTTCAATTTTTTATCTGTGGCTAGAAAAATTTTAATATAAAAAAAGTAATATTTGCAATCAAAATCCCACTACTTATGTATTTTTCTTTCTTAATACCGCCGAGTACATGATTTGGCTAAATTTAAAAAAAGTTTATTTGATAATTCCTCTGCCTTTGAGTGATAATGCCCATTAAAGGAAGTAATGTTTGGTGGTGAAATACTTCTATGATTAATGCACTCGTAGAGGCTCACAGAGCAAGGAAAATTTAATGATACTTATTTCAGTGGAATATAGGCACTTTGACATGTGATAAAAATTTGACTGTGATAGACTAATTAGTCCATAAGCTATGAATTGTTTCCATTTTCACTGTACTTTAAAAGTGGAACCTCAGAAGTGACCTTTATGAGCAATTTTCCAAAAATTTGACTCCCTATATCTTGGAAACTATGCCATCTTGAGAGGAAAAACTTTGTATGGCTCATTAACTTGATGATATGTATCAGCAAGTCAAAACATTTTCATGAAAATCTGAGTCGGTGGGTGAGATGGCCTGGGTGAACTGACATTGTATGACCCTATCATGTTCCCAAGGAAAAAAGGAGCAAATTGGATTCACATGCTGAAGCACTATCAGGAGAAGGGAATAGTTTTTCTCGCCGATAGCACCTGTAAAAACAAACTCTTTCCAAGCTCGGGTGAGACAAATGAGGAAATCGAACAAAACACAAGTATTATCAATCAATAACTAAGCTATCAATATATTTCACACATAGAACCAACCAAGTTACAAGCAATTTACCCACCCACAGGTTGAGTGCCAGGTGACCGTGATGAGAGTTTTCACTCAGAAAATAATTAAAATATACAAGTACGAGGGGTTGAGCTTCTCTCTAAGTACAAAAATGACAAAGTCAGCAGGATCACACAACGGTGTTACTCGGTCACCGTCTCGGCTGCAAAAGAGGGCGAGCTCGATGATGAGTCAGGTGAGGAGGGGGTCTGTCAACAAGGACAAGGTGGAATGGATAAGCTCAGGATATAGGTGATTGGTAGCCTTGGAGGGGAGGAAATAATGGGATGGGTGATAGATAGGGTGGCAGTTTTTAATTGGAGCACCAGGAACTGTTTTCTGGCTTTGGCCACAGAATACAGGATCACTGCCTTTGTGCCTTGGTCAGAATGACTACATTTTTGGAATCCTTCCTCACTTTAGGGGCTATATAAACGATGCAGGACCTGGTGAGGCTAAGGCATGGTGAAAGGCATGGTGAAAGGCTTGGTGGAAGGCGTGGCAGAAGTGGTGGTGGAAGTCACTGGCAGGAGTCGCTGCATTTTGGAGTCGTAGGCATTTTGGCCGTCGGCACACATGTCGTTAGCGCGCATGACAGGGCACGGCTCGGGCAAGTCCTATGGCTAAGTCCGGAGGGTAAACAGTCCGCAGAGGTGGAACTGTCCAAAGAGGGGAATTTGGCCAAAAAAAAGGGGAGGGGGTGTATGATAAATGCCACAATGCTCAAGAAGACATCATGGTAGGGTCTAGTGAAACTTCTAAAGGTTACCAGTTCCAACAACCATGTACTAATAGAATTATCATCAGAAGAACTGTAATATTTGATGAAAATCCCTGAGATACAGAGGAATAAATCGAGTATATTGATCTAGAGCAGTGGTTCCCAAAGTGGGTACTACCGCCCTCTAGGGGGCAGTGTCATGATCTAGGGGGGCGATAAGTAACAAGAGGGCGCTCGAGGCAGGATCTTGACCAAATGATACCATACATGTCCTGGGATCAATAAAATACCAATCTATTGTATTTGAAATAAGCATGAATTTAAACATAATTGTTTTAAATTTATTTTTATAATCTTCCTGATTTGGTCTGGTAGTCTAGTATGATTTTAGAGCCTACGGTTGGGGGGCGTTTAGTTGAACCAAGTGGTGACTCGAAAAAGCTTGGGAAACACTGATCTAGAGTCATCTGAGCAACACACATATTAGGATGATAGATTGGTAAGAGAAAGGGAGACACGAATCAACAGGAGAGATGATACAACCAACCTGGAGATGGAGAAAATAGATCAACCAGTCGAAGATCCTCAAGAGAATACAAAGGGATACCACCAAAAAGATTATCATACACTTAAAAATCAACTCAAAGCCCGATCCAGAGTCATTCGAAGAGGTAATGGAATCATAGGTGTATCCAGGGGGGGGGGGGGTGTTCGGGGTTTTAACCCCCCTCCCCCCCCCCCCCCCCCCCCCATTGATGAAAAACGTAAAAATGATGTGCTTAGCACATGCTAATACTAAACCTATAGATCACCTTCCATAACATAATATGTACATGGTACTGTTAGACATAAATTATTGATAGATAGTGTATCTACATGGACGATTTCTAATATTAATATGTAGTAAGGATTTTGATTTTTTTTTAATTTGATGAAAAAAAATAGGTAGGAAATTTAAGCGAAAAAAATCAGATTGGTGATGTGCCCTATGAGACAGAATGCCAAAAAAGAAAGAAAAATTTGTTCAGAGGTCCCATTAACATCTTTAATGGCATGGCTACTGTGTTTATAATATGTATTGAATTCCATGCCCATCAATGATACAAAGCTTTAGAATGAAGTTTGTTAAGATACCACAGAGTGTTTATTTTAGCATTACTATATGTATTTGTATAATAATTTACCAGAGTACTATGATGGAATAATTTAAAAAGTTGAACTCCATGGGTCATTTGGTACAAACACATAAAAATATACCATAATACAAACGAGAGCACATCTTACCACCAGGGGGAAGAGGAACAACATAGGGTAGAAGTCGACTACCTTCCCTTTGATCAGGTGCCAGGCACAAGGAGAGTGAGCCAGATCTCATGGCCCTGGAAAATAAAAATATGTTACTGTTAGACTTGGTGCCTTATAATTATTGTTAGATTGTGTATCTACATGGATGATTTCTAAAATGAACACTAAGGATTTTGATTTGTTTTAATTTGATGAAAAATAATGGAAGGAAATTTGAAAACGATCATATAAATAACCCTTAATGCAAGTTCTGTTCCATTGATTTATATACACAATTATGACACGAGTTAAATATCATTAAAAATACCACTGATTGCAAACAAAATTTCTTTTGGTAATTTCCTTGTAATCAGAAGCACTCTTATTTTATCCCTTTGACCACATCGCCTCATTGTCTCAATATTCCTGAGAAATCTGAAAAAGTAAAAAAAAAAAGAAATTTTATATATTGACTAGTTTTTTACGTTGCTGATACTAGGAGAGAATAGTCGGTCGCTTCATGAGACAAAGTTTAAAAATGTTTCTCGAAAGTGGAGTCAAGTCACATTTCACGGCAGGGATGTACTATACGCCCATCAACTTCAGTCACTTCAAATGGCCAAAGTGTCAAGGCAAATATCCCCATGAGTAGTACTGGACTCTCATATGATTTGTTCTATGGCCAGGATTATAATATATATAAGAAATGATTAATTCAAATAAGGTAAAAGAAATGTAATTAAATGGCACTTAAAATTTGAACAGAATTGTGTCTGGTGAGAATGAGGCGAGACAAGAGCAGATAGGTTATCGTGTACAAGACGATTTTAACTCTTGCTTTGGAAATCACTGATGTGTGTTGGTTCACTGGAACCTTTTACTTTTAGTGTGACTTTGTCAAGGAACCTCCAATCCAATGACAGTTTATTTTTCCTCAGTCAAATCCAATGACAGTTTATTTTGCCTCACTTTTAGAATATTGCAGAAATTTGACACCGCACAGTCAATTTGATGCTATAGTATAGTTCAGATGGTGTTTTGTGACCTCATTATGCACTCTTTCCTACATTAAATCTCTGCCGGCAGGCAAATTTCCGCCGGCCTTGGTGTCGGCGGGGTAATGTCCTCGCCTGCTAACCCAAAGGTCGTTCGAATCCTGCCTGGAGAGAATTTATCACTTCCCAGGGCATGGATGTTTGTGCTTGTCCATTGTTGAAAGTTAGTAACCCAATATAAAAGCTAATGAGTGCTGTTTTTGATGGTAAATAAATAAATAAAAAAATAAATAAATAAATATAATGCATCTGCGTGATCTAGGATAATGTAAAGAATCCATTTTTCTCCTCCAGTTACATTAGGATCTCCTCCCTTTTACTAGCGATGCAGATCCATCAGTTTATATGTGGTAATTTCCTGGTCATATTCCTTCACTATACCTTATAAGTTGTCCTCAATCAATAACAGAACTTTATTCTTACTCAAACACGAAAATTGAATGGAATCCACAAAAATGAGGCTCCATTTCATGAGCACACCTCTAAAATATCATGTGCAAGTATGCAATGAAGCTACAGCTTTATCCAAACAGAATTTACTGTTCTCATTTTGACCCTATCCCTGACTTTATTAATGATCTCAAACCAGTTAATAATATATAAATGATCTTTCCAAAATTCTCAGAGAGAAATGTTGGTGCCATTGGTCACCCTATAGCATTGCTGAGTTTGACATTTGGTGTAACCCTTTTGAAGTTATTCATGACCAGCAGATCCATGAGCTGGAGTTTAGCATTGGTGTTGGGAGGAATGGAATTGACTTGAATTCATCGTGTATTTTGTTTCCTCGTGGCCTTGAGGATGAGCAGGAGCAATATCCATGACCATCAAGTCTGACTTGCAGATTGTGAAAGAAAAAGTTCTTCACTGCGGCACCGAAGACCTAGTTGATTCTCTCAAAGAATAAAATCCCTAGTTTTCAGCCTTGCTTCTATGCCTCCACATACAGTTGAATTGGGTCTTCACTTTGCATTTTTTTTTATTACTCGTGGTTACTCAAAAAGTTTACACTAGCAAGCTCAGGACTTTGATTTTTTTAATTTCATTAGCACAAAAAAGTAGAATGAGATGTTCCAGTGATTGAAAGTCTAGCTTTATTTTATTTTACACAACTTGCCCTGAAGATGAAGAGTCTTCATTTTTAAATAGAAATGAGATCAGCAAAGATCCTCAAGGATATGACATAATATCGTCCATACAAAATGTGTCCCAGTTTTGAGCATACCAGTGCATTAAACCTTATTTCATCGTATGGCCAATAATTTTTTCTCCTGCACTGTCCCAATTTTGATCTGAAAACCATAGGCAGACAAAACATATTCCTACTACACTTATTGCAAGATACCACAAAAAAAAATTTTTTGAAACATATCACAAATTATTTGGCTACTAATACCATGGTTTGTGAGTGTTTGCAAACACTCACAAACTATAAAATGATCTCAAAACCCTACCTAGGCAGATAAAACATATTCTTACTACACTTATTGCAAGACCTCGCTTGCATATCAAGTTTGAAAATATCACAAATTATTTTGCTCCTAATGGCAAACACTCACAAACTCAGTTGCTCACAATCCAAGATTTTACCATATGAACTTATACCAGGAGGATAATAAGCTTCTAATTTGAAAAACTTATCACATAATGAAAGAGCTGGGAAGCTAGGATTCGGATGGAATGGCTACACATAGCATATATGAAGTGTGTGATACAAAGGTTCATATAAATTTGTACTGTTACAATATGCTTACTTCTGCCATTACATCTGTTACTGGAACTGAAGCCACACTATGTAGTTGTGGTAGCACAGACTTAAAAATTTAAATGTAGCAGTTAAACTATAATGCATAAAATATAATTTACACGAGAAATGTTAAGATATGTTATGTTCAAAGTTCAAAAAAATGTTAAGTTCAAAGAAAAGTGTTCTACCCAGTATACTGGTTTTACCTAAATTGGTTTTTGTTTCTTATTATGCAGAATGTATGCTTCAAACATATCTGGTTAACTGCGTTTTTATTATTGGGTTTTACTTTTCTGTCCTTGTCAGAGGACATGTCCTGGAGTGCTTCTGAAAACGAATTTCCATTCCTCAACGGTGCCCGCAAAAATGTGCATAAAAGCGGAAGTATCAGGAAAACATATTTATTATAAGTCAATTTCTTTCTCACTTGTAAGGTGTCATTTTGAGCTTTGGAATTCTTTAATAGGAATCCAGATCCTTACTTCAGTGCAATCCTCACTGGCCCAGATTATTCCTCCCAATCCCTCCCTGAACATCCAACCTATCCATCTTAATTTGCACAAAATATCTCAGTTTAACGTCGTCTCCACAAATAACCATTCCAAGTGCCGAGAGTTATCATTTTACCAGCTGTGACCTTTCAATCACTATTTGTCAAAATTAAACCTATCCTACGAAGCTTATTCGAGAGCAAGTCAGGTTTTGCTTACCAGGTAGTCTTTTCCGAAGATAAAACTACGGCTAAATTTTTTCTTTACTCGTTTCGGCTAACTTTGAATCACATTATTTCGATTCAGTATTTTCCAGCCTTCATCTTCGCCCAATACTCCTTCATTATCTCAGTTCTCGCTTACCTAATTTTCTCTTCTATCTTATGGACACCATGGGTTCCTCGTTTTCATTCTATGCCGGAAACCCTTGGTGACCTCAATTCTGAACCTGAAGGCTGTCCAATTTCACACGTCTAATTCATTCACTCCCATTTCTTTCCTGTTACTTTATACCTCCTGCAACCAGCGTGCCTTGGTTTCCATAAACTATAAGAGTTTCAAAATTGTATTTGCCAATTGCATAGCCCAGTAGAACTCGAGAAGATTTCCCAAAAAAAAGGTCCGAAAAAAATAGCTCTTTTTGGTTATGGTGTGTGATATATTTTCTATCTGATTTACATTTCCTGGTGTCCGCGTCGCGTCGTCTTTAAAAGTTGTATCCTGACCTCCGAGATCCAAGTATAATTCTCAGATTTTATGTTTACATTATTATAGCTACTAATGGATTCTTAAATAGATACAATTCCTTTTATTCAATAATTGCATATTGTTTATTTGATTAACTTTATTTGTGTTAGTAGTGTTCGCATCGTTTGTGTATCTAATCGTCATCTTAATTGTCATAAACAAAGAGAGAAATGTAGTACTAGTCAGCACAACGAAGTAGTATGAATCATAATGGAAGGGAAAATGTCTCATAAGGAATATCGAGGGCTATAAAGGTGTTCACCGGATGAAACCGGACATAAAAGGGAAGAGCTATCAGGGTGTAAAAGAATTAGAAGACAGGGAAGAGTATTGGGGAAATCGGAGCACGGAAATCGTAGGATAAAATGAAATATGATGATTAGTCTAAGGGTAATTTATGTTACCTTCAGTATTTGACTATGTAAACGGAAAGGAGGCGTAATTGTGTGGAGGGAAATGGAAAAACTGCGATAGAAGGAAAGGAAGACAAACGAGGAAGTGAAGGGAGGAGCGGAATCTCATGGAGAAAGGGGATTGGAAGGAGGTAAAGTAGGCGGTGGGAGTAAGTGATGATTATTATGAAGGTGAAAATAGTCAAAAATGGTTGGTGTCAACAAAGGATGCAATGCGTTGGAATAAGCGGAAATTTTTGGGAAAAATATTTATAATATTTTTTCAGCTCTGGAAAATGGAATTTAGGAATTCATGGTCCAAAACCATCCTTTATTTAAATAGGTAAATGAGTTCATATTCCATTTTATGAAACATTTGAACAAGTGTTTGCTAATAGTGGACTCAGACAATTTTTAATCATACCTTTTAAAAATGCATTTATTCATTGCATTGAAATTTTATCAAATAATATTGAAGTTAAATCTCGGGTAGTTCACTTCGCATAAAATAATGTCTTATGGAACGTTCCTATTCAACTATCTGATATCACAGTTACAAAGTGGATGCAACTGCTGCTCTTGTAACATACTCACTTATTAGTAATGGAAATGCGGGCTAAGCAAACTAAATTGATTGAATTTATAAAATCTTAAAAAAAAGCTAGTAGGTAAATCACATTACAATGTGTCCTCCTAATATTAAAGCAAAAAGTGAGTCTGCACGTGCTATTAGCACAATAAAAATTGATTAATGAATACGTTTTCATTCAAACACAGTAAAAGCTAAGAATATTATATAGTTTTACGATAAGTGATAATGATACACAAGCTTAAAAATTAAAGAAACAAGAAACAAAAATTAAATAAAGTGGATTGATGAAGATGAGAGACTTTACATGTGTAGTTGTTATCGTGGTTTTCATAATGTCCATAAATATAAGGCTATTACTTCCGTCATGCCTGCTATTACATTGTATGGAGAGCTCAGTAATAAGGTGGATCTAGTCCTAATTTTCTTTTTCTTTTCTAAGAGTTTTATAGGATGGTTGTAATCATATTTTTTGTGCGTGAAGGAACCAAGTCTGACATTCGAGAATTTTCCTCTACATTGAAGTATTTTTGCAGAGTACCGAGAACAGCTGATTTCGGGGAGGTATACACCGAACTTAAAAAGCACTTCCCTCAAAGCTTTCTTAGTTGGACTTGGCCCACTTTAACACTGAGCCCTCCAAACATGTACCTTTACATCTCTATTACGTATAACAAGGTAAAACTAGCCTATGTAAAACAAAGAAACTGTTGCATATTTTGTTTCACTTTTCCAATTCTGGAGAACACACATTTAACATATGCAGCACAGCCTTAAAGAAACTAGAATTCATCAAGCGTATTATAGGAAGGCCCTGGATGATAAAGTGAAAGAGAGGTGCTAATTCGCTCTGGGTATGCTACTCCTCGAATATGCCGCGGGCATTTGGGACCCTGGACAGAAATATCTGATTCGAAAAATAAATAAAATACAAAGGAAAGCTCTGCGGTTCGTTAAAAACTGCTAGAGTGGACAAAAAGTGTTTCAGTGCTTTTAGTGGGATTATGCTGGGAACTACTAGAGGCTCGTAGGCTACACGCTAGGCTTAGATTGCTTGAGAAATTCCAAACGGGTGTGTTTCATTGTGACACGGAGAATATAATGTTGACTCAGCACCACATATCTAGGTCGGACAGGAAAGATAAAATAAGAGAGATACATTGCCTATCGGATAGGCACAAAATTCGTTCTTCCACGCACAATAAATTACCACAATAAAAACTGAAATCCAGTGAAAACACTGCCGAAACACACTTCACCTTTTTCCCACCAATAGCATTCTCTTTTACACGGCTGATGTTCTAACACACCCTGCCACACGCCCGTGCAGAGGCTCGCAGGGTATTATGTATATGTAGATTCTGAGTTCTTTCTCAGTTTTTATGGAATTTCATTGATAATGAGCACATAGGCCGCTCACGTAATAATAATTGTATAGGCAAAAAAACGTTTTTTTACGATGAAAACGTTTTTTTTTACGTTTTAAATTTTAAATTAAAAATTATATTAATTATTGTATTATATTATATTTTATTATAATATATTTTGTTATATTATGTATATATTGTATGTATCCTTTATGATATATATTATATTGTAAATTTTATACATATATATAACATTTATAATAAATGAAAAGGAAAACTTAGTCTTATTCCTCCAATTTATTTTACGTTACGACTAATATGCACTAGTGACGCTACGAAATAAAATGAACTTCCACAAAGTTGAGCCTGAGACGATTGAGATAACATATAAAATATATATTGTTACATATTATTGCATTGTCATCCAGTTCTGAGCTATGTTTAAAGTTTCAAGTCTATAGTTGATCGAGAAGTTAGTTTAAAATCGATTGTGAAATTTGTACCAAACCGAGAAACAGACAAGAACTCAACCAAATAAAAACGTTTAACAAATGCGCCTGTGCTTGTGGTTGATTTCTCGTGGCACACCCGTCGGCAGGTTCCTGCTATTTCTGGCCGCGCCCCATGGCATCACCAGTGTCACCCGGACTTGAAAACCTTTCAACAGAAGAGAGAGTGAAAGCCTTTCTCCGGCCCCCTCCACCCACATCAGTTTCTCAAGCGTCTCTTTCGCTTTTCCCCCTCGACCCCTCCCCGTCTTCCACTCCCCCGGGGAATTCTTGAGATTGACATCAATGTCGACGGAAGAAAAATTATCGCCTCCTAAGGCGTTCCAGCGACGCTGCTGGGAGTGTGAGTCTTCACTAAAACGTCTTTCCGATGCATGCGTCTTAAGTGGAGAAAGTGGGTGAGGGTGAGGTCACGGTGAAGAATCACGAAAATTCTCTCCGATGCAGCAGCGTTCTCATTATCTTCAGTATTTCAACCGGGTCAAATTACATTATGAATCATCCAATATAGGTTCAGAAAGATGCCTCATAATGGCGACCTTGACTTATAGACACTCACGGCAGAAACAGTTGCAGGAACTTTGCAGGCAAGTCCATCGAAATTTGGGTTTATTAGAATTCTGGGGAATTGTGACAAAAAGATGAGATAACGATGCTATTTTTCCCTCGTTCGGCCAACCTTAAAATATGCCACCAGTGTGGAAACCTTATGCAGTGGAGTTTGTCTTTGACATACATACGTCATGTGCAGCGGAGATACTCAACTGTGTGACAAAATCATTCAATGTATTTTTGTAAAAATATCTACCAGATTGAAGGGCAAAAAAGTTCCCCGAAAAAGGTTCGAAGCAGCGTATCTATATGCAGACATTCAGCATATTTAAAAAATTCCAACGGACAATGGCAGGATTGATCACAAGTAAAAGACCGAGGAATTAGATGACAGAATGGAGAGATTTGAAGTTACATTTTTTTCCTCAAGACATTAGAAACGATATTCACTGATGTTCGATTTATTTTCTTTAAAATCTTATTATTTCTTGGTTAACGAAACTAGGAACTTTTGATAGCACGTAAACAGCAAGTAAGACTTTAAAAAAATAATGTTACGCTCTCTTCAGGAGAGGGGTTCAGGTTACGACCTTCAACTGAGGCAATTATTGAACGCCTGGCGAGGTATCACCCCGTGCCACACACCCTAGAGCTTTAGCACTTAATCACGCTAGCATTTTACTTCGCTGATGTAAATGACTCCTAAGATTTGTTGACAACTCTCCAGTCTCCATTCTGGTCCTTCTTTAGCTACCCTGGGAAAGTTGAAGCTTTTGTTCATTTAATATAAGTATAAGAGTAGCAGATAGCGGTAAAGAATTATTTTTGTATTGATTTTTAAATTTCCATTTTATTGGTATAAAAGAACAATGTACATGAGCACATAATTTATGAGTGAAAGGAAACTGTTGAGGGAACATGGTGGATGCAGAGTTGGTGGTTGGGGCAGGTGATGACGGGACGCTGAAGGCCGTGATATAGGGGAGGATGCTGGGTAAGTAGGGAAGAGGAAGAAAAGGAATAGGCTTTATGGACGGGATGAAGAGGGGTTCGAAATATGCTGAGGTTGTGCTAGGAAGCTAGCTGAGTGCGTTTGTAAAAGAGCATCTGGGTAATGAGCAAAGGGTATTGCTTGTATTGGCAAGTTTAATTCCATATTAACCGATTTTAGTCAGTGAAACACTGGTCATGCTAGCATTTTCAATAACGTATATGAATTACTAGTCCAGCGTAACCTGGACTGATGGGTGGCTCACACGATGTCAACTTCTCAGAAACTTGTAAATGTTACCCAGATTATGATAGCATTGCAGAATCAAATATCAATTTATTAATTTATATCAGAGGAACCCGGCTTCGCACGGGAAGCTGCAAACTAATTGCACCGATTATGCATTAAGGAACCGGGATAATGTTTGAGCGTTTTATATTTTCTCGGCAAAAGAAACGTTTATACGTGACATTAAAATTTGAGGTTAATTATGGGTATATTTTAAATGGCATATTCTGTATATATTTCAGGAGCAGAGAAATAACAGATGGCACAAAAACCACACATTTGGTGAGATTATTACAATCTGGGTCTATAAATAATGCTGATTAATGCTGTTAGGGCAAGATGATGGTGCACGTTGAATTTCAACGGGAGAAGCTATTCACCTATATTATTATGAGAATGAGTGTGACGTGCTGAATGCAGGTACAATCTATCTGCCGTTAACCGCTAGTGGGGACTTCGGAGTGAAAAACACCCCTAATGAATTTTCACTGAAATTCGCTTTAATGTACTGATAATCTTATAAATAATATACAATGTATGTCGGCCTACAACTCTATAAACGAAATGTAGCACAAATTTCAAACTTTAAGAATTATCAATTGTCTTCCATGCTAACTTGGCTACTTTTCAATTAGCTAATGATCTCCGGTTCGCCGCATACCGATCGATTTCTTCACGCACGCTAACACACCACCATCCACAAGGCTTCTGTTATCAAGACCCTCTTTGATCGCACCAAAAAGGTTTCCGATCTTGATTCCACCACACAAGAAATACACCATTTGAGGAGGACATTAAAGGACTAATGGATATAGTAACAAATTAATTGAAAGAGTGACACCAAAAAAACCTAAAGAGAAGGAGACTCCTAAACCTCTGGGATTTGTTATGCTGCCTTACATTGCGGGTAGGACCGATCGCATAGGTATAGTATTGAAAAAGTATCACAATCACAAGATACTACACTACCTCCAGAGTACGAGAACATCTACGAGGGGCTAAAGATCCATTACCACCCACAATGGATGAGGGTGTATGTGAACTTCTCTGCAGTAGCGGAAGATCATATATGGGCCAAACCAAGAGAGTCATTGGATGCAGAATGAAAGAACATGAACGTGCAATCAGAAAGAAAGACTGGTATCACTCTCCCGTGGCTGAGCACACTACGTTAGAGGAAGGTCACGCCATCGAGACGGTTGGCATCATTGACATCGAGACGGTTAAAGTATTACACAAAGAAAGCAGTTAATTTCCACGACTCATAAGGGAGGAGATTGAAATAGAAAAAAGACCAAACAATATAAATAGATAGGATAGTAGCAAACTCCCTTATACCTGGAAGAGACTTCTTCGAAATTAATTTTTACTCCTCAAAATCATCAACTGCCGGCATTGTTCATTTATTAAAAAAAGACTATTGTTGTTCTTAAAAGCCCGAAGAATCCGGCAGCATAGCACGGCGAAACTGTTGCAAAATAGTAAATAATTACTCGCAGAACCAATAGCCTGAATAGCAAAATATACAGTGAGCTGCGAAAATCTACAAAAAAAGTTTATTTCTAGTATTTCTTTCTTCAACTCAGCGTATGTCCTACCTTTCTTCATCCCGTCCATAACGCCTATTCTCTTTCTTCCCCTTCCCCGCTTGCCCAATATCCTTCCCTCTATCACGGCCTTCACCAAACCAACGCCCCTCATTACCCCTTCCAGCCACCTACCCTTCCTTTCTCTATTCTCATCCAGAAGTTTCCTCTCCTCACCAATTAGATCAAACATTTCCTCATTTGTGTTCCTTTCCGTCCACCGCACCT
Organism: Pyrrhosoma nymphula; assembly: GCA_963573305.1. Classification (NCBI taxonomy): domain Eukaryota; kingdom Metazoa; phylum Arthropoda; class Insecta; order Odonata; family Coenagrionidae; genus Pyrrhosoma; species Pyrrhosoma nymphula. The sequence continues at coordinate 62,081,009 of OY754339.1, read as the reverse complement.
TCTCCACCCTTCTCCAGACCCACATCTTAAACGTATGTAGTCTATTTTCGTCTTCTTTTCTCAGAGACCACGTTTCTGCCCCATACAACACCACACTCCATATCAAGCTCTTCACCAGCCTCTTTTTTACATCCTTACTTAAGGTCCCCGTCACCAGCTCCCTTCTATTATTGAACGCTTCCTTCGCTAGCGCTATTTTCCTCCCAATATCTCCGACACTATGCCCATTTTCTTCTAGTATAAGGCATCTAGAAGTGATTTCCATTCTATTCTGTTGGATACACTTCGATTAAGGTAGTTTGGCTGAGATATCACTTCGCATTAAATTCAATTAATTTTACCTCATTACATAGAAAATGAACTGATCTTTCCAATTATACCAAATTAACAGCCACTTACTGTATTACCTATCGCGATATTTGCAAAAAAAATTAACCTTTTTTTCTTATGAGATATGGCAAGGCTTATGCACTCCATGGAGACTATATTTGAAAAATTAGGAAATTATGAAGCAAAATTGCGTCAAAACTTCCTATTTTTTTCAAAATTGCAACGGTGTGTATTTCATATGGGTTTTCAACTAATTGAAAAAAGAATTTACTCACCTTTTTAATTTACTTCTTTTCACAAAATAGCAAAAAAAAATTTCGGTTGTGAAGGTGTTTTGAACTTTCGGCGTGAACCAAAAGAGTAAAGTAAAATCCCTGCAAATGTATTGAAATTATATAGGTACTGAGATAAATTATTAAAGGTAAGTACTGAGAAATTCAGTAGTATACAACTAAGTTTTTTATCATTATTTACACAATATTTACTTCATGCTTCTTTCAGCTACTCGATTCGATTATCGACTCTATTTTGACTACATAAAAATCTTCCTTCTTCCACCTTGACACCTCACCATTTTTTCCCCCGCCTTACATCCTTTTCAATATATTTCCAAACAAGTTTCCGTCGATCATCCCTTTCACCACTTCCCGGTGGTTTTAATGTAAAGAATCTTATTTCTCATCGTATAACGAGCCTGAGAGCGGCTGAAAGATTGATCCAACGGTCAGACCTTCGCATGAGCTACAAGCCGTTGCCTTGCGGTTAGGGCCTTAAGGCTAAGCCTATTTTACGATTGGCGTAGACTTAATGCGTTAACCGTGAATTGGGAACACGTTCGAGACCGCCTACCGACCAAAACATGCGTCGGCGATCGTCGTCCAACTTCATTTGTCTTCGGCATGTTAACATTCATCGCAGTGCATTCAAACATAAAAGCAAAATACATATTTTTATGGATGACTATATGCGTGAATACAACCTAATTTACAGATAGTATTACACTGCTTTGATTTATATGAAAACATACCTTTACTGGAGTACCAGCATGGGAAATGCGAGAAATTCATGGTTATAAGGACATCACTCCTCCAAAGAAGGAGGAAGGGAAGAGTTAAGGAGGAAAGAACACTACTGAAAACAATACAGAAGAGAAAGGAGAACTGGATGGGACATATTTTAAGAGGGAAGGGAATTTTAAATACAGCAGTCGAGGGAACAGTGGAGGGAGAAAATAGAAGAGGAAGATGAAGGCTGAAAATGACAGACGAAGTGAAGATAAAAAGAAGTCACAAGGAAACCAAGGAAGAGGCCCGGGACAGGACGAATTGGAGACAGCTTTGGTGTTTGGGACCTGCCAGTAGGCAGAATACCAGTTATTGATGATGATGAAGGGCAGCAAGTACAAAGCTTTTGAATTCAAATGGACAATTATCAGCTATTAATGTCCTAGGCGCGAACTGCACATGTGCTGGCGTCATGAACGTGAAAGATGGGATTGAAGTTGGCGATGTACTTTCACGGTTGACGCGATCGTGAACGTCTCCGCAGACACCGAAGCGTTGAACCTACAGTTGGAGTTCATCTTGACGCTAATACGTCAGAAATAATCGGCAGGTACCCAGGCTGGAAGGAATCAACCTTAACCAGGAATTCACAACTATTTAGCTGATAACCCACTTCTCTAAGCAAAAACACCAATTTATATATACATACCCTTCAGGCCATTCCCTTTCGTGGATCTTAGTTATTGGTTTTTAGGACTAAGATACAAACTCTCTTTTAATGATTCCCTCCATAATGCCCACTCATTGCATACCTCTTTCTCTTCTTTTAAATTCATGCATATGCTTCATATAAGATCTCCTATTCTTAATAATCCTGATAATCTTCTTCTTAGGAGTCCTTTCCACCAAATTTACCTACTTGGTACTTGATACTACCTTTCTTGGCCTACCCCTTCTTCTCACACCATTTACTCAACTATCATACACGTTTCCTTCGTACTCTCATCCATTCTCTCAACTTGGCCAAACCAATGAAACACACTCTTTTCACAAAGGTACATATATTACTGGAGGATCCTTCCCACAGTCTTTCATGACCCACTATTTCATAACCCTATCTCTCCTCCTTTAACCCCTAGCACTTCTCAGGTATCCCATTCCGAATGCATTTAGCTGCTCTTATGCTTAACCTGGCATATCCAGATTTCGCTGCTCAAAATAATGTCGGAAGGAGAACACTTTTTCACGTAGTTATTTTTGCTTCCGTAGACAACCACGCATCTCTTGATACTCTCCACATTTAACCTACGGCTTTCCTTCCAGCATTTATAATATCTCGTAATTCCTCATCTTCCTTTCAAACCACCCCATTACAATAGATGATACACTCCTTGAGCTAGTTTGAGCGAGATATTTCCCAAGAAATTATGGATGGATACCATATTCAAATTTTATATTTTAATTTAAGCGTCTGTAGGACGCATGAAGAAAATATTGTAATATTAATGGTTGAAAATGTAGTTATGTATGACAAAAATTCTCAGTAATTAAATAAATATATCTTTATTTCATTAATTCTGTGGAAATTACTGCGGTGAGAAATAGATTAATCATCATAAATAGTTAGTAAAAAATACAAAGTATACATTGATAGTTTTTTGACGATCTCTAGGTGTTATAAAGTCCTATTTTTTCAATATTCTCCATCTGGAGCGCACAGCCGTAATTTATGCCACGTAAATAATCTTCTATTTTCAGGCAAATTGCTCGAAAAGTAGTTCGGCGAGGGGTTAATATTTTGATATCATTGAACGAGATTTTTTCTTTAAAATGAGGTCAAATTCATCAAATTCTAGGTGATTTGATATATCGCTCAAACTTGAGTCTCATAGCCCCCTAACTAAGCACGGTTTTTCCTGGGTCGTCTCCTTGGCGTGGACAGGAACTTTTGGCGCTCGGCTCACTGACAGTTGGCGCTTAACCAGCCAACACATTGAAACGACCCCGTAATATCCCGGAAACCTTTTCCCTCGAGGACCCGGAAGCGGACTACGGTGAAATAAAAACAGAATGAAGGGATGGATGAAAAAATGACTCGTTTGGGATGGTGTTTGAGAACAATCAACGGTAAGTTTAAAAAAATCAAGCATGTGCATTGGGATCTGAATCCATATCCTCCAATTTCATGTTTCGCATGAGTTTTCCTCGATTATATTCTATATTATTGTGTTCTTCTATTACTGTTCTGATTGCATACAGCCTGTATTCCAGCTCTGAAAGCTAGTTGTCCTCCTTGCATGCTCATTTCTACGTATTTTATCAACATACTTTTTAGTATACTGGTACATATTTTTAATGCTATTTGTGAAAGGTGATTTTATAAAAGAAATATTAGATATTATATGACCTGCAATAGATGTTTTTAGCTATGCCAGAACAAAAATTCCGAGATCGATTAATATTTCATGAAGTGCAATAGATAAAAGATCTAAGAAACGTTTCCACGTGAAATAGAGTTTTAGCTATACTAGAAATAAAACGCTGAGATCGACTTTTACAAAATTTGCATAAGGATTTGTTTGCTCTTTTCCTCGTATAGAGAATCGTTGAAAAAATTCATCTAAAGTTGGTGCTTTTGCGGTTGGAGTAGAAAAAGTGACCGTGACCGTCTGTCGAATTTCCGTTGTGCAAATTTGGGCATCTGTAAAAACCTCACTCGTACGTTCAATGCAAAACAAACTTGAATTTAACATAATTGCTTTTTTAGTGGCTCGGAAAACTTGCAGAAAAAATCTTCAAAAATAAAATCATGTTTCTATGGCTATAAATATCGACTTTCATCTTCAACCACACACGTTTGCAAAATTGCTGAATTGAATGTTTTCTTTAATTGAAACGTGGATTCCTGTAATGCTGCTCCCAAATTCATGGCGTCATTTTCTTCGTATTTTTTCAGTAATTTTGCTCCCACAGATTGGATGAAGATGTTACTCGCACCTGATTATTATGTTAAAAACTAAATTTATGGTTTGGAAACTTGGTTCTTGGGAAAGAACACGCACTGTAGGTTTTATGAATAATCGGCATAGATAAGAATGATATGGGTAAGCTGGGTAGCTTGGTAGAAAAATTAGATATTCCTCAAAGTTCCTTGTCTCTTATAATACGTCTTACATCCACTTACACTGTCTTCTCCGAATAAATTTCTTTCCTCAATTACCATTCCCAACACTACCTTGTTTTTCTATCATGCTATCCAGCTTATGTAGCATGATAGAAAACATGGTAAGGAGGGCGTGCATGAAGCAATGTATATGTGTAGCTGAAGCAAAAGGAGCATACAAGGATAGAGCAGTATCGAGGAAATCGGTAAGGGAAAGTCAGCTTTACAGGTTTACCGAGAGTTTACCGAGAAAATGACTGTATCTTTATTGACTGTGCTGAACCCGGAAGAGAACGGATAATCGAGTATGCATGTACATATATAATTTCAGGTTTCATTTTGTAAAAAGGTAGCATAGGAAGGATAGGATCTGGCTTCTGATACAAAGCAGAGGATACGTTTAAATAAGAAATTAATCCAAATTTTAGTAAATGCAGAGCAAATTAGACTTCTATGCATGCATTTTGGTAATATATGTGCCCATCGACATGGAGTATTTAAACCTCGTAAACGCAAGCGTGTTTTCCAAGTTTCAAAGCACATCTCTACGAGATTTGTAAAACTAAACTAATTTCCTCTGCTTTAATTGAGAATTTGGACTTATCTCCAATTGAAATTTACTTGTCAATTGCTCTCTTCTTGAATTACAGAGGACTCACTCGTCTAAGAAGCCAAGATGTGAATTGAATGATATTTAAGCCACTTTAAGTTGGAACCACGTTATCTTATGCTTAATGCTCCACGCTCCGCAATCACGTGGTCTCGGAGTGTGTGTTCAGGTGAGCAAGGAAAACGTGGATGTGTGTTCTGGATGTGTAGGTTCTGTGGTGTTGAGGAGGGGGGGGGGGGTGGGGGTGGTTGTTCTTCCTCCTTCTACTGTTTCCCTCCCCTCCTCTCGTGGTCCCTACCCCACCCCTTTGGTCGACCCCATCGTCCCCTCCCCTACCACCCTCCCCCTACCACCTTAACGGTTCCCGTAGCGGATTCCTGAGAGAGAGACACCCTTCTCGGCCACCCCCTACTCTCTCTCTACCACCCCCCCTTAACCTCCCTCCCCTCCCCCTTTAACAAGTCACCAACATCATCAGAGCCGGCCATCCACACTGGTTGCTGTGGTGACCAGAGACCTAACTGGCTTCCCATCGCGAGAACCCGGGTTCAAGGTCTGACAGCGATGGAGAAAATATCAACGAATAATACTTATGCATAGAAAATTTAGTTGATACCTACCTATTAATTTGAATCTTGATATCGGAATTAGGGCACCCTAAGGCACAATGGGTTCGTGAATAATTATGTTTTATGCATTCTGATCTCGGATATTCAATAATTTATTTCAATAGTATGTTTTCCACATGTACTTGTAGAGATATCAGTAAAACCAACTTTTGTGTAACTATCAAGAAAAATATAAGAATGTTTATATTTTTAGCTTCCATGGTGACTGTTTACGAAATGTATTTAGTAGCAAGGGAGACGAGGGCATGTATCAATCAGGGTTTTGGTATTTAAAAAATAATTTCAAGAAAATAAGTACTAATGGTAAAATTAAAGACTTTACTTTCACAGGCATTGATGGTTGATGTTTTTTCTTGATGACCTTCTGTATCGTGATTGTAGCCCCTAAAATGGATGTTATAAAATTTTGAAACGTCGGCAAAGAATCGCTTTTTTGAATTTTTGACCCTCCCTCGATATATTATTTTTGTCAAGAATATGATTGAAGGAAAAATGGAGAGAAAAATCCCAAGAAGAAAGCAAGGGACAAATACATCGGGCAAGTAAAGGGGAAATTAAAAAAAAGAACTCCCAGGGAGTAAGGGAACTGATATTAGATAGGGAACGATGGAGGGCTGCAGTAAACCAATCTTAGGATTGAACGATGATGAATGATCGGTATTGGATTGTGTGTAGCGGATAGTAGCTAGGGTGGTAAACTGATGTTGAAGTTTAGTAGTATGCCGAGGCTGTTTTAAACAACTGAAATGGAAACTGGTGTCATAGTGTTGGTTAAAATCGGGAAAAGACGATCTCCGAAGTAAATTTGAGGCCTATTACTACTCATAAGGCAAGGCAACTCTTCTCATAAGATCATATTCAAAACTCCTCACTTCTTAGGTTATATCACATGCATCAATTAGAAAGATATATTAAAGACGGAAAGGTTCAAAATGTCAATTTTTTCTCGGAAGACTGGGGGCCAAAATAGCTTTGGCCGATGCCTCGATTAATGAAAATGGTAAAGATATGTATCGTTGTTTTTGATGCTATTTTATTTTATTTTATTATTTTAATTTCTGTAAGGTATACATTTTTAATCGTTTATGTTTCCATATCTTGGTAACCATTCAGCATGTTTTGCTTGGGGTATGGTACGACTGCGTGCCCCAGTGAGGCATTGAAAAAATTAGGAAGTTCAGATGTCAAGATCGTATTAGAACTGTAAGTAGATCCTACACTGTCACAATTATTTAGAAATAAAAGTATGTCACGCAATGTTACCTATCCAATATTATCTGGCAACGATCAAACATCTCCACTACGACCTGAAGATGTATCCTGTAACGTAGGAGAAACTGTCGTCGCCTAAACGTTGATTCACGCAGATGCTCCTGAAACCAAGGGCGCCAACTTGTCAAGCCACAGTGAAAGCCTTCGCTCGAACTAGATCTATTACCCACCGTTATACTTTTCATAACAACGCAAAAATACCTTCAGTTGTTTAGCCGTTTTTTCACCGTACTAAATGCAACAGATGAGTCAACTTTTAAGCCAGAAATCTGCATATTTTGTTATTTATGCTGAGAGTTCAGTTCCATAAAATAAAATATTTGAATCATTTGTTTACTATTAATACTTCATGCTTCTTAAAAATGCTTATTTTTTTAATGTAATTAAAATGTGACCTAGTATTATGATTGTGGAAAAATATCGCTCAAACTATTCAAAACGCAGATCCCGGTAAAACTCACGTTATGCAGTTTTTGTAGGCCATTAATTCATCTATCAAACACGTTAACTGACCTCAGACGTATAACAATGGAAAAAAAACTATCGACGGAAAAATATGTAATTATATTGTTTCAGAGGTAAGTAGTGCATACTTTTTGAAACTTTTTTGGAGTTTTGTCTAACTTTATTGCGTTTTTGTTTTGCTAAAAGAGGAAGTGTTTTAGGCGACATTGTGAATTTTTGGGACTGCATCTGCTCTCTAATGATAATTTTCCCGTCTTTTTTTCCTTTTTTGGAAGAGTTAAAAAGAACATAAGGGTTAAGAAGATAAAGATATCTATTTCACTGCCAAAAAACACTACAATACATAAAAAACCAGTGAAATTAGGCACCCCAGAAGATATAATCTTATTTAGGGGTTGCCATTCAACGAATATAAGGCAATGCTCGGCAGTGCATTATACGACATAAGCGTACAAATATAGCTCATTTGTGACTCATCTAACCTGTGTCCATATAATATGAATAAAGGTATGTGAACAACCTTCGTAAACCAATACAAAATACAATAAGAATACAATATTAGAAAATGTTCATAAACAAAAATATATACAAATAAAATTTGTAGAAAAATAGAGCTATATAAAAAATGAACATAATCCGTGGACCTCTTGTCTTGAATAAAATCAAGTAATAGTCTTAAAAAGAAATTCAATATCCTTATTAGGAAATAACCAGCCTCTCAATTTATACGCGAAGACAGCTTGACTGTTACAACAGTGTAATTTTTTCCATAGCTTATCATACAGTTTTGGGGCTAAACAATTATAAAAGTGCGATATTCCACAGGAGAAAAATCATTCGCCATGACCGGGATCCCGGTCAAGGCGAATGATTTTTCTCCTGTGGAATATCGCACTTATGTGCACTTGCGGGTGACTCCGTAAAGGTTACTACCGTGGCTAGTCCCGGTATCCTCAAAATTAATTATAAAAGTGTTTATAAGCTTCAATTCTAGGTTTCGGAACGAAAGTAATTTGGTGGCATAATAATGTTTTTGTGCAGGGACATGGTTCATTTTTGTGTCTACTGCGATTGTAATTGAAATGGACTGGATGAAATTGAAAAAAAAATCACCAGGTTCCCTATTAGGTAAGTTCTTGTAATTTCCGAGCCTCAACAGTTGCGAAATATTGACGTCACAGCCACGAAAATATCGCATAGGCCATTCAAAAGTTCATATTTGCTGGTGGGGCAGTGACGTCATATCCACGGATTTTCCGAGGTTTGGCTGTTCATAGTCCTTCCTAAAGAATAATGCCCCAGGGCTTGGTTTTTTTCAACCGATAGTGTCACTCAATGGCGTATTCCTCCAAAGGATTATTCCCGTTAAAGTCACTCTCGTGGCCAGTACCATTTTAAAAACATAAAATTTCGTGTTTGCTGAAACTGCCGTCAGCAACGTGGACTGTTGCGCCATGTGCAATATTGCAAGAACTTCGTGAGATGCAGTGTCTTGCGAGAACATCAATGATTAAGTAATTAATTTACCACAGCGAAATCTAAATTACGTTTGGAGATATTTTGGTAGGTCAATGTTCTGCCTCCTCACTCCTAGGACCTGGGTTCGTAATCCGATAGACGTGAAAATTTCTAAAATTTCTTATGTGAAAAATTTTGAGAACAAAGTTCATTGCCATCGAACATAATAGCGTAAATGAAACCGTTAAGATTTTGCACTGAGTATATTTTATTTTTGCAATCGAAATATTATGCCGGAAAAATGTTGGCGACAACAATTATTTACATTAAAAATCTTTAAGATAACCATAAAACGCTTTGTAAGGGCATATTTTGAAGCTTTGCTAAAAAAGCAGGCGGCCATTTCGCTCTTGATTTTTGACTCCATTTTTCAGATCAAATTTCAGTGTATGATTGTTGACCTTGCGAGAATACAAGTAAAACAAATGTTTTTGCCACCCGGAGTATTGAAAACATGAACTTAGTATAACCGTAAGAAACGAATTGGTGTGTTGTACCGAAGTGCACATACTCATCTCGCCGAACACCTGGAAAGGTATTTCTCCCGCCTTTTCTATTTTATTTCTTCCTTAAACCTTTCACCTTATTTTAGAAAGTCCGACAACATGAATATAGAGTCGGGAAGTTAGTTGAATCGGCCTTTTCCCAATGGCAGCTCACTCACTTCCTATACTTCTATGAAATAATATAAAAACAATCAGTAAAAAAACTCTTTGATCTTAGTTTTTCAGTGTGCTCTATATTATTTTTTGTTTTAGTTAATACCTAGGTGGTGTTTTTTTATTACTAAAGGCGAGCTTTCCCCGACTTTAGCAGTCTCCATTGTTGCAACCGAAAAATATATCTTCATAAAGATTAGCAGACGAAGAAATTCACTATAGCCTGACGAAGCAGGCAGAAGCGTCAGGGAAGCTCACACCTAGCTTAAAAATTACTATAACCTACTGTTTTACTGAAAGTAACGTATCATTAATAACCCGTGAATAGATCGTGCGATTTCCACAATGCTAAAATAGTATTTCTTCTAATTTTGAAAGCTCATTTTTAGTTTTATTCGCAGCTACTGAGGTCGCTGTCCATCTTTCAGGATGAACGCAACGAAAAGGTTTTTCTGCAGATGATACTGAACAATTTCAAGAGTCATCTTGAGGTTATCTGCAGACGAAAATCGTAACGAATTCAGCAGCATTATGCTTGTGAACGAATACGAAACTTTTTGTTAGTCGTGCATTTAATTATTCAATATTAAGAACATTGATCATTGCGGAAAGAGGACGAGTTTCTTTGCGCGAGGGATTTGAAACGTTGGCTTGGAGGGGAATGGAGAAGATAAACTCTTTAGAGAGTAACACAGACGAGGAAGTATAAGGGATGATAATGGAGGAGAACACTTGGTGGTGGAGATTCAAAGAAGGCAGTGAAATTGAATGGAGAACGTATTGAGAAGCGAGGGAATGGAAAAAAATGAAAAAGAAAACAAAACTTTGGTGTTCCTCTTTGAAACTGCGTGAATCATTTTAAATTAGAAATACTAAATTCTTTTGAGTCGTTCAAAAATACTACTTTCACTGATGACATTCTAGTTCATCACTGGCTAATATGCAATCTACCAGCTGATATGTAGTTTTTTTCCGAAATTCCCTTATCTTTAACTCCCGATTTTGGGACTTCTTTTCACATTCCATTCAATTGCAATTGTATCTTTTGAGTTGAGTAGATGACCGAAAATCACTGGTAATTACCTTACTTGAATATTTGTTACCGTACCCATATTTTATTTACCAATTTTGATTTTTTCTGAGGATTTTTCAGCAACAATTTCTAGTGTTACCCTAAAGTGGGATCTCATATTATATTATTAAGAAAGTATAGAAGTGATAGCTGAAGATTGTACTCGCCTGAAAAGAGAGTGTTTTAATTAAGTTCCTCAAGCCTCAGGCTTTCCCTTAATTTATTGACAAAGATAATAAGTCGTACAATTCTACACCCTAATATGAGCATCTTGGCCAGTCATTTGGCCAGCCAGGCGAGTTTTAACTTTGACTGAAAATCCCCTCAAAAATGACGTGTTTGTGACGTCAAAACAGGTTGAAATTTTTTAAAATAATTTGGCAAAGATTGATCAGCATTAAATCATACGTTTTTGGTACCGCCGAGTAAATTCGCTGAATATCAGCGTAATTCTACCTAAATTTACTCAACAGAAGCTCATCACCATATTTTCTTTTCCTTTTGAATTAATAGGTTTCGTAACTAAAAAAACGGATCCATATAATGCTTCGAAACCTAGATGCAGATGCGTTAAGTATACCTTCTCTGTCCGACGAAAATGCAAGCGGACTGCGCGCTTGGTAGGCGTGTGGACCGCCAGGTCAGGCGGTCCCACCAAGATATTGGGTCGCTCCGTCTTTCAACTCCTGACCACCCCCTGCCCCTTACCACCTCCCCTCTCTCCTCCCACCCCCCCGCCCCCACCCACGCTCCAACTCACGATCGACTTCCCCTCCACCCACCCCCTCCAACACTCCTCCCGCGTTCTGTTATGTGTACCTGATACTCGGCCATCCGGAATCCACCAAGAGGAGACCAAAGGAGCCACCAACAAGCACTCTGCTGGATTCCTCCGACCTGTGGTCAAAGCGGAGAGGGTGGATATTATATGAAGAATCCTCTCCTCTCATTTGTTAAGGCAGTTTGAGTGAGAATTTTAGCTAGTCTAAAATAAATCTTTATCTACATAAAAATAAATATTTACTACATACAAAAAAATAAAATAAAAATATGTATAATAATAAATGTTTACTGTTCTGTGGAAAGCCACCTATGAAGTCTAGCAGAGAATACAGAAAATCAGATATCAGTGTGGACGATAATAAAAAATAAAAATTAGTAATATAAGGAATGTAATTAGTATGGTTGATTTCATATTAGGTTTTATAACGTTCTCAAATATTTAGATTTAACAAATTGAAAAAGAAAGTTTAAAGGGCGCTGGATTCCTCCGACCTGTGATCAAAGCGGAGGGGGTGAAAAATACTTGAAGGATCTTCAAGGCAGGTTAAGGCAGTTTGAGTGAGAATTTTATCTAGACAAAACAATAAAATTAAACCTTTATTACTTGCACAAAATTAAAATAAAAAATATGCATAATAACAATTGTTTAACCGTTCTGTGGATAGCCACCTATTAAGTCTAAAGGCCGTTTTGGACGGGGCACAAAATTGCACAACTTCAAACTGCATGTTTTTCTCAATCGCGAGTGCTATCATTTTCGAATTAGAGCAGGAGCTATTTTGCCATCTCGCGTTCATGCATTTGCACATGCGTTCCTGCAATTAACGGCTTTACACGATGAAATTTGAAATGCACGTTCGTACGTACTACATCAGATTGTGTAACTATATATAACACCCCGAGTAAAACAGGCTATATAGAGAATCCAGAAAATCACATCACAGGGTGGACGATAATAAAAAACAAAAATTGGTAATACAAGGATTTTAAATAGTATGGTTGATTTCATTTAAGTTTTTATAACGTTCTCCATTATTTAAATTTAACAACTTGAAAGAAATGTTTACAGGGCATTTAAGACAATTCTCATAACAATATATTTAGTTCAATATGTATAGAAATAAAAAAATCAGGGGGTTCAAATCAAAGAACAAATTACTAAATTTTAAACAAGAGGAAATAATTGTGATACATGAACTGAATATTCGAATTTTAAACAATTATGGATGACTAAGAAAATCAGGATTATATACTACAAAAAAATTTTAAATGTAAGATATTGTTAAATAAGATATACGTAATATTTTATTTAAAACATTGGAATGGAATGGATGCAAATTAAACTCCTGAGCAGTGAGTCCCATAATTTTATGACATGGATAAGAAAATACTTTCCATGTACATTATCTTTACGAGATGGGACGTAATACATCTTACCATGGCGTATTCTTTTAATGAGTTTTCATTGAGTGGCATGGTACAAATATGTACGTTCACATATATTGTTGAAAGCATATATTTGTAAGTTTTGGGTGGACTTCAAAAAACCTGCTAGGACATAAACAAAGGCATTGCCATAAAATCAACATGATGAAGAGTAATTAACAGTTCAAATAATATATTTATTTAAAATAAATATTTCAAAACGATATTTTACAAAGAAATATTTAAATATTTTATTCACATTAACTTTTTTAAACTTTATGTGGGATATTAACCAGTGAGATTAAAATAATTTAGTACGAACATTTAAGTATGATTATCTGCGAAATGGAGAACGGTGAGGAAAAATACAGCGTTGATACACTACTGTCCATGCAAAAAGTCGAGATACCCGAGGTTGAGATGTTATAACTCATTACCTAATAAACCTATTGCAACACAGTAAACTGCATATCAAAGATAATTTATGTGTTCGTCCGACTGGTTTACTTTGAGATTTTTTAGTACTGTTTAAATATTTTTAATTTGAGCTTTTATGAAAAAAGGCATGCTTTTTGCCGCTTCAAAAACGGTAGCACCACTTCTTACGTTGATAACGTAGAATCCTACCACTGTATCCACAAGAAATTTGCTATAGGTAAAAACATGACTATAAATAGATTAGTAGTCATTATGATAGACGCCAAGGAGACCACGGTTGAACGTGCCATACGACGGAGGGAGCATAAAAATTGAAGTACTCTCCATATTGCAGTCGGAATTCTACGAAAAAACCTCTGCCACTCCCGGAGTTTGAATACGGAGCTAACGGATGGTAGGTTAATACTCTAGCCACCACATCACCTCGATCCCCACAGTATTTCTCAATTCAGTTTAGCGTAAGTCTTACTTCCCGCCATGGACTATATGGTTTCTTTATCAAATGTGCGGAATTTCATGGAAGCTCAAAATTAAAATCGCCTGGTTAATTCCACGGATATTTTCATTGGGCACCACCGATATTCTCCATCATAGATAAACTTAGTACATTTGGGTTCATTAAAATCATTGTGCATGAACCTAAAAGGGCAGGAAATCAAATATACATATTTAAGTACAATTACTAAAATATTTTACTTAAGTTATTGAATGTATTTATATATTATATTTATATGAACACTGTGAATTTATCAATATTTTCTCCTCTGTTATCAGGTCAGGTTTAACGCTTAATAATATGTGTCCAATTTCGGCCCATTGGGCTTTCTCCATTCTCCTCCGTAAACAATCTAGGAACAAATTTAAAACACTGAATCGCTGAACATTGAAAACTGAACGCTTTTATAGGAAAAAAGACACCGTCGCATTACTATTTATAGAGAGCGAAAGGTTTGAAAAGTAATGATTGTGAATCCATATAGTGCATACTGGAATACTCCAATAGGACATCTCAACACCCATTGGTAGCAATTAAATGTCCAAAGTTAATTTACTTCAGCTCTAAAAATATATATCCTCTTTTATGGAAGCGCATTAATTAGTAAATATTTCCTGCTTGCACATTCCTGCGTCTCCTCTGCCCAATCCACACTCCTGATCTATATCTGTAATTCCATGGAATCTTCGTATTCATCACGTTTTGATATCCAAATGATGCCGCGATCTCTGGTTTTAAAACCTTAAGAGGAGTTTTACTAACAATTACGATAGTCAGCATAGTTAACAAATCTACCTTTTCGTATCTTACATGATGATACTTTCTCTGATGATATCCCTTAACACCTGTAAAGCATAGGTATACACAGATAAGTTGAAGACTACATTTGATATGAATACCTTGCCAAACACGCGTAGCATACTGATACTCCATTTCTATTGGATCAACACGCCAGGCCTTTATTAATTTCAGCAATTCCCTCAAGCACTCAGAAACTTTTGTGGCTGTATTTAATAAAGGTATGATTGCCTGAAAAATGTAGCCTTTCCGGACCAGTTTTTCGCAACTATGACATAATAATATGATAGATAAATACTATTTAACCCTTGCGTAAGCAATTTTCGCATGCATGTTCATGAAATTGTATATGAAAAGTATAACTTAGTTTATCCAGATAGATTATTCTAACTAAGATTAATCTATGTGGAAATTAAGTTATATGTTTCATTTACAATGATAAGCAAATTCCACGAAGTCACGCCCGAGACAACGGAGTACATGTTCATGAAATTTCAAGTTTAGCCTGAGAAAAAACAATAGGTGAAGAGGCAGGATTATTTAAACCTGACGGGCACTTTTGAACTATATCTTTAAACCGTTAATGGACACTTTATGTTATCTTTAAGTTTTGATTTACTATAGTTTTGAAATTTAAGTTTTTTAAATAACATGAAATTGAAAAATATTACATTTATTTCCTATAAAGGTGGGACTTAATTTACCATCAACACTTATCATTCTTAATGCTACCACTTTTAACTAATCAATATATTCATTTATAACTCTCTATTCTGGTAACTTTCTTAACTTTACTCTGCATAATTCACCCATGTTCTTCCTCGAAAATATTTCTTTAGTGTTTTTTGTAAGTACGATTTAATGGACCATTTGATACCACCTGATCATATTTTTTTCGGAATATTTTTCGCAATTTTGAATCGTTATGAATTAAAATAGCATAAAATAAAATCACACAATGACCTTATATTTTATGCTCAATGTATGAATATGCCCTTTTTCTCTTTAACCTTTTAGCCTCCTTTTCACAGCATATTTTTTCCAATTTTCCCCATCGTTAACACTTCCTGTTTTATGTGTATTTAATCTTTGTCGCACTTTCCTAGCAAGACCTCATTTCTCCTTGTTCCAATCGTCTTTGTGCTTCATCTCAGATACTTCTTAAGGACAATTTAATAGTTTCATGCCTCGTGGAGGTTTTCGCAGTTCAAGCATCCTTCGAGGAGACCCGTATGATGAACGGGCTGGAGAGGGTGGAAATTTCTTTCGTCCACCCCGTTAAATTACCGTCAGAGATCAACTCAAAACGACTTGGCGATCGCCAGGTCAATGCACCTCGTAAGAACTGCGGCGCATAGCATCAAATAAGACTTGCAAGAGATGAATTAAATCTGGATAAAGATTAAAAAAAAACAAATAAAAGTTATGTCCTGACATTTTTAGCTGGTTGAAGTGGTATGGAAACTCTTTAAAAGAATTTAAATGTGTGTCTACAACTACATAGCTTTGCCTGTAACTACGTAACTGTCTTTTCCTGCAACAAAATAATTATCTTTGCCTACAAGTATTATTTATGCCTCTTACTCCACGAACATTGTTAGTATTCAATGACGTATTGCGCTTTCCACTATGTGGTATTTAAATAGAATGGCCTTCATTTAATGAATTAGAATTTTAATTTGATTCCCTTTTCCCACACTGACTGAGAATATTGAAAGGCTGTTGTTACCAAATGAAGTGTGGACGTCGAAATCAGATTTCTAATTAACTCAACTAAATTTTTAATATGTTTTATGGAAATTTTCGCCGTGAGCCATCAATATAAGCAACTGTTCAACGGTGTAAAATATTTCTTCATTTCATTCATATTTCAGTTCACTTTCGTTCCAAAAAGCACAAAACGTGACCTTTAGTGGCATACAAAATGTTTGCTATCCATCCCTACCATCACAAGAATCGATTAACAGACTCAAGACACAATATCTATAAGGTTCATCACATATTTTTATCTGAAAAATCATTTGGTGACTTTTCCATCAGAGGACTCATTGAGTAATGCTTCAGTAATTTTAATTTTCTGAGGATCCAATACCGACAGAAAAAAAGAGACATTCCTCTTGCTGTTAAAGTGACCTTTTTCTTGGCTTAACACTCTAATTTAGTTTTTTTGTGGAGGAATATTAACCGTCTAAAGGTAATTTCCCATCGTCGTATAGAAACCGAAAGTGCTTTCGTGGCATTGAGAGTTTTTAGCGTCATTTATAGTCAGCAGATCCCATAAAACCAGTTCCAACTCCTCAATGATGAGAAAAAGCCAATAAACGAAATGGAAACCCCTTATTCATCGTCATGTTTGTACAGTTTTTCCACGGACAGATTTAGGTAGCTTTTCACATCGGAATATTTCAAACAAAATATCTCTCCATTAATTAGGCCAACGCCATTAAAACATACCTTTCTGAACAGAACACGAAGTAGAAAGAAACTTCTCACTGTTGTTTATCATTTTTATTTCGCATTCACAAACATTGGAGATATAATGGATACTACGTGTGAAACTTTCCACGAATGAAAAATAGCTTTAACCACGACCCAGATTTCAATCAGTGCTATTACATTCAAATCAGGTATCGTACAAAATTATAACATCACTACCTGATGATGATGTAATGACATTGAAACCAGGGCTTTAATTTAAGCATACCTAATTTATAGGTGGAAAAGTGCTCCACGTTTACCTATCCATCATGCTCTAATTCAAATCCATATCGCCATATTATTCTGCATTTGATTATAAATGTAAAATGTGACCATCTAAGAATACTAAAACCACTTTCAGGGATTTTATTCGTTGCTCACCCTTAGCTGAAAACTTTCTTTTGAATTTGAACTGTAAAACATGACGCTAGAAAAAAATGGGACGTTGGTATAACGTTTTGAACAAAGTTGGCACGCTTAGGATTCGGGAAAGCATAATGGATGTGTCAATGGGATTATATGCACTAATTGGTCGTCCTTAACTGTAATTTAACGCTTATCTCAGATAAATACGCTATTTTGGAGGTGGTGTAAAAATAATTTTCCCAGCCATCAGGTGACGATTACAGGTTTTTAACATCTCGATGCATGTGTACGTGTTCTTCAACTGTCGACTTGTTTGCGGAGATTTATTGCGTATATTCTAATTTTTTTCAGAGGTATAAAACGTTTATACTATTTAATTAAACAGTTTTAATTAAAACATTGTGCTACATATTGAGACTTCTGAACTATTGGATTAATTCCATGCTGTTTTACCTCTAAAACCTATTTTCGCAATGATTAATGTATTGGCGAGGGATTAGATGGCTGAGGGAACTATTAAAACGTCAATCTTACCACAGTAAATGCGACCCATTACTTTGAACCTCTCTCTATTTCAGGTTTCAATCACTGGTTTCTACAACAGACTCCCCTCTCATTTCACGTCATCCTAACTATTTCCTACCATATCTAACACTTCCTGTTTTTTTCCTAGTTACCAAACTAATCTTACGAAATTCCCTTTACATCATGTGAACGCAAATAATTGGTTCACTTCTATTTTAAAACAGTGCAGAAGTTAAGTAAAACGCAAATATGTAGGAGGAAATGTTTATTTGGCAAAAAAATAAAACATTTTTTTCGGAATAAATCGCAAAGCGTAAAACTAAAATTCTGTCTGTATGAACCCTATTGACTTCCATACCCCTTGACGAAATCAAACAAACGTGGAAGAGCATTTTTTAAGACCTAGAAGAATTAATTAGCTATGAAAGAAAGACCAATGGTCTGGAATTAGGTATGAAAGAAAGACCAATATTCTGGGGCCCCTACATGAGTAAGTTTTAACTAATGTTTACTTACATAGGAAAATCATTGGATTCTGTGCCAAGAATTCTTATTTTTGCTAGTTAAAATTATTTGCACTCATGATATAGGTTTGGAATGTTTAGTATTGGATGTTTGAAAGCACAATGTTTTCAATTTTTTCATCAAATTTACGCATAAATTTTTTCCTAAAATTGGAGTTTTTTGCTCCAAAATCGTAAGTTATAGATCTACTTCGACAATAACATATTTTATTCTTCAGGTTTTCTTTGGTATTTATTAATTTGCTTTTCATTTACTTGAAAACCACAGCAAAGGCTTGGAATGGAAACTTTTGTCCGAGGCAATTACGCCTCACGTTAAATAGTCAGTATGACTAATTTCTTGCAAGATTTTAGTTGGAATATTTTTCACTCCAACCTCTCCGAGTGATTTTTAAGACTGCTACATAGCAAATGCTTTTGGCACGTCGTTTTGGAAAAGTTTATTTTATCCTGAGCATCGATTTTATTTTTCCCTCCTTTCCATTGAAATTCAACGGACAACATCTTATTTTTATGTATAAACTTTAAATAAATGTTATAAAAAACTTTTTAAGTTACATGGTTGTACTAAATAAACAAACATAAGTGAAACAAAATGTTGCTTCCATAGCCCATGTGGAGGTGAAGGGGTTCTTACAACAGGGTGCGCTTGGTGCCCCGAGGTGCATATTCTTTGTTCCATTTTTTCCATTCATTAGTAAAAATTCGCCGAGCACACAAAAACACGAGTAACCTTTTCGATAGCCAACAATATAGTAAACAACTAATTCCATGAAGCAAACCCGGGCCACTGGGAGAGAAAGCCGTGTCACTTATATAGTAATATTGTATTGTCATCGAAGTTACACCTGTGTGCAAAATTTGAAGGAGATCTGATGGGTGTAAGTGGGTGATAAATCGTTTTAACAGATTCCACCCAAACAGACAGAAACTCAAGTTAAATAAAACCATGTAAAATTCGCTCATTTTAGCCTCATTGTAAGATACTCAACACCTCTAAGTACTGCTTGAGTCTCCTTTACCAAAAAATCATTCCTCGTGCCATCCTCCTTTTCTTCATTTGCTGCTTCCCCTCCCCTTATCCCACTAGCTCAGTCCTCCTCAGGCCATCATTCTCTTCCGCACTCGTCCTCCCCATCTCCAGCAAACAGTTGACGAAATGTGCGCGCCTTCGTATGTACCGGTTGTGCGGTGGCGATGCTAATGGGCTCATTCCCGTTCCCGGGGATTTTCTTTGGTGAGGTGAATAATTCGAGAAACGGTCCACACAAAACTCGAGCTACATCTCTTCCTTCCAAATTCTCCTCGTCACTATTAAAAGAGATAGTATACGATGAAGCTTAATTTGAACGGAACGAAAGTAAGGTCATTATCATCGGCAGTCTTCAAGTCGCCGATTGGTGTCCTGCAGCGCTCAAATTCCTTCTCATAACAGCTAATTACTTTCTTCCTCTACTATTACTCATAATGACACGCCACGAGAAACGCTTTATTTGTTCCACCATTATTATTTTTCGAAGATCCCCTCCCATACATTTTTCGTCTATTGCTGTTGTTCAAAGGCTGTAATGTATCACTGCGTTTACAGAATACTTGAATCTTGTACTTTGCTGTTTTCAGTTAACACCTTTTATCTCCTGCTCTTCATTAGACTTCATTTTTGATACTCCCTGTTCATTTTATTTTCACCTTTCTTCTATAACAGCGCATTTTCATCTCTTTTAATTTCATCCCCTCTCCGGCAGTTATCGCCAAAGTTGCACAGCAACATGACATCTCATTTTATACGTTGTACTTCCTTACTTTCAAGTTTGTGTTGCTGGCTGTTACCAAAACTCTTCCTATGATATAACTCCTTGTATGCTAGGCTTTTTTATTCGCCATATATTTATTTCTTCTCTGTATCTTTTGTGCCCAGAAAATTGTACATGTTCGTAGTACAAGCTAGATAGTCATATTTTAAATAATAAAAATGAGCTTTAATTCACCAGGAATACCGGAACAGTTGCATATACATAGGGCTCATACATTTCAGCTGTGGACACAAAATAATTCACACCGAAAATTATTATGGTTTATGACACAAAATTTAAACGACTAAAAACAGAAAGGAGATATCTCACGAATTATAATGTAAGGTATCCCTTTGTACCCGGATAATTGAGTGCCAGCAACTAATGCGATAGAAACAAGAACAAGTTTGTTTTATCTCTAAGCGCAGAGAAGATGAGATCAGGTTTGAATGTTCCAAAAATACATTGCACTTTTTTCAAGATTTAATAAGACACTTGAAGCAATTCGAACCCATCCTACTCTATGAATATATCTTTCCAAGCAACGTCAAACTTTATGTTCCCAAAAAGCACATTTCAAATCCTTTTAAATCCCCTCCATTTTTTGTGATTTTCCTCCTACTGAGCTACATTTCTACAAATATATTTACAAAAACTTTCAAAACTAATTCACATCCTCATTCCTCAATTACCAAATTCAGGGAATAAATATAGGTTTATTTAAACATCCTAATTTCAAATATCACTATTTAGTCTATAGGTACCGCCACGTAGTTGTAAATATGCAATTCTGTTGCATATTTACAACTGTTGTTTGCTGTTGCTGTTCTTTTGAGGGTAGTGGAACTTGAGAGACTGCAAATAGTGAGCAAGTGCTATGGGAAAGAGTGAAAAGTTGTCCCAGAAATGGGTAAGTTCGGGCAAGGACTGACCAAAAACCTACCAATAACATAGTAGAACAGCCAATGATAAGCAGTTCAATTTTATTTAAAATTATGGAATTTATATTGCTATGCATCCTACATATAGCATCCTACATATAGCTGGGAAAAATAAGATATATGGGAAGAAATAATGTCAAACTCTTGTATAGGTAAGAAGGACGAACCTATTGAGAGCACATTTTGAGGCACAAATACCTCTCAAAAGAAGTAAAAGTAACTCGGAAACAGCCAACCAAGAAGATTATGGTTGGAAGAAATGAAGCAAATTATGAGAGATGTTACAATAACGAATTTATAAGTAATAGCGCTGAGCTGAGAAGGAAATGGATTGAATATCTACAGAAAACTAAGTATCTGCTGCTATGGCTAAGATGGCTGCTGATCGCGGTAAATAAAAAAGATAAAAAATATAAAATAAAAAAATGCTCAATTTTATTGACTCTGTTATCCAGTGTTTTTTTACATTCTACTGACACACGCGAAAAAACTCCAGTACAAGATATTTTTTCCTAATAACTACATATTATTTACTGTGTTTCCTTGACATTTAAAATGGCATTTTTTGCAATTAATCGCGGCAAATGCAAATACTCTCAACATGGATATCATTATTAAAAAACCGCCGTATTAGTTATTACCTCTTTCAAAACAGAAATGTTGAGAAACTCACGAAAACGCTGCGTTAAATGCTCATGCATGGCGATACATTTGCATAGAATTAATGTTTTCCTATTTGTGTAAATAACATGTATCGATGACCTACTGAGTTTTTCCTGCTGTACCCTTATTAGATATAAAGGGCTCTAATTAAAGTCTTGACTAGAATCAGTAATCCGAAATTACAAATAGAGTTTCTCATGCAAACTGAATAAGTAAACTTAATGTTTATATGCAGTCATACCAGTAGACATGTATAAATGAACGTTTCATGCAAAGGTTTCTTGAGTTCCGAGAAACTAAAATGACTTAAAGTCTAGAGTGACTACTACCCAGGTTTTGGTGATAATGACGATGAGGTGACAAAAAATCTGGCGACAGTGTGCTCCTCATTTTGGAGAATATCACTCCAAACCACCACGAACGGACTTACAGACGAAGTTTTCAAAACTTAATCAGTTCTAAACTTCTTAAATATAACTCCTATGGAGAAGATAATGTTTAAGGTCAGCAATGGAAATTATCTGGAAATAAATTAAGGTTGGGTAAAGCCAATTCTAGTAATGTTTTTGGAACTTATATTTCTGGATTACGCATACCGCCTGGAACAGTATTTTTTATTATCGATCCACCTTAACTCCATGATCCTCAATCCAATGCCCCCCCCCCCCACTGTAAGCTTTAAAACTATTGACTACATGACAAAATCAGGAAGGTTATAAAAAATAAAGTTAAAATAAATTGTGAGTAATCTGATATTTCTTTTCAAATCATATAGATAGATTGTTTCTTCATTCTAAGATGTGTGTGTACATGTATGGGCAATAGTTAGGGATGTGTAATAATATATGTAATTCACGTGCGATTATGAAAGCCTGATATAATAAATTATCAAAACAATTTTTTAAGAAATGAATTACTTTAAACACTGTGTTTCCTTACTTTATAAAGTAAAAATGAACTGAGAGTTGAAAGCTATGCTAAATTTAAATTTTTCTACACAACTGGAAATCATAAAACGCAATGTTTATTTTCACTCATTTTAGCAGAGGTAAAGAAAGGTTTCCAAAGGTCACCTATGGTTACTGTTTGGTCAGGACCCTGCCTCCAACGCACCCCTGCCGCTCCCTTGTTTCTTTTTTCCCCCTAGAATAAAGCACCAACCCCCAGGAGGTAGTAGCACCTACTTCGGGAACCTCTGGCCTATATCAAGGAAGAGAATAGATGATGTTTTCATACACGAAAGAGAAGACTATATTTCAGCGAAAAATGAACCACCTAACACGACTGTCGCGCAAAAATTAGTTCATAATTTTCTGTTTGAGGCAGTGATTTAAAAAAATTATTTCGACTATTCAGGAGAAATTAGTACCGCACCACGACAATTTCGCGACTTATTATTATGCTATTATATTGGATTGGATATTATATTGGATAATTATCCATGTTTTTGGCGTATTGACTTCACAACTGATCCATTCAGTATGGACTGGCGCGAATTTTAATGGTTTCAATATACCCCAGTACAATCGTACCGTATATTTCTCTTCTATACCGTACCTTACTTTACACTGTCAAGTTCATGGCCTCAAAGCTTCAAACAAATAAGTGGAACAGCATCGAAACTGTGGATATTAGGAGGGAATTTTGAACGATGAGTTTTCCTGACCTTACATTCGCGTTAACTACTCTCAATTCAGACATCTCTCCATATCTACGGGAAAGAACGCGAGTTGATGAATTTTAAATGAGTGTGTGCCGCTGGGAATTTTTTGAGTCGTTATTGGGGGTGAAGTCAGAGTCACTTAAGCTAGTTATCAGTTTTGAAACGCAGGTTCGTATGCGTACTCACCAACGATTAGTGGAACAGGATTTTCTAAACGACCCAAACATTCCTTCGATGGGGGTGTGGACTTGATATGTGATAGCTGGATGTGAGATTAAAATAATGTTGGCGTCATTGATTTCGGAGGTAAACAAAGAAATTCTAACACCCATACGTTACTAAGTGCAACCCCTGGTAAAGAACAAACAATTGGTGGATAACAGAATAGTGAACAGTACAGCTCAATGGAAAAATCTGTCCATAAAGCAAAGAATGAGACTATGCCACAGCACTGCATAGCCTGAGCGCATCAAACCTTTGGAACTGTTTTGTGCCCCACTTAAAAAATTATGGAAGTATGAGCAAGAAAGTTTGTTTTTTAAGGCCGAAGAAAAAAACCGAAGGAAAAATAAAAGGGAAAGTCCTAGGAGGAAGAGAGTGGGGTAAATGTATAGGCCATGTTAAAAGGGATACGAAACAGAAGAGCTATAAGAACATTAAGGGCTCAGGAGGGAGCAGGGTAGAATTCAGGGCTGCATACTACAAATCATAGGATTAAATGACTGTTGTTAATTCAGCAGAAAAGAGCAATATTAGATTTTATTGGAAAACTTATGCATTAATTAATCAACAAGTTAAGCAAAATAGCTAATTATTTTATGCACCCTTTAAGCCTTAGAATGAACTCCCATGCAATGTTTATCTTTCAGCAAAACGATAACCAAGGTATTACGCAAAACACGTAGCTATTTTTCCGCATGTGTACTTTATCATGTATTTCTTTGACAAAACCTCAACGGAAAGTACTCTTTACAAAGTAAAAGCATGTCATAATAGGAATAAACATTCCCTGGCGCATATGAAAAAGATAAAATTAAGGTTCTGGTTCGTTTTTTTAATAATGCATCCAAAAGTTCAATTTTTGTAGTAGATGTGACAAATTAAGACAGATTCGCCGCCTAAAAATCGAACTACCGACTTTTTGGAGTCGTAAACGACTTTTGTATGAGTTATAAATTATTGTCATTTAAAAAACCCGAATCCCAATCATTTAATAAAAGAAAATTTCAATTTCATATCTAAATTTTTGTCACTATTTCACTTTTTTTGAGGAATATTTTATTTTTAATGGATTAATGGCAGTATTATATGTAACGTTCTTTGTAAGTACGTCCATTTGAACTCTTCTGTATTTATAATAGTATAATGGCACTTGTATCTAAATAAACATGGACCGATAAGTGAATAGACTGGATAATTCAAGTAACGAAATTTCTGGCCACATTCTGAGGCATAAAAGCCTCTCGAAAACAATAATTGCAGAAAACATTAACGTAAAGAATTGCCGAGGACTGCTTATAGATAAGATGCATCGAAAACATTATTTTTAATGTATAAATAAAGAATAATGAGAGAATTAAATCAAATAAAACTGAAAGGAGGATGGGGTGGTGAGCTGCAGCACAGCAATCTTTGGATTAATGAGTGTTAATGAGGGAGAAATTAGGCGGATTAGGGTCATTAAAATCTTATGCCTACAGACAATTCAAAAGCAATACGAAGACACTAATCTTGAAGTACTTGCATATCGATCGGGGAGAACACTCTCTAGCATTACATTTTTTTGCGAAGCTATTCGCATCACAAAAAAATAACTTTTTTTATAATTAGCTGGGAGATATCGCTTTATTTTTAATTATAAGTGAGACTCTGATAAAGTATTAAGGCTTTTATTTTGAAAATATTTCAAACGATATGAGCGTTAATTTAACAGTTTTCTTCGTATTTATTTATAATAAATTTAGCAACTTTTGATGATCTAGGTATTCAAGTGGCACCGGAAGCATTGACACCTTGAAATTTAAAATGTTTAAGCTGAAAACTGCTAACTTTCTATTCAACATATCAGTAATGCAGTAAGCTCAATCGTGGTAGCAAGGATCAGATACTCGTATTTTTAATACTTAACATTAAATGATCTATATGGTTTTTTTAGATTTCAGGAAGAGGGAGAGCATTAAAACTAACCAGCCATTTACTCTCACGTATTTCCTGGTATCAATTTATTCGGCTGATGGTCATGTAATTGCAGTCCCGTACAACTCTACTGAAAGGAGGGAAGAGGAAAGGAGGTAGGCAGCACAAGACGGTATGCGCGCACGGAGAGAGTTAACAGAGACAGGGTGCAAGACTTGTGATGAAAGAAGTGATATCATCCAGATGAGGGCATCCAGAGGTGCTTCTTTCCCGAAGAGATTCCTAGAATTGAATGCTGTAAAATTACAGGGAGAATGAGTCTTTTTTCACTGGAAGATGTCCCGTCAAGATGAAACGCTCACACATTTCTAGAATGAGTTTTCCTTAGCTATCAGGCTTTTAAACCGTGACTATAGTTACCGGCAATTCAAGCGAAACATGAACTATTTCCCATTCGTCAGCACATCTCAGGATTAATATCACCCCTGCTTTTTAATCGTTACTTGCGTTACGAAGAATAAAAACTCTCAGCTTGAGAGATAATTAGCACTATTTCTTTCACCGAGTATGACCAAGAGAAAGCTTCGTTACAGGAAGTTTTTTTGGCCTATACTATCCTCGGATGATTTCATGTCGCTCATATCCGGGTTCGAACACAGTTAGGTGTGGGTCAATGGGAAATTCCCACAAAAATGATTTATCAGGCCTCCAATCATTAGCTAGGGTAACCGTAAAATGAGATTAAGCGACGGGCATTTTTCCCCCAATTCACGACATAGCAACAACAATAATTTGAAACAGAAGATGACACAAAGTCAGATGCACTTTATTGCATTTACCATCTGCTTTTTTATTTAATAAAACATCCATACACAAATATCCTCTTGAGGTGTCATAAAAGTATGCTTCATTCACTTTTTATTTTATAAAATTAGGCCGCTAAAACCCTAAATTTTCACCGTGTTTTCAAAGATCATATCATAAGAGATAGTGTAAAAAATATACTGTAGTTTGTTCATTCTTGCGAAATTTTTTTGTTCTTTTGAGAAAACTTGCGAAAAATAAATTATTTTTTCAATTAAATTGAATGTAAATAATTAACATGTCCTTCGCGGCAGGATCTATGTAATAGCCTTTCAGCGTAACACAGATGTTTTCAAAGTAGAGGATGTTGAGGGCCAGTTTAAATGTCCGTCCTTAGGGTCCATGGTTCATGAGATTTCTTTTGCAAACTCGATAGCAAGATACACTGTTACATTAAATTCAGTCATTAGCAGGAGTCACGCAGAGGTTCGAAATATCTTTTAAACAATTAAAATACCTCGATAGAGGGGATACGTTTTCGCCATGCCGTAAACGTTGAAAAATTATTTGCACATTGCCAGAAAGTATAATTTTAACCACATCCAGTATGGCTTGAAGGATTCAATGACAAGACTAGAGAAGCTCTACAGGCCTGATGCAAATACAAAGTAGTCTCCTAATATACCTTCTTGAATATAGAGTGGTGTGATAATTTTTGGTGGACTGAAAATGATTATCAATAATTGCAACTTCTTTGGAGGTTTCTTTGTACATTTTCAAGAGATAAGAACTATTATATACTTTGGTCATTTTCATTTATATTTTCAATCAGTTCCAAAATTAGTGTACCAACCCACAAAAAGTAATGTCATTTAATTATACTTGGTTAAATTCTTGCTGTTAGAGAGGCAATAAATTTTTGGCCATTCAGAAATTGCCGAAAGGTATAGCTATAGCTATGCGCTAATTTATAAACATGCATACCTGTTTACTTTTTACCAGTGTTCTCGGTCACATTCCCATTTAAAGTAATCACCTCCCAGGATGACACTTTTAATTTTCCTCGATTAGCGGTTTCCACACAAATAATTTACTAAACCCAAACTTGAGTGTTTGCGTCAATCATATGATTAAAATTGTACTTATTTCTGTTAGTGGTATGAGTAACATTCACTCACTCACTCAGTGATTCAACCCGAAGGTTGGTTTGGAGAGTTGAGGGTAGATCTCACCCCAGACTAAGCCACAGTCGTGCAAATTTAACACATTCAGGACAGGGGGGCCAGTTACTTTCCTTGGGCCACCTCGCACTCCGAGGATTTTGTTTTGTTCATTTTTTTTGTTCAGGAGCGTCTGGCTTCACCTGGATTTGAACCCACGACCCTTTCATCAGCAGGCAAGTGCTCTACCCACTAGGCAACCACGCTCCTAACATTAAGTAACATTAATGGATGAAAAGACTACGATTTTTAATGGTAGAGCCCAAGTCACTGAGCACCTTAATGACTACTTAGAGCACATATTTTAGGTAGGTAATAACAGTGTTTATGACGCGAAATCCCTTTAATGAAAGGGGCTTTACAAGTACGAATCATATATTTAGAGCATCAAACTTAGATTTGTTGGGGAGTACTATAAAAAAAGGTATTTATAAGGCAGTTGAAGATTCTTGATTGATTCAAAGAACTGCGGAACTGGCCGCGCAGTAACTTTAACGGAGTCACCCGCTAGTGGTTACACAATTGTGTGAAATTCAGTGAAAAAATCATTCGCCTGGACTGGGATTCGAACCCAGACCCCCCGATTTCGCGCCGAGTGCTCTACCAGTTAAGCTACCCAGGCATCATCTTTCACTGTGAATTTAGGTAGAGCACTCGGCGCGAAATCGGGGGGTCTGGGTTCGAATCCCAGTCCAGGCGAATGATTTTTTCACTGTGAATTTCACACAATTCTTGATTGACATAGAGAATATAAAAGTCAGGTATGAGGAAGCATCTGGATAAAATTCTCATTTTACTTTTGAGGTTTTCACGAAACTTTTCATTTGTATTCAAAATATTTCATTTATATTATTTTCAGCTTCATATAGTTTTTACAATAATACTTTTAAAAACACAGAGAAGCCCAGAATGTGAAATATTCTCATTTCTTGGCTTAGCCCAGATTTCATGTTCAAACTGATCTCTATAGACCTCTGAGATACCAATTCTCTAATATTCTGACCATAAAAATCGTGATTCGGTAACAAAAAATGCGATTTTTACATGCATAGATACTCTTTACTTATTTAATCCGTTGGTGGGACATGAATTAACCTTTACCAAGCAAAATAATCTTTCTTTCATCACGTCTCTTTGAAGCATCGTAAACTGTGTTTCCTCCCATTTCATCCTCCATGATTTCGCTGTATCAAAGAACCAGTTATTGATTTGACTCTAAGTAAAAATAAATAATTAAAAATATATCTGCAATAACATTTTAAGTACGAATAATAGGATAATGGATGTACAAAATAATATTATTCGTACATGCATAGTAATATTCATAAAATTAACTGTCGAATTCCAAAAAACTCAGGGATGAAAACAATTTACCAAAACAACATAATAACATTCAGAATATAAAAAGTACTGCACATATAAATAAAGTTATTTCAGTTTTGAAAACCTTGTAACCAATAGGGTATCTATGCATTTAAGTTATAACTTAAATCGTCGCATTACTTTGATCTTGCCCAGTAAAGATAAGGTATATACTAAGTGTTGGGAACTTGTTTATGAGTTGAGTTTTACGGAAAAAATCCGCCAAAATTACTATTAAGGACTTTAACGATATGGTCAACAACAGAAGTGAAGATAATAATATTTTTCCAAGTGCTTTTTCACGTAAATTATAATATTCCGTATTCTAAAAAAGGAACAGTTTTCACCGGAAGCACTGGAATAAGACATTTCGTCTTGCCACTAGATTATTAGGATTTTAAAAAGGTAAATAGACTTAAGTTAAACAAACTTAGGTGCATCTAACGTACTTCCAAAATAATTGGCAATCTTGCATCAAGCATTTTTTAGACTCCTCTGCCTTTTCTTATGATATACAATATTTCTGTGAACTTGAGAATGCTCCACCAATTTTTCTCTTCATAAAAAATAGACAGATGCCAATCATCATCATCAACAGTCATCAATGCAAAGTTAAGTTAGCTGTAGCTCTCCATTCCAACCTCTTTTTAGATACCCACAATACTTCTAGTTTCTCATTATGATGTCCGTCATAATATGCTCCATTTATCCAAAGCTTGGTTTTCTTCGATATTTCTTCCCATTTTTGCCTCTTCGTAGATAGGAGGCTGTTATACCTGTGCAAGTGCACTATTAGTTTGCCTCTTCTAATCTGCAGAGATCTCATTGTTATTTTTTCCCAGAGGTTTAATTAAGTATCTAAGTAGGAATTGTTCAGTGGTGACTATCTTCTTCGATTCAATCTTCATCTATAACATCATGTTCCAATTGCTTCCAATTTTTTTTTGTTTTGCTGCTGTTAATATATATATATATATATATATATATATTTAGTTAAAATAAGATGATTTTTTAGGAAGGCCTAGATGGATTACATAAAAAATTATGGGGGACGTTAAAATGATGACAGATGAAGAAATAGAACGGTTATCTGGTACGGTAATGGAGTAGAAAGATGTAGCAAACCAATCTTCGAATAAATGGCAGCTGATGGCAATGAGAATAACTCGAACACATAGTATTAGAGAAATGTGTAGAGTAAGTAAGTACAAAATAAGATTTAATGTGTGTTTTCAGGTGGCTTGTTATTACTGTAGTAGCTGTTACTCAATGAGGCAAACAAGAACACCTCATTCTGTGGGGATAATTAACTTCAGCATAATAGTTGTGGTCGGGAGATAATATGATGCGAGAGGCAAATTGGGGACTAAATGGTTTTGTGCGTAGCATGTTTGTGGGGGGGGGGGGGGGAGGAGGTGGTGACGAAGAGAATGGCACCGAACACCAGTGAAAGTGGGTTTCTGGTTTCTCCGCACCCTTCCCTGGTGGCGCTGTTGCGAGTTCCTCCTCCTCTTGTCTTCGTCCGCTATGGTCGAGAGCGAAGAAGAAGATCTCCTGGGAAGAGGGAGGATCCGGTGGAGGGGCGGTGGGCAAGAAGAGCGAGCGACTCGTCGTCGGCAGCAAAAGGCGAAGCCAGGTCATTCACTTGGTAGTCAGCTGTGAGAGTGGTTCTACTCCTTGGAGAGGAAGGCGTGTGGGCCGGCAGCAGACGTCGAAGGCCCTCCGGGAAGGAAGGCGCGGAACAAGCGGATGTTGAGTGCGACATGTCGCCGGCTTAGCCCGCAAAGCGATCGAGGATCCCACAGGCTAAGTTTTATCGCCTCTGAAAACGACTCGTAAAACCATATACCCACCGGAGTACTCCGCGGCCTGCAAGACCGCGGCTTTGTCCACATTCTCACTCTATTTGGACAAAACAAAACAGCCATGTCATCAAACGTTAGATGACCCTAGTTATCTCATAGGTGTGGAAAGGTGAAAAGAAACAATATAAATTTATTATTTAAATGCTCCAGACGAAAACCAGCATAGAATACGCTCAAGAAACAAGTAGGAACAAGAGCACAGTTTTGTAAAAATTAAGGTGTCGTCTGTGATTTTAGTGACGGAAAGGAACAGTGCAGTGTGAGAACAATATAAGCAAGGAGACATCCCGCTGCCTTGGCAGAGGACGGGAGTGACGACTGTTGGAGGTACCGTAGGAAAAGGTATGTGGTGAAGTCCCTTCTTCATTTCTATATGTAGCAATTGTCCCTTCGCGGCAAATTTTCTTTGGTCGAAGGAGAGGCTCCTTGCTTGGGAGACTTCTACGACCGCTCTTCTTGCGGTGACTTCAACGCGCGGTAAATACGACTTTTCTGGCAGCTCTACGAACGTGGAACGTTTTATGAATGCAAGGCTGAGTCCTTCCAAAATTGCCGACACACGAGCGGTAAAACGGAAAAGAAATTAAGGGTATTCAGCGAAGCGTGGAGGTGGCTATACCTTCTGACACGTCGTGTAGTCGTCCATAGAAATTGAAGCTTTTCGCGCAAAGCGAAGCGCATCCCAGGTGTGAATTATTTTACATAAGTTTGGTATTCACTCAGCTGTCTACGCGTCACGTCAAATATTCAATAAATAAAATTATACACGTACATTTAACTCACTATTATGATATCAAAGTAATTCACGCCTACTTGCACAAAGTGGCAATTTAGACGTGGAAGGTTTTGTAGAAATATTTGAACGACAATTACCTAAATAGAAAAACGCTGGTTTGTGAGTTATATCTGCTCAAGGAGGTAATATTGTGAAGGAAAGACTTTATTTCATACTGGTGGCAAGTAAGTATCTCGGGTAAAAGAAAATTACAGCTTATTCGGTTATTAGGAGAATTTGCAATTGCTAGCTACTGGTATATGAGAAAGTAGCTAAGAACAGGCATACATATTTCGCAGAGAATAAATTTAACGAATTATTAATTAAGTTGTAGGTAAATATTAACCGGTATTTTGCTAGCTAGCTGTGACTTCAAAGGGAACGCATTTTTTGTATACACCCTCTTTAATTTGATCCACTTTGAAACACAGTTCTTTAACTATCACGCCATATTCTATAGCATCACTCAAGCGTGCAAAACTGCATTCTTTCAATTTCCTCCGTTTTACGGTTCGTTCACACTGATGAGAAGTCCAGTTAGGACAAATATTGGCAATTTTTATGAATGCAAGACTCACGATACCGTTTCTCGGGAAGGGATTCCATCGAGGTGGCCACTCTTTTGCCAGTTAGAGCAGAAATTTTAATTTGATCGGCCGCCACCGTTTCCCCCCTCGCGCTGACTCGCAATAGTTTTCAGCAGATGAACCGTTATATGCCCGGCCTACTTGGAACCTCGACGACTGATGTGGTTTGAAAAAATTAATAATGGGACACGATGTTGCCGTAGCACCATGAAACCGTTCAGTAGTAGCTGCGTGTACTCGAGTTGGAACTTATTGTCTGGAATCTACCGAGTAAATCAATATAATTCAAATTTTAGTAGAATTAATAATTAGTGCAAAACCTAGGCGAGTATTTAATATCTTAATTTATTTAACGCATTTATCAGAATTGCAACATGATGCTAACAATGATTACAATATTTAAATTGTGGTATACAGATTACAAAAGGAGAAAATGTTTAATTAGTTTTAATACCTCTAAAACAATACCAAGTAGTCAATCGAAGTAAAAATATGTACATATTTTTTTTATTGAACTCAATATTTTATTAAATAATACAAAAGAGGCTTCCTCATTTTTTAAATGAATTTAGGATTCGTCACTAAAATATTGTAATCATTATGCATCCCATTTAAAATAAATTGAAAATGATTTTTAACAAAAATCGTGAGTTTGTATCAAAATAACATGACTATCATACGAATGGGGTATGGGTTTCATTTTGAATTATTCCGACAAGTAATTGATTAATAAACTGTAGTGGGAATTATGTGACTCAGAGATACATTTAACAAAACACCGTTTTTTTCTTGTACATAATATTTCACCGAAAATTATCATCAGCTGTGGCAATGAAGATGTGGGTTAAGGGAAAGCTTTCTAAAATGTGGGTACCAGATTCACTTTTTACCACTCTCTCCCAATTTTTCTTTCACCTTGACAATAGGTTTTTCAGATCAAATCATTAGCACTGAATCCGTTTGTTAGGAGTAAAGTTAAAATTTCCGTAGACTGATGGAACGTTCATCCAAAACTCAAAATCATGCGCGAGGGAATTAGCAAAGACCTCCTCCTAGATGTGATATAAAATATAAATTAGGAAGTTTACACTTTGGCCCCAAAATAAAAAAATGTCCCTTAGTTTTTTCAACGTTTACTGTCTAAAATTTTCTGTAGGCATATCCGTTATTTTTTAGAAATTCTCAATATTTATTCTAAAGGTATTACTTAACCACGGGAGTTGACAGAGTTAATTATGCAAGAAGATTCTTATTGCATAATAAACTCTTTATTGTGGAATAACTTCTCGGAAAAGAACGCAGTATACGCTTAGCAGTATTCCTGCTATAGATTAATTTTAAATTAATTTTAAATGCTTATCACATAAAACAGTCAAACTTGTGAATGTTCATAGATGACCATTCCACATGCCCCATTCCTAGCACTTATACATATTTTTGCATTTTCTATATTTGGCAATGCTCAAGTCATAGACATAAAGTTTTTTTTATTAAAACATTTTGCGTAATAATTCGTTTAAACTTGTAAATACAATTTCATACAAATATAAGCAGCCCAATGTTTGTACAAATATTTATTTTTAACAAGTGAAACAAAGTTTTGATCGTGAGAAAGCAAATATCAATATAATATTAACAGATTTACAGCAGATTTTGTAAAATATATCACGAAACGTAAGCAGCGTGTATTATGAATTCTAATTCTCATGATTTATTTACCAGGCTACATTTATTTCAAATAACACTAATGTATCATTCCGTACACCGTGTTACAATAAATAAATTATACATATGAATAAATATACGTCTGCTCATCTTGCTCACTGAAAGTTTGTAATTAATATTTTATATTGCTGTACCACAAAGTAACGTCATAAATTTATTCGGAGTTCTTAAAAGTTTCGCTAACTTTATACCAATTGAAAAGATTTTCATGGGAGTGAAGACACTTTGAGCTGTTCCGTTGATTGTCTACTTGGAATCGCTTTCATTACTTCATAACGCTGTTCCACAAAGTAGCACCTAATACTTTCGAGTATACACACATTCGGTCCGAGAGAACATGAAAAGTTTTTGCTGTACGTTCATAAAGGCAGTGATGTCACCTGCGACAGAGGGCGTCGCCGTTTGTCAGTCCTTGCTCTTGCCCTTGTCTCCTCTGGCTACCCGTGACCCCATTCTATCCGCCTGCCGTACCTCCCTTCCTCCGGCTACCTCCGCCCCTCCACTGCCCGCACGCCTCTCGCCACCAGACATCGCTCCTTCCTCATTCCACGGAGGAGGTGCTGCTCCGACCGACCGACCAACAGGCCGGAGCTTCGGCGGCCCCTTTCCGTCTAACCGCCCTGCCAGCCTGCCTCCATGGGCCAACCATCACCTCCGATGAAATTCCTTTAACACACCTCTCACGAATTCGACGGAGGCGCTTATACGCTTCCGCGTGCAAAAAGTAATTTCTGCTTAGATAAAAGCGAAGGTTTACGGTGTAACTTTATGGAATTGGTATACACAATAAAAGAATTTTTAATTTCTATGCTCCACACTCTTTTATTCCCGACTATGGTTCCAGCAATGATTGTCATTGTAAAGATACAATAGCAATACAAGGTACGCTAGCTATGTTACCATGATAATGACAATTTTTGTCGAAAAAATGGTTGGAAATAAAAAAAAGTGTGGAATAAACAAAGTACGAATCAATTTACTGCCGTATTTATGTTTTCATCATTGCCCACCAAATATTAAATCTACTAAGTCTGAGCGAGATTTTTCGCATGTCGTATTCAAAACCATAATCAAATTTTGGCTAAAATGTGAATCAGTTTTGAGAGGCAATAAGTTTATATAG
Source organism: Pyrrhosoma nymphula (assembly GCA_963573305.1). Classification (NCBI taxonomy): domain Eukaryota; kingdom Metazoa; phylum Arthropoda; class Insecta; order Odonata; family Coenagrionidae; genus Pyrrhosoma; species Pyrrhosoma nymphula. Next base: position 62,045,797 of record OY754339.1, on the reverse strand, counting down.
CAATATTAATGACTCATAATTATTTTTATGACTGAACTTCTCAGTAATAAACCAAAAAATGTACATTTGAAGCTCGTACTTGACTTATTTGTTTCACGCCTTTCACTGAAAATGCCTTCGCGATTGAAGTGTTTGTGTATTCAAAAAAAGAATTGAATTGAGTTTCAACATTATCTCTAAACTTTTTGCGAAAGCGTACCAACTACACACCGTTGAATTTCTCATGCGATGTGTTCGTCATAACTTCCTCTTTTTTCATATTACCACTCTGAAGCACATAACAGTATAAGATCCGATGGAAAACTTCTTTTACTAGGCCAACATTTGGAAAACTATATCAGAAAGTGGCTCAATACTCAAATCATTAGAAATATGAGATAGTTTTCTTAAAAAATGAGACAAATTTCTAAGAATTTTATGCCGACTCAAACTTGCTCCAATTTACTTACTAGCACGTTATAATAAAACTTTCAATTTCAAACAATATGTTGGTTCGTCATAAACCACATTAAAAATCGAGAAAAACTGACTATATCTGCATGTGCGCACAGCTCAAATTTAAAATCACTTTCAGGTGCGATTTTTGTTACATTATTTTTCGTGAAAGATAGAATAAGTATTTCATGTAAAGAAATATTTCCCGTGTAGTCTCTGTGACGGTCCCTTTCTATCTCAACATAGTACCTAACTTCTTAGTAACTTAGCAAAAATAATCGTAACCACCAACTCACAAAGGAAATATAATTGAGTGTGATTTCATTCAGACACCCAGTGGTGTATTAACAAAAGAGAGAAGAAGCCAGCGAAGTTTCACTGGAATTGAAACCTAGCAATTCTTTTTTTTACTCTATGCATCAAGAACTTACTTATTCAGACAAAGGTATGGGAATATATACTATTTATTCAATATTTGTGCAAGCACTTTGATGATAAAGAATAGTTCTTTTCTTAGTTCAATAGCTACAAGTTCACAAAATTCTACAAGCTCAGCATGCCTTTTCAATGATGTATATGGAAGTGAAGTATTCATAGTCTATTTTTTCTATAATAAATCCGACGTAAATGGCAAAAAATGGAAGATGTTAAACGTTCAATATTCAATATAGATATTATTTCATGATATGTTGAGAATATAAAAAAACTGTCATACATATGATATTAAAACTTCGCTACAGTGGGATTTATTCGATGCACCCTGGGATCACTATGTCATTCCTGAACCTCAGTGGTAGTGCTTTCCATATTTTTTAGCACCTAAAATGGAAAAGTATCTTATCATATGGTTTTAGGACATAAAGAGTTATACATACCTTACCATGCACACTAAATACGCATTTCTATAAGAATAATAGGTCACTCGGGTACTTCCTCAAGAGCTTATTTAGTTATTTTGGAGTGAATGTCCCGAAGACGTTCCTTTTGCGTGTTTTTCCAAGGAATATCAGTCGGATTTATGTCGTGACCGAATCGTTAAAAGTGAGGCCTAGCGCACCATCATTCCCAATTGTTCACGAAGACGACCTTCCTCGTCTGCCTAACGGCTTGCCGCCACCGTAAAACTCCAGCTCACTTGCGTGGGCTGCATGAAAAGACCCACTGCCTTCGTTCTTCGCCCTACCCGTGTGTGGGTAGTAGGAAGGTGCTCTCCGATTACGACGAACTCCGTCCGCAGGTATTATTCACGCCAGCGGGAAAATAGCAAAGGTACTTCCTTCTACGACTTTCTCGATACATATCGGACGATACAGAAACTACAGATACTTCACGATATAAGCCCATCCAATAAATTAGAATAGTGAACGTAATATTTCTTGTGCAAGCATAAAAAATCGTCTTAGCATGCTTTACATTTACGCATGGGAAAAAATAAAAAAGTTTGTGAAGATGATTGCTTATGTATACCTACTACACTTTTCGCATCATAGGAATCGGGTGGGCGGTACTGGGACATATATAAGTAAAGTATTGGATTGAATAGAAATACTTGTTATCGGACTTGGCATAAATATTACCCACTCCCTCTGATATTAATATAAATGTTAAAAATAATGTTAATTCATCCATTGAAAATTGAAAATGAATAGGATCTAAAGAGAAATGAGTGAAATGGATACTTCGGTACTTCGTAAACTCCAATGAAACCAATACACCCTGCAATAACATTAACTAAGCAGAGATCAATTTAAAATAACAATATTTTAGAAAACCAAAAACTCATGGTTACGTGGTGATTTATTTCCGATGTGAGCGTTGTCATTTAGGATGATCTCAACGAAATTATTTAAGTTTTTTTCTCTCGTCTCTTTATTTTTTAACTTTTTACTCGACATAAAAATTTATACATAGTACTGGTATGTACTGTTCTCAAATAAACCAAAAAATAACTTGTACCCTCTATCGTTGAATGAACGTTTGACGAGTCACATTTGGCTACGAGATGATAGAAGTTATAAACGAGTTATACATCCCATGGTGAAACCTGATGAATGTTTTCACTACATAAACAGAACAAATACTGAACGCTTTAACGCTGAATAACTTTTCAAATACCAAAAGTACCCCAAGTTACCATAATAAATCACTTTATTTGATCACATAAATCAATTTAAGTTGTTAATGGTAGAGTGAAAGTATATTTTTGTGAGTTTTTAACCTGAAATCGTTCAAATACTTATTTTGCGTTGAATTTTATATAAGTTTTATGCTACCCATTTCTTCTGATACAAGTTACTGAAGCAGGTATTTAAAGTAGCCACCAGATGATTGACTGAGAGTTAAAAAAATGCTTCTTACTTAATTACTATTAAAGGTCACTTAAACTCAGAAATAGCGCAAGTTGTCAAAACCACGGTTGGCTGAATACATGACCAAATTATAAAAGTTTTATAGATTAAGTTCTTTTCCTTACATTATGTTCAAACGGCATCACCTTATTTGCATACAATCGTCAGTTATTTCACTAGCACGAATAAGACTTTCAAACTCACTTAATTTTATAGTCCGCTATTAATTTTTCGTTCTTTCATTACTCTAAAGTGTATTTGAAATTTCATTGTAATAAATAAACATGTGTGCACCTTAATGCAAACTTTTTAAATGTTGGAATATAATTTGAAATATTATGGTTGGTAGGAATAGAGCAGTAACTTTCAATTAATTATTTTTATGTGGAGCAATATACATGTATCTTCTTATAATCTCAACCATGTGGTGCAGAAGCCATTCAAAGAGTGAAAAAACACGCCCTAGATATAATAGCATTGAAAGTACTCTCGTTTCCGAATGCCGTGTGTTCTATTGACTGCTATCTTAGGGCTGATAGAATGCATAATTTTTCAACGGCATCATTGTCAACGAAACTGTTTGGAGATTTGTTTTGGAAACATTATTTATCTAGCCAAACTTTCATGCTTTCAATAGAAAATTTTTATACGCACTACTTTCCCAAAGACATTCTATTTTTGGCCTTGTATACCTGACTTGTTTCCTTTCAAATCTCATCGATTCCAAAACTTTCTTTATCTTTTCGCGTCATCAATTTCAACAGTGTGCCACAGCCACACTAATAATCGTGCTCTTCCTTTGAAAATACGACTTATTAAACCTTATTTTCATGTCCTAACGACGAATATTCATGTTGTTTTGTTGGCATGGTGTTTTCAAATGTGACTGACTCATTTGCTCATTCTTTTTCTTTCCTTTAAAACCTGCGTTGTTCTTCAGGTGCATAGATGGAAAATTTGCCTTAGATGTGTTTCTCAATGAATTTATAAATATCAGCGGTTTTTTCTGTAAAAAAAATATATCAGGTCTGAGGGTATTCAACCAGGCTGATTGGTAGTTTATCGGACAGCCCTTACACAAGCTTCCCCATTTCTGATACATTATATTCTCTTTCCCTCATATTACTTGCTTCCCATCAGGTCTCTCGTTAGCTCCTCAAGCCTTCGACCTCTCCTCGTATAGTCCAAAATTTCTATCCTCTTCCTTCTTCTTCCACGCTTGATCAGCGTTCTCCCCTGCATCACCCTGTTCCACATTTCCTCCCCTCTTAAAGTGTCCTCCATTCATCTTTTCTGCCTTCTCCGTTTCTCCGCCACATACTTTCTTTCCACTCTCACTATATCAAACACCTCTTCGTCCGTCTTTTCGCTAAACAGATCACCCTATGAATTAAACCTACATTTTATACGCTTGTCTACGAGCATCCTCTCTTTGCAATGACAAAGTTGCCGACACATACAGAACTCCATGTAACTGTTTTCGCCAATCTTTTCTTTATGTTAACCCTAAGATTTTCATCAAATCCCCTCTCTTCGAAAATATTTCCTTTGTTCGTTTCTTCGTTTTGATCAGTTGATAGGATTCGATGTTTTGATCTGAAATCAAATCCCATTTCTGTTTAACCAACAATTAGTAGTTAATCAAGAATTGAAAGACCTGATTGGTAATCGCGTACAGCAAACATTCTCATATATTCAATGAATTATCCCTAATTGTGGATACTTTCGCGAGAACATGAGGAAAATAGTCGTCACAGTCAATGACTGCCAGATTATAAAACTTCTAGCGCTCACTTGTCTAATTGCAATGGAGCAAGAAGCAACTCACACAATTTCAAAACTTAGAGAGCAATGACAACTTAAAAAATCACTAATTAAAAATTTACCAAAAGAACAGGCACAGAAAATACCGTGAAAATCGGGTTATTTTTATTAGAAAAAATGTATTAAAGGGACTTGAGTTAAAGATCAGTTACTCATATTGGTTGATTGTTGATTTTATCGCGAAAAGTTTGAAATCAACCGGACCGAGGATGTTGACCCTCGATCATTGCTTTATCATCGCAGGTGAAACACTTAGGTACACTGGTTATATCATGGAACGATCCGCGATCAAGCAATGATTATAGCTGGTGAAAATGGGCCTTAAATATTGTTTCCACAGCGTAGAGTTCATCAACGTGAATCATACGTTCCATGTCTTTTCTCACCTCCGTAATTTGCGAATTTTTTCGCCGGCATCAATTTCGAACGACGCCAAATTGGCAATCTTTCCTCTCTCTCTCTCTCACCCTACCTCATTCGACCTCCCAAAGTGTATTACTGCGTCCTTGGAGAGGACCCGTGGGCGCAGGGGGAGGTGGAGGTGGAGAGGACGGCTTTGGGACGCGGAGAAGGAACAGTTATTGGCGCGTTGACAACCCGAGTCTCGCGTCCGTGCAAGCGGGTGGAGGGAGGAGGGAGGGATAGGCCTCGAAAGCAAATACGGAATATGGAACACATGGCAGGAAGGATGATGCGGACGGATTCGCCGACACCGTTAAAATGCTCTCCTCGACAAACTCGCGCTCTGGAGGAGAAGGAGGAAGAAGCAGCGGTGAGAAAAATGTGGGAAAGAAGGGCTTGGAAGCAGGAAGGACTGAGGAATTGGAGTAGCGGAGAGTGAACAAATCCTTCTGACACGAAAGTAGATGAATCCCCACAAGGGTTTGCAGTCCATCCCGCACGAGTATAATGGTCGTTAGAAGCTGTATTGCATATGAAATCTCCTCCCGCTTAACATCACGTAAATGAACGTGACAGTATATATAGCAGTATCCATATCAACTTTCAGGTGTTAAGCTATTCCCGATCTCTTGAAATAATATTTATATTTTCAGGAGATGATAGTTCTTTGTTTTATTTATAATTTAATTAATTGGTGTAATGTACTCTATATCCGACGTTTCGTAAAATGTATTTTCCTTTTTCGTCGAATCATGTCCACGGGATGTCCTTTTTTCCTTTTTCTGTTTTTTTTTTTAATTTTACTATGTATATGTTTATTGTGCTTTGCATTTGACCTGGAGTTAATGTTTTATTATTATTTATTTTTAAAAGTTTTTATTTTAAAGCTACAATTTGCATTACATTGAACAATTATTTTGCTTTAGTAATTTACAAGCTTTTATAATATATTTAATAATTGGTTATATTCTTAAATTCCCCTGGCGCATACAAGAATAAATATAACTTACTTAATTACCCTGCAAGCCCCCGTGAGTTCGTGTGGCAGGGGGTGTAAGGAAAGCATCTATGCTGGTGGGAGGGAATAGGGAAAAGAATAGGAAGAGGAGAAATGTGAATTGCATGTTAACGGAATGTCTCCTTCTTTTATTTATTTAGTCACTGATGGTTTGTTGAAATATATTGTTATACCTATCCCTTTACCAGCTTTTCTCTCTTAATTTTTCGCTTATATTGATTCCACTAGAGACTCTGGGTAAAAAAAATAGCTATGGGTCGCCTGATCTGAATATTTTTCAAGTTATCTAAGCCTAGCATGTTCCCACTGAGTCTCTAGCTCTGGCTACCAACCTAGTCCTTCCATCAGCCTTGTTACGCTCTATGTTCGCTCATATCAGTTTTTGATAAAGCGTGTGGCTTTCCTATGTATTTTTTAAATTCGCGAATAGAATATTACCATGCACTGTCCAAAATGCGGCAGACTCGATATGAGCCCAAACCCGTGCGAAATAGCACCTCCCTTCACTTTTTCATCCAAAGGCCTTAGTATTCGCTCGATAAATCTGTGTTTCTCTAGTGTAGCGCTGAATCTTTTAACAGCATATGTGCAAAAAAACTCACATATGGATGTACATTAAGCGGATTTGGAAAGATTAATAACGGTTATAAAAGCACTTCGTGAATTTGCGTCCTTCCAGGTTCCGATTTCATCCTTAGTTGACCTCGTACTAACGTCTGGGAAATCGTGTGCTGAACCAATGTCAACTACCCAAGTGATCCGTCCAGATATTCTGCTCCACCCTGAGGCCAGAAATGTTCTGCTCTTCTCGCAGATTGCAAAAATAATACACTGTGGAGAAAATGGCAGGGGGTGTAAGGAAAGCATCTATGCTGGTGGGAGGGAATAGGGAAAAGAATAGGGAATTCCACAATGTATCGGCCGCCACCAACAACTTCATCCTCATTTCTTATTCTATCCACCCATTTCACTCTCTCTAGCCTCCTCCACACCCACATCTAAAAAGCATTGATCTTATCCTTCTCTCTTCTTCCCAAGGTCCACGTTTTGCATCCATACCAAATAACACTCCACATATAACATTTCCCCAGTCTCTTCCTCAGTTCTAGGTCCATACCGCTGCATAACACATTTCACTTCTTATTAAAAGCTTCCTTTCCCATTATATAAAGCTTCATTTCCCTTAGTCATCATAAGGTAGGAAAATAAAATGTCTTCAGTGTAGATGAAAAGTATCTAGCTGGGCAATGTGAGTTCGAACGAGTGTCATTAGAACGGCCACTACATGGGAGAGAGACGCGTCAATGATCGTTTGCTCAGTGTGTTGTACCAATCTGCCCGTTGAGTACCTCTGGATTTGCCCAAATCTCGGCGATGCATTGGAACGCGTAATTGTCGGGCATGGAGAAGCAGAGCAGCGAGTGGCAGGAGGAGGGGGTTATTTGAAGCAGGCCTGCACCATTGGAGGGCGAATGACCGAAGGATGGCTCCCAGTCAGCGTCCTGAAAACTCGCTCCAAGGCACTTGCAACCATGCGCGAACTTCTTTCGTCGACAAGAGAGAGGATGCAGAGGAAAGACGTGTTATTATGAGGAAAGGAAAACGCAGAGAAAGGACTCGTCATTGTGAAGAAAATAAGAGAACGGCGTATCAGCGCTAAGGATCGAAAACAATAAACCAACGTCACCACCACCCATAAGACACCCAATTATGCCATGATCTCTACTGCTATGTTTATTTAAAAGGCGAATACCACTGAATCACTCGCAGACTGATGACGATATATCTGAAACCACTGATCGTTTTTCAACTACTTTGGCACACAGCTCCGTCTTAGGCCCTAGGTGGTCACCAATAAGAAATCTAAAAAAAACCTAGTCTAAGAACAGAACTTTTGTTTTCTGTAGAGAATACCAATTTCACGTACTGCCCAGGCCAACTGCAAGACAACTGGTAGCTCAAATGTATATGGTATTACATTTATGTTATTGCTTACAGGGATTTAAAACTACTAATATATTCTAAAAGTGTCTGTTGTCAGACGAAAAATCATTGCAGAAATTTTCATTTTCAAAAACGTAAATACATCAATTCTCCCAGATTTCCAGCGACTTGATTGATCCGCATGATTGGGACGTTTTATATTGATCAATAGTCTCTTGGAGGTTTGTTAAATGTGATCTGTTGAGTAAAAAAGTGAAATCACAACTACTCACGAAACCGTGGTATTTACCAAATACTTTTTTCTGTTTGTATTCACGCCATCCAGCAGTACTTCACTAGCTTTTATTCAACGACCCTATGAAATATAAAACACGGAGTTCAAAAAATAAAATAAAAACTTTGGTCACCTCAAATAGCTTAGTCTATACTCGAGAAACCAAAAATCCAGATATTTTGTAAAATGATTCATTATTGTATTTAATTTTCAAGGCATAGTTTTCAAAGTGAAAAGGTGATTATTCTAAGCTCTTAAAATGCCAAATTCTTTCACTTCCTTCTTCAAAGATACAAAGATTTGGACAAGAGAGGGAAATTCGTCGCTGTTGCACTCTCTTCGTAACCAAATTATACCGAAAGATTAGAGACACTGATGAGAGAGGTATTAATTGTCATTTATACAAGAACTTGGGAAATACAGTTATTTAATTATTACTGCTGTTGTCCAGAGGAGTGTAGGAATCCGCGGAAATGGCTTCCAAAGACACATTTGAGGGTATCTGAAACTATCAAAAATATTAGGTAACCTGGTGGAGGCGAGCAAATAAAACTCTTCGTGAAGGCCCTTGGGAAATGTTTCAGATTTTTTGTGAACAGCACTCCAATCCGATGCAATGAAATTAAAATCAAGAGACTCGAAGAGAAAAATAAAATCCTACCTGCTTAAGAATTTTGCTCTTTAGCTTTAATCCTATATTTCCAGCCTTTTATCTATGCTTCTCTTTGGTTAACTTCCATGTTCTGGGAAATTATACTTGCGGGAAGGGTGATTCCCATTGCTCTTCCCATCAGTATTTTTAACGTCAAACCATCATACAAACTACCCTTGGCCTGCCTCCTACCCTTTGACCTAACTGATATGGGTGGCCCTACCAAGAGCGATTATAAATACTAAACTTTGAATCGCCGCAGAGGCGTGAGGCAGGGGTTGTTAGGAAGCCGGTCATGCAAGGGGAGGGAATGGGTAAAAGGAGAGGGAGAGGGTAGAAGTTACATGCATAATAACGATGTCGTTAATTGTATACCGTATGTTAGTGTCACGCTGTTTTAGCTAATATCACAAATGATGCGTGGAAAGAAGGAATTTTTGTATCAATCAGTTTGGCAGTGTATCTCTCTTGTTTTGTCAATTCTATCGGTTTTTAGAGATCTACATCTACAACGTACCCTGCAAGCTACCTCAAGGGTGTGTGGCAGGGGGCAATATATAGCATGGGGTCGAAGTAATATCCTCAGTGCCGTACTGGACCTGGACCGTTCTGGACCATGCTAAAGTGGTGTCCCACGTCCAACGTACTTAACCATGTTATGAACTGATACACTAATACCTTGAAAGAAAATAGGCTCAGCAATTTAGCCATTATAAAATAGGAAAATAAAATTACTTCAGGGTAGACGAAAAGTACCTAGTTGGGAAATACGACTTTGAATGAGTGTCATTAAAACGGCCACTGCATGGAAGAGAGACGCGTCAATGATCGTTTGCTCAATGTGCTGTACCAATCTACTCGTTGAGTGTCTCTGGATGTGCCCGAATCTCGGCACATCTTGCCTGATCTGAAATTTTCAAGTAATCTAGTCATAGCGTGTAGCATGCAAGTCTTTTCAACGAATCCCAACCTAGTCAATTCGTCAGCTATGCGACACTTTTTGTTCAATCGTAGCAGTTTTCAACGGACCGCGAGGCTTTCCTTTACATTTTATTTGCTTCTTAAATTAATCCTTTCAGTGCAGGCACCCAAATACTCACGGCGCATCCGAGACATGGCCTAACCAGAGCTAAGTAGCACATCTCTTTCACTTATTCATCGGAGAATCTTCCTACTACACGCTTGATAAATCCTAGTTTCTATAATGCAGCGCCGCAAATGTTTCTTATGTAAACTATGGCCAAGATACTGTCGATGAGTTGCTCGCTTAGGTCATAGCCCCTGCGGTCTGCCTTCCCCCTTCTCGAGCGTAAATATAAATGTATTCTGGAGATGAAGAAGGCGGAACCCGAGGCTGGCTGTGAAGTGTGAAAGGAAACAAAACACACTATTCTCTTCCAGCTAGCCACCTCTCACTTTTGAAGGGAGCCGCTGAATCGCCGAAAAGTTTTGCGAAGAGGTCGAGGGCCGATTACAGGCTCCCTCGACCCTCCACGCATGTGGTTTTTGAGAGGGAGAGGAGGTGAAGAGGCAGCCATGTGTAGCCGGGTGTGGGGTGGGGGGCTGGGGGGAGCGGGGGCGTGGGAGGTAGGGTGAGGGAGGGAAAAAAAACCATAGGAACCCAAAAGATGATGGAGGGTGATGATGAGTTTTTCCTTCTGCCAAGAAGACTCCACGGTCCCACGATCGCCTCTTCAGCAGGTGTTATAACCTTGGACCAAACACGTGGAGATTGTGTTTACCCGCCCGAGGCCACATGTCGTCCGGTCAAACCGATGGAGCAACAGAATACAAGCGAAGCACTTGCTCTATTCTTAAATCAAAACAGGTAATTACTAAGCCGGGAGAGGCCAATTTTTCTTTTGATTCATTGACGAATTTTGGGGTCATTTTCGACTCATTAGGTTCAATTGTAGGGAACGTAACTTATCAGTATTTTAAATATTGTGCATTTGATAATGATAATTACTAATGTTATAACTAAAAGGGATCCACCAGATATGGTAGGTTAAAGTGGAAGAAGGCAAACCTAAATCGTCCTTAACAGCCGCATCCACTTGTCTCCTTGCATGATTTCATTCGTCAGCTGGGCATCAGCCCAATCCCTCTTCATCCCATCCATAAAGCCTTTCTTCCCCCTTCTCCGATAAACCAACATCCTCCCATCAATCTTGACGTCATCTTCGTACAGCATCACTCGCCCAAATTCTCTGCCTCGTCCTAGTCTCCTCCAACCGTTTCAAGTCCTCAACAACCATACCTTTCAAGCACATCCTCGTTTGTATTTATTTCCATCCATCGCAATTTCGCCTCCATGCCCAAATCTAAAACGCCTGAAGCCTATTCTAATCCTCTTTCCTCATAGTCCATGTTACTGCTGCATACGATGCTACACCACCTATTAAACTCTTCACCAGTTTTTTCTTTACACTCATACACAAGATCTCCAAGACTTGAAAATAAGACTGCATTTTGATATGTAAAAATATTACTACGTGAATATTTTGAGCGAACAAAATTTATTTTATTAGCTGCCAACAAAATTTCTCACTAGCTACTCTTTAAATCGATGAAATCAATATGCTCAATATGTCTCATCATGAAGTTTTGCTTATAATTGAGCAGAGTGCTTCCACTGAACGTTCTTCGTCGCCGCAATCTTTGAATTGGATGCGGCTTACGGGAGAGAAAAACGGACTCTGGCAGCGCTCTGCAATGGCACCAATCTTCCAGCAGACCATCCACCCAATCCTTCCCTTCCTTTCCCCCCTCAACATCCTTCCCCTCCTCCCCCCTCGCACCCTCGCACTTTTCATTGGACTGGTCTCTGCGGAGGCGAAGAAAAAACGCAGTCGGCAGCGGTGGAGGAGCTTTTTTCTTTCAAGTGCTCTAAAGGCCTCCTCCTCGGCCGGCGGCTTCTCCAAGCGTAGAGACGAAGATGCACGGAAAAGTCCTTGGTGATTTTTATGTCCTCGCCAAGGAGCAATGTTCTCCCGACGTTATAAGATTACACACTGGAGGCTACGGCTACAGTGTGTCCAATGCCTTGCGGATGGTGGGTAGAACTCAAGATATAGAGATTACTGAAGAAGCAATAGATTTGGCTCCACGAATCTTAAATGAGTATCGGAAAGAGTCAATACTTGATGGCATAATTTCCTACGAAAATAGTTACTATCATCGCACGATTCTCGCGGAGTTAAAGGAGCTACGGCATCGCACGGAGTTCAAGGAACAAAATATTACTTGTTGGGGCCATTTCTGAATGCACTAGTAACAAATGGCAATTATTCTCTCAAATTTCCGTATTTGATATTTGTGAATAGTTGTGATTTCACTATTTTACCCAATGGATTGCCTGTAATAAACCTATTTTGATGTTGATAAAACCGACCTATTTTGTTGATATAAATCTTATTCTACACCAGAGAATGTCAAAATAAGTAATAACTTATACAATGTATGCTTGGTTTGATATACTTTGGCATATTAATCAAGTATATTTACACCTAAGTGCTTGAAAGAACCTTGATAAAAGTTTCCGCCACAAAAGTAGAATCCTAGGTTTACACCAAGGGGACGAAATTTGCCATGAAAAGATCTTTTGACTTAACTGGCATTCGACCCCGGATCTCGCAATTACCGGTTAGATGTGTTACCTAGTTACACCACCAAGCCATATTTTTCATGGCGAATTTCAACACCTTGTTGTACATCTCTGCACCTGTGGTTGTGACTGCGCACTACATCAGTTTTTCAATGTAATGATTGGAAATCGTCCAAGGTTTACGTTACCTATCAGCTGTTATCAGTCCATAATAGGTTTGCTGAAGCTACCTTCTCAATTTTCTTCTCTGCTAAGTGCATCATAATTCCTCATTTTAGCATTCTTCTAATTGTCTTCATGTCTTACATCCTTTGCCTTTCTCTGTCATTACGAGTTCCCTAATGAAAAAACATTTCCTCTTGCTTAATATCCTGTCTCGCGGTGACTTAGGTCTTATTGACTTTTTCCTTAAAACATTATTTTGCTTTTCCTTATATTTATTTATCTTCCACGCGTATTTTTTATGCAGTTTAACACTCTCATCATTTCTACTTTCTCCTCTGCTGGAATTCATATGCCATCAACGAAGCGTAGCATGCTGATTGTTTTTCCCTGCACGTATAAACCGACCTTTTTTACTATTTTTCTTTATTTTCAATAATTACTTTTTAAAAATAAATATGAAAGAAAAAGGGTGTGAGAGCGTTTTGGATGGACTCATTTTGTTACTTTACCCTCATCGGAAACGTGCTCGCGTCTGTGCATCAAAACTGTTACGGTGTGCAGCTCGTATGTTTTCCCAATTAATAAAAATGTAATCTCTCATTAACAATATACTTTTTTCACTAAAACCGCCTTCGGTTTTCTATAAATTTTCAGGAAACTGCGTGAAATAAAATTTTCAAATTAAATCATAAAAATCTGTAAGCCGTACACCCGTTCTCGGATTTCCAGCTGGGTGTTGGTGTTGAACTTCACCGACGTTTTGACGCGTTGCCGGTAGGGTCAAGCCGATGGCAGCCTTTTTTCTGAAGACAACGGCAGACTACAGCATTGAAACGTCGGCGCCATTTAACACAATCACCCGGTATAAAACCCGAGAGCTATACATCTTTAGCATTCACTGGAAAAAAAATACTCAGATCTTACATTCAAATACGTATATTTAGTTAACTACTGAGAAGTTCAGTAAAAAAATCCAAAAAGGTTTGCGGCATTAGTGCCACTGTGTTTATGCACTTCTTGCTTCCTGCAACTGTTTAACCCTTTCTAACTTTACCCCACAAGTTCAAAAATAGTTTCCCTCTCCTGCGGAGATCGAATAAATCTCCAGAGTTTTCTCTATGGTCGTTAATTAACCACCATGCAACGTGGGTTTAAAACTAATCGTAATCTCTGCATAAACAATAAAAATCGTTGTAATTACATACAAAATATTGAAAAGTATTACGGATATTGTCACTAATATTATTGTTTTCATTGAAAGCCTTAAATTTTTAAATTAAATTATATTATGGTATCCATTATGACTAGTAATAAACCTCTCTCAGGCTTCCATAATATGGGTCGAGTGGTAATCGTGGGTCATTGAGTGCAACTTTAAATTATTATTTAATTTAGAAAAAAAATTCTTGCACCACATTTCGCTTTAAGTGTTTACGATTTGTAACTCACCTTACAGGCAGCAATGGAAATGATACAAGAATTATATTTAATATTTTTTCATAATTAAACAATGTCATTACATGGAGATTTCGGCGCAGAATTTGAAATTTAAACAAAATTACATTGAATTATTTTATTTCGGACTCGATGTCATACCCTGATATTTGTTAGCAACAATTATATTAATAATAATAAATTCCTTGCTTTGCATCAAGAAGAAAATATGAACATATGTAACAAAATTACTGCGAATATGTCATGCGCCATGAGGCTGCGTGCTGAAATAGCATTGAATTGTGAAAAAAAACAAATCTGTACGATGCAATTTTTTTCACTTTAATCTATAGATATCACTAACAAGAGCACACGTGATAGGCTTCGCACAAATCTGTACTTAAGGTAGTTTGAGCAAAAAATCACTTCTCCTAGAATTTGATGAATTTGACCTCATTTTAATAGAAAAAAACTCCCATTTTTCCAATGATACCAAAATATTAACCCTTTGCCGAACTACTTTTCGAGCGATTCGCCTAAAAAGATAAGCTATTTTACTTGCGATAGACTACGACTGTGCGCTCCAGAGGGAGAATACTGAAAAAATTAGGAATTTTTAGAACCTAGATTTCGACAAAAATCTAACTGTGATGTTTGCATGTTTTTTCAACTATTTATAAAAAATAATCTGCTAATCACCGCAGTAATTTTTACATAACTAAAAAAACCTGCTGTTTTGAAGGTTTTTATCCGTACGACGTGAAAAAATGAGTCAATTTTGAGACTTAAGATGATACATTTATTTGTTACTGAGAATTTTTATGGAATGTATCTATATTTTTCCACCATTAATATTAAAATATTTACTTCACACTTCTTACTGACGCTGAGGTTAAAATACAAAATTCGAATATGGTTTCCATTGTGACTAGGAAAACATCTAGCTCAAGCTACTTTAAACAAAAATCGCACCAACCGCATTATCATCGGATTCAATTCTTCGAGGTCTCCGGCAGGTGGTTTGAGTAGCGGTGCAATTGTTTCCCCCCCGCGGACCGTCTCTTGCGCGGCGGCTCCGCTGTTTACTTCCCCGCGGGATCTCCACCCGCAAGCGTGTGGAATGGGCAGGTGGGGTGGACTTTGGGCCGACGCTTTTAATCCGTCTGACGGAGACGATGGACTCTCTTTGCCTCGGAGAGCGAGGAGGGAGATGGGAAGGAGTGGAGGAGGAGGAGAGGAGAGTTTTAAGAGAGGAAGAGAAGAAGGAATGGTGGGAAAAAGTTCAACGAACCCCGAGGCTCACGATTTTCTGGGCCGGAGCGAAACATTTCTCTCCTTTTGCCCAGAGGCGTGCGGCAATTGCCTCAAAAACCCTCGGTATGGTGGCCGGCCGGCACGGGAGGGAAACAGAGAGGTTTGGCCACTTCGGCGAGTGCGAACGGATTGAGAGACGACGGCGTTGGGAGAGGCGTCGGAGATCAGAGAAGTTATGAGAGATTGTCACCATTTTAATGGACGCAACGGGCTCTATATCTCAGGAATATGCATCTTCTAATGCAAAGAGGAATTTGGTACACGACACTTTGCTATTTTGTAAAATGATAAATACCTTAGTTTTTTCACATAAATTTATTCAATTACGACCTAGGTTTCGACGAAGCTCGTCATTATCAGGTGCATAGGTAAGAAAATGCGAAGAATATATAGTAACTAAAAAAAATGTTGGAGGAAGAGGTGGGGAAGGAGGAGCTGGGTGTTTGGGAGTTGAGACGGCGGGGAGCTTAACGCCCAGTGATGTGGAGTTTTGTGTGTGGGAGTGAGGAAGTCTTGGAAATGACGAAATAGTTAAGAAGGGGGGACGGAAGGAGTTTTTTTTGGATGCGTAAGGGACGAGTGGGTACCCCATTGACAAATCCGTGACAACACTGAACTCCAAGGCGGGTGGGAGAGATAGGGTCAGAAGCGGGGATGCCCTCCATAGGGAGCCTTAGGTGTGGAAGGAAGGAAGGTCCAGACGGGGGGAGCAGGAAGAGAACAAAAATTCGTTAACGATCCTTTCGTTGCAACGGACACCTTTCAAAATTTCCATCTGCTTTTTTGAGTGACTTTATATTTTTCGTCTTCTCTCACAAAGGTACCTGATAATGACGAGCTTCGTCGAAACCTAGGTCGTAATTGAATTAATCTATGTGAAAAAACTAAGTTATTTATCATTTTACAATGCCGAGAAAATTCCATGAAATCTCGCCCGAGACAACGGAACTTTTTTATTTACAATTTGTTTTAAATGATTAACCCGAAAACAGCCTCCTTTTCCTCAACCTCGCGTTTTAACAAGCTGCATCGTAAATTCAAAAACAACTACGTCATGTTTGTTTTATGCGTGTTTATTTGTGAGTGTTTGAAAAATCCGCCCAGGTAAGAGATGAACCTTCGACACTGTCGGCAGCCAAAGACTTTACCTAACCACCATCGGGGCTGATAATTATATCTGGTAGACGTTAACCGCAGAATGACATACAATTCTGTTTAGCTTATGTTAACTGAGAATTCGGCTTTTGAGTATTACCTGCATAAAACTGTCGGTAGGTTGACGTGAACCTGATGGGTGAAAAAATCAATGGAAGAACGTAATAGAATCGGGTTTTATACAAAAAATATTAAACCGGGCCGTGGAGTACTTTCCTGTTTACATTTATATTGGCTGTTTGGGTATTTGGGGAGATAACCGACAATTTAGGCCTCTTTAGCCTATCAGGATTGATGGGTAGCGGGGCAAGGGAATAAGATAAAAATCGGACAGAAACCTTAACATAAACTACTCCTGACAGAAACAGTAAACATTAACCTACTCCTAATGACATTCGCAAAGGGGTTCACAGTTTATCATCCAGGGGACGGAGCACTACAATTGAAGCGCTCTTCACACGGCACAAACAAAAAGGGAATCCATTGATAAATCTTTACCTCTGCCTGGATTCAAACCTGGGCCTAAATACTTAATATTTTAAAGGAAGAATTAGTGTTTAGGGCTACTGATGTAATCGTGATTTCTTATATCATCATCATCATAGTATTACAATCCTAGGATTGGTATATTGCAGCCCTCCATTTCGCCCTATCCCATGCCAGTTCCATCACTTCCCTATAGTTCTTCTTCCCCGTATCCCTCTTGACTTGCCCCAAGTACTTGTCTCTTGATCTTCCTCTGGGGACTTTCCCTTCAATTTTTCCCTCCATTATGCTTCTTATGTAAACTTTGTGTCTCATAACATGGACAACCCACAGTGTTCTTCTTTGGCGTATAGAAGAAGTTATTCTTATATCTTCTATATTCGCTTATCTTATACGCTTTCCACCGTGTTCTTCTTTGGCGTATGGAAGTATTTCTTAAATCAAAGAAGTTATTTTTAATGTTGATTTGAATCGAAGGAGAATAAGCATATAAGATTATGAATTGGAAGACACGTAGATTTTCTTCAAGATGTTAAAATATTGAACATCGTGCGTATCGACAAATGATTTGCAAGTGAGTAACACAATTGCCTCAGTCAGTAAACGTCCTTAACGGCTACCATCATCAACAGTCATCAATTCAAAACTTGGCATGCTGCAACTCTTCACTCCATAATCCTTTCAGCTACTTGCTTTATCCCTCCATAATTCCTGAATTAAATATCATTAATACTTTCTCGGATACATTTCATCCTAGCTCTTCCACATTTATTCTTCCCATTTATTTCTTTTCCATTTACTGCTTTCGAAAGGTAATATGAAGTTCCCAATAAGTTTGTCTCTACATAGCAGGATAGTAAGATATATCTTTCCCCTCAAACTTTCGTAGGCCTTAATTTTTGGTTTCTCATTTATAGATGACACCTCATATCCGTTGATGTCAATCTTCTTTAGCTTGCCTCTTTCAACATCCCAACTCCATTGCCACATTACAGCCTTACTTCATGTATATATATTTTTATTGAAGTACCTGCTTGCTTCTACACTGCTCTAAAGGGTAAGTAGACTTTTCTCCTGACACAATACCTTCGTTGCTAGTGCAACTATTCTCAATGTCTTTTTCGGCTCCTTCATCGCGGGTCATCCTACTCCCCAGATTGTAATTTACATCTTACACTTTTCCCAGTTATTGTTGTCCAAACCCAACGTTGACGTTGCATTTTTGGCTTCTCCAACAAACCGTTATTTTCATATTTTTTGCATTAACACACGGCCATTTGTGCAGCAATATCCCAGTGGAGCCATTTCTTCAGCTTTCAATTGCTTCGTGGCATTATTCAATCACTTTAACTAGTTATTTATGGTTTCCAGTTACATAAATGGGGAATGCTGAGATGGGCTTAAAAAAGCGGAAACATTCTTAACTAAACAAAGGAATTATCGGTCGAGTAGGGGCAACGTGCTCCAATATTGCGGAAAAAAGAAAGAAAATACCTGAAACTATTGAAGGAGAATGCACCTTTCACGCGCTATTTCACAATACGATTATTTTTTCCACTGAAGTTCACGCTGCAACTGCTTTGGTGACACGTCACTCAATCGATTCTGGGGCTTTCAACAGTCGCCTTTCACTCAGCCGCATTCGCAAAAGAGGCTTTCAGAATGATCCTCAGTGTTTTACAGCCCTTCTCTATTCCGTCCAACATGCTTCTTCCTTTTTATATTCCACCCAGCTTATCTATTGTCCTCCCATCCATGGAACTCCGTAACAACCCACTGCATCTCTCACATTCTATTCTCTTTACATTGCCATCCTCTTGGAACTTCCTCATCAATGCCCTCCATCCCTAGCCAGTACTGCTCAGTACTTAATTGCTCTACTATATTTCGTAATTCATCCTTACACCCCAATCAAGATCAACTACTCAATAGATTACCACGTATTCCAGTATCCCACGCATACCATTTTCTGGAAGATATTAAAACAGGTTCATCAGGGCACAACCGTTCAGTCACTAACCAGAGTAATAAACTGTCGGTGGACTATTTCCAAGGTTTTGAAAGCGACTAAGTAACAGTAAAACCCCGGGTTGGTAATAAAGTGTTTGTGGGTTAAAGGAGGTATTGTCATTTGTTTCACGGTTATGATCCACTTAGCAGCTCCCCATAACGTCAATTCCACTAGTTTTTTGACCTTACCTACCAAACCTTGACGAGAAAACCAAGTTTCTAGGCTAAAAATAAGTTGGCCCATTGTTAAGTCTAATCTTACCTTTCTAAATCTTTCCGGGAAAGAATTCATCCGATGTCTTAATGCTGAAAATCAAATCTCAAGACATTTGAATGGCCTATGAACCATTCAAATAATTATATAGAAGAATGCTACTAAAATGATATATCGGAAATTTGCTATTTGTGATAATAATGAATACAGACGTCTTCCGAATGAGGTGGAAATTGCTTTTCATTGGATGCAATCTAGCAACTAGTTACATCAAAGCTTTAAGAGAGAAAACATTCCATTTTTTTTAAGTGAAAACGACTTCGGTAAAAATTAAATGGTCGTATAAATAATAAATACCGATGAATGAGTTTAAAACTACAGGAATGACAGCCCAATTCCAAAGCAATGGTTTGCAAATATTTGACAAAGTGCAGTGCAAGTGGCACAGGGATGGAGCTAATGGTTATTTTTTTTAAATTTCGCATGAAAATAATTCCATGCATAATTTCTTCAATCCATTTTTTGCTAATATTCAGCAATAGTTATATTGTCTCCCCCTATACCTCAAAATTCATCGTTATCCTCAAAATAACCATCGTTTATTTTTCAAATACCCCAAAATGACAATTTATTTCATTATTAAGGCGCATATAAAGCAGGAAAATTGAGTACCTCACTTTGCTGTCTATTTCCCTGAATAAGTCATGTGAAGTTTATTCGAAGTTTAGTTTTTAGTCAAAGTGAGAAGGTTTAGTCATATGAAGTCGAAGAAGTGATTAAACTTGTGCTAAACACAATAGGTCATGTTTTAAGCATTTTTTTCTTTTTAATAGATGGCGGTTATTACATCTATGAGACATTTTAGCAAATTATCACACCTCCTGAGCTCAAAACAATTAACACGTAAATATATTTTCATGCGGAAATTTTGCCTTGACGAAATAGCATTGGAAGCCGTTACGGTGTTAATAGAAAATTAGGAAAACTTTCCACGTCACCCAAGAAAACAGTTACACACACGAAATACAACTCAAAATTTATAAAACGACGAAGTTAATGATATGAATTCATAAGATATCTCAGAGTACAACTCTTTAGTCATTTAAGTGTATCGCAACGATATACTGTAGTTACTATCCACTACTGATCGGAGTTCAATGGCAGTGTCTCATTGTGCCGATATTTAACAATTTAGTCTCAAACATATGTTTCGTTTAAATTTTCACTAAAAAAATATGCCAAAACATATTTCGTCAATTTAAAAGATTGGAAATTGTGGCACTGAAAGCAGTACATATCAAAGCTGTAGGGCGTTCGTGATCCTCATTACTTAGAGATTTCCTCGCATTTGCGTGAGTAAAACTAATGGAAGCCATGGCTTTTCAATTGCATAAAAACATTTCATTGATAAAAAACAAGAGTGAAGTCTATTTTCTGGTGGAAAACAACAGCAAGATACTCTATATGCAGATAAGACAACGAACATATTTTATTATTATTTCTTTCCTCAGCTCGAGGTACCGACTTTAGCACCGTTTCCGCATGAAATGACACGAGTCGTCTCTAATAATGAAAGTGACGAGGAAATATAATAAAAACTGATTTCTGTTGGTATTTTTTCACATATTAGCTTACAGTAAAAATTTTATCTTCATGTCAGTTTTCTGCGACTACTTTATATATGATGGAAAATGCTGTTTACCCACCTCCTGCAACTTCAAGCTTAATCGATAAATATAGCCTTGAGGAAGTGAGAATTTAAGTAACCCTACCAGAGAGAGTACGCGGCTTTATTTAAGTAAGACGTAGGAAGTACAGAAATACAATGGCGCAATTACATTTTGCGTTTAAAAACCCTGAAGTGGAGAGGAATATTTTCAAACGTTTGGACGCTCCACGGTACATAAAATCAAGCACGCAAAAGAAGCAAATACGACCAGTGAAGTCTCCCCTACACAAAAGATTATATCTTTGTAAAATTCCACAGACTATTTAATAAGACGATCGGTTTCATCGAACAGTGGACATGTGATAAAGTACACCGTTGCGTGTAACCGGCGGTCTTATTAAAAACTTTTCGAAAAATTACAAAACTTTTATTTCTGTGTAACGATGAGATTTCACAAAGACGACCCTGGCTCTATCGAATTCAAGTTTTCCGTATGTTTCACATATTCTCGCATTCAAATCCATGAAGTTCTTAGTTAATTTTGCTGTTAATAACGGAAATAAAAGGTCTAGGATTCTGCCATGTGTCTATCATATAGAGAGCTTTCAGTCCTGCCCTTAACTCCAAAATAAAACACATTTTGTTCATCTACTTTTGGTTGATTCTCCTCCAGCGGAAATACGAGTGCGTCAGGTAGCACACGGCTACAGTCTGAGCCCACTGTAAGCTGTCCTGGGAAAAGCACCCGTCTTCCGCGTTCCTTTATTCTCTTCTCCACTTACTCACATACACATAATGGCCAAGTTGTTTTTCAGCCAATAGCTCTTACATCGGCAGTCACGATGCGCTTTTATCTTTAAGAAGTTACCCCTGTTCCGAGAACCACCGAGCCTCGGTCTGGGTGATTGGGATCTTTGCCGCCATTCCTAGAAGTGGGTGGTGTGCAAGGATCGTCTCGGATCGAGTATTATAGAAGGCTGTACCGTAAATTTTGACGAATCGTGCTCCGAGGAATAGCATTCTACTGTCGGTGACCATCTTACTATAAGCCACGTATTCTTGCGAAGCCAGCTTTTTAGGGGAAACTAATTCCATAAGCATAAAAATAGTGTTCGATCGTAATTTATAGGCCATAATTTTGCAATCAAAAGCTATTAAAATAAAGCCTCAACATTTGCACGTAGTTTGGGTTAATTTTAATGGCTTTATGTGAATTTTATCATATTTTTAAGTCGTAATGAAAAATACTCCTTGAAAAATCCTCATTGATTACCACGGTTTCCATAATTCTTTCCCATAAAAAACCTGCGATTCACATCCAATTTAAATTGAATTCTTTTTTGAGTTGTATTTCCTGTGGAAACATTTCGTTCTAAGTGAGCACATAGGCCCAAATACGGTTTTTGCTATAAGCAAGCAATTATCTCGAAACCACAATTTCAGGAAACCCTTATTAAATTAGCAAGCAAATAACATTCAATTTCCTATAAATATGTTACAATGAACTTATATCGCTAATATCTACCACAATTTGGAAAGATATTACCTTTCCTGTGATGAATATATTTTATTCATTCTCAATTCCATTTTGTCACGTGTCTTGTTTCCCAGACTTTTAAGGTCGTAGCAGTTGTATGTACAGGGATTTATCTCTTTAGGGAACCTGCACTGAACTATTTCAAAATTTAGCGAAATAAACGAAAGATAAAGGAATGCCGCCCACTTAGTTAAAACACTGCAGCGAGCGAAAAGGAGGTGTACCCAAGCAAATGGAGGTGTTAGGCTGGTGCCACTGGTCACTCGGAGGCTACAACCTAGGCTAAGATTATTTGAAAATTTAAGATCACTTGTCTTTCAGCGTTACATTGACGGTAATATGTTTACCCAAAACTACATTTTTACTACTGGCAGAAGCAAAAATATAGGAAGCACTACAAACTGATGAGTATGTGCTCAAATAAAATCAACTTTAAGTGAACGAATGTTCCGGAAGGAAAGAACTTTCATTACTTTCATGACGGTCTTTTATGTAAAGCGACAGAAAGTAGAAAGTAGACCAACTGGCAATTTAAATTGGGCTGCTAATTCCCCAAAACGTTGCTCTCATTAAGATATAAACAAGTAACTCATAACTTAAATAAACAACACATAATAAATCAGGGTCATCAAATTTTAGTGTAGCCATGCTGTCAGAATCTGATTGAAATTCTAAGAATCCTACGCTAAATTTAACACGAATATTCTGGATTCTTTGCCATTATTCACCTCTAAGGTATGATTATCGCCCAAGACCCAAAATAAACAAGCGAGTACATTTCCGAGAAGTCCAAAAGCTTAAGGCAGCATTCCTGCCACTTCCCAATTCTATGAATCTCCACACCATTGAAATACGTCACATTCATTAGTTTCTCAATCCGAATGGGTTGGTGGATTACCGACCAATCGCCTTCTTATTAGCTGATAACTCATACACCCTCATATTGTTTGCTTCCTACATTCCTCTTTATTTGGTGTACGCTTCTGTCACTGGATCATTCTCGTGGGGACTCTGTTTTTTTGCCGTAGATCATATTCATTGCGAATTCTTTCCTACAAACTGCTCCCTAACTATTGACTTATTCTTTCAGCGCAGTGCTCCACATGGCTTTCTCCTTATACACAAAATTTTATTTTATTCTTGCACTTGATCTGCAATGGTTGTCGTCTCCAGCAAAAAGTTTTGAATGTTTTTGCTTTCCTCTGGTCTCGTTTTCACCATTTTTACCTGCCTCGTTGCCTTTGCCTTCTTTCCTTGAGGTCATGGGTTTGAATTCTTTTGTACGTTTTTCACCACTCTGAACATTGTTTTTTGCGTGTTATTTTCCATTACTTGCTAAAACCCTGATGCAATCATTTCACGCTGTTTTCAGTGACAGTTGAAAAATAATACTTTTTCATTTCCTTACTCTATTTAGCATACAGTTTTCACATGTACATACGCACATTATTTCTGTGTGAACAAATTATTTGCTTCTTAAATATCTTCTTACCTTAGGCTACTCTCTCTTTCACGTCCGAGTGATAGCATAGCACTTCTACGATACTCTACCTGATACTTTTCAACGTAGGTCCGGTTATATAATCTCTGCTTTAATATCATCTTCACTAGAAATCCGATTCTAATTCGTTCTTCCATTGATAAAACTCTCGCGACCTAACCATCAGACCAACGTAATAAACAAATCCTAAACTCTCAGTTAACACCAAGTTAACGTCGAAACTACGTCCCTTTGCGGTTCACTCTGAGCTGAGGTGAACAAGCATAATACAATAGGTCCTTAAAGTACACTTCCAAGTTTAAAACGGTCCTAGTACAATTTTTGCCCCATGGCATGGACGCTGGTATTTCGCAAGGTAGTCATGACGTGATTGTGTTGTTTTTCCTAGCCGCCAGGAAGACACACTAGAGAAAAAAAGATGAGCATTCCTTTGCGAGGTGCGAGTTCAAATGCATGTCCCAGTAAAAGGAATGACTGAGTGACTCCTCTTCATCTTCCAGTTCTAGCGCTGCTTCGACACGCTTGTCCTCTTCTGCCATTATCTCTTTCACTTTTGGACACGGTACGGAAATTCTACGGAAGGAGAAGGCAGAGGATACAAGATAAGAGAGGAAGGGACTTGCGGAAAAAGATGTGCGGCTGGAGAAGAGATTAAATGAAAGAAAAAAGTTTACTTTTCAATCGGATGGTACAAATGGACGCTTTCATTCATCCCAGCCTCATAATAGTGCACTTGCTTTCCATTCATACCAGAACCTTCGCAATAGGCAGTACACTTGGAAAGAGAGCATCAGCAGAGTTTGGTGTACAATAGACAATAAAAGAACTTCCATAATTTCAACCGTGATACACTGACAATCAACACGTGACCAACATTGTTGGTTACGTGTTGATTGTCAGTGTAGGCGTCCGACATGAATAGTGTAACATTTTTAATTACTTCGTGGTAAAACTATTTTCCCTTTGAGCATGTAGCGTGAGCGAATTTATTTTTTAGTCATTTACAAAAAAGTCGTCGGTAGCCTTTGCGGACCTACAAATTGCTATCTTCTGGTAGGTTCCCGATTGTTTCGCCTGAGTTTCGCCATATACTTCCGTTCATCGTTGTTCGTGTTCGCAAATATTCGCTGATATGTTCCAAACAGCGCTAACTTCAACATAATGAATGAAAAGCTCTCCAATTCTTTTCTTGGACTGAAGGACTGGCGCTTTACCAACCGTGAATGGCTTCCGTGTTGTTATAGTAGTTACTGTGGTTACCAACTACTACCCGCTGCTTTACTGGCTGAACAACTCTTCCTATTATCCTATTATTATATTTGACTATTAAATCAAGCTCAATTACACTCAAACTGTCTAGAAACTTATAGTATTGCTTTAGTACTTCGTAGCATTGGCCAAAAAACAACTCGAGGAAGTGAACATACGTTACGGCAAGGTGGATTTATGGTAATCTTTATTTGTCCCACAGGTCCCCTAACCTAATGCCATTTAGTTTGTTATATCCCTTTCTTTGAAGTTATTTTGCGCAAGACAGGTACCCTCGCTTTGCATTGAAAATCCGCATTTAATTAAGCTCATCTATAACGTCCAGTTATAAACTTGAGAAAAAAATATTCGTTCAGGCAAAAAATCTTTTTCTTACGAAAGAAAGCGCCAAGTGAAGAAAAAGCTATCCATCCACGGGAGATAGATAGGAGTGAACGAAAAAGACCAGGCTAGTAAAATACCATGGGATTGCTCCCGGCAATACAATGTTCGAACCTAGTTTTATTACCTCTCCGTCTTCCTGGATGCGCTGAAAAGATTATTTTCTCTAGCGATACGCTTAGTCATCTCTTCCTCGTCCGTAAATTTCCCCAAAAATCGTCCAAATTTGCCAAGAGTTGTACTACTTCAATCTTACTCATTTGACTGGTGTATAGCTCGTTTGAATATTTATTAGATATACACCTATTTTACGTTCAGTTTCCAAATCACTGCGAAATGTACAAATTACATGGCACCAATGACGCGAAAGGGTGCAAAGATATGCACCAAAGGGAGAAAACTCGCCTTTTAAAACCACTTGACTTGGATTTGAACCCGAATCCACCAATTGAGCAATTCGCAATTATTTGGAAGTAGTCAGAATCGTCCGAAAGCGTTAAGGGTTATTCTCCGTTACAGTTGATTAACAAGCCCAACCACGTCTCCGGTGCAATAATGTGGACTTGATACATGTACATTTAGTTCGCATTAACCCCCACTGAAATTATTGTTGAAACTCCCATTGGCTTGACAGAGTAACCGGCTAACACACCTGATCACCAATTTGGAGATCTGGGTTCTAATTCTGGTTCAAGGCGAATAACGCTTGCGAGGCGAATTTTATCTCTTTGGTTTGCATACTTCAGTTATAAAGAAAGCTTTGATATTCAAATTTTGCTGCATCCCTGCCATCCAAAGATACCCGCACCGAATTGAAGTCGGACGAAAACAAGGGAGGGGTGCGGGTGAGAGAATTGAGCATTGAGATGCTGGAGGAGATGGAGGCGATGAGGGCTCGGGCCGCGCAGGAGGAAGACGGGGGTTGAAAAGTCTCTTTATTTAAACCTTTTGAGCATGTTTGACTTCCGACGCACATCAACAGCTCGAAAGCATCAAGTCCCAATTATCCCGGTGATAAGAGATGGTATCCCCGGAGACAAATAGCCGTCGGCGCATGCATTATGAAGATTGCTCTTCTCAGACTGAATAGACTCATCCACGCGGCGTGAATAAGGCTTTCTGAAAGGCGACCGGTTGGAAATGATGAGTAAGAGATGGGACCTGCCTTCCTTGCATCACAAAGGCCCGTGGAGATGTATCCGTGGTACGTGAATGACGAAGCGGTGATGATGAATGCGAAAAAATGCCATGAACGGCGGTGAACTTGGCTCAATCTCTCAAACCGGATGAAAAATTAATGCAAAAATTAAAAGAAAATTCGCAAAAAAATTGCATTCCCATGAAGTTGAAATGACATTCACTCTCTTATTCTATACCATCACGATATAAATGGGAATGTGTAGTACTCGGGTATTTCAATTGGTGGAACATTCCACTTTGGACAACAGAATATCTGTGATCTAATAAGTTCTACGGACTGTTATTTAAAATACTAAGCGATTTAAATAACACCTTTGAAAAAGCCACTGCAGGCATTTATTATGAACAGAATTGTGAGCATATGGGGAGAGGAAAACTCATTGTTTCCTTCATGATTTGGGTAATTAATGACACTCAAGGAAGACTGCAATTTTTCAATAAATATATAAGGAGTCTTCACAATCCTTAGTACTCAATTTACTAAAATTGGCTAGAAATCGTAGATTTACGTCGCTTGCTACATCATTCCAAAACTAAATACGAGAAATTCTCTCGAATGATATTCAGTTTAGTTCTTCATCGTTGCTTTATTAGTCATCAATGCAGGAAATTGACTATTAACAATAAAATCGTGTTAAACGTGAATGGTGTAATGCATTTCGAAATACTAAATGGAAAATTGAGGAAGCCATCTTCTGGTTTATTTCCTTGTCCACATTGCTGCGAATAAGATGTGTTTTATCTATCACCATACGCCCAAGACTGTGTTCAAAAGAATATCCTGATTCAGGGATTTTTTAGGAGGTGACCCAACACCCTTAAACACCGTTTCTATACTTCCACGAAATAATGCTGCTGTAATCGTAAGAAAGATATTTAGGAGAATTGATGCCAATTCTGTTAAAGAAAGAAATTAACTATTATGTGGTGGCGTTTTTTCAATGTAACTGTCATTCCTTCTTGGTTGATACAAAGGGACACAACGGGCACAAAACTCAGTCAATGAGATGGGACGTTAAATCGTAGATCCTACGGCGGATATGGTGCATGAAAAACTAATGCCAACACCGTCTTTTCCACAGCTGTACCATAAATTCCCAAATAATCCTACCTATTCCAATCCATCCGATGATCTCAGGAGTGGGCCCCGTTCCTAAAAGCCAATCAGCCCATCTGCATCAATATAATATCCTGCGAGCCACCGCAGAGGATTGAGGCAGAGGGAGTTAAGAGACAAGCCATGAAAAAATAGGGGTAAAAAGAATTTGAGCAGAGTAAAAACGGATTTTAAATGTTTTTTAACAGAGTGTCTCAGCTCCTTGCTCTGTTTTTGATGTTATCCATAATGAAGCGTGGGAAAAAGGAGAATTGTTACCTATCCGTTCGGCAGTTAATCTTTCTCATTTGGCCACTACTAACAGCTCCAGAGATATTGTGCGGGGCTAAAAGGCTATCCTATTTGTCATCCTGAAAGTCACGTTATTTGAATTTTCATGAAACAGCACGCAATCATGTAGGCTCTGAGTTTCTAGTGTATTCCAACCTTATTCTTCCATTGCTTTGCTAGCTCTCCGTCCGCAAACTTTGAATATGACAGGCCTCCGGACTGAAATTCGACAAGGTTATCAGCTGAAAACTTCTGGTTTTCTCTCTTCAGACTCTGGCACGTCACGCCTTTATGAAGAAATACAGCAATTTCACATAAACACTACAAACTCTAGAGATGGAGTTTCACTTTTCAGTCCGCACCTCTTCCCACGCCCTGTCATGCCTTTCGCTGGTCCTAAATCATAGTATCCCTTACCTTATATGTTTTAGGTATACCGGATTCACGCCGGTTCCGGACTTATCTCTCTCAAGACATCATATCCCGCAAATCATATCGAGTGAACACAGATTGTACAATGAACACAGTGATGTAGAAAATGATTGGTTGAGATGACTAGGTTGGGAGCCACCCAAGATTCTGAGGTTATCCACGCGCATGGATCTGCTAACTGTAGAAATGTTAGAACTGTAGAAATGTTAACTACTTTGAATCACTTTTCCGGATTTTTTGTTGAAAAAGAGCAAAAAATACAAAATTCAACCTATGAGAATAAATTTCATTTGTGGTAAGAGTGAAATATAAAAAAACATCACACATAGCTAATCAATTGTCATAAAATTTGTTAATTTATTTAAACTAAGATGTAAAGTACCCCGTAGGGGGTAAATTTGATTTACATTTTTATCCCCGTTAAAAAAGACAAAGTGACGCAATTATATTATCTGGTTCCTCCATAATTTTATTTTTTGGGGCTCATGGTATAGTTTAGTGAAGGAAATTAGCCAGATGGCGGAGTGATTAACGTCCATTGTTCTTTTCCAGTTGTTGAAACATCAGAGATTATTAATATGCAATTTCATATCTGACCAACTGAGGACAATAAAACATTTTTCCGATACTTCTTATCATTTCAAGTGGCGAAGTACTCCCTTCTTAAGGCTCTTGAATATTTCAGATCATGGATAAATAGGATAAAACTGAGGATATTCATTTTTACTCCGAACTTTATATATAGAACTTGCAGAAGCGATAAAATAAGAGATACCCCGTCGAACAAATAGGAGAAAGAACTTTTTCTACCCACGCATTTTAAAGACTAAAAAAAGAAAAAGGAAGAACCCTTTTCAACAAAAAATCTGTCAATATTCGGCTTTCCCTTGCCTGCTCATTTTTTCTACCCCCTTATCCGTTCTCAGATATCATATTTTTTTATATTTTAACATCCCCCAGTGATTAATCTTACTAAAAAAATATATTTGCTACATTGCCTAAGTATTTATCTTGCTTATCGTACAATCAAAATTATTGGTAGGTACTTATCCTACCAAAGTCCATCTCGTTTGTTAGTTGATGTTCTTTAGATAAAAAACACTGATTCCCTAATCGAAAATTACTCATTCTAGGTGTAAGATAATTTTCAATCAGTTTTAATTTGGAATAATTCCCGAATTTCTTATTACGAAAAAAATTGTTCACAAATTTTAACTAATCGCGAAACTGCCGCCCCAAAAATGACGGACTGCCCTCTATGCTCATCCGCTGCTATGAAACAGACATCCCCTGCCACGAGCCATTGCGACAGCTTACGGGGTGGTACGTAAATGTTTAGAGTTTCTTACTTCGTTCCACTTTCCATGTCGCGGAAAAATACGGCATTTCCGCGAAAACACTGCAATCGATAGGAGAACCTATGCATTACTTCCGAGACCGGGTTTACCTCAGTCCTATCAAACCATCAACCCAAAGAGGCAGACCTACGTCCCGGATCCGCAACGTTTAAGGACGTGGCTCGCCCTCAAGACCGCCCCATGTCCCGCCTCCGTTCATATCCTCCCACTCACATGCCAGTTCCCCAAACATCCAACCTCCACTTTCTCCTCTCTTTTGCTCACCTCTCATACTTTCATTCGCACTGTCTATCGCGTCGCAGTGTGTCAACGTTTCTCGTGCACGCCCAGGCTCGCGTATCCTGGAATGTAACGCTAATTCTGGCGAATGTGAACCGGAACTGTTTTCCCCGCGCTCGGTAGGTATCGTCCTCCTTTGACGCTCAAGTGCGATTTCCGCTCCCGCCGATTTTATTTCCACGTTGCGCGAGTGCCTTCAAATAGCAGCATGGCCAATGGCGGGAAACTGACAATTTGTAAAGATTGTGATTTCCTGCTTTCTTCAAATTTGGCCATCAATGAAGCACGTTAAACAACGTTTTACAGCGTTCCGTTCTTTCTCCTTTCTGTCCTTCCAGTAAATGTTCATTCATTCTCTCTGTTGCTGTTTTTTCCGTCCTCAACCTCTTTTTTTATCTCCCCCTGTAAACACTGAGAGCTATGAATGTTTCCCTGAATTAATTCCTGTTTCCCATTTACCATTCTCCCATGTTCCTTTCCTTTAGGTCTCTCTTGACATTAACGATCCACCTCATCGAGTTTTTGGCATTTTGTCGAAGAGGTCAAATCCTCTTTTTGTCAGTATTTTCTTACCCATTCTCTTCAGGTGTCCATAGAGGTACATTATTTCCTATCTTATGGCGTATATTATTCTGGTTTTCACTTGGTTCCTTGTTGATTCTCAAAATCCTTTTTTTCCGAAATTTTGGACTTAAATTTTCCTATTTTGATTCTATAATACATAGTTTTCTTGTATATGGTTTTAGTCGTCACGATTTTTAAGACACGTAGGTCTTTGCGAGGCAGAAATAGAGAATAAGGTTTGATGAATTGTGCCTCGAAAAATGGATTTCTTTCCAGTATGTGGTAGATATTGCGGTGCACGTGTGAGACTGAATATCTGGGGGAACCCATTTGAAGTCATAGGCTATAACTCTGAAGATATCTACATGATTTTTAGTAATTTTGTGCAAAACACTGATCTTTTGAAAAGAGAATCGTTGAAAAAATATACTTTTTTATCGTAACTCGGTTTATATCGCTTCTGTTTCCGAAGCATTAGTAGGGAATGGATGTGGCGTGTTGGAAAGTGGCTTAAGTTGCCGATGCAAACAAAAATTTTGCCTCTAGTGTTAGTATTGATTTACAGATTATTTTGAGGATGTAGCTCATTGCAAACCAGTAACTACACATTCAGACACTTTTGAAGTCTGTTGACATTGTTCAACAGTGTTTGGGGTCAGGAGATGGGGAGGATATTTGGGATTAGGCGTGATTATGTTCAAGGACTCCACCCGCTCCACGCTGCATATCAGGCAAAGCCTAGTGAACGTTGTTATTGCTGGGTTGATGAGAATGTTTAAGTTCCATTGGCCCAAAACGAAAGACAGTAGAGTAAACATACACGGAAAAAGTTCAAGTATGCTTATTAAATTCTAATTTCAGTCCTTTGAAATCCGTTTATTTATCATTAAGATGTTGATTCATCACTTCATTGATTTCATATATTTCGCATTGACAGCAAGACTGAAGGGAAAGACTGCATTCTTGCGTAGTATTTCATTCTGCACACGACCGAAGGTCTTCTATTTTATTTTCTAGTAAAAGGGTAAGTTAAATAGTTAATGCTGTATCAGGTCGTAGATTACCCACTGCGAAGCTTCACAGAGAAACGAAAGAATATGTAGCACCTGCATTATATGGCGTTTCAATCATGTTAAATTACTCCTAATACCTAAATACCTACATAACGAGAGATAATCCACACTTGCTTATTACAATCGTTATTTGGAAATGTTTTAGTGCAATTTTAAATGATTATGAAAACACTTTAAATAAAATGCTATTCCATTTCGTTATTTATCATTGAATACAATAGAAATTCTACAGATTTGAAAGATTAGGTAGCAAAATTAAACTACTGGAAGCTTCTTATTTAAATATATTCTTTATCATAGATCGTTGTTTCATTTCCATCTAAAATGTTATGGAACCATTAAGAAATAGCATTATAAGTCTCAAAATCCTTAAATAAATCCTTTATTGCTCACTATTCAATATGACAACGAGGGCTGGACCAATAAAGAATCAGGTTCGTGAAATTTTTTAAACTATTATAAATTATTGATAAAATATTAATATAAGAAATCCATCCGTTCAATAATTTCAATTTTTGCAACCTAGGAA
This sequence comes from Pyrrhosoma nymphula, assembly GCA_963573305.1. Classification (NCBI taxonomy): domain Eukaryota; kingdom Metazoa; phylum Arthropoda; class Insecta; order Odonata; family Coenagrionidae; genus Pyrrhosoma; species Pyrrhosoma nymphula. Next base: position 62,013,336 of record OY754339.1, on the reverse strand, counting down.
AATTAATCCATTGATAATAAAGAGGTCCTTTGAACAAAAAGCATGCATCATGCTTAATGCAGTGTACTTTGCTCAGGAAGATAGATCGAAGTGCAAGATAGAGAAACGAAAGAATATGTATCATCTGAATTATATGGTATGCTTCAGTCATGTTAAATTTCCCGTAATGATACATAACAAGAGATAATCCACACTTTGAACTCGTATGCTAAAATATTTCCTACATTGGCACTGGAATAAGTTCTGTATTTACTTCTTGTTGTATGAGAGGCAGCCCATCCACTTCCAGAAGTTCATTGCCGTCTCGGGCACGTTGACGATGCTTCAGTGGATTATGGCAGCAGATGGCAGTGACTCATGAAGGAATGAACCCAGTGGACCGGTTTGAATCAAGGGGGAATTTAGGACGCGGATGGAACAGGAATGCATCGTTTCCTTAGTTCAATGGTGAATGGAGGGAGGTTCGTGAAGAATAGGGAAGTAACAGAAGAATTATTGGACTATGTACAGTTACTATTACTAAATACCACGCTGACGTACCCGAAGTAGTTGTCATGATTTTCCTCAAAAGGTGTGAAATCCCTCCGATGCACTCAATCTACAACAAAAACGAAGAAGCAGAACCCTCAAATAGCTTACTTTCGAGGGAAAATGCTTTTCCAATATCAAAAGCAATATTATTAAAACTCTAGTCATTTGGGATTTATGGTGTACATTACCAAGAGTTTCCTATAAGAAATTTCATAAATATTTTCCCTCACTTTGTATCAATAATAATATCCACGGATCATGTATATACATAGAATTTCGCGAGCTACAAAAAGAATTTGTGGAAATAAAGAGACATTTCATTTAAATATGTTGGTATAACAACGAGATAAAAATTTCATTGATATGTTCATTCATTCCAAAAAATGAATAACTTACAGGAATAATAACAATTTCCTCTAAAATAATAAGCTACATTAAAAATTCGAGTGTTCGGCCTAAGTTTTCACAAAGTATTATAATAACCCAAAAGACATTTATTTGATTGACCACGTGATTTTTAACTACCGGCACTGTATAATAGCAACTTAGAACATTTAAATAATTTTGGAAGGTAGAAGTATGACCAGGACAAAAATAAACTGACAACTTTTTTGCATCACTGAGCTTACAAAAACTATGGAGGAAAAAGGTGTTATCTACTTGAAAGTAATATACTGAAAATGACGTCAAGTAGTTAATATTAAGGGTATAACAAAAAGATGCTAAGGTTCATAGATCCGGAGTCCCAAGTATCTGGTATTCTTCTAGTATCGGGATGAAGGAGATGAGGAACCGACAAATTCATAATTAACAAATGAAAAATCTTTAACTCTGGCGGAAATCTAGCAGTCTTTAATATGAAACAATGGAGAAATAATCTGATACATTTATATAATTAATAATTAAATTTGAGATATAAAATGGTCTCTCAAATTTCTCATAATAAGAGGAAATATGTAGAGCGTCCGAGTGCATTTATCATACCTAAAATGTTACACTACCATTTTCGAAGGGAGCGTCATCGATTTTACGACAGAGAATTGTTTTATACCTCGCCAAACACACCACTAGTGGAAGCATTCCATTCTGAATTTTATCCATCTCCTATTATTCAATCATTTTGCGTAATTATTGATGCTCAAAGACTGTTCTCAATCTCAATACGAGGACGTAGCATGATGTAACCGGGCCTTTTCCCATTTAATAATAATAAATTTCCGTTGTAAATTGAAATGTTCTTATGGAAGAATTCTTTCATCCTTATTTTAAGTGCCTTATTACTGAAATATGTATCCAAAACTCGAAAATCATTAAGAATGCTATGATAAAATATCTCTTCCAAGGAAAACGAAAATGAAAGTAAAAACGCTGATCTCGGTAGCTGTATAATACATTACCGGATATTTTCCTATTTCATTTTGGTTCCATTGTCATCAGTCGTAAATCTAAAGATAGGTTTGCTGCAATTTTTCTTATTTCTTTCTCATGTATTGTTCGTCTATTGTTTTCAAGAAGCTTCAATGACTCAGAATGATTTCAATTAATTAGTCTTTCTAATCGATTAGTTTCATCAAGCACCTTTTAACTCCAATTCTTAGAAGGAACTTTGATCGGTGACTCTCTACATCCATTTTGCCTTCATCATTCCTCGATAACACCAAATTTCCATTGCTTCCAGACTCACATTGTTCTTTAACTTTTATTGGCCAAACTTACCCGCCATGCAATGACGTACGTATGTTTTAAAGAAGGTCATCCTTTGTGAGTAATGTTTGAGGTGAAGATTTGGTGGAATTTCATCGCAAAATCGAGAGAACTTCAAATAACCACTTGGCGATTCCACTGAATATAAATTTGTACTGCTTCAACTTGTATCGCCGAACTGTGTCCTCTTCACGGAAAAAAACCTCCTGATTCTCCTCCTGAAGATGATATAGTGCAGTGAAACCAGTTAAAGCAACAAAACTTGAATTCCAGTGGAATCGTAGAGTTGTAATTTGAAGTTTTTTCAAGCTATTCCTCTCATTCAAGATTGTTTCGCTAGATGCGGTGCATTTGTATGCGGTTTAGGTGTATTAACATTGGCGTACGCAGGATTTTCTTCTGGGGGGGTTTAATTAATATTTATGTGCATCATCATAATATGATATCTAGATTATTATTCACAATAACAATAATTAAATTAACATTCTCTTTTCGTGAAGACAATTCAACTATATTTTTCACCCCACTAAGCAAAATTCTAAACGCCAGTTCAGGTAAAAGAACGAAAATGAATCAGGTAAACATGTTTTTGGGGGGGTTTAAAACCTAAACCTGTACGCTTCTGTGCATTATTAGGTATGGAATTACGTTGTATGGCCATCAGGAATAATGAATGGCAGTCTTTCATAGCGCACGTTTTACCTCATTCGTGTTTCTTAAATTCCCCGCCCCGCCACTCGTTGTCTGGCCTGGCAACATCCACGCATCTGACCTCTCAAGCCCCGCTTCAAGGCTGGGCCATTGGCCACCACGGTCAAGGGGAATGCGGGAGCCCGTTCGCAAATGCCGTCCCTTTCCGGATAGTGGGATGGCGCCTTTAACGGGATTCGAAAGCGGGTCGCAAAGGAGGAAGGCGAATCGGAGTGCAAGATAGGCGAATCGGAGTGCTTGAGAGCCGTCAAGCGATAGAGATATTTTTTTTATTTTTATTGGAGCTCTCCCTCAATTGAGAGATGGGCTAAGATTATTTTATTCTGTTTGGTACAGAGTTTTAGGGTACCTATAAACTTAACCCCCAAGTTGTCAAACATAGATAGTACATTCGGAATTAAATTAAAGTAAATCTTTCCAATAATAAAGTAAAATACCGGATGATTAAATAATGTGAAGTAAGTTTTTTTTCCTCTTCTCCCTCATGTCCTCTTCTGATATTGTTTCACAAAATACATGTATTTTTCTTACAAAATAAAATAATATCTTTTCAAGTGATATTATAACGGGTTTTGTGTAGTTTCCTATAGCGAAATAAAAATGAATAATGAGGTGATGTGCAATAGTAGGCCTTTTTTTCTTCGTCTCCTTCATATCCACTTCTGCTTTTGCTTTACAAAGCGTATATATCTTCTCTATTTTTACATGTGGGAAAGAAAGAAAACGTAGGGGAGTAGGGGGAAAATACGAGAGGGGGATGAGCAGGAGACTATTATATATGACGCGGGAGGCCAATATCTTATACTCTAGGTAAAACGTTTTGGGCATAGCGCAAAACTAAATAACCAAATAAATTGAGCCTTAAACATTAATTTTGGTTTTCATAAACCCTTTAAAGCCCGAAAGTTTCATTTTAATTTTTTCTTTGTTTTAAGCTACATGTTTTGCTGAGATTATAATATTTATATTACATATTTTGAGTAATTTTTTCGATAATCTTGGTCGCTTTTGGTATCAGTGTGCCACTTAGGCATGAGTCCTGCTTGAGACAAACTAAAGATTATTGTCACTCCTTATCCACAGAATTATTATTTTTAATCCGTTGAGCGTACTCATTAAATAAATATTATGCATTTTGCTCATTATTTATCTTTTAAGTACACTATGCATTTATTTATTTCTGTATTTTACTTATTCTACCAATGAAATACATTGTGAAAAATTAGAAATGCCGCTATTAAGTTGTTATGGATTGACAAAAAACCCTAACACTTCTCGTAGAGCACAAAATTCAAGCATTCGATACGGCATTATCGGAGGAATTTGCTCATTAGGAGAGAAAAGTACCATTTGAACATGATTGGGTCTTTAAATGTTTGACGTGAAAATTTAATTTAGATTTTCAAGAGAGGTATCAATTAATAAGACTTGATTTTCATTTAATAGAGCAGTTACTAGTTTGTAATCATTTCTCGAACCTTCCCCAGCTACAGGTAGCCGTACAGTGATAACATATACAACAATAGGCAGCTACTAACAAACACGCTCAACGTTATTTGTTCTGCTTTCACAACAGGTGCTTAAATTTTGATGTGTCAGCCATTATTTCATTTAAAGCTAATATTTTCGAGTAGGCTTGTGCGATGAGTCGATTAATCGAAGTCATCTACGATGATTTTAGTCATCGCGGTGCGATGACTGTAATCGATGACGATGAATGTCATCGACCATCGACGATGCTGTGATTGCTACTTTTCAGTATCGGTGATTCAATCACAGCGATATATCGCTCATCACTACTGCACAGTTCATCGAGAGTCATCGATCATCGTAATTCATCGATCATCGGCATTCATCGATCATCGACATTTATCGATCATCGATATTCATCGATATTCATCGATATTCATCGATAGTCATCGATCATCGTGTGCACTCTGTACGATGATCGATGACAGCCATCGTCATCGAAACATTTCGATGAAATTTTTTCATCGAAAATCGATGACCAAAATCGGTCATCGCAAAAGTCTATTTTCGAGGGCTCGGTAGCTCGAAGGAACTAAGACCACGCAATTCTATGTTGCACAAATATCGCTTGTTATCCTTTTTGGTATCGAAAACATAATTTTGAGACAAATTTAAGAGAAATTATTTATGCATAAATTTAAATAAAACTTTTTGTTTCCTAGTTACGGGTCATGGGACACGGGTTGTATTTTACTCCAAAAAAATAATGTACTCGTGGATTTTAGCTATGTTTCAATATCTATAATTAAAGGTGATCTACCGATATAGGTAGGTTAAGATGAGAAGACAATTTTTTTAGTTTTTTCACAATCCTATCTGCCCAAGTCTCCTTTTCAAGTGAACAAACTTTTGTCTGGCTCCTACCTTTGGACATAAACTGGCATAGTTGGTGCTAAGAGGAACAATCACTATTGCTCCAAGCAGTTCAGTTTTACGGGTCATTGGAACGCGCAAGTCCTTCTTCCACGCTAAAGCAGTCAATAGGAAGGGTTTTTATTCTAAAATCGATCCCAATTTTCCTCAATTAAAATTTAATAGTGGTTAATTTCTTCGGCGTAAATGTTCCCAATTCATACGACATGAATGCCCGTATTTTCCTTAATCTTTTCCTTGCTTTACTCCCGCCCCAAACATCATTTCCCCTTCCTTCTTCTTTTGTATTTTTTCCTGCCTAACTGTTCATTTCAAATAAAAATCAGAGGATAGGTTCTTTCTCCATCAGATTCCACTAACTGACAAACTGAACGTGTCTTCAATTTTTATCTCACGTGAAAGATGCTTTGGAATAGGCATCAATAACTGAGAACCATGAAATTTCAATTGAATTTGTCACGATGCCCTGTCAATGCCCTGAACTTTGTCAAGGTAACACGTTTTGAAATAAACATAAGTTTTCACCTAACTTTTTTATTGAAAATGATCTCTCCTATTTCGATTATGTGTCATATAATTTTAAAATGGGGTGAAATTTCGACAATTAGGGTTGGTCAGTAAAGTTTGGTTAAATTAATACACAATGGGTTCAATTAAAAACGGTACGCAGTAAAAGCATGGCTGTGAAACAAACGAACCTTAAAGTGTTAATATGCCTATGGGTAGTATCTGTTGATACTTCCTAGTTACCTTATGACTCTACCGGAATTATAAATCCGTTTTCCCCGAAATCCATTCAGGATATCTCGTACTTGACTCGGTAAAATGTGTGTTGTTTACTATAAACCTTTAGAAGAAAAAGAAAAAAAATATATTCCAGAAATTAAAGTACGGGCCGAGTTTTCACAAGTGAAACTGGTGTTTAAAAGCCAACTGATATGAAATTTCAACTTATTACCCAGTTTTAAAATGCAGGGCTACATATTTCAACTGAATGACATCTGATATTGATTATTTATTTCATTGATAGCACTCACGTTAATTGGGAGACAGTTTGGTGTTACAGAGCCACACCTGTAAGTTGATATCACAAGAACGTAGAGTCTACTCTGTTTTAAATCCAACGTTGACAAATATGACAAAATGTGCCAATAAGAGTGACTAGATTTCAAAGATATGTCCAATATATGTACTAATATTAGGAATTTGATGTTTTATCTTGATAAAGTAGTGCACAATTCTTGGTTCCAAAAACACCTGTGCATTGAGCCTTTCCACCACATTTTAAAAGAAATGGATTCCTCGATTTAAATGTTTTTGTGAGTAGAACATGATTTTCCGAGGGCAAAATAAAAATTGTTATATTTTTTAAATGTAGGCACATTTAAGAAGCATAGACTGCTCAAGTGATCATGAAAATATCAGCGTAAAGAGAGAAAATGCGATGTGCGAGAAGAAGGACGACAGATCGAGAACTTCCCAAACGAGCCCTCACCCATCCTCCCGATACACCGAATGAGCACATCTGCCGATGCGCATTAGCAGGAATAAATCTGGATGTGAAAAGCGGGATCGTGTGCGCGGAGCATAAAATATCAGTTTTAATGAGCAGCATGAGCTGGATCATCCGGGAATTCCGCTTCACAAAATGGAACAGAGAAATACAAACGGAGGCACAAGTGAAATGGATGTGCCATTAGAAGATTTGTGTAAGGTCAATAGTTTTTCGACTATAATCACAATCGTTTCAATTCAGTTCAAAATAGTCTTTTGAGAACTGATAAAACAATTTAACCTACCAACCATGATCTCGTGAAATCTTGATATTACCAAGTTAATAATGCCGTAAACCTAGGTAACAAAAACCGTTGTCTTTATAATGAAAAATTACCGCCACTACGGTTGGTAAATTAAATGTAGCGTTACCAAACAAGTATCTAGTAAACTATTTGGTTAGTATCTAAGAGAAAAATGGGGTTCGTAACATGGATATAAGGGAGAGAAAAACGTCAGAAAACATGTTCACTGAACTGATTACAGGGAGTTTGTGTAAAGATGTTAAGAAAAGACAGGATATGAGTATGATTGGGAGTGTTGCGTAGTATGATTTATACACGGGGATACAACGAGAAGAAGATAAATAGTGCATCGGATGCATTTTATATGTGGATGTAGAGACGAACGGAGAAAAGTGCTATGGGCAGAAAGGAAGACAAACGAGGAAGTGCTTGGAATGGCTGGTGAGGAGAAGAAACTGCTGGAAGAAATTAGGAGGGGGCAGTGTAGGTTGTTGGTACGGGTATAATGAGGTTCAACGGGATGCTGAAAGGCTGCCAGAGGGGATTATTTAACTGGATAAAGAGATATTTCATAAATGGGAAGCAGAGAGAAAGAATAAATGCTAAGCTGAAAAAAATGAATCGTGAAAGGATGTAAGTGTCTGCCGTTGTAGAATATAAGCAGATGTATTTATATCTCCATATTGATCTCCCTAAATTGGCGTATCTCTATCAAATTAGTCCCATGCAAGCCGCGTGCAGGGTGTGGCACGCAATAATTCCAAAAAAGGCATGCAAAATTCGTCCAAGCTTAGGGTTGAACCCAGCAAGCTCCCCTAGCGGTTTAGCGAGGGCCGGAATCAAGAGAACAACGCAAGTCTCTACCAAAATTTAGGAGATAACCACCAGAATAAACATGCTTAAACGCTGTACACGAGTTAAGGTTCTGACATGGATTAATATAGGATAGGTATTAATTCATTCGGGAAACCGAGTGATGCGAGGCACTATTTCGGGCTAATAGTGGTTTGAATATTGTTGATACGGCTACTTTATGCAGGAACCCGGGTTCAAATCCAGGTGAAGACTTTGGATGCCCCCGAACAAAAAAAAATCCTCGGAGCGCGAGGTTGCCCAGGGAAAGGAACTGGCCCCCCTACCCTGAATTCACATGCCTGTGGCTTAGTCTGGGGTGAGCTCTACCCTCAACTATCCAAACCAACCTTCGGGTTGAATCACTGAGTGAGTGAGATGCAGGACTGTGTTTCAGTGAACTGTTAGCAAAAGTATTGAAGAAATTATGAACACAAGAACTAAGTATACTCTTCCTCGTGAGAGTAGTAATAAAAATATATTTATTACTTAATCATAATTCAATTTCAACTATTTCAAGAATATATCCATTGTAAGTAACTATTAGGAACCATATTGATCATGGAAAAAATAATATTTTTAATATCTCCCTTCCGCGATATATATGAGTACCTTGGATCATATCTACCGAATTTGATCTTTCCTAATATTAATCTACATAATCCACTAAGAGGGCGGGAAAAATTAATTGAAAACACTTAAATTTAAAACATAGATAAAATATTTGCATTTCTTTTCGGACTCCCATCAAGGACCACACATACAACGCGTTCTTCCACGGTACCATAACGCCACACCCAATTAGTTTCAAAACCTCGCCATCGCTTAGTTCTGAACTTGATCAACTCGTTCCCTTTTTATATATAATGCATTTTTTTCCACTCCGAGCACTCTCAGAGTTCATTGATCTCGGAGCGATTCGAAGAATGCAGTACGAGGAACGTCCTTGAATCTCTTTGCGCCACGGTCAAGTCTTTTTTTCCCATTCGATGCCAATCCATCAAGACGGTATCGGAATTGATTTTTCTTCGAATCGCCACTGATCCTCGGAACGGAGGTTCTTGTCTTTAAAGGGACCAGCGGCGAAGGAGCTGAGGTAACGGAAGACATCCACACCTTCATCTACGTTATACTACACGAGTCGCAGCAAGGAGTTACGGCAGGGCGTAAAGTGCCATCCACTAACTCCTTTTTCTGCACCGTTCAGATAGATCTGAATCATCATAATGAATATTGTCACTCACCGACTGCGGAGCTCAACTTTGTACCACAAGCTTAAAAACTACTTTCCTTCTTCTAAGGAAATGGAGTATATCCCCTTATGCATTGTACCTATAGTAGTAACTTTAATAAAATACAAACGCGGATTACAATTATTTCTGCAACTACTGCATAAAAAGTTCAATTTTTCATTCTTACAAAAATAACTAAAGATCTTTTTGCGGAGAATTGACAATAGTCATGGATGAAATCGTAAATAAGTGGACACAGTGAAAGAGTATTGGTGATTTCCGACACGAAATGACATGTTTGTCTAACTCCTTATAGAATACGCCTGCGCTCTATTAGATATGAACTACGAAACCATTCCACTCTGTTTCTACAAATTTACCATGAATTAGTATGGTGTTGAGTATATGAAGTAGTGGGTGAAACAGAAGAAAAAGAGTACTTTTCTATGAAATATCAATCCTATTTCTCGATAAACTATTTATTAGGGGAGAATTATAAAATGAAATGAGTATTTATAAAATGCTGGTTCCTGCCCATTTCATCTGTCTGATCTACAAATAAATTACTGCGAAACATTTTATTTTAACATAAGTTTGATCTGTGGGTCAAGAGGATTGCCAAAAACACAAAGTGAGACATATAATGAGTGCACATATAAATAATGGGCTCATTGTACAAACGTTTAATGGATTGTCAGTTTTCAAAATACCAACTATTAACAGAAAAACTAATGAATACATAAAGCATATAAGAATAATGCACAACAGGAAAACATATTCCATGGTAGAAACTTCCTAAAATTATTAAGGTTCTAGCAAAACTTGTCTAAAAATAACACTTTTAGTTTTTAATGAAGCTGGTTTTTGTTTTATAGATTCAGGGAGTTAATTAAAATAATGTAGTCTAAATAATTTTCGCCCTCTTATTTGCAGCTGATGATACAATATTCATATAAGTGTTCGCCATTCCTAGTATTAGATTACTACGTATTTCCTGTGTACTATAATGTAGGTGTATGAGCATTTCTTGATTATTTTTAACAACTAATTTCTGCAAAAATACGCTAATTAAATGGGAATGTCACTGCAGTCGTGTCTTAAGACTGGAAAAAAATTAATTAAAGATATGCCTGTCAAATAATCTGCATATTTGTACCTTAATTTATTCTTTCTATTTTGCTAAGGAATGTCGTCAGTGAAAGCGGTATTTTTAAACAATTCAAACGGAATGATGTTTTCAGTATTTGCAAAGATGCACACAGTAGCTGTGAAAATTCTTAAATTTTATTGTGAATGAGAAAATGGTTGACACATTTCTTTTTTTTTATTTGAATTAATTGGTTCTTCGCCGTGATTCTATTGTTGCTACACATTGTGCAATGGACAACGAGTATCTAATTATATCAATTATAGTCTCTAAACTTATTGATTTAGATAAGTAGCCTTATTTTCATGTAAGTACCAGGATTGGAGTCGGGTGCCCTGCTGCATCGCTCATTCATTGGGTTTGCCACTAGTAGGAAGGGTTATGGACAGTCCTTACCCAAACAGCGCCAATTTACTTTCCCTCATATTACTCGCTCGTCCTCAGGCCTCAGTTCCTCATCTCCCCTGCCTCCCTTATGTCGCTCAAAATTCCTATCTTCTTTCTTCCTCGTCCACGCCTACCCAGCGTTCTCCCTTCAATCACCCTCGTCAACATGCCCTCACCTCTCAAACCATCCTCCATCCGTATTCTCTGCCCTCTCCGAATCTCCACCACAAACATCCTTTCCTCCCCAGCCAAATCGAACCCCCCCTCGTTCGTCTTCTCCGCTATCCGGCTAACCCTAACCATTCACTATCAAACTCATATCTCAAACACCTCCAGTCTACGTAGCACATCATCTCTCTACAATGACCAGGTTTTCGACCCATAAAGAGACAGAAGTCTTTACTATGATTTTAATTTATAACATCTACCAGGTTTAAATCTCAGATTAAAAAATTCTGCAAAAAAGGCATACTATGACCTTAAGGAATTGATCGCAGACAGTCAAGCGTTTATTGCTGATTAGCAAGTATTGGCAGGGAATTATTTTCCTTGTATTGAAGTATTTTATTTTGTTGATTTCTTGTATATTTTTGCTACACATAATGCTAAACTGACATATCTGTAATATTTAAGGTGAATAAATATATTAATATATCATTATTATCATACTGGGTATACATTATTTTGTCGCATCATGTATCATCCGCACAGATTCGAAACGTTGCATGTCAAAAATGCAGTACAAATGTCTCGGTAATAATTTACCCCCTGCCAAGCACCTCTTGAGTTGGGGCATGGAGATGTACCGATGTTCTTCCCCTCATCCGCTATCTCCCTTCCCCTACCTATCTATCTCCCTCACTCCCTCCCCGCCACCTCTCAACACTCCGTCCAATCCCAGAAGACCTCAGTCCAGCCGAGCGTGACGAAACCAAACTGGCTGCTGTGAGCTTGCCCATGTGTGTGACGTGCAGTTAGCTTGCAAGTCGCGGAAGTAATGAGCGTAGCCGCCCCCTACGGATACACGTATTCACGACACGGCGTGCACCTGCAGTGACGCAATGGCAAGGCTCCACTCCATCGGACACGAATCTCACGCAGGCACGCTCGTTCGATGAATTATATAAAACCCATCACACATTCGGACGATTGAATGAATGGCGATTTCCCACGATGTCGAGAGAACGGTGGTGGCGGGGGTGAGCGAAGCAGAAAATACCGTCGAACTTGAATTGGAGGAATTACTTTCGGGACTGATACATTCCACGAGATTAATGACTTTATACTTATCCCTTTCAAGACTGATCTTTTCTTTGCGTGTTTGAAATAACATAAACATTCAGGGTGATTACGAAAAAATGCGTCGGTTTCAAAGATCTGTATTTTTCAAATGGTACAAGCTACAGAGCTACGCGACCTCTTAAAATGACCGGTACATTATCTAGTTTTGTTGGAAAAATAACATCACGAATGTTCAATATTTCCTCCTTGAGTAACCCGAACAATGTCAAGTCGATATTCAAATTCCTCCCACACTCTGTGAAGCATGTCATCAGCAATTACTGTCTACACAGCTAAAGTTATGCGTACTTTCAATTCCTCGATGTTAGTAGGCAGTAGGTACCAGCGTAAGATGTTTGATTTGTGCAGTGGTTCAATGCCATATTCATGCTAAAAAGCACGTTGGACCATTGTTACAGACTCACTTTTCGCGTACTGCAACACACAAAATGACTTTTGTTGAGCTGTTGCCATCATGAAGCTTGCGAAATCAATAAATGAGTGAAAAAAGCTTATCTTGGTAACTATCGCTTCCTAGCGGTAACCGAAAGAACTAGAGGTTATTTTAACCGGTTATTTTAAGAGGTTGCGCACCTCTGTAGCTCGTACCGTTTGAAAAGTACTGATCTTTGAAACCGATGCATTCTTTTGTAATCACCTTGTACATATGTTCTGTGAATTTAAATTCCTAGCGTGTGCATCAATCATAAACACCAGAGATGTACACTGGGACAAATATATGCCGTTAGTGTTGAGAATGTTGAAAAAAATTCCCTTTCATTTTTTGCACTATTTAAAAACCAAATGTGCAAATGACCTTTCTCAATGAAGACAGAGTTTTAGAATAACGACTGCTGCAACTGCGATCTGCAACTTCTAAAACCGACACTTCTGAAATTAAAATTTAAGATAACTTGAAAGAAATATAATTAACACACATATATAACAAAACATTTAGACGTGTTTTGTGATTCACCTTGCTTTGATTTAATAAAACAATAATTCGAAGAATTTCTTAGGTTCTCAAGGGCTCGGGGGAATCGAATTTCTACTGTTTCGTGATCGTGGTACTAGATATTCGAGAACAACAGAATCGATATAAATGAACAGGATAACTCTTTACCTTCAAACATTCATCGTCAAAGAGAAAACTCAATTGACTTCATAGAAGGTCCACACAAGGTGGTGAAGTACTTGCTTTATGTTCAAAGAGACAAGGTTTGAGCCTTGAAACGCGAAAACAGATATTCAGTGAAATATCGATTTGGAGTCTTTTGCAGAATATTTCACTGGATTTCCCTGCATCATTTTTCATTCCTCAGTTTAACCATTCTATATCACGTAACTTTTCCATCCACAACGGTGCAAATGAACTGAAATATCAGTCACCTTCCCTATCATTTAATTCATCACGGGAATTCGTTTTTCCCCCGAGCAATAAGGGAATTTAATAAATGTTAGGCGTAATTTCATTAGAGCGTTTCCTTTTTATATGTAAACGGCTGGTGTCCTAACTTTTATATGTCCAACGGCTGGTGTCCTGCCACACGCCTATTGAGGCGGCTTGCGGGGTAGTATGTAGATGTAGATCATTAATATAAATGCTACTATACATAATATTTAAGTCAAAACTAAAGTTTATTTTCAAAATAAGTCCAGAAATCTGGTAAGTTTCTAACCAGTAAGGATGAACCATTATAAGCGTTGACATAATAATTTTAAATAAACATACCTATCGAATTAATCTCCTTCTCATGCACCTATGCACCTTAATGGATTTTTTGCTACACGTGTTGCTGAAAGATTGACTATACTCCTTAATGGATGATAATGGATTTGCCCATATAAGAGCTTGAGAAATTATGTGCTCTGGCTCCTGAGTTCTTTATGAATACTAACTTAGTTAGCATACCTAAGCGAAATTTTCTTCATCGGGGAACATCGACATCATTTCAGGGATGAGCGTTCTCAGTCTTCAGAGAATATGTATCGTTTCAATAAGAGTCGTAACCACCGGAATGAACAAAAGACATTCTTTGGTGAGTTTTAGTGGGAAGTTTTTATTTAAGGTCCAGGATTCGAACTACAACTAATAAATTTCAAAAAACCTGTTCAACGTAGGTACCTCATGAATTTCCTGATTCAAAACGAGTCGGAGTCATTGCCTCCTAAATAGGAGACATTGTCTTTTAAAGAATCTCCTAACTTTAAGGCCTCCGTAGCTGTAGGGATATCTTTGTAGGCAGATAAATGCCTTTTGAAATAAATGCCTTTGTAAAAAAGATTTGAAAATTCATTATTACTACGTTATATTAGAACAAATATCAGCATATTCAATGATTTTCTTTAACTGGCATATGCAACTTAATCGTCATTACTCGATAACTGTGCTCAATCGAGTACACTGGTGTCGGTCATATGATGAATGCAAATGTTTAAGAGCGCGATGAAGGGTAAAATAAAAAATTGTCAGATTACTCCGGGCACTAATCACCATCGTTTTGCTTTTGGCCACAATTGACTAAGGGCTTGCTAGCATTTAATAATTAATTGTCCCACTTCCTTCCAGGCGAGGAAGAATTCAATTTTAGCTATTGTTGAATATAACCTCTCTGGTTTTAAATTTTGTAATTCGGCATGAATGACCGAATTTATTGACGATAATAACTCTAATCCACTACTACCGAATGTACTACGCTTAATCGTTCCTTATTCCAATCACTTTATAGACATAAACGGTTTACTACTGCGGTTTACTACAATCTACATATAATATTTTCATAAAAGATTATTAAAATTATATTACACCTGAAGCAGTGCGTTTTATAATGCAATATAATAAACGGATAGGCCGAAACTGAATAAAAGCGTTTTTAATACTAACAATACTATCCATCTATTTTTTATGACCTCATGACCAACAAACCGATTAACCAAATGTCTTGATATTTTGCACTTACGTTTGTCTTAGCATTGAATAGAACATATGCTAGAAATAGGAAAGACCCCAAGGCTTCAGGTTCCCAAATTGGGCTCTCCGGAGATTTTAGAATGTTTTAAAACAAGGATTTCGCACACTAAATATACGTGATATGTGTATGAAACCTTTGAAGGGGTATGAGGGTTCAAAAGCAAGGATATAAGGCTGGTCGACTTTGAGCGCCCATTCCAAAATATCAATAAAGCATCGTTATTGACGTGAAACGCCATGAAACAAAATTTAAATTGTTGGACTATATGCAACCTCCTATCCGTATAACTTTCGCAGGTTCAAATAATGCAAGGTTATCCTTAAGAAATCAAGTACTTCGGCTAATGTAAACATTATGCTTGAATGGATACTAATAAATGTTATTAATTGACTCCTCACAAATGGTAGCCTCCATTTGGCAACCAGGCTAAGCGTTTTCTTCTGAACACGTAGGGCAATACATTTGATTCCTGTGAAATACGTGACATCGAGTAATTTCACCATCATTTTAATGAGTTTTCTATCTTTGAAAAGAAAATGTAGCAGACATGATGTAGGTAGGTTCCAAAAATATAGTAGCAGTCTCTCGCAAGTAAACCAATCAGTATGGTTGAATTGATTATGTATGATTAACGCCAGTTTATGTAAAGAAATCTAAAATGTCAATACATATTTTAATGAATAGCGTAACCAAAAGCTGAGTCCTCTCCAAGGATATTCCCTTCGTAATTTGTATTTGCTATTTTAAAAAAATGGAAATATTACGTTTTCATATACATTGTTGACCTTGTGCTTTCACTAACAACGAACCAAAGCCACGACAAATGTAGTAGAAATAAGTGACTAGATACTGATTTTTGACGGATTTTTTTATTAGCAATCACATTTCCAAGCCAGAGGACAAGCCGTCAGAAAAATTCATTTATTTTTCCGATAGTTACCGGAAGTTGATCAAATAATAATTTCTAGAAAATAAGATGGGTGTGTAAATTAAGTTAAGAAACAGTAATTACATGGAAAAATTAATTTTCTTTCACCAACATTCACTATACATTAAATTTGAGTGTCATAGATGAAATATTCTTCACGTTTGTTTCTCCTCTGTCTCTGTTTGGTATGCTTCTCCCGCCAATTTAATTGGCTGGAAAAATTGTCTGGAAATGTATTAAAATGTGCAAGTTATGGAATATTTATACTTATTATTCTTTCTTTTCTTTACAGGTAAAAAGAAAATTTTACAAAATTACCATGATGCTCAAAGCACTATGGACGCAATATTACGTTCTCCGGTCACCTGTTCCTAAAACCTCGGACATCCTGGAAGGTCCTCAGGTATGAATTATGAACATAATCAGGTGGGTCTATGGAAAATTAATAAAAATATATTTTCCAACTGCGAGACTAAATATTTGCGTTTAAATATTGCCAAGCATTTAAGTCACATATACCTGACAAAAATGTTTGCAATTAATTATAAAATGATCCATTGATTATTTATATTAATTATTTAAATTATCGCGAAAAATATCGTCAAAATATGCAGCAAAGGTCATAAATTTTCTTCCCCAATGGAATACATTGATAATACTAACATTCAATACTTAATTGTTATCTTATCGTGAATCCCCCATTTTAGGACGGTTTTAGCGAGATTCGTCTCCAGTCATAATTAATTCCTCTCTCGATGTTGTGTTAAAATATTAGCAACTCTAAGAAGAATGAATACATATATAAATATATAAGAATTAATTACATGAAATTTTAAATTAACGTCAATTTCTAAGTAATTAACTTAATTACTTAATATATAGTAATTTACTAAATAAACTTAGAGACTTCAACGATCTATATGTATTACTTATTATGCTGTAAAAGGCCATCAAAACGAAAGATTTTTTTACAATTTAATGAAAGGTATCACGATGATTCATTAATTTGTACATTTTTTAATATCTAAAATGGAGTAGTTGTACGAATCATACACGGCTACACTTATGATGCGATCAGTTCCTAAGCAATTAAATGGTATCTCCTTGGAGCGCGCAGCCGTTAGAAATCACATGGAAAAGAGCTTCAATGTTTGGCAAATATCTCCGAAAGTAGAGTATTAGGAGGTCTTATTCTGTTTGATGAGGCTAATGCTCATTCGTACTCGTAATTCAATGCTTTATTCGTTGCGCTATCTCGCTCAAACTACCCTAAAGCATTAATTCCAGCCATAAGAGTACTGAGGGAAAGATTAACGTCACGCAGCCCAGTATGAGTTCGCTCAAAAAAAAAACGGGTCCTTCCCCGTCCCTATCAAAATGACTCATCTCGGTTGGATGGAGCTTATTCAATGGGATGGTCGGTTCAGTCTCCTCATCCACGTAGCATCGCAATTTTTGGGTCGTAGAGGAGTAAAAAAAAAAGAATCGCTAAGTCCGTTCAGTCCATTCACACCCGAGTCAGCGACGGCTTCGGACGAAAAGATTCCCGCGGGGGAACCATCCGTTCGTTCCCGGGCACACCCTGCTCCACCTCTCAATCCCCGTTAGCCACTCGGGTTTCCTCTCTCGATTGACTTGGATCTGACCTCCGGTCTGGGAACTCAAGACGACCCCACCGTCAAATGACGCAAATTCACACTCGCATTACAGCTACTTAGAGTAGTAAACGTGTCCTCGGTCTAATACATACAACGAAATCGTACTTTTAAAGGTTTTTTTTTCGTTTATGAAACCTGAAATTACATGCTATGAAATGTAAAATGAATAAAATATCAGGAAAAACAGTATTTATCTATAAAATATAAATGCATTGTTTTTGCAAAACTGTTTATGAGAACCAAATTCTCACAGGGAAATAATTTTCATTTAGTTTTGGCTCCAGTTTAGGATATTTTTTAAAGTTATTAGCGAATTACTGCGATAATAGGAGCCAAAATACGTCGATTCAACTGTAATGGCGATGCTGTCACCGCCTATGTCTGCAAAGATTGATCATTAAGAAGTATGTTCGTCGAATTATCTGCATATGTGTTACCTATTTGTTTTTTTAGGACTAGGCATGATACGTGAAAGAAGAATGTTCTTACTATTCTTCACTATTCAGTGGAAAAGATGTAATTTAGAATTTGGTAAGATTCACAGAGCCGCTAAAGATACTTCTTGATAAAAGTCTGAAAATTTCTAAATTGCTTTTAAATATTTTTCTAATTCCAAGGAAAAACAAAATCGAAGTAAAAGAAAAACTTTGTGCTGCACTGTCATCGCCTTAAGTCTTTTAAGAGGCACAAAATTCACATCTACTGCATAGTGACACTTGAGAGTCCAAAACACTGCTGCTCCAACGTAATTGGAAGTTAGGCTCTTTTAAAGCGAATGATCGTTGCTGTAAAACGACTTGTGAATTATTCCGTACGAGAAACTGTGAACTTTTGAAATATCTAGGTAAATAAGCTTCGTAAAGAGCTATGATCATCTTTTCGGCTTCTCAAGCCATCACTATCTTAATTATTTCTTAATTTCCAGCCACAGATTTTTACGGCAGCTCTTAGGGCAATGCACGCTTGTTGATGTAGGCCAGTCGCAGCATAAACACATCCGGAACATTTATGGAAATACATTTTAGAGTCTAGGCTTTATAAAGAGAATTGAAGGAAGGTCCTTGAAGAAAAAATAAATGAGAGCTATTTCTCTATAGTTGGCCTACATTAAATTCGAATAGGAATTTACATAATAAGACCCCAATAAGTAGGGTCACATTAGGTAAGAAAAAATTTATGCTAAAATTCCGCCATTGTTCTACTCCTTTGGCGCTAGCAAGATACTGGTAATTCCCAAGGATACCGAAGGTTGGGAATTGCTAATGAAGATTACTAGTTACTTAATTGTTACTATAAATAACGGCGTCACTTAGAATCAATAGAAGGCAGTTTGTTAGAAAGAAAACTTCATAAGCAAACGAGGCGTTTATTAATAGAAGAAAAATCATGATCGAGACATTATTCAAAGGGAGTTTAGAAAATCATTTGAAAAGCCCAATTAGGAGCGTACTATGTTACGAAAGACACTTGGACCTTTGAGAAAAGAAGATGAGAACCGGCTGTAGGCTTTTGAGAAGTAGGTGTGGAGTGGAGTAGAATGTATGAGGTACGTTAGACGAAAAGGAAGGCGAACGAGAAAGTGCTCTGCGTGGTGGGTGAAGAGAGGAAGTTGATATTGGAGATTAGGTGGAGGTGGAGTAGGTGGTTGGAACAGGTTACATGGGGCAGCATCTTGTTGAAGGTAGCGATAAAGGAAAGGATATTAGGTAGGTAGGGAAGAGGAGAGAAAATAATAGGTCTGTTGGTTATGGTGGGAAGTGACCAAAACTTGAGAACATTTGCGCCAATAGGGATAGTTTGGTGGAATGTGGATAGGACTACTTGGAAATTGGTGTAAGGGTGGAGAAAAACCAGTCGTCGGCATTAGCTGGCACCTCATTAGTATGGGATTCATGGTTTAACGCCCCATCCGACAGACAAGAGTCCTGCGTTTGAAGTTCCCCCAAAGAGCACTCAAGCACGGATTGGCATTTTACCGATCTCACAGAAAAACCTCCACCAATGGTGGGATTCAAATGAAGGGGGCCCTGAAGTGCTTCTGGCGTAACCTTTTGGAACAAATGGAAAAACAATAAATAGCATATCTTGCACACATAAATTGTATTTTCAACACCTTAAGTGCCATTAATTGATTGATTACTACCTGATGATTTTGTACTGCAGCGGAAACCAGGTCCTTAAAATTAAAAGCAATGCGGAAACCATATTTTATTTTTTTTTCACGACAAAAAGGCGGTCTTCGCTAATGATGTGTGGTTAAACACCTCTGGTTTATACTTGAAAGTTACAGCAACATGTTGCTGACAAATGTGCAAAACTGTCTTTTATAGGAAATTTGGAAATTTTGTCTTAAATCAAGGTGATCGGAAAGAAATTGTGGAATAACTTCATCCCAGCATTTCAGTCCACTCTATATCACGTGCCTGTCCAACCAAGGAGACCAACTTTTAGTAATTTCTGACCTTAAGTTTGTTCAATCCTCTTCCAGATAAGTCCCTTATCTTCACTGCTAAGACTATGCTCCCATTTTATGTTCGGAGAAGTGTTACCAAGAGCTCGCTTCGGGTAAAAATGTAATTTCCCTTTAGAATAGCGTGAAAGCGTTGAAACTGGTTGAAATTCCTAATATAAAGTGTGCAACACACATAATGTACATCTTTAACAATGTCTAGGAAATTCAACAAAGATAAATGACAAACTATTCAAGTTTGTTAATTCACAAACCTAACATTGTAATCGGTAGGCACTCCAAAAAAAATCATCTCATAAGCTTCATTCTGGAGGACCACGGAAAACGTTAGAGAACCCACGCAGGTGAAGTCTAGAGCCAGTTTGAGTCATTGAAGCCATCCATTCACGCTTGAGGACGGACATCGAGTTGATTTAAAGTGTTAAAGATGAAAGGAGAGATAGCACGGGATGTTCAATGGTGGCTCGGGTGTCCGTATGCTCGGAGGGGAGGGGGTGAAAGGAGATGAGGGGAAGGTGGGAGAGCGGGGATGGAGGGGAGAGTATGGGAAGTATGATTGGAGAAAGAGAGAGAGAGGTGTTTGTGGGAACGTCACCACCGACCAACGGTATCCAATACAAGAAAGTCCACGGGTTTATGTTCTTCCTCACCCTTCTGCTCAGCCTGCCCTCACCAGCATATATCCTCCATTACTTTAAGAGGTTCTACCGCGACTGTGTGATTCCAAAGAAATACCGAATACCATCTTTTCGATTGAATTGATTTAAAAACACTGCCTCCACAAGCCTTAACTATTGCGAAAAAATTAAGACACAAAATTGGTAGATAATTCTGGGAATATATTTCTAATTAGCACTTGTTCCAGTCAAAAAATCCGGCTACAAGGCACTCCAATGAAAGTAACACATTGTGACTTCAGTTTCTGCAGTTATATTCTAGTAAACTCAAAACTGAAATAGATTGGTGCCTAGATTTCATCATAGTTCATTTCTCTGGGAGAAATTTAGTATTTGTATTAGCTAGACGATTACTATTCTTCCCAACGTGTCATTCATTTTCGTGATTAAAAGACATTGAAATTTCTAGGTCAGTTTGTAAAACAATGCGTATAGAAATACGATATTGCTATTCATATCACACAGAGATGATGTTTTACCGCAGTAACCACATATGAGTCAAATTATAAGGAAGACATTTCAGGGTGAAACCACCTTCAATATAACGTGAGGGGAAGACACTGTAAACAACTGCGGTGCTGCAATGAAGACGCTTGGCTTCATAGCGTGAATAGTAGGAAGGTCTTCTGATTTAAAAGCGAAATATAGGTGTTATTTCGCACAAATAAGGCCAAATATTGCCTACGTCACGAGCATATAGGACCGTGCTCAGAAAGAATATGTGATGGTTTTCAATGCATGAAATAAACGGAATACGAAGGAAAGCCGTTTCCTTTGTTAAAGAAGGCTGCTGGGGAGATTACTACCAGTTTTAATAGCGATACGCTCGAAAAATCTCAGTTTCTTTAATGCAGCACCACAAATATTTCATGGTGCACATGCAAAAATATTCATATATTATGGAAAAAGTACATATTCAGAAATTACAATTCAATAAATCATTTCGTCAGTGCATTTTTTACATCATTTTTTGCTTCTGTCAGCTCTTAGGCAGTTCATTTCATTGTAGGTGCAAATAAACTCGTCTATTGTCTATAACCACACCAGTTTTGATGACCAAACAAACATTTTAGAGATGATGTAGTAGAAACTGGTCATATTAAAAGAAATATAAGTGACGACAATCACATTGTGACATTTGTACAAAGAAAGAGTCAATGAAACAAGGCTACAGCGTCCAGCATTGACCCCAGTAGTTCTTTTCAGCCCTGTCAGTTTATTTCTGTTGAACTAACGTATTCTGCCTCTTATAGAATGAAAATAGTAATTTCATTTTAAAAAGTTCATCGGCTGCCTTCCTTTTATAGCTGCTGATTTTCTGGAAATTATATGCTTCTCATAATAGTTGAAATCTCAGCAAATTATAAATTTCTTCTTGGAGTTCCTAGGTTTTATGATATTTATTTGTGTTTCTTGTTCTTAAAACTGATTGAACGTCAGTGTTATGTTTCCCATACTATGTTCACATAAAATATTTATAGGATATCTAATCGATGGCTATGCACACTAGGCTGATCAATGAAATGCAATCTGATAAGCTCGCGATTGCCTTCTTTATAGATAAAAATAAACCTTAGTTCGGTTAGAGCTGTCTTATCTATGTGGGTAGAATTGTTTTGGATATATTATACTAAAAGACATATCACCTGCAAGTCAACTTTTTCACCAATGATAGCATTAGCCTCCGTGGTACGAACAAGGGGTGAAATTTCTGAATATTTAACTTTTTTAACTACACCGAGGAACTGCAAGTGTATTCATAGCTACCATAACCTTATTATGTTACTTATTCTCTCAATTTCTCTCAACCACTAGTGTACACTTTACATGAATGTGACCTTATTCCAAGAGTGTCTTTTCTGGAAGCAGATATCCATCTAAACGAATTCGATTCAGGGACTTTCATGTTTACATTTTAAAAGTCTTGTGTTCTTCGAATCTGTTTCATCTTTTTCATGGCAGGAACATACGTTTGCACAAGAAAATCTGAACAAACTTTTTCGGTTCTGGTGTTACCATGACTCTTGGGTTGCGCAACGTATTATAGTGGTTAAATTTCTCAGTCGGAGGTGCGATATCGCTCATTTATAGGTTACCAACTGCGGTGGTGAGTGGTCCGGGCCGGCTGCTAATTAGGTAAACGTTAATGCATCTGAAACTGTAAGTATGTATAAAATAGTAAATAATAAATGTTTTGTTTGATAGGGCATCAATTCTGATAAAAAACAACTGAACTACCAATCATTCATTTGATTCTTCAACAAATTATTGTAAAACTTTATTGCCAATGACCAAATGAAGCAATTTATCTGCCACAAGCTCAATTCCAGGCATTACTTGACAGGATATTACTTTTTGAAAAGCTGTCAAGAAAAGCTAGCGTAACTATCATTATTAGGAGTGTTTAGTGCTAGATTTTAAAAATGATATTCACAAATTGTTGTTCGTAAGGCTCAATCCCTCTTACATGTTCTGCGGAATACGTCAAGGATATTTAATTATGATTGAATCAAATATTATTGATAGTCTAAGCGTCTGAGTGGAGGTTTCCGGCCGACCTTTAAAACCAAGAGATAATCCTTCACCTCATCATAGATTCCAATTTTCTATTTCTCCTTCGATGCTTCCATCCCATATCATGCCAATTAGGGTGCCTCAAAAATGTATTCCTCTCACTTTGATGCCAACCTAACCCATCCTTTACTGGCACAGATCCTTCAAGAACGTATGAGATCTTGGTCCCTCTCTCCTTTGAATTTAGGTATTTTTTGCGTTTTTACCCACTACTCGCTCAATTTTAGTTTAAAAACGAAATTCCCTTCGTTAGTTATAGGGATGTGCTAAAATACAATAAATAAACGTATTTGAGCGACCGAAGCTTTGCAATGAAATTCAAGTCATTTTCCTCACATTGTAAAACTTTAACTCGATATTTCCTAGCCACTTCTGCTTTTGTCATTCAATTAATTAATGATTGTATCACAGGTGTATGTATCGTCACGTGGATTGAACTTGGCGAATAAATTTTGGCTTCTACCATAGTTCTGTTCCTTTTTATATTTTGACGGCCTGTAAAACTCGTTAATCTCGTTGTATTTATTGCCCCAGAGACTAGAAAAGTCTCTCAAGTAACGTAAAAAAGTCATTCCTATTCCATGGAATTCCCTTCTTAAGATATTACGAACCACTAAGCCATTAATAAAATCACCTTAGGAAGTTTTTGGCAATCCCAGAATTTCCCACAATGATTGTTTCTCTCCATTGAAACAAATTAATTATGTTTCTAAATTCATTTCATAAGATTAATGACGGTAATTATTTTAGTCAGTTGAAGCTTCGGGCATGAAATGGGTCATTTGAGAAAGTAAATGTAGTTCTATATTTTTGTTATCTCCAAATTCAGAAAGATATATGAAAAAAGGAGTGGAATATGAGAAATCAACGTCAGCACAATCAGAAATCCAAATATAGCTGTATTTCATAATCAATTATTTTATTTAGCGACACGTGAAGCTTCTAAGGTGCGAATATCTTTCTTCGGATTCTTATCCATTAAAAAATTTTCTCTTCCGAAGATTCTCGCAACTCCCCAGTGAATAACTGAAGTACTTTCAGACACAATATGTAAATTATCCGAAAGTGGTTCCTTTTCTCTTCGCGAAGAGGCGTCCACTGGGCCAATTAGATGTGAGAGAAAGGAAAAATCGGGAGAAGAGGGATACCGCAAATAATAACGAGCGAACTCTCGCCTCTTCCACGTTCCCATTGAGCTACCACGCTCCCCGTCGCATCAAACATAATTCTCACTCCCAATCTTAACATTTTACTCTCTCCAACTCCCATCATTCTCATTTTTCTCCACCCTTCTCAAGGCCATCGGATAAAGTGAATCCAGGGCGTTACCGTAACATACGACTTAAAGCATGAAAAACAAATGAGAACCATTTTTTGTATTCAATTACAGCGACGACGATTTATCCTTTAAATACTTGCAAAATGGGAAGAAAACGAATGAGCAAGAGGACGCGATACTCCTGAATTCCAAAAAGAGCATTTGAAAAGACACTAAATGACGATGATGAATGTTAGAAGCGATAAAAGATGGAATTATATACGCGATTTTCTGAATGATCTCCAACAATTATTAGCAATCGCTGGAATTAGTAGCAGCTTGGTTACGGTAACATCCGGGGCACCACAAGGAGGCATGACCGGCCCCAGGTTACTTATTTCTATCAAGGGTTTTCATTCCATATTCTACATATACTCCAAATATTGTTGATGATGCAACCGTTAAATAAGAGATTTCAGCGAAGACCGAACTTTGAGGATCTCTCATTAGATCATAAAAAAATGACTTATTGGAAACTATAGCGGCTTACTCTAAGTAAATACACTGTAGCACATAGAAATGCATATCCAATATACGTATAATGCATGTTAACTAGTAATAGTTGAGAAATTGTTTGATACACAGTTCTCTTACCCATAAAGAGATGATGCCGATTCAAGTTCGTGCAAGTAACTACCAAATTTCCACTTCAAGTCGTAGATGCACCGTAACAGACATTACCATTAACTGATTGAAACACTGAGAAACTCAGTCACTCCGTATAGACTTCACTTTCAGGACGAATCTTCCAACTTAGGATATTCCAAATGCGTTTTCCTTATTCCTTCCTTTTTCATGGCTGGTACCCTAAAACGCCCTGCCACACACCTGTGTGGAGACTCACACGGTAATGTAAGGATGTAAATGATGCTGATATATAAGTGCTCCAGCAAACTGACATGCGTTAACTGCAGTAGTAGGAGAGATTTATTCCATCTATAAGTACGTCTCGAACTGTAAATATATCCATACATTTAAATGCACACATATCATTGAGCTTCATATCGGTTTTTCATTCCTTTAATTTATTTTCGTACCTAACTTTATCATTGAATGTCAATATTTTTTATACATAGAATAGCTTATATTTTATATTTTTAAACTCGGCGTCTAAACCATGTTTTGACGCACAATTTCATGAGTAGAGATTCTCTGACATGTTTATTTCATGAGTTCCCCTCCTAATTGAGCGAGTCCATTGGCTTTGACTCCGATACGCCATCAATTTAGGATGATATATTTCATGAATGCAAGTAGGAATGATTCCATAATTATAGCGTTAGCGATTCGCTATCGAATTCACCATATTCTATATGTTCCCGAAAATTTAACCTCAATTGGTGATATCATCCCTTAAACAATCAATAATTCTAACAAAAACATAGGTTCTAAGCGAGTTCAAGAGTATGCTACTGTGCGAGTTCAAGAGCACACTAAATAAATTCAGGAACATACTTAGCAGAATGTAGCCATTTCGTTAAATTGTCATATATAGCACCATTCAAGTGCTTTATGTACATGGTGTACTTAATATACTGAGCGTAGTCGGGATCCGCTACTCATTATCGCAGAATTTAACTTATTATATAACTTTCCGTCTTTGTTTTTCCGGGTTGCTTTTTTCAATCTTTCATCTCCGTCCCAGGCGTCTATAGTTTCTGCTAATTTGCCCGATCATTATCTCGGATTACGACGGGTCAACGACCCCGTCTTCACTTTCGCTCGCTTGGCGTTTGTCTCGAGGTGGACCTTAACCCCAAGGAGTTCACCGCAGAGCTCCTGGGATTCGCACGAACGGTATGAGCGGATAGCATGTCCGTTAATCTATATCTTCTTCTTTCTCGCGCTAATTTATTCTCACGTTAAATCTGTCTTTTCTCACTCGCTTTTTCCTTTGCTACCGGATGACACTGGTGTGCTCAAACTGAGGAGTAGTCACTGTAACTTCGATCCCAAAACTATGGTTGGATTTGGAAAAATATGGAAAAACTTAATTTCATACATATTAATATATAATTCATGTAATTTTTCTCTTATTAAACGTATATCAATAGCATATTTTTAAGTCTACTCAATAGATTTTTTTAAAGTTTTCTAAAATATATAATTTCATATTAGTTCATAACAAGCGTAAAACAGACAATTGGGGAATACCCACTAGTAAATTGTTTTGAAACGATTATCAAATTTATATAAATTATTAATGTTTCTGATGCAGATTTTTTGGTCATTCGTAAATTATCAGCTTCTAATTAACCCAGTAAATAGTAAAAAATATCTTAATCATTACCGGCTTCCCGCCGTACGGTGTCCTTTATATCTGCTAAAGTTTTGAAATAAGACTATTTTTATTAATCAGGGCTGTTGATGATCAACAGCCCTAATGACGAAACAATTATCTTTTCGAAAAGCTAACAGATATGGAGAACATCATCCGGTGGGAAGCCCGAGAAGAGTTGATCACCATATTCCGCGTTGTTTTTCCTGTGTGTACATGTCAAAAACAGGAATGTGTGACAAAACAGAAAACTCTGAAGAGAGGTAGAAATAATATGGACCAGACTACAATAACTAGGACAAAATTCGTAGACTGGAAAGGCTTAAGTGACACATGAAATATCTAACGAAAATACTTCAGTAGAAAGTTAATGCTTGGGAGTTTCCGGCTTATCATGTTTGGGTATCAAAAATGCAAAAAGTTTAAACTGGACGCGGATATGCGTCCCGCGTTCTATTGCCATTCTAATGGCGGCTATTAATTTTTTTGTGATTCGCCGGTGCTTGCTGTGTAGCATTGGTAAGTGTGGGGCCTGCTTCCAACCATCCTTGACAAGACCCGCATTCATTCCCATCCTTTCTCCCTTCATACTTGCCCGTCTTCTCCCATTCTTCACCCTTCCCACGCTAGGGACACTTCCTGTCACGTCCGTGGAATGAATTACGTGGTCACTGCGCCCGACGAACCGCCGAAGAGCGAACTGAATTCTGCGCGCGCCAACTCTTGCTACTACCTCCGACAACGCACTCTCGGCTTAAGTGGAGTTGGTTCTCTTGAAAAATGTAAACAGATGTTTGTCAAAATACAAATTTATGTCACAAATTAGCAATGAAGACGGTGGAAGGTAGGCATTTGGGTCTAACTGCTGGCCCTGGCTGGAGAAACGCCGATACCTGCCCCGCAGCCCGCCGAGGATTCCAAAATACGTGTGGCATCCTCATTGGTTATCACGATCACAAAAAACCTAGATTCAATGAAATCTAGAGTATCAAGAAATAACCGAATTTAAAGGTGATGGTCCATTTCATGGCATAAACGTCAGTTGGTATTTTGTACATCTCATTTCCGGGCACTACTGTGCTGATAATTGGTCTACTTTTAGCAAACTATGATACTTTTTCTTTCCAATATGATTGGCATCAATTTTGCAAACGACCGTTTGTCCATTCTTTTCTCAAGTCAAGTTTCGAATAGTGAAAACAAAATTTCTACCTACTGGTCTGGAGCCGTATATAATGATGAAAACCATAGCAGTTTAAATGCCCCTTTTTGAGCTTTGCATTCACCCCCCTAAATAGTCATTAATTATTCATATTGGCTGCTCATAAAAAATGTGATCTTTTTTTATGTAACAAACATAATATTTACTTTGCTCCTCATTTTTCCGCAATAAAATTTATAATTACATGGTGTTAGATGCATAGTTGGTATAAACATAGGGAAAGTGTTTTTTTTAATTTCAGGGTCTAATAAAAATATAATTCGTGAAAATCTTTACAAAAAGCCAGTTCTCCAAGGGAATAGTAAAGGGCACGTTTACAGTCGGCTCCTTTTGGCACGAGAAAGTGTTCTTTAAAAAAATATTCGTCGAACTATTCGCATATTATGTAACTTAAATATGTTTTCTGAGAGCCAGATTTCTAACAGTCAGTTCTTTTACAAAGTACAAACACAAAGTCGGCATACAGTACTATTTTGGCTCACACAGTCGTAGCAAAACCTCTTAAGCTCCTCTTCTCATTATTTCCTCAACCACCCCCCGCCGCTGCCGCATAATAAAACGCGCGAAGTAAAAAGAGTGCACCCACAGAGTCAAGGTCGGATGAGCGCACATTGCCCCTTACCCCTCGCACGAAAACTGGTCAGCATTTCTCAGTCTCCTTTCCACATCCTTCAATACCCTTATAAAAGGTTAGACGGGGAAGAAAGGCGAGAAAAAAATGGATTACTTGTGACAAAATGTCTATGCAGGTTGAGTATGAAAGCATTATCCACGCAGAAAATAACAATAAGGAGAGTATTTGCCATCAAAAATATTTCATTAGCGAACCTCTTAAATGTAAAGATTCAACACTCCATCATAAACCTGTGTTCTTCCAGATACGTTCGAATCCATTTCTTTGTAGTTACTGATGTGCAACGATTGAATGGCCCAAGTAAAATAAGCATTGTGTCAAAATAATAGTATATCAGAGAGCAATACAGGCTTGAAAGTAAGGAGGCATTTCATTTAAACATGTATATACTATTCCTAAGTACGATGAAGATCAAATGGACGGAGAGTAACGCCAATGTAGTTATCCTATGAAGAGCCATGGAGTCCATCCGTGTTCGGGGAGGCATTTGAGCGCTCGAACTTAGAGTATAGCCAGGCCGCGGCCCGCGCTTGATATAATTGGAATATTATTAGTAGATTTTTTAATAGGAGCGATATGATAAGACCGAAAGAATTAATTTGCAATTAATCATCCATGACCTGTGAACACGTAGAGTCCATATCTATAATACAAAAACGTACTTCAATTGTGTCAGACTCTAAACAGGTGAGCAGATATGAGTGCTAGAGCATTTTGTTTTAATATTGGCCACTTATAACCGTTGCAATTTATAGTAGGTATTAATTATCTGGAGTTAAACTATGTTGCAATTTACATGATTCTATATAGTGTTAATTTTTTCCCCCTTCTTAATTTTCCTCTCAAACTATTCCTAACAACTCTGCCATCAACTCTTCACGTCAAACATACCAGAATCAATGAAAATGCATAATTCATGCACAAACACAGGTATATGAAGTACCATCGGGAGTCATTTGGTTCGAAGATTGGTTAAGTACAGCTCTCAACTCCCTTCACAACTAACCGCTTCATTCGTTCTTAAGGTTTTATTTCTGCATCTCTCATGCCCCATAAGTGCTTACCCTTGACCATTCCCAGTAATAGTTTCCATTAATTACTCTTCCATTACTATTTTGAAGAGGCTGCTGTGTCCCAGGATGTGTCTTATATATGCCTCTCCTTCTTCGATGGCTTTTCACAGAAAATCATTTCGCCCCTTCTCTTCATTGAACGACTTTCTTTTCATCACCCATTTCGTCTTCGTTATTCTTCTAAAATGATGTAAGTCGTAACAATACTTTGCTTCTCCTAAAAATATTTATTTACTTGCAGCCTGTTTCGATAGAGCATCGGGTTCGTGGGTCCTCCACGCAGGGCACCACCCTTCCCCCCGGTATGCAAGCTTTGCGCTTATGACTGAGAGTACGGAAGGGCTGCGGGAAAAGGAAGGAAACTAGGAAAGAGAAGAAGAGTTTGAGAAAGGGAAAATTCCGGCCCCAGTCTTAAATAGGCTAAGGGGCATAAACGGAACGCGAAACAACATATTTTCTAGGGTGTTTGCTACAACGAATCCTATTAATGAGGAAACAGTACAATACATCGATACAGCAGTGGTTAACCGGGTCTTCCGCGCAGGGGTCCACCCTTCGCCCCGGTCTGCGAGCCTTCGCTCATCACCGAGGACTAGGAAGGGCTGCGGGAATAGGAAGGTAAAAGGATAGGTGAAAGGGTTTTGGGAGAGGGCAGCTTCCGGCCCCAGGGTCATAATTAGACTAAGGGGTAGAAAACGGAACGCGAAACAACATATAATCTCCAGCGTTGGCCGAGGTGAATTCTATAAATAAGAAAACACCGGATCAGCAACCG
The DNA here is from genome assembly GCA_963573305.1 of Pyrrhosoma nymphula. NCBI lineage: Eukaryota > Metazoa > Arthropoda > Insecta > Odonata > Coenagrionidae > Pyrrhosoma > Pyrrhosoma nymphula. Next base: position 61,982,710 of record OY754339.1, on the reverse strand, counting down.
TCCTAGCCCGGTCCGCTAGATACATCGATACAGCAGTGCATCTTTCAGGTATACCTGTGTGAAACAGTGAAATATTTCCATTAAATCACCTTGAAGAAGCCCCATCACGCCACGCGTCAAGCCATTACTATTATATGCCATATAATTTTAAGGGTAATCTACCGGTTAAGGTAGATTTAAATTGAAAAGAATAAATATCCTGTAGATTTTTTTGCCGGGACGGACCCCTACTTCCTTGCAAGATTTGTTAATGAATAAAAATCAAGACCACAAATCAAATAAGATTCAGTCTAATAATAGGCTTTCGTATGGTCTCCACGCAGATACAGGAAAAAAAATTGCCAACCGTTTTAATTTCCAGCTTCTTTGGCAAGTAAGTACACAATCCTTTCAAGCGTCATGTCGTTTTTCCCGTGTGATATACGGACTCGCCAAGAGGAGGAAATTCATTCATTAAGGGACAAGGACTCCCAAGCCTACCGAGAAACGCGTCGCCAGTCGCGGCTCGGCGGCGACCCCTGCGAAAATGGAAAATGCATTAGTGCCCTCGCTCGTGAGTTAACGATCTCGGGGAACCTTAGTGGCCAATCTTCCAATCCAGAGGCATCTTCACTTCGTGATGCCTGGCGGTCTTGTCGCCCTGCTTGAAATGCCTCCGGTCAGCGTGTGTCGTTCAGCACTTACGACGCAACTGTCCCGATATGTACACAATTACACAGTAACCATTCTCCATACTGTCAAATAAAAGACGGGATTTTCAGTGTAGTATGGTTGAGCTATAATTTTAACGTGAAACGTCAGAAGACTGTTTTACGCGACGCTTAGATATCCACTGAAATCAGCGCCGGGCACTCGGAATCAAATTCGGATAGTAAATAGACTTCGTTGCCTTGGAGCCTGTATTTACACGATATAAATTTCAGTTTGCAGTGGGTATGTCCGTGGATTTGATGAACCACGCAGCCAAAATTACCTGCGTCATATTGTTTTGACATTTGCAGGTACTATTGTGTTTACAAAACATTTTAAACAAACTCCAGCAAACCAGTTTGGAAAGTTTAAAAATCGGAAGGAAAGAAAGTGACGTATTTATTCTGATTTCTGCTCTGATAATCGGATACGATTCTTTCACAGGATACAATAACACCCTTTACACGTCAAGAATTTAAACATACTGAATTCATTTTGATTTTCAGCACTGATATAATTACCGTCTGAATGGGTTTTTATCTGAGAAATACTTAATCCACGAATAAAAAGAAATACAAAGGAATGCCGCATGCCAAACGGTCCACGTGCAGTAAGAAATAGGGAGACTGAAGGAGTATAAGCGGTTGCCTTGGAATTTATTACGTTTTCGCACAAAAGAAGAAAGCCGCCAAGAATGAGTGCCAAAGCATGTGTCGTGTATTTCAGAGAAAATGTCGAAATAACTTCAGAATTAGGAAGCAAATGCCAACGGAAAGAGGTGAATTGATGAAAGGGCATCAAGTTCTTAATCATAGAAGCCCAGAATGTCAGCCACAAACCGTTCCTGAACATTTAGGGAGCGACAGAATGTCAAAGAAATAGCCCAGTAGTCGCCCACTTCGTGAGTGCAAATGCGTTTTGTAATTTTATATCTCTCATTTTATTTATAGATACATTTCAATTCATGCACATACTGAACTCATCCACGTGATAAATACGTTAGTGTTTCGGTTGGTTTAACTTTATTACATTTGCAACCTAAAATCTATTCCCAGAGGCACCCTTTTGATTTAACTTCTTTTGTGAATGCACCCTTCACTAAGCCGATATCTATTGATTGCTGCTTTTCTAATTTAGTTTTCACTAATAGTCAAAACTAGCTTTGTAATGTTCTGATTTTCTATTTAGCTCTTGTCGTAATTCGTTCTTTGAATTTCTATTCAAAGTTATGACTTATAAATTTGGTCTCGATCAGGGATGGATAGAATGTATTATTAGCCAGTGGTCAATGCTAAAGCAAGGAGTTATTTTTATATTGAAAGAGAAAAACCGGTATAATTTTCACATTTTTTAATGCACACTTACCTTGTTTTCGGTATTTATTGCCATGATTTAGACAAATGATGATTTACCTTGATAATGGAAATTAATGCTAAAATAACGGACGGTGTGTACGAAGGGTGATAACTACACTAGTGTTTTTCTTAGAGCATGAACATTAAGTATTTCCAGCAAGTTACGCCTGAAACGTTCTCCCAAGAATTATAAAAGTAGGTATATTTAATGAAAGCGAACTCCTGCCAGCAGATACCGCAGAAAAAATTTCAAGAATTAGAGATTCTATCGTCACTTCGAACCATCACGCAATTCTACTCCGGAAGTTGTCTGGTCCTTAACCTTGGGATGATGTTCGTTGAGTGGATGAGAGATACCAGGCTTGTGTCTCTTCCCATATTTACGGAAACGTAATGGCGATTGGTGCACATAGGAGCGTGTACATGTACAAATAAGAATAATGGCAATTTGTATAGACGATTGAGAGGATCATGGATGTTGAGGAGGTCTAAAAGAGAACAACTGAGGGAAAATAGCTGGGAGTGACAGACTAAAGATTAAACAAAATAATTGAGATCCATATACATTATATTCATACTTGCTTGAGCTATCACTAAAAAAATCAACAAATATCGTCCATAACAACGATTTAATAATTCAGAGTAAAAGAACATAATTTTCTAAAAAATGCTCACGGTATTGTCCCGATCATAAAGCGACTGGGATGTGGTGCGACCACGAGTATTTGAAAGCGAAATAAAAATAAATAAGAAAAGACCATTTTATCTGCAAGACTATATCCTCTTTTCAATTTTATATATTATTTATTTTCTCCTCAAGGCGTTTTTACAGTGTATTACATGTGTAATTTCTCATATTTGTTTTTTATCGCAACGTGAACTCCCGAGTAATTTACTATGCATTGATATAAATTATCCGCACTGAAACGCGTGCTGGGATGATAAATACACACTTACACAGTTTAAAGCCTTTGATTTTATTGCTACTGGACTTTCTTAAGTAGCTTTCTAAGTCAGGAAACAACTACAAAATATTTGGGAAAATATGGTATTTTTGCAATGGTATCCGGACATTATTTCTAGCCAAATACTAATCATGAGGGATCTAGGAAAATCAAGAAGGAATCTTCAAGTAACACCAAATTACAATAAAATTGTTGAATCATTCAAGGTGGCGGCAATATCAAAAAGTTTTCCTGAATTCCGAAGATTTCAAGGATTGTGCCACCTTGACTTGCAGACTAATATTTACTGTTTTCGATTATTTTTATAACAATTATTTGAAAAAAATTTGCAATGCTATTACGAATAACATATCACTTATGCATGAAAACCACATATGCATCTGATATAAATAAAAACCAAAGTAAAATAATAAAAAATAAAATAAAATGTAAATACGTGTATGAATACACAAATATTTAGAAAGATGTTTTTTTTATCTGCAACACAAGAGGCAGATTTTTCAACACAAGAGACAGAGTTCAAATAGATCACGAGACATGCAAATACGAGTTATCAACAGCACTATGATTTTGTTTCACAGACGAGTCCACCTGAACCTGGTAGGAAGGTCTTATCAGATGGCGCTCTTTTTACAGCGTGTAAGAATAGATTCAACATTATTTTTCCTTAATCCTGGTTATGAATATACATACTCTTTGAATTATAAGCGTTATATTTTCTGCATCAAAATAAACATATTATTTTGTTACACAACCTTTCATTTTGCTAGTAAAAGGTTTTCTTGGTTCTTTCATACAGAAAAAATATTGAAAATAGTTGGAACTACAACGCTAAAACTTGTTTGCCAATAATGAGTATTATTAAGTTCTATATTTTTGCACCTAATAACAATTTTTTCGCATTTTCATGTAATGCTCTTGCATTTTTTGTTTTGCTATCAGTTTCAAAAATACTTTTCCTAGATTATAAAACATTTTGCTAGATTTTCTAATGGGATATTATTCACATTGTAACATATTTCCATCTTTGACAGTATTCCTTACACAAAAATCATTTTGACAAATGCATAAAAATTATTAACATAAATGACGTGTAAGTTATCTCCATGTATTTGTACGCATATTTTATTCATGAATAAGATTATGTGGAACCTTTGTCGTTAATTTTCCCATGAAAATGTGATAAAAATAAAATAAAGGTTTAACTTTTATTGTATAATTTAGGATGAGTATTTATAAAAGAAAACTAGCATGTATCACAGAAGTCAACGTATTGCAGGAGAAATAATTGCAAGTACAAGATTATGAAACTAATAGGTAGACCGGAAAGTTTTAAAATGTCGATTTTTCCGGGGGAAAATGGGTCTACATTAGCTGCGATTGATCTTTTCCATGAATTTTCCTCTCTCGCTTGGTAGTAAAGACTTATTACTTTTGTTTAATAAATTCTCACTATCACTAACCCCTCACCCTGAATCAAATATCACGCATTATTCGGCCTCCTGCATGAATTAGTATTTCGTAGTATTCATGAATCAGTATAATTAGAATGTTTTAACCCGTGTGCTGCATAAGAGCATTTTTGCGAACGCAGTTGGTCACATATTCTGGTTTATCCTAGCATTGCTCTCCTGACTTCTTCTTGCTCCCCATTTGGTGGCAGGGGAGCGTACGGGTTTCGACCTTGAACTAGAACGATCATTGCATCCCTGGTTGCAAATTACCCCGTGCCGCTCATTCCGAAGGTAGCTTGCGGGGTATAAGCATAGCAAAACTTCGTGGCACTCGCCAGTGGTGAATTTGGAGTCCGTGAATGTAAATCAAGCGGTCATGGTCAGACAAATGTGCTGAAGGACTCCCGCGAGGACATTCAGAGGGACCCTCTGCCCCTCTGACCTACCTCTCTTGCATGTATTACTATCCTATTTTTCGTGCTTCACAGGCGAGTGACACCAAGTTTCGCTACCCCTTTACTCCGTAAGTGTTGAAGCAGAATATTGTCCTCGGGTAGGACGATACGCGAAACCTATTCCCAAAGGCCAGGCACGTGGAATGCGCTCCCTAGGTCACCTCCTTTCGCAAGCGGTGGTAAACATTCCACGGATGAGTCACGGCATGAGGTACATATTTGGGGTTTTAGTGCTTTGGGTGTTGACGTCAAAGGACACCTGACGGAGAGGCCGCAGATTTCCTTGTTGTTTGTGCCTCGTGAATAAGTGCCCTGACTTTAGTGGGCTATTGAATGTTAAGGGACTTAAAGAAAGCCAATTGGAAGAAAAAGGTAAAATGGAAGAAAGGAAAGGGCAGGTAAGGAGCTTCTGAGGGCTGAAAGAGGATTATAGGCTTGTAGAAGGGCGCTCATTAAAAATGCCTTTCTCACTTCATTCTCCTTGAGCCTGCGGACGCCAGTGGAGAAGAGAGAAGGGATATCTTAGAATGGACTACACCTCTCGCAGAAGCTGGTGAATGATGGGTGTGTAGCTCGCTACGCCATGAAGGAACATGTACTAAAAACTGCAAGCAACCTCAAGGATATGTGGCAGGGGGTGAACGTTCACCAAAATGCACTAAAACGTATGCTGCCCGTGTTATAAAAACTTCGTGTATTAATGCACTAGCAAATATCTTTAAATATAAGGCTGAGGGTGAATTTTCGTCAACATGCACTACACAATATTCTTCAAAGATTATGGAGCCTATGACTATTAATGCATTTGTAACTTCATAATTGCCCAGAGTTACAACAGTTATACGGAAAGCATGCTAGACGTGCTGTTATTAATACTTATCATATCAACAGGGAATAGCAACTCAACTAATTAGCTACACTACCAGTCGAACAACTCAATTATAGCCTCAATGAAATCTCTCTTTTGCTTCTTTCAGACAAAATGAAACCTTAAACCTCTCCGTTTTTCAGTCTAATTCATTAATTTTATTCTCATAATATATTTTAATATTTCTGGGAACGTAAAATTTTTTTTGGCGACGTCAGAACTCTGAAAGGCTTGGAACTCATTGAAAAGATTTTTTTTTATTAATCACCAAATTTTCACTCGGGGTAAGTGCAGATTATTTCGGGACGAATATTAAATGGATAAAAATTAGCATATAATATGCAAAATATCATTGTAGGAAGAATTATTTAAGCTGCAGGGTATTACATAATTCTGGTGCAATACCAGTTTGTCAGGGGAAGGACCATATCATATATCTCTTTCGATTGGCTCATACAAGATGGTATCTCGGCTATATCATCGTTGAACTGCGAAAGATAATAAATATATTTGGTAGAAATTTGGTAGAATTAATTCACTTTCACCTAAAATTGAAAGAAATATTCATAATTTAAAATTAATGCAGGATTTTTTTTTACGTTATTCGTTCATGAGATACAAAGTGTGTAGCTTAAGGGCATACATTAGCACTACAATGAGCAGGTGGGCATTTTCCAGGAATTCCTATAAACTCCTCATTTTTCCTGTATATCTGGAATTAATTCCGTAAGTCACAATCGTATTTGATCTATCGTCCGGTGTTTCATTACCGTCCGAATTCCCTCAGCAAATCGATAGATCCACTAAGTTAAGCATTTCATACTCACAATAGGAATAGATAAGTCTAAAAACTCTAATGACATTTAATGCATAGTATATAAGTGTTTTACTTTTGAAATTGGAGCTACCGTTCTTTTTCAGTCAAAAAACCATAAAAATATTAAATTATAATTAATTTGGTTCCAAAGCATTGGCCTAACATAAAAATTGTATTTGTACTTCATATTATTTCTTTTTTATCCCTTGATTGGTTCTCGAGATTTAAATCCCAAACTAGGGTATCTTATCTTGACTTCTTGCCCTGGACAGTACGAATACTCGCTCCTGCTGTCATTCAATTAACTTAGGTTTCACCGTAATCGCGCATCCAATCATCTTAAACCACAAGCCAAAGAATCCATCCGATGAGTTTAATCGCGAAGCGACCTCAAGGATAACTCCAGCACTTGCGCAAAGTCCTGCATTCCTCGGCTACTTCATCGAAATCACTCTTATCATCTCTAGTGCTTCATAGGCTCTTTTCATGCCCGTTCACCACAATCCAGGTCGGCAATACGTCACCACGGCAAGCAAGATTTGGCAGGTTCGAATCCAGCTGTAAGGATGCGGGTTGCTTGTTCCAAACTTTTAGGATTATGAATTATGAGACAGTGAAAGCAAGTATGGAGTGGGGCTCTAGTAAATAAAGAATTGAATACCTATATAAATAGTATCTTCAAAAAACATTATGATACAAAAATGGGACGAACACAACTTTTATTCTTATCTAAATAGTAATACTTAATCCATAGCACATTATTATCATGATTCGAATAAACAAAACTTGAACAAGACCCCCACAGTCAAAAGAAATATTCTGCGATCTAGGAGATCTCTTTTATTTTTTTATTTTCAAAGAAAAACTTATATTTTAGGTGTTCTACACCAGACTACGTAGTAAAGTTTTTCATTTGTCTGCTGGCCTAAATGGTCTTTCCTTTAGACCCTGTTAGTAACTCGGGGCATCGGTTCGGTTGTCCGATTTTAATTGTTATAGGAGTTATTGCGTCTCAGGCAGGTACAACAAACGTGGAGAATCACCAAGGAACACTAAGGACGGAAGACTCAAAAACAAATTATGAGACGTCAAAACGAAGACTCGTGAATAAAAAAAAAACATATCTTAGATGTGCAAGTTTTGGAGGAGTGCTGACAACCTATCTTCGGATTGATAGCTGCTGATGATCGTGAGGCTGTATTATACGATAGCAAAATCTGGGAAGGACCCTGTATTCTAGCCAACAACGGCAACGCTAGACGAAGCCTAGCGTGATTTTAGCAGTCTTACAATTAGAAGAATTCACACGAGCTTGTACATGCACACATTTGCGTGTCATGAAAGTAGTGATTGAAGATCGCGTAGCGTGAGTACGCGATCTTCAAAGTTTACATTGCCGAGCAGGAGTATAAGTTAATATTGGTAAAAAAAACTGCCTGGCCCTGAACGAAGAAAGAACGCAAGAAAAGCCGGAAAAACCAGATCACTTACGCGGGAAATTAGTACAAAGACATTAAACGACTTTTAGAGTCGTCAAAATGCACAAACCAAGCGTTCAGCACGGTCGTTTCACCCCGATTGATATTTTTTTCACCTTAACCTTGGGTCTTCTTCTTGTCGTGAAAGAGAGCTGTGCTCTTGACCCTTCGTTTACCTTCGCGGAAGAGATTCACGGGAAAAGCGTCTGAAATCCAGCATGAGAGTAAGCAAGCGGCGCTTAGTAATCGTGAAAGTGATTGCTAATAACAGGAGATTGACTTCAATTCACTGTTAGAATTTGGTCAAATGCAAAAACAACTTGTAACTACTGCTTTTGTACGTATGCTAGAAAAAAAAATAATTTGCAAACAATAACCCGAATAGTAGCTCTAAACATCAAATAAATATAATTAGACAAAAATTGAGTGAGAAAGATGTTAGTTTCATACTTTGTTCAAAATAAAAATTCAGTTACAACTAAGACGATTTTCTCTGCATGTCTCTCTGATGGCATGACAATAACGCATATTTTACTCTGTAGTTCCGCTAACTAGAAATAAAATTGAAACTGAAATCATATAAGAACTTAAGTTTAGCTGTCATTTTATGTCCCAAAATTAAAGCAGCATTTAAAGTTATTAAGGTTCTTCGCTTTTTAACACTAATTCCTGGAATTATAAGTGCTGATGATAAAATAGCAATGATTTTTTGGACGTGAGATTGTTGTTCTAGAGTTGAAAAATTTAAAATACCATATTTTGAAAGTGTAAACACAATTTTTTATAATGTTGTCATGTTTCAATAGGTTGTTACCATGTTGAGAAGCCGGTATCTGCTCAACTTGATTGCAAAAAAATGTTTGGGACAACTAGGTTACACTCCAGGTATAAGTGTTGGAATAGTTCTGATCTAAAGTTTTTCAAATTAACCCAGACAATATTATTTCAATCCGACAAATCATACATGAAATAATGTAAGAGTTTTTCAACTGCCACAATGAACGGCAATTTTCAAAACATTTACTGAACTGGTAACAGCATCTAAATAAGAGAGGTACAGCCTACATCTACGTCATCCTTGATCACATGCGCATTGAATCTCCTCCTTATTCCCATGCAACATTAATGACTACTTAAACAACCGAGCTTGACCCTAGTAATTTGAAATACATCTAGATATTTTTTCTGCCATTTCCTTTTCATTACACCCTCCCTTTTTCTTGGCTGGCTTATGATGATTCACTTGGCATTGTAGCAGGTAGAAACTAACAGCTTGTCTCGCATGCTTGCTACATACATCTTGTGTCTCTGAGCATTTATAAAGTAGCAAAACACATTAATACTAATAGTTTCTATAGCATTAGCAGCATATAGTTTAGTGCATGAAGGCATAATTTTACCTCCTGACACATAAGTGCAGGATTTTGCCGATGGATTTACAGTCGTAGTTTCATTAGTTTTTGCTGGGTAAATTGTAGTGAATGTTGGTGAAAACTCACCCTATGCCGCACACCCTTGAAGTTTTTTTGCAGGGTACTGTTTAGATGCAATGTACAACCCTCCACGCCAATTGCCTTAGTGGCAGCTCCCAGGATAGAGTATAGGTGTAGGTGCACGGCTTTGCCACGCAGTGGCGTACAAATTAGAGACACCATCTCGGAGTAATTACCGTTGCCACCGATAGCCCACCGCTCTAGATGAACACCGGGTCGCAAGAGCGAAGCGCACACCGTCCACTCGCCTCAAAAAAAACCTTCCGAAAGGCATTCACTTAATCGTTTTGACACGGATTCTCCTCGTGGGGCGCTTGCGAGCGGGCGATGAGCCGTTCATACTTGACGGATCCGCAGGCGAGCAACGCTATTTTGAATAAGTGGAATTCTTGTGACGCGGCGGGCAGCGGCTCCTTCTACCACCATCACTACTACCTGTTGTCGTGCTAAGAAGTCGTCGTATTCCTCTCACCCTCTCTCCTACCTTTAGGAGTTGCCAACCCAGCGGCTTGGCCGTGGCCGCCAACCCAGTCTTCCGCTCCCCACTCCCTCGGTTGTGATCGGCTAACGGTTAACAACGCCGAAAGGTTTGGGGGAAAGGTGGAGGGAGGAGGTGAGGAAGAAGTGGGAGGAAGGGACATGTAGAAGATGATGGTAGGGGAACATGCAAGCAGTCAGGTATAAGTGGTGGACCAGCGGACGAAAGTGAACCCGACGAAGTCAGGCCCGAGATGGAGGATGGTGGTGGAAGTGGCCTAGTCAAGCTGTGTTTCAATTCACTTAAGATGATGAATGCCTTTTGATGCCATCGCAAAATGACTTTTATGCACATCAAAGCAGTTTGGGTGAGATTTTTCCCTGGTTATATTAGGACCCTAATTCGAATTTCATTTTAAAATGTATTCTGTTGTAATAAGCATTAAGTAAATTTTGTAATTTTTATGCCAAAAAATCTTTGCTTTACTTGACTCAAATTCTTATTTATTAGCTCAACATAGACTTTTGAGTTTTTAACTCTTCTACGTTTTCCACTCCATGCGATCAGATCACTCCTATACCAGATGTCGGCAAAGTTTTGAGGCGGAAGAGACAAATCTGTCCTTCACAGAAGTGTAAAAACTATTCGAGGGCCAAAAACGTATTTTTAGAAATAAGGTAAATCTAACGTAGTAGTATAACAAGTTATAACTTTAACTATTTTCAAAAAGGGGGGTTCCAGGCGAGATGTTTGTGGAATATGAACATAATAAGAACTAGGATATTACAATTTTCCACAGATAAAGTTTTAATCGACCCGGGTTTCGATGCACTGCATCATCATCAGGATTAAGATACGTACATAGGCGATAAGACGTAAGGATTGTCCAATTTACCTCCCAACGATTATAATAGCGAGTGGAGGTTAGGAGGTTGGTGAAGGTCTAAGACCGTGATTTCACTTCCTGAATCAAAAAACAAAATAATACGCCTGTAAGGTAGAGTAGTTTGAGCGATATTTTTCCCTAGTACTTTTTATATTAGAATATTATTTTAGAATACTATTTTATAGTAGTTTTTGGTGAGTAAAAATTGAATTAAAAAATAAATTTGGAAGCATACCAGCTGCAAGCAATTATGTTTTTGTGACGCAATCTGTGCTTTGAAATGTCCTCATTTGTTTACCTCCGTCACTCTGGGGCACGCATCCATTGAAAAATGCTACCATTTGCTGGCAAATATCTCGGAAAGTAGCGCAATAAGCGGTTAATATTTTGGAATGTTTAGAAATATAAAACCTTTTCCTAATTCCATTAAAGAGGATATCAAATGACAAGTACATAGGCTTAAAACAATCTATTAAACTATTGACAATTTGGATTAATTAATTTATTAACTTTTCCCAAATGATAAAGTCAGACACACTGAATATTAGGTGTAATGGTATCTCGCTGAAACTACGTGAAGGAAAAACACCACGATCAGATGAGTCAAATCAAATACTAAGTATCTCATTTTATCTTTTATTGTTAAAAAATACTGTTTTCAATGACCGCATGCCGTAGCCATTAAAAAAAATGAAGGAACAAAATATGCAGATTACTCTATGAATATATTTAGAATTGATGCTATTTTAAACTAAATGATCCTACTGTACCGTCATTACTAGCGTAGTGCATGTAGGTGATAACATATCCCGTGCCTGTAAGATGTGAAGCCTCAAACTTGGATGATAGTAACATGTATTGAGGTGTGTTATAAAGTTATTTCTTAAATAAATTTATGCACTAAACAAATTTTATTTACAAATAATTTCATATATATTTTCATAAATAAACTCCGAAGGTGTGTAATTACCGAAGCACACCTGAGGCTGCTTACAGGGTGTTATGTAGAGATAGATGTAGATGAGCAATTAATAAACGCATTTTGAATTCAATTATTACAACTGTGTTTCAACTAGACGCTTCAATCAGAATATTGATCGAAAATGATCACGTTCTGACGCACAGATCGCATCAGGTATGTAACGGTGTGTATGTATTCGGCGTGTTATTATCAGTTATGTGTATAAATAAAATTTATAAGACGTCTCATTACATGTTACTACCATCCAAGTGTGAGACTTCACTTCTTACAACCAGTTTTTCGCAAAACCAGTATTAAGATTAGGGAGAACAATACTATCCCCATGTTATGTTCACTATCACATTCAACACGATGTAATTTCAAGTTAAATTTGCGAAAAAAGCGTGGAAATGCAGGATTTGGTTGAAAATATTAGAAAACAAGTATATTTTTCTAATTTAAGTAGGCAGAGTATAAATTAATATGATTTTAGTGGTATTTCATTTCAGAAAAAAAATCAATTAATTTGGAATAATTGTAAATAAAAAGAGCTTATTTTTTTAATGATACCAAAATATCAGCTACTCACGGCATTACTTTTCAAAATATTTGCTTAAATAAATAGACACCGTTATCCATGGGATATGGTACCGTGGCTGTGCGCTTCAGAAACATATTTAAAAAATAAAGAAGGGGTTTTGACGCACAGGTCACCATCGAAAATTAACAATTGGTACTTCGTATTTCTTTTCAATTATTTTTAAGAATACATTCATCGCGCACCGAATACATTTAATCAAAAAACAACACCTTCGGTTGTTTTGGCCAGGGGTCCGAAAACTGCGGCTCGCGAGCCAAACGCGGCTCTTTAGTTACATTAAAGTAGCTCTGAAATAAAAATGAAAAATTATGTGACAGAATATTTCATTCCTAATTTTCTGATAATATAATGGAGCTAAATAATGATCTGATTACTTCATTAACTGATTTCTGATCTGATCTGATTACTTAATTAACTGATTTCTGATCTGATCTGATTACTTCATTAACTAATTTAATAATCCGCAGTACTTTGCTTTACATTAGGAAGAATAACCTTTTTTGTGAACTACATTTGACCGTATTATTTTTTTAAAGGCGTAGCATAGTAATATAATGATGATTTTTTCTTCATCTAATAGCAAAATAGTTAAATACGAAATAGGATATTACAATTTTCCACAGATAAAGTTTTAATCGACCCGGGTTTCGATGCATAGCATCATCATCAGGAGATCAAATCAAGACCTTCACCAACCTCCTAACCTCCACTGGCTATTATAATCGTTGGGAGGTAAATTGGACAATCCTTACGTCTTATCGCCTATGTACGTATCTTAATAACGAATCGTATTTCACGAGATTTTTTTACCCCGTTTAAAATACACATGCACTTTTTCATTCAGTTTGTACTGGACGCATTTTTTTGTCTAACTTAAATTCAGGAACGGAAGGTAAGATCTCAGCCTGTAGACTAACTTTACGACCGCAAAAGGGCCCTCTTGGGATTTAAAATATCAGTCCAAGCATTTCCAGTACTCGTAGTCAGCTGTAATGGCCTTGCGAACCGTGAGAACAGCTTCATTGCTATTCTTCTTACAGTGTACCAAGCCTACTGCCTCCAATCTTCCTACCCAACTGCAACAACTGAATTGGAAATCACTATTACGCCGTTGTCTACGATTTAGACCTTATCTTATAAGTACATTTTGGGGAACCCTAGGTTATGCAAGAATGAATCACAAGTGATGGAATCTCCGCACGGAGTTCCAGAGGTCGACGTTGAGGTGTCAGAAATAAGTACCGGACTGAATGAGTGATGATATGGAGGAGGATGAGGTGACTGTTTCTCGCAAACTTTTGGCGTGAATTAGGCTGAGTGGTGACGAAATAAGGAGAGGGTAGGGAAAGATGAAAGGTGTGTGCGCAAAGAGTGTAGCTGATTGGATTCGGGAACGGAAATTCCTGGACAACGACGGACTACGTAAAGAAAGTCCCGCGACGGCCGAAGGAAAAAGAGTCCGGCTAGCGGAGGATAACCGTACACTGAAAAGTGTTACGTGTCGAAAGAAAGGATGACAAGAAGCAATGGTAATGGCTCGGAAGTGGCTCTGGATGGAAGGCAGGAGGCAAGAGGAGGCGGAGCAGGGCCGTGCCGTGGCAGGCGACCTACGGGAGTCAGGTGGGGGAAAGGAGAGGGGGGGGGGGGTTGGATGGGATAGTTTGAACCAGTTTCTCGTCGACTTCTGATTCACTGAATTTTTCGAAACTCCCTTTCTCTCTTTCTTGCAAATCCTTCGCGATTCGTTCCCCTTTTCAGGACTTCCTCTTCCCGCAGCCGGAAGTGACGGACTCATTCGAAAAAGATGTCTACGAGTTGAAAGAGTTACAAAATCTTAATTGACGCGCTGACACGATTCCATTTCACGATTCATTTTTCTGGTGGTTAGATAACTATACGAGGGCTGTTCTTTAAAGAATTATCAAATTTTTTTGTAACAAGATGCAAAACTATACACATCATCCACATTTTTGATCGTACTTCTCGAAAGAGTCCATATTGGGTGCAATGCACTGGCCTCGTATTTTTCACCAGTGTTCGAAGATATCCTGGAAGCTTTTTTTAGTTCTCTTAAAATTACCTCACCAGCTTTCAGCACTGCTTCTGATGATGTAAAGTGCTTCTTCCGAAGGAGTTTCTCGACATTGAGGGACAAGAAAAGATCAAAAATCAGTGTGGACCACAGAGAAGAATAGGCATTTATTCTATACTAGGCTCTAGGCTTTGGCTCTTTACGATTTTCGCGAGATATTCAGCAGCAACATTGTGATATGCGATCGTGCATTATTGAGGTGCAGTATCCAGTCTGCTGCTATTAAATGCGACCCTTTTTTTATTTTGACCCTGAGAGAATTTGCCATTTGAGACACTTAATCCTGTTGCTATATGTAAGAATTGGCACTGCATAAGTCTCTTGTAGTTACACATAGGCCGCGGCCCCCGATTTAATCAGGAGAAAGCAAAATTTCAATGCAGCAAACTGCTCGTCGCTTGTTACCTCTGTTGTTTCCGCAGGAGAACTGAGCATATTTCAGCTTGCAACGGCTGGCACTGACGAACAATAAATTTAATTCAATGAGACTTTTCCCACGCATAAATTACACATAAAACCAATAATATTACAGCAACTTTAATTATTGAACGATAAATTATGCGAATAAAAATGTATCATCATCATGTACAGCTCTCACAATTGTCATAATTATTTTAATTATCGAATAGTGTTCTGCAATTTTTCACAGATAGTTTACAGTATATGCGTTAAACAATAATAGTAAAATGGAATGGATAAAAACCTTGTAAAATTTCACAGACTATTTAATCTACACCTAAAGAATACCCTGCAAGCCACCTCAAAGGTGTGTGTCTTAATATGACGACAGGTACTGTTCCGCAGTGGGCATCATTCATCATCGGTCGTACAATCCTAAGACTGGTTTATTTCTACCCTCCATCATTCCCTGTGTAATGATAGTTCCCTTAATCCTTAGCAGTTCTCTTTGTCTACCTTTTTCTTTCTTTGGTTCATATGTATTATTCTCTCGCCATTCCTAATGGGACTTTTCCTCTATTTTTCCTACCGTTATATTCCTCATCGACTCATTTCGCCTCTGGGTGTGCCCAATCCATCTGATTCTTCTATTCGGTATAGTGTTCCACATGTTCTTATCCTCTTCTACTCTTCTGTAAACTTATTCATTTCTTATTTTATCCGTCCATTTGATCTTTTCTCTCTTCCACATGCTAGGATTTTGGTCTCCTTCTTGTTAATTTTCATGTTATATTCTTCTAGAACTTTTTCCATTTTATTCATTGATCTTTGAAGATCATCGCGATTTCCTGTGGAGATCATTAGATGCCATGTAAACAGTGGACATCATTAGGTCTGATAACGTACATTTATGGATGCAACTGGTCGTATTATCAAAGACTATGAAATTATACAATGAACTGATTCCTTCTCGGTGAATGCTGATTGTAAATTCTCCTCGGGTTACCCACTGGTTAAGGTTCTCCATCTTCGCCGACGTTTCGAGGAGCGAGTCGCACATCAAAACGTCGGCGGAGATGGAGGGGGGCCTGTAGCTGAGCGAAATCCGAGAAATATTTACCATCAACATTCGCCCGGTACGAATCAGTTCGTACGCGTACGGCACCATGGCCAACGAACGCGAAACTCAGAATGTCCTCCTCAGCGGCGGTCGAGCAAGGTCCATCAGGGCAGAAAGCTCCACATTTTGTGTCCCGATTCGGCGTCGTCGAAGAAATCTCATGGTGCATCCGCGCCTTACCTCCTAAATCCTGATCACTTGGTCCAAGTTGCTTGCCGCTCGTGATCACGGGTCGATCGCCCCAGAAACAGCTGAGTCACGACTTCGATTGGACCGTCGCAAGTGGATAAAAATCGACCCTTCCTTCTTCTCTATTGTTGTCCATTTGTGCGGCCGATCGTGCTTCGGCTATCGCTTTCATCGCCTTCCTCCTCAGCCTTCTGCTGGAGGCACGGATGGGACTACGCGAACGCCCGGATACAGTCCAGTCTATCTCCTCTCTCCACACCCCCGATCAACAACGCACGCGATCGAGGAGATGCGTTCGTGCGTAACAAGACAGGGGTGGAATGAAAGGGGTACGGTTAAATGGGGCACCGCTCTGTTGAATGGAGAGGAAGTAGATATGACGAGAGGGAGGTGGCATTGGTGGGGCAGGAGAAAGAGAGAGAGAGAGAAGAAAAGGGGTTTTTCCATTCTCGACCGCCCCCAGTCCCTCCCACGCGCTGCCCCCGTGACCCAGTGGCCCCCGCGGGAGGGTGGGGAGCGGGGGATGGGGGTGTGTGGGCGTGAGATGGGACGGAATGGCAGTCTGGAGGTAGAGCGGGGAGTGGGCGGCCCTCGGCCGAGTTCCCTTGTTTCCGTGTCTCGATTCCCGGCAGTGACTCAACCATTCGGCGGAAGGCGTGGAGCAGGGACTACAGTGGTAGTGCTGCGCTATCGAAACAAGAGTAACCGATAATGGGAGCTTTCCATCCACTCACGTGCGCTCTTCACTTCGCAACTCTACAGCGCAGTTGCTTCTCATTCGTTCCAGACCTGCGCACTTCAAAACAAATCGGGGGCAGAGTTTATGTGCGCTAAACAACAACAGAACTTCGAAAATCGAATCTGCCATCGTTGTTTCTGTGCTGGTTTTCAGTTAAATCGTCAAACATAGTTAATGTAAACTATTTAATCACTCTCTGGTAGGTAAGCAAATTTTACGTTTTTAAATAGCTATTTTGAACGAATTTGAAAACTCTACAGAACTTATTGACTACTGTGAGTCCACAGAAATACAATGCCTCTCTTTCGGTTTACTCAACGATTACCGACAGTTAAAGTACCAAACACAGCCGCCACGTCCTTGCTTTACAGTGTTATATACTTGCTAACAAAGTTGCGTCAGTGCAAGTGTCCATATAAAACTTAGTTTCTAAATAATTTAAAATACTACTAGAATAACATTATAAGGTAGACAGCAAATCGTTTATTTGAAGTTGATTACGAAAGACTTACAAAAACTCTCTTCCAGTTTCTCTCGACAATTATCAACGGTAGACGTACCAATCACAGCCGCTAGGGTCTTGTGTTGCGGCGTGTATGCTTGTTCACATCGTTACGTCAGTGCAAGTGTCCAGATTAAACATTTTTGCTTAGTAAATGCTTCTTTCATTTCACTGTGTAAACTGATTTCCAGCTTTAACTCATCATATTTGTCAATTCTCCATTAAAAAAGTTCAACATTTTTTGTATTTTAGAATAAAAATTCATATTGTTTATACAGAAATTAAAAAATAAATGTTATCCGCCGGTTATGGTAGTAAATTTAATACAAATGGTACATTAACTATGGGGATATACTCGATCTCCATAAAGGAAGGAGAATAGTTTTTAAGCTTGTGTGATAAATCAAACTCCACTGTCAGCGAGAGATAAAATTCATTTAAAGATATTGGAACGGCGCAGTATGATGGTTAAATTATTCTAGGATAACATAATAGGGTCACCAAAAAAATTTTTTCTCCTTAGCTGGATGCAAAAGACAGAACATTTCGGGTATTTATGGAGGCTGATACACAAAGAATAACTTTCAGAATATATGAATTGTTTTAAATTCGCAACAACTCTTATTTGCGTCATGATTCAGAGAAAAATCCATTTCTGAACTATTCGTTCGTCTCTCGAATAGTTATCAAAGAATTTTCGTAGCAAGTATGAACTATCTGAAAATAATACCTAACTTATCACACTTCTTATAAAGTCGAATTTATCTTCGCCGTTCTATGTAGAATACGGAAAATGTCTTTTGGTTTTCTACACACAAATGAGTCTTGACTATCCGAGTCCCGATTTACACATGTTCCGTATTATCCAAGGTATTTTATTATACAAGGTATGGTGATGCTGTGGCTTCACTAATCCAGTGTAGCTCATGGAAACGAACGTCAGAATTTGACAACAAGGTAGAAGTAGCAGAGGATCCGATAAAGTCATTGAGATTCGCAGATGGCCAAGCGTTACATAGCCGCTCAACCAAGGGGTTGCAGTCCATTATGAGTGCGTTATAAATATAGAGCGAAAGGTAAGGTGTGAAGATAAATCATTAGAAAAAAAGGTGATGAGATATTCTAGAAATATACTGGACCTAATATTTGGGTCGTAGGGTACAACATGGAGGAAGTGAAACATTTTAAGTACCCAGGGAGTATTTTGGAAAACAAATGGCTTCAGTAGCAATTAGAATTTCTCTGGCCAATGAAGTATTTTGAAAAAGAGACAATTGGGTGAGGAATTATACTGAGAAGAGACGCTAAGTAAAGATAATTGAAATTTTATATATGAAACGTAGCGCTCTATAAGACATTTCTACATACATCTACATTTCCGGATCTCCACTGCGTCCTTTCCGGACGCAGTGGAGATCCGGAAGAGGCAGTCAGAATTAATGATGTACGGAGAGGAAGGAAACTTTTGACAAGGGAGGTAGAAGCGATAGAGGTAAATATATGGGGAAGCGTTGACTAAAGAGGAGAGAATAGGAATTTTGGATGATATCAAGGGGCAGAAGGTAGGAGATAAAAAAACTTAGATCAATGCGAATAGTCCCGTCGGCCCGTCGGTAGAACGGCCCGTAAAGGGAATGAATATAGCTAGTGCTTGCCAGAGACGTACCACGGAATTGATCGAAAATTTAATGAATTGAAAGAAAGGAATTTAATGAACATAC
Organism: Pyrrhosoma nymphula; assembly: GCA_963573305.1. Classification (NCBI taxonomy): domain Eukaryota; kingdom Metazoa; phylum Arthropoda; class Insecta; order Odonata; family Coenagrionidae; genus Pyrrhosoma; species Pyrrhosoma nymphula. Next base: position 61,963,447 of record OY754339.1, on the reverse strand, counting down.
AATGCGTGGTAGGTATTGTGATTATTCAGTATTTTATTTAAGTTTGGTTTGCTACAACTCGATACTCCATTCTATTTCCACGTAATCAATTTATCCAGTTGGAAACCAATTACTATAACATTCCTCATACTTCCCTTGAGATATTCTATCCTTAATTTTCCTTAATAAGTAATTACTCCACAAAGCATTACTTCTTTTATATGGATATGCTTCCGACATTTCGTAAGCTATTGAACATATTCCGTTACCTCTAATTTAGAAGTTTGGTACTGAATTTATCATGGTATAAAATCATTACACCATTGATAAATGTAGTCCACGGCATTGTGAATTAAGTGCCGTCTGTTAAACGTGATATTTCTTATGTTCGAGAGACACGAGTGAGGAAAAGTTACAGAGGAAGTCGAAGCTTCCAAAGTCAGCATCCTAGGACGTGCACCCGTCACTGCGGTCATTCAAGAAGTGTGTGTGAAGAATTTTCATGAGAATAACAAGGAAGTGGTATGATTGATTTCATAATCTCATTGCCTACACAGTGTTTCAATTGAGTTTCCGAATGGTATTTAGCGCGGAATACATCCATCTCACGGTTGAATGATTGATTTGATTGCGTCCGGTGTTCAAACTTCCATCAACCGTAACGAAAGGATTCGTCTTTTTTTGGACTAAGTTTAAGCGGAGTTTCCGTTTCCTGCAGCGTAAATTAAGTCATCTTCATAGTAAATTGACATTTTTCAAATGACCTTAGAATATGACGTTCAATTCTTATCCTATATTTAACTGAGAAAAGTATGGTAAATATCTCTTTATGAATAATTCACCATTATCCTGGGAAAATTTTCAAACAAGACAAGCACGATGAGAGATTTTCCGAAGAATAGTTAACAGGTCACAAAGGTTTTTAATTAAGTAACATCAATTCCACTGTTTCTCCTGCTCTTGATGTTGCACGACAGCTGCAAAATGTTTAACACACTAATTCGTGATGACCAAACAAAACATAATTTTGCAATGGCTTGGATGGAAAACTTCCGTTTCGAATTCAACTATTTTAACAATAAATTTGAAGGGGAGCAAAGGGGAGGAATTCCCTCTGAAAACTAAAATAAACATGTTAAGATTATTCCTTTCCTAAAATGGATCAATTCAAAAGTGTGCCACTTACACAAATTATATATCATTTTCTAGAGTTTTAGGGCAAAACCTGATTTCAGATAAAGGTGAATGTTTGTCTGTTACGCATCGTACTGGAACTCCAGCCCTGAAGTCTTCTAAGTATTGAATGCCTCAAATACTTTTACAAAGAACCATTTAAACATAAAACTGTTTTTCTACGACTAGGAGCGAACATAAAATTAAATTTTAGATGAAAGTTTCACGTATAAAAAGAGAAGATGGTTTTTACGCCACGGATTGACAAATTTCCACCTGTCATTCTATCCTCGGGTTTTCTTTTACATAAATAGCTCGTAATGATATCGAAAAATTGATAAAATTACCATTTAAACTACGAGAGTCTGAATCTGAAGATGTTCTGTATCTATGTATTATTCTTATTTCATCGGGCTGGTACTGCTCTTTGGAACTGTAGTATTTTTCATACAAAGTAGGTGAGAGACAGAATTAGATGGGATCCAGGCACAGATATTTGTTTTCTTTCTATACAATGCTCAAAACATTTTATTACGTCCCCTTCGGAAACATTTCATGGGGAGGGAGTTTAGATAAATACTTTGTAAGAGAGCTAGTTCTGTCGTGCGTCGAAGCCTGTTTATATGAACTCGGACGAGTAGATGCGTGGACACTTGTGAAAACACAACCACATAATTAACACAGGTGTGACGCATAGAAATGTGATAAGTTGGAAGCACTTTCAAGAAATAAAACATAAGTCTGTGACTAACTTGGCCTTATTCTATGCCTCTGAACTGCCTTGAATGAAAAATATACATGTTCCGAGAGAGTTGTAGCAGCCCCTTGAAATATTAATGATAATAATTGATATATGTTGCATTACTTGGTTAGCAAAAAAGTGTACATATTTAGTAAAATAGCTAATAACTCTCTGATGGTGAGTTGGACTCTTAGTGCATGCCTGGTGTGGAGTCATCTCCTGCCACAACTTCCAGGTGACTAACAGGGTGCCACGTAGTTGTAAATAGAAATTATCATTCGTTGTATTCACCTATAAATCAACTGTTGAGAGATGCTAACGAAATTACTAAAATTGACTTCTTTGATCACCCTTTCTAAGTATGAAGAAAACCCTTATTCTACATAAATGTTGATGTTACCTTCAGTGACAATGTAAATGCTCATATTTTGTATCACTTTATTTTCAGTGTATTTTTATGAGAGAATGAAAAATTTTCTGTTATTCTAATCTATTTTGATGTTTTATATGTACATGTTTTTACACGATCGTGATTCTAATTTTGTACCCTTCATTATGTAAAAGGGTATGCCCGCAAATGAATTATGCTACTGTTACTGCATATTTGACGGGCTTATGTTCGTTTATTTTTGCAAGCTGACGAGTTAACCCGATGCAATTTTGAAGGGTGAATCGTTCGCGCGTCAACATGCACTCGCTACGTTCATAAAAGCCTCCATATATTAGGATAGTATTCGAATTACAGCTCCCTTAAGGCGTGGGGAAATATTAAGCACAACCGTGGAGGAATCGAGTGAGTGACTGTGAGTTTGGCAAAGGTTTAACCGTTTGACGGATCGGAAAGCTTGAGGAGGATGTATCATTAATGACTCATACGCTATTGAAAGGGGAATTTCGGCCGTTGACAAGATGAGAGATGGTTTTTTCGTCTCTTGACTCCGCAAGACGCTGTTTGTGCGCGAGTGTTTGAGACGGGTGGGGAGAGAGTAGTTGGGTGAGACAGCACATTTGACCCCGTTGTAGGCCCTCCGCTGAATATTTATAACTCCACCATATCTTATGCTTTCACCCGGGGTTTTTCTTTCCAAACATTCCAACCATCTGCGGTGATCCATATCGGAGCTCATTCAGCAACGGGACTTTTGTGGTCGGGCCTCTGAGATGGGAGAAAAAAAAGTCAAAGAGCAAGTTTTTCTCACCTTCTGTAACAGGCAGCTAAACGCTATCCGCAAATACCAGATTTAATGATCTAACAGCACCGGGTCAAGCTGCTGTTGTTCTCATGGTGAAAGATTTTAATGAAGCTTCACTGAAAAGGAGGATCCTCTGTACATGATAAAAGACGTCCCATCGCCGGCTATAATGGAAAAAATTTACTTAAAAACTATTTAAGTAATTAATTTAGTTTTGTCTCTTGTCTGATTTCTGCTTCTTCAGAGTATTCCTTAATAAATTAAATGAGAATATGTTGCTTGAATGAAAAAACTGAAAACGTTTAAATTCTGTTAATGGCTATAGGTATCTACTGAAAATAGCAGTTTATCTAAGAATCTCCAATGAATAGTTACTGCATAAAATAAATATTTTATTAGGGTATTCAAAGCAAAAATAATATTTCCAAACTATTCATCTACGTAGCTGAGTGGCAGAAAATCTCCCAAGCAAATCTTTAGTGAATAATTATTTGTTTAATGATTACTGTAATAATATAATTGTCAATTTTTCTTTTTCTTGCCAGTCAAAAAATGTGCTGTTATATCATGAGTAATGGACTTGTGAGAAACATTGTTGAGGTGTAAATTAAAATAACGACGGAATTGCTTCATAAAAACAATAAAAAACGATTTATGCAAAAATAATAATTCCAATCATTTCTATAAAAAATAACGAAGAGAACATTTTGAACAAAAATTTCTTTCGTTAAAGAAAACGTTCATTATTTAATTTCTTCGAATGCTACGTTGTTTTATAGAAAATTTCCATATTTCAGCACTCTAGACCTGAAAACCCTTTTTGTATAATTCTGTTCATGCAATTTCTTATAACTAAATTCAGACCTCAGCAATGAACAAATTTGAAAAGTACCTTCACGTATCAATTTTGAACTTTTCCATCAGTAATTACTGTGAGGTCCATGGATAATACTCATAATTTAGTTGATTACCTTTAAAAAAAACGATAAATCTACTACGTAAAGCATTTTCTTTAATGATCATGTTTGATGATTTTCCGGACGCCTTTGAATATAATTCCAGTCTTAGTTATTTTTCATAGTATACAGTTGCTTTGAAAATATGACTGAAAAGATTAAAATTTGATAAAAATTTCTTTTTCTCCTTTTGTGTTCAGCAACTATAATGAACACTTACTACTTTGTTTCTTGTTTATCATTGTTTCTATAAGTTATATGGCCCATATGAGCCAACTCTGAGATTTGATGATGTGGACACACGTTTATCGTTAGTCGTAATTTTGTAGAAACTATATCATTGTTTAAAAAATATCATTAGCAGTTATTCTAAGTTCGTAATGGTATTAAATTGGATTTGAACCGTGCTATGGTAAAACTTAATGCCATTCCAAATCTTTCATTATTTATCTTCCGGTTATGATCTAGGTTGTCATACAGAAAAAAATGCAATGTCCTACTTTACAGGTGCATATGAGCATTAATACTTCGGACAAGTAATGCGTTCTAAAAAACACTGGATCAATTATTACTATTAGTGTAAAATAAGGGTGTATTTTTCTTCCCCAGGAAATATGGTATCAGATATGTTCTAAAGGATAGAAAATAAAAGCTTCAAATAAATTGAAATTCACGCACGAATAAATTGCTTGACTGTAATTTTTGACCACTGAAGAACGTACTTAAAATTTACTCAGGCTACCAAAAACTTTGACAACTCTTTCATTCGCATTTTAATGCTCTGCTTTAGTGATTTTATGGGAATTGACTGTTTATGAAGGATTAATTCGATAGTCCTTACACTTAATTCAGGTCCTAATTAAATTAATTTTTTCCAATTTTTTCATCGTTGGATGTACCTGAATAAAGAGTTATCTATCATATTCTCTATCTTTTCAGTTCCTGAATGCTTAGCTGAAGGAGTAAACGGCACTAAAATGGAGCTTGATAAACCGCCACCTTCCTCAGCGCTTCCCTCGTGCATCGTCCGTTCCGTGAACCACGACACGGAATCTACGGCAGAGTCTTCCTTCCGCGGCCGCACTGGCGGCGCCACTTGTCGCACCGCCACTTCCACGTTTCCCACAGGCCGTACGCGATCATCTCTTCTTAACCTCCTTTTCTTCCCATTGTTGCTCACGCTCTTGCTGAGCTGCCTGCCACAGAATACTTCCGCGTCTCCGCTTTGGTATCCAGGTGAGTATCGCTAATTGTCATGCCTCTTCCGCTCTTCAGTGGACCTAATTATGCACCTGCCTCGAAACAAACTACATACCGACGATGCTTTAAGAACACCAAGGAAATAACTCTAGTGAACAAGAGCGTTGAGAATCAACTAAATACTTGGAAATGAATTGACTTAAAAATATTTTTATCGTAACCCTAATAATTGTAGCGTCCAAAAGTTATAGGAAGTTACTAGAGTTAACAATACCGTTGGAAATCAAGAAAACACACCCCGCCGCTTTTCAAAAAATTTTAAAATCGCAATCCTGGAAACTGAAGCAGATAATAGTTATAGGACACAATTCTGAAATAAGGGTTTTAAAAATGCAAACTAATATTCTGGTTTAGAGGAAAAAATTAGTTGTATTAACATACTCGTATGAATCAGCAGTACCTAACTGCTTACGCATTCTTAGACATACTACATTGAGAGCATAATTAAAAACTGTAATGTTCCTCAGAAGCATGTGTGACAATTAACAGCAAATAATATATTTCTTTGCCCATTTCTTTCATTAAAATCACTCTATCGTACCAGTAATTTATTCAGACCTTAATAATATATAGATTTTAATTTCATAAATCCAAAGAACTCTGGAATTTAGATGCAGATGAAGAGGAAAATTGTTATATACATACGTCACTTCAACCGACCATCCATCAAATTACAATTAAATAAAGTAGTGCACAAAGGTTCAATGTGCTTTCCATGGTCAGATATAATTACAAATTATTCTAACAACTGTTGAAGATTTGTAAGTGTAATGCTTTTTACCTGATCAGATTTTACCTCCTTTATCTCGGTTTGGGTCCGGACACAGGTTTTAATGCTTCTTGACCCACGCAGCTTCCGCAAGTGGGTTTAATTATTACGGCTGAAAATGAAAAAAGCAATTCATGCAACCTTTCAAGAGCCAATTTGTAATGATGGCTTAGATATACTCAAGTGGAAAAATTAAAGAAGAATCGAATTAATTCCATTGATTTGAATGGAAATATGTCTAGTCTACAATTTGAATGCAATAGTCACAATCTCCATTTTTACGATATTCGCGATTTCACATTTCACTTATAAGTTAGATAAATGCCTGCATCATACTCAATTGAGCCGTTGGGAATAAGTACGGTTTAAGTAAAAATGGCCACTTTTTTAAAATGGAGCTCAAAGTGTATTAAATAAAACATTTAACTCTAGATACTGATTTCTTGTGAACACATACTTATGGTAGACTAACAGCATTCATGTACAAAACAAAATACCGGTAGTGGAATACTTCTGTGCACCTAACAAAAGTGTGGCAAAAAACTAAATTACACCACTTATGCTCCCAACGCTAAGTTAACAGGGGGGAATTGTATAGTAACTTATGTATTCCTACCTTAGGTAATCTTAAATTCTCTTTTATTTTCAGCTTCCATAGAACCTCGGAATATTCGCAATCTACCATGCGTGAGCAAGAAAACTCAAGAAACGGGCATTTGCATGTTCGCATTCTCGTGCTTTAAAGTTAATGGCACGCATCTGGGTACCTGCATAGACAGGTTTTACTTTGGTTCCTGCTGTCAGCTACCGGATAGCTACGATCCCAATGCCATAGCAAACGAAATCCTTGTACACGAGACACATCCATCACCACTTAGGCCACACCCGACACGAAGGCCCACAATCAACGCGACCATAACTTCATTGATCGGAAAGCCAACGAGACCCTCGACAACAGCTAGACCAGCTACAGGAACTTACACAAAAACGACGACAAAACCCATTGTCACGAGACCTACCCTCAGACCAACTGCTACAAAGCCAACTGCAGTGACTGGAGGTAAACCGACTACTGCAACCACAACTAAGCCCACCACGGTTTCGAACACTACTGTAGCAACGACTGCACCCAACAAAAAACCGCCTTTGCTCGGGGACGACCAGATACTGACCACGACCCCTAAAATAAATACAAGTTCCGTGACCAAGCCTACGCCTAAACCAGCTCTAACCAGACCAACGTCGAAACCGACTGCTAGACCTACGGCAAAGCCGGTGACTAGACCTCCCATACGACCACCATCTAGACCTACCTCGAAGCCGGGTGCTAGCCCTACCATTAAACCAAGTTCTAAGCCTACACCCAGTGTCCCTCCAAGGCCAATTTCTAAACCGACTCCAAAACCAGTCACAAAACCAACTGCAAAGCCCACAGTAAGACCGACGACGAATGCAACTCTAAGACCGCCACTCAAACCTTCACCGACCAAACCAACAAGCAGGCCATCTTCTAGACCGACTACAAAGCCCACGACCGCAAAGCCTATATCCCAACAGCAGGTTTCCAAGCCCCCCGTAAAGCCGGGAACGCCAAAACCGACCGCTAGACCGACAAACACGACGAAGCCCACGACGAAGCCCACGACTCAGAAGCCTTTGCCTCTAAAACCGACGGTGACAAAGCCGATTCCACCTAAGCCGACGACACCTAAACCGACGACACCTAAACCGACGACACCTAAACCGACGACACCTAAACCGGCAGCTCCAAAACCAACGACTGCGAAACCGACGACGACGCAGAAGCCTTCGAGCGCAGCGACTACAAGACCTACGACGAGCGAGACGTCCGAGAAACCATTGACGACAGTCACGACCACACAGACTCCGCCGCCTAACACAACAGTTGCGCAGTCCTCTGCCACCACAATCCCCAGCACAATAACGACCCAGGCTGACACTGCGACCAAAGGCCCTTCGACTACCCCCGAGACACAGACTCAGATCAGCAATGAAATACCGCCTATCAAGCCCGGGGAAACATCAGGAGTACAGCCACCGGAAGCCGTGGAAGAGGACACGAATGCAATTGCAACCGGTGGGTCGACTCAGGGAGCCTCAACAGGTCAAGGTACTTACCACAATAAACGTTTGAAATAGAAATGTCTACAAGTTTTCTCTTAATCACTAACTATCCTCATTATTTCAGTCATGAGAAAGGGGAGTTCAATTCCTGACCTGTCCCATGCGAACTCCTTAACTTCTTAGTAATGTTTCCCTGTGTGGATTTTATTAGCTTGATGTTGAAGCGTAACGGGAGAGGAAGAATAATGATTTGAACAACTAATGAAAGCAGCCTCTAACCTGACATCCCCCTTTGTTTGCCTGAGCAGTTGTCCCTTAGTCTCCCCGGAGACTTTCCTGAAATTTTCCATTCAAATGTGATTATAACTAATTCATGTGATCAGAAGTGTGCCCGATCCTCGTTTGCGTGTGTTGTTCCACAAAGTCCATTTTTCTTCTGCTCTTTCATCTATCTACTCACATTGTCCGTTCCTTTGGTGTTTAGAATTTTTCAAAAAATGTATATTCAAAATTAAAACAATCAAACATCCGTCATACAAGAACTAATTACTGATTTCCACCCCTAATATCCTAGAGTTTATGAAGTTGGAAATGAAGGTTCTGATAATCAATGTCCATTGTTCACCATTTATTAAGATGCATACAAATGTAATAAAGATTTAGTTCTATTGGATCGTACAGAAAGCTGCTCCAGATATATGATATGAGTAAATGCGGCAAGACCTATTGACATTCTGCCATCGGTTTTTCACTTAAATCACAACTTTTACCTTCATGACATCAACTGTAAAATACGCTACAATTTTTCATTAGCGTTCATTTGTCTAACCTGGCAGTAAATGATAAAAGTTTGCATTATTGAATGGTAGCTTCACTGATGGCCAATGTAAAAGGAGAAGCAATTTTAGCCCAATATAACTATTAGTGGTACAGCATACGTTATTCCATACAAATATTGTGGACTGATAAATTACAATAGGCACTTGACTAACTCCAACACTATTTCCTTAGGATCAACTCCCAGCACAGTGTCTTCGACGACTTCAGGGACCACGTTGACGAGCCAGGAGCAGACGGAGACCACGGTTCCTAGTTCTACGACTCTTGAGCTTCAAACCACAGTCGACAATGCAACCTCCGCCACCACATTGAGTACTAGTGGCGAAGCAGTAACGACTACGAGCTCGCCAGACACCATGACGACAGCGGGGCCAGGAAATGAAGGACTTAACATGACCAATTTTCGCGAAGGTACTGAGTTATTGCAACCAAAGAAATTTCATTATTTTACCTTTCCCACTCGTATCTGAAAGAAGTACCTCCAGTAAAAGTAACTCCGATAACAAGTCCCAATTTATATGTGTATTGCGGAATAAATATTTCTTCGCCAATTTGAAAAAAAAAGTTTCCGGTAATCAGCCATTTAGCACCAATAGCTAGATTTTTAAATCGTCATTTTCAGCCTCAAATGGCTATATTTACTCTAATGGTGGATTGGTGGCGTCTTTCTCATTAATATTTAGTTTCTAAAAATTTTAGCCTGTCTCAAAAAATTGTGTTGATGACAAATGGAAAATAGAATGAATGCAAGTTATCACCATTTTGAGACACAAATTCTAGTCTTGGCCAACTTTTTTTTCCTCATGGTAAAAGTACTTCGAAGCAAAGTTGTCTTAAAATTTAGGCACCATAAAAGCGGAATATCAATGAACAAAATGTTTCGTATCAATGACGATTCTATGTGCTTTTTTCATTAATCTGACGTTAGTTTTTGCCCAGAAGCCATTTTATTTGATTATAACATAAAGGCAATGATAAGCTTTCTGTTAAATATAAGGGAAATCAGAGTGATTACATGACTAGATCTCAGGCATCTTCAAAATTTTTTGATGTCGTAGTCATCCACTTTTCTCTCTCATGCACATCAAGTTACTTACAAGTACTAGTGGCGATGTCTTTATCAATGTCTTCAGGGTTGTCTTTCACTGTCACTATCGATATCTTTAGGGTTGAAGGCATTCTGTATGCAAAAATCTACAGTAATCATTTCCTGAGTCGTTCAAGGTTACAACTCCAAGGCCCAGTTTAATATTTAATGGTTTATTAATTTATCTGTTGAAAAAGAAATTCTAGTACAATCTGTTATCGATAAATTTCACGTCAACTAACTCACCGATTAATTACCTAACTCCCTAATAATAGTAAATCCCTAACTCCCAGTTAACATCAAGTTAACGTAAAAGTCGTGTCACCTTGCGATCAAAGTCAACCAGACATTGTAAAACCATCGCAACACTTACACTTAAGTTACACAGATGTATTAAACATGTCGAAAGAAATTCAAGAAATACAAAATTGTTATTTTTAGATGAATATTATATCCATTAATCAATTCAGTTAATATCCTTCAATAGCACTTATTGGACGGATTAGAGACGAACAAAAAGTGCTGATAGTGGTGGTTGACGAGAGAAAAATGCTCGAGGTAATTACAAGGAGGCAGAGTAGATAGTTGGATCGGGTAACGATTGGTGGAGGAATAATGAAATCGGTGTATGAAGGGGAGATGTTGGGTAAGCGGGGAAGTTGAAGAAAGAGAAAAGGATAAATACCTAGTTGCGATGAAGAGAAGTACGACGCAAAACTTGATGAACAAAAGAAATCCTGCGCGGTAGCAGTAGTATGAGGGTTTGAAATATTAAAATATCATTTTTTTATTTCTATCTAAATCTACCTTAATTGGTAGGCTAATCATGATAATAAACTACAATAAAAGGTCATTTTTCCACCGAAACCCATCTCTTTTTAACTCCCCCTCCAGCAAGTATCCCTCTTATGACCTCTTCTCTCCAAACATTATCTATACCTCCTCACTAAAACGCTACCGCTTACAACTAGATTAATCCCATGAATAGCCATCTGTGTGTTGTTTACTTAGTTGTTTTTGTTACCTCCACCTTTTTTATGTGTATTTTACTTGTATTAATTTATGTATTTTAATATGCCAAATGTAAAACGCCCATTGGTTGTTTTGAAGTAAACTTAAATAAATAAATAATAACTTTAACATAACTTTTGCAGTTTGCGGACGTCGTCTAGTGCCAACATCGCGAATAGTAGGCGGAGCAAAATCAACTTTTGGAAAATGGCCATGGCAGATATCTTTGAGGCAGTGGAGAACATCGACCTATCTTCACAAGTGTGGAGCAGCGCTTCTCAACGAGAACTGGGCTATTACCGCTGCACATTGTGTCGAGAAGTGAGTAGTCTAGAGGCGAACTTTTGAACAAGTCCCTCCAAAACATGCTCAGTAAAAATGTGCCAAAGACACGAGAAAAATATGAGAAGACATCAATTGATGCAAATTACACTCTATGAGGAATGAAAATTGCAAGTTTGTGCGAATTTGGGTTTATTTCACAGCCATCAGGCAAGGTTTATAAATATTTTCTCACCAGAGAAGTTAGTATCGGCACTTTTTTTCATTTCAAATTCCTTACTTGTTGTGTTGGGGTATGAATGTCAACATCAAAGGGATGAAATCAAATTACCTGTGAAACTAGACACTGTAGTAGGTAACTAAAGCATTGTCACAAAATGAGGGAAGCCAAAAATGTGTGAAATTTACAACGGAAGTACCATTCACCGGGTATGCGAATCAACCTAAGATTTCCAAATTGTGGGAATTTATTTTTTTATGTTGTATTTGTTTTAGCCCTCAGCGAATGAGAAAATACGGTCACCGGCCGATAAATTAACATTTTAATAAATATGAATATTGATTTGTTAACTTCAATCCTTTCAAATCCAAGAGAAGCATACTTTTCTGCCATTTAATCCCAAAATGTACCCCTAATATTTGCAAAACAATCATATTACGTAAATAAAATAATATATAAATAAATATATTGGTTTAAAAATTTAAAAACCAAAACTTCATGAAATTGCCTTGGCAGTCATTTCTCACCCTAACAGGTATTGGCTGTCAAGGAAACAATAAATTCTAACTTAATATCGACCTAGGTTTTAACTATCGTGTAAGGATTTTTCCTCCATGTCATTGATTAATTAAATTAAATTTGCTCATAATTTTTGATTGAACCGAATTCGAAACATTGGGCAATGGTAAATGAGCTGACATAAATTCAAGGGTACGTACCGAATCTGGCACAACTGGCATTGAAAGGGTTAAGGTAAAGTTAAATACACGATAAATCTTATACATTTGCAATATTGAGTAAATAAATTGTATTACTTTATCCATGGTTCACTGGTTATACTGATCTCCGCTTCACAGTACTTTTTAAGGGTTTTTAAAAGCCAAATGACGGTTACAACTCGCAAGTAATTCATAGAATTATAGCGATTATAGCGATATGGAAGCGAATTAAAATGAAAGATTAATCTGACGAGTTGAACCCCGATCAGTATATGGGTGTAAAAGTTCGCTTTTAGAAAGGAACCTGAACCAATTCAGCCAATGGATTTAATGGTTTGATTAAGGTAGACTTTATACAGTATAATTGATTTTATTATTGGCGATGAATTTTACATAAATCGACAATCGCAAAGTCTTACGGTTATTATAATTAACTTTTACATATGGAAATATCTTGGCTCTGATCAAACGAAAGTCAATCCATACATCCAATGATTTTTTGCACCCTACGTCCTTTTATAATGATCTAATAAATTATATTTCCAATGCAGCTATGTGCTATTTCTCCCTTTAGATGTGACACACCCTGTCACTCTTTCACTTAGTTGTGATGAGGTATTAAGATTAAATATTGTGTTCATGAATTCTATGGGGGGTATGTGTTATTATCAAATTCCTATTAACTCCATAGTTCCATAGTTCTATGCACTATGTGTGAGAAAAAACTTTAAATCTGGCCAATAATATAATATTCGTTCATAATGAATGATGAGATGGTCCTGGGATAAATATATGGAGATGGAACTTACATCAACCCTATATTTCTTCATCACATGACACCAATTACGCACTATGAGGAATGAAAATAGCAAGGTTGCACGAATTTAACACCCACCTGGCAAGTTTTCTAAATCTATTCGCACCAGAGAAGTTAGCATCGGCACTTTTTTCATTTCATCTTCCTTCCTTGTTGTATTGGAGTATGAATGTCAAAATCAAGGAGATGAAATCAAATTAATTGTGGAACTAGACGCGGTATTAACTTTAGCATAGTCACCACATGATGGAGGACAAGAATTTGTGAAATTTACAACGGAAGTACCATTCCCTGGCTATGCGGTTCAAGCTCAGATTTCCACATTGTGGTAATTTATTTTTTCATGTTTTTTCATCATCATGGGGTGGGAATTGATATACTTAAGTTGACCCAGATTTCTGCAGTGGATGAAATACCATCTTGTTTCCGTAAAATAGTCGGGCATATTATGCTTTGTCAAGGCTCAATCTAATTATCAGTAAAGGCTAACGTGTTTCCTGGGAGGTCTTATTGTGCGAAATATTAATATGCACTGTATGTTTGTTTTTTCGGGTGTACCCCGCGTACTATGACCAGGTGTGAAACCTGACGTTTCGTGGCCGTTGCTGGCCACTTTATCAAAGGGAATGAGGTATCTGATGAGTTGGTGGAGTTTATATAGGGGTTTCAAGGAGGGCAAAGGATAGGAAGGGGAGGAGTGGAAGGAGTAGTCATTGCATCTTTATTCCGCTTCAAAGCAGGGTCCCACGTGTGGCTGAGTTGGAGGCCACAGTCCCTATTGAAATTTAGATGGCATTTTCTTATCTCCAAAGCTTCTCGGATCAGCCGGGGCTTGAAGTTTTTCACTTTGGCGATTATCTTTGTTTGTCTGAGGTCAATCGCGTGTCCCGAGGCTGAATGTTCCGCTACTGCTGATTTTAAGGGTTGTTTCAGTCGAATCGCCCGCTCGTGTTCTTCTAAGCGGGTTTTGACGGAGCGTCCGGTTTCGCCGATATATTTCTTCTTACAAGTTTGGCATGGTATCTCATACACTCCTTCCACTTGAAATGGTGTTGCGTCCTTCACACTCCTCAGACAGTTTCTAATTTTTAAATGTGGCTTGAACACAGCTTTGATATCTTGTTTGCGGAGGATGTTCCCTATTCTATCCGTTACGCCCCGGACGTAAGGAAGGAATGCTCTCTTGGGTGCCAGATTGTTTGCGTCCGGAGTCCCAAATTCTTCTTTTTTCGGGCCGTCCTCATCCTTGGTCATGATTTTGTAAAATGATTTGGAGATGGCTCTCTTGCTATATCCGTTCTTTTGTAGAATGAAGTTTTAACCAAGTATTAATATGCAGTTGCTAACTGGAATCGACGCAGCATGAAGTATTTCTATCGTGCCGAGAAATGAAGAGCATTGCCGAGAATGTTGGAATCTGTAGTAAAAACGTTTTTCGAAGCACGCCTTAAAGGAACTGATTCTGTTAATATTTTCTAACGATTCCTTGATGGAATATTCACGCATTATAATGCTCATTAAAATACAATACGCTTTAAATAGCGTAAAATGAAAATTTTCATTTTATTTTAAACTAAAAATAATTTAAAAAATAAGAATTACAAAATCACATTTGCATTTTCTTTCTTCGATAGAGCACTGGTAATTTACGGAATTTCTCATTTCGCAATCGCTATTGCGAAGTACGTATTTCGGCTACTTTTCCATGTCACGAATAAATGCAGGGTTTGATAAGAAAGGTTTTAAATATATGTAACTTTATTTTTCCTGTAAGATATAGATTTGGAATATCAATGCCTGTTGCTCACGGTAAAATTATCTCCATCTAAGTGATTAAAATGTTTTCAAATAGCATTGGTAAGACTGCTAACAAATTTAAAAAACAACTTTGATTATGATAAAACGTTTCTAAACGTCTTTTTTGTAATTGAGGGTAAAGAAAACTATTATTTACACAATAATAGTTGATACGTGAGTATAACTCTGTAAACCCAATAGATACCGGACCATAAGCCAAAAACAGTGACCTGGTTTTATAATGTATAGCTGGGCAGTGGGCATATTGCCATAATTTTGATCCACTAAAATTAAGGAAACCTATTTGAACACAGACGAAAATTTTACTCAGAGCAACAGAGATGGCATACAAGCAGAAAGTGTATTTTTGGAAATTTAATGTTTGTGATGACGTATAAATCAATTGTGATGATTACTATAAACTAAAACTTACACCGAAACGAATATAATTCTGTCTTTTCCAGTGTAAATTAGTAACATAAAATATTGGTGAAACTACGGAATATAATACTATTTTTCTCGTAGACGTGTATGATTTTCACCACACAAGGCACGAATCCATCAACTATATTCAAATATGATGAACTATATTCGAAAGGTTGAGGCTGCTAAGCAAATTCGTTGTTCTAATTTCAAACATTCCAAATAATTATCACTGCACAGCGTTTCTCAATGGACTCTGATGATCTCCAACTACAAGAATATGCCATTATGTGAAAGGAGTCTGTAAGCTGCTGAGGTCAGTAGGAGTCAGGTGTGACCATTATACCCATATTTCACACACAAGCCTAGAACGTTATACATTTCATGCCGGGACCGATCCCATCAACTTTTTAAAAATCTATAAAAGAAAAGCCCTCGTCATTCACTCACAGACTCAGGGACGTGATGAAATGGAGCCACAGTCACTTTAAGTTTAAAACGCCGTTATTCAACTGCTTACTATAAATTTCATAAAAGCGAGAATCATTTCTGATTCGGATCCAACTGAAACAACGCTCCCTTTCACCTTGCGGCGACGACAATTTCCAGTGATTCCGGAATATGCGATTACAATCAACAATTCGCAGGGTCAGTCGTTTGACCACTTGAGACTTCTCCAAGTAGCAGTATTCTCACACGGACAACTGAAGGCATGCTCTCTCTCTCGCAAATAAACGGAATGAATGTCATATTTTTAGTGTTGGGAATAAACTCATGATATAAAGTGTCATTTATTTCAATATTTTACTTAGTAAGTGGGCGCCACTGGCGCCTTTTAAGGCCTAGTAATATCATAATACATAACAATAACCATTTCCTTCTACCATTTCTGCAGCGTACCTCCTGGGGACCTCCTTTTGAGGCTTGGAGAGCACGACCTGTCGACAGACACCGAGCCCTTGGGTCACTTGGAGCGGAGGGTCCAGCTGGTCGCCTCGCATCCACAGTTCGACCCGAGGACTTTCGAGTACGACCTCGCCCTGCTCCGATTCTACGAGCCGGTGACTCCGTTTGCGGCCAACGTGCTGCCCATCTGCGTCCCAGAGGACGATCGCTCCTTCGTCGGCAGCACTGCTTTCGTCACGGGATGGGGAAGGCTGTACGAAGGTATGAAGACATTGGACGAAAAAAACTTTTCCTTCCCTCCAGCGTAAATTTGAATCACTCACATTTTTCACCAAAATTATAAATTGGGGTTCGGTTTGGTGTGGTGGCTAGAGTAGGCACTGGAATCCCGTCTTGTAGGTGCGCATTTGACTTCTGTAAGTGGAGGAAATTTCTCAGTGGAAATTCCAATCCCTGCACGGTGGTCTGTGGAGAAACAAGTTTAGTATTCCATCCGCCGGATGGGAAATCAAACTGTAGACCCCTTGGCGTCTTTCATTAAAAGCAGGATATTTTCGAAGCCAGGTTTTTCTCCACCCTAACTGCCATTCGCTTACACTTCTACCCACCGATCCCAATGGAGCAAATAGTTTCTGGTTGCCTTTCCAGAGAACCAAACCATTCACCATATCTCTTATCCTCAAATCTGCACCAATCCAATATCTCAATTTATGACGTGTTCTAGTATAGTGAACACTTCTTAATATTTCACACGTCATTTGTTGGTAAACAAACAATTTTTGATGCTCTTACACAATCATTAGAGCAGAGAATATTAATCAGTTATTAGGGATCACTGAGATTTGCCCTTGAATCTGGTTGAGAGGGGAAATCTGATCAAAATCGCTGGTGATTCTATAGAAGCTGTGAAGCCATTGGAGATTCACCCTTTTTAGTCGCCATGCTAATGGTTGCCATAGTACAAAGTCAATAACAAGGATGGCATGGGCATAAACATCATTTATAAGTGCCATAGAGCATGTACCACGGAACTTCCCCAAAATTCTAATTAAATTATTATAACAGTCATTATTTAAATTAGCCCTGATTAAGATGGGAGAGAAACGATACCGGTTGGTTGAAAATAAATATCATGTGCAACACTTAAGAATCATTCATCTATTTAGTATAAAAATTTTACTAAGTCATCTCTCCTAAATATAAGTTGCTCAGAAAAAATATTAGGCAGTTACAAACCAATATAGAAATGTTTTTTTCGCTGATTTAATCTCTAATTCACATTTTTTCCATTCCTCATAATTCCTTTTCTTACTTCAATATGTCATTATTTTCCCACTTTTTATATTTAAAAACCATATGATCTGGGAAAAAATGAGTCGGACTTATCATAGACACACCATTTATGTGGTGGCATACGTATGTTAATACAACATGTCAAGTCAAAATTTCGACCCTAGAGTCGATAGACTGAATATTTTTGTTCGAGTGAAAATTCTACAAGTCTTAGTAAAGTTCGATGGACTGAATATGCATTAAATGTTGCATTAGTTAACAAAACCAGATGAGATAAGCTCCTGCCACACCCCTGAAATTTTTAATATTTTACCGTCACTAACGTTTCTTGTCTTTTCATCCACAAAATGTATAATATATTTAAAATGTGCATTCCAAATTTCATTTTTCAATGATTTATTTACAGGTCATACATTAGATACTATTTTTATTAGAATAATTGTAACCCTGGCCCTTTTTTGACACATAAACAGAATTTGAGGCCTAAAAGCATATAAAATATATTTCATACAAACTGAAGTGCATGAAAACCCTATAAGAATACTAATTGCAAATACTTAATTGTGATTCAGCAACTTTGGAGACATTTCAAAGCATATCAGGGCCTTTAATAACACTATAGTGCAAGTAATTACCGTCTTACAAATAATTTCAGGTGATGATTATTTAGGCATCAAGGATTGAGTAGGAACTGCGGCGCAAACCAATACTATTGCATACATGCTAGCCGGCTTAGTCTCGAAAAACGGAAATTAACTACACAGACAATCGCTAATTGAAAATAACAATTGCAGTTTAATATGACATCCCAAAAACGAAGACAGTCAAATGCCTTTCAGCCCAGCGGAGAGCCGTTTGCGCTATAGTTAAAACCATAACCAATTCTTACTAGTATCGTTGTTTGCACAAATTCACGATTAAGACTTGAATCTGAACTTGAATATTTGCGGGATGTTATAAGAATGAATGACCGTATTTGAATGAATCTGGGAAAGTAAATAAAATGGAAAACATTTTTTTCTGCTGAAATATTTTCATGAATTTGGAATATCTTTTAATTTTCCCCTTAAAGGGGCAAAGTATTTATTTTTCTGATATCAAGATACATGCGGAAAGTACTTGTCACAGAAAAATTATGCTCCCGCACGGGTGATAGTCAGCATGAAGCCAAAAACAGTTTAGTTTTAATTATCGATAGCCTACTGGAGCTAATAAATAAATATGTGATTATTATGGCCTATACCTTAAAAATTAAAACTACCGGAAAAAAATGTCAGTTATGAAAATAAAATCACATGATCTGTGTGCCATGTAGAAGTGACTGAAAAAATATTTTTTTCATTTGGTACTTTTAAAAATCGGTATTTATTTTTAAACGCAAATAATTATTAATTTAATTATGAGCTTAAGGCTTCAAATGGGTTGAAGAGAATAATTATTAACTAATGACCAATTTTCGGTTCATAGAATGACAGAATAATCAACATTGCCATTTTCCTTTGGGATATCTACTAATATTTTTGAACGGAACTTACGATTGCTAAAATAAATGGTGGTTTTCAAATACTTTTATATTTGGTAGTGGCACCTAACTTTTTTAAGCTCTCGTATCGATTGATATTTACGAGTAACTCATTATTACTCGAGGCTTCTGATGTGAATGCATTAAATTATGCATCGAGGTGGGCACATACGTTTCAGTGATATGATAGTACTTAGCATGTCTCTCCCTACTTCACTGATAAATAATATTTTATTATGCTTGAATCCATGGGTAAAAATTCATCTTAATATAAAGTCTGTAAAATATTGAAAAAACAATTTTTAGTAAAAACAATTTTATTTGCATGCTAAAAACATTGAAAAATCTGCATTTAAAGTTAAAAAATTAGTATTGAAAATAACTAAAATCTGCAAATAAACACAAACTAAGGGAAGATAGAGTTTATCAAACAAATAATAGGAATGTTTTCCGGTGAAAAAAATAAAGAGAAGTGCTACTTGGCCACATCTCGAATAAGCCGCGGGTATTTGGGACCCTGCACAGAAATACTTAATTCGCGAGGTAAATAGAATGCAAAAGAAAACCGCACTCTTCGTAAAAAAAACTGCTACGAGCGTACAGAATGTATTACCCATCTGATGAAAGGAACTTTTTGGGAGCCGTTAGAGACTCGGAGACTAAACGCAAACAACATGACTTTATCTTCAGATACACCGGTAACGTTCACCTCTCCACTACCCCGTTCCCTTCCTTTCCATGGCTTGCGTCCTAACACCCTTTGCCACACGCCTCTGAGACGGCTTGCAGGGTTGTATGTAGATTAACTAAAATCACACATTCGTAACCCAACAGATGGACCACTACCAAGCGTCCTGCAGGAAGTCCGAGTCCCAGTCATCAACAATTCAGCCTGCGAGGGGATGTATCGCAGTGCTGGCTACGTGGAGCATATTCCTTCCATCTTCATTTGCGCTGGATGGAGGAAGGGAGGATTCGACTCATGCGAGGTAAGAGGCAATCTCAATTTACACCTGCTATGCACTCATGATATCTATTCTGGCTCTTTTCTATTTGGTAAAAAAAATGAATTTGTAATAGGAACTGGGTGCGTATAGCCATTTCTCAAATTTCCAATTACCAACTCTCCGACAGATGACGCTCCAGAAAGAATGAAAAGAATTCCTGCATTCATGATTTAGGCGAAAGACAAGTGTGTTAATGATAGGGTCTTTAATATGAATAGTAAGATTTAAAACTTCTTTGAATTGATGTTTTGGAAAAAGAACTTGGATGTTACTTATTCGAAACCCATTCACTTTCACCCAATCAACGTAATTATATGAGAATTTACAGAAAGAGGATTTAACAATTAATGCACGAGAAAGCAATTTGATAAGGGTTAAATTCATTATTAAATATTGCACAAAACAAATACAATAATGCATACATCACACACTTTAAATATATTTGCGACTGCATTGTGATTCCACAGTTAACATACATTCGTTTCATTGTTTATTATCAAAACTGTGAAAAAAATCTAAATCAGTAATGCATTGAGCCTCCACCAGGAACGAAAATATATGTACTTCCCCAAATAATAATTGTCAAAATATGGAATATAGACAGCGAATCAAGTGTCTAAGGTATAACCGATACAACTAAAAATCACGAAATAAATATGCAAAATAAATGGATAAGAAATGTCCTTAAAAACAAAATAACCATCCATATGCATGCTTTTGAGTAACAAGCATGAGATTATTTAAATTGATTGATAAGATTTTTATTCCTTTTCTTTGCAATACCTAAGAATCATTTCTAAACGATGTATAACATAATACGGGTGGAGTGTAATTAATTTAATATTCATCATTTTGGTCAAATTCTGGTAAGTATGCACTTTCATTTACTCAACGACTTGAGACAAAATTGTTTTTAAGTGGATATAAATTGTTAAACATATTGGACCATTATTTCACCAGTAGTATTTCCCTCGCTAATAAGCTTGTTTTTCTTATTGTTTAAAAATTATAGATTTTTTTGGGGAAGTTTGCTAGCTAAATTTCGTAGTGATTGTAGCAAAAAAACCATATTTTCAGTATTCAACATTGATTCAAGCACTCATTATGGTTGCTTCTTTGTCCAATTTTAGGATACATTTTAATTATAAAGTTTGCGAAAAAATTGTAAAGTTACAATAATTCCATGTAAAATATTATTTACGTAAATATATTTCATGATGCCTACCTTTTTAAATTTTTTCTTCAAATCTTTCTCAAACTAAGGGGTATAATAACAGAAACCTAATTCAGGTTTAGAGTGATAAAATATTAACTAAATGAAATATGAGAAAATATATTTCAATTTATATAAGTACTTCATAAGCATCCCAGACTTTAAATTTAAGGTTGTTTTCAAGGGGAAAGGAAAAACATTAAGTTATTGAACTTCATATGCTGGATTTATTTATGCAGCTTAAATATTAAATTCATATAAGTCAGCGTCAACAATACTTCCGAGTATCTTTTCAAATTTAAATATCGATTAAACTGTAAATTAACCAAACCAGCATTCATTTGTAGCATTTCATATCAGGCGACAATTTTTAAATATTATTTTTTAGGGCAATTATTGCATATTTTCCACTTAATTTCTTTTTAATGAGGTAAGGGCATACAAATATAGACCGTGTATGGTTGGAGTTTACACAAAAAAATGAGAGAAAATATGTGATGCCAGCGAAAGCTGTTATGATGTTTATTAACAAAGTTTTTATTGAATATATATTCAAAAGTGATTTAAATTCAGTCGTATTCTGTAGGAGCAAGAAATTCTCAACAAAACTACATTGATTAGAAATTAATAAAAATACCTATAGATATCCCTTCAGATTACCGCAAATTATTGTGGAGGTATTATGTGCTTAGGTAGAAATGAATTTTCATGTTGTTGAGCCCTGAATACATATGACAACATTTTATAGTGAGATGGAGGTTTCACTATTAATTTTAGATGCTGAATTTGAATATATCATTATATTTTAGGGTGACTCTGGCGGACCAATGGTTATACAGAGAGCAGAGGATATGAGATGGGTTCTCGCTGGCGTCATCTCCTGGGGTATCGGCTGTGCAGAACCAAATCAGCCTGGAGTCTACACGCGAATTTCAGAATTCAGAGGATGGATCAACCAGATACTACAGTTTTAAGACAATTGTAATTGGAGTAGGCAGCATTAACCCTGCCCATTACTTAGTTGAGTGACATATAAAACCGACCATTCAACCAACGGTCTTACATGAGAATGCCCTGGGTTACCAATTGGCAACAAACGAAGATGGTGTGCGGTGAGGGTTAGTGCTTTCGAGTTCTTTCATGCAAGATGAACGAGAGCCAAGAGCAAAAACTCAAATCTACATAGAAAGAACATTAGGGACCATTCATGTTTTATTTAGAGCCCTAAAAGTCTGTTGTTCATTGAGGAGTTCCATTTTTAAAATAACTTTGTTCCTGATGAACAATAAAAAACAACATTCAGGCTGATGTTGCAGTTAGTTGAATAAACATATCAGGCAAAAGTTTGAATCCTAGCTCTACCTAAATCTAGCGAAAATGATTGAATTGAACACAACTCTTTAAGCATCTTATTTATTACAGTTTTCTTAATAAATATCTCTTCTGTTTATCACTATTAACTATGAAATAGGTATTTCAAAAGATGCGTAATTGAGCCCGTATTAATGTCATGATTAATTAAATGGTAATCTAGAAAAAATATTTCACTATTGAAAAATCCTAATTGGGGGCTGGCGGATTTCATTCTTTTAGATATTAAAACATTCTTCAAGATTAAATCAATCGAACGATCGGTGGGATCGAAGATAAAACTTGGTTTCCTTAGAGGTGCGAACATTTTATGTTCCTTTTTCAAAAATTCTTCTGTTCCAGATTGCAAATACTATAGCAGTGAATTACCATTCCGCCGTTTAGTCAATTCCTTGAAGTATCAAAATTTACTACAAATCTATATTAATTGCACTTTTTTCGGAATTCTGCGAATTTTTTTTTTTTTAAACCATAGATTATATCATTCCCAATTTCAGTAATTTGATGGTTGTGAATTATCATTTTCCTATTTTAGTGATCGCTTCTCAAGCTAGTGACGGAACATACAAGGCTCATGAGGTTAGCGGTACGTCAATTATAGGAAAACTTTATCTTATCCAATTTTATCACGGGTAGAGGAAGTGTAAGCAAATAAGTGACAAGTGACAGTTCACCAAATGAGTGACAAATTTGAGGCGCTTTCATTCAAGTGAACATTGGAATGGGAGCGTCAGTGCCACGCTTGCTTTATAAGGATTGGACGTCCATGCCCCAGCTCAATATAAAGATAAGATATGGAAGTCAAAATGAATGGCTAAAAGTCAGAGTGACTGTTGACGTGTGAATTGCCTCGCACATACTTGTGAGGTATAAAACTTATTCACCGAAAAAGTGCATCTTTGAATGGTGAAGATGAAAACATTTTGCCCCAAAGGTGACGTTTGGACGCAAATTTATTTTCAAGTCTATTGCGTTTCCACTATTTTTCTAGAATAAAAATTCATTGCAAGAAGGAAATTTCAGTGATCATGAATAATTTATTTGAAAAGTATTTATTATTTATATTCAAGTCTTAGGTTTTTTCACGCACTTGGATGTCAGAGGTATGTCAATAGAATAAGTGACAGTTAGATTTTTCAAAAATCTATGCTGGTCGCAGAAACGAAAATATATTTTTGAGTATTTTCAATCACTGTAAAAATCCACTATGTGTAAATACTTTATACAAAATGTCAAAAATATTAAATACCTTATATTTCCATGGAAGTTGATGTTTCATTTCGCAATGGTGTACTTATGTGTATTTTAATCTAAATACCTACGTTTCCGATATAGCTTTTTCATTTTTAACTATAATTATACAAAAATAGGTAGTTTTCTATACAAATTTTCCTGCCATCTTCAATATGAAAGTTTGCTGCTAAATATGAAGACTTAATGTTAATTTTTGATGCCTGATAGCAGAGGACAACAGAAACGTATTACTCATATCTCCACTTTCCAACCTTATAACTAAAGCAAATTTCAGTGTATCAATTTCCTTGAGCACGGCATATATAATGCTATTCAAATTTAAGGCGCAAACAGTTCATTGGTCCTAGCAATGCAAATTTTAATTCACTTAACTTAAATATACAACCAAAATAAGCAGTTCTGAAATATTTAAGGCCTTGGCCGGAAAAATGCCCCATATATTCAGCGACTAAAGTCATCAGTGAACAGCGAGCTGCAGATTTGATGCCAAAATATCCTACATGTAATATGCATGGATATAGGATTTCCGCCATTCAGTAAAGTGAGATAACAAACAAGACGCATGCCTTACTAACACGCACCCTCGTGTTACATGAATGGAATGGAAAACCCTACTTTTTACTAATAAAATCGTGAAAATATATTTTCCTCGCATTGCAGTTGCATGGGAAGCGGGAGTATTTGGCATAAAACATTGATGTGAATAAATATGGTGGAGAAAATGTGTTTCATTTTGCACATGATTATTGCATATTTATTATGATAATGAAGTGTGCCGGGCGTCCGATTAAAATTCGACACACCCGTTGGCTCTTTCAAACATTATCGTCGTGAATGACGCACGCTGTTATCTAAGCTTATTTTGTGACAAATTGCACGCGTGAAAAATGCATGAAAGTGGTGCATATTTGCTATTTTGGCAAATGTACAAGGAATCGTTTAAAACCCAGATCCCTCGTGTAATATTAGCGCTAAAGCCAAGAATTCACATTCATGCACATCGAAGCCACTCTAAAACACAAAGGTCTTTCAAAGCACCAAGGGCTAAATGCAAAACACTGCACTGATAGCCGAGGCAATAACATCGGGAAATCAGCCACTTAGGAAGCAAGGAATATGAAACTATCGTTAATTCATTCAGACTAAGAAACCTGAGTAGTTTAATTTTACAAAGAACCCGTCGTCTCTCCGAAGGATTTGAATTCAAATCCCGGTCAAGGTGAATGATTTGGTACCCAGCAAATTTCTCAAGTTCGTGAATCATTTCAGTGTATATATTTTCGTATAAAGTTACTGCTGTCGCAAGTTCCCATGTACCTAACGAGGGGTTTTCGTTTTTGGCCAAGTTTTTCGCAGCCATAAACACAACGGAAACATCATTTTACGGGCATTTTAAGTTTTATTTTCTTTATTTTTTAGCTTAACTAATTTTTCATTTTTGCTACGAAGAAACCACCAGATTTAAACGACCAGTTACGTGCCCATAGGATTTTTATTTTCATGATCAATGAGCCGGCAGTTATTTCATATTTTCCAGGGCTTAAATCTTCTTCTTCTTCTTTCTCGAATCCCCTTCTGCAGTTAGGCGCCGGGGTCCCTCAGCCACTTTCCCAATTCTTTCCTGTTTTGAGCGCGACGCTTCACCTCATTCAGGCTCTTTCCGCGCCTGACTGCCAATCTCTCCAAATATTCTTCCCATTCCATCCTTGGTCCTCCTCTTCCTCGCCTTCCCTCTGGTCTTGCCTCCATCACCTCTCTTGGCTTCCTTTCCTCATTCATCCTAGCCACATGCCCATACCGTCTTAAAGTTTTTGAAGTTATACTTCTTTGCGCCCGTTGGAGACTTTTGGGATGGGATGTTGGTCGAGAAACCGCGTCACGCTCTTTTTGGGTGAGAAAAATCCACAATTGTACTCATTGATACGAATTCCTGGGTATTTCTAATCGAGCTAAAAGAATGAAATTTTCAGGGAAGGGTTCAAATTTGGTGTCGAGTCGATTCGAAAAATCGGAAATCCCAATATTTTTCATTGGTTTCGAGTCCAGATAGGATTTTGTTTTTTAATGGGTTTAAATGGGAAAAACGAATAATTTACGTGTAGAGTAATTTTCATTCATTCATTAAAATATGAAATAATTTAGATACAAGTTTCATTCTTTGACTGAAATGAGGCCAAAAGATCAATGCATTTACTTCTTGCAACCGATGTTTCTCTATTGATCGATAAATTGAAATATTTGAAGTTTAAACGCAAAATTAATGCAAATTTCGATCTTTTTTCATTTTCGTTGCTAAGCAATTTTTTCATTGTTCCCGAGACTTCCAGTACCTTATACGCGTGCTATAAAGATTAAACTTAAAGGAATATAACATTCTCCGTGCGTATTTCAATCGCTTTTAACGATATTATGCCTTAGAAATATACAATGTTTTATAATTATATACATAAACTGTTTCGTAGCTTTGACACTCCTCCATTTGCTCATGCCTACGAAATCCGTTGGGATCGCTCCAGATTCCTCCATTTTGCTTCTGAAACACTCTTTACACCTTATTCCGGGTTTCCCTCTCTCTGTTTTTCCAGGAAACATTAATCCTTGCACCTACTTTCTGAAATGTACCTCGAAACTCCATTCTACAAGTCAAAACCATGTAAAATGATAATGTTCTATGATGCATTATCTCTTGGATTTTGAAATTATAATAGAGAAACAGGCCCCAACATTTCGAAGAGAAAAAAATGTCTTTTATTTCATTTATATATCCTGTCTGCCTGTGTGTGTGAGCGGGTGTGTGCGACCGGCCAAAGAAGTATAACTTCCACCGTCTGGTCCGACGCAGACCACGTTTTTCTTTCCATCGACTCCACAATCGGGTATTGCTGGAATTGGGCTCTGATTTCTCACTCGATCTCTTCTCGTCCGTCCTGCTGCTTGTCTTAGATATCTCATCTCACAGCTTTGGAATCTACTCCTGTGCTTATCTAGTAGGGTTAGGCTCTCTGTTCCATGCAACAATACTGGCTGGAAAATGGTTTTATTCACCCTCATCTTGGTCTTTTCCGATATTTCACTCTTGCCCACAATTGATCTGCTAAGCTGATAATACACCTGGTTTGCTTTATAGGTTCTGTGTCAGGGCTTAAAACTATTGTTAGGTTCCATGGTTGGTAGTAAGCAAATCTAAATATTTTATTGTTTAACTACCACCAAAAACTTTACAAGTGTGATATCCATTCCATCCTCAACTGAATATGGCACGGAGATATTTCAAGAGAAAAGAAGTACCATATTCAGCCCTGTCTCAGAAGAAAGAAAGCAGTTTTTGCAATAGCAATTTCGCAATGATAATCGAAAATTAATTTCGTTTTACCACATTTTGGTGCCTCTGGGCACGGAAATACGTGAGGATATTTCATTAAAAGAGAGCAGAATATATATTTTTGACGAAAGAATAAGCAAAATTATTAACCCTGGAGTAATAATAAATAAATAGATACAAATTATGAAATAACAGGCCTCGGCCAAAGTAACTCTTTCATGATTTGAAGTGAACGATTGAGTAATTTAATGAATTTATACGTTTGATTATTTTACATTATTTCCCCACCATTACTTCTAGCCATTAGAATATCCTTGGAAATCAAGGGAAAACTCCAAAATGAATGGAAATTCCTGGGTTTATCATGGTGATGGAAATTACATGGTATCTTCCGGGTTTCCAAGGATTTAATGGAGGATGGCCAGTATATTCTACTGAACCTATCTCCGAAATTGAATCATTACTGGATGGGGGTATTTTCCAATCCACAACTCATTCCTGCAACTGGAAAGGCTGTATAACACCAAAAGCAACCATATTCATTATTCAAGAAGGTAATAATCCCACACATAACGTGTATCTTGTAATATTTCAGGCCTAATCATAAATTTATAACAATAATCATCGTTTATGCAAATATACTTCTAATATATTTTTAAAAACTGGACTTATTTATCCAGTATTTCACGGCTAGGGATAGGCACGAAACTTGTTTTCGTTGAAGGAGTCAATTATTTTAATCCGGACATGCAGCGATACATTTCCCAATTAAATGTAATCAATTTAATTAATTTAGCACTCAAATCTACCCGCAAGATGAGAAAAAGAGCCGAGCTCTCATCTCATCCATTATCAAACACAAAAAATACAATCGTTCTTCCTCTGATATTTTTTATTAATATATATCAGCTTTTCAGAATACGAACTCTTCATAATCAATAAATCACTCTCCTTAGTGCTTTGTGGTATTCCACCGTGAAAACGATTTAATAAAAGTAAACTTTTACAATGTCTCTTAATAAATAAAACTCGCGCACGATCCAACCAAGTCCACGTATCCGCCAACTACAAGTTTTTTAATCGAATTAACTATGGGATTAGGAGCTCTCTAGAACACGTTCACAAAGTCAAAGACACTGTTCTTAATTCAAGGCTGGTGTCATTCAATACTGTTAATGTTTCCTTTAACGTGCCAACAGTTGACACTGTTAATATAACGGTACAGCTACTTATAAAAGCAGCTGTCCCTGCTAATTTCATACCTACAAGAACTTTCCACTCTCTTGCCAATATGTGTCTTCCAAAATTACCCTTGTTCAACAATAGTTTTTGAACATATTGAAGGCGTAGCGATGGGTTCACCGATCTCTCCTTTAATCGCCGAAATCTATTTGGATAACCTTGAAAACAACCGTTTAAACTCATTTAAGGCAAAAACATTTTAAGCTCAGTTGTGAACTGGTATCGTTACGTCGATGACATTTTAGTGCAATGGAATGGAGTTTAAAGATCAATTGGATAATTTAACAAAGTTTTTAAATAATCTACACCTAAAAGTTTCGTACTTCTGTGAAAAATATTTCTAAACGGGCCCTTAATTATCTTTACATGTGCATTTTCATTGCAAGTGACCAGCACCATTCTCCCATTAATCGAAAAATCCTGCACTGATCATGTCATACCAGCGAATTCGAAAAATGTTTACACCCAAAAGGTTATGGCTTTCCACTTATTTATTCGCCGCCTGTTCAATTTCCTAATTACCACGAGTTAAACAAAGAACTCGGAGTAGAATAATTAAGCAGATAGCCCAGAGCAACGGATACCCACCAAACCAATTACATACATGAATAAAGAAGAAATACAAGAAAATGGCACCCAAATTAAAATATTCCGGAAATCTTTCGTCTAAAAAACGCATAAAAAGGTGTTTTAATTAATAACTAGGTCATACCACCGAGAAAACTGCCACGACCTTCCCAAAAGATGAATTTCACGTTTACTTTTACTCTAAAAACTTTGTTTGTTAAGTGCAAAGACTCATTGGAGTCTAAGAAGAAAATTGACATTTATGCATAATAGTGTTGTGATTGTTATGATGAATATGTAGACAAACAGCCCTAAATTTTAATTTTATTGTCGAAGAGCATTTAAATGCTTTCAAAAATAACTGTGACCTCAAGAGCAACTTTGCCCAACATCTTATAATTCATGACCACCACTTAGATTGCAATGATAATATTTTATATCTCTCAAATAACAGACGTAAAATTGACCCACTTTAGCATCTTGAAATTGACTCACTTTAGCATCTTGAAATTTTGAAAAGAATGCTTGACCCTGATGTAGCCGTTGTAAATAAATATTTGTACCCTGCCTCCTCCCCCATTCTCACAACCGTCTCCCGCTAAGCCCTTTACCATCCAACGAACATCCCCCCTCAGATCATTCTCCTACCCCCACCATCCTTCCCCCTTTTCTTTAGTGGACTTTGCATAAATAAGGGATTTGAAAGCTGCCAAAATCACCTGATGAATGCGATAAATAATTAAACTCCTGGTCGTGAGTTTTTGTTTATTAAGTGGTAGTGTAAAATTTTATCTTTGTAAAATCTATTTTTGAGAATGAAATAGCCAAATAGTGTCATTTACATTACATTTCTAATATACATATCGCTGTTAAGAAAAGAAGAGAAGGGAAATGAGGGAAACTACAGATTAAATTGATGTAATGATCAAAAAGAGAAGTATCAGGCGTAATGTGGAGGATTTTCATTATAAACAAAACCGAAATTGAAATATTGCACTGTTAGATTAGATTTATTCCTACCTAAGTTTCGATGCTGAGCATCATCATCGGGTGACAAGATCATCATCAAATACGTCGTCCACATTCTTTATTCATTGGAATGAGATGATATTATTCCTCGTTAAGAAAGAAAGTGGTTCGATATGTAACTTAGATTCAGGTTTAGATTTTAGAGCTTGGCCGACAAGAAACCATGCGAAGGAAGAAGTTGTCTGGATGTCTAGTAATAAGTTAATGAAATTCCTGGTGAAAACAGTTAACAGTCGAGGCGGTTTGAAAAAAGGCTGTCCGCAAAGAGCGGAAGGAAACAAGGTTAAAAAATCATGGTAAGCAAATTGGCGGAAATTCCGGAAACCCGAATAACCAAAATCCATCCAAGCCCCGCGGAAACCTACGTCAGAAT
This sequence comes from Pyrrhosoma nymphula, assembly GCA_963573305.1. NCBI lineage: Eukaryota > Metazoa > Arthropoda > Insecta > Odonata > Coenagrionidae > Pyrrhosoma > Pyrrhosoma nymphula. Next base: position 61,932,995 of record OY754339.1, on the reverse strand, counting down.
TTACCTACCTATCTACAAGCATTTTAACAATAACAAAACTACATATTATACCACGTTCACTTAACTGGATTTTTACCATTGTAGAAATCGTTGGTAAGTTCTACCCATGTTCGCACCTCTCCCCAATCACCATGGTACAGCTGGTATTTACAAAACTTAACGAGTGCCATATTTGTTTCTCATCACCTCCTCATCACGAAACGATGATTACAATTGATTAAATGGCCGCTTTTGCTAATTTGCATTTGCATGACAAAAAACAGCTGTAATTGATCGAAATTTTACCCGGGTAAGAGGGTTATTCGTTGCCATGTAATGAATTACCATTGTTAAAAAGATAGCAATCTAAATGTGGAATCAAAATTTTAATTTAATTTGAAGGAAAATAATAAAAATATATATTTACGGAAAAAGAAAAGAAATAAGAAAGTAAAATATACTAGTTTTAGTAATATTGAATAATAAAGTCCAAAAACATATTTTCCTTTTCCTACATGCATATCCAAATCGGTACAAAATTCTAAATGTCGGCAACGATTGCCTGGATTATTTATTTAGATGAATATTTTATAACTAAATTGATTATAACATTTGAAAAGTTTGAAAAACGAAAGATATCTTAGTAAGAATAGATAGTGGAAAGTAAGATAGGGATTTTAATTTAACTAATAATAAGCATTAAATGAGTACTTACTATCATATATGCGAAAACAGTTTTAAAACATATCATATTTTGTAGTCTTTTCATGCCTTCCCATTGTACCGGTCATTCATTTTTTCTTCCGATTAACTCATCGCAAATTTAACTTTAAAACAGTGGAAAAGAAAAAGTAATTCATTCCATTTTATTATTATTTGCTTTAATCTACGTAAATGTTTAAATGTATTAATAAGTTCAATAACCCGGGAAGAATTTTCAACGATTGCAGGAGGATTTTCATTTCCGTGAACTTTGGTATATAATTAGAACAGATAAGTTTAGCGTATAAATTGTTTGTCTATGATTTATTTAATGTCAATTAAGTGTTTTAATTGGCCTGGATACGGAAACATGAAGCTATACATTTGTCAACATCATCCTAAAGCGCACGTGAAAAATTATTCATAGGTTGATATTGATCAACAGCACCCGATATTTAGTTATGGTTTATTGTGTGTAGCTTTTTGCTAGTAAAAAGAGATATTAATGTTTAAACAATTTAAAGTCTTTGGGCAAGCTTGCTAAAATGGGATAGTAAACAAAAAATGTCGGAGAGAAAACTTTGACAGATTAAGAAATGCCGGTATACATTGTTAACAATAAGACAGAACTGTTATTTGTTCTGAAAAGAACTGCTATTTCATCTGTTAATTTTTATTTGCAATATTCCCCATCGTAAAATGTCTGAATGATTACTTGAATATTATACTTTCTTCTTCGTTTCCGTATATTGAGACTAAACGCAGATTATAATTACACTGATTCATGAAAATATAAAATATGTATTTATCATAATTAAATGTGAAGGAATGAGATTAAGAGAAAATGTAAATGTTGTTTGTGGATAAACCGTATCAATAGGGTTGACAATAAATAATTAACTTTTAACGGATGTTATTTGATAAGATTTGATTATGATGAAGGGCACAATATAAACAGAAACTTATGCTAGCCGTAATTCCGTTTTTTAAAGCAAAGGAAGAAAAAATACTGTAACAAATAAATTCCAATTGAAGTAACCCTATTTGCTATCTGAAATTCTTATTTAAAATATTTTTAAACCTTTTGATTTTTTATTTGAACTCTAATTATGATGAACAAAGACAATCTATGAAATTCTCACCTTAAGAATTACATTTCTCAAAGAAAAGTAGATACCGGCTCCCGTTTTGCAAATGTGTTTGCTTGCTTGTATTTAAGATAAAATTAAAGCCACCATTCCCTAGCGTGTGATCATGGAAAATCAGATTCGTCAAGATTTTTACCTCATCAAACACAAAAAATTGAATTATATCAACATTAAGTAAAACTATTAACTCAAAAGAGTCAAATAAAAAATCACATTGAATAACATACATATTTAATTAAATCACTCTGCCATAGTTGTTTTAAGAGCAGGGCAGAGAAAAACTAAGGAATGAGAGAGGAATATACTTTACGATAAATTTGGTCTTATTAACTCTTTATTAAATTTTTATCATCAGTTCAGCGTTCTCGCCCCATCTTACTTCTCGTCTGCTAAGATGTCTTAGTCATCAGCGAAGCATATCCCTTTCATTTTATCTCCGTTCACGAGCTTTTCAGCTCTGAATTTTTCTGTCACTTCATAAGTTGCCCTTTCCGCGTAACTATTGAAGATCATAGGTGACAAAGAACACCCTTGGTGTACTCTTATCATAACGTTTGCTTCTTACGCATTTCAACCGAACTATATCACTGTGCGCGTTATATCGGCATTATATCCTTGCGTACCTATCATGACAATGTTATGCTCAACATTCACGAAAGATCTCTCATGATCATCTTTTTTAATAACACATATTTATGATAAAAGCTGTAAGGTTCTCCCCATTTTTCAACAAACTTTTCATATTAATCAGCCTCGGCCTCCCAGACACATTAACACAAAAAATCCCTTAGATTACCACCACCTGCATTCCCTGCACTTAAAGGCTTGCTACGGTCTCAGAAAATTCTCATTTTCACGCACTCATTCCTAAGAGAAATTTTCAGAAGAATTAATTTTCAGTCATAATGGTTAGCCGATAAATTAAAGAGCGTCGTTCAAAGCGTATTTTCCGTTTCATTTCACAAGGGGAGCGAAATTAAAAGCCTTTAAGGTAAGCTGTGTGACGCTCCCATGACTCAACACGTAGTTAATTAGCTGAGACGTGGAAACACGGCTTCAATTTCGTGGAACGCGGCCACTGTGCTGGCCAATATGCGGGCGTTTCGAGTACGGTTCAAAAAAACACTGCCGAGAGGGTAAAAAAATGTCACCTACGAATACTTGATATTTCCAAGTGTTACTTGGCCAATCAGCCAAGTAACTGCATTCGATGATGACTGAGTTTGGAGGTGAAGAGTATGGGCAAGAAAAAAATCACAAGAGGAGAAATCTAATGAAAATTTCTTGGATAAATATGCGAGAATCTATGTAAAGATAGAAGGGCAAGAAATGAAGGCCTTCCAAAAGTAAATTATAGTTTTTATAATTATTAAGGTAACATACCGGTAAAGGCAGGTTTAAATGGAAGTATTTATCGCGTAAAATCATTAAGCAACTTTAAGGAAGAGTAGAAAGTCCTGCAAAAATTGTGTAAAGATTTATGGAATTTCTCTTAAATCAAACACATTATAATTTATAAAAAAAAATTATTATTTATTTATAAATAAAATATGCTTCTCCGAAGTCCCCCATTAATTCCCATGCCCGTACATTCGGACCTGAAATATTTATTGGCTCACACTCGGTTCATTAACGAATGTTCATGAAGATTACACAGCCTAATAGTTTTACTGTATTAAAAACCCTCAAGACATGTCTCATCAAAATAATTTCGAGATATTCCATTTGGTGCGACAGTTATGCTTGGAAAAGTTTCATTTTTTTTTTAATTCAAATTTACCTTACTGTGGGCCTTAACACTCACTCACTCACTGATGCATACTGTCTCAGTACTTCCATTTGAACTACGAGCTTATAATTCGGTAGATGGAACCATTAAGAAAAATGAATTAATTTAGAAAACTTGTTTGTGTTCCAATTTAAAAAAATATTTGGTGCAATACTTCGTCCAGCGTTAGGTGGGACGTATTGAGGAACTGTCGGTGCCTTTCGTTACGAATAGGCTTTTGGCAACGCCGAGTTACTCTCAACCCTATTCTCGTTCAACAAATTATCCTACACGTACTGTAATACCATCCTCTCCTTGAGTCCTGACTTCAATAATAACTGCAAAAGTTCTGACGGAAAGCAACATAGCCCAGATCACGGAAGAGCAAGAAAAAATGACAAGATGGTATTAATGTTTTGTATTTCAATTGAACTTTGTCTCGGAAAATGGTAAGTTAGGGTTGGGACTGTCCAAAAGCTAACCAATCAGCTGGGATAATACCAAATGAGGGCTTGAGAGTCAAAGTAATACAAGTAACATAAACACGAAAATCGATATAAGTGCATATGTTCTAACTAGGTACCGTCGGGTACCATGAGGTAGCTACAGGAAAATAAATACAAGTGTTCGAACGTATGGTGCTACGATCTAGCCGCCGAACACTTAAGCTATATTGCTTTTTGTCATTTCTTACCGGAGTAAAGTGATACAGGTGACACTGGACGATATTTGTTATTTGTATTATTTTGACTCTCAGGCCCATTTGGCATTCAACCTCTGCAATAATGATACAGTTCAATCTTATAAAAATGTGGCGACGCATCTTTTTGTAATTTGATGATTTGTTTGTTTATCTTTTGTTTAAATCATATTTGTATTTTTTATATTAATTTTTTATCATAATTAATTCCCGACACCACAAAAAATAAACGGTGTCCAATCTTCAACTCTTGAATAACACAGAATTTGTTATTATGTGCTTTATGTCGCATATGTTCATTTACAATACCATGTGTCTCCTAGAAAAGAAGATTTATTTCAATTGATTGGGCACATTTCCAGTTTTCGGTCTTAATTTACAGCAAGGGCCATCAAGATACCCGTTTTTTCATTACTCACGCCTTGAAGGTTCTTTTGCAGCAGCCGTTTTGCAGCATCATTAAAGATTGCTGATTCACCCCTATTTTTTGTTCCGTGCAAGAGTTAAGAGCTAGTCATACTGTGACCGGGCACCATGCCATTAATCTCCACAATTCAGTCAACTTTCTTCAAACATGACATCTCTATTTACTTGGAAAGGCGGAGGAGTGTGCCGCAGATATTACAACTGAGAGAGAAACGGATTTTGGCATCCTCACAGAGCTATCGGGGTTAAAAAAGGCGACATATGTGAAAAGGTTCCACTAGGTTTCGGGGCCGGTGAGATGCACTCCTTTGGCTAACACGCTCCTTTCCAAGCGAGCAAATGAGCACCCCAAACAAATGAGCCACAGTCAAACACTCTCTTGTACTCACTCGGCCGAGTCTGTAAAATCTGGCGTCCTATTTGGGATGCCTACGAGCCATCGTTATCGACAGCGTTGGGATATCCACTGGCCTAACGAAGGGGTATCGCACGTAATGCGTCGGAAGCATCGCAACTTATGTATTCAACTGCGTATAAGATTCGGCAAAGGTGATAATTATTATAAAATAATTATTATTGTTATTATAATTAGATAATATACCAGTAGAGGCGGCTGGAGTGGTAATCGTGGGTCACTGAGTGCGCATTCTAACAATTTTTCATGTAAGACGAAAATAATTCTAGAACCATTTTTCTTTCCTGAACTTCGCATTGCGATAGAACTGCGATACGAGCGAGCTTACTGCGATTGAAATGATGCAAGAATTAAATTTTAAATTTATTTCGTAACTTAAAGCAAGTGGTGACTTGAGTTTTCGTATGGCATTCGAAATTTATGCGAAATTAATATTAACTTATTTTTCGAATAATATTATTTTTCGAACCTTTGACTCGTTGTGACACCTAGATATTTGGGGCGTGGGCCGCTAAACTGGCGTTGTTTGCCACACTTTAGCTAGGTGAGTTTACTTTACTCACACTTTACTCTACATTTACTCTGCCTTGTGCATGTGTGGTGTTAGCCAACCTTAATTTTTTTTTCACAGAAAAGCAGCTCTTATGGTTACATTTTTTATTTATTCCACTTCTAGCCTAACTTTCCAAAACAGAGGCAAAATTTATAAACACCATTCTTGCTCCCAACGGCTCATTTGTTAGCAACCATTAAAATAACAGAAAGTTTATAATTTCACATTTTGAATAAATTCAGCGCGTATGGAATGAAATTATTCAATATATATAACTCAAGTGCCATAAGAAAAAGTTAAAATGACGTTGAATTTCTGAAAATCCAAATCGGTAAAATACAGTTTTTTCAATTTTATTTAAAGATATCACTAATAAGAACACACTCCATATAAATGTGTACACATAGAAAAATTGCTTCAACCACTTTTAGGTAGGCAAAAATGGACGGAGTAACAGTAATATCTTTCACAGCCGCAGACATAAATCTTCTAACATGATTTCAGTCCAGATCGGCATACGTCCTAACTTACCATCCATCTCATCAAAAAGCCTTGTTTTCTTTTTCTTCCCTTTTCCCCGCTTACCCGACGTTATCCCTTCAATCACGGCCTTTAGTATCCGTCATTTTCTGACAAACAAATCTGTGAGCTCTAATGGATTGGTAATATTAACGATAAACTGTCTCCAAATGCAGCAAGCAATTTCATTCGTTTACGGCTTTTGCATGCATTAATTTCATTAATGCCTCATTGCCTGCTCCAACCACCTACCCTGCTTCCTCCTAACCTCCACTAGCAGTTTCCTCTCCTTACACGCCACCCTTCCTTGTTCGTCTACCTTTTCCGGCATTGCCATTTCCCTAGTCTCCTCCACGCCCACATCTCATACGCCTGCAGACTAGCCTAATTCTCTTTCTTCAAAGTCCATGTTTCTACAGCAAACAATGATTACAGTCAATGTCTCTACGCCAGTATCTACCTTACATGTACACGGAACAACTTACAAGTGTAAGAAATTCGCTATCTGGGAAATAAAATATAAAAAATAGTGCAGAGAAGTGCTAGCCGTTAAGGCATGCTGTCAGAAGAAGAATCGACTAACAGCTAGCAACACAAGTTTGGAAATGCAGTTGGATATAATGAGAGAACATAAAAGGAATTAAGGATTTGCATGGTGACTGCAGGCTAAAGATATTTGAAGCAATGTAAATGAGGAACTATCGAAGAATCTTCCACAAATGGATGGAAAGCATTCCCAAAAAATAAATTATAGAAGAGTTGGAGATAAAAGTTGTTTAATGAAAACCCCGAGAGTAAAACAAGCTCACTTGAAAAAACCGAATTTTGAAAACAGTAATGGAACGAGAAATAATTAGTAAGAATTATGTAGTTAAGACCAAGGATGGAATGTGTGAAGCAAGTTACGAGGGACGTTAAAGTGAAAAATAACGAACGAGTAAAGCGATCAGTGGAGGGTGGAGTGAAGAGATTTGGCTGCAAATCCTCAGATTGATGACTGCTGATGATTATAAGCAATCTTCATCTTCATCAGCGTACTGCCATGCTCCTGCCAAAGGGCATTTTACGGAAGGAATTGGATCACCAGGAGTTAGGAGGAGGAAAAAAGAGGGAATAGAATCAAGGGATTTGGAAAAGGGAGGGAATAATCATGATATGTGCCCTGGTGTAGGTAATATCTCTCAATGTTTTCTTTCTCTTTTTCGTGAATTGCCAGTAGTGAGAATGTAATCATATACTATTTGCTGGAAAGTGCATCCACTTTCTGCTTTTGTCTATTGATACGGATGTAATATGGCAAATAATAACACATTCCATTTTCATGTGGAACTCTTCTGATCCGAATTTTTCAAGCAAACATATCTTTGTTTGTATTTTTAAATTCTTAAAAGGCTCCAAAAACCGTCTTATATTTGATACCACATGCTCTGTTCACTCTAAGAATTTTTTAACAATGGGCGCGGATTTTCTCTGTATTTTGGCCAGATCGCAAGTTAAATTATTCCCTGTGGTGTACCACATATAAGGCTTACTTGGAGCCAAATTAATTATTTTTTTAAACTCAGTTGAACAACCGAATCGCTATTTTCCACAATTCACTAAAGTATACCTGGATCATGATATCCTTCCACTATGTATCATAGGATACCACTTTTATATATCTCTTTAACTTTTAGTCCGAAAACCAACCAATTATTTCCTTAAAGTATTCAAGCCTAATTAAAAGCCGAACAGGCTAAAGATGACATTACTCAAAAATTTATTTCAGAAGTTATGGTAACTCAGGAGGCGAGAAAGAGAATAGCATTGAAACCATTTAGTGTTCATAACATATTTTGTATAATATTACCACATCCAAATTTCAGAAAGTTACCTTTTCCATAATTAAGTTCAAACGAAGATGCATTTGGCATTGTAGATCTGGAGGCGATTAAATCAGTGAATGGGGTTGAAATAAATTATTAGACACGATGGAATTTGAAATCATTCATTGAAGGTAGAATCCAAGGAAAGTTGGGAAGAAGGAGGAAAAAATAGACAGAGCGAAGGGTGTATAGCGGGAGGGTGAAGGTGAATGAGAAACGGAGACCGAAAGTAATCTCAGTTAAGGCAAGGTCCCACGGCTTAAGTTAATTAGAGAATTTTTCTGCAACAATATTTCGAACGCAAGCTTTGAGAAAAAATGCATTACATGGGATGGAAATGTCCTAAAATGAGGAGGTTCACAGTTAGAAATAAAGAATAAAGATTAAATATGTATCATTGCAGGTCCCGGAAATTACAGCTAGAGAGAAGATAAAATTTACAACTGCCACACAATATGTGCATGTAGCATTGTACTTCCTTCCATGGAAACAAATGCGCGATTTAAAAAAATCGCAAATCGCAAAAAAAGGTACGGTCAAGAGCAATCAGAATTCAGTCGCAAAAAAGTCACTAGCAGCAAAATGGGAAACGCTTAAAACTGCATGGGTTGTTACAATAAGGGAACTAGTTGGAAATTCTATTGATACCCACTAATCTTATACTGCCACCGCCTCTTGTCTCCTTACAAGGTTTCATTTTTTTTCGATCTATTTGTCCCCATTCTCCGCATATTCAACATTTTCCTCTCTTTAACGGCCTTCAGCATCCGTTTGCCCTCATTACCCGTGTCAAGCACCTGGTCAGTCTCCTCATAATCTCCTTCAACAGGTTCCTCAGCTCACCCACTATGCCGAGCACTTCCTTGTTTATCTTTCTTTCCGTCCACCGCACCTTCTCCATCCTCCTCCATACACACCTGTTCTCGTCTTTTTACTGAGAGTCCACGTTTCTGACACGTACAGCACTACTCTCCTTATAAAGCTTTTAACCACATATATATACCCTTTACCTAGATACCCTTCAATCTATATATCCTTTCAGAAAGCGAGGCTGGTTATAAAAGTAGGAGGACACAGACTGGAACAAGTAGAGCAATTTCATTACTTGGGTAGTACGCTAGAAGAAAATGGGCATAGTAGCAACGATATTAGGAGGAGAATAGCGAAGGAAGCTTTCAATAGTAAAAGGGAGCTGATGACGGGGACCTTAAGCATGGATGTAAAATCGAGGCTGTTGAAGAGCTTGATATGGAGTGTGGCGTTGTATGGGGCAGAAACGTGGTCTCTGAGAAAGGAAGACGAAAATAGGCTGAAGTCGCTCGAGATGTGGGTGCGGAGGAGGATGGAGAAAATGGCTAGATGGCTAGACGTAAGTAAAAACAATAATTTTGATAATAACACTGCAAATAATATGAGACGAGCTTTTATAGCAAATTCTGTGACATAACAGCTTCCTTAGAGCTATAATGGAAGATGTAACGAATTAGAATAATTACTGAGGAAGTCCAAGGACGGAATGCAGGAATTAACTTAAGAAGGAGGTCAAAATTTGGAATTATGAAGGAGCTGAATGATTAGCTGAAAAGAGAATTGATTTGAGAGCTGAAGCAAAACGTAAAATAACATACACGCATAAAATTACAAGTGCTAAAACTGATTACCAAATCATGAATCCAAAATTAGACTCTAAATAAAAACCGGGAAGTTTTCAGTTCTTCCATGTCACACTTCACAAATCACTTCTGCGACAACGAGTCGTTGCAGTGATTTACGAGGAGTCGTGAAATGTGGAACGCCCGTAAAAGATTTGAGCACTTAAGTATGATGGCCGCGTTAAGACATTTAACGAATCTGTTCACCTGACTCAAGACATCCCAGTTCTCAGCACCGAGACAAATACGAGAAACACATAATAGGGGTTCTAGTGATGTTGATGATGGAAAAATTCGTACCTGCAACGCTTTCGCGACTCGCTTTCAGTGAATAGCCGTTGGGGAGCCAAGTCCGGGGAGCTATTATGCTAGTGATTACAGTACCAAAGAGAATGTACAGATAGGCCATATTGGTTTCCCAAGTGCTACATAATGCAGTGATCGTTGCGCGCATCCACAATATTGTCAGCATTTTCCTTACGCGCAAATCATGAAATTTTATCTGTGCATTCTGTGATTTTTGCGAATTGTACGTTTGGAAGTTGTATGTACAAAAGAAAAATTATGTTATTTGTTCAAATATTTAGACCTGGCTAAAGGCAATGGTCTTAGAGCAAGAAAAGGGGTTCGTTTTCATAAAAAGAGAAAACTGGAAAATCTACAGACCCCACAATTTTTAATGATGGCGCATAACTTTATTGTTTGGGTCTTTCACACGTGAGGAAAATATAAAAGAAAGATTCCAAAACTATTTCATCAGTTCCTATAATGGCATATATTCAAACATAAAACGAATCTCTTATTCATTTGTTTAACATGAGTTTGAGTCCATCATTTTTTGGAATTAGACCAACAAATATCTAAATGAGACATGATGATCACGTTAGAACATTACTTTCATGAAATCTTATCTTTTAAAATGCCATTTTCTGTCACAAATCACCACCACTTAGCTATTGACTGGGTGGGATGGACTAAGAACATGGCAGATTGTGTAAAGGTTTAATACAGCCACATTCGCTCTAGGCTAGTTCTCATGTACCCTGTGACATTACTGCAATCGGGTTGTTATGGTGGCTATAGAACCGGTTTCTCATTCAGAGAGACCTGGTTTGATTCCCAGAAGTTTTAAACATTTTCCAGGGATTACGAATCCCTACATAAGTACTCTGGAGTGAATATCTCCATGTGTCAAATAAAATGTACAAGCATGTGTGGCCGTAGAGATAGAAGAAGACATATCCAAGCGTGAAGTTATTCGCTACCCTTCCTCCATTCCTTCATACAATACTTCCCTTACCGGCCAAACCACCTGTCCTTAACTCTGCAAATGACCTTGGTTGCTGCACACCGCCTAAAATAATGAACCAAACTAATCAACCAATATCTGTAGCTAGCAGCTGTAATAAATCTTTACACAATCTGCCATATTCTTAGCAACATCCATAACACCCAGTCAATAGCTAAGTAGTGGTGATACGTGACAGAAAATGGCATTTTAAAAGATAATATTTCATGAAAGTCTCTTTCATCGTCCGTCGTTCTATTCAGCACCAGGCTTCACAAGGTGAAGTACACAAGTTTTTTTAAGAATTGAATGGCGAAATAATGAGAAGGTGATCAAAACTTTGTTTTCAATGCTTCCAGAACAGCTCTTTAATTGATAAACACCGTTTATCCTTCCATTTTAATGCCATCTCAAGAACACCACATCATACTTTCCATGTCTGAAGTGGTGTTTTTATCCTTGAATTAATTGGCCAAAGAATTCGGCCCAGTTACGGCCGGATAAGAGTCCATGTAAAGAAAAAACCTAAATAAAACATGAAAACTTATATAATTAACGAAGAGTTAATTAATTAAAAAAGTTTACAGTGATACTCTTTGTAATTTAGGGCAAACATACTATCTATGATATCAAATTTCTGATTCAGGTACCTACTCCAAACCGGAAGAAACAGTTTACAATTGCTTTCATGTCGTCTTGTCACTTAGCTTGACCAACTCACATAAGATTTAAATGTCGCAGAATCTTTATTTTCAGGTGTTACAAAATAACCAAGGACAAATTGAAGTACCATATAACACACGGAAGACTCCATTGTAACTTACCCAGGTGCACTGACACAGTTTCAAAACGAGTTAATGGCATGCGCGGTTGTGAGGAAATCTGCTAAATTTGTGGTACCTATCAATATTTTAGTATTGATAAAATACTAGCTAAAATAGGCTTAATTTTGCTTGGCCGCAAATTAATCCCGGATCCACCGGCTATTCCATACTCTAAAAGAAATTCTCCAATTGATTCTCTTAAGTCGGTCAAATATAATTGACCTTTAAAACCTCGCACATAGTATTTTTTCGAAAGTAAACATCTGCGAGGCGTTACTCTATAATTTGCGGATATCATTTTATTACAGTGTCATTAAAGTTCCGAGGATGAGGTACTAAGCATTCACCCGTCCCTCACTCGCAAGATTAATCTCTTATTAAATGAATCATCACTTATCAAACGTACACCATGAGACTTGCGTGCCACTTTGAGTAAAATTGCTACCATGTGGTCACTTTAACAGTCGCAGAGGTTTATTTTGCTCTCACTACAACCTTTTTCGCTGCGAGTTGACCGAAATTTAAGTTACACGTTGAAGTATTTAAAAAATGACATATGAGCAAACAAGGTTCCAGCTCCGAGGAAAACTACGGAGGTCAACTATAAATATTATCTACAAAACCAAGGGAACAAAAATATAAACATAACAAAGAAAAAGGCGTAGAGATAAAAGTTATGAATAAGAAATTATCATTACAGAAGGGAAAACCGATCACAGATGAAATTTAACAAATCATGTTTCGAAAGGTTTTACATAAGGGAAGTATAGAAGGGAAATTTAGGTGGAGAGGAAGTAAATTAGATGGAAATTAAAGCATAAGACTTATAGCGGCAGGACAAAGGACAAGGGATATGGGAAAGGGCAAACTAATAAAAGAAAATACACAGTGGCATAACAAGTAGGTGAAGGACGGTTGAAGGGGTTGACGACACGAGGGTGACGGAAAAGAGAATGTTGGTTAACAGTGGGTGAGGAAGAGGAAGGTAAGGAAAATAAGACGGTGTGTAGGAAGGAAACAGATACGAAAGGTTAAAAATTGCATTAATAATGTGAAATACATAGCTTATCACATGAAACATTAGATTAGGCTACTCGTAGTCGGGGAAATGGCAGTCAGGACAGCCGACTATCGACAATTTATTTGAAGTAACTCTTTGATTTATTGATTGAACAAACCAATCGAACTACCAATATAATCAACTTTGATTGGAACGGTTTGCCTTTATAACTAATCTCGCCCTTCACAATTTGTACCAATGCTTAAAAGAAACAACTCCTTATTCATCACTTAATGGATTAGGCTGTATAGTCTGTTCCTGAAACCATCTTAGCCCGAACAACATTGCAATGACCACTTCTTGGCTTATATTCCAAGGCAACTCTGGGGAGACGGTTGTGGTGCATTTTTTCTGGATATTTGCACCATTTGGCTATGTTTTTAATTTTTCTTATAATTTAATTTTTTTTCCATAACGACTTCATTTCTTATCCTATCTTGATATGTATGACCTCCAACAGTTCTCAGGGTTTTTATCAGCTGATGCGATGATATTTCTGGCTCGCTTCGAGTGAATCCATGTCTCACTACCGTACATTACCACGGGAACTGCCATTGTTTAGTGAAACTTCAATTTACATTCTTTTCTTGCTTTTTTCTAAATTTCTATGAATAATCGCAGGTGCATTTGAATATACCAAACTTATTTTCTGCATCTTGGTTTGTTATAGCGAATATTTCACGTACAATATACAATTAGTTAAAACTGGACGCTTGCTGCAGGACTTTTTTCATTTATAGCAGTTATCAATCTTAAAAGAAAAAACAATTTTTGAAATCGCCTTTATTCCCACGGTAATCGCTACATATGTATTTTGTTCAATGATGTTTTACTTGATTTGGATTTACTTGAATTTGATTCGGGTAGAAAATTATGAATGCATCCCACCACCTTAAAGGGGTACATACAATTTTTGACAACTGCATAATTATAACAAAACATGGCAAAAAGAGCGCAATTAGAGGCAATGGAGTGCTCCAGAAACACGAAAAACGTCGGAATAACATATTTAATATTTCTGGTTTCTCCACGTCTGTTTTTACCAAGGTGAGGTAATGGAGTCATTCACTGCTTTTGAGCTGATTCCTGCCCTCTTTTCCCACACCAGTAATTAAATTTGACGTGAATAAGCACATCTTTAAAAGAAGACTGGCGGTGGGGAAGCAAGACGGAAACGGCTATTTTACATATTCAGAATAATACATTCCAACATATATCTTCGTGACTAATGAAATGCACGGTTGAAATTAAAGTGGTCTCGTTCAAAAAGATTTTAGGGCAACTGCGCGAGCGTGACTTTGTGCCGGCGTTGCGCGTACTTGAGGACCGATGCAATAAGCGGCAATCTCCTACGTAGACTAAAATTTATGCGCGGAGCATGGTGCGACTCTGATGTGCTGGCGCGCTGAATTTGGTGCCAAACGAAATACACTTTCTGCATGTCTCTCGTAATGCAAAATGAAATGGCTAAGTATTATATTTGATGCTGGATAATCAAAAAAATGTAATGAAGTTTCATATACCGGCATATGCTCAATAAAAAAGCCCGCAGAAACCAATATGCTCGCGGAGAAACTGGCGAAATTACTTCGGCAACATCGGAATGTCGACGCCGTGCGTGCCAAAAATGATAACTCTAGCACCTTGGTATGAATAAATATTGCCCACTCAGGCAGACGTATTCACGTAATTCCCACGTTTGATTTCCCAACATATACACACCCAACTTTGTTTATGTTCATCATTTTAGGATTGTAGTCAGTGATTATCATTCCATCCCACACTCCTCCATAAAGATAAGAGATTCTCTTTTAAATAGGACTTTCACGACTAGAAATAACTTTATTTGGCGGGTATTTATTGACATAGGCATACTGTTTTTAAAATTTGACAGATGGTCCTCCGTAGATTGAATTTAGTGTCATATGGAAGTTTTGATGCGATAATTAGAAGAAGGTGCAAGGTTTTCCGGGAATTAACGCAGCTTTTACTTAAGCTGCGTTTCCCAAGCAACGCACAGGGGGGCAAAATTCTTCTAAGGTAGCCAAAATATGAAAAAAATTGCAGTAAATACTTTTTGAGGTTGCTTCAAAAAACGTAATTTTGTTGTCAACTTGAAATCAGTAAATTTAAACCTTGGGCGTAAATTTGAATGTCCATACCGAGTGTCTGATTCTTTCACTCATCAACATACAGCCCAAACTACTGGTGACAAACGCAATAGGTTTCAAGAAGACATTCATATCATAGCGTAGGGACGAACTTAGTAAGCATGTCCTCGAAAATCCAATTTTATTGGGTTGTTTTGTCCCACCAATGTTATGGTTACTCCCATAGTAAAAGGATTTCAGGCTTTCCCGGCGAAGATTTATCTCGAGTCGATCATCGAAACGTTGGCCGCCATGGACCTAACTACCCGGTGTAAACCCCGTTATATCGCTGACACCCATAATAAAACCATTGAATTCGGTGCAAATTAGCTTTTTAAATGACTTGAACTCAAAATATTGCATGGAGATTTTCATCTTTGGACGGCTTAAAAATATTAGTATTTTCTCCATTCATTTAGTTTTATATGTTTTTGCCTAAGATTACGTTTTTAGCTCCAAAATCATCAATACTTCTCTAATTAAAAATATAGAAATTTTCTTGGTAACAAGACATGAATATCCATTTATGCATACTTGTCTACCCGTAGAATTCATATCCTTGCAGCTTGATCACCAGTCTACCCAATTAACCATCAAAAATTTGATTTTATGCAGCATATATTTAATTATAAGCATATGTTATATATAAAGACTTTCGGCAACCTATTACGGATTTGCCTCACCATGCGATGTTTCAAATAGAGCATTGCAGTCTACCTTCAGATGTGAAGCGGTTAACTGCGCAAAGTGGAGATCTAGAATGAACGTAGCTGAGATTCATGGAAAACCCTGCGGTTTCTTCGACGATAAGGTTCTTTATTTCCTTTTTCCTTACCAATTGAAAAAAGCATTTCAACATAGCTTCTAATAGTTTGAGGGCAATAAAAACACTGTTATTTTTGTCCACAGGATCAAATTACTACAAAATTACCTAATCAAACCCAGGTTCTAATTATCTCGTCTTAAATATTTAATGTATGTTGGGCAGAACGCTCTTCCTTGAACTAAAACCTTGGTGGAAGGGCTTGTGTATTCCAAAGATCCCTAGAGCTGGACTGGCAGGAGCAAGTACTATTGCTCCTGGTAGGGCCACCCATGCCAGATAGGTCGAAGGGTAGGAGCCAGACTAAAGGTAGTTCCGTGATGGTTACACGTTAACAAAACCGTTGAGTGGCGAAGGGATTCCTCTCAACTATCACTTTCTAGAATATGAAAGTCATTCACAGAGAATTGATTTCTGGCAACTACGGGACGACGCTCACTATTGCGGGTGTCGTGCCCGGCAGCGGGGGAGGCAAAGCCTCCGCGGTCGTCATCACACGAAATCCTTGCACATCATCATCATCAGCGGAAACAAGTGATAGGAGGGAGAAGAAGAAGAAAAATGGAAAGAAGAGGAGGAAAACAGTGGTAAAAATAGGAACATGGAACGTAAGGACCATGATAGGGCCCGGGAAGCTTGAAAATATGAATCAGGAAATGGAAAAAGGAAAAATAGATGCTTTGGGATAGTGCGAGGTGAGATGGAAGGATAGCGGGGACCATTGGAGTGATAGCTATAGGGTTATCTATAGTGGAGGAAATGAGAGTCAACGAGAGTAGTTATGGTATTGAACACAAAATTGGGGCTTAGGGTGGTAAACATTGAGAAGGTGAGCGACAGGATGCTAGTGGTAGAAATAAAAGCACGGCCGACGAATTTCGTACTGGTCCAGGTATACATTACTACAAGCAACCATAGGGAGGAAGAGGTGGAAGAGGTGGAATAGGTGTACGAGCAAGTAGAAGAAATAATTAGGGAAGTGCCGGGAAAGACAAACCAGAAAGTGATGGGTGACTGGAATGCAGTGGTGTGGGAATGGAGGGACGGATTACAAGTGGGAGGGTTTGGGCTAGGAAGAAGAAATGATGGTGGTGAAAAGGCAGTTGAGTTTTGTAGAAGAAATAAATTAGTAGTGGCATACACTTGGTTTAAACATCACCCCAGGCGTATGTACACATGAAAATGGCCGGGTGATACTGGGAGATACCAGATTGATTATACAATGGTAAGGCAGAGGTTTATGAACAGTGTAAAAAACTCGCGTAGTTACTCAGGGGCGGATGCGGACTCAGATCATAACTTAGTGATGATGAAGTGTGAAGTTAGATTCAAAAGGCTTTGTAAAGGTAGGAAGATAAAGAGGTGGAAACATTGAAGCATTAAAAAGGTTAAAAAGGAAGGAATACCAAGAGCTGGTAGAAAAGAGCAATAGAGATAAGATGGGAGATTATAAAAACAAGCATCGCAGGAGCGGCAGAAAAAAACAATAGGAACGGTGGAAAAGAAGCAGTGGGTAACGGAAGAAATGATAAAGAAAATGGAGGAGAGAAGGATATGGAAAAACGTCAACACCGACGTAGGCAAGAGGAAGTACAAGGAATTGAATAATAAACTCCGGCGAGTGACCAATCGGGCAAAAGAAAACTGGTGGAAGGGACAATGCGAGGAAATGGAAAAGCTGCAGGAGGATGGGGAAGTGGGCGCATTGTACGCCAAGGTTAAAATGTTATCGGGTGGTAAGAGAGGGCAAATGATACCAAAGGTTAAGGACAAAACAGGGAAGATATTAATCGAACAGGAAGATATCCAGGAATGGTGAAGATAATACGTAGAGGAGCTATATGACAGCGAGAAAAGACCCTTTATCCTAGATCTAGAGGATGAAGGAACAATAGATAAGGATTACCTAGGACCACAGTAACCTCACAGCGAAATAGAGAGGGCATTAAGGGAGATGAAGGGTAGAAAATCCGTGGGAACCGATAACCTACCTGGGGAGCTACTGAAGACTCAAGGTAGTAAGGGGAGAGAATCATCTTTCGAAATTATTCGTAGGATCTACGAGGAAGGAGTATGGCCAAGGGATTTCGTGAAAACAGTAATGTTTCCTATCCCGAAGAAGAAGAAAGCGTCAGAATGCGAGGAGTATAGAGCATTCAGTTTAATTTCACACGCGGCAAAAGTTTTACTTAGAATAATAAATAGAAGGTTGAAAAGCTGAGCAAACTACTATGTATTTAGGCGATGACCAATTTGGGTTCAGGAAGGGGAGGGCCACCAGAGACGCGATTGCGGTAATGAGGACACTTATAGAAAGAGACATAGAGTATAATCAGGATGTTTTCGCTTGCTTTGTGGATTTCGAAAAGGCGTTTGACAGAGTAAACTGGGAAAAACTAATGCAGATACTGGGGAAAATAGGAATAGATTGGCGAGATAGGAGGCTCATCCGAAACTTATATATGGGACAGAGGGCTCAGGTGAGGGTAGCTGACGGTGAATCAGGATGGGCAGTTATAGGTCGTGGGGTGCGGCAAGGGTTGTCATTGTCTCCTTTGCTTTTTAACATATATGCTGAGGAAATGGTAAGAGAGGCATGGGAGGAGCTAGATGTGGGAATGAAAGTAGTAGGCCAGTGGATAAAGTCGGTTAGTTTCGCGGACGGCCAGGCGTTGGTCAGTCGGTCATCGAAAGGATAGCAAACTTTAGTAGATACATTGGAAAATCAGTGCGAGAAGTACGGGATGAATATTAATAATAAGAAAACAAAATTAATGAGATTCTGTAGGACAAAAAACGCGAGGCTGGTGATAAGAGTAGGAAGTCACAAATTGGAGAAAGTGGAAATATTTAATTATTTGGGTAGTACGCTAGAAGAAACGGGACATAGTAGAAAAGACATTAGGAGAAGAATAGCGCTAGCGAAGGAAGCGTTCAATAATAGAAGGGAGCTGATGACGGGGACCTTAAGTAAGGATGTAAAAAAGAGGCTGGTGAAGAGCTTGATATGGAGTGTGGCGTTGTATGGAGCAGAAACATGGACCTTGAGAAAGGAAGACGAAAATAGGCTGAAGGCTTTCGAGATGTGGGTGTGGAGGAAGATGAAGAAGGTGCGTTGGACGGAAAGGAAGACAAAGGAGGAAGTGCTTGACATGATGGGCGAGGAGAGGAAACATGCAGATGAGATTAGGGGAAGACAGGGTAGGTGGCTGGAAGCGGTAATGAGGGGTGAAGGTTTGCTGAAGGCCGTGATAGAGGGAAGGATGTTGGGTAAGCGGGGAAGGGGAAGAAAGAGATTAGGTTTTAAGGACGGGATGAAGAAAGGTAGGCCTTATGCTGAGATGAAGAAAGAAATACTAGAGGTAGATAGGGCACGGCACGTTTAAGAGTCCGTTGGATATTCTCTGGCTTTCATCATAACCTACCACTAACCGGTGGATTACTATAATAAATGAATGAATGGGCAGCATACATTTGCAGTATGCTTAAGGCCTCAAAATAATTTCCAGAGCAGAATGTCATGTGTATTGAGGCTCGTCTCTCAGAAGAATGGGTGGTGCAAACGATGGATGTAAACTGAAGAACGGAATCGGGAGAAAAATTCTTCAGTGAAGGCGGAACGGCATAGAGGATTACCACCTGAGTAGGCATAAGTAAGTGGAGTTAACATTAAGGAGAAATAGACATTCTTCGCATATTTAGAGAAATCTTTTTGTACCTTCACCTTAATTAACGCAGAAAGCAGCGATGACATAGATACTCGTAATGTATTCCTTCGGCATATTATTAACTGATGGTCATCCTCTCGCACGCTTTACATTCCCTCAGAAAGAATTAGTAATAAGCTGATTGGAGATAAGCTATTGATGGCACTTAAAAAATATCACACATTTTCAAAAACAATCTACAGAGAGTAAAAATTCTAAAATATGCAAGAAATTATTATCTTCAGTTACGAGAAATTTCACTTATGTTTTTCGTCACTTAATTTAGCGCTAAAATTTATAATTTATTTTACAAAAAACATTGATTTTTTATAAATTAAGTGTGAAAGTAAGTACATCACTACATTTCTAATAGGTAGGCGAAAGGATATATGATAGTACAACTTTTTTCAACGAATGGAACAGTATAAACCTTGCGAAACACGCCACATATACAGCAGCAACCGATTATTGACTTTATTGGCAAAGTCCAGTTTGCGTGACAGTCGTATGTCCAATTGAAGAAAACCATAAATATTTCAATCTCACTATTAAAACGTAGTTTTATGACCTAAGAGGATCACAGATTATTTTTGACGCCGAATGTATATCGACGCACAGATATGAAAGAAATCATATCTAAATCATTTTATTGTGGAACGTCCTGGATGAGTATCACATTGTTTGCAAATAATTTTTCTACCATTAGAAGCTTTAAATGCTTAGCAACAATGCTTAAGGTCGTACAACTTACTAAACTCAATAAATTCCGGCTTTACTTGCTGAAACCACTGCACAATGAACAGGTAAAATAACTTTGTAAGCTCCACAGATATTTTTATTGACACAACCAGGTTTCGCCAGTAACGGCAACCACCTGAAGATGCCGTAACTGGCGAAATCTGGTTGTATCAAAAAAAAATATTTTTGGAGCTTACAAAGTTATTTTACCTGTCCATCGTACAACGTTACTTCAAAGTAGAATTTCCAAAGCACATAAACAAGTGGGTTGTCCCTCACTTGTGAACTAAAAACAAAAACTGGTCATCTGATAAGTAGGTTTTTAGAAGATAGATTACTTGCAGATAGAAGAGCGGCAATGTGGAATACCTTAACACTCGTGCTGGTAAAGCAGAGTAAATTTCAAGGCGAAAAATGCATTCCTCCTTCACTGCAATCCTTTTTATTGACGTTAGCTTTCTCCTTCGCCTTTGCTTATTCTATTCGAGGCCCGTTCAAAGTGGATCAAGACGGCTACGATCACGATAGCCTCCTTTTCCTCCTCCATTCGCGAAGCAATTCCACTCGCATCTTCCGACCACATGTCTCCCTAAATCAACAAAGACTCCTTCCAGGCATCCAGGACGAAGGTCGCGAAGGTTAACTATGTTGCCGGTATACACGTTGCCATGGAAATGAAGACAAACAACCAGCCACTAGTCCACGAAGGTGGATGCCGAACTTGCTGCGCACGATTTAGAGGAGCCTGGCTCTCGTGACTGCGTTAGTTTAAACGAATGCAAAATTCCACCTTTCCATTAACGCCGTTTAAAATATATTGATTTCACTGATGACCCTACCTACTGAGTAGCAAAAGTAGGATAGGTACTAGATATCAAGATTAGACACATTGTTTCTGGAGGACTCTTGAGTAACTTCTGGCGCTGTAAGGAGGATGTGATTTAAAGCATTTTTTTCAAATGTATTCGGAGTCACAGATTTTCAATAACGAATCTATGGCCAATTTAATATTTTATAAAGAAAATCTTTCATTTTTAATGAATGAGTATTCAAAGTAGTTCCACACGGGAGATTAGGTCGCAAAGTACACGTACAAAAAACGCTGCTAAGTTTTCAATTTTGAGTCCTTTCCCAATAGGGAAAATTCGATTAGGAAAATGTGTAAAAAAAAGTATGAAACCGATTTATTTTATTTGTATTATACTAAATTATTTATTTTCATTTATATATAAAAATTGATTATATTTTTTATTTCTTTCATATTTTCATAGTTTTGACGGAGATTATTAATTATAATGTAGTTTTCAGTGACTTCTTGTAGTTATAGATATGTCCATAACTTACTTCTCATCAAATTTAACTAATTAATTGCTAATTCTTATAATTGTATGTGAGAAAAAACCTAACAAAATAAATTTAGTTTTTACTTTGCGATCCGGCATATATCCACTCGCAGTGTATCCAATAAATAAATGAATAAATAAATAAAAAAATTCAAGATACTACCCGAATATTCGTTGCCATTGATCCGCATACACGAATATAGTTTGCGTTGATTAAGGCGACCCTATTCCCACTGAAAAAAAATTCTTTGAAATATATACCTCACCATCTCCAAAATGTATGCAGATTAATCCTGAATCACCCTGTACCATTTACGGTGAGACATGATTCACCTGCCGGTACCATAGTTTGTGCTACGAGTTGTGCATGTGTAGACTTGTAGAGGTGTATTTGTGTGACTTTGAAAATAAAATTTGGGAGGTTTGAACGGAGCACCCAACAATTCTTTGAGTTTTTCTTTATTTTAATGCCAATCTCATTTCGCCATTTTCCATACATTTTTACCAATGATCGAATAAAATACGGGAGGTTTGAACGGAACACTCTGTACCTTTGAGACAGGAAATAAAGGTAAGAATACATAAATCACTTGTGAGACTATTTGAAATATTTTCAACAGAAACGGAGAATCAGTCATCACTAAAAAATCAATCAGTATGAAGACTAGAAAGAAACATGCAACGAAAAGTAAAGGAGAGACGTTTAAAAATAGAGAATGATGCAAGAAGATGAGACAGGATTGAAAAATATATAGGCAGTAAATGAATGGGAAACAAACAGAGGAAGATAATTGAAAAGCTATAAAAACAAATTCTGTGATAATAAATAGTAAAATATCCAAATTAACATTCTAGATGGAATAAAAGATTAAGAAGGCCTAGGAGAAGCTAGTGAGTGCAAAAGATTATTATAAAATTAGATAAAAAAGAGAAATATTTTTTTGAGCCTCGGTGACCGACTGGGGCACCATTTTATACAGTACTAACTAACATTAGGGTTCAGATTCTGCAGTTTGTTGGAAGTAAACGTCCCGTGTGTATATAACTTTGACTTACGAAAAGTATTTTATGGAGACGCAAAATTACGTCAACGCCACCAGGTAGTGAACGCAATTTTCTATAAGTAGCACGAATATGAAAGTTATAATATCTTAATCATTTTACTGATGAGCTTTATCAATAGAGATTCAGTCCTGAAAGTTAGCCGAAACGAATGCGAAATTCCGCCTATTCATTAAATACAGTATGTAAAGTACTGCTTTCACTATTAACAAGTCTTAGCAATTTTAAAAACTACAAACATATGTCGATAATACCTTGAACTTTTCTTAAATTCCCTGAATTTTCCTTAAATTCCCTGAATTTTCCTTAAACTCCTCGGATTTTCCTGGAAATTTCATTACATTCCTTCGACCTAAAGACATCTCTTGCAACGGAGGAGAAATGGTCGTCGTTTCAACACAGACATGCGCAGCTTAACTGGAAAATGGATTTTTTAAAAACAAGCCGCAGCAGAAACTCTTTGCTCCAGTTATGACTTGAATTGGTTTACATAGTTTATGTTGTTGTAATTTATTAGTACACCCTGGTACCCAGTCAATACCCTTCTCAAGGTACCGACTGCTACTCCAGTACCAGTAAACTCTTTAATAGTTATTTTATAACACTCTTGTAATAACACCGACACTAAGATGTATTAAATTAAATAATAATCTAATTTTTCAATATAAGTAGAGGAACTCGTATGCATGCATGTTGGTCATCCAGATGGCCATCGGCGGGGAGAGGTTACTAATATTGTGAACACGATCGTGTTGCCCGAGGCTAAAAGTCCAATAATATGGATTTATGCTTCAAATTATTAACATGGGCTATCCTGGAAAAGCACGTTTATCTTAACAATATTTCGCAATAATCACCCTTATAATAAGAACGATGAAATTGTATTTCAATTATTTTGGAAACTAGGCCGTTATAATTTTGCTCAGTTTGTGGTGCAACAGAGAGTAATGGTCAGATTTTGTTTGCATAACCAAATAGAGGGCACTTTTTCTATGAATAACATAATAGAGAAAAATTAACAGAGTGACTACCATTATTGATATGGATATCCGATATATTAATGGATATCCGATAAAAGTTAACCGGCTGCTTATCATCTAAATTCCAACTCGATTTTGGTTTCCTTGATTTTCCCGTTTTTCCATTGCATTTACTAAGTTTGAACTAGTTAGCAGAATCACTTGTTTAGTTCTTTTCTATCTATTACGGTCATTTTACTTTTTCACTTCAAGTCATTAAATCTTTTATTTTATTATTGCATGGCCAAATTCTTTGGCATTCAAACAGATAAAATATTTCTCCAATGGCCGTAAAATGTATGCACCACTCGTCAAAAAAAAATTAAATACTTACTGTGTTGGTTTGCGGGAATGAGGTTCCACAACAGGGACCAACCACAGCCTCTCCACCAGAATACCCTCCTGTGGTAGTTTACGGGAAAATAATTTCCTCGCCAGGGACCACCACAGACACACACACACAACCCAATTGGAATCCTTTGTAGGCTAATGAGACCTAGCTAAGGATTCCTGGGTTATAACCTGGGATCCTTCGGAGAGCTGTAGTGACTCTACTAAGGCTGCCAAGTTATTAACACAACCACACACGCAATCACACAAAACACTCACTCACACACACAGCAGGGCCCCAGATTTCAGGGAGAACAGCTCATGGTCCTCTTCAGCGAGCTGAAGGGAAAAACACAACACTAGCAACACGAGGTTGAAAGTGACCAACACAGTAAGTATTTAATTTTTTTTTGACGAGTAGTGCATATATTTTACGGCCATTGGAGAAATATTTTATCTGTTTAATCTATAGAGGCCGTAGAGCTCATCTACCTTGATCTTTGGCATTCATTTAAGAGTTTCTTCAAATTTTTAATGTTTTGCTAATAAACTTGAGAAGATAGAATTTTGGTAAAGCATTTTTTTCATATTCAAAAATCATTCTACAGTATTTAAAGTCACACATGCCAGAGCGG
Organism: Pyrrhosoma nymphula; assembly: GCA_963573305.1. Classification (NCBI taxonomy): domain Eukaryota; kingdom Metazoa; phylum Arthropoda; class Insecta; order Odonata; family Coenagrionidae; genus Pyrrhosoma; species Pyrrhosoma nymphula. The sequence goes on along the minus strand of OY754339.1, from coordinate 61,908,289 downwards.
TAGTTATAGAAAGACTCATGATAAGAGTCAACTCAAGACCCATGAAGATAGTAGAGTCAACGTTGAAATCGCCAGTGAGTAGTCAACTCTCGATGCTTCGCTCGGGTAAATAAGTCAATGGAATATTTAAAAAAATGAACACCAGCTGAGTCAAGAGACGTAAATCACTCAAGGTGAGCTTAGTTCCCAAAGTAAGATACCTACTTAATACTCTTTTTTCCTCTGTCCATCTGGATATTTCATTTCGTCTTTCCATCATTACCATTTTTCAAATCCATCGAATTAGATTATCAAAGAACGCGTTATCATTGAGTCTCCAATACCCTGAACATAACTTCCTTTCTAAAAGTCAGGAAAGATGGACCTGTTTAAATTAGAGTTTTCATCTACCGGTAAATCTTAACGATCATTCCACCTCTTTTTTTATATAGAATTCGTTTCATACATCCCGTTTTTTGTGCCTAACTATGGGGTCGTGAGTGGCGGATGTTACTATGCTAATTGATATGATGGCGTGGGTAATGGACTGCATCAGTTCAATGGAGTTGAACATCAATGAGTAGCTTTTCAATTCCTGACATAGATCAACCTAGTAATGAGACGTCACCACTCGAGGGAAGATTTATATTCAAAACAAAAACACCTACGGGGAAATTGCCCACCATTCTTTTCACCCTGTTTCGTTCCGAAGCGTGTCCCTTATAAAAATAAGTAAAATGTCGTCCTGTTTTCTTATTTTTTGCAAGGATTCACCAGTCCAGATGCGAGACACGTTTTTTGGCTTAACCTTAAACTCTGCCGGAGAAATCATCCTTGCGGGTTGGTATCGAGGTCACATTCTGCGAATCCAAAAAATGACTATTTTCCAAAAGGAATGTTTGTGGAAAGACATAAGGCACGCACGAAATCGGCACTTTTCGAAAATTTCCTTCGCTGCTTTTGATTTTGCGAAGGAACGCCTTCGAGATAAGCAAACCCTTCTAACGGAATTCCGAAAAAATGAAGAAGAAGGGAAAGCACTGAAAGTGGGTGGATGGACGTTTTTCATTTACTAAAAGCACTAGCCAACAAACACGGAGTATAACAAGGATGTGGCTTTCTTTTGCCATTATTTTCATTTATAAATTACCAAGTGCCAATACTTTCATTCGGCTTCTTCCTTTTTTCTCATTGAGATTTTCATTGTATGTTTTTTTAGTATCTGACCCTTATTTTAATGTCCTATTCAGTGAGTTCAACGGTCAATGAGGATAATTTATCGATTATTAGTAAAGTTTATGCAATTATTTTTCATTTTCTTACCGTGAATAACCATTGCAAAACCAACTGCCGCGATACTTTGTTGCAGCGGCATATCACTACCTTCCTTTCGTCAAGATAAACACGAACTTTCCCTGATTAATTAGCAGGTGCATGATAGCCATACTTGAATAATTCAAAGACTCTGATAAGCATCAACTTCATCTCGAAAAAAAAAAAATGAACGCATGAGATTTAGCACTATAGTCAATAATAATTGCTAAAAGTCACCGCAAATAAATTATTTTTTAATAATCAATTGTATATGTTCTGGTGAGTTTTATACATATAAAAAAAACTTTTTGTCTGCCATCTACATCTGCACATTACCATGAAGGCCAACCCAGGGTCGTGAGGCTGAGGGTGATCCTTGGAACAAAGGAGGAAATAAAAGGTAGGAATGGATAGAAAAGTTCAGCAGTGCATCATTCTTATTTTTTTCACTTACTATAGAAATTTAGAGCAGGTTCAAAATCATACACCCCGCATGACTCTGGAGCACACGAATTTGGAATTTTTCGAAAGTCACTACCCCCACATTTTTCGCATATTGTTGTAATTTCCTTGATCCTTGATTGATCCTAAATCAAACTTTTTAGTGTGTTACAAAAGGATTCTTCCGCCTTTTAGAATGACCGGATGAAGGAAACGATTATAGCCTGAGCGGATCAGCAGATCCAAAGAAAAAGAAAGAGGCTGTCGGAGTATCGGAGGAAGATTCTCACTCTTTGGAAGATATTTCGGAGACTCCGTAATTAGTCTATAAGCACTGTCAAAGTTATAGAAAAGATAAAACTCCGATAAGATGATGGATGTGAAGATGGATGGTATGAAGATGAGGGTGAAGGAATTAAATTTAAGTCATGCAATCTTGTATATAACACATTTTAGAACCTCTGGATATGCTGATGGATTTGGCTACTATATTTTGCATTGAATACATATACAGGTTCAAGATACAAAGACAAATAACACATTCTAAATGGAGCATCAAACTATTGATGACTTTCAGTCTGGGACAAGGTAAGATCTTCCATTAACAATTTACTTGCAATTAATATGTATCAACTCAATTAAAATTTACGATTCTACATTTTGAGTATTAATTTTTGCTTAGCGAATATATTCACTCTTCTGCTGCTTACCTTCCAATCCCTTCTTCCTCTTTCCACTGAAATAAATTATTCCTATCCATATCACTTTTTAAATCACATTTCAACTGACTGCTCCTCACATGCCTTATATTTAGTAAAAAATACACACTTCAAGTAACCACGCTTCTTATTTACAAAGTTGAGTTACACATGTATTTGAATTATAGTAAAGTTAAGAAAGAACTTAAATTATACAATATTTGATTGAGAAAAATACCAAAAATTAAATTTCAACTAAAGTTCAACATTTTTGTACACATCCACTCACCAAAATGACGAGTAAATTCAATAAAATGATTATTGTTGAAAATGAAGTTTAGTTAGCCATAGACTGGTATCATTTTGTCCGAGGCAGAGCGAGTAAAGACGGCATTGCGATAGATGTTTCCTGACGTGACATTAATGGACATTAGACATAATGGTAGCATTCGCAAAGATTGACGATGGTGATGTAGTAGAGCCTATTACGATGGCCGGATAATTATGGCGCAATCCACGGAAGATGAGCGAAACTTGTCAGTTTCTTAACTATTTCACTACGCCATGTCAACGAAAGCCAATCAGAAGAGTTTTTTCTCCAAAACTTAAAAGCATTTTATTTCCTGATTGCTCATCTTATTTTATAAACTCACATTGAAACATCATTAATCTTCTTGAAGAAACAATTATCAGTATTTTGCAGATAATTTATTACACTTTGTAACAGTTAAGAACGGGGTAAAACGGTTTAATATAAAGTAATGTTAACTGTCAACAATTGCCGCTGATACTTCCGTCAATCGTATTACACTCCTCCTTGGCGAGAATATGATGAAAAAATGAACGCCACCACCCATATCCGAAGAATCAGGAAACTTTATAGTGATAACGAAGGTTTTGGGATTTCTAGGAAATGGACGCGGCGCAGTCCGCAAATGAATGCTAGCACCTCGAATGTCACTTAATAATACCCGCTAACGCTGACGTATTCACGTAAAACCCACGGTCGTGTCCCAGACAGAGTCACATCCGAGGTTTTAATGCAATCCATAAATGATTTGGCCAGAAGTAATTAATTCGATAGACCTTTGAATATCCCGCAGAACCCATTTACGGGCGTTCAAAATTTCACACGCTCTAATCCGAGGAAGAACTTCGCGCATCCTTGATCTAACCCAAATCAAAGTCCGTTTGCGTTTAGCTAAAAACATCTTCCGCCTGTTGCTGACCGGATCGAGGATGTGATAATATCCAGGATGGACTCGCAGGTGTGAAAAACAGATAGGAGGTTGAAGGATGAGAAGAGAGGGATAGAATCTCACGCTTTTCGAGCAAAACATTTTCGGATAATCGGATATACGCAAGTTTTCCTGAACAAGGCGTTAGACAATTCATAACTTCAATGAGTCAATCGAATTGATAATTTCGAGATAAATTAATTCATACATCTAAAATCCAGAACTAAGAAAGCATACGTACTCTTCATATCCATTGCTGTAACGGAATATATATCTCCTCCGCGTTGAAAACATGTTTGGAACTAATTAAAATTGTGAGTAAATACATTATGTTAACTAATTGATTCTCTACCTAATCATTTGTTACACGTTTGACAACATAAGGAAGTGGTGGTTTCATGGTTGTCTTTTAAATAACAAATAATTGAATCACCAAAGTTTCTTTTATTATTCAAGTTTGAGTCAAAAAGGAAAATCTGAATAAAGGAAATCTACCTACTGGCAGGTTACCTAAAGTTTCTCCTGCATATGTCGTTTCATTCAACATTCCTGTGCTCTGAAGTGCAATATGTGCTCGATCTGCACTAATATCAACACATTTAACTCATATTCTGTGCAGGTCGCCTATGGTAATGTCGACAATTTACTGAAATCTGTTCCTCTTTTTCAATAAAAAAAGTGTGAAATTGAGATTTTTTCATTCAGCTTAAGAGTCGAGGAATTAGCCACCTTCAAAGGCAAAGAAAAAGCCATGCACACTATCGCATGATTCATTTCTTCTTTTTCATAGCTTCAAGGGTGGGTACTGTGGACGACATAAGGAGACGCTTAGGGCATTGCGTATAATTTTCAAGGAACTTGATGGTGTTCAAATAGAGTCATGAAATTAAATTAGGCAATTTTATAATCACTTCGAAAAATCAATCAACAATTACCAGTGAGCTGCCAGAGGACCCAGTGAAATATATAAATGAGCACATGTTGTGCACAGCTCTCCTCATGGCGTAGACCTCAGGTTGAAATCGGGATTTTTTTCAATAAAAAAGTGTGAAATACACAAAGTTTTATTTTTCATTAAAGTCTTGCGTCAAAGTAAGAAACACCTTGAATAAATTTAAAAAAACATTCGGTGAGCGCATTTTTTTTTATTTTTTCGGCCAGGGCAAAACAAAAAGAGTTGCGGGAAGCGTGCGACAGAATGAAGAGACAGAATGGTTAGGGGAACAGAGGGAGTAGAGGGAGGAGTGGCGGATAAAGAAGAAGGAGCAGAGAGGAGGGAGGGAGACCCCGCGTTGGTGGAGTGAGGAGGTTGGGGGAGGTTGTGAGGTGGGGGGAGACCCAAAAGCGGGTCAGTGGGAGACGTTAGGAGGAGAGGGGAAGTGTAAAGGGGGAGGAGGGAGCAGAAGAAGTGAGGAAAGCGTGCTGTGGATGGATCCCTTCTCCTTCCAGCAGAAGAGGAGAACAGCCGGCGGCAGGGCAGTTGGCTGTGAGTGGGTCGGACACGCCAGTCGTCGTTCCAACACTGCTCGTTCCCCATCTCCTCCTTTTTTTTCCTCCGACTCCTTGCTCCGCCGGCCACCTCTCTTCGCACTCCCGTAAAGAAGCCGAACACCGCTATAAGCTCCCACAACCGGTGGACGGATAGAGAGAACTGTTGAGGGCCAACGCGGCAAGGCAGGCTCGCATGTGCCCCGGTGGTTAGTGTCGCCTCGTGCCGGAGTGTGTCTCGATATTGGGAACGACGGACTTAAAGACGGCGCACTCGAAGAGGTCAAGTTCGAGAGAGTCCGGCACCCCTTGGCGGGTGCGGAGCGCCGCTGAGAAGACGGATTGAGAGAGAGAGCGGCGGGTGCGGTTATATCCGGGTTAAGCGCGGCAAAGGCGCGGCGGACCGATTGGATAGACCGGACCGGACGACCTGTTGTCCGACGAGCGGTGAGTAGTGATTTTCGGACATTCACGATTTTTCACATGACACTTCATTTATTTCCATTAAAAATAATTTGTATTAGTGAAAGAAAACAATTTCTCACATTTCCTTTACTTATCTGCTACACTGACTTCAATGCTATTCAAACCAATTCCGACAAAATTAGCGTTCTTCTGAATAAAATACGATTCTTATACAAATGTTTAAGCAGTCTTAGATGATTCAGTACTGGTTTAGGTGAGAATCAATCCAAGGTCTAAGGCCCAAAAATTGTGATTTCGCATACGATTTGGAACTATAAGGTATAGAATTCAATAAATTTACTCCACAAATCAATAACTTCCTAATGTCATCATAAGCCACAAAGTGAAACACAAGCGATAGAGAATTGATTATAGCCTATAAGTTATTCAGCACCTGAGTTTTTGAGCAAAAATGCAATAAGAAGAAACCAAAAAACAGCATCTATTCATATAATTTTTTCCTCCTTTGCCTTAAAACGTCCGGAGTATTAGACCATAGGCATTAATTTGCACATAATGCATGCCAGAACACAATAGCAAAGTTGTTGAGCACTTTTTATCAGAATTTAAGGATAAGGTTTTTAATGAAAATAGCGCTGAAAAACTTTATCATGCATACAATTCTTTACGTAGCATTCAATTGACAAACATGTGCAAGGTTCATTTCCTTTAAGTCACATATAACTAGCGGTGAGCTGGAATGCACACCCGTCGCGTTTCCTTACCGAAACATAGGCCTGTGGCCACACCCCCTTTCTCCCGGAAGCGCTGCGAAAACAGCTGACTGCCGTGCAAGGGCTTGCACTGACTCCGCCTTGAGGCACTCGTATTTTCCGCGGGAAAAGTTTCAACACTACAACGATCCAAACTAGTAAAAACATCCCTGTCTAACAATGCGCGTTCAAATCTCTCCTCCGCATACGCAAAATTTATCGGTACTCATTGAAAATATTCCTTTTCGCCATTCGTAACTTTTTATCAAATTGAAACATATATTGTTTTCTTTTGGGTCGGCGGACGACAAATTTGGTCATTTACACCACTTACGGGGGGTGGGTCGTGGTGGCCTAGTGAGTAGAGTGCTTGGCTAACGCCCGGTTCAATTCCGGGTGAAGCCTCTCTGGAAACACTCTCCAAAAATCCTCGTGGTGCGACTACCGGACTTTCAGAACTTGTGGAAAGCAGGTGGCCCAGGGAAAGGAACTGGCCCCCCTATCTCGAATGTGTGAATCCCACACATTAATGGCTTAGTATATCTGTTCCAACGCATCAAAATACTGAAAACACTGAGTGAGTAACCACTTAGGATAGCTGGTTAGGTTTCCTAAGGGAAGGATTGTTTCAGGAATGAAGGAAGGGTGAAGACAGACCCGGCCTACTCATTAAGAATGGCGCCAAGAAGGCTCGCAGATTAACGTCCAGTTCAAAGGCCTGAGTACTACGCTTGAAGTGCAATTAGGGCTCGGTATTCTACAAGAATACCTAAACCAAAGTCGGGAATTGAGCCAGAGCCTCCTTGATGGGAAACAAGGGCTTAAGCCACCACATCAACCCGGCACCATTCGTAGCTTTTTAGCTCATTTATACAAGCCAGGTACATGTGCAAAAAGATGCGTGAACAAATACCCTGTTGCAAGTGCACCCTTCAAAATTTCATCGTGTAAACAAGTCAACTTTAACGAATGTCCGCATGTCTTTAGCGAATTTCCTACAAAACAGACCTTGTTCTATTTCTATGATTTAATTTAAAAAATTGTACATGCCTCGCGCAACCAAGCCATTTGAGGCCTAGCGACTTTTCCCCATTCGTCAATAAGTTCCGCAATTAGAAAAATTCAAATAATCTCTTTTATATTAGTTCCATTCATAAGAATCATATGAATCCGAATTGTCACCGCTGTTTTTTTGAATGATACTTTTACTACTGAGAGATAAATTGGTACATTGCGACCTGCTTCTTTGCAGTCGTGTGCAGCTTCTTCTAGTCACATATTCTAACATTTTTCTTTCATTGATCAACTCCCCCACGCTCCCTTTACTTATTTATTTATTCAAGAACGTACTAAGTCGTAGAAGTGACTCATTCAAGCCTCGTCAGTCCGGCTCCACCGATGTTTTATGCACTCCCTCTCATTAAAATAAAACCTCTATAGAGCGGATAAAAAATAGTTCCTCCATAGAAACTGACTTAAAGTAGAGGAATCTTATATCTTCATTCCCTCAACAGTGGATTTGGATAGCGGTCTTTCCGGTGTTAAACATCTCTTGCATTAAACCACCTCATGAATGTAATTGACAATTGCATGAACTTGACACAATTTCGGATCTGAGTGTTGAAACTTCCGCTGGAGATCCCTATGCATTGCCCTTTGGCAATCATTTGTGTTAAGGTTATGTTGCAAGGACTTTATGAGTAAAAAAATACGGTAAACACATGAAAATAATATCAAAGTATAAAAATACTGAACATAAACATTTACGAATTTGAATGTCAAAACTTAGCGAATAGATCCTATTAATTACCTCAAGGCCATCATTCACCAATCCATTCCATTGTAAGGAGTGTCAATACTATCTAATAACTATAAGCACATAGAAAAGCATATCACAACATCGAAATATTACATGAATTATGTATTTACCGGATTGAGTTTTGGTAGTACACATACAAGGCGACGGATTTAAGGCATCTTTACGCTCAATTTAGACCCATATGGAACATAAATGGGAGATTAAGAGCGCAAACACATTTGTTAAATACTATTTCAAGTAAAATCATATGAAGTATAGCTTTAAAAAGCTTTCCACATCTCAAGATAAGCGGAATTCTAGACGCTTGAATCTTGGTGACTTTAATACTTGCATCACGGAGACTTCAATGCTCTGCAACACTAATGATTACTCTTGCAATGAATATCCATACAATGCAGAGCGCCTAATCATGAAATGAGGGCCCGGTACCCACGGACACCGACTGATTATTTACTGCTCCAGTGAGTGTGTGCGTCTGCCCCATTTTTGGAGTTACTGTTAATGCTGATTTACGTTAGATCCACACTGTCACGCTAATGAATACTCCTCCTCAGCGTTATCAAGAGACTTCAATGGTCAAGCGACGGAACGAAAAAAAAATAAAAAGTGGTAATGTGGGGCACACGAAAGCACTGTTTTGAGCTTACGAAACGGGATTTTTAGACTGCAGACAGCAGAAGAATTTTAAGTCCACAGGCTCATTTGTATTACAGATGTAAGGCACTTTTTTAAATGTATATTCTTAAATTAATGCTATAGAAGAGGTTTGAAGCATATATGAAGCTATTTCTATGAAACCGGAGCAAAAATAATGTTAGTTCCAACTACTAACATTATCTTCTGGCATGGTAAACCGCAATATCATTAGTTACCTCTAATTCATTGTTTTCCGAGGGTAATGGAAGCGGGTGATTCGTATGTCAGGGAAAAATGTCCATTATAGCGGAGAATTTGCTTAAGTTTGAAATAAAATTTGGTTCAGTCGCAATGCTACCATACCTAATAAATGGTGAAATACTTATCTCTCCCTCCCACTCCCTTTCTGTGGATGGTATTTTCTTCTCACTATAGCATGTCTCTTTATTTTATGATTTATCTAGGTCATTCACTCATTTTTTCAATATTCGCGAGTAGAATGACTGGGATTCAAAATTATATGCTCTACTTTGTATGCAAATGCAGCAACCTGAATTTATTTTTGACTTTGCCATCAAAGGAATTTTTCACTCTTGGAGTTTTCTTAGAGGTACTTTCATTTGTCATCTCATCTTCATTGTCAAAAGTCCATATGAAAAAACGTAATAAGTCAAGTGACACGCACTTTTGAATGTCATGCAAGACCTCAAGCAGAGTAAAATAAAGGAAATACCCTTCACAAATGCACTAAATTTAATAATTCACATAAGAATCCATTCAAGAAAAAATGCTGTACTCCAACCAGTTCCACCAGAGTTGAAGTCCAAAGACGAAATATAGCCCACGCACCAAAAATGCTGAATAAAAAGACTCACAGTAGCGGCAAGGTTCATTTATATGAGTTGGTTCTATGAATTACCGGCTTTATTCTTAAGGCACTCCATTTTCGATTGAAAGCCTTTAAAATTCCTAAATATTAGCTTTTAAGTTTTTGAAACAGTAACAAGTAAAAATTTGTAAGTCGAATTTTGCCCCTTTTGAAACCGCAAAACTAGAAAGACAAAAGCATTTACCTTTTCATTTACTAATTTCGAGAAATGCTTGATCTGCAAACTTGAGATCTACGGACGAAATACAATTTTCTAGGAAAACCGGATAATTCATTCTTACGTGTGAGCATTGACATCAAGAATAAGATTTTATTGGTATTTTTTAGACAAAAGTTAACCTGCTGCTTAATACTTTTAATAATGCGAGTTTATTTATCTTATATAAATAGCAGCAAGAAACCATGATGGAATATTTCTCAATACTCACAGTGTTAAAAATTGTTTTAGAGCAGAAGGAAATAGGTCCTCTTTTTTTCTCCTGAAGTTTTTATTATATGTATAGTATAATAAAAAAAACTGAATTCAAACCAAAGTAAGCCCAGCACCAATTTGTACTAAAATATACCTAATCATAAACCTCTAATCAGGTGTTGTGGTAGGAAAGGTGAATTCCTAATAATTCAATAGCACATGCTATCTGTTTATTTTGAATAATTGCCTCTGGTTTCATTTTACTAAATAAAGCTTTAGACCTAACACCACCCATTCAGTGTCATTGAAAATTAATGTTCTTTTCTGGTCAGGACAGTAAACCTCTTCCTCCGCCATAACAATCAAGTAAACATCGTGCACCTGGGGGGTCGAAAACCTTTAGTGTTGTGTTCAGCTAATGGCAGAATGAACTCCTCATGCATGTTCTTCTAAAACTGAAACTGCTTTGATGTACACATAAATCCAAGTGGGCATAAACTTGCCACTACCATAATTTTGGGCTTCGTTTCTCACCCCGAAGGATAAATTCCGCAATATACTTTCAGTTTATATGTATACCAAGTGGAAAAGAAGGGAACCAATATGAAGTTGAATTTTTAGCGCCCTACTTTATCAATGCGAATTATGGTGATGTTTGACGTCTTGCCTACAGTTGCCTCAATTTCGTATCAGGAAAAAAAATAACATAAAAATTAAAAAGTGTATGCTTCATACTTACATTATTTCGTTGAACTACATAAGAATCGATAATCGGCTTTATTAGTTGCAAGACATCAGGATACAAAATAAATAATGATTCCAACAATACCTAATCAAGAATGTTATTTTGGTGTAAAAATAGATAAAAATCTTACTTCACTCATTTCCCTGATTCCAAAAATAATTCTCTTAGTTTATCCATTAGGTAAATTATCCAATTACGTTCAGTTGAGTTCGACTAACAACAGGACTTATTATACTTTTCCAGGAGAAACATCTTATAGATTTCATCAATTATTCCCTGAACTATAAAAGCTTCTTTTGTCGTTCAAAGTCCCAGTCTTTTGCTCATATGTTTATACAAATCAATATTTCGGTTATATCAGGTAATTTCCGCATTTAAAGGAAGCAATTAACTTTCAATTACATCAGTCTCTAATAGGAATGCCACCTTTGCTACTGCTGGATGTTTTCTATACCTAAGGCCCGTTGAAATAAAGTTACTGTTAAAATTTCTTCCGATCTGATGAATTTGTTCTTCTGCACAGAGAGAGGGAATAACACAGTAGCAACATTGTAAAATTTTTACAAAAACAATTACGAATCCCACAAGGGCAAAGAAATACAAAAGAGAATAACTTCTAATCATATATTTATTCTCTAAATATCGAATTAATTTGTCAAATAATGCTATTTTTTCCTATTTTGAATGTTGCTGTGTTATCCATCGGAAGTGAAAAGTTTTCCTTGATCTGAGATTCCTAATCTTTTAGAATTAAATTGATTCATTTAAAAACACTGTTTAAGTAACATAGAACTTACCCCTAAGATATTTTTCCATATAATTTGACTTGAAAAATTAAAAATTAACACCGGTGAACCACTTTTAACAAAAATAACTAATATTTTGCGGATTAACGATACATGTATTTCGAAGAATGAACCCAAATGCTGCAAGGATGATTAAAAGCCTACCTAAGTACATTTGAACAGTATAACTTTATTATTAGTCACGATTTACCTCTTTAGGCGTGAAAACGTGTCATAAAGAGTTTGAAACAAAGAAAGTGTCTTTTGAATAAGGTAAATCTACAGGAATGGTTAAATTGCTCATAGTTGTTTGATTTAAAAACGGTTGGGAATCAGCCAAATTAGACTCGTAAAAAGCAACAACTGCATTGCTTCCTTCTATTCTAACTAATGATACCGATTGCGGAATTTTTGTTCATGGGCATTGTCAACGTTCCTATCTCATGTTCCCCGCACATGAAAAGAAATTCGTAAGGCTGTGTGCAGTGAACTTTTTATGCATATCCTGGCTATAAACAGAAGAGCTTGGTACACTCACAATTCACTTTTTCGCAAATTAAACTTGAAAATACAACTGCGTAAACAGAAGAGCTTGGTACACTCACAATTCACTTTTTCGCAAATTAAACTTGAAAATACAACTGCGTAAAATGCGAGAATTGGCATTACACGGAAAATTTAATATTTTTCTATCAAACATAAATTCAAATTTCGCGTTTCTATTCATAAATAGCGAATTTTCCCAAGAAATTAAATGGACATATAAAAGCGTATCAGGCTTAACATTGTGGAAATACTTTATGTCCATTTTAAATAAAACAAAGTTGGTAAATTTCCACACAGTATATTATCAACCACAAAATACAACACCGACCAAGGTTTCGGCACGTAATGCCATTCTCAAGGTTCGTAATGCCGTTCTCAAGGCTAAATGGACCTTAATAAACTTTGGCTGTCTGTCCATCATATTATTTTAGTTTTTGGTAAATTATTACAACTTTTGAACGATATATGCTTTAATTTAATATGGATGCAAAAGTCGGCTAAAAAGACAGACAGGAAAAGTGATCATCAAAAAAATATAATCGTCCAATAATCTGCAATTTTGATCCTTTATTTTGTTTCTAATAACCAAGACATGTCATCGGAAAAGGTTTTAAAAGAATGCAAACGGAAAAAGAAATTCAGTATATATTTGGCTCATAGTAGCGATGAGACCTCCATCCCCTCAGGAAGTTTTTAAGTACCTAAGCCAGCTACCTTACTCGAAATCCACCGGGTCTGATAATGTGAGTTCACTCTTTCTCAGCCGCACTGCTACCTCACTCAACATTCCCTTAACAATCCTGTTCAATAGATTTTTCACAAGTGGCTACTTCCCCTCCCAGTGGAAATACTCTAATGTCACACCAATTTTGAAATATGGCGCTAAAGGGGTTGTAGAGAACTACCGTCCTGTTTCCATATTGCCCATTTTATCAATAATTTTTGAACGCATCATCCATGACCGTCTTCTTCACTTCACTCTCCCCTTCATCTCCCCCAGTCAGCATGGCTTCCTCCCAGGTGAATCTTGTCTCACCAACCTCCCCGTTTTACATCACCATATTACACTTGCCTTCGCATCTAACTCGCAACTGGATGTTTGCTACTTAGACTTCTCTAAAGCCTTCGACTCAGTTAATCACACCCTACTCATTCACAAACTTATGCTCCGGTACAATGTCCATGGTTTTCTTTAATCCTTGCTCCACGGTTTCCTTAACTCGAGTTATCAGCGCGTATTAATTAATGGAGTCGTCCACCCACTCGCCGGTCGCGTCAGGGGTTCCTCAAGGTAGCGTCCTGGGTCCCCTTCTGTTCTCCCTTTTTGCTGATGATGTCGTGGACTGCGTTATCCCACTGGGATGTAACATTTTACTGTATACGGATGATTGCAAGATATTCTGGAAGATTGATGGCCCCTCCGATTCCAGTTCCCTACAATCCCCCCTCCCCTTTGTCCACGCCTGGTGCTCCATCTGGCAGCTTCATATTAATGCCTCTTAGTCGGCTCTACAGACCTTTTCACTTAAGCGCAAACCTCTTAAGTATTCCTATACCCTCTCACAAAATCCTATCCCATTTGTCAATTTCTACTGTGACTTAGGGGTAGTCTTCGACTCTCAACTTACCTTTCGCGATCACATAATTAAGACTACCAAGAAGGCGATGTCAGTTGTCGGCCTTTTGTACCGCCACACGGACATTCAGGATCATTTTTCTCTCCGGACAGTATTTATTGGTTGTCTCCTTCTTATTTTAGAATACTGTGATCCAATTTGGTAGACCACATGCCCCACAGCCTTGAATACGCTCAATCGCCCTGTTAACTTCTTTCTCGCCATTGCCCGCCATAGAATCCCTTCCCTCAGAAACTCATCAAAAGAATACATCCTTTCTTCCCTTTCAATCCCTAACCTCTCTCTCCGTCATGTACTATGTGACATTAAGTTCCTCCATAGCATTTGGAGTGGCTCTCTCCGTACCAACTGCCTTCTTCCTCTCTTTCCCCTTCATGTTCCTCCTCGTTCGCTACGCAATAACTCCCTTGTTGAAATTCCCAAATTCAGACTCTCAATATCCCAACGCTCCCTATTCTACCGTATCCCAAAAACTTTCAACTCCCTAGCCTCGCAATTACCCTCCCTTGACCTCTTCTCCAGACCCTCCGTTTTCAAATCAGTCCTAATAAAACATATTGCCGAGTTGACTCCCTCTATCCAATCGCTTTGATCATAAATCCCAATACCAATCTTTCATTCCAATGTATATCTCTGTTATCTTTAACATTTTCAAGGGTATATTTTGTTAAAATTTCTATTTATTTTTTTGCTTGTCGACCAATGTAATAAGCCTTTGTGCCGTTTTAGGTGACTTTTTTAATATATAAATAAATCCCATCCATAGCGGACCTCTCTATAGCGTATCTAAGGATGCGGGTGGATTCAAGAGCAATACAGATCTAATATTATCACAAGATTCTTGTTATTTCAGGGTATTTCTGATGTCATTGGCACTTCATGACGTTGGTGGCATTAATCTTAAAATTTAGTTTTTATGTTGCTAAAGGAAATATTTAATTCTAATAGTTTGGCAACATAATGGAAACTGGTTCATTGGCTAAAAATAAAGGATATATATATTTCGTATAGTGGTGATTGAACATCTGACGAATAAAAACCTACTGGTGTATTGAAAACGAAGCTTTGTACCTATACAATGGAAAGCAATCAACGATGCCAGGCATGAGCTTTACATTTGAGGTGCATCATCCGATTGACAAGAGTAATTGACAACCTGAACTAATAGCCTTTCAAAACTCGCCCGTGATTCACAGCAGCATCAACCATTCCTTTCATTGCAAGCCGTGATAAAGAAACACATCAAATGCAACGCTTTTTAACGGGTAACACAACGTAGCAATTGCAGGCATCCTTTCAGTGTCATAATCCAATATATGCCATTCTCAAGCATCTAACGCGAGAAGCGCCAAAAATCGGTTAATCGGATCATACACATAACTTTGTGATTCCATTGTATTTTATTAAGGAACTACCCGAATTTGTCTTGCAACGAAAATTTAACCTGAAGATTACGTTGAAAACCGTAGTCCGGGTTATTATTTAATAAAATAATTTGGACTCACTAAGTTTTCGTTTTTCATTCTAACATAAATCATGCTACATATGGAATTACAAATTAAAAACTTAGCATTTAAAAAATCTTATATATCTACTAATTAGGTATGCCTCGATACGTAGTTTCCCTGATGAATATATCAATCATATAATATTGTTCAAGTCTAAAAAGCTAATATCAAGAACGATATCTTAAATGATCATTGATTAAAACACCGATTCTTTTCGGTTTATTTCTCATCCTTTCTAACATAGGGCAAAACATGGTATGCAAAGCATCTTTCGTTTTCAGGTCAAAAGATTACAATAGCTCCAACAGATGCGTTAAATACTCCAGCATTGTCCAGTGCAGAATGAATGCGGCACAACAAACATTATAGCATCGCTAATAAAGCCTCAAAGGGAAATTATCGCGTTAAATTTTTTTTTAAAGTAAAATTGTATTATCAAAATTCATGGAGGTATAACTTACAAATTTCATTTTAAGCAGTGAGTATAAAGAGGATTTAGCTAATTGGAATGTTCGTAGACACACAGATGTCCCACGGAATATAAAAATATAACTTGTACGAAAAAAATACAATACTATAGACTGGAGGAGATATTGGGTTTCCCAATATTGTTGTTCTGCATCGACGTTTCGACGGCTCTCGATGGTGTTGGAGCTAATCAACACTGCTGCTCAATGTTAAACTCGAGATCTCTTTTTTTAGTCTTATCACCATGATAATCTAAGATCCTTCAATAGACATTGTATCATTTTTGGAAGGTTCTAAGACTGGTCCTGGCAAGTTCCCGACCCAAATTTCATCGATAGTCCTAGCCAACCCTTATTTACATAAGTATATAATTTTCCCCCCTAATTAACTCTTCATATCTTCTTTCCACCTTCACAGTAGGCGGCCAAAATCCCCACTCTTTTTTAACCTCCTCTCCTCCCGTAAGAACGAAGATTTTCGCGATGATCTACGATGAACTTCTTCATTTTTCCGGGTTCTACCGCGTTGGTTGCTGTGGTGATGACAACAGTTGTCAACTGTCATCACCCGAAACATCAACAGAAACTGTTGTCATCACTCTCGTCCTTGGGTTTTATAGGAGATCGGAAATGTGAGGTAGCAAGTACAGCCTTTCCATCCAGAGTTCCCGGGTGTTAAGGTTTGGAGATTTTCCAGCGGAATCTCGATCTGTACTTGGATTCACCGCAAATACAATTCCAAGTTAAGTGCTGTAAAACTATGAACCCTTTGGCGCCTTTCGAAATGAGTATGGTGGTGCCCAGCTGGGTTTATTTTCACCCCCTATCATCTCCCAGGAAGATCCTAAACTTACTACCCCCTATCCTCAATGGTGCCAATTACCTGAGGTGTCGGTCTTCTCACAGCATAAGTAACCAACTAAGTTAATACAACCGGCTCCGGAGTCATAAAGCGCTACGTTCAATACCTTTAAGAGTCTCCTGTAACCTACTAATCGAATGTAATAAGTGATGTAGTTTTTGAAAGGAGGCATTATCCTCCACGAAGGGTATCATTTACACCTCGCGTGATGAGCGTCGGCTTAGAACAAAAAGCGGCGAGGTTCACGTTACACCATCGACGGGGAGCCGCAGAGGAACCGCGACCCCGACGGAAAAGGCACGGCGCGTGGCGAGATCAACTCTCTCGAAACCGGCCGCGACTGGCGTGCGAAAAAGTCACTTCACTCACTCAGAAGGATTATATGTTTGCGGTTTTGCATTTAAAAAAACTAGGGGTTTATCAAGCAAACGGTAGGAAGGTCCTCTAATGATAATTTAAAAGAGTAACGCTACTTCGCTATTGTTGGCCTCCATCACGGATACGGCACGAGCATTTAGAACTCGATATATTTCATTCGAAAAACAAAATGCGAAGAAAATCCACATGCTTCGTTAAATATGTCCAATATGGAACGGGAAGTTAAACAGCGTGGATGAAAGGACTTTTTTTAGAGCCTCTTGTGACCCAAAGGGTGTAGCTAGGCTTAGAATAGGCACCTGAGAAATTCATATGAAGCAGTTTCCGAGATGACACAGAGGGCATAATTATAACCCCGTTTGTGTCTCTAGAACTGATTAAGTGACAAAATAAGAAATGCCCTTCCTTACTAAAAGGTACGGAAAAATGTGTATATATATACATTTTATAAATATATTTACTTAAAGAAACTTCGAGGGTTTATATTAGACCCGAATTATCTAGTAACGCTACCAACTATTGACCATTTATTCATGTGCAATTCACGAAAATTGCCTGAGTAAATGTTTTGCTTAAAAGTTTATTTTTCAATTGATGTAACAAAATTTACAATAATACATAATTTTAAATGCATGGCGGAGAACATTGGATGCACATGTATCTATGTGATTCCTTGGAAAAACATCCTCCGTTACAGATGATACTATGTGTGCATTAATACGGGTGAGACTCTATCCTAATATCTCCATGGTTGTATTACATTACATTCGGTGATATCCTAATCAAATGGCTTCGAGCGGGCATCACAGACCTATAAACAAATTTGTCTGCCAAAGGAGGTGTTAACACGCTCTGAAAAGGCATTATAATTCTGAAAATGCCTGAGATATTCAAGTAATTTAGAGTAATAAAGCATTGATTGCCAATTTGCGTCGGAAAATGTTGTTGTCGTCATTTTCATTTTATACTTAAATTGCAATAGAGTCTCTGGAATTTTAATCTGAACAGCAAATAATTTTCCGGATAAGTAAACATTTATATTTACCAAGAGATACTTCCTATTGTCATAACACTTAATCGAAAGACTACGAAATAACTAAGAAACTTGATACGCTTTATGGCTGAATTTGTGTATTTTATAAAATGCACTCTGCACCTTAAAGCTTCCTCTAATGTCTGAGAAACTCAGGCTGTGTGATGCACAAAGGCATTGATAGTCAAAATTCGGTAAATAAGATATTTTATTCCGCGTTTCATTGTATACTACGGCCATTCTTTTGTTTGCGTAAAATCCGGAAAGAGACACATACTACTTCCATAGAATTCAACTTTCATGCGTTAAGGCGCTTTGATGGAAGGCTTATTATTTCCATAGCATTTAGAAACGTGGTCAAAAGTATAGATACCGATTACTATCTCCAGCGACCAGCACAGCTATCTAAGTTCATGTTTATTCATCGAAGATCTACTTGCCTACGGGCACTGTTTTGCCCGTCTACTTCCATGTATGTAGTCGCTTTTGCGGGGTGAACGTCGTTAATCGATAGTAAACTGGTCGGTTGCAACTGTCAATTGTTTCCTCCTTGAGGACATATTATCGAGCGTCCGTCTATGCCGACTATTTCGGTCGATCATCCTTTTTTTGTTGCTCATGGCTGCTGAGAATGGATGGTGGTAGGCTGACTGACCAAGACAGAGGGATGTTGGAGGAGCGAGGGAAGGCGGGTAGGTGGTTCAGCGAGAGAGACTTCACGGTGTGATAGCGAGGGGGGGGGGGGTTTGGATGGGGAGGGGAGTTGGGTGGTCGCCGTTATAAGCAAGGAAGGGGGCCGGGAGCGCCTGGGTGATGATCTGAGCACGGCGGGAGGCCGTGGCTCAGGAGGAGAGAGAGAGAGAAGGAGAGTTCGTGTGAGGAAGGGAGGGGAACCTGTTTAAGGGAATCCGCCACAGCCGTTGCCGCCGCGCCGCCGCAGAGAAGATTTTTTGCGCGAAAATCAATTCGTGCGACCCAGTTAAGGAGAGGAAGCCACGGAGGAGGAGGAATGGTATGGCATAGGCCCGAGAAGAAGACTGGAAGAAGATGAGGCCAAAGAGTGGGAAACACCAAAGGTGATAAAAGATGTGACCACGGTTAGGGAGAAAGGAGGGGAGAAATTATACAGGTCGGAGTCACACTCACAACTGAACCCCCATTAATTGATTCATCAATTTGGTACTCTACCAATAGATTTGGTACTTTTTTGACACCTGATTGTTTGAGCAAGATTTTTCGCCAAAAAAGAGTCAATTTTGGAATTTATTCTTTTTAATCTAAGCAGCAGGAAAGAAGGATGAATTGAATATATTATTACTGATGATGCAAATCATTTTTTTACAATATTTCTAGAGTAATTAATTAAATATACATATTCGATGCTTAACTTTACATATTACTTATACGATGCGACTTTACTTATTTGTTTCACACCGTACACCGTAACATTTACAATCAAATGAAAATTTTTACCATGAGTAATAGATTTACTTTAAAAAAGTAATTGCCATGCGTGAAAATGATAACATGATAAGTACGCATCATTACAATTTTTTGAAGCGTTCCTTTCTTCTGAACATCCTCTTCTATTCAATAATATCTCTCTGGAGGTGACGGACGTGCCATATCCTATCAAAGATGGCTTCTATTTATTGGCAACATCTCGAAATTAATTGCGGTAAGTGGCTGATATTTTGGTAACACTGCAAAATTAAAACTGTTTTCCTATTTATGAAGCAAAATTCCTTAAACTTAACGTGCAGCGATATCTTGCACAAACTACCTTGAATTCGACATATTGGTGCCATCTTTAGACTTCCTTACACGTCATTGACTACTTCTCAACCATTAAGTCTCTCTTTAGCACTTTATGCCATCTGACCCCTTTATGCCGTCCAACATTTCCATTCTCTTACTTCCTCTTGCGCGCTTTCCCATCGCTCTCCCTCCTGTGCCCTCTCCAGTACGCTCAAAACCTCTCAAAACATACTGCATCCACTATTGCAGCCTTCTCCAATTTTTCTACATTCAATTTAAAATCCCTCTCTGAACCTCCGCCACCAATCTCCTATCCTCATTTAACACATACAGCACTTCCCCAATTGTCTTCCTAGTTACCAGGTTTGCCTTATCGATCCTTCGCCACCTCCATATCTCAACATCACACAGTCTTTGTAAATTCGACAGTGTCGGGCGATATACGGTGGAACAGCATTTTAAATAAAACTACAGTAATTGTACTGTCCACTTAAATTTTAATGTAAATAATACACAACACGTGTTTCAACGTTCCTTAGGGCGTCATCGTCAGGTCTACCTTTGTGCATCTAAACCAGTCTTTGTGTATCTAAATTCAGCAATGGACATGTCTGCGACCCACGTAAACCTATTCTACACTTTACATTCTTAAATATATTTTTCTTGTTGTATTTGTTCAGAGTTCCTCTTCCCAACTCCTTTTTTTCCTAAGTGCATCCTTGTATAACGATATGCTATACCTTTTATCTTTTCTAACGCACACATTAATATCTTTTAAAAACTTTTTCGATATGTTAATTAGGTATTTTCCTGCTGTTCTATTTTGTGCCCTTTCTCTTTAGAATGTAACCCAGCATTCCTACGTCTATGAAATCTCACTACCTTCGGCTTCTTATGATTGATCTTCAACCCATATTCCCCACGTGGGTCAGCAACCTCCCTGGGCAAATAATTCCTCATTATTTACGGTACCTTTGATGTCGAAAGATGACTCCCGCCTTTTTTGGGAAGTGTGCCAGAGTGCCGCCTTTATCGTAAGATAATAGATCCTATCCAAAAAGCTACGAGTCAAATTGCAGGTCTTCTAATATCCCATAAAGTAGACAAAATAAATGTTTAAAAATCACCACTAATAGAGGTTACGGCTGAAACAGATGGGTTCCCAGTTGTCCGAGATCACATGAACTTAAGAGCTGCTACGCTATCAGGTGTTTTTTGTTCTCTGCTAATTGTTCCTTCATTGACGAAAAATCCCCTGAAACCCTACCAGGGATTACAAAATGCAAGCGTAAGTCAAAAGGGTAGTAGTATAGCTGAATGAATTGTCTTCAACAAAATAAAACGTATCATGGACAAAAAAAAACCAAAAGCAAAGGAAGCAAATGGTATATGTTGAAACCAGAAAAATATTTTGAAGGAATCTAAATGGACCCATGATCCAAATTTTAACAGAGAAGAGGGGCTTATATAATACAATGAAGTGTATTACGAGAGAAATACTTGCTAAGGATAAACTATTTTATTCTTGGGTCTATCAATGAAATGCCACCAGTTTTAAATTGATGACGAAACGAAGAAATATTAGATGAAAACAACGGTGTCCACTATATTTAACTTTACGTCCACTTTATTTAACAATTCACGACACGTGTTTCGGCTTTTCACTAATCCATCCTCTATTTCACTAAGCCATCCTCATTTTCTCTAAGATTGTACCTGAGGATGGCTTAGTGAAAAGTCGAAATACGTGTCGTAAATTTTTAAATAAAGTGGACGTACTAATTCGATTACTTTCTTTATTAGATGAAAATGTTGATCCCTTTAGGACTGAGCATATATTTAGGTTTTTTTAAAGCATCTCCTCTAGTAATTAACTCTTATGTCCCATCTTATTCCTTGGAGAGGCGAGAAAGCGAATGAAGGGATACGTGGAAAACGATGAGCCAAAGAAGACAGCACTGCATGGAGGATTTTTAAAGTTGTAATCGAGCACAATAGTTTTGAAGGTGATTAAGTATTGATAGTTCACCAGGAGAATTGCAATTCTCCCAAAGCTAAGAATTTTTGCGTTTGGTGGCGCATTATGTTAACCCTAAATTAAGACAGGATCATCTCAACTTAATGCTTTGCAAGAATCAGAATATAATTATGGAATTTCTTAGGCTCTTGTACTGAGAATAACCTCAAGGAATATCACGTAACATAATTCGCAGAAAGAACTAACTTCCACAACATTCATCAACCGTGTTTTGGTGTGTGAATTAGGGTACAGTTCACTTTATTTAGAACACAAAGTGTGCTTAACTCAACCATCTGGCTCCTTCCTCTAAACTGCCTGTGTTTTCCCAGGAAGATATAGTACCGTGAAAATGACAATGCTCTTCGTTCTTCGGGGGTGTAATTTGTAGCAGCGCAACATATGGATTAAAAGTGGTCTCTTCATGAGTGGAGTAGTCTCTCATTAGGCCAGTTTTTCCGTGCCAGTGCCACAACATGGAACACTGATTTGACGTTTTCACGGTGAAATGTTATGAAATATTTTTCCTCAAATTGACAATATTTCAGAATTGTTAATGTGGCGGTGACTGAAAAATTAACTGAAGCCATAGAATCCGTCTATATTATTTTTTTATTGTAGATTTCACGCATTCGTTCATCTTGTCCATAGGTAACCCCTACTTAGCTTACTTCGGTGTCTAGTTCCGTAATGTGTGCTTCGGATTCATCCAAAATAAATACCTACTCATGTCTTCAAGAGTGGCTTTAACTTCGTGGGTAGTAAGGAAATGTGAATGAGTGCGAGCCCTTTGTACCACTCACGGTGGCGCGTGGGGAAATAGTACCTTTAAATTATGTTTGAAGCTCACGGTGGAATAGAACGTTTGTACTGGTGCAATTCCATCATGGGCGATGATTTAATCGTGAATTTTAAATCTTCACATCTACACTGTTACGAGAAAGATTCATTATATCTGCCATTAACGCTTCCTAATCATTCTCAGAACTAGTACTAGGTACTCTTAATCCTTTAAGGAGAAATGACAAATTTAACATGCCCGTTTGGCAGTCTTATTCCCAAATTTATATTTATGACCTAATAGACCGGCGATCGGCAACCTATGTCACATGTGATAACACGTGCCACGGGAAATGTTTAGTCGATTGCATGCCGAGAAAATTACGATAAATTAAAGTTTCCTATATATTTGGCCCTTACATAGGGGGGCAAGGGTCGGGCTTGTAACTAAATCTTATGTAAAATATGGCTCGCGTACGTAAATTGGCTGTCGACCGTTGTAAAATACCGTAATATTTTGGTTCTCATAAAGTTATTGAGGTCGTCACCATAGCAATCGGTGTCGATAATGCTTACAGGATTTATTCTACATTTTAATAAACTATCTGAATGTAATTTCCATCCTTATTGCTGGGCTAAGCTTATGACAGTGATAACATTTCATTACGCCTTTTTTGCATACTTTGTCGATCTACATCTTCATGTGCATTCTTCCTACATTCAACCCATACGCGTATATTCTCAATTTATTTATATGACTGCATATAGTTGGGACTTCTTTTCCAAGGCAATGCAATGACATGAAGGGTTAGATGGCTGCTATACGTGCAGAGCTTATCAAGGAAAGAGTTATAAAACAAAAAAAGGAATCACTACAGGGTCGTAACCCCACCCAGAACTTAGCGGTCAACTTAATCGTGGCACGCTTCCGGTCTTTTCGTGTCACGCCCACCACTCCTTCGCGCCGTGCACTGGTTGGAAAGCTTTGGATGCCTAGAGAACCATTCTGCCATTAATTTTAATATTGGAGTATGAAAAACATTGAGATGCCTCTTCCTGAGCAGTGAATGAGTTCAGTAATTCGATGAATGAGCTTATGGCGTAATGGAATTAATCAGATAGATTCATTAAGATAATTTGATAGGTTTTCGGGCGAAAAAGCAAAACAGACACGTTACCTCTAGCTCGTTAGGTCACATATTTAGTCCACCGCGAGCTTTTGGGAAAAAGAAGAGAAAAATTTGGCTTGCGAATTCGTCAAAATCACTCGTCTGCTACGAGCAAACTGTGCATAAACAGATTATAATTTAGCATTAATAGGGATGGTTTGCTAGCCGCTAGAGACTTCAAAGTTACGCGATAGGCTAAGTTTACCAAGAAAACGTAGATTTCTCGAGTTGTACGTCAGGGTGAAGAACATTTTCCCCTTTTCCACAACAGTGGTAGTTGGAAGACAACAAGTTCAGTAGATATAAGCGAAAAAAAATGAAATAGATATAAGCAAAAAAATGAAAGACATGTTAATGATATTGGTTCTTCCAAAAAACGCTTCACTTCGTCCATTACCACTCCAAATATGATTTCCTTCAACCCTTATTTTCAAGCCTAGGGTCCTAACATCCCCTGCCACCTGACCAAGTGGCGCGGCGGCTAGCGGGATAGAAAGTTGATGCAGATGAATGTGAGCATGTCTTCCCATCCATTCCGCACGTACATCTCTCCGTCGCGGTGCGATTTCCTTTTGTTTTGATGCATGTACCGACGCGAACGACGGTAAAGGTGAAATATTACAAAACCAAAACCCTTACTTATCGCTAATCTCGCCTGGAGAGCGAACGCCTTTTCCTAACGGTCCCTCCCGAACAAAAACCTCTTCATCATTTTTTCGCAAGTTTTGCCTTTGATACGAAATTGGCTCGACAACTTTGGCCCGGGTCTTAACGCAGGGAAATTATGAAAGAAACCCAAAAAATGCCTCAAGGGCCCGTCTGGTTCCCAAAACGACCTCGAAGATAAATGACATTCGAGCGTATTAGCCCGCGAGCTCTCGCTACTCAAGATCAATGGCGAAGTTGACTGTTATGGCCTTCGGAATAAAGTGTTACCTAAGCTAAAGATGCTTATCCCTCGACCGTGGGTTTGTTGCCGAATGGAGTTCCTGGGCGTTGCGTGAGATACGTTACCGCCTCCATCAGTCCATTACGTTCCCACTGTATCCGTTTTTACCCTCCTTTCCACTCCTTGATTCTTAAGCATGTGTGACTGAAGTGTTCTCCTTACCTAGCCGCCGTACGAACTCACAAAAAAGGTGGAGATTTCTCTTTTGATAAGCTAGCGGAAATGGTAAATACGATGTAGGCGGAAATGTTGACATTTACATGAGTTTTTTGACCTAGTGTTACGACTATTGTCCGCAGAGTAGCAGAGGCAGGCAATATAATATACGAGGCAGAAAATATTATTAATATACCGATGATGGAACTACCATAGAAATTTGCTCTTGAACGTGCAATTTAAAATTATTAATAAAAATCATTTGGCACTATTTATTATAATCTACTAGCATCTTCGATTTAAATATCGAAATTAAAATTTCGGTCAAGGTACACTGTAAAGTATATTATACCTGTACCAAATATATATTTTATGCCTGTGTACCTGTACCACTTACGACTGAATTCATAACTCCAGAATAAATTTAAAAAAGAAATTCTTATCAAAATAATTTTCTAAATTAATTCACTCCAAATTTATGTAAATATTATTGGAGCTCCTTGCAGAAATGTTTAAAATATCCATTTAAATTTCACCATCCATGATCACATTCTCTTTATATCGAATTTAACTATCAAAGGTGCAAAGATAAAAGTATCAATCCTAAGAGCAATATACACCATGGTCTTCCTAGAACTACCATAGGAATTTGCTTTTCCCCTTTAAAAGGTGATCTAAACCATGACACTCGATTGGTAAATTTGGTAACATGACCCGTAAAAGATTCATGATCTGCGGTTAGAAATACGAAGCAAACGACACGATGAAGAGAGTGATTGTAATACATACTCAACCGTTGCCAAGATGGAGTATTTACACATGATATGTCAAGGAATGAGATCACCAGAGAAGACTGTGAGAATATTCCGCGAAGCTTTCATTTACGGACCTGCCAATGATGAGGCCTTCTTAATCCCCGTGATTACTCGCACTTGAGTTGCGAGGTCTTTTCTCCCTGACGAACCGTCCGCAGAAACGCCGGATACCTGCAAAAAATGAGAGAGGGATAATGCCTCTGCTGTTCACTTTGCTCGCATTAGTTTCCCGTTGACAGTTGTTGATGCGCTTCGTTAGCTGATTGACGCAGGGAGTCATTCAGGCAAACATTCACGTCGTTAAAAGTGAGGGTTTGCATTGGGGTAGGATAAATGTTGAGTCAATACTTTCACTTCTCCTAACGCTACTTAGGAGGTGGCATCAAGGATATGGTCTTTTAATGACACGTCTTCAGACGTATGTTCTTCCGCTTGATCGCCATGATTATCTGTCAATTAGAATCCCAGAAACGCCTGAATTGGCTATATGGTACGATAAACTCACCAATTTTTAGGAGGTAATATACAGCTGCCTCCTCTACCTGACCAAACGTTGCGCAAAATAACTTGCGGAAGGGAGAAAAAAGGGAAGGTCATATATGTATTAAGTATCTTGAATACAGTCCATTTTGGCATGTGATTATAATAAAATAAAAATATTGTTAACTGATAAGGCATTGCAAAACGTTGTAATGAATGCTTTATCCTACTTTTTTATGACCTTTATTACCGTTTATTTATCATATCTTGCGTTTTTGCCGATAAAAACATTCTAACTTATCACACTTTGAGATGAACTAGGAGAAAGTTCATCCTTTCCGAAAATCGACTAAAATATGAGCATCTTAATTCTTATTAGTCTATTCATCTTAAAAAGTGTATTAAGTTGTAATAAATAGGAGTATTCTGCCGATAGGTTGACAATCACATTGCAGTTAACCATATATAAGTACGCTTCGATCTTCGCTCAAGAAGAAAGAGGTCACGAATCAGCAATTCAAGAGTTCATTCCGTTTTCTGTTCAATTCCCAAAAAGTTTTCTCTGTCAGGGTCAATTTATGTGTAAAGCATAAATAACTTTTTTTATTTAGTTAATACAACAAACATCGATTAACCACTAAAATATATATTATCTCTATCACTTAACATGCACCAGGATCCTCATTAATGTATTGAATAGTAAACATACGCAAGAAATATCGCCGTTCAAATGACACATAAAATACCACGATTCAGATGCGAGTTGGTACCATATTAACCAGTCCATAAGGTGCACTTTCATAATTCGAAAATATGACCTCAATTCAATTCAAAAGGTGTTTATTTTCGCATTTCCAACGCAAGAAAAGGAAGGAGAAAAAATTAACTTGCGTTTTACGGGCTGAGGGTATTTCTCTTGCGTAAGGAGTAGCTATACACGAATCAAAATGATTAACTTGTTGTCAGAAAAAGAGAATAGTATGGTAAAATAGGTTAGATCTTTCCTCGAAAGACTTAACATTTGCATGGGCAAATGAAATGTTTTCATGCATAAATCGTACATAATAATCAACGCCATAAATAACTAGTTTCATGCTTCCAATTAAGAGATACACTTCTACGAAATTAGACTCATTTTGTAACTCCTAAATAGCCTCCCTTTTTATCCAGGGATTCAGCATAACTTGCATATTTCTCTTTTTACTCCGATAAGTTTTTAACACCACAATGCGTTGCTAATTCTGTTTTTTTTTCAAAAATATAACCCAACAAATCACAGTTCTCCTTGTGAACCGGGTGAGTCTTATGAGCCAGGAAATACGTTGAGTCTCGGCCTTCAAGGAAGAATTTTTAAGGTCATGAGTCACCATTCCAAGCACTTACTCCGATCGTTGTTTCATTTTCGAATGTTTTTCACTGTCAGGGTCAATTTATGCGCAGTGGATACTCATATATACCGGCCGCTAAGAGTGGCCAGGCCTAGTTGGGCAGCTGAGCGTATCCTGTGACCTTGCTCGATCGGTCGTGAGTGGAATATCGTATACGCTGTAATTCGGTCACCAAGAGAGGAGATTACTCCTACCAGTTCTTTCGCCAAGGAGTAACAGAAGGAGACATATGGTGAAGACACTTTCAAACGGCCCTGCACGGCCTCAAACCCCTTTGCTCAACGCAAGCTCGTTTATTCTCCACTGATACACAGAGAAACATTAAAACACTACCTCTACCACTCACTCCATCCCTAAATGCAGGCTCAAATTTAAAATACGAACAAGATTTAAGAACATTTTTTTTAACTCTTTAACTCCAGCTAAAATCACCCGTGCCATCTAGCCCACTAATCAGAGGGCATCTCTCTTTCCTTCGGGTTAGGTCATATTCAAATTTTATTTATATATTTCTATGTTTTCAACCATGATGAATATGTAGTAATATTAATAACGTGAATACTTTACATTTATGAATAAACTGCTCTGTTGAAGACTGAAATTATCAATAAGAAACTAAGTACACATTTTGAGGATTCCAATTTGACGTATTTTTTATAAAAGTATTCATATCTGTAAGAATTATTGTGCGATTTTACGAATAGTATTGCAGTGAGTAAAAATTCATTTTTTTCTCCGTACATTTTTGACACGAACTAGGAATCATAATCTCCTCATTAAAAAGTAACACCTCTCGGGAGTACGTAGCCGTACTATACCTTTTTCAAAGAGAATGGCTTCAATATCTGGCAAACATCTTAAAAATGAATGCGTCAAATGGCTAATATGTGAGATTTTTCTGTGCACTGAGGCTTAAGTCATTGAATATTTTAGGGAGTGATATCTCTCTCATACCTTCCTTAAATGACTACAATTTAACTTGCATAATATCCAAGACTTCTTCTACTTCTTCGTCATGATTCGGCTTTAATGATGATATTTTTAGAATTTTGACCAATTCAATTTCAATTTTCAGAATTTTGCCGTTCAATTATGGCCACTCACAAGACATCTCAAAGTGATTCATTTCCACATTAAATAATATTCGTTTACTCCGTCATTCGACTTATTCACCTTAAGTGGAACACGTGTTGCCACTAGATTTTAACAAAATAATTCCATCATATTCACATTTGACTAATTAATCAACATATTTTAGGAGATGGAAAAGAGCTATCTCCTGCTTTATTTTCTCAAAGTACATTGTAACGGCTTTCTATCTTAAGCACAAAATCAAGTCCAACCTTGTCAAATTTCGTCCTTCAGTAATTCTCATATGCTATTTTCTTATTTAATTCTCTTATGCTAAGTTCTTATGGTCAATGTGGAGCAGTCTTTGTGATCCACTGACATACACAAACACGTGGGCACAAACACACCCACACTCATCATACCACAAGCGCTAGCAAAAAGTCATTACTCACGCGACCAGTGGCGTCCTCCGCCCGCGCGCGGTCGCAAGTGAAAACTCACGCTTTCTCCTTACCCTCATTTCTTAGTAGCTTCGCGCGAATGTCTTTCCCTCCCTGCCTCCAACCCTTCCCCACTCCAACATCGCTTCGCATTCACAACCTCCTACCCCGGAGAGCTCAAGAAAACACGTACGTTCTACCTTGGCCGAGTGACAAAGGCATTCACTCAGTTCAGCCATGAACTTAAACCCGAGGAAGAGGATAAACACATGTGGCATTTAAGTGCCAATCTCACGTGTGTGCGAAGCTTAGAGCCGACGGTTTTCTCAATGGAGTGCAGTAGGGAACGACAGCGTGGGGAGCCATTATTCGAACTTGTTGAAAGTGGACCAAGAGCCTACCAAGGGCTCCTTAACCCCCTTACATCATCACATTAATCAACAAGCTACGTTGGGTTTTTTCTCTGAAAACTCACTTAAGAGGAAGTTTATTACGCATGAATTTGACTCACATTAGAAGGGTAGTTGTCCACTTTTGAACGACTAAAAATGTATTTTATTCATATTCTGCTGAAAACTCGTCCTCAATCATACATGATCACCAATAACGAGCTTTTACACGTGATTATTTTCTGAAATTCTTTCCATATTTCCCGGTATTTAATGTGATCATGAGAAAATTAGTATTTTTTCTAACGAATTTACACATAAATTTTGCGGAAATAGTGCATTGAAGCGAAGCGCATCTCTCAGAAATTGGGTTTATAGCAAAATGTACGAAACATAATATCTTATGATTTGTGTTATTGGAAAATTACAACCATAATTGAAGTTAAAATATATTAAATATATAGAAATGGCGATGCATTTCGCTCGCATTTCTTGATAGATTATGCATTTATAATGCATCAGTCGAATCATTTTTATATATTGCATCATATTTTTTCAACTAAAAAACACTTCAACATATTTCTAATAAACAATTCACACAAAAAGGCGGAATACACAATTTATTTTTGACTCACGTAGTCACAATTCGTACCTGATTAAAGGCATTTTTGGGAATGAGCGAAAGTAAATACTTTATCATGAACACATCACAAAGAAGGAAAGGTCATTTGAATCGTACCGATTGAAGAGATAATTGGGCAAATATATTTATATTACTTTTCGTATTTCAGTTGAGATAGATTATATTTGGGGATTTCGACAAATAAATTTATCTAAATCCATTGCATGCGTAAACTTCTTTCATTCCAAGTTGTAGTAACTTATTTAAGGATATTGTTTTGGAGTATTGGTCAATTTTTAATAAAACACTCTGCACTTATCCTTAAATATGCTATTTGTTGTCAAAAAGAGAAATTTTTTATACTTTAAAAACGTTTGTTGCATACATTGGAAAAGCAAATATGTAACTTAAACTAATTCATCAACATACGTTTTAAAGTGAGAAAATTATAGTATAAGAGAATTTTAGATAATTTGGACCGATTTCACGAAAAATTAAAGTGTCTGAATGACGAAAACTAACAAACGGGCTAAGCCTTACTATATTTTGTGACAAAATAAAAACAATTAATTCTTCTTCTTTCTTGAATCCCCTTCTGCTGTTAGGCGACGGGGTCCCTCAGCCACTTTCCCAATTCTTTCCTGTTTTGAGCGCGACGCTTCACCTCATTCAGGCTCTTTCCGCGCCTGACTGCCAATCTCTCCAAATATTCTTCCCATTCCATCCTTGGTCGTCCTCTTCCACGCCTTCCCTCGGGTCTTGCCTCCATCATCTCTCTTGGCTTCCTTTCCTCATTCATCCTAACCACATGGCCATACCATCTTAAAGTTTTTCTTTCCATCGACTCCACTATCGGGTATTGCTGGAATTGGGCTCTGATTGTAGTATTTCTCACTCGTATCTTCCAGTGCGTTCTGCCACTTGTCTTAGATATCTCATCTCACAGCTTAGGAATTTACTCCTGTGTTTATCTAATAGGGTTGGCTCTCTGTTACATACACAAAACTGGCTGGAAAATGGTTTTATACACCCTCATCTTTGTCTTCTCCGATATTTCCCTCTGGCCCACAATTGATCTGCTAAGCTGGTAATACACCTGGTTTGCTTGATGGATTATGCTGGCTTACTTCGGAGTCTGGCCTTCCATTACAAGTAATTTGTGTCCTCAGGTATTCGAACTTGTCAACCTGTTCTAGTTCATGCTTTTCCCACGATATGTTCAGCCTTTCCTGCAACTCATTTTTTGACACTGCCATGACCTTGATTTTCCCCACATTCATTCTCATTCCATGGTCTCTAATTGCATTAAACCATTCTTCCACTTCTGTTTGCAAATTTCTCTTACTCTTGGAAATCAATATAATGTCATCTGCATATACCAGTGACATAACATAAACAGGCCATAACCTATAATATCCTATCTTGCACCTTGATTTTCTTCTTTTGCATTGTTTATGTATCCGGTCCATCAGAATGATGAATAGTAGAGATGCATATCTCCTAGTTTGACACCTTTCCTCATAGCAAACTCTGTCGACGTTTTCCCAGCTATTCTAACCGCTCCTTTCACATTTACGTAAAGACTTTTAATTCTTTCAGTTAGGTCTACAGATACCCCTATTTTTCGTAGTGCTTCTTATCTTGGAACAGTGTCAAAAGCTGCCTGTAAATGTAAAAAGGCAGACCGATCCATTTCTGTTGATATATTTGTCCATCACTTGGCGCACTGTAAAAATGTGATCCTGGGTTTGGTCTGATCTGGGTTTGGCGATTTTTCCTGAAGGCCCATTGTTCCTCTTCTAGTTCTTCCTTAACCTTATTTCTGAGTCTTATTTCAAGAATTCCAGTACACACCTTCAAAGCGACGGAAGACAGACATATGGGCCTATAGTTGCTGCATTGAGTAGTATTTCCCTTCTTGTAGATTGGTGCTAAAATGTTCAGTTCCCAATCCACTGGGATCTTTTTCACTGCCCATGCTCTTCTGCATATCTCCCACATCCAATCAATCACTGCATTTCCTCCAAACTTAATAATTCCCGGCGCCAGGCCATCAGCACCTGCAGCTTTACCCAGTTTTATCCTTCCATTGCTTCCTCCACTTCGACTCGTGTAATTTCTCCTCCATTTCCTCCTTCTCTTCGTGCGTTTGGTTCAGCTTCCGTTATTTCTACTTGCTCCTGGTGTCCAAAAGTTACAGCAAAGTGATTACGCCATACTCATCAGTCACTATATTCCCTGTTTCATCTGCTACACTTCTTACTCTTTTTCCGAAATTTCCTTTTAGGCTTTTCACCATTTGCCAAAACTTTCGTTGGTTATGATGATATTTTTCTTCCACTTTATTACCAAACTCTTCCCAACAATCTTCCTTTGCTTGTCTTACTGCTTTCTTCGACTCATTTCTCTTCTGTACATACTTTCTCCAAGCCTCATCTGTTTTATCTCTAATCCACGATTGCCAGGCAACCTTTTTATCCTTAATTTTTCCTTTAACATGATCATTCCACCACTTTGTCCTTTTAGCCTCCGGCTTCACTATTTGTACTCCACAGATTTCTCTAGTTTTATTTAGAAGGGTTTATTTCAATACCCTCCAGCCTAATTCTATTTGATCTACCTCACTTTCAACACTTGTTACTTCTTCTATTCTCTTTCGGAGCTCTGCTGTTACTAAGTCTTGATATTCCATTTTCTTTTGTTCATCTCTAAGTTGTCCAACCTTCAACCCCTCATAAGACGAATCCTTTCTAGTTTTCAGAGGGCGCGGCCGAAGTTTCATGATTATTAGTCTATGTTCTGTGCTTAGTTCAGTGCTTCTGTATGCACGTACATCGTTTACAGCATACCTCATACTCCTTGTGTAAGTGAAATAATCTATCGCACTTCTCGCGCCTCTGCTCTCTAAGACTCAAAAGTGATTTTATGAGTTATTCTACGCGAGAAAAGGTGTTGCCAATCAACAGATCGTTATCTATGAAAAAAATCGATCATCTTCTGTCAATTCCTATTAATCCGTCCGGCTCTCTCTGTTATAATTTGAATAATTAACTCCACTCAGGTGGGTTATTAGCCCTACCGAGCTATCCGGTTGGAGGGGGTGCCTCCTAAGCCTACCGGCTGGCTATTTTCTATCAGGGTTGTATCCCTTAGCCT
Source organism: Pyrrhosoma nymphula (assembly GCA_963573305.1). NCBI lineage: Eukaryota > Metazoa > Arthropoda > Insecta > Odonata > Coenagrionidae > Pyrrhosoma > Pyrrhosoma nymphula. The sequence continues at coordinate 61,875,046 of OY754339.1, read as the reverse complement.
TCAAAGATCCCTCTTCTAAACACAAGGCAATGGTCTCCGTCCAGATATACCCCGGTCAGTTGTGTTGCCTCTTCCGCCAGTTCAGCCGTACCGAAGTCCATCTTCTCCGCCTTCGCTGCCGTTGAGTACTTCACCGTGACCCTGGCTAGGGACCCTTACGGGGTGCTACCATCCGGACCAGGTGGACCCTGGTTTTTTACGAGGTTGTTACTCCTACGACTCCTCCTTCCTGCCTCTTAGAGACAGGCCCCGGGCTTGCCGCCGGTATAGCGGAGTAAAACCATTAATTAATGGATCAAATTTAAATAATAAGAACACTACAGGAACGAAAATAAAATAAAAAGCTTGGTAAATCACTCTACAAGTGAACCTACTTCTTAAGATTCTGCACAAGCATTAAATTTACCAATCGATTTCAACGAATAGTGAGCTGTTTTCAAAGTTAAGAGAAGTTAAAAGACATAAATCGTTGATATCAAGTGTTACTTGATACAATTTTTAGAGCGAAATAGAATACAGACATTTCACTTTCCGAATTTAAGAAATATTTAATTTCATACCTGTAAAACATTATCCATTCCTGGTTATGAATGATTCTTTTGCCTATTTAAAGTCGGTAAAGTCTGATTCACATGTCAACCTACCTTTCTTGGTGCCATCACAGCTCATCTTTCAAACCGTAGAAGCAGAAGCCAAAAACCACCACCGAAAGAAAGCTCCCGGCGATTAGAGTGCCAAATTCCGTGGAGCCAATTTTCTCCTTTTCCTTGGCTTCGCGCCAGATCTGAAACAGAAAGAAAACCATGACCGAGCATTAAAAACGTCAAAAAATATTTGCGGTCCACCCTTGTGTGGCAAAAGAGCAAGAGGCAACCTGCTTCCCTTTTTCCGTAAGCCGTCTTCCGACCGTTCGATTGCAAGTGGCTCACATTTCGTCCCATTCCACCTCGCCCCCCGTACTCCTCACAGTTCGCGTCAGACCACTCTGCCGAAACCATGCCGTCATTAGCATTGCTTTTGATTTCCGCCACGGGTCCTGCTGTCCTCCTTCCCTATTAAAAAGAGCGGAAGGGTATGGGGGTGGTAAAAAGGGGAGGAGAGGAGTGGGTCGGTGGGAGAGGGGGGAGGCAAGAGTTGGAAGGGGGGCTTCAGAACATTCCCCTTCGTTCGTCCACCTGCTGTCGCTGACTTCATTCGGTCTTCCCACTGTCACCGCGGGAATACTTAGGCATGGAGAAGCAACTGAATGTTTTCATAGAATTCGCTCGAGAACCGCGCACTGAACGGGCGTAGGAAGAGGACTATGAAAAAAGGCAATTTAAAGTACGAACTTGCGAGAGGAAAACATAATAAACGTAAAGGAATAAAATAAAAGGAAGGTGAAAAAGAAGAAGTAACGAGAAAAACGAAGAAAAAAGAGAACATAGAAGGAGAAGTCAGAAATTGAAAGTGTAATACCAATTTAAAATAAAATAATGCAACAAAACTGGAGAAAATCGGGGTACATTTAAGGAACCCCTACAAAAAATTGGTTAAATAGATAGTCAGGTTTCTCTCGGCATTGCGAGGAAACCCGGGCAGGGGAGAGAATTAGAAGAGAATGGGATGCAGACAGCATTTGGTACCGCTTCAATTCGCTCCTCTTTTTTTTCGTTGTCAACATGTGATACCCCATTTCAGACCACTAACCCATTGAATTTGAGAACGTACCATCGTTTACGAAAAACGTTAGTTTTAGTCCCTCACGCTGCCAAATGACATTCGGTAACCACTTTCATTGCAGGAGCGTATCCAGGAAACAATGGAAGCTCGACCATCCACTGAAATAAACCAAATTTTACATTCACAGAGTAGAAATTGCTTTAGAGTTTAAAAGAATTTAAAATTGCACGGGAGTGTTTAGTTATATTCAATCCTTTCCTAGTCTGAGATTAACTGCTTGCTTTACATTATTTTATTTTGATCATATTGCCAACACAACACGTGCGTACGATAGTGAGTTGGCACACGCTCGTGCTACGGTATTTTCATTCTACTTGCACAGCCAACTTACCATGGTACGCGCAGCACTGGGGAAAAACTGAAAAAATGACGAGTAACAATTGGTAAACAAATAGGAGAAGGTATTTGATATTTTTTTATGAATAAGCGGAGAGATTGTCATTTCGTAATTGTGTTGGCAAGGTGACTAAAGTAATGGACTCCCATTCCCAAACGGCATGGGCTCACGTTCTGGAAGTGACAGAAATATAACAGTGGAATCCCGAATAATACTTGAGAGCTGTATGTAAAGCGGTTTACGTGTAGCTCTGTAGCCATTGGAGAACACTTAAAACTGTGACTACGAGTTTAATTTGCTTTTTAAATAGGTTCTCAAGATTGAAAAACATATGTTGGCAAAAGTCCTACTTCAAATTCCTTACTTCGAAATTTCGTCCGGAATGTATAAACAGGCACGTCTAAACACTATAGTGACATAGATTCAGGCATTGAAGTCTCCAAGCTTATTCAAGAGTTTTATAGCCGCTGGTGTATAGTCATGGCTGTGCAGACGTTTACGAGAGCTTTAAATGGCTCTGAATTACCGGTTTATAGATATTTTTTCCGATGTTTTCAAATCAAAATAGTATATTTTCAGTCTCATAAGATACAGAGATAATCTGAATGCTCAGTTGTTTATAAGTCGGCCCCGAAATACAGCGATACATATCCTCGCCAGCACTTTCAGCAAAAGCTGCAAACAACCATGTATCTCGACGGATTTTATAATGATATATATATGCAAATTTGGCCGCTAAAAAGAGGCACTACAGTAGATCGCTTTCCTTACAATTTGTTTCACGCTCTTGCCTAACCATGGAAATTTGAACTCGTGAAGTATTGTATCCAAAGGAAATTTAGCTGTCAGGTTTAAGACGGTAACGATGACTTTGCTTAGGCATCGAGTCAAGGTGCTAGTTCGCCACTTTCAAGGAAATAGATTTCGGAACATACCATTTGTGAGAAAGTGCCCCGCAGCCAATGCAGATCGTTTTTGCAAATAGTTGGATTGTAGACGCAAGAAGAGTCTGTGAAATTATTACAGAATACAAAACAAAAAAAGACAAAAACAAGAAATGGGAAAATAATCAACGATGGCGATTTTAATCGGTAATGTTAATCAGTTAAGGAATAAGCAGATGTAAAAAGAATCATTTGATTATGCTGTTTTTGATCACGCCTAAATAACCAGATCTACACATCCACTAATGCCAATACTTAAGGTGCTCAAGTCTATATGGTATATGGCTGGTGTAGTGAAATTTAGCAATGGACAACCATCGATAGAGTTTTATTCAATTGAATAAGCTGTGGGAGAAAAATTGATAGATGTTGGAGTAAACATATATAGACCATGTAAATGTATTAGAATTTCGGATCACCAAGATATATATCCAGCTAGCAAAAGCTCGTTTTTTCTGCCGGATGATAGTTACTGGTTATTCTGAAGACAAACAGTTGTAAATATCAACAATAAAAGTTGAGATAATTGTTCTCCATATTAAAAAAAAGTCAAATTGTGATGTCTATTAAACTACGTTTGCTTCTTTTCACTGTCTTCTCACAAATATGTGCTTGAAAAGGAAGAACTGATTTTATTGCATTGACTGAACTGAAGCTTAGGTGGATTGTTAGAACGCCTTTGTAATCAGGTCAAAAGGCATAAAGAATTCGAAAACAGAAAAATATTAAATTAAAAGTACGTTTTACCCCATGACATTGTAGCAACAACCGATTTTGTGTATAAATTTTGCGTAATTTCTTCATAAAAGTAGAGATCTCGCCATGGACTTGAGTGGGCCATTCTTAGTTTACTGTGAAAAAACGTGTATTATAAATTGGAAATATGGCCTTGAGAAAACCTTTATTACTCTCTATTATTTTCAGTGATATTATGCAATCATATATCATTACGTTCTGGTATTCTAATTTTACCCTCTTATACAAGGGTAAAATTAGAATACCAGAGGGCACTTGCCATTACCATATTTGTTGCCATGTTATCCCCTAAGAAATTATATGGTGAATAGTTATTTTAACAAGGTGACTAGCTATTATATCACTCATGACCAATTCATTAGCTATATTATATCGAAAAACGTAGTTGGGATGTATAATACGTAAATATTTCAAATAGTCGTCATACGAAAAAGTTCTGTTTGAAATCATAAATTTATAAATCCAGAGTGGTTGGTTAGTATTAAGGTGATAATAGATTTAAACAATTGAAGAGTACAGTATGGATGATGCATTATAATGTCGTTAATTCGCAGTACCTTTTATAATAAAGACATAATTTTAAAAGAGATATCATGGATGTCAATTAAAAAAGATAGAGAATTCGCATCGTCAGGCCAGAGCCATCTGGTAGATGCAATATTGTTACTTCAAAGGGATTGACTGGAATATGCCGACTGTGGGTACGTTGGCATGTTCGAGGCCCGCAGACGATGAGGTTTATCGGAGAGGTGGCTTGCGGTCGAAAGGAGGAAGTTCGCGGGGAGGGAGGAGCAGGTTGGAAAGAAGTGGACGTCAGGCGGTGGAGGAGAGGAGAAGGCAGTCTTGAGTGAGACGGGGTTTGTGGGCCACTGGAATATTCCGAGAGAGAGAGAGAAGCGACAGGCTCACCCGCCCACCAGACCGGCGGTGTGCGATCCTTATTGGTCTTCCTTTCACGTTCGTTTCATGGAAGGGGGGGATGGTAATGATCCTCGCCTAGCGAGCGTCTTTTGTTCCTGCGAGAGAATACAATGGTGATGGAAAATCCGGAGAATTGTTCGATTAATTGATAATTCGATATTCGACTCTTTTCCAACGATATTTTATTTTTAAAATCGACTTTTCATCTCATGAATCGATCAATCGAGAGTGATAAAGACGTTGTAAAGCATCGTGGGATTTTAAATGCAATGAAACTCTTCGCTGAACGTTTGTCTATTAGGCAAAACAATTGTCAATGATTAGCATATTTAAAAACATTTCCGACCCACCTCTTTCACTTTACACACTACATGTTCACCACAATGTCCACCACATTCTTTGCTGAACATTGCCGCAGACAAAAATATATATTTCAATGAAATGAAAAGGTAATGCACTGTTCACCGTAATAATAATTTTGCCGACCTCCCTCTATCCCTAATACCTAGGCTAAATGTAGTAATAATGCATTTTATTATATGGTTTTCATTTTTAAAGAATAGGTTGAAAATAGTTTCAGATGTATCTCCCTACGCTCAAGGGATTACACTTTACTTTTACTGAGTAAACGTTTCAATACATATGTTGTATGGCGTATTACATAATACTGAAGAAAACACTAAATTTTCTTCAGTCTTATCATTCACCAATTATATTTAAATTAGTACTTGATTCAGAGTAATCCAAAAATCTATGGACTTTTTCCATTTTTTGCTTATTATTTAAAATAAGTGAACATATTTTTATCAGCTTCGAAAAAAACTGTGTTATATCTTCCTTTGAGCAGGATTGCAAATCGATTATCAGCTCTTAAAACGGATATAAATAAATAAATAAATAATTGGATTTTCGAAAACGCACATCAACTCAGTAGCAAAAAATTCGATATAACAGGGTCAGTAATCAATTTTCTATTATAATCGTAATCGATTTTTTGCAACCATGGTGTATAACCTTTTCCACGACCACCACGCCGGCATGAGAATTTTCCGCTCGTTAACGCGGTTTCCCGCGGATATGTTGCCCCCTAACCTTCCTTCGAATTGGGCGAAATTGCTGTAATTTGGTCCCAGTCAGGTAGCGTTGTCGGCGTGAATCTCCCAGGCACCGAACACGCAAAGCACCACAAAGCAATTGAATTTTTTCATCTGGGGAATTCCGGATTGGTGGAATGCACTAAACGAGTCCGTGGACTACCACTTTCGTGATGATAGGGAAAATTTTCTCAACATCCCTGAGGCTAAGAAGATGCAACTGAAGTTATACAATATACTTCTAATTCGCCAGTGGTAATAATGTGAACACGGCCATCGGAGTTTTTTCCTCAAAAATAGGCTGGTTAGGGTCCAAAATAGGCTTTGCAAAATTTAAAAGAATACGGTTGCTAAATAAGTTGTTGGTTCGGTTGATTGTTTTCATTCTTCACGAATTAATCCTAGTTTGGATTACCAACTAAATCTGGCAGAAATATTATTATCGGCTTTTTCCCTTAATCGTATAACTAGAGCACAGTTTTAGGAACTCTAAAATATAAAGTTGTATCGCATCGTCTAACAAAGGTCGTCACCCTCAGGGCGCAACATTCATGTCCAGAAAATTGGATGCATTTTCTTCGCGGAAGTGAATCCTTATTAATTGAAATTACTACGACGATCAAAGGAATGTCTACGGAGAAAAAGGGGAATTTTTGGAGATGATTGGGGAAAAGCTCTTAAATTCCTCGTAGCACAGTCGTAGATATAAAAATTAATTGAATTTTCCCTCATCGGAGGAAAGGTTTTGAACAGGGTCATGCAAGTTGGTGAGCCAAATAAAGAACTACTCGGGTCCGAAAAAGGCTGTGCCAAATCAAAGAAATACAGCGTCATTGTTGGCAGGACAAGGTTTACATTCTTTTCAAATGAATCCATAATCATTACCCATCAGGTCAAAGCTGCCACGTTAATTCGCCAAACTTATCTCTCATATTCATCATCATTGGTTTTATTCATAAAGACGGAACTATACCTACTTGGATTTCACGAGCTCCAACTGCAAAGGCTACATTGTGTCGTCCAACCATTAACCTTGAGCTAAGGAAAAACTCAATGCACCCAGCTGTATTTGAACGCGCAAAATATGGTTTGCTGAGCAATTGGAGGGTCAACAACCTGGCCTCCACTGTGGGTTTTGATCGAAACCTTCCACGATAATAATATACCACGTAGAGACATTTAGTTATCGATCTACTACAAAATATACAATTCTGTGACATAAATTTTATCTTTGTACGACAAACGGAATGTGCCATAATCTTGAGTACGCATTTCAGGAGAGAAGAGAATAATATTAGTTGTCTCTCACAATTGATTCAGTTGGTAGTTGGTTGATTGGTTGAATTATTCATGCTTATGGCCCTGCAAATCAACTAAGCTTCCGTTAGTTAATCACCATTCTTTCCTTCGATAAATTTCTGATTGTGAGTTAAGTCATCAAGGCTTCCCTCAGATTGTTTGCTACAATTATCATTATTGTAATTGTTCAGTTCTGCCAAAGATAGTCAATTCCATTATTCAATAAACTAGGAATTTAAAATTAACCAATGCATTAATCATAATAGCTAAGGAAATTCGGAGCCTCACTTCTCATAATCAAGATAAAACTGAAATAGATGCAATCGATTGCAGCTTTTATCAGTAAAGATTCCATTTTTATACTCACATGATGACATTATAAACGTTATTTCACGAAATATAAACTTGGTAATAGATTTTCACTTCGCTTACAAAAAAATAGGTCCCCATCATTCAAAATTTAGGCTTTACACATTCCATTTCTCCACTGAGAGTAACCAAGTAGAGTCACTTTTCTCACCTGTCCTCAGTGGGTCAAGATACTTTAATTTCAAGAGCATAATTTAAAGTCTCTTATTCCAGAAAGACCGATGAGTCATCGTAAAAGAGTCCCTATTTAAATCACACCGCAGCACGACAGAGAAGACCCGCTTTCTCTTCCACATTAATATTCTTCATTGGAACTACCACTATTTTGAGCAATTTATTTGAATCGATGGATGCATATTTTAAGGGAAAAAAGAAAACTCCTTTTTCAAGCCTCATTGACAAAGCTTACTCCCTGGTGAAATATGAGAAAATAAAGATGACTCCGTAAATTAATGGTGAAATAACATGGTGTGCACGGCGAAATATCTTCTAGAGCCAGGTCATGATTTCCTAACAATATATTTAAACCTGCCCATCAATTTAAATTTTTCCGAATCAGGTTTCACATTGCCATAGCTTTGGAAATGACACGCTAATGTCAACACCTACAACGGTAAAACAAAAATTGACGGTCACTTCTAAAGTGCAATGAAATTCTTACATCTGAATAAATAAATGTATGCCCTTCATCCAAGAACACGTGGTTTATAGCACGCTTGTAGTTTGTCATATAGATCATGTAGAGGTGTAAGTTCATCCCCGAACACTTACTTGTCAGATTAGTTGCAGGATACAATGCGAATATATAAGTATTTTTTAATGAGGATGTTATTTAAGTATTGCATCATTTTTTATATTTTGCCATGAATTCTAAACTACAAAAGAAAAACTATGAAACTAATCCATTCATGAGGCCTTCCCTAAAAGTAATCAGTTCACTTTCTCTGGTTCATTTTGCTAGTCAGGTACGTAACGTGCGGGCAATATATGTGTCGCCTGAGTTTCATAGTACCTACTGGGTTAATATTTGGTGAGTGCTTTTGCCATTTCAAGGACACAAATCCTACCCTTCCATTTCAATTGTCCCACCGATTGGAGTGCTCCAGTTGCTTTCTCTCGAGGTGACACATGCGTCACTCTTGAAAAACGATGAGCACCTAGTTTCTCACAAGCGAAGAGGACCGTTTGGTATCGTGCAATCATCTCAACATGCCACCGGGGCCGTTCACCACCTCTTCCACCACTTACGGTCTCACCACAACCATTCAGCACCTGACGCTGAATTTTCTCTCCTCGATTCCGTTAAGGAGTTTCTCCTACAAAGTTACACTTTTTTGTTATTTTATAAATATTTCGTTCACTTGGAGAAAAATGAAACTTAAAACTAATAAGGTCCGGAGAATTCTGTTGTTCAACACATTTGATTAAACAAAATAAGCTTAAATCTTCACGGGTTTTATAAAAAGAATTCGTGATAGGTATGTAGGAAAAAATTCTTTTTCTGTTTCAATTTCCTATAGAGTTTCTTTTCCTGTTTCATTAAAAACGAAAAAGTCACGAAAAAACTAATGACAGAAGCAAATATTTACAGGCAATTAATTGGAGATGAAACGAAAGAACCAAAACATATAATCTTTGGTATTGTCCAATAATGCGTCCATGCAGAGCATGGAAAACAATTATAAAATTACAGAAATAAAAAATTGGATAAAAAGTATTAAAAACACAACGCTACTTATATTTAACATTCAACATTATTGGTGACTTTGATCACTGCTAGCGTGGCTCCTGGTCGTAGTTTCAACTATTTTCAGCCGTTGTAGGTGCATGGAACTAGGCCGGATGACGCCGCCGAGTTTAAATAGGGGTCTTAGCATTTTTTATGGAGGAGGAGCTTTCTCCCGCGGGCGCTTGGAAGGGTGGGGTGGGGTAGGAGGAGTTTCCGATAGGGTCGTACAGTCACGTGCTCGAAGGGTTGTTCAGACGGAAATTCCACCTTATCGGACCTCTCCTCCTCCTTTACAACATGCGTCCCTCTCACAACATTACCCAGTTAGAACTCGGAGCGAGGAAAACAGATTCAGCAGATGACGTCGCGGATATCCGTCTGCGTTCCATGTTGCTCACTGGTGGGCATTTGGAGACGTGAAAAAACTCGGAGAACTAACGGTTCTCATCTTTCCCAAGTAAAACATCCCTTGAAGAGATTCCAATCCCTGAAGAGGAATGTTGCCGAAATTAGGAACCATGTTTTGTTTTGTTAATGCTTGATATAGATTTTGCTCAATCTTAATATTTAATTTCTTGTATTTTCAGGCATACTATTACTAAAGTCAAATAAATACTATTGACATGACTTCTCTGAAGCCACCATATTTTTTTAGACCAACACAACGAGTGAATCTCACTCTGAATGTGGTACAGGAAGCAACTCGCCGGAATTAGCTATTTCCATGATTTTTTTCTCCATTTTCTCCCTGATAACAAAAGGTTCATCATAACTTTGGTGCAAAATAGAAAAGGCTACTTCTGAGGGCTGAGATTGCTTTAGCATGCTAAATTGACTGAGACATATTTGTTTTAAAAAACCCTGGAGGGCTTACCTAAACAGTTTTATTAGGATATTTCTGCCTCTAGATACATAATGCATATGTAGCATTAGACATTATCAATCCTCACTCGATAGCTAAAATACTTTCACTGTGATTTATCCTAAAATGTATTATATAAGAAATTGTCACGTTAAAAATCCACCTCTACCGGGATTCAAACCACGGACCTTTGGCTTACCGGGCAAATGCACAGGTTATTTATTCACGAGGAAATTACTGAGGATTCAAAAGAACTAGAATATTGGCAGGTCTGACAATATTGGATTAGGAACGTATTATTAAAAATCTTTCGCACACCCTGAAACTATTTGACTTTGTTTTTTATACCACATGAGTTTTCAGAAAAATAATCGCTAACGATCAGTCTGATTTCTTTAATTTGTTTGAGAAACAGTGCAAGGCTATCATAACTACCATAACTCCAACAGAAATCGGCAAAACGAGAAAAAAATATTGGTAAGCACATGTACATTGGATAGCAAAAAACACTTCTAGAAAAACATTTCTGCATAAAATCATGATAAATAAGTGGGTTGATTGGAAAAACAATTACATGACTTATGATGGAAATTATTACGGGCGTTCGAACAGTTAGACTCCTCAAAGACCATCAACGGAGGGATTCTGTGTCTTAACGCATTTAATATTAGTCTTCCACGGACTTACGGCATTTAATATTAGTCGACGGAATTTACTTTATTGGCATTCATGTATTTATTAAGACTGGCTCTGAATCTAGCCCAGAATGATTTTTGCATGGAGAACATTTGGTAGGAAAACTGAAGAAAGAGATTGAGCATCGATTTCAGCGTTTGAGATGTGAGTATGGAGGTGAATGAAGAAAGTTTGATCGAGTGGAGGGAAGACAAACTAGGAAGTGCTCGGCATAGTAGATGAGGAAAGAATGCCGTGAATGGAAATGAGAAAGAGCTACAGTAAATAAATTCAGCTATTACCCGTGAAATAGGGCAACATGTCTGGTAAATAAAGAAGATATAGAAAGAGATGGGAATAGTCTCAACGTAAGGGAGAAAAAAAGGGTGGAACATATGCCTGACTGAAGAAAAATCATAAGATTGGAAGGTTTTTTGAATAATTGAAGGAGATAATTGGAGCGTGGCTCAGTGTAGGTCAGAAATGTGGTGATTGCGGAAAGAGGCTATGCGTAGAAAGGTGGACCGTTTGAGACTTGGGTATGGAGAGTATTTTTTGAGGATGATTTGGATAACAAGAAAGGCAATGGAGGAAGCGTTTGATACGTTGGGAAAGGATGGTGCTGTCGAAAATTTGGAGATGTCAGGAAAAACTAATGGAGGGCGTGTGAAGAGGTGAAGGCATCTTGATAGAAGGGAGAAGGCTGGGAAGACGTAGCCAGGTGGGAATATGATAGAGACTTTGGGCAATTTAAGGGTTAGTAGGAAGTATGATGAAACTGATAGTGAGCAAACAATACAAGGATATGTTATAAGGAAAAAGTTATGTCTTGACAACGAGAAAATTAGGATATTACTGATGAGACTGTCCAAAAACCTTGCAATCAGCTGGTAAAATATCCTATGATAATTATATCTACCAAGAAAGATCACTTTTAATATCATGTCATGTGATGAAGTCATTTTTAAGATTTCATGAGCACTAAAAACATTATTTTAGATAAAATACCAGCCTTTTTTAACCTGATCCAAAGATTAAAACTACAAAGGCTTTGGTAATAGATTAAAAGTCATTAAATATTTTACCAACTGATGATATAAATAAAAATTTTCAACCCTTTGGTTCAAAGACTGCTACTCAATTTCCGTGTTTCCACCACGTAGGTTGTGGTTTTTGAGAGACAACAGTTTTGCCCGTGTTCCAGCGGGCGTCTTCAGGTCATATCGGCGCCTTCGACCTGAAGACGCCCGTTGGAACACGGGCAAAATTTTTGTCTTTCGAAAAGGAACACGGTGGAAACCCGGGAATGGAGGATCATTCATCTGAACGCCGCGGAAACTTGCGATGGAATGCCTTTGATTCAATTTGAAATTGTTTCAAAACCAGGACCTTATCCTGGCTAAAACTTTGAACACACTGGTAAAAGGTAATCACTTGCTCCTTAATCAAAAAGAGGGCACAGGGAAAAATGAAGTACGCTTATATAATACATATATCGTTCCCCATCGGTATTAAAACTCAGCATTCAAAATGGCTGGTCCACGTACTTAGTCTTCGCTTTTCTGACAATAAAACGCTTTTATTTCGTATCTATGAAAGATAAACACTGCACAAGATGATATCTTGGCATGCAAGAATTGTGTGTGACGTTCATTTCTAGTTCATATTTCATTTCATACGACGGAATAAACGACTTTTCCTTAGGATGCTCAAGTTTTGCTGACGATTCGTCCTCGCTTGGGATATTTTAAGGGATATTTGTGATCCAAAAATACCGTTTATCTTGTATTCACGCATTTATAGACACCAAGCAATATAGCACTGACTCTTGGTTATAGAAGAGGGCTGGAGAAACTCGCGAAATATATTGAAAGCTTCAAATAATCGCTAAATATGGACTGGACTTATGCCATTTTCAGTTGCACAATCTTTGTCTACTTGTGGAGAATTTAAAAGTTCTCCGTTTTCGTCAGAAACGCGTAGTGTGATCAAAATTTATCACTTCCACTTCAAAATATTCCCCTTCGTACAGTTTTCCAGAGAGTGGATGCAAATCATATTTCTCGCTTCACGAACAAAAGAAGAAGGATATACGCACAATATCGCTGTCAGATCGCTTGAAAAATTGAACGTGTTCTAATCCTTACCCATAGACCTTGAATATAGGTAAACGGAGCATGACGTCATGAGCATGAGGGAGGGATAAGCCAGGACTTGGTTACGTGCTTTGTGGCAGATCTCGTCAACTCTCGACGGTGAAACACGGTGCCGTGCTAACGGTTGCAAGTAAATATTTGTAAAAGGAACACAAGCTACAAGTACGCTTATATAATAAATTGTGCCACATATATACAAATAATTCGGGGCAGCTTACGTCATCCTGACTGCCAAGGTTTCTCACAATGTTTCAAACCCACCAATATTTTCTGCATTTTTTCAAAGAAAAAGAACTCAACGGGATTTAAAAGACGAGAACGGAGAGAGAGAAGCTGGAGAAATTTTTTTCAATGTGTCATTTTACGAGAGAAAACATTTCCCAACAGGTACCCACGCGTATACTTGCTCACGTCGTCAACGAAATTCTCTCAGGTCTAGAATGGGTCCGTCCCCCATCGTGAACCTCTTTTGCTCATGTTCCGGATTCGGGGCCGTTGGTCGCCTTTATTTATATCGATGCATCAACAGTGGCGCCCGTCATCCTCCTCGGAGCTTTCTCCTTTCTCGCAGTAGTCAACCGGTCACTGGATGCGCAGAGCATCTCCTTCCCAGCCCGTCATCGCTACAGATTCCACCGACCCAAAAAGACATCCTCTTCCCAGGCCGGGATCCAAGCCATGTTTAGGTGTTTGAGTGAGATTTCTTTCGTCGTAATAGGGACCATATTCTAATTTAATTATTAAAACGATATATAAGAAGCAGGAAGTGATTAAATTAATAATAACTAAGAAAACCCTCTACGTTCATATCAGAAATGTTCAGTTATTTTAGTAAATATTCATATTTGATGCATCAACATGACTTGTTTTTTCAACGCTATACGTTAAAAAATGCGTTCATGGCATACAAAAGAAATAACAAATGCCTTAATTTTTTTGCGCTTTTATGGAATGTATTATAATGAGTAATAAATTCGTTTTATTGTATAATTGTGAAAGTTTATTAACTCCCAACCGTATACGCATGCCTTGATTTTTATCAATGAATAGTGATGCATTTTATTAGAAATTATAGCATACTTCGTTTAAGAAGCATTATTTATAATATCTCTTCATGGGATAATGTGGAAACTAAGCATAGTTATGAGGTGGCCATTGGACTCATAAGCTCAAGCGCGAAGAGTATGTTTATCTAGTGATTGTTAAAATAGCACAATAAACCTAAACCTAAAAACATATTGTGGATTATTAACTAAAAACATTATTAGCATTATTAACTAAAAACATGAGTATATTGTGTAATCCGAGGTCCACATGAAACATTAATCCATCTGGAAAAGTACAGAGTATCTGAATGTGGTGCAGAGATAATTTTACGATATTTTGAAAGAGAAGTAAAAAAATTTATTTCTTTATTTGTGTTTAAATCTGTACTTTAGAAGAAATACAGTTTTTCCATATGACTAAGTCGCGACATAGAAAGTTGTAAAACATAAGAAAAACTCAGAAAAAAATTGATCTTGAAATTTCACCAAACAGCTAATCTGATTTTCTTAATAGCATAGTTAAAAAATTAAACCAAACGTATAAATACAAATTTTCTAAGCGCAATCGGTCAATCAAGGGCCAAGACATATTTGTGGAATGTGTTAAATGCTCAGATAAGATAAATTTAAAAATCAGGTTCATGATTTTTTTTAACTACTCACGCATTATACCTTATCCTTAAATATATTAGAAAATGTATGCAAGTTAAGGAGTACTTCATAATGTGCTCGAGCGATATCACTGAGTTTACCGGTTTTACAGAATATCGAAAGTCAGATAGACGGATTACTACCTAATTTTAATTTATTCTTGTATTTTAGTATTTAGACTAATATTTTTGAGCATTTTTTGGAAAAATATTAACCTATAGATTCACCAAATATATGCAATTGAACTATTTTACCTTATAAAATAACGTTTACTTTCTTTTTGATTAACTTACAACGTATCTTAATAATTTAACTGATATGAGTCTATCAGGACGAAGTTTTACCCTGGATTCTCGCGTGAGGGTTCTGACGCTGGTTGTGCACATTACAGGTGAAAATTAAGAAAAAACTCATCATATTCCAAAAGTTGCTGTAATATTTTCTTTATTTGATATAACACTTACCGCCTTATTAAATCGGACAATTAGAATACCTTAAAGATCGACAAATCCCCATTCCAAAAAAATAAATAAATACTAGTAAAATCAAAATTCCATTAATATAAGTGCCTAGGAAATGACTGATTATTCCATAATTAGATATTTTCATGGAAAAAACTGTACAGCTACTGTGAATTTAGGTAAAGCACGGAACAGCGACGTAAATAAAATTTAGGACGAATTACAAGTTGAAGAATGAAAGGAGCTTGTGAGGAAAAGGTGAGGTTGTAATAGAATGGAACAGGTATTTCTTATTTTACGTATACCTGCCTTGATCGGTACCCTACGTTCAATAATAATAATCGAAATTTCGATTTACGGAAGTTAAACTGCAATTTGTTAGGGACGCGAGGATGTTGTAGCTCAATTGGGGCACGGCGTACTTTCCTCCGCTCTCTCGTTCCTGCTTCTCCCTTGCATATCTTCTCGTCGACAACTGCATTCAATCCTGCATCTATGTCCACAAACCTCACTCCGTATTGAAGGTACGCGTCAAATCTACGGAACATCGAATTCATTTCGATAGATAGCAAATTCAAACTATGGATGATCTAGTTATGCAAGTTTAACTGCGTATGATATACAACCCGTTGTCCTTTACCTGAATTAGAACACCGTCTATTCTTCGTCACTCAAGTAAAACGGAAATTTGATAAATCGAAGTGCACAGGAAATTAATTCCTTCGGTATTTATTTCACGCGGTACAAGCTAAAGGTACTTACACTATTCATTAAAATTTCAGTAATTATACGGTATAATACAATTCCTTAGAAGGAATCTATAGATGTTGCGTATAGGGGTGGAGATTGAGGTTGGTGTAAACAATAAAGTAACGGCATTATTAACAGGCTCGGAACTACGTTCAGAGATGCAGTATTTGCATTTGCAGTGCTTTAAAATCTTGAAACGTGAGTCGAATTTTAAATGAGCTGAAGATTAAAAGCATGTAGGAGTGGGTCAAACTGTACATTCAACTTGCGATAACATTTACAGAACAACAACGTAAATCGATTGTATTTCGATTAATCCAAAATTGGAATTGCGGATGTTCGAGTTACGGAACTTACAACTGCATACCATATACACACTAGGGTGGTGTACCTGAATTGGAACACGGTCACTCCTCACTCTCTTTTCTGCGTAAACCTTTCCATTTGGTTAGCTTTCTTCCTTCCCACCGACAACCGCATCAACTACCGCCTCCATCCCCGCAAATATAACTCCGGATTTAGCCAACATGTTTTTATTGATGTATTGATTAATAGATGGCTCAAGTTTAACTTGCGGAACAGAAACGTAAACAGAATTAAATTCGAGTTATCGGAAATTCGAATCGCGTACCTTTGAGTTAAGCCAATTTACAACTGCATATGATATACACACGGGGGTGATATACCTGAATTGGAAAACGATCTTTCCTCACTCTCTTTCCTACGTCAACCTTTCCTTACCTTTCTTCCCACCGACAACCGCATCAACTCCCGCTTCTTTACCCGCAAATATCACTCAGGATTTATCCTACACGTTTATGTTGATGGATTGATTAATAGACAGCTCACATTCAACTTGCAGACCAGAAACGTAAACCGAGTTTATTTCGATTTATCGAAAATCCAAATTGCGGACGTTCGAGTTACGCCAAGTTACAACTGCATATGATATACACCCCGGGGTGGTATACCTGAACTGGAACACGGTCTCTCCTCACTCTCTTTCCTACGTCACCCTTTCCATTCGGTTCCCTTCCTTCCTTCCCGTCGACAGCTCCATCCCCTCGCAATACTCACTCGAAGAGCGTCTTCCCCACCTCATCACGATCAGAACCACTTGGCCGAACCGCCGTCGCCGCAGCACGCTCTCGCCCCTCTGCAGGTCACTGGAACACGCACGAACAGCCACTTCGGAGGGCCCTCATCCTTCTCCTCCTGCGGTGGAAATGGAACCCGCATTCCCTCCCTTTCCCTTATCTTACTCCTCCTCACTCCACTCCTCCGCACTGCCCTTGTCTTCCGTCTCAGACGTTTTCACTCTCCTGTAGTCGTGCCTCGTCCCTTTCGGTACCCGCCTGATAACCTGGTCGCAGACAGAGAAAAATAATGCCTCGATCGATACCCTTCTGAAGTCACTGAAAGCCAACAAAGCCTAATTTTTCGTATATGACTGTGGAATTGCATGGTGAAAAGTAACACACATTGTTTTTAATGATATTTTGTACTCTTCCCTAAACGCTTAGCTCTTGATTGAAAATAATGGATCCACCATAAAATGATTCAAATGCAATTTGATTCTCACCGGCGATACTTATAGAAAAAAGTGTCTTCTCTTTGATATAGTCAAAACAATTTCTACGCTAATGTAATCACAAATGAAACTTGTAATTTCATGTGGCTAACTGCAATAATGTGTGAAATACGGATATACGGTATTTTCACACATTATAAATTTAATTTTTATGAAACTATTTGAGAGAATCAAATTTTCCAGTAAATTGAATGGTTGCTAAAATGAGGCATATCTGCATCATATGTTTTGAATTAATAGCCAATAGTGCAAAAACTGAATTCAGTAAGCTCCAAGGGCTAAAATAAGTGTGTTAAATAATATTCATCGAATAGTCTGCATATTTTTTACTCCATTTTTTTTAAATAACTAAGAAATGTTAAGAGGGAAATCAGAATGTTTCTAAAATAAAACGAAAATATATTGAAGGATCTCAGGTTCTCCCGGCGATAAGATATGAAAAAGAGTTATCGGGTTTCCCACGGGGTAGCAGTGTCGTTCAGCACCATTGTTTCGAAGGGTAAGACTTCCATCGTCTTAAGAGCAATTCGCCGGATCAACGTGGAGCTTTCTTAAAATTATTCTATTCACTTCACTTTAGACAGCGCATCGTGGAATTATCAGGGGACATGGAAGGGCGAAGATTTGTCCTAAATAATCAATCCATCCCAATTCTTTGCTAGCGTCCTTTTCTATTGTAGTAGATTCCCTGACGCTCTACTCCTAAAATATCGATAAAAAAAGACAAGTGGAAGAGCTGTTGGTTCAATGACAATAGGAGGCTAACAATGGCTAATAATTACCTTCATCTGAGAAGGAAACTATATAAGGAAACTATAAAAGGGGTCGTGGTTGAGGTCGGTGTGAAAAAAATAAAGTAACGGCAAAAATAACAGGCTCAGAGCCACGTTCAGAGCTGCAGTATTTGCATTAGCAGTGCTTTCAACCTAAGCATTAGTCTTAAAATCTCAATTTTACCCGTATTAAAGAAACATTGTGTACAATTTTTGCAGCTATAAACTAATGCGGTTGTTGTAGATTACTGTCTGTATGAGCTGGAACCAGTACAAAAATTATGCAAAACCACCAGGAAAAACTCGATCAAAATACTTTCCGGCTCAGGGATTATGACTTGCCTACATTTACCACAAAAAACCGGGTATATTTATACCTGAAGCTAGCTGGCCGAAGTTTTCTGTCCGGGAAAACAAATAACCAGTCAATGACACATTTGCACTGAAATTCTATGAAGATAGTTATATATTCAGTAGAACGCAAAGCTGATGGTTTAGTTTACAATATAGGTGATGATTGGCATGCAATTATTATCTATGGATGACAAAAAATAGCTTAAAGGTAAAAATGTGTAAAGAAACTGTAGCTTTTAGAGAATTGCTTAACTCCAAGGCTTTATTTTCTATGCATTAAGTTAAGGACCACAATTATCCGTAATTCGTAGGTTCATAGCAAAATATTTACTCGGGGTATTAATAATGCCCTTAGAGGAATTAAGATTTGAACTCTAACCAAGAGGGATTAGTCACGTGTGCAAACAATGAAAGATTTGAATTCAAGCAGTGTGACACTGAATGAAAATCAATTTATGAATTATGCAGTAACGAGCAATCTTTCGGCTGTGAGATGAATTTCAATATGACATTCACCATAGATTGTTTTAGATACGTTTTAAAAATTCATATTAGAGCAGTCAATGTCCGCAAGAAGATTAAATAATTCATATCACTTCACTAGGTATATCTGAGTCACATATCGGCTTTTCCCGTTAATTACACGTACGAGGGCCGTTTTTTTTCAACCTCCGATAGGCTATAAATGAAAGACAAGTTCATGTAAAACAATAATTTTATTACCAAAAGTTTGGTACATTTACGGTTACTTTTCAACATAATCACCGAATAGATTGAGACATTTATCATATCTGTGAACAAGTTTTCCAATGCCCTCTTCAAAAAATGTTGCCGCCAGTGAATTAAAATGAGCATTGACGTTGTTTTGAAGATCTTCATTGGTTTGGAAGCGCTTCCCTCCTAGCCATGTCTTCAGCTCAGGAAAAAGATGAAAGGCACTGGGTGCTAGGTCAGGACTATACGGTGGATGATCGAAAATGTCCCATTGAAATTGGTCGAGGAGCCGTTGAGTTGCACCAGCAGTGTGTGGACGAGCATTGTTATGGATCAGAACGATTCACACTTGGCGGGAGAATCAATGATGGCGTCCATGTTTACGTGGTTGTAGTGGAACGCAAACTGACGCTTTGATGTCGACAATGGCGGAGTGTGTAGTGCGAGAGTTGCGCAGTTGCCTACAGCGCATTCCCGCTTTCTGCCGCTCGCATGGCATCCATACTGGGTGATCGGAGGTTGAAAAAAAAACGGCCCTCGTATTTAATGTTTAAGCTGAAATTGTCATTTAGTCCTGATGCGAGCATTTCGTCTTGATAGAATATTTATTAGGTTACAAAGAGTATGGTGATATGATCATTCGAGGCGATATTGACGACCGAAAAATAATATCCTCTTCCTAACTTTTCTATATCCATATATTACTGTACAAGCCGCGGCTAGGATGTGTGGTAGGGGGTGCTAGGAAACCAGCCATGTAGATGGTAGGGATTAGAGATAAGAAAATTGAAGAGAGAAAGTACGAAATTAAAAATGCAGTTTAACGGAAAGTATTAGTGTCTAGTTTTCTTGTATTTGTTGTCTAAAATGGTGCGTGGAAAGAAAGAACTTTTGTATACATCAGTTAGGCGGTGTATCCATCTTATTTTTTTCACTTTTATCATTTTTGGAGATACATGGTGGGGTTAAAACAATAGCCTTAGTGTCATTCTGAAATTCGCTTTGTCTGAAATGTTCAAGTAACCTAGCGCATATCCTAACATAGCCTAGCGAATAGCCTCCGAGGGTCTATCGGCTCCCTTGCCAGTTCTCCCATTAACAGTTTCACACTTCTTTTCGCTTGTAGCAGTTTTTAACAAATCGTGCGGCTTTCCTTGATTTTTTATTTCGCGTATCAAAACTTCCAGGTACCAAATTCTCGCATCATCCTCGAGAATTGTCCTAACCAGAGCGAAGTAGCAATTCTCTCCCAGCTATTCATGCGAAGATCTTCGTACTTCTATTCACTTGAAACATTCTAGTCTACTTAATGCAGTGCCGATGGTGAATCACAAGTGTATTCCCCATTGTATATCCGATCTGAAGTTATGGTGGTTCTCAATTATTGGACTTAATTTGATACGTTTATATTTACACTCCCGACTAAATAGATGTACCAACGATAGATATCCCTTAAGGCGTGGCGGTTAGTATGGTACAAGGTCCTATTTGATGTGGACGCTGTAACCATGAATTAATTAACAAAGTCTCGTGTACAGATCTTGATCGCCGTGTCCCTTCCCGTGAACTACCTCGACAGCCTATCACACCAAAGCAAAACGGAAATTTCACGAATTAAACAGTCTGTCTCTTGGCTTAAAAATATGTTAGTGGGACAAAAGAGCCACAGCAAGTGAAGAAAATACGCCACTGGGAATATACGTCTTTTGTAGACACACCCACCCTTCATGGGGTGAGAGCCCAGGGACCGAAACTTATAATTCCTGCGCGCAATTTAAACCACTCACGAATGGTTTCAACCGACTTTTCAGTTGGGCTCTCTAAAGGTCCCGGAAGCCCATAAATTCTCTCGTCTGGAAAAACTTTTCCGGGATACAACTCTCCTCCAACGCCGATTATAAGAAGTGAACACTTACTTCCAACGTGCAATAATGCCAGCCTTTTGCCCAACATACGTTACAAATCTTCTTTAGAGAGAAAAGCAGCGGTAGTCGGTCGGTTCATAAAGGTTCATCTACAGCCACTCTGCACCGTTGAAGCCGTTGTGTGAAGATTTTTTAGGAATCTTAGCCCTCAGAACAGAGTTCCAAGAGAAAATAAAGTTCAATAGAATAGACATAAAGATCAAGTTCAATATTTTATTACAAGATATCGACTAACTTCCTTAAACATTTTTGAGAACACTGCCAATTTTTAATCCAAACAGATTTATTGCCACACGTGTGAGCATAGAAGTTGTCGGACGGAGGAATAAAAATATTAGAAGGAGAAAATCGTTAGCAAAGGAGGCTTTCCCAAATAGGAGAGAAATAATGATGGGTACCTTGTCGTACAAAATTGACTGGCGAATAGTCTCGTATGGAGTGTCTATGTTCTGTGGTAATGAAATGTGGGTGTGACGGAGGATGAAGAAAGTACGATAAAGAAGGCAAGCCAGGAAGTGCTTGGTATGGCTGGTGAGGAGAGGATAATGCACAAGGAAATTAGGATAAGGCAGAATTGGTGGTTAGTTCCGGTAATGAGAAGCAAAAGGAGGTTGAATAAAGGGGAAATGTTGGGGGAGCGGGGAGGGGAAAGAAAGAGAATATTCTCTATGGGTGGGATTAATGTAAAAGATTAGTGCAAGTACTCATACTGCAACCGAAACTAATCTTAAACCGGTAAATCATCTCTAATAATAGTAGCGTGAATTTTAAAACTCTTATCCTCAAAAATGTCAGGCATATTCCGTTGTATACTGTGCTTTAAACAAGATACCCAACCAAATCCAAATATTTGACGTACTCGGAAAGGAAATGTACATGGAGTCGTCAAAACATTCATTGCAATGTTATGTTCCTTGTAAGGGATAGGCAAAAATGCGTTAAAGCTCTTCATACATATATCCAATGGCAACCGAGTTAAGAAAATTCCTTCCATCATACTTTTCCTACAAGGAGACGTTCTCAAAGGAATGCTGTTTTTCACCAACCCAACTCGAGTTTCGAGAAATATGCCAAGCTCTCATTATTCTGGTTTCAAAATCACACCCTTCTTGAAATCTCATTTCATAATTTTAGTGTACAAACTCGGGTGCTCTTTACAAAACTGCGAGTGAAAATCCATGATACTTCGAAGGCTACAAGTAAGGACCTTGGGACCCGGCACAGAAAGATTTATCCGACGACTAAGCGAATTAACAAAATGTAAATGAAGCGCACACTATTTTTTGCCAAATTGGGAGATGGCATGTTTTTCGCCAAAATTGATATTATTTACTTTGTATTGCGCATATTCCAGCAAAAAATCGATTTATCAATGTCGGTGGAGGGAATACGTGTGAAAAGTATGACGTAATATACGGAGACATGACCATACCATTCGTTGGGTAAAACGAGCCTTTCTGAAAAAACATTTTAAAACCAACTTTAAAAGTATCTTCGTTCAGACTACATTTCATCAAGAAAATATCAAGAAGGTCATCGGACGGAAAACTGATGGGAAGATGTAACTTTGTTCTCATTAACGCTCATCTCCAGTCTACCGCAAGAATTTGGGACCCAGCAGAGACATAAAATACGCAAAAATAAAAAATACAAATGAAAGCCACGCATTTTGTCAAAAACTGCTGGAATAGAACATGAAATATTACAAAGCAATTGTAAGAACTATGTAAACAGAGAGATTACCCAAAAGGCTAAGGTGATTAAAGGAAATGATTTAGCCTATCACCACAAAATAATTGGAGACAAATGATGACTACTTAGTGATCCGATTACGTATTTTTCCCTTTTGTGAGGATAAGTATCACATGAGTGTGTCTGTCTCTCTCCCAAGTCCAAAATACTTCCTCTCACCATGAAGTAACTAAACTTTATTCACCCAGGACTACGTGACACCCCCACTGTGACAATGTTTGTTATAAAAATGCTCTTTTAACGGCCACCGGCTGGCAAGTAGAGAAGACAAAAACCCCAGAATACCCAGGATATGCCGCACACTCTCTCCCTAGACGTGGTTGCTTTTGTGACCAAAACTAGGAGACGCAATAGCGTCTAACCCGAGGATTACGGGTAACGTGTGACAAACAGCTGTTCCCGAAATACCACCGCCAGGACTTCATGTGATTTGTGAGTCCCAGTTTCAGTTATTACCTTCCCCACCAAGGCATGATTAAAATATGGTGATACGCCACACCATTATTATTAGCAATTAAACGAAACTATTTATTCGCTATTCTCCTAAATAAGGCTAAGATTACGATAAAAATGTTGAATTTGAAACTGTCGAATTGACACGGAGACGTTATATTGTCCTTGCACTACATTTCAGCAGCAATAAAAGTTCTCTGTTTTTATAATCTACCACGAGTGAGCAAAGCAAGAGTGGCACATATGATGAAAGGACTAGTCGTGGAGCCGTCGTGGAATTTAAGGTTACC
Organism: Pyrrhosoma nymphula; assembly: GCA_963573305.1. Classification (NCBI taxonomy): domain Eukaryota; kingdom Metazoa; phylum Arthropoda; class Insecta; order Odonata; family Coenagrionidae; genus Pyrrhosoma; species Pyrrhosoma nymphula. The sequence continues at coordinate 61,851,422 of OY754339.1, read as the reverse complement.
TAATCGACTAAATTTACTTACCAAGTTAAGATCATCGAAATTCGGTCTGATTTGGATATGAGAAGGATTTTAATTATATTTTCCCCAACCTGCATATTTAAACCGGAAAACAGATAAATAAAACTGCCTTTGAGATGGATAAAACTGTCTATGAGATAAAAATTCTGCCTCCCATGCACGATGAACGTATATATTCAATAAGAAGATCCATTGAAACAAATCGTATTTTTTATTCTTCTTCTTCCCAAATCCCTCCCTTTCTATAGTCCCAACACTCCAAATCATACTACGAATGGGTAACTCGTAGAATAGATTGTGACAACGTGGTAATGCGAAATAATATGGTGCCAAATTACTATTCTATCCCAATTACACGATGTGGGATAACTATAATAAACGTAAAGCATTTCTATTTATCGTGCTCCTCACATGTGACGCGAAAATTGCTCTGGAAAAGACCCACGAAATTGATTCACAAACTGCTATCAAAATTGCACGTTATTTCTCACCCACAAACCTACTTCGCTCTAAAATGAAAGAAAAAAAAATGAGCAAGACTTAATTGCGCTATCAACTGCAATTAGGCAACGCCGACTGTCAGAATATCGCGAATAATTGCACTCGGGTGATGCTGATAATCTGCGACGTCACTTATCGTGCATTGAAAAGTCCGGTCCGTTATTTGAGCATCAGTACATACCTTGAACATTTAGGATGACTACACCATACAGCACAAAGTACCATTACACCATTACAGCAACATGAGTTGGCTGTACAACGTGCAAAATGTGTCTCGACATTCCTGCGCAGATGACGGCATTTTTTCATCTATTTTTATATGCTATCCGTCATCTACGGAAATATTTCCGTCACAAGGTTGAGAAAAGACAAATTTTTTCATTGATACTCCAAAATCAGGTTTATGGCCTAAGAGTTCTCAAAGCAAGGTGAAAGAATAAAGTAACCGAGATTAAATTAGTAATAAATACATGCACAACATGCAGAAGTTTATCATTTTTTGTGATACGGTGCGTTGTTTACTGTTTAGTGACGTCAATACAAAAGCCAACATGGAGGGCGGGGAAATCACGATTTTCAAATACATAAAAATGTGAATGGTTACCCAAGGGCGAAAAGAGAGAACAGCACATTGATACACTCAATGAATTGCAGTCCATAAATTTTCTTCGAACTCTTGCGGAAGATTTTGAGAGGAAACAAGATTTGTACAGGATATTCTTTGAGGTAGGTGGGTCAGAAGCAATCGCGGATTTTGAGGCACACGGATGGCATAGAAAAAAGGAAGCGATAAAGTAGGACTACTCATATCCCAATCGATCAACTACACCTGAAGCATCGCTGTTACTCTGAGAAACCACATATATGTATTAGGATAGGAAACGTGTATCAGTTAGATAACCCAAATTTATAATACGGTAATCCTCAAATTTCTTCATCTGTACCCACCAGTTTTAGAAGGAAACATATTTTTATTCATTTACTACACCTAGAATGTGCTAACATATTACGTGATATGTAACTTTACAAATGCAACCTCGAAATCACTTTTTCGGCGAGCAAATTGCTGAATGTTTGCCAATACCTCCTCCGATTACCTCATTACCTCCGATTATGAACAGCATGTTACAAGCGTCACTATGTTTTCACAAAAATGAGGAAAGCTCGGCATATTTTCTTAAATAATTTATTTGATTTTAGAAGCAAAGCTTTGACTCAGCATAGTCATTATCAGAAAGTGACGATGGAAATCCTTGATATTTACTTTGTGAGTCGAGATCTTGGTTGGCAAGTTCCTAAATTATTTTTTAGCTATTCTAATTTTATCACATTTTTTCTACGAATGTAAATGCTGAATACATTTTATCATTTAAACATTTACAAAAACAGAAAAATTTGTAGTAAAAATTCCAACGTACATTGAGACTAAGTATAATTAATTAATGTGTTCAGCCCCGAAGCTCTAAAATATTTATCTAAAATTGTTACTAAATTGCACAATGAAAATATTTTTACATAGAATTAGGTGTTTTCAGCGATTAAAGGCAGTGTTCATTGAAAATCTTATCGCGACTCACGTCTTCAGTAATAGGAAGCCGTGTAAGGTTCGATTAAATTTCAACTTGCGTGAAGCTTTCTTAAAAAACTGAAATCAACTAGTGCCGCTGCCTATTGCTCTACGTCTCTTTGATACTAGTGACTTGTGAATTGATCGCCCAAATGCGTTCAAATTGCAAGAACTAATAGTACATATTTCTTTATGTCCACTCAACTTTTAACTCTTTTGCAATGTAAATGTCTGCACTGATCATTATGTAATTTACACTGGCATGTAACTTTTTCTTTTTCCCGTTCAATAAGTGTACAAAATGAACACCATTCATTAATCACTCGTTGAAGTCTCCATGGTTAACAAGCGTTGAAGTCTCCATGGTTGGACAAGAGGATTGCATCAGTTGCAATGAGTGGATGCCGTGAAAACACTGATCTTATAACCGGTAGCTCAGGCGGTGGATCTAAGATGTGATTTCGTCACTTGAAAGGGGATAGCCGTCGGAATATGCCAGTCATGATCACGAATCGGGAAATGGATTTGGAAGAGGAACCAATCTCACTCAATCATCCACTTGAAAGCGATTTGTTTGCCTGTAGGCCAACTATTCTTCCTTCTAGTGATTTTGGACCGAGAGGAAGATCACCCTTTGTTAAGGCACCCAGTGATGTTCAAGCTTTGGACCGTTCCTCACGCCTTGGCAAAGAAGCGGTGCCAAAATATTAAATACTTAAAAATACAGCAAAAATATCTTTGCAAAAGCTAAGACGTAGCCAAATATTCCGATAAGTATTAGTTGCTCGGTTATTGTTGGGTATAATAACAGCTGAAGTGATTTACACTTCCTTCAAGGATAGATTGGAATGATCCATCATGGGCTTTGTAGAAAAGTTAAAGAGGAGCCAGGCGCTGGAATGTGCTTACTCTGAAAGGCGCCAAGAGATCCACAGGTTAGCTCCCCATCCAAATCGAAGGCTATAACATATAAAGTGTTCTCCAATTAGTATTCAAGTTGGTATTAATATACCATTAAATAATAGTCACCATAGCCAGTATTCGATCTTGTACCACTGGTATGAGAGGTCGGTGATCTCGCCCTTGCGTCAACCGGATCCCCATAAAAAATAGTTTAACGGATCACACTGCTATAAATTTTCCGTACCATATACTCCTCATATTAAATATATTGTGATAAAATTGACTGCTTGTCCCTGAAAGCCCAATTTCTTAGCTGAACAACAAAAAAAATGTATAATGCTTGAGTGAAGTGATGTGAAGTGAGGCTTTCATTATTTAATAGTTTTAAATTAAATCTGTAGTAATATATCAAATTAAATAAAAAGTCAAACTTCGGTTGCTGAATAAACCCATAAGGTGTTCGAATGTTTGCAGGCAAATAATAATAGATTCACTATCGGTAACGACTCTTACCAGTTACTAGCCAATTACATATTAATTTGTACGAACACATACCCTAATGCCCTGGGTGGTGAAAAATCATCCAGGTGGGATACAAACCCGTAACCTCCGGGTTGCGGGTTTGTATCCCACAGGCAGGCAAGGATGTTACCCGCCACTACCAAGGCTAGCGATAGATACATATCAGGTGGTTTGCAAACCGTTTTAGACTTTAAACTGGGTCCCCTAGTAATGTTGGGGCCGCTGATTTACACAATTCCACCATTTTTCCCTCACAACATTAATCCTCCTGAAAGAGGAACTTGTTTAAGGCTTTGTTTTGTGGAAATTATCCATCACGGAATAAATGGAAAATAACTTATTGAACTCGATTTTCTTAATTTTATGGATATCGATATTTCCCCCTACCTCCTCCATGAGGAGGAAGGTGGGAAACGTACATATAGGAGGGACATGAGGAGGAAGGGGGAACGCAAACAACATGAGGAGGAAGGGGGAAACGGGAAGGGGGTACGTACATATATTTGCACCAAAGTATGTTGTCTTCATCTGTAGATGATATTAAGTGTCAAAACCGGGTCGTTCAGTAAAATTCATGAAGTGGAGATCAGCTAGTTATTTTTCACTTTCTCCCCCAGTTAAATAACTGGTAGAGGTTGATTTTTCTAACTGGTTCAGCTTTAGATGGCTGGAGCGGTAATTGTGGGTCATTGTGTGTACATTTAAATAATATTTTATCTGAAAAAAAAATTCTTGGACCACAAATTCACATAAGTGCATCCGTTCTTGCGTTGAAACTTACCGTACAGGCAACAATATAAATGATACAAGAATTATATTCATTTTTTTTTCCTTAGGTACAGCTTGTTATAACAAGTGGTATTCGTAATTTAGACGAAATTATCTTGAAATATTTTTTTTAATATTGGACTTGAAATGACAACTTTATATTTTATATAAACAATGATATTGATAATAAATGTATTTTTACACGTTTAGAAGAAAATATGTACATGTGAAATCAAATTATTACAAAATATGTCATGCTCCATTATGCTACGTGTTAAAATAGAATTGAATTGCCAAAAAAATCGGTATGATGAATGCAATTTTTTTCACTTTTATCTTTAGATAGAATCAAATACGACCCCATCTTCTACCACTGCTGTTGCGAGAGTAAATCACCGTCAGCACCAAATTTACGCTTACGACCTAGGACTGATTTGCCTGGTGGGTGGCGAGCGTCGCCCCATCTGTGAACGTTGAGGATAAAGAGTGCGAGTGGGTTCGGGAGCGATGAAAAGAGTTGAGCGGTCGCGTACGCGAGTGTGGAGAGGAGCGGGAGTTTGCAGGGGAGGGGCGGGTGAGGAGGAGACTGGTGCGTTGGCCGGGAGAAGGGGAGATAAGGGGATGTGGGGGAAGGTGAAGTGGGGGGGAATCGTTTTAACGGAACGAATAACTGGGCATTCCAACCGTGGACTCTCCCGGGCTGCGAGACCTTAAAGAAGCGAGCCTCTTGAAAAAAGAGAAGTGGGTGAGGGGAGAACGATGGGACATCGGATGATGCATTGGAACACGTAGCATTATCAGACTGGGTCGGGGGAAACAATGGGAAAAAAGGAGTAAAATGATTGGAGGAGAGGGTATTCGTTCTCATTAAGAGTGTGAAAAGAGGAAATGAGTAAACTTGGAAAGGGAAGTCGCATTGAACAACGCCATTTATTTATTTATTTCATGGAGTAGCGTACTTTAAAATGTACTAATAGTAAATTAACTGTACTTTATTAATGTTCGCCTTGCAAATAAATAAAATTACACGTTTAACAATGAAAGCAAATAAAGACGCAACTTTTTTATCTAGTTAATTTATAAGTCGACGCTGGCAAAAATATTTATACAAAATATATTCATCAAAAAAACTTTTCTCAATTTAGGTTTTACGGTAGCAGTTATCTGACTATTCCTTAATGACTCTTTTTCTAATATTTTTTCGATTCTCGTAAAAAGTTAGTCACTGTTACTTAAAGTAATTATAGGTTTTAAATGCCCTAATATGCCTATTGTTAGATGTGACAATCGCACCCATTCTACTTATCAAGTTACCACCTTCTCCTTTATAGAAGATATATAATAACAAAAAGTCATTCAAATCTCTCCTGTCGCACAGTTTTTGAAAATTAAACATTAACAGTAGTTATTCATATTCCACATGTTTTTCAAAGATATAAAATGGTAAGGGACAAAACAAATAAGCCTAAATTACCTTTTTTGTACTCTCTCAATAATTTCAATATACATTATTGCACTGGATTGACCAAAAAAAAGTGACTAAAATAAATAAATAATTAGGATTAGATCTGTCATGATGCAAAGACTGCTTAGGCAATTTGATTCATTCACTACCCATTAATTTATTTCTAATTGAGGTTCAACAGTTACTTGTCAGAACAGAAAAATAATAATAAATGGATATTTCTCAATCGTACATAGTCTTGTTGGGTTATTGGGTATGCTAAAACACGATATATTTTTTTAAAATTAATTATAAAAACGACTGACTTTTATAAAAGACACTTGGACGCTACCGTCTGGGGCATATCTTAGAATACTTCCCTACCGCTCCTGGATTCAGCAGTTATTAATATAGAATTTATGAAATTGATTGTTGCTCCAACGCTCGATTTAACAGCAATTTTTTCCACCGATATGAATACGATATGATCTTATTTCGATTATAAATTTCAAAGTGCCACCGATTTTTAAAAAAAGTGGATATTTGGTTAAATAATTGATTTCTTCGAGAGAAATAATTTAAAATAGTTGAGGTAGTAATTGAGGGAGGGGATTGCAGAGGTCATTTGCGCCGCTGAGCATTATTCATTGATATGATCAGTCCTCACTCCTCAATAACATTATGGGAATTCTGGTATTTACAAGAAGTATTTATTCTAGCATCTAAATTGCAGATCATTAGGCTGTAACGGCATGAACTCCCCAATGGCGGGGTTTTCACCATCACTTTAATTATTTTCCCGCATTAATTTTCTTTGTAACGTCTTACACCTACTTTCATTTTTAATGTTGTCCAAATTTCGTATCCTCTTCCTTCTCTTCTACACTTCCCCAGCGTTTTGCCCTCTTCTTTATGCCTTCACATCTCCAGACGCCTTCCATCCACCTTTTCAGCCTTCTTCGAAATTACGCCACCAACTACCTTTCCTCGACCATCATATCCAACACACTCTAGTTCTTCCTAGTTAACCAGCTCACTCTCCCCATTCTTTTTCAATCCCACATCTGAAAAGCCTTAACCTCACGCACATCCCCTTACTACAATGGCCGCGTTTCTGAAGGATACAACTCCACACTCCATGCTCAAGACTTTACTAATAGTTTCTTAATGGCTTGGCTTTAAGTTGCCCTCATCAATGTCTCCTCTCCCGATACAGTTGTTATTCCCATGGAATTACCTCCTGTATACGAGGAATTTTCTATCAAAGTGGTGGCTATGTACTTCTTTTTATATTTTAAGTTCAAATTCGGTAATATTTCATTTTCTTCACCTCTTTCTGTATGACTTCCAGAAGGAACATGTATTTAATAACTTGGGTGGAAAGTATGGGAGAATAAGAAGTTAAATTGATCGAGGAGGAGAGGATATTAGTTCATGGGAAAGGATTTTAGGGACGTGGGTGTCAAAATTGATTACACCTCACTAAATATCTACGTAAAATATTTCAAAAAGGTTTCATCGTCAATAGCTAGGTCTCTTTGTTGGTGCATGAATAATGGAGAGTTCCATTTTAAATATGGTTTGGTAAAAGGTAGGTTTGGTATCTATCATCTCACTAAGAATCTTGAAGTCTATCTTCGTACCGATCGTATTGAATAAATACACTTAAGTGGGAAACACGTTATTCAGTTGTCTCTAAAGATTGCCATCGAAAATATTCGATTCGATTTTAGCATCTCGTCGTTTTGCCTCGTCATAGGTTTGAATTTACCCGTGAAACAAGTTTCACGCGTTTCACGTGTAATAGGTTTTGGATCCAATGGGAAAATCTTAAATGAGGTCCCATCATACGTTTAAGACCATGAATTTATCCGTTGTCAAAATGCTAAAATAGAAGTATATACATTACTAAATATTGTACAATAATTGTTATTAGAGTTGCATATGTATATAAAATTCAACTTGAGGGATTCATTAAGTCATATATTTAAATGGAAAACATATTTATTGTAACATAACAGTGACAAAATCGATGTATGTCTACACTCTACAATAAGTGTTGCGTGCTCGTTTTATTATAAAACACAAAATATAAATCTGCAATATGAGTGAAACAAAGCTTTAATTCATGTACCTACAGTTCAAAACAACTATTAAATTTGATATAATATTCATATAGGTCTTCAAATGATTGGCTTAAACCACTACAAAGAAAATTCGAAGGAGAATTTCTCCCTATTCCTAAAGAGAAATTTCAATAACAATGTGAAAAAGTTGCGTTTAAATCACCATAACTAAAGAAACAAATCCAATATATCGAGAATCAAGCAAACTGAAAATTTCAAAATGCTCCAACGCATCCCTTTCATTCCATTGTGTTACCTGTATTAGAAAGTTTTACCCAACAGTATATAACCGATGCAGATAGGTCACCTTATAAAACTTAATAGCAACAAAAGGGGCCCATCAATGGATCATAGCTGTTTTTTGTGGTTTTATGGTAAAAAAACAAGAACTCTTTATAAGAAAGAATACAGTAGATACTTTTTTCGTTCTCGGCCTTAATACGGATTTCAGGACGTGCAGGAATTAAGCCGGAAGCAACGGACCACAGACAATGAATACATTGTGGGCGGCTGAAGAGAGTGACCGTTACGTTTTAAGTACGCAATCAGACACAAATATTATTATCGCTGGCGGTATCCCGTTTTTGTCTTCCGGGCGTGATAAAAAAGTCGATATCAAATTATTTGGTCGATTGTGAGGGTACAATTAAGGGTTTATTGCACGATTCTAAAATGAACATGAACAACAAACTAAGGTTAGTACAGAATAAAAAATTAGCTGAATTTCGGCGTCTGGTTTTTGCCTTATTTTTTAACTTCCGCAATGAAAGGCTGCCTGAGAATTCGTTTAAAATCGCTACGTGGGTAATAATTTCTCATACCGGGAATTGAACCACGAACCTTCGTTTTTCAGGACCAACATGGCACCAGGCAGTTCGTTCCTATTCATTATTTTAATCTTATGCACCGTACAGTTTGACGTAACCTCCCGGAAAGCTCGTGGCTCGTGGTTCGATTCTTGGTCCAAGAAACCGCCCATTTTTCTCTGAAAATTTGCAACACAACTGGTTTCTGATTGCACTATTATGAATAGGACCACATTGCTCGGCTTCTAAATTAGATCACGCTCGGTCTAAATTCAATATTTTCTAAAATATTGGTTCCATATGACTGGTACAGCACTCAACCCCTTTAATTAAAGACTTTTACCGGTAAACAAGGCTAAATTGGCAAAGTTATTAAACGTGTTTTCTCTTAAACCGTGAAAAAGATGCGACAGTATCATTTAATCAACCGTTAATCGCTTCATAGTGTTCATTTGAAAAATTTTCAAGTGATGCTTTTTAGGCATTTAATCTTTTTTCTCAGGTGACAACAACATTTATGTATGCACAAAATACCCATCATTCCGTTATCCTCCGGGATAGGCATAGTTAAACGATTAATTATTTGTGAATCCTGCAATGTATTTTCTTTCATACTCACCTTTCCTTACACAATTATTTTGCTTTCTGTTACATTCATTCATCCGTTGCAAGCATTTAGGCTCCTAAGACTCTTAACGTTCCTTCTTTTATGAATTTCTCCCACTACATTTACTTGTGGCTGTCATGACCTACTCATTCCTTTCACACTACTCTTTCCCCTATAATTAATATTTTTCGCTATTCAACTCTCATATATTCTTTAAAAATAGGCAAATCAATGAAGCACGCACCTTGCATACATGTACATTAATGGAGCATCTATTCCACGTTCTTTGCACAGCACACACATTGATAAATCTATTACTTCTATTTTCCTGGCAAACTTTTCAAAAATACCTCATAATCTCTTCATTTAGCCAACACTTTCACTGAGATACGGAAATTTCTCTACAATGGAATTTAGTGGTGGGGTTTTCATTCCATACCTCTGCAATTTTCACTCCCTTTTTAAAACATTTTTTCCTTTATGTTTCCTTTCCCTCCATACAGAGAACATAAATACTTTCCCATGCTAGAATTAAATTTGGTATTTCATTCTATTTTCCAGTATAAAAATAAGGAACATAAATATCAAACATAACAAGACGAGTTAGAGAGCCTTGGGTGAGTTCACTAATTGTTCAGGAATGCAAAATTCATTGTCAGCATTTAAAATAAGTGTAAAGTGCGAGCTGAGAGGATAATGAAAGAGAAAGTGTGGAAAAATTCCCGTGACCAACAAACCTAAACACTTTCTTCTTCACTCACTCCTAATTCCCCTTTCATATTTTGGGAGGCATTAACTTTTCCCCATTGCCCAATGCAACCTGAAATGAACGGTACTGAGGAAAGTGAATCTATAAATTCACTACAAAGTACCGTTTCTTGTGAGGAAGTGTATGAAAAACATGTTTCTCGGCTGTAATGGATACGACAGCTTTATCGGTAGATCATCAGTATCATTCGAGGAATTCGAAAGGCGTTCCTAAACCACAGGTTTGCTTAGGTGTGTGATTAATGCTTCCGTGGGGAAACTGGAAGAGAGCGGTATTTATTATTTTTCCTTGTGAATGGATGTGTTGCTTCATTTTTTGTCACCTGTCTCGACCCCGGCGGTCATCAATCCGAAGAAATGTTTGCTGCAGCTCTCCACTCAATGTTGTATTAAGCTAACAAATTTATTTCATAATTATTCCAAGTTTTGATATAGAAATGATATTTGCAATGGCAAAGAAAGCGAGGTTGATGATAAAAGTAGGAGGGTAGGCTCAAACTGGAAGAGGTAGAACAATTTTATTATTTGGTAGTACGTTTTAGTAGGGTACATTGGAGGAGAAGTAGGGACAACATTAAGCATTTTAGTAAAGATATTAGAAAGCGATATAAATACAGATTTTTTTAAATAGGAGAGGTACTGGTTGAGACCTTGTACCTGAAGATGAAATAAAATTGGACTGGCCAGGAGGAAAGAAGATAATTTCTAACAATTAATTTTTTCATGAAACAACGTAGTTCGACGATAAAATTGTTGTACATTATGTTTAAGAAAAGTAAATTTTAATGAAAGGAGAAATTTAAGGGATTACAAAGAAAGACCAAGAATGGTCTGGGCCCGGTCCATAATATCAGGCAAATTATGAATGACGCTAAAGTAACGAAGTTATGTAGGAATGAAGCGGTTGACGGAGAGTAGAGTGGATTGGAGAGCTGCAGAAAACCAATCTTTGGAATCATGACTGCTGATGATGACGATAACATCAGTGTAGCGTTGCACTGTACGTAAACGTGGACTCTGAGGAAAGCGGTTGAGGATAGCTTGCAGGCATATTAAATGTGGATGAGGACGGGAATGTGTGGGACGGGAAAGTGTGATGGACGGAAAGGTTGACGAACGAGGAAGTTCTCGGCATGATGGACGAGGAGAGGAAACTTCTGGAAGTGATTAAGAGGAGGCAAAGAAGGTGATTTGGACAGGTATTGAGGGACAAGGGGATGCCAAAGTCCGTGATGAAGGGGAGGGTGTTGAATAAGTTGGTAAGGGGAAGAAAGATAGTATGAGATATGACAGAGAGGGGTAGGACAATGCCAATCTGAAGATTGATATCATGTAAATAGACAAGGGCCTACGTCAGCAAATGAATAGTATATCTATTCCTTCTTCCATATTAACCTTTCCTAACCGGTAGATCATTCCTAATAACAATGTTGAGATGTTTCATAACTGTTATGGTGTATTTTATACTTGTACTTCATTATAAATTATTCTCCCCAATTTTCGTTCCGTTGCTGCTGTTTATAAGGCTGATATGTCTCAAAATGTGGTCAATGAGATCATACCTCCACTTTTGAAAAGCTTTCTATAATTACCTTTTCTTCACCTCTTTATAGAACTTCTTTGTGAATTATTTCCATTCATTTAATAAGTTAATCATTCTCTAATTGCACAACATTCCTATTACTTCCAAGATTATCTGCTCTGGTTTTTAAATCGTCCATAGCTTCACCCCCCAACATACTCCATATATTGTACTCCATACTCTATATATAGTTCTAACTTCGCCCGTATTTTTATATGTAAGTACATATTTTTAGGATCCTCTCATACATGCTTACTCTATCAGTCTCTCTTACATGCTTACTTTTTCGTTCAAGATGACTCCAGCCACAAATAAAAAATGAAAATATAGTTAAAATGACTACCAACTTCAACAGGCATTTACTACCAAAGTATTACATACAGCTTTGCAACTGGTGAACTCAATATTACATTTTTACCGTTTTCTTCAAAGAGACGACGTTCTCCTAATTACCTGGACTTTTCGCCTTTCATTGAGTCACCTTCGGAAAAGTGTGAGGTTAACGGTATTCAATGACTGAGGAAGCAAAATATTTGGAATCATTTCTGAAGATAATTTGCCACCATATCAGGTGTATCGAAAAGAAATAAATTATTTTTTATGTGTATTCTAGTTGATTCGTTAAAAAAAACAAAAAATTTTAAAAAGATGCTTACGAATGCCAACGCAACCATTATTCATCCAAGGTTCAAGTTCCTGTAAACTACGAGTAAATGATGAAGCTCCAATAAGAGCAGAAACCACTGTCTTCTGATGCACTAAAATATAAATAAATATACGATGTATCTAAAGGGGAAGGTTTAAAAAAATTTATATTTTTAGTTAATTCTCCTTTCCTCGAGGTTTCAAATCATAGTGATAACCGTTAACTCGCCACATCAAAAGTTTTGATTTAAAATAGAGGTTTTTATTGATTCGCATATTAGTGAGCACCTTTTTGTAAGCATATGAGGTCCCCACTCGGCCTATATTCGTTATTCTAAAGACATTCATCTCAATTAAACAGTTATTCTGCCCTTACTCCTATTCCTGGTTATTCAGAGAAACGTTTTTCCAAGAAGCAAAAAGAAAGCGGTCAAATGCACATGTTTATTGAGTGAGATATATGGTGAAAGGTGGATGGACCGAAAGAAACTGCCAACGGTTAAGTGGAAACGGAAGATGTGACTCAAGTTGGAAATAATCCTGAGTCGGCTGCATTGTGTAGCTCACGACTGAACTACACAAAGCCTAGACGGAGCAAGTGTCTAGGCTTTGAAGGCTGATGATGAACCTAGGCTGATGAAGTGTCTGGGGGCAATATGAGTCACAGGAAATTAAAAAAAAAATGCTGACGAAGAATGAATTTAATTGATGAAAATGTGCGTAATTTGATAGATCTGGGGTCGAACCCAGCCCATAAGCACGATGTTTTTACTTCAAATTTAACTATTTCTTTGTTTTTTTCATGTTGTAGGGCTCCTGCTAATATTTAACTGCAGTGTATTACATGAATCGTGTATTGTTTTTGGGCTTGGGTAAGTAAAAAGAAGCTTTAACAGAAATAGCTTCGGGCTTAACTCGGAAAATTTTAATTTTACAGTAGTAGAAAAGAAATTATTATCCATGATTTCCACGAGGTCAGGCCTAATATCATCAGTTTTATAAGAAATTCTTAATTTCATTTTTCCCAGGGCATGAACTACATGTTGTGAACTCCAGGTCGATGAAATCAAGTTTAATTGTGGATAAATGACTATTTATTTTCCAATTGAAGCTCTTAGGAAATTGAATGTTTGAAAAATAGATAATGCACTCGAAGAGATGGTGCAAATTACCGAAACACCATTATTTTGGCCCGATTAAATAAATTTTAGCCAAATATATGTTTAATTTTTACCGAAAAGGTTTTTAACGTGGCCAGAGAAAAGGTAACATATAATTCACATAGGCAGGGATTTGAAACTAAATCTCCCGATTTCGCGCCAGGTGCTTTCACCAAATAAACTACTTAGGCGTCCTTTTCCACGGTGAATTATTTTGAAGCTTTAAAAAAGAACAAGATGTTCTTTTGGTGAAAGCCCCTGGATAAATCTGGACATCTAGGTTTGAACCCCACAGACGATTGATTATTTTCACGGTATACTTTACACATAACTCCATAGATTATAGTTAGGTACATTATCAAGAAGGTCTGTGGAAAAAATTATAATTCTAACAACCTAAATACAATTAAAAATGCATGGTGTATACCGGCATTCATAACCTTTTCGTTGATTTCCTTCTGGGTAAGCAGAGGTAAAAGAGCTTAATTAAAGGTATTTGGTCTAGAAAACTGCCTCTTTTTTCGCAGCTTCTCCAAACTTCCTCACCCTTACATTCCACTTTGGATTTAGTTACATTCATTCATTCATTGCTTTACATACTTCACGTCTCACACGTTCTTTTCTTCAGATTCTGAAGAATGTTTACAGTTGTAATGGCTATATGAGGAAAAAAACAATGGTAAATTTTCATTTGCTTATTCACCCTTATAGTAAGTTGCACAACCAATGCTTGAGTCTGAGATAAAGAGTGAAGAAAGTTACCAGTGTTCTTCTAACAAGAAATATCCCAATAAATATCTAGCGATATGTACTAACCGTGAAGATGATGGTGGAGACAGCCATCGAAATGTTCTCAACAACCGCCTTTGTATCTCGGTGGGAAACCCGATACAATTTTATCAGCCTTGTTCGCCGGAAAAACACCAAATCATTCAATATGGAGAAATGTATTTTGAAATATAGTCAGGTATGCATAATTTGCTTCAATTAATCTATGTAGCATAGGACAGAGTGCAATTGCCTTCGTTACTCATAAAAACCGTTTCCCGCTCTTTCACCTAGTTAAACAGTTCTGGGCTCGGCTCGAATTATAATGGGTGAACTTATAATTTGTACTGAGTGATGTGGTCCTTGGTTGTAAGTGAGTGAGAGACAGTGAGTGCGAAATAACCTGTCAAAAGACATTTAGCTGAAACACTGCCACTTCATCTCTCAAGCCCATATATTAGCAAAACAAGATTTCCACACGCATTTCCTGCAAGTAAATACCACTGCCAATAGGCTCGGAAATGAATGAGGTGCTAAACGGTGAAGTCATTTGTCTAAATAGCTCACGTTAAAGTCAACTGAGCACGCAGTCGTACCAGGACTAATGTGAGAAAAGAAAGGCAACAAAGGGTCCGGAGTGGGTCTGCACAAATGGTGTCGGTTACACGTTGGGCAGCGGCGCGGCAAAAGAGTCCCCGATACGGATGTGAATAGGGAGGTGGGTGAGAGGCAAAGGACTTAACGCTGGCCGTAAGGTAAGAATGGAAAAATGAGGTAATAGGCTGTAACAGGAAAAAATATAGTCCGGGATTTAGGGAGGGAGTTAAGACGAAAGACCGAGTTTTGTTAGATTTACATCTCCGTGGTTTCCAGCGAGATGCCACGAGGGCGCGTGACATGGAGCACTAGCCTTTTTAAAACGTTTATATTAGAATGAGTTCTTGTCTATTTGTCTGTTCGGTACAAATTTTGCAATCTAATTTAAGCTAACTTTCCGATGAGCTAGAGACTTGGAACTTTAAACATAACTCAGAACAGGCTGACGATGAAATAATATGTAATATTATGTTTTATATAATGATATATACATTAAATATTCCAATTTAATATACATTCATTATAAATGATTCATAATTATATACATAATATAATAATAAATTAATAAGTTGTAATATTGATATTATTATCTAATAACATTAATTTTGCTTGCTTCGTTTATTTAATTTTCAGGAAAATAACAATTAAACAGATTGATATATTGTTGGTAGATACGTATAACAATTTTCTAATTAAAATATAATAACACAAAACTTTAAAGCAGAAAATAATTAATTAAATAAAAAATAATTTTTAAAACACCACGTTTTTAAAACAGACCAAAAGGTATAAAATAATTTCTCCTAGCCCCACTCACATTTATATCCCCATAACGATTCATAACCTCTTACAGATTGTCCTGAAAATTTATGATTGTGAATTTTAATAGCTTTGAAAATGCTTTAAGATTGAAAACGTGGGGTGCATGCTGTGGATAATGGAAAGAATTGTTGGGAGTAGCTGTCGTTGATAAAACTCACATAACAGTTCATATCATTTGTAGAGCAATCAAATTGTTAGTAACTTAGGTGAACTATTCATGCATCAATTATATCATTCATGCGCCCCACGTTTTTCGTTTTCAATCTTACAACTATTTTCATAGCTATTAAAATTCACAATCACAAATTTTCAGGACAATCTGTATGACGTTATGAATCTGTATTGGAATATAAATGTGAGTGGAGCTGAAAGTAATTATTTCATATTTTTTGTCCGTTTTAAAAACGTGGTTAATTTTTAAATTATTATTTCATTAAATAATTATTTGAGTTATCGTAAATGAGAAAGGCGTTTGATGCAAATTGAACCACGATGTATTTTCACAGAACATATGAGCCTTATGCATTTGAACGCATTGAAGAAAGTGAAAGGAATAGCTGAATAAGGATTAACGCAATTTAAACTATAGAACAACTTACTGAGGCCAATTATACTCGAGAGACAGACTGCATTAATCATGATTCAATTCTTTTCAAGCATATGTAATTATTTTATATTCGCACAAAAGCTAGGCGCATTACCTTTTAATATCTTTCATGAAAATAAACTCATGACTGAATGATAATTTACGCTAATTAACCGATATAACTTCTTAACGGAGTGATTGCCACAGGAAATTATTTCTTGTGGCAACTTCTCCGTTATTTTATCACCATATTTGCGGAAGGCATGAATATCTTGATTTGTAGAATTTTTTGTTGAGAGCGTAATTATCCGAGAGGCAGGTTTCTGGCTGCTTTCACTGAGATTCAACAAGTCTAATTTATTACACCGTTTCGAAATATCGTTCAAAGCCTATGAGATGAAATCGCCAACTTCTGTGTTACTGCCATTTGAAATACTCCGACATCGGAAAAACGTCTTATGCTATACAGTTTAGTGAGCATTTTGTAAATCTTACTGGCTTTTTTTCTTTTTCGGAAGGACTCCCGAAATAGTTCATCAAATAACCCAGTTACATTTCCGACATGGTCATTTTCTTACAAATCCAGCCGATTTTTTTACTTTCCCAAATTCTTTAATTCTATGTCTCTGAGAAGGGTGCCAAATTTTAATTGTATATTCCCAGTACATTTTTAGAATTTATGCCCAAGAGACAAGGAATGAGCTAGATGTATGAATCGATAAGTGCCAGAGAAAAACTTATACATCGTCTAGATTAGCTGATATGTTAGTCACCTGATCAAAAAGAATGAAAGCACTGGAAGATGCATTCAAGAAATCAATGATGAAAATATTGAATATCAGTAGATAATCTCACGTACAAAAAATTGCATTGAAAACTCATTTACAGAACTGCATGTCTATGAATTCAAAATACATACCCAATATACATTCTAAATGCATTTAAACATACAATGTTTAGGGTATAAGTGAATACATTTATGAAGTATATTTCCTAGAATGTATTTGGAATGTGTTTAAAGAAATAATTTTCAATTATATTAATGGAAATGTAAACCAAATCACTATAAAACGTTTTTCTATATATTCAATTGAAATGAATTTCAGTGGCCTATAAAAATTGTATTCTAGGTAATACACGATAAAAATATTTCGAAAATACTAATAAAATGAATGTTTGCAAATGTTACTTTAACATGGGATGTTACTAATCTCTAAATAAATCCTAAACAGCTCTAAATCGCTCCGCACTAGACAAATCACTAAATTATTTGGACAAAAAATGAAGGATGTACTTTCAACACTAGTATTTTCTGCATCAAAAATTGATAAAGTAATGATAACAATTAGAGAGAAATTGCGTTAGTATAAGAGGCGTTCAGTAAGAGGAAAAAACTTTCTCCCTACAGGGACCTTGTATGAAGATAATAACAAAAAGCTGGTGAAGGGTATAACATAAAGCAATAGCATGGTGCAGAAAAATGGACTCTGGGAAAATGGACGAAAACAGACCGAAGGAATTTTGAAATGTAGGTGTGAAGGAGAAAGGAAAAAAAACGTTGGGTAGAAAAAAAATACGAAAAATTAAGTGCTTTGCGTGGTGGTTGAGGATAGTAAACTTATGGAGGAGACTAGAAGGAGGCAGAGTTTGTGGTTGGGGATATAAATTACACTAAGTGGTTTTATTTTCCAAAAACATTCATAACTGATGAGAAAGCACCTAATATGATTCAAGGTAACAGGTGAATGGTTGCAATTAGAACCTTATAGGGAATATTTTTAGACGGAAAAAGCTAAATTTATTAAGCAGCTTTTTGGAGGAAAATAGGGATAGTAGCAAGGACGAAGTGTGGAAGGCTTATATTAGCAGAGGAAGCATTCAGTAATAGAATGGATCTGATGACGGGGACCTTGGGAAGGGGCTAAATAAAGATGCTGGTGACTATGGAGTGCAGCGTTGTATGGGAAGGAAAGATGGACTTGGGAAAGAAGGCGAGCATACACTACAGGAGTCCGAGACACAGGTATTGAGGAGGATAGAAGACAAACGAGGAAGTGCTTGAGTGACTGGAGAGGATGGGAAATTTTTGGATGAGATTAGGGTAAGGGAGGGTAGGTAGCTGGAATCGGTAATGTGGGGCCGTGCGATGGTTTGCTGAAGGCCGTGATAGAGGGAAGGATGTTGGGCAAGCGGGCCATGGGAAGAATAATTATAGGTTTTATGGACGGGATGAAGAAAGGTAGGACGTATGCTGATATGAAGAAAGAAATTGAGGAGGTAAATGGGGCCCTACGCGAGTAAAAAAAACAGAGGATTTTAATCACTTCCAATTAGAACTACTTTAATCGGTAGATTACCTTATTTATAACTAGCTGTGCCCGGCATGCCTTGCAATGCCTTTTTATCTTTCTAAGTAGGCACATATATACATAGCTGACACATTTACATGCACAAAAGAAATTAAAGACAATGATTTTTGTGTATTAAATTAAATTTGAAAACAATAAGTCAAGTGCTTTGGGAAATACAATATTTGGGTCGTAGTAGCCCATAATTTACTTTCAAGCCTCATTTTTTTCAGTGCATTTTATCAATTCTAAATTCGCAAAATATAATACTCTATCCTGAAATCCCCATTGATTTCCATACCTTTCATGGTTTGGCCCACAAATCTTTTCTTGGTTCAAAATCGGACCCTAAACGAATTTGAGACCTTGTCCAATGAATTCTTCGTACTTGCACATGAATTTGTAACGCGCAAATGATGGCGAGAGATTCCATTCCATGCATACACTGCGGTTTCCAAGTAAATAAAATATTTTATTGTTGAAGTAGTGCAGAAGTTTAAGATTTTTGAGCTTAATATTCCAATTTTAGGCAAAAGCGAAACGTACACGAAAATCGAATTGAAGCATTCAAAACCTTGTTCTTTAAGTTATCTAATGATAAGCTTTTTAAATCCATATCATGAGTGTAAACAATGAAAAAAAACAAACAAAGACCACTGCACCAAATTCTATTGTTCCTCATTTTTTTGAGAAGCTCGCGTGCCAACACTCATTTGTTGAAACGACTCGCGCTCCACCTATTTTACTATGGATTTAATAGTTCAGGAACCTTTGCGGGCGCGTACACAACAACTCACCAAAGTTTCATCGTAATATGATCAATGGTATTGGAACGCATAGAAGACGAACGAGCAAACAAAGATTCATTTTTATATATTAGATCATAGACAGGAAGATGCAGAGACCAGAGGAGGAGGGAGGGGGGATGGTCAAGACACAGAGTCTGAGACACATAGTCTGCGGTCAAGGCACCCGAGGGCTAATCGTAGTTCACGGAGGAGTTCCGAGGTGGGCCACCCGCGGAAGACACCGGGGCGCCGACGACCTCGTTCCCGTGGAATGACCGTGATCGCAGCTTTTTTCGTCGGAATAAAATGCTCCTAGTCACCATCGCTTCTTTCCGTGCCGCGGAATGAGCACGTGACGAACGTGGTGTCACAACTCATTCCAACTTCATTAGCCTTGCAGACTTAGCGCCCGCGTTTCATTCCCAGGGAGCCAATTAGGAAAAAAAGGCTAGGATTACGCATCCGTCTTAAAAGAGGAATCTTTCGGTCATGGCCTCCGAAGGAAAAAATATTAAGTGCTTCAAATTCATTGATTGATGTTTTTATTTTTAACTTTTGTTTTAACTCATTTTCTTATCGTATTTCAAAAATCCTTCAATCACAACGGAATTTCCAATGTCGGTCCCTCATTAATATTAGCAAATTTATCTCTTTTAACGTGGCTTTAGTCGTGGAAATATCCGAACAATACACACATTGGAAACAACGTCTTGGATTTCAATATTTATCCTTATCCGCTCAATAACTCTAGTTTCATGTTCCTTATAATTTTCCAGATTCATTCTAACCTTGTTCTTCCTAAATAATTCTTCTATTTCTATGAATTTTTTTTTATTTCCAGTAATATTTTTAATTGGCTGCCATTCCGTAAAATGTGTCCTACAAGTTTGCTTCTTTTTTTTGCATTTTATCTCCGTATTTATTTCGAATCTCCGTGGGACTCCTTCAAGGTTTTTTTCCTTTCATCCATTTGATTTTCACCATTCCTCGACAAGACCACATTTGCACCGATTCAAAACTTATTTGTCCTTCAGCAGTTCTCAGACAATCTTCACCGCTATATAATTACATCCATCAAATATCTGATTTTATGAAATGCTTCCTTGCGTCCAAGCTTGTATTGCTTGTTGTTAGTTGACTTTTCTCCAGGTATAAAACATTTTATGGCTTGCTCTAACTAGCTCACTCTTAAATTTCTAGCATCCTATATCACTTGTGACTTCCAAGATAATAATGTTATTCCAATTGCTACAGTTTTGCTCCCCAAGTCTGATTTCTTGGTTATTTTCTGATTCCCTCCCACAAAGCATAATTTCGTTTTTTTACATAAATCTTGTAGTTTTAATTTTTAAGAATTTCTCTACCAACTGCAAAGCGAACTTTAACTGTCCCCTGATGTTTCATGTCATCGGCCTCCACACTATTTTCAAATACTCCGTATTGCCAAGACGAAGACGGGTATATAGTAAACACTGCAAGAGTTGAATTGATTGAGTTCTCCTCCATTAAGTTGTCAATTGGAGAGCAGTCGGCTGTGACACGCTGAGCCCCTTAACCAATTGACCTTATCCCTCCCATTTGCAATGCTTGTGCACGGTGACCCCGATCTTATCCCTCCTCCTATGCCAACAATGACAAAAAAACATGCACTACTGATACAAAAAATATTCCAGCAAATCAGCAGAGAAGTGAACTTGCATTGCCTTTATACTTGGCGTAGATAGAATTCAACGCGAAAATAGAATCCAACGTGATCGTTCATCATCGAAAAAATCATCGTTCAACTCGAATGAAATATGGGAACACGGTTACAATAAGGTTAAATATCACTTGCGCATCCATCATATCTGCAAGCTAGGAGAGAATGTGAGAGAAATTTGTCAGCGGGAATACCATTCTGCACGACATCATTAAAATTACTCACGCGAACGAATGAAGTAACTTAAGATGTGTAAGAGTATTTTTACAAAGTTTCCTAGCCTAAATGAAAAATCACTGAACAATACATTTGAAGCGATAACTTTTTTCGTATTTTCTTTGCAAGCGTTCTATTCTACTCGCAAAAGCTGCTACTATTTTTTTTCCTGAATTTACAGTGTCTATACAAATGGATGGACAACGCAGTTTTATTTTTCCAATACACTATGGACTCTGAGGAACCATAGCACAAATTATTGACGAGCGAAAATATTTTCCCTAAACATTATATGTAACTTTCTTTTACATTACGTGGAATGATACTATATAATTGACATAGACCTGAAACCCGTAATTATAATAATACTAATTGACTAATGTAAGATTTAAGACTTGTGATGTAGATTTCTCTGGTTTCCAACAGGGTGATGTTGGTGAGTTGCACCGATGTTTCGATGGCGTAGTTTGGCATTGTCTTTAGGGTGAATCACTCTGTCACCCTCAGGGTGAAACACCCGGTTGGAAACGCGAGAAATCTACATCACATACCTATTGACTGTTCAAAAGAAGGGAATTGAATGCCCTAACTTCATGATGCTGTTAACAGTTGATTTATACCTTTGTAGTCTAATTATAATTGATTCGACTTTCAATATTTAAAATCAATACGAAATTCTAAAATATAACAGTACTAATCTGTCCCAAGAGAAAAAAAACTTATGCTCTATTTTATTTTGAACATATGACAGCAAATATCATATTTGGAAACCATGTTTTTCAGACAAGAACTTGGCTTCTTGTAAAAATAAACTTAAATAGTAACAATTTTATAACTTAATCTTATCTACAGAAGTAAACGGCAGGATACCTCCGTTCTTTTTAGAAAAACGAACTGAATAGAATTGCCTGGCCAATGGCAAATATGCCTGTAAGAAAACATTTTAATTTTTAAAATTCTAAATCTAATGTAACTGACTCATAATCGGGTGGCCCAGGTTTGAATCTTGATTAAAATGAAAACGACATTATTCACTGATTTTTATTAACATGATTAACATTCCTGCGCGTTACAAACCATGATAAATGTAGGTGACGACTTTGTCATTGGTTATACATGGATTCAACAAAGTATTTTCAAAGCAGGGTAAGCGTTTCCGCACGCGTATGAAAAATATTTCTGTAATAGTTTTATAGATTAAATATTATTAACTAGGTAAATATAAATTGACTAGTAATTATAATTGCTTAGTAATATTCGTAATGCAGAGATGTCATAGTTTTTCATTAATCTCATAAAAATAGAGTTTATTCCTACATTTTACTAAATATATAGTTCGTCAATACCATAAAAAGTTAATCAAAATAGTGGAACTGCTTTATGGAAATAGAATTCGCTCTACTACCTATATAAACGTGTTGGGTAACCAGGTGTTTCATAAAAAAATTGTAATCATGTACATGTTCATCAAATAACTTGTTTTAAAATTATTTTGCAAGATGCTTAGCGAAAAATACTAGCGTGAGCCACAGTCACTGAAGTCTAAATAAGTAGATTGCCGACCTCAGCCAGAAGAAATGCAGAAATTACTCATTTATTCTGAAGAGCGGACACTCATCGTCTTAGTTCATACTTCTTCGAAGAAGTGGGTCAAACGTCAGCACGTGACGAAAACACGCAATATGGCGAGCACGCGCTCGTCATCAACGGAAGTCATCCCGCGTTGCACCGGAAGTAGTTCACTGTCTCTTATTTTCTCCCATTATTCCAGTCCAACCATCGAAGGATACTCATTCATTTTCAACTCGATGCTTATCACTCATCACCATCATACAGACTAAAAACGTGATGGATCCATAGCCATTGGAATGAGAGGCGAGCGAGCATGGTATGGGGCAAATGGGGCAATTAGCATATGGAGCAATTAGCAAATGGGGCAATGGTATCTTGATTGAAATCGAGTGCCACGACGATAGAATGGAGCATAAAACAGAATTCAATTTTCTGAAAATTCTGTTTGGATATTTAAAACAATATATTGGCATATGGCAGGTCAAATCTTCTGGCACAGCTTACTGTGTCAGCATTCCAGTATCAAACGTTACAGTTGTCTTTAGGTAAAAAAATTGGCATTATTATTATTAGGCAATCTACCGGTTAAGGTTAAGGTAATGGTTCTCCTACCAGGGCCACGCTGTCTGCTCCAATCTTAATCTCTTCCACCAAAATCCTTTGCACAATTCTCTGACGTGTTTGCAAATATTCATCTGCATGTTCGAAAATTAACCACTCATCTTAAGGTAATTTGATTGAGATTTTCCCCTTGTCATAATATAAAATATAATTGAATCATATCTTAAAATTAAGGCTGTTTTAATAAGCATGAAGTAAATATGAAAATATTAATGATGAAAACATTTATTTCCTACAGCTACATTTCTCATTAATTACCTAAATATGCATGTTTAAGCCTTCAATTTGATTAGTTTTTCAAGCCATACACAAAAATGGCTTGCAATCCAAAGCTTTTTTTGTTATTTGAGAAAAATTAAGAGGGCTAAAAAGTGATTTTTTTCTATAAAACACTTAAGAGGATATGCTAGCCATCCACCATTATATTTAGGACGCCTTCTGTACGTCAGAACATCCTATTATTAAAACAATATCTCTACGGAGCTCGCAGCTTTACCATATACCGTGAAATAGGCCTGTATTCTTTGGCAAATATCTCAAATGATAACGTGGTTAGTTATTGACATTTGTGTACAATTAGGAAGATGAGATAATTTTATTTAAAATGAGACCAAATTTTTAAATTTTATAATGAATAATATCTCTCTGGAATTACCTTAATTGTTCATTCCTCACTTTCTCCTTTCAGGCATAAACATGGAGAACGCCAGCTCAACCCGCTCTTCCCGAGGGGCATCGACACCCCATGCCACACTCCCCTCATCCTTCTCCCTCCTGGCCCTCCTCACAGTCTTGCTCCTCCGGCCCCTGCTGCTCGCCGCCGCACCCCCGCCGTCCCTGCACCAAGACACAATCCAGCACCAATCAGCGCCACCAGTGCCGCAACCGCCGCAACACCATCAGGAGACTTCAATCGGCCGGTCATACCAGTCATACTCACTGCCGACGTCCAGCAACGACTGGGTCCCGTCCAACTTCAAAATGAGAACGAACGACAGAGGTATGTGATAGCGCTGCTCCATCAAACTGGGAGTTAAAAATAATAAAATAGCTCTTTTTATTAAATAAACATTTAAACACAAATCATTCCGCACGAGGCACCGGAAGCACAGGGTTTAACGAAGCCATAAAAAATCGCAATCGGGCATACTGAATAGGTCAGTTGTGCAGTTAATGTAACGGAAAAATCAGTATTAATAGTGGAATCGCAATAGTAGCGGAATGATTTATTGAGAATACTAGTTCAAAATGGAAATAATTTCCAACAAGGCACCGCATTATTCATAAAAGTTACGGGCAAGTCGCACGAGATAACTGTCTCAGGTGATTGCCCACTGTAATTTTCTTGGATGGGTTAATGGATTGGTAAAATCAATTAAAAAGTAACATTTTTCATCTATGTTTATAGATGATTTTGCATTGAATTTTGTTGCCGATATGGATGATGCTTCCAGCTTGATATTTTGCGATCATTCCATTTCTCAATATGTAATATTTATAATATGACAACTTTCCGCATTTTCAAATGTTCACGATGGGTTTTCATGCTTTTAAATATTTTAAAATAGAAAAATTTCACCAATTTGCATTGCACTACACGTATTCTGCTTTTCGTTAAAGAAACTATTTGCATAAAATGTATTTTGGCGGCTACATAAATCAGATAGATACAAGAGTTGTACAGGAAACTACGTCTTTCTGATTTTCAACCTGAAACTGGGACGAATTTTGTATGCCCAGTTTGAAATCACCCCATGTTTAACACCATGGAGAATGGTTGCCCTTAACTTTGCAGATGAAGGTGTAGATTTGTTCGACCAGCGGGTGACTGAGGTTCTCTCGCTGTCAAAGAGCTAATTCGTTGAAATTTGGCGGACAATACATGACCAACCGACTCCGGCTCATTCACGGACGAGGAGCGTAACAGTTAGTGGGGGAAGAGGTTGGGGGGTGGGTGGTGGCGTCATGCTCTGGCGCCCCAATTCAGTTGACGATCACCGCACGAAATTGCAAACGGCCATCAAGATGGCGCCACCGCAAAACGAGTCCACCCCTCTGTGACACATTCCAACCGCGGGTTACAAATTAGGGACTGAGTAATTGCGGGACATTTCAGACATAGGTAGATCAATTCCTCCGAAAAACATTTGTCTACCAGCAGGTTTCAGGCCAGTTATCACATTGCTTTCAGTTAAAATTTGAATTCCTTTTTTGAAGAACCCAAGCAAAAGTTTTCGCAACTAACAAAACACAGACAAATAAATGATTTCATTATGTGGGGACTCTAAATGAGACTCAAGTGCCGCTTCTTCCATCAAACCTCAAGATACCGATAATATGCATACAATGATGTGAAAATATGCATGAACCATAAAATCCACGCAATAAAATACCTAAGCAAAAAAAATTAATATTAAAAGTACAAAATCATTAGTTTAGTTTAGCACTTTAAAAAGCCGGATGATAGTTATACTATCACCTTCCTTGCACGTAGGCCGCTTCTTTAGTTGACAAGTCTAAAAATAAATTGCTTGCTTTCGAACACACCCTGCCACACGTCCATGTGGCTGTTAGAGGGGAACCTACGCATTTTATGCCAATGAGGACTGTAAGATCAATTCATTCTTCAGCTCAATCTTAAAAGCCTGTTAGAACAAAAAATAATTAGAGGGGTGGCATATTTTTATAGGTGCTGGGGTTATTTACCGTGCATTAAATCATGAATTTTCGGATTTTATTTTCAAAACTTTCTCTGTGTGTGCGCCATTTATGCATTGCACTGCGCTATTAAATGATTGAAGTAAATCGACCTGCCTGAACGTAGGGACAAGGATGTAAATGGCGGAACCTCCTTTTTTATTCGTTCACGAGGGAAGCCTTAACTGTAAAGCGCTTCCGGAAATGGCGAAAATGAATACAACTCGAGATTCACTGAAAAGAAGAATGAGGGAATCATAATCATCCTGAATTTTTAAATGAGAATGAGTCAAGGCCATCCACATGCTTAATTTCTGGGTCGATTCCCTGCGTCTACCCGTGTTCCGTTGCAATTTACTGACTGGGAACTAACACAACGTGTGGGAAATTAGAGGACATTGATGAAAGATGACGAGTAATAATATACCTTGAGATGAGGGTGCCTTTCCTCACTACATTTTTAATGCTTTCCAGGAATTCTTCACAAATCCCATCTTCCGCTACACGAGTTTTTCACATCCCACCTTTCTTGACCTTGTGTGCTCCTGCAATGGGTTTTTTCGTTAAGAATTGGAGCCAAATAATTATTCTATTTGTGTAAGTGAATATATTATTTACAATCGTATTATATTCATTGTTCTGCACGATTGAAAAATACACGATCTTTAAGATGCGTATAATACCAAGGGAAACTCATAGCTTTCCTGATAGTGAATATTTCCTCAGACGATCTAAAAGCTACTAAACACAACTCATTTATGTGTCAACTTGTATATACTTTTTTCAACATATTAATACCTCAAAGTTCGAAAAAAGAAGCTACTTATTAGTATTCCATGAGGGTATGGGATATGTTATTTTATTAGAGGCAATCATATTAAAAACAAAGCTTTAATCAGCCATTCAACTAACGATTGTGCCAACCTAGTTATCAACCAATGTAATTGATCTTAAATATAGCTGCTACGATGTCCAGCTATTGGTGGAAAAACAACCTGTAAACAATAGTAATATACATCCAAGTTGTCGCTTTACGCTTGTGACCATAACAATACTATCATACATCGTCTAACATATCTTGAAGACCTATGCTGCACAAGTTCCAAATCGTTGTTTAAATTTTCAAAAATAAACTATTTACATTTCACCGGTTTCTTTGGTTCACAGGACGAACGATGACAAACCACGAAACCGGTCTTTACCTTCGTAAAAACGCGTGAAATATGTCGTCTTTATTTTGACAGCATAATGATTTTTTACTAAATTTATTGCCAAAACTATCGAATTTGGTTTGTCAAATTATCTGGTAGTGTTTCGGTTATTGGTGACGCGAAGAAAATGAGGCCTAAATAAGGCCTACAGACTAAAAAGAGAAATATACCGAAATAAAGAGGCTAAGCAGTGTTTAAGGAGAATGAAAGAAGAAGTAATTGTCAGAAGACATAGAAGTTTTCACGACATAGAAGTTCACCTCAAACAGGAATTGAACTGCAGCCCTTAATGTTGCCGGTTAAATGCGTAAACCACATCGCCACACAGGATTCCTAATTCTCGTGGTATGTTTTGGAGGTTTCGAAGGGGACTCAATGTATTTTGCCCATGAGGTTGATCAAGGATGGAAACGCAAGGAAAAAAATGGATTTCAACAAAGCCACTACCCATGAGGTTGAATCCTATATCAGCAATTTATCCACGCATAGCTAGGATTAGATAGAATTTAATCGTTGCCGTATTCTGGCGGTGGGATACGCAGAAATTAAAATGAATAAATAACCTTAACCTGAAATCGAAACAAGGGCCATTCCTTTGCTTTACCAAAGGAATCAAATCTCCTTGAATCCTCAAACATTTCCACATGAATTACGGTATTGTAGTGTTCTGGGCATTAACCCTCCAGGTTCCGTGATTTGATACCCAGCATACGTGGAACTTGATGGAATTTTCTACGTATTTCATTGCCATAACTCGGAAAGTGCGAAAATCGTCATGTTCATAGCCTATCTCAGCAAAAGTGCTGCTAAAGGATTTGTGTGCCATAAGTTCTCTTTCCCCTTCGCGTATCAATCTTCTTGGTGGACTTCAAGGGCATCGAGTCCCCTTCAACCCACTAAAATTGTCACGAGACTAAGGAAGCCTGGGTCTGCGCATTAGACCATAAAGCCAAAGGTCTATATTTTTTTGCTTAATTCTTCTTGCCTTCCACCTATCTTGCTATCCATAACTGGCACCTATCCATAACTGGCAAACCTACTTCCCAGGTGGCCAAATTCTTAAAATTGTTTCAATTTTGGTTTTAAAAATATGACAGTGATTTTGACTCCTTCATTTCTTCCAAGTGTGATAATTTTGGTTTTCCTTTTGTTACTCTTCAAGTTTTATTTTTACTATATCTTTCCATGGATTTCATCTTTGTTGCAAGATCTTTTTGAGCGTAGGTTTAAAATTTCATTTATCTACGAAAAGTATCAGTACATAATAATTTCCAATAATACTTAATAATTGGGTTGTTAGGCAGGTAGATAAACAAAGTATTTTATTTGCTACAAAAAGCTCAGATATAAATGTGCTAAGTAGTACTTCCTGTATAGGCCTTACAACTCTGTGCATATTTGTAGTACAAAGTGCGTTGATACTCTTAGGGTGAACAACATGGTGAGTGCATTTTGGTGAATGTTCACCCCCGCCACATATTTTTAGGCTTTTGCCAACGAGTTAGCAATCGTGGTTTCTATAATATGATGTGGGGAATAGAATGTTGTTCGCCCTTGTGAAGATTTCTTCGGACGCTTTTTCACCCTTTTTCGGACGCCATTGAGATGACTGGCAATGGCACTATGTAAATGCATATGAAGAATGCAAGATTATTTTACAAGAAATTGGAACGTATTTCGACAACTGATTCCTTTAGTCACTCAGAAGTTTCGATCCTGTCGTTGAAACGAAAGGGAAAACCGGGGCATGGACGTGACCGGGGAAGATGAATGCCGTGTGCTGAGGCTGCCGGAGCAAGACTCAATGGAGCGGAGATTTCTTCGGCTACGAGAACGCATCCTGGAACACGTTGAAGACAGGGGGAAGGATATGATAAAAAAGTAGGACTGGCCAGATACATTTCGATAATGACGTTCATTCATGTGCCGTAGAAGAAAGCTAATGAGCATTACGTTTCAGATTTTATTTATAAGGCAAAAATGAATACACGCCGTCAGTTTAAAATTAAAAGTACTCGTAGCAACAATAAAATATCATTAAAAAGTTATTATAACCGACTTTTGGTTAATATTTCATCAACTTTTCTAAAAAATAAAATAATGAGTAAGTCTTTAAGCAATGGTAAATGCTTTTCAATATCATAAAACAGTAGTAAGGGTTTAATTAATATATTCGATTAATAAATAAGCATTTTTATGAAAATTGCAGCTTAAATAATTATTACTAAATCAACGAGCATTCCATTCATCGTCATTAAAAGAGAAGTTACATTTTGTTGACACTCCGCATTTTGAAAATGGGGTATTCGTTAGACGAACTTTTCAAGATTGGGATGTTGTTGAAATGTTGTGCGTATTTTATAAATATGATGACAAATACGAAATTAAAATAAAAAATTCCATGCCTCCAGTGAGACAGATATTTTTACGCATCCATACTTTTCGGTCAATATGCTAAATTTTAACATTTCATTAATATTTTACTATGACATTCGTTGTAAAAGCCGATACTCGACGAATAAGTAAAAGGATATAATGAGACAAGGCATTCCATGCATGTGAAATTGCTGATGGCTATGGTGCCACTAGCACTAGGTATTTTATTTTCAAATATCTGTCGTAAATGTTTACTTCTTTCAACTCAGCATTCCTCCATTTAGTCATTTACCACCACTTTAAGAATATGCTACAATATTAGTGAGAATATGGTCATATTCATTCAAGAAAAAAGTACCTGTGAAAGAGTGTCTAGTTAAATTCTTTTTCTTGCACGTAGAACGTTTTTCCACGGTGCCAGCGGTTTCACCATACGTGCGACATCTTTAACTGAAGACTACATCTTCACCGGAAACAAAATAATATAACCATAATGAAATACCTAAGGAATGTTTAATTTCTAGTCAAGAGGTAATAAACGAATTAACGTCTCAAACTGAAAATAATCAGTATCTGATTGGAAGACTTGGAGTACAAACATTTTGCCCGTCACTATCTAAGCCAAATATTTATATTATTTAATTTCACATTAATATATATATATATTATTTCAAAGTTGTTTTGAGTACACCTATGTCCCACAAAGTATCCGAATGTCTCCTGAGGATAAAAAATGAAAGATTCTTGCTAAAGTTTAAAGCATAATTGTCGAGTCTCAGTGACGTGAAAATGTTGATCGGTAGTATCCAAGTAGCGGGTATTGTGTTAATCATTGCCTAGAAATAGCACTTGTGTAATCGTTTTTATTACCTTTTCTAATTTTTATTACCAGCGTTGATTTTTATTTAGATAACATATTGAATGTATCTTGTTTTTTAAGCGTTTCGAAAACTTGCGTTTTTGTGGCTGTTTTTATGGCATGTTTCAGTTGATAATGGTGCCACACAGGTGACCCTTGAGGGAGGCCTATGCCTCAAGTTTTGGCTATAGACTTTTGTGTTCTACTGTGAAAGAGTAAATATAATAGCTATCATTATTAACAATATAAATATCGGAATACAAGCAGGATACATATAGTAATTATAGGGCTATGCAAACTAAAGGTGTCGGGTTATGTTGCTCCAGTTTGTTGCCAGACTAATTAGAACTCAAAACAAGGCCCTCGAGCAGAAGTTGGTGAAACAGGGAAATGGACTTCATATATTTCGATACTTAACCATCACAAATTATCATAATAGATACCTCGATTGGAGAGTAAAATATCTGTATCTGATTGTATCGAAAAAAAAACTGGTATAGGACCAGCCTTGAAAAAACCCAAGCGTGACATTCTGGCAAGTCCTCACTCTTAAAACCAAAACTGTGCCACGGAGGAGATGCCTTGTCCTGTTCGGTGATGGTGCTTCTTTCTTTCCCGCCAATCGCGTTCCCCTTCCCCTCCTGCGTCACACTCTCATTGCCACGCGACGTTGCTCTTTTTGAGTCGACTCCACTCCACGATCCTTCTGCTCTTCGGTCATTTTCGGTCAAAAAAAGCTCATTTTGGTACCACGATCCAACGTGGGTGAAGGAGACGATCCCGAGAACCTTAGGGATGAAAGCGATAGAAGATCAAAACACTAGGTACGTCGTCATTTATATTCTACCCTCCAAGTTACCTACTGAGTATGCTAAAGGGGTTAAATGGTCAGCAAAACATAATCATCGACGTATAAATCTCTTCCGGGTCGCAGGCTCAGTGAACAACCACCATGAATTTCATCTGATCTCGATGGATAATGAGCATAGTAGCAAAGGCATTATAAGAAGTATAGCGCCAGCGAAAGATGTGTTTAGTAGTAGAAGGAAGCTGATGACGGGGACCATGGGGGAGCATATGAAGATGAGGCTGGTGAAGACTTTGATGTGGAGGGTAGCGTTGCATGGAGCAGAAACGTGGACTCTGAGGAAGGAAGGCGAGCACAGGCTGCAGGCGTTAGGGATGTGGGCGTAGAGAAAGATGGAGAAGTGTGGTGGATCGACAAAAATACAAACTAGGTGTTGCTTGGTATAGCAGGTGAGGAAAGGATGATTCTGGATGAAATTATGGTGAGGCTGAGTATTTGGTTGGAGCAGGTAATAAGGGGCGAAGGGTTTCTTAAGGCTCAGAGTGGAGGATGTAAGCGGGTAAAGTAATAAAGAGAATAGGTTTTATGGAAGGAATGAAGAAGGGTAGAACGTGTGCCAAGATGAAGAAAAAAATTATTGGTAGATATGCCACTGATAACATAAAAATCCAGAGGATTTATACTCACTTCCAGGTAAGCTACATTCACCGGTGGCTTACCTAATAATAATAGTTGGGCGTCATGTGAAATTTAATGCTAAATTTGATTTCATACCTATAGAAATTTGTAATTATATCAAGTTCCATTAGTTTTAATCATCAAAATTAGACCAGATATTTCGTTTGGTTTCACAAACAACGTGATAACACACCGAAGTCACGATATGCACTGCGGAGACATTTTTAACTATGCAGAAAATTTCCGCCAGTTGACGTTGGCCCCAACCCCAAGGCTCGGACAAGCGCGGCGCCAACTTCAGGTAATGCTCCGATCACAATCATATACGCGATCGAATGAGATAATATTTATCTCTAATGCGTTGTTAAGGAAAGAGGAACAGGAGTGCGAGTTAATCATGAAAAGAAGCAACTGTAAGTTTTGGCGTTATAGAAGAATGGTAAGGAATAAACATTTATTTTAGTGTTACATTTCGTAGATTCGGGGTATTGAGTGGAATACTTCTATAGTGAATAACTTGGGTTAAGTGCAATTTCCACGGATAGATAAACTTTATTTCATGACCCGTATTTCAATGTTAATTACGTAAAACATCGAACCCCGGATCGTGAAATAAAGCGCATCTACCTATGGAAAATTACTCTTTATATAAGTCATTCATTTCAGCGTTTCGGTAATTTGTCAGTTTTTCGTCTATATTGTACGGTAACTTATATTCTCCAAAACACTTGCTCCAGAAGTTCCTGACCGTGCATCCTTTACTGCATCCACCTTCCATTTCTTTTTTCGGCTTGAGTACCCACACCCACATTTTGATTCCCACCCCTTTCCCCCCCCCACCCACCCACTACACTCTCCTCCAAGATCGCGCTCACCCAAAAATCCACCCCGAAACGAAGAAAAAAAAAGAAAAACGCTTACCGTGAGAAAGATTAGAAAAAATGAGGAACGTCACCTACCCGACCCTCTTCCTTATTTTTTTCCCCTCTAGAACGTCACTCCTCACCCACCTCATTCCAACCGCCCTTTCCCTCTTGGCTCACCCCACTCCCCTCTCTGCCTTCGAAGCAACCCGAAAACCTGCATCCCCGCATGCGGAATCATCCCCGAAAAATGCCCCGCGCGAAGAAGAGCTTTAGAGGTAACACCGTTACGCCTTGAGATAGAGATTCAAGGACAAGGCGGGAGAAGAATAGGCTCTTTCTGTGTTGATGAGTGGGTCGGGAAACCGACGTGCTATAGGCTAGAGATAAGATGTCTGTCTAGTGGAAGTTGCGTGAGTTTGGGAAGGAGGTGGGAAGGGTTGAAGAGGGTTGCAGTCCCAAGTTTCGAAGCTCTAGGGGCAATTAGGGGTTGGGTTCTGAGTTGCTTTCTCGGCCGCGTGTAGAGGGAAGCAAGGTAGTGTTTAGGGTGGAGAAAAGGGTCTTGAAGATTCTTTTTGCAGTTGTGGCTGTATACCTGGATTGCCACTCCAAGATCATTGGCTCGTACATTAGTGTTGGTGGATATTTTCAATGGTCTACATTATTATCCGTCCTCATCTCAGTTCCATGTGGAGATTATTTCAAGTGAATACTACTCTATATGAGGGATGTAAAGTTATACTTCCACGCATCCCTTGGGTGGGTAGCAAGGATACTACTAAGATATAGATGAAACTGTGGACCCCTGAACGCCAGCATTCAACTAAAACATCCTTCCTGACAAGTAGTCTGTCAATTATCACGCGATTCCTTGAATATAGAGTCATGATTAACGGCGATCTTAAAGAGTAGTCTATTTTCTCGTTCTAGTACTTACGAGAATTAGGCTAGTATGGTATCTATAGTGTTGGAATCCCATCCCGAGAGCCCGGGATCGAAATTTGGAAGTTGTCTTGATGTTATTTATGAATGTGTCCCATTTGGGTGCAAAGCACTAGTGAAGATCAACACTCCGTCCATCGGATGGAGGTTTTATATACCTCAGCACCTTGGGCGAAGAGTTGGCCGACGCCAGGTTTCTCTCCACCGTTACTTCAGACTTCCTAGTGATCCTTCCTTTTTCACTCATATGTATCTACCTAACGTTAAGTTTAAAAGTCATTTTAGCTGTCGATAGTCTCACTAAATAACCTGGATAGCATTAAACGTACAGCACAAGCACGTGATTTTTCACAATTTATTACTTCAATTGAAGAAGTCAACTACTACGGCACCCTATTTAAATTTAGAACATTGTCTGAAATGATTACAGTGATTTTCAACTACGTCGATGACTTTAGATTTTTTTAAGGTTAAGACTAGATACAGCCTACTCTTCCCGAGGGCCTTGTTTCGAGTCCTGTTAGCAAGGGAACTTTTTTAGTGGAATCTCGATCTCTAATCAAGTACATATATCACTTTATATTGAAAACAGAACTCGCAACTTTCCGCTGGAAAATAGGTTTATTTCAACTTAGGTTTTGATGTACTAAATCATCATCAGGTGATGTAATACTTCGTAACCTAGGTCGAAATAAATCTATTTACCAGTGAGAATTTCAATTTCTGTCCTCATTACCTAGAAATTCAACCACATCACGCCTGATTCTTTACATTTAGATCTCTGTAAGTGAAGATCTCCGCCTGTTGGATGGGACGTTAAACTGTAGACCCATTGGCGCCTTTTGTTAATAGCAGGCTAATGCCGACGCCTGACTTCTCTCCACTCTTTCACTCCACATGAAATCCTTCCCTTGCCAATATGAACACCTATCCTTTGTGGTGTAAATAGCCTCAGTTTTCAGTTACCTGCTCAGCAAACCAAGCTAACACGGTAGGACGCTTAGGATAAGCCCTGAAAGGAAGGGGTTGTAAGAATAGGACACAATGATAAGGGGTGTCAGCCATGGTAGCCATGCCATGAGAGCTTATTGCCCCCAGGTAATGAGCTGGGGGGAGCGGCGATATGAGACGGCCGCCGATATGGATCGGGGCACGAAAGCTTATAGCCCTAAGGGTAATAAGTCGAGGGTTGTCTGATACAGGAGGTGTACGCCTGAAGAGCACCGAACGCTTAATGCCCAGATAGAGAGGGAAGGGAGAAAAAATACAAAACTGGACGGTCAGAGACGCACCGCGTCTCCGGCAGCCGAGTGTTTTGAGACGGACAAAAAAAATTAGGCACGATTTGGACGACGAAAGGTTTTCGAAACAAAAAAAATCAGGGAGAGCAGAGAGGCAAGGTAGTGGGAGAAGCCATTTAGTTGGTAGGACTGTTTGGCTGAAGGGACGGGGTGGGGTGAGTAGGGGGGGGGGGTGAGAGGTGAGGGAGAGGTGGTGGAGGTGGGGAATGGATTGGAGAGGAGTACCCCGGATGTCCCGTTAGAAGTCGACCTGAATTCCATTCTGCTGGTTGCAGGTGGAAGTGGGGATGGGTAAGATTGTATGGGTAGGGAGGGGTTGAGGTGGGGTGTGTATATAAAAAGGTTGAAGAGGTGGAAGGGGAGGCGAATGAAAGGGCTCACGAACTAATGGAGAATGGGGATCGGCGAAGTCTTTACCGTTCCCTCTTTCTCTTCCTCCTGCCCCTTCCTCCGCCCGCCCTGCCCGACTGCGAGGATTCTACTCAATGGGGCGCCATCTCTTAAGCGATCACGTAACCTTCAAAGCCGCTGTCGCGCGTGCGCAATCCGTCTCAACCCCTCCTTTCCCTCCCCCTCCAACGCTATCTCCTCATAATACCCTTCCCTCCCAGAACCCCCTCTCGAATAGTTCGATTTCGCACCTATAGGTGTTCGCTTCAAAATAAACGAAACGTTTAATGCGCATGGCAAAAGGATTATATTCCGAAAAGAAAAACGTTTCGTATTAGAATGAAAGTTAACGTTCATCCTTCGCACTATTTTTAAAACAATAGTTTTCTAGCGCAATATAGCCATTATACATTTCTGGATTTTTCCGATCTTCCGAGAGGTAATCCCCTAGAAATGAGGACAAGCTTGAAATTTTAAATACATATTTCAATAAATTGAGACATGGCATTCATTATTATAACATGTAAAAGTAATTGTGTTTCTGGCACGAATACTTCGCCATTAACGATTTAATTGTCATGTTTAACTCTTTGCTTTCATATATTATTAGCAAAAATTACACGAGTCATTCATTGCTGATGGAAAAAGAGCGATACTTTTCATGTGATATTCTATTTGTAACGGACAATCAATATTTTCCAAAAAAGTATTTGTTTGGAATTGTTGGATTTCACTTATTTTTATTTGTATTTATTTAAAAAAAGCAATATGTTTTAAATGATAATTTTGTCAATATTGCCAATAGACCGTCTTTTTTTTAATGCTGAAATAGCGACTAATTTGCTTCCAAAAGGCAAGGACCTTTTATGACCAATACTATAAAGCCAAAGCGTAATTCACCAGAAACCGCTGAGTTTCATGATAATTTATTTCTTTACATTGAGAGAAGTTTGATGCCCACCATTCAAAGATTAACGACTCTGGGAAGGCTGACTACGGTGTGAAATGTCACAAAATAATTTTCAGGGAAATATTTCATTGATTAAAAATAGGCCTACACTTTTTCAATCAACATTTGAAATGGTTAAAATGTACATTTCATAGCAGATGAGGATTAAAAAAGCTTAATCATTTCTAAGCATTTTCAATTTATGACAAAATAATCATTAGTGATAGCAAAAAACAGAGTGAGATACCAATCTGTGCAAAAATATCTCACATTTAGTTCTCCTTTTTGTTTAGTCTCTGACATTCTATTTCCATTCATTGTTCCCTCCCTTTATGATAAGTGTCCTAATTCCACTTTCCACGCCTTCTTGAGGCGGCTGGAAGGGTATTAAATAAATGTAGGTATGAAAGTGTCAATGACAAATAAAATCTGTTCCCATCACTACTTCTTGCTCTTCCCAACCACCATGGCGCACCTTTCTTGTAACCTCCCGAATGTATCAAGTGCTACGAAAACAAAAAAAAACGTAAAGACGAAGTTGAACGATCGGTCGATCAAGACCGGAATACTTAAGTGAGGGAGACCTGTCAAGAGTGACGACGTGAACTCAATCGTCCCTCATTTATTTTCATTTTCGGCCGCCACCTCTGTCGTGAAAATTTAATTCTCGATTCAAACATCAATGGACCCACTTTTAAACGCCTCATACCTAACTCAGCGCAGAACGATTGCGTTTTGAATTTTAGACCATAGTACATTATCTTTTTATGAGTTTCATGTATTTAAATGAGTCATTAACTTCGACAAACGTATGGTACATGG
Organism: Pyrrhosoma nymphula; assembly: GCA_963573305.1. Lineage (NCBI taxonomy): Eukaryota > Metazoa > Arthropoda > Insecta > Odonata > Coenagrionidae > Pyrrhosoma > Pyrrhosoma nymphula. The sequence continues at coordinate 61,814,092 of OY754339.1, read as the reverse complement.
GTCATTTTTTCAGAAGAGGACCATTTTCTACCAATTTTCAGAGCGTGAATATTTAGTATTACATATTTCATGAAGTAACTATTTCAATACCATTAAAGATGTTGCTAAAAGATTTTTTATCTACTAACCATTGCATAACAAAAGAAAAGATCACATGGCCTGTCATTTCCTTCATATTTTGGAACTTGAAAAAAAAACCTTTGTCCCTCAATAGAGAGCTAGAGGCGCTAGACCATTCATTTTTTTGTTTTTAAGAGATCATTAATTCTGTGAGTATGAGTTTAATAATATTTGGCAATAAAATGAATGTACTATCATACCAAAATTGTGAGAATAGTGCTGTTATCATGGACGGCTTTTAATGGTTAGTTACGGTATATTTCATGCTTTCTTCTCTTGCATATATGTGAGTGGGATATAATGAGTTTCTTCTTCATCTAATCTTCCTCCAATGTTCACGCCCAAGCAACACTGCTTATCCCAAATTACCCGTTTCTCATTCTTCCTCATCCTCTTATTGTGAAAAAAACTATCAACATGTCTTTGTAACATCGCAGTCTGTCATAGACATCTCCATCCTCATTTTAAAAGAAAATCACTAAAAGTAGAAAAAAACTTTAATTTAAAAAACTTTAAAAAAGGAATTTCTATTTAGTATATTTACACTGAAAGATCGTAAGATAACAGCTAACAGTGAATAGTCCTTAGGACTTTTGCGAACTGAATACCATTAGGCATACGTTGAGTGTTCTCAGACCAAGTTTGTCGGTCTAAATGTCTAAATCACCAGCAGAAGCCCCTGGAATATGAAATATATTATTTTTTGCTTGGCACATAAACCGAAAGAAGAACCTATTTCATGAATACCTTATAGTTTAGTTTCACTGCTAATAAAGCCGTTTATAGATTGATTAATTTAATAGGCTCGCTGAAGAAATAATTTCTTGGGGATGACACAAACCCTAATTGAGAGTTATGTGAAAAATTCCCATAATCATTCGGACTAATATTTATATCGACTAAAGTATTTCGCAATACCAGCATCTATTGTCACGTCCTTGGCTCTACAGGACTACAGTCACGTCATTCATTATGAACTAGAGAAGGTACCCGTTAAATATCAACGGGAAGAAAATTGTTACTTACGTTGATTGTAATAAACCATCCACATCATACTTAGCGCAAATAATAGGTGAGTTAACGGATATCCACGGAATCTCGACTTAAACAATGAGTATGATCGTTATGGGTACGATGACTCGAAAACGCTAAAATATTTCAAAAAATCGTTACGTTTTAGCAAAACTTTCGGAATTTCGACCTGAATATAAAATTCAATCGAAGGAATAACTTTCTTTATTTTATTTTCATTCTATTGGTACTTTTCCCAATAACAGAAAACCACTATTTCTAATTTAATTTTGCAAATAAAAAAAGGTCTGATGCAAAATGAAGATTCAGCTTCACGTGTATTTCTTGTGCGAAAGTTACTGACATATATATACACATCGGTGATTATTATATTAGAAGATAATCGGAAATATTTCATCCGATTGTTGTTAAAACAGTTAAAAAAAGTGCATAATAATAAAATATGCGTGTGTATTTTAGCCTAAAATATTTAGGTTAAGTCAATTATATCACCTAACCTGCAGCCAAAGTCACGTCCTTGAAGACGACACGCCCTAATTAATTCACGGAATCTGGATTTTTGCCAAGGAGGTAATAATTGCTCTGATCGACTTAACTATTTGGGTGTCGATCCCCGTTAACATCTAAAAGTTGCATTCCTTATTTATTATGCATGCATAACAGAACCCACTGATCTCTTTTCCATTAAATGGTTTGGATTACCATTCGCGCTATCTTTGAATATGGACCTAAAGAAAGGAATGTAATACATGCCGAAGGCAGTCCTGAATGCCGCTTTCCAATCGACAAGCCCTCCATATATTAGAGTAATGAGTAAGTACAACTTAACTAAACAATGATTAGCGATGCCCTGTGTAACGTGTTTTGCTTTCCTTACGCAATGTGCCTAAAATGTCAAAGTTATCCAAACAACTGTTGTAAAACTGCTATTTTACAAAGCTGAGTTTGCTCAAGATTAACCCTTTCGTTAATACTAGTTTTATTCAGAGTGTTTTGAAATAGAGCCGGTCTATAAGATAGTTGTGAAAAAATTATAAATAAAAATTGTTTGAAACTCTTTCACGGAACATCTTACTGTGAGCAACATGAACTATATTGAATAAATTAACACCAAATTAGTTTCAGTGCAGACTTAGACTAACCAGTGCTCTTTCACACAACTTAGCGCGAAGACAATGCAAGGCAACGGAAAAAAATAAAGCCTAAAATTTGGTCGAATGAGAAATGAATTTAAAGAACGCAGAGTCGAAGCCGATTTTTGTTATCACTTTATGTCTGCTATTGTTTTTTGAACACACACTCGAATCATGGAAGAAAAACATTAATAGATGAAAACCAAGATTTTACTTTTCCAAAACCTTTACAACGATAAATGATTTTTTTAAATCACAAGAGTAATATTAGCCTAAATTATTGCCTTATTTTTTTCATAAACAATCGTAAGTCATTGCATTAATATATCGAAATGCCCAAGTATATTTATCAATAGCTTTCTCAATAAACCTGTCCATACGTGGTGGACAGCGTGGCTTCCGATTTCGTGACCGTATTCCGGAATGGTGATCCTCAGAGAAGTCGCGGAGTTTTCAGCCGTGTTGGCAAGTCTTTTATGTGAAGACTGCGCTGATTGCACAGTCAGTAAAAAAAAACCTTCTACTCGGAATCCATCTCCTCTCAGACGATCTCCTACCGCTCCCACTTTTATGGGCCTAGGTCAAATATTTTGCATTTGACGTCGAGGAGATCATCGGCAGCCCTCATTATAACGGAAGGTGAGACAATAAAGAACTCACGAGGTAGAGTCGAAGTCTGTTTCCCCCAGAGGCTATCCCTACGGATCCATTACTCCCCAAATAATAGGACGAAATCTGATTCATAAGGAGTTCCGTTGAAAATCTCCGGCCATACCGATAAGTAAAGCTCCATCTATAGATAATGATTCTTAAAATATAAGATGCAGCAAATAAACAAGATGAAAATGGTTAAAAAAAGGATATTTTATTTAGTTATTGTATGAACTATAAGGGTCCTTTAAAACTCAAAGACACCAAGCGACATGAATACAATTTAGATACAAAAAAAGCATTGATATGGTTAAGTTCTCGATTACATTTAATAGGTATGCAGTTCTTCAATTATCATTGATATATTGGTTGGCAAAATAAATGCACTCTAATCCATTCCCAAAGCTTCGCGAGTATTTATTAACATACCCGGTTTTTGTGGGATTTGCATGCAAATCCATGCCGACTTTATAATATTAGATGAAACATTTTCTCGGTATGAAAGATGAAATTAATACGTTCTCCCAATAATAGCGCTCAAGCCAAAAATCTGAAAGGCTGATGTTAAATAGAAAATCCTAACTCTCAGTTAGCATCAATTTAACGAAAAGGCTACGTCATGGTGTGGTTAACGTTTACCAGACATAATAAAATCAGTGCTTAGTCACAGTCAATGGTTCCTATATTGAGAGCGTTTTATACAAATGCAAGCAGGAGATGACTTACCTGGGTTACTTACCTTAAAACATGAAAGGTTAATGAATAAAGCGGGCATTATCGCGCTGAAACGATGAAAGTGAAGTAAGGTCAGAGATCTTTCTATTTTGGACAAACACCTCGATAATGATCGAGAGAAAAAATAGCTAATCAATGCACCAAAATAAACACACGTTACCACATGAAGATGACAATGCGTCGAAAGATGGTGCTTCGTGGGAGCAATTTTTGGAATCGCGAAGTGGTTTTAGATCATTCAAACGTCTGGCTCTATCTTCAATTACCAATGAAAATGGAAAATTGATTTATGATTTCGTCCAATGTGTGTGTTATATAGAATATTATTAACATGTGAAACAAGGGACGCTAGGTAAAAATGTTATTTCACGTCAGAGGGTGACATATAATATGAATACAATTAAAAGAAAAGAATGTGTTCCCTAATTTTGATGTATTTCTTCTATTTGGTCATTAAATAGCTCAAAAAGCAAAATAAAATAGTTACACTGGGTCCAATGCAGTTCAAAGATGATGAATGCGAATGAGCCCAAGAAGATTGGACTAAATTTAGCAGCAGTTGCAAATAAGAACATAAGGAATAGGGCGGACAATGGCACGAAATCCGTCAGTAACAAACTGGAGGAAGCAAGAAGGAAAATCCCTCAAGAGATTATACTAGGGGATTTATCCTTTGGGTGAACAAATAGGGATCTTAGAAAGAAAACCGTGGAGAAGTTAATGAGTTGAAACGGATAGAAAAGAATTGAGGGTTGCAGTTAACCAATCTAACGTCAGGATTAGAAAGATTGTTGGCGATATCAACACACATTTATCATCAGAAGTCATCAATTCGAAGATGGGTTTGCTGCAGCTTTCCACTCCACTTTTCCCTCAGCCAACGACTTTACTCCATAATTCTTCAATTTAATCATTATTTGCTGCACGTATTCCTTCCTTGGTTTTCTTCGATAGTTCTTCCCAGTTAATTCTCCTCACAGTATTGTTTTAAACCGGCTGCTGTGTCGAAAAATGTTTTTTTATAAGTTTTCCTATCCAGCTTAGCTGATCTGTCATTAAACCTTGTTTCTCCCCAACACTTAGTCCACCCCATTTATTCTGTCTTTCTCAATCTTCGGTAACACATCATTACCTTTGTTTCCAATCTCTTTCGCACAGCAGCTATTATTGTCCAGGCTTTACTGCCATACAGAGTGTATGAATCATCTAAGTATAAGAATAAAGTCCTTACTTCCAAACTTGTGTTGTTGTTCATTGACTCTTCTTCCGGTAGAATGCCTTATTGACTTGCTCCACTCTGCACATAAAGTTCAAATATATATTAAAGTTAACAAAGACATAGTGTAATTAATCAAGCTAGATAAAAGGAGGGGATCAACCATGTGGACTTTAAAGTAAAATCTTTGAAACAATTTTTGCTCAATCTTTCATAAAGGATAGATGTATGCTGGCGAAACTTATTCGCTGAGAAAAGAAGGCGTTCGTAAATTGAGGGATCTTGAGGTGTGGCTTGTTGAAGGATGGATAAAACTCGTTTTGTACCGCGATCATCTGGAGCTGCCTGCAGTCAGCTAAAACTTCAGGAGAGTTATTAATTCTCCACCCGTGGAGGTGGGATGCTAAAAGGTGGACGCCTGGGTGCCTAGTAATAGGTAGACAAATGCCAAAGCTAAGTTTCTCCCGCATCTCACTCTTTTTCTCAGATAACTCTTTCCGAACCACGCTGTATACTTCGCATCACACCCCAAATAGCAATGCATGTCAAAAAAGATAAAACGCGAATATGGGCGTCTTCATTGTCGATGGCCTGCCCTTAACTGGTGGTTCGAAGAATTCAGGCTTATCTCCCGACCCCATTCTCACGATATTTATACAAAGACGCCGCGGCGTGAGTTTGCTTTATCTTCTTATTTTTTTGCTGTTGCTGGCTGGCAGTATTTCACCCCGGCCCTCCCTCAGGCATTTTCGGGCACTCCTTATTCTCCTTTTTTTTTAATACGTCGGAAGTGCGTGGGTGGGAGAGGAGATGAGAAACCCGGTCAGACTCCGACGCGAAGCAAAAAATAACAACCATTCGAGAAAAAAATTTGTGCTCGCTATGCTTGGGTCGGTCCCTCTCGGAATATAGGTCCGCCGTGTACGGTGTGCGGATCGCTGTCACGCCATGGTATTCCAAAACCTGTGACTTGGTTTAATGGCATTTCCAAACCCTCTGGGAAAAAAATGAGGCCTTCAATTGTAAATCTTTCCAAGCGAGTGGCAGTGAATGAAATAAGAGTATTGTGCCTTCATTCTCCCATGACAATACTTTCATTACACTATAAAATTATTTGACCTGAAATCAATATCAAGGACACTAAAATGAAGGTTTGTGAGATACATCAAGATGTAATAGAAGATATAAAACAAAGAAAAAGTTTCATTCCGCTATAAATAAAGGTTTGAAAAATATAAATGACACCGTTAATCTGTGCTGGGGTTAGCATCACTGTCACTTTTGTCAGCAATTGACTGGTGTTTACAAGCATTTACTGATGCAAACAAAATTCTGATAACAGTCATTTACAGTTTTCATACATGTAGTTTGCTTCTTATAGAATCAAAAATAAAAAAAGGGGCTGAGGAAATATATCTAAGAATAATTGCATAAATTATGCGCGAAATAATGAGCATCACATACAAACAAACGAGAAAGTATTAGAGACCATACTAGATATTTAAATATTTAGTAAATATGGTATTACACTGTATATTAATATGAATATTTGATTGAAAACTCTACGATTTGCTGAGAAAATTTGGAACGATTGTGAGAACCTTGCCTGGAATACTGACTTTATTAAAAGCATAGGAGTGAATTTTAATGCCGGAAGAATTATATTCAACCTGGATAAAGATAGTTGAAAGTGATGACATAAGCGCCTCCAGGGTGTGCACCATCGACAATTAACTTCATCACTTTAAGAGCAATGAGAAAAATGTGAGAATTATAAACATTTTAAACAGGAAAAAGCTGCAGGGAGTAGAAATCTGCAAGCTGATATTGGCTAATGCCATTTTTTTAGAATAATATACGAAAAATTAAATTATGAGAACTATGAAAGTCATGCAAAAAACTTGTAGGAAGTTCAGCATTAATATCTATGTTAATAAAAACAGAATCATGGTTTATAGGAGATATCGAGAGGTCATAGAAATTTGGAATGAAAAATTTAGAGCGTGTGGAAGAATTTTACTTCCTGAAAATTAGGATGGCCAGAAATGGAAGAAACAAGATATATATATATTTAACAGAGTATCTCAAGGAAAAAATACGTCTCAGCAGAAGAAGAGCCTTCTAACAGCATATAAATGAAGCTTGGAAGTAAAAAATAATTTTATCGAGACATATCTATGGATGATAATTGCAGAATAACCTAAGAATGTGGTTGGCAATGAAAATAAGGTTCTGTACAAGCAAAAAAGGATACAAGGGTAAGAGAATAACACAAATGAAGTGTTTTGACGTTCAAGGGAGAGCAATGTTCAATAAAAACTCAGCAAAGTAGTAGGGAACAACTTGCCGGGCGCATCTTGAATCAAAACTACACTCCAAAAAAAAATAATGGTAGAAAAATGAATGGGATGAATTGCTGAGGAAGACCGAGAATGCTTCGCATCAAGCAAATTATAAGGGATGCTAAACACTAGGGACGGCAATCATAATAAAGGAATAAAGCGATTAGATGCAAAAAGATTGAATCGGAGAGCAGAAACTAATATTTCATTTTCAAAATGTCATTCATTTATACAGAATTCAGTGAATGGTTCCTTTAGTTAAACGCAGTTAGAAGCAAAATAAGGTAACAAAAAAATCCTTTCACTAAAACCACTGGTTCAGAAAGCTATTGAATCGAGGTCATGTCTTGAGAAGACACCCAAGAACTAGCACGCCCCAAGCCATAAGGTGCGGCTCGATGAGTGTCCTTTTGAGTAAAATCGCTCACCCGGAAGTGCCTTTTATTCCGTCATCATCTCGACCACCCATAAGCGTATCAAGCTAGGTCAATACGGATTTTGAAACCTGAGAAAGGTTATGATGGTGTCGCGATGATTTTACCCAAGAGCTCAAAAGGCTATAGCTCTTATAGCCTGAACTTCTACTTAAATGCCATAAGTATCAACACCTACATGTAACACACATTCCACTGCAAGGGCGTGTGGTAGCGAGGAATTTAAGGAAAAATTATTTTAACCCATTATATCCCAGTGGCAGGATTTCCTGCCACTTCATTAAATCTGCGCTAGATGACAGAAGATGAGTAATAGATAAATAAATGCAGCATTATCTAATTCCACAATCCTCTGTGGACGCAGTTCATGATTTAATGTGGCAAAACGTGTGTTCTTCAGGTGGCAAAACCTTATAGAGATACAGTTTACGAAACATGTGCTTGCATTTTACTTCAGCAAAATGGCTGACAGAAGGAAGTTTAAGGAGTGAGTTCTCTTATTGTTTATGAGAATATTAATTATTTATTAGGTTCTATATACTTATTAATGCTTAAATTAATTGTGTATAAAAGGTGTTTGCCAATTAATGTTAACTTGGTACGAATATTACCATATAAATTTAGATGGCAGGATTTCCTGCCACTGGGATATAACGAGGTCAAATTTATTACATGCTCACAATTCGGTTATTTTTTCAGCTTGAGCGTAAATGATATTTGCGACTTATTATTGGAGTCAGATATTGTAGAAAATAAGCCACCTCCGAGTATAGCCCTTATGCCTCCTGTTGAAAATCCGGATGCTGATACAGACGTAATTCTGATAAATGATATAGTTGAATGCATTCCGGTACATATACCACGTTGTGTTCTGCAAGCTTTTCATGCATTCATGCTCTCTTCCATCACGCATGCCTTTTGCTTCATCCAAATAATATATATAGCAAGTATATTCTATATACAAATATAATTTAAATTAAATTTTAGGACATATCTTCTTTTTGTACTGTATTATAAGGCTAAAATTCACGAATATCACTATTTGTAGGGTTGGCAGATTATAAAGACATTTATCATCCAAACCAAATAGACATTATGAGAAAAAATGTAAAAAGGCCTCTTGATGCATTGGAAGTGACAATACCAGTTGAACTAGCTGATTTATTTATTCACTGAAGCATAATATATTCAATGCAAAATGGTCTTTCGACGGAAATGTTAGTTAAGGAAAATATTCTAGTTTTCCTATGAATTTAAATAATTTCTGGATATAATAAACTTCCACATCGGTAACTGTACCTACTGGAGTACATCACCGGATGTACATAGTCCTATAAGTGTCCAATTCAATGTGACGGAATAGCTGTTATGACATAATGAGGCGTCTTCACTTTACAGACTACATGAGTATCAATGACGATCGCTATTTAAAAAAAGTCAATTTTCGAAATTTTGAACAAGGCATTCAAAGTTGTAGATAGCACTAAATATCTAAGTATTGATGAGACGATTGTGCCTTATTATGGTAAGCATGGGATAAAACAGTTCATTTGTGGCAAACCTATAAGGTTTGGTTTCAAACTGCGGTGTTTTTGCCGATCCGATAGATACTTACTGCATGCCGAGAAATAGGTACTGTGGAAGCAATACGAAACTTCCCGTTTCAGGAAATGGCCAAGGTTTTTATGTTGTAACTGGTCTCCTTAAAAAGGCAGATGTCAAATAAGGCAGTCATTTTGTTTTTCATAACTTTTTCAACTCAATCAATCTGCTCTCTGAGTTAGCCAAGAGAGGGAATTTGAGGAACTGGAACTATACGACATAATCGTTAACACACATCTCCTCTGACAACGAAGTCAGCAATGCAAAAAAAAGAAAGGGGTGCCATGGAGAAAACAGTGGCGGACAATATAGTTATTATCCGATGGAATGACAACCAAATCGTTGTGGTCACTAACAATGTCGTCAAAATCAACTCACTCACAAAAGCGAAACGATGGAGTAGAAAGGAAAAACAATTAGAGTTTCCCAGCCTCAGCTAGTAACCATTTATAATAAAAACATGGATGACGTGAATTCTCATGACCAGTTTGTGGCAACGTATAGAGTCAGAATTCGCTCTCAAATATGGTGGTGGCCATTATTCGCCTGGGGTTTAAACGCATCCATTGTAAATGCCTGGCGGCTATACCAAGACCTGGGATATGATATTACGTTCTTAAACTTTCAACGACAGTGTTGTTTACAGCTACTAGGGCAATATGGAGAATAAAGAAAAATGCCAGGACCTAAGATTCTAATAAGAGGAGCTGCTCACCAAGGCGTTCGTTATGCTAAACTTGAGCATTGGATAGCAAGAAGTATCCAGCCAAATGCATGATGTAGAAAATGTGATCGTCGTACAACATTTATGTGTGAAAAATTTAATGTTGCATTACATTCGAAGTTTCACAAACTGTACCATGTTCTCAGATAGACGGCTATTGCTCTTATGCACATTTAATTATTCTCTATATCTATGGGTTGACATAATATAGTATTCAATAAAATTATATGAAAATCCCATATACCAACTTTTTGTTACCTTAATATCTCAGTGGCAGGAAATACTGCCAGTGTAAAAAATAGCATTGCACATTTCCGAAGGCAATAGTTTTTGCAGGTATGTATTTGAGGTCCTTACGACTATAACTGGTAAGTTTCATCAAAATCAACACAAAAAATAATTCTGGCCATTAATGGGTTAATATGACTGGCAAACATAAATATATAACTTCATGCACATATAACATACAGTTATTGTTTTACACTAAGTGTAGTTGTTTTTTCTTTCTTTTCTTTTTTATTAAGCCCCATTTGTTTTCTGATTGGAGAAAAAATATTTGTTAATTTGTTGATTACCTCGCTGTTATTTCTTGGTATCGTATTGTAGCTCTAGAGGATCTGTCCCAGAGTATAATAAAGGTTCATTCTATTCTATTCTATAACGAAATGTAGGGCAAGACACTTCTAGGGGTGTCATGCAGGGTGATACACACCATACCAGGCATGCAATATACGTGCCGACGCTAACACTAATTAATGAGGGAAAACATTCATGTTGTACACTTATTCGTGAGGAGCAAGGTGTTAATAATCATAATCAACAATCAGCAATCCGAAGATTTGTTTGCTGCAGCTATCCAGCACCTCCATTACTTTTTACTACTCGGGTTCTCTCCAATGTACTGTGCCAATGCATGCAAACAGTCGGAATTTAATATGGTCGTACTAACAGATTATGTAGGTATTCAAAGTGAAGACTAACGCAAAATTATCGCTCTTTCACCTCCTCGTCACAATGTCTCAGTATTCCTTTGTAAGAATTTAAGGTAATCAGTGTGATAGTATAAATAATATCACAATCATTAACTGGAGGTGTACTAAAAATCCAAGTAAAATTATAACCGGATATGAAGTAAATCGTTAAGTGGTTGTATAGGAGAATCTTATATTCAAAGATACCTCGTGAAGTTCACATAAACTAACGTCTGCGGAGTCACATGGCAAAAAGAAGACGTATGTTCGTGGAAACATGAACTGTCCCATAGTAGGAATATTATTTAATAAAATAAAAATAGCAGTTCAAGCCATAAGCAGAAATAGCATTCAGAACAAAATTACTGTAAAGAAAGTACGATTTGATACGTTAACAGGAAGTGTAAAAAGCGCTTGCAATTGGAAGAACGATTCATCTTGAATGAAGTATGTCACTTGAGCTAAATGCGCATTATAAACCGAAGTTGTGGAGTAAAATAATAAGTCAAGAGTTGCGAAAATTTTACATGCAAATACTATGAGCAAAGTCGAGTGATAGACATATGTACCATGCCATTCCTTCTATTAGCGTCAACAGAGCCCATAAGCGTCTTAATCTCTTTAATACAATTTCCATTTCAATTTTTATTTATTATTTAATATTTCACAATTTCTTCATTTGAAGGTGGCATAATCAAGCAAGTTCGAGAAATCTTGCTGTCACGATCTGAAATTTTGAATTTATGGACGTAATATATTTAATTTTTCTTCCACTGCTACAATTTCCATACCTTTCATTCAATCATACGGTGTAGGTAAAAGCCAGCTGATTTCAAATTAAAATTTGAATCACACCGTACAGGCATTCTTCAAATCACATGAAGATAAATTAATTCTTTCTGTGCTCACTCGATTAATTGGTAGGATATAGGATGGCCCCATGATTAACCAACTATGCAGTTGTCTTTTGGCTCTTTCAAACGACGTATTTACTTGTCTTGACTTGTGCTTCTATTTAATTCCTTTAACAATCTCTCTACCCTTATAACGTCAAATATTCCTGATCTCATCCTTCTTCTTCAGCGCCTGCCGCATGGTCTTTCCTCCATCACCCTCTTCAATTAGACCTCATCCCTCAGCACCTCTGTCATCTACTCTGTCTACTACTAGCAGTTAAATCACATTTACACAGCACCGCCCACGAAATAACTGACAATGAAATAGAAAGCGTGTGGTGTACAATTAAACAACGAAACAAAAGGAGTATACATGTTTGCTCTTTCTATAGACCTCCAAACTCGAAAATTGATGTTATTTACCAATTAGATAATCAAATATCCGCATTTACTGTGAGAGACAGTAAAAGTGTAATAATTATTGGGGGAGATTTTAATCTGCCATCTATAAATTGGGATTCTTACACTGTAAAACCGAATTCTAGGAATAGGGAAATCAGCGAGATCTTACTCAACACACTTGCTAATCACTCACTTTCCCAAGTAGTTGACAAGCCTACGAGAGGAAATAAAATATTAGACCTTTTTGCAGTAAGCCATCCTAAGTTGATAAAACAGCTCGATATTATTGACGGCATAAGTGATCACAGAGTAATTTTTGCAACCTTAAAAATTGAAGTAGAGTCAGCTGTAAAACCGAAACGCAATATTTATTTATTTGATAAATGCAACTTCATCAAATTTGGCGAGATGCTTAATGATTCGTACACGGATTTCGTAGCTAAAACTGAGGATAAAAGCACTGATGAATCATGGAAATATTTCTTAAAAATTTTACGACGGGGAATCAACGAATATATTCCGCAAAAATTGAAATGCGACAGTAAAGAACCTCGCTGGTATAACAACGATGTTAGGAGGGACCTTAAGAGACAGAGAAAACTGTACAACTTATTCAAAAAGTCCATTACGTTAGGTGACAAATCGAAGGAACTTGAAGCAAAAGAAAGTTACGCTGCACAACGCTCAAAAACCAAGAAATCAATGCGTACTGCATTGCGAAATTTCAAGAAAAAAGTACTTGGTGAATTACTCGAAGAAAATCCGAAATCTTTTTGGTCATATGCGAGAGAGCTTCAGGGAAAATCTTCAACCGTAGATTCGTTATTTGATAAAGATGGCAAACTTGTCACCGATAATATTGACAAAGCTAACACGTTAAATTCCCACTTCGAAAGTGTATACACTACAGACGATACTCCATGTTATTTCGACATTTCATTCACTGAGGAACCGATGAAAGAAATCACTATTCAATGTGATGGGATAACTAAACAGCTACAGTCGATCAAAAATAGTAAATCTCCGGGTCCGGAGGGAATCCCCGCGCGTATCCTCAAGGAATTAGCGCCACAGATCGCACCTTTCTTAGACATAATATTCAAGAAGTCATTGTCTGAAGGAAAGATACCAATAGACTGGAAAATTGCAAACGTTACACCGATATTCAAAAAGGGAAACAGACATGACCCAGGGAACTATCGACCAATTTCATTAACGTCTATTATAGGCAAGATACTCGAACATATCGTCGTTAGCAATATCATGACGTTCCTGGACAGTCGTAACTTCCTTCATGGCTGTCAGCACGGCTTTCGGAAAGGTAGATCATGTGAAACACAGCTCGCGCTCCTTCTTCATGACGTTCTCAAATCTGGTGAATCGAAAACACAAGTGGACGCATTATTCCTAGATTTTAAGAAAGCTTTCGACACGGTACCTCACAACAAACTTTTATACAAATTACAGTCATGCGGCCTAAACGAAACAGTAGTAAAATGGATACGCGACTTTCTGAGTGATCGTAAGCAAAAAGTAGTTCTTGACGGAATTAGCTCTGATGCAGTTAAAGTGACATCAGGTGTCCCACAAGGAAGCGTAATCGGCCCCCTTTTGTTCATTATATACATAAATGATCTATGCTCTCGAATTAGCAGTAAAATACGTTTATTTGCTGACGACGCTGTCATCTATCGCGAAATTAATGATCACTCTGACTTTGAAATTCTATCATCGGATTTAAACAACGTTCATGTGTGGAGCCAAGAGTGGGGACTCGAACTTAATCTGAGCAAATGTGCGGCGGTACATTTCTTGCGGAGGTCGTCCAACTATCCCCGTGTATATGCTGTGGATGGCGTTAAGATAAAGGCGACAGATGAAGTTAAGTATCTGGGAGTTACGATAACCTCAAACCTATCGTGGGGAACACATATAAGAAATATTTGTGGCAGAGCTCTGAAGAAGCTAGGATTCGTCAAGCGTATTGTGGGAAGATTCTCAGATGAAAAAGTAAAAGAGAGGTGCTATTTCGCACTCGTCCGGCCACACCTTGAATATGCAGCAAGCATATGGGATCCGGTGCAGAAAGAATTAATTCGGGAACTTAATAAAATACAAAGGAAAGCTGCGCGATTCGTCAAAAACTGCTACGGGCGTACAGACAGCGTTACGCAGATGTTAAACGAATTAGGCTGGGAGCCGCTAGAGACTCGGAGGCTGCGCGCTAGGCTTAGATTACTTGAGCAATTGAGAATAGATATCTTTCAGAGCGACACGGAGAACATCATATTAAAACCCCACTATATTTCCAGGTCCGACAGAAACGATAAATTAAGAGAGATATTTTGCCGAACGGATAGGTATGGGAATTCGTTTTTCCCCCGAACAATAAGGGACTTTAATAAATGCAAGGCGTAATTTCATAGAGCGTTTCCTTTTTATATGTAAACGGCTGGTGTCCTAACACCCCCCGCCACACGCCTATTGAGGCGGCTTGCGGGGTAGTATGTAGATGTAGATGTACTCTTGCTGCCTCGTTTAAATCTTCACCACTAATTTCCTCTCATCTCCCGTTATATCCAACATCTCCTCGTTTCGCTTCTTCGCCATCCAACTCACCCGCTTCGATTTTCTCCGAGTTTGCACCACAAAACCTCCAGCCGAATAGCATCCTATTCCCGCTAGGATCAAGCCTCAGTATAAAGTAAAACTTTATGTTCCGAAAAAGTTTAGATCATCGTAAAGTTTGTAAATGCCTATTACTTTTAATTTCATACAAAGTTGATTTAGGCGGGGGACTGACTGCTCTATGCAAGAGAAGAATAGGATATTGTTAAAGTTTTCATTGGCTTAGCCATTGATTAACTAGCAACGTTTGCCCTAGGTCTGCCATAGGGTTGAGAATCAATGAGTTTGGAGTGGATGAGTTTAGTATTTAGAATGAACAGGTGAATGCATTTGTATTATACTTTTATTGAATTTGTTTAGGAAATATTATTAGGAAAGCTTATTATTTTCATCCACATCTTATTTTTGTGAAGACCAAGTTTCCGTGCCATTGATTTAATAGCGACGTTTGCTCCTAGGTTTGCCACAGGGTAGAGAATCGATGAACTTGGAGTGGATATTGTTAAAGGTTTACTTAGCTTAGCCATTCATTTACCAGCGACGTTTACTCTTAGGTTTACCACAGGGTTGAGAATCGATGAATTTAGAGTGGATAGGTTTAGTATTTGGATTGAACTGGTGAATATTGCATCTTCTAAGTTCTTATTATGTTCATATTCCACAGCATCTCGCCTGCTAACTCCCTTTTTGTGCATCTGTATTTTATTTGTATTTAAAAATTTTCGGAAGTACCTTATTATTTTCATCCACATCTTATTTTCGCAAATACCATGTTTCTGAGAGATACACCATGGCGCCTCGTAATGCAAAATATTAGGAAAATACTTTCTAAATATGTATTTATAATGATGATTTTCATCTTTTTTTACAGCATCCAAAATGTTCGGCGGATACCGAATCGTCCCGAAACCATGTAAAGGAGCCAACTTCGACGAAGAGGGTCTCTGCATGTTCAACCACGAGTGCCAGCGACGCAAGGGAGAAGTCCTCTCCACTTGTATGGATGGCTTCCTCTTCGGGGCTTGCTGTCGTCTGCCTCCAGGTGTCACGCTGCCTCCTACTCTACCAGTTCCCCCGTCAACTCGCCGTCCGTCTCCACCGCGTCCACGCCCCACACGCCCCACCGTCTCGTCATCGCCAACACCGCCTCCGCATGCCTCGCCGGGATTGCTCAACCCGGGCCTTCACACAGATACGGTGCTGGTCTACGAGAACGGAACAATCCTCAACGACACGGACATCATCCCCCTTGAAATATTCTACCCACCTTCCCGCCATCCACCTCAGCCTCAGCCCGAGTCATCTCCGTCCTGGTCAAAGAGGCCGACCGCCGTTTCGCCTCCCATCACTGATCCCCCAGATCTCCCCAACGCCATAGGACATATCATCTCCATGCTAGACGGAGGAGCACCGCAGCTTCGTCCTGGTTCACCTACGTCTTTCCCACCAACCCGAGATCCTCCGGGGGCGATCCGTCCACAGCAGACTCGCCCACCTCCACCGACAGTCATAGTCTTGGGACCGCTGCATCCTCACCCGGATCTACTGGAAGCAGGCACTACAGTCCGCCCGCATCCGCCAAGGCCAACTACACCCCAGACGCCATCGTCGGTGAACTCTATCGGAGGAAAGCCTTTGAATGATGTAGATAACGAGGACGACGTTGGGGAGGAGCTGGGAGACGTGGAAGAAGAACAGCAGGCCTCGGAGGTGGAACAACCCGAGATCCAAGCCCCGGAGGAGGCAACTGAGATATCGCCGGACGAAATCGAGATTACCACAGCCGCACCAACCACGACTCCTTCAACTACGACCACACCTATTGAAGGAACCACCCCGATATTCGAAGACCCATCTCTGGACGACAAAGTGTCCGCCCTTGTATCTAACATAGTCTCCTCTCTCGCTGTAGACTTCCACGTGCTACAGGATGTCGTACTCAGGCAGAATACGACCGGTCATGTGATTCCGCTGAGACCGTCACTCAACTTTCTGACCACGACCAAGAGACCACCGTCCAAAGGGACCACCACGAAAAGACCATTCCCCACCAAGAAACCACAAGTCGAAGCAGTCGTTGCCGATGCGGTGGTAACCGCAAAGCCATCGCAGCGACCGGAAACTAGGCCACCCAGGCCAACCAAACCGACGGCCAGACCAACGGCCAGGCCGACAAAACCCGCGAATTCCGTGAGCAAACCCACGAGACCGACGAAGAGACCGACTCCTAGGCCGACTAAACCGACCCAGAAGCCGACCACGGAAGTACTTATTGCTGAGGCCATACTGCCGAGTACTTCAGAGACGCCGAAACCACCGAAGAAGACGACCACTGCCAAGCCAACAACCACGACAACTGCCACGGCGGTGACAGTGGCTGATCCAGTGGTGACGACGTCAGCTACACCGAGGCCGACAACTTCAGAAAGGCCTCTGGGAGACTTCAGAAGCGGTAAGGAAATAAACAGAAAGGATGTTCATTGATACTAGGGATTGATGCAACATTGTTCACCTCATAAAATAAATAATGAAAACAGACGATTAAATCGTCAACTGTAAAATTTTCTTATCAGGGATAATTTTCCTAAAAATTAGCACCAGTTATATATATTCTATTTAAAAAAGATAGAAATTGGCTTTTAGTTTTAAACTTGTGCTTTCAAAAGCTTGTAATAGCCATTAGTATATACATTTCTTTTAGTTTGCTACTCATGAAAAATGCATGCCGTTTTTGCTATTCTAAACGAATGGGAAATCCGTGATTTTTTCTCTGCTGACTAAGAATTCTCATCCAATTCTCATTTGACCATATTTAGTGGGCTGGATATTTTGGTCGAAAAATGATCTTCCCAAAGATACTTTCACTAGCCCAAGTTTAACACTATTATTTATACATATTTATCCCGATATTGAATTCTCCCACGAATTGTTTACGTCTAAGTAATCGCATGCATTTAATAAAATAACCGAAAACGCTATGAAATTGGAAATGATCGCAGGTTGTGGGCGTCAACTACGCAGCGAGTTAAGTATTTGAAAAGGTACGCACACTTTCGGGAAAGTCAAACCGTACTGAATTACTTTATTGCTCAAGTGGCTCAGGCAGATTTTCTATGATTATTTACGAAAACTGTTCTGTCATTTCCTGCAATACTAAAAATATATTAGGTACAATGGTTTGATCCCTCTCAAATGGCTCTTTCTAACCCTTCAAAATTAGTGAAAGGTAAGGGAAATATATTTGTTATTAATTGAGCATTCATTCATTATATAGGGCCTTAAGACTCATGGTTAATTCAAAATAATATATACTCGGATAAGCAGCAATCTTTTGTTCAACTGAATTACGAGGATGTGCTGAAAGGTGAGATTATGTTGAAGAGGTATAATAGAGGGAAGAACGCTAGGAAAGCGTTAAAGAGGATGGAAGGGGAAATAAGAGAGTGAAAGGGAGGAAATAAGAGAGTGAATTATACCCTAGCAAGGAGGAAGTTAGGACATAAACTATCCAGAAATCTACTAATCACCTGGTAGAATACCAAATGGCGAAGATGATGTTGAACTAGTTTCATTATCATGATAAATAGCAAGTTCAAAATTGCAAGAAAGTTTGGTGATCATGAGACAGAATTGAATGTTAGGTGCTGGAAACGATTTCCTACTGCCATGTGTCTCACTCTGCACTTCTCCTCTTCCGCATGGACCCAATGGATACCCGCGGGGGTTGCAGCGTGTGGCGTGAGGCCCCTCATGAAGAAGAAGGGGCGGATCGTAGGCGGCAAGGGCGCCACATTCGGTGAGTGGCCCTGGCAGGTGCTCGTCAGGGAGTCCACGTGGCTGGGCCTTTTCACTAAGAACAAGTGCGGCGGTGTCCTCATCACATCGAGATACGTAGTGACGGCGGCTCACTGCCAACCAGGGTGAGTTTTCTTATCTGCATGTATATTCACGTATGTATGTAATGTATTATACCAAGGTCAATGCGGGCTATACTTCCTCTGCGGAATTGCCGCACTTCTTTGCACTTTCTGGATACACCGAAGTTCATACCGCGACTATCTCACACTAATCTCAAAATTCGTAAACAGAAAATACCTCAGTGTTTCACGTTTGACTTCAAACTCATTACGCTATAAGCAGCATTCTATCGTTTCGTGGTCCCGCATGCCCGGCAGTAGTGAGCATTTAGCTCCTTTGAAACCAACCAAAAATACTCAGATTCATTATGTTAAATTTATATTCATCCGTGGCTTGCCGTGGTACTATTGTGATTACGAATTGTGTGAGGAATCAAGGATTATTTTACCTCATCCGTCCAAGTTTTTTGTTTGCTTTCTTCATATTTGGGGTAACGTCCATCCCAGTTTAATCTACTAACTTTACCAATTTGTTCTCACAGCCCTTTAACTTAATGATGTACCAAATCTATCTGACCATGGGAATTTTCCGTTATGCCATCTCAGGGGAGTTCAAATCTACCACTTCAGTCAGAGAGCCAACTAATGTCGTTGGTCTCGCAGTTGTACGGGTCCTCTGTACCTTTCTGAAATCTTCAACCTCGCTAGCGTAACTCAGACTTTGAAAGGACCCTCATCTTAGAAGGCAGAAATAAATATGCTGCAGAAGGAACTACTGTTACCATACATTAAACAAGAGCGTGGCAATTAAATGAATGCTGTGGGTACGAATACCACGCCTATTATGACCATAACGTTGAAATCACAATAAGTTAGAACTAATTTCAGGTTCTCAATTCTTGGTGAATTATTAATCAAAACTTACTTTCAACTGATACAATGGATCAACATTTACTCTGTTACTGCTTAATAATAACAAAACTACACTAGATGTTGTGTTCTGATGCAAAACGACGAGGAAAACTGTCAACGTTTGAAGTGTTGCAACGAGATTTTGGGCCTGATTAAGGGTAATGTGTGCATGAAGAACATTTATTTCCAGATTTATCACTGGAACTATTTTAAACGGTAGTGATAGTAAATCATGTTATGCTTATTAAGTTCAAGGAGTTAAAGGCCACTTCAATGTGATTTTGACAAACCGAGATTTTATCCGAATTCTCTCATAGTCCTCTCTCCTGGTTAACGCTTTCACTATATTTCAACATCCTTGCTCCCATCATATGCTAGAGTCGGAGAGGATGTTAACGAGCTGAATTATTCCATTTCAGTTTCCTCGCCTCCCTTGTGGCGGTGTTTGGTGAGTTCGACCTGACGAGTGAGCTGGAGTCCAGGCGGGCCATTACGAGGAACGTGAGGAGAGTGATCGTTCACCGCCGCTACGACGCGGCCACCTTCGAGAACGACCTGGCGTTGCTCGAGCTGGACTCATCGGTCTCCTACCAGCAGCACATCGTCCCCATCTGCATGCCCAACGAGGGCGAAGACTTCACGGGGCGAGTGGCCACGGTCACCGGATGGGGAAGGCTCAAATACGGTACGAAAACTGATTGCAGTCATAATAAGACACTCGATTATCAGATTGGTTGACGGCAACCCCCTGCAAAAGTCTTTAGTTTGACGTCCCGCATTGATCCCCTCGTGTATTTCGCACTTGATTTTCCTCAGCAATTCTTTCTATTTAAGTCTACTCCAATCGTTGCTTTCAAGGAGATTTTATGCTAAAGAATGTTTCCTATTAGTTTGTCCCTTTTCTGAGAATTTTCATTTGACATATTATCTCACTTTTGATAAAGTTAATGGTTTCAGGCGTAATTTTATGGACAAACTTCATGACTGAAATGAAAAACGTTTTGAATTCCACACAAAAAGAGTTTTTCATCATAATGTGATGTCGCTCAGCGACGAAACCTAGGTCGTATTAAAAGTCTTTTTTATGTGGAATTCACAAAGTTTTTCATTTTAATTATATTATCCTCCGTATTCTCGTAGGACTTCTTCAATGGCGATTCTCTTTCTTCGTCCATTTCATCACCATCATTCTTCCATAGCTCCACATTTCCGTTGCTCCTACTCTCTTTTTTCTGTTACTGCCGTGTTCCAAGCTTTACTACTGAACTGCAGCATGATCCACGCATTTTTTCAAGGGAAATACATTTTTATACTTTTTCCTGTCCCATTCCTATCCATTTATTCCCCTCAGAGCTCTTTTGTTTCGTGTCACGGTAAATTTACCTAACGTTTCTTACCCTAATTAACTCAAAATAATTATACTTCGTACGATAATTCTAAATTTATAATTAACAAATCGTATCCACCCCTAGGTGTTCCTCGCTTTTATTTACATAATATCATTCACAAGTAGTTCGTAGCTGCTATCGTTAAACCTGCAACTACAGAAGACTCCCTCTTATCATGTCTTGCTTTAATAGTGCGTCGCTTAATTCAGTGTCATATTGCCACTGGGGAATCTTACATGTTACCTTGATACCATACAATAGATATTTATACTAAATAGGTGGTGCGATCAAAAATTTAATTTCATCCATTCAGTGTCATCCGTCGAGTAATTAAAACAGCTATACTCCCTCATTTACTATTCCTTATGCCAAACCTTACCACTTAATGGTTTCTTTCGATATTCAGCTGTAAAATGGCACTTAAAATGTGATTTCGGATTAACCGGCCATTTTTTCATCTGGAAAAATGTTTGTTTTCAATGTGTATCACTATGTCACTCTTGGTTTTTTTTAATAGGTTGACTGTTTTTGAACTAAGGCCTTTTTGCAAACTGTGAGAATCATTAAAACCATTTACTATTTTTTTGGTTCTTGAATCAAAAATTTACATCAATTTAAATCTTTAAAAATTATGTAAGGATTATTCCTGGACCACCAAGTTATTAAAATAGACGAATGTAAATTCTCTATGCTCTTACGTAAAAACACGATTACTAGGAACAGAGATACTTTTATACGTTTAAAAAAAATAAAATGCTATACTTATCTCATAAAACCGGGAAGAGTTCCCTGAGCCACACAGTAAAAAATAGATGTTAAATATAGTTGTTCAAGGAGACATACTTATCCTGCCGTCAATCATTTAAGTTTAAAAAGTTATTCCACGGATTTTTTCTAGAAACCTCCTGTAGTATCCACTTTTCAAGCTGGTTATTTATGAATTTGCTATCCCATCACTGTGTATCAGGAGGAAGAAAATTTGGTGGAAGAGGATATAAAAGAGTCTCAAGACATAAGAGTAAAACACTCGTCCACTTATCTTTTTTACGCCGAACGTTTATACACCTACCAACTCAAATTATTAATAGAACAACCTATTTTACAGGTGGAGGAGTTCCAAGCGTGCTGCAAGAAGTTCAAGTGCCAGTGCTGGAGAATACAGTGTGCCAAGAGATGTTCAAGACGGCGGGACACGCGAAGACCATCCTTACTAGTTTCGTTTGCGCTGGATACGCCAACGGCCAGAGAGATTCTTGTGAGGTGAGATTAACAAACTTCGTACGTTACATATTCACGCATGAAGTTAATTGTTTCCGACGTAACTTTATGGTATAGTTTCATATTTGGAATAAAAAAACTTTGTATATTCCACATAAATAAACTTTAATAACCACCTAGGTTTCGTCACTGAGCGATATAATCAGGTTAAGTACAGTCGGTTAAGTCACAATGTATATAAACTCAGAGGTATTTAGAGAGGATTCCACCCCCAATACCTCGGAGTGTATATATTGTGTGTTAACCGAGAGTACTTTACCTGATGATGTCGCTCAGCGACGAAACCTAAGTGGTTATTAAAGTATATTTATGTGGAATTTACGAAGTTTTTTTATTTCAATGATATTCACTCATGCTATTCCCAGTCTATACACTGCTCAATTTTCCCCATTTGTAATAGATTAGGTGTAAGCAACTTCAATTTAAATTGTACAGAGTGTTAATTTATTATTAGTCTGTAGCAAATTCACACTGTCCATTTTATTTCTCCTCCAATCAGCAGTAATGAAACTTTTTTTACGATTATATGTTGATTACAATGCAAAAATTCTACGCTGATCATTGAAAAGGGAGTTATCATTTGGACGATTATCTCAATATGCGAACTTCTTCTACAATTAACTAATGCAACTAATTCCTCAGTGTTTGGAGGTTTTGGCAAGTTTACGCTATAATTCGCCACAATTTTGATATCTTATACAAGATTAGGTTGTCCACCCCAACCACTGAAATTGAATAATAATAATATTATGTTATAAAGGCCTGAAGATATAAACAATTTGATATTATTTGCTACCTTTAAATAAGTAAGCATTTTAGTATCAAAAATGCAGAAGTTTAAGCTGCAGGCTTTAGTCACAATAAAGGAGAAAACAGATTTTCCCTTGAAAATAAAGCGCCTGCCGGTGACCAACGCAAGACCGATTGTACCAATGGAGTAATCACAAAATCCTCTAAATAATTGGGAGCTGATAGAAATTATGATGTGCCGAATAGTGATCAGATGAGTTCACTATTATAAAAGTTAATTCTGTCGCTCTTGCACGCCAATAATACTCCAAAGACGCACCAAGGAATCTGAATTTTGCGTATCGACCAGCTGGCATAGGTACTTGGGCGAATCAAGGGAAAAGTGAACAATGTGGCGGAGGATATCTGATTCCAAGAATAACCGCACGACAGCTCAAACAATTCCCGCAACAAACGTCACTGAAGTGAAAAAAAACACTGTTGATGATACCGCAGGGCACAAAAATTTTAAAACAAAAAAAAAACTTTATATTAGCTTTGATATTTAATTATACTATCGCCATCTCAGCGTTCAAGTGAGCACTTTGTGTTTATTCCAGTGCAAGTAAATTGCTATATGTTGATGTTCCTCAACAACCACTGCTGTTGTTTTATGAGCTGCATTCTTCATTAATATTATGAGAAGCACTGGTACATCATGCAATCTTAAGAGGGGTGAATGGATACATATTTACTTTATTCGGTGTTTTGTGCTTTATTTATGTCCATAAACGTTTCCCTAAAGAATATATTTCATTGAAATCTTGCTTTATGGAACCGAAAAGCGTCGTGGAGCTACATATGAAACCCATCTATCCGTTTAGATCCTTACAATTCCTCTACATGCTTCACTTTGAAGTTATCCTCCAAAGCCCATGCAACTAATTTATCCCACATACAAAGGAAAGAACGTATTCAGTCTTGCAGATGCGTGAATTATGTAAAGAATCAAACGTTTGAAAGATAATTCTATCCATGTTTTACGCCGTGAGCCTCCACAAGAAGATTTTTAGACACCCTGCCAGTTTGTGTGTAGCGAAAAAAATTGCTTATACATGAGTAATAATATTGCATTTAAGTTTATAAGTTTCTTGTCGAGATTCCCTTTGACACATGAGCTCATCAAAGGAAAATGGATTTAATTTAACGATATAAAGTGACAACGAGTTATTCCTCACAATCTCATAAAAGTCAGAATCAAAAGTGGCTCCCCTATTATTCATTAATACTATTATAGGTGATAGGCGACTGACACTAGCCCTTGTGTCCTTGCATAGTTTTAGTCTAGAGTCCCTATTTCTCTTTATCCCATCTATTCGTTCTTCCACGCTTTTCCCGGCATCTATCCCTCAATCACGGCCATCGCTTTACCTCTCATTACCCGTTTCAGTCACATATTCTGCCATATTTTACTCTATCACCTCACTTCCTCATTCGCCTTTCTTTCCGTCCACCCCATTCTGTTCACCTCCATCTCCATATCTTAAACACCAACAGCGTATTCTTCATCCTCTCTCCACAGAGTCCACGTTTCTACACTATGCTACGCTACACACCATATGACCTTTTCTCCAGTTTGTTGACGTTATTAAGCCTCTCCTATTTATGAACTACTTCTTTGTGCTATTCTCCATTAAAATACCACGTAGCCCATTTCAGGAAAAGTGTTAGAAGGATAGTGCTAGTGAGGTAAGTCTTCACACATAGGCTATAATTAATGTATGAGAAGTAAAAATGTATTTTATAAGAGTATATTTGAATAACATTGCCATCTAACTTGCTTTCTTCCTTCATGTCATGGGGGTTTTTAATTGAAGTTCATCTAATACCCCAGTTTCTCGCTACTGTTTTTCCTGTGATATCTTTTATACAAATTTAGTGACTGTAACTACATACAAGATAATTAAAATTAATGAAAAATAAGGCCTTAATACAGAGTTTTTGGCAAAAAACCCTGGCAGTGTATTTAAATACCTCTCATCGAAATGAAACTAATTTCGGTGGAATGATCACCGAAATTTTGTGATTTTTCGTGTTGCTATTGGCAGTTATAAACGTTTCTTCTCCTATAACGAAGATGCATTCATAATGTACCTATAATGCCGATGACACCCAAATACTGACGCGGAAAATCTCTAAAAACCCTGGCAGTATTTCATCGATGCAACGCAAAATTTTTCGTCAGTTAAATTCGATTGTTTTTGTTTTCCTTTACAGGGTGATAGCGGCGGGCCGCTAATGGCTGAGAGGGATGATGGAAGATGGGTTCTCATCGGAACAGTATCGCATGGAATCAAATGCGCCGCGCCCTACCTACCAGGGGTGTACATGAGGACAACATATTACAAACCGTGGCTGCATTCGATCACGGGTGTCGAGTGAGCTGTCAAAGACGCTGAGGAAGCTGCTTTAGTAAGCTGCTGCCTTCCGCTCTCGATCGGCGGCCAAGCAGAAACAAGGACGCAATTTGCAAGCGGTGACGTCTCTCCATGGCAACCGGTTAAAGAAGGCATCGATTAACATTCCCCCGTGTTGCAAACTTCACGAGATATGTGGCGGCACGTGGACATGGTGCTCGCTCAAGTGTGTTAAGTTGTGCGAATATTTTTACGGAAAGTGTGCTGTGATGAACTCGTTATTACGAATGGGAAGAAGAAAGCCAGAAGGACAAAGACAAAACAATTATTTAAAACAGACAAAGATGTTTACATTCCAGTCCTTGAGAAATGGGACTCAAGAGATAAGTTCAAAAGACAGACATTCAAAGCCTCATATGAGAGTCAGAAGATCGTTCGCTTTGAAGGCAGCAAGGAAAATATAGAGAAAATAATTTGAATAATTTGAAACTCTTTCAAAGTTTAACAGCTTCCTTAGCTCCAAGGGATTTTGACCCTCTGAAATGATGTTCAAAGTAATTTATTAAACAATGGTATCTAGTTCAGTGCGAATAATTGATCAGGATATCTAAGCATGTGAAACTGAATGGATTCATTCAATGGTCATAACATATTCCTGGACCATTCTGCAGGTAAAGCAATACCGTAAGCTGTGAGATACGTTATAAAAAACCACGAACTATCTGGGAAAATTCCTAAATAAAGGCAAAAATATAATTTTGAATAATAAATCAAAAATTTTGAAAGCCATCACGCTGCTAATATTGATGACTAATTGAATACGCATCATAGCCATTCCTCCTAAGTAAAGTTTGAAAGTATATATTTTGAGAAAAAAATACATATTTTGATATACCAATTAAAATTGACCACTAAAAATACTTTCTTTTACAAAATATATGCCTGTGATGGCTGTGCAAAACTTAACTATAGCATTATTGAAGGCCGACAAAGCTTCCTCTAGTGGTGGTTCCATTAAAAAAGAATTTTTGTGATCGCGATGAGCGTGTAAAACAAAACATTCGTACCAAATAAACTGTGTACGGCTGTTTTAGTGAGAAGGATAATCTCGTTGCAGAAAAGATAATTAATAACAAAAAACGACCGCTAAAACAGAATGTTATACAATGAGTGGAGGTTATTAACCTTACCTGTTTTTTGGTAAACGAGGTTATGCATATTTATTTCATTATATTTATAAATGGTAATGTATATTTTTATTTTCTATTAAATTGAAAAATAAAGCTTTTTGTTTTCACAAATTCATTGGATGCAATATGTTCAAATTGGATGAAATGTGACCAACATACCCATCATTGACTTTGGATACAATATACATGCTTTAAAAAAATCTAAGTTTTTCTTCCCCATATATTTCTTTCCATTTTACATATTGGTTCTAATTCCTGTCTTACGTTTACACTAAATTTGCTTCTTGGCTTTTTTTATTATTTCTTGATTTGCTGGTATTTCATCTATAAGGGAAACTGGCTATCACTAATATCTTTGAAATCTACAAATCATAATAAATATCTACATCTACGTATCATAAGGATAACGAAATTTAAGGGATAAAAAGTCACCTTCATTGCCATAATCAGCAGTCCTCAATCAGAATATTGGTTTGGTGCAGTTCTCGACTCTCCTATTGCCAGACCTCTTAATTCCGACATAAACCTTTACTATGACTTTGTAGTGATTTTCTAGATGCATATCATTTCCATGTATTCCATATATTTCATGTATTCCATATTTCATCTTCTTCTATTATTCTTCCATCTCATTTTTTCCTCCAATTGTATCTTTCAGCGTGTCATAGTTTCGCAAAATGTCTTGAATTATTCCCTCCTTTCTAATGTGAAGAGTTTTCAATAAACATATTTTATGCCAAATTTTTTTTCGGACTTTTTCATTGGAGATTCTATCTAGCAATATGACCTTCGTTTTTCTTATTTAACATCACGTACTTTGTAACTATGTTAGCTAAATTATTTTTTCATCCCACATCACTGGTGATCCTACTTCCCACGAAGCAAAACCCTACGAAAAAACTCAACTAAAACGCCATTTACCAGTTTTAACTGCCCAAGTCTGACAGATTCCTTAAAATATATCTTTATCATTCCAGCATATTTTAGTACCTTTATTTTTCATTTCTATTTCTATTTCATTATTTCATTAGATTTTATCTGCAAAAATTGTTCAGTTACCAGCTAAGCGTAGTATCCTGGTTGTCTCTCCGTGCACCTATATTCCTATTTTCAAGCCTTTCTTAGTTTTATATGTTGATTTTTTATTTCAATGGAGAGCATCGTCGGTAAAGGGCCCTATTAATTTTCAAATGCTTCCACCACGTTGATGAATTGAATATTCGTCGGTTGGTTCTTCTACGTTATCTTTTCCATGAGAAGTCTAAGAGATAAAAATGCTTCGTTATTCTAGGTTTCCTGAAACATATTATTATTCCTGATAGATTTCCTGAAATTTATCGTTTCATATACCCAACTTTCAGTAGATAAGCTACACCTAAAAAAAGAGTCTACTCTTCAGAATCAGTTGCATTTCAAAACATTCTAAACTATGCACATTCCACTAGTACCATTCTATTCTAATTTACACGTTTTGGGATGAGGTTTAACCTTTGCAGATTTTCTCACTTCCGTGAGGAAGGTTGAATAGAGTGGTTACCTATTTTTTTTTATTGCCTAGATCTGAAGTTTATAACCCCTGAAGTACGTATTTGAAGTCGTTCGATTTAAAAATGGCGTTAAGTATTTTTCCTTATTAATTAAAAAGTGAAAAAATTCAACGGCGCGAAAACGCGACGGCTAACTATTGCATGCTGGTTAATCCTACGTGTGACGTCAGAGGTACGTACGCAACTACTCTGCCGCTAGGTGGTTCGCCGTAAGCTGCTTATCTGCAGACGACGTCCGCCGAGAATGCTTTAATAATAATAATAAATTTATTGACGGGAAAAAAACCATTTACAAAAGTAAACTTGGTGTAAAATGGAAATGAGCTTTATTTATTAATTTAGCTTTTGCTTTAGTCGCATAGAGAAACCTCATCAAAATAATGAAACACATTAATGGTTACGGTATGGGGAATGAAAATCGTATAATAATATATTCTCAAATTAATAATGCTAGCTCCTATTTTTCAGGTAAAGTTAGTATGAAAAGCATGAAATAAACCATTTTGTTCGTATTCATTTCGAAATATTTCCCGCAAGCAAGCACGAAATTGTCACTTAATAACTATACGGAGAGCAGGGGCTACGCCGCAGCTATGATACGAATACACATTAATTTAATTCATCCACTTTGTCGAGGTGTCATTGCCAAAACATGAAATTAGCAAAAAACGCTTACCGTCAATAGCATAATGGATGGCAAACCTTGTGGCTTTGTATATCAGCAAAAGGAACTGATGATGAAAGGTAACTAATGGAATATGCAAGGTAAGAATGATAGGAATGGTAAATGAAAGGAATAGAAGATGAGATAAAGGAAATGTTTGTCAAAACGAAAGTGATCAAAACGTAAACATCTAACCCGGAACACCACAGAACGCGAAGTCACAGGGACGAAGTTTCGTTATTCATTACACTGCGCATGCGACGCTTGCCGCGAAGAACGCCTTCGCGGTAGCTCTGTACTAGAAGGGAGCGTAGGAGCTTAGAAAACGTCTTTTAATGGCATGCTCAATGGAGGAACTTTCCGAACTCTGAGCATTTTAATCGAGGTATATTAATACATGTTCACCAGATTTTAGGGACTCTGAAATACAATAGTAAGTACAGTTGAAGACAATTCCATATACCTCGCAATGTTGACTATCTACCTGTTACGTCATAAAAGCTGCCGCTGTCCCGCCATTTCCGAGCCTTTTCAAATGAACTTAAAATTAACATTCAATTTTCTTAAAAACTAAGACTTTTTAATCCAAATAATTTGTGTGTAATGAATACGTTTCTGGTGGGGCACCTGTCGCAATTAATGAATTCTGTTTTATTTGATGAAGGAAACTACCCTATTCTATCTAATAATAAACTTTTCACAACATATGTTACAGTAAAAAGACTTAAACAACAGATCTTAAAACAAATTTACTAGTACAAATAGCTTTTCTTCTTGACATTTCCCGCTATACACTGCTTCAGAAAGGTAGCGTAGCTACAATATGAATATTTTTTTAATGTAGCAGTGACGCTCATTTCATATGCATGTCTTTTAGGCACTACTATATATGTATATCAAAGGGAATGTTGCTAGAAATAATAATGCTATAGATGAGGGTATTATCATCGGGTTTGAAGTGAAAAAAGCGTGCCTTCCAAAAGAATTACACCTTCGTTCTATGCCTTAAACACAAGCATATACACATAAAACAAATTTTCTCAGGCTTAAGTTTGTGGAAAAAATTCATGTTATAAGGAATGGAAAAAATGGATTAATCCATACTTTTTGCTGCAACTACGACTTAGCCATAGTTTTCACTAGGAAATGACAGTACAATAAAAAAGTGAGGATAAATACAAGTGATTATTTTCTTTCCTTCCAGGTATTAACATATTTTTAAATAAATACCACTTGACTGTCTCATCACCAAATATATATGTTGATTGCAGCCTTTTCCAATATTTTTATATTTAATCCATGTGAATAAAAGCAAATAAAAACATCATAAAAAATCGAGTTGAAAATCATTCTTTTCAGAACCTTGAACTCTACATCTGTAATAAGCATGGGAGTAAGGAAATTTCAAACCGTGTAGTCTCTCATTCATTCCGTTGTTTATTCCTTCTTCCATTCATAGTTCCAGAAAATTACGAGTAGTTTACGAGCAGGGCCAGGATAGTAGCAAGTAATAACATCCTCGAATGAAATTCCTTGGAATTTAATTAGGGACCTTGAATGAAAACTGATTGATATCGATAAAGATCCCATTTTAGCCCAAACTATCTCATCAGCCGTCCTAGATCTTTCTTTTGCAAATTGTTACAAAAATCGCAAGTCAACTGCAAGCGAGACATAACAAATCGCACATATTTCTCATCAATTAGTCGGGGCTACATATACATCTTCCTCAGTGTTTAGTTCAAGGTTTTGCAAAGAGTTTTCACAGAAAACCAAAGAAGACGGCAATCCCTGCTAACTAGCTTAAGACCTACCTATTAATAAATCATGAAACTTAACATAGGCAACGAAAGACGCTGCGCAAACCCTTATCGATTGCATGTGTTGGTCCGTACAGTAGAAGTGTTATCAAGGAATTAGAAAGCTTCCGAGAATGCTTTAGAGCAATTTCATCATAATAATCTTGTTTGTTTTATGTTTTACTAGCTGAAGGTACCCGATGAAATTCAACGGGTGTGAAAAACATTGAACTTATTTTTAAGAAAACCACAAAGCCTGAAGAATACTGTCAATGTGATCATTTGAGGTGTTCGTATCCTATCTTGTTTGTTGTGATCGTTGTAGTAGACACGCTGAGGGTTTTCCAGGTGTACGGAGAGTTGAGTGACTGTTTGTCCTCTTCCATGCACGGGAATCCCAAAATGGGCCACGCAGGTTTATCACTACTTAAATAGCACCCAGGTTGATAGATGGTTATCTCGTCCCTCCGTTTTACTTGAGCCGTCTTTTGAGTGATTAACAGCTTGATCGCTTCCCTTGTGTATATAAATATATGTGCATTCAATGACTTAATTGAGTTGCGTAATTCAAAGTTGATATGTGCGTTGAGTATCTTAATCAGGATTGGATAGTAATGTACAATCCAGCGATTGACACCGTCAAAATGAGTATTTTCAGCAGCAACCATGTTTATTTGTCCTATGAATCCTTCATTACCCGGATTGCGTTTTTGGCATAAAGGGTAGCCATAATTATTGGTTTCAGTTGCTAAATAAAAAATCTATGGTGATTCTTAGTGTACTTGCCGATTTTCATGCACGGATGTTGTTCATTGCGAAGAATTTCCGTACTTCTTTCGGGTAAGAAGCATGTAGTGACGTCATTATAATTTCCACCATCTTAATGCAGATTAAGTTTCGAAACAGATGGGTATATATTTGAACCAGATTTATAGCCTGTTAGTAGTAGTAGTAGTATAGTAGGTTAGGCTAGGAAAAAATATGTGCGGTTCTTAGCGTAACCCCTGAAACACCACGGGGAGATGATCATGAGATCGCTGGCGGGCATGTCTTTGAGCATGCAAATATAATCTTTGTCGTTTTTCTTGCAGGGGCTTATTTTCTCGCAAAGAACACATTCCTCTTGCTCTAGAAGATTTATTCGAAAGTATACTCTTTTTTTTCTTTTAGGCATGTTGATGGATATATTTTTAAGTCCAAGGAAGGGAAACACAGCGGCGAGTGAGAGTCTTGAATAGGCAACGTGATGATTGAGTGAATGTAAGTTTACAGCACTTTTACACTTTTAAACATATTTAAATAACTCGTAACGTTTATGAAGTGGGAATTGGTCTAAAAAAATGTTCGCAATCGTTATCAAATTCAATGGGTGTGAAAAAAATTGAATGTATTTTAAAAGAAAAACCACAAAGCCTGAAGAATACTGTCAGCGTAGTCAATTTAGGAGTTCTTAACCTAGTATGATACTCGTTGACGTTCGTTCGTATGATGTGGAAATTGGTCTAAAAAACTATTCGTAATCGAAATGAGAGGCAGACGGTTCCACTACGTGTAATACATCTGAGTATTACACGATAATAAACAACGCCGTGTTTGTTGTAGCAACAGAGGCATTATTACCATTAATTTTCGCTGCACCCAAATATTCTTGCACGTTTAATTCCTTTATGTGTATCTTTTACTACGTAAATGTTCTCTCATATTCATGCAGTGCCCCTAAGAGAGCTACTTTGAGAATAGACATTGAAGAGTATACTTGTTGTAAATATGTATTGAATATATCGCGTACTCCCCGAAGCAATCTGTTATGGAACCCTTGGGACTCTGGGCCCTTCTTTTACAGATTTGATTTCTACGTGCTATCATGGGCCTACAAAAAAACCTAAATGCCAGAGGCGTGAGTATCCTTTGAAAATCAAATCTCTGGTTGTCAAGGAAATATGCTATTGTTGATTTCAGAGAAAAATATGAGAATTTTCAGCAAAAAAGATGATATTCAGACAATTACGAAGCATAAAAGAAAATCAATTGAAAGAATTAGAAACGTCGTTTGTTAAGCCATTCGTTAAAAAAAATTTCAGCCCTCTATCTAGAGTGAAAGTAATTTTTAAAAGCAAAAAATAAAACCACTGCACCGAACCCAATGCTAAGCATGGACCACCAGGGGGGCCTTTGGGGGCCCTGAGGGATTTTAAATATAGCCTATGTTCAATCCAGATACATTTTATCTCTACATGCAAAATGTCAGCTCAATCGGTTCAGTAGTGTTTGCGTGATTGAGCAACAGACAGACAGACAGACAGACACCATTCAATTTTTATATATTAGTATGATTTTCATAAAAATAGTCATACTCACATGTACTACTCACCCGTCTCTTTTCGGATTGGGCACAGTAAAAAGAGCTTTATTATCAAAGTAAGGGCCGTAAAAATGGCTCAGTTTTCATGATTCGTTCGATACTGACCTATCTTATAATACTACTTTAGCAAAATTTATGTTCATGTATTCGCCTCCCTGTTCTTAAGGCCTAAGCGGCAATACTCTTAAATATATCTTCCACCACACTCACCCATGACTTTTTCGATCCACCCCTTACCTTTAACACCACACACTCAAGAGTGAACTGTCATATATATGTTTCGTTATTCGACTCTCATCCATTCACTCCACAGGGTGAAACCAACGAAGTATGCTCCTATCATGCATGTCCATTACCGGTGCACCCATTCCATATTCTTTCATCACCGACTCCTATCTAACCCTATCCATTTGGTTTTTACAGCAAGCATTTTTCAGTTACCCAGTATCAACTCCATTTAGCCTTCTCGTTTGCTATTCCTGCAAACCTAATTTTGGCTACCACCCAATGAAGTGGGACGGTTTAAACTTTGGTACGTTGCAATTTTCTCTTCGTGAGAGAAATATCCATTCCTTTATATTCTCCTAATTCTACGCACAACTCTTCAATTCCATGATTCGCACGCCTTTTTTTCTCTCTCCATGTATCCCCCCATCTTTCACAGTCATTATACTAGGTGTACAAAATAATCAACTTGCTCAATGTTTTCAACATTAATCCTCATCATTTATATATCCTTCCCATTTTCTTAGAGAAAAACCACTACTTCGATCTTAGACGCATTGTCCCTCAATTGCGTTCTCTCTGTTTCTACGCAACACACTTTGTAATCAATATTTTAAAACGTATTGGTGACATACAAATGTATTCATTTTGTATTAGTATTGAAGCATGTATTGAATATGCATTGCTAATACTCGATTTAATACGTGTCCAGCGGTGTGTTTCAAACACATATTTAATACATGGTAATATTCCATGTATGCCCACTATTCATGTTTGCCCTAGGGAATGTGATATGAAATCATGTATTTGCTACACCGAAACATCAAAGCCTGATAGATTTTTTGTGTTTGTTTGTTATTCCTTAAATGAATTGCGAACCCAGTTTAGCTTGAATGCAATCGATTAAGAGAGAGCGCTATTTACTTCGTATAACACATGTTAACTGTAGACTGTTGCCGTGCCAACTGCAGAAGCTAGTTGATAGTTAAACACTGTGCAGTTAGTTGCTTAACTGAGTTGTTACCTTGAGATACAGTTTTATTCATCTCAATATTCACAATGGGCATTTAATGAGTATGGTTCATAGGTTCTCGAAGTGATTCAGCCATGTAGAAAAGAACAGAATCTTTGGGTATGTTCCATTTCAGGGAATTACTTGCGAATGATGATTAATCTTGGATTCCTCTATGAGTGTTGGAAGGTCCGCACATCCACTCATCAGTGTAAGGTCTTAGGACTTTAAGAGCCTATGGTATTGTAGTGAGTAAGCAATTTATGCTATACACTCCGTGGGTTCAACAATATCAGATGGGAATATTAGGAACTCAAAGTAATATCAGATGATAAGTTCATTTCTAATATTTAAATTTAACTCCTAGTTTGCGAGTAACTGGTACAATAATACACATATTAAATAAAAAGTGCATTGCCTATAAATCAGGAGTAAAATATGTATAGAATCACCACAAAGACAACGCCTACGTGAATGATGAAATCTTACAAATCTTTTGTGTCAGATATATATCCCAATGTGTATTGAATATATCCTCTAGTGTATTGCACTTATATTAAAAGTAGGACATATAGCAGTATCCACTATGCCCATTATACATATTGAATACTTCGTGTAATCCTTTCACAGTGCGTATTGAACATACACAGTGCTGTGTAGGTTGCTTGTCCAGACGCCTCTGCAAGTCCACTGTCATCGCAAGTAAATCTTATTAAAGTATTTTGGCATGTATTTTGGGTAGAGTTGGATAGAAATAGGAAATATTTATTGCAAACCTGGGTACATGGGTAGTGGGTATATAAAGTCAAATATATTAATGAATCCAATTGTTTCCAATGGAGAAGAACTGGTGATGTGAATTCCTATTTAAATTATTTTACATAGGCAATTTGAACATTTTATACTGATTACAATCAAATTAAGAATAATATGAAGTATTTAAATAAAAGATTTAAAAAAGTACTAAACATTTTAGAAATAATCGTTGGATTAAGATCTTTAGTGCTCATAGAAGTTAATATCTTCAATATTAGAAGTATTAGTGTCCCACATTTTGGATAAAGTTATTGCAAATCAGTGGCTGGCTTTGATAGTAAGATGGAAATGAAAATGAAAAAATGGAGAACAATTTCCTGTGATGGTTTGGCGTGAATATGGCACATTTAAAAACGATAAATAAATAATTTAACTCCTTGTTTGCGAACAACTGGTACAATAATACACATATTAAATAAAAATATTAGGAACTCAAAGTAATATCAGATGATAAGTTCATTTATAATTTTTAAATTTAACTCCTAGTTTGCGAGTAACTGGTACAATAGTACACATATTAAATAAAAATATTAGGCACTCAAAGTAATATCAGATGATAAGTTCATTTCTAATTTTTAAATTTAACTCCTAGTTTGTGAGTAACTGTTACAATAATACAAATTACATAAAAATATTAGGAACTCAAAGTAATATCAGATGATAAGTTCATTTCTAATATTTAAATTTAACTCCTAGTTTGCGAGTAACTGGTACAATAATACACATATCAAATAAAAATATTAGGAACTCAAAGTAATATCAGATGATAAGTTCATTTCTAATCTTTAAATTTAACTCCTAGTTTGCGAGTAACTGGTACAATAATACACATATCAAATAAAAATATTAGGAACTCAAAGTAATATCAGATGATAATTTCATTTCTAATTTTTAAATTTAACTCCTAGTTTGCGAGTAGCTGGTACAATAATACAAATTAAATAAAAATATTAGGAACTCAAAGTAATATCGGATAATAAGCTCATTAACCCTGCATAATATTAAAGTTGGCTGGAAAATGAAAAGATAAATTTACTATAAATAACGAATCATTAGCAAATTCTATGGGCCTGATGACATGAATACCTACCAGGGACACTCATCACAATAAAATAGAGCCTAAGTAGTGAGTTCATTGTAGCTTATTGAATGGAGTACAGTTTTCTAAGATCTGACTTGACCGAAAACATAAAGTGGTAAATATTATAAGTCCTACATTGATCTAATTTTAACAGAGTTCAACTAAAATTTATAATATCACTTTACACCAGTCCTTATTGATGCATTGCAAACGTAAATCCACTTGAATTAGCAATTATAATGAAACATAATCATTCATCAAATGTGTAAATAAAATTTTGGGCTAGAACACGCATGTTATACCTTGCAGTATCTAAATTTAATTTAATTTTAAATTGAAAATGCCGGCTTAGCGAAGGAATCACTCACCTCCGCAGTTAGTTGAACGGATGTTCGAGGGAGTCGCTACGCAACAGATTAATCCGGAGCGTGCTCTATCGAGGGATTCTCCAACTTGAAGAGAAAGGAGGACACCCCATGCGCGCTAAATTCTTCGTATCCATGTCTGTGTACACGTGTCATTTCAAACTGTGTTTCTTAGTGATTGTCCCTCTGTGATTGGTAGTGGTTCGTCAATTCATCAATTGTCGTCAATCTACACAACCCACGCAAAAAGAAAGGGTGAAATGCTCTAAAAAGGACGGAAGTGGAGTCACGAGATACTCATGAAAGGATAATGTTCGAATCATAAACTCCTGTGTTCAAATATGTATATTCGCATCAAACCGTAGGAAATAAAATGAGAAGAAAAAAGGCAAGAACACCAAATGGAGATACATTTCAGTTTAATTAAACTGGCAGTTCCTTCAAACTTAATATTCTTTATTAAAAAGTACTTTACCAGCTTATAAACTCAAAGTTTTGAGGCTGTTGGCCAACGTCAGCGGCGATAAAGAGAATTTAATACCATAAGGAAGTTTTACTAGTTACTAACACCATGATACCGTTACAATTTTTAGATGTTAGGCCACACTTTAGTCTAACTTGGAAAACCCTAGCGGGATATTATTTTATTTCATTTTCGTAAAAGTAAAACGTCTCCTAATTACAAGTTTGAAGGCACCTAGTAAAATAATTACTATTTCTACAAAAGACATAATTTTAGACCATAGCACTGCACAGTGTAATTGCACGATAAAAATGGATTAACTGGGTGAGATGGATTTACAGCTTGATATGGTATCTGAAGAAATGTTTCAAAGACATAGGCGCCAAACATCCTCCTCCCAAAAAATATTAGTCCAAAAGACAAAGCTACGCACTTGAAGCAAAGATCCACGGAACATCCATTTCCCTGCACAGTGTTCTAGACAAAAAGTCACTGGAACGTTGATTTATGTATCTAACTAACATACGCATCTACTAGGCACAACGACCACATAATTGAATTATTCTATCAGTTACTCTCTACCATCCTGAGCGACCCAGCATTTTCACTTAGATAAAATTTTCTCTATTTACTATGAGCGGTGGTCCTTATTGCCGACGTTTCTAATAAATTAATGGAAAGGAAGTGCTACTTTCTAACAGGCAGAAGTAATGTCCTCCTTAAATCATAGTGACGTGACCCTTATCGTGGTTGTCAAAGAAATAGATGTGCCCATTACAAGCGGAATCACGACGCCTGAAGCCTAAACCTTTTGACCTCCCAGAGGGCCAACACCTGGTGATTTCATGCAACAGCCTCCGCTGCACTGAAGGTCAGATTTATCTTGGACATGTCATGTACTCGGCTTCAAATTATGTGAATATAACACTCTATCAGAGAGTGATGCATTATTACACGACTCGGAGTGTATATAGTTGTGACTATACTACAACACTACCAGTGGAGAACATGCATTGGTTTCAAAAATACTTACTAAGTAACCTTTGTATTATCAAGCATGCAGAATTTGGACGACAAAAAACGTTGTTTAATTTTAAATATTTCTTGGCAAAAATTACGCATACTGGGTGACGTCAAAACAATATATCGTTGGTTTTTGACGGATGACGTCATGGTTAGATGCTGAACTGAGCTGTTTTATCTTAATTTGTAGAAAATTACCGCTTCATTTCCTTTTCGAAATAGTTAAATAGGATCCTTACTGTTGAAATACATGTACAAGAGGGAAGTGAAACCTTACGGTGACGTCGAGCCACTTAGATTCCGTTTTGCATGTCGTGACATTTACAATGTGGTGCACTTTTCAAAGGCACTTGTCAATTATATATTTAAGATATAAAGACAATTTTCTATCGTGTACACTAGAATTCCGTCCAAGATAATAGCGAAGTTTAAATATACTGATTTGGCTAAGAAATAAATGGAAAGTAAACAATTTAACCACGATAGTATTATATAAACAAAGGCCGCCATCATGGATTTTTAGGCCACGTGATTCCATTCCCCAAACGGCATTGGACGTGTTAACTGATAGGCTGCATATTTAAATGTTAACTGCGCTATTATCTTGGACGCACTCTAGTCAAATATAAGGGATATAGATTAAGAATTTTTCCTATTGACTAAGATATCTTAATAGAAATTACTTAAGCTTGAAACTGTCAATGAGAACCGGGTTCCCGATCGACTTTCTACCACCGAAATATTGTTGGACGCGTAAAAACTTTTTATAATAGCCGCAATAAACAACATATTGGAAGCTAAGGGAGTTTGAGCGAGATATCCTAGTCATAACGGAGACCATAATCGAATTATACTTTTTTTCAGCGTCAGTATATGAAGTTAATAGTTTAATATTAATAGCGCGAATGTATAGATATTTATGTCAAATATTCTCAGTAATTTACTAAATATATCCCCATAGGTAAGTCTCTAACTTGACTCATTTTTGAACGCCGAGCGGTGAAAACTCCTTCACAACAGATGTTTTTTAATGATTCGGTGATAGATACTGCGGTAAGTAATTGATTAGATTTTATAAATAGTTGAGAAAACATACAAACTAATACACCTTAAGTATTTTGACAAAACTATGTGTCACCAATTTTTCATTTTTTCAATATTCTCCCTGCGTAGCGCACAGCCATAGTCTATCCCATGCAAAACAGCTGATATCTTTAGGCAACTTTCTCGAAATGTAGTTCGGCAAGGGGTTAATATTTTGATATATTTAGAAAGATGGGAGTTTTATCTTTAAAATGAAGTTAAATTCATCAAATTCTAGTTGAAGTGATATTTCGCTCAAATTACCTTCAGGTATCCATCCGAAAGGTTCAAATACACAAAAATCTCGAACCACTCGTCATTGCACCACATGACTCCTTAATAACGTGATCGGAATTATTTCAGGCGTCTAAAACACAGCCCCCAGGTCAAGCAAATGATTATTTCAATATGGATTTTGCACATTCACTAAATTATTTTCCTTCCTCTTCCACGCTTTCCCCGAGCTCTCGCTTCTATCACCCAATCCAACACATCTTATCCTCTCAACACATTCTTTATCCGTCTCTCCTGCACTCTCCGAAAATCCACCACAAGATTCCTTTACACTCCACCCTTCCTCGCTTGTATTCCATACTAACAAACTCACAGTTTTAATTTATTTCCAGACATAAATCTCAAGTCTCCAATGCACACAGAGATCCTCTATCCACAGAGACCAAGTTTCCGATACATACAGTGCTACGAAAGTCTTTAGGAATTCTTAGTTTCCACGAATCATACAAAAATACATACCCATCACGCCTTTCGGGGTTGGCGAAGTCAAATAATTAAATTTTTGCCACTAGCCCTAGAAAACTGGCTCCCGTTTAATAATTTCCTCCACAACTCCCAATCCTTAAAATCGCTCTTTCTTTGCTTCTTACTCGCTATCCTACTTTTAAGATTACTAATATTCCTCCTTTAAAGTCTCTTCTACTACATTTTCTAAAGACTTTCTACTATATTTTCTACCACTTCCTCTCACTCCAGCCACTCTACTATCATATATCTGTATCGTATATCGACTCTCTTCCATTTTCTCCACATGGCCACAACAACGAAGCACACTCCTTTCATATATATCTATTACTGGAGCGTGAAATCTACATTTTGAACTCATTCCTTACCATATCCATCCTACTTTTGCCGAAAACACTTCTCAGGTACCCCATTACCACTGCACTGCAACTCTTATGGTTATCCTGACATACCCAGGTTTTGCTGCATAAATAAATGGCGTCCTGGTGTGTCGATGCACCGCATATT
The DNA here is from genome assembly GCA_963573305.1 of Pyrrhosoma nymphula. NCBI lineage: Eukaryota > Metazoa > Arthropoda > Insecta > Odonata > Coenagrionidae > Pyrrhosoma > Pyrrhosoma nymphula. The sequence goes on along the minus strand of OY754339.1, from coordinate 61,773,729 downwards.
CTTCCTAGTGGTGAGTCCCGAGCCACAGTATGCTGGCTCTTAAGGTAATCCTTAAAGAAGGGATCTCAGCTCGAGTAGTAGAGTAAAAGTGGCCCACGGTATTACAATATTTTGGTTTCTTTTGGCTCTTTGGCGAAAATGTGCGAAAACTGACCAGTAGAGCACCGTTACCGTAAGCAAGGAAAGATGAAGGTGGCGTGTATACTGCAAAGGCTGGACACCTTGCATACTCTATTCAAGCTTACTGACAATGGTCAAAGAATAGCCTTAGATGACCGCAGCCGGAATGGGCGACGAAAGCTCTATACAATTGGCCTATGAAGAGACGGACTAAAATATCATGCAGAAATTACTCAAGAACTAAATACCTATGGGAACTCACTTACCTATGGGATTCTCATATATCTGAGGAAATAATCAGTCGCAACGGTAAAAATGACCAATGCATTTCATTATTTCAATGTTACTTTTCCGAGTTTAGCTGCGTCGCTGTCTAGCTCAAAGCAATGATTAGTCTAAAAGTACTCCCCATTGCACCTCATATAGTTATCATCATTTATTTGTATGAACCATCATCAATAGAATTAATTAATCCAGTGATTGGTTTGTTGTAACTTTTCATTCCATTCTGTTTCTACCGAACCCCTTATTCCTCGCAGCTCCTCAATTCCACATGCATCTTAATTTTCCTGATGTATTCCATTCTTATGTACGGTCCCTTCTGGAAAACTCTCCGATTCCTTATTCGTTCCATTACTTTACAGAATGCTGCTCTCTCATAATGTGTCCCTAAATTTATCTCGTCAACTTACAGAATGTATAAATATATTGATTGATTTATTTTTCACTCTGGAAGCTAAGGGATGGGATAAAGAGCACCCATAAATAAACAGGATAATAATCAAGGATTTCAGGCTGCACTTCGTGGACTTTGCTCTCTTTAAAAAGAATAACTTACATCTCCACTCGTTAATCTATTTGTAAACTGCGGTTTCGGCGCTATGACGTCATTTCTATTTCATGTCTTTAAAATGGCGCTATAGCGTCGAAACCGCGGTTTACAAATAAATTATCGCGTGTTGCTAAATGGTATCATTTTCTTTATGAAATGAATGGACATGTATTCACAGGTAAATTTCAGAGCTAAGAAATATTTTCATATCAACCTGTCTGTCATCGGTAGTCAGCTCAGTAAAAATGAGTTCAAGGGAAGAAACTTTCGGGCTGTGATTTTTGTCATTAGCAGTGACATTCCAGTTTTATCCATTGTGAAACGACATTGAGGACACTAGGCCACTTAATCAGTTCACATTCGATCATGGCACGTAACATGTATCCACCCGCATTGGTTGTACATATTTTGTAATATATGGAACACGTACTCTAGCTTTCGAAGCAATATAATCGGATTAAAATCTGTCAACAAAATAATAAACCTGAAAAAATTCAGTGCGCAACACGGAGCTACATTTTTGAGATATTAAATGCGGATTCAGCGGAATATGATGGTCACATTCCCACACATTTGTCTTTTCTACGCCAAAACTGATGATCATATCACCATTCGGCAAAGGGAATAAGAAATATCTTTTTTTGCTTACCCTCCGTATTCAACGATTTTTCTAATCTTTTTAAGCATCAAACGACGAGCCGCAGCCTCGTCACATTTATGAAATGTCAACCATCCTCATCGGTGGCATTGCCCACGCAGGAAAGCTGAGTAGCGAGAATTGGTTTCGACATAAAAGTTATGCATAGTCACACGTGTTTAAACCAATCACAGTAGCACATCAAACGTTTCGAAGACGAGGGAGCTTCGAAAACATCGACCAAACGCTTACCCGGGCGATAATCCCAAGGCCATTAAAATGTAGTATGATCTAATGAAAGAACCACCGCAAAATGAAAAATATTTTATTAATACATGAACACATAATTTTTGGAAAAAGTATTCTCTATCCATGGCGATAAAATACAATAGTAACTTCCACACTTTTTAATTCCACTAATACAGACCGACCCACGCTTCGACACACAGAGCCATTATCAAGACAATACCTTGATAATGGCACTGTGTGTCGAAACCTGGGTCGGTCTGTATTTGTGACATTAAAATGTTTGGAAGTTACTCTCGTGTTTTTATCGCCATGGATGTAACATTCTTCCACAGAATTAAGCCTGATTAACTTTTATACGTTCGTATCCTCTACTCGATATCTGCAAAATTTATTAGAATTAAATTAAATTAAAATAATTTTGTAGTTTGGTTCGCGAATTGAACATGAAGCTCAATGGGTTAATAGGCGATAATGAATGAAAACTGAGATTTAGTATTTAAATGCCACACAAAGTCTATCATATTTGTTAAACATTAATTTAAAAAGTAATTTTTTCCCAAGAGTTTTAAAAAAAACAAAATGAGCAACAAGTCACACATATTTTTTTCTTTCCTGCGCGAACAATACTACTGTCACTGTAAAATATAATAGAGCTGGACTTTGACAAGTTTCACATTCATACCAAGGATGATTGGCAGAACATATTAAGAAAGAATTTGGCTGTCTTTAAAATAAATTGATTTCTGGGGCGATAGTATTCATTTGTTCGAAGAAAGTCTTTATAATTCAAAATGCATCATAATTTAGTCATAAATAGAGCTAAAACATATCATTTAAGGAAACATTATTATTTCTAGGACGAAAAATATTTTGTTCGTTACCTGAATTAATGGTTTACACAAGAAATGAAGGTAAATATTGTAGAAGTGTAAAAATTGGTTATTTCCTACCGATGAATTATCAAATTTATTTTTTTTAATTGTGCAAAATTTTGTCTATAATGCCAATATCAATTATATTTTGTTTTGCATAACTTTTATCGTATGAAAACTTTGCCATGTTTATTTATTTATGTTTGTTTGTTTTCTTTGGACGAGTGAACAATACCACCATTGAAGACAATGTTCAAGTAAATTATGAGGCAACACAAAGTCATTATCATAAAATTATTTTTGTTTCTGTAGATAAACCCGTCGGGAACCTCAAATCAGAGTTTGTCCAAAGGTGATCTATATTCCCAACTGATGGGAAAATATTGTTGTTGGTAAATTAAAAAGATTTTGAGGAATAAATTGTTTATTATTATTATTTTTTACCGTTGTAACATTCCCCTTCGAGTCCCCGGCAAACGTCAGGTTTCATTGCCGTCATAATGGCCGGAGAAGTTTAAGTTTTTTAATATGGGAAAATAGTGGCATGTTTTTATTACCCATTGTTCCTATTCTTCAACACCTAGACTTATCACTCTCTTTATGCTGTTAGCACACGACATAAGTTATAAATGTAAACTCCGCCCAAATAACAAAGGCCATGGTTGGCAATCAAGTTATTGAGTAGTAACAGCTTTAAAAAATGTGCTGAAGACGATAATGAAAGTTATGCTTATAATGGTTGAATAATAATCTGCACACAACTATATTTCCTGAAACAATTGTGCAATAAAAATATTAAAAGGATTTCCTTCAATTTTCACCTGTGATGAACGATCGTGCCTGAAGGAGAGTAAAATTTTAGTTAAAGGTAACTTCTCAGTTCAGACAAACAAATTATGTCTATCAATAAAATAAATAAATCCATTGTTAGTTGATAATAAGTCGAGGTTATGCATAAATTTACACTCAAAATAGCCATTGAGCGATGAAATAACTACCTGATTTCTACCGTCACCTTCTTCGCAAAAGCCATATCAATAAATATCCTCGATGGCCACATACCTATCTTCATATCACAAAACGGAAGGAAAATAGGTAAAATGGAATAGGCTTCGTATTTAGAAAAATAGATAAATAAATAATGCATATTGTGGGACGAGATTTAAACCCTAGAGTCCCCCTTTTCACCCAACTTTCTTTCACTTTCACCGTTACAAGAAAGGTTAAAATATAGGCGATGAATATTGACCATGAAACACAGGTAATAAAATGTAAAGGCAAAGAAAAGATTACCATCTAGTTTAGAGGATAAGGAGTTGATTTAAGTGGTTCAACCAAAATATAACCATTGGAGTAATGCGAGTGTCAGACCCTTGGGTTCAACCATTTCCAGTTGGAATATTCACAACTAGGATAGACATGAATATTTCTTCGTAATGGATACTGAGAATGGGATGAAAAGAATTTGAACGAACGGCGAAGGAAATCGTGTCAGGAGGCAAGTTTTTTATCACAAGTTCTCGACATAACTAGCTCGTTCACGATGAAAATGCCTCAAATAATGAATATAAAATTAGCGAAAACATTTTACCCATACGCTAGTTTTAAATTATGTTAAATAAAATATTTTTAAACATTTATTTCGTCGGTGCGATTGAGGTAGAAATATAAAAAATGTTTGTTTCGTTTTCTCCTTTGCAAGAAGAAGCCCCCTTTACTTTTTAAGAAATGTTATAAAGCTTTGCGATCTCGTTTCGTCGTTTAAGATCTTTTCAAATACGCTGTATTTTAAGTTTGGCGAGGATAAATAAGAACCGTTAAGTTACACAGAGGCCCAATGATGTGCATCGGGAAACAAGTTTTTTCCAACTTTTCTATAGAATCACTAAACGAGGAAAATTTATTTGTGAGGTGACGTTACTTCCTGTAGGCTTTTTAATTCGTGTGAGGATGATAAAAACGTTCGGTATTAGGTACTCACGGATGTAAAATATAAGTAGAATAAGTATTAACTCCATAAAAACCTACTAATGACCACACCACATCATCAACAATAGTTATTCAATCAAATGGTCAGCTGACTGCAGCTCGTCACTCTGCCCTGTCCCCTGCGATAAGGCCTAGGCCCTAGTGGCTTTTTTATTCACAACTCGTTCTAGCTGACCTATTGTATATGCCTAGACATTTATTTAACGGTCTTCCTAGGGGGGCTTTCCTTTATATATTTCCCAAAAACTCGTTGTTTCTTAAATTTGGCCTTTCCATCAGGACCTTGGTTTCCTGATTGTGCTCCGTATGGATTTCTCATCATTTATTCTCCTGCACACTTCTAGGCTTTTGATCGCTTCCACCCGTTTCATATTCAGCAACCTCCTCCAGCACCAACTTGGAAGCATTTGTTCTCTTCTTTTCCAGCTTTTCTTTGGTCAATGTTTCTAAGCCAAACAGCGGTAAACTATAAACGATTGTTTTTAGGGGCAGCCTCCAGGTAGTGATAATCTACAGATAGAATGAATATTACAATACTTATCTAAAGTTACAGAAACCTGGAAAATGAAGTAAGGAATATAGTGAATAAGGCTGCCTCAGACTCAGGGCACTGGAAGTGTATCTGGTAAAATAAATATACAGGCACGGAATGCTAATCGCGCATTACTGAAACGTGTCAGACCTTTCGACAAAAGGTGCAGAAACGGGAGTTTAAACGATCCACGCTATAAGACTTATTAACTAAAACTTGAAAACTAAGGACTAAGAACCATGAATGAAAATTAGAAACATACGTCTAGATAGAAAAAAACATCGCGTAAGAAAGCAAACAAAAATAAACGACTCCAAATGGTAAAGAGAGTGGAGAACTGAGAGTACTGAGACGCTCACTTCAGTAGAATGACGAAAGACAGACTCCCACACAGCAACATCCCCCATGGCAGGAGACCAATTGGAAGACCCCCAAAAAGATGAAAAGACAGCTGGAAATCTATCAGGGGATCATGGTTCTCCATAACGCGTACGCTCGCGTTTGTGTGTTTATTTTCGATTACATTCGTGAGCGAAAAAAATTATTTCTAATATTGAAATCTTGTCAGGTACTTTTAATCACTAGTTTTACTTGATGATGAGCGTTCTTAGGACAGTAACAGTTAGCATTGCCCCTTCAGAGCGTTTTCTGTTTTGGATAATGATAATGGATACGCGAATAAAGGATCCCATCTCAGGATCCTATCCCAATTTCTAGTTTCAAAACCGGTGAATCGCCTTCTTTAATAAGATGAAGAAATAATCTTCATCCGAAATCAATCACTACTTTGTCAACTTGAATTCATGCCCGTGCCTAGACGTGCGTCTCCAGGCACCTGACTCAAAAAATTAATTTTTTCTCTCTCACCGTCTGCCCGCCAACCTCCTTAAAATTCTTGGCGGCCCACCACCCGTGCCTTGCTGCACCCCTATACCGTCCCACGGCCACTTTCTCCCATCCGTCCCCCTCCCTCCCAATACTTTCGCCCGGTCCCCTTGCCCCCACTCCCATCTCACTCTCTCTCCGTCCCTCTCGGCAGTCAACTTTTACTGCTTCGTCTAAACGAATATCCCGTGTCCGTAGCCTATTTCTGTCACACACGATATGGCAAGCTGAAAACTCTCATTGGGGGAGCTCATTGTTTCAGATTTCTCGAGACACTTATTGAAGGTCTTTAAAAGCTCACGAGCAGGCTGTGTTTCAAAAAGGTTTTCAAACATTTTAGGGTTTTCACTTTTCACCACTTTTTTTCTCAACCCTTTAAGCACACAATTTAGCGAAGAAATATAATGCCAGATTTTTGTATTGTTGAATTTTTAGAGGTAAAATGAACACGAATGAAACGAATACTGCTGGTGAATCTGCTAAAAGGTTTGGACACTATTGCATTAGGGTGACCTTAGAGCCTTCGGGGAAGCGGTATTTCACACACTGTGACGAGATATTCTCAGTTGAAAAGTAATTGGCACCAATCGATGATTTCTAATATTCAGTTTCCTTTTCTGAATTAATTTTCTCCTCCTTTGCTCGCCTTCTTTTTTACAAGAAAATATTTCCTCTGTTACTCCAAGGATTTAGCAATGTGCGGCAAATTATTGCTGAAAATAATGTTCTAATAATGTTAGCCGTTAGATAATGAATTTAACGTGGTAACTCGCGCACTTTACGACTCCAATGCAGGCCAGGGGTTTCTGAGTAAACTCAGATGGTAAACCTTTAATTCAAAGGTCGTCGTAATCGTGGAATGGATCCTTGATCATTAAAAAATGCACTAGTTAAAAAAGAATAATGGCAGCCTTGACATTCTAATGTCACTTGAGGAACGTAATAATATGAAGGGAATTACAGCCACATACGTGAGCGGAAACAGATTGCCAGGTATCGATTCTAATCTCGCTGATATAGAATTTTTAGTAGAGTTAGCCTTTAACTTAGAGTGACATTTGTAAGATCCTCTGATCATGACGAATGTTATGTCAAATCCTCGGCGTCAGTTATCTCTAATGAGCTGCTTTCGATTCATTTTAATTACACCAACTTCTATTCCATATATACCAGTATTGCGTTTTACTCTTCCACAGATGCACCCCCTGCACTGTTCATGCAAAGCTAATCTACAGCTTTGATAAGGGACCAACATATTGAGAAAATAAATTATTGTTGTGCAATGAAATGAAAAGTGAAATATTTCTTAAAAGCGGCAAAACGGTTTCTATTTTTGACAAATATCACAAAAAGTAGTTCCACAGAGGGGTAAAGTTTTATATCATAAGGACAACTATATTTATTTGTAACTAGGCCAAATTCATTAGTTTATAAGTTGTGGTATCTCTCTCTACCTAAAGAAGATTCCACCACAACTACGTAAATTAAAATAATTACGGAATTCCTATTTTTCGACTGCATTATCTAAAAAAATACTGCGTCACTTATGGTATGACATGGCAATTGATAAACGAAATTAATATCCAAAGTCTGAAGATTAGGTGGCAGTGTCAGTGCCATGATCCATTTATTATTTATTTGCTTCAATAATTCTACTTCAACAACATTTTGAATTAAATAATTGCAGGAATTTGCTAATTACTCTAAAATATAATGATAAAATATGGTTTAAATGTAATTACCATTTTGGCAGTTATTTTGAAAAATTGTATTTTTTGCAAAAATTGCGTTAATATTATATGGATAAATAATATTTTTCTTCACTTTTCTCCAAATTATTGAATTTGACACCAAGTGTAATATGTAATTTTAAGTTATGTTATACTAAGAAAAAATAACGTGGACAGATAGGATGTTGTTATTCAAATCAATTAGATGACAGTTTTACTATAAGTAGCCAGAAAATGAATTATATAAAATTAAAATCATTTTACGGTTGGGCTATTTAACTAATTTAAATATTTTTCTAACAATTAAAAGATATCGATGACTTTGGATCCTCAGGAATGTCAGTTATGTTTTTGAGGTAATTCAATTGCAGCACTAAGTTTTGAGATTGACATGGTGGTTAAAGTGACATTAATTCTTCGCTATTACTCTCCTGGTAATTATGTTTATCGCTTCCAATAGGCTCAAAATTCAAATACATCTGATGGTCATATTTCAACTACCCTAAAAACTTGCTTTGGTTGTTCATTACGGTACAAGTACACAAAGAAAATACCACTTTATTTCGCAATAGATTTTGCTCAGGTTTCTATAGCACTACATAGGCGTATTGAAAATATTTTGTAACACAGTAACCTACTATGAGGAATGAAAAAAAATAGGAAGAATTACGGAGGTAGACCAAGAGTGGAGCACAACAGGTAATTTATGGAATCTTATGAATAAATGAAGCGGCTAACTGAGAGGAGGAAGAAATGGAGAGCTGCAGCAAACCAATCTGCTGATTGGTTACTGCTGATGATGAGAAAGGTATGCACGTATGCGCATATTTAGTACATATGCGAATTATTTTGAATATTAGTGGTGGTCTACAGGTTTAGTTAGGTTTACAAGGAAGGATTATCTACATTAATCTTTTACAGCCGCAGGCCCTTTTCAAGTTAGACGAATTCATTCATCAGCTCGGTATACGCCCTTTCTTTATCCCGTCCATAAAGTCCATTCTTCCCTTCCCCACTAACCCAACATCCTCCCCTCTATCACAGCCTCCACCAACCATCCTCGCCGCCTCCTCCTTTGAATCTCATCCAGCATTATGAGGATAATCTCCTGGAATACTTGGCACTAGTTGATGCATTGTTTGAACAAAATATTAATAGTGGGGATATTCTACCAATATAGGGAGGTTTGGACGGATGTGGGACTTTCGTCTGCATTCTGTGACCACACATGACTTCTTCGTTCCATTATCTGCTCCTCCAACTCAGCATACATCCCTACCTCTCCACATGACATTCATAAAGGCTATTCTCTTTCCTCCCCATCACCACGTACCAAATATTCTCCCCTTTATCAGGGTCTTCAGCATCTCCTCGACTCTCATTGACCGGTCCAACTCTGCCTCCTATTCTTCTTTCGCATTATGAGCCGAAATTCAAAGAATTTTACTATCAGTTACACCTCGCTCACGCTACCTTGAATTGAAACGATGTCGATTTATGCTTGAAGGTTTTTTTAGCACTAGGTTGTACACCTCCTTTCCCTTTTCCAAACATCTACCTTACCTTCTTCAAGCACGTCCTCCCAACACCTCCTCCTCTTCTTCCCCCTCCCCAGCCTTTCTCTCACCTTTCACCCCTCAAATTTCCACCACCTTACACCCCCACACCTCTCGGATTCTCCCCCTTCCTTCTCCCTTCTCCTCTCAACCCATTCCACACTCCAATCCATTATTCACCCGTCCCCCCTCCCTCCCAACCCTATACGCAACCTTCCACCCCTACCACGATATAGGCTCCCCCAAATGCCCTCGAAATCACAGACGCGCGACATCTGCTGGCTACGGGCGCCATTGAACTTTCTCCACGGGCGTTCAAAAGGTTCTCTCTTTCTCCACCGCTCCTCTCTTGCATGGGAGAGACTTCAAAAGCGTTTTCTCGAATCCAAGCCCCACTAAGGAGGAAGAGATGGGAATCGGTGAAAGCGGCGATGAGCAGTTTTTCAAGGGAGAGTGAGGACACAAACATGGTCTTGGAACCAATTCCGTAGTTTTTTTTGCGAGTCGACCTACCATGAATAAATCCTCTAATCTACGCTCAGATTTGCAGAGGGAGTTATGTCAACCGAATAAAAAAATGTGGCGACACATCTTATTGTAGTTTTGTAATTTGATGATTGGTTATCTTTGTATTTTGAACATTAATTGTTTTGCTACAACTTTCTGTCTTTGCAAATTGATGATTGACTGTTTTGTAAATTATTCAAAATGTATAAGGGCGAAAAGAATGGGAATAAGTAACAAGAAGCCTAGTGACAACCAACGGGGATTGTTGGTTGTTTATAGGTCAATAAATGGACCACCATGTTCAAAGCAGCACGCGTTTTCTTTTGTGTGTGCAATTCTCGACACCACGAAAACAACACGTAAAGTTTCATCTCAATGCGATGAGCACGAGATATTCTATAAGTAAAGCTTCAAGCAGCTTCAAAATTGGTCAAGTCTCGACGCATCTTTCCTCAGTGATGGCCATCAATTTTTGCAATATCCAAATATCACGTCGGACTCGACTATAGTCTCCCGAACAATGATTGACGTGAAAATTTAGTTGATAAGTGCTTGCTTCAACCAGCTCCGAATTACATGAAATGTTCGCTAATTCCATGAATTGTTCTCAAGTTGGAGAGAATAAAACGTATCATTCCACAGATACCATAATAATTTGATAAATCAGGGGAAAGATACGTTATTTTTTTTCCCACCAAAAAATGAATTTTTACATTGTTAATCCAGAAAACTTCGAATTTTTCTCAATTCTAACTTTCGAAGTAAATGTCTTGAGCTTCCAAAAGCATTTTGGCCATGATAAATACTGTAAATTCATTCGTTTTTTTTGCATTGGTAAAGTAAATTTACAGTTTTTAATTTTCGTAACACCAGCAACGTAAGCACGACCTAATTTTACATTGGTCTCAATAATGAATACGACAGTCCTTTCTTTTAAGATTAAGTGTGATGAAAACGTTTCTCCTGGAGGCCATAAAAATGAAAAATGATTTGAATAGAACTTCCGTTTCATGTATGTTATATTCTTGTTTAGAAGTGCGATTCTAAGATGCGTGTAGAGGTGTACTTTGTGTAGAAGTACGATACTCGTTTAATTTTAGTAGAGATATTTTTCTCGGTAGCACCTTTTAATTTTTTGTAAACATAGCATTCCAAATATCACGTACCTTGGTCTCTATTTCTCTACTATTTTCATTGAATATACCACCGACTGGTTTCGTTTTTGGCCAGCCCCTAACATACCTTACGACTTTCAAGTCTATTATTTCCTACTCAAAATTTGACATTGAAAATGTGGTGTTGTAGAAGTGTGATGAAGATCACTTGAGTAGATCGAATCACATCAAAAAGGTCAATGGTGATCCAGCGGAGAAATCATCGTTAATAAACACTATAGGAGTAGATTGACAAAAACATACTGACCAAATTCAAGACAAGAGACTGGGAAAAATAATGTTAGCAAAGATCAAGGATGGAATATATGAAAAAATTACCAGGGATATTTAAATATGGAACTATGAATGCATGAAGCGGTTAGAAGAGAACTGAATGCAGACACCTGCAGCAGCCGTAAGCGGTCTGCGTCCTAACCGGATTTGCACATTCGTTTTTTGTTAAAGACTATCACTGTTTATATTCACGTTTCACCATTATTATTTAAAAGACACATACTTTAATAACTTAATTAAGATTTCATTTACATTAGCTAAACTACTAATCTGGTTTCCTGGTAAAAGTCCAGCCTCCAAGAGGTACATATTATAAGTAGTTATGAACAGACAGCATAGAGGAAAGCAACACGTATTGCGTTTCATTCATGTTATTTAATAGGAAAACAATATCCCAGATTTGCACTAATTACGCTAATTTTCTTCTTTGAACTACTTAAGCGTTTTTATTTTGACAAAAACAGCTTATACATGACGTATGAAAAAGAATACTGAGGAGTGTCCCATGCATAGCACAGAGCACATTATTAAAGGCCAAAAATAACAATGGCTTCATGTGCGTAATCCGCCATATGGAAATATATTGAATGGAAGTTGCGTTCTGTCTATTCGCTAACAGTACCCCAATAAACAATGATAGAAAATGGCTCTCTCCAGAGCGATAATAATTTGAGAGAAATATTCAACGGGAACATAATTTATAATTTTATTTTTTATTCCAATCCAAAATGTCATGCTATCCAACGCATGTCCCTCGAAAAAAAATTTAATACTCTTGAATGTGGAATATACGTTCCGCTGTTAACCAATAAAATTATTTAAAAAGATTTCCTAATTGTTTCCCACGCGTACATTACACGGTGAGTTTGCTACTATTCCAGTAATACTCAAAGTATGTCTATGGAATAACTTAATATCAAATTTAAAGTTGCATTGTGATATTACAAATGTATCTAGTAGTTTATGAAGTCTTATTCAAACGACACTCTAAATCAACATTCGTTTGGTGATTTAATTTAAATAGTTAATCAAGAAAAATATTAATTTTGGATTCCTCAAAAACACCCTGCAAGACTTCAAAGTGAATACGCTGTAAATTGCAGTCAGTTACATGACCAATGAAAGTGTATTCCAAATGTCATGTAGGGCACGACGTTCGAACGACACTTAAAAATAATGCAATAGCATCCTCCGACATGGATTTTTTTATATCTCCAACCAAGTAAACAACCTTTATAAAACTGTTATGGCCAATTACCTCTATGCTCCAGCGATTTAAAGAAATTCTGTCGCTGCCGTGAAATTTCCGGGTAGTCGTGCTTTTCGAAATTAAATTTCACCAGTGGAGCAAGTTAAATACTTTCCGTTTGAAAGCTTCTCCCCTTAAAGCTATGTGGTTAGAGCAATAGAAACAGTGCAAATCAATATACAGCAGTAATTAGAATGCTCTGTAACGATGAAAAAATAATTTAGTATCCGGTTTATTCCATATAACCTTTTCTAATATCAATGTGAAGCCTAATTGCCAAAATCAATTTTTTTGTTGAGATAAATGTCACTAAAATCCTACTTTCAAAAATATAGGTACACGAATGAGTGACCGAGGTATTTGTACCATCGTTTTTCTGATTGAAATTAGCAGTAGAGTTCTTATTTCGGGTTACAGGAGTAATCTAAAATCTGCCAAAAGGCGCTGTCAACGTCTTTCATACATAATTCGTCTAATATAAACGTCTATCAGTCGTAGGTGTAAACATTATATGGAAAATACTTTAAAATTTGACACAATAATGTGATGTCGAAGTTAAACTACTTTTATTTTACAACATTATGTCAAAAAATTCTGCTTACCAGAAACAGCTAGCGGCATTCTTTGTAATTTTTCGTAGTTCACAACTTCCAAATGTTTTCCACCATTCCCTGCACGTAAGTAACTATACCAAATGCTCCACTGGCTCCAAAATACGAACAACCGTAAAAAAATACACCAAAAGCAAATCAACCCACAAAAATTCCAAGCTGCAAAACTTGATGTTTCTAAATAATAGGATACAATAATAACTTTTTTTCTTTTAAAAGTATGACATCAGAATTTTGACCCTGTGAAATATTCAATTTGAAATATGCTCTTAGGTGTACATTTATTTTATATGATGTTGACCAGAGACAATTAATAGAAATTCAACTACAATTAAGTGCAAATAAAATAAAATAAAAATGAAATTTGGAGGGTTTTCTCACGATATCATCTAACAAAGGGTAATATAGGATAAAAAGCAGTTTTGACAAAAGAATGAGTGCCTTAGATTGGCAATGATATGTTGGCACAAATGCTTTCGGAAACGTTCAGATGACCTCAATATGCTTCAACACTCTTGGTATGGCATTCAGACTCTCAGAGAAAATGAAAGGTGGCCTAATTCGTGTCACACCCACAACGCAGTGTCTCAGTGCCAGTGAATCTGAAGTCCAACACGTACTCCAAAGTGATGAATTGAATATACCTAACTTGTAATTTCAAACGCTAATACATGAGAGTAAAAGAAACGGAATTCACCAACACCACAACAGGTGCATTCTTATATAAAGGTTAAACAATGTTCCAAGGCATATTTATGATTAATTTAATTTACAGGATATCTAATAATTTACCACAACCAATCTAATTTCTTTAGATCTCGGAAAATTGTCCTTCAATCTCTATGTCTACCGCATATAATATATTTGATGGTAAACGTATTTTTTTAAAGCTGAGGTTGTTCAAATTTTAACCTCTCCAATAAATCTGGTTTAATTTGACGATTTACTGAGTATATCTGGTACTTTTTCCATTTAATCATTTCGAAAAAAATATATAACGCTTCACGGGAAATATTCCCGTGAGCGAAGGATGGTCCAAGCTCATTTAAGTTTTTGTAATGTGCCCTTAAAGTGCTAGTGCCATATCTTGCACGCAATTCAAACCTATCCGTATATGCTTGTGTTTTTGGATTCGAGTATAATTAATAAATCATTTTGTAACACTTTTCACAGGACATGTTACCGAGAGCAAGTTATGTGGACCATTATTTCACATCTCTTTTAATAAGTATTGATCAATAAAACTCTCTTTTCTAGTTTGACATTCCCTCAATCGATCACTTAGAATAGCCCCCCGCATACTAAGTAGGCAAGGTGATAATAATTCGATATTCCAACCTTGCATAGTTTTGGACGAAAGATTTTGAGGTCACAGGCGCTAGGAGGTGCTCGTTGTTTTCCAACGATTTGAGATTCGTAACGCAAAGACCACGTGGTGCGTGGAGCTGCGGATATGGGACAATCACTTTCTATGTCCTACGAATCACCGACCTTCAAAACCATTGAGAGTTCGAACTGCAACCATTTCAGTCGTGTCATGGAATACCGACCCGGAAAAGAGGCTGCGCTCTACCCACCCGCAGAACCTAAAATTTATCGGCTCAATTATTTTACAAGTCATCATCAGTCCTTCAACACTACTCTCATAGTTCACCGCAGCACGGGGGACTCGGGGATATTTTATCATGTGTTTTCATCGGTGTTCAATAGTATAATTAATTTGAGGCTTTTCCAAAAATGTTATTTAAATGTTGCCAAAGTAGTGTGAAAATCAGACAAGCAAATCAACCAAATGCCTAAGAAATATGTTACTGATCTACGAACACTACAGTGTAATGTTTTTTGCATAATTCTAATAAGCATAATATGCATTATCTAGGCTTTAATACAAATAAGGAATACTACAGTGGGATTTTGATTTAAGAATACTTTTCATTTTCACGAAATAAAACTAGACGATTTGCAATTTGGCCTTGCACTTGCACTTCGAATACTTCAGGCGTTAACATTTAAACATTCTATATAAAGCCTAATTCCACACATTAGCGATATCATATTATTATTTGTCCCCTAAAAAATCATATTACTTTCATAGATAAGTACCTATATAATTTTATTGAAAATATATTTAATTTCAAATGTTTTATTACGATTATCTTTTATTTACAAAAATAAGTACATGAGATTTGATTCTACTTAGGCGCTGGCCCTCAGTTGGCGTCCCCCGGAGTTGGGTCTTCCGGATTGCCCTGGGATCAAAGTTCACCTGATCACGGTTCCTTCTTTCGCGTTCTCGTTATTTTTATCCAAAATGCAATCCGCTCTAGAAGGCCAATGATTACTGATAATGTCCTAAGGATAGAAGGATAGACTCCACTAATTAACACAAATGAGTTAAAACATCGTAAAAAATTTGAAGAAAGACGACTACATTTTCCCTCTCATTAGCGCAATTGAAAAACAACGATAACGTGGATGCATGCGTGATAGAGAACTGATATCGCACCTCCGAAGTGCACATCTCAATTTTTCCCTATCCCATGCCATATTCTTTATTATTAAGTATTCTTACCCAAATCTCTCTTTCTTAGCCCGAAATATTTCCCCTAGAACTTCTTGCCATCAATTTTCTGACCAAGTCGTTGATAAAAACGTTCTTCACTTGACTGTGTTCCCTTGCTGCGTGTACTTTGTATGGTACGTATTTTCTCCATTGTGTTCTTTCTTCTTTGTTTTTTTGAACCTACAAGTTTCTTACTGTGTCCGTCCATGTATTCTTCTCCTACCTCACCTGAGCCAGTGGAATAGCAGCGTCACCGTAATGGAGGGTTAAATATAAAAAAAGAAAAAAAAAGTCGTGACAAATTTGCTATTTGTTGTGACATCTATTCCAGGGAGTGAAAACATGTTAACATCGCAAAAACTAATGCACTCAGGTGTAATTGAAGATAAAGCCAAAATCTTTGTAGCTAAAACCTTTCAAGTTATAGCACAAAGCACCTCCGCCTATAATATGAAGAAACGTTAGGTGAGGATGATACATGTATCAGGTGAGTAGGAGGAGCGATTTAACCTAGTTGCCGTGGCTTTTGTAAAGCTTACAGAATAACTCACAACACCATTTATGACAAAATCAAAATCAAGGTGTTAGTCAAGCATGGACGCCAAAGGGTGCATTGGGTCGTCAAAGACAATCCAGCTTAATAATTTGGACAATATGTAGAAGGTCTTAGTGTGGTACGCTGAGCCTCGGAGCAAATCAAAAGTGGCCTAATTCATGTCTCATCAAAACGCAGTGTCTTCAGAATTTCAAGTCCGAAACAAACTTGCAAGAAATGAAATAAGTTTCTTAAGTATTCTATAGTATCAAATGATAGAGATTTTAGGGGTCGAATATAAACTTAAATTATCCCCAAACGGCTGCATAAGAGGAAAAAGAAAATAATTTCCAGAAATCTCATTAAAGTAGTCCCTACTCATTTTTATTATATGAGATAAAACTTGAAAGCACTTGAGAAAAAGCAAGGAACATTTGTTTCGATAACAATAACATCATTCAAAATACCCTAGACTTTATAAAACTGGAACATTTTAGACACTGTTAACGGACAGGTGAATCCATGTGTACTTTTGAAAGTTGTAAACTATTTCGCCAAATATTGAGCAAAAATGTTTTTGAGGGTGTCTTGGGTATGTAAAGGATTATTCAATTTTTACAAGGGCAGATTTCAGTGATGAGCACAGCAGTGAATCAGATCTAGAACAGCATCGAACAACAGCAAACATTTACTGATGCAATGAGTCACTACATCAATTCACGGTAAAGAGTTAAAAGTATCCTACGAAATCAGTATTGATGTCGAAGTGTAAAAAATAAAACAAGAGTCACAGGCCTCCAAGGCCGTGGTATCATTAATAAAATCACTTTTAGAAATATGCATAATATTTTTATTGATATTATGATTGCTTTAATTTTTAAAAGTCAAGTCAAAATAAAAAATGGATCGCGATAAATGAGTGTGTAATAACTTAATACGGAAATACCTAAAAAAATAAATAAATTAATAAAATTGAGTATGAAATCACATAATAAACAAAATTACATTTAAAATGCTATTCTCTTAATAATTTGGCTATTTTCTCATTATTTAATAAGATTCATTGATTTTTTGCTGTGATAATTGTTATGAAGAGAATAATTCTTGCATGATATTCAATTACCTAGTTTTTAATTCTATATATTGGGGACACTCTTGTAACTTTTTTGACACATTTTTGTGAGAAAGCTTGCTTTTGGAGATTTTCCAGTAATTTAGCAATCGTGAAGGGACTATTGTGGTGATGTCCCCACTCTATAAATGAAGGAACAAGATATTGAAGAAGATGACGAATAACAAAAGACACACCGCAACTACTCCGAACAGTTAGATAACGTGCAATATGGGGACATATTTCCTTTGACGGTTAGAAAAAGCGAAAGTTTTCTATGTAACTCACGTTTTCATAGCTTTTTAAGTATCTGATCATTGATTCAATTTCCAAGTGGGTCAAGTGACATGTTTTGCACGATTTTTGTGATTCGAACACGATGAATACAAAAACTCCCTGTGAGCATACCTACCAAGCCATATAATTTTCGTGTAAATTCTTAAGACGCAGTAAGATGTGCGAATGTTGATAAAAAGCAATTCAATGCTTTTGCAACCAAGTCTCCCAGCAAGCACTACGAAATCTAAAATTCTCAAAAGAATATTAGGTGTTACCACACGACTGCGTTCTTTAAAAAATATTAAAGTTTCCATATTCTTATTCACACTGTTAAAAAGTACTCATTTAACTAGTAACAACAAAAATAATATTAACCATTCCAAAAAATAGAACTATAAAATCACTAAATATTTCAATTATTTGTCAATTAAACTTATGATCGACCAATGTAAATAGGCCGAGGAGCTGAATGTAGGTCCATTTCTATTGAATGAATGCATTATTCCAGTACAAATTACGTATTTGTACTGAAATGCCAAGGATCACAGAGATTCGTTCATTTACTTCCCCCTAATCCTCATGTAACCAATGCTGGTTCAACATTAATTTGCATAAAAAATAAAGAAGAAAAAATGATGTATTTAAGTCATAAACATTTTTCATAGACAAATAGAAAAATGACAGTAATTTCTTATGGTGGATCTCACCATTTTCGGGTTTGCCCAATGAATGATGATTACTTCAATTGAACGCCCGGTTCTCTATGTGAAAGTATTAAATTAACATTTAAAAATGTAACGTATCTAACAATTGAATTGATTTTTTTTTATAATACAGGTAATACGTGAGCATGGTTTGAAAAGTATAAAATAGGGGTGCCAGGCAGGTCCTTAAAATAATAATTTTTGCAGTGTAATAATAATTACAAAAATATTAGTAATCACTAATCAGTCAAAACTCATCTCAATTTTCCTCTTTGCTATCAAGTAATTTCTTTCATTTTACCCTTTTTTCTAGTCATTTGTTTTCTTCTTATCCCGTGGGTTGCCTGTAACCTCGTTCGTCTGCGTAGCACTCTACTAATGTCTCATTTAGCCCTTCATCGTTCTCCGGATTGCTTTTTCTGCTATTTCCTAGAGGCTATTAGAGCTTGCAAAGTTCGACCTTAAATTGGGACGAGCATTTTATGATTGGCGTCAAATCCCCCTGTGTCACATTTTGGAGGTAACTTTAGCTGTACTTCGTAGACGTGTTTGCATGGCCAGCATCCTGACAGCCCCTGCCACACTCCCTTGAGGCGGCTAGCGAGAAAGGGCGAAGATATCGATGCTTTTTTTTCTTTCTCATAGCCTACGATTGCGACAATAAACGCGCAAACAATTCATACGACAGAGAGACGGAGAGAGTGGAAAAATATTCGCATTGCCAATACGGAAGTCCTGTTGTTTGCTGAGCGTGCTTGTCCATTCCGCTTCGGCGCCCACATCACACGAAAGGGTTCTCTGATGAGAGTCAAAATGACAATCTTCCTCGCATTGTTTCATCTTTCCCATCGGGCAGACGTGTCATTTGATGTCCCGCAATTCCTTAGAAAAATTAAGCAAGACCAAAAAATCTCAGGGAAGTAGCTGGAAGAATTAAGTATCTTTCATTAATATAACATGTCAAAAGAGCACAATGTCCGCTTCCGACGCAAGGAATTTTCTACTCACAAGTAAGTGTAAAAAGTAGTTACGAAAGGTTAAGTTATGTATAAGTTGAAAGCGATATCTTAGGAAACGAATTTAATGTAAGCGAAAAATTATTAGTAATTTTCAGCTATGATTATGAGCCGATACTACTAAAATTTAAACGCGTGGCATAAAGAGTGCTCCGGTCTGCTTAAAAAGTGCCTTTTGTTTATATATTTTTTTAAGTGAATAGAAAGAGGGAAAATATTTTATAGTGACTTTTGGGTTGGAAGGCGGTGAAGTTTCTCATGTTTCACGCTAGGCTGAAGTTACTAAAAAATTCGAAGCCCAAGATTTTCACATCGTCACTGGTGATATATTTTGACCACGCTTCAGAGGAACAGAGCTGACAGAGGCAACGCATTCAGAGAGACACACTGTCAAACAAATTTGTTCAAAATTATTTCTATTCAATCATCATTCGTGACGACAACTACAACTAAGCGACACACAAGAGACACTTCGTTAACATATATTTCAGTTTTTGTTCTTTTCCACCTTGAATTCCCTTCTATTTTTCTCCCTTCATGGCTGGTGTCCTAACACCTCTTATCAAGTGCCCCTACAACGGCTTACAGGATATTGCTGACGTAGAAAACCTGTTATAAAAACGTTCAATGGAATAGAGCTGCTTTACTATAGTATTACTATCATATCTAACAACAAATTTTGAAAAAAAATTAAACGAATCTTTACCATGAGCAAAAGGCATTAGTAAAAATCTCGATGATTTCCATGAGACCACAATTTACACAATGGCAACGTTTACGGGAGTCTAAAACCCAGAGCACACCTGTACATAAAAAAAACGATACACGTGCATGTGAAAGTGCTTCCTGGACCATAGCAGCAGCAAAACGCAAAATATGGGATTCATAGCAAAAGAACGATGAGAGTTGAGTGGACGAAATGAATGAGCTAGGGAGAAAAGATGCAAGGTGAAAACTCTGCAGAATACAAGAGAAAAAAGGGACACATTGGAGACATTACCAATTGCCTCTATGAAACATCAATACAAGGAGACATGATAAGGGAAGACATTCCGATGAAGACCAAGTAATTGATATATATAAGAAAAATCGTAATTATTAGTGTTAGGGGTGATCCACTGGTCCGCGCTGAGTCTGCGTTTCTGCAATACACCACACTACACTCCATTTTAGACTCATTGTCAGTTTGTCCTTCGTATTCTTACACCAGGTCCTCTTCCTTCCTTCTCGGCAGAAAATGAGTGGAGTAGAAATTGAAACATACGAAGGAATATAGCAGGTAGCTGAATATAGAATAGAGTTGCAGGCAAACCAATCTACCGATAGGTTTCGGATGATGATGCTGTCTGCTTGATTTAGTCAATTATTGCTGCATTGATTTCCAGAGTAGAAAGAGTATCAGAGTAGGAGTATTCAGCAAATACTACTATTTTGATAAAATCAACTACTTCAGGCTTCACAAGGTGGAAGTAGAATATTTCCATATCTTTTAAATGCAAGACGAACTTTTACAAGGAAATTGTATGGGTTCGACGAAGGGATCGACGCATTTTATCGTGATACGTAAGCGTCAGGCTGAAATAATATCAGAGCATAAGGCTACATGTGTATACACAGAAATATCCATTTAAATTCAACCCCTACCCTTATGCATCGTTTTGTGTTTACAGTAAAACCTCTGATTGTGAGTAGCTTGGTCTTCGAGTGTTTTGTAAGACGAGCGAAAATCTTTTTTGTACTTTAACTTTGTAGTGAGGACTTTTAATATGAGTAGTAAGGAAATGATTTGACTGCCGAGCATCACGTGATCATCTGAGCCGATGCATGAGGCATCACCGTGGAAAGATTGATGCGCTGCTATATTTTAAAGTGGGACGAAAATAAATGCCAGTTGTATACTTGGACCATTCCTGTTGGGTGGCTGCAGAATCTTCCTTCATAATTGCCTGGTAAAACGAAGATAGATCGCCATAGAGGTCTGTATTCAAGAAATAAGAAAAAGAATAGACCATTTTTATTTTTTTATAGAATCATTACGTCATATTATTTAAATTGTGGAACGGATAATTTGGGTTTTCAATATTTTGCCGGCATCGGTGGCGGCGTGGTAAAGTCCTCGTCTGCTATCCCTAAGGTTTGAGTACCGCCTGAGTGGATTTTTCACCTCCCACGGCATGGTTAAGTGTGCTCGACCGTTGTTGATTGATAAATATCCCGGTGCAAAGGCCATAAAGTGCTGTTTTCGGTAGTCATGGAATATGAATAAATATATATTTTTGGGTAAATTCGCTTTAATATATGAGTGCTTTGGAAAACAAGCACATTTTCGGAACAAATGTTCCTATCAATACAAGGTTTTACTGTATATATTCACCCTTGTGTCGTCAACTTTACACCAGACGAACCCGTACCAATAGAATATTTGTGGAAAAGTAAGTTGTGCTTTTAAAGATAAAGAAAACTCATTTGTATTTTCACGAAAAATATAACCCGCCAGCTCACACAATGAGAAATTACTATGCGAAGTTACAGCAGCGTATGGGCGAATCTACATAACTTTTCGTATTTTAGCAGGAAAATTCCAACAGAATTTTAGAGGAAACTGGTCGGAATAGGTAGTTTTAAAACTTACTTTGTAATATACTGCTTTCGCAAATATTCGTCTACAAGGATTGCTTCGATAGATTTTTAAGAAAATATGATAATATAACTATTATATTTGAAAATTTAACGCCGTGTAATGGAAAAGCCCTGTTTTTATTGGCGATTGTATCCTACCTCAAAAAAATTAAAAGGAATTCCGAAGTTGAGAGACTCTTCCAGAAAAATTTTACAATATTTTTTGTTGGGGTAGCCGAGTATTTTACCACAAACCAGAAACAAACCCGTTTAAAGCTATTTTTTCTAGAGTCATATTCAGGAGTATGACGAGAAAAATAAGTTTTCATTTTCATGATTCAGTTTCATTTTGAAAATCCCCAAAAATTGAAACAGGTACGTGGTATGCAGAAAAAATTTAATCGTTTGATTCTTCAAAAAGTAATGATTGCCGCAGTTGAAATAAAAGTTAACATTGATTAAATTTCCACTGTAATAAAAAATTTCCAAAATGAAACGAGAAGATTGTAAATTTTATATGCTCTAAGGTTCGTAATATTTTTCTTCTTAATAGCATATCCCTAAACTTTCGGGAGGCTTCCAGATATATTACGCTTGAACTTTTTCAGATAGTTCCACGAGAATTCTATGATAGCCTTTTCCAGAACTGACTTCGACTTGAATATTAATATACATGCATTCGACGCTTGGATTAAATATAGAAAAGGGAAAATCGCATACGAAATTGAAGTTTAACTTTACTAGCCAGGGTACCTAAAAAGAGTCAAATAAATTTACTAAAAACAGACTAAACAAAACAGACGAACATAGCAATGAGAAAACGATAGGCTCATTGGCATCACACACTACATAGTCTAACCTACGTATCCCACTGCACCAACCGACCGGTATTTTTGTATGCAGTACGGTTTTAGCAACAATTCCAGCATCAAAAAATCGCATTACATTTTTTTTCAAAACAACGGGACGGACAGGAAACGAGTGTCAATTGCCTCTCTTCCACCGTTCCCCCACTTCCGGTCCCTCCCCCGCCCATCCTTCAGAGCAAAGTGAGCGCTTATCTGAGTTAATACGCCATAAGACCGGAAATAAATGTGTAAAGGAACATGAGAAATTCAAACTAGATTCAATACTAATGGAAACCAGTTAAAAAAGCAAAGACAATTTTTTTGAAACACGATAGCCTCTTGAAAATTGTGAGGCTTTGGCTTAAACCTCTTTAAAACAGTGATTATACTAAAAGCAGAAGATATATGGTTATGAATGAGGAGGGTGATAACAGAATGTGGATTGACAAGCTAGCAATCGAAATGAATGAAAATCACAAGTAAATTACTTGGTTTTTTATGTCGTATTTCAAAGTACTGAAATAAAGTGAATGAAAGTATGTTAACAATTTTGTATTATTCTCTTCTTCTCAAGGAGAAAATTAGAATATTGTTCGGTGATATGGAACCTATATACTAAAAAGTAAAATAGAACAATTGAAAGAGTCCAGAATAGGTTTTTACGGTTTCTGTATCATGTTCGATACTAAAATTACCCCACCTTTGAAAACCATGTTATGCATTGATAATTATTGTCAATATTTAATTTTCATAAGCTTAGTGATAGAAGAATATTGAATGATTTGTTGTTCCTACATGACAATAAATAAAGGAGAGAGCTCTAACTTGTTGAGCAAATTGCTCCTCATGTGACTACCTTTGTTATTCCAAATGTTCAAATGACACATGAAGACGTTTTACATAATGAATGTAAATAGTGACGATTGCAAAAATGCTCCCATAAATAGAAGGTGCGGATCATTTAATACTGTGTGCAATGACCTCAATTTATTTGAGGACCGAAAGAATTCTTATAGAAAAGCTTTCAATAAATTGTCAGCACTCAAAATGTAAATTATAAATCATGATAATGTATATGTATCTATTATATACTTTTGGCCAGCTTGACTCTATGTTGTTTTTTTAATAATTGTTGAGATTTGCATTTCGATGTTATTGTTCACCCTTTAATTATGTTTATACGTTGGGTAAACGTTAAATTCAATAAATTCAAATTCAAATACAGTATGACCCCGCTTATCCGTCACCAATGGGACCGAGAGCATGGTCGGAACACAAAAAAGGTCGTATTATCAGATGAACACATTTATTTACATAAAAACGTGATAAAGCTGTAGTTGAAACAGAAAATGTTGCTATATGTACGGTTTTACAGATATAATGTTACTGTAAACCATACATATAAGTATACTGAAATAAAAATACTTAACAGTAAATGCAGAGAAACTAATTGTTGAGTCATGAAACACCATAAAACACAATAAACACTATAATCGTTTCACTATAATACACTATGAACGTAATGAAACACTATACAGTACATTTAATGTTCTTACGCTGGTCGATAAAAGGTTGTAATGTTCTCTTCCTTAGCAGATGACAATCGCGATTTTGCTGCGATGTTCCTCCATTTTCGTATCCGCAAAATGTCCATTCACAGACAACACCGTAAACAAACACCGATAAGCGGCGCGACGGCTCGGTCGAACTAAGCGAGGAGTCCGACCATCCGAGGTCGGATTAGCGGGGCCCTACTGTAGTGTGAATGGCAATAAAGAAAGCGGTGGACCCAGGTAGTCTTGAATATATGTAGTGGAAGATACTCTTGAGAGAAGGATTAATGGGTATTCCTAAGAACAGGAGGACCTGCATAAAGCAATGCGTAGGGGTAACTGAAGCAAAATAGGTATGCAAAGATATACGCAGTCAGTCTCGCGGGTCTATCACCGAGAACTAAGCTTTTTTGACTGTGTCCACCCCAAAAGGGAACCACTTAATAGATATGTATGTATATATGTGGTGTAATGCATGGAACAATCAATCTGAAGGATTAAAAAAAAATATCCACGGAAGGAATACATTTAAAATTGTGACGGATGCTAGTATTTTTTGTAACAAAACAGTCAGCCATGAAGGAATAAAGCCACAATCTGAAAAGAGGATGGAATGGAAAGCTTCTGCAAGCCCATCTTCAGATTGATGACTGCTAATGAGAGCAAATGCATGCACGTAATGTCAAAACGATCTACATAAAAAATAATGAAAAAACTTATAGACGACACATTAGAATAGGTAGCGAGTGCCAATGACCTTTAAGAACTTCCCACTTCCGGACTCTGGGCAAAGTTCGCAAAGCTGAGTAACAGAGTTAATGTTCCATAAGACAATCGCAAAGCCCGGAAGGAATATGCGACGGATATGAGGAATTCCGACGACTCCATCCTTGAATTCCATAAGTGGGAGAAGACGTTAAGTTAGTCTTCCGCGATGGTTCGTTTTCAAACAGCGAAAGCCGTCGCCTTGTTGCTCTCTCGACTTCCACTTCCGAATACTTTAAATGGGGCGTTTTCTTCCGTTGCTGTGTGCGGACGTGGACAAGCCGTGCACACGAGCACGTTGGTTGGCGTGGAGGAGACGGTTCTGCTTGCGTATTCACGACTTCTTCTCCGCCACTTTCACCTCCTACCCTTGTGATCTCATGTTTATTCCGCAGTGGCTATATTAGCGACTTGATCAGAAACGAAACAGAAAATCCACTTTCCCAAGTGACTTTGCCGCGAGCTCTCCATTGGCATTATTCCCCACAGGAAGGTGCAGGAGAAGTTTTAAAGGTCCAAATTCATGGAATTAGCGGCAGGCGGGATAGATTATTGGGGAGCGGCCTTTGATTTCCACTTTCTAAAGTCGGGAAAAAAAATACGAGCCACGAGTTAAGGCTTTGAACCTCATCCATGGAACCAGGCAGGTGAATTTATTGCTCTTGTTTATCATTCAAGCCATTAAGCACCATTATTATGACCTATAAACACGCAAATAAAATCAAGATATTTCATTCTTATGCACAGAATATTCCTGCAGTGTGAAGTCCTTGAACAGAGAATTCCCATGAGTAATATGGCCTTATCCTGCATATGACGTGAAAGCCTATGTTCTTCGACTGTTCCCAGTTTTTATGGCGCTGAAAATTATTGTTGTACATTAAACTACATCCATTTAACTTTAAACAACGGTATTTTAATACCTTGATTCAAATGAGATCAGGATGTGCTAACATTTCCTAAAAAAAGTAGGACGCATTCATGACATAATAGGAGGAGCCTGAGCTTACATTTTTGATTAAAACTGCTCGGAATACAATGAATAAATCCCTAGTATTAGCTATTTTTATAAAAAGAATTTCTTATTTTAATATTTTCACAGGATGATTTCCATTTCATGCCCAAACATTTCATCGGAAATTTGCCAAGCTCACTTAACTCACAGCGTTCAGTCAAATATTTAAATTAATATAGCATTGGTTGTAAATTGCTGGATGAAGAATATTTGTTTCGTTATCAGTGCTTGAGCGCACGATTAGAATCGAGGTATTCAATTTTTACACGAATTATTTTTACAGTTTCAAATCAATCTCAGCGAAACAACGTTTCATTTTTGTCGTGAATTTGAATGCATATGCACTAACAATAGTGCTCATTTCTTTCTCGTTGGAAATAATTTTCGAAATACCCATATTTTAGGATGATTTACCTTTGATTTTCATATTTCATAAAACATTTACAAGCCAAAATCTCAGCAGATTATGATGAGGAGTATGAAAATTGATAGGAAGAACGATGCAATAAACTAATTTTTAATAATTTCTTCGACTCTTGATAATAAAAGCATTGGCCCCTCAGCCAGTACGAAAATAAATTCCGAAGTCAAGATGAGGGGTTATAAAATTGTCAGCTGAAAAATATGCGCCATATTATCGCTAAGCCCCGCGAGCCGCCACAAGGACGCATTTCAGGGGAAATGGTTTTCAGGACACGAGTTATTTTTGCGTTACACGAATAAAAAAATGTTTGAAGTAAGAAGAAAAAATTGTGTCAAGTTGAGTTAAAGTAAACAATAAGTCATTTTGATTCCCTTGTAATTATGAGTTTATCTAGGGGAAAAGGAGCATACAAGTCCATCGGTCCTTGAGTCTATTTCGTTCATATTGGTGTCAAATCTATCGATGCATTAGGTGGCCTAATAGTCTCGTTAGTTTAAGAATTGAACTTCAGAGCCCTTCACATTGTCAGATTTTTGACAATTTTCTTCGTGCCAGCATTGACATTTCCAGCATTTTCCACGTAATTTTTCCTCGACATGTATTTCCCCTACCCAAATCAATTCTTTCTCAGATGGGTCACTAGTACTCACTTAATATCCACATTAAGCCTGATTAATGTAAAATAAGTTCTTTATACGATTTTATTTTTACCAGTTATTTAACCAGTTTGTGGTCGCGCGCTATTATGCCCCTAACCGGACTTCGTCA
Organism: Pyrrhosoma nymphula; assembly: GCA_963573305.1. NCBI lineage: Eukaryota > Metazoa > Arthropoda > Insecta > Odonata > Coenagrionidae > Pyrrhosoma > Pyrrhosoma nymphula. The sequence continues at coordinate 61,746,312 of OY754339.1, read as the reverse complement.
TATTTTCTCTCTAATGTAATATAAATTTCTAGTATTGAAGCTATTTAGAAGAAAATAAATGTATTATTTGCTCAACACCCACTCATTTTTTCCCATAAGACTTTACTTATTCATTTTCTTTAGTACTAGAACGCCATCCAATAGTTGTGCCTGGGGAGTCGATATCCAAAAAGCGGCCCCGATTTACCTACTGCATTTACCTGCCTGCCAGTGAATCCAAGTATTTTAAAGGCTATTGCGCAAATTTTCCCTGTGTAGAATGGATCTCAAGAGAGGTCTGGTGTCCGGATCCTCCTACTCTCAGTAAAAAATAGTCAAAATACTCGAGTTAGAGGTACTCTATCTTAAAAAAGAGAAAACCGACTTTACTGCGCTAAATTCAAATGAAAGCATGTTTTTACATTTATAAATGGAAGTTAAAAGTTTTTTATCAGAGGTGTACTTTAAAATTATTGTGTTTGGAAAAGTCGCTATTTTTGGAGCGTAAAATATAGGTACTAACATATAGTGTGTCACGTAATCATCCATGTTTGAGCTCTTAGTATTCTGTTACTTTTCACCTTAATAGCTTGCAATTTTTGATTGTATAAGACAAATTTATAGTTAACAGTTTTACTGAAACGATTTGATTTTACTGCGAATATTGTATGAGATGTTGATAAAAGTGTGAAAATCTGCTGACTTCGAAGCGAATGTCCTACTTGAAACTTGATTGGGATTGCTGTGTGCTCTTGGGTGTTAGCATTACGAATATTTAGGAGGATAGTTGAATATGACCTCTATAGCTAACGCTGATTTTTATTTTTTTAAATTTTGCGCCAGCCAAACATAGCATGAGGGAGGAAGGAGAAGGCACCTGCGCGGTTGCCATGGACTGCCATATCGGGGGTAGTAGTAGGTATTATTTTTGTTTAACGTGCTTCGACGGCTAAGGTACTGCCTGCCACGAGCAGACAGGGGCAACAGCACTCGGAGGAATCGGAGGATCATCCCTCCAAACTCAAGCTGAGTCCAACGATGCTTAACTTCTGTGACTGATCGGGAAACGGTGTTTCCATCGTTGCAGGCCGTTGCCCACCATATCGGGGGTTTCTTTATATCCCGACAGACACGATCATAGTAAATCGCCTTCAGGAAGGTAGTTTAAAAAGGGTACTTTCTAATAATTTTACATCAGCACTTTTTGCAAATGGAAGGCTGCTCAGTCTAGTCTAGGCAGTCAGATGTGTAGTAGGTACTTTCTTATGACTATATTTTCTCCATTTTCATGTTTCCACCCCTTTTTTTATTATACTTTTGGCATGGCTGTTGTATAAAGCTGTTGGCTTCAGCTTACTTGCGTTTTCAATATTTATCCTCCTGAAATAAAAGAAAATGTTCGGTTCCAGGAGTAATAAACCTGACTTTCTTCCTTCCAACGTAGCGAGGCGGTAAATGAACCCATCCGCATCAATGCCAATGAGAGAAGGTTGAGGTGTTTCGGGCGACAGAGCATGAGATTTTGAGGGCCAGGCGTGATGTTCTATAGCTGAGAAAAGTTATGCTTATTAGGTTTTGAATTTTGAAAGATAATATGCCGAAAGGCGAAACAAATATCCTTTAATTCCTATGATTATCATCGTCAATTAGCACTCATAAATTCATGGATTGGTTTACTACACACTTCCATCCCATTCCACAGTGGGATAACCGCTTTTTTCCTTCGTAAATAGTTGTTATAAAATTCTTTTTCTGATGTACTCAATACTAGGTCTCCAATGGGTATTCTGCTTTTTCCCTTCATATTCCATATTTGATAGCAAGAAGCAGTTATGTCTCAAAATATGTACCATAATTATGTATATTTTACACCGTCGAGTTTTCATTGACAGCATTATCTCCCCAACACCTCACAAAACTTATACGTTGGTAACTAGCACTGTCAATTTTACCTCATCATCTATATTCTACAACGCCACCTTTTCTAGTTCGCTAATGTCTTTTACTCGACTCAAATTCACTGCCATATTAGGAAATTCTCCATGCATGTGCATTTATGAAATGGGTAGGTACTTTATTACTTCAGAACAGGTGCTCCTAACACTTATTCTGACATAATGCCTTTATTGCTCAAGTTCACTTTTGAGCTCACTATAGTTATCCCATTACTTCTTCCATCACTGATGATCCCACTTCCCAAGGAGCTAAATTATTCCGCTGCTTTCATTTTTTTCATCTGAGCCTCATGGTGTCATTGCATTCTTGATTTCTTCCACAACAAAGATTGATTTGGATTGAATCAGAAACATGAAACTCTTCGAGTTGATAATAAATTGATAAACGCTTGTGACCAGTTAATAGGCGTCCGTTAAAATTTCACACGCATTACGACTGTGAGTAGAAGTATCGGGTATATTATCGTATTTTAAGATAAAGTTTGAATTTATAATTTACGGTACACCATAGGGCAGAGAATAAATACAAAGGTCTATTCTCGAGCCAATACTTCCTAAGATAGATTATTTCTCACAATTGGTTGCGTAGACCAGGTAGATTATTTGAGCCAAAACTCATTACGAACACATATGTAATGTTTAAATTTACATTTTTTATGCCTAAACCTTTTATTTAGGTCATTTACCTTCACAATGCAGTTTACGCAATAACACTATCTCTGGTGCATTATTGATTTTTGCTCGAGAATATGTTTCATGAATAAGTCTGCAGTAACTCATTAATAAGCAAGCTTTTAATAATCATTCATAAACCAATTACTTTAGTCTGTTTAACCGTTACTTCTCTCTCATATCTCTTGCAGTTTTTACAACATTAAATTCATGTTTATTTATGCGCTCCCCATTAGCAATTGTACACAGATACTTCCTAACCTTTGAACAGAAAATAGCATTGCGGAATTAATGAATGGAGATTAATCTAACCGTACAAACCACAAGGCCTTGTAATAGCTGGTAAGATAGCATATACATTTCATATGCCACCGAGTTTAATCATCGCCAGTAAGCTGTAACTGTGATTTTTGGACTTCAACATGTTCCTATTTGGGCAAATTATACTACTATTACTCCCATTCAACGCCAAAAATAAGAATATTATACAAATTCAAGCCTCATTAGAGAAATTAAATGGATTTTTTTTAAGAATATGATACACGTTCCACAATTGAGAAAAGTATAAATTCCAATGTAAAGGAAAACATCTCCTATAAATGAAATCGTACCGCAGTATATGTTTTATAACCACCGCTTTTACACATTCCTTATGATTACTCAAGTCGTATATTTCTGAAGCATGACATTGAAGTGTATACCCCGGGTTCGCCGATAAATTTCAGCCGCTGTTTGAGAGAAAGTCATGATCACAATGTCCTAGATTTCCTTTCATCATTGTCATATCTCGATTTATAAAAATATTCAATGTCCATAATAATAATAAGTCTTAATTTGGTTGACATTGAGAAAAACTAGTCTCTTCTTCCACCTAAACCCTAATTCATAATCGCCGACATCAGAATAAGTATGATTACCTTTTTCCAGACCCTAAATTAGGCAGTTCTACATGTAGCTCACAGAAAAAATATACCATAACTGAGTATTAAGACGTGATTTGCTACAATTTCATTAAGAATATACGGAAAAAAAATTTTAAGATCTAGAACTAGATCTGACAGAAATTTTCTATCATGATATAGAATATTTTTATCAAAATTAGCAGTTTTGCACCTGACTTTGTAAAATGTTTAACGGAAAATCTTTACTGCGGTTAAAAGGAGTAGACGCTTAGCAGCATGTGCTCCCGCTACGTTTGCTAATCTCAGCTCAGTAGAGAAAAACGTTCTGTGGAAATATTTTAATTACTTTTCCAATTCATATAGAAAAACGCGAGCGACGAGTGAAAATAGCACAATGACGAGAAAATTGAACTTGAAAGTGATGAAAGAGAACACATTGACGCGTGCCCTTCTATTCACGTTCAAAGAAAAAATTTCCCGAGTCCTTTGCTGCAAATACCTTCAATAAAAAGCTGTAACCTCGTTATTTTGACTTGGTTTTCTAGCGAAAGTTGAACTCAAACTTTCTAGCATAGGTCAATCTTGGATTAGCTAATTGACAGATGCATCCCATAAAGCACTAAAAATGGGATTAATTACATCAATGACCACTAGAAAAAAGAAATGGTGACTCTCCTTGAGTTTCAATATTTATAAAATCTTAATCAATGCTACTATACGTAATATCGGTTAACTATATTCCTCCATGCTTCCTAATTATGGCAATTCTTCATCATTCATTCACGAGTCTTCAATTTTTTTAAGGATTATTGCACTTATTAAGCATGTCCAGATTAAGAACATTGATTAATGTAAAATATTAATTTCATATCATTTATAGCATTCCAAAAATGTTCAATACTTCACCTTGTGCCCATTAAATAATATATATAAGCTACAAGCACCGCAACCCATCAATTGATAGTAAATACTTTTTTCGCCTAATTGCATTTTTGCATATATTTATGATTCATAAACGCAGGTGATCACCACAAAATGTACTTGTAAATTATTTTCAAAGAAAATGCCTTATTTCAACCAGAAAAATATATATTTTCAATATTTTCAAAATTCTGGGCAGTTTTCCTGTATTTTTTTCTATACTCGTGTGTGTGAAAATGTCCTCTATAACTCTGCTCCCAGACAAGGTTTGACATAGTATGCCTTTCTTTTTCTAGGTATTGACCGGAAATATCGTAGGAAACTAGTCTGTGCACCGCAAGCATGATCTCGAGCTATTACTACTGTTACATGATCGCGGTAGGCAATGCCGGTTAGTGTTGATGGCAGATGTCTCATAGGATGAGATGTGCTTTGTGTGGGTGCTCCAATGGATCCTCCATTGTATGAAGCGTACTAATGATAAATAATACTCTCTTAGAATATGAACGAGACATGGAGTAGAACAATCGCCAGGCCCCCATTGTTTAGTGCGATGCGCCTGTTCCTGAATGACGTGTTATTTTTACCTGTTTCCGTCTTTATTCGGCCTGCAAACTTCATCTTGCTTTGACCTTCCACGTAGGTTCTTCGTATATTTGCAGAAAATAAGATAAATATGTAGGCCTTAGGAAAACATCCACTAGGATCGGAAATCGAACCACGGACCTTTGACTTGCCAGATCAAAGCGCAGACTACCACACCACCCAAGCTTCCTTATTCAATTAGGGAACGATTTAAGGAAACAAGAAGCTTATAAGCAATTTCATCGCCGGTTTCGGCGGAAATGAATTATATTCAAATATGAGAATACAAAAAAGGACCAATTTTCTCTCACTTCGCCCCAGGTCCTGCCATTAAAGCAAAACTGCCATACTAAGAGTTTCTAGCCAAGATAAAACCCTTAATCTTTCCTCCATAAACAATTTAAACAGAAGAATCACAAGTGGAGGTATAGGAGGTTCTGGAATTAACCAATTACTTCCCAGACGTATCCCATTAGCTACAACATAAATATTTTCTTTCCGGCAATCATTCAATCAAATTGAAAAGCATGCGTTAATTTTCATACAGCCCCTTAGGTCCCAAGGTTCCCGATATTTCCATTTTGAAGAGCTAAAACCTCACTGGAAATGAAATCTTTATGTAGGGTATTGTGATGGGTAAGAACTGCGGGTCAGAGATATCAGCTGAGACTATAGGTATAAAGGTGTAGCGAAACTTGGTGGCACTCGCTTGTGAAGATCATAATGCAAAGGAGAGGAAATCATATATGAGATGTGGGTTGAAGCGGCCGAGCCTTTTTCCAGGGGACCCTGCGGGAGTCCTTCGATAATTTTGCACGCTCATCAACGGTCAGTGTCCGCTAATGCCCCGCTGGTGAGTGCCACCAATATACGCTATACCAATAGTACTCGTAACCATCTGCGTGGGCGGCCGAAAATTCCATTAATTTCTTTCCTGATCTATGTCAAATAACTCTGGTCACTCATCCCTATGAATTTTAAAGCCATCCACGATAGATGATGATCTTTTCTTATTTCGATTGATATTTTTTTTTATTTTCCTTATGCCTTTACACCACTTTACATGATATCCTCCAATTGGGCTTGGTTTTAATATTTAAATCAACACTAAATTGAAAAATTCATAGGTCATGGAAACGTATTTCAGCACTGAACTGCAAATAATTACTTTGGCCCTTTGCCAATAATATGGTAAAGCTTGAAAATTACAAAGGCAGATCTATAGAAAATCAAAAAAGATGAAGGAAGAAAAGAAAAGTAGACAGCAAATAATTTGAATAGCGTCGATACCTATAGGCGATTTTTAAGCAGTTCATTAGTTTCATCAACGCGAACAAATACGGTATTAATGGAGCCGTACAACGTGATTTCAACTTGGAATATGACTGGACCCATGTGAGTGATGGTTGAGGCCGAGACTTCGTGGAATTCCATTCCGAAATTCATAGAACTTAAAAATAAAAATTACGTTTTCACTGAAAAGTAATTTTATTGCTCCAGCAAAATAAATGCCAATCAAAATGAAATCGCTAAGCCGCTATTTGATGTTCCATCACTCTGACTGACTTCCTCTCCCTTAATAGTTAGTCCTAAACGACATTTGTTCTCCTCTGCTGGATATTTCGTCAGGGTTGAAATGCCATCTGAAAACTTTCCAAAAACCGATCATCTTCTTCCCCAATTCTCGCAAGACCATAACAATTCGAACGACAATCGGAGTGACTGGTCAGCCCTGACGACGAACGAAACTTGCTAAATAATCCGGTCAATTGGCGTCTCCGCCAATTTCAATGGATATTGTGACGATTATGCCTTCAATATCACGAGGATTTTCGACATTTTTCATCAAATTATTAAAAAATTCACATTTTGTTTTTTCATCAACATTTACCAAAATTGGTAATGCTTCCAATAAAATAAAAAATAATGAAATTTTTTTTCAGGTAATTTTTTCTTAAATACTACCTACTTTTTAAATCTGTCTTGGGAAAGCAGCTGCGGAAAGCTGGGTCTTATAAACTTTCTTTTAAAAAATTTCTTGTGTGAAAATTAAAGTTAATTCATTCTCAAATCAATAGCACTAAATCCAATTGATGTAATATTCTTTACCCCAGCTCTAATAGAATAGCAAGACAGCGAAAAGGCTAAGTCATCTCATGTTAATGAGACGTTATAAAAACGCGCCAAAGAGTTAATAAGTGGCCAACTGCCAAGATTTTATCGCACCAAGAATAACAATCGAAACACTTCGCGAGATTTTTCATTATACATAATAGAGACCATATTCGAATTTAAATATTAACTTCAAGCAGAACCAAGAAGCATGGCGTAAATATTGCCTTAAATTTGCCTTAAATTACTGAAATTCTCAGTAATTTACTAAATACGCATTTATAAGGTGCTAAATTGACTCATATTTTTCACGCCCTACGATGAAAACCCAATTCACAATCGATGATTTTTTTCTATTCAGTAAAAAATACTGCAGTGATTCATCGATTTATTTTTAAAAGCAGTTGAGAATTTAAACAAACTACACACCTAATTCTGACGAGATCTATACGTTATAAATTCCTCATTTTTAAATGGTCTCTCTGGAAAGCAGGCGATTTCCCATAAAAAAACAGTTGGTATTTTATTTTGCAAGTATTTCGAAAAGTTCAATGGTAATTTGCTGATATTGTATTCTCATTGTAAATATGAGATACTTTTCTTTGTAATGAGTTCATTGGTTCAATAAAAATTCGTGGAATTTTATTTGAAGCGATATCTCGCTCAAAATACCTTAAACCCGGGTCCATTGATTGTGATAGAACAGAATTGTTATCTGGCTACTGCTTTTACTTTCACTGATAAAATGTAACATCATCCGTATACAGAGATTAAGGAAGAGAATAGATGTAAACATACGATTAGATAGCTCAGGAGATTTTTGAAGACATTAAAATGATCAATCGGCCGTATTTTGTGGATCAGTTTTGAAGTTAACATGCCGAAAAAGTAGACATTGTTAGGAAAATGGTCTTGGTACCGTAATTATCAATCAAAATGCCAAATGGAAATAATAAATAAAATAATATGGCATCTTCCTCTAAATTGATGGAAATAATTTCACTGGATAGTCATGTTGGGTGCATTATTTTTCACAAAAAAATAGGTCCAGTCAAGGAACCAGTCGTGCGTCAAGATGCCACCTACTCTCTGGTTTCATCCATGCTCCATACCACGGACCACACAAAACACGCTCAGGTTCCTTGCGAGGGAACCGGGAGCCGATTGCAATATTCGGTGCAAATTGCCGAATTACCCACTTAGCCCCTCCTCAGGTGGGGAAAGGGAGGGTAGCAATTTAACTTGGCCGTAGGTATCTATCGGAGGCGTTGGTTTGGGTTGAGCGTCGGCGATGAGATGGAAAATAATGATAAGGAGAGAGAGTGAAAGAGAGAATGGTCTAGTGAAGATGATGATGACGAAGGAAAGGTAAGGGGTGGGTTGGGGGAGGGGTTGGGAGAGGGGGAATGGCGTGAGGGGAGAAGATGCTCGGTGGAGTGAGAGGTGTACACTATCTGGGTCAGTTGGCAAGCAAGCAAAGCCCTCTCCACCTATAAGTGGGTCTCCGATCCATATTCTCCACCTTTTCTCCAGCACACCGCTTGCTTTCTTTCTCTCCCGACGACCCGCCCACAACCACCAACCCTCCCCCTATTCCTCATCCCGCGTACCCCCCTTACCCTCCCCCCCCATCCGACATCTTCTCACGCCTTCGCCAGCAACGAGCCATGTCTCACGATTCCGACATCTCCTGCCCCTTTTGCCCGCCGACACAACCCACAAGCCATTCTCTTCTCCCCGGCCGTTCTCCCGCAGTCTCATTATTTTCCGGACGATGCTCTTGACCTTCTGCACGGTAGCCACGATCAACGGGACGCCAAAGGTCGCTCGCTCACCAAAAACTCTCCCTTTTTCCCATTCCATTGTGGCCGTCGGATCTCTCTTTTTTTCCTCGAGCGCTACCTTGGCATTGAAGTGCAATTCGAGCAAGAAGGGCCTCGAAAATTAAAATGCCATGCCTAACGGTGCGCAAAAAATCATGAAAAAAATGGCTGGTGTGCTTACATCAAGGAGGTTTAAAAAAAAATGAAGACGACTTTCCACTAGATTCTTATGCCTGTTGCTCACGGTAAAATTTTCTATAAAAGAGTTTTATAAAGATTTTTATTGAAACTTTTATGAATTGTACGTAAAATTTAACAGCTTGCTCACGGTAAACTATTCATAAAACCGCAACGTTGACCAATCCGTCATCTATGAAATACTTTGCGAACATTACAAGTGATAAATGCACTCTCTTTTGGATTACTGTTTGGGTAAAAACTATGTTTATTATTTATTTAGTTACTTTATGACCACCCTCAACGGCAAGGCCTTGTTTATAAGTCTACGCTCTTAAGGTGCGTAGACTTATAGCTCCTAGTCTACGCTCTTAAGGATATGAGAGTAAGAATGATCAGGCGAATGCATTAATAGCAATAATTGCCATGAACTTCCAGCCATGTTTGTTTACGTTTTTATTGCTTGACTTCTCATAGATACGAGATTAGTAACGCGATGAGCGGAACATCTCATTGGTTGTTGCATAAAACGGTTTTATGGAAATAGTACCTGTCCTATTCCGTAAAATGTTTTATAAATCTAGGTTTTATAAAACAGTTTTATCGTTAGCAAGCTCATTTTTATAAAATTAGTCGATTTTATAAAACGTTTTCCCGAAGATTTTACCGTGAGCAACAGGCATTAGGCCATTCTATCATTGCAGTCAGCACAGTTTAGGTTTTACTCTGGCGTACGGTTATTTTGTTTTATTTTTGTCAAAAATGTTAAAATTCACAGGTCATGCGATTTTTTTAACGAATGGTAGGTTATACTAGGTGCAAAATCCTCCCCATGCACCCCTAAACTTGCTTCACGTTCACCCATGAGCGTTTATGGCTTATGCCTCCTAATTTCGTTTTCTCCTCTTTGGACTATATCCCTTGCCTCACTCTCTTGTAGCCTCTCGCTTGATGCATAGCGTAATCAAACATAGGTGTAATCCAACGATGGCGGCCTTATTCATAAATTTTTAATTTTGTACGCTTTACCTTTACCTTTGATCTAAGAGAGGATGTCCAACGGGACTAAAATTTTTATCACGCTTCGAAGTAAGTTTAAACTTTCATGGTCGGTTATTAATTAAATACCAGTGAGCAAAAATTATGAATAACCACAACCATGGTTTCGAAAGTAGACTCCCACGACTATATTCATAAATGTGTTAGGTAGTCCATTTCTAAGGAAAGTCTGAACGCATCGTACTTTTAACGACGTTTTATCCTCGAAATATTTTGTTCCCGGCAGAACTAGTTCTAGAATATTAAACTTATGGCATGCTGAGTCAGCTTTCAACATTTCAACTTACTTCGACGGGTAGTACAGCGTTTTAGGTATTCCTCACTTATACCAAGACTATGTAAAACCTCCTTAAAATATCTATGAACAAGGCCGAGGCCGTTTTCGAAATACACCAATATCTGCGTTGCAATCCGCGAGTGACTAGAAGGGATATAGGCAGGGGATGTAAGTATACCACTTGTTTTTGAGTGATTCCAATGAAAATGTTTCACACAAATGTTCATATGCTGCAAAAAAAACATTTTCATGGAATAATGCTCCATTACCACAGACTTGCCAAAACTTGTTCTTTATATGCTTGAAATTATTTACAGAGCACAGAAATAGCTTTTTCGAAAACTTCTACTCTTTGTGATGCTCTCCTACTACGCATTCATGTAGTTTGAACTAAACTATTCTCTAGCTGTAATAGATATCAGAGCAATTACAGATATGAAACCGTTCAAAGTCATTATCAGCACAAGGCAATGCTCAAACTAATACGACGGTATTTATAGCTTTTTACGACCAGGTTTGTGAAAACGAGTACGTAACTATTATTGAACTAGTAGTTATTTATATCATCATCGTATGCACAAATGGTGTTATCATTTTGTTAATAAAGGTCTAAAAACGTTTTTTCATGCACTTTCAGTAGCTAAGCCAATATTTTTACCACCGTTCATTTCCTAATATTGTTATTCTCGGAAGTATTAGTTCCGATAAAATTATATACACGGCACATAGAGTAAATGTTGAAATTTTGAATTCAATGCGATGCGGTTTACAAATTTTGGCCCCATTTGGAATCATCACTATGACTAGGGACAAATGAAGCTTCCTTAATCCGGGTTTAACGAAAATTCTTCGCATGTGAATTTTAGTCACATTATTATCGTACGTGTTACTTGTAGTCATTTTCTGCTGTATTCATACATTTAATTTATACCTGGGGTTCCTTGTATTCCTGTTCAAAGTGAGGATTTGAATAGGAATAATCTTGTTTCCACTTCATTTTAGTAGTTAGAGTCACTTTATGGCAAACAAAGCATAGATTGAACTTCAGGCTTAAACTGCCGGATAGCATGCCAAAAGGCGCTAAAACGACGTTATGCATAATATATTCAAAGGTTTCAGGCTATAGTTAATGGAATATGATAATATATATAAAAATTCATTTAAAAGTAGCATCACACGATCTTATTTCGACCAGTCTTAGACTTGGTCCATTAGCAGTATGAATAAAGCATTGGGTTATCCAAAGAGACGTAAGCTCTTCTCTGATCATGGCGATGAACTTGACCTTCCACATGGTAGCAACACCACGATCAACATACCCCTAAGGTCGCTCACCAAACCTCTCCCATTCCCATTCCCTGCGACCGCTGGTTTTCTCTTTCTTTCTTGAGCATCACCTTGGCATTGAATTTAGAGCACCAGGAAGAAAACTCGTGTGATTTAAGTCACGTTATCATCATACGGGTTCTTCGTAGACGCTTACATTTAGGTGTACTTGCATAAGGCCCAGCTCTCTAATAATTGGTTAGCCTTGCATGATAATATATCCATTATGGTAATGAGATGGTTATTGAGGGTTTGGATTTTGTGATGCACATCGGACTTTAGGCCAATTTATTTTAGCATCATCCATAGGAAAGTGCACCCACATTGGTCATCACCCAGAGGGAATGTTTAACCAGTCGTTTCCGTTATAAAACTAGCCTCGAGTAGGTAAAAATACGACACTCAGTAAATTCGTACAAGGTATTATATTCCTGACCATGAAATCGACAGTACCTGACATTAGTGAGGCATTGAGAGTGATTCGAGCTCATTCCCCATGAAATCATACAATGAAAAACAATACTGTTGCATGAACTTTTTTTATTCTATTTTTTTTGCGAACACCGGAACTGTCAATATTGTTAAGGAAACCCTCAAAGATGAGTACTCCTCCCACTTTTTTTAAACCGCCATATTTTTTCTCTCGAGAGAATTTCAAATATCCAATTTTAACTATGTGTTACATTTTTGCATATATTTTTATTCTGTAGGTAACATATTATTTACAGCTCCTCCAACGGAGAAATTGAAGTCCAATAATTGAGATGATCTGGAGCATTGAAGCAATTTTTGTTTGCTTTTAGATATAAAGGATTGATTTGATAGTTTATGAGTTATTAAATCTTTTACTACATTAACTTGACTACGAAAACTCTCAAAACTGAGTCATCTCATCTTTGTATAGTTTTCTGGCGTCAAGAGCAGGTTTTTTATGGTAAACAATACTGATTTCAAGTGGTTTCATTAGCAAAGCAATGTAAAAGGAAAATTCAAGGAAATGTTTTCCATTCTGTGTAGATTAGTATGTTTTTAGGATCAATCCACCGTCATAATTAGTTCTCGATATATTAAGGTTAGAATAAACATCAATATTCTCAAAGAATCTTCTCTCACGGGCGTCATGTTGGAGAAATGGCTGACACGAAAAAACGAGGAGTGATAGTATTTTGAAAACGGTCGCATTCAGCTGTAATCTACACAATATTATACAGCTACAGATACAGTAGATACAGCTACAGATACAGTAGATACAGCTACAGATACATACAGCTACAAGCTTCTCTATGTACACAAAATTATGTGCGTGAAAAAAATGTTTATTGCCATGCAACCATCACTGGGCAATGTGACACGGAGTCACCCTAATTTCTGATACAGTAGGAATGAAAGTGAATGAAAAATAAGAAGCACGAATTTGTTGAGTGTCTTACATGATTCCCCATTGTCAATCCGGAAAACTTCGCTTTTAGGATCAAAACTTGCATTCTGTTTGCGTTTGGATTTTCGAAAAGTAAGATAGGTGACCGTCAATTGAGGTTATTTGCACATTTTAATATTCGTAGATGGGATGGTTAAGGGTGGATCTAGGAGGCTGAAGAAGACTGGAGAGAAACCAGTCGTCGGAAATAGCCTATTCTTTGCGAAAGATACCAAGGGTTCCACTGAGTATGAGCTTGCGTAATTACTGCACTTGAAGTGCTGACCACATAGCACCGAAGAAGGGATAGATGCTCAGCTAAAGAAATATCCACCACATCAAGGTTCAAACCTGGCACCTTGAAATTACGAGCCACTCACCACGTCACCAACTCAATTATCATCATGCAGGTTCTTGGAAGGCATTTGCAGCCGTATTAATATATTAAGTCCAGATTTTAATCGGTCAGTCTATTTTTCATCTACAAGCAAGAAAGGGCTTGTGGAAGAGGGGGTGTTATGACGCCAGCCATGAATTCGGGAGAGAATGGGGAAAAATAAGGGAGGTGAAAGTGGACGTCAGTGCATTATACGTTAACTTCTGCCATGTATCTCTATTCTTTTATTCTCGTATCTCTTTTGGAGATGTGATGACGGTCTCAATAATATCCCACATATCACCCAAGAACTCACGTGATTGAATTTTTCAAATAATATTAGTCCTTTGGGTAACCGCTGAAAGTATATCGGCTGTACTGGAAATATGTTTTAGCATTAATATTCATCGGAATGCCGAAAGCTATTTTTTTACCCTAATTCCCCTCGTAATGACTTAAGTAAAGCTGCCGTATTGACTAATCATGATAGCTTTCACCATTGAAAACCATGTGAGCCACCGCTTCGCTTCTTCCGTGATCATACAAGCGTTTTATCCCATTTTTGTACTTTATTTGATGCATCCACCGATGATCTTCTCAACGAATGACCTTCACTAGAAAGCTTGCGTTCAGCTTTCGCTGGAAAATTAAGTCAAAGCCATGAGGTTGCCACTTTTATTGGAGGTGTACGCAGTTGAGAACAATTATTTTATATACACGCGAAGAGATGAGCAAGCTCCAATGTTTGTTATATTTGGTCACTTTCAAGCTACATTTTCTCGTTATATTTTCCTTTTCTCTTCGCATTCTTTTTCCATTAAGCATTGGGGGCATAATTTATGTTTTGTTTCCCGTTACGGTTGAGGGTAACAAAAGGGTTGTGAACAAGTAACCATTTTACTGGATATTAAGGGTTTAGCCTAGCATGTATATTCAGAGTCTCAAGTTACTAGTCCTCTCATTAGCCCCACCACATATACACTATTCCCTTGTGGCAGTGCGCGGGCTTCCTTTGTATTTCGTTTAATACGCGTTTTAAACCTTTGTGAGGTCCAAAATACAGTTTAAATAGATGAACTGGATGATTATATTAAGAACCCACATTAGATCTGATCCAAATAAGTATGAATGCGACCGTTGATGATTCAATGAGTCGTATGCTCTACTCCAAAGAGAGCTATGCACATGGCCTTCTGCACGGTAGCCACACAACGAACAACAGGCGCCAAATTCCGTTCACCAAACTCTCCCTTTCCTCACTCCCTTCACCAATCCGGCCGCTGATTTTCTCTTTTTTCCGAAGAGCGGCACCTTGGCAACGGATTAAAAACCATTTGGCCCTGACGCTCAAATTTATCCGAATGAATGTATTCATCCGCTCATCCACAAGCTCATAAATTGTCCCTTTACAGCGGAGATCGACAATATTCCCATAGGTATTGTATCAATAATTGTAAATAGATTACTATATAAAAACGGTTTACAATAGTTATGCAATGTCTGCTTAAAATATATCAAATTGTTATTTTCTACATCAAAATAGTAAAAATCTCTTGTTGGAGGTTTGGCACACATTATGGACGGAACCAGAAATCAGTTTAGGCAGTGAGCGGGTTAACACGAGCGAGCAAGGCGCCAAGAGTGAAATGAGAGTCTATTTGTAAGTCATGTCGTAAGCATAGTTTAAAACATATGTTAAATATAGTCATTGTCATCATTGCACAGATTGGTTCACTGCAGCCCTTCATTTCTGTAAATGGTGATTACGATGTTTTCTGATAATTGATTAATAATACATTGAGTCGCGTTTTAAGCCCCAATCACGCGTCATTTTTTTTACGTAGGTGCAACTCTTAAGTATCATTTGAGTCTGAGCTTTTCAAATGTAAATGTTATCTCAAACCATAATTTTCCGTTTAATCATGTAATTTTTGCACAAACTAGCATGATTCCCGTAATTTTCACCATCTTCAATTGATTAAAACTCACCTGTGTCGCCACATTCTCTATTTTCTGCCGTGATCTCTGTTTGGCTACAGTTCAGAATCACGTACGTGAATATTTAGGCGTTCATACTTCTCAGTTATTAATGTACCGTCTAATCGAAGAGCTTAAGCTAAAGCAAAGATGATATTCACTCATTACATAATGATCAAACTCACAATCTTCTGTGCTACATGGAAAACGCGTTAGCAACAGTCTGGTGAACTCTGAAAGAACATCAAGAAGTGGTCCGTTCCAAGAGTTCAATATTCCGGAAGATTCAGGGAGATAAATAAAGTTGAATGATCAATAATGAGAAGCATAAATTCCATATATTTCATGCAATTTTACGATCTCTACCCATCGCTAGCTAAATTCTAGTAAAATTTCATCATTTACCATCATGTACCAATTGTTTAAATCACGAAATATTTATTTCATTCAAATATTCTGTGGGTTCAGAAGCAATCAACATGTGAGAAAGAAGACCAATGGGAGCTGACGATAAAAAACTGTTTTTAATCTAATCGATAAAAGTCTATAATTAAATTGAAACTTAAAATGGGAGAAAACTTCCTCAATCGAGGAGACCGAATGATTCAAATATTTACTCTCAAGTTCCAAAGGTCTCCCTTAGAATCCGGGAGAGTTAAAAACTCTACTGTCCGCGCAAAACTGATGCAGAAACGAGCTTGATTCCGATTAAAAATAACCGGTGCAGATAAATTAAGAGAGATACCTCTAAATAAGCTTATATTATTTTACGTTTAATTAATGCTTACAACACGCCTTCAATTTTATGTAGCAATAAAACTTTTTAAAATGTGTTTTCTAACTGAACTTTCATTTTTTAAATTGATTTGATTCTTCATAAATTTTATGGAGAAAAAACTAGATGCACGATCCTTATAAAATTATCACATGCAGAATAAATGTTAGCAAATAGCTTTCTACACTTTTTGTCTTTCTAATAAGCTAAAAAAAAAAGTTACTATTAATATGAGAAACATTTTCTCTTGGTAATATATGTTCCCAAAATGCACGTTCCTGGGTAAATAATGAGTAAAGTAAATATATTGGATCCTTGACACTTTCTTGAGAAAATCACAGCTCTATCCGTCAGCACGTTATTAAGTTTTGTTCGACAGTTTTGAGTATGATAAACCTCAGCACAGGAAATGATCAATCACTTTACTGATTCATCTTTAACAACTGATATCTAAGGCGCATGGTGAAATGCCTCATTTACATAAAATATTCCAATTAAATGCGTAATTAGGTTGATTACGTATGCTTAATGTGTATCATAAAATAATGGAAAAGGAAATAGAGATATCTAACGCATTTTTAAATCTTACCTAATGCATAAAATAAATTTCTTTATCTCCATGCAAAACCATTATAATAACTGTTAAGTTTGATTCTCATGTCTATAAAAAAACAGCATAGGAAGTTTTAATATCCTTCCACAATGTGTCATAAAGTTCATACCAAACTGTGAAATTCTTGCGCATTTTGAGGCGAATTCTTCTAATTTACTCGGAAAGAATAGCAGGTAAAAGTGGTCTTCTTATTGAGGTCAATAACTTTCGTAGAGTTTCACTAAAATTTCGTTTTCAAGGGAGTTAATTAAGCGCGCATCAGAAGTTCTTGGCATTTTTACTTTCCAATCCTTAGTGCAAGAAACACTTAACCTTGCCCCATTTATGTTGTTTACAATTTTAAATTTCATAAAAATTTCCAATTGCTTCGAATTGTTCTCTCGATGCATTCATAAAAATAGGAGTTCAGGGAAGATTTCAAACTAAGTCATTGTGTGTCGACAAATAAATGGCGATGCAAAGAAAATTCTCACATCTGGCCAAGAAATTAGTGTGTATATGCTTTTACTCGTGTGGAAACTCGTGCTCAGTGAAACATACTCCCCAGCATTATCCTGGTTGGCTTGATCCTTTTTTTATTACCACGTTTTTATTAGTTCGGTTTCCGTCATGTCTGTCGGTCTGTCCGGGAGAAAATATTGCAATCGAGTAAAAACTAACTTCCCGATCAGCTAGAAACTTGAAATTTTAAATAACTCAGAAGCGGATGACAATGCAATATTAGCTATCTATTATAACAATTAATTTATTAACTAATTAACAATTAATTAACATATTTCCTGATGTGCTAGTAGAGACTTGTGATTTTAACCATTGCTCAGAAGTGGATGACAATGCAATGTTAGCTATATGTTATAACAATTAATTAATGAATTAACGATTAATTAATTACTTCAATTCCACACACTGTCAGCTGAACAGAATCTGAAATACATCGGGAATTTCCTTAGTGTCCCAGTCAGAGTCTCATCAAGTAGTATAAAATCGATTGGAAACTTTCACCCGGGCATAAGACTAAAACGCAGAAAATAATTAATTAAATACATTTTTTTAAATATAGGTACCAATTTTTTAAAACGGACAAAAAAGTATAAAATAATTTTCCCAGGGCCCTTCTAAATTTTTTAGGGTAAATTTTTAGTGGATATGGAGATATTTGTAAGACTTAAAGAGAAAAACGTGGGGCGCAAGTAGATAAGAGAAGTAGATAATCCGGATGAATTCACAACCAATTTCAGTGCATTGCAAATGGCATTAATTGTGGAGTTTGTTCAACGACACCCTGGTCCCTTTACTCCTCCTTAATTATCATGGGTTGCCTGCGCCCCACGTTTTTCTCTACAAGTCTTACAAATATCTCCATAGCCACTAAAAATTCACCCTAAAAATTTAGAAGGGCCCACGGAAAATTATTGTATACTTTATAGTCCGTTTTAAAAACGTAGTACATTTAAAAACATTTTTATTTAATTAATTATTAGGTAATAATTCTAACCCATTTGGAAATTCAAAGACATAAGTGCTCATAAAATACGTGATGGTATGGTTTTACAATTGGTTTAGCGATTTTAAGGCTCAAGTAGTGCCAGGACATCATTTTCAATCATTTCAATCATTTTCAACCGACTAAAATATTTCCAACTTAAAAAACAGACGAGGAAAGACAATAGTGGATTGTATCATGACGACAAAAATGACATTAAATTACAACATTCACATTGTAATCCCCAATAACCCAAAGCTCCTCAAAGGCCTGTATCAAAGAATTTCTAAAGCATTATTGACGCATTAAGATCAACATGATACGTGAAATAGCAAGTTTTTCTCACGAATCTTGGATAATTACAGCTATCATTGGAGGGTTACAGTAAACTCCAAGCATAATCAACTGAAAGTATGGCAGCCAACTTATATTACCCTGATAAGTGATTCAAAATACGTTTTTTATTTTATTTCAGATAACTATTTAGATGAAATGCATATCTGCCAAGGCTCACATATAATTTTCATTCAATCTGATTCACTGCGCCCAGAGTCATAATAGTTCTTACTGTAAGAGTAATCAAATGGTTCTCATCATGCCATGAAAATGCAAACAGTAATTGAAAAATAACGGAGATGAATCAATGTGGCTAAACGTTGACAAAGGAGTGGTGCAAAGGTCAATTCTCAGTCCTTTTCTGTTCTCTTTGCTCATTAATGAGCTACCGAGATCCGGTGTTGACTTCCAATACTTTTTATATGCCGACGACTTCCAAATTTATCAACATTGTGATCTAGACATTCTAACTAAAAATAATGCCAGATTAAATGCTGATATTGCCAGTATAAACAAATGGGCTGAAATCAATGGCCTGAAGCAAAATAAAAATAAAACTGAGTCAATAAAATTATAGGCAGAAGGAACCTTACTTCAAAGATGAATTTTCATCAAATTTCCACAGTTACTGTCAAAAAATAGGACGTCCCTTATGAAGAACGTAAAAAAATCGGAAAAACAATGGATAGGAACTTACACTGGAAGTTCCAGTGCCCAGATTTTAGGATAAATGCTTTAAAAAAATTACGTCACCAAATTTTAAACAATCTAACGAGCGCCAGGTTCAGTATATTCTAAAAATTATTCAATAAATATGCAGTCGGAAAGGCTTATATGTATGTCGTTTACGAGTTTTGGCACAAGGGTAATCTTGTATAGTGGTTTAGATGTAGTAACTTTCCCTTTCACAAGGTCCGCCTTCTCTTTAATTACGAAATTAAAGTTATAAAGAATCTAATCAAAGTTTAATTCAATAAAAGAGTTTGGGCGATGCATTAAAACACATCACGTGTGCACATTTTGTAACTATATTTTTTTTACGATAGCAGCTATAGAAGAAAGCAACAGCAGTAAACAAAGATTGACATCGATGAACCAATGTTCTTTTGTCGGAGTATTATGCAGGAAATAAATTTTAAGAAATCGACGGAGAAAATCGTAATAAAAGAGCATTACAAAGAGTCGATGAGAAAAATTGATTAAAAATTTCTTGGAACTAGAGGAAGATCACTTATTGGACACATTCCTGGCATAAAATCCTCCGAAAGATAGCAATGAAAGAAGAAAGTAATGAGGAGAATAACCAAAGAAAACATACGACAGATCAAATTTTCAAAAATGCCATCGATGTATAATAAAGAATTATAAAAGAATAAAGAGATTATCTGAAAGGAGATCATGAAATCTAAAAGCAGTAGCAAAATAACCGATGTAATTATGGCAACAGTCGTATGAATTCTGTTTTGAGAAACTGCATGTTTTAAAATTAAATTAGCCGATGAAAGAGAATTTAATAATGCTTGTGGAATTGCCTCTGTTGAAAGTAATTTCGCCTTAATCTCAAAACGAAAAAATCATGGAAATGATGAATTTCGCAAGGGTTCATCAAGGGTGCAACACTTATTTTCTGCTCGTAACATCTGTGGCACTACATTAAGGAGCAAGGAGTTAATAAACCTGTCAAGGGAGGGCCATCGAAAGGAAAGATAAAGAATAGTTGTTGTTTCATTCTCGATGGACATCACCTGAAGCACGTAGCGATCATTATATGGGACTATTATATGGATAATAGGACAGTTCTTTATCTGACTATCAAGCACTAGAAGCTGTAAACCAGTTGTTTAAGGCTCCTAGAGAGAGCGATTGAGCGAAGTCTGTTCATGTTTATAGAGAATTGTCTGGTTTCTATACACTGTAGATAAAATAAAGGTATAAACGGGAAAACCTCCGCTATCTTTAGGTGCTTTAGTTGGAAAATACCATATTTGCTCAAATATAATGCAACCCAAAATACTGAGCAACATTAAGCATTATTTAATGAAATTTATAAAAAAGGAAAATCCTACCTAACCTTCTCATTTTAATTGATCTGCCTTAAATTTCTCTTTAAGGCGCTTATCCGGTGTATTCATGCAACGCAGAACAGTGTAACAAGTACCTAGTTAACCTACAATATAGAGATGTTAAATGGATAACTGAAACTAATGCGGAGAGGAGAAATACACAAGTTTTTTAGAGTTGCAATTACCCATATATAGTGCGAATATGACTTACGAATGTGTCACAAAATGTATCGATTGGAGAAAATTCATCGCATTATATTCCGACTAACTTGATGGCAATTTTGTACCTTTTTCAGGTTACGGTACTTATTTCAGCTACGCAAAACTAATAATCCTCTTTTCATAACAGATAAGGCTCTAATGATTTCAAAATAATTACAAAAGATAGTTAGTCACAAAAAAGTTACCTGAATTACAGCAAATGTGCATTTATTATCCAAGTTTTTAGCAAGCAATAGCACCATGCCAAAGTATTTGAAGTGATAACAATAAGGACTTTAGTCTCGGCTTAAATTTTTAATTTTATAGCGTCGTTAGAACCCTTAATAGCAATTAGGGTATTATAAGCTCTCCTTGGCAGTAACCGTTAACTCATCAGAAAAAAAATTATGACGTGCAGCATCAAATATGTATTAGATAAACCGCTACAAATTATTCATAAACCACTACTTATCGAAGAATATTTATAGACAACTTTTAATTAAACGTTTTAATTGAAACTCTCACCACCCTCATTTATATTTTGACTCTAGCAGACTGCAGGTTTTTCTCAGTAAAGAATCTAATCACAGAAAATGATTTCAGGGCGCAAAATAACACATCTAAGGGTGCTTTCTCCTCTCCCATAAGGGCATAAGATTCGTCCAAATAATGGCTTCAACAAGGATTCACCAATGATGCACCAATGATGCATCATTCCATGCTTGAAACGTTAATGGGACTAAATTTAAGAGCAAGTGAAAATTATAACAAGTCCTTGAAAAGTTCTCGCACAAAGAGTAAGAAAACTTGCATTATTTCGCCCTTGTCAGACCTCATCCTGTGTGCGTTGCGGCTGTGATGCTCGGATGGTAGCATCAGTCGAACAAAGAAGATATAGAGCAATGTGAACGAGGTGTCATTGAAGAGTAATGAATATCAAATGGGTGGAAAGAATCATCATGAAGGAGTTTGTATTTACTAATAGAGTTAGAGAAAAAAGAGATCTAATGAGAGATGAGAAAAAGAGAAGTCAAATTTTCCATGTGGTATCACCTTTCTGACGACAGTTACCCCGGAGTTTGCCTGAAGTCCTAATGCCTAATCCGCGAAAGTCTCCATTTAGAGAAAAATTAATTACACATTCTGACACATTACAGTCTGTTGGAATTGATAATGGAAGGAAAAATGAATTGGAAAGAATAACATAGGAAGACCTAGGATGGAATGCATTAGGCAAATTATGATGGGCATCAAAACGAAGGTTATACCGGAATTATATAGTCTGCTGATAGAAGGTCGAATGGGACTGATGATGCAAAGCAATCATCCAAGGTGAATGCTGTTGCTGCTGATGATCAATCTATTGCTCATCAGATAAAGAGTTATTTCTTACCTTTTAGAAGTTATATCATCTGAATGTAAATTATATTTAGGCATGTTGTAGTAATGCAGCCAGCCAAGCAATGCAAGCATGCGGGATATTCCCAACTGCATCTCTCATCGAAACCCTAATTCAGGATGAAAGGAAAATAGGAACCGTGAAGAGATGCTTTTGGTGAATTCCCTGTCACTCTCTACCTCATGAGTTTTTCCTCCGTCGTCTCAAAGAAACTTTTTTCAAGGAATTCTATTCGCCGTCTTTGACGTAAGAGGAAAAAGGAGGTCAATAGAAATACCCAGTTGAGGAAATGAGAAGCATCACCAGAATTTTCCCCAAACTCAAGAAGCGATGAGAATGGAAAGAGACTCAAAAATGACTGCAAAAACAGACCTAGATTTTTCAAAGTTTGCAAATATACATAATCCCGTAAGTATAACTGATGAATATTTATTTTATTGCATACCTGAGCGCGATATTAACTCTACAGTAAATTATTTTCAAAACTACATCAATTTCTCAATTCTGCAAAATGCACAATAATAACACGACAAAATAGTACCTGAAATTAGTCGTGCGGAGATCGGCTCCAAGCGGATCAGAGACTTGGACCGATGACAAAGAGCTAACCCTGTCAAAAAATTCCCTAGAAAATTAAATCCCCGTTTTCCCAAGAAAATATCTGGGGAAGAATTTCCCAAGAATGCTTCTTCCCTGGGAAATGTTTTTGAAAGTGGGTTGCAGTGGCTTGGGAAATATTTATTTTACATGAAATGTAGTTCACTGTGAGGGATGATTATGACGATTGCACATCCTTTTTTACTGAGAAATATTTTGTCAGTCTCATTTTAATAATTGTGAAAAGTCTAAGTTCGTATAAATTAAACTATGCAGAAAATCTTTTTTTTAATGAATATATATATTTTTCCTCTATAATCATTCACTCTATGCACTGCACACTGCCCTCTATGCTAATCTTAGAGTAATTTTTCCGTAATCTACGAATGTTTTACCTGAAGTAGCGTTTTGTTTTCGAGAAAGTATTGACCGAAGCCTTTCACTTTTAAAGAAAAAGTTCTAACAAAAATCCTAGAGTTTAAGGGCATTTGCTCACGTAGTAAATTTTTTATAAGGAATTTTTATGTTCTCCCTTGCTTTTCTTTAAGTTTTAGGGAATCCTTATAAGAAAATTTCAATCAGGGAACAGTAGAATTGCAGTCTTGGGAACTTGGCGCTTGAGAATTGAGACTTGAGCTCTTTAAAGTAAGGCTAATTTCCATAGTTTTTTAACCTTTGCACACTTCAAAACGATTCGGAATCAGATTTTATGTGCTCTGCAGTGCGTTTAAGAGGAAAACAACTTACGATACTTTATTTACCGTTTGCTGTAGTGTAGTTTTAAGTACAGGGGTCAAAACTGGATGATGTTAAGTTTTTAATTACTTTGTGGTCAAATCTTACTTTTCTGAGTACTAAGCTTGAACTAGTTCGTCCTCTATTTACTAAAACTTCGGCCCTGACTGGTTTATACATTAATAATGCCACTTACCGGTAGGTTAAGGAACTTTCACGCCTTGCGCACAACATACCATATATTGTCGTTAGTGCGCAATTTTGTAGTCTGATCTGCACTTACTTCAATACTGAGAATAGAAAGCTACCTAAGAGCAAAAATAAGAAATAAATAGAATAGTTCCTTCAAAGGTACTGTACGAAACATACTGAATATAAGAATCAGATAAATTGGACGCACCCTATGGTAAAGTGAATTAGCAAGCCACATAACTAATATAGAACCAAAGAAAAGGACCCACAGGATAAATAGATTAAGAGATGCACGTTCCAAATAGAATGATGCGTAGGAAGGACATAGTATTAGGGTGCGAGAGAATTATAACTGAATGGGAAGGAAAGAATTAAGATAAATCAAATACTGAAAAACAACATTTGGACTGAAAAGTTGATGATGACAAAGACGGCAGTACACACAAAACACTAAATAAATCAATGACATAATTACGCCATCCATTTCTATGTCTAATGAATAAATTACTACATAGAGATATAAACTCGAAAGAATGGTAAAAAATTGATATATTTTAAAATCAATTGAAACTTCCCAGAAGTAACCCACTTCATCGGAACTTCCCAGAAGTAACCCACTTCATCGGAACTTCCTAGAAGTAACCCACTTCATCGGAACTTCCCAGAAGTAACCCACTTCATTGCTGCGGCAAAGGGTTGCTCACCTGATTTGATTTACGAATCTTCTCTTTCCGGGCCACCGATTAACGCTGCCTGGAACCCCCTCTATGAAATTGTTTCTTAGATGCAATGATCAGCCGGCATTCATCACCATTAGTATTGTATCAAATGAATGTTAGGTCCCCAAACCGTCCTATCTATATATTCACAAATCACGGGGAGCATTTTTCTAATTTTTAATTTTAAAAAATATCAATGTTTTTCATTATTAAATCATTTGTAAATGAAAAGTACAACTTAGTTATACCACATAGATTTATTTACACAATACAACCTAGGCTTTGACGAAGCTCTTCATCATCAGGTGAACTTATGTCATATTGTGTTAATAAATCTATGTGGAATAACTAAGTTATACTTTTCATTTTCAATGCTAAGCAAATTCCACCAAGTCACGCCTGAGACAACGGATTAGATCCTTTCTTAGTCCTAAAATCCAACTCCAACCCTCTCTATTCCCTAAAGGCAGAACCGTTCAACGACCTGCTATATATTTGTTAAAATATCCATCTAAGGTGATTATTATTTCTCGAACTTATCTTTTTTTCTATCTTCAAATGTGTTTTCTTAGCAATAACACGATAAGAATAAATTCCCGGAATCGTTCTTTCTCCAACTTGCTTATCTCTTTGTCTCAGCCACGATCTTTATTCCACCCGCCTATTCCATTTTTCCCCAAAATGTTTTAAAACTACAAATTATATTTATGACATATTCCCTAACTTCATAACTGGTAGAGTAGGGTACAGATTGACAAAGGATTTTTGCAATGATGGTTATTGATAGTTTATCTTTGGAGCATCCATACCGCTTCTGAAAATATTTCAATCCCTTTGGATTTTGTTACGTTACTTAAAAAATTTGTACAAGAAAGAAATGTCTTCCCAAAAGCATGGCAATTTAGTGCTAAATTTTACGAAATAGGCAATATCGCTGTTAGAATATTTAATTAAATAATATACAAGCATGCATGCATAAACGTGCATGCATCATGCCATTCCCTTTCGGGGTAGGAGCAGTCAAAATTGTGTAATACCCAGTAAACTTACTCTCCTCAAATTTTTTCTTCCATACTGTCCTATTTTTGCATACCTATTTTGCTACTGTTGGCTTAACATACTTTTATAATAATATAATAATTTGACTGAAAGTTGAATTTGATTTGAGACACCCCTTAAATTTGTTCCACTTATATAGTTAATGAATTGTGTTATTAACTAATTGTAGTTAATAAATTATAATATTATTGTGATTGGTTGAAGGTAAGACTGCATCGCAATCATGAGTTTGAAAATACGGATTTCTCACATATTTTCAGTTATTCCTGGCGATTTCGCATAACTCGGCTTTTCTAATATACTTAATTTTATTCCCACCGCCTTCTTAAAAATTTGATATGTTCCATCTCGAATATTTTCTACTGTTTCTAAATTATGAAAATCATTCATAGCAAGACTAGTTTAGCCTTAGGGCACATCCTCAGGCGCACCCGGTGCGTAAATTCACGCGAAGTGGATGCTTAATACTGCCTGAAAAGGTTTAATTTTCATGAGGAGTTTCCCTCATCTTTAAAAGAAGCTTGAGCTGTATACATTTGAAAGTGCTTACGTGGAGGCTTGGGTGAATTCTTACTGTAACATTTGGAATTCTATGGCATTAAAAAATATTTTGAATACATACAGGAAGACCAATAAGGGAATAACTGGTTTGGCAGAATTCAAATCTCGAATCAATTTGTGGTGTCTCACTCAGCCATCTGCACCACTACATTTATCCAATGGCAATTCACAAAAAAGGCAAAAAAAAATGTGGTAGAAATTTTGAAATGAAGGACCAACGATAATTACGGCGAGTGACTCAAATTTAAAAATGCAATTTTCCACAGAAAAAGATTTATTCGACCCAGGTTTAAATTCACTGCATATTCGAATCAATAAACCCGGGTCGAATAAATCTTTATCTGTGGAGTATGGTATTTTTAAATTTCTACATTATGTTAAAACTCCACAATATCACCCCTGATACTTCCATTTTTATGGCTTGTATCTCCAAAAGACATGGATAGCTTCATTTATAATAAAAGAAAGCCTTCAATTCTTGTGAGTTCGACAATTTTTCCAAACTATGTAATATTTCCAATAAATTTCCTTCATAGAACGCAGTTTCATGGAAGATTGGCCGGGCACAAACAGGGTCTGAAGGCCTTAAATTAAGATGTCTCCAATGATTCTGAGGAAAGCGAAGTGAAAAAGGAGTAGGAGTTTAATTAATATAAACAAAAATTATATCTAAAAATAATTTGTGTTAAAGCCGTGTCTAAGGGTGCGATTCATAGTCGAGACTTAAAAGACCACCTTTGTAAAGAGTCACTTTAGGATATAGTGAGACTTTACGTAAAGTACGTTTCATAGTTGCCTGAAGTGTCTCACTTTAAAAAGTGAGACCTTCGCTGCCACAGTGTCGATATCCTATTGAAAAACTGGCATATTGGCAATAGAAGTAAACAAGGTTTCGGAAACAGTTGACAAACGTTGCATTTTCACTAGATATCTGTGATTTCTTCCTCCGAGAGATTGTGGCATTCACGATGTAATTTTGGGTTGAATTTCCTTCTTTTGACGTAGTAAGGTGCGAAGTTTAAGTACTTTAGATTTAATTTTAGGGTTTTTCTTATTTTTTCTTAATATAATAAATACGTAGCGTAGTTTTTATTAACAAATAAGTCGAGATACGTCAATAGGTTATGATATTTGCTTTGGTTTTTTGGTTAGTTGTTTTGGTAAATCTAGTGAAGGGAGTTACCTTTGGTTATGTTTAGTGTTTAATTTCGTTTAAGAGTCATGTATTGCGTGTGTAAGTTTAATATTCGCGTTTCGGTCGTAGATGGCATTATGGATCGTTAACATTGGTTATGTTCCGTAGTCTAAGGCATGACTTGATGGAATTTGCTTAGCTTTGTGAATTAGAAGCAGTAACTTTGTGATCCCACATGTCTTATAAAAATGACGTGAAACCTGAATGGTATGAAATTGGAATGAAACCTGAATGAAATTTGAAACCTGATGATGACGTGCGACGTCGAAACCTACGTTGTTTCTTAAAAATATTTGTGAAATTAAAAAGTTACTGCTTCCCATTCACAATTGGTGATGTTCGCGTTTTCAATATATTTTAGAGTAATTTGCAAACATGTTAGGTTTGTAAGTGTCATATTCGCGTGTCTGTCATTGAGTTTGGAATTTTAATTATCGAATTTCTGTCATTTGGTTTTTAAGTTTAATAATAACGAATTGGGAGCCACTCTCGGAGCCATATCTCGGGGACTACGAGGTAGGTATTGAAAATATCTGAGGTAAAAGATTTAGAGTGCATAAAAAGTTTTTGGTTATAGCAGAAAAGAGATATTAATGCCGGGTGCCACATTAACACCGGGAATGATCGGAGAATAGCAACAATGCCTACATTTTTAAAACACTGATGCCCATGTGGTACGCTGTTCCTTTATCCGATTACAATAAGATTTATTACCATTTATCCAAGCAGAACAAATTTAATGAAGTCCAAAATGAAATTAAAATTTCAAAAACATAAGGACCACACTGCTCTTACATTCATGCCATACTTCTTGCACAGTCTTACGTTCTTAAGACTTGTAATATTCCTTGTTTTAAAACTAACTTCCACCACGTTCACCTTAAGACTTTCTCGAACTACCCCTTCCTCTCGCATCATTCACTCCTCAGTTATTATCAAATTGTTTCCACATTCAACTATAATTATCATAAAAAATATTGCCAACACTACTTAAATGGGAGCGAATACTTTTCAAAAACACAAGTATAAATTCACCAAAATGCCAAAGGATCTCGCATAAGAGCTATATAGGTGGTGTAGGAGAGGCTATTTGGGCTTACTTCTGAGCCCCGGCTGGAAAACGGTATTTTCTGCAACGTAGCCCATCGACGAAAACGTATGACATCCTCCTCGGTAATCACAATTACATGAATTCTGTAAATCACGCATTCTGAAAAAGAATTTTATAGTACACGCATTCTGAAAAAATAATTGATATTGAAGGAGAAGGATAATTGCATGATGTTTACGCTAGTTCGTTTTTGTACTTCTCTCTTTTGCCGAAAATCGCTCCGTAAAAAATTCTCTACGTTGAACTAAATTTATTGATACTATTTTACTACCGATAGAATTATAGTTAACTTTGCAAACGAATGTTTGTCCCATTGCTCCATTGTTAAAGGGCCAAATGATAAAAAGAGGATGTCCTTATCTACTCTTATGTAACCATGGCAATGAAAAACATAGCGGTCTGAAAACGCCCTCTATAGCACTAGTATCCACCCCCGCTTATGTATGTTCTTGATAAGAATAACCGCTCAAAAACATTCGTTCTCCCTTTTACTTATCTCCTTCGCAAAGGCACGGGCTTTATTCCCACAACTCCTCAACCAACCTACCAATCCCACTACTACAGCCTCCATCACCACTCTCTCTTTCCATCGCTCCGTCCTCCGCCTCCTCCCTCTCCTCACCGCCCCCCTGCCCCCCGCCCGCCCCTACCCGCGGTCCCACCCCCGGCTGCCCACTCCGACCACCTTGGCCTTGCTGTGGCAACCCCATCCCCTCGGGGCGGCCTCCCGCCCCTTCCCCGCCAGGAGAAAGCTGCACACAGGGGGGGCGGGCGGCTACGAGAGAGCAGCAGAGTGAGGAGGGCTTCCCCACCAACGCCTCTCCGATATCTCTTCTGCCCTCATCGTCAGTAGTCGCGTGTGGAGGGTTGGAGAGCGCGTCTCCTCCGGCCGCCAGACCAAGTTGAACGCGAACCATACACTGTTCTCAGCTCCCTCCTGCAGATTCCGGAGTCCCTCGGCGTCTCCGGAAGGTTCAATAGCCACCCTTGAGAAAGTAAATCCCTTGGAGGACCTCAGGAGTGAAGGAGGTGCATTGAAAAGAGAGTTTACGGAGGACCTATTTGGTCGTAAACTACACCTCATCTCGGCCTATATACTGATTCCGACGTCCCTCAACGCCTGTCCTGTCTCCAGAAGATTCGATTGCCACCCGGATGAGAGAATATCCACATGAGAACCTTAGCAGAACTGGATAAACTAAAAAAAGGAGGGTTGGCGTATCTTCGAAAGCTAAAGCTGAAGAATTAAACCGCACTACCCCATCTGCAGATTCCGGCGTCCCCCTAGTCACAAAAAGATTCATCTGCCTTCGAGAAGCAGGAACACTTCCCGCAAGATCGTGAAAGAACACTCCGGAGTAGGAAGGGTTATCGAAAGGCCAGGCACTGGTGCCAAACACACTGTTCTCAACCCCCTCAGCAGAGTCCGACTTCGCCTAGCATCACCGGAAATTTTGCTGCCACCAAGAGGTAGTTATATATCCCTGGGAGCACCTCAAAAGACTACTGTGAATAAGGTGCGACTTGTCTGTAAAGCTAACCAACGGATCACCAGAGATGTAAACTATATATTTTCGAGTTGAAAAGCTGTCCCATCTAAAGCGGTACACCCAATTTCTCATGAATGCTCCCTAGAAGGGGTTATAAGTCTCCCAAGACCTCTTTACGAGTAACCGGAGGAACGTGCAAGAGGGAAAAATTGCCCCGTCCACGGTGGACCACAGGTATTTCCTTGACGACCGCACGGGAGGTCATAGCCACCGGGGGGAGGAGGAGAATGACAAGATGACAATGAGCACCAACTAGTTCGCAAGTGTACGAGTGTGGGTCAATCATCCCCTGTGAACTCTCCGCAGACGCGAGCCTGCAGTTCCCTCTTCGTGTGTCCCACCGCATCCCTTCGCAAGAGCGAAACGAACCAATCATCACCCGCCGAAAACTTATCCGCCACGCCCCTTGGCCCCACAGAGACTTAACAGCATTTTTGGACCAAAATCGTTCGCCATCCGGAACGTCGCGTGACCCTTCTTTCCTCCTCGAGGACAAGGAGGAGCGAGACGCCGCAGTCGCCGCGCAAAACCAGGTATTGGCGTGTTCGAGTTGGCCGCGCAGAAAAAAAAATAAGAAGAGCGAGTTCCGGTGACCCCGTCGGGTCCATACGGACGCGAAAAACGGCGAATTGACAAGACGATCGGACACTCTTGAAATCGGCAACAGGAAAACCGCGAGTTGACCACTCGACGAGGCTTGCTGGCAACCGCTTTCTTTCTGATTTTACCAAGAGTGAAATTACCATCAATTACTCATCGGCACTAGAGGAGCATAGGAAGTGAAAACACGGGCCGGTGAGTCGGCCGCGTTGGCAACAACATTAAAAGTACTTTATTCCCAACATCAATTTGTTTTCGACCTGTTGATTCGAGAGATTTAATTTCGACGTTCGCCCCGTAAACAAAGAAGTCCCTTTCTTAAGTCCGAACTTGTTAAGATATGCCTCAACCCTGGAGACTTTAACGACTTGTGTTAATGTTGACAAATTTCAAAGAACCGTTTTCTTTGGGGGGTTTATTAAGTGCTCCATTCAATTTCCATAAATGGACTTTAGTTTTTCATCCCGTGACCTCTACTGAACTCCGCCATGGAGCGGAAGCAGTATTAACATTACAAGCCCTGTTGATAAATGGATTTAAGGTGAGACGCGAGTGAGGGAGACTGTGAAAAATCAAAATCCTACTTGCCCATTGAATTTTTTATTGCGAGTGATGAAGTGTTAAATGGCCAAGGTGTGAGTTAAGACAAATAGTCAAATAGTTGTTTCCGGTGGCTCATTATCAGTGCCCACCCCCCAACCCAGAGTGTTCAAGCACCCATGGAAGGAGAGAGTCACTTCTGCTTGGAAGAAAGGTGCCAACGATTGTGGACTAAGCACCAGGAGTCCCAGCTTAGAGAGTGGAAGAGCAGAGGATGAGCGGCTGTGAAATGGTACATCGGACGTGGGGAGAGCATCGCCCGCAGCTAAATTGTTGGAGTAGGCCGAGGTGAGTTCAATTATTATGGTCACCATGAGGGGTGCTAATGTATGCGGGAATAATGTAATGCCGTCACATCAAATCAGTTCATCCTGTTTATATTTTGGTATTCTGCCAGTTCAACGATTTTATTTTTTAGACTCTAAGCTAACTTCCCGATCTCAGGTTTTTTATGAATTTTCACACGCATAAATATTTATTTTCCCGCTACACATATTTCTTTCCCGTATGCGCTTTACTTTCTTGATGGTGTCCTACTACCCTGAGATAAACTACCTTCTGCTGACTCGCAGGGTAGACGTAGATGCATGTGTCTTTTTAGCTCTTCATACTCTCTGCCTATCTTAGTGTTTTTTGAAATTATTATTCCTTTCCTTTCTCTTTCACGTTATTTCAAGTACTTTCTCTTCAATAACCAACATAAAGCATTCCGTTTCCTCTAAGTACGTACGTCTTCAATTTGCGTCTATTACCACAGTTCAGACATCATAGTTGAAATATAAGTGGTTTCAGGCTTTGCAAAATATCAAATTGTCATTAAAAGACGTATGACTTGACTGAACGCTGTCCTTGGTTACCGTGTTTTTATGTCTATCCGGTCATAACCATTATGGATCAACTACCGATTTTGGATTAAGGTCATACGAGTAAAACTTTGCGAAGGAATTTACTTTGAAAAACTGATCCTTCTGGTTTTATATATTTTTATACATAAAGCCGGAAGGAGTATTTATATCTTGATTCAAACGAGAATTTTCTTGCAAAAATCATCGCGCAACAGGCGAATTCCAGTAGCATTTTGAAAAAATTGGAATTGTGTGCAGGTAATTTGCCTTCCCCTCGAATATTATTATTGTAATCACCTGAGGACATTCAACAAAAATTTCATGGGATTCCTTTCATACTCAATGTCTCTTTTTATTACGTACTCTTATAGGCTTAATAATTTTTTTGCTCAGTATTCCTGATCACGTAAAATCAGAAGTGCGAATGTTAGCTAAGGTAGTCGAAGTAATGGATTTCACAAACCAATTTTGATTGATCTTCACTTTAAAGATTAGAAATCAGTCCTTAATACAATAGACTTAATAAGGTACATATAAGGTACAATGTAAAAAAGACATCCGAGAAAACTAAAATAACTCAACTCAGCAACGCTAGTCCCAATTTACTTAAAGACATTTCAAGGAACTAACGAAAGAGCTGCTGACACCATTGAAATATTCGAGTTCACGTGGCATACCGCTTTGAATCAGAATGAAGGAGGATGCAATGAGGAGAAATTAGCAAGGAATAAATGCCAGGATGAACCTCGATTTTCCCTTCCCATCAGGGGCATCATGATAAGCCGTCAACTTCCATCTGCAACATACTCCCACAGAGTAATTTCCTTTGTCCACCCACACCTTTTCACTCTGGTGACTCTTTACTGTTGACAACAAAAAGTACTTAACCCCTTTTCTCCCCCTTGTCATTGTGGTTTAACGTCAGGCCTCACCCGTAAGTCTTGCTATAATCGATACTCTAAATTTACATTTTAAATATTAAGCCCTGGATATTTTATTTTAATGAATAAAAAAATTACTTGCCCTTGGGATTAGTGAAATGTATCTGACCAATAATTCATCGACTAATTATCAGCAAAAACGAAAGTAAGTTCAAGGCAATTTTGACGTACTAATAAATCGTCTGTAATATATAGCATAACTTTAATTTCTGCTGCTCAAGCAAAAAGAGATTATACGTAGTGTTCCAATTTCGAGCAATGGGCTTATTGGTCTACGCGGTCAACGCCTTCAACTCACTTCATGACTCCATAATTCATCTTTTGAAATAATGTAACCAATTCTCCTTCCAATATACAATTACGTTACATCAAGGAGGGTAAGGGTGTTGTGAGATACCACAACTGATAGCTGTCTTAAATTAAGCATTGCGTTCGTAAATAAAAGCTGAAGAAGTACAGTGAAGAGCTAAACTTAGTTCGATTGGGGAAGTAAAATACCACTTAGTCGTAAATTTTAAAATAATTTAATTTTATATATTACGATGAAATTGACTGTAATTCTCAGACGGATAAATCGAAAACCACACACAATTTTTTTCAAGTACTATTTTCCGATGCTCAAGTAATATTGTCAAAGTATGTTTTTTTTTAAATAAGAGAAACGCGTAATTCGTGACTACATTTACATTAATTTTCTTCCGCGCCATTTTAAAATAATCCCATTTTTATGAATTAAAATTTAAAATATTATAGCTTAGTGCTTAGAATTGATCTGAGAAGTTTTCTCCATTAAGAATGAATGTATAATAGTTTTGTATATACAATTTGTAACTGTTTACTTTGATTGTAAGAATAAATTGTCGCTTTCCAAGGTAACAAGATCTAAATATGAAGGATTGAAATGCCTCGGTATGTGTGGCTACAAAGAAAACATATGTAGGAAAGAACTACCTAGTTCCTAATGATCACGATCGTAATAAATGTAGGAAAAACTTACCTCCTTTTCCGTGGCAAAAAGTGAAATACCTTGGTAATAATTGTGGATTGACGCGTGCTAAATCAGATTTATTAAAATTATTTAGAAAAATTTTCTGGTTCTTCGTAATAGATATAGCTGAAATTTTAGGCGTGAATCGTTATTCAAAGAGCTCTGCAAATCCCATAGAAAATTCACTAAGCTCTGGGAGGAGACTTGTATGCAATGGACACATTTTTATGTTTTTATAGCTAATGGAAATTTTTGTAAGGAAAAGTACTGATTTTTAAAGAGAGATATTGTATACCTCACCTTTTTTAAAATCTGATTTTTATGAGCTATTTACTGGAACTTAAAGTGAATATCAACATAATTAAAAAGTTTAATATCATTGGACAACAGCGCAATTAATGCAATACGTTGGCGCGACTCAAGCCTAACAACCAACCGGCTGACTTCATGATAACTACAATGCCATTGCGTCAAATAATGTCTCCTGGGCGCCACAGGCTAAACGATAAGCATATTGCAGCAAGCGACGGAAGGAAGACTAGATTCCGCTGTTCCAGGTCAGACGAGGTATGAGGGTGTGGGGATTTCACGGTGGGTGTGCGGGGGAGCGAAGGCGTCAAAGACTTGAGCGGGTTTTATTGTCTCACACTGATTTCCCAGAGAGTTCCAACAAGCCGGTCGCCATTGTTTGCCGAACGAAAGAAAGAGGCAGAAGTTTTTCGCAACGGGCGGAGAAAGCGCACGCGATACTGGAGAGACATGGTCTCCTTTGAAAAAGCCAGCAGGGGAAGAAAAAAAACGCGATGATGTTGCCGGGAAAGAGGGGAAAACGCACTTCAAATCGGCGAAACAAGTGACCCGTAAGTTTTAAACTCGGCTCTCACCTGTCGATACCTCATACTCGAGGTTGAATAGTTTCAGTGTTCGACCGCTTTGGGACGTACTTTCCCCCGAATTCCGTGGGGTTCTTTTGCGGTTCAATTCAAGATTGTGCGGATATAGGCCGTAGGGAAAACTTGCACGGGGATAAAACTTTATAGCTGAAGGCACTAGAGATGAACAAAACGTCTAAAATTCTGCTGCAAGCGTTATAAAATGCATTTCTCTTTTGCATTCACGGTGAAGAGTAGTTTCATTAACCGAGTTTGAGGGTGAAGTCATGTATAAATAAAAATGAAAAGTCAACGTATACATTTTTTGTTTTTCAGCTTTTTGAAAGGCTTATTTGTAAAAGATAATATGATATGTTCGGTAAAGTAGCAAAAGAGTAAGGTGGAAAGGTGGAAAATAAAAATACGTCCTAAAGCACTGCTAATGTGACTTCAATGAATATCTTTTTTTACATTTATACTGTAGTTACTGTAGTTTTAGAGTTAATCAATGTTTCAAAAATCAAAAAGCTAAGGTTTGCATTGTATTTCTCCCTTTTATATATGCAAATCTGCAAAAGAAATATTTGAGAGGGTTCACTTGGAAGGTTCTCAATTCTAGTTTTTTCCCCTTCCTTGACGGGATATGTGCAAGTGAGTGCCTAGGCATAATAAACGAATGTTCCTTTGCATTTATAATTGCAACCAATGTGCAAGGTAAAAGGAACTAATCAAGGTGAAATACTTACTCTTACATTGTTTATAGCATAATTACTCAACTCCATAAATTCATTTATGAATTACAAACTTGATTTTGACTCTCTCGAGGCATTTATCAAAACAAACTAAAACATAAACGAAAAATTTTCATATAGTCATTTATGGATAAGATTTTATTAAGGCATGCACGGTATGTTCTTTACTCAACAGGAATTACAAATTACTCAGCGTTGATTTTAAGTAAGCGTTTGTAAAATAATGTTGAAATTCATGCTATCGTTGTTTTACAAAAAAGGTTTACTAACACTTTTCTTTCTTTCATTGAAATACCAATGCACGTATGATGATGATTCATTCTTTTACGGACACCAACACATTAATGCTTAATATATTGTCACTTGACGATAGAATCTTTCCGAAAGTGAAAAAGCAATTTGATCACAAATATTTGACCTTTCAGGGATCTTGATAGGATGAATAGATATCCATGATTGATTAAAACGTTTTAAGGAGACACAGTGCACACTTATCAAACATGCGGCAGATTTAGCATACTCTGGACGTGACGCTCTTTGGGAAAGGAAAGAGGAACGAGTTTGAATTTGCCTAACAATAGAAAAAGCCTTCGGGGTGCTATGAGCTTGCAGAAATATGGATACTATCGCATAAATCTCACATATCTAAACAAGAAGACTTTTGAGCTAT
Organism: Pyrrhosoma nymphula; assembly: GCA_963573305.1. NCBI lineage: Eukaryota > Metazoa > Arthropoda > Insecta > Odonata > Coenagrionidae > Pyrrhosoma > Pyrrhosoma nymphula. Next base: position 61,709,897 of record OY754339.1, on the reverse strand, counting down.
TTGTCCTCAAATTTCATCGTCATCTGAATTCTAATATAGCGATAATTATTGATTTTAAAGGTGATATAATAATTCATTTCAGCAGGAATATTATCTTCCTAGACTTGTTAAGGCTAAGTTATATTTCTCCGTTTTACTTCAGAGTAGAAAAAGAGACAAAAAACCCTGAAAGGCCCTAGATACAACTGTAGTTTTAACACACGCTGGATATATACTTTTAGCCCATAGAGAACGAAAACAACTGTGCACTTAAGAGATATGACATTTTTTAGCTCTTGAATTTCAATAAAAGAATAGTAAAATTATAAATAAATTGTTATAAAATATTATATCTACGGCCAGAATGGCTTAAAAAAGCATATGAAAATGTATTATACTCACCAGAATAAAAATCGCACGTCTATGTATACACTGCTTTCCCCCGACCCTAAGCGATGAGAAGATTGTTTAGGCAGAAGATAGTCCAGTTCAAACTAAGATCCATAGCATTCCACACTCTCAGGGTAGTTTGATTCTGAAAGAGATCAAAAGTTTCAATGACAAGTGTATTGTATGACAATGACTTAAACTACAACGTTTCCAGAGATGAACGCAAAAACTGTGGTCTCATTAGCTCCTCTCACATCATCCATTTCAATTTTAATTGTATTCTTCACTGTCCCTCTTTTTGTATGGTAACTATCTTTTTGAAATTAAAGACATTTGATTTATCTGAGTGAATTGTGGTCCATTGAGAACTTAAAATTTTCTAGTATTTCCCTTTTCCATAAGAAACATTCCACTATGGAAATACACTTTTATTCCAAGACATTGACAATTCAACAGAAGCTTGTTTATGTAACTAATCAATAACCACCATATAAAATATATATACCATAATATTGGGAAATTGCATATTCCAACACCCCCCCCCTTAATTTGACAATACTTGTAAATTTACAAGCAAACAAACACAAACTGTACAGTCCACTAATCTTTGGATCAATTTTCCTCAAACAAAGAAAATTCAAGTTTTCCTTTAACTTACTTAACCGGGTGGCTTGAGCCAAGAAGCTTAATAAACATATCAGCCTTTTGATCACTTGAAGACACAGGTTTTACATCATAGATCCCTTTCTGACGAGGAGACATCGCGTGACTGATGTTCGGGATCCAAATGACGCAATTATTTTCTGAAACTATAGAGAGAATGTGGGAAAAGTGTCACGGCTTTCTTCCATTTGGGCCCGAGTTCGAGAGAAAAATGCAACTAAAGAATTTCCCTCCGTATAAATCCTTTGCAATGCGATCGCCTACATGCGCAAGCCTGTATCGTGGGGGAGAGGAAGATATAAGATTCCCGCAGGAAAAATATCACGTAATGATAACACTATTTCTTTTCCCACCTAATGTTTATTTCAATTGAAGGAATTTAACTTTTCATTCATGGCGTGGAATTGCTGGCGATGAGATCATCGGTTTTTTTTTTTTAATTTGAGATTGCTTAACATCGCAGTTGAAGTTTTTCTATTTAAAACAGGCACGTAAAATACCAAACATTAAGAAAACTAATAGTAATTAGAAACAGCTTAAATTTTTGCAGAATGAGTCATAGTCAGATAGTGAAAATTAATCTCTAGCAATTGATGTCACTCATCATTTATTGTGATTATGATTCTAACTCATCAGGTATGGCCTGCTGTGTGAGCAAGGAGACTTTTAATATTTTTTGGGCCTTGCTCTTGAGAATATCTGTGATACAAGTGCAATAATTCAAAAATATTTAAATATCTTAAAAAGCAAAATCGCTAAACAAGTCAAGTATGAAAGCAGCTGGAAGATAACGTGATAATCGTGACATACCTAATCGTGTCTTAAGTACGAAGGAGTAAGAACAAGTTACAGCTAACCTAATGTGTTTTGTGGATAACCTTTACAAATGTCAAAATTTTAAGTCTTTAAAATATTCAAATAGATATTTATTTGACAAAATATTCATAGGGTTTGAAGATTCAGGTTCTGGTAATAAACATTCAGGGATTCAGTATGTCTTAGGTTTTAAAATGTTCCCTTCGTTTTTGAGTTGTCATTGGCTAGATTAGGTTTTGTAGGTATGTATCAATTGCAGGGTGCAACTTCAGATCATAGATGAAGATGTAGCCTGCAATGGAAAGAAAACCTTATCAAACAGTTTACCGCCTGGACGCAAACAGTAGAATCACTCGAAGTTGAACAACATACTGATAAGTCACCAATGCGATGGAATTTAACAGAAGATTACAGCCATGGTTATTTCCAAAAGGAGGAGGAATTCTAAGAGCAGTTCACTCACACTCATGCAATTTATCTCGCGCTTGCTAGTTCTAACGCCTACCCTTTCACATCCACATCTCACAAGTATCGGATGAGGAGGTGCCGTCAGTTGAAAGATAGCCCATCTCTGCTAGTTCTTTTTTCTTTACGATAGACTGGGACAGAGTGTTTTCGATATAGAAAATGAAAATCTCAATCTTCTTCGGGAGGAGAGTTTTCTAAAAACAAAACTTTCGCCCGCATGACACTAACCGGTGGCCCAATTGGGATTTCCAGAAATCCACTTTTCACTCGCCTCTCCGATCGCCTGCGAGCGAGATTGCGTGGCCGGCCCAAGTGAAGAGAGGATTTTTCGTCAGCAGGGACGAAAGTGAGTCGGAAGTTAGAAATTTTCAAATGGGAGTTCCAAGACCCCTCGCTGATTACCTCGCAATTGTGAGTCAAAAATAATAAAATGAAGAAGAAGTAACGACCGATTTACTTTAAAAGGAGTGCCCTAACGGTAAAAAATATTTAATTCACATGATGTTAAGCTTAATCTTGAGGAAAGAGGTCGCTGAGGCCAGCATCAATATCCCTAAAATGTGAAAGTTGTAATTTCTAAGAGAACATATTTTATGATTTATCTATGATTAGATGCAAGTCACAATGAAATTTTTAAAAATTTTATGAAACTCTTTCCGTAATTTGACACAAATGGATAATAAAAATATTATGTTTTTTAAATATGTACAGCTGAAATTATTATGAACTAGGGTTACTGAGGAGTTTTAAACTTTTCAGTGCTGAAAGGATATTCATTATTATCCAGTCAACCTAGCTAGCGTTCCATTTTTAACTATTGGTTATGTAGTAAAACTCATTCTGTCCCACAAAATCAATATATTTGGTGCTATTCTGCATATTGCAGCAGGTTTCTTACCGGGATTCATTTGCATTCACCTGATCATGATTTCCTAATGACCAAGATACTCATGGTTTAGAATTCACATTACACTCGTATATATATTATACTTATGTTAAAGTTATGAATCCTATGGAAGCTGAGACATGAATTATGCTTCATCATTAAAAGAAGTAATTACGTCATAACATTTTTTTTATACTCACCCCGTATACTTCTTCATATTTATGATTTTTTCAGCTCTGTATCCCTTTGTTCTTAAGGCATACGGTAAAAACATTTCAAGGGATAAACGATAATGCTAATTCAGGGATCAATGAAAGTTAAATTCCAGTGTATCAAGAACGGTAAATTTAAAACTTCACTGCGTTGATGACTTCGTTTCGAAATCACTGTGAAAAGCATTCTCGTCAATAATCTCTTCCCTTGAGAGGCTGTAATGGCAGTTGTATAGATTATTCTGAGGGCTATTGATGTCCTATGGCGTTAAGGAAAGCATTTCCGAAGATAAAGGCAATAATGGTTGGGACTTCATACAATAAATTTAAGAAAAGATTAATTTCAACTTTAATATGAAGCGAGGGAACATGAGGGACAGAAACTTTTAGAACAGAAATCTCTAAGGACAGTAATGTATGCAGGCTGAAGACTTTTGAGGTGTGGATGTGGAGAAGTTAGAAGGAAATGGTGGCCTGGGTGGCGAGGAGGTTGCGCGAGAAATTGCTTGATATAGTGTGCGTAATTAAGTCGATGGTAACAAGGCGAGGCTTGAGGGTGATGGAGGGGATAACGCTAGGCAGGCGAGGAAGAGGAAGTAAAGTTTAACGAAACAAGTATCAGAAGGTATGAGGAACTTAAAAGACACTTGATGGCAGGAAAGTTAAGCTAAGCGTAAGAAAGTCTAGGGCATCATCTGCATTCATAGATTTGAGGATTGGCTTGCTCTTTAACCACGCTCTAGTCACAGCGATCTGATTCACTCCATAATCCTCCATATCAATATCCTTCATAATTTCCTTCATTTTTCCATACTTGTTTTCCTTCATACTTTTTCCCATTTTTTTCTCCCTCAAGCATTGTGTTCATTGGGTTCTTGTGTCACATAATGTGTCTAACAAGTTTGCCTATTTTACTAATTAGAGTTTCACTACCCACCCTTTCTCTAAAGCTCTTCGCCAGACATCTTCATTGGCATCTCTCTCCGCCCATTTGGTCTTCGTCGTTCTTTGACAGCACCACATTCTCATTTCTTCCAATCGTCTTAGTTCTTCTGCATATATCATCCAAACTTCACAGCCTTACAAGAGCATCATGCTCCAAAAGACTACACAAAGTTGAGATATGACTCCAAATTGGAAAGTTATGGTAGAAACTATCCAAAGGCTTAGCAATAAATTGACTGATTACCCATTCTATGTTTCTGATAATAAGCAACCATTATTTTTTCTTCATTTAATGTTGCATAAAAACTGTGCCATGCAGAAGTACCTAACAAATATATTGTTTGCTGCATTCATGCATGGTGAGCAACGAAGTTTTTGCTGTGAAATCGCTTGCATGAGTAGGAAAATTTCGATGCTGTGGGGAACACCCAAAAAAAACTCATCACCCATTTCGCCATTCCAAACGCCGGAGAAGAGCTCACCCTCGCTGACGACGGAGTGATGCAAAACGTGGAAGTGCTTCAAGAGAACGCGACGCATTCCGCAATTAGGGGCAGGATGGAGTTTGGTCGGCTCTGGAGAACGGGAAGGGGAAAGTAAGGCATTCCCCCACTCGGCGACACGCAAAAACGATCTCTCTCCGCAGTCTCGAGGATAGGCGAGGGCGAGTGGGGGTAGTTGGAGAATCTTCTCTCGGCCATCTCTCGCAGTCAGCAGCGGACTTGAAGGGCGACGTTCCGGGACCGAGGGAAAATTGAGAGAGACGAAGGGAAAGGTGAGATCGTGAGTGGAGTGGGGAGGGAAAGGAGAGTGAGGTATCGGGGAGGAAGGATGCTCGTATATCTTTGCGCTTGGGTGTCTCCGCCGTTCCTCTCACTGCTCACTTGACAGGCCGCCTTCACGCGGCAGTGCGGTGGACTACTACAAACTAGAGACGGAAAAAAACGCTATTCGGTACTACCAGGTATATTTTTTTCTTAATCCAGGATTACCATTTTTTTCGTCAACCCAGTACTACCATGTACTATTTTTTATGTCACTCCAGTACTACCGGGTAGTATGTGTTGACAATCAAATACTACCGAGTACTATATTTCTGTCAATCCAGTACTAGGTACCAATTAGTATTTTTTGTCAATCCTGTACTATCTGGTACAATTTGTGGTCAATCCATTACGAACGGGCGGTACTTATAAGTTATAGTATCTACGGTACCAAAACTGAAAATATTGCAACCGCCAGCGTTTGAAAATTTAGATTTTTCAAGTGTGTATAACCAATCGAACAATATTTTATAAATTATATTTCTTTTTCCAAGAGAATATCTTGGTGGAGAAATAATAGATGTTATTGTCTCATTTCAAACGTTTCGCAAATGTATTTTTGTTTTATCAGGGCTATAACGGGCCACAGTAACTACAGAGTCATACAGGTCACATTTTGTACGATCTTTCGTTACAATTACATTCTGAAACCATTGGCCTTAAGACTATTTTTTTAATGTGAGTGTTCTTATTTTCTTCCTATATTCTGTTGTCTCATGTGCATATTGATATTTTATTTAGTAAAATAATGGAAACATTAATAAAAAATCAAAACTATCGCGGTAGCCAAATAACGCGCAAATGTTATTAGCAGCGTGGGTAGGGGCAAAGAAAACCTTGGGATGAGTGTGAGAGTTACGGCAAGTTTGGTTGAATGCAGAAGAAGTGGTCTATAATTCTAGTAATAATGAACCTACTTCCTCAAACTACCTGCTTCTTCAGCTGGACACACTTCCTACTACCCTCTATCTCATACAGAAAAACCATTCGACTTTTTCTCTTACTCACTTTTCTCTTTCTCACTCACTCAAAATCGCTCTTTCTACCACTAATTTAAGTCTCGTATGACTTATTCTAACCGTTTATTCTTTCTCCTCCCAATTTCCTCCTGGAGCTTAAGAGGTGAATCAAAATTTGGCATGCCTTTATAGTCAAATGCTTACGGAAATCATTATATAATACAACCAGCAAAATGGACGAAGTTTTCTTAACTAATCCTGAACAAGTAGAATCCGTGAGAGTCACTCTCACCTCAAACGTCTCCTAGGAAGTACAATTCTAAATAATATGCGGAACGGCCATGTAAACATTTGACCTTAATACATCGACGTGCATATTGAGAGAAAGTCAGAAATATGAGACTCCTGTAGAATGGCCATATTTCGAATGTGTAGCGTGTATTAGGGACCGATTAGAAAAAGAGTTAACTAAAGTAGCAGATTAAATTTCAAAGGAGTTCAGTCAAATTGTTAGAAAAAATGCCACCAGAAAAAAATAAGAGTGAAAATTGATTACATGTCCAGTTTTATATTGCTTTTTCTCATCGTCATCATTAGCCATAAATATATTTGCTGCGGCTCTACACTGTACTCTCCTAATAGCTTACCATCTTAATCACTACGTTAGTCGTCACATTGACGTCCTTCATAATTTGCCGGATGTACTCCATCCTTGGTCTTAGCTCGGTAACTTTTCCCATTCATTTCTTCTCCAATTAAGGTTTTAAATAGGCTATTTTTTCGCAAAAAATGTCCAGTAAGTTTATTTCTACTTCCTCTCAGTTTTAATAATACCTACATATCTCCTCTCCACTCTCTTTTTGGACCTCTGTATTGAATTCTCTCTATTCATTTAGTCCTCATTAATCGTTGATAACACCACATTTTCACCCACATTTACCAATTCCTCAGCGTTTATTTGAGGGGATTTTGAGGTTTTGGGTTGATTCTCACTTACAACAGGGCAGAAGACGCGACCAGTGAAGAAATACGAAAAATGGACGGAAGAAAAGGAACGAGGAAGTGCTCACCATGGTTAAAGGTAGAGAAAATAGCTGGAGGGGAATAGGAGGAGGCAGAGTAGGTGGTTGGAAGCGACAATGAGGGGCGAAACGATGCCGAAGGCAGTTACAGAAGGATGGATTGGAGAGTAAGTGAATAGGCTTTATGGATGGGATGATAAGAGGTAGGGCGTTTGCCGAGTTTAAGAATGGATTATGGATTGGACATAGGCGTCTGTGCCTGAAGAATACAAATAGATGTAATCTTACAAGCTAAACGTGCCGGTAATCACATATTATAAATAAAATAAATTAGCTAATAAATTATTTTCTGGAAATTCAAAAAACTCCATAAAAAAGTAAGTTTTTTGTGGTACATCGATAGGCATGAAGGACGAGAGCGGGGAGATATCATCTCTTGGGACGGGTGCAGGCAGGGAGTTGAGGGGCGGAAGGTGACCCACGGGAGAGCAGGCAGGAACCGCCGCGGGGCAAGAGAGCGCCCTTGTTATGAAGCGGCGGCGACGGCCTTCCCTCCCCTCTGACTCCCCGGCCGCCCTCAACACTCTGCACCCACTTCTTCACCCGTCCGCCCTCCGCGGAGCCAAACCACGCTCGCCCCTCATTTCTCCCCACTCCCTCCACGCCTTCCGACGAATCATTGGCAATGATCAGTCAGGCTCATAGACGGCTTGTAATCAAAATTAAATACGCGTAGCTTACCACACAGAGAGCTTATTTACGTGGCTTTAAACCGGAGTCCCACGAGGAAGTGTGCTCTTACCCCTGTTATCCCTAACTTATCTAAATGATGCTTCGTAGAATAATTAAATTGTTCGCCGAAAAAAAATCAGTAGATTACTACTTTTCGTGACTTTTGTATACTTGGATGTATGCAATATGTCATCCCACAAGGAAACGTTTTTAGCCCTTTGTTGTTTCCAGTTTGTAACAACAAAATTAACCCATAAATGTGAATCAAAACTTAATTGCTTTCTGACAATGTCGTCATCTAGTGAGGACTTAGCCGTAGCAACCAAGACTGCTCAGTCAACGTCCGTCAAGTCTTACACAGAAAAACTTCTCTTGTGCAATCCTCTGAAGCTAAATATCGATCTGTATCGTCGATTGTTTCAAATATATATAAAATATAAATATTTTTAATAATGTACATCATTCATCAATGAGACAGCATGGCGCTTTATTTCTAGCGTTCCATCATGAGGGCCAAAAAATCTTGAAAATATCAAATCTTAAACTATTGCTTGCGGTACAGTTAAGTGACGGAGAGTGAACTTAGCAAAAACCGAATACCGCTGGATATTGACAAGCTACTATTGGCTTGTCTTCAGACATTTCAGCGACCAAACCACCAAATTATACAAAAGACTACTCTAATTGCGTTATTTTATCCCATTATTTTTTAGAAAAAAGGGGTATATCACCCAGATGATTAAATTTGCCTATATGGAGCTAGTGAAGTATAAAGATAAATTAATTATTACGGTAATATAAGAAAGCAATAGTATATCAATTGACAAATGCGGCGCAAGAATTAAGAACAAAAGAGCATTTAAATCCCTATAATATTCTTATAATTTTTTACTGAAATTGAAGAGGGCATTTAATGCTACAGATCAGTTAATCCGTTCCATTGACGTAAAATAAACTCCAAATGTCCTATAATTTCAATCTGTTCAATCATAAAATAAACTGTAATGTTGTACCAATGGTGATCATATTGAACAAAATTAGCACCGAAATGATGTACCAACTATTCACCTGGAATTTAAAAACTTTCATTTGACTAACAACCTATCCATTATGATAGTGCAGGTTTTCAGGGAATAGGAATATACTATGCACTATGTCAGGATTTCCTTGATGAAGTTTCTGATGCATTGCAGCTTCAAACCTCCGGGTCTGCTTCGATAACTACACTTCCGACATGAAATGGAGGCTGCAATTCAACTGAAACGTCATCGAGGAAACCCTCAATGACGTTTCTGAATACTCAACTGACACAACGTTCTGGAGCTCCCTGGAAAATCCTGCACTCTCATCTGAGCATCACTCCGAAAGCTTGGCTGAAGTATTAAATCGATATAAAATACATATTCAGGTGTGATGTAGTGGAACCGTTCCATAATGACAGAAGTAAAACACAAGCAGTTTTACTATAGTAAAACTACAAGTTTTTTAAATGGAAAACTGCAGGTGTTTTGCTTCTGTCATTCTGATTAATGGCTTCAATCGTAATCATGGTAAAAAAAATCTGCAGCCGTTATCGTATTGAATGAATTTTTGAGGCAAACGAGTAAGTGTAGTCAATTGAGTGCTGGCTTCTAAACTAGAGTGTTCAGGTTCAAATCCCGGTAGTGAAGCAGATATTTAAAAGGAATGCCGATCCATAATTGAGTTGTAAGTTGATTACAGTTCAAGTGTAGCATTCCGTTCGTCGGATGGGACGTTAAATAGTAGACCCATGAGCGCTGTTCGTTAAGAGTAGACTAATGCCGACATCAGGTTTTGCTCCACTCATCCTCCGTTCGCTAAATAATTCATCCCTCTTAAACCAACCCAAAAATCCTAAATGCCGCGAATGACCTCAGTTTTCAGTCGCCTACCGAAAATAAGCAACCAACTAGCCAACGAATTACTTGTCTTGAGCACAAGTTCCTGTTTTTTTCTATTTGATCGGATCCCACAGTAGGCAAGATTTTTCTAAAATAAAACTGCATTTTAATGTCCACATTATCCAATGACATCATTGCCGGGACCGTCGCACCATATTTTCCCCATCCGGCTGCTTTTGGAAACTTTTCTCTAAAAGGGGGACTTCCCTCTACGGTAAATAAAACTTAATGTGTCTGAGAAGGCAGCTCTCTCCACGCGTTTCTTCTTTCTATCATTCCTCATCTTTCGTGAAACTTTTGTTGCATTTCGTTTCCATCGTTCTGTTTCCCTTTTCTAGATATTTTCTCGTAGTTTAAACTCCCCTCTGGCGTTGCAACTTTCTCTCTCTCTCCAAAACACCATCTCCAAATTTTCCGCTACCAAACGTTAATTGGGTGCATTCATGAGTCACTTTCCTCTCCCAAAAACATCCCGGCATCTTTTTTTTCAAGCCTTTTCTAACTGTTCAACTCCTCCCTTCCTAAATTCAAACTGGCGTGAAATGACTCTCAGAGGAAGGCGGATGTAAGCAAATTTGCTACGAATCCACAACTCGGACAATTTGCTCTTTCCCGAATCCACAACGCAGACTTAACGGGCCAGGGTCAACTTTGGCCTGGGGTCAACGTTTGGCAGGGGACAAATGTGAGTGATCTGAAAATGATGATGAGAATGATTTGTCAAAATCTTGATATTTACATAAATTACCTGTTGGCAAACATTATTATTGGCTGCGAGCATATTCTACCTGTATACCTATATTCATATTTAAAATAAATACGTACCTTGAAATCATAATTTTCAAAATTGGAATATTTTATATTTTAGCGCACCAAGATAAGCTAAATGAAAGTGGAAATGTAAAATATAGTATATTAGAAAATATATAAGATTTTTACCAAACAGCCACGGTGGTCAAACTATGGTTAAAGAAGCCTTGTTTTTTTAGGCAAGTATATTTCCAATGTTAGCCAATTCATTAATTAATTATGTATGAATTGACACTTACGTATGAAGATGTTTCGAGTCATCTTAGCAATTAAATATGAACTATGAAAACCTGGAAGAAAGGCATAAGGATGTGACTGGAAAGTAAGAATGGATTAGGGAACCAAGTAGGTTTCAATAATTATTATGCCCTACGGCTCATATGATTTTAATGTAAGAGTTCTCTCTTTCCTGCATGCCACAAAAAGGTCCTCTCCATTTACATATTTCCCTCTGCTTAATGTGGATGAAGAGAGCACCCTTACAAACATTATAACATGATCACATTATATTTATAATGACATTTTCTTTCTAATAACCCTAGACACTTAAATTACTGGTGTCACTTGGCACAATATTCACCTCCACCCGGCATTTTTAAGATACTTTCAAACTTATTCAAGTGATATGTCCTGCCAAGGAATTGACCAAACTGTTCAAATTCTGAAGTTGAAGGTAGTTTAATTGCTAAGAAGTGAAATGACTTTTCGAAACGCGATAACTTGACAAGCACTGACGACATTCACTTATGCACGTTACTGCCATTGTTTTTTATAAAAGGACTGCAAACACCTCCAGTGCTTTATAATGCTGATCACTTAGCATGATTTTAAAATTTATATTTCAGTCCATTTAAAGCAAAGGAAAAAGGAAGTGGGAGGAGATACTTCAAAAAGCCTTATCCCAATAAAAATTGTAGAACGACCTCTAATACCTATAGGTGGTGATTTGGCGTCAACGGAGGTATTTGATTTAGGTCCATAAATATTTTAATTAATGCCATGAGTCTATTAAATACAAAACTACTGCACCAACTAGTTTTTATTAAATTTTTTTAATTTTAATTTTTTTTTTTTAATATTTAAAAATAAACTTAAAAATTAAATAACAAATTGTCTATAAAATACCAGTCTATCAAATTGAGATAGCAAACTTGATACCATGTAGTTAATTACACAAAGGATTAACAAATTTAAAAATAAAAACTCATTGAATGACAATTGTAACTGAAAATGAAGACCTATACAGAAGGGTATAAGAGGAGAGGACCATATGGAACACTATACACAAAGAAAGAACCGGTTGGATTGGACGCACTCATAGACACAATGGGTTTATGAGGAATATAACTGAAGGAAAAATAGAGGGAAAGGTTCCAAGAGGAAGGCCAAAGGATAAATATAAAAACAAAATAAATAGGAAAGTACTTCAGAATAACTACCAGGGAGTAAAAGCATTGGATATGGAAGGACCGAGGGCTGCAATCAACCAATCTTAGCTTTTAATAACCAATGAATGAGGCTTGTCAAATGAAAACTATCATCCCTTTGAATGTTTAAGAAAATAAAAACTAAATTGCATGTTTCGTATCACTAAATGGAAAGAACGCACTTTCATACCCAGTGAAGCTTGCACTAAGTTTTCACCGAAAGGACAAGCACTTTGAAAATTGGTCAAATACCACAAGCCGTGACGAAGTTGTCACCTTCAGGTCTTTCACTCCTTCCTTAAAATTGCCTTGCTCATAGCACCAGCATAAGTGCAGAATTCTCGTCGCTCGCGTGCTCTTCCGAAAATTATCGCGGAACGTGGGAAAAATATCCTGGGCACTAAGCTGATTTCGGAGATCGCTAAGGGAGAGTGAAACGCTGGAAAAACGAGGCAATATGAAAAATTATAGGCTAGAAATCACTGAATGTCCTCATAAATGAACCGTTAAAAAGGGCCATCGCAAGGAAAGTGTGCTGGATATGTGCTATGCCTCGACTTCTCTTTATTTTCAAGCACATCTGGAGGAGAGCTGAATGGCAGATGGGGAAAGGGGTAAGGGGAAACGTGTGCGCGCGCCAGAATTTGAGGTTGGCCGAAAGTGGGGATGAGCGTGGATGGTCGATAGATCGATATTTCGAAACATCGATAGTAGAAACTTAGATACTTGATTCAATTATCGATATATTTTATCACTGTTTTTTTATTATAACGACACAGGCTTGCCTCCTATGCCCTCATAATACCGATGGTTTGCTTTATTGGTTTTATTTCAATGATTTTCTTTATAATTGAACATGTTTTTAAACGCTGTGTTAGACATCTTTTAATTTTGACGCATGATCCACCTCAAGAAAACATTTAAATTTCTTTAGCTTTAATCCTTTTGAATAAAAATATTTACTAAAGTGCCTTTTTTTCGTTTATATCTTCGATATCGTAATAACATTGATGGCTTATCGTTTGATTGTTAAGGAACGGATGCTGCATCAGAATTGATGGCGTAACTTTTATGGCCTACAAAACTCAAATATAAATGGATTTTTTTCGATTCTTATTGCTGAGATCTTGTCTGTCCATCAATGCATAACAACCAATGTATTATTGTCGATATTTTGTCAACGACAATATTAAAGTTTCGATGGTCTATTGATAACCACTATCGAAAGTTTTCTTTCAGGTCTTGTCTCTGAGATACAGTACATGACTGGACATCAATATATTAACTATCATCGATCACTCATTACCGATAGTTAAACATGGATAGTTTATATTTAGATAGTTGAAGTATAGCAATCGATGTTTTAGCAGCCACAATGATCCAGCTCTGCTCGTATGTTGACTACCGATGGTTTAGTTTCGAATCTTATCCCCGAGATCCTACCGGAAAATTAATGGATCGTTATATATCGATATCGTTGTAGAACTATTGATGTTTTAGAAGAGTCGGTAGAGTAGTTTTGCTGATATAATAATAATTACATAATTTATTCTACCATAAACAAATAGAGACTACACTTGTTCACAAATGGGAAGTTAGGTCCCCTACTAGACAATAGGACTGTTTTTAGGGTACCTTCGGTTCGAATTTCACATGCATTGTTGTGTAAGCATGAAAAGCTATGATATACACATTAAAAATCATGATAAATGAGCGTATATGAGAAAAAATCATATTTTGAACAGAAGAGAAATATTTTTACAGGAAAAACAACTTTGACTCTCGTAGGAAAATAATGAATCTCAACTAAGCACATTTCATAATTTCAATACTATTTTAAGAGATAAACCATTGTTTAACTAAACCAAGAAAATGTATACTGTTTGTTGTTTGTCGATTCCTCATTTCCATAATTTCCCGTCGATGCTCATCCCAATCCAGCAAGGAATCGTCAATTTTTAGAGAGCGGAGGGTCTTCATAAGTCTGCTGAGGCGAAGATTTGTTTGCGGAGTTGCAGCGAAATGTTGAGGGGAGCTGGAGAGCGGGGATGGGTTGCCCAGGGTGTCGGAGGCGGAGGGAGAGAGAGGGAAGATCTCCGGTGGTGAGGAGAGGAAATGAAAGGGAAAGAAGAGTGAGAAGGCGATGGCTGGCTGGAAGTGAAATCGACTTCTTATACTCGCGGGCGCGCAAGAAAGAGAGAGAAGACGTCCCCGTTTCTTCCCTTCGAGGAATCGAGGGCACCTCGGGGGAGGTGGGGGAGGAGGAGGATGGGGAAGCCAGTCATCTAGGGGGAGGAGGTGGAAGCGTTAAAGGAGGGGGGGGGGGAGTGGGGAAAATGTATATGGAGGAGGGTGAGGCCTAGCTGAGGAGTAAGCACCAAACGACATTAGGGTCGGGAAAATCGTTGAAAAAAATTCAATATTAACAAAAACTATTGCGGAATACACATAATTGAACATTTTACGCAGATAAGCGCAAGAAACTTTTTGTCGCCAAAGATTTAAAATTTTCTATCAAATAATAATTGGCTAGAAATAGTCAACCGTATCCGGAGAAATATGGTGGAACAGGACTTACAAGAATGAAAATAAACAGATATGGTGCTTTCCACAGTATTTTCAATAAAATGCAAATTTACACTTGTACAAATAAAATGGTTTTTACATATGTGAAGTTCATTCTAGCTAGAAATAGGTAAAATTAAAATTCAAAGGCCGGATTATGTCCCACTGGTTCTTTATTGGCCAGCAACAGTTCCATTATTACTCCTTCAAACGTTCTCAGATCTAAGATATTGTTTCACGATTTTTGTCTTTTTTCATAGGCCTTCCTGTACCGATGCTGCTACCTGATTATTCCATATCTTCCCGCGATTTTGGAAGTTTGTAATACTTTTTCAATTTGTTTTACCGGTGGTTTCCACCATCCCTGTTGAAGACTTTCCGAATTGACCTCGGATAATATTGCTAAGGAGAGCGAATTTTAAAACTGGAGATATTAGTTGGATTACTGGTGAAAGGAATGGGAATTTGTAAGCAAAGTAAAAAAAGCGGGAGATGGGCACCTGAAGGTTGGAACCCGAAAGAATACAGATGAATATGCACCAGAAACGCAGAAACCTACGAATTAACAATATTTCCGAAAAACGCTTCCCTTTACCACCAAACAGTATTTATATAATGATGTGAGTGGAAATTCACCATGAAAATATGATTTAGTTCTTTATGTATTCGAATGTGGCGCCCCCAAATACCGACATGAACATGTTAGGAACATGTTCCCGCCATACAATGTACCACAACCAAAGCACAGAAAGTGTAATCATGCTTGATAAGCCATGGCCGGGCGAGGGTAAACCCTACATCACACAGTGTTTCAACCCGAAGGTTGGTTTTGATGGGTTAGAGTAGAGATCATCCTATACTAATTCAAACCCATCATTGTCACTTTATATAGTGACCAGCGATAATTAAGCAGTTTTTTATTGAGAAATATACAAAAATAAACATCGATCGCAGCGACACGCAAGGGTGGAAAATGTAGCAAAACCTTTTGTGGAAATAAAACTTCAAAAAATCAATTTACAAGAACAAAGTTCGAATATAGCGCTCCAAATTGCCAGTTAGCCAGTTATACCATCTCGACCAAGAATTGCCGGAAGGGATTTGTGGTGGTGGAATATTTTCTTTTCTCAATGAATTATTGATGAAAAGAAGTTGGTTGCTTAATAGCTGATTAATAATGAAGCTTTTTAAACACTGAAACACTTTCAATGCTACATTACTGACTATAAAAAATAACATCCAGTTCGCAACTCCTTCGTTTTGAATTAAGAGAGCTTACAGTTGTAAATGACAACACGCCTGACCAAGAATTGGGAGCTCAGGATGCAGGGCCGTGCATAGGGATTGAGGGGCCCTGTGCTAACGGAAGTCGGGGATCCCATACTTCCGCATTCCCTAGTACCATCTTTCAAGCATAGTTCATGGGCACATTGGCTAAGGATTTCAAGATATTTGCAAATGCACTAACTAAGTTAAATGAGTTAAGCATGATGAAAATATATTGATTTTACTTAAATGATATTTATAAAGGTACATTCATTTTCATGCCCCAGACAAAATTGTAACTTAATAGATGAAAAACAATCTTTTTACAATAAGATAACCTTGATGGTATAAAATGTAAAGGCAAATATGTACGAATGGTGCACAATATGAAAACTACTTTCCTGGCTTGAATTGAAGCAAATTGCTGTCATTTGTCATTTAAGTTTAAATTATCAGCTATCTTTTTATGCACAGAGATGATTGCAAGATCTGTTAGGCGGTCTTGGGACATAGTAGACCTCAAATATGTCTTTATTTATTTTAAAGTTGAGAAGCTACTTTCAGTGCTTGTAACACCAATTGTTAATTTGATCCTTAAATTTATGCAAGTATTAGGTAAAGATCCATTTCTTGTTTTTTGTAAGTACTTGCAGCAAGGCAGGCTCTAGCGGGGCCCCCATAGGCACGGGGCCCAGTGCAGCGGCACCTGTCGCACAGCCCTAGGGACGGCACTGTCTCGATGTTAACCCATTATCATAGGGTATTCTACCAGCTAGTTGCTAAGTTTTTGAACAGCTCTTACTCTAACTTCCCTATTTTTGGTGCAACTATATTTTCCTCGAACTAATTGCTCGCCATCAAATCTCTCCTCCTCAATGTTCCTCAACTCCCTGCCTTTCCTTGTGCAATCCTAAATTTCTATCCTCTTCCACGCTTTCCTTGTGTTGTCTCTCCCGCCATGCACGTTCATTAACCTGTCCTCTCAACACTTCCTCCCTCCGTTCTTTTGCCTTCTCAGAATCTCCGTCACCGTGTCTTTCACCCCTCCATATCCAAGAGTTTCTCATTCATCATCCTTGCTATCCGGATCAAATGCCACCAGTCTACACACATCCTCTTTCCGCGATGATCAAGTTTCCTTCTGATCCGTACAGCGCCCCGTCACATATTAGATTATTTAGCAATATTTTACCTTCATCTCTCCTCATACTCTTGCTCACCAATTCCCTT
The DNA here is from genome assembly GCA_963573305.1 of Pyrrhosoma nymphula. Classification (NCBI taxonomy): domain Eukaryota; kingdom Metazoa; phylum Arthropoda; class Insecta; order Odonata; family Coenagrionidae; genus Pyrrhosoma; species Pyrrhosoma nymphula. Next base: position 61,692,781 of record OY754339.1, on the reverse strand, counting down.
CCCTACGTAGACGATTATTTGGTTACGGAAATTCTACATCTGATGTCCCATCCACTAAGGCTATTATCCTCCATAATGCTACCCAACTACTTACACTGTTCTACCAACTCATTTTTACTTTTTTATACATATTTTTTATTTTATAAAATTATGTATGATCCAGACATCACCCTCATTAATGAGTATCTGTACCCTCCTTCTCCTCTATCCTGGCCTCCGTTTCGAACAACCTCATCTCCTCTCCTCATTTACCCCCTTCCTCTGACGATACACAACGACGGCTACAATAGATACACAAACAAAACGTTACTACAAACGCCTGATGATGATGATTACTCATCGAAACCCGGGTCGTGTATGTTATTTCAAAAATAAGTGGTTTCTGTAAAAGTTTAATTTTTAAAAATTACAATGATATACCATAAAGTTATACTAGAACAAGTTAATTTTTAATTTAATTTTTATACCATCCCACCCATAGATACTGCCTCGCATTCTTACTTTTAGTATATCATATTTTCCTTTTTACTCCCTTGTCTTCATCCCATACCTTTCACACTGTACCTCTAGAGAATTCATCTTCGACTGAAACGCCTCAGCTGACTTCTAAGAAGACAAGATTTTATCACCTCTTCTCCTACAATCATTCCCATCTCCTCTCGTGCATCTATAGCCATTTATTACGAGTAAACGATGAAAATCAATAGCAAAAATCAATACCAATTCTGCAATTCCCGTCCCATTTCGATTTTTAATCGGCTATCCTGACCTGCACCGTCTAGTTTATATACAGATTTCAATCATACACCTGACAGAACTTAGTTTATGATAAGTGATCCTTGAACGAATTTTCAACTGAAATACTGCAATTTTGAAAAGGTTATAGTAAAAGACCTTTCTTGGCGATGTTTTCTTTGGTATCAGGAAAAAAGGTAAGCGTAGCGTCACTCAATAGTTTTTATTACAAATGAAACTAAAAAATACTATTTTTATTCACTTTCTGGAACAAATAAACTTGATCGAGAATGTTAAGTACATAGTAAAGTATCCCGAGGGAAATAGATTATAGACATAAAAACTCGCAAAAAATCTACATTTTCACGGCACGAAAAACCGTCTACGCACAACCGGAAGAGTGGCGTATCCTCGTCTGACGTTAAACCATCATTAACTTATACGCAAATATATTTATAGCGAATTACGTGTATATTACGTGTATATTACGTATAAATTTCACAAGAATCTTTATTTATGGTTTAACTGTCTCGATATGCAAGTTTATAGTTCAAAGAAATAATTCCCTAACGGCATTTTACATGGCGATAATTTCTTAATCAGAATGAAACAAGGCCATCCATGTCAACAGCTGTCGAGCGAACGATCAAGTGCCTTGCTAGAGGGACTTTCCTTCTTCCACGAAGATCTCTCCTTACGCATGCGGTCCGCGGAACGAGAAATGAGCGGCTGAAACTATTCTGTTCACACACCGTCTTTGACGAGGCAGAAGACCATTTCATAACAGGACTGAAGCGCCAAAGATGCCTGGAATCACAATAGCGGAAGACAAGCTTTCCTCACGTACGACGCGTACAATGACAACTTGGCGGCGGGAAACATAATTGGGCAATGGAATAAGGAAGTGTATCACTTCCTATTTGCTCAATCATTGTTATTGTTAAGAGAAATCAATCGTAACTCTCAAAATTATGCTGTCTTATCAATTTTTCTGAAACGAATCTCCGTTTACTCAAAAAACATCACACGAACTAATAAGAAAACTTGCGGTTTCAGGGTGTATTACGTGAAATTTTTCCATGTTAGGAATGATAAAAATTATCACCCCCGTCTCCCTCCCCCCCCCCATTCTCCTCCACCCTTTCTATATATATTGGACTTAAAAATTTGTATTTTCACCTGAAGATGACATGATGTGCTGAAACCCGGGTCGTGAATAAACTATCTATTGTGAAATTCGCATAATTTTTATCATTCCCAAAACAAACTAATGTTATATTACTTCCAAAAACAATGTTTAAAAACTCAAGCAATCCCTCCCTAGTAATTTACAACCATTTTTTCTCAATGATTACAGGGATTTATTTGTCACATGCAACATTTTGTCTTCTCCATCTTTTAAATACCTGTGCGCATGAGGCATGTTTTTGCACAAATAGATTAAGGAACAGACATTTCTTTAAATTTCATCTTTAAAATGACTCGTACTGCAAATTTGTGAGCTCATTTCCATAAAATGGCACTTGTTTTAATGTTGACTAATCGTTCATGCACGAACTCGAGCCAGTTCATTCCCTCCAAGCAAGGTTTAAAAGTAATGAGCCGCCAATCACCAATGAATTAACTAATCATATGTATGTTAATAAGTTACAATCCATCAGCGGTTTACGGCTGAGGGAACCTCCATTTCAATTTATAATCTCCGTGCTGTTTCACCCTAATGAAGAGAAAAAGTAATCAATAAATAAAATAAAATGCACTTCTCATCTGAGTGAATACAAACACATCAAAGAATAAGATACTACTTTAGCCCTGCAACACATATCCAGAAGTGACAACATAATAGTTTTACAGCCGCAAAGATAAAGCACAAGAAAGTTTAATAACACCTTCCACCGCATCATTTATGGTTGAGATAAAAACAAAGACAATCTATCAGAACACATCCCACTTTCCAATTCCTTTTCTCTATTCTATACCTTCTCCATAGCACTTTTCCTAGCACTTGATGTCACACACCTTTGCGACGGATCGCATGGTATTACATGATTAAAAAATACAGTTGCCTAGGAGAGTAACAGTTTGTTAAATTTTACAACCCAATTGAGAGAAAGCTATTCACACGGCTGCCATTTAGGAATGAGCATGTGGTAAAAGAGAAATGAGAAAGGAAAAAGAAGGAATTAGTGATAATTATTTCACGCGATTTCATGGCTGAGAAACCTAATTCATACCTTCCTTTGTCATCGCACATACTTTCACTTACGCGTGCGTCACCAACCAAAGCTCCGTGACATTCGCCTTGTACCGTTCTCACTGGTTTCATCATAGGCGAAAGCAAATTTGACTTGCACGCAGAAGTTAAAGTTTTCTTCACGATTCTCAAAGTAGAGCTTCGATTAAGATGACTGGATTTTGCGCCAATTTTCGCATAAGAGCCCTTTTATATTTATGCGCCACTGAATACTCAGTTTATTAATGCAGAAAAATATATCTACATGACGTTAGTTCGCAGGTTTCCGCGGCGTTGATCAGATGATTTCAACATTTCTCGGGTTGCATCCGCGTCAGTTGTCATTCAGCACAACAGTTTTGCCAGCTATCCTGCTGGCGTCCTCAGGGGAAGGATGGCAAGAAGGATTTGGTCTGTCCTTATATAGCCGACATTCTTCCCGGGCCCAAGGACAGAGTTCCATCAACCCTCTCCGAAGGCGTTTACCAAGTGCCGTGCTCCTGTGGAAAGTCATACATAGGCGAAACCTGCAGAGCCTTGGGCACTCGACTGAAGGAACACCAGAGAGCGACAAAAAATAGACAATTCAAAGTATCTGCCATCTCAGAGCACGCATGGAGTGAACCGGGACACACCGTACAATTCGAAGATGCAAAAATAATAGCCAAGGAAAACATGTACTTCCCGAGAATAATAAGAGAGGCTATAGAAATCATAAAAACACCAAAGAATTTTAACAGAGAAGATGGATACCCATTGCACAGCGCTTGGAAGAGAGTAGTAAGTTTCCCGCGCAAACGCGACGCTGCTCCATGATTGGCCGGAGCATTGACCGCTTTTTGGCGCCTAACTTGGCCTATAAAGGACGGACCAAATCCTTCACCTGAGGACGCCAGCAGGATAGCTGGCGAAACTGTTGTGCTGAATGACAACTGACGCGGATGCAACCCGAGAAATGTTGAAATCATATCTACATGACTACTATTATTAATGAGATGAAACATTTAACCCTCTTTCTGTCTCACTAGAATCAAGGCAAAATGATAGAAACCGCCACAAGGAAGTGCAGTACTGGGTGTTTGAGCGTCGATTATATTTGTGATAGTGAAAGAAAAATATTTGATGCAACATATCAAACTATTTTCTACATTTTAAACTTTTGGGTTATTTTGCGTAGTTCTGCTGTGGTTACCCTTCTTCCGTCTAGATGGCCGAGTTTACTGATGCAGTACGGGAGCCTAATAATGTTGTAAGTGACAGAATCAAATTGTACCTGTAGAGAAGTATTGATCCATCACTTTTATTGTGCCTGTAAGGATCCCATCCTAGTCAATTCAATAACTTAGTTCATCATGAATCCGGTTGGTGTGTCATCTGGAGATCTCTTGTAATTCTACTCCCTTAAGCAAATAATTTCATTCCTTCGTGTGTCTTCATTTTAAAGTCCCTCATCGTTTTCTTTATGAATCCTATCTTTGGCCTCTCTCGATAATTCTTCCCATTCATGTACACTCTAGCATTATTTTCAAGAAGCTGTAGGGTCTTAAATTGATCTCAATACGTTTGATTCTAATATATTTATTTAACTTGGTTACAATTCTAAAAATTTACATTTTTCAATTCTACTCCCTTTATACTCTTGTAATTCTACTCCCTTAAGCAAATAATTTCATTCCTTCGTATGTCTTCATTTTAAAGTCCCTCATCGTTTTCTTTATGAATCCTATCTTTGGCCTCTCTCGATAATTCTTCCCATTCATGTACACTCTAGCATTATTTTCAAGAAGCTGTAGGGTCTTAAATTGATCTCAATACGTTTGATTCTAATCTATTTATTTAACTTGGTTACAATTCTAAAAATTTACATTTTTCAATTCTACTCCCTTTATACTCTTGTAATTCTACTCCCTTAAGCAAATAATTTCATTCCTTCGTATGTCTTCATTTTAAAGTCCCTCATCGTTTTCTTTATGAATCCTATCTTTGGCCTCTCTCGATAATTCTTCCCATTCATGTACACTCTAGCATTATTTTCAAGAAGCTGTAGGGTCTTAAATTGATCTCAATACGTTTGATTCTAATCTATTTATTTAACTCTAAAAATTCTAAAAATTTACATTTTTCAAAGTGTCGGTGGACATAACTACGGCAATATTGCACTGTGCTATGCTTTCCATCACAATTGCTTCAGAAGATTTAAGGCTTTGAATTAGTTACAGCATAATTTTACTCCTCAATATTATTATCAATTTATGTTCAAATCGACTGTGAGGAAAACGGAATCCGCAAATAATTTTTCCTACCCAATACAGTTTCATCGCATAGTAACTTAATGCTACTATCATCTTTCCCAATTTTATTGCTGTAATTTCCCAATTACTGAAAAACTAAAACAGTTCGTCACCTTATATTTTATGTCATATATTAAAATTTTGCTTTTCTCTATGTGCATCTTAAAAACGAGTATTCACGTAAATGAACGCCTTTCTATTAAGAATATTAACTCTTTTCCCTCGTTCCACATTGTTTCATTCATAGGGCTACGTGTTACTTTTCATCAATTTCATCAATGTGGCAGAGCTTTTATTAAACTAGGGTTTATCAATGGCACAGTAAGAAAGTCCTCGAATGAAAAAGTGAAAGAGAGGTTCTACTTTGCTCTGGCCAGGCCACACCTGAAATTCACCTCGAGCGTTTGGGGTCCTGTAAAGAAAGATTTAATTATAAAAATAAACAAAATATAAAAGCAAGCTGTGCGCGTCGTTAAAAACTGCTAAAAGTAAACAAAGATTGTTTCACAGCTTTTAGAGGGACAATGTTGGGAGCCGCTAGAGACTCAGATACTACACGCTTGGCTTAGACTCCTTATGAAATTCTCAACGGGTGTGTTTCAGTGTGACACGGAGAATATCATTTTGACGCCGCAGTACATCTCTAGGTCCAATAGGAAAGATAAAATAAAATAGATAAATTTCCAAACACATAGGTACAAAAATTCGTTCTTTCCACGCACAATAAGTGACCACAATAAGAACAGAGCTCAACTGAAAACACTACCGGAATACACTTCACCTTTTCACCTCCCTACAACTTTCTCCTTTACACCGTAACACGGCCAGTGTCCTAATACCCTCTGCAAGACGTCCATGCGGCGGCTCGCAGGTTAGTATGTAGATATTTATGTAGAATACTGATTGCTAGAAAAATAGCGAAGAAAGGAGAAGTTCCCTACACATTAAGGAAATGATTTCTCCGCAAGACCTGTGGATATCAGAAGAAACTGAGTGACTTGACTTTCATTTTACGATTTCCTTTTAACCATTTCGTCGCAGCCACGAAGGAAAGGGATCGAGAGAGTAAATAAGAGGAATCTCTTCCCCTCCGGTATTCCCTTCGACCGGTGGAAACTTCTCCGTTTGCCAATTGCTACTTCTACCTGCGTTCCCCCCCACGTTCGCCGCACACCCGCCCGATGCGTCGAGAGCAGTGGCTCCATTAACGGAACTTCTCTGGCGTCCGGCGTCGCGGATTGGCCATGGCGTGCTGGTGACCCCTGAATCGCACCGGGATCCTCCATCAGAGGGTAGAGGCATCGTCGTTTCCAAATGCAGAGCGGCTGCCCCCAACAGTGATCGTGACATGACGTCCTCATTTGGCAGGCCGAAGGGACGAAGGAGGGAGGGGTGGGCTGGAAGATGCGCATCATTCTGTAAGAGGCCAAACAAAGCGGACCGTTGGCACGCGCGCACTATACGAGAACTCTTCTCCTGGATGAAAACAAACAGATTTTTCACCCTCTTAAAATGACCCCGCCGCATTGCGACTTAAAAGTCGTTTTATAATTTTTTTTGAGTGCTGATAGAAAAATACGTCCTGTTATATATGAAACAAAATCGTAATATTTGTTGATTATACTGTACTTCTTAGAAGTTTGGACTGTAGTAATTCATGGCTAAAATAAAAAAATGATCTACATCTACATACTACCCAGCGAGCCACCGCATGGGCGTTTGGCAGGGGGTGTTAGGACACCAGCCGAGTAAAGGTATGAAGAATGTTATAGGGAGGTGAAGGGTAAAGTGCATTTCGGCCATGCGATGTGTTAAAGCAGTATTTTATTAATAGAACAGATGAGGTGGGATTCAGTATTTGTTTTGGCTCAATGGAATCTCCAAGACTGAGGGATGTGCTTAGCCCTCGAAAAGTCTTTCTCTGTAATTTTTAGAATAATATTAGGAGGTTAGCAGGGGATGACGAAGAAATTTAAGAATGCCTGAGAGTCAACGAATATATAAAATTGTATTAATTGTAAGTATGGGGGTAGCCAGTGCCGTATTGTAAGCTTTTCGTAGGCTCTAGGAACTTATTACTTTTTATGCTTAATCTTCAAGTTTGTGACCTTACGCACCTACTCAATAATTTAACGCATTTTAATCGACATGGCATCATACAAATACACTAATTATAATTAACAAACGATTAAAACTTTGAATATATAAAATATCTTTTTAAATTGAGCTAAATTTTAATATATTGATTCCATAGCACAAACAATAGAACATGAATGTTAATATTAGGATCGAATTCCAAAAGGAAGAGGATTTCTTTCAGCATTTTACTGCATGGAAAATAATTGTATTACCTAATTTATCATAAACAAAATTATCATATTTATAAACATTTTCCATAGAAGGTCAAATATTAAATCATTTGCCAATTGAGGCAATTATTAAAGATTTTTCACAAAAAATGTGTAGAAAATTCTACATAAAATAAACTGACTGAGAAAAACTGTAATCCCTTATTTTATTTCCCATGACTTTTATTCGTAGTTAATTTATTTTTCGTGGGCCCGGGGCACTGCGTCATAAAAGTCAAATGAATGTAACAGTGCCGCTCATTTCCGAACATGACTGTACGTTCAAATGACATATGAACGTTATGTACATGAAAATGACATCGTTCTGTCATTTTCATTCCGTTCATTAATGATACAGCAGCATTTTTCGGAGAAAAATAAACGCTTTACCAGTTAGTAAACTTACAGGTGAAGCTGCATTATCCTTTAGAAAAATCCTCTAAACTATGTCCATAACAGTTATAGGAGAACCAACAAGGCGAACTAATGGTGCGCTTACGATGGTAGAACGCTTGTTTCTCCACTCTTGAGACCTAAAGAAACACATTATCCGCTCTTTAACTGCTTGAAGCCACCATACCATCACTTAAAACTTTAAAAGCCATTCTACAATACTAGACCAACACTTGGAGGAGGTAAATAAAAATCTGACCAGCAGATTAAATAGACCTAAAGGTAAACAAATATTTACTTTTTCAAATTAGAAGTACCGGACGCCGTCGATTTTGGATATCGGAAGGATTAAACTATGGATACCTTCTCAATTTACCTCCTTAACGTTTATTTTCATCTCATTCAGAGTGAATAAAGAAAGTAACATCAACAATTACCACAACAACAAGAACCAAACATAACAAAGCATGGCCCCTGCTTTAGGCTATGTGCCTTTTCATGGTTGGGGTACAAACGTCTTAGCGTAATAAGGTGAAAATAACCGAAGTTTTCTGACCTTTATTAATTTATAGCAAACATTTAACATGCATTTAACTGTTTTTTCATTGACTATATATTGTTGTAAATTAATAGTTTCTCATAATTTCAGTCTGCGAATTGAACCAGCTAAAATTAGCCATTGCGATCAAGGGGTTCCTACCACAACTCAGACAATGATGATTTAGATTCATTCATTTCCTGATTTTGCATGGATAGAATGAATTCATAAAACCCAAGTTTTCGCATTTTGAGTATAATTAAGTATTATGTCTACCGCTACTTAACTAAAGAAAATATTCATCTTTCTACGCTTAAGCCTGTCAATTTGTGTACTGTAGGTATACAGTTTGAACGTATTTGAATTCAATGCTAAAATATTGCTCACTATCATTTTTGACCATAACAATATCGAACAAAAAGTCGGTAAAAGCTAAAATAATGCTAATACAGTTATACGAAATCTAGGATATATTCAATCTCTGGTAGAATACATTTGGAAATTTACTATCCAGTTGCACTAGCTCACGCATTCTATCACTCAATAAGCATTATAAGCATAGATATTTATTTTTCGATCGCTGAAATGTCACTGCAAATTGAAATCCTTCGATCACTACCGGCCATACGGAGAATGGTAATTAACCCGCAGTAAAAAATAATTACTCTGCAAGAAACGGTTTCGGGCATAACTTTGTGGAAGTCTTTCATAGTAGGAAAGTTACATGAATTTTCAACACAGCTTTTTCCACAAGTTGTTTTATTAATCACTACCATGGTTTCGTTACAGAGTACCTAAACCTGCGTGATAAACTTAGCACCTGAAAATGTTAATCTGTAACGAAACCATGGTCCTATAAAATGAAACAACGTGTAAGAAAATCTGTGCAAAAAAGCCATATAACTTTCCTAAAATAATTACTCTGGAAAAGAAATATTCATCAAAGAAAAGTCTTAAAACATTTTATTGATTTTTTTATTCACGTAAAAAAATAAACTGAAAAAATGGGTAATTATTAATCCTGTGGTTCAATACTCATCTTATTCTGATGCAGTGAATATAGCTATAATCTTAAAACACGAAATATCCTAAGGGATTACAGCTGTTCTTGTTATATGAAGCATTAAGAAACGGCAGTTTGAGGTATTAGTCATTTGAGCACATGTAATGTTTATCTCCGCTATCTAAACGTTCACTCCCGAATGTCCATAACTTTACCGGCATCTGAAAGAAATGACGCCCATCCGATTTGAAGCACATGACGCAATATTGGTAGAAAGTAAAATTAAGGAAGTGTATTTAACTGATGTCGCAATGGGTTTATCCCATGAATAAACTCTTGAAATTGGTTGGCACTGGATTGTTGAGTCATTTTCAGGATAAAATAAACAGGTTACAGAATTATGTAGCAGTTTTTATCAATTATATTTGATTTCAAAATCGTTCTCTTCACCAAAAGAAATAATTCGAGTAGGTCCGTTCGTGGTGTCATGATGTACGAGGATTGAGATATCGAAACCATTTGCAGACATTATTTTAAAGATTTCTTCCAGAAACACACGTATCTATAAAGAAAAATAATTAATCAAATGTTAATCACACCTGTAGCAATATTTTTGTAAATCGGTGCTAAAAGCTACAATTTATTTAAGAACTCAATCAGCTTTATAAAAATAATTTTTGGAAGCTATCAACCTACTTAGTCACTGCAAGTGACCAGCAATAATCTTGAGCCAGAGCCATTTTAGAAAGGAGAATTCCAATTGTATCAGGAGAAATTAAAAGGGAAACTCAAATATAGCTCTAGATAATAAGGAAACTGGCATACCGAACAATTCAGGCACTATACCGAAGTCAGGTGGTTGGTAGCATTGAGTTTCTAAAGGTTGTTCCTTCGGCATAGCGCTAGTCGGTAATAGATTCGGCCTAGTCGGCCTCCAGCGTTCCATTAAAAAAACGAAACAGTCAAACATCCCACCATCCAATTCCAGCTCACATTTTTTTCGTCTATTATACTAGCTTGAGTGTTAGTTGTCGACATCCTAAGGGTCGGTTAACTCTAAGGTCAACGAAAAGAATGTTACCTCCTCTGAATAGACCTCTTAAAAGACCTTAATCACGATGAGGATGTCAATTTGATAGATGTGCCAACAATGGTGGCACACATCAAAAAACTTGGGCCAAGAAAGGAGTACACCCCCATACTGTGTTGTCATTTGGACACGTAAAACTTAGTCCGTACATTGGGCTCAAGGAAAAGTATTTCTAGTCCCAATAGACATGCTTAACTTTAAAAATGACGGGCTGAATTTTGTATACCGGCCCTGGTGGCTATTAAGTAATGTCCTACAAAACGGGGGTCATGGATTCGAGTTCCACCGTGAGGTTTTTCACCATTTAGGGCATTTTTGTGAATTAATTCCTTTAAATGACAATACCTGATATTAGAGGCCAATGACGAAGTATTTAGAAAGTTCAATACTGAAAATCCATCCTCAGCAAGAACGTAGTTTCTACGGCGGTGTGGTGCACTTTTCCATTGGTTTTGAACTTTGAGGGAATGGTAAAAATAACATATTATTGAAGATAGAATATAGAATGATGTTGCCTAAACCTGGGTACCTAAGTAGTACAATGCCTTTTCCATACATCATACAACGCAACGTAATGAATTGAATTCAACGCAGGACTTCTACTTGTTTCAGTGTAAAAGCAATCAATAAGTTATCAATTTAACGGGTGCTCGTCTATATTATTATCTGGTAAACCTCATTTAGCTTCGCGTTTTTTAAATTCTGTTTTTAAGTAAATATTTTCATCACGACGTAAACAGGAAGGTGTCTTTTATGCTCTTAATATACCAATGAATATCACAACCAAAGCTGGGAAAGTATGCGAAGTCTCAAGTAAAAACAATATCGACGGTAAGGAGGTAAGGAATTACTTATAAGGAAGACATTTATTTCTGAATAGGCACAATATCACTGTACAATTTTCCTATTTTCTTCAAATTCAATATAGCATAGTAGCGAAATGTCTCTTTTAGAAATGTATGGGGAAAATTATGTAAAAAATATGGAATTTACCAAAGTTAGATTAGCGCATTAATTAAAACGATTTAATCCGCAGAAAGGAAAGTGATATGTTTATAATGTTTTTCTAAAGTGCGTTTTAAATTTATTTCATGAAATGATGCCTAAGATTCAGGTTGTATAAATAAGAATGACTTAGGATCAGTGTTAAGATTACACTCTAGCATTCAAACAGGTGTCATGCGAGTATAAAAGGAAAAATAACAACGTTGATCCATTTTGACAGCCGGTTACTTAAACAATACTTACATAAAAGCATGATAAAAATGATAACCTAGACTCAATTTCACATCATTTTTATTTGAAGTACATCCACTCTGGTTGTAAAATCTATTAAAATTAATAAATGGACAGTGCCTGAAACCCTATTACGTTAACCGTTACGGGAATGACAATTATGATTTCGACAGCGAAACGATTTAATAATTCCAATTGTTGACTAAAATTAATTCAAAGGCTTATAATAAAGTACATAATAGGAGATTAATAAAGTATATTTCCAGGGTCTCAAAATTATATCCACTCATTAAAAGAAGGGAAAACAAAATTACTTCGCTACCAAATAGAAAAGTGGAGATAAATTGATTCAAACATTAATGCAAATTCTAGAAGTTTCGGTTGGAAAAGTGAAGTAAAATAAAAAATCAGCCAACCACAATATGCGGCTCATATGTTGGTTTAAAAAGGGACGATGTGGTTTAAATTTAAGAAGGGAATTTTACAAATTTCCGATTGGATGGAGTAGGAAAAGAATTTTAAAAGTGAATAGAGACGAATTTAACTCGGCCTGAGAAACTTTTAAGTAAGAAGTGGTCGCCATCATGTATTGAAAATACGCATCAAGACTTCGAATTTTTCCCGCAGCACATGAAGGAGGGTAATTAATTCAGACACCATAAATGGGAAAACAATATTTATAAGTCAATGGAGTTTCAATTTCATTAATTCGGACATTTCAAGACACTTCCGACCGATATGCATCAACTAGGATAACTTTGGCGAAAGAATTGAATATTTCTTATACATTTTTATTCTGAAAGACATCATTTTTCAAATTATTTTGCACTAGCATTTTGAATGGCTGAGGAGATATATACATAGCAGGGATTTAGTGCATAGGTATCCACAATTGCACCTGAACTCTTAATCTATTAAAATAAAATGGCTATTCAAGCTAAAACAACTCGAAATGTATCTATGAGTATGCATTGCGTTAATTTACCTATACAGCTTTCAGAATAAATTTTATAGGAGTGTTGTCTTTGTTCTGACACAGTTTCGGAGATTGCAACGCACGAGAATAAGCTCTTTTATCATTGGGATAAAATCCCGGTTATATATTGAAAAATTATCCTGGCCTTGCCATGAAAGTTCTCTCTATCTCTCAGCTCCAGACTGCGTGAAAAATCACACGAAATCGTTTGAAAAGGAAGCGAGGATTCTAGCGCTGCTTTCTAGCCATTCATCTTGTTTATGTCCGACCCAGCAGGAAAACGGCTTAGGTGGAGACGACGACTGCGGCTACCTGAAAGTCTTCAAGACACAACGTAGAGTGGAGTGCCCCGTCTGGAATAACCTCTGGCAGGAACGATGAAAATAATAGCCCGACGGGGAGTAGACGAACCTTGGGAAGGAAGGGTTTAGGGAGGGGAAAGTTTAAGGGAAGCAGAGGCGGTGGTGTTACCGGCAGCAATAAATCTGAAGATTTGTTGGCTGCATGCGACTGTGTGAGTCAAAAGACATACTAAATTCTAATGTTTCTGCTTAATTGTTTTTAAAAATCCAGCATTCGTTGATGACATGCGTTAGCTATTGAACACCAAAATTAACGTACAAAATATGCAGATTATTCCACGAATACATTTTTAACGAATATATATTTATAGCCATACGCATTTGGACTTCAATCGACGCAGTAAACAGATAAAAACTGGAAAAATAAGGATGTGAAGATGCATCTGTTTTACTTTCAATCAAAGTTCTTGCTTTTAATAGACAGCTTTTTGGTAAAAGTTCAATAATATTAGATAGAAAAATACTATCTTCCCCTTGTTTCTCTCCTTTTCCAATAAAACACCACGTAGGTAATTTCAAGTTTGAATTTGACAGAAAATAGCGTGGAAAAATAAATTTTTTTGTTCATAATAGATTGATAATGTTTTCCTACTACTATCCAAAACATGAATTAAATGACAAGAATGCCATTTAACGGTGGAGACACCTTAACTAACCCTTTGACTAGGCTTAGCTTTCAAATAACTAATTTCAAGTGAAGTCGGTTTCAAGAGAAAGAACTTCCGAGAGATTCTCGGAGACTAAGCTGAAACCAAGGCTCTAACTACCGTTTGAAGTATCAGGTGTCATTTTTTTATATAGATAAGTTAGTCAACGCTGAGCGAGGACAGTCTCTCCTCCGTTACAGGAGGCGTCTTCAGGTCAAAGTGCATTCAAATGAGTTCGACCTGAATATGCCTTCTGAAACGAGGGAGAAACTGTTGTCACTCAACACTCACCATCGCAACTGTACTGGAAAATGGAACCTAAAAACGCAAAGGAAGCCTTCGATCTGATTTTATCGTTTGATTTTTATTTTAAATAACTGATAAGCACTAATTCTATCATTTAAACGCAATTGAACTAGTTCCAAGAAAAGATAATTTAGCAGCAGTGTAACTGTAGCATTAGCTTTATGTACCAATTATATTTAAGTCACGAAATATTTATGTACAGTCAAAATAACTGATAATTTTGAAGGTTTCATACCTACCAATTTGGAAACTCATTTTTAAATGAGAGAGAAAAAAACATTGTATCTTTCCACAAATTTTTAATTATAGAGGCAACAATGCACAACTCGCTTCGACCTTTAGATGCAAATTTCGAACTTTGTACCTGAAGATGATGCCTTTGCGTCAAAACTAGTTATACATTGTAACTAAGATAATTGAAACAGTGAAAAGATACGTTTTTAATCTCTTTTTTACAAATAGTTAACTGCTATATTTGTAGAAATGAACAAGTGGACAAAAGTTATAAAATACTACGTATAAACGATGACAAATGGAAGAATATTTCATACAATTTTTGTTTAACTTTAAAAGTGGAGAAAAACGCCTCAATCCAGAGCCGGTAGTTTTGAGAAATTACTACCCTCTTCCGGGAATCTTTCGGAGAACCTGTGTGAGTATTCAACCCTACCGTTGATTTATTATTCCTTCAAACTAAATCACATAAAACATAAGAACTGCACTTAAGAACTTAAAACATTTGAGCTAGAGAGTAAGAGTCAAATATAGAAAAATGACAACGTGCCTTGAAAGCATATCTTAACGCTGAATATAGTGGCTTTAGTTCATACCTCAAGTTATGACTTTCATATCTTAAGTTGGCCAATAATGGAAAAGAGTTAATTTTTAAGTTAACCAGTCAAATGTAACTAAGTAGCGTACAATTGATAAGATAGTGAAATGCGAAAGTAAAGGCAATGTAGTAAAGATGGTGTCAAATATCATTGAGATTATTCGCGAGCGACCCACACTTATACAATGAACCGTCATCAGCTATCAATCCAAATGTTAAATTCCGCGGTATTAGGCGTACTATGATGAAGTATCACTTTCCGAAAATTAAATGATACAGACTTTGTATTGTCTAATTTCATTTTTATTTATATGTGATTCGACGAATTACATCTGCAGTGCACCTGATTATTACGTGTTAAAAGTCGAAGTACGTGTTGTAATCTCCAAATAATGAGGGCACTACCAAGTCTGTATCATTTCAGATTATATCTTGCAGACTAATTCACCACAAATCTTCACTCCGTTTTCTTTACAGCTGACCACTTAATTCCTTCTTTGACATTTTTCATAATTTACTTTAATTATTCCAATATTTGGTCTTCCCCGGTGATACGGTGGGATTATTTTACCATCCTTTATTGTTGCCGTTGAGACTGATAAATGTTTTTCATCTCCTTCGAAAAGTTGTAATTTTTTCTTATTGTCTACAGATTTATGCCAATTTATTATCATATATCACGGGTAATACAAAATTACTAGACAAATACGCACATTAATGATTCATTCACCCCTGATGGTGAGAACTTACTTTTGTAGTACTCGAACCGACGACCTTAGGTTATCGGATGAGGACTTCAACCCACAACGAGTATATTAAATACCTCTTTATCCCAAGTCGGTTTTCCCCGCACCACAGGCGAGTAAGCCGTCAAACCGTAAGCCACCCCGGAAGAAAAGAGTTTCAAAAAACACTATCTTGTAATACACTAATATGCTGCACGCTTCTGCGTATGCGTTAAATTTTACACGTATCTTGATTAACCCTGAATAGTAGCTTTTACTGAAGCAAGGTCTATTGTTGTATGTGTAACATATAGGTAGTAATTAGGCCTATTTTAAATATGCATATGTAATAATGACAATGAAAATAGCAATAAAGCTTTACTGAAGTGGACTTCGTAGAACTCCTTCATCGGTGATTGACTCTGTCCCTTTGTCCTTCGTCATTCGCCGTTTACACCACATTTCCATTGTTTCTGATTTTCTCTGTTCTGTTGTTGTTTTTCCGTCAAAGCCTCACTTCCACCTCCATGAGTCTGTTCCACTTAATTGCGTTCTAACTTCCAAGATTGCGTTAAAAGCTATCTAAGCAGACTAAGTTTGGTAAGCTTACACTTATAGGTGTTTCTAGGTCTTATTCACAAAGAGTGCCTTATTGTTTCGTGAAAGTCACCGTCTATTTCTCACTCGTTGTCGAACAATGAGTTTAGAACCTGAACAGGAAACATGGCCCATGATAAAGAAGGAAACTCTATGCCGTCGCAGAAGGCTCAGACTAAAAAAACTCATACGTAAACTCTTCGTCAGGTAGGGTGCCTCCTTCTCTTGTACCACTCCGTGGAAGGTTTTAAAAAAGGGAAGAGACGTAAAAAATGTTTTCAAAAGGTAATGGGTGGGCAGTGATGGCGGTAGGAGGAGTAAAAAAAAATTAGTCGGAGGAATTCCTCATGTGGAAGCGAGAGTGGGCAGTTGATGGAAGGTGACCTGAGTTTTGGGGAAGGCCCACACGAGGCTAGGGTACAATGGAGCGGGGGAGGATGAGTGAAAGTCTGGTGTCTCTAGGGGCCTGAGGCAACAAAGAAAATCGGGTAAGGCAATGCATTGAGAGAGAAAAGGAATAAGATGCCCTGTTGTTTTAGTAGTACCATGCCCTGCTCATAACACCATCGGACATAACCAGTCGCGATGCATCCAAACTTATGTTGAGCATGAAGAAAATAAATTACGCTGAGCCCCCACGTGAGTTCAACGCATTAACTTAACGAGTTCATGAAAATAATTGAGGTGGACTAGACTTCATTAGTTCTCATTATAAAGCCCTGAAGATATCCCAATTCAATCCTTTCAGGTGTAAATTTGTGGAAGTCCATTTCGAATAATGATAATACCAATTATGTTTAAATCCACAGAGTTCTTTTATTGGTACAACTAGTTTCAACACTATGGCGTCATCATCAGGTACAAACATTAAAATCATAGCCAGTGGTATATTACTCAAAAATCAGGATGGAGAGGGGGGGATTAGGCGAGGGTGGTGGTATGACGAGGGAGGAGTTAGGTGTATTCCCAGAATCCCACCTAATATTCCACTCTTCCCAGAATACACCTAACTCCTCCCTCGTCATACCACCACTCTTCCCTAATCCCTCCTCCTCTCCACCCTGATTGTTGAGCATGTATTCCACTGGCTATGATTTTCTTGTACCTGATGATAACGCCGTAGCGTTGAAACTTGCTGTACCAATAAAAAAAACTCTGTGGATTTAAACATAGTTGATATTGTCCTTATTTCCTGAAGACATGTTCAGATTCCCTTAAGAAGATGAGCTAGTCACCCATCGAAACATCGACAGAGGTGGACGATGACCAAGTTTGTAGCCCAAGAAGAATGTATGTTCATTGAAATTATTGTCAGCTTCAGCGGCGGTGGGATGAAGTCTAATCGTCGCGTCGATTCGAATCACATCAGGCTGCTTTTTCACCATCCAGGTTATTGTTATGCGTTCGTCTAAATATATTGTCTAAAATTCAACATAAACATACATCTGTTAAGCGTATTTATGTTCGGCATTACTTCATTTCTTCCTGCTTTGGGCAGGAATATTCACGAGCATTTCTCTAAAGTACCTTCTCTCAAACAAACAAAAAGAATATATCCACAGATAATAAATTAATTATTACATGGGTGTGGGAGTAGAGAGGAAACCTTTGGATGAGATTAGGAGGAGGCAGAGTAGGTGTTTGAAAGAGGTAATGAAGGGCAAAGTATTGCTAAAGTTGCGAAAATATTGCGAAGTATTGGGATAGAGGGGAGGATGTTGGGTAAGCGGAGAAGGGAAGGAAGAGAATAGGTTTTATTGACGGGATGAAGAGAGGCACGACGTATCCTGAAATGAAAGAAGCAATTTTGTAGGCCAATAGGGCACCCTCCCTCGCTGCCTTCCAATAACCTAACGGATTTTTACTCACTTCAATTTAAACCTACCCTAACCGGTAGATTACCCTAATGATAATAACTCAATTGTCAATAATTCTATATCATGAAAAAAAACAACAAAGCGCGCTATTTCTACGTGTGCCCATTACCAGAGCATCCATTCCACAATCGTTCATGATCCACTCAAACGTAACCCTATCCTTCCTACGTTTACCGCAAACAATTCACTGGCTCCCCATTACTAGTGTACATTAAACTCCACTAATGTTGATAACATTCCTACATTTAACTGCAATATGCTTGAATAAACAGAGGTGAATAGAATAAATAGAAAAAATGAGGTGAAGTACACTTTTGTTTGCTGCAATTGAGCTAACTTAGGAAATAATTAATTCCTTGATGTTCTCCACATGCTGCCTACGAGTTTCTTTCCAACATTCGCATGCCTCCAAATCTGTTGAGATGAAGAAAGAAATGGTGCAGGCCAGTTTGGTTTGGCACCTGTAAAATATAGATAAGATTTATTCTGTTTCATTTAAACCTACCTTAACAGGACAATTACCCTAACAAATAAATGAATTGTTACACGTAACAATTTACGTAAAGCCACCTTAACCGAGTTTTAACTTCAACAATAGGTGGTTTCCTTCCGATGATCATCCCTGCAGCTGAAAGCGCTGGAGTGATAGACGGAATGGAAGGGAGGCAAGGCAGGGGGAAAACGCGAGAGAAGAGGGAGTCATCATCCTCTTTGACTGGAGGCGTAGGCATGCATCCTGTTTTCACTTTCCGTGTCCCGGATCCCGTCGGCTCAAGCGAGAGAAAGAGAGAGAGAAAGGAGTTTGGAGCTGTTCGAGGGGGAAGTCCGTCCGTTGGTTGGGGGTGTGAGGAGACGAGTTGGTCACATACGGGGGAAGATGGGGTATTCACGCGCATTTGGGGAGGTGGCCCTCGATGGCAGAGGTGAGGGAAGCTAGTAGTAGTAGAGGAGAAAGCGAAGACTGCCTCAGGGTGGGGGAGAATTACACCGGCGAGACGGTTGGATTCGTCAGAGGTCCGCCTTTTAATAGTCATCTAACGAAAAAAAATGATATCCGGTGTCCCACAAGGAAGAGTGATCGCCCCCCTGTTATTTCTTTTTCCATATAAATAGCCGAAAGAGCTCAATTTTCTGTTTTAGACCAAGATAACTGGCTCTGATTCAATAACTTCCTCCATAATGCTCTATCCGTGAAAATCTCCTTCACTTCTGTTACATTCATGCACTGCTTCACATACGCTCTCTTTGTCTTAATACTAATAATATTCTTCATCTTAAGAGTCTCTTCCACCTCATGATCTCCTTGGATTATCAATTCATCTCATACCATTCATTCCAATATTATAACTCTGCTTAGTTATTCGACTCTCTTTATTTTCCCAACATGGCCACACCAACGAAACTCACTTCTTTCATATATATCCATTACCGATGAATGCATTCCATATTTATTCATGACCAATTCATTTCTAGTGTTACTGCAAACACTGCTCAGAATTCTCATACCGACCGCCTTACATTTCTTATTTGTCAATTATATTCACTCTAGACCAAAATTAAACTTTTCTGACGATATGCTGATGTACCACAAATTATTATATAGACCTTTCGTCAAGACTGTAAAAAAGGAAAAATATTACTCTTTTGTATTAAACATATGCCATTTTCACGAAAAAATGACAGAAAAAGCGAATTTTAACAGAACATCAAACGAAAATTGAATAAAGACACAAATCAATCTTAGATTTTCAGTTATTGACAAATTGATATATTTTTTAATTAAAAATCTTTAGTTCAACAAATCTAGCCCTGAATTTGGCTCCTCGCCCGAAACATATCCGTTGAATAAACGTCATGTTTAGTGCCCACATACTGCTTTCCTGGTTAAAGCATGTCCACAGTGAAATAAGTTATTTTAGAAGTGCGTTGACAAAGTGACGAAATCTCTCGGACTTTGTACACTGCTGCTAAGACG
This sequence comes from Pyrrhosoma nymphula, assembly GCA_963573305.1. Taxonomy (NCBI): domain Eukaryota; kingdom Metazoa; phylum Arthropoda; class Insecta; order Odonata; family Coenagrionidae; genus Pyrrhosoma; species Pyrrhosoma nymphula. The sequence goes on along the minus strand of OY754339.1, from coordinate 61,672,617 downwards.
TTTGGTCATAAAAACCAAGTTTTACGCCAACACTGCTGTATTAATCAAATTAGGTAATCGATTGTGGCGATACCGGTGGAAAGTATTGATAGAATTCATGATAATAAAAAACACAGTACCAATTCCACTGTTTTTTAATATGTATGTTTTATATAAAAATATAAAAATAGTGTAATTTGCACTGTGTTTTTTCTCATCATGAATTGCTGTATTATTTCATGCTCATTACAACTGCTTGAATTTTTAAATTAAATATCGAATATATTATTCCTCACAACTACGTAATAAATCTCAGTAAAACTACCTTACACGTCACTGTCTTTAATTTTTAACAGCTGCTTCCCAAACGCGCCTAATATTAGAAGCCCGACCATGAAAAGTATGGCGTTTAAATCATTTTACGGTGGAAAGCGGGGAAGCACAGATAAGAGCTGAGGAATGTTGGATGTCCGCCTCCAACTCAAATATCCACCTCCGCAGGATGGATGTTGTTCTTTCGAAATCTCAAACGTCCTCTTCTCATCGTTAAGTGGGACGTCCAGAATCGAGATAGCGGATGCAAATGCACTTCCACGCATACATATACTCTCTCTTGAGTTCGACTTTAAGCCTTGCCTGGCGCTTTTCTTTTTTCCCGGTCATGCGAGCTGGGGTGTGCTGTGAGTAACCGTTTTTTTTCTACTTCCGCGGCCACAATAGGGACCACCTGACGCCGCGGCGTGGCTTCATCGTCCACCGACCAAGGAACCTACAATCCTTTGGAGAACAAAAAAAAAGAGAATTCGAGAGTAAGAAAAAACGCATCCCTCAGCTCCAAACAGGGATTTCCAGAAGCAATGTGGGGGAGAAATTCCTTAACCTAAAAGAATGTTTTGATAACATGTCCTGAGCAACACATTCTTAGCTCATACTCAGAACTTCCTAGCGTCATTTTCTCAGATTCTCATTATCTATACATGCATGGGTATTCGCAAAAAAAACGTTTTCCAGCATAATCTCAGAAAATATGCCAGCATATGCTGTTTTTTAAACATTGCTGACTGGATAAAAATGTAGATGATTATTTAATTATAACTCTTCTTCTCTTTAATATTTATATACTCTAATTTAATAATTACTCTTCATGTTATCATGAATGTAACTTAAATGGTTGGCATAAAAATAGCTATATCTTCTGTCTAGGTTTTAGAGAAGATCAAAAATGTGGTACCTTCAAGTGATTTGAAGAAATGATGTAACCCATTACCAAAATATTATTATGCCTTGGCAAGGAAACGTACACTCACAGGTCATTTGAAGTGTAAAGATCTAGAAATGTCCGCCGAATGTGCAAAGTAGTTTGTGGATTAGAAGCTGAAGATTTCTAGTTTAGATCACGAAGGCACCATGTTCATATTATAATTTAGCACTTCTCGTTACCAATGGGGACTAGACTCGTGTTTCAATTGCTACGGAGTGACCAGGTCCAGCGTGACCAATGCACAGATTGTTAGCATTTGGCATATGTATGTCCTGATATAAGTGGCTGTTAGTTGAAGTACTTTACTTATCACAGAATAACATGTCCAATAAGTGAGACAAGGAAGCAGCAGAAAGAGTAAACATCATTTTTGTACACGTTGACTTCTGCTACTTTCTGATGAAGCCGTGCTATTGTTCTTCTGATTGATTTATGGTCCTCGCGTTCCGGTCAAAGGAGCGTGCAAGGTTTAACCTTGAACCACGACGAGCATTGCATGCCTGGTGTGGAATCACCCCGTGTCACACACACCCAGGGCTTGCAAGATGCTTTTTAGATGTAGAAAATTATATTTTGGTGTTAGTCTATATCATTGCCTTTAATCATCTACTCACTACCCCAAGAGCCGCCTCACGGTCATATGACACAGATAATTAGGGCACCAGCCATGAAGAAGAGAGTGAACAAGAAAAAGAACGAAAGTGAAATATGTCTCCATTGCCTTATTTTCTCTCACTGCTTATATTTTAACCGACTACCGAATGATGATTATCCCAGGCATATAACTGAGATACGGTCAGGAGAAACATGCAGACGTTAAGGATGGAGTCATCAGGAATAAACGGATCGTTTCTCCAGCAGGCCTTACCACCGGTAAAATTTAGAGAGTTACGAAGCTGAGGTGAAACTTTCGAATGAATGCGTCTATGCTAGAAGTTGAACATCGTTTCGGTGAAATCTTATCTCTTGCTATCGGTATTTTCACCGTGCTCACCTTGGTCATGGTGTTTCTTTAATCTGGCAAACAATTAGAACTCATTCATTGCTTAAATTCGGGAGTCTTTCCTCACCGCATAAGCCAAGCCTAGCGCGAAAAATGCTGTAAAACAAAAACTTAAATATTTGATAGATGCCATTACCATTTCAAAATACAGTACTTATCCATTAATAGGCATCAGCTTTGGCCAAAGATCGTACGCTATTTTGTCTAGTATCTGGAAATGCTTTGGTTTCACAATGATCTACTCGTAGTTATATATTATGCGAAGAAAAGAAACGACTGGCGATGTAATATGGAGTGTAGTGATGTACATACTCAAAAACATGGACTTGAGAGAGTGCGATGGATGGAAAGGAAGCCATCGAGAAAGTGTCCGGCATGGAGGGTGAGGAGAGGAAACTGCTGTAGGAGGTTAGGAGGAGGCCAAGTAGGGTTTTTAAACGGGTAATGAGGAACGATGGGATTCTGTGGGTGGTGATAGGGGGGCGGATGTTGGGTAAGCGGTGAAGGGGAGGAAAAAAATAAGCTTCGCGGATGGAAAGAAGAGACGTAGGACCAATCTAAAGACTAAAGCCATGTAGGTAATGAACCGATTACCCGAGGATGTAAAAAATTAGCATAAGGATTCCTTCTTCCAAGTAAACGTACCCTAATCGATAGAACACCTCTATTAATTGCTTGTGGTGTAGAAAAAAGAGAAGGGAGAGAAAATTTACTTGTTGCATATTTTACACATTTTCAGAAATGGTGAATTTAGAAAGAAAGAGAGGGAAGGAAATAGTTGTAGCTGATCATAAAGAAGAGCGCCTAGAATCATCAAATGCAATGCGCCTTAAATTAGCTACCCACAAAACTCGGTAATGTGTCTCAAAAGGTAAAAGGTACAAAGGAGCATTGAATTGCTAATCAATTGCTGATGCAATTGATACTACATTCCTGAAATTATGGTGTGAGGGCTACTTAGGAAACCATCTGTTTATCAAGCGAATGAACTGCTCTTTCGTTAATATAATAGCAATGGGTGATCGTAAAACAGTCAAGCGAGATTTTTTATACCAGTAATGAAGACCTAGATGTCCACATGCTCAAGAAAAATTCCCATCATCTTCTTCATTTAGAATATCGTTTTGTTTTCCTTATGAGACGTATTTGGTAACGAATAGCCATTCCACCTGGCTTTTGGTTCACATGAAACACATTCGCTGGCTTTAAGTTATCGGAGAAGTTATAGAATTAAGGTAAATGAGAAGGGCGAAAATATCCTAACGTCTACTTCCCTTCAGTCCTCCAAAAATGGCCACAGAGATGAGTGGCGTAGTGGTCAGTGTATTGACCCGGTGAGGCCAAAGGTCCGTCATTTGATTCCCAGTCCAAATAGAATTTTTTCTCGGGGCAATTTCTACGACATGAGCAAAGCAAATGCAGCGAAAATAATGTATGTCTATGTAAACTATGTCATAGCTGAAGGGTGAGAAAAAAATCTTATATAGTTCTCACATGAGCTAATTATTTCTTATTTTTTTAAGGATAACGTTTTATTATCAGCGTCATGTGATTTATCCGACAAATCTGTCTCTTTTACATTGCAGAGCTCTTATGAACAAACAACTGTTCTGGCATCTTTACAACTTCTCTCACAATTCTTAGAATTTCTTCATTGGCATTTCTGTCTCTCGGCCCATTTGATGTTGGTCATTCTTCTATAACATCACCATTCAATTTCTTCAAAACTTTTCTTTTCTGCTTCTGATCTCTTCCAAACTTTACACCAAATTAGAGCATGCGACAAAAAAACAAGCATGTCAGCTCATTTGACCAGAATGCAGCTATAATACAAGCTAAGGAAATCGAGAATTATAAGAAGTGAAAATGGAAAGCAAGTAAACTTTATGATTATTTTTCATCGAAAGTTGCCTTCGAAGAGGAAACAAACATACTCCTGTTGCTCTAAATATCTTCTACCTCCAACAGAGCATCTTGAAGTTTCCTTGAGCTTTTCTAAAGGTAAAATGTAAGTAGGAAACGAGGTTCCATCGACGAAAAAAAATTGCTTTCACCGGAAATCGACCCCGCGCCTGCAGCATGGGAAATTAGCACAACAATCTCACCATCGGCCAGTCACGCGATCCCCTCAATTACTCTCGTATTGAAAATGGAAATTAAGAATAGAGCAGATCCGTGGTTTGGTTCAAAACCGCGAAAGAAGTGTTCCCCGTGAGGAACAAGAATCCTGGTGGTGGTTCTAGAAAGCAAGGATCAATTTCCCGAAATAAAATAGTCCAACTAGGGAGTTAAAAAAATATATACTTGTCTAAGAGATTATACTAGTCAAATTTTCACTTGTAAGTGCTTTAAATACATTCGAATTCATTTTGTTCTGAAGCGCACTGATTCAGAGAAGTATGAAGCAAGAATTGATTTCATGGAGACCGAAGAAATAATCATCCTTAGTTTATTTATTAGTTGGTTATTTCATTGTTTTTTGGAGGAACATTACAAAGAGAGTCCATTCTGAGTGTAATGCCATAATATCAAAATGTATAAACCAAATAATGTTTCAACTTACTTTTGAGGACTTACCTTAGTTGATCGTGCATGAATGAATAAGTATGAAGTATGAATAAGTAAATTTATACATGAGCATAAAAATACGCAGAACGATCCTTTACATAGTAAAAAAAAATGTCAAATTTTATGCTCCTGCAACAGCACAATTTTTCTATGCTGACAAATCCTGCAGTATTAAAGTATAAGGGAACTACTAGGAGGAATTCTTAATTGTTTTGAGCAAAAAATATCGAAAGGAAATTCCAAAAGTTATAGATTTCTTTCTTGATGAAGACTAAATTGTCTTTTCATGCAATATAATTAGTTCTTCTAACAAATGCTAAAAATAGCCTATAAGATGCAGACGTAAGGAACTACACATAATAGGATGAATCTTTAAACATCGGAACTTCTCGGCACGGAAAAGTTCGGAACATAAAGTTAGGAATGGAAGGTTCTCAGTTTGTTATATGCATTTACGAGGTCCTTTGACTTTTTCCAAACCAATATATGTTTATTATATTTTAATCATATGTATCATTATATTTTTTACCCACCATTATAGCCAGGAAAATTTCCTCTAAAATCTGATCCAGCTAAATAAGCAAAAATTATCAGGTTGGCAAGACGTGACGGAAAAGTCGACATGAATTAAGCTAAAAAGATTCACTTATCGGCATTTCATGCTATCTATTGATAAAAATCCGAATCCTGTATACACATATGGCTGCTCATGACATTCATCGTGATAATTAATTGGATTTTCCCTTTAATGACTCCAATAAGATAGTAAAAAACTGTTCCTGGATTCTTCGGAAAGCAAGATCGTCTTCAAAAAACTTGACATATCAAGTCAAAAATTTAATCTTCGTGAGCACGATATTTTTTCCAATTACCAATCTTATTTTTCAGGGTTTTGAGACAGATAAAATAATAGATACGAACTTTTACATGTCTTTCCGATCCTTGATGCGTACATCCTATTTCGATATTTGAGTCTACCCAGCAAATAATTTATCACAAATAGTCCCTCGAAACCACATCATCAATTTTGGTGCGACGTTATATAAAAAAATGATAGATACGCTAGCCATGCTATAGCAAAAAAATAGAAAGAAAAAAAAGCCTCCAGATAATTTTAATGCATTTCAACTTCATAACACCCAGTGAGTTGCCACATGGGCTCATGGCAGGGGGTGTTATAACACCAGTCATTAGAAGGGAGGGGATAAAAAAAAGGAGGAGGAAGGAATGACGTGAATTACATGCTAAAAGTTCATCTTGTGTTAGTGCCAAGCTCTGTTTTAATTATAATCATTAATGGTGCATGGAAAATGGCACCCTTGTACCAATCTGCTCAGCAACTGCAACACTGGTGACTCAGATTTTGTCACTCCGATCAGTCTATAACAGAGATTTATCACGGGATCGAAATAATATTCTCCATTCCATACTGTAACTCGCTTGATCTAAATTTTTCACGTAATCAAAGCCTCACGTGTAGCCTTCGAGACTCTAGGGGCTGACCATACCAGTCCTTCCATCATCTTTATTACACTCTCTGTTCCCTCGTAGTAGTGTTTTTCACGAAGCTTGCGTCTTTCCTTTGTGCTTCATTTCCTTCCTGAATAAAAATTTTCTGTACTGGGTCTCAAAGAGGAAGTCCGTAGTGAGAGTTCACATGTCGCAGCTCGCGTTAGAATTCAGAGATTCTCATTCAGTGGATCAAAAAACACACACACTAGGAAGTGTGGCAACGATGCTGCGGTAACTGTCGCTCAGCCAGATGATGTCTCCGTTAAGTAACTGCTAGCACCGCGCACCGCCGCGCGAGGCATGACTCAAAACTCCAAAATTTTGGACGAGTATTTTGCAACGGTATCCGACAACAATAAAAGATAAGATGTCGTCCCAGCGCTGTGACATGAGGATGGCCCTCGGACGGAAAAGGGCGGAAGGAAAGGAAGTTGCGACGTCATTCGTGCGTCCGTCATGTGATTCTGTCGCAAAGGACTGGGAACCGGGGAGATGCATTGCGAAATCACTCCCCGTAGAAAAACTGGGCACGAATTTCTATTAAATAACGCATTACAAAACAAACCCATGCAACGCATTCACCCAAATATTGCAAAATGTTTGAAAAGTTTTAGTTTAGGCGGAAAAGTGCAGAGCTGTCTTAGGCAGCCTATTAGTGTCATTCCCTTCTGACGTCACATTCAAATCGACCTTATTCCATCTTCTATGGTTTTCTTGAAAATTTTCACATTTTAATATCTTGCTAACATAATCACATATATGTAATGATCGAATACTCGATCAAATGATGGGAAGAGCATACATTTTTGCGCAAAATTTTAACTGACCCAATATTATTTTAATCTGAAGTAAAAAAGTTAGCGCGGTTTAGAGGTTCAGTAAATAAATTAGATATTTTCCGCATGAGGCTCGGCATTGGTCTGCACCATTTCGTGTGTCCTTTTGCCGATCACTTTTTCGAGAGGATGAAATATTTTTCGGTGGCGGTGAACCGCAAGCGAGACTCAACCCCTACACATTTCCCCGTTTTTCTCGATTATATCTGGTCCAGTGATGGAAGGAGGCCGTCACGGAAAGATCCAAGTAATCACGAATGCTTTCGGGCACGCCTCGGAATTTCACAGGGGCAGGCCGCACGTCCCACGTACCTTGGAACGCTTTCACAAGCGTCGGTCACATTGCCGTGGTACGTGATGACCTGTGCAAGCTCAACGTTCAAAACATACTTCTTCTGTCATCGATTGTCACCGACTATGGACCACATCAAATAGCTTTTTTATGATTTCCTTTCTTCCTCGTTTCCATTCTTCCAGTTTTTTTTTATTTCTTCTCTATGTTACTCTTTTATTTCTTCTGTCTTTCTACCGTTGACCTCTCTCCTCTTTATCTTCTCCTGGCAATCGTAAGAGTCATGATTTATTTTCCTGAATTCATTTCAGATTTCATCCTCGGTTATGTTCATTTCCTTTGGGCCTGTCTGGACTTGTATGATCCATGTAATTTGAGTTTTGGGGTTTCGGTCAAAGACATCGAATACTCTTATTGCCGGTCTGTTCCTATCCATTCTCTTTATATGTCCTATTCTCCTGCTCTTTCTCACTGTGTCCACAATTCTCACTGTTTTTTCATAAAATTTCTTGTTGGTCTTATTATCAATTTTTTTTCTCAAATTATGGTCCAGGAATTTTTCGCATTATTTTTCTTTCCTTCTTTTCTACTTTATCTATTTGTTTGGCGGTGTTTATCATTTCTAACATGTTATCCATTTTGCCGGCATTTTTAATCCTCCTAAAATCGTGACTAGGGTATCCTTTTTCCGAGAATTCTCGAGAAATCTATGATGGAAGTATGTTATACATGCAAAAATTCAGAGACATGAGAATCCTGAAAGGAAAGTAGGACGTTGAGCATATCAAGGAATGAACTTTAATCCATGGAAGGAAAAACCGCCGCACACTAAAGAATACTCCTTTCCACTTAACTTCATAGTAATGAAACTTGGTTATACCAGGATTAGTATACGTGTAGCCAAAATGCAGTGGGTATAGGGTATATGAGATATGTCAGCAGTAACAGCAAGGGAGAAAGGGCAATGAATGAGTGAGTGATGAAAGCATGTAAAATTGTTACTCTGGTAATGAACATGTATGTAAGGAGCGTATTTTGTTGGTTTTTGCTCTTCGAGAGATTGGATTAAAATATAATAACGAAGCAGATATATCGTAGAAAAGTGAATAGTGTGAAAGAAAGGGGTAGACCGAGAAAGTCTGAAGAGAATGAGGAGGAAGAACTCTGAATATTAGGAGACTTAAAAATAGATGAGCGTGTTTGAAGCAATGTATGCAATCTAGATAGAGTATTAATGGTAAGAGGACCTAGCAAATGATACTAAAAGGAGAGGGAGAAAAGGTCAGTATTAGTTTAAAAGGATAAAGGATAGAGTCTAAGGTAGAAGGATTCAAATATCTATGAAACACCATCACAAAAGATAGGAGAATAACAATGGCAAAGCAATGTTGTGATAGGGAGTGAAGGTTACAGTGTGAATCATCGAACAAAAATTTACGACATAGACTGGCTATGACTTATGTATGGAGTGCAACTACGACTAATCCGTTCGTCATCATAGGTCATCTATCTTATTCCCAATTCTGAACAACCCTTAATGAGTATATACAGGGTCTATACTTAAAGTAGGGAGAATTTTTTTTCTACCGCTGTGCAGAGAAGCCGCATGGCAGTGTTGCAGGGTGGGATTGGTGGAGGGAGGAGTCAGATACACATTCCCGTCGGCCGCAATCGCCTATGAGCTGTTACAGAGTACATATCAAGTTATAAACAATGTGCGTCGGTCGTGGTTCATGATGGAGTTTACAATTGAGCAAAACAATATACGATTAAATTTTTTGTTACACCCAGGTAATCAGATACTGAAAAGATGGCCAATATTCTAAAGGACTTCGGTGAGGAATTCCTGTCCAAGATACAGGTGTACCGATGATTTAATGGTTTTGGGAGGGCAGAGAAGACATTGATGACAAATCACGCTATGGAAGGCCATCAACGAATCAAAATCAGGAAAATTTGGACAACAAAAGGGTATTTTAAACACTGACCATCGTTTGAGTGTCATAATCTTATAATTAAGTGTTGGCACTTCGAATTCAATTGTGCAAGATATTGAGGGTCCTCGGCATCCGCAAAGAAACCACCACGGCTTGGGTCCTCCGCCACAACAATGCGCCGAGCCACTCATCGCTGCAAGTGAGGGAGTTTTTGGCCAAGCACAACGCGACAACGCTGTCTCAGGGACCCTAGGGGGTTATTTTTTAATTTCACTGATGTGAGAATGCGTCATAAAATACGAAAAATTACGTCATTTTTCGTAGCTACTCTTCGCCACCCAGGCAGAGCGACCGTCTTCGGTCCCCAAGTGGTGATCTGCAGAACTCACCAGCCCTTCCCCGTAACTCACTGTCTCTTTCGACTCTTGATCTGTATCTTTCGACTCTTGATCCGTATCTTTCGACTCTCGATCCGTTTAATTTGCCCCCGCCTTACATTTGCTCCATCCCAAGTGCCACATTTTACAAAATAACCCCCCTGAAGTCCTAATTGACCCCTGCTAACAACTTTTTGTTCCCCCGATGAAACACGGCCTGCGAGGACACCATTTTGTGACCGCGTAAACTGAGTGGAAGTCCCCACGACAAGCGCTCTCCAGGACATCCTGGCTGCTGCCTTCCATGGGGGTTATTTTGTAATCTCACCATTTTAATGACTCTTTGCGGGAAGGTGGAAGACCCGTTTCGCTCTCTCAATAATCGGCTCACGATCGGCCAAGGTTCGTGGAATTGATGGTGGGTCCATTTCACGTTCCTCACGACACGTGGGATGGAACTAATGAAAGGTGGAGGCAAATGAAACGGATTAAGAGTCGAAAGATACGGATCAAGAGTCAAAAGAGCCGGAGAGTTAAGGGAAAGAGCTGGTGAGTCCAGGAAAAGACCTGCAGATCACCACTTGAAAGCCGAAGATGGCCACACCGCTTGGGTGACGGAGTGTAACTACGAGAAATTAAGTAATTTTCCGTATTTTGTGGCGTAATCTTACTTAGAATACCCCCCTATATACTAATATTGGATATTAATAGAATACTAATAGATTACAAAATAACCCCCCCAGGAGGTGTACAATGCTTGGCAGATACACTGGCAATGTTGTATTAACGCTCAAAGGTCCTACTTCAAAAAATATTATACTCATGTAGCCTAAAGTTCAATAATTGTTTTCCCTGGATTTCGTTAATTACATTCCGAACAGAATCTGTGTATTCAAATTTGCATCGCAAAATTATTCTGAAATTAAATTGCATCACAATGTCCACAACCACTTGCGGTACAGTTCACGTAGGCTGTCCAAAAAACGAATGCATGAATGATTTCTGGCTCATCCTGTGTTTCATGATCAAGTTACTCCATAACTAATCACTCCACTGGCGCGTCATAAAGGAAAGGATCGCGGGGATATGAAAGAGTGTAGCCTCTCTGGACTCTATTTTTAAAAAATAACTGGAAATTATGTAGCGTCGACAATGACGTAGTTTGTGACATCATATATTTGACCTAACAATGGAAAAACCAGGATTCATCAAGGCTGTGACGTCAAAATGTCGTCACTGCCGCAGCTCGACAACTCCTTCCTGAATAAGGGCTCTGGTACTTATCGGAAATATTAACATTTGATGGTTTTATCTGGAAGAAGATAGGTCTCTGAGTTAATTTGCATCATTTAGGGCCGGTTGCACTATGTCTGGATACGGCCCTAGTTACGACTACAGTCTCGGTCGCATGAGTATTTTCTTATGTAAAACTATGATTCTAGCCGTAACTAAAGCCGTAACCAGGCATTCTGCAACCTTATGGACCATTCTGCAACCTTATTCTGCAACCAAATATGGATAGGCGAGTAGAATAGTAAGGAATGGATATTATTACTATACACTCAGTGAAAGGCGCACTGAGGACCACAGTTCAATTTAAGTCTTACGGATGGAATATTCTAACTGAAGTGTTGTCCACATATGACCCAAGCAGGGATAGGGAATTAACTGAAAAATGTTCACTACCCCCGTAGTTCAAACCCGAGCACTACGGGATAGTAGGCCAGTAGCACAGTCTATGCAGAGTGGCCACTTTGGTTGTTCAGAATACTATTTTATTTAGCTAATGATTTTGCGTGCATTTACCATATGGTTTTCCCTAAGGCGCAAATCATATTCAAGCATTGCCGGTCGCTCAGTTACTCATAACGAGTTATACGTTTGGAAGTGGTGCAAAGGAAATTTTTTATTGGTTCGTAAGAGGAGGAAATTCTGAGATAAAGAGTGTATTAGAATATTTTCAAATGTGACTTATAATTTTAAGTTGACTTGGCTTTGTTGGTTGTGACTTGTTCATGTAAGGGAAATATGAAAGCATATATTGCCAAACAATGTCATCAATATATACAAAAAACCTAGCGAAACATCAAGCGCATTGCTTTTTAATTATCTAAACGAGTGTTGGAGTCCAAAATCTTTGGATTAGAGTCCAACACATGAAACTGAGACACGAGGCTCACAATTCGTGTAATCTTTTCGTTCGACACTACTTAAATATCTACTGGCCGGAATGGAAATGGCTAACAACATGGTGGATTGCGAGAAAAATTATTACAGCCATTGTTACCGTTTTCCTATCTGTAGGCATGCACTTCCTACCAGTACTCTAGCCACAACAGCAAATCCACTCCCTTTAAATGGTTTGGGTGCAAACATTGAACGTGATTCGATAGTGCTCGCTATGAGATGAGCAAATGTTTTTCGAGCTTTCCACCAGATGAATGTATTTATTTCGAATGAAGTTTCGATATTCGACTCAAGCGTCTAGAAAGAAAGTTTCTAAACATTGGCCAAAATGCAGCTATAAACACCGTGAAAGAGACGAAAAGAATTTGCGCAAATACGCTGAAGTTTTATAAAAATATAATGATGATTTCATTTTCTTGGTAAAATTAGGGCCTCGCTATCATGTCTTGCATCATCATCATAAGCTGTGCAAGTCATTCCTGAACAAAATTTTAATTTCTCACGCAACCTTTATTCATGGAAATTATTTCGTATGGGAAAATCTCCCCTTTATCTCCCAAAATGGCACCAAAAAAATGCTGTTTTTACCGCGATGAAGAATTATTTTATATTAGTAGCTTTTAAAAGTTACAAACTATAGAATATATTATCTAGTTATTTTATGACCGTAAAGTAGCGATTAGTCTTTCCTCTCTAATTTGCGTGCTGACTCAGGGAGAAGATCGAGATTATAGTGAGTCAAGTTAATATAAATTAATGATTAAAGTTGATTGGTTGGTTAACATTTTTACCGCCCAATTTCGATAATAACGTGAATGCGCACTACAGCGACAGTTGATGGCTAGTCTCACAACAGCGTGTAATTGGTCACATTTTTGTTTCGTTCTGCTTGCTCTCAAATGCATTTGAGTAAACTTCCGATCGCTGGTGTCCTAACACTCCCAGCCATGCACCCTTGCGGCGGGTCCTGGGTTACAACTAATATTTAAAGCTAGACAAATCATACTCGACAGGCTATCGTAAGCTTTGGAAAATGCACAGATCGACGCTTTCAGTGTAGTTATTCAAGTTTCGAGGAGCTTTCGTTCAACTTTCCATCCGTGGCTACGGAGTGATCCGCGTGATGGGAATTGAAGAGACTTGCAATACACATTGTCTCCAAGATGGAAGATGGAGGTCTTTCTAGACGCTCCAAAAAGTTACTGTGCCATGAGAAACAAAAAAACATTGGTTCACCTCTTTCCAACCAAGCGGAACCATGCGGTCTTTGTCTCCGTGGGCACGAGCCAGTGAGGAGCGATGCGTGATTTACAGGAGCAATAACTATTGAGTCATCACTGCCTTTGAATCTGAGCAGTCAACCATCGAGAAGCGAGACAATGTTGTTCCACATTCAATAGTGGCCAGTAGCAATGTACGATTCCTAAAAAAATAACTGCGTAACTTCTGACTATCCATTGTAGAATTGAATTTAGTTCAGCACCGCAAGAGCTCGTGGCAGATGCGCAGAAGACTATTTCGGTATTAGAAGGGCATTGTTATTTGCGGCGGTCTATCAATTAAGGTAGATTTACATGGAAGAAGGGATACGTACACTAGTATGTTACAACCGCAGATAATTGTCCCTTTGCATGGTTTCATTCTTCAGCTTGGCATAAGACCCGCCCCACTTCATCCTATCCTACAAGCCTTTCCTATTACTGCCTTTTTCCCATCACCCAAAAAACCATAAAAAAAGTATTTGCAGTTTTCCATTAAAAAATGCACGATACATTCAATGTTCTGCGTCATTGTGAAGCCTAGATAATCATATCGAGGGTTTATTAGTGATGTAAAACATCGAAATATGTTGCTTAAAATTTCTTCAGTGGACAAACTGCAGACAGTTCCATTTTCACCTACATACATCTACATACCTACCCTGCGAGCCGTCGCTGAGGCGTGTGGCAGGAAGTGCTGGGACACCAGGAATGGATGGGGGAGGTAATTGGGATAACAATTTGGAAAAAGGAAATGACGAATTGAGAAGTACGTTCAAAAAGGAAGTGAATCCCACGTAGACGGGTTGTCTCAGTGTTTCGCTGTTTTATTGCATATATCGAGCAGTGATTGCGAGAGAGTGAAACTGGAATACCATAGGAGGATTATAGGTATGGCGAAACTTGGTGGCACTCATCAGCGGAGAATCAGAGATCACTGAGAGTAAATCAAGCGTTGAGCGGGAAAAGGTACCGAAGGACTCACGGCGTGACATCTGGAGGAAGATTCGGCCACTTTATCCCACATCACTTGTATGCTTTCCTCTCGCTTGCGTCATAATATTAACAAGCGAGTGCCATCAAATTTCGCTACATCTATACTCATTAAGTTACTGCTCTGGTGATTGTCTCAAGCGTCATTTTTATAAAAATAGTGTATAACGAGAAAGTATAATATGAAGCACTTGCCCTAATAATTATTGATAGACTAATTTGGCTGGCTGGGCTATATGGGTTGGGTTGGTGGGGTTCGTCATATGGTATAATTTCCAAAACACATCAGTCCTGATACAACATTGCTGACAAAATACTCCCCTCTGTCGTGGTTCTTAGTATCCCATCGTCCTTCGTCTTATGTTCAAACCACCTACTCCGCCTCCTACTAATCTTCTCCGGCAGTTTTATCTCTTCACCCACCAAGGCGATCACTTACATGTTCCTCTCCATCGCACTTTCTTCATTCTGCTACGTCTCCCACACATACACTAAAGGAGTCCATTTCCCTCACACTAGTCCCTGCGGGTTATTTTTCTCACACCAGTTCCACGGTAGTATCTTATGTGCTTTTTCCTCCTTTTTATTACCTTGCGTACAATGCGCCTACCATTCTTATTCTATGGAAAAACAGACTTTCAGAGGAAATTGAATTTTTCAATTCCACCTCTCACCTCCCCAATTATCACTACCCATTCCACCAGGCTAGCCCTCTAATGCGAGTCATCTAGTACATCTGAAATTAATCATGATTCATAAATGTCGCTCATGCCGGCCGCATCATTCCAACTGAGCTATCTTCGAGGGAGAAACAACATAACCCTTCCAACGTTTCGTCGCCTTTCCCATAATTATTTTACTGTCATGGTTTTGCGTTCAATAAAAACTGACGAAGATTCTTATATACACTGTAACGTTGCATAGTGTAGAAACTTGAACTCTGAGGAAAGTCCTTGAGAACAGGTTGCAGACGCTTACGATGTCGGCGGAGAATGGAGAAAGTGTGATGGAAGGAATGGAAAATGAGCAAGGAAGGGCTCGGAATAATGGGTAAAGAGAAGAAACTTCTGAAGGAGATCAGGAAGAGGCAGAGTAGGTGGTTGGAAGAGGTAATGAGAGGCGGAATTCCCTTCGGGAAAAGCTCTACATTTATTCAAACGTTTCGATGAAATAATCCTTCGTCATATTAATGGGTCAAGGAATATTTTACTGAAAAGTTGGGTGAAATGACATTACAGTACCTCCACATCGAGAGTTCCTAGACATATTTAATTTATAAACTTCTCCAGAGAAGCAACAAATCTTTCCAAAATATTGATTTATATCCTAGAATAATCTCTACCCTTGGTTCCCTCATTATTTTGTTGTTCTATCATTTGACGAGTAAAATGATGGGAGGTCCCTAATTTCCCCTTTCTAAGTCATATTTAAATGCTTCAATATTAGGTCTCTCTGTAGGTTACTCTTACATTCTGCCCCTCCGCAGCTCTTCCCAAATTCCTGTCGTAAACTTTCGTCTCCCATGCTGACCAAGCATTCTTCACTCATTACCCGCTTTCATATGCCTTCAGGAGGCCAATGTAGCTTTAGGGCACTGATTAGGTGCTAGCAATAATTTAAAAGACGATAGCTACTGCATCTTTTTTGGTCCCTAATTGAACGCACAAAAAAATGACATTTTAACCCTCTCCATTCTGAAATCTCTCCAACTTAAACCTGAAAACACGAAGGAATTTGTAAATAATGACGAATAAGTCCACTTTGAACTTGCGTAAAATATTCGAACCAAATTTCACTCTTCGATCTGACCCTAAATCTCGTACCTCATTGATCTAAAAGCTTGGTCATACCACTGAATTTATCATAACAGTTATCATAACAACGTTTTACCAAACTACCTGCCCTCAGCTACTCTCGTTCTACATCTGAAATTAATCCTGATTCATAAATGTCGCTCATGCCGGCCGCATCATTCCAACGGAGCTATCTTCGAGGGAGAAACAACATAACCCTTCCAACATTTCGTCGCCTTTCCCATAATTATTTTACTGTCATGGTTTTGCGTTTAATAAAAACTGACGAAGATTCTTATATACACTGTAACGTTGCATAGTGTAGAAACTTGAACTCTGAGGAAAGTCCTTGAGAACCGGTTGCAGACGCTTATGATGTCGGCGGAGAATGGAGAAAGTGTGATGAAAGGAATGGAAAACGAGCGAGGAAGGGCTCGGAATAATGGGTAAGGAGATGAAACTTCTGAAGGAGATCGGGAAGAGGCAGAGTAGGTGGTTGGAAGAGGTAATGAGAGGCGTTGGAATGCTGAAGGCCGTGATAGAGGGGAGGATGTGGGGTAAGTGGTAAAGGAGAGAAAAATAACAGGCTTTAAGGATGAGATGAAGAGCAGTAAGACGTATCTCGAGGTATAGAAAAACAAATGGTGTACGGAAACCAGAATTTCATTCATCATAGCGGCCGAAAAATATTAGTATGAGTATCTCATGTACCATCTACCTTCCTAAATCAGCAGATCACCTAAATTAAAAAAATATATCTTTAGCTCGACCGCAATTTTCACTCCGCGTTTCCCGTGTGTCTGTACAGAATGATTAATCCTTTAGACGTTAATGAGCTCTTTTGTTCTTCTTTGCAGACACGGACGGATCAATGGAAGACGGAGAAGCTTCGGTGACTTCCGATGTCCTCTTCCTTGGCCCTCAAAGCCGACACTGCCCCAATTGTTCCTGTGCCTCCTGGTCATCGTGCGTCCCGCACTCCCCCTCGTAGTTGACGGACACAATGCCCTCTCACTACCCACGGACACTCGACTAGCCATCAGGCAGCCCCCTATACTGCTCTTGCCGCCCCCGCCAACGGTAAGGAACGCCAGGGGTCATCCGCCCCCCTTGGGAAACCGGAGACGATCTCTTGACGACTGGAAATCCCGGAACAGGAGGTATGTCCGCTTCCCACCTCTGGGCTACGGAGGAAGGCCACCACCGTCTGGTCCTTCGGGACCTTCTGGGCCCTCGTACTTGGACGGGCCCGGCTACGGCGCGTGGCCCCCTGGGCCCCCACCACCAGCGTTCAGGCCATTCCCCACGCGGAACCCGAGGCTGGTGTTCAGGGACCCGCCAATCGACGGGCCCCCACAGAGCCTGGGTCAGTCCCCGGCTCCAGTGGGTTCCGTGAGACCTTACAGGGATCCCATCGAAGAGCAGCGTCCCGACTTCCTGTATTACCAGCAGCAGGGTCTCCAATGGGGGTCTACAGGGAGCGGAGGGCGGCCCGGTTTTGATTCAGCGGGATCCTCGGAGAATAGGGGTAAGTTGCTCTTCTTCCATGTGTGGAAACACATCCTCCCATCAACACTCATTTTGAAGATTGGCTGCTGTGTAGGGTATTGCAAAAATCTCCAACAAATAAATTAATGGAAACATTTTCACTCGGGACTATTTAATGAAATTGACTGTGCTAATACCGTCCTATTGTTGATTACAGCAATGTTTGGAAAAGAAGCCCTGTCCAGTATCCGATCTCCATAGATTTATTTCTCACTTACTACATTAGAGAACCGGCAAGCAATAGTTAAATACTACCTTCGCAGGGCTCTTTTCAAATAACGTAAAATAAACAATGTAAATGTTATGTAATAAATTAAATTTTTAGAAGAAATTACAGAAATTACTTCCAACTCCTGATCTCCATTGGTTTAATTTTTAATTACCTCAGCGTAAAACCAGAAATCCGTTACTTATTACGTACGATACTGATTTAAAATAGAATTGCAATAAGTTTTAAGATTTAAATTATAGAAGTTCACCCTCCTATGTCGGACAGTTATACACTCTTTAGCAAACTTAACAAACGTAATGTAATATTTAGTGCTTAATCGACGTAGTTGACGTAATTAACAAACGTAGTTGTTCACTCTATCCCGTTGTTGCCGGCACCTTTTTTTGCTGATCCTTTTAAGCTCCTAGCCAAACCCTTGTTTCAATTTTAAGAATTTTACTTCATTCCCTAAATGAACCAGTACTCTGAGTACGTCCGTATACCACTACCACTACTTTTAGTCATTTTTTTCCAAATCCAATATCAATAAAAGTTTAATGCTGGCATTATAAAAGCTAATCATGATTTTTCATTATTATTTGGTACTTCAAAAGCAGATTTTAGTTAAGATATAAGTTCTCGCAACCATTCAACTAATCATTGACGGGTTATATAGAAAAGTTATAATTGAGCTAAACATTTACATCCTTGGTTTTTCGGAAGATAACTTCTTCAATATTTCCCACATCCGCGAGACTTACATGGTTTCACAATACGTTTTACTATCCCAATAATATTAATCAGTGAGCACCAGTTAATGATTCTAAAGAAGTATTGTGAACATTAGTGAGTAAGGAAACATTCGTTTTTTAGGTTAAGTTCTCTATGCTATCGTATTAAAAGAAAAAAATCGTTTTTTTATACATTTGAGAATCACTACTCGGAATAATTTCCAACTGCCTAATTTCAATAATCTATTTAAATCGCTGAGACCTATACATTACTATTTACATACAATAACGAAACTAACATCTTCTCTTCACTTAAAATACATGTATGATTTAACTTTCCTGCCTTACCTAATTTGCATCACAGTAATACTTCTTAGCTTGTAATATAATGTTAATGTAACAAATAATTGGTCATGTTTGCCTAATAATTATTACCATTCAAGTATATGTATTCTTACTAACAAATGGACAAATGACATAATCGGTAAATAAATTTGAACACATGACAAATTGTACATTCGTAGTACCATCAATTCATCATCCATTATAGTGATTTCTTGAAGTGGGTTTCATATTTTTCATTTTACACACGAATCAATGGAACTCAAATATACTTAGACATTAGTGCTTGTCATTTTGTAAATTCATGGAAATTTTCCGCCAATTATTTTTGCACCATCTTTAACTCTGTACTTTATACACAAAATATATTAGGTTGATGTCACGGCCTTTACACCTAAGTAGCAAGCCCATGGATGCACGTAAAAATCAAGTGAAAACTCACTCAGTAGAATATCAATTTATACAAAGTGCAAATTTAGGCATTTGTAGCTGATCATGTTAAAGTAAAATGACAGTTCTCTTTTTAGCTCTCTTCCTTATGGCCAGTTAGCTTCTTAGTCTATATATTATTTTCCTGCTTTGCTTCTGTTCTTTAAATCCCTTGAAAAAACACTATCGTTCTTCGTAATATATCATTTAGGTAAGTTAGTGATCTAATAGCTTGAATAATAAATTTTACTGTAAGTAACACATTTAGCATACACGAAAATGCAGAGTAAAATGCAACCAATATCGTTTGAAGTCGACTTGATAGAATAATGCTCAGCATAAAAATTACCCGGCATAAAAATTTTGCGA
The DNA here is from genome assembly GCA_963573305.1 of Pyrrhosoma nymphula. Taxonomy (NCBI): domain Eukaryota; kingdom Metazoa; phylum Arthropoda; class Insecta; order Odonata; family Coenagrionidae; genus Pyrrhosoma; species Pyrrhosoma nymphula. The sequence continues at coordinate 61,652,990 of OY754339.1, read as the reverse complement.
TATTTTTTTTCATAATGCATTTTATTATTTCAAAACTAAAAAATGACATCACCACTGTGCTTAAGAGTAGAATTAACATTTGGACCACTATATCGCTTTGTATTTTTATTTACTTATCTTGATCTCAACCAAGAGTAAACATGAAATATTATGTAAATGCACGCTTAATTAAAAGGTTAATACAAGCTATACAGATTTTTCGGTCCGTGAGAATTAACGTACACGCATCAATGGCATATATTTGATTTATCTGCAACTTACCGTTTTTAGCATGAGAAAGCAGTTTTTAGAAATGAGCATGCATAACTACAGGACTATTTTTCTCCACGAGCACAAGCCAAATTCTCCCCAAATATTTGTATTTTAAGACCTCTTGACATGAAATGACATTATTTTTGCTTCTTCAAACGACCTATACAATAGACATAATTTTTGACAAAACGATTTATATAATAAACCTGGCTGTATTTTTCCGCATGCAGCAGGATAGCATCTGGGAAAGTAGATACGTAATATTTTGATATTATTGCATGGTTCGCATGCTATCGGAGCTATTTATAATGCACTCTTTATATCCTATAATTGGAATCAAACCAATGAAAGTAATCTGTTTTATAAACAAGTCAAACCTAGCATATTCCTGCATTTCATATCAATTTATGATTAGCCTGTGTTCTTAACCTGTTACTTTAATTTTATAGGATAAGGATTCAACAATAGAACTTTTGATAACTCCTACAACTTACAGCAGCTCAGTTCACTAAAAATATGTATGGTCAATATAGAGACTTAAAAATCCAGTCATTAATTTGACGGAATATGTTAACATCTCCATGCATTGAATTTTTCGAGTTGATTGATGGACTCTTTAAGCCACAATCTCCCTATTTTTCTCCAATGTTGTAATTATCTAAAGCCACCGGAAAAAATACAAACTCTTATGTCTCCACAATGCTTCTTATGTACATCAATGCTAATTACATCGGCCTGTCAATTATTTCCCGTCTGTCTATGGGAGCCCAAATTTCAACACCGATGTAACAACTGTACAATTTCCGCTTTTATCCATTCCAAAAAATTGTATCTCGTTTCTATTGACCACTGTCATAATTCACTGTAAAGCACAGAATAGAACTATTACTTGTACATCATCAATCATTCTCATAACTACCATCACTTGTACTTAATATCCTTGTTTGTCCCGTACTGTCTTTATTTTGTGTTTTTGTTGATTTAGAAATTTTATGTGAGTTAACTCAGGTGTAATTACTGAAAATATGAAAATGTACATTTCTTCATGTAAAACTATGGAGGCTAATGTTAATACCTGATTAATGTTCATGTTGGGTGAAGTTTGATCAGCCATCGGGCATCTGATGGTCCCTAGATTTCCATTTTCAAAATCCAGGAGTGTACCAGGTTTTCCGGGACGAAAATCAAGTTTTTTAGAAGGTTACAATGCATTGCGGGGTTGATAAGGAACCTTTCCTAGAAGTAATTCTTAGTATTTTAAACTGCCTCCCTGAAAATTTCCGGGCATAGGACAGGTCCAACACTGTTTCTATTCAATTGAATATGGTGATTAAGTAATTAAACAAGAGAAAAAGGACGACTTTGTAAGTGATGACTTCAGAATTTAATAACACTTCAGAAACTCCACTTTTTATCGAAAATAAAAGTTATAGCTGCGTATAGTACTTGGTTAAAAGCTTTTCAAAATTATTTTTGTATCTATATAACTGCCTATCTCAAAAATTGCGGGTCTGGTGGTATTTATCAATACAATTGAGGGCAGTGCGCTTCCCCTAAAACATGAAAAGAAGTATTTTTTTAACCTCTGTTTCAGAATTTTTAAAATTTCCCTTGACTTGTCAACAACACAAGTTGTTCCAACATACGATAAATAGTTGTGTCAGCCTAGAAAAGTGTTTGAGAAACTTCCACCTAACAGAAAGCTTACATTCTTGCTACTTTGATGCAACAGTAAATTGAATGAGATTAAGGCGAGTTTGGAAAAAAAACATCGGTTCAAAGGACAATTGATCCAATTATCAAGTTATTCAAGGATTTAATGTAATAAATTGAAATCTCATTATCTCTATCAAAATCTCAGTACGGATTTTAGTTGGTGATTTTTCAAGATTACCCAGACAATAATACAGTCCATTAGAATAAGTTGGAAAATATAGGAGATAAGTTATCAAATTACGGAAGATAGTAAGTTTGTATATCTAGAGAGAAACTTTATGCAGGACAAGTAAATAGTTGAACCATATTCAGAGTGAGAATTCTGCAGCACAAAATTTTCATTGATGGATAAACGAACGATGCATGTTCACAAATTAACTAATTTAATCCAAATTCGATCATGGATCATTCAATTGCCGTTCAGATACACCGTTATAGTTAGACCTTATGTGGTACAGTACTGGCATAACGCAGGAAAATCCAGTCAGTAAAAATAAGTCAAATAACTTTTCCACGGTTGATTTTCACGGCGGATTTTTTCCGGAGTAGGAACGTTAAAACCAAACCCAAAATTGGGTAGTTGACACTAAAACAAATATAAAAACTGTCAATCAACTGCTAGAATATCAAATTATGACTATTTCAATGAATATAAAATTCCGGATTTTTCAAGGAGGCAGTATTTAGAGAGAGAATTTCCGGTTAGCTTGGATTACAATGAGGGTTGCCACCCAGCGGCGTATTCGCTCAACGAGGGCGAGCTTCCCAGAGATCTCTTTACAACCCCCGCGAAAGTCCACTCGTCCCGCAATGCAACAGAAAACCAACAAACAAAACCCTATAGGCCCACGGAGAGCCCAACCCAACAACCCGCCACCACCTCACCACATAGTGGGCGACCAGCGCATGTGCCGATCGGGGACTTGCGAGTTCTTCCTGTACTGTTGGATGACCGGTGGGCTCATCGACGGAGGCTGCGGAGGTTTCCTGTTCGCCTGCTGTCACCGCAGCGGGCACCGCCAGCGGCCTCTCCTGGCCACTCCCCACATCTCATCTCCTTCCACGTCCTCCGCCTCCTCCGCCGACGCGGACGAAGGCACGACCTTGCCGCAGCAGGCGGGCGGCGACGCGGCGGAGGACGTGGAACCGGACGCGCAAGGAAACGACCCCCGTGAGTAGAGGGAGGAGAGTGGCAGGGGGTGGTTCTCTCTCTGTGGGTCTTTTTTTGTGTGAGCCTTTGTTGTGTGTCTGTCTGATTCATATTTGGATTCTATATGTGAACGCCTTTTGGTGTCGGTTGGCCCTGTCTTCTTGTCTTTGCCCTGTGTCGTTTTGTGCGTGCTGTGGTTCTTTGTGGTGGTAGAAGTTTACTTTGGTGGCGGTTTTGGGGGTGACGGTGGTTTGAGACATATCTGCAATTATTCCCGACAGACTCGATTGAGACTTGGAGAGTGTGTCTGTGACAGGACTAGGTACAGCAGTCACTATATAGCGCATTACGACGAGAACAGAAAAATATACGAGGATGCCTTGGGAATTGCCGGAGAAAAAATATCTATATCGAGAGTCGAGCAAAGGTATTCTTAACCAATGTGCTTACCACAGCGCTGCTCAGGTTTACTAATTTAGATGCCATTTTTTGGAGAATCTACACGAACCGGTGTTACCGAGTGCGGCTCATTCAAGCATACTAATGCATCAATGTAGACTATATCCACGATAAAATGTTAGAAAAGTCACTACTATCTTTTTAATGCATTCTTTGCTGTTCGTCGCGGCAGTCGAGAAAATATTGAATTTGTCGCCTTATTGAATTTGTCGCCTTTTTACCTATTTTGACAAGGCAACCGATGATCAGTGAGCCGGCTGGAGACCTGAAAGTCACCTGCATGGACCTGTAAAGCTCATTTGTCTTGCTAACCTGGCATGCTTTCCTCTCCCGGACATGTTGTTCTATGCAGGCGGGTATCACCATACTCTTCAATACTTATACTCACTCCGATTGACTATTGGATTTCTAGCATTGAGGTGACTCACGGATAAGACTCATGTAAAGCGGCGCACAGTATAGATGGACTCGATTGTCGTCTTTACAGGAGTTATTTCCGGCTTCAGTCCAGCCGCATACCACCACACAAACTTAATCAAGGCCCATGATTGTTAGCAGTAAATCTGCTTCGAGTCAGGGACATTCAGTCATCAAGCATGCTACTTAATTAGAGGTGGAAACAAATTATGATATACTTAGGACCTAAAATATGAGCTTAAAAAGGGTTAAATGTGATTAGTTCCCAGAAAATTAAGACACGCTTGAGCTATACCAAATCAGAGTGGTGAAAAAGTTCTCTGCGGTCTGATGAGATTCAGTTATTGACACTTTCAAGGCGTCGAGAACTCATCCAAAACCACATATAAAGGTATGACCAATTAACTGACATGCCATTGCCAAATTTGGTTTTCAATTTGAGACTCACCTCAGCCTTAGTCAAGCACCAGGACCCAATTTATTGCCTCGTGTGCGTTGCGGCTGAGGTTGATCTAGTCAAGGTGAAATGGTTGCAAAATTTAATGGAGTGGTTGAGTGAACCAAGTCTCGACTGAGTCTGGCGAGTGATTTGCAAGTCTTTACTGGTGGTGGTGTACCTTTCTGTCGGCTGTGCTAGTTGGTTATTTCACTATCTCCCCTGGATTATCAAAAGTCCAGAGGGCGGCCGCAGACTGACGGTGACTGACGTTAAGAGTCAAGTTAACGGACTCGCTTTTAATTAAATATGTTTATTTTTTACCTAACAACATTACCATTTTACTTTATGCCAACATGATCCCCAATTATGTAAAAGACTCGTTCATTTTGTCAGTTCCAGAAATTATGCCGTTGTGAATTTAGCTTTTTAACTCTCTTTTTAATTATAACTCTCCAGAGACAAAAATTGAAACTTTCTCACCATGAACTGTGAATGTTTTTATGTAATCCAATCAGTTCGTAGGATTCTACAGAGTTATGGTAGTTATCATTGTTTCTGGGTCTTCATCCGAATGTGTTCTCTAACGATGGCATCAGTTCCGCTGGCTATCCTGATAACGCCTTCAGATCGAAAGTTACCGGCAGCCTCGGGGGACTTATTTCAACCTCTGCTGGGCCCACATAAGATCAGTCTGAAAGCGTAAAATGTTGTCAACGCACGTCAAAATACGCCGACAGAGATCCGGTAATGCAGAGATGATAATAATCAGTCATGGATAGACACAAGGCATATCGGCAATTTCCCATTGATAAAATAACAGCCAATGAAATAATCTCCACCAGCCTCACACAAACATGTTTTTAATCTTCAGCCTGGCAACGTATTTCATTTTTTATAAAAACATATTTTATTTTATTATAATAAATAGTTATGTACATCCTTAGTTTGCGTAAATACATAGAAATTCATCTGAAGGGAAGTATAATTTTTATCCGTGATCTACAAATCGGGAAAAGTATAAATCATTTCTCTTAGACAGCGTAATATATTGACCAATCAAATCCAAGGCTTTGGGAGTAACTAATTTAAGTTTTAAAGTAAGTTCTAGAAGCCAAGAATTAGATTAATTGTTAATTCAAAGAATTAAACCAGCCACCCAGTATTTATTTTATTATAGAGTTTATCATGAACTGTCCACGTGCAGGATAACTATTTTCCCTAAGTTATGGATATTCCCCGGAATGATATACTAGAGACCCCTTATGAAAAACACTCTTTGTACATATTCCATGCTTCTAAGCACAATGAACATATTGTTTAGTATGGGTCCTTTCCTAGCATTATGTAAAGTTTGAGCAGCTAGTTTCATTATTATAGAAGTATTTTTCTCAAATTGTCTGAATTTTTTGTTTCATAACTAATAAACCCTAGTTTAACAGTACATCGTACCAAAACGGAAAACATATCATCAAAAATCTTCAAATGCAGTCTATAAACAGTCTTCGATCACTTTACTTCCCTCCTACACTCTTCTATTACTGTATTTTATTATCCACTCTTACAACAAGCTTATTCACATTAAATAAAACTAAATCATAAGCCCAGTGTAAAAGCTACTGGTAAATTCATGTCGCAATATCGAATGGTATGTGGATGAACGTTCAATTATATTATTCAGAAGTAAAACAGGAGCTCTTCTAACTGTTTCGAGTACGATTATTATGATTTAGCATTATAAATTATTATAAATTAGATTTATTAGAAATAATGAATGAAAATTATGCATTTATTAGAAATAATGCAGAAAAGTATTTTAATTACCTGGTACACGTTCATTCTTATTGCCCCACTCCATTTCAAGGGGGAGCAGGATTTAAAATCCTAATTTTTCTAATGAGCGGTACTCAATGCATCAAATTAATAAAATTAAATTTGAGAGTACATGGATTTCTGCCCTCGCAGTTACTTAATGATAGCACCATTGTTACAAAACGGCATTTGTAGAAAATATATCAACGATGCAGACATAGAAAGCACATAGACATTGATAAATAGAAGCAGTTTTGATGAATTTTCTACAAATGAATTTTTCATCGTAGTTCCAATTAAGAAGAGAATAATTTTTTCATGTAAAATCAGAATTTTATTACTTATTTCCACTATCCTATGTTTTTTTAGTAATTAGTTTTGAAAAAGATCCTATTCATATTAACTTCCAATTACATCCATTCCGAAATGAAATTGTAAAGTAGGGGTTTTACCTATGAAGCTATGAACATTCATTAAACGTTAAAGAGTACATTAGATTTAAAAATTATTTATTTTTAAAATAAGTACTAGACTATTTTAGACCTGGAAGACTAGACTTTTACCTGGACCCTATTAGACTTAAATATTAGTGCTACAAACATACTTTAGTGCATAATCCTGGCATAAGCACATTTCAAAAACGAAATCGTAGTCAGCAGTACCCACACTGGCTTTATATAGTTTATAATTATCCTTGTATTCTCTTTCCTACACATTTTAAGCTTATTTCTTTGGTAACTCGGTCATTTTTTATACTACCTTCCTTTACTCTTAGTTATGTAGTGCTTACCAATTCCTACACATTCTAGCAATTAAATTATATTTTTTGTATCTGTAACCCATCAAATAAATGGATCAAATAAAACTCATATCTCATTTACTATTCTCGGATTTTTAGAAACTATTTCAATAAAATTGCTATTTTTCAATTTTTTATACTTGATTTTTTCAGGTAAAAATGTCATTATTCTATGAGAAATGGATGAATTACCTAATTAAAATGTTTAATGTCCATAGCTACTTTCAGAATAATTTAATCGATTGCAATCCAAATGCTGTAATTGTAAAGGCTTCCCTTCGGAGCTTGAAAGAAAAAATTCTCGGTTCGTTTGCTAGAAAATGTTCAAAACTAAGGACAGAATAATCGGATTAATCTCCTTAGCATATTTATCTATGAAGGCATTCAAATTTAAAAACTATTTTTTAACCTGCTTTAAAAATTCACACCAATTTGGCGAAGATATTAGGATGTTTCTGATTACTAGGTGAACAGGACCTAGTTGGTGACCAGCTCACGTTTAATTCAAATTCTTCTTCTACCAGGATTGAGTTCAATTAGTATTATATAAATCTGGGTGTTGAATTTGAGAGTAGTATGAAATTTTTAATTTACATAAAGCAATGACACATTTGTTAGTTAATTTACACATGGTAGTCATAAGCGCGAAATTAAGGTTTTCGCCTTGAACATGTAATTTCGCATGCCTCAGATTCGAACCTTATTCTCCTAAATCAGGGTCAGGGGAGTCATCTAGAAGAACATCTTGCAAACAAACCGGATCGGTAATACAGATATCGGGGTTTGAATCCCAGTCAAGTAGTTAATTCAAACAAATATTTTGCACTTTTAGAGTTCTTCCTTTCACCCGTCTCGTGACCAGACATTTTGATCACTTATGGTATTTTTGACATAAATGTCGTATAGCATAGTCATTAAAGAAATCACTGGCGCAATCTACCAGAAATGAAGAAATGCCATTAGATTGAAGGCTTCCGCGGAGATGAACGTCTTTAATCTCTTCATTTTCCGGATGTCCAACCGCATCAATCGTTATTTGGCAACAACAGTTTCGCTGGCACTCGGCCCCGCATTTTGGCCTTACTGTGGGATTACGAACGACGTTCCCTGACGTGACGTTAATGTACGGTGGAGATCAGTTTCAGTCGTCTTCCCGTCAAGGAGGAGTGTATTAGGTACGATCGACGGAAGTATCAACGCCCAATATTTGCCGTTTTTTCACACGGAGTCGTAAACAGCTACGAATTGAATGTTTATTTTTTATTTAACAACTACCACCAAAAACAGCTCTTATGTGGCCTTTATATTGGCCACATAAGAGCTGTATTAACAATTAACAACTGACGGGCACACACAATCATGCCCTGAGAGGTGAAAAATCCTCCCCAGGCGGTACTCAGACCCGCGACCCTCGGGTTAGCAGCGAGGACGTTACCCCGTCTCCCCCGAGGCCGGTGATTCAGCGATTTTCATATTAAAAAAACAAACAAAATACTAAGAATGCGCGAACAATATCGACAAATAATGCTTCAAGAAGGCTAATTATGTTTCATAATAAAATTAAAAATTAAGAGGTGGTGAAAAATCCTGAGAGGTGAAAAATCCTCCCCAGGCGGTACTCAGACCCGCGACCCTCGGGTTAGCAGGCGAGGACGTTACCCCGCCTCCCCCGAGGCCGGTGATTCAGCGATTTTCATATTAAAAAAACAAACAAAATACTAAGAATGCGCGAACAATATCGACAGATAATGCTTCAAGAAGGCTAATTCTGTTTCATAATAAAATTAAAAATTGAGATGGAAAACCCGGAAATGAAAGTCAGTACCTGAATATTGAGAAAATGTTCTCCTCTAGTTGACTGCAAGAAATATAGCGGAACGGAAAAGTTAGACTTTGACAAGATCCTCTCATTTCCGTTGTGAACACCGTCAACGTCCGGCCATCGTAATTGGTTCCATTACCAGCTCTGCGAACGCCACCGTCCGTCTTCGTCACGTCAGGAAACGTCGATCGTAATCCCGCCCTTAAGACGTGGGCAGACTGTTGTCACTAAGTAATGATCGACGCGGGTGAACAGCTGGAAATTAAAGAGATTAAGCGATAATGTATTACTGAAAATTAATCGTGTGATTAGGAAAGCAATTTGACTCTCAATCAGTCGGATGTCTAAGTTATGAAGATCTAAGGGAAAAAGAGAAGGCATGAACGAAATATTTACTAGGTGTAGTTTATTAGAAGGATTTGCCCAGTCAGATAAGTCTAATAAGATCTAAGAATTAGCTGAAAGGTTAGAGAAGACAAGTAAAATAAAAATGTTGATAGGGAATAATCGTAAAAGAAATTTAGCGTCTTCATAGGTGATATATGTTATGCCATGGTATAAAGAATTTTAAGCAGGTTTTTTTGCAAATCTCTGAAATTGGCATAAAATAACAACAACATGTTGAATTTGTGATAGTAACTGATGTTGGAATTTTTTTTCATAAATCATTGCTTATACGGGGAAAATAATTTTTTTTTTGCAATTTCAATTACCTAATAATACCAATGAAGAAGAAAAATACTTTTGCACACTTATTTCATAGGGTACGCCAGTGAAAATCTTGCAAGTTTGTCGATTCATTAACTAAAGCTTGAATCAATGCAATTCATGCGATGGAAGAGACACAATAACAAAGCTTAAACGCCTGAACAACTAAAAAAACTTAAAACACAAGATTTGTGGCTCATGATATTCGCAATATATTTCATTTTAGGGAAACATTGGAAAATAAAATCATGACAGAGTAAATATCTCATTTCTGTGATACATAAGTGGACACAATATGGAAAAAGCACGATCATTGTAAATACTTCAAGTAGTAATTATTCAGATCTCGTAGGATACATAATGCGCGTCTTTAAATCACAATCTTGACCGTGAGATGTAACACATAATTATCAGAGCATTAGTGAATTGAAAAAGTCTTTGAATTTGATCATTCAAAGATATGCAAACAAAAAATAAAGAAAACCTGAGGACGCATCTCAATTTATGGTTAAAGGGACACTACAAAATGTAATACTTTGGAATGCATTCAATGCAAAATACAATCAATATTCAATTATGGATACATTTTTAAACTATTAAATTATAAAAAATAATCATGCTCTATCACTTTTCTTAAGCTGTTGAGTGCACTTGTGATTAGATACTAATTCTGTTCAGCAATCCGTAATATTATAGCAGCCAACAGCTCATATATCTCTCAACGTCTCTTCATTATTATCGAATTCTCAAGTTTCTCAAAAAAGCCATAAATATTAATGAATCTATTTTGTGACATTATTGATTGCAAAGCGGCCAGTGGTATCGATATCGACAGCATTTTGATAGCCGCAGTGATAGGAATTATAAGAGACTATTTAACAATTTAAGCTATTATTTTCTAGTATCGCAAAATTTGCTAAGTTTTGAGCAATAAAATAAGCAGGAGGACTGTAATAATACATTCTCCCATCACATTAACTCAGAAATGTTTTGGCACTTCAGAAAGCATTTCCCAAAAATAAATAACAAAAGTATGGTCAAATTTTAGAATGCTTTCTTTACCTCTCTTTGACACGCATTTTATTAAAATTTTGCGTTCTCTACAATAATACTAAACGAGACACCTGTTACCTAATGCAAAAGAAAATATTGTGCAATTGCATTTACTCCTCACACAAGGAATAAGTACAAATATAAATTGCGGTGAAGAATCAAAATTTGTCGAGACGAGAAAAATATTTTTTTACGAGAAGATTTGCGATGGTTACTATTTCTGCACGTGAAACAAAGCCCATGATCTTTGGTCAACTATTTACCATACTGAACAAACAGCATACCTAGCCACTGATAAGAGTAACGACTCATACTTACGACTAGGCTGAATTTGACGCTTTAAGATTCCTGTCGCAAATTACGGGCGATAAAAATACGAATGCTGTGCTACGATAAAAAAATCCACCTGGACCGGGAATAAAACCACGGACCTTTAACCCTGCAAACCACCACACGGAAATTTGACGCTTCAACCTGTGGTTTTCAGGATTAAAGGTCCGTGGTTCGACTCTCGATTCAAACAGGCTTTCTTTTCCCGTGACAATGCATTCGTATTTTCATCGCTGTAATCTACGACAGAAGCCAGTAAACTTCAATACACAACCTATCCCAAGATTAGGGATGGTTTATTTCTCATCACGGACAAATGCTTATTTGAAGCCCTTATTCGTTAACTTTGCCATCCCTGATAGACTGCAATGAATTAATATTGATTTTTATTAAATCTCGCCGATGTTTCCGCTAACATTAAGGAACTTGGTTGGCGTCGTGGTCTGCCAGCCAAATGTCTTTTAATTGATTCCCGATTCATTCGGTCCAAGTGAAGGCTGCATCTTGGTTTTACCTACTGCAATTAAAATAATTAGGTTTATTCGCGTGTAATTCCATAATTCCAGTAAAGTTAAATAAATCAGAAGCTAAATACTTCTACGCAATTGCTCTTATCGTGAGACAATAAGTGAGAGTTGGTTGAATAATTGACTGGTGGTGTTTTGCTACAACGGCGTTTTGCTCTGTTCAATTTCAGCCGTGGGAGGAGGGATTCTTTCAATTATCTGTTATGTAATGTAACTCCTCTAATAAGGCCGTATTTATCCGTTCTACTAATTTAGTGTACGGATAAAGTGATATTTTTACAATTTACCTGAGTCTCTTGGATATCAATAAATTTATAGAAATCTTAGCCTTGTACTAACAACAACCACATGGCTATTGCTATCGCAAAGAAGTGACACTTCGTAATAATTGTTTAGAACCAACTGTTTGAGTACCTCTTCATATCAATTTTTCAACTGTTAACACAGTTACCATAGGGTAAAAAGCTACTGTGAGAGAGTTTCCTTGGCTGCAAATAAAAGTTACTAACTAAACTATACCCATCTCGTATATAGTTCATAATTTGAATTTTTATTCGAAGTAATCTCACATTAAAGTGGCTTTGACCACGCAGTAGAGATAGTGTATAATAATTTCAAATAGAATGTTTTAGAAATGCAGTCAAAATGGACACATATGCATATTATTATACCTGGCAGTACATTTTGAAATGCTGTTCGTAACATAAAAGTGTATTTTACCAACAGGTGCACCATATTTTTAGTCAATTGTATTCAATGGTAAGGAAATTATTTCCAAGAAGTCGGAGCGATATCCTGGAAAAATGTACATAAAGCCACGATATTAGTTTTGGTGATGCAGGTATATTTAAAGTATTTTAGTTAATGTATATTATTAAAATTAACCTTTAAAGCACTAGCGTGCATTTAAATGCACGCAGGGATTTGGGGTCGTACGGTCGTGCGTGAACTATTATGCACGCAGGATGTGGTATTTAAATCCATAGGTTTTCAACTGAGTGCTAAAAATTAAATCCGGCCGCCAGCGCCCGATTGGAGAATTATAATCCGTAAAATAAATGTTAATTTTCAGGTTTCAGCAATTTTCCATTCCATTTGTAACCTGAATCAGTAGAATTAATACTGCTAGGGAATCCAAACTCTTCATCTCTGCCGCCTAGACGAGCTTAGGTTTCTGGTTCTTGGAACGCGCGTCAGATGACGCTAGTATTCAAGCCGAGACGAACCCAGCTTTCGCGCCAAGCATTCAGTCGTCAAGTAGTCCAGTTATCCCGGGAGTGGCTTCCTGAAAGTGCTCCATCAAACTATCTTGAGTTCTACCATTGGACTAATTGGAGTACTTGTTCGCATATTTTCATTTTTATCATTAGGAAGGAGAATAATCGAAATTTTGGACAGTAAGAATTGAAACATGGAGTACGAAGAGTTTACAAATGGTCTCGAGTTAGAAATTAAGTTATTTTTATCAAGGGACATCTGGAAAATACTCGCGAAGGTAGAAGAAATCATGGGTATATCTGTCCATGGAACTACCATTTATATGGCAGAATATTGAAATGATCATCGAAGGAAATCATCGATATAAAAATTCTTAAGATCAACGCAGCTGAACTATTGATTTTTAGGAAAATCATCCTTGAACCATTAAGAGTTTCACCATCAATTGCATCTTTACATACTTCTATTAAGATGTTGAATTTACTCGAACTTTTTTTATCAATAAATTATTTTCTCTTCGGATGACGATAGCTCCTGGGAAATTATAAAAATGATCATCTAATTGCCAACTTGCCACCGTTATATATTTGCTTCTGAAGGGCTACAATTAATTCACAGTATTTACAAAAAATTGGTTATGAACATTTGAAACAATATTTTATCAAAATAACATGCATTAAACATGTACCCGACAGTATTTCTTTCAAAAGAAGTGTGCTTATTTTTTGTGTACTTCCTCCTACTTTTGTGTGGATTAATTTTTATGTTCTTTCGCTATTAGGTTTGTATAATAATTATTTTAATAATTCTCAGAAACCAAATAACTACAAAAATAGTCCGAAAAGTAGCAAATAAAATATAGCGCCTTCGATATAGAAAACTTGTCGATAGAAAATATTTGATGCAAGTTATTTTGATGAAATTTAGAATCTAATATGGATTACCAATTTTTTAAAAAGTTTGTCATTATTTTCCGTGAAAAAGCAAATATTTAACTAAGAAACGCAGGCGATGACGTATTAATGGCCAATTCACAATAACTACCTTTTCCCGAGGAAAACATTACCTAAAAATCGTTTGCATTAAGCTTTCCAAATTATGGCCCCAAGCAAACAAACTTATACTTAAAGAAATTTGCGTTATTCTATTCATGCTATCCATTATTTTAAAAGTTTCTTAAGTTACGGTTTTTACTATAGTGTACATTTTGAGATTGTGGGTGCAAAATAAACTGAGCAACACTAGCGACAACATTAACTTTCTGTTTAGCGACTAAAGAAGATTAAGATTATCAGCGGCTGTGTTTACTCGATGTATGAACAAGCAAGAATATGCCTCTCTAAATGTTAAATTCCGGCCCCAGTGGCGGCGGAGTAAAGTCTTTGCTAGCCAAACCAAAGGCTCGAATCCCGGCTAGAAAGGATTTTCACCTCAGGATACACCTTGGTTGCGTGTTCGTTTACATATCAAATGGGTAGATATTGGCTTCGGCCTAAACCCAGAGGAACATTATTATTATTAAATGTTTTTGGCCAATATTGTACAGAATGCTGGAGGGAAATACTGGCAAAAAATATCGCATGAAACCAAAAATATAGATCATCGGACGTTATTTCTCAATGTTCCCAGACTATCGGTCAGTGATCGCATTCTCTTTTATGTGACTATGATGAATTAGGGTCCGGATTAGCGTGTTGTTGTGGAACTGGAGTCTCGATGAAACGCACCCGCATAACTTATCTTGACGACAAAACTTTAACATCAATCATAAATCGGGGCTAAATGTTGTGTGTAGCATAGATTGAGGAAGAAGTTAAACTACTAAGTCGTATAGGATTCTTTCTGCTCTGTCTTTCAAAAAGCAAAACGAAATTCTTTCATTACCACAATTAGTCTTCATACAACTTTGGTTTTCAGAGTAAACATATTTGCAGTAATCACTGAAATGGCGACAGACGTAAAACTTTCAGTAGTTATGCCTTATAGAAACAGGGACCATCGCTCAACGCATAATCACGATCTTTTAAAACGTTTTCCAGAATATTTATGACTACTGTGTAAATTAACTGATTGAATATTAATGTAGCGGAATGTTTAAAACACCAATCAAATATTCATTTTGTCCAGAAAATCAAGAGATACATGTAATCAGCTCAATCTTAAGAATGGATACACGAATAGCATTTTATTATTTTAAAAGCTGACGCCACTGCATGGATCAAGGTAAATTGTCACTATAGAGAATCTCCTACCAGCATCAAGTAGGTAAGACGTGTTTATCTTTAGTTTATTCTCTTAACGCACCTGTTAATATTTCCTCGAAAATATTCTCTTCCGTTGAATTCTTCAAGGAACTCGCCAATGGGGATGATCCCTTGTTTTAACCCTTAGAAGATTTATTAACAGAGAACAAAAAAGTAATTAATTTCAAAGAAGATACAAAGTATTCGTTTCTTTCTCGGCAGTTGAGATAGTTGTTACAATTTTCCAAACAATATTAATTTCGATGTATGTAACAATATTAATTTCGATGTATGTAACAATATTAATTTCGTTGTATGAACATGTAACATAGGTACATCATTTTGATAAAAATCGTACAGGGCTACAGGACTATTGATTAGCTTGTTTCCTTTTCACTATTGTAGCTGTGGAAGTTTCTTGTCAGTTCTAATATCAATCTACGTGCTTGGCAAATCAATTTTCTTACTTTTGAAATCCTCTTCTTACAAGAAATGCTTTTTGTGGAACGCTTCGTAAATACGTACTCAGGATTCAAAAGGCCTTTCTTGAACATATTTTTATCGGTTTCATTACATAAAGATTCATTCCCTAGATAAGGTTTGCTAGAATATTCTTTTCATGGTCACGACCTCATTTATATTCCGTTGGAGCCTAAGGTGAAACTAGCAATTTTCATAATTAACACTATGCTTAGAGGATCGTTGGTAATTTTTATTTTAAGCGGCGTTAAAAAATATGTGAATCTTGTCATAGCCGCATGTGAAAATAGTTAGCGTTAACTCGATGGCCTACCTGCAGGGTTGCAATATCCAAAAGCAATTACAGCGAAGAGGTCTGTACCGTAAAAACTACTGAGCACTAGTTTGCCATTAATATTGTCAAACCGCAAATATGAAAAATAGTTTCGTAATTGTAATTACTTCAATTGTACCGTTAAAATCGACGCCATTTCATAAAACGCGAGTTCAAGAGTAACACAGAGGGCAGAATTTACGCCCCAAATTATTTCTCTAAAAGCGCAATACAATTAAATTCAGAAACATTTATAAATAATATGTCATATGTCAAATTATTTCACATAAAAAGTCATAAATAAGAGTAATATGTCAAGTTATAAATAAGATAGATATAATGAGGAGCTGATAGGTACAAAAAATCCTTCTTCCCAAATATATTTAGTGATTACAAAGTACAGTACGAGAAACTAAGACAATCCGACCGTGGAACACATACAATTCACCTTTTTCCTTTCGCTCTTGTAACTACTTTTCCTTTTCCATCCAGTTTCCATTGCTGGTATCCTAACCTCCCCCTCCACACACCCTCCGAAGAGGTTTTTCAGTTCAGTTTTACAGTACAGGTTTACGCTCAAATACGAATCCATTCTGTTTCTTACACTACCCTACTGATATCAAGGGTTTTTGTCGAGTTTAGAGAGAATTACGATCTACGGGATAGAAATGGGGCGTACGCTGTAGCCTTCCTGATTGACTGCACAATCTGATAAATGGGACGAGATCAAGGCAAATAAAATAGCATGCTGCCTCGATTATACTAATTGGAAGGATAAGTATACAAAGAGAGCTAAGGCAAGAATACACAAATCATCAGTTAGAGCGAGAGCATCGGGTAGAGCGAGAGTCAACAAGAATTTGTTGGTATTTTGGAAAAGATGACGTTTCCTCTTCACTTCATCGTACACCTATGAGTAGGTATGCGACCATTAGATGTATGTGGTTCGATTCGGAGGCTAAACATTATGAAAAATTTGTTAATTTGGATAAATTCTCACAGGGTTTCGAAGGAATGCGCAGTGACGCATGTCATGTTACAACCAAAATATTTATTCCGACCGCCAATTGCCTTAAAATAAGACTAATTCAAGAAGAGTTCAGGTTTCTTTATATCTGTTCTCTGTATGCTGAAAAAATTGAGCTGGTAGTCAATAAGTTAGATAAAAAGTTGAGTAGCTAAAGAAGGCGATAGAGTAGCTATAGGAGAATATCAATCACGGGGAACTTCTGTAAACGTGTAAGGAAAAGACGCGAATAATGGAGTGTGGCGTTGCTTAGTACAGAAACATAGACTCCAAGGAAAGAGGATGAGGATTTGGAGGGCAGGTTCTTGAGATGAGGGTGTGGAGAAGAATTGAAGAAAGTGCGTTGGATGGAAAGGAAGACTAATGAGGAACTTCTTGGCACGGTGAGTGAGGAGGAGAAACTGTTGAAGGAGATTTGGAGGAGGCTGAGCAAGATGTTGGAACGGGCAATGAAGAAATAATGGATGCTGAAATCCGTGATAGAAGGAGGGATGCTAGTATGGAGAAAGAAGAGAATTTGGTGTATGGATTGGACGAAGAAGGTTAGGACGTAAGTCGGGAGTGAAATTGTGTAAAAAGTAAAGGACTTGCGGTTGTAACAGTTTATATAGGTTATCCTTCTCACATGCCTTCCTACCTTAAACAGTAGATCGCATCTTATGATCAAAATGCATCAAAATATTCTGATAAAAAGCACGATTAGTATGCTGGGTGGAAATTTTCATTGTATATGAACGATAGTGGCTCCTCAACAAGCTTGCCTTCCTACCTTAAACAGTAGATAGCCTCTTAAGATCAAAATGCATCACACTATTCTGACAAAAAGCACGATTAGTATTCTGGGTGGAATGTTTCATCGTATATGAACGATAGTGGCTCCTCAACAAGCTTCTTCGTTCAATGAGTAATAGCCAATATTGTATGATTTTGGGAAAAGTACTTGCGACGTATCTTAAATAATCATGCAGCTCCCGTAAGGTATATAACTTTAGTAACCTATCAATCTCGACACTTGCTAGGACGTGGAAAGTAATATTATTAAATACATACAATTCAGATACATTTACGATCGTTTATTGGCTCTATCAAGCATCTTCTTGCGGTAGCAGTAGTAGCGGGCCGAGTTGTTTGGCAAACTCTATTAGAACTTAGCAGTATAGTTTTCAGTCTGATTAAAGAAATCTACGCTATACTTTACATAAGGGTATTAGGATTTCACTACACGTATTGTTCGACGTGTTTTTTACATGTACATGCAAAAAAGCACTCAGAAACACGCTATAGCGAAAATCCCAGTAATCAGAGAACCAAGAAATTACATTTCACGTAAGACCGGGGGTTTATAAACGACGTTATTACATTCATATACATATTTTATGCAATTTTCTTAAAACAAACTTAAGTAAGCAAAAAAGAGCGGGAGGAGCTGAAATGGGTTCCAGAAAATTGCGTTTTTAGATCAAGGGTATGCTGGTTAGAGATCATCAGGGCTCACAAAGATAGACAGAAAACCTTAAATTAATCAACATCTGGAAAGAAGTATGGCGGTTTAAAAAAATGAAACTTTACGGCGTTAGAACGATGAACATTGCAAAATAATTAATTCATTGAGCATTAATTCAAACATCAAATATTAGGTCATGAAGCGATAAAAAATGACGCATAGTGTGATTGATAGAAGTAGACACGTCGAAGTAGAAGTAGAGCATGTTGCAGCAGGCCACGGAAGAGACTTCCCCAAAACGAATTTTATAACCAGAGTAATGTAAAACACAACAAAATCGATACTCAGGACGATTAATAAACAATGTAGAATAATTCAACAGATATCTAGAAGAGAAATTTAGAGATATTTGAAACTCATTTTGATAAAATTAACTGATTCTATAAAGAATTAAATTTACGACATCATCTTAAAGTGAAGATGGTGTAGTAACATCAAAACCTAGGTTGTAATGTAAGTTTTGATTATCTGAGGAAAGTAGAAGTTCATTGTTAATCTTAATGTCTTTTTTCACAGGCTATCGCCGGAATTTTCTGAAGTTTTAGATCAAATCCAGGGAGGTCAAGAATCGGACTAGCTCCCAAACCTCAAACAACAAAAATACGGACGAGGTGACAACTAGCGCTCTGAAATTTTGTCGTTTCCCTGGTCACCCGTAGTCCATGAGCATGACTAACCACCTCATTACGCCGTATTTTTCGCATTACATCATCCTCCTTTGACTCAATGCATGATCGTGCACACAGCGTTACAAAATTACACTTTGATTGTGCTCCAAAATATGTAAGAATGAGATGCGGCATTATAAAAACACTGTAAAAGTTGTCTAAAGCAGATGAAAATTTAGAGGAAACTAAAAATAAATTGCAAAATGGTTTTTTTTAATCAATAGATTATATTAAGTATTTCAAAATATAAGTTCCAGTGTTACATTTTTATTATTAAATCTAGAGTTTACAATTACCATCCAATTTTTGATCCATCAGGATATTTCGAGGTCTATGGCCATGATCAATTGATGTTATGCCGAAGTATATATATTATATATACAAGTTCCAAGTGAAACCTCAAGAGCTCTAGCTTAGCAAGATACATCTCAGTTTTATTATACTTGCCTAATTGCTGCAAAAATTGGAACAGCATCATCACTGAATGTTCAGAATAACATTTTATTTTCTCAAAGACATCAACTTCGACGCTAACAACCAACCTCATTAGAAACTCATTTTTTGGGATAAGCATTTTAATAAGTTGAAAACTTTTGCATTCGTTCTAATTAATGGAAGGGCAAATTATTAAAACTAACTATATTCATGGTAAACGTGAGGTGGAGATCATAAAGCTCTAATAAAATGAATTGAAATAATAGCATGTGTCCATTAAATCTTCAAATGAAAGAAGCCAAGCCAAATGTTCAAATGAGATATAAAGTACCTTTACTATAACTTAGTGATTCGCTTTTCTTAGTTAAAAGTTTCTCTTTCTTTTTGCAATGGTGCTTTTTTTCTAAGTATTTTCTGCCTCATTCGTTTAAAATTTACCATTATGCTATTTTTGTGAAACATGATGTCAAAAAAAACTTTTCAAATCCTGAAAATCAGAAATCGTATGAATTTGGTTGTACTTCATTGTTGACAGCATATAATAGGCATGTACTCTTTTTTTATAGGTTGCGGGATATCGGTGGGAAAGCTTGGCGCCCAGAGGCGAATCGTTGGAGGCGATGAAGCTGGTTTCGGTAGCTTTCCCTGGCAGGTATGAAATTCTCCAATTAGAGCTAGTTGCAGATATTGCTCAGGGAGCAATAAAAACTTCACATAAAATCTTTGAACATTAATAATGCCATTAAATTAAATAATTCAAAAATGGCTATTTAAACCAATTAGTTACTCTTTTGCATGAACATTATGGCATAACTCATCAGATTTTTCTTGTCAATTTATGTTCATGCAATTTCTTAAATTGGACTAGCTTTGAAATTTGATCTTCTTGCAATGAAAAATTCACCTGGAAATGACTCCTTCGGTTTTGGTCAGAGGAAAATAAAGAAATACACCATTTAAAAAAAATGGATATTCAATAAACGCCTTAATTAAAAACAATCAATTTAGTTTTGCTCTTTTGGATATAATTACTCATACATGTCGCATCCTCTGTTGGACTCTTGATTAATCTTTAACTTCAATTTGAATTTGAAAAAAACACTAAGACCAATCTGGTTAAATCAATAGCAATTCATCATGCAAGATGTTTGAAAAAGTCATGTTTTGGGGCTTATTTATTCTGGCAGTTACTCTTTTATGTACTCTTTGATTTATCCAAGGCTTAAATTATATAGTCTTAATATGTAAAAAAAAGTATTTAAATGATGTCGCCACAAGCATATAACATAAACAAACATCCTAGTTACATACACCTACTACAAAAGAGCTGAATTTGAATGATGAGTATCATCACAGATTAGAAATCACCTTTTTGAGTCTCTGCCTTGTCATTGTAGTGAATGAATGAGTGAAGTGCTGACCTTAACATTTTTTGTAGCCATGTCAACTATTATAGTCCTCCGCAGCGTATCCTATTTTCTCCACGCCTACATTCCGCTAACTTTCTACTGCGGACCACCTTCTATGAGATTCCTGTGAAACCCTCACCTTTCTCCCAATCAATCACTCTCCCACATTCTATTGCGGCGCGTGCTTTCACACCTACGCCAAGCGTCCACAGTTGATACCGACCCACGATTATTCGCCGATTTTAAGCGCCAGAAAGAGGTGTCTTCACACAAGTCTTCAACTAAGCCCACGACCGAAATCGACGGAGTCTACACTTTGGTCGGTTCCGTCCTTACTTGGGCGTATGAAGAAGATACCATCACATAAATTCCACTATATGTTGGAAAATAGATAGAGGAGAGTGCTTCTCATTGCATTTCCCGACAGTAATTTTAACGTGACATCATCACGTAGACAAACTTTCGTCTAGTGGCTAGCCTTCAACTTATCTGGCATGGGTGATCCTACCAGGAGAAATAATTATTGCTCCCAACAGTGGAGCTCTTGGGGTCGTTGGAACGCTTACGCCCTTTTCCACAGCATCAAGGCTGTAGCCCAAGGAAAGGGTTCTACTGCATAAGGAACCTAGGTTCGTTTTCATAATTATTTTGTACTCTCCATTGCAGAAACTGGCCCTATTTCTCATATCTTCAGCAAAGTTCAAACTTTCCACGTGTTTTTTTTTAATATCATCTTGAAACTTCTTGAACTCTTTGGCGAGAATTTTTGAAACGTTATAAACATGTTATTTTTTATATATACTGTCACTTTCACGATATACTGATGTGAGAAGCGAATTTTTCTAGTAAATCAAATCGTAACCAAATGCTCAAAATGCCATTGTGAAAAACTTTCTTGATTTAAATGGCATAGCAGTCGACTCCATGTGATGGAATACGTTTTATTAAAAAATGTATTCGTCGACTAATTTGCATATAAAGTAACTCATTTTTTCTCTCCAATAGCTTAGAGATGCTATTTGTCTAAGTTACGGTCGGTTTAACCTACATTCAACAGTTGCATCAATACTTAGTGGATACATAAATTCGCGGAACTAATTATCTAATTCGGGCTTCAGGAAGTAAGTATCACCTCCGTAGCATATTCCCTCTAGTTATTGCTCCAAGGTTGATGAAAATTCTTACGAATATTAATCAAATAAAGCGGTTTAATCTATTACAAATTTCCATTTGAATGTCCGAAAAGTATATCCACTCCCCTAAAATAGCACCAGCATACTCTAAAACTTCACAAGTGGCTCATGCTTGCATAAATATATTTTTGGTCGCCATTATAAATCACTTATCTTGCTGATTGGCCACCTTAGCGAAATAACTTTAGATGCGGACGTGAGGTATCTCTCGAGTTGTGAATGGTACCCGACTCACATACTTAAGTTCAACGGTTTCAAGTTGCGATCTGTATTTAAAGTTTTTAGATTTTTGTATTTTTAGATATACAATTATGTCAGTAAATACCTTGTAAAATAATTTTTGCTTTCAGCTGCCACTTATATCAGTCACCATGTTATGTATAAATGCAGTACCTACTGGAAGCACGAAAGATAATTCTGAAATAAAATTTTATCCGGGATGATGGATTATAATTTGCATCCTAAAGCTTCTCTAAGATTTAAAAAAGTTCCAGTCATGATTATTCTGAAATCACAACACTAAATATATATTAAATACCGGGTAGGAAAAATTTACTCAGTATAGGGATATATCTAAGGCAACCAGATTTCTAATTAGCTACGCCGGGAAAAACTTTTGCTTCTCCTGAAGCACAAGCAATTTTCCAAACATGTTTCTTTAATCAAGTGTAACGTCGGAAAACATGTCATCCATTGAGTGAAACGTCTCACATCTTCAAAAATCTCAGTTGGACCGACTTCCTTGAGTGCATAGGATATTATAAAAATATGGAGGAATATATATATCAATCATTTATTAAATCAATTTAAAACTGAAATAAATCAAATATTAAGGGAAAATTTTATATTATTTTAATGTATACTATAATTATTTTTGTTCCACTTTTAAATCATTTTTTAATTTCATAACTATTTTCATGGAACCATTGATTGATTGATACCAATACAAATTACTATATTTGTTTGGCCTCTGGGACAAAAATTCCAAAACCAAAGGTTTTGGAATTTTTGATCCAGAAAAAATCCCAGAAAATGTCCCAGAAAAAAAATCAGCTCTGGCTTAAAAAATACAATGGTATGTTGGAAAAATATACCAATTTACTGATTTACCGGTATATACCCGCAACCAACCTTGGATATCATCAATCTCCCGAAACCAACTTTCCTTGATAAAGGCTATGGCCCTTCCATTGCCCTCCGCCTTACAGTGGGCTGAAATCGAAAAAAGCGGGCCAAAAAACAAAAAATGTTTTTTTTCAGTCCGGAAGTTGAAACTTTGTACAGTCATTCCCTATAGATAAGTTGTATGCCATTTTTCATCACTCGTACGCGTTAACAATATACATGGGCTCAAATTCGGACAAATTTCGCAACAATTCTTTTCCGAAAATCGCCAAATTCAAGCTAATGCTGAACCTTTTGTAGTAAAGCTATAAAAGTAGTAAAAGTATTAAAACTAAGTGTTTTGGTAAAACAGTTCTTTTTCATTGAATATTACTTATTGTTTGGGAAAATGTGTAATATTTGTCATCGATACATGAAAAAATGGCAGATTCTGTTTGTCATCAATTTTTCGCCTTTATGTAGTAAAATAAAAAAATGGACATCGACGGACACTGAGATACTTACATCACGATAATAACGAAGCTTTTAGAGAGTGAATCTGAATAAATCATCTGCAACCGTGAGCGACGCAGAAAATAAAATCGATTTATCGATCGTGCGGCCCAGTCCGGATCCGCCCGCTGGCAACGAGGAATGCTGTTACGCGGCGTGTTGGAAGTCCTTTTCTTTTCATAACCTTCGTTATGGCTATTTCAAGCCAAAAAAAAAGTTAAGGCGAGAGTTTTTTGCGAAATTTGTCCAAATTTGAGCCCATGTTTATTGTTAACGCGTACGAATTATGAAAAATAGCATGCAACATCACATGCACCAATTTATAGAGAATGACTGTGCAAAGTTTCAACTGCCGGACTGAAAAAAAAAACATTTTTGGGTGCCAGCTTTTTTCGATTTCACCCCATTGTGCGCACGTTTTCTTCAAGACTTATCCTTCTACCAGCTGTTTCCCTGCTCACTTGCCCCCATCTCTCCTCTTTATCCTCCCCTCGACATGCACACTCTTGTTTCTCCTCTGAACCACAGGCTTACATTCGCATCGGGTCCAGCCGCTGCGGAGGGTCCTTGGTCAACCGATACCACGTCGTCACTGCCGGACACTGTGTGGCCAGGTGAGTGAGACCCCAATTAAGACCGGCTCTCGAGGCCGACTCACACCTAAATAGACTACCAGCTCATGTAGCATTATCCTAGAAGTGCTCGGACCTCGTCAATGCCGTGGTCTTGACGGCACATCCTCGACAAATTTTAACTTTCAGTGCCATTATTTGAAATTTTCGGGGTTCTGACGTCCACATGTCGTCATCTCCAGGTCTCGGATATTATGAGGTCTTCTTGAATGAGCAACTTGAAGAGTTGATCCCAAGAGTGGGCCATATATTAATGAAAGTGAAGCCTGAATTATTTTTAGAAAATTGATCCAACTAACATGGCTATCGCGCGCAATTTGTGCAAACATTTTATGAATCATGGAGTATTTTTTTTAAATTACTTGAACTTCGCATTTTTCTGCATAAATCATTATGTTAACGCGAATATTCCGTGACAATTACCTTTGTTTTCGGCGGACTCACAGCACAACTATTCCACTAAATTTGGTCGCCCGAGCATTTTAATGGCTTCAATATTCCCCTTTCCTATTGTGCCTTATGGTTTCATGTATTCTCCTCTTTAATCTATGAAGTAGACAGTTCCATGAATGAAGGATTCCGGGAGAATAATTAAGAAGCACAATTGTTACCACCTTTGATTACGACATATTGTTTCAGGCTTTTAATAATTGAAGTGAATCATTAAATGAGTTTCAAAAAATGGCAATGACTAACGACCTTTAATTTCAAGATCATGTTTCAGACTTTAATTTGCGGAAGTGAATAAAATAAAATGATTTATATGATAAATTTATAATTTCCAAACTTTTTTTATTTTTTGTCACTGATTTTTTCATACTATGCCATTGTAAAGGATTACCTTATTAGGAGTGCATTAGGATAAACCCAGTGGTTCTTAAAGATTTTCACTTAATCCATATTAAAAACCAAAATCATTTTTATCAGAGTTCATGATACCATTCCCGCTTCTCAATATAATTGAGAAGCGGGAATAACCTATCCACATATTAAAATAATGCGCAAGTTTAAGAATCAATTTTAATCTATAGCATTCAACATTGAGCCCTATTGAACGTCGCATTTTAAATTAAAAGAAAATAGACTGCATATTTTACATTATCTACAGTGCATCGCATTCCCCATGGGATGACGACCCCTGACTTGATGCATCAAAATCTAAAAAAGCTCACTGGCCTGGTTGTATGGTGGTTAGATTTGGCGTAGTCATGGTGTTATCTTGACTTTAATAAAGAGTTAGAATATTATTATAAATTAAGTCGGACGCTCGGCTAGTTTACGGGAGCATTATCGATTACAAAATATATTCACCTCGGTTTACATGCCAAAAAAATTATATAACTGGGTCGTTGTGTTTTAGACGCAATGAACGCTAGATGACTCCCCCCTAACACAATCAAATGAATCTAAGAATCTAAAATCTTTACAACATTATTAAACTTACTAGAGAAATTCACTTGCTATTTTCCAACTCCGATACTTTGGAAGATAAGGGAAGTAATGTGAGATCTACCTTGTTCCACTTCACAAATGTTGAGGGCACACAATGCACGCATACTAAGCCGGATATGATTTCATTGTTTGTGAGCACTGAATGAATTTGGGGCAGCAGAATCTCTACTATGAAATGACTGTGAGTGAATGTTTACGACAATGCAGACATATTAAGGCTCTTACATGGAAACTTCACATGCATTTATAACTGGGACAATGGATAAATGTTTTGCCCACTCTGAATTTAGAAAGGAAACTATTTAAAAAGGGGTATATTTCTGTAATAAACGATGAATTTTTCACGTTCTTGATAATGAAAAGCAATTCACTAGCGAAAACGCAAGCATTGGTGCATCAATTTGATGTGAGTGATAAACATTGCAAAAGATCTAACTCTCATCATATGCTCAAAATGTTATCATCTTAATCATGATGATAATATTGTGAGAAATCTACATTGTGTTGTAAAATTTTACTCAATCGCTTGTACTGTAGCTCTTTATTTCACAATTATTATTTAAACAAAGGTTCTGTAAGAAGTCAAAGTCATCGGTCATTTCCAGTTTCCTCTTTTTAGCTACTGTGTTTATAGGTATCAACTGATTTTCTGACGTAAATAGTTGATCTGAGACAGTGAAATGAATTATTTTCAACGCAATTGTTTTAATCACCCAGGTTAATGCTGAAAACCAATGGTTGATTCACGGGAACCTAATTATTGAGATAAACGAAATAACTGTTTATATGAACACTTGTGATAACATCCAATTCCTTTTTCATCCTAGTTTCTTACATTTTGTCATTCTAATTGTTTTTCTTAGATTATTATAAGGTGTCTACACTACAATCTAACTTTTCACTACTGAAAATTAGTTTTTACAATCCATTGTTTCATGTAATAATATTCCAGAAAGATATCATTCAAATCTTCTCTCATATATCTGAATGCAGAATTTTGCTATTAAAACGCACAAAGCTATTTTCAGTCAAATCAATAAGCGCTTCTTGTTCTCTTCCAAAGTAATTAAAACAATAAATTTGAGAAACAATATGAATCAACGTTCAATATTCTTGTTCGATCTATGTAAACAAGGTGAGAAATGTAAAAATGAAATGAAATTAACAGTCCTGAAGTTTAGTGTAGCTCGGTCCTTGTATGTGAACGGTGTCATCAATTCAATAAAACTTATAATATTTGATGGAGTCTTATCACTCATTTCACTATGGCACATATAAAGCACATGCTTAACCATATGTGTAGTAAGCAATGCTCTGAAGTATACGAGGATCAGAGATCACTGGAAAAGGAGGAGGCCCTATTTTAGGCTTTGCGTCTCGTCAAGAGTATCATGGGCCTCACATTCTCCCGCGATGTGAAGGATAACCCGTAAAACCTTTCCACGCCACTGAAATTAATGAATACGTAAACACATAAAACTTTTTTTATAAACTACAGTATGCCGTAAATAAATATAATATCGAAAAACACTCATCAGTTGTACCAAAGTTGCGTAAATTAACCCGTCTGGTGAGGTTCACCACCAGTGATCAATTGACACGGTAAAAGTTGCACATTCACTGTTGTTTACGCTATGGTGTTCGCGTGAAAGAAGAAACTTAATGCTACAGATTATACAGGCTAGAGATACATGAGAACTAAGACTTAGGATACATGATATGTGTACTAAGAACTATTGGTAGAATACAAGACCATATATATGAAAAAAAACTCTATACGTACATATTGTACAGTTCAGACCAGTAAAAATTGATAATATGTAGATGAATTTTCAATTTTTAGTGCTCAACGTATCCTTTACCTTTTCGTTTTTTAACACATCTCATTTTTGTTTTTTTGTTTAAATGTTTTAAATAAAAAAATACAGGGCTATTTGAAGCGAACATAAAAATAATATTGGACATGAATTGGAATCAGTCAGCACGCAGGCCGTGAACCATGATCTTTCTCTGTTCTTGATCTTGCTCATGGGCCTTGTTCTTTTGGGATATTTTGTTTAGCTAATATTTCTTGTGAACGTGTTCGATTTTCGTAGATTATTATTAAACATGGGTTTAATTAATCTAATGCATAGAATATTTTAACGATGGTAACTTCTTTGTTTGGATAATATAGCCGCACCTCCTACTTTAAATTTGTTTGGTAAAATCAGTATTTTTAATGGTTTAATTTCTTAAAGTTGACTTTCAATATTTGGTTTAGCATTTCTTTCTTTTTTAGAGCTGGCTACACTTTATATCTATATATTCTTATTCACAACATGGTAAGATATTCCCTTGTTTGTATAGATTAAGATCCGGTTATTATCATGCATATTTATTATTATTTTTGCATTGATTTCCTCTCGTGGGAGAGAAGTTTTGAAGATGCGAAGCGGTGTGACATTTAGAGGGGAAAGACACTATGTGAATATAATCCTTTGCAACGTTCGTATATTCGCAGGGCGACGCCCCGGCAGGTGCAGGTGACCCTGGGGGACTACGTGATCAACTCCGCGATTGAGCCCCTGCCCGCTTACACGTTCGGCGTGCGCGAAATCCGCGTACATCCGCGCTTCAAGTTCACGCCGCAGGCGGACCGCTTCGACGTAGCCGTGCTCAAGCTGGAGCGGCCCGTACGATACATGCCGCACATCGCACCTATTTGTCTGCCGGCGAGAGGGGAGGACTTCCTCGGGCAGCACGGCTGGGCCGCCGGATGGGGAGCCCTGCAAGCCGGTGAGACAAAAACACGCAGCTCGCTTTGCTCATGAAAAATAATTGTATTATTATTTAATTTTTTTCTTCTTTCAAGAGATTCTAGGTCTATTAATTTGAAAATTAACTTTTTTTCTTTACTGACGTTTCGCATTTTTATACATGCTGCTTCAGGACAACAATGAAAATTATTGGGCGTATTGTACATTAATTGAATATGGTTTACAATTTTGGTACATGATTATTTTTAAAAGTATATATATACATATGACTCTTCAAGTTACTTCAGAGGAATCTTCTTCAAGGGAAACCTCCTTTTGAATTAATTGTTGGATGATACCTTCGTTGCTATTTATTGTTTGCTTTTCAATTGCTGTAAATTTAGGTGCTTTCAAAAATTAAAATAAAATTAATTGTTGTCATAACAAATCAAATTATATTAAATTTTACTTAATTTTGGCAATTTCTGTTTTTTATATTGCATGATGTTTTGTTTTTTTGTGATGTGCACCATTTATTTAAATACCTAATCTTTTAGGTAGGTTAGGTTCTAGATCTATTATTTTTGTGAGTACAACATTAAATGTGTGGTTATTTTTTTGTTGCATGATCTGCTAGTGCACATAATTGAATTTTTGGATTTCATTGAAGTTCGAAACGTCGGCAAAGAGAATAAATAGTTTACAAATTAATATACCTATATCTCATTGAAAGATGAAAAAAATAATCACATTATCAAAAAGAGGTCATGAAGAGGAATCATCTGTATTATATTGTGGTTGACGTGTGTCGACGGGTCGCGATTGGGCATCGACCCAATTGCCAAATGAATAAATAGAACTAGAATCAACACAATTCCCAATGACGTTTTGTGACATCAGGTATTATGGAATGGCTTAATTTCGAGAAAGCTTATTTTATTTATTTGTTACTTTTAACATAATGATGTAAAACTTTTTACAGAAAGTTTCCCACGAGCAACAGGCATGACACGGGAAAATATGTCATCTCCATGTAGTCTCCCCCATTCTGATGCAATCTTCTCTTCTTCCCCTTACAGGGTCGCGCCTCAGACCGAAGACGCTGCAGGCAGTGGACGTTCCCGTGCTGGACAACCGACTTTGTGAGAGGTGGCACCGCTCGAATGGAATTAACGTCATCATCCACGAGGAGATGATGTGTGCGGGATACAGGGGAGGAGGCCGGGATTCTTGTCAGGTAAAGGAGCGTCCATTTAATCGCTCGGCTAGACAAAATAATTCAACTCACGTGTTAGCCCTTTGAGAGCCGGGGAGCGCGATCGCTCTCCTCCCGTCTCTCGCCAAAAGTGCCGGGAGCGCTATCTCGCTCCATCTGCAGTGTCACTATTTCGTATATTAATATTTTTTCAAATATAAATATACGCTAAAATCATTAAATATAATATGTCAAACGTTAAACCAAATATAATAAAGGTTTCCTAAATTTTTTGAAAATGTAATTTTATTTATGTATGATGCATAATTTCTTTGCCACGGCAATTTTAGCATAATACCTAGGAAATTGGTTGGCACTCAAAGGGCTAGGCAAAGACTACTACACGCGCACGTGACTATATACGGCAGGTAACATACAGAGAGGCCAAAGGCGAAAATGGCTTCGAGTATTTTTTTCCTAAATCGCCATGCGATTATCAAGTTCAATCTCGGGCTGTCTATTCATTTATTGGCTATGAATGAGAGAAAGTGGCTTCTTTTAAGAAAACAAATTTCGGAAAAAATAGTTCAAATAGCATTTTATTTCTACTGATGATCCCTGCATTTCTTCGGGGATTAATTCCGGGTGAGTTGGTTGTGAGTCAAGAGTTTCACTGGTTATCCTGCCAGCATCTTCAAGTCAAAGGTAACAGACCTAAAAATGCGGTAAGGATAGTCAGCGATAATGTTGTCTCACAAGCAACTAACGTGGAAAAAATTCCGGAAAATGCAGAGATTGTGGAAACCTATATTTACTTGTATCTAGGAAGGGCTAAATCTTGCTTTGTCCTTAAAACTTGTCGAAAAGGCAAATTAACCAGCATATTCGATTTAAATAGGAGTACCCTCCTCTTCCTAACCGTGAATTAGTGCTTTATTTCTAGGTCTTACAGTACAATTTTTCTCTTTTCACCTATCGTAATCGTAAGTTATTCGCCAAAAATTACTGTCCACTCGGTAAGGATCTCAAATATTCTGCCTAAGGAATATGCTAAGAATATGGTGGACGTGGACAGTCATTACATACAAGAGCACATGGAGCAAGCAATTTGGCCTATCTGTATGTACAGAGATATGACCATACTCATTCCAAACTAAATACAGCTCTTGCTCACTTACAACACCGCATTTGTTTGGTCATTAGTTTGAGACCCACTTGAGGCAGGGCGCATTACATCATTGGAGAAGGTACAAAGAAAGGTGCCTGGGAATCCATAGATATTTGCAACCTATACTTGGCAACATATTCGGGGAAAAATACCGTATTATTATAAATAGGTGTAATGTGAGACCCAAAAAAGTACAGCTCTAAGTATTTTGAAATAAAATTAATAAAAACGAAATATCATTTAATTTTCACATTTTAATTTGATCCTTATATTATTTCATTCTTAAGACGTTCTTCCAGTGTACTCTTACAATTTATGACTGTGGCATTACCTTCCAATCAATCAAACGTTTATCAATATCAAATAAATAAGCTAAGCTATGTACTGACAATCAATACACACTCATTTAATTTAGTTTTAATTGCCCGAACAGTGCGTTTACGACTTTCAAATGTTTCGATCAGAGGGAAAAAACAACATACTGGAAATTTATGCCGCGGTAATACGTAGTTCTGTTTCTGGTACTGCGACTAATTTAAGCTAAATTTAGGACAGATCGTTTAGTTATCTCTTTATTATTTGATTTTATTTCCCATCGAGACGCATACCCAGTGTATATGCTCATAGTATTATCGTAAGATAAATTCCAAATTAATTAACGATGCAGTTATGATAAAAAGACACTGAAATACTGGTGGATATGAGCAATACACGTTACTTTTTAAATACACAGTCGTTAAAATACAGTATTGGAGTTACTATCAAAGGCATGAATAGGAAGGACAACATCGCACAATATTCGAATAAAAGCCGTAAAGGAGAGTTCTGTACCCTGAGGACTTTTGATACGGTAAAAGTAAGAAAACATCTCTAAACGAATAGAGGGAACAAATATGACGACATTGCGTAATGTGATACGTCGTCACGTTTTTCATTTGCTTACGTATAATTTGGAGATTCGTGTCACGTAGATTTCAGCAACGTTTTCCACGAACAAAGCATTACTTCCATCTATTGCTGCCATAGATTAAACCACTGATAATAGGCTAAACGAGTAAAATTGTAATATTCTCTCTTTCCTAAGGGTGACTCCGGCGGGCCTTTGATGATGGAGCGAACGGGAAGGTGGTACCTCATTGGTATCGTCTCGGCTGGATATTCCTGCGCACAGAGAGGGCAACCTGGGATATATCACCGCGTCGCCCACACTGTCGACTGGATCACGAGAGTCATCAATTCCTAACAAGAGGACAACCCACAACTCATATCTGAAATGAGATTCTCGCACTTGGTGGACTGGAGACGAATCTTTCCGATCTGCTTAGCCGATTGGAACGCCGTCTGGCCTGACGAAGTACTTTGCGAACACAAACAAGTTCAAAGAGGGGAACAAGGACTGAAATATGGAAGGCAGCACTGAAAAATCTTCTTACCCGCTTTATGAATTAGCCATGAGCCAGTGCAATCCGAAGTCTTCCAAGGCCCAGCTCAGAGTTAACTGTGCGCATAATCCCACCATCAAGTGACTGAAAGTGACTATCTTTGCCAAAGAGTGGGAGAGGGCAGATTTCCCACATTGACTCTTAGCCAATTCCAAAAAAATAGGTGATTTGTGTACATACGGAGGCACGGGTTGATGACAGTCACTAATATGTAAATTACTCCATCATCCGATGAGACCCCCTCTGTTGTGATTCTTGAGGGATCAAAAGGCGCTGAAACTATGGTCTCCCTAGCAAACTAGGGATAGCCACCGTTTAATGAAATCATGGGACTAAGACAAAACTATTTGGCTTGTGATTCCAGCCGAATACATGCATAATGGATGCAACAGTCTCCCTGTAGTAGAGACAAGGTGATCCCAACGGTATAAGCATCTCTGGGCAACGTTTACGAAGATACTCTTCATAGCTGAAGCGAACTCAAAAATCGAGGTCTTGGCCCTCTTTCACAATCATCAGTGTTTGACGTTGGAAATCACTGGAATGATACAGGGATCAGTCTAATTTGTTTTAATTATTTAAGGAGCATATTTAAGTTGTGATGTTGTTAATTGTACGTGTCGTCTCACTTGTTATTTAATTTTTACTTTTAATTTGACGAGTAAATATGACGACGTGACGTTTAAAAATATCCATTATAAGAATAAGACGCATGACTACCCGGATTGGTGCTTGATTCTACGTTAAAATTTCACTGATATGACGAAAATGTAAATGAGCATTGATGGATTCCTCTAAAACTCAATTGATGAAGGAAAAAGTACGGTTATGATTACATTGGGATAATAAAATAGTTTAAAATTCTGAATAAGGGGGAATAAAAATAAAAGGAGGAATTTCAAATGATAAAATCTTCATTATGTCAATATCTAAAGTCTTCCAATTGTAAAGTGTTGAGTGGGACATTGAGAAGAATTTAAGGAAAAAGCAAATATTACAATCCGGGCCTATTTGATAACTTTGACCATTCTGATATCCATTATATGTATACATGTTATGATTTTCAATACATTATAGAAGGTATTAATTTATAAAAGAACTGATTATTGAATAATATCATATGCTATTATGTTGGAGCGTTGTCGGTGTCAAGGAGATTTCTGATGACTGAAGTCACTATAATCAGTTCAACTGAAATTATGGATGGTAACATCATTTAGAACACTTCTGATGAGCATAGTTACTGAAATCAGTTTAACTGAATAATGGATGATATGATCTTTTGGAACCGATAATTTTTATTTAACTTCATTGTAATGATGAAAAAAAACGTTACCAGGTTCGAGATGAACCGTTTCTTTTAATGTTTTGTGGATAATTCAAATGTACACTTAGCCTCCGAAAGCATAGTCAAAGGAAGGTGCAAACACTTGGGCAAATAATTAAATAAAACATACTCAGCATGTTCACTCACTTGATTAAATGGTGTTGTAAGACAAGCCATCAAAGTTTCCTGAAACATTTAGAAAACTATAATTTTGGCTTTCCAATATTCGAAGTTCAACTCGTGTATTTATGCATGCATTACAAAAATTGAGCCCTTATGAGGCATGGTAAAAAGTGCTTAGAGTAGCTGATTATTTCCACTGCTTTTTTCGAAGGGTTTCATCATCGGCCATACATACAAGTTACTACTACATTCTTTCCGACGAAAACATAAGCTATCGCAAATTTGATGCCTTTTAATTTTCTTGATGCGAGAGATAACAAATGATATGATCTTGTCAATGATATATTTACATGATACAGCCAATAAAATAAATGCTTTATTATGCCATGCTTGAATGATTTATTTCAAATTCAAGCTCTTCTTGGCCTCTAAACCCCTGAACGATATCTGGTTCGGTGAGTATGATAATGTTATGTTTCGTCTTTTTTATTTTGAACATAATATTTGCTCTTCGGATCGGCCATGGTGTGTTCAAAAGCAAAAGTGCAATTCAGGATTCCCAGGGTTTGCAAAGCAGCAACACCTGAGTAGGAAACCATTTCAAAGTCAAATAAGGCAGCAGGCGCCAGAGTCACGAAACTCGTCATGCCGTGAATAAGGATAACGTCAGCTCATCAAGTCCCCAAAAGGGGGTGTGGTTTGGGGTGTTAGGATTCCAGTGCCTTATGCATGTCTTTCAAATCAGCTTGGGTCAATCCACACCAAGTAGTCGAACAGTGGTAATAGTTGATCCATTTAAAATAAATGTATATGTTAAGTGTTCATAGCCCTATGCCAAGACAGTTTGAAACCCCATTGATTTTTCTTTCTTTTTTTGGGTAAATATGGTAGCTATTTTTTAAATCTCGGTGTAGATAATTTTTGTGCATTCGCAGGCATTGGTTTAAATTTATTTTTCACAGCTGTGTTTATTTCTTAAACAACGAGGCAAAAACTGGAGTGCATCTATATTGGGGCTACAATTCCATTCAGCCAATAACCTGGAATTATCCATGTTCCATAATGAATTTTCTTCCAAAAGTTTGAATAATTATAACTTGAATTGAAATGCTTTTAGAATAATATTGAGTAAAAGGGCAATTTGCCAAACAAATGTTTGCTCAAAACCAGTATTTTACGAAGTACCCTTGCTCTATTACTTCATGTAAAAATAATTTGAAGCTGAAACTCAACATACTTTTCTTTTTACAGTATGTCAAAAGGTAATTTTTAAATCTTTTGCTTATTTTTATAGCCAAATAGCATTAATTGGTAGGCAGTTGTCACAAAATCTGAAATTTACCTACAACTCTACATCAAGGACTCTAGGACAGGGAACTAAAACAAATCACAAATCAAACCCTGAATTTCTGCTTTCTAGTGAAGAAAACGCTGGAACTATCCTCACATTATTCATGCAAAAACAGAAACCAGGAATAGAAATACTTCAGCGCTCCTAAAATTAAATGTAGCTCAAAATTGACCTACACCACTTCCTCCACCAACGGTAATATATCGTATCACTGCAGTGGTACTCATTGTTGAGTGTCGTAAGACTTAATAAAGCTATTCCTAATATACTTACTCAAGCATAAGCATGGTATTATCTTTCCTTAGTCAAAAAAATATTATATATTTTTTTAGATACATGATTAACTTGGTTACAATCGTAATATTAAGATTTCATTTTCTAAATAAAATGCCTTAATGTCTCATTTTCTAAATAAAATGTTCTTCGCTGTCCTTCGATTGGGGCCATTATCGACTGCTGTCATTGGACCAATATCCACTCCTACTAATGGGCATTGATAGGGTATACGATGCTCATACAATTATGATACAGGGCCTTTATTTGCGACATATAATGCACGAAAATTCAGCTG
Organism: Pyrrhosoma nymphula; assembly: GCA_963573305.1. Classification (NCBI taxonomy): domain Eukaryota; kingdom Metazoa; phylum Arthropoda; class Insecta; order Odonata; family Coenagrionidae; genus Pyrrhosoma; species Pyrrhosoma nymphula. The sequence continues at coordinate 61,617,403 of OY754339.1, read as the reverse complement.
TTGTTTACGACAAATTTAGATTAGTCTCCGCCACCTTAGTAAATGCACCTTACACACATCTTACAGAAGAAATCACACCGACACTACATCTATAAAGTGGGAGGGGTTAATATAAAGGAGTCAGATGAAGTGAAATACCTGGTAATCACCTTCACTTCAGACCTAACGTGGGGAAACATACGAAACAGTTAGTTACGGGGTTGCATTAAGGCTGGTCTATACTTCCAAGCCGCCTCAAAATAACGGCCGTCGCCTTCTGGGGTGGTAGAAGTTCCACGGGAAACTGTGAAGGCAGCGCTGACAGAAATGGAGTGGGGAACGATTATCCATGGGTGAAGATGAAAAGGGTATACTCCGTTGTCGATCTTTTCTGAGTAGGCCCGGATAACACGGTCGTCTTAGGTTACAGGTGTGGCTCTGTGTTGGTTCCTCAGTAAGTTGCTTGGCCTTCAATGACCGCAGCTAAGGATTCTTCTCTGTCCCTTGCGATCATAGTACGTGGGAGTGTTGAAAAATACGTGAGAACTTGTACGAATCAATGAAAGGTTTGAATGAAATTAAGCTAATTATTTTGGAAATTGTTGTTGAATTTCGAAATGGAGATCCATTGAATTATGCCAGGAGCAACAGAAGTGATGTGTATTCATTTAATTTGAGTATCGTCATGGTCGATAGCGAGTTAGTAATCTCTCAGTTAAAAATTCAGAGGCATACATCGGATAGTGTCAATGGTAAAATCAAACCTCTCTACACTCTAAACTACTGTCATTTGAAGTACGGTTATTTACTTTCATGCTAAGATCCACCATTCCTCACATTTAAACTTATTACACCCATGAATTCCTGACAGGAAGATATTACGGTTACGTGATACCGTAATTTGACCGCAATACCAATTTTACTCTGTGATTTATATAAATTTGCCACTAGATAATTATTGTTATAAAAAGAAAACTTTCTCTGTCCCTCTGTCCGCAAATTCCCGCATGAAAATACATGTATTGAGTTCATCCTATTCGCTTTCAGGATTTTTTTCTTTCGCATAATTAAAAGTGCTGGGCGCGCAAAGTCGAGACGAACGCCAAAAGAAAGGAAATAGGTACACTAAAGATTCTTATTTTTCATTCTAAATTAAATTTTCCGTTCAAAATCTTGAGAACTTAAATGAATATTGATAAAAATTCTCAAAATGTTGTTTTTTTGCAATATTGTCCCCTTGACGACCGAGAGCATTGTCGAAGCCTAGTCTCATGGCAAAATATAGGGAATAAAGGACCATAACGCATCAACTCGGTATAGTAGCTTTTGCCGTAAGTAAAGCATATCCTGACCAAGTGAAAATTAACTTAGGATGCTTCTAGGAAAGACAGATACGTGAAATGTGGTTGAATGAATGATAATAATATAGTTAATTGAGCTTACTACTATGTGCTATGTTGTTCAACAGTATCTCATTTTGATTAAAGACGACTCAGAATTGTAATTTGTATACCTTTAAATATGTACAAACTTATTTACTGCTAACTACGGCAGGAAATTAGGGTTTTGTAATGGCGACGGCCTGCCATTGAAAATACATCGCTGCATGTTGGAAACCCAATGCTGATCATCTTCATAAAAAAGAAGTATAAATAAAGAATAAATTCAGCTACTTCCGAGTTAGAGATAGTAACGTTTCGTCATGAATGGTGGGGGTTTTTACTAATATGTACATTATATGAAATTTTCATTATTGGTGTCTCTAAAAAAAACCATTAGAGTTAGGTGTTAGATAAATTGGCATCTAATGATAATTCATACACACTCAATGAAGGCATAACCAATAGAGAAAAATTCACAGGTTAAATAGGAAGGCGTACGAATAGTATTTTAATCAGTTTGAAGGGAGTAAGAACACAAGCGGCGCGCCAGAGAGGAACATTTACAGAATAAGGTGGTTGCTCACGTCAAGAACCGATGGAAAATCATTTTTGGTCAATTTATATCTATCATTGATAGCGATAACATCAATAACTTTAGTTTTTAATCGGATTGGTTCGCCATCGTGGGTTTTCACAAAAATGCCATACTCGTGCAGAAACTATATCGTGGAAACGCCTATGATGAATTGGACGTTTCACCTTGGGGTTAGAAAACAGGTGGGAAATAATATCCAAGGTAACTCGGTCGCGAGTACTCTACCACTTGCTTGCTAAAAGAGCCAGATAATGATTATTATTGCTTGTAAAAGTTTTTACGGAAGATATCACAAAATTTATAAAAATGAGTAGGAGGTTTCAGCACTATTAGCAGCCTGAACAATGAAAATATAACAAAAAATATCGAGATCAGATTGCACCGGCGCCCATAATACAATGTTCGCATAAAATAGGTCCGTTATCTATATAGTGGTACAGGATTAGCAGCCATAGAAACTTTCACGTGCCCAGATAAATTACCAATGAATCGCATTATTTATGGAAGTGGTCCCAATGTGAGCGTCGGCTTTTCCCTGCAACTCAGAAGCTCACGGTATTTCTTCCATCGCTGTAGGCGAAAGAAAATAATTGGGTTATCTTATGTTGAATAAAAAACTGCCCGACTCCTTTTTCTCAAACAACCTTTATTTGTTTATAAGTACTTCTGGGAGTAAGTGGTCCATGTCAAATGCTGTTAACTTCTCCCTCATTATTTTTTCCCAAAATACATCATCCCTCTCAATTATTTTGTACATTATGCCATGCGCACTCCATATTACAAAAATACAAGAATTCCAATTGTGACATGCATTTGTCCCTGAATTTGGTAAAAGTAGTCACTGTTCTTTTTTAGCCGCAGTTCATCCTCCCTTAATATCGGCGTATTTTATCCCCCCGTTCTTTATCCCCTCTTGGGGGTCATGTCCAGACAGTTATACGGGCACTTAATTTCTAGAATTCCTTCACCATCAGCAATCACTCTATCAGGCAACGCGGCGAGGAATCCATCCACAAAAAGGCCCGCCGGTGATACTACCATTCCACTTTCATTTTGAAATTTCGCCACGGCCAGAGTTTCGGAGACTAGCCCGTACTCAGTGGCCTTATTTCCTCGAAATGAGGGATATAGAATAGCCTTTACGACTTCCTCGCGAGATGTTGTTGCACGAAGTTTACATATCCTCCCAAAAATAGATACGGTCAGTCTTTTTCTTCTTTCTGCCGTCCATGTCGGACTGAGGCGCTCCCCCCTAGTGGATAACAGCACACGTTACCATAAGGGCAGGGCCCCCGACATCACGGGGGCCCCAAAATGCCGATATATTTGCTTAGACAAAATAAAGGAGTTCAATTTTTTTTGTTTTCAAGTAGTTACCTACTAAAATTACCGTCAGATTTTCAATTTTTCCAGAGAGTGAACAGTGAACATTTTAACAAAAATAAATACGTATTATTTGCTATTTGGTGAAACTGATTAACTGCGCCATAAGCATCATAAATATGAAATCATAACAGAAAAATATATTTCCTTGTCATTCCCTTTCCTTACATTCCAACGGGGCCCCAAATTTTTGTGTGCCCAGGGGCCCCGGCATGTCCTAAGACGGCCCTGATTGTATGGCAAGTTTAATGAAAACCGAATTATTTTATACGCCCAAATATTACGCTTGCAGCACTATATAATGCTGGAATCCAGTCTCGACACTTTTATGCCAACGTATCTCAATTACCTTACGAAAACGATGGGGACGTTGCACGTTTGCTTTACATATATGGTTAAAGGGAAATTATTGCCATTAAATCACCTTAAATAAATAATTACCAAGTTATTTTATAACTAATTCATTCATTTGATCACGGCAATTGAACTAAAAAATGAAGTAGTTTTGCTTTTTCCGATGGCATGCAAGTACTTCATTGCCAACGTTATTGTGACGCCTAACACCTTTCATTTGTTTTTTGGCCGCCGAGCTGTGAAGGGGTTCATATTCCGTCAGCGGCGATTGGGATCGCCGCCCGTCTCTGCCGCCGAATTCAAATTCAATTCAATTCAAAAAGTGATTTATTCCACATTTGCAACAATTTCCAGGAAATAGAAGAGTCCTATGAAGGCCCCTTATACCTCCTGAAAGAAGCCGACGACTGGCAAAAAAAATGATACTTCAACTGCTTACAGCCGACGAGGCCGACCGTGTGCCGCGAACCCTCTTGAGAGAAGTAAACAAGAGGGTGGTGGGGTCAAGGGGCAGGAGTGGGGGGTAGACCGGCGACGGTTGCTACAGCGTCGTCTTCGCTCGCCAGCCTCCCTCGGATCACGCACACAGAGAGCTTGAGCGCTTAAAATTGCTATAGCCTTAATACGGATAAAGCATCAATAGTAGATGATTTTTTGCGTATGTGAAATACGATTCTTTGATTTAATTGGGTTGAAGATCCTCATTTCGGAATCTAGTCTTCGCAACGCGCCTCGGAGTATTACCAAAATATTTCGTAAAAACCAAAGTTTCACTATTTTTATAAAAAGCACAACCACTTCACGATAAATTTACTCCACTTAAATCAATAAATGACTCTTCATCTACAGAAGACAAAAAGTCCAAGTCTCCAGGTGTCACTGTAAAGCCGTTACTGCGTTAGAGGGAAATGTCTGAAACGAGCTGCTTATCCCCGGTATAGAGCCACCTTAAAGAAACTAGGATCTATCAAGCGGATAGTGGGAAGGCTTCCTAATGAAAAACTGAATGAGTATCTACTTTTCTCTGGTTGGGCAACATCTCACATCAGTGGTGGACCCACGGGGAGAAAAAGAGATAAATTCCCCCCCCCCGCCCCCCCCCCCCAAAAGGTAAGGTGAGCAAAAGAAAACCCTAAGTATTTTATAGTAAACTTCATTATACATACCAACAAGTAAAAAGCATTGACAAGCTGAAAAAAACATTCGTGTCTCTCCATCGAGCATGACCTGTTTTTCTGAGAACTTTATCAGCAACGAGTTTTTTCGGGCATTTCGAGTTGGGCTTTGGAAGACGCTTTTCGTCGTACGAGCGCCTCTTGCAAAGGCTACCTCTCCCATCCCCTAAAGGATTGACAGACGGCATTTATTAAATTTGTTATGCGTTTTCATTCTCTCTTTTCCGCGCGTAGATTCAGTCATGTTCCTTGAAAAATTTCTTTTCTCCTAAAGTTCTCTTTGTCATCCCGTTGACTTCTCCTTCGGTTTCTCACCACATAAGTGGATTAAGGAGGAACTATCATTTTAGGCCTGCCCGAAAATCTGCCCTGATTTTGATATATCTTATAGTCCATATTTTTTCCAATCGATTGGTGCAAAATATTACTAGGTATGTCATTGACCATTTAATGAAGATATATGGATTTGAAAATGATGGAATTTCACGTTGAAATAAATTGTCTTAATGGCAGAACGATGATCTCCCTTCGCATAACATTTTTGATCACAAGTTTGACCCAAAAAATATCGTTAAAAATATTATAACGTGCGCGAGATATCAAGGCACACAATGTATTTTTTTTAGCTTAGGTTATTGGCAATTTGGCCCCAATATTTAAGTTTAAAATACATACTTCCGGTTTTCCTCCGAGCAAGGAGCCGACATGCTGCGACGAATGTGGCAACGTTGGCAACTACCGGGAGGTAAAATATGAAATATGGCGTATTACTCAAGTTGACGGCTTCAATGTATGCTGCTCGATAAAATACTCATTTTTAATGTCAATATCCACAGTAGTATACATATAAGGTGTACATATAAGGCATATCAATAATTATCATTGCCAACGACTTTGGTGAAATTTATGCTTGTGCATACTACTGGGTTGGATACTTTATCGACGGCTTTAAACTACGTCATTTGAGGATGTTCTAACCTATACATTCAGAATATTTGTTTTCTTCGTTGATGGGTAAATTTATTTATTTTAACTATTTTATTTTTTTAAACTGTGTAGGATCAATTTTCGCTGACGATCACAAAACTCAAAATTACAGAACCCATTTGTCTAAATGTATGGTACAAAAAACAGTATAACCCAATATCTATCTATCAGCATAACATCTGAAATATTTATGTTTTTGCCAATGTTACTGCTGTTGCTAAACATAATAGCGGACACAGTTTTCAGTCAATTTTCGCGATTAAGAAGGGGAAAAGTTAATTAAGACATCGATAGGCACGGAGATATTTACACCTGAGACACCCCATATCCTCTAGAGTTTCAAATAAATTTGCTGCGACCATTTGCGACCCAGAATAAAAATCGATTACCATTTACTCCCTTATGGCTGTATCCTTAATGTTGGCAACAAAGTTTTGCAACCTTGGAGTTTTTAATAGTCAAAAGAAGAGACTACCATACTTACCCATGCGGAACCAGTTCGGAGGGAATGGACTCCTCCGCTGAAAATGGTCTCCTGCCCAACTGCCACCAAGTTTAACAACAAATATACACTATTAGTGTTTGAGGGACTATGCATTCATGAGTGAAGACGCAAGCGTTTGTGATCATTGTGAGCAGACCTTCCAAGTCATTCGCAATTTTACGTACAGTAATTGCGAGAATGCGGGAACGGAAATAATAGACCGGAGCTATTTTCCTGCCACTGGTTCATCAATTCTCTTAGTCATTCTAGCAAATCTCCGCTTTACACGACCCAGTTTTCACTGCGCATCCATTCACACATATGACTGTGCTGTACAGTGCCTCGGGTAAAATACCCTTCGTCTACATCTACATCTATACAAGTACCGTGCAAGCCACCGCTTGGGTTTGTGGCACGGGGTGAATCCACACTGGGAATGCACCATTCGTCCCAGTTCAAATCGGGACCTCGCACTTTCCCCCGGTCGCTAGGCGCGGACCAAAAAGTAGTCAGGAGAACAGTGTGCAGTCAAACCAGAAACTTGTTACGCTAAGTAATAATACGGATTGTGCTACTGAAATGAACATGCAAACATGAAGTACACTGCTAAAGAGACATTAAGTGGTTAATATTACTAATAAATATAATTAATCTATGAATTCTACGAGATACAACATCATGCAGAGAATAAAATAATGCCGTACATTTCAACCGGGGTGAATTAATGATGCAATGTTATTAAACAAAAGTGAAAAGTCTACTCTATCTTGTGAAGGTGGGAGATTTATATGATTGATCTGTCGCAACAATTATGATCCCTTATTGTGCGTGAACAAAATGACATTTTAAATCTATACGTTATGCAGTCTATTTCCTTTATCTTATTGCTGTAAATGCTGCTAGCAAAATATGTTGAACGTCCGGCAAAATATGTTGAACGTCTCTCTTCAGAGAGATTTGTGTCGTGGGACATGGGTAGGGGAAAGGGGGGTAAGATGACGAAGCTAAGGTGTAATGATTTTTACTGGCCTAATTATTGAAGCTAGACGATTGATATTTTTACATAAACTCTTTCAATTCTTATGATTTTCAAGATTTTTTAAGTTAGGTACCTCCTTCAAATAATCAATTTCCGAGCATCTAAAATTTTGATTCAAAACTAAATTAATATTATCATCTTACCCTGCAATGTGGGTAAGATGATAACCGTAGTGGATAAGATTACGAGGAAAAAAAATACCTACTTCTTACGAAACACGATTTTATTTAATCCTCTCCTCCAACCGAACTGAAATCAAGCAATACAATTCTGAAAAGGAAAAAAAAACTTTTTAAAAGAAAATATCCCTTTAAAAAAACTATAAAAATAAAATGTTCATTTAAAGAAAAGCATTACGGTAATAACAGGCACTAAACCGTTGCATTCTGACGTAGTCTTAGGTGGCAAAGTTGCAAATACATGAACAAATGTAAAATCCTTATGAATAAGAAAACGAAAATCAAAAACTTTAATTTAACCCAGAAAACGTGAGACTTGTTAATCCCATGTAGAGTGTGGGACCGGGAGAGGGACGACAAGGCGTTAGGCCTACCACATACAGCATTCACGAAATCCCTCTTATCTCCCTTTAGCGCATTGAATCACGGCCAAGGACGTTGAACTCTGGGTCAGGCGCACATATTCCTCACGGAGGGGTGCGCGCATTTGAGTCACCATCATAGGAATTACGTCAGGCATGGAGGAACCTCGCTTCCACACGTCTCGACGGCGGGATAGCGCACCGCCACGCAAAAGCCGCTAACCTGCCGCGAAATCACCAGTGGGTTGGTATATGCGTGAGAGTTGCGCTCGAGAGTAGAGATCTCGAAGTACAGCCCGCGGGCCATATCCGACCGAAGGGGAAAATATGTTGATTTGATGTCTTGAAACCTGTTATTCCTAAGGTATATTTCAATTGCTCTCATGTAATTAACGTCGTTATTTTTCGTGATTTTATTAACGTGTATCTTGTTATTATATTTGTATAAATATTAAATTATTATTAAATTTTATTATTAATCGTGTTAAACAATTAATCATGTAACCACCGCCCTTCTCGGTCTTTTCAAGAGGAATGTGGTTCCAATTATTTTAAATTGACATATTATTCTGTAATTCTATGGGTAAATGTAAAGCTTCTTCCCGGCTTATTTGCTCTCGTGAATGAAATTCATAAAGAAGGTATTTTCAAAAAGTTCCTGGACTGGTTGAAACATGCAAAAAGTTGGAAATGTTTTGAAGGAAACCGAACTAACTATCCAAAGGAAGTAACTATCCAAAGGAAGAGACCGGAACCTTGGCGCAGCAGTAAATGGGAGTTGCATCAAGACTTTTTCTCCTGCTCATTTAACCCTCGTAATTTGCTATATTTGCGTTAAAAATGGGATGGCAGTCCTTCAAACTCACCTCCTTTGACACCCTGCCGGCTCTTATAAATTTCTTAAATTAAAGTCCACCGTTAAGGACGATGATTTGTTACCGTCGAGGAAATAAAACAAAAATAGCTTGAGGTACGAAACAGGATTCCAAAAAACACGTTTTATTCATAATTTCAGCAAGGAAGGTCCCGTTAAGAGAAGTTCGGGGCTAGACAGGGGTAGTAACTTGAATCATATGCAATGCTGTGCAGGCCTGCATAAAAATAATGAAGCAGATTTCTCCTGCAAGCTTAACGCTTGCCAACGTTGGACGCAACGTGAATCCAGCTACCTCCGCTGAGAGCCTACTAAGGAGGAAAGCGGAATGGTATTCATAAGGAGGATGCCAACCGCTCATGATACTGCTTGCTAGTTCCTAAATATAGTTATGTATTTCAGATCTTAAACAACAATATCATATGCGATTTCCTGATAAGCATCTGCTAGGGAAATTGAATTGTTTTAAAATCCGTTGGACCACAATACTGTTGTTGTTAAACATCAAAGTCAAATGAAAACTATTTAACTGCAGGCAAATGAACTAATGAAAAATACAAGGAAGGAAACTTAATCGGTTTCATTACATTTTTTATTTCTGCTGTTTCCATATTGGGAGAAATTTCCTTATAAATTTAATTCCATATTTGGGACAACGTATCTTTGCTAACATACTTTGTTCAGAATAAAATTTATTAAGTCAAAATGCCGGGTAAATATATTTGATGATCATGTGAAATTGCTACTTGTAATTAACGTTTCAAAATTTGAACCTCAGTTTAATGAGATTGCCGGGGCACGAATAAATTCATAATAATTTGTATTATAATTCCACATTCTCTGTAATTATTAAATAAAATTTTCTTCTTTTAATAAAACTATAGTATCGAGAGTTATTTATCCTGATTTTTACCACGGCCTGCTGAAAAGTGCTGAAGTAGTACCTAATCAATGTGGCCCTCGAGGCGAAAAGTTTGTATATACCTACTCTTGAGAATTAACTGGCGCAGTACATTCTAAGTAGGTCATTAAATCATGAAAATGCATAAAATTCCAAATACAGCACATAAACTCCCACTCTGCTTGCTTAAGAATCCATTTTTAAATTTCATTTTCTTCTCCTTTGCAAATTAGATCCTTTTTGACGTCGTTTTCAGCGTAGGTACTTAATACATGTATAATTAAGTAAGCAAATTACACGGAAAAGTCAAAAAGAAAATTTCATACTAATTGAATGTTGTTGCATCTTTACATTCCAGTAACGTCAATCGCAAGTATTTTATTCATTGAAGCGGTAGGCAGCCTTACTTGACAACGTGGCTTTGCTAGTTAACATATAAATGTAATACGTAATCCAATTTTTGATCACATACGCCCCCGCTGCGAGCTCGATATTTATATACTAGCTAGATGATATTAATAGACTTACTTATGAGTGATTTGCCCAAAAGTAATTTGTAATTGAGGAAATAAAATTTTTAGGTGCTGTTTTTTCTATGCGAGGTATTTGCCAAAAAATAGAAACTGTTTTCCGCTAGACCTGGTATGGTTGTGTACTTAATAAGAGACATTAAACTTTGAGGAAGGTCTAAAAGAAGGTCAGATATGAAGTGGTGAGAAGTTCATATGCTTTCTTAATTATTAAAAAAATAACTCTATTGTACACCGTATTACTTCTGACAAAAACGCAAGAAAAAACTTAGGTTGTAAAAACGTTTTCATTAAAAACGAGATAATAAGAAGATGGATTCGCTGGAATAACATTCTATGGAAAAATATAAAGAAAGTTCCCAAGAGAAACACAATGGGACAATTACCCAGGATAGAGGAAGGGGGAGTTAGGAGAGAAGAACTAAAGGGTTAACATGGAAAATGAACAATAGAGGGCTGGAGTTAACCTAAATGCTCCGTGCACGGAGGCAACTAGAGCCATGAGAGGCCACTTATGGCATAAATTGGAGGAGAGCGTGTATTAGGGAAATTAATGATAATACTGTGTAATATTGAGGTTTTGTACACTTGGGACATATTTTAATTGCAAATAGTTTCTTTTTTATTGCGTCTATTTTCTGCAAACTAGAATGCATTAGTTTTTAGGCTATATACGGAGATTCAGAAGAGCAATCGTAACTTACGTGCGGTTGGTTATAGGTAGCAATGTACCATAGACGACATTGATGAAAAACGTAGAATATAATTCTTGCCCGAATACACTTTATATTAAATAGGTGGAGGTGTAGTGATTTTGGTCAGTCTACAAGGAAAATATTATCCGTAACGTAGCGACCGGAAGTGGTAAGTAAGAGTTTAATGAGAAAGGAGAAGGGTAGTGGATGTAGAGTAGGAGTGGTAAAGGAAAAGGAGCAAATAGGAGGATTGGAAATTGGAGAATTGCTCATAGTGTTAAATAGTTCCCACGATGAACACAAAGGAACAATTACTTGGGATAGACGAAGGGGGGGTTTGGGAAGAAGAGCTCCAGGGAAGCATGAGACTTAGCATGGGAAAGGACAAAAAGAAGGTCTGCTGCAAACCGATACTAAGAGAGGAAGACTGCCTTCACTGAATAAACCCCCTGCCAAACAACCAGGTACTATGTAGATGTAAACGGGTCGTTTGATGACTAATGTGAGGACATTCAGGCATTAAAAATAAAACATTGGCAGCCTGAACAGGCACGGAAATTTCAAAATAGTCACTTAATATAGGCACAAAGGCACATAATGTGGCCTCATCACCGTGGGGTATCAGGCTATATTACATTAAAAAGGCACTTACAGGTAGCATAGGCATTTATAGGCAGTAGCACCTTGCAATCTTTTCCTCAGAAATGGCCCTAAACGGATTTTTAGGTACATAAGATTTGTTTCACGAAAAAGGAAAAAATACGCGTTTTAGGCAATGACTTCAGGTTAGTGATGCCTAAGGGTCGAATGACGATCAAAGTTTCATGACGTGACGGAAACGGACGTCGGCGTTGAGTTTTCCATCCTCTTTCCTTTAAGGAGTATTCTATTACGATTGACGAGAGTATCAGCGCCAAATGTAGACCATTTTTTGCATTCGGAGTTCTAAACGATTGCAAAGTAACTTAGCAAAAATTCTTCTCGTTTTTTCCACCGGCTTGAATTGACAAAATGTTCCTGTGACATTGGTACTTATAGCCAATTTAACCCGGTGGAAATGCAAAAAAAAAGTACGCTAATCATTCGCTGGGAAAGCATTAAATCTTTTTTGTAAATCTTTCTACTGCTTATTTAAGTATTTTAATATCAAAATACAAACGCCAAAAATACTGGACCAATATTACTTCAGGTAGGTTAATTATGTTTCATTGTAAAGTTAAAAGGTAAGATGGACAATCATGAAATGAAATTTTGTAAAAACTGAAGAACAAATCTCTCCTCTGATTAACTATCTCTGATATAGCGTGACGGGAAAAGATACTCTGTGATAAGGTTCACTCATCGTCCATCGACGTTACCGTCAGCATCCGACCATCGCATTAGGTTCCATCATATCATAATCACTAAGCATAGCGAACTACATGGTCCGCTTCCGTAACGTCAGGTAACGTCAATCGTAAACCCACCATAAGGGCGACGTAGGAACGGGAAGTGGGAAGCGACAGATTGATGAGTACAACGAATGGAAGTGGAAGAAGCGTAAGGAGGGGAAAAGAAAGAGGAGGAGGAGGAAAGAAGACGAGTGGAAAGAGGCAGGAGGTGGTGGTTGTATTAGCCGGGGGAAGAAGTCCTTGCGGAGGCGAGAGGCGGGAGGAGGTTGAGGAGGGTAACGGGATCGCAAGAGGGCGTAACGGGACCAAGGAAGCCGGTAAAGGTAGACGCTCTGAGGAAGGATGGGACCGAGTGGAGGGGAGGGTTTAGTGGAGGTGGGGCTAATGGGGTGGGTGGAGACAACAGAAGTAATATTAGCGCAATTTCCACAAGAAAAACACATGCGTCAACCGTGGCGTTGATGGTCGAAAGAATGTGGGTCCTATTATTTTTTTTTCTTGAGGATGATTGGGAAGTGGATGTTCCGCGAAACGGAAAACATTTATGCCCAGCTCTCTTCCGCTCTCTAAATGAAAGACAACGAGAATGGTTCCGAGGAATGGGAGGGGGAGAGATTTATATCTGAATTTCATATTGCGAAGGTTAGGAAATGATCTCTGGACTACAACAGACTTGTGAGGGGGCAAGGTGCGGTGAGGAAGGATCTATTTCATTAGAAGGCTTCACTGCGGGACCAGCCATGGCAGAAACATGAGCGGGAGTTTTGCACAGAATAGATCCAGAAACCTCCGAAACTAAAATGAATTAATGATTCGCCTGACTTCGATTCGTATCCCAGGTACCCCCAATACTTAAACAAAAGCGTGCACAATACATATTAAGCCAGTCCTTTGTGCAAGAATGTAATTTAATCAGAAATACGTAATTTTTGTGATGTGCGCTCATATCTGCTTGTCCTGGAGCATAGTCCCTGCACAGATTAATGGATAATCATTCATTGAGAGTTGAAAATATAACTTCATCTTGAGTTTAACAATTCCTACATGTTGGTAGATTATGCATTTCAGAACTTAATAATTGGTTTATCAAAGTTGAAGTCAAAGTATAAATGGAAGCTAACTGTTGCTGAACTTTGTGATGATTTGAGATTTAACATTTGGTTAATAATAATTATAAATGAGAGGCTTCCATAAGAATTAACATGAGATCAATACCACATAAAAATGTTACAGGGCTAAACAGAATTATTTTATCTCAATTCATTTCCAACAACAGTTTCAGTGTCTGGTCCCAACTCGTAAAAGACAACCTGTTTAGCAAACAATCGGTTGTAAAATTTAATTTTACCACAAGGAGATATGATTTAACTTCTACATAAAACTAACTATTATTAAATTTTACGAGGAAAAGAGTTGAGTTGATTTACATAATATCGGTTGGAAAAATTGCTTAAAAATTTATTAAATTATTTTCCAAGAAATAATGCAGTAATCCAAAGGAATTAAAGAGTCAATCTTTAAGATTTAATTCCCAATGAGGTTTTTATCCGGAGAACATAACACAAGGAAATGCTTCCGAAGAGGCTGCATACATGGATGCGAGTAATGAAAAGCTATGTAGTATCTGCTCTATATGATAGAGCTCTTGTAAAAACGCATTTTCAAAATTTTCCGCCACAAAGAAGCGAAAAGAAATGTTTTTTAGTCATATTTGAAACCTCACTCGCTCGCCGGTTTTTTTTACTTTCCAATCTCAAACTTCTATTCCAGAGAGACCATTCCTTCCACTGAAAGATGACGAAGGTGATAAACATACTAGTAGAGGCCTCCCGGCTAGCAAGCCTTCTTCCCAAACAAATTACACCCGTTCTCCTCTGCCCGTCCTCGTCAGTCATTCTTTCCCGGCCCTCTCTACTCTACTTCCCCTCTCGGCCGCAGCCGTCCTCGAAGAAGGTCTCCGCCTCGCCATTCGCACTTCACTCGGAGACCGAGCGAGGCGCCGCGGCCGCGAACAAGACAGCTCTCTCGGCGGCGCGGACGAGTCTTCGCCGGCAGAAACTCGGAGACTTCAACGCTCGAGTCGGGTGCTGAACGGCGGCTGCGTTGCGGCCAGAGCGGGACTCGGAAACTTCAACGCTCGATGCTATAGCTGACCAGCCTTGCGGCCAGGGCGGAGTTGAAGAAAGCACATACTTAAAGCAGTGCTTTCGGGGGAATGAACAGACTATAGTGGACTCCAGAGGAAAAAAAATATCGAACACATAAATCGGTGAGTCAGTGAACGAAGCAGCAGATAGAAAACAGTGTCGATACGAACGGCCATTGTGTAGCAGCCCCGTGTTTTATTATTACTTGAAGACGATATTTAGCGAGGTAACAAGAGGATCTAACTCTAAGCGATAGAAACTATTACTTCTCTATCATCCGTAAGCTGTGACGCTAAGAACTTCTACGCAATTCATCAAAACTGTTTCCCGCGTTTTCAACCAAGGGGCAAACGGCTTGAACTCATTCTTCCACTGAGTGAGCTATCTCCGTGATCACAAAATTACAAGCTTTCCTCCTACTTATCACACGGAGAAAGAAGATACAAGGCGCAGTTTAAGAAAGTATCTCATCCAAAATCGGTAGATATAATTATGTTCCTTAATTTTCGTAATTTGTGATAAAGAAATCTCCACGCATTTCCTCTCAATTTTACCCCGTGTAGTGAATTATGAAGCATTGAACTTGGATTTATTCTTTCAATGACTAATCCATTTTCGCAACCAAATTTCAAAATACTCTCTTCAAGACAAAAGACATTTGGCTTGATATATGATTCTGTAATAATCAATCACTACACCCCCTAGTTTCGTAATTTATGACGTAGTAAATTGTATGCATGTGTCAACCATCATCGCAATCGCAAATATCTCCCGCGTTTTGCATAAGAAATCAAAGGATTTGAATGCAATCTTTCCTAGAGTAATCTATTTTTGTGGTCACAAACTTTCCTCTACCTGCATTAGATTCTGGGATCCGTTTAGTGCAGAACTAGTTCCCTTTTATTATTTCACACAAATTTCAGCCAATCGAGTTAATTACGTCGAATAGATATACACAGTGAAACATCCACCAGGAAAGCAGTCGTAGTAACCGTAAGACACAATTATAAGGAGTAACGAAGGATCGTTTCGTCTGTGGACAGTTATATTTTTTTTAAATGAGGTCTACGACACGAATGAATCTCGCAGGACACCAAAAGACAGCTCGACTCTTTTGAAAAGGAAAGAGGGCCGTCAACTCCAGTGCAACTAGTACTGGGAAGTACGCCCATTAGTGGAAGAACGGCGACGGCCACATCGGTGCCGAAGAGGAAGGAATCTTAGCAGAGAGGTCGCGGACCGCGTATTCGAGGAACTTGATCACTTGCGCTTTGAGAACCGTGAGTACGGAGGAGAGGAGTACAAAGAGGTAACGCGGACCAATCAATTGAACCTGGAGGGGGAGAGACGAGAGACAGAACTAGGAAGGGCTGAAGGGTGAACGCATTGACATTGTTGCCAAGTCTGGACAAATGCACTCAATATATAGACATTGACATTTTTGGCAGGCCATACAGGTATTTTTCTTGTCAAGGACGCCTCTCTTAGGATAATTCTTTCGTGATGTTTTATAATCGAACTTGATAGTGGTAGGAAGATCTCCAATGTGTACATATAGACATTTGATGGACAAATTGACATTTTTCTCCGTCCCAAGAAGTGTTTTCGTCACAAATGACGCCTACTTGATGATGATTCTTCAGAAGTGTTTCAAATTTTAACCTGAAGGAAAATTAGAGAAAAAGGAAAGAACTCTGTAGTCAACGCTTTACATTTTATCGACACACAGGCATTTTTTTCAGGCCCAATAGGTATTATCGTAACACGGAACTGTCCTTAGGGGAAAATATAGAATTAAAATAAGTGTAGTAGAAAAAAGAACTTCAAAATGACTCCAGTGTGGACAAATTCTTAAAGCTTAAAGGTGAACTCTTCCGAAACTTTCCACATTCAACCCTAAAGGGATAGTCAGGGTAGATGAAAAAAGTTAAAATACATTCACACCCTTATTCAGCCCGAGAAGTGACTTTCGTTTGACAAACGTGGTCAAAAATACAATTCTCCCAACTGAACCTGAAGCGGAAATAAAGAGCAAAAGCTAGAGTGTAGACTCAGACATTTCCGTCAGACCTTAAAGGTAGTTTTCGACACAAGAGCGCGGAAAAAAGGACATTTTTCTCCAGTTGGACCTGAATAAGTGCAGAGGAAACAAGAGGACAACGTGAGTGGACGCACTGACATTTTTATAAGGCCAGAGAGTTAGTTTCCATCACAAGGCCACCACCCAAAGTGAAATATTTTCGAGAAAACCATTAGGTCAGTGTGCTGGTTGAAACTGTATTCGAGAGATGGTGGTTTGCCACTGAAAACAGTCGTGTTGAAAATAGATTTAGGTGTGGGAAGCGTAAGTGCGATGGAAGGCTGGTGGTGCGACGGGCGCCACCAAGAGGGTTTCTGATGCGTGTCCGACGACACCCACTGAGCCGTGTTGGAGTTGGTGCCGCTGCAAGACGAGGCAAAGAGGAGGAGGCAGCAGGCAGCCCACTTGCGGGGGCAGACGCAATGCCATGAACAGGCCCTTATTTCGTCGCCGCCACCCGACAAGCACCCCCTACAACGGCCCCCAACGCCGCCGCACCACCCTCAGAGCCTCCCTCTTGCTCCATCTGCTGCTGGTGTTGCCGAATGTTTCCGTGGATGCTACCCCCGCATACGCCAAAATGGAGGAGTCAAGAGCAGGTAAACACCAATTCCTAAAACCCATCGCTAACTAGTAACTATCATCATCATAGGTCATCAATCCTGAGATTAGTTTGCTTCAGCACTTCACTACACTCTCGTATCAGCCAACTGCTCTATTTCAGCATAATTTTTCTCTTGGACGTCCTTCATAATTAGGCTTATGTATTCCATTCTTGGTCTTACCCTGTATTTTTTCCCTTTTAATTACTCCTTTCATTATTCTTTCGATTAAGCTATTGTGTCGCAAAACGTGCCCAATAAGTTGGGACACTTCTTCTTCACAGAGTTTTATTATACTTCTTTACTCTCCAACCCTTAGTATGACGTCTTTTTTGGTGAATATTCTCCCCATTCTTGTAAATTTCATCATTTTTCAAAACCACCGCATCTCAATTGCTTCCAATCCCTTTTGCTTCAACCGCTGTTATTGTTCAGGTTTCACTACCATATACAATCACGCTCCAAATACATGTTTTGACATGAACTTGAAGTCAAATAGCTAAATAATTAGTGATGAAAATTGTATCTGTAAGGCACGCTACCACCTCCGGAGCTACTGAGTGTATATAATTAGATCATATAAAGGTCCAAATTCATGCATAGGAAAAAAATCAATCAGCAGCCAAAATCTAATGTGACTTTTACCAGTAAATAGAGAAAATCAATTTATTTTAAAGCTCATCGATGCAACTTTCAGTGAAAAGGCCCAATCTTGTCATATTATGATTTTTTCATATTAAATGATAATATTCTAAAATTTTTTTTAATAATTGAACATTCTTTATTCCACATTTATTATGTCTAAAATAAAAGCATGTGACATAAACAATGGTACGATCAATTAGAGATTGAACTTTAACAATGGCTGATTATCACTCAAAGAAGTAAAACACTATATTCCGTACAATTTACTTGGAAATTAAATATTAAAGCAGGAATTAAAACAGAAAAATCACGAGCCAAATATATACTATTTCTAAAAACCCATTCGTGACGCAATGTGTAATTAAAATAGTATGGAAGCCTCAGCGTACCAGTACAAAACAACTAAATCTCTGATGATTTGAGCTTTCCAACCCCACTATGCACCCCAAGATCAATAAGTAAAACTACTATTATTCTTGGGTCAATGAGATATTATTAATTAGGCACAGTCAATTATGGCTCGTGCAAATCATTTATTCCTTAGGAATTAATAAGATTATCTATTGAAAAAACTGGCGGGAAATTACAGCAACGAAATAAAACCAAGTATTTTCTATAACAGTGCATTTAAAACTTTAGTTTGAATTACTCAAAACAAGTTTTGGTGGTCAAGTTAGAGGCATCTGAATGAGACATATTTTCACAAGTTGCCAAAAAACCCGATATCATCATTTGAATCATAATTGGGTCTTTTTGTGTCGCCTACTTAAGAGGAAAACGTCAAAAGCTCGCAGGTTGGAGCTGAGGAAAACTGGGCCAAATCCGTAGGTTTCTTGTGTATATTTCTGGCTCTTAAATTTCACCTTTCCCCGCTCTTTTCTCTTTCCCTATTTTGGTCAACTGCCGCAGAGGAGGAATCGCGTCCTCAATTTTCCTACTCCTTATCAATCATGCGTGTTCTTTCTGCATATTCACTATGAATTATCAAGATCTTACGTTCTTCTTCCTAATACTGCTCCTCAAATATAGGTCGTGCCTATTGCAAATGAATTCCTAAATTATATATTTTTTTGGTTTCTAATATTTATTTCTCAATCCTCGCCACAAAAAAAGTTTAAATCATATGTATCTACAGCTAAGTTTTATTTCAAATTTGTGCACGGCGGCACTGGTCAAAATTTGGGTATGTTATATTAAGCCTATTGATGAATAAATACGATTCACAACTGTTTAAATTGTGAAAATCAAAACATTTCTACCTGAAATTGTTTTATGTATTTTCTTAGCTTTCTAAATTAAATGCAGGCCTATGCTTTTCCTCGCCCTTTCTGGCTAAATATTATTATCTATCTATGGATTCTTAAAATAAATTACTTTTTCAACTGAACAACATATATTTACCCATACTATTGTTTTGTAAATTGCATCATTAAAGGCAGGGCACAATGCGCCTATACTATTACTCAACTCCACATATACCGTAACAAAATCTTTCAAATTTTCTATTTAACGGCAGAGTAGTGTTTTTATTGACCTAAAAACGCCAAAATAATTTTATTCTAGCAACCTAAAATTAATTTAAGTCTTTTGATTCAAGGAGGGACAGAAAAATCAAGTAATTATTGATTGTGGCCATGTGAGAGACCCAGTCGAAATCTTTGTCTATGAAACGTGATATTATCTCTACTAAATATATAAGTCATGTTTGTTGAATTGTCGGGTAAAAACGTTTTTTGCCTATCAATCCTATATCTACTATCACTTTCCAGTAATCCTTCAATCCAGACCATAACCGATCCTTTAGCTCAGAATATGTGCCGCGTTTATAATATGCTTAGGTTATCCAAGTCAAGCAAATAAAGACAATGGCATCCGTTCATCTGACCAGCTTAGTCTATTTTTACAGCCGGAATCAAGAGCGGCAACATCCCGGAGTTCTTCCCATCTTAAATTCGTATTTCCATTATACTTAAGCATTTTCCTAAGAAGATATGTACAACTTAAATAAAAGCATGGATTTACATGCAGAAAATCAGGAAAGTATTTCTGCGACAAATATTTGTTTAAATACTACAAAATATATCTTATGAGTTAAATTTGCCTTTTTGAGTAGTGAAATTTCATCAGGCGAAATCACCACATTTCTCGAATCTCTAGATTTTCGAGTAATATAAATAACGAATTTTGCACCCATACATTGAATATCCTGTTGCCTAAAGTCACAAGAGTTAAATTTTTCCTCTCTTTTACTGATGAAAGACTGATTGTTTAACATATTACAGGTAACAATGTAGCAACTTAAAGTAAGATAACTAGATAAGTTCCTCGAAATATTCAACGCGACGTTGCATCTATTTACAGCAGGATGCCATTTCTTGGTCATGAAAATTGAAAGAAAAAGCCACATTCAAATGTCCTTCAAGTGTGCAAGTAGTAGTAGTAAGGAGAGCAAACTTTTAGCAAAAAGATCCCACTGACAATCACATTTGCAGCAATCCGCGGTACTATGGGAGCGAAACCAAACAGAGGAGTAAGTAGCATATAGGGCTCCAATTAATTTCTATTTATGATAAGATAACTATTTAGTTTATATAGTAACTACCTGGAAGAAAGTCAGAGTCATAAAACCAACAGCTTATTACTTAAGTACAACTATAATGTATTGCCAACTGTGGGTTCAGAAATTGATAGCTATTTTCATGGTCCTAGGCCTTTAGAGTTATGCCATTGAAAATTTCTTTGTGGCAAAATTGCCTTTCTATGTTCATCTAAATGTTTAATGTCATGTCTATTTTAATAATGAGTGCCATATGATACGAAAAATCTTCAAAATACTTCAATAGTAGCGTGATATGTTTCAAAGCTGCGCTGAAAAAGGGACTCCGCCAAATTGGCTTGATTTTGGCGTCACATGGCAGTAAACACGGCACCGTATAATTTATAATTTTAGACTTGCACATATTTTATATGCGCATATACTATATTAAAAATCGAACTTCGATAAATCAAGTTACATCCGGGACTGATAACTGTTTTGAGCTTGAGAAAAGTTCAGCAACAGAATATTTACTTACGTGCATTGCAAAGAAAAACAATAAACTTTCTGTCAAATTATCAACTTACAAAATCTCGAGTTATGGAATTTCAATTGTATGTATTGCTTGGGAGTTAGCGTTCACTCCTCTGTTCCCGGCAACCTTATCCTTTACCACGTTCTGCTCCGTTCCGAGCTCCGTTACCACGAATTTAATCTTGGTTTATTATCAGAATTACAATTTCCCCAGTAATAGTTCACTTTTATTGGAGGCATCAATTAAAATTCTGATGATGTTTTTGCTTTTTGTCCGTTGCTGATAATGTAAAAATACGCAGACGCGATAATGTATATTGACGTCAACAAACTCGGCAAACTATTTGTTAGACTGGGATATTTCGTTATGTTCTGCTATTTTTCCTGCCTTGTGAAATATTTCATTCGTTAAAAAGTACGCTAAACTAAGTACATACATTAGCTGCAAATATTTTACTATACACCCTTGGGTTACAGCAAACTAATAACTAGTCCCCTATCCTATTTTTTCGTTATTTTATAAATTTGATAAATATGTACACTTAGTCCTGCCTAGTAGTTCTATGGTTGGATAAAAAGATGCAATATCTTCCCCAAGAAATATCAACTTAGATTACGATCCGGGTTTCGATGCACCACACCATCATCAGGTGAACATCAGTTCATCATCATTTATTGATCTCCTGATAATTCAGAACATCAAAGCCAGGGTCGTAGTTAGAATCATTCTTTTTTGTGAAGGCTAGGCATTTAAAATATTCAAATTCCACGCAATTACGCCTGAATCTTATTGGAGTTTATTCTGGTTGAGTGTAGCACTATATGGCTCAGAGGCATGAATTATTGGAAAGCTGGAACAGAAGAGAATAGACGCATTCGGAACTTGGTGCTGGAGGTGGATGCGGAAGATCAAATTGACGGATAGGATTATAAACGAGGAATTTTAAAGAAGAATAGAAGAGGAGAAAGCTAAACATAGTCCCATCAAGAAGAAAAAGTTTAGATGGATAGGACGTACGTTAAGAAACATTGAATTTGTAAGGAACATAATGAAAAGGGAAAATATATGAGATTAGCCCCTCGAGGAAGACCGAGGGACAAATACTTAGGATAACTAAAGCAGGATATGAAACAGGTGTGTGATCGTCCATTGTTGAATGTTAATACCCCGATGTAAAGGCCAATGAGAGCTTTTTTCGGTGGTGAATAAATAAATAAATAATATAAATAAATAAAAGCTAAACCTGCATGAAGGAGTAAGCGGGGGATAGGACTGGAGGGCGGAAATCAATCAACCTTGGGATTGAAAGGCTAATTATGATGATAAACATTACTTGCCCTCTTCGTCTATCATCAGTTCTTCATATCTATCACCTCCCTCCATTACTATTCTAATGCTCCAAACTTACTATTCTCTTCCTCTCTGTTTTGCCCTTAATCTAATACTCTACCTCAACCTATTCAACATGCCTTCCACACTATACACGGGATGTGGGTTTAGAGGCGCTAGAGACTCGGAGGGTACCCACTAGGCTAGGATAACTTGCAATTTTGAGATTAGGCGAGTTCAAAAATGATACAGAGGATATCATTTTTACCCCGTAGTATTTCTCTAGAACTGATAGAAGCGGCAAGGTAAGAGACAGCCAAACTGATGGGCAAAGAAATTTCCTCTTCCCACGCATAACTAATGGCTACGATAAAAAATCTAAGGGACGGAGACACTAGGACACTCTGTTAGCACACAGTTCACTTCCGCTCTTTCCCTCATTCTATTACTCTCCACTATTCCATCCCCTTTACCTGGCTGGTGTCCTAACACCCCCTGCCATAAGTTCCCGTGGTGGCTCGCGGGGCAGTATGTAAGTAATGTAGAATACGTACATCCCCATCATATAAATTTGTAGCCTCCTCCAATTCTCTAGCCAACTGTTTCTTTAGTCCACCATAACAGCTAGCTCTTTCTTGCATGTCTTTCTCACTACCCAGCTCAACTTTTCCGTAAGCAGATGCTCTTTCCATAAGCTCTCCAACCAATAAAACGCTACGCTTTATATACATCAAGGGGAAGAAATTCGCTATCAAAAAATCATTTGGCATGACCAGGATACGAACCCGGATCCCCCAATTGCTGGTCATGTTTGTTAGCCAGTTACACCTCCAAGCCATCTTAATTCAAACATCCATCTCTTGTCAGATATCTTGTCTGTATTAAAATTTTTAAGTCGTCCGCACAGTATACTATGCTGATTTTTTCTCCCAGACGTATATTCCTATTTGAATTATTTCCTTTAAATAATTTATTGCCCCTCCCTGGTAAATACTGAAAACCATGAGAGAGGCATAGCATGACCTTCCTATGCTCCTTTTCTTACTATTGAAGCTTCCTTTAGCACAATCGCACTTGATCCTTGCCAGATATTTCTCATACTTCTTCCTCATCTAGCTTTTAAACCTTGAAAACCGGGAAAACTATGAACTGTCTTGTTATACTCCACTCTCCTAAAGACTTCTTAAAACTTTTGCAGAATCTATCAAGTAACTCAACTTTTTCTGCTATTCAGTTTTCACACGTTTTCTATCTAAATTTTCGGTCAACCTCTCCATTGCTCATTAGGACTGGAAGACTATTTTTGTTTGGCAGGAAAACTGGACACTCAAATTGGTGTATAGAGATTTTATATCAGCAAGGTAACCAGTACTAAAAACTCTTTTATACGGTTCTTACTTCAGTGCTAAAAATCGAACTGATTTCAGTACACTTAAAATTCCACCGTGTAAAGAGCGTTATCGTTACCGATGAAAAAAATTGTTATCGATTAATTATCAGTACTGAAAACAGGAATAAGTACAATACATATTTTTATCCGATTCTATGATCCAACGACCAATCACAGGCAAGCAGGCGTGTTCACTGTTTTTCGAGGATACCAATGATTAAGCTGAAAACAAATTAATCTTCGGAGGAGTTGTGGGAACTGTAAGGGAGATAATGTGCCATTTACACCTGTAAAACTGGTATACTGAAGCTTGATTGGAATTTTTTGTAAGCAGTATGATACATTTGCCAAAAAAATAGGACGCAGTTTATTTATAATGTGCAGTTCAGCAAATTCCCGTACATCACCACTGCGCACCGTAATTAGCATCGTGTAAACACAACCTCCAATGCATCAAATATTATTTAAGCTCCAAATTTGATTCTGAGTTTTCGACGCTGATTTCAGCGCTGATTCAGTTTGAAAACCGCCTCAACAGTGCATCTCAAATGCTGACTTTCGATATTCTCGCCTTTGTATGCACATATACTTTCCCTTGGTCAATGCATCACATTGATCTGAATATGGTGCAACCCCGAACAGTGTGTGACCTCAAGAATTTGAAGAGGAATTTAGAAAAAAGGTGGGACCATTTCACCCTTAAACTGAATTGGAATGTAAACGTTACGTTAACCGTGACTTCTCGCTATTTGATGCATTGTATTCTCTTTCCTAAAACATCTGTTTTAATTTTAAACTATTATGTGTCATTACCACTACACCTTCTGCCACCCTAGACTTTAAATTCAGTCTCTAAATTATATTTATTATACCCTTTTATTATGATTATTCAGCAAATTATTCTTGGCCTCACCAATCGAGTGTAAATATCGAGTTCAAGCTCTAATTATTTTCTATTTTTATTTTTCTATTACTTAATTTATTTTCTCCTTATTCCCGCCTTACGTTTCACAGCTTGCGATGCTTAATAAAGAAGCTACCCTATCCCTGATGTCGGTATCTCAGATGGAGAATCAAAAATCCAATTGGAAAAATACATATTTTCAAAAACCACAGAATTTGGCACTTTGGAGGAACCATCCTCTGAAACTATTGCCAAAATGGCAGCACGTAAAAGGGAGAGGGAAAAAATGAAGATTCATAGGGCGTAGCGGTCTGTGAGACCGACGTCACGGTTTGAGGGTTTAACTTTCTCTTTTTCATTTTCTCAAATTTTAATTTCCTCCCCAGGATGCTTTTCCATTGCATCCGTACGTTGAAGCCTCGTAGCATGAACGAGTAATTAATATGTACGTAGACGAGCAAATCACAATTTATTTCCTTACGTTATCAGCCCTCGAGTACTGAATTCTAATAATATATGCTAGAGTACTGAATTCTAAATATAAATGCTCTACGTGTGACACCCCAGTAGAGAAAATATGTTTCGTGGATGAATATTCTCCATTTCCGCCAGTGTCGGACCAACCTATTACACAAGTCTAGCCAACATTTTATTCAGCCGCCCCTAACAAAGAATTTATTTACCGATTTAGAATTATTAAACTGTGTGTTTATTTGATGGATACTCTGGGATATCAGAAATATCCTCTCAATATTGTTGTTTTCTTCCCCACCAGGAGCTCAATAATTAATCTATAAGCGGTTTTTAAGCTTCGCATTTTACAAATAAAAGTGTTTATTGTGATTATTTACATTATCCCTACCTCTTGAGGGTGAAAGTAATTTTAAACGGAAAATTTGAAGCGATTTCAACCGTGTTCCTGTCAATAGGTTGGTGACAAGATTGCTAATGAAGGAATTTGTTAGTCCGTAGGTTTTATGGTCCTCTTTGATGAAGTTGGTTATAAGTGTCTTTGCATATGCCTGTCACTTTTACGGCACAATATACAAGGTCATTTAGGATAGAAATGAATGCAGTAAGTTTTAGTAACACTTCCGATTTTCTTACTATCTGTCCCCTTTTCAAATTTTTAAACAAGTTGCAGACTGGCCGCTCCTTTTGCCGTTATAGCTCAGGACTAGGGCTGGCACTGTTCCGGGATTTGATCTGGGGTTCTCGGAACTGAAAGCCAGCAAGCGCTATGGCCACCACACAACTCCATCTCCTCACCTCTCTTATTTTTCGAAGAAAGTATTGATTATTAATCGGACACGTAACATGTGATAGAAAGATAAATGGATGGCTTTTTAATAATACGTGGTGAGAGATTGAGACCCTTAGGCTCGCTTTTATGATCTCTGGCTAAATAATTTCTCGCTCGGAAAACTGAAGTTGTTACATTTTCCCATCGATAAAGCTCGCGTCAGCTAAGTGACAGTGTAGTATACTATGCGAAGCCCAAAACCTCAGTTAACATCAAGTTAACTATATCATCTTGTGGTTAATACTAACCAGACACCAGTTCTTAAAAGCTCCCTCTTCCACCAAGCCCCTTTTCATATGGGAGAATAGTATAAAAACTGTTCATATATACCAAAAAACATAGGCATGTTACATTGAAGCAAAATAAACAAATTTACCTCTACAGAATAAAGAGTTGAGATCAGTAGTTGAAACTGTTTGTGATTTACCATCAAGAAAATACATGAATCTTCAATATCACTACATCCACACGTCACAAAGTTTACGCATTAAAAATTAACCGTGTTAGTGAATACAATTGGAGGGAAGGCTTCCGATTCAGCGTTTCAGCGACAGCAGTTTCTACTCCGTTACAGGATGCGTCTTCAGATCGAAGTGACTTGACCTTCGACCTGAATATGCCTCCTTTAATGAAGGAGAAACTGTTGTCGCTGAAATGCTGGCACACGCAGCTGTACTTAAAGATGGGACAAAGTGTATACAATACTAGCAAAAAATGGAAAGATAAAAGTCTTTGTGGGAAAACAATATTGAGAAATTGGCTCTAATTTTGGAATAAAAAACCTACTGCACAAGAAGGAGCTGTCACGTAACCTACAGGTAAAGAAGCTTATTTATACACTAAAATTTGAAATATATGATGTATTAACAGGCAATATGAGGAAAGCACAATTATTAACTTAAAAGAAACACAGCCGCTCCGAAAGGGAAAAGTTACATCGATAATCTGTTCGAAAGATAACTCTATCATGCAAACTTTTTTTTAAAGTCGGGTGTGACTTTGCCGGGAACATTGGCGTGGATTTCGCATAAGAACGTCAGCCTTACCAGGTAATATTCATCGGCCGAAGAAGAGCTTGCGTCGATCTTCCGACGACGCCGTCTCACGCGATCCACTGCGGATATACTGGTACTGATCGGTGGCCAATAAGGCTCCCTTTCCCATGGGATCTGTCGGAGATAAAAAAAATTTCATTATTTCTTTTTTTCACCAACAAAAATTATTCCAAGTAAAATATTTTTAGTTACTAGACAAATCTTGACAACATCTTACGATTGGAACCAAATAAGCGCGCGAACACATGCAGTCGCCAGATGCGTACAAGATAAGTACAAATTTGCCACTTACTCCCAGTCCTAATCAACTGATGCGCGTTGATAACCATACCCTAAAGAGGTACAATAGCCTCTAACGAGGTCACTTGTAAATATGTATATTCTTCAAGCTATAATTTAATGTATACGTAGATGTATTATGTAGTTGAAAAATAAACGCTGTTTGACTTGACTTGACGCCCACGCCAAATACGGCCGCATAAAAAAATCCTGTTCTTTATTTAGCTTTCATTGAATGTCTTCAGTTATGTGCACACAAATCGTTGAATTATTTTACTCATGAGGGCTCTCCCCACCACACACTCATCCGATTCCAGGAGATTATAGGTGGCTAGCCGTGTGTGGTTGGGAGTTAGTTGGCCGCTTTTGCGAGACTTGTGCAGGATGAGAAACCTTTTCGCGTCCCGCTCTTCGTTTTGAGCGCCTCGGTCACAATGTGTAACGGTTCATCGCGGTGCGGGAGAGGGGGAGGAAGAGAAGGAGGGGAAGGGGGAGGGAGGAGGTGGGGATGAACGAAATGGGACGGCGAAAGGGGATGGTGGAGTATGTGGGCTTGGATTTGCATTGTATGGGGGGGGGGAGAGGGTTCGTACTGGCATTAACGCCTCTTTCGCTCCCGGGAGGGCGTGGTCGATCATCCGGCTTGTAGTACGCATACAGAGTAGCCTCCGGATTCATTTTTTCAATTCAAGGCCTATGTCTTCCAGTTTTATCGTTTGGAACAAAATCAAGTTTTTCAGTATGGTTGTAATCAGCCCATCCATACGCAATGGATTTAAATATTTTACACTTTTAAGTGAATATGTCTTACATTTTGTCTTCTTTTCATTTAAGGTAGTTTGGGCGAGATATTTTACTAGTCATAATGGACACCATATTCGAATTTTTGCTTTTTATTTCAGTTTCAGTAAGAAGTATGAATTAATTATTGCATAATTAATGGCGCCATTATATAGTTTTATATACAGGGTGATTACAAAAGAATGCGTCGGTTTCAAAGATCTGTATTTTTCAAATGGTACGAGCTACAGAGCTGCGCGACCTCTAAAAATGACCGATACATTCTCTAGTTTTGTTGTAACAAAATAACATTACAAATGTTCAATATGTCCTCCTTGAGTAACCCGAACAATGTCAAGTCGATATTCAAATTCCTCCCACACTCTGTGAAGCATGTCAGCAGTTACTGTCTTCACAGCCAAAGTTATGCGTGCTTTCAATTCCTCGCTGTTAGTAGGCATTAATTAAGTTTGGCTTTTTCCTCTACTGGAAGCAGATTCCAATGATTTTGTGTTTCAGCAAGTCCCCCAAGTCCAAGCAAATGTCCCCCGCATTGGCACCTCTCAGTTCGTGCTCATCTTAATGAGACCTTCCCACAAAGATGGATTGGTCGATTTGCAAGGCAAGACCTCGCCCTTCACCTGTGGCTTCCGAAATCACCTGATCTCACACCATATGATTTTTTGTGGGGATATGTCAAGGGTCAAGACTTTGTGCCGTTATTTCCTACTAACAGCGAGGAATTGAAAGCTCGCATAACTTTGGCTGTAAGAACAGTAACTGCTGACATGCTTCACAGAGTGTGGGAGGAATTTGAATATCGACTTGACATTGCTCGGGTCAATCACGGAGGGCATATTGAACATTTGTAGTAATGTTAGATTTGTAAGATTGGTTGACTTCAGCCCTCAGTACTTCCATATCTAATGCTAATTCCCTTATTTCCTGATCGTTCTTCTCATGCTCTTTCCTCTGTATTTGGTTTTATCACTTGGCCATCCCCTTTGACATCTCTCTGTTTTTTATAGTTATATTCCTCACAATCCCATTGTGGCTCAGAGTGTGCCCAATATATCTTGCTTTTTTTCTTTATATATGCTCCATATGGTCCGTTCCTATTCTACTCTTCCGTATATTTCTTCATTCCTTATTTAATCCTTCCATTTCATCTTCAGCGTCCACCTCCAGCATCAGGCTTCCCAAGCTTCTAATCATTTCTGATCTGCTTAATTGTCCATGCGCCCGTTACATAGTTTTCCACGCTACAAAGTTTTCCACGCTACATCAAAATGTTTTCATATGCTGTTTCCTCGATAGTAGTCCTATCTTCTTCAAGTGTAGTATTTGCCTTTTCACCATGAACGCTTGCCTAACAAGGGCAATTCTTTGTATGGTGTGCGTTGTACTTCTTCCGTCCCAAGTGATTGTGCTTCCGAGGTTGGTGAAGGAATCCACACGCTGCAACTTCTCTCCATTATGTGAAGCTCCTTCATTCAGCTATTCTCTTCCGCATGCTAGGATTTAAGTCTTATTCTTCATTATTTTCACATTATATTCTTAAAGTACTTGGAATGAAAGGATGAAATACATTGAGTAAATTATGAGTGAAGCTAAAATGAAGACTTATGAAGGAACAAAATGGATCGCTGGAAGGATAGTTGAGTGAACAGCAGATGCAAACAATCTTCGCATTGATGTCAGAAAAAATTAAAAGCAATGAAAATGTGACGTAATGGACGAATTCAATAAGGTAAAATACACAGAGACAATCGTCAATGAGGAAATCCTTCTGAGAGTTGGGTAGAAGAAACGCTTGATGAAAACTCAGCGAAGTAAGGGATAACATATTTGACATATTCCGCGACATGTTCTCGTGGCAGCCAATAGAAAACTGATGGAAGGAGACATGTAAGGAAAAGATTGCACATGGAAATTACAGGTATATCATATCGGCGTGAATTTCAATGCCTATCCCGCGTCATTGAATTCAGGGAGATGATTTAGAACAATAACCAAGAACTAGATAACATAAAATCGCAAAAATGCACGCCGATATAAAACTTTCACCCTAGCTTATCGCAAAAATTCGACGCAAAAAGCATGCATGCTAACACATAAACATTAATTACTCCCGTAAAAGCAAAATAGTCTTCGCAAAATTAAAAAAAATGCATAGATAGGGTAATAAATGCAAGATATCATGTAATGAGTGAAATCGAAAATGAGAGATAAGTGCTTCAAGAAAAAAAGAGTTTTCATATTTTAATTAAAATTAATGTAATTAAAAGAAAAATGTTAAACTATTGACATCATAATATTATGTGTTGGAGCTTTCTCTTTTAAACAAGCAACTGTACTATGCCATAAGTATTATATTATAGGAGGAATTGAGGGAAAATCAAACACAAATTTATGAGAAGCTCAATTTTTCATACTTCCGTTTCTACTAGGCGGCGGATTATTTATTTTAATTGGGCTCATACAGCAATACAGTAAAGCGGAATGCGCCCTGCAGATTAGATCAAATTCGGTGACATCAAACGAAATTTCGTTGAGTAAACCTTTATTAGTAGTTTTGACTTAGAATAACCCCAAGACATAAGGGATGTTGACAGAAAGACTAAGAATGATAACCATTGAAATATAAAAAACGTTTTTCTTAATATTCTCAGGCGTACCTTGATGAAACTCGTTTTAGCTAAATTAGTAGAATTACCTTGTAATTTTCACAATGCTTTCTTTGTTAACGATCGGCTTCATGATTTCATTCAGCTGATGATATCGCTTTTAAGAAACCGGTCGTAAAAAAATTAACTATTGTGGAAATAACAAATTTATTCGGCTTATTTATTCATAACAAACCTTTGCCCTTTCTCACATTACATCTATCGCCCTATCAAAGTGAAACTGGTGACATAAAGAAATAAACTGAGGACAAGAACAAAGTTTTATAATTACAACGAATATTCGTCATAAACCCACGCTTGAAACTATTAAAATTACTCAAGAAGGAATGCAGCAATTAACTTAGAAAATAATGGAGTGGAGTGCAGCAGAAAACCGATCTTCTGATTGAAGACTGATGAGGATGAAAATCTTCAGACGCTAATTAAGGGGAGTGGATCCTATTAGAAAATGATAATGTAAATAAGCCATCGTTCAAAAGGATATCGATGATGGGCTGTGAAGGCCGTGGAGGGGAGGCAATATAGGGAGGACTGCGGGGCCTTGGTTGAGAAACGGCCCTGCCTGCCCGGCAGCCTGCCGAAGAAGGCCTACGACATCCTCCTCGGCTATCACGATTATATAAAATACTATGAAACCAACATTATGGAGAAATCATTTAACTAAAAGTTAAAGGATCATTGCATGATGAATATAAAGTTGTTTTTTTCGTATCACTCCCCGTTACCTCGTACTGACTCGTTGAAAATTATTACTTTTGAACGTTGTGAGATATTTCCTTTATGTATCAAATTCGAAAACAAACATTTTCCCCATGCTCCTTCTTTTAAGTTTCGAGTGACATTAACAGGAGTCCTTATCGACTGGTGTGCAACCGTAGCGATGAAAAGACCAGCTACCTCAGAACTTCTTTTCTGGCGTAGTCTCCGCCCTTCTTTAACACTAGAACCACCGAATTTGATGAGAAAATGTACAGCAGGGACTCGCATATGTCTTTGGTGAAACCCGAAATGAATCGATGAGAAAGTCTCCTGTAGAAACGACGGCGAGAATAAAAACCTCACCCCGTATGAAGCCCGAGAAGAGTTTATAATAGAATAATTCCCCGGGAATTCATCAAATCATTCATCATAGTAGCGTGGAGTTTTCAGCAAACACCCAAGATCCAGCCCCGCTAACGGCCCAACGACCTCCTCCGTCACATCCCTCGCCAACTCTCTCAAGAGCTTTCCTTCCGCGGGAATCTGCATCCCAGCCCACAGCCTCACTCACTCTCCCAACGCCCGTCTTTCTCCTCCTGCTCTTTTTTTGCCCGATGACGCAGTCCGTGAGGAGGATGCTCGGAGACTGACCTTGAAAGAGCATGGGGGGGAATGGGACAATGTGGGCCACAGATAAGCCTGGGGCAGTGGGCCAATGTAGGAAGGATGGCCGTGCAAGAGGAGAAGGGGTGCTGCTCCTTCGCCCCGACGTCGCCCCCCGGGGCGGGGCGGAGCGGAGGCGAAGGGGAGCGAGAGGGCGGTTTTTCAGAGCGGGGTGCTCTGGCCCGACAAGTACCTATGTATGCGGTGCGCGCGGGGAGGTGTGCTGCTGTAATGGGAGTCGGAGAGACTCGGGAAAAATCGCCGCTTTAGATCGCTGTCAATGAGTGGAAATCACTAAGGAGGGAATGCGCTCCAAGTAGGACTCCTCACTGGGACGGGCATCCTCGAGGAATAAGCCCCTTACATGAGTTCATCTCGTCGCTTAACACATGCGAAACATTGACATCTACATCTACCGAGGAATTTCCACAAATTCTGACTTCGAATATCTCTCATCATCGGACCTCAACAACGTTAGCCCGTGGTGACTTGAATGGGTGGTCGAGTTTAGCTTTAGTAAATACACTTCAGTGAGTGACGTAGCCAGGATTTCAGTGTGTGGCGTACACTTTTCGAGGTTTTATGCTACAAAATATGTATTTTTTCTTCAAATTAAACCTCAACCTCAAATTAAATATAAAAATCGTATTACGTGGAAATAATAGTGATGGATAGATGCAACACAACCACTGCCTTATATGACGTTCTTAAAATGCATATTAAACAATATTTTCTGAGCAATTTAACTCAATAGAATATGTATTTGGATGTATTCAAAAATTATAAAAGGCGATATTAACTCTAAATTCTCTCAGCAGGTGAAATTTAATTCTTCTTATGAATTCAGTAGTTCAGGGCACTGGTTCCTCCTAAACGAAACTTGGATTTTTCAAGTGATTAGAAAGAAGTTTCTCTCATGAAAATGTGAAAAAGAGATTCTCCTTCGCTCTGGTTAGACTATGTCTCGAATTAACCGCGAGCATTTGGGATTCTGCGCAAGAAGATTCAATTCGCGAAGTAAATAAATACAAATGAAATTCGAACCCTTCGTTTAAAATCGCAATGAGTGAACACAAAGTGTCCCAAAGCTAATGGAAGGATTAGGTTTGGAACCGTTAGGTACTCGAAGAGTACACGCTAGGCGTAGATTACTTGAAAAACACCGATCAGGAGAATTTCAGTACGACACGGAGGTTACTATTTTCACCCAAATCTCTGGAACTGATAGTAGCTAAAAAATAAGAGAGACACTGTCGTACTGGTAGGGCCAAGAATTACTTCTTTCCTAGCACCATTCATGATTATAACAAAAATAGCGTGACACTATCATAAGAAACATCGTCAGAATATGATTCACCTCTGTCCACTACCCCCTCCTATTCCCTTTTCCCTATTCCCACCCCTTTCAAGGCTGGTGTCCGAACATCCCCTGCCATACGCCTCTGCGATGGCTCGCAAGGTCATATGTAGATGTACATAATACCCTGCAAGACACCTTAAGAGTGTGTGGAAGGGGTTGAGTTTTTACCAACATGCTATATCCTACTAAATTTAATAAAGTTACGACTATTGGAACACTAGCTAAAACCTACAAATAGCTTTCAGGAGGTGTAGCTGTAGCAAAATGCAGTAATTTATAAATATGCATCCATTGTTCTAGAAACTATGAGTATTAGAGTATTTTTCGTAAACACAAATGCACAGATATACAAGGGTTATACAGGAAGCATACAAATTTGCTCTTAGTACCTACTACCCAGCAGATTGGGAAACTAGCACTAGAGAACAAATTAAATACTTAGCCACACTACCTTTCGGCAAACCGAATTATATATATATAGTCTTAGAGGCAGCTTTTATGGTATCTTATCATTCGCAAAATATATAGCATTTTGTACCTGTCCGTTCTGCAGTCTATTTCCCTAATTTTATTCTCATGCTCTAATCTACCGTATTATGTCAGGTCCCCAAAATGTTTTTGACGTCGTCAGAAAATTTATGGTGCTATATAAATAAATTAGGAATTCAAGAGTACAGTGGGGTAAATAGTAGAAGATAAAGATGACGTATGGTCTTTGGATGGACTGAGCGGAGTCACAACTCTCCTGATACCTCTCTGTGCTGACAACATAATTGTCTCGGATCAAAGACACATTAAGCATTCCGGTTGAAGAGAATTTTTCAGATTGCCAAAAGCTGGGCCGGATGGCATGCATGAGGTGAAAATTTCCTGTCTAGCTAAGAATAAGAATAAATTTCATTGCATGAAACTTCGAACAAAAAAGGAGTATATATGTAAATGAAACAAGAGGTATCCCCTAAGGTATATGCCCTAGGGGATATAGGGCAAAATTATGTACTGACAAAATACAACAAAGCTGGCTTCAAAAATAACAGTACTTGAGCTTCACAACGCGCACTGAAGATAAAATTATAATAAATGTATCAAAAATATGAATATATTTACACACAAACATAAATATATATACACATACACAAATATATATATATATATATATATATATATATATATATATATATATATATATATATATACATTGCACATACGCACATATATATGACAAATTACGTAGAATCGTCCTAGAAAAATACATTGAAATGCATTAAATAGCATTTCCTATTTAACATAAGGTTAAACACGAAGGCTAATAAATAAAATTTCCATACATAATATACTTAATAAACTAATTTAAACCTTCCAATAATATTTTATAGTACTCTTTTCTTTGGACGTTTTACGACATGGCACCATTTGGAATCATTTCTGGCGAATCTGGCGAATTCACCAAACTCCTCAAAGCCGTTACAAACTCTTTGAACAGCCAATAACCTCAATATTTCAAAATAAAGGTAAGTAATTCAATTTTGTTTTCTCGGAGAAAATAGCCGATCTAATCGATTTCCTTGCCTATTACCTTGCCAGTCAGGTGTTTCCCGAGTGGCAACATTGGAACTCTGAGGTTCGCACTTTGAATTGGAAATGACAGATGTTAAGGTTTGCCAGTTTCGCATTGGCCACAACGAGATGCCGACAGCATAGCAAAAGTGCGTAACTATGAAACCCCAGGGCTAAGAAGACACTATTACTTATCACCAGGGGGCACATTAAGTATTTTAAATCAACGCTTATTCACATGAAGTACACCTTCTAGAACCTTGGTCCTGCCAGCATAAACCTCAGAGCTTCTGATGTCTTCCAACAACAGAATTGCTCCTTGTATGGGGATGCGAATGCTTTGCTGAAGCTATAGGCAAACCAGGAGGGCATGGAAACAGAAGTACGGACTCCTAAATTTAACAGATTCAGTCTTAATATAGTGGAAGGAAACCATATTAATTTGCACACTATTTGAACTTTTTCACATGCTTCTAATACAACATCTGGTAGAAGCATTAGTAGATTGACATTTAGTTATCACACAAATACATTGTAGTCACCCCTATCAACATTTCTGTAATTTAAAATTCATTAAATAATTACTATTTTTATTAATGGTCATCTACCGATTAAGGTAGGTTGGAGCAGAAGAAGAAATGCCTCTACTATCTTTTACAGCCCCAGGCCCTTGTATTCTTGCATGATTTTGTTCTTCAGCTTGGCATACGTCCCACCTATCTTCATCCCATCTACTCGTTCTTCCCCTTTCCCGCCTACCCAATGTATCTCTTATCCTTAATCACGGCCCCCTGTATCCTTTCGGCCCCTCATTACTCATTCCTAGCACCTAGTCTGCCTCCTCTTAATCTCCTCTATCAGCTTCCTCTCCTCACCAACCATGCCAAGCACTTCCTCGTTCGTCTTCCTTTCCATCCATAGCACCTTCTCCATTCTCCTTCGGGCCCATATTTCCAAAGCTTGCGGTCTATTCTAACCCTCTTTCCTCCAAGTTCATGTATATGCACCATTCAACGATATCGTTTATTAGACTCTTCAGTCTTTTCTTTTCATTCTTACTCAATGTTCCCGTCATTAATTCTATAATACATATTATTGAACTCCTCCTATGCTAAAACTATTCACCTTCTAACATCTTCACTATTGTGCCCATTTTCTTCCAACGTACTACCCGAGTAATGATCCACCTGCTTTTGTTTGTGCCCTCCTGCATTTTTTCACGGACGTTCTTGCTTTTCTTTGACCTAGAAAACTTCATTATTATAGTTTTCTTATGATTGATCTTCATTCCGTTTTTCTGGTACAGATTTTTGATCCATCTACCAATGCTTGCAATCCTCTGGTTGGCTACCTAACAAACGCCTGATCTTCATTGAATCTAACTGACTTAGTCAGCACTTCTTGCATCATCTAAATGACTTACTTCAACTTATACTAAAAAAATTACTACGAAGAATCAGTTTCGGCGATTGCATGTAAAATTTGTAAGAAAAATTCGACAAAAGGAAATTAGTAATATCGGCCGTGACATTCTCCTTGGTTTTCACTATTACCTATGTACTCATAAATTTTGATCGATAAGCACAAATGTGTTCTATTAACCCACTAGTTAGACACACTGTCATAAAAAACACAGGCACAGTTCCAGCGCTCTTCCTTATAGTGTATACTTATTATTTACAAGGCACACATAGATTTAATAACGTATACACTTAGTAACTCTATGACAACACACCTGAACTTTCTCTCATACCTTCTGAGAGAATGAGGACGGATCCGTGCGGGATTTATCTGCACCTCCGGTAATTGCTCCTTCAACGCAAAAGCTACAAATATTTTGCACATCCAGTGACCCAATCGGGGAGGTGTACATTAATACAGAAATGTATCGAAATGTACGACAGCAAATCTCGAAATAAAGTTTCTAAGCCTTAGCCCGTTGGATTGGAGTAATCTGTTTTTCGCACCGATTCTTTCCATATTAATTTATTTAGGAAATTGTTCACATATCATTATTGGCAATTTACAGTAGCACAAATTACAGAAGATGGAATGATAGACGTATATATATACCAATAGAATAGAATAGTATTTATTATGTACTCCAGGTTTCCCCATTATATCAGTGTACCTAGTTAATTCCTAAAGACTTGCTCTAGCAAATAGATCTGCTAAACATATACGTTTCAAAATATTTTTAACAAATATTCACAATTACTAAAGAGAGGAAGGAACGAATGTCACATGATAGGTACCTAAACCAAAAAATAGAAAATAGCAAATGTAAAATAAATAATATTCAAACACTCAATGTGTAAATTCAGAAAGTACCATAGAATTTAATATAAAAAACGCAAAAAAATAACATTATGTTAAAAAGTAAGTAAATCAGTCGTATTTACTGGCATTAGGCATAATGACAAAATACAACACATGTAACAGGAACGCATAATTTTATAGATTTAATTAATAAGTGAGTTGCAAGACATTTGGGATTGTTAAAGTAATAATAAAATAGTTTCTCGTTGAACCTTTGTGTCTTACCGTCAAGGGTAAGGAATGCTACACATTAGAGCCGACAACTTGGAATGGTTTTAGGTAAATATTTTCCCAAAGTATGGGATGCTGGAGAAAAGAAGGGCCAATCCCAGAAGCAATGAGGGAGCTAGGTTTGGGTTGCGACATTTAAATGCGCAAATAGGGTTCTATCTTACAAAAATGATAAGCGGAACGAGTCTATTTATTATTATTACATCATAGATGTGCCACGGAAAGTTGCGAATGTGATGGGAGATGTGTTCACCTTTGTGGAAGCCATCAAGGTAAAAATATATGAAGACTAAATATTGGAAGAGACGAGGAAGAAGCGAATAACTATTGTCAAACAGAAAGGAGATAAGGGTGCGGATGGTATAAGTGTTGGAAGAAAGAGATAATGAATCAATATCGTCAAGAATGAAATTTTTAAGGGAGGAGTGGCAGAGCAATAGAAGCAAGCGTAGAATAATCTGGCAATAGGCATATGCAGCAAAGAGTAAGTGCGAGCGAGTTGACGTGTGACTCTTAAATTGATGAGGTAGAGCTATTCAGATCAGTCAAAGGTGGAGAGAATGAGAATGGATGAGAATGCTGCGGATGAGTTTAAAATTTTTAACGTTATTCAACAATATAATGACTTAAACACGCCATTTAATTCTGGCAACGAATAGAATTAATTTTCTTCTGTTTTATGTGAACAACAAAATCCAGCCTTTCTATGATTTTTTCATCTAATATTAATTCCTTTTCTGCCCATCACATTTTTTAAAATTTAATTCCAAAAAACTGCAATAATCGTAGTACAAATGCTATAGTACTACAGAAAAGACGCTGCAGTCGCCTCCTATTCCTGGAAAAAGTATGCATCAGAAATATGTCTACTCACTAATCTGTTTCATTTTTACCTCATGTTTATTTTTAATAGCTAAGGCGTAATAAGTGTTTTTTAATGAAGCGAAAATCGCAGTACACTAAAGTGCACTCCTCTCCAATTTATTGTACGGCAGCGAAACTTGGGTATACCAGGATAAACAAGTTAAGGAGCGGTTATGAGTTATCAGAGAAGTGTTTGTGGTAAACGTATGAGGAATGGGGTTAGGAATGAATGAGTAATAAAGTGGAACGGTAGATGAACCTATATGAAAAAATAGCGTGCTTCGTTGGTTTGGATATGTCGAGAGAACTTATGAGGGTCGAGTAAAGAAACAGGTATATAATAATGGAGTGAATGGCTTGAGAGGAATAGGCAATCCTAGAAATTCATCGGTAAATGTTGTGGAGGAAACTAACTCTAAAGAAGAGGAATTTTTAGGAGTCACAAAAATAAGTGAGCTAGCATGAAACAGTGCATGAATGTGGCAGAAGTAGAGGTTTACAAGGATAGGGCAGTATGGAGGAAATTGTTAAAATCGAAGACAGTTTTCTAGGTGTAACGCCGTGAATCAAGCTCTTTTGTCAATGCCTACCCCGTAAAGGATTATGGGTATGTATGTACGTCATCCATCAACTCTACCAACGAAAAGGCAGAACTTAGTATGTACTACAGGGCATTATCCCTGGCGTTACTCGGTGGAACTCCTTTAATTATTAATGAAAAACACTTGGTTATAATTTCAAACTTTATTAGAAACAGCACGACCCGGGTTTCAGCATCTCATGCCTGTAATGGCATGAGATGCTGAAACCCGGGTCGTGTTGTTTCTAATAAAGTGTGGAATTATAACCAAGTGTTTTTCATTAATAACTTAGTATACATTTTTTTAAATCACCCATGGTTGAACCTCCTCCAGCATTTGCCTTTGGAGATTAGGAATGGAAATAGCGGACAGAGTCGCATCCTATCATCATCATCATGGCATAATGGTAGAGAGAATATTGCAAAAATCATTTCAAAAAAGAGGATCCACACTTTTTCAGGTATGGAAGATCTGAAGTGCACCATGCCTTTGGGCACATGTCCGGCCTCGAAACTTAAATTTTCATACGAGAATCGCGAGGGAACTTCTTTGAGTGCGCCCATCAAAATGCATTGACTCATGCAGGCGTGAGAACGCTCGCTTTCAAATTTTCTTATGAGAGCTGCGCACTAAAACACCATGATGACGGCGATGACCATAAAACATGAAGAAGCAATTCACCGGCAAGGAGGCAATTTCCATTCCAATCGATTAATTTTGACGAGTTATGAGACTCATTCTTTAGTACATGGATTAACTCTTGCTAATTAAGCTGTTTTATACTCGTGAACAACTAATGTCGTCAACCCGTAAATATACATGTCCGGTGAAAAAAAACAACAAAATGACTTCCATCCCTCTTGATCTAAAAAATATATACGTTTATAAACCGGAAGAACTACATGAAATACGTGAGTACCACATCAAGCCTCCTCCATCGCCACCTTAATCCTTTGAGATAATTTAATCAATTCTGAGACAAAATAAATCTTATCAACTTTAAACATACCTACTTCTTAAGTGGCAAAATTAATTAATTTAAGATAAAAGTGGGTATTACTCATGAGAGAGGCTATTGAGAGAGATGCAATTTCATGACAGAGCTGAAAATACTAACAAGTTCTGTCCGCGACACACCCACTGCTGTTCATAGCGTGTAATGCCCTCTTATAGGTCGAGGATGTGCATGTCTCTATCTCATCCGAAATCGTCTTCTGAACATTATGGACCCGATAGATTGAGATTTTAAAGTCCTATCCTAAAACATATACTGCTAATCTGAATCATAAAACTCTGGCGGCATTCACTTTCCGTTTTGAATATATTTTAAACGTTTTTATGAAATGCACAACGTTTTCAATATTTCCCAATTCGTATCGCTCAATTTTTTAACCATTATTAATTCATTTTTTTATCATCCCTTAAAGCTACCTGAGTACTTTCAAATAAACCAACTCGCCAACTGCTCGCACGATGTTACATTGAGCTAAACTAATTTTCGCTGGCGTCGACACAGGATATCAAACCCATACCTGGCGGTCATCTTATTATGCACTATGAAGCCAATATGAACAGGTGCATTACTCTGGCAATTTTATTATGTTTCGTGATGCATGACCCGTTCGGATATCTCTTTCACTTCCCCCAGTTTATAAATATATATTTTGTATACCCAATTTTGGTACATCGTCGCCATTCACCAAGCAAACCAATTTCTATGAAGTTTCACGTCAAAATAATTTCCGAATTCCTTGATTTCCCTTCATCGTTCATAATTTTCTTCGGAACATCGTTGTTCCCCGATTGACATGGGAAGAGAAAACAGCACTGCTGCACCAAACTCTATGATTGCAGCTAAAGCAGAGGTCCTCAAAGAGTGGAGAATTCCTACTCTGGGAAGAAACTATGGAAGTTTATGGGGAAATCAGGAACATTGTTTATAAAAAGTGATGTTTCTTAGATTTTGTAAAACCTTTAAAATGGTAGTTTGTTTCAATTTATTCCGAGACGTTATGCTACATTAAAATTGATTCATAAACATATCATTATTTTCATTTGGTAAATTAAATTATTATTATTTTATACATTATATTAGAAGGGGGTATTATATTCTATACTTCAGTCCAACGCTTTCCCAACTGAGCTGTATCTTATATTCTGTACTTTTGGGAAAGGAAGGAATGGAGCAAAAAAGTTTGAGAACCACGGAGCTAAAATCACTCTTCCGAATGATGCTGCTACCGTTAGCAGCCATGTGTTTTAACCCGAAGGAAGAAAAAAGTCTACCGGTTTGATTGCTTAATATGGCTACCGTCATAAATACTGACTTTTTTATCAATTTGATTTCTACAACTTAATAAAAGCCTTTTTAACATTTTCACACTTCCCTAGGTCAAGATCAAAGATTTTGTGAACTAAATTTACGACGAAGATCACTAGCAAAAGGTACAATAAAGGTATGAAATGGTGTTAGGGTGTAATATGAACTTCGCGCAACTAACTTTCATATTCAAGTGTGTGCAATTAATACCTGTTGGGCGTTAAGTGACAGGCGCATCAAGGGAAAATATCATCATTCACAAACTATAAAAATATTATAGCATGTTTTATAGCTGCTTATATTTGGTCTTACAAGGACACAAATTTTGTTGAAAGGATGCCACAGACATATGTTATAACACACCAATGAGTGCTATGTAAATCAAGGTAGTAAGCAAATAAAGTTTCAAAAATATCCTCAGCTTCCTGTGCAGGAAAGAGGTATACCTACAACTAAATGAATTGTGAACTGGTGTTCACGTCTCCTCAGGAAACTCAAAATCAAATTTGTAACGGCCCGCAGCGAAGAGAAAAGTAGGGCTATGGTAAGTGCTCGATGATGAAACCAAAAAGGTGTGCCGTAAAATGTGCTTCAATCCTTCCGGGCGAAGTCGATTTATGACGACGTACCAAGTGATCCACTGACCACATTTCAAATAAACTTCCTCGCGCAAAACATCGATTGCAATTCCGAAGATAAATAGAATGCTTACATTTTTCTTATGGTGAGCGATATAGAATATAATGAGAAATTCAGAGGACAAATTCCTTTACATCGGTTATGCCGAACTATTAATGTGGAGCATGTATTGTACGTCATCAGAGAAAGAGCTGATAAAATAATCAAAGTCAGCTTCGCCGGATAGGTGAAAAACTAAGGGTAATTGATCAGCTTGAAACATTGACTATGAATTGGAATCACGTTCAATATCACGCATCTTAATTATGTTTATGTTTACTATCGGCTGTTAAAATGATCTTGCGTCAGCAGTTGTCGTCCATATCCGTTAATCTTCGGCAGCACAGCCTCATGCTTATATATAACATTATAAATGTAAGCATAGAAGCAATACTCTCATTCTTGTTCATTGCGATATACATTCATGCACACAGTACGGTGGATGGAAATAATTTCGCTGATTTTATTTCACTAAATTTCTGTAATATTTTCAGGTAAATTTACTCAAACCGAATTTTATTGATGATGCCTGGTTGCCCAGCTTACCACAGTAAGGTAAAACTAGAGGGCAATCTTGATAGGTAATTTGTTGGCCGATAGCAAAACTAGTCCACTAAGTGTGTGAAATTCACAGTGAGAAAATCATTCGCCTGGACTGGGATTCGAACCCAGACCCCTCGATTTCGCGCCGAGTGCTCTAACCAGTTCAGCTACCCAGGCGTCTTCTCTCACTATGAATGTCATGGAGGCTTTAAGGATCAAGTTAATGATGATCTTCGAATCCCAGTCCAGGCGAATGATTTTTTCACTTTGAATTTCACACAGTTTTGTGATCATCAACGGACTCCGTTAAAATTACTGCGCGGCTAGTTCCACAGTTATTTGAAATTTGTCCACTCAAGGATGGAGCTAACATGCCATCCCCAGTAGGTTGTTTCTTTATCACCATCTGAAGAAGATAAGGGAAGAATTAAAATAGTTTAGTTAATTTCACTTATAATTACAAGCATTTTAAGCTGACTTAGGTATTAAAATTCTTCCTATTCCAAGCTTTCACACGATCGTAAGCACCAATGCATTGAACTGGCGGTTTAAGTTGATATTCATGCTGACGCCAATCGGGCAATTAATCGGGCAAATGAGGTTCAGGAAATTGAAAAGAAAACAGGAATGGGGAAGTTATGGATAGGAACCGCCATTGTCTGCCGCCGCCAAATCCTAACTATCAGTCGGTAAAATACCAAATGATATTTCTCCTGGCCCTGGTGTGTCATTCAAAGCTATGACTAAAAACACCACCTGTTTTCGAGTGGCAAACTATTTCCAATTATGAAGCGATTGGTGAAGAGTTGTGCGGAGTGTTGCGCTCTACTATTCGGAGGCATGGACTAATGGCAAACGCGATGGGAAGAGAATACACGCTTTCGATACCTGGCATTATGTTTAATTGCTGAAGATCAAATGGACGGTTGAAATCAGAACCGAGAAAGAATGCAAAAGTAAAAATGAGTATGCAGATAAATTAAACCCGGTTGGTCGATGGGTAGTGTAGCAAATAATTTTGTGTTATCTAATGCATATTTCTTCATCTATTTCTAACTGCACGTCTCGCATGGTTTCTGCACATTCTTTTACTTCTGTGCATTTACGTAGTTGCAAAAAAAACTAATACTCATAGTTTCTATAAAACTGGTAGCATATATTGCATTGCACGCGTGTAATGTGCCTCCTCCTATGACAGATATTTGCTGCTGATTTCCACTTAGTTACATTAAAAGTTGTAGTTTCATTTACTTAAGTAGTATACAGTGTAAATCTTGTTGGTGCAAAGTACTATGTGGATATATATGAGGAGAAAACCCAATGATGCTCACAGAAATGGTTTCGAATGGTTTGACCACAGCCCAAGGCATGATGAACACGCACGGAGAACCACAGAAGAGAAAATTCCCGCGAGGGAAACCAAAAGATAACTATGTTAACCAGATAAAACGGGATATGAAAATATAACCTACCTGGGCAATAGAACTAGGAGGAAGAGAAAACATTTAGATCTTTATAAAGAGATAACAATAACTGATACAGTTCACAATAAAAACCTGAATTTTGATGGGTACATCTATAGAATGAGTGATTGCAGACTGGAAAAGAAAACTTTTAGCTATATCACCACACCAAAGACGACACTAAAATTGTTTGACCGAACGAAAAAGAATATGGAAGAAGTCATGCATCCATCTATTTTGACTCTTGATGACTCCTTATAACTCATGTATCTTATTTGTATTTCAAATAATTGTAACCATTTGTATTTGTTAATATTGCTCACCCATTTAATTACATTTACATGTAAGGTGAACGTAAAATTAAATAAATTTAATTTAATTCAAATCTAAAATAGAAATGGAATAAAGATTTTTCGAAGGAAAGTTGATGAATTTGAGAGGTTCCGCGTAAAACAAAGTAAAAAGGTAAAAAAAATACCTGGGAAAAAGAAAGGAGGAGGAAAAAGAGCCAAACTGGAGACATTTTGAGCGGAGAAGAGAAGGACTAACAAGCAAGCCAATTGTATACCGTGTTCCTTAGAAAGCCAAACTCGGAAATGAAGAATAAAACTTCCTGGGCCTACGAGAATAAGCAAAAAACGGAAAGAGCTGTGGGGCTTAAGTCAACCAATCTTAGGACAGAACTGGCTTATGCTGGTAATCCTGAAAGAATAAGAAAACATCCAGAAGATATGCCAGTATCATTGCGAAAAATGTGCAATTAAAATGACACCCAGTCACACCCCCGGGTGCAAAGATATAGAGCAGAGTCATCCAATTCGCCATGAAAAACTCGTTTGATTTTACCAGTATTCGAAAAGGGATGAAATTCGTCTTGAACCAAGAAGACTTGGTGGCATATCTAGCAAACACACTTAACCCACAATTGGATTCAAATTCGGATCTCCAAGGCAAATGAATGTTAACGGCAATTGAATACGAACCCAGGCGAATACAATAATGGCGCCATGAAAAAATAATTCAACTTGACCAGGATTCGAACATAGATATCCGAGTGTGATTCCCGGTTAAGTTAAATGATTTTTCATTCCTTTGGTGCCAGTCGAGAAGTGAT
The DNA here is from genome assembly GCA_963573305.1 of Pyrrhosoma nymphula. Classification (NCBI taxonomy): domain Eukaryota; kingdom Metazoa; phylum Arthropoda; class Insecta; order Odonata; family Coenagrionidae; genus Pyrrhosoma; species Pyrrhosoma nymphula. The sequence continues at coordinate 61,572,429 of OY754339.1, read as the reverse complement.
TTATAATTTATTTTTATATTTATTAGATTGTTTATTTATTTTCATTATTCACCCTGAAAATGCAAAGTTAGCGTATAGCGGCAAAATCATTCTTTCATTTAATGAGATTCATTTCACATATGTACGTGGTTCTGAAAAACATTGATATTTATTTTGACTTACAAAGATATTTTTTTCAAGCTAACACGTGTTGTCTGCGAAAAAACGCGAAAAATCGATTTAAATATCTCAAAAAAATATGAACCGTTGCTTCGGTGGCCTCGTAAATATCTTGAGACTTCCCCATGGATGGCAGCGAATTATTTCACCTTAAGGTACAAATAACGCTACATATTAAAATTAGGATGGTATAAAAAAACACGAAATCCATTCCAAGAAACAAGTTCAGTTTCGCTAATGAAAAACCTTTTCCAAAACCAATCAAAATCTTCTCGGCCAATTAATTGTTTTTTTTCTGTTTTCATGTGGCAGCTAATTAGTTTTCCCCACATCCTCCATCGAGCTTGAGTTGTTTTCGACTGTCGCGACGTAGAGGCGCCACCAATAGGAAATCTCTAGCCTCTTTCCCGATTAATAGACCCCGATTGGTCGGTTACTGAGGGAGGCTAGCGACAACTGAGGTAATTTGCAGGTCCCATGTTCGTTCGTAATCAAGAAACATGTAAACGATATCTCGAAACCGAATTATCGCTAACGGACAGTGCATAACCGCAAAAACCTTACCAGCTCGTTTCATACAACTTCTGACAGATTTTTCTCTTCATAACCCGAAGTTTGGTCGGAAGATAAAAATCGAATGGGGAGGAGTACAATCTTAAATGATATATTTTTCCATAACTATTTAAAGTATCACCATTTCCTGCGTGCCTCTCCGGTGATTGACATTGTACTGTATTTTTCTTTATAATTCTTAGACTAATCATCGCAGAAAAGTGAAATACAATGCTCCTGAGGAATGGTAGTGGGAGAACTCTAGCACAGTCATAATCACCAAAAGAGAGGGCCGTTTTACTGGCCGTGGGCCGCAAGGAGGATTGTTATGAAATGATAAACCGTTAATATTACGAGAGCTATTACTCGGTGGTACTATTCATAATCATGGGAAAAACTTTACCGTAAAAATTCTCATGCTCTTCGTAATTTGATATTTATCTTTCCAACAAATTTCCTCCTAATACGAAGTGGCCGCTTATTTAGATGTGTTTTCGAAACAGCATTGAACGAGTAGGTAGGTACTCCGGTTAAGAATTGTCGCGGATACGTACTATCGGTTTACAATAGGTCTGTTAGGAGGTGATGTCTACACGTTGGCTGGTTACGAACGGATGAGGCACCCATTTAGACCGTTAAGAATTGGCTTGGGGAGGGAGGAAAGAAACATGGTGTAGAAATTACCCTATTTACCACAAAGGGCGCTGAGAAGATCACAATTTGATGTCCCGCCCCACTTATGAAGTTCTAGGTACTTTTTGAAGTGTTCTCCACACGACAATCAAGAAGGGATCGGAAATTTTATGAAAGATCTACGCCACTCCAGATATTCCAACTGGGGCCCTCGTTATGGAAAGTCAATTCTCTAGATACCTCTAAGACCAAATCTGCAAAGTAGTACCAGCTTTCGATTAACCCTGTGACCTACTTCTACAACTACAACAACAAACACGTTCCTCCATAGATCCCTAATGCTTCTACTTGGTATACAGGTATTTTGAAGCAAAAACTAGAATAAAAATATTAACGTTTACAAAAAGATTAATTTATAGTAAAAACAATAACTACAAGCGGGAATACTTGGAACAAAATTGATTTCATAGTTAACTAACTTATCCTTCAGTGAGTATTCTACTACCGGATACGTAAGTTTTTGAACAGCTCCTACCCTAACTTCCCCATTTCAGGGACATTTATTCACTTTCCTGCGCATTTCTTGCTTGCCATCAATTTATGTGCGCTATCATATTGGCTAAGTAATACAATTGTTAAACTTTATCTCTTCAAATATTCTTCACTAATGATCGTTTTTAACTACATTAGATGCATAAACTTGACAGTGGTAGGCTTCACTTCGTAGAAGTTATTTATATTAGTACTAATGATTAAAGACAAACATCGTACTTTTCTACAAAATTACTATTAAAGTCAAATATTCAATGCTCAAAATTCTTCCATCGTTTTTTTTTTCTATAATATTCCCTCGTTTTGAAACACATTTCTCTCCATCACGGCCATTTTATACCAAAATATGGGGAATGCATGTCAGCTAGACGATATTACGGCTGTCGCTATTCCATATCGTTATTGACATAGCAAATTACTTTTTCTCTACTTCATATTATTTACGTTACTAAGACTTTGAAGAAAAGCTACCTTCACGAATAAACTTTCTAAATAAATTTCTCCCTCTGAATACATTCAAACCGTTTTTCCCAAAGATTATTCGTTTCAATCTGTTAACTTGGATCGATTTTTGTCGTTTATGAAATTTATTCGCTGATATTTCAGGCAAGATGTTATCAGATTTTGCTAGAATTTGTATAAAAGTATTAAGCTTGTCTTTAATTATGAGTAGTAATGGCATTAGATGCACTGTATTTTAATTCACATTGGAAATCTCAATTGGGAGCGATAAGGACGATTTCCTCTTTTCATTCTTTGTGTCAAGGGCATAGTAAACAATAATCATCCTCCTCTTTTCGCCGAAAGCACGAAGATGTAGGGAAGTGTTTATTCTTTCAGTTACGACGATAAATTTCCATTAACAATAGACATATTAGCAATTAAATTTATTTTTTAATCTGTTATAATTTTTATTTTGAAGTATTTAAAATACGTGAAAGTTATTTTTTTGCGATTTCAGCACGTCCAGCAATATAAGCTGAAAGAAGTTAAAATAAACAAATCGGTCTCGAAAGGTGATTTAAAGCACTTTGAAAGCACAGGTACTTCAGGGTTACACTCATTGGAATATTGCGACATTTTTGCAAACACGGTCGCACGATAGTATCGCAAAAAATGCTGAATAATAAAATATTTTTAATTGGTTTTACGCATAGACTTATTTAACTTATGACCCGGGCTGCGTTGCGTCGCAATATCGGCAGGTAGGTACATACATTACGAAACCCATAGCTTTTATAGTTACAAGAGGGTCACTGTTCAGCAGACCTATCATCGGCATTATCTTACGCAGGCTCGTACTACAGATCCCCTTCCCCCCACCCTCCCAATTATCCTACTCTCCCCACCCTCCTAATCCTGTCCATCACATATCAAATCCTACTACCTGAAGACAACCTCTCCCATCCCTCTTGTGACTATAAAAGCCATGCTTGTTACAATGAATCTTGGTATTGGCAGCCGAGTTCTTTTTCTCACCACTAACGGGGCCGGAAAAAAGATTTCCACAGGACGACTTGAAACCGGGACCCTCCAGCAAGGAGCTCATCTCGTTAACCTAAACGATGGTGTATTTTTCTTAATTTCTGACGCTTACGAACAACAAAAGACATACTTGCTTTGGCTTCTGCTGTCAAAATCCTATTTGTCAGTGTTTTTTATCATCAACTTGAATAGCGTCTTTCCACACCCAAGAAACAATTGAGAAACGCCTGACGTATGAAGGCATCCCAATATCTTGAGTCATTTAGTTACAGCTTTTAGCAGATAAATAAATTAAAATTTTTTAAAAGTAATTCGGGGTCTGTTTGGCCAGTAAAACTGCCAGGACTTGGTCCTCCTCTATAGCTCCTCTCACTGAGTCATCACACCAATAATTTTTTCAGAAGGATACAATTCATCTGTTATGTAGTATATCCCATTGAATACAACGCCATATTAATGAGCACACGAAAATCCAGATTCATATTAACTGTAAACAATGAAATTCCCTATTAATATCACCATCAAATCGTTAAAATAAAAATGTATTCAACGCAAGAATTGTATCAAGGTCTAAGCTCAAAACTCAATTTATCAGAGGGAATAACGTTAATCGAAATTAGAGAATAACATTTCATTAAATAAAAGATGTTAGACCAGAAGACATTTTGTCAGCTGACAAATTTTTTAAAACTGCACATAATAATGGACGTACAAACATGTTTACATCCAACCATTCTAACACTTCACTGAGCATAAATTGCATTACATGAGTATATTCCCGTATATACAAACTGCACCCTATTTTGGAGAAAGAAAACTCTTTTCGAGCACACTGAGTATTGAAATCCAAAAACCTCTAAAAATAATGTCTACATTTGTGTAATTCTAAGCTCTAATACCATCAATAAAAAATGATACATAAAATGATAGAAAATAATTAATTCTTATCAAAGCCTCTAAATATCTATGGCTGCATATGATAACGGAATACCTCATTTCTTCATTTTACATGAAAATACTTTAGATGAATTACTTGCCAGCGACAACACCAGGTGAAAATCATAATATTGACCCCAGCCACAACTACGATAGGTATACTTCATCTAAATACTTGTCAGGTTACGGTTATTTAAAAAGCCCTATTGTTAGCGATGACAAAATTATCTTTACTTGGCCATAACATATAATAATATAGTCAAGGTAGAATAATACCAGAAATACACCATAACTCTATAATATCTCGAAAAAGCATCGTTAACTGAATATTTTGATGCGTAGACTCAATACAGTTATCTGTTCCCCAAATATAGTCGTGTCATTTTATGCTTGATCTTAATAACTATCAAATGAATTTAGAGACTTGCAAATTTTCTAAAGGTAATACTTTCCTTTTAGATAGTGCGCCACAATAATTTACTCTAGTAAGGATGCCAAAGGGAAGTTTAGACATCCTCAATTCAAACACTTTATCATTCCGAATAATATATACCAATTTGAATTCAACAGGAAACGGCAGTTAAACACACATTTCTGACTTTCACTCGTCGATTGAATATCGATAGTATTATTGCTGAACATTTTCACGCAAATCTTGATTCAAAATAAAACTTGTTTTCCAAAATGCGAAAATTTACAGAGGTTAATTTACAAATCCGTCACCACACACACACACACGTTACCCCGTGGTCTGGAAGTAACTTCGCCGTGATAACTAGTCTAGGAAATACAACCAGTGGCAGAGAATATAATGCCTATGTATAAAGATGAAGTCATCCGGAAAGATCAAAATTATCTTTAGCAGCAACCAAAAAAATCTCGCATGGACTAGCACCTATTTCTAACCATCGCAAAGCATAGCTCTCTCGAAAAGGAGGTAAGAGTCCCATCATAACAGCGTCTGTGATGTATGTACCTGTAGATGTCGCGACGTGGCGAAACTCGTATCGTACGTTAAATAAAATTTATGAGGAAAAACAAGTGAGCAAGCATTACGTGATGAAGCAATTCCACCAGATGACCGCCGATACAATCAATTTTAATTATTGCTGATTTAATTGTGATTGTAAATAGAAGTAAAGGTTTGAGATATGGATCTACTTTTTTTAGTATGATGGTAATTTCTCTGGGGAGACTCATATCCCATTTTTTTCTCATCCACTTCAGTCGGAATATATGTTGTGTCAGTGCAGACATAACACAAATTGGCTGCTTGTTAATTTTGAGGAGAAAGCTGAAAAGTGAGGTCAAATGTAATAAGGAGAATAGGTGAGTTACTTCGTGATGGAAATGCAGGAAGAATGAGCAGAAACCCGGCGCTAATATTATCGCAAGCTTCACTAAACTTATGCCGATCTCCTTCAGCACACGCCGCGCCCTAACTCAGTATTTAAGCATGCCTAGTGTGGATTCCAAATATTGACGGGATATTCTTCATTAGTTATTCTTCATGGTCATCACCCTTTTCCAGCAAATTTCGAATTCCAATTCATTCATACATTGGCAATTTTCTTGCCTTATTTCTTAAATGTGATTACTCCAAGACAGATCATGAGCCAATCGTCTCTTCGAGATATTTCATAGCTTATTCGTAACACCCGATGAAATAACCTTAATGGGAGAGTAAATATTTTTCTAAAAATCCATAACTACGTACGATATCTTTATAATATCACCTCCAAATATCAATTGTGCTACAATATTTAATTTACTCGTGATCACAAAGTTAGCTGATATAAATAAAAATTCATTAACAGAGGTTTTGATGGAACTAAATGTACTGACTATTACCATGGATACAATACCGCACTTATGGCGCTAAGTTCCACGAGCTAAAAGCCACCGTGAAATTCATGGGCGTTTGCCTCGGACGTACTAATTCAAAGTAGTTAAATGGTAATGCCAGGAAACAAGGGCTCGCGGCCGTAATAGGTTAATAATTGCTCATTCCAAGTAAACCTACTACCTTAACTGATTGATAACCTCATACAGTAAAAACATCTTCACGTACGACGCAAAACAAAATAAGTCAAGTTAAAGCCTCAAATATGTGTATCTACTAAATTTCTAAGAGTTTTAATTTTAAAAACAAGTTTTTACCATAAATGATATCATTACATTTTCATAATGATTATAAAATTGCTTAAATTGTGTAATAAAATTCGGATATGGTCCATATTACATTTTACGAAACCCGAAATACTACGGTAGATCAGGTCATGATAATAAAATTAGGAAATTAGACTGCGGAACGAACAGTCAAAAATTCCATTTTTTCATGAACGATAATAGACCATAACAGCTGCGATTGCGACTTTTAACTAGGCTTGTCGCACCAACCCGATTCCCTGGAGGAAATTTTCGCATGAAATTGGTCTCACCATCACCATCTGCAATCATCAATCAGAAGATTTTTCTGCTCTTTTACGGCGGGGAATCTAAACGATAACCACAGCAGAACAAAGAATATGAACGATAATAGACCATAACAGCTGCGATTGCGACTTTTAACTAGGCTTGTCGATAGGTTGTTAAGCTAATTAGTTTATTTACTTACTAATGCTTGTATCCTTGTCTGCTACCTAGTACTAACAATACGCCATGCATGTTTCCGTTATAGCTCTTGTCTCTCTGTACATTTATTTAGTTGAAAATACATCAATACACATAGTTTCTATAACGTTGGTGGCATGCCTATATGTAGAGTACGATGCATGTTGGTAAAATTCCACCTTCTGACACGAATTTGCATGTTTTTTTCTGATTCACCAATGGTGGTAGCTTCATTAATTTTAGTGTGGTACAGTGTAGTACATGCTTTTCATAACTCACGCACTGCCACACGCCCATGAGGAGGCCTCCAGGTATTATGCAGATGTAGAAGATATTCAATCTACACATACATCTACTGATACAAAATACCCTGTAAGCCAACTCAAGGGTCTGTGGCAGGGGGGAGAAGTCACCAATATGCATTAAACTATACCCAATTAAAGATAGTGTAACTACGACTATTGGTACATTACTATAAATCGCTAATTCTTGTCACGAGGTGAAGTCTCACTAGCATGCACTACATTGTAGGTATACTACCAATGTTAGTGTTTCAGTACTTTGCAATTACATCTACAACTGCCTAAATGGACATACCTATTGCCCGCAGCCAGTTCACTCCCGACCTAGACTTTCTTAGGTATCCAATCCACCTCACCCACCCACTAGCGACCTTTTCCCACAATTCCAAGCGTTTCCGTGCCGCACACCTTTCTCTCCCGCACCCAGCAGCCTGCAATCTCCTGCTCCTTGATCCCCATCATCATTTTCCCCTCTAAACCCCCCCCATTCCCCTCGTAACGATGATCTCACCTCGCCCACATACCCCGTTTTCCTCACATCCCTCCCCTCTCTCTTCTTTAAACCCCTCCTTTCCCCCCCTCCCCTTCCCTCCCTCCCATCACTCCTCGCCCCACATACGTTTATATCGCACACTGTGGGTCTCTAAAACACTTCTTCCGGGTCGCATTGACGCGGTGGCTGGAGCACTCGGCTTCCCGCGTGATTGGGGCGGGTTCATCTACATCTGCATCCACAAAGTACCGTGCGAGCCCCCTCCAGGGTATGTGGCATGGGGTGATTCAACACCAGTTATGCAACACTCGTCAGAGTCCAAGGTCGAACCTCAGACCGCTATGCGCGGACCAAAATACATCCAGTAGAACAATGCACAGCTAGACCAGAAACTATGAGAGTGCTATTGACGTGATGGTAGATGAAGTAACTTTGTGGAATCGTGACATAGTTAAAGAATAAATCGATTGGTAATTTTCCACATTTATTAATAGTAACTGACCAGTTTCAATGATACAACATCATCATCAGAGTTCCAACTCCGATAATGATGTTGTGACATCGAAACCGGGCAATTATAATAAAACAATTTAAAGTTATTAAGTGATATATTCTTTAACTAGAAGACAGCTACGTTGGCAAACATGTATGCAATACACGAGTTGACATAATGTTGCTCATTAGGAATACTAATATAACTAATTCACGGATACCATGAGATACTAATTCATGGATTCTATCGGATACTGATTCATGCAATAAAAATCTTGCGAGATATTTCATGCGGGGCCAAGAGTAAATTATAAGTTACTAAGCACACGTAAAAAGTCTAGTCTACCGGGCGAGGGCGGTTATTTCATAGAAGAGATACATCACAAATATTGTACAATCATATTTTCCGCGAAGAAATAACATTTTAGATCTAGGCCATCAGCAACCTATTTACATTTTCGAACTATTTTGATCGTTTTTACCGTCATACTTAGGCTCAAGTAAAATATGCTGAACATCATCCAAAAAGCAGTCTGCTTCAAACTTAACGCAAAAGATTCAACCCAAACTACGTTGCGTTGCAGCTACGTTGAAAATATATATTCAATACACGGGTTGACATAATATTACTTATTAGGAATACTAATATAACTAATTCACGGATACCATGGGATACTAATTCATGGACTCTATCGGATACTGATTCATACAAAAAAAATCTTGTGAGATATTTCATGCGTGGTCAGGAGTAAATGATAAGTTACTAAGCACACGTAAAAAGTCTAATGTACCGGGCAAGGGCGGTTATTTCATAGAAGAGATACATCACAAATAATGTACTATCATGTTTTCCGCGAAGAAATGGTATTTTAGATCTAGGCCATCAGCAACCTATTTACATTTTCGAACTATTTTGATCGTTTTTACCGTCATACTTTGGCTCAAGTAAAATATGCTGAACATCATCCAAAAAGCAGTCTGCTTCAAACTTAACGCAAAAGATTCAACCCAAACTCTTCCCCTCAGTCAGTAACAAATTACCCGGCGTCGGCATTAGCCTGGACTTAAAGAAAAGCGCCAACGTAACCGCGATTTTGTATAAGTTAAATCATGTCTCCTGCACCGCCCCAATATCCTCTGGAGTTCCCCAAGGATCATTTTATCACCCTTCCTCTTTAAAAGGTACATCGACGACCTTCTCTCTCACCCTCAAACCGAAACCTTCCTCTACTCGGGTGATACCTCCCTACCGGCACAATCCTTTCAACCCAACGTCGCTGCCTCCTGACTCCAGGAACTCCTTGATGACATAGAAGAATGGATGATCGCCTGGAAACTGCCCATCAACCAAAATAAAAGCGAAGTAATGCTGTTTACAAGAAAAAGGATATGGGAAAAAGGAAAAAGGAAGGTAAATTTAATTTTATTGAAGAACTAGGTAGTTGAATAGCCTTCTGAAACAGATTTAAATACTTGCGAAATATCCAAAACCAATGATTAAAGTAAATAATAAAATATAAATTAATGTTGGGTTTAATTATCAATAAATAATAATTATAACAACTTAAAAATCACGTTGACATTTCGTTGGAATTATTTAAAATGTATTTATTTTTTTGAAAAATGATACGTGTATTTTGAACAATTCATACGCGCCTTATGTCAGTTAGTGGAGAACGTTTACGGGAGCTTCGTTGCCATCTATTGGCGACATCTGAATCACTACGCCTATCAACTGAATCGTACGCACGTACGCGTAGCCTTTTACATAGTAGATGATGCTCATCAAATGGACGAGGAGGTTCATCAATGAAGAAGTCCTACGAAAGGTTGAGTAGAGAAGTTGATGTTTCATGAATAAACTCGTGATTAGGTGAGAAAAACTGCCTCTGGATAAGAGTGCCGGAAGAAGAAATGAATGGAAAAACTTCTCTGGCAAGGCCAAGGTTGAAACTTTACTATGAAAACTATGAGGGATATTAAAATGAGAAGTAATACAGGAAGAAGCAAGAAGTAAGCTAAGAGGAGTGGAGAGAAATCTATCTGCTACATGGTCTGATATATCCATGTCACCAAGCGAGCTGGTGTGCTGACAAGAAGTGCTAGAACATCATCTATGGAAATAGGTGTGGATATGAAAAAAGGAATAGGAAAAAGGAACGAAGCAATTTTGATAACTGTTTTGATCTATAAATTTCACGCCCTTTTCTTACGGTTGCCCTAGTCACATACTCTTGAGTTGCCTTTCAAGATACTATGTAGATGTGTAGATGTTGGTTGACAGATAACATAGGGAAGGATTAGTTACATTAGATAATCGCCTCGATAGACAACTGAGTTCACTTACCCCTTTAAGATAGGCAGGAAGAGTGGAAAGAAACCCAGCGTGTGCGTTTGCCTGCTATCAATGGAAAGCGCCAAGAGATCCACAGTTTAACATCCCATCTGACGGATGGAGCAATGCACCTTTAAGTTCCCTTCATGTTTCCATATGACACCCGAGTAGAAGTCGGAATATCCTTGAAAAGTGTCCTACACCGCTGGTTTTCAGCCCAAGCCCTCAGGATGAGAATAAAGAAAAAATTCATCACCATACCTTATTGACAGTGAATCTTTCCTATTTTATCGCTGAGTCTGCTCTACGCATGTAAGTGAGGTTTAATAATACTCTACATGTCCATATGAAACTCGTGAGATCTGAATTTTTCAAATGACCTCTTTAAACTCTTTTTCTACCGTAACTTATTCCATCCCATGGCTTTTGTTCGAAATCAACGTCAAATACATGTTCATTATAATAAAAAAGTCCTAAAGCACACTATACTTAAAAGCATACGGACAATTCACAATCATTCTTAGCAAATTATGATTGAAACTGTAACATAATGGAACTCCAAATAGAATTATGAACTTCAAATTAAAATAATTAAGTTCCACAGAATAATGTAATTAAAATTATTTATCAGGTTCCGCGTCATTGTATCATCCTTCCGTTGAATCATGAGCATGCTATAGTTCAGAGAAACTAGTGAAATAAAAATAATAAATTTGGGGTATCCACTTATACATTATTTTCACGACTTAGATTTAAATGTTATGCAACATTATCAGGTTCATGTTGTGCATAAACGACCTGATGATGCCGACCGAAATGACAAGATGATTTCGTGCAAAATCGATAGCTAGGTCATAAAATTTATCAGATACATAAAATGTATGTCATTTATTGATATTTCATTTCAAACTTTAATTAGTTTCTAGATGAATTTATACGTATAGTATTCTGGGGAAAGCTAAATTTTTTGTTTGAATTTTGCCTGATAATAAATGAAAATTCGCGTCGTCAGTACAGAGGCATCCTAGGCTGGGTAATGCAGGCGGTGGGTTTCCCTCCTCCTCGATAACTCTGCTCCCAGTCTGAAGTGGCGAGTCGCTTGGAGCGGGCTTGAATAACACGTGAAGAAGAAGCCTCCATGCTCCTCCGCTACTCCCAACTATGTCTGCATCCCAGCAACCTCCTTGCGTGTCTCCCTCCCATGCCCCACCAACAGTTCCCCTCCGTCTTCCATGCCCCCCTCGGCTCAAAGTGGAACTTGGGTCGTTTTCACAAGGGCGTCTCCGGAGGATTTGGGAGCGGGAAATGACGAAAGTAAATTGTTTAACACCGGAGTGTTTATGTGTCTCTCTTTGTTTTTGTTGCAGTCACTAATGTTCATGTGTGGAAAGAAGGAATTTTGTGCATATCAGTTCGCTATTGAATAAATGTAACATATTTTGTCAGTTCTCGAGATTTAGTGAGGGTTTAAATAATACCCTCCGTGTCACTTGACAACTCACGTGATCTGAATTTATAATTAATAATATTATTTTAGCGTGTAGCCTCCAAGTAAATAGCGACTCCCAAGCTGTGCCCCTCCATCAGCTACGTCATGTTTTCTATTCACTCATAGCAAAGTTTAACGAAACGTACGTCTTTACTTAGAATTTCGTTCATTTTGGGAACTAAAATATTTCTATGTGGGGTCTTCAATGCTCGTGGCGTACTCGTGGGGTCCTCGAACAAGAGCAAAGCAGTATTTCTCTCTCACACACACACACACACACCTTTTCAACAGAGGAACTCCATACAACTCGTTTCATGTATCATAAGTTCTTTAATGCAAAGCCACAAGAAACCTACTAGGCCGCTGAAAACTCAATTTATCAGAGGGAATAAAGTTAATCGGAATTAGAGAATAACATTTCATTAAATAAACGATGTTAGACCAGAAAACATTTTGTCTGCTGACAAATTTTTTAAAACTGCACATAATAATGGACGTACAAACATGTTTACATTCAACCATTCTAACACTTCGCTGAGCATAAATTGCATTACTTGAGTATATTCCCGTAAATACAAACTGTCATACTATTTTGGAGAAACAAATCTCTTTTCGAGCGCACTGAGTGTTGACATCCGAAAACCTCTAAAAATAATGTCTGCATTTGTGTAATTCTAAGCTCTAATACCATCGATAGAAAATGATACATAAATTGATAGAAAATAATTAATTCTTATCAACGCCTCTAAATATCTATGGCTGCATACGATAACGGAATACCTCATTTCTTCATTTTACATGAAAACACTTTAGATGAATTACTTGCCAGGGACAACACCAGGTGAAAATGCCTATTGACCCCAGCCACAACTACGATAGGTATACTTCACATAAATACTTGTCCGGTTTCGGTTATTTAAAAAGCCCTATTGTTAGCGATGAGAAAATTATCTTTACTTGACCATAACATATAATAATATAGGTCAGGTAGAATACCACCAGAAATACACCATAACTCTATAATATCTCGAAAAAGCATCGTTTACTGAATATTTTGATGCGTAGACTCAATACAGTTATCTGTTCCCCAAATATAGTCGTGTCATTTTATGCTTGATCTTAGTAACTATCAAATAAATTAAAAGACTGGAAAATTTTCTAAAGGTAATACTTTCCTTTTAGATAGCACACCACAATAATTTACTCTAGTAAGGATGTGAAAGGGAAAGTTGACATCCTCAATTCAAACACTTATCATTCCGAATAATATATACCAATGTGAATTCAACAGGAAACGGCAGTTAAACACAGAATTCTGTCTTTCTCTTGTCGGTTCAATATCGATAGTATTATTTCTGAACGTTTTTACGCAAATCTTGATTCAAAATAAAACTTGTTTCTCAAAATGCGAAAATTTACAGAGGGCAATTAACGAATCCGTCACCACACACACACGTTACCCCGTGGTCTGGAAGTAACTTCGCCGTGATAACTAGTCTAGGAAATGCCTATGTATAAAGATGAAGTCATCCGGAAAGATCAAAATTATCTTTAGCAGCAACCAAAAGCATATACATAGCATGAACTGTCACCTATTTCTAACCATCGCAAAGCATAACGCTCACAAAAGGAGGAAAGGGTCCCATCATAACAGCATCTGTGAAGTTATTTTGCACACAAAGCGTGTTTGATCCGTAACGGTACCCCTTTTTACAGCCTTCTGTTTGGCAGTAAATTGTTACCGGCCTCGTTTGGCAAAGGAAGGCTCGATTCACACATTCTCGAGATTCCTCCATCCCCATACTCCTGTTGTTATATTGTGTACTATTTTCCATCAGGATAAAAAAAACTCGTCCGATTGGCAAAAGAGCCATAAAAAAGGCGTTCTTCAGGTTTTTGTTCGGAATTCACGTAGAGAGAGAAGATTGGAATAAGAAACTTTAGGTTATTCTCGGTATTGAGGGACCACTTGAAACATTTTATCCATAAATTTGGAGACTGACTTACGGCAGCATATTGATTATGTATAGCCTCTTCGTTGATAAGGTGGAACTTAGATCCATAATGACGAAGAAAGAGAGTGCATTTTTCAATTGATAATTATGTAAATCATATAAACTATTTGTTATAAGCATACCATCTTTTCTCATCAACTAAACTTATTGTTAAATAAAGTTCATCAATTAGCAAACATATTATCTTGGACTCAAAGGCTTCCGCGAAGTCTTTGAGACGGCAGTGAAGGCTTTTCGGGTTCTCTTCCGCATATTTCCACTGTCGTCTATGACAATGGAAACACGCGGAAGAAAGCCCGAAGAGCCTCCACTACCAACGTGTTAACTCTCTTCATCACTACAGCACGTATCCAAGGTATGCATTGCAACTAAAAGATTAGACAACTAAACATCGGCCAAATATATGTCTCGTATTAACTACAGAAACAGAAATTCATGTTGCGAGGTCCTTTACTTTTCACATCACACAAGAAATTTTTTGTTTATAATACAATCGTAAACATTGCATGCAATTAATTTTATACAGCGAGTGAATAAAAGGAAGCTATTGATGGCCAAATATAGTAATAATTGCTTATAGTACTAGTAATTGTGTGTGAATTTAAAGAAAAGATTGGCGAAGAGTTTAAAATGATGGAGAGTTGTTTGATGCAGAAAAATAGACCTTGTGGAAAGAGGACGAGGATAGACCTAAGGCGATAAGAATATGGAGAATAGTGGAGGTAGTGCGATGGACGGAAAGGAATACGAAAGAGGAAGTGTTTGGTAAAGTGGGTGAGGAGACTTCTGGAGGACGTTAGGAGGAGGCAGAGTAAGTGGTTGGAACGGGTAATGAAGTGCAATGGGACGCTGTATGCCTTGATAGCGGGGAGGACGTCGGGTAAGCGCGGAATGAAAGAAAGAGAATAGTCTTTATGGATGGGATTAAGAGAGGTAGTGCGTATGGCGATCTGATGAATGAGATACTGCATGGAAACAAGTACCTACAGTTGTAAGAGATTAGAATAGATATTCCTACCCCCATCTAAACCTATCCTTACCGGTATATTACCTCTAATAATATTCTATCTCAACAATATTAGGACCGACTGACGAAGGAAGCTATTGGGATCTCGATGGAGAAAAATAATTTTAATCGTGACTCTGGATTTTCCCTGAGCTGGCTGCCGATCCTGAAATAAGTGAAACTTACGAGGGAAAATTGGCACCAATATTTTCTAACCAATCAGAGCACACTTGAATGAGAACCGGAGCTGTATACTGCGGAGAGACCTAGGCATCCACGACAGCATCCCTGATGACGAGGGCCGTGTCGGACCTCGAAACGTCGGAGAAAATGGAACTTTTCACCCGGTTGGAGACCCGAGTAACTTTAATTCAACAGATTCACCGGGAAAGCACCACATATTTCAACAATACTCATTGTCCGCGAAAAAAGTGACATATCCTTTCGAGATGGGAAACAAATACTTAAGGCACCACACCAACCAGAACCCGTATTATTGGAGGTGGATCACACTGTTTGCTGAAGAGATAAATGCGATATCGAAACAGTCAGATAATCAAGGGCATAAAATCATGTAATTTTTGGAATTCCTCTTTCTTCTTCGGGTAACACCGGCGCCAGATTTATCTTCTCTTCAGTTCCTCCGCTTTCCTGTTTTCTCGCAAAAAGGTTCGCATTCCCGGGTGCGTCACGGGAAGCGCCAAAAAAAACATCGGATCTCAGGCTTCACGTCTGTCTGACTCCGAAAACACTCAACCAACTTCATGGCCGAAGGCAATTTAATGGACGGGACAATTGGTCCAATTACAGACGTGCTCGACCATTTCGTTTCCCAGAAATGTAACCACTTTACTTTTCGTCTCCCGCTGTAAACACGATCCTCCATATAGAGGCCATGTTCCGATTCAGGTTTATTACCCCAATATTATCGGGCCAATACCACGTGCTACAATTAGCGAGAGTTTGGGCCATACTTTCCCAGTCAGACGAACAGCCTGCGCTTGTGTGAAGATGTACAACTATATCTACGTGATAGCCTGCCTGCCACCTCAAGGGTGTGTGACAGGAATAATTCCACACCACTCATGTCCTGACCAGCGAGCACATTTTAATACATTTAGTAGCTATTTTACTAAAAATACTTTAAACTAAGGAAGCTGGAAGGAGATTTCACTCGCAATACTGTTTCTAACTACCATTATACTCATGCAGGGTGGAAAATGCACCCGTAAATCACGGAGACTACTAGTTACACTTTAGTCATGCTAACATACAAAATTATTACCAAATCCAATAATGCATAATTACCAATAATGCATAAGTATCTAAATTAATACCACATGCAGAAATATAAAGGATAAATAACAATATCATTTTTTTAAACGCTAAGTTTCTTTTCCATTCAGGTACGTTATCGGTGGCTTCGATCATAGCTGCTGTAGTCCCTAATCGTACGCGGCAAAAATTATATGTTAAACCTTTCCGTCTAGCAAGCTATGTCAATAATATTACGCGCGTGATCTAACCTAACATGTGATCTTACCATTCTGATCTAACGTAACACGTCTAATGTCGTCGAAGAACACTAAGATTCTGTAAGAGATCGAAGGATGAAACATACCTTAGCTGATATTTTTTTAGCACAGAGCAAGCCAATTCTTTAAATATGCCTAACCCATTTTCCATATTGCTGTCACTAATCATACTCTGCTCTTTGCGCTTGCATTTTTATTATTTTGATGCCAAGTAATTATTTTAACTAACACATCGCCTCGCATGACTTAATTTCCGGTACGGCATTTTCCTCGCATGCATTAGTACCTACCCCGCGTTAAGGTGGCTGGTCTAAAAAACCAAAGTGAACAGATTTTCTTAAAAATTTCCAAATATGTTCCTTTTTGGATATTCTATGGAATATCGAAGAAAAAACGGGGGATCATCGATATACTTTTTGCGATATTTTAGATTCTTTTAACATGGAGCCTTATGGCGCTCTCCACTCCAATAGGATAAATTACGCATTTTCACCATTCCTACTGAACAGATTTCAACCAAAAACTGATATAATGTAGCTCTAATAAATTAAAATCTATTCTGAAAAAATCATTTAATACTATCGACTGAAATTTTTCGTAAATACGATTTTAAAATATGTATGCGAGAATTTCAAATGTCGCGCGCGGCTATGTGGTGTAAAGTTGGCAACGTGGCACACAAAAGTACGGGACTTGCTAAGCAGAGACACGTGTTGCAGCGTGTTACAAAATGGACGCTGTTGCCGGATTAAAAACGAAAGATAGAATAATGTATATAAACATATTTAATACTAGTTCGCATTCGAGTGATAATACATCTTCATTAAAATACTTATTTTAATTTCTATGGCCACGGGTGTAACTGTTTTCGGAAAATTAATTTCGCAAAAATGACTTAAGAAATGAATCAAGTCTGCATCTAAGCAAATTTTTATGGCAATGTGTAAATTTAAAGGACAATATTTCAGAATGTACCCTAGACATAAGTCTATCCTACTGAATATAGTACAACTACGACCTATTATTTAAATTTTAAACCAGCATTAAAATTTAAGTAACTAAATTTCTCAATGACTAACGATTACCCAACCAGCCACCTTAAATACCTAATACTATCGTTGTCTACGCATTACATGTCATTTCATAGCCTATCACTCCCATTCTTTATGGACAACCGTTGCTCATCTGACCGACTTTTGGTCCTCATTATGAGGCCGGGAGAGCGGTGTTGGTTTCGACCTTGAACCGGAACGAATTTCGCATGCCTGGAGTGGATTCATCCCGTGCCACACACCTTGAAGGTGACTTGCGCAGTGCATCGTAGATATATGAGGATGTAATCTTAATACCTTTTCGAACAAATTCGTCCGTGAACCCTCGAGAGTATTACTCTGGAATCCCTTTGAGTGTATTTCTATCGGCAAAAAATGACATTGCGATGAAAACTACTGCAGATACTGATCGATTACCGTTCTACAATGAAACGTTTCACTTCTGCAAACAAAAGTGAAACGTTTCTTGCGAGTTGCCTTTTCTTAGTAATTTCTTGGTTCTATTCCATAACATTTTTTTCCATACCTCGGCCTCGGTCCATGCTGGGTGGCTGTATACCTCGGCCGAAAACGCACTTTTAGTTCTGGCTTCTGCCGCGGCCGCGGAGAGCTATTCGCCTTTCGCCAGCCTATTTACCTTCCCGCCATTCCCCGCCCCGCCTAAAAACGCTGACCGGCAAAAAGTGGGGGAAAGGGAAGTTCATGGTGATGAAGATAAGGCTATCTCCTACAACCGGTTCTATTCTGTTGTCCTCCACATATATGACTATATGTGCTGTTATATATACCTACAACATGAGCATCTTTCATGACATTTTTTGCTCGAGAGTTAGGTGCAAGGTCGTAAAATTCGCCCCGCTAACTCCCTTCCCAGTAAAACACTCCGGCGTTGACACTGCCTCGGTGGCGGCCGCATTGCCTCTCAATGCTGTTTGCGTTATTGGGTCCTTTATCTTCAATTATCAAGGCTTGATTAAAGAAAACATATCGCACCATCGCAAAAATTACAACAAATATTCAGCTTAGATTTTCACCTTCTATCCCAAGTTACAGATAGTGATGGGTCGGTCATGAGCGATCGAATCACATGACCCGGGTCATCTCGGAGATTGATCGGCGAACGGGGTCATTCAGATGACCGAGAGGATAATTTTCAGACGCAGGTAGTTCGCGACCCTGGTCGTTCTCCATCAATCAATCGCGACCAGTTGGTCATTTGTGATTATTTGTTCACCTAGAGGGTCACTTTTGGACGTAGGTCGTTCACGACCAAAAGCTATATGTATGGGAAGCAGTCGATCGTTGTGAAAGGAAATTGTAGTGAACTGGTGGTGGAACACAGGTACTGCTGTCTCCGGAGTGCTTTGTATTGCAGCCCCCGGCCTGTCAGAATTGCAAGGGAGAATGTAGAAATAGGCAATATCACTTACGACTAATTCTGTTGTAACTGAGTTGACACTGAACTCAGATTTTTTTAAGTGTGACTGACAAAGTAGGTCCGTGGTTTTCCTCGACAATTCTTGCCATTTCCTTAAAATTTCAAAAATAAGTGTAAATGTTATGAACCGGTGCATCCTCAACAACCATGGGATTGCTCCAAAAGTATATTTCGGTGCTACAGACGCATTCAACGACCCCGAAAACCCCATAATAGTACTAATATATAATGAGTCATACATCTGTAACTTATAGATGTGTGACTTGTTTTATTCTAGGGAAATTGGAGCGATGTATCACTTCACATAGAATTCAATGAATTGTGCCACATAGTAAATAAAAAATCTCATCTTAATAATGATACCACAACATTAGCCACACACTACTTTTGGGATGATTATCAAAAATAAGAGGACGTTTTCAACACGATATCTACATCTACATCTACAAAATACCCTGCAAGCCACCTCAGGGGTGTGTGGCAGGGGGTGATCAATCACCAACATAAATTACACTATATCCTAAAGTTAGTGTAACTACGACCAATTATGCATCAGCATAGATCGCTAATGTCTGTCATGAGGCGAAGCCTTACAAGCATGCAACACTACACTACAGATGTCATCAAAATGGAGAGTGACCTCAATATACATGCATTCCACAACTACACAGATGGACAGGGACTCAAGACCCATGTAGAAAACATGCAAGGCGTGCTGCTAGTATGTACTAGGCAACAGATAAGGATTCAAGTATTAGGAGTACTACCACTACTAAGAGCTACACTACCTAACGACAAACCTAGATAAAAGTCTCATGGCAGCTATTATGGTCCCTTATCGTTCGTGGGAAAAATGACATCTTAAAATGATATCGCACGGCCATGCGCGTCAGAGAGACATTATTAAGCAAACAAGGAAGTTCATGTCGGAAATGTAAAGCCGTGTGATAGGTACGTATGTTTTCGCAATTGTTTATTTTTTTATTTAAATGCTCATCGTTATACTTTCTATGAAATTGAAAAAAAACTCTGCTGTAAAGGCGTTTTTAGCGTACGGCGTGGAACAAATGAATCAATTTAATGCCTCAAATATTTTAGATGTAAATTTAGCTATTTCCTGAGAAATTCAGTGATATAAAACAAAGTTTATGCGTCAATCATACATGCATAATTGTTTCGTACTTCTTGCATCTGCTTCAATTAAAAAATACATTTCAAATGTGGTCTCTGTTGTGACTATTGGAAACTGTCGCTCTAACTACCTTGACTTCCGGTTAAGTTTCCGGAAATGGCTGTGTATTATCTTCATTTTACCGGACGACCACCCTTTAGCCCTGTACACATGGTGACATTACCGGTGGCATTACTGGCACGGGAATCTGTGTGAACAACCAAATTGCACACCATCTGCTGGTATCTACAATCTACATCTACGAAGTACCGTGTAAGCCACCACTGGGGTGTGTGGCACGGGGTGATTCCACACCAGGAATGCAGCACTCGTCCCAGCACAATTCGGGGCCTCGCACGTTCCCCGGCCGCCAGGCGCAGACCAAAAAGTAGTCGGGAGAACAGTGCGTTGTCAAACCAGAAACTGGGAGAGTGTTACGTAAATGAACATGCAAACATGCATTACAATGCTAAAGACACACCTAGGGGTTAATTTTACTAATACTATTAATTTATGAATGCTACGAGATACTACTACATGCAGAGAACAAAATAAAATATTGCCGAACAAATCAAGCGGTGTGAAGTGTTAGTAATGACGCTATGTTACTAAACACAAGTGAAAATTCTACTCTACCTAGTAAGAGTGGGAGTTTCATATGATTGATCTATCGCAACTATTATGATCCCTTATTGCACGTGGAAAAATGGCATTTTAAATCTATCGGTATGCGATGGGATGGCTTGTGATTGCCTTGCTCTAATAAGGATTAGAGCACGTTCAATTTTTCCTAACTATCTGGCAGCAAATCTGTGCACATTTTCGCCTTCATTTGTTTCTGAGTCGATAAATAAAATTATATGGTTTTGAAATGAGTATCAAATGCTGATTCAACTAGCCAGTGAGCGTTAAAATAATTGTTTTTAATTTATTTTAGTTGTTATTCACTCTTCTGGGTAATTATGCATGTATACGATCAACGACTATGTTTACCAAAACTAAGCACGTTCATAAAAATGATGGTGAGCAATTTACTCCGGTCAAGTGAATAATTCAATGCTTCACTTTCGTTACTAATCATCGCCAATGCAATCTGAACGTCCATGATATACGCAAAGCAATCAGCTGCGCTAAATAGTTTCCGCGACATGTTTACTTCCTGTAGCTTCGATTGTACACAGCGGTCTAATGTTGCTCACCATAGGTTGCTGCAGTTCCATTTGACGTGTCTGGACGCAGGACTGAATACCAATTCTGGCTCAGTAAGTGTTCCGGGTGTACTGGGCTTTAAGTGTGACTGCTTCCGTATTAAATGGCCGTTCGAGCAATTGCAAGGGATACATGACAAACAATGAATTTTTATTGGACGTAAGTTAATTGATCATCATAAATGTAATATACACGCTTTGCAACGAAAACAATCGTTGATCATGTACTTTTGCATAACTACTATGAAGAATAAACAATAACACGCATGAAAATAAATTATTTTACCATTCACTTATTAGATGGAGCTACATTCAACATTTCCATTTAAATCTTCCTCTTTGTACTGTTTCATTTCTCCATTCACCTCTCCACAAATGAAGGCAGAAATGCGCACTACATTACTGCCTGATCGCTAGAAAATTGAACGTGTTCTAATCCTTACCTGGGCAAGGCAATCGCTAGCGATTCTATCGCAAGCCAGTAGATGGCATGCATGCCCTTTGCTTGTTCACACAGAGAAATTTATCACTCGCCACTTTCTGCGCCAGTTCTGGCGCCAGTGATGTCGTCGTGTGCACAGGGCTCGCAATCAATAAAGCCGTCGTCTATGGACCCAGGTGATCTCACTGCTTGCTGACTGGAGAACGGTCTGAAAGCAGGTCGCTGGAGATATGATTGGGGAAGGTGCAGTGGATGAGACGTGGATAAGGGGGGGAGAGCCTATCCAAGGCCACCAACCGTAGGCGAGGAACCTCCTGGTTCATCGTCCCATTTTTCCTCCCGACAAAAACACCACACAACAACCTACGGCGCATTCTGCGAGGAGGAAGACGAGGAAAAAAAAGGCCGCTCACATGTAGGCATAGCCACCCTTTAGCCACACCCTCATTCCCCGAGGCAAGGCCGGAGCAAGAGGCAAGGTCACGACCAAGGTTACAACAACTAGCGACTGGGCGAAGGCTTGATTCTTGGGATGGGTGTGCGAGGGGGGGGGGCGAATAAGATGAATAATCGTCAGTGGGGGAAGGGCGTATGGCAGCTGTAGTGGGGGAGGGGGGTTCGAGGGCCTAAAACGTCCTGATGTTGCGGGTGGGGGCGAGGGAAGAGACGAGAAAGGTTTCTGTGTGTCTGGCTGGGCCGTTGCCGCTCGGTCGTTGGCGGAGATACCGTTACTTGTAGCCCGGGGGAGAAAGAATGGGAGAGAGGTATTTTTTCTCTTTTGGAGAGAGAGCGAAGATTTGAAGACAGTGGAAATGGGAGCAGGTCCCATCCTATACCACCGCCATCTAATGCCCCGTTTAGACTACTATCGCAGTACGTACTATCGTTTTCACTGAAATGTAGACACCCAAACTGATTGTACTGATTTGATAAAATGGGGCCGGGTCGGAAAAAACATAAGAGGGTTGGCACACGAGGCTAGCTGCGGCCTTTGCCTTAACGTCACCGAGAGCCGACGAGGACGGACGTGGATGCGACCGGGCTAGCAGAATTAGAGTAAAATAAACTCCGAGAGCATAAGCCCTAGCGAAAGGAATGCACTGAGGAAACTCACGTCCACGCACACGTTGGGGCGATCGGAGTATTTTCTTTTGGGCTCCGTCGCGAGGTTTTTCCTCTCCCTAGATTCAGGTTTACGCTCACCGTGAGTGTCTCGGAGGGAAGCGGCTCCGTAGCCGAGATGGTTAATTCCATTCGCCGAAGTTGGTGTGAGGTTTTGGCAGGGTTCGAATCCGTAGTCAGCCCAATTTTTTAATCTTTTAGATTAAAAAGATGCATTCTTCATATCAACACAATTTATATAGTTGACAAAAGAAAGAGTTAATGCGGTTTTTTATTTACGGCTTAATTTATAAAAATAATGACTTTCTACGCTCTGATCTAACGCTGCTGTTGTGCAGCGTGACTTCCCCGGTCTAGGCCTACTGTTCAAGGCGGCGTCGCCGTCTGCATAGCGGCGAGCCCACCTCCGAACAGTGATCCGATTTACACTCATCCTTCGCGCCACCTCTGAGATTGATATTCCAGAGGCTACCATCCCAGCGATAACGCCTCTCTCAGCAACAGAGAGCTCAGAAGACGGAGCACGTTCCATCACGACGGTGTAACACCAATGTCTCCTAAGTTTGAAGCACATATTCATGGATATACTCATCGCATTGCCAAAAGTCTATTTAATGGGTCAAAATATAAAATGGTCAAATGAAATTTAGATTCACTTTCCATAAGAATCAAAACATCAGGTTTATTCCTGTAAATTTGAAATTATTAAAAAGGTTGAAAATATTGGTGACGCTGATTTCGGTCAAACATATATAACTATTAAACATCGTAGGATAATTTTGGGTAAAAGAGCTGATATGCGTATTTATTTCCACCTGGTCCTTATAGCTTACTATGGTTCGCACACCAAGTGACAGATTAACGCACTTGGGGGCCTGTAGGCAGTACAAGCAACAATTCTTCAAAGCAAAAGCAAAAAACAAGCAACCACGTTTATAAACAAGTCGCAAGAGAAGAAAGGGGAAAACAATTCTCATAACAAGGGGCCCATAGGCAACTGCCTACTTTTGCCTCATTGTTAATCTGGCTCTGCGCACACCCACTGAAAGCAAAGCATTCGTTCTTTAAAACACCTCACTTCCCACATTTTTACGTGAAAAAGTACTGGAAGTTTGAAGATGAAAAATATCAATTGAATTACAAACCTTTTTCAAACTCCCCTCCGTTCCTTTCTCTTACCCCTCCCACACATTTCACCCCCTCTGTTCTGCGCATCTAAAGGCCGTAAGCTTTCGCGAGGAGTTGTACGTCGTGCTCCTGTGGTGTTGCTCAAAACACAAGGATTTCGTCCATTACGTTTATTACTCCCGTTAGACCCGCCAGTGCAGTTGACATTCGGCTTTGGAAGTGTTCTCCTGCTGAAGACAACCCCATGGGTAATCGGTTAAAACGGTACCTTCCGAAAGGTGTCATGAACGTAGTTAGCTCGCTTCCTTCCTCTTCCAACGGGATCTGATAATACCCCCGGCAAGCATCCAATTTGGTGAAAACCTTTGCCTCCGAGGACCTCAGCAGGGCTAGGCATTCGTCTACTGATGGAAGCTCGAGCCGTTCTCTCCGAATGTTTCTAATTAATTGGGTGAAGTCTACGCAGATTCGCACCGATCCGTCGGCTTTCGGGACGACGACCATTGGGGCGCACCAATCCGTCGGTTCGACTACCGGGGTTATGATTCCTTCTTTTTCCATCTTCTTTATTTCTTCTTCCACCTTTCTTCTCAGCGGTAGTGGTTCTCGTCTCGGAGTGGACACGGCGTAGGGTAAGGCTCCCTCCTTTAGACGAAGGATGTATGGTTCCACCATTCTTCCCAGACCGTGGAAAAGGTCACGGTATTTGTCTTCTGGTTTTCCCGAATTAATTTCCGTTATCCATGTCAAAATACCGAGGGAAGAGATCGCTAGTCGCCCCAGAAGCGCCTCCACTCTGGGGACTACGTATATTTCCTCCTCGTGTACTCGATCATTCCACCGCATGGGTTTGCGAAACTTGCCTGCCGCCGGTATCTCGTTTCGGGTAGGCCCACAGAGGCGCAAATTTGCGTCTTCCAGATGAATTCCGTTCGGCTTCTTCAACAATTTGTTTCCAATCACCGTGACATCAGCGCCCGTATCAACCTTAAACGAAATTGTTTGGTTATTTATGGTTATCCGGACTCTCCATGGGTCTTAACCTGTTGATATTGATCCCAGAAAATAGTAGGCGTCTTCCTCTGGCTGCTGATCGTCGATCTCTGCGACCTTTTTCGCCCTGCAGGTCGCTGCCCAATGTCCCTTCTGCTTGCATACTGCGCACCCAGATTGGCGAGCGGGACACTGAGCGAATGCGAGCGACGGCCGTTTCCTACACCGGGGACATGCCCACCCGCGTATATTCTTTTCGGCGATCCTTCCCTGATGTGCGGAGCGCGGCGGTGGAACTTCCTTCCGTACTGCGTCTAGTTCCGATGAGGTGTCGGACGAGACAACGATTTCCGTTGGGCTCCTGATGATCGCCTGCTGCCGGTGTACGTCTTCCGCTTGCCTAGCCTACGCGACTGCTTTTTCTGAAGTAAGGTCCGGATCCATCTGCAGCGCTTCCGACAACTTAGAATTTCGCAGACCGACCACCAGCCGGTCTCTCACTAATTCATCTTTCAGTGTACCGTAGTTGCAATTTTTAGTGGGAACATGAAGATTTCTTACGAATTCTTCTATTGTTTCGTCTTCTCCCTGAATGCGTTTGCTGAATCGGGCACGTTCGTAAATAACATTTTTCTTTTGAATAAAATGTTCTTAGAATTTCCCGAAGACGATGTCATACTTCTTTTCTTCCTCTGCCGATAAGGTGAAGGAAAGTAATATATCGTCTGCGTCGTCGCCCATTGCATAAATCAACGCGTCGACCTGTTCCTCTTCCGGTTGTTTGCTCAATCCCGAGGCGCGTCTATATCGTTCAAACCTTCTGCTCCATCTCGACCAGTCCTCTGCTACGAAGGAAAATGGCTGCGGAATGGACCACAACGGACCGCTTTTCACTTCTGTCATTTTGAATCACTACACCTGACACCGTGTATCGGGATGGCATAAATAACACGTCAAGTTCACACTGTAGAGACTTTAATATCACAAGAGCGACGGATAATACACGGCTGGGGCTTGACTCGCACTGACGAAGGCTTGCCCCGAAGGCTATCTTGTTCCAGTATTTATGCAGGTCTCTGGTTCTCGAACCTTCCCGATCTGTTGACCTTGACGCCCCTCGTGCTCACTCCGCTGCCCGAGAACTTTCCGAATATTTTCCTGGCGTATGCTGACTCAACCGCTGCAAATATGGTTGTAATTTTCAAACAATAAATACCGTGGGAAATGTAATCTGTAAGAAGTTAATCCTGGAAAAATATTTAAAATCGGCTCGTACATTGTAGAAACAGTTTTACTCATGATACAATTTTGCTCCTGATTTTTTTACTGTTTCCCCTGGCTACGTCTTTGTAGCAAATAAGATGAAGACAATGGAAATAGAGAGGTAATTCAAATACTCCTTTTTCCCAAGCACAATGCAAGACCTCAAAATAATAACGGTAATGCAACCATAAATATAAGCTCAGCGATATCGTATGTGCATCGAATACTTTTCCTCTCACCAAATGCCTTGTGAAAAATCGTCGTCAGAAAGTATTTACTTTAGTATTTACTTTCTGACAACGTTAATAACATTTTACTAAACATACATATTACGGTAGATCAATTCATGAGAACAAAATTAGAGAACTAGACTGCAAAATGGGCAGATTTAAAGTGTAATGCTTCCCGCGAACGATAATAGACCATAACAGATATTAATCAGACTTTTAATTAGGTATGTCGATACGTAGGGTAGCTAGTTATTTGATATATTCCCTTATACTTGTATCCTTATCTGCTACCTAGTACTTACAGAACGCCGCGCATGTTTTCAATATAATTCTTGTATCCCTGTTCATTTATGTAGTTGCAAAATACATCAATACAAACGGCCCCTTTAACATTGGTAGCATACCAATAGTGTAGTGCATGCTTGTGAGGTTTCGCCTCCTGACAAGCATTAATGGTATGCAAGCTCCTAAGGTAATGCATCAATAGTTGTAGCTATATTAACTTTCATTGAGTATAGTGTATTGCATGATGGTGGCTACTCACCCCCTGCCACAAACCCTTGAATTCAGGGTATTTTACTGATGTAGATTAATGCAACTTGCTTTCATTATAATACCAATTTCGTAGCATTCACTCAAATGTAAACGACGGAAACGAAAATACAATGGAGTGAATGAAAACAACAGCTACGCCAGAGTGAGGTTTGATCTGAGTCAAGTCATGAACGAGAGGACATAGATTGGAGCGAAAAGTCCACCACGTCCCCCCCTCCTCTGAAGTCACGTGACATGTGTTACACACTTCGTGGGAAACGTAATAAGACCGAGGGCGAAGACCCCTAATGGGCGAAAAACAAGCAGCGCCGCTACACAAGAATCTAGATACGTGGGTGCATAACGGCACCAGCTGTCAAATGGTCATGTCCTCCTAATACTCAGGCGATAATTGACAGAAGTGGATCACGGAATTCATTGAATTTCCACAAGAAAGCCATGAGTGAACAGGGTGAAATACACACATTGAATAAAAATCGTTCGCATTCATGCATTAAAGTAAAGAAATTTTCCAGAACAAAAAGTCAAGACTTATCACTACATAAGGTAAGAAAGCACAACCTCGATTGAGTAGAGAAGTGTACTAACTAGGGTAGTGCCCAGAAGTAAATCGGGCAAGTACTAAGGATTTTGGAAAGAGAATTGGGCTACTTACGAAAGAGCGTTCGATAATGGGAGAGAAATGATCACAGGAGCTTTTTTGTGTAAGAATGTTATGAAAAGACTGGTGAGAAATAATTATGGACTATAAAGTGGTTGGGACCACATCAGTTCGAGAAATAAAAAATGGAGATCAATCAAAGCAAAGCTAAAGAAATGAGGTTATTTGGGTCAACGAAAGCAAGGCTGACTATTGAAGTTGGAGCACACTAATTGGAGCCAGTGGTGAATTTCAATTACTTTGGTTAAACGTTTACATAATATATTGACATAGAAGTGAAGATACTAAAAGGAGAATAGAGTTATCAGAGTAGGATCGCACTATTAGTGGACATCTAACGACGGAACCTTGTGTAGTAATGTAAATAGAAGACTGGCGAAGAATCTAATATCGAGTACCACGTTGCATGGGGCAGAAACGGAGACAGAAGAAAGGAATATGAATGGAGTAAGTCCGATGGACAGAAAGGAAGACGAATTTAGAAGAGCCCGCCAAGGTGATTTAGGAGAAGAAATTGCTGCAGGAGATTGAGATGAGGCAAATTAGATGATACAGGGGATAAGAGCGTAATACTGATACCGATTAGATAATTGGGTCTCCTTATTAAATTGGCAGATTCAATCAACTGGATCATTGTCGTAACCAGGCGAGGTCCGGACCCACCCTTCCAAAAAAAATTTGAATTTATTTTTAAAAAGAGGACACTTAAGAAGAAAGTTAAATTTTTAAATCAAGAAAATTTATTTAATTTATTCCTTATTTGCTTAAGTTTATCAACAATTATAATTGTAGTTTTCAAACAAAATACCGTGGGTATTACCCACGAAAAATACCCAGCAATAACATTAAAATCGGCTGTTACACCACAGACGCAATTGTACTTTTAATATTCCCATTCACAATTTTGCTTCTGATTTTTTAACTCCCCCTGCCCCCCACCACACAGAGTATGGAACCTCCCAAAACGAAGCTCTGGCTACGTCTCTGTAGTAAAAAAGATTATGATAATAGAACTAGAAAGGTAGTTCAAATACTCCTTTTTCCCAAGCACAATTCAAGACATTAACATAATAACGGTATGATACCCATAAATTTAAGCTCAGCATTATTGTAAGTGTATCGACTACTTATCTCCTCACCAAATGCCCTCTGTCCTAATACCAAAGACACAACCTGTATATCGTTGGGCACAACGTAAATGTAATTATTTTTAGAAGTAATTTACTGGTTAAAGAAGGTTTAAGTGGAAGAAGGAATACCTGTATTAATATTTTTACAGCCGCAGGCACTTGTCTCCTCTTGCGTGCTAATGTGATTTCAGCCATAATCTCGGCATATGTTCTGTCTGGCATCATGCCATCCATAAGGCGTATTCTCTTTCTTTACCTTCCCCACTTACAAAGTTGCATCCCGTCTATCACGACAGAAGAGGCGGGAAATTAGAATGACGTAAATCCTCTAGAACTTTCAAAAATAAATATAACATTCAATTCTGTGCTTTTCTGATGAGCTAAGTGGAAGTCCCTGATGAAAACAAACAGTAACATGTTAAAAACTCATAGCTGACGATAGAAATTATTTCATGGCATGACCAGTTTCTTCACAAAGAGTGAGATGTCACCTAAATGACGAAAGCGTTCATACCTAATTGAAAAATCATAGGATCAGCCATGTGTTAATAATTTTTCAAATTCCTAATTTATACTTAATCGGGCAAAAAGGTTTTAATATTCCAAATTAGGTCAACTTTGAACTCATTACAGGTTGTCCAAAAAACCTACTGATCAAAAGTAAGAATGCCAAACGACAAAATGAGTGAGTATATGCTCTTATTCATCATCAGCGTCAGTGTTTCCAACCTAATATCAGTTACCTGCAGCGCTCCTATTATCCTTTTCCATGGCAACTGCTACACTTCCTAGTACATATATAATTATTCCCCAACTCCCCCCTCGTTTTCCCTTGTTAGTTGTCCCATTGTCTTCCATGTGAGAATTTTCCGTATATTTTTTCCCTAGAATAGGTTACCAACGGATTCATTGTACCTCTGGAAATGGTCAAACTACCATGTTTTTTTTCGCAGACGTGTATTCGATACTTTATCAAACATCCTTTTATAGGCATGAAACTTATCATTGACACGCATTTACGCGTCAACATAATTCTGATAAAAATAATTCGCTGCAAATGACGGTTAAGCAGTGGATTAGGTAGGATGGGGATTTGAAAGTATTTTCTTTTTAAACCATGTGTTTTCCGTAGGAAAACTAAAGTGAGTGTTTTCAGGTAACTTGCATAAATGGAAAGCGACGGATATTCACAACGTACTATCGAGTCTTCGAGCAAACTTCGAGCAAACGAGTTTTAGATTTGCCTTTGAACATCGGCATTTCTGCCCAGCACCAATTTTCAAGGGCTCTTATTTTGATCTGTTTTTCAATAATGCACGCCTCTGTTTCATTTACATTTACAATGTACTGTTCAAGCCACCTCAAGGATGTGTGGCCGGTACGGTATTTATACCAACATGCACCGCACTAAACGCCATATATTTACAGATACTTGCTTTAATAGTGCCTTATGCAAATATGTGGCTTGGTGAATTTCCACCAACATGCCCTACAGTACGCGCTACAAATGTAAAAGAAACTATAATTATGCAATGTTTCATCCAATTCATTAAGCAAATACATACATTCAAAGAGGTACAAGTTGCTCGGCAAGGATGCGGAAAGTGCAGTTAGCACTAATTGGTATGTTAATTAAGAATCATTAGATAGCAAATCAACTAATTAGCAAGACCACTTGTTGAACAACCTAATTATAACGTCTCAAAGGCACCTACTATGATATCAAACCATTCGCGGAATAGCGAAATTTTAGACCTGTTCATTCTGCAGTATATTTTCCTAACTCTATTCTCATGATCTGATCCACCGCATTATGTGGGGTTTCGTAAAATGTTTTTGACGACGCCAGAAAATAGATCAACTTGGATCTTACAAGATTGCAACAATTTTAACAGTGGATCTAATTACCCTTAGCATCCTAACTGCTAATGTAGGCTTGTAATGCTATTGACATTATCGTAGTGACCATGCACGCGTTCTAACTCTGTATTTCAGCCTATCTCATAAGGATACCAAATACTGACGGCGTATTCCGAATGAGTTCTATTAAGAGAGAGAGGTAGAACAGTTTCCTAAATTTATTACTTAAGTGCATACACGAGTGTTCTCACATGCTGCTTTCCCCTCCAAAATTAGATCCTATTTGATCTGCCTCTTTTTTATGAATACCTTATTTCGCAGAAATATGCAGATGTCCAATATGCTTCTTCCATTCCGCGTCGTACTGCTTCCGGGACTAACGAATGATTCAACCAACTCAAATATCTCTCCATTAAGTCTTCCGATTGAAATTTTTTTCGTTTTCTTCTTCTCGATTTTCCTATTGCATTCTTGGAACCATTATTTTATTCTAAACTTTTTCGTAATACTTTTTTCTTTTATTTTCAACAACGCAAAAACACAATAGAGCTGTAATATGCATTTCCTTGGGCTTCACAAGCTCATTAGCAAAATAAATGTCATCATTTGAAAAACAAGACACGCTACAAAGAGGTGCTCAGAGTTTCTAACATTCTAACCCATCAGTTGTTTTCTGTTTACATTCATATAATTTCTCCGGTAAAACGCCTGGCTGTCCTGCCCTGCTAACACATTCACAAAATGTTATCATTATTGGTTAGGTATTCAATTTTTGCAATTGCCTACCCTTCTCATTAGTGATAACGGCCACAAGCGGTAAGCCCACAAATAGTACTGTACTGCAACGGTTTTTATAATTCTACCTCCTTCAATTGATTTCAGCCACGTCGGCGTACCTGAGGAATTCCTACCCGGCAGCAGCGACGACGACGACAACGTCAGGGGTGCGGAAGTGGCCGCCGCACCCGATGGCCGGGGGTCGGGTGCCCCCAGGGGGTGCGGCAGTCGGCGAGGGGGGCAAGAGAGGGGAGCAGGAGCGGTCGTCCGGTACCCAGTGCACCCTTACCCTGTTCTGCTGGCTGGCAGGGGGTTGGCCCGCGAGGAAGGGGTGTACTATGGAGGCGGCCGGCGGTGCACTGGTGGCCCCGTGGTGGCTCCTTACGGCGCGGTGCACGCCGCAGGGTGCCGGACCCCAGCCTCCAGCAAAGCAGGCTTTCATACGGCGACCACCTCTGCCCCCTCGCCTTCCTCCACCCCATCCTCTGCCAGACCGGCGACACCACATCGTCGTGGACAACCCGCGACCGTCTCGGCCACCGAAGAGGGAAATGGGTAAGTTGGTGAATATACAACCCTCATCAACAGAGTGGGTTGGTGATTGGGGGGTGGTGTAGTTTTAGTGTGGTGATAGTTGTAGCGTATTTTTTAAAAGAAAAAAATCCCCCGAGTGGGTTGGTGAATCAAGGGGGGTGTGGTTGTAGTATGGTCAAAGTTGTAGCTGAAACGGTAGGGGAAGAGGTTGTGTAAAGCGCGTCGTAAAGCGGGGATAGTTTAAGTTGAAGGCGGGAAAAGTCATGGGCGAGTTGTTTAAAGCGAAGAGGAGTAACTGCTTGAACGCTGCGCCATCCCGGGGAAATAGGAGGAAAAGGTCAGATTTTCGAACATGACGTCGAGAAAGAAATGCACTTCACAGACAGGTTTAAGTGAATTATATTGGAAAGGGAAATGATTAATGAAGAAAATGAAAGAATAGTATAAATGTGCATATGTATATAGCATAGTAACATATGTGAAATAGGTGGTTGAAGGTGAGCGGAAAACATGTGAATTGGAGGAATTCGCAGACTGGACGCTTCGATACAATTACCCCTTTCATTTCGGAAACTAAAAATTACATTTTGTAATGGTCCACTAAATTGATTTATTTCTAGCGACCCGAGTTTCATAACGCAGTGACATCTTCAGGTACATTGATCATTTTTACACCCATATACATACATAAATCCTGGTGCTTAGGGGTATGAGGGGAAGTAAGGGGGATACTTTCTTTTGAACCACCTACCCAATAGTAAGTATACGGATCATAATATTAGTTTTAATTTTACAGTAAAATACATGTCATACTGTTAAAAAAAACGTTAAAAAATGACCGAATGCAAAATAAATAGACGTCATGAAACAGGAAAATAAAAGTCATAGAATAAAGGTCATGTAAAATGAAAAATGAAAGTCATAAATGTCCCGTCTCTGTTTATAAGTTAATGAAGAAATAGTATATGCATTTATTAAGTGAATGCTAATTATAGTTAATTTGAGTAGATATTTGCATGTTTTCTTTTGAAACAAATAAGTATTTTTTAATTTATAAATTTTAAATCGAAAATTAATAATTCCCTTGGTGTGCCTATCTGGCTATGTTTCTGCCCACATGTCTATCTAAAACCACGCCTGTATTACTAGCTTTCTACCCTCGTAACTCGAATTCTAGTAACCATCATTCAACCCTAGTAACTTTTGCGTGTGTTTTTGCAACAACTTAAACAAGTTTACCACGGTAGGCGATAATTAGCCTTCACCCGGGGAACTTTTTACTTGCTTTCGAGTTCCTAAGGAAGAAAATTTAGCAATGTAAGCGGGGCATAACGCTGCAATACAATAACTGATAACACCAATTTCGCTGAGGATGACGTCATTTTTGACGGGTGATAGCTAGAAAAAAATAATTATCTTTATTCTCCTAAGACCTTCAGTGATATTCTTCATATTTTATTCTTCATATATCAGATACATCTATCTTTTTCTATAAAACTGAATTCTGTTTTCTTCGAACGTCATAGACTTCCAAATCCCTTGACGGATTCGAACAATATTTTGCACACATGTTGCTTAGGGCCTAGAATGATTAAACGTTTATATTTGATAGGCTCAAAGGCCCCAGAAACCCCTAAATCTCCCGTAATTTTACCAACCTTTACTTCCATAAGAAAAGCATTGTATTCAGTGCAGTGGTATCTTTTTCTCCTAATTTTAAATCTTGCAGTCCATGAAGTAGGCTTCATAGTTTCTGTATCAGATGACTGAGTGAACAAAAGTTTTAATTATTGCATTATATTTTCGTATGGTGTAATATAAGGGGAAAGGTATTGTACGCATCGTACATTTGAGCGAACTAGTGACATTATTCCGTTCTAGGGCAGGAGCATAACTATAATGTGCAAACATCTGCTGTTAAATCAGCTTTTTAATCAGATCAATGAATCACGCATGGTTTTTACGGAATTGCTACATTGGTATTTTTATGTCTCGCCTATCGATAGCGCCCACTTCAACATTGACTATCTGATGGAATATACAAAAGCCGTAAATATAACAGCTTCCGGCTGGACCTGGTGGAAGTTGTCGATATTCATGATGAATCCAACACTGTTATCTTCCACAGACTTATTTAGATGGCACAAAATAAATCGGTGGAGTATTACAAAATGCTTTATTCATTGTGAATAAAAAACCTGAACTCTTGTTTAACTACAAGCTAACATTAATACTACTGTGCCATGTGGTTAACGTTAACTAGACATTGTAGCCGAAGACGTATAAAATAAATAAAAACTTACATTATTTGTACCAAACAGAACTTACTTTGCGAACCGGCCTGGTATAAGCCTCCCTGTTCCAAATCAAAGACTGCGTCAAGTAATGCAAGACTGTTCCAAAAGAATCGGGACCTTATACAGGGCGTAACCTGGAAAATATAATAATTATAATAAGAATGGAATGTATGGCAGAAGGTAGCAGACAATCCCGCCACCGGCTTTAGCCTAATATCACCAAAATGTGGTAAGAAGACCAATTTCATATCCGAAGGAGGGAATTTTGTAGTTGAAGTGCTCTTCCAAATGCACCAAAGTGGGGATCGGATTACCAGTGAAAAATTGCAGCCACCACCGATCCCGGGAACTCCGCGTGGGAAACCAGTACTCCATTCACCTAGTCACCCAGATTTGAAACTCGATTACAGGTGACCAATCCCTCGACGAGCCGGGAGCTCATGCGGTTCCATCTTAAACCTTTCGTTTTTTTCCGAGTCCCCCCTCAAACATCAGATGATTCTAAAAGGGAAAGTGATAATGGGGTCGTTTCTCACTCAGCCGTGCCCGGATTTCCTCGTTCGCAGAGAGCGCGCCATCCCCAAGATATGTAATTTTGCGGGATTTCCCATCGAGGATCGGATTGAAGTGGTGGCCGGTTACTGGTTTACCATTCCAAGAGCCTGGGTTGGAACCCGGCACGGGCGGAGATTTTACATAGGAATCCCGATCCCTGCTTGGTTGTTATATGGAGAGCACTTCAAGTGTAGTACTTACAACTCAATCTACATCTACGTGATAGCCTTCAGGCAATCCCAACGGTGTGTGAAGGAAATGATACCTCATCAGGCAGACTACGGCCCAAACCGTTAAACTTAATTTTAATCGCAATTTTTTCCGCACATACTGTTAAATAACGAGTGTCCAATTAGATTTTACAAACAAAACGGACGCTAATTACCGCTTTACTCATCCGAGATGAGAACTGTATTCATACGTCACGTAAACCATTAATTTGGAGCTCAACCATGCTATTATGCAAAAATCATTGGGTACATAAAATATAGAACTACTTATTAGTATTCCATGCAGAAATTGGAAGTTGTGCAAAAGTAAAAAAAAATAAAAAAGAACATAAAAACAACGCTACATATCCTTACCATCCAGATTATTGGAGGCTCTCATAACTTATTGCATCCCCAAATCATACACGGAAAAAAATGACGTTATAAACCTATCCGTCCAGCAATCTATCTCTCTAAATTAGTGCATAAGATGGAACCAACGACTGTAGCTCGGAGATTTCACTCTGTTTTTGTGCGTTCTCCAAGAGGAAACTCGCCACAAATTAACTAAGGAGATTAATCCTATAATTTAATCAACGCTGTGATAGCAATTTACATCCCAATATCATCCCATCATACAAGATTTTATCACAAATAGAGAACATGTATAATCAAGAAGCCATTTACATATTTTCAGGGTCCGTTCACCATCAATTAATGTCTTATACGCGATAATCACTAAAAGGATGGGATGGTTCATTGGACCCATTTTTCGAATTTAAAAAAATTTGGGGAATTATTTTTCATTCTATTCCTATCAAATTTTGTGACTTTGCTCAAAATTACATCTATTTCAAATATTTATGACAATAAATACACATTCTTAATTGTGCAATGTTACACAGAAAATATACCTAGAAGGACTAAAAGGGGTAATTTGACCCCTCCTTGCAGTCGTTGACAATCCGTTTGCGTTTTCTTTCCAATTCCTTCTCTTTTAAGTATTGCATAATTAGTTTGCATTACTTTTTTATGAATAATACTGCATTTATGTAACGATTAGTGATTTTATCTTAATTTTAATGTCTATTTATTCATACTCACGTTTCTCATAGTTAAGCCTCGGCACAATTAGCGAAAAAAGGTCAGTAACGCTTCATGTCGTTGAATACTTGTCAACGATTGGAAAAGATTATGTAGCAAATTTATTTCGATCGTTTAAAATTAACGTTTAATTGTTACAAGCATTGCATATGACGTCCACTCCGCTCCGCCCGTATAAATCAGCATACGCGTGGTACATCCCCTATTACTCGCATTCCTATAAAAAGAAGATACAAGGATCCCAAATGCAAAGAATAAGCCGTACCATTGATCTACCTCATTGTCTTGCACTTCAACCATGATTACAATCCCACAAACCAACCATTTCCGTAGTGTCCGTCCACAGTAATTTTTATCTGCCTTAATAATGTGGCGGCTGGTGTACTGGACGCAAGCTCAAAATTGTCTTCATCTAAATTATTCTATTCCCAATGTAATGAAAACCTCTCCTTTGGAGATAGAAGACAAGAAAGACCAACCTTCCCTACCCTCAACCCCCAAGAATGAGTTCGCGGAAATGGACAGTGCTTGTCCCAATTACGCATCAGGTGGGAGTCTATATTTTTTTACGCATTGAAAATACTCTTCGGAACCATCTTACAAACTGCCAATTACAACATATACTTCTCCGCTACTCATCATCTACAAATTTTGTAAAAGGAGATTATTTCTCTTCTTTGAACTATGATACTATACGGGCAAGCATACTTCCTTCCGGCCGTGTAAAAATTGAAATGTATGCAACTGAAATGAATTGGAACAAACGCGGCCACTTCCTTATTTATTATAAAGCAAAAGATTTATTAAAGAAATTTGCTTTCACTAAGCTCGATGGCCTCAGTTTATTATTTCTCGTACACAAAACAAAACTGAGAGAAAAATAGACTTCTTTGAGAAAGAAATAAAGGTGTAGTTGAGGTAATGAGCTGTATGAGCATAACACATTCCTTTCGTTCATAGGTTATTATATCAAGTTCCATTCAGTCAATCACACTTGTCAACAATAAATTGCTTATAGAGCGGGATTTTTTACAAAGAAAAAACAAATAGTAAGTTCAGAAGAGAGAAATGCATTACAAGCTAAGTAGAAGAATTGGTGGGAATAATAAGTGACATGAAACCCTCGTCGAACCACGAAAGTCAAAATAGCCGGCCTACAGCCAAAGTTTTAGCATCACTAAGGGATCGAATAAGGAAACTTGTCAAATGAATCAAAATTCAACAAATATTTACCATCAAGTAGATCTTCTGGGGAAGTAGGACCCCCTCAACTAATGAACTAACTGCAGTAGCCATGGTAACAACGCGCCGGACTAACGGCTCTAATTTAATAAAAACCAGGTTCAAATCCATCCCGGGGAATGGATGTTGAGCTAATCTTAAGACTAAGGTCTTTGAATCAATTCATATCAAATGCTACACAAATGACAGGAAAATTGTAGCGGTCAAATGACCCCCAACCGTCCTACGTAGAGCGTACAAAACTCCCATCCTCCAACTGTTAAATTATAAATCAATTGGAGTCTACAATTTCTCTCTGAGAGAGTCGCAATTTAAGGATTACCGATTCACCTGAATCTTCTGTACACCATTAGCAACTTTGTCCTTTTTCGTTCATTGAAGGATTCTACCAGCTGATTGGTAGGTTCTTGGACAGTCCCCATTCTGCATCCCAATTTCAGAGACATTGTCTCGCTTTTCCTCCTGAGTATGTCCCGCCATTAGATCCCTCTTAAATTCCTCATATCTTCTACCTCCTCTTATTTCGTCCAGGATACCTATCCTCTTCCTAATTCTTCCACGCTTCCCCAGTGTTCTCCCCTCTATTACCCTCTTCAGCGTCCCCTCTCCTGTCAAAATTTGTAAAAATACATTTTCAACTTTCATTTTCCACATTTTCCGAATCCTTCTCGTATCAGATTACTCGGGAAAGGTAAAGTCTAAACGGCTTTGTATATCGTTGTCTCCCCTGAATTCCACGGAATTCTTCCTCTCCTTGCTTCAGAGTGCGGCATCCCAAGGCTCTCCCCTCGCGGCATCTCTTACCGGGACGAGTATTCTGCAGAGGATGAGTCAGGGGAGGATGAGGAGGACCCCCCTCGGCCAAAGGACGACGACTTCCTCGACGACTCAGAGGACGGCGCCCTGCGGGTGGGCGAGCAGTCAGCGGCAGAGCTCGGCGGTCCAGAGTACAACGCCGCGGGGAGGCTGCGGTCGGACGTGATGACCAAGAGGATAGTCGGAGGCAGTGAGGCTCGCTTCGGTGAGTTCCCGTGGCAGGCTCACATCCGGATCGCCGGCTATCAGTGCGGAGGAGTGCTCGTGGGTCGGGCACACGTCGCCACGGCCGCGCATTGCGTCCACAGGTGAGGTTATTTATTTTATCTATTTACATTTAAGTAGCAAGAACACATTAAGCCTTGCAGCATAGTAACGTCGAGTTC
Source organism: Pyrrhosoma nymphula (assembly GCA_963573305.1). NCBI lineage: Eukaryota > Metazoa > Arthropoda > Insecta > Odonata > Coenagrionidae > Pyrrhosoma > Pyrrhosoma nymphula. The sequence goes on along the minus strand of OY754339.1, from coordinate 61,533,659 downwards.
ACACGGATCCGGAACGGGTGCGGAATGCGGAAATGAATTTAGCCAATCACACTCAGCCTTTCCGAAATTTCCTTGCCAATGATTGGCTAGATACATTTCCGCGTTCCGCATTCCGCACCCGTTCCGGATCATTGTGTGCTCGGCTTAACTCTTCCCTTTGGGTTTAAATGAAAAGAAAAGAATAGCAAAATATTATGGACACTTCACGTTTTACTTATCCAAACAACGTTTCTTTTAAGGTTTCCATTCTAAGGTAATGGTTTTGTGAGTTCTTCTGGTGAGTTATTCTATTCAATTACGCCGCGATTCAAGGAGTACTTTGCAACACATGCTTTCTCCAGCCTCAATTTTCAATTATGTGGTATCTCCCCTCACCCATCGAGTACCAAGAGTAGTTCAATTTTAGTGGAGAATTTCGAGGGACGCGATAAACGAAACGGTATGATGACGCAAAATATCGACGATGCCTCTCGGTTACCGGTCTACGTCACCCGATTTGGCAATATCTGCACCGTATCGAGTGATTCATCTCCATGGTGTGTGGCACGGGGTTATTCCACACCAGGAATGCAATATTCGTCCCACATCAAGGTCCAACCTCCCCATTTCAGCATCTATTCACTCTTCCGTCACTTGTCACTCCAATATCGCACGCTGTTGGACTCGAAAGCACTTCTTCAGGCTCTAATTGGCGCGGTGGCTGGGGCACTCCGCTTCCCGCGTGATTGGGGCGGGTTCATCTTCATCTGCATCCACGAAGTACTGTGCAGGCCACCTCCATGGTATGTGGCCCGGGGTGATTCCACACCATGTATGCCATACTCATCCCAGATCAATTTCAAACCTACACACTCCCCTGACCACTAGGCGCGAAACAAAAAGTAGCCAGGAGGACAATGTACGGTTAAATCAGAGGCTAAGAACATGTTTACAACAACTAATGCTGACGAACACGCTTACATGCCGTACACGGTTTGAGATACTACTTATTTCTAGTATTAAAGTACTATTAATTTGTGGATACTATGAGACACTAATTAACGCAGAAAACATAGCCATGCGGAACATATAATGCAGTGTGTGGATTAAGTATTAATGACACCTAAATTATTAGGCACAAGTGCGAAGTCTACTTTGCGAGGTTGGGATTTTCGTAGAAACGATCCATCGCAACCATTAAAACAGCAACCCAACAAAAAAATAAAAATAAAAAACATAATCAGGGCAAATAACCAAACATAACCAATTCCAGTTAAAAAGAAGTAATGATCGTAAGGTTTTTTTTAGCCTTTGAAAAAAAGGGTTACTCCATGACTAATTCCAATTATTCTAGTCTTACCTATTTTAAGATTTACAGCTAAATTTTTCGATTTTAAACTTATGCCCATTGGCATTTCATTGGGTTAAAACTAATCTATATCTACGCAGTACACCGCGAGTGTGCAGCAGATGCTAGGAAACCAGATACTTTTGGGCTATAGAGCATGAACAAATTACTTAAACGTACCTAGCCAAAAGAAGAACTATTTCCAGTTTTCCAATGAAAAATGTATAATGCGACCAGTTTCGATGTTTGCATAAATATCTTGATGTAGCCTGAATAGTTGCCTTGACAAGGTTGAAAGTTATCGAAACCACTCGCATTTAAAAACATATATCAGGGGAAAGCTGCAAGGACCTGCAACCTTCCTTCATGTAAAAGTTCCATCACACCAGGCCTGAGGTAACATCAGTATAAATATGTATTTTGGTTGAATTTGAATTTGTGCTCTTGGCCGTGTTTCTTTTGTAATCACAAATTGTGAGAAGAAAGGAGCATAATTTAACTTTTCCTAATCCCTCCCACAACTAGCACCAGCTGATGATTGGTTAGCGTGTTACACTGACTGACTGACCAGCATAGCAATTCCTTCGTCACATACTACTTGGAATCTAAAGAGAGGGAAGCTCTTGTAAGTGATTGATTTGTAAATTAGTCGTGACGTAATTTCTTTTTCTATTTCCATGCAAGGGCCCGTCTCCGTGACATCACCGTATTTCTGGGAGAGCACGATACGCAGAACACGGGCATGTACAGCGAGCCCCTTCCAGGGGAGGCGAGGCGGGTCGTGAAGAAGGTCATACATCCAGAGTTCCAGTTCAGAGTCACGCAGCCCGACAGGTAGGTCCATATTATATGCACTTCGAATTAAAGAGAAACCCCTATTTTAACAGTCCATGAATATGAAGTATCTGGTGCTTTCCCGGCGAATCGTATGAGTAAATTCTTCACGGGTTTCCAACCGGGTCATGATTTCAGGTAATGACGTTTCGTTCACTAACTCTGACATCGTTTTCAAGGTGATTGATGATCAATCTCCTTGACAACGATGGCAGAATTAGTCATCGAAACGTCGCGTCGGTACCTGTTCAGAAACGCATGAAGGTTCGAAACCTGTGAAGAATTTACTCAGTCTATCAATACTTATATTTTTGTTCCTACATTTAAATTCAAATTACCTACCTAATTAGGGAATATGTATACGTTTGAAGATTTCCATCGCCATTATTCCCGGCAGTCATTAATCTGAAGATCGGTTTACTCCAATCGAATCTCCTCTCATCCAACCACTGTAATCATTCTTAATTCCTTATTGGGAAGTCCTTAAACGATTTGTTTTATGTATTCCATCATTGATTTTCCTGTTAGATACATACTATTTATATATTTTTCTAGGACTGCTCATATTTATATCTTCTTCCATACTCTTCGTCTGACTTCTTTTACTCTTTCCCTTAGATCTTTGTCATTACATTTCCATTGATTTCAACCTTCTTAGTTCTGCTGTAGTCCAAGGTTCACTGCTGTATAAGACTATCCAAATATTATGCTTTCATGAAGTGCTTCCTTAGCAGAGCCGAAGCAGCATCTCATAATTAAGTTTTCTCTGTTGTTAAAAATGTTATCGGGCATATAAGAAATATATTTGTGTCTGAAGACGCTCAATTTTAGTAGCAAATTGGAACGCTATTATGAAGGAATTTCATCCTCAATTTCATTAATTCACTTCTGGAAAATATCCGACTACTTACGTTGAATACCAAATATAATAAGTACAGAGCAGTAAATAATTCTTTGTATTTTATAGCGACTCTCATCGTAGAATTTGTATATTAAATAAGTTTTATTTTCGAGAAGTGATGACGTATAACAGTGCAGCATAGCAACGCTGCGCTCATCAGTGTGCCAGCAACCATCTTCATGATCGTGAACATAAATAAATGTTACGCGCAAAATTTAAAATTAATATTGGACTAACCACTCCAAAGTTCTCTCCATTCCATTAATATCAAACTGGTAGCAAAAATATATTTAATGGGAAAATTTGGATCACGTTTTTGTGGTTTATGTAATCAAACAAACCGTGCTGGTAAGTCCAGCAAAATGATACTGCTTACTCCTTCATTGTATTACAATACAAAATAATTATATGAATTACCATAAAAGGAAATGTTACTTAAATGTCATGAGCGATTAGTACCATACTCTGATACCATACTATTTAATTGTCATGATAATTAGTACCATACTCATACTAATTCACTGACCCTGGCTATTCGATTTTACTTTGATACAATTTGCATACTGAAACAATTAATTTACAATGAAATCTTTCCAAAGCAAAAGTTAATAAAGGTGAAAAATTTTCAGTCAGAATTTCAAAATTTGCGAATTTTTTTAAAATGAAATTTATTAAAGTGTACTTCGTGAAACTGCGATAGAAGAATATTAGTAAAAAGATAAATTATTACAATCTTTCATAGTGTAGCGCAATAGTGATTTGCATGCTTTGCTTATCTATAACTAGCATACTTCACCAACGGAGACAGTAAAATCGCATTACCAAACATTGTAAAATTGAAAAATCGCCTATTTCGAGTAGCAATGGGCTTTGTCTTTAGTTACGGACAGTTTCTCAGAATTATATGTGTGTTGGAGTATTTCATAAAATGCCAGAAATTAAATAATAAAAAAAACTATAATTAATATGGTATTTTGTCCCAATGTTTCCAATAACCTCTGCTCAAATTTCCACTAACTTTCCCAGTTTTATCCCCGCGAGAATCATCCTTTCCAATTTCTCAAGGTCTTCACGACGAGTTACAAATCGTGCGGCTCCAGCAAATGGAGCGAGGCAAAGTGTCACTTGCGACCGAAGCGAGAGATTTATGAGGCGTGGAGAGAATTCCAGGCTGATCGCCGAATTTCAGCGCGACTCATGCTCCCTTACCTCCGTTCCGATCCACACTCCCATTCCTTCAGCTACGTCCAACGTCATTGGTCATCATCATTATCAGTCAAGTATCTCAAGATTGGTTTGCTACAGCTCACTCCACTCCATTCTTCTCTCATCCAAAGGCTTCAATCATTTATAATTCTTCTTTTTAACGTCCATTAAATTCGCTTAACGCAATCCAGATTTTGTCTAACCCGATTACTTTCCTCATTTATTTCTCCTTTCGTGTACAATTTTCAATAGGCTGTTTTGTCGCAGGAGGTGTCGAATAAGTTGGATAATTCTACTTTGCTGAATGTTTGTTAACCTTCTTTTTTCTCCAGTTCTCCATTGGACTCTTTTTTGGTCATTTTCTCCATCCATTTATTCCTCATCATTCTTCTATATCACCAACCATTTCGTTGCTTCCAACCACTCTGACAAACACATGTTACCTTCATGGACAGTCCGGGCTATATGTGGTCAAGTCTTCATGAGTTTCCCTCCTCATGAGTAACTTAGTTTCCGGCATTTTGAAGGCTGATTTCGCTATCATATTCAGAGCATCAACGACCTGAACTCTAATCTGGAGTCACCCGAAACGTCGGTTTACAGAAGCAATTACCCGGCGGGGAAGCCTGCGGACTTCACCCGAATGGTTCGTCAGGAAAACAAATCATACAGTTCAGCCCATAGATTAAAGAATAAAGGAGGTTGTGTTTTGGCGCAGGAAAGTGAAGAAACCTCGCCTATGCCTTTTTCGCAAAAAATTACTTTCCTAACATGGCTATCGCACGGATTTGTCCATTAAGTTAATTTATAAATTAGTGTTACTACAACTATTGTTTGATTTTTTACGAGTTAGGGTACGATTGCCATAGATCACTGGTACACCACTGTTTTCCCTTGCCGGGGCAACACTACTTACTCACACGATCATACTCCCCATAAAATCAACGAATGCTAATTCTTTTCCTCATTTATCCCTTTTTCCCAGCATACTATTTCTCTCCGACGATCCACAGCAGGCACCTCAATATCCTTTTCCAAATCAATTAATCCAGGGTTCCAACAAATAGCTCTCTCCGGTTTATTTGAACTTATTTGCTAACACAGGTCTCCTTCTAGTAACCTTAGTACTAAGTCCATATTCGTCTATAACGCTCCCCAAGTAACTTATATGGTATACGTACTTTATTGCACAATCTTCGTGACTGCTAAAATGATTTGTATTACGTAATTGTCAAGTAATGACATGGCCCATCTGCTGGTAAGTACCTTTAAATAGATAAAACATGGCCAAAAAAAACTGTCGCATCATACATCTCTCTACGCTTTAAATTGCAAACCTTGCATTTTAATGCACATTCTTTGTTCCAATTAAAACGTTTTTACCACACCCCTTTACAATAATGTTAGCAAAAAAAGAATAGCTAACTGGTCTGAAGATATTTGAGCCGAAATCTTTTATTTACACTTTGAATCTTCCCCTTCCATCCTCTGCCGCACGGACAACAGATATGACGTGGCCCTTCTTCGCCTCTCCCGTCCCGTGTCGTTCCGGGCGAACATCATCCCGATCTGCCTGCCAACGGCGGGACAGGATGCACTCTTCAGGGGGAGGCTGGGCGTGGTGGCCGGCTGGGGAAAGACAGACACGTCTTACGGTGCGTACAATTTTTTTTAAACTGTACTTACTGGCCTCTCTGTAGACGTGAGGTACCTTGGGTAATTCCGCACCGTTTTTCTGACGATCAATTAATTCGTCAATAAAGTCTTTTCAAAATTTTCAAACATCAAGAAAAGCATTGAAATGATGGAGCAAACGCTGAAATAGCTCGTTAATTTGGAGGTAATAAGCAAATTAAAAATAATCAAATAAATATTCGTAAACTAGTCATTTTCAAGCTTTTTGAAAATTATTTTTAATGGGTAGAAAATGGATCAAAAACTTTATTTTTTTTAAATCGCAATGATAGAAATATTCGAATGGTTCGAGTCCTATCAGGGGATTGAGTGTCAGGAGCTGTGTCAGTGCTCTAGGCAGGACCTGGTGAATGCTGTCGATATAGTGGAAGGGCACCGATACAAGTTACAGTTTCCGGTTTTACCTGGTGTTTAGTCTTTTTAAGTTTAAGTCTTACATTCATCATGAGAATAGATAAGACCATCTCCGCGCGGTAACCAAGGAGTCAAGTAATGCAATCACTGATGGCTCAAAATATCTAACCACTAGCATCACTGAAACAAAGACCATCAGATCAAACGTTTTACACCTGGGAAATGGTGATGGTGTTTCAAGCACAACCCTTCTGGTTGGATTCTTCACAATTCAGTGCATGTGTGTCTTTGCTAGCATATTTGTTTCGCTGTAGCATCCGATGCAAAAGGTCTCTGTTGCTGTTTCCGAGTGATTTGAAAGTAAATCCATTCACTGGGTATTGTACCAGCTGATTGATAAATTTTTGAATGGTAGTAGTAATTCTGGAATGATGTTTTGTTTGTGACCACATGACAAATGAGCTGAGGAACCGATTATTTTGAAATCATGCACGTAAGTAGATGAGAGCACTATAAAGGACATAGGCTATGTTTGATGTGACACTAGCGTTCCAAAACAAAGACTCTACGGTTGTTGTAAAATTTTGTTGAAACAGATTTTCCTACACAATGGGAAAATTTTGCAACAAGACTTCGAAGAGGAGCCAAGCCCCGATGACTCATTTTGCGAATGCGGGCCCCAGAAGGACCCTGGGTCCTAAACCCGGGAGTAGGGTGCGGCCTAAAACTCTTTTTTCGAAAGGTTTATGTTCTGCAAAGCCATATTGTGCCAATACCAATAGAAACCACCCACAAAAAATTTCAGCCAATCGAACAACATTTAGAGGTCGCTCACGGCCCCCGAAGTAAACAAATTTTGGCGTGGCGCGAGCGGCGGCGGGAGTGGTGGCGGCGCGCACGGGGTAGCGCTGCTGAGCTTACTAAGCAGTCGGACGATGAACAAACTCCTTATGAGTAAACTAGGTTACATAGGTTATAAACTAGGTATACGCAATGTATAATAATGTTCTCTGCATTTTTCCGTGATTTCTACCGCATTTGTTGTTTTGTGGGACATCAGTTTACGACGGCAGGACAGTCAGTGAAACTGATCAAAACCACAAACGCGGAAGAAATCCCGGAAAAAATGCAGAGATCATTCCAGGTCCGTGAAAGCCTTAGAACTGATATTTAATAGCCCCAATGGGCCCCGTAATCGGCCTTTAGTGGGTTGTAGAATGTTGCTGAGCTAGGAATTAGCACACTTTTAGGGATTTGTGTATAAAACCATAAAAAGAACAAGAGGAGCCAAGAGTTCAGATATAAGAGTAAGACCCGCATCGTCCCTTTGGTCCGAAACCGGATAACCATATCAAACAAATTTGACGTATCGTTGGCGTTCTTTCCATAAAACCTAAACATCAGACAGAAGACCCTTGCCTTTCGGTCATTGGGAAACTCGAGTTGCCCCCCAATTTCACATATGGCCCTTAATCGGTTTTAAGAAGGGTTTTTACATTTTCGATGGCCACGGTTTTAACACGCCGTTAAAGATACTTATGTGAAACTTTCAAGGAGTAGAGGCTCCAAGCCAAATGAAAATTGCTTCATTGTCATTGCGGCCGGGCCATCGATTGCCCATTAGGCCAGCTTTGTACAATGTATGACAAAGAAAATTAGGCCGCCTTTGAATAGTCGCATCCGATCTTATTTGGTTACTATATTTAATTGGTTAGTGAGAAAAGCTTTTTCTAAATTGGTCCATAACACTGACGGGTAAAGAGGAGTTCAGAGGCCCTTAAAGTATAACCCTGCACGGCGTCATGTTGGCCGGGTCTCCCGTTGCTCCCTCCTACTTGCTAGTGAGTGATTTGAATAGAAAAAGAAAATTCAAGAGCAGCTTTTTTATTTTTCATTTCCGCATATCACTGGAGTTGTTGACAGTGAACTTTCGCAGGTATTAGTGTATGATCCAAGTTTTCCGGTCATAAAAGTAGACCAATATAGATCCGACTGGAGTCTAAGAGTCTGTGTAATATGGGTTTTTAAAAATTTCAATGACCACAGGTGTCATCCACTATTTAAGCTTTTGAAATGAAACTGTTGCATGGGATTTCATCACTCAATCTCAGGAAGAGGAGCTCACATTCGAGATGAGCCAGATAAGCCCTCTGGGGCTCCCCTTCAGATAAAATATAGACGACTAGCAAGCATTTTTCATAACTGGGCCTCATCAGTAGCATAAATTACTATTGTGCCCCTAAAATGCCTTACCTGTTTCATGATTAACATCGTTCTTTATTGTATACAACGGACTAAATAATATCCTACGCTATTGCTATGGAAAAATAAACTAAGCAACCTCTGTTACCATTAAATACACTTTTCTTACATTAGGATTAACAGTAATACAGAAATACTCATGCCTATTGACAATCTAAGCAATTAGGACTTGACTTTTCAAGCGACGAAGTAACTTTAAAGTCATTAATTAGTTTAAAAATATACATGCCTAAAATTATTTATCATGAGAAGGTTCCTTTATGTTTAAAAACCAGTAATTTTAAGTTATCCGTGATAAATCGAGTAAAAATGTTGACATTCAATAAAGACCGAGGTGCTGTAGAAATTTTCTGGGAAACTTCAACCGAGGATTTGGGCTTAAACACTAATTCACGCTTCATTTCATGGTTTAATGCATATCCATTTATTTTTTCAGGTAAGACAGGGACGAACATTCTTCACAAGGCAACAGTCCCAATCCTGAAGGACGACGAATGCCTCCGTTGGCATCGATCCAAGAATATTAGACTACAGCTACACAGCGAGATGTTTTGTGCCGGCCATAGGGATGGTCACTCGGACGCTTGCTTAGTAAGTTCCCCGATCGAAAAAAATTAAGAGTTTCAAATGACTTAAATCGATTCATAAAATACCCCGCACAATTATGTAAACTCACACACATCAGGCATACGAGGTTGCATGTTTCCACATGCTGCTAAGTCATTTGCAGCTTAGTGAACATTGCATATCACCTGTAAAATTTTTTTGTTTGATTCCATCTTGGAAATAGTTGTGTATTTATTTAATTTTATTGAACCCAATGATTTATCGGTGCTTCAATCAAACTTACTCTAATTGTAATCAAGAGTCACCGATTAAAATGAAAGTGAATTTTCCACAAAAATAAATCAACCTTAATAAAGACGCAGGTTTTTTTCGGACGGCATAACTCTCCAATACGTTTTTTCATGATCACCGTATTTTGGTTTGAATATTATACAATAGATATTTCCTAGCCTTACGAAAGCCATAATTATCCCGCCTCGGCACCGGTTTTCTCTCCTCCATTCCATTCGAATATTCACTCCCATTCTATACCCTTTTCCCGACTTTTGGCGGGTTGACGTCGTCAACTTGACGACACAGAGCGAGTAGCCAATGAAAGGCATTTCCCCTTCCACCTCAGTTTCTGGCTCCCGGCAGCCGAACCGCGTTGTCAACTCCAAGGAGTAGATGTAGTACATTGGGCAGCGAGGAGTCGCGTTAACCACTGATTTTGAGCCTTCACCAACGAAGTCTAATATTCCCCATCCTTTTTGTTCCGGGCATTGGACCGGCACTGGTAAAGTTAAATTTTAAAAAACTCGCCAACACGGACACAAGGCAATTCGCACGCAGTAAATTTGGCATCACAGACGACACAAGACCGAAGTGAACCTCAACGGCAGTTGGGAGAGATTCTGAATCATCCCCCCCTCCAGTGCATTGCATGCCACTATTCTTGTATTAGCTGGAAAAGTGGAAACTAAACCAGCGTATTCAACGTTATCCGCCATGAGTGAGGATTAATGGTATAATTACTTTCCTTCTAGTCTGAAGCGATTGTTCGCGAGGTAAAGACTTCATAGTTGCCTGTATTTGCGAAATACTCTCCACATTTTGATGCGGTCTCATTACGGTGCGGTGCGGAAGGATGAATTCATATTGCCTTCGATTGGCATCCATTTTTGAGCCGATAAATCCCCAAAAATTCCTTTCAGAAGGGTCTCTGTTTTCAGCTGCTTCTTCATTTCTAAGTGTCGAGCTTCCGCCGCCACCGCAGATAGCATCAGGAAATTCAACTTAGTTCGTAGGAAAGTTCAGCCCAACAATTCCACGTCCAAATATTACCCTGCAAGCCACCTAAGGGTGAAAGGGTGGGTGGATGGGGTGAATTGTTACCAAAACGCGCTACACTACAGTCTACTAAAGTTAATGAAGCAGCAATGTTAATGAAATGATAGTAATACATTATCAAAAACCAGCAAATACCTGTAAGGATGAAAAAAAATTCTTCTACATGCACAACCCAATAGTTATGCTACCCATGTTATAGAAACTATGAGTATTTGGCAGTTACATAAACGTAAAGAGATGCAAGGCTTGTACAGAAAGCATGCGAGACTACCTAGCATTCAGCCTACTTTATCCAATCGTAGGAAATTTCTACTCAAGGCATTCATTGTTCCTGAAATTACTGCCTGCAAAAGCGGTGAAAGGTTGACGTAAAGAAAGTAGTATAAACTCTAAGCCCGTACAAAAGGATATTCACATCGCTGCAAAAATCTGCGCTCAAATTAAATCCTTCAAAAATACTGACATTTTTAAAGGATCGCGAATGTATTACAGTTACAATTTTAATTTTAATCTATCAATGAAAATAATACCGTATTTTTGTAACTCTCTTACAGGGTGACTCCGGTGGACCACTCGTGGTACTGGTTGGAGGTAGATGGACACTGGCCGGCATCACATCAGCTGGCTTCGGCTGTGCAGTAGACCATCAGCCCGGGATATATCACAAAGTTGCCGTCACAGCTGATTGGATTGCTGAACACGTCTCCTAATGACTATCCTTAGCGCGAACATGCATGTGTCTCCACCCAATCCTGTCTATAGACCTTTGTTGACGGCCAGAAGAGCCAATCACCCGGACATAACGTCAAAAATACCGCCAGCCTTGAGAATTTTCGCCAAAATCCATCGTCTTAGGGCACTGAAAATTCTCTCGAATGAGGAAGGAAATTCTCATCATCGAATTAAATAGTATGAGAGTGGCGGCATTTGTCAGATTTGCCGAAGTGAGATGACTTGCATCCCGACTTTGCTCTGGGTCGCATCCCAATCTACTACGTAAAGGCATAGCAGGTGCATTTATCTTTTTCTTAAATTCGGGAAATGATGACACATACACGCCTCTGAAATAGCTTAGCACCTCGTGAGGCCCTGTATGAATATAGTCAGTATGAAGCAAGTATTGTGCTGATGTATCACAGCGTTTGACGAGGCGACTCATCAATCTTTGGGAAGATTAATCTGAATGCGTGCGTTTAAGTACCTAGCTATGTTTGAGTCTGAAAAAAGTTAAAATGTTCTTAAAATGCCAAAATAAATTTCTTTGATAGGAATAAAAATTGCTGCCCTTCACGCTGTCTGCGGGGTTTTCAAAATTCCGGTCACCGCCACGCATTTGCTTGATGTTTTCGTTCTTATAGGATATTGTATCAACTTAGAGCGTAAACTCTGGCTGAGATACATATCAACAACTTCAACATACCATTTTCCGTCAACGCGAAATTCCGTTACCTATAGGCGTCCGTCTCCGGTTGCTACCGGATGTTTACAAGTCAGACAGCGCCTCTATCGAAGATTTTTGTTACTCCCGTTAATGCTAATCGTGAGCGAATCATACGAAGGTAAATACTATTTTGAGAGAGGAAATGGGATAGTACAACCTTATTAGCATCAAAGGCATACGGATAACTAATAATATTATAGGCGCGCATTATAATGCGAAAGCGCTGGAAGAAACCGTAAACATGAAGTTAAGACTGGTTGAACTCAGCTTGCATTTACGGTTGACGTTATCGCACGATTGTAAATGCTTCCGTGAACACAAATGTACTAAACTCGCGGTTGAAATTTACGTAGAATTAAATCGCAAACCAGCATCTTCAACCACATGCTCGTACAAGGTCCAGTTGTCAACCCGACTCCGCAAGTATGGTCCAAATTTATTTTTTGTGTTATATGATATATGCTGTGGAGATATACCATAGCTGGAACATGTCCCTGATCTAAGTGTAAAAGAAAGGAATGGCAGGAGAAAACTTACGGCGACGATTTTGCGACGGAGTTAGTACGGTGATTTTCAATTTGAGGATACTTGAAATAATAAAGTTTACGTAATTCGTCCTTAAAAAACGAATGTCCTAATAACTTAAACGTTAAATAAGTGTACATTGGATGAATTAGATATCTGCTGGTGGTAATGATATTTCTGGTGATAAAATACCTTCATCTCGGTCGAGACACCACTCAAATACAATGACCAACATGAAAACGAGAAACAAGGCTTTAAAAAGTGGACAAGTAAGACTTAAGACTAAGTTATAAATATAGTCAAAAGGGTAAGCAAATAAACCAACTATCATATTTGCTCTCCCTGCGGGAGTTTGAATATTAAGAACTGAATGGCTAGGACCCCTGTTACAATATATTTGAGCTCTTAACTTTACCATTATAAGTCGATAAATAATTGTTCGAAGGATCAGACAAAAATGAAAAACATTGGGGCATAAGTCAAATTTCAGCCCCCTTGCAGTAAATTAAAATCTATTTTAAATGGCGAACGTTAACATATTTAGGAGAATCAAAAGTCAGATTCGTATCTAGTGAGTTTTCTTAGTGATAAACGGATGCAGTTTTTTTTCAATCTTTAGACAAATTTGTGTATAAATATTAACGCGCGTTCGATAGTAATACATTACTATAAGGTAAGCTAGCTGTAGATGAAATGATCTCAAGAGTGTAAAACCAAACTTTTTTCTGTTGCTAAATGGTATTCTAGTTCACGAATATTTATTTATTTATATGATTGCTTGGAACACAAATCTCAGGAACGAAGAAATACTTTCATTTTTATAATAAATATCCTTCACCCAATTGCCCTAACATTTTTTCCTGGTGATAGATGACTCCAAATGTATCTATGAACTGCAAAGAAAATAAAGACTACCTGCATTTCCAATTCCTGTGAACATTTTATTCGCCATTTACGAAACAAAAGAGCGCTTTTGTTTTTATTGGAGTGCAAATTTAGCCATAAAAAAAAACAAATTTAGCAACATAAATTTTATTGTTCACGACAGGTATCGTTGGGGCACATCCGCTTCGTTTGTACAGTCTTCTTTTTTGAAGCCAATATGTTCCCTTTTTAACATTTTTCTCCCTGGACTAGAGAAAGCTTTTAAGGGCAGGGGTTCTTGGCATATTTTATATTTATCGCTCGAGTGATTCTTCAGGAAGTTATACATATGTATATATATATATACTCATTCATTCGAAAATATGATGCTCATAGGAAATGGAAATGGATAGAAACACATAAGGACGAACACAGGGTTTGGTGGGGAAGATGAAACTGAGTCGAATGCAGACAGAAAAAAATTCACCTTACCCGGGATTCGAACCCGGATCTCCCGATTCCCGGCCAGGTATGCTACCAGGTACACCAGCAAGGGTATTCAATTAACTGCTGAATTTGACGGGGTTTTATGTCACACCCCATGCCCAACTTGAGCAGCCAAGAGATGGCGCGGGACGGTTTCACCCACCATATAGGGGACAAACACAAGTGGAAGGTTGAAAGGTAAAGAGGAATACAGGCATACAACATATAGGTGAACAGTGCGTTCTAAAGGCACGCATAGCCGAAGAAGAAGAAAAGAGCCAACATGGACAAATATACTCATTCAATCGAAAACATGACGCTCAAAGGCGCGAATGAGTTCATACAGACATAGGAAATGGAAATGGATAGGAACACATAAAAGGACGAACACAGGGTTTGGTGAGGAAGATAAAAATTAGTCGAATCCAGACAGAGTCGGCGGAGTAGACGGCGTACAGCGTCATGGAAGGCTATTCGGGTTTGCCACCGGGTCACTCCTCTCATCGCTGCCATCGTTTCGGAACTCGAGTCGAGATACCTGCCGGATCATCCCCGAGGATGGATCTCGACTCGAGTTCCGAAACGATGGCAGCGATGAGAGGAGTGACCCGGTGGCAAACCCGAATAGCCTTCAATGACGATCAAATTTAGAATGTTCATAAAACTCCAAGTCATAGCTATCATGTTAGCTCGGCATTATTTAAGTGCGATTGTTTAAAAGCGTGGGACGCTTTCTCCACAAACGACAACGATTGCATTAAATAACCTGTACATTCCCATCACTATGTAAAACTCTCTCATCACAATATTCTATTCGACTAGTTTTACTAAGTAATATTCAACTCATACAAGGACTTGTTAATATCTTATCAGTGCAGTCTTTATCTCATGACTCTAATATATATCAATGAAATAGCGAAACATTCTTTAGTTGGTCTTGCATCTCTATGTAGAGCAACTCTATGAATACATATTCTATATCAATTCCAGAAGCAGAAAAATACCAAGTATACAACTTGGTAATGTGATTTCATACTGAGGCCATAAGTAATGCTCATAAGGGTAAGATGAGGATGCCCGTTTAAATTCAGCGCGAGAGAGAAAACATGAAAGCCGTTGTATGTGACTAAAAGAATTAATGTGACATCCTGTTGGGGTAAACACTATCAAATTAGTCACTGAACCTGGTCTTTAAATGCTGCAGGCGTGAATTGCCATTCATTATATCGCTATTAAATGGATATTCACGCCTGGTTGCCAAGGAAATTTCTATTGTTGAAAAGGAAGAAAATTTCTGAATTTAGAGCTAAAAACGCAATATTTAGGCAAATACGAAGCGTATAAGAAAATTGAATGAAAGAATTAAATACTGCATTCTTTTATGCGTTCTATTATATAAATTTTCATTCAATATCTTGAGTGCAAGTAATTTAAAAAAGCAAATTAAAAAACCCCTGCACCGAATTCAATGCTTTTCTTATGGGAGTAAAAGTTCACATTAATGGTGTAAAAACAACCCCAAAAATTGTTTATTTCAAAAAACCTTTTTGAGTGCGCCTATACTCCACGGTACGGATATATCCTTAAAAATTACCGATTTCTATAACCAGTAGTTTGGGCTGCGCGTTGATGAATCAGTCAGTCAGGACTTCTTCTTTTATATATATTAAGGAGGTTTCGCCGCAACTGTGTGAGTCAAAACAAATACTAAATTCCACATTTTTTATATTTTTTCCAAAAAATCCTGCTTCCACTGATGAAATGAAACCCAAAAGTAAGGTACAACATATAGTGATTATTCCACGAATGTATTTTAAATGAGAACTTTTTTCCAGCCATAGGAGCCGACTGCAGCGCCATTCCCTACGAATTACCGCATTTTGACTTTAATCACAACATTAATTCTTCAATAACTAGAAAATAAGGTGGTAAGATGCCTATATTTTATTTTTGTTTAATTTCTCTAAGTTTTCTTTAACTTTAGTTTAGTTTTCCGCAAAAATGGCATTTATATTTTATGGAAAAATACTATATTTCCCCGTGGTTCTCTCATTCCACCATTGAACACCATGTGATTTCAAGTTTAATTATAGAATAAAATAGCGTGGAAAGGTTTTATTTTGTTGTTCATATCAGATAGAGGACAACTTTTTCTACAAGTAGACAGAATATGAATAAAATGACATTCAAGTCATTTTACGGTGGAACCACCTTTTTTTTAACCACAAATTATTTTTACTAAAGATAGAAGGCTAGGATTTTTTTATCGGATGACGGAACAAATGAAGTTTCTAAGTCTTTCAATCGATTTTCCTTTACGCTTCGTAATTGTCTGAAAACCATGTTTATAGCTGAAAATCTCACTTTTTCCTCTTAAATCAACAATACCATATTTCCTTGACAACCAGAGATTTTATTTGCAAAGGATATTCACGTCTCTAGCATTTATGTTTTCCTGCGTACCCATGATAGCACGTAGAAAGAAAACCTGTATAAGAAGAGCCCCGAGTCCCAAGGGCCCCATGATAAATTGCTTCGGGGAGTAATCGATAAATTCAATGCATATTTACAACAGGTATACACTTCAATGTCTATTCTCAAAGTAGCTCTCATAGGTGCGCTGCATATGAGAGAACACTTACGTAGTAAACGATACACATAAAGGAATTTAACGTGGAAGAATATTTACGTGCAGCGAGTAATAATGTTAATAATGCCTCTGTAGCTACAACAAACACGGTGTTGTTTATTATCGTGTAATACTCAGATGTATTACACGTAGTGGAACCGTCTGCCTCTCATTACGATTGCGAACTGTTTCTAGACCAATTCACACATAAACTTTACGAGTTATTTATATATACTTAAACGTGTTAAAGTGCAATTAACTTACATTCACTCAATCATCGAGTTTCCTATTCGAGTCTCTCACTCGCCGCTATTTTCCCTTCCTTGGACTTAAAAATATATCCATCAAACTCCCTAATAGAAAAAAAGTCACCTTTCGAATAAATCTTCTTAAGAAAGAGGAATGTCTTCTTTGAAAGAAAATGAGTTCTTGCATGAAAAACGACAAAAGTTAGACTTGGATGGTCAAAGACATGCCCACCAGCGATTTCATGAGAATCTCCCCGTGGTGTTTCTCGGATTACGCTAAGAACTGCACAAATTTCATCCTAACCAAACCTACTGACGGGTAACCAGCTATAAATCTGGAATATTGAACCATCAGTTTCGGCACTTCAATCTGTTTTAAGATGGTGGAAATTATAATTACGTCACTATATGCTTCTTACCCGAAAGAAGAAGGGATATTCTGCGCAATGGACGTCATCGGTGCATGAAAATTGGCAATTGCACTAAGACTGATCACCATAGATTTTTAATTTAGTAGCCGATGATTATGATTTAGAAACCAATGATTATGACTACCCTTTATACCGAAGGTGCAGTCCGGGTAGTGAAGGATTCATAGGACAAATAAACATGGCTGCAGCTGAAAATACTCCTTTTGACGGTGTCAACCACTGGATTATACTCCACTCTCCTATCCTGATTAAGATAATCAACGCACATATCAACGTTGAATAGCGGAACTCAAGTCATTGAATGCAAATATGTTCATGCACACATGGTAAGTGATCAAGCTGTTAATCACTCAGAAGAAGGCTCAAGAGAAACGGTGGGACGAGGTGACCATCTATCAACCTGGGTACTACTTAAGTAGTAATGAGTCTTCGTGGCCCATTTTTGGGTTTCCCGTGCATTAAAAAGGGCAAAGAGTCACTCAAGTCTCCGTGCACCTGGAGAACGAACGAATTACAACGATCACAACATAAAAGATAGGATACGAACTCCTCAAATGATCATGCTGACAGTGTTCTTCAGGCTTTGTGGTTTTCTTATAAAATAAGTTCAATGTTTTTCACACCCGTTGAATTTCAACGAGTACCTTCAGCTAGTAGTATATAAATTTGGCACGTCGTTTTGGGAGGATAATTTTAACACAATGCAATACAATTTTATTATTTTCCTCTTACCGTTGAAATTCAACGAGCACAATCTTCTAGTAAGTACAAAGTATCGTCCACCCATAGACATTGCCTTATCTCCATACCTCAACAGTCAGATTTCATGTTCAACAGCCCTTGCTCGACCCCCCCCCCCTCCAATCCTCCAGATACCCTCCGCCTCATCCATCGTTTATCCCTTATTTCTGCTGCTGTAATCATAATTTATATCACTGCTTCAGCTGCGGTTACAGCCCTCACTTGGTTCAAATCAATCCGTTTCACGTCATTCAAAAATACTCTATCCCTAATAGTGGATAAGAGAAAGATACTTGAGTGCAAAACTAATTCCGCAGGGGTATTTCAGGAGGCACGAATATCAAGGAGTAGGGTCCGACGGAGGCGAGAGGTCAATAAACGTTCCGTGGGGGCAGTCCAGGAGGTGCGGGGGTAAAACAGTAGAAAAAAGTGAGAACGTAGCTGAGGTCGAAATGAATGCAAATAGCCAAGTCAAACACAAAGAAACCGTATCCCGATGGTCACCTGACAATTACATTCACCGTTTCCGTTACCTACCACTAGGTGTCCACCAGGGGGGGGGGATAAAAGGGGGGTAGGTCAGGTGGGGCGGCCGCCCCCCGAAATTACTTGGAGAATAGATAATAATCATAAGG
Organism: Pyrrhosoma nymphula; assembly: GCA_963573305.1. Taxonomy (NCBI): domain Eukaryota; kingdom Metazoa; phylum Arthropoda; class Insecta; order Odonata; family Coenagrionidae; genus Pyrrhosoma; species Pyrrhosoma nymphula. The sequence goes on along the minus strand of OY754339.1, from coordinate 61,515,184 downwards.
TATTCCATACCCCACAGACTCTCGGAAAGTAGCCATTTGCCCCCCTCCCCTCCCCCCCCCCCCCCCAAAAAAAAACTACGACCTTAAGCCGCCCCTGTTGCCCTTTGGGAAAACTACCTCAGGAAAACGAAATACCTTTGAGGAAAGTATCGTCTGTTTCAAGAAATCGATGCATGTTTGAACATTTAAATGCTGCGCCTATTAAGGGAAAAATCAATAGCAATTTCAAATCTCCAGATCATGAATTCATGCTCCCGATATTTGAATTTCAAATCCCGCTTTCGCTACAGAAGTAAATTTCTCGTGAAGATAAACGACAATAACACAATAATGAGATTTCTGGAGGGATATTTCTTTTCCTTACTTGCTACACTTGCTACAGCCTTACAAAAAGCCTACCAAGAGTAGCGCCATGTAATTGCGATTACCTCAATTTTAAACCAGGTATTATTCTTTAGTGCATTTTGTGGAAAATTACGTGTTAAATTTATTGATTGCCCATGTTTTTTCTGGGGGTATTGCAATTTCAATATAAAAAATAAAGCACTACGTTCTAATTTGTGAAGTATAAAGTGTTTCCACGACCGAGAACCAACCCCTGGACCTTCAACATTCCGCACTATGTCGTACATCACTACGCTGCCAATATTTTCTTCTTCGAGGACCCTTTCCACTGTTAGGTAGGACAGTGACATCTCCAAGCAAATAAAGGAACTACCACAGCAAAAATGGAAAGCGAACGACACTCCCATATGGAAGTTACATCCGCCCGCGCGAGCGCTTGACGCCTGGTGGAGAAACTCTGAACCTCTTCGCGCTCGTGACAATGAAATGGCGCGAGCCGAAAGCAGCATTTGATAAAGGCGCACGCTCTGAAGAGCGCGTCGCGTCGGTTCGCGGCGTCCGCCACCGGGAAGTGGGTCAACTGAGCCGCGACACGTTCCGGGTCTGGCAAGTGTACCTCTCCCACCAAAACATCCTGTCGTCCCTCGCACTCCAATACCCACCCTGTATCACCTTTCTTCCCTTCATTCTCTAGTCGAGTCATTTTACTTTTCATTCGCAAGGGATTCCGAAAACTCACCCACTTCGTCAATTCCAAGGCTATAGAGATGCAGGTCCATATGATGGAAAAACGTATTATAATTCGGGCATCGGGAGCACCTATGGCTGCGGTCGATAAGGAGATATTACGCACACAAAACATTTCTGTATAACTAGGAAAGTAAATAAGATATCTTAACGGGTCCAGCGTCATTAAAAAGAGGGAGGTTGAAAGAGTAAACTTATTGCCCGTATTATTATTGATGATTTCATTATAAAAACCAAGAATATTACTACATTAATGGGTATAAAATTACGCGTCGCCGACAGCGTAAAATTAAGGTAGCGCGACGCAAAACCGTGCGATGATTTCGCGAGTGGGTTATTTTGAAAGCACGTAGATAGCTATAGCGAATCAAACAACGAAATAAGCTGAATTCACAGAGATTTTTAGAAAAATTGGAAACATAAGTATTGAAAATTGATAAATTTGCAAACATCAGGAAATATTTCTAAATATCTCCAAAACAAGAATGTGGATATCCACAGAGAGAGGTTTAGGATGAAAGAGTAATGAATTCTAAATCTAAGAAGCCAAGATGCCAGCCTTAGAACTTTCCAGAAAATTTCGGGAGAAACAGAAAGTCAAAGTGACAGCCGAGTCAGCGCCTACTACATGCATGTGTGTGCAGTGGAAGCTGACGGCGATGGTAACGCTTTCACTTATTCACTTCGACCATCACAAGGCACAAAAAGACGTTAAACGCAGTAAACACGGTTGTATTGCGGACACTACTACATCGTTTTTATAAATCTGAGTGGCCTTCTAAATTTCGTCCTCATTCAAGTATTCTACCAGCTGATTGGTAGGTTCTTGGACAGTTCCCATTCTGTATCCCATGCGACCAGCAAGACTCGGTATTTACATGCCCCATAAAATCTTCATCTTAAGCTTTTAAAGGCAATGCCTTTTTACCATTGCCACGTCACCCTCATCGTCCGTGCTCCTTACAGCTACCGTCCGAAGCCTAACCTAAAGCCATCTCATGCGCATTGTTCCTGAAGAATTCAGCTCTTAGACATCTGTTGGTTTTCTCCCTACCACTTTTCCTTCGACTTTGTTAGTGAGAGAATCCTATCGCCAAAGTACAAGTCCCATGCCCTTATCCTATTGCTTTTAAGAATGATTCATAATATGAAATTCGATAACCCATTACTGGCGGAGTGGAAGCTGGTGGCGGAGATTCGGAGAAGGCAGAAAAGATGGACGCAGGTCGTGTTGAGACGTGGAAGATGAAGAAAGAGGATAGGAATTTTAGACGACGAACAGGGGAGAGGCAGAGGGTATGAGAGCCTTAAAGAAAGGTCTAATTGCGAGTAAGTAATGCGCAGGAAAGTGAAAATGTGTCCCAGAAATGGGGACGGTAGGATAAGGACTGACCAAAAACCAACCAATCAGCTGGTAGGATACGCAAAAGTGCTGGTACATTTTATTGGCTCATATATTTCTTTTTTGAAAAAAAATAGAACTACCATTATTTATCTTTCTCTCAACCCGCCGCACAGTGGTCGGAAATCGGAAAAAGCTGGCCAAAAGTCCAAAATGGCTTTTTTTGAGATATGAAGTTGAAACTTCGCATGGAAACTCACAAACGATTCATGTATCTGAAATAGCACTTCATTTGGCATAGTTCTTACCCGTTGTTGAGATACAGAGGCTCAAACATGAACAAATTTCCAGAAAAATGCCCGTCTTCAGTTTTCTCGGAAAATCTTCCGACTAAAGTTGATGGTCAAGTTAAAAGAGGATTTTTATGGAATAAAAAACGATGTTATCTGTTAACATGGTACATTTTCTTTACAATTACGTAGTTTTAAAGAATAGCTATGATACAACATTGCTCTGTCGTTACAAAATGGCGGACGCTGTTTTTAGACAAAATTTTACATTTAGTAGGAGATTCAAATGGATTTTTGGCAAAGTCACGCGAAGTTACTTACATCAGAGCATTATTTGAAGACTTCTCAAGGTTTATATGCAGTTAACTTTGAAAAAAGTTTGCGACGCCGGAAATAAATTTGATTTTTCGATCGCGCGTCGGGGCTCGGGTCCGCGCGCCGGGAGCTGGATTTGCCGCGACGCGGTAAGGTTATTGAAGTGGTATGGATTTTAACGCTCAGCATTCACCGTTTTTTAAGCTGTGCTTGTGGGCAACGATCCCCAAAGAGTCTATAATGAAGACACGGGAGGATTTTCAGTCGAGGTAAGTGCACGCGTAATCGAAGTTAAGTTAGTTTTCTTTGGATACGTTCGGGAACCATGCCTTATATTGAAAGCGTTCAAACCTTGAAAAAGTGAGTATTTTCCCTCAGACCCATACAGAAAGACCTCCCAGAAAGACACCAGCTGGTATTCCTTCTCCCCCATCCTTAAAACCTCAGGACTCGTGTGCGAAAATGGTCGTTTTATGACACCGCGGAGTCTTAACGGTCTTACCCGGGTATTTCCATGGGAACTTCCCCTAATATTTTAATGTACGCATCCTACACTCAGTTCTAGCCTGACTGTGGGGAAGGAAAGTTTGAGTTCTCGTGAGTGTCTAGAATTTGTGATAGTGGTTTCAATTAGTTTGTGAAGAATGTAATCACTTTTCTGTGATTACCTGGTGACCGTCAGCGGTGTTTTTTGGTTATACATCCGACCTTTATTTCAGGTATGCTATGTGTTTTTTTCTTTGTTTAAGTCTCCAATATTTTAATTGTCACGTCCACTTTGTTTTTCTTAACATTTTTTTATGTGTTTTGAAGTATTTTCCTAGATTGCTCATGTCTGTGATACATTTACCGCGCGTTATTCCTGCTCGTTATTAGGAGTAGTAATCGGCTAACCTCTGGTTCTATCAATGAAAACTCTATTTTTCGAACATTTACGCAGGCTTCTCCGTCATTCAATGAGAAATGCCTCCTCACGAGGTTACACGACTAGACATTCATAAAATAATAATGGAATCGGGGAAGAAATCAGTGACCCAGAAAAAAGAAATTTTGCTGGACTTTTTATCACGAAAGTTAAATTTAAGACAAAACGCCTACGCTCTGAAATCTGTCAGTGATTTCCTACATAAGCGCATTTTATGGCCATACCTAAAGAGATGGACGGAGAGTTCCCGGAACAATGAAAGATTTATGTCACGATACCAAAAGTGGCTCGCGGAATCTATTACTTTTCCAGAATTTGTAATTCAACACCTGCCCGGTACTTCTACAAGCGCCGGTTTGTATTTTTACATATTATTCCTTTTCCAATAGTTTAGCTCAATAATTATCCAATCTTTAGCCTTGTGTGACAAAATTTCATAATTTATTTACCAGGCACTTTCGGGCGGCCAGAAAAAGAATTTCACACTTCAAGTGATAGATCTCGAAGAAGAAAAATTCAAGTCTTAAAAACTTCTTGCACTACTTCTGAGCTTGTTCTTGCAGCATCTATGAGTTTGAGAGAGGAAGGAGATGATACTGCAGCAGCTAAGCTAGTTACGGAAATAACAACAACGACACCTACTCCGGCAAAGAGAGTTCTTTCCAAGTGGAGGAAGAGTGAAAATATCCAAACTGAGATGACAGTTGAGGAGGCACTGTCATTGATAATTTCCTCTGAGTTGACCAAGAGTCAATATATGTCTCTCCGTAGCACAGCTTTGAGCCATGACCACGAATTATATCCGAGCTATGACAGAATAGTGCAAGCAAAAATGGCAGCTTACCCTGAAGGAGTAACAACAACTGAGACCATGTGCGAAGTCAACCTTCAAGCTCTTTTGAATCACACTGCATCGCGAATCTTGGCCTTCGTATCCACCACTCAAGTATTCAAAGATGTAATAGAATGCACGTTAATATGCAAGTACGGCTTTGACGGAAGTTCGGGCCACTCTCAATATAAACAAATGTGGCAACAAGTGGATGCATCGGACGAGTTCTTATTCATGAGCTCCCTAGTACCTCTTCGTCTTAATAATGCCGCTACAGGTAAAGACTCAATTTTTTCTAGTTTTCTCTTGGTTAGTTAGATTCATCTCGAACCTATTGATAAATAATTTAACTTGTCTCACTGGCACTATTCATATTTAGGCTCTTTTTATTTTAGGTGACATTATCTGGGAAAATCCTCGGCCGTCATCTACACGGTTTTGTCGTCCCATCCGCTTTCAGTGGACAAAAGAAACTAAAGACATTACAAAGGCAGAAAGAAATTATATTCAGAAGCAGATTGATGACCTAAAGGATTTCCACTCGGAAATTTACTCTATCAACTTATGTTTACTACTGACAATGGTCAACGGAAAGGAAATGCTTATGTTGATTTATAATCGAATAGGAATAAACTTTTATGCCAACATGAAAACAAAACAAATCTTTTAGGTATGCAACGCATTGACCGAGAGCGGAAGTATGAGGTGCTACATCTGCGGAGCAAAAGCGTCGGAGATGAATAACTTAAGGGATATGAAAGGTCGTGCAGCTGATGTAGATAAATATTCTTTTGGTTTGTCTACGCTGCACTGCCGCATAAGGTTTTTTGAATGTATATTACATATATCGTATCGGCTGGAGTTTAAACGGTGGCAGGTGAGAAATCATTAAAATTTAAGTTTAACAAATTATTATTTTGAAAAAGATAGTAAGTAAATTATTCAAAAACATCTTTACAGGCACGTGGAAGTATTAAATTACTACTTACTAAGAAAAAGGCATTGGTGCAGAAGTTATTAAGAGAAAATATGGGCTTAATTTTTGATGTGCCCCGACCTGGATCGAGTTATACCAATGATGGAAATACGGCTCGGCGTTTTTTCGATTCTCCTAATTGGCTTAAAAAAAAATTAAAACTTCTCTCTTTGTATTGCATTTATTTATTTCATTTAAATGTAATTGAGTTGCACTATTAACATCTTACGTGATCACTTGTTGTACTTTTTTGCCTTTTGTTAATACATTCTTTTTTTGACCTTATGCTTTGCTGGAGTGTTTCATCGTTATCGATAAAATTGGTTCCAATATTCAATTGTTGCTACAGCCGTTACTAAGATATACATAAAGGGGTTAACTTCCTTGATTCAATTCTCATAATTACATAAATTTGGCAATACAATACTTTAAATCTCCTCCATTTCCAAACATGTAAGCATGTGTATTTGTACCTTTGGTGGACAATAATTTCCCAGAAAATGCCCGGTAAAGACCGTTAAAGGCTCCGCGGTGTCATAAAACGACCATTTTCGCACACGAGTCCTGAGGTTTTAAGGATGGGGGAGAAGGAATACCAGCTGGTGTCTTTCTGGGAGGTCTTTCTGTATGGGTCTGAGGGAAAATACTCACTTTTTCAAGGTTTGAACGCTTTCAATATAAGGCATGGTTCCCGAACGTATCCAAAGAAAACTAACTTAACTTCGATTACGCGTGCACTTACCTCGACTGAAAATCCTCCCGTGTCTTCATTATAGACTCTTTGGGGATCGTTGCCCACAAGCACAGCTTAAAAAACGGTGAATGCTGAGCGTTAAAATCCATACCACTTCAATAACCTTACCGCGTCGCGGCAAATCCAGCTCCCGGCGCGCGGACCCGAGCCCCGACGCGCGATCGAAAAATCAAATTTATTTCCGGCGTCGCAAACTTTTTTCAAAGTTAACTGCATATAAACCTTGAGAAGTCTTCAAATAATGCTCTGATGTAAGTAACTTCGCGTGACTTTGCCAAAAATCCATTTGAATCTCCTACTAAATGTAAAATTTTGTCTAAAAACAGCGTCCGCCATTTTGTAACGACAGAGCAATGTTGTATCATAGCTATTCTTTAAAACTACGTAATTGTAAAGAAAATGTACCATGTTAACAGATAACATCGTTTTTTATTCCATAAAAATCCTCTTTTAACTTGACCATCAACTTTAGTCGGAAGATTTTCCGAGAAAACTGAAGACGGGCATTTTTCTGGAAATTTGTTCATGTTTGAGCCTCTGTATCTCAACAACGGGTAAGAACTATGCCAAATGAAGTGCTATTTCAGATACATGAATCGTTTGTGAGTTTCCATGCGAAGTTTCAACTTCATATCTCAAAAAAAGCCATTTTGGACTTTTGGCCAGCTTTTTCCGATTTCCGACCACTGTGCGCCGTCCTGTTCTAGAATATTAGGCGGGGATGCATATTAGCTCTGAATACTTTCACCGTAAGAGGTGGATGATGGTCACCGTCATTAGCCCGTTATTCTGTGGAGGATGTGCTACCAAAAGTACTGGCTTCCCATCCCGGAGGCCACGGTTCGAATATGACGAAGATAGTGAAGATTTTTTAGTGAAAATCCAATCGTAACTTGGATGCCATGTGGAGAGCACTTCATGTGTAGTACTCCATCCATCGAATGGGACTTTAAACTGTGAATCCCTTAGTACATTTCGCAAAGAGTAGGATAATAATTTCTCTCTACCCTCCCTTTATTCCTTGTGGAACATGTATATACTTGATTTCTCAACTTTAAGTGGCGTACACAACAAAATATTTCCTCAAGATCTCAAAATAAGTAATCCATATATATATGAGCTCACGGCATACACAAATTATTGCCTTTTAGAAGTGCATAAAAATTTGAAATAGTCACGTGTTTCAAAACCGAATCTCGGTGGCTTGACGTCACCGCATGGCATCGCTTCTCTGATCAACGTGTTTCAGCAGGAAGAATCATATCATAATATTTCATTGTCTTCCGCTGAGGAAATCTAAACAATTATATACTTCGTCAAATTACAAAAAACAAGCTTAATTCCACATGCAAAGACTTATTGCTATAAACGACACCGTCCATTGAGTCATCCGCTGGGATCCCGATGACGAAAATTTTCCAAGTCGCTAAGCGCGCATATTTTTTAAAGAAATATTTTCATGATGAAACATTGTTTTCCTTTAAAATTCATTTCGCTTAGAGTAAACAATACGTTCTTCAAAATAAAAAGAGTTAAAAAAAATAATAAGCCACAATCTCCATTCTTCTCCTACTAACCTGCCCACATATCCTCAATGGCACAAATGACTTTGGCTGTCGATCGGATCCTGTAGTAACCAACCAATCAACAATGAAACCTCTTGCTCTGTTATTCGCTTTGGTGATTCGCCACCATCATAACCCGAAAGGTATGGTATAGGCAGTTGTTTCACTTTCGCCAACACCGGAAACGCCTTTCGGGAAAATTCGGAGGAAGACCTTCCACAGATGACACGCTCCACTTCGTAAAAACTGGGGGACTATAAACATCTTTAATAAAAGTGACTTCTGAGACGGAGAGAACTGCCAACACTAGCGGCAAGGATATTTGGAGGAAATACAGTAACGATTTCGGCGTTTACAAGTAGAGGATAACTCAACCAGTATCAATTTTAATGATAAAAACCACAGGCAAAGTCTGATATGGAGCATAGAACGAATTGGTGCAGACATGTAGGTATTCAAGAAAGATGGTGATAATAGACTACAAACATTTGAGATGTGCGGGCGGAGGAAATGGAGTAGGCTCGATGGACCGAAATGAAGACCAACGAAGAAGTGCTCGGCATGATGGGCGAGGAGAGCAAATTGCTTGAGGTGATTAGGAGGAGGCAGAGCAGGCGGTTGTAATAGGTAGTAAGGGGCGAGGGGATGCTGAAAGCCCTGTTAGAGGGGAGAATATTGGTTAATCGGGGAAGGGGAAGAAATAGAATAGTCTGCGTGGATAGAATGAAGAGGAAAGGTAAGAAGTATGCGAAGTAGTTAAAGCGGATAGTATGAAGAAGTAGTTGCATTGTGTAAAAGAGGTCGATGAGCACAAGGTAGTACTTCTACATTCATCCAAATCTATCATATTCAGTTAATCAATTCCCTTGATAGTATGGCATAACTGACTCCTGAACGAACGAATAAATTCCCTCTCAAACATGATAATGCGAAATCATAAATTTCAACTTTCCAGCGCATATAAAGACCTGGTGGCACCACAACTAGCGTCATCACCATGTAATAGTATCAAAGAGATGGTAAGTTCATATACATTCTTGTTTATAAGTTTCCTACAGCGGTGATTTATCACTATCGTAAAACTATCAATTTTCCAATACTAAGTCCTATTTCAACACACCATGTATTGGCTGGATTTTCAACCGTCCACTGCGCTATTGTGATGGATAAAGTATAAAAACAATATTAATGATAAAACTAATCAAGAAATAAATCATAAAACCGCAAGGTAAATTCAGTGACAAGAAAATTATCACCATACAATGAAGTATGTCCACTGATTCAATCACAAAAAAACTAACCACGCTTGTATTCCTTCAAAATCTCATAAATAAATCTAAATTTAGAGTCGGTGGTATACTGGTATTAATTATTTACACAGAGTTTTTGCCAACTAGAAGTATTTTAAAGAATTCCTTGCTGAAACCAATGAATGTGATTTGTCTGGCAGGGGATAAGGACATGAGCACCAACAACCACCATGGAGGATCTTTGATAACAAGTGGCATAACGTTGCGTAGCACAAAGATAGTCAGTGGAAACAGCAGCAACCGTGTTATCAATTTAAAAAAACCTTGTTCAACGAGCCCACGACCATGTAAGTTCGAAATTCATGTAAAAAGGGGAAGTTATTCCGTTGAATGTCACTCTTTTTTCATCACAGTCTTCAGTTCGTTTTCCATCAATGAAAATTTTCCCAAAAGATCCAGAGGAGGTCCCAAACCTCATTCATTCACACCACGACCCATCGGTCTTCTCAAGATTTTGAGGAAAGAGCGGCATCTTTTTTTGTCTGACTGCCAATGAGGTGAGGGATTGTAATCGGAGCAGCTGACAATCAGAGCGTTTCTTTTCTCGCGGGAGAATGAGGGGGGACGGGAAACAAGACGACAGAGACAGGGAATGATACATATACACACATATATATAGATGTATATATATATATACATACGTCGATTCGAATCGCGTGCCTCTGTCCGAGTGGCACCGCCCATTAATCGTTCGGCAAATTGGAACGGCCTCCATCTTCATCGATTCCGACACGGTTGAATGAAAAATCCTTCGTAAAATTCGAAATTCACTTCGGAGATCTTTTGAATGAGGCCAATGACCGTATAATGTTTACAACCCGTGGTCTATTATATCTTTCACGTCATCTGCATCTTCATATTACCCAGTGAGCCGTCGCAGGGGCGCATGGCAAGGGATGTCACGACCCCAGCCCGGAAGACGGTTGGGAATACGTAAGAGGAAATGGAAAATGAAGAAAAGTTATATGCGTTATAACAAATAAGTTTCGCTCTGTTTTTTATAGAGCGTTCTTCATTTCGTTTGCAATATGCGCTCATATGGAGATTCGTTTCCTGTATAGGTCCCAATAAGGCCGTTTGTGCGATGTTGCCAATAGCAATGGGAAAATTTGTACATACATTTCTGGGCAGTATACAAACTGCGCATCTAGGAGTCTTCCTATATGCAAATATTATTTTTGCAACATCTAAACGGAAAATTCGTTTTTCTGCCCTAATTTCAAGAAGAAAGTGACGCTTTTTCTCATTGTTTTATTCACGTAACACCACGTTTATTTTCCCTAGCAACGACTTATTTACACTAGGTACTGAAAGTCTTCCCGTATCGGAATATTCATTCGTTGCTGTAAAATAATGTGAACTTGGATAGTTTATAACTAATAATAAATTATGAAATTTATGTATTTATTATTATTTTTTGTTAGTCGAATAACGATTCGATTCGTTATTCGACTGTGAATTGAACTTTACGAAAAAATAAAAATTAATCATCGATTAGGTACTTATACTATATAAGCCGTGGTCGAATCTCCAAGCCTGCTTGGCGTAAGCTTAAGCGTGACTATGTTTATGAATAATGCTGTGTACTCTCCACCGCCTGTCATATCCATGCTCAGTGTTCCACTTCTGTGGGCCGTCCCGCTTCGGCTACTTCGGCTTATTTTTACTAAAGTTTATTTTAATTACCGCTGTAACATTCCATCAGTTAAAAATAAAATGTTTTTTTTATAATTTTTTTCAGAAGAAATATAAAAATTACCAAATGGGTGCATTAACCATCTTCACCCCATGGTCCTGGGGTAGTTTGGATCAGTCGCGGGAGAAGACGGGTCACCTTATATTTTTATTTTTTTACTGAACAATTTCACAAACTAACTTTTCACAACTAAATTCACTGACAGAACTCTCCATGAAAAGAGGATTTCAGACTTGAGGTGGATTCCCATGAATAGCATTTTCACTTCTCGTATTAATCATTCCCACAAACACACCAAATCTTCTTTATATTTTATTCTCAACGAATAGGAATAATTCATCAATGCTGAAATTTATATATTTTAGCTCAATAACAGAGAGATAGAGGTTAGAGGTGAAGATGCGACTAAGAATAATTTGTGAATTAAGGAACTTGAGGCACATGATTTATAATATGGTGACCTACAAGATGAAAGGCAAGTATATACGGAGGAGAAACATGAGTGATCACTAGGGCAGAAGAGAGGAAGGTATATATGGCTGAAATGAGGATGTTAAAGTGGGCGTGTGGATATAGTTAAAAATGGATATAGTTAAAAATGAATATCGTGAAAAATGACTACAACAGTGAAATGGTTTAAGGTAGGACCTGCCAGCAAAAAAATTCCAAAGTAGGCTGAAATGAATTTGACACATTGAGAGCAGAAATGAGGACTAAATTTGAAGAAGACAGCATTATGAAAGGTGTGATTAGGAAGGGGAAAATAGACTTCGGTGTAAGGCTAAGGCTAAAGGGTGTGATGACGTGAAGGAACGAGGATGGAACAGAGATGATGCTCTGGATGTGTCATGTGGAGAAGAGGACTTCCGAAGGACAAAACACAGGACTTCATTTAAATGTGTAAAGGCTAAGGAAAAGAAGACGATTGAATGGGAAGAACTGTCGAGGAAAACCAGGAATACCAATGATGAAATGCATGAAGGAAAATACTAATTATGTCAAACTAAGAAATAATGAAGGCATTAAATTGTTATCTGTGAAGAGAATGGAGTGGAAAGCTACAGTAAATTAATCTGCGGATTGATGACCATTTATGATGGCTGTGAGATGAATACTTAACTATGCATAGTACTTTTCATAAAATGACAGCCACACATAGTGGACTGGGGATCAAATATATTTTATTTCTCACTTCTCATACACTCTTTTCACAACCTTAGCTCAATAATACAGAAAAGCTAACGGAGCAAAGCTTTTTTTCCCTTTTTTATGATTTCTACTCCGTAACCTTCCCTCTATAACACACCCATGTAGCGGTTATGCAGATTGGAATGATAGTTAATCATTCCCAAACAATCAATAGCCAAGGCAAATTACCAGGCATATTGGGTTGATTACTACGTTCCTCGTTCCTCGTGAAATGCCATCGAGTGGAAGTTTTCAGAATGTGTCCAAATCTTGCGTCCGCTAGTCCGCGCCCATTCGCGATTTCCTTCCTTCGGGCGCATTCTCATCGTCCCTGACCTCATCTTGGAAGCAGGAATCCATTTCATTCGCACCCCGGAGCGGCAAATTACGGTGCTGGCCGTCTGATTACCTGAGTCACCGCCAAAAGTAAGGAAGCTCATTATCTCAGTCTGAGCGGTCCTTTAACCGCTCGGACATAATTAGAGACACGCGCTCTTACCGAATGAGACGACTTGTTAATGCTTAAGCATCTGTTAATGTCACATGCACGTAAATACCGGTTGGATTTCATCTCAGAAATGGGAACTAGCAGCTAAGATGGCTATTCAAAGGTTTGGAATTATTGAAATAAGGTATCGCTTTGTATCTTCGCCCTTCTTCACGCTAAAGAAAACACTGATGTATACTACTCAAAGAATTTAACTCATATTACTGCCTATCATATGTCAATGCCGGTAGGTTTCCAGCTAAGAAGTTTGAATTAGCTGTTAATATGGCTATCCAAATGCTTGGAATCGTTGAAATAAGGCCTAGTTTAAAATGTCTTCGCATTCAAGCTTATTTAAAGTGTTGAAATATATTACTATAAGCCATCAGTGGCCATTTCTGTATAATATAAGAAAACACCAGTTAAAATGCATCCAAGCAAGCAGATTAAATTATTGAAATTTTCATAAAAAGTTTTGCGAAGGTCAAAAATTAGGCCTAGCTGAAAATTCCTTCGCGGTTCTAAACATTTAACTTGTTTACGATGCGTTTTTGGAGCCAGTTATTTCAGGATTATGTTGAAATATAAGCATAAAACAATATTAATTACACTTACGTTGCTTGAATTGAGTGATTGCCAAACTGAAAGGAAAAACTGTAAATAAACACAATACAATCTCGAGATATATGTAAATAAGACCATAAAAATGTGGGGTAAATTAAGAAGACAGAGTCACCATGAGGCATGGGCAGCAAAAACTGGAGAAAGCGAAAGAATTTTGCTCTCCGGGAATTGGGATAAGAAGCAAGAAAGATATAGCGAGGAAAGCTTCTAAAGCAAAGAGGGATCTCCACCCCACCAAAAGAAGAGACCATTAACAGTTAGCAACACAAGCATGGAAGTAAGGAAGCACTTCATAAAAACATACGCATTGACCATGCTATGAAATGGCGGTGATGCTTGGACGGCAACAGCATCAGGGAAAATAACACTTTAAGCCTTGGAAATGAGGTGTTCCTGTAGAACGATGAATATGGAATACACGGAATCACCAAAGAAGAATCCCTACGAAGAGTTGGGGAGAAAAGATATTTGATGAAAACTCTCCGAAGTTATTTACTGCTTTCAACGAAATCAATAGAACCGGTTCATTAAGGATATATCTTATCTCACTGAGAAAGCTTTAAGTTGCCTCTTTACCTGGTTGGAATCTGCAGTGATCAGTCTTCATCAAAGAGTTTACACTATCAACAATTTCATTGCACAAAAATCACATACGCTGACAGAAATAGAAATGATTGCGTCACAAATTAGACACGAAGTTATGGCTACTTAAATTAATTCATGACGCTTACTTTTTTGAAATATCTATGCCCTTCATGATCATTAGTCATGAATTGGTGAGCTATAAACATTTTTACAATGATTTACACTTTTTATTTCTTTGGGTAAGATGTTAAAAAAAAACTTTGGTCCGACATTAGCTAATAATCAATGGAGGACTGCTATTATTGGTTTAATTGAAGGTGCATTTCCTCTTCTTAAATTGCATTTGCATAAGATATCAGAAAAAGTTGGCATATTTCCACTCATAGCATAGAACAATGTCAAAACCTCAAACATACGTGTGTAATTTCAGATTTACAAATAAGGGATACGTAGTAGAAGAGAGAAACGTAATGGACACATTATGAGATACAACTTCCTCCTAAAAGCAACATTGAAATGTGCCACCAATGGGATAGTAATATGGAGGAAGGCCAAGATGGTACACACGAATAAAATCAATAAGGACGTCAATATGAAAAATTATGGATGAACTAAGCGGGTATCCAATAATAGAAAAGATTAGAGCAGCAGAAAATCATTATTTGAATTGATGACTGGTGATGATGATAATGTCTTACAATCTTTCTAAGTTTTATCCTTTACTCTTTTTTCCTTCTTCGGCTTGGTCTAAAACAATTTGGCAGGCCGACGTGTAAATTTTTCATTATTTTTTTTCTACATTCAAGCGATACTTTGTCATTTCAATTTCTGAAATTCAAGATGACATCTCGTCATGTCCAAATTGTAATGACACTCCATATCCGAACCAGGATAGTTTTAATTGATTTTTCAATCGCTTTTTAATCAGTAAACAGTTAATTTGTTATCTTATCTTGTCTACAGGCATTTTCTCCCGTACGTTCTTAGCCAGTAATTTGCCAGGAGTATTTTTGAAACTAAAAGGCCATTTTAAATACAAAACTGAAGTAATGCCTCTTCCCTATTGCTTCGCTTTCCCATAACATTCTTTGCAATCATTACATCTTCTTGACCTTCTACTTTAACTGCATTGAACTATACAAGAATATATAATAACTTTCAGGTTACAGCAATAGTAGTTTAATTAGTAGTCTGCATGATATCAGATGACTGAAAACTAATAAGTGCTATGCTGATTCCAAAACTGTTCTTAGTTATCTTCTATCACATAACGTTTTTTCAGAATGGACCCAATTTAACTTCTAAGATTTATTGAGGAGTGCATTATACGTGCCAGTGGGTAATTATTGTGCGAGAGATATTTCTCAATACAAGCTAATGAGCCTTAGGTTGTCCCAACCTAATGAGTCTTAGGTTGGTACAACTGCTGATATTGTTGTATGACCTGGGAAGTGTTATTCATCCTTCATTCATTTTTGCAACAAAAATTGTCATTGCGAGAAGTAATGCTAATATAACTGTGCTTCCAGTAGTTAAAATATTGAAACCATAATTCTTATTTTATGTAAGAACCTGACGAGATAGAAAAAATGGAAGTCATATTTAGAATCAGAATAAAAAATTGATTCAAGAACACCTATTTTTAATGAATCGTCAGCCAAAAAGTTTCAAAATGCAGACCCTTTTCATTTGGAGAGGTTTTTTGAGAATTACAAGTGACCCCTATTTCCCATCTCACCAGATCTATATAACTTGGGCACCCAAAAAGGGTTAGTCGAGAATTGTATACAGAAATTCTTGGTAAAGGGAATTTTATTCCAACATCCTCAAAAGTTTATCGAAAGTATCAATCCAACCTAGATAGCCGAGTTAGTACCGCGCTAGCCTGGCTACCAAAAGTCGGGGGTTCGATTTCCACGACGATGTTTGAGTTTGCTTTTGAATTAAGATCTAAGGTGTAACGATAAGACCGTAGCAGTTGGGGCACCTTGTGACCTAAGCCTACTTCCTCTACGTTTACCTTGGTATCTACCCTCCCTCCCAGATACTCTTCTTATATATTAAAATATTCATGTTTTCCGCAAGTATGGCGATTAAGTAACGGAGAAATTTCCACAGGAAAAACTCGGCCTGGACCGGGAATCGAACCACGGACTTTGGCTTGCCGGACCAATGCGCAGACCGCCCATGCGCAGGTCCGCCGGACCAATGCGCAGTCTGGCTAGCGTAGTGGTCAGCGCATTGGCCTGGTAAGTCAAAAGTCCGTGGTTCGATACCTTGTCCAGGCTGGTTTTTTCCTCTAGCAATTTCACCGATATTGAAATGCACATTACAGTAAGTCGATTGGCCAACTGAACGTTCACTATTTACGGAAATATACGAATTCGCTTGAAACACAAGTAAGATAAGCGAGACCTAAAACATTAGCAATGATTTTATGATGATACTCCAGCGTACCTGTATATAAGTTAAAGTCGGAGTTGTTTTTTTATATTTCAGAAGAAATAATACTTTAAAAATAGTGCATATGTGTTTTTAATAATTAGAAAAAAAATTAAAATATACACGAGAACTTTGTCGTCCTACGGGTAGCTAACCTTTTGGATTAACTATGAATGATGGCATATATACGTCATCGTGGTTTTGTTTCGATAATTAAAAAAAATAAATCTAACAATAGAGTTGATAATTAAAAGAAATAGCAAAAACCTGACTCCGTTTCACGTGACCAAATACATATTTTAAACTGCACTTTAAGTACGAAATAGATGCTAACATTCTTAATTTTGGATGAAGTTTTTTTTCAGGGAACGTTGCCTTTATTATGAACAGATTTCACAAAAGTAATAGTTCGTTGGGAAACAGATTCAACCAACTTTCACGGCCATACGCCGTGAAAAGTAGTCTCCGACATAGCACGCCTGCCACATGTTCCCCATCAATTTAATGCGTGTAAAATTAGGGCCACCACGTGTCATAGATTTCATCTTTTAAAAAAAGGCCTCAGATTGAATTTTTGCCGATATTTTTTTCTAAGAATCACGGTCATTTTGGCACAAAGCGTTTTGGTGAACTACCACTAAAAGAAATCAAGGGTGAAGAATTGAGGAATTAAGCCGAAAAATACCGAGGGTGATCCAATATCAATCGAAATCCACTTCGTGAAACTTCTAGGAAGACCATTTGGATATTCTTCCAGATGATTGGTAGGTTTTTGGACGATTCTTAAACTAACATCCCAGTTCTGGGACATCAACTCACTTTCCCTCCTATAGATTCCTCGCCACCAAGTGTCTCCTCAAATCCTCATACCCTCTACTTCTCCTTGTCGTCCAAAATGCCTATCCTTTTCAGTTTCATCGATAAGTCGATATCACCAGGTCCCTGATGTCATTAAACCGGTCGTTTTAAATAAATTTTTATGAAACTAACACATTTTTACTAACCTTTTTCTACCTAAGGTAATGACTGCTGCTCTCGTCAACACTTTCCATATTGTAATTTTATTATTTTATTGCTAAAATATTGCCTAAAGATTTCATAAAACGCTTGAAAACCCGATTTTTACGGAAAGGTTTAGTCGTGAGCATGCACAGCTATTGCATTTTTACCAGTTTTACCAGTAATAAATGTTTACCAGTGATAATACCAGTTATTTTGTATAATATTCAAAAGAAAAGTTTACCACACGCAAGAGATGTTACAAGACACTTTTAACTATATGAGCAATGCATTTCATTTTGCATTTCACTTGCAGGAAATGGTCATCAAACGGTATCTACGCTTGTACCACGCACTTGCTAATTTCATAAGGATCAGTATGAAAAAATAAGGCGAGCGTCACATAAGAGGTTATATGTGAAATACCGTCCCCGGTCTGCTGTGTGCCCGGCTTCATGCCTACCATACTATGTTATGTACACACTATATTGTATAAAGTTCAGAATAAAGAACCAGAAATCACCAAAAGCAGTATTTTCTTAGTAATGACTACGATGGGCGTCTTGTTCAAGGGCGCACGTCACACTTGTAAACATGGTAGTAATCATTACATTCTTTGAGTACAACCAGCACATAATCACTTCATGCCAGATGATGTTGGCCATCAATTGACTAGATGCAAAGCTTTGCACTACATTGAGGACGAGCATTGCAAGAGATATCTTATTTCTTAGCTAGAGTACCTGCCTACTTTTATAGTCACTGCCATATATTCATGATTACTGCTTTCAGGGGGGACATACCTTAGCCACTGGGAACCAAAATTAAGATTCTAAATATGCCAACTAGCCGACGAGCATATTTTTATTGAATATTATTTTTAGCCCGAGGCAAGGCGAGGCCTACAAATATAATCCATTCTGCAACAAACGCATTTCACTTCGATATTTTCAGTTATTTGCTAATAACCATCAACAACGTCAAGTCTCAACTGATCAATTCACCTTAATCACTAGATCGGTGCGTTTGGTTTATCTCAATTTGATTTAATGTCAGTTTCTCGCATAATTAGCTATTGCAAATTTTAGACAAAAATAATATTTTCCCTATTTTTCAGTTCCAAGATGAGTTTCTGTCTGGAGAATATATTTAAAACTGAAGAATAATAATGAGAGGATTTTGTGAATAAAAAATAGAGTAGAAGAGGTCCTCTCACATAGCTAACGAAATTTCTTCAAAACTCTAGAAAGTCAGATAAATAAAATGTTGCGCAAAGATTTCAAGAGTTCCAACTTTAAAACCGAAAAGTAACACCGTGGGAATTATTCGGGTAATAACCTTCGAGCGCCGGAAAGAACTCGTCCGCGCCGTCATAAGTTAGACCCTCTATTGCAATTACCTCCAAAAAATGCTCCAATACTTACATACAATAAACATTCCTACGTCAACCTGCGAAAAATAATTAAGGTTAATCTGCCATTTTGCGCGGACAACAAGATTTGAACATCATTATTTTCAGCCACCAATTACATGACCATAATGGCAGAATGGTTTCTCCTTTCCCTTAAATATGTTACCTCTCGAAACTTCCCCCAATAAGGCACATAACAATCTTAAAAACATATATACTGCCACTAACCAGGAAATTATTAAATATATTTTTTTCTGGGTGCCTTATCGATCATATAATACTGATAATTTAGACTGAAAAGCGATGAACAGTTGATTTTATTTGTCTCATGAGAGTAGTACTTGGAACCTCAGTTCTACCTTAGGGAGACCCTAACGGTACAGTTGTCTTAAGGGAATGAAGGAGTCAAGTCCTATAACTAATAAGGTTATATCGCACCAGAAAGACAAGGTACATACATACGCAGCAGGGAGCCCGGAAAATTGAAAATTCAAAGATATGGTGGTTGGAGCGATTTGTGTTTACGAGCAGATTTGCGTGAAACTTGGAATACGTAAAATCAGTAATTAAATAAATTAAAAATTACTGCGCCGAGTAATAGATTATTTTTTTATAAATAGATGAGAAAACATACAAACTAAACATCGTTAGTTTTTTGACGAAATCTAGGCGTTTTAAATTCCTATTTTTTCAATATTCTCCCCCTGAGGCGCAGGTACCTACCTCTCCCTAAGGTAAAATTCATGAAATTCTAGGTGACGTGATTTTTCACTCCAACTGCCTTAAATTAAATATGATCCAAGAATTTTTTCGATTTAATAAAAAAAAGTTATTAAAATTTGCACTCAATGACCAACGATTACCGCTCCAGCGACCTTAATATGAATCATGTTCCGAATCAATGAAGCCACTTGGGTGACTGATCGATAGGTAGGAATGTCATCGTTTGGGAAACAAATTTGTACGTATATTCGTCTCCCCACTTTCCCTCTTCGATGCATACACCTTCCTCTTTCGGTGCTTCCAATACGTTTCCCATCTCACGTTTCTCCACATAACTCCGACCCCGAATTCCACCGCTAAGTGCCGGGGTGGAGAGCACGAGCAAGAACCAAAAAAGGTGTCTAAAAGAGTGTTCTGGTTAGTAATAAGTGCATCTCCTCTAACGAAATTTGGAACAATGGAAATTTGCTAGATATGAAGATATTTCATTTCTGCCGAAACAGGCGATGAAAATACGTAGAAATTACCTTTGGAAAAAATCCACCTGGATCGGGAATCGAACCGGGCCAATAGACCACCGTGATACCCCGGCTTCCTGATACCTAAGACAATTTTTTTATGTAACGTTTAAGGGAACGAAATGTTCAGCCCCTACGGTCGATCAAGGATTGGGCTCGTAAGGGAATATGGACGTCCGAAGAAGCCACTAACCGCGAGGATAAATCCTGTAACACCACTTAAATCGTGACTTGCTATGTATGAAGAAATTTCATTTCTGCCGAAACCGGCGATGAATATACGTAGAAATTGTTTAAGGAATTAGAATACCTGGGTAGCGATGTGGTCTGCGGATTGGCCCGGCCTGCCAAAGGTTCGTAGTTCCATTCCCGGTCCACGTGGATTTTTCCTAAGACAATTCCTACGTATATGTCAGGTTCTCCCAGAAAGCAGACTGTAATGTCCCAGGAGCTTTAGAAGAGCACCAAAATCATTAAAAAGACGTCCAGTCATGATAATTATCTTTATATATATAAAAGTCAATGTATGTATGTATGTTCCACATCTCCTCCTAAACCACAGGACCGATTTTGATGAAATTTGGAACACATGTTTGTTACTGGTAGACAACAAACACTGTAGGGTTCAATTAACCAAAACCCTTTTTTCCAGGGTTAAGGGTGTGATCCTTACTAATATGTATAAAAATGTAATGGTGTCTGTCTATCTGTTGCTCCATCACGCAAAAACTACTAAATCGATTGAGCTGAAATTTGGTATGCAGATAGAAAACATATCTGGTTGTAACACATGCTATATCAAAAAGCCCTCAGGGCCCCCATAGGCTCCCGAAGGTCCCCCCTGGTGGTCCAAGCTAAGCATTGTGTTCGGTGCAGTGGTTTCATTTTTTGCTTTTTAAAAGTATATTCACTCAAGATATAGGGGTGGAATTTTTTTTTATCGGATGGCTGAATAAATATAATTTCTAATTCTATCAATCGATTTTCTTCTACGCTTTGTATTTGTCTGAAATTCATGTTTTTAGTTGAAAAATCTGACATTTTTCCCTGAAATCAACAATAACATATTTCCTTGACAACCATAAATTTGATTTTCAAAGGATATACACGCCTCTTAACTATTAAATATCATGTTTTCCTGCAGGCCCATGATAGTACGTAGAATGCAAATCCGTATAAGAAGGGCCCAGAGTCCCAAGGGCCCCATGATAGATTGCTTCAGGGGTTAATCGATAAATTCAATTCATATTTACAACAATTATACTTTTCAACGTCTTTCTCAAAGTAGCTCTCAAAGGGGCATCGCATGTATATGAGAGAACACTTACGTAGTAAACAATACACATAAAGGAAATTAATTGACTGCACATACAATTATATGTGCAAGAATATTTACGTGCAGCGAATATCAATGGTAATAATGCCTATGTTGCTACAACAAACACGGCGTTGTTTATTATCGTTTAATACTCAGATGTATTACACGTAGTGAAACCGTCTGCCTCTAATTACGATTGCGAACTGTTTTTTAGACCAATTCCCACATCATTAACGTCACGAGTTATTTATATGTTTAAAAGTGTTAAAGTGCAGTTAACTTGGGTACATTCACTCAATCATCGAGTTACCCATTCAAGACTCTCGCTCACCGCTGTGTTTCCTCTCCTTGGACTTAAAAATATATCCATCCACATGCCTAATAGAAAAAAGAATAAACTTTCGAAAAAATCTTCTAAGCAAAATGAATGTCTTATTTGCGAGAAAATGAGCCCTTGAAAGAAAAACGACAAAGGTTAGACTTGGATGGTCAAAGATATGTCCACCAGCGATCTCATGAGATTCTCCCCGTGGTGTTTCTCGGGTTACGCTAAGAATCGCACAAATTTCATCCTTAACCAACATACGGATGGGTAACCAGCTCTAAAACTGGTTCAAATACAGACCCATCTGTTTCGAACCTTCAATCTGCTTTAAGATGACGGAAATTATAATGACGCCACTACATCCTTCTTACCCGAAAGCAGAACGGAAATTCTACACAATTAACGACACCCGTGCATGAAAATCGACAAGTGCACTAAGAATCACCATAGATTTTTTATTTATCAACCGAAACCAATGATTATGGCTATGCCGAAGGCACAGTCCCATTGATGGAGGATTCATAGGTCAAATAAACATGGCTTCTGCTGCCATTACTCCTCTTGACGTTGTCAACCGCTGAATTGTACTCTTCTGTCCAATCCGGATTAAGATAATCAACGCACATATCAACGTTGAATAGTGCAACTGAATTAAGTCATGGAATGCAAATATATGTATGTACACAAGGGAAGCGATCAAGATGTTTATCACCCAGAAGACAGCTCAAGAGAACCGGAGGGACGAGGTGACCATCTATCAACCTTTGCTATTTAAGTAGTAATGAGTCTGCAAGGCCGATTTTTGGGTTTCCCGTGCATGAAAGTGAACCAATAGTCACACATCTCTCCGTGCACCTGGAAAACTGTCAGTGTGTCTACTACAACGAACACAACATACAAGATAGGTTACGAACTCCTCAAATGGCCACGCATACTGTTTTTCTTCGGGCTTTGTGGTTTTATTATAAAAAAATAAGTTTAATGTTTTTCACACCCGTTGAATTCCAACGGGTATCTTTCGCTCGTTGTTATTATACAGAATAATAAATTCATAGATAAGGATTCCCCGAATCTCAGGCAGTTACCATGTTCTGTCGGGACCGTAGCAACCATACAACAACATTCAAAATAATCATACTACTTCGTAGGAAAAAAACGCTGTAGAGATTATGAAAAATTAATAATGACACCCAGGCCTGCATTCAGGTAATAAGCTCAATGTGTCAGAAGAATCTATAGATTGGAGTCGAAGTCTAAGATTCGGATTCTACGTTATTGAAATCGTCTTCGAACCGCTACGGTTTTCATCGCCATGGTTGCACAAGAGTATCTAGACTTTTAACATTTTACTATCCGTTGCTTAAAAGACAGAGCAATAGAGGAAACGTTTGTTTTTAAAGTCCATGCTAATCATATCGGAAAAATCGAAAACTTCGCTATAAATAGATTACACTCAATGGATCAGTAGGTAGATACTCTGAAATGGGCAATAATGAGAAAACCAACTATCGCGGCCAGTCGAAGGGGCGCCCAGTCTGCGACTAATGATGAATGCGAAAAGTTGACAGAAAGTATGGAAATCGGAATGTGGAAACAACCTCCAAGTATTTTGGTGAAGCTTTCTCGGGTTTCCAACCAGGTGATGGTCTCCATGTAGGCCGACGTTTCGATGTCTGACTCAGTCATCGTCATCAGGGCTGATGAAAGGATCATCCCTGATATCCTTTCATCAGCCCTGATGACGATGACTGAGTTAGACATCAAAACATCGGCCTACATGGAGACCATCACCCGGTTGGAACCCCAGGAAAGCTTCACCAAGTTAATACGCCGGGAAAGCACTAAATCAAACCTCCAAGTATTTCTTTCTGTACAAAATGACCTTCTTTAGCACGCCGTAAAAGTTATTTGCAATCATAACCAACTTCAACAAAGAGCACAATGAAACCTACGGACTAACAATTTCCTTCATCAGCATTCTTGTCGCCAAACCATTGAAAAGAACTGTGGTTTGAATCGCACCACAATTTTCGGTTGACGTTACACCCACGCTCAAGAAGTATGTGTAATGTAAATATTCTCTATAAACAATTTTCCTTCACTATCAAGGTCATTGATAATAACAATATATGAATGTCGAAACCATGGTCGACTAGAATCAAAAAA
Source organism: Pyrrhosoma nymphula (assembly GCA_963573305.1). Lineage (NCBI taxonomy): Eukaryota > Metazoa > Arthropoda > Insecta > Odonata > Coenagrionidae > Pyrrhosoma > Pyrrhosoma nymphula. The sequence goes on along the minus strand of OY754339.1, from coordinate 61,491,301 downwards.
AGGGAATCGGCAAAGTGTAAAAGTTGTACGATAAACTTAGCAGTGCTACCAAATGGTTGAAGAAATTAGGGTGGGAATTTCTAATTGATCGAAGGGAGAAATATAGGTCAAATCTTTTGCACAAGTTCGACGCAGACAATTTTTTTTGCCGGGCGTTCAACATGTTTTGCTAGAGCCAACGTACCACGGTAGAAGTGATCACAGTAAGAAGATAAAGGAAATATGATGCAGAGCCGATAGATTTTAAATGCCATTTTGTCCACGTACAATATGGGATCATAATAGTTGCGATAGATCAATCAGATGAAACTCCCACCCTCACCAGGTAGAGAAGACTTTTCACTTTTGCTTAATAACATAGCATCTTTACTTCACCCCACTTGAAATGTCCGGCATCATGTTGTTCTCTGTATGAAGTAGTGCCTCGTAGCATTCATAAATTAATAGTATTAGTAATATTAACCATTAAATGACTCTTTAGCAGTTTACTGCATGTTTGCATGTTCATTTACGTAGCACTCTCCCAGTTTGTGGTTAGACTGCGCACTGTTATCCTGACATATCTTTCGCCTGGCCTAGCAGCCGGGGGAACGTGCGAGATCCTGATTTGAACTGGGACGAGTTCTGCATTCCTGGTGTGGAATCACCCCGTACCACACCCTAGTGGTGGCTTGCACGGTACTTCGTAGATGTAGATGAAAGTGATAAATTATTTCATGAGAGTTAGTTCCACTAAGTAAAACCTGGCACTTTAACTTGGTATAGCACAACTTCGTGGCACTCACCAGCGAAAACATCAGAGGTCATTGAGTGTAAATCATGCGTCGATGAGCGGGCAAATGTATCAAAGGAACCCCGGAGGAACTTCTAGAGGAAGATTCGGGTCACTTTATACCGCACCTCTTGTATAAACTCTCCCCTCCTCAGCGCCATGTTCTTCGCAAGAGGGTGCCACCAAGTTACGCTAAGCCTATACGCATATTCACACACACACACGCACTCTCTCCACTTTCCCTCTTCGATTCACATAAGCCTTCCTCTTTCGCGTTGTTTCCATTCCGCTGCCTCATCCTCCCGAATTCCACCACGAGTGCTTCCGACGGTCGAACACGAGCCAAGAGACCCTTGTCGAAAGACGCGTTTGAAAGAGGCGGGTGGGGGAATCGAAGTGGATGACGAAGGGGGGAGTTAAACGAGCAAGTGAGTTGTGAAGTGGGAAGTGGCGGTGAGACGGAGGTGGGGCAGGTGAGGTAAGGAGGAAATGGAAGACGGGCCCGGCCCGACTGTCTTCGTCGAGGCCACGATGCGGTGTCGGCCATGACTTTGGCCTAGTTCCGAAGGCGACCGCGGCTCGCCACCTCCTCACCAAGGGCAACGGACGTCCCTCCCCTCCTCCAACTCGTGGAAGTGGAAAGTCGTCCATGAAGGAGGCAGTCGGGGAGGCCGTTGTAGCGGCTTGGGAGGGGGTTGGGGTAGGGGTGGGGGGTGGAGAGTACAGCGGCGCTGCGGGGATTCGAGGAAGGAGATCGGATAATGGGATGGGTTTGGTGGGAAGGGGGGGATCTCTTCTCCCATTGTTTAGAAGCAAATGCTAAATTCAATATTGGTGAGTCAGGCGGAGAAGAAAGAGGATAGGCGTCCACATTCAACCGCCTATATCGAGTAGATGATGTTCGGATCAGTTTTTCGTACATTTTTTGCTGCTCTTTCGGACGATTCTGGTGGTCCGTATTCCCTGCGATCCCGATAAACCATTGGCTGTGTTCAGGTTTCTCAGGGGTCGAACCACCAGAACTTGACAGAAACACCCATGGGCCCTGGGTATGCGAAAAACCGACCCAGGCGGGACTCGAACCCGCGACCCTCGGATTAACAGGTAAGGACATTACCCCGCCGCCACTGGGGCCGGCTTTCAATGATTCCTCTTCATGACCTCTTATTACGTAATTATATTTTTCTTCTTTCAGGAGATATAGGTCTATTAATTTTTAAATTATTTTATTTCTCTTAACCGACATTGCGCATTTTAATACATGCTTCTTCAGGACTACAATGAAAATTATTGGGCGTATTGTACATCAATTGAATATGGTTTACAATGTTGGTACATAGTTCTGATAAAATATATACATGCATATGATTTTACAAGTTACCTCAGAGAGAGAGAGAATTCCTTCCGAATTTATTATTTGACGATAACTTCGTGGCTATTTACTCTTTGTCTGTTAATTGTTGTAAATTTAGGCGCTTTCAAAAATCAAAATAAAGTTGTGTTGATATAACAAATCAAATTATAACAAATTTTATAAAAAATTGACTTTTCGTAATTATTATTATTAGGATAATGTACCGGTTAGGTAGGCTTAGATGAAATAAGCCAAACATATACTAATCTTTCACAGTCGTTGGCTCTTGTATTCATTCAGCTGAACCCCCGAAGAGTGACAAGAGACAATGGTGCAAAATTACGTGTCTGGGCATAGTGTCTCAAAAAATCACTAAAAAATTACAAAAGCACATATTCCAGGTTATTTTCAAACCACATATCACTCTCAAAAGGTTCCCAGTGAAATGTAAAGATCCGTTGGACAGAAAGGACAAAAGTGGTGTCCATGCATTTAAGTGTAGTGAGTGCAAAGGTGTCTACGAGGGACAGACGGGAAGAAGCTTCGGCGCGAGGAGAAAAGAACACTTAAGTGCTTTTAAAAATAATAATGACAATAAATGTAAATCAAGATAGTTGAGCTCTACGGCCTCTGTAGATTAACCAGATAAGAAATTTCTCCAATGGCCGTAAAATATATGCACCACTCGCCAAAAATCAAACACTTGCTGTGGTGGTTTGCGGGAATGGGGACTCCGCAACAGGGACCAACCACAGCCTCTCCACCAGAATACCCTCCTGTGGTAGTTTACGGGAAAGTTATTTCCTCGCCAGGGACCACCACAGACACACACACAACCCAATTGGAATCCTTTGTAGGCTAATGGGACCCAGCTAAGGATTCCTGGGTTATAACCTGGGATCCTTAGCAGAGCTGAAGAGACTCTACTAAGGCTGCCAAGTTATTAACACAACCGCACACGCAATTACACAAAATACTCACTCACACACACAATAGGGCCCAAAATTTCTGGGAGAACAGCTCAAAAAGAGCGTGGTCAAATAGAACAAAAACAAAAAACAGGCAGCGAGGGTGAACTTCGGATACGCGTATTTCGACCACAAAGTGGTCCTTTTCAGCGAGCTGAAGGGAAAAAACACTTGCAACACGAGGTTGAAAGTCAGCTGGGTCCCATTAGCCTACAAAGGATTCCAATTGGGTTGTGTGTGTGTGTCTGTGGTAGTCCCTGGCGAGGAAATAACTTTCCCGTAAACCACCACAGGAGGGTATTCTGGTGGAGAGGCTGTGGTTGGTCCCTGTTGCGGAGTCCCCATTCCCGCAAACCAACACAGTAAGTGTTTGATTTTTGGCGAGTGGTGCATATATTTTACGGCCATTGGAGAAATTTCTTATCTGGTTAATAAATTTAAGTTTAATAAACAACAATATATATAATGTAATAACCATAGGAGTCATTTGAATCTGGAACTTTTAAAACTACGTAATTGCAAACGATGACTGGACTTGCGAGAACAGATATTTTTTAAAGTTTCAATGAACCTGAGTCTTTAAAAAGTATCTTTACCCGACCTTCTCCCCTATCCTGACCTCCGTTTCGGTTAAAATCTCCCCTCCATTTCTCCCACGCCCTTCCGCTGACGCCACATTATCAACTATGTACTGTACATACAAATGAGAGTTCCCCAGACCGAAGCACCAGATGATAACGATTGTTCATTGAAACCAGGATCGTGTGCGAGTGTGAAAAAATCAATAATTTGTTTAAAAGTTTGAACACAAATTTGTCATCTTGACTCTCAATCTGATTTCAGTCTTCAGCTCGGAATAAGTCCCAATACAACTCTCATCAATCGAGCCTATTCTCTTTCTTCTCCTTCCCCGCTTACTCAACATCTTCCTTCTATCCGGGCCTTCAGCATACCTTCGCCCCTCAATACCGCTTCCAGCCACCCCCTCTGCTTTATCCTAATTTCCTCTCCTCACGCACCATGCTGAACACTTCCTCGTTTGTCTTCCTTTCCGTTCACTCCACTTTCTACATTCTCCTCCAAACCTACATCTCAAGTGACTGAAGCAGATTTTCGCCCTCTTCTCACTAAGTCAACGTTCCTGTACCATACAACGCTACACTGCATGTTAAACTCTTCGCCAGACTTTTCTTACAATCGGCCGCTAGGTCCCCGTCATCATCTCTCTCCTATTGCTGAACGCTATTTTCGCTTCCGTGCCCATTTTTCTCCAGCAATGGGAAGCTCAACCAACTATAAATGTACATAAATTTAATGGAAGTCAGTCATTCAGATCCGCGTTATCCAACAAATTGCGATGCCTCGCCCAACCTTTTTTTAGTATGGTTTTTCCATTCATAATGATAAATAATGACGCTTAGTCCTCAAATTTACCTGATCAAACATTTTACATTTCTCACCACACATGTTTTCCCGCCGCCAGATGTCGTTTCGCACCGCAATCATCAAGTGAATTGCTTGCTTCTGAAAAACGACCCTCCACCACTTTCCCCAACCTGCGAACGCCCTAGGTGCAAATGCTACTCCCACCTCCGCCCTTCTGCCTACCCCTCCCCAAAAGATCTTCCTCTACCACCGACTGTACCACCGACTATACCACCAGCAACATTATCTACTGCTTTTCCCGCAATTTCTGCCCTGTCTTCTACATAGGAAAATGCACCACCCCTCTTAAAATTCGCATGAATAATCACCGCCATGCCACCAAAACTCCACCTTTCCTTGACCCCATCCCCAAAATACCGCCTCCCAGTGCCAAACCTTTGACGAATACCTTCCATTCGTCATCATAGAAGCCCTTCCCGAATCCGCCAGTAATCTTGACGTGAAAATTCGTGAGTAACCTCATATTTGGATAACTAAGGCCTTTGAAAAGCCCGGGCAAACCTAGCCCAATGGATAAATAGTCCAATAGCTCTCTTTCCCCATCACTACCCATTCGCACCCCCCCCCCCCCTACCCTCTCTGCCCTTTCCTCCCCAGGGGAACAGAGCACGAGCTTCCATTATTCTACCGCCGACGATGACGGCTTGACCGTCGAAACGTACAAGTTTTTTTGAGTCCTTTTTTACGTGTTTCTATGTCTTTCAAGTGTATCGAGTCAATACCAAGTACTTCCTCAACGAAATAAAATTGTGATAAAAATGGAATACAGAAGTATAATACCGAAAAATCAAATACAAATGTCACAATAATTTATGGAGTTTTGAGCAAAGAAATTAGCTAACAAATTTAACCGAAAAAATTAGGTTAAGGATGCACAATCTTAGCTAATATTCATGCTTTCAATACGAAATGAGTGACTTTCAGAAGTTAGGCATTTTTTGTATAGCTCCCAATGGAATTCCACCATTGAGTTTTCTCAACATCTTGTCGCAATAACAGCTCTTCTTTCATTTTTCCATGAGCAGTGAGTCAAAACCTATTGTGCTACCTATTTTTACGCTCTCTAAATACACCATTGTCCGCGCGTTTTGGTTACGTGAGCCGATTTTCTTTGTTCCTTCACAAATATACCAATCTAGCTTTTCCACAAGCAGCCTACGAGTCTCTGAAAGTTGACGAGTTTGTTCTCATCTTCATTCATCTTCTCGTTGTTCCTACTGATCCAAAAAAAAGAGCTCCAGCAAAGTCTCAGTAACATGTCAACAGACGAGGCCTCAAGGGATTACGAAACTTGGCTAAGAAGGAGTGTCTTTGCCTTGTGGTCACTACTAGGGTGAATAAATAGTTGCGATACATCCATTTTCGGTGTTGCGGAGATGTCGATTTGCGATACCGATTGCTTGAGCTAATTAACGAATCGCACAGCGATGTAATGGCATGCGAATATGCGCAGCAACGTGATCCATCGCGTCTTTTGCAATGCAATATTCATAACTAAATGCAACACCGAAGGAGACTGGGTTAGTGTGGTTGCTATAGTACTATCTTCCCATCCCGAGAGCCTGGGTTCGAATATCGTGGAATCCCTATCGCTAGTCGGGTGATAAGTATGTGAATAACACTTCAAGCGCAGTTCTTTCAACATCGAAGGGAACGTTAAGCTGTGGTACCTTTGGCGCCTTTCGTTAAGAGCAGGCTAATACAGAGGCCGGGTATTTCTCCAACCTACCTCCATTCCCCATGAAATCTTTCCCTTACCGCCATACGCTACAAGCCTTATGACATATTACACGCATTTCAAAATAATTCGATTACATATCTACTCTGATTTTCTCCTTAACTTATGACACGTGGCATATATTTCGTAATAATGCGATTGCATGTGTATAGAATTTATCCCAAACGCAAAATAATATATTTCATATTAATATAATGGTTGATAACAAATATCAAGTTATCATGCCGAGTAAAATAACGTATTTTGACTTAAAACAACGTACTTGACGCTTAAATTTCGAATTCAAGAGCGCGGCCCGATGCTACCTGAGTCCACGCGTGAGCACACGAGCTGATAGTACGTTCTTCTTCGTTCCCCTTTGAAAAGCGATTCAAAAACCCTAGTGATAACATTGCTTTCATTAAGGTGAAAAATTAACAATATAATTATTGCATCATTTACATATTTGCATGCATGGTGATTACCGATCCAAACAGTTGTGTTAGAACTTAAGTGAAATATGGTCCAAGAATATGTTTTCCACTTGATAACTTATCAAAATGTGCACTCAATGACTCACGATTAGCGCACCAGCCACCGCCTACTCACCAATTGTTCACCGATTACCGCTCCAGACGTGGCTAACGCCAACAGTTATTCTGGTTAACCCGTCTTTCGATACCAAATAACCATTTATGCAAAGAGGCGTCCAACAATCAATGGCACAGGCTACCTGAGCTGTCAGTTAATTCTTATATTTCAATATCTGTATTCACAATATCGACCTCCATTTTAATGGGATGAGTTTTTCGAGTTTAGGTCAGAAACAATCCACCACAGCCATTCTTTATCAACGTTTTGGAACATACTTTATTCCATCTTCAGGGCTTACAATAAAATTAATAAAATCATCATGTGATGTGATGTTTGATGATTTTAATATTTTTATTCTAAGCCCTGATATGGAATAAAGTTGGTTCCAAACGTTGGTAAATATTGGATAGCTGTGGTGGATTATTTCTGACCTTAACTCGATAAACTCATCCCACATCTATTTCAATATTTAATGTCGAATACAGGAGTGCAGTGAATAGAAGACATTTATGAGGCACGATAACTGGAGTATATAAAAATTAAAAATTATTTCCTCAGCTAAAACGTATAAGTTGTAACTAAAAGAAGATAAATCAACACTCTTATTTCAAAACTTGTTGATAGTTAAAATACCATAAAAATATAAAGTAATGCGCAATTAGTATAAAACGATTGAAATTAAAGTTGGTCAAATTTGATTGGCAGTCCATTATTCTCCTTACAGCTGAAAAATGGACTCTCTTATTCCCGCACTGCTAATAAATATTACCGATCGCAGGAGATAAATAAAATAACACGAGACGATGACTTTCGAAAATACATACTTTAGATCCGACAGTGAGTGCAAAAGAAAAAAGGTTGAGTTATACTTTCGATTTACATCATTGCCTCGATACCCACGATGAACTTACTTTTTACCGAAAATGCATTTGATAGTGTGAATAAAGTATCCTTACTATTGCATAGTCTCACGATTCTTCTCCCATTGTCACGTTCACAATCATTCCTCTGCATTCCCAATGATTAGCAGCGAAAACACAACTTTCCCTACATCGCGACATCTTATCGTCAAACCTTCAAAATACACCAATCATTCATTGGCAAATCCTCAATAAAGTAAACCAATCACTCATGGGAAACCCTAAATAAACAAAAATTATGCAGGCTCCTAATAGTCGCGGCGTATTCAAGATGTGACCTGACTAGAGTCAAGTAACATAGCTCTTTCACCTTTTAATCCGAATACCTTCTTTCTAATTGACTCATAAAACTTAGTCTGTCCAAGGCATCGCCGAATAAGTTTCAAATTTAATTTCCCCAGGAGAGGATGAAGCTATAGCGATCCCCATGTATTAGGCTTAAGAAGGTATCGCTGTTTTACTTCCCACTCCTCACAGAAATGACGTCGATGACATTTATTTCGTTATAAGAGTGCTACAGTGCATTTTCTAAGATTATGATTGAGCCCCCACTCAAGACACCAATAAATTCGTTCATAACCAATGAAATGACTGCCATGCACACTTTCGTGTTTATTTTATCGATCACTTACCGCATCGTCAGCAAATAATCTCACTTTTTTGGTAATTCTGGCGTTTATATCGATGATATAAATTAAGAATAACAGGAGGCCGATCACGCTGCCTTGTGGGACACAAGAAGTCACCCGTACCATGCCCAACAAGTACTTTCGTTAATTTATACTTCATGTTCAAGTCTCTAACACAATAAAGGTGACCGATAAATTTATAATGAGACGAACACGAGACGATGGCTTTCGAAAATAACTTTTCCACGAGATCGAACATCGAGTGCGTAAGAAGAAAGGTGGAGCTAAGCTCACGATTCCTCTACTCCCTTGTTACAGTCACAGTAATTCCTCTGAATTTGCACTAATTAGCGGGGAAAGTACTTTCCCTCTCTTGCGACGTCTTTTCTTTCTCTCTCGTCAACCTTCAAAATAAACCTCGCACGCATTGGGACACCCGAAAACGGAGCCGGCACGCCTGGGTTTTTCACTTTCGCCGCGAGAGAAGACCCGGCTTCGGGGATCACGACCCGGGCTGCTTTTGTGCGGATGCCTCAGTCAGCCCGAAGAAGTAGAGAGAACGTTTTGGTGAGGAAGTGAGTTGCCACAGTGAAGCGGGGCTTTTAAGTGGGGTGCACCGAAGCGTCCAGGTAAGGAGTGCTACCAGAGAAAGTGGGAGAGGTGAGGGACATGGAAGTTGACGATGTGGAAGGGGTAGGTCTTGCTCCAATTTAACTATATTACCCACATCAACACACCGTGTTAAACAATTGACATTCTATCCAACGAGGCTAGAAAATAAGTGGAGGTGACATTCCGCTTGATCCTTGAAGCCCATTCCGCCATCAGGCACAGTTTAGACCTCACTTTGTCTGGGATGTGTGATCGTAAGAATGTAATACCACCTTTCTTCTTACGCACTTGCTTTTAGATTTCATGGGAAAATGTTGCGAGATCCATCGTCTTCGAGATATTTGCCGAAAAATTAGAATCCATTTTTATGGAATGTAGTACGGTTGTGCGCTCCGGAGAGACAATATTAAGCAAATGAGGTAAATCTGACGCAAACTTTGCCTCAGAATGTGACGGTGAGTAGTTGGTCTTATTCTAAATAAAATTTAAAAATGAATTTGTTATTCCTAATAACTACTTATTATAATTTCGCACAAAAATTTTAAGGCATTACAGCGTCATCTGCTGGATTCTCGACGACGTAGCATGTTGACGTCGCAAAGTGCGCGAGGTTTTAGTCAAGGAATATACGTCATTTGCTCCCAAAATTTTGTCCTGCTTATTTAAGACTATAAAGTTCGCATGCAAATATTTTATTAATTTTGCATGTTCCTCATCACAGAGAAGTCTAAAATAATATTTAATTCTTATCACAACTGCTTACTTTAAAAAAATAAATTTCGTATATGGTCTCCATTATGGCTAGAGAAAAATCTTGTACAAAATAAGAGTAAATATTGTGTAAGTATTCGCGGATGGCTGAAATGGACGTTTCCTTTCAGACGTGCGTTCGATCACAACCTAAGTGATAGCGAGGGGATAGACCAAGGAACTGGGGGGAGGAGGGAAAGGGTTCCACCAATTCAAAGCTGCGTTTTGAGTTAGAATGGGAGGTGAGCAGAAGTGTTGGTAAGAGAAGAAAAGAGGGGGGCATTCTTAAGGAACTGTCTAGGGGAATCGCAGGGAGAGTAGCGAGGAGAAAGTTTCAGAAGAACTTTTCGATAAGAAAACATGGCCGCGGGCACTCGACGAAATTAACCGGAGGCGCAAATTTCGAAGACAGACGGATTAATACGGCTGTCGGTGAGTGGAATCCAACTCCTGAAGAAATCTTAAACCCTATTCCTAAAACCTGCAAAGAATTTAAAAGGAAATTACGTTCAAATTTGAAAAAGAAATAATATATATAAATTGGGTTTCACGTGTCATACATTCGACCTATAACACTGCATTGCCAATCTACCAAGGATTTTTTGCAGGTTTATTTGAATTTATGTTTTTTTATAATTGACACATTTTAATTAATATATTACGAAGGTGTTTTTAAAAATCGCTTGTTTTTTATTATTTTCAGTTATTCAGAGTAGGTACTGGTTCACGTTACCACCAGGCGAATACATCACATAATTTTCCGTTAGAAATATTTTTTAAACCCAATTTTTAGAACTCTTAACCTACTACGACGAAATGTCAATGCCAAGGGGATGAAATTCACCATGAAAAAAAATCATATGAATTGACCGGGTTTGAACCCGGATCTACCGATTTCCGGTCAGGTGTGCTATTCAGTTACACCACAAAGCCCTATACGCGTAGCCCCGTACTCGTACCCGCGTATCACATCATTTATGAATTATAGCAGTGATTGAAAATGTCATTGCTTGACGAGGAAATAATCACATGAATGAAAACGTTGTGTTAATTCCGATTCACACGATGCATGGGTATGTATCCACGCAAGTAAATGCCTTAGTATCTACAAGACCACTTATAATTATATTGTACCTAAGTAACTATCTAATTTTGAGCACTTTGCTATTCCATATTGGTTCTATTAACACGACTGGCTTCGTAATTACGTTAAATCTGAGGTTTTCCCCGGTAATATAACGCAGTTTCCAAATTGGTCGTATAAATAAAAATCATTGATACATTGCAGAGTTATTTATTTTATTGTTACATGCTAAAACAATTTCATAAATCAGAGACAGAGTCTTACAATCTGATTGGTTGCTCATTTGGGTAGGCAACCAGCAACTGAGGTTGTTCGTGCCATTAAGGATAAGGGGCGGATTTTATAAGAGGAGCATCTGGCGAAGGGAGGAAGGGTGGAGAGAAACCTGGTGTTGGGATCAGATCCACAGTTTGATGTCCCATCCCACGGCAGGAGAATTATACTTGAAGTGCCCTCCACAGGGAATCCAAATCGGGATCGATATTCAACACAAAATATCTGCCACAGCTGGGATTCAAACCCTGGCTCATAGGACAGGAAGTCTAGTATGCATTATCCTCTCTTACACTTTAACATTCCCACAGGCTACTTTACTCAGATGCTTTCGCATATTTGTGAAGTTGACGTGTTCACAAGACAATTTTGAAGGGACATTAGCACTCGCATCTACTTGTACAAGTGCGCATCGTGTAAATAGGCCTTAACTGAAGAGTAGACAGAATACCGAATGAAGTAGTCCTACTGAGAGTCCTGGAAAAATCATTTGGGATGAAAATTCTAAGACATAAAAGAGCCAAATGTATTGGACACATTCCTAGAAATATCCTGTTTCCCGACAACAAAAACGGAGGGAGAAATGAGAATGGAAAGAATAATATACGAAAATCAAGGACGGAATACATCCAGCAGCTCATGGGGGATATTAAAATGAATAATTATGAGGCAATTATGTGGATGAATTAAAAAAGCAGGAGTGGACAGCAGCAACAAATCGATATTCGGAATAATGGCGGCTTTTTATGATGAGGGGAATCGCCAATCAAAAATGGAAACTGATGTACAAACAGCTACAATCATAATTCGGAAACCCGAAGTTCGGTTTTATTGGTAAGATAAAAGCTCACCAGGGGGTAAGGTGGACCTACCTTCTGAACAACACGGAGCTTTCAAGAAATATCGCCATTAATTTCGAAACCAGAAATTCCAATTACAATCATGATCACTTCCCCAATTTTTACAACTCCACCTCCACCGCTTCTACGAAATTTCGCTGCTTTACGAAGAAATACCGGTCTGCACGGGGAATCACCGCCCAGAAAAGGAAACGGACGCAAAAAAACAATAACAACCATAATCTACTTCAGGAACGGTCAGTATTTCCTCATGAAGCAACAACATTTCATCATCAATCAATCAATCATGGGGGAACCATTCTTTTTCTGTGCCGCCAGTGGTTCTCCTTGAAGATCTGGTACCAAGAAATATCACTCATTTTGGGTTTAGTTGAAGGTGCCCAAACATGGAATCATAGGACAGTGGCCCAACGCTCAGCCCATTGGGAAACACACCGGCGTTAAAACGCTATAATCACTATTTGTAAATGAAAATAGATGATGCTATCATTCATTGGTTGTTCAATCCCATGATTGGTTGACTGCAGCCTTCCATCCTTCCCTATCTTATACTAGTTCCCTTACTCCCTGGTACTTCTTCTTGTATACTTTCCTTCTTTATTATGCATTTATCTCTTGACCTTCCTCTTGGGATTTTCCCTCTATTTTTCCCTTCAATTATATTCCTCACAAACCCATTGTGCTTCAGGGTAGGTCTAATCTATCTGACTCTTCTTCTTTGTAAGAGTTCCATATGCTTCTTTCCTTTTCTACTCTTCTTTATTTCTTATTTTATCCGTCAATTTCCGCTTAAGCTGTACACAAAAGAATATGAAATTCACCATGAAAAAATCATTTGATTCGACCGAGATTCGAACCCGGATCTCCCAATTTCCGGAGAGTCAGCCAGTTACATCACCAAGCCATCTTAATTCAAGACGAATTTCAGCGGCGATTTATGGTGGTGTAACAGGCAAACACACCTGACCGGCAATTAGGAGATCCTGGCTCGAATCCCAGTTAAGTCAAATTATTTTGTCATGACAAATCTCACCCTCTTTGGTTTACATCTTTGTACCCAAGTGCGTGACTGCGTACCATAGCATATGGACAGTCGTAATGTTTGCAAAATTGAGCTTAGGCATCCTCCTCTAACCCAAGGTTTCGAATGATTCTTATCTTTGTCTGCTTTTCCTATGGTCCCTTTTTCCGATCCCTAGAGAGTCAAGCTCCACACGAATGTTTTCACATACTGTTTCCTCGTTCGAAGTCTTATCTTCTTTGATCATATTGCTATCATTTATGTATTTCTGCAATTAAGCTTTGCAATTCATTCTATACCTGCATCCCTCGCGTCATTTCATTGCATATGTAACAACCAAATTGATTGTCCCTCACATGAACTTCTTTGTTTCAATAAACCAAGAGGATGCACCAGAAGTTGCAGCACTTTTATTATAAATTACTGCCGTAATAATGTGTCCTTCAACTCTCGAATTTAGATAATAATGCGATAATTTGACAATTTACCCGCCAATTGTGACATATTTTATGTATCCTTGTCGTTTTTTAAAAATGTGCTAAAATTCTAAACTAACCTTGATGTGAACTTTGATTTTCATTTACTCTTCGTGCATTTATCTACGCCAATTGGGATTTTGCTTATACTTATACCTATAATTACTGAATCTGTTTCTTTAAATTGATGTAATCATTGTAATTTGGTAGCAGCCCAAATAACTTTAGTTCAATTCATGGTAGAACTTTTGAGTAAATCATCATCATGTAATTCTCCCATTACATGGGCATTATTCCGATTTATTGCTTTCTGGGAAGGCAAGGTTTTTTACTTGAGGATAGGCGTTAGATAACAGAAATAGTAGTACAGGAGAAATAGGTTTTTGGGTGGAACTAATTCACATAAAGACGGGGTTTGAATTTTTTAGTTCATTGTTGATCTTTTTGATACACTAAATGTCTAGAAAAATCTGAGCGGGCAAAATGCGTATTTATTGGTCACAATCTTGGTCACAAAAAAGACATTAAAAATTCAAAATCAATATGATTTTCAACACTGCATAAGATTGCAGTTTTTCGGCCTCTATTTTATTATTTATTTTTATTTTTTTTAAACTAATATCATAATCTTTTTCAGCATGAAATTTTCCGCAATTTGATTCGACACTCGATGTTTTATGACTATTAAAAAAATTCAAGTTTTTTTTTTTTTAATTTCAAGAAATTTCCAAAAAACGCATTTTTCACACTCACATTTTTCTAGACTTTTAGTATGTCAAAAAGACACCAACAACTAACTAAAAAAATCAACCCCCGTCTTTATGGGAATTAGTTCCGCCTATCACCAATTTGTTGTTTATATCTCCTGTACTATAGGGGGAGCAACCATGATCTTTATTTATTTTGCTAGCATGTTACTGGAATATATTAATATTCTATAAAAAATCTCTCCTACTAATTATTAAGCAGTACTACTTATATTTAAGATAATAACTATAATATATTTACCTCAGGCAAGAGGAGGAGCATTATCAAGCATCCGTTTCATGAAAATGTCTCCATCACTATAGGAAAGTGAAATTAGTGTTGTTTGATGTAAAAGTGATTTTGTGAATGAAATATGTCGCAGGTTTCATAATTAGGACGGCTGAGATGCGATTTTCAGAATCATTTACCAAACATACATCTCAGTCCCAAAATGGCTGAGATCAACAAAACGTATCAGGACCGGAATGACGACTTCTTGAGAGGATAAGAAGCTCAGCCATATGCTTTAGCAACCACGACAGTAACATCTTTGGTGATGTAATTTATTGATTATGTAACTCTCAGGGGGGTTATTTTGTAATCTCACTTTAGTGAGAATACGTCATAAAATGTCACTTTTTCGTAGTTCAACTCCACCACCCAGGCGGCGTGACCATTTTCGGATCTCAAGCGGTGAATTGCCGGTCATGTGATGGTTTTTTAGACGATTTATCCACTCTGATCCGTATCTTTCGACTCTTGATCCGTTTCATTATCTCCGCCTGCCATTAGTTCCATCTCACCTGTCATAAAGAACGTGACATGGAGCCACCATCGTTTCCACTTGAAGCTTGAGTTGGAAAATAAAACAAGGGCGCGAAAGATACAAACGATTTTAAATCGTATTGTTGTAATTTGCTAAACGTGAATAACTTCAGCATTTTCAACTCCAATATATTGGGCACTTGAAGGTATGCTTTGTTTGAAATATTTATGTTATTATTAGCTTGAATTATCTGTGTATATTTCGTATCAATATTTCCCAAACAATGTTGCTGATACCTTTGTTTTCGTGTGCCTATCCGCCAGTGTATGGAGAATGGAATTCAGTTATTTATACCATAATTTCATAATTTTACCAAATATTGCCTTAAAATCTACGTTCTTGGTAGATATTTCCCGTGCTTATGAATCGAACACTAATTAGGTGCACTTAATTTTTTTTAAATATTGAGTGATCGCTTACATGTCGCTTGTAGTTCTGACAGTATTTAGATTTTCGTGGTATGTACAGTGTAAGATATCTTCCGTAAGATGTTGAGCAATCTGGGTATTCGCTAGTCTCGGCATCTTTCATTTGATATAAGGTAATTGAAGCTTCGACAATTCACTAACCGTTCGTGAGACGATCATTAAGAGAGGGAAACGGATCTCCCGCCTTTCCACTAAGAGTCACTAAAAAGGTGAGATTACAAAATAACCCCCCGAGACGGAGGATACTGTTTTACCCCCACAATATCTAACAGGCGAAAGAGACAAATTGTAGAAATTCACCATCAATCTATTTTACTATTCTTTATTCTCACACCATAAATGGATACAACGAAAATGGAACAAGACCCTAATTCGTCAAAACAACTCGTATTTCCCCTATTCCTATACTGCAGCCTAAATTATTATGACTGGAACCCTAACACCACTTGCCTGCCACACACCATTGCAGCGACTCGCTTGGAGTAAATAGAGCTAAATGGATGCACAAAAAAGTATGATGATCCACTAGAATGACAATGGAGGAAATCGGAAAAATCAAACAAAATCCAACAAAAATACTTCGTGTAGCTATATTTTGTTAGATAAATGTCTTAAACTAATTTATTCACCATCCTTGTCGAAACCTTAGAGCACAAGAAGGAATCAGCGATGATTTCTGAGGAGTTTTCAAATATCCGCAAAAAAAACAATGAAATTCATTCTTTTATCGTCCTGCTAAATTATTTTTAATTAGCAACTACTACATATTGTTGACGAACATACAACTATATTTTACCGCCGGATATTCCGCTCCCCTGGTTTTCCACTGCGTCGTTCCAAGATTAGAATGATATTTCCCCGGCTATCCTACATTATCTTGAATGAGTTAATTCATCGCCAAAGACAACAATTTTTAGCAACTAATGAGCTAATAAAAACTTTCAAGGCAAGGAATGTACGAGATTGGATGTTATCAGGTGAAGTCACGCAGTATGTACTTCTTGAAAAAGAACGAAATTGTTCTTATGGCACAATATATAGACAATTAATCAGCTAGGTGAAGATGATTCTTATTTTAACAAACTCACTGACGTAATAACTCCATATCCGCCTGACCCCAAATTTTTATATGGCTCTTGCGTAATTCTGGCTTTTCCATCTCCTTAGAATCTGGCGCCATAGTCGAGGAAAAACCACGTGTCACTAATATTCACTGAAATTCCTCAGTGAATTCACATTAGTCAATTCTTAAATTTGCATCAAGTAGTTTAATCAGCTGTTTAGTCGCACTTATAGTTTGCATACTTTTTTCAGCGATCACGGGCATTTTTTCACAAAGAGTAATGAATTTTCATAGCAAAAACTATTTCTTATAATAAGCGCGACGGCTACAGGTAGTCCACATAAAAAATTGGAATTTGATGAATCATAATAATCTAAGTACCACCCAGATTCAAATATCGCAACCAAATGAGGAATTTTAAGCGTGGTTAATAAAACACGGTAAAATAATGGTTTACACAGCGTTCTAAGATCTTCAAATGGCTCACTTCTGGAGGCAAAAAACTCGTTTTATCACAATTGTGAAAAATTCACCGTTATGAGTCAAGTTACACGTGATGTGTACGTAACAATACAGTCACAACTGAAAGTAGCATTAGTTGATGAGTTCTTCTCCGGGCGTTGATGAGACCTTCGGGCCTTCAGCCGAATCGTCGGCGATCATGGAGAGCCTAACCCGGTGGGAAACCCGAGAAGAACTCATCAGTATAATTCGCCGGGAAAGCCTGAAATCATAGCAATAGTTGAGATGGATATAATATCACAATGAAAAGTATGTATTTCTGCAGTGAAAGGCAAAAGCAAAGACAGGGGACTGGGCCAAGTTTCCATTTAACAAATTATCTATTTTCCAAATTTTCCATCGACCGAAGGACCTATTATTGAAATGTAATTCCATCACAATCCTGTGACCTATATTTTAGGCAGAAATGCGAAAACTTTGCGCAACATCTTTGGCAATGAAGGCGTCTCGTGGGAGACAACAGACACAGAACACAAAAAGATGTTTCAGGCATGCATCACCGCCCTATCTATTTGCATTCTTCCATAGGTCAAGGATGATTTAAGCGATGGTGTCGAAATAAAAAAGAGATGGTTTCATACCATGAATAATATAAGCATGCTGGTGAATTGTCATTACTATGGTATCAGGAGCCGCAATTTGGAAGGCAGCTTTCGATTTCATTCATCACTGACTGGAATATATGGCGTCACCCGGGAGTAAAATAAGATGTGTATACTGAGAAAAGTTTGTTCTGACATCAAAATGTAGGTATATCCCCAGAAGTCAAAGTTTTGGCAAAATTCTTAGTTCTCCCTCCTTCCACTAATTGATATTTATTTCGGTTTCATTTTTCAAGAGTTAATGTATGAAAAAATACTTAATGTATGAAAAATTGCTAAGCGATAAATTGGTGAGTATCAATGAACATTGAAGTGTAGAAATAAAAGAATCGTGTTATTAACGGTATTAGGACCAAAAGTTTGAAAGGTAGAGTTTCATTCATGTACGTGTTACAGGATACAGGTGTCTGGGACGACGAACTTCTGAGAGCCAAAAAAGCAACAAACAAGAAGTAATCCTTCTGAGAGAGTGCCAAAGAAAAAACTATTAGATTACGCGTACAGGTAACTCAATGAGTATGAGTGGCTTAATATTTATTTAGGAAACGCTTCCATAATTAGACAACGCTTGATTACCATATAGGTACCATCAATTACAAAATGAATCAAGTAAGAATTAAAAAAAGAAATAATTATTGTTCATTTTAAAAATCAATTAATTGGAGCTGAAAATCTTTCACTGCATTGATCTTCTTCTGCGAATGTTCACTCAACGATGCATTTATGAAAAGGTAAGCAAACTTTGTTAAAGTCGAGTGAGAATATCAAAATTAAGTTTCCTGGGCTTTCATTGCTCAAATTGAATCGGAATTATGCAACTTATAGACATGGATTTTCCAGTCAAAACCTAAGCGTATCAGTACATTTACTTTAAAAATATTCCCCTCTGACAGAGCTAACATAAAAATATAATTAATTAAAAGTGACAACATTAATCTAGCCATTATATTTCAAGTTTCCTTACGCGTGCAAATGAAGCAAAACCTATGATTTTTTTTAATTCCATCATTATAAATGGCCTCTCTAAACATAACACATTTTAACTATCCATATTAAATAAAGACACCGACTAAAATATATCTATTATGGGAATTCATAAAGTAGTAATTTCTTATAAGAAAACATTACGGTTGATACGAACAACGACAGAAGGAAAGATTTTCAAAATGAGAATCGGTCGTCATATTACGGACGATTATTGTGGAAAAGCTGCAGCGTCATGGTGATCGTTGCGTTAATGGTGATAGATAAAAAGCCGCATTCCGACGTTTTTTTCATAATTTTACACCAATATGTGATTAGATGAGTGATGAGTCCGGAACTCCTCTCGGGACTTTTGAATAACCGCGATATTTCACCGATGTCTTAAGAGGGAAATTCTGAGCTTTCATCGTGAACGGAGTCTAGGATTAAAGTAGGTCAGACCATGAAGGTTTACAAATAAGTGATAAAACAGCTCAGTTTCACTATCACAAACATAAAACAGCAATAATCAACAACATGGGGTGAAATTTCATTTCTATTTGTGAATGTATTGTTTCCGAAAGCTATTCATAGAAAATAACTCACTAAAGCCCTTGGCCCCAATGTGTGAGAGAAAGTGGTTACTTAGAAAGACAATGGCCCACGTAAATTCAAAGAATTCGATAAAACTACTGCTACGTATAATCATTTATCTGTTTATAATCTTAATTAACCTGCCTAGCTATTTAGAATAAGTTTGCAAGGTATATAATGATACTCAAAAAAAAAAAATATATATATATATATACATATTCAATATGTAAAATGGGTAGCATAAATGCAATTGTCATTCGCTTCTAAAAAGAACATTGATAATTACGGTATTCTACTTCACTTATGAGTATACCAAATAAAATATCACCAATACTTTTGAGTGATAAATTACAGATTAAGGGTTCCATTAAGTTTATGAAAACGAGTAATTGCACAGACCATCAATTATAAATACATCCCACTCGTAGGGTAAATATAATAAAAAATCTTGGTTTTGCAGTCGTGATTTGTTTTAAACTTTTCCAACATCTACATCAGCATTTTCCCCCTGCTTTTGATATTTTTTTACTTTCATCAGACGGTTGGTTATAATTACTTCACAATCACAAATTAAAATACAAAAATATAGTTACCTACTTTTGCAGAGCATTATAGAACGATCGAATTCAAAATAGCATAGCCTATATTTTTGCGATCTAAAATTAAATTTCACTATGGGCACAGCATATTATGGAACCAGTAAGATAAATATGTACATGGTGAGGAATTACGGGCTAGAACACGTGAAATTACTCCCCAAATTCGTACTTGAGTGTCGAAATTAAAATCATTTTTGGATAAGTAATCCTTCGTCGCAGCTTTACCAACATTATAAAGTCAATTGGTATGCTTTAATCATCAATCCTCCACTCCCTTTGGCGGATAGATTATTTTTAAATATATTTACAACAAAATCTATAGATTTTGATATTTTAACAATCAATACTCACATCTCAAATTTTTCACATGTTATGTCAAAAATAGAAAATCATGTTTAATCCCTAAAACCCTATTTACCTGGAGATTTAAAAAAATTATCATCATATATATTATTACAGAAAAGTATTTTTCTGTAATTCCGTATATGCTCCGTTAATACTGCACCTAAAGTGATAAATGAGGTATCATTTTAAACGTTGAATCACCGGCTTCTGACAAAAAATACAATCTCAATCTCAAATTTCACTATTTACCCATTAATTTGACTTAAAAGTTTCGATACTCTCTTGCCTGTATTGTATTCATATGTTTTGTCTATTTTTGCAAGAAATCAAGTATAAAGAAAGTACTTTATGATACACCTTCTCTATTTAAAACCCAATTACACCGTTTCCTTAACATACTTATTCCCTGATAGCGTGAAAGTGCGAAATTTTCGCACGGGTTACCTAGTAAACTTTTATAAGCTATCACCCACTTCATAGAAAAGTATATCCTGGATTCCACGTTCATGAGTCAAAATGTTTGGATAGACGTGATGAGTGAGTAGGTCAGTTAGGGCAAGGCTTTTCTAAGTAGTAGTAGAGGTGAAGAGCGAAAGGTTATGGAATTTATGGTACATCAGTGCCAAAGACATTCTCCTAAAAAGAAAACCAAGGTGGTGATCTGATGAAGTCTGAAAAACAGCGACTTTCAGTACGCCTTGAATGGAAGAAACATTAATATGCCACCTACTGTTTCCTAGAACAAGATAATAGATTCAATGTTTCGCTCTAGTTATGCCCGAGATCGATTGAAAGGCTTAAAGAAGCACCAAATGGACCAAAAACTCGGTCGTAACCACCGACAGCGCCACATTTTTCGAAGCAGCACCTTCAATGTTCCGAGTCTGACCTCAAAGCATTCCAACAACGTCTGAGTTCCCCAGGAAGAAAGTCTAAATGGTTAAGAATTAAGGCCAATTACTTTAAGCAACGCCTAATCCCGCGAGTCTGCTTATGGAGGCTACAAGAACAGGTATTTTATTTTCAGGTCATCACCCGAGGTGATTCGTCCTTTTTATAAGTCTGTAATCATGAAAGCTGTAATAAAATTCGCGGGAGCTGCAACCAAATTATCCTCCACATTTTTTAAGCACTGCGCGTGTGATGATGTACTTTTCCAAACAAATAACACGGGCATTAATGAATATATAAGGGTATGAAAAGTGACGTAACTCATAAAAATTTCAGTATGAGATCCATAAAATGTATGACCATCGGACACCACAACACTATCACTATGGCAAACTATAAATAATATCGAATGGCGTGAAACTATGAAAATATTCCCTAGCCAGATATAAGTATGGGTGTTTTGTTTGAAAATAACTAGTTTAAAAAATAAATTTAGGCCTATTCCATGTTTTCCTTTATGAAAACAAGTTATTGAAAGGGTAAAGTCGTGAAATTTTTTTTTCACATAATCAGCAGTTTTTCCACTAATTTGGTGAGAATAAAGTGTCTTTCGGGGATTCCTGCTATATTGAGTCAGGGTTTTGACTTCCCTTTCCTCTTCTATACCTACTTCAGGCTGGAAAATAAAAGCTGAAAAGTTTTCGAGGCTTCAACAAGGAAATCCTGATTCGGCGGAGCATAAATCTCCAAAATGCACCACACTCCCACATGAACAGCGATTCCATTTGACAATACTTGCAGTGACTACATGACCACTGATTTGGCAAAATAGTTTACGAAACATTTCAAAGAGAGGAACAGATCTTACACAGAAGACTGTGTAAGATCTGGTGTTTTCCCGGCGGATTACAAATGTTAGATGTTCTCGGGACTCACACCGGGTTAGATAATTGGCTGCTGCCAACTTTTTGACAGAAAACTTTGCCATCATTATCAATGCCCTGATGATGATGGAAGAGTTTTCTGTCCAAACGTTCGGAGCAGCTAATTGCCTAACCTGGTGTGAGTCCCGAGGACATCTAACATGGGTCTTACGGGTCCTTATTAATAAACAAGAGATGTACGGCGAGTGTCAAGTAGAATGATGTATCAATCTGACTGAATTTTCATTGGCCATATGCTTATTTAAAGCTCTTTCACCTCATCAGTCACTAGAAGCAGAATATAGAGGAATAATATGTCTAATACGGATTGGCAACCAGTTAAGGGGGTCGATTCAACTGCATGCTTAAACCTTTGGATCACAACATAAATCCGATGAAGATCATTGAGATAAAACATTTTTTCCTCTTCAGCTCTGTCTGTTTGTTTGAGGAGGTATTATCAGGTGGCAAGGGGTGACTATATTAGACTATCCAGGCTTTTAGATAGCCCCTCCGACTATTTCCAGCAATAACCACATGAATGATAATACAACCAAGTCATCGCAGGCAGTCACCGTTCCGAAGAATGGTTCGCTGCAGGTCTTAACTCCACTCTCTTCTCAGCTACCTCTTTACTACTTCACAAGTCTTCATTTAAAGGAATAAAACTACCCCCACGTAGGATTTACATTATACGTCATTCTTTCATTGATATTTACAATAAAAATATTAAGAAAAAGAACGAGGCGATGTTTGAGAGAATCGAGGACTGTGGACGTTAGGAAGTAGGGTAGGTGTTTCTCGACGGTGGGATTGAAAACACTGCACGGTGACACAAATCGCTCCATCACACAGCATACAAATGCCCCGGCTGCATAACAGCGCCCCGTTATCCGTCATCGCAACGCCTTCACTTAGCCCACTTTCGTAGACGCCCATCTCAACTCATCCCACCGCCCACTCAGCCTCCCTCCTTACGCTACTCGCTCACGGTATCAAGAACGCATATTCATTCTTCCTGGTAGTTATGACAAAAAAATTCATATAATGTGCTTTCACGTTCGATTAATTTCATGAATTCCGTTAATATTTTGATATTCTGCTAATGATAATATTATGGTTTTCTATAAACTGATTGAAGCGTCTGAATTCATAAATATTTTTAAATTATTAGCTATTTTGATTCTGTAAAAAGTTTAATAATTTTTTTAAATTAAGTCTCGATTGAGGCGTGAAAGTTACAAAATCTTCAGGTTTATTTAGATCTCTACCCACAATACAATGATGAGCACTTACTCCTCCACCAACGTATAGTGAATATTCACAATAATCATCAGAGCTACTAGCAATACATATTGATCAGTGAGAAAGCCACACTGGTTTTATATGCGAAACGACATACGGGGAAATCCGTCTAACTTGAGCTACCTATGTTACTCTGATTTATTTTTTGACTAATCCATAGATTACAAGCTGAGACCATATATGTAATTTAAAATTATATAATTTTATAAGCGTACGACAATTTACAACGTTTTTCGTTGCTAAGTAACAGAATTATGATACATTATATGAGAAAAATCCCCTATTTTGTCAATTTTAACATTGTTACTGGGAAAAAATAAATTAATAATTTCACTATATTTTTTTCAGCATTTCATTAATCGATTTGATTTTTTCTGTAATAATATTTCATAGTTTCAGGTATTATTCGCATCTACTTTCATTGACGTGTCTCAAAAAATGAAGGTTAGTTTGAGTTAGAATTATCGTTACTGCATTTGCATCGATTGGACAATCTTTCGGTTTTATCGCTCTAAATTTTTTGGAATTGATATTTTTACACTGTTTATGAATGAATCGTGTATAAGAAATTCAAATAAAGAATTTGAAATCTTTTGAAGACGTGTGCCTCAATATTGAAGCATCATTTATGGCTAATTTTTGAAATATCTCTATGCGTAACTGGGAATTAGTATTGACAATTTACGCTGGCACAATCACATAATACGTGTAACTAATGCATTAACTTAAGTAATGGTTAGTGTCTGTAGCACTGCACATCCATGTTATGTGCTAAGTGTAGAAATAAAACATTATTGTAACTGTCAATCACGCAAAAATCTATAAAATATCTATGCAAATAAATTTATTAGACTAAAACCAATCTATAGAAATAAGTCAGATTAAATTTACAAAAACAATGTAACTAATCATTTTCCATTTATTTTGAACCTATTTAAGACATATTTGAACTTATTAGTTGATTCAATTGAATTAAAAGCCTGTGATAATCGTTCTAGTGGTAAAAAATTGCATAAACACCTAATTTTCACTTTTGTTTCGAACTAGTCTAATATATAGCTATATTATATACAGGGTGTTTATTGGGAAATGTAAATATATTTTAGGAGGAGGTAGATAAGACGATCTTAAGCATTTTTTGTCCCATGAACATGGGGTCGCAACTTCTTCGTTACCGAGCTATGGCAACGCAAGCAATTAGTGAGAATCATCCTACAGTTACCATGAAAACGCAAAAAAGCAGTGGATTACACCTATGATTTTGAAGTAAAACTGTCTAAGTTATTTTTTAAGATCTTCATCTTTCTTTTCCTACCAACAGGTTTGCTAAATGCTTCCAATTGTCAAGTTGGTAACCGAAATTACAAAAACAATTATTCATTAAATAATTTCTTTTTGGGATAACTTTTTTAGTATGGGAGATACGATAAACGTATTGGATATTTAAAATATAGCGACTTGTACCTATTTTCTGGAACTGGCAGTTTTATTATCTTATCACATTTTTAGTAGAGATATGGCATCAAAGTGATACTGCTACACGAGCTCAAAGGCTCTCTCCCCATCATGGAACTGACATTCATTAAATTAAACTAAATTAAAACAATCGAGGGGAATGGAATTCCTAAACAATTCGGATGATAAATAATCAGAGCCAATTTATAAACAATTTTGATTGATGTTGCCGTTGTTTGAAAGCAATCCTTTCGAGAATCTAATTTTAATTCGTGAATGTGTTGAGGGTATATATCTACAATTTTTAAAAAGCAATAAAAATGTATGCCAAAACCTCGATTCAAGTTACATGTTCTTAAGAAAAGACGCCATAGAACGAAAACAGAGATACAACCATCAGAGGTGGAAGACGAAATATCCAAAAAAATGAACGTTGCTGGGTAATTTTTTATAAAGCAAGGATAAATACGAAAAATACCAATATTAAACATAAAACAGCGAAAAGTGCTGGGAGACAAAAAGCAAAGAACCAAAAAAATTAAATCCAAAGCTAATCTAAGAAAAAAATGTGAATATGCGCAAGGTGAATAAGAAATTATAACAAATTATTATGCGTTCTACATTAAGGTTAAACGATGCATTTATGTATTTCGAATTATTTCAATTCATAAGTTATATAAATGAATAAAATATATAAGCGTTATTTGTTTATGTTACGAGATATATTATAGTATTATGGTCCAAGACATATTATATTATTTTGTTACAATACATACATCGTAATACATAATTTTCTGATATATTATGGTTGCTGATGTAAATACATCCAATATTCTGTATATTTGTTATTTTTATGTTAAAATTAATAATAGCATCATTAAAAATATTAGTTTTCGGACTAGTTTACTCGGTATACTATGTATTTAAGTTAAAATATAATTTTTTTTAAATTGAAATTTATTTTAAATGATTTTTTTTATTTTTTTTACAATTTCACAAATTTCTCTATATATATTTCAGCAATTTCCAAAACTCAGGTACACACATGTTAATCAACCTTAGACAGAAGTATTCAAGCAAGAAAAAAGTTTTAAAGGTGTGCCTCTAAAATAAAAAAATTAAAAAAAATTATCGTAAGAGCTCAAGTTAGGCGGATTTCCCCAAATAACAATGAGAAAGAAAATTATTAATTAATTAAGAGAAATTTTTATCTTTAGCGTGATTTTCAATTAATTGTGACATTCGGATTTTGTTTGACATAGAGTTAATTGATAAAAATCAATGCAATTATACAAAATTACTGTTAAATCTTATTATGAAAGTAGAAGTTTATAGAAGAAACAAGTAACAGAAATAAGGCCGAGACGGCATCAATCAGTAATATTTAAGTGCGCATCGCAGTTTGGGAGCACCAGCGGAAATTTATACTGCTAGGTAAAATTGGTAGTGTAATTTAACTAGACATACGTATATATTTCACATAACCGTTAGGTACAAATTTGTACATTATTTTCGGCACCTTAGAGCATTATCACATACTTAAAATAAACCCAATATTGATAATAATACATACAATAAATTCTGCCTAAATTATTTGCATCTTTCTTTCCATCACAAGCACTTTTACCCTTCTCAATACAATATATATATTATATCAGTTGTTTCCGTCTATCTGGTTCATAATTTCATTTCTGAGGACCAATTTATAGATTATTCTTAAGATTTATTTTTAAACCGTGGCCAACAACGCAACTTCTCAGCCATAAGAGTAACCCTCCCCACTATTTTCTATGGGAGTATATTTATTTCACGGTCAATAAATCTCAATACTTCATTATCTATCATATATTTTCACCATAAATTTGTTCTGAAATTCATGGAGAATATCGCAAGCGCTAGGTTCCATGGGAGTATGTATATTAAATTCAACGAACACTCCACGAATTTCCACCATGGCCTTCAGCATCCTTCGCCTGTTACAACATCGTCTACTCTGCCTCCTTATTTTTTCATCATTGTAACTCTGCCATTTTATTTTTCCATCACCTTCATTTCAACTGCTCTCATTTCATCCTAGAACACTATCGCAGTTTTGGGCATATCATAACAGCTTGTCTTAGTGCTTGCTAAGTAACCATCACTGTTTTGTAATTAAAACTTGAATTGATACTACGAAGAGATGTATGCATGTATTTTTTTAAATTTAAGATTGGTGGAAGTAGGTTATTCCATTAAACGAGGACATACGCCACGCACTAATACACTCCACTTTTGATAGGGAAAATGCTGTGGTAGATCCAAATATCACCGTCAAAAATGTTCCAGCATTTATAGGTAATATACATGCACACGACATAACAATTCAGCTTAAACAATTACCTCGTTCTTATTTTAGAGCACTTTTTGGAAAGCAGCATTCAGGAAGATACCATTGAGCAAGAGGGAAATTCGAATCACTCATCAAACATCCGCGGGCAATTCATTTTAAATTAAATAAATGCTCAATCAAACCTCCACCAATTACATGTAAGTAGTCAACATAAAAAAATAAAAAGAAAGAACTCCCCGAGGTAAGACCACACCTTATTCGCGAGAAATAATTGAAAAAAGCTTCGTATCTATATACTTTAGCAACTTTCATCCAATAGAAATAGCTCCACATCATTCCCTGTCACCTATTTTAAACTTAAATAGGTGATTACGTCCACTTAAAAGTAATACAGCTATACAACGTAAAATAAATTTTCAAAATAGAAAATTTGATTGAATGTCTAGTATAAAAGATATTTAGTTTAGTCTTGGTTATCATTAATTAATATTTGGAATATTTCCCCAATAATGTCATAAAACGAGTAAACGAGAAGTAATCACGCCAAACTCCGTAGTAGTGATGCACACAACTTAATTTTATAAGTCATCTGATAACGTACACGTATTTCATCATATTTTTTGCCTCAGAATAAGAATGAATCAGTATTAAATATGTATAATCATTATGAATTAATCAGCTATTGATGTGACCATTGTGCTGGCTTCCTATCCAGAGGGCCTAAACTGCCAGTGGTGAGGACCATGCAGAAGGACCTCAATGGGTGCTATGTCCAGAGAATTTCAATAAATTAACTAAATCTATAAGACCTTAGTTCTTGGGCAACTCCCCAAATATCCAACCAACCAAAGAATAAAGCAACCACATCCTAACCCTGAAACATATTTCCATGACGACGACCAATGACTGCAATACCATACGTAGGTTGTTTGGTTGTATATTTGGGGAATTGACTGATAACTGAGGGCATTTGCGCCTGGTAGATCGGTAAGGGAAGGGCTATTTTGGGAATGGACCAATAGTAGAGAGGCACCCAATGTTGCCATGAGCCTACTAATAGCGATAGGTGCAGAGGGGACCTCGGTTTAACTTCACATCCGACGGATAGAGATGAACTGCTCTCCACATGTCTCTCAATTAGGAATCACGTTTCCACACAAAAATCTCCGCCACCTCTGGGATTCGAATGCGCGCCCTTGGGATGGTAAGCCATAAATCCAGCCACCATAACAGCCTGATCCCATCAATACCACAGGAAAAAATATGATTATGTAGGATGAGAGTGGTAGAGGAGAGGAGGCGAAACAGGTTGACTTTTGATGTAGAAAGAAAGAGAGAGCTATGAGGAACACAGCCCGCCGACTGAGGAGCCGAGGAGAAAGTGGAGTTAGGGAGAGGAGGGTGGGGAGGTAGGGAGGGAGAGGGGAGAGAATGAGGAGGAGAGGGAAAAAGAGCGAGGTAGAAAGAGAGAGAGGTCGACAGATGGACTGTGTCCCGCGTGAAGATCTCAGTGCTCACACGAAGGCCAGCCGTTCCACTTGGCCTGCAGCACTCGCTGGTCCATTGCAGGAGGAGATCTTTGGGCACGTGAGAGCCGGGATAAGAGCTCTCGCCGAGTCCGAGACCTGCTCCAGAAAGGACCGTCGAGGCCGACGTCCGGCACGCTAACCTGCGTTGACCGCACCAGCTCCACCCGGCCACGGTCGAGGGCAGTCGCCGAGGAACCCGAGGAACTGAACGAGACTCAAAAATCGCGGATTTCTATTCCCTAAACCCCGTAAGGTATGTAGAACCATCGCCCACAATTTCACCTACCGATTAATTTCCACCAGTGGTCATCATCAATGGAGCATCGACGATGTTTTTTATTACATCGATGTCCTTATTCGCTGACGACCTTGACGAATCTCAACTATACGGGTCATTTGTCGGTACAAAGTGCAGTGCGTTTATATGGCACGCCACAAACTGTGCCCTCAAGTTAGTTCACACTGTCAGGCATCAGATTTACGGTTAATAGCGTAGAAACTTTGACATTTGAGGGCAGAAGGTCGATATTTTTTGCTATCGTCCATGTTTATCATCTACGTTTTCATGCAACCAATGGAATTACCCGCTGATAATTTGGTAGAAAGGTGTCACCGACGTTTTCATTCATTGACGAAATTGCCAATTCTCAAGTCGCGATTACCTATTTTCAAAACAGTCCGGTATGCGGATACAACGCCGTAAATTTTCCATTCCGTCCAAAATATAAATACTTCAAGCAACTGATATTTTGTTTGCCATTAAGGATATGTGCTTAAGTTGATAGGGGTTAGATTTAATGGGGAGAGGAGAAATAGTAGAGGGAATACCATTATCCAGGCATTATCCTGCTACAAAATTAGCCGGTTCCTTTCCACGAAAAAATATCCCCCGCAAAGAATATCACTGAGATAAAATTTATATTGCAAATATTCACCACCCGATTCAATATTTCCCAGCATGCGGGCTAACCCTACCCAAGAAGTCCATCAAGTATGACAACAAATGTGATGCCTATTGGCAAAAGGCATTTGGTATCGGTATTTGCAGCAACCAAGCTCCATCGTAGTTTCAATTTAAGTATAAATGCACCACTCGCCGTGTTTGAGTAAATTATGTACGTTCATCCCTTGCCCAATATCCATTACAATTTAGCAGTAACGAAAATAACAAGAATTTCCATGCAATTAACACCAAGCATTTTTTTTACGGAGTGTATTGTATTCATAGTACTATGAGGCTAGCCGCAACTTAAATTCTAGCGGGAGCCTTCCACCGCGGAAATTCACTACTATGAAATTAAAAAAATATATATATAAATGAATCGTAAGTAACTTGATTGGCTGAATTACTCGGAGCGTAATTGGGCGATTTAGGTTCGAATCCTGTCCAAGCGAATGATTTTTTTCGTCGTGGTTCTCGTCCATTTATAGATTGCCTTTTCACAACTGTTATTTCACATTTGAGGATTCACATAGCGTCTTTCCCTGAATGCTGACTCATAATTCTCCCGGCTGAGAACACAGGAGGATTTCTTCGTGAACCATTCCGCCCGCGTTCTCACCGTAACAACCGCTTCGCGGGCCCGATAACGTGAGAAAAGATTTATCAGGTATCATTAAAAGAACACAATATATTTTGTTTCTGTCATAATGTCATATTTTGTTTCTGTCATTTAAATATTTTAAGTAAATAACAATGTCACAAATGAACAATAACGTTTCATTCCTGGACCATCCATTATCATGTATATATGACATCAATTTTAACTTGTAGCCAGCGTAACTATTAAACCTATTCAACCACTGACTGCCGCCTATCAGTGGGTAGTTTTACCAGGTCCTCCGCGTAACGGATCAGCTGTTATTTTTATGAACCCTTCCTGATGAATTGCCACCAGTACTATTTCCTGGACAGTACTTTTAACAACATTTCCTTGATTCGAAAAATAAATTACCTGCCTAAGCAAAATATATATTTTATAATCGTACAATTTCGACCGATTCCCTCGATAAAAAAAGTTTTACGTACGCTCGTAACTTAGGCAATTGAAATTTGCAAAATTTCGATCGATCTTATCCGTGAAAATTTTGCATCCACACCATTGTTTAATAGATTTACGGGGAGTGCGGCCATGAATTTCCGGCAACAACCTGAGAGACTTCAACGCTCAATTCTTCCTTCCCCCAGAGCGTTCCATAACCATGAGAAAATCGTATAAAGCCTTGTACGTTTGGGTTATTGGATACTTTAGGATGGGAGCCCGTCCCGATACAAATAAATAAATAAAGCATAATAAGGACGACAGAAAGACTTAGTGTGAAACCAACGGAAATAGAAGATTCGATCACTGCATCGCTCGATTCGACCGCTGAGATAAAAGAAAGGAAATAGACATTAGAGCTTAATACTTATGTTACTGTCGCACATTACGAAAACTACAAAAAACACGACAAGACGCACAGATTTTACATTACATACAACATAATTACATACACACCATGATCACACAACACTTTTTCCCTCAAATAAATACACAGTAATGTCCTATCATCCTGTGGCACACCTTTTCGTGCGGTAAACGTACATTTAGATATACATGTAAACTGTGGGGGAGATGATAGATCCCTAGTTATTATAGCTGCTGACCTAGACATATAACTTTCCGAAAAACCCTGAAAGCATATTGCACATGCACATAGTTACATCCTACGAAAGGATAAGGCAATATGCAGTATAAAAATACTACTATGCAGCCGAGCAGGTAAAGCAATGGGGAGGCAACCGGGTTGGTATGGGGGCCAGAGCGCGGTTTCCAATTCTGAGGGCCAGAGTGTGAACCCCCGCAGTGCTGGATGATTTTCAGTGCAATCTTGGGTGCTGGGTGGAGATGACGTCAAGTGCAGTACTCCTTCAGTCGGATGGTACTTAAAAGGCCTTGGATCACATGGCGCAAATTCGTTAATAGTGGGCTGATTAGGACGCCAGCTCACTCTTAATCACTCTTCCACTCCCTAAACAAATCTTCCCCTAACAACTCTCTGCACCTATCCCTAGTAGCCCAAATGATCTCAGCTGTAGGTACCCTTTCCGAGTAACTGACTTACAAACACGTTAGGGAAAAGACCGCACGTGTTATAACGCAGAACAAGCACATTTACCAAAGCAATTCTTCCGATCATGAAAACACAAAAAATGGCTGTTGTCTGTTTAAAAAAACTCCCATCCACACGCTCTCGTGGCGTTTCGTAGGGTACTACAACGTAAGTGTAGGCGGTTAGCAAGGGGAGCGCGAACGAAAGCAAGTCGCCGATATCGGATCGACGAAGGGGAGTTAAAATAGAAAGCTCACACTCTCCTTCCGCGGCCCAAGTGATGCGGAGCACTTTGGAAAGGCCGTTAGCGGGAGGACGAGTCCATCCTCGGCGGTGAAGGAAGGGGCCATAGGGGGGGGAGGCGAGTGAGACCCCCTACCACCACCGTGATATAGGAGAGTGAGAGAAATCGGCGCGGGAGAGAATCCGACCGGGGAAGGGTGGTTGGTGCAAGGGGGCCAAACGACTCAGTGAGAGCGACCACGCCACACGAATCGTCGAAGACGCGTGCGAAACGGTGAGGCGCTGGCCCATGCGTCTTCTGCCTTTTGACGAGAATCACCAACCAGCAGTCATCAATCAGCAGATTAGTTTGCTGCACTTTTCATTCATACTATCACTCTGTGGAATACTTCGCATTTTCACACGATAATTTATTGTCAACCGCGGTTTCGACGCTAAAGTGCCATTTTCAAGATTGGCAATCATCTGCACAGTGTTTAAAATGAAGCTAAAGCCTCGAAACCGCGGTCTACAATAAATTATCGTGTAGAAATACGAAGTACCCTTCTTTTTTTCAAAACCTTCCTAGAAAACCTTTACTGTGATGTCTATAATAATTTTTCAGATGTAAATCAATTGATTAGGCTAAATTCAGTAGGAATGGAGTAACTGAGAAGAGTTTGTTGCAAAAATTGGATGCATAGGGTTAGGAATGAGTGGGTGATGAAAGAATGTGGGTTGCGTGCTCCAGTAATGGACTTACGTGAAAGGAGTTAGCTTCGAGGGTTGGCCATGTTGAGAAAATGGATGAGAGTTGAATAATTAAACCTTGCAAAATAAACCTCTCGGCATTCACTCCACAATTACTTATCTAAGTAATTGTGGAGTGAATGCCGAGAGAGGAAGAGGTAAACAGAGAAAGTCATGGGTGAATGTGGTTGAAGACACTCTAGGAGGTGTAACATTAGGAGTCTTAAGAACAGGAGGGGTGTCTTAAGCAATGTATGAGGGAAACTTAAGCAAATGAGTTCTGCAAGGATAGGGCACTATGGAGGACATTATTAAAACAGAAGCCAGTTTTCTAGATCTATTGCCGAAAATTAAGCTATTTTGCCTAAGTTTATCTGGAAAGGGAATGGCGTGATGTGCATGCATTCATGTATTTATGTTTTCCATCCTTGGTCATCTTCCTCGGTAGTTCCACCGATTCCATTTTCCTTCCTTTATTGTTTCCAAGAAGCTTCTGTGTCACTAAATGGGTCCAATCAGCTCAGATTTTTCATCATACATCTCCTCTCTTCAACCCTTCGTAGGTGCTTCTCTCCGTCCTTATGATCTTCATCGATTTTCGATAACACCACATCTCCATTGCTTCCAATCTTCTTTACCCTGCAGTTTCTATTGCACAGGCTTCACCATAGAAGAGCATGCTCCAAATGTGTGCTTTCATGAAGTTCTTGCTAACCTTTCTTGTGTAGCTAGCTGCGGGTAGAGTCTCCTCCTTACATAAAGCTTTATTTTGTTTGAGTAATGCTGCTCTAATCTCAATATCTTTCTTGCTTCTTTCAACACTGATGATCTCACATCACAGATGGAAAAATTCAATCACTTTCACACGTTTTTGCGGTTAAAGTTGTACATACAACCTAATTAGACGTTTAAACACGCTGTACAATTAAACATTCAGTGGAAAGAAACATTCAGTGGAAAGAACGAAAATTTCATTTAATTAAGTTCGCCATGCTGATCCATCACATCCCACCAGACGTCACTGAATCTTTTATCCAACATCATCACCAATCTCTCACCACAGCTGAAAGGAAATATGTGAACATCTTTTGATTCATGGCGATATCCCTAACAATAGCGCATCCGTAAGTAAAGCATTGAAAGCTTCAAAATTCGCTTTCTATCTCAATCTGACATCCGCGGTAGATGTCACTTTCTTAAAAATTTCTAAAATTAGATTGAATACAAGAATGTCCAATTGCACCTTGGCACATGCTTTCTCCAATCTCTTCCGAAAAACCACTGCGCCCTGAATAGGTTTGAGGTTAGATCTGAACTAAATTCTTCGACACTTAAAATTCTTGGCTTAGAAGCGATAGAAGTAGCTTACTTTCACTGGCAGGAAACAATATAAATACTTTTGGCAATGGATGATAACATCGGGATTAAAGAAAGAGCAAACAGAAATGTAAATAGAAAAATAACTAATAAACAAGGTGCAAAGAGAGGTAAATTATAGATAGTCGTGAAGAAAGATTCAGAGAAAGGACAGGGAAAGAGAAATGGCATGAGGACCATTAATTATTTGCCCTAGAACTTAAATGAGAATGTCAAACAGCCCAACTAGCTCGTTCTGATTGGAAGATCTCATGCTCCAAAAAGACATGAGTTCAAATACATCATTGGGAATGGATTCCCAGTTTTCACATACTAAATTTACAAAGGTAGGCTGCTTTTAATGCATTATTATCGCTTCGACATAAGCCACGAATACCTTTCTTTCACAATAATATAAAAAATAATCTACCAAGTAATTATTTAACCCTTTCGATCTCATGGAAACTCCTTTTTCACTCTCAAAATTCTCGCATCTAATTCTTGAAATTTTCCAATATTTACTAAAAACATTATTTTTGAGTCAACTCTGAAAATTAGTAACTATTTAAACATTTTTTCATATGGCCATAACGAAATTATGTTTAAATAGCAAAAATACAAGATAAAACATTATTAAATTTTATATGAAATGAAGCTTAAACAAATGAAAATTTTTAAAGAGACAAAATATGACCTTGAGCTATTTAAGGCAAACTGCGCTAGCCGATACATCGACAACTTGAGCACCTAATGTTTAAAAGATGTTTACCTAATATTTCCGGGCAACTGTAAATCATGTGGAACTAAATGTCGTAGCGACAACAGCATTATTATGGTATCACTTGACCACACCCCTAAATCAAGAGCTGAAAAATTTACCTTTTCATTTTCTCTCCTACCAGGAGTCTCGTCTTATACTTTAAGGCATAATCGCAATTTTTGTTATAAATATTGACCTAGGTGTATCAAATAGGTACAGAAGTAACAAAAATCAGAAAAGAAAGGTTATTAATTTAAAACTTAATGCACTGTAAAGCGGATAGCCACATACTTCATTAAAATGAAATAAGCAATGGATAAAAAAATGCGAAAGACGGGACATGTGCAATCATTCACCCTTACGACTCTCAATTTTTTCTTCATCAAATTCTTTACCAAGAAAATCAATTATTTAACTCAGCATCAGGCAGCACTCATATGTTTCAATCAAAAACTTTACTTTTACCCTTCACCCGTCTCTTCTCGACAAACCATTTCTCGGTATTTTAGCAAGCGTGTATTCTGTGACTTTCGTCATAAATATTTTTGTCGCCCTTACGATCATGGGAATAAAACTCAATCATGCTCCTCTCTTCATATTTCTTACTCAATCTTTTACTGGCCATTGTCTCCAGTTCTTTGTCTTTGGGACAATACCAGGATTCGCAATATTCGTTTTTATTCATTGGTCATTTTCGCGATACCTTTGTTAGCACTCCTACATTTCCCATAAATCTACTGGAATAGAAATAATTGCCTGATCAATAACTTTATCTTTCGGTTTGATTTATATCTCAATCACAAAACGAGAATCTGTTGGATGTGTTGGGGGAGGAAAGGAAGCTGGTGTTGAGAATTTGGAGAGGAGGTAGATGAGATGGATGGAGAACGTGTTTAAGAGGTGAGAGCATACTTAAAAAGGTGACAGAGGGAAGAACACAAGGGAAACGCGGGAAAAAAGGAAAGGGATAGTAATCTTGGGCGAAATAAGGAAAAGCATAGGGCTTGAGGAACATAAGGGAGACCCAATAGCGAGCAAATACTGTGTAGGATAGTGAACAGACTTCCCAGAATGGGGCAGTTAGGGCAGGGACAGTTGGAAACCTCCCAATTAGTTGGCAGAACAATCAATGATGAAAGCCACCTTGCGGAGATTTATATGTCATTGACACGGCAGAGATTAAGGAGTGACTTTCTTATCTCTGCATTTTCAAGTTGCTAGGATAGCCTTCATCATAAAAAGTTATTTCATTAAAGTTGTACTTCCTATTCCTGCAATTTAATGAGAATTTCTGGACCAATAGCTATGCTCCTCATAGCTTACCTGAAGGGCCAAAGTACCCTCATACAAGTAATTAACGGCAACTTTGTTGGTGTCAAACATTAGTCAATCAATTTGACATCTGCAACAGACTTGACAACATTTATACGCTATTTATCTATCCTAGAATTAACTGTACGCGTTCTCAATGTACCACCGCTAATGCATGTTTGCAAAAAAAAAATCTTTAGAAAATTTAATAAACTAGCTAAAGGATCGAGCTATTGCAGTTATAGCAACTGAGAGGATATTTCAAATAACAATACCATTACGACATGATGATGATGTCAACAAAAGCAATGGGATGATGAAGGGCGGAAAAGAAGAAATATTGAAGGATAAGGGGGAGAGAGAAAACAGAAGCGGCAGTTGGGACACCAAGAAGAGAATTAGAAAATATAAGGATCTGAAGAGAGAAATGACGTATGGTAAACGGGAGTTACGAGGGAAAAATTACCTACAGATGTCCCATATGGTGTTAGGTGGCATCAAGCAAAAGCTGTTCACACACCCACATTCGGTAGAAAGTTTAGGAAGATGAAAAATTATTCCCAATATCTGCCTTTGATACCTCCTGATACACTCTGCTGCCTGAAACTTTAAACGAAAATATCGCAGAAAAATTCATCCGATGAAAAGTTAATGGACAAAAGATCTGATATTCTACTTCGCTGAAAGAAAGATTATCACCAGAGGCTAAGCTGAGGTTAAGAACACTTAAAATATCTTGGATCGAAATTAAAATTGATGTTAAGGTTCATGGCCTGGTGTAGAAGGGAAATTTTCAATTTTGAAAAAATGATCCATTTCTCATAATGTCAACGGCCAAGGTTATTTCGTCTTATTAAAAAATATAGTTCAGATGATACAGCATATACCAGAAGGGGTGAAAAAGGAGGAGTGGTGTTGGATTCGCTGAAAGATCATGATCCTTTGTCACGATGACTAGCGGGTTCCTTAACCCCATTACTTACTAAAGGCACGGAAGCGGGCAGATAAATTACGGCCTTTACCGTTCACTCCACCTGTTTGGCTGAGGAGAAAGTCTCAAGAATACAGTAGGGTGTATGCTAAAGCGAATGCAACTTAATCTCACAGGCAGCATCTACAATATAGCGATAGGTACTCCACCGATGAAGGCAGGTTTGGATGGATACAGGAGTACAGCAATCTGCTCATTTACCTCTTGTAAAAAAGGCAATAGTTTCTATGTCCCAGATGTTTCATCTGCTCGTTTTACTTCGCTCCCTCTTCATCTCACATAGAAAGCCTACTCTTTTCTTCACCCTCCCCAGCTAATCCAACATCCTCCCCTCTATCAATAATTCCAGCATTCCTTTACCCTTTATCACTCCCCACACTTGCTCTCCTCCCAATTCCCTCCAACACTGCAGTTCCTAATTCTTTTCCCTGGTGATCGATTTCCCCCGAAAGTAACCCTAGCAGTTGGTTCCCGCACAGTATGCGAATTTATTCACTTGCCATACTTCTGAAATATTCTGACTTTTGTCGCGTGCCCCTTAACCGGGGTACACATACTATGTTTTCGAAAACGCTCCTTTAGCAGTTTCATGTCTTCACACACTATTCCGAGCACTTCCTCCTTCGTCTTCCTTTAGGTCCGTCACACTTCCGACTCCTCATTCTCCTCCACGCCCACATCTAAAACGTCTGCAGTCGATTCTCATCCTCTTTCTTCGAAGTCCACGTTTTTGCACAACAAACGCTTGCAGCCTAACCTCATCCTATTTCTTCATCACTCCCCACCATGCAACGCACCTAACCATATTAGACTCTTCACCAACATTACCTCATCTTTCTTGAGTAAGGTTATTGTCATCAGCTCTTTGATTTTAGTTAAAAACCTCTTTCTTAAACGCGAATCTTCTTTCTGCAAGCATTAGGATTTAAGCCCATTCGACCTTTACCAGTCTTGGTCTTTCCATCTCTTGCGTGGACGTCCCAGAGATCTTCTTGGCTCTCGCTCTACAATTCCATATTTATTTAGGTATTCTTCATTCATTCATTCCTTCTACGAGTTCTCTCCATCTAATTTAATTTTCTCGTATTGTTTCATTGATGAATTCTATGCTGAATTCTTGCCTTTTATCCTTATTTCTTTGTCTGTCCAATTGTGTACAGCCAAGAGCTCCTCTTAAAATTTCATTTCAGCTTTTTGTACTTTCAAACTTATAACGACAAACGATAACGCGATTCTCCTCCTAAAAACTTTGCAACTATTCCGCCGTATTTTCGGCAGGTATGGATATCTTCATACGTAGCCTAGCACGGCATAAGTGGTGGTATGGGATGCAACCGCATGGGTTATGGCTTCTTTGAAGTCCTCTCCTCTCTTGCGTTGCCATTTTCATTGGATGGCGATGGACCGCAAGGGCTTAACATCTAGCTCTTTTGTATCCTCCAAAATAGCAGCGGGAATTGGGAAGCTTGGGAAGTGTACTGGTCTGCGCATTGACCCGGCAAGCCACAGGTCCATGGTTCGATTTCCGGTCCAGGCCACTTTTTTTTCTTGTCGATTTCTACGTATTTCATCATCATTTTCTGCGGGCATGAATATCTTCATAAGTAGGGTAGTCTGACAATGGATAGCACTTTCACCCAATACTCAGTTTGGTCTTTTATTGAATCGTACGCAAACCAAACGGAAACACTAAGTTAATTGATTTCGAACGAAAGGAAATCGGACTTCCCCTGCAAATGTCTCAATAATTACAGGTGCACACTCTAACGCACTCACCTAGGGAAAGCTGTCGCTTAAGGAGTCACCGCTTTCCATCCGGAAAAACGCACAGGATGGAAATTGAGAGCCCTTTGCCAAGTTGCAAGATCTCCCCAGTCACTCTCACTCTCTCGCACCGAATGAATCACCCAAACATCGATTCGGGATCACATGAGACACAGGGGCGTTGCGCAACGCGCCGGGAATCCCGAAATGAAAACATTCAGGCAGACTCTGATCCCAACCCTCTTCGGTCTCTTGTGTAACAGGAATGAATACATTGAGTGGAACTAAGATGATGACGCTTCACTCAAGATGCTCTGAACCCGCCAAGTTATGAGGCAAAAAAATAATATTTCCATATAAAATACAAGAGTTTCTAATTTTTTTGACCCTCCAAATTAAGGAAGGCTTAAGAAGAAAGGAAACTGAAATATGACCGGTTATCGTTTCATAATGCAGCCAATACGGTTACACATACAATAAAAAGGTGAACAAACAGAAAAGTTCACATATCAAACATTGTATGTTCAGAAAAATATTGTACTAAAATAATAATATTCAGACAAATTTGCGCAATTCACAGTTTTTTTAAATCATTGTCCTGGTCTGGGATCCAGGCACACATGCACGTAACATACATATTTCATACCTCAGGTAATATCCGACAGTATTCAATTTCTTCAACTAAAATTTTCCCGTGACTAAAGCCAAATTAAGGTTTATTCAATACAACTCGCTATTATATAGTCATATTTCTCAAAATATTTCAAGCTAGCTCGGGAATTCCCTGCTAGGAAATAACTGAGACATTACAATGGTTTCATACGTGGCTGTCACTAAATACAAAACTTCAGAAAATGCCAAAACGGTAGAGTGATAAAAGATAATGAATATTCACACAATCGTGAACGTTCTTGATAGGAGTTCTTAGGATTGAATTTCTTTTAATTAAGACAATGATCCAAGAGAAACTCAAACGTCAAATAGCAATCAGACACAGATGAAATAAAGAATACAAATCAATGACGTTATCATATAATATTGTAAGGATTATCATATCTCACAACGACTGAAAAGTTTAATACTATATACGTCATAGCCAAATACACACCCAAATATCATAACATCCATGAATTATGAAAACGCAAATATCTGATAGTACGTAAAACATTTTTCAAGAATTCAAAGAATCTATACTTTCAACTGCACATTTCCACCTTGAAATATATTTTAGGCGTGAATAGAACTGCAACCTCCATGAAAACATCATCATAAAAGTGGTAATGCGTCTGATTTTCCTCGATTAGTTGCATCAGAGTCAGGGCATAATAAATTAAGTAATAGTAGGAAAGCATATCGACGTGTCTTCATAAAAATGAGGCAGAGGTTTGAGAAATGCAGCAGGCTATAATCCAAAGATAAGAGAGCATTTTTCAAAGCTGATAAGCTACTGAAAGAGAATTGACGAAATTTGCGAGTGGAAATCGATGATTCCAAATTACTTGTAAATAACTAGATTTCTTATATCACTGCATCAATAGTAAGCAATAATAATATCAAGTATCAAATCCAAGGTCATATTTTAGTCACCAGATCAATTAAAATGCCTATATCGATCGTATTTTAAAACTTACCAGCACTAACTTTTACGTATATTATAAATTCTATTCTTTTCTGAAAAGTCTACTGAAAGATCTTTACTTTATAAAGGATATATTTATCAATAGAGACGGTCCACCGAAGGAGGCTAACAAGGAAAAAGCTTTCCACTGCTGTTTCATGAAATGTAATCACATATCTCCACGAGCTATTTCTTTCTTCATCTGAGCGAAAATATTTCATTAATATTATTTTTTTAATAAAAACTAGGTAAAATTCCAAGATTTCCGGCATTATTTTGTGGAGGTAACAACTACCCCTTTTAATAACAAGACTTTGTATTTTGCAACGACCTGCCATGATGGAAACACCGGTTCCTTATCAATCACCGAAGTTAAGCATCGTTTGGCTCAGCCAGAGCTCGGCTCAAGTTTGGAGGGGTAATCCTCCTATTCGTCCGAGTGCTTTTGTCCCTGTCTGCTCGTGGCAGATAGTACCTATGAGCGAAAGGCCTTAGCCGTCGAATCACGATA
Source organism: Pyrrhosoma nymphula (assembly GCA_963573305.1). NCBI lineage: Eukaryota > Metazoa > Arthropoda > Insecta > Odonata > Coenagrionidae > Pyrrhosoma > Pyrrhosoma nymphula. Next base: position 61,450,328 of record OY754339.1, on the reverse strand, counting down.
TACAAAAAATTACGACTGTATTTTTTCACACTTTATTTATTTCTGTAACCAGATTCAATTTATTAATCCAAGGTGAAACTGGTGTGCTGGTTAAAACGAAGTGCAATTTAATCAAATGTGGAAAATTACGTTATCATCATTGAGGATCCTTCTAGCTGATTTATGACTAGCTGAACTAGATAGATTTCTGAAGTCCTTCCCCTAATTTCACCATTAGGTTCACTTATGTTAGTAAAAGTGGATGAAAATTCCATAGTAATCCGCGATTTTATCCTAATGCCAAACAATAAAGTAATTGACTTCCATTATTCAGGAAAGTTAACAGTTTGGGGGGAGGGGGTGATTACCTTTGCACTTCCCAGCAGTATTTTTTAACGTGACACCATTGTGTGAGTTACCTCTCGTCTGGTACCCTTCTACATATCTGGCATGGGTAGCTCTACCAGGAGCAATTATTATAGCTCCTAACAGTTAAGCTCTAGATGTCATTGGAACGCGGAAGTCCTTCCAATACGCACGATTGTTGTTCCACACTGTGTTGATGGATATCGGTCTTCCCTGTAAAAATGTTTAGGATATTTACTGCAATCCAAAAAAAATATTAAAATGTGCACTACCTATTACAATTGTCGCCGGCCTCGGTGGCGGCGGGGTATAGTCCTCGCCGGCCAAATCATAGGTTGCGGGTACGAATCCCGCCTGGGTAGGAAATTTACACCTCTATGGGCATGGTTGTGTGTGCTCGTCCATATAATAAATACCTAGTAATTGGCTTCGGCTGTTAGGTATATATAAATTATTATTATTATTAATCCATTTAAGGTGGCTGGAACGATTTTAATTTATGTACAGATTTGGGTGAAGCTTTGCATACGTGTTTTCTCTATTAATACTCATAGATAAAAGCTAAATAAACAGCATCATAACGAATTGGTTTTTTGAAAATCCAATGCTATTTTTACTCTTAGCCTTATGGCACATGACATTTATTTTATAATAATTCAATTATATATGTACAGATTTTCTTCTAAACGCAAAATGAAACATTTATCATTATTACAATTGTAGCTAAGAAATATCAAGTTGTCACGCCGAGTCCAATATTCATTAAGCACATATTGCAATAAAATATTTCCCAAAATTCGAATACCGCACCGAAAACTCGTCATAATCTGCTTTAATTAAGAAAAAAATAAAAATATAATTTCCGTATAACATCTATTACTATCTACCGGTATGAAACGCATAAAGAGATGTAATTACTTAAATGAAATGTGGCCTAGGAATTTTTTTCGACTTACTTAAAAAATATTAAAATGTGCACTCCCACACGATTACCGCTCCAGCCACCTAAAACCGGTAGAATTCCCTGATAATAATCCAAAAAGTAAGAAAGCAGAGTGAAGCAGGGTGAATCGGGTTGCACGTGGTGAGCGGAGACTGAAATGACGAAAAGCCAAGTCGGACGGAAGGGCGAACAGGATATAGAAAGAGAAAGTGGATAGCGGGTGTGAGGAGTGTCAAGGAGGCGGATCTGAAGACCCAACCGACGCTCGTCTTGTGTTATCACGGAAAGGGAAAGGAGAGGGTGGAATCGGGGGGAGGAGGAAGGAGCCTTTGACCGAAAATAGTGGGTTTTCCCGAAGCGGGATCCGGGACGAACGACAGGAGTAAAAGTCATCGCCTCAAAGAATCATGCGTTATGTAAGATTGGGGAGAGTAAACAGTGAAAGTGAGAGTATGCCAAAAATGAAATTCCATTATAAATGCTATTTGAAGAGTAATTATATTCACCCCATGCATAGCACCTACTTTTTGATGAAGCAGGATGCGGGATTAAGGCTCGATGTGTTGGCCTACCAACGATGTAGGAGGATTTTAAGTGATTAATGGTTTTAAGTGATGGGTAGAGGAATTTAGTTGACACTACGTAAAGTTATATCAAAAAGAAACTACAGACCCAATCGAAACATCTTGACGAGTTATTAGATAGATGAAAAAGGTGAAAGTTCCAAGCGAAAAAGAGAGAACACAAAGATAGTTAATTAGATTATAAATGCTCCAGGTATTATACTGATGAAGTAATGACAATAATGGTGTCTTCATTTTAGAGCGAAATTAGGACTCTCTAGTCCTCTCTTAGATTTAACTCTTTAACGGAAGGACACACATAGCCATGCACTGGGAATTGAAAATCCTACCCAAGCGGGATTTGAATCCGCGACCTTTGACTGTGGTAAAAGTGGTACTGAAGCAGGTTACGTACACGAGGCTACATTTGTAATTGTTCGGCTAACATTGGAATCGGGCACCTGCCAGAGATAAATGAGCAGTTGCAGTTATAGTTTTAGTTACAGTGTGGTTATAGTTGCATGGTGGTTAGAGCAATGGCTTTCCACGCGTGGAAACAGGGTTCGATTTCCAGCGGTGGCGGAATATTTTCGTCGGGTGTCTGGACCTTACTCGGGGGCTTTGAGGAGAGCACCTCCAGTACAGTGTTGTCATTTGGAGAGGATAGTAATACCGTGTTCCCCTGGCCACCTTTCGTTAAAGAGCATGCCCTAGATGAAGTCAAAATGGTAATGGTAGTTGTAGTAAGCCCTAACCTTATTGCATCAAAAATAAGTATAAAATAATCACAGAAACAAAGATAAGCTTTGGAAAGAATAAGTAAGATTTTTGCACGAGTTTCAAAATAAACTTTGGGAAGAAGTGGGGTCAGTTTTAATTTGATGAGAAAAAACAAATACAAATGAACTCATTTTGAAAAATTTCATGACCATAGCTTTATAGTGACTAAAAAACAAAATGATGACACACGGGCAGGTCCTTCAACAAATAAATTCAATTTATCAGTAGCAAAATCAAGGGCTGAAAATATTAGAGGGGGGTCGAGCAAACCGTAAAATTTCAACAAGTACAGGTTCATACAGAAAACGAACAAAATACCACTTAGGAGAATAGCGACAACTCTTCCCTAGTTCTCCATGTCTTAGGAGAAAAATAACGAAGTCTCTAATTTGTCGACAGATTCACGCAATGAAAAACTTGAGAATGCTCTAAATTAGAACTAATGGTCAACACCTGAGATAATTAAGAGTAGAGTTAAATGTGGTATATTAGGAGTATTTGGGGAATGGAACAGGGTATAGAGAATCCAAGTGTCAGAATCAGCCTATTTCGATTAAAGGCACCGACACTGTCACTGTCAGATGGGACGTTAAACCGCAGATCTGTCGGTCCGACAGATCTGCGGTTTAACGTCCCATCTGACGGTCGGAGTTCGGCCTTTGACATCTACTACTCATAGATCCAAACCAGGGTCAACGGAATGCAACCCAATGCTCTAGCAACTTCACCAACCCTGTCCCATGAATATTTAAGCGAAAAAGTATCTTCACATTATCAAATAAGTGTAGAAAACTAAGACATACTTAGTTGACATGAATGGGTGCAGTGAAGAGGCAACGAAGTAATCCAAAAGAATTTTTAAGAATTTAAAAAAATGTAACATTTTTTTCCACAAATTATTGTCTGAAAAACAAAAAATGTTTATTTTGAAACGCCTACTTGGATTCGTGGCCTTCTTGATGTTCACTCAAAATATTCACTCTTAACTCATTATTATATTTATTAAATTAATCTTGTGTATTGAAATATATTCCATGCAAATGTACATAACTTAACTGTCGATCAAAACTGAATGTTAAAATATATAAACCAAAATGTCTCTAACAAATAAAATCAATGACCGTGAGTGATATTTTTATTCCTTTTTCATTCAAGAATTGTAATTTATTTAACTAATAATAAGAAGTAATCGATTATATTCAAAATTACAATTTGCTAGTCATTGGCAATATTATAACCCTCCCTTTGTTATCAATTACAAGAGCAAGTGAATGATGGAAAAGTTACGATAATATATTTCACATTCTATGATTTTTTATTTGATATTTTTATTCATTCATGCAAATTAATAATGGTATTTTCTTCTTTCCCTTCTAATCAGGCCGTAGGAATCAACGAGATAATGGCCAGCCCACGATCGGTCAAAAGAGTGCCTTCCGTCAAAGGACTTCGATCATTAATGATTGTCGCCTTCTACTTTGCTGCCGTTCCTAAGGTCACCGCAACCAGCAGCACAGAAATAGCTGTCACGGTACCCACTGTTGACGAAGTGGTGTCCCACGTAAATAACGTTCTAATGAGTGAGTAATTACATTTTCACACTAAAAAAACAACTGCGGGTTAGAAAGTGTAACTAACTTTTCTATATCTGCGCCCCAGGTACTTCTGTAAACTTTTTATGCTTGACTTTATCAACTTCCTTGCACAGGAAGGATATTTCATTTCTCCCATTATGTTTCAAGTTCTGAACCCTAATGAACTGGGTTTTTACGCTGACCTAGACTCGCATTTTGAATTAAATACAACTGAAAATACTATGGGATATAAATAAAAGTCTCTTGTTTTTAGAATAAAAGCTATCATGCATCAGATAACAGCGTAATACATAAAACAATAAATAGGAGAAAACCTATACAAGAGTTAAAATTTGCTTTTATCTTTCCCTATTTATATTTGTACTTTTATCATTTTCGGGGGGGAAAAGATGAAATACTTTTGGTAAAATACGCTAAGATGGTACATTGAGTTGAAATTAGTTGACATGGAGGATCTCTTTAATCCAAAAATAATTAAATACAATGTTTACTATGAGTGTATGTCGCTATAAATCAATTATGCTTCGCGTTTTTGGTATTCCTTCATTCGCAGAAATAAACAGGTATGCCATCTTCTTATGGCCAAATAGTGAAATCACATAAATTGTATCCAAAGTGAAAAAGGCCTATAAATTACAGGTTTTGTTTTACAAGGGTAAAGCTTTTATTAGAAAGCTACTATGCTTACTATCAATGGAATGATAAGCTTTGTTTCATAAACAGACACCAAGAAAATTGGAGAGGAAAAAAAGTTTTAAGGTAGAATATGGCTTCAATGAAAGACATCGTTTGACTTCATGGGAATTTGAACCAGGAGCTCACACTAAATCGATCACATAATCGTCATCCAATTACCTCACCAAGGCATTGTATTAACTCTTGGTGGTATAACTGGTTGATCACACCTTAGCGGCGATTGGGAGGTAAAGATTCGGGTCCAGATCGATTCAAACGATTTTACAGGGTGCATTACTACACTTATGTGTTTACCCTGATATCATGCGAAACACTAAGTCCAAAGAAGTCTTTTACTTTGGCGGATAATACAGCTCTTAATAATTATCAGGTAATCTACCGGTAGTTCACCTACCTAATGGGAATTAGTAAAAATCCTCCATATATTTTACAAGTGCAAAATCCCCATCTACCAATAGTGTTTTATTCTTCATCTCATTGTCAGCATGCGTCCTACCTTCTTCATCCCATCCATAAAACCTATTCTCTTTCTTCCCTTTCCCTTCTTGCCCGATATCCTCTCCTCTATCACAGCCTTAAGCAACCCCTCGTCCATCATTACCTCCTCCAACAACCTACTTTTCCACTTCCAAACCTCATCCAGAAGTTTCCTCTCCTCACCCAACATACCACGCACTTCTATGCTTCCATATCGAACTCTGCTCTACTCTCCAAATTTTTTTGCTACTAAAATTCTTTTCTACAGGGTACTAACCAAATAATTAAATTGCTGTACTTGTTCCAATTTGTGCCCTCCTACTTTTATGGCCAGCCTCGCTTTCTTTGTCTTATAGAATCTCTTTCACGTTTTTTTTTCTTATGGTTTACTTTAATTCCAAATTTCCCGCACTGGCTTTCTAATGCATCTACTAAAGTTAACACAGTTAAGAGATGCATAAAAATTGCCACGAGCAAAACATAGCTGCACCCGGCTTTGTTTCTCGGGGTTATGCTTAAGCGCGGCATTCAATGTTTATTTGTGCAATTTTCGCGATGCGTTTACATCTTTTCTCTCCATCTATTTTCGACTGAAGCCGAGGAGGCGAAGGGGAAGCCCGGCCTGGGGGCCGCCGCGGCTCTCCGGCGCCTATCATCGAACCGCCGCGGCACCTGGAGGGACGTCTCACTCCTCGAGGTAGAAGCGGCGACGGCACAGGCGGTTTCGGACTTGTCCACCACGTCCTCCCGGCCGCCTCCACCCGATGCCTTCAAGCCCAACCGGACGCGCTTCTTCGAGGAACTACGTGAGTCTCCCACTATTCCTTGATTTATTAGATGATTCACCGGTTAAATGCGTTAAATTATTGCTGGTTTTATTCATAATTTTTTATTTCAAGTATCCACAAAAAATGTTCATCATTTTTTTGTGTTAAATGCTGAAAATCTTCTTTGTTGTCGAAGAAGCTGCAAAATTATTTTTAACCTCTTTTCCATGGTAGTTAATTTACTACTGTAGATACAGTACCTCTGGGGAGATACTGGATCTCCGCAGCAGAGACTTTTTGAGATAGTGGGGTACAGTCAAACTTCGCAATCTGCGGATGAGAATATTCATTCAGATATATTTATGATCTTTGCTGCAAAGGAGGTAGTTTAAGTAGAGGTTGGAAGTAGGAATACCTCCACTCAACTTTAAAAGCCGAGAGCCTTTGCCTCTCCTTAACACGATTTCAGTCTTCAGCTCGACCTAAGTCGTACGTCTCTACATCACATCTACAAAGCATATACTGTTCCATGTCCTTCCCTTCTTACCCAACATCATCCCATCCAACATTGTTTTCAGCATCTCTTCGCCCCTCGTTGTATATTCCAACCACCTACTCAGTGTCCTTCTTATCTCTCGCCATGTCGAGCACTTTCTCGTTCGTTTCCTTAATCTGTCGAGTCTTCCTGGCTGGTGCCCTAACACCCCCCACCATACGCCCAGGCAGCATCTCGCAAGTTAGTTACACACAGTCTTCATTCGCACGTCGATGTGCCCGATCTTACACGGTACGACAAGCAGTTGCGAAACAATGCCCAAAAATTTAATTAAATGGAACGACTTGCGGGATAAAGCCTTTAATTGCCTCATCACAAAAACCACTTAATTTTCATATCTGACATAGAACATCATCATTATTGTCAGTAAAAATTCAGAGGATGAAGAATTGTGGGTAGTATAAGTGATTTTTAGCGACTACCATAATGTAGTGGGAAGGAAAACACGTTTCTCGGCAAGTCGTGGAGCATTATGGTAAACGATACACCCCAGCCTTTTAAGCACGGAAGGATTTGATTTGATTTATTTTAAACATTCAAAAACAACCGATGTCGGCCTTTACATTGAACATTTGCAACTTAAAATCTGCAGCATTAACAAAATAAAATAAGAAAAAAAAAACATGTGTTGGCAAATAGCATCAAATAAAAGAGACAATCACATAAACAATACACTACAACAACATGGAAAGTTAGGGAATCAGGGGGAAAGCGCTTTTCTAAGCTGGCGCATGAATGATCCGAAAGGAGCAGAGAGATCGAGGGAAGGACAGGCAGATGAAATGGTGTTATACAAGGCAGGAAGCCTGTAAAAAAGGGATCACTGGGAGAGAGGAAGACGGAATTTAGGTTGGTGTATATGGTGATTGTTGCGTAAGGCACGGCCGGGGATGTGAAGTGAGAAGTATGGGAGTATTTCAGTGGATCGGTACTGACCATTCAACGAAGTGTAAAGAAATAAAAGGTCATTGATATTCCTATATATTTCCTACGGATATTTTTCTATAGGATATTAAAGGAGGATGGAGCAGGATAAGAGGAAGTTGTGAGGATATTATTGAATTCCCACACTGCACCAATCATTATTTCCATTCTTAGTCTTTCAATTCGAAGTGCGATATTCCACAGAGGAAAAATCATTGGCATTGACCGGGATTCGAACCCGATCCCTCAAATCCCGGTAAAGGCAAATTATTTTTCATCTGTGGAATACCGCACTTATGTGCACTTGCGGGTGACTCCGAAAGGTAAATACTGTGGCTAGTCCCGGTATCCTTTTAAAAAAAATCAATTCGAAACTGGACTATCGCAGCCCTTCATTGCTCCCTCCCTCATGCTCACTCAATCATTGCCGACTTCTTCCCCAACATCTCTTCGCATGCTCGTGTACGAACCAAATTAATACATCAATCTACTAGATAAAAACTAGCACTTCAGATAGAATAAGAACTTCAATGTTTACTAGTAAAGAATGTTCTTATCGTACATTTGATGTATACTAATAAAATATACTCTCGTAAAAATTCATAGTCTTAATTGGCTCCGTGGGATTTGACAGAATCAAAACAAACTTTGTAAATTTTACAATGGATATTATTCAATACTTGCCTTGCCAGGTATTGAATAAAATCCATTGTAAAATTTACAAAGTTTGTTTTGATTCAGTCAAGATGGAATTTTACAAAGTAACGCCTGAGAATATCGAGTTCATCCGTGGGATTTTTTCTTCAAATCATAGAACACTGCATATAGTTAAGTCAAAGTTTACCAAAGTTATTCTGGAATTTCAAACTTCGTCACAGAATAATAATTCTTATTAATGAGAAATATACATAGTTTCCACTTGATGTTTTCCACATTTTCAATTTCCTTTATATTTCTGGACTGTTTAATGCAAATTGTATAAAATCGGTATATCGACCTATTTTTATGCAGTGAACTATTGTTTAGAAATATTTCTATCATTATATCTTATTATACCGTGGGAGTTCACATTAACATTCCTAATACATCAGTCCAAATATATCTTCGCAGACATACATTTGACATGTAACCGTTTGATATGCTCATGAATAATGAGTAATTACTTTTATTGAACATCAAGGAAGCCACAGTTCATACATATTTTCCAAAACACACATCTGCACTTTTAAAGTAACATTTAATTCTCCAAAATAATTATTTTAAATCATTCGCTCACTCTTGTGTATCAATTTTCAAGTGTTTCAAAGCATTTCACGGTCTGTCCTCAGTCTGCCGAATGGAGCATTATAACACGGTCCCTTAGGCGCCTTTCGTTACGAAAATTCTAATGCCTATGCCGGGTTTCTCTCAACACTTCCTCTCCGTTCACAAAATAATCCCTTCCTTATCAACCTAACTACCAACCCTTAGTGGTGCAAATTACCGCAGTTTTTAGTCACTTCCCAAATAGGTAATTGACCGAGAAACAATGTACCCAAGGAACCAACAAAATGGGACTGGAAAAAAAATCCGACCAAAAAAAACTCGAAAATTACACGTTGGTTTCAGATTACATGCTAAAAAAATCCATGCACAGGTGTAGCAAAACTTGGTGGCAGTTGCTCGTACATAAAATGACGTCCGGGAGAGGAGAGCATACTAACAAGGAGGGATAAAGATGCTTATGTTCTCTCTAGAAATCCTCAACTATGCCCTTCGGTAACTTTGCCCGCTCATCTACGCGTAATTCGTCCTCAGCGACCTTAAACTCTCCAATGGCTAGTGCCACCAAGTTTCGCTACACCTATAACACAAATTTATTTCATGTACTTGAAGAAACCGAAACGAGTCATTTCTGGAACACCAGGAGGAAATTACACAACAAATCCTTAGAACTGGTAAAAGAGACAAAATAAGGAGGATATTCCTGCATTCGAACATATAGGTAAAAAGCATCTGAAAGATACTTAAGTGAATTGCTTGGTACCATGTACCGCATGAACTTTTGGAAAGCTATCTTCATTATTGAAAACGTGGACAATACAAAACTTTAAATTATGTGTGCTAGATCAATTCTCTAAGCATTAATATAAATATCAGCACTGTGTCGACAAGAAAGAGAACCCATAGGAGAATACCCTGTGACCCCTAACAGAGCAAGGGCACTGACCCAGGGGTTCTCAACCATTAGGGAATCCGGGAGGAATTCAAGGGGTTTTGAGGAGAATTGTGACCGCCATTAAGCAAAATGTGATGTTCTGGAGATTAAGTAAAATATGTAAAATTGTGTTTTTTTATTTATTCTGCGGTGTTCAATAATATTTATTGACTGCCACAAATTAAAATCGATTCTTTGTCGATTCTTTGATGTGTACCTTCCAGACATGCATCTTTTGAGTCACACTATCTTGGGAAGGGCAAATGATATGTTGAGCTATAATGAACAGGAGGAATTGAGCAAGAAATGATTGAGAACAACTGCACTAACCCATCAAAACACTCTTCACACTTTTCCAAACGCACTTTGTCCCGTTTTATACACATTCCTTCTTTATGTCCCCGATCTTCTTTATGGCTGGTACGCCAATACCCCATGCCACACATTATTGGGCACGGTTATAATTAGTTGCAGATTTCTGGATGTAGTAGTTAAAATCACGACGCCGCGCCGTTCACCGTACTGAGTCACGCAATGTATTCTTACAGTCACGAGGAAAATGCTATTTAGTCCTTTATAATTCCAAGAATATGAATTTTCAATCGGGGTGGAGACTGTCGGTATACACGATCGCAATCGACCAAATAAGTAATTTATGCTACACTCTTAAGGTAAATGACATTAGCATGTTACATTACAAGCATGTCTCGTTGGCACGAGAGTAAGGAAGGAATTACTCTAGTCCCCACAGTCCTAATAGAAGCATAGGTTTCAACTAGATAAAACATGAAATGATATTATACATCAGCGTTGTACAAACGTTTTCTCAGAGCTGAGTCCAATAATATATCTTCAAGAACGTTGTTTATTTCGTTAATTTTCTGATTTTTAAAAGCATATGAAAACCGTCCAAATTAAGATTTTTATGGGTTTAACTTGTACTATTTCATCCAGCGCTCAAAGTTACATTCATGTTTCTAATATTTCTAATTTGGTTCAAATTTCTAATACTTTCTATTCTAATATTTTTAACATTCGTGAGTTAGTTTACCCACTCCGCAAACGGAAGCGGGACCGCACGCCGGAAGCTGTTCACTTCTGATTGCGGTTTTCTCGAAATAATAGCATGAACTGTGCCAAAATTAAACCCGAGTCAACGATATGAACCGCCATAAATTTTACTCCTCAATCTCCATACAAAATTTAAATTGGTAACCTCTTTTTGTCCTTTAACCTAAACTGAGGTTTTATTCCTGGGAAGAGGGCAGATGGACAGGTTTTATTTCTGGGAAAAATTCAAGTGAAAAATTGAAGAGGAAAATTACATAATCAATAAATTAATAAGCGCATTCCCAATATTTTGTTCTCCAACTATTTTGTCTTCCAGATCATTGACAACCTTAAACTTAGTGACTTATGAAAATTCAGTGATTAATTCGATCTCTAAAAAATTGAAATGTCAGCCTTACACCAAATGTAAATTCTACGTATTTTTTCATCTTGATATTTCATCAGATTTATTTCATCTCGATGAACAACAACAAAACGTGGATTTTCCCAAGACTTTAAATAATAATAGACGTTAGAAATCTCGATAATACATTGGCTAACCCCAAACGAATTATGCACTCAAAGATTGAGAATGGACATAAAAAACTCAATATGAAATACCACCTAAGACTAAAATCAATACGTAAGTCCACCTTCAATGGGTCTAAAGTGTGCGTGTGACACCCACACAGATGTCCAGAGGCATTATGTCGTTACTTCGACCAAGGTGTCCAAACGGAAATTAACAGTTTCCTAGCTACAAATGACTTGCACAATAAATAAGAAACATATTGGGAGTGCAGTTATGTGAGTACATCCACAGAAATATCAAACGGAGAAATAACTTCAGCAGAGAAACATCCTTCGATTGTTTCATCAGACCTTCCAAATTAAATAGAATTCCGTTCACAAACGCAATATAATGAGACCCGTGTTTCCCTTCAAATTTCGAATCTGTTATTGCTAACAGTAATATGTTGAACGCTACTGCTCATTATTACGGTTGTTCTGCCGTTTCTCCATCAGCAAACTCATTAGCAATGCCAATTTCTTCAAAGCAAAATACCGACTCTGGGAACCGAAAGGAAGTCCTCACTTCTTCATACAAACTTTCGTAATCACCACGTGAAAACTCTTCTAAGTCCGAAAATGGAAAGGAAAACTGATGGTTCAATTGCACACGAGTCCAGTTTGAGTAATCATTGGGCAAAATGAATTCACCCATCAGAAACAGCAAAATTTTCTGTTCGAGGCGTAGGCGTACCTACGTAATGAAGAAGGAATAAATAATGAACGCGCACCGACCATGGAGGTACATGAAGAGTATCACCGCAATGAAAATTATTCATCCATAAAAAACCAATGAATCAAAATTATTAAGACGCATAAAGCGGATAAAAATATATGCAATCAATTTTTCTCCACTTCAAGAAGAACTGAGCGAATAATTTAGCGAACTGTTTTTCCTGGCAATTAATAATTACTAAGTCATGATATCCACGGTCAACTCACCATAAAAAAGTGTAAAAAATGCCCACATCCGACCTCTGAGGCTGTTCGTATTTTATCAGTATCATTTTGTGATTCTCCATAACTTACGAAGACAAATAACTAAGATGACGAGATTTTAAACGATTTCATTTTAGTATGAAAAGGTTTGAGTCACGTTTAGAAGAATGAGTGATAATTTCCATTGTGATGTTCAATTGACCCCGGTGACCAATTATAAAATATCTTATATGAAATATTACACACGCACTATTGATAGCATCTAAAACATTTATATTATCTTACACCTGCATTTAGTATTGACCTCCTGAATCACTATAGAAGATAAAACATTTCAGGATATTTTTAGGAAAGGGGGGACTGAGAGTTTTAGGAGAGAGAGACCTGACAGACAACCAACTTTATTATTTAATAAAGGATTTTATGAAAATTAAATGCTAAGGAATTAATTGTACTTTTCAAACACGTTTATTTAATTTACAAAGTATTAGTTGCTAAAAATAATGAAAAGCATTTAAGTTAATTCATCGGAGTCGTGAGAAGATATTTGGTATCTGCAGATAGCGCATATAATCCTTAATGAAACTTAATTTGTAAGAAAAGATTTTAAAGGTAGATATTTGTATGCCAATGTTTAGCTTGTTACGGCTGATGGTATAAAAATGATAGTAAATATGGCTGCCAAAAACCAAGTCACTCTTACTTTAACTAGCCGTCTGGTCCAGTTGGGCTAGAGGTTTTTAAAACAGCCTCATCATTTAGGCTGGAGTTACTTCTGACTTTGACTCGGAAAAATGTGTGGAGACTATGTAATGAGCATCCACTTAACAAGCAAGTAATATCCACAGGCAAGATAAGTGTTAGCAATAGAAGTTTTTTGAGCGTGGCAATTGAATGTATACTAATCTTTAAAAAAAATCTTATCTCCTCATGCAATCCACAATGAAATAATTTGCAGCACCACTAGATATAATCAGAATTTTGCTTCGCCGAGAAGCAAGTAAAAGAAAAAAATGTGTAAGGACCATAAACCAAGAAAAAAATAAGCAATAGAGTAATTTGAAAATTCATTTAAATATTGTCATTGCAACCGTCGAACCTTTTCTTCATGTTACGAAACATATGTGCACCATACTCCCAATATCCACCACTGCAACCAATCTTTAGCGGGAGTAGAAGGAATGATAAAACATTACTCTTGGTAATTTAAGGCTAGTAGCAAAAGCATCGTGGTAGTTCACATTAAAATCAAATGTAATTTCATCACCAATACAAGAGCATCAGGTTCAGGAATAGCTTAACTGTCATCATCCCAAGGAAGTTAACTTTTAAAATTCTGCAGATGAAAATTATCTCTCGATGGTGGTAAATCCATTGGCCGAAACCTGGGTCAGTTGAGTTATACATAGTAATGTGAGTCGGATAAATACCCAGTGGGTAGGATATTTATAAATGGGTATTTACCCATGGGCTGGGTAAATACCCAAAATGAGGGAATTTATGATTTTATGAGCACAGCCACTTAGGAGTTTATTATCCTAAGATTAAGATGATATATTGATCACCAACGGACATCATAATTATTCTTATGATAAGTATGACTTTGGGAGAGTATTCATATACCGTGGTACCATGGTTAACCCTGCAACGGTCGCGTGTCATCTGCGAGATGACTTTTACCTACGATGTCATGTCATTTTACTAACGCTTGAGCTGTGGGAGAGCGACTCATGCTATCTTTCAGCCCTTCCCTCTTCTAACTGACAATGTATTCAATGACGTGTTGTATCGTTATGCTCTAATTTCGACTTCAGAATCTCTTAGATGACTCACGATTAACGGCATTATTCTTTGAAACCATCCACCAGATAACTCGCGACCTCTGGTGTTTTCGAGTTTTGTACTACTTGAAACCTGTTATCCGAAAGTTAAACCGAATATGTTAAACAGAAGTTTTGCAATTTGTTCTTCACAAACGATGCCGTCTTCTCCAGTACCAAAACCACATCATATATATTTCACTTGGACTGAATGTGATCTGCAAAGGGTACAGCATTTGCTACTGTCCAATGAAGATATAAGTGATGAGCCTTATGAAGAAGATAGTGACACGGGCTGATGAGAGAGAGCCAAAAGTCAGAAGGGGAGATTTGGACACAGAACAAAGTGATGAAGACCTCTTAGACGTGGGGATTCACAATGATCCTAAGTTGTATTTCCGTCGTGAGAAAAATTAAGATATAACAAAGGGGAGTCGTGCATCAATCCAGCAGATAAACATCGGGCCAAAATGTGATTACTTGACTGCTTAGTGTAATTGGGGAAGCAAGAAATGTCACAACACCATTTGCGGCTTCGATACGTTTTATTACGGAAGAAATTTTCGAAAAAATAGTGACTTATACAAATAAACTCATCAAGTCAATCCATGCAAAATTCACCAGAGATCGTGACGCAAGCAACACAGATACTATTGAAGTTAGGGCCTTGTTTAGACTGATACATCTAGCAGGTCTATACCAAGCTAATCTATTAAATATAGATGAACTGAGGGGAACGAAGCATCGTGATAGAGAAATTTTATCTTGGGATGAACAAGAGAAGATTCCTGTTTCTACTAAGATACCTGATATTTGAGGTCAAGGAAAGCCGTTTCCAGTGAAAAGAAACAGACCAATTGGTAGCAATCACAGAATTTCAGGGAAGTTTCGTCAATAAGTACTGGAAGCATTACGCCTTGGGGTATAATGTCACCGTAGATGAGATGCTGGCTGCGTTTTGAGGATGATGCAGTTTCCGCCAATATATTCCATCAAAGCCTGAAAAATACTGCGTGAAAATTTTTTTACTAGCGGATAGCAAATTATTTTACTGCTACATCTTAGAAGTATGCGTAGGGAATCAAACCAGAGGGTCCGTTTTGGGTGACTAACAACGCTCGCGATACTATAATGAGATTAGCTAAACCCATACACAAAACCAGGAGAAACATAACTGGGGACAACTGGTTTAGTGATATTCAGCTGGTGTCAGATCTGAAATAGTAAAAGCTCTCAGATGAGGGTACTTTGTGTAAACAGAAAACTGCAATTCCAAAAGAGGTACCCGGTACCAATTAAAGATACAAATCTTTGGTACCAGGCTCTCAATTTCAATATGATGCAGATAACTTTAAATAAAAAGATTCCAGCGTTCCTTCTTCAAAAGGCTGAAGAGAAACAGGTGCTTACAAATTTGTGAAGAGGAAATAATTTGGTGCTGGCCACATTTATTTTGCTGCTGATGTGCAGCACAGGGTTGCAAATCGTGACCTGAAGAACTACTTGATGCAATGACTTTAATTTGTGAAGTTGGTAATCACATGGGTTTGAGAGCTATTGATTTTCGCAAAAATATAGCAGATTACAGGCATAAAGAGGGTCTTTGGCGATGATCTTTTATTTGGGAAGGTGTATCAGAGGCAAAGAAAGATATAAGTCCAATATTATGGTGGAGAGGTTTGAGAGGAACTATTTTTTGACTGATGTGGCTGTAAGAATTTTAGGGGCCCCTGTCACGTCAGTTGCCACGGAAAGGACATTCAGTACGTACAGCTGGATCCATAATAAGAGGAGAAATACATTGAATACACAAAAAGCTGCAAAAATCGCTTATTTAGGGCACAACTGGAGACTGCTTGACAGTATCAAAAATCTAAAAGGAAAGGAGAAACAGATAAATCCATCCAAACAATTGGAAGCCAATGAAGTGGACAGTCCGACGGAAGAACAGGAAGAGGATAAGTTGGAAACATCAAACTCTTCTTCTACGACTAGCAACAGCAGTAATGAGGACGATGAGATAGATATTTCAGAGTTATCATGGTACTCAAGATATTGACTCAAAATAAGATTGTTGAACTTGATAGTTCACTCCTGAAATTGCAAAAAAAATAATAAAAATTTAATGTTGGCACAATGGGCTACGTTTTTGTTCTTTTTAAATACTTTTATAAATTATAATAGGTAAAAACTGCCAAAATAAATGTCTGATGAGGTGTTAGTTTAATATTGGTTATGACTATCCTGTAAATAATAAATAGGTACCTGGGTATTTATGAATTTTGGGTATTTCCCCGGGTGAATACCCTGGGTATTTACCCGGGTGAATACCCTGGGTATTTACCCGGGTGAATACCCTGGGTATTTACCCGGGTGAATACCCTGGGTATTTACCCCGATTTATAAATACCCGGGTATTTTACATCACTAGTTATATATTTATATCAAATTCCCTAATCCCTATCAAATTCCCTATCAAAGGCAAGATAAATGTAAAGATCAGAGTGGCGCAAGCGAATAAGGCGTTAAATGAGAAAAAGATCCTAATGACTCCCAGACACTCATACATACATATCCACCAAGCCATTTCCTCTCGGGGTATCCAAACTCAAACAACTTAGTCATTGCTTTTAGGCCAAGGAAACTGACTCTCTTTTAACAATATCCTCCATACTGCCATCTACTTGAATACCTCTTTCGCTTCTATTGCATTCGCGCATTGCTTCATACACGATCTCATATTCTTTAGCCTCCTAACATTCCTCCTCTTCCACCATATTCACCCATGACTTTCTTGGTCTGCCCTTTCCTTTAACACCATTCACTTCACCATTATATGGGTATCTGTTTCTTTATTTGACTCCCATCCATTCTCTCAACATGGCCGAACCATCGATACATACTCCTTACATACATGTCCATTACTGGAGCGTTCAACCCAATCTATTTTACAACTCACTCATTCTTAACCATATATATCCCACCTTCACCGCTAAAACTCTCCAGATACCCATTCTCAATGCATTTAGCCTACTCTTATGCTAATCCTCACATCCCCTGATTTTGCTGCAGTATGATAAAGTCGGGAGGAAAACACTTTTGTATACTTCGCTTTTCGCATCCATAGACAAATATTCATTCCTTGATATGCACCACATACCAACTACGACTTTCATACCGGCATTGGCAGGCCTTTCATCCTCCATAGAAACAAAAGCTAGGAATTAAATGTGCTCCTCATTAAAACTAATATTTGAAGTATGATATCATATGGCAGTGAAGCTTGAACAGCGGCAGAACTAAGAAGGCTGGAATAAATGGAAACGCGGTGCAGTCGAAGAATGATTGAGATCAAGTGGACAGAGAAAATTACCAATGAAAAATTAATAGGAAGATTTGGGAAAAAAAGTGCTTCATAAAAACCCTTTCAATGCTAAAACTAACTTATTACACACATTCTGTCGGATAAAAGTATCTTTAAAGCAATAATGGAAGGAGAAAAAAACGATAAGAAATACTGAGGGAGTACAAGGATAATATACATTGGGCGAAGTATAAGAGATGATAAAATGAAGACTTGTGAAGGACTCAAAACGTTATCTGAGAGTGGAGTGGAGATAGAGTTGTAGCGAACCAATTTTTGGATTGATGATGATGTAACTTACAAAGTTTATTTCTTCAGGATCGTCACGGAAGGTCCGCTGTTCGCTTACGACAAGCTTGCTAGTGATGTCGAAGCAATCGCGTGCTATCACTAGGCAGATATAATGAGCGTGCATAAGGTATACTTGCTAGGGTTACGAGAGAAACGGAGTGCGACGATTCTTTCTGGGTCACTACTTTCGTATGCGTGCTCATCACTGACTCTCCCACGTCCCCTCTAAGTTGCTGCAGCAAGGATGTGTTCTATGCCTACATTGCGCTAATAGAAAAACTTTCTACTTATGCTCTGCCTCAGAATTTGAGTACAAGCAATCGAGCAGTTGAATCAATTATAATGACACAGTAGTCGATACTTGATATGGACAGGGATAAAATGAGAAAGTGATTAACTCGCACTATTCAATATGAATACAAAATATTTTTTCATGTCAATGACTATTTGGTAAAGTTATTGAAAGCACTACTGACTGCGAATAAATGTATTAGCGGATAAAATACTACATCTTTGAGTTTCCACGATCAAGTACGAAGACTGAATAATAAAAATTATGAAAGCTTCCAGTACAGAAGAGATACCAAACAGATTTCTTTGATTTGCGAGAACTGATTACATCATCACCTATTTATTTTACGGAAACATTCAGCCGTGGAACTATAACGGTCACCATTGCTTTCATAAAAGAATATTTCACTAGAAATAATTTCAAATTATCGGAAAACTATTAGATAAATGTAAAACTTCAGTCAATGGTATTTCATTATCGATGCTGAACGCTGCTAAGATACCATAATGGCAAATTCATATTGAGAAATGCCAAAAATAAATATGCATTTTGTCCAATCAGATCCGTAAAATTTCCTCAATTCTCTTAAATGGCTGTAATCCTTATAACTCGTAACTAATAATAAGAAAAGTAAAAATCTTTTCCTTAAAATGATAAGGTAAGGATAACTTAAACTAAAATAAGGAATCTGCGTTTACTGACACACTAAGTTAAAAATTCAGTTATTTAATACACCCTCAATTTTTTTCAAAGAGAAAAATATTGAATAAAGACCATTGCAAAAACAATATTTTAGGAATGCCACAATTTGACGTAAATAAAATAATATTTTCAGAGTTTTAAAATGAAAAGTTTGATGATTTCTGTTAGGATCAGATATAATCGAAACACAACGTATTTGTAAAGATTCAGTATCTCAAATCTTTTTTCAGGTTCGAATATATTGTAATGTCCCATTCCTAATGCCTTCCCCTGTTTTTTGAGAAAAAAAACACGTTCCGATTCCAGAACATATGAAACAACACAAACGTGCCTAGTGCCATTTTTGACTCGGAATAATTGGCATAATTAATCAATTCCGTAAGTGAAAAAAGAGAAGGTATGTGGAAATGATGGGGAACAGATCTCAAAACGATAAAGCCTGACGGAAGTCCTAACAGAAGCCCTTCTTCCTCCAATTCTCGCGGCGACCAGACAAGATACGGACTTCAGGAGGGAGTTTCGCCACTCCACCATTGGATTCAACTTAGGCTACAGGGATCCAAGCATCACCCCTTTACCCACAAATGTATAGGCGGAAATAGCTGGCATATTCTCCCACGTGATTGTCTATGAGTAAAATGGAACCTTACGAAACATAACACACACGAGTTTCCGCTCACTTAGGGAACGTAAGACTCTTTCAAGCACGAAAAAATGCAAGTTTCCGACGCATCGAAAGAGAGGTTATGCCAATTTCTCCAAAAAGTACAAAGAAAGGGCACGAATTCAAGACAATGCCTTGTATTTCCTCACCTCTGCTGGTGCTTTATACTGAGTGCTCGCCCAGTATTCAAGGCTTTGAGCTAGTTCACTCGGTGGTGTTTGAAACTGTCGAAGATGACTCGCACCAGCAAATACAACGGAAGCGTTCGAGGAAGCTTCCGGGATCTGCCCTTCAGCGATTTGGTCTGACGAATAAAATAATTTGTAAATCACAATATAAACCACCCAATAGGTTAATATCCAATATCCAATCCAATTATCCAATAGGTATGCAATAAGGTAATAGAAGGTTGATACAAAACTATTATGGTTTCCGGAAGACGGGAAAGATGAGAAGAAATAACACCTGGACGGAAGAGAGGACGACAAAACAAACCGAAAAGATGAAAAAATATTTGACATAAATAAAAGAAGCGTAAAATAAGAAACGAAAATGATTACGTTGGGCTACTAAACGGGGTCTTTAAACGACCAAAATGGAGAAAATAAGAAGAATGCAATACGTTCATTGAGAACTCTGAAAATAAAAACTACATAAACAATAATAAACACTACTCTAATACAACTTTACGAACAAATATTGGGTACAAAAATTATATTCGTGAAATGTAAAACTAACTCATAAACAGGTAGTTCGAATCAAGGACAGAGTCATTAATGCTAATGCTATGTTACGAAATTCAAATGAAATTGTCTCCTATTAACTTTGATTATTAAGATGTTTCACTGCAATAACCAAATGGAAACTTAATACGTGTACCGCGGACTTGCCTTATCGGTCCAATTCTAATGTCTGAAGTGAATTTCACTGGTACAAAACTAAATGGGATTGTGTAGGTTCGAGCCTTTAATAGTAAAATACCTTTTCGAGCCGGACATTATATCGTGCACCTTATCTTGTACCTGTAAGAAACCGTTTCCGGTTTAGTCTATGGGGCAATAAACCGAAAAATATCGGGCTTTCAAGTATTTTTTAGCATAAGCTCACATCCCCGGAGATGATTTATTTCGAGCGGGCTCGAAAAGTTCGTAAGGAAACTTACTCTTAAGGTTTTCCTTGAGGAAGCGGCGACGCTTCTTAGATGGATTCACTTACTCCAGGCATCAGCCTTTCTTGAGCTTTCTGTACCCTTTTGTATCGTAGGAGGACATAACTCTCAATAATTAATACTGAAATTAGATTATTCATTATCTAGCATATTGTCTAGATCCAACACGAAAATATAATTAATTTTACAATCATGCATGTTGTGCGGATCTGATCCTTGAACTTTTATGACTGATTAGCATAAATATTTCATCAATGTCATGCCATTTGTGAACAGCATAGTACACTAATATTTTCCGTAGTTGTTCGGAATGCGAAACATTTGCCTAACATCACGAGGGATTAAATAAGTCAATATACTTCCGTGAGCTAACTCCCAATAATCAATATTATAATGTCACTGTTCTTATTTAAGCATAGAATCTTTATTTAGCATCCTAAATTAAATTAATTAAAAATTAATCGGCACCTTGATGCCCGCTCATCAGAAATATTTAAACAGCCACAGTCCATTTTTGAACAAAATACGTTAATATATTCCTTCGTTGTGCGAAATGTAAAGCATTTGCCAGAGACCATGAGGTATTATTCCAAAAAACTTTCACAACAATTCAGTACCATCCCCAATTGTTGCAAGAAACGAGTTTTCTCCATTGTTACGTGCCAGGGTGGAGGCACCTATAGAGTCGCAGAGAATGGGTGACATGGCCAGTTGGACAGAGAAATGACAAAAAAACTCGCTCCGTCTGCACGAGTTTTATCCTCTCGACATTTCAAACCCTCCGCCGCTACGGACGGCACCGCGATTTTCACTTTTCTTGCTGCTTCACTCGCACGTGGCCCAGTTTCAGTTAACAATGGAAGTCACTTAAAGACGGAG
Source organism: Pyrrhosoma nymphula (assembly GCA_963573305.1). Classification (NCBI taxonomy): domain Eukaryota; kingdom Metazoa; phylum Arthropoda; class Insecta; order Odonata; family Coenagrionidae; genus Pyrrhosoma; species Pyrrhosoma nymphula. The sequence goes on along the minus strand of OY754339.1, from coordinate 61,428,746 downwards.
GGGTTCCTCTCGAACGAATAAAGGAACTTCACACGCCACGGCGACGCTGAGAAGAGCCAAAATATATCTCACCCGTACAAGCTGATCGGCACGTCTATCATCAGTATTGCTCGGGAATATTCATTGAATATGGGATTCCTTGCGGCGAAAAAGAATCACAGATATATTAGAATATAATTAAAAATTTACCCACGGTATTTTTATTAATAAACGCTAAAGACACATACCCAAAGGACTAATATTATTTTCCGCGGTTGAGCCCCCCGAGATTTCCCACGTTACTCCGCTAATCATTTTTTAAGCGACGGGCTTCTCTATTCCCCAGCCTACACTACCTTATTCTAATAGGTAACTCTTATTCTGATGGTATTTCCCTTTTCTAACGATCTGAATCATCAATTCCTGCAGAACAGCATTGAGATTGGGATCACAATTCCTTCTTTCGAGTTGTAGTTATAGTTATCCATAACTCTAACTGCTGTATAAAAGAAATGTTACGTCACAGTTACTGCCCTAAGAACGGACCTCAATAATGCAAATTAGTGATTCAAAGCACCTGACAAAATTTGAAGAATGACAATCACGCTTTCACTCTAATGGGTGCAACTGAAAATAACGATAACGTGAGCTCAAACGCTATGGAGACCGTGCCCCAGATAATACTGTTGGATATTACATTATTAGTGCTCAGTACGTAAAATATAAATTTGGATTTTATCACCTTTTGCAGGAGGAATTTAACACTCAAATAATTTCACGCACGTCAGCACGCCAGTATTTATGCTGTAGGTAAACCTTGTCCCAGTAACAACCGCTCTTTGTTTTAATTTTCAGTGACTTATCTGTATATACCTTTATACATTTAGAAACATTTCCTTGACGAAAAATAATATTTCGCCAGTTAATAAAATTTAGAGGCAAAAGTAACCCATTTCTAATAGTCACAGACGTAGTTTCCTAATAAGGCCTTCATTACTCGGCATCGTGATAACTTGGTTATTCCTATATGTTTATCTCGGATGACAACCTGTGTAACCAAAAGCATTTTATTTTAACCACTGAATTATTTACACACCGAAATTAAACCACGTGTTTACTACAAAATAATTTGCTACGAAACGAGCACAATTGAAAATAGTGCGCGGTATCTTGTATGAGTGCAAGATACAACACCGGTTTGGTGAAATTCGCCGTGAAAACGTGGATTTTTAACTGGCCGGAATTAAAACATACATGGTGTACCTGGATAGCAAACATAATAGTTTGGATACTCAGGTTTGAATCCCGTTCAGGTCAAGTTTTTTGTTCATGGTGACTTTGCACAATCTGGCGTTAGACGCGTAATTTGTTTCGTAGTCGTTTTCCGAGAGATGCAGGTCAATAAAAACCATAAAAACTATGACAAAACCGAAGATGCGAGGGAATTTTTGGGCTTGATTTCGACCCCAGTGACTCGGGCTTAGTTTTCGTTTCCACCATCACGGGATGGAAACGCAAACACTTCATTGCATGAAAGTTGTAGAAGAGTTTCCGTCTTCTTTCTAGCTCGTTGCCTTTGACTACGCCGAGGATATAAACAAATAACTCGAGACACACGTGCACGAGTCAAGGTGATGGCTGAAATTCGGTCGACGATCCCCCACAACCTCGCCTCCAATCCCTTTATCTGCAGACCGCAAACCTCACTCGCCGCAGGAGGACTTCGGCTCCTGAACCGCTCTCTTTAACCCTTCGCTGTCGAAAAACGTCCTTGTACCCGCATCCGCCACGCTTACGCCACGCCATCTCCCCATTGACAAAATTCTCCTCGCCGCGCCAGCGAACCGAACAACGACGACCTGCGCAGACCAAATACCTGTTGCTTCACAGTGAAATATTCCGTACAAATATTTCATTGAATCAGATATTAAAGAAAGTTCATTAAATACAAGTGTGCTTAAAACGATTTTACGTTTCCTGGATGAAGCAAAAAAATAGAACCCGGGTCTATGAAATATTTTGTGGAATATATCGATAAAAACCATTTATGAAATGTTTTGATATAAAAAATTTACCTTTCACATCTGTAGATTGTTAAGGTTTTTTTTCATATATTGAAACCACTTTTCATACTAGCCAGCGTTTCATTTTATGTTTGAAATAAAAGGTAACTTATTTTTCCTCGCCAAAAGCCTCTATTCCACGACCCAGGTTTTGACGAGGATCGATAAATCTTCTTAGAGACTGAATCACTAATCTAGTTTAGTAATTTTTAAAATATATTAAGAGTTATTTGTCGACCGATTTCATCGCAAATAAACCATTGCATAAATTACAAAGCTAAAATATTGATTCAGTCATAATGTACCTTCGCCAAGTTACGCCTGAGAAAATCGAGTTAATCTTCTTCGGGGCTAAAAATCACAACGGAATGTTTGAACAACGAGTATACCATTTAAGAGTCTAAATATCTAGTGAAATAAATTACAATGTGGCATAAAATTCGTTCTTGGTATCGCATGCTTTTAATATTATTTTCACAATGATTTCAATGTAATAATTAATACTAATGGTAATTTGCATTTAAGAAAATTTCATCTTTCTTAAACTCTTAAACGACATAACGGTTGTTCAAAGACATCACAGTGTTTTAGCACAGGAGAAGATATATAAATAAAATAAAACTTTCGCAGGTACATTGAAGTGCCTTCAATGTGTCACCGAATCCTTAATTATTTATAATTACGAAAAATAACATGAGAGTGGTAGAAAATCTGGTATGATAAACAATTTTAAGAAAAACTTTTTACAGTTCTTGTGCGGAATATTTTCCCGAGGGCAACAGGCATCTGTGCGTCCCATTGCAATGTTCAGTCGTATGCCTAATGACAGCATTCAAGGAGTTAATCTAAAAAGAGTTAACAATAAGACTACGTACTAAATCGGGTATTTGACCATTTTTGTCAATAGCTCAGCTTGTGCACAGAATGAATACAGTAGGAATATCGACGTGTGGTCTGAGTAATAGACTCCAACAACTGCGATAGAAATACAGTGAAAAGAAATCTATCAAGCTATAAAATGAAAGAAAATTATCAGACATAACATACAAAAATCCTCCGTCTAATGCTGACACATTTGACAACCAAACAAAATAAACTACATACATTTTGTACGATTTGATGAAACATTGTTACATTTATGTAAAAATATAAGTTATAATTGTGTAATTATAATCTTGTTTAATCACTCAGGTTCTTATAAGAAAGGTTTTTTAATCATCTGGATGTATTACAACTAACTAATTGGCTAACTGCATAGTAGAGCCTAGAGGATGTCGCTAAATAATGACTATTTTTCCACATTAATATTGGTGACTATTGCTCTGATTCGTATCATAATTAATAATTCTGTCTTAAAACTGTATCAGTCGCTTGTAATTTTAGTGCCATTAGAATTACATTAATTTACTTTTCAATTGACGAGCTACTTCACTAGTTTAACGAAGATATCAAAACATTTTGCTATCTGAGTCGTCAGCAATGCACCAGATCAATACAAATAACTTTTCGGGAGAGAGATTTTCTTAAGCTTTTTTGATAATTCAGAACCCAGACGTTGAACTCAATGACAATAACATCGATTAATCACACGGTTGATAAAAATTGCATTGAAATATGTCACTTTCAATGCAATAAAAGGAATAAGATCCATCCTTTAGGAAAACCTCCAGGCTTGCAGTATTTAAAAATAAGTGAAAATTACTTTTGTCTGATTTCTAAAAGCAATTAAAAGCTGTTAAACTAAGTAGTTGATAAATCCATGAAAGTAATCGGCCAAGAACTATTTTTCAAAAGCCTGGACAAATATGGCTTTCTACCAGATGTTAAGTCCACTATCAGATGGCAGCACAAGTTTGGAAGTGATTAAAATCAGTAAAAATAAACGCGTGGTTCATGCTTTCACATGGCAGAGAAGCTTGAACGATTAAGGCATCAGGACAATTAGCGTTGCAATCAACGAAAATTCGGTGTCAAGGAGAATGATGAAGACCAAATGGAAAAATATAATCAATAATGAGTTAGTACAAGGAAGAGCTAAGGAGAAAAGATATTCAATGAAAACACTGCGGAGCAGAGGAAACTAACATAATAGACTAAAGCCCCTAGTAAACTATGATGGGATAGGAAATAAATGGAAAGAATCCGTGAGACATCCTTGATTAGATGAAATAAATCAGATAAAATACGAGGCATGCAGTAATTTTTACAGAATCGCAAAAAATCTCCGGTTGTGTTCGGCGTTTTCAGCGTACGGCGTGAAAAAATGAGTCAAATTTAAATCTTATACATTAAAATTTCAGTCATGTTAAACAATATTTTAGCACCGTAAATATTACAATATTTACTCCATAATTCTTATAGTTTCTGAAATTTGATAATAAAACTTGAATATGGTCTCTATTATGACTAAGAAAATATCTCGCTCAAATTACCTTAATTCTTCTTAAAAGTCGTCTAATTTTAAAGTACAATTTGAATGTGGTCTCCATTACTACTAGGGAAAAATCTCGCTCCAACTACCTCAATACCTTCGAAGGCTAGTCCTCAGCGGTAGAAGACGTAACTAGTGGAAGATGCGAGGCGCGCAGTAGTCAAGGAAGCTCAGGTTGGAAGAGGCTATACAAACTGTTGTGAGGAGATCATAGGAGAGGTAATTACGTGGTGAGTCGGCCGGAGAATTGACTGTCGAGGAAAGAGACTTTCTCCCGCTACCGCTGCCTGTGAACGGACTGTGAAGGAGAGGGGAGAGAAAGGTTAAACCGAAGTGGACTACGGGCGTAGGGAAAGAAAGGGTGTGGGGGGGGGGTGAATATGGAGGAGAACTTGCTTGCGTTTTTGGAGGGAAAGGGGTGTGGTGCCCCTTGTGTGTATGCCCTCCCTACTGTAGAGGGAGAGCGAGGAGAAAGTGGGAGGGGAGGGATGAGAATAGGTAGGGTGGGAGAGGGAGGAAGGCCAAGAGGGGGGGAGGGGGAGGAGGGAAGGCAGTGGATGGCAGTTTGAACAAGGCCGCCGCTGGGGAAGGAAGACACGCTGCGCCCTAAGGGCAAAGAGAGGACCTGTGTTGACACCGCCGTCTGCAAGGACGATCACCCCGGAGGACGACACCTAAACGAGTTCTAAATTTACAACCGAAAATTCGCGTAACTACCACTAGTTCAAGCGGAAGGTTATGCGGGGGAAGAAGGGGGCAATGGAAGAGGACAACGGACCAAAATCATCAACAACCATCCGTTAAGTTTTCAAGAAGTAATGCGAGCATCTGCCACAACTTTAGGCGCCAGTGTCACGGGAGCTCCAGTGCAACTCACTTCCACCGAGGCGTGCACAGTGAAGTCTGTCTTCCGAAGAATATACACCGCAACAGAGGTGACAAAGGAGCCTTCACCTACACCTACGTTGGACCCCGCGAGCTGCCGCCAGGACGTATGGCAAGGGTTGCCAGGACATCAGTAATTAGTGCGATACACTCCCCACTTCTTCATCAAGTTCGTCGACTTGCCAGAGCGACGCCTATGCAGCATTCTTCTACATTTCAATCCGTGATCCGCGCAAGAGCGTGTAGCAAGGAGTGCTAGGACACCAACAACAGTTGAGTTATACGGAATCCTTGTGTGTCCCCGCCCCCCCTTTTCCATCAAGTTCGAGGATTTGCCAAGGCCTGCAAACCCTCCAAGGGCGCCTGAGTCGTAGAGTAAATGCATACGCTTGGACTGAGCTGAATGTAGATTCTCCTCCGCTCTTCAGGCCATTTAACTCTGCGACAGCGAGGGCCAAATATCACCTAAGGAGCCTTAATTTACATCTACGTTGCACTCCGCGGGTCGTCACAAAGGCGAGTGGCAGAGGATGGTAGGAAACATTCCACTATTCTATCATTCTGTTAGACAGCGTTCGTTCTTCTCCTTAATACATTTACACATTCACTGTACCCGACAAGCCGCCACAACGGTGTGTGACAGAGGGTGCTAGGGCATCTGCCATTATTGTGCCAGACAGCGGTCCAGTGAGTTTCAGAGAGAGGCTTTTAGGAGTAGATTCCCTGGGCGGTAAGGCCTCCGTTCCCGTCGTTCACTTATAATGGACACGCACAACAAAGATAGGAGGATATGGAGCCTGTTCACCGCTTGTGTCACAGTTTCGGTGCTGCAAGCGTTCCCTTCGTGGGCCCTACAGTTCCCAGAAGACGACTCAGGAGGCCTTCACAGGGGCGGCATCGGGATTGCGGAGTGGTCAGGTGACGGGGTCAGAGCAGGCGCCTGGGAAGGAGAGATTGGCAGTGTTGATTCCGCGGGTGGCAGGCGTTGGCAACCTTCAGTGGAAGACCAGAAGATCATGCTCATCGGTCACCTCTCTTCGAGGGATCGTACCATGCGAAGACCTCCCAGGAGGATGAGGCCGAGCAGCAGGTTCGGCGTGGACGAGGGTTATCACGACCACCACGCTGGATACAGGCAGACGGTGACATCCTTGCTGGATCAGAGTGAGTGGATGCACCATCATAAAACGTGCGACTGGGTGCGCTTCCAAAGTCTCCGATTATAAACGACTCAGTTATATCAATCCATATCTTTATAAAGGCACAACGTTTTTTCCACAGAAATGTTATTAGCACGACCCGTTTTATCGTGGTACGGCATCGTCAGATGAAAAGATAGTAGGGCATATGGCTACATACTAGTAGGGCATATGGCTACATATTTACACAACACAATCTATGAGGGTTGGAGTTGATTTAAAATGGATCGTTTTGTGTATATAGGTACATGTACCCTCATGCCCCAAGTTTGCTTCTTTGTATCTGACGATACCGTATCACATTGAAACGCATCGTACCAGTAAAATTAACAAGTAGAAGTACAATTGCCGTTTTTTATGACATGAATGTATAGAACTTCCACCAAGTAGAGCCTAAAAAATTGAATTAATTTATTAGACATTTAAGTAACCAACCGCTTCATTAATACGCAAGGCAAACACCTCTCATTCGAGCTTTAAACAATCGTTTTCTTACATCAACTTCTCCAGGAGGGTCTACTTGAAAGAAATTGTCGGAACACACAACATTCTGTAGGCTACGGAGATCCGAGGAGAAAGAACCTCAGCTTCTTTTAACAAATTTTCACTTTTAGAGCCACTAAAGGGAGAGATTCGAGGAGTCTACCAACATATGTTTAAATTCTTACCTCATATTTAATCATTTTAAAATATTTTTCTCTATCCACGACATCGGTGCTTCAGTGCGTATTCACTTGTCCGTTAAAACCCAGATGTAAAAGGTCTTAGGAGGTGTTATCAGGGGCTCTTGCTGAAAATTTAATAATACTCCATAGCATAGCATAATCAGGGTTGCACGCAAAATTGGAATACTAAAAAATTAACTTTCTCGTTCCTGTCGAAAGGTACTAATCATATAAAAATGGTGAAATGGGATTCCTCTGCACTGTTGCAGCATAATATATTCCTTGGAATATTACCTGACCGACGTTCACACGACTAAGGCAAGAAACTGTTTCAGATGAGCGCAGGCTTTTTAACTATTTCACCCATCAGCGCATGCTATGTTTAAGACGTCTTCCGTGCCTTTCGTCAACATTCATCATGTCATTGTGAATATCCAAGGGTATAACAGTATAAATACTAGAGTATTTTTCCCATGCGTAATTCGATTCCAGCGGAATAATATATAAAATTCTTTACTCCTCATATGAAGTTACGCCACATTGTGAGCACATTAACATTCCGTAGGGCTGTCATCAGGTAGGTACTGAACGCCACTTTAAGGAGTTATCACCGCGACTGTGTCAGTCAAAACAAATACTAAGTTCCAACTTTCTGTTTATTTGGTTTAAGGTGGTTTCACCGAAATATGTCATTTTACTCATATTGTCTACTTGTAAAAAACTTGTCCTCTATCTGATATGAACAACAAAATAATACATTTCCACGCTATTTTATTCTATAAGTGAACTTGAAATTACATTGTGTTCATGGGGGGAATGAGAGAAAATAGTATTTTTCCAAAAAATATAAATGCCATTTTCGCGGAAAACTATTTATATGAAGGAAATAATCCAGATAAATTGAAAAGACAAATAAAATATAAGCATCTTACCACCTTATTATTTTAATTATTAGGGAATTACTGCCGTAATTGAAGTCAAAATGCGGTCATTCGTATGGAATGGCGCTGCAGTCGGCTGCAATGGTTGAAAAAAAGTGCTAATTTAAAATACATTCCTGGAATAATCTGCATTTTCTACTTTACTTTCGGTTTTCTGTAGGTTACGCATTTCATCAGCGAAAGCAGGATTTTTTGGACAAAATATAAAAAATGTGAAATTTAGTACTTGTTTTGACTCACACAGTCGCGGCGGAACCTCCTTAAAAACCCTACTTTCAGTGCTGACCTGCATTCCCTATTGACAACCAAAATTAAGGCATAAAGTATGCAGATTATTCCGCGAATATATATTTTAAATGAGCAATTTTCCAGCCATATGAGCCGACTGCAGTGTCATTTCTATGGAACTACCGCATTTTCATTTCAAATATCGCAGTAATTGGCTAATAACTGACAAAATAAGGTGCTAGATGCCTATATTTCATTTTTTCGATTCCTCGAGATGTTTTCCTTCTTATTAACAGTTTTTCGCTTGATTGAAGTTTCTATTGTTTTGAGAAATACTATTTTTCCCGTGAATCTTCTATTCTCCCATTGATCACTGTAATTTCAAGTTTTACTAGCGTGGAAAATAAACATTTTTTTGTTCATCTCAGATAGAGGACAAGTTTTTCTACAAGAAGATAGAATATGTATAAAATTACATTTAAGTCATTTTACAGCGGAAGCACCTAAAGGATTGTCCTTTAAGTATTTTTAGGTCCAAGTAAATAACGTCATTGAGTGAAATTCATTCAAGAATCACGCATTGCGAAAAAATATATACCATTCTTCAAGAAACATTCAAATCGTCATTCCACACCCCGCTGATAAGGATATACAACAGCATTAAGAATAAATATATACCGATTGACACGCTGTGAATATAGAGTAAATTCTTGCCCCAGCCCATCATTTGAGGGTTCTAATCAGCCTGAATGCTGAGTCGTAATAACAAAATAATAAGAGGTAGGGTAGAGACGCTACAGCATCATAGTGATTACCCTCTCTCAAATTATTTAATCATTTTTCATGTATTTTTAAGGGCACTAGGCGTTATTATTAGGCTATGCTTATAGCTAGAGACAAATTATATGCTGGGGACTAATTAACAGGGGTACGAACGGGAAATTCGTTTATTGTAATTGTTTAAATGACCATTATTGGAACGGTATGCAATACTAAAGTTTACTCGTTTATACACAAGATAATCACGATCAGACTAGCCAGAAATGATTCCTCACTAAGAATTAAGAAAAAAGCTAAAAATGAATGGTTCTTCTGAAAAACGAAATTATTTTTATCAATCTTTCTCCAGGCCGCATGCCGGTTGGTATATTACGATAGAAATTCCCTATTTTCACACTACCGTATTGATAAGGATTATTTTTTCCCGCCTATCTGAAGCTAAGGTCATTAATTAGTCCTAAATTGCCTTAATTCTGCGTGACCATACTCATATAGAATTGCAAAGTATTAAAAGTAATTGTCCATTGAATATTCATGGCATTTTTACGCAAGAGAGTCAATTTACAATCAATTTCATAATCTCTTCTCCATCCATGCATTAAAACAAAGTCTTCGACATAAATAATGTAATAACTTCCATATGAGTTTCCCTAAAATTCACTCAATGCATCTTCCATATGCAACATAAATGTCGGCATGAAAAGCACTCTTCAAGATAAAATTATAATTTGATCTGCAGGGGAAAAATTATAATTACAAGTAACCAAATACGCCTGTCGAATTACAAAGTCAAGGAGATGTATTTCGACAATAAAAGTTTTATTTAGGAAGATCATCAATGCAGTTCATCCTTAAGCATACGGATTCTCATCTAACTCTCACTCTTGACCCAAATGTCTCACTTTTTCAATGGAAAATGAAAGTCTCAGACGAATCCCAGGCCATTTCGCACCTCTATTCTCAAAGAAGTTCTCAGTTCCCGCATAAGATATAATTATTCTTCCCTTCATTTTTGACCTTGTCTCGGAGTAGATCATTCCAGCACATTTATTAGAAAGCCATAGGTGTTTGTGAGAAAACATTTCTCTGATATTAAGTTACAGTGCAACCATCGACTTTCTTTATGCTGTCTGTCTCACTGAAAAATGTTCGGAATTCACTTTCCGTACTTCTATGGTTAAGGTGGCTGGAGCGGTAATCGTGAATCGTTGAAGGTACATTCTAATAATTTTTCAAGTAAGTAAAAAAAAAAATATTCTTGGACCACATTTCACTCAAGTACAAGTTTATACGTTGGAAATAACCATAAATGCAGTAGTGAATATGATGCAAGTGTTACATTTAAAAAATTTGCTTCAATTAAAGTATTGTTTTGACTTGGATTTTCGGCGCGAAATTCGAAATTTACGAGAAAATCATATCTAAATACGCTATTTTTACTCGGAATGATACCTTGATATTTCTTAGTAGCAATTATAATAATATGAAACTTCTTATTTCGCATTTAAGAGATAATCTGTATATACGTAATCGATTTTTTTCACAATATATGCCGTGTGCCATAAGAGCACTTGTTAAAATATCATTGAATTGCCAGGAAACCAAATCGGTAGCATACAGTTTTTTTCACTTTTATCGATAGATATTACAAATAAGGACACGTATGCAAAGTTTCACTCAAATCTGTATTTTAACAAAAATCGCTCCAGCCACCTTAAATCGAGGGGTCAAAAGCAGGCGAAGTAGAGAGGTAGATCTCAAAATGTCCTCGGAAAGTATACCATGGATTCTGAAACACTCCTATCGATGAAAACGCAAAACACCATTTCCTGTAAAACAGCCTGCTTTAGCTGCTCTGAAGTTCTTCCTTCTCGTTTAAGCCGTCCAAATGCTTACTCCGAGATATTTTTTCCCACGCCCTTGAGCTATTGTCGCTTTTACAACTGTTTTACGACTAATCTTGAACTTGAACAAGTTTGTCTTTCCCTCAAAAGAGATTTTTTAAATCCTTTTCCAAATCCGCATCTAAGTTTTTTTATTGTGCCCATACAACCATTTGACAATGAGAATGTAATTTCTTTAACAAAATTGTAGGACTAAATAGCAATTTTCAGCTTTTCATTGTGTTTTCTAATCTTTCTTACATATTACGACTAAATTTTCAATTACAATGCATTAAATTAAGGCAAAATTAAGGACTGACAGCCATGTGCAATGATGCACGCGGGAAATTACAATTGAGCAGTTCATGAAGTTTCCGTAAGTTTCAATTCCGCCACATAACGCCTAAAGCCTAGTCAATTATTATTAAAGGCCAAGATTCAGACATCAGTTTGCTCTCTGTCTTTGTTCTCAATATCTTTCGTTTCAGAATACCAGAATACCTATCACCCGTTAACTCCATGTTGCAAATACTTTTTCCAAATTAAAACCATTTTTGGCACTTTCTTCAAAAGCTTTCACTGTCACGAGACTATAGGGTACTTAAAGCGAGGCTGCACCACTCTGAGCTTTGACGCAATTCACCTCCAGTAGCAAGATTTTGGAGAGAAAGACCCCTCCAATAAAATTCTCGAAAGGTTTTTTTTTAAGGTCTTTGATTTGATCCTCAGGAAGTCTTGGACCACTTTGGAAGACCAAGAAGCGGATATTGAGGCTTTTTTACTATAGCATTTGGTCGCATCAGTTAGATCGCCGGATTTAATTTGACTCTAAGTGACTAATGTTGTTTTTAGGAGTCATGGCTACGCGGCATCTTTGACATGCACCAAGAAAGTACAGATAAAAGGAGGAAACAAATTTATCGCACGCATTTATTGAATGTTGAGCTAATAAATTATGATAAATTCAAAATCAGTTCTTACCGATAACGGGATCAAACTTAAGGAATAGTCCTCGCCTTCCGATCAATGCAGTCGTACGAATGCGCGGAGATTTACTCCTCAATCAGGTAGGTAACTGGATTTACATACTTTGATTAAATAAGGTTCCACAAAAGAACATCAAGATAGTTTTTATATCATAGCAAGGAGTATCCAGTAAAAAGTATGCAGAACTGTCATTCAAAACACAAAACCGTGAATCCATCTCATTCAAACGCATTTTCAGCACTTGCATATATTCCTTCAGTCAGTATATGTGCGATGAAAATAGCATTTTTTAGGGATAGAGAAAAGGGGAAACAACACTTTCCTCAGATATTCCAGGTGTCCGAGAACCTATAGAACTTTGGAAGCTATTCAGGTTATGAACGTATCTCTGAGAAAATCTTGAAACAGTTCAGTGAGAGGAGAAGGTTTTCAAGAAGATAATGAAAGAGAAATCACGAAGTTCTCAAAGTATGAAAAGGGACAGTCCGGATTCCTTCGTTATCTTTAAGATGCTCGATAGAATATGCACTATGATGCTCTCTATACATGGTTCAGGAGTTGTAAAGCAAATCCTCGAAGTATTTGCTCTTTGGCGGAATTGGTCACGCATATCACTCTTAAAAAGATGAATTTTTCGGGATTTTTTGGGACTATTTTCACAGAAATATAAATATAATTAAGGAATAATAAACGCAAAAGTCCCACGGGAAAGACGGCGGGACAAATTCAAAGAAACTTTAACCTGTGTAACGTTACCTTGCATCGCTGGGATCACTGATCGTATTGACAGAATTTTGAAGAAGTATGGCATCATTGGCTGTTTTAATACCAGAGTGAGGATACGCGACATACATCATGGAGCAAAAGACCAGCTCCCTAGTCTAATACACGAAGACTTGTATCGAATCCCGTGTAGTTGTGGAAGAATGCATGTTGGAGAATCTGGCCGCTCAGTGAGTGAACGTATCAAGGAGCATGAAAGGGCGATAAGGACGAGAGATTGGTACCACAATGCCCTGGTGGAACACAATATACTTATGTCTAGTGGAAACGCACGCTATAGTGAAGTTTGAATGAGACTAAACATCTCCCAAAAGAAATGAAATATTTCCTACGACTAATCCGTGAAGCATTTGAGATATATAAAAGACCGCAAAATCTCAACAGGGACAATGGGAACCAACTTCCACACGTATGGAAAGGGGTAATCAAAAATTCTAATGGGAACGGTTAGCGGTCTCCATAGTGTCAACCGCCAAATATATATATAAGTAAGTAAGTAAATACATACATACAAATTTATATTTATTTATGGATAGGTCACCTGAAGCAGTGTATCGAAACCCAGGTCGAATATATCTTTATATGTGGAAAATTAAATTTTAAAATTCTATATCAAGGACGTGAAATAAGGATAATTGAGCTGTATAGTGCAACAACAATCCTAACCCACAATTTCAAGAATTTTTGTTTTTTTATTTTCTCAAACATTAAATTTTATGGTGCAACAAAGACCTAACCCAAATTAAATCTTAATCCAAGTTATAAATAATATTTCTTTTTTGCATTTATAATCATCTCATCATATTCAGAGCAACAATAGCCTTAATATCTCAGAACTACCCCTGAGTGTGCTAGACTGTTGTTGTGCTAAGCAGCTCAATTATCAATTTATTAATAATCTTAATTTCCAAAAAAAAAACGATGCCTCGTTGGCAATTTTAGAACGTTATATTTTATCAGAATTCCAGCTTCGTAAAGGGGTTCGGCACAATAATATAGTTTAATTAATAATATAGTTTGCGTCACAAGCTTGGCAGCTGTACCAGCATCGAGCGACTCACCTCTATAAATGTGACGTTCACGCTTCATTGTCAGCACCGTAGACAGGGAATAAGCAAATCACAGGAACCGGAAAATGCTTTGTGAAACTGAAAAATAAATACCGCACATTTTAGTAAATGCTTTCATCAATACATATACAAACTCTTCATGGGGGGGGGGGAGAGATCGAAATGTTATGAATTTATGTAATTCGTTGAACACTAAAGAAGGAGAAATTCACGATGACAAAATCAATTGACTTGACCAGGATTCGAACCCGACAGGGGAATGAAATTTGATTTTGTCAAGTCAAATGATTATTTCATAGTGAACTTCACCCTCCTTGGCGTTTATCTTTGCACCCGTGCGCGTGACTGCGTACCGCATAATTTTAGCAATCGCAATGATTGGAAACACTGTCAAAATTTCCTCATTTTAAAGCGACAATGCTGGGTTTATTCTCCGCAACTGTGGCATATCATGCACGACAACTTCTATTGTGGTAAAATGTAGACTGGGGACGAGAACAACTTGCTAGTATAAACCCTCGCTGAAACTCGCTTTGAGTTAAGATGGCTTGGTGGTGTAACTGGCTAACTCAACTGACCGGCAATCCAGGTTCGAATCCCGGTCAAGTCAAATGTTTTTTCATGGCGTACCACATCGTTTGTGCAATCGCAATTACTGGAAAAATTATATGATTCGTGGTATCAAATTTATGAATCTGAATTGACTTTAGTACTGGGGAAGCTAAAATTGTGTCAAAGCAGAAAAACTATAAGAAATTCGGACCTATAATAAGCTTTTTCATCAATTTGAACATGCATTTGCATATATATGGTCAGCAAAACAATAGCATATTAGTAAACCCATGTAGTCGTGCAAACACATCTATATTCAAATATCTGATGCATACAGCCACGATAATATTAATCTTAGAAACCCTAGGCCAATATTCTGCCCCATACCCATCTATCCAATGGCTATTCTGAACAAGAAATTTCAAAAACAATAACTCAAGAGGTTCAAATTAAGTTCAAATTGCCTCATGATTGACAGATTTTCACATCCTAATAGTCTTAGACGGCAAATTGGTTGCGAATTAAATCGTGGTATACTTATAGACTGGCATGGTTTTTGTTTGCTTTCCTCAACTTGGGAGTAAATCAAGAAATTCTACGAAAGAATTTCCCCAAAAAAGAATTAGACTAGTGCCTCACAATGCACGTTTTCAAGAAGCGCATCCATATATGTCCCATCATTGATTTCCGCGGCGAAGCAAACGATCCTGAATTCTCGGGTGTTCACCGCGAAGTTGGTTAATTACTGACAACAGTTTCAACTTGAAGTCACCCGTTGAAATACAGTCGAAACTACTGACTAAAATAACTACCTATGATGTGAACACCCGAGAATGCAGGAATATTCTTATAAAATTTGCATTCATAGTCGGACAAGGGCCTGCGGCTGTGAAAAGCATTAGGTGTTCCTTCTTCCGTCAAAACCTGCCTTAACCGCAGATCACTTTTAATTATTATAATGGTAATGGCATGGTAAAATCTCTCCTGACTTATAGCTCCTGATAGATGTATCAATATAAGCAAAAGTCAAACAGACAGGACAGATCCACATGATCCGCACTTGTACCCGCACCCCTGAATGCATTGATATGAAATTATCTCATTATTCCAAAAACTGATCTTTTTTTTCAATTTATATATAGCCTAAGCCATCATTAATTATTTTAATCACATTCTTTGATCAGACGAGCGTATAGAATGCCATTTCGATTTAATTTACGCGTGAGCATTACATAATTACCTAGTTTTTGCTGGACTCATGTAACTAACAATAGTTGGCGCCTTGATTTTTTCACCATTTGATATCCTGACGAAATTTACTTCTAATTCTAGTTCCATTGCAAATTATATTTTTGTAAGGCAGAATAAATAAAATCTTTCTTAGCCTATCCTCGCAAATTGGAAAATTTTGGAAAGATTGTATTTTATTGACGTTATGACGTAGAGGACGCTACACTAATGTGAAATCAAGACACAATTTCATTTCAAGGGCCACTTAAATAATAAGTAAAGAAAAAAAACATTATCACTTTACGCGAAATAAACGCAAAGATTAAAGAGTTCTACAAAAAATAGCGCTTACTGGACACCATCTCTTCGCATTCATTGAATAGATGAGATATGCTTGGCATTTGTCGTCAGTGGTGTTCTGAAAAACGAGCATAGTTTTTAGGTGATTCTCAGTGCTCAATTTTCCTTTATTCTTCTCACGTTTTCCTCCAATTACGAACACCAACATTGAATAAATGATTTCAAAGAAGTAGGAAAGAAAATCTTCGACACTGAGCCCTTAACTTGATTTTACACAAATTCAAATTAGGCCGAATCCTACGCAAAATTTTGAGGATTTTATTTCAACAGGAAGGAAAAGCCGAACCGTCGAATATAAAAAAGTACGCATTCACGGTACGGATAACGGACCAATTTTCTACAATCCCTGGCAAGCACTCACTCAAGGAAAAACGCAGAGAAATATCGTCCCGTGTAACACCGTCTAAGGTCTACACTATCGTTTATTCGGCGTCAGATTATTCTATGAACAGGGCTTTACTGTGGAATCTTCTTATAGGGAGTGGACAATTTTTGAAAATTCGAACAAATATTCTAGAAAACGCAAAAGGATTGAGCTATGGAGGGAATGTGATTCAGGCGAACTGTGGGGCCTTGGTGGGAAACGGCACTGCTTGCACGGCAGCCCTTCAAGGAAGGCGCATGAAAACCTCTTCGGTTATCACGATCACAAAATTACTATTAAACCTACATTATCGAGAAATGACTTAATTCAATGGTGATGGATCATTGCACGACACATACGATGGTTGATTTTCGTATCACTCCTCATTACTGGGTGGTACACCATTGAAAACGGTCTATTTTTATCGATGTTTCAGATTTTTTCTCTCCGATATTATTATTAACAACTTTGCAGACAAGAATTTGCTCCATGTCGTCATCTTTTAAGCACCGAATGTTGAAAACTGTATTCTTCATCTAATAGAATGCAACCATGGTGATGAAATCCCTAGAGGTCTGGAAACGTCTATTCTGGCGTGCTATTCACCCCCTTTTAACTGTCGGCACATTTTCCTCGGTTACAGTGATCCCACAGTCCTGCTGGTACGAAGGAGAGAAATACGATTGCGGACTCAGCATCACCTGCATGCTCTACGGAGACGGGACGCCTATGGATCTCTGCAGCGGAGGTCTCATCTGGAGTTGCTGCGTTCCGAGCGACAGGATCAACCAAGAACCTTCCGGAGCATCAAACTCCGCTGCCGTCCATAACGCAAGTGAGTACCCATCCAAATACATAGTAGGTAGCCATCTGACAACGAGGGATTATGACAGGATGCTGGAATAAGGGGCAGGTAATCCAAGCAACCTTTTGGGATAATAAATCGCCATTGAAATACAATGCAAAAAATTAAGATATATTTCTAATTCGGAAATCGCAGATAGTAACAATATGTAGCCATTAAACTGGAGTGGTAGATAAAATTGAGTTTTCACAAACACCCAATGGCGATAAAAGTGTTTTAAGTGAAGCGAAATATTTTAGTGAAGATTGAGTCCACGACAACATAAACCAACATGCATGGATAAACGCATAGATTTCGATCACACTGACTTTGAAAAACATTGTAGCCGCTTTATAAAGAATAGTATTTGTTATATTTTCCAAATAATTCCTACCCCAGTCTTCCCCGTATCTTCATATCAATGCAATTCTTCCCCTCACGTCTTCTCCAGCAAGCGTCCCAAACGCTGACTCTAAGCTGATGATTGCAATATTATTCATATATTCCACGCATTTTCCATATGGATACTACCACGTCCCCAGCAATGACTACTATATATTAGCTGAATAAGCACTTAGAGCTTTATAGTTTGAAATCCTCCTTACTTCATCAGACTCACACGTACTATTTAACCTAATATCCATACCTCTATAGCTCTCCCTATAGCTCTTCCAACATTTCAACGAATACCTAAGCTGTAAAAGCAAATCAGTGTATAATTACTTAGTATTTCGAAATTTTGCATCATATCATTTCGCATATGGTCTGATAAAGAGTGACATTATCTTCTAAAATGTTTCAATTCCATCGAAGCAATCTTTCATATCTACATTATTTTCAATAGCTTCATCCAATTTACTATGGTAAAAGCGTCTTTCAAATCCAAAAAGCGAACAGAGACATTAGATTTTCAACACTTTTTCGTACGACGCTTTCATTATAGCTAATAAATCGCGTGTTCTCAGTGTCTTTGTGAATCCAAACATCATGACTATAACCAAACACCTTCACTTGACCCGATGTTCACTTGCTTTGACGAGCAAACTCAATTAGCCATCAGCTTTGAATCCAGACTCCCGAAAATACCTGAATGCCATATCTATTATCCTGCAATGCCGCCACAAACGAAAATGTATTTAAAAATAAGGGGGAAATAAAATTGAAATTTTTTATGCCTATTCTTTGTTTCTTTGAATGACATACGCATGGAAGCGGTTGAAGCATGGCCTATCCTCTGAAATCATAATGGCCACAGCCGAGTATAGTGGAAAAATAAAAGGTAAATGAAAATAATTGGCTGCCGCACCTCATTTCGCTGACTTTTGCAGGCTTTCAAAATCAGTTTACCGTAACCAAAAACATGAGTTCTTACGCGCAAAAGCCTACCATTCCAATCCATCAAACAAAAATCAAATATTTCGACAATATCCACGCAAAAGCAGAAAAAAAGATAATAGGTATTTTGATGGCTCGAATCAGTTTTGTACTCTACCTCTCACCTATGTATATTGTATATGTCTGCACCATATTTAATATTTTTCATTAATTATGCTAACGATTTTGATTCATGTAAGGATAATTTGCAAAAGATAAAATTATTTGTAGGATTTGTTTCAACCAACTGGTGGAAGACAGTATAAAACTAATCTAATGTTTGATTGAAAATATTTCAATACTAGTTTAAACTGTATCCAATCCACTAATGCCAGCTATAACATGTTTGTATATATTGTGACTAACGATAATTTTATGTATTGTGCTAACTCACCTTGTGTTTCAAAATATGGTATAATATTTACACACTGGAATAGGTATTCGATTGCCGGTATTCCAAGTAGAAGATTTGTTTGTGATCCTAGTGAAGGGGTTAAACGTTTTGGAGAGCAAAACCCTGTACAGTTCCTGTATATCTGTTTCCGAACAACTCTATTTATGTATGTAATAATTAAAAATTATACAAATTAATCTATCTTATGTACACAGCCATATTATTATGACCTTAAGAAATAGTAGTTCAATCTACAGTATCCTACTGTAATTCAGATCTATATATTCCAACTCAAATTCACGAATGTATATAAAACTTTCTATCGTTTAACGGCATTGAATTCTTTCCCGTGAACTTATCATCTTCATCAATTAGTTAAAATTTAGTCATTACAAAAACTGCATTAACAGAAATACGGCAGTTCTAACCCTGACATCAAATGACCTTCAGATTCTACTGTTTATTAAGAATTTTGAACAACATTTTCATAGCCATAGCAGTCATCTAATAACGAGTTCCTTATGGATGTGATTAACTTACTAAGAAGTCATTTTATCATTACCGCCGAGTCTTCATCAATAAGACACTGAATCATAAAATTGAATTCATTTTTTACGATATTAACAGATTTATCTACTCTCCGTTCCCAAAAGATTGAAAATAAGTCAAGTAGAAATCCATGATAAATACTGGAAAATTATGTAATTACGGGATAAAAACTAAGCACAGTATAGATCAATAATTGACAGTAACAATCCAAACCCCGAATATTTTCCTCCACAGCTCAGCTATGCCTAAATATTTAAAATTTGACTCTATTGCCTACATCTCCTTTCCGTGCATGTCGTTGTTCTTGCGCGGTATATAACTGAGTCTTTGCTTCGTGACTGAATTCCACCGCTCTCATCCCTTCAGAAGCCCGAGAAGATCCGACAAATTCACTTGAAAAATATTCAGCAGTTGGAATTTCATCAGTTGCACGAAGTGCAGTGTACTAGAAGCCATCACAATTCACGAAATAAGTTTACAGAGTTCAAACACCCCACCCATTCAGGAATTCTTACGCTCTTGATATTAAAAAAAAAACGGTGCCTTCCACTGAATGTACCGTTCATGACAAGAATGGCGTACGTCAAAAATGTCCATTTTTGGAAAATGAGCCCTAAAGTAAATTAAATAAAAATTATACCCAAAGTTCTGCTTTCTAGCGGAAAAAACATGGAATGCTAGACTGATAACATTCATGCGCAAAACAGAAAACAAGCGGACGAGTTCTTTTGAGTACCTAACTAAATTACGGCATCACTGACTTGCACAAATTTTGCTCTCGACGGCTCAAATATGTATCAATTAACGAGCAACTTCGACGTGATGTGTACGAATGTAGATATTACATTTAGTTAACATGCAAAGGTTTAAAAAAACAGGCTGGATTATTACACTTTTTTCTATGAAAAAAAAAACCTATCCACTACATTGAAATCCATTAATGTTCATCTTCGACACGATGTGTGTGTATGTGTACCTACATGTTAAGGCACGACTACAGCAGCTGCCACGACACCTCGGCCGTCAACGCAGAGGCCCGGCTTCTACCAGACACCAGGGAGGCCATTCGTCCCGCAAGGGTCCACAACGCGACCTCAGCGCCCAACAGTGCAGCCTTCAGTCTTCTACGAGCCGAATCCCGTAAATCAGCAACCGGAAGGCCAAGCTGCTTTCGCTGGATATCGCGGTAACCGTGGAAAAACAGAAAAATATGACTATCGACGAAAAACATTTTTATTCTTTCAGCAAACGAAAACTGACTTCAACGACCTAAAACTTTGAGGACGATAGCGACATGCAACTGACAAATGACTTAATAAAGAGAACAGCACGCATTTTTATGCTAACCTGAGCAAAGATAATTAAACGGCAAATGGAAAGCATTATTTTAAAAAGAACTACGCTAACGTACGAAATAATTTGAAATATTATTCACCTTTTAGAGAAACTTTTCTTCCAACGCACTCTAATGTAACTTTTAACATTCTACAGGACATGAAGGTAAGACGCTCACAATCAACAGACGTAAATGACGACTGATGACGTCACTTCACTAACAAAATGTAAAATTCTGTCGCCGGAGAATGTAAATATATCCATGGACATGACAGATGGAATGAAATAGATGCACTTAAAAAACAAATTCAATAATATTACTAACTTGCATGCAATGGTTGCTAATATTAACCTATGACTTCACCAAAAAACTAATCATTTTACTGGACCATTTGAAGACAGTTGACCAAAGAAATGTTTATTCTTAGTTGGCTATTTCTTTAAAGTTCCATTTGTAATATATTTGTAACATATCATTCCTTCAGCAGATTTTTGTACATTTGTAAATCTACCAGAACGTGTGAATTGATAAGTAAAACTGTCCATTCAATTAAGTTGACGCATATACATAAAGATGCACTGAGAACCTAATTATCATTAATTTAAGGCATAAATGTAAAAAAAGTAACTATCACTCAGATGTGCCAAGAGTCAGATAAAAGGCCTCATCGAGGGGTGTAATATTATGCACAACCTCTCTCTCCTACCGCAAAGACCAAGTTTCCGAACCATATAACGCTTCGGTAAATATGTACATTTCCTGACCAAGTTTCCGAGCTATATAACGCTTCGATAAATCTGTACATTTCCTAACCTATTTCTTTCACCACTTAGGTTGTGGAGAATTGTACACTCGCAGCAATCGGATAGTGGGTGGCCATAGCAGCTCGTTCGGGAGTCACCCGTGGCAGGCGGCGATCATCAAGACGGGGTTCCTCTCCAAGAAATTGTCGTGCGGAGGAGCGTTGCTCACCAACCGATGGGTCGTCACGGCAGCGCACTGCGTCGCCAGGTGAGAAGATTTGAAAGCTTAAAAAAAATCCTTCATGCTCACTCCCCGATTATTATCGTGTACAGAAAGACACCGTCAATGGGAGCTTTCCATTCAAGGTGTTGAAGTTAGCGCACATCGGAATACATCAACCACTTCAGCGTACACGAACTACGTTGAATGGAACGATGTGCTCTGTTGAAATGTATTGTAACCTGCCGGTAGGTAATAATAATTGTCTTTATTCATCCTAAGCACACCAAAGTGTGATATATGTCGTGATAATATATTTTATACACAGACCATTATAAATACATTACAAATACAGGCTGTAAAAATCAAGTTTAAAATGCTCATCTATTGTGTACTGAGGTCTGTCAAGTAGCCATTTCTCCATAACCGCTCTAAGTTTGTTAGTATTGGCATGATAAGCAGAGCTGGGCAACATATTGAAAAACTTAGTACTAGATGTTAGCATTCTTTGGGATTTAGCCAGTCTGCAGCGAGTTTCGTCAATATAGTTTTTATTTCTCTTGTCATAACTGTGGATATTTGCTCTTATTTTATATACTTCTAAATTTTCTTTAAGATGGAGCAAGCTATAGAAAATATACAAATTATAAACTGTCATGATCTTAAGTTTAATAAAGAGTGGTCTGCAATGGTCAGTGTACACTGTACATGACTTTATGAATTCTCACAGTTTTTTTATGCTGGATGAGTATTTTCCTAACATCAGAGGCATGTCCCCAAAGCCTAAGACCATAAAGTAGCTGGGCATGAAAAAGACAATAAGTAGTTAATGGATAAGAGTCACCAACACTCATTTTCAGTGTCCTTAGAGAAAAAAATTACTCCGGAGAGTTTTTTTGCGAATCTGAAGTACAGTCGCCGCATAAAGTCTGGCGACATCGGCAAATTAATCCCCTTAATTCACTAGCCTCCAAGACGAGATTCCGATTCACGATTACTCTGGTCACTCTTTCACCTCCTTCCCACACCCCTCCTCTCTATCTCTCCTCCCCACCCCTCACCTTTGAATCACTGGAGCCACTCAAAATCGTAGTTTCGCTTATTCGGCGCATTTATCGATGTCGCCAGACTTTATGCGGTGACTGTACATGGGAACTTCAATTCAGTTTCTAATCAAGATGGAACCCAAGGAGATTAACAGGATCTAATAAAAGAACCCCTTCCATCACCGGTCGGGGCATGAGGTTCAGGTAGGATTCTGAGGGTGCACAACAGTCACAGCCGAATGATCTGAGTAAACTTGTTGAATTCTGGGAGTAAAGGATTGAACACTGCAGCTTCCACTTAGATATTTATTAAACACGACCATGGTTTCGTAGCGGTGCTACATCATCAGGTGATGTAGCACCGCTACGAAACCATGGTCGTGTTTAATAAATATATAAGTGGAAGCTGCAGTGTTCAATCCTTTACTCCCAGTATGATTGACTTCCACAAAGTATTACCTGAGTATAGTGAGTATTTAAAAGTGTTAGCGTTCTGTCACTGAGTAATTATAAATTTTACAATTTGCATGTTTGCTGACTGTCAATGATTGTGAATTACTGAAAATCAACAAACTTGACAACAATCACTGATGCCATTATCGAAGTTTTTTTGTTGTTTAGCGCACATTAACTTTCCTCCCGATCTGTTTTGAAGTATACTACCTAGTGCGCAGGGGATGTAACGAATAGAAGGCAAGTGCGCTGTTGTGTTACGAAGTGATTAGCGCACTAGAGCGAATGGAAAGTACCCATATTTTCGTAATGCAGTTGCGCTAGGGAAAGAGGCATGCACCAAGTGGAGAAAACTAATGCCAGGGGCCTTGTGTAAGGGTGAGGAGAGAAGACTGGTGAGGAGCCAAATACGGAGTGTCTCGTTGTTCGGAGCATAAGCGTGAGGCGCGATTATGGATCTGGGTCATTCCATTTTAAATGATCCAATGATGGCTGCATGACTATTTTTGAAAAAAAATATTTTTGCACGTACATACGCTACATACGTGCACGCTGCATGCATAGGCAGTTGAAAGCAATGATTTTAAACATTTACTCTTGCAATTGGGATCCCCTCGAAACACTAAAAAATGGGTGTCCCAACTATTTAATTTGATTCATTTTCCCGCTAATTTGCAACAGCCATAAATCTCTTACATCTAGAATCTCAAACTTCAAGTTTTGACTCTGTGCTGTACCATTGAATATCTTCGTATTCTGTTAGCCACATATTTTTTATAACTCCTCCGACTGAGAACTTGTCCAAAAATTGCTTAATTTGGACACCAAGCTAGTTTACAAATACGATACCTAAAGCTCTTATTCTGATAAAATTCTTAAAATTGCAATATAAAACCTTTAAAGTATGTACACTTTATCAAATGCAATGATTAAAAAAACAGCTTCCCATCCTACTTTTGCGTAGTTAATCCTTGAAAGTAGATATTTTGTCATGGTCCCTCATGGAGATTGCTCAGCTTACAGCGGAAAAACATCAAATTTAACAAGAAACCATATTAACGGTTTAATTAAAACTGCAAATTGAGTTAATTCATCATTCACAATGATATTCATTCAAAAATATCTATATCACCTGGTTTTTGTTACCTAAATATAATTTGAAAGTTGTAACGTTATTTATTATATTTCCTCACCAGGCCAAAATGGAGCCATAATACTTGTTTATTAGGCATGTATCTCCTTATTTTCATGAGCTCATGGCTTTCGTAATTTATCAAATAATGGTCGGTTGCACGAATGTTTAGTTCTGGGATCAATATTTATGAAATCCATAAAGTCATAGAGCTCATTATTAGATGCTTGGTCTACTCTCTTTCCGCCGAATAAAATGTATACACGTTTGTCTCATGTACATAAATTACTAATGCACATGATAAGTAGTCATCCTGAGTAAATCAACTCGTCATTCATCACATAATAACTCTTTTATGAAGTAATTAAGCCTTTAAGTGGTTCACTGCGCAATCGTCATCATGGTTACTTCTGGAACTCGTAAGTTTCAAACTCCATTTCATGAAGCCAAATGATATATTGTGAAACCAATAAATTTATCGATTTTTTTGCAAAGGATATTGAAAGAACGCCTTAACGTATTGATCTCATAAATCTAATGGATGCATTTTTATGTATTGTTTCTGCAACCGGGCGTAAGTACATGAACAAAACTTGGTGCACGTGATTTCAATCCTTATTTTTTTTATTTTATTGGATCTCATTTTTTCACAGCAACCCGAACAGCAACTTGAGGGTGCGGCTAGGTGAGTGGGACGTCAGGGACCAGTCGGAGCGCTATAACTTCGAAGAGTACGGCATCGAAAGGAAAGAGGTAAGAAAGCTCCTTCATCTCGCGAAACCCGGTGAAAAGCTCGCAAATCACCATCGCATATATTTTTTCTGCAGTCAACATCTCTTTTCCCGAACATATACGAATCGCACCTCAATCAATGTAAATATCTTAATTGAGGTTATTTATAACGTATAACTGGATGGGGTTTTTATACCGGCGTCTAACGCCTAATACTCACATTGCGTATTAATATAATATTTCGTGAGAAATTTTATCAAAAAACATTGGTAAACAGCGGATACTCTTATCATTAGTCATATTTCTACATATTAGTATGCCATGCGCTTTACACTGCAATGTGTGCCTTTATCTCAACTATTAAGAGCTTTCTAAAAGCAAGGCAAAATGTTAACGGCAAACATTTAATAATTACGGCGGCTCAATTCCAGTCTTGGAGCCCACCTAAGGCTTCCGCAGTCAATATTTTAATTATATGTATGTAATGCACATACTAGAGGTGGAAGCAAATAAATTTCCAATAAATTATTATCATTTTATTATTATATTAAGCTTTGCGGATAACTTCAAGTGGATTTTCAATAATATTTTTTTATCTTTCTCGAAGAAAAAACGGTGATGTTCTTTACATATGAGATGAGCACTGAGCGATGCGCTCTAACCTAATGCTTAGTTTACGACAAGCAGTATAGAAAAAGGGATTTTGACCGCAGAAATAATGTACACGATTACAACCTCAACTTTGTGTTCAAACAGGTAATGTAAATATTACACACCTCCTCCTTGAATACACTTAACAAATAGATACATTATTTTGTTCGTTCTACGCTGACTACACGCGACAAAAGTAAAACAATTCAACGTGCGAAAATTTCACACGGGCCCGCTAGTTAATTTGATATTCCACCAATTGACTGACATGTTTTTAGGCAGATCCTTCCCTAATCTCCCCAATTCGGAGTCATCTACAAAATTTCCTCTCTCCTAAGTACAACTGTTTCCCCGCCATCAGGTCCCTCATTAAGTTCCTCAAACCCTCTTCCTCTCCTTATGTCGTCCAAAATCCCTATATCCCTTCCACGCTTCCTCAGCATTCTCCCCTCTTATCACCCAATATGCCCTCTTTTTCTTCCTAGGGCTAAAATCCTCCATGAGATTTGGCCTCTTCAACAGTTACCACCCATCTTATTCCACTTTAGCAAACTCCATCCAGTTAGTAATATTCATTCTTCGTTAACCTTCTATTACACCGTCACTTTATCTATTCATAGGTCCCCCTCAGGCGCCATTTTTATCGTATGTCCATTTATATCGACTCATCTAAGCGCGTTATGTAACCCAACCAACGGATCCTTTGTGACTTGACGAAGCGGACTATGATTTCTTCCTTAGTCAGCTCATTTAATTCTACAATTTTATTAATTCTTAATTCACCTCCTTCCGCCTGCATTAGTCCAAAAATTCCTCCAAGTATTTTTATTTTAAAAAATTCAAGTCTTTCTTTGTTTTTCTGTGTTAACGTTCATCTCTCGCAACTATATGTCAAAACGATTCTTACTGCTGTTATGCAAGATTTTACGTTTTCATTGCATGTGTATAATATTAGAGCTTAATAGTTCATTAAGAGCATAAAGACAACTGCTACCTGCGGATATTTTCTGCGTTATTTCATCCGAGATTGCATTATTTACGCGTTACTCTGACCCTAGGTATAAGTCACTTAATTTTAACAATGGAACATGCCCTCACCACTCAATTAATATGCATCTCCTGCTGCCTATTTCAACTTCTTTCCGTCGACCTTACCCAAAGCATCAGCATCATAAAAGTTCGCACCCACGCGAATCCACTTTTTTAATTTACCAAGTTTAAATTAATTTAATGCGATCTACAAAACGCCAAAATTCATATTGAAATGTTAGTAATTCTTTTACATCCTCGACAAATGCGCCATTCACCAACATCCCTCTCTGTTACTTATTGTTTATCCAATGCTATGATACTTCTTATGGCAACACTACTGCACCTTTTCTCATGAGATACATCTCCTAGTTGAGTGAACCGTTTTGCCTCCTTTATTTAATTCCATCACCTGAACGCAAAGTCCAGCATTTCTGCTTCCAGAAAATCTCATTACCTTCGTCATTTCATGATTGATCAATCACGTCAATGCACACACTAAATTTGAGAACAATTCGTCGTTAAAATGTGGACTTATTATTTGCAAAGAACTTGATGAAAAAGATATGGAAAATAATAATAGAATACGTAAAAATCAGATCATAATAACAAAACAAGCACAGGATAGGATAGTCTACTCTCCTCCATGTAATTTAATGCTTTCATGCAGCAATACTAAAGTGTTCACTTTCACTCAATTTTAGGCTGTATGGTAATGGCTTTAATTTGTCTTAACTAAATGAATTTTGACTGCACTCATAGAAATAGAATTATTTTAAACCTCATGGCACACCCTGACGTCCTTGGACAAATTCTTTGGAATAGAAAGTAAAACATAACAGTTCATCAACATACTTACTAAGAATATGTTATATGCGGTTAATTTATATTCTGCTAATTTTATTCAAACACTACAGTAAAAAAATAAATATTGAAGGAACACAATTTACTGTAACCGCCGGTCAAATTCAATTATGTGTCATACACGATGGTTCAAGCAAATCTTGAAAATAATGTGCCCGTTTGATACCCACCTGCTTGCTTGGTATACATGTTGGTCAGAGCACTTTACCAACGCAATTTTAAATGATTGTTAACAGGTGCATCCCAATTACAACCCCGTGGACTTCCGAAATGATATGGCTCTTGTGAAACTAGACCGTGACGTTGTCTTCAAGCAGCACATTGTACCAGTTTGCCTGCCGGACACCCGAACCAAGCTGGTGGGAAAGACGGGCACCGTTGCCGGATGGGGCCGAACGCGACACGGTAAGTTGCACTAGTCAAACAGGACATTTCTTTGATGGGAGGGTGGATTCTTCTATATAAAATGGGTTTGCAAAACGCTGGGTTTTTCATCGTTACGGTTGCAACCTATAACATTTTTTTAAAGGCTGTTTTCATAATTCGGTGCTCAAAAGATTGGGCTATGAGGTAAACGTTTGTGTGTATACTCGATACTAATCATATCGGAAAGAAATAATCGTAAATTATGCTAAAAATAGATTAGTTTCAACAGAGTAGTACTCAGTGATGGGGAGTGATACAAGAACTAACTAATGTAGTAGGGGCATGCAATGAGCCTTCACCTTTGAATTCTGTTATTTCTCGAGAATGTAGGTTTCACAGTATTTTTGTTATGGCGTTAAATGAGGAGGATATCATACGCCTTTCTTGGCGTGATACCGTGCAGTAGTGCCGCTTTCCCGCCAGGGCCGCGCAGTCCGCAAGATAGTATTTCTAACCCTTCACCTCCCTCCACTGCTTCGTTTGCGAAACCCTTGAGCATTTTCACGAATTTCTATTTGAATTTTCGCTAAGTATCCACTCCCCTAGATTGAAACTAAAAAGGTACACAAGGAAAACGTCTTAAATAAGCATTTATCCTCGACCGCTGAAATTTATTTATATTATTTCCGATTGAAAGATCAATTTTACCAGTTCCTAAATGGAATGTATCAATCGAAATAGGCTCGTTTCTACAACTGGGGAATGAAAATTGGAGATTTTTATAGACGAGCGATTCCCAACCTTTATCAACTTGCGAAATTCTTGGTAGCTCACCTCCCTCGAAAGTAGCCCAGTAAGATCGACCCCTCGCACTTACGGATTACACTTCCGCCAATATTTAGATTTTTGCGCGCACCCCTTAAAGGGGGATTCACATTCAAGCATTTCACGCGTCTCGCGCGTACAGTTTACGTGCGAAACGCACGAAAGGTCCACATTCAAGCGGAGGCAACGTCGTCGTACGCGTGAAATGCACATGGTGACACCTATTGGAGGATGAATGAAGTTGTAAAAATAAGTCGAGCCTCTGCGTGCGTGGACGCGCCGGGAGCGTGCGAGCAGCGAGGTGGTACGAGGAGAGCGACTAAACAAGTATTTATTTCATTATGAGGACATGTAAATGCACGGTGGGCTTCGATCGACTTAAAATTAAAAGTGCTTACACCGATGAAATCTTTTCAAATTTCATTTTTACGATGTCTCACGAATATTTTTATCCCCGAAAGAAAATAATTTGTAGAGCGATTTGTGAGAAAATTGATTTTTATTGTTTACATGGCATTTTTCGTTGATGAAAATTCCACGTTCGGACTTTGTTCACGTATATTCAATTATGGTAATTTTATAATGCATTTCTAATGAAATTGAATTGGAAATATATATTAAATTGATTTTATCATCTCGAACCAATGGCACGAGTAATGATTTGGAGTCACTTAATGCATGAAAATTGTATCTTACTACCATTCTATGTTATAACATACATATTGTTATTATATAATCTATACTATCATTATTCTGCAAGATAAAACAGCTTACTGTATAATAAATTATTGCTTTAGATCAAAGTCAAATAATGAATTTAGAAAAATAAAAATCCACTTCAGTAATAATTAACTTAAAATTTTTTCAAACATCAATAGCACTAATAGACATTAAAATGAGTGATAAAAGGTATATTTACTAAAAACATGAAGCAGTCTTTCTGTTAATTCCGGATGGTTCTTAGAGATTTGATACTTAGATGATTTTCCCAAAAAGTTTGAAATCAGCGTGGACAGATTCCATTGACTATTCACAGTAGAAACCAAGGCCTACTTGCATTTTGTCGCATAAATCGGGTATGTGAAAAAATACTGCGTGGACTTTAGGTGTTGCCGTTGTATTGAGCATAATAGAGCTCTCTTTGTATGCAGCAATCTTATTTTTGAAGTTGGGATTGAAGTTTTTACCAAAGCAGACCATAACATCATTTATAAAAATTTCAAATACAGTTATGTATATCAAGCTTCTCAAATTTTGACTTCTTGATCGCAGTAAATCAGGCTTTACTCACAGTGTTTTGTAAGGAATGCCAATGAAAGTTGAACTCCCTTGAGGTATATCGCGAGTCACACTGCATGTTTCTGCCGACTGAAAAGAATCTAGCTCAAATTCATTCAGTACATGTTTATGTAAATTGTTCACGACACCTATCATTAAATGCAACTCTGGCGGAGGAACAATTTCGAGGAGAAGAAAAAAAAGGACTGTAGACGCTGTTTTTGTAAAATTTTGCGCCTGTTTTCTGCTCATGCCGAATACCATTGAATTTAATTTACTAACGTATAAGCTATCGTTCTGTAGGTATCGCAAGTACCTATTCAAATTATCATTGGTTTCGTGACACTAGGAACATGGACAGTAACTGCTATGCGACATTATACCAACCAGAATGTAGGCCAATTTAAGATCGGTTGCGATAGTTGATAATAAATAATGCCCGAAAAGTTGATAATATTTACTGCAGACCAGAAGGATACATTCCCATAATTTTCCTAAGAATTAGGTGCGAGATATTTTATCATTATTTTATATAATAACTATTATTAATTTATAACCCGCCCGACCCTTAACCAATTATAATATATAAAACCACCCGAATCCTTAAAGCGTTTAGCGGAAATACCATATTAAAACATCTTCTTATAATAGTTTTAGTCAAGATCTCCAAAACGCGTAGTTAAGCTGCATTTATGAGATAGTCCTTTTCCAACCAATGAAATACATTAACCGCAACAACTTTCAATAGAGCGTAATTGCATTTTATCTAAAAAAAATACGTTTCATTAGGAGAAGGAATGAACGTAATCGCACAGGGAATCACGAGGAAAAGAATGTTTCAAACGTTACTCATCCAACATTAACTAGGAATTAGTTCGAAAACTAAGGCAGAAAAATTTCCTTCATAAGATTATTCACTAATTTTAAAATATATCGCTATAGTAGTGGCTAAATTAAGTGTTTACGTTAAATATTGAGGGTAAAAAAATTTACACCACTTGGGATTGAACTTCCGACCTTCACTCTCGCTGTCAAGCGCCCTACCGACCGGTCTACCGTTGCTTTTCAGAGGTTGGTCTATACATACCGTTTTCTTGGAACCTCGGGTTATGGCCTGAGAAAGTCGGTCCCCACCTTTAGGAGTTTTTTGTTGTTATTTTGCTCATTGTTCACGTATTGAGGTTCTTGTTAACACTAAAACAATTATTAATAGATTGTATCTGATCCAACTTCACATTTTTGGCGTGCATTAACGGGAAAATCGTTAATTATAATGAATACTGCGACGGTGTCCCGTTGTCGCCTGGGATGTTTATGCACGAAACTTGGCCCATAAAATTCTCAATGTGCCAATAATACAACTATTAAATATCAAGCACTGTAGCAATGATTAACAGAAATGGACAATTCATGTATGCATGCTAATATATCCCAGTGAATCTTATAAGTAAATACGAAATGACTCCATGTGTCCGCCATTTGTTTCACGCGTCCAGGCGCGTCTCGCGCGTAGAAAGTTGAGCAAAATTCAACTTCGCTCGCACGTACCCAGGCGAACGAAGCGAAGCACCTGATTGGCTGCGCGCGAAACGCTTCGCTTAGTACGCGTGAAATGCTTGAATGTGAATCCCCCTTAAGACGTACCACGGTTTGGTAACCGTTGAACTAGAACAAGGATGCACAACCGCCGGGGAATTATCACAGGAGTAGTTTCTAGAGGTTTGAGGGTGATTTAGTTACGTGGGGGTTTAATTTATTATGTAAAATTGAAGTTTGTTTTAATGTATTATGTTATCGATTTTAATACGTGTCATTCAATAAAATATATTGAATGCCACACATTGAACTCTTTTATTATGCATGCGCATTATTTTCATTCGCGGAATTATTTTATTTAAAAATTTATATTGGGAAGGGGAATAATCTGAACTATAGTGAAAAGGGGGTAGTAAGCAAAAAAATATTGAGAACTACTGTTCAAGAGCCTCGCCTTTGTTCTAATAACAGCATTAGAATGACAACCTATGATATGCTCATAAGATGCTACACCATGATAAGTAGCCGCTAAATATCGCTTAACAAAATTATTAGTAGGCCGAAAGGCATAAATCGCATATAAAATGCAGACCATTAACGCCAGAGATACCGAAAATGGCTGATTACAAAGCTTATTCTGGAAAGTGACAGAATGCGACACAAAAATGCCCATTTAGGTCGTTACTGCCATATTTTGTATCCGGGTAGAAACTCAAGTAAGCAGAAGACTTGGGTTTCAGGAGCTTCAACGGCCATGATGTTATATCATGTAGTCAAACCTATTATCACCATCCCATTTCTTAAACGACATTCACGTTCGATGCAGTATTCAAACCCACCGTAAGTCCTGGAGGTACAATTCCATAGTGTATTGAACAAGGGTTATATTTAAAAACACCAGTCTCCATACCTTTTGTGCATGCTGAGAATTTCAAAGGCGTGTCCATAATCCGTTTCATACATGATTTTGTTTATACTTTCAGGGGTCTCCACGACTCCAACAGTGCTGCAGGAAGTGAACGTGGAGGTAATTCCGAATGAAAGGTGCCAGCGATGGTTCCGGGCGGCAGGAAGACGAGAAATCATACACGACGTCTTCCTATGCGCCGGCTTCAAGGAGGGCGGACGAGACAGCTGCCAGGTGAGCAGGAAAGAACACATATAGTTAAGCGGGGTTGCCTTTCTCTCGTGTAAAATATATCGAAGAATATTAAAAAGACTAAATCAGACGAATAAATTGAATGGAACTCACTTTGTAAATCAGAACAATTACTATGTAGTTTTCTCGTCTACAAAATTATGGCAGAATCGGAATAATAACTTTGCGATTTTCAAAATAGATTTATTAGTTGTCGCCCAGTTTCATCACAAATTAGACATGATCAGAATGCAACCCATCAATTAAAACTACTGATTTATAGCACCTGACGAAATTTGAAGGATGACGATTATTTTTCGCTTTTATTAGCGCCATTGAAAAGTAACGACAACGTGAATGAACGCGTTATGTAGAACCATAATTGTGCTCCAGGTCCCATCACTTAACTGAAGATGTTGCCTATGCGATGAAACCGGTCGACAAATAATAAACCTATTGCGAAAATTGCACAGTTACTGCACTGATGTAGTCGTAATACTTTTCACAAAGTTCTGAGATTATCGAGTTCATCAAATTCATGGCCTCCCAAACCGAATTCGAATCCTGACAAGTGAAGGAGAAATTTATCGGAGGAATCCCGATCCGTACTTGGACCCTATAAGGAGAGAACTACAACTGCACTTCTTTGTCCGTAGCATTGGATGCTTAACTGTGAAGCCTTTGCTGTGTATAATGGACTAATACCGGCACCGGGTTGCTCTCCACCCTTCCTCCATTCTCAATCAATCCTTCCCTTGCCAACAAATCAACAAAAAATATATGGCGCATATCACCTAGGTTGTCGGTCGTCTCCCCTGATTACCGACAAAATTAGCTTAGGCGGCGAAGCCAATCCCTCACCATGTTGAAAGACGTAACGCGGAGGACCGCCACCACGGCCGTGGAGCTACGTCGCGTCGGCCGCGGCGGGAAGTTGGGACATGATAACACAGTGTAATATAAATTAGATGATAGACAGTCCTCGTAACAAACTTCTTCCATCCTCAGCATAGACGGGATTTTCATGTATATAAACTGCTCTTCTGTAAGAGCCACACTCATCCGAAATAGAAAGCCCCCACGTGACCCTCCACCCATGCCCTTTTGTACGACACGTATGTTTTCAAAATTTTGATGAAATCTATTCTTTCCGTATGTGCCACATAAAAAATTCATATGCTTTATTCAGAATTATTTGTTCCATAAATGGTATCATGACTTATTGGAATGCAATTAAATACTACTTTTGGGTTCCATAAGTAACCAACATGGCGGATGCACAATGAACCACTTGGAAACTTAAATACTTGACAAGAGATATTGGTAGCTTTTCATTACAGGTGTTCAAATTACCGCACATCGGAACACATCAGCGCACACGACCGACGTTGAATGGAACGATGTGCACAGGCGAAACGTTTGATACCATCCCGGCAGGTAGCATTCTGTGGGTGAACAACAGCCACGGCCAACTGTTTTATGTATAGTTATCGAATTCATTCAAAATAAGTATTTACAAACGAAAGCTTTTCAGTACGGAGTAATTAAAAACTTAACAATACACTCGTACATGCTAGACGCTTTTACGGAAAATCAACGCAAAAACGACTTTCGCAGATGCGATTATCGACGTTCTTTTGCTGCTTAGCGTACATGAACACTGCTGTACTGCTGCTGCACGTTCGCTGCCTTGTACGAGGGTCGGTAATGAATGGAACACAATTGCGCTTTTGTGTTGCGAAGTGATTAGCGCACTAGAGCGAATGGAAATTTCCCGTTATATCAAGAATGATGAGTATTTTGCATTTTTGCCCATTGCCATACTCGTATGTGCTTTCATGCTGTAGTAAATTAATCCTGCTACCATGCACTTACACTTATTCACTGCCGACTTGATCAGGTGCATTCTTTCTCAGCCCTACACCCGCCGAAGGCGCGAAATAATGCCCGTGAAAAATGCCCTGTGAAACCAGCAGTTTATAATAAACCATGATATTTTAACAAAGGTCGCAAATGAAGAATATGTTATTTTAAGAGTCCCTGAGATGCACAAAATGATTCACAGAACGCACTGCACTTTCCTTGGAATATTTGCCTTTCCTGTTTTTTCTTGAGTTTCTAGGGGCCAGACTTTACAATAGGTTTCCAGCTATAGCTAGAAATAAATAACAAGCCGCAATATTCCTATGTTAATTCATCACTTAAGCGTCCTTCATAATTTGCCTGGTAAGCCTATTCCATTCTTCGTCTCTTTCTGTTATGCATGCTACTCATTTCTCCTTCCTATATTGTGTTCACTAGGCTATTGTGTCCCAAAATAGGACCAAAAATTTATATTTGGTCTACGATCTTCAAGACGACTTGAAGAAAATGACTCGCAGAACAAATCTACAATGAAAAAAATTAGCGATAAGAGGAATTTCAATTAGGCACGTGCCAACTTCACTGAAAGCCGTCATTTCCTATCCATTTCCAGGCCTCAAAAAGGAAATTTGCTTAAGTAGTCAATTCCTTCACAGCGATATTATATTTTTTTTATTTTCAATATTCCCCGAAAACAGCCAACAAGGCCTTCCGCATCGAGTACTATTACATAGAATCATGTACGAACACAAAAAGCATGAAAATCCACCCAGGTGGGACTCAAACTCGCGACCCTGTGATAGCAGGCCCCCCCTGTGAGAGCAGCAGGCTTTACCCCGCCACCACCAGGGCCAACGCATTTCTTTCTAACTTTTAACTCCCTGTGACAACTTTTCATGAAGAACTCGACTCATATTTTAACACGCGCTTCAACACCAGGCAGCGCGGTTTGTTCAAAATTGCTACGAGCGAAAAATGTGTGAGAAAGCAACCTATTGGAAAGGCTTGCTCAAGAGCCCCTAGAAACTCTTGAAAACAGGAAATGCAGATGTTACTGGAAAAGAGCAGATTACAAAGAGATTCAGATTGACACGGAGGATATTACTTTAATTCCACACAACATCTGCAGAGCGACAAAGAAGAATGTTACACTGTAGAACAGATGTGTACACACAAGATTTCCTCCTTCCGACGCAAAATTCCCGAATAGAACTGAAACAGAGCGAGACAAAAATCCTTCTAAGTGTCTCATTTTTTTGTCCCTTCGCTCTCCGAATTTCTTTTCCCTACTCTCTCCTTTTTCCGATGCTGCTATAACTTTGGTACCAATAGAAAACTGGGCCTAAAAGGCTATAGCCCAGTTAACGATATACATCAGCGTGGAACTTCAACCGCAAGTCCAATTCATTGATGTTTGCGGAGGCATTTACAATCGTATGCAAGCGCCAACCGTAAGCGTTAACTTCTAAGTTCAACCAGTCCCAATTTTCACGACATTTGACGCCAGCGCAGCATGTGTCTAAAATGTGGTTATTCAATTGTCAGCCTTTTCCTATCGCGTTACCACAACACGTGTGCCAGTACCTAATTATCGGCTGACATCATTTTAATATCGATTAAAGCAGCGAGATAATTTCCGTCCATTGTGCTGCATGCACGTCCGTAATCCACGAAAATAAGTTTGATCGTCTACATGTTGACATTCACAGCGGTGGATGTTTACATGAGCTTTTGGAGCCGAAGACCTACGAAGATGGACGACAGTTGCTGACGCACGTTTCGGTCGAAAGACGACCGGAAACCGAAATGGAGCACGATTAAATATTTCATGCTTTCCCGGCGAATGACTGAGGTGAATTCTTCTCGGGTTTCACACCGGTGTTAGGTTTTCCATAGCGACCGACGTTTCGATGGGAGACTTTCCCATCATCTTCAGGATGAATGATGCGGGATGTCAACCGACAACTTTTTGCACTTGGCATCATCAGACTTGAAGACGACGAGAAAGTGTCCCATCGAAACGTCGGTCACAATGGAAAACCTAACTCGCTGTGAGGACCGAGAAGAATGCACCTCGATATCGAGAACATTATTGCCGTTCACAACAAACTGTTAAAGACGACGCCAGAAATAGTTTAACATCCCCTCCCATCATATGCCCTCAAGGCGACTTGCATGGTTTCCAGGGGGCCGACTTACCCGGTATAAATTAGGTAACTATCGATGACTATCATCAAGGACTATGAGAATAGATTAGACCCGAATATTATGGGAAGTTAAGACTGACGTCACGGGTCACACGACCTCACGGGCTGTAGGGAAACAACGGCAAACAACAATCAATGGAAACTGGAATAATCGCAGAGTGAACTCATTTGAGCACTGATATTGTGTAAAATTTATGATTATATAATAATAGTATGACACATATTTCACTCTTTAGAGCACAAAGTTTACATTAGAGTCAATGTATAAGTTTTCCATGGTTCCTTCAATACTTGAGAGGAAACCCAGTCCTATGCGACTAAAGTTGGAAAACCAAAACGATTAACTTCTGACCACACGATGTCTCCATTATGTACTTATAGCTCTACCCCCTTCCTCGCAATATAACAGCCATATCCCTGCATTGGTTCTTCATTCCCGAACGTGATCAAGGTGTTTCAGAAATATTTTCCAGTAAAAAAGATTTAAATTCAATGCAGCCAATTAAATGTTTTTTCCAACGAATCGAATATAACATACATCCAGCTAATGGAAAGTAATGGTAGTTAGCAGGATCATAATCGCATGCTAACTGATACACGTGGTGGAAATAAAACACATCATTGGAATGGATGAATAAGGTGAATTAAACCATGACGAGACATAATCACAATATGCGTAGTAAAGGCCGTAATATAGAAAACAATTACCATAAAGTTAAAGAAGACAACATAAAATGAACACAACTCATCAAATGTGAACATAACGTCCAGCCCGCGCTATTTTTTTCATGAACATTCTTTAAGCAGTCACGTTAATTTCACGTTAACAATTTTAACAATTCCAGAGTTAATTTGCGTTAATTTTTTCAACAATCCGCCCTTTAAAGCAATCCATAGACAGCCCATGACAACGTACTCGTCACGCACATGCGTTAAATGCGAGTGTACGTCGAACAAAGTTCACTCCCCAATATTGTTAACAAGTCCATTGTAAATGAAATTCAATGTTTTTCTTTCGCAGGGTGACTCCGGAGGACCGCTCACCACGACCATGGATGGACGGCGAGTGCTAATTGGACTGGTGTCATGGGGGATAGGATGCGGCAGGGAACACCTTCCGGGAGTGTACACTAACGTGCAAAAGTTCGTGAAATGGGTGAACAGGATAATCGTGTAGAACAAGTTTCCCCGAATAAAAGATTGGATTACGGATCGGATCCCAGGAGGCGTGACAAGAGGCCCTTACCTCGCGCACGTCTTACACTAAACACTCGCCAATAATTCCTCGAGATGACCAACATCAGCAGCGAAAATAATTCGTTCAAATATCTGAGAGCTAGAGTTGAAAGACTATAGTTCCAGAGCAAGAGGATTTGAGTGCACTCAATTAACACTTGGTCAACGACGTCTGTGTGAGATCAAGTTACTTCCAGTGTTTCCTCTGCGAGGAAAATAAAACGAAAAGACCCTGGTTGTTAAGTTCTCTGAAATTGCAGTACTGGTTATCCAGGGATGCTTCAGTGTGAAGGTCGATGCTTAAGGTGGGCAAATTGGATCAAAAGGTGACTGATGAGAAAAAGATGTACCTTATGTTGAACAATATTTGCAAAGTAGTGCATCGTGAACACATGAACACTTTCGTGACATGAGTTAAAGCCTTGTATTGGAGTTCCAATTCAACCAGATCAAGAGCTTTATATGTGAGTCAGCCACACCACCGTACAGTAATTCATTGGAGAGGTAAGTAAAATGAAAAATGCTTTGTAAGCATTCACTCAGGAGGTGTGATTATGTTCATTATCATCACTAGGAATTTTGCATGAACTTTGAAAATACAAAGTTTTTTATTATTTAAAAATATGCAATGACAATGCGTGGATATCCATATTGACCATAGGACCTGAATAAGAGACATTCAGAAACTTCGAATGCCAATTACCAAAAACAATGCAGAAATACTGTGTGAAAATGCTCCCAATTGGTTGACTGAGAAGATTCTAACATCCAAAGGATTTCCTCTGGAGATCTGAAAATATCTGATGATCTGAGCAGCCACATTTCAGCAATACAATACATATGAACGTTTAGATATCAGCCGACATGAATGTGTTCAAGGACTGTATAGCAAGATTTCAAACCAACTCAAAATGATAAACCATTTATAATAAATTATTGTAAAGTTTCTGCCTATTTATTTTTTTAACATTCAAATTTGGATTTATATAGAAGAAAAATTAATAAAAATTAAATTAACTTTGTCTTTACTTATTCCCTAAAATTCCCTTTTTGCAGATAAGTCATTACCATAGAGCCACATTCAGCTAGTAAAACTGCTTTTTTCCAACCACATAACCTTCAGTAATCCATCCAATCCCACCTTTGGAGAGTAGAATATAATAAAGGGAAGACATCAGTATCAAATTCTATGTTCATCATCCTCATCAAGGTCTCCACTCCATCAGAATTAAATATGGATGCAAAGGATGTGGAGAAGCTGACCAAGAATTCGAACCCACAGCGCGAAATGAGACACTTTCTATAAAACTGATGGTGATTATCATTGCATACCTTTAGAAATTCAGTCCCAATGGATATGCAAAATATCCTGGGTTATATATGAAAGTGGTAGCCCTTTCAGTACATGTGCTGTTTCTCATGCTTATTTCTAAAACATCTGCAGGACAGATGTTCAGCTTTGAGTGGCTTTTCCCAAATTTCTGGAATAATTACAGCAGCAATACAAGATGCTTGTCTGAGACAAAATGACTGTCATAGCAGTTCTAAGTTTTTGGTTGAGTTCCTTTGTCTGGACCCTTGAGGAATTAGACATTTTAGTCCATTGTACCAATAGCAAGACTAAAGAAACTCCTTCATAACCTCCATTTAACCCTTAGGCTGCGGGAAAAATACATGTACGCGTGAACCGGCAAATGCAGGAAATACATTCTTGTACGTGTGACCCTCTCTCTCTACCTGCTCCCTCAGCCCTTTCATATTTTTATGACCCGAACTCTTTCTTTCCAGCGGTGGACAATTGGGAATCCACCTTTTTACCCAAATCACTCCCTTACCATGCTCTTTAGGGATTGCATACCACCACAATGAGGTACGAACCTTTCTTCCGACTGCTCGCTCAATGGGCTATGGTCGTCTCAAAAGTTAGTTGTCTTATGCTTGCGCCCCAGCTCAATTATCAACGGATTTCTTTGGTGTTTGGTATCAAACTAAACAGAAAATTGCTAGAAAAAAATATTGTCATATTTGTTTTTAACAATTACACCTATAAACAAATTTTCAAAATGGTTTCAAAGTCCCACTGATCCCTCTACAAGTTCCGGTGCCCACCCCCTGGGATCCTGAGAAAATGGTAGGGAGGGGATTACATGGGTCATATAACTGCCCGGCCTCGGCTCGTGGGAAGGAGGGATAGGCTCCGTCCGAACAAATATTTCCCGCACAGGGTGGACAACATGCACTCTACCTGCTGCAGCTTAAGGGTTAACTGACATTTTAAAAATTTGACTCTTATTTCAGCCCCACCTTGTTAACAAGTTCCTATATTATCTGTCTGCCATTTTTTTCATAGTTAACCTTTCAAGGGCAAGCGTACATTTAAATGTATGATGAGATGTGGGGTCCAACGGCTGTGCGTACAATATATTGTGCACTGGAAGTGGAATTTAAACCCATAGAGTTTCTACTGAGTGTTCAAAATTAAATCTGGCCAGCAGCTTCGGAAGCAGGAATTTTAATCTGTACAAGACAGGTTAACATATTACAGTGCTTAAACTCTCAAACCTGGTGTTGGAAATTTTTGTCAACATGGCCAGGAGATGAGCTTGCATATCAAAAGTTTGGCTCCACCAATCACTATTAGGACCTAGTGTCAAGCAAATGTGAAATGCACCAAACATCTCACTATCTATAAATTATATTTAAATATGATAACTTAATTATCAACATAAGAGACTTGAGGGGGCAGGAGATTGCAGTGTTTCACTATTATTTTTAAGTATTATTCAAATTTATATTGCAAGTAGGCAAATGCCTGGTGGCAATGAAAGGAGACAAGCACATAAAATAATCTGATCACATGATTACATGGAGAGAAAGAAAAAAAACATAATAAGGTTGGATTAACATAAGATACAATAGAAAAAATTAATTTTGTCTTAAATATTTTAAACATTTACTTCTAAATGATTTTAAGGTTTGGTATAAGGGCTCAAAAAGTTCATCAGGCAGCCGGTTCCAATCATATATACCCCTATTTAAAACCAAGTACTTGGCCGTGCTAGTTTTTTGTTTTCTTCATTATATTTGATATGGGTAGTCATTTCTGCCTGTATTATTTGTTCTCTCCATGGCTCCATTTAATTCTTCCCAGCCCTTGTCTCCTGAGACAGTCCTGAACACTGCACTGAGCCTGTTAATTTTCTTTCTTGTTTCAAGAGATTCCCAACCCAAAACTTCTATCATCTCCATCATGCTATCCATTCTCATGCGTCTACCTAATACGTACCTGGCGGCCTTCCTTTGTACTCTTTCAATTATTTTTACTAGCCCTAACTAGTTAAAGTTATAACAATAAAATGTGGTCAAATTAAACTGAACAGCTCTGCAAATATATTTAATAAATGTATAAAAAGCCTGATGTTCTTCAATTTACATAGGTATTTATGCTGCTAAGGTCACAGTCTAACTGAGATACAACGATTTATCAAGACATGAATGCTAAATAATTACCATGCATAAGAGAAAATATTTTCAAATTTAAAACATTCAATATAGTCCACGGCACTTTTTGAAGGGGCTAAATGTATGTAGAATGGCTTCCATCAGTACAAGAGCCGAGGCAAAAAGGATACTAAGATCTCCCCCCCCAAAAACTTCTACTGCCGATAGATTCCATAAAATTACTGAATTGAAACAAATATATAAGTCATCAAAGGCATTTGTGATTCTAAATGCATTTCATGTAGGTAACCAAAGAATGCATGGATTTTTGCAACAAAGGTGACCATGACACTTCTATAAAAAACAGAATTATCAAAATGACTGGGCTATTCGTGAAATTTGCAACCATAATACCAAAGGCACTCAACAAGGCTTTATACATAACACTATACATAACACAATGATACATAGCACTAAAAAATAACAATGATAAAATACCACACAAGTAATACCAGTAATACGAAATAAATGTGATATTGGATACTGATTTCCATTTAGGTAGCTTGTCACCAAAAAATAAATGCTCACAGCAATCATACCATTGCATACCTGAGATATACATAGGCCATTCCAAAAGGCTAACTGAACCACATTTAAAATTGCAAAAGTAATTTTGAAAATCCAGCATAACATGAAGCAGTACATTTTTTCTTCCATGAGAAAAAGTCCATGTTGATGCCCTAATGTGTAAAAGTACAATGGCAGTGATATAAAACAAAAATTACTGTGCATATTAACTAAATACATTATTCTCTGGATAAATAATCTCCAAAATACCCTCTCCACATTTAAAACCATTCCTTCGAAACACAGAATACAGCATGAGGTACATATCTTTTGAGGGCGAGCACTTAAAAACTCAGCATTAATTACAATAAAATTCCCAAACATATTTGGGTTGAGATCAGTGCCGACCCAAGCTATTTTAAGAGAGAGGGCAAAATTTCATTTGGACACCCCTAACAAAGATTTTATTCACCGATCGTGATTTCTGAAACCACATGTTGAGGGGTACTCAGCGGTTTCAGAACTATCCACTTAACACATTTAAAGACCAGCAACTTTTTTCCAACTTACCCCAGTGAAAAGGTATTTTTTTAGAGAGAAAAATAGTGAC
Source organism: Pyrrhosoma nymphula (assembly GCA_963573305.1). Lineage (NCBI taxonomy): Eukaryota > Metazoa > Arthropoda > Insecta > Odonata > Coenagrionidae > Pyrrhosoma > Pyrrhosoma nymphula. The sequence goes on along the minus strand of OY754339.1, from coordinate 61,385,912 downwards.
TCTTTGATACACCAAAATACAATAAAAAAAACAATAAGTAAGCAAAAGGAATTCAAAAGGAATTGAGTTTAATTCACTGATTAATTATGTTAGCACCTAAATAAATGAAGTATGTAGTTACAATAGATCACAGCAGGCACCATCTAAGGATGGCATCTAGAAAACACGAGTTAACTCATGATCAGTCCATAACAGATGGCGAGCAAAACATGAGGAAACTCGATAATCATTCGCAATGTGTTAACATAGTATTTTTCCTCACCCACCAAGAACTCAATTTTTAATCTGTACAATGCCTCCAAGCTTTGAGTTCTATGAGGGAAAGCGTTCATTGGGTTTTTTTTACACTATATACCTACTTCTTTTGGGTGGGTGTAATTTCAACTGTTAGTAGTAGTGCAATTTCAGTCAAAGTTCCTAGGTGACAAGAATGCAAATGAAAGAAATTTTCAGACCTTAAGTTACCTTTTGCTCTTTTTTGAAGTTAGTAGTCGGGTCAATCACTTTGGCAATAGATACCTAAGTTCATTTTGAATGGAAATACATGCTGAAAGTTAGCAATCATGGTATGTACTACTAAAACAGTCCAATTAGTATGTAGTACTAAGTTAGCAATAATTTCCAATTTTCATACTTTATGTCCCATTTTTCCCTCACTCTTCACACTTTGCCACAGTGTGGCCGCCCCAATGAACTGGCTACCTGTGACTTTTGCTTAAGTTGCCCATGACTTGGACCGGCACTGGTTGTGATGCATATGGGTGGATGACATTTATACAATTAATACAAAATACATCTAACTTGATTAACCTTCTTACTGCCAGAGGGCTGATGTATCAGCCTTTGGCGAATATGCGAAAACTGCCAAAACTATGCTGGCTGAAATTCCTTTAAATTTTGGAATTTCATAAATATGCATCAATATTGATTTGTAGTTTATCCAAATAAAATTTAAATACACTTTACCTTCAACGTGCACTATAAAGGAATTAATTTTCACCAATTAATCCAAGAACATTAATATTCATTAAAAATTTCCTCTAAATTTTTAATAAAACCTAGTATAATAAATTAGTACAAGGGTTTATAAAAATTTAGAGTAAAGCAATGAAAACTACACAAAAATGACATTTGCAGTCTTTGCACACCCTACCAAGAATTTTCTGGCAGTGAACAGGTTAAATGTGAGAATTAAGGAAAAATAACTTAAAATAATTTAATTCATTGGCTGCCAAGGCAAGATATACTGGATTTCCAACATGTCACTTCAGATTCATGTAGGTAATTAAATCCTAAAGCAGGTCAGAGCAAGGCACATAGAGAGGGCTAATGAATCTAGTCAGAAAGTCTAGTTAGAAACTAGTCTGAACTAGGTGAGTCATCAGCAAACAGAATGACATTGTAAGTGAAAATGACCATTTTCCCAAGCGGCTTAGGAAAGGTTATGCTTGCCCTCCAAATTGTTTTTCCCCCAACAACATCTTCCCCTCAAGTTACTACCATTCTTAAGGTAGCCAGTGGATTTCTATTTTCAGAAGCCGGGAGTATCTACACCAGATTTTCTTTGGGGAAAATCCAGTTTTTCCAGGAGGTTGTAATGCATTCAGGGTTGGTTATTCGAATTTCTAAACAATTTTCATACATATTCAACTGCTTCTCAAAACATCCTGAGAATGGTGTCCATTCCAATAATGCAAACGAATATGGATTGGAGATATTTAAACAAGGTTAAAGTAAAATGGTATGAATGTCTACTTCAGAAAATTAAAAGCAGTTTTTAACCCTTTGACTACCAACGGGAAATATATGTCCCAGGTAGATGTGCCGTCCAATAAGTACCAATGGGACATATGTCTTCCGTACCAATGGGACATTTGTGTCCCATTGGTACTTATGGGTACTTAAAAAGGAGAAAAAAATGGTAGTCTAAGGGTTAAAACGCCGCTTATATGGAAACTCGGCATGTAGCTGTGAAATAAGAGGCCTACTTCTAGATGATAAATTCTACACTGGGCCCTCAAAAGATGAACTTGAGATGAACAAAAGATGAACGTTTGATGCTTGAACCACTTGAATCTCAACCAAACAATTCCAAGAAATTTTGCCCGATACACCCTTTACACTTCTGCCAGATATGCATTTTGATATGAGATGCTTTATTCATCACAGCTAGGTACACCCTCATCCATTGGCTCCCTTACTTAAAGAAATGATGATGGTCCTATTTTTATAATGAGACCTCTCACAGATAAGATCTGTGTAAATATGTAGCACCAGAAGCCTCTAAACAGGACAAAGTAAAACTGACAAACCATTCAATGAATCATTTCACTAAACAGATAGTTCACCCAACATAGGGCAAAATAAATAAGATAAACATGGAATAAATTTCTCCCTTTTTGCTGATGACAACTATGTAAATGACGCCAGAACCCTCAGCGTGCATAAAACAGCAAAATTGGGAAATCTACTTATGTGAACTGGTATTAGTTGCCAATGGAGAGAATTGAGGTGTCTACTTCTGATCAAATATTTCATAACATTGAGGGTACGGTATTTATTTATAAAAAGAATGCGGATTACCAATTAATGTAAACCAATCCTAAATAATGGTTGCACAAATATCAACAGATTTCACTTTTCACAAAACAAGAATCGATTTATGGAAAAAAATTTTGACAAATAAATGTTCATTAAGTCATAGTAAAGAGAGCTATGTTTCACATAACTCTGCGCTTATATGTAGGTACTCTTAAGCACTAAAACTGGGCAGATTACTAGCTAGCCATGTTGCCACAGCCAGGTATTGGTAGAGGAAAAGACCCAGAGTTAAAGGTTTAAAAAAATCTCAAAGAAGATAACAACCAAGCATGAGATTGGCACCCCCAAAGTTTGGTTCAAATAGAATGGAAAGGAGTGAAACATTCCAGGGTACAGGCTGTGTGCAAATTCAGGTACACTGCCAGAGAATACAAAATATGCTATAATTTTTACAAGTACAAATTCTCTTTGATAGGTAAAAATGGCAAGGACAATGGGAGGACACTTCAAGTACAGTACTCTATCCATCAAAAGAGACAAAACTTTGGTGCCTTTCATTAAGAGTATGCTAATAAGAATGCCAGGTTTCTCTCGACCATTTCTCCATTCCTCACAAAATCCTTTCCTCACCTAATAACCCACCTATCCTCAATGTCATGAATGACTTCAGTAGTCAGTTGCCTCCTCAAATGACCAACCAATGTACTTCTCAATGATGCATGAAATATAGATTTCATACAGACATCAGGGTTGCTACAGAACACAGATTATAAAATTCCATGACTTTTCCAGGTAATCCAGCCCAAAATTTGCATTTTCCAGGTGAAAACATCCATTTTTTCATAAGTGTCTCTCGTTTCAAAGATGGCACAGGAATAGCAGCACAACACATGTAGAAAAGGGGGAAAATTTCCCAACAAATAGAATGCGAGCACTGCTGAAGTTAATGGTTTTAGGTGTAACTTTATGGAAAAGCTTCATAATTGAAATGAAAAACTTAGCAAATTCCACATAAATAGACTTTTAATACCACCTAGGTCTCGTCTCTGAGCAACATCATCAGATCTCATCAGGAACTGATGATGTAACTCAGAGACGAAACCTAGATCACATTAAAAGTCTATTTATGCAGAATTCACAGTTTATCATTTCAATCCAAAAGCACTATTGCTGTGGGATAAAGTCAGCTATCTTTCTGATAATATATTATTCTTAGGTTGTGGGAAAATCGAATGTGGGACTCATCACCCAAGTCGGTGATAGATTTCCCACCACTTGCCTGCCCCGAGCGTAATCTGCACTAGCCACCAAACGAAGGCACATTAGCTAACCTTGTATGCATTACGAACATTCTATCTACCTCTCTTGTTCTCTCCATCCCTAGGGGCACAATTAATTACTAAACACCAAATAAGAGCACCACTGCCTCATTCTGACATAGACATTATGTCCACACTCCAACAGACAGTGCCTAAAATGATACACCTCACTTATTGAAAACAATCAGATTTTGAATTGGAAAAGCAAATTTCCATACTAATTACTCACTTTCCATGACTTTTCCACGCCCATTTTTAATTTCCATGACTTTTCCATCTATTCCACATTTTCCTAAGCCCATTTTCAATTTACATGACTTTTCCGTGTACAGCGGACTCTCGCAGGCACGTTCTTGAAGGAACCTGGGATTCTGAATGTTGTAACCAGGAAAACGTGAAAAACAGGGTAGGCATTCCATAGAAAGTAAAATAAGTATTAGTTAATTGCATAACTTTCAGGCGAATGTTATCCTGCCGCTCATTTTAACTCATACCATAGATAGCTGGTGATCATTTATTGTAAATACAGTATTTTTTTGTTTCTTTTCCACCTATTCCGTCTCCCAAGAAAATACATGCAATACCTAACGTTGATGCCTACTCAACTATAAATGATGACGACAATGACCAAACAGCATGTACAGGTTACAGATGCTGCTTTCACAAAGTTCTGCAGCAAAGTTAGTGAAGCCACCTAGCGATATTTTTCTCTTCGCACTTAATGAGATTCACCAACTTTTTCAATTAAATTTAGGAAGATGCAAGATTATATTTGGAATAGTTATTATTTATTTGTTACGTAATTATCTCCATAAATAAAGGTTCATTTTTAGTAGTTGCCACGTCTACACTGACCACTTAAGTATGCACTTAAGTGTATTTTACACATAAGTACACTTGGTAGATGCCCTCTCACCACTTAAGTAACGGGTCCAATTAAGTGGACCCGGGGACCCCCTTTTAAGTGGACTTGGATGATATCGATAGTGTACCATCGAGGTGGTCGAAGTCCTGTCATCGATAGGTCGAGGAGTTTCGATAGTCATACACATCATGCATGTGTTTACATCGTTTATATGAGGAGTTGAGTGATTGTGCAAGTTCTACAATTCTATTGGGTCATTCCACGCCACTTCGGACCGGAGTTGACCCTTGACCTCTCAGATTTTGATGAAAATTGATGAATATGTTTGCCTCACCAAATAAGAAATATAATTTCAAGCGTTTTGCGAAAATTAAAAAAAAACAGATGAATAACGGACATTTTACAAATTGGCTGTTTTCGATGTCACGAAATTTTCCTTATCATATATCATGGGTAAGACACTAGGTAAAAAAGCACTTGATGGCTTATTTCCATTTAAAATTCTTCGAAAAACCTCAAACTGCCGTAGAAATAGCGATAAAATGATAATTTGTTTAAATAATTTAATGTTAAACAATTAAAAGTTCAAACTTTTGGAGTTTTTCACATTTAATTTTTCTCATTTTGTCAACTATGGTACTCATAATATTATGAATGTTATATAAAAATTTTGAGAGGGTGTTTTTCCATTTAAGAGAGAGAAATTTTTTTTATTTTCCCCGCAACGACCATTTTATGTAAACTTGATAAATCCACATATGCCTAGTTTTTATCACTTATCTATCAAATTCATACTTCCGTGAGACAGACCAATGGCAGATGAACTTAGATTTTAAAAATATATGGTTAAAATTTGACACCAAAAACTTCTAAGGTTTTCTTCTAAACTCTTTTTACCAAAAAATTGAACAATGTTGTCCTGTGAAAAAGGATCTCGTAACCGATGACTTCAGGTCATACAGACTTCTCAGTTATTCTTTCCTGGAATTTCTTAAGCGGGCGTTCATTGGTTCAATGTTATAACATACTTACTATTAGGGACATGCAAAACTCGCAAATGCGAGTTTTGCAATCCGTTCGTACCACGCAGCAATACCACCGGTTGATGGATTCCACATTTCAAAGAATTCCACATTTGATGCGAATGAGGGGAACAACTAAAACCCATCCCCGTACAAGGTATGTCGAGGAACCAGTTAGAGTTCAGAGGAGGTAGAGTTCTATTAATAATGCCAAATAATCATGTGGGATAAACTTTCTTCTATTGGCTGAATGTCTTCCATAATATATATTATATATAGCCTGAAATATTTCAGGCTACTGATATGAGCCACAGGCAGAAATTAGATTCGGTGTCCAAAGCAAAGTAATGATTTTTTTCATTTAAGGTAAAATTAAAAAGGAAAGATTTTAATTATATGCAATCAGCAAAGCATAGGATATACGGCTTTTTATTCCTCATTTCTGACGTAATTATGACAATGTTGACAATCATGAAAATTCAATTTGTTAAAGTCTGTATAACTTGAAGTCATCGGTTACGAGATCTTTTTTCACAGGACAAAATTGTTCCATTTTTTGTTAAAAACATGCCTTAAGAAGTTTTTGGTGTCAAATTTTAACCATATATTTTTAAAATCTAAGTTCATCTGCCATTGGTCTGTCTCGCGGAAGTATGAATTTGATAGATAAGTGATAAAAACTAGGCATATGTGGATTTATCAAGTTTACATAAAATGGTCGTTGCGGGGAAAATAAAAAAAATTTCTCTCTCTTAAATGGAAAAACACCCTCTCAAAATTTTTATATAACATTCATAATATTATGAGTACCATAGTTGACAAAATGAGAAAAATTAAATGTGAAAAACTCCAAAAGTTTGAACTTTTAATTGTTTAACATTAAATTATTTAAACAAATTATCATTTTATCGCTATTTCTACGGCAGTTTGAGGTTTTTCGAAGAATTTTAAATGGAAATAAGCCATCAAGTGCTTTTTTACCTAGTGTCTTACCCATGATATATGATAAGGAAAATTTCGTGACATCGAAAACAGCCAATTTGTAAAATGTCCTTTATTCATCTGTTTTTTTTTAATTTTCGCAAAACGCTTGAAATTATATTTCTTATTTGGTGAGGCAAACATATTCATCAATTTTCATCAAAATCTGAGAGGTCAAGGGTCAACTCCGGTCCGAAGTGGCGTGGAATTACCCTATTATATTTGTTTATTGTGTTACACGAGTCTAGAAAATAACTTATGTTACTTCTCGGGCACATAATATTTGCGCGATGCAAATTTCTTTCCATCATCACTAGGCAGCGCTGAGGTAGATATAATATCTATGTGTAGACGCTCCCCTGCACTTAAACGTTGAACTTAATTAAGGCCGTTTTACACGACGAAAGCTTTTGTACAAACGAATGTACGTGAGATTGTACGTTCGTCTCAACGAAATTAGAACAGGTTCTATTCCCCGTGCAGGCATTGAGACATTCGCACAAGCGTTCATACAATTTGCCGCTTTACACGATACATTTTGCCTCATGCAAGAGTTCACGGAAGAGTTTGTACAAACAAATGTACCGTGTAAAACGGCCTTTACACTCTACTTAAGTACACTTGTAGTGTAGACAAGGCTCGTTTACACAGAGCCCCTCAATCCCTTGGGACGGCTCTTATATAAAATATGCACATAAATTCCAACAACCAACCTGCAGACTTCGATGTCGGCATCACAGGCGACGTACTCGTCCAAGGTGTTACCCTCCCCTTCTCCGAACAGCTGATCCCAGCCCTCAAGGGTGTGCTCATGTGCTGCCTCGTCACTCAGTCACGCAGAATCGTCCTTTTTGGTGTTGCGATGAAATCCAGAGGTCCAAAATCAATTTCTTATACTCATGGTTTTCACGCAGTCCCATGCATACTTCACAAAATGCATCGCTTTCAGGATATTTACTTTTCTTCCTCACTTGTGAAGGCTGGCCAACCTCTCATTGACAAGTAGTTTCCTGTACTTAAGCTTCATAGATCATTTTTCCGATCCACTTTCGGTGCAACATAGGACGACAGTCAGCCTCTCCTTACTCAGTTTACCTCCATGACACTTATCTCCTCTTAATGCCAGTGCTTTATCAGAAAGCAAATTAAAAAATAAGCCCATCTCATCGGCATGAAATAAGTCATTCGGGCTGTAGTTATTGATGATACTTGGGAGAGTGACATCTTTCAATGCTTCCCAAACGTTAGCGTTTAGCGTGGCGTCTACACTGGCTGCCTCACCTCGAATGCACTCGTAAACTATCCCATGGCGTTTATTAAATCCCTCAATCCAACCATTCGAAGCCTTAAAGTCACTTGTACACATTTTATCGGCTAAATATGAGGCCTTTTTGTGTACTAATACATCATTTAATGGCACATTGGATACGCGTGCTTTTTTGAACCACTTCAGCAGGACATCCTCCAACTCACAAAATTTTCCTCCTCGAACTCTTTTTCTGTTCTAACTCGCACCTTCTTGGGCTGAATTGCCAAATTTTCCCTATTTTTAATAATGGAGTTTAATTTCAATGGTGGACTTCCATTTTTGCCGCTTTTTCGACACGCTTCATATGTGGATTTTCGTAATCCTCTCGGAGATGGTTGAGCTTTTCAATCGTCGATATTTGTCTTTTCACCACATGCTTTTCCATGGCTGATTCCAAGCACTAGATTATTACTTTTAATATCACCTTAATAACACAGTACATAGTCGAAGATCACATGTACTACCTATTTCTCACACAGTTTTGATTTCATAGGCGACAACGGGGGACCACAAAAAAACAAACGAATATCGCAATAAAATGCGCTGCTTACAAGGACCTCATCAAGCATTGAATAGATGATTCTAATGTTTGAGATTGCTTTTTTCTTACTTCATAAACATTTTTTTACCATAATATGCCTACCAAAGTATTATTGTAAGCGATAACTATCTTTTATAATGCGAGAGGTAAACCTCTTGAGATTTATTCATCGTCTGGTTAACCTACGAGGCGGCTATTTTGCTAGGGCAAATTTGGTTTGGTCGTCCTCCAACCGTGCTCACCATTGTTACTTACATGCAATGTGACATGGGCCTGAATAAATGAACGTCCAAATACGGAACAGTCTATCAAGGAAAGTCCCAACGAGTCCGCTGTATTTTACATTTTCCAGGCCCATTTTCAATTTCCATGACTTTTCCAGGTGTTCCACATTTCCCAGAGCTGTAGCAACCCTGAGATATACAAGCAGAGCATTCAACCCCTCAAGCAGACCATTCAACCCCTTTTGTTTTTCATGTATTAAATCTAGATTTCAAAATCTTTTCTATTTTTGGATGATTCTATATTGCTGCTCCTCCATTCACTTTAGTTCAATGCCTCCATCCAGTTAGGCATGCAAAGGCACATACATATTTCTTTGTAATGTCCCACACATGCACCTCAATGGCAGATGACAAGGAAATCAACTTTTCCCGAGATGGTGAAAACCACTCATGCACGCACACTCATTTAAAATTCAATTAATCTGAAAAATACCTAGAATGAATACTTAACATGGGAAAAAGTTGATGCAAGAGAGGTAGAGAGAGAGAAGCTTTGCATTGAATTTTGGTAGGCCAACTTTGATACTTTTCAATACACAATACTTTGCCCTGAATGAATTGTAAACAATTGACACAACAAGGTTATGAATACGATTCCATCAGTTATACATGATGGGAATCCAAAGCAACTAAATAAATCTCAAAAAGGAGATGGTAACTGTGAATCTTTTACATTTTGTTAAGTTCTATATTCTAATGGAATTGAAAGGTACTGAGAAATGAGAAACTGCATTGAAGCACTTTCACCAAAATAAAGAGTTTTATTTCATATGCATATCCATGCAAAGAGAAAACGGAAAATAATGAAGGAGAGCACACATGGACATGGTAAGCCCCGTCTCATGCACATACATACTTCTATTGTTTTTTCTTATGCTTATTAATCTGTGGCGGTAGAATTTTCACGTGCACCTGTTTTTTAACCTAGCGTTTGGTTGTTATGGAAATGCACTCATTCATTAAAGTTTGTTTCCATTGAAAGTAATGCCCCATTTACACAACAGCCATTTGTACCGACATAGCAACCCTACATGCATTCACACGATATTGGTGTTACAGCTGTAACTAAGTGCTGCTCTCTCCAGGAATTTCCGTGAACAAGTGAAACGCAAGCAGTTAATTTTAAACAAAAATTAGAATTCCATCATTTATGATACCTTTTGCAACATTCGGAATGGTTTCAAGAGCAAACAAAACTCTCCTCTGTTAACCAAACACAGCCACATACCCCATTATACATTTCGTGTTTCTTTTCTGAGCATCGCACTTCATATTTCCGGCTCCTCCCCTAAAACACCAGCGCCAACCAATGTAAGGTCGGCAGCATTAGGAACTACATGTTACAGCTGTATGGACGCGCGTTTACATGAAGTTTTGGGCCTATGGAGGTAGGTACGTTCAGCTGCTGTATAAACAGGGCATAAGGGGAATGAATGTAAGTCATTGGTATTGTGATTTACTGAGAATCAGTAATTACAAAAAAAAGCCTTTGTAGCACATTAATGATTTTGCATGGATAAAGCCGAACATGGTACACAATAAGGGGTTAGCTCTTTTTGACAAATCATGAGGATGCCGGGACTAGCCAAGGTACATATAATCTTTTACGGAGTCACACAAATTCCAGTCAATGTGAATGATTTTTCCTCTGTGGAATATTGCACTTAAGTACATGTTACGCAGCCAGGTGGCCCGGCTACCCGGGGAGGTGCTTCCCCTAGTGGAGGTGGGAGGAACCACGTCACAGGAGCTCCGGGGGTGATGACGATAAGTCAGTCAGTGAGAGACGGTCGGTGAGAGACAGTCGGAGTAAGCGTGGCTGTCGAGTCGGTCTGACCGGAGAGGTCAATTGTATTGAAGTGTAATAAAAGTGTTAAAAGGAGAGGGGGTGTGTTATTTTAGCCAACTCGCCAACAACTGAGTTCGAGTAGAAGGAGGGTGCCCGAGGGGAGAGACCGGAAAAGAGGATCTCAACCAGCACCCGTCTCTTCACAGAGCAGCGGTGGGATAATTGCGGAAAAACCAGTGTTTGCTGCGGGAGTTCAACGAGACTACAAAATCAGTGCATGGGGCAGATGTGGCGAGGAATGCTGAATGCTGTAGCGGTAAGAGAGAATCAGTACGAAAACCCAGTGCTCGAAGCAGGCGTGCTACGAGGTAAGGAATTCAGAGTGTTGTGGTTATGAGAGTGGAACATTGGTTCAAAGAAATAGGGAATGTGTTCAAAACTGTGCCTAAAAGTGAGAAATGGCGAGTGGAGAAACGGGAACTGTGAAAAAAAAACCTTTCTTTCTATGTCGACCCCGTCAGCCATGCGTCCGTGGCGGGAAAGCGAGGGTAGCGATGTAAGTAACACGGATGGGGGTCGGAGCGAGGCTAGAGCTCTAAGGGATATGAACGGGGGTCGGAGCGAGACTAGATCGCTAAGGGATATGAACGAAGGTTGGAGTGAGGCTAGAATGCTAGAGGAAGTGAACGTGGGCTGGAAAGAGGCGAACGAGAAGGCGAGCGAAGTGGCCCAGGAACGCGAGTTCCTACGAAGGGAACAGGACATCTTGGACTTGGAAAGGAAACTTCTGGAATGTGAAAGGGAAATAATGGCAGGAAGATCGGCGTTAGCGGGAAACTCTTCTATTGGGTAGCGTGAGATGGCGGAAAGACTACTGCCAGAGTTCGACCCATCACTGCCGACAGGGTTTACGGCTGAACAATGGATTAGACGAGTTCAAAGTGTCGCGGTCGCATACGCGTGGGAGGATTCGAAGTTGTTAACGCAAGCTGTGCACAAGTTACAAGGCTCCGCGGCGACGTGGCTAAATAGTGTTGCAGAAGAAGTCCACTCATGGGAAACTTTCACGTGGAAGCTGCGATACAGCTTCCCCTCATCAGCTGATCAGGCGGAGGTGCATATGAGACTCAGCCGAAAGAAGAAACAGCGTAATGAAACATATGAGACGTATAAGTACTCGATGAAAGCCCTAGCGAGTCACGGTGAAATTGACAATGCATCCCTGATAAGATATATCTTGAATGGAATTGGTGATAGGGAGTTGGTGAAATTGTTGGCCCTCTGTGATTTCCAGGACGTGGAGGGACTGTTGAGTAAAATCAAGCGGTACGAGAGTGTTGTGGAACGTACGCGAGTCAAAGAGAAGCCATTCGTTTGGAGTTTAAATTCGACGGCGAGTGAGAAACCAGCAAATTGGCCTTGGGAAATGAAAGAGGAAAGAAAATCAGGTCAGATGAAGTGTTTTAACTGTGCCGAGCATGGTCATATGGCCAAAGACTGTGCAGAACCAACTCAGGTTAGACTTTGTTTCACTTGCAAGAAAAGTGGGCACGTATCAAGGGAGTGCCCGCAGGAAAATCAGAGAAATGTACAGACTCTTGAGAGGAGAAGAAGCGTTAAGATAATTAGCTGTACAAATGTGGAGGTGAAGGACGAATATCATAAATGGGTGGAGATTAACAATGACCGCATAATCAGGTTTATTGACCTAGGAAGCGAGGTAGTGACAATGAGGCAAGATGTGGCAGAGAAAATTGGATTGAAGTACGAGAAAAGTCTGAAACGTTTATCCGGGTTCGGATGTGGAGGTTGCACGGTCATCGGTTCAAGGCAAATGGCATTGAAAGTGGACGACATGGACTTCAACGTCAAGGAGTTAATTGTCCCGGACTATTCGCAGTATGATGCCATTATTATCGGACGAAAAGCTCTCGACCAGAGGGATATCTGAGTTGAGAAGGAATATGGAAAGCTTCGAATTATGGCACTTGCTCCCGACAATGGCAAAGAGCAAAAACCAAACATTTTGACGGTGAAAGAAGAAAGGCTGATTAAGAAGACAGATCAACATAAGCGATAATTTAACGGAAAAGGAAAAAGACTCAGTATGCACGTTGGTGAACGAATTCAGAGAATGCTTTGCTACAACTATGAGTGAGTTAGGTACGGCGAAGGTGGACAGTTTCGAGATCGAGGTAAACGATGGGCAGTCAGTGAATCGGCGGCCGTATCGTCTACCTTATGCACAACGAGTGGAGATGCAGAAGGAGGTCGACGAGTTGCTGAAATTGGGCATTATAGAGGAATCAACGTCAGATTATGCAAGTCCAGCACTGCTAGTTAAGAAGGCCAGTGGTGAGAACTGGCTCTGCATCGACTACAGGGAATTGATCCAGAAGACGAAGAAGGTCAAGTTTCCAATGCCCGCTCTCGATGAGCAGCTAGATAGGCTTGCGGGGAACAGGTATTACACCACGCTTGACCTCGCATCAGGATACTACCAAATCCCCGTGGCTACTAAGTCGAGACCGCTGACCGCTTTCGTAATGACCCAGGGATTTTATCAGTTCACTAAGGGCCCCTTCGGCCTTGTCAATGCACCAGCCGCATTTAATCAGATGATGAACCAAGTAATTAGGAAGACAAAATCTGGAGATGTTCTGGTATACATGGACGACGTCTTGATCCCGAGTAAGACTGGAGGAAGGGCTGGAGAAGCTAACCAGATTCCTCAAGGTGCTGAAAAAAGTGGGTCTGACTTTGTGAAGCCTTCAAAGTGTGAGTTCATCAAGGACAAAGTGGACTATTTATTCTTCGAGATAAATAATGAGGGGATAAAGCCGGGCGAGAGGAAAATCAAGGCAGTCAAGGATTTTCGTAGGCCCGCAAATGTTCACGAAGTTAAGACAGTTTGTAGGGTTGACTAGTTTCTTTAGGAGATTTGTACCAGGTTTCGCGATCCTTAGCAGACCTCTGACGAGACTGACAAAGAAAGACGTACCTTTTGAGTGGGGGAAAGAGCAACAGAGTGCATTCGAAGAGTTAAAGAGAAGATTGGTGGAACGTCCGACATTGGCCTTGTTCGACGCGCAGGCTGTGCACGAAGTACATACCGATGCCTGGCTGGAATTTTGTTACAAAGTCGAGAAGGTGAAACTTCAAGGCCCATTGCGTATTATAGTTGACAGACTACTGAAGCAGAGAAAATGTACCACAGTTATGAACTTGAGGCATTGGCAGTAGTGGAACCAATTGATAAGTTCCGGATGTATCTACTGAACAGAGAGTTCAAAGTGGTAACTGATTGCAATGCCTTGAAAACTGCAACGATGAAAAAGGAAATGCTTCCTCGGATCGCAAGATGGTGGTTGCTACTACAGGAATATGATTTCACTGCAGAGTACAGGCCTGGAAAGAGCAAAAGGCAGACGGAGGAGCCAAGTGGGTGGTTCCTAAAGATGCTATTTGGCAGATTATAAAAGGCAGCCATGACGATTTAGGGCACTACGCGGAGGAGAAGACTCTTGAGCATATCAAAAGGCATTTCTGGTTTCCGAAAATGAGGAGACGAGTGAAGAAGTACATTGCGGCATGTATTGAGTGTGCCTACCACAAGAGGACAGGAGGAATGAGAGAGGGTACATTACACACGATCGAAAGGGTTACCACTCCATTCCATACCATTCATGTGGACCATCTGGGACCATTCCCACAAAGTAAGAGAGGCCTGGAGTACGTCCTAGCTTATCAGGATAACTTCACTAAGTTCATTGTGCTGAGAGCCGTAAGGAACACAAAAACGAAACCGGTTAGTGAAGCGCTCAACAATATTGTAAGCCTGTTTGGGTGCCCCCAGCGTTTGGTGTCAGACAGAGGAACTGCCTTCACTGTGAAGGAATTCGAAAAGAATGCTACAGCTACTCCAAGAGCAAATGGGCAGGTGGAAAGGTCAAATGCCATAATTTCTAGGGCTATTTCCACGAAATATTCAGCAGAGGATGGGAGTGACTGGGACGTCAGTTTGAGCGAGATTCAGTTTGCGATGAACTCAATGCTAAACAAGATGACGGGGAAAAGCGCACATGAACTATTGTTTGCGTACCGTCCACGCAACACACTTGGAAATCGGGTCGTATTGTCGTTGCAGGATAGTGAGAGTACGGAGGTGATGGAATCCCTAGACCAAGTTAGGGAGGAAGCTTTAGCCAGAATAGCTGTTGTCCAAGGGAGGCAAAAGGAAAGATATGACGCGTGCCATAAACCCCCCTGAAAATACCAGCGAGGAGATTTGGTGCTAGTGGAAAGGGAAGCCCATCGACAGGTACTTCACGGAAAATAGCGCCAAAGTTTAAGGGACCATATCAGGTAGTCAAAATCTTACCTAGGGACAGGTACCTCCTACATGACATCCCAGGGGCAAAACGCACTAAACATGCTTTCAATTCGGTGTTTAACTCTGATCGCATGAGACCCTGGTGTTGCCCCCCCACCTGAATGTAGGAGATGACGTCGAGGAAGAAAACGGCCCTGCCACAGAAGGAGATGACGTCGAGGAAGAAAACAACCCTGCCGCAGAAGGAGATGACGTCGAGGAAGAAAACAGCCCTGACGCAGAAGCAGATGACTGCGACGACCAGGCCATCCTAAGCATCAAGGACTACCGGCAGAGGACCGAGGGCGGTCCCAATGTCAGGGAGGGCCAACTGTTACGCAGCCAGGTGGCCTGGCTACCCGGGGAGGTGCTTTCCCTAGTGGAGGTGGGAGGAACCACGTCACGGGAGCTCCGGGGATGATGACGAGAAGTCAGTCAGTGAGAGACGGTCGGTGAGAGACAGTCGGAGTAAGCGTGGCCGTCGAGTCGGTCTGACCGGAGAGGTCAATTGTATTGAAGTGTAATAAAAGTGTTAAAAGGAGAGGGGGTGAGTTATTTTAGCCAACTCGCCAACAGCTGAGCTCGAGTAGAATGAGGGTGCCCGAGGGGATAGACCGGAAGAGAGGATCTCAACCAGCACCTGTCTCTTCACACACATATGTACCTAAAATCCTCACTTCGTGAAAACAACCAAATTTTTTATGTAAGACAGTCTCAGGCTCCACTTAATGAAATTTTTTCATAACGTAACAATGAAAAATACCTACAAATTCCACATTTTATAAAAAAATCCTGACCTAAAATCCTCGCTTAGTGAAAACAACCAGATTTTTTATGTAAGACAGTCTCAGGCTCCACTTTATGAAATTTTTTCATAACATAATAATGAAAAATACTTCCCAATTCCACATTTTATAAAAAAACCTGACTGCTACGAAACAGGTCGTTCTTGTTTGTAATAACACTGAGGAATTTCCAAGTATTTTTCATCATTACATCACATTTTGGCTAGGACGACAAATTTCTCGGCTAATATCTTGTCTCCCAAGACTTTTCCCAGTTTTCCAGGCCTGTAGCAACTCTGAATTAGCTAATGTAAGAAAGGACAATAAAGCCCAAAATTAGCTTGATATTACAGATACCATTATTATCATTATTTCTATCGGACCTCAGGTTGATGAAGATGCAATTGCATTGGAGGCAAGAGGAGTGTATGAGCACAACAGAGAGAGATCATATAATGGACATAATGAGGGCGACCAACAAGGGAGAAGAGTTCACGCATAACCTGGTAGAAATACTTAATATTAACATCACAAGAGAAGAGACTGTATTAAATTTCTACAGTGGTTAAACAAGTGTAATCCTATCAAAAGAATGATTGAATAATGATGATTTTGCTTAGCTTCCACTTTGAAAATAAACTCAAAAATACATCACATAATGGTATGGTGATACCAAAAACCCACACAGCTAACATAGGTAGCTACATATTTGGCCAGTAGTATATCATTATACGTACTGATGCTTTCCACACCCTTGTGGTTAAGTTGAATGCCCTTATTATAAATTATTCAGCATTACTAAGAATAGCATAAAAAACTCATAGCAACTCTTGGAGCAACTACCTGGTACAAGACTAAACTGGTTTCATTTGATGCTTATAATTCTAACCTGGGTAGAAATTGACCACTGTCTTTCTTTTTTCAACAGGGAATCAACAAAAGCAAAAGAGAAATCACAAGGAGTTGCAGGGTTCATAATGTTCCACTTAGAACCTCCAGTGATAGTAAAAGGTGTCATGTGTAGAGATGGGCCACTCTGAAAACTACCTCAGTAATTTTCATAAATTACCGTGGTATTTTTCGTAATTTACCGCATCCCTAGTAAATTACCGTTATTTTCTGGGTTATTCACCTGTTTGAGATACATAATTTTTCATACAGATAAATTCCCAACATGTTCTTATTCGGCAAGTTCACATTTCCTACGTGTTTAATAATAAATTGAGGCATGTACAACTCATTTTTGGAATATTTTACTTAAATTATAAGATTATAAGATTAAAGATTTAGAATATTCTTCTTGAAAATTTCTCATACTTTGACAAAAGAAAGCTAGATTGCGTGTTGCTGTCGTAGTTCTTTTTACAATTTAAAAAATTTCTAACAGATTAATGTTGTATTAGGTATGGTTTATACATGGTCATTCCCATCCTATTGCTATTGGCTTTTTTATTTAACCATACATTTGCTGTTTAATACTTAAAACTAAAAAATAAAGTAAAATTACGGTAATTTTCTAAAATTACCATAATTTACCGAGGTAATTTACCTCAAATGAAAATTACAGCAATTTTCCCATCTTTAGTCATGTGACATCCTCGGTAGGCAAGCCTGATGGCCCTCCTGGCTAACATCCAGCACTCCCCAAATTCACATTTCATTTAAAAAAGAATGTGATATAGAAAGGCCTCTGGCTAAAATTTGCATTGCCTAAGATAAATAAACTATGTACATTTTTTATCAGTAGCTGGTAGTCATCCCACAGCATAGAAGAGCAATCTTAACACAAAAATTCAGTTCCCACAAATTGATGGACAAGCATAATCGATACAGTAATCATACCTGCTCATGAGAATTTATTGATCACCCTGAAACGACATTTTGAATAATTTGTCCCCTCTTTACCACCTAATTACTCTTTACAGGTACTTATATATGTTCACGATATACGTCTACCAAAGCTACAACATTCACTGAAACATGTACAAAATCACAGATAGTATATTTCTTAATCACAGCATCATAAAACAAGCTTTTGCTTAGCAAAAGGCTGCTTCAAAATATAAGAATTTGTTTCAAAGGCATATTTGCAACTTAAATCAAACCTTAGTATCCAGAAGCTTTCTCATCATGTAGCATCTGAGGGCTTGGCATCTATATTAAATGACAACTTCCGGTTATCCTTCTTTACTACTAAGGCAGTTTGAACTGTACTGCACTCTTCTTTCGAGCTATGTACAGTGTGTGTATTGGTAAGCTGCTGAGGACTGCAGAGAAGCTTCAGTGGAACTGGGTTGAGAGTAGAAATCTTTACTGCATGCATGACAGCAGGATTGGCCATGACCAAGGCAACAGTTTTGTCAACACTTGCATCCGAAACTGGTACCCTATTAGTCTGAAAAATTGTGAAAACAAAGTGCCAATTAGTGATGCCTCAAAGTGTAAAACAAGATTATTGGAACATTTATAATTATTACTTATTAATTGACACCATTTTCAATACAAGGGAAACTTGGGGAATTACAAGTGACAATAGGCTCTTGATCAAGCCTTAATAGGATCTATTACATTATGCATCCCTATATGAACTCAGCTTTCATTAGTTACATTACTATTAACCCTTCAAGCCTAGAGGAGATTTAAATGAATCCCATCTTGCAGGTCGGAGGAGATTTAAATGGAATCACTGTTTTTCCTTTAATTTAAATGGAATCGCCATGACCCAGTCACTACGTCACTCGATGGCATGTGAAGTTTGTGCCCAACGCAGTGACTTCATCACTTGTCATTGAAGGGTAAAAGAGCTCAAATACAAGTTGATGATTGATCATAGATGGACATAATTTGTCAAAAACTATAGACTTATATTTGGACAAAATGTAATATATAGATGTCATGATATGACCATCACTTAGAATTATAGACAAGTATATTGCAAAGGATTCAATGAATAAAACCAATATGTTACCTGCAACTCACAAAGAGTGCCAATGCTGGCACTTTCTGGAGTAGAAGGAAGTAATACTGTTCCCATGGCAGTTTGAGCAATAGCAGGAAGAGGCTGCTGCCTCTCAACAGTTTGTCTCTGTTGCGATGCCACACTTTGTGGTGATGACATGACTAACACTGGTCCAGCAACTGTCCCTCCACTTAATAAGTTCCTTTTAAGATCTAGAAATAGAATATTCAATTAACATAATGCTACATATGGCTTAACAATCACCCACTCAAAGATGTATACATGTGTTAAAAAAAACAAGTAACATCTAACATTGGCAAAAATGAAGCCTCTTACTTGGTGGAACACTAGAGAAACCTTTTTGGATCAGATTCACCAGGATAACCTTAGATCTTTAAGTAGCATCTACCTAATTACCACTGGACAGAACATGAACATCTAAGAAGAATTTTCCAACGAAATTCTTGTGACAGTGTCACAGATCCTCTCCAATTAAGCTTTGTAAAATGGAAAAAAAGAACATTTCAGCCAGCAGCAAGAGAAATAATGCAGCAGTCACAATGGCAGTTGTGACGGCTGTATGCGTCCACCACTTTAGTTATGTTTAGTGGACTTGTGATTCACCTGCCATCCGCAGAGGGTGCAACCCGCGAGGAAGCAGAGCGAGAAGTTCCAGCCGTGAGGTGGGCATTCGGTTCGAGAGAGGCGAGCGAGCGACTGCCGGAGTGCGGCCAGCTGTTTTTGGGGCGTTCTTCCTTCGCGACACGAGTGCGAGAGGTTGAGTTTTCGTTTAGGGTATACCTCCTTAGTTTTCCTTTCCTCCTTCCTGTTTGTTACCTTATCCCCTCCTATAACTCCCAGTGATGAAAAAGGAGTTGTTTGATCGCTAGTTCGATCCTCCTTTCATTCTGAGGGAATTACTTCCTCCAAAAAGGGAGTTACTACTACCACCCTCCCATTCCGTGTACGGGCGGAATTTTTCCCCTGTTCACCACTACCCGTACTGGTGCCCAAAACTCCGTCACCTTCCCGACGAACCCCGACCCCCAGCTTAACCTGAGGCATAACCGTTACACAGTGCCCACACTGAAGTAATGACACAGGCGCATGGTCATCAGCCACCCTGCCAACTCCTCACACCCATCCACCAACACTTACAATGATTCCCAAAACAAAAAGCCAAAGGTACACTGCCCTAACAACTTCATTCTGTGAATGGTATCCATGCATGAGGAAAGCTGATTAACACATTGAGGGGAGATAATCCTCCCTAACTAGTGAGCTGAGTCCAAAAGACACCAGGATTCAATACTCTACGATTGAATTCCACTTTATCAAAGGAAATCGATTTGATATCATGATTCTTCCCATTGTCTACCCCAACAATATCTTTTAATGTGAAAAAATAACGTGAGCTACCTTTCAACAGGCTTCTACCCAGGAATTACCTTGACTTCACACCTAGCATGGGGGAAACATATGAAACATTTACAGTGCTGCATTAAAGAAGCTAGAACTAATCAAGCAAACATTATGCCTGTTGCTCACAATGAAATTTTCGGAAAAACGTTTTATAAAATCGACTAATTTTATAAATGAGCTAACTAATGACAAAACCATTTTTTAAAACCTAATTTTATGAAACCTTTTACGGAATAGGACAGGTTCTATTTCCATAAAACCGTTTTATGTAACAACCAATGAGATGTTCCGCTCATCACATTGATAATCTCGTATCCATGGTAAGCCAAAGAAGGAAAAAGTAAACAAACATGGCTGGAAGTTCATGGAACTATCAATTCATGGAAATTACTGCTATTAATGCGTTTGCCTGATCATTCATACTCTCATATTTAGCACAATAAGAGTGTTGATGTATAAACAAAGCCTTAGCACCGTTGAGGGTGATCAGAAAGTAAGTAAATAAACAATACACTTAGTTTTCAACCAAACAGTCATCCAAAAGAGAGTGAATTTATAACTTCACGTGTTCGCAAAGCGTCTCATAGATGGTAGATTAGTCAATATTGCGGTTTTATGAATACATAGTTTTACCGTGGGCAAGTAGGTACGTTTTATGTACGATTCATAAAAGTTTCAATAAAAATATTTATAAAAACTCTTTTGTAGAAAACTTTACTGTGAGCAACAGGCATTAGGAAGGTTCTCTCATAAAAAAGTGAAAGAGAGAAACTATTTTCCTCCCGTTAGGCCACATCTTGAATATGCCACGAGAATTTGGGACCCTGCACAGAAAGATTTAAATTTCAAAGTAAATGGAATACAAAGGAAAGCAATGCTTTGTTAAAAACTGCTAAAACCAAGCAGAGAGTGCTACATGTTAGGCTTAGATAACTTGAAAAAATTAGATGAGGCAAATTTCAGCACAACACAGAGGGTATTATTTTGATCCCGCACTGAACCTCTACAGCTGATATAACCTTAATTTGCTACAACTGATATAAGCTTTGATCTTAATTCCGATTTTCACCAACACATCACCAGAAACTCTCAACATCTTCATTTAACTAACGTTAGAACAAGTACCGAAAATTAGGCCCTAGAGAAATGGGAATTAGAATATATAACAGACAGCCTAATGAATTGAAATTAATTAAAACAGTGTTTTTAAATCCAAAGTAAAATCTTTTCTCCAAAAAGACTACACTACTCAATTGATGAATAATTAAATGGCAATTGACCTTGTTTTCATTTGTCTATTGTGTATAATCTTTCGATGTCATTGTAAATAGTCTATATACCTTTTTTGCCTTATATATTTACATATGACCTGCCTTATTGTGATGGTCTGCGGCCATCGCAGTTTTTTTTTGTATATTTCCCTTTGTTGGCCTCCACATCAGGCATGAGTTCGACGACGGCTCAATGTGTGCGTGTATGTGTGAGTGCATGGGAGTAGTGTTGTTCGAAAGTCGCAGAGTCGAGTGGGACCTAAGGAGGTATCGGCGACCCCAGTTAAGTGCCGCTACCACATCCCAGTCGACCGTCAAAGTGTGTGACCCCCCCCCTCCCCTTTTCACCCGGGTATAAAAAGGCCCGAGGTGAAGAACGGGAGGACTATCTTGATACTGGCGCGTGACGGAGTAGGAGCTAAGACTACTCGCCGTCACTGTACTGCGCAAGGGGAGACGAAGCCAGGGACTCTGTGCACGAGAAGACGGGAGGCGGAGCTGGGCAGATCACCAGGGCGGAGGAGAGAAACGGGGAATCTGGGAGGACCCGCGGCATCCAGGAAAGGCGACCAGGATCTGCGGCGGCCATATTCACCCACTGCCATTCTCCCCCCACCTCCAAGTGATCTGATCACCAGGACCGAGGAGAGAAACGGGGAATCTGGGAGGATCCGCGGCATCCAGGAAAGGCGACCAGGATCTGCGGCGGCCAGATTCACCCACTGCCATTCTCCCCCCACCTCCAAGTGATCTGATCACCAGGACGGAGGAGAGAAACGGGGAATCTGACGAGGACCCGCGGGACGCAGGAAAGGCGACCAGGGTCCGCGGCGGCCAGATTCACCCACTGCCATTCTCCCCCCCCCCTCCAAGTGATCAGTGGTCCTAGCTGGGAGGCCGAAGAGAAGCCCCCCCCACCAGGGCAACTTATTAGTGTTTTTTTTGTGTTGTAATTTAATCGAACAATATATTGTTTAAATGAAAGTCTTGAGTAATTGTGCTTACTCGTTCTCATGCCTGATGCTGAGCCCACTTCCTCCTAGATTGAATTACGTTTTCCTTTTTGACTAGCTGAACACGAGTCGGGGACCCCCCAAAATCTTTATTTTTTTCAAATTTGTTAATGTATGTCGGTCTGTGCCTTCGGGACTCATCCGGGCGAGTCTTGGGAGTACGGATTCGTTACATTATACAATGTATGATAATTACTTGTCCTTTGGCAAATAAGGTATAATGATAATAATAAAAGCAACAAAATAAGAGAGATTTGCTGCCAAACTGATAGATATAAAATTCCTTCTCCCCATGCACCATTAGTGATTATAACAAAGACAGCACTACACTAACATAAGACACATGCAATTCATCTCTGTCCTCCCCCCCCTTCTTTCCCTATCCCCCCACTCCCTTTCTCCATGGCTGGTGTCCTAACATCCCCTGCCATACGCCACTGCAGTGACTCGCAGGGTAGTATGTAGATGTGCCCTTTGAATTATCTGGCTTGGGTGGCCACACCAAGAGCAATACTTGGAGAGCCCAGTGTTAAAAGGGAGCAAAGTCCATCAAAGTGAGTTATGAGGAAAACATGTTCAAAGATCCATACATATATTCCTCCAGTAAATCAGATGTTCTCAGTGCTCTCGATGACTGCTGCCATGCAGAGGCAAATGTTGGAACATTGGACTTGGTTTTCTCTTGCACTAAAAATATATGACTCTAGCCATCCTATATGATCTTTAGTTAAGGAATGGAAAAAATGGCACATTTTAACACTGAGCCCTCCAATTATTGCTACCACCAATCCAGCTGTATAAATCAATTGAAGGCACAAGGACTTTCACTGCATCAGGGCTGTAGGCCAAGGGATGCTCAAAGAATTAATAGCAGCTGAAATTTCTACAGTACATAATTCCAAAATAACATTAAAACCGTTAAGACTGGTACGTAGGATAACCAGTTAGCCAAAGGGGTCTGGACTTATTCTATTATTTCCACCTAAACCTAAGTCACCAGCAAATATTCTCACTGTTCTCATGAGATCATTTGCACCATTGAGATCAGGAGGAAATTTGCTGTAGTTGGGATTACTCAGGGGATGGAGGAAGGATGGGAATAAACCTGGCTTAGACATTAGCCTACTCTTAGCGAAAGACACCAAGGGGACCATGGTTTAATGTCCCACCCACTAGACAAAGAGTACAAAAAAGATTCCTCTGCTTTTATTGACAATTTGAATTAATCTTTTAATTAAATTTGCTTGTCAGCTAATCTCTTCTTGAATTGGAGTACTACACTTGAAGGAAATTTTACATTGTACTCAAGTAATGATCCGGATTCCTCTGAAAAATCACCTCTGAAACCTGCAATTAAACATATGCCCCCAGGATAGGAAGAAGCTAGTACATACTCTAGCCAGTGCTGGATTAACACACTTGGGGGCCTGTAGGCACTGCAAGCAACTGGACCCACATTAATAACCAAGTCGCAAGAGAAGAAAGGGGAAAAAACTCTAGGAGCCCATAGGCAACTGCCTACTTTGCCTTATTGGTAATCTGGCACTGACTCTAGCCACCATATCAACCTGACAATATAAGCTGATGAATCACTAAAGCCCAATTGCCAGCTAAACACAATTTCATTCAAAGCTAAGTTTTTTTATAAAGGAAAGAGTTTCACCTGTTGCTTTTCTTGGAATAGATAACTTTGGAGTTTTCCGGCAAATAACAGTTCCAGCCTTCTTCTGAAGAGGCTTTAATGAGTCCACCAGGGCTGAGGGCTCCAATGGTTTTGTTGATGTTTCATGCAATTGTTTCTGCTGCTGCTGATTCTGCATCATTAGTGTGACAGGACAATCCTTATGGGCAAGGAGCATGGTTCGTAGCTGGGCCACTTCTGCCCGCAGATAGGCTACTTCAGCTGACAGCGATACATTACTCGCTTCCAGATTGACTGATTTACGCTGCAGGGACTTTATCCAATTTTTCCGCCTTTCACGGCAACGAGATGCTGCAACCCTGTGTTATAATTAAGCAATCATTTTAAGTATATGAATCAAGTAGGGGTCAAATTTCACTAAAAACTATGTCAACATTCTGCATTTTCAGCTAGAAAAGGATTCGACAAAATTCCTAATTTCCTTGATTTTTAATAAATACCTAGATAACAAATGCGAGCAAGAATGATATATGTGGAATCATCGAAATGTCTACTGGTCCACCCATTTAAATGTCAAGTGGCCCATCCAATAATGATACTAAAGACTTTTGACGTACATAACAAGCACAGTGTTACCTAAATATGTATCACTCTAATAGATAAATATCAATCGTAAGTATCAACAATGACAAGAAAAGCAGGATAGCCCATCTCCGATTAAGAGCAATTTACATACTATAATATTCCACAGAAGGTATGCTGAAATGATGTGCAAGATTTGTATGCAGCTAGATCTCACAGCTAAAAAGTGACAAGTGAATGAAAAAATATGTCCTTCCATCAGAATACCAGCTTCTTGGATTTTTTTACTACATTTTCTAAATGCAAAGATTATCTCAAGTTTACTAGGTTACAAAACACTATCATAATAGGTTATTAGGTACTAACTCACCTATTTCGTTCCAAGAATCGGAGTCTCTTTTCTGTGTCATCTACAGCTTCTGGGGATTTAGATCTCTTTTTTCCTTGATTACTTTTAGGAGTTTCAATTTCTTCTTGACTGGTATGGGATGCATTCTTATTTGGCTTCACTTTAAGCTGCTCAGTGCTAGGAAAAGTCACAGCTACTGGGGTATTTTTTCTTACAAGATTTTGTGAAATACTTTGCTCCGTCCATAACCCTGAGTTACCATCTTTCTTAGTAGCTGCTTTGCTGTTGGAAGAGCTCTGAAGAAGAACTTCCTTCAATTTCTATTTCCAAAAAACAGAATCAAAAGTTAATATGGGATTTTGTGATCACCTTACAATACCCACATAGATATATAATATAAGGTAAAATGTCGACCTAGATTTCAAAAACATTTCAAGTTTCTCAAACAAGGAGACATTGAGTAAGAAAAATCTGGCCATCACCCACCATTCCCTGGAACTAGGGGAAATAATAAAAATATGCACATCTTGCCTTTTGGGTCAAGGCTTTCAGCTTACAAAATTAATAGGACTGAGGAGTGGGTGCACAACAGCTTTTTAAAAACCACAAAGAGTAATGAATCCATTACAACTTTGCAACCTTTACTTTGCAGGAGTGCCAAATAAAAGGACTATAGTTTTTTATTAATAATAAAAGAGCTTTATATGCTAAAAGAAAATGTACATATACAGTAAAACCCCCATACAACGAACACCCATACAGTGAAATTTTAAGGAAAACTCCCTATTTCGAAGTCATTGGCCTGGTCCCGGACCCTTCCAATGGACAATGCACGCTAAAAAACCTCCCGTAACGAACCTCTCTAACTACGAAAACTCCGTACATCAAAGTCTGCGCTTGGGCCCAAAACATGAAATGTGCCCCTCTAGAACGAATTATTGAGAAAAAAAACGTAGCATTCTTCATTTACTGGTAATTTTTCCGTAGACATTTACGTAATAAGCAGGAAGTAGAACCGCAGCGGAGAGTACCGCATCTTAACCCTTCCGCTCCGGGCTTCGAAAATGTTCCCATCCGAGACCTACAGAGCAGAGGGTATGAAGGAAACTTGACGCTCTGGCTCGGTGAAGGCTCGTTTACACGTTTCTTATGGTGGGAACTGTCAACTCTGACGGTTCCCACAGTAAGAAACGTGCAAGGGAAGCCAAAGCTCAGCTCCGCGTTACCTGAGCCGGGTGATAGTTGGGTGGATGAGTAATGCACCAAGAGGGGAGGGGGGAATATGAGTGCCAGCTGGCCAGCCGTAACCCAATACAGAAAGGTAATCTGAGATTTCTGAGGGCCTATTCTCTAACTCCAAGCATCAGAGCTTTCTGGCGGAAAGATGTTTCAATAAGCTACTTGCTCCCATCGGTATTCTCTATCATGGAAGCTACCGGAGAAAGTGCAAGCAGAAGCTACCGGTAGCTTATTAGGCTCCCATCCATATTCTGTAAATGTCACGAAGCTACTTCCGTAGCCCCAATAAGCTCCCACGGTAACCTCACGAAGCGCGGCCTCCGAATACCCTGCTTAAATATTGGTCATTTTATAACGCTTATCTATCTATAATTATCCAACGCACGGGTAAGTTTCTTACATTTACTAAATGCATTTGCAGGATTTTTCACAAAAAGATATTAATTGGAGTGACGGAAAGCCATATTTACCTTCGGTAAGTAACGTGATTCCAGCCCATAATGGGATATTTATTGGGCCGTGGTAGCGTGTATCACCTTCGCATTTCTTTTGAAAGCTTCATCTTCGTATATTATTTAAATGATTTGAAGGAACTAGTAATTGACGAAAGCAAATAGCAAGAATAATATTGAATCATATCATCGACATGAACCCTAATTCCCGAATATATTTACGAACAATCTTATTTAAATTGATCAAAACAGCCAAGATGGACATCATGCTTACGTATTCACGAGATTGTTCACGAGATTATGTGAGCAAAAATAAAACATTTTAGAATTTTGCTCGCATGATTTTTAATGCGTGGAATTTTTCGCTAAACACGATGCATGAACATCTTCACCGTCTAAAACGGCATTTTCAGGTTTCACCAGTTTTATCCACAGAAAAACATTGAGACGAGCTTTCCCATCGGTTCTAAGAATGACGTCACCAGAAATGAAGTTTCCGCGGATTTGGTTTTAAAATGTTCACATACCCACCTTTCGCCAAACCTCTCTCCACTTCCTATTACGTTCTTGAGAAAGCTCCCGCGAGTTAGAGAATACGGTTGGTAGCCAATTATGGTAGCTCGAAGCTACTGCATCGGTAGCTTCGAGATAGAGAATAGCCCCCCTGATCTGATCTTGACAGAGTATCTTTCTGTTTTGGGTAACGGCTGGCTGGCACTGACTGATATTCCCCCCTCCCTTCTTGGTGCATTACTCATCCACCCCACTCACTCATCCACCCCACCTTATTTGCGAAGGTGCAGATGGTGAGGATGAAATCTCAATTTTCCCTTTTTAAATCGTATCAGATTGCTTTTCCGTATTGGGTTACATTCCCAGGACCCCGTGAATGGGAGGAGCTCCATGTTTTCCTCTAAAATGGTTTCAAATTACCTTCGGTATCAGATTTTATTTTGGGAGAGGCAGATGGACGGTTATTGTAAGACTGTCCACCTGCCTGTGGACCGTGTTCATTCCCGTCGGCGATAAATTTTTTCATGTTTATTTTGCTTGTTTTTCCTTCGTGGAATTCTATGTTAACATCTAATTTTTACAATTCTATTCAAAGTTTATTTTTAACGAGTGGAAATATTTTTTTTCCCGAATATCATAGGGCTTATTTTTTTTTCTTTCCCGCGAAGTCAACGTAATTTCTTTGTTTCCCCATTCTTTCACCACGCAAACTTCATTTGCAAGACCACCTGTTGATAGCATAATTATACAATAGTCAAAATAATTGTTACATCATTATTTATAAGACCCACGATCAAAGATCCCCGTTTTCTTGTTTTGTCGTGAATTGAAAAAAGGAGGGGAAAATGTGATCGGCTTATCTACTAATTTCTGTAATCGAATCACCATTTCACGATCTAATGACATACCTACAAATAAATACATTGTAATAAGGCTCGTCGAGAAAGGCACATGTTATAAATGGCGAGAGTGACCACTTGCAGAAAATTTTCATTATTGTATAATTATGATATCAACAGGTCTTGCAAATGAAGGAACAAATCAAGTTTGCGTGGTGAAAGAATGGGGAAACAAAATAATTTCATGGGAAAGAAAAAAAATATTTCCACTCCTTAAAAAAAAACTTTGAATATAAAAGTAAAAATTAGATTTTAACATAGAATGCCAAGGCGGAAAAACAAAGAAAAAAGGGATGAAAAATTTGTCGCCGACGGGAATCGAACACGGTCCCTCCGCACCGCAGACCCGCACGCTGATCAATGGACCACACCTGATAAATAGTTTTTATAACATCTATAAATGTTTAAACGCCTTTTTTGTTTAAACTATTGGATTTATACGCCCATATGTGGGGTGATTCGTGAAAGGCATTCGGAGTTCTACATGCATACGAATTTGCATCAAGATCTGCGACTCGTTTATTGGACACTCCTCTTGTTAGGAGGGCGAAGTATTCAAAACTTTATTGGTTGGTGTTCAACCAATGAGAGCAAATTTTTATCTACTCTGTCCCCATCCCAAAGGAAAGTCTGGAGTAACCTCTCTACTCTATCCAAATATTGCTATTGCCGTCTTAACCTTGATGGATGTGGTCTGTTAACCGACAAGTGGTGCGTTTCCTCAAGATCGCCCTAATATTTGCTCGATTGCTTGAGGATACCTTCTTTCCCAGAAATCGCAGCCGAAAATGAGGGTGCGCCTCTTACACGAATTTTTTATCTGCCAGCCTTCGAGCCTCGGTCACGATAAGAGCGGCGGGCGGCAGAGCAGTATCGCGGCAGGGCGGTAGTGGCCACGAAACGAGCAGTGATTCGACCTAAGATAAGTTTATTATATTCGACCTAAGATAAGTTTGTATGTTCATATACGTATCACTCTCCCAGTTTCCGGTTGGACTGCGCACTGTTCTCCTGACTGCTTTTGGCCTGCGCCTAGCGCCAGGGGGAGTGTGCGAGGTCCTGATTTATTCTGGGAAGAGTGCTACATGCCTGGTGTGGAATCACCCCGTGCCACACACCCTAGTGGTGGCTTGCACGGTACATTGTAGATGTAGATGAAGTTCAGAATCAGAAATGGCAGTACATACTGTCAGAAGACAACGTTCTCGGCCGACATTTTGCCACAGAATGAGTAGAACGGCACAAGAAAAATTTAATATCTGGGATTGGCGGCGAGCGGCACCTATGCTGCTCACGTCTATCATGGCTGGGTTCGAGTGTGTTCCATGTCAAACATTAGGAACATAAAACTCAGCGTTGCCACTCTTTCACTCGCCTACCGCCACGCCGCTCGTATCGTGGCCGAGGCAAGTCCCTGGAGAGCTGAGTGACCTTGGTGCTTAGCGTGAGTCATCAAGGGGAGGGTATCATTCGCTCGCTTGTTTACGGGGGACGCAGTTGCCTAATAACTTTAAAAACTTGTTGTATGACAAGGCAAGGGTGTGGGGTGCAATTGGGGGACAGCGATTGGCCGTGCGACAAGTGCAAGCACTGGAATTTTCCACCCCCCTAACGTTCTCATTTTCTGTCACCGGACAGCTTTGAGTGACTCAACTGTATGCACCTGCCTTAAGCTCAACTGAGAGAATTCTGTGAATATTAACATTTGTGCATGCGTCAACATAGGTCAGTGTTGTTCCAAAATGAACAAGGGCAAAAAGTTGTGGTCTTTCAAGGTAGTTGAAAAAATTAAAGTGCTTTAAGTCATCAAAGACGCTGAGGAAGTAGGAAACCGCGCTGCCGGACTAAGGCATGATGTGCCGGAATCATGCATTAGAAGATGGAGGAAGGATAAGGTTGCAATATTCCATACCAATAGGGACAGGTCTTTTCGGGGAAAATCTACGAGCTGTGACAGGACATGCGCGCGCGTGCCGCCGTACTGCGACGCCCGTCTCAATAGTAAGTCAGCCGTTTTTATGTAAATCATGAATTTTTTTTATTTTGTCATTCATTGAAGATTTTTGTTGGACCATATTGAAATAATAAAAGCTTTAAATTCCATAGACAGTTATGATTTCTTTCAAAGTTTGACTTTTTTCAAGTTTTGATGTCGTATCTACGCCTTATCATTCGTTTTTTACACGGCTGACGCTTGGGTATTTTGCATTTAACGTGTTTGCATTCCCACTCGTCATCGTTTACAGAAAAATATAATTTGTAAAAGTTAACCACGTTTTAAAAGGCGACTTACAGCGACTATGACTTGTGCATTAGGACAACGGTGGGGGGATTTGGATTTATAAATCAGAGCTCGGTGCGACTGTCCGCACTTACCAACTAAACACGAATTGTAGCGAGGTCGAATTTGTTTTGTTTTAATGAATATCAATTACTCCACTCATTCCAAAGGACAATAAACAATGCAAGCATTGTAGGGCTAAGGCTACAAGTGAATACTTGCCTCCGAGGTCCATACATGCCTATGAAAAATGCCGCGTAAATTATAAAAGAATATCGCAAGCGGCTTTGATAATGGCCGAGTGAATAAAGTTAGGCCCGCAACACCTCGCAATAGGAGAAAAAAAGCCCCCAAATTTTTTCTTCAACTTCGACGCTTAAAAAGAGGGGTGCGCCTCTTACACCCGTTAACGGCATTGTCAATGAATTATCATCTGAGATTGCCATTGTGACCTCAATGCATTGCCGACTGCCACGTTTTTACTCGTGGTAACTAACTCGCCCCACCTAAATTCCATCGTCGTTTATCGATATCTAGTATATTCTGGTCACGAACATAGATATTTACCGGTATTTCAATGGGATTCCAACAGTGCGTTTTAATTCGGAAGTCTAAATGGCAATATGTGCTCTTTCAAGCAAAATTACTGCATAAAACTGCCAATTGATATTGACTTAAATTATTGCACTCTAAGAATAATATCGACTAGATACTCAGAAAAATTATGGAGCACTTTAAAATACGTAATCCTTAGGCATTAATTTTGGCGCTCCTTTACTTTCAGACCGTAACTTAAGTAAGCGATGAGGCGTAGAGCAGAATCGACGAAAAAAACAATAATTTCAATTAGAAATACGCAGATTGAAAATAACGCGGTGATAGCCACAGTATTTTATGGTAAACAATAAAAATTGTTTATCATCACTCTTGGTGAATGGTGAATTGGTTTCAATGGTGAATAAAGCAATATTTAGATATTTACTCGACTTGCATTCTAAAGCACGCGGAACACTTGGATGCCCCTGTGGAGACGCAACCCGCACACCACCTCCATACATCGAAAAACCCCTACATCGAAATCATTATTTCGGTCCCAACGAATTCGTTGTATGGGGGTTTTACTGTATTAACAACAACTACGAAAGTAACCAAGCTTTCTTCAACCATAAAGGAGAACTATGAAACGATTTGACGGTACCAGACCATGATCTTTGAGACCAGAGGTGGATTTCCATGTTTGGGGGCACTGGGCAGTAGAACTAAAAAGGCCATACACATATTATTAGATGCATTTTCTCATAACATTTATGTATGTATACAATTTATAACAATGCACATACATAATAACTACATTTTAAGTTTAAATTATTCAACTAAGGAGGCCTTCAATAAAAAACCATACATAGCAATGATAAAAATAACAGTGCATTTATATTTTTATTATTTAGGTGATCACACACAAAATTTTAATAGTACACACAGAGTCATTTACGCATGCAGGGAGCACCATGATTCCACACCCATTTTGTGCACGGGAGACTCAATAAAAATTAAGACTTATTTAATTAAAGCATTAAGCAAATAAAATATAGAATAATATTATAATATTTTGACTTGGGATTCTGAATGGGGAATGGGACATTTTGGTCCGGCCACCTTAGTGTGGCCCTCTTGGCATTTGGCCCTCTTGGCAAACACTTTAGGCACAGGCCCACTTTGGTGCGGGACACCTTGGCGCAGGACACATTTGCGCGAGACACTTTGGCCCAGAACATCTTGGCACGGGACACTGGCACGAGAGCGGGTAGATTTTAGGGTTGACGCTAAGCTAATGTAGGAAATTCTGAATGTTTAAACTTTGTACAAACTTCTTTGTTTCATTGTTTACTGTTATGTTTCATTGTTTACTGATATGTTTCATTGTTTCACTGTTATGTTTCATTTTATATATTTGACAGAAAATATACCTCAAATTTGTTGACCGTTTCAAACTCTGCTACTTTCATTATTATTGTCATATTATTATGTTACTAAGTTGCAGGCTCTGCTCCCTAGTGTTTCCATCATAGATGGACCGCAAGTGCTTAATATTGGATGCTAGGTAAAACAAAAAAGGATGCTAAAACATTAATTGATATTAGTGAAAAAAATTTGTCACCTTCACTGTTCTTTTAATTACTTTTATTTCCAAAAAGTCACGGTTTTTGGCTCATAAAAATGGATTGCCCATGCTTGAGCGCTTGGTATTCTGTTAATTTTCAGGTTATTAACTTGCAATTTTATGTTAAGACTCGAGTAAAGTAAGGCTAATGCTAGCTGAATGGTATGTCTTACGTAAGAAATCATTAGGAGGGTCTTCGATCATGAGAGTCTTCATCCCTGACCCTTCTCCAGCTTGATGGGCACATCGAGCCAGCTGGCGTGGCTGGGGTCAAACCATGTGAAAATGACCGCATCATTACCACTTGCAATATAATTACAACTTCATAAACCATTATATGCACATCGAGGGATTTAATCATATTCATTGGATTTGTGTTTGTGAGACGGTTAACCACTCACCTGGGTATGCCGTGTATATACGTCATGGATGGTTGCTCCGGTACTGGGTATGCCATATATATACGTCATGACGATTTTCGGTTAATTTGCTAAGGTAATGACGTGATATTCCGCCGCAGAGCTACTGCATGCCTTAGAGGCATCCTTTTAGTTTAATCTTCCATCGTTAGATGGGTTCTACCATCCTATTCTGTGAAGCTCTATGTCTCGTACTGAAACGTTGTAATTGTGTTGCGGGTTGCATTCACCTTGCCCCTACGATTCTTCGTTCGCTTTTCTTATTCTCAGGTCGTCACGAAAACATATTTGCTTTCTCGTTCCCAAACATTCATTTCAGTGAAGTATGTGCTATTTTATAATATCTTGCGCCCAAAGCCAGCCTTTTTCCTGACCATGGAACATTTTATGGTACCAAGACGGGAGGATAGTTCATGTTATTACTTCCGACGGCAAACCCCTCGCGCTCGGGTTTTTCCCGAAAGAAACCACCCTGTTAATCCTTTGCAAAGGGTGGTCTCCTCGGTTTCACACATAAGAGATGTATAATTAGCTGCTTTGAAAATCTTCAATCAGTAGAGTTGTCCCCAGTTATTCGTTGAGTGTTGGAGTAGCGGTTGTCGGTGTTTTTGGAGATTTCCTTTGCTCGAATAACATGTGGATTATTTTTGCAGTTTTGTTGTTATTTCCGGTAATTTTATACAAAATATTTCATTTGAAATAATTTTGTTTTGGTTCTGATTATAGCTTCGACAAGCAAAAGAAAACAGAGTTAACCGACAGAGGAATAAATAGTTCATTTTTTTAGAAGAGAGTGATGAAGAAAGTGGTTCCAACGATGAATACAACTATACTGATGTCAGTGACAGCGAGACAATAGGAGGGAGAAGATGTCCTGGAGGAGGAATAGATAACAAATCAATCTGGTTACCCCAAAGTTTTGAGTGCTAATGAAGAAGTGAGAGAGAAGTTCGAGTTTGAAGGTAGGACTGGACTCGAAAATTGAGGATAGGGAGAGCATCCTAGAGTGTTACGAACTATTTGTGAAACCAGATTATGGAATTTATATCAGCAAACGAGATAGCGTAGCAACTCATTTATTTTCAAAAGTATTCAGTGAAAAGAGATTTCACTTTTTGCTAAAGTTTCTACATTTTGCGGATAACAGCACGTTCAATGCAAATGTTAGCAATAGGAAAATTTTCAAAATAGACCCAGTTTTGCAATTTTTGAGAGATAAATTTGCAATCGTTTACTCTCCTGACCAGGATATTGGTCGTAGATGAACCTCTACTTATGTGGAAAGGTCGTATTTCCTGGAAATAGTATATACTCTCAATGCAGAATAAATATGGTGTAAAAGTTTTTGTTGCATGCGAAAGTAATTCTGGCTATATATGGAATTTTCATATCTGCACGGGGAAGGACCCTATGTACAGTGAGAGATATAAAGCGGAGAATATTAGTGCCTGTATCATTTTCGACTTAGCAGATGCCCTTTTGGGAAAGGGACATACTTTGTACCTAGATAATTGGTACACTAGCTCTAGATTGGTGGACAAACTAGTTGAAAGTAAAACTGACGTAGTCGGAACAATGGTTTCCAGCAGAAAGGAGTTTCCCCAATCCGTGAAATTTGCAAAACTGAAGAAAGGAGAAATATCGGTGGCATTTCGTGGTAAGATCATAAATGGGAAGGACAAAAGAGATGTGACAGTGGTAAGTACATTCCATGATACTGATATGTGTGAAGTAGAGAAAAGAGGGAAAATAGTGGTAAAATCAGTTTTAGTGCAGGGCTATAACAAAAACATGGGTGGGGATGGCAGGAGTGACGGCCTTATCCATAATAATTCATGCAATAAACTTATACAATAGTTTTCAATTTTATATTTTTGCATTTCAATTGCCTGGGAAACTTAGTGAAATGCACATGTTTTTCTTCAATTTTACGTGGATATTTCTTGGAGAAGGGTCCTGGAACAAAGAATTTGAAAATAGATGACTTTGAAACTAACAAAAAATTTGTGCCTTGATACTGCTGTTACCACATTCTGTATCCATACAAATATTGAAAATGGACTACTCTTATATAATGTTAAAACTCATTTTACAATTATTAGTTTTTCTCGTGGATCATGAAAATAGCCGAGTTTGAAACGATCACCAAATTTGAGGCAAGTCTTTTGTCAAATATCTAAAATTAAACATTAATATTAGTTCATGCGAAGTTTAAACATTTAGAGTTTCCTACATTATCTTAGTGTCAAGCCTAAAATCCACCCGTTCTTGCACCAAATTGTCTTGGCCAAGGCATCTCACGCCAAGGTGTCCGTGCCAAAGTGTCTCGCACCTAGGTGTCCTGCGCCAAAGTGTCTCGCACCAAGGAGTCCCACACCAAGGTGTCCTGAACCAAAGTACGCCTGTGCCAAAGTGGGCCTGCACAAAAGTGGGCCTGTACCAAAGTGTCTCGCGCCATTGGTGTCCTGCTCCACAGTGTCTCATGCCAACATGTCCTGCATCGAAGTGTCCCGTGCAAAGTGGACCTGTGCCAAAGTGGGCCTGCACCAAAGTGAGCCTGCACCAAAGTGGGCCAGCACCAGTGGGCCTGCACCAAAGTGGCCACACCATCATGTCCTCGACCCCTCTGAATGGCCCCTCCTGGTTCATGGGTCCCAGACCCATCATTTAATCCACCACTGATTGAGATGTAATGAGATCGCATTGACCTTTTTTGGGCAGTCTTTTCTCTTATTTCCCTATTTATGGAACATCTTTTCACTTCACTTGCTCATCACCAGGTCTATCTTAACTTCCTCAAACCTCTGCCTTTCCCCATGTAGTCCACAATTCCCATCCTCTTCCACACTTCCCCAGTGTTCTCCCTTCTATCACCTTCATTTCTAAACAAAGTTTCTGACCCATACAGTGCCAAGAACTATATTAATGTGTCCATCAATCTTTTCTCTATGTCTCTCCTCAGATGTCCCCTCATCAATGCCCCTCTTTTCTACAATGCTACCTTTGCTAGAGTGATTCTACATCTGATTTCCCTACCACTAAATTCATTTTCCTCCAACATACAACCTAAGTACAGTGTGTCCTCGTTTAACATTGTTAACTCGTTCCTGAAAAAGTAGAAGTTAAGCGAAACAACGTTAAACGATGCAGTATTTTCCATAAGAAACAATGTAAAAAATTAAAATCGGTTCCAAACTTAACAATTCTTGAAGTTATTGGTGGCGGCCGATACTTTGTGGAATTCCATTATAGGAAAAGGATAAATTACTTTGCACTTATTCCACTGAAGAGTATTATTTATTGAGCCAACATGTTTCACTGCACTGCAGCATCATCAGGACTGCTTACAAGATAGATAACCCTCAATATATAGTCACATGGGGGAGGGAGAGGGGAATGGTAAGGAGGGTGGGGGTGGAGGAAAAGGCATTGTTTGACCCTTGGGTGTGCAGGTGGGAAGGAGAGGGCTGGGGGAGGGGGTGAGGGAAGGGGTGGAGGTTTTGGGCTGAGCGAGGGTCTGAGGAGAGGAGGGGGCGGGGGAGAGGATGACTGACCGAAGGTGATGGGAGGGTTTGTTTGGGATTAACTGCGGGAGGTCGAGGAGTGGGGAATGGAAGGGAAAAACGTGGTCACTAGTGATGCGTTCTTTTCTCCTCACGGCCGATATTATGTACAATTGTTCCAAAATATCCGTTCTGGTCCCCTTGCTCTCCTTATGCGTCATTTCCGGGATGAAGTCAGCCTGATGTCCTTCAGCCAGGAGGTGAGCCGCGAACTGTGACTTCCCCTCCTTCTTCTCGTAGTCCTTCTTGTGCTCGGCTGCTCGGGTCCTCAGGCTTCTCCCAGTCTGCCCAAAATATGATGCCTTGCAATCGGCGCACTCTAGCCTGTAAATGCCACTTTGGTCCATTGTGTTTATGGAGTCTTTCACTTTCGGGAGTAAGTATTTAAGGTTTGTTGCGTTGTGGAAGGCTGGTTTGATGCCAAGGTGTTTCAGATATTTGCCTAATCTTAGTGAAATATTCCCAATGTAATTTATTTTTCGCCAGCGTTGGGCTTTCTCTGGTTCAACTGAATAAATTTGTCTGATGGCTGCTACTTTTTGCTTTTTAGCTTCTATTTTATTAATTATTGCCATTATTATTATTATATCAACAATTTTCGACCTACAGAAATAGAGATTTTAAATAAAGGCCTTAAATACTGCCCCAACCTTCCCAATGGGGC
The DNA here is from genome assembly GCA_963573305.1 of Pyrrhosoma nymphula. Lineage (NCBI taxonomy): Eukaryota > Metazoa > Arthropoda > Insecta > Odonata > Coenagrionidae > Pyrrhosoma > Pyrrhosoma nymphula. The sequence continues at coordinate 61,348,675 of OY754339.1, read as the reverse complement.
AAAAGAAATTGCTGATCTTATAGTGGATTGTGAAATCATGTGTTTTCCATCCTGAATGGATATGGTTAAATTAAGGAAATTTAATGTGTCATTGACTTGGAGCTCAACTGTAAATTTTATGTTTCCGTGTCGAGAATTTAATATTTTCAAAAAATTATTCACTTGGCGTTTCGTTCCTGTCCATAGGCACAAAATGTCATCCACGTAACGGAACCAATAGTGAACTTTCTTCAAGAGTGAGTGGTTGACTTTAAATAATTCTTTTTCGAAATTGTCCAAGAAGACTTCTGCTAATAGAGGTGATAGGGGGGAACCCATAGCCAAACCCTCATTCTGCTGGTAGTGATTGCCGTTGAACACGAAATAATTTTGGTTTACACAGAGTTTAATGAGATATATTAACTCCTTAATTATATCTGGGGGGGCCTGGGATTGTATCAACACTTCCTCTGCAAGCTCCACTGCTTTTTCTTTGGGAACACTGGTGAAGAGGCTCACTATGTCGAACGACACTAACCAACCTTTCTTCGGGGGTGTCACATTGTCTAGGTAGGTGGCTAGTTCAAGGGAATTTTTGACACTGTGGGTGCTACGGAAATTAGTATATTCCATAAATTTATTCTTTAGCACTCGGGCGAGAGTATGTGCTGGTGATGAGATACCAGAAATCACAGGGCGAATAGGGATGTCAGGTTTGTGCACTTTCGGCATGCCGTAGAAACTAGGGGATAGGGGATTCATCACTATCACTCTCCGTATTTCCGTCGGCGATAAAAGGGCTTGGATATTAGAAAGAGCGTTTTTACACTCTCTTTGGAATTTAGCCATGGGGTCTTCTTTAAGTAATACGATGTTATTGGCTTTGATGAAGTCCATACACTTATTGATGTAGCTATGGCGATCCAAGATCACTACCGAATTCCCTTTATCCGCTTTCATAGCTAAGAGTCCATTATCGATTAAAGATATTTTCAAGGATTTAATGGTGGAAACTTCACTTGTGTGTTGGGCAAACGAATTCACCATGTTTGCGGCCTCGGTTTTCAGAATAGAGCCAAGGGACTGAGCTATGACGTGTTTAATCGTAAGGTCTTCACTTCTCACTGCCATTTCACAATCCACTATAAGATCAGCAATTTCTTTTGCCCCATTGGGAAGGTTGGGGCAGTATTTAAGGCCTTTATTTAAAATCTCTATTTCTGTAGGTCGAAAATTGTTGATATAATAATAATAATGGCAATAATTAATAAAATAGAAGCTAAAAAGCAAAAAGTAGCAGCCATCAGACAAATTTATTCAGTTGAACCAGAGAAAGCCCAACGCTGGCGAAAAATAAATTACATTGGGAATATTTCACTAAGATTAGGCAAATATCTGAAACACCTTGGCATCAAACCAGCCTTCCACAACGCAACAAACCTTAAATACTTACTCCCGAAAGTGAAAGACTCCATAAACACAATGGACCAAAGTGGCATTTACAGGCTAGAGTGCGCCGATTGCAAGGCATCATATTTTGGGCAGACTGGGAGAAGCCTGAGGACCCGAGCAGCCGAGCACAAGAAGGACTACGAGAAGAAGGAGGGGAAGTCACAGTTCGCGGCTCACCTCCTGGCTGAAGGACATCAGGCTGACTTCATCCCGGAAATGACGCATAAGGAGAGCAAGGGGACCAGAACGGATATTTTGGAACAATTGTACATAATATCGGCCGTGAGGAGAAAAGAACGCATCACTAGTGACCACGTTTTTCCCTTCCATTCCCCACTCCTCGACCTCCCGCAGTTAATCCCAAACAAACCCTCCCATCACCTTCGGTCAGTCATCCTCTCCCCCGCCCCCTCCTCTCCTCAGACCCTCGCTCAGCCCAAAACCTCCACCCCTTCCCTCACCCCCTCCCCCAGCCCTCTCCTTCCCACCTGCACACCCAAGGGTCATACAACGCCTTTTCCTCCACCCCCACCCTCCTTACCATTCCCCTCTCCCTCCCCCATGTGACTATATATTGAGGGTTATCTATCTTGTAAACAGTCCTGATGATGCTGCAGTGCAGTGAAACATGTTGGCTCAATAAATAATACTCTTCAGTGGAATAAGTGCAAAGTAATTTATCCTTTTCCTATAACAATTCTTCATTTCATAACAATAATGATTTCTGCAAAGCACAACCATAAAAGGTTGGATATATGGCATTATTGAATGAAGCGTTCAAACTAATTTTCTAAAACATTTTAATGATGAAACTGATATTTTCACTCACAAAAGAAATTTTGGAATTATTCTCTATCCTGGCGGTACGAAAACTACAGGTGATAGGAACTTACTGTTGATATTTAAAAATACAGGGGACCTGGTTGAAAGGCATTACCAATGGATTAATGCACAAAAATTGCCAATTTCCTTAAACATTTGTGTTTTTACGGACTACTTCGTGTCATCCTCCGCTGATTTACGGCGTATTTTAATTACGTGGGCAGTCGAACAGATGACACCACTAGTCAGAGAGCTTCATATCTTAGATGAAACAAACTGAAAAGGCATTTTTAAAACAATAAGCACCAGGTTTCCCTCCTATATTTCTGATATTTAGTGTTGTTAGCACCGGTTTCCCTCTGAGTAAACATAAATGTTTGTTCTTCAATGCGGGAGCGTGCGCATGCAATGCAGTGAAGGGTAAAAATTTCGCTCGCTGCAATCGTGAAGACGTAGGAAATCAATTAAAATAGTGAGTGAAGTAGGGAAGCTTGGTGCTGTGCACAAAATTTTTGTTATTTCGTGACAATTTTTTAGGAACAGTATCACCCTCGACGATTTACTGCATCATAGAGGGTTTATAAAACTTCTTCTTACACACTAATTCAACAAGAAAAACATGTTTTCGATTCACCTCAAACAGCAGTGAATCAACTTTTTCTACCACCAATTCCACCTTATGGCGGTATGGGATTTTCAGGTATTTTTCCCATAGATATCTGCTCCTGGATCTACCATTCAGACATGGTATTATTAATACCATGCCTTTCAAGATGGTACACTAACATTGGTTTGAGTTTAAAATCACCCGATGCATTGCCCCCCAATAACAGGGTAGTAAATAATAAGCAAATATAACAATTATGAAACAAATAAGGCAATAATTATTTGCTCAGGTAAACCTTTTACACACGTTATGGGGAGTTAACACCAAACTTATCCGCCGAATGGAAATTACGCATCACATGCACCAAAGTCCTATTCGTTATTCATTTTTTTTTTGTTGCGCAAAATTTTAACAACGTTATCGTGAAGCACTGACGATGTTGAACGATTAAGGGTTTTAATTGTTGGACAACGTTATCGCAAAACAATGTTAAATGGGACAACGTTAAAAGAGGACACACTGTACATGAACCTGCTCTATTTTATCCCCTCCGACCCTTAAATTCAGGATTCCATTCTTACTTCTAGATAATCTCATTACCTTCATCTTCCAATGATTTATCTTCATCCCATACCTATCACATTGTACCACTAACAAACTCATTGTTGACAGCAACCTCTTGAATGACTGGCTGACTTACACTAGGTTATCAGCAAATCTCACTGACTATATCAGCTTCCCTCCTACTATATTGTCGTACCCCGACAATAAGACTACATGACGAACTGTATGGTTGTGTCGTTTGTCGTATTTTTGTGTCCTCGATAGGATCACAAGGGTTCGTAACTCATTTTAGGATCGCATATCAACTGGCAGGAGACGTTGGATTAATAACAACGTCTCCTGCCAGTTGATATGCGATCCTAAAATGAGTTACGAACCCTTGTGATCCTATCAAGGACACGACAATATTTTCACCTCCACCTTCCCCCACACTCCTGTATTTCTTCTGAATACACATTAAAAAGTAATGGTCATAGAAGGTGCCCCTACCTTACTCCTCTTCCTACTGTGGCCCATTCCGATTCTCCATCAACAACCCTTACCCAAAAATTTTTAATAAAATAAACGTTTACAAACCGCATAAAAATTATAACTTACGACCCGGGTCCTGGCACTTGAGCGTCATCATCAGGTCAGTTGATGATGATGCTCAAGTGCCAAAACCCAGGTCATGAGTTATAATTTTTATGCGGTTTGTAAAAAGTTTATTTTATTAAAAATTTTTAAAAATGGAAAACCACAAAGTTACCAGATAAAGTCTGTTAACCCTTACCTATGCCATCTGGTTCAACATGGAGTTAAAGTTAATGTCACACTTACAAAAGGTCATGCTTAGAGGATAAATATGAAAACGAAATGTATAATTCTACATGAAAATTAATTGTAACTACACACAATGAAAATGGAGAAAACTCACCAATTTTGCAAAGGATAATCCTTGAAGTTTACCATTCTGAGGTTCAGCTGCTGGTTTTGGAGTTGGGAGTGATAAATGGCTAACAGTATTTGTAGGTATCACATTATTGCTGCTCCCACTTGGTGGCCAATTAGCTGAAATTGGAATTGGTCCAACTGCAGAGTCAGGAGGAGGAGGAGAATCTACAGAGAGGCCAGATAACTGAACCAAACGTCCATCTGGCATTCGCAAAAGAACATTCACAACTGATTCCATTTTCAAGCTATCAGATGCATTGCCTTTTGGCTTGGTGGACCTACATTAAATAAACATGAAAAATAAAAATGTTATTCAGAATTTCATCACTAGATCATTATATTTTTGCCAGTTTCTCTAATTACATTTTGGCTCAATGAACCAGTAGAAAATAAAAGTGACATAAAACTGTTATTCAGAGGCAGTTATCTTTAGAGTGTGACATTAACTTTTCCACTATTTCTCTCCTTCGCCTCTACACATGGCATATTGTCAATCACCCACATGATGAAAACACCTTTGTTGGCCAGAAGTCCTATTTTGTAGCAACACAAATTTTATAAGCAAAGAACAAAATTTTAAAACTGGTTCTAACATCACCTCTATTCCAAGTTCTTCCTCATCTGTGTCCTAATAATATACTTTACAGACTAATTCCTCACCAAATACATCAACAATAAATTATGAAATGATAAACACGAAAAAGATTAAATTTGTCATGAAAAAATCATTTGACTTGACCAGGATATGAACTGGGATTCCCCAATTGCCAGTTAGGTGTGTCAGCCAGTTACACCACCAAGGCATCACAGTTTAAGGCAAATTTCAGTAGGGGTTTATTGGGAGAAGATGTTCTCATCTCCAGCCTACACTGTAGCACATGGGATGTAGTCATGCTTGATAAGCCACTGTCGCAGAGGATAAACCAAACACTGTCCCTTTAGAACTACAGTACGTGAACAACAGTAAATTACACAGATCAGGCAGTAATAAATAGGTGTTGAACCCGGCAATAATCACACTTCATCTCCTGTGCAAAGCATTGAACACCTGCATGCATCCTTTAACCACCTATTGCATCATTTCCAAACATGGCTTAAATGATATTCCATCGTAGGTTTCCGCAGCGTTTCGATGAATTCTTCTCCATTTTTGGGTTTCCACCACGTAGGGTGCTTTTATTAGACTTGGCTGAAATGGTTAGTCCACATGAGGATCCAAAGGGAGCAAAAAACAAAAGACAAAACATAAAACAAAAGACTCCAATCGACCCAAGTAGTACGTGGAGGCTTCTTAGGTGCATTCCTTGTACTAGGGTGTTAGCAGTTAGCGTTTATTTGACTCCAATTTAGCTAGCCTTGTAGCTCTGCATCCTCCCTAACCAAGGTAAAGCTGCTCCAGTAAAGGCCACAGCCAGCCTTGTGCACCAGCTCTCTAAATTAGACCACCCTGCCCCATTAAATAAAATCCATAAAACGGGGCATGGTTGGTATCTACATATGATTGGTAATAATAGTACTTTGGTCATACAAGCAAATATGAATGTGTCCCGTAGCTTGATATTATGGTCAAACTCTGCAAATAGCCAATTATAGAAAATTTTAGGGAAAAAAATCACCTCAAATCTTTCTTGGGATGGTCATGTGCTCTATATACTTATTCTATGCATTTTATTAGGTTTTCACTATCTTAATGTACTTGTTATGCTATATGTGGACTGTTCTGTGCCCACATCATATCAAGTACCGAAGGTCAGTAACTTGCCTCTTTCAGAATAAAAATACAGTGAAACCTCGTATTTGCGTCATCGGAAATTACGTTTTTCCGCAATTTACACCACTTTTGCAAAGTCCCATTCAATTTCCTGTTTCCAACGTATGCAGAACCTCGAATTTAGACTATACATTTTTCAGTTTTCCCACAATTGGCACCACAACACACTCTTGCAAAAAATAAAATTCACTTCTTAAGCTCATTACTCATGCATATCATCCTTTGTAAAACACTTTTTGACTTTGTCTTGTACATATATGCAGAAAAAAAAAGAAAGAGAGCATCAATAGGACCTGTTTTAAGGAAGAATTTGAATGTGGCGGGAATAGTATACAGCGCCACTAGTAACAGAAATTTGAACTACATCAACTCGTAATCTGCCAGATATGATTCAAGCTATGAAATGAAGCGTAGTATTTGTTTATGCAAGGCATTTTCAATCCAGTTAGTGATACTTCTATAATATCATTCTTTTACTGTTTATATGCATAAAAATTATAATAAAGATCTGGTTTTAACTTCGTAAATCACTGAAAGATATTTTTCTTTTCCGGCGAATCTGTTGACACCCCTACGATCGAGGGCCGTGTCGGACATCGAAATGCCGGAAGACATGGAACTTTTCACCCGTTTGGACACCCCAAAAGCTTTAATTCGCAAATAATCATTTTTAGAAAACATATATTTGTTGATATAATGAGGAAAATTTAAGCATGCCGAAATAAAAATGAAAACTACAAAACATTTTCATGAAGCAACAACACTCCTTGCCGCAGCCAATTGATTAATGTGATTGACGATCAGTTGTTTCATCGTTTTTGATGCTATTGTCACGTAGGGAGTTAAGAAATTAAGATTTATTTCAATGGAGCAGTTTAGCCTGCTTCATCTACATTGTGGTTTCAGGAGGCTGGTGAGGATAAACTTCTACTTTTTCTGCAACCCATAGTTTTGTGCCGTAGCTTCACGCCGCTGGCATCACTCCGCCTGCTCAGATCGGACATGGTCATAATATCTGTGTGTACGTAGCAAAGAATTTTAATGAAGTTTCTTGCACCTTACAGCCACAGAATAAGCAAGAAAGCATTATATTTAAGCATGGCTAAATGTGCCCGCCATGAAGTAGCGTAGCCGTGGCAAGTCACAAAACTAAAAGTAGCGGTTACTCAGTCAACGGTGAGGACTTCAAACTGCAATGTGTGTAAGTTAATTGTATAATTCGTTTAGATTTCGTGTACAATTATTTTTTAATGAAATTACCGTGAAATACTTAAAAGTTACCTTATATTCCAGCAATCAAAGGAAATAATTCAATAAAATGCAGAGTCAAAATCTCTTAAAACAACGTTTATGATTAAGATTTTTTGATTTCTCGGAATATGTATGAGGTGGTTTTCGCATCACTGCCAGACTATAGCGCGCTTCTGGATGACCGGATTATAGGTGCTCGACTGAAATTAAACCGGCGGGGGAGTATTAATTTTTTACTTAAGTAGAAACAATGAAGAATGAAAATGGATTCTTATCCAGATATGATGAAAAATGAAAGAACTCGTGGTAGACAACTGAGATCATTTGCACTGCCTCGATTCCCGAGTTATAACTATGATAGGCAAGACACACAGTTTGAACAGCACACAGTGTGTGCTGTTCAAACTCTAAGAAATTACTTAGTAGGTAGTGATTTCTGTTGGCAAATGCTTGAGGAACTGCAGAAAATTGACAATAAGTGCATAATATTATTTACAGGCAGAGGAAGTCCAAGCAGTAGAAAATATCAATTTTTTAAAAATAATCATGCTACATTCATTAGATAGTTTCAATGGTTGCTATAATAACAAATATAATGTAAATAGCCCTGCCATATTCATCCTTTCTTAATTTTCAATTTTCTAATTCTCTAAGATGTTTAATGTATTTTTTCATCAAATATAAACTAGTTCAAGGAATAAATTGTGACATTGCTCTTTTCAGTGTTTCTTAATTTTACCCTTACTCCAGTGAAAGACCATGGATGTAGAAGTGAAAATTCTACTTTTCACACAATTTGCATTTTCCTGCAATTTACACTTTTTTTCTAGGGTCCCTGGAAGATTGTAATTTAGGGGTTTTACTGTATTTCCAGTTTTTAGATAGCACGTCTTCAAAAGAGCACCATGACTTGGAAAAATAGTATCACAATGTACTGTAACATGAAAAATCTCTAACTTCATCAGGTTTCAAACCTGGGCTCTAAGAATAGGAAGCCTGTACACTCCCCAGCAAATAAACCCAGTTACCTTTATTTATCGAATTAACCTTTACTAATCTAAGAACTATAATTACTATAAGAACTGCTTTACCGCCCATGATTTGCTTACCCCTACTGTAGGGGCAACTTACATTTCTTCGGCTGGCACATTTTCCACCACTTTGCGATCAGCTTCTGGAGCTTTCTTCAAATGATTCAGCACTATAACATCATCACTATCATCCAAATCAACTGAGAGGACCTTTTCAGTGACTGATTTGTCTTCAAGTGAGGTGCTAGGCAAATGCTCCTCACTTTCCTTGGCTGAATCCTTGGCACACAACTGTCCACTGCCAGAAGCATTACTGGATCTGCTGCATGGAACACTCTCTATCAAGGGGAACACATGAGGAGTGTGCAGCATGTCATCAGGTTGTGGGCCAGCAAGGGGGTCCATCTATCAAAAAAATAATTAAATTTAAATTTAAAGCTCATAATTTAAAAAAATACCTAGCACAGTCATAAAACTGCTCAGTGCAAGCTATGCATTCCTTAACCCTTTCTCGCCAAATCTCTGCCATTGCCTACGAGGATTTTCCTACACAAAAGAATGAAAGCCTGTGATAGCTGACGATGGGTGAAGGGAAGAGACCGCTGCTGAAACAATAATCCCACCCATATTACTTTATCCACCTCTTCAGACTGCAAAAATGGACAGTAAGAATTCTAGGTAGTAATTCTAAAAAAAGCAGCCGTAGACCTCATTTCAAAAACTTCAAAATTCTTACCCTCCCCTGTCTGTATATATTTTCCAAACTATAACCTTTGTATATCAACACAAAGCTATGCTAAACATAAAAACCAATGCTGAGGTGCATAGTTACAACACAAGAAGTTGTAATGATTTAGGAATTGCGACTCACAATTCCGCCCTATTTTCCAGGAACCCTGGGTATGCCAGGGTGAGATTTATGAATGTACAGTCAAACCTCTTTAGAACGAACTTCTATAGAAGACAAGTTCTCTATGCAACGAAAAAAAGTTACGGTCCCGATTTTCTTCCCATAAGTTATGCGTATTTTCATCCTCTGTACAACGAACCTCTGTACAGCGAAACTTTCTCTATAACGAAATAAATTTTTGGCCCCGAGTCAATTTTTTACCTCTTTAGAAAGAAATAATGAAGTTTGTGATTTCCTATCCTCCATTTCATTGATATCATTTGCGCTTCGAAATAGACGCTTTCAATTTTTTTAAAAGGGGGTACAGTAGAACCTCGGATATACGACCCTCTCATATATGACGTCCTCATTTATGCACAATTTTTTTTTGGTCCGGTAAATAACCCCATAAGACCCCATGTATTTCCAACCTCCCTTATGAAACTTCATTTATACGACGAACTCCGTTATAAACCGTTTTTTTCCAGTCCGATGGTAGGAAATTCCTCACTTATACGACTTATCAGCGAGTTAACTCACCTACGGAGCTTCATAAATTCCGAATTTGAGGGACTGTTGCGGGTTTATCGTGAGAGTAAGGAAAATGCGAAAGGTATCAATCTTTAGGCAATTTTAATGGTAGCAAAAGGAATTCATCAGAATGGAAAAATAACCGACCGTTTGGAAGCAACGGACGGAAAACCAGAGTCCTGCGCAACCACTGGATGAAAAATCGGCCATTTTTAATTTTTTAGGACGGTTTTGGAAAAATAAATCGCGTTTTTGCGACGGAAAACCACAGGCCTGCGCCGGCGCCGGACGAAAAATCCGCCATTTAATTTTTTTTCGGTGGTTTTAGGATAAGAAGTCCGGGTTTTCGCTACTTATTCCTGAAGTGCATGTCATTGCGCATACGCGTGTCAACTTTTAATGTCATATCTCCATTAGTAGAGATGAATGAGTATTGTTTCATTCCATGAGGGAATGAAACAGTTGAGAATCTTACGAAAGGCGCCATTTTGCCAGATAACTATGAGGGTTAGAAAAAAACGGAAAGCAAGAAGTTGTAGACCTCACGAAGGGATGAAAATATCTACTAGTCAAAATTGAGGTCGAACTCTTAGTTTAGGAGCTAGAATCGAAAAACCACAAAAAACGGGAAATTTTTCGCCAAATTTCGAGTTTGAGGCCCTCTGGTGAGGAAACTATGAGGCGTAGAAAGACCAAAAGGCAGATTTTTCGTCCGGCGCCAGCGCAGGCCAGTGGTTTTCCGTCGCGGAAACGCGATTTTTTTTCAAAAAACCACCGAAAAAAAATAATTAAAAACGGCCGATTTTTCGCCCAGCGGTCGCGCAGACCTCTGGTTTTCCGTCCGTTGCTTTCGAACGGTTGGTTCTTTTTCCATTCTGACGAATTCCTTTTGCTACCATTAAAGGCTGGTGGGTGGCATCTTGTAGGAAATTCAATTATCTGCTCTGAATGTTTTGTCAGATTCCAGATCGGACGCACCGTTAAAAAATTACAGCACTGGAACCCGCGGTCGCTTTTTCGAAAAGTCAAAAATCCACAATTTAAAATCACGTTTTGGGGGTTTGCACTCTTTAGATGACGAAAAATCAGAGTAAATTTATTGTTTATAATTTCAAAATAGCTGAATGAATATGATATGTATATAACTTCTAATATCAATTGCTTTCTGATATTTAATAGAATCTCTAAACTATTTTCAGTTAGATCTGTTCATGTCTAGTGATATTCTATTTTAGAAGAAAACTGTTTAGTAAAGGAAAAAATTACCTATTAATCACACCATATGTTTTAGTAAGCAATACTCCTGCATTAGTTGGTGCTTGTTTGTAGAACATGAACAGGCAATAAACATCGATAAAAAATGTGCCAAGCATTAATTGAAACTAATTTTAAGCCCTGCTGGTAAAGTGCCAAGAATGCTGACTATTAGACCAAGAAATTTAACTTTGGTAATATATCTTACCAAATTTCAGGAATGCAAATGCACATTGTTTCTTTCTTGGTAACATGAACATGCTTACATTTGTAGAGTTATTTGTAAGTATGATAAATTATTAGTTTTCATTTGCCTGTATCCAAACATGTAATTGCAACCATAAAACAAAGCAGACCAAATTAGACAGTTGAAAAGGGTTTCTTGTTCCCTAACTATGAAACCTCTGCCATATCAAAATTTGACATTTTTAAAGTAAATTTGACAAAATTTACCATATATATGTGGGTAACATATCTTATTTAAGTGAATTCATAAATAGATATCAGTCCTTTATTTTCTAAAGAGCTTTTTAGTGCATTAAAATGGGTCATAACTTCTGTACAAGAGAAATCTCTGTATAACAAAAACCTCTATACAACAAAATTTTTTCTTGGTCCCGAGCATTTCGTTCTAAAGAGGTTGGACTGTATTACCTAGATAGATCCGTGAGCCGATCCAACCCATTATTCTCTAAAGCCTTTAGAATCTCTACTGGTATTTGGTCTCCACCGACTGCCTTCCTATTCTTCATTCCTTTTACTACCATTTCTATCTCCCCTTTCATTAATTTAGGACATGTATTGTCCCTCTCCTCATTCATGTCATTCTCCAATTCTATTCCACTTCCTCTTTCTCTTGTGCAGTACAGTTCTTTTATATATTCCTCCCATATTTCCTTCACATCCTTGTTAACTGTTGTAACCCTTCCACACTTATCTCTCATACCTTTCTTCGAAATGGCTCTCTGTTTTCTTGTAGTCAACATTCTCACTATTTTGAACATTTCCTCCATCTTTTTAAATTATGGAGCATATTAGTAAAATATATGATACAGGGGAGTGGCCAGAAGATCTTATCAAAATGTTAATGGTGCCGATACCAAAGATATGTAATGCACAGGAATGTAAACACTACAGAACTATAAGCCTTATCTCACATGTGGGTAAAGTTATAACCAAAGTTATATTGGAAAGAATGAGAAGGAAAATAGAAGAAAATTTAGAGGAAGACCAGTTCGGTTTCCGCAAGGGCAAAGGAACGAGAGATGCTATTGGATTTATGAGGATGTTAACAGAAAGGGTATTAGAGTTGAACCGTAGGATATGCGTATGCTTTATTGATTATGAAAAGGCATTTGATAGGGTCAAATGGGAGATCTTATTAGATCTTCTGAGAGAGATAGACATAGAGTGGAAGGATAGATGATTAATAAAGCAGATGTACATCCATCAGAAAGTTGTGTTAAGAATTGGGATGAGGAGACAAAGGAAACCACAATAGGAAGGGGAGGCAGGCAGGGTTGCTGTCTGTCACCATGTCTCTTTAACTTGTATGCTGACAAACTGCTGGAAGAAGAGATCGGGGAATAAAAGTGGGAGAGAGAGAATAAAAATCCATCAAATATGCTGATGACCAGGCTATAATAGCAGAGAATGAAGAAGAACTTCAGGAAATTAAGGAAAGAATTAGGAAGAAGAGTGAAGACTACGGAATGAGAATAAACAGCAATAAAACTAAGGTAATGAGAATAGCAAAGACAAAGGCCTTAAATATATGGCTGGAGGAAGAAAAATTAAAACAAGTAAGCTCCTTCAAGTACCTGGGAAGTATAGTTACACAGAGTGGCAACTGTACAGAAGAAATTAAAAGCAGAATTGGGCAAGGAAAATTAGCATTTACCAAGATTAAGGAACTGGGGACAGCAAGGAACATCAAGATGGATATTAGGAAAAGATTTGCAAAATACTTTATATGGAGCATTGTGTTGTATGGATGCTAAAACGTGGACGTTGAAGAAGAGAGAAGAAAAGTACTTAGAAAGCTTTGAAATGTGGCTATGGCGACGAATGGAAAAGGTTGGATGGAAAGATAAGATCACGAATGAAGAAATACTGAGGAGGATTGGAGAAGAAAGAAGTATACTGAAAGAAATTAAAAAGAGAAAGGCAAAATGGATTGGACATATTTTAAGGAATAACAGCCTACAGAAATCAATAATAGAGGGGAAAATAGAAGGGAAGAGAGAAAGAGGAAGGAGGAGGCACAGAATGCTGAGGGATATAAAAGAAGGAAGGAGTTACGCAGAGATGAAGAGAGAGGCCCAGGACAGAATGCTGTGGAGACAACGCTACCATTGAAACCTGTCTGTGAACAGAAGCACCAATGATGATGATGATACCTAGATATTTAAGGCAAATAGACAATTTTATATTGTTCAACTCTAGACTTTATCTGTTTTTTGTAATTATCAGTGTTACTCAATTGATGAATTTATGACTCTTATCTCTTGATCATAGATAATTTATTCTACGAGATGTTTTTGGCTACTGATCTTTTATATCTGTACTTTTGTTTTATACTTTACAGTATTACATATATGCTCAACGACTATGATTTTTACAATTCCCATTAGTGGATGTTGATGTGTTCCTTATGTATACCAAAATATGCCATATAGGCACCAATAAAAAAATACATGCTGTTACCACTTGAGACCCAGCTGACTCTCCAGGCCCTTTCCTCAGCAACTGAACTCAACCTTCCGACCCATGAGCAACCTCCCTCATAGCATAAATCTGCGGTCAACTAATTGCATCTGCATTGGTTTATGTAAAAAAATATTTGTCGTGTACTCCAAAAATTTAAAATTGAAAATGGATTCCTTGTGTTTTGCAGAGCATTTGCAATTTTTAAACGAAATTCTAGCATTAATAATAAGAGTTCTCCAGGGTGGCTACTGATATCCAATTCTTAAATTCCCTGACTTTTCCCTGACCTTTCCCTGATGGATTTACCAATTTCCCTGACCAATTACCAAAAGGTCACATATTATTGGAATATTTGGCACTGCTTTTTACATTCTAATGAAAAAATATATTAAACCTTCATAAGTTAAACTCTCATCCAAATTATAGTCGCATCGTGGTAGTTCTGGGAAGTTGAGGATTACTGAAAAGGCATCGAAGGGAAAGTTAACGGTTAATTTACTGGCGGACTCCAGCACAGGTATCACTAAGCTGCGGGAAAAATACAAACCAAAGCCAAGTTGTTGGACTGGATCAAAATCGGATGGCGCGAGTGACCTTCAGAAGCAAATAACAATTTTGTTAACGTGGTTATAACCCCTTGACTGTTAGAGGGAATCAAAAAATGTAAAAATAGTTGGATAAACAAAAAAACGTAAGCGCACCACTACGAGAAAAGACAGGAGGCAATTAGCAACGACAGCATAATATTCAGGGATATCATATTAGAGGTGGTTTGTGACCTGACTAAATTGCTTCGAGAGGGAGCTAAGGGGGGCATTCAACAATTACGTTGAGCGTGAAAGGAGGGGAGGGGAGGAGGACTCTTCTTAGTGTTTCACGAAGGGGGATATGGGAATCGAAGATGATCTTGCGTAAGATTTTGTTTACACGTGAGATCGTACTAGTATTACAATTTTAATAATCAACGTCTCGTATTTTTAGAATTACAAGCATGTATTTACGACGAGCTAGTGTGCTCCAGCTATCTCTTGACCTGAGTCTCGGGAGTTAAAAAAAAACCGGAGGTAAAATTTTCCGAACAACATAGCCTCGGATTACTTGTGATGAGCGTAATACATTGTGATCATGAATTTTAACACTACTAGGCAAATATCGCAATAAGGATATGCAAAAGGGATACATTGTACGTCTGATTCACAACTAAATAACATATATTCACAACTAATAAGATTCATAACTGCATATTCCACGAATTGATGGGGCTTATTCCATGCACGCCAGCGACGGACATTAGTTTTAGTTGGTGAATTAAAGGGCGAGAAAGACTGGGTGATAAACGAAATGGTAGAAAAATAACTACAATTTCCTATCCCAGTTTCTCCCTGACTGTTACGAGAATTCCCTGACATTTCCCTGACTTTTCCAGAAATTCAAAATTACCTGACAATTCCAGGTTTTACAAGTTTTCCCTGACGATCGCCACCCTGGTTCTCATATCCAACTCCTACATATTGGGTCATTGCATGTCAAAGCACCAACAAAAATGTAAAAATTTCCCGTACTATCTGAGATTTGCACGAAATTTGTTGTGTGTTTTCCTTATAAGGTCCTTAGTTTGTATATACAATTTTGATGAAAAATGTGGAGTTTTTGCGGAGATATGGGGGAATGTAAAATTTGGCATTTGTAAAAACAAGTCCTAAAATTTTCCTATTTCTTTCAGTTCTAAGAAAGCTAGAAAGTTCAGGTAAGAATCATTTTTACAAAAAACATAAGTGCATCTTAGTTAACAGTCAAACTTAAAAATTTTAATTTTTTTTAAATTAAAAAATATTGAAAATTTATAATTAAATTTTCAAAATGTACCCCACCTTTGATCCATCTCAAATTTTAGAATCATTTATTACTTTGTATTGGTAAAGAGGCTGCAAAGTTTCATCATTGCAATATTTCATATAAGGGAGAAAAAAAAATTTGTTTATGGCATGCACTTCACCATGTCCACGCCCATCTGGTTGAGTAGCAGTTGGTCCTTTTGCTGTTTGCCAATTGAGTGAGAAATGCACTATAATATACTTTTAACATAAGCTAGAAGTGATACTTCAAAAAAGTACCACTTTACATCATGGGCATTGCTTAAAACAGTTACTTCACAGTCGGGTTTATATAATGGTGGTGCAACTGCCTTCAATAATTGTAATAATAATATGAATGGCAAAAATCTGTAAAACCAGTTAATATTAACGCTGGAAACTCCTTTAAAATTTAAAAACGCTCTGTGGAATACAAGAAATTCATTTCAGAGTTTACATTTTTCATGCCACTCATAGTAGTGGAAGCATTTCCTTCCGTGAAGCTTTGGCTCAAAAGGGATAGGAGAGACGTAATGGTAGGGAAGTTGAGTCATAAAAATGTTTTAAGATGACCCATAAGTTGGAGGTTAACATAAGGACTGTCCAAAAACCTACAAATAAGTAGGTAGAAAATCCAATGACAGTAAGAATTTAATTCCAAAATATCACATGATTGAAACAAAAAATAGCAGGAAAACTCCCTATTTTTGTTTCTATGAAAGAAATTGAAAATATTTATATGCTCTTTCTTTTCAGAGCATTATGATCTGAATTTTTATTTTTTGCATAAGAATAAAGCAATATATTATTTTTTTTAACTCATTCAAATTAATTCCTTTACATCAGTTTAGGGGCCAACGCACTAAGGCCTATGCATCTTAAAATGGAGAAAGTACATATCAACATTGCGACAGTGTGTACTTTTGACTTGCTCCTGATGTGACAATGGCTTCTCAACTACTGAACAATACAATTCAGGACTTGTTCAGGATCTCTCAACTACAAATTTTGTTATAGTAGTGGTTTGGCCATTTTAGTCCTTATGAATAAGACCCAAAAATTTCATCTCAGAAAGCCTTCCTACAAACTGGAGGCAGTGCTTATAGTTCAGTCATTATCATGCCCACCATAACTTTACACACCTCCCGGATTGCCATAGCTGTGCCAGATGTATTAGCTTCAGCAGCCTTCCGAAATTGCTCCTCAAATGGGTTGACATTCTGCAGATCTTGAAAAAGTCCAACTTCCTCACAGTTCCTGATAAATCTTGTGGGCGTAGGGGTCTGATCAGCTGAAAAGAGGTAGCATTGTAGTTAGTGATGGGTTGGTTCCACTCCTTTTCGGTTTTGGTCTGGTTCTTAGCTTAGGTTTTAGTTTTCAATTCTCTCTTTTGGTTCTCAGTTATGACTGTGAATTTACACACTTTCATTGCTTTACTCATTTTTATAAAGCAAGATAAACTTTTTTGCTTTATTACCAACCATATCTAGGATGGAATACAAAATATAATCGACATCACTTACTTCTTTTTAGAAGGAACTTTTCAGGCTTGTTTTAAGAAGATGAGGGAGAGAAGTATACAGCTGAAATAAGCAAGAAATTTCAAAATAATTCAGACTACTGAATTTGATAGTTCAATATCGATATTTTCAGACTATGTTGGTAAACCAGGCGATCTGAGTCTACATTTTTCCAGGATCGTATTGCACTTCACTCCAAACACTTTTTTATCAAATTTCCTATAAAAACTGCGTATTGTGTCAGTATGAAAACACCAAAACATTTTGGGGCCTACTTCGAGGTATATAAAAGAGGAAAACAAGTATATAAAGCAAACAAACATACATTCCAACCTGCAATTTCATGGCTCGGCTCTGTTAGGCTAGCCCGCCATGGTGCCCACCTGCACTGCGGCCAAGCAGAGCTGGCAGGGTAGTGCTGGACTGTGCAAAGGGATGAGGGGGAAGGCGAAACATAGTTGGAGAGCGGGAACACAGCAGTGGCAGAAGATGAGCACAGTGCAGTGTTGAGCCAAGCAGAAGGCAAGCAAAGGCACAGTTTTAACCCCCCTCTTTCTGCCCTAAAAGAATTCTGCTGCCGTGCAATTACCAGGGCTTTTTGGAAAAATGCAAACATTCCTGAGTATTCCAGGTTAAATAATTTCCCTGAGTTCTCCCGGTTTTCCAGGTCACTGGACACCCTGTTATTGCTGTCGCTGATGAACTGTAGATTGTTATAATGCCAACTGAAGGCTCTAGTGGTTAGTTAAACATAGTGAAATAGGTTGCGAAACCATCATACAATAAGAAGGTGCAACTTCTGTTCTAAAAAGAATGATACTGGGTTATAAATGAGCATGGCTCTGGAAGTGACACAGCTGTCTATAAAGAACCAGAACCCTTAGGATAACTACATTTGTAAAGAAATGCAATCTCTGATGTAGTGAGTGATCTTCTCGATTACCTTCATTAATGAGAGATAATTCCGAGCAGAGAATGTACTCGTAATTCATTAAAGCTGTTTTCTAAGTTTCCGAAAATGGGCTACAAGTTGCTTTAAGTGAGCTGGAAAGTCACAAGGATGCCACATGTGGTAATGACAACTTTCCTTGTACCCTGCGACTTTGGGAGCTCTAAAACTGTGCAATACAATGAAATTCAACCTAAGCAGATCTCACCAATGGTAAAACAAAAAGTGTACAGTAGCACTAATGAATACTGTAGAAAACAGTAAGTGTACCATAGCCCTGCCAAAAACAGCTGCTGCTGTATTACTTCCTCGGCGCTTCAGCCCGGTATGGGCTTTGGCCTCCCTCAAGACGCCTGTCCATTCTCTTCTGTTCTGCACTTTCTCCCACCATCTTACGATCCTCATAGCCTTATATCTTCTTCCAAATCCTACATCCATCTTTTCCTTGGTCTTCGTCTTTTTCTCTTTCCATCCATATTTCCATGTAGCAGCTTCTTAGGCATCCTTTCTTCATTCATTCTTTCCACATGTTCTAGTCAAGCAAACCGTTGGGTCTTCACAAATCTCACTACAGTCGGATCCGAATTTAATGTCTTCGCATTTAACGTTTTTCCGCATTTAACGTTTATTTTTTGAAGTCCCGATTCATTCCCTATAAAAACAATGTAAAAATTGTCCTAATTTAGCATCTCCGCATTCTGTGTTTTTCCGCATTCTAGGTTGTAAAAAATTTTCCCGCACAAGGTTTTTTTACCCGATTTAAGGTTTATTCATGACGATTCATGCAAATGATTATCCATACATCAGTGATGACTATCACCAGCATTAATGAACATACGAACATTAAGATAATGTGTGCTCTTGGTAATACATACATAAATGTAAAACCGCATTTTCCCCGATAGTAGGTTTAACCCAATGATGATATGGCATATTACGCAGTTGAAATCGTCAAAATTTTCCCGGGAGCTGTGTAGAAAAAATGAATGTCGAACTGCGCACCATGAGAGAAACTTGCATGCGCAACAGCAGCTTAATTTCTCGGAGCTACAAATCAAAATTGACTGCTAAATAAGGGATTCTCATAATGTTGTACCATCAGTAATATTCTCATAATCGGAAAGTATCGATATTTTGCAAAATGAAATGTCTGTCTTTCGCTCGTCTTTAATGATGATTTTTCGAGTACATAGCCCACACCTCACTTTTACAGAATAAAATGGGTGTAAAAATGCTTCGAGACCACTGAGAAATACGTAAAAATGGAATTTTTAACGCTATTAACTGTCCACACTAACATTCCCAGTGGGAATTTTCCTTAACTCCATTTTTCTTAGGAAAATTTCCAACATCTATTAGGTGCCGCAGTGACAAAGACAATAAAATTAACCCCAGAAAACGCCGAGGTTAGCTTCATGTCATTATTAAGTTACGGCCACACAAAAAAAAGGCGGGAGGGTTGAATTACAATGTGTTTTGTCTGAAGGTTCAAATTACAGCATTTATGAGTTAGGGTTGGATGGTCGGTAGTAAGGGTTTATTTTGTTGCGTAACAGATTTAAAAATACAATGTATTACACAAATACTATTTAAATAAAAACACTTTGAATTCAGAAATATCGTTCAGTGATTTTGTTGAATGTGATGATGACCTGCAGACCAGTGGCATTGTTTCAATATGGGAATAGTGTGGTACAACAAATGAAACAGATTCTAACTGCAGTGAGAATGAGGATGAGGAAGTGCCGACAGTGGCTACCTTTTCGGAGGCTGTGGTTGGACTTGAAAAATTGAAATCATACTTTTCATCCATTGAAAACAATCAATCTAATTTAGTGATGGTTTCAAAACTGGAAAATGAGCTACTTCTTAGTTACAGTAAAAAAAATAAGCAGAGTAAAATTTCAGATTTTTTTAAAAAGTAGCTGTTCAGAAATATAATTAGTCTCTCCTAAAAGTTTTAAAATTGATAATAAATTCCTGAGTTGTCAGAAGGCTAATGCATTGTATTTTTTGTTAAGGCATTTTCATTTTTGGTTCATTTTTCATTTATTTTTGTTTTGTCACTGAATCCAACCTTCTTTGGGAAGAGCATATAAAACTAATTAAAAAATTTTATTGTTGTATGTGACCCCTTTTATTGACTTGAAATTATATTTCCTTTTCGTACAAAAAGCTATTCTAATCATTACAGACCCTAAACCCTCAAAAAAATGACAAGTCCTCATTTAGTGTTTTTCCGCATTTAGTGTTTTAAATTTTGTCCCCCCTGAAAAACCTTAAATCAGGATTCTACTGTATATCTTCGCCTCTGATAATATTTTCTATTTCCCTGTTTGTTCTTATCCTCCATGTTACACCATCTGTCACAGGGCCATATATCCTTCGCAAAACTTTACGTTCAAATATCCGCAGAGCTTGCTCATTTCCAGCAGAGATGGTCCACGTTTCTGCTCCGTATGTCACAACCGGTCTGATAAGTGTCTCATAGATCTTGTCTTTCATCTCCTTAGATAGCAGAGTGGACTTCAGGAGCTTTATAATAGCAAAGTAAGCCCTATTTCCAGCCATTATCCTTTTGTTGATCTCTTCTGTAATTGAGTTCTTACAGTTTAAATTAGTACCAAGGTAACTGAAATATTTTACATTTTCAATGTTATACTGCCCAAATGTAATGTTTTGAGTCCACCTTCTATCTTCCATGGCCGACATTTTCATGTATTTCGTTTTTCTCTCATTAATTCTAAGCCCTATATTCTTATTCTTCTGTTCTAAAATTTTGAATATTTCTTTCAGAGAATCCATACTCCGTGCCACTAGAACTATGTCGTCGGCATAGGCCTGAGTAGATTTATGCACAATTGTTCCCTCTAACCTCAGTTCTTTCATGGGTTTGTGTAGACAAAGATTAAATAGTACTGCAGAGAGAGAATCTCCTTGTCTCACTACAGTTGTTATCTCAAAGGCTTCACTAGTCTTGCCTTCGATATAAGCCTTAGCTTGAGATCCTTCCATAGTCATATTTACCAACTTGATTAGTTTTTTTGGTATTCCAAATCCCTCCAATGCATTCAACATTTTTCTTCTATTGACACTATCAAAAGCTTGCTGGAAATCAATGAAAAGCACATGTAGGTCAATGATGTACTCATAACATTTCTCTATGCTTTGTTTCATTACCAAGATTTGGTCGGTTGTTCCTCTTCCCAGCCTGAAGCCACATTGGTATTCACCAAGGATTTCTTCAGCATAGGTGTTAAGTCTCCTCTGCAGTATACTAGAGAATATCTTATATGTGACATTTAATAATGTGATTCCCCTATAGTTGCTGTATTGCAACTTATCTCCCTTCTTGAAGATAGGGCAAATAAAACCAATCTTCCATTCTTCAGGCATCTCTTCTTTCTCCCAGATTTCACATATCAGTCTGTGTAGGTTCTTAATTAAATCTTTTCCTCCACACTTGATTAACTCCGATACAATTTGATCTTCCCCTAGAGCTCTCCCATTCTGCTGCCGCTTCACAGACTCCACCACCTCCTCTATTGATGGCCTGCCATCTCCATGTCCACCCTCATGTCCAACATTCCTCCACCCTCCTCATCTCTCTCATCCATATTCAGCAATTCCTTTAAGTACTCGGCCCACCTTCCCAGTACTTCTTCCTCTGTTCCAACCAACCTCCCATTCTTATCCTTACATGCGTTTGTTCTTGGTTGAAATTTTTTTGTCATCCGTTTGATTGCCTGGTATAACTTTCTACTTTCATTTTGTGTTCAGTTCCTCAATCTTTTCCATAACCCTCAAGAATTGTTTTTTTCTTTTTTCGTAGTATTCTATTTGCTTGTTTTCTGCTTTCTTTATATCTTTCGACATTTTGTCTAGTCTCTTTCTGGATAGTGTTTTTCTATTTATATTCTTCCTTTCTATAGCTTTTCTGTACTCATTATCAAATCATTCTTCATTCCTTGCTCTCTTTCTATCCCCTATAGTCTCCTTTGCAGCCTCTTCCATAGCCTTCTTTATATTAAGCCATTTTCTCTCTACTGAGTCAGCTACACTCAGGTTCTCTGCTCCTTCTTTCAGTTTCTTACCCAGGGTTTCCTGGTATTGGGCTATAGTTGCTGGTTGCCTGCACTTTTCCACACTCCACTGTGTTCTCTTGGATCCTTTAATACGTCCCACATTCGCAATTCCTTCCCTGAGCTTGGCCTTTACCAAATAATGGTATGAATCACAGTTCGGGCCTCTTGCAGACCTCATGCCCATGACTGAAGATGCATGTCTTCTGGAAACCAAAACGTGATCAATTTGGTTGACCACTCCTGTACCTGCCATTTTTCGGGTTCCCTTATGAGTATCTTTGTGTGAAAAACCGGTACTTTTGATTGTTAGCCCTTAAGCTTCTGCCAAGTGGCTTAGCATCTTTCTGTTTTCATTTTTTTCGGTATGTAAAGTGTTTTCCAGCTACATGCTGCAAGAAGTCCTCTCTTCCTTTTTGCATAGAAATCTCCTAGGAGAATCAACACATCATATTTAGGTATCTTGCTGCATTCTCTATCCAGTCGGTCATAGAGAGCATTTTTCCCATCATCATTAGCATCTTCTGTGGGTGCATAAGCTGAGATGATAGATAAGTTTCTAAAACGTCCTTTGAGCCTTATCTTACACATTCTATCCCCCAAAGGTTCAAACGTTAAGCAGCTTTGCTTCATTTTGGTATTAAGGATAAGCCCTGTTCCACATTGTCCAGTTCTCAGTTTAGGCCCGCTATAGAACATTGAGCAGTCCTTTTTATCCACTCTTCCATTTCCGTTCCATCTTACTTCTTGTAATGCCACTACATCCATCCCATATCTCAGTACTTCCTCAGCAATCTCTACCATTTGTCCAGCTTTCAGCATACTCCTTTAAACGTTTCATGTAGCTAAGGTCAGTGTTGCATTCCATTTTCAAGTTCCTGATCGTTTGCAAAGTTCATCATCAGTAAATTCGTCCACATTCCAAGGGTTCTTTATGGGTTTCGTAACAGCAGATTTTTTACGGTGTGTGGTTGTAAGCCCCAGGCCCAACCCTCAACCTGGAGGACCAGGGTACCTCTTTTTGTCTGTCCTATCTCCCAGCTGCTGCTGTATCCCTACTGAAAACTTTGGAAAACAGTTGCTCTTCAGTAGACATACTGAAAACAGTACTGTTTTCCAAAACGCCTTTAGGCTACTGGAAACAGTAGGTGAAATTTTCAGTAGTGTCAACGCTTAGCATTCCACTAAGTATGTATGTTAAATCACCATGAGTTAAATGATTAGCATTTGCATAGTTTCCCTGCCTTCAAATACATATTGCTCATCAATTATGAGACAGCAAAACGACCATTGGCAATGTAGCCTTAGAACCAATATGCGCGCAAATGACATTCGATGAATTCCAAATTCCACCACAAAAACTTAAGGTCTGCTTTCTCCACAGAAAAAGCCACACGATGAGTGTACAGCATTTATTTTCTACATTTATGATTAATATGCAATGAAGACATCGACTCTGTTAAGCATCAGTTGTCCTGTCCCTAATAATAACAATTCCGTGCACCCAATGCGTTTGAGTTATTACTCACCAACAAAGACGTTCGTTTTTTGCCCACTGCCTAAATTGAGAGACATGTCATGTTTTTTCTTATGAACTGTCAAATGGTCTTCGTTGGTGAAAGTCTGTAACAGCACAATAAACAACTCAATGGATAGGCTATGTCATTAATGATTAAGAATGCAAAAAAACAATGATTACAATAAACCATACCATTCCGCATCCCTGAGCGGAGCAGGCGAAAGGTTTGTTGTTTTCCCCCATACCGTAAGCAATGAAAAATTGATAAATATTACGTCCTCCACGTTCATTCCAGAATTTGGAAATTATGCAACTGCCATCTACCAACGCGAGGCCAAAACTAGTTCACTACTTCACATAACAAAACACAGTCACTGCAGACGTTCGTAGACGTACTTCGTGCTATCACTCGCTCATTTTAGGGCCGTAATCGATGTGCTGACCACTAGAATGTAGCCACAACTCGAAATATACCATAAACAGCACTCCAGTTTTTGAGTTTGAAAATTCCCATATTAAAACTCAAGAGAAGACGATTTTCAATGCACGAGAAGGCGCGCAATTCAAATGTTGAAATGGCCATTGCAAATAAAAATATGGATACCTACACGTGAATTGATATATTTTAATGAACATGAATTGATATGTTATGAATAAATTAATATGTTTAATATCATATGCATTGCCCTTCATGGCTAACTACCAATGAGACCCAAGATAAACTGAAGTATCATGTGACAGCTCAGCTCTATACGTATAGGTACACATATATACTCAGGGGCGTCGGAACTATTTTCGATCTTGAAAAGGGCCCGGGCTCCTAAGAAAAGTGCCCGCATTTTTTTGCGGATAGAAGGGGGTAGAGACTAGAATTTCACTAAAAGTGCATATTAAGGTGCAAGAATATGTGTCAGAAGGGAAAAAGCAAGCTGGAAACAAGTGAAATTTAATTTTCATTAATGAAGACTACTCATTTCTTAGAAGTTTTCATTTGAACTACCTATATTGTTCACGTCATACGATTAAGATTACAAAGGATTCAAAGTACCTACCTAATTCCAAAACTTCGTTCAGTTGTCCTACTCACAAATTCATTCGTAATTTCCTCTAGCAACAGCTTCAAAGTAATGTCTTTATGCGTATAGAGTAAGAGCAGATGTGTTAATCTCTTTTGCTGCATAGTGGATTGCATATAGGTCTTTAACCTTTCCAGACCACTATGAAGGATCTCTCGCATGAAGTAGCGATGTAGCAGTTATAACTGCTACATCGTTATTTTGCTTCTCGTTATTTTGCTTTTGACTGTATACAGTCAAAAGCAAAATAATGAGGTGAGTCACTTGCTCGAGGAGATCCTCCCTCATCATAGGCGATACCAGTTTCAGTGAATCGGCATAATGCTTTAGGGTCTTTGATTCACTGAACATGGTGTTCACAATTTGAAGATGGGAGGCCAACTCAGCTACATTGAAGTCACTCTCATGAACCTCAAGCACCTCCTTGAGTTCCATGACACCTCTGGGTCCATCCGGAA
The DNA here is from genome assembly GCA_963573305.1 of Pyrrhosoma nymphula. Lineage (NCBI taxonomy): Eukaryota > Metazoa > Arthropoda > Insecta > Odonata > Coenagrionidae > Pyrrhosoma > Pyrrhosoma nymphula. The sequence continues at coordinate 61,323,425 of OY754339.1, read as the reverse complement.
ACAAAATTTACCCAAGCTTGATCAACTGATTCATACCGTGCTGATAAAATGGACACATTAGCTTGGAGTTAACCCAATCCAACAGAGGTACCTATGTATATGTAGATTGTATGGGTCGGTGAGGGCCTTCTGGAGCCTTCCTGGCACTCAGACCTTTTGGTCCATTGTGCCATCCCTCGTTAAACCTGCCTGCCACTTGTTGATGGGACAAGAGCACCATGGTAGAAGTATGAAGGAGGGGCCACCCCCAACCTTCCCGGAACAGGTATGGAGAGTCCTTCCTCCCACCTTTCTGGTCTGGGTATATCTCCCTCCTGCCTCCTGGTATAGGTATGGAGGAGGGACACCCCTCCAACCTCCGTCTGGGCCCAACATTGCTAAACTTTGATGATCTGACGGGAACCGGTGTGTCAACGTGGCAAGGCCATTGCCCAACAGAGATATGTAGTCTTTCTGAAGCTGGTCCTTTGCGGTTAGCCGAACAGGTACGGGTGGTGCTCTTCCGCCAAGCTGTTCCAACTTCCCGGGAGGGGCCCAGGTCCTTGGGGGGTAGGGAATCATAAGCCCAAGATTGTGTTTGTTGTTTAGTGTCTCGGTTTCTGCCCACAAATGATCGTTTGTGAGCAGAAACGATTCGATTTCAATCGATTGAAGACCAACTCGCTCATTGCACTGAATGTGGCATGCAGACACTAAGTGCACTGTTTTGCTTCAGTCACAGTGTAATATTCTTTCTGCAAAGCCTCGCAAGCTGCCCGGTGGGTTCACAAATCAGAAGTGAAATTTTCAAAGCCATGACCGTTGAAAATTTGCCCATTTTCCCCAGGTAATCCCAAAGAGAGTCCTTACGCTCATCAGTCATTTGATGGATCTGTCATTGAGCATAATTTCTAAGGTTTTCCTCATTCATAAATAGTTCTGCGGGAATCTTAGCAATGCAGCAATGCATATGCACCAATGAGTCAGACACACCATGCGTGGTCGTAGTCTCATAAGGGCTTGAATTTTATCAGACCCAGAATCACTTAAGCATGGTTCAATAATGATGTTGTTGTAAATCTGCTTTCTTTCATCAGACTCCATGATAGCTTTTGAAACTTCTTTTATGAGACATAGGCAATCAGAAAAAATGTCACATTGTTTGGCTAATTCTTGAATTACTAAGTCCAGCTCATGATTCGAGCAGTGTAAAAATTTTGATTTTGGCTGCTCCTCCGTAGTCAATTTTTGCTCACCATAAAGTCTTCTGGGCATGGTAGCTGCGCTATGAAAGCAGTGTCCATAAAAAAAATTCTTGCTCAGGCCTAGCAACAGAAGAACATAAAAAAATGTCATCTTCACAGATGACGCAGTCCCACTTGATGTGCAATAGAGGCCAACGAAGACTTCGTGCACTTCTAAAGTCATCTTGTTGACATAGCGGAAGCAAATGAATAGTTGTTCATCACCTGAGACGTCGGTGGCACCATCAGCCATCAGCGAAAAGAATAAACTTTCCTTTATGTCCTGAACCAGAGTGGAAAGGAACTCGTGCGACATAATTTCTCCGAAGTTTTGAGTCCCATGAGTCCTTCCAAAGGAGCCGGGGGCAAATTCTGGGGGGTCCTCCAGACCCTCCTGCCCCCCACTTCCGACACTGATGTATATAGGTACTCATCTTTTACAGGTAATTTATCAATCCAAGGGCTTACTAGGTATAGATGTTTTGAACAATAAACATCTCATTCCAGCATTTTCAAATAAAATATCTCCTCTTCTAATTTGAAAGATCTCTGGTCACAGAGTTCATTCATGTGCTTCCTGAAAATGCTCTTAGTGAATATGGCAATTCTGTACTTGCAAGGATGATGCTTTATCAACGTGGATATCATAGATTTCCAAAGTAACCTGTGATACATGTAGCCTTAGTGTTTCAAACTCATTGAGCCAAGTTCAATATTACCTCTCACATAATCGAAATGGTGAGTAAAAAAATGAGGTCAGCAGCCCATCCATCATATCAAAAATTAATCATAATGATTGATCATAGCCAAGCAGTTAAAGGGTGGATTGTATATCAGATAGCCTCTCCTATCCAAATGCCAAACCTCACCTTCACTTACTATACCCTGTTTCCACTAACTGATCAGAGCCTCGAGGCCCTGGCGACCGAGTATTTCCCGGTATACATAGATCCCCCTTTACCAAGTGCTAACAGCCTCTTTGAAGAGGTAATACTACTCCGATTGGAGGGCGGATGAACAGGTAGAGGGAGCAGGGCACCGCCATTTCCCTTGCGACAAGAAATTGTCCCTAAAGGCAGATGGACCAAGATTATTGACTGTCAACGGCATTGGGATGTGGAAGAATACTGCAATAAAGATCCACAAGGAAATTCCAAGTATTAGCAAGAATCATGGTGCCTTCTGTTAAATTGTCCGGAGGTAAAATAGCCCCCCACTCGGATTTCTGGAGGGGGGCAACTCAAGAAGTATCATCAAGGGTCAAAGGGAGAAAAAAGATGGAGACCAAATTTGGTAAATGAAATGTGTGAATGCTACTTCATGCTGGGAAGCTAGAGTACATCAAAATGGAAATGCAAATAATGAAGATTGATGTGTTGGGTGTGGCAGAGGTGAAATGGCCACAGCCAGAAGATTTATGGAGTGGTGAACACAAAAAAAATACAGGCAGCAAAAAGGAATATGGAGGAGTAGGATCGATCGTATCTTGTTTAATCACAGTAATATTGTATTTATGTTCGTACTTTGTGCCAATACAGGTTTCAATTGATTAATGCCAATTTAAATATCAGTTATCATGATGTGATGGTATTTCCTCCAACTATCATGGAATTGTCATTTAAAAATTAGTTCTTGAAGTTACATAACCCACGGAAGTGGCCACGTATATAAGACTTTCTTGACGCTGATATTTTGATGTCACGGGTGCGAGAATACATATGTGCATATAGCCGTAGGGTAGTTGATTATGCAAGATAGATGTCGTTAGGTAGATAAAATGTAGGATAATTTAATATACTAAAGCATGCCATGGCATAGTAGTACGTTAATAGTATTTAAATGTAAATTATCATTTTTTTATTTTGAGAGAGCAGGGAGGAGTCAGTAGAAAGGGCAAGGGAGCTTCAGGGGAGTGGGCAAGGGAGTTTTATTGTAGACAGCAGGGAGTTCCAGTGGAGAGAGCAAAGGAGACTTCCAAACTCTCTTGGTTTGTTTCAATTTCAAGGCAATCAAACGCTCTGCTGAAGAGAATTTCAAGAGTCTCAACATAAAATTTCAAGGGAGTCTCAACAGAGACCGTGCTGGAATCATGTTTCAATTTTCTACAAAACTTCAAGAAAGATTCAAGGCAGCCATTTCAAGACGGTTGCAACACAGATTCTTCCACTAGTGTTGTTACTTACCTGCAGCTATTCTACCAATAAATGCCAGTCTAATTCATGCACAACTTGAGGATGTTTCTTAGCAACCAGAGAATCCTCATTCCTTGCCACTAAAAAGCAGAAATATTCAGTGACCCAGCCATTGATAAACACACACATCCTCCCAGTGAGTTATGTATCTAGTGCCATCCTTGACAATTTTCCAGCAGCCTGATAATTCGAAGACACTTCCTCAGTGACGAGAATGTTTAATATTGAGGTAATGAAACAGTTAAGTCCCCACCTTAGTGGCTTAAGAAGTCGTAAGAAAAATGTTTACTTTTAATTAAATTTAAGTGCCTTAAGGCACTCCCTGCACTTTGAGAAGCTTTTGACGCTAGTGAGGAAACAATTGCATTTTGTCAAAAACTAACTGGAAAGTTTGCTATGGCTTACCACACTGAAAGACCAAAAGTTATGGGAAAGGGAGTGCATCATATTTTAAATGATGAAGAGCTCATGGCCTCGCTTACAAATGTTCGTCTACAAGGGATTAGAGAAGTGGAGAGTTATTCCAGAATGGAATTCGGTATACCTGCAAATCATACACAGCTGACTTTAAATCAGATGAATCCGTAAGCGGATTCCATGGAGGGAATAAGGGTCATATCATAAATATCTGTCAAATTTCTTTTGGGAATCAATATCCTGTGATTGTATGTGTTAAGGAAGTCATTCTTGACCCAAAATTGATTTTGCTGGATAGGGTAGTTTAAATTAACCACTTTAGGAGGTGTATATGAGATGGAAGTCTCATTGCCATAACACCACATGACATTAACAGACAAGATGTATCCACTGAAATGCCTTATAGTAGTTATATATGCAATCTCCCTAATGGGTGTTATGGCACCTAGGTTAGTACAGTGTATATATTTTCTAGAAATGGGAGGGAAAGAAATGTGTCAGGGAGGTGGGAGTGAGAGAAGATTGTATGGGTGGGTGAGCGCCTTCTGGAGCCCTCCTGGCACTCAAGAGCTTTGGGCCCACTGTGCCATCCCTCATTTAACCTGCTTGCCACTTGCAGACAGTACAAGAGCACCATGGTAGAGGTATTAAGGAGGGGCCACCCCCAACCTTCCCGGTACAGGTATGGAGAGAGTCCTGCCTCCTACCTTCCCTGTCTGGGTATATCTCCCTCCGGCCTCCCGGTATAGGTCTGGAGGGAGTGTCATCCCTCCATCCACCTCGGTAGAGGCATGGAGGAGGGCCACCAATCCAACCACCGTCCAGGCCCAACGCTGCTAAACTTCAGTGATCTGACGGGAACCGGTGTGTCAACGTGGCTAGGCCCTTGCTCGAGGTGGGAGGGCACTGATGAGTCGATTATTGGGTTGTTAAATGTATTCCAATTCACCTCTCATGCATATGACAATATATGTATATGTTGAATAAACATTGATTATAATTACTCATGTCTATTAAGTTCAAGAGAAGACTTAAATGGTTTATACCTGATTGTATATCCTTTAAAAAATCTGCACACGACTTACATTTCTTTTGATCCATAAGTTTGTTAGCACCAAGTTTCCCCTCATCTGTAGCCTGAGAGTTCACCACTGAAGCCAAATACTTGCTGATGTGGTTTGCCCTTTAACCCCTCAAGCAGGGATTTAAGACTTGAATTATAACTCCTCAGGGGGTATTTAAATTGATGTGCAGGGCAAATGAGCGTATGCCATATGTCGAAATGCTTCTGGGAGAGAAAATAGGGTTTGTACATGTCTACGTCGAAAAGGCTTGAGGTTAACTTTAATTAATAGCTATGTATATCTAGTGGCTGTTATTTATGATTGAAAATGTTGTTATAATTACAAAAGTAATTGGTTTAATCACAGTTGCTGCAGTTATGCTCTCCTAATCTACTTTTTGAAGCCTTAAAAATTTTAGAGGAAGGTGCTTTTGCAAGACCTAGGCAGTAACTTTTCGATTCTCTGTGCTGAGTGATTTTAACAGAGACCAAATATTAATGGATGAAAGGGGAAATCATCAAGTTACATATTTTAATTAATAGTAAAGACATTATATATACTCCAAATCTACCATGCAAAGTTTTAAAAATCTAAGGGAACACTCCATTTTCTAAGACCTAGCCAGTACGTTCCTATTCTCTGCACCCAGTGATTTCAGTAGTTCTTGCCAGTGAGTTGGGTGATAGAATTTTCTTCACTGGGTCCCCAGTGATTATACCAGTGACTAAATATTAATGGATGAATAAAGTTACATCTTTTAATTAATAGTACATACATTATATACTCCAAATCTACCATCTAGCCACTCCATCTAGCATTAGACAGGAGGGATGAAGTGAATATTGGAGTGAAGATACACAGTGAGAGAATAGACATGCTGAGGTTTGCTGATGATATTGCCGTTGTAGTGGGAAGTAAACAGGACCTTAGTTCTTTTATAAGTAAGCTAGACAATGTATGTACTTAAAAGTGAAAAATACTTGCAAATAAACAAGAAAAAAACTGAAGTCATAGTTTGCAGTAGAGAGGATAAACAATTGTAGGTAAAGTTAAACTGCAAACATCCAGAACAAGTTACAGAATTTAAGTACTTTGGCCGCTGTATAACATCCTGATGGACGAAGCAACAAAGAGATTAAAATGAGGATTGCCCAGGCTAAGATAGCATTCATTAAGAAGAAAACACTCCTTTGCACAAACAAAATCAGCTTGAACATAAGGAAACATTTCCTAAGGACATATGTATGGAGTGTAGTACTATGTGGAAGTGAAAGTTGGATGAATGGGGTGGCCATTAGAAGAAAAATTAGAAGCCTTCAAGATGTGGCATTTCAGGAGACTATTTAAGATACGGCGGATTGACTGATTGTGAGTGACCAATGAAGAAGTATGTACTACAATAGTTGGGTGAAAAACGGAACATGTGGAAAGCCTTGACAAAGCGCAGAGATACACTGGTTGGTAATATTCTGAGGCACCAGGAATTCTTAATGCCATTTTGGAAGGAATGGTTGAAGGAAAAAACCACCACGGAATAGCAAGGCTCCAGTTCGTAAATAAAATAATAGAAGATGTCAACTGCAACAACTATGTGGAAATGAAAAGAATGGCCCAAGACAGAAGAAGATGGGAGATTTACTACAAACAAATCTGCAGATTGCTAACAACAGGGAGAAGTGAAGGTCATTTTCTCCTTGTCCACGTCCGATCACCCACGCAACAGCAATACAATAAGTATATAAATGCCAATTCTCTCAAACTCTATGAGTGTACATAATTCGTTCAAAAGTAATTCCAGTAAAGGAAATTAAGGCATATGTACTGACCTAACACTGGTTCTTCCGTACAGCATTTATTAGATTTTCTGAATTAATCATTAATAAAAATATGAAAAAATTAACTAAGCCATTTCCTCAGCAACAAAAGACTAAAACATAAATCTCAAAGCCTAATATTCACCAGCTATATAAATCCATATCTCAGGATCAAGCATAAATGACCCAAGGCTTGTTCTAAGAATCGTAACACAAGATGAGCCCAAGGAGGTAAATGAATTAGGTAGCCATATCAATTATAGCAAAGTACATTTAGAATAAAAAATAGAATTTAATATATAAAAAGTCTTTGTGAAAAAAAATATTAAAATAAAGTAGACAGATCATTTCATCAAAAAAGTTTTAACACAATCAATTTTTTTAAAGCAAGAAATACCTGAACACAATATTGGGAAGTAAATATAAAAATACAGAAACAATGTCCATGACTTGGAACTACTGCTTAATCAGCACATCATATGATGGTATATCTAACTTTTTGTGTTTCGGTGCTCTTTGACTTTTCCCTTCATCTTCATCACTTTCTGAATTTGAAATATCATTATCAAACAATAAATTTTTCGGCTTTGAGTCTGCAGCTTTTTGTTGACGAACTGATACACGAATGTTGCCTGGAAAGCAGACATCAGGGACTTCCTCCTCTTCAGCATCTGAAAAATAGAGGAATTGCTATCAGATGAAAAATTATTAATATGGTCAAGCCTTATTCATTAAAGGGATGCATTCTCATGAGTTGTGAGTAAAAAAAGACTCATTTCCACACTTTGAATTTACAATAACAGACCATGGTTTCGGCACTATGTATGTACCATTGTCACTTGGGTTATCAGGCTCATGCATGTACCAACGTGGAAGACAGCAGGGGGAAGGGAGGGTATGGCATGGCTGGGGAAGGAGGTTGTAGAAATAAAAAAAATTAAAGTAACAGGTTAAGTTACTATTGAATCACTTCATTTTTCGGGTATCATTTCATCTCTGCGTTGCATGGCGACAATAATTTCCCTGGCACTCCAGCCCGTGTCTTACGGTCAAAACTGTCATCACCAAACAAAGCAGATGCCCAAAAATTGATGAGATTCAATGACAAGGAACTCCACAGAAGCCTTCAATCTAATCAGGTTCTGTCAACTTGGGCGGTGAAAGATCTGGGGTCAGAGGGTAGGCAAACCTTGAGGAGAGGCAAGTGGGTATTGAACTCACAGTCATTACACAATTAAAATTCAGTGGGGTTATAAACAATTTCAAATTGTTCTAGGGAGTTAACTTCCTCCCACCACCTATCCCTTGTCCTCCACCGACCCTTCTTCTAATTCAGTGTACATATACATCTACAAGCATGCTACCCCATGTGAATGAACATCTTGCAAATCGCACATGCTGCCAAAACCATGGTTGGTAGTTAGGAATTAAAAAGGTGAGGAAATAACAGTCTTTTCTTACTCAACATGTAGAGCACAAAACATTTCTACTTGGCCTGAGACATTCTCCTCTATTTTGTTTAGCCCAAGAGTCCAATAGCCTTACTGAACGCCAGAATGTCTCCAAAGAACAAACTCTAATATCCCTAATTTCTGGGATTGTTGTACCAAGGTAGTGATTATGAGTCCCATTATTTGTTAAATTTATTCATGCGAGTGAAGGGGGAGCAAAAGTGAGAGCAGGAGGTTGATGCAGGGGAGGAGGTGAACCAATCTGAGGAGGCTGGGGGAATTCATTGACCATGAGCATAACTCATTCTGGAGACTCTATGAAGTGAACACATCACCTCCTCGAGTATGAACTCTGCTTTCAAGAATAATACGTAATTCTGGTGCCATCTGATGGACACAAGCCATAGACGAGGCAATGCTTACATTATCTTGGCTTCTCCAAGAGATAACTTCCCCTCCAAGTATAGCAGTGTCATCCTAGTGGAATGAGATTGGAGGAAGGCTTGGAGCATTTCACCCAGCCTTACAAAGATAAATTCAATAAATCATTGCATTTACTCAACAGGAGGAATGTGATTTCATCCTCCTCTTCACACCATCTACATCTTGGTGTGTGTTAGGTACCCAAGATTAAGATTGGGTTGATTCAGATTCCACAAATTCTTAGAGGAATAAAGAATTGAACAATCAAATCCTACATTTGACTCGAAAGAATTAAATAAATAACTCAAACAAAAATATGTTAAATGTCCTGGGTTTCACCACATAACTGTGTGCCTGTTCACTCCAGTGAAATGACTAGCAAACCTCAAAGGCACATTGATTTTCTTTTTTTGGAGCATAAATGAAAATGTGCTGGACATTTTTGCTGTGACACTAAGTGGATTTGCCTACACCAAAGGCAGTTGACTTCAATGGATTAAGTTCAATCCCATAGTGGTCTTGATTCTAATATGTATTGGTCCCTTAAATTTATCAGTCAGATTTTTATAAATTAAAAAAATTAATAACAATTTTTAGTACTCCAGTATGCACATTTTGAATTACTATATATGTATGTCAGTTTACAATTAATCTCTCCACATACTAATACGCACTCTTTGCATAACGCTATCTTAATTTTTAGAATAATAATTCAAACACATTAGAATTTTTAATATATTTTGTTTTTAAAATTTGAAATGAACCCCTAACTTACACTTTACTCTCTTAAGTACCAAAGATATAAAATTGAAAATATGTCAGTACAGTTACATTTCAGAATTAATAACCTAGAATTAATAGCAAGAGAATCTGGATCAGATTAGAAAAAAACTAAATTGGACCATCTTTACCCAAGATAGGAAGGAGCTTCCTTCTTCATTTGGAAGTGGCTAGGCATTAGGACTTGCATTAATGTAATGTAAAGTTGCCTTGGGTGCCTCATCCAAAATGATGGCAAAAAATCTGCTTCAAATCCCTGCCTCACTACCCCGGGAAAAATGACGAACCAAACATCGGGCAACTGTAGGAAGCAGCCGTGTTATGTAATTGGTTATCCCTTAAGATTATGCCCAGAAAGTAAAATGTTAAGTTATCCAGTTGTATCCAAGATGTGAAAGGGTTTCACTCACCAGAATCTATGATGTTGTACATCAACTTATGATCCTTAAGCACAACCCATATTGTGGGATACTCAACGATGAACTTGCCCTTCAGGTTTGCTTTTAAGGATGCGGAGAGGTCAAGGTCATAAAACCTGCAGAGAATAATAACTAATTAGTCACATACCCACACAGCACAATTGGTCCCGGGACGTCCCGTGGAGCTCCCAACATGTCCCGGGATCAATTTGGGACATTCGGGATTCCCATGGGGCTCCCACATGTCCTGACTATGTCCTGGGATCATCTTGGACATTCGGGATGTACGTGGGATTTCAAGGGGATCAGCCGGTTCACAAAGAGTACAGTAACAACAACGAACTTTTTAACTTTTCTAGTACTACATATTTATAATCTATTTGGATAGGAATCGTAAAATGTTAAAAACTCTGTGTGAAAATGCAAATACATAGTTTTTTTGAAAGAAACAAAATTATTTTATTTTGTTCAAAGTTTATTTTATTATGGTTCAGTTGCGTTTGAAATGAGAGAAGCACGCACCATATTTGCTGTTCCTTTTCGCATCATCCACTCGCTTGCGAGTTATGAAGGTTTGCTCAAAAATCAATGTCTCCAGTCGTGCCCTCTGCAGTCCAGCTGGTTGGGTAAATAATGGTGTTGAAATGTGTGAACTTCGAGGAGGAAAAAGTAGGACTGGCTCAATGATTATAATGAAAAATATGATACGAGGGATGCCTATATCATTGCCGCTCTCCCTGAATGAATCGACGCGTCAATGTTATAATGATGGTCGAAGTTTCCCAAAAAGCCACAAATGTCGGCTGAATATTGGCCCCGCTGCCGTTCACCGACATAAATTGTAAAATTTGAGGGTGCCAGGACCGCAGGAAAGGCATTTGCCTTCACATAGTCACCTGCACCTATAAGCGAGCAAAGTGCGTCTAATAATGAATGAACATTCTGCAAAGTAAAAACCAATAGCCTTAGCAGTCCTTTACACTCTGATTCCTCTTTACAACGCAGAGTACTTAACCACTTAAAGACCCTTATTTTGCGTCCTATTGCTTCCTCCAAAGAAAGTTTGATTGTGTTTTTTAAAAGCCACCACACCCTCCCTTTGTCCCTCGGCCACTATGCCTACTCGACTGTCCGAGGAAAGCACTCCCCTCCCCTGTCCCGTTGCATTGGAGCACGCAACCGCACAGGGTGAAGGGTTTCCAGTCAATGGTTTCCAAATGTTGAGAACAAAGAGGGAAGGACACAAAGCTAAGGGATCTGGAGGGAGAGTTTTCGTGAGTAGTCGACGCTTGGCTAGCAGAGGAAACAGCAGCAGAAACCATTGTTCGCCGAATTACCAGAGAATTGCAGGACCGAGGTAAGGATCAAGGTTGTATGAACAGGGCATTACCGGAGGTATGCCCCACATGCGTACATGCATATTTTAATACTCTCTTATCCTTTCATCTACAGACGTTGTAAGATGAAGATACCCTGAAGCCACAAAAGTGGAAATCGGTGTTACAATAAAAAGTTGGATTCGCCATGCTAAAGAAATTAAGGAATGAGCGCCATAAGTGAGTTTCAGTCCATATATTACCACATTCACATAATTTTTACTTTGAATACAAAATATGTAGTGCTAAATAAATCCAGTTTTATGATCATAAATCTTAATCGATCTAAAAAATCTGAATTTCAAAAGTATGTATTAAGAAGAATATATTGTTATTTCTTTGAGGATAAAATCTTTCTGTTTTCCACAAAATGTAGAAACTTTAGCAAAAGGTGAAATCTCTTTTCACTGAATACTTTTGAAAAGAAATGAGTTGCTACGCTATCTCGTTTGCTGAAATAAATTCCATAATCTGGTTTCACAAATAGTTCGTTACACTCTAGAATGCTCTCCCTATCCTCAATTTTCGAGTCCAGTCCTACCTTCAAACTCGAACTTCTCTCTCACTTCTTCATTAGCACTCAAAACTTTGGGGTAACCAGATTGATTTGTTATCTATTCCTCCTCCAGGACATCTTCTCCCTCCTATTGTCTCGCTGTCAATGACATCAGTATTGTTGTATTCATCGCTGGGACCACTTTCTTCATCACTCTCTTCTAAAAAAATGAACTATTTATTCATCTGTCGGTTAACTCTCTTTTCTTTTGCTTGTCGAAGCTATGATCAGAACCAAAACAAAATTATTTCAAATGAAATATTTTGTATAAAATTACCGGAAATAACAACATAACTGCAAAAATGTTCCGCATTTTACTTGAGCAAAGGAAATCTCCAAAAACACCGACAACCGCTACTCCAACACTCAACGGATAACTGGGGACAACTCTACTGATTGAAGATTTTCAAAGCAGCTAATTATACATCTCTTATATGTGAAACCGAGGAGACCACCCTTTGCGAAGGATTAGTCGGGTGGTTTCTTTCGGGAAAAACCCGACCGCGAGGGGTTTGCCGTCGGGAGTAATAACATGAACTATCCTCCCGTCTTGGTACCATAAAATGTTCCATGGTCAGGAAAAAGGCTGGCTTTGGGCGCAAGATATTATAAAATAGCACATACTTCACTGAAATGAATGTTTGGGAACGAGAAAGCAAATATGTTTTCGTGACGACCTGAGAATAAGAAAAGCGAACGAAGAATCGTAGGGACAAGGTGAATGCAACCCACAACACAATTACAATGTTTCAGTAAGAGACGTAGAGCTTCATAGAATAGGAAGGTAGAACCCATCTAACGATAGAAGATTAAACTAAAAGGATGCCTCTAAGGCATGCAGTAGCTCTTCGGCGGAATATCACGTCATTACCTTAGCAAATTAACCGAAAATCATCATGATGTATATATACGGCATACCCACCACCGGAGCAACCGTCCATGACGTATATATACGGCATACCCAGGTGAGTGGTTAAAGGACAAAAGGATTTTTAATTTGTATATTCAAAAGTATTGTGTATTTTACACATTCTTCAAATAAACTAGAGTATTTCACACATTTTTTGCAACATATTCACCACAGGTGCTTCATACATGCCATAAATATGCATACATCCAATGTCTTCTCCCACATACGGGGCACCCCAGGGAAATCCCATGGGAGGTGATATGGGAATTCCCAGGGGCATCCCTCGGTCTTCCCTGGGACAGGGTGCTCCCTGGGACTAGACTATGTCCTGCCAGTACATCCCAGGGAATTCCCTGGGATGTCCCGGAGCTGTGTGGGTAATTACCTGAGCAACATACATTGCACAAATTCACATGTTAAAATGAAATTCAAGGCAGACGAAGATAGATATTATATTACCTAGAATTGGATTTCTTCACACCTTCGGCTTTAAGAAGCAGATGGACACCATTACAACCAGCTGACTGGTAAAACTGCAAAGCTGGATTATCCTGCAGATTAGGATCCAAGAACTGAGACACAGCTCTTGAAAGTTTTTCTGTCTCCAATAATCTACGAGTAAAACAACAGAGATAAATGATGTCAACATTCATTCTAAAACAAATTCCTGTCAATTCCCAATCAATTATGTAATTCCAATAGATTTAAAATGGTAACTGAGGCTGTTATTCAAACCCCCCTGTACTCTCTTGATTAGTATTCTGAATTAGATTTCTTGGGAGTGCAATTCTGATGTGATATAATGATGTAATTTATTTATGAATATATTTATTCTTTCTCCGTCCTCCATCCTCAGGCCAAAGACACCTTTTACCTGAAGATGTGGGCAGGAGAGCTTTCAACTGTTGTCGACTTACAACATACAATGCAGGAGAGCACGAAGAAAATGAAGAAATTCGACTGTAAATCCCACAGAAGTCTTTGTAATAATAATTTAAACACTATTTAAAGAAAGAATATTTACTCATAAGGTGAAAGAGAATTTTCGGATTGTGCAGTGTTTTGAATCCTTCACAAATTTTAACAATGATTCAATTACAAATTATCGAATGTGATACTAATATTGAATTACTTTAAACATGTAAATATAAAACTATTAAGGATGCAAATATAAAACAATTACACACATATCAGTAATTACCTTTCAGTATGCATTATGAGATTGTCAGCTTGAGGAAAAACCCAATCAACTTTCCAAAATATAAAATTCTTCTTCCAGTCAAAAAAAGATGTGTTTTCCTTGTGCCGAGAAAAATTCTTAGGTAAGAAATTTAATTGGCATCCTCTTTTTATTGCAGCAATCCTTAGTTGATTTAAATGCTGTAAGATAAGACAATGACTAATGAGTACACATAGGTAATGCTACACCTTCCTTTAAAGTATAATGGTATAAAACAACAATTTTACACTGTCAAATTTCATTGCAAATATGTACATAAAATACCACAACCACCATACCAGGACTAAGTTAAAGTTGCATATAAATTACAATCGAACCCGATCTGCAAGCCTAGGACTAAGTCAGTAGGAATAAATCTACATAATAAATTGCCTCGGAAATACAAAGATACATATAAAAGACATGACTAGGTTTAAAAGGCAAATAAGAACTTAAGGGTCAACCCATTTGAACTGATCCGAAAAAAAATAAGGTAGGGCATGTATTTAAATCAGAAAACGTCAATTGCTATTGTCTTACGAAAATAAATTAGTTATAAAATTTAGCTTCACGGGTTTTATATTGTTTCCCACCCAATTTCCCATAATAACGTGGTTTTCCAATAACGAGAGTGTAAACTCCGTCCCCCTGGACCCACGTTAAAACTGAATTTTACTTAGTGACGTTTTTATGATTTTTGAGAGGTTTTAAATTTTTTATTAGTAAAATACAGAACATAATTTTTAATATGTCATGTACACATACACAAAGACTAAGTTCTGCTAATTTGAGATTTTTATCTCTTATCCCATCACAGTTATTCAAAGCCAAACTTTGAAAATTTTGAAAAACGTAACTTCTTAAAAATTTATAACAACTCAAGGGTAAGTATGTACATATATCACTGTTGATATTTTTTATGATAAATTTACTTGCATATATATACAAATAAAAAAAATAGTTCAAACTGTATAATCCATTCCTAATATTAGAAAACAATTTCAAATATTGAAATTCCAATTTTAAATTTTTTAAACTTTCCTAGTAGTTTTACCTTAGAAAGGATAGAGATAGGTAAACAAACTACTGATTCATTTTCAACCTTGAGAAATTGCAAACAAAATGCTTTTTGTTTTATCCTTCTAAGATAAATACTTTTATAGTTATAGGCTTTTACGTAAACCTTTACAAATGCAAAAATGGGCTTGCGCAACATTATAAAAATGGCCATCCAAGGTAAACCGCTTGAGATAAAAATTTGAAAAAAAAAATAATAATTTTAGTGTCTTAAGGCATGAGGGAAACAACTAGGAAAGTTTCATTTTTTTAAATTGGTCAAGCAACCACCCTTGGACCACTTCAAATGGATTGACCCTTATTTAACTGAGAAAAATTATTACAGCATGTCTGAATTTATCAATGATAAAATATGACTTGGGAATGTAAAATAAGACCTTCGTGAGTGAAATATGACTTGTGTGTATGTAAAATATGACTTTTGTATTCTTAACTATGAACAAAATGTGATATTTCTCTGTATATGTATATTTGTTACTAATTTATGTATACCTTCTCATGTCGTGTCCCATATTGTAACCATTCAATCCATGGACAAATAAATGTGCATGAATTAATTCTTGCAACCTTCACTGTTAATGTCCTTGCTCGTCCCACTCAATGCCAAACTAAATTAAATACCACCGCCATTCTGCCTCTTCCCAAATAATCCTCCTCCCCCTCATCTAACAACTCTTATGTAAAAGACAATGAATGAGATTTAGTCTTGATAATGATGTTTGTGTGTATAAATAACCTGAGTATTATTAAAATACACAGTGAAAATACAAAGTGTTTTAATTATTTTCAAATCTATCAACAGAAAGAATTCCACAGCATGGAATTCCCTTTTTTCCTAATAGTCCTATTGTTTACCTATCCCCATTCCCCAAAACAACAAAATTACACCCTTTGCATTATTATGGAGGGAATACCCATGCAGAGAATCTACTCACATAAATCTATTAGTGAGAAAATTAATTCACACAAATAGTGGCGTGATAAACCAGTAATGTGGTCCAGGATACTGCATTTTTTTATTCTTATAAATTGTTAACTATGCCTTCTTTAAATGTCATAAATCTCTGCTGTTACTCCCCACTTTTGAATTTTTAAAAGACTAAACTTATATACAGAAGACAGATACTTCAGCCACAATGTGGCCTGCTTCAGCGAACTTAAGGAAGTGCACAATAACAAGATTGAAGTGACAATTTTTGGAGGAGATACATATCTTCTCCATTTTACCTAGAACATTCTCCTTTAAACCTTTACACGGATAGTGTCCTAACACCCCTGCCACATGCCCATGCGGCGGCTTGCAGGGTTGAGTATAGATGTAGAGCTTATTCCGCGGAAGAGGGCCATGTTGTGATAGAAATATGCAAAGGATACTGCATTACTGTTGGTGTCATTCAGGTAAGTGGGTCCCTGGCATAGAATAAATTTTCTTACTAACCCCTGACAGACCTGGACAAAACAATCAAAGAAGCCTGAGAAATGGGAATGAAAGGAATAAAGGTGAAAGGAGAGGAAGTCAACATGCTTTGTTGACCTGACGACATTATAGTCATAGCATAGGAGCCAGAAGACCTGAGAGTATCCTTGACAACAATGGATCAAGTACAAGGATACAAGATGAAGATTAATGGGAAGAAAATGAAATTCAAAGTATAGGGTACGCTACACGGAGAGGTGCTAGAACAAATAGAATCCTTCACCCACCTTGGAAACAGCTTGATGGGATGTAAGAAGTTCAACGGACATAAATTGATGATCAGCTCAAGCAAACAAAACATTTCTGATGAAAACAACCATAGTGTTCACAGAAAACTGAAATACAAATAGGGAAGCAATAACTGAAAACATTTGCATAGAGTGCTGTGCTAAATGACGGAAGAGACTTGGGCCATTTGAAAGATAGAACAGAAGAGAGGCTTTCGAGACTTGATGCAGGAGGAAAATGCTGAAGATAAGAAACAAGGAAGTGTGAAGAAGAATAGGTAGAAGAGGAGAAAACCCTGTACAGCACTATCAGGAGGACAAGCTGGACAGGCCACACTATGATGGAGTTCCCTGTGGGCCTTGAGGCAGTAACATAGCCAGGAGAGGTCCATGGAGCCCAAAGGCCCCTCCCATAATTTTGAATTAATTTTTCAATAAGGGCATTTAAAGAGAAGATTATACTTGTTTTTTCCTGAGAATTTCCATTTCAATTAGTTTGAACAACTTTTTCAATTATTATGTTTGTAATTTAATAAAACATGGGTATTGTATTTTTGAGAAATTTGCCCAAGAAAAATTTAAAAAATCGTCTGGTAACACTGCAGTTGCAATTGCACTCTTAATTGCCTAAACATTTAAATTTGCTCATGACTTTAAAAAGTTTTCACCTCCCCTGTTTATACTCAGCATAGACTCCCCCCAAAACCAAATCCTGGCTACGTCACTGCCTAAGTCACTCAGACCTATAGGTCCATTGTACCATATAGGGCACAATTAGAGGCACGAAGAATCTACAAAAACTTAACAGAAGGGAAAGCTCCAGAGAAAAACCAAGGGACAAATACAAAGGCCAACTAAAAAAGGGTATGAAATAGAAAGTGGTAAAAGTACATAAAGGAGTTAGCAGGAGCCAGGGTAGAACAGAGAGATGTAGTCAACCAATCTTAGAATGACTAATGACGATGAATTCTTAAGGTGCTTGATAAAAAACTTAGGTGTGTTGCATTGGAATCCTCTTCCTGAGAAACACCACTTAAAGGGCTGCGAGCTTGGTTCCTGAGGTAGCCACTGACAAGGAACTGAACCCCCTGTAGAAAACCACAGGATGTTCACACTGAGGTGCGAGTCTCCCTTTGAAAAGCAACATACTCCCACATGTTAGCTGCTCATAGCAAATGGCAATGCAAATGATTGTCTGTGTGTTTTTCATTAGGCTATTCCCATTCAGGAGCAATAAAACCATTGGAGCTTGTTCTTTTCAATTGTATTTTATGGCCGTAGAGCTTTCAATTGTCTGCTTGTCTCTTTTATGATCTTTTTTTATAAGCCTGGATGTTTCCAACTGTCTCATACCAACACAAGTTTGTAGAATGTCCCATGGAATACATTAAGAAGTATCTTTATGAGGCACTTAAGTATAACTATAATTATTCATGGATCATTCAGAATATATCCGATGGAGGATGCGTTGTTTGGTCCATTGAGCAAAGCACTTGAATTGCCATTTCAATGGGTAAAATAAACCAATCATTACTGCAAAATGAATGGATTATAACGAAACTAAGATACTACTGTTCCAACCATGCTCAACACTCGAAAGAGGATCACTTAGGTAATTTGTACCAGATACGTTCAGTTCATGCTCCTAGAGTGTAGCACGGAAACGTTCAAAGGTATTCTGAGAGTAGAGTTCCTCTTACACTCATTGATTGCGATGGATATGTTCCATGAGTCCCTAAGACCACTCATGAAACATGCCAGGCACATTCACAGGAAGTCAAATCAAGATTATATTAGAGAAAGCCAAACAGTCAGTGAACGATCATTGACAACTAGAAATCCACACAGATGGGAGGAAACGCGAACATGCACGAGAACAAATAAGATACATTCATAGGATCGCCCTCTTTTGTTCTCTATAAAAGGCCAGGTACAGTAAGGAACATCTGACAGAAAAAAAAACCCTTCCAGTCCTATCATGTGGCATTAGCAAAGTGAAAGTCACCCATACCAATACTTTGTACCCGAATGCTTTGTATAAAATTCCATAGCACGATCTCCACTTCAAGTAGAGGTTGTCATTGAGTAGATATGTAGTTATTTCCCATAAATTGAAGTACGAAGGACAGCATATTTATGATCGAAATAACAGTCGACAGTTGCGTACTTACCATACTACGGACAAAACTTGAGGTGCTCTCATATATAACTAGATGACAATACACATAAAAAAATTACACCTTAGCAGACTTTCGCCCCCGCGCCCTTACAGTTGGACGCCAATATTCTACCTACTTCACTCACCTGATCCCCGTAATTATGTACCAAAATATCAACTGGAAAATGCGAATATGTGGAGAACACATCCTAAATCAATCGTGCAACAATAATCTCTGCAAGATGAATATACTTACGTAAGGTAATTCTCGATTGGTCCTTGTAAACCTTTTGGAAGGATCCCTATGGTAAGCATCAACAGATCGCGCTATCTGTTCCATCAACCTATAGTCTGCGTAGGGAAATTCAAGCGCTTTAATAACTGCTGGTCAACTAACTCACATACCATGAATGATTAGCAACTTACCGCTTAACAAATCTATGTTGGTGAATTTTGATAAAGGTTTATAAGCAACTTTGTCCCTTTCTCCATTGCACTCTAACTCTGATTTATGGATTTTAACACATTTTAGGCTGCATGTTCTCACTGCACACCTAGGACATGTGTACCTCGCATTACCATTCTGGCACACTTCGCATTTTGAAAGCCTGGAAAGATTTGGAAAGCGTTGGTTGAATACCATCGAACAGCTTACTGTTCTTAAAAAAAAAAAAAAAAAACCATATCAAGAATACTGACTGGCAATCAGTGACAGACTCTTCACTGCACACATCAGCCATCGCACTTGCCATTGCTTGAGAGGTTTACTCATACAATCGTATTTCAAACAACCGGGACTTGACAATCATTGACAACCTTAACGAAACACAAGGTGATAGAATACTTCCTTTTAACACCTTGAACGAAACCCACATGGCCCACGGAGCTCATATCACCCGGATATAAACAAAGAAACAAACGACGTGCAAACGGCGATGCAAGCAATTCTCCTGCTAGCCACATCGCGTCGCCAGCATGCCAAATGAATTAATATTCTCCCTGATTGTATGAAAAGTTCTCGGGGCTGTTGTGTTTGGGGATTTTAAATGAACTACATATCCCATATACATATTAGTACTCCAGTGTAATCAATATGTAAGGGAATTAATTAGCCTCATTTAGCTCAATCGGCCGAATAAAAAAAGAATATCTTACTTCACCGTGATGTATGTGTTTAAGCCTTGGTTTCGCGATAACTCCCTTTAACACTATTTAACTTATACATTAATAAAGGGAACACCCCTCCCACCGCGCAAAGATTTAGCTATTTCCAGTGTCCATGGCATGAACATGTATAATGAGCCATGCTGTTTAGCTCGTGCCCTTTTGATTTTAGCGCCATTGTACACGACACCATCTGTGATCTGCGGACATGAACCATTAGCCTTAAACAAAAGAGTAACTCTTCTGTTGGAAATTGCTCGACGGTTCGATAATCTGAGTGATTTTCCAGAACGTCATTATTATCATTATCCTCTGTTGAAAGCTGTAGGGAAATGAAGTAAACCGATAATTAGTGTCGAAATTTCTCCGTTACAATAATGGCTTCAGATAGTGGGGGAGTAGAGTGGGCTTCCTTTGTGAAGCCTATTTTAGCTGCATCATACGGATCTTTTAACAAGAATGATGTGTTTGAGCTTGTGAAAGCTATTATTAAGAGGTGAGTGAAAAGTATTGCATCGAATTCCCCTTATGGATATCCTAGGAACGGAAGGAAAATTCAACGAAATGCCCGTTTTAAATGGCATTTCTCGCACTTAAAGCTAGTTCTTATTAACATTCATTACGGAATACAGCTGACGTGCCTGGTTGACGAAACCCGTTCGTCATTGCTGAGTGACCATAAGCATTAATAGATTGAAATGATCGGACATTGGACGATGTTACAATTGCTGTTACAGACATTTTCTCTTGCTTGCTATAAAGATGGATTTAAAATTATGGGCTTGGGAAATTTCTGGATACTCTTATGTCCTGTATTTTAATTTAGAATTGAGTCGTTTGCATTCGTTTAGTTATGTTGTTTTACAGTTTTCATGCTAAATTCGCATCTCATTAGCGGAAAATTTTCCCTTCTTGTTTATAAAATGCCTTGAAACGCAGTTAAAAATAGACGAGACTTGTGGGGGCAACTGTACGACTCCCGTATATCGTGGCCCATTAAAATTGGATCGCGATTATTTGTTTTCTCCTAGCGACTAATTTTATTTTTCTATAATATTGGTCTTGGAGGTTCCTGTCTTTGATGACGTCTCATAATTATTTTTGCAAACTTAGTATCTGTAAGCCAAAATATTTAGCCTGACGAAGCATATTTCTATCTTTTCGTTTTTCATTAATTTTATTGATTCATTTTTCATTCAAAAGCATACAGTAACTTATACGGCCGGTCAACTGGCCTAGTATCATCTCCAAGATTACAGATTATGGGTAGCTACTTTGAGTTGAAGCTGTTGTTATTTGTAGAATTGGTACTCTACTAAGCAGGCTATCGTAAAACTGATCTTTCGGTATTGCCAGATTATCGGTATTTTTTGTTCCGTCATGGTATGGACTCAAATAAAGTTTTAATTGTCTTCTATCTGGCTATATCTGTTTGCACCTCACTCCGGCAAAAAATGAAATTGCTGGATGCGTTAAAGGGTGTCTGACATGGTGTGTGTGCTAGAATTGACTGTCTTATCCACTATCCTAACTCCTGCATTACTATTTAGAGGTACAGTGTGTGTGACCCCATCCCAAATATTCTTCTTTTGTGTTTTGTTTCACTGGTTCCCTAAGTATTGAGGTTCAAGCCTCGTATTTCTTCTGGGTTATCTGGCATTCTATAGGTTAAAAATGATTTAACTCCACCTGTCAGTGGGCTGAGCTGTCTTACATTAGGTCCATCACTGGTGTATTCTCTGGTATCCTCATCACTGGTATGTGGGTAATTTGTTTGGAAATAAGTGGAGGAGTGCTGACACCTGACTTCTATTGGGTTCCCATTCATCCTGTTATTACCAGTGCTGTTATTTTCTTCTTCTAAAAATGTCCTGTGACAATTCCTCATTTCCAGCTTTTCTATTAAGTATGCATCAGGAAAAAATTAATAAGGTTTTATTGGATTGATCATATTTTAGCACCAGTATTTATTTAAATTCTGAACAGGTTCATGAATCTGGTTGTATAGGTTTGTCATCAATCATCTTCTTTTGAATTCTATCTAGTGCAAATGCATTTCTATAACAATATTTGTGAATCTCGGAGGATTAAACTTATATTTTTCAACTATTCTCCTCCCACTTACTATACATATTGCTCCCTTATGTGGTCCACCTCACCTCCATCTAACACTTTGACTCTTGTTTCTAATTTCTTCAATGAAATATTGAGATTCACAGCCACTAATGTTCACTCTTTGTCCACTGATGTTATTCTTACCATTCCTAATATCCACAGGCAAATCCTAAAATCTGATTCAAAACTCGTACACAGCATTCTCAACTCCAGCATCGGTTGCCATTAACTGCTCTTCCTCATCAATTATAGAGTCCCATGTTAATCCACTTGCACACTTCCATTACTTCATATGCCTATTTGTAGATTATCCTTGATCATAGGCTCGCATTTCACCCACGTGCCTCTCTTCCTTTTAAAATTCTTATCCTGTCAACTGGAATCCATTTTTGCATTTTGCAACACTTTTACCACCCACACTTTCTCATTTCTCTCAGAATAGTTCTCTCTTTCATTTTTTTAGTTACATTTTTTGCAAATTTATTGTTGATGTTTGTATCAATTTCTTGGTCTGTTGTGATGTACTGCTCGAAATTCCCAGTAGTGCTGTGGGTGGATTATTTCGCGAAATAAAAAAGGTAATGCCAAGTGCAGCATACATAATGGTTGTATTTCTCGTTTTCCTAAGGGGATAGTGCTCGCTCCAGTTTTGTCAAAAGATAATAATACAGTTGTGCAAGTGGCTAAATTATTAATTATTAATGTGTTTTTATAATTGTGTCGGTGACTATAGTAAGTTATAGTTTCTGAGACAGCACATTTACCATAAAAAATTAAAGCAAAATCATTTATTTGGGAAGGAATAATAACCTTAATTTATTTCATCAGTCTTTAATACATTTTCTGATCATTATAGTTTAAAATTCTTTTTATATAGAGCTATCAAGTATCTCACAAATCATTTATTCAACTGTATTATGTGAAGTAGAAAGTCAAATTCTTCATTAAAGGGGTTCAAATCATCTCTTTGAAAATTAATAATTAAATTATTATTATGTTTTCGATAATATTCTACCTAGACATTTTGGTATTCTCATTTATGCAGCTGATGTTGTTGGCTGCTCCATATACATTTCCCTGCTGTCACAAATTTTGTCTGCTAGCACACATGAACGCAGAAAAACAACGATGAAGATGTCTTTCCATCTGCTTAGTGCAGATGACGTTACAAATGTGATTGGAACACACACTGCACTAAACAGGTTAAAACTGTTTAGCATAAATGAGTGATTGGGAAGCACCCTAAGACACCCACAATCATTGTCTTATAGTCAGAAATGAACATACAGGGGTCTTTAGTCAATTCCTTCAATCTCATACAACCTCTCAATCTCATTCTCAATGTTAGAATGATTTATGGTCTTGCTATCATTCTCAATCAGGTGTGCAGGTCCTGACGAACATGCAAATGGAATGGATATCTTTTACAATGCAAAACGCACTGGAATAAGTGACATTTGTGTGAATGGAAAGCAGGTGAAACAACCTCACAAGGAGCATAGACATAGAGTGCAAGGACCTCTGCAGCTAGCTCATAGTGACATTCTTGGCCCAATAAGAGCAGAGTCACATGAAGGAAAGATCTACATTTTAACATTAATTTATGACTACACTCATTTTACAATGAGGTTCCTCCTAACATTGAAGTCAGAAATTTATTAGTTTTACAGGAGTATGAAGCTCAAGGAACAGCTCACTTCAACCTAAGAACAAGTCGATTAAGGTGTGATGTTTGGTAATATGTCAGTAATGACATGAAAGCTCATTTAGTGAAGAAGGGAGTTTAAGTGGAATACACACCATCATACACTCCTCAACAGAGAGTCTCAACAGATTGATGTCTCAGAGGATGAACTGCATGATCTTAGAGAAGCCTTGATGCTACTGAATGTGAACATGGAAAAGAGTCTGTGGTCTGAAGCTGTAAGAACTGCAGTATATTTGATAAACAGCAGCCCTACATCTGCCCACAAAGGAAAACTACCAGTGGAATTATGGCATGACAACCGAGTCTAACTTTAAAAAAATCCAAGGGTTTGGAAACATTGCATATCTGAACGTGCTACCAGAATGTCTTACCAGAAAACTTGAATCAAGATCATTCAAATGTTAATCAGTCAGTGAAAGTAATGGATACACAGTGTGTCCGGCGATCTGGAAAACCTGGAAATTTCATCCTGAAAACTCAGGGATTTTTTATATTTTTCCGAAAAACCCTGGAAAATGCACGGCAGTGGATTTCCATTAAGACAAAAAGACAGAGAGGTTTAACCTGCACCTTTGATTGCATTATGCTTGGCTCACAATCAGCATAGCCTTGCGCTCCCTGTTCATTTCATACTCTTTTCTTAGCTGTGCCCCTGCTTGCAGATTGTGCTTCGTCACCCCTCCCCTCACGCTGCCCAGGGGCCAATTGCATAACAAGGCAAATTCCACACAATAATTCCCATGTAAAATGGCCGCTACAAATGGAATTGGAATTGATGCCGGAATAGGATTGTATATCTTCGTCCGCGGAAACAGAATTCTGCACGGAAATCTTGATTCCGTTCGAAGAGTCATACGAATGAAATTCTTGGTGTTGCCAAATTTACGAGAAATCTAAACGTCTGTGCATGCACGGTGGCATTTCCTGCAATTATATGAGAACCATTTGGCTGGCAACCTTAATGGATAATTGGGCATTGTTATATAATTGATAATCCTCACCCAATAATCTCAACCCTCCGTGCTTTAATGTTTGCAGAAATGTTTATGGAGGAGCGGAAATTCATTTTGCGGTCACTGCACGTTGAAATCACGGCCCTTGGTTCGAAGTCGACAGGGCCACTGTACAGGGTCAACCCAAGCTAATTATAATTCGTGTATTGTCCAACAAATACAATTGTGTTCTAAATAAATTCTTTCGGTTGTTAGATCCGTACCTATCACAAAGCAATTAATTAACAATTACCGAAATGCTCATGCAAAGTACTGTGAAGCCTTAGTGGAGAAGAGCAAAGGTACCAAGGCCTCAAAGGAAAAATAATAATAAAGAGGTACTGCAAATAGTTCAAGAGCTGCAAACAAAAAAGCATAATTTCTTGAAAAGCCGAAAAATTTGTTGCTGAAGTATAATCAGAAATGCACTCATTGAATGAAATAACACCAGTTTCTTCCATTTGCAAATTCTTTATGAAACTATCCTTAATCTAATTTATTGTGTTCATGTAATTGCACCTGACTTAAATTTTGTTGCCGGTTAACCATTTTTGTTTATTTGTTCGTTGAAATGAAACTTGTTATACTCTACATTCCTTGTATACTCTATTATTTAACTCAAAAGTAGGTACCGACATTTCTCGTATTTTTCAAATTGGCCAAATATGCTGATTTTATTAGAAATTCATTAAAAATATGTTAGCAACGAAGTGCAACAAGACCCTGGAAAATGCAAAAATTTGCCTGGAAAACCTGGAAAACTCAGGGAAAAATCAAATTAAGATTCACTGGACACCCTGATACAGACTTAAGGATCCTGTGAGAAAGTCTTCTTTGGTGGAAATGTTATATTTGATGAAGAATGCTTTTATGAATGTGGAACACAGCAAGGTGTTCACTGCAGGTGGAGGTAGACCTAAACCATTTTAAGAAGAAAGTTCAGAACCTAAACACAGTGGAGACACTGAGTATGGGGAAGAGAATCCAGTAGAAGTTGACAGATTGTCACACAGCAAAAAAATATCTGGAAGACTATGAAACTTCTTGAGCCTCAAGTGCAGAGTCATATGTTGAGGATATTCATGAAAAATATGAAGATATTGCTTCATAATCTTACTTAAACTTAAATCGTATGTGAAGATATTGGTTAATGAGAGGACAGCCAAATGTGGCTTGATGTTATTAATGAGAAATTGTGCACTAAAAGAAAACATTAAATTGGAAATTGTGAAACTACCACCTGGTAGGAAGGCATTTGGAAATATATGGGTATTTAAAATCAAACTGAAAGAGCATGGTGAAATTGATATGTACAATGCCTGGCTTATGGTTGAATGATCCCTACAAGGGGAATGTTTCTACTATACAGAAACCTGTAGGACGTATATTCATTGATTTTAAGGGTGGTCGAGGGCCTTTTGGAGCCCTCAAGGCACTCAGGCCTCTTGGGCAATCCTAGGGGGGATCCCAGGGTCCAGGGGGATTTTTCAGTGGGGATCCCAGGGTCAAGGGGGTCATGACCCCCCCCCCCCCCTCCAAATCTTGAATATGTATGGCCTATATTGAGCAAAGACTGAAAATATACCTAAGTATTTTAATTTTACCTTTGTATTTTTTCTTGACATCTAGAACAAATTGCCATTTTCATTGCTAAATCGATCACGTCCCCTCCTCCTTAGTATTGACCTTGACAGTAAATTTTAAAACTTGGAACCCATGATGATGACCCCCCCAAACGTTAAGGCTGGGACCGCCCTTGCCTGCCACTTGTATGCAGGGGACTAGAGCACCATGGTAGAGGTATGAAGAGAGGCCTCCCCCAACCTTCCTGGTACAGGCATGGAGGGAGTCCTCCCTCCCACCTTCCCGCTCTGAGTATATATCCCTCCGGCCTCCCGATATTGGTCTGGAGGGAGTGTCAACTCTCCATCCACCTTGGTAGAGGTATGGAGGAGGGTTACCCATCCAACCCCTTATCTGGGACCAACGTTTCTTGACTTTGGTGATCTGACGGGAACCGGTGTTTCAACGTGGCTAGGCCCTTGCCCTGTAGGAGGTATAACTACAGTTAGGACTCAACTCACTGTAAGGCAATCTTATGTCGTGCCACATGGATGTGAAGAATGCTTTTCTTCATGGGATTTTAGCTGAAGAAATCGATATGAAGCAACCAGCAGAACTTACTAGCAATCCCAATCTGGTGTGTTGGCTGTGAAGATCACTTTCTGGGCTATAACAGGCACCAAGGATATGGAACAAATATCAATGATGTTAAGAAAGAAGGAAATTCATATCTATATTTCCTACTGTACATATGTGGATGATTTTCTATTTGCTGGAAATAAGGTAGAAAAATTGTTAAAATTGAAGTCAGCACTTGGCAAGGAATTTAACGTAAAAGGCATCAGTGAACCTCCTTAGGAATCACTATATTGAGAACTGGAAGCAAAATGCAACTTAGTTAACCTCAATACATAGAACAACTTTTGAAACGATGTTACATTGACTCTTGCGAATCAGTAAAGGTACCTTATGAAACAAAGATGGTAGAATGTAGTAGCTCTGAAGAAATGGGAAAGGAACAATCCTATTGGGTGCTCTTAGGGTTTGTGACGTAATTAATGCAAGCAACCAGGCCTGATTTAAGTGCAGCATTTTTCATCATTAAATGGTTGCCACCACAATTTTCAGAGAGGGGGGGTAAGACAGTGCTCATCCCTTCTTTGTTGATACGACCCATCTTTAGCATTACCTCTCTTTTACACAAACACTTTGCATAACATTACCTCTCTTTTGCACAAAGTCAATAAACAATTCTCTCTGTGAAGTCATATTCTCGTTGCTGCCGAGTCTACAAACCACTGTTTACAGTTCTTTGTTGTACTCGAAGAAGAACGAAGACAGATACAGTCCACTGTATTACCCTTTTCCATTATCTTACTACCTTAATTTTTGGGAGTTGCCATCCTATTATTACCATATTAATTGCAATTGGAAGCCCAATGCCTCCATTTGGAACAACTGTAGCTCTGAACCTCAAGGCAAAATTTGCTGATGCAGCCTGGCTTTTTGCATTTGTAGCAACAGCCTAACTTATTACTGTGTTTGCAATCTTTGCTTGTTTTTGGGGCACCTGGTTGTTTCTTCCCTCCGAATTTCGTTTGTTCCTCCCTCCGTTAGTTAGCACGGTGGCCATGTAGAGGAATCTACTCCCTTTTGTATGCCAGAGCCACCTGTCACTCCTCAGATGCAGCTATCTGGTGTTGCCGTTGTTCCTCATCCAGCATCCATCCCTTTACTTGTGGTGAGGTTTGGTTTGGCCAGTATATTTGGAATGAAAACCCTAACTCCTCGCTCAGCAGTTCAGTGAGCAAAAAATTTTCAATCATTTCATCATCAAATACGACCTCTTCTTTCTTTACTTTCTCGTTCAATTTTTGAATGCTTGCTTTCAGTCTTTGTGATATTCATAATCTCTTTCAAAGATTGCAGAGCATGGAATTTTGTAGAAGTAACCTGAATTTTTTTGAGGATTTTCCACGCTTCTTTTGCATGTTCAACTTCTTCAATGTCCAACAGATAGTTATTGCCCACCGATCTATAGAGTACTGATGATGCCTTTCTGTTCAATCTTGATTGGTCTGCATTCAGGTTTTCTATTTCCTCATCAAGGATCAATGGCTATCCAACAATTTATCTTGAATAAAATCACCTTCACTCTGTCTCCAAGCATGATAATATCAGTTTGTCAACTTTGGAGTATTGAGTGTGCCCTTCAGTTCACTTTCTTCCTGATTCACCATGGTTCTTTTTCAGGTTTTCTGTTCTCAGGCCAGCACTTTCCCTCAAAGTCATCATCGCTGTCTCAATCGCGATCCAATCTTTTCTGTTTTTCAATTTCTCTTTCTTGGGCAATCAGTCAATCTGTATGCACATCCTGGGTCCATAACCTGTTATTTCTGCATTAGGTTTTTAGTTTTAACTTTTTTACTAGGTTATTGACATTCTGTTTTTTATGACATTCTCCATGACAGGGGTCATTACAATGAAGTAAATAAAAGAAAAATATTATGTTACATGTAACAATGGTGACATCATAATGTAAAAATGTTCATGAAAGCCTTCTTTAGAATTTATTAAACAAGCATTCTTATGGAGCTGTCATTCCTCATGATATAGCCTTACTACTTACTTTACGCGATCAAGATCAATGGGAAAGAAGTTAACATTTTGTGTTAAATATGTTTTGGAACAAATATGCTTAACATTTGCCTTATTTCTTTTCAGTGAAAATGAATTCGTTAAACATGATCCCGAATATGAGTCCTTTTATACATCATTTGCCATTCTGGCTGCAGATTATATCAGCTCCAGTGCAACTTCAAGTGAGTATACATATTTGTATTTGATTTAATGAGGCCTCTGCTCAAGAATTAAGGGGCCTACCTTGTCTCTAATAGGTCCATGATTTGGAACACTTTTTGAATGACCATTCTCATCAATCACAGAAGGTAATCAAATTCAGTCTTTAACTGTTAAAAGATTGCACTTTTTCCTCTGCTCTGCCTTTGGAAAATTGTGGAAATAAGTCCCACTGGTGTACAAAAAGTTCTCCAAATTACAGCCGGCCCACAGCATTCTCACTCCGATCAGGTGTTGGTAATCAGAAAAATATTAAACATCAATATTGGATTAATTCATGGCTAATTGATTCACACATGTAGATTATACGAAGCTTTTGCCCGTAGTTTTCTTCAATACCTAAGCAAAACCAGATATTTCCCTGATTGCCAGGCCATTCAAGACCATGCAGTTTGCCCTTCTCCCATAGAGCCTTCATAAGGTGCTTCAAGACATTTTTGGAGACCACTTAGGCCATGCTGTGGTGGTTTTCCCATGATCAGAGGAGGTGGGGAATAAGTTTAATGATTCTTAGCCCTGGGAGTTGAGGGACTGAATGAAGGGATTGACTAGTCTTTACATATATTATTTTTCAAGTGGCACATATTTTTGCTCCAGTTTCCATTTTTTTCACCATATACTTGTTATGACTTCCACTCTAATTTCAAACAATCATGAAATGCATCAGGGGAAATTATTTATGCTAGGGACTTGTTTCGGTTCAGTTCTTAGCTTTGGTTCTTGGTTCAGGATATTGGTTCTGGTTCTTAATTTTGCATTGCTTGATTTTCAATAGCTAGAGAAGTTTTTTGTCTTATTACTATGGATATCTATGAGTAGTGACACATCAAGTAATCTCTACCTAATTGCATTCAGATGATCATAACATTTGCAATATTTTGAGAAATAAAACTACACTATATTTCTTAAAACTTAGAAAATCCTGATCTCTAATTATCTTAAATAGAACAAGAAAGGATTATACAAAAACACAGCAGTGG
This sequence comes from Pyrrhosoma nymphula, assembly GCA_963573305.1. Taxonomy (NCBI): domain Eukaryota; kingdom Metazoa; phylum Arthropoda; class Insecta; order Odonata; family Coenagrionidae; genus Pyrrhosoma; species Pyrrhosoma nymphula. The sequence goes on along the minus strand of OY754339.1, from coordinate 61,293,261 downwards.
GAAATACCTACTTGTAAAAAAAGGACTCTTGAATATTCCTGCAAATAATTCTAAATTTTATGCTTCTGTATTTTATTGAAATATGTACCATTAAATGGTTAAATACCCACATTTCTATTATCAATTTCAGTGAAGTACAGTGTGAAAAAAAGATTCAGATTATTTCTTTGTGTTTATGTAACTTTATTCCATTTTTTTTGCTCTTTATGTGAAAGTATTTATAGAACTCAATACAGAATACACTTTTGGTTCAGTACTCATCGCCATTAATTTTTCCAGTACACTAAAATAAAAATCACTGCATGAAGTTAAGGGAAGAATTTCAGTTACATACATTTGCTGCTTTTATATTGCGTTTGTATAAATAAATGCACCCTTGGATAATAGGGAAAAAGTGACAATAATTTCAAATTTTTGCTCAGAAACACCATTATTTTTACTATTTCTTAATCAAGTCTGTGTCTTTATTTGTCACATATATGTATTCCCAGCTTCACTAAGTCTTAAATATTTTTAGTTGCATTATATTAATTGCCTCACTGGGGATTTACTGAAAAGAGAAGCCAGTGTTATTTGTTATTTAAATAAGATACATATGAAGGAAATTTACCATCCGAGAATAAATATGGGTAGAAATTAGGTACCTACCCATTTTCAAAAATAGAGATGAAAAGTTTGTGTGAGGGGGGGTGAGGGAATAAAGGCATAGGAAATGTAGGGGCCAAAATTCAGAGAAATATCGTATATATCAACCCTAGTACTGTTCGTAACAACAATACCCAATATTAATAATAATACTCATATGGAAGGGCTTGGCCATAAAGACCATCTGGGTAAAATTTGTTCTCATTGGAGTGTCAGGGATGACTTTAGCCTGCATGGGAGTTACCTTAGCGTATAAGACTGTGTGATTTTCTAGCAGTTATTTTTGGGAAATCGGTGTGTCTTTTTGCCGTCAAATACTGTATTACGATAGTATTTTTGTCAATTGCCTATTCCTTGATTTAGTTGCTGTTGCACCAGCTTTAGAAAAGACCCGCTTTAATTTTTATGGATGAATTTATTACTTGAGTAATTGATTAATTAATTGAATAAACAATGAAAGGATTAAGCAATAGGTAATTGAAATAAAATAATTGCTCAGTCATGCTGATTGATTTATTGGTCCCATCTCTAGCATCATTTGCTAGCACTTCATCAATTTACTTTGCTTTCAGTTTTTTGTTAGTGGCACATTTTTCTCCTTGGCTTTTCTACGACAGAGTGCCAGCCAATCAAATGATAGATACCATATGTATTTACTGACTTAATGTTTTGTTAATTACCTGAAAATGTAACTCTGTTCCTAAATCAGTCATTCCAATAAATTTATGTGGAATTGAAAAGTTTATTTTTTTTATTGTGACACAATGGAACTATTCCATAGAGTAGAGCCAGAGACAGTGCCTTATCTATTAAAGTTAAGGTACATATCTGATGCTAAAAATGTTATTTTTATCACTTTCTATTGCCCAAATTTAGCAGTTAGCAAGATGATATGAGTACCTTACTCTTTACCTTTCTAATTCACTGATGCAGAGTTCTGACTTTTTCTATACATATGTATGTTAAGCAGACAAGTTATGTTAACCAATAATGAAACAATGTAAACTATGTTATTGTTATTTCTAAATTATGGAATAGCAATGTAAGACTTCACCATACCTTCTATGTACTTAGGAAACACAAGCCTAGGATTTTCAACATCACGTGTGTTGCATGGCAATATAATTAATAAATAAATAGGTATATTTATGCTAAGATCTTGCTCCAATAAAATCATGCCACTTTGATTAGGTTAAAATAGCCAAATACTGTAAGGAAGAATTCAATATTCATTCTGGAAGCAAATGCGTTGCTACAACAAACAACTCACTTTGTGGGCGTCAATAAGCTAAACGGATGGGGAATGTGCTCCTGTGAATTTTCGTAATGTGTTGTAAGCAATATTGGCAAAAGTATGAGGAAACAGCTCAGAGACAGGGCATTGTCAATAGGTTACTCTTTTTTTAAGCTATCAACATAACAATATTGATAGTACGTGCTATAATTTACGGAAAGTCCCTGTTGGTGTCATCTTGCAGGGTACTATGCTGGTGTAGTTTTTGATGAATTTGTATGTATAAACTTAACAATTCTCATTTCAGTTCCACGCAGTCAAATGGGAGCTGTATGCTCTGCTTCAAGGATACTTATGCGATACATCTTGGGAAGACTGAAGGCATTGGAGAATACCAACCCACCGGGGACAATTAGTGGGGGCCATGCCCCTGGCAATGTGCCACCCCTTGCGTTGGCATCTGAGTTGCTGCTGCCACTTCGTGCCCTCTGCAGTGGTACGAGCATGCTGTCCCGTGCTGATCAAACTGCATTAACCGCTGTCATGAAAGGAGCTAGGCTCCCAGCACACATTCGCACATGCCCTATTCCTCCTCCATCATCATCAGGTAACATTTCACCATTGACTTAATATGTAATTATATTTAATTTACATAGGAAGTACCTTTTAGCCACGCATGAATGGGTATCTTGTCAATAGTGTTTATATGCATGGAAATAGGCATAATTAATTCATAATGACTCTAAGTGTTCATAGACCTTTTTTACAATCAAGCATTTTTTAATCCCATCAAGATCATACATCAGTTAACCAATTATACAGCGTATCTGCGTTGACATCTGCTACATAATTCATTTACTTACTGACTTCAAAATACGTATTCCTTTACTGAATAATAGCATTTATTCTGCAACATTTCTCATATTCTATCTGTGACATTTTTGGTTTAAGTAACACCAATATTTTTTAATCTCAAACTTATGCCGAAATTGATTTAAATATCGATGTAATATGGTGTTCTCAAGAAATTTTGGCTTGTGCATAAGGATGTCCAGTATATGTTTTCTTATGTGCTAATAAGATTTGTACTTTTACCAACTATGTACTCTTGATATTTTGAGCATCATGCCAAATAATACAGCAGGAATGTACAAGACATGACAGGTGTTTGTAAATGAAAAATGATACTGAGAATTTCACATTTATCGTTATCCAGTACCTTCAAAAATATTTATCAGCATTTTGGTAGAGCTTAGGTGTATTATTCTTCCATTTTATGAACTGTATATTGTGTATCAATCTTATTAAATTAAATGCATTTCACATTTGTAATATATGTACGCCTTCGACTAAGAAATGAGGATGGGTGACTCACACGAGGGAAAAGCATTTGGGGTAGTTTGTCTTTGTGTGTTTGCTCACTTTTGTACTCGTTTATTTGCTATAGTGTGTTAGTTTTGTGCATGTACATTCCAATATAGTTTGTCCTTGTAAACAAGGCCCTTTTCAGTTGTTAAATTTCTTGGAAGTGTTTCCTATAAACGTGCATTTTATTTCAGGAACTGATAAGGAGTCATCTGCTCAGTCTCAAGGACAAGGTACATCATCAGCTCCAAAAGAGCACCATAAAAGAGCTAATTTGGAGCTTTCAACAGCAATTACAGACTTGCTTACAATGCCAGTGACTGACTCCAGTTGTTTACGTCAGCCAGAAATGTCTGTTGGCTTTCCCGTGAGAGATGATGCAAAGCAGGAAGTAGAGGAAGTGGATCCTGTGGTGGAAGTCAAGGTATGAATCATAGCAATAATTTATTTTTTAAGGATGATCAGGTCAGAAGGAAGTAGTGCAGGGATCCATTATTTCTGAGTGAGAAATTTGGAAACCTTAAAAATATGGCAAAGCAAAGCTTTTTGGAAAGTCAGTCACAACTCTTTCTATGAAGCTGCCTTCACTGAAAAAAGCTTCACTTAACAGTGTAACTTCATTTAACACAGCTTCTTGCATTGTGTTCAAGTTTACAAGGTACCCAAATCCTAATCAAGATTAGCCAAACTCAAGATGTGATTCTCTTACACAGTTTCTTTCATGGTCCATTTGACCATTTTTTCTATGAAAAAATTTTACAGGTACATATATCTCAACTTGTGTCATTTCAAATTATATCGATTCCACAGATACCGTCACTCCGTCTTAAGTTGGACAGGGGGTGTGGAGTCGGATTCGTTATCGATTTCGTCCAAAATGCATTTGTAAAAATGTATGCTTTTTACCAAAAAGTGGTAAAAAACTTCATATTACTCATATATGACGTTAAAAGTTTTGAGCTGCAGAAAAATATTCACCGAATATAGAATGCATTGTAAAACATCGCTTTTATTATGCCGCAAAATTTTCATGTAACTGTTTTCGTTGCTCTATTGTGCCGTATTTATAAGGTGTAATGTATTCTAAGGAGAGTCCTGCATCATGAATTTCCAGCAAAATTTAGCCTGGTCATTCTTCTTCCTAAAGGAGTTATTAGGTCCTGTGGGTGAATTAAGTAAAGAATTGGTGAAAATTAAACAGTCCCAAGTTACGGGAATAATGTTTACGAGACCAAAAGTTGAAAGAAAAGAGAGGTACTCTTTATTATGAAAAGGTCATAACATTCCAAATCCGATCATTAGATCGATACTAACTGGTGTCACAGTTTGATGGACTTTGTTATCCTTGGAAAAATTGAACATTGACTTGGAAAAGTCATGGAATTCAAAAGCTTGAATTCAGTGTACACCCCGATAAAATTGCATGCATGAAAGTGAATGCTTGTCTTCCATATCATTCAATATTTTATGCTAAAAGGTACAGCTGTAATTCTTTATGCGATTCTGTTCTCATAGAAGTTTTTGCAACATATCAAGGTTACTGAAAAATGGTTCAAATGGTCTTTTTTTTCTGCCATGGTAGGGAATTCCATTATTTCCATAAGATTAATGATATCGAATTAGAATTTACACAAATCTCATAATTTCGGTGCTTAACCCCTTCGTTTGGTGATGCTTCACTGTATCATAATTTTCATAAAATTAAGTTGTCAAGTATGTAACAGTTTTAAAAATTTTATGGCACTCAGAAGTGAATGACAGCTGCTCAGGCTGAGAAACTGCAAACGAAGACATGTGAAAATGGTCGAAATTGGGTTTATATGTGGAGTGAATGGTTCAAAAAATTTCTGTTAAATATTTATCAGTGTGAAATAACTGATGTGTTATGTTTGATGTTTGTTATGTTTAAAATAACTGATGTGTGATGTGTTATGACATTTCAGGAACTCTTCATACAAACAAATACTCTAAGTCTGCAGTCTTTGAATGGTGGTGATGTGATATTAAGTGTCTGCTGTACGTCATTGCCTTTTCTGGCACGCTATGTTGTGAAATTCACAGACCTTATTACCAAGAAAGTCTTCAATCTTCCCACCTCACATGCTGAAGCCCTTACAGTCCGATCGTGGTGAGTTTAATGATCATGTCTATTCCCTATTTTATTATGAATAGATTGGATATAATTTTTTAATTCTGTTACTCCCATTATTTATAATTTTGTCAAGACTTTCAATTGCGTCAAAAAGTTTTGAGTAACCTTACAGTCTATTTTCCATAATACAGTAAAACCCCAATTTTGTGCACCTTGATTTTAATTTATGTTCTTTTTTATGTAGTGACAGTAAGGTCCGCCTGGGAAGCATAGGTTTTTTTTATAATACAGTAAAATTTGGTTACAAAACAGGTCTAGGGGGATGGAGTTTACACCCGCTTTATCAGAAAACCACGTTATTACACAGGTTGGCGATCGTCAGGGAAAACCTGGAATTGTCAGGGAATTTTGAATTTCTGGAAAAGTCAGGGAATTCTTGTAACAGTCAGGGAGAAACTGAGATGGGAAATTCTCAATATTTTTCTACCATTACGTTTATCACCCAGTCAATCCCGCCATTTGTTTCACCAAAATATTCCTCCAACTAAAACTAATGTCCGTTGCTGACGTCCATGGAATAAGCCCATCAAATAGTGGAACATTCAGTGGTGAATCTTAATTATTTAGTTGTGAATCAGACATACAATGTATCTCTTTTGTATATCCGTATTGTGATATTTGCCTAGTAGTGTTAAAATTCATGATCACAATGTATTACACTCATCACAAGGAATCCAAGGCAATGTTTTTCGGAAAAGTTTACCTCTCTTTTTTTTAACTTCCGTTACTCGGGTCGAGAGGTAGCTGAAGCACACTAGCTCGTAGTAAATACATAAATACATGCTTGCAGTTCTAAAAATATGAGAGGATGTTAATACAAGTACGATCTCACGTTTAAATTAAGTCTTACGCAAGATCATCTTCAATTCCCATACCCCCTTTCGTGAGACAGTAAAAAGAGCCCTCCATCCCTCCCCACCTTTCACGCTCGACGTAATTATTGAATGGCCCCCTTAAGCTCCCTCTCGAAGCAATTTAGTCTGATCACAGACCACCTGAAATATGATATTCCTGAATATGATGATGCCGTTACTAATTGCCTCCTGTCCTTGCTTGCAGTGGCGTGCTTACATTGTTTTTTTTAACCAAATATTTATTCATTTTTTTGTTCCGGCACCGGACGTGGCCGCCCCAGCGAAAATTACTACCTGCCCGCCGCCCCCACCTTTACTATTGTCACATTGAAAACTGAGTTATCATTCAGGTATTTCACATTCAGTGCATAATGTATTCAGCGACGATGATTAATTAGCTATTTAACTCTGACAAGGAGCGCCTAAAAACGTTGCTGTGATCCGTCACTATTCGTATGAACGAGTACCTTTTACGCATCGGTACCAAGACCCGGGGTTCGTAATTTCAAAACTTCGTTATTTCGTAATATCGCATACTGTTACATACAATTAGATACCCTTTTGGTCGGACCGAAGGTTTTGCTTCGTAAAATCAAAATTTTGTAATTTTGAGTTTCGTATTTTCGAGAGTCTACTGTATTTTTCAAGTTTACCTGTGTTCCATTATCAGGCAGATGCGACAAGTCTCTCCGTTACCTGGAGAACTAACTAAATTTATTTTTTATATTTACTTTCATGTATTGATGCAGTTTACAGCTCCTGCTTGAAGATATGACAGCAGCTCTGAATGCCATTTCAATACCAGTCCTGGAACCATTGAATCCATCCCGTTTATCTCGTCTCTCTGTGTTGTCCTCTGCGTGCCTCTATGCAGCTCTGTCAGTGGCCACAGCTGCTGGCATTTTGGGCTCTCCTCCATCCCAGCCGCCTCCACCACCCCCACCAGCTGCCTCCCCTGCTCCAGCACCTACTTCCAAGGGCTCTCAGCAGCAACCCCAGGGCCCAAAGGAGGAAGAAGTAGATGCCTGTGAGGCTGCCATTGTAGTGAGGGCTCTGGAAGTATTTTCACTTGTGTCGACTGTCATTGGAGATTCTCCACGTGCTGGAGGCCATGTAAGTGCAGCTCAAATGAGTTCCAAACTTACTTTTTTAAATTGCTTATTAATTATAAACTACTGAGAAGGATTGCTCATCCAGGAAGTAAGGACCTGATGTTTTTCTGATTAAATCAATATTTCTGGCGTTCAGAGAGCTTATCTCTTAAGTTGGTGCCATGATCAATAAATATATAGGGATTCCTCATGCAAAGTGCATTGCTCTGTGAGATGGAAATTATGATGAATAATAAATCCTGCATTATTAAGTAATACATTTCATGCAAATATGTTCAAGTTTGTTTGTTCATAATTGATAATTCATTTAAACAGACTATTGTTTATCCGGATGAGGCTACCTATATAAAACATAAAAAAATCCATGCAGTAGAGACCTGATGTTTTTCTGAATGATGAATTTTAATGTAATCTGATGATAATATTATTCTTTATTTTTTGGGGACAATTTGATGATATTAATTTATTATGGACACTACAAGTATTTTGACCCTGTCTGGGTCTGAATGTAGTGTCATCAGCATGCTTTGCCATCCAATGAAATTTCAGCATAAGAAATCAGAGGAATCATCTGTGCTTTCATTGGTGTTTTTTTCTGACTATGGAGTTAGATATTTCTTGGGAAAAGTTTGGATATTTGGATAGTTCCGTTGTATATAATTCTGGATAAGTGATCTTCTACAGTATTATAATTCAATATGTTTGTAACATTGTAATTTCCTCAAAACTCTAGATCTTGCAAAACCATATGATGATTGGAGTGTGGGTTCTATTGTCTGGACTTCAAGCCCAGTTGCCTCCAGCTTCCTCAGAGAAGTTGGGACCGATTTCTGGAAAAGAAGAAAAAGGAAAATCTCCCAGTAAAGTCCGGGAGGGATCGGGAAGAGTGAACCTGATGAAAGCGTGAGTTAGACTTTAGATTGTTCATCAAATTACTCCATTACCAGCTGCTAAAGTACATTAGTGGAATCACTCCTTAAGGGATTGCCCAATTATCAGGATTTCTAAGTGACATAATCATACAATGGGACTGGTATCAATCTGAGATTGCCTGAATGTATGAATGCTTTATAGAATTGAGCTACCTAGGCATCCTCTTCCACTGCACATTGCATTTCGACTCTAGTTTCAGTTTCAGTGACTAATTTTTTTACGGTGCAAATATCAGGAGTTTTAGGTCAAATAATATATATTTTTTTCAAACTTAGAATAGAATAGAATAACTTTTATTTAGAACCTGGGATCCCATGTCCCCTGGGTTCAGGTGGATAATTACACATATGAATTAAATTGAAAAAATACAAATACATACAAAAATAAAGATAAAGGCCTCAAAGGGCATCTAAACAAATGTAGAATACAAAAATAAACCAAAAAACACACCAAACGACAATATATCAGTTGAAAACAGGTGTAAAAGTTAACAACTAAATTAAGTGAAACGTTTCTTTCAAATCGAATAATAAAAAGTAAAATACATGTTTCACAAAATAAGACTCGACTCAATGACAGATCATTATTTAAATTATACAAATCAGCTTATTAACAGAAAAATGTAACAGATATTATGAGAAGGACGGAGTGGGGTTATGAAGGTAGTGGAATAATTTTGTCTGTAATAAGTTCACCGATGATGTTTGATGAATACCATAGGGGAGAGAATTCCATAGTCAAACTGCTTCTACCGAGAAGGAGTTGTGGAGTGGAGTTGATCTATGGGCTGGGATATAAAGTGCATCATGGGGGGTGCACAGGTTTCTGTTTCGAACCTCGGAAGTGTATGTAAAGAGTTCGGTTAAATAGGCAGGTTGTTTAAACTTGAGGATTTTGAAAATGAGGGAACCTAAAAAGTATTTCCTGCGGTTCCGTGTTGAAAGGAAATTTGATAGTTGGTAAGCGTGGGATATATGGTCGAATTTTGGAATCAGATAAATGAATCGAAGGCAAGCATTCAGTGACCTTTGCAGTTTCAAATTAAGGTCTTCCCGAATGGTGCAATAAATTACGCAGCAGTAATCAAAGATAGGTAGGATAAGCGATCTGACAAGTTTGTGGTGAATTTGGGTAGGAAGTTCCTTTTTGTTACGCTTGATTATGTGGAGGATCTTAAAAACTTTGCTGGAGACCATAGGTACTTATTCAGTCCATGTTAGCGTTTGATTGATAATTACACCTAAGTCAGTAACCGAAGAGGAATATACAATGTCAGTTCCAGGTACGTTTATACTGGGAATATTGTCAGGGAGAGAATTGATATTTCTTGGACTGCCCAGGATGATGGATTTTGTCTTGGACTGATTGATGATTAATTTATTATTTGAGACCCATAAACATATGCTGTCGATATCCTCATTTATTAGTCGAACAGCCTGAGTTAGCTCAGAGGGTCTGAACGAATAGTAGATTTGTAGGTCATCAGTGTAAAAGTGGTATTTACAATGTCGAATGTACAAGGGGAGGTCCCTGATGAAAATAGTAAATAAGAGGGGGGAGAGTACGGATCCCTGGGGGAGTCCATTTGTAGCTGTAGTCCATTTAGATAAAACTCCATCTCCGATATATATAGCTTGTTTACGATCAGATAAATATGATCTAAACCAATGTAATGTACTATTGGAAAATCTGAGGTTTTTCATTTTTATACAATAAGAGCTCATGGTCCACCAAACTTATGCCAACATTTCGGATATTTATTTATCCATCCTCAGGGCTATAATTAAATGATGCATTATGAAAAATGTTTTTTACAATCCTTTTTTTATGACAAATGTTTTTTGATGTAACCAAATTAAAATTGTAAATAAAACAGACAAACTTAACATAAACGAAAGGTAACATAAGCTTAAATATGTCTATACATTTTTCTTCTTAATTTGATAAGAATACACAAAGACTGTCAATTATATGTTTAAACCGTTTTGTCATAAAAAAATGATTGTAAAAAACATTTTTCATTATGTACCATTTAATTATAGCCCTGAAGATGGATAAATAAATATCCGAAACGTTGGCAGAAGTTTGAAAAAAAACTACCATTTGACCTAAAACTCCTGATATTTGCACTACAGTAAGTCCTCGACTTACGTGGTTAATTCATCCCAAAAATTTCCGCATAAGTCGAAATCCGCGTAAGTCGAAACACAACAACTTGCATATCCATTTTTGAACCATTAGCGGTGCCACTTTTACTGCGATTGGCAGCGAACGGCGACGTTTACAGAAAACGCCATCTTTTGAGAGGCCATTAAGTTAACATGATACGAAAATTCCGAGAGTAACACAAATCCAATATTTATCTCACCGGATATTTAAATCTAAAATAAGTATTGTTACACAAAATGTTAAAAAACTGAAAATTTGTTAAAATTATCATACTCATGTGAATGCCTGTTCATAATTGGTAAAAAATCTTAATAAATACGTGTATGCTCTTTGATACGACTTTTACCATGTACAATTGTTCTAACTGTTGACTCATTCGTCCCATAAGCTTGAGCAATTTCAACAAATATATCACCTTTGTCATGTCTCTTAATAATTTCCAGTTTCGTTTCCAAAGTTATCTTTACTTTTCTTTTTGCCACTCGTATAAATCTCACCACTCTTTCGTTTCTTAGCCATTATGAGGGTTGACATCCATAATAAACACAGAAGACGATTTTAATGATTTTACGAGAAAACTTTCTCGAACTTGATAAATAACGATCAAGTCACAACGGAAACACAAGTTCGTCTATCTGCTGCTCGAACATGTTTTTTTTGCTGTGATGGACAACAGGCGTCACCTATGGAGTAGAAAATTAACTACCCGACGACTTACGTGGGAAGGCCAAACTAAGCCGAAAAAAAGACGTCGATGCCGTGAAAGATCGGAGACAGGCTCACGTTTTCTCCGCGTTTCTTTCGCCGTGACAGATATGCAGCGACAGCTAGTAAAAGGTCAAACGCAGGTTCTTATGGAGCCAAAGGCCATGGACATGCTTGCGTTTCCTCCGAGTTTCTGTTGCCGTAACATAAACTCCGGGTGGGGGTCTGGGACTTTGTCGCGGAGGAGGTGACTCCAAACTGCGAGCGTTCTGAACGCTGTCTCGTCGGCGTAATGAGTTCGGAAAGTGATGATCTACTAATTGCGCTCGCTGTTTCTTGGAATTGAAGAAAAAGAAACGTTGTTCATCAGTGTTTTGTCGTGACGCGCCTAAAACACGACATGCAGTGTTTTAAAATTCGCCACTAGTCGCTGGTCGCAAGCTTGACCGACCCAATGCTATTCTATGCGTTTCACTTTCGGCGCACTATCGCCGCGTATTTGTCGCGGCGAAAGCGCTGCATCTCGTGTTTATGGCACGACACAATAAATAATCGATGTACACTCCCCGTACCGAGGACTGGCGAATGTGCCGCTGCTTATCGCGCCGTGGTAGTAGAGTGGGCGTTCCGAACGGCTGTAGTTTGGCATCAGTTCTTGCGCGCTTGACAATGAGTCGCGGGTCGTCACCCGGTGTATCTGTCGCGGCAACAGAAAAAAAGGAGAAAGCGCAAGCATGTCACCGCGTAACTCCGGATCCACGTTACTCGGACCTGCGTAAGTCGAGGACTTACTGTATATATTATTAGAGGTCGAGAAAACATATCATTTGAACTAATTTTTTTGTGGACTAAATGCTACCATAATTTTCCAATTAAAAGCCAGTGCTGAGTTTAAGCTGAATGGCCAAAAGTTTATCCAACAATTTTTTTGGTGAAAACAATTTTGTAGGCATTCCTAGACAAACTGTGGTTTTCTTGATACATGTCTATTTGAATTCCCATAAGTTTGACTCCAAATTGTTAAGGCCAATTTGTGATTGATGGAATTCTATGGTGCATCATATTCAAGTTAAAATTTTATAGTAGATAAATTTGTCTTCTCCTATTCAGTCAGCAGAGCTTTGGAGTTCTCTCGGTGTCATTAGCCATGCAAGCCTTAGTTATGCTGTCCATGTTGCTGGAAGATCTTCGTGTTGAAGAGGCTGGGAAAGTCTGGCCTTGGGCGATACTTGGATCTCAAGTGGGAAGTGAAGAGGAGGACAGCATGGGTGCCCAGGAAGAAGATCCCCGCCCAGCCCTTCTCAACATAGTGTCTCAGTGCACTGCCCTCTCCAGAGCTGTTCGTGTGTTGGGTGCGGCACCATTGAACCAACTTTTGTTTTATTTGGCCACAATCAGCTACAGAAAGGTACTTTAATTTACTAAGTATATAGTACTCTCTTGATAGTTTGATATCTAAATAGTTCTAAACTCTCAGAAGTTTGACATTTTTGGGCTTGTAGCTACGTGCATTGCTACACTACAGTACAGTTTCTGTTGTTGACTCTTCGTAATTATAAAGCTTCCTCTCCCAATATTTTGACTGATGCTAAAATTAACATGTTCCCCAGTTTAAAAAGAAAATTTATTGTGTCAAACAAAAATGGACGACCTCTTCTGCAAATGAAGTGATTCATGTAAATCTTTGTGCTTGTTTTATGCACAGTGGAACCTCATTAGTCCGGCACCCTTAAATGCATGAAAATCATACTTAAATGCTTGAAAATACACTCTTAAATACTTGGAAATAAAAACAAACAAGATATTTAATGAAATACAGTAGAGTGCTGACTATCCAACCTTCAACTGACTGACGGATTATCCCATAGTCAGTGTCTCTTCAACCCCCTCCCCTACTCTTCCTTTTCTTCCCCTCCCCTCCCTCCCCATCTACTGCAGCTTCTGTTCACACTCACAGCCGGCGGCCTTGTTCAAGTCTACAAAATTGCTACATTTTGCCCTCAAAAAATATTTTCCTATTCAATTACGTGCATGATTATAATTAGCATTATAGTTAATCCCCTGAATCATTATTTGTGCAACCAGGGTGAGCTAGCTTGTATTGCTTCCATAGCTGTTTTATATTTACTAAGTTTCCTTCAGGAAAGTAATTAATTCAAAATGTTTTATTCTTTGCGAAAGAGTAAGCATATCGTGTTAGATACTTCCGAGAAGTTGAGGATAATTGAAAGGGCTTTCAAGGCAGAATCAGTGCCTAACATAACTCTGAATGACTCAGTCATGATGGCGAATAGTGAGGACATAAGATTCCTGAGTACAATGTTATCCAGCATAACTGTGAACTTATGTTCAGTGTGCATAGAGGACTCCAGTAGTGATGAATAAGAAACAATCGATTAAAAACGAGTCTCTCTCCAAATCACTCTGCAATCAGCAAAAACGTTGAAGCAGTTCATGGAACAGGAAGATGACTCCTCAGTACCACACATTTTGTCAGTTAGAAAAATTAGAATGGCTAAATAACAGAAAATTTATATGAAGCAAAAATACAAAAAAGTGAGATTTTTTAAAATTTTGTAAATGATTGCATCAAGTCCTGATTTTTTGTACCTTAAAACAAAAAACTGTTACTGGCTATGTCCTGTGAGAAATTTTCATTGCGTGTATACAGAATATCATTTTTCATTTACCCACTTTATTACAGGAGTTAACAGAAGTTGTAAAAATACTTGGATAGGGTTGTAACCACACAACTGCATGCTAAGAGGTTAGTAGCATCAGTGGCATCATGCATTTGGTAATTGGGGTGGTCTGAAACCTTGACTTGTTTACTTTTAGCAGGCCAAGTAAGCACGAAGGTTCATGGGACTTAGAATTCCAAGAAGTGACTTTTAATCCCCATAGAAAAGATGTGCCTAGGTTAACTGTAGCTTGGGATGAGGGTATTGGACTCTGACGAGCTGTAGTTGTGCAAGTGTGCATCAGCTACCATGACCAAAGTCCGAGAAGTTGAAAAAGCGTGAGACAAATTTTACCAATCGGCATAGCCTGAGATTCCTCGCAATGATCATATTATCAATGCAAATACCATGAGTAGGTACGTAAAAATGGGATGCATTACATGTTTGAGAACAAAATTCACCAATCAACAGTGTCTAATTTTAGTTGGTTATATGTAGGGTTACCATATTTGAAACCCCAAAATGCAGACACCCTCTAATGGGTTGATCAACACTCTCTTAGGACTGCCAAATGAAACATTATTCGTTCAGTTATGTACTGTCAAATAGCTGTATTCCATGGCGCACCCCCCCTCAGCTACTATCGCCCCAACCCCTGCCTCATGTCACAGAGCGATCTAGTAGCCAAACATAAACTATTTCCAACCCGTGGTAGACCAGAAGTGCCGTCTATCAATAATTCGTTTAAGTTTTTGTACAGAGAAAATAACACACCGTCCGTCTATCGCCAGCTATAGCCCTAAATCGAAAGCACCCTAACAGATCGCTAACGATGTAATTCAATAATCTATATAAAAATATATATAACTACAGTGAACTCCCGATTATCCGGGCTAATGATGGGGAGAGGACGCACGGATAATAAAAAATCACGGATAATCCAAACTTTCATTTTTATTTCTGATAATTTTCATGATATACGTAAAAAAAACAATGTACTATCATTTGCCCACATAGTCCGTTATTTTCGATTGTTTCATGGACTCATTGAGAGTTTTCTTCACCCGACCGCATATCTTTTTAGCTGTGATAATGTCATTGTAGTCGTATTCCCACTGCCCCATATACTTCAGCAAACCATCGACGAAATTGAGCACCTGCCTGTGACTCATGCGTTCGCTGGTCCCCTTGTCTTCACTCCCGCTACTTCCATTCTCCCCACTCCCTTCCTCTCCCCTTTGTCCGATCGCGGCGTAAACAATGTCGCTATCAGTCATATGCCAGAAGCCCGGGTCACTTTCGTCTCTCTTTAGCCATTCTTCTAAGTTCTCCGGATCAACCATTTCGAATCCCTTCATAGTTTTCACTAAATTCCCCAACTCGGAGTTGTTCACTTCAGTCTCTGAAAAACCCTCGAAATCACCTTAGAGGTCAAACAAAAGTTTCCTCCAAGAACGAACTAGTGTAACTTGTTTCACTGAGGACCAAGCCTGTGTGACACCATGAATTGCATCCAATATTGTAATTTTCTTCCAAAAGTTCAACAAATTATCATCTTCATTGGCTAGCGTCCTTAGAAGACATACTCGGTAGTTCCTTTTCATTGATGCAATGACACCTTGATCCATTGGCTGAAGTGTGGAAGTGACGTTCGAGGGTAAAAACTTGGTGACGATTAAGCCATTATCAGATGTTAGTGTTTTTTCATTCGGATGGGAAGGGGCATTGTCTAGCAGCAGCACAGCTTTCTGAGGTAATCCCTTGTCCTTCAAAAAATAACGAACATGGGGAGCAAACTTAGACTGGAACCAATTTTCAAAAATCTCTCGGTCCATCCATGCTCCTTTTTGACTATAATAATCTTCAGGAAAAGTGCTTGCTTCTGTACCCTTAAATGATCTAGGCCTTTTTGATTTCCCGATGACCAATAGTTTCATTTTATGCTGTCCGGACGCATTTCCACAGCACAGCACTGTCAATCACTCTTGCGAAGATTTATGACCGGGTGCATGCTTTTCTCGCACAAATACAAGGGTTCTTGATGGCAGAGATTTCCAATACAACCCGGTCTCATCAGCGTTGTAAATCTGGTTAGATTCATAATGTTCCTCCATCACAATTTTTTGGACTTCCTCCCGAAATGCATCAGCAGCGGCAGTGTTAGCACTCAGTCGTTCTCCTTGAATACTAAGTTCACAAATCCCATTTCTCTGTTTAAATCTGATTAACCATCCAGATGAAGCATTGAACTATCCTTCTAATCCCAGCTCCTTATGGAAAAAGTTTGCATTATCAGAGACAACTGGACCAGAAAGAGGTGTGCCTTCAGCTCGTCTCTGGGTAAACCATTGAAGCAATGCGGACTCCAATTCTTTGTATGGTGATTTCTTGATTGATTTGGGCTTTGAAGGTCCTGCACCACTGTCACAATTCCTGGCATATTCCATCAGCTTGGTCTTAGTTTTTTTAATGTCGCGTACTCCTTGAGTTTATCAATCAAATAAAGTTTTTGTTTCACTGTCAGGACCAGTTTCTTGCGTTTATCAGCCATTTCTTACTGCAGGTGGACGACTAATTCATAGGCTAAATGAAATAACAATGACACATGAATAGGGACATGCAAAACTCGCAAATGCGACAATGCGAATTTTTGCGCGAATTCTGGGGTTTCTCCGCGAAAACGCGAATTTCGTTTTTGTTGCGAATTTCAACATTTCAATCGCGAATTTCAACATTTAAATCGCGAATTTCAACATTTCCAACGTGAATTTCCTCATTTTCGCGGCCTCTGTAATTAAAATTGCGACTGTAAACATTTAGTTGGGCAGTACATATGGAAAATGCCTTTCCGGTACAACTTAATTTAGAAATGTTACTCGGATATAATATTTCAATCAAGTTTGGTGAACATGAACAAAAGGAGTGAAAAATGCATGCCAAAAGTTTGCTATACAGGCAGTCCCCGAGTTACGTAAGCCTCGACTTACATTAATATGTACTCACCTAAGTGGGAACCTTACTCAAAACGACGAAAATTACGGAAGTTACGGGATGCAAAGAGCGGTTGCATACTTTCAAGGGGCGCGTGTCATAGCATCAGCATAGTGATTTTCTTTTGTGACAGTTTTATCACATTCAACAAAACTTATAATGCCTAAGTGGACAGTGACGGCAAAGCAGCGTTAGGCAGAATTTCTACAATATGGATTATATTGTGCTGATAACAAAATAATTCTTTGCCGTTTTTACAACACAAATATCTTGTGGAAAAGGAAGGACAGCTGCACAAAACACATATTGAGTGAAAAACAAAAGGCTAATGTTGAAAAAAATTCTGCCGGTGGGAGTGGAATTAAATGGCAAGCATCCACAGTAATATTCAGAGTGGTATTTTTTTTACAAAACTACTAATTCCTTTCAAGGTATGACAACTTCTAAATCAGAAGCTGTAAAGTCGATACTAGTGCAGATAGCATCAAAGGCATCAATAAAACTTTGCTCTCTTGTAGTAGAAGACCCAAGTAGAGTTAGATTTGAAAACAGCTTTTGACCCTCAAGTAGTTCTCACAATGGAGATGAGCCCTGCCAAAAATACGAAATTGAAAAAAAGTTCATAGCCTTGAGTCAATTGAGATGGTAAAGTTGATGTTGGGGTTTGGGGGAAAACGGTGAATATTACAGCAACAAAATTTCCAGGGTTCAGTGGATATAATGAAAGCAATTCAGGTACTATAGTTGTTTGAACAATCTTTTGCATTTAAGTGCCTTGAAGCGATTTCGACCCCCTGTGCAAATGTGGACTCGGAGAGATTTCTTTCCTCCTACAACACTGCTAACAAATAGGAGAACAAATCTAAATGAAGAAATTTTAGCCACACTTGCAATTTTTGCATTTGAAAATACGGACATTTAACTGTATTTGCCTTTTTATGTAAATTGGTTAGGTACGTGAAATGTACAAAAATATAAAATGTGAATACAGCATGGTATTAATTGTTTAAATTCTCCCTAATCAAACATTTCTTGCCAACAGGTGGGCCTGCTGGGAGGAGAGCTCTTAATTTACACCAAATATTTTGTCATGAAAATAACACCGATTTCAGGGTAAAATAACACCGCTTTTGCAAAAAAATACCACCACTTTTGGCTATAAAATAACCCCACCTTTTGCAGGTCTCTACACATGAATGAGGATACCACAAGGGATACGGCCCAACCATGTGAGACTCACTACGCCTGGGCAGGGCTGCAAGTCGGTCATTATTACCATTATTGGTCATTATTTCTGATCTTGGTCATTAAAAGTCATTATTATGCTAAAAAGTCACTAAAAGTTATTATTATACCGTATTTACTTGCATATAGGACGAGATTTTTTGTCACTTTTATCCACTTAAAAAATTGATGTCGTCGTCCTATGTATGCAAGCGAAGGATTCTTTACTGTTTTTTTTGGGTTAGTGTCAAGGTCGAAATCAAAGTCACCTTTGTTGGATGGTGCAATAATAACATTGTATGATGGGTGACTTGTCGCTATTTTTGACTCTGTGGTGGCAGATGATGCCATACTACATGTGCTTCGGAAGCGAATTGATAAGTATAGATGAGCCTGGCGCAGCGGCCGTGTCATCTGATATCCAAGTGCAAATCGACAATTTCTGACTAGCGTCTTTGTTACATCTTTCACAACAATGTAGTGGAGTCAATCGTTGGAAGGAACCTGCATACAGCCTGCTTTGGTTGACCATGAAGGTAATGTAGCCAGGCAGTCAGGCGGCAGAAGAGTAGCATTGTTGTAGGGGTGAGATTACAGAATGTGCGAAAGTAACGAGCGAATGCTCCACCGCCACTACTAAATTTCATTCAGGAACGATACAATGTTACAATACGGGCAAGAATCTTACGTATTATGGTTCCAGACCCTCGTATGTAAGACAATGTAAGATAATCCCAACCCCCCACTCTCCCCCAAAACGTCTTCCATAATACTTACAGAATTTATACGTTATATTAATAAACTAGTAAGGAAGTCCAATTTTTTATTTTTTGTCTCTAAAATCCTACCTCGTTCTATATTCGAAGTCATCCTATATGCGAGTAAATACGGTAATAGGAAGGGTCCAAAACGTGACAAACCTCACATCAGTGCTACGAATGAAAAAGGGCAAGTGTAGCGACTGCGATGATTGCAACCAACACAGGAGGGGGAGGAGAAGCGAAGTCTGCCGGCCGGCCGCTTGTTGTGACCCGAGCGACTTGAGCGAGAGCCGAATGACGAACGTAGACTTTGAGGGAGAGCCGAACGCAGGCTTCTGTTGCCTAATAGTGCCCAAAGGAAACAGTGTGTTTTCCAGCGTAAGGCAGCTTTGTTAGTGGCTATCCCCTTCTCTATGTTGGGTCCGGTTCCGGTGATGGCCGTATTGTTTTTGTTGCATCCATTGCAATACGAGGTGAGTGATCCTTGTCATTGGTGTTCGATGAACTTTTTCCCGAACCGAATTGAACCGATTGAACCGAATTCCACCATCTACACAAGCACTGATAACTGTAAAGTGGTAGCGTCAGGAACTACTTGTCCATCGTTAACCTACGCACATTCACACGGTTTTTAGTGCCTACAACGGTAAGGACGAAGGTCGTTAGGTTAGTTGGTTTGTTGAGTGAAGGGGGCACTCATAGGCGTGTCCAGGACTACAGAAGTGGCGGTGCCAGGAATAGTGGTGGTGCCAGGAATAGTGGTGGTGCCAGGAATAGTGGTGGTGCCAGGAGTAGAAACATAAAGTGAACAGAGTCTCTAGCTCTCTGCCGTCCAGCCGCCAAGAGTCGGGAAAAAGGGAATAACTTAGAAAAGAATCTCGATCTAGTGGTGGTGCCATGGCACCAGTGGCACCTGCCTTGGACACGCCTATGGGGGCACTACTAGATCGCGGCACTTGCAACGAAGCCGAAGTTTCTAAGCAATGAAAACAGTATCAGTGCTTTTCATTTGAGTATGGCGATAGCCAATTATTGGATGCAGGTGCCGTTGAACGCTGGCTCACCTCGGAACAGAGAGCCACCAACTGCCGGCGATTCAGCTAAATCGAAAGCACCACAGCGTGGCAATCGCCATCTATCGCCGCAAATGGAAAGCACCCAGAATGAAACATTGATTGATTTATCGATTAGAAAAAATAGATTATCAGCTATCGATCTTCCGATAGGCCTAGTCAGTCAGTCGGTGATAGTCACTTGCTCTCCTTAAGTGATATTTACCGATTTTATTTTTGACAATTTCATGTCTATTTTCGTGACGTTTTAGAATGATACAAGCTGGCTTTGGTGTAGGAGGTGGGGATAGCGATGTTGACGGCAATTTGACAGACGGCAATGACGAATCTCGGTCAAGCAGAAATCTGCCATCGCGGAATAGTAAGGCTGCACTTTGTGCAATTGCCGAATTCGCACGCAACGTGCAATTACTGCAATACAGTACTAAAAAACCTATAATATTGCTTTCAATACGGCTTTCAAGTCTCATTTGAAATTATGATCATAAGCTATAGCCTATTAATATTTGTTATAAATATGTTACTTCTTCATTCATGAAAATTTACAATATTAAATTCCAAATGATCATTGATTCCAATGGCAAGCTTAAAATAAAACATTTGACTAACTTACTGATCTAGAGTGGTGGAACAAAAAAATATTAAAGTAAGGATTTGCTTTTAATCCGCAAGAGCTAAAGATCACATTATCTTGATCACAAGTGTGTCCCAGCTAACCTGCCGATCCTAGTTATATTTTGTGAAAAAGCACAAGCTACTGGGTGTAATTTTGCTTTGGAACCTTTAGGGTTGCACTACTTTGAGCTAAAACAATGATGCTCCCACTCTCAGGTCTTTATAAGGCAAACATTTACTGTAATTTTTGTCTTGCCAGCAAAACATCCATTTTCCTTAATAATCCAGCACCCACAAATGTGAATACCTCTACTACCCGAAGCCGAACCCGACCCGAAATGAAGAAGTGCTACCCGCACTCCCCTAAAGACTTCAAAAAGCATGGCCTTGAAGCCAAGGCCACAATTACCTCGAAATTGAACATGAATGGATTATCCATCACTTTCCGTATTCTGATTGGGCTTCCCCCTCCATTATAATAATATAATAATTATTATGATTGGTAGGTATGGCAGATAATTGGTGCTCTACTGTATAATGTAGTACTCTAGTTATGATTGTGTTATGTAACGGATATGCTAGGAAATGTGAGCTTTTGAAAACTATGGTCTGTAGGGAACTCATTTGACACAAAACAGTGCCAAAAATTTTTATTGTAGTTTCCCAATTCTTAATGTTTTTTGATCTGATTTACAGTTTTCAATATGGCCTTATAGCTATATATTGCTGTCAAACATGTGAGACACATGTGCTAGATCCATCACTTAAAGAGTGTAACCCACACTTGACATATTGGATAGAAAGTCAATCCTGTGTATTTATAATTTTTTTATCCATGTAACCTTAATTTTTTTATCCATGTAACCTTAATTTTTTTATCATGAAAAAACTAGGCCTGTACTCTGAAGCGTATCCAGAAGCATCCACCTGAGGGAGACACTTTCAGCACCTCTGATTCCACCACGTATTATGAAGATGACTTCAGCTGCTCAGATGAAAGTTCTGGAGATGATGGTAAGTAAACTTAGCTCCGGAGACAAAAGACCATATGTTAAAAAAGTGGTTAGATTCCAAATTGAAGACCTCAGTGGATGTTGAAACTTTGAACGCTAAAGATAACTATGCATCTTTTAAGATCGCTATTGATTTTAATCTTCTGAACAGGTTGACTGATTCCAGCCTTTGGCCTGTAGGATTGAAAGGTTTTTTCTTAGTGAGAACTATTTAATGGGTAAATCTCAAGATAAATCTCAAGTGCAAAAGTGACTAGATGTTTACCGTAAGAGCCACTTTCTCAGATTTTTATATCTAAACATTCAATCAATTAGAAATAAAGTGACGGATCTTGAAATACTTCTTCCAGAAAAAAATGTGATGTACTCCTGTTAACCGAGCACTGGCTGCTTGGTGAGGAAGTTAAGTGCTATGCAATTAATGGAATGAAATTTGGTGCACATTTCTGTAGAAGTGACAGTAGAGGTGGGGGTGTTGCGGTGTACTGTCAATCGGGGTTATCCATTACACCTGTTAAGTTAAAAAATAATAACGAAAAGGTCCATGAGTGTGCTGCTGTTATTTTTAGGTCAAAAAGAACTCGCTTAGGTGTCCTAGTTGCCCATAGATCGCCCAATGCCCTGCGAGTTTTGGTCCCTGCGAGTTTCGTGACTATGCCACTGCCGATGACAGCTTGCCTGTGCGGGAGGATTTGACGAAAGACGAATTGATTGACTCAGTCAGAAACAAAGTTGACGACGTAATTAGTTCCGATTCCGAAGAAGAAGAAACCGTGCCTATGCCCTCGAGAGCTGAAGCACAGCAGGCTATAAAAGTAATTAGCGACGTCTATAGGGCCAGTAATGCTTCCCTGGACGAACTAAAAATCAGTGAAGTAGAAGGATTTGTGCTTTCCGCAACTGCCACTAAATTGAAGCAGACAATGCTTTATACATTTTTCGCCACTGAGTAGGCATTGAAACTATTTTGTGATTTACAGTAGAACCTCTATTTTACGAAGTTGAAGGGACCCAAAAATATGAGCTTTGTAAATCAGAGGGTTTGTAAATTGGAGGTTATCTTTCAAGTAATGGAAACCTCAGCAATCCCAATCCAGTTTCAGTAGCGCACTTCATAAAGATAAATGGGATTAAAAGGAAGGTAATGTTTCAATAAAATGAATTGCACATCCAGTTAAATGTTCAATAGAACAAAAAGAAATTAGAAACCTACACTTCTTGTACATAGTGGCATATTTTTAATGCTCTCCTTAACAAAAATTAACAGAAACTTTAAAAACTGGTAAATATTTGTCTACAAATTTATAATGGTGTGAACTTGGCTGCTGCAACTGAATTAATTTCTTGTAGCTTCAAGTTGGTAGATATCATAATAAGGGGAATAAGTGAATTAATTCATCCCACGGAGTATTTTAGGCATATGCATTAATTAGTGCAGGGGATATGTTCAGTGCTAGTCGAATTTGTGTGGAAAGAGGCCATTTTAACATGGGAATGCCACGGATGCATTATAACTAGGAAATTTCAAATCGAAGTTCCAAATGACCCAGTATATTTCAGTTTAAAGACTAGGAAATGCCTTTTTTGAAGAAAACGTACCGTTTGAAATACCTTCAATAACATTAAGTGGCTGATGAAAGTCAATTTTAGAACTTTACTCTAGTTAATTTGAAAGTCCCACATATGCGTTCTACAGCGCTGACATCTAGCGGTGATTTGCGAGAACTATTTACTCGCGGGTACTGATAGCTGTAAGTCGCGATCGCAAATTCTTACCTAACGACGTAAAACTTAAATGAAAAATTAAATATTCAAAGTGCATTAAAATTTGAACCTTCAATAATATTTCGTAGCTGATGAAAGTCAATTTTAGAACTTTACTCTAGTTAATTTGAAATTCCCACTTATGCATTCTACAGCACTGACATCTAGCGGTGATTTGCGAGAACTAATTACTCGCGGGTACCGATACCGCGGGTATCTATTAACGGAAAATAGAACCTGTTCTTATTCCATTCAAACAATCATACAATTTCGATCCGGTTTTATTCAACAGATGACGCAGGTATGGCAAAAACTGTGGTGCCTTTTAGGATTGAAGATAAAGTTGTTTATAAAAAGGATTATCACTTTCCCGTCGAATAATATGAGTAACTATTATCCTGTTTATATAATCTTGAATGAGTAAACTCTTCTCAGTCTCTCCTCCGGTTTAGAAGTTGTTGACGTTTTGAGAGACGACTCTGCACTAATTCTCAAGGTACGAATTAATTACGTCAGCAATTATAAATAGTTTGAACCAGTGGAGAAACCGAGAAGAGTTAACTCAAAGTTACTCAAATGTTTACATCGTCATTTCGTCATGTTATTTGGTGTTCTGGTTTTTCAGTGTAATCACGATCTTTGGGTTTCAAATTATTTTATTCGCACAAATTTATGACTGGTCGCGTCCTCAACTAGAGTTCTTGATATCTCTCGTGATTTAATAATAATCATTTTATTTCTGCTGTTTAGCAAGTAACGAAATCGTAAAAAAATATATTTAAACATTTTTACAAATACAAGGGAGGGACTGAAAAAAAGGGTCCCGTGTTCCGCTATACGACATAATAATAACACTTTGTTACACACACATAATAAACCCACAAATTTTTTCTATCAAGAGTGGAGATCTGGCGAGAAACGTCAATGACTTGTTGCACTAAAATCCAGATGAGAAAAAACGAAATGATTCAAAGGTTGAATATAAAGCCAGAGAGAAGAGTCCAAGAGAGCTTTTTCTACACGGGGAGAATTATCAGTAGGTAGATGGTCGAGTCGAGGTTCCGAATTTCAGGTGATCAGCTTTTCAAGGTGTCAAATACGTGAGTGAAACATATGTTCACGAGTGAAACATAAACATGATAAACAAAACACTCGCGAATCCCGATCGATTTCTACCGCTAAATTGTACGGAAAATTGTGCATTTGCACTCATCGTTTAAAGCGACATTCAGTCTGATTCAGTCGTTCGTACAATATTTTTTTGCACACTTAACTTTACATGTGTTTGCACGATAGATTGTACAAATAAATGTACCATGTAAAATGGCCTTAAGAAACTCTGTTTTAACACAGTTAAAACTTTCTAAGTTTTAAACATACTGTGTGGAAATTTACCAATACTGTTTTATTTGAAATGGACATAAAGTATTTCCACTAATTTAAGCCTGATATGCTTTTATACAAATAGAGAGCTGTTTTTGGATGCCTTGATGAATAGGAAGTGAGCCTATTTGTCAGTGTGATGTATTTTAAGGGTAAGTTAATACAGTAACTTGTTTAGATCAATGATTTATCATTTTATAGCTGATTTAAAGGTTAGTAGTATTTAAAAATATAAATCTTAAGTAATTTGTTTAAAAATGGTGTATTATAATTGATGCATGGGGAGGAGAGGTGCCAGTGTATGTGAATGTTACTTTATATATGCCAAAAATTCTGTAAGAGCTGCGATTTAATACAATGAATGATTTCTTGGTGGTGTAATTTGGCAAAAACTTGTGCTTGGGCAAATGCGGTATTTAAACTTCACCTATCTGTTCAAATCTCTTTGCAGATGATGACAGCGAACCAATTCTAGGGCTGTGGTTCGAAGAGACTCTTTCACCTACGGATCCACCAACGCCTTCGTTGCAACCTACGTCCACAGAATCAGTTCTGACCTCTACGCCACAATCAACCCAACTCCCTGTAGCACCCCAAACTGCAAACAAGGGCAGTGGCACTGCAGCAGGAGCAGAAAAGCCAGGCACACCCTCGTCTGCCTCATCCCCACCTTCTGCCACCCCTGGGGAAGCTGCGGTGAGGGCAACCCCGACCACCCCTACCAAAGCCAATGAAAGGGATCGCCAGCGATTGATGCTGAACATGGTGCCTCGCAGTTTGTTTAAGGATGCTGTCGGTGATGGAACTGGAATGTCAGTTGTTCCCGAGAAAGGAGAGCCTCATGGGGTAAATCATCCTTTGCTCTTTTTTACTTTTGTTTGTCATTGAATCTTTTGACACAACTTTGACCCATTCTTATTCACCGTTTTGTTTATGCCATTACTTATGCCAGTGATTCTTTCCCTCTTACACCTTCCTTATATAGTAATTTTAAAATATTTTGATGATGTTTAATGTCCCAGGTAAATTATTCCTTTAGCAACTTGATTAAAACACACTCTTCTCCAATTCCTCTCTGGATTGAAACTGAACAGAGTTGCTTTAAAGTCGTTTGCAACTCACAAATAAACTTCAAGATCTCAGAACTGTTTAAAAATCCATGCAAAGGAGGCATTATTACTTCAATATCAGTTAATGTGACAATTACTGTCGGAAAACCTATGAAAATGAGTGGTTAAAGTGAGTATATTGCAATACCAAATGAGATAATAGGGATAAGTTTTAGTTTGTACAAAAATAAACAATTGTTGATAGATATTTCACAGAGGGTATATATTAATTTATGAAACTTTAGTAAACATCAGTTTGTATATTTTTGAAATCATGAATCAAGTGATTATAATCACTTGATTATAATTCACCATTGATGAATAATTAATTTAATTTGGTTAATACTTCTTCCAACTACCAAATACCTTATAATTAATTTCTATACCGTCCTTGTTGATCAAATTCAGACCAAAATACCGCCAATACTCGACCAGCTCCGTAAGTTTCATGAATTCTCGTCTTCTTGTGGGAGCCAGGCGACGTAATGGATGCGCATGCAGCCAATCTGGACATGCACAACGACTTACCTTGTCTTAGTAGTACCATGCTCGTAGAAACAAAGGAAAATGCTTTCCTTTACTTCTGTTGACAGTTTGGATTAATTTTTTAATTTAATTTACTTGTCTACTTGCTCTCCTCTTTAATTATATTCTCATGGTCATATAGTGATGTGACAAAGACATTGTGCAGCCTGCAGGGCATATATGTCATAAATATTTCCACACATAAATACTCTCAAAGTACACATTGCAAAATGACTACCAATGCTACTTGTTATTTTAATAATTATTTTTTTGGATTATTTAATACAAATTGGGCAAGGGCCTAGCCACGTTGATATGCAGGTTCCCGTCAGATCACCAAAGTTAAGCAACGTTGGGCCCAGATGGGGGTTGGAGGGGTGGCCCTCCTCCATACCTTTACTGGGGTGGATGGAGGGGTGACACTCCCTCCAGACCGATACGGGGAAGGTTGGGGGTGGCCCCTCATTCATACCTCTACCATGGTGCTCTTGTCCCCTGTCTACAAGTGGCAGGCAGGTTAAACGTGGGATGGCACAATGGACCAAAAAGGTCTGAGTGCCACGAGTGCTCCAAAAGGCCCTTGCCCACCCATACAATCTGCCATCTAATAAAAATTAGTAATACAGGAGGAAATGATAATTTCTCTGCAATCACTGAAAATAATGGATCTCAAATGATCAGTCACTGGCTTATGTCATTTCTGAAATTGAACCATCGTTTGAAATATCTTTTAAGAGGTCATGGGTATAAATGGTACTAAAATAAGTTTGTGACAAAATTCTAAGTGTGGAAAATCTTTTTGAAAGGAAGAAAGAGCAAAAAGAACTTGAACCATGTCAAATTTTTCACTAACATTGGAATAAATAAATATGACACTCCAAATCCGAAAATTTCTAAATGGATACGTTTCAAGAAAAATATAATAGCACCTAATGTGCTTATGGTCACTAGTGGTCACCATGGCCAAAAATTTGGGAATATTTTTGGATACCGAACACACCAACATAACCCTCATCTCAAAAGCACTTGGCTTATCTTACTCAGCTAGAGCCTTATCACTTCTAATTTCCAAACCGGGGATTGCTGAAATGGTGAATATGGGATAGCCATTCTTTTCTGCTTTGGGTTGGAAACTACTGTGGCTACCTAGGTAAGAACTTATTCTTTCCCTGTAAATGTTGAATGTGAATTCTTCTTGAGTTAAACACTGGGTCAGGTCCTCTAAGCCGATGTTGGACATCATAGCCCTAAAGACTACAAAAAATTAAAGCAAGTTGCACATTGAAACATCAGCAGAGATGGTGAGGACCCAACCGGGTGTTTTACCCAAGAAGAATTCATATTATGGTTACTGTTAGGCATCCTTAAATTTCATCCAATCTCTACCCAATATTGTTTAATGCTAAGTTTATTATTCACCGTCATTGTTGATAGTAGTGAGGTTCTGATTGAAGTTGCTGTTGAAATGCTCTAATTTTGTGCACTTATTAATGTTCTCATAAAGAAATTATTATTTACAGTACATATCTTTGGCATCCCGGGTATTTTCCTTCATGAATCGATATTTGCTTGGGTCTGAGATACCATATGTAAGGAGATATGTGCGCCGAGGACTTGCTGAGCACCATATGGTTATCCTTGCAGCAATAATCAGAGACCTTGACCGAGAAATGGCACGGACAGAACGGGGTAGGTGGATAGTAAAGTTCATTGATGTTTAGTTTTCAGTAAATCTTCTAACGCGTAAAAATTTCCAATATTAATAGCTATTGCAAGCTATTAATAGATACCATAATAATGGCTACATATTCTGTCCAGAAAAGGATTTCTTGGGAAAGAATTTTTTTGGCAGAGTAGGCAGTCTTTGTGTGAATGCTATTTATTTAAAGAAAATGAGTATGCTAGATCAATTTGTGGATTCATTATATACATATTGGTATAATTTTGTTTACTCTGTTTAGCCTTTTTAAGGTTCTATTTTTTTCTCTTTTTTCATCAGGTACTATCTCAGTGTATTTCGGGCCCACACTTGGTGTCCTATACACAGAATTTTCCCAGTGTTTGTCTCGTTACACTCATAACTTGCTGTTAGCTGGAGGCAGTGCTTCTGGGTCATCAGGCAGAGTGAGTGGCTCAGGATCTCTCTTACCCGAGTCCCTGAGGTCAACCTTGTTAGCTCATCTTGGTATTTCACCAGCCCAAGACAACTTATCTAGTCCTTCCTCTGCACTGGCCCAGTGGCCATTACAAGTTTATCCAAGGACACTTATGGTTCTTGTTCAGGTAAGCATAAAAGTTGTGGTCTATTTAAAGACTGGAAATGTTTAAAGTTGACAAAGTTAATGTTATTGGCATTACATGGTGGAACAGCAGTGTCAGACAGTGAAACAAACTGTAATGCCACTTATTTATTTACAGAGCTATTATCTGAAGACATCTTGAATCAGAGTGTAGTTTTTCTTATTTAGGTTCCACCATGACTGTGTGAGTCACAACAAATACTAAATGCCAACTTTTTGTTTAATTGGTTTAAGTTATTGTGCTTTCGCTGATGAAATGTGCTAGTTATTGAAAAACAAAATTAAGGTACAAAATATGCTTTCTACAAATATATTTTCAATGAACTCTTTTTTTTTTTGCCCATAGTTGCAGACTGCATCGCCATTTCTAGGGAGTTACCACATTTTGACATCAATTATAGCATAAATTAGCTAGTAACTTGAAAACATAAGGTGATAGGATACATCTACATATTTTCCTTTTTTCTATTTATTGTGAGTTTTCACTTCTTTTAAACAGTTTTCTGCAAAAATAGCATTTATAATGTATAGAAAAATACTATTTTTCCAGTGTTTCTTCCATTTAACAAAATGTAATATTAAGTTCATTTTGTGAGAAAAATTGCATGGTGCATTTTGTTGTCCATATCAGTTAAAGGACAGGTTTAGAACTTTAGAATTAATGTGCCTCAAATGAATTAGTCGTATGAACCAAGCGAATGCTGGTTGTAGCAATTATTCTCTCGCAGGCGAGTATATCCGTACATGACTAATATAAGTTTTTTTACTCGTTGGCAACCCTGTGGACTCGTGGTAACAAAGCCAAATGCATTTTTTATCTGATGATTGGTTTCATATTTTATGTGCCAAAATGCCTACAATTCAAAGTCTTCCAAGGTCTGGTTTCACCGGGGCATCCAGCGGCCACGTCCAACAACTGCGTCTGGATGACGCAGCTGGGTGGTTTCATTCAGGCATCTAAGTCCCGATTCCACAGCTGGGCACGGGAGAATGTGTATTTAGTTTAATTACGAATTTATTAACGGTTGGTGTTTCCTGAGAGCAAGTTGATGTTGAGCTGAAATGGATGGTGACGATTTAGTTTTGTTGCTTTTATTGGAAGACGAAGACGAGGACGACCAAATGTTGCAAGTAGTTTTACAGAAAGAGCTGGAAAGGATGGTTTATAAAAAAAATGGAGCAAAAATGTCTGCATCTCGACTGCTCTCAAAGCAGTCGAGATGCAGATATTGGGCTTCAGCAGTCAAATGCGATGACTGAGATGTATCAGTGAAATCGAGCCTATTTGATATATATATTGGATGAGTATGGAAGTGACTTCCAACTGCTGGATGCCGGACGCGGCCGCGGGATGCCCCAGCGAAACCACGCTTTTACTATTGTAGCATTGAAAAATGAGTTATCGTTCTGGTAATTCACATTCAATGCATAATGTATTCGGCGATAATGATTAATTAGATTAGCTCGTAGGCTTCCGCGGGTGTAGTGTTGACTGTTTCTTTTTTCGGGACACATTCCGCGATGTTTAAAATTGCAAAAAACAATATTTCGCTGGTCCTCCTGCCAGCTTCGGTTAACCTGATGAAGCTGGTAAGAGGACCAGTGAAATATTTTTTTTTGCAATTTTAAACATCGTGGAATGAAATCCTGAAAAAATAAACAGTCATAATTAACTAGATGTTTAACTCTGACAAGGAACACCTAAAAACTTTGCTGTGATCTGTCACTATTCATATAAACGAGTAACTTTTTCACGTCGGGACCAAGACTTGAGGTTCGTAATTTCAAAACTTCGTTATTTTGTAATATCCCGTACTGTTACATACACTAAGATACCCTTTTGGTCGGGACCGAAGATTTTGCTTTATAAAATCAAAATTTTGTAATTTCGAGTTTCGTATTTTCGAGTTTCTACTGTACCACATCTCTCAAATAAATATGAGACCTTCCTCCTTTGTACAGTTTTCCTGTGTCAAAAACAATGTCTTTGAAGGAAAAATATGTTGACTTCTCATTTAATGTCAGCGGTAAAGGAAAGTAAAAAGGAAAAAGCAAAATTCAAGGGAATGTTTTCCACTTTGTGTTGAATAGTATGATCTCTGTATATATCCTCTTCGTCATAGTTATTTCTTGATGTTTAGGATAGAGTAAATGTCAATATTCTCTTAATGTCAAGTTTGTCATGTTGGAAAAATGGTCACGGCAAGAAAACAGGGAGGGGAAAATAATTAATGGTCTCATCAACTATCAATACGTCTAGGTATGTGCATGCAAAAAATAATATTTTCAAAAGTGGTCATACAACCATTTTATTTTTCACTGTGTGATTTCATATGGATGACCTTATAGTGAAATTTTGTCTTAAATTGCGAATTGATCAAAGAAGGCCTAAATATGTTTCGTTATGTCACCCTCTGGTGGAATGGTTACCCTAAGCCTGTGGTTCCTAATGTTTTTCATGTTGTTACACTTTCAATTTCATTGTACACGCTCAAGAAATACAGTAGAGCCTCTTTTTTACAAACCACTAATTTACAAACTGACACCGATTTACAAACCATTCCGCCGGTCCCGATCTTGGTATATGGGAAAACCATGTAAAATGACCTCCATTTTACGAAACCTCTATTTTAATGATTTACGAAGTGAGAAGCCGGTCCCTAGGAGTGACTGACCCCTGTTTTACGAAGTATTTGAAATGGTTTTGTTGCAATGTTTTGAGGTCAATGCATCACTCAATGTGTAAACAGTCGGCATTATGCAAACATTTCAAGAATGAGCATTTCAAATTCAAGAAATTGTATAAAAGGTATCGAAAAACCTTAACAACATTTTTAAATTTAATGCACACTGCCTCTGCACATATTTTTGGGTCACGTCTAGCGATGTTTTTCTCTGTCCGAACGACTGAAACAACGGGTTGCGCTCCGAGGGTGATAAGTCGGGAAAGCCATCTCAAGTAAACAAAATTTAGCCCGATTTTAAGGTAGATATTTATTTCACTTATACTTGTGGTTAACTTGAATAATATATGATCCTGGATACAAAGGCTTCTTTTCTAAATCGATTTTCACGTCAGATAAAAAGGAGAAAGAAATTACTAAGTTTCCTCTTCATTCGCTGTAATTTTAATGGCCTATAAGCGTAGGCTATAATAAAATTTCCGCCAGCGTATATTACTCTCTCAGGAAACATGTGAATTGGCCAGCTTATGAAGTCTTTCTTTAAGATGGTCACCTGATTACATTGTAACCACAGTCTACACGGAGTAGCCGTTACAATGTCTTCGCTCTCAATAGCTGGTTTGAGTTTCTTCTTTCCCTTGTTATCAGTTCGTATGTCATCCGAGAGTGGCTCGCACCTATAACTTTGTTTCCAGAATTCTTTGAAGCCAGAAAATTACATTGTAAGCTGTGAGCGAGTGAAAATATTTTTGTTTCCAAGCAAGCAGAAGTTTCTGTTAATTTTTTTTAAGGAGAGCATAAAAAATATGCCACTATGTATAAGAAGTGTAGGTTTCTAATTTCCTTTTGTTCTATTAAACATTTAACTGGATGTGTAATTCATTATATTGAAATATTACCTCCCTTTTAATCCCATTTATCTTTATGAAGTGCGCTACTGAAACTGGATTAGGATTGTTGAGGTTTCGATTGCTTGAAAGATAACCTCCAATTTACAAACCCTCTGATTTACAAAGCTCATATTTTGGGTCCCTTCAACTTCGTAAAATAGAGGTTCTACTGTACTCGTTTATTTTTAGTAATATTTTGTGTACATCTTGGGTTCTCTTTTATACTCTTTTTCTTTGAGCAATTTATTCTCCTAAAAATAGATAGAGGAACTCACAAATTATCTCTTATTTAAAGTTGATTTTTTCATGGCAAACTGTATTTTCTTTCCAAGCAAGCATGACATTAACATAAATTGAGAAACACTGCTCTTGATGAAAATGCTGTGTAGAATCTGGTACTGACATAATTTTAGATTGTAAATTAAATTTCTTACAACCACTATTTTAATTTTTAGACCCTGTTGCTGAAAACTCAGGCAAATAGAGAAGCTGCATGCATCAACATATGGAATAGACTGATTCATACCCTGGTGGAAAACGTTTGCAACCCTGCAACAGGATATGACGCTGAGAATGAAGGCAAGTGTTGAATTATTTAAGGCTATAGAATAGAAAATCAGGCTCAGTGAATCGAGCTGATGAAGGTATCTTGAGTTTACATGCTGGTTAGTGGCCACATGACTGACATTTTGACAGCTTACTCTGCTGTTGCCCTTATTTTGATTTGGATGATATCAGAGAAATGTCTGTCGTGGCTGCTGAAATGTCAGTCGTGGAGTGAGTAACCTGGATTGAAATCCAAGAGACCTTCAGCGAGACAAGTGTTATTTGTACTCTTCAGACAGTCATATGTCCTTTTGACTGTTTCATCACTAATGCTCAATTTTCAATTTCAGATTTAAATGTGGAACACGCTCAGGTTCTTCTCTTCTTGTTCCACCAGCTAAATTTGATGCAAAAGAAGTCCGTGCTCTTGCAAGTGGCCCTTGGAATTGTAAAAGCTGGGAAAGTTGTTGGGTCTTTAGCAGGAGGTACCAGCCGACCGATTCCGACAGGAAGTGAGGATGTAGACAAGGATAAGGATGAAGAGGAAGAGGTTGCTGCCATCACTGTTGCCAGCATGACACCAGTCCAGTTAGAAGGAGAGGATCAGTCAGGTGCCAAAGGGATAGCGATGAAGGAATCACAGCTTTTGCATCTCTCAAGGTTGCTCCTATTGTTTGAATATCTCATGAGACACCTGTATGATGCTCCTGCATCTTTGTTTGAACAGGTAAGATTTAGCGCTTGGATCATAATGCCTCTAAATTGGGCTCATTAACTGATTATTTTTTTGCCAATTCTAATTTTTTCTCATGGCAATTTTCGTGTATTTCATCACCCTATTCATATGTGGCACCATCCTTCATGGACTGCAATGGCATTACATCTAGTTCCCTTGTATCCCCCAAAATTGCCATCAGAATTAGGAAGCCTGGTAGAGGTGTGGTGGCCTGTGCTTTGGCCCAACAAGCCAAAAGAGCATTGGGTTAATTCCCAGTCCAGGCTGATATTTTTTACTTGTCAATTTTAACATACTTATTTCAGTGCTGTATTTTCAGCAGCAAGAAAATCATCCCAAACCCTTCATCTCATTCAGTCTTTTAAGCCCTGATCTTGTACTTAGGCTGGCCAGAGTTTCCTTCAGGTAGATCACATTCTCCTGAAAGAAACTCAGTCCCAGATTGGCTATCAATACCCGGCAGAGATACTTTTAATGTTTTAAGCATACAGTTGAGCACCCCTAATCCGGAAATCCCTACACCGGGAAGACTCGTTATCCGGCAATATTTCCAAGGCGTGCTTCGCGGAAAATAGAAACTTTTTTGTTTTTTGCCGAATTATTGCTTCGTATTTACTGAAACTGTAACCCACTCTTAACAAAAATTCTCCCATTGAAGAGCGAGTATTGGAAGATTTTTGCCTACATTGTTGTCTATATTATTTGTTGTATGCAACAAAGGTCTTTATTCAGCAAATTGAAGACATGTTGCGTCGTTGCAGAGACCTGTGGGTGGGTGGCATCTCCGAGATGAACAGCAGCGGTCTTACATGGCGCATGCATGTTTGCTTTATACTTTGTGGCAACTTGAAGTAAAAACTATCTGTCATCTGCATAGTTTTATCCATAATTATGTCTAACATAAGCAGTTATAACAGCTGCAGGGGGGTGAAGCAAAAGCACAGAACATAATTTAACTATTGCAGAAAAAGCGGAAGTGTTGAAAAAACTTGTTTTCGGTACATCAGTGAAGCGTCTGTACGTGTGATTGTACTCCGTTGGATCTTAGACAATCTATGACAATATGAAGCAGGAAGAGAAGATCCTCAAATTTTTCTTTGAAAGTGACACTAAGAAACGGTTGGCGATAAGAAAAACCATGAAAGAAGGGTCTAGTGCCAATTTAGATCGCGTACTTATTCAGTGGTTTTGACTGCGTCAAAGTGAAGGGCTCAGTATTTCAGGTCAAATGTTAAAGGAGCGGGCTAAAATATTTCATAGAATTTGATGTATTGTAGATATGTTCAAAAAGGCAACCAAGGATGGACAAGAATCTTCCTCCAAGGCTTCTTCCTCAATCGCTCCTGATGTATCGATGGATAGCCGCACAGATGGAAACACCGGTAGCAGCGAGTGTTGACGGCGCAGCGTAGATAGCTCATTGAATCAGCTGATATTGTATTAAACACAGTGGCATATGGATTGCAAGGAACATTGAAAGCAATGAAAAATTGTTATTTATTTATATTATTTTCAATTTATAACATTATACTGTTTGATGTGCAGCAATATGTTTATATGTTCTACTCATTCTTTTCACTCTGCCGTTTTGCGAAACTACCTGTTGACTGATTTTGTGTTCGTGAATTTAGAAACCACTTATTTCTTTTTTTTTAATTATTTGTTAAATTATACAGAATTTATTCAAATTTCATTGAATTTGTTACTATTTATTGAATTCCCTCATAAAAAAACATTGTGGACCTCATAAGTATACTGGTTACTACCACAGCACCTGTAGTCCGGCAAAATCCTTATTCCGGCATCGCTCGAGTCCCGACGGTGCCAGATTAAGGGTGCTCAACTGAATATGATTTTATCTATACAGCATTACAATAGTACATATTATTATTCTTGATGAAATAACCAATATTATCCCTTAAAATTTCATGCAATGGGTAAATTTTGGGGATCTAGAAGATTTATTATATTCAAATTGCTACTTGATGGGAAACTCAACATGAAAGTCAAACATATCAGAATTCAAACTAACCTTTAGAAAGGATTTTGTTCAACCTCTGAGGATCCCTTGTATTCAAGACATGCCATACCTCTGTCTTACCCCTTGGCATGAGTGTAAGAACCTTAATTTATTCTGACCTGTTTATTGCCATTCAGGTCCAGTGGAATTTATTCAGCGCCACCAGCTTGGTGGGTGGTGAGGCGAGACCGGTTTTTGCATCATCTCCTGAGCCCAACGATGAGCCATCTCCTGGTTCGACCAAGAGTGAAGGCAAGGAGGCATCTGGCACTGGTGCTGCATCCACAACTCATCACCATCACCACCATCATCACCACCACCATCGGCCAAATCCATCTCGGGTGTACTTTCCGTGGAAGGAGCTTGAGGACGCGCACAGGAAATTTGGCGGTGGCTCGGGTGGAGTCGGAGGACACCAACATCATGATCATGAATTTTCAATGAGGCCACGGTTCTATGCTCTGGCTAATCCAGAAGGACAAGGAAGCCCTGACACAATCAAAATTGATGGTCTGGTAAGTTTGTCTTGAATGACATGATGGGGTAAAATGTACTATTCTCAGATTCAAATATTTAACAAGGGGATCACTTACTCTCAGGGGCCTGTTTCTCAAAGCTACAAGTCTACAAGTTACAAGTCGAATCTTACAAGTGTGACTTACAAGTGTTTCTCAAACAAAAACGGAGGACTTGTGAATTCTCAAAGATTTTACAAGTGAAAATGGTCGGCATCTAGTCTATAAGCTATTATTTAAAGCTTTCAATATATTTCACGAGTTTCTCTAGCCATCATCTATAATGTTATCATCTAGTCAGTGCTAAGTTGCTTGGTGTCTATAAATGCGTGAATACAAGATATGTGAAATTTTTGGTTCACAGTTTACCTTAAAATATCTCAAGCGAGGACAAATCATCTGCAAAACTTGAACATTATGAGGAAAAGTCGTTTATTCCATCGCATGAAGGGAAAGATGAACTTGAAATGAAGGTTCTTCACAATTCTTGCATGTCAGGACATCATCTTGTGCAGCGTTTATCTTTCATAGATACGAATAAATAGTGGAATTGCATTTTATCGTCAGACAAGCGAAGACTATGAGTTCAGCCATTTTGAATGTTGATTATTAATACCCAAAGGGAACTCCTATTTTTCAGGAAGTCAGTTGGTGTAGTGGTAGCGTGCGACTCTACGATGCCGAGGGATACGAGATCGATCCCCACAGATGTTAGTTTTTTTTCTCTTTCATTTTGATGGGCTAAGGAGATATTTTACTACTGATTTATGGAACTTCGTACTAGGAGTAATGCACAATTTATTTTTAATTTCACTTGTCCATGAGCCCCAATTTGCACCAAGGATATCAGACACATTACTACAGCGTATTAGGAAAAACCACAGCACATTACCGTAGCATTTGAATCTCCTGCATCACATAAAAATGACGATTTTAAATACGTATGGAGTTTCCTATTGAACTTTCGTGACTTAATATTTCATAGCGATTTATCATTTTAGTACGGGAACTTATGCTCTGCATTTTTACCTCT
The DNA here is from genome assembly GCA_963573305.1 of Pyrrhosoma nymphula. Lineage (NCBI taxonomy): Eukaryota > Metazoa > Arthropoda > Insecta > Odonata > Coenagrionidae > Pyrrhosoma > Pyrrhosoma nymphula. Next base: position 61,256,229 of record OY754339.1, on the reverse strand, counting down.
CAATGAATAAACATAATGACGTGACATGAAAAGTAGGTATATATTGATAAATAGTAATAAATAATACTAGCAAACTAGTGCGTAACTTTCGCATTTTCAACCATTCCCACCTCCCCGAAATAATGTATCCTTCATCAACTGAGATGATTTATGAATTGCACGATTAAAAGCAACATACATGTCTCTTGTTGGAAATAAATCTTTCTTCTTAGTTGTTTATTCACATAGTCTCCATGGGGGTGTTCTTGTATCATTACGTTTTAGTCTAAAAGACTTCTCTTTTAATTTTATAAATTATAAACAAACCATATGTTTTAACCTAAACTGAGCATGTTATGTCAAAAGTCGGTAAAAAATCCTATCTACTGGTACCTTGTTCGTTGCTATCGCCTTCGTAACAGTTGTGAAAGAGAGATCGCAAGTCGCTTTTCATTTGTTTTCCCAGTTATTCTTTCCAATTTTCTGCAATTTACTCACCTCGGACGTCTAGTAGAAATTTTCTTTCAAGTTACAAGGACTTGTAATGTACAAGTCTGTTTGAGAAACAGTATGTGTCGTAACTATGAAAACACTTGTGAGTAAACACTTGTAACTTGTGAACTTGTAATTAGTAGACTTGTACGTTTGAGAAACAGAATTTCACAAGTTACAAGTGAATAGACTTGTAACTTGTATACTTGTAGCTTTGAGAAACAGGCCCCAGGTCTCCTATTGAACTCTTATTTGCTTTGGATTTAGAACATGATCTGCAATTTAATACATACATGAAAGTGAGATTGGGCATCTCCCATGAACTTCTTAGAAAAAATATTTTAATTGAGTAGTACACCCACTCTGTAAGACATCCCATCGCTCCATACCAGAACCTGTGTTCAGGCCTCATTAATGTTTTAAAAAGCTTAAAAAAAATTATTTTTAGTGCAGAGATGATATTTTATACCTAATGGAATACCTTAAAATTCAAGTGATAAAAACATGGTAAAGCATAGCAGCAACAGTGGTTTTCCCTGCTCACTCAATGGTTGACCTTTTCATCATAGGCATTGCTTATTTATTTATTTTATTTCCACATCCCCGAAAACAGCACGAGCGGCCTTTTACATCGGGTGTATTAACATGTAACAATGGAAGAACACAAACACCCATGTCCTGAGTGGTGAAAAATCCACTCAGGCGGGACTCGAACCCGAAACCCTCAGTTTAGCAGGCGAAGACTATACCCCATCGCCACCGGGGCCGGCTTACTTGAATCTATCTCAAGGCAAACCTGGAAACCAAGCATAGTATTCTGAAGTTAGCTTAAAAAATTAAATCTTTTAACAAATTTCCAGATTTTTATTTTTGAACTTTTTCCGGAAAATGAATTTGAGTTTATGCTAATCAAGGTATCAATTTATTTTCTCATTTTCTTTTTCCATGGTATATTTTCCTGCAGCTTTAGTACAATGTTATTCAATAGCTGGCACTAACCTCAACTTGTTTAAATACTGCAGTTATTATGCCAGGAAAAGTACTCAATGATTCATGACTATAATTGTGATTTTTTTTCTTTCCAGGCTTGTAATTTCCTCATTGATTCTCGTGAGAAACTGAACTACTTAATGCTGATTGAATCACTACAAAGTATTCTTGGTGTGACTAACCTATGTGATCCAGCCCTCAAACGTTCTGAAAGACTTCGATTCACTGGTCTTTGTTCCGTACAGTATTGCTTCACCATATGTTGGCGGTAAGTCATTAAGATGAACCAAGTTGCTTTTATGAGTTTTGATCACTAGTGGATGAATAATTGTTTCATCCATTTTTCTTTCAGTCTTCTAATGCTGCTTCCACCTCCAGCTGCCTATTTCTCAAGTAGTGTCTTTCTACATTTAACAAGTTGGAAGTTTTCAGATCCATCTCTTATCCTGTATTCATTAGTTTGGGGACCTAGAACTTGGCTCAAAGGATTTCCTTATTGGATTACGGTATGTTGTCTTTCTTTTCCACCCAAGAAACTGCTTATTTGTGTTAATAAATTCTCGAAGAATGAGAGAATAATTTATAAACACAGTGAACTCTCGATTATCCGGGCTAATGATGGGAAGAGGACGCACGGATAATCAGAAAACACGAATAAACAGAACGTTCACTTTTATTTCTTATAATTTTCATAATATACGTAAAAAATGATGTAATATCATTTGCGCATTTAATCCGTTATTTTAGATTGTTTCATGGACTAATTGTGAGCTTTCTTCACCCCACCGCATATCTTTTTAGCAGCGATAATGCCATTGTAGTCGTATTGCTACTGCTCCGTATACTGCAGCAAAACATCTACTAAGTTGAGTGCCTGGCTGTGGTTTATGCGTTCGCTGCCCCCTTCGTCTTCATCCCCTCTACTTCAACTCTCCCCCCTCCCTTCTTCTCCCCCTTGTTCGATCGTGGTGGAAACAATATCGCTATCAGTCACATGCTGGAAGCCCAGGACACTTTCGTCTTTCATTAGCCATTCTTCTAAGTTCAACATTTTTGAATCCTTTCATGGTTTTCACTAAACCCCCCAACTCGAAGTCGTGCACTTCTGTTTCTGAAAATCCCCAAAAATCACATTCGAGGTTAAACAAAAGTTTCCTCCAAGAACGAATTAGTGTAACAGCTTTCACTGAGGACCAGGCCTGTGCTACACCGTGAATTGCATCCAATTTTGTCATTTTCTTCCAAAATTTCAATAAATTATCATTTTCATTGGCTAGCGTCCTGAGAAGACAAACTCATTAACCCTGTGACTACCAATGGGACATATATGTCCCACGTAGATGTGCCATCCCAAGAGTACCAATGGCACATATTTTTCCCGTACCAATGGGGCATTTTTGTCCCATTGGTACCTATGGGTTCTTAAAGAGGAGAAAAAATGGTAGTCTAAGGGTTAATTCCTTTTCATCTACGCGATGATGCCATGATCAATTGGCTGAAGTATGGAAGTGACGTTCGGGAGTAAAAAATAAACTTTGCTTCTTTGCACTGTGTTTTGAGAGGCAATTGTTATGTCGCCGATGGCTCTGACGAACTCTTGTGGATTCTACTTGATTCTTAGAAATTATCTTGACTGTCACAGGGTGCTCGCTTGTATTTCTGGTACTTTTGTCTGTTATCTTAATCCTGCTGACAGCTTGTGAGCTTGAGGATTTCCCTCTCCCAGGCACGTTGGCCTTGGGAGTTGATGAGGGTCCATGGTTATCCCTTAGCTTCGCGATAGTGCTTCTGGAGTATCGTATTACTCACAGCTGCTAGATTTCTTGGCTGTTTGTACTTCTTTGCCGTTATTTTTTTCTCGATGCGTCCTACTACTCAATGATTTTCTTGTACTCTGCTAGGCTTTAGAGTTTGATTTCCTGTGTTTCCTCTCACTCATTTTTTGACCCATCGCATGCTGCTTGGACTTTGTCTTCGGAAATAAGCCTACTGTGCATTTATTGTTAATCTCTCAGGACTCTCTTAGATTTCTCTTCCGGTATTGACCCCTGCTTTGTTTGGTCATTCATCTCTGGACTTTTTACCGACCTCGGCGTTTGATTGGTAGTGCTTTATTTTGCTCTTGGTTTATCGTTGGCTTATTCTCCACTATCTCTATTGAGACATTAACTGATTCTACGCCCAAAAATACATGATGAACGTATGTCTTTTTCAAGAAGAGCATTCCAATGGAAGGTATTTAAGAAATTCTGGAAGAAAATGAGCGCAGGGATGAATTTTTAGACAATTTTTCTGAAGATTACTCTATATCCCTCCTTTCCCCAACCTCCCGATCACGTCACCATAAAAACTCATTGATTTAAATAAATAATAAAATAAATTCTGAGTGATGGATCTGTTTGAAATAGAGCGAGAGGAAATGGAAAGCGTGCAAATTTTAGGTATTGAGGAGGAAGAGGGAGATGCTTCTAGAGCTCAATCTGCTAAACCATCTACGTCGGGCGGGAGCCTCTGCTAAAGAAAAATAATTTCCAAGTTCACCTTTGGAATCTGAAGATAGCTCAGATGAAGACGATTTACTGCTGTGTTTAGGCCTCCGTGGGTTAATGGATGTGAAGATACATGTCTTCCAGGTTTTACTCCGCATTGCTCCATCTTCTTCAGACGAAATGTTTTGCCGGCATTGCGCTCGAAATTTGGCGTTGAGTCGACCACTTCATGACTGCAACTCACTGAACTCAATGCAATGGAATGACGATACCCCCTCCCCGAGTGAAAACAAAAAAATTGCGCATGAGGCCATCTTACAAAGGACCTCGGAGCATTGCGCACCATAAGAAAGCATGGGAATTTCATGCAACTTGGAACATTTTTCCCTTGGATCATATAATTCGGATTGAATTGCGATTTGGATGATTAGTCTCTAGGATTTTTAACTCCAGTTTAAGCACGTCTAAAAGCACTATGCTCACAATCGATGTTTCCACTTTTACCTATTTAAAATACCTACATGGTCCGAGGTGTTTCCCAACATGACCGATCTGGCTTCAGCTATTCCTATCGTCATTCCATTGTATTGAGTTCAGTGCTGCAACTCACGACTGCTAAAGTCGGAAGTTGGTGTAAAGTCGACCGATTCACGACTGCAACACCGGCGAAACCGTCGTTGAAGATGATAGACCAATGTGGAGTAAATCAAGGATGACCTGTATCTTCACGATTTACCACCACATTCGAAGAAAAAATTCCCAGAATTCATGTGGCACTCTATGGATCTGAATCCGGGAATTCATGGATGTGATCCCCAAGATTCTAGATGCAAATCGAGTGCTAGGGAAAATTGTGCGATACTAGATTTTTCCGTCATTATTTTTTTTTAGTGGATCTCATGAAGTTTATCGTGGAGGAAACCATTAATTAATGTAAATATACCAGCGAGAAAGCTCTGGAGAGTGTGTATTCACGGGTCAAATGTTAGAAAGATACTGACAATGAACAAGGAGGTAAATGTGACATGTTCATTGTAAGGAAAACAATTACATTTTACAAGGTGGATTTGAGTGGCAAGAAATTAACTTACTTGTAACGGTCTTGCTTGTATTAGATTGCTAAAATCCAAATGGGTTTTTTGATTGAATTTTTTTATATTTACCGCATAAAATATTGACGAAGAGTAAAAAATCATGTGCAGATAATCTGCAACACGGATGATCAGCGCATGGATAATCCGCAACACGGATAATTGGGAGTTCACTGTAAATATATCTTTACTTTTCCTTTGAAAATGTTTGTGAAATCACATTAAAATGCTTTTTAGTGTAAAGTTGGACTACCAATCAGAATATGTGGCTCTGTCGTTCATAATCATTTCATAATCATAATCTTTATTCATCTGTTGCGCAACAGGTGTTGTGGTAGATGTCGTCAGTCATTTTATACCTCATGTGAGGATACAGGAACAACACAATGCACAGAATACAAAACACATTATTAGTATAAATTAGAACCTTATCGTAGAGAAGTCGATTTCAAAGTATTCATCTAGAGAGTATAAAGGTTTTTTTAAAAGCCATTTCTCTAGGGCCATGTGGAAAACTTTGTCACCTACCATTCTTGCTGAGTTGGGCAGCATACAAGGGCTGTTTTTTTTCAACCTCCGATAGGCTATAAATGAAAGACAAGTTCCTGTAAAAAATTAATCATTTTATTACCAAAAGTTTGGTACATTTATGGTTACTTTTCAACATAATCACCGAATAGATTGAGACATTTATCATATCTGTGAACAAGTTTACCAATGCCCTCTTCAAAAAATGTTGCCACCAGAGAATTCAAATGAGTATTGACGTTGTTTTGAAGATCATTCATTTGAAGAAGTTTCATTGGTTTGGAACCGCTGCCCTCCTAGCCATGTCTTCAGCTCAGGAAAAAGATGAAAGTCACTGGGTGCTAGGCCAGGACTATACGGCGGATGATCGAAAATGTCCCATTGAAATAGTTCGAGGAGCCATTGAGTTGCACCAGCAGTGTGTGGACGAGCATTGTCATGGATCAGAACGATTCCAGAAGTCAGCATTCCTCTTAGTTTGTTTTGAATGTCTCTCTGCAAACGTCTTAAAGCTTCACAATGAACCGCTGCATTGATACATAGTGATTCCGGGCTCACAACAAGCAACACACCTTTTTGGTCACAAAACACAGTAGCCATAGCCTATCTGTTGTTGAAGGTTTGTTTGAAATTTTTTGGTTTGCTTGGTGAATTTGAATGCATCCATTGTTGTGATTGTCGTTTTGTTTCTGATGTGTCACATCGAATCCACGTTTCATCTCCAGTCACAATTGATTTAAAAAAGAACTCTCCTTCATGGTGATAACGGTCAAGGAATTCCAATGCTGATGCCATTCGGCGAGTTTTGTGGCCGTCCATCAGCATTTTTGGGACCCAACGTGCACAAATTTTTTTGTAGCCTAACCGTTCAGTAACAATAGAGTACAAAACAGATTTTGACACCTGGAAATTCCATAGACAAAGCAGTTATGGTGAACCTGCGGTTTTCTCTAACCATTCTGTCAACTCGTTCAATCAGGTCGTCTCTAACGACTGTCTTCCATCCTTGGCCCCCTTCATCATGCACATCATTTCGGCCATCTTTAAACTTTCGACACCATTCACGCACAACACCATCATTCATGAAGTTTTCTCCATACACTCGGCTCATTCTCCAATGAATTTCTGGTGCACTATTCCCTTCTGCCTGCAGAAAACGAATCACACTTCGCAATTCACTCTTGGCGGGAGATTCAATGATGGCGGCCATGTTTACGTGGTTGTAGTGCAACGCAAACTGACGCTTTGATGTCGACAATGCCGGAGTGTGTAGTGCAAGAGTTGCACAGTTGCCTACAGCACATGCCCGCTTTCTGCTGCTCGCATGGCATCCATACTGGGTGATCGGAGGTTAAAAAAAAACGGCCCTCGTATTAAAGTACTTAATAGCCAAATTTTCATATTTAAATGATTTAGCCAGTCTACAGTGAGGCATGTCTAGTTAGTGGTTGGCTCTAGTGGCGTGGTTATGTACATCAGCCCTTATTGAGTACATGTGTAGATTTACTTTAATGTAAAATAGAATATGTAATACTTTCCATTGTTTCAGGCTCAACTAGGTGGAAGTTGAATTTCATAAATGAAATACTAACTTAGTTTCCTTCCACAGATTTCCACAGATCACAAAAAAAATCTGTGGAAGGAAACAAAGTTAGTATTTCATATACGAAATTCAACTTCCACCTAGTTGAGCCTGAAACAATGGAACGCAAAAAAAAAAATCTGTGGAAGGAAACAAAGTTAGTATTTCATTTACAAATGTGTGGAAGGAAACAAAGTTGGTATTTCATTTACAGAATATGTAATATTTAAAGGCCATATACAGTCATTATGCCTAATCTAACCAAAGGTGGTTTACAATGTTCATTAAATCCTGTGTTAGTGGTTACCCTAACCACCTTCTTCTGAAGTAATAATATTAGTTTTACATCTGAGGCATGCCCCCAAAGTCTGATACCATATATAAGGTGTGATTGAAAAAATGCGTATAATGCATTAAGAAGATTGTCTTTGGTCACACACCATGTCAGTTTTCTGATTAAGAACAGGGCTCCGGCAAGTTTTTTCCTAATGTTAAAAATGTGAGAACTCCAAGTTAATTTGGGGCCAAGGTGAAAGCCAAGAAGTTTAACAGCTTAATTTTCTAGTGTAACATGTTGAACGGAACAGGTTGAAAAATGGGTTTTCATTGGATTCATAAAGAATTTATTAGCTGAGAACCAATCGTTTGCATTTGTGACCGATACGTGTAATTTTTTAATGAGAATGGGTGAGGTGATTTTTTATGGGATTGATCAAACAGTTATTGTCATAGCAATATAATTATTAGTGATGTGGTCAGGATTCGATCTAAACCATGGATTTGAGATTCAAATGAATCCTTCCCAAAAAAGATTGGAACCCTGGTTGCGCTGTTGGCATATGTGCTAGGCTCTGGTAATCTGTAAATCTCTGTATAAGCTCACCTCAGAATTTTAGCATCTCGATGTCGTTTTACTTCAAAAGTGTTGATAATTTTGTGAAAATCCATTACCTCTTAAATATATACATAACCAAATATTTTATGGATATTAATCACGGGAAGTTTCATTTAAAATTTGGTGCACAGCACATGTGCACCCCGCCCTCATAACCTTCCAATGTGTCATTTTCCAAGCCTGCACACGTGCCGCAGACCATTATACCTGCAGTTTTTATTATGTGTTCGACTGAAAGGTTTAACATTTTTCATTTGTCTTTGAAAAACTTAAGTTTTGACCTGCAGGAAAATATACAACTTAACCGAGAACTCCTTGTCAAACATCGCTATTTTTAATGCTCCTGAAGCTGCAAAAATTTCACCTAACCATTTTTGTTGCTCCATCGCATCATTCCGTGGTTTTGTGCCACAAATATAAGGACATTCATTTAAAGTAGAGTCCTACGTCTTAACAGTTCAGCATATTAAGCCTGGTCCATTCTAAGTGTCTATAAAGGAGTTATTTGGTTCAAAATATGGACTAAATTTTAAAAAATTGGCAAAATTAAACTGCACTTTTAAGTTTTATTCATGTGTATTTGTAATAAAAGGGAATTAGGATTCATAATTTGGTGAAAGCAGAATTCAGATTCAAGATTCGGTAGTTGAGATTCGTTACGAAAAGAGATTCTGATTCGGGACTCAGATTCGATGAATTTTGGATTCAACCCATCACTAATAATTATCATTTAATTGAACTTTTTTAATGACTTATTTTCATGTCCTTAGGTTCACACTTTTTATTGCAAATATTTTTGGTACTAACATATACTCTTTCCACATAGTGTATCCTTTCCTCATGGTGGATCTGAATTAACCAATTTCTTGAATTGATTCTCCTAGACCATTTTCTAATCGACCAATAATTACTATTAAAATATTTTGTGCAGTTTTGATGTTGGTGATAAATTTTATATTTTCCCTGTTGTTTCTTAAACCTGTTCTGCTTGATATATCCTGTAAGAGAATGTATTTATTTTTTCTTTACAGAATTGCTTAACAAAGCAAATACTAGTTTCAGATCATTCTGAAGATTTAGTCAAGCAAGTAAGTAGAACACTTGCAAGTCTTACTTACGTATCTGACTTGGTGAAGCACTGTATGGAACATGCTCTGGAAGGACGTAAAGCATTATTGAGTGAAGGGATGAGCAGCGAAAAAGGCAAAAGGAATGCTGCATTGCCATCTCTCCTGCCAAAAACTCTCCTGCCGCGCCTCTCTGAGTTGGCACTTCTAGATTCGTTGGTCGCTCGTGCTCAGCATTCGTTTGCTGAAGCTGCCACCAGTTCCAAGGCTGGGACAAGTCCTTCTGCAACAGAAATAAGGTAATTGAGATGATCAAAAATCCTTCTCTCTCGTATAGAAATGGAAATCTTAGATTCTGTTTTTAATAGGATGGGGGTTAAATTTGGGAAAATCAAGCTGACATTCATGGGACCCAGGGACCTCTTATTTGCTAGTCACTGTTGCGGAGAGCTTTTCATTGAACTGATAGAGTGATAGGTCTAGATCTGTCATGTTGGGTGAAACCAGGGACACCTCAGGGATGATGTGACTTCACCTTGCGAGATAATCTTGGTGGAGAATGGGCATTGTCTGCCTGTTTTCCCGTCCTGCGATCGTGTATCCCTCTTACCCATTAGCTTACTTGCTTTTCACTTTGCATTTAAATGTGAATTATTATCACTATGATTTCATTGTATCTTTGATGTATGAAAATAAATACTTAATTTTTTTACTGTTTCCATTTCAATCCTTTCCAGGTGTGGTACACAGAGTCCTGGTGAATCATTGCAGCAGAATCATGATGAACTTGCCCGTGATCTCCTTCCTCATGTATTAGACTTGATAGAGTGGATTGTTGCATGCTGCAGGTAAACCACAAATACTATAAACCACAAATTTTATAAGTTTATAGTAGAAGACTCATAGTACCTTATGGTTGAAAGTATCAGTTGCTTATATGACAATAGAGCTTGATTGAGTATGATTTAAAATGTATATATAATATCTATAGTTGGACTGCCATATCATGAGCTCTATAATAGAAAAATTTCCCAACAGTGAACTCAAGTATCATGTGCACAAGATTGGTTGTTGAGTTGCATTTTGTCTCCAGGTCTAGTCTACTTCACGAAGCCCTTGAGAGTGGTGAGCCACAGCTGGCTGCAGAAGAAGAAGGGAGTGCTACGCCATTGCAACGTCAAGGAAACTGGTGGGGAGCATATGAGGAAGAAGTGCAAACATATGCCACTGTTCTCTCGATCAGATCAGCTGTTGCCAGTGGCAGTGGCTCCCTGGCCACAGCCTTGTCACCCCTCCTTCCAGCATCAGTGCGTGATGCCCTCGAGTGGTGGAATGCTGAGGTGAGTCATTATTCAACACTTACTGTAGTCTGGGGCCCAATTCTGATCTTCCACCAGTCAATGAATTACGCCGACTTACTTCCGTCGGAAAGTTTCCACCACGACTCTAGCGCTGTTCCACCAAGTGGATGACGGGTGGAAGGGAAGCTTGACTTTCCACCAGTCATTGAACGATGAACGATGTAGTGAACGATTCTATGGTGGAAGGTGGAACATGATGACGTAGTGTCGGAAAGTCATGACGTTTTGGTGGAAACTAATGACGTTTTGGTGGAAAAGTTGAACATCGGGAAAGCATCAGAATCAGGCCCCTGGAGGATGAAAGTAATGTTATTCGTGTGTCCTATTATGAAGACATATTTTCATTGCAAGAATCTTTTTGGAATCTTTAAGAAAATATTGTGATAGAAAGTTTTTGCTCATGATTAACTTGCAAGGTCTTTAGTGTTGGAAACAAAAATAAGGGAATAAAATATTCATTTCAGAGTGACAATTACCAGTATTTTGTGGATGAAAAAGTATTGCTTTGTTTTCCCACATAAATTTAATGTAGTATGACCATGGTTTCGACTAACGTCATCTTAAAGATTCAGATTCAGGACCTGAAGATGATTTGAAGCTGAAATCATGGTCGTACTATGTTGACTTTATGTGGAAAAACAAAGCAGTACTTCATTCACAATGATCAGTAAATTCCACAGAGTCACGCCAGAAACCACCAACTTGACCAGTATTTTGCTTATGATTGATATTTCAGAGCACAGTCCATACATTGGATGGTATCATTTTCTCTTATAGTTTAAAATTAATCTAATTGGAATTGGTTTGCTGTTATTGATTTGTTGTCGAAGCTGCCTGAAATATATTTTTCCTATTGTTTTGCAGAAAAATATATCTGTCAATGCTGACAATCTACCATTGGATCAGCTGATAATAAACATTGTCACCACTCATGTGTCTACTTTATCCTGGGATGCCAATTTCAGCATCAACCCATCTCTGCGTCATCTTTTGCATTTGCTTGTTTCTTTCGTGTCACAATTGATTGGGTAAGCATATGAATGTATTTATTGTTTGAAAGATTCACCGAATGTAGAAATACAATTAAGGGGTTCACGATGATGAAACAAAAAGTAAACAAAATACAATGAGAATAAGTTCATTGCTGGCCTCAGTACAGGAAGCCTCAGTACATCTTAAATTTAATGTTACACTTTGCTCTTCATTATTTTTTTGTGATATGTGATCACCATCTTGGCTAATACTGTCAAACTGCTTTAAGTCTGACATTGGGGGGTCTTTCATATTGCAAAAAGTTTTGACAAATTTGTGGAATCGCGTATGTTTAGGGACCTGCAATAGGTGAGGTTATTTTTTGGTGGTAAGTGGTGTTATTTTTCTAAGAAAGTTGTATTATTTGACATATTTCCAGTAAATGCCTTATAAATAATAATCTTAAGAACAATTATACTGATGATACTGCCATTAAAATTAAAGAGCAGAAGAAAATATTTGTCAATTAGTGAACAAATTTAGGATTTTATACACCTATATTGGTTTCTACGGGGTGAGGTTAAAAGTGTAGGATGATATAATGGTAGAAAGAACAGATTAAGAACCTTTCCAAACCACTGGAAAATACACAAAAGATACATTTGATACACATTAAACAATCCCAAGATAGTTCATGATACAGTACATAATCCCAAGATAGTTCAGAAACTGGGATAAACATGAGAAAGATTGGTAAAACAGTAAATGACCCTCAAAACAGGCTGAGCAATAATGTAACAGACAATTTTCTAATCTTAATAAGAGAAAAAATAGTCAGTGACCAAATTATTCTTTTTCAATTTTATTTAGTGGTAAGTAAGATTTCTTTTATGAAAATAACCTCTCTGAATCTATGTCAGGGCAATGTTGCGAGATTATTTCAAAACAACCCACGAAAATTCCCATGTCTAATGCCTCTTCGCTATGGGGCTATAGATGACTTTACCCATTTTAGGCGACCTTCTATATCTTCTAGTTAACCTTTGCACTCATTATTATTTTTGTAAGAAGCCGGGGTTGGGGGGGGGGGGGGGTTGGCCACTCCCCTGCACCCCCCTTAATCCACCCTTGATTATCACATGAACAGAGGTTTTACATAATAGTAGGAAAAAAATTTTTTTCTAAAAGGGCATTAGCCCGTTGATCTTGAATAAAAAAAAATAAAAAAAATAAATAAAAAATGTGAATGATATGGTGAAATAAATTGAATTCTGCAGAAAATCGCACGATGCAGCTTGAAGCTGTGACTCTAATAAATACTGATTTTATTATTGGATTTGGAAAATATATACTCCTTCATTAATTCCTAGAAAAGATCAGGCATAATTTTGCTGAACAGCCATGACTTAGGGCTCAGCTTATAATGCACCTTATACTTGCAGCACTAAACCAAGGCATGATGGAGTTACACAAATGGTTAAGTGAAAATTTTGTAACTTTTGCGTTGTGAAACAAGTGATATTTGACGGTTGATATACTTAGTTGCATGCATACTTTTCTATGCGTAAAACTCATGTTTCTAAATTAAAGAAAATTTTTGGACTATGATGCGGCCTGCAGTTATGAGAGTGGTGTGCGCATGCCCTGTATGACAAATTTCTCAGTGATATGTTTCTTGACTAATTACAATCTAATCTCTGCCTCAATACATTTCTGCCCTACTGAAAGTACACTGCAAATTGTTTACTTTTTTTTAATTGAGATGATATTGTGGCCAGGAAGTAAGATGATATTGGGGCCAGAGAAGATTATTTTGTGGAAAGATTTCAAATGATAGAATTTACAGAGATGTGCGTATGCCACCTGCAAAACTGGGTTTTGAATATATTTGGAAAGATTTGATCAAATCTTGAATTCAGGATTTGATTATATGAGATTTATTCCTTCAATCCTGACAAAATTACTACAAATGATATTAATCATTCAGTCGTTTATGGAGGCCTTCAACTGTGTAACACAAAATGATTCTGCAACATTGTCATAAAGCTTTTTATCAGTGTCAGTCTCTGATGGTATATTCTAATTTTGCCAAATTCAAGTTCCATCCCTGATGCTTATGCACTATTATGTTCTCTTGAGTTTTTACCATTGTGTTTTTTCGTGGTTGTTTCCTCAGAATAGAGAAGGAGTCTGGAGGAAATGCGTGGCCGCTGCCACGGAAGCTACAAGAAAGGGCCCTGCAGGTTCTCCTCCCCATCACACTTGATGCCTGCACAGCCTCAGAAGCAGAGGCTGCCTCTAGCTGCATAAGAATGCTCTTGGGAGAGGTAGCATCGTCGCCACTCGCGAGTGCATCGGCCAACGCCAATGGTACAATGACCCCTCCCACAGCTGCCAAGAGCAGTGAAACAAATACAGAGCCAGCCACTCAGTCTGAGATGCCTGGTATGTCTCTTGCAGTGATGCTTAGTTCTTGTTTGCGGTGCCCTCTCACTATTCTGTAGTTTCCCAGGATGGAGTCTGGGTCTGAAAGCTCAGCTTAGGCTAACAATAGCATAAGATCAAAGGAATAGATAAACACAAACAAAAAGAAAGACTTACCTGAACTAATTTGCGCTTTGGATATAATCCTTGTGTTTTTAACATTGTAGTAACCTCTTGCTATTCATCATTTTCAGGAGTCACTAATCCTAAAATTCACTTGTCTAAGTTTCATACACCATTCTCTTCTCACATTGTCCATTCATTTCTTTGCAATTCCTTATTTTGACATCCCTCTCAGTTTGATCCATGCATTGCATTCTTGGTCTTGATAAGTTATTTTATCTATTCTTAGTTCCTTCGTTATAGTTTTCAAGATACTGTTGTGTTTCATAATTTGTCCAATTTGTTTTCTGAGCCCAGCTCTTCATAGAAATTCTCGATTGGCGATTCTTCCTATCAATTTTCACATCATTCTTTGATTACCCTACTGCTATGATTTGCATTCTATGATTTGCATTGCTTCTGATGTTCTTTGTCCTGATGCTATCATCATCTGAGGTTCTCTGCCATCTATGTTTCACTTGTATGTTTTAATGAAGTGCTTTTGCTCAATTCCATTGCCACTGTAATTTTCATTCAAATCTTAGAACAGTAAACTTCATAATTTTACTGCCAAAATGTCATCAGATATGTCCTCAACTTGCTACACGGTCAATTCCATGTGATGTGGGATCTGATTTATATATTTTCACATTTCCTTGTATGTGGAAGCATATCCAAAACCTTGGCAAGGAGCACATGATTATGATGGGAAAAGTGGGTGTGTCAATATCTTTCATTCGATTGTTGGGAGGCTCTTGGATTACATTATTGTAACCCTTGGTCACCTCTATGAGGGCCCAGTGAGTTAATTTACCTGAATCATCCATATACTTCCTTCCACCCAGTTGGAGTCTTCTCATAGATTTTTAGTGCCATATGGTGTTGGAAATTCAGGGTTATCGAAAAATCTACCGAGTAAATTTTATTTTCTTAGCCTTCATGATTATTAGTTATTCTCAATTTCCTCCAAAAATAGCACCAAAGGCCTTTGACATCTGCATTTAACTAGTTTGAAGTCGATTTGATTGCTCAGTTCTTCCATCATACACCAATAATAAGAATCAAGCACTTCAGAAGAGGATTAATTAGTTTTGATTCAAGCTGGACTTCTTTCTGTTAAGTTCATCAGTTTTGTGTAGTTCTTGTTTTTAATTTAAAGTCTGTGAAAAGAAATTCACTGAATATTGTGCAATAGAGTGAAACTTTGATTTTACGCATTTTGAATTTTCATAATTCGTGATATGATACAGTGACAGTAAGGTCTGACTGTGAGGAATAGGGAATTTTAATTAACAGCTTGTGATCTTACGCAGTTTATTGATTTTAGGTATCTAAGCAGTCATACTTCTGCCCATATGGACAAAATATCCTCATTTTTGTGTAGTTATTTTGATACTTATAGCTACATAGTTGTGAGCAGTAGCGTTGAATACAAGCCTTGCCTAACACTTATAAAAACATATGCAACTGAACTCTGCATTTTCTTGCAACCCGCATGGATAATATGGCGCTAAGTGTTCAGTTTTCAGGAGGATCCATTCAAAGGCACAATCTGCTTAATAGTCTTTTTTCGGGACATTGATGAGTAGGTAATATTGTCATTTATGTTTTTTTTTCTTTTCTGATATTGAACTCCCATTTTTTTGCCACGTTTATATTAACTTACCCTCGATGTTCCACTGAGAAAAAATCATTCGCCTAGACCGGGATTCGAACCCGGAGTGCTTAAGGCAGTTAAACTACCGAGGCGTCCTCCTCCCCTGTGGATTTTTGAGGGCTTTATAGGAACAAGTTGATCATTTAGCTATGGTTAAGGTTCGAATTCTGGTCGAGGCGAATGATTTTTCCTCTGTGGAATATCGCACTATTGTGCTCTTGTGGGTGACTCCATAAAAGGTTATACCGTGGCTAGTCCCAGTACCCACAAAAATGGTTAACTTATCATGTTCTTTTGTTTTTTGTCGGGATGGAATCTTGTAATCGAAATCTAACCCACTTCCCAATGTTCAATCGAGCTGTAATTTGGCACACTTACTTACTCTCGATGACAAAACATTAACCAGTCATTAAATTCACTAATTACTTAGTTAATCTACTAAAAGTATTAATTTTTTTATTTTTTTTTTACAGTTTGTGTTGCGGGTTGCGTCATGCGAACAAGTTTTTGTTGTGGGTTGTGTCGTATGACTCGTTTTTGTGTTGCAAATTGCGTCGTATGGCCCTGTTTTGTTAGTCGAGTTAAAATGTGACTCCTAGTACAAATTAGGTAGTGTGGTTTAGGGACCTCTGGGTCCGTGCATCCTTTTTATGTCATTATAATTTAACTCCAATGATTTGAAAGCAGTTGGTTTGCTGCATTTCAGGCTATACTATCATAATAATATTTTAGATCCCAAGTTCAGCCATCACATGCAAAATACTGAAGGGATTTGGAATTAGTTAATTGGGAAAATTGAAAACATCATCATACCATCAGACAGTCAGTAGTCCAATACAACTACAGTAAAACCACTAAATTACCCTTTTCCAGGGACCCTAGACAAAAAGTGTAAATTGCGGGAAAATGCAAATTGTGGGAAAAGTAGAATTTTCACTTCTATATCCATATTCTTTTACTGGAATAAGGGTAAAAATAAGAATAACTGATAAACTGAAAAAGAGCAGTGTCATAATTTATTCCTTGAACTAGCACTTCTCATTTATTTATATTTGATGAAAAAATACATTAAAACATCTTAGATAAATTGAAAATTAAGAAAGGATGAAGATGGCAGGGCGATTTACATTACATTTGTTAATAGCAACCATTGAAACTATCTCATGAATGTAGCATGATTATTTTTTTAAATTGATGTTTTCAGCTGCTTTGACTTCCTCTCCCTATTAATAATATTATGCACTTTATTTTCAATTTTCTGCAGTTCCTCAAGCATTTGCTCTCAGCAATCACTATAGGTATACCTACCAAGTAATTTCTTAAGAGTTTGAACAGCATACACTGTGTCTTGCCTATCATAGTTATAACTCGGGAATCGAGGCAGTGCAAATGATCTCAGTTGTCCACCACGAGTTCTTTCATTTTTCATCATATCTGGATAAGAATCCATTTTCATTCTTCATAGTTACTACTTAGGTAAAAAATGAATACTCCCCCGCAGGTTTAATTACATTCGAGCACCCATAATCCGGTAATCCAGGAGCACGCTATTGTCGGGCAGTGTACAACCTCATACATATTCTGAGAAATCAAAAAATCTTAATCATAAACGTTGTTTTATGAGATTTTGACTCTGCAGTTCATTAAAAATATTTCCTTTAATTGCTGGAATATAATGTAACTTATAAGTATTTCGCGGTAATTTCATTAAAAAATAATTGTACACACAATCTAAATGAATTATACGATTAACTTACGCACATTGCAGTTTGAAGTTCTCACTGTTGGCTGAGAAACCGCTACTTATAGTCTTGTGACTTGCCGCGGCTACATTACTTCATGGCGTGCACATTTAGCCATGCTTAAATATAGTGATTTATTGCTTATTCTCTGGCTGTAAGGGGCAAGAAACTACGTTAAAATTCTTTGCTACATACGCACAGATATTATGACCATGTCCGATCTGAGCGGGCGGAGCGATGCCAGCACGTGAAGCGAAGGCACAAAACAATCGGATGCAGATAAAGTACAAGTTTATCCTCACCAGCCTCCTGAAACCGCAATGTCGATGAAGCAGACTAAACTGCTCCATTGAAATTAACCTTAATTTCTTAACTCATGACACGACGATGCATAAAAAAATGGAACAACTGATCGTCAATCGTATTAATCAATCAGCAGCGGCAAGGAGTGTTGCGTCATGAAAATGTTTCGTAGTTTTCATTTTTATTTCGGTATGCTCACATTTTCCTCATTATATTAACAAATATATTTTTTCTAAAAAATGGTTATTTGCGAATTAAAGCTTTTGGGGTGTCCAAACAGGCGAAAGGTTCTATGTTTTCCAGCGTTTCTATGTCCGACACGGCCCTCGTCATCAGGCATGTCTACAGATTCGCTGGAAAAGTACTATCTTTCAGCGATTTACGAAGCTAAAATCAGATCTATATTATCATTTTTATGCTTAGAAACAGTAAAAGGACGATATTATAGACGATATATCGCTAACTGGATTGAAAATGCCTTGCTTAAAAAAGACTATGCTTCATTTCATAACTTGAATCATATCTGGCAGATTACGAGTTGATGTAGTTCAAATTTCTGTTACTAGTGGCGCTGTATACTATTCCCGCCACATTCAAATTCTTCCTTAAAACAGGTCCTATTGCTGCTCTCTTTCGTATTTTTTCCACATATATGTACAAGAAAAAGTCACAGAGTGTTTTACAGAGGATGATATGCATGAGTAATGGACTTAAGAAGTGAATTTTATTTTTTGAAAGAGCGCACTGTGGTGCAAATTGCGGGAAAACTGAAAAATGTATAATCTAAATTCGGGGTTCTGCATATGTTGGAAACATAGGAAATTGAATGGGACTTTGCAAAAGTGGTGTAAATCGCGGGAAAACGTAATTTTCGATAACGTAAATACGAGGTTTCACTGTAAGTTATTTTGATGAAAAACTCAAAAGCCTCTGATGTATTCGATAAAATACTAGTACATAATTATTAGACCCTCAAAATTACGTGAAAATAAGTGTGGTTTAGTCCTTTATTCACTACTAGTGTCATGAGAAATTACCCTAAGGTTTAGGATCAAGAAAATATGTAGGTGCAGTTGAGTGCTGCTGATCCATGTTATAAAGTGAAGGACCCATTTCGGAAATTGAAAGCCTAGGTTAATTACTATATCTTTTGATTATCCAATGGCTACCACCTTTTCTTTTGGTTCACACTATCATGAAGTCTGCTATGTACCAATTTTTAAAATTCTTTTTGTCGACCATTTTTTCATGACTAATTTTGCTTAATTTGATGATAAGTTTCAGGCAGGCAAAATTTTGTTTGTTCATTGAATACACTTGTTCAGTATGTTTATTATTCTATTTTAGAAAGGTCTCATTCTTTATTAGAGAGGTTCTCATATTTATGAGGGATATCTTTCATCCATGGGCTCTCTACGCATGTTCTTAGGTCTGATCTGCTCTTATTCATGGTAGGTTTGAAAACCATTTGCCAAGTTTGGCCCTGGTGTATGCACAAGATTCTTGTGAATTTAATTCAATTTAATTCAAAAATAATCCTGAGAAAGAAGTAATCAGAATATTAATTTGAGATTTTGCTTTTTGACACCAACTTCTGAGTTAATGGAGCATATCCCTTGACACATTGTCATAATAACTACGGCACATTATTTGTGGGTTCATGAAAGATTATTGTTCTACTCTGGATGAAGGCCGGCAATGCATAATAGCATGGGAAAAGTTGCAATAATTGTCACTTAATACTCCTACATTCTAACCCAGAAACACTCCTGTACTGTACTGTTCTGAGTTAAGGGGACAGTTGATTACAGTTTCTCTGATTGCCTGATGAAGAAAAGCTTTCCTGAATGCTCAGCAATTTGTTCTGTATTTCTTTGTTATTACCATGTTTGTCCCTGTTGTTGCCCTTGTTTTGTATTACCAGTGTAAAGACTAAATTACTTACAATTTGAGATAGTGAGGTATGCCTTATAATTGTTGGATTATGTATGTTTACTGAAGTCTTAACTAATTTGAAAACCTTTTGTAGTCTTTAGCAATCAGAAAAATGCCAACATTTTTTTTCTTTTCTCCGTGGAAACAACTCATGCATGAGATGAGTGATAATTTTGTTTCCTTTGATCCTGCAACCTGTAAAATTGAGGATGTAAAATAGCTTAATACCTCCTAAGATTGTGACCATTAATTATAATTTTTACTGTACAGTAACTTGCTACTCAATGATTAAGCAGGTTATCATTAATAATATTTCCATCTTTTTCATACCTCATTGCATTGAATCAATTGTCCTGTGTTGCTTAATTTGGCGATGAGTGTAAACTATTTGTAGTAGTGTATTTTATTCTCATTCAAATGTAATTTGACCTCAGGCAATGCAGTGTCTACTGAATCTGAGGCTGCTGGTGGTAAGACCACCTACACTGGAAGTGCTTTAAGTGAAGAACAACAGTGGCGTACTTATCTTCTGGTTCTGGAACGTATATATGAAATCTTTCTCAAGTGGCACACATCTACTCTCAAGGACAGGTAAGATGGGAATAGTTGCAGATGAGGCAGCTTAAGTATATATTTGCACTGTGCTTTAATTACTTACTTAAGATATTATATAAGGCAATTGTGGCTGCATTTTGATACTACCCTCCCCCATGGAAGGCAACATGAGAACCCCTCGCCCACTTACCTTCTATCCCAATCTGGCATAAGTTGTCATAGTTTTTTGGAAGTATGTACCTAGAACTTTTGGATCTACAATACTTCGGACAAGATATGTAAGGTTTTTATGTTGGTGGACGTGCAGATGGTGGAGGGAAATATCGGGAGGGATTTAAGTTTGGGGAGAAAAGAGGCTGGGGGTGGAGAAAAAATCATGCAGGTCTTGCATCTGGGACGATTGCAAGGCGAAGGTGGAGTGGCGGTGACTCGCAGGGATTTTTGAAGTGGGCGGGACATCTCGTTGAGAAAGAAGCCTTTGGCTTCGAAAGCTCCGGAAAAATTTTTTTTCTCATGTGAGTGTTCTTTTTAAGTGTTTTTTTTTAAGTGCGTCACAGCTAGTGACTTACTGTTCTATTATTATATTGTGCTACGCGCATCATTTCCTATGAAACTGAGTGTATATATATATACACATATATATATATATACATTAGGGATGAGTCGATTCCACTTTTTTTCGATTCCGATTCCAATTCCGATTCCTTCAAATCGATTCCCGATTCTCGATTCCGATTCCATCGATTCTTATTCCTTCTAACAGGTGGGATATTGATTTATCTGTAGCATTGCTGTCATTAAAATTTAAGAATTGAATGGAATAAAATAACAAAACAATTAAGTGGCCCAATAAGTATATTTAATAAAAATAGCAAAATAGTATGATAGCAATATATCCTCAGGTTAAATAAAATAATAAACACTGACTGTTTTAGACAAACATTGTGAACTTAATAATGTACCGTGCACTATGTAATTAAATTTAGATGACTATCCAGCATTACTTATGCCGTTCTGATGTTTTACATAATATATTATGCATTAAATTAGTATTTTATTTAACCACCAAAGTAATACGCTTAAGGATGCTCACCCATATACACTATAAAAAAAACACAAATATAAAACCTGTTACACGTGAGAGTTAAAATGACAAATATTCAATGAAAATGACAATCTATTCAATATTTTTGTTAAGGAAAACAAGCATTTTTACTCTGTCAGGATCGAGTCTATTTCTTTTTGCATCGCATATATTCCCTGCTGTACTGAATAGTCTTTCACTAAACGCAGTGCTAGGAGGAACACACAGATACTTGAATACAATATTTTTAAGCCTCAGAAAGACACTGTTATCCCAGTAATGGGAAACTTTTTCACCGTCTTTTGGATCAAGGTTTTTTTCTCCTAGGTACTGCAGCAGTTCATTTTCGTAAGAAGAAGCACTGCAATCAACTTGCTCAACACTTTTGCAAAAGTAGTCTTTATTATGGGACCACAACCCCTTACTAGACTTATCACCTGGAGAGTCTAAGGTGGAGGTTGCATTTTCAACTGCTGGTTCATTAAGTGAGGTTGAATCCGTCTGTGTTAAGGCCACCATTTCTTTGATTATTTTCACCTTTACGTCTTCAATAGCATCAGGGTTTTGAAAAGGTGTAGCTTTAAAGCGAGGATCCAATATTGTTGCACAAACATAGGTCAAATTTGCTTCCACATTAGGGTAGCGGCGTTTCAGGGATGATATCAAATCATTCTTCAGTCCTTGAAGTCCAGAACCTTGGCAATTCGAGTTCTCCACAACATTTTTTACTGTATGTATAAGTGGAATCACCTGAGGAAAATTGTTTAAAAATCATCCTGTCTCTTTTCTTGATTATATAGTATAAAATGCTTAACTTCATTCAGATTTATTTATGCCCCATACCCTCTTGTTTTCTGGTAACCTTTAGCCTATAAAATTTACTATTTGTACTGCCCATGAAGCAAAATGTTTAGCAAAAAATGTTATTTTAAGGAGGTTTATTGAAAAAAAGCATAAGAAAATTGTAATATCCACTAATAAATATGTAAGTATGGTAGTTGGATTGAGATACCTTGTAAAATAGTAGCCACTAGGCTATATGAATCAACAAATCTGATTAATAATATTTAATTTGCAGCTCAAGCTTAAGAACCTAAATTCAACTAAAACAATGGTAACAGATGCAAACGGTGGTGGTAACAAATAGTAATTTACAATAAACCTATCTCGGAAATAGTTGAAGATGATTTGCTCACTTGAAGAGTTGCTTGCTCAAAAATCTCAAGAATGCTTACAGCAAATTGCATTGTCATCCAATCATCAGCAACCATGTCCACAGAAAGTTTGATGTCACTCTTACTCGAAACTAAAATTATCGCTTCTTTCTGCTCAATTACTCTCCGAAGAATGTGGAGGGAGCTATTCCAGCGGGTTGGTTCATCCTGTATCATCCTATGCTGCGGCAGTCTTAGCTGAGTTTGAGAGGTTTTTAATAACTTTGAGTTTTTTGCAGAATGTTTGAAACTTCCCACAAGTTTCTTTGTTTTCTTCAGTAGAGTCGTAATTTTTTGGTTGTTCATCAAGCCATCTTTAATTACCAGTTGCAGTGTATGCGCTACTGGCGCTACACATGATATTGCTTCAAACTGTGATCGGTTCAGAGCCGCGGTTATGTCTGTTCCATTGTCCCTTATGATAGCAACAACTTTAGAGGATATGCTCCAGTCACTGAAAACTTTCAATAAGAAACTCTTGAGGTTGACAGCAGTATGGGATACTTCAGTAAAAGGCACTACTTCCAGGCACCTGTGAGTCATTCTGAGGGCATACTTTGCTCCGGAATAGAAGTGTGCTGTAACAGCCATATAGTCCTCATTTGCAATAGATGTCCACATATCTGTTGTAATAGCCACATATCTGGCCAAATACAACTCTACCTTAACATTTTGGTGCACCTCACTGTACATTAGGGTGCCTCGTTTTGCCACTTTTTTCTAGGAGCGAATTGTAATACCCGGCAAAAGTTGCGTACCCGGATGGATATTACAGATATGACTTTTTTTCCAAATCTGATAATATCTTCTGCTCGCTACTCTGCCTTAAAGTTTCGAAAATTTCGACGAAAAACGCAAAAATTGTCAATAATTTAAATTTGGTTTGAGCGAGCACACTTTTTTGGTAATGAGATAAAACTTAGGACTGTAATTGACATTTAAGCGCAAATGCGCCAACTATATTGCACTTAATTATCGAGCAGATGACCTTTTACGGTGCCCCCGAAAGCGTGGTTGCGTGGTAGGCAACCCGCAACGCACTAACGCATTTTACGCGCTGCCTGCAAAAAAACGTTATTATCATCTGCACGTTTTTATTATCATCAGACTTCAAATATCATTCGAAAATAAAAAATATATATTTCGATCGTTAAAATTGGTGGTCCAGATGAATTCTCCGATGGTGATTCATAATCGCAATAATTTGATTTGCCGTGACCAGCGGTTAATAAAAGAACGAAAAACGCATGCATTGCTTCCCGATCCCGTGGTTTCCAATTTTTTTCTCTGAGAGTTGCTCATGAACACGCGCCATTTCAGGGTTCGTCGGTTTGTCGCTCTTGCCAACATTTTCATGTTTCCAAGGCCGCTTAGGTATGTTCGTCGCAGCACCCGCGTGCCGGGCGTATCCTCCGCGCGGGCAAGGCTGACACCGCGGCTGCTTTGGTGTGTGGCGGCCTTTATGCCCCAAGCTTATAGTCTATGCTCAAAACCATGCTCAAAACATTTATCTTCCTGGAATCGATGGAATCGGAATCGACTTTAGGCGATCGATTCCGATTCCGTGCCTGAGAATCGGTGGAATCGAGAATCGACATTTGGAATCGACTCATCCCTAATATACATATATGTGTGTGTGTTTATATACATATAATGTGATATCCCTGCGTTGAGAACTCAGTTACCCAAAGCCCTCAAAACATATGCCGCGGGTAATTTAGGGACGTGGTAGACAAAGCCGCGGTTGATAAGGAAAACCAGAACGTACTAATTTGTAACATTTCTGCCGAACAACGATGGATCTGAAGCGAAATTACTGTCGTATATTATTGAAGCATATTTGCATGCAAGTATGAAATGTCTTGTGATAAATTCGATCTGAAGCCAGTGCAAAAGGAAAAGAATTGAAAATTTTGGGGGACGAGCCCAGACCTGCGGTACATCCGAAACACCGTTATTCTGAGACGCGCTATAACCAGAATTTACTGTATTATTTTTGTTAGAGTTATGCATCAATGGAGCAAACATTTGCCATGTGCTGGCGTGATACAATTCTTCGGCTGAGAGTGCCAAGATCACTTCTAATTGGCAGAATTTGGTCTTGGAAATGGTTTTATTTAATTAACTGGAATAATCAAAAGTTGTTCATTGAAATAAGTTTTCCAGGATTGAGAGTATGCTGACACTTAGCCAGTTATTATTATTATTGGATATTATTCATACTCACATTCTAAAATATAAGCTATTATATGTAGGGGGCAGCTGTAATGGAGGGAAAATATTGGCTATTTGAAACGCTACAAAGTATTAATTTTTGAGTGATGATCATTCAGAAAGTGATACAAGTGCAGTCTCACATGTAGTCAGTGGCGTAATTCGGGGGTGGTAAGGGGTAGCAGTTGCTACCCCAGAATTGCCCAACCCAGTATTTTGCCACCCCAGAATTTTGAAGTAAAAATCTCAATAATTTACAAACAATTGGAAAATACAATTCTACATGCACGGCCTTTTCTTGAACTTTCTTGATTCTTCATTAATCATGCCAAATTAGGAGGACCCCCATTCTACCTGGGGGTATTTCATACCCCCCGGTAGGCCTTGCCACCCCAGTTAAAAAGCTGAAATTACGCCCATGCATGTAGCTATCATTTTATGTAAGATAATCTTGTGCCCTTGTACTCTCATGTATAAGACAGTGCAAGAAGAGTCAATCCCCCCTCTGCCTCCAAAATGTCTCATGTAATATGTGAATGGCCCCTAATATGCTCTTTTGTTCATAAACTGTTGATGGATTTTTTCTTTTTGATAAAAGAATTGGGATATTATATCACTAATTATCCTTAATATATCTTGCCAGTTAGAGGGATATTTTTAGTATGATCTTGTTAGAAGTCAAATAATGAGGCACTTCTTTATCTTGTCTTGCTAATGTATTTCATCGTTTATCACCTGGTGAATGTGTTGTTTTTATCTGTTTATGCATGGCTTTAGTAAAGATGTGTTTGCATGGTGTTTGACAATGCTTATTATTTCTTCCTTACAGCCAGTTGAGTGAACGCATCCTTCAGGAATGTCTCCGGTTTTTGGAGAACTTACTGGAGAAAGTACCAGGTCGTCTCGCTATGGATTTGTTCTTTTTCCCGACAAAACGAGATGCCGATGATGATGATGATGATGGCATTGAAAATACTAGATATGACGTGAGAGATAGAAACTTGGTCAAGATCCTGTTGTCAGTCACTAATTCTGGAGTTTCTAGAGCATATTGTGCTAGAGTTATAAAATTCTTCAACAAAATGTTTCAGCAGAGTAAGTCCTTAAAGTGTAAATGCAATTTTAATTTTCAAAAAACATCTCAAGATTGCTGAATTTTTTAATTGTAGTTGAAAATTTTCTTCTTCTATTTTGGAAACACTGCATTGGAAACTAATGATTATTTTGTTGTAATTGTTTTCTTTTTAACGTAGTGGACAAAAAGCAAGGCGATTCCAGTTTGGAGAAGTTATGCCAGTCGTTGGGAGATGTTGCAAATGCAGACTCTCAAAAGCTGCAGGATTGGTTGTGGTTTATGCTGCTTGGCACTGCTGGCCCCTCAACAGAAAGGTCTCCTCAAGATATCATGTTTCCTGATGCTTCTGCAAGAGCACCAGCTTCTGGCACAGCCACTGTGGCTCCCATGGAATCTGTGGATGTGGCAACAGATGATGATCCCACTACAGCGGAGATGGTTAATGAATGCCACCAGCTATTACAAAGTCTTGTTGCATACTTTGTCAGGGAAAGCAGGTGAGACATTTAAAGCCATGAATTGAAGTAGGCTACTATCAAAGTTGAATTTAAGTGCAGCAAAAATCTAATTTTATAAAGTCATTTAAGGGACAGTTGCAAATAAGGCAAAGGATCTATATTTAGGGCCAAGAAATGAAGACATAAATACTGATCCCATGAGGACCCGTCCTTATATGTTATTCATTGTGTAATTAATTCATTAGCATATTATTAAGCCATGATGTTGATCTTTATTTCATTTTTTTCTGATTCAGTTTGGGCTGAAATATCATGTAAAATACTTCATTGGATTGACTTCTCTAAGCACAACCAACTTGTATAGAGCTCAGAAGTGTCTGTTCAGTTGTGAACAAATTTAGTTTATTTATAAGTGTTTGTGTCTGTGCATACAGAAATGAGAAACTTAATCTTGTAATTCTGTATTCACTGTTTCTTATGAAGTATCACTTATGCATTAGTGTTTGATAGTTATTTGCTGTGTGAGCTGGCAATCAAGTAGTGGTACTTCCAGGTATTTCTAAAAAATGTAGGTGGCAAATATGTAGTGTGTTAGTAATGGCATCAAACAGTCAAATGTTCTGTCATAAATATGCCTTTGAATATGACTATGCCTTGGGGTTTTGGATATTTGTTTAAATTTTCATCAAACTGCAACAGCCAATCCATCCATATTTGGAGGGCTCAGTGTTAAAGTTGGCCAAGTCCATTGAAGAGAATTTTGAGGAAAACACATTTAAAGGTCTGTATATCCCTCCTGTAAATTAGCTGCACTCAGCGCACTCGAGGACTGCTGCCATATAGAGGGAAGTATTTGAAATCTGAACTCCAACCATCCTAAACAGTTGTTAGTTAAGAAATGAAAAAAATGTACTAGGCCCACTTTTACACTGATCCCTCCATATGCTAGAGGAGCTTTTATGTACTTGTTGTGCTATTCACCCCTTTAATCTCTCTTATCCCACGATCCCTTGATATGGCAACACGTGCCAGAGATGAAAACCATCTCAACATATGGGTATCCTAAGTTGTCTTAATGATATGTTTACTACATACATGCATTAATATGTCTTGTACTAAGTAATGCTTCTGGAGCAAAAAGTTATGTCCTGCATGTGTATGTAATTGCTCCATTCTTTGGTATTACTGCCTTGAAATTGATTTTGTCAGCCAAAACCTTGGTTTTCAAGTTTAATGAAATTTTTCTGTGGGCTCTACTAAGCTTACCTCATAATTTTGTTTGTAGCAAAGTGAGTGAAAGTGTGACGGAAAAATTGCTGGTGACAATGATCCCTCTGGGTTCCTGTATGCTGTCACCGCCACTCGAGGGTGTCGGGTTCACTCAGCTGATGAGTGCCATGATTACTCTGGCTGGCCATAGTTCAGGAGTTGGACATCTCAAACTGTTCAAGGCATCAACTGAGTGGCTAAATCAGTGGTATGTAGCTGTTCTCATTTTGTTCTTGTATTTTTGTAAATAGGGTGGTGAACCAGTTACTAACTTGCTGGAAATAGAAAGTTAGCATCTAATAACTTGGTTAAACACAAGTTTATATCTGTTTTAATAATAAAAACGTGTACTTTCCCACACATCAAGTGTGACTTCATGTGTGGAAAAGTGCAGTTTTATTTAGAAAATTGATATCTTTTACTTCCATGAAGTCAAGGCTGAAACAATCAAATTTAGCATTTTATATGCCTGAAACATTTCATATGGCAGAAATAATAACAGAACTGTCCAAAATTCCATGTCTAAATACACAGGTGGCTAAGTTCCTTAATTAGTATGAAATATCTATAGATAGAAGAATACAGAAGATGGCTTCTTGATGCGCAAATATTAAGCCTGTTTTTTTGCAAAAAATAATTCACTTACCAAACTATTTGGTGCAATTTGTTCTCAAGTTTTACAAAAAATGCCTTGTTTTTGGAAAGTTTTCCATTTAGCATTTTTCTAGTTAAATTAGGTATTAGAGTACTGCGACAATTCCACCACCAATACCATATTTTTAAGGGTAATAATAGAAAAACTTATCCATTCAATATGGCTGATTGCCCATTTGAATGTGCTACAATACTCCCTGTGCTATAATACCATTTGGTTCCACCTAAAAGGTCTTTCAATGTCAAGTGGTCTGATTTCAGAGAAGTTCCCCCTGCTCATCCAATACAGATTTCAATGAAATTTTGTGTGGACATTCATAAGTCTCCAATGAACATTGGCAAAGTTTTACGTTCGCTGATGCAATACTTGCTGAGTATAGTAATTTGTTTGATCTCATACCACAGCCTTCTACAGTATGACTGAGGTTTTGGCTACTTTGAGACATCAAATATTGCCGAAGACAGTAACTCTGGCAATATTTTTTGAGAGAAACAAAACTTGGGCATCTTGTACAACTATTAAACAAAATAATATTAAAAAATCTTCTGCGATTTCCATGTGGAAATTTTTGAGCAAAATTGGCTCAAAAAATTGCGGCTCGAAAGTAATGTAAAGTTTGGCTTTTTATATCTCTGGAAGTAAGGGTACAATAAACATGAAACTTTGCCCTTAATAACTTATTAATAAAAGGTTTTCAAGTATAAAATTTTATTTTCCAAATGCTTTCCATGAGTTAGCAAATTGAGTGTGTATAAAGTTTACAACATTTGTAAAAATGCCAAAAATAAGGTATTTTAAGCCCGCTTTTACAAAAAAAAGACCTTCTGGAAACTCTTTTGAGTCATTTTCATTAGACAGAGCATGTTTCAAACCTTCTAAAAGGTAGGGTTGATTTTTCATCATGGGTATATAAAGCCTTAAAAATAGGGACAAAGTTGAGGATGTTGCTACAGCGAAGTCACATGCATTCTATTATATTTCATCTTGTTTGTTTTATATAGACATTATTAATGTCTAGTGTTGTTCCATGGTGACATTGGCACTACCAGTTCAGGTATTTGAACAAGTAACCCCATCACATCCCATAGCTGTGCAACACCAGCCATGGGTAGGTTTCTTGGTTGAGGATCCTAAGCCTGTAGTTTGGCCTAGGTTCCTTAAGACTTTGAGAAAGCATGGTGCTGAAACCAATGCCACAACTACCTTGAAATTAAACATGAATGGATTATACATCACTTTCTGTATTTTGATTGGGCTTCCTCCTCCATTAGCATGGATTATCGACACTCTTATCGGCTACTGTATTATAGTAGGGAAAGCCTCTCAGCTTCATACCATAACTCATGGCATAGAACGTGACTCATTGCATTGTTACATATTTCAGTAATGAAAACCCTCGAAAAATATCTTCCCCACCCTTCCGGATCCTGCAAAAATGCTTCTAATAATTCCCCAGGAGTGACTTTTTGTACACAAAAAAAGATTAGTTAGAAGGAGTACACTCCACAAGGAATGACAAATGAGATTGCAACGATTGCAACAATTATAGCATTGTTGCAAAATCTAGAACTGTTAAAGAAGACACTTTTTTGGGCTATTGTACACAAGATCTGCAGTAATAAAATATTGCATTCACTGCTACAAGTTACTAATGTAAGTCATGTACTGAAAAAGATGTTAAGATACAATTTATGCTTTGCACAAGGTATATGAAAAAATACAACGTTTTTGAAAAATTAGTAATCGGACTATACTAGAGCTCATAATGTACATAAGTGTATACAGTAGTAACTTAAACATGATAAAACTTAATGCATTCTTTAATTTCCCAGAGGTGTTAAATTTTTTATTTCATGGCTGCCTTTAATCTTGCAGCAAAGCATACTTGATTAATGAGGACCTAGCCAGAAAGGTGGAGGCTAATGGTGCCAACGTGTGCCATCGAGCTATGATGGATTCTGCATGTCAGCTCTTATCATATGTGGGTGATGTAGTTGAAGATCTATGCCCTCAAAGGACATCTTCAGTAGAGGCTCTGTCGTCTCCTCCATGGGAAGGAGCAGAAATAACTCCAGGTGGGGGAGGAACATCGACATCTGTCAGCAGCAATGATTTCCTTGATCTGGATTGGGTTGAAGAAATGGGAGCTGAGGATGAAGAAAGTGGTGGTGAAGATTCGGTAAGCATACTTAAAAATATTCATTTCAGTATTTTATGCTTTTCTTACTCTTAAGTTACTTACATGATAAAAGGATGATTGAAAATATAGAAAACTAGAGCAATAGCTGTTAGTTGCACAACATTTCACTGACTTTAATCAGCTCAACCACTCGGTAACACACGTCAGTTTTACTAGGCATTTCAAAATTAGCATCCAAACTTCAAACGTCCAAATGTCAAGCACACTACACAATCTGTGTTAAATATCCCATGCCAGGCCAAAGTAACAATAACACACAGGAAAGCACAATGCACTTTTAAAAGGAAAGTTGCTGATGACTTTCGCTTAAATTTTAAGGATTTCACATCACACTGGTATCACTCCGTATTCCCCGCACGTCACTACTTCAGCGCCATCCACACTTGATGCGGGAACTAATTCTGTTTGTGTAATAACGAAATAATGACGCCTGGTGGTGCCTCGACGGTTTTACGTTATAACGTTATATAAAATTTTACGTTACATCAAGATTTTTACATTGTCAAAGATAGGGGTTTCGTTGGTTCCTTCCTTCAGCTGACGTTATATCAAATTTGGGCCCTACTTTTAGTCTCTTTAAATTGGGAAGTTCCATTTTTGTGTGTACCCCATAGTCATTTTTCTCTCTTCCAATGATGGATTGAAGTGCACTATAACTTTTATTGTAACAAGTTCGATTTTGTACGTAATTCTCATTATTGTTGGGAGGTAATATTAATGTAAAATTTATATATATAAAGATTAATAAGAATTTTTTTTTTGTTTCTCAGGATGAAGATAGTTTGTGTGGAAAGTTGTGCACTTTTACCGTGACTGCAAAGGAATTTATGAACCAGCATTGGTATCATTGCCACACCTGCCGAATGGTGGATGGTGTTGGTGTCTGCACAGTGTGTGCGAAAGTTTGTCACCGTGGGCATGATTTGACCTATGCCAAGTATGGAAATTTCTTCTGTGACTGTGGTGCCAAAGATGATGCCTCATGTCAGGTAAATAGCATTTATGTGGAAATAGATTTTAATGTTGATGTTAGTGATGCTAGTTTTAATGTTACTTTTCTTGATTTTCTCAGTAGTTTGAATGTTCACCTTCAAAATAGCATCTTACTTATTCAGTAATTGATGTAGAAAGAGATAGCAGTTTTCCACTTCAGTAAGATGTATTTTGCCCATTATCATTTTCAAATCTAAGATGGACTTTTAAGTTTTGTAAACTATTGGCAAAACTAAATGTTATTGAAGCAGAGAACTCTATTCTATGATGATGGGGGTTTTCCATTTAAGGTGTTGAAGTTAGCGCACGTCGGAACACATCAGTGCACTCGTACAACCTTGAATGGAGTGATGTGCACTGGTGAACAGTTTTGTAACCTACCAGTTGGTAGCATTCTGGTGGTGAACAGCAGTCACAGGCAAATGTTTTGTGTAAATTTGTTGAATTTGTTCAAAATAAGTATTTACAAATGTTAGCTTAAAACCTCGCAATATGTATGTTTGAAACCTAACTGAAAATCAACTAACCTAACAATAATTTTGGATGCCATTATCGATGTTCTTTTGTTGTTTAGCACTCGTCAAATTTGCTCCCGATCTATTTTGAAGTGCACTACCTACTGCGCAGGGTCTCTAACAAATGGAAGGCAATTGTGCTGTTCTCGTATGAAACTATTTGCGCACTAGAGCGAATGGTAGGGATCCCGATATCTCTTCATCTATTGTTGTGGAGCAGTTCCTCCTTGCAAGACTCAAAACTACATCAGTTATTCTTACCATATTTGTGTTAAGAATTCAGTTCATAATTTAATACTGATGGTTGTTGGTGCCGGACATTGATTCTAGTATTTTAATGTGGCTAGTATAGTTTGATGTTTCTTAGTTACAGTTAAAAAGTTAAAGTTGATAGCATTGTTGGAATGGTAGCCATAATGTATTCTGCTGAGATAAAAAACACTTTGTTTTCTTTAACCAGATGTAATTATTGTTCAATCCTGAGGGTCATGTTAACATATCCTATAATTTTTGTGAATATTAGGGTAGTTTAGTCATATTATGTGAATGTGCAAAACTCACAGTAAACAAATTGTTTGCCCAGGCAGTGACTTGAAACCAGATACCCTGAATTCTCGCAAACTACGTTAATCAATGAAGCTACTCGAAGAATACGAATAAGTTAAAGCAAATATAGTTTATTTATTTCTGTTGGTCTTTACAGACATGCTGTCAAATGAAAAATAACACATATACTCATAAATTAGTGTAAAGGCCGTTTTACACGGTACATTTGTTTGTACAATCTATCGTGCGAACGCATGTACAGTCAAGTGTACAAGAAAATATTGTATGAACGACTGAATCAGACTAAATGTCGTTTTACACAATGAGTGCAAACGCACAATTTTCCGTGCAATTTAGCGGTAGAAATCGATCGGAATTCGGGAGTCTTTTGTTTATCATGTATATGTTTCACTCACGTATTTGACACCTTGAAAAGCTGATCACCTGAAATTCGGAACCTCGCCTCGACCATCTGCCTACTGATAATTCTCCCGGTTCAGAAAAAGCTCTCGTGGACTCTTCTCTCTGGCTTTATATTCGACCTTTGCATCGTTTCGTTTTTTCTCATCTGGATTTTAGGGCGACAAGTCATTGACGTTTCTCGCCGGATCTCCACTCTTGTTTAGACAAATTTCGTGGGTTTATTACGTGTGTGTGTGACAAAGTGTTATTATCAAGTGGTATAGCGGAACAAGGGACCCTTTTTTTAGTCCCTGATCCTAATTTCCCTCCCTTGTATTTGTACCAGTGTTTTAATGTCTTTTTTTACGATTTCTATGTCACTTGCTAACCAACAGAAATAAAATGATTATTATTATATCACGCGGGATATCAGGAACTCTACTTGAGGACCAGTCATAATTCTGGGGGAAAAGGACACAAACCCAAAGATCGCGATTACACTGAAAACCAACACCATAAATAACACGATGAAATGACGATGTAAACATTTGAGCAACTTTGAGTTAACTCTTCTCGGGTTCTAAACTGCTTCAAACAACATAATTGTCGACGTAATTAATTCTTCTTACCTTGAGAATGAGTGACGAGTCGTCTCTCGAAACGTCAACAATTATGAATAGTTAAAACCGGTGGAGAGCCCGAGAAGAGTTTTCTCATTAAAGATTATATACACAGGATAATATTTACTCTTAATATTCGACGGGAAAGTGTTAATCCTTTTTATAAACAACTTTATTTTCAATCGTAACACAGGCACCACTGTTTTCGCCACATCTGCGCCATCTGTTGAATATTAACGATACTAACTGATCGAAATTGTATGATTGTCTGAATGGAATTAGAACAGGTTCTATTTTCCGTTCAGTCATTCATACATTCGCACAAGCGTTCGCACAATTTGCCGCTTTACACGGTACAATTTCCTGATACATGCGTTCGCACGATAGATTGTACAAACAAATGTACCGTGTAAAACGGCCTTAAGTCATTCACCCAACTTCTCATTGTCTTCATAAAAACTGTGTTGCTAGGGGAATGCTTTCAGTTTCGTTTGGAAGGCAGAGAGTTTATTTAGAGCTACATAGTATTTTATCGTATGACTCTGAAGCTGCTTGGTGGGGTACTTTTGAAAATAAAGTCAATTTAGTCTCATATAAGTGTTCATAAGATTTTTGGGACTATTTGAGTATTTATTTACTAATTTAATCACTCATTATTGTATTTTATGCAGGCTTTGGTGAAAAGAAGCCCTCAATCAGCAGACCATGCAATCTCCAGTGGTTCGTCAACGTCATATGGAAGTGGTGCTACTGAAGCACCGCAACAAGCCGCCAGTAGAACCTCTACAAGCAATCGTGGCATCAGAAGGGCCTCATCACCCCTACCCTCAACAGTTAACGCTCCGGCTGGGTCTTCTGGTCCGAATGCAGGTGGTGGGCAGAATGAGGGTGGAGGTGGTCACATTGGAGAAAAGGCTCGGGATGAGAAGAGTAGCCAACGACAGGCTTTAGCTCGTCAGCTTGGTCAGTTCTTCGTGGGTGGACACTCCTCTAAAAAAGTCCTTGAAAATGGGGAGAGCTTGAAATTTTGACTTTAAAAAATGTGACTTCTCCTTGATTTTTACTTTATTTGTCAGGTTTTCCTTTTTTGTTAATTTATTTATTCAGGATGTTCTACGCATTCCCTGCCAATTTACATTGGTACATACCGTATTTAAGTTCTGGTGTAAGCTTCCACGGAGTGGTTTCATCACATGGTGAGTTTCGGGATTACTTCCGCATTGTGTCATTTTTGTGACAACAGTTTCACGAGCATTCCAGCTTGCTTCTTCAGGTCTGAAGAAGCGAGCTGGAATGCCTGTGAAACTGTCATCACAAAAATGACACAACGCAGAAGTAATCCCGAAAGCCACCATGTGACATGCCGTATTTCCCTGCCCATAAGATTATTTACATGCATTTTTGAAACTTGCTCGGACAAATTCAAAATTCTTTCAAATTCACAATGGGGGTACCATAAAGGACGATCGACAGGAAATGCTCTCATTACTACCTGGAATTTTATTTCTAATTCCTTGGATAATGGAAACTAGGTTTTAGCATTATTTCTAGATCTTTCTCGAGCCTTCGATATGGTAGACCACCACATACTTCTAAAAAAGTGTTACCACTATGGAATCAGGGGAGTAGCACTGGAATGGTTTAAATCATACCTGAGCAATAGGACACAATCTATCGAAATGAGAGTTGAAGGCACTCTAAGTAAATCTGACCAAAGTAAGATAACTTCGTGAGTTCCTCAAGGTAGCATCTTGGGCCCTTTGCTCTTTCTGTTATTTATTAATGATTCGCCATTAATCAATAATAGAATACAGGTAAAATCAGTCCTTTAAGCAGATGACACAACTTTCTTATTATCAGCAAAAAATATTGGAGAATTGCATTACTATTGTCAAAACATACTAGATTTAGTCTGGAATTGGTGTCTTTCTAGTAAACTGATGTTAAATAGTTCAAAAACTCAAGAAATGTTATTTAATCAATAATATATCAATGAGTTTGGCACTTTAGCCCTAAACAATAGCACATTAAGTTTAACTAAAAGTATTAGATTCTTAGGATTGCAAATTGAAAATACTGGGAATTGGTCCTTGTTTGGGTCAGAATTGTGTTCAAAATTGTCCCGAGTCTTATATAGTGTGAGGTTCCTCAAAGAATCCTTATCCCATATGGCGTTGATGTCAATTTAACATTGCAATTTCATAAGTAGAGTAGCATATGGCATTATATTTTGGGGATCAATTGTGACCCTGTTGGACAAAGTATGAAGATACAAAAAAGGCTATAAGATGTATCATGGGGAAGTCTAATACAGTAAAATCTGGTTATAACGTGGGTCTCGGGGGACGTAGTTATACCCACATTAAAGACAACCCGTGCTATTCTGAGATGGTTCATGAGATAAATAAAATCCAGCATGAAGTTACAACAAATGTATTAAATGAAGTATAAGAAATATGCTGGAATGAAATGATTTAAAATGTTATTTAACCAATGTTTAAACTTTAATAAAGCGCTGTAAATTGTCAACACATCGAATATATAATAACCGCCGATACACCGCGCCTACATCCTCGCCATCAAACTGCGAGCCAATCTCTGCGACTTAATATTTAACCGTATTTTCAAGCAGTGGGAAGAAAATGTGGAATAGAAATTATTCAACTCTCACTATACCTCTGCTTACTACTCGGCACCGGCAATTAGGCATCTTTCTTTTTGTCTCTTGCCATTATCTCTATATCGCAATTACCTTTATGATACCTGTGGAAATGCGTCCGTAGAAAGTGACGTTGTGAACTTACTTAAGTAATTTATGCAAAATTAGGCATTGAATTTTGACAGAAATAGGCCAAGTATGAGTGAGAAGTAGTATATAGTCATACATAGACGATAGATGGATCAGCCGGTAAAGTTTCCACGAATAATGATTTACGTGCACATCGCTGTCGTGCGTCGCTCGCCTGTCTCCGATTCCGAAGATCTTCCTTCTCCTTGTCCCAAGCCAGCAGTATTGATATCCTTCTCCCAGTCAAGGTCATCCCTTGGAAATTGAATAGCCAATAACAAAAGAGATAGCAGCAGAGAACCTTCACTCAAAGCCTTTTTTCTCGGAACAGTTGACGTGACTCTTCCAGGCAGGCCTATATATATATATATATATATATATATATATATATATATACATTCGTAGGAAAATGGAAATGGATAGGTACACATAAAAGGACGAACACAGGGTTTGGTGGGGAAGATGAAAATGAGTCAAATCCAGACAGAAAAAATTTCACCTTAGCCGGGATGTGTACCTTTTATGTGTACCTATCCATTTCCATTTTCCTATGAATGTATGAATTTATTCACGCCTTTGAGCGTCATTTTTCGTATGATTGAGTATATATATATATATATATATATACTCAATCATATATATATATATATATATATACACTTCTACCTTCCAATTGTGTATGTCCCCTATATGGTGGGTGAAATCGCCCTTGCGCGCCATCTCTGGGCCGTTCAACTTGGGCATGGGGTGTGACATAAAACCCCGTCAAATTCGGCAGTTAATTGAGTAGCCTTGGTGGTGTAACTGGTAGCACACCTGACCGGCAATTGGGAGATCCGGGTTCGAATCCCGGCTAAGGTGAAATTTTTTCTGTCTGGATTTGACTCATTTTCATCTTCCCCACCAAACCCTGTGTTCGTCCTTTTATGTGTACCTATCCATTTTCCATTTTCCTATGAATGTTTGAATTTATTCGCGCCTTTGAGTGTCATTTTTCGTATGATTGAGTATATTTGGCCATGTTGGCTCTTTTCTTCTTCTACGGCTATGCGTGCCTTTAAACGTACTGTTCACCTCTTTATATGTTGTATGCCTGTATTCCTCTTTCCTTTCTACCTTCCAATTGTGTATGTCCCCTATATGGTGGGTGAAATCGCCCTTGCGTGCCATCTCTGGGCCGTTCAACTTGGGCATGGGGTGTGACATAAAACCCCGTCAAATTCGGCAGTTAATTGAGTAGCCTTGGTGGTGTAACTGGTAGCACACCTGACCGGCAATTGGGAGATCCGGGTTCGAATCCCGGCTAAGGTGAAATTTTTTCTGTCTGGATTTGACTCATTTTCATCTTCCCCACCAAACCCTGTGTTCGTCCTTTTATGTGTACCTATCCATTTTCCATTTTCCTATGAATGTTTGAATTTATTCGCGCCTTTGAGCGTCATTTTTCGTATGATTGAGTATATATATATATATATATATATACTCCTTTTTCGGATCCCAACTTCCTGAACTCCATCACACCCAAAAATAATCTTTCTCACGGTGAACTCGCCGCCATCCGCAAACTCCGGTCTGATCCCAGTATCATCATTTCCCCAGCAGACAAGGGCTCATGCGTTGTTGTCATGAATACCTCTGACTACAACGTGGAGGCCTACCGCCAACTCAACGATGCCAATTTCTATAAACCTCTCTCCCGCGACCCTAATCCCAACTATCAAAAAATCATCTTGTCCTTCCTAAAAACTCACGGCCCCAAGGAAGGACTATCATCGAAAGACATTGCCATTATTTCTCCTTCCAATCCTAGCACCCCCAGATTTTATCTCCTCCCCAAAGTACACAAGGCAAATAATCCTGGCCGGCCCATAGTGAGTAATGTTAACTCGCCCACTGAAAGGATATCGGCCTTAATAGACTCCTATCTGCAACCCATCGTCTCGTCACTTCCATCTTTCATCCGTGACAGCTATCACTTTTTAGATCGCCTTCGTGCCCTCCAGATCCCCCCACAAAGTAATATTTTAATGGTCACTATTGATGCCACCTCCCTTTATACCTCAATTCCACACTGTTGAGGCCTCAGTGCATTGCAACATTTCCTCTCCCTCCGTCCCATGCCCCATGCCCCCTCTACGGATTTCCTCACAAACCTTGCCCGATTTGTCCTTGAAAAAAATGCCTTCTCCTTCAGAGATCAAATCTTTTTGCAAATCCAGGGTACAGCTATGGGCACAAGAATGGCTCCTTCATACGCCAATTTGTTCATGGGCCAGTTAGAGGAAAGATTTCTCTCATAACCCCTCAAACCGATATTCTGGGTCCAATTCATTGATGATATCTTCCTAATTTGGACTCACGGACCCGAATCCCTCTCTTCCTTCATTTCCGACCTAAATTCCACATCCTCTATTTCTTTCACTTCTACCTCCTCCTGCACCCACATAGCTTTCCTAGATACTGAAATTTCCCTGTCTAATAACAAGTTTTTGACGTCCTTGCACATTAAACCAACCAATAATCAACAATATCTCCATTTCGACAGCTGCCATCCCTATCATACTAAAAGTGCCATTCCATTTTCCCTGTCTATTCGCGTGCACCGTATCTGTAACTCCCAAAATCCCTTGACCATCACCTAGCCAATATTAAAACTGCCCTCCTTAAACGTGGATATCCCTCCTCTCTCCTTGAGCGACGCATCTTACCTTCCACCACGCCCTATGCTCCACCCCCTGAAACTACCACTAAATCGCCCTTGAACCTTTGCACTACCTTCGTTCCGGGACTTCATAAGGCAAACCTTGTCCTTAAGTCGCTTTTCCCCATTCTGCACGACAGTCCCCTTACTGCTGACTTAATTCCCAAATGTCCCACTATCACTTTCAAAAGACCAGCAAACCTAAAATGTATTCTACGTCCCTCCAAACCCACTCCCACTTTGATTCCTCCCAAAGATCCCGGTTCATTTCCCTGCCATAGACCCAGGTGCAAAACTTGCCCTTTAATTCGAAATATTTCAGTGTTCCAAAGTCCCAATACCCCAATCCCGTTTCCCATTTCCTCCCATGGCAGCTGCATATCCTCCAATGTAGTTTACCTTTTGCAGTGTAATAAGTGCCCCGCCTTCTACATCGGTGAAACATCCACGCCCCTATCTATCCGTATGAACGGCCACCGAGCTTCTCCTCCCCACTTCCCTGTCCCTAGGCACGCCTCAAAACATGGACTCCAATTCGACTCGTGCTTTTCTCTTTCCGTCCTCAATACCCTTCCCGCCAATACTTCGAACACACAGCTGAGAAATACTGAGATGTCCGTGATCTGGTTTTGTAAAGCTTTTTCCCCACCCGGAATCAATGTATTGCATTAATCCCATGAATACCTCTGCCCCCTATTGTCACAATTATAATTTTCCTCTGCCTTGCAACACTGTTGCATTTCTCACTCTTCAAGAACTCCTCCCTACTTCAAAATTTTCCTTTGATTAGCTGACACAACATTGTCACATTGAATACCCCTTCCAGTTCCCCTCCCCACACTCCATTTCTTCCCCCCTTAGTCACTGACCCTCAATATTTAGTGCCCTCAGTATTGCAACATTGTTATAATTCTCCCTGCTTGAAACTTCTCTCATCCGAAAACAGCCAGGTGCAACATTGTTCCCTCTTAGTTCCCCTCCCCTCCTAGTTCCCCTCCCCTCCTTCATTTCCTCCCCTACCTTCCCCTTCCCCAGGGCAGTACTAACTGTGCTCACTTCTAGAGCTGACGAAGGACCAACTGGTTCGAAACGTTCCGTAAGAACGAATTCTTTATCTTTTCCTATTTCTCCTACCTCCTGTAAGTTTGAATTTATATATATATATATATATGTACTATGTGTTCTGGTTAAGGAGAATCTTCATGACTTGTGTGTAAACAGTGATGTACATAACCACTTAACAAGGTCTCATTGCAATGTTCACGTTACCTTGCACAAAAAACTCCTAACATCAAAAAACCCCATGGCTACGGGCACAAAAATGTTCAATTTACTACCAGCTGGTATTAATTCAGTCAACTGTATGAGAGAATATAAACTTTCTTTCAAAAAATTCCTGATACAAAAATTTTATCACAATGTGAATGAATTTTTAAACAAAAAAAGATTAGTCAAACCATTGTAATTTTTTTGTGTGTTACTAGTTTTATATCTATTTAGTGTTAACTTGTATTATCCTTGGACAGTAAACTATTTCTATTTCTATTAAATTGTGAATTAAATATGGTTAAATTAAAATCAATGGAACACATGCTTTTCATCTAGAGGTGGAATGGGATAAGTGATTTTTTCTTAAAAATCACTCGGATGGCCTTTCACTGTCAGTGAATGGCCACCGGTGTAATGATTTTAATCGATATTTGTTGTTGCAGGCCTCTGTTGTGAACGTAAATAAAGAATACCGTTGGGACCCTTGGTTTTAATATACAAAGTTTTATTTTATATATTTTTCATCCACAGAAAGTTGCAGGGAAGGATTATTGGTTCACATAAAGGGAAGTAGTTTGGTGCGCTCACTTCTTGAGATGGTGTTGGGTTTGGGGTCAGGAATGGAGGCATCATCCATGAGACATTCTCCTGTTGGGTGCCATCGCAGGGCACAAGAGGCATTGGATGCCTTGCATACCCTTGAGAAGAAATTTATTCCAACTGATTCATTAATGGTAAGTTAAAATTACTGTCGTATTAAAATCAATTTTTCAGTGGTTGTGTTTGAACTGCTCTAGGTAATTTCAATCACGTAACTAAGGATGCAGGCAAAAAAATAACGAATGATTTGCAATTTTGGTGTGATTGATACATTCAGATGGACAAATTGAGGATCTGATATGTTGATATATATATTCGACTCCATCAATGATATCCTGGTGAAAAACCCTGATCGGAAAGGCTGTGCGAGATTTTTATGAATAGTTTAACCAAATTCTTGAATCCTTCGTGATTGTACCACATGACTCCTTAGTTACTTGATCGTAATTATCATGAGCATTTCAAACACACAGCCAGGAAAGGATATGGGAAGATATAATCATAAGAAGAAAATTCAACTTTGTAGAATATTTCCATGATTGAATGAACTCAAGTTTGTGTTTTCCTTAGTTTTATTTTACTTGAGACAAGCGATTTTTGCTGTTGTGCCATTATCAAGTGCAATACAACATGTTGCAATATCAGTTGCATTGCACTTGATCATGACATAACAGATGAAATGGCCGTCTCAAGGAAAAGAAAACTGTGGAAAACGCAAAAGTTGTGCTCAGTCGATACTGGAAACATTTAATATCCTATAGTATCTATCAACTGAAGTGATTTCTTCTAAGTCAGTATTGCTTTAGAATAACCAACCATTGAGTGCTTTAGGGTTAAAATCGAGTTTATTTTTTCAACAAACTATTTTAAAGTTCTGTGTATTTCAGCTATTTAAGCCATTATCAAATACATGAAAATAGACTGTTTTTAAGTGATCAAAAGGTATGATGATGCCATTGACTACTTGCCCTACCATGGCATCATTACATTTTGGTGATTAGCTACAGTATTTGTTTTAATCATATGAAGATACCACTTTTCTCACTTCGCTAAAACCTGTTTGTTTTATGCATGTATTGGTAGTTTAAACATCTTAAACATGCTGTATTTTACAATTAGTTCAGGAAAAGTGCAATTGTGTTTTGGTCGTGGATCATATATTCCTAAAGTCATGATATACTGTAAATACCATCTTAACTCTGATGACTTACAAAAATTTGGTCATTCGTGGATACCTGATTTAACATTTGCAATCTTGCTGATCAATGAAGATATCAAACGAATTGCATTCTGGGTGCTGAAAAGCCATCGTCGACTAAATCAGAATATAACCAAGTCAATGATTAATGGGCAAAGTCACCTGGTTGACCAAGTTGTTCTTTCGTCTTTACCCGAAATTCAAATAGGAAGTTATGCGGAATATGTGGAATTGGCAGAAGCCATGTGATGGAATGATAAAAAAACCTTGGTTTATCATTTGAAAAACATCTTAATTAGAAGCAACACGTATAAAATACCAAACAGAAAATTCTTCATATATTACACCAATTATATAGATCCCAGAATATTATACCCCCATATTGTATGTGAATGTCCACATGACTATGCCACAGCGTGGTGAAATGTGAGTCGTGCCAGCGAAATAAAGGTGGTGGAAATTATAAAGTTGGTTTTTCTCAACATGTATTAACAGATTTAAAAATTGACAGGTGCTGTCTTTCTAAGGGCTTAATTTTAAGTTTATATTACTTTTTCCTGTGGGGCAATGATTTCCATAAGAATAACTGGGAAAAGGCTGATTTAATTAATTTATCTAGACTATTTCAACACAAAAAACAATCTAAATGGTTATAATTCATGTGGCATTGTTCAGTATAAATGTTCAGTATGTAATTTTTCTTTTCCTCCAGAGCAGGAAAGATATTGCAAATACTTAAGCCTAGTTTTATCTCATGTAAAGTGTATTCATTCATTCTGGTAAAATTATTCCAAATTCTTTCAGGTTCCCACTTTAGGATCCCAAGAAGGGGCATTTGAACATGTAAGAATGAGCTACTCAGGTGACCAAGGGCAGACAATTCGCCAGCTTCTGTCTGCACACATGATTAGGAGGGTGGCAATGTGTGTACTCTCCTCACCTCAAGGAAAGAGGCAACATCTAGGTAAGTGTTACTATTTGTTTTATTTGCATTTATATTTGAGTAATGAGAATCTATTAGTGACTACTGAAGACCAAAATCCTTATGGCATAAGCAAATGGAATGGGTTGTTGTTAATAAAATGGAATTAGAAATAATGTTTCTGACTCACTTTCCCATATTACTCTCTGGTTAATCTCACGTTCTGAAATCTTTTTCCTGCTGGGTTTTGGAATCATCCTACACCATATTACTTCATTTTTTTGGGGTGTATTAAACTATATTCATGATGAATTATTTTCTTTTTTCTCTTGTAGCTGTTACTCATGAGAAAGGAAAAATCACTGTTCTGCAACTGAGTGCTCTTCTGAAGCAAGCTGACACTTCTAAGCGAAAGCTGACATTGACCCGTTTGGCCTCAGCACCCGTGCCTTTCACTGTTCTGTCTATCACTGGAAATCCATGCAATGAAGATTTCTTGGCCGTATGTGGTCTTAAGGTAATTAAATCATTAGTTAATTGGAAGAAGGCTATGAGATACAAAGGGGCATTTCAAATCATGGTATGACGTTCTTCAGGGAGATATTGTGGAAACAACTGCTAGTGGACACAGTGTACCTAACGGGTGGCAGGGCTGGGGCACCCTGCCATCATGGAGGGAGTGGCATGGCATGCAAATTTTCCCCCCTAAGATATGATTAAGAAACAATTTCGTCTGCATGTCCTAAGAATAATGTTGAATATAAAGTAAGAAC
Organism: Pyrrhosoma nymphula; assembly: GCA_963573305.1. Lineage (NCBI taxonomy): Eukaryota > Metazoa > Arthropoda > Insecta > Odonata > Coenagrionidae > Pyrrhosoma > Pyrrhosoma nymphula. The sequence continues at coordinate 61,212,509 of OY754339.1, read as the reverse complement.
AAAAGGAGGAAAATAGAGAATCAGATAAAAGTGGGTGGATGCCACCCTTTCTGTTTTTCCAGGGGCAGCAGAAACCCTAGGTACTCCACTGAGTGAACATGACTTTTTGTTCCATGAAAACTTCAACAGAGTAAAAACAATAGCTATCAATCTTTCATGCTCAAGAGATATGGAAGCAAATGAGCTTATCTTGTAAGAAATCATAATTTGAAAAAGCCTAAGTAGGTAATTGGTGTTGGCTTATTTAAAACATGGTACTGGGCATCTACCATGTGTCTTAGAGTATGAAAGTCATATTTTCAGCTTATTAAGATATTGGCAGAAATTTATGAGTCGAGTGTAAGTCAATATGGACAAATTTATTTAGTATCCTATTTCCTAGATTAACCCTTTCACTGCTATGCATGCATATATGCCTTTGGGCTGAGCGGTGCCATCAGCTCTATGCATGCATTTTACGTGCAAACAATTTAAATACCAACAAAACTATGCACTCTGGGGGTACTTAAATGCCCAGTAGTGTTGCTTGCTACAGTGAGCACTCTCTGGGACGAAGCTTAGCAGTGAAAAGGTTAAAAATGTGAATTGCCTTAGACATCAGTAAAGATGGAACAGAATTGAAAAATGAAGGTCTAACTTCTGCTAAAGTTCATCATGAAGCTCTTTAGTGCCTTCTTATTCAGTTGTGTACATGTCTGCGGTGTCCCTTGATGAGATAGCCTCTGTTCTTGATTAATGGGGCAAATGTGTCAATGTCTTGTGTGTCTTGGCATCTAAACATTTTAATTTCATCTCATTAATAAGTATTTAGGGTATTTAATGTCGATGAGAGTCAACCGTATTGGTTTTTGGTCTAGAAAGATGGATCTGCTCTACCTCTCTTTTTCCTACCTACCATATTTCGTGGCCCTTGAAATGCACCAGTCTATATGATGTGCTGTGATGTCTCAGGTTAGATTTTAGAAGAAATAAATAGTAATTAACATTCATTAATGCTAAAAATGTATGGGAAGAAAATGGGATTTTTAATTTCCAAAAATAGAAACTGTATTAGGGTAACTTTAGTGAGCACTGGTTTGTCCTGATGTGAAAAGGTAAAAAATAACTTATTTCTATTTCTTGATGAATAGATAACCTTTGCATATTCCTATAGGAGAAAACTTATTTTATGCTGGTCATAAAAATGCATTATTGATTCTGATAGAGTCAACTTATTTTGTGATTCTGAATATTAATCCAAGGTTGGCTTTCATCTGATGGAAATAGCTAGAAATTTTTCAATTTATAGACAATGAATTAGGAAGTTAGGTTGTTAATGTGACCTGTTGACATTAATTGCTTATTAAATTTAATATTCTAAGGAGCGTTTAGTGTAATGAAATACCATTAATTGATTGCATTTTTCAATGAATTATGATGCTGGCAATACAAATGACTAAATTATGTGTGGTGGCGTAATCTGCCTTTATATTAGTTTTATCAAGTAACTATTAGTTATATCTCAAGAATGGACAGAGGTGTTAATATGTATGACTGTTATACATTTACCATTAAAAATAGCAAAATATGAAATTTCACTCTCTTAAAGTTTGTCCTGAAATTTTTTTGTTTCCTTTTACATAACTATGCTGATATCTATGGTTCTAGGATTGCCATGTTGTTACATTTGGAGGCAGTGGAAGTGTTGCTGACCACTTGGTTTTACATCCTGGGCTAGAAACTGGAAACTTCATCATACGAGCTGCATGGCTTCCTGGATCACAGACTGAACTGGCTCTTGTGACTGCTGACTTTGTCAAAATTTACGATCTCTCACAAGATGCACTCTCTCCTCAGTTTTACTTCTTGGTACCCAGTGGCAAGATTAGGGATTGCACGTTCGTGTTCCCCGAGGTAAATATTATGCTTTTGAATAATTTAGCATTCTGGTAACTAAGATATTCAAAATGTAACTAAAGCTCCCTGCTGTATTTTCCTGAATGTAAGTACAGTGAACTCCCGATTATTTGTGTTTCGAATTATCCGTGTGTAATTTTCCAACTTTTGAGCCATGAATACACACTCTCCAGAGCTTTCTTGCTGGTATATTTACAATAATTAATGGTTTTGTCCACGATAAACTTCATGAGATCCACTGAAAAAAACAACGGAAAAATCTAGTACAGCAACAATCTTCGCTAGCACTCACCTTGCATCTAGAATCTTGGGGATCGTATCCATGAATTCCCGGATTCAGATCTGTAGAGTGCCATATGAATTCCGGGAATTTCTTCTTCGAATGAGGTGGTAAATCATGAAGATACAGGTCTTCCGTGTTTTACTCCATGTTGGTCCATCATCTTCGGGCGACGGTTTCACTGGCATTGGAGTTGTGAAGCGGTCGAATCAACGCCAAATTTCGACTGCTACGTGAAGAAGATGGACCAACGCAGAGTAGAACCTGGAAGACCTGTATCTTCACATCCATCAACCCGTGGAAGCCTATACAAGGCGTAAATCATCTTAATTTGAGCTATCTTCAGATTCTAAAGGTGCACTTGGAAATTGTTTTTCTTTAGCAGAGGCTCCCACCCGACGTAGATGGTTTAGCAGATTGAGCTCTAGAAGCATCTTCATCTTCCTCCTTAGTGCCTAAAAATGCACACTTTCCCTCTCCTCTTGCTCTATTTCAAACAGAGCCATTACTCAGAATTTTTTAAATTATTTATTTAAATCAATGAGTTTTTATGTTGACGTGATCGGGAGGTTGGGGAAAGGAGGAATATAGGGTAATCTTTGGAAAAATTGTCTAAAAATTCATCCCCACGCTAATTTTCTTCCAGAATTTCTTATAAACCTTCCATTGGAATATTCTTCTTGAGAAATACATACGTTCATGTATTTTTGGGCGTAGAATCAGTGAATGTCTCAAAAAATACGTTGGAGAATAGGCCAACAATAAACCAAGAGCAAAATAAAGCCTAAGTTACAAGGATGCTGCAAGACAGACAAAATAAAGCACTGGTAAATATGAAAATAATCAGTCCCAAAATGCCGAGAGAAAAGTCCCAGATGACGCGTAGGACTATAAATGGACAAAACACTTTTGAGGTTGGCTCAGGTAAGCCAAAGAACGCCCTGCTAACTATCAAACGCAGAGGTCAGTAAAAAGTACAGAGATGAATGACCAAACAACGCAGGGGTCAATACCAGAAGAGAAATCTTGGAGAGTCCTGAGTGATTAACAATAAATGCACAGTGGACTTATTTTCAAAGACAAAATCCAAACATTATGTGATGGGTCAAAAAATGAGCGATAGGAAACGCAGGAAATCAAACTCAAAAGGCGAGCGCACTAGAAGAAACTCATTGAGTAGAAGGATACATCGAGAAAAAAATAACGGTAAAGAAGTACGAACAGGTAATAAATCTAGCAGCTGTGGGTAATACGATACTCCAGAAGCACTATCGCGAATCTAAGGGATAACCATGGACCCTCATCAACTCCCAAGGCCAACGTTCCTGGGAGGGGGAAAACCTCAAGCTCACAAGCTGTCAGCAGGAAAAAGATAACAGACAAAAGAACCAGAAATACAAGCGAGCACCCTGTGACTGTCAAGATAACTTCTAAAAATTATGTAGAACCCACAAGAATTCATCAGAGCCATTGGCGACATAGTGCAGCTAAGCTAAGTTTTTTTTTACCCCCGAACGTCACTTACATACTTCAGCTAGTGGATCACGGCATCATCGCGTCAATGTAAAGGAATTAACAAGTTTTTTTTCTTCTCAGTACGCTAGCCAATGAAGATGGCAATTTATTGAAATTTTGGAATAAAATGGCAAAATTGGATGCAATTCAGGGTGTGTCACAGGCCTGGTCCTCAGTGAAACCTGTTACAATAGTTCGATCTTGTAGGAAACTTTTGTTTAACCTCAAATGTGATTTTTGGGGATTTTCAGAAACAGAAGTGCACGACTCAGTGTTGGGGGGTATAGTGAAAAACTTGAAAGGATTTGAAAATGTTGAACTTAGAAGAATGGCTAATGAGAGATGAAAGTGTCCCGGGCTTCCAGCATGTGACTGATAGCGATATTGTTTCCACTGCGATCAGACAAAGGGGAGAGGAAGGGAGTGGGAGAGTTGAAGTAGCGGGGATGAAAACGAGGGGGGCAGCGAACGCATAAATCACAGCCAGGCACTCAACTTTGTAGATGGTTTGCTGCAGTATACGGAGCAGTGGCAATATGACTACAATGGCATTATCGCTGCTAAAAAGATACGCGGTGGGGTGAAGAAAAATCATAATTAGTCTATGAAACAATCTAAAATAACGGACTAAATGCGCAAATGATATTACATCATTTTTTTTACGTATATTATGAAAATTATAAGAAATAAAAGTGAAAGCTCTGATTATCTGTATTTTCTGATTATCCGTGCGTCCTCTCCCCATTATTAGCCCGGATAATCGAGAGTTCACTGTATATAGTGCTTGTGTAGTTCTACCCTGTTATAAGATATTAAAAATTTCATCAAAGTAACATTCATAGATGGCAGTACCACTCCTGCGATGTTAGAGTTATGTCAGTGATGAGAAGTAATAGATTACAAGTAAATCTGATTACCATTAACAATTAAATTTGACTTACTTTTACTCGTTATTGTTACATTTTTTTAAATTGTAATTTTATTTGTAATCTACCCCAAAATTAATTGTACTTCTTGATATAATTTGTAAGTTGTGTGTAATCGGTCAGTGATAATGGAATTACTATATTTTTAATTGTTATTGACTCCTAGAACATTTGGTCACAATTGTTTATTTTGACTATTTGTTTTGACCGACACCCCCTTCATTACATTCTTAACCTGGGTCTCCACGGGAAACATTTTTCATGCAACATGCCGCAATGCTGTGTTTTTTATTTTAAGTCTGAGGCTCTTAATGCTGTAGTAATCGCAGAATTTTCACTACAAAGTTAGAGTAATCTTCATGATGCATTTTATTACTTTTTTAAAGTAATTTTTATTTGTAATTGATTACTTTTCTGCTGTAATCTGCCCCAATTATATTTTTTCGGTAATTTACAAACACCTGTTATGATTATGTTCAGTACTTTTCATAACGTTATCTGTTTAAATCTAGAGAACTTGAGTTCTCCGACCTCTTAAAGTAACAAGTTATAAAAATCTCCAATGGCCGTAATAAAATGGCACCACTTGTCAAAAGTGAACCATTACCACCACTTACACAATAATTGCTGTGTTGGTTTGCGGGAAAAAAGGGCAATTCCACGGCAGTGACCTACCACAACTTCTCGACCAGAAAATCCTTCTGTGGTGGTGTATGGGAATGTTACTTCCTTGCCAGTGACACAATGACAGACACACACACTCAACCCAAATTGAGATCCTTCATTAGGGCTGATATGACCCCATTGGGGATGTCTGGGTTATGATCTTAAACACACAAGCACTCAGGAAATCACTCACGTACACTCAAACAGGCCCAACTTTTGGGAGAATGTTGCTCAAAATGTGTCGTTTTTTGACTACCCTCATTTTGAGCTAGATTCTCTCAGAAGTTGGGCCTGTTTGAGTGTGCGTGAGTGATTTCCTGAGTGCTTGTGAGTGTGTTTGTGGTAATAACCTAGGCATCCTTAGCGGGGTCCCATCAGCCCTAGCAGATGTTAGGATACCTTAGTGTACACAAAATCACTCTCCAGAGTTCATACTTCATTTTATAGCAACATTTTACACCACAAGAGTGCATCACATCTCTCGTTGCCGACCTATCTTGTTTCCTCGAGGGCTACCAACTGTCGTGCTGTCAACAGCGTGAGTGTAGTAGTCATGATGGGTGGTGTGAATAATGATGATGCCCTTAATCAAGACGATGACAATGTATCTGCCCTATTAGTAATGCTGACAGTCATATTGAAGGACTCTGTAGATGTATACACAGCCGATTTTGCTACAGTTAAAGAAAATATCGTTAAATTTATTTTAAGTTTTTATTTTTTTCAATATTTGTTACTCCTGGCTTCTGTGTTCATTCATGTGCCTTTAATGGTTCACTTTTCAAATGGCGAAACAAAGAGATAAAGCAATTTTTTCACTTCGACTTATACTCTAAGATATATGGTAGCCTAGAAGTCCTTTGAGATGATCATGTTTAATGTAGTATTAACTTTTTCTGTGCATAGAAAATGTTTTGTGCAAAAAAAAATGCTAGAAGATATATATGAGCCTGCATTTTGGTTAGTAAAAATACTTTGTCTTTTTAAGTCTCTTTAATTGAATATTGCTTGGTAACATTTATTTTCTTTCTTTTTTAGGGTGGTGTACCACACATGCTGTTAATGTCATCTGGTGGTCATATTTATAGTCAAGCTATGAATGAGGAAAGTTCTGCTCGTCATGGCTCATTTTATGTGACCAACACTATTGAGGTAAGAGTATGAGGTAGATGAGCTCTACATCCTCAAATGTAAGAACTGAAAAATATAGCACTCCAGTGGCCGTATAAGGTTTTGATCATCACACACCAGAGATTGACCAAAAAGAAAAACAGACACACACCAGAAACAAAAATTATTTGGTGGTTTATGGGAAAACTAATTCCTTGTCAGTGACCAAACAGCAGGACACATTCACTCAACCTAAAAAATAGGATCATTAACGGGGCTGTTGGGGAAACCAGTTTAGGATGCCAGGGTTATGATCTCCAAACACACCCTCTATAATTATTTATGGGGGTGGGATTCTGCACCAGGGACAATCATAGACCACACTCAAACTATCAGTAGATCCTTATTCAAGTTTATTCGGCACTTGGTAAATGATGCATACGACTGATTATTATATGATATGGCTTTCTTTCAAATGTCAAACCATACCAGTAGACCCACCCTCCTTGCCTACCTCAATGTAGAAGTACTCACAAAAGGGGGTCATGATGATCACTGAATCATAAAAATAAATTTTGTTTATTGTTTTATGTAATTATAAAATATATTAATGAATCAAGAGGGAGGGAACCAAGGATTTCAGGAAATTATGGGGGGAGACAAAACATATTGTACATGGGGGGATACGTATCACTTCTTCAGTGTATGACATTTAAAGCGCTATATGAATACTGAAGGTGAAATAGAATTGATCCTTTAGATTGTTTCCATTTGCTTTGATAACGATAATAGGTTATAAAAAACAATCGTGAAGACAAAATAAAACTATTATGCTGATTAAAAGAAGAAAAAACATTCTAGCCATAATATTATTTAAATGGAGTATTTCAATTGTTTGTATTTTGCCATATGATCTCTTGTCAATTAATGAATATTGTGATTATTATACATTAAATATGTATATTCCCTTCACAGGTACACCACAAAGATGTGAAAGATGTCAATGGGCAAGTTTGTGGTGGTGGAGTGTCTGTTTACTACTCACATACACTACAGCTTCTGTTCTTCAGTTATGCCCAAGGGAAGAGCTTTTTTGCCCCCTTGAAGTGCCCATCCGATTCTCACCTGTCAAATGTAGTTCTCATCAATGTCAAGGTAATTGCTGATGATGCAGTTGATTGCAATTACAGTTAGTTCTGTTTATCAATAAGTAGTTGCCAATTGAAATGACATCTGAGCTAGAGGCTGAGAATGATTGGATTTAATGGTGCAAATGCTTTTGCCAATAAGTCATGTGAAAGAAATTGTGTGTCTTCAAGTTTGGTGTGCTGGTTGACATGAGAGAATGGGGGTGATTCTGTAACTGATAACACCTGTGCTATTATGATGTAGGGTGCTATTTCGGCATTATGTAGTGTACCCGTAATTCTGTAACTTCAAATAGCGACCCAGAGCATTATTTGGGGATGTTGAATAGCACCAACATAAGCACCAGGCTTGGGCTTTCATTATTCCAAATAGCGACCCTTCTGATTGAATTTCTTGCTGATAAATCAGCACCATCTTTTGTTTTTCTCTCAAGAAACTTTGGAGATGGCACGATGGGGTGTGTGGGTTGAACTGATTAAAACGGGAAAACTAGCTTTCCTTAAGTGAAAGTAGGGTATTCCACTTGGAGAGGATAATAATGGCATGATACCTGTGTCATTTTACTAGAGAGACAAGGTTGTTTTTATTATTTTATGAAAATTATCTCAATAACATAGTTTCTTTGCAATTGGATGCGTCACTACTTGTAAATAGAATGGTTCTCTACGTCTAAACTAAAATTGGTGATTCTGTATTGTAAACCAAAAAAGTATGTTTACATATCGCACGGAAGTAAAGCATACTGCCTTGGAAAAGATAGTTAATTGTTCGTTTTGTTTGAAAATTAAAAGAATTAAAGACTGGTAACACCTAGTGCAAGATCAGTTCAAACATGATAAAAGCCTCCATGAAAAGACCAATGTATTTATTGCAAGTAACAACCACAGGCAATCAAATTTTTTCTCTTGTCATTAATGTGAGGCAAGTTTGTATTCTTGTATTTACATATTTGGTTCTTCAAGGTAAATCATTCATAGCACTGCCACTTATTTTATATCTGCAACCGCGGGTTTATTAGTGAATGATTCTTTCAGATTAAAAAAAACAGCAATGATTGTCTTATCCATGATGGTATCTTACTTGAGATTCTCGAGAAAACATTTTGGTCACAGTCATAACAGTCCACAATAACTTGAATCCCTATTGGTAGAGATTTGGAAATTCGCGAGAGGCGATATCGCGAAATAACGCGAAATACTGTGAAGTACCGCAAAATCAGTAAATAAAACGAAATTGCACTTTTATCGTGAATTTTACGTGAATTAGCAAAAAATATCGCAAATGTAATGAGTCAAAATCGATTAAAGCCTAGGCCTTCATTGTTTAACGCTGCTGAAGTTCATTCGCGGTATCTCATTATGATCCAAAGGCCAATTACTTGCTTTTTCGCGCGCATATCGCATTCGCGTAATATATTTCGTGCACTGAACTATATTGTAATCTCCATTCCTTCCTTAGGTTTAGCAAAAGAAAAATGTATTAATTGCGTCCTACGTGGACACTCGGACATATGTCGTCCGCGCCAATGTGAAAGGACAAAACGTTCCGCACGCGGAGCGCAGATCGTCCGTGTCTGTGTGAAACGGGCCTATTTTTTTTCTAGCGGACGGATCGTCGGATATTTGGCGCTCCACTGTACTTCAATGCAAAAAAAATCATTTCAACACACCCCCAGGTCAAGTTTTGTTGTTTCCTATTGTGTTTAGTTATGCGTGCTCCTTTCACTGCTTTTATTGACCGATTGCAATTGGCAGCAGCTGTAATCAATAATAAACGATTTTGTTGCATCTATTTCAACCTACCTTCCCTTGGCACCTTTTCTTGCTCATTCTATAATATTAATTCAACCTGAACCATTTTTTTCATTTGGTTTAATCAGAAATTTAGTACAATCAACATTTTATTAAATTTATTATGTAAAATGCTTAATAAAAGTATATCCATTCACAAAACGTGTACCACAAAATAATAAAGCTCCTAGAAATTTGCAAAAAAATATTTAAATTATAATAACACCGCCAAGATTTTCTATAACACCGAAGTCGCATAGTTTTAAAACGAATTTTAGCAAAAAATAAAACCACTTTCACGGATCTCTACCTATTGGTAGGCTTTATCTTCCCTTGGGTTCATGTAAGATCGTAGCAATCAGGTACATACCCTTCTAATCTATAATCATACTACAATGGGATAGAAATAATTTTTTTTTAAGGATTGAAATAGCTTTGACTCAACAGTATTTCATTCATAAATTCTCAAATAAACCATTGCCAACCAAAAGCCAAATGAGCTATTAACATTTCTAAATTCACATGCCTACTTTTCCAATGCATTGCTTTATTGAAGTTCTCTCCTGATTTCCATAACCACTGGATAAAGTTTTCCTACACAGGCATATTTCTGAATATATATTAGGTAAACTTAACTTATGTGCTTAAGTTTCTGTTCACGAAATATAACCATACATTTACCTATGAATATAATGTATTGTTACTAGCAGGTGTCCATTATATGTAACTCTCAAAAGTGTACAACAATAATATATATGTGTTACTTATATTTTATTATGCAGTACATTACTCATATTTCCATTTATTTGTACCATGAAGAATATTCTTCAGGAATTGTTAACAGATGGCGAGACGTCACAAAGATGAGCATTTTTGTTTTTCGATATCAACTTTAATCAAATTAGCATTAAATTATGTTTTTTTTTATGTAAATAAGTATAAATTGCGAATGAATAAAAAAAAACTATTAGCAAAACTATACATATATTCTGGCCAAATAAAGGAGCTTTTAAATTTTTTTTAAATTATAAGGGGTAGGTATCCAATTGGCTGAAAAAAACTTTTTTCTTTGCCCTTATAATTTTCTCATATGTTGAAAGTGTCATTTAATGTCCTCAGAATCGGCAGAACATAGTGTGGTGGTATTTACAGAATCGCAACAGGTGTTATTAGTTGTCAGTGAATAATGCCAGCGGAATATAAAGCCCCTAAGTTACAGAATCGCCGCTGATATTAAGTGGTATAGATGTGGGTTATATATGCTTTTCCTTCAAAAAGAGTCCTTGGTCCCCAGGTTTTTGTGGAAGATTGTTGACTTGAATTTTTTTTTACCTTATGAATTCCCATTAAGTTTAATGCATCTCCAACATTCATTTACTCTACATTCTTTCGTCAATTATGGATCTCTGTTAATCACATTACTTATTCTTCATTTAAACTAGAGGTTGTGAGTTTTCATCATCATTATAATAGATGCTGCTTTACAATGCCCTTAAGTTTAGTGTTGCTGAGCCCAATCAAGGGATCAAAACTTCTTCTGTGATTATTTTTCCAGTATTTATTGGCTGCTAATTACTTTATTTTACATTTTTACAACTTTTTTATAGCCTTGTAAATTGTCTTAACTTTTAAGAAGTAGATCCTCAGAGAGAATATATGGAGAATACTTGCTGCAATTTTCCATGTGTCCAAGAAAAACATTTTCTTACTTTGTCTCTGGAGTAATATTTGCTTATTATAAGACTCCAGACTTATTATAAGACTTGAAGTTGCTGCCAAAATATTTTGATAACCTTAACATTCTCAGTACCATGATCAAGAAATTTGAGGGTTTCTGTATTTCTTTAGCTGTTAAAAAATCGAACAATTCTTGGATTTTCTCTTTCGTTTTCATGTGAAATCATGTCCCCAATTTTAAATGCTTTTGGGCCTCACTCCTGTAATTTTTTCAATTTACACTGAAGATAATATTAATTGAAAATGATTAATAGTTGAGGCTTAAGGAGAGAAATTGTGCAAAAGAGTTGTGACCGTGTTAAGTGATTTGTGATGAAAAAAGTAAGAGGGAAAAAAATTCTCCTTGAGAATAATGTGTTTGAATATCTCAGAAAATGTTTGTGCAATAGTTGTTAAGCATATTATTTTGTTTCTCATGTTGAAATATATTTCTTCCAGAGCACAACAAGCAATGGTACTGCTGGCGGTGCTAATGCCGCATCTTCAGCAAATGGTGGTAGTGCATCACAGAATAATTCTGGAGGAAGCTCAGCATCTAACAACAATGGAACTCCAACATCGAGCAACTCTGCCTCCTCAGGAACAAAATCTAACTCTTCCAGCAGTCCACAGCCTTTGTGCCAGTGGAGTGAGGTTCCAAACCATCCAGGGCTTGTGTGCAGTGTGATGCAATTCAGTAAGTTACTTGACTTCTTAGGGGGCTATTACGAATGAGAGGGCGTTGAGACTCCGCCAGGCGGAGTTTCCGTTCCGCCTGTGGTGTCATTCCGACCCCTGCGATTACGAATGGGACGTACGGAGTCACACCGCCGGGCGGAGAGGACTTCACTAGGGGTCGGAGAGGAGCGATGCGGCGGAAGTGACGTTTATATGAAAAATTCTGCGCTCCTTCAACACGGAAACAGCTGCAGCCAATGGCAAGCGTTTGTAGTGTTTTAATTCCGTGGGAACTCTCTCCAGCAGACATCTGAGTTGAGCGCATTAAAGCTGCGACCGCAATGCGCATACGTAAAGAAATGTACGAAAATCCACAACGAATACTTAGCTGGAGAGCCTTAATCACAGGCATAAACACTTAATTCCTGTGAAATAACAAAAAATCTGTTGCTCTGCATACCTTTCGTTTAAGTGATGGGGATTGGAAAGCTATTCAGAGAGCACAAGAAAGGCACTTTTTTAAATAATGAAAAATAACTTTTAAGCAGTTATCTGTGAAAACCAATAAACAGTTAAAGAAACACAAGAAGTGCAATTATTATTAAAATACACTTTTATTTCATGATAATGTGACAGAGTTTCACCATTTACTTTGGTTGCACAAATACACAATCACAGAAAAACAGTCTGCCCACAATACATATGTGAGATCGCGAATCGGTTCTGTGCCAACACGCACACACAAGCGACAACGTATTTCAATAATATAGATAAATCCACAAACGATATAGTAGCACACACCATAAAAATATAGAGGGAAATAGGCTAATACAATCATCCAAACTGGAAGTCACTGCCATTCTTATTTTCATCACGTAAAACATTACAATCACAGGGCTCGTTATGATGAAAACTATTATTTATTCACTGATTTTAAGCCTTACATTAACCCACGCAAGTGGCACAGGTGCCTTTTCTCACTACTATTCGTTGATACGATTCATATACTCGAATAAACAAACTTCACTCTTGATAGCTTGATCGTGAAATATCATCTCTACGGTGAATAACGGAGGTGAACACGCCAGTGGCAATTTTTAAATTACCGTCAGATATTTCTCGATAGAATAATAGCACTATTCACATACCAATCAAGATGGAACACTGATAATTACAACTCTTGGCCGATATTTTTCAACCTAGTAAAACTTTGAGCATTACAACACCACTGGCACTGTGATTATCAGCAGTATATTAACGGGAGTATAGATATAGAATAATAGCACTATTCACATACCAATCAAGATGGAACACTGATAATTACAACTCTTGGCCGATATTTTTCAACCTAGTAAAACTTTGAGCATTACAACACCACTGGCACTGTGATTATCAGCCAGTAGATTAACGGGAGTATAGATATAGAATAATAGCACTATTCACATACCGATCACGATGGAACACTGATAATTACAACTCTTGGCCGATATTTTTCAACCTAGTAAAACTTTGAGCATTACAACACCACTGGCACTGTGATTATCAGCAGTAGAATAACGGGAGTAGTCATGTTGAAAATAACACTATTTTGGCACCAAAGATGTTCGTAGAAATCTCCAAGCAGCGAGCAAAAGTTGTATTCACCGTACAATACAAGCACAGGCAGTCATAAACGACGAATTTTCCGGTACCTATGAATAAATGGATGAAGTTATTATATATAAAAGCATAGCGGACATTATAAAACATCACAATTGTTCTAATTACATAAACGAATTAGGTATCGTCGATAAAACCAACTTACAATCAATATGTATCCACCTCCAACGGCCGTGATTCAGACTGCTACAACGATGTTTTCTATAAAAGTTTTGGTTTCCAATTGCTCCAGTTTTATATTTAATGAACTTACTCAGATATTAATATTATAAATAATACAAAATATGAGGGCTTTCCAGTCTCTATCGTCGGATATTATGCTTTAAAAACGCCAGCTCGACCCGAAAAAGGTAAACAAACGTCCGCCATTAAGGGGTCGGAGTCACAAAGGCAGGGTATCCGGCCGCGGTATCACACCGACCCCCTAGCCGTCGTATGACTCCGACCGGCAGCCACTCGTAATCGCTTGGGGCGGTGAATGCGCTTCCGAGCGGAGTGACACCGCCGGCGGAGTCTCACCGCATGCGGTGAGCCGTTCGTAATAGGCCCCTTAATGTGGATGTCAGTCAGGAATGTAGAAGTCCTTATTCTTAAGACCCTAGTGTCATTATTGGTAATGACAATGTTAACTAATCAAAGGGGCCCAGAAAAGTGGGCATAAGAACATTATAACAATTATATTGTAAAATAATCATATCAGTGGGGAAGTTGGATGAATTTTCAACACAGCTTTTTCCACATGTAGTTTTATTTTTCACGACCATGGTTGTGTTACAAAGTAGCATCTTCAGGATAAAACTATATGTGGAAAAAGCTGTGTTGAAAATTCATCTAACTTTCCTATGATGAAAGACTTCCACAAAGTTACACCCAAAACTGTTTCTTATATTTTCCAGTCTTAAATTAATATAATACCAAACAGTATGTATATTTTCTTCTTAACCCCAGGGTGTTAATTCTGGTTCTTCCATCGCTAGGACGTAGCTACTGCTAACTTTAGTGAATGCTAAGAAGCAATACTATTCAGCAATACAAGAAGCAAGTTAGAAAATGATTCCATCATATGGTGACGTAATGCCAAAAAATCAACACAATGAGGAAGAACAAAACAAGGATGTATTTATTTAGTTTAGCAACGGTGAGGTAAACAAGGAGTTCTAATTCAATAATAATCAGTTACAAACCATATGGGTATATAAACGTTGTTAGTTTATCTTTTTCAGGTTTATGCTGATTGCACAACAATGTCTGTATTACTTTATTTTCATTTCTTTTATTTACCTTCATATGCAGGCAGTCCTCGACTTTTGTACACAATGCATTCCTGAAAATGTGTATGAAAGTCGAATGTACGAAAGTCGAACAATAGAGTCCCATACTAATTAGGGGTTACATTCCCGGAGAGTTAAATATGCATAGTAAAACCTCATATCAATTGTAAGGAAATTTTATTTTTAGTACAAAAGTTTAAAATACATTAATTATATGTCAATCAATACGTAATTACTTTAAAAACTCTGCAGTCTTGATAAATGGTTCTAAAAGAATACCGTTGTGTACTGAGTTAACATTGGCATTTCTAATTTTTCCCAAGCAGAAATTAGCATTACACTGATAATGTCCACTATCACTATAAAGACAAAACAAGAAGCATCACGACATTTAATTTTTGGAACCTTAAACTCGATGTCATTTAAATTATTACAATTAAAGAAACAACAAAATTTCACAATGTCCTAAACTGGACAAAAGACAAACGAAAATAGAATGTTTCCTAGGTGCATGCCATACACAACTTCGTGAATTTCGCTTGGCACTTCCCAGTATTTCGTACTTGGTCTATAATTTTATCTTTCCCCTTTACTATTGAACACACAGTTGAATGGCTTAAGTTCAATGATTGTCTTGGAGCAAAAGATCCTTCCAGTTCAGCACGTCTAATAATTACCAACTTTTCTCGACAGTATTAAGTTTATGCGACCTACGCCTATTTTCGTTGGTCTCAGTCACATCAGATTTAAGTTTCTACTCATTCTTATCATACGACATTAATTAAATTCAGTAAATAAACAAGTTATACCTTGCTCTAAGTTAACACTGCCCACAGTTGCGTATACTAGCTAGTGAGAACGCCAGATGAAACAGTTGAATGCTGAGATGCACCATGCACCATCGTGGGAAATTCAAAAATATTGTTCGACTAATGTCCAAAAGTCCGAATTTTGTGTCCGAAAGTCAAGTAAAAGGTATCAATTTGGAGCGTACGAAAGTGCGAATTGTACGAAAGTCGAGGACTGCTTGTATAGCTACTTTTACGCAAATGAAGGTGAAAGTCAGCAATTAGTTGAGAAGAAAATGAAAGGTAAAGTTAAGTGCGCCAATCAAAGTTATTTTGTGAATATATTTTGAAATTATCTGCGTGAATGTTTAAAGTCAATGTATGCCACAAGAAGGTGTATATTAAAGTGCTGTCAACTGAACGTTATTATTATCAATGAAGTGTTCTGTTATTGATGTTCCCTTGATTTGGTTTTATTGCATAAGATATAAGATTGGCTAGCGGAGGTGAAATGAACCTTGTGTTCCATGCATTAAAGTAAGAAGTATTACCATTATGAATGCTATTAACATATGCAAGAAACTGACCTCTGACATTATTCATTACCAGTATTTATCAGTGTATGTCAAATATTGCTCCTGTGCTCATAGTCGTGGAAGTTTAATTGCTGATGGTGTTTCGGTATTCCATTTTTAATCCTCCAGCGTGAAAAAATGTAATGTCAAACGTATACATTGAATGTGATTAAATGTTTGAAATGTCCATTTCAAAAGTTGGCAGCAGAATTAGCATTAGATATTATAGATTGGAATTATGATAGCTCATTCATGAAACAAAAAAGGAGAGAGTAATGGCGATACCTTCTGCGATTCCATTGTGAACTTGGAATTTTCACTCTCAGAAAGCATGATTTTGAAAAATTTCAACTAAGTATTTATTTAAATATTTAAATATATAATAAAGATATATTATATAGATTAAGAAATATTAAATTTTATAAAATGAATTTTAAACGAAACTTTTTCACTAGCCAATATATCAGCACCTTAAGCTTTTTAAGGCAAACCGTAGAAGCCGAAATATCAGCACCTTGAGCATCTAAGGGTTTAACAAATTTTTTAATATTTTTGATACCCTTTATAAAAGTTCTGTAACTAGTCTTATCTGGCACATCCATTATAAATTCATATAACTTCAGATGGTTATGCAGTGGAAACAATTTCTTCTTGATGTTAAAGTATGCAATAAAAGTAATTACCTGCATTAATATCCACTCAATATCTATCATTGCTATACTCTAAGATAATCCTTCCCACGATTTCATGTAAATATGCCATTTATATAGAATGTTAGAGAAACGTAAGTAAACTAACAACAATTGCAATTAAATCATACTACCTAAATGCCACAGTGAAGATAGAAAAAGATGGTACTGCAATCCTACAAAAAAATTTTATCGTACGACCTGGGTTTCGCCACAGTCCAGCATCATCAGGTGCCTGATTTAAATAAAATTTTAATGTAGGATGGCAGTACCTTTTCCTATCTTCATCATCATGGATAAATTCCACCAAGTGACGCCTGAAACCATTACCTTTATTAAGGTAGTTTGAGGGAAAAACCACTTCACCTAGAATTTGATGAATTTGGCCTCCTTTTAAAGAAAACAACTCATTTCCATTGATATCAAAATATCAACCCCTTGCCAAACTACTTTTCGAGCAATATGCCTAAAAATATAAGCTGTTTTACATGTGATAGATTATGGCTGTGCGCTCCAGAGGGAGAATATTAAACAAATCAGGAACTTCTAGCACCGAGATTGTGTCAAAAACTAACGATGTGTAGATTGCATGTTTTCTCAGCTATTTATAAAAAATAATCTAATACTCATCACAGTAATTTTAACAGAATCACAAATAAACCTGCTGTTTTGAAGGGTTCTCAGCCGTACGGTAGGAAAAATGAGTCAAGTTAGAGACTTATGTAGCTTTATTTATTTAATTACTGAGAATTTTGGTCGTATATAACTATATCTTTGCGCCATTAATATTACAATATTTATTTCACACTTCTTACAGATGCTGAAATTAAAAAAATAAAATTTGAATATGGTCTCCATTATGACTAGGGAACTATATTGCTCAAAGCACCTTAAATGCCACAAGGGCAAAGTTTTGATTTTCGGTCTACAAAATCCAAAATGTATTCTTTTCATTCTCAAATAATCCAAACGTATGGGTTAGCATAGCATTGAAATCATTGATGCACTAGCTACGAGTTAGCTATGCATTAGCAACAGATAAATGAACCAGAATGGGATTTTGCTGTTGTTCCGTAGCTGAGGTGAATTTGCGACTGCTATCCTAGCCAGTAATCCACTAACTGTAACTGGAATCAAATTCGTAGCAAACGTTGCTAATATTGTCACTATATGAAGATAGCCACTGCTAATAAGAACCGGAATTGACACCCAGGGCTTTTGGATATTATATGAACACCTTTCAACTGGATATTTTCTCTCCTCACTCTCAAAGGCCCAAGTGTTACTTTTGGAGACATTGGGATTCCTTTTACATCATTTTAGTCTCTGCTTATTGCTTTTTTTCTATAGGCAACAACCCTGTGATTTTGATGATGAAGCCTGACAATATCTTGGTCCAAGAGATCAAAGTTGTCCCAGCAAAAGCAAAGATAATGGACATGGTAGCCATCAGACATCCCTCATCCTCGTCGTCATCTCCTGAGCACCGTACAACTCTCATTCTCATGTGTGAAGATGGAAGCTTGAGAATATACATGGCTGGCATGGAGCAAACTGGTGGGTTTACATATTGTGTCACTTGGTTACCTCACATGTATTATTCTACTATCAATTTTTCCATATTTGACATCATTCGCAATATTATCTACCTAACATGGATTGCTTTAAAACACATAATTTATGGTAAAACTCACTCAAATAGGCATCATTGACATCAATGACCCGACTCAATTACATCAAGCCAGAAACTCTTACAATGAATATGATTGCATTATCACTAAAAACTTTCTAGTGGATTCAATGGTGTTAGTGTTAAGAACCTTTTCTTCCTTTTTAGATACAAGAATAAAATTATTTATATTCTTCATAATGAGATAGACTGTGAAATAGATTACCTTATGATCATCTTTTGAATGGATTCTCTGATGTGAAGACTAAGAAATAATTTTGTTGAAGTGCATATTTTTAGTGCGATATTCCACAGAGGAAAAATCATTCACCTTCACTGGTATTCAAACCCGGATCCCTTGATTTTGCGCTGAGTGCTTTTACCAGTTAAGCTACCTAGGCGTCCTGGTCAAGGTGAATGATTTTTCCTGTGTGGAATATCGCACTTATGTGCACGTGCAGGTGAATCTGTTAAGGATAATACCGTGACTAGTCCTGGTATCCTCAAAATTGGTGCATATTTTTAGTCATTCTCAGCTGTTAGGATTATATCTTTAGAATAGTTTTCCTGAATCACTACAGTGATAGCCTTGGAGTTTGGTATGTGTTACTGCTATAGTATGTTTTATAAAAACTTCATTTTATGAAGTCTGCTTTTTCATTTGTCCTTCTCAAGTGTAGATGATTTGTTTTGAGTTGAAATTTTGGCAGTTATCAACAGACTACACTTACCTGTAATGACTTTATTTGAAATCATCTCTGTACAACAACACATCTGCACACCAATAGACACCAAGCAGTGGCCTACATAAATAATTTTAAAAAAATTTTCCTCAAGTCTAGTAGAACACTGGTACTACCAGTGTCATTTTTGGTTTGGTGTTATGTTTATTTCACCTTTACTCTAGGGTATTGGCTATCTCCAAGTGTCCAGGCTGCCAATTTCATGTTGTCTTCAAGACCTTCAAGAAAGAAGAAGACAGTCAAAACTGGAAAGCCTGCAGGTAAGAAATGTTCTGTGTTTGGTACACTTAGGACCAGTTCTATTAATCTCTGGTAAAATATTTTACCGGCATGAAAATTAATGCTGGTACATTCTCCCATGGATAATGCTCACATTAACTAACTGTCTAATAATGTACAACACTGAAACTCTCAATTAGTGTAAAGGGTGCATCATCTTGCATTTAATGTTAACCAGACATTATAAAACCTAACCTTAGTGGAACTGAGCTTTGAAGTAGCTTGAAGATTGAAATAGATTAAGATAATCGTGACAAAACTTAAAGCCATTGTTCGCCTGTCATAGTATGCGTACATGAGACAGGCATCTTGACAATCTAGACATAATATAATTTGTGCTTCAGTGTCAATTTAGTGATCACAATCTTGCTTTGAAAAATATCTGACGATGCTGTCAGCATTCCATTTGTGATACATATATCGTAAGTTAAATCAAGACACTTAACTCTGATGAAGTGAACTATCCTTGCTTTAGCCTTATCAATGTGAGCTTGGAAATCCAAATTCTCTTTTCATCTAGCTAATTGGGATCTAGTTGTAATTCGTCAGTGATTTGCTTTGCTTAAAAAAATCACCTGATATTTCCAGATGTTGAAATTTTCTGCTGATAGCTGAGGCAGCTGGAGTAGCTTGATACCCACTTGAAATATTTTCCATGAACTAACTCTTTAACCCTACTATCATAACTGCTAATGTCACTTTTTGTACAACAAAAATGATGCACCTTTATTCCATTTAGTTCATTACAGATATCAAAGTGTAATTTTGGTGACTGGGCCCATAACCTGATGAATATCTTTACTTATGCAATTAGGCAGACTTTATTAGAAAGTGCATTTAAGTATGCCATTTTATTTTAACAAACAAAATAATGCCCAGTGATACTTACCTCAAAACCTGTAAACTTTTCAGGTGCAGTTACTTTCCCTGTTGATTTCTTTGAGCATTGTGTTGCAATGCCTGACGTAGAATTTGGTGGTACTGATGTCTTGCAAGTTTACAATACGCAACAAATTAAACATCGTCTGAACACCACGGGAATGTATATTGCCTCAACAAGGTCTGCTGGTTTCTCCCTAGTTGTGACCAATTCAGATCCATCAATGGTTATGACAGGATTCAGAGTGCTCTTGGGTAATCAGGATGTATTACGAGCACCTGCATATGTGGAGGTAAATTTTCTGTTTTGAAATTTTTGTCATTTCAAAGCTCTATCATGTTTATTTTCCTTTGCTTACAAATGAAAGTTATTTTTCTCTAGGTATTTGACCGAAGTGAGGATACACCTGTGATGCGTAACCGCTGGTTTGACTTTCCATTCACTCGAGAGGAGTCCTTGCAAGCAGATCGGAGATTTGTGATAAATTTTGGACCATCTCCTGACCCAGAATCTGTTACCATGGTTGATTCCATCAAAGTGTATGTTATCTGATTATTTTTATTGCACATATTCAGATTTTTTAATTCCTATAATAGTCAAGTTTATTTTGAACGTATGTCCAGAGTTTTGGGAGATCATAGCCAAATGTAGCTGCTCACAAATGTGTGAATTTGATAAAATTCAGTGAATTAAGGTACATAGTTGGCTGCTTTTGTGGTGGTTTTGATGATGTACTTGGAAACACTCAGTTTCGTAAACAATTCAATGAAAACTTTCATTCTGGGCAATATTAAATTTCAAGTAATATCAGTGGTTTATGCACTTTAAAGATGAAGTGAAAACATCAATAGACCTAATGCCAAGTAAGCATCTGCCAGTTTGTATTGGAAAATATTCCAGATCAACACATTTGCCTTTTGCATGGTCTTGTTTCACTTGAGGCGAAGCATGAAGCATCAGTTACCTTTTCAACATAATTCATATCTGACTTTTGGTGGTTGGTAAATGCTATTCCTATCTAATGTACTGGGTTCCATGTTCATCAACATCCATTAGCCAAACATTACTTGGTTGGGAGTTACAAGTTATTATGGTGAACACCCACTTTTAAAAAGTCACAGGCTTAGGAAAGGCCTTTTTGAGATCCCATATAAAATACCTGTGCATAAACTGGTTTTTCTCTTGTATAGAGAGGTAACTATCTGGAAATAATATTAAAGTTGTGATATTAATTTAGCCTTAACTTTTTATTGAGTTAAATTTTTGTTAATCTAACTTATGCTTAGCTTAGTATCTCATATTCGTTAGTAGTTTATTAGACAGTAATGAAAACTATTGATGAATTTATAATAAATATAAACATTTCTTTTAGATATGGAAAAACTAAGGAAGCCTTCGGCTGGCTTGAAGAAACTGAAGAGGGAAATGGAAGTATTCAGAATATGTCTGCACCTGTGCCTGGTGGGGGTCTAACAGAAGGAGAGACAGGTCTTTCTTCATCATCAAATTCACATCCTCTTACCTCACTAGAAAGGTATCCAAGAAGTGTAGTATTTTATGCTGGTGTATCTTGTATCTTTATTTTGTTTTGCACAATTTAAATTTATTTTACTATTTATTTGGTTATCTCCATGATGAGTAGTTAGGAGTACAGTGTGATAGATGGAAAATAAAGATAAATCATTATAAGATGAAGGCTGAAAGACTTTCCACGTGGTGGGCAACATATAAAGCTTAAGGACATAAAGTAATAGTAATAATATTTATTTGTCATGCAGCAAAAAAGAACATCGTGATTGATGTCATCAAAAAAGTAAAAAACAAAATGACAACACATAATATTATAAAAGATTTAAAACTAGAAACTGAGGGAAGAAAAATCAAGTTGAAAATACTCTGAGGAATGTAGTGGCATAGACATAAGCCCCTTCTGAAAACCAGGCAAAATGCCTTTTCTCCTACTAAGCTTGTAGTTTTAAGGTGGATTTATATTGGCAAGTTTATTGTACAAGTTACTTGAAGCTAGTGACTTTTGACATAAATTGCACATGTAAACAGCTCTGCAAGTCCACTTTCTGCACTTTTAAAAGATTTTGCTTGTTGCTTGCGGAAGCATAATGTTGCCAATGTAAACAACCAATCTGGCTCTGTATTTACTCATGAAAAATGTTTTGTCTGAGTAAAATCCTCTGCAAGCTCTTGCAGAAGAAACTTGTGGAAGTAGCTTGCTAATGTAATCCCCCCCATAGGCTACATTTTATGGAGTTTAAAAGACATGCTCTCATAATTAACAGATTTGCCAGTCTACAACGCGAAATACTAAATCTATGTTTGGCTCTGGTTTGGTGAATGTAAGTAATTCTTGAGTAAGTCTACCCTAATTATGTACATATGCAAATTCTTTTTAATACATGAAAGTTTATGGCACATACATAGGCTCTACAGCATATGGAACAGTAAAATAGAGCTGATGGAACAGTTAAAATATCTAGGGAGTGGTTTGGTGATAGGGACATCAGATGTTGAATTGCCTTGGCTAAAGAAGCATTTTCAAAGAGAAGGGAATTGATGAGCTCTTATGGTTCATAATATAACTACATATTCGAATCAGAATCAGAAAAAAAGATTCAGTTTCTCATGGCTAATAAAAAAAATCATTAACCCAGAAAAGATTGGTGGGAAAGTTACATGGTTTCCCTTCAGTGCCATTGTTTTATAACTTCTGGGTTTCAGTGGGGACATTTTTTTCGTAACATTATGGAAATACATGGTTATCATATTCGGCCAAGTTATTACAAGTATATCATCGTCCGTGTCAGAATAATATGCCTTACTGTTGAAGATTGTTTTGTTATTTTTGTCAGATTTTACCATTATTAGGGGCATGAAATTTCAAAGTCTTAAATGATGACAATATGACATTCGATATATTGGCACTATTTTCAAGCATGAAAAAAGAAAATCACTCCAAAATTCAGTGACTAATTTTATAAAATAAGGGAGAAAAATAAGTAATATTGCAACAATAGAACTCATTTCAGTAACTAAAAAGTTATATTTTGTAGAATTAAGGAAAAGATTTTTTATTATTTATTTCTATGTAATTATGTCTGTCCCCGATCTTATTACATTTATTAATATCAGAATTCTTTCTCATCCTACCCAAACTAGCTCATTACTCCACATTCCCTCACCCTGGTTATCACTAATTAAATGTTCGCTTTTCTTCTGTCTCTCCTCCCTAATGAATTCAATCTCTACTGATAATCATCCCTTTTGCCTATCTCTTTAAATATTTCACCAACTTGATCACAACACATCTTTCTGGAAATAATTATTAATCTACACAAAAATCAACATTTCTCTTTGGCAGTTTCAAATAACTCCAAAAATCAGTTTTGCATTATTATTTAATATTAACATGTTTTTGGGGTTGTTGCTACATACATTTTAATGTTAAATAATGATGCAAAATTGATTTTAGGAGTTGTTTAAATATTAAAACTGCTATAACTCAGAAGTAACATTTTTGACTTATTGAATTCTGCCTGAACGACGACGATATGTAGAATAAAATTTTCCATATAATCGGTGTAAAATTAAGATTTTACTGTAGTTTTCTTTTGTACCTAGACAGTAAGAAAGTATTTGAGACAGGTGTATCGTGGGTTGTGTACAGGGCCGTCTTAGGATATGCCGAGGCCCCTGGGCACACAAACATTGGGGCCCTGGGCTCAGGCCCCGTGTGCCCTTATGGTAAAGACGGTATTGGTTGTGTAAGGTCTTTACTGAGTTGCTATATTGCCATAATAAGTTAGTCGTAAAGAAAAAATAGTGAGGAAAAAATACAAATTCTTAAGGCATAAGATTTAATTTCCTTATTTAGTTTGTATCAAATTTTCATACTTTATTTTTCTGGGTTACTGTAAATTGAATATCTGAGTGATTTTCTTTCCTCCTCAAAAATAGCCCTCCTGCACAATTTACAGCCAATACTGGATCAAATATGGTCAGCTTATATTCTGACATATACAGTAATTGATCTGTGGATCAAATTTTATCATGGCCTAATTTTTCAGATAGGGGCCCATTGGTCTAATCAATCAAACCCTTGCAGATTATTCTAGATTTTCAAACTTGAAACAGTGAACCATTCTCAAAGGAAATCCTTGTTTCTTTCTATTCTGTGCAGAATGACATCTGGTGTTCTGGAGGTCTTGGAAGGTTGCTTCATGTTAGCACGTGGGAGGAAGGATGTTGCAGGGCAAAAGCCGAGTGCGGTCTTGGGTGAGGAAGAGGGAGAGGAAGGGGGGACGACGAGGGATGAAAAAGAGGAAGAAGTGGGGGAGGAAGACACGGGGAATGCACTGCCAGAGGAAGAGGAGGCTGCAAGGATGGAGGCCCTCGAGGTCGCCACTCACCTGCTCACCATGCCCACTCCACCATCTGTGCAAATGCGCGCCAAGGCCCTGCTTGCTGCACTTCACCCCACCAGAGCCGCTTACCACAAGTACAAGGTGAGGTTGATTGCTGTTAAATTTGTTCTTTAACCATTTTGAGACTAATGAGACACATTTATACCAGAGAATGCTTATGTCGAAAATGATTGATGCATGCAGCAGGGACATAAATTCACAGGAAATATCAGTTTTGAAAGGGTTAAAGACAGGTTGACACTTGGTATCAACATGAACTACAACTCAAAGTTTACTGCATTGGTGTTTTTGCTGGCGTTGAGGATCGTATGAAAGCATAAACTTCGACCATCAACCGTCTACCACAAAGGTCAACTAGTAACAACTTACTCGTTCAGGTTTCATGGCTGAAGCCAATGCATGTGCAGCACACACCTTGAATATAGTTATTTATTTGTTGTCCTTGTCTTCTTTTCTGGTATTCCCATAGATAGTGCACTAGGGATAAGCAGCTGATATTATTGTAATACAGTAGCAACTTGAAATTATGAAGTCGACGGGACGGGAAAAATCGGCACTTCGTAATTTCAAATTTCGTATTAATGAGTATCTTTCAAAAACCTCGCGATGAAGCTCTTTTTTGTTTCCTTAAATTAAGATGTACTCTCGTGACGTACTTGCGTGATTTACGAAGTTATAATTCATGAAAGTATATTTAAATGTGTATTCATGCCCACAGGGTGCTCATAGTTGAACACAACTAATTTTTCGGAGATTGATTCTTACGATTTTCAGGATTTCCACGGTATCGTTCCAGATTTTCGTGGCAGGAATCTCAAAAATCGGAAGAATCAACCTCCATCCAAGCCCTGCAGAAATTTATATCACGACAACAACTTGTCTTTATTTTTTCCAATAAATGATTAGGCAATGAAGAGTCTTTGCACAATTGTTGTGCAGTTTGGACAGCCTATGAAGCTTCTTAACGGAATTTTTTATATTATTTCCTAACTGGAGAACTCGTAACTTTGTAACGCTTGTGCTTGATAGCAATCATAAACTGAAATTGAGAAATTGACTCCAATTCACAGTTAACCTCTCCAGGTGATACTAATCGTAAACTAGTCTAGGCCCCAATGTGCTGAAAGCCATGCCTACAGGATGGTGTTTTTCCCATGCTGAAAATCAAATGTTGCACGTGGACATTGGGGTATGCATAAGTGACTGTAAAACAAAGCTCTCAGATATACATTAGGGTTGTGTTCTATTTGTTTTTAATTTTTGGAATTGAAAATTCCTGTCAAAAAAGAAATGCATAATAATAATAATAATCAGTGGTAATTTTAACTTTTAAGTTTGCTCTGGAATACTTTAGAAGAACATGTTTTGGTGCTTCACTAAAAAAAGCATACACCCATCTTGACTTTGGATTTGATGTCACCTTACAGTAAAACATCGCAATTAATAATTCTTGCCCTCACTTTCGTGTAAAAATACCATAAAAAGAGAACTTTTGGATTGGGAGGTCCTGAAAACACTAACTCAGTACGTCTATCAAGAACCGGTACATTGTATTGCTTACGAGCTTGCATTCACTACTCCAAGCTTTGTAACACTGAATATTTTGACATGTTTTTGGAACTCTGTTACCATGTAACTTGATTGAGGTAATTATTAGAATTGACCTTTTCCTAGCCACAGTTCATTTTTCTTGTAGCTATTTCCTAACAGTTTTTTGAAATTATATGCCTTTTTATGTTACTTATGCAAGTATGGTAACTCCATTTTTAATAATGAAATCAAACACATGCACAGTACTGTCCAGTAACGTCACTAAACTTTGCAACCTGTTTTCTTCGATGTGGAAGTATGTATTGGGAAGTTCTGTTGTTTTTGTATGGTGCTCAAAATGTTTCAGGCATTAGAAATAGCACTTATTTGAATAATTAATAACTCAATTTCAATTTAGAACTTTTATTTCTGACAAGTTAGTTTCTGGTTCACTATCCTATTGTACTCTTTGTTACCCAACTAATTGGCAGTAAATATTATTACCATTTCACTTAATTAACTTTGTTTGTTTTGTGTCCACAGGATGGTTCTGTTTTGATTCATGTCCGAGAATCTTTGGCTGCTCTCAGAGAAGTTGCAGATCCTAAGGATCTGGATGCAGAGGTCTTCTACAGGCTTGTTTTAATGGCTCGTGGTGTAGCAGTGGCTAGACCATTAAATCTTGTAAGATTCACTCATGGAAGGCGGGGAGAAAAACCAGTTGAGGGTAATTACTTATTGTTTAAATATTCAAGGAGTTAAATACAGTCAACTCTCGATTATCCGGTTTGTGAATTATCCGTGCTGTATTCTCATCCCTACACTTAAAAAGTTTGAAAAATATTCCAATGGTAAAATTAAGCAAATTCTTTGAAATTTCATTGTACCTTAATAAAATTGCAATTTTGGAAATGTCTCTTTTTAGTTTAAGTTTTTAATTTTATCACAATATTATGGAAATTGTTTGCTACGTTTAAGAATGATGAAAACTCAGCCGCATCTGCTTCTGAAATTATTTTATCCATTCTTTCCCATTACCCTTTGCCACTGAATATTCTATCTTCCTAAAACGAATATAATAGTAAATATACAATGGAAATACATTCACATAAACTAACTTATATTATGCTTAAAAATAACTACTTATTGTTCCGTATGTTCTTACTTTTCGTCCTGAATTAATAAATATGAAACAGTATCAGTGCTCCCTGGTCATTATTCGCAGTTGAACAGTCATTTGTTTTTACCCAGATATGATTGTGCCAGTCCATTCGTGTGGAAATCTCAATAACTTCAAAGTTGCATTTGTTAATGTAGTGCCGCAACAAAGCTGATGCAAATGGCAGAAAAACGGAAGACAATCGTCCCTTCCATCACTAAAAAAACTAGAATTGATTACAAGAAATGAAAAAGGAGAGACTCCGCTTAAACTGGCAAAAGAATATGATGTGGGATTACAAACAGTTCGGGATATAATTAAGAATAAAAGTTAGCTGATATTAAGTTGGCTTCAGCCTCTGAAAGTGTTTTGGTACCCTCAAAGCGTAAAACTATGAAACGATCTACCTTTCAAGATTTAGACTCCGCCATGCTTCTTTGGTTCAATGAAAAACGGTCAAGTGGTATACCCACCTCAGGTCCCATGTGTGCACAGCAGGCTAATCTTTTTCATGAGTTTCTATGAATAGAAGGGGATTCTAAAGGTGAAAAGTCTGGACTTCAGTGGTGGTGGCCATGTATGACCTCTGACACTTGGCTTATCAAAGTACCCTATATCCCCAATTTCCCTCGTGGTTGTAGATATGATGTTTTGTTGATAATTATGTTTCCTAAATAGTTAACCTCTGTACAGGGCTACTTTTAAGATGTTTTGGCGTTTAAGCTGGGGTTTATATTTGAGTGAATATGTTCCTTGAAGTATTGTTAAACATGAATTAATTATTTTATTGCTGCCTTTAAGTAGCTAATAATCAAGAGGAAAAAATGAGAGCCTAAAAGTTGCATTAATATTTTCTCTTGAAGAAAATTTTAAGTCCTTTACTTAGGAAATTGGAGTTCTTTCATTGTTTGTCAAATTATTGTTGACTCAAAACTTATCTTTGATTGTAAACATATAGTTTTATAGTGGCTATTTTGTGGAACCCTTATGTGAAGATTTAATTTCCTGTGATTTGTAAATGTTCTCTCAAAAGTCTGGTTGTGATGACTAGAAATTGGAAAAGTTAAAAAAATCTAATTGTTCTGAATGCATGCATGTGTGTTTGATTATTGGTCAATGGTAGATATTTGGTCAGCATGCCTTCGACTTCAAATGAATATGCTGAATGCATCTTCATAATATTTAGTTAATTCATTGTGGTGCAAGTGGTAATGAATGGTCTTTCTCATTCAGCAGACAGTGATGAAGATTGGGATGATGAAAGTGATGAAAAGAAGAAGGCAGTCACTGAGGGCACTAGTGTGAAGCAGCCCTCCACACCCGAAGAAAAACATTTCATTGAAAAGCTAATGGATGCTATGTGGCGATTACACCAGGCGCAGCCAAGTAATTTGGCTCTTGCACCAGTCTGCATTCCAGGTAATTTATTGCATCAAGTGCATCACTAGAGATATTTTAGCATTAATTTATTGTATTTTTAGCATTAATTATTTGAAATTTAGCAAATAAATAGCAAAATGTTGAAATTTGGATTTATGGGATTGAAATGGTCACAAACAGAGGATTCCGGTTAAAATTATGGTACCTACACTGTTATGAATGGAGTATTTGTAAGTTTTTCATGTAGTTTGTAAATAGATTTGTTGATCAAAAAAGATATCTAAAGAGCAAACAAAAAATATATATCCAAGCTGCTAGGCCTAGATCATTATTTATTTATGCAACATGAATCTACTGTTACTACTCTAGACAAAAGATGTTCATAATTATTTGCCGGCCTCTTTTGCGGCGGGGTAAAGACCTCGCCTGCTAAGCAAAAGGTCCCGCCTGGTTCCGTCTGGTCCCGCAAAAGGTTCGAGTCCTGCCTGGGTAGGTTTTTCCCATCCAGGGCATGGGTGATTGTGATTGTCCATTATGAATTGTTAATACACCTGATGTAAAGGCCCAATTTGTGGCTGTTTTCGGGGTTGTTGTCAAATAAATAAAAATAAAAATATTTATATTCTTAGTTTTGTTTGCAATATTGATAATACAAATTTTGTCAGTACAATTTAGCACCTATTTTGCTAAGTAGCAATTATTTGCTCTAAAAGACTTATTTAGCATTAATTTGCAAAATATAAAACCACTTTAAATGCTTCCAAATGCCACAAAACATAAAGAACAATCATTAAAACATGTTTTTAAGAATATGTAATATTTTTGCATTTTTCGATAATGCAAAAGTAACTTATCTCTATGTATCAATGATGTATCTCGTTATCATTAAATTCCCTTGTATTAATAATACATAGCTTTATTGTTCTGCTGGTCGTTGTTGACATAGAACGTATTCAGAAACATTTATATGTACATAATAACCTTTCGCAATAGATTTACAATATTGTCTGAAAAAAACTCATCAGTACTATATTAACATTTACTAAGCAGTAGTTCATT
The DNA here is from genome assembly GCA_963573305.1 of Pyrrhosoma nymphula. Taxonomy (NCBI): domain Eukaryota; kingdom Metazoa; phylum Arthropoda; class Insecta; order Odonata; family Coenagrionidae; genus Pyrrhosoma; species Pyrrhosoma nymphula. The sequence continues at coordinate 61,182,666 of OY754339.1, read as the reverse complement.
GAGTTTTAATTTAAAAGAAGACACAGAGGACATACATTTAAAGTTTGTAGGTAACTTATTGTACAAAAGTGATGCTGAGTGAATAGGGCCATTCTTACATACAGCACGTGATTGTACTCGCAGGTGAACATTCTCCCTTCCACAAATCGAGTGACTATGAACCATCGAGTTAGGAATGAACAGTAAAACCCCTAAATTACACTTTTCCAGGGTCCCTAAAAAAAGTGTGAATTACGGGAAAATGCAAATTGTGGGAAAAGTAGAATTTTCACTTCTACATCCATGTTCTTTTACTGGAGTGAGGGTTAAAACAAGAAACAATGATAAACTGAAAAAGAGCAGTGTCATAATTTATTCCTTGAACTAGCACTTCTCATTTATTTATATTTGATGAAAAAATACATTAAAACATCTTAGATAAATTGAAAATTAAGAAAGGATGAAGATGGCAGGGCGATTTACATTACATTTGTTAATAGCAACCATTGAAACTATCTAATGAATATAGCATGATTATTTTAAATAATTGATGTTTTCAACTGCTTGGACTTCATCACCCTATTAATAATATCATGCACTTTATTCAATTTTCTGCAGTTCCTCAAGCATTTGCTTACAGCAATCACTATAGGTACACCTACCAAGTAATTTCTTAAGAGTTTGAACGGCACACATTGTGTCTTCCCTATCATAGTTATAACTCAGGAATCGAGGCAGTGCAAATGATCTCAGTTGTCCACCACGAGTTCTTTCATTTTTCATCATATCTGGATAAGAATCCATTTTAATTCTTCATAGTTTCTACTTAGGAAAAAAATTAATTTATGTATTTATTATATATATTTATGTATTTATTATTATTGTTGTTATTAGCTGCTTCTCTGCTGATGTAATTTCGATGTAATTGTGATGACACTTCATCATGGTATTTTTTCTTATATACATCGTTTATTTATCTATGACGTAGCCATGCAGTTGTACTCTTGCTAATCTGTGAAATAAAATATTATTATTATTATATTATTATTATTATTAATACTACCCCGCAGATTTAATTACAGTCGAGCACCCATAATCCGTTAATCCAGGAGCACGCAATAGTCCGGCAGTGTTGCGAAAACAACTTCATACATATTCGGAGAAATAAAAAATCTTATCAAACAAGTTGTTTTAAGAGATTTTGACTCTGCACTTTATTAAAATATTTCCTTTTTTTTGCTGGAATATAATGTAACATGTAAGTATTTCGTGGTAATTTCATAAAAAAATAATTGTGCACGCATTGAAATTAATCTTAATTTCTTAACTCCCGACGTGACGATAGCATCAAAAACGATGAAACAAGTGATTGTCAATCGGCCGCGGCAAGGAGTGTTGCGTCATGAAAATGTTTCGTAGTATTCATTTTTTTTTCGGTATGCTCAAATTTTTGTCATTATTTTAACAAATATATTTTTTCTAAAAATGATATTTTCAAATTAAAGCTTTTGGGGTGTCCAAACGGGCTAAAGGTTCCATGTTTTCCGGTGTTTTGATGTCCAACACGGCCCTCGTCGTCAGGGGCGTCAACAGATTCGCTGGAAAATTACTATATTTCAGCGGTTTACGAAGTTAAAACCAGATATTTATTATAATTTTTATGGATAGAAGCAGTAAAAGAACGATATTATAGAATTGATTGATAATTGATTATCTATATGGAAATATAAAAACAATGCTACGTAAAAATACGAAAGCGATCAAGATTTACCTTATTATAAAATAATTTTTACAATAAGTATTTTAACTTATTCATATATTCAATAAACTTATTTTCACAGAATAAAGAACAGTAGTGATATATACCATCAGAAAAGAAAAGTATAGCGTTAGACGATTGAATTCTCTCAAAGAAGCAACAATAAATACGTTTATGACGGGACTGGCAAACGCTGGCTTTTTACCTCAAGGCAAAATAAGACAGACCCATTAATTGCTGGTGCTCTACTGCAATGGGTTAAGAGAGTAATGTCTTTTGAACCTATACATTTGAATATTTAGTTTTGATCTTCATGTACACTCATTGAAATTACTCTTTTTTTCAACAGGTCTCACGCATGTTGAAAGTGTGGTCTCTGGGTGTGTGGAGATCATTCATGCATTCATCATGGTCGATCCTCTGTACAGTATTCCCATTGCTGCCAGAGCATACATGAAGATGCTTCTCTGTCCAGACCCAGCCATCTCCTTCACGGCCAAGCATGCCATTGTGCGCACGCTGAGACCAAGGCACGTGTCTCCAACGCAACCGCCTCCTCCTCCCCCGCCACCACAGCCAGCACAGACCCCTCGATCTTCACAAGTAAGCACCTCAGCTGGAGGGGCCCAACAACCCCCAACCGTCATGGTGCGCAAGAGGGAGCGACGTAGGGCTGGTGGGGGTGGTGGGGGCTCTTCCTCATCCATGTCTTCTGTGGCGTTTGCGGCATCTGGTCAAGGTATGCAATTTCCTCCTGTTTGCTCATAGTGTAGTGGTGGCATGAACAGCCCTATGGGATGGCTAATGAAATTAGCCTGCTTCTTATGAGCTGAGGGTAGAGCCATGTTTTCATGGGACCCATTTTGTGCAGCCATCAAAGGTGCCTACCCTTCTACTCGGACTCACCAAAAGTTTCTATCATATATATACCATATTTCTCGGTCCATAGTATGCATCTGGCCATGAAATGCAGTGTGATTTTTTTGGTTTGATTACAGAAGAAAATAATAATAATCAGCATTGTTTATGTTAACAGGGTATAGGAAGAAAATGTGATTGTTAACTTCCAATAGTAGCTACTGTATTTAAGTCATTTCTATTAGAATATTAAAAAAGAATGATGGAGAGAGAACCTGCGAGAATGCAATCTGTGGTGAAAGTAGAAGTGTAGGCACCTTTGATGGCTGCTCAAAATGGGTCCCATGAAAACATGGCTCTACCCTCAGCTCATAAGAAGCAGGCTAATTTCATTTTGCATTTTCAAGAAAAAAGTTTTTAATGGACCTGGAAATGCAATAATCTCCTCCAGGTTGATTTCAACCTACAGTCCGTTAATACCTTCAATCATCGAGCCTGATTACCTTGAAATAGAATCTTTGATCAGACATACATATATACAGTAGAAACTTGATAATACAAAGCACGATAATACGAAGTTTCTATTATACGAAGCAAAACTGTTGGTCCCGACCAAAAGCATATACTGAATACATGGCGCTATTCAATAATACAAAGTTTCAAAAATACGAAATTTACGATGTTATGAACCTCGGCCCCGGTCCCCAGGGAAAACTTGAGTTCGTTTTTACGAACCATGGCAAAAAACTACATCAGCAAAACTCTCTTTGACGTCGCAAACACCTAGCAAGCCAGTGTTGAGGAATGTGATGCATCAAACGTGTGAAATGTGTGAATGATAGTGCATACTTTTCTCTGGCCCTCTGCAACTGTTGGCAGTGTAAACAATTTCCTTGGGTTAAAACTCACAAGCGGTACCACATGTTATACTCGGTGCCAAAAGTCAATAAGAACAGGTCATGATGCACACTTGTCTAATGTAATTTGCCATCATGAGTCTCCGTCGCGGCGGGAATTCAAATTTAAATTTTGCATGTAAATTAACGGAGTACATAGGTACAAAGAACCACAATTTACTTTCTTATTTAGAGATGTATATCTATGAAATTTTAGGTATTCATAGACAATACAATGGTAGTTGATAACATAGTTGGACTTGAAGTCTACGATCCGTGGTTTGACTCCAGAAAAATTGTCAATCGCTATGGCTCAAAACTTCGTACTTGAGCGCATCGCATGCGTAAGTACAAATAACCACGATTTATCTTCTTATTTAGTGATCTAGAGCTATGGCATTTTAGGTATTCATAGAAAATACAATGATGATTAATAAAATGGTTGTACTTTATCCCTTTGAGTTCCACGCGAAAATATATAGTCATTTGCAGAATGAGCCAGAAGTGCCAACGGTGATATATTGTCGTCAAGGAGACCTTTTTAAACAATGTTTTTCTCATTCTGTAAACATTGTAAATTGTACATAACACAAGAACGCTCTCTTATTTACTATGTGGCACTATTATGTTGATAGTTAATTGCAGTTGTCAACAGCTTTGATATTTAAAATAACTATATGTCGGATTGAATTTTCTGAGCGCCACATTTGGTTTTGACGAAACTGCTTCTGGTGTGACACTTTAGAAACTACATTGTTTGATAGCCTAAAAGCAATTGACTTTCTTCTAATATTCTGTACTTTGTATTTATTTCGGAGATATTATTTTTGGCATGTTCTTATTTTTTAAAACTGCTTTGAAACATTTATTCACTACGAAGCACATCGCATTCTCGTTCGTTCCGTGAACGATAAATTATCATAACAAAAGATGCTAGGCTGATAAATATCTTCATTGCTCTTTTGCTTCTAAAGATATAATTCATTGCCGACTGTTCCACTGAGATCAAGTCGTTGATTTTTAGCAATGAAAGGCAGAAGAAAAGATAATACGTAATTGCTACCATCCAATCTCTCCTAGCTGGTGTATTGTGTCAGCTGGTGTGTTGAGTCTGCAATGTGGCTCTGATTGTCAACCGCATTATCATAGTAGCTTACGGCAGTAGTAATTGAAAGAATATGTTGAGCATAAAAGAAAACGATGTGTGCCGTCTCTTGCTGATGCTTACACAATGAAATTTCACCACCTATATAGAGCCCAGAATTTCGTTCATGCAGCCAGTAACATTAAGAGCCAAGTGGATTTGTGGTCGGATTTTGACCAGGTTGCTTTTTGAAATTGAAGTAACCCTTTGGCCTAATAAATTGAGCTTCCGCAGGCGTTTTATATTTGCCAAGTTTTTTTTAGTAGTACAACTGGTTGAAAATGTTCAATTCTTCAAAAAAATAGAAAGCGAGTCGTGTTAGACATTTCAGAGAAGCTGAAGATTATTGAAAGAGCATCCAAGGGAGATCAGTGGCAAACATAGCGGCGAATTCTGGTGTTGGCATCTCCACAGTGTGCGATATAATGAAAAACCAAACCAAGTTATTATACAAGATGGTTGGAGGGTTGACTTTGTGGAATTTCGACATGATATAATAAATCATTCGCCTTGACCGGGATTCTAACCCAGATCCCTCGATTTCGCGCCGAGTGCTTTAACCAGTTAAGCTACCGAGGCGTCCTTCTCCCCTGTGGAAATTTTGCTTTGGCGAATGGCGAATGATTTTTCCTCTGTGGAATATCGCACTTATGTGCACTTGCGGGTGACTACGTAAAGGTAACTACCGTGGCTAGTCCCGGTATTCTCAAAATTATGATATAATAATTAAAACTTTGTAATATTCCACACTATTTTATTACTAGTACAAGCCTAACTGGTTTCATTGTAAACACATCAATATCAGAGGCAAAAATTGCAGCGTACAGAGGTGGTAGCTTGATATATTTACAGGGTTTCCAGGGAATGATGAAGTAAGGAGAGGTTGGGAGGGGGAAGATATTAGTAAAAAGTCAGGGTTAACGGGGCAAGATCATGGGAAATTTAAAACCAACAGCGTCAAGAATTGAAAGAGGAAGGGGGATGCACGGTAAAAAGGGGGGACAATTTGTCTGGAGTAAAATCATTTAAGACGCTATGACTAGATTTTTTAAAGGCTAAAACAATTTCAAAATTTTCTAAAAAATCCAATTTGGCACCTTGGTCACAAAAATATAAAATGTTGGGATTAAAATTAGAAATGTGATTGTGGTCAAACAGATGCTTAGCAATAGCAATACCAAATTTTCGATATTACGAAATTATGAACCTTAGTCCCAGTCCCATTAGAAACAAAAAACTTTATTACGAATTTTGACACAAAAACGACTGCATTCATGCGGGAATCCACATCGTTGCATTATAAATTGTGAAGATTTGCCACGCGTACTGTGCCCAAGAATTTGAGAACCATCATGTCAACAATGGGTACTTTGCATTAGCTACTTAGCTGGGTTGAGGGTACAGGACTCCCATGGGTTAGTGAATTTTCTGAGGAACACTGGAGGCAGGAGGAGTGAACGGGAAGAAATGAAAGATAAGGATTTGTCTTTTGGGGGCACTTCACCCTCAACCCAGCTAATTCTCCTTCCCCTGCCAACTTCCCTGCATGACTTATGCTCCACCCTCCCCCAACCACTCCCTTTAAAATCATGTCAACTCACGAACTGGTGATTCTAATTTATAGCTTAATGTTTGTTGTATACAAGAGGCTACAGTTGTACAGCGTTCACTACCATTTCTTAGTGGTGTGGAGAACTACCATTTCTTAAAGAAACAATAGCAGGAATGTCATATTTATGTAAAAAAAGGTCCTGATACTATTTTTTTCCACCTTGGAACGTAACCCCCTTATTTCCTTGGGAATAATGCTTATTCCAATGCGGAGTCGCGAAATATGGCATAATCGTGGAACGTAACCCCAGCATTCAGAGAAGTTTTTATGCTATTTATTGCGATTTTTCTAAAAAAAAACATTGGTACGAAGTTCGATATATAATGAACCGCTGATTTTTTGGTACCATTAACTTTGTCATAATGAGAGTCTACTGTTTCAAGTTGTTGATGTAGCTTCAAAATTCCTATTCCTCATTTTGAACTCTCTGCAATTGTTTTTATTTAGGAGGACTTGGAGAAATGGATCCTATCGTGCAGCCAGCCCAAGCAGATCCAGCGGTAGAAATGGATCCAACATTTGATGTTGACCCTATGGTTCTTCTTGCTCCTGAAGGAGGTAATTTTTTTTGGAAATGCCTGATGGCCTAAAAAAGTGGCCGATGTGATCTATGTCTGTTCTGCTCATATCAAAACTTCAGATTGAGGGAAAGGTATTAGGATTGGAGATGAAGGGAAGAGAGAAACCCAGAATTGGCTTAGCCTTATCACAATGCAGGATGCCTAGGAGTCATGGTTAAACTCCTCATTGGACATATGGTAGTTCTGTATTTAAGTGATTTAATTTTGGTGCCCTCTTATCACCTTAATCAGGTTAATTCTCATTTTTCTGTAATGCATATTTAGGCAAGCCCTGTGAGATTAGCCCACATAACACTTTTACAGCTATAACCCACTTCTCTTATTCCTCAGCCCCAGCTTTTGATAGATGGGTCATTCCAAGTGTGATCACCTAATGTCCTTGGGATACAGATTTTCTTCAAATTTTTATCTTACATAGACATGCCTGAGCTAATCAATTTTTTCAGATTCAGGCTCCTGGTGTGGGTTGGGATTTGGGGGTATAACTAAAAAGTTGCTTTATATCACTTACTAGTCTGAGCAATGAACACATTGTCAATTGTGGATGGTTACTTTTTTATATTTGCCATTTATGACAGAGATTTAGGAGCCTTTGAGCTTGTGAAATATCAAATGCCCTCATTTGTGTTGCCTACCCTCTTGGCTTTAAGGGCATTATCTAAAGAAAGCAAACTCTTTGGCGCATAGCTCTTGGTTGATATATTGAGCTAAGATTTTTTACAAAGAGTTTTCCTGTTTTTTCGCACCAAATTGGAGGGGAACAACAATTCATGAACACTTTTAGGACTTCAAATTCTTTGGACCACCCTGGTGGATAACTGTTGGTGAAATTCATTATCTCATTTTGTGTAAATGCTCTTATCTTTCTGTTAGGTGCATCAGGTGGTCTTGGTGGTCTCAATTCATTGGAAGCCCTCCTTGGTGCTGCAGCTGGTGGTGCAGGAGGCGGTGGCCACCACGGGTTCCCTCCTCTCCTCGACATTCCTCCCGATGCCGATGATGAAACCATGGTGGAATTGGCCATTGCCCTTAGTCTGCAGGACCACGAGAGTGGTGGCGGAGGAGGCAGTGGGGGTGGTGGTGGAGGCCCTTCTTCATCGTCATCATCGTCTGATCTTCAACACAGCCTCCAGCAGGGACTTCAAGGGCTGCAAGGCCTGACAGGCTTACAGCATATCAGTGGTCAAGCATTGCAGGTAAGTTTCTGTCTCCATTATTGCTGCAGTGTGTAACTTATTAAGTCGTTTCAGCTTGGGTATCACATACAGAACCAAGTTAATATGAACTGATAGTTCATCAAGAAGAACATCAATGATTGCGGACACAAATTGTTCTGTATTGAAGTGATTATAGGTTTCATGACAGATGTGAACAACAATATCATATTCAACCAAAATTACTACACCCCAAAGCAATGTCCTAATGCAAAGCTGGACAAAAAGAATTAATTACAGAATAGCCAGGTGCGTTGAATACAGAAATTTCTTCTTAATAAAGCCAATGTTCACACATTGACAAAATATCTAGATTATGGGTGTCCAAGGAAATTTAAAATTCTGGGAGTTTATTCTTTTGGGGCTTGTCGTTCAGCTAAAATCTAGTCTAGTGTTACAGTAGAAACTCAAAAATACGTAACTTGAAATTTACGAAATTTTGATTTTACGAAGCAAAATCTTCTGTCCCGACCAAAAGGGTATCTAAGTGTATGTAACAGTGCGCAATATTACGAAATAACGAAGTTTTAAAATTACGAACCTCGGATCTTGGTCTGAAGTGAAAAAGTTACTCGTTTATACGAATAGTGATGGATCATAGTGACATTTTTCGGTTCTCCTTTTCAGAGTTAAACATCTTATTAATAATCGTCGCCGAATACATTATGCACTGAATGTATTACCTGAACGATATCTCATTTTTCAATGCTTCAATAGTAAAGGTGTGGTTTCGCTGGGGCGTCTGCGTCCAGCAATTGGAAGTCACTCCCGTACTTATCCAATGTGTATAAAATGTGTTCGGTTTCACTGATACGTCTCGGCTGTTGAGTTCGACGGCTGATGCCCGACGTGTACGTCTCGACTGCTTCCAGAGCAATCGAGACGCAGACGCCTAGTTGGGCAGTCCCAATTTTCGGTGATTTTTCTGCTCTCCTCTCTTCGAATTTTATATTACGCGTCCTTTCCAGCTCTTTTTTGTAAAACTACTTGCAACATTGGTCGTCCTCTTCTTCGTCTTCCAACAAAACTAAATCGTCACCATCCATTTCAGCTTAAAATCAACTCACTCTCAGGAAACACAAAGCGATAACAAATTTGTAATTAAACTAAATCCACATTCTCCCACATCGCCCAGCCGCAGAAACTGGATGTAGTTGACTGAATGAAACCACCCGTCCGCGTTGTCCAGCTGCGACGTCTAGACGTGGCGGCTGGACGTGGCCGCTGGACGCCCCAGTGAAACCAGACCTTAAGGAAGACTGAATCGTAGGCATCGTAGCACATAAAATATGGAACCAATCAGACAAAAAATGCATTCGGCTTTGTTACCACAAGTCCACAGAGTTGCCAGCGAGTAAAATAATGTAAATTAGGCGTGTACGGACATACTCGCCCACGAGAGACTAATTTCTACTACCAGCATTTTCCTTTCATGATCCCTGGCATTTTTTGCTACCGGTTTTCCCAAGCATTAATCCATGATGAATATTCCTGGTATAGCATTCGTTTGCTGCATGTGTGTGCTCAAAAACTATGACATGTATCGGAGATGGTGCTATATTGTTCGAGCGGTAGATTCAGTTGTGAATATAACCCAAGGAAGCATTTTTTTCTCACTATTTCAGACTGATTTCACTCAACCTTGCTCCACGGCATAATTATTCCGGCTGGCAATAGCTATCATCGAAAGAATTTCCCGCCCTAATTGAGCGTTTTGATGTATACTTCGAGCAAGGTATTGCCCTTCCCTTCTTCCGTAGCCAAGAGCCAAGAAAACCAGGGAAAATACGAGTTGGCTTGGTTCGTACGACCAATGACTCTTATGCGCATTAATTCGAAAGTATGACCAGCGCTGGACGCATAATCAAAAGGAAAAGGTTGAGGCATAATCAAAGGGAAAAAACACTCAAGCACCCATACATATTTGTATCGGAAAATGGTGTAGGTACCATTCTCCCCTTTCGCTTCAACCCAGTGATGGAAAAAATATCCTAAACTAGAGCTCAGCTGTGTTCCTGCAAATTGATTGAGAATTAAATAAGGGTTTTGTAGCTTAATCCTTGTTAGAGATATAAACAAGAAGAGGATAAGTGGTACCATCCTATGAGATGCTGAAAGTCACTTTGTCGGAGAGGGAGCATAAAACTTCATCAGCATCGTAGCCGGATTGGAAGCACTTGAATCTACCCCGTACGACCCCCCGCATCCCCCCTCATCCCCCGATGTCCCCCCCTCGGGAGGACATCGGGGGTGGGAGTTACCTACCAGTGCGGAAGCAGGACACTGGATTGGTCAGGATCTTAGGGTAGGGGCATAGGGGGTTGAGGCATTACTTGTCACAAGTTGGCAGTTTATTGGCTGTAACCCCCAGCAATTTAAATCGATAGATCACGATCTTGAAAAGAAACAAACTTGAGGCTTGTAATGAAAATGACCAAGTCCTGATTTCTCCTAATAAGAATGAAATTTTTCTAACTCGGGATACATTACATCCATTCCAAATTGTTAATAACGTCAACTCCCAGTTCAGTTTGCATTTATCCAAATGAGAGGCCATGGTGGGAGCGATGATGGAGCGAAGCAAAGCGCAATAATAAATAACTTTTTTTTGGTAATTGAGTGATTCTCTCGACAGAAGAGCTGAAGTATTTTTTATAATACACATTCATTCGATTGTTGTAATTCTTCTACAATTCTTATTCACTAATTCCCTTTTATAAGACTGCCCGAATGGACCGGAAATTAAGGAAATGCAAAATAGAAATGCCCGCACATTCCCATATTGTTTTTCCCCCACCCGGCAATCCCCACCAGGAAAATTCACCCTGCTTTCCATCTCTGTTGCTCTAAAACGGCACTTACTCTTCACTATCACCTTTTTCACTTCCGGCGAACCTATCAAACGCTTCCCTTCTCTCCCATACTGGTCATGTTTCCCCTCAAGTCTCTCTCCCCCCCTCCCTGCTCTTTAAGGTTGGCACGAGCCATCGCCTTCACACTGAAGCCCCCGTTCCAGCCCTCCAGGAGATCAGGCCCCTTCTAGTACCCCCTCCGTCCCACTCAACTCTACACTAGGTCAGGATGCAATGTCCCACGCTGACTTTGCCGGCCACCGATGGCCCCTCTAAGTAAAAGCCCCCCACTCTCCAAAGGCATGTCCTCCTTCTCTGCGGACGCAGCCGGTTGAGGCAAGGGAGGAGGAAGATAAGATGTGACTATTCGGCATAAAGCCGATGATTCATTCGAGGAAAAAGTCCGAAAACGTTGAATTTTGAACCGGAAGTGACCCAAAAAAAATAAAAATGGCAGATTTTTCGACTTTTCGAAATGTAGACTTTTTGTTTCTCCTTAATATCTTTTGAACTATGCGTCGGATCTGAAATCTGATGGAATTTTCACAATGGCGAATTGAATTACATAAATGTTAAAAAATAATTTAAGGCTCTAAGATTAATGGTTTTCTCACCAGAGGTCCTCGAACACAATTTCATAGAAAATTTCTATTTTTTGCGTTAATTTATTTTTAGCTCCGAAACTAAGATTCTGATTGAAAAATGTTTCCTTCAAAACATTTAGATCTCTGTGAGACATACAATTTGATGTCTTTTGTTTTTTTCTATCTTGTATAGTGCTCTTGTTACATGGTGCCAAGACCCAGTTTCTCGGCGATAGCTTCTAAACTAAGAGTCGGACCTCCAATCTGTTGACGGCGTTTTATAGACCTCAACAAGACCTACAACCTTACGTCTACCCTTACTCTCTATCTATTATAGTTCGCAGGCAACATGGTGCCAAAATCAACACGGTTCCCGCGCTGTAACTTTTGAACGGTCGGTCGTAGATCGAATCTGAAGAAAAATTCGTCTAAAGGTTTTCAATTATCTAAAAGATGCAACTTACCGTGTCGTTCTGCGCTTCGTAGTTTTGTCACCAGAGGTCCGAAGACCCGGTTTATTTGCAATAGCTCCTGTACTATGAGTCAGATCTCAAATCTGTTTCTGGTATTTTATAGATCTCGTGGAGGCCTACAACCATACGCATATTCTTACCCTCTATGACTTATAGTGGACTTGCGACATGGTGCCAAAGTAAACTTTTTGGGAAATCACCTTGTATGCTGTCGTGTACTGGTAAAGAGGTAACTTGAGGAGTGGAAGGAATGGAGTTCGATTCTCTGAAGTGGAAATTTTACTATTTCCGTGTAGAGGGCGAAGCCCCAAGAGCCTTGGCGAGCTTCGCGAGCGAGCTGTCATATAGCCTTCTAACAAGCTTCCATGATAACTTATTTTAAATTATAGTTCGCCATGGTGCCAAATTCGGATATTTCACTCTTTCCACTGTAGCTTCTATACTAGATGTCGGATCTCACATCTGTTGACAGTTTTTAATACATCTCGTGGAAGTCAACAACCTTAAGCCTATCATTACACTCTTTGACTTACAGTGTAATTGCAACATGGTGCCAAGGTAAACTTTTTCGGATAAAACACTATGCTCTCGTGTACTGGTATAAAGGCAAATTTATAAGTGGAAGGAATGGAGTTCGATTCCCTGAAGTGGTAAATCTTATAAGCCCGTGTAGAGGGCGAAGCCTCCAGAGCCTTGGCGAGCTTTGCGAGCCGTCGTATAGGCTTCCAACAAGCTGTCATGGTAACTTCTCTTACACTTATAGTTCACTGAAACATGGCGCAAAATTAACATTTTTTTGTTTTTCCACTGTAACTTATAAACTAAAAGTCGGAGCTCAAACCTGTTTACAGTTTCTTGTAGATCTCAGCAATGCCTACAACTTTATCCATACACTCTATCATTTATAGTGTCTTAGCATCATGGTGCCATAATAACATTTTGTCAGTCACCCATAAAAATAAGGGGCGAAGCCCATTATCCAGGGGTTCTAGGGTTCGGAGCCCCCTAGCGAGCGCAGCGAGTAGTCTATATATTGTTTCTCCTTAGCTCTGTCTCTAATGGTGTCTGTCTTATTTCATTAATAAATTTTCAAAAAGTTGTGAGTTTATTCATTAGCTGGAAAATTAACTATTAGGTTATGCCCATTAATAGCATCAAGTGTTTTTTTAACTGCTTTCAAACCTTTCTTCCCCGATATCACTTTTTGTCATCTTTGTGGAGGTATCCCTTACCCTAAAACTACCTCAAGTTCATAGTTTTAGCATAGATAGATAGAAAAAATATTTATTGTTCAGGAAATAAATCCATAAAAACAAAAATAATAATAATACAGTTTGCAGGCACATCGATAATTACAAAAAAGAAAAAACATTAAAAATATCTATATATAATGTCATCACATTTTATAACATAACAAATGTATTTATGTAAAAAAGGCAAATGGAGTTATACACCAAGCCAGATTTGTTGCAACACAAAAACTCATGTATTCATTACTTAACAAATAACAAAATTGTACAGTAATTAAGGAACCATAATAACTTGAAAACAAATTTGAGAAAAAAATAGGAGTAAATTATGTTTTTCCTGGGAAAGTAAATAATCATGATATTTCATTTTAAATGTTTTAACAGGTATGTAGTTTTTAATTGCAATTAAGCATACTTCCTTTCCAGGACTCCTTTCCTTTAGTATGGTGGCTGGCATGTAGTGGATATGGTATCTGGGGATTGGTATGATAAATTACAGAACAACCGGCTGCTTGAACAACTTCCACTTTAATGATCAAGTTTTTGCTTGGCCACTGCCTGCCGTGCCATCTACATGTTATTCATTTTTTTTACAACAGTGGATACTTTAATATTTTTTCATTATGCTGATGAATTAAGGCAAACGTTCCACATACTTTATTACTCCACGAAGATCTTTTTGAATGAGAAGAGTAACTTTCTAATTCCACAAATTTATTTCACATGTGACCTAGGTTTCGACATAGCAAGTCATCATCAGGTACATTTTTACAGAAGACACAAGTATGTTTATTCAGTAAGATGGGGGAAAAAGAGGGGAGGGGGAGTTTTAGGGGATGATGTGGTTGAGTCTTAGGTGTGGAAGAAAGGAAGGGATAGATAAAGATAGGGATAATTGTCAGGATGGGGGTGAGGACGTTTCTGGAGGAGTTAGGGTTGAGTTGGGATTTAAGGTATGGGAAACTCTCCGTGTGCTCACAACAACACTGAATGCCCAAGGAGGGGGTAAACACACAAAGTTACTCTTCCCATTCAAAATGCTGAGCAAATTCCATGATGTCATGCTGGAAACAACATTTTCTACAGAGATCTATTTTGACGGCCTACAGCCAGGGCTACGGCATACAGCCAGGACGGCCTACAGTCCTTATAGATTGAGGGGCCCTGTGCAAATGAAACTTGGGGGCCCCCAACTTTGTTTACTCTAATGATATCGTTGTATTTTTTTAGCATATTTCATGGAAAGAAGGAAATTAACTGACAAACTGGCTAATGAGTTCAAATAATTTACATATGTAGGTACTAAGTTGTAGGTAATTTCAGGGTAATAGGCAGGTTTCCCCGTGCCGTCTGAAAAGGGCAAGCCCTGGTGGGGCCCCAAGCTAGGTGCATGGCCCAGCACAGTGGCACCCTAGGGATGGCCCTGATCACAGCATCATTTTCACAGCCATTTCCGAGAACAATTCTTTGGAAATTTACTTGAAAATGATGCTGTAAGCCATCATAATCGATTGCGGTGGAACAAAAAAGTGTGTGAAATATTTTTAAGTACCTTTGATTTTTCAACATGGTAAAAGTTTAAAAATTCCACAAATACGCCTGGATCTGTCGTGCTTATTCTTGATACTTTTAGAATTGGTCATGTATTCCAAAAGGTAAACATATTGCGTGGTCAGAGGATTTAACAAAACTCAGTATTTCGTAAAAAATTAGATTTAAAGAACATGAGGTGGATAAAGTGTGGTAACCTCTTACTGCAAGTCTAAGGTGATTTGGTACTTCATCTGTGATTAATTATCATGTCCTAAATTGCTAGTTAATAAGATGGCCAACTGACCATGATTTTTGATAGCATACCAAACAATTCATCACATTTAGGCAAACCTCTCCCTCTCTCACATGTTGATGTATAATGGCGATTGATTCTCAGTCAAAGTTTATTGTATAATTTATGGATGGTAGTTTATAAACTACTTATCAGTTATTATTAATAATGGAAGTCGTCCCCATACGTAATCTTATTTTTCCTTCTCTCTCTAACATGTTAGGAAATGTGACTTCAAATGACCTATTATTCCTTTGTATTCTTCCACCTTTTCACTGCCCTCCAGAAAAATCAATACATATAAATTCCTTGAATAAATGTTACATATCATATTTTTCAGTTTTTTGCTTTTTGTCGCATATTTACAGAGTGAAATGTTATGACAAGGTATGGATTTCCTGTTGTAGTATGGTTATTAAACTGTAAAAAAATACTCAAATACATAATCATAACAATTATGTGTTTTAATGTTACTAAATTCATATTGCTAACTACCTGAACCTAAAAGGTGATAATTGCATGTAGTAGAGCCTAGTGCCTCACAATTTGGTGTAAATTACTTAAATATTGTTCCTTGTCTTATGTCTTTTGTATTGAAAACCCTTCCCAATTCTCTTGTTTCTGTTTGTATAGAGCCTACAGGCTTTAATCGGAGGCCCACCTCCCCCCCCACCCTTGTCTGTGGGTCGTGGCATTGTTGGAGGGGCGTCTAGACACCAGGGTGGCACAGTTCACCATCACCCGCACCACAATCCACACCACCCACACCTTGGGAGTGGTGTATACGGTGATGAACCTCCACCCCCTCCGCCTCCAAACGTGGCACCCCCATCTCCCCCTCCCGGGGCATCAGACGATGAGGGCTCCACTGCTGCCACAGATGGCAGCACCTTGAGAACATCACCTGCCGAGCAGGTTTGTTAAGTTTCGAATACTTGGCAAAACCGTGTGTGTGGTGGAAATAATTTTCTGCTGAGAATTCTAAGAACCAACATTTCATTTTTCATTCAACTGTTCCTATAAAGCCACCAAAAATCCACAGGGAGGAGGGTGCCTCAGTAGCTTAACTGGTTAAAGCTCTTAGTGTGAAATCAAGGGATCCGGGTTCGAATCCCGGTCAAGGCAAATGAATTTTTCTCTGTGGAATATCGCACCTACATTTCATTATTCTAAAATAATGTGTGTAGATTCTTACTACTTACTGTTTGGTAGTCTTTGGGGTACGATGTTGAGTTTTAGGTATTTTTGTTTTCAATATTTTTGTTTTAATTATATAGATTAAAAGTTTTTTCAATCCAAAAAGGTTTGATAGGTTCTCAAATCTGTGGCAATAACTTATATGCCAGCCTCAGTAGTGATGGGGTGCTTACCCTAAGGTCATGGGTTCCTGTTTCACGTAGGTGGGTTATCCCCACTGAGGGTATGGGGATATGTGATGTATCAGAGTTAACTGTCAGAGAACTGCACAGTCCTAATTTTGCTCTGATTAAAGACCCTGTTATTGATATTACTTGAAATGGAAATGAGTTATTGCTTGGAATTCTTTGAAACAACATTACTTTATTTGTATGTGTTGGCGTACAAAATATTTACCCTCAAAAGTTAGCCGGATTCCTGTAGAAAAACCAAAGATTTACAATGTTGACTTACATGATGGTTACAGATAGACTTCAGGGTTTTGGAAAGGGAAATGAAATAATGAATTGGGACTTGGGTGGGGGGGCAAAAATACTCCTTCTAAAGGGTTAACGGATATTGAGGTGGAGAGAATAGTTAAATAATACATGTTTATTACTATTTTGTAGGGAGGAAGTGGTGCTGGTAGTGACAGTGGAGGCGATAGCATAACCGGTGACCAAAACATATCTGGTCGAAGCTCTGCATATGATGATGGGGCTGGAGGTCATCAGGGTGCGGTGAGCAGTGGCACTGGTGTAGGTGGCGGCAGCCGCAGCTCGGTCGCCCTCCAGCAAATGAGCTCCCACGAGGAAGAGGAAGGGGCTGCCAGTGGAGGGACCGGTGGCAACAGGGGTGGTGGGGGTGCAGCAGCCTTGAGTGGAGAGGCTAAGCACCTGCGTTACCTTCGTCTGTTGTTGCTTGAGAGATTAGTGCGTTATATTCCCAGGCTGAAGAAAGTGGGTGGACTTAGATCTATTCCATTTATGCAGGTAAGTTGAGTTATTTTCAAGGAGTATACCTTGTTACTTGAGGCTTGCATGTCGTCAATACTTTGGTCCCACAAGTTCAATCATTCCCCTCTGCAAATAAAATAGCATATTTCTTATCAACAGGAGAGGTGAAATCCTGAGAAAAACTGAGAAAAATTACTTCCAGGGCATAAACACCAGATTGGAATTTTCCACTCACAGTGAGATGAAAAAGAATAGCAGTAATAAAGGAATGAATTATTGCATTAACTGATTACTGCCTTTGGTTTTTAAATTAACAAATATTCACTTCAAATTTGAAGCAAAATTATTCTTTCAAGTGAAATATATTTTGTCATTCCATTCATTTTTGACATTTTTTAACTATTAAGGGATGGTTGGGGATATCTAATATTTTTTGTTAAAATTTCAATTTGCATTTCATCATGGTAGGTGTTACATGTAGAAGAAATTCTATCAATATTGACATTCTACACATTGCAACCGATGGCCAAAATATACCATCCTGTACCTTAGGGCAGTATTCTCAAGAAATATATATGATCACATCACACCAACATGAAAAAGACTTGTTAACACAGTGAAACATTTGTTAAGGCGGTTTTACACGGCAAATGATCTTGCGCATAATCATTCGAGCATTAATTCGCGAATTAATTTCAATGATGACCTTCAAAGTTCCCGTTTTACACGGCGAATTAATTCAGTGAATTTTCTGCGGAGACTGAATGCGCAGTAGTAGATCTATCGATTGTATATATCGATTACGGGAGATTTCTGACCAACATAGCTGTTTCGACAGACGAAACAGATGGAGTTTTGTTTTATTTGTCTATATCATGAATATTATAGATACTTGGATATTCGCTTACATTATTTTTAGGTTTAGATATTCGTTTACATTATTCACTTAAATACTGATTAACTTTAGTTTAGTGAGTGACATTATACTATTGAAGATGGGCCGTGATGAGACAATTTTAGCGACCGCTGCTGCTGTGTTTATTAAGGCTGTTTTACATGAAAGATTTTGTACAAACATGTACGTGATATTGTACATTTGTCTCAACGAAATTAGAACAGGTTTTATTTTCCGTTCAGGGATTGAGATATTGGCACAAGCGGTCATACAGTGTGCCGTTTTACACTATACATTTTGCCTCATGCAAGAGTTCACAGAAGAGTTTGTACCAGTTTGTACAAACAAACGAACCATGTAAAACGGCTTTGCGGCAGCCATAATTTTGTCACAATCAATATTTTATAATAAGAGTTTAATTCTGCGAATTGATGTGAACTCACTATCAAAACAACGAAGATGGTCACCCGATATTAATACCATGGTGACATCAAATGAAATTATTGCAGTAAATGACATGTGGTGCTTGCAGCAGGTCTGATTAAGATCTGGACAAAATGTTTTGAAATAATGCAGTTCTTTGGATTAGAAATTGATGATGATATGTTAAAAAATGTTTGTAAAAGAACGTCGGAAATCGATCAAAAAATAATCCCCATTCGGGGGTTGTGAAGCGGCTGTTGACACTCGCATCCTCAATAGGAGTCGGATACACTACCCACTTGCCTATTTATTTTGAGCCTAATTATGATGAGCATTTTTACAAATATATATCTGATATATTCAGTCAGCAGTGAGGAATGAATGATATACTATGAATACAAGGATGATTATTTCAATAAACAGGTCCAATGAGAGATCATTGCACTAAGATCTGTTCTGTGTTTCTGCATTTGGCAGTATCTCCCATAGTCATTAGCCTAAAACTTTGATGAAAGCTGTAGTGTAGATATCGTTGATATATTTACGAACATTTTTCTGCCATCCATCCTGAAATCAAAATAGGGCCAGATTTGTTGTACTCATTGTACTGCAGCCCAGAATAAACAATTCAAGGTCTGGTCAGATCTATAGGATTAGGTTAATCCTTTGAGATTTCAATCTTTTCAGATTGCAAAACCTCCAAGATAGTTATAACCAAATGACCATTCCATGTCTGCCAAAGCATGTGCATTGCATCCTGCCTACAGAGATATTTATTTCCTAATACATACATTGTTTTGGCTTTCCTTTCCTTCATTATATGTTATTATGAGTTTGCTTTAGCGAAGTGAGGTGATTCAATATCAAAACAACCAAGATGGATGTAGTGCACTCGTATCATGCGATCATTCACGGGATCACGTGATAGAAAATAGAACATGTTCTACTTTTGGTCGCATGATCAAGAATTCGCCGAATTTTCCATATTACACGAGGCATTAACGTCATGGGCATGATCATTGGAATGATCATTTGCAAGATCATTCGCCGTGAAAAACGGGCTTTATAAGTTATCCAAGTTAATCAGGATATACTGCACACAACTGAATATAAGGTATAATCTATTATATACAATTTATACAGTGAAACCTCTACTAAACGAAATTCAAGGGACCGATAATTTTCCAGTTCGTTTATCGGGAGTTCGTTTGTCGGAGGTGCTTTTCACGTTGCATCACTCCAGGGGCAATGTAAATAATCTACTTCTTGTACCTTGAATTTCAGGAAAAAAGGTATGAAGAACTCAATTAAAGGTAAAATTTCCACTGAGGATAGAATACTTTTATCCTTACTGCTCCCTTGCCTCATAGAGAACCGTGGAATAGCAACTAAGGTATTTCAGCAAGTCCTGCTAATTATACCATTTACTGCGATTTCTAAAGGCCGATTTATAGTTGGCATGAACGTCAAACTTTAACCATGAATTGTTTTCGCGTTGACGCCAACCTGTTACGATCGCCGTCAACTAGAATGTGCGTCGGTAACCATTGGTCGCCTTCATTCATCTTTGCTTGGATGCAGATGTTTACATGCAGCCGATTGCCAACATGTGTTGATTTGTTTACTATCTACAAAAGAGCGAGAACATGGACGAGTACGAGTATTATCAACTCGTAATTGCTGTGATAATTGTAGTAGTGGGTTGGAACCTGTGTATTCAGCTCGAGGGTGAAGTACGCGTTGACGACAATCGTAAACTGGCTTATCTTCCCGCCCAATGCATCACAAACACGCTAGAATTAATGATAGTAGTTTCTTATGCCGCCACTTTCAAGAACTCTAACTTAACACGGTCACATCCGCGGCTCATTCAAGGTTTTTGAGAACTGCTCCGTAAATACAGCACGATATATTTTGGTTTTCGTTCCGCCTGCTACTTTTTTTCGAGAATTATTTTCAAGATGGCGGTGAGCGAAAAAAAACAATAATCACATTTGAAACGTTCGAATTAAAAAAAATAATGTTACTACAGCAATAAAAATATTTAGGAATGCGCGCAACGTAAATGACCACTGAACGAGATTTCTTTGCATTAGATGTGTTTCAAGTATGCTAAAGAAATTTTCAAGCCCGCGATATGATAGTCAACATTTGACATTTTATAAATCAAGCATGGATAACAATTTTTGCAAAAGCGTGGAGAATAAATTACGAACTTACCTTGCAAATAAGTAGATAAATTACCAGACGTAATAATTGCCACTTAAGGCAAAACCAGGCTTCAATCGCAAAGATTGTAATTATTCATTTAAGTATTCTACCAGCTGATTGGTATGTTCTTGGTGTTGAGGTCCGTAGTTTTAGCGAAAGAAAAGGAACGTCCGGTTAACTTTTTCGAGGTTTTATTCACGTGACCAGGTCATTTTGGTACAACACTTCTGTCACAAATTCAAATTACAATCAGTTCACAAAAAAAAGAAAAGAAAATCACTTCGCGTGACTTGCGCTGCCAACCTATAAGTTCCATTCTTTTCATTACCAACCAAAAATATTTTTAGCACTTGGTCAGTCTCAATCTCACGAAATTGAACAGCAGTAACACTCGAGAGCAACCATTTTTCACTCGAAAAGATAGAAATTATAAACTCACGATGATGAAGCGCAGTAAAACTCAAGAACGCCGACCAAATCACTTACCACGCTGCTAACACTTGACGCAAAATACCGGAAATGCAATTAACTGAATAAACAACAACGACTTTTCTGATTGGCTTGTTTGTACGGAGTCTCTGATTGGTCCTAGTCACTTTCAAATAAGCAAAAACGGCAAAAACTTCGCAACATATTCAAAATTAGCCTTTTTTTTGAAAATACGTTATGAAGAGGTAAATATTATAATACAGGGCTAATCTTTCATTTCGTTTATCGGGAGTTTTCGTAGAGCAGGAGTTCGTTCATTAGAGGTATTTACCAATGCATTTAAATAGGAATTTGGCGGGACCAATAGCATTTGTTCGTTCATCGGAGTTATTCGTTTATCGGGAGTTCGTTAGGTAGAGGTTTCACTGTATATGGTAGAAGAGCCTAGTCAATAGCTTGCTTGAAGCACTTCTTGCCACTTATTTCACACGTTATTTGCTCGACAGTGTTCATCAATGCCATCTGCATAGGCCTCTTCAATATTCCCTAATAGCACGAAACACCAAACAGATTTGCTGAAAGTTACATCTATATGTATTAGTAAGTGAGCAAGGTATATCAGATGGGATTTGAATTTTAGTATGTGTGACTGAATATGATGTGTGACCAAATGAAGTATTACTGAATATTTTCATAAAGGTTACGTAATGGATGTTGGCTAGACGAACGTAAATGTATCAAGTAAATGGATGTGATGCATGACTGGACAACATACAATCAAGGTCTCATATCGAAGCATAAATAATGAACTGAAAATTACTATTACCACCTAACCTTTGCTACTCGAATGAATTTCACTAACCATTTAGGCAAGGTATAAACTCACCCCTTCCATCTTAATGGTTCCCATACTAAAATGTACTTATCCATTGCTCATCAAACAATTTTGCTATTGTCATTTCTGTTAATGAATTTGAGCAACTAGTGAACAGTAGAAATATTCTTCTATTTCCTTTTAGGTGGCTGGATCATAAAATAAATGTCAGTACATTTTTTTATTTGTCATATTTGTGGAAAGAATCTACTATAATTCAAATATGTGTGTTAACTTTTATGAAATTAAATCATGATGCATGATTTCCAGGTAATTCTTATGCTGACGTGTGATTTGGATGGTGAAGAAGAGAGGGATAGAAAGGTTGCCGAGTCTCTACTGAATGCTCTCGTGTTGGAACTACAAATCGGTCAGGCAGACACAAAACCAGATGGTGGTAAGAAGACTGAGGGATCTGAAGAGGTTACTCCATCAGGACACCCCCAGGAACAACCTCTGGACATTTCTGTGCGAACACCTCAGAGGGAGGTGCAGCTGATCATCATCAGGTTGCTCAGTAAGTTGGCTTTTGAAAATGCACAGCCAGTTCAAGTGGAAACAAACATTTATGGTTCCACTGGAGCTAGGTTTTGCTTTGCTTTTGTGGAGAGGAAGTTTAAATCACATCCTCAAGGATAGGGCACTGTGTTTTGATGTGGCACTGTGTTTTGATTGGGCACGGTGTTTTGATAGGGCACTGTGTTTTGATAGGGCACTGTGTTTTGATGTGGTACTGTTTCCTATTCACGGAAGAGAAAATTTCTTTTCCCTGTGGTGGATATGACTCCTCTCCCACCATGAGACACCTACTGAGTGTGTGATGAATACTGAAAAATACACTTATTCGCTTGGGATCAGCAATTTCATTGAATACATTCCTGAAAACAACCCTGATTGTTGTAGCCGAGTGATGTCTTTTAAAGCAAACTGGTAATTTTAGCAAAGTTAAATTATTTTGACAAAAAACATGTGGAGTAGATTTCTTTTAGCACTAAGATAACTTTAACTCTTGAAATGAGGATTTCACAGCTGTTCATAGATGCTGATGTTGTTGAAGTTTTGCTGCATTTGGAGCCTGTTTGGCTCTTATGTTTCTCACCTATTTCAGCGAGCATCTTGACTCCTGAAGACGCTCGCTGAAACATGTAAAACCATGAGCCAAACATCCTCCTAGTGCAGCAGAACTCGAGAGCCACATCAGCAACTCAAACTCTTGGTTAATTATTATTTTTAGTGTGTTGTGAGTGGTTCAAAATTACCACAAACCATTGGCACACCCTCAAAACCTAATTTACTTACCTATCCTGGTTTTTCCATCTTGAATCGAGTTATTTATTGCAAGAGCTGGTTAATCTTAAATGGAAGACCTTTCTGTAACAGTTTGTTGGTCTTGAAAAATGTACCAGCAATAATCAAAACTTAACTAATATTCCCAGTTAGAAGCTAGAGATGATGATAGTAAAGCCAAGAGGATATTTGATGAGGAACTGCTCTGACATGGTGATTTTAAGTAACTTGATATTGCATAAAGGCTGATTTCCCAGCCCTATGGATTTCTGTAATAGCAAGATGCTACTATGCATATGTATTGTCTCTAATACTCCTAAAAATCTGTCAATAAAATTGTTTTAGCTCTTGCATTTTGCTTACCATGTTAATGTCATTCAACAGATGTGCTAATGTCTCGAACCAAGTCAAGCTACAAGGGAACAGGAAATGGAGACAACTCTGGCTTCGTTGCAAGTATCACTGCCTCCACATTAATCCAGGCTGGTGTTGTTGATCACTGCTTACACTGGCTAAAGGCTCTCTTGCAGCATTGGAAAAGGTATGTTGGTTCAGTGCCTTTACTTTTTTTAAGAGAGCAATTTATTTTCCTTTGTTGAGACTAATATCTAAAATATCAAAGGATTCATGTAGGATAAGAAGTGATGAATCGGGTAAATTACGAACTATTTCTAATCGACGATTAATTGCCTTTCAATCACGCGAGTGCCATTTATTGTTCAATAACCTTATTACGAATGAGCTTACCTATTGTTTATTTCTGATATTTTTCTTTGCGTGAATATTGGCATTTCTCATTGTTTATTTCCAATCGCATTTTCAAATACTGTAATAATAAGAAAGAAAACAGTGTAAATGACCTGATTTATTTTAGGCCTAAAATGGACTTGACAAATTCCAGAAAAAGGCGGCTAGTAAATTAGTAAGAGTAAATTAGCAATATTCCAAGCCGTTGATGAGGGGAAGCGGAAGATAGACATAGCTGAAACCTTTGGAATACCACCATCCACCCTGAGATCCATTTTAAAAAAATGTAAAGAAACTGAAGATGCTGCACATAGAGGCTGAATGCTGCATGTGGGTTGATAGTATGAATTGCTACAAAGTGGACGTCTCGATCGTGGATACTAGTCGTCTCGATCTTGGGAGTTAAAATTCGCGGCATTAATACTCAAATAAAACAAACGAATGCCGCAATGCGCAAGTGAAAGGGCGCGAATGCGACCAAGCGGTAATCATTTTGAATACTGGTCATCTTCGTAACTAAAACGAGATTTTTAGGCTATTAATAATAAAGTGAAGTCATATCTGGTAAACAAATCTCTTTAAATGATCAATTGAATGCTAAGCTATTTAAAGTATTCCGATATAGTTACATTCGTGGCTGATAATTACTCTTGTACATGGTTGTGAATGAATTCACATGATTGATACTCGTTGGAAAGGTGTAAGAAGTTGTTATTACAACACTCGTAAGTTGTAACCTTTCCAAGGAATATGACATAAGTAGTGTGGGAGTAAGGAGAGCAATTTCCGCTGAATATTTCGTTCCATAGAGGTAGCTGCGCAGTCAGGGGAGTCTTGTCTCAATACGAACAGCGGAGGTTTTTTGAAATTAGAGAGGTAAGATAGGAAGAGGTTTCCCTTGGTTGCATACAAATTTGGCGGGACCTAGAAGATAATACGATAACCGGAGGTTTACGATAAGAAGAGGTTTACTAGGTAGAGGTTTTACTGTATAAAGAAAAATGTGCTAAGAAGCTTCATAGGCTTAGTCCAAACTACACGAAAATTGTGCAAAGATGCTTCATTGCGTAATCATTCATTGGAAAAAAGAGCGGCAAGTTAGTTGTCGTGATGTAAATTTCCACGGGGCTTGGATGGAGGTTGATTCTTCCGATTTTTGGGATTTCTGCTGCGAAAAGCTGGAACGTCGCAGTGGAAATCCTGAAAATCGGAAGGATTCCGAAAATCTGTGTACACCCTGTGGGCATGAATACACATTTTAATATACTTTCATGAATTATAGCTTCGTAAATCATGCAAGTACGTCGCAAGAGTACATCTTAATTTAAGGAAACAAAAAAAAGAGCTTCATCGCGATGTTTTTGAAAGATACTCGTTCGCACGAAATTTGATTTTACGAAGTGCCGATTTTTCTGGTCCCTTCGACTTCTACTAATTTCGAGTTTCTACTGTAATTTAAAATTTCAATAATATGTGAAATAACAGAAAAAAGCAGCATTCAAACATTAGTATCAGGTTATACAATTCAGGCATTCAGGCAACACGAGTTTCCTCATATATAATCAAAGTTAAAGGATGAGAAAACACATGTAAATTGCAATGACAACAATTGCTGGGTTAAATGAAAATTATTGTGCACCCAAAACTTTATGATTGAAACACTTTGGAATGGTATCACATCGGTCCACATTATATATGTGATATGTACCTCTAGAATGAATATCATGAGTCTGCAGGCTCTTGACTTTTAGTATTAAGTAGTGGAGTTGGGTGTACTAGCATTGAAGGTTTTAATTCTGACTACTTAATTGTCCTTTTTGCGTGGTCAGCTCTAGTGTTGAAGAGCAAGCTCCTCCATCTTCTGCTGCACCTGGAGGTAGTGGGGGTGGAGTTGGTGCAGCGACAGTCAGTGTGTCTTCCAGTGGAGCAGCTGCCAGTGGTTCTCTGCTCCGTCCACACCACCCATCTTCCCTGCCAGACATGTCACCATTCTTCTTGCGGCAATATGTGCGTGGATGTGTAGGAGGGGATGTGTTCACGCAGTACCCTCACCTGCTGACGGAGATGTGTCTTCGATTGCCATACCAGGTGCATAAGCACCATGGACACCATCACCATGGACACCACCACCACAAGCACCACAGGGGCCAGACGCCACCTCCTCCTCAGCAACAACAACAGTCTGCGCAAGGCTTCGACCAGGTTAGTCAATGTGATTACCTTAATGTGCATTTCAAAAAGTGTTAAAAAAAATTGCAATTGAAATGAAAGAATTTCATATCAATATTTGTTTTCATTTGCACATTTGGAAAACTAATGCTTGCCTGCAGGTCTGCTAGAGCACTGCATACCATTGGAATGAAAATTGGCTTAACCAAAATTGATGAACAACCAGTTACAGATCTTGCAAAACTTCACATCCTCTCCCAAAGTTTGATCTTATAAAACTTAGTGAACCATTTGATAAAATGTTTTGTGGAATATAAGTGTGAAAATATAAATCCATGTTAGTAGCAACCAAACAACTGTAACCTAATGTGTGGCTCTTTTAAAGGCACCTAGTATTCACTGTCCATGTCGTGTACATGAAATTGTAAACTTCTAATAGAATATTTTTTCTCCTATATCATTTGGTTCCAAATGCAGGAGTGGCATTTCTACCTTTGCGAATATATGATGACTCCTCAAACACCATTTGTGAGGAAGCATGTAAGGAAATTGCTTCTGTTCATTTGTGGCAACAAGGACAAGTACAGGCAGCTGAGGGATCTTCATGCATTGCAGTCTCACATGAGAGTAAGTACCTCTAGTGTATCATCCTGATATGGGGAACATACATAAAACTTATTCCTCATTGTTGAGTGGTGTACATGTCAGTATATTTTCTAATGATCTCAAAATAATCCACATGTATATGCTTCAATCACAGGCATAAATAGTTGCCTTTAAAAAGTGCATGCAAATTTGAAAAATTCGTGACCCAAATCAGTATCGTAATGGTTAGAGATCACATCAAGGTATCACTTTCCTGCTCTACGTGTGTATCCATGGAAAGGATCTTATCATATACATTGTCTTTAACAATTATTTTCATTTACGTAGGATAAATCAGTTCAATTAAACAAGCAAATGAGTCATATAACTGGAAGATACAATCCATGATGTCATCACTGGATTCTCTATGATGTAGTGTTTTCACACCACAAAGCACAAGCTTGTAATTTTTAACTAGGATTGTCTTCACAAAGCAGCATCATTTGTGGGTCAAACTTTTGTTCCGTTTATTTAACCCATTGGCCTAGTATTTTTTTGAGTGATCTCCTTTCCCTGAGTAACGATTTATTTCATCAAAATTTTACTGACGAAAAAAATGTTATATCTCAGAGTATAATTGTTTTATTAAGATGAAATATTTGCATGCTTTCAATTACACAATTGTGTAAATATTTATATTTTAAAAATTATGAATTGGCAATTGTTTTATAAAACAGTAACAATTGCAAAAATGTAAATGTTTATAACAATTGTATTATTATAGCAAAATCATATTACGCAAGGATTATTTTTTTTTAAAGAAAACATTCCATTAACACTAATGAATTAGTTCTAAGTTGATCCATCGAGTATTCTTGAAGAAATCTTTTGTTGAATTCATATGTCGCAATCTGTAAAAAAAATTCTCATATTAGTACTTCAGTTGAATACAACCTTCCTCGGGTGTTATTTTACCATTTTGATGCATGGAATATTTGCTGGTAGATATGAGTACCAGTATTACTGATAAAAAATAATAAATAATAATTTGTTTATTATAAATTTCTTACCTTTATAGGTTTTTAGTATGATAGTCTTTGAAACATTCAGTTAGGTGAAGGGAAATATGGCACTACTCACACTGGCTTTCACATTTCTTTCCCCATGATTTACACACTTCACAAGCACAGGATGGATTCTTTTTCACTGTATTCACTGGTATACGATTTGGGAAGTGAGCCCAGTAAGGAGCTTGAAATCTTGTTGGTGATGGGCCTGACGTTGGACGCCCTCGCCTATTGTACTCCGGCAGAGTGACTTCCTCCAGAATTTTTTCTGCCAGGTTCTCCCTAAAGTCATCGAATTGTACTCTTTTGCCATTAGATTTTTTATACAACAGATATGCATTATAGAGCACCATGTCCATAATATAAAAAATCACTTTTCGGTAGCCTTTGGCACAGCGGCGTATAATTGGAAAAGAAGCCAATTGCTGATCTTGTCTATCTACAGCATTCATTTGCTGGTTATAATCAATGATTATTGCAGGCTTGACAACTGCTTCCCTTGTCTTGGCAGAAATCTTGCCAGTGTCAGTGATGTCATTTTCCTTATGGAATGTTGAGAGAAAATGAACTTCTTTTTTGTCCCTCCATTTGAATGCTGCTTTCCCATGGCAGAACATTACCCTTGCTTCACCTTTCTTCAATGCCATTCTCTGAAAATCTTTTGGCATGCTCTTTCGATTTAGGAGAACAGTGCCTACTACATTTGTCTTTTCTTCAATCAGCTTTTGGAAGAGTGCAGGTGACGTGTACCAGTTGTCCACAGCTAACGTATACCCTAAGCGGAAGTAAGGCTTCATTAGCTGTAACACTATTGTCTCACTTGAAGGAACTTCACTCGGTACTTCTTGTTTCTTTCCAGTGTAAATTGTAAACTGCATACAGTATCCCGAGGAACAAATTTTATGCCAAATCGAGCTCGTTTATGAGGATTATATTGTTTGAAAGATAGCCTCCCAAGAAACTCCCACGTTAGGCCTTCATCTACAGCAAGATTTTGTGTAGGACTGAAATTTTAGGTCCACGTAGTGAATGATAGGGGAAATCTTTCTTAGTCTGTCGCTTTCATCAAGATGTGCATTATCAGTAAAATGCAAGAACTTGGAGAGCAAAAGAAAATGTCTGTATGGAATTACTTTACCGAAGAAAGGAGTTTCTGTGACTGGTCGTGGACTCCAGTACTTATGAATTTTATTTTTCTTTACTTGTGCCATCAAAACACACACCGAAAAATAGCCTCTCATCTAATATCTCATCAGAAGTTGTTGAGAACCATTAGTCTGTCAAACTACTTTTGCCACTCATAGTTGTATTAAAAAATGATTCTGCAAACCGGTAGGTCTCCTTGCAGATCGATTCGCAAAAATCAGCTTTCACAAAAGCGCAAAAAAAGTCACGTTCATTTGCATGACTGGGTAAATTTTGAAGCACTCTTGCATTCATCCCTGTGTACACAACAAAAATAAAACTTTTTTACATTGTCGTTTCTGTCACACCACTTCCAGCTGTCCACTTTTTCCCGTTTCTTGAGCGGTTGATATTCCACCTCGTCTTCACTACTATCTTCGCTACTTGTATCGCTTTGAACACTGTCCATGCCATCTAATTCATCAGTAGAATCTTCATCTGCACTACTGCTAAATTTATCACTCTCAAAAAGAGCACTCTCTATTTCGTTATACTTGTAGCACTCTCCCTTCCTACCAGCCATTTTCAGGAGCACGAGCACAAATGAAATAATTCTGTGCACGATGCCGAACTATCCGCATCCGCATCCACATGCGATACACAGGGCTTATTAGCAGTTGATATTCTAGAAGGAACTGCTTACATTGTAATAATTTTGAATGGGGCATGATGGAAAGCAAAAATGATAACAAAGTAATTTCTTTTCACATATAGCTGTTCAAAGCAAGATGATCCCATATCGTTGGGTACATCTGACACCTCGAAAAAGAAGTATCTAGTCTCTAATATCCGGCGGCAAACAAGTCCATGGTAGGCAGCGGTAGCAGACAGATAGAAGTCATTATGGAGGAGATGATGGATGCCGGAACAACCATCACGTCCGTATCACAGCAACAGTTGATATTCAAGATTGAACTGCTGTCTTACAAAGTAATTTCTTCTCACATCTAGCTGTTCACAGCAATATGATCCCATATCATTAGGTACATCTGACGCCTCAAAAAAGAAGTATGTATCTCGTCTCTAATATCCCATGTCATATCATTGGAGGAAATGAATACGATGGCGAATAAATATACGATAAGCAATGATAGCAGAAAGAAATCACTTCGACAAGCATTTGTAAAGGAGTGCTTACAATGCAAGTGATAAACGACTCCACGGTAGGCAGTGATAGCAGAGCAGATCCCAAACCAATCATCTACACACACGAAACACAGGGACCATTGATATTCAAGAGTGAACTGCTGTCTTACACTGTAATAATTTTGAATGAGGCATAATGGTAAACAAAGATGATAATGTAATTTCTTCTCACATCTAGCTGTTCACAGCTAGATGATTCCTTATCTTTGGGTACTTCGGACGCCTCAAAAAAGAAGTATCTCATCTCTAATATCCCGTTTTATATCATAAGAAGAAATAAATAAGATAGCAAACAAATCTACGATAAGCAATGACAGCAGAAAGAAATCACATCAAAGAAGAATATATGTATTATGGCTTAGGAGTGCATAAAAAGCAAGCGGTAAACACATCCACGGTAGGCAGCGAAAACAAGATGCGTTGAAGAGATTATGAAGGAGGCAGCAGATAAATAATTTGGTCATAATTAGCAAAAATAAACAAAAATAAGGGATGCAAATGCAATTTACATGAAGAATTATCTTCTCACTATGAGATAAGAAAGATTTGACCTCAGAATTTTATGCTTTTAATTATTTATGCGAGTTAAAAGACAACGCTGCATGGACCCGGTGAATCGCCGGCTCTTTAATTTACGACCAAGACCGGCCGACCGGCGAATCGCCGTCTCTTTAATTTACAACCAAGACCGGCCGGCCGGCGAATCGCTGTCTCATTAAGCCAATGGGTTAAAAATGTGAAGTTCACATGTAAATATTTAAAATTATACATGTTCTCCATTCAGAATTTCAATTTTTGGGTGACCATCGATCATTTGAGTGTGATTTTCTCCACAGGCCGTTCAACAGTTCTGCGCACAGGGTGGCCTAAGTTCTTCAGCCATCTTGGACGAGTCTCTACTGGAAGACATGGCTGATATGTGTCCTGGAAGTGTTTGGGCCCCTCATCATTCCATTTCTCTTCCGTACGATGCACTGGTGGAGTTGACAGAACATTTAAGAGCATGCCTTGAAGTGGCACAATCACGCACTGGCAATTGGCAGCGCTTCTGCCTTCGGGAAGGTGGACTCCAAGGCAGTGGTACAGAAGGACAATCGGTTCCTGTTCTCCTGTTCCTGCTTCACGCTGCCTGTATGCTTGACGATGGAGTTTCTCCGTCTGTCTTACAACTTTTGCAGTATGCCATTTGTGGTTCTGGAGGTAGTGGAGTAGTCCAGAGCTCAAGTAGCAGCACCAAGGTAAGTAGGCCACATTATATCTGTAGTTCTTCATGGCGAAGCTGATATGTTGTATTTGTCTTTACAAAGCAGACTAATCATGAAATTCATGCCAAAGAAATTGGTATTGAAAATGTGGAAAGTTCATGAAATTCAGTAAAATCATGCTTCTCACCATCTTCAGGTTTGAAGATTGAAATAAAATATGACAATACCATATAATTATAGCATTATATAAAGTTTAAAATACTGTCCATACTCATGTACCACATGCACTCAAGTGAAACACCCTGTATTTGAGCAACATGGTAATGTGAAAAAACTGATGCTTTAGCACATGGTCACAAAATGCTTACTTCCTTAAGTAAGGTTGTGGTAAATTATACTTTCCTCCTGACTTGCAATTTTCCATTTCTGTGGCACCTATTATCACTAGTAGCTTTTCACAGGCTGTAAAATACTTCATCTTATTGCCATTCACTTCAGGACCTATGCATCAATTACTGTGGAACTGCTTGCTATCATATACTCTGGCCATCGAACAAAGCATCTATCCAAAGCAAACAAGAGGTTCAAAGCTGTGAGTTGCAGTGACATCAGAGATTCAAGTCTTATAAAATTTAATCTTGAGAAGTATGTTGTCATTCTGGGACTCTGTGCTTGTTCCAAAATGCACAACCTGTTCCACCAATACTGATATAAAGGGGAATACAAAAGAAAATTTTAAAAAATTGACTGCATTAATGCAGGTAGTTGTTGCCATACTTAATGGAAAAAAGTATTGCATCAATTGAAAGCAGAAATTCTGTTCCAGCCCAATGGAGCTGTTATTCCACGGCTTCCACGTGGGAAAATCTGCTGTCTTTGAATGGTGAAGCTTTGCTGGGCTTTGAGGGCACCTTTAGGGTGGTAGAGAATTAAAGGGTTCCTGGGAATGGAAGATAGTGCTTTATTGCCTTGGAGGACAGGCAA
Organism: Pyrrhosoma nymphula; assembly: GCA_963573305.1. Lineage (NCBI taxonomy): Eukaryota > Metazoa > Arthropoda > Insecta > Odonata > Coenagrionidae > Pyrrhosoma > Pyrrhosoma nymphula. Next base: position 61,150,300 of record OY754339.1, on the reverse strand, counting down.
CCTGCCCCAATCTCTTAGACCTGTAGTTGTGTGTTATTGTTGACTGGTGAAGCTGAGGAGTGTCAGTTGTGTTACTCATCTCCCATGGGAACTTCTGAGAAAAGCAGAGATAATTGGAGGACTTCAGTTCATGTGGGTGCACTACCTCTTTTTTATGATGATTTGGCGATAAAAACCTGTGCCTGGTGCTTTAATTTATACAGTAGTTTTTAAAAAAAAAGCTGAACTTCAGTTGTTTTTACAAATATTCAACATTTTGTGACGGAACTCAATTTGAATTCGTCATCACGATTGAACTGACAGAGGCAGGTAAACGGAGTGGAACAAAATGAAATAACAACAGCCTTAGAATGGGATTGACTTCCAGCAGGAACATTTATATTACAAAATATATTGCAAATCAAACAAGTTCATAGGCTAGGTACCATGAAGTCTTGGTTTAGTCAGCAAGCCTTCGGTATAATCTCCCCAATGTAGTCTCGCTGCCGGATGGAATAAAGAGATAGCCCTTCGCCCTCGAGCATGTCGGAGCAAGTTTCTTGAGGGGAAATGGCACTGAGTGGGGGGAGTAGGGAAGGTGATGGTGAGCTATGGTTGGTGGAAACACTGAGTGCGTTCAAAATTAAACTTCAAAAGTGTGCTAAAGGTGGCAGCACCTGGAATAGTATAAAAGTCTGATGAGTGGAACAGCCATGCGGAATGAGCATTCGTGCAGAAATGAGCCACTACGCGCACTTTTTTCGTCCTCTCCCTGGCACTTTGTTCGACCACGACTGTCTCCTGCGGCTCCCAGGCTACGAATCTGCCAGGCATAGAGTATGTGCCAAAATTGGCACAATGTTCATGTGCTAATATTAATAATAATTGGAGATTACTGGTCTCTAGTACAGATATTGCATTGCTGTGTCTTTGTAAGTGATGAATAATCTGTGTGATGCAACTTTACTTGGGCCACGTAAACACTTGGCTGGCCTTGGTATTGGCCTCGCACTTGTAAGGCCTTGGATGGCGTAAATTCATAGGCATCTGGCTTTGGCCATCCAATTTGTAACCCTTTTGGTAGAATGGGTGTGCTAATACATCTTTAGGAATATGTTCCCCCATGCAAATGCCAAGTCCAAAATGAAAAAAATAAATTTGGCAAGAAATTACAATTCAAAAATTAAAGAAAATTTTATTAAAAATGTGGTCAAATTTTTTATACTTCAAATATTACATTCTTGAGTATTCCATTGTTGGCATAAACCCCTAATAACTAAGTATGATTTATAAATGCAGGAATGCTTTAAGTACTTGCTAAAGCTAAGGTAAGCTAAATGAACTGGTAGCCTGATTATTCCACACTGAAAGGATAGTTCTGTACTCAGCTGCTGCTTAATGTTTAAATACTGTCTTCTGATGATGGAAAATTATACTTATCCCTTCAGACTTATGCAAGTGCAGTATCAACTACCAGCTCATCAGCAAAGGCACCCACCACAGCTGACGGAGGAGCTGGTGGTGCCTGGGAAGGTGTTGAAGAAGAGGGTGTAACTGGTGCCAGATGGGAAGAAGCACAGTGCTCTGCTCTTGTGCAACAACTTAATCGCCGTGTTCCTCAAGCCCTTTTGTCTCGCTTTGTCAGAACATTCCTGCTGGAGACCAATGCTACCTCCGTTCGTTGGCAAGGACATTCCCTTGTCCTAGGAATATACAAGTAAGATGTATTACTTTTGTTAGCTCTTTCAGTGGCAATGCCATATGTATCGTTCATGAGTAGCCACAAAAGTCTTCTGTTATTTTTTTCATATCTTTGTTAGCTCTTGCCATCATGATAATCCTCCAAATTACAGAATCTCAGAAATTATATTTTAAATATGGTTTACTTCCAATTTTAAACACCCAAAGTAAATAGATCTGGCTTCCAACTGCTCATTCTTATTCAGTTTCCCTTTATTTTGGCAAGAAATAATTTTCAGGAAATTTATGAATTGCAGGGCGTAAATGAATTTTTTAAAGTTATGACTAATGAAATGGTGCTTCTTTTTTTCTCAGAAACTCAACACAGCAAGACCAAGAAGCTTTGCTTGATTTACTTTGGAGCTTATGGCCTCAACTTCCTGCTTATGGTAGGAAAGCAGCACAATTCGTGGACCTCTTAGGTTATTTCTCATTGAAGACCTCACAAACTGCCAAAAAGGTAGGTTGACAAAGAACCTAATCATTTTTGATTGAGATATTTCGAACTCTTATTGGCCTAATCAGCTTAGGTAACCATTAGTGCAGAAAATGTATTCCTTTAAGGCCGTTTTACATGGTACATTTTTTTGTACAAACGAATGTACAATCAAGTGTACAAGAAAATATTGTATGAATGACTGAATCAGACTGAATTTCGCTTTACATGATGAGTGCAAACGCACAATTTTCCATGCAATTTAGTGGTAGAAACCGATCGGACTTCGCGAGTGTTTTGTTTATCATGTTCATGTTTCACTCATGTATTTGACACCTTGAAAAGCTGATCACCTTAGAACCTCGACTCGACCATCTGCCTAATGATTATTCTCCCAGTTTAGACAAAGCTCTCTTGGACTCTTCTCTCTGGCTTTATATTCAACCTTTGCACTGTTTCATTTTTTCTCTTCTGGATTTAAGCGCGACAAGTCATTGACGTTTCTCACGGGATCTCCACTCTTGGTAGACTCATTTTGTAGGTTTATTTTTTGTGTGTGATGAAGTGTTATTATCAAGTGGTATAGCGGAACACGCGGTATAGCAGTTTCTTTCGTCCCTCCATATTTCCCTCCCTTGTATTTGTTCCAGTGTTTTAATGGCTTTTTTTGACAATTTCTATGTCACTTGCTAACCAACAGAAATAAAATGATTATTATTATATCACGCAGAATATCAAGAACTCTACTTGAGGACGCGACCAGTCATAATTTTGGGGGAAAAGGACATAAACCCAAAGATCGCAAAGACACTGAAAAACCAGAACACCAAATAACATAAAGAAATGATTTAAACATTTGAGAAACTTTGAGTTAACTCTTCTCGGGTTCTCCACCGGTTCAAACTATTCATAATTGCTGACGTAATTAATTCTTGCCTTGAGAATGAGTGACGAATCGTCTCTTGAAACGAATAGTTTGTATAAATAATGAATTGTTTAAACCTGTGGAGAGCCTGAGAGGAGTTTACTTATTAAAGATTATATTCACACAGGATAATAGTTACTCATGTTATTTGACGGGAAAATGTTAATCCTTTTTATAAACAACTTTATTTTCAATAATATCACAAGCACCACAGTTTTCGCCCTATCTGCACCATCTGTTGAATAAAACCTGATCGAAATTGTATGATTGTCTGAATGGAATTAGAACAGGTTCTATTTTCCATTCAGTCAGTTTTCAGTTCGGATATTCTATGTGGGTACTCATTCTCCTCAATAACTCTCCAATCAATAACCAACTGATGTGTTTTGGGAAACCCAAACTCTTAGTTTACATTAACTTTTAAGGGTTCATCATCTTATTTGAGTAAACCGGACAATGTAAAACCAGTCCATGATGTGATTGAAATAGGTACCTAATTATAATTTTAGAGTAAGCAGTATGATCCCCGTCATAGATAATACGTGCTTGTTTAAAATTGATCATCAGTTAAACTATTTCAGAATATTCACTCTTTGGTATGTAGAAAGATACAGAAAAAATATTGATACTGGTGCATTTCGGTGTGCATTTGTGTGATTGGATGGACAACATTTAAGATTGAGCATTTCCTGCATTGAAGGCTGAAGTTGCTGTTCACAATTGTTGAATTCACAAGTTATTGATTGCATGAATTACTTATCAGTGTACTGGATTATGTTTTATGTCTTTGCAGATGGGCTTGTGGGTGGAGCAAGCTGTGGGAGTTCTTCATGCTCAAAACAGAGCTCTTTCCCTCCATCCAAATGCATCCCTTTACACTCAGTTGGCTACTCTGGTTGATCTAGATGGCTATTATCTGGAGAGTGAACCTTGCCTTGTATGTAACAACCCAGAAGTTCCTTTTGCACCAATCAAGCTTTCATCCATAAAGGTAATTTTTCATTTTTTATAATATTTTATAAGATATACAAATTATTATGTTATGTGAACACATAATTTCTGGGGCACTTCCTGTATTGTTATTTTTTTTGTACTTCATTTTAAATTTCCAGTAGGTATAATGAGAAAATCCATAATGTATGCATTCATTAGAAGAGATAATAGAGCTCATTATTTTGTCAGCCAAAAGTTTTATTATTAAATTGCTAATTCCTAAACAGTGTACATAATAATTAATTTGTATTTGTCTGTTTAATGATTTATTGGAAAAAGCCCTTGTGTAGTAAAAATCTCTGAAGAAGCTCGCTAGCATGGTAGAGGATTTGAAAATAATCCTTGTGTTTACCACAATATGCATTACCCTTTGTGTTTACATATCTGTTGAGTGGCTGTTGCATCTTGTCAGTCTTGTCACTTGAAATTAAACCATGGCCATTAATAGTCTCTCAATTTTTGTTTTCCAAAATCAGTAAATGATTGTCTTTCACATTGACAGTAAACTAATTACCTATTTAAAAGTGATATGACTCCAGTAAGAATATCATTTTTATCATAGAAAAAAATCCATTCATGCACATGAGTGTATCGTTTTTCATGTAAGGTGTCTGCTTCCAGAGTCAAAGGAAGTAGAACCTATATTGAAGCTATTGCACAAATGCATAAAACTTTTCTGTGCTCATTTATGAGCAAGGGCTGGCTGGTCATCTCTATTATTTACTTCCATGGCTTCCTTTATTAATATTTACATTTGTTCCATTTCTTAACATATTAGATCGATTCGAAGTTTACTACTACAACCCAGATAGTTAAATTAGTGGGAAGTCACACTATAAGCAAGATAACATTGCGGATTGGAGACCTGAAAAGGACTAAGATGGTGCGAACCCTAATAATTTACTACAATAACAGATCTGTGCAAGGGGTGGTGGAATTGAAAAATAAGCCAGGTTTGTGCCTTTTATTCATCAGGAAATTTTGCAGTACATAACTGAAAAAGAGAGTGAATTGTTGTACCTGCTCCTCTAAGTGACTTTAATCATTGGATAATTTGGATTGAGAAATTCTTTGTCTGTTAATCCCCAATTGTCCCCAATGTGTGTTCCTACAATCAGCCCTTAGTACATGAGTTTACATTTCATTTGTAGCTGTTGCTAATTTTTTTGACCCAGTAAATAATAAATTATACATAATATATTGTGGTTAATATTTTCAGCAATGTGGCACAAAGCAAAGAAAGTGACCCTTTCATCTGGTCAAACCGAGGTGAAGATGGAATTTCCTTTGCCTATTGTGGCTTGCAATTTGATGATGGAATATGCTGATTTCTATGAGAGTATACAGGCCTCTTCTGAAATTTTACAATGCCCACGCTGCTCCGCATCTGTTCCTGCCAACCCGGGAGTTTGCACTAACTGTGGAGAAAATGTATTTCAGTGCCATAAGTGCAGGTAAGAAACACTGGAATGTGAAGAAATCTCTGAGGAACTATTTACTGTATTTTTTTCTATTTCCTTATTTGTCCATGGGAAATATTCACATTTCCCAGGTTTTTATTTCATTGATAAACAGCAAGCATCTCATTAGAAAATTTTCACTGTTGAGTGTTTTTGTAACAAGTACAGATATTTTTGTGAAAAATGTATTTTGTTTCTCAGGAAAAATTCCATAAAAAGAAGTATGTAATTTTACTTGTAAGGGAATAAATTTTATAAAATACCAATTTTCAGTCGTCACAAGGGATAATGGTTCATTTAGCAATAAAGAAGGTGCAATTATTCATTTTAAAACCAGTGTTATGACTGAAGTTAATTACTGCCAGTGCAATACTTTTGAACAATTTTAAGTGCAGTGAAGAGCATAAAATGTCATGTAGGTAATGGGAATTTTTAAGATAACTCTTAAGTTGTGGCAATTTTGAATGAAACTAATTGCAATGAAAACATATCCAGATCTTGAGATGCAAGGTTTTTGTGCCTCATAATTCTCTATAGTGGAATTAAGTTGGTATATTTATTTGCCAGTTTTGTTAATTGATATCATTTTGTGTTTTTAGGGCAATAAACTACGATGAAAAAGATCCATTCCTCTGCCATGCATGTGGTTTCTGTAAGTATGCCAAGTTTGAATACTCACTAACTGGCAGACCAACGTGTGCTGTAGTGGATCCTGTTGAGTCAGATGAAGATCGGAAACGCACAGTAGCCACAGTTAACTCGCTTTTAGAGAAAGCAGATCGAATTTATAGGCAGCTGGTTGCTAACAAGCCAACACTTGAGGTAAATTAGTTTCAACTTTTTTTTTGCAAAAAGTCTTTATCAAATCTCAAAAGCATTGGGTGTAATCAAAGAGGTAAGAAGTATATTGAGGCCTTAGAAATGCCCGAGGGCCATGGGAAATGTGACAAAATGGGCCTTGTTAGGATGTAGGAGTCACACTGATTACGCCCAATACACTGCAAAAATGGTGGTACTGTGTGGTGAATCCCTTGGATTCTGCTACCAAATTGAAGCTTCTTGAAAGGCTTAAATTTAAGGGATCACAGAAATGCTCTACAAACATACATTTTGTATGAATTTTTTTGTAGTACTTATGAAGAGGGTGGAAATATTTATGAAACAACCTCTTCAGTAACTTCCATCTACTAATCATGTCCCTTGTTATCATTTATGAGTAAATTGATGTATGTAATTGAAAATCTCTTGACAAGAATTGGTGTGGACTCTTTCGAATGACTCTGCTTTAGTGCATGGGTGAGTTCAGCAGTGTTCATTTTGGCTAATTGGGATATGGAATAATTTGTTGCTCTTCAATTTAGTGTTTGAAGTTTGGGTTAATGAACAGAGCACAAAAGCCCATGTGTTGTTCAAACTGAGAAGTTGGATAGCATATGTATTCTTGACGCACGACCAGGATGTCCTGAAGCAATAAGATAATCAAACTGTGGTTCTAATCTAATAACTAATAGACGTCGAAAAGCCTGTTTTGGTTGTATGGAGTGCCACTTGTCTATCATTTTCTTTACAATGAGAGTCAAAATTCATAGAATTTGGTGCAGTGACATCTTGCACAGACTTCCTCTTTAGTTATGATGAATTGCATGTTATTAGTATAATTATTTTTGGTCATGTCATCTCTAGATGCTGCTGCTTCGAATAAGTGAGCACCGGTCTGATCGTGGGCTGGATGGAGATGTGCCGGGTGGAGGGGGTGGCGGCAGTGGTGGGACCCTGCAGGCAGCTGGGGGAAGTGCTGGTGCCACGGCTGGAGTCACCCAAGTCAACCGGTCCATACACTCACTCGCACAGAGATATTGTGGAGAGTGTCGCATTTCCTTTGAAGAGCTGTCAAAAATTATTCAGGTAATCACATTTCTAACAAATGGATATGAGTACCTATTCAAGGAGGTCTGATGAAGTCATTCTCACCACTCTGTTAGGTTGGTTGATAAAAGGAAAAATCATTTGGGAAGTGGAGAGAGAGTGGAGTGAAATAATCGAGCATCTGTTTTTGCATACTAACATTAAAAGATCCAAGGGGAAGTCCCATCTTAACACGTCACGGATGGATCATGAGTTTACTTATGTTTTGCTTGCCATCTGTTGAGGAAGGGTCTCGAGTTAACTTGTGTTTTCTACATGCCATCCTTAGATACCATTTGTTGTGATCTGTTGTAATTCCCTTGTCTATTTAGGTGTTTACATCAGTAATCAATATAGTAAAACCTCGATTTACGCTCCTTGTTTTTACTTAACTCTTAATTTTGCATAGTGACATTAAGGTGTGGCTGGGAAGCATAGGGTATTTCAATGGTAAACTCTTGATTTTATGTGGTTTCTAGATTTTAGGTAGTTTTTCGATTTTATTAAAATATTTTTACTTTATTTAAATATTTTCTTTAATTGCTGGAATATAATGAAACTTATAAGTATTTCGTGGTATTTAAATTGAAAAATAATTGTACACACAATCTAACCGAATTATATAATTAAGTTACGCACATTTCAGTTATAAGTCCTTGCTGTTGGCTGAGAAACCACCACTTTTAGTTTAGTGACTTGCCGTGGCTACGCTACTTCAGGGCGTGCACATTTAGCCATGCTTAAATATATTATTTTATTGCTTATTCTTGGGCTGTAAATTGCAAGAAACTTCATTAAAATTCTTTGCTACGTATGCATAGCTATTACCCAGTCCGATCTGAGTGGGCGGAGTGATACAACAAGCATGAAGCGACGGCACAAAATTTTATCGGTTGCAGAAAAAGTAGAAGTTTATCTTCACCAGCCTCCTGAAACCATTGTGTATGAAGCAGACTAAACTGATCTATTAAAATAAACCTTACCTAATTTCCTCACTCACAATGATAGCATAAAAAAAGATGAAACAACTGATCATCGCATCAATCAGTCGGCCCCGGCAAGGAGTGTTGCGTCATGCAAATTTTTCGTAGTTTTCATTTTTATTTTGGTATGCTCAAATTTTACTCACTATATTTACAAATATATTTTTTCTAAAAATGATTATTTTCGAGTTAAAGCTTTTGGGGTGTCCAAGCGGGCAAAAAGTTCCATTTTTTCTGGCGTTTCGATGTCAGACACGGCCCCCATCATCAGGGGTGTCAACAGATTCGCCGGAGTATTACTATCCTCCAGCGATTTGCAAAGTTAAAACCAGATGTTTATAATCGTTTTTATGCACATTTGTATGCATAGAAACAGTAAAAGAACAATATTATATAAGTATCGCAAACTAGATTGAAAATGTCTTGCATAAAAAAAGACATTAAGTAAAACTAGGGGTGTGCGGGTACCCGAAATTTCGGGTCAGGTATTTAGTGTCCGATCTGAACACTCGATCGTCTCCCAAAAAATTCGGGTCGGGTCGGGTATTTAGTGTTCAATACGAACACTCGATCGTCTTCCAAAAAATTCGGGTCGGGTATTTGGCACTCGAATTTGAATTTAATAGACTGATCCATCGTGAAATTCCGGTATGAAATCGGCTATGCACCCAGACAACTAATACTACAGACAACTAATGTACGTACCACCGTAACAACCTTACGCGCAAATACACTACTAACGTAGCGACCGTGGTTCGTACTGTTGTAGGCGCTAACCACTGTGTCAACGCGCGTTGGTTACCGATAGAGAATTAGTTCTTAACGTTGCTACTAAACAGTGGTCAGGCGCTGGTGTCGCGAGCGGAAACCGGAAATGATTAAGGACGATAACCAAAAAAATCAATCAAAATAGTGAAGCATACAGTGCTACTTTGATGTATATGATATTTTAACACTTTTTATAGGAATTTAAAATCACATTACACTCATTTTTGCTTAGTTACGAAAATAATACTTCGCCCTTCTCCATTTTGATTGCATTATTTGATAATCGTACTTAATCTATTCCGAATTCTGCCATCTACACGAGCGCTGACAACTGTTAAGTAGTAGCGTCCGGAACTACTTGTCCATCGTTAACCAATGCACATTCACACGGTTTTTAGCGACTACAACAGTAAGGACGAAGGTCGTTAGGTTAGTTGGTTTGTTGAGTGAAGGGGGCACTACTAGATCGTGGCACTTGCAACGAAGCCAAAGTTTCTAAGCAATGAAAATACTATCAGTGTTTTTCATTTGAGTATGGCGATAGCCGATTATCGGACGCAGGTGCCGTCGATCGCTGGCTCACCTCTGAACAAGAGAGTCACCAACAGCCGGCGATTCAGCTAAATCGAAAGCACCACGGCGTGGCAATCGCCATCTATTGCCACAAATCGAAAACACCCAAAATGAAACCAATCGATTTATCGATTAGAAAAAATAGATTATCGACTGTCGATCTTCCGGTAGGCCTGTCAGTCAGCGAATCCACTTTCTCTCTTTAAGTGATATTTACCGATTTTATTTTTTTACAATTTCGTCTCTATTTTCGTGACGTGTGAGAATGATACAAACTGGCCTAGGTGTAGGACGTGGGGATAGCGATGTTGACGGCAATTTGACAGACGGCAATGACGAATCGCGGTCACGTGGAAATCCGCCATGACGGAATAGTAAGGCAGCTATCAGGGTACACTTCGTCCAATTGCTGAATTTGCACGCAACGTGCAATTACTGCAATGCAGTACTAAAAAACCTATAATATTGCTTTCATGTCTCATTTGAAATTTTGTTCATAAGCTATAGCCTATTAATATTTGTTATAAATATATGTTACTTCTTCATTCATGAAAATTGACAATATTAAATTCCAAGTGATCATTGATTTCAATGGCAAGCTTAAAATAAAACATTTGACTAACTTACTGATCTAGAGTGGTGGAACAAAAAAATATTAAAGTAAGGATTTGCTTTATTAATCCACAAAAGCTAAAGATCACATTATCTTGTTCACAGGTGTGTCCCAGCTAACCTGCCGATCCTAGTTATATTTTATTGTGAAAAAGCACAAGCTACTGGTTGTAACTTTGCTTTGGTACCTTTTGGGTTGCACTACTTTGTGCTAAAACAAAGATGTTCCCACTCTCAGGTCTTTACAAGGCAAACATTTGCTGTAATTTTTGTCTTGCCATCGAAACATCCATTTTCCTTAATAATCCAGCACCCACGAATGTGAATACCTCTACTACCCGAACCCGAAAATTACTCGATGCCCGCAGATATTTCACTACCCGAATCCAAACCTGACCCGAAATGAAAAAGTGCTACCCGCACACCCCTAGTAATAAGTGACAATTTTTTATTCAATCTAATAATATTATTATTCCCATCCACATCCACATTTGTAGCGTGTGCTGGCATGTCGTCGGGAGTTGGTTGCATATGACAGGAATCAGCGTGAACTTCACATTGGTCGTGGGGTGGGCACTGGCAGTCGCACCCCTTCGACAGCTGGTGGTCCTGTAAGCGTATCAGAAGATGTGTCTGGGGGATCTGCTGCTGGGACAACTCCCGTGAAACCAGGTGGCAGGTGTTATGGCTGTGCCATCTCGGCTACAGAGCATTGCCTCACCCTTCTTCGTGCCCTGGCATCTGAGCCAAATGCAAGGGAGGTGCTCTGCTCCAAAGGGCTTGTTGCTGAGCTGGTGGAGAACAACTTGAGGAGGGGTTCAGTGCAGGTAGGTGCATCATCTTGTAATTAAGCAATCTGTATACAGTGAAAACTGGAGGTCCAGTAGCTCCTGTGGTAGCACTTCACAGAGATGCATATCTATTTTTCTGAGCTTTACCTTCCTATGTTGTAGAGCACGTCACAACCTGCAGCTAAGAGAATGCATACGAAAGATAGTGAATGAAGGATCAAATATTTTTTTTTGAGCTGTGGATTGGTGTTCTTCATTAAAGGTGCAGGAGGAAGTCAGACAGTTACTGTGCCTGCTGACAAGGGATAACCCTCTCGCTACTGAGGAGCTCAGACTTTTGGTGATGGAGAGAATATCAGTTGCCTTGATTCGGAGGGGACCGACTCGCATTTCACCCCCACCTTCAACGGCATCCACCCCTGATGCGGTAGCAGATACTGGAGATGATCCTGCAGCTTCCTTAGCTCCACCGACGGCAGATTTACCATTGGCCGTACGGCATGAGATGGCTCTCCTGGCCGCCTTGGTTCAAATGGAAGACTCATGTTGGGAGCAGAAGCTCAGGTAAGAGAGAACCAATCTAATCACAAATCATTCAATCCTGAGATTGGTTCATTTCCAGCCCTCCTCTCATCTCTGTATTATGCCAACTCCTTTTTGTCTTGGTAGCTCTTCTTTTGCATTTCCCAATTTTATCTGATTTACATATTTATCTCTCAGTTTTCTTAGTGGAACTTGCCCTTCCTTTATGCTATTTGTGAGTTATGAGCCAAATCCATCTAGATCTCTTCCTAATATTGTGCCATATAGTTTTCTCCCCTTCTCTTCCTCAGAGTATATGTACTTCCTTGTTTCAATTTTTAGCCATCCATTTAAATCTCCGGAATTTGCCTCAAACACCAGGTGTTAGAAGCACCAATTCTGGGAATCAAGTGCAATGGTTATTAACAGTACCTACCTGCTGTCTTTGAATTAAAAAAGACTAATTGAGACAATAAATATTTCCTGCTTAGTAACATGCCTACAGTCAAGAACCATAAATAATTGGTATACTCATCAGCATCATCATGGATCTATCAATCATAAAATTGGTTCAAGTCAGTCCTCAATTTTCCCCACTAAAATCTTTACTTCCTTTTAGGTCTTCTTTTCTAGTTCCCTCTTCATAAGTCTTAAGATGTCCGTAAGTCCTTTGGTCCTCCTAATGAGACTAGCCCTTCTATCGGTACCCTATAATATATTCATTGTTACTAATGCTGTTTTATTCACCATGGACAAGACCCTACCATGGTACAATGACTGCAATGCTCATGCGTGCGTCAATCATCTCTTAACTGCATGAAATACAGGGATGTATGCTGTAAAATGTGTATGGCAGAACACATAAGAAAACTCTCTAGGCTATGACCTTGATTTAATTAGGTGAATATTAGCATTTTTTAAAAATCATTTCCCTGAGTATAATATATTTTCTCATATAAATAGTCAGTTGTATAGCAACATTACACCAGTCAAAATTTTATTGTTTTTAATCAAAGTTTAACTGTTGAGTTTTCCTCTTAAGTTTAAATAATAGGTAGAGCATGGTGCTAATGACCAAAGCCATCGATACACCGTAAAACCTAATGCTACTACCGCTACAAATCCATCATCTGACAATGAGTGTGGGAACAATCCATCTTTTTTTCTTGCTCTTTGTTGCTCCATTGAGTCCTTTCTTCCTTGGCTACTTGTATGCATCTTTATATTGCCATGAGGTGTACATACAAATCTTTTAAAGCCAATTTTATGAGGGAGCAGGTTGTTCTGTGCCATCAGTAAATTTATTTATAGATTCTCTGTATTTTCTTCTGCCAGCATATCGAACTGAAAGACACTTGTAATGAATATAGCTCTCAATTTGAATCTTTATAATTTTTGTAGTTTTAGTCACTGTAGTTATGCATTTATGTAATTTTGAGCATTTCAGCGAGGTCACATGAATATCGTTTCCATAGCTATCTACCCTTCAGGAAAATGCTTAGTGTCCTTATTTATGATACTACAAAAAAATTCTACCCTTTGGAAGAGTAATTTGTTTACAATTGTCTTACATGTTTATTGAGTCTAAAATGACATGTTCTTGGGGAATTGCCATTTTTCATTGTATTTTTCCTGAATGTGTATGATCTTCCACCTGATATCCTGTGCTCTTATATCGATAGCGTTTCTTATCTTAGCCAGTCAGAAGTCCATTATTTGGTAATTAAAGAAAAAGGTTTTAATCTATGATGTTCAGTTGGTAATGTAGGTATGACATGCAGGTTAGGAATATTGCTGTTTCATTTTGTAAAAAGTGCATAGGCTATTGCTCATCAAACAAATTTTCAATTTACAGATGTGTGATGCAGCTGTTCTTGCTGGCATGCAAAGACTCTCGCTCTCCTGTGGTGATGGAGTCAATAATTTTACCTTGTCTGAAAATATTGCAGGTAATTATTGTATGTTTATGAATGCATATTAAGTAAAGATGGGGCAGGTCCTAAATTTTCTCGAATCTGAACTCTAATCCGAATCCTAAAAGGTTCTCGAATCCTTCTTACAAGCATAATAATAGTGAGACAAAAGGATTTATAATAAAAAATGACCCCTATAATTGTACCGGGGTTTATATTTGTTAAATATATGTATACTATCGTAATTAATACAATCATTGTATAAGTTGCAAAGATCTCTGCTGGGATAATATTTGCCAGTGTAAGATTATTTTATCCATTGCTCATAGGTATAAAGAAAAGTCTTGTTTCTTGAGTCAAAAATTTTTTGGACAAATAACTTTCCTAATTCTTTTGTAATAAATGGTCACAGTAGGTTTAACACAGGTCACGTAATAGGTCTGATGCACAAATATTCTTTTCAGTTCTCTGCTCCAACTGTTACTTTGATGCGTTACAAAAAATAAGAGAGGTGATTACTTGTAAGAGTAACGACATACCAATGTTTTACCTCTGTGGAGGAATAGCAGTTGGTGTTGTCAATTGTTTCTATTGAAAGTTGTGGCATATTGGTATTTGTGGTGACAAAATTATTCAGAAAATACGGAATATTGTATTTTAAAAATTAGGACGACTGAACATATTAAATGTTTTGTATAACATCCAATTCATATGTTTGAATGTATTTATTCACGCCTTTGAGTTTCATGTTTTCGTATGACTGAATATCCAAGTATATTTAGTATACATCTACCACAACAATAGATGAAGCTACTTGTGCATGGAGAGGCTTCTGCTGTACATGTCGAACACATACAGATTCAGCACAGGAAATGTGCTTGCTGTGATATTCTTATGGCAATGTTCCAAAAAGTTAGGAAATTTTTTCTTGCCTAATTCTGCATGTTAAGGGCCACTTTACTTTTATTAACAATATATATAAACGACGGTTGAAATTCTGGTGTTCAGGCCTGTAGACCTCAGAGGCTACGACTCAACCCAATAATAAATAAAATGGTAGTAGTTGTTAAGGAGACCATGTATGTACAGGATATTTGTGATCCGGGTAGTGCTGAAATTGCAATAGTCTTATTCTTTATTTATTGATGCTTCCATTGGACGTCAATAAAACTAATATTTTGAAAGCTTTGGGTAAATATGAGTAACTTTTTTGCTAAGGATTTGAAAGATTCGAATCATGAAAAAAGCAGGAAGATTCCAGTTTTCGAATCTCGAATCTATTCCATTATTTGTGGGATTCAAGGATTTAAATGTCCCATGTCTGCTACCCGACCATTTTCCCGAATAGTTTTTCCTGATCACCTTTTTCCCAAATTTCTTCTTTCCCGAATCATGATGTGTCTTTTTCCCCGAATTACTGTTTCCCGAAGACTTTTTCCCCGAATCACTCTTTTCCGAATTTATTTTTATTTACATTTCCATGCAACATAATATACATAAAAAAAATACATATTTATTTTAAAAAACAATATTGTGAACGAGAGCACGGAGAAACTCAAGTACGATTCTCTCACTTTTATATTCTTCATATTCGGTGACAATATTTCTGAGCCTATTCGGTGACGATATTTCCGAACCAATTTTTATTTTTTTCAGGTAACATTTTACGTAGAATTTGAGCTGGAGGTTGTTTGGGGTTCTCTTCTGCTCTCCTTTTGAGGTTTTGTTTAAATATTTCTGCACCAGCTTCCTCTTTTTCAGGGGGATGATCATGGTCCACGACCACGATGATAATGGGATTCACAAACCCCATAACCGTACGGGCACGACATCTACACTCTTTCGAGCAAAGTTTCTTGCAATCCCAATGCGTGGTACTTCCTTTTACCTTCGATCTTTGATATACAAATCTGTCGAATGTCATCTTTGTTTTGCCGATAATTATCCTAGCCTTGGCCATTTTAATCATAATAAACAAAGTATAGTCTCATAGCAACGCATTTGGAACAAACAAAAACCAATCCGGAAAAAAAGCCATCCGGTAAAGAATTAATTTGGGAAACAGGTAATTCGGGAAAAGGGAATTTGGAAAAACCGTTCGGTAAAAAGGTCATCGGGAAAAACGATTCAGGAAAAAGGTAGGGAATCCCCATTTCTAATACAGTACTTCAGTGAACAGTGCAGTCTGATTGGTGCCACTTAAGTTTTGGCCTCTCTCTCGCAGACCTATTATACAAAGAGAGTTGAAACGGGAGGTAATGGGCAGTTAGTTTTTCTGCAGTAGAGCCCTGCAAAAGTGCCTAAAAGCTCACACAAATTTGCTGGCTCCACTGAGCTGAGCAAGCCAGTATGATTTGACTAGCCTTGGCCAAGCTTCCTCAGGATGCTGGAGCCTCCTGTACCAAATACTCTAAAAATGCACCTCATGTCACGATTCACTAGCAAACCTCTTAAGACTTTATCAAGCTTGGCGGGTTCAGAACCTAGATAGAAAATTAGCACACCAATCCTATTCTCCAGTTCTATCCTAAAGAAATAGGTAGAAAGACTGTGGTAGCCTTGAGTTCTCAGGCTGAAGCTAGCAGTGCTTAGTCTGCAGCTTAAGGCCATAAAGCACTATACAGCCATTCCATTTTAAGTGAGCCCAAATATGGAAAAAATAAAAGTGTTTTTGTTCTACAATTTTAAATTTCGACTTAGCCAGGTTACATTGAGCTTAACTAATCAAATATATTCTGAGCCATTTCGAAAATTTGAGAGAAAAATTGAATTTTACTCATAATGGAAAGTAGAAAGAGTAATAAAGTCACGCCCACAAATTTACCATGTCACACCCGGAACTTATTAAAAAATTAATTGCTAGAAAAATAATGCTTTTGGATACTCCTCCATTAGCTTAAACTAAAGAACAATTACTCTTATCTTAGTGATATTAACATCAATGTTTAATGATTAAGCTAAGGATGAGTCGGTTCTTAAATTTTTCCGGTTCTCGATACCGGTCCGGTTCTCCACCATCGGTTCCCGGTTCTCGATACTCGGTTCCAACAATGAACTCTTATTTTCTGAATGAATGGCAAATTTAAATGAACAACCACAAGAACTGAATGAAAATAATTTCACTAAAGATGTAAATAAGCAGGAAAGCTCTGTAAAAAAACTTAAGATTGCCTCCATAATTTTATTTGCAAAGTATAAAAAGTCAAACTAACAATTTCTAAAATAATGCATTATCGACCAATACTTAAAGACAAACATTACATCAGGCAGCCACTGGTGCTTTCTCCAGGTTTTGTTTTTAAAAAATCAACATTTTTACCCTATCTGGGTCTAATCTATTCCTTTTTTTTGTCAGAAATATTGCCTGCAGTACTGAACAGGCGTTCACTGAAAACAGTAGTAGATGGAATACACAGATATTTTGTAGCCAACTGCTTAAGCCGTTTGAAGGGGCTCATAGACCAGTAGTGGCCTACATCTTCTGAATGCCTAGGATTTATTGTTTTCTCACCAAGATATTTGTTCAACTCTTCCTCACAGCTCATTCCTAAAACGTTCTGAGATACAGGAACGTTCTCCTCTGAAATACTATCCTGGTAAAGGTCCCACAGGCTCTCAACATTGTTGTCATAGGTCATACCTTCATTCACTTCCTCACTCACATCCTCAGTTTGACAGTCTTGTATGCACAACTGAACCATCTCCTTAACCAACAACTGTCGAGCTACAGCAAGGCACTCAGGACTGTGGAATGGTTTTTGCTTGAAACGTGGATCAAGAAGTGTTGCACAAGCAGCAGTCAAATTGTTTTCAATGGTAGCATAGCGCCGTTTTAAAGCAGCCAGTAGGTCGTTCCTCAATCCCTGCAGACCACATTCCTGTAGAGACTTTGTCTCAAGGTGATGTTTCATGGTGTGTACCAGGGGAATGATCTCAAAAAAGAATGAAATGAACAATTAGGATTTTTACCAAACCAACAAAATTTTATTATTAAAAATGAATGAAAAACTATCTTAACAATATGTTTTATGTTGTGTAAGGTCTTCCTCATCCCTTATTTCAGTGAATTAAGTATAGGCCTATAGCCCAATAAATCACTACAGCTTTTTTGAAATGACAAAATTTAAAATGACCTATAATGACATATAATTATATAGATACTATAAGCTCATGCTATGACTTTATATTAAAGACAATCACAAATGAAGTTGAACAGTTTACATTAATGATTAAATTTTTTTAAAGCAGTTTATGGCAAAAGTTTTCTGCCTTACCTCTGAAATAATGGAGCTGTTCTTGCTCAGTTGAAGTGTTGTCTTGTTGAAAATGTCTAGGAACTCCACAGGGCAGCTCAAGACCTTCCAGTCATCATTGGTGAGCACAGCTGACAGTCTCACAGAATCATCCCCGCTTAGCAGTATCATGGCATTTTTCTGCTCCTCCAGCCGTTGAAGCATGTGTAGGGTGCTGTTCCACCTTGTCGGTTCGTCTTGAATTAGGCGGTGCTGAGGGAGACTCAAATTATCCTGGACTTTTTTCAGTCTCTTTGTATTTTTTGCTGAATGTTTAAAACTACCAACAAGCTTCTTGCTTTTAGTAATGACATTGTTTAACTTTGGATTTTCGAGTAGCCCATCCTTGATAATAAGCTGTAGTGTGTGAGCCATACATGGAACAGCTATAAGGTTCGATTTTTCAAGTGCTGAAGTTATATCACGCCCATTGTCTCGAACAACTCCAACAATCTTACCTTGCAGGCCCCATTTTTTCAGCACCTCAGCCAGGAAATCTCGCAAGGATTCTCCTGTATGGCTTATCTCTGGAAATGGGGCTACTTCCAAGCACCTATGCTTCAATTGAAGCAATCCGCTGAAGAAATGGGCCGATACTGACATATAATCACAGTTGGCTACCGATGTCCACAGGTCTGTGGTTATTCCAACGTATCTGGCATCAGCTACTTCTTCCTTCACCACCTTCACCACTGATTCATACATCTCTCTCAGATAATTATTGGCTAATGTTTTTCTGGATGGCATTGTGTACCTAGGCTCCAAATGGGCAATGAGCCTTCTGAATCCCTTATCGTCGACCACTGAAAAGGGCTGCACATCAATGCAAATCATTTGGAGTATCAACTGAGTGATTCGTTTTGCTCGATAATCACCACTCTTAAACTTCTTGACTCTGTCGACAACTTCCGGGAGTGTTTGCTGTTTCCCCTTGTTATCAAGCTTTATAACTTTCGGGTAAAAGGCTGTATGAATAGATTCAGAGGAATCATTTCCGTTTTCGACTATGTTGTTAGCGATAGATGAATCACAATTATCACTGGTTCTGGTATCACCGTCCATGCCGTTCCAATCTGAATCATCAGCAATTCCTCCTTCTGTACCACCATCTACCTGTGAACAATTTGAAGAATGTCCAGGTTCACTGGTCGACATATCACCTGGGCCAGTTAGTGGTCAGCGGAATAAATATTTTTTGATTGATGACTTCACCGATCCAAGGTTTGTAGGCGCAGGTGGTTTGAAATTTGCAGACGTTTCTCCGTTATTTGACACGGTATGATTCTTTCCTCTGCTTCTGTGTGTTGTGAGATGTTTTCGAAGGTTCGATGTTGATTTTGAAGGGCCGCGCGAAATACGCTTGGAGCACAGTTTACATACTGCATAGATAGTATCATCAGGATCAATCGTGAAACTCCCCCAAACTTCTGACGACATCATCCGTTGATTTGTTGTAACTTGTGAGTCAGTTCAAAATATATTCTGTATTCTGCGATGTAGCTTCAATTCTTACTTTAATTGACAACTTATTCGCATGCCTCACTGTCACAGTTCTTATAACCTCAACACTAACACTGCTCAACACGCCGGTACAGCGACGCCACAGATAAACTGAGCGGCCGCGGTGGCGGCTTAGCCCGCGTGGTGGATACGCCCGCCGCGCGGGCACCGAAGAGGCCACGGAAATGTTACAATGTTGGCGAGAGCGACAAACCTTTTTTTTCACTGCCGGTCACGGCAAATCAAATAATTACTATTATGAATTACTATCGGATTAATTATAAGGACCGCCAATTTTTAGAGCTACAATGGGTCGAAATATATTTAAAGTTTTCATAGTAATTGTCGTCTGATGATTACAAAAAAAACACGCAATGAGTGCAGAAGCAAAGACAAACTCTTTCCAACGTTAATAAAAAATATATCCATGGTACTACTACATGGTATTAGTAATACCATGAATATATCAACCGTTTCATGTTTTCATAGCCCAGTTTTGACAAAGCAACCCATGAGAAAGTTGAAACTTACAATTAGTAAGCGTCAGCCGCCGCGGCCAAACTCAACAGGTCGCGTTCGGCCGCCAACCGCTACAAAGGCCGCGGCCGCGCGTGCATGTGGACGCACCGAACGTTACATTCAAGCTACATTGTTGCTTGGCCGCGTACTGCGGCTGCTCAGGTGTGTGGCGGCCTTCATTGCCATCTGATGACATCGTTATATTGCAACGATTGCAACAACGGAAAGTAGATTGAACATATAAAGGAGTTTTAAAGAATTGTCGATAATGCCCTATTACAATGCGGTATTTGAAAGTATGAATGACAAATGAAAGAATCTCTTGCAAGACTCTGGCCGTGACCTTGAAGATGACGAAGTGCATTTCGGGTTTGGGCGCAAAATTCAAATCCTCACCTCTTCTCCGTGCCGGTTCCTAAGTACCGACTTTATGCGATCGGTTCCCGATACTGGTTCTAAGGGCCAAGAACCGGCAGTACCGAGAACCGGGTACCGGAACCGACCCATCTCTAGTTTAAGCTATTCACAGAGTTTACTGGTTAAAGTAGTCTTATGTTATTGAGTGTCATTTGTGTGAGTCACACCCGGAACTACAGTTTTATTCCAATTACAAAGGTGCTAGTTAATTTTTTAAATTGCAATTTAAGTTGTAAATTACCTTCTTCTATGGATAACTAAGTATGTACTCCATTATATTTTAGTTGAAGTACCATATTTTTCAGTAGATAACGCGCGCGTTATCTACCCAAAAAAGTTAAATTTTGATAAAATAAGAACCTGCACATTATACATTAGAAAGCGATGTTAAGGACCTAAATCAAATTTTATAATAAAACTATGGTGAAATTTTAACTCATCATTTATTAAACATTAGATTATTCAAATCCAAGAAATTCTTCATCTGACTCAACATTGAAAGAATCTATTGCGTTTAATATTTCTTTTGACACTTCTTCTGATTCGATTTCAGATAATGTAACATCATCAACATTCTCATTTTCATCATAAATTTTGTCTCCTTTTGCCCTAAGGAAACCATTTCTTACACAATTCTCACTCACAGCTGCCCAACTTTCGGCAATCCACGTCACCATATCCTTATAAGACACCTCTTTTGCTCCCTTTAAATTCACAGTCCTAGAAGCAGGCATGTCGAAACTTAAGGGAACCTCGTAATTCTTGGTTAAAACTTTCGCGGGTCATTATCACTGTATGTTTGTTTTTTCGGGTGTACCCCGCGTACTATGACCAGGTGTGAAACCTGACGTTTCGTGGCCGTTGCTGGCCACTTTATCAAAGGGAATGAGGTATCTGATGAGTTGGTGGAGTTTATATAGGGGTTTCAAGGAGGGCAAAGGATAGGAAGGGGAGGAGTGGAAGGAGTAGTCATTGCATCTTTATTCCGCTTCAAAGCAGGGTCCCACGTGTGGCTGAGTTGGAGGCCACAGTCCCTATTGAAATTTAGATGGCATTTTCTTATCTCCAAAGCTTCTCGGATCAGCCGGGGCTTGAAGTTTTTCACTTTGGCGATTATCTTTGTTTGTCTGAGGTCAATCGCGTGTCCCGAGGCTGAATGTTCCGCTACTGCTGATTTTAAGGGTTGTTTCAGTCGAATCGCTCGCTCGTGTTCTTCTAAGTGGGTTTTGACGGAGCGTCCGGTTTCGCCGATATATTTCTTCTTACAAGTTTGGCATGGTATCTCATACACTCCTTCCACTTGAAATGGTGTTGCGTCCTTCACACTCCTCAGACAGTTTCTAATTTTTAAATTTTACTGCTTCAGCCTTTCGCCATTCCCGCGCACTACTCTCGCCAACATCAAACTGTCGAGCAGCTTCACGATTTCCTTTCTCCTTCGCAGCTTCTATAACTTCCAGTTTGAATTGGGCTGTATAAGATTTCCTCCGGGAAACACTTGCTGCTGCCATGGGTAATTCAATTCTAATTTTAAAAACGAAATGAAAATCACGAGTTACTTTAGATAAGTACAATAACAAAATATAGACGATGCAACATCATTACAAACAAACATATGACTTACCTTTCAACCAATTTGCAATGAGAGAATGATGTAAACCATTCGAGTTATCCTCCAGAATCACAAACAATTATGCGTAGTTCATGCCGAAAATAGGGAAATTTTACCACTAATAACCCACACTTTCAGAAATCACTCCCAATTCTCACCTCTGGCAGTAATGGTTTGTACTTCTTAACTCTACCACTAGGGGCGCATTCCGAAATTCAGTGCCAGTACTGCCTGTGCTGCCGTGAAACAGAATGCGAAACTGTACTGCGGCTGCTGCAGTAGCACGAATTTCGGAACGGTCGGCAGTGGCTTGAAATTCAATATGGCCGAATTGCGTGGTGATTTATTATAAGCGATCTTTCAATGCGTTAATTCTTAATGCTAATCCTTATGACATTGATAAAGAGCATGCTAATTGTATTCTAATTTTCACTGCCTTGCTACTTAATGCTACTTTATACTGATTGGTTACTTTCTCTGACGAGAATAAAATTAATTCGCGTCAGCTAATACGCACGCGTAATACAATAGGTGCGTGTTTTCTACCGAAAAATACGGTAATTTATGTGAAAATTTAAAATAAAATGCTCATAAGTCACACCCGGAACCAATGGAATGGCTGTATGTATATGCCATTAATTGGAAAAGAGTAATTTTCGTGGAGAGATATTTCCATTAGTTTTTCAATCATTAGTTACAATCATGGGTTACATTAGGTCATTGTGTTTAAATGATGCATTTTCTTTTGCAGGGAGTCATAAATCTAAATCCGATATCAGTCCCATCCTCCTCTGAATCTGCCCCACCCCAACAACCATCGTCTTCATCGGGTAAGAAAGGTCGAGAGAAGACCCCGGAGTCTCCTCCACCAACTGTTGGAGTGCAACCTACTCAGCTTGGTGGCAGTGTGAGACCAGCTGAGGAAGGTGTGGTACGAGTGGACCTTGGACGTTGGCTCTCTGGTGACTCTGCACACTCATCTGCAGCTTGGAGGGCCAGGGCCCCAGCCATTTCGGATCTGCAAAAGCAGCAGAAGCCACCAACGAAGGTCAATAAGGAATAGAATAGACTTATTTGTCTTGAGATTTGTGCTCTGTATGCATCATCATAGGTGTTCTATGAATTGTGTGTCCATAAGAGAGACTGCTGTGAAGCAGTGGCTGGAATTGTGGAGGACAACATAATAATGAGCTATTCAGTATTAAGCTCACATCAGTCTCTTCATCATCTTCTTTATGGAAGGAATGAAAGGGAGAAGTAATTACCGCTACACTGAGAATAGCACTATAAAACTATCCTTCTCTATTCTTTTCACTGTAGAAAATACTGTGACAATTATGATTCCCTTCTTAGTGTGAAATGCAACTGAATGCATTCAGTATCGGGAACTGCACCATTCTAGGTGAGAACTCCAAAAGTTTCAATTATTTTTTGCCTACTTAAATGAAACTGGCTTGGTGAATTGTCTTGAGCCAAATATCTTGAATTAATTACGATGATAGCAACAGTAAAAGCAATACTATGGCAGTGGATAGTGTGTGCTGCTGATACACCCTTATAAAACAGTAGTAGGTAGTAGTTTAGTTGAATGTGCTTTGACGGCTAAGGTCATTTTGCACATACTGTCTGCCACGTGCAGACAGGGGCAACTCCAATCGGATTCCAATCGGCCAACCCCTCCACATTGGAGACTAGCTCATCAATGCTTAACTTCAGTGACTGATCGGGAACTGGTATTTCCATCATGGCAGCCCGTTGCCCCCTTATAAAGCAACTTCTACTACTGGTAGGTCTTTGAACAGTCCTGCTTGTGATTACTCTGAACCATGGCGAGTTTAATCAAACATGACCTGAATAAAACTATATTTTCCATTTTTAATTCCCCGATATAACTAAAGATGCACTCCCTCTTAAGTCGGCCAAAACCGGCCGTAGATTCTTCTCTCTGGATACTGGGAATTTAAATTTGCCGAGCTTCCAGAGAATGCCATACGGCCAGTTTCGGCCGAGTTAGGAGGTAGAGGGTTAAAACTTTATTGCATTATCTGTGCAAATGCATGGATATTTTATTTGGTGATGAATGTGGATAGTTTGATTATATATGCTTTCGCACAATTTTTTCCATGTTCATATTGATTGGATAAAAGTGTTTTTCGTGAGAAATTTGATTTAGTTCTATTCAAAGTGTGAATGTGTGGTTCTGATAGCCTTAACAATAGCAAGTATATTCGTCCAGAATCTTGTATTTTATCAAATTTCCAATATTATGTACCCTTTTTGTCACCTAGTCAGTGGATGAATTAATAATTGGATCTTAAAAAGTCATTCCGAAGATGTAGATACAAGAAATGAAGGACATGGATGTTTATTTGGTTTTCAGGAGGAAGCCCGTGCACTCTACCTCACAGAGAAGTATGCTAAACGTTGGCACATGAGAATGCTTACGCGGCGCAGTAAAGGGAACGTAAGTCCATCAACTGTGGGGCCAATACCCCTTCGTCTCACTCATGCTGCTTGGCTGAGGAGGGTGCTCTTCAATCCAAGTTCCCGCCTTGCTCGGCAGGTGGCGTGCAGCCTTGTCGAGAGCCTATGTCTTGTTCCTGGGAAGAAGAGAGAAGTATGTTCCCCATTTTGGAAATCCATTAATTTTCCCCGACTTTTATCTGTTTTATTTTAAATTTGTCAAAAGTTAAGTTTTAGTTTGAAAAGTGAAAGAACAATGTTCAATACATTTTTGAACTCTAGTAAGGTTTGACTTACTTGGGAGGGCTTTATGAAGCATTATGTCTTTTCCGTATCTTTTCCCCTGTTCTTGATCACTTGGTCTGATTTGAGATCTGTATTTATTGTGATATTTGAATTGTCTATGATGAATTTAAGGAAAAAATTTAAATTACGTATGTATTAGTGTCAATGGGAACATGGTGGCCTAGTGGGTAGAGCACTCGGCTCCCGGGTTCAAATCCAGGTCAAGCCTTTGGACACTCCCAAACAACAACAACAAAAAATCATAGTGCGAGGTGGCCCAGGGAAAGGAACTGGCCCTCCTACTCTGAATGTGTGAAATTCACACGCCTGTGGCTTAGTCTGGGGTGAGCTCTACCCTCAACTATCCAAACCAACCTTCGGGTTGAATCACTGAGTGAGTGATTAATATCAAGTAAGGGTTCCCCTAGAGGAGTCTACTTGGTGTAGTTTTGAGTAATGCCCTTTCTGAATCTTTTCCTCTATCATAATCACTTTTTCTCTTCTTTGGTCTGTATTTTTTGTGTCATTTGGATTAAGAAAATTGAATTCCATATTTTCGTATCATTTGAATTTTCTCAGATATACTAATGGATGCTTTTCAAATATGTTACTTATTATAATGATTATGGATTGACTTGCATCAAAGAGCTAACTTTGGCTCTGGTTATCATCATTATGAGTCCTGTACTGTTCTTATTCTCAGGTTTTAGACTTATTAACTGAATTTCTTGGTGAGCTTGGAACTGCTGGTGAGTCTGCTGCAGAATTCCTCTCATTGTATCAGTCACTTATTGGAGAACCACCGTGGAGGCAATATCTTGCTGTTCATGGCTTGCTCCCTAGACTAGCTTCCCTGCTAACTGCAGAGATAAGATACTTACATCGTTTGGAGGAGACTACGTTGACTTCAGATCTTGCTCAAGGTAAACACCATATTAAAATTGAGAATCATGTGTTATTTCAAATATTCATCTACCAAGGGGATTAGGTTGATAAAATCAAATGGTATCCATTAAAGGTCTTTATATCCTTACAGTCTCCTATAGTTTGAGATTGGTTTAGTCTTTTTTGAGGTTTTGGTTAAATAGAGAAGCACAGTGACTACATAGAATCTACTGGTGTTGAAACTGGCGATTCTTAACGTAGTTAACATTTCCTTTGTGGTTGTGAGATTGACTGATTGGTTGATAATTTTCCAAAAACTATCACATTCAGTGCACTTAGCACATCGCTACAGCATAGGAGCCATTGATTTAAGATTAATGAATTTATCGTAAAAATTCCTCAGTTTTCTAATTTGATTCTGCCTAGAATCATTGTAATCCATTTTATAAAGCTGCAATCAGGTAGCATTAAAAATAAGTAGTGCAAGTAATGTCTGTTACCCTGTTGGTTGGAGACTGTTTTCAAAAGTCATTACCTAAAATGATTTTTTTAAACTTCTGCAAATGTAATAACGGCTGAAAATGTGGATGCATGAAAATTAAAATGATTACTGGTAGTTTGTCGAACAGTCAACACTCATTTGTATTAACCTCAAGTAACTGTAAGTTATTAATGCTGTTGATATTTCTAACATTAATTTTAAAGTTTTATTGACTGTTCAGAATAGAGATTGTACTAAGAAAAGAACTTTAGTGCATGCATTTTGGTTTTTAGCTGTCTTATTGTTAGGAATCACTCCATGAAAAGTGAATGAAGTGGAGTGGAAGGATGACATTTTGTTTTTAAAGCAGAATATATTCAGTTTAAAAATAATTTTTTGAGGTATTTTTTTCTAATTAGAATTAAATCTATTTTCTGCTACTAATAGACCCCCAAGTTTACTGTTGTATGCCTTTGACTGTCGTAGTATTCCATGCTCTGAGGTTATTATTGGCAGAGTTAAGTTGAATATTTAATGAGGCTGTAACTCAAGTCATTCATGGATTAAGACGTGAACGTAGTCATCTATTGAGTCAAAATCTCTTTTGGCATCCAAAATATTCCCTCACTCTTTTATTCACAGGTTATGCACTAAAAATGCTTACTGAACTCCTTGCGTCATTCATGGAATGTGAGAGCATAAAGCGTGCCTTGAAAGGTCGCTTAGTGGGTGCTGTGCTGGATGGCTACCTCTCGCTCCGTCGACTTGTGGTCCAAAGGACTAGGTTAATCGATGACACCCAGGAGAAATTGCTTGAACTCCTTGAGGAGATGACAACAGGTAAACTAGAGCTGTCCGAATGATTCGAAATATTCGAATCTGATAGATTCGTCTTCGAATCATTACACTCATTCAAACATGGTGCTCATTCCCAAATGGCATGCCGTCCATTTAGAGGATGTGTTCCTCATGCAAAACGAAAATTTAAATGGTCTTAGAATGAAATTCACCTTTATAAGAGAAGTTAGTTGTAATGGGCCATTCAAGAATGGGCCCTGAAATATTGTGAAAATCTTTATCACTTTAACTCTGCAAACGCTTTTGCATTTTATTTAGATTCAAATTCGATTTGCAAGTGTTTTTTGTAGTGTGATATGATTCACTACCAAAATTTAAAAAAAATTTGTTTCTAGTCTATTCAAAAAATTTTTGAGAGATTCGATTTAATTAGATTCGAAATGAAAATCCCTGAATCGCACAGCACTAAGGTAAACTTTTTTCCATGCCGGGGCAAAAAGTATTTGTTGTGGATTGATTTTTCTCCTCTTAATTTTGTGATTTTTAAATACCCATGCTTAAAATGAAAGAAAGGCTGAAAGCATTGCTTATGTCAGGCCTGCTGCAGGCCTGGGAAATGGGGAGAACCTGTAAAAGTCACAAGAAATAAAAAATGGGCCTGAAAAAGTCATGGGAAATGAGAAATTAGCCTGTAAATTTGCTTTTCAAGGTCAAAATCTGATTGTTTTCATTGAATGAGAAGTAACATTTTAGGTACTGTCTGTTGGTATGGGGACATAATGTTTTTTAAGTTAGTTTGAGCGAGATATTTCCCTAGTCTCATTGGAGACCACATTCAAATTTAATTTTTTGATTTCAGCATCTGTAAGATGTGTGAAGTAAACATTGTAATATTATTGGTGCAGAAATACAGTTATATATGAAAAACATTCTCAGTGATTAAATGAATAGATCCACATAAGCCTGTAACTTGACTCATTTTTTCACGTCGTGCGGTTAAAACACCTTCACAACAGAAAGTTTTTTTTGTGATTGTGTAAAAATTACTGGGGTGAGTAATTGATTAATGTCAGTTGAGAAAGTAACTGCACACCGTTAGTTTTTTGGTGATACCTAGATATGTATTATAATATTTTGATATCATTGTAAAGATGAGTTTTTTCTTCAAAATGAGGTGAAATTCATCAAATTCTAGGTGAAGTTATATTTTGCTAAGACTACCATATAACTTGTTCTGAATGAGCAAGTTTCGCTCTTATTTTGTGTTTAGCCATTAATTATGCCTCTTTTAAGTGCGGTGAGAACGAGAGAGATAAATGAGCATGTTTTGAATACATACAAGGTTATCTAATGTGCTTCCATGTGGTGGCCTGCGTGAATGACACTTGGGGCAAGCAAGAAGCTGGTGACTCGGACTATAAGTCCACCACCTTACTGTGTTTGTATTTCCCTCATCATGGATGAGACCTTAGAATAAAATTTCATTAGAAGGGAAGGTGTTTTTCCTTTGAGAGCGATTGTGATAGCGCTCTATTTGTTGGGAAACTATTCATTCATTATTCATTCATTCATTTTATTTGTTCCATTGGGTACCATTACATACCATGGACATCATCATATACAAAAATTAAATACATAAACATACATAACATGAATAACTTAATTATGCAACATTCAGATAGAGCCCCTAACCATACTCTTCATCTTCAAGGAATTCACTTAGTGTATAATGTGCCTTTTCCAGTAGAGATGGAACTTTTCTTTTAAAACATGACACTGTTTGAATGCACCTGATTTGAGTTAGAAGCCTGTTACATATTTTGGCGGCAGTATGCAGTGTTCCTTTCAAACAAAGGGTATATGAATAATGCTGAACGTATATGTCAACATTTTATGAGTGTTGTGTTTATGAATGCTGGAATTTGCAGGGTGATGATAACTCATAACAAAGGTGGCACAAGTAAGAATAAAAACCGAAGGAAGAGTTAAAATTTTAAGCTCCAGAAAGAGCGGCTTACCCGGGCTCCGAATAGGTAATCCGCACATTGCCTTTATGGCTTGCTTTTGTATGGAAAAGGCCTTGGAGGCAATAAACCCTTTATCCCAGAACATAATGCCATAAGCTAAGTGAGTATGCACCATAGCATAATAAATCGTCTTAAGAGTATCAATGGCTACTATTGGGGATAACTTCCTTATCATGAAGATACCCAGAGCAAGTCTTTTATTAGTATAATAATAATTGCTTATTTTCCCAGAGGTAATGTAAATCATACAAAAATATAGGACACGTCTAGCTCAGGAACACATTTAAAGTTACATCAAAAACCAACACGAAAGAAAATACCATTTTATACACACCTAACACTCTCCAAGAACTTATGGATGGAGTAGAATAGGGAGTCTTGAAGAAAACTTCTAATTGTATTCTGTAAAGTGGATAAGTTGTCAATTGAAGTGAATCACCTATTTTATTGTATGATATTAACCCCATTGAGTTAGAACCGATTGCAGTTGCTCAAGTGCGTACAAAAATTGTAAAAATGTTACAATAACGTGTTGTGCTTCTATTCTTGCGCCTTCTTTAAAGTACACCTTGAAGAATAGATATTTTCACCTGGAAAAATATAAATTTTTCCTGGAAAACTTAGAAAATTCCTCGAAATTCATAATCTCCAATCTTTAGCAACCCTGTTTTGTTCATCTTTTGTTATCAATTGGTTTCTTTTTTCTTCCAGGCACAGAAGCTGAGACTCGTGCATTTATGGCGATATGTGTTGAAACTGCTGGACGTTGTGCGCTGGATGATGTTCGAACTCCTGTATTTGTATTTGAGCGATTGTGCTCAATTATTTACCCAGAAGAAAATGATATTGGAGAGTTTTTCCTTACCTTGGAAAAAGATCCACAGCAAGAAGATTTCCTTCAAGTACGTTCATCTACATTAACTTATTTTTAACTTGTGGGAAAAAAAGCTAACTAACTTGCATTTATGCCCATGCCGATCACTTTATTCCCTTACAGAGTTGACTCTAGAGGAAAGCCTAATTAGAGAGTTAGCTGTTACAATTAACATTATATGCAAGGGCACTTGTTATGATTTATTTCATGCTGTTTTATTTTTGCATCCATGGTTTGCTAATTTACAAAGTGCAATTGAGTGAGGAGTGGGGTATAAGTGCTGTGGAATCATCTAACATCTAATCTATTGCAATTGTTAGAAGTACAAGAATTAATTAAACTGCCAGGTGGCTCTGCTAATTATGATGCTGAACTTTTTGAAAGTATCATATGGAAAGTGATCAGACGTCCCGCTTTTTCTAATAATGTCCCGGTGTCCCCCTAAACAATTAGAGGATGCTCAATTGTCCTGCTTTCGCAAAATCTTGTTAATATTTCCCTCGTGAACATAGCCGTGGCGGAGGAATGGCTGACATTTGATTTTTTTTTCGATTTTCGAAATCAAATATCGAAACCAATTGAATCTTTACTGCATTTCCGGTGTTTCTGTTTTGCATTTACTTTTCAACCAGGGAGGCAATTTTCTCCTAATTTCATCCGTATAATTGAGCCTATCAGTGGAAAATGCCAAAACGCATATGTACTTTTAACGAAGATCTGCAAAGGAAATGCAGTTTCATTAAGAGAATCATGTCAGATAGCGATGTGTAATGTGGATTTTAGTGTTGCACATGGTGGCTTATTTGATATTACAAGGCACTTAAACACAAGTAGACACAAATAACAGGCATCTAGTGCAAGCTCAAGTAAGGCAATGACAGGGTTTTTCATGAGCTCAAATTGTACGTCAAAGGGTCTTGAGGTGGCAGCTGCAGTGTATGGGTTTACAACACTGTAAGGCACAATCATAGTTTCCTACCGAACGACTGTTCATCGAAAGTAATACAAAAATGTTTAGGAGCTAAGTTTAGGTGTGGGTGGACCAAGTGAGAAGGGATAGCGATAAACGTTTTTGCTTATTTTTTGCAGCAACGGATGAATGAACAGTTGAGTGGTGTGAAGTAAGTTTCTTTACCAACTGATGCTTCAAACCACTGTAACAAAATTATTTCCAGTCATGGTTCGCTTTTTACTCCATACAAAGTCAAACAAGTGAAGCTATTATGGAGCTACAGTCTCAGCCAGGGGAAACATCGGTAGTGGCAACGTATTTGGAAGATGCTATTACAAGTAATAATTTAAATTATGACATTGTAGCTTTCTGTGGAGACAACACTAACTTCGGAGGTGCACCAAGCAAAGGGACGAATAATATTTACAGAAAATTGAAGGCAGTTTGAATTGTATTGTGCACACTTAGTGCTCAATACAATTCAAACTGCCAGTGATTGTTTACCTATGGATTTTGAAACAGTGGTTATGAAAATTTAGTCATATTTCTACATTTTTACAGTGAGAGTAGAAGCATTAAAGGATTGCTGCAAGTTTGTGGACATTGAATATGGAGAGATTTTGGGCTACAGGAAGACGAGGTGGCTTGCTCTTATGCCATCTGTGAAGAGAATATTAGATGTTCCAGGGGCTGAAATCTTAGTTTTTGAGTCAGGCCAAGTGTTCAGCTGTGCTGAAAAAGTTTTTGGGGACCTGCTCTCCCAAATGTGCCTACATTTTATGCACTCACAAGCTACTACATTTCACAATGTCGTGAAACAAATTGAAGGTGATACTACATCTGCTGTGGAAGTAATTAAGCATCTTCAGGGCTTAAAAGATAACTTGATGATCAAGAAATTTTGTATATTTTTTCCTAGCAAAACGAAGGAAATTCTTGCTAACCAAATGAAAGAAGATGGCATAGATAAATCTATTGTTGAAGAAACTCCTTGTGGTTTAATGATACAAGTATGTATAGAGTATTTGAATCGGTTGTGTGAGAAATTTAAAGAACTTGATATTTTTCAGTGGGTTCTGTTGGAAAAAGTTCCTGACTGGTCAGATGTACAGAGCAGCGCGGACTTAATTTCCATCGTGGACTTAATTTCCAGCGTGGAAAGAATTTCCCTAGGTTATGATACAGTTCTCTTTGATGAATTTAGTTTTTGGTTGAGCTATGTGACTGATGACAAAGTTACTACAGTAAAACCCCTAAATTACACTTTTCCAGGGACCCTAGAAAAAAGTGTAAATTGCGGGAAAATGCGAATTGCGGGAAAATGCAAATTGCAGGAAAAGTAGAATTTTCACTTATACATTCATGTTCTTTTACTGGAGTAAGGGTAAAAATAAGAAACACTGATAAACTGAAAAAGAGCAGTGTCATAATTTATTCCTTGAACTAGCACTTCTCATTTTATTATATTTGATGAAATAAAATACATTAAACATCTTAGACAAGTTGAAAATTAAGAAAGGACGAAGATGGCAGGGCGATTTACATTATATTTGTTATTAGCAACCATTGAAACTATCTAATGAATATAGCATGATTATTTTTAGAAATTTGATATTTTCAACTGCTTGGACTTCCTCTGCCTATTAATAATATTATGCACTTTATTTTCTATTTTCTGCAGTTTCTCAAACATTTGCTCACAGCAGTCACTACCTACTAAGTAATTTATTAGAGTTTGAACAGCACACAATGTCTTGCCTATCATAGTCCAGCAGTGTTGCGAAAACAACCTGATACATGTTCCGAGAAATAAAAAAATCTTAACCATAAACGTTGTTGAGGGATTTTGACTCTGCGCTTAATAAAAATATTTCCTTTAATTGCAGGAATATAATGTAACTTATAAGTATTACGAGGTAATTTCATTAAAAAATAATTGTACACGCAATCTAAATGAATTATTCGATTAAGTTACGCACATTGCTGTTTGAAATCCTCACTGTTGGCTGAGAAACCGCTATAATGTTTAGTGACTTGGCGTGGCTACGCTACGTCATGGTACACACATTTAGCCATGCTGAAATATAATGCTTTATTGCTTATTCTCTGGCTTTAAGGTGCAAGAAACTTCATTAAAATTCTTTGCTACGTACGCACAGTATTATGACCTTGTCCAATCTAAGCGGGCAGAGAGATGCCAGCGGCGTGAAGCGACGGTACAAAACTATCGGTTGCAGAAAAATTAGAAGTTTATCCTCACCAGCCTCCTGAAACAGAAATGTGGATGATGCAGACTAAACTGCTCCATTTAAATTAACCTTAATTCCTTAACTCCCGATGCGACGATAGCATCAGAAACGATGAAACAACTGATCATCAATCGCAATAATCCATTACCTGCCGAGCACAGAAATACTTTAAAATATGTAACTTTTTCACTTGATTTTACCTAATTACATACTAAATAAGGTAAATTGAAAATATTGGCCTTCAAAAAAATTTGCATTTGGTAAATAATAAATGATGCATTTTCGCAACTTTGGCCGAATTCGTTATTCTATAGGCAGTTATGCAACCCGCATTAACTTATATCGCCATCTCATAGGAATGAGGCGTTTTTACTGTCAGATATAATCCTACGCTTTTTCACGCCACTATGTGACAGGTATTGTCATATTTGATTACTATGATTCTCATATATTATGTATCCAATCAAGATTTAGTATTATTTACCCTATAATTAAATAGGTAGGCATATATTTTTGTTTGAAAGAAATGAGTCAAAGCGAATATTTTCTCAGGAGAGCATGTATTTAACATTTTTTAATTGAAATTGCTATCATTACAGGTTGAAGTACAACAAACAACGACTTTTGATGAAATACATAAAAGCATTTAGGGTGCAATGGAACACAACATTTTGCACATTCATAGATAGTTTGGCTTTTACATGTATGAAACAGAAAACTCTACATAAGGTTGTCTTTCATCACTTACATGCATTGAAAATAACTGAATTGAGACATGTTTCCCTTTTTACATGTGAATATAATTACTTTATGGGTACTTTAATGCCCTAAAATACAAAGTTTTACCAGGATTTAATTCACAAACAGCACTTACAGGGCTTAATATTTATTTTATGTGGTTTTCGCCCGGAATATTTCTGCTTTTTTTTCGTTTTGGTTCCAAGCTCAAGAACCGGTGGAACCGAAGAAGTGAACTGACCTTTCCCTAGTGAAAACGTAGCTTTACCCTCAGCTCATAAGATCCTGGAGAATTGTAGAATGCATTTGAATGAAAAAATGTCTTATGAGCTGAGAAATATAGTACTTATATTTTTGTATTATTTTAGCCTCTTTTACTCTTTTGCTTGACTTCATCACATACTTTGTTGTTCTTGTTGATAGGTTTAAAAAAAATTCTCAGTGCTCAGTCTGGTCTATTGTCTCAGAGAATGGGGAGAAATTGGTAAAGTACCTAGTTGAAATCAATTTGGCATAGCTACTTTCATTTCATGATTTCACAGGGGCGGATGCTGGGCAACCCTTACAGCAGTACAGAGGCTGGTCTTGGGCCATTAATGCGAGATGTCAAGAACAAAATATGTGTTGATTGTGAACTTGTGGCTCTTCTTGAGGATGATAATGGCATGGAGCTCCTGGTCAACAACAAAATCATTTCATTAGATCTTCCTGTGAGAGAGGTTGGTAATAAGGGTCATTTTGTCTTTATACAGGTTGTTGTCGCCTGTATGTTGTGGAAAAGTCTATCTTTCGAGTGATGCTACTCTTTAATGTCTTTTACTTGCATGTTCTTCGGCATATAATCTGCTTACTTTATATCTTAATTTAAAAATTGCTATGTTAATTTGTAGTTTATTTTGTGTTGTGCATTCTAATACTTGGATGTGTTTTTTTGGCAAGGTATTCAAAAAAGTATGGTTGGGTGAAGGTGGAGAGGGAGAAGTAATGAGGGTTGTGTATCGTATGAGAGGTCTTCTTGGTGATGCAACGGAAGAATTTGTCGAGACTTTGGATGCGCAGACTGAAGCCACCCTTGACAATGAAGAGGTATATCGCATGGCCAATGTCATGGCCGAATGTGGTGGGCTCCAGGTAAGTTTTTCATGCACATGTAATGCCTCTATCTTTATCCATGTGAAACTAATATTTTAACTTGAGATTTGGTTTGATTTTGTCATTATAGGTCATGTTGGAGCGATTGGCTGCAATTAAAGATGTTACTCGATCAAGGCCATTACTCCAGGTTCTACTTAAGCTGTTTCTTCTGTGCGTGAAGGTAAGTTAATAAGATTTATTTGATAGATGGAGGAGTCTGTGATTGGTCAAAGAAAATGTTGAGTAATCCAAGAGAATCTAAGTTTATAATCATTGTGCAGCAATGTTCGGCTCTTTGATTAAAAAATAATTTATAAAGGGATATGGGTAAGGCATTTTCAAAATGATAATAATTTATTTGTCTTGTGATTTTACAAAAAAGTAGAATTTTGGGGCAATTCTTTAAATAATACATACAAAATAGATACATTATTATATACAGGATCAGTTTGAACATTTCATATTGCCATTTAGGAATTATCTTGCACTGTAATGACTTTTAGACTTCCGAAACAGTTTTAATTGAGCTTTGAATATTCTATCAGATGTTGCATTTTTATAAATTTGTGGAAAGGCTGTAAATTATGGTCCTAGACTGGATAGGACCCATATTATACAATGCTGATGAATGGCACAAAAGATGACTATCTGACTTTTTATTGTATCATATTCATGAATGCTATCATTAGATATTTTTGGGTAGAGATTTCCTCTTCTAAGTACACATAAATGAAAAATGTACTGACGGGGCAAAGTTAAAATTTCATAGAACATGAACAGGGTTTTGTAAGATTCCCTCCTGTGATCATCCATCAGAAATAAAGTAATTTATTTATTGTTTTTCCTAGGTGAAACGTAACCAAGAATTGTTAACCCAGCCGGAACTTGGCGCTATTGGTGTTTTCCTGGGTGTGCTGCAATTGTGTCTCTCTGCTGAGAGCATAGATGGCGTGGGAGCAAATAGCGGGTCAAATAGTGCACCATCATCAAATTCTGCTTCAACTGCTGGTCCAGCTGGAGCATCTCTGTCTGAACAGTTGCTGGATGTGAGTAGCTCTGATGAAATGCTTGTTGGCAAGTTATGTCATTTTGGCTCTGCTTTATAATCTCTGGTTAAATGTGTTGGTATGAAAACTAAAGTAATTCTATTCTCCTTTTGATAATGCTCTCAGCAACTGACTGTGTGATGTAATATACAAAACCTATTATCCCAGTTAACATCAAGTTAACATGGAGGCTACGTCATCTTGTGGCTAACGTAAACCGTACATTAGAAAACCTGGGGCCTGTTTCTCAAAGGTACAAGTGCATAAGTTACAAGTCTACAAGCTGCAAGCCGAATTCGTGCAAGTGTGGCTTAAGTGTTTCTCAAACGAGAATGGAGGACTTGTGAATTCTCCACTAGTAAGAAAGATTTTACAAGTGAAAATAGTAAACGTATTGCAGTTGACATTTAGCGATCATTTGAAGCTTAAGCTATATTTCGAGAGATTCTCTTGCCATCTTATATGACCAAGAGTCAGTGTCATGTTGCTTGGTGTCTATAAATGCGTGAATTCAAGATAAACCGTATTTTTGGTTCACAGTTTACTTTCAAATATCCCAGGCGAGGACAAGTCATCGGCAAAACTTGAGCATCATAAGAAAAAGTTGTTTGTTCTGTAGCGTGAAGTGAAATATGAACTGGAATGTTATTTATAATTCTTGCATGTCAAAACATCATGTTGTGCAGTGTTTATCTTTCATAGAAAAGTACATATAACATAATAGCATTATATTTCCTGAGAAGTGGAGACTATATACGTTGACCAACCATTTTGAAATCACATTTGACCTCACGGTGCCCAAGAAAACCCTCGCAATGGCAAATTATCGTCTTACCGGGGGTGGAGCAAATAATTACCATTAAACCTATTGTCAACACTTTTCTAGGTATCGGGTTGGTGTGGTGGCCGAAGTATTTCCATCCGTTGAGCCGGAGCACAAATCCCAAAAGAAGGGAAAAGTTTTTGCAGTAATTCACATCCCTACTTAATTTACCAACTAACTATTCAATCAAAAAGGACCATACCTACTCCAAAAGATGCAAAAAGCCTCAAATTGTCAGTAATTTTCCCAAATGCACAACTGACCAAGCTATATTTTTCTAGTGCATTTTAATGTTCATTCCATCATTTTGATTAATTTCAACAAAAATGTAAACCATGATTGATAAATCAAAATTGAATCGCATTTATTACTTGCCTTTACTCTTTCCCTTGGTTGATCGTAATGTTTATGATGAGTATATTCACTTTTTTCGTGACATTTCGCGGAAGCCATTTGGAATAACGTATTTCGTTTCTGCAGACTAAATGAATCTGGAAGGGATCCTGCCTTGGAGAACGTTTTCTCCCATCTGATGTAATGTCCACATTGAAAAACAATCTGCTATAACCTGCATAACAATTTCATTGAAATAGCAGTTGGATCACAATGTTCTTTTTAAAGATTCAGTTAGGCCCTTGACGTACTTAGAATAATTCTATGTCAGGGAATGTATACGTATTGAAAGAAAATGAACTAAAATTGCAATTTATTTGGCACCACATTCATCGAATTCCATCAAGTATAGATAACAAATAATAATTTGCAAACTTTGATAACCTAATAAATTTACCATTAACTCACACAAATCTCCAACATTGATAAATATAGAGTGAAAGAAAATATTAAGAGACTTGAGTAGCAATTGCTGTTTTTCCCTTCCGACAGACTTAAATACTCAATTAAGCTTTGACATTAATACGTGAAAACAAAGTGTAAATAAATTTTCAGTTTCAATAAAAACCATTAATTATGTACAAAAGAGTCTAACGTTGTTTGTTTTAGTTTTCCTCCAGTTGCACGCATGACTTACTTTTTGTGGTGTCGCTCTCTTGCCGATATGCTTACTACATTCTACTGACAAGTACCATCGGAAGGATTAATATAAAATAAATAATTCCGTAAAACTTGACTGCGTCCCGAATGGAGTGATTGGAGAGATACACCATAATGCCTGGTAATGCCTGGTTACGGGAAGCGCACACACTGACATCTCCAAAAACATATGATCAGCATGAGTTGTTACGAGTACTGTGATTGGTTGAGATTGGGCAGGGCATAGCGGGACACAGCCAATAGAATGTATTATGTATTTCAATTCAAATACGGATCCTCTGAATTGGAACTGGATTCCACACTTTCATTGCTCACCGCAAGTAGAATTGCGTCATCCGTCAGCTCCTCACGAGAGGGGACAGAGTTGTCAACTTCCATAAAACTTTTAAAAAACATGGACCAAAATGACCCTCTTTCTCTTCCCAACCTTTAGGGTCCTCAGTATCTTTATCCTTCTATCGTGGGCTGGAGGCATAATTTATCGGGGATAAATTAAGTCTCCTGCCCACTTCACTCTTCAACAATATGTCACTTTCCCATTGCTCTATTATTTCCATTTTCTCGCATAGACTAACAATAAGTGTCTTGCGTTTTTGGGCCATGAAGGTGTCTATCTTTGAAATGCTCTCAACTCGCTGCCGTGCGAGCGTGCTCTCGACCACTCAGGGAACAAAAGAAGATCAAAAATCGCAACTGCTAATGCTAAAGTATTTCCACCAAAATTAACAATAAATTAATTGGACGGCGACTTCAACGTGTAGTTGATACTTAACACTCCATATAAATTGCATTGCTAACAGATCACAAACAACTGGCCACTCTTGGTGTATGCTTACTGGTGATGGAAACTCTCAATGGCGGGTGCCAACACCATAAGGGACTTGTAAAAACCGTATTTTTTTACATGGCAAACATTGGGTCAATTGACGGTACCCCTGCAATCTCTCGTATTGGTGGGGGTCTCGCAACAGGCCATATTCGTATTAACGCGGTTCCACTGTATATTGTTAAACTGTAATTAATAATACCAGTAAACCCAAGTGAAATTTCCGTATATTCAACCTTCCCTCACCCCAAAATGATATATTCTTTATCAAATGGGGTTGTTTATAAATTGCATGATTAAAAGCAATATAAATGTCTCCTGTCGGCAATAAATCTTTCTTATTCGTTGTTCATTCACAGTCTCCATGGAGTGTACTTGTTTTGTTAGGCTTTAGTCTAAAAGATTTTTCTTTTAACATAAATTACCTATTAACAAACAATGTGTTTTAGCTTCAACTGAACATGTTATGTCAGAAGTCCATTAAAAAAATCCTTTCTAGTGATACATTATTCGTTTCTATAGCCTTTGTAATATTTGAGAAAAGGAGATCGCAAGTCTCTTTTCATTTGTTTTCCTAGTTATTCTTTTTGATTTCCTTTCCTCGGAGGACTAGTAGAAATTTCCTTACAAGTAACAAATACTTGTAACTTACAAGTAGGTTTGAGAAACAAAATGTGTCATGACCATGAAAACACTTGTAACTTGTGAAATGAACTTGTAACTTGTGTACAGGTAATTAGTAGACTTGTACCTTTGAGAAACAGAATTTCACAAGTTAAAAGTGAATAGAAATGTAACTTGTGGTCTTGTAGCTTTGAGAAACAGGCCCCTGGCCTTAGTTCATATTTTCCTTGATTTCTTAGATTTTTCAGGGATCTAAAGAGGAGTGTGGTTCCATTATGACTACATTTTGTGTGTATGATATAATTTTGTTATTAAATTTTCAGTCCCTAAATTGAGACAAATTCTGCCTACCTTTTATAAAAACTTTTATTGGAGTTGAAAATGGTCTTCTTTATCTTTTTCAGATAATGGACACTGTCCTCTCCAAAGCTGCCTCTCAACCTTTGGATTCTTTCCTGAGGTTTTCGCGAACTTTTGGAGGTCCAGAGCACATTCCCGCTCTGCTCGCATGTGCTGCTGGCACAGCTCAGCGTCTCTCTTCATCAGTTGCTGCTGTAGGTGGAGCAGCTACCAGTGGAGGTAAACTTTTGTCACATCAATTTTATTATTGGTACAACTTGAATACCTGTGGGAGTTTGTTATTCAGTATATCTGATGTAGATCAACTTGGTACTCAACCAAGAAGGTTTAAGCATGGCCAACTTAGCTTATGATACTGCAAGTACCATTCAAGTTTAATTTTAAGTCACTTACGTTAATTTGCTTTTAAATAAAAAAATGAGAATGAAACTTGGATGTGCTTAAAACTCTTCAGATTTCACAAATTAAATAATTGGAGAGTAATTAATGTCCTCTTGAGTGATTTTTCTGCTGAATATTTATTGATTTTGTCTTTTAAAATGTGAAATAGATTTTAATTTTGCATCTCCATATTCCCATTCTCTATTATATTATTAATGGGACCTTTTGTAGTGCATTGTTGTAACCTCACCCGGTGACACTTTTTTATAATTAATAAAATTATGCTCGATGTGGAGACACAAAATAATTAGACGTTTACGTCCTTGCTGAATGGATTCAAGGGTGATTAGAACATAAACACATACAAATAAAACACTTCGTACAACATTTGAAACCACACTCAACACTTTTAATTAAAAGAGTTAATAATAAAATAACTTTATTGTTCTGTTGGTCGTGGTTGACATAGAACATGGTCAGAAACATTAATACACAATAACCTTTCACAATAGATTTACAATATTTTCTGAAAAAAACTTTTGTTTAAAACACCAATATTAAGAATTTACTCAATGTTTAATATTGGGCCCATATGTTAAAATTACAGTGTATCCTCGTTTAA
Organism: Pyrrhosoma nymphula; assembly: GCA_963573305.1. Lineage (NCBI taxonomy): Eukaryota > Metazoa > Arthropoda > Insecta > Odonata > Coenagrionidae > Pyrrhosoma > Pyrrhosoma nymphula. The sequence continues at coordinate 61,109,739 of OY754339.1, read as the reverse complement.
CGTTGTTAACTCGTTCCTGAAAAAGTAGACGTTAAGCGAAACAACGTTAAACGATGCAGTATTTTCCATAAGAAACAATGTAAAAAATTAAAATCTGTTCCAAACTCACCAATTCTTCATTTCATAACTGTACCGATTTCCGCACAGCACTGCAATAAAAGGTTGGATATTTGGCATTATTGAATGAAGCATTCAAACTAATTTTCTAAATAATTTTAATGGTGAAACTTAGATATTTTCACTCACAAAAGAAATTTTGGAATTATTCTCTATCCTTGCGGCACGAAAACTACAGGTGATAGGAACATACTGTTGATGTTTAAAAATACAGGAGACCTGGTTGAAAGGCATTATCAATGGATTAATGCACAAAAGTTGCCAATTTCCTTAAAACTTTACGTGTTTTTATGGACTACTTCGCGTCATACTCTGCCGATTTACGGCGTATTTTAATTACGCGGGCAGTCGAACAGATGATTTCACTAGTCAGAGATCTTCATATCTTAGATGAAACAAACTGAAAAGGCATTTTTAAAACAATAAGCACCAGGTTTCCCTCCTATATCTCTGATATGTAGTGCTGTTAGCACCGGCACCCTCTGAGTAAATGGAAATTGTTGTCCTTCACTGCAGGAGCGTGCGCATGCGAATGCAGTGAAGGGCAAAAATTTTGCTCACTGCGATCGCGAAGACGTAGGATATCAATTAAAATAGTGAGTGAAGTAGGGAAACTCGGTGCTGTGTACTACATTTTTGTTATTTCGTAACAATGTTTTAGGAACAGTATGACCCTCGACGATTTACTGCATCATGGAGGGTTTAGTAAACTTCCTCTTACACACTAATTCAACACGAAAAACACGTTTTCGATTCACCTCAAACAGCAGTAAATCAACTTTTTCTTCCACCAGTTCTACCTTATGGCGGCATGGGATTTTCAGGTATTTTTTCCCGTAGATATCTGCCCCTGGATCTACCATTCGGACATGGTATTATTAATACCATGCGATTCAAGATGGTGCACTAACACTGGTTTGAGTTTTAAATCACCCGATGCATTGCCCCCCAATAACAGCGTAGTAAATAGTAAGCAAACATACAGTTATGAAACAAATAACGCAATAATTATTCACTCAGGTGAACTTTTGACACATGCTATGAGGAGTTCACGTCAAACTTTTCCACTGAATGGAAATTACGCATCAGGTGCGCCAAATTCCTATTCGTTATTCATTTTTTTGGTTGCGCAAAATTTGAACAACGTTATCGCGAAGCACTGATGACGTTGAACGATTAAGGGTTTTAATTGTTGGACAACGTTATCGCAAAACAATGTTAAACGGGACAACGTTAAACGAGGACACACTGTACTTTACAACTGGCAAACAATTTTTATTTTCTGAGGTAATTTAAAAAAAATATTTTCTTTCCAGTTTAATCACTTTCATACATGATTGGTGTTATCAATATTTAGAGTTCCTATGGGTCCTTTCTTTTAACTTTTTCTTTACTGTCTATTTCTGTTACACTTATCGTGATTTAGATCATCCTTTCACTCTCTGCGACCATGGGTGTAGGTTTCCGCCTTCCCCTTGTATTTCCATTGTTGATGGGGTATCCTTACCAATCCTTTCGCGGCCTCGCAATTATTTCTGGTAATGCTCCTCCTTTGGGAACCTTTGTACCTTCCGTTGCCCTTTTTCCTGCCGTCTTATCTCCAGATTTATTACCGTCCTTCCCCTCCGTATACCTTTACGATTTCCACTTTCTTTACTTCTCCCGTATTGTTAACTGTTGATCTCCTCTGTGTCCCTCTCTCCCTATTGTTAGCTGTTTACTTTTATCCATTGTTCTTATCTCCTCTTACATTAATATTGATTTTATTTCGGCGTCCCTGGTTTCCTATTATTATTTCGTGATTTATTAAATGATTTTATTATTTATTTAAATTATGTTTATTTCCGGAATATGGTGAAGTTGTTCGGTTACATTATATTTGGAATGTGCAAATTCATTTTGAAACAATCAACGAATTATGAGTCCAGCTCTCTATTTCAAGTTTTAGAAAATAGTTGGAAAATTTGTTTGGTCATCATTTGGCCAAAGCTCTAAAAAGTCGCATTGAACTAATGGATCAAGTTCCTTGTTTTAATCTGGTGGTATGGTCTTCAGGTGAATGCATTTGATACAAGACCCAAACTCTCCAAGGACAATTACCTTATGGATTAACATTAAGATGTGGGGTCACTCTTATGGAATATTGGACTCCAGCTAACCATGCGGTCATCATTAGTCATAAATCAATTACCATTGTAATTATCAGCAAATTGGTGATTGCCATCATTTTCCTATTATAAAACTCCTTTCAGAGACACCTGTAGTTGCGTGAGCTAAACATATAAGGTTTCTTATTGTCTTGAATAATAGGAGCCATTTCACATAGCTTGGGTAATATTCTATTATTTATCTCTGAAGTTTTAGCAGAAATATATATGATGTAATGTCGTATTGGTATTTAATTTATGTTTTTGTACTTTGTAATGTAAGTCAAAAAAAAGAACAGGTGCTCCCATAGTGCAATCAGCTGCCATCAATCCAAAGATTGGTTTGCTATAGCTCTCTGCTCCACTTTACTATCAGCAAACCATTTCATTCCTGCCAGTGTTTACATGGATATCCTTCATTATTTACCTTATGTATTCATTCTTGGTCTTCCTCGGTAATTCTTCTCATACTTTTCACCTTTCATTTTTGTTTTCAAGGGCTCTTGTGTTGAAAGATGGGTCCAATAAGTTAGTCTTCTCTTCTCCTCAGAGTTTTCATGATTCTTTTTTATTCGCTAGTCATAGGACTTCATTGGTAGTTCTTTCTATTTATTTGTTCTTCTTCATTTTTTGATAACACTACAATTCCATTGCTTCCAATCTTCTCTACCCTGATATTGTTATTGTCCAAGCTTCACTACTATTCTTATATTGTAAACTGTAACAGTTCACCACGACTCGCCTAAAAGGTAGAGGTGACCCATCCACTAATTCCCTAGCCACTCTCTCCTGCCAAGAGCATCTGAGAGTCAGACCTTTGGTAGTGTGGATTACTGAGGTAAATATAACAACAAAACAAAAAAGGAAATGAGATGCAGGGTTGGGGCTAATGAATCAGCTACTTCCCCCAAGCAGGAGGTAGAAATTAGACTGGGATGGGTGGGGCAGGCATGGAGCTGCGTAAGGTAAAAGAGGATAGGAAAACAACTTGGATCTCTCCTTTTCCCTAGGCGTGAAAGAAATCGATTGACTCTCAAGTTTTAATATAACAAGATAATGTTTTTGTTTGAAGGTTTTTGCAGCTTTTCTTATCTATGTAGTTTGATGTGTTTGGGGAATGCTGTGTTTTGTTCATGTTTGGAGTTTTCAAAATGAACAAAACGTAGCATTCCCCGAAAACATCAAACTACAAAGATAATGTTTTGTCCATTTCTCTTGGTGGTAGACTTTACAAAAGACAAATAACACACATGATAATACCCTGATGAGCTGTGAGGTGATTCGATGGTGAAACAAGATGAAGCAAAGAGGCATTGCATTTAACCCTGATGAGCATGAATGATGTTGTGACGTAAATGAGCGTGAAACACAATAAGCATAGAAAAATCAAAATGAAATTTGAATACAATAACTCCCTCCCCTTCTTTAACAATTTGGACCAGTCTTGGTCTGGCAGTGATCAGCAAGTGATGATTTAGACAAAAAAGGTGTCCAAGTAGATTGTATGAGTCCTATTCCTCAAATGGTGTGATGCGAACGGACTTCACAAAACACATTAGGAGGTTACACATGGTGGCGCAGCGAGGTGAAAGTGCCGTCAGAACAAAAAAGTAATTAGGATAAAATAGGGGAGACAGGGTGTGATTGCACTGGTGACATTTCTTAAGCAACTTGCATGCTGGTGAGAAATCTGGTGTGTCAATGAGACTGGAGGGTTAGGTGGCAGCGGCCCTTTCTTCTGGACGTTGGGCAAAATACGGGGTGGGTGAACACCAAAAAGTAGGACGGATTGACACGTTCGGTCTCTCCCAAAGCAACTTGGGGATCACTACTCTGAGAGTGGTAATTCTGCAGTCCCGTGACCCTCCTTTGCTCCGCAACCTGATCCTCTGTCTCCTTTCAGCCCTCAGCATCCACCCGGCCGGACTTCCCCTTCTCAGCTCTGTTGCCTCGTCTTCTCCTGTCGAATTCTGCCTATTATGTGTCAGGATCCTGCTGATCTCTCTCCCTCTTGTGTGCATATGCACAATTATATACCCCTGCCGCGGCCATATCAGGGGGAGGAGGGATTTTGGAGGGGGTGGGGGGGGGGGGGTGCAACGTGACAACACTCACCTCCGATGCATTCTCTTGGGTGACCCATTTAACTTGGGCATGTCTTAACATACACCACACACTCTGGTCTGCCCCCACCACACACTCTTGTACACCTTTTTGAACCGTTAGAACCGACCTTACTGGGTCAACCGAGCTCTCTCAAGCCATGGAAGAAAGGAAAACCTAATGCATTCGAGGCATATACCATCACAATGCATAAATACATACTATGCACCTTATTTTCCGTATTTTTATTGAGAAGAAAGCATACTGTGTACTTACCTAAAATTATGCTAATTTCTTAGTTGATGGATAATTGTTTTCTTAGGAGAATGTGCTATCTCTTTATTTTAAAGCAGGTGCCGGGAGCAGTCATCACCACTCACAGGTCCTTCTCCCTCGCCTTGCCCGAGTTGTGGCAGCACTGACTTATGGAAGCCCGGAAAAGATGGCATTGCTTGCATCCCACTTTGCTCCATGTTTGAATTTTGAACGTCTTGACAGAGAGAGACCTCCAGAAGATGAGCAGAGGCTCGAACTGTTTTGCACCCTTGCTTCAGGCATAGAACGTAATGCTATAGGAAACACCCTCAAAGATTATCTTGTCTCCCTGGGTGTTGTAGCTTTGGCTCTTGATTACATTCAGGTCAGTGTTTAACAATAAATCAGCTAGTGTAGTACATTTCACTTTTTTATCATTTAACAGCTATTTCTCACAGAAAAAAGTTGATTTTTTTATATGCCTTGTGTATTATTCAAACATAGTCATATATGCTCAGTAACCTTAGATTTTGGTCTTGGTTGATATTTTTTAGTTTATTTCTCGAAGCTAGCAATCAAAGTACAGTGAACTCTCGATTATCCGGGCTAATGATGGGGAGAGGACGCACAGATAATCAGAAAACATGGATAATCCAAACTTTCACTTTTATTTCTTATAATTTTCATAATATATGTAAAAAACGATGTACTATCATTTGCGCACATACTCCGTTATTTTAAATTGTTTCATGGACTCATTGTGAGTTTTCTTCACTCGACCACATATCTTTTTAGCAGCGTTAATGCCATTGTAGTTGTATTCCCACAGCTCCATATACAGCAGCTCAATCTGCTAAACCATCTGCGTCAGGCCTCTGCTGAAGAAAAATAATTTCCAAGTACACCTTGGGAATCTGAAGATAGCTCAGATGAAGACGATTTACCGCCTTGTATAGGCTTTCGCGGGTTGATGAATGTGAAGATACAGGTCTTCCAGGTTTTATTCCGCATTGGTCCATCTTCTTCGGATGACATGTTTCTCCGGCGTTGCAGTGGACCACTTCATGACTGCAACGCCAGCGAAACTGTCGACCGAAGATGATGCACCAATGTGGAGTAAAACGGAATACCTGTATCTTCACGATTTATTGCCACATTCGAAGAAGAAATTCCCAGAATTCATATGGCACTATACGGATCTGAATCCGGGAATTCATGGATGCGATCCCCAAGATTCTAGATGCAAGGCGAGTGCTAGGGAAGATTCTGCGACACTAGATTTTTTTCGTTTGTTTTTTTTTCAGTGGATCTCATGAAGTTTATCGTGCACAAAACCATTAATTATTGTAAATATACCAGCGAGAAAGCTCCGAAGAGGGCGTATTCACTCCTCAAAAGTTGGAAAGATACTGACGATGAACAATGAGGTAAACATAGCATGTTCATTGTGAGCAAGTAAGAAATACAATTACGTTTACTATGGTGGATTTGAGTGGCAAGGGATGGCCTTACGTAAGTCTTGCTCGTATTAGATTGCTAAATTCAAATCTGTTTTTGATTGAATTTTTTTATATTGACCGCAGAAAATGTCGACGAGGAGTAAAAAATCACGCACGGATATTCCGCAATGCGGATAATCCACGCACAGATAATCGAGAGTTCACTGTACATTGAATGATCTTCATTTCCCAATACCCATGCCTTCAAAATATGTAATGCTAAACCATAAATATTCAAAAGTCGTATTTTCCCAATTATGGGAAGGAATTAACATATTTTGAGGTAAGTTATTTCAAATAATTTGGTTGATTAGTCTCGCTTTTCTAATCAGCTTACCAAATTCATGGTAGAATGAAGGTGTAACAAAGTTTTGGAGCTGAGATTTTAAACCTTCAAATGTGGTATTCACATTTTGTCCCCAAAGTTCTTCACCGATAACTTTGATCATTAAAATTCAAAGTATATGGATGAATGGTAATTTTTTGTGTTAAATCATTTAACTTTTACATCATAATAACTCATTTGTGGGTTAATGTCCTAGGCTTATCAGCAACTGGTTTTCTGATTGTTATGTAACATTTTAAGTTGCTCCACCCGTAGCTTTGAAGGTAGCCTTTAATTATTACATTGTGTTTGGCTTGTTTAGCCATTCGAGCCCTTGCAGCCATTGCAGGCAGCAACTTTCTTATGAAATAAGTAGCCCGAAGAAGATGTGTTCTGCAGGGGCTACGGAAGTTCAAATGTTAGAAGCAAGACAAATGAGTCACCCCCCAAAAGCCTTCACTAATGAAATTACTGCTCAGGGCTTGGAAAACGAACACTTTTTAAGTATGTAGTTGCCTATTACCTGAAATATGTAACTTCCTACTGACTTATTATGATTAATTAAATTTTGGTGTATGCATTTTTATGGCATTTTATTGGTTATACAGTAAAATCCCATTTGCATTATTGGAAATAATGTTTTTCCATAATCTTCGTCATTTTTATCACGTTCCAATTGAATTTCCTATCTTTCCTACATTTGTTGAGCCCCGTATTTCTGCAATTTCATTTTCAGTTTTCACAGAATTTGCATCACTATGTGCCAAAATGAAAAAAAGTAAGATTTCTCTTTCTAAGGCAGTTATTCATGCAAGAAAAATTTCTCATGCAAATAGCCTTAATAAAACACTTCTTGACTTGGTTTTACACTTATACACTTAAAAAGGTGAGAAGGTATCAGGTCGAGGTAATGTGAACTGTTTTAGGGAGGAATTTGAATGTGGTGGGATAGTACACAGCACCAATTGTGACGGAACTTTGAACTACTTCAACTCATATTCTCAATCTTTCCAGGAAAGATTTATACCTTCATACCATTCGTTCTATGAAATGAATAATGTGTAGGATTAGGAGTTTGCTACGTAATTTACACAATATTAGAACACCTACAGAGAGCATTCATTTAGCACAGAAGTTGAAATAATGAAGAATAAAAGTGACTTCTTACCTAGTTAAGATGAAACATGAAAAATGCAAGAACTTCAAGACAAAAACATATCGATACTTGATTTATTGCATCTAATTGTGAGCCACGTTCAATCGAAAATTATTTTTTTTTTTCAAAATGTTGAAGTTGGCTGTAAGAATTGTGATGAAGGCTGTTATCTATTTGAACAGCGAGGTAGCTCAGATTCTCAAGAGTTTCTGAGTTTTCCTTAATTACTGTAGAATGCACATTTAATCTTGCTTGGCAAAGGAAAAATGAGATTATGAAGTGAACATTTTCAATGGAGAACAAAAGAAAAAGTTTAGAACAAGTTGATACTCATGTTGGAACCTCCATTGATCTGGTGAAACATCAAAGATTGCCAGTCTATACAGTGTAAAAGTGATTAATATCCTTTTCCCACTCTTGGCATTTTTCCACAATTAACACATTTTTTCTAGGGTCTCTAGAAAAGTGCAAATAAGGGTTTTTACTTTAATTGTACTATAGGATTATGTTTTGATGTATATGTGACCTATTTAGGTATAGGAAGCCAAAAAAATTTTTTTTCCATAGTTTGGATAAAATTACACAACCATGCAAAGATATAATTTCACTGTTAACGATAGGGTTACTTAATTAGGGTGAATTATAAGTTCTTGAATCCTTACATTAAATTGTGAATTTGTTAAGTCAATATTTAACAATATTGTTATTTGTTAAATCAATTGATTGTGGCAATACTTGGTGGAAATTATTGATAGAATTCATGATGAGAAAAAACAGTACAAATTCCTTTATTTTTTATTGCCGTCGACCGGTTTTGACGTCTAAAGCGTCATTACCAAGGCTGCTTGTGTTGATAATGAAGCTTTAGACGTCGAAACCGGTCTACAGCATTAAAAAATAGTAGAATTTGTACTTTTTTTTTTCATCATGAATTATTTGTTTTCTTGATATGGTGGCACTTACTTGTATCAATTTCTGTCAAATTATTTCTCTATTCAACATTTTAGAATTAATTCTAATATCTTAGCTCAGTCACTGATACTTCTTATTCGCAATACATGATGATTATTGAGTTTTAATTGGTAATTATTTTGTTAATTTTACTTGTGCTAATTAAAGATTGTCATTTATTTTTCTAATTGTTATATTTATTGGTTAATTATTTTATCTTTCCCAGGCCCATGCAGCTAACACATCTGTGGCTCGTACTGACAGTGAAGAATGGAAGGAATTCATTTCCAGGCCTGCTCTCAAATATATATTACGCTTCCTCACTGGCCTTGCAATGGACCATGAGGCGACACAGGTTTGTCGTAATGTTATTGTACTTAAATATAGTCATCATGGGCACAATAAAATAACGTTTAATTTCTGTGCAATTTTGAGAGTTATGCAATCAGGGTTCAGGGATTCTCTCTTTGAAATCATGGAAATATCCGTGGCATTGCTACTTCCTGGGACAATCCTGAAACATTACTTGATTTGACAGATGGGTTGTAATGACATCTTACACTATCACTTAATATCATGAAATCATCAAATTGGTGGAAAACTAGATCATTTGATCACTTGTGCTTTGAACTCGTTTATTTCTCATGCTCTGAACTAATTTATTTTTGCTAATGCTGAAGAGACATGAGCTAGGGTAACATAAAATAAACTGCACAGTAAAACCCATGACGTTAGCATGGACCTCATTTGCCAGAAATTGCCAAAGGAAAGTCAAAGGAAGTCACCATGTATCAACCGAGAATAGGGCACTGCACCATAACTCACTGGCATCTCTTCACATAAGAGAAAGTCCACCCCTCGGTGTAAGACGTGACTCTCTTATCACTTTCAGACACATCTTGGCGGAATGTGACAATTACCGAGTTTTATGGGAAAGATTTAACATGAGGGGGAACCTTAAAAAAACATTTTAGGTGAGAACATTGTGAACATCAGTCGTGTTTTAGAATATTTAAGAGAAATGAGTCTTTTAAACTGACTGTGAATTTTAATGATGCAAATTCAATATGCTTTGCTGTTTTAATTTTTTTAAATTTGATAACCAAGAGAATAAATAATAATAATATTTTTATTTGCCCAAGGACCATGATTTTCTTGGAATACGTAGTATAAGGCACGTCAATTTAAAAAACCACAGATATTGAACACAATAGTTAAACAATAGCAATAATTTTACACAAAAGTAAAAATAGGTTTCACCGTGGTGAAAGTGACCATAGTTTTTGAAGCACTACAAACCTAATTTTACCTGCCTACCTATCTGCTTACATGTGAGAATCTCAGCATTCAGAAGTGACCTTTAATGTCACTATATCATGTATTTCTTCCAAGTGTGTTACAAAAAAAACTGCCTTCAAATTATTGTCGAGATTTCAGGTGATATTACACTTCTACCATCCAAATATCTCCTTGCTATACCCAATACCATTGAAATAAAACTCCATACACAGGATGTTACAGGAAAGAAATTAAAAATAAATAGGAAAAGAGTTTATGCATGCCAGGTCTACAAACCAACTCTGTGATGAATTAAACCTTCCTTGAAAAAATAAATGCCCTCTTAGTTTAGTAAATAATAAATGCTCCTGTATACTCAAGGTTTGCTGTACATAATACATATATGGGCCATCTTGGACATTTTTGCTTTCAATACCTCACTCCAGCTGAATTAATTTGAGCAGTATAGGAGTTATCCCTAAAGCACTAACATTATAAGCTTTGCAATTGTAACTAGTGAGAACCCAGACATTTATAAATTGGTGTTTCCCTTGGTAAAAGAAGGCATTTATTGGGGTAATATTCCACATAAAATGCCATCAAGCTCACTAGTAACTTCCTTTTTAATCCCACAAGTTAATATTGAGATTTAATATTGAAATGAAAACTTAGTACGCTTATATTTTCTCATATCTTGCAGCTTGCTGTATCGGCTGAAGTGATCCCTGTGATACATAGGTTGGAACAAGTGTCTTCAGATGAGCACGTGGGCTCCTTGGCCGAGAACCTGCTTGAGGCAATCAAGGGCCATGGAGGAGAGGTGGCTCGTCGTGTGGACGAGGTTCGAGAGAACACTCGTGCAGAGAAGAAGCGCCTTGCAATGGCCGTTCGTGAGCGACAACTAGGAGCCTTGGGAATGCGGACGAACGACAAGGGCCAGGTGAGATTGCTAAAGAGGGCTCCAACTGTTCATTTCTTGCAGACTGTCCTGGAGGCAGTGGCGTAGATAGGGGAGCGCAGAGGGAGTGGGCAGCTTTTTTTCAGGGTGGAATAATTGGTCTTAAAAATTTCCAGCACTTATTAATAAAAAAAGGAAATAATCAACTGTTCCCAGTGTTAACAGTCACAAAAAGTATGTAAGTGCGATAGAAAAATGTCATCCAAGGTCCTTAATCCGATTGAACTAAATACAGTTTTTAGTTGGTGGCGGCAATTTGAAGACTGCCCTGGGAGGGTCTACCTGTAGCTACGCCACTGCTTGGAGGAATTAATAAATGTCATAAAATTTGACTTAACCATTTTGACATAAATGGCATAGCCTTGCTACAAATCTCTATTCATCACCCTTGGCATTTAGTCTAAAAATGCCTATTAAATTAATTTTTTTCAAAGACTGAATCTTTTGTGGGAAGGAAGGAGGTGAGTTAAAAGGCACCTCTATTGGTATGTCTCATTTAGTGCAAGGGATGTATTCACAGGGGTCCATTAAATGGGACAATTTTAACACATGGAAAATGGGGATGCGTACCCAGCAACATAGAAATTGGGTAGCTAAATTCTTGGAAACTATATATTTCTATTAAAAGCCTTAAAAGTACTTGTTGTTATAATCATTAATCTTTACTAATATCTTTAAAGATAATAGGCGCATGCTTATTGTCGTTTTCTCTCATGTAAAGCGTTTCATCTCACGGAGTGTTTAATTTCCCTCCTAGAAGTGAGTTTCCATTTTCCTTTGATTGGAGTGAACTGACATCTAGTGGCAAATGAGTAGAACTATTTACTTAAGGGCTACGTTTGTTGGGTTTGTTATTGCTACCTATTGTTGGAGTTTGCACAAATGAAAATTATTTTCTCCAATAAAATAACATTTTTTCCAATGAAAGGACAAATTTTCTTCGAAATAAGAGCAAAAAACACAAAAAGTAATTTGAGTGAAAATAAAATATGTATGCTAATATTTATGCCTGTAGATAAGAACACAAATTGCATCTTTGTAAATACAAATGAGGACGCCCTTATACAGACACTTAAGTATGTACGAAATACTACTTCCAATGAAAAGGTAAAAATGATTAGTTACATTCTCTTAATGGAATTAACTGCCAAGGAGGAAAGTTTGTTAATATCGCTGCCAGATATGATTTGATTCATTTTCGGTTGTCAATCAATGCCAATGGGTTTGATAACAAAAATAAAGCATCCATAGTTTTCTGGCTTTTAGCTGTGACAATCTGCTGAATAAGTTCTTTGTAGCAGGATAAATTTCCCAAGCCTTGACGTTCCACGTTGCTGCTTTGCTTGGAAGTTTGGATCATCCTCGCAAAATGTGTTGCAAGCTGTCATTATTTATGGTATAGCCCATCGACAAGAACTTTTCATGTAAATATTTTTTATTTTGATGAAAAATAAAAACTAAGAAGAGTAAAGGCTTACAATAATGTCAAGTCATGTCAAGTTAGAGCAACTTTTTTGGTACTTGTGACTAGTTTGCCTCAAGGGAAGGGGGAAGTAAAGGGATTCGGTTGGGGGTCTTTGAGAACGTTCCACTGAGAGACAAATTTGGTCTACTGTGAATGTATGCTATTGGAGGTTGTGGTAAGTAAGGCATGTCTGTACTTCTGAGTTATCTTACCGACAATGTGTCACAAACCCTCTTTGAGTGTTGTAAACAAGATGGGTATAGAGTTCTAGGGGCAGGAGGAGGAGGTAGACCAGCAAGGGGCTACATCAGCAACATCCTTGCTTGCTATCCTACCTTTGATATCGCACATGAAGAGTAATGCAGGATTGTATGATTTTTCTGTGTTGCCTCAATAAGAAAACAGTGTCAGTAGTTGTAGTTTGTATGTGTAGATGAACCAGTCTTTGATCTAAGTGGAATGAAAGTCCTTGTTCTGGATGCAAAATGTCCCCTGGAAGGTTACCAAAAAATGGAAAGTTTCACTTGTTTTTATAAAAACAAAAACTCAACCATTTTGTGAGAAAATTATTCCATTTATAGCAATAACCAATAAGTTTTTGGTCTAGAGAGGAAAAAATACTACTAGTCTTCAGCCAACATGGCAACGCAACATGGTTACTGGGAAACAGGTTAAATTCTGAAATGAGCTATTTAACCCTGGTATAGAACCACTTTAAACTTTGGTTCCTATTCAGGCAGATGTGGTGTTTTTGTTGAAACTTTTCAGAAATGTCAGAGGTAACTTGAATACAGTAGACTTCCCATTATCTTGCCTTGCTTTGACTTTCTATTTCTTTAACTCGTCTTAGTTTCTGCCATAGGTGAATCTTATAAGTTGTAGGATCATGTGACTAATTTTGTCGTAGTAGTGTGATATTTTAGAATTCTTGTTGTTATAATTTCTTTTGCTAATAATTTTTCTGCAATTATGTATTTTGTTTCCTTTCTTTGCACTAAATGATTTGATTTCACTCTTTTTGTTAAATGAACAGGTTACAGCTGCCAGTGGGTTATTAGCTCAGCAAATGGAAGATTTGGGAGAAGAAACTGGGCCTGTTTGTGTCATATGTCGAGAGGGTTACAAGTTTCAGCCTACAAAGGTTTTGGGTGTGTACACATTCACCAAGCGCTGCCCTGTGGAAGAGTTTGAGACTGTTGGTGCAGGCTCTGCATCATCTGCCCCTGGGGGAGTAAGTTCAAAATCAAGGAGGACATTTGGCTACAGCACAGTGACGCACTTCAACGTAGTCCACGTGGACTGCCACATGGCTGCTGTCAGGTATGTCAACTTACATTAATATACTTGTAGGTTGCTAGCCTTTATTTACCTTCATCCAAAACTTTTCCCCCGAACTTAAACAGACCTTCTGGTCACAACACCATAAAATGTCATTTCATTGATATTCTGAATACTTGTAGACTTTGTGTCTTCTATCAGATGTGGACAGCCAAATTTCATCTTTCCACGCTATTTTTCTTGTATATTGAACTTCAAATTACATGCTGTTTAATGGGAGAAACACAGGTAAAATAGTACCAACTTTTTACATTTTATACTGTAGAGTCTGTTTATAGTGAAACACGATATGGTGAAATTTTCGATGTAGTGAAATGAACATGACTGTTCTGCCCGTCAATATAGGCTTTTACATGTAAAAAAATTCGAAAAAGTGAAATATTGTATGCAGTGAATTCACTTTTCAGTCCTGAACAGGTTATACAGTAGAAGATCAAGAAACCAGAATTCTAAATAATGGAAGATTTAAATAACTGAAGATTTAAATAACGGAAGGTTTTCTGGAATTCCACAATTTTTTTATTTTTTAAGTCGCACCGTCAAAAATACTGCTATATAAGCAGTTAAAGTACCGCCTCAGAGCCTGTTTCGCTTCCTGTCAATCTCACGAGTGCTAGCCTATGAAATACAGTGAACTAGGATGCACGGATAATCAGGAAACACGGATAATCCAAACACTTTTATTTCCTATAATTTTCATAATATACGTTTAAAAAAACAGTGTACTATCATGTGCGCATATAGTCCGCTATTTTCAATTGTTTCATAGACTCATTGTGAGTTTTCTTCACCCGACAGTGTATCTTTTTAGCAGCGATAATGACATTGTAGTCACATTCCCACTGTTCCATATTCTGTAGCAAACCATCTACAAAGTTGAGCACCTGGCTGTGACTTATGGGTTTGCTGCTCCCCTCGTCTTTATCCCCGCTATTTCAACTCTCCCCACTCCCTTCCTCTCCCCCTTGTCTGATCGCGGCGTAAAAAATATCGTTATCAGTCACATGCTGGAAGCCCAGGTCACTTTTGTCTCTTTCTAGAAATTTTTCTATGTTCTCCACATCAAAGTTTGTTAATCCTTCCATGGTTTTCACTAAACCCCCAACTCGGAGTCATTCACTACAGTTTCTGAAAAATCCCTCGAATTCACCTTCGAGGTCAAACGAAAGTTTCCTTCAAGAACTAACTAGTGCAACACATGAGCAGGCCTTTGATACAACATAAGTTGCATCCAATATTGTCATTTTCTTCCAAAATTTTCAGTAAAATGTCATCTTCATTGGCTAGTGTCCTGAGAAGACAAACTTGTCAATTCCTTTTCATTGACTCAGATTAAACCATCATCGGATGTTAGTGTTCTTTCATTCGGATGGGAAGGGGCATTTGGCAAGTTTTCACTTTGCTGCATTGTGTTTTGAGCAGCTTGTTATGTCGCCAATTGCTCTGACGAACTCTTGTGGGTTCTACATGATTCTTAGAATTTATGTTTACCGTCACAGGGCACTCGCTCGTATTTCTGGGCCTTTCTTTTGTCCGTTTTCTATTTCCTGCTGATAAGGTTTTTGTGAGCTTGAGGATTTCCCTCTCCCAGGCACGTTGGCCTTGGGAGTTTCCCCTTCTTGTTCAAAGTAAAGGAGGGTCCATGGTTATCCCATAGCTTCACGATAGTGCTTCTGGAGTATGGTATTACTCACAGCTGCTAGATTTATTACCTCTACGGATTTCTTTACCGTTACTTTTTTCTAGATGCATCTTTCTACAAAATTCTTTTCTTCTACTACGCTAGGCATTTGAGTTTGATTTTTTGTATTTCTTCTCACTTATTTTTTGACCCATCGCATACTGTTTGAACTTTGTCTTCGGAAATAATTTCACTGTGCATTTATTGATAATTATTATAATCTATCTGGACTCTCATAGACTTCTCTTCTGGTTGGCCATTATGGGCCATTCATCTCTGGACTTGTTACCAACCTCTGCTTTTGATTGGTGGCAGGGTGTTCTTTGGATTACCTGAGCCAACCTCAACAGTGTTATGTTCGTTTATAGTCCTGTGTGTCATCTTGGACATTTCTCTTGGCATTTTGGGACTCTTATTATTTTTACATGGACTAGTGCTTTATTTTGGACTGTCTTGCCTTGTAACTTAGGCTTTATTTTGCGCTTTGATTATCGTTGGCTTATTCTCCACCATTCCTTTTTGAGAAATTAACTGATTATACCCACGAATACACATGAAGGACACGTATTTTTCAAGAAGAGCATTCTAACGGAAGTGTTTAAAAAATTCTTGAGGAAAATGGCGGTGATGAATTTTTTGACTATTTTTCCGAAGATTACTCTGAGGAGGAAATGACAGATGCTTCTAGACCTCAATCTGCTAAACCATCTATGTCGGGTGGGAGCCTCGTGCTTAAGAAAAATCATTTCCAAGTTCGCATTTGGAATTTGAAGATAGCTCAGATGAAGACAATTTACCACCTTGTGTAGGCTTCTGCGGTTTGATGGATGTGAAGATACAGGTCTTCTGGGTTTTACTTCGCGTTGGTCCATCTTCTTCGGACGATAGTTTCGCTGGCGTTGCTGTTGATTTTGGCCTTGAGTCGAAAAAGTCCACTTATGAGTGTACCAGAAAATATGAGCCCTGAAAAATATTGCTTTTCTCCTCAGATTATATTATTATTGAGTGCCATTTTTTCCCATTTACAGGTGACCTCATCTAGATTGTCTTCACGATTCGTTATTTACGAATGAGAAACTTAGTAAAATGTTTTTCGTCACATAAATTTTATGTTAATATGTTTGTTTTTCTCATTTCTTGCCACCTCAATGATCACAGCGATCATAGTATCATATCTGAGGAGCCACCATCGTTCTTTCAGTTAAATTGCGTTCCATGTTGCGGTGTTGCATACTTATAGGAACGTGATCTATACACCGAAAATATCGTAATTTCAGAACGCGTCTGGTCCCACGTATTCCGGATTATCGATCTTCTACTGTATTTGATATAGTGAAATATGAGCTTAGAATTTTTCTTGGTGTTGCAAAATTTTCACCAATCATTTTTTCATACAGCATGTGTGCTAAGATAACCCCCACTTTTCTGGGAAAATATCACTTCTCAAAAGTGAGGGTGTGGGCGTATATAATTTTTGAGCTCACATAACTGGCCTACAATAGGCAAAACATGATTATCTTTGTGACTAAAAACATAACCTTGGGAGAGCAATCAACATTTGTGGTACAAAAGACTGCCATTACTATAAAGGAAATGTGGTAAAAAGTCTTTAGTATTACAAATTATTACTGTAATCAAGACCAGGAATCTCTGGCAAGGAAAGCTTGCCTCAACCTTTACAGTAATTTGTTGATAACTCTTTAGTATCACAAGTTGTGATAAGGACTAAGGTGTTTCCTGTGTATAGTCTTTTGCATCACAAATGTTGATTGCTCCCCCATGGTTTTATTTTTAGTCAAAAATAATCCCGTTCTGTCTCCTGTAGGCTCTTTGTGACAGGACAAATATTTTTTTCTACTTTTTAGTACAGTTTTTAATAACACAATGTTTTTGAAAAAGGTTTTTTATGAGATGTCTAGTTAAATAAAACCATGTACAGGTGGTCCTCGACTTTCGTACACTCGACTTTCATACAATTCGCACTTTCGTACCCTCCAAATTGATACCTTTTACTTGACTTTCGGACACCAAATTCCGACTTTTGGACATTTGTTGAACAATATTTTTGAATTTCCCGCGATGGTGCATGGCGCATCCCGGCATTCAACTGTTTCATCTGGCGTTCTCGCTCGCTTGTATACGTGATTGTGGGCAGTGTTAACTTAGAGCAAGGTATAACTCGTTTATTTACTAAATTTAATTAATGTCTTATGATAAGAATGAGTAGAAAATGTAAATCTGATGTGACTGAGACCAACGAAAATATGCATAGGTCGCATAAACTTAATACTGTCATGTAAAAGTTGGGAATTATTAGACGTGCTGAACTGGGAGGATCTTTTGCTACAAGACAATCATTGAACTTATGCCGTTCAACTGTGTGTTCAATAGTAAAGGGGAAAGATAAAATTATAGACCATGTACGAAATGCTGGGAAGTGTAATGTGAAATTCTCGAAGTTGTGTATGACATGTACCTAGGAAATATCATTCTATTTTCGTTTGTCTTTTGTCCAGTTTAGGAAATGGCAAAATTTTGTTGTTTCTTTAATTGTAATAAGTTAAATGACATCGAGTTTAAGGTTCCAAAAATTAAATGTTGTGATGCTTCTTGTTTTGTGTCTTTATAGTGATGGTGGACATTATCAGTGAAATGTTAATTTCTGCTCGGGAAAAATTAGAAATGCCAATGTTTACTCAGTACACAACGGTATTCTTTTAGAACCGTTTATGAAGACTGCGGAGTTTTTAAAGTAATTACGTATTGTTTTAAATATAATTAATGTATTTTAAACTTTTGTACAAAAAATAAAATTTCCTTAATTTGATATGAGGTTTTACTATGTATATTTAACTCTCCGGGAATGTGTCCCTGAATTAGTATGGGGCTCTATTGTTCGACTTTCGTACATGTCTTCAGGAGTGCATTGTGTACGAAAGTCGAGGACTGCCTGTAAAAATTAGAGTACTTGATGGCAGGCTAAATCAGCGGCATCCTCACTTACCATAATTTCTCGTATCATGCACATGGAGAGCAATGAAGGCTCGTACTATTCTCCTTGCTGTGGCCTTAATACACAAACAGCATTAATACATAGTTGTTGATTGTTTGTGTAAACAAAGGACCAGTGTTTGCTCTGAGTGGATTGAAAATCCTTGTTCTGGATTAGCCTTTTTGATATCCTCCAGAATATTACCAAAAAATGGAAGTTTGCTATTTTTTCATCAGAAATACAACTGCTTAATGAAAAATTATTCCATTCATAACAAAAATGACTTTTCATGTACAGAGGAAAAAATACTGCATGCCTTCAGCTTTCACAGTAAAACTGCTACATTTAAATAATCCCAGGAACGAGTTTTTAAGCCCAGATATAGAATCCTCTTAGTAAACCTTAAGTGAGCGGTAAATTCATATAACTGTGTAGGAATTCTATCACCTGAAATCACACTTCATAGGAATTCTATCACCTGAATGGTGGGTCCCGAGGGAGTCCTGCCTGTCATTTTGCCGACTACTGGGTGTCTTGTCTAACACTTTCTTCTTTTAACTGCTGTGTACTTTCCCAATTTAAGTATGTAGTTTGAAAAAGATTTTTCTTTAATCATGATAGAGATCATATGTTAATTTTATTTTTAAATTTTAGCTGTTCTCAGAAGGATATTAAATGTAGATATATTAACTACGCAACATTTTTTATTATGACTGACCTTCTCTGTCATCAACTAAAAAAACCTATATATTGCTTTAACTTATGTATTTGTTTCTCGCTGTGTGCTGAAAAAGCTTTCACTACCAAAGGTTTTCCTTTTGTGATCTTATAAAAAGCATTACAGTGAGTGATAAATTCCAATAGATAAATTAAAATGAAACAATTGTACTTTTTGGCTATTTTATTTTGCACCCTGAATTTTACCATGATATTGATGCAAGATGATGAAGCACTTATTTTTTTAAATACAAAATGTGGAAAAATGCTATAGTTTTTCTTTGTGTAGAATAGTTTAGTAAGGCCTGATTTTATAATGTCTCGTGAATGTTAACTACAAAATGACATAGCCTTTAGATTAACTTGAAGTCTACTAACAGTTGAGTTTTGCACGTAACATTTGAGGGTCAGTTCCCTGATGTGGGTATTTTGAATGGAAAAATTTATTAGTATTGGTTTATATGCACAAGAGTATTCAACCAGAGATTATTGAACTGGGTCTAAGAGTGTTTTTTAAATCTTTTTATGTAGTGTTCAACTTGAAAGTGGTTATACTGCTGAAGCAATGTCCTATGTATAACACTTGACACAATTACAAAGTTTTTTTTCTTTTAAGCTGCAAAATATTTAAAAGTTTATGAATGAAATGGATTTGGATGGAAAGTAGCTTATTGTGATAGTGTTATTGAAAAGATAAATTTAATTGAAGCAACTTAATGCCCGTGTTCCTTTTGATAGACTTGCACGGGCTCGTGATGAGTGGGAATCGGCCGCTTTGCAGAATGCCAACACCAAGTGCAATGGCCTTTTGCCTCTTTGGGGACCTCAGGTGCCTGAATCTGCATTTGCCTCTTGTCTTGCCAGGCACAACACCTACCTACAGGAATGCACAGGGCATAGGTAATTGGCAGCACATTCATGTCAGCTTTGCTATTCTTGCAGAGTTCTTGCAGCAGAATTGCTTTTCTTATTTTTTTTTAGTTTTTAGGAAATATATTTCCCAAAATTATTCTGAGAATACTTCATATAATGCCTGGATTTAATGTTTTCTGTTTTACAAATATTGTTTCGTTTGCCTTGCAGGGATATTAGCTACAGCTCAACAGTGCACGATTTGAAACTGTTGCTCCTACGATTTTCTCAAGAACGAGCTTTCCATGAAGACACAGGTGGTGGTGGTCCTCAATCCAACATGCACCTTGTCCCGTATCTCATCCACATGGCTCTTTACGTCATTAACACGTAAGCTCACTTTGTGCTGTGTGAAGTATATTGTGCTGTTCAATATATTTGCTGAGGGAGGTGAAGTTCATGAGTAACATAAATTTTTATTTCCAGGACACGTTCTGGTCCAAGGGAAGAGAAAGCACTCACCACGTACTTGGACAACACAGTCCCAGATCGCTGGCTGGACTCATCGTTCGAAGCTGATGGTCCCCTCTATTACGCTGCGTTGTCCCCACTGCTCCATTCGGGGCAACGTTGGAGTCAGGGGGCAAGGCTGTCACACTTGAGGCGGCTCCTTGTATGTGCCCATGCACGACATACTGATGTTGGCAGTGGAGGGACTGGAAGACTGGCTGATGCCACACCCAAAGATTATGCCATTTACAAACCGTATTTAGTGTTCTTTGGACTTGTGGACGGCATCTATAATCACTTCTTCAGGGTTTGTTGTTTTTTTTTGTATTAGTAGACATTGGTTCAGCATTTTTCTCTCCTTTTAGAACATAGGCATCTGTATTCAATTTTGTAGAGCTTTCTGTGCTAAAGTACATTCATTATGCAAGCCTCAGTGACAACTGGGTTGAGTCCTCACTGCCTAACCTTGAGGTAGCAGGTTTGAGTCCCACCATGGTGGGTTTTTTTACTATTCACAGCATGAGTCTCATTACAGTATAACCTCTACTTAGCGAAATTCAAGGGACCGAAAAATTTCCAGTTCGTTCGTCGGAGGTGTTTTGCACGTTGCATCACTCCAGGGGCAACGTAAATAATCCACTTCTCGTATGTATGTACCTTGAATTTCAGGGAATGTGGTTTGCAGAACTCAATTAAAGGTTAATTAAACATTTCCACAGAGGATCGCACAATTTTATACTTACTGCTCCCATGCCTTATAAAAAACCGTGGAATAACAACGAACAGGTATTTCAGCAAGTCCTGCTAATTATACCATTTACTGCGATTTCTAAAGGCCGATTTATAGTTGGCATGAACGTCAAACTTTAACCATGAATTGTTTTCGCGTTGACGCCATCCTGTTACGATCGCCGTCAACTAGAATGTGCGTCGGTAACCATTGGTCGCCTTCATTCATCTTTGCTTGGATGCAGATGTTTACATGCAGCTGATCGTCAACATGTGTTGATTTGTTTACTATGTACAACAGAGCGAGAACATGGACGAGTACGAGTATTATCAACTCGTAATTGCTGTGATAATTGTAGTAGTGGGTTGGAACCTGTGTATTCAGCTCGAGGGTGAAGTAGGCGTTGACGCCAATCGTAACCTGGCCTTAACCTCCCGCCCAATGCATCACAAACACGCTAGAATTAATTATAGTAGTTTCTTATGCCGCCACTTTCAACTTAACACGGTCACATCCGCGGTGCATTCAAGGTTTTTGAGAACTGCTCTGTAAATACAGCACGATATATTTTGGTTTTCGTTCCGCCAGCTACTTTTTTTTCGAGAATTATTTTCAAGATGGCGGCGAGCGAAAAAAACAATTATCACATTTGAAACGTTCTAATTAAAAAAAAATGCTTTAAAATGCATGTTATTACAGCAATAAAATATTTAGGAATGCGCACAACGTAAATGACCACTGAACGAGATTTCATTGCAGTAGATGTGTTTCAAATATACAAAATAAATTTTCGAGCCCGCGATATGAAAGTCAACATTTGACATTTTATAAATCCAGAATGGATAACAATTTTTGCAAACGCGTGGAGAATAAATTACGAACTTACCTTGAAAATAAGTAGAAAACCAGACGTAATAATTGACACTTACGGAAAAACCAGGCTTCACTCGTTTTATTCACGTGACCAGGTCATTTTGGTACAACACTTTTGTCACAATTTCAAATTACAATCCAGTTCACAAAAAAAGAAATGAAAATCACTTCGCGTGACTTGCGCTGCCAACCTATAAGTTCCATTCTTTTCATTACCAACCAAAAATATTTTTAACACTTGGACAGTCCCAATTCTGCATCCCAATCTCACGAAATTGAACCGCAGTAACACTCGAGAGCAACCAGTTTTCACTCGGAAAGATTGAAATTATAAACTCACGATGATGAACCGCAGTAATACTCAAGAACGCCGGCCAAATCCTAACCACGCCGGTAACACTGACGCAAAATACCGGAAATGCAATTAACTGGAAAAACAACAAGGACCTTTCTGATTGGCTTGTTTGTACGGAGTCTCTGATTGGTCCTAGTCACTTTCAAAGCAGCAAAAACGGCAAAAACCTCGCAAAATATTCAAAATTAGCCTTTTTTTTTGAAAATACGTTAAGAAGAGGTAAATATTATATTACAGGGCTAATCTTTCATTTCGTTTATCGGGAGTTTTCGTAGAGCAGGAGTTCGTTCATTAGAGGTATTTACCAATGCATTTAAATAGGAATTTGGCGGGACCAATAGCATTTGTTCGTTCATCGGAGTTCTTCGTTTATCGGGAGTTCGTTAGGTAGAGGTTTCACTGTATAATGTGTCAAGAATTAATTGTAAGAAAGGATTGAATTTGTCCACTCTGACTAATGTTCCCCTCCCAATAGTTCCTACCTAGAAATCCAGAAAGAAACTACTATAAAGTCCAAAATTTGCTCAAGTAAAGGTACAATTATTATCCTTGCACTGAACAGTCTTATGGTTACTCTGGGAAAAATCTTTAGGTTGATGAAGTCATATCTTTGACCCGAAATAATCTCTGGAAAAGGCACCAAACTTAAACCACTTCTAGACAACAAATGCAGAAAAGTACAGAAAGCCAGAAAAGTACATTAACAAGTTTAAAAAAAACAAGGGAAAGCCTTTGCCAGTAATTTGTGCTTTGATATTTTTAAAGATAAAATCTCACTTTATGTAATTAGGACTTGCAGATGGCCTCTGTAACCACTTTTTCAATGCTGAGTGTACGATGAAGTTTCTGTGTCTGTTTTAAAATGTCGTCATCCAAGTTCGAAGGGGAATATCTTAAAAACTAGAGAAGTAATTTCAGTCTCTTTCACATCACCTTGAAGCTTGATATTTTCTGCATTAAATTATAACAGACCCTTTTACAAAATCAGTTGTATGTTTGCTAATTTTTAGGTTCTGTGCTTGCCAACCTTATAATCTAGTTTTATGAAATGTTTTATGCAATACGGTTGGTAAACTTCCATGACATTGTTTTGTAAAATTCAACATTGGTGTAAATTAAACTTATTTATGAAAATTTTTATCACAAACTGTGAGTTTAATGTATTTTATGTTTAAAGTTATCCTTCGATAATGTGCCAATGAGCTAAGATGAATCTGATGTATATTGTCCAAAATGCTATTGAAACAGTAATTCTGGGTTTTAAGAATTTATTTCTTTGAGATTAGACCATTTAGTGCTATTTTTAAGATATCTTTAGATGGTAAAACTTTTAAAATAATTTTGTACTTGCAGATCTTCTTCTGTTAACTTTAAATTTTGAAGAATTCAATGCTTGCAAGCAAGTGTTCATAAATGTTGTTGTTAACATGAGGAAAATTGCTCACTATTTAAGCTGTTTACCTTTTTTCATCATTGATGTCCTTAAATGTGTATTTTTATTTATAGAAAGTAAGTGCTAGCGGAGATGAGCAGTGGCCTTCGGTCCTAGCTGATTACATACGCCATAATGATGAGTCCCTTCTCAAAGCTTCCGAATCGCTTCTTGCTGTGTACAGGGAAGAGCTTTTGCCATGTGCATCGTTTGCTGAGTTTTGTGATGTTTCAGGTTAGTTTATGTTTCATTGTTAAAAAGAGTGCAAATATTTAGAAACCAAATGCAGTGAACTCTCGATTATCCAGGCTAATGATGGGGAGAGGATGCACGAATAATCAGAAAACATGGATAATCCAAACGTTCACTTTTATTTCTTATAATTTTCATAATATACATAAAAAATAATTTATTATCATAATTTGGGCAGATAGTCCGTTATTTTAGATTGTTTCATGGACTCATTGAGAGTTTTCTTCGCCCAACCACTTATCTTTTTAGCAGCAACAGTGTCATTATGTTCATATTCCCACTGCTTCATATACTGTAGCAAACCATCTACGAAGTTGAGTGCCTGGCTGTGACTCATTCTGCTGCTCCCCTTTACTCCCACTATTTCCACTCTCCCCAATCCCTTCCTCTCCCCCTTATCTGATCGTGGTGTAAACAATATCGCTATCAGTCATATGCTGAAAGCCCGGGTCACTTTCGTCTCTCTTTAGCCATTCTTCTAAGTTCTTCACATCAACATTTTCAAATCTTTCATGGTTTTCACTAAACCCCCAACTCGGAGTTGTTCACTTCAGTTTCTGAAAATCCCTTGAAATCTCCTTCGAGGTCAAACAAAATTTCCTCCAAGGACGATCTAGTGTAACTGGTCTCACTGAGGACCAGGCCTGTGACACACCATGAATTGCATTCAATAGAGTAAACCCGTTAGTTCGAACCCTCTTAATTCAAAATATTGATTAATTGAAAGTTGTGAGCAGTCCCCGGCAAACGGAATAGGAAATTGCATACTTGATGGTACGGATTATTCTAAATACGCTTAATATGTAACTTGAAGTCAAATTTCGTCCCGTGATGCCCCAACGTATCGTTTATTTTGAAATGATTCACTGGTGCAGCGCACTTCTATGATTAGTTAGTGCTTATTTCAAAGTCATTGTGATTTTGGTATCGCTTTCTTGAGCATAAGCTAATTTTAAGAGTTGCCTAGCTATTTTGACCATCTGGTTATGGTGCGCCGCTCGCCGGCAGCTGTTTATCCCCAATCAAATATCCCTCGAGTACATACACATCTCGGCCGCTCCAGCCTTACCTTTTTTCGGGGCTTTCGTGCCGTGACTAATGCCTTCCCCTCTCTTCCTTCCGAGCCTCCCCTCCTCGAGTGATGACTGTAGGATCGCCAGACATGGTGGAGTAGTACTTTCCGGATGGTATGATATCCTTTACCCATTTTCGCTGCATGAGCACTTTCATCGCTTGGTAGCCGCTCCTCCCATCTCACTTTGCGTGCTTCCCCAGATTCTTTTGTTGGCCCCGAATTGCTGACGAGTCATGGCTCTCAGCTTTGTTTGTGCTTTTCCCATCTACTCTTGTCCCATCTCCCCATACTTGAATGTCAATCACAAGGTAAGGAAGGCAGAAGATATAGGGACTACTTCTGGGTGCTGTCCGTCCGACACTGCGTCAGCGATTTTTTTCTTTGGAAGTTCTACGGCCCATAGCAACAGGTGAGGACGAATTTTAGCCAGCTTTTTTAACGATTTTAACCTTTTTTTACTAAATAATGGAGAGAAAATCCGTTTTAATTCTTTTAACGGGGAGTATTCCTCCATTGATTTATGTGTTTGTATGAGCAGTCTCTACACCAAAATCAACATGTCCGTCCATACAGATCTCTGTGGAAGCGACCACTTCCTTATTTTAATCAGATCTGAACTGAATTTTAACCCAGATTTATTCCCTCGGACAACTGGATTGTGCGCAAAGCCGACTGGTTTGTTTATAAAGATTCCTTTAGTTTTGAGTACAATGACCAATGCTCCGGGACGTGTAATGTTTAGCTGTTTACCGCAAGTATAGTGGAAGCAGCCAAATGCAGCGTCCCATTATCGAAGGGCAGCGGCATCCGTAAACTAGCAGTACCTTGGTGGAATGAAGAGTGCACCAAGGCTATTAAGGAGCGTAAACGTGCCTTACGCATTTTTAGTAAATTCCCCACGGCCACCTATCTTTCCTCCTTCCATCCCATCCGAGCGAGAGCTTGACGTGTGGTGAAGGAGGCTAGGAAGGCCTCCTGGATAAATTACATCTCATCCATTAATAACAGGACACCCCTTGCACAGGTTTGGAACAAGGTAAGGAGCATTTCTGGTTCACGGCAAGTATACGGCGTCTCTTGCATCTAAGACAATGGCAGGGTGCTTCGTACACCCCAGGAGATAAGCAAAGTCTTTGGGCAGTCACTTTCCAATATCATCAGTGACGCCAATCACTCTGCAGTGTTCTTGACCATCAAGGAACGCTCAGAATCTGTCCTATTGAATTTCGCCGAGCGCCGAGAATCTGCCGAATATAATGAGCCATTCTCGCTATGGGAATTGAAGTCCGCCATTGCAGATTCTAAGGACACCTCTCCAGGAATGGATGGCGTCCGCAACGCATTTCTACGGAATCTTCCGGAGACAGCGTTGTTGGATTGCCTCCGCACCCTCAACCAGGTGTGGGCTGAGGGAAGCTTTTTTACCTCCTGGCGGGAATCTGTAGTGGTCCCAATTCTTACACCAGGAAAGGACAGGGCTGAACCTAATAATTATAGACCCATCTCCTAGACCAGTTGCCTGTGCAAGGTAATGGAAAGAATGGTGAACCGCCGGCTCTTTTGGTGGTTGAGGCGGCAGAACCTTCTTTCAAGTGTCCAATGTGGGTTTCGGCGAGATAGATCAACAATCGATCACCTCGTCAGAGCCGAAAACTTCATCCAGGAGGCCTTCCTTCTGCGCCAGCATGTCATTGCCATATACTTTGACCTGGAGAAGGCATATGACAGAGTCTGGCACCAGAAGATACTCAAAAAGTTGAACGAGTGGGGTTTTAGGGGAAATTTACCCATTTTTATAAAACTTTTTTTAACTAATCGTGTATTTAGAGTGAGGATAGGCAATCACGTAACCCAATTTTATGTTCAGGAAAACGGGGTACCACAAGGCTCTGTACTGAGCGTGATGCTTTTCGCTGTTGCGATTAATGGCATCACGGAATGTTTCTGAGCACCAGTGATGGGATCGCTGTTTGTAGATGACCTGGCCGTTTTCTGCCGGTCGTCAAAACTAGCCAGTGCTGCACGAGTCATTCAGTTGACTCTTAATAGACTCAGCAAATGGTCAAAGGGAAGTGGCTTTCGTTTTTCTGCTGAAAAACGAATTGCCTCCATTTCCACTGCAAGCGTGTATACGAACCCCCACCGGATCTTCGTCTGTGTGGTAGGATTCTTCCTTACACAGAGTCGATCCGGTTTTTAGGTTTAATTTTTGACCGTCGCCTGAATTGGCGTGAACAAATTATGATTTTAAAGAATAGGTGTTCGAAAGTTTTAAACATTTTATGCTTTTTCTGTAATAATTCGTGGGGAGCTGATCGCTCCACTATGCTTTTATTGTACAGAGCACTGGTGCGCTCAAAACTAGATTATGGGTGTTTCGTTTACTCTACTGCGTTTACTCTAGTTATTTGATACTGTTGAATACGGTTCACAACGCAGGGCTCCGTTTGGCAACTGGTGCCTTCAGGATATCTCCAGTCCTGAGTCTATAATCAGAGGCCGGCGAGCCCCCGTTGAGTACTCGCCGAAACATCCTTATGTGCAGCCATATTGCAAAGATTTTATCGATGAGAGCGCGTCCTAGTTTAAATGTAAATTTTAACCCCCGTTATTTAAATATTTTTTCAGGTGGACTCAGGCAACTAGACCCTTAAGCAATGCTTTTAATGATTTTATGGAAGGTAGTGATTTGACACTTCCGGAAGTGTACTCTGTTGGGACCTCGGCCGACCCACCTTGGTGGGTACCACTACCTCAGGTCAGGTTTGACCTGCACGATCGCCAGAAGTCATCAATCACTGCTATGGAGTATCAGCGCAGATTCAGTGAGATCCTTCACCGCCACTCCGACTTTATCCCCGTTTACACGGACGGATCGAAGTCGGAGGGTGCTTGTGTAAGTGCAGTCTTCTCGTCCCACCATGGAGCCATCAGTGTGAAGCTAAGTACGCTGTGTAGTGTATACACAGCGGAACTCTTCGCCATAAAGATGGCTCTAGGTGGGATAAAATGCAGGAATGCGTCCTTCATGGTCTGTAGCGACTCTATGAGCGCTCTGCAGACCATTTCCGCCTTTTTACCATCCCACCCACTTGTGCAAGACATCCATCACGCGTTGCTATCACTTAGCAAGAGGAACGTGAGAATCATGTTTGTGTGGGTCCCCGGACACATGGGAATAGCCGGCAATGAGAGAACAGACCTGGGAGCAAAGAAGGCTCTCCAGGATACGAATATTGCATCAGCCTTGGTGCCCCATGATGACTTGAAGGCTACGTTGAGAAACGTAGCCTTAAAACAGTGGAAAGAAACCTGGCGATCCCTGGTGGGAAATAAGTTACGCACCATTAAGCCGGAGACATCAGTGTGGCCCACATCTGTTGGGAGGACTCGCAGGGAAGAAGTTGCAATCTCACAGTTGAGGATAGGGCACTGTGCCCTCACCCACTCTTACCTCTTCACAGAAGAGAAGATTCCACCACATTGTGAGGATTTTGACTCTCCCATTACTGTGAGGCATTTCCTGACAGATAGTGATAGATACCGTGCTGTGCGCGACCGGCTAAACATCAGGGGGGACCTGGGACATGTCCTAGGCGACGACCCTGATTGTGTCAGCCGGGTAGTTTTGTTTTTAAAAGAGACTGGGCTTTTAAAATATATGTGACGAACCAATATCTAGTGTTTTATTTTAATTTTGCCCATTTTAACTTATGTTGTTTATATTTATTTATTTATTTATTTATTTATTATTTTATTAAAATTTTGATGAAGTGATAACATTTTATTGAGGTGCAAATGACCTTTGTTGTCGAGGCACCACGCAAAACTTAACTCTACTACTACTGCTTTTGATTAACTGATTCTGCTCACACTAATATGTAAAGTACAGATGTCCTTCTGAATCTGCCTAGCCATGTATTTCGGGCATCAAAGCCTCTGCTAAAGAAAAATTATTTCTGAATCGGAATCTGAAAATAGCTCAGATGAAGATGATTTACCGCCACCTTTGAAGAAGAAATTCCCAGAATTCACATTGCACTCTACGGATCTGAATCCAGAAATTCATCGATTTGATCCCCAAGATTGTGGATGGAAGGCAAGTGCTAGTGAAGATTCTGCAATACCAGATTTTTCCATTTGTTTTATTCAGTGGATCTTATGAAGGTTATTCCAGTCGAAACCATTAATTATTACAAATATATCAGCGAAAACGTTCCGGAGAGTGCGCTTTCACGGCTCAAAAGATACCTACTAATAAGAACTATGACTATGCAATTTTCCACAGATAAAAGTTTTTATTCGACCCGGGTTTCGATGCACTGCATCATCATCAGGTACATACATAAATTTGGAAATCAAGGTATATATACAAGAGAAGGTGGGTGAGGGAGGTTAGGAAAGTGGAGGGAGGGAACAGGGAAGGGGAAAAATTTCAAGGGGGGGGAGGGAGTTAAGTTTATAGACCTTCGCCAATAGTTCTTAGATGAGCTATGTTCTTTGCTTTTTTTTCTTGAATTTCTCCCTTTTTGAAAATCTACTTCCTGATGCGAGACGAACGCGAATCAGAGGGCAAAATTCCTGTCAAATTCATTTTTTTCTTTTTTGAATAACGACTTTCTCCTCCTTTTCAAAATTGATGTTATTATATGTTAACAATTTTCTTCTTGTGTAAAAAAAACTCCCTCCCCCCTTGAAATTTTTCCCCGTTCCCTCCCTCCTCTTTCCTAACTTCCCTCACCCACCTTCTCTTGTATATATACCCTGATTTCCAAATTTATGTACCTGATGATGATGCAGTGTATCGAAACCCGGGTCGATTAAAAACATTTTTATGTGGAAAATTGCATTGTCATAGTCCTTATTATGTTCAGATTCCACAACATCTCGCCTGATTCCTCCCTCAAAAGATACTGATGATGAACAATGAGGTGAACATAACAATTGCGTTTTATAAGGTGGATTTGAGTGACAATGAAAGGTGTTATGTAAGTTCAGCTTGTATTAGATATATAAAATCCAATTGTGTTTTTTGATTGAATTTTTATATATTGACTGCAAAAAATATTGACGGAGGGTAAAAAATCAAGCACGGATAATCGGCAAAACAGATAATCTGCCCACGAATAATTGGGAGTTCACTGTACTTCTTATGTGTGAAGTTGTAATATGGTGTCTGCTAATTTTAAAAGGAAAATTAATCACTCTTTAACGTGTCCATAGACTATACTAGTTTGCTGTGTTTTTTCAAAATAAAAATTAGGTTGAGGGTAATGTAAAAGGTTTTCTTTCCCCAAAATATGTTACCAAAACTAGAATTAATCCTATTTGACCGTGTGCATGTGATAAGCTGGAAAATATGGCAATCGCCTCAAATTATGTGATTGTCATGAAAAAATTTCTTAAGGCAGTTTGAGCAAAATGTCACTATGCATGAAATTCATTGAATTTAGCTGTGTTATGAAGAAAAAGATCTCATCTTTTTGATAATATCAATATGTCAGTCATGTATAGCACTACTTTTAGGTGTATTTCAAAGAAACAGAAGCAGTCTTCCTTGGGATATGGTACGAATGGCAGCGCTCAAGGGAGAAATCATAAAAAATGCGGAAGTTGTGAGGCACAAATTGTGTGTGTAGTTAGTATGCTTTCCCTATTATATTTTAAAATAAATTTATTACTCACCATTGTCTGTACCAAAAAATGCCAATGTTTGAAATGTGAGGGGAGAAGGTGCTAATGACAGAGAAAAATGGCTGAACGGTTTTAGGTGTTTTTGGAGTAATTATTTTCATATATCATCACATGTCAGCATAGCATGGATCTGGGAAAAATCCCCCAGAATTTCCATTTTTGACTCATATAAATTATGAATTGGAAATATAAACATGCCTTAACTCAAACTCATGAGTCCCATGTTCAATTTGCATATCAACCACTGCACTTTAGTATAGATGTTTGTATATGTTTTGTAAACATAAGTAATGGCCCCCAGATGCTATAAAATATTAACAGTGAAACAACTTCCACAAGACATAAAAATAAAATCTTTACTAATAAAATTGGCATGACCTGGTATTTTGCCTGTCATTTTTGATGGGTTGTCAGCTTGTACTTTTTATAAAATAATAGAAAACCTTCGATTATTAATGAGTTAGGTTATTAAGGCATCAGAAATGTTATGGTGTGTATAGTTGGTATGTTTATTTTGTCATTTAAAAAATTAATTTATGTATATATTTTTTATAATTGATAAATATTTAACAAGTAAAATGTCTCTTTCATTTCAGGTCTTCTTGGAGATATATCTAACCCGGATACTTATTTATTAGACCTTTTCCAAGGTCTTACATAAATTTAATGTGTGTCAGTGAATGCTTGTTTTCTGTATTCAGTCAGTATTTGTTTTTGATTATCCAAAGCCTTGTTGTTGTTGAAAATCAATAATGTGCTGAAATAATGTTCTCTTAAACACCTGGAAGATGTATATTTTTGCTCTAGTTTGTTAATTCTCACATTTAATTCAAAATGTTGGCTTTTTTCTGTGATTTGATTCATAGAGCCACTGAAAGTCTTTTACTGAGTGTCAATAACTTTTGAGATAAATGTGAAATGGCTTACCATGGTATCACAAGTGATGTCCTTTGCTTAGCAGTATTCAATATCACTTTGTTGGATGTTTCAGGAGCAGAGTGGGAAATAACATACAGGCAGTTTATTTTTTTGGAAAAACTTGGATTTTATTTGCATAACAAAGCTTTTAACATTAGTCATGTATACCAAACTGGTAACAGAAGAGGGAAGCACTTTCATATGCTCAATTGTAACAAGTAACAAACTAGCAAAATATCAATTTTCCTGGCAAAATGCACTCCCCATTGCTATTAAACCCTGTTCTCTATGTTTACTATGTTCAATTTGAAAAATCACTTATGCTCTGCATTAGTTTCTCCCATAATAATAAACGATTGTCTAGGCATTTTTTTCTTAAATCATTAAAATTGAAACTTGGTGTGCACTGGAGATAAACACTCCTTCATTTATTAGCAATAAAATGGATTCAAATCTTTTTGGGTGTCCTCATTATTCCACAAATAATTCTAAGGAACAAGAAGCTTTTCCCCATTTTCCTTATTTGATTTGCAATTGTAGATGTTGCCATTTAAAAAGTATTTGATGTACACATCATTGGAATTATGCGCTAGTAAGTAATGACAAAAATTTCTCATTCCCTTTTATCTTTTTTTTTTCTTTGTAAATGAGTTTTTCCTATTAAGGCCTCACAAATACTGCACAATCACAAAACCGCTTTGGGAATCATCTTTAAGTCTTAAACAGTGTCTTGAAATTGAAATGAGCTCATGTTGGTTAAGCGCATTGAGTATTCTTTTTTCTATTGATTCATTATATTAAGGCTCTTTCTTTTCTAATGATGGGTCACATCTTTTCTATATAAAACACTAAGGGTGTAAAAAGGCTGGCACAAAGTAAAAAGCCTACACACCATTTAAAATCATTCTAGTTCAAGCAAAACGAAAATCTATTTTCTAGTAACCGATGTGAATATGTGATTGCCATTAATGGCATCCACAAAATGATAATCAATTTTTTTTATGAAAAAGTAGCTTTAACAAAGTTATTTTAATTTTTGTACTGCCAGCTAGATTATCCACTGAAATCCTCAGTAATGAAATTTTATCACAGCTTTATTATGCGCATAACTGCAATTTAATGTTGTGTTCTTGTGCTACCAATAGGCAGGAATTGAAACAGCAGTAATAATGCTTGTGCATTGTAAAAATTTGATAAAGCACAACGTTTTGAGCATAGCCTTTTTGTTAAAGTTATGACTATAAATCAAAATATTGAAAATTATGTTGATTGTGAACAAAATAGGCTGACAAAAAAATTAACTTAAGATCTTAAAAATATTAATTGCAGGCAATTTGATGCTGATTTTTTAAGCTTAGGAAAAATTGGAATTACAGTAGACTCTGGATTAACTGGGATTTTAGTTGTAAATTCCTTAAATTCTCAATACGATCCCCTAGGACAAATAGATAATGAAAACTATCTTTCCTGCTGTTTAGGCAACTCAACTATTTGATTTTTTTATTTGTTGTTATTAATGATGTTCGTGTTGTTTTATGAACGTTAATATCTCTGACAGTATGCTAGGTAGAATGTTTTCTAGCTAAGTAGCACATGCCCTGTGTTAAGGGATTGTGCTTGGGTGTGAATCATAATGAAAAATATATATTCATCAGGTCTTAAATATTGTACGAGGTGCATATTTTTCTAGTGGGAAGTGAAATAACTGGTACTAACATTATTTGGTAAAATTATCTCCCCTCCATCCCATATCATCAAGAGTCCACTGTATCTACAATGAAGCTACAGCTATTGCTGCTGCAACGCAAAAGATGTTTTGGCTTCATAATAGTAACAGATGAAAATCTGCCATTCTTGTTGCGCCAGAAATTTAAATATAAGTAAGTGAAGCTAGTAAATTGAGAACCTATTTGTTTACTTTGCTGGTAGTGGCAATATCTAACACTTAATTGCCAATCAGAAGGATTTTCTACCCCTGCTTCTGAAATATGAAATTATTTTTGTATATTATATGCCAATGATATCTCTTAAATTTGTATAGAGTTTAAAAAAGCTAGTTCTAAACAATCAAGCGTTCCTTTTCCTTCTCTTGGAAGTAAAAAAATATGCCCTTGGTGCATAAAGCATTGAGCAGAACCAAATGTGTTCTTATTTTTTTGGCGTAATGAATTCTCAAAATCCAAAGAATAATAATATTAAAGATCTAAGGTTACTAATACCTATATTATAAGGCGGCGATTATAAGTCTTAGAAATATCACAACTAATTTGAATGTTTGAAAGAAGTTATAATTGATGGAATTTTGCTTATTTTCCTTAGCATTGTAGCTAAACCGAAGATAAACATGCCAGTTTGTGGCATTTATGTAATTTCATCTCGAACTTCCTGTGTAATAATTGTCAGTGAAAATGATGCCACAGAAACTCAACAGATTTTTTTTGACATGGAAAAAGAAAAACTTTTTTTGATATGGAACATTTTTTAAATGCTGCCAATTTATGCTACAATGCGTACTGACCCTGAAGCACAGAAGATTGATATATATATATATGGTTTTAAATGCTTTCAAATTAGTATTGCAATCAATTCCATCCTGAAATGTTAATTTTTAAAGTTGTTTTTTCTCCGAATAAAAAATAAATGTAAAACTTAAACTATAATCATTTTCGGATAATCAAATAATGATTAATACAAATAATTTAACGCTTTAATTAAGATATATTCATGATATGTAATTATCTATCAATCAGTTTCTCCTTAAGGCGAGGAGAAGTATTTCTTGGCCATTTTCAATGGGACTATACTGTACTCCATGTTTCCTTTCAATTTAAGCAATATGTAAATAATTTTCCTGCTTAGTCCTATCCTTGGGTCAATATCCGTTGGCAATTCTTTAAACTGAATTGAAGAAATGGAGATGGCTCTGTAAAAATTCATTGTAAAATAAAGGTCGAGGAAAAGAAATAGGAATCCATTTTGAAGTTGAACTGGAAGTATCTTTGGAAAAACAGGCATTAAGTATTCAATCACACGTAAAATCATAGGAACAGAAATTTTTGCTTGAACACGATTTGCAAAATTTTCAGTGCAGATAATTTAGACTAGTGCATTAAATCTAATGAAATGCTTATGTACAATAGTAAAATTCACCATTTTCCATAAATCATTAATTTCCAAGGAAAATGTTAAGCATTCATTAGTCAAGAAATCTGTGAATATTTTGGATGCATGGGAGAATTGTTTTTCAATCTACCCAGCTTGTTACATTCTGGTGACTACCAGGATGCAAAACATTCTTAATTTGTTTTTTATCGTTTATTTATAAATTTCCTTTTATTTTTCCTAAGTAAACCTTTGGGATCTCCAAAGGTCTGGTCCAGATAATGCTGTTTAAGAAAAAAAATCTCGCTCCTCATTTGTAGTTACTACCTTTAAAATGGTGAAGATTGTAAATTGTTTCCTTCACTGAACTTGCATACCCTTCAGCACAGGACTGACACACCATTCAATGATTTTTTTTTAAATCTTGCAGGTCTATTTGTATGAGTTATGACGTGGGTCTTGAATGTGTTTTGTCCATGAAGTTATTGTTACCGTGTTCCGTTCTTCTTCCGGGTATCTGCCGCATCGTTGTGTTTCTCTGACAACGTTTCTCCTCCCGTCCTGGAGGCATCTTCAGGTCGAAGATATCTGCGCTGCATTTTGGTCCGACTTTATACTGGAGCTGGTTGCATCTGATTGGCTGTCAATTATGGCGGCAAGACCACTTTTCGGGACATTTCTCATTTCGTTGCACGCCAAAACCCTCCTCCAAGTGGTAGCTAGGTTGTAACCATCATCCCTGTTGAAATTTTTGGGATATTTGGCAATTTTGATTGCCTCCCGTATCAGCCGTGGGAAGTATCGGCTCTCCCCGCTCAGAACTTTGGTCTCCCCAATCAGATATGACCAGCTCCAGTATAAAGTCGGACCAAAATGCAGCGCAGATATCTTCGACCTGAAGACGCCTCCAGGACGGGAGGAGAAACGTCAGAAAAACACAACGACGCGGCAGATACCCAGAAGAAGAATGGAAAATTCATCTAATCGCTGCGGAAAACTCTGAGAGAACTTTATTGTTACCATATTTGCACAACTGTAAGATGACCCTGATATAATGACAGCCCCTGATATTGCATTGATTATTAAGAAACAAATTATTAACCTCTAATTCCATGGAAAGCATTCATATCCAAAGCCATAAGTGGTAAAATTTCTTGAAACATCGATGAAATGAAATTTCATTCAATCCTGACGTATTTATGCTACAGATTCTTCATCTATAGATCTTTACCTAAAGCAAATAGAAGTCCTGTGTTATGCTTCAGATACAAAATATTTCCATAATCGTGTAAAGGGATAAAAGATTTTCTCAAATTTCTGCCAGCATAGCATCTACGTAATTGCACATTATTATGAGAATTCCAGCAAAAATACTTATTTCAATTAGGTACCTGCCTAATAATGCATATTTTCCTGTGTGAACATCTTGAACATATAATGATCCTAATTCCTTGTTTGTTATGCCTGAAAGTAAGTTATATATATTTTTAATGGTGATTTCTAATCCTGTCTGTTATATATATTTATTTAAGCTCTTCATAGGAGTGTAGCTTCGGTGATGTCATGGTGAGATAGGCTTTTCCTCTTTAACTGCTTATGCTTTGTAAAGTCTTTGAATTGACCTAAAACGATTTGGAAACACATCAGCCGAAAACAGTTGATATTTCAAGCAAAGTGTGGTATTGTATGATTGAGAGAGTAGGTCACTTTTACTGATGAATCATGTCATTTGTGATGTCCTAACTTTACAATGGTTCAAAATCACTCCACTATAAAGTCTTGTCAATATTACTAAAAAAAACCCTTTCCACCCACCACTTGCCTATCTTTATGAGGTAATCGTTGGCACGAGAAAAAATTACCCTTAAAGGTGGTGGGCTTGTGTTTTTAGAATCATGCATGGACATATTGGCTTCATCGGGAAACGCACGATTCTATTCAAATGTGACAATCACTTTGTCAGTCCACTAGTTCAATAAAACGGCACTTGTGTAGGAAAATAGCACATGCTCGCAACTCACACGCCAAACTCTGTGCTTCTAGAGGTTGTATTCGATGAGGAGTATTCACTCAAAGCGTCCTCACCTTCGTACAGACCTTCATCACCG
Organism: Pyrrhosoma nymphula; assembly: GCA_963573305.1. Taxonomy (NCBI): domain Eukaryota; kingdom Metazoa; phylum Arthropoda; class Insecta; order Odonata; family Coenagrionidae; genus Pyrrhosoma; species Pyrrhosoma nymphula. The sequence continues at coordinate 61,072,856 of OY754339.1, read as the reverse complement.
CTGCACAATTCTAATTCGTCCTCTTCGTTGTCAAAACTTCTAGCACCATCTATGTCCGTCATCAACCTCAGTGCACAATTGAGGTTTGCAGCGTTCATGTACTTGTGATTGGTGGAGCACACAATGCAGCTCCCATGTCGTTTCCCGACAACGCACACGCAACCCAATCCATTCTTCTCATCATCCGCATTGTCGTCTTCGTCATCATTGTTGTTGTTGCCGTTGTCATCCTCGTTGTTGTTGTTGTGCTGGCAGTCGTGTCTGCTCCGGATGCCCCTCAGGCACCCGATGCCTCCCGACGATTTCCTCCCCTTGCTCCCACCACCAGACTTTCCTCCCCCACCGCCGCTGCCACCTGTGCCACTGCCTCCTCCACCCCCACCGCCTCCCCCACTCCCCGGAGACGAGCTGAGGTCCAGTTCAATGGGCGGAAGCACGTTTTGCTGGAACTGTCCCGAGATGTTCCCCGCCGGTCTGTAATTTGCCACCACCACCACTTTACCCGATCGACTCCTTGCTTTCCCCAGGCCAAGCTCTTTGCTTCCTACCCATACCATTTGGGTGAAATGCCCTGAAAGATAAAAATGTATCAGTCAGCATATATCTACAGTGGATTAATGTAATGCATAAGGGTGATCTACCAGTTAAGGTAGGTTTAAATGGAAGAGAGTAAAACTCTCATTTACTTTAACGGACACAGACTTCTATATACCCACACAATTTCCTACTTCCCCTCAGTGTACCTAACTTTCTTCATCATGTTCATAAAAGAAAAAAACCTCAATAAATTGGGGGATTTATTTTTGAGGATGAATCCTAATAGCCAATTAAGTGTGAAAGTAAGTGTAAAACTCCTATGCCAGCATTTCAGTTAAAGGGGTCAGTATGGGTCAGTGTTCTTGAACCTTGTTACACCTGCAGACCAGTGGAAAAAGGTGAAATATTGTGGAACTTCTGACTACTTTTACTTAAATTATATATTGTATCCAATGCTATAGAAATACAACTTTTAGTTAGTGCAACATCTGCTGCTGCTTGCTCATTAGAAAGTTCGATAGTCTTGGCTGCAGCACAATGGCAGGAAATTTCTGGAGACTGGCACCAGTCCACGGACCACCAGTTGGAAGAACACTGACCAATGTCATCATCTGCTGGGAGAAGAAGTGGTGGATTTGTATTTCATAGCACATTCTGAATCATGTGTCAGTTGATAGCCAGACTCCTAATATACATGCTGAAAATTATGTAGAGAATATTGTCTCAACATGCACATTTGGAGTCTAGCTCTCATGTGATGCAAAGGCGTTCTTGAGTGCTCTATTGCCAAAACATCCACCACCTCACCTCCCCGTAGTTCTTAACCTAGGTGGTAAAAATGCTGGTATAGGATATTTCCTTGTGCATTCAATTGATGATTAGGATTTCTCCTCAATAATATATTTGACGGCCAATTAAGTTCCCTATTGATTAAAAAAAAAATTTAGGATATTACTTACAACAGGCATGAGATAGCAAAAAGAATTTAAATCAATATTTTTTTGGGGGAAAGTCTTAGCAAGATAACTGTAGCAATGGGAAGGAACTTTATCTCTTTGGAAAATAATTTGTTATAGTGATTGGGTAGGTACCCGTTCTTGACCCTCATGCAAGAGATTCTCTGGGTTTGATCAGCAAAACTATCATGATCCCTTGGTAGTAGGGTAAGAAATAAGTCAACTCTTATCACATATATAGGACCCATTGAGTACGGTATGAATAAGTATTGAATGACTAGGATAAAAAAAAGAATTTTGTATCAATCTGAAGTTCTATTATTATTTATGCCAATTACACAAGGATGAGGTAACTCATACAAGGTACCTAAAACTGTTCATTGCCATAATTTACAGTTTCAATCTATTGATCTACTTGTGTTCAACAATGATCAACTGAAGGTTATTAGATACTCGTGAATTGATTTCTTAGTCTGGGCCTAAAATGATTATGTGATAATGGTGGCTATGGAACTATAGGTTCCACTTTCACCTTTTTCAAATGCAAATACTTTAAGGAATGCACAAGTTCTATCCTCAAATCGTAATCTGGAGCAATCAAATCAAAGGACAGAATTTGATTTTTTATTGAGTAACAAGTTTAAAATCATGATAATGAATCCATTGGTAATTCTACATATTTTCTCTTTGATTTCTTTGATTATATTAGATGTAACCAAGATTATGACTGCTAATGATTGTTTGGGAAAATAATGAACAGTAGTACGTGTGAGGCATAAGATTTTTTTAGCTGGGTTGTAGTCATTACCCAAATTAAAAAAAGACAGTAAACATATATCTGTTTTTGTAATTTTACACCATTGTAGAGCATCATCAGAGCATTTAATGAAAAACTGAAGAAATAACTGAAATGGAACAAAATGCTGCATTTTTTTAACATTTGAACTAACACTTACTCTTGAAACTTATGCACTCATGAAATGATGAAATTAGTTGGTAATAGACGAAAAAAATCATACCAGCATTGACATTTGCATGAAGAATGTCTGGCTCCTTAAGGTAGTCATATTGGCGAACTGCACTGTACCAATGGGATGCCACCTCTTGACCTGAAATGTATAATGCAAGAAAATTATTAAAGAGAAATTCATGCTAGAAAGAAGTTTTGAGGTGAAATTGGTAAAAAGAAGTGCTTCAATGTTTTTTTTTAACCAAGGCCGTAACATTAAAAAAAAACATTACTTTATGAAAAAACTTAATATCTGAGTTTGCTTGCACTACCCTGTAACAAAAAATGCTCTTATAGGGATAATACATTACGTTAAGGGCAAACTCGGCAGCCAAAGATTCCCTCAGTATAAATACTGGCTCGGCATCACCCCTCGTATAATCTCATTGTCAGGGCTACGTTAATAAATATGGACATTATCAATTGTAAGGATACATCATATTGGCAAATATCAATAACATTCAAATCTCTGCATTAAAGCTTGTTATATCAGCATCACCCACTTCCTTCAGGAGGAACCAGGCTAGAAAGTTGCCATCATTAGGATGGGAATTTCCCAGATTTCTGCCTTCTTTGTTTGTAATCAAGGGAATGTTGGAGGAGATGAAACAAAAGGTTTTTCGCTACTGTGCTCCTTTGGTGACAGGTCTCGGGTTGATTCTCGACTTGATCAAGTTGAACCTCGAGAAGAGGTTTGTGAAATACTTCAGTCTTTGCTCTGAAGTCAATGATGCCATTTTGGCATCTTGCACTCATCCTTTAATTATTTAAAATGAGGTGGCTTCCTAATGGCCAAGAGGGACTTAGAGCATGTATGCAGCAGGTTTTAATAAATGCAGCAAAAACAATTAATGGTGAAGCCTGCTGCTCTATCAGTGATATCGGTTCTTCCGATGGAGATTTCTTTTCTTTTCTAGGTGATCAGTGTGAATCTTCATTCCTTGAAATGAACAGGAATGAAATAGAAATTTTAAGGTATTTTGGTGACAAATCAAAGTGCTTGTCAATTTTAACCAAATACCGAACAGTAAAAAAATTGTTCATCGAATATAACACAAGCCTCACATCTAGTGCTCCTGTGGGGAGGTTATTTTCGTATGCTGGTTTTATTCATAACTTCAAAAGGCATAATTTGTCTAACACTAACGCTTGAGACCTTGTTATTAATTGTTAAAAGGAAATGAAGCTTTGTTATGAATGGTATTAAGGTAAAATAAAATATCTGATAAATGTATTTTGTTTCCAAAATACGTTTTTCCGAGTTTTTTTTTTTAACTTTGTATTTCAAATACAATTTTTGAGAGTAGTTTGCATTTTGTATCTAAAATACAATTTGAATGTATTTGGCCCATCTCTGCCTTCTAGGGGGGGATTGTAACAAAGTAGGGAGGGGCGTGGGTGAATTTGGATGAGATTGGAGAGTTGCACCTGGCTGTCCAGAGGACTGCAACAAAGTTGTTAAGTTGGGAGGGGGTGGGGGATGTATGGGAGGGACGGGGATGGGCACGTGGTGTCGCGCCAAGATGTCTAGGTGGGGGGGGGGGAGTGCAAGAAAGTAGGGAGAGACGTGAGTGGGGGTGAGCTGGGAAGAGAGTGAAGAATTGCGCCTGGCTGTGCAGTGGACTGCAACAAAGTTGCTAAGTTGGGAGGGGGGTGGGGAAGGGGAATAAAAGGCGTCGGAGGAGGAGGGGGGCGAGTAAATGGACGAGAATTTAGTGCACGGGTGGGGAAAAAGCTCTACAATACCAGATAATTGAAAGTTCAGTATTCCGGAGTTGTGTGTTCGATGCGTCAGCGGGGAGGGCGTGGAGGATGGTGAGGCGGAAGCAAGAGTCAAACTGAACATTATGAGTGGAGGCGTGTTTGGGGACTGGGGAATTGGGCTCGGTGTCCGTTTATCCGGATGGACAGGGGATTGCAGGTCTCGCCGATATAAAAAGAAGGGCATACCTTGCACTGTAGTAGATACACCACGTTGAAGGTGGTGCAGCTGCCATGGGAAGAGATAGGAAATGGGGTGGGGTTGTTGGGACTGTGGAAAGAAGAGAGATTACATATTAAAGGGCAGGTTTTACAACGAGGTCTATGGCAGGGAAAGGTACCAGGGATTTCAGGAGGGATCGAAGTGGGACGGGATTGGTGGGGGCGTAGAATATTGTTGAGGTTGGACGGTCTTTTGTATGTTATGGTAGGACATTTGGGGATTAAGTCGGAGGTGAGTGGACTGTCGCTCAAAATGGGGAAAAGTGACTTGAGGATGAGGTTAACGTGGTGAAGCCCCGGAAGGAAAGTGGAAAAGATTCAAGGGAGATTTGGTGATGGATGATCTAGGGCGAGGAGTGTAAGGGGTGGTGGAGGGTAGGATGCGGAGATCAAAGAGAGGGGAGGGGTAGCCGCGTTTAAGGAGAGCGGTTTTTAAGTTGCTAAGGTGGTGGTCGAGAGCATTTTGAGAGTTGCAGATACGGTGCGCGCGAATAGAAAGGGAGAATGGAATGGAACGTTAGGTATGGTAAGGGTGGCAGCTGTCAAAATGAAGATATTGTTGACGGTTAGTGGGTTTGATATGTAGGGAGGTTAGGAATTTGTTATCAGATAGGGAAATATCGGTATCTAGGAAGGTAATGTGAGTGCTGGAAGTGGCATAGGTGAAAGAGACAGAAAAAGAGGAATTGAGATCGGAAAGGAAGGTGGACAAGGTTTGAGGACCGTGCGTCCAGATGAGAAAGATGTCGTCGTTAAATCGAACCCAAAATAGGGCTTTGAGGGACCGGGAAGATAGAAAATTGTCCTCCAGCAGACCCATGAAAAGATTAGCGTACGATAGAGCCATTCTCGTACCCATTTCTGTGCCCTTCGTTCGCGTGCACTCCCGAGAAGATTTAATTTTATTTGCTGCTGGTTTGTTAAATGGCTTCAGTTCTGCGATCGTTGTTAATCTACGAGTAGAGGAGGTAGTTACGAGTTTACGATTATGGAAAACGAAAGGGAGTTTCCGTTTCCCTTACCAAATAAACTTATGAATTATAAAGCAAATGTGCGGAGACGAATATGTCTGTACGCTGCAAACTGTGCCTCGGTAAAAAATCCTTAAGTCAGCGTGGAACGTTTGTTTGGTGTGGGGAAGGAAGTTTAATCCCCAAAGAAGGCAAGACAAAGTGACGAGGCCTTTAAAATGCAATTGTTATGCAAAAATAGTTCCTGTAATTCGAAATAATTTTTACCCTTTTTTCATTTAACTCCATATGCCTTCCTCTCCTTAGTTCACCAATGTTTGCAGCTGAGATTATTCATTATTCGCATAAACGTCTACTTTAAATCATAGTAAAAGTAATGTAATAGGAACCATGTATAATGATTCTTCAATATGCATAAAAACTTACTTTTATTTCAACGCTTAAATTCTGTTAAGTTTGTTCAGATTTAATATCTTTGATCACAGTTTGTCTTATCTGATGAAATTTTAAAGGTAAATAATAGTTAACTTTCGTGCACATTTTCATTACCACTGATCTCAATGGTGAAGGCTTGGGGAAAAATTAGTTCCAGTGAACTATTAGGGGTTTATTTAATGGTGTAGTAATTAAATATTCCTATACCAAAGAAGAGTAAGGCAAAAACGTGCGAAGACTACAGGACAGTAAGCTTAATATCCCACGCGGCCAAAGTAGTTCTGAGAATTACAAACAGAAGGCTAGAAAAGAAGGCAAATGAATCCCTGGATGACGACCAGTTCGGGTTTAGGAGAGGGACGGGAACGCGAGACGCTGTAGCGGTGATGAGGACGCTGGTAAAAAGAAGCCTAGAGTATGGGCAGAATGTTTTTGCATGCTTCGTAGATTTCGAGAAGGCGTTTGATTGGGTGGAATGGACGAAATTAATGGGAGTGTTGAAGAAATTAGGGGTCGATTGGAGGGACAGGCGTCTGATTCGGAATTTGTATATGAACCAGACGGCGCAGGTTAGGGTAGCCAATGGAGAATCGGGATGGGCCACGATAGGACGAGGAGTGCGGCAGGGGTGCCCACTATCACCGCTGCTTTTTAACGTGTATTCAGAAGAAATTGTAGGGAGGCATGGGGGGTGGAGGAGGTAGGAATAAAGGTAGGAGGTGAGCTGATCCAATCAGTGAGATTTGCAGATAATCAAGCATTGGTTAGTCAGTCTGCAAAGGGGATACAGTCAATGGTGAATGCGTTAGAGGTCCAGTGGGAAAAGTATGGGATGAAGATCAACCACAAGAAAACCAAGAACCACGAAAGTAATGAGATTTTCTAGAAGTAAGAAGGCGGGGCTGAATATAAGGGTGGGAGGGCAGAAGATAGAGCAGGTCGAGCAGTTTACGTTTCTGGGGAGTATTTTGGAGGGGAATTTAGTGGTAAGGACATCAGATTCAGAATTGCGCTCGCTAAAGAAGCATTTTCGAAGAGAAGGGAATTGATGAGGGGGTTCTGGGGAGAGACGTAAAGAAGAGGCTGGTGGAAACTTAAATATGGAGCGTGGCGTTATATGGGTATCGGAAACTTGGTCATTGCGAAGGGAGGATGTGCGTAGACTTGAGGCGTTTGAGATGTTGGTTTGGAGAAGGATGGGGAAGGTTAGCTGGATGGCGAGAAAGACGGACGAAGAGGTATTGGATATGGTCGGAGAAGAGAGGAAGCTTGTGGCAAAGGTACGGAGAAGGCATAAGAGGTGGATGGAGTAGGTTTTGAGAGGAAGGGGCATGTTGATGAGAGTGATAGAGGGGAGAACACTGGGGAAGCGTGGAAGAGGAAGGAAGAAGATAGGGATTCTCGACGAAATAAGAGGAGGTAGAAGATTTGAAGAATTGAAGAGGGATCTAATAACGGGCTATCCTTAGGAGGGAAAGCGAGACAATGTCTATGAGGTAGGGATGCAGAATGGGGACTGTCCAAGAACCTACCAATCAGCCGGTAGAATACTTGAATGAAAAAAAATTAAATATTATTTTATAAAGAGAAAATTAATTGTCATTATTTCAAAAATATTATTCAGATTTTATTCTAATATCTAGTGATAAAGAAAGTTCCTTAAAAAGCAAGGGCATAGTATACAATGAGGGTCATATCGTAGAGTCATAAAGTTACTCTCAAATGGTAGGAAAAACTTGTTGATAAGAGTTTGATCAACAAATTCAAAGGTTAGGTTGAAATTAAGGTTAAAAGAATGGTGTAAGAACAACAAGAAAACAATGTTAACAAGAAAAAAGTAACTCACTTGTAATTGTAATCAATTACATTTTTGGAAAGAAATTGATACTTGTAATCATTTACATTTCAGTCAGAGTAATTAGTTTAATTGTCCCATACATAGTATTCATGTATGTGGATGTCGCTGTAGTTGCTGGACGAATTTTTATTATCCCACCGACAAGTGAAATAACCTTGGAACATTGGCGGCAAAACAGTTTAGACATACTGTGCAATCCATGATTAATATTTGTGTCTCAATAAAATTATAGTAATATGGACCTATAAAGCAACATCGGATTTTCAAATAATATGAAATAAAAACCCAAATAACAAGTAGGAACATAAATACTTGAGAGGCATAGATTTATAACACACAGCATATTTAATGAAGAACATCGTAGAGAATGGGACCAATGAAATTTCTCATATTTTTTAATATGTAAAAAGAGTTCATTCAATCATTGTCGTGTGCTGAGTAAGAAAAAAATATTGAACTCCTCAGAACAAAGGTCTGCTGGGCATTATGAGACGTCTTCCCGACTTAACAATTCATGCCGCATGAAATTTGACAGTCATTTATTTCCGGAGACCAAAAATCCTCGTCGTAAGTTTATGGTATGCACAAAGTTTGCAAATCATTTCTTCAAGGAATGCAAAAAACAACTTCAACTTCCCATTAATAAGTTTGTAAATGAACCGTCGAATCAAGATAGTACCTACTTTTAGTTGTGAATGCATTTTCGTTAAAAAAACTATTTCAAAGAAAAACAATCGTTTGGGTAATTGAACATATAATTAAAGAGCAACGCATTTTTAACACGCTTTTATTAGCTTCACCTGTATGTTTGTTTGTTTGTAACCGACTCCTTTGGACTCGATTTTGACCCACTTTGAACGATCAGATTTCCTTTAAACTTTGTAGACTCACCAAGGACCGATGAAAATACAATAATTTGATAAGATTTTCTCAATATTCTAATCAGGATCGCCAGGATTAATAATTTAAAGCCATACTGAGAGCCATGTCACAACTTACCTATATCCAACGGTTGGGCAAATACAATCAGAATAAAATATGAAAAGATGTTATGCTCTTCGTTCGAGATTCAGCGCGGAGGACTGAGCGATTCATGGAATTTTAATGTTTTCTCCCAATGACGCAGATGAGATTATTACATTTGTCACCTCACGTGAGTCCCCTATTGTCACCTACTTACTCCTCTGTTCGGACCACATCGTCCTGGTTCTTTCCAGGGAAACATCGCGATATCAATGAACGTTGGTAGGACCAAGTCTTGCAGATATGTAAACTTTAGAAAAGTTTGGTGGGAACTGATTAGACGGGCGAAGGAGATTGGCGGGCGAGGGGGTGTGGGGTTAGATTAGGGGTTGGGGAGGGTGGAGAGGTTGCGTCAGATGCGGGACGGGGCGCTGTGGGACACATTCATTTATTGTATTGCGGGGAAGGAATAATAATTTTTATTGTAGGGAAATATAATGGAGGCCTGTCCGAAAGTTAAATGGATGCACTATAGTTAACGATAGTTTATCGGCTAATAGCACCGTAAGCGCTGAAAGAAGTCTGACTGTAGGCGTTTAGAAACTTTCAGTCACAATTTTCTGCTTTACCTCGCAGATCTTTTACATATTGTAGGACAGTTTACTTCTAAAGTCATTACACCTGATTTAATCATTTTCTTACATTCCAGTATATCGGCAGTTATGATAGCTTTGTTGTAACTTTCACGGATAAGTAACTCAGAATATGAGATATTAAAAAAACCTTTCCAACCGAAAAAAAATGAATCTTACATGCCTCAAACTGCTTGCACGTTTGCCACGATTTCGCCCGAACATATCATAGTGTAGAGGGAGTTGGGGATTACTTTATTCTGAAGAAACTGCGAGCGACTGCCACCCCCTTGCTATCCTGCTGAGCATCACGGAATGACCTCCCGACTCCAAATTGGCCTGCTATCCACTGCCCTCCACACAAACAAACGCCTTTTGTGGCTTACACAAATTTATTGCCTCTGAAAGTAGTACGTATTGACTGAGAGGAGTGCTCGAAGACATGATACGTGTTTTGATGAATGATTTGCCGTAGCTCGCCAAGCAGGCAAGCTGAGCAAATCAAAGCGTACAAAGCATTCCTTGCCACAACTAAAACAGTGGCCCTGGAGAATCATAAATCTGTGACCTCTCCTATCCATGGCACCATAATTACTACGCAGAATGAGACAACTCATCCATATAGGTTGAATTCAGAAGCTATTAGTTTTGAGTAAACATTTATGTTCGCTTTCATTTTACAGTGAAAGATTACCGTTACATCCCGACCCCCTTACATGTGATTACAAAGAGCGAATATTTCAATTTCTTTTATCATATTTACACGTTGGCTTACGCGGAGGCAATGTTGATTTTCTTTTCGGGATTCATTCCGCGTTTATTTTTTTTGTGAAACAATTTTTCGATGGTCCTCCTACCAGTTTCATCAGGTTATCTTATATAAATTGTATCATAATTAATTTGGTTCATTTATTTCTTAAATAGTATTTTCGTGGATAGTGAATTGCTGGAATAAGACATCATTGAAATGTAAACCATACGCTGATAACTGATATTAATGGGTGTTCAGCGACAATACTTTTTATTGAGCCAACGGAAGGTTCCGGAGGCAAGACGCCTAACATATTCAATGCTCTCAAAAAATGCATGACTAGACAGCTGAGTCCTTCATAATGTTTGGCTGCTGGCAACGAAAGTAATTATGCTCGTTATTATATATTCCCATAAATGCTAGTAACAGTTAAATTCATTCCATCAACAGGAGCTGAAAATGCGTTCATATGGTTCCCTTCATATTGTACTTCCTGTTTATTTCCCTCGTACGCGATGGAATTGGGCTCTTCCATTAGGATTTATTAGATTTCTGAAGTCTAACTAGTCCTCCGACTTGGAAAAAAGCTCAACTTCACTTCGACACTGAATACGAGTTCACGGCAGCGAGGCATCAACCACAATGCCAAACCACCCAGGCCAAGGAATTGTTAAGTGAGTCATAAAGCTGGATGGTGGAGTGGACTGTTCTTGAAATGGAAACGCAAGAGACTCAGTTATACTGCCGTTGTCGATTCGTGAGCAATACTGCTTTGGTTGTGTTGGATCACGAAATGAATCCCAAACTCCAATAATTCTTAAGTTCCTATCATTTCAACTTTGTCATTACAATCGAGCGTTTTTTCATGCTCCCTGAAAATTTTATTCTCAAAAGGGACTAGTCCCCGTATGTATATTCTTCAGAGCAGGAACTCGGCAATGGGACTCATTATGGACTAGTCCCTTGGGACTCAAAAGGGACTAAACATTTTTGTAAGGGTGGTTGAACATGCCGGAATATCTCACTCGCATTCAAACTTAGGGTGACCAACTATTTTTGTAGAAAATAAGGGTGATTTCTATATTCTAGACCAAAAATAAGGGAGATTTAAAACAGGGCAGAATTTCACAAAAAAGAAAAAAAACAATGCAGTGTTTGTATAAAAAATTAAAAATAACTTTATTTTATACTTTAAGAGGACCTAAATATATATTGCAACAGATTGTGCTTCAGACAATAGTTTGTAATAACGTTTTGCAAATTCTAAAAATTTATTGCAAGAATGCGTGAAGTTCATGGCCACTTGTAGTTCCGATTTCATCAGTTTTGTACTGCTCCTATTCCTAACATCTGTCCACTTGTTATTCATAAGAGAAAATACTTTCTCTGTATGAGAATTACAACCTTGTGTGCTCATAAAAATGCCTACCAACATTCCTAAGTTTTCAGAAGTTATATTGCTCCCATTTCGCAAGATATGTACACATATACTTCATTTTCTTTTTTGCTGGCGTTTTATCTTCGTCATCACTGCCCATTATTGTATCTATTATAAACTCTTGACCCTATACGGCTCACAGGTGATGTAGAGTAAAACCACTGAAACCAAATCACGCCAAAGCACCACCAGCTGAGCAACAAAAAGAACGAAAGAAAGTAAGTACGCGTTCATTGGTTTAACAGATAAGGAGATTTAAACTATTGGTTGGTCATTTCTAAATTAGATAATCGATAGAAAAAACTCGATAAAGAATCAATGGCGTCTGCTCTCGAACATTTAAACGAATTTTGACCGTGTGCGCATAAATTAAAAGATTGAAATTGAATGATTTTACTTGACGAAAAAATACGGGAGAAATTCACCCTAAGAGACCGAAAATACGGGAGCCGGGAGATTGTGAAAAAATAGAGTCAAATACGGGATATCCCGGGAAATACGGGAGAGTTGGTCACCCTATTCAAACTCAGTCCATCTAATTCGTCGTCCAACACTCCAGCCACTACGCACTTTGTCCTTTGCCCAGAGCGGATCACACCGCGATTTCCGCTTCAAAGACAACAAAGACGGCCACTAAACAAGCTACATCTAGTGTACTGCGGTTGTCACATGCTTCGAAGGAAGACCCTTGGACGATGGTAAGTGATCTGCAATTATTTACCGGCGTTGAGACATTTTTTAACCTTTCTCCTCATAGTTAATAGGGAATTTCAAGTCGTTCAACGTAGGTATACAGATCGGCAATACACGGACACCGGTCTCGTGCCGGACATGGGCTAAACCAAAACCTGTCTTACTCGGCATGGGCGTAGTCAGGGGGGATCAGCTGCCTCCCTAAATCAAGTAACACTCTCAACCGCATGAAAGGTACTCCATGATTTTTATGTTTAAAATTTAACTTCCTAGTGTTCAAATGGCTGAGGGTTTTGACTGATTTCGGTGTCCCCAGTAACATAACTCCTCTCTACACCCATGTGACCCAGTAAAAGGCTTTCGTACCGGCAGTACTTTGAAGCATTTTATAGTTAATACGAAATATTTTGGCGCTTCCGCAGGAGGTCCTTTACCGTGGAAGAGTCCATTGGCTACGAAATAGCATGGAACGGGGGTGTAAGGCTGTCTCCGCGGTCAAAACCCGGTTCCCCAAGATTGAAAACCATTACCTATTGCCAACTTCAAAGCGCTCAATCTGTTATTCATGCAAACATAAGTGCTCTCTGTTGCTTTTAACCAATAGTTTACATGGGCTCCTCTGATGGATTGCAAACTCTATAAGCGCCTTTTTGTGCAGCTTTGTTTGGGCCGTTATCATTGTCTTGAAACGCGTTGCTAAAACTTTCCCACTCACTCAATTTTAATGCAGTCATGTTGGCAGCGTTGCCCACTATGTACTGACCTCTCCACTCCGCTCCTTCGTCGACCCTTTCCACACACTAACCTTCCTCTTCTTTACGTCACGTTTCGAGCAGGTGACTGCCACCAAGTTTCACTAGGTAGGTACCGCTGTACATTTTGTTGAACGGAAACTGTGGAACGCGGCAACGGAATAAATTTCCGGGCAAGTGAATCTGGGTTGAGCGGATTTCCGAGGAAAACTTTTGTCTTTAGCACGTGAAGCTAAATTTATATCGGGAAATGCAGGATACTAAAAAATATTTGGCAGACTGTTGGGAACACTCACCAGACCCCCCGGAAAGTAGCGAGCATCCCTCCCCCAAAAAAAAGCGACCTTAATCCATCTCTGCGTTGACAATGTGCGCTTGTATGAAAGTAATATGGAGCTCGGAGTTCAATGGAGTTACATGTGAGACATCGAGCGGAGTGGTACCAATCCGATCGTCATTTGTTGTGTTAGTCAGCCCGGGACGCCTAATTGTGAAGGACTCCATGCCTTCAAAGGAAGTAGTTAAGTGGGAAGGCCTTGTCTTGAATACGCATATACCTCTACAGAGAAGAAGTCTCGCATTGATACGGGTAACGTGCGACCAGGCAATTTCAATGCTCTCTGCGAAATACAAAAGTCACCCTGAAATGGAGGAGTTCTTTATTCATTAAAGTGGACGCTACGAGACCGCTATTCCACTAAAACGCCTTCATATTTCTTATCTGTCCGTGGATCTATGGAATTTGGGAAAAATAAACGCAGGCATCGTATCTCATGGGCGTAAAGTAATGGGCTTAAAATCTATTGCTTTGAAATACTCGACTCGAATTCGAGTTTCGAGTGTTACAAAAGGAATCGATATTTTGATGTAAAATACCGGCGATAACGTTCGGTTACCGGTCTACGATGCCCAATTCGACTAAGGCGTTTTGTAGCGTAGGTAGCGTAACATTGTTTTTGAGGAATTTTTCATGATAAGAGTAGAGTGTTCCCGAAAATTAACAATAAAATGAAACAATCTATGAAACAAAAAGAACCTGCAAAACAAACACTAACTAACAAACGTAATAGATTTTCTCAATGAGAGCTTTCCATCCAAGGTGTTGAAGTTAGCGCATATCGAGACACATTCACGCAGTTGGACTTCGAATGGAACGATGTGCGCTGGCGAAATGTTTTGTAACCCGCAGGTAGTCAGCATTCTGTGGGTGCGCAACGTTCACAGCCGAATTTTCGGTGTAAAATTGTTGAAATCATTCAAAATTAGTATTTAAAAACGTAACCTCCTTAACACAGAGTAAATTAAAACTTTACAGCATGCATTTTTGACACTTTTACTGAAAATCAACTTCCTTGACGATATTCACAGATGCCATAATCGACCTTCTTTTGTTGTATAACGCACATCAGCTGTGCTCTCCCGATCTGCTTCGAAGTGCGCTACCTAGTGCGCAGGGCCTGTTTAGAATGGAAGGCAAGTGCGCTATTGCGTTGCGAAGTGATTAGCGCACTAGAGCCAATGGAAAGCTTCCATAATCATAAATGATTTAACTATATTTTTTCCATAAAACACATTAGTGCTTTCCATTTATCAACGAAAACTGTTTCACGTTGATATACTCGTAACTTGTATTCGGTGCTTTACGTTCTTCGTGTGTCGTTGTGAGGAGCTGTGATTAGCGGACTACAGTTGACTCGGGATGGCTCTCAAGTATAGATGAGTGCCATACAGTGGAAAGCTATAACTCGAAAGTAACTGACCTTCTTAAGCGCCAACTTCGAGAATTTACGTGTTGGCCTCGAATGATTTAGAAGTTGAGACGGTTGAATTCAGGAGGCTTTAATTAATGTTTCAGTTAAAACGATACTTTTATCCAAAATAAAAAGACGCGGTGTTCTCGAAGTTCATTGTATCTTTCAACTACTACTTTTAATTTAAAGTTACCTCTTGAAGGATTTTATTTTCTGGTTTCTTTCGGTTCAAATATTGCCAGTGTCCCTGTACTGAGTTCAATATTTTATTCTTTTCCTTGCCATTTTTTCCTTCAAACATAGTTTCGTTTTTAAGTGGCTAGATCGATAACCTTTTAGTCAACTTAACATTTCGTTTAAAAACCACTTTTTCAGCTAGGAAATGTTCAATTTAGCCATTCATGAGTTCTATCTTCTCTAAATGATAAATTCATGGTTTTATTATGCTTTGGGCGGTTTGTTTCCCAGTTCTTGCAGAGTGCATCCTGTTCACAAATATATTTTCAGTTATCTAATCCTAAGTCCGGATTACAAAAATCATTAAGAAAATAAGGTCCCGCGGCGACAGTCGAAGTCGTAACAAATACTAAATTTCACCTTGTGCCTGTCTTGTTTAAAAACTATTGGTATTGCTGATGACATTCTCTAGCATTCAGAAAATTAAGTTACGGTACAAAATATGCAGATTATTTGAAGAATATAAACTATTTTTAATTAACTATTTTTTCCAGCCAAAAAAAGCTGACTGCAACAAAATTTCTATTGAATTTGCCGCCTTTGACTTCAATTATCGCAGTAATTTGTTGATAGCTAAAAAAATGAGATTGTAAGGTTCATAAATTTTATTTATATTCGATTATCAAGGAGTTTTAATTTAATTTCAATTCACTAGTCAATCGCTCTCATATTTAATTAAATTAGACAGTATATGAATTTAATGACATTGAATTAATTTTTAGGGTGAACCACCTGAAAATTACTGATAACCTTCGATTACAGTCGCGAGTTGCGTCACCTGTTGTGTACGAAATCGCTTATGACTATTCGAATAAATCTGGACGAGATAAACAGAGCTACCTTCGCAATTATGAATCATTATCTCGTAGAGCCCGCGAGAGAAACTGATTTCGATATCCAATGCTGCCGAGGGAAAAGTAAGAGGCAAATAATTTTGTTCTGCCCAAGTCTTTTAAAGACTTACCAACATTTTGGAATGAGCTGGAAATGTCAGAATCGATACAAACGTCGAGGTGCAGTTTTCTAAAGGGAAACCATTTCAATTTTTAAAATTTCATTTCATTTCCATCTAGTATTTCCGGAAAGGTCAATGTGAAACCACAGCGATTCTTTTTGTGATTTAACGTTGCCCGAAAAGGTCATTGATAACGAGGGGTGTAGTTCTCTGAGAGTTAAAGCCTGTTGCATGCATCTTAATTTCATCTCTAGAGAGTTCCTTCCACGAAATTCCAATCAATGGCCAGAAGGAATTTTTTTAGGCGGTCATGACATTTGCGTTACGTTTCACGATATTATTTTTTTAGTAAGGCTTAATCCACTATGTATAATGGAAAATGCAACGTATACCTACTCAAGAATTAGACCACTAGGTTTCATTGGAGAGGTGCAAAAATAAAAATAAATTTCCTGCATGGAATGCATTGTGATTCAACTCTCATTGCTTGCACACTTGTATCGACCACTAATACAGATCCTTACAACATAGTCTTGTAAGAACTTTACCGTTTAAGACTTCATTCTGTTGAATTTCTTAGTTTTCATAATTATAATGAAAACAATTGTGCTTTTCTGAAACTTTTTCTTAGTTGCACAAAGCATCACCAGCTACGAAAACATTTTGTGAATGTTTGATTATATTTATTGATGTTACGTTTTTCTCTACCTCCGGTTTTCATTGATATTTATATTTTCGGGCGCTGATAAATAGTATTGGTTTGTTTAATTAATAGATGCTATTTACTCCATTGGCCGACATTTCGCAAAATTTACTTGCGTTCTCAGAGCTTTAACATTGATTCGCATATTTTCTATAAGTGATGCTATGAGCATAATTTAATGTGCCCATAACGTCACTTCTAGTTAATTTAACTTTTTTTTTTGAAACTACAGACAAAGTTAACTAATGTACCGTTTACATTACCTGCTTTCTACGCTAGTGACTCGGATGCTAGAGAAAATCTCCCTATGTAAACAAGTTAGCGCCAGGCCAAACCTAGTAAACTTGTTTACCTCACTAGAGTTACTAGGGTTGAAGCTAGTTCCCGGAATTTGAAATGCTTGTGAGTGGTAGGTGGTTGAAATCGTAGTTGAAATGCGAGTTTATAAAAATGGGAGGGTCAAGCAGAAAGACGGCAGCTCTACACCGAAAGGGAAAATAGTTCTCTGGACTAATACAGTCAGCAAGCCCGTTCAAAGGAGAATGCATTGATTAAATTAACATTGTAGACACATGAAATGTGAATATTTCTCAGTAAAGCTGCAGACGCGTCAGTTGCTTCAGCTGTTTTCTTAGTGATTCCTTACTCTTTAGCAGAAGTCACCAGCATTTCTATTACGGTAAACTGGAAATCGTTTGAACGTAAGTTAGTTAGAGCAGCCATGTTTAACATCATTCAGCCTGAATGATGTAAACGGTGGTAAACGGGGTATAACTAAGTTATGATAAATAACTAAGTAGTACCTAACTACCAAGTTGAAACCAAATAACAACCAAATCATCCATATATTATGTATAAAAAGTACCTAAACAAGGAACTGGTAGCATATACTCCTAGGTAAATGAATTTAACATTTATTGTTTGTGACGTGTGGTATTCATCTTTTTTAACTGTTTTATGCTTTAACATTTATTGTTTTTGACGTGTGGTATTCATCTTTTTTAACTGTTGTATGCTGTTATGAATAGTGAATTTCTTACTACTTTAAAACATATATGTGAATCAATTACAGAACCCAGAGAAAGCCAAATTAATTTGCAATGCGTAGGGTAATGGGGTAAATAGCATCCATTGTTTTAAAAACCAATACTTAGTGTCATCTCCGGACAAGATAAATATTTATATTTCTTGCTTTTCTTTTGCCAAAAAAACATTTTAATTTCCCACAACCTTATCCCTTGATCCATGGTTTTACTGGCCCTTATCTTCCTCAACCTTCCCCAAAATTACGTAATTACGAAAATAAACAACAAAATAAGCCAATATCCCCTGAATATTTTGGCAGCTTTCTATTGGCTCTTGTGCGCTAATCACTTCGCAACACAAAAGCGCACTTGCCTTCCATTAGTTACAGGCCCTGCGCACTAGGTAGCGTACTTCAAACAGACCGGGAGAGCACAGCATATGTGCGCTATACAACAAAAGAACGTCGATTATTGCATCCGTTATTGTTGTCAAGTTCGTTGATTTTCAGTAATGGCGTCAAACATGCATATGATAAAGTTTTCAATTACTCTGTGACATGAAGCTTACGCTTTAAAATACTTATTTTGAACGTATTCAACAAATTTTCACAAAAATATTCTGCGATGACTGTTGTTCACTCTCAGAATGTTACCTACCGGCAGGTTACAAAACATTTCACCAGCGCACGTCGTTCCATTCAACGTTGTTCGTGTGCGCTAAAGTGCGTTGATGTGTTCCGATGTGTTCCGATGTGCGCCAACTTCAACACCTTGGACGGAAAGCTCCCTTTGTACCCGATGATATCGTAAGTCTGCGAAACAGAATTACGACATGAAATATAAAAATAAGAAATACTTGTAAGTACGACATGAAAGTAAAAATAAGAAATACTTGTAAGAAAGCACAATTTTTTATTTAAATTATGAGATTTTGTTAGTTTTTTTGATGAAGATGTTTAACGCATAAATATAATGTCTATCATAGATTGCCACCCTTGTGTAAAACCAGATTTGTCATGGCAGCAGCTTTATACCAAAGCCCCTTTATATACTTCCCAGCCCTTGGTCGCATTTGATGTAATTTACAAGTTGAATATACCCAGTTATGATCTAATGTTCCTCCATTAGAAACATGGATGCATTCCTCCACTTCTCTCTTTTTTTTCTCTCTTGGGCTTCGTACTGGGGCTATCGGGATTCCTGCTGTCGGTGTTTTTATTTTGCCGATCCCCACACCCAGAAGGTTTACTGGTAGTTTAGCGGGGCCACATCACAGGTAGTCTTTAGGTCTCAGGTAGCCGGTCTTTGGGTCGACCCTCGCTCGCGAAAGCCATAATACCACAGAGTAGGTAGTATATCTTTACTCTGTGATAATACTCGCTCGTGGTGGGACCTCGCTCGGCCTAGGGTCTCCTCGATGGTCCGACCCTCGCAGCGGGAGGGAAGCCGCACAAAACTGACCGTGTGCTGTGCATTTAAATGTTTATAAACTTTAACGGTTTGCTTAAATATGTATTTTTCTTCATGTCAATCGTCCAAAGACGTTTGCGAGCGTCTTTTGATCGACTTTATACGGTGAAAATTAAGGTTCTCCATGCTATCATAGGAAATATGGAGAAAGGACGTGGCAGCGCTACTTGCATGTGGCAGCATTTGGCGGGATTTAAAACAGTAATTGAGAGTTATTGCTAGCAGTTATGGCAGGGAAACGCAAGAAAATGATGCAAAAGAGTCTTTCACCCCAGTATAGAGGTGAATTACTACGCGCATGGTCACGTAAAATTGCAAAATACCGAAATGCATGTAATAAAATACGGTGTACAATATTTTAAATTTTGTATTGAGCTTTAGAGAAGAAAATTAGCTTTAGTGTCTTTTTTCCACGTCTAAGAAAAGGTCTTTACGGCGAGAAGGGTGGTTTTAGGTTCATTTTTGAAAGTATTAGACCTAATGCTTCATTTTTGGACTGATTTAAGTGGTACTAAAACAATCACACACCTAGGATTCTTCCTTTTAGAACTGCCCTCAGAATCCCATCACCCGTTTTCACTTAATCCATCCCCTCCCAATATCCCTGAGCAACTCCCTTTCCTCACTCACCATCTCGTATTTCTCTACAGCTGGGAGCATGATGTTTCAAAAAAGGAGGATTTTCAGGCAGTAATACCCCTTAGGTAAAGTCTTTTGTGGTCAGTGAAGCGATCATGGAGTGCGAGTCTCTCTAATAAATTCGACAATCTCTGGCGTTGTATTGTGGAACAGCATTTTAGTACTTAAATAAAACTGCAGTAGTTGTACTGTCCACTTAAATTTTAATGTAAAATATTACACTACACGTGTTTCGACGTTTCTCAGGGCGTCATCATCAGGTCTACACAAGTTATGTCTCCAATGGGAATATTTATGCATAAGCAAAAGGAAAGAAAAACTTGTAATGAATTCTTGGCCAATTCATTGGCCAAGAATTCATTACAAGTTGCTACGGTTGGCGTGGCACATTTTCTCTGTTCCACAGGAAATAGTTCTGAGAATAAGGTCTGCGTTTGTGGCAGGACCTGTAGTATTAATTCGAAGGGTCCAAAGGAAGAAAGACCAAAAGTCGTCGAAACCAACTCAATCAGTTCTTCGTCTCTCTGAGCCAACCATGGGGTCACATAGAAACATCACAGCGGATAATTGGTTCGCATCCATTGAGCAGGTAGAAAAGTTAAAAGCGAAAGGACTGACGTACGTTGCCACATATTGAAAAAATGCCTAAAAAGGAAATACCTAGTTATTTCGGGCCATCCAAAGGGATCTTCACTGTACGAATTCTTGGCCAACATGATTCTAGTTTCCCATGCTCCGAAGAGAAACAGGGCGGTATGTTTGGTTTCCTCAATGCACCACAGGAAGAGTGACGACATCGAGTCAGAAATGATTGCATTGCAAACAATTGCAAAAACTCTTCCGTATTTTTTTCGCGTCCATTATACACTACAGATGTCAGCACAGCCAAATTATTTTTCTGTCCAACAGCTGATCAGCGTCATATTCAAGAATTTGCCCTGCTCATTTGACATGGAGGGGTACATGTTGTTTTAACTTGTTTCATGAATATGGAATGCATAAATGCATTTTCGAAAAAAAAATACCTTGGGACAAGGCCTTAAGATACGAAACCATAGAGGGTTACGGAAGCCTTTGAAATACGCATGCTGGAATTGATCAGTAATACAATTATTTAGCAATATAATTTATCTAAACACAAGTAAACCGATAATAAGTTATAAAAACATGTCATTTCAGTCGTCAAATCAAAGGACAAAGTTCGCGATGAAGCCATGTAAAGTGGATCATTTTTCGCTGTAATAAAAGCATAATATTTGTACCTCAAGTCGCCAATATTTCTCGTTTTTAATCTATCATAGAACTCTATGAACAGAGTGCCAATGGTATGTTTTCATTATCATTCATCCGGAAATGTTCGTCTTATTTTCGCTAGTTCCTTCGATTCTTTGACCCATTGAATGACAGAGTGTAACACGTAATGGCGATTAGGACATAGACTTTCGCAGCGATGTGAATCTTCTTCTGGAAGGGCTTACGGGAGAACCTTGTGCAGTTTCCTAAATGTTATCACCATTCAATTTATCGGAAGAATTATGAACGGTTTTTCGTGAAAATGGCATTTATGCTAGACTGAAAAATAACATTGTTGCCTTAAGTTTCTCCCATTCTTGCATTTGACACCATGAAGTTTCAAAAACATTGATGGTTCCGGCAGTAACCAGGTGGAATTTCTTCATAATGAAAGCATGGGCGTACCCAGGCTTTGGAATAGGATTTATTTTAGCTCATGTTCGGTCGGGGTGAGGGGAAGCGAAATAAAAATACAGGTTTTCGAAAAACTGTTTTTATTAGCATTACAAATACCTTAACTTCATTACTTCCTTCTTTTTATTATGCCTTAACCACTCAGATTTTTAGTTTCAGGCTAATAATAATTTTCTTGGATTTGATGAAAATTTTACTATAACAATCCTCTCAACCATTTCACGGTTTTCTTTGATAAAAAATGTCGATGCACGTTCATCAAACATTATCCAGGCAGTGTTCCCTCTCCCATAGTGCTCCTAAGCCAGATCTTTACTTTTCTTAGAGTACTAAAGGACTGTTCTACATTCGCAGTAGTGGGTTGGATTGCCATTAAAATGGAGAGTGCTGGCCTCAGGGAGGGGGAAAACATTGTTATCGTTTAAAAGGTCAACAACTTCATAATCCTTTAACTTGTCCTCGATTAAAATTTTCAGACCATAGGTCCAGCTCTTCGCTCATATATTCTAATTTATAAAAGCATTTCTGCGTTGTTTTGAGAGTCACTGACACTCATTTTGAGCATATACAAAGAATTTAGTTTTGTCAAGGCAAAAGCTGGGGTATTTGGGGTTCCTAGAGTATCAATTTTTTAAATTTACTCGGGCCACACAACATTATTGCGTCTGAAGCCTCGAAACCCTGCTTAAAATTATACCGATTTAAAAAATGAAAATGCTTAAGAAAGATTAACCCTTTCGTGCTACATTCCTTTTATACTTTCCTGGAATGAACAAGTCTTTCCATTTCGGTTTCGGAGTGTCGTGGTGGTGAATTATAACTTCCGCACTTTTCCGTTTCTCCGAAAGCACGTAGGGAGATTTAAGTTGCCCAAAGGATGCGATATCGTTGGTACACATGAAATAGAAACTCGGTCATTAATTAGCCCTCGGAGAACGGGGTTGGGGGTCAAAGGGTTGGACAGGAACATGAGTGGGAGTTAGATGAGTAATTGAATCACGCCCAGATTGAGAATAACGTAAAAAGGTGATATGAGTATAATTTATCAACCACCACTTGATTCCTGACGTTGAGTTTAGCAGTTGCAATTAATCTGTTAATTCCGTTTTCAAGACCTATGAAGGTGTCCGTAGGATAATTTCTTAAGACTCGTTTTTATTATATCTAGCAATAAGTACTGTACTCTCTACATGCTATGTAATGGACATGTGTACAGTCGAGCGGTGAATACGTGGTTCGACTTATTACCGTGCGTCTACGTGCGTGCGTGTACTCAGGTTCCCTATTCAGAAAGACCTTGGAATTTTCGACCCTCAAAAAATGACCGAATATTGAATTCATTGCCTCGAAAAATTCAAACAGCCATTTATTCGCGCTTTTGAAGTGAGTCAGGTTCACAACTTTGAAATATATTTTTAAAAATATCAAATTGAATTTTTAAAAAATGCAGTACATCTCCTCATAGGATATTTAATAGATAACTGATGTGTTCGAGTGCCCAATTTAATTAAATCGTGAATTTAAAAAAGGGCTCATCTCGGAAATTTTTCAAAATGGACATTTCCCCCTTTTTTCA
This sequence comes from Pyrrhosoma nymphula, assembly GCA_963573305.1. NCBI lineage: Eukaryota > Metazoa > Arthropoda > Insecta > Odonata > Coenagrionidae > Pyrrhosoma > Pyrrhosoma nymphula. The sequence continues at coordinate 61,049,815 of OY754339.1, read as the reverse complement.
TCTATGCGTAGAAGCAGATGTTTTATGAGCGATTATGATGTTATATGAGCGATCATCTGTCCACCATTGAGAATTACCTCACACAGGTTTGTCACACCACATGGCTAGGGACATGCAATTTATCGACTGCAATATTCTATATATTAGAGATATCCCTTTTAGTATCTTGACCCTGTTAGTGTATGTTGGCATGTTCCCCTGCGTGTCACTCCCCTGTTTGCTGGTTTTTGCTGTGCGTTGTTCTACTGACTACTTTGTGGTCCTCGCCCAAGTGGTCAGGGGAAATTGCGGGGTTCGACTTTAAACTGGGACGAGTGTTGCGTGCCTTGTGTGGAATCACCCCTCGCCACACACCGTGGAGGTGGATTGCACGCTATTTCGTAGTAATAGATATATGTATCCCATTGCGATATTGATCGTCCGGGCCTTGCGATACATCGAATATCGATGTAATGCGATTCAATGCAATGTATCCTAGGTATTTCGACACATGCGATTCTGTGCGAAATGCAATGCTATGTGATGTATTGCGGCATGTAGGGTAATGTGATACGTATATTCATACATTCCCATCACGAATAGGGTTGCCAACAGTCCGGAATTTCTCCGGACAGTCCGGATTTTGATTCCTTTGTTCAGAAAGAGGAATTGCCTTATTCCGGACAGCACTTTGTCCGGAATTTGTGAAAAAGTCACATATCCACAACATTTTATTGAATTAAAGAGTTTTTATCATTAATTAGTAAATGAATAGTTATTGTTCATCAAAATATAATTATTATAACAATCTTCTATCAAAATATAATAACATCTAGTCATTTACAAATTGGATAACGTTAAACTGGATTTCATTTTTGATAACTTTAAACCTTATTTTATGTTTCCGAAATGTTTATACGGAGCGTGCTTGTATGTGTTTTGTATAAAATTAAAAAAAAATGCTAGAGTTAAATTGTTTGCTGTGCTAAAATTATTTATTATTATTGTATGAGCTGATCCTAGGTTCCAATCCAGCGGTTTATCCAAGTCATTGAATCTTTAAATTACGTGTCCGGCTGTTTTGAATGTAAAAACATTCGAAAAAATGATCGCCTCCGGTGGCTGACACAGAGCCCTTGCTTCGCACCATACCCCTTGTATGACGACAAAGTCAACGCTTTTACCGGAATTGCAGTGGAACCAAGTTGGTAACCCTGATCACGACATTCTCTTTCCGGATAAGTGCAGTCAAAGAGCATAATTATTTCTGTTGGGTCAAGGAAACTGGCTCCTTTTAAATGATTTCGTCAACGATGCTCTATCCTGGCAAACCTCTTTCGCTTATTGTTTAGGCCGGGACGGACTTGTTTTATTTAATTCTTCTCTTCCTTGTTTTCCCCAAGATTCTTTTCTTTTCTGTTTAAACCTCCCTCCCTATTCTATTCCCGTATGCTTCCTTTTTTTCGCTTCGTTTTTGTTTTGTGTGTGTACGGCAAGATATAGCCGTAGTCGGACAGTTCATCGAAGTGCTTCGGTTAAGGTGGTGTGGTCGGAGAGAGCTCATCTGGGAGTCACTGGAGATCGGTCTAATTCACGCCAGCGCGCGTCAGCTGACGGAGACCCTCAAGTAACGGACGGGAGTGAGTGTTTATTCCTTTCCTTACCTCCTTTCTTCCCCCGTTCTTCACAATTGTTATAATTTTCTTTCCTTTATTGATTTCCCCTTTCCTATCTATTCTTGAATTTTATTACGTACGTGTGCGTAAGGTCCGTCCCGGTCATTTAAATTTAGAAGTTGCAAGTTTGGGACTAGCGGCCCCGTGTGCGTACACTTATGTTACATTAATTCACTGCTTCATACAAGCTCCCATGTTCTTAAAACTCCCTTATTTTCCTACTCTTCTGGAGTCTCTTAAACTACATTCACCATGAATTTCTCGGTCTACCCCATCCTTTGAAACCAGTCATCACTAGATGATAAATCTGCTTAATTATTCGACTTCCATACATTTTTTGACATGACCAAACCAACGGAGTATGCTTCTTTCATATATGCGTATGTCATAATGCGATCCTGTGCGATATATCGAGTATTTTGCGATGCAAACTGTACAACGTAATGCGAAGCTGAAATTTACATACAGTATTTTACATCGCTATACACATTAGCTAGGTGATCTTTTGATCGTTCCGCTTTCAACTGATGAAGGTATCCACGTAAAATTTTATGTCAAACGCTTATCAATCCAGCCTTGAGAATTAGGTCACAAGGTCTGTCGCACCGCATAACTAACCACCCTCGGAACAAGTCGTTTTCACCCTCATAAATATTCAGGGAGTCAATTACTTGCGCTGATACTTGCGCGGGCGGCATTTTCGGCGGTTAGGTGATCAAACGACTTGACAGCAATAAATTATCAAGGGGTGCATGCCGGAGAATATAATTCGATGGCCATTTCCAGGAGAGTAGGATTTTGGATATTTCCAAACGCTGTAAAGATCAGAGCTTAGAATTAAATCGTTATGAATTATCAGTCATGATCATTCAGGGAAAAGGTAATGATGTAAGATATCCAATGAATGAAATAAACGAAGTTTTCTCATGAAAATCATCACTAGTCTAAGCGCAAACTATCAAACTAGTGCCGTGTGATGTTAGAAATTTACCATCGCAGTACATGGGAGATTATATACACAGGAATTTTCTCCAGATGGATGGAAAAAAGATAGTAAATTTCTGGGTGAAGACCAATTCGGTGTCAGGAAAAGTGGGATGCAAATATAACTACTTTTAAGCATTGGCTTAATCGATTTGGATAAATAATTTGATAACGTGGATAGAAACAGAATTCTGACAAGAATGAAGGAGTGTCATTTGGTGATAAAAGAAATCTATGTTACAGGATGTACGAAGTATGATTGACGGTAATTAAATGTGGCTTCACAGCGGAAGAAGCCAAAGTGAGGAAAGAAATACGAGGGTGTGCTTTGTAACCTTCAGTACTTACACTCATAAGGCAAATAATTATGTAAAGGAATTATTAAAATCAGAAATAGATAATTTGAAAACGTCTTTATTGGGGCAAGATAGAGACTTTAAAAGTCCCTTCTTCCATCTATCCCCTCGCCAGCCTATGAATACAGTGGACATGACAAACACGGTAATATATATATATATATATATATATATATATATATATATATATATATATATATATATATATATATATATATATATATATATATGAAAGAAATAATATTAAACTCAATAGAAATATAATTTACATAACGAGGCAATAAAATATCCGAAAGAATTGTAAAAATATGTGTGCATTGGTGGGAAAAACGTGAGGAGGACATCACAGATAAAAACCCACTGCAGAAAAACACCCACACATGAAGGGGGTGTAAAAAACCTGCAAAAATCTATTGAGAGAAGCTAATGTGACTCATGCTAATGAATAATATAAATACACAAAAAGACACCAACATTAAAATCTGTGCGTGCATTTCTTGGAGCGAAGAGCATTTGATGTGTATTCGGCATAGACACGTTTGGAGAAATTATCACCGTAAAATTGGTGCTGCATTAAGGTTCAGTACTGAGACCATACCTTTTTAATTTGATGATATACGCAATTACTGAAGAAATGCCGGAAGATGCACCATGAACAATAATATTTGCTGATTATTTGAAGATAGCCAGTGAGAGTGCTGAAGGTTCTCAAATAAAATTATCGACGTATTACCAAAGAATGGCAAGCTATGGACTCAAAATAAGTGCATCGAAGTCGGAGTACCTGTACAGAAAATTCAAGAATGAGGATGCATAAACCAATAACATTTATATGAGGATTCAGCCATTCCGACGTGCACGGACTTTAAATACCTTGGCTCCATTGTACAATGCAACGAAGAGATTGATAAGGACAAATTTTCTCAGTATGGATAAAGTGAAGAGAGTTAACAGGGGTCACTTGTGAAATGAGAACACTTACAAAACTCAAGGGTAAAGTGTATAAGAACATAATAAGGCCAGTTGTGCTATATGGAGTGGAGTGCTGGGCTACAAAAAAGCGTCACTCACAGAAAATGCTCGTACGTGAAATGTAAATGCTGAGGTGGATGTGTGTTACCACGAATCTAGGTAAAATTCGGAATGAGTTTATGAGAAGTTTAAAAGTAGCACCGATACGCAGAGTAAACTGTGTAGGCTTGGACATGTCGATCGGCGTTCAGAGGAATACATTGGAAAGGAAGTGAGAAGACCGAAGCTTCCAGGAAAAAGAGGAAGACGGAAACTCAAGACAAGATGGAGGGGTTGTGTGAAAAGTGACATGGATGAGTGTGATGTGACCCCAACTGATGTCCTAGATAGAAGCAAATGGAGGAGATTGACTACTAAAGCCAACCCTTATACTAAGGATAAAGATAAGGATAAAGAAGAGGACTTAGCAGTTTTTTCTGAGATGAAGAAATCGCTGAACAGCATGGAAAGACTGTTAAAAATACAGCATCAAGATAAATGAAAATAAAACGAATATATACATCTCGGAGAAATCAAGAACACACAGTTAGCGTCAGACTTGAATGGCAAATATAATCAAAGGTTGCAGGTTCCAATTTGTGGAAATTCATTATAAAATGAAAGAAAACACTTAGAATTTCCACACGATTATAGGTCGACCACGGTTTCAACGCATAGGCGTCCTTATCAAGATAACATATACTCGGAGTGACATGTCTTTCATATTCCCATTTGATTGTTGAAAAGAAGAGGAGGGAGGAGAGTGAAGGGGGGAGGGGAAGAGATAAGGCAGTGGTATTTTCTAGGGGACTGGGGAGTGGTTGGGCTAAGAAATTACATGAACGGTGAAGGTCGCACATAGGTTAAATCATTTAGGAGGGTAACGCCATGGGAATGCAGTTTCGAGGAGATTGCTAATCATTCCAAAAAAATCAGTTTATTACCTTTGTCATTTACATGTAAAATAATGGGGTTTGAAATCACTCTAATGACTAGTCTCAATTAAATTCCCATCAAGCTCCCATCCATTCTGTTCACGCCCACTTCTTTGAACCGTGTATTAATTTTCTCAAAAACGAAATATTTTATTCAAAAACATCTCCTCTTTCTAACCTCAATATGAGATTAAGAACTCTTCCGATCTAGCAGCCAAACAGAATGGCATCACCCCACCAGCATAAGTGAAACTTGTGTCCTTCGATGTAAAAAAAAACTTGTTTAACACCATACCTACTCGTGAAGCCACCGATTTAGCAATAGACAACCTGATGCAAGCATGCTGTTATAATGATGGCGGATGGATATATAGCGGATTTCATGAAAAAAACTTTTAACGTATTTGTAAGGAGCAAAGCTTTCATTTTCGACGGACAATTTTACAAACAACAACGCGGACTTTCCTTGGTACTCCAATTTCACCACTCCTAACAGAAATATTCGTGGATGCCCTGGAGAAAAACTGTTCGTGTGCAAAAATTCCCTTATGAAGAGCGATTTTTATTACTACCGCTTTGTCTATGGAATAATATGCCTCTTGACAGGGAGTTTAGTACAATTTTAGCTATTTGTAATCCTCTTAAACTCCCTTCACAATCATATTCATTTTACTGCTGACGTTTGTATGGAGTGCATTTATTTTCTGGACTTAACTATCACTCTAAAGAATGCTGCCCATTAATTTTCCATTTATCGCTAATACACATTCTCAGCCTCTATCATTCCGCAAAATTTCAACCATTACTACAGTCATAAATTTCGACCTTTTACTCAATGGTACGTAGGCTCTATCCCTAGAGCAAATAGAAAAAAAACTAGAGGGAAAAGGAAGAAATATGCTGTCTGAGAAATAGGGTCACAAGTTATGGAAGAAACAAGAGAGAATATGTCCACAGTAGTGCGGCAAAATAGGACACTTTATTAATGGAAACTATTGACAGGCAAGAGATACACATTTTTGCTGTCAATATATGATGAATTTGTAGAATGTATGTGATGAGAATGAACTAATATGGCAGTGAAGCTTGGACGATAACTGGAGCAGAACAAAGCAGATTGGAAGCAATGGAAATGTGGTGCCATCGAAAAAGACAAAACGGGGAGAAAGACGAGAAGGATAGAAAGATTCTGAGAAGAATGCAGGGAGCACTGAAAACAAAGAGAGTCGAGTTTAGAAAAGGGAGGACTAGAGACTGCTACAAGAATGAACAAAACGAAAAAATATCAGGTACGATTGAAAAAAGGAGAGTTAGGTTCTTCGGCCGCATAATGAGGTTGGACAACAGTAGTCTCAAAAAACGAATTTTAACTCACGTTTATTTGAGCAATAGTGGCAATCAGAAGACTTTATACAAGATAAAACTACATTTAGAAGGTTGATACAAAACTTCAAGGGTTTCCGGAAAAGGGAAAAGATGAAAAGAAATAACACCTGGACGGAAGAGATGATGAAAAAGCAAAGGGAGAGGCTTTCAAGGACCATTGAAGAACAAGAAAAGAAGGAAAAAAATAAGAAGCGAAAATTAATACGTTGAGTTATTTTTCGTCGTCTTTAGAGAATATTTCGTCAAAATCGAGAGAAGAATAAGGTTAATGGGAGAATCACAATTTAAGAAGTCCTGCGAAGAGAGAGAGAGAAATGTTTTACAAGTAGGTACTCTGTAACTGGAAGAGAAAAACTATCTAGACGTTTGCAAAAAATAACAGAGGGATCTACGAACGGGAAGAATAAAAAAAGACCAAGCAAGAAATTTGCCGAGAAAATTTGCGGGACTGTCAAAATAAGGTCCATTGAAGGAAAGTCAAGAACATTGAAAAGAAGTGGCGAGCTACAGAAACCAATCTTAGAATTTATGACTGCCGGTGACGATTGAGTACTGAGGTAGAATCAAGCGCTGGTTTATTCGACTAAAAGAGGCTAGAAAACGACCGGGCGTTGGGTTATTGCACTACAACCCCGCAATTTAGTCTCCTAATCTTATCAGTTAAATGAGGCTAGTATCGTATAGTATCGTGTTACATCGAGAAAAAAATTCCACATTATATCGAATGTCCTTGCCTCTGTGAAGTTACCTCTTATGCTGTATAGCATACAATAATGTACGATATTTGTGCTCGGGAGCATAATATCGGATGGAATATCTCATAAATAGTGCCCATCTTGGTCGAAACATCTCAAACTCGCTCAGCCCTTTGGTTGTACAATATTCGAATTTCAGGATCGAAATGCAACGTTGATTCCGTATCGTAAAATGATTAATGTATAGCGTATCTCTTATTATTATATGCTACATGATTTAGCATATAATGTTACAAAATATAATTTACATCAAGTATGACAATCGGTATGTTAAGGAGCATCGAATAAGCCTCACAAATATATATGAATGTAATGATCTATTTGCTTTGCACTCTCCTAGTTTCTTGCTTGGCTGTGCATAGTTCTCCGGACTGTTTTCTATCTGCGCCTAGCGACCGGGGGAGAGTGCGGTGTTCAGCATTGACGAGTATTGCCTGCCTGGTGTGGAATCACTCCGTGCCACACACCCTGGAGGTGGATTGTACAGTACTTCGTAGATGTAGATGTACATAGTATTAGGCTAACGCCACCGCAAGACGAGTTTTCCGCAAAAGTCACCGTTGTAGATTCCTACTTAAGTTGTTGTCTCAAGAACCTTGTTGTCATAATTTATCATAGAAGTATCAATCCAGATTTTATCGCAAAATAATCTATGAAAGTGTATAGCCCTTAAAATAATGAGCTTAAAGGAAAGAGATTGCTTCTATGGCAATGAAAACCCACGAAACGCCACTCAACCCTTCGAGGCTGAAGCTCAAATTGTGATGACTGGCAGAGAAGTACGGTTTATGCATCGTAACAGTGAAAGCACCATTATTTTAAACGAAATAAATATTTGTTTCCCTCTGTTGTTTAGCCTCGCGTATTCTCAAGAAAACCACCTTTAAGTAAGCGTCCACGCGTTCTCTCACTTCCGTCGTCGAAGAGGAATTTCCTCGTTATATTATTCCGACGTTCCACAGTCTCTTCTCTCAGTTTATCCTTTTTTTTAACACCTTTTCCAGCTTTTACTTATTCCTCATGGTTCGTTGACAGCATTTATTTCCCTCCCTGAACTCTACTTTCACTTTTTCCCTTCCTTATGACGGCTAAATGCCTCTCTTCCCCGAGTCCTTGTGGGCGTATACAAATTATTTTCGTCTCCTCCCATTCGTTTTGTGCGTTTTAATTGCCTTGGAGACACGCTGGGAACCCATCAGTGTCACTCAAGCATTATATTGAGTTCGAGGTGAAGGACTTCTCATGAATAGCTTTGACCGAGAGTCCTCTGACTGGCCATTGTCAGGAGGCCCTTGACTACACAGAGAGCACCGGGAACATTACGGTATGGTCCGTAATTATGGCTGGTAATGAACATCTACGTGATGGAAGGGCGTGTGGCATGGGCTGTCACGATACAAGCCACAAAGGAAGAGGGGAGAAATAGGAAAAGGGATTTGCGATCATGGATTAACGAATAATCCGGCGATTATTGCTGGTAAAAAGCAAAATACGTTAAATACTTTAAAAGAAAACTTGATGCCGGTGGAGAAACGTCATATAAATTTTGAGGATGCCACGAGGTATGTGCGGGTATTACCTTTTACGGCTTAACTCATCGTAAGAGGCACCACCAGGAAATACCTTGTTTACATTCACTTCAAAAAATCCGAAATAATTCATGGTTGCATATTTTACCTTAATGCCAAAACGATAAAAATATAATTTTGGCAACCCTTTTGGGCTAGGCGTTATAGCTAAAGTTAAAATTTAATCCACGCCGAAGTTTTCTGTTTTTTAATTTTCGTATGATATTTAAGCAGTGTACATCATCTCTATAAATAAAAAAAAATTGGTTGAAAATACTCTTTGTAAAAATAATAGCTTTTAAGGGCCCGTTCACACGGAGCCACTCAGCAGCGCTACCGTTGGCTAATAATGGGGTAGAATGGAAGTGTTCACACAGGGCCACAGCCACCGGATGGAAGCACCACAGACTGTTTCAGTGGTTCCCTCCGCCGCAGACGCCGGCGTAGAAAAGTGGCGCGTCTAGTGAGTTTAGCCGTAGCTAAATGGCGGTGTTCTCACGGAGCGGCTGCCACGCCACAATTAGAGGAGCGCGTTCGTGGCCCTGCAGAAGCGCTGCTAACGAGCGTTTGAATTTCAAGTAAAGCAAAGGTTGCAGGTTCACGCTAGTTAGAAGCGCTTCTCACGCCTGTTAGCAGCGCCACGCACGCGCGTTAGTGGCGCTGCTAGTGGCGGTGCGACGCTTCCACTGCGCCACTAACGCGCCACTAACCAACCACTTAGAAGCGCTGCTGAGTGGCCTCGTGTGAACCCGGCCTAAAGTCACTATTTTTAATGTTTACAGACATAAGGGCCCTCCATGTCAACAAAAAGTTTGGCAAACAGTAATTTTCGATGCCATTTACAGCAAAAATATCTTCCACTCGAAAGCGCTGAGTGAACTTTTTACCATCTCATTCGGCTATAAACTTGACTAACAAGGCACTGATTTTAAATATGCGCCTATTGTATTAAAACATCGCGAGAAGAGGGTTCAGATAAAGTGAAGTAGTTAGATACTTCACAAGAAGTAGCTGAGAATAAATACTTCTCGATCCATCCCTACCAACCTTGATCGATAGACTATTTTCAATAATAATAATGAAAATAGAAGGTTTGCCCCTGCATGAAATGATTCAGGAAGGGATATTTCATAACAACTGAATCGAATAAAGTTGCGGAAAGCACTTGAAATTCATCAACTTATCATATCTTCTAAAAAACACCTAATCTCGAATAAAATATAATATTCAAATCCTAGTTCGAGATTTGAAATATACATATTGGCTCCAAATTTGACATTGAGAAATAAAATCTGGACCTTTCTTAAAAAATAACTCCACCGGAGGTCTGAACTTGATGTGCTAGTATTTTGGTGCAATCTATTCCCTAAAGGTCAATGGCACTTATTATTTTGAAAATGCAAATTGTTTGACGTCATGCATATTTCATAACATTCGCGGCTTTGACATGAAAATGGAGAGAAATTACTTTCGTATTCTAAAGAAAAGTAAGTTTTTTACGTCCTTTTCCTGGAACAAAACATGGTTTTCAAAGAAATTCCCGCTAATGATCTCAGAGTATACGTGTCCATCATCAACCTGAGTTGTTCGAAAAGGTTAATTGAAAAACATTTTTTACGTGCGCTCGGGATGCCTTGATTCGTTCTTCAGGAATCTAATGAATGTATCAGCCTTTAATATCAATGGACAAAAGAGTTGAATAACCAGAAAGCTAAATAATCAGGAATCCAGAGAAAGAGAAAGGCTGAATTGTCATCCACCAGCATACTTCCGCATTGGAAAGGAAATGAAGAATTGAAGCGCAAGGCTTTTGGAATGAATACTGGGATCTTTTATATCCCAGGTCTCGAAAAAAATCTGGTTAGAAAATCAAATCACCAAAACGCGCGTAAGATATTCAGAATAGGTCAACATATTACTCTTGTTCCCAAAAAATATCTTTCAGTTTAAATAAAACACTTGCACAATCGTAAGAGATCTCCAATATTAAAAAAAAGATCAGGCGTTGAGAATTAAAATGCCTGCTAAAACTTTTCTTATAGTCATTGTCACAGGAGAAAATACAAGGTCACAGCTCAAAATATTCATTTGATGCATTAAACGATTATTCATTCTCTGACAATGCAAATGATTTGAATCCATTCATTATTCATGGCATTCGCAACTAGAAATGAAAACAGGACTGAATTACTGTTGTCCCCTAAATATTTTCATAAATTTATATGAAATTGCGGCTTCTAAAGAAAGTGCTGTTAATAAACTCATGATATGCAAATGCATGGAGTTGTCCTCAATAATGAAATGGAAAAGCATTTTTCATGAGTGTCCAAAATGCCTTTATTCTCTTTTGAAATAAAGATGATGTACCGAAGGCAGGAAGTAATGGATGCAGATGTAACGAATCAGATATAACGAAGGAAGTGTATCAATTTAAGAAGCAGATGGCAGAAACAGTAGTTGACTTTTCACAAGAAGTAGATGGGCAGTGATGGTGACACCTATTTATCCTATTGAAAAATTTACTAGAACTTTGTATTTCCACAGAATATTTTGGAATACTTCGGTTTTTCCCCTTTCCTCCCCTTCTCCCTAATCCTTGACCGTCACCCGCCTTCACCCCCGCTGACGCACTTGAGCACGCTAGTATTTCTGTTATTGTCTTTCTCTCCTTCCCCAACCCCTTCCTACACCCTCGGTTCACCCTAATTCCTACCCAACCGTCACTGCAGTTAGTCAGCTTGAGATGCGTCAGCCCTACCTACCACCCCTCATTCCTCGACTCCTACACCCTGGGGAAGACCCAACCTCCCAACTCCCACTCTCCTCTACCGCTTCCCCCTCCACTTTCGCAGATTTGATTGTATGTCTATGTCACGTGTCATCCGAGTATTTAAGAAGGTGTATCAATGTATTCCTCACCAGAAGATGACGTTAACCGTTGAAACCATGGTCGTGTTCGAATAAAATATTCTGTGGAAATACAAAGTTCTAGTAAATTTTTCAATATGTCTAGTAAATTCCACAAAGTTACGCCGGAAACCATCACCTATTTATCCATAGAAAACACCCTAAATCGTTAGACTACCAGCAATAATGAGTACAAAATGAACATCAAAGCTATGCACCGATATCGTCTGATTAGGATAAGGAAAATACGCAATAACGTATGCCATCACTAAGTGCGGAAAACATTAAAAATAGAACAAATTATTATTCTTTCTCTCTAAAAAATGCGCACGTGAAAAATTGTGAAACAAGTGATGATGCAATATCTAGAAGAGGCTTCTTCAAAAATACAGAATCACAGTAGGTTTTTTAAAAATTAATTTGCACATGAGTTCTCAAGCTCGGAATGCCAGAATTTTGACGCATTCTCGGATTAAAGTTTAAAATTGATTCCCCCTCCGACAATGATAATGATTTGAATTCAAGCATTTTTCCATAGCATTCGTGCTTTTAAATGAAAGCGAAATACAATTTTTTCTGTCTTCTGAAAAAAAAAGGTTTTAATGTCATTTTTATCCGTCAAATCGTGGTTTCCAAAGAAAGCTCGGTTAATGAACCCATGACTATGCAAATGTAAGGAGTTGTCATTAATAAGGAAGGGAAAGAGCATTTTTCATGCATCTCGATACGGTTTCGAGGAACCCATTGAATGCACAGTCGTCATTAATATCAATGGACGAACGAGTAGAATGGTGATAGAGCAACACATCATGAATGCTGCGAGAAAGGTCAACCACAGAGGAAAGAAAAAGAAGAATACAAATGAAAGGCTCACCATAAGATTTCTTGAATATTTCCCATTTCTTTAATTTAGAATCCGGAAGAGAAAATACTAAACTGAATCACCAAAAAGATGCGAAAAACATTGAAAATGGGTCATTCCTACGTCCTAAAAAAAACTATTTTATATCAGAAAATCTTCGAAAAAAATCCTTTTAAGAGACCTGAAGTATACTATAAGTCTACAAACGACGCATGGGAAATATAATTTCAGCATAAACATTTGCTAAAGTCATTTTAACAGGAGATATTACACACTCCTAGCTCGAATACCAACATTTTGGACGCATTCTACGTTTATTCTTAGTTAGAAAGTTCAAATGTTCTGAACTTATGAATTTTTCATTGCATTCATGGTTTGAAACAAAAACGTGGGGACGTTGCTTTTGTTCTTTAAAAAAACTTTTCAAGTCATTAATCTCGGCAGAACCATGGCTTTGGAGTCCTCTAAATGGAGGCAAGGTTATGCGAATATAAACAGATTTCCTTAACGAGGTTCCACTTGGACTGTATAATTTTGATGCTCATATCAAACAAAGGATACGCTTTTCTATTAGTAGGTAGAATATGAAATTATGAAAACTTTATATTGTCCACAATACAACTTTTTAAAAATGTCGTTTGTTGATCAAGGTTGCGACTTATAAAATCGTTGTTAACTGCAATAAATCACAAATAAAAGTGAAATAGATATCAATACAAGACTTGATAATGTACTGTTTCATTCTTGAAAACCCTGGTCGGAAAATGAATAGAAAATACCATTGTGGACTAGACAAAGATTCCTTCATTTCGTGAGAACAATGGGGCATCACAAAGTTACGCCAGAAAACAGCAAAATCGCAAGAATATGGTTAAGACGACATTTTAGTAGTTACATTCTAAAAACCTTAAAGGATTGGGGAGAAAGTTTTTTTTCACCAGAATGCGAAATGCCTTTATTCGCTTCTGAGGAACCCAATGAATGCACTCGTAAATAATATCGGTGGCAATAAAAAACGAGTAGAATGGCGAGAAGGCAGAAACACCAAGGATCCAGTAAGAAAGGCAGATGTGTCAGCCACCGGTAAACTTCCTCAGTGGAAGGGAAATTGGAGAATGCAAGTGCAAGTCTCATTCCATGAGCGCTGGGATTTTTCTTTCACTTCATTCTCCTAACGGTGACACATTACGTGCTAAGCGGCCGTTAAATATGCGAGGGCTATGAGGGGACAAAAGAAAGGTGTACGGGGGTAGGGAGAAAGAAATGTTCCTTCCCCCCCCCCCCACCAACTCTTACTGAAGTCACGAAAGGAAAATGCCAAAAGCATAAAAAGGATGGGGAGGAGAAAAGAAGGAAGGAAGGAAAGGGGTTTAGGAAGAGGAGAGTGATGAATGAGCGTGGAGAGGGAACAACAATGGCCGAAGGAGGAGGAGGAGGCGAAGTGGACTTTAGGGCATAAGGGTAAGAGGAAAATGGGAGGGGTTGAGAAAAGGGTTGTGGTATGGGGAGGTCAAAAGGGCTTGTAGTGATAAAAAAATTCTTTTTTGCGTGCAAGTTTCAAACATAAATAAATATATATATATTTTTAGATTTTTAAAAAAAGGCAAAAGGTTTGGACATTTTGGGAGAATAGGTGAAAGTCTAATAACGAATCATAAATATGATAGTGTAATGAATGGTGTGAGAGGAAACCAAGAAAGTGAATGCGGTAGAAAAGAGACTGTAAGAGGAGGGATATTAGGAGTCTTAAGAATAAGGCAGCGTGTATGAATCAATGTATTAATGTAATAGAAGCGAAAGAGCTACGGAAACATACATCGTTATGGAGAAATTTGTTAAAAAGCGAGCTTGTTTTACCGGCCTAACAGCAGTAGGTAACTAAGTTCTTTGACTCTGCATTACCCGATAGAGAATTCCTGATGGGTAATGCCCCGTTTACACAACACCCGTACGTTCCGACGTACGCTACGCATGTAAGAGGCCCAAAACTCTGTGGAAGTGAACGTCCGAACAGCTGTAACACGTAGTTCCCAACGCTTCTGACCTTACGTTGGTTGGCGCTGGCGTTGCAGGGAAAGGACCGGAAATATGAAGCGTGATACTCAGAAAGGGAACACAAAATGTATAATGGCGTGATGTGACTGTGGTTGATAAACAGAGAAGAGTTTAATTTGGTCTTGAAACCATTCCGAATATTGCAAAATGCATCTTGGATGCTGGAATTCTTATTTCGTTTGAAATTACCCGCTCGCGTTTCACGTGTTCGTGACTATTCCTGGAAAGGAAAGCACAGTGTTACACCTGTAACCATAGTTGTTCTACTTATTGCCTATTGTTCTCGTAAATTTCATTGTTTTATCTTGCGTATTAAGTGAGATATTCGTGGTTCTTTATTCCTATGTTTGATGTGTTACCTAGCGGAAAGTTCGGAGTCTGAGGTAATTACACAATTTTTATTGAGTCGAACGGAAGACTTCAGCCCGGACATCCAAACATATTTCCAAGTAGAATGTCATTGCCTATTGTTCTCGCAAATTTAATTGTATTATCTTGCGTATTAAGTGAGGTATCCGTGGTTCTTTTAACATGTGTCAGCCATTCATGTGCATAGAAATTTTGAATTCCCTCTGCGACATAGTCTAAGATAAATAAATAAAACGTTTACTGTCGTAGACCCTTATCGGTCTTTAAGACACATTAGTACATAAATTATAATTTACACAAAACATAATTAAAAATATAATAATGCTTATGAGACAGTGTTTACACAAAAATATACATAATAATAATAAATTTACAAAAAAAATTACAAGAAAGGGTTTTCACAAAAGAAATTAAAATTGATCACAGTGTTACAACAATCATTTCCATTTTCACTTTCTCCCTCAACATATTTTCGTTATTATGGAATAAAATAATTTCCTTTAAAAGCAGGGTACAGAATTACATGTTTTTATATCTGTTGGGAGAGTATTCCAATTTTTCGCTACAGTGGCGATGTAAGATTTATGGTAAATTTCAGTATTGTGCTGTGGAATCTGTAGGTCTAAATGATGGGATCTTGTTAGCCGCTTTTGGATGTTTTTTTTTAATAAAAGAGTTGAACAGGTATGGAGGACAGGTTGACTTGAAAATTTTGAAGGCGGAGAGAATAGATAAATAAAGCCGTTTTTCTCTAGCTTTAAGCCATTTTAGTCTCTTGTATGAATCAGTAACATGATCCCACCGTTTTAGATCACATACAAATCTCACAGTAGCATTCATAGTAATCTGGAGCTTATTATTTGTTTCTTCGTTGATATTGCTTAGTACACCGCAACAGTAATCAAAATGTGGGAAAATAATCGCATTTACGATTGTTTTTCGTAAGTTTGTAGGCAACTGGTTTTTGGATTTGTATAATTGGTGAAGAGTTTTATAGCTTTTACTCCTAATATTTAGGCATTGTGCATTCCAATTTAAGTTCCTGTCCATTATTACCCCTAGATTTTTTACGTGTTCTCCATAGGGGACAGCTTTATTTTTGACTGTGATTGCTGGGATGTGGTGAAAATTTATCTTAGATGTAAGGTGCCTACTGCCGATAATAATAGCCTTAGTTTTATTTTCATTTAGTTTTAGACCATTGGTCTCAGCCCATGCGTTAATATGGACAATATCAGCATTTAAGCTAGCAATAGTCTGTGTTAGGCTTGCTCGACTTGAATTTTGGTAAATTTGGAAGTCGTCTGCATATAGAAAATATTGGTAGTGAATTACGAATCTCGGTAGGTCGTTAATGAACAAAGAGAATAGTAATGGACTGAGGACAGATCCTTGTACCATTCCAGTGTCCACGTTTAGCCAGTTAGATGTATCTCCGGTCTTTCCTATTACTACTTGCATTCGCCCGGTAAGATATGATCGGAACCATTTGATTACACTGTCTGAAAAATTATACCCTTTTAACTTCTGTAATAGAAGAGCGTGGTTCACGGAGTCGAATGCTTGTGAACAATCAAACAGAACAAGCACAGTAAGTTGTCTATTAACCATTGCTTGCCTGATGGCGGATTACATTAGTCAAGTGCGTGTCACGATCTGGGGTATAGCGACCTTGGCTGTAACGCCAATGTCGTCTAAACGCATGTACGGTTGCCTCGTCGGTGCGTACGTTGTTGCGTAAACGGGACATAGGTATATAGTACGTATGCATAAAAAGTACGTTTTCATTTTTTTCCCCTATAGGTATATTTATTTTATATTTAAATGCAAATTTCCTTAACTACCTCAAAAAATACGTTGTTAGGTCACTTGGGGAGGCGACCAAGAACAGGTTTTTTGCGTCATTTTAGTAAAAGAGTGAGTAGGCTGGTAATGGCCTATTTTCACCACCGACGCGACTTACGAACCGGGATACCTACGCATGTTTGGGCAAAAACGCTGTTAGAATGCATCTTCTGCTGTATCACGTAATTCCTAACGCTGTCAACTTACAGCGGTTTGCACTGGCGTCGCAGGAGGGAAACGGAAGAATGTGGAACACAAAATAGGCACTTAAATGGAAAAGGGCGTGATATAATTCTGTTTGATAGACAGAGAAGTGTCATTTGCTGATTTGAAACCATTCTGAATGTTGCAAAATGTTTCCTGAATTATAATTTCGCTTTAAACTAAATGCTTGCTTTTACCTTGCTTACTGCATTTCCTGAAGAGTACAGCATAGAGTAAACGCTGGTAACGCTTCAGTAGTGGGAATGCATGTAGGTTAGTTATTTACATAGGCGTGCGCATGGGTGGTGCCGGTGGTGCACCGGCTCCACCTAATGGCGATAAATAATTAATTTAATAACCTGGAAATTCGTGAAAATGATAGACAATTCTTATAATTTTGCAAAAGAATTATATGAATCATAAACTAGTAAATAAATGAAATACTTAAGTGTTTTTCCCTCTGTCTTATTGACAACCAGCGATTAAAAGTCATCGTGGCTAGCTTACTAACAGTGCAAATAAAGTTTTGAATTTCGTACCTTGTACCATGCGTGCGCAGAAGTAAACAACTGAGGAGTGCGTTTGCGGTGGCGGGTTAAGAGTTCATTACTTAATAAACAATTACATAGGCAATGACGAAGAAGAATAAGTTTATTTTTCGCTTTTGTTTTTAAGCGCAACAAGAACCGCTTTAAATAAGTGGTTGGAGGGGTTAGTCATTGACAACAAGTCGCAATTGTTCAGTAAGTTCCAATGTGCTTTGAAAATGTTCGCTATAAAGGCCGTTTTACACGGTACATTTATTTGTACAATATATCGTGAAAACGCATGTATCAGGAAATTGTACCGTGTAAAGCGGCAAATTGTGCGAACGCTTGTGCGAATGTATGAATGACTGAACGGAAAATAGAACCTGTTCTAATTCCATTCAGACACTCATACAATTTCGATTCGGTTTTATTCAACAGATGGCGCAGTTATGGCGAAAACTGTGGTGCCTGTGTTACGATTGAAAATATAGTTGTTTATAAAAAGGATTAACACTTTCCCGTCGAATAATATGAGTAACACTTATCCTGTGTATAAAACCTTTAATGAGTAAACTCTTCTCGGGCTCTCTTCCGGTTTAAACTATTCATAATTGTCGACGTTTCGAGAGACGACTCATCACTCATTCTCAAGGTAAGAATTGATTACGTAGGGAATTATGAATGATTTGAACCAGTGGAGAACCAGAGAAGAGTTAACTCAAAGTTACTCAAATGTTTACCTCGTCATTTCGTCGTATTATTTGGAGTTCTGGTTTTTCATTGTAATCGCGATCTTTGGGTTTAAAATTATTTTATTCACCCAAATTTATGACTGGTCGCGTCCTCAAGTAGAATTCTTGATAACCCGCGTGATTTAATTATAATCATTTTATTTCTGCTGTTTAGCAAGTAACGAAATCGTAAAAAATACATTAAATAATTGGTACAAATGCAAAGGAGGGAAATTTGGAGGGACACGTGGAGCGGAACACGGGACCCTTAAAGAAAAAGGGTCCCTTGTTCCGCTATACCACTTGATAATAGCACTTTGTTACTCACACATAATAAACCCACGAATTTTGTCTACCAAGAGTGGAGATCCGGCGAGAAACGTCAATGACTTGTTGCACTATAATCCAGATGAGAAAAAACGAAACGATGCAAAGGTCGAATATAAAGCCAGAGAGAAGAGTCAAAGAGAGCTTTGTCTTAACCGGGAAAATTATCAGTAGGCAGATGGTCGAGTCGAGGTTCCGAATTTCAGGTGATCAGCTTTTCAAGGTGTCAAATACGTGAGTGACACATATGTTCACGAGTGAAACATAAACATGATAAACAAAACACTCGCAAATTCCGATCGATTTCTACCATGGAGGTTAAAATGAAATGGAGGAGGTATGACCGTGAACGCTCATGGGCGAAAGTGAAGCAAGAATAGGGGTGCTTGGGAAGGATTTTTTGCCGAGTAGGTGTTGTCAAACCAGCACAAAACATCGCCTTGTCTGTGGTTTTGAACTTAGATTTGAAGAAAATCGAATGCGACCGCAGGACACGTAAGCCAGAGGAAGGTCTAAAATGTGCCGACTGGAATGGCGGAATTGGCTTCAAGAATTAAGTGGTATGTCGCCTCCATTTCTTTTTTAACCTCCTGGATTTCTACCGCTAAATTGCACGGAAAATTTTGCGTTTGCACTCATCGTGTAAAGCGACATTCTGTTTGATTTAGTCGTTCGTACAATATTTTATCGCATACTTGACTGTACATGCGTTCGCACGATAGATTGTACAAATAAATATACCGTGTATAATGGCCTTAATACCTGTAACCAGTGCCATTTTTGAGAGGCGTTTTTCCAAACCATTAATTGTCAAGAGTGAACTAAGAACGAAAATGTCTCAAAATTGCCTAGAGTGCCTAAATTTACCATTCATAGAGCAAGAAACTGCAATAAATGTTAACTATATGGATGTCGTTGAAGAGTTCAAAGTTCTTATTTCTGGTGAGAGGAAAATGTTGCTTTCAAGCAATTTATTAAAGTAAGTTTATAAAGTTGTACTTTATAGCAGTTAGGTAAGGTTGATAGTGTATTTTGTTTCAAGCTTACAAAAATTTCAAAACAATACCTTTCTTTGTGAAACATACGTACATAAACAAATTTTTATTTTATACTACTCTAATGTTGTTTGTTCAACTTTTATTAATGATAATTGCAAATATGCCACAAATTTCTTTTTTACACCATTTTAAACAGCTAGTTTTGATAATGAAAACAATTCCAGGCACCACATAATGAGTAGGTCTGCGCACGCCTATGGTTATTTATGTGCGTAAGTAGTGGAAAATAGGCATAAGTAATGATGATATTATTTGGGAAAGGTCAAAGTTTGGAGAGGAACCCGGTGTCGGTATTAACGCAATGTTACCGAGAGGCGTCAAGGGGATCACGGTTTAACATCCCATCCAACGGACGGAGTACTGCACTTGAAGTGCACTCCAAATGACACCCAAGTACGGATCGCGATTTTAATTGAAAATAAATCCTCCACCACTCCTGGGATTCGAGCCTGAGCCCTCGAGATGGAGTGATCACCTATATCATATCTGATCCCCTAAAAAAACAAAGTGGATATAAAAAAATATTTAATGCTTCTGGCGATAATATTGAGTGCGTTAAAAAAAGTAGCAAATTTTCAAATGTATAGAGCGTGAAAATCTGAGACGAGTATTCTTTCGAAATCTTTACGAAATTTTTACGTGAGAGAACGAAATTTTTACTAGAAATGAGATAAGAAAAAAAGAACCAATTAGCGTGCGGATATAAAGCAGCTGATGTGGCAGCCGCAATGGCAGTGCCAACGCTGAAGTGTTTTACCGCGGAGGAGAGTCAGCAAGGCCGGTTACGACAGTTGCGCACGCATCGACACTTCAGCGTTGGCACAGCCCTTCATCTAAATCTACATCTACATACTACCCCGCAAGCCGCCTCAATAGGCGTGTGGCGGGGGGTGTTAGTACACCAGCCGTTTACATATAAAAAGGAAACGCTCTAATGAAATTACGCCGAGCATTTATTAAAGTCCCTTATTGTTCGGGGGAAAAACGAATTCCCATACCTATCCGTTCGGCAAAATATCTCTCTTAATTTATCATTTCTGTCGGACCTGGAAATATATTGGGGTTCTAATATGATGTTCTCCGTGTCGCTCTTAAAGATATCTATTCTTAATTGCTCAAGCAATCTAAGCCTAGCGCGCAGCCTCCGAGTCTCTAGCGGCTCCCAGCCTAATTCGTTTAACATCTGTGTAACGCTGTCTATACGCCCGTAGCTGTTTTTGACGAATCGCGCAGCTTTCCTTTGTATTTTATTAAGTTCCCGGATTAAGTCTTTCTGCACCGGATCCCATATGCTCGCTGCATATTCAAGGCGTGGCCGGACGAGTGCGAAATAGCACCTCTCTTTTACTTTTTCATCTGAAAATCTTCCCACAGTACGCATGACGAATCCTAGCTTCTTCAGAGCTCTGCCACAAATATTTCTATGTGGATGCCCTTGTGGATGAGTAAAAATGCATTTCTTGAGTATTTGCCAAAAGCTACAACCGTAGATGGCATTTTTCGACAAGGAGGGAATATTTTCAATTTTCTTTTCTGAATAAATACGATAGTCAATTGTTTGTTTCCCTGGGGTGGCGACTGACATCTATGGTCATTTGCACCATTAGGATTGGTGGGTTTACGGATTGGAGGAAGGTTGGAGAGAACGGTGCCAAGGGGTTCATAGTTCAACGTACCATCCGACGGACGGAGTAATCTACTGAAAGTGCTCTTCATACGACGCACAAACAGATCGGGATTCAAAAGCAAAAAAGAGTAACAGTCGCGGGACGGCCGAAAGAAGTCAAACACTGAGTTATAGATTTGTCAGGCAGTGGAAAGTACACAGTAGTATATATAAATAAACACCAATATATAATTAAATATTCAAATTAAATTCCTGGGAATATGAATATGAAAATTATATCTATGCGTTAATGATAATTGCATGAAATACACATAGACTTCAAATATTCATAAGAAATTACACTATATCACTCTAGTGGGAGTATTACGAATTGATTCGAAGAGCTAGTGTATATATGTAACCACGAAACGACTTAACAGTCCAGGAGTCGAGTGTCGTGTGACGCTAGGATTCCGCGAGATTACCCCTATCCATAAGAAGTGCTCCACTTTAAAAAACTACGCAATTTTCCTGGATTTTAACCCCAGGCCTGGGGATGGGAAGCCTTTACTCCAGCCACCATACAAACCCGTTACCAATCGGTGTAAAACACGACGGGATATCTTTATTGTAGCTAAATTGTTATATTAAACATTTTAGACACAACATTGGTACATGTTGTGTGTACCATATTGTGCAAAAAATGTACGCCAGTTTAACGAAATTAAGGTTCTTTCAAATTATTTTCCAGTCGTACAAAAAAATGTTTTCTTCCTCAAACGTTGACAACGTTTCTTCTGTTTCAACATACTCTCTGAGGCTGAATGAGACCGAAACACCTCAAAGGCTAAAGAACGCGTTATAAGATTCGAGGTTACAACTTTTCTCAAATATTGTGAATGGAGCTCTGACCCGTGATCTTATCGGAACACATAAAAATAATTTAAATAAATCACCGGTGCTCAAAGGTACGTAATTATTCATAGATACTTATCAGGATAAAAAAAATCCCTCGCGGTTCTTACAGGCGAGGTCTTTAACCTTTCCAACCCAATTTGCAAATTATCTATCCGCTATAAGGGCGCCCTGGAATTGGATTTTGATGAAGGAGTGACCGAATATAATGAGCAGGATTTGAAACTTGGGCCGTGCCCGAATCTACTTATTTTATGCTCACTACGAATAACAATGAAAGACTCAACTCGTTATATTCCACTCCTTAGTGTTCCACAAAAGTAAAGTAAAAAAAGTCTAGTCCGTCGAGTTTAGGGCACTATATTTTCAAGTTTATTCAACTGATTTCAATGGAATGAAACGCAACAGATAGAGCGTTTAGAAGTTGTACCTTTATTAATATACATTTCGAGTATACAATCATGAGTACTGATATACATTTAGGCTTATTTTTCACTATATATGTACTTTTCCCTTATTTTGTTTGACAGAGGTCACCGTTTTTGTCGCTTAAGAGGACTCAGTACATAATTTTTTTTCCTCCTCCGAGGGTGAGGTTAGTTTTCTTATTGACCAGTAGAGCTACCGAAGTCAGTGCCTACCTAGTCGCCGCATTTGTCGCGAGTGTAGCCTCTACGTACATTTACTTTGCGTGTAGGGGAGGGAAAAACCACGAACCCTCCCTTCCTTCGGAATGTTTTTGTACCACGTTTTTTGGGACGTCTAAACGGACACGCTGTTGTGACTTCAGCGTGGGTGAGTTTGACTTGGCTCATGGATACTAACTTGGCCGATGGCCGCATGGCAACAGCGGACCAGTCACTTTTGCAGCTCGGTAGGATACGATGCCGAAATGATGGCATGCCGAATGACGCGCTTACCTGTGGATAAGGGATAGCGCGGTTCAATAGCATATAAGTATAATTACGGTAATCTAACGGTTAAGGTATGCTTAAATGGAAGAGAGTAAAAGTCCTCTAGATTTTTCATGGTGCACACCTCCATATACCTTCATAACTTGAACATATCTGAATGCGTATTACGTCTTTTACTTCATCCAATCCAGGATACAGTATCGCGCGCTCATCCCTTTCCTAAACAAATTTGGCCCTCTTACTGATCCTCACTTTATGAATACTTCGCCCTTTGCACTAGCCTTCGGTTAACTAATAATAGGAATGTCTTTATAGCATTATAAATTCGATTTAGTTTCATGAAAGTTTAGTTTTTAGAGGAATAGGACAAGAAAATAATGTATTTTCACGAGGGGACTTTCCCAACTCGACTCAATGATCATGGCCATAGACAATTAGTTGCGATGAAATAAACCCAATGGACATAAAATATTGCTGCATACAATAGCTAGGGAGAATACTACAGAAGGAGTTGACCACACTAACTATTATAGTGTAAGTCAGCACAGTTATAAGGAAAATATTGCCCCACGTAATTAACCTCACAGAAAAGACCACAGCATAAAAAGCTACTTACGAAATATCCAACATAATATTCTGTAGTATGAAATTTTGATTTGTCTTACGTTAATGGTTAATTAAATTGGTAATAAGCGCTAAATAGTCGATATAAACATTATTCCGGAACCACAGCCGTCCGTGCATTGATGTCAGCAAGCTTCCTAGCGAGAACTTAGAACCACCTCGGCTCTAACATCTGTGGTGCAATCTAAGCAGAGCTCTACTCAATGATGGGATACAGAAAGAGCTATTGAAAGAACACATCATGCTGGTTATAATTGTTTTATTTCTTTTGCTTTTTGCATTTCAAATTTCCTTTCTGATCCCTCTCCCCATCCTTACGTTTGAAAGACTCTTCTCTTGGGCTGCCAAAAGACTAGGGGAATTCCGAATCGGCATTGACCGGGAAAATATCGCCTAACTCCGGAAGCATGCATTCAAAATAGAATTGTTATAATTTGTCCACCATGAATATCTCCCAGAACCCATTGTCCCTGAGGATCCTCTCCACTTTCAACCCCTTCTTCGTCCACACAGCAAAGATGCAGAAGTCTCGCTGAGAAATATGGAGCTGGCCTTGTATCTAAGAGTGGTAATGATGCTTCCGATTTATTCTCATTCCGTGATTCTTTATCCAAAAATCTACTTTTCCATTTCCGATCGCCTCATCTACACTCATCTCTGCAGCCGATGATGGGCATTTTATTTCCACAATTCTCCGATCCCCTACTATTCTATCGGAAGTTGCTCCTTGGAAAGGGTAAAAACTTCTCTACTATGCTGTTTCCAATGCCACGCGAGCTTTGTCCTCATTTACCCTTCCATACTCTAGGTGAGGAGAATCGAAATAACGGTACATGATTAACTTTTCGCAGCCTGTGTGTGGACGAATTTTACAGACCTGGCCAAAATTAGAGGCAGTGAGCATCTTCTGACGCATCGCAACCCATTCCACGCTTTCCCTCTGTCGTATCGTTTTCCTCTCTATTTCTTTAATTTCTTCCTCATTCATTTTTAGAGATTCCTTAAATAGTTGACAATCAATGTTAAATTCCTCAATAGGCATATCAGGCCTTTCAGAATTGGGACCGTAATCGAAATCAGGCTTTGTCCCGATCAGTTGATTAAGGAGGAACCTGCGCCCTTAAGTACTGTATTCATAAGAAGAATTAAATATCATCTGGTGGGGGAATTTAGGATTAATATATTATTTTAGATATTTCTCTTCGATCTCGGTGTTTTTTCTTTCGGTTGGAAGTAGCAATTGCCTTCAGCTGTCTTCTTTAGAGTGACCTTTTGTAGTAGTACCCGGGACTCAAATTACAAAAATTATTGTAAAGGGAATGCAAAGGATTTCCCGAGTCAATGCTGACCACAGATCCGGCACATCTTCCTCTTAATGAGCGGGTAAGAGCAAAATTAACTTATTTCCCGCCGATAAATTTTGCTATAATAGCGTTATAATGCTCTAAAGGACTGTTATCGTGAATAAGGCTTCGGCTGTGGCGAATATTGTTTTGTGCTAGGTTTTCAACTTTTCATACACCCGACATTCTTTTAGTGCAGTACATATGTTGTTTTTTCTTCCCGGGGCGTTTTTTCCATGATATAAATATCCTAAATCTACACATCGCTCATTTTCTCCAAAAACATGGCTGGGCCTATTGAGGATATCCTGTTGCAGTAGTTAAATTTTTTTCACTAGTGCTAGTGCTAGTACCTTTGCTCCTCTCGCCATCGCGCTAAGTTTTCTCCCTTCCATATTTTACTCGCGGCAGACAAATTCAATTTAATGCTACTATGCCTCTTATTTATACGCTGCTTATCAGGAGGCATTTAAATGATAGAAGATACAAGTGTAGTAAGCTAACAATGCTGTAGGAGGCAATGAAATCCTCAATGTAGAAAAGTTTCTCCTAAAGCGGCCAATGCGCGCGTTAGGGAAAACTGAATGCGAGAGAAAATAACCCGATAGCTGCTGCTCTTGAGCGACTACATGCTCCCCTCACGCATTGTTCTCCTCTCGTCCCGCAAACGAGCAGAGAAAACACCATATCTGAGATAGTGTGTTCAATTTCTGATGGAGCGCTCGCGGCGAGAAAATGGAGAACTGCGACGGCAGTGGGAGCTATCATAAACGCCCATTACTGCGCTGCAATTCATCAAAACTCACGTTCGCTTTTCCTAAATTATACATTTATTTGATAAAATTTCGCATCGGCAGTCGGCGTATCAACTACAGACAAGTAACTCTTGGGGGCTACCTAGCCATAAATGGCTTTCCTTCAATCGGCATTCCGCAACATTTCGTTCAAAAGGCCTATATTTGTTATAAAACCTGCCTTCCAATATTGGATTAAGAAAAATTTGAAAAAGGTAGCCCCCTTATATCACTCCTTGACTTTAATAACTCAAAAAGCTTGAGTTGAAATAAGCAAAATTGACTGATTGAGAACGGAACGCAGAAGAGTCGGCAAAATAGGGGTGTCCCACGTCCTCTTAAAAATCAGTGAGCCCAACTTTTACCCAATAAATTTTGATTCTATTAATTTGCGATTCAAATCGATGTTATCCAAGAATGTTTCTAATGTTTCGCATGAAGAAATAGTTTAGATACCGGAATTTGTACGAGCTATGGACAACGTTGTAGACCTCTGCTAACTATGAAACAACTCGATTGAAATTTGAGTTGTATCTTTTTCAACCGTACAAATGAATAATGCGAATTTGCGCAAATTAATTTCTAACACATAACTTTTAGTAATTGTTCTGTGCATATTTGTATTCCCGCCATTCTAATGATTACAAAAATGTATATTAAAGTCGCGCCACTATTTTTAAGCGCCAAGAACGGTGAATGTTTTCAAACAAAATACAAGACACCTATGGCGGGTTGAAAATCTTAATTTACATGAATGAAGATGGAAATAGTGTGAATTATTCTTTCAGATTAAACTAATAGTGAGAGTCTTTGGTCAAGGGAAGGGAGTAATTCCGATTAAGAGAGCGCCCTAGAAAATCTGCAATCCCGACAAATTTTGAAAGAGGCTCATCATTTTAATGTAAATATCTTGTTCACGCGAGGGAAATACGAAGGAAATATTGCAAAATTATTTATTCACTTTACATCTACGCACTTATTAGAGCCAAAAGCGTATTTTCCCTTCGCTAAACTTGTTGGGGCACAGAATTTCTTGAGTAGACTCAAAAACACAAAAATAATACATGATACGCACATTGGACGTTCCTACTTATAGTAATCTTTCCTCTGTAAAATCAATTTTCTCTCACTGCTCGCTACTGCTCAACTATTGAATGGACTCGATGGAACTTTATAAGAACATGGCTGATTGCGCAGAATATTATTAAAGCCATTGTCACTGTTGTCCTCCCTGCATGCTCTCTGTGATCTTGAGCCGATATCTGGCTCAGATACGCAATCGTGGACATGGAAGTGGACCAATATGCCACAATTCAGGGCTTGCATTCAAGAAATATTCATCTCAGCTAAACGTAGCCGCTGAAAAAATGTTGGTAATTATAAAGATGTACCATAACTTTACTTACGGATGATCTGAAAAATGTGTATTTGTCGTTTGTTCAAATCGTTGCCTCAAAGTTTATAAAAAATTGTGATATGCTCTTTGTCGCCGTAGATCCCAACCTCCCTTGAATTTTACTTGCAGTATATAATGTTGTGTAAGATTTGCCTGCTTAATTTTATCTAAGGGCGTTTATAGTTCACTTTAGTGTGCTCCTCTTTTTGCAACACAACAGCGCAATTGCCTTTCATTTGTTTCCAACCCTTCGCACTAGTAGGAGCGCACTTCCAAACGGATCGGGAACATTAGGGGCTTTCGATTCAAGGTGTTGAAGTTAGCGCACATCGGAATACATCAGCGCCCTTTAGCGCACACGAACGACGTTGAATTGAACTATATGCGCTGGTGACATGTTTTGTAGCCTGCTGGTAGGTAAAATTCTGTAGGTGAACAATAGTCACGGTCGAATATTTTGTTTAAAGTTGTTGAATTCGTTCAAAATAAGTATTAAATACGTAAGCAATTCATCACAGAGTAATTAAAAACCTTACAGTATGCATGGTTGACGCCTTTACTGAAAATCAACAAACTTGGCAAAAATCACGGATGCCATAATCGACGTTCTTTTGTTGTTTAGCGCACATCAGCTTTGCTCCCGATCTGTTTTGAGGTTCGCTACCTAGTGCGCAGGGTATGCAACGAATAGTAGGCAAGTGTGCCGTTGTGTTTACGAAGTGATTAGCGAACTAGAGCAAATGGAAGGCACCCATATTTGGATGTGCGCTGGAGAAAAAAAAACTTCGATAATTGTATCCGCGATTGCTATTTATGTGAATTATTTTCAGTAAAGGCGTCAAATAGGGATATTGCAATGTTTTTAATTCTTTTTTGTAAGGAAGCTAACTTTTTTAAATGCATATATTGAACGAATTCAACAACTACACGCAAAAGTTGTGCAAGTGGCTATTTTGAAGGTATAAAATTCCACCTACCGACCAGTTACCGAACTTTTCGCCTGCCCACATCGTTCCATTCATCATCGTTCTTGAACACTTTAAGTTCTCCGATGTGTTTCGAACCGCGCCAACTTCAGCACCTTGAATGGAAAGCTCTCTAAGACTCTGGCCTTAAAAATGTGACCAACTGCCGAATGCCATGCAGTGATGCCAACCGTACGACATAATTCCATGCAAATTTCGAGTCAATAGTAACAGGGAGCTGAGAAAAAGGTTGGAGAGAAATGAGTGCGACTGGACGAAATGAAGTCGACGGGAAATGGGCGTGGAGGTTGCTGAGAAATGACGCGCAGGAGGCGCGGATGAATTCAACCGTTAGAGCGTGAAATGCAGACGATAAAGTAGAAGAATGAGAAAAAGAAAGAATGGAGTGACACATGAGGAGTCGGACGGCATGATTATCGTTCGGAGGAAGAGCTCATCAGGATGGAATGCAGAGAACTCTGTTGGATGATGATAAAACGAACACTTGGCACGGAAGAAGAGAAAAAAAATGAACAAAGAAATATTAAGTCGTACACATGATTGTGCGCATGAAAATGTAATTACTTTTGTTTCTTAAAAGTGCTTTTCAGACATAATTTAGTTTCTGTTACGATTTTGCCTATTTTCCCTTCATTCGAATTTGAAACAAAGAGGAACTGAGAGGAACAAAAGCACAGCAATCCCGCAACAAAGGTAATTTCCTCGACCATGGTTTCGCTGCAGTACAGTATCATCAGGTGAATCTAGCCACCCTATAGGTGTAGATAAAATCGCTATATAAATCTCTGACGAGATCCACTAGAGTTGTAAAAAAAACTAATGAGAAAAAGCGAGGTGTTGGTGTCACCCTTTGTTTTTGTCACAATCACCAATGGTGAAAGGGAAGATGGCATTTTTTTCAGTTATCAGTTCAGCAGAGTTTCTGCCTTATTTTTGTCATTTCTATCAGTTCTAGAGATACGGTTTGGGGTTTAAATTATATCCTCCACGCCATGCTGAAACTTGTTTGATCTGATCCTTTCAAATAACCCAAGTCTTGCGTTTAGCATCCGTGTCTGTAGCGATTCCCAAATTAGTCTTATCACAAACAAGTTGTGTCATAGTCTCTTTTTGCTCGTAGAATTTTTTTTAACGAAACATGCGGCTATAATTCTTACCTAATGTTTTACGTGTTAAATCTTTCTTTGCTGGAGCCCCAAGTCTGCCATTTAAAAAAAATATACGGAAGCTTAAAAATGCCATAAGCCTTGTCACGCCGTGCCACAGGCCCTCATGGTGGGTCTCATGGGGGTAGAATGTAGATGCAGATAAAAGGTGAAGGTTTGAAGTGACTCCAAACGATTCAAAAAGAGACTTTAAATCATCATTCGCGTGAGTCCCAAGGACGTTTCCCCGACTCGTTAAACCTTGGATTCTCGCCAAAGCGCCGTTTTATTTCTTTCTGCTAATACCTTATACGTACACCCTAACCGTTCGGTTTCAGCGCTACTAAGTGCTTATCTGTTATGGGCTTAAGTGGTAAGAGTGAGGATAAGGGGGGGATGTGGGGGAAGGAAGAGTGTGGGAGCAGGATTGAGGGATCGGTTAGCACTTGAAGAGAGACTGGAAAAAAATTGAATAACGAACCACCACTGGCCGTTCCTAACGTGTTGAAATCGATCCACTTCGACTCACGTGGTGTTAAATTAAAGAGTGCACAAGCCTCATTAGCATTTTCAATTTCCGTGACTCACGGGAAGAGCCCAAGTTCCGTTGATCTTCAAGAGCAGCCATGGGAGGTTTAATTGCATACTCTGCGTCTTATCATAGGGAATTAGTATGGATATAATATCCCGTTTGCTTTACTGGCTTCCTACCATTTTAATCCATTATAAGGGTAAGCATTTTTATTAAGGCTCTGACCACCTATCAATACATAAATAGCTAAATTCAAGCATGTACATTTAGCTATTGGCAAATAAAAAAATGTTCGATGATTGACATTCAATGGTGACATGCTATGCTTGTACTTTTGGCTCTTTTTCCTGGCCGAATGATATAGCTAGAACAGTTCTTATGTCACCATACGTAATATCATAGGACAATTGGTTTACTATTCAAGGAAAACAACCCCTTTGAGCACTGCATTGAATAATAAAAACCCAATCACTCCTAGATTTTTACCTTTTTTCAGTGAGCTCATTTATTACGCATTTCAATTTTTCCCAAAGGAGATAAAATGCTCGCAATCAGTATTTCGACAACTACTTTAACACTCCTTATTCAAAACGTTTCTCTACAAATGAAAACTGAACGAGGTGCAATAACCCGGAAAAAATTAGCGCTTTCCAAAAATTACGGGGAAATCCTCTATAAAGGAATCACTACACTTAGGCCCGGTTTTATTATGTTCCGGATAACGGAAAGCTCCAGATGGCATAGCATTGTCGTTGAATTGATGTTAACTGAGAGTTCAGGCTTTTGTATATTACCCACATCGTACACAGTAGGTTATTTGATGTGAAAGTTATCGATAGGAGAAGGTATTAGAATCAGTTTTTCATACCGAGAAAAAATATAGCTGGGGAATTATAAAATCTGGGACGCGATTACGGTTCTCCGTAACGTGTGCGCCCGCGTTATCGTTATTTTTCAATTTCACTAATGAAAGTGACAATGTGCTATTCATTCTTCCAATATCGTCAGGTGATTTTAATCAATGGTTTTAATTGGAGTGCGTTAATAGGACAGTAGCTTTGAGCGTCGCCCTTATAGAGCGTTTTGCGTTTTGGATAGCGATAATGACCACGCGAGAGAAGAAACTACTAAAATTGATGGTTTCAGGCGTTACTTTGTGGAACTTGGAATTCATCTTGAATAACTTTAAACTTTGTATTTCCACTTGAAATTTATTTTGCTACAGCAAAATAAATTTCAGTGGTGTTTTTTGGAGGTTTTGAGTAGAAAAATAAATGTCAAGTGGAAATACAAAGTTTGAAGTTATTCAAGAAGAAGCTACTATTCCATCCCAGGTTGAGACTGGCTGTTCCTTCACGATATACATAAAAAGCATATTTATGAATTGTGAATACTCATATTTCATTGGCCATGAACGCAGAAACTCGGCTTCAAACCTATTCACTAGGTCATTGCGTTGAAATGTTTCCTCTAATAAGAGACTTAACAACTGAAATCTTAGATGAAAGAGGATTTTTAGTGTATAGTTATTGAATTCATGCAAAATACGTATTTTAAATAATAAGCTTTATACTAAAGAGTAATTAAAAACTCTTATGTTATCCATGTTTGACGCCTTTACTGAAGTTCAATTAAAAAACAATCATCGCGGATGTGATTATCAAAGTTATTTTATTTTCCAGCGCATATAAATCAGCTCCCGATCTGTTTTGAAGTGCGCTGCGTTGTGCGTAGTTTCTGAAACGATTGAAAGGAAACAGGGCGGTTGTTCTTTACGAAGTGAGCGGCGGACTAGAGTGAATGGAAAGTTCTATAAATATTTCATCGGCGATCAACGCAGAAACTCGGCTTCAACACCATTCTCTCTATTGCTCGTGGATTTGTGTCAGCGGAGAAGGGACTCGACAACCGAAATCTCGGATAAGGGAACAGCAAAAAAGAACAGAGAATGGATAATACTGCCCAGGCGTTGACTTCTTGTCTTGCAATATCTGTAGCGGCTAAGGTTGAACTCTTCGTATCTCGAACGGCCAACGACAAAAAAACCTCGCCGCGCATTTTAATAAAAAAAAGTCCATAGAGTAAGCATAAATAGAGGGGTGGCAACGAAAGGCTAAAAACATGAAAAAAAACTTTTATAGTTATTTTGCGAGAATTTCTGAGATGGAGTCACCATTTAAACATCTATGAACAAACGCATTTGCACGATTAGGAGTCGACCTGTCTCCATAGCTGTTAGAGGGCGCTTTGAATTCACTCAAGTGCGCCATTCACTCTGAAGCTCAGCAGCAAATTTTCTTTCCATTCACTTCAGACCCTGCACACTAGCATCGTTTGAATGAATTCGATAACACTATACAAAACTTTTGGTTAAGACTACTGTGTGCATACATAAATTATGCTACCTACCGGCAGGTTACCGAACACCTGGGTATCTTAATTGGTTCAAGAAACCGGCGCGAAATCGTAGAGATGAACCGGGGTCAAATTCCTGCCCAGGCAAATGATTTTCACTAAACACTTTATACACTCGGATTTTAAGCAGAATACTATTATTAGAGTGGATCTACAGGCAAATGTAGGTTTATATGGAAGTAGCGATACCTATACTAATATTTTGCAGCTGGAGGTCCTGGTCTCCATACACTTTATAATTGTTCAACTCGGCGTACGTACCGCCACAATATATCCCGTATTTACACGAAGCCTATCCTCTTTCTTACCCTTCCCCGATGGCCTCTATAATGACATGCATCATCTATTTTTACCTTTTCCAGCCACCTACTCTGCCTCCTACGAATTTACTCATGCAATTTCCTCTCCTTACCCACCATGCCGGTCACTTTTTCGTTATTCGAACCCGTACCCGGGAAGCCACGCGAATATTTAACGTAGCTTTCAGGGTATGGATGCGGATCATAATAAAATACTGACGAAATATGATGTGAGATTAAAAGAGATTGGAAGAGAGGGGAAGGTTGAATGAAGAAGTGAAACGTGGGAGCATTGAACGAGGGCAAAGAGAAAAGAATACCAAGAGCTATTGGACAGGAGGACTCTGTCACGTTTCCACAACAGCTGAATGAATCGAGGTGCAAAGACACGAAATTTTCAACGTCTATTAATTATCAATCATATAATACCTACCTCAAAATGTCATAAAACATCTCGTAATTACTTTAAAATAGCTTTTTGAAAAACAAGCCGCCCAGAGCTGCCTCTGAAACAAAAACTGCACCCAAAATCCCCCGCACCTAAATAAATAGATGAGGATTAGTGCAACACCTTGAATCACTAGATAAAACTACGGTAAACTACGGCTACGAGTAAAAAAAGAAGTGGACTTTGTTTCAGACGGACTAAAGAAGATCGGGGGTAATTTTATCTCGAACCTTCTCCCTAGGTTAAGCCCTGAATCTCGGTACTCAACTCCACGCTTAGTGGATGGGATTAGAATCATCCACCCTCCTGGTAGCAGGACTTGGTACTAAGATAAATACGAGAGATATCTCAACGTTTAAGGTGCGTAATGCAATGTTAAAGAGCTTTTGGAAGAATTTCATAGATGACGTTACCATTAAAGAAATTATCCATGAATACTATGTACGACTGTATGTAGATTCCTTGAAATTATCCCTTGCGCGAAGTGGAAGAATTTGCGTTCACGAGAATAGACGCTAGGTCTCGATTGTGTCAACTGTTCCGCTTGTAAACAAATGTTGGTACCTGATAGGGAATGACTGCTAATTTTGCCCACTGTAATAACTTTCATATTCTCCCGCATAAAAGCGGACAGTGCTACATTCAAATTATACTTCGGTTCAGTGAGAATGGATTAGAAGGTGATTGCGCCAGAAACGCAAGTAGTGATTTTTGCTAGGAGGATGGAAATAATGATTGCATATTTGAGTATATGGCGAAATAATGTAAAAAATGAATGGTTAGAGCGAGGAATTGGCATGACTTTGAGTGGTGCTGCGGCTATTCTGACCACAGATTTTTCTGTTGATGTGCTACAACAAAGCTCTCTGTTACTGCATTCCCCTTCCAGTGGGCATAAGAGTTTTTTGAAACTAGAGTAACTTCATGTTCCATGAGAAGTCACACCTAAAGCCAGATTAACCCAACGGAACATTTGCTGAAGGAACTCCCCAATGAGTTGTGGATAGAGAATAGGTCATAAGTAGGGATTAGACCTAGGGTAGGTATCCACTATCATGCATATTTTTAAACCTGATATGGCCACAAAATATGAGGCATGGAATGAGGGGGGGTTCAGGAATTAAAGTCAGCCAGAATATTTGTGGATGATAATGTCACAAAGGATGACTGTTGTGAAGTTGGATGCACGTCAAAGGATACCATGATGAAACCAATTTTTTTTACCATTTCATAGAAGAGAGGAATTGGCATTTCCACAACATTGTTTTTCAAAACAACACAAGGAAATAACGCTTAAGCTTTGAAACCGCGGTCGACCCAATCAACAATCGTGTGGAAATGCCAAGTCTTACATTTCAAAAGACAAAGTTTAAGGGTGCGATTACGATTGACTTTTTCTGACGTGACATTACCGGACGATGGCGTTCAGTCTTCCGTTGACTTCCAATTAAGGATAAGTTTATTACGATTGACGTGAGGATCAACGCCCATTGTTTGACGTTTTTGCCAACGGAGTTGTAAACGGTTGCGAATTGATTGTTTATTTTCATATTTTAAAAACAAAATATAAATAATCCGCAAACAATACTAGAAAAAAAATTCTTCAAGAAGGTTAATTATGTTTTAATGTAAAGTTAAATATGGAAAATCTAGAAATGATATTTAGTAAATATTGAAAAAAAGCTGTACCCATATTGGCAGCCGGTAACGGAGCGTAACGGAAAAGTTAGACGCTGACAAGGTTCGCTCATTGTCTGTTGATGGTGACGTTAACGTCCGGCCATCATAATGGGTACTAACTACTACGTCACAATCACCAAAGTTTGCGTACGGCACCACCCATCTCCGTCATCACCGCCAGGAAATGTCGACCGTAATCCCGACCTAAAACCTTCGAATGTGATCTTCGACTGCCATCGGTTCAGACCTAGGGAGCGAAATTCAAAACAGATCGGCATCAATGCTGATGTCCACCGAACAATAAAAGAACTTCGATAATCGCGTCCGCCGTTGTTGCTTGCGTGTACGTTTTCTGTGAAAGCACCAAACATGCATAATGTGCGGCTATTAATTACTCGGCGACAAAAGGCATACGTTTTTAAATACTTACGTATTTTGAAC
Organism: Pyrrhosoma nymphula; assembly: GCA_963573305.1. Classification (NCBI taxonomy): domain Eukaryota; kingdom Metazoa; phylum Arthropoda; class Insecta; order Odonata; family Coenagrionidae; genus Pyrrhosoma; species Pyrrhosoma nymphula. The sequence continues at coordinate 61,014,739 of OY754339.1, read as the reverse complement.
AAATTCAACAAATTTATACAAAAAATTCGGCTATGACTATTGTCCACGCACTTTTATTATTTATTATTACCTGCCGGCAGGTTACATACAGTTTTGCCAGCGCTCATCGCGATCGTTCCATTCAACGTTGTTCGTGTGCGCTAAAGTGCGCGGATGTGTTCCAATGAGCGCTAACTTCAGCACTTTGAATGGAAATCTCCCCTTGGTCTTCCTCTGTAAGTCTTCCGATTCATTCTCCTTCCAATATTGTCTTCAATAGGCTGTTGTGTCGCAAAATGTGTCCAATAAGTTTGCCTCTTCTTCTTTGCAGAGTTTCCCCTTCATATCTTTTCTCTCCAACTCTTCTTTGGACTTCTTCATTGGTGATTCTCTCCGTCCATTTAATCTTTATCATTCTTTGATAGCACCACATCTCCATGGCTTCCAATCTCTTTTGCTCTGAGATCTGCTGTTATTTTCTGGGTTTCTATTCCATTCCATTTCCTCCACATAAAAGCATTCTCCGAAATATGCTTTTGCAAAGTGCTTCCCTATTTCCAAATTTGTGTTAATACTTGTCAGCAGACTCCTCATTGATAGAATGCATTCTTTGCTTGGGCTATCCTGCTCACAATATATTTCTTGCGTCTTCCATCGCTGGTGATCCTGCTTCCTAAATGGCAAAACCAACCAGCTGTGGGTTGGTGGCCTCGAAGAGACAATAATCTTGTGTGGTATGCATGCTGTCTCCGTTAAAAGTGTACGTATTCGTCAGTAGGCGATGTCAAGTTGGTAAGAAGAGAAACGCCCGCGGTGCACCCGAAGAAAGCAGTCATTCAGTACCTCCTAGATGTGATAAAATGCGTAATATTTTCCGCGATTTCTCCAAAATATAATACATGGAGGCTCTATTCAATGTTTGTATCTCGAAAATCACCATAGTGCAGTGGATGCAACTACAATTCATTCCACACACTTGCCGCGCCACCTTGTAGGCGGTTTGGACCAGACTCGACCGCGCGATCGAAAAACTGATGCGATATTCGGCGTCGCAAAAGGTCCCAGCATAACTTATTGGATTCACACTGCGGAAGCTTTGTAGAGTTTCCCCATATAAGTTACTTCGTGATGCTCGGCGATGCAGTTTAAAATTTCTCCACATATATAAAAAAATGACAAAAAATTAGGGTCCACAATTTTGTTTAATATCTTTGGTAAACAATTACAAAAAGTAAGTAGACTACATAAAAGCAAAGATGAAAAACTGTTTCATCTAATGGCATTACTTTTTATTCCAATTCTTCACCCATAAAGGTAAAGCAAGGGCTTGATTTTGAAGATTTCTTGATAAAATTAAGTGTAGACCATATTTCCGAAATTTGTGCAACTTTGACCTCATGTAAATTGTTAATTGGTGAAAACTAAGAAAAATGCCTTGCTTCATCGCATGCACAAGTTCTTTGTGAATATGTATCAAAATTTTCAGCGTAGCCTCCGAGATATACAGGCCTGAACTCCCGAATTTCGATTGTCGTCTGTTTTAAAATAGTAGGTCTAAAATCGTGTGTGTTCTCACGGAGATAATTGAAATAAATTCCATTAAAAGATTATTATGTCAGATATGACTTGGTTAGAACCGTAAATTTTTGTTAAATGAGATAATGATTCATAACCGTTAGCTGCAGAAGTTCATTAATCGTTGAAATGTGATTTGTCACAATATAAGTACCCACACGAAATTTTAGGAGGCCTATGGAAAGTAAGCAGATTTTTATTTGCCATTAATTGGATGTTATATCCCTAAGCAAATAATACTTTGCATACCATGAGAATAGAGGTTGGTTATGTAACGAAGGGGGGCGTTAAAAGACTATTTGAAGTGTATGACGTCTTCATCCTCCATTGATAATTTTCAGCTTATGACACTCAGACTTAAATTTAGTTATCAGTATCCGTTTATAATTTTATTATCTGCATAACATTGAATTAAATTGTCTCCTTAATCTACCCAATTTGGTTTCAGGTCGTTTTTGTCGATCAATTGAATGTGAGGGAAATATATTTATTACAATCGTAGTAGAAAATTTAATTCGCGTCGGCAATTTTTCTTTCCGTTTTCGAATAATAATTGTCTTAAAAAGTCCTGCTAAAATAAGACGAATGCTTTTCCAAGTGCATAAATTTTTTTTATGGAACTAACGTGGCCCTTGAAATTCGGCATGTGACAAGAAATAATTGCCTTTCCATAAGAAATACACAGGAAGCGTATTTCCCGCGCTTTTCGTAGGCCGACTAGATAAAAGTGGAGGGGGTAGTGTTACGGCCTGTATATCTTGGAGGCTATGGTTTCAGCTTCCTAACTTGAAAAAATTACTTTTTGAATTTTGGCCAGATTTTTTCGATTGCAGCCCACTGTGCACCGTTCCAAAAACGAATTTGCTCTGCATGTTTGATTTCTTCGTGAACTTTCCTAGAGAAAAATTACAATCCGATCAAAGATATCCCTACATATACTTTTATTTAAAATAAAATGCAGGACTAAAAAATACCGAGAGCTTGTTTGCCATAGATAAGTTAATTTATGTTTTTCAAAATGTTAAAGTGAATGTCCCACGACGTCTTAAATTATCGCGGCAGTATAAAAGGATTTTTAACTCTCACTCTATTTCTGCAAATGTAATGGTCAGCAAATTTTTGCGTGCTAAAAATTAACTGACTGCCTCGAAATAGGAACGTATAAAAAAACCACACAATGAGAAAACCAAACGAGGGAGTGATCGTCTTTTTTTATCGTGATTCAAATTTTGCATAAACACTAGCCTCCGCACATAAATCATTCTCTCATGAGAATTTTATGTGAAAAAAAAGATTTCTCTTCTCCTCCCCTTTCTCGTGAACGGCACATTTCACGTATCATTTTCCACGAAACGACCCGTTTGGCTTCCTTCTTGGTCGCTCCCATTACCATCTCCAACTCCATTCACTACGTCTTTCTCCTCCTTATGCTTCTTCTTCTTTTTCCAAAGCTCTTTCCCTTTCGATTTCTTGCCCCTCCCAATCTTCTTAGGGCCATATTGCTTCCTTCGATTTACTCGTCCTCCTTTCGCTATCTTATCATCCTTTCCCTTTTGCGTTCCATCCTCCCAGAGGACTCTTATTTCCTCATCCCAATATCTCCCCTTCTTCTTCTACGACCTATTTCTTCCTCCCCTCATTCTACTCCGCAGTCATTATTTCCCTCGATTTCTGATTCCCCTCCCCAGTCCCATCCTCCATTCGACCCGATATTTCAGTCCCGATTAAATATTTAACGATTCCGATACGGCCGATATAGTTCATTGTATCGGCTGTTGTCGTTACTTCCGATTATTCAGATATTGTATGGCTACCAATGCCAAACATTACATTGTTTCAAAGAAGTCTTTTGCACACGCCTGAACAAAGTTGTTACTTTCCTTCCATATTATGTAAAAAAATGGAGATTTCTTGAAAGAAATAAAAATAGGCCTATGTAATGTAAAGAATGTAGGTGTAAATTTTGTAATATTTGGGAAATATAAAATTTTTAAGAGTTTAAGAAAAATCCCAGGTGCCTTGTTTAAATTGAATTTAAGGCTACTTATTTATTTTTTTACTTTTCAATGGTAAATACATATATATATATACGTTTCTGTTTCTGCTTGCATACATATGCATGTTTATATCCATGTATATGTATATATGCGTATTTGTGTAAGTATATATGTGTTTTTCCATGAATGGCAGTAAAAATATTGAATAATAATAATCTAGTTTTAAAGACTAATCATGTTAACTTTACTCCATCAAAATATACTCTTGTTTTCCTTTTTTCTTGTTCTAAGTGTGATTTGTATAATTTGTTATGTGAAACAATTGATATTGCATGTTCAAAGGGAATGCCAACGTAGGAGTCTTAGGAGTTCTCAAAATTTATATCATGATGTCATGTTCTGAAATTATTTTACATTATCGAGGTAAGTAACGTAACATCATTCACTAAACTCAACTTTCTTACAGAAAATAATAGTTTTTTTGGGGGGGAATGACGCCAATATTTAGTCATTCTCGTTCCAAGTATATTCTTGTAAAGATAAATGTTAAACCTAGGAGTAATTAATACGTTTAAATTATTTATGTTTGACGACTTTGATGAAAAACAACACATCGGCAACAATCGTTGATGCGATTATCGAATTTCATCTATTGAATAGTGCAAATCAACTCCGCTCCCGACCTGGGGCGCGATAGGGATAGCGTAATAACGCGTGCGCTCGCGCTATCGTTATTTTTGATCATCACTCATGGGAGCGAAAACGAGATCATAGTTCATTAAATTATGTCAGGTGCGTTCCACGATTTCAGGCTCAACTATTTGGTAGTTGAATTTCACAAATGAAAAAGTAGCTTGGCTTTCTTCCATAGATTTATTTTCCTGGTACAACATGTTTTGACACAGCGGTGTCATCATCAGGGTACCTGATGATGACACCACCGTGTCCCTGATGATGACACCGCTGTGTCGAAACATGTTGTACCAGGAAAATAAATCCGTGGAAGAAAACCAAGTTACTTTTTCATTTGTTATGTCAGGTGATTTAAAGCAATAGTTTTAATAGATGTGAAGTGCATTTTCTGGACAGTAAATGTGATCGTTTACCTTCCAGAGCAGTTTGTATTTTTGATAACGATAATGACAACGCAATAAAAGGACACATGATACCCTCCCTATTTTGAAGTGCGCTGTCTAGTGCACAAGGTCTTAAACGAACGGAAAGCAAGTACGCGTCAAGCAAGCTGTTGTGTCGCGAAGTGGGCGGCAGCGCACCAAAAGGAAATGGAAAGCTCTCCGAGAACCCTGATTGGTTTGCTGCCTCTCCTTCTATTCCCTCCTTATTTAAAAGAATCGCCTTCTTCCATCGTAATTTATTTTATTCTCGTTCATGACTTTGCATAATGAAACGAAATCACTGGGTAAATTTCCGCTCACATTTTATGCTGCTTCATTTTCGAGTTTGGCCTACTGTGGACCGCGGGAAACTATTTGTTTGCTTTCCAGTCTTTCTCATTTTTTCCAGAAATTCCTCCATTCCTTCGCTACTGTTCCTCCTTATTTCCTCTGGTCATCCATGCATCTAACTTCCTTCGAAAAATCTCTTCATTCCACGAATTTTCTAGATCTATGCCAACTTCTTCTTTTTGTCTTTTTTGTTTGCTACGCCCATTTTGACTCCTTTTTGATTGGGCGACAGAGCTAAAATTTCCTTTATCGGTCTACAATCATTCATTCTTACGATTTGCCCATAAAACTCCAGCGAAGAAATTTTATTTATTATTCGGCTAATAAAAATAAGAGTGGGAATTTACAAAGTGATTCGCTTTCAAAATGAATATCCACAGTTCCCACAAAAAGTGATGCCTGATAAAGTTTCGTATTAGCTTTGCGTGTTCTACTTTTGTTCTAAGATAATTCTTCCCGTTAGTTTCTTACTTTTACCCTTTCGTTCTCCTTGCACAGCTATTTCCTCTGACCGTTATCTTCCTCTTCTTCTCCCACGACTTCTGTATATGTTCTTCCTCTTTCTATTCTGTAGTCATTACTTCCCCCGAGTCCAATCTCTCATTCGACCCCGTTCACTCCCTGCGTTAAGACTCGCCTGGCACATATCGACCGATGTTGGCACTGCCAACAATTCATGGTACCGGCCGATCAGATATCTTGGGAAATATGTATACGATATCAAATCTTGCAGTGTACGTTATTCACAAATCTGAGAAAAAGTGCAAAAGCATGTTAAAATGTTTAGCGTTGACGTAAAATGTGTAGTCTTCTGCATCTATGCACTATCCTGCTAGCTGCCGCTTTGGTTTGTGGCAGGGCAGGTCGAGGCAAGAGCTGTGGAGGGGAAGGGAATAGGAAAAAGTAGGGAGGAGAGGAAAGAGTTGAATTCCAAGTTGACTTCCATTGAAGCTGAAGTTCCATTTTCACGCTCATTTACTTCCATCCCTTCTCTTCATTCTTCCATACGCTCCCTTAAATCCTCTGAAAAGTCCGGAAGTAACAAATGCAGCGCGCTGAAGCGTATACTCTTGGTGGGCATTCGTTCTCTTCCCATTTTAAAGGATGTTCCGCCGTATGCAGCGAAATTTATGCCATTGTTTTTCATATCGGAGTTACTTATAGAAAAACGTACTCAGTCTGACCTTCTACCCTGGTGGCAATTACAATGGTACATACCTTGGTTTACGATTTGCTCTGCTTGCGAACTTCCCGAAATGCGAACTTTTTTCATTATACGTTATAGCCTCAAAATACAAACGTAGTCTTGATACACGAATTGTGATTCTTTTGTGATGAAGCGTATTACCGACTGCTTAATGCGAGAAACAATGTATGTATAGTAGTTAAATTATTTCAAATGTGCACTTTCAGAGATGACAATCAAGCACCGAACTGCTAAACCAGTTGTGAGAGCATTAAGTTTCCTATTAAATGTTAGTTGACTTTCATTTTGTTGAAATAAAAGAAAATTTATTTTTACTGCCCACCGTTTATTTGAAGTATAAAAATTCCCACATTTCATTAAAAATATTTACGACATTTTTACGTGTTCCATCTATATTCTGTACTTCGCATACTTGAGAAGGTACACAATGTATGTACATCCATGGCATCAATATAAAATGAGGCAAATCGCTGAAATGTATGTTGCATGAGTTTTTATATTTCAAATAAACGGGGAAGACGCAAAACATTTATTTTATTTCAACAATGGTGAACTTATTTCACAAAATCTATCAAACATCCGTTAACAAGGCACGATTTTTATAATAATAATAATAATGTTAAACGAAATATTTTAAACATACAATTATGCAATAATTTTAAACATGATTTTTTCCCATTAAATCTAAATATAAGAATGAAGTCGGTTTCCCGTGGATTTTAATGGAGAACTGCGTTTCTGAGTTACGAAGAGGCATGAAGGAACCGAGTTCACCAGTTGAGGTAATACTATGCAGGATTGGTTTTCTGCCATCTTCAATGGTGTATAATCCTCCTGTGGACAGTTTCAATATCAAACTCGCAATCCTGTGGACAGTTTCAATATCAAACTCGCAACTCAAAATGGCTTACAACACTTATAAATCGAGCACTTTTCTATATTAAAATGATGTCGTTTTGAGCTTCGAATCTACGGCTGAATTTCCAAATATCTGTAGTTTTTTTCTTCGACGATAGGCAGGCTGTCGTCACATACGTACCTTGAGTATTTGTTTGTACCGTATATGTTCTAGTATCGTATTGTATCAGTATTGTACAATAATATTTTATCGTAATCACAAAATAGGATTGCGTAGCAACTAGGTAATTCATTTTGGAATATAGAGTTCATGGTCTAAAGGAAATTATTATGGTAATCTGTAGTAATGTTTAAAAACGTTAAAATAGCCATGTAACGCTTTAGAAGGACGTTAAGATAGACATGTAACGCTTTAACCTGCGCTGAAAATGGCACCCCGCCAAGTTGGTGTTTATTGACGTCACTAGGCAGTAAACGAATGACCGCATCACTCGAAATACGTGTTAGATTTCTTTAAATTTATTTTTATTTTATTTTAAATTTATTTATTTTAAATGCCTATGAGCTACATTAATTTATTTTTTACTTGTGAGTATGCCTTGCGAGTTTTTCAAATTGCCATACTAATTGTTTACTTCCGCCATTTATTTCCTTAAGAATGTGCCGGAAGTGACGTGTACAAACAGAAAGATGCCCTACTGGTAGAATTACGCATCGAGACATCGCTGCACCATCCACATCTTTAGGAGACGACGTGTTTGTATTAAAAAAACGATAATTATTGCATAGAAAGGGAGAAGTAGGACGATAGAGGGTAACTAGGTGAGGAGGGAGGTTGAGGGAGGGGGGTGGGGAAGGAGAAAGAGAGAGACAGCACGTTGGGCACAAAAAAGAACAAGAATCGAGGTCACTTCGCCAAAGGAGAATTTAGGCCGGTGCCAAAACACGTTCGCACACATACACAAACTGGGCCATGTCAAAGAGCCAGCGATATTTCTTCTTTTTTCTTCCATCAAAGTTTTTTTTAGTTGGGGAGGGGGTATTGCCGGTGCTTACCGGACGATCCCGATACCCTGTCGGAAAATTCCCTAGAAAATTGAATCCCCGATTTCCCTAGAAAATATACCTCTAGGCAGTGCCGGATTAACGCACTTGGGGCCTGTACAAGCAACGGGGCCCACGTTAATAAACAAGTCATAAGAGAAGAACGGGGAAAAATTCTCGGGGCCTCTCCGGAGCTCCCAAAGCCTCGGGGCCCATAGCCAACTGCCTACTTTGCCTTATATTGGTAACCGGCACTGCCTCTAGGGAATAATTTCCCTAGAATGCATTACCCCTGGGAAATGCTTTAAAAGGTGAGTTGCAGTGGCTAAAAGTACATTAATTTTACACCAAATGTAATTGACTGCGAGAGGTTATTTTTTATAATGGTTACACATATTTTTTATTGAGAAATATTTTGTCAGTCTCATTTTAATTAATAGTGATAACTCCATGGTTGTATAAATGAAACTATACAGAATACATTTTTGTTGTTATGAATACATATTTTCTTCTATATTCATTCACTCTATGTACTGCACACTGCACTCTATGCAATTGGTGTTGTAATATCTCCTACTCCTGAAGTTTTACCCTAAATTAGCGTTTTGTTCTTGGAAAATTATTTACCAAAGTCCGTTATTTTTAAAGAAAAAGTTCAAGGAAAAAAATTCTTAGAGTTTTAAGGTATTTCCTTAGGAAATAAAGTTTTTCTTAAAAAGAAAGTAAGAAAAAATAAAGTAAAAAGAAAGAAAGAAAAAAGTAAGGAATTTTCAATAACTCCTTACTTTTCCCTATGCTCTAGGGAATTCTTACAGGGAAATTTCCATCAGGGTAAGTTCTATACTTCATATTGGTCAATATGATACTTTTGAAAAAATCATTCTTTATCCATAAAACTGAAATTCAATTAGTTTTAACGCTTTAGACTTCCAAACGCCTTGACTGATTCAAGCTAAATTTGGAATGAATGTTTCTTAGGACCTAGGAAAATTAATAGGCTATATTATAAAGATCTGAGGGCACCAGTGGTTCGTATGTGGGCCATTTTTTTTAATTCTGCGTTTACGTCACTAGCTTCCTCCGCTAGTAACTCGAATGCTAGCAAGAATTGCGCCGTTTGAACGTATTTTAGTGCTAATCCTAGTTAACTTGTTTACCATGTTATTGGTACTATGGTTGGTGCTGGTGGTCATAATTTTAAATGCGTGAAAACGGAAGTTAGTTAAAATTCGCATTAAGAAAATGACGGGACAAGCAGAAAGACGGCATTACTACACCGAAGGGGAAAATAAAATTTCTCCAGGATCAATACGCAAGAAAGTACACATTTAAAGCTGTGGGCGAAAAGATTGCTCCAATTGTTTTTTTTTAGTGATTCCTGAAGAAGGATTTAGATCTCGTTCCGTAAGCCAATAATTTAAAGTTACGAATGCAATATTTATACCATTTTCAGTAATCCGAAGATTGGTTTGCTACAACTCTCTAAATTTCATGTTTTCTTAGATGGCCATGTTCCTATGGCCATGGCCTACTCCTTTGAAAATTCCTTATTTTAGTATTCCTCAAAATTTGCTTCAAACATTCTGTCTTTGATCCCGCTTTCCCGGTCATTTCTTCTTCCAGAATCCAAGATACTGTTTTATCTTACAATAACTGACCCGGTGGATGGCTTTGCGTGCCTTGGTCGAATGTTTACCATTCTTTTTCATTCGTAAACAAATGAGTAATCACCAAAACATGAATGCTACAACGGTCGTAACCATGGTGCTAGTATTGATTAGGGCGGTAAAAACACCAAAATGTTTGATCGTAATAATCTTAATTTATATCGCCGGCCACGGTGGCGGCGGGGTAAAGTTCTCGCCTGCCAAACCGATGCGGGATCGAACCCAGGCGGGTTCGAATCCCGCCTGGGTAGGATATCTTCACCTCCTAGGGCATGCTTGTGTGAGTTTGTTCATTCAATACATATCTAGTAATTGTCTTCTGCTGTTAGATATATAGAAATTATTATTATTATAGAATAGAGAGTCAACATCAGAAGATATAAAAATAAAATTTGAATTTAATTGCACAATTTAGGTGAATTCACAATGTCTGAAGTTCAGTTCATAATGTTTTAAGGTTGCAAAAGAAATAAACCATTCCTAGAAGTCCTTATTTATTCCCACACTGTTCATGGTTTAGTGTTTTTTTTGCTGAATGATTTTGATTGACCGTTCATTCACGAATACGGAAGAAATAAAGTAAAAACAAATGTTAAAATACTTTGCATGATATGAAATTGTCAATGAAGCGTCTTTAGTATCGAATAGGCAGTATCGGAACATCGGAAAGTGAAAAATCGATACACGATTGTATCGGAAAAACTTTTATCGGGAAATCTCTAATTCTTTTTTCCTCTCACTTTTTTTGCCCTCAATTTTTGCCCTACTCTATCTTTCTCTCGCCTCTGAGGTGAATCATCAATTTGGGGCGACATTCATCAGATTGCGGCGGGAAGAAAAGTTATGCTAAGTAGTCGCTTTTCGCATTTCAGACGCTCCTGATCGCATTCGTGCACGTCGTTTTCCCTTCTCTCGCTCGTTTATCACGTTCCTTTTTAGAGAATGAACGTGGGATGGGGAAGGACGGGGTGAGTCACGTGGTACACACCTACGACATTAATTGGCAGAAGGGAAAAGCGCTTTCTCCCTCGATTTTTTTTTATAAAGAGGGCCATTTATGCCTTACCGAACTTATTGATCTTTCCTCTTCTTACGAGAGACTTGTCGTACTGCTTTTGCAAAAATTTGTTTGCGAAACAAATGCGCAGAAGTCTGCGTAACGCAAGTCGGTTTTTAAGATTGGCACCAACGTGAACTTCGAACTTAAACCTCGAGTTCTGTAGCACTACGAACGGTTTGATTGATATCGTCACAATTCATGGTTATTATTAATTATCGTCACAACTCACGGGTTATGGGTAAATACCTGAGAATCGCCTTAAATTCAGGTCTATCGTGGGGGAAACACATGTGAAACATTTTCGGCACTGCATTAAAGAGACTAGGATTTATCAAGCGGATAGTAGGAAGGTTCTCCTATGAAAAATTGAAAGAGAGATATGCTCTTCTGCTCTATTTAGGCGACACACAGTGGGGCCTAACTCCACTTTAGACGGACAAAAGTCCAAAAATTTTACAATCAACTCCAAAATAGGCATGTGTATGTTTTTGAGATTGCTTAAATGAAAGCTGATATCAAATTTGCAATATTTATTGTATTTTATGATTATTTTTGCAAATTTTAATATTTTTACAATTTTTGACAGTAAAAGTATTTTTCAGTAGAATAATCTGAATGAATCAAATAAAAAATGTTCACGTAAATTGAGATGGCCGTCGAAAATGAATCTGCTATAAAATTTACAAAATTATTTTTGCAATCACCTTTGCAAAATATTTTCATGTTTCATAAAAAAATTAATACGATTTGCACAAAAGTTTCACAGGGCTGAGATTTCAAAAATCTCAGCCCTGGTGTAACAAACATCACCACTTGTACCTAAGAGTGGACATAATAAATATAGCATCCAAATTTGACTTATTACAAATTAGTAATAGCTTCATAAACAGATGTTATTGACGGTACTAGCATTCGCTTTCCATGATTGAAATTGTTTATATTATAGTTTACCCGTTGCCATGCAGCCATAGCGGCCGGATGAATTTCCTCATCCACCTCTCGTACATAATAACTTTTATATCGTAACAGTCCTTTTGCAACTCAATGGCAGTTGATTTATTTTACAACCTCTAGCTCATACTTAAATGAATAATGGATTATATAAATTTTCTCAAAATAATAAAACCTTTTCATTTTGAAAAATCAATAAATTTTCAGTCGTGATAATTAATTACTCCACGCGTATTTTCTAAACAAAATAAATTTTAAAACCATATTCACACTATACTTGCATAATTCAATCGATTGATAGTTTAAAAAATAAAATATAGGACACCAGTATGCTGTACTAATAGTTTCAAATCGACCGTCCAATTCGGCGTCTGCGTCCGTGGGACAAGTGCTCCACTATTCTCTCACTTTGACACTCATTTCTACGCGCAAGTGCATACTTACCATCCTGTGTTATACACCGCTACGTAGTTCAAACATCAGGTTACCCAACCTACTATTTCAGAAACCCTAATTCAATCTTTCATATTTGGACTTTTGTCCGCGTAAAGTGGGGTTTTGACCCACTGTGCGACATCTCGAATACACCGCTAGCATTTGGCACCGTGGACAGAAAGATTTAATTCGCGAAGTGAATTAAATGGAAAGAAAATCCGCACGCTTTGTTTAATAACTTCTACGTGTGAAGGATAGTAGTGGAAGGAAGTGGAGGATATTATTTTGACTCTGTACTATATCAGATTAGAAGCGAAAAAATACGAAAGATTCACTGCCGAACTGATTGGTACAAAAATTCCTTAAATCCACACACCATTAGTGATTATTTCAAAAACGGCGTGACGCTCACTTCAGACAAATAATTAATGTAGTTAGAGCGAAATATCAATTCACCTAAAATTTGATGAATTTGACTTCACTTTAGAGATAAAAATCCCATCTTTCCAATGATAGAAAAATATTAACCCTTAGCCGAACAACTACTATAAGCTGTTTTACATGGAATAGATTGTAGGCCTGTGCGATTATTCGATTTATTGAATCGTCGATTCAATTATTTTTACAATTGATCGATTATTCCAGCACATCGATGTCAATTTCGGTAATTGACTGGATTGTCAATTTTTTTCAAGTGTCAATTGTTGCTCAATTGTCAATTTTTATGAAATCCACAATTATTGTCCTGTAATTGATTAATTGACGATTATTGACGGTGGTGACGGCCACCCCTCCAGAAGTTAGCAAGAAGATATCTAGCTATCCCGGCAACTAGCATTGCGTCCGAGAGGTTGTTCAGTCTCGGTGGAAACATTGTCATCGACACATGCCATTGTCTGTCGGCTGCAGAGGCTGAGGATCTCATGTGCCTGTCTTTAAACAGCGATCTACTCCTTTAATTAATTAATAAAAGCTAACTGATTGAATTATTTTGTTGTTTTTCAAATTAGTTCTTTCATTCTTCTCGCTGCCAAAGGAAAGCCTTTGAAAAGCTCGATCCAATTGAGTCCTGTCAATTAATTGGTTGATGTCAATTAATTGAGCAATGACAATTTATTGACATCCATTTCGATGTAAAGCATTTGGCTTTTGTCTATTAATTGAATGACTTCAATTAACTGTCATTTCTTCAATTCCGGACATTTGAATCGACCACATTTACAATTATTCTCATAATTGATCGATATTGATTTTTTTTCGATAATCGCACAGGCCTAATAGATTGCGACTGTGAGCTCCAGAGGGAGAATATTGAATAAAATATGAATTTATAAAAATTAAATTTCGTCAAAAAATAAACGGTGTGTAGTTTGTATGTTTTCTAAACTATTTATTCAAATTAATGGGTTATGCACCGCAGCAGTTATTACAGAATCGCAAAAAACTTCTGTTGTGAAGGCGTTTTCACCGTACGGCGTGAAAAAATGAGTCAAGTTAGAGACTGATGTAGATATAATTATTTAATTACTGAGAATTTTTGTCATATATAACTATGTTTTGGCACCATTAATATTACAATACTTACTTCATTCATATTACAAGCGCTGAACTAAAAAAATAAAATTCGAATATGGTCTCAATTATGACTAGGGGACTATCTCGCCCAAACTACCTTAACTTGCAATTTTACTCTCCCCCTTCCTTGTCCCTATTTCCTCCTCTTCCACTGCTGGTGTCCTAACACCCCCTGCCACACGCCTCAGTAGCAGTTTGCAGGGTGGTATTTATGAGTAGATTAAGCATCACAAGACAGAATTGCGCTTGTGTCGGGATAAACTCGGAGCGTACTCATTTGAGCGTTCTTTATTGTAATAGTTTATGAGGTTCCACCGCCTCTTCGTGAGTCAAATGGAATACTAAATTCCAACTAGTTGTTTGTTGCTTAAAAACCCTGCTTTCGCGGATGACATACATTAGCTATTGAAAACCAAGATAAAGGCACAACATATGCAGATAATTCACGAATATATTTTTATTGAGCATTTTTTTTTGGCCATAGGGGCCGACAAAAGTGCTATTTGTATGGAACTACCGCATTTTAATTTCAATTATCGCATTAATTACCTAATAACAAAAAGAAGGTGGTAAAATACATCTATTTTACTTTTAATCAATTCTCTGCCAGTTTTTGCTATCTACTAATTAACAACTTATCGTGAAAATGGCATTTGTATTGGTTAGAAAAATAATATTTTTCCCCGTATTTCTCCCATTCTGGCTTTTAACACTATGTAATTTTAAGTTCAATTTGCCAGAAAAATAACATTCAAAGGCATCATTTTGTTGTTCATATCAGATAGAGGACATGTTAACCCTCAAGTGCTCAGAATATGAACTACATTACATATATGCCATTTCATCTTAATTGAAATAACAACGCTTCTTCTCTCAAATTTGGACATCTAAGGAACACGGAAACTAATTTAATGCATTTATTTTTATTTGTTATTCTCCATCTCTTTTCATGCTCACCAATAGTTCTCCATCCTTTTGTTTTGCTCTCCCCTCCTCTCTTCCGTCAAGGTATTATTCCTTTCCTTCTTCCGGATACCCTTGACGTTTTGTATCAACCTTCTAAATGTAGTTTTATCGTGAATGATTTTATCCCCTCTTATGCCATGTCTTTATTTATACCTTGTACCCACTGGCTGTCATAGTTACATCCTGTTTTACTTTATAACTTTTAAAAATTTATGCTGTATTCATTTCCACAAAACTTAAATAATATATTACGACGTAGATGAGTCGTTGAAGTTTTGTATCAACCTTTTAACTATAGTTTTATTCTGCATAATGTCCTCCTTTATCTTCATCTCTTCCATGTCCTTCTTTGTTCTTATAGGACTCAGTGTTTTCCGTTCTTACTCTTATGAACATGGTTTAAAATTCGTTTTGTGAGCCTGCTGTTTTCCATCCTCGTTTTCTCAGTTTAAAAGATGTGATATTGTTCTCCTCATTCATCTATACCTTGAGCCAACCATGTAGCACAGGTAATTAAAGAATCTATTTGCTGCTATTTTAAAAATCAATGGAATTTCCGTTATCCTAAGCAATTACGGAATTTTTACGTCACAACGTCTAAAAATTCAATTAACGCCATCCAAGAGATCGTAATTTTTAAGGTCTGACGTCACACCAAGGACGTTGTCGAGAGTCGAATCCTTCCCTATATTAAGATCTCAAATCTAGAAAAAATTGAAGAGCGTTGTTCACAGCATGCGCATTTCTTTCGTGAAAATAATGCCGTTCAAAGAGGTCTTTATTTAGATTTCAGACTCGTTTTCCTTCCGCCTGCAGCTTAAAAATAAAGCTTATCTTAGACATATGACCCAGATAAAGTAAATAATTACGGTTTAAAAGCTCAGGCAAAGCAAAAGAATGATTCCAGCGCACTCCATTAACGATAATTAATTCAGCACTCTTGGTTCTCGAAGAGGTCAACGTTCAAAATCAATTTATGATATATGTAGGTCACACTGGACTTTCTTTGCCGTCAAAATAGAGATGACCACGTTATATTTCATTCACCGAATAGGGCTATGTACTGAATATTGTTATCACTGCAATCAAAAGTTCTCATAAAAAGAAGAAATAGTTATTTTGACGGCCGTCGGTGATATTTAAAAACGCTTAATTAACTTGTTAAAACTTTAGAGTGGCATATTTCCACGCTTTGCCAAAAAAAGGACACGGCGTTTTTCGGTTCTTATTGGTTTTAATCAAGATAGCATTTTGCAGTAAACGTCGCAGAGTGTATGAAAATTTAACTTTTCGGCTTGTTTTAATCTCTCCGGCAATATGTACTTGGCTATCGAATATTACCAATACTGTTCTTTTTCCCTGTCACATTACCTTTTTTTTAAAGCCATTACCTTAGGGTAGATATTATGAAGTTATTTGATTTTCTCTGCGTGTTTTTACGTGAAATGTCTTAAATTTTCGATGTTTATAGAATAAAAAAACACGTAGAAGCGATACTGCCAATTGACGTAAAAACCATTTCTTTAGGCCCAAACTTTTCCCGGTCTGCAAGTTTTTTCACGCACTTAAAATTTCGCTTGACTAAGTAAACAGACGATAAATTTCAATTAACAGACTTAATTTATTTCACATTAAAGACGAATTCACAACTATAATGGTGTAGATGTGTTAAAGTTCATTTGCACTGCTCTTGAATTCTCTGAGTCAAAATCAAACGTATGATTTTGATTCAGAGAATTCAAGAGCTATTAGCAAGAGCAAGAGATATTTAAAAAAAATCAAACGTATGAAAAAACGTTTGCACCCTTGGCTTGACAGCGTAATCCAATGACGTGTCTTTTGAAGTGAAGTGGATATCCATAAAAAAGAAATTATTGTAGGTAATTATGATCAAAGGAAATTATTAAAAATATGTAAACCATATTATGGCCCCCAGTACTCATCCTTCGTAATCACAGTTTTTGCTACTAAATGCCTTGTCTCCTAAAGATACTGTCAATTTGCAAGTAACATAAATTTACCTATGTAATACGATCTCTGTGGCGAATACCGATGTTGTGTTAAAAGAAAATAGGATTATCTGTACCTGAACGCATTCTTGTGGAGCGTTGCGTTAAAAGTCTCAGAAACATGGACCATTTGAAAGTTGGAATGGAACAGAATCAATTATTTGAATCTCGGTTCTGGAGGCGCTGAATGCTGAAGATCAAATGGACGAATAGGTCCAGGAGGTGCGCAGAAGAACAGATGAGGAGAAAACCATATGGAGCACTTTTCATAAAGACAAGGTCCAGGTGGATTATCCATTGTACACTTTGAGAGCTAGCGAATTTTCCCGGAGCATAATTGAAGGGAAAATGGAAGAGAAAACTCCTCCTGTAAATCCGATAGGGGAATACATAGGCCAGCTAAATCGGGATTTGAAACAGAGGTGATACAAGATCATCAAGGATGGGGTAGAACAGAGGGCTGCAGTCATCCGATCTAATAATGATGATTATGAATGCATCGTAATTGGCAAATAATTTCTATTTTAAGGAAGAAAAGAATATGTCTAATTACCCATGACTCGTGGAGTTTCTCCGTTTACTTTAGATAGCAGACACCGATCTTGGATCATATTTGAAATATTCTTAAAGCGAATTCTTGGAGATATCACGCGTGCTGAACCAATTAATTTTGTAAAAATCGTCGAAAAATGTTATGTCCGCCATCAGCTCACTCCTCAGGTCCTCAGGTTTCCCCAGCCCACATTTTTAATTACCTCCGGTCACATTCCGAAGTAGATTTGATCTTAACCTTCGCAATTTATAGACCATAAAATCAAATTCGGAGGCTAAAAAAAATCAAATTTGAGCCCTCACGCGCAATTTAGTTCAAGTTTCAATGGGTGCATTCAGCCGACGGAGCTGCTCCGGAGCCGTTCCGTTTCGGCCGAATGGGTAGGCTCAGTGATCGCTCAGTGTGAGCGGTCGGCCATCTTGGTGAGCGGAAAAATACTCGCTCACTGCTCACTGAGTGGTAAAACATGGCGGCAATATATGAGCAGAAACTACATTACTCGAGGGAAAAGTAGACATTAAGGGAAAACATAATGGATTCAAACCGAATTTATTTTATTTCAAAATTACGTTTCCTTTTCCCAAGATGTTTAGTCTCGCAATACTTAGCAACATTAATTTGCACTTTATGTACTCTATGTACATCGAGTATGTTTCTATTCATATCGAAAGTTTGTCATCGCTTTGAAAGACGATGAATTAAAAGGTCATGGCAAAAACTGAAGATGTATTTTATTATGTACTGTAAAACTTCATCACGCCGTTTGAGGAGTAAGAAGCCAGTTTATCTACTGATTTGGATTGGCATTTGCTACTTCAGGGAAATTTATGTATTTTTCTAAAATTCAAATTGCATCCAGTTGTACATGGTTGTCCATATTTATTATAAACATTTCTACAGTTTATATGTTGATATTCACGTATTTATAGATGATAAAACCATTTTTCCTCTGGTTATCTCTTTATCGGCAATACCACTCCGGATCGGAGCACATAACATTCACCAGAATTAGGGCGCTCTCTCGGAGCGCTCCAAAACCTTAATTTGAGCATCTCCGGAGCTGCTCCGTCGGCTCAATACGCCAACTGTCTTAAGTGTATTTCATCATATTTTAAAGTCGCAAAAATAAAATAAATAACCCACTAAATCCAGTCAGAAACAGCTACATTAGATACAAGTCAGTTATGTCTCATGGAAGACGAAAGCTTAATAAACGTAGCAAAAGAACAAAAATTCACTAATAGACACTTGATATCCACGATACGCATCTATTGCTTCATTCAAATTCTTTAAGTACTTGTTTCAAGGACTTTTCTTCACGTTTCAACAAGGACGTTTGACTTCAAGGACTTCAAGAACATGTTTGCACATACAGTAAAAATTTAGGGAACTGCATAAACAACTTTCTCAATTTAGGTTATCTTTTCGCATCAGGAGAAACAGACTCACCCGTTTTTGAGGAGTAACGCAGGGAGTAGCCGTGAAAGGGAAAGTTGAAAGACGAGGGAATTGGTAGGAAACAAAGTGGAACATAGAAAGGAGTAAGTTGGAAGACGATAGCTGGGAGAATTGACCAAGGGAACAAGAGTAATTTCTGCGAGAAGAACAGTCGAGAATATGCCATTATTTCGCTGGGATCTTAAGAAAGCCTTCTTCGGTCGATGAGAAGTTAAAGAGATGCCCTACGCACTCAAATGGCAGGGATAGTGGGTGGTCTTGGTCCCTGTCACAAGAGAATGACGACGCATTAAAAAAGCTGGGAAAAGTAAGTTCAGCGATGGATGAGTTAGTTTACAATATTTTGCCAAATTGTTGACGATGGATGTTGATGAAAATTTCAATGCGCTATATTGATAATCACGATATTAATCACGAATACTTCACCTTGTGAAAATTCTTCGCAATACAGGAATAAATCATTACTTTACACGCAATTTGATTCTAAAAAGATCCGCCCAATGTTTCAACCACAAAATGAAGGAGGAAATAGATGGAAATATACAATACTCTTTCACAGAGGAAAATTGATACCATTAATACGCGCTTTCGGCCATATTGGATGGATTTAATTTTCCAGTAAATGCTTGGAAAATGTCGTGGAAAATAATAGCAGAATTGTAGCGGTACCATAATATTTTAACTAGAAAAATGGCATGTTGGTATAATTCACAAAAAGCACTGAATTATTATTCATAAAATGTATTGACAAGGTGCGCGCGATAGCCATGTTAGGTGTGATCATTTTAAACAGAAAAAGGCTTCACTTACGTTCCCCAAGAGGTAATCTTCTTAAATCTAAGGTTCAACAAATAACTGTCATGTTCAAAGTCCTTGGACCAGCGACGCTAGAAATGAGAGCTATCTGTTGAACCTTGATCGGATATTTTTGGAGTAAAACGGCGTGGAAGACTCTGTGTTATAACCTTTGATTCCATGCTTTTTATAAATTTTGGAACACATTTACTTCTATTCCCAAGAGTGGTATAAATAAATACACTAGTTCTACCCCAAGTTGAAAGGTTGTGAACGTGGAGTGTATGTACTTACTTTGATCTAGTGCAATTGAGACCCACGGGAGAAATCACGACGATAAATCATCGTAAAACTTGGACAGCAAAAAGCATACACAACTGGAAGACTTTGCTATCTGGGAAGTAAAATCATTGGTGATGAAAGAAGCCAGAAGATTGTGAGTGCAATAGCCAAGGTAAAGAAGGCATGATATTAGGTAACGAGTCTATCAACCAGCTAGTCATACGACTTTGAAAGTGAGACAGAAAGTCATTAAAACATATTTCGAGCATGTTCTTATGCTCAGTGAAGCCTGGACAATGCCTTTTAAGAGACTCTGTGGTGTAAGAAGTAAGGTAAAATCTTTACCAAACTTTATATAAACGATTTTTTCGGGCTTGACTTCGTGGAAGTGATAGATATTTATTTTGAATAAAAAACTTTGTACATTTCCACACTTTATTCAAATTCACACTTTAAAGACATTTACCAATTGCCATTAAAAAACAAAAATGGATTGAAGTAACCCATAGAAGTGAATAGCGAGGGAATAAGATGGATGTTTTTGTCCAAGATTACAACAAAGAATGTCGTACAGGTATGTAGACATATTGATTTTATGTTGATATAAACCACATGATTCTGTTACATGAACCGTTATACCGTTCCATATCCTAATGGCTAAAATGAGCGTCGATAATTGATTTGCAGTCGTTCTACAGGAAAGTGAGAGGAGATGCACACCATTAATAAAATAATGGATTATGCATTTGTATAAGTGGCTTCGTTTCGTAGAAAGAAGGAGATGGAAACCAATGATTCGTATCGGATTGATTTTTTGAGCATCCCAATATCTGCGGAAACGATTATAATCCTTCGGAAAAGGAAGAATTGATGCGAACGAAGTTCAGAACCTGTTATGAAAGCCGCCAGCTATAATCGTCGATCCATCCCGCAAATTGCTCAGGACCAAATATTGGAATAATGTGTACACATATAAATATATATATCTTTAATAGTGAAAATCAATCACGTACAAGAGGGTTTTGAAAAGAACGGAGACTGAGGAAAGGGAATGGACTTGAAGAGGCTGGGAAATGGATATAGAGAGGTCTTTGGAACGAATTGTGTTTGTCGATAGTCTAGCTGGACGCCATTTGTGATGTGAGTTGGAGAAAGGCACTTTGTCAAAGAGGATTCTGGGAAGAGGTCATGTTGATCGATGGAGGTGGGGGAATGGGAGAGAATGGAGAAGAAAAATTAATGTACGAAGGGGAATGTTTGGCCATTTGTGTTGATTCAGAGAGAAAACTATGCCTACGATATTAAAGAATTCTTAAGACTTGTATGTTATAATAATCTTTATTACGGGCTACTGCCCATTTTCATCGAAAATATAAAATTCCATCATGAACATAATAACAATAAAATATACGCAAGTGTAAATATAACTGTAAAACGGGTTGCATTTGGAAGCAAGTTTAAACAAACGGCATAGAAAAAAATATATTAATTTCTGAGGCATTTGAGAAAAAATGCGTGTAATAATTGAGATTGAAAATAATGTAAACTTTTATAAAAAATCAATTTAACTCGAAAGATTGTTGGCTAGATATATTTGATATGTGTTAAAAACAAATGTTTTTCGAATGTAAACCATAAAAAATAATTTTCTCTTTCTAGTGAATAAAGGTAGCACATTAAAACTCATTTCACTTAATACATCATCTCAGTGAATCTTGTTTTTTATAACAAGAAAATAAAATAAAAGAGATGATTGTCCCTTCCTACAGTAAAGTTTTGCAAATTAGTCTTCTCAAATGCGTTCATTTTATGGTTACTATGCACACTTGATTTCCTCATAAAATATTCCTTTAACTAAGGCAAATACCAAAATGCACTTCGTAGTTGCTTAGTCAGATCTTTGACAGTGTTGCAAATATGTATAGAAAGATAAGTTAAATATAGCAATTTAGCGATTTTTTCAGTATGCACGTAAATAATGAGAGGTGGAAGAGAAAGTTACTGTGCAAATCAATACTTGAATGAACGTTTTCAATGACCTAGCATTTGCGATTAGTACTTCTGATCAAAGTTGAAGGTAACTATTAAACAATGTTAAAATGTATAACCGTGTCATTTCAGGATTGTGGTCTTCGAGTGTTAAGTCCGTTTTACATGGGGCACGTAATTGCACAATCTGATGTACGTGCGAACGTGCATTTTAAATTGAATCGTGTAAAG
Source organism: Pyrrhosoma nymphula (assembly GCA_963573305.1). Classification (NCBI taxonomy): domain Eukaryota; kingdom Metazoa; phylum Arthropoda; class Insecta; order Odonata; family Coenagrionidae; genus Pyrrhosoma; species Pyrrhosoma nymphula. The sequence continues at coordinate 60,992,642 of OY754339.1, read as the reverse complement.
CCGTGAATTGCAATTACGCATGCGCGAATGCATGAACGCGAGATGGCAAAATAGCCCTGCTCTAATTCGAAAATGATTGCACGCCCGATTGAGAAAAACATGCAGTTTGAAGTTGTGCAATTTCGTGCCCCGTGTAAAACGGCCTTTAAGGCCTAACAAATATGTGAATAACGTGACAGCGAAATTTGCACTGAGGAAGAAGTAAGATTCTCAGCAGCGAACAGCAAATATCATGAAATAACTTCCAGACAGAAATACTGTTTCTCTCTATTGTGGTTTCACCGTAAAATGACTTGAATCAAACTTCATTTATCTTCTAGCTTGACATCATAAATTAAAAATACCTAAAACACATCTAAAGATATATATATTTATTTATTTATTCAATCAATGAAGAATCACACGTGGTGAAAATATATAACAACTAAGGCGTCACAGGCGTGACAAGCTAAAACAAATACAAACAAACATATAGCCAACCACAAAAAAGGAAACTCACACGTTTGTTGGATATTTCGGCAGCCCGACTGCCATCTTCTGAATTGTATTGTAAACTCTATACAATTCAGAAGATGGCAGTCGTGCTGCCGAAATATCAAACAAACGTGTGAGTTTCCTTTTTTGTGGTTGGCTATATGTTTTAGCTTGTCACGCCTGTGAATCCTATTTCATACATATTCTGGAAACTTGAACAAAAATTGTCCTCTGTTTTCTGTGAATTACTAAATAGTATTTTTATTTTATAGCCCACTTGTTAAGTCCCATCTTCGATCTACTCAGTCGTTTTCGAGGAAATTGGGAGATGAGCAAGTACCATTTGAGCACAGGCTCTGGTAGAGTCACACTAAAGTTTAAATGTAATACGATATCTTCGGAAGAATAATGTTTTGGTTGTTGAACATAATTTTTTAAGTATTGTTTTGTTTTATTCGTTGCTTCTTCTTCCTCTTTGCTTGCCACTGTGCTCTTGAGTACGTCACGTTTCTTCTCTTTTTCTCAACATTCAAAAATCACTTTTAATCTTTTTATCGAAGAGGTATTTCCAAATCCTACTGGTTAATTTCGGCTCTTCTATTCTCACTAAGCGTCCATGAAATACAACTCTATTTTTCCGCATGGTATCCGTAATTTTTTCTCTATCCAGAGATGGGTCATGATTGTGAATTCTCCTATGTACTCTATATTTTCTGAATTAAATAATGGGTGCCGCAAATACGGCGATGAAAATATTTTCCCGTGGCAATTTCTACGTATTTCATCGCCGTATTTGCGACAGGCATGAGTAAATTAAAACGTGGTTTAGCATGGCATAAGTACTGATATAGGATCCAACCGGATGGGTTGTGACCTCTTTGATGTCCTCTGCTCCGTTTCATTGCCAGCTTTGATTGACCCTAAGGGCTTAACATCTAGTTACCTTGTAACTCCTAAATTGCCTAGATAGCGTAAGAAGTCCGTGCAATGGCCCAAAAAGGTCCGTGGTTCAAATCTTAGTCCAGGACGATTTTTTTCTCGTAGCAGTTTTTACGTGTTTCTAACGTGTCTGATTTAGGACTATTTTTTTCAAGTTCCAAATTTTCCTTTGAGTCTTTCTCATCTATTGCAAGGCATTAGCTCCATAAAGGGCTTCTGGTCTCACTAGGATATTGTAGTGTATCAATTTGGCATTTATGGTTAAGGACGTTTTGTCATATGCATTTTTCGCAAGTTTTTAACCCCTTACCATTTTCCCTTGTTTGGGTTTTAGGTAGAGTATTTAACTGCTTATGCTGTATTCTACGTATGTACCTACAATATAATAGCAAGATGAAATACATGGAACGAGAAAATGAGGCTGGTAATTAATTAGTAAAAGTACAAACACTACGTAATCTTCTCATCGAGCTGAAAATACAAAAAAAACATACGGTCTACAGAGAACTCGGTCGGGGAATTTTCAACATAAGGGTGAGAAAGTACCATTTGTGCATGAATGTGTTAATTCATTTAGGTATGATTCAAAATATGAGACAGCGAAAGAATCTGGGTCTAATTTTTTAATCGCAAACGTCGTTCGATGTTCTCAGCCGTATAAACGTTTGAATAACTCATCCATGATTTCGGGGGTCGTGGGAGTGTGGGACATTTATGAATCGATCGAGTATGGAGAAAGACTATAGGTTCAGACATGACGGGCCGCGATGGGGGCGGGGGGTTTAGTGGGGGAGGTTTGGGTGGGGGAGGAAATGGGGAGGGTACACAGAGGATTTTTGGTGTGCAGGGGGTTAGGGGAGGGGGTGAAAGGGGTTGGAAGGGTAGGGGATGGATTTGTTTCTAAAGTGGAGCAGGCGGAAAGCGAAATAACTTCCAGTCCTCACACCCGCATTGACTGATAAATTCTAGGTCATATATTGGGAGGCTATACTGACTACAGCAGGCCCTCTCGTCCCCACCCTCATCCCCGCCCTATTTCATGCTATGCGCAAAGAATTAACTAGCCTCTCACGACCAAATTCATTGACGTGAAAATACTAAGGCATAAAAAAAACGTTCGAGCATAGAAGTGGAGGTGCGTCGAAGTGCATTATTGTTTTTAAATTAAAACCAATCCTTCATCAATGATGACACGAATTATTTTTCATTGTGTCTAGTGAATGTTTGTTTTGTTACCGAATGCATAGCAACGTAGTATGAAACAAGTTCCACTACTACTGTGTGAGTCAAAACCAGTAGGTACAGAATTTCACAATTTTATTGTTTAAAATAATACTGCTTTCAATGATTGAATTCACCTTTCCTATTAGAATACAAAATTAGGTTACGTGATGTACAGATTATTTGACCAATATATATTTTTAATGAACACTCATTCCCAGTCATAAGAGCCGACTGAAACGTCATTTCCATTAAATTGTCGCAATGATTTCAGTAAATCACTTATAATTGAATATTTAATACGGACGAGAGCCTAAATTTTATTACGACCCAATTTCCTCATGTTGCTATGTAAAGTACGATGTTATTATGATAATAAGCAAAGTATGTATTTGTTTTTCTTTTGAATCACTAGAGTATGTATCAAGTGAGAGTTTAAGTTTTAATATGGTGGAATCATCGTAAGCGTAAAGTGTTTTTAGAGTCATTTAAAAAAAATATCTGTTTCACTTGCCCTCTAACAGTTAACGTAAAGAAAGTTGTAACATTCTGCGTTATTTTTACGGAATAAACTTATATATTCATGGACTTAATGGCATGAATGGATGAGGTAGAAAGAAAAATAGTATTTTTCTACCATAGTAAGCTGACATTTGGACAAAAAATCAATTTTTTTTTCAGGAAAGTGAAAGGCGATTTATTTATTTCCCCTATATATTTGTTTTTGAGAAAATAGTGAATTTCTGCATTTATTGAAGCCAAATAGTTATTAGTACAATAGAAATGGTGCTTCAGCTTTCTCTTCAACCTTGAAAAAACATTCAAAACTACTCTACTTATTTACATTAATTGTTTATTCATTTTATTTCTATTAGCTAAGGCTCTTAATCAGTGAATGAAGTAGGTCTTAAACGCCATAAAAAATGAGGGTTCCTCAATCTTTCTGTCTCATTTTAAGTCAGGGAACTTCAATCCTTAATATATTTCATGTTAGGAAGAGTTAACAAAAATCCCAGCTTCTTTGTGTGCGTTAAGTACACAAAATACAAATTTAAATATTAGTTAAACTTCATTCATAAAATTTGTCCTCTATTTATAACTGGTGGACGGTAAAAAAGAAAGTTGTCGTGATTATAAATTTTTATCATAAAAAGTTGAAATAATTTGGTATTTTCAATTCCTACTTCTGTATATATTTGTGGTCAGCTATTAATGAAAAAGGGTCATTGAACTTGTGTCGTTTATTTCCTAATTTATTCCAGAAGTGATCTATTAACAGGAAACAGCAATTACGTTTGCAAATGAAACGATTATTTGGTATTACCTACGGAATAATTTCATGAAATGTTACCAGATATATAGAAGGGATGTTAATTTTAGTACCCTCTAATAGACCAGAACATCATAAACGGTCTCATTGCCGCAATGCACTATATCACCGCATTTGAATATTTTTGACCATAGAATCCGAAATCACGTTCCTGAGCTGCAATTACTACTCCGTCCAAATATGTCAGTTGTAGTTTATTACCAGAGAAATGAAGGCATTTTATTCAAATTGGTAGCAGAGCACACTGTGGATTTAATTATAAATTAGCAACTATTCCTCAACAATTTGAGAATCCGGACGAATATAATGTTCACATCAACAACATTCAAAGCTTCTTTAAATAGGTGATAAACGTAAAAAGTGTTGGCGACTTCGTTTAGTCTCTGACCTTTGTAAAAGATACTCTGTGATTTTTTACGCCTGCATAATTTTCCATGCACGAGGTCAGTAATGAGGGCTCACGCTATTTTTCCCTCGCGTGTGGATAGACCGATGCTAGTTAAAATCTGGTTTACTTCGTCGATGAATAAACATGCTTTTGGCTTCAATGATGCAAACGTGCATGAGGAACGAGCAGAGAAGGGATACGGTTTCCAATGGCCTTGAAATTAAATATTGTGGAGTGCCAAGTGGAATGCCAGAGTGTGAAATGCTTTTGGACCACTGCCATGTACAATGTGCAGATTAAAGTTACAAATGAAATATAAAAATTATAAAAAAATTAAAAGAACAAAGGAAACGAAATACGAGATATTTTACGTAAAAATCACAAATGAAGTTTTTTTTTTATAAGCAAAATTTATCATAATTTAATAAATGGCACATAACTTTTCAACAAAGAAATATATCCAAGCAACCAAATCAAAATTGCAAATAAATAAAAACAGCTCCAAACTTTAAAGGTAAAAATCTTGAATGTCTATGTCTATGTATTTTTTACATTTAATGTCTGTAAATTTACAAGTATGTAACCAAACAGAACTGTCAATCATTTATCATCATACATCATTGTTTATAGCCCAGAAGATGGATGAATAAACATCCGAATCGTCGGAAAAAGTTTAAAAATAAAAAATTATTTGACCTATACTCGTGAAATTTGCACCAGTAAAAATCACAGTCCGTGGAGCCATGCCGGTAGAGCCCACGTATCGTATCATGTTGTGATATGACGCTAAATTCCTCCGTTCCCATCAATCTAAGGAGATTTGATGCACTCATAATATATTCCTTGAGTATTGTCCGTAATTACAATATTCCAAATGCCAGCATCATAAATCATTGGACGGTTTATCTCGAAACTATGGAAAGATAAGTTTTATTGAAATCTATTATTAGCATATAAGTATAAAAATGTATAATTTTGACAACTTTCCTCGTGATTTTGGTTTTTACTTGCATGAATCTATAAATAAAAGAGAATTGCATAAAAATTCATTCTAAAATTAGTTTTCCAGTTGACGCAGATTTATAATTTTTCTTCGTATTCTTAATTTTATGCACTTTTTTTACTTTTTGTATTTTGTATAATTAGGAATCGAGAAATTGAACGGATTTGAGAACCTTTTTGGGATAAAAATGTTTTAGGTTTTTTTCATGCTTAGTATCATGCTTCGCCCCACATAAAAATTAGCAACCGATGATAAAGACAAGTTCAGGAGTTAAAATAGAACTTACCCTAACAAACACACATCGTCTGATTTAACATCTGCTGGATATTTCAATTTAACGCACAAGGTATCAAGTTATTCCTTGACTAAAAGTTGATTTCGTAAAACTATCCGAAAAATACATCTCGAGCAGTTTTTGCATACTATGGGAACTTCTACGTTAGGTGAAAGTGCTTTCCTACCACTAACTATTTTTTAAATATTGGCGATTTAGCCAAAAAGTAATGATTAAAGTATTTTATTTTTGAATGAAAAAAATTTATATAACTATGGTTAGCATTATATATTATATAAATGTTAGAGATTTCTTTGTATACCTACAGCATTTTTGGTGAAGCAGGTGCAGCTGTTAGTAAGCAATTTCCCTTGTGTGTTTTTTGAAAAATGCATACGCTCGCGCCCTGTGTCAGTTAGTGGAGAACGTAAAAAACTTGCTTACCATCTATTGGCGCACATTGAGTCATTGCGTCTAGCAACTGAATCATACTTACACACGCGTAACCTATTATATTTTCTTGTATATGTGCATCGAGTAAAGTTAAAAGGCCTATTAAAGCAATACTTTAGGGGCGAAAATAATGGAGCTGACTTGAATTTTGAAACCTGTGGATGACTTTTTTAAGGATGTACATAGAACCGTAAAAATCATTCTTTACCAATTGTAATCATTGGTCATGTAATCTCTATGTTTGGTGGACTAAATTACTCCATTCTACCCTGTCCCCTGCTTACCCCGTTTATGTCATTGCAGATCTTCTGTTTCATATGTCGTTTTAGTTGGCTTATGCATTTTTTTATCTCGGTCTTTCTCAGGTGACTTTCCTTTGTTTTTCCTTTCCGTTAAAATTAGTTGTGTTTCAGAGTGTGGGCCATCCATTTGGGCCAAGTCTTCTTAATACTTCTTAATGTAGTTTCTCTTCTGTAAACTTTCTCCGATTAAGGCTAAACATTATCAAAACGTTCCACATTTTATGCGCTTTTCCAACACAGGTATTTTTTTAAATGATTGAATGAGGGTAGTGGGATAACCGATAAGAGATAATTGCTTTTTCGCATTTGGAAGTACAAATCCACCGTAGTCAGTTTTTTTGCGAATAGAGAAAGTAATTTATTTGCGGAAAGTCATGCATTTGGGATGATATTTATCAAAGTGATGAATGGACGAAAACAAAGAATTGATTTGAATGAAAGATTATTTTTTGCAGCTTTGGAAAAAGTGTACTGAGAGCCATAGCGGTAAGTTCCGGTTTTATCTTTGGCAAACTTTAACCCTCAGATAACGAACGCAGACTTCACAGGATGATTACAGAAAGAACGGGTTTCATATGTAAAGTCTTCAGACTGTAATTTGACTGTTATGAACGCTTTTGAAGGTAGAGTTTATCCACGTAGGATAGTATTCCCACAAAATGCCTCAATAGAAACAAAAAAACATGCCTAGGTCTACGAAAATTGCGTGATTTGGAGCTTTGACTGCAGGAGCGTGGTCAATTTATTCAGTTCTGGAACGTGGTCTATGGCACAGGTTAACACAGAAAATTATCCTTCAGTTCACTGATGCTTTTGTGACAACCTAGACCTCTGTTATAGATGAAATCATTTAAACGTTGTGGTTAACCTCCAACATTTGTGGTACATGGATGCGCATTTACAAGCCTTCACATGGGCTCTGATTATTGTCTGCAGATATTGTGACTTTCTTTATTTAGGGAAGTTCTAGGAAATGAAATGCAGCTGTAAACCCCTAATCACACCAGATCAGGAAACCCTATTTATTCAGCTTGTAATTACCACATGTGGCAATTTGTTTATCATCTGTAAATAAAGGTGTTAACTTTCATTCCACTCATCAATGCTCTGGTGCGAAAATAATATTTTCAGGGAGGACGCAAGTGATCGTGTGAATTAGAAAATGATAGCTTGAGTGATTACTCTCCCTATCATTTGAGCGATCGCGGAAAGCGTCCCTAAAGAGATTCCTGCCGAGGGACGGAAAAAATGATCGTCTGAATCAGGCTTTAGATAAATGCAAACAGTTCATTTCAATATCCATAGGTGGGAATTATGCCATAAAGTTGTTTCCGGCACGGTCCTACCTCAGTTCGCTGACAGCCATGGTAAATATTACATCCCAGTTGGATTTCTGAAGTAATTAGCTTGAATATGAATAGAAAAATGATAAAAAATAAATAAATAGTAAATAAAGACAAAAAAATTCTGATTTATATAGTAGATAACATTGTAATTTATTAATCTCGTTCAGTATTGTTTGGATTACTACACTTCTGGAGGGCATTCTGAACTGTGAAGAAGGACACGCTTTAGTAGAATAAATGGCTTGGAAAGCCACTTAAAAGTTTAGGGGCGATGTCACATTGTGCCGGCTGCTGAGCATGTTGAACAAGTATCTCGGGATCAATTTGGAAAATTTCTCCCGACACAGAAAGGACAAGCCGCACTTGGGGAGCGTGGAAGGTGGTGAAAAGCAAATGCAGTTGAAAGTGGGAAACTTTTAAGTGGGAAGAAGTTTTAAGATTTCAATGATGAATGAGGAAAAACAGCCGCATTACCAGATATCCGGGAAATACGAATTCCTCACACAGAACGTGGATAATCACATAGAAGAAATAATTTGGCCAGACCAGGATTCGAACCTAGACCTCTCGATGGATGGGATGAACAACAGAAACAAAATCGCAGGTCGCGTTACAGCGCTGGTTGTGATGAATATAACGAAATAACAATTCACTTACACTGAAATAAACAAAGAGCGATGTACATCAATGCGTGGTTTTCACAGAAATATTTTTTTTTGCATTATCGGTTTCAACGCATAGGCGTTGAAACAGATAATGCCAAAAAAATGCTAAGGCGTTGATACAGATTATTTTACGCTAGTGCAAGTATATATCTATCAAAGAAGGTATTAAGCCATGCCAATGTCTATTGATTAAGGCTCGCAGTTCCATAAAGTTTAATCACTGTGCTTGCTTTCTTGATAAAATTGAAGAATTCGAATTTAACTATTTAAAAAATCCTTTTGAATAACAATGCACAAAAATTTGTAAATATCACAGAAATTTGTATGGTATACCAAATAAGAAATTCTATGAAAGTCCCTTAATTTTCTGTTAAGTAACGAATAAGAATTTTGTAAAAATTATACATTGTTGTTTATTATCATTCAAGTAAAATTTTCACATTGTTGAAGCGGATTTCATTAATTTCAAGAGTGTGTTAATGCAAATTTCTTGTACTTACCTCACCTGCCTCTGTTGCCCAGGGTTAACCCTATTTTGTCGCATTAGAAATCCCGCACTTTTTACAACACTGCAAAAATTGACAGTAATAGGACGGAATAAAATGGAAAACTCTATATTTGAATCCCGGTTAAGTGAAATGAATATTTCATTGTGAATTCCCTCATTTTTTGTGCTGTAGTTTGCGTCAGTGCGCGTGACTGCATAACATATAATTTACACGAATAGGCCAATTGCTATCAGACACTAGCCAAAATGGCGAAGGGAAAGAATGCGATGATTTCTTGAGGGTACGACCGTGATTTGTTGGGTAAATCATAAAGCAGGGAATTAATCAGAGCGTCTATCTTTCGGACTCAAACGTTGGCTAAGGAAGTTTATTTTTCGGTCTCGTTACTAGTTTAATGGCTTTCCGTGATTATAGTTCGAGCGGAGGTGAGTGCGGTAGAAGTACCTACTGTGTTTGAAGGCTGAGGAAAAGAAAAAAGTAGGAGTTAATGAAACGAACGGCAAGCACGTGATCGGACCTGGAAAGATACACATCTACCTTAATTTACATACGACCCTGCACTCTGTCGTAAACGTGTGTGGCAGGGGATGCAATGAAACCATCCATAAAACGAGGGGAACAGGGGAAAGGTGTTTGAAGAAGGAAAAGACAGAAGTGACTTAATAGTGAAAATAATCCCGTGAATCCCCTGATTTTTATGGGTGACATATGAAAAAGTGGTAAGTAATACACTAACTTCAATGATAGATTTAGGGTTTTTCCGGCGTATTGTTTGGGTAAATTCTTCTCGATTGAAATTTTCGCACTATCCGCCGTTTATTTGAAACATGAATCTTACACGCGTTTCAACGATTCAATTAGACGTCACAGGTGTGAAAAGTGAAAACTCAGACACAAATAGAAAAAAACTCACAGGTCAGTTTTTTTATTTTCGGCAGCACAACCACCTTCTTCCGAACAAGGGAAAGTGATCATAATGATTTTAGTAATGATTACTCTCTCTTGCTGGGAAGGAGGCTGTTGTGCTGTCAAAAATAAAAAAAAATGACGTGTAGGTTTCTTTTTTTTGTTGATTTTATTGTGTATGTTGTTGAGTTAATTTTTTTGTACAAGGGTTGGGGAAGCTAGCACTAACGGTTAAGGTCTGGAAAAGGTAAAAGTAGAGAGGGTGGGTGTAGCGTGAAATTGGGATGGGTGAGGATAATTACATCGACGTCAAGCACTTGGAAGGACAGATTAACTAGAGGAATGACATTCGAAGGTGTTCTTGTTGAGCACACTGGCCTTCCTCTTCTTTTGTTATAACATTTAACTCTGCTCCAAAGCATGTAGCCTTTTTCTTTTATTTCAACAATGATAAATCTGTTTTACGAAATCTCACCAGAAACCATTAATTAATTCTTCTTGGGATGTGAACATAGTTTTCCGCAAATATGACATTTCGATATAAAAGACAGAAATATATTATTTCCTCATGTTTTACCAATTCTTTGATTTGACGCTATCAAATTTAAATTCCAATTTCGAAAAAAGTTTCCTGGAGAGGTTTGATTTTTTCTGATATAGTTAAATAAGGGACATGTTATTTTTATATGTAGCCAGGACATGTATAACATAATATTTTAGTCCTTGTACTTTCGAACCTTCTTTAGTAAGCGTAATTTGCAATTTCTAAATATTCGTTTCACTTTCCATAAACCAGGCAACATTTAGAAAGTTTTAACTTTCCACGTTGCTATTTTCACACAGTAAAATTAAATATGCTATTTCAATACTCCACGTTGTTATTTTCACACAAAAAACTTAATTATGCCTGGGGTAAGTGGCTAACGAAGATAGAAAAATTGTACCACAAGGAAAGTTAGTAATTTCAGCCAGGAATGGTTCAAGAAAAGATAAATCAGTGTTTTTCTATTTGTTATGAATAAATTGCTTTATATAGCGGATATCAGGAGAGTGAACGGCAATAGAATTAAGACAGTAAGCTATAACCATTATTTAGTTTCTGGGAAATCGCTGCAGTTATTGTGTTACAAAAATGCGTTAGTTCCAAAGAATGCTTTTCCAAAGAAATTTAACGCCAGTATTATGTGCGAAAAAAGCGAGGAAGTATGGTGTTGCTGTTCGTATAAAATAGAGGACTCGTTCATCTAGAAGTAGCCAGGATATGTATAAAATGAAATAAAGCTATTTTATTCATGGTGGAACTACGTTGAAGAGGCGTAAGGTAGTTGGAAAGAGCTGAGGAGCTTAGGTTGAGACGTGGTCACGAATGAGCAAAAGCTTAAAAACTTTAAGAAAGTGCGACGCGAAGCGAGAGGGGACTTAAAGTTTTAGATTCTCTTCTTTCGAGCAAGCGTGCGAGGATAATGGAAGACGGTTAGGGGTTTCAGGGAAAAGTAGGCAAAAAAATTGTCAGGTGTGCTCATCGGGGGCTTTTCCATTCAAAGACGGTGAAGTTAGCGCTGATCGGAACACAGATTCAGCGCAGTCGAACGTCGATTAATGGCGCATGTGTGCATCTGCAAAACGTTGAAACGTTTCGTTAATTGACTCCCAGTGGCATGTAGGTAGCACTCTGTGGATACAAAACTGTCAATTCACAAATTATTTTGTAAATATTTTACAATTTGCTTCAAACCACGTTTTTGAAGGGAAAGATATTTGCCTCAAAGTAGTTAAAAAACTGTACGCTCTCATAGTTTGACGCCTTTTTGAGTTTTTTGTTTCTAAATTATTTCATACAATTTTTTTTGTCTTTGACAAAGTAATTTTATTGAAATAACATTAAAGTAAAATGTAATTACTTTTTTTCTTCTTGCAAGAGATATAGGTCTATTGACCAATATCTCTCGAAAGAAGAAAACCTTCATAATAAAAATGAGGTCATGAAATGGAATCCTGTAGATATTAAAAGAAAATATTTTAACATATTTTCAAATGCTAGATAAAACAAAGATTGTAAATTATTTTTAGATCCTTAACAGTATTATTAACAAAGTTTGACTACAATAAGGCTGTGACAGGAGACAATGAATGGTAAACTATTTTATTCAATCGTTGCTTATAAAATTTGATCAATAACAAAAATGTTAAAAATTAATTATTTATAGCATATAGGAATTTATTAAATAAAGTTGAATAATTGGTTGTCGTCACTTGTAGTTGGTAGAATAGGAAGACCGTGGAACGTGGAACGATCTAGCACCACACTTGTGGCTGATTTTTTATGGATTTGTTAGTATACGTACATTACGTATATTGTCATACAAAATTATATTACATATTTTTAACACTCATAATTGAAAGTCGACCTAGGATGACAACATATGTAAAAGTTCCACCAAGTATTAAGTAATTATAATACGGACTAGTATCTAATAGCAGCATAAAGACCCAGTGTCTCCTGCAGGAGACATGAAAATTAACATTATTGCGATAAAAAAATAATTTTTTTGCTTATTTTTCCAACAATATATACCCCATTTTAAACAAAATATTCTAACTTCAGGCATTTTTTAAAGCAAAAATATTTCCAGGACGGAGGAGGCTAATGAATATCGGCGCATAAATCTACAATCACGGTTGCCACTATCGAAGTTATTTTCTTCTGAAACACACTCCAACACATCCTCCAATATTCTCGAAATTTGTTGAAGTGGGCTGCCTATTGCACAGGGTCTGAAAAGGCTGGAAAGAAACTATATCACTGCGAAGTGAGGCACGTACTTAAGTGGCTGGAACCCTTTATTAGCGTTTGTTTTTGCACACATTTTGTGCAACAATGGCTTTAAGACATGCAGCACTGTGTAAAACGATACACTATATGTATAGGGGGTACAATCTGTGTTCCTAAGAAGCCAATGCCCTATTGCTTTGTAGGAATTAAATGTCATCTCCAGCACTCACAATCCTACAAACTCGCTTAGGTCTGAAGTGGAAAATTCCCGACCTCGAATAGACTCACTTATAACAATTTCACCTTTCGTAAATATATCATTTCTTTAAGCTTGTATGAAAAATGCCTTCCTGTCCCTATGTTGCTACTCGCTTTACACTCCAATGCGGAAGTGTGGGCACCGCTATCATTTTCTAAAATTTTGTCTGGGAAAAAAGCCTTCACATTTTGTTTTCCCAATGTAATTGTGATGCACTATTTAAAACAGTAAATTCTTTTAGCTTTTGCACTAAATCTTGTAAGGCTGCAACCTAGTTATTTGAAATGTTCTGTTTGCTCTCCCATTTGTAGTCCATCGATTTGGAAAAAAAACAAAACAAGGCGTTAACGAACGATTGACCAAAAGGAGGGCAAGGGGCGGATGCCATTTGTATTGGAGTTGCATCACGTGCTGTGTTCCCACTGGATCGTTCGTCGCATCCCTCCGGTCTCACTTAAACCTTTCAAATCCACTGCATCAGACTTTTCCCCCATTACTCTCCATTCCTACCTATCCAATGGCCACCTCATCATGTATCCTCGCTTTCGCTGAACACAGCACCCCAAGGCTTCACTTATTCAGTCACTTCACTCTCTTCTCCTTTTTCCCAACTCTCTCATCCTCTGGCACCCTCTTGCTCCATTTCTCACTCCGTTTTTTTAAAAAACTTTTTTTATTAAATTTTGTTCCATCGACGACGAATACATCCTATTCCAACCTTCTGGGGGAGATTGGCATGCATCGCATAGCGCATACAAACACACTTATGCTCAGAATAAAGTATGTGCCGATGCATTCATTATTTAGGATGTTGCCATGCCCGTTTTGTTTTTAGAGTTGCATCAAAATCTTTTCCGCGTTTTTTTTTGTTTTCATTATTTTTTTTAATGTAAAAAATTAAGAGATTTCACTCTGTTCAGTGATGCTAGTCCCATTTTTTCTCGTGCCGCTTTCTAAAGACTGCCCTCTGATGGAGGACCCTTCCCTTTTACTGGAATGTTGTTGGGGTAAACTCATGGGGTGGAAGAATTGTGTGGCGAAATACCACTGGTTAAATGTGCACGTGATTTATTCAACTACTGGGGGTGGGAAAAATCTTCATGAGGAAAATGTACGTCAGTTTTTTTATCTTCTCTTATATGTTCTTCAATTAATGCTTGATTTTAAATTTATCAAAATATACTATTCTAGAGAAATAGATCATAACGAAAATAGATCAAAAAACTATGATCACTTTAAAATACAATAACTTGGTGAGCCGATTCTCTTTTAACATTACTCAGGTCATCTGATATAATGAAATAATATTGGTTATAGCTTCATCAGAGTCATCAGTGCCTCAAGAAATGTTAAAATAGAAGATTTAACATGTTATTTTCAAATGGAAAATAACAAAATGATCTCTTTTGCAAAGCAAAGAGTTTGGTTCAACTTTTCTTTCCACTTTTCCTGGTGCATGAAATATTTTGTTCTTTTAAATGAATGATTGCATGAGCAATTACTGATCATTTGAGAAAACGTTTTATTTAAAACATCCCCGATGGTTTTGATGAGTAGACCACATAACCTTGAGAACTTAATGTGTGCCAGTTTATTCGGCCCCGTTCTGATCTTCAGGAAAATAGGTTAAGGGACCTAGTTTTATTCCCATAAAAGGTTTCATGGCTATATTATGGAAAGCGTGGCTACCAATAGGGACTTTAAGGTGGAATATATTACTTAATTGTGAATTTAGAATGTAATAACATGCAATTAAGACAATGAGAAGTGGAATGAAGTGAGGAGAAGTGAGCGATTGGTGGGCTTGCGAAAACTTGTTTATTACCAATGCTCTAAATAATAATATTCTCAGCACGTGCACTGTGAAGTTTCTCCACGACGTTTCTGAAATAAAAATTACAATAGAACCGGTGATTGGCCCCCAGATGTTTTATTATTAATTTATTTACTCGAATTTTCGAAGTGATTTATCCTTCTCACTCTTACCATCACATTTTTCTTCTTTCTTTAGGAGTTTGGTTGAGATATACCATGCGTTAATGAGGGATATTAAAATTGTTAAGGATGACTGAAGCAAAAATTCAAAGAAAAGACATAGGACCAGGTAATGCTAAAGTGGCCAGGTAATGCTAAAGTGGTAAAGCTAAATGACCCATCAGTGGGGGCACACAAGCGTTTTCAAGGAATTTTTCAATGCTTCTCTTCCGTAAACACCTTCCACTATCCATTTTCCTAATATCACTCCAAGTCCTAGGGATGAGAATTATTTCGAGAAATCTTTTAAAAAGCTTCCTTTTACTTACATGTGGTAAAATCGCTTCGTGTTGTTTGATATTAGGGTGGCTCCACCGGGAAAGGACTATTTTGTCATTATATTTTACCTAATTATACAAAAACAAGTCATTTATTAATATTAATAAAAAGTCATACTTTTTCACAAAACCTTTTTGCAAAATTAACTTGAAATAACATGGTTTATCATTCAAGAATTAGAAAAACATGGGGAAAATGGTATTTTTCTATCTAAGCAGCACATGTTTGGAATAAACTTATTATATGAAGTTAATTCTCCCAGGAAATTAAATGGTAGTATAGTTTAGACACATTCCCATTTTATTTGTTTGTGTCATTAGTAAATTACTGCAATATATGCATACACAATACGTTAATTCAATAGAAATGGATCTTAAGTAGACTTCTATTGCTCGAAAAAGACATTAATAAAAATATATTCGACGAGTAATTTGCATAATATTCGCGTTAATTTTATCATTTTAACTGCTAACGCATGTCATAAGTTAAAGCTCATTTTTTAAAGAATACAAAAATGTTCAAATGCAGTATTTCTTATGACTTACACCTCAATAAAAATATTAGTTTTTACTTATGTTACTCATTCATAATGGGAATAAAATAGTATATTCCGTGTTTACATGATACTCGCAATAATTCCAAACAGAATATATCTCGGCATTCAGAGTTTTTCGTTCATTAAAGTATCGTTACTTATTGTGTTCTCTTTCAGGGGCAACACTTCGACGTCGACGCTATTCAACCAAAGACGCGAATGAAATTTATCATCATTGTATTTCAGGCCTGTTTCGAACGAATCTGCGATAAACACCGGAAGGGCAGTGGACTGATTTTTTTAAATTTTTATTTTTCACAAGGTATGGAATCAGCAGTAAGCCACGCGATCTTCCGGCACAATGCGGCACGTACGTAATGAGACAAATAATGGAATAGTTCTCGGATTTGTAACCCAGTCATTTATATAAGTTTGCAACCCACATAGCATTTAAGCTTGCGAGGGGAGGTCTATCTTGTAGGATGAACCCGCCGTTATGAGAACCTGAAGGGTGCTCTTTTATCGTAATGTATAACGATGTCTTTCACTAAACCATTTTTACTCATCTGAAAAATCACGTAGATACTCCTTCCCATGTAAAATTTCTATATATTTCGCTCAATCATGCCCTTATCCGTAATTATCGAGGGAAGTTTCATACATATCCTTGAATGTAAGGCTTTTCTGATGTAAGTGAGGAGGAGAATGGAGAAGGTGCGATGGATGGAAAGAAAGACGAACAAGGGAATGCCTTGTATGGAAGAGGACGAGATTAAAATTCTGGAGAAGATTAGAAGGAGGCACGGTAGGTAGCTGGAACAGGTAATGAGAGGAGAAGAAATGCTTCAGCCCGTGTGAGAAGGGAAGATGTTGGAAGATCAAGGAAAGGGGAAAATGATATTACGCTTCATGAATGGGATGAGAAAGGATAGGACGTATACTTAGCAGAAGAATAAAATAGTATTAGGAGACAATAACCTACGGCTTAAAAGGTCCAAAACCCACAGTACTTAGACCACCCAAATAAAATAAATGTATGACGCACATGAACAAAATTATGTGGATATAAATGTGTTCAAACTGAAGAGAATATTCCATATAAGAGATAATTGTCATATATTGTCTATACGTGAACAAAAATTGAAATACATATGGAAGAGATCATTTTTTTTTAATTTCCCTTCTATATGTATCAAACAAATCGTTTCAGGCTTAACTTTGTGGAACATTTTCATTATTAAAGATAGAAGATACTTCAAATATTATGAATCCACACTTTTTGGGTTTACACATTTTTGTGCGTTGAAAAAGGTGGTTTTTCGTCTAATTTTGCTAAACATCTCTTAGAAAGTGGAAGAACTAGTGATTTTAAACATGATTTAATGCATTTTGAAAGTACGGGAGACAGGTTTAATTTTCTGGAAATGTTTCAAATTGTAATCTCATCGAACACATGTTTGTTAAATGACCACATGTTTGACGGTCATTCTCCTTTGCTGTACGTCGCCTTTTCGCTAAGGGGTTAACGCATATTTGAGTAACCCATTCCAACCCCTCATCCCATTCATTGCCATTCACCGTGTTTATTGTTTGGTTATTGGTTATTTGGTTGGACTGATAGGTATTTGGTTTGCATCACCTCCAACCTTCACTCCCCCCTTCCTCCCTTGCTGTCTGTCTCCTTTCCTCGAAGAGGTGCACTCATACATGAGTAACTCATCCCAACCCATCATTTCTTTCATTGCCATTTACCGCGTTTATTGCTTGAGTATTGTTCCGTTGCACTGATCTTTATCTGATTTGCTTGTTTACGCCACGTTCAAACTTCACCGCCCCCTCCTCAAAATCAACCCTAGATTTGTCTTGTTCCTCCATTCCTCCATTTCATGCATGAAAGAGGATAAACAGTCACCCATCTCCCCGTGCACCTGGAAAACATTCAGCGTATGTACTACAACGAACACAGCATACAATATTGGCTACGAACTCCTCAAATAACTACGCTGATAGTATTCTTCAGGCTTTATGGTTTTCTTATAAAATGCGTTCAATGTTTTTCAGACCCGTTGAATTTCAACGGGTACCTCCAACTGGTAACTTATAATTTTATTGATTGTTTCAGGCTTGACTTTGGAGAACATATAACGCATATTTAGGTATTATTTTGAGCATTGGTCAATATTTAAGAAATAAATCTCTAAAAGACATTACCAATGTTTTGTCGAATTTATTAACCTACTCAGGTCTTAAAAATATAATAATAAACCAACTAAGGACTTGATAAATAACTAATTTTGATCCATTAAAATAATTAAAAACGTGGTTATATTTTACTTATTTTGAGATTGTATGTAAAAATAAGGGAGTTTTTCATTCGCTCTAGAGCGCTAATCACTTTGTAAGACAACAGCGCACTTTCCTTCCATTCGTTACAGACGCAATTATATTTTCCCATTGTTACAAAGATATATGAATAAGTAATTCTGTTACTATGTTAAATTGCTTGCTGATGAATGCTGCTTTGTAATTTTAAGACAGGTATTACATACACGCTCAGAATAAGTCAAAAATATTCAAGATCTTGCGTTTTTAATCATTCACATGAGTTTACTATTTATTTATAAAATCCTGGTTTTGCTTATTTATATTTCCCCTTAGGAGATCAACAAATTTGTTGAAACCTTGGATATGTCCGCTTGAGTTGTTTCCTATTAAATATTGACCACTTAGAAATAAATTCTAAACAGACATTAATCGTGGTCCAAAAAAGAGGAGATTCTTGTATACTGTTTATTTCATAAAATTAATTCTATAATGCTATTCTTTTAACTGTTCAATAAAATCTCTCCCCTCAAACGTTTTAAATACTCACCTCGAGATGTTGTCCATTTTGCTCTAGTTGGACACGAAATGTGTATCAATATTTCGTAAAACGATATAAGATTGCCGGTTTAAAGAAGAATCGTGTCCAGAGTGTCTATAAACTCTTATTTGACTTTTTGAAGCTCAGTAAAAGTCGCTATTATGTCACTGTTCCAGAAATAGGATACCAAAATTAAGCAAAAGCCAAATTATTCCTTTTTTAAATATTTTTTATTGGAATAGGCTTATTTTTGAAATATGAACTACGAAGCTCTCATATATATTCATATGGATTATCAAGTTACGTTTATATTGGTCTCAAATAACTGTATATGGTAAATGTCCTCCTTCATTGATTTTAGTGAACGTATACATTTTTTAGCTTCTATTTCGAGTATATCTAGTTGAAGGACACCTTTTGATGCAAGCTACATTAATGCGGACCATTGAAGGTACATTGTCTTACATTTTAATTAATGCATGCATCGTATTCTCTTTCAAACCGGCGATTCCATAGCATTATCCTTTTTTACGTGACACGTCCTTATATCACCTTAAAGGCAGCCTTGTTTCGCTCTGGAAAACCATTCTTACTAATCTCTTTTCCTTCATTAACATACTCCTTGATAATGTCTTGCAAGTTGTGCGAGGTGAACTCAACTCTGAGAATAGGAAGATTACATTCATCAAAGGAGATAAAAAGAAACATGGAGAAAACCCTTAAGGAGTTATATACCGAAGGAAATGAAATGCTAATTTGATCTTGAACAGGAAAAGGAATATTTTTCATTCAAGCCTGTACTCATTTAGTTCACTGGCGTGTAAATGAATCAAATTTTGCTTTCTGTTTTTTTTATTAGTTATGAGCGACGTATTTTGTATTAAATATTATAAATAACTTTTATCTGCAGTCCGCAATGCGTAAGACTCTGAATCGAAGGCAGTGAAGCATTTCACACGCTAAGTAGTCACTTGTCTTTTACAAGTGGAGTTTGAGGAACATGCAATCGAATACTAACTGACACGTCGCTCAATTAGCACGAGGCAGTGACCCATACGAACATTCAAAGCAATTGATCATTACCGATATCGGTCTGATCAGATGGCAGAAACCTTCCCTTTGTGAATTTCTACTCAAGCAAGTAACGGATTAGAAATGATATAGTGGCGAACGCAGGTTTACCTAAGGAACAGATTGTAGTGCAATGGAAACATGCACATTTTGACCTTTCAAACGTACCTACCGTTGAATCTGTCTCATGTGAAGAAAAATGATCACTTACTTAGATATGTGTTTCGCGAGAGGCAGTTTTGCAGCGTAAGTCACGAGAATTTGTAAGTTGCTTGCGACCTTATTCCCTCCCTGCGTGTACTACTGTTACATCAGTCAAACGGGAAAACATGGATGATGACAGGGTAGTATTATTATCAGTATGAAAAAGGCCCCAATCTGTTATCAGGAATTATAAATTTGAGCTACTTCGCGACCGATAAGGCCTGGTTAACAGTAGAATGTCTCCCAGCTCGGAAGGTTGAGGTGCACCATTTTTCATAGCACTGTACCGTATGCTAAATGTAATTATGGTGATGAATGCCTAAACTCGAAAGAAATGAAATTTACAGGGATTATTTTTGCCATCCTAATCCTTCTAAATGTACCAATTTCGTATAGTTACAATCGATATTTATTAAACTCATAGTTATTACGTACAGAATGAATAATGTTCGTCATCGGAAATGCTACCTCAGTCACCATTGTGCTTTAGTATATTAGTAATCTATTTTGCAACGATTATTTCCTTGGTGCTTCAGCTGAAAATATTTTGCTGATTTGCTTCATATATAAAATTGAAAAATGTGTATTTTTACACGAATTTTTTTTGTCCTTGTCTATTGTGGGTTAAAACTGTCTTTAATTTTTAATAAAGATAAATAATAATGATATTAATTCAACCTAATTAACGAGTGGTAGTTATATTCAGCAAAAAGAATACTTGTATAAATAGTCCATTACAAATTTACAAGAAGCAGGAATATAGTTACCGTAGAGGATAATTCTATTTTAAAGTTTCCTTTGCTAGAATATGTGTGACCGGTGCAGAAATTCTTTAAAACGAAGTCCAAACAAAAACTATAGCTTTGGCAGGGCAGCACTATTCCAGTGTTCCATAAGCTGACCAAACTAATGGTACTGTATAGCATTCAGTATTATGCTAATTGAATGAATAAATAATGAATGAATGAAAAATGAACTTAAATATTAACTATATTGTATTTTCAAGTTACTCAAATTCAAATCTTAAAACCATTAAATATATTTATAGCATTCAATTTATACAATCATAGAATAATATGCAAGAGTGACAATTACAGCACTTACTTATTCCTGTTCAATATTTATGAATAATGGAGGATGTGCGTAGACTTACGGCGTTTGAAATGTGGGTTTAGAGAAGGATGGAGAGGGTGAGCTGGGTGGCGAGGAAGACGAACGAGGAGGTATTGGATGTGGTTAGAGAGGAGAGGAAGCTGATGGCGGGGATTCGGAGAAGGCAGAAGAGATGGATGGAGGAAGTTTTGAGAGGGTAGGGCATGTTGAAGAGGGGGATAGAGGGGAGAACACTGGGGAAGCGTGGAAGACGAAGCAAGCGAATAGGAATTCTGGACGAAATTTGAGGAGGTAGAAGATATGAAGGATTTAAGAGTGATCTGATGACGGTGCATCCTTAGGAGGGAAAGCGAAACAATGTTCCAGAAATTAGGATGAAGGAGCAGTTCGTAGAATACTTGAATGAATGGATCCTAACTCTCAGCATATAAAATACGAGAACATTTTTCGCAAACGAAAATAATATTGTGAGGGCTAGAAATGTAAACTTTAATTACTACCGTTTAATAATTAACAATCACATCCTAATTTTAAATACAAAAACATAAAAATCTAACTATTTTTGAGCTTGATAAAGAGTAATCGTATCACTAGTTCCCCAATGTTCTTCTAAGGCGGGAAATTGATCACCATTAGTAAGAACAAAAAATATGAAGACATTCGATAAATTAAAACAGAAAATTTTTTTTATATACTTCCGAAGGGAAAGAACAATGGAGATTCTGGAGATACAAAAACCTTATAACCGAGAATGGTTTTCAAAGGAATAAAATAATTCTTCCCCTTATTATTATTATTGTTATTATGCTTTTTCTCGCTGCTACGTTCTTTCCGCTTTCCGTGTCGTGGTTTCAGATGTGAATTGAGCACGCGACACTTTGCTTCACAGCTGGCCGCATAGCGGTGAGAGTCGTTGTAAGTGGTAGGGTTGGCAGCAGTGATGGGGAGTAAGACAAGAAACGGAAGTAAAAATGGCGTAAAAGACAGAACGAAGTAAAAAAACTAGTGCTGGTCCGATACATATCTACCGATGTTGATATTTAAGGAAACATCGGTAAGCATTTCGATGTTTCGAACTTTAAGGGGAATAAATTCAACTGATATTTTTTAGGACTGAGCCAATTCAGGACAATTAAGGAGGGTGTTAATAACTTGATATGCCTATTGGACCAAGGGGCCAAACCATGGCATGGGGTACTACGTGCCAACACCAAAGCACGCAGAGTTCCTGATTCAAAAGGAAATTTTACTAAAATGTTTAACATTATCTGTCACCTTCCGAAGTCAATTGCTGGGTGTCATTCTTCATTAAAATTTGTGAGGAAATGTAATTTTTTATGGTTGCTTAAATTTCCCATTGAATTATCTTAACAAAAGTTTTATTCGGTCAGTCAGGTAGCTTATATAGCTTACAAGGACATTATGATACTCGGAACGTATTATTGAAATAAGTATACGGTAACATAATGCTTGTGATAAGAACATTTGTAGATGAACATAAAATAATAAATTATATGGTATAAAGAAGAACATAAATTAATTATAAAGCAATTCAATTTAACCCAGCACAACATTATGTAATGTAATTTATCGAAATATGAGTACATACATCGTTTCTCAATATAAATTTTCGCAGTATATTACAAATGAAATATATTGTTCTATAAGTTTAAATTTTCCTGATAAAAATAGGAAATTATTAAAAATAAAAAAACATTTCATTTGTGCAAAATTAGAATAGGATTTGCATTACCGGAGTATCTGAAATAAAAACTTCGGTACTGGGTGGTATCGATAAATCAGGTATTGGGCCAGCCCTACGTGAAAACTCTGTGAAGATAAAGAAGCTTTGCAGTTGGTAGAGGGATGGAGGTGACAAAGGAGGTGTAGGGCATTGTGGGAGGGGAAGTTAAGGAGGGAAAAAAGAGAAGCACGTATTGCCGTAGAAGGAGCCAGGTGGACAGGTGTCCGGGGATGAATTTTAATAGGTCATCAATTCCAAGAGGCTTGGAATGCAGTGGTGCCAACGCCTCCGTACCAAGATTAAATTTTCGCCTTTTGTTTTCTCAACTCCTTCCCACGCTTGCTCAATCAGTTTGGTGCACTGCACCCCCAGGCAGGCTATGCGGACGAATAAGTTCATCGAACTTCGTGGAAGTTCGTGCTGCAGTGCAAAAGTTACATTCATTTTAGTCTGGTTTTGTTAAGATGTAAATATTCTGAATATAGAGGAATCCATTTTACACTAAAATGGGAGATTATCGTTCAACACGATATGCATCTGAGGTCCATTTATACATGTTGATTCGTTTCGAGCGAACTGACAGGGATGAAACTACGGTTACCATGAAAACATTAATATAAAGATGCGTACATAATGATGCATAATGAAGTGTACGGGACGTAAATTTACCGGAATCTAGGGAAGAATTTTCTGATCTACTGGTTTCTGAAAGGCAAATTTTCACAAAAGCGAGATCTACCCCATCGTAATTTTTAAATGAGATATCTTTTTTTCAGTAGAACCAAATAAGGTGCCTGATTTTAATATGACTCAAACTTAAGAACAGTTTTTAATGATATTCGCGAATTGAAAAATAGGTTAGGATGAGGAATCCTGCTTTATTTGGATAACAATATGTTTTTTTAAACATCTGCTCTAATCAATACAAAATCTTGTGTGGGGGTGCACTATACATTTGAAATAAATATTTATTAAGTTGTCTTCCACATCACTGTTTTGTCTTTACAGAATTTGCGGAGAGCCTTGAGACATCTAGTTGGATCAGTCAGCCAACTTAATTGATAGCCCTGGAGAGCTTTTTTAGCAAAATAGTAATCGACAGAAGACTTTCCTGAGGGGTTTATAACATAATAGTGCGGTAAGTATAGTTTTTTTTTTCAAATTTAACTTTTCCAAAAGATTACCTTGACGTATCCAATGAATGAGATAATCATTTCGCGAAAAAGAGGTTATTTTAGGCTTAGCCATTAGCAAAATAGTAGTATATATATATCATTCGAATATATTTCCCATAATATCAAATTCTGTTTTCTTAAATTTTATTTAAATCTCCCCTCTTAAGAACTTTATAACATTTTTGTCAATGGATGTTTATAGGAATAAAAAAAATTACTTTACGAAAGAATTAGCAAACATTTATCACTACAACGAGAAAAAATTTGTGGACATGGAGGTGTTATTAGGTGTTATGAAAAGCCATCGAAGTAGCTATTTCATAATTTGTATAAACTGTGAAAAATTTTCTTCCAATTTAATGACTAAGGCTTCGCTTTATTATCACCAAAGTTGTTAAGTTGATAAATACGTGTTTTTCTAAGGTGCTGAAGACTGAAGGAAGTTGAAGGTATAACTTGGTGAAAAGGCGCAATCGTCATAATTGTAAATGAAAACACAGTACATAGTAAATATACCACAATAAACACTGACCATGGTTTCGACACATAGAAACCATAATAATGATAACATGACCTGGTTTTATAATACCTGGTTGGCGTCAATTGAATGATGACCGATCGTTTTTGTTAAATTGGCCTTAACTGAGAGTTAAGGCTATAAATATTATGTGACCGTGGGTTAGCTGACATGGGTGTTATCGACGGGAGAACGCATTCACTTCGGCTTTCATACCAATGAAATATTCATCCATCTACGCACTGAAATCTTGGCCGGTATTTATTAAAATAGTGTGGATATTTAATAATGTTTTCTCCAACAACTACCGACCTGAAGGCTGCTTTATCACTTTTCATACAAATTGGATTTTTCCCAATGCTTTTACAAAATCGATTTTTTTAAACTTCTTCAAAATTCTCTTCATCTGAATGTGTCTTCCGGTTAAAATGGCTGCCTCATTCAGTTGATTAAGCGGCTCACCACACTCTATTTAAATGTAATACCACATCCAACTCGTGAGATTCATTATCCAACAATTTTTTTCAATGCAGGAGGACAAAAATGGACAGAAAATCGTGCAAATGAAGTACATTATTAAACATAGAAGTACTTTGAGTTTACGCTTGTACGGAACTTAGCTAAAGGAAATGTTTACTGAGTTGAAAAGTTAAAGCTGTTCTTGTGGGGAGTCGAGAGGTTCAAATAGCAAAAAAAAAATACAAAGGACCAAAATTCTTTAAGTCTATAATTTTTTACAAGTTTCGCTGCATTCGATGAGTAGAATATTCAATACAGACATTTTTCTGTGTAGCTAAGATCACAATGTGAACATTTCATTTACAGTGCTTTATCCTGTATTTTTCGCATTTCAAATACGCACGCGTGTTATTTTGCTATGAACAAGACGATGCGTCTTCATATTCAAGTTACTGGAAGAGGAGAGACATTAAGGCACGAAAATATTGGTTTTAAAATATTTTGGCTGTTGATCAGCATTTTATGTTGACCAATTTCCGCGGTTTTTTAGAAATAAAAAAAATGCTTACAAGTTTGTAAACGCAACATCCTAGCTTAGCTAGTTAATTTCATTGCTGAATACTGTGGCAATAGATCAAAAGGGAAGAGTTATCTCAAGCAGATGCAGTTTATGCCCTGAAGTTTGCGAAAGTGAAAAGTTTAGCAATAACCCCATGTGTTTCCCTTGCAGTCATCGTCCATACGTCACGGAAAACATAGGGGACAAGGGAAGCTAAATCTATTATTTTGGGCTAATTTGGTCTTGAATAGCCAAGAGGAAGTTCTTCTCTTGGTGAACCAGTTAAAAACCGCATAAGTTATCGTATAAGGATGTACAAAGATGAGGAACAAATGTTGTAGTTAAAACTAAGAACCCAACAACATCCATTCATGAAAGGTATGAATGAAATAAAATCTTATCTCTATTTTATTCAACCTTATTGGATTATTTGACCAAGTTTTATATAGGAATAAAAAGTGAGCTATGATGGCTGCTGCAACGATGAATGGTAAAACTAAATGAAAATAAAAAAAATCAGTTAATAAAGCGCTATCAACAGAAAATTCTACTCATTCTCTTCCATATGTCATTACCTACTCAAAAATTCTAATATTCAAATTTTGGGGTAGTAGTAAACAAAATTGTGGACCAATTCCGATAAAAGAGTATGAAATGTCATAATACCTACTGGATGGGTAAATAGTTGCGTTATTTTTCAAAAACAAACTGTGGAAAAACATTTTGTGTAGGTAATTGCGCATACTTGTAGGCACTCAAAATGTTAACATTCCACGCATTATCACCTGAATATCCTGTATTATTGGCATCATACAGTGTCATTTTAAACCACGTAAATGTTACTTTTAAAGATCTTTTGTCACTTTCGCTTTTTAGATAAATTAGGGAGACATTACTTCGCATACAATTCAATAACTTTGTCATTTTAAATGAAGATAACAATATCCTATTTTTAATGGCAATAAATTATCAGCTACTAGCTGTGCCAGGCACGCGCTGCAATGCCTCTTTTTCTTTATAAGTAGGCACACATATACAAAGCAGACTTATACAAAATAAATGAAGGACAATGATCTTTTGTGTTTTCGCAAAAACATAATACGCTATCTTGAAGTCCCTATTGAGTTCCTCTTTTTTATGACATCAAATTATCAGCTATTTTGCGCACTAATTCTCGAGAATTTGCAAAAAGAATGTTTTCAATGGGATTGGATGCTTCTGTTCACCCTAGAGAGACATTGTTGAAATAATGTATCCAAGTTATCAAAACGCAAATATCACATCAGAAATGTAACAGTGTGTAGTTCGTAAGTGTTTTGAATTGATTTTTAAACTCACTTTAATAAGTTTTTCATAAAATCGAAAAAAAACCTGTAATTGTGAAGGGGTTTTTATCGTGCGTCGTGAAACAAAATAGTAACGTTTAAACCTTCTAACATCAATATGTAGTTAATTACTGAGATGTTTAGGTTTTAAAGACTAACTTTTTTGTATCATTAGTGTTACTGTATTAACTTTATACTTCTTACTACTGCTTAGATTGGAAAATAAAATTCCAGGCATATTCTATTCCAGGCCTTTTTGTTAATACTGAAGACATATCTTACCCATTTTACGTTAATTTAATCTTATTGAATGACACTCTAATTTCTATGATTCTTGCTTGCGCTAGCAAATTGTTTAATTGATTTTTGGATAATATTTCTTCTAAGAGTTTTTCACAAAAAATAAACCCCATATGCCACAAAAGCATGTAGAGTTGCCGTCTAAAATGTGTTTGAAATTCTAATTTAGACTTTCAAGATAAAAGATTCAAACAGTTCTCCCTTTCTTTCACTTGGATATCTCAACGCCAACGCTGAGTTGAACTGAAACAGAACGGCAAGCTCGAGATATGCCGGGAGAGGTGTAAGTAAGGAAGTTCTTCATTATGTGCCCACATGCGACCTCGAAAACCATTAAAACCGCTTTGAAAAAAGCGATATCCCACATGGAAAACCAAAAATATACACCTTCACTTCGAAAATAGATGTCCAGAGGACACCCTGTGAATAGAGTATGGCAAGAAAGGGTTGGCTAATTATAAGGATTCTTATTTCGGGAAGTGATTTTTCCAAGGAGCGTGTCTTTGGAGGATGATAGCGGGGAGGTTGGGGAGGGAGACGATGTGTATCACATGACTTACCGGCGACATCGCTTTGCAGCGTGTGGGTGTTCCTGCAGAAAAGGTTTTGCCCGAGGTTCCTTTCGCCTTCTTTGTAGTGGAAGGAGTTGGTGTGCGCGAGGTGGTTGGCCCAAGACTGCGCGTGCGAACAGAGCTGTAAAATGACAGAGGAAAGAGGGATAAACAATTAATTATAGATTGCATTACACTTAGAGCATATGCACAATGCTAAATAGTCTATTATATATACTCGTGCAGTCTTTGTCACCAGCGTGAATGAACTCCCTATTCCACTCAGAAAAGGCGCTATACAAACACTGGCCGTTTTAATTTACAAAAAAATCTCATGTACAGGAAGGCGGTAGTGAAGGATTTTCGGGCTTTCTTCCGCCTGTTTCCATTGTCATAGACGACAGTTTCAATAGCATTGCAGCTATCTTCTTCAGGTCAGATGACCGGGAGAAGATGGTCGACTGCTGACTAAAATAGCATCAATGCTATCGAAACTGTCGTCTACGACTCTGAAAACACGCGGAAGAAAGCCCGAAAACCTTTCCCTGCCATCGCAACAGCGGAAGCCTTCAAGTTCATACTCGTGTACAAGAACTATTCTCGGGTGTTTCACCGGGTTAATAGCTCCATGTTTGCCAAAGTTTCGATGTCCGACTCGGGCATCGTCATCGAGGCATCTGAGTGTCAAGTCATCCGATTCGACGAACTACTCGCCTGCTCCTCCGAATTATGCGATCATCTGGTCAGGGAGCACATTGAGATAATCATGGAGGACAACAATCTCAACGGAGATACAGGCTTCTCCTGGAGCAACTCCTGGAAACCCGCATTGGCCACATTACGCTAAAAACGCCAATTAAAAATGGCGGGAAACAACACAGACTTATCCCTCCGCACCAAGCAATCATCCAAAACCTGACAAGGAAGGGAAAAAATATAAACATGGGATGGTTTTCTCGAGGTAACGTAATATCTCGTAAATATAATAAAAACAGCAATTCCTCACCCGACAGCAAGATGAGGAATTGCTGTTTTTATTATGTTTACTACCTTACTTCGAGAAAACCATCCCATATTAATGGAGGCCAATATGGTGAACAATGAGAAAAAAAATATAAAGCGAACCAACATGTGGGGAACTCGAGAAAATTTCCTGTAAATCATTCGCTGGGAAAGCACCAGATCTTGCTTCAAAACATTTCATATTAAAAAAGGTCTCGCCTTGTGGATTAACAGCTTTACATACTCGAGGGTACACTTCTT
Organism: Pyrrhosoma nymphula; assembly: GCA_963573305.1. NCBI lineage: Eukaryota > Metazoa > Arthropoda > Insecta > Odonata > Coenagrionidae > Pyrrhosoma > Pyrrhosoma nymphula. The sequence goes on along the minus strand of OY754339.1, from coordinate 60,963,808 downwards.
ATTATTGTGTCACCATGTCCTAGATTTATCGTGGGTAGCTAATATTCTATACTTATAATAGTCAATGTTCAGGGAGGGGCTAATGATTGAGAAAATGGCTGACCAATTTAGTTGGATTTGGTGACATTTTTTTCGTATAGCATCGCATATACGTGGAAAACTCCTCAAATGTCCATTTTCGAAACAGGAAAATTGAAAAAATAGACAAACTCATAAGTGCCATGTTTAACTTTCATAGCAACCACGTAGATACCGTCGACAAAGTTTCACGTTAATAGCCACTTCGGCATAGATTTTTAGATTTTGTAAGCATTATTACTGTCTAAAAGTCATTTCCCATTATAATTAGCGCAAAGCTATTGTATTCATCTGTGTGTGTCGGAATTTTCGCGGAAACGCGTATAATTATTTTGATTAGAGGCCATGTCTTTAGAGTTTTAGGGACTAAGATTTCATTGCTCTTGATCTAACTTCAGAAAATTTCGTCAAGGGACCGAGTTTGGGTGCCGAAGATATTTCCGGGCCAAATAATGAATAGTATGGGGATAAATGGGGACTTCAAAGCAGAGTAGTTTATTTTACGGCTTTAAAATATGTCAAAATACATTTATAGCATCGAAACTTGAACTGCATTGCGCAAGAAAGGATAAGTTTTAGTTTTATAGCATCTGATTTCAACCGACTGGTCTATCAATTATGACAATCAAGATCAAACACGCTATTTCGGTGTTTTTATTGCCCATTTCAAGATCAGACCATTGTGACAGCCGTTGTTTTGTGCATTTACGAAAGAGCATGGAACCTGCCGTAACGAAGAAGTGAGCGATTCGTGGACTTACGACAACGTAGTTTTCTATGACATTACGAAAAATAATTTGCAAAGCACGTGTGATTTCTTCATCAATTTGCCTATAGAAAAGTTACAATCCGATTGAACATTGACCTCCTGCTAATAGTGAAATAACCTACGAAAAAAACATGTGTTAATAAAATCTAAACTAATAATATTTGCTGGACAAGTATTTTTCCCGTCCTTTTTGACGGATTATCAACTATTAGTTACTATAATTTTGCTTTTGCTTCTCTCAACGTTACGGACGCAAAGTGGGCTGAAATCGGAAAAAGCTGGCCAAAATTCAAAACGTGGTTTTTTTCAGTCTAGAAGTTTCGATTTAGCATGTTGATTCTCATTTTATATTTGCCTGTGATGTTAGATTTCATTTTTCGTTATTCTTACGCATTAACAATATTCAAAGGCTTAAAACTCAACAAAATATGCAAAAATACGTCTGAATACAGTTTTCTCTGAAAATCTATAAATGGAGTAGTTGCAGAACCTTTTTTAGATTCTTTACGGAAAAAAATGTGATAGCATAATACAAAATAGATTTTAATATTTAACATGTTTAACCTTTTTGCGGCTTTAACCGTTTTGCGGCTTTAACCGTTTTGCGGTAATATATGCTCTTTTAATAGAACAAAATGATAGACCCTATTTTCCGCCAATTTTCTACTTTATGGTAGAAAAATAGTTAGCATGTACCCAGAAAAAAGTAACTTATACTAAAAGATAAACCAAAGTTTCAAGAGTGTGAATCCGTTGAAAAGATTTTCGACCGTCTGCGACGCCGAAAATAAATTTGAATTTTTTATCACGTGGCGGAGTCCAGCCTTGCAAGCCAGCTCATGGGTGTACATTTACGCGGCGAGTATTACCATACGCTGTAGATCCATGAACATACTTTTGGCGATTTTTTGGTTATTCGCCATTATAACACCTTTGGTGGTCGAAAGGACCACCAAAGGTAAGGTGTTATAATGGTGAATTGAAAAGAGAATCCGCTCTTTTTCACATTGGTCGATAGCCTAAGTTCCCTTCGGGTACATTCAAGTAGCTAACCCTGGCACATTTCGCGTTAGAATTTAAGTCTGTGCAAGGATATATTTTGTTTTTTTGGAGTTATCATTAAAATTGACGTTTAGTATAAACATTACTCATTGCTAATTAAATAGTCCGTTTTTACCACTTCATAAACTGAAATTTCATCCACACTTATCTTTTACTACAAAAACCACGTGACTTTAAAACAATTTTGAGACTGCATTTTTTAGTTTATCTTACCTAATTTCGCCAGCAAAAATTAAGTTTTAACTTAATTTTTGCTGGCGAGTTTAAGTTAATTTAAGTTAATTGGTCACGATGGTAGAATGATATATATGTATATGAAACAAGAGAAAAAGTATCCCTTAAGTGTTTATCATTGCCTAATGGACATATTTTAATTTCCTTTCGGTTTCTACATAATTTTCACGAAGACTTGGAAATGTATAATGACATACTCTTCTAGTTTCACAAAGTATGCACAAAATAGCTGATTCTCGAATGTTCTGCTGGTGAAGTCCCTGCGGAGTTATAGTAATGAGGTAGTCGTGTCAGTGTGCATTGCTTCAAAAGTGGTAAAATATTGATAAATTACGGTCAATAATAATTTCATTGGCCGATCTATTCAAATTTCTCTCGTATAAACAAGGTATTTTGCCCGAAGAGCACAGTTCTGCTGGACTAGCCAGCCTTTTCACTCCTAATCACAAAGTAAAAGCTTTTAGCTCTGAAGAAAAATGGCAAGGAATATGAAACACAAGGAAAGCGCAGTTTATTAGTAAAAAAACGTTTATTTAACAACTTTCGATACTAAAACAATAAATAAATATTTCTAGAAATCATTTAAGTTTTGATAATTATTGGAGTTTTGTTGTCGCTCCAATAAATATTATCTCAAAGTCAGAATAACTAGCACAGATAATATACACTGCCCAGAAGGTTCATTTAGAAGCTCACAGAGGAAAAAAACTGATACTCAGCAAAGGAGCAGAAACTCATCTGAAAATCCGGATCGAAATCGAAAAAAGTCCGTGAACTGAGTGCCCTTAGCAAAAAAGGGAAACATACAAAAAACGCAACTGAAAGGATCATGTACAAATTACCAGCAAATTGAAATCAAGCATCAAATACCTTGGAGAATTTAAAGCATAACAGCTGTTAGCCATAGCAACATAGGAATCATCTTAGAAGTGAATTAGATCTGTAAAAATGAAATTTACTCCATTCCAAAAGACTGACGAACACATACAGCTTTGATAAAATGTCTAAAGAGCCTATTTACTCTCAGATATATGCATAGAATTATGACACATCACTGAGTAACCCAACGAATTGGCAAACCGAGATTAATAATGATCAGTCAGCATAAAAATTCACTAGAAAAGGCATTAGTTTATGACATAATATTCCAATATATTGGAATAAACGCTGCTGATATTCATGTAGTCCTTCACAACTGTGGTAGTACAGGTAAACATTTCCGAGCAATTTAAAGCGACGAAGGGGACTCCGCATATCATTGCTGAGAAATTAGGGTAGAGAAAAAGTTTTACTATCGCAAATATTTGAAGATATCAATATTTTTCCATAAAATTAATACAACTCGGTGACAAGTATAGAACTCAAATAACTTTAATTCTTATGCACGTGCTATTAATCTCGTCATTACGATGTGGGTATTTAAGATGTAATTATTAACGTCCAATGATGCTACTTTCACATTACGAGTGATTACTCAGATATTATAATTGTAAATAATATATATTTAAAAACGCTATTGATTCCCTGCAGTCGGATATGGTGTTTTATATCGTCATCTTTAGCCAAAAAATGTAAAAAAACCTCCGCCATGTTGAAAATAAAGACAGACGGAGTTATAAAGGCAGATTCTCCGTCAGTGGTGGAACTCCGACCCCTTGGGGTGGTATGATATCGTCCGAGACCCGTCCGTAATCGCGTCGGGCGGTGGGAGCAATTTCAGGTGGAGTAACTGCGTCTGCGGTGTTTCACCGCATGTGGTGAGCGGTTCGTAATAGCCTCCACATGCTACTCATCTCAAGTGTCACAAATCTCTCTAACACCAGTTTCCGCAACACTCCTATGGAGCGGGTAGCGAAACTTCTTTCTCTTGGAGCCCAATGGATGTTTTTTTTTATAATTTTGGGTGGAAGTTTAGAATATGATGTATTCGTTCAAATTTCGTTTATACAAGAATATAACATGAATACAAATAAAAACGTGGTCTGCGTCGGACCAGACGGTGGAAGTTATACTTCTTTGGCCGGTCGCACACACCCGCTCACACACACAGGCAGACAGGATATATAAATGAAATAAAAGACATTTTTTCTCTATTATTCAATATATTTCTCTTCGATATATTGTTATGAGTGATTTAATTTTTATAATATACACCTATATAATATCTGTTATATACACCTATATACTATATGTACGTTTTTGTATGGTTTTTTGTACGTTCGAACTTTGAAAAGAAGTTTTGTTTAAAAAAAAATCGCCCCAACCGGGAATCGAACATGGGACTCTTAGGTGAAAGTCGAGTGCGCTACCGACTCACCCATCGATGCTCTTGTTCAAAGTTCGAACGTACAAAAAACCATACAAAAACGTACAATAGTGGATTTTTCTCACCCAAAAAAGAGCGTGACGCGGTTTCTCGACCAACATCCCATCCCAAAAGTCTCCAACGGGCGCAAAGAAGTATAACTTCAAAAAGAAGACTAGAATTTTTAGGTTGTGGAAGAGAGAAGCTGACTGCAGAATTCAGACTAATAGGAGATAAATTAAGCTGACTGCAGAATTCACACCAATAGGAGATAAATTAGACCAAGTGAATTCCTTCACTTACCTCGGAAGCACCTTCAAGTAAGACGGAAGAAGAAAGACGGACATCAAGCGCAGAATAGCCTAAGCTAAGAAAGCGTTCATTGTGCAAAGTAAACTACTGTTTTCAAAGAATAGAGAACTACAAACGAGGAAGCAGTCTGTGAAAGCATTAGTGTGGAGCGTGGCACTCTATGGATCGGAAATATGGACTGCTGGAAAAGTAGACCAAAAAAGATTTGAAGCTTTCATAACCTGGAGTTGGAGACGGATTCTGAAGATCAAATGGACGGATAAAATAATAGAAAAAGTCGTATTCAGAAGAATAGAAAAGAAGAACCCGAAGGATTGGGCACACTCTGAGATGAAATGGGTTTATGAGGAAAATTATTGAAGGAAAAATAAAGGGAAAAATCCCAAAGGGAAGGCCAAGGAATCAAAAAGGAAAGTGCATAAGAAGAACTACCAGGGAGTAATAGACAGGGGAACTAGCAATAGATAGGGAAGGATGGAGGGCTGCAGTCAACCTATATTAGGATTATTCGACCAATCCTGAAGACGCTCTGAGGAAACTGGGTGAAACTGTTGTCCAATTGCAACAATGAACGCGGTGAGAACCCGAAAAATGCACAAGCTTTCGAACAAGTATGATATTCGTTTGGCCCAAGAGTAAATTAAAACAAAATATTCGACCAAAAGCTATTTTGATTTACTTCTACGGTATCACAAGGTCCACATCTGTTGCATGAAACTTGTATTTAAAATTTGTACCTATATTTGAACGCACCGGATGTATGTGAACTTCTGTTGGTGGAGTTGGTGCTTACCTGGGTGGATATGGAGAGTGGTGGAGCTGCGTGTCTGTGCCGGAAGGCGTTGTGCCAGAAGAGGCACTCGGTGATGAACTCGCTGTCCAGCCACTGGGGCTCTAGGGCGATCTCTTCCTCGGACGCCGCCTTGGCACCGGAGGCCATGCTATCTGTCATCGACAAGCGACACCTCGTTATTGGATGGTTGGAAAGAATCTGAAAAAAAAAGTGAAAGAGAAAACCAATTTTAAAAGACTGCACTTAGTACTGATACACATTTCTGGCCTTAATTGCTATTTAACCGCAGTATATAACAAAATTAAGTGTACCAAACTGCCATACGCTAAACTTTCGTCACGGTAGTGTTGATTTCAATTTAATTAATCTTATTGCATTTAGTTTTACATTGAGAAATAGGTTATGACAATGTAAACCCACAATTACACTTTGACATTGTAAAACCCACTTGCTAATTTTACTTCTTTCCGGGGGTTCTTTTGTATACAAGTTTATATTTTTAAGAGAAATTCAAGATTCCGGCAATTTCATGTTGAAACAATATAATGCGACCATCTATACTGAAACTGCCCTACCATTTAAAAATTTAGGTACGCCATGAAATAAGGGCCTGTTTAAGGGAATTTGATTTCAAAACATATATGTTATTTATATATGCCCATCCATTTAGTTTTCTCAAAACCGATATACTATAATTCATTGGATTTTTGAATGATTCTGTTATTTTAATTTCCCTCGTCTTCAACCAAAGTTTGTTCATGATCATAATTTTTGATAATTTTATATTCGTAGGATTTCAATGAATATCATTTACTCTCAACCGCCCTCGATGTGGCAAAACTAACTTAAATTCTACTCCGGTGCTGTAAATTATACATGCTGCATCGATAGATTCGAGCACAGCGTGAAACACCACTGAAAGTTTACCACATTCCCAGAGATTAAAATAATACAGACTCCTTACTGCCAACTATATTACGATTTCTAAACGTGTTACGACGTATTAAATTCTCATCACCAGATAAGGTGTTCGCATTCAAGTTTAGGAGGATTATTCACTCGGAATTTTCCATTGAAAGTCCTCCGCTTAAAAAACAAAGACTTAGTCTGAACACTTAAGGAACAGTTGAACAATCGCGCACTATTTGCCCATGAAAATTTTTAACTATGAAATGCTTTTTTGGTAATTATTTCTCTTTTGCGTTTTTTAAAAAGTAAATACATATATTATATAAAAAATGACAGAAGAATGATCTATCAGCTATACAAGAAGCCAGTCGTCAAAATACTTATGAGAGACGTAAAAAAAATAGAAGCTAAGATTAAGAAACGGGCCAGACAAGGATGCAACCTCACTCCTGCTCTGTTCAGCATATACTTGGAGGAGGCAATCCAAAATAAAAGCACAAGAAAGCAAGCTGGTTTAACGGGTTAAGGATTAAGGGAGAATGAATGGACATGTTCCTTCGCAAACAATATCGCAGTCTTTGCGGGAAATCTTGACGATTTCCAAAGGTCACTGAACGCAATGGGCCAACTTATTCAAGAACGTAACACGAAAGTAAACAAGAAGAAGACCAAAATCATAGTATGTGGGAAAGAGAAGATGAAGGCACCACATAAAGACAAAGAAGTCACGCTAAAAGGAGAGAAAGTAGACCAAGTGGATCCCTTCACCATTCTCGGAAGTACCATCACGTGGGATGGAAGAAGTACAACGGACGTAAAGCGTAGAAAAGCCTAAACTAAGAAAACGTTTATGATGAAAAGGTAACTACGCTGTTCATAACAGAAAGGAAAACGAACGATAAAATAGTATGTGAAAACATTCGTTTTGAGCATGGCACTCGATGGATCACTGAAGTATGGACCACTGGACAAGCAGGCCAAAAAGATTTGAAGCATTCGAAAGCTGATATTGGAGGAGGATGCTGAAATCGAATGAAGAAGTTTACAGAAGATTAGAAAGGGGAAGGACCATATGAAAAAATATACAGAAAAGTAGAACCAGATGGATTGGGCACACCCTGAGGCACAATGGGTTTGTGAGGAATATATTTGAAGGAAAAATAGAGGGGAATTCCCAAGAGGAAGATCAAGGGATAAGTACATCGACCAAATAAAGAGGAGAGTACATAAGAGGAACTACCAGGGAGTAAGGGAACCAGCATTTTATAGGGAAGGATGGAGGGCTGCAGTAAACCAATCTTAGAATTGAACGACCAATGATGATATAATATCCAATTATAAATACGGTACCGCGGTAATTCCACTGTTAATTACTGTGTTTACAGCGTGTTAACGGCACTACTGATCCATTTAATTGGCAGATTGTGCATTTTAATGGATTCCATATAGTTCCTGTGCCAACTCACTGTATGGTTCCATCCATTCTCTTCTTAAATTAAGGATTTTAACCAAACCTCGAGATTTGAACCCCATCCCCCCACATCTATGCGATGCCGCTTCTATTCCTTGCTTTGACAAACTTCCAGAGGGGAGAGAGAGAGACAACAAGGTGATCAATTATAAAAATTCTGTGATAACTATCGCATGCTACTATAGCAAGCTGACGTGTGATTTCTTAGAAATACCTCATGCTAAGCAATCTCTCGTTATTTTTTCAATGAAAAATAATCGAATTCGGACAAGACGTGACGACACGAGAATGCTGAATCGACGAAACCGTGCGATAAAAATAGTATGTTTGCTGGCAATAATTATCACGAAGTTTCGAATATAGACCCCCACACCAACATCCCTTCCAACTTTCTCACCCCCTTTCAATGCCAACATATATTAAAGAACACTCTAAAATTAAAGAACAGAGTACCCGGTGATTACAATGTGATACATCGAAACACTTGTTGCAATCGTCAAACAAAGAAGGTAGTGCGAAGTAAGCATTTTTTTTAATTTCAGGAAAATGCTGTTCGACCGCATCACGCCTCATTCCTCGGGACTGTTCGCCGCAGTTATTCATCGGTATCATATTTATCAATGCTGGAAAAGAGGAAGATAATTGAATTAGGTTGAATTTTTCTTTATTAGCTATAATTTGATAATGACTTTTCGTAGCACAACATTTTCTTAGAATTCTTTCAAAAAAGGGATAAAAACTGCTTGTTTGCCCCTTACACTACCGAAATTTATAATTATTTACGCTACACTTAAACTAGAACTGAGTATCCGATGATTACGATGCAGTACGTCGAAGAATGTGAATAAATTGTAAAACAATGAAGACGAGTCGAAGTCTGATTTTTTTTATTTTGGAGAAATACTGTGCGACCAAATCAAGCACAATCCCATTAAAATTTTACTGCACCTATTTATTGGTATCATATTTTTTTAAATGCTTTTAAATGAGGAAGGCAATCGAATTTCATTTTTCTTTATAGTTATTCTTATGTGGTAATGTTCCTTTAGAGTACGGTATCTTACTACAAATCTTTCAAATGGGGGATAAAAAGTGAAGAAAAACATATAGCTATCTTCCCAGAACCCTCCCGTAATCTCGCCAGTATAACTTTCACCGTAGGATGTCGCCGGAGGTTAGGCAGGATAAGGAAGGGGAAAAAGAAGGTTGTCGGACAACTTAAGGAAAATCGACCGTAGTCTTGGGGGACTGCCTGTTTGGAGGGAGGATTGCTTTTTCTTCGAGATGACTCACGTGATAAGGAGAGGAAGAAAAAGAAAACGGCAAAAGTTTAAGTGCCCGTTTGGAGATGAGACAGTTTTCGAATGTAGGTACGGGGGACGCTGTAAGCCTAACGCTGTTGACCAATCTGGTGAGCTGTCTACGCATCATCTCCCACCTCGTTGCCTCAATATTATTTTACTCTTTTCAGAACATGTTTACCCTTCCTTGTCACTGATAGTGGTTCTACTCTAATAGAAGTGGGCGTGCAGAATGCTCGGTCACTACGATGTACACTGTCATCGACAGGCTGAGTAAAAAGTTCCCAATGAAGGCCATAAAGAGGCTATACTCTTCTCAAAACTCATAAACTTAATTCTGATTATTATTTGTGGTGGCAACGACAATACTGAGTTTATTTCATCAATTTAGAATGCTTAAAAGTATTTAAGCTAACATTTAATTATTTTTAATGTAATGAGAGAGGTTTAATGAAAACTGAAATTCGTAAGATATCTCTAATTACAAAAGTATCATAAGAAATTACTTCCAGCCCTCCCACTTAAAGTTCCACCAAAGCAATGAGATGTCAAAATGAATAATAAAATAATACAATAAAATAAAATTTGGAGCCACAAATAGAAACATCTCCATCTAAATAAATGTACAATCTCGGGTTAAGGGCTCAAACATTTCCTCAGATAGACTGTTCAACTCTATAATTCTTCCCCTTTTAAAATATGGATAATTATAAGAGTTCTTCCTTTGTGGCCTACATCTCATTTTTTTACGGATGATCACTTTTGCCGATGTAATTTCGCTACTCCATGCCTTTATTTAAATCTTTCCAGCATTCTTATTGTGACTAATTACGAAGAAACCAGTCCTCTTTTTGATACGTACGAAAGAGCTTTCCCAACATTTCCAGGCTAATTTTCCGCAAACTGAACTTGAAAGAACATTATATATTTTATAACGAGATTTGATGAAAATAGGAGAAACAGTATTTTAAAGCTGGTATAAATTCCATTTCGGTATAAAACTCTATATAAGGAGATTTTGCTTGAGAAATGAGTGATAATAAAATTGAGTTACAAATTTGGTGGTAAGATGGCAAAATATGGTATGTCATGTTTTGCAAATTTTGCAGGAGAGCAATTTTAATGTTTAGTACGCTCTTACCTTTTCGTATTAGATGTATTAAACTGTTATTACAATATTTCTTTAACTTTCCAAATCCTACAGTATTAGTACTACAAATCCAACGGTATGCATAACTCATTGTTGCAAAACACGAAAATATCATATTTAGCCATCTTACCACAGAATTCATCTTAGTTTTATGAATTATTAGCAAATAAATACATGAACTGAAGCCTACATTCTTTAGGTCACTGTAGTCTTCTGCTATGGGTGTACAAAATATTTGTAAGGCAGTTGTGTTGTATTTTAGTGAACGATTACATCGTAACTTTAACCACTTTTAGCGCGAATTGAAATTACACGTACCTAAATGCGAGAGTGGGTGAAGCATACGGAATATTGTAAATCTATCAAATGTAAATTTCAATGACATGAATGACTGCCTACTAAAATAAAAAGATAATTTTTTGGTGTTAAATTAAGGAATCTTATCATCTTTTGTTTTTAGTTATAACTTGATTACTGCGGTACATTAACTCAAAATGCGTCAATTCCTCAGAAATTACGCTGAAAACGGCTCCTATGGCTGGAAAGAGTGTCCGTTAAATATATATTTGCTGAACAGTCTGCAGATTTTGTGCCTTAATTTTGTTTTCTAATAGCTAGTCGCTGTGATTACTGTCTGAAATGAGCACCATGTATAAATCTTTGCGGCTTTTACTTGTTTTCTGGCCGTGAAATCTACAATCTATAATTATATATGTTAGTTTTTCTGCTTGTCTGCCTGTCTTTTATACAACTCTACAGTTTTACTCCGATCATGCTGAAATTTGGCAGACTAATAGTTCAAGTCAGGAGGAAAATTAAAGGCTATTACAAAAAGATCTCAGGGCCCCAAAAGGTCCCAAAAAGGGGCCCTTTGGTGGTCTATATGCATTGGGTTTTGTGCAGTGGTTTCATTTTTTGCTTTTTAAAATTACTGTAACTCAGGATTGAATTTTTTAAGTCAAATGGGTGAAAGATTTAAGGTGGCTGGAGCGTTTTTTGTATGTGTACAGATTTGCGTGAAACTTTGCATACGTGTCCTTATTAGTAATATCTATCGATAAAAGTGAAAAAAACTGCATGCTACCGATTTGGTTTCCTGGCAATTCAATGATATTTTAACTTGTACTCTTATGGTACACGGCATATATTTTGAAATAATTCGATTACTTATGTACAGATTTTCTCCTAAATGCGACATAATACGTTTCATATTATTTTTATTGCTGCTAACAAATATCAAGGTATCATGCCGAGTAAGAAAAGCGTATTTAGATATGATTTTCTCGTAAATTTCGAATTTCGCGCCGAAAATCCAAGTCAAAACAATGCTTTAATTAAGGCAAAAATTTGAAATATAGCTCTTGCATCATATACATTACTGCATGTATGGTGATTTCAAACGAATAAACAGGTGTACTTGAGTGAAATGTGGTCCAGGAATATTTTTTTCGACTTGCTTGAAAAGTTATTAGAATGTGCCTTCAACGACTCACAATTACCTCTCCAGCCACCTTAAGTATATAATTCTCTCAATCAATTATCTTCTCCAATTCGTATGCCTAGGTTAAATACGTTAAGGTCTATTGAGCTAATAGTAAATCACGGACACTCCTAACGGCAGACGCGGCTTCAGCTTCATTTACGGCCGAGCACACGCAGCTCCTTGTCTGGTATTCAAATAACACTATTATGAAAACTATATTTAGTTGATTCTAGCTCCCTCGCCGGTATTTCCTGGAAACTTTCTACTCGCGTGTTATTGCTAGCTAGACGCGAGACTCGGATGAAAAATAAGAATCGCATTTATTCATGTTTTCAGTGCTGAGAATCGTATTTGACGCATTAATCGAATGCAATTGAGGACTTCACACGATACAATTTCAAGTAAGCTGGACTTGGTTCGATTTTCATTTCTGAAATAAATGTCGCGTCAAACGGCCTTAAATATTTAACTCCCACTCTTATAACAACGTCTTTTTAAAGATACTTCGGGTATAAATATGTGGGGAACTTTAAATACAAAAAAAATATGTAATGTGATGCCCTACTAGTTATTGATGGCGATTAGTACGATACTTAGTGTGATGAATCTCTCGCCTAAATTTATTCAGTTTATCCATACATCCTTTTCACTAATGAAATACGCCTCCGTATTAATACAAAGCGGTCAAGTTAAAAACTTTTCGTGGATTTTTATCGAGTTCTATTAAGAGTATTGAGGGTACCTAACTTATTTTTTACGAGGATAAAAATTGAGTCAATCAGTATTTGATTGTTGAACCACATGGTTATGGCCCACATGATTATGACTTTAACTGACGAATCATTAATTCTGTTCTGGAGAAAAACCAGCTAAAACATTTCCATGGCTAAATTGAAAGGTTGTTCTTGCATCACTTATTTGTTGGTGTATCTTGAACATTCATCGGAAATATTATACTCCAATAGTAAAATCTAGTCAATAGCATCTCACTCCTATTATTTTCCAATGTCTGTCACTTTTAAACTAGAAGATGCATACTTCAGATGCCTGATTGGGCATAAAGTATTTCAGAACTGCTTAATAATTCTGTAAGTTAAAAAGAAACCGGTTAATTGATAGGCGTTTTTAGTATAATGATTCTAACGTGAAAGAAATGGCTGCCAAGTCATCAAACAGATTATAAAAGCGTGCTATTTGGTATTCTAGTTGTCTATTATATGATTCTGTGCACTATAGCGTAATTTTGAAGATTTGACATTTATTCTGGAATAATCAATGAGCCTAATGTTCTAATAATTGGTCAATAATATGTAATTCAATTTAAAGTGATTGGTTAGCATTTTATAGGGAGGTGATTGTGATTGGTTAATTAGATAAATATTTCTTCAAATAATTATTACGTTAAAAGCTTGAAGATTATTTAAATCAAATGTTATCTCGTTTTAATAGCTCTTAAATCCATTGCATGTCATATTAAGACTTTTTTCTTTTATGAATCGAATTTTAGAAAAAAAAATATTGAAAAGGAAATATACTGCACAGTGCACACTCATTATGCCACAAAAGAACAGTCTGTGGGATGAATGGATGGTCGGTGGAAACAATTATGTCAGCCATAAAGAAAGTAAGGGAGGTTCAATGCTTATCTTTAGAAAATATACGACCATTTTAGATGTACTGATATCTTTTACTGAGGAATTGAAGCATGAAATGGTTGTGCTTCAGAGTGTAAACCAAAGTTGCCTCCTTGAACTTGCAACGTTGCACTGGCAAAGACGCTGTAGAGGATAGAGGATGTGGTCATTCTTCTAAAACTGTAGAAAATAATGCATTCAAATACAATTCTGGTTGAGAAGTAAATTAACTTTTCAGTTCTCGAAATAAATGGCACGTGAAGACGGCTTTAAGTGTTTCATCAGACGAATTCTGGCCCAATCTCCACTACACTACATCGAGATCGAGCGCCCATATTTGAAGGTAAAAAAACTCACTCTACCGGGTGGAACATGAAGTTCAGGTTCACCTTAAAAGAGAGCGCAGCACTGTTTGAGTATGAGAAATATTTAACTCGCAGTTCGATATTATCGTTAACTAGGATGAGAAATTGCGATAGCCCGACAATTTTTATATTGGCTGGCACAAAATTAACTAATCATAAATAACTAATTGGCTATAACCCCTTAATTACTTGATGGGTGAAATGAAAAAAGAAACTAATAAAAAAGTTAAGGCGTCACGCAGATTGGTGGCAAGATAAAGTCAAAAGAATTAATTTTTGACAGAATATGGCTGACTGCCGAATGGCGTGCAGCATTCGAAATGAAGCGGCAACTTGAATTCTTGCTTACTCACCGCTTTGGCACTCTGGACAAGAGACAAAGAAATAAATATATGCCCACTTCAAAAAAAACTCGCTCCGTAATTTTTTCAATGGGTTGAGTGAGATGGATATCTCAAAAAAGCAAGAGATAAATAATACCGCGGGCAAGAAAATCTTAAATGATTCGAGTATATACATATATTATTTAAGGAAATGCAGTAAAATGGTAAAGTTAAGCTTGCTCCGTTGTTTAGCTGTTCCACGGAGGCGAAGGTAGGAAACAGATGATATCCGATATTAACGATAATTGGTGCTTTTGATTCACTTGTCTATTATTGACGGTGAGGCGGATTTACCCAGGCTACTTGACTTTCATGGAAGTTGCGGGTAGAGCGACGCGACGTCTTGATGCATATCACTACTTGCAGGACATAGTAATACTAAAACAATGTAACTACTAATAGTTACAACATTGGTCGTTGCGCATTGTTTGTTTCGAACGCTGTGGTGTAATTCGGATTGCATCAAACGCTAGCGGTACGAAGTGCATTGTGTATATCATAATTGAGTATTATTTGCATACAACAGCAATCCGAGGAAACATATGAGTGAAGAGAATATTTTTAGTTATCCCGTTGATACACGGGCGAAGCGGGTCCAGGTTTTCCGGAAACAAGAAAACTTAAATGCTGGCTAAAAGATCTTAGGCTTTCCCGGCTAATAATATTAGTAAAATCTTCTCGGGTTTGCCACCGGGTAAGGCTTTTTAAAGGCCAACGTTTCGACGAGTGACTCCGGCCTTGAACGAGCCGGTCAACAATGGGGTTTCAACCACCCTTGGCCAGCTATAAAAACCCCGGCATGGACCAACTCTGCAATCGGTCTCAACCCTGATGACGATGAGGGAGTCATTCGTCGAAACGTTGGCCTTTAAAAGCCTTACCCAGTGGCAAACCCGAGAAGATTTTACTAATTAAATGCTGGCTTCTTTGTGCCACCAAGTTTGGGTACGCCTATAGTTTACCTCTAAAAATAAATCTTTTCCAAGTACAAATAAGTACATATTTAGGTAAGATGTAACCATAAGTCCGCCCCCAGCAAATTAATTTGTTTATTTACTTTGAAGGTTTTTACGGGTATTCATATTCTGAAGAATGTATTCAGCTTATCTGAGTTAAAAAAAATAAATTTACATTCAGTGTCTCGTTACCACTGCCTGGCGCTTTGCCAGGAATAATTCGCTTATTCCTGACGAAGCACCCAGCAGAGGACGCGAAACGATGAATTAAAATAAAAGAGGATAGAAGCCGAATAATATTCTTCAGGAAGTATATTTGTTGTTTACATTTATGATCCCCTTTCGCAGTCATGCAATCAGTATTTCATAAGATGTGTCGCATTGCGATTTGTTCACAGAATTCAGTGCAAGAAAAAATAGAAGCCAGTCTATTTTTACGTGGAAGATGAAAGAAGAGAGAACGGAAGATGACTTGGTCGCTAGTACTACGATTACTACTCATTCCCCTATCTAAATTGAATATCAATCCAATTTGTCTATAAAAGTAAAGTAATTTTGATTCCAATGCATGCATTTTGTTCATTCAAATGATCATCGACAAGGAGAGTTTAAATCTCGTACACACGTTCGTGTTGTCCGAGATTTAAGGTAGTTTGAGCGAGATATTTCCCTAGTCATAATGGAGATTAAATTCCTATTTAATTTTTTAATTTCAGCGTCTGTAATACGTATGAAGTAAATATTGTAACATTGTACATGGTGCAAAAATATAGTTATAAATGGCAAAAATTCTCAGTGATTACATAAATATATAACGATTTAAGTCTTTAACTTGACTCATTTTTTCACGTTGTCCGGCTAAAAAGCCTTCAAAACAGCAGGTTTTTTTGCGACTCTGTCAAAATTAGTGTGGTGAGTAATAGATTATGTTTTATAAATAGCTGAGAAAGCATATAAACTACACAGTTTTTTGTAAAAAATCTAGGTGTTATAAATTCCTAATTTTTTTTTCAATATTCTGCCTCTCGAGCACACAGCCGTAATCTATCCCATATAAAACAGCTTTTATTTTCAGGCAAATTGCTCGAAAGGTAGTTCGGCAAGGGGTTTATATTTTGATATCACTGGAAAGATGGGATTTTTTTCTTTAAAATGAAGCCATTCATTAAATTCTAGGTTAAGTGATTTTTCGCTGAAGCTACCTTAAAGTACTTTCCCGGACGATGGTCACCTGGAAAACTAAAACACATGCATAGGAGTCAAAATTTATTTGATTCAAATGAAAATACGTATTTATCATGAATTAAAATTTACTTGTCGACTCTTCTTGAATCACTCATTCCCCTACCCTAGTACCCATACCATGCCCTACTACCCATACCCCTTACCTTCTTCCTAAGGTTTCCCTGCTTACAAATGGAAGTGCGACATATAAATCAACTATTTTAAAAGCAATTTAAGTAATAAATTTGATTGTTTCAGGCTTGACTTCGTGGAAATGAATGATATCCATTTTGAATAAAAAAACCTTGAACTTTTCCATAATTTATAAAGTGTGGAAAGTACAATTTATTTATTCAAAATGGATTATTTCCAAGTGTTAAGCCACCTGTAGATGTACACCGTGCGAAAGCTTAGGCCTTGTTAAGCAATTCTGCATATCGGTCAAGACAAATATAGGAAGAAACGTCCTGCCACAACTTTATCTTGCCAATATTAAAAAAAAAACTTGGATAAAGAATGGAGCGGTTAATCTCAATTGAACAGTCATTATTGGTGTAATTGCACAATATTTTGTTCAAAATTTGTTTATGCTACCCACCATCGGGTTCTTTCCATTCACTCTAGTGCACTGTTTACTTCGTGAATCAGCAGATAAGTTGCTTTCCATTCGTTTTATGCCCTGCGCACTGAGCAGTGCACTTCAAAAGAGAAACCAGAACAGACGCGTTGATTTACACTGTGCTTGAGTTGAAAAGAAGTTCGATTATTGAATCCGCATTTATTGTTGATGATTTATAGGTGTTTTATACATCCACAAATTTCGATTTTCGGCGATAGCCAGTAAAATACGGCGATTGCCACGCCGTGGTGGATTTAGCGGAATAGCCGGCTATCACTGACTTTTGGCCGCTATCCTCTCCGAGGTGTCCGAGGTGAGCCGAACGAATGAAGAACAATATGCGTATTCACTCACAACAATCTTCCACGGCACAATGGTACGCGAGACAAACTACGCACGCGAGAACAGCCACTTTGAACTGTTTTATTTCATTTGGTCACCTGTCGATCTCCAGTCGCGGCCGTTAATTAGCCTTCTATCGCATTTCTACATCGAAATCACCCTGTGTCTATTTCGAAACTTTTCAATGGTTCAGCATCGAATAATACGAGATGCATTGTTGCCACATTCCATATATCACCGAAATACGCCCTGGTAGGTGGTCATGGATCACGGTACAAGTTTTGCAACGTCATTTCCAAATCCGCAATAAAACCATTGTTGACGGATGTACATTAATTACAGCTGAGTGATCGATCGGAGTCATCTGTACTCTACGTCATAGCATCGTCTCGATTCCCGACACCACTCGCGACTCGCCACTACTATGTCGTTGGAATTCGTGTCCTTTCCTATCCTTCTGCACCACCATATTTAGTCCGCATGAGTAATTCCCGTTGATTTTGCTCTGTCGTATTTTCTAAGAAAAGAAAAAAGAACAGATGGAAAATGCCAGGAGCGGTTTATGCGGAGAAATTCTCTCAATGCAGGGCGCTAAATTCTCTCTCTCCCTTCAATTTTCTCGATCGTTTTTGAACACGGCCAAGAAAAGGAACTTTATGTATGGGGCAATGCAGAGGGATACCGCAAGATGCCTATCGTTTCTGCGTCTATTTTTCCGCATGAGGGAACAGAAAGACATTGTTAGGTGTCCAGAAATATTCCCTTTCCTCCTTTTCCTGGCATTATCAACAAAGGGCAATGCGGGCAGCCTCCTTAATTGCTCTTGCTCTCTTTCTTATTGATAAATATCTCATTGATAAAGTGAAATTCAGGAGAAAATAGTCATAAAGAATACAAGAAGTCCTTCCTTTTTCCTAAACAGCAATTTCGTAGCTATTTTTGGAGGAGAAAACGAATGAGAAGTGCTATTTTTATGCCCTTCGCTACTTTAAGGACCAGTCTGATTTTGATTTGCAATACGTACCACCACCAATATTTATTTTTATTTTACAAAGGTAGTGTTTTTGGCAAGAATTATGTTCAACAAAGGTAACAAATTCATAAACAGTGTCAAAAATCTATCTCTGGATACTATAATGCTTAAATTGTTTACTTTATCGGTATTTAAATACATTTAACGAATGTATTTTAAAGTGAGTCGTAATACTTTTTTAATATGCATTAATTTTACGTTAAAATGTTAACATCGTATATGTCTCGCATCACAATTCCCATGTATACTGAATTTCAATTGACAAAAGTAAGAACATAACGTGGTGTGAGAGAATGAATAAAAGAAAGAGGATAATATTAACAGAAATCCGGATCTAACTCACTCTAAATATGTTTTTTAGGCGTAAAAATTCGGATAGGACGTCACTTAACCTTAAAAATGAAGTACGCAAATGAAAAACCTTTGTTCGCATTTCATCACCTCCCAAAAGTATTTCCATAGTCCACGCTATGCACAAATTCACATATCATCGTTGTTGATACGCGAAAAAAATACGCTGAAATGACTTAACAGTGGCAAAACGAATGTACAACTTGGAAGAAATGAGGATAACTAAAAAAAGTAAGCCAAGGTTACGTACTCAGACTAAATCCTGGCAAAAAATTTAGTCCCGGCTGTTAAAAAAAATACCCTGAACCATTCCTGTGTACAATTACGCAAGCAACCAAAACATGTTTACGAAATGAGTCCCATAATTTTTTCTCTCCAGAGGATGATAGATTAAGCTGAATAGGAGAGGGATGTGAACACAAAAAAATATTCCGGTTGGGTTAAAGTCATAAATTACTGCCTCGCATTCATTGTTATTCAGACACACATGACGAGAGAGAAAGAGAAGAGTTAGAAGTGGATGAGAAAGATGAGTGACTTGTTTCCGATAAGGAGTCGGCCAAACCACCGAAGGATCGTATAGTTTTCCATTCCGATCGATTCAAAGCCGGAGGAATATTTTTTCCTTTCATCGGAGCGGCAGGAACGGAGAATGCAGGCGCCTCGTTTCTCAAGACGTCTGCGGATGGAGCATTGAGCTGAAACAGTTGTAGGTCTGCCGACGCCGTCTCAAGTACTACTTCGGATACGAACGAGAGACTACATAAGCGATGGACCCCAGAGTGAAGCGACGCTACTGAAAGGCGATCTGTTAGAGAGATAAATTCACATGTGCCCGGAGCACGCGATCAAGACACTATCAACGACAATAACAAGTTCCCCTCGGAAGAGCCGAACTTCCCTCGTTTCGTCTGAAATCTACGTAATGCCCTTGCAGTCTACATGTGTGATCTTTACCTCAATATATATATCAACTAGCTGATAACCTGTCAAAAATGAAGGAAAAAACACCCAGTCGTGCAAATCTCATTAGTATAGATTGAGAACTTGATATTCTCAGGCGTAACTTTGTGAAAATCCATATTGCCAGAATCAATACAAATTTTGTAACTTTCACAATGAATTTTATTAGTATTGATTGTATTTATGCACGTTTTTTGTAGGTTATTTAATTTTTAACAGTTTTATATCTGGAAGCCGTTTCCAAGTTTTAAAAATATAGAAATCTGTGCTCAAGACTAATGTTGCTAACGGTAGCGACGTGGTGACTACTGTCAAAAACGGTCAACATGGGCCTTGTGATTTTTAGTCAACGCGTGTATATTTTTTCAATGTACAATTTATTTATTATTACATTGATATTGCAATTAGACATTGTCTGGTGGCAATATAACATTACTTAAGGTGTAAATAATAATAATAAAATTTATATATATATAAACTTTATTTGGAGATTTGCACAGCTCATGTTTATAGTATTCAGGTTTTTGGTTCTGCGATTAAATTATTTAATATTATGCGACAGTTTCGCCGTGCTATGCTGCCGGCTTCGTCGGGCTTTTAAGAACAACAAAGGAACATGAACGTGCAATCCGGAAGAAAGACTGTTATCACTCTGCCGTGGCTGAGCACACTACGCTAGAGGAAGGTCACGCCATTGACATCGAGACGGCAAGAGTACTACACAAAGAAAGCAGTTACTTTCCACGACTCATAAGGGAGGCGATTGAAATAGAAAAAAGACCAAATAGCATCAATAGAGAGGATAGTTATAAACTCCCTTATACCTGGAAGAGGCTTATTCGAAATTAAGTTTTTTTACTTCTCAAAATCATCAACTGATGGAATTGTTTATTTACTTTTGAAAAAAGACCATTGTTGTTTATAAAAGCCCGACGAAACCGGCAGCATAGCACGGCGAAACTGTCGCATAATATTAAATAATTTAATCGCAGAACCAAAAACCTGAATACTATATATATATATATATATATATATGTATATATATATATATACATGCATAAATAAAACAGTGATTCACTAAACAAACACAGAATCACGCAAAAAGGACACTTACAAAAGAAAACTTGGACGTTTCGATGGTCAAGCCATCATCATCGAAACGCGTGCGTGTTTCTGTGTTTGTTTAGTGTATCACTGTTTTATTTAAGCATGTGCATCGTCGCCGAGAGCGATTTTCTATCATGACATTATATATATATATATATATATATATATATACCCAATAAGGAGTCACAGGCGTGACAAGTAAAAACATAGTGACACAAACAAAAGAAACTCACACGAAATTATTTTCACCACGTGTGAACTTCGTCGATTGAATATATATATATATATATATATATATATATATATATATATAAAAACCTTTGTCACAAGTGTGACTAAAATGAGAACACATAAAAAAGACACTCACACGGGTTGTAAATTTTTCGGTGGATCGCCGCCACCTTCTTCAGCGAAAGGTATAGGAAGAATGAAGAGGAAATGTTTGGGATGGTGAGGGGAAGAGAGCAGTGAGGAGGGGAAAGGTGAAAAGTAAAGGAGGGGTGGAATGGAGGTAAGGGAAATGGAAAAGACGAAATGGTGAAGTTGCCATGACCAAGTTAAGAGACAGAAAGATACAAAGTTGAAGGTTGGGAGGGGAGAAGATGTTACAAAATTATAAGTACAATGTTGAAGGTTGGGGGAGGGGAGGATGTTTACAAATTAATGGGACCGGTTGTAATAATCCGAAGTCCCTTGACCATTTCCTATCCAACCTACACCAGTCTCTTCTCCGCAGAGGATATCCTGATACCCTTTTGTATAAAAAAATACTCAGAAAGTCTTACCAACCTAAACTAACATCAGATTCAAACCCTAAAAATCTTTCCATCTGCACCACATTCTTCCCAGGCATACAGTCCCTAAAGCACCTCCTTAAAGAATTATTTCCCATCCTTTCGAATAACCCAACAACTACTAATTTATTCCCTAAATGTCCATCCGTTACTTATAAGCGTCCCCCCAACCTATCAAACTTATTTAAGGCCACGAAACCTCTCAAAAAATCAGTTATTCAATCCAAAACTCCAGCCACCCCTTGTAACCGTCCTAGATGCAAAACATGCTTATTATTTACCACGAACCGACTCCCGAATAAATTCATAAATTCTCATCTTCCTTCCGTTTCCTCATCCTCCTGTACCACCTCTAACATTGTGTATATACTTCTTTGTAAGCTATGCCCGGCCTTTTATATTGGACTTTGTAGTACACCACTTAATATCAGGATAAATAATCACCGTGCCTCATGCAACCCATCCTCCCAAAACTTCTCTCACGCTGTCCCTACTCATGCCGCTTCCCATACCACTAAATTTGATAATTGCTACAATGTAGCTGTTCTGGCCTCTCTACCCCCCACAGCCACTCCAATTACTTTAAGAACATTAGAGCAAGCTTGTATATTTTATTTTAACGCTCTCCAGCCACCTGGCCTCAACCGGTCCCATAATTTGTAAACATCCTCCCCTCCCCCAACCTTCAACATTGTACTTATAATTTTGTAACATCTTCTCCCCTCCCAACCTTCAACTTTGTATCTTTCTGTCTCTTAACTTGGTCATGGCAACTTCACCATTTCGTCTTTTCCATTTCCCTTACCTCCATTCCACCCCTCCTTTACTTTTCACCTTTCCCCTCCTCACTGCTCTCTTCCCCTCACCATCCCAAACATTTCCTCTTCATTCTTCCTATACCTTTCGCTGAAGAAGGTGGCGGCGATCCACCGAAAAATTTACAACCCGTGTGAGTGTCTTTTTTATGTGTTCTCATTTTAGTCAGACTTGTGACAAAGGTTTTTTTATATATTTGTGTTCACGCTCGTGAAAACTTCCAATGATTATATATATATATATATATATATTAAAATTCATTGAAACATATATTCATATGAATTATGATTCCATTTGTCTGGGTCGAAAATGGATAATCGGTAATTTTTTCAGATAGATGTGATGCTATACACCCTTGAGGTGGCTTGAGGCGTGTTTTGCAGATTTAGATGCTATGCGAAAAAGATGGCACCAAAATCAAATAAAGCGGGTCAGTCGTTTCCTCCGTCATTAAAATCCCTCCCCTTGGACATTGACTCCCATGCCCCGTTCACATTACTAGGGTTTAATGATGGTTAACATAATGGCGGCTCTAACTTAGTGCGTTCACACTATTTCCAGTTTACCGTAGTAGAAATGCTGATGACCTCTGGTAAAGAGTAAGGAATCACTAAAAATAGCAACTGAAGCAACTTACGAGCCTGCTGCAGTACTGAGCAGTTTTCACGTTTCATATCTGTTTAGCAAGTTAATTTAATCAATGCATCCTCCTCTGAACGGACTTTCTGGCTGATTAGTCTAGGAGAACTTATATTTTCCCTTTCGATGTAGAGCTACCGTAATTCTGATTGACCCTACATTTTCTTATTTCGTAGTTGAACTAACTTCCGTTCACGCCCATTACAAATGCCGGTAACCAGCGCCAACCCTGGTAGCTATGGTGTGGTAAACATGTTTACTAGGGTTAGCGCTATCGAACGGGGAACTTCTTACTAGCTTTCGAATTACCAGCTTTCTACCCTAGCAACTCGAAAGACAGTAAAAAGTCCCCCGTGTGAACGCTAGTTAGCGCCAATCGCAGTAAACTTGTTTAAGTTGTTGTTTACCCCGCAAGAGTTACTAGGTTTTATTTATGGATACTAGCATTAACTCGTAGAAAGCTAGAAATTTTGAGATGGGTCACGTTCATGACTTGAAATATCGTTTGGACTTTACAAACATCTAGTATATATTCTTATAAACCTTTAACATGCATTAAAATAGGATCCACTTGATCATTGATGCGTTTTAGTGATAAATTAAAACGGTTAACGCTATTTAAATGACTCTTTCGACATGTTTCTTTCTTTCAAATATTTATGCATAATGAATGAGCAAAAAAATGGCAATGTTTAAAACATAAAACATCATAATGTTATTTGGCATTATTTTCTTTACGCCTAAAATCTTGCTAATATAAAGTTTTTGAAGGAAGCATTTTTTTGATGTTCTTTAATAATTACTTGAAAAGTGGTTTACGAATGGTCTGACTCATGGCAACGTTGTTCAATATTTACTGTTGGCACGGAATACGAACTTGGGAGTGCAATTCTTTTCCCGTGTGAGACTAGATCTGCTAATTAATCGTTTCAAGTAATTCCATTGTGAGGATTGGAAAAATGTAAGAAGATCAGTGCATACAACTTGTTTTGGATAGCTTATTTACAGTACTTTAAGGCTAGTAAAAAATGCCCGAACTTATTCTCATGGCACTTAGAATAAAACAGACCGGGGAGGTGTGACAAAACAATTGAATTAAATGTTCTACAACCATAAAAGATGGGGTAGGTATAACGCGTCACATTCGTTTTACCCGATTTCCCTCCATTACTAAGACTTATAAAGGTGCTATCCTTTTTTTTCCTCACAGTCTCCCTTAACGTTGAGGTTAAACGGCTTCGCAGACCGCAATGGGTTTAAAATATATTCGCATGCTTTTCGCCCGATGGGAATTTATTTTGTGAACGGCGGCATGGCGTTTAACCACCTGGAAGTCTTTTTTTTTTAAACAGAATTTTCGGTGGTTTTTTACTCCCACACACAAGGACAGAAAACATTCAGGTTCTGTTCAGGCCTCTCACTTTTCCTTCCCTACATGCATGCGAAGACAAATTTCAATAAAACGGCCGAAGGTATAAGAGCTTGGAAAACCCTTTGATCTGTGTGATGTATGCTTTTGCTGGGGAAAAGATCCTAATCTTTCTCCTCATCACTTCTACATCAGAATTCTTGCTTTCTTTCCATCGAACTTTTCTTTCAGTGCGTAACCCTCACCATTAAGTAGTATTCAGAGTCAAATACTTAGTACATACACGACAGTACTAAGTATTGAAGTCTTATTACTATAGTACTCAGATTCCACAGTTGGTGCTTTAACATGAATACTTATTATTTGGATCCATCTACGTAGTACTCAGTGGGGAAGTATAATACTAGCACTCTATCCTAGCCTGTGGTACCAATACAACAATGAGAAGTACTGGCAATACTAGCAATGTGTACAAATCCATACGTAATATCCCAGGTTTCAGTACTGAAGTACGTGAATACTATCCCCAGTACTTGATTTTCAATGCTTCCAGTACTACATTTTGGTAAGGGAATCGCTAGGATCTTTTTATTCAAACCTCTATTGACTGCTTTAAATTATTGAAGAAGCCTTAGAAGCTGCTTGCAAGTGGTACATCGATGTCTAAGCGCGTACTTCTATGGTAGTAGTGGCCGATTGAGGTATATTACTCGACCGCTATTCGTAATTTCACGGAAAGTTGAATGGATTTTTTTGTAACTACAAGTAGAATTTTGATTCTGCGAGAAAGTTGCATCGCACCCTGTGAAAAACATTACAGAGTACACGGATTAAAAATATAAACAAAATACATTTGCTGTAGTAGGAATTGTTGTTACAAATAGCAATATTTATTTTTACCTGGAATTATTTTTAGTGTTAGATATGTGCTTATTTGTTAATTTCTTGCCAGATACGTAGCATTTTTTGTACATAAACAACCTCCTTGGCAACAATAAAAAATGGTATAATAACATGGTGGCACCATATTTGGTCATCACACATTTTACTTAACGGCAATCCTTAATACTGTTCTAGCATTGAAAACTAAAAATTATAGCAATTCTCATAATTTATATGCTCGAAACCTTAGGACGTACTTTATGTAGGACGTCATTGTTAGTGTTTAGTTAATCATCACTCGGAGATTGGGCGTGAAATGAGTGTTCACTGCCTTAACACGTCCCCAGGATGGGAAACCTCCCCCAAACCTCTTCTGCGGTTACAACATGAGAAAATGACAAGAACTTATTAAGTGAAGACTAGACACTTTTTCAATGTTAGAATAGAAACCTGAGCCGCATCAATATAGTCGCTTTACATTATAAGCCATAATTTCCCTATGTCTTGCACACCGTTTTAATATTAATACGTGAAATATCATTATAAGCATTAGTTTACTTCGGCGAAACATATTTTAATATGCTGTAAAGTATAAAAATCAGATACAAAAATGAAAAATATACCATACAAAACATTTTTAAAGGACATGGTTAACTATCAAAATTATTATTTTAAAAAATTGTGCAAATAAACACGACAAAGTGGAAAACCCTTTTTGAGCTAAAACGGAGAATTTGGTGCTTTAAGGCACATTGCCTTAATAATTGGATAAATAATACATGTGTGGTCTATGGCTTGCCTTTTGTTTCATAATGATAATCTTATACTGACATGCAAAATCACTCCCATTCAGTGGAGTATAACGCCATCTTGGTATGTACAGTAGGCATATCATGGGTGTTGAACCGCAATCTTCAGTTGTTGGAGCCATTGTCATTGTTACTGTTTGTGATCGAGTCAAAATTACCGTTATTCCATCTGTAAAACGAGAGAGCCCCTACTGTTATTGTTGTCTCAATGATGTTTTTTCTGCAGAAGTTCAAATCACTTTTCTTTTATACAGGTTATGGAAAATAAAATTTCTCCGGCCAAAATTGGAGAAAAAAATTCAGAAAAAAGGATCTCAAAAATACGTAGTGGCCAGATTTTGACATTTTTCAAACTTGAACAACATCTCCAAAAAAATGAAAGAAATTACTGGTTGCAGATGACACTAAAACGCATCAATGACAAAAAATTAAGGGTGGAAACTCTTTCGGGCTAGAAGATGTACAAAAACAACAATTAAGTCTAAAACCACGCCGGAGTTTTTGGCAAAATAGGACATTTAAAAATATTAAATTTCCGAAGTTTACAATATTTACCGAAATGTTAAAGTCAAAATCCACTTTACCGGATACGTTCTGAGCAAAAAATAAAATTGCAAAAACACCTTTGTTTGTTTTTACGGTCGTTAGGCGTAACCATGGCAAACAAAAATTTGGGAAATTCGGTGAAATTTTCAAACTGAACATTGAATCAGAAATAAGCCGAACATAGAAAAACTGTCTATAGTGCAAATGTACTTGGGGCATTTTTTAATATATTATTCGGCAAGAGCCTTTTATGATGCGGATTCCTTACGTTGCTGTAAACGATGTCGACTGATTGAAACCGGCCACGGGCTCTTGGAAGTGGTTTCCTTGGTAACAAAAAACAAAAGAAAGTGATTTGGAGGCGAAAATGTTGAGCGAGAAGGGTTTTTGGTGTGTGGTTTGCGTGCGTGTATGTGTGTGAGAATAGCCACCGTATTTCCCAGAATCCTCTAACCGTGACCCTACTTTCCCTTACAATTCCCTTTACCCCCAAATATCTTCTCACACACCCTTCTCCCCCTTTATCAAACCCATAATTCCATCCCTGCTTCTTCACTGATGAAAGGATTCCATCTCAGCGGGTGCGACCCCTTAAACCCCAATAAGAGCCACTACCAATTTAAATCTCAATGATATTTATATATCATACGAATGATGAACAAGATGGTGACCCTATACGAAATTGTATGCACTAAATTGTAATTTTTCGGTGTCGTGCCTCATTATTTAACCTTAATGAAACAGGTACGAAATACGTAAAAAGAACGATATTATGTCAAGTACGAAAAAGCATAATTTACTCTTGCAGGCACGAAACTGCAAATTCCCATTTAGTTTCGGATTCGAGCTGACGCGGCGCACTTGCTATACACTTATTCACAGCTTCTCTTTAGCTATAGAGGTAAAATGTCTTATTAAGGAGGTTCCGCCGCGACTGTGTGAGTCAAAACAAATACTAAATTCCACATTTTTTATATGTTGTCAAAACATCCTGCTTTCACTGATGCAGTGCGTTACCTATAGAAACCCAAAAGTAAGGTAGAAAATATGCAGATTATTCCACGAATGTATTTTAAATGAGCACTTTTTTCCAACCATAGGAGCCGACTGCAGCGCCATTTCCTACGAATTACCGCATTTTGACTTCAATTACGGCATTTATTCTTCAATAACTAGACAAATAATATGATAAGATGCCTGTATTTTATTTTTATTCGATTTCTCTGGATTATTTCCTTCTTAGAGACAGTATTCCACGAAAATGGCATTTGTATTTTATGGAAAAATACAATTTTTCCCCGTGTTTCTTTCATTCCCCCATTGACCACCATGTTATTTCAAGTTCAATTATAGAATAAAATAGCGTGGAAAGGTATTATTTTGTTGTTCATATCAGATAGAGGACAACGTTTTCTACAAGTAGACAGAATATGAATAAAATGACAATTAAGTCATTTTACGGTGGAACCACCTTAATTAGGGTAAATGGAGAAATGACATCTGAGTGATATGAGTGAATATTAGTGAAATGGTGAGTGATATATTTTCTTTCGGTTTTCTTAATAATATATGAACTTGGGTAACTACACCCACCTTTTTAAATTGATTTAACATTAGTGAATATTTTCATTTAACCTTTAATGGCAAATATATTGATGAAAAGCGTTAAAACGGTGTCCCACAGTGAAATTTGGATAGTTGTTTTGGATAAAATGTTTTAATCCAAAGCCATTTCTTCCAAATTTTGTATTGAACGACATGGTGCTTCTCACGGGACATTAAATTTTTCCCAATACAGGAAAAAAATGAACGGCAATATAATAGCAATTAGTGGAGTTACCCAAAGATTGACATAAATAAAAATTGCTATGAAATACAACCCTACTTCCATGTACTTGAGAATACTTAAATCATAGTCACGAACTCACGGTAAAGCCATCAGCGTTACGCTACTCTCTCCAAGCAGTGAACACGGAGATTAAGCTGTTGCACGAATATAAAAGCAACATAAAAAAGGCTAGAGTTCTGAATATTTATCAGAGCGTTAATAAAGGATTAGAAATTTTTGCGATAAATTTCAATGGCAATCAAATCAACGGTATTGGCGTAGGTACTAATTCGCGAAAGTTGAATATCGCATTTCGGGGTAAAAAATAGGCTTATTTTCCTTTTCACACAGAATACAAACGTTTCATGGGGTTAAAAAATGTTTCAGGTATAATTGCTTAACTTGGACTAAAACATAATAATAAATTTTTATCACAGTTTCATAAAAATCCCAGTCTCATTTTTCTCTCGAAATTAAGTATCAAACTCAGGGTTGCATACTACACTGACTGTCTTTTAAGAATGGAAAATTCCACCAGGATACATTTTATGCTGGCAGTAGGTAACGTACTACGTAACGTAACATTTTTCGAGATTTCGCAATTTACTGTGTGCGCAACTTACAAAACACTTGATATTTAAAGTGGTAATACCTCCAATCTAATTAACGTGAATTGATCATACGTTTTCCTTGATTTTAGCATGAATTCAGGCATACCGGATGTGCCGCGGTGAAAATCCTACTAAGTAAAATGTTTGTCCGATATTAAATTTTAAAAAGTGTTAGAAATACGATAGGTGAAAAAATGTACGCAAGATTTTCTCAGACCCCCTTACCACTCTAAATAAGACAACGTAAGAAAATCTCAGCCCTCCCACGCCCAAAAAACGTCTTATGCAATAATTGAATGGGCCCCAAGAATTCCGGAGATACAATGTAACTAAGCAGCCCAAAGCGTGCGCTTAGTGCCACAGTCCACGAGGACAAAGCAAAAATTTGAACACAATGAGGTGTCATCACCTCGCGATGCGCGATATCGAGGGATCCGGTCAAGGTGAATGATTTGTTTCCTCTGTGGAATTGCGCACTTTTATGTGCAATTGCGGCCGACTCCGGTAATACCGTGGCTAGTCCTTGTCATCATCAACTGAGTAATTTACCGGTTAAAGGTAGGTTATGATGACAGTCAGAGAAAATACAACAGACTCTTACACGTTCAGTTCCCTATCTTCCTCTAGTATTTCTTTCTTCATCTTCAGCGTAAGTACTACCTTTCTTCATCCCGTCCATAAAACCTATTATCTTTCTGCCCCTTCCCCGCTTGCCCAACATCCTTACCTCTATCACGGCCTTCAGCAAACCATCGTCCCTCATTACCGCTTCCAGCCACCTACCGTGCCTTCCCCTAATCTCATCAAGAATTTTCCTCTCCTCACCAACTAGGTCAAGCACTTCCTCATTTGTCTTCCTTTCCGTCCACCGCACCTCCTCCAGTCTCCTCCACACCCACATCTCGAACGCCCTTAGCCCATAGGGCCATTCAAGTATTACGTAAGACATTTTGTGGAGGGAGGGGGTTTAGATTTTCTTACGTAGGGGGGATGTGGCGGTCCGAGACAATCTTACATAAGATTCAAGTTACTTCCGAGATCGAATGTTTTTCAACTTATTAAATTATCGTCAGATGAAAAATCTTACTTTGTAAGATTACCGCTGCGGTAGTACGCCTTAACTTATGCTAAACTATAGAAAAAGGTATGATCAATTACTTGCGTTCATTTGTTTGGTGACATTGAATTTGTGAAGATCTAATGCTTTGCGTGTCCCGTCTACTGTGAATCGCGAAATATTGAAAATAGTTTTTGATGTCTGACTAAAATTCATACTTATACTTTTCTAAAAGGGCCTATGGTTTTGTAAAAAAAACAATTGCAAACTGGGGGTGATAAGGTCAATTTTTGCACACTTGAACATGGAATCGCTCATGTATTATCTATGTGAATGGTTCCAAAAATGTATGACAACTTACGTAAGATTGGTAGGGGAGGGGTTCATAAAATTTTACGTTGTCTTACATGGGGGAGGATGGGGATGAATAAGTTGCCAAAATCACCTTACGTAATACTTGACTGGGCCCAATTTTCGTATTCTTTTCTCAAGGACCATGTTTCTACCCCATTCACCGCCACGCTCCGTATCAATCTCTTCACCAGCCTCTTTGTTACATCCTTACTTATTCTCCCCGTCATCAACTCCCTTCTATTATTGAACGCTTCTTTCGCCAGCGCTATTCCCCTCCTAGTCCTAGTTCCTATCCTCAAAATTTGCCTAAGAGTAGGTATAAGATAGGTATGGTTATAAGGTGATCGAAGCCGCGGATAACAGCCTCTAGATACTATACCATATGTTTTTTAATCATTTCATCTCACCCTGCAAAGAGAGCGGTGAGGATCTCATGGGGGCAAAGCGTAGCTCGCTGTGGACTCCTTAAAGAAGGCACTGTTTGTGTGTGTAAGAGAGGATGCGAATGGGGTCACCGTTCTTCTTTCGGGAGTACGCGGCTAAGGAAGGTGTAAAGGGTGGAGGTGGAGTTCGTGGGGGTAGGTGGATGGGGGAGGGAGGTGGTCGGGGAAAGAGACCGACCCTGAAGGGCAACGAGGGGGTGTAAGGGTATTGGAGGGGGTTCGGAGGGAGGTTAGAGAATAGGGGAGGGGGTGGGGAATTGGGGGATAGGTTTACCCCAGCGCCACTGCGGGAGGAAACCGCAGCGTGTGACCTTTGAATTCTTCACTCAACAATCTCAGTCACATGACCACCTCTTCCTCACTATCCCCAGGCAACTAAGAGCAGCGCGATGCTCGATATTTTCTAGCATCGCATCGCGATACTAGTTTCGCATCGCAAAAAAGATATGCATGGACAATAGTATGAACATGATGGGAGCGTTCAAGGTGTCAAAGTCGGCGCAGATTGGAACACTTCAGTGCACATCAGTGCGCATGGACAGCGATTAATTGAAACAATGTGTACGAACGTTAACGACTTTATAAATTGTCATTAGTTGAGATGAAAATTATTGAATACTCCATAACCGTTGTTATCTACCATGGCTATAGCTGTACCATTTTAGTGAAGTAGTCGATGAGTTATAACCTTGTATTTCAATATTTAGGAAACTTGTCCGGACGACAGCTCAAGAAGCTTACTTGCTCCTTTCGTGCGTCCGTCTGAGAGTACTTTTTCCACGTTAGTAACGGGTACAAAATAAAACGAAACGTCGACGAGATAACTTGCTGGAAATTATTCATAGTAATAAGAATTATTCACTTTACAATTTCCCTCAATTTTATTCTTTATCCCGACAGATTATAACGTTTACGTTTCATTCTCAATAGGCTACCAAACCGAGGAGCAGTCGGACTCATAATTATAATGATAACCCAAAAATAGTTCAATCTGTAGTAGGTATATGTGCGATCGTAAATTCAACTGGTTAAATTTGATTCACTTTCTGAGACATTGGTACTACCTCCCATCTCATATGTTCGATATTACCCCACGATATCGTGTGATGCTCAATATTACGCGATACCGTGAATGCCATGCGGTAAGATTCGATATTTTACCATACGATATGAGATATCGTATCATTGGAAATAATGGCCATGCTTATAATTAAATAATAAGAGATATTGGGGGCTTTCTATTCACTCTGGTTCGCTGCACACTTCGCAACACAACAACGCTTTCCTTTCGTTTCAGATTCTGCGAATTAAACAGTGCACTTAGAAACAGTTCGGGAATAAACTTTCTGCACGCTAAAAATAATAGAATTCCGATAATTGCATCCGCCATTGTTGTTGTTGTGTTTATTTTCAGTAAAGGCGTCAATAATGAATTATATAAAGTTTTTAACTAATCTGCCAAAAAGCTTACCTAATTTAATAAATAGGTATGTTAAATGAATTCAATAACCACACCCAAAACATGCGGCCGTGACTATTGCGAACCTACAGAATCCCACCTACTGGCAGATTACCTATTGTTTTGCCAGCGCACATCGTTCCATTCATCTACATAATACCCTGAATGCCAGCTCAAGAGTGTGTGGCAGGGGGTGAGTTGTGACCAACATGATTTTCACTACACCATAATGAAACTTAATGAAACACGACAGTTACTGCATTAGAAATAAAACTACACATACTTGTTAGCTGGTGAAATTTCACCAACATGCACTACGCTTTAGGAATGCTACCATTTCTATAGACGATATTTGCATTAATGTATTTTATAACTGCATAAATTCACACAAATGCAAGCGTTGTACATGATGCATAAAGACGTTCTGTTAGTACTACATAGCTGATTAAAAAACAATCATTAGGGAGCAAATCAACTAATAAGATAAAAAAATTATTGATAAACCTGGTTTAAAGTCTCATTGGCAACTTTAATGGTCTCTTATCACTTGTGGGTAAAATAACATTGTTATACCTGTCCGTCCTGCAGTCTTTTTCCATTGTTTTATTCTCATAGTCTCATCTGTAGTAGTTTATCGCATTTATCGTCGCTAATGCTCACTGAAGAGATGTGTTGTGTTCTGATCTGCGCTAAATTCGACACACTGAATGACATCGTGCAATGAGATATTCACCATTGATCGAGTTTTTTTTTCGAAGAATATTTTGTATCGTAATGCGATATTGAAATTTTTTCCCTCTTCCAAAGACCCCTACTGCCAAAAAGAGGCGCGGAGGGTTCGAGAGGGAGGAGGGCAAAATGGGATGGATAAGAAAGTGGAGTTGGGGCGAGAGGGATTTTTGCGTGCACCCCGATTTATCGCCGCTCGCGATCCCTGGAATTCGTCAAACCCTCCCGGGGGAAGGGATGAGCAGGGTAGCGATAAAAGAAATCCCCGAACCAAAGCGAGAGGGAAAGAAGATGAAGGAAAGAAAGTTATCGAGAGGGAGAGAGAGAGTAGAGGAAAATAGAGATAAAAGGCTGAGCTATATAAGCTCCGACCCATACGAAAGGAAAGTTTCCTATCCTGCCCTCCATTCATGCATTATTTTTCTCATCCTCTCTCTTCCACTACATCCTCTATCTCTCGTATACATGACTACATTTATCCATAAAGAAATACCCACTAAGCCATTTCCTTTTGGGGTAGGCCAATTCAAAGAACATATAAATTGAATTTTTAATTAGTATGTTCCACACTTTTTTAATTTAAGACCATGGTTTGTTTGGTAAACTTTGTTCTTTCATTGATCCGATTACTAACAATAAGAATTCTCTATCATGAATGATTATTAAAAACAAAAGAGAAATGTCTGAAATTGTACCAATGCATTCCTCATAATGTAAATGTTATTTATTAGTGACCCTGGAGCCCTTTGGTCTTTCTTATAGTGTATTAATCCTTCTAGGTAATAAGAATCGTGTACGCCAAATGTTGTTCGAATCCGTAAAGGGATGTGGAAGTCTATAGCGTTTAAAAAAAAGGAATTTCGCTTTTAATTACTTCCGGGATCCATCGCGTTTGCTTTTTTTTATTCACAACGTTTTGCTTCTCTTTCTGCAGGACAACAAATATTTTACCTGACGACGCCTCCAGGAAGACAGGCAAAACGTAGTGAAAAAAACAACCAAACCCGATTGATCCCGAAAATAATAAAAAGCAATATATAGTTATCTCGGGAAGACCGGTGTCGACTGATATTTTTCCGCGTTTTCTTTCCGATTGGCTCGCCTTTCCCGCGCTTTTTCCATCGCTCTAAGAAACGTCACTCATCACCCTGATGACGGCAGCAGAGTACGCTGCCGAAACGTCGGTCATGGAAACAATTACCCGGATTTAAACCCGAGAAGCCTTCTTGCACTCTATTCACCGGGAAAGCCTGAAATCTTTTAATAAAAAGCAAATTATTAAAAATCTCGGAAATCTGAAGAATAAACGAAATTTCGATTTTATAGAATGAACCCTTCCAGTGAAAAACGTCTTCTGCACAACTGCCAGCACGTTTTGCTACCACTGTAGCTCTTGGTCTCCTTGATACCAATGTCTCCTCCTTTGCTTGTCTGCTGGGGATAAACGGAAATGGGCGAGAGGCCTTATAGTAGAAGATGCGGCAGGAGGATAGGGAATCTTGTTAAACCCGCACTTCTAGATTGTGACACGCCGAAACCTTTTGTGTTTCCTCTTCCGCCTTTATCTTTTGGAACCAATCCTTCGGAGTGACTTTCGGGCATCGACAATTTTATGTATGTAGGAAAAATGGTATGGTAAAGGAAAATGAATGAAATTTTCAAAAACGAAACCCGCTAATTATTTTTATAACTACTGCGTTCATTGCCTGCTTTCCGAAGAAATTCAGGGCTGAGGGTATGATATACTTGCCAGTGATAACTCGATAAATACAGAAAGGTTCGTGAAATATCTCGAAAATGTTTTTCGAGTCCTAGTCATTATTTCCATTGGGGAAGTTCAAAAATTGTGGTGATGTTCGCTATTGAGGTAGTATTAACAATTTGACACAAATTTTTGAATTCAACATCAACTACTATTAAGGCATAAAAATGAATGTTGAGCTTCTTATTAATCTTTAAACACCGTTACAGTATTTCTTTCAAGCCCACTTACTGGAAATTTGAGCATTCACATTTGGAGTGTATTCATGTTTATAAAAAAACCAACTTTGTAATTTTCACAAACTTTTAAGATTGTATAAGTTAAAAGTGGATTTTTTAAAATCAAGATGGATATCCATAATTTCCACGATGTCGGGCCAGATACCATCAGTTTTATGGAGAGCATTGGTCAAATGAGAAATGAGTAAGACAAGTATGCATTTTTCAATGCGATTTCAATCACACGTGATAACAAGCGTCAGTTATAAATTAAAGAAACTTTTTAATCAGTTTAAACGGGTTATGAGAGGATATAATATGCTTTAGTCATGTCACAACTATTTTTTTCAACTTTCTAAGTCATAAACTATACACACCTCAAAAACGCCAATACTTCCATGTGGGGAGATTTTCTTTACAATAAAGAATCAGTTAGAAAATAGAAGAAGAAAGGAGAGAAACCCGGTGCCAGAATCCTCCAGCTTACTGTCAAAGAGTATTTTCGTGGGAACTAGAGATTAACGTCCCATTCGACAGACTGAGTACAGCGCTTGAAATACTCCCAAGTAAAGCCGACGAAGGGATCAGAATTCCATCGAAAAATCTCCTCTAAATCCGAGATTCTATCCCTGGACATCAGAATTGGACTTCAAGTATTCTGGTCTCCACCCCAACCCGATCCCATTGTAACATGTCGTTTTGGCTTTGTCTTCCGATGACCCTCCGGTATTCTCCCAATTATATCAAGTCACTCCAGTAGCTTTTCATTCATTCTTGTGCTCTGCTCGCTTTGCAATATAGCAACACAATTGGGTATTTTCCAAAATTTTAAATTCAAGTTTACGGATCTTTATATGTTACTTAAACTCGAACAAGCTTGCGGAGTGAAAGTACTTTTAAAATTGATTCAATATTAATTGAGATATTTAAAATTCCAATAGTCGAAATTTCAAATTTTTTTACGCCGCTGCGAAACGAAATCTGATTGGCTTGACGTCATTTTCGCTGAGCGATCGACGGATGTGAGGGAGAAAGTGAGTTACTGTAGAAGATCTACCGTATATTTAAAGAATTTTCATTGAAAACAAAGACTATGGCGTGCAATGGTTTTATTAAAACCACATAAGATAATTTACCCAAAGTGGATATGTTTATGGTAGGCGTTTTAATGAAGAAGGACGAGCGATTTAATGCTGTGGAAATTTGTTGAGCTTAAGTCCAAAAAATGTAAGCCTAAAGTTTGCTTTTAAAATCTTCATTACTGTTTTATATCATTTTTGATACATATAACTATGTATTTGGTGTATGAACTTTACTAACTGTTTTTCCAATACACTCATAATCATTATGATACTTCTTTCTTTATCGAAGTCCATATCAGTCCATGTAACAGTAAACAAACAGTATCTTAGTAACATGTCAACATAACACAGTACTCACCAAATGTTTGTGCTGCCAATATTCGACACACCTAAAACGTTAATTTTTTATTTGCTAATTAGTGATTGTTTGTAGAGGAGGTTTCTAGAAGTGGCTTATCTGCTGTAGAAATGCCTAAAAATAGATTCTCATCTCCTAAATGTCTATTCAAAGTTTAATTTAAGTGTTGTTATATTATAAAGCTTCTTGTGAGAATTATGGTGATAATGATATAGGATACGTCCAAGTAAAGAGAGATGGACCACTGTGCACAGTCATTGCAAGAATATGTCCAGAACACAAAGTGCGGAGTAAAGCATACATTTTTACGGGTGGACATTGAGGAATCCAAGGAAGAAATTTCAATCATTCAATATCGTGATACCGTGAATAAATTTCTTGTTCGGTATTTCAACCGATGTATTTGTACATTGTGGCACAAAACACCATCTATATCCCTTACTTAGATGCCATTTAAAGACATATCTAGAAACTCGAACACGTCAGAAACTAATTTCGCCGAATTTGTTTCCACTGTAAGCCTAAGGAAACGCCTGGGCCTAAATGTAAACAGCGAAAATGACGTCACAGGCCATTCGGTTGTTTTCGGAGTGTGCTCGGGAGATTTCGTAACCTTCTACTTTCTTTAGCTTTTAAAACCGAAATTCATACACTTTGATAAGAAAATTTTTAGCCAATGCAATAAGTTCAAGTAACTGAATCAGAATATCGATAGTTTGAAATACGTGGAAAATACCCAATTGCTCACCAAATGTTTCGAAAAACGTGTGCATTAGGCAGCGCACTTGATCAACTCACAACAGAACGGGGGCTGAATTATATTTGTTTATTTATTTTAAACTATCCTGAAAACAGCTCAGGAAGGTTTTTTATTTCTAAACTTTCATTAACAAAAATGTTATAAAGTTACATTGTTACATTGTTACAAATGTTACAAATGTTACAAATGTTACATTGGACCCTGAGGAAAATATTTTGGTATGCCACCGCAGACTGGCTATTTTGCATGATGTTCTCATTTTTTTAAATTATTATTAAAAAATTATAAAATATTATGTACAATATTTCAAACAAAAGAGCACTTTATAGTTTTTAAAATAATGTAAAAAATGCATCAGTCTGAGCAAATGACACATGTACACTTTACGTGGACCGCGAGATACAAACACGGAAAGTTGTGCCCATATGCCTTACGGGCGTAGGCCGCTGAGTCATTCAATGGCGCCCGTATATGTTACGGGCACCGGGTCCAATGTGTTAACATCAGAAATGTTTTATAAGCAACAACGGAAAAAACACACAAAAATTACCTGGGAGATGTAAATCCTACCCAGTGAGGATTTGAACCTATCGGTTTGCAGGTGAGGAATTTATACCGCTGGCGCTGCCACCGTTAAAACAGAAGATATGGTGCGCTGGAGAATAAAAGAACTTCGATTATTTCATTCACGATTTTTTGTTGGTGTTGATCCTTATCAAAGGCATAAAACATGCATATCGTTAAGTTTTTAAATACCTTGCGGTGAAAATCTCACCTTTTTAAGAACGTTATTTGAACGAATTGTTTAACTATTAACAAATTTTCGACCTTGACTGTTATGAACCTACAGAATGCTACCTATTGGTAAATTACCGAAAATTTCGCCGGCACACATAATTCCATTCATCATCGTTCTTGTACGCTAAAAGTGCGCTGATGTGTTCCGATCTGCACCTTCTTCAATAATTAGAATGGATAACTCCCATTTATGCAACTCCGCAAAGGTTTTAGCATGTTTCCCCAGGCCTGACGCAAAATATTCGTAGATAATGAAAAACAGCAGTTTATCCGAAGTATTTTGATCCATTAGTAATGCGTTACTCTGGAAGTGAACGATTTTTGGTGATGCCCTTCTAAAGTTATGACCGAGAAAAAATCGAAAATCCTTTATCGGCAGGGTATTGAACCTAGGGCCTCCGGAAGAGAAATCGATACGCTAGAAACTGCACCGATCTGAACTGCCTCCCCCTCTCTCCTTATTGTCACACATAGAAGAAACTTTTCTCTCTCTACAACTACTACTCTAACGGGGTTCCTGTCCTACTACTAGAGTTGAAACCAATGAGAAATCCAAGTTTGGCAAAATCTCGACCTTTTTTTTATCATTCGGGAGAACATAGGTCTCGAAAAATAATAGATCGTTATTGGCTCATCACCAACGTTTCGCATTCGTATCTTGAGGTATTGGCATCTATTGGCTTCTTGAGGACAACAACGGATTAGCAGAATATACCAAAATTGGTAACTTATATTGGGAACAATATTTTATCAAAATAATGTTTCATTAACTATTTACCTTATCGCGACCAAATACTGACGCATAAATTTAAGAATGGAGTTCCTCTATATACACTTTTCTTCATCAAAAAGAGAACAAGTAATACATAATTAAATACCAAATTAAAACTGTTTTTAAAATAGCGCCTTTATTGGACATCACGGATATTAAATAAATCGTTTCAGAACTGCAAGTTAAAACTATATAATAGTTTTTTATAGGTTAGTATTCGATTGACAAAAAAGCACAAAGGTTAGAGTTTATTAATTTGGAATCCTTTTTGAGATTAGCGTGATTCTGAGAATTGAGGTTTCGGACGTCCCATCTCTACTTAAAATTCAAGGACATATGCTCCTTGATACGACAATCGCTTTATTTACATCATAGCCTAGAAATGTTGTAAGTTTTCCTTCTCCAAATACTTTTTGTAGTACTGTTATGTTCACCTGTGAAATAGATTCCTGCTCTAGGTTTATGTTAGCATTTTTACTGGGCATCGATGTTCAATATGAGGCAGTCAGAATCCCGTTTGCAAAATCATATTTTTGCTTAGCTGATGTTTGGTTGCATGCTTTAGGTTGAAAGCGCAACACTCTCCTAGCAGTAGAAAATAATTCTGATATAAAAATCATTGTTTCAATTAATATCACTCAGGTGAAGTTTGATACTGTTATCTCAACGCGATGGCATGAAAAAATGTAACGCATTTGATTAATGCATAAATAATTATTTTTTGTCCCCAGGTTTCTTTTTGTATTAACATTCCAAGGTAAGCGACAACTATCGTGAGCTTTAAAGCGTAAGAAAACATGTTCTCCAATCTCTTCTGTTGCTTCACATTCTTTTACCGACATATATTTTAATTTCTAAAGGGTTTTTATAGTCCATCAATGTTCACCCGTGAACTACATTCCTGAACCAGGGGGGAGGTTGCACGTTACGTCAAAGAGATTAGATTCGAGAGCATGACCTCTATCGTTTTTCGCAAGTTCAGGGGCCTCGCTCTTTCTCTTCCGCGGAAAAGGTAAGCAAGACCCGCTGGGACGGAGCTAGGAGAGAGAGGTTAAGAAGTGGAGAGTAAAGAAACCGAATTCGTTATTGCAAACGAAACTCGGGGAGACGTCTGGGTAATAAAGTGCGAAGAAAAATGTTTCACGGACGGCTTTAAACCAGCGGGTAGCCGGTGCAAGAGTTTCGCTTCCTATCCCTCTCCCATTCGAGGTTGAAAGAGAGACGCCAGTGGGTACACCTGGCGGAAATAAGCCGCGAGTTGCCATTTCCAACGCCTTTGAAGTTATCTTATCTACATTTACATAAAACCCAGCAAACCACCTCTAACGTATGTGTCAAGGGGTGAGTACGCACCAATATGAATTACACAACATTATACTAGATTTAATGAAACCACGAGTATTTATGCTTTAGAAAATACCTAAAAATGCCAGTCAGGATGTGAAATTTCACCAGCATGCACTAGAATATAGGTATGCTACCAATGTTAAAGTCTCCAATAGAAACAGAATATTTTTCAGTTACATAAATTCATAGAGATACAAGAGTTAGGAAGAATGCCAGATGTTCTGTTATTTCCACATAGCATGTTAAGGAACAAGCATAAGGGAGAAAATCTACAAATAGCTGCACTACCAATCGACAAAACTAACTACGATATCCCTTGGTCAGCGAGACGTATTAATTATGCCTCAACCAATGACGGACTTACGGGCGAACATTCGCCAACGGTTATAAGCCTATCTTTAATTATATTCTAGTAATATTTGTTGATATTTTTCTTAAATATTTGTAAATTTTATTTCAAACAGTGATAGGTCAATTCTTAAAACTTAACAAACTTAGTCATAAATGCAAAGTTTTTTAAAATATTCAAATTTTAATGCAGGTGTTGACAAAAAAATTGTTATTCTGTTATTGTTATTGTTAAAAAAATTGAAAAAAAAAAAATTGTTATTATTATTATTGAAAAACTGTGTTATCTTCATTTAATCCCAATTTTGGCCGTCTCTTAGGACTACGTAAGAGAACCATAATCATTGATTTTCGTTTTTTACTTTCCACTTGCTTTCTTGCTCAACAATAGTCTTTAATTCTTTCCCTTTTTTATCCTCCTCCCTACGATCCAGGTAATATTTCTTTTCTTCCTTTCCTTCTTCTCTAAACCTTTTTATAATAAAGTTTATTATCTTCTAAATTTAGTTTTATCCCGTATTATGTCTTCTGTTATCTCCATCTAGTCCATTTCTTTCTTTATGACCTTGGACCCACTGGTTGGCACTTTTACTCTTACAAAAAAATGTTACATGACTAAGTTTTATAATTTTGAAACGTTAAGATTAATTTTTATTTTCTGAAAGCTATAGTATTAAAGTAAAAAAGAAGTCCATTCAATCCACCCGTTTGTTCTTTTTTTTTCGCAAAACAGCAAAACAAAGGTGCCCAGAAAAATGAACGCCGAGAGTTCTCAATCTTCTTGCCGCCAACATGCATTAGAGCTAGATAAGAAAAAACAAAGTGACTATTTCTCCTCATTTACAAATAAACATGCAGCTTTTTTGTGACTAAAGGTACGTTCATGATTGCGTTTTAAATGAAAGAAATAATACAAAGAAAAATATGATGTTAAAAAAATAATATTAGGAATAAATAGGGGATACTTAAATGGTTTTTTAAATTTTCTTCTAAACAATTCAAAGGATTAAAATAATTTAATCAATTTAAAGTCGCTAATTTGGCTTAGTGCATTAGACCAGTGGGTAGAGAAACAGCTTAAGGCAGCTTGATAGATGTATGACTACGCGCAAAGTTCCATAAACTTAACCTCATCATCAAGGCAAAAATATCACCTTGCTAACTTTAGGAGCGAATATCAGATACTCACCACACTACATTTCGAGATATTTGCCTAATAATATAAGTCGTTTCCCATCGGATATGTTATGGATGTGCGCTCGAAGACACATCATCAAACATAAAAGGAAGTTCTGATGGACAGATTGCATCAGAAATGTGCCAGTGTGTTGATCGTTTGTTTTCCAAATTTTGGTAAAAATACATTTATTACCTACTCACCATAACACTATTTATGAAATTACAAAAACACTTTTCATTGTATTGGCGTTCAACTTACAGCAAGTAGCAAATAAGTCAAGTTAAAGCCTCAAATGTGTCTAACACGTTAATTGCTAAAAAGTCCATTCGTAGAAAAGTTTTTTGTAAAAAATATTATTATATTCCATTCGGGTTCACTAAACCTGATTGGTTTTGAATATTGTAGTTCCTATTCTGAGTAGAAAAAAATCTCGTTCTAACTACTAGTAACGAGAGTTATTATGCATTTCCGGGGAAACAAGCAAAAAAAAAAGGCTTTTTTTGGGCTGAAAACTGGTTCTTTTATTTCGGGGACTCGGCATCATTCGTATATGCCTTGTGACGATGCACAAATTCAGTTTACTAAACCGTTAGGTCAATGCTCAACCCTTTTGCCAATTTTTTAGGATAATCTTGTAAACTCCTTTTTGACTAAATGGGTGGTGGGTACGGATGGTGGTAGTAACAAGTCAAAACTCAACGTAACCCAAAATCGAACTTTAATAAGAAACCAACAACAAACCCAAAATCAGCAACGGCACTCGGAAGGATTAGCCTGTCATAGTTATGCAAAGGGGCCAAGGTATCAATTAATGTTGACGAGATTATCAAGGGAATAAACGGGAGAGGGTGGAACCCAAGCTTGCGTGAGCTGGTCACACGGAGCAGGAGCA
Organism: Pyrrhosoma nymphula; assembly: GCA_963573305.1. Taxonomy (NCBI): domain Eukaryota; kingdom Metazoa; phylum Arthropoda; class Insecta; order Odonata; family Coenagrionidae; genus Pyrrhosoma; species Pyrrhosoma nymphula. The sequence continues at coordinate 60,921,111 of OY754339.1, read as the reverse complement.
ACGTCGAGGTGAATCCGCAAGGGATTAACCATCCAACCGGTGCAGCTATAACCCGAAAAGTTCCTTCAGTTCCTCTGCACAGCTCTTTATATAGTACTGACGATACATTCTACAGGGGGAGTAAAAAGGACTCCCCCGTTCTACATAATTACCTGCCGCTGTCCTCTACCCCTCAGAAACAAGGAGGGGAATCCTCAGATATTTAGGCTGCACTGTGCCTGGACCGTAGCGCGGTCCATTTACTCTAATGCAAGCCAGTATGACCGTTCGACCGGATCAACATTCTATTGGAAATTTAAGGGAATTAACTCCTGAAACGTATTTACGATTTTACATTTGTGTTTCACTCTGAATATGAATGATTATTAATAATAAAATATCTATGAAGAATTAATTTTCATGAAGGAAATGCATGCTGATTTCAAGTGAGTTATTGATTGACATTAGGAGAAGAATAGCGCTATCAAAGGAAGCGTTCAATAATAGTAGGGAGCTGATGACGGGGAACTTAAGTAGGATGTAAAAAAGAGACTGGTGATGAGCTTCATATGGAGTGTGGCGTTGTATGGGGCAGAAACGTGGTCCTTGAGAAAGGAAGACGAAAATAAGCTGAAGGCGTTCGAGATGTGGGTGTGGAGGAGGATGGAGAAGGTGCGGTGGACGGAAAGGAAGACAAATGAGGAAGTGCTTGACCTAGTTGGTGAGGAGAGGAAACGTCTGGATGAGATTAGGGGAAGCCAGGGTAGGTGGCTGGAAGCGGTAATGAGGGGCGACGCGACGGTTTGCTGAAGGCCGTGATAGAGGAAAGGATGTTGGGCTAGTGGGGAAGGGGAAGAAAGAGAATAGGTTTTATGGACGGGATGAAGAACGGTAGGATACGCTGTGATGAAGATAATAAATACTAGAGGTAGATAGGGAACTGCACGTGTAAGAGTCTGTTGGATTCTCCCTGACATTTATCATAACCTAACTTTAACCGGTAGATTACTCAGATGATGATGATGATTGTGGGATACATCGTAAAATTGCAAAATTAGCGCATCAGCCCGTAAGCACGTATGTAAATCAGGGGGGACGAAGATGGCGGGTAGGCAAACGCCCACTTTGCAGCTTCAAGCATTGGCCACCTTGGCAATCCATCTATCTAAATGGCCCCAACCAACTCGGAGCCGCTATGTTTAAAAGTCTAAGCGGGGCGGGCACCATTACCATCTAATCCTATTTGAATGATTAATTGGTCAAAATGATAAAAAAATCTCAATCCAGGTTGATCAGATTTTGCTTGATCAAATATTTTCAGAGATTTTTCATCAATTTCCATCGTCTTCAAATTCTACGTGTCACCCAATTCTCATATCCATTCTAATCAGATTATGCCGACTCGAACATTTTGAGTTAATTAGGATAACTTTTTCATTTTCTTTTAATTTTACATGCCACAAAATTCTCATATCCATTTGGCCAAACTTTCTCGTCCAAATATTCGATCGTGGGACGTGGGACTAAAGAGTCATTTCCTCCTAACATTGCTTCCAGCAAGCTTCTATCGACTTTTGGTCGAGATCATTCAACCTTCAGTCCATTTAATCTTCATCGTTTTATTGCCATTGCTTCCAGTCCCGTATTCCCCAAATCGTGCTTCTCCCTAGACTCAAGAGGAAACATATTCCATTTGCACAGAAGCAATATGTTCTTCCGGAAGGAAGAGTGCTCTCGTAAGGGATTATCTCCAAATTTCACCAACCCATTTCCGTTTATAACCTTTCTTACTGAGGATCCTTAAAACATGAACCCTTCCCCCAATTTCTGTGTTGCGTGGTTTCCGCTGTCACCGTGAATATCAAAGATGATAGTCACTCTAACGGAAATTAATTTAACTAGGTAAAAATAATTTTCCATGGAAATTACTGATGAATCAAGGGCATTTTGGTAGTGAACTATACAGCCGTCATGTAGGGACACTTGTTGTTTTGCTTCATTGATTTATGTGAACACTGTCTATATTAAAATTGAAGTGCATGCTAAAAGTTACTAATAGCACGTGCCGCATACTTTCTGTATCCCTCATGTATCTCTGTGCATTTTTTTTCTTGCGATATTCATAAATACTTTAAAATAGTTTCATCAACATTGAAGCATACGCTGTATTGTATACATGACAAACATTTAACCCCTGCCACGTATTTGAAGGCATTTGCATAATGCATAATCACTCCCAATTTATATAACATTTAAAATGTAGCGTAGTGAATGTTGTGGAAAAATCATCCCCTGCCACACACTCTTGAGGTGGCTTGAAGGATATTTTGTATGTTTAATCCTTTAAATTATTCACGCTTATTTACTCTTTTATTCGTCCTCTGTCTTATCTGTTCACATCTTTTAGATAAATCTATAATTACCTTATTTAATAAATTAATCACTCAATTATCTTTCGGTATAGTAACTCATTCTTGTTTGCTTAGAACCGGTTTTATAATCACTGGTTAAATATAAGTTAATGCTTTCTCCCATCAATCAGTCTCACACTAGCTGACAGTCTGGTGTAAAGCACAAAACCTGAATTCTCAGTTTACGAGAGGGTTACGTCGTTTTCCATTTAACGTTAATTAGGTATTACAAACATGGCCTTAATATCGCAACATCCCAAAATTGCACGCACTGACACAAATTCATTTTGAGATTGTAGCACGAAATATGCTAAAGCCCTGGGTGGTTGATAGACTTGCACTTCCCATGAATATATGGTCTTCGTGCGATCTTAAATTAAAGAAGACTTTTAAATTCCTCATTAGTTCGGAAAAATGCAAGTTTTAAGCCATAGTAATCACAGAATTTATTTACATCTTCGTTATAATACGTTAGTGAGCGGGTAAAAGTATGCATTTTAATCAATTTTACTTTAAATTAAATCGAATGTTTTTCTATTGGCAACTATCTTCGTCTCTATGCAACTATAAGTTTCACCATATGTGATACTAAGGTTTTTCTTAAAGAAGGAAAACAATTTTAGTTTTAAAAAAGTAAAACTAAGTTATTATTGTAAACATAAAACTACTAAATAAGTTACGAAGACGGTAAAGTCAATTTGATCACAAGAGTTCAATGACTCCATTCTATCTTCAATTATAAGATATTTTGATTACTACGTACTGCCAATTCTATCCAAGTGTAGTTTTCTTTTACAGTTTTAATTGACCTACATCCCAAGTTTTGGACTCTCCATACTTCTTTTCTTTGATACACCAATTTGCTTCAACTTATCTCAATACTTTAATAAAATACTTTGCCTTCTTTCAGTGGCCCATTTTTCGTATTTAGAGAGATCTTCTCGCCTAAATAATCTTTTCACGTGAGTAATGCTTTCATCTTTGCTAAGAGTCAGTTTAATAACCCAAATCAATTCACAAACTCTTCATGATTCTTTCAGCTGTAAAATACTGAACTTAACCTTGACGTAAAGTTAAACATCGAGTGCCATATCGAGGTAAAATAACACCAGTCATGTAATCTGATTAAAACCACGCCTAGGCGTTCGTGCATGCCTTATTTTCAATTTAAATCGATATCTACATCTCAACACGATTACCATGTGAGTTATTCCAAACGATTGAAAATAAACATAAAAATCAAATAATTTTATCGTGTAATGCTCATTATCATGAGGCGAATGATATGACCAACAATCCATTCTTTTTTCCAACCCCCTTCACATATCTCTTTCAGATATCTTCAGATCCGAGATCGGCACTATGCTGGCTCTTACCAATTCTATTAAAAGTTCCCTTTCCGTAAATTTGATTCCGTGGTTTTAATAATATCCAACGATAACCAATTGAATCTAATAAATATACACATTTCTGAAATATTTCATGCGATCATTCCAATTAAAACAAGCATCCGCTGTTGATTTTTTCTTAATTCTTTTTCAGTTAAATATTCACTTTAGCTTACCCATTTAGAAGGACGATTTTTTGTTTTAGCTAATATAAATGCCTTATATATATTGAAACACAACGATGATCAATTGCATTTCAACATACAGCATTTCATGAATTAGTACTTTTTAAATATTTGATGTCCGTATTTCCTTCATTCATTTAAAATTACATTGTCACGTTGTAATTTACTCGGATATTTGTTTAATTGAGCAGGATCAAACAATTGTTGGCACAATCGCTTGTAAATTAATCAAAACATTTTCAGGATCAAACAATTGCTGGCACAATCGCTTGTAAATTAATCAAAACATTTGCAATCTGGCAAACATATTTCGCACTGACCAAAGATATCAAACCATTTTTTTTACCGCCGCATAATAAAAAGCGATAGCCGACATTTTTCAATATGACGAATGCGGTACGATCGCTCTTCATATACCTAAGTGCCAAGCTCCCGTGATTAATCACCGTAATCTTGACTCTGGGGTTAATTTTCCGTTTCCCTGCTTTTGTGTGTGTGTATAGTGATATCTTTATCTTTTTTTCTCTTTTTTCTTCGGGAGAAATGAATGGGCGGCCTTTGTTCTCAATTCAAAACACTTTTTCCTTATCAAGACACTTGATATAGCCTCCCCTTTCTCCCTTCCAATCCCCGGCACCCGCTTATTTCTCGGATCCAGAAAGGGGCGTGTGTTGTGGAAAGGCGAAGGCGAAATGATTTAAGAGCTGCCAACGCGGAAAATGAAGTTCCGCATGCGTCCGCAGTTTAACTTCTACGCGATGCTTGCTTCAGTGGTGAAAAATCGAACTGAATTCAATAGTACCTATACTTAAAATCGTACCGTGTGAAGGAAGGAAGTATTGACTTCTATGGAAGTAGCGAGTGCAGCGAAGTATCGATATTTATCACTACTTGCAGGGCATAGCTCCGATTACACATTATTTCCGGCTTATCCGCAAATAAATGAATAGCGGAACTAAGGGGGTGAAAGGAGGAAAATCAAACAATCAATGAATCATTAAATCAAAACCCTGCAGGTACTATAATCGAATATCAATACGGAAATGTTAACATATAATTGTAAAACAGCATTATCATACACATTTCCATAGTTCACTTTGGGTTAAATATTTGTTGATTATATCATTAAATAATTCATGGTACAGGGTGCGGCAACATAACTTCCTTTTTTTTAAACGCAATCAAATTTTTGGTGAATCAGATTTTTTTTATTATTTTTATAATGTAGGTATATATTTAAAGTTATGTTTAATACGGTTTTGAAAATCAAATTAGGTAGATGACGCCCCCTATTGTCCATACACTGAGTAAGCCGATTTGTGGCGTTTGTAATGACCTTTCCCAATAGCAGCGGGTATGTTGGCAATTTCTGCCAAGATGTTGGCCTTCAGGTGTTTTAGGGTCCTTGGACGGTTGAAATAAACGCGGGATTTCAAGAAACCCCCAGAAAAAGAAAAATGCCAAAATCCGGGCAGAAATTGCCAACATATCCATTGCTATACTGGTAAGGGTCATGACAAACGCCAGAAATCGGCTTACTCAGTGTATGGACAATAGGGGGCGTCATCTACTTGATTTGATTTTAAAAACTGTGTAAAACAAAACTTTAAATATGTACCTACATTATAAGAAAAATAAAAAAATTCTTATTCATAAAATGGGTTTGATTGCTTTCTAAAAAAAGTAAGTTATATTGCCGCACCCTGTATAATCAATTATACAAAATACTCTGTTTTCATCAACAGAAATAATTAACAAATTTCAATCTAAAGAAAATTCTTATTTAATACTAGCTGAAGGTACCCGTTGAACTTCAACGGATGTGAAAAACATTGAACTTATTTTATAAGAAAACCACAAAGCCTGAGTAATACTGTCAGCGTGATCATTTGAGGTTTTCGTATCTTTTCTTGTATGTAGTGTTCGTTGTAGTAGACACTCTGACCGTTTTTCTGGTCCACGGAGAGTTGAGTGACTGTATGTCCTCTTTCATGCACGAGAAACCCAAACATGGGCCCCGCATGTTTATTAACACTTAAATAGCACCCAAGTTGATAGATAGTCACCTCGTCCCTCCGTTTTTCTTGAGCCGTCTTCTGAGTGATTGACAGCTTGATCACTTCCCTTTTGTACCTAAATATATTTGCATTCAATGACTTAATTGAGTTGCGAGATTTAACGTTGATATTTGTGTTGAGATTCTTCATCAGAATTTGAGAGTAGGGTACAATCCAGGGGTTGACAACGTCAAAAAGGCATTACCAGCCGCTACTATGTTTATTTCACCTATGAATCCTCCCGGACTGCGCCTTCGGCAAATAGGGTAGCCATAATTATCGTTTTCGGTTGCTAAATAAAAACATTTCTGGTGATGCTTAGTGCACTTGCCGATTTTCATGCACGGATGTCGTTCATTGCGCAGAATTTCCGTACTTCATTCGGGTAAGAAGCATGTAGTGACGTCATTATTATTTCCGCCATCTTAATACAGATTGAAGTTTGAACAGATGGGTCTATATTTAAACAGATTTATAGCTGGTTGCCCGTCAGTAGGTTGGGCTAGGATAAAATTTGTGCGGTTCGTTCGTTCGTAAGATGTGGAAATTGGTCTAAAAAATAATTCGCAATCGAAATGAGTGGCAGACGGTTCCACTACGTGTACTACATGTGAGTAATACACGATAATAAACAACGCCGTGTTTGTTGTAGCAACAGAGGCAATATTACCATTACTATTTGCTGCAAGTAAATATTCTTGCAAGTTTAATTTCTTTCTGTATATCGTTTACTACGTAAGTGTTCTCTCATATGCATGCAGTGCCCCTATGAGAGCTACTTTGAGAATAGACATTGCTGAGTATACTTGTTGTGAATATGCATTGAATTTATCAATTGGGGCTCTTGGGACTCTGGGCCCTTCTTTTACAGATTTTCATTCTACGTGCTATCATGGGCCTGCAGAAAAACATAAATGCCCGAGGCGTGAATATCCTTTGAAATTCAAATCTCTGGTTGTCAAGGAAATATGCTATTGTTGATTTCAGAGAAAAATGTGAGATTTTTCAGCTATAAACATAATTTTCAGAGAATTACGAAGCGTAAAAGAAAATCGATAGAAAGAATTAGAAACTTCATTTATTCAACCATCCGATCAAAAAAATTTCAGCCCACTATCTTGAGTGAAAGTAATTTTTAAAAGCAAAAAATAAAACCACTGCACCAAACCCAATGCTTAGCATGGACCACATGGGACCCCCAGGGGGGGCCTTTGGGGTCCCTGACAGATTTTTAATGTAGCCTATGTTTCATCCCGGTACATTTTCTAACTACATACAAAATTTCAGCTCAATCGGTTCAGTAGTGTTTGCGTGATTGAGCAACAGACAGACAGACAGACACTATTCAATTTTTATATATTAGTATGATAACTGGTTACTCCATTGAGCTGAACCAGGGAGAATATTTCACCGGATGTTTTACAATACTATCACTGAATCGAAATGCTACTCGCAGACAAAATAGAAGCCAGTCTATTTTCCTAGCAAGTGCGAACCGCGGTCGATTAGTTCCGCTATCGACCTCTACTGCTATGGAAGTACGTGCTTACACATCGAAGTATCACTTGCAAGTGACTTCCAAGGCTACTGTCATGGAAGTATCTTTCATGTGTAAAGCCGCCTTTACACGGCACATAAGTAAGCTCTGAATGGAGCTATACGTTAGCGCTAATCACTTCTTCTCATCAAAACTACAGCGCACTTGCCTTCCATTCGTTACAGGCCCTGCGCACTAGGCACTACGAACTTCAAAAGAAACAGGGAGGAAAGTCGATGTGCCCAAACAACAAAAAAACCTCGGCAATCGCATCCATGATTGTTGTCAAGTTTGTTGATTTTCTGTAAAGGCGTGAAAATGCTTATTGTGAGATTTTTAATTAATCTGTGCTGAAAAGCTTACGTTTGTAAATACTCATTTAAACCGAATTCGATTACTATACACAATAAATTTGGTTGTGGCTGTTGTTCACCCACAGTAAGCTACCTACCGGCTGGCACGTTACTAAACATTTCTATACACAAAGCGCAAAAACATCTACACATCTACATACTACCCTGCGAGCCGCCGCATGGGCGTGTGGCAGGGGGTGTTAGGACACCAGATGTGTAAAGGTGTGAAGGGTAATGTTACAGGTGGGTGAAAAGGTGAGCTTTCCTTTATATTTTATTTATTTTTCGAATCAATTCTTTCTGTCCAGGGTCCCAAATGCTCGCGGCTTATTCGAGGTGTGGCCGAACCAGAGCGAATTAGAACCTCTCTTTCACTTTTTTGGGGGCGGCGGTGGTGTAGTGGTTAGCGTGCTCGACTCCTAATCCGAAGGTCGCAGGTTAAAATCTTCAAATTTTGAACTTTTCAAAAAGTACAAGTTATTTTCCAAAGTTAATGACAGGGTATCCTCAACTACTCGGCGCCACTGGTGAGAGGCGGCAGTTTCACCAGAAGGCATTGATGGCGTAGATCTAGAGGATCGGTTCGGTATCAACTGCAACAGCTTCGGGCGAGAGTGAAATTCACGGAATCAATCGGAGTACTGCGATGTGGAAGGCAACGGGAAACCACCACATTAACCTCCCTAGAAAATGCAGCCTTGCATTCAAGTATGACATGATGGCATCCTTCATGGCAAAATATTCCGAAGGTAAAATAGTACTGGGAAGGGTAAACCAGAGAAAATGATTCACGTGTGCAAGCCATTGTATATAGCCATCGTGGACTTGGAGAAGGCATTCGATAATATCAAATGGAATAAGATTTTCAATACTATGGAAAAACTTGGATTGGACTAAAATGACAGAAGAATCATCTACCAGCTTTACAAGGACCAGGTGGCCACAATACGCACGACAGCTGGAGGAAATATGGAGGCAAAAATTAACAAAGGGGTCCGACAAGGATGTAACCTGTCACCAGCACTCTTCAATATGTACATGGGGGAAGCAATAAAAGAAATAGAAGAACAAGGAATCAAAGGAATCAAAGTGAATGGAGAATAAATAAACATGTTACGCTTTGCTGATGATATCGTCATCGTAGCAGAAAACGAGGAAGACCTATAGAACTCACTGAACACAATTGAAAAAGTGTTCCAGGAATACAAGATGAAAGTAAATAAGAAGAAAACCAAAATACTTGTGTGCGGAAAAAAGAAAGTAGTGGCCGACGTCCACCTCAAAGGAGAAAGATTGGAGCAAGTGGAATTATTCACCCACCTCGGGAGCACCATTACCTGGGATGGAAGAAGCACAACAGACATCAAGCGTCGAATAGCCCAAGCTAAGACGGTATTCATGGCCAAAATGCCGCTACTCTGCTCGAAGAGCATAAGACTGGAGACAAGGAAACAATACGTGAAAACATTCGTTTGGGCAGTGGCACTCTAATGATCAGAAGCATGGACCATTGGAAAAACTGACCAGAAAAGAATAGAAGCCTTCGAGACCTGGTGCTGGAGGAGGATGCTAAAGATCAAATGGACGGATAGGGTGAGAAACGAGGAGGTATACAGAATAATTGGAGAAGAAAGGACACTATGGAGCACCATACGCCAAAGAAGAACACGGTGGGCTGGCATGTCATGAGACACAACAATGACGTAGGAAGCATAATGGAGGGAAAAATTGAAGGGAAAGTCCCCAGAGGATGACCAAGAGACAAGTACTTGGGGCAAGTCAATACGGGGACGAAGAACCAAAGGGAAGTGAAGGAACTGGAATGGGATATGCCGAAATGGAGGGCTGCAGTATACCAATCCTAGGATTGTAATACTATGATGATTTCACTTTTTCATCCGAGGACCTTTCTACCATACGTTTGATATCTCCTAGTTCCTTTAAAGCTGTACCGCATATGTTTAATATTTCCGTTCTCCACGATAGGTTTGAGGTTAAGGTAATTCCCAATTATTTTACTTCGTCTGACGACTTTATGTTTACTCCCCCAACAGTTTAGACATGGCGTTGTGTTCACTTTCGCATGAAGTGTACTGCGAAAGATGGAGTATGATACCAGACGTCCCGAAAATCCTGTAGTATAATTTTCCAAGAGTTTACCGGTTTAATTTATTATCCAAACACTCTTCGGAGTTATTGTGAGAACTGTAATCGATGAAATGTGCTTTTGAGACTTGCATAATTGATTTACTGAAGCTTTTTTTCGAATGAATCGTACAAAATTTGGTGTATATGCCATAAAAACAATGTTTATTTAGGTTGCGACGTTAGAAACTGCCCGGATAGCGCCACTGCGCACTGAAATCAGCAACGTGTAGACACAGGATCCCAGGCATCGAATTCGATTTAAGCTCCGAATTTGGTTCCGAGTTGTAGCACTGATTTCGGTGCTGAACAAAAACGTCTATGTGGTACTATAATAGACCTGAAAGTAGCAAACTGAAACTGAAACTTGAAACAAACAAGCAAACGCTTGCGAAAATGTCGTCAACCATGATGAACTCACGCTGGAGAGAATTCGGAGGACCTGTCCTAAGTTCTGAATTTGATTCCGAGTTTTAGGCGCTGATTTCAGTACCTAATAATTTCAGAGCTGATCATTATCATTTAAAACAGACTTTAAGGCGTTTCCAAGGTAAAATAACTCAAATTAAATTTATTTCATATTCTAGCTACTTAAAAAAACGGATCCTTTGTCGGGCCCTACGATTCATAGGAAAAAGGCATCCTTTGCTATATTAACCTATGAAGAACTAGGGGTTAGGTGGAAGAAGGGACTTATAAAGTTTCAATCTCGCCCCAATAAAGACCTTTATCTATCTATCTTACCTTTGGTATTGGTTACTCGCTTCTGTGATGTGTGTGATCGGGCATCAGTTAAAAATGAAGGTGGAAAGGTAAAAGAATATTTAAAAAATCCAGACGAACTAATACTGGATGCTGAGCTCTGGCTCCGCAAGGAATACATTGTGAGGATAGTGCTAGCGCCATCAATTGTATACATGATCGAAGGCGTGAACGCATGTTAGTTGTCATCATCAATTAAGTGTAGTGGATGTGATCTACCGGTTTAAGTAAATTTATACGGGATAAGGAATATCCATGCAAGACTTTTTCAGCCGCAGGCTCTTTTCTGCTTACATGATTTCATTATTCAGCTCGGCATATGTCCTACCCCTATTCAACCTATTGATTATGCCTATTCTCTTACTTTCCATTCCCTGCTTATCAAATATCCTCTCCTTGCTCACGACCTTGAGAATCCCTTCGCCCTCCGTTAGCTGTTTCAACCACCTACTTTGCCACCTCCTAATCTCTTCCAGCAGTTTCCTCTCATCGTCCACCATACCGAGCACTTCCTCGTTCACTCCATATTAGAATCTTCGCCAGTTTTCCTTTTCATTCCTACACAAGGCTCCCGTCATCAATTTTCTCCTGTTAGCGAACGCTTTCTTTTCTATACGCAATTTTCCGTCTAATATCCTTTTTCCTATTCCCATTTTCCCTCAAAGTACAACCCAAATAAATAGCTTGTTTTATCAGCTTCAGTTTATGCCCTCCTACTTTTATAATCACCCTCGCTTTCTTTTAAATTCATATTCATTCAGTATTTCATGCACTGTGTATCTACCAATGTATGCAATCCCTTGGATGATTGTCTAACCAACGCTCTTCCAAAGCATCTCTTACCATTTCCTCGGCATAAATGTTAAATAGCAAAGGCGATAATGGACAGCCTTGCCGTACCCCGTGACCTAAAGCTGCCCATCCTAATTTCCCATCAGCCACCCTCACCTGTTCCCCTGGGCCATATGCGTGTCCCCATCTTGTTGGCGCGTCGAAGGCGCTTCTCTTCAGGCTTCTCAAAAACATCGTTATTTGAGTTTTCTTATGACTGGTATCATCATCATTAAAGCCGCTATATTTGCTATTATTCAAGCCTAAAAGTTTAAATTGGGCTTAATGCCTCCTTTTCCTAAGTGGGTGGCGTATTTCTGTGCGTTCCGCTCTGCCTTTGAAATGGAACAGGTATGCCGCGAGCCAACGACCTCACGCAGGGAGTGAGCCATTCTTCACGTATTTATTTTTCCTTTATTTTCTTTATCCCACGTAAGGAAACCCTTGGGAAGGCGTCTCCCCCTCGATAAAACACGCAGTGTTATTATATGTGGGAGGCACGCAAGCAATTGGGGTCGTTCGCTTTTGCTTTTTTGTTAATAGGAGGAGAGATGAGGGTATGGGTGTAATTAGGTTGGCTGGTTAGGGCATTCGTGGGAGATGGCCTGGTGAGGAAGGACAGGACCTCGGTACTGACCCTTATCCAAAGAAAACGGGCCTCTAAAGGACATTTTACGCGATTCTTACTACAGTGCTGAAAATCGAACTGAATTCAGTATGCTTATCAAAATCGTACCGTGTTAAAGTTGTAATGGTATCCACCGCAATAATTTAATTTCTATTATCAACAATGAAAACAGAAATTAGACCGATGGCTCTTTTACCTCCGATCCTTGGATTCTACGACTAATCACATGCGAGCAGGCGATTTAAGTGTCTAGAGAGGGTACCGATGATGGAGTTTGAATCTGCCAAACTAATCTTCGGAGAAATTGTGAGTATCGAGAATATGTGCTCTTGAGACTTGCAAAACTGGTTTACTGGAGCTTGTTTAAAATATGTTGTAAACAATATGGTGCATGTGTTATAACAACAAAAACAGTTTGTTTGAGTTGCGTAGCTCAGCAAATTCCCGTACAGGGTCACAGTGCACTGAAATTAGCATCGTGTAAAGAGGCTCTGAGGCGTGGAATTCGATTGAAGTTCCTAATTCGGTTCCGAGTTTTATAACTGAATTCAGTGCTGAAAAAAGTGTCGTTTAAAATGTGCTTATAAGGGATGATTCAATCACGCAATACTTTGTGGAAGTAAGTAGTGTTAACCATAATGGCGGAAAAAAATGAAGTGTATTGTTCTACACAACGTTATTTCTCCCATCGATTTCAACGGTTAAAACGTAATTTTTAAGGTTGAAATCAATCGGTGAAATAAATTTATGTGGAACAGTTTAAAAGTTTATTTTTTGCCATTATGGCCCTATAAGGTACCAGAAATGTCTCTTTCCAGTAACAATGAGTATTAATTGACAACTGAGGACAAAATGATCCTCAAATTCCGGAGGTCCTACAGGCTGGAATCAATATTCTCGAAATGGAGAGCTTAGGATGTAGCTATATGATAATCTGATTTGACAACTAACAATAAGAATTTTCAACATCTAGCCCTTAGAAACCGCACCGTTTCTGAAAAGTTACAAAATAAACCCCCCTCACCACCCCTGAGGGTCCAATGAACAAGTATATGCATGTATGACTGAGTCGAGGCATAATACATGGCTCAGTAAATTCTTCTCGGGTTACGTAACGGGTCAGATCCTCTAACTTCTCCGATGTTTTGATGTGTAACTCGCTCATAAAAATTGACCGACTTATATCGCAATGCTGTGAGGTAAGATGCCCGGCGTAATGGTATTTTCCCGCGCTTGTTCATGTCCTGGAGAGTAGGTTTCCATGTGGTGTTTAGTTGGAATCCTGAGTCCTAGCTGAAGTTTCTTCTATTCAGTCGGATCTCAATGGCTTCCTCCGTAAGTTGGTCCCAACATTTTTTGGAGTGACAAAGCATTTTACTTAGTATTTTCCCAACTGATCATATGGTCCCAGTTGAAACAATGCTCGGAAATTTCTGACTTCTCTAGTAATCCCAACCTTAAGGTAGTTTGAGCGATATCTCAATTCACCTAGAAATTAATGAATTTGACGTAATTTTAAAGAATAAAACACCCCTTTCTCCTAAACTCTAAAAAAACTCCCAAAACTATATCAAAATTTTAGCCCCTTTCCAAACTACTTTTCGGACATTTGGCCTAAAAATATAAGCTGTTTTACATGGGATTTATTACGGCTGTGCGCTCCAAAGGGAGAATATTGAATAAAATAGAAAATTCTAACAGTTACATTTCGTCAAAAAACTAACAGTGCGTAGTTTGAATGTTTTCTCAAATATTCATAAAAATTAATCAATTACCCACCGCATTAATTTTTACGGAATCGCAAATAAACCTGTTTTGAAGGCTTTTTTAAGGCACGTGGCGTGAAAAAATGAGTCAAGTTAGAGATTTATGTAGAAAAATTTATTTAATTACTGAGAATGTTTGTAATATATATTTCTATATTTTTCCACCATTAATACTACAATATTTACTTCATACTTCTTACAGATGCTGAAATAATAATATAAAATTCGAATATGGTCTACATTATCACTAGGAAAAATCTCACTCAAACTACCTTAAAGCGCATAAAAATCCACAGGAGAGAAGGACGCCTCGGTATTTTAACTAAATAATTCACTCGGCTCGATATCGAGGAATTCGGGCTCGAGTACCGGTCAAGGTGAATGATTTTTTCCTTTATGGAATTTCGCACTAGTATATATAAGTCGCAAGATATATAAGTCGTTCAATTTTCACGGCGAATTATCATAAGCCCTGCGAGTCGCACGTCGAAACGTTGGCGGAGATGGAAGACCGAACCGGTGTGTAACCCGAGAAGAATATGCATTCAATATTCGCCAGGAATGAATAGGTTCTTAGATAGCTTACGTTGGTCGCAGGTGAGTAAAAAGAGTAGAGAAGAGGAGTAGGAGGGGATTTTTGGGACCTGAGAGTTGGGGTGGAAAATAAGTGTGGGTTTTTGTGGACGGGGGTGGGGAGGAAACGGGTGAAGGTGGGTGGGTGAAGGGGGTAAAAAAAAGGCGGCCACTTTGCTTGGGGGTGGGGGGGTTGGTGGTGGAGCACTTCCTCAAGGTGCGTGACACGGGATGGAGGGAAAAGGGAAATGGCGGTGGGTGGCTTTTTTCCTCGCCTAAAATACCACGCCGCTGCGTCAATAACGCGCGGCGCCGGGTCCTTCATCCGTAAAACCAACTCAATTGGTCGCCTGTGCTCTGTGCCGGTCGGGCGGCGTCCATGTGGGTTGGTAGTTACGCATGCATGCCTGCGTCCTTGTCCGGGGACTGTTTTAAGGCATGTAGGTATAGGGTGGGAATCACTGACAGATGGAGGGGAAAAACATAGGTTGAATCAACTTGACAGAGTTAGGCTTCACTTCGTAGAAATTCAGTATGTTAGCACTCATGGTTAATGAAAATACTTTGTACTTCCCTACAATTTTTTTATTGTACGACGCGTTTCACCAATTTACGGTATCGTGTGGTACATAAAGTTTGTTTACAACAACAATTAACGCATAAAACAAATTTTCTGTGCCTGACGATGCCGTAAATCGGTGAAAGGCGTCGACCAATAAAAAAATTGTAGAAAAAACTAAGTATTTTCATTAATAATGAGTACTAACATAGGTTGAATCATTTGCATAAGATCGGAGCAGACTATTGTTCGAGATAAGTTCAAGATATTTTTCTAAAATCAAGGCGTTACGGTGGAAACGATCACAAGTATAAGACAGAGGAAATATCTTGGAGAGCCGTTAGATTTAAAATGCAAATACATTTCGCGGAAAATAAGGGGCCATAATAAGGGGTACGATGGATCTTTTACATGAAGTTCCCACCCACTCTAGGTACACCAGACTTTGTACTTGTGTTCAATAATTAATCAATATTACTAACACCTCACTCGCTTGAAATTTACTGCATGTTTTTTTCTTCATTAATAAATGTTCCTTAGCACCCACGAGTTATTTATATTAGTAATAATAATCAGTTGTAACTTAATCCGTGCACTGCGTGTTAGCATGTTCTACAGCGTGGCACTTTTGTTTTCTGGTTTAGCCATGCATTATTTCCTTGAATGTATTTTGGTCCACGCCTTAGCAGCCGGGGGAGCGTGCAAGATTAGACCTTGTCTGGGATAGCTTTTGCATGCCGTATGGAATCACCCCGCGCCACACACTCTGAAGCTGGCTTGAACGGCACTTCGTATGTGAAGACGTAAGGTATTTTGGGAAAAAATGAATGGCAAATGAAAGTTATCCTAGAATAGAAAGTGAGTTTCCTGAGGCTTAACGGCAAAATGGGGAAATGTTCGTAGAACAAGAGGAAAAGGTCGGGCGAGGAATTCGTTCGAAATATATTGCCCGCACGATTTCCTTGAGATGACATTTTCAGCGAAGTATCCTAATTCGGACGATGCATTGTGTCACGGTCGAGAAAGTCGCGGTTTTGATTTCGGAGAAAAAAATCCTCAGGATAATATTCGTTTCGAACCGAAGCAATGAAATCCAGTGTTCCACCTTTTAATGTTTGGCTTAAATGCTTTGGATAAAATAAACGATTTTTCAACGCGTAGGTAGGTAGGTAGAATAAGTTTAGAATGGTGAGTCTACAGATATGGTCACGTCAAAAGTCTTTCAATATATTTTTCTTTTAGTTTAATAGCTAATACTACCACTTTCAAACGGCTTAGTTAAGTTTACGAAATTAGAATGAAATGGGAATTAAGTGCAGAGGAGGTTTGGGTGAGATATAACTGCATCTAGAAATGTATGAATTCGGCTTTTATTTTTAAAGATTCTCATCTTTTCTAATGATGCCAAAATTACGAACTACTTCTTGCCGAACCGACTTACCCCTTACTTACCCCTTGCCGAAGTACTTCTCGAGAAATTTGCCTAAAAAAATAAGTTGTTTTAGGCTCGATAGATGACGACTGTGCGCTCCAGAGGGAGAATATTGAAAAAATTAGGAATTTATAACACCTAGATTTCGTAAACAAAACTAACGGTGTGTACTTGTATGCTTTCTCAACCACTTATAAAAAATAATCAATTACTCACCGCAGTCATTTTTACAGAATGGAAAAAAACCTGTTTTGAAGGCGTTTCCACCGTACGGCTTGAAAAAATGTCTTAGTTATTAACTTACGTACACGAAGAAAAAGCTACGGTTGGGGGAGCCATAGTACTATTGATAGTGTCAGTATTGGTGCAGTAGCAAAGATAAGTTATGTCAGAACAATACGCTGTGGCTGTGACGACCATAGTACAATGCTACGAGCAATGTGGCTGCAGCAGCTAGATTTTGTGTTCCTTCGCCCACACCTAGACACTCTGATCTCCCCAGCCATACTCTGCTGCTTGCCTGACAATTCCCTCTAGCTGCTGCATGGATATTGTTAGAGCTGTCACAGCCACAGCGACAAGCAAAAACGTGTGGTAGTTGGAAATAACCTTGTTTATTCTCATTAATATTGACTTTATATTCATCCTATTTGGTAACATAGGTTTCATTTAATTAATGCCTGATAGCTGTTATCATGATTGGATGGTATTTCCTCAAACTATCACGGAATTGAAATTTAAAAGTTAGTTCTCGCAGTTACTTTTACGCACGGGAATGGCCAGATATATACGACTTTCTTGAAGTGCGACTTTCAATCGCGAGTTAGACATGACATAAGTAGACATGAGATTGGTAGATAGTGATATGAGTTGAACTATGCGGTCGGGTAGGTAGTTAATATCACATGTTGATATTGATAATCGGTAGTATGAATCAAAGTATTCAATGTTAATAGTGTGATTCTGCATTTGTGGCATATTAATAACATTTTTATTTTGGGATCCAAGAAAGGAAATTATTTCGATGGTTATAATTTTGTCCACGTAAATAAAAATTTCATAGCCAAAGATAAAAGGATTTTCTCGATTTATTATCAACGTTTTGAAGTAAGGCGAAATTTTGATATGGGCAAGATACCCCAGTTCCATCGCAGCTGGTCTGTAGTTGGGGTGCAACTCGAGTGGAGCTTATTCAATTCATTCCCAGTTACACCCCAATTCCATCCCAGTCACAGAGCAAAATATTTCCACGTGGGTATATTTGAGTTATCCTCTCCGATCACCTCTAACTATGGCTGACCCAGCAATATCTGGGGCTAGCACACCAAAAGCTCAGTTGGAACTATGGCTGCCACAGCCATAGTTGATTCTTGCAGCAGCAATAGGGTGTAGCAATAGGCTATGGCTACAGTAGCCATAGTTATGGCTGGCTGAAATATTTCAATAGTCTATGGTTGGGAGAGCCATACATCCGGTTGCGGGAACTATTCCTTTTTCCGTGTAGTTATATTTATTTCATTAATGACAATTTTTGTCATTTATAAATATATTTTTGCGCCATTAATATTGCAATATTTACTTCATTACTTCATACTTCTTGCAGACACTGGCATAAAAAATTAAATTCAAATATGGTCTTCATTATGACTAAGGAAATATCTCGCTCTAACTACCTTAAAAGTTAAAGCTAATTAAAAATTGAAGTTTCATGTGTAAATTTGAAAACGCGGCTGATTTTCTCAGGATTATCTCCTGAGACCTACCTTAGGTCCCCCCTGATGCCTAGCTCACACAAAGAACCCGTATTCATCACCCGCCACATACTCGACAAATATTTACCAATATTACAAGGCCAAGTAAGACATTAGAGTACGATGGATCATTGCTAGACACTCCCTTATATTCCTTCACGGGGTTATACTACACAAACGATCTTTCTTATTAGTTCATCATGCTGTAAACATAACACAACAGCATAAACTGCTTGTCAACTACTGCAATGAAATCTCCAGTCCTTGATATATATTGTCACCGTACTTTAAAGGGCACCTTTTTATTTTATCATAATATTTACTTTCGAAATGTTCTACGATACGAGGTAGAGTTTGTTTAATATATGTTCTTTGAGATCTTACTGAAAGATTATTAAGAATTATGATTAAAAGAGTGTAATCTTCAGGCGAATCAGTCTTAAGTAATATCTTTAAGCTCACTGCGTCGCTCAGAATAATGGTTCGGAGTGGAGTAGCGTATCATTGGAATGTCAGCTGCAGCGATGTGTCTGTTACGGACACAAACGCGTGATTGCCTGTTCTATTCAACGATGGAAACGGAAAGAAATTTCACGCCTAATACTTTCCCAGTATCGGCAGCGTAATTAAAAGGCTTTTATTGAGTGACACGGAGAATTAATTTTTTCCCCATAATGTTATCGTCTGTGAATAATTTAGCATATTACTGCCGTTGACGTCAAAAGTAGAGCATATCATAAGACATTTCTTTCCCAGAAAACTAAATTCAACATTTTCTTAAAGCAAGTTTACTATTGCCACGCATGATTGAACTCCAAAAAGGTTCCAGAAATGCCTTAACTAGCATTCTTAAACGTGTATGTACCCGCAAAAGAAAAATCCAAGGGAAATTCCCGAATGCAATTAACAAGTTTTTATCTTGACAAAATACATCACTGGTAAAATAAAAAAATGAAAGCATGTATTTGTAAAAGATTAAATGTTACAAGTTAGACAGCGATAAATAAATTGGCAGACAACCAATAATCAATTTTCGAAAGAGGTTCTCGCTATGTGTACTAGAATTTGAACTTATGTTTCTTGACTAATCATTTTCACATGATATATTATCATTATCGTGCCTTATTATCATTACACCTTACTCCACTTGAAAAGTCCCTCATGATTTCATTTTCTTCATGAATAAGTATCTCTTAATACCCATGAAATAGCAGTATCAGCATTAATAATCAGTATTATTATCTTAATCCGTGTACTGCATGAAAGAATGTTTGTCAACGTCTCACTCTCCTAGTTTTTTGTTCAGACCAGAATTGTTCTACTGACTATTTTTGGTCCAAGTTTAGCGGTCAGGGGAACATGCGGGAATCGACCTTCAACTGAGACGATTGCTGCATGTGAGGTGTGGAATCACTCCGTGCCACTCACCCTGGAGGAGGCTTTCACTGCATTCCGTAGATTTAAGTGAAGCTGAGAAGCCAAATGAAACGCCCGCAAAATACCGTCCACAAAAATATAGTAAGCCCGGAGTAATTATTAAATTCACCACAAACACATGATCAACTTTACGTCATAGGTTGCCCACCTATCGGCACATCGGAGATAAATATAAAGATTCTTAAACTGAAAAATTCTATTAGCAATGTTTGTTAGCGTACTTCGTAATGTAATGATGAGTACAAATCGCTTCAAGTCGGTCGTTGTCTCAATGCTCTCATAATGTAGTTTTGAAAACTCAATCCTTTGAATTACCCATTCTTGGCAGGGAATACAATTTATTCCCTAGTTTGTACCGTGCGTAGACACTTGATGAGGTATAGAAAATCATTTCGTTTTTTTCTAGATAAGTTCCTCCACCTATCTTTGGGGTAGAGCAATCAATGGAGCTAGATGTTTGTTGACCAGAAACGACACCATGATATAATAAAGGAACGCAAAAAAAAGTGGAGAAATTTCGTCGGTCGCCTTTCAATTTAACTTGCATTCGGTTTCTTTCAACGAAACTTTAACATCGGCAATTTTAAAATTGATGAGATTTTAGTAATATTTTTAAATTTATCCATTTAAATACAGCATAAAAGCTTAATAAAATTGTTGAAGTATTCAATTAGTGTACACAATTTTAATGTAAATTAATATTCGAAAAGAATTAGAGTTGTCGTGGAGGGCAAGCTTGTTTACTAACGATTGGAAATCTCACAAGAAACCAGACACTATCAAGATGTGTTTGTGATTAGAATTATATCACTTATTATATGAATCAGTGTCTGTGAGTTGAATTTATTAGTTAAGATTAATAAAACTCATTAGGTTATGGGCTCAGACACCCAATAATTAGTGGGGAAGTGTCCAATTGAGAATTTCCAAGGATAAAGACAAGATGGATCTGGCAAAGCGCATTAAACCTCTCACCGGTGAAGCAGATTGACCGTTGTGGAAAAGGAAAATTCGTGAATTACTTGATTACCACGAAGGTGCTATAGACGTCATTGATAAGAGGTTAGTCAAACCTGCCGCATTAAATGATGGAGCTTCAGATGCACAAATTACGGCGCACAAGGCGAATAGCGATTTGTTTCGCAAGGCAAATAGTTATGCCAAGTCCATGATCGCAAGTTCTGTGACAGATTCAGTGTACCAGAAAATAATGGAGAATGAAACCGCTTACGAGACCTGGGAAGCACTGAAGCTACACTTCGAAGCAACAAGTAAGGATCAGTTGTTTAAGCTTTGCACTGATTTCTTTGCTTTTAATTGGAATGCAGGAGATGTCTCCACAACCGTTGCCAAATTGAAGAGCTTGGGGAGCGAATTGAACATGGGTCTCAAAGCCAAGGGTGAGAATGAGATGCCTGATTTAATTTTAATATGTAAAGTTTTACATATTTTACCGAGCACCTTTGAGACGTTCAAATCAAGTTGGATGTTGTTGACCAAGGACGAGGTGAAGACTTTTGACAAATTGACTACGCAGCTTTGTATGTTCGAGAGGAACTTTCGGAAGAATGCGGACAGTGAGAAATTCGCTCAAGAGGCCCTCATAGTCAAACCCGACAAGAGGAAAGTTCCTTAAATTCGGGTGCTAAAACTTCAAGGAAAGGAGACGTATGCAATTATTGCAAGAAAAGAGGCAAAAATATCAAGGCAAGCTGGGAATCCAACAAGTTTCGACCGAAATGCAAGTTGCGGACATAATGACGAAACCATTACTAAGGACTCGTTTGAAGATTTTGTGTGATAAGTTGGGTCTATCATAAATATTGCACATGTATTGGGTTCTTAAAAGGTCTCGATTTTGAAAGACATTAAGTAATCGTTTTTAAAGAGTTGTTAATTTAAATCAACAAGGGAAAGTGTTGAAGTACTAAATTACTGTACAAAATGTTAATGTAAATTAATATTTGAAAAGAATTAGAGTTGTAATGGAGGGCAATTTATTTTACTAACGATTGGAATTCTCACAAGAAACCAGACACTATCAAGATGTGTTAGTGATTAGAATTATATCACTAACACAGCAATATGAATCAGTGTCTGTGAGATGAATTTATTGGTTAAGATTAATAAAACTCATTAAAAATGATCCATAAAATTAATATCTGGTATTTTCTTGAGGCACTGCATGTACATGGGATACCTACCTCCAAAATCACATTTTCAGTTCATTATATATGATTACAAACGGAAAACAATTAAATTATAACAATTCACTCTGAAAAACAGAAGAAATTCACTACTCACCAAATTACTTTTTCCAAAATGAAAAAAAATGCTTGTTTAAAAGCGTAAGGCGTGAAAAAATTGTTAGAGACTTAAATATCATGTAGAATTTAGCTAATTATGAGAATATCTGTCTTTCCAAACAAATTTTTTGCGTCATTGATATTACCATAACTTCATACTCTTTTACAAAATCCTAACTTTTAAAATAAAATTCGAAAATGGTCTCTATATTTTGACAAGGGAAAAATCTCGCTCAATTTCCCTCAAGTCACACAGCTCTCAAAACGCAGCTTTGAAAATATCAAGGCTTTGATTGTCCCATTCTTGGTCAGGATGGCAGTATATTTCCTCGTTTGTATCGTGCGTAGAAGCTTGATGGGACATAGAAAATCATTTCGTGAGAGGCTTTACACGGGAGTAAAACGGCCCCACCCTATATCCAATAAAAGTCGCTCTTTAAAAATTGTTCACGTTTTCCTTCTACGTATAAAAGGTTTTCCCGAAAGCGTACCCCCACTATTTGTTCCGGTACAAAAGCGCTCTATTCAATGCGTCCGGAACAAACTGACGACCATCAAACCAGAGTAGTGTCGCTTGCCCTATTTGCTGCTGCGTTGTGGATTGAGGGAGCGACTATTCGTTGATTTGCTATTTTTTTATTTCGTAGTCCATTACCAACATTAGTACGTAAAGCGTTAGTTACTGAGTGAGTGTTCTTGGCTTGGCTGAATTTTAAATGGAGCTAGATGTTTGGTGACCAGAAAACCACTCTAAGCTCTCAAAAGGGATCGTAAAAAAAAGTCGAGAAATATCGTCGCTTGCCTTTTCATTGAACTTGGTTTCTTTTGATGAAGTTTTAACACTGGAATTTTCAAAATTTTTGAATGAATTCTATTCTTTTTACAATGACCCACAGTATGGATTAATACCATTAACAGGCATTGCGTGTGCATGCCATACCTCAAAAATCACAATTTCAGTACATTAAATAAGAAAATATCCCTGCACCAATCAATTACAAAATTACGATTACACGCGACGTTTGCAACAAAGATTTCAACTCATCATGCCGTGCCTAATATGCGATGTAACCTCTAATATTAGCGAAAAAACCGTAAGGGTCTTTGTACGAGGTAAGGTTTTGTATTTAAATAACCAGCCTTTAGTTCAGCTAAGAAACTTTGAATTTCTTTAGTAAAAGTAATAGCATTAGATAATCTACAGAATAACTTGGGCCCTATGTACTACATTAATGAACGTTTGAACAGGCTCATATTGGGCCCAGTCATATTATCTTTTAAATACCAGGACATTTTCGTATTAATATCAACAAAATTAGAAAATTCACGGAGTAGGATCACGATTTTGATTAAGTGGAGGAACTCAGGTACCTTGGGACCATAGTGAGCTCACAGTGCATTGAACAAATTGAAATACAGAATAGCCTAAAGTTATCCATATAAGTTTACACGCCTCAAATAAAATGCTAATATTTCAGAAGAAACCATGAAAAAAACAAAAACGTATAAAACTTACATTAGACCAATCACACAGTATGAAGCAGTAACATGGATTTTAAGAAAGAATACGGATAAAAAGTAGGTGACATTAAAAAAAAGTAGTTAGAACAGAATATACTCGGATTAACAATGGAGGGCAGCGCATGGAAATTGATATCTCTGAAATGCTTTATGTGTAACCACAAGTTCGTGCTTTGCATCTTACTTTTTTATGAATAAAACTTGGTAGTTAAATTAAACATTGCAATATTCACCGCGCACAAACTTAAGAGCTAAGGCCTTAGTTGCCAATTTATCGACTTGCTCATGCAGCCTTAGGACACTCATGGTACCCTTATATATTTGCTAATAAACAGGTTGAAACATCAATCTTCGTTTCATTAAAAAAAATTATTACTGCTATATCGTGTTTATATTTTCTTCTTACTTAATCATCGTATTATTATGAGCAACTGAAAGAAATAACTACATCGGTACTGGGTGAAACAGTGGACTCACATGTATTTTTTTATATAAAGATGAAACATTCGAAAAGTAGGAGCGACATTTATGAGAATGGAAAATGCAAATAGCATGGTAGTGAAAGGGTAAATAAATAGGCATGGCCACCTTCTCGATCATGACATGAACGCTCCATCAAGTCGTCTATCTCGATGTCGGAAACGCAGATCGGTAACCGGGAACATTTTATCGCGTGAATAATGCATGAAGTGTGGTCGGTACATTTCGTCTAGACTAAAGGCTGAGAGAAGCGACGGCGGTCAGAAATGGAATTAAAAAACTTTTTTAAAATGAATGTGACAAAAATAAATTTGTACCGTGGAAAATGGAAGTTAATTTTTTCAAATGGTGAGAACATATAAATTGGATTCACCAAAAATAACGTTTTGCAGCTTCCTGACTGTTCTCTGTAATGTGCTTTAAGCTCATCTGTGGAAACGCACCACATGGAATACTCGTACAAAGAGTTGGTAAAATTATAGGTAGCAACATACTTTTCGAACTCTTGATTTATAGTATTGCTCGCCTTATGAGATATTTTTGGGGTATAAATTAAAATGAGAGTATTCACATATTCTGGCGAAAATTCTTGTCCCTTGATCATTGAAAAGCAATCACTAATTAAGTTTAGTGCCTCATGGAGCAAACAGAATAACTGTTTACCATTTAGCCTATTGAATGACAAAAAATTTAGGGAAAAAAGGTAAACATTTATTAATCACTGATTGGAGCAATTGTAACATTGTTTGAAGAAACAGAGAATGAATATCAAGAACAAAAAAAACAGATAGAGACTGAAGAAAGGAAATTGTTAAGGAAAAATGAAAGGCTAAGAGATTGCAACAGGAGTATGAAGATAAGACAGGGTAGTAAAATATAAGGCATCGGAGAATGGATGACAGACAGAGGAATAAAATTGAATGGGCATAGAATCGGAATGGATAGTAATATAGAATAGTAATGTGTAGAGATAATAAACCAGACGGATGCGGAGAGGAATAAGACCCAATATGAGTTGAAAAGATCAGGATTAAACCCTATGATGAAGAGAGAAGTAGCAATATAGGTAAACTATGCAAGTTGTGAGCTGATTTTGATTTGGTGATATACTTGGTGAATTACTCGAAGAAAATCCGAAATCTTTTTGGTCATATGCGAGAGAGCTTCAGGGAAAATCTTCAACCGTAGATTCGTTATTTGATAAAGATGGCAAACTTGTCACCGATAATATTGACAAAGCTAACACGTTAAATTCCCACTTCGAAAGTGTATACACTACAGACGATACTCCATGTTATTTCGACATTTCATTCACTGAGGAACCGATGAAAGAAATCACTATTCAATGTGATGGGATAACTAAACAGCTACAGTCGATCAAAAATAGTAAATCTCCGGGTCCGGAGGGAATACCCGCGCGTGTCCTCAAGGAATTAGCGCCACAGATCGCACCGTTCTTAGACATAATATTCAAGAAGTCATTGTCTGAAGGAAAGATACCAATAGACTGGAAAATTGCAAACGTTACACCGATATTCAAAAAGGGAAACAGACATGACCCAGGGAACTATCGACCAATTTCATTAACGTCTATTATAGGCAAGATACTCGAACATATCGTCGTTAGCAATATCATGACGTTCCTGGACAGTCGTAACTTCCTTCATGGCTGTCAGCACGGCTTTCGGAAAGGTAGATCATGTGAAACACAGCTCGCGCTCTTTCTTCATGACGTTCTCAAATCTGGTGAATCGAAAACACAAGTGGACGCATTATTCCTAGATTTTAAGAAAGCTTTCGACACGGTACCTCACAACAAACTTTTATACAAATTACAGTCATGCGGCCTAAACGAAACAGTAGTAAACTGGATACGCGACTTTCTGAGTGATCGTAAGCAAAAAGTAGTTCTTGACGGAATTAGCTCTGATGCAGTTAAAGTGACATCAGGTGTCCCACAAGGAAGCGTAATCGGCCCCCTTTTGTTCATTATATACATAAATGATCTATGCTCTCGAATTAGCAGTAAAATACGTTTATTTGCTGACGACGCTGTCATCTATCGCGAAATTAATGATCACTCGGACTTTGAAATTCTATCATCGGATTTAAACAACGTTCATGTGTGGAGCCAAGAGTGGGGACTCGAACTTAATCTGAGCAAATGTGCGGCGGTACATTTCTTGCTGAGGTCGTCCAACTATCCCCGTGTATATGCTGTGGATGGCGTTAAGATAAAGGCGACAGATGAAGTTAAGTATCTGGGAGTTACGATAACCTCAAACCTATCGTGGGGAACACATATAAGAAATATTTGTGGCAGAGCTCTGAAGAAGCTAGGATTCGTCAAGCGTATTGTGGGAAGATTCTCAGATGAAAAAGTAAAAGAGAGGTGCTATTTCGCACTCGTCCGGCCACACCTTGAATATGCAGCAAGCATATGGGATCCGGTGCAGAAAGAATTAATTCGGGAACTTAATAAAATACAAAGGAAAGCTGCGCGATTCGTCAAAAACTGCTACGGGCGTACAGACAGCGTTACGCAGATGTTAAACGAATTAGGCTGGGAGCCGCTAGAGACTCGGAGGCTGCGCGCTAGGCTTAGATTACTTGAGCAATTGAGAATAGATATCTTTCAGAGCGACACGGAGAACATCATATTAGAACCCCACTATATTTCCAGGTCCGACAGAAACGATAAATTAAGAGAGATATTTTGCCGAACGGATAGGTATGGGAATTCGTTTTTCCCCCGAACAATAAGGGACTTTAATAAATGCAAGGCGTAATTTCATAGAGCGTTTCCTTTTTATATGTAAACGGCTGGTGTCCTAACACCCCCCGCCACACGCCTATTGAGGCGGCTTGCGGGGTAGTATGTAGATGTAGATGATTAATTGAAGGTAAAATATGCCCTTAAAGGTACCTACTAGAGACGGGACAAAAATAACTGAGCAGTTCAAAAGGACCAGATCCGATAAATCAACTGATCAGTAAATGAACGGTTCACTCACACATGTTTCGATTAATCAAATGATTCATTAATCGATTGATATTTTTTTTCAAACCCTAGCCCTGCGCACTAGGATACCCACTTCAATTTCAGGTCGGGAGCAGATATTATGTGCGCTAGACAATATATGACTTCCGAAAGCCGCATTTGCGATTGTTGTAGAACTTTGTTGATATGCAGCCATTATGTCAAATTTAGAACAATAATTTATGCGGGGGTTTTAAAATAATATTTTAGAGTTAGTATTGAGCTTACACATATTATGCAACTTCGAACGATTCTTTAGTTATTTACAAAGCATTTAGCCATGACTATTGTGACGTTACAGAATGTAACCTACCGGAAGGTTACCAAACGTTTCGTCAGCGCACATCGTTTCATTCTATGTCGTTGGTGAGCTCTAAAATGCATTGAAGTGCGCTAATGTATTCTGATCTGCGCCAACTTAAATGGAAAGCTTTTCTTACTTGGAATACGCTAGTAGAGGTGCTGTCATCTATCCACACTACTTGACCACAGTGTGATTCCAGAGTTCGTATTAAGGACGATGGATGATTCTTATTGAGGTACGATTGAAAAAAAATATATTGGCTTATATTCTGGAGAATAGGGTGGTAAGGGTTGGTATTTCTCGTTACAAACATTTAATGCCAATGGAGAACTCTACGAAAATGCGCTTGTCTATTTCCCTCTGCTACTTTATCCTAGCGATCTCATTTTTATTAGCATCGTCTCCTTTTTAAAGTTTTGTCAAATGTCTCTCTTTTATTCTTGGACGTGATAAACCGTGAAATTCACGTTTATATTCCCTCTTACATTCATGCTTTAATCATTACTAATGTTTAACGCGAAAATTTCAGTGTTTTACTTTAAATAGGAAGGGGTTATAGATAAATATATAATTCAGTTCTGGCATCTAAGTGCGAAGACAAATAACGACATGACATCACTGCCTAGAAATTTGGAATGGTAAACTAGTGTGGGATTCGATACCTAGGATTTAATATACCGTGGATTAAACGCTATATTTTCATGGGAAATCTCCACGCATTGGTTTTATATTTAGTATTCAATTTCATGACCAAATTCAAGGTTTATATCCACATTTAATGAATAAATTATCGTGGAACTGGCGATCAAGGTGGTTGCAAAAACTCTATTTCGTATTTTTTTTCAGAAAATATTTTTTACGGGTTTTTCCTAGTTTATTTCTGTTGAATCGAAAGCGTTTTCTCGCGATTTCCTTACCTAGTCCATAGACATTTTTCCTACTTTCTTGGACACATGTTAATTATGCCAATTTAACGTCAACCACAAAATGATGTAGCTTCTTCAATATTACGCATCATTGTTCATATTTATTCTAAAGTTGACAAAGAATAGAAATATATATATATATATATGTCAATATTTTGTCGGCTGACGATCCTCCTTACACTGATATAGTGGGTGCAGTATTTTTCTTGGAGATGGAGGATGACAGTTAAACTTTATAAAATAAAAAGAAATCCCTTCTCAATCAAATATTGTTTGTATGCATGCTTCATTTTTTGCATTTATGAATAGTATCGCAGATGATTTCATGGTAGTATAAATTTTTCTTTTATTCATTGACGTATGAAAAGGTAGCCTTTCGCTGCCCGATTGTCACTTTTTTCTTGCCGTAGAATGGAACGGAAAATGTACCGTGTAAACGCGCATTTCTGTTTCCTTGATTATGACGTCATCGTCAGGCGTCAGGAGAGGAAAGGAAAAAGGAGCGTGTGAATAGTGACTTAAAGCGGAAATAACCACAGCAACAATTTATTTACAAATTATAGTTGAAACTCTTGCCGTTGTCAAAATTAGAGTTGTCTTCTCTCCGAAATACATCATCGCACACGAACGACGATGAATGGAACGATGTGCGCTGGCGAAATGTTCTATAACCTGCCGATAGGATACATGCCATAAGGTCACAATAATCAGGGCCGAATTATGTGTAAATAGTTCACGAATTCGTTCAAACTGCATACTTTTAAAGGTGGGGTTTTTAACACTGAGTAGTAAAAAACTTTGCACTATCCATTTACACCTTAACTGAAAATGACCACAGAAACAACCATCGCGGATAAAATTATTGAAGCTCTATATGAACAACTATCACGAAGGTGATTATCAGAGTTATATTATTGTCTAGCGCACATCAACTCTATCACCGATAACTTTTGATGTGAGCAGGGTCTGACACAAATGTAAAGCAACTACGCTGTGGTGTTTAATAAGAGAGTAGCGCACTAGAGTGAATGTACATATATTATGAGGTAGGCTTAAACAGCAAGTTAGAATGCGTGCAGTGAAGATCGGCAAGGTCATTATAATAAATATAAATAAATAAATATACATTAAAGGCCGTGGTGATAATCTCGTTAGCGTTACTGACCTTTTGCAGAAACTGGTATGGGAATCGCTTTCAGACCATCGATGAAAATGCAGACTTAATCTATTATGTAAGTTCTAAACCAATTTATTTTCTGACAACTTTAATATAATTTTGACAAAATCCGACATACTACGGTAGATCAGATCATGAGAATAAAATTAGGGAACTAGACTGCAGAACGGGCATGTTTAAAAATGCAATTATTCCCGCGAACGATGAGAGACCATAACAGCTGCCAATGAGACTTATAACTAGGTTTATCAATAGGTAGAGTATCTAGTTAGTTGATTTACTCCCTAATACTAGTATGCTTATCTTCTATCTAGTTTTACAGCACACCGTGCATGCTTTCAGTGTAATTCTTGTAGCTCTGTCCATTTATGTAGCTGAAAATACTAACTATCCTTCTAACATTGGTAGCATTAATATAGTGTAGTACATGCTTGTGAGACTTCGCCCCCTGACAAGCATAAGCGATTTATGCTAATGCATCAATAGTTGTAGTTACACTACCTTTAATAGGGTATTGTGTAATGCACGTTGGTGACTACTCACTCCTTGCCACACACCCTTGAGGTAGCTTGTAGGGTATTTTGTAGATGTAGATGTATATCTCCAAATAAAACCAAGAGCAATAGTTCAAAACGCTTCGCTTTTTATCCCACTTAGTGCGGATCTTTAGGTGAGGTGAATTGTGGTCTATCTCGTCTCAAATCTTTTACAGCCCTTGAGTAAACTTTCCGTTACTAATGCGTTTCTTTCTCCTCTTTCCCTTCTTCTTCCTCCGCCTACCTCCTCTTTCCACCTCCTTCACTAATCACCACGACCTCGTTTTTCCTTCCCATCCGTCTCCCAACACTTCCTCTACCCTTCATGAATCGAATGACTCCTCTTTTCCACCAACACCACCCCCTCACCTCCTATTCCCCGTTCCCTCCCCCGTTCGTCTTTTTCCATCCTCGCCACGCCCATATTTGGCGAAAATCTTATGATGGACGCAATTCCCGGTCTTTCCGAACATAAAGGAAGGAGTGCCGTCTGAGTCTTCAAAGATTTTAATTATAATTAGGGTGTGCAAGGGTATACTATCTGTTGGTGGTATAGTATCTAGGGGTGATTGGAATAATATATTCGAAGCTATACATTTATTAAGTTTGCTTGTGGCTATTCCCGTTCTATTGATTAACACTAGAATGCTTCTCGGTTTTTAGAATGTATGTTTTAACCGATCACCATAGAAGAAAAGGACACCAGCTAGCAAGCCTTAGTGGCCTGACAGGACTTTATTATATATCTTGTTAATGACATTGCAGTCAGAGGGAAATATGGCTGGCGGTATAATTTTAGGCTGCAGTTACCAGCATTCTGGCGGATAGTTCATTTTTAGTCTTCTCTCCTCGCCTGATGTTTTTTTAGTACTCTTTTGAAACAAAATACATATTATTTTACTATTTCTGACTTGTATTTTTTTGTTACGTGATTGAGGATGTTATAAGTAAAGATTTGACTCATATTATACATATGACATTGATGAATATTACAATAAGTAAGTAAATTAAAATCAAATTATTAAATAAATCTACGTATTACGGTAGAATTAAATGAAAGTGAATAAAAATTTCTTTAGGTTTTTACAGGTGCAGGTTCCTATCTCCTTTCACAATTTCTTTCGTCATCTCAGCATGCGTCCTCTCTTTATCCCATTCACAATATTTATTCTCTTTCTTCCCCTTCCCCGCTTACCAAAATCCTCCAATCAATCACGGCCTTCAGCATCCCTTCGCCCCTCATTGCCTCATCCGACCACACCTACTTTGTCATCTCCCAATCTCCTCCAGAAGTTTCATTTTCTCGCCTACCATACCAAACACTTCCTCGGTTGCATTCTTTTCCGTCCACCGCAATTTCTCCTTCCTTCTTCACGTATACATCTCAAAATGCCTGCAGCCAATTCTTGCCTTCCTTTCTCAAAGTCCACGTTTCTTCACAATACAACGCTATATTCCATTAACAAATTTTGAGGGTAAAGTGACCTTTACTTAGTCACCGGTAAGTGCACTAAGTTCGAAAATTCCACAGAGGAAAAATCATTTATCTCTACCGGAACTCGATCTTAGATGATTCGATATCGTGCCGAGTGCTTTAGCAAGCTATTAACCTT
This sequence comes from Pyrrhosoma nymphula, assembly GCA_963573305.1. Classification (NCBI taxonomy): domain Eukaryota; kingdom Metazoa; phylum Arthropoda; class Insecta; order Odonata; family Coenagrionidae; genus Pyrrhosoma; species Pyrrhosoma nymphula. The sequence continues at coordinate 60,889,414 of OY754339.1, read as the reverse complement.
GGCTAACGAGGAGTCTCTTTCCACTGTGCATTTTTGTGGGCATTTAAGGAATTTTTCCTTTAGTTCGCGATCCGGGTTTGAGTCCCCGTCAAGGCTACAACCCATATTAAGCTCTTCACCAACCTTTTATTTACATTGTCATACAATACTACCTCCTATTGCTAAATCCTTTTTTCTCTGGCGCAATTCTCCCTCTAATATCTTTGATACTGTACCCATTTTGTTCCAGTGTACTACCCAAGAAATTAAAATGCTCCACTTACTTTGTACCCTACTACTTTTATGACCAGCCTCGCTGTCTTTGTCCTGAAAAATATCATTTCTTTTTTTAACATGAGCTTCAAAGATGTTTCACTCTAATTTACTAACTTACTTACTTGCTTAGGTGGCTATTCAAACCGTCAGATGTTTCTGACCTCGTCAACCGCTTGTTTCCACCTCAGCCTGTCCTGCATGGTATTTTCATCCACTCCCATTTTTCTCATGCCCCTCAGCATCTGGTCGGTCCACCTCAGTCTTGGTATTCCTGTTGGTCTTTTTTCTATTGGTCTCCACTCATTATGGTTTTTAATAAAGAACTACCCTCTCTTCTATTTATGTGACCCGCCCATCTCAGTCTTCTACATTTTGCTTCTGCCACGATGTCTGCTTCCTTAAAGAGTTCTATTTGCTCCTTGCTATTCCTAATTCGCCACTGTTCCTCTTCTTTTATTTCGTTAACGTCCAGCGAGGGACGTCACCCTAATTTACGTCGCGTCATGTTTAAAGAAGAGATAGGAAAGAATGGAAAGGGCTGTTTAAACGAGCTCGCACTTCGTTTATTCCAGTACAACAGAATGTCTATATGTTGTTCTTTCCCACAACCCGCGTGGTCAGGTGACCTGTTTCTATGTTTCTCGACCCGTGTAGGTGATTATAGTTGTTATACGTTCGGGAGAAATTCATTGTATACTTACACTGGCACCCAATAAGCCGTTCCCTTTTGGGATAGAGCGCAAGCTAAAAAGAGCTTAGTTGTCGATTTTAGGCTTACGAAACATTCTTCGTTTTGATAACTTCCCCCATACTATATGGGTAAGCTGTTTTCCTTTGGAGACGCATTATTTATAAAAATAGTTCTGGCGCAACGATCGCGTCAGAAATCAAACTTTGGGAAATTCATGTGTTTTTACCATTACTTTTTAAAATAAATTCATTATCCACTGCGATGCATTTTATGAAATAGCATTTTAAAAACTTTTGTTAACTTATTTTCAGCGTACAAAGTGGAAAAATAGTAAAATTAAAGACTCAAACATGTATATTTATCTAATTAAAGATAAGATCTATCAAATAAAGCAAAGTTTTAGCTTCGTTATTTATTACAACTTTTACTTCGTGCGAACTACAACAGTCTCAAATTTAAATTTAAATTTGAATATCGTCTCTGTTACGGCTAAGGAAAAACCTCGCTCAAACAATTTAAACCCGACAATTACCAGTGTGACCTACAAGTGGACTATATTCGTTGTGACGGAAATATTACGAGGGGAGGTCGTCTTATAACTGCTAAATTGTTTCTGAAGTCTTAAATTTGCCGTTGAAACTTGAAGGTTTTAAAAAAGAAGTTAGGACTAATTTTAACGATGCAGCGAAGTTGCATCACCTGTATCACTGGGAATTGACGGGTCAGTTTGATGACGATGGCAGAGTTTGCCCCCTAAATGTCGTCAGCCAAATACCTGACCTTGTGGAAATCTCGTAAAAATTTCATTCACATCGTGCGCCGGGGAAAAAACAAAATCCTTAAGATTTTGCATTTTTTCTTCCCATTCCATTTACACGAACTGACCCAGAAATTAGGTATTCAAACGAAAGCCTTTCCAAGTAAGTAAAGCACTTTCGCGGCCATCCGTCGTATATCATCTCTTCTTCCTACTTCACTTACCTAGAGAAGGCTTTGATGGTCTTCTGTTGCGCTAGCAAAGTTTAAGGTTGTAGGAAATGTTTTACCGAACTTTGAGGCCCAAGAACGTCATTGGAACCAGAAAAGGTGTTTTTTTTTATACTGAAGAAGTACGCTATGCCTAATGTATGCAATTTCCATCGATGGTAATGAGATAAGACGAAAGAGAAATCGCTGATATCAGCCCTTCTTTGACGTGTCGTTGGTAAGTTTCAACTAGGAACGCGATCATTTCGATCAGTTCCATTTTATCGCCCGTCATGAATCCATCCAGATTTTAGATGAAAAGTAAACATTTAAAAAAATTAAATCAAATTTCATAAAATTTAAGTGAGTTTGAGTATGTTTTTTTCTTATTCAAGAAAATGTATTAAAATCCCAGGCAATCGGTACTTACGGTAAAATCAGTAATGACATATTTATTTGGAAGCAGTTGTAAAACTTTTTGTAAAAAAAGTTGTAAAAATTTTTTCATGACATGAAGCCTGAATGACTTGAAAATGACGGTTACTCGTTGAAACCTGGGTAGGTATGATAAAAAAGTTTGGAATAATACAAGAGCAACACGTTGGAGTTTTGAGATTCAAAATCTACCAGTCGATGGTAACCTTGATGACCGAAATGCTTGCCTAGGAGTCAAAACTCCATTGGTTTTATTGGCAATTTGGATTAATCTTAAATTTAAATATAAATATAATAATTTCAACATTTCTCGGGTTGCATCCGCGTCCGTTGTCATTCAGCACAACAGTTTCGCCAGCTATCCTGCTGGCGTCCTCAGGTGAAGGATGGCGAGAAGGTTTTGGTCCGTCCTTATATAGGCTAAGTTAGGCGTAATAATATAATTAGACAATTATAACAATATAATCATAACTATGATGAAATTCAACAATTATAACAATATAATCATAACTATGATGAGGACGATGATAGCTATGAATATCTCGGCGTCGCCCAGCGCCGAATGCAGGAGGTTGCAGCAGTGAAGGAAAGGCTCACCGCAAAATACAGGCAGACTCTCGGGAACATCTGGAGTTCTTAGTTGTATGGCAAGAACAAGGTTCTTGCCACGAACATGTCCGCGGTTCCTACACTGCTGTATACCTTCGGATGTATGAAGTGAAACGTCAACGAATTGCAGAACCTCGATAGGAGAACGAGGAAGATGATGACCATCTATAGAACTCTTCATCCGAAATCTTCCGTCGCCAGATTGTATCTCCCTCGCAATGTAGATGGTAGAGGACTATTGAGTCTGGAGTGTCTCCACAACAGAGTTGTCCTGGGTACAGCATGCCGAGTGTTGAAAAGCAGTGCTCAATCTCTTGAGAGAGCACGAGAGTGCGGGAGCGGGAGTTTCTCTTCCAGGCGGCAAAGAGGGCAGCGAACGAAACCGGTCTCGACTTCGACCCGTCATCCGACGGAAGCGAGAATGACACGACCATCTCGTCATTGAAGGCAGACGTCTTCAAGCTCGAAATAAAAAAAGTCGAGCAGAAGGCCTTGCTCAAGGTGCATACCGATAAGCCCAAGGTGCATACCGATAAGCAAGAGATATGCATGGATGTTTCTATCGAAACATCGAAAAGCATGGGTTATCGTAGGAGCTGACGTTTGCCTTCCTACACTCCGCCGGTCTGAAGTCCGAGACCGAGGGTTTTATACTCGCGTGCCAGGATGGTATCATAAACACACTCGTGTACCACCGCATTATATTCAAGGTGGAGGTCGCGGACACGAGATGCATGGCGTGCCGAGCCCAGCCGGAGACTGGGTCACCTTCTCTCCGGCTGTAGTTATTACGCCAGGTCAGCGTATCTAGGTCGGCACAACGCGGCCCTGCGGGTGATATACTATCACCTTCGACAACATTATGGCATCGACGAAACACCTGTGCTGCCCTATGCCCCTGGAGATATTGAGTCTGTCGTGGAGAACGATAAATGCACCATATGGTGGAATTACTCCTTCTTCACCAACAAGCAGTTGGAGGCGACCAAGCCTGATATCATTCTCCTCGACCACCTCACACGCTCCATGTTCGTGATCATGTTTTCGGCTCCGACTGAAACTAACATGGATGCGAAGGAGGTGGAAAAACGGACGAAATATCAAGAACTGCTTTTCGAACTTAGACAGATGTACCCCGGACACTCTGTAAAACTAGTGGTCCTCATCGTAGGTGTGCTCGGTGGAGTCAAGCGCTCGCTGCTTAATAACATCAAGTGCATTCCGTCCTGCGTGGCACAGGCGGAATCACTCGTTGCACGCATGCAGAAGGCCGTCATCCTGGGGTCACTCCGTCTACTGCGTACGCATGACCCAACAGCAACGTAGCCACTCATCTGATGGGTGTCGGACGTGGCAACGATTACTGCCCAACCCCTCTCGAGTCTCCGGCCATTATGACGGCAATGAAACCTGATGCTTGCCGGAGACTCGGAGGGAAGTGTTACAACTGTAACAAATAATAAATAATCATAACTTTTTTCTTATGAAACGTTTACACAAAGATGGGGTTCAAGAATATTTGCTCCATAAAGCCTGGAATTGAGAAACCATTTTTGAAATTAAGTTGACTCTCTTTTTCATTAATAGTTTGTAAACCTATGGCAGCTAACGTCATGAATTTCAGTAGTTTAAATTTTCTAACCCAAGGCAATTAACATCTAAGAAGAAAAATATCATGAATCCGCATTGACTAATATTAATGCTGAAAAAACATACAAATAAACTGCTTTGCGCTAAAGAAAACATGCTCCTGAATTGCTTTTTATGTTACCGTGTTGTTTACATTGGGATGTGTCGTCAGAGACGATTCAATCTAAAATCACTCTTCTGAGAAAGACGATACATTATTGCATCCCATCACAATCAGTTTTTTTTATTTTTTTTATTCGCAGGAATATAAAGGTGAAACGTTGTGAAAAAGCAACGAAATGCTATGGATCCCGGAAGTAACAAAACTCAAAATCATTACACAAAAGACGGTGAAATTCGCCATGGAAAAGTCATTTGACTTGACCCGGATTCAAACCCGGATCTCCCAATTGCCGGTCAGGTGTGTTAACCAGTTACACTACCAAGCCATCTTAATTCATTGCGAATCTCAGCGTGGGTTTACACGAACGAGTTTGTTCTTTGAGAGACCCGGGATTGAATCCCGGTCAAGTCAAATAATTTTTTCATGGTGAATTTCACCATCTTTGGTGTATATTTTCGCATCCGTGCGTGTAACTGCGAACCATATCATCTGTGCAATCGCAATGACATTATTTCATCTCATCACAATGATTTTTTTTGGTATTCGCTATCACTCAGATTTATAGAAAATCCATCGTTTACACAACCATCAGACCCGCAAGACCCTCATGGTATTTGGTTTGCGTCTCTCCCCTACAAACGACCCTCACGGATGATAAACGCCCTATGAAAAGTTATAAAGCATCCAAGTTTCCTTTCTCATGCACGGAGAGTTTTGGGGAGTCCTGACAGTTTGAGAAAGCGTAAATCGATGTCCGTCCATCAGGACTAAGTGGCTTCAATCAGACGAGCTGGGAGGCGCGAGAAATGGCGTTGGGGTGAGGGAAGTGGGAGGGGAAAGGAATGGAATCTGGACGTGATGGATCTGCCGCGCAAGGGATGTGGAAGTGAGAGAAATAACAAGAAGAGAAAAAACACGAAAGAAGTTTGCAATTTTTTCTACAGGGTGCATACATCTTCATACTACACTTAGAGCGGCCGTAAGGGCGTTTATTAGGGGATGTGAGAACCCCAGTCAATAATATAGGAAGGAATCAGGTCCACTAACATCAGTAATCGGTAGATATTATTTTAACCCCTATATCCCGAGAATCTAATAAGAGAGATACGACGTGGAACTAATTGATACAAAAATTCCTTCTTTCGACGAACCATTAATGATTACCTTGATGATTCCTCTTCATGACTTATTATTACGCAATCATATTTTTTTCTTTCAGGAGATATAAGACTTAGGGTGGGCCGAAAAACACGAAAGTGTCCGAATCGAATCGTAATAGCGCGGAAAAGTTGCTACTAGTCCCCCTAATCACAAAGAAAGATAAATATTTGAAGTCGGATCACATCTTCCGGTCGCGCATCTCGTTGGAAGTTTCGAAAAATCGTAAAAAATATGACTTTTTCTGGATTTTTAAAAATGAGTTACAGTGATTGATTTGCGTTCAAAATCGGTATGTGGCCTCTTCTAAAGGTCCTTTGTCTTAAAAAATAATAATGCTTCTTCTTTTTGGGGGAGGGGGAGTCGCTCATCGCGTTCAAATTATCGAAAAATAGTAAAAAAAACATGACTTTTTTCGGTATTTCTCTCTATGAGTTACAGTGATCGGATTGCGTTTAAAATCGGTATGTTGCCTCTTCTAAAGATCCTTTGCATTTTTAATAAGGCATTATTAGGTGCATTGAATTTTAGATTATTTCATTATCCTTACCGACTTTTTGCATTTTTATACATGCCTCTTCAGGGCTCAGAGAGAGTTCCTTCTGAATTTATTGATGTATTAATTTATATTTATTTAATAAAGTCCATTTATTAATTTGGTTAGGTAGGTATCATTAAACAATACATTAATAAGGAACTCTTTCTGAGCCCTGAAGAAGCATAAAAATGCGAAACGTGGGTAAAGATAGATGCAATAATTTAAAAAATAATGGAATTATATCTCATGAAAAGAAATTGATGATTAGGATTTTCCAATCATTGCGATTGCACAGATTATTTGTTCCGCAGTTACGCGCATGGGTGCGAAAATATACACCAAACACGGTGAAGTTTACCATGAAAAAATCATAAATGAAAATGACTGGCAATTTTCCACAAGAATATATTTTTAAATCGACCGGTTTCGGTGTACAACATCATCATCAGGTGTGTTTTGTTTGACCTGATGATGGTGTTGTACACCGAAACCGGTCGATTTTAAAATATATTCTTGTGGAAAATTGCCAGTCATTTTCATTTATGATGTTATTCCATAAAATTAAGCCTGAAACAACAACTTTTATATGAAAAAATAATTTGACTTGACCGGGATTCGAAACCGGATCTCTCAAAGAACAACTTGTTCGTATAAACACACGCTGAGATTCGCAATGAATTACATCTACAAAATACCCTGCAAGCCACCTCAGGGGTGTGTGGCAGGGGGAAAATAAGATGGCTTGGTAGTGTAACTGACAAACAAACCTGACTGGCAATTCGTAGATCCTCAAGATGGTAGATTAAATTAGACAAATGCGTATCTTGACCTGTCTACGGACCTTGGGTTTGTATTTGCTTCCGTGCACTCTGATTGGTCGCAGCTGGATGTCACATCCTGCCGCAGCTGGATGTGTTCACGGAAGGAAAATAGGACATTCGCGAATGATGGAAAAACGAATAGGGATCCGGGTTTGAATCCCGGTCAAGTCAAATAATGTTTTCATGGCGAATTACACCGTATTTTGTGTAATGATGATGAGTTTTATTATTTCCGGGATCCATCGCATTTCGTTGCTTTTTCACATCGTTTCGCCTCTCTTCCTGGAGGTGTTTCACGGTGACGTGGAAGAGAGTAATTACTCCGAACAATTAGGACGATGGAGTTTTAAATTCAAAATGCAGTAGCCGTTGACAGCACGTCTTAGCAACCAGCTTCTCAATGCATGCATATACATAGCGGCCGAAATTTCAATGAAAATGCTTCACCTGACGGGACGTCTCCAGGGAGAGAGACGAAACGTTGTGAGAAAGCAACCAAAAGTGATGGATCCCGGAAATAATAATAAGCAAATTATTAAAAATCGCGGAAATCTGAAGAAAAAGGTTAATTATAATAAAACTGAGGGACATGAGAGCATATGACATAACATTAACATATAATTCGCCTCTGTCCCCTCCCCCTCCTTTTCCCTATTATCCCTCCCCTTTCATGGCTGTTGTCCTAACACCCCCTGCCACATGCCTCTGCGGTGGATCGCAGTGTAGTGCGTTGATGTTTATCTAAATTTAGCCATCATCCCGAAAATTGGCTTGCTGCAGCTCTGCAATCCACTCTCCGCTCTGCCTACCGCTTCAGTCCAACATGAATATTTATGTTGGCATCCTTCATTATTTGAGTCATATTTTTGTTTCATATTTATATTTATACCTCTTCATAACTATATTTTTGGCATTCCTCTGTAATTTTCCACATTGATTTCTCCTTCCCTTATTGTTTTCCGTAGGATATTGTATCACAAAATTTGCCCGATAAGTTCTTTCCTTGAGTTTTCATCAAACTTCATTTCTCTCCAATTCTTCGTACGACTTCTTCGTATGTGATTCTCTCCGGCCATTTATACTTCAACATTCTTAGGTAACACCACACCTTCACTGCTTTCAATCTATTCTGCTATGCAACTGTAATTGTCAAGGCATCACTGCATAGGTATAGAATTGGACTACGACTGAAGCTTATAGAAATGTGAGGGGTTGATGGTTGAGGTATGTTTGAGATGATAGAGGTATTTTCTCGAAGTATCTGTTGTTGTCGTGAATGGTTCGTAGAAAGAAGGAATTTATCGGCCTTCTTTCCTCATTATTGACCTTCTTAGACTTATGATCTCTCACGGAGCAAATATATTCGAGAAATAACAGGTTAAGCCAATCGTAAATGGGGTTTAGCTAAAAGGATACTTGACGAGTTCAACGATTAAGTAAAGGAACTTACTTCTACATCCTCGTTAGATCTCGATTGGAATATGCTGCCAGCATTTAGGATCCTAATGAGGTAGGCTTATTTTTTGAGTTAATACGGGTGCAGCAAATACCAGTAAAGTGTTTATCAATAAAACGTTTGAGTAAGTTCCAAGCCTATCCTGTTTCGGGCGACGTAAAAATATTTCACTAAACCCGGTTTGATGTGTTGGATTAAATCATGAGTATAAAATATAAAAAAATTGACTGCCGAATGGATAATTTATCTAGTATGTCATAATTTTTTGCGAAACACAAGTGACTGTAATAGTGGCGATTGATAATTTATAATTAGGGTTTTGAAAGTTAGTGTAGTTAATTAGTTGATTTTATCTCTAATTCTTCTATGCTCTTATGCTAAATAGTACCAACAGCACGTCTCGCGTACTTTCTCTATAACTCTTGTGTCTCTAGGCATTTATGTTGTTGCAAAATAAATGAATACTCATAGTTGTATTCCATCGATATCATATAATGTAGTGCATTTTGGTGACATTTAATCTCCTGATAGGTTTTAACGAATGCATCAAAAGTCGTAGATTTATAAACCTGAGTAGGATATAGTGTAGTGCATGTTGATTTCTAAAAACTCACCCCCTGCGACACACCCTTGAAGTGGATCGCAGGTAGACAATGTAGATGTAGAATAGTTCTACTAAAAACATCTCAATAATAATTTTTTAAAATTTTGAGGATACCGGGACTAGCCACGGTATAAACTTTTACGGAGTCACCCGCAAGTGCACATAAGTGCGACATTCCACAGAGGAAAAATCATTCTCCTTGGCCGGGATACGAACCCGAATCCCTCTATTTCGCTCCGTGTCCTTTAGTCAGTTAAGCTACCGAGGCGTCCTACTCCAATGTGGATTTTTGAAGGGCTTTACAGGAACATGTTTTTCTGAACTGCCGGACATATGATATCACAGAAGCAGCCCACAGCGTGTGCCCGGAATGTACCCTAAGTGAATGATTTTTCCCTGTGGATTGTCGTACTCAATAACTATCTTTCTCCTTACCCAATTCCTTTTTCTTATTGCCTTCCTTTTCATGACTGCTTAACTAAGACCCCCTACCACACTCCCTTTTGACGGCTAGCAGCAGGGTCTGTAGACGTATGTGCATACTAGTGAGTCTCTCAAATTTTGAAGATCGTTCACTTATTACTGTGATTCCTCAGCTTAGTGGATGACCAATGCCCTATCACCCGCAAACCGAACATCCTTGAGTTCAGAAGTTCTATCAATACTACCCATTACACCGTATCGCTTCCTTCCAAAAGTCATTTCAAGTTGCCGGTGCAAAGCTCTGGAACTCTCTACTTGGTGATATAAAGAACTGCAGTCTCTGTACCTATTTAAAAACCGTCTTTATAATATGCTATTAAGCCAGTAAGTTTTCTTTTTCCTCTACATGTAGGTAAATGTGTTACTCAAATTTTATGTATCCGTTTGTATCTGATTTGTTATAATTATCATTGCTAAAACATTGTATAGATGCAAATACAGTATATTCTATTGTTGTTAACGATTGGAATCTTGACATCAAACTGTTTATTGTAGTGTTTATCGTACTTAAGAGACGATGTCCTAGTACAAATAAACTATCTATTAATCACTACTTTTATTCCTGTCCCACAAACTCCCAAACGCCTCTTGTAATTTATCAGTTTCTCTTTGTGGATGGAAAATATATGGTGATAAACTTGATGTAGGATTTGAGCGAATGGTTTAGGCATTGCTCCAGAATTTCGGATCTTTATCATGCGTAATGGTGATTGCTATCATGTCCGATTAATGCACCCCGGGCCAGGTAATTTTCGTTATGGATATTGATCGGCCATTTTGGTGGGGGCGCGTCTAATTGAATTGCTACCTCTCTATAAGGCGAGTCTCTTCATCGACGGAGCCAAGCGTTCCTTCTTGGGGTTCGGAAGAAACAAAATAAAACAGAACACAGGGAAATTATAATACTTTGAGTTAATTACGATAAATCCCTACATAAAACATAACAGCAGAAAGTGCAGAGAGATCAACATAGGTTGCTCCGTATGCTATTTCATGTAGTATCATATAGTTTAGAATTTATGAACATTTTCATGTGTTTTTGCCGAAATATTGTTAAAGAGCCAGCGAAAGTACAAAAGATAAATATGAAATGAAACTCGCTAACTATTCTACTGAGTCACGCCGTTACTTTCCAGTTTTTTCTTATATAATGTAAACAGGCCAGATTATATTTTCACTTGTACAATGTTTTGCATGTTCGTATATTTTTTACCATAGAGGGGTGGCTTTGATAAGTGGTTTTATTTTCTTTGGTTGTCAGGGTGTTGTTAAAATTAATAAGATGTCGTTCTTGAGAGATTTCTCAGCAAAGAATGTATTGATTGAGCGGATCTCTGAAAATCTGAATTTAAAAGTCAACTGTGTCTGGTGGATCATTAGGTATAATATCCCAATTACTAAAAAAATCCTTTCCATACTTCTATGAAAAATAAGTTTAAATACTCATGATAAACTAGAATTTGGGATATTGTACCTGATTATGGCCATTAAATACGTCGAAACACGTGTTGAAATTATCAAATAAAGTAAAAAGTAGTATATCAGTTGATTTCCATTTTCTGAATTTTTAACAATCATAAATTGACATCTACCATTTATAGACAATGCTTCGAAGTTTTATACCAAGTTTTAAAAATAAATTTGCGGGAGTGGGAATCACTTGTTGAATATTTATGTTATTTTATGTAATACGGTTCTAAGTAACCAATCAATCCCACAGCCTTTAAATGCTCACCTCAAATAAAGAAAACATATTGTGAAGTTGTTTCAAATACCGCTCTGCCATGCCTACCCATGTTTAAATGAATAATCTGGATTCTAAGTAGGATTCAATTATTTCACCACTCTGCCCGAAAAATAAAAAAAAATAATCTGTCGGTATCTTTATCTGTCTTTAGATCGGTCAACTGACACACTCAACTCTTTCCTATCCCTCTCTTTGATTTCCTGCATTTTATAAGATACTATTTAAAAATTTCAACCGTGTAATTTGCCAATTTTTTGCTATTTAAGTTATTGTTTACTGTCTTCGAGTAGTCAACACTCACAATTTTTCCTACTCGCAAAGATTTTCAACTAATTCGGGCTTGGAAAAAATCTACTCTCTTTCAAGAGAGGTTCCCTCTTCCATTGACCCTGTAGTGGCATCTGTATATCTGCAGTATGACCATTCGACAAAATACGTCTTTTGCAAACCTTCTCATTTACTCATCCCGGCCAGACTTAAGCCATCAGTTTCGGATGTACCAACCATGATAAAGAGTTTTTTTATCATACCTTAACGTATAGTTCGTACTTATACCCTACCGAGCTGGGAAAAAAGTGCCTTCTACAATAATTCCCTGCTTTTACTTTATTCCCGGCGTGAGCGCGAGTTTCTGTAACGACAGCTGTAAATAGCCAATATCTACTGCACATTCTTCGCAACTAATGCATTTTTTGTTGAAAATGGATTCAGCAGGTTCTTCTAAAGAAAATAATGTCAATCCACTAAAAATAATTGGAGATTGTAGTTTTGAAAATTCCTTTTGAAAGCATTCGGAAAATTAGCTCTGATGCACATGAATAAAGGAAATTAATAATAGCGTATGATATAGACGATCAAGTTTCACATAAACAACCATCTGCAATATTCCATAATAGTGAAGTACATCAATTAATAATAATTATTATTAGTATAAAATCAAAATAAAGAAGTGTTAATGATGGTTTTATTATGAAAATTATATATATTATAAAAATACTTTATTCCCGAAATTACACGCATTCACGAGTCTCCATAGCGACTTCTGTAAAGAATCGATATCTACTGCAGCCCAACCTTCTCATTGGGGGCATTCCATTCAACATGTTGAAGTTAGCGCACATCGGAACACATCAGCGCATTTTAGCGCACACGAACGATGTTGAATGGAAACGATGTGCGAAATGTTTTGTAACCTGCCGGTTGGTAGCATTCCGTGGGTGGACAACAGTCTCGGTCGAATGCTTTGTCTAAAGTTGTTGAATTCGTTCGAAATAAGAATTGAAAAACGTAAGCCTTTTATCATAGAGTAAGTGAAACCTTCACAATATGCATTATGACGCCTTTATTGAAAATCAACATACTTGACAACAATCACGGATGCTAAAATCGATGTTCTTTTGTTGTTTAGCGCACATCAAATTTGCTCCCGATCTGTTTTGAAGTGCGTTCCCTAGTGTGCAGGGTCTGTAATGAATGCACCCATTATTTGCGAAATGCACCCATAATTTGCAACTAATGTATTATTATAAATATTTGTAGAACGAACGTTCCGCTGGGCATGATAAAACATCGTATATTGCACTCGGGAATAAACTTGGGCTCCACTCACCTGCGTGAATGCAATTGACACGTGCATGGCCCAATTTATTCCATTGGTGCATAATATAGGTACTATTTTAACCCCGGGGGGTCCATAGAACTGGTTCAAAGACTGTATTCGTAACTTAAGATATTATCTGTTTTTTATACGGCAGTATAAGATGTGTATATGACTCGTATCCAAAGAGTTTGGTTCAATATAATATTTGATATAGTATTATCTATATTATTATATAATATTTATCTATAATTCTCTTTGACTAATTCACTGAAGTCTGTCTGTCAGTAATGTCTACATGAAGGACTTCTGAGCAGCCTAGGGAGTTGAACTTGGCACGAATACAGGAAGTGGTCTAAAATTGACCACGAAAAGACCAAAATCCGCGAACAGCAATTAAAAGGGTTTGTTTTTAATATTGTATAGTTTATTAATTTTTATTATTTTTTAATTGTTTTTTTTTTTATTTTCTAACTCCCATAAGAAAATTATGGAATTCCGTGTCTGGCTTTCTTTGTTTAATAATTGCAGTGTAGATATAAGGCTTAAATTTTCACTGTTGATGGTGGCTGAAAGAATGTACTTATTTTTTATTAATTGCATTACATTTTACTATGCGATTAAATTTTTCCTGAGAATTTCGTTTTTTTTTCTCCGAAATTCACCATTTTTTCACATTTCAGTGTTAATATTTTAAATTGCCATGGAAACCGCAGCATTGGGACTTATGCCTGAGACCGTTACGGCATAGGTTAAGTGATTAATGTTAGATATTAGCTGGGAAATGTTCCTCCCCAACCTCTCCATGGGTGGCTAATGGCGGTGTAAATTTTACATAGTGTATGCATTTTGCACGTCAAACTGAAGAGATTCTTTCAGTCCTATTTAAATGTTTTTTTTTTAATTCTTCTCGTAGAATTTTAACGGGTAATCTCTCCTGGTATTGATACTAATTTGTTCACTTCCATTCAAAATACATCTCGTAACCATTATTGAAATCTTAAAAAACGGTAGCTTTAGTTGTGCTCCAAGGAAAAATAAGTTGGAAGAATTACAAAGGAAGACAAAGGAATAGAATACATGAAGCGGTTGGTGGAGAGGAGAGTAGATTAGAGAGCTGCTGCAAATTAATTCTTGTATCGATGACTACTGATGATAATGATTGTTTAGGCAATCGTTGTCATAACCAAGGTTGACCTTGATAATATCAATTTGACTGTCAAAACCGTGGTCGGAAATAAAAAAGTGGGAAACTTACCAAATACCAGGGGCCTGATTCTGATGCTTTCCCGATATTCAACTTTTCCACCAAAACGTCATGACTTTCCGACACTACGTCACATGTTCCACCTTCCACTAGAGAATCGTTCACTACATCGTTCATCGTTCAATGACTGGTGGAAAGTCAAGCTTCCCTTCCACCCGTCATCCACTTGGTGGAACAGCGCTAGTGTCGTGGTGGAAACTTTCCGACGGAAGTAAGCGTGCGGAAGGTAGACCTTTTTTTGTTCGCGGTTTCGAGGTAAGTTGGAAATCGGCATAAGTTTGTGATGTTCGGCTCTCCAGAGGGGGTCATTGAGCCGTTCATTTAACGGATCAAGAGTCGTTCAATGAACGAATGGTAGAACTTTCCACCAGTCATTGACTGGTGGAAGATCAGAATCGGGCCCCAGTTCACTAAATGACGTGAACCAGTTCCACTAAGTAACACCGGAAGCCTTCGCTTATGTACCCTCTAATGTAGGTATGCTCTCCATTCACAGTGATTTGAACTCATAGCATCCAGGTCAACAGGCTCAAGCTCAACTCACATACAAAATTCAAAATGGATAATCGTTGTCCCATTATAAGCTCTCTCTCTCTCTCTCTCTCACATTTCGTGTGCCTCATCGCTAATGGCCCTTTACACGTCTGGCGATAACCACGCGGCCATTGGGTGGGGAAATGGCGTCCGCCAGCCCCGCTTCGACGATCGCTTCATCTGGTGATTGATGCACGTGAACATGCACGATTCACATATGCCAGACGGGCGTTCTTCTTCTTACTTTACTACGTATGTAGTACATGGATGGCATGGCGGTTGGAAAATGGAGAGGAAAAAATTGGGAGAGGCTAATGGTGAGACAGAAATATCGGGTTGGGTGCTAATTTCCTGCGACTCCCCGACACCGTGCAAACACGATTGCTCGGAAATTGGCATCCGTCCGCGACCATTCGAGTCGATGCATGCTATGCCAAGCGAGTCATGCCTTGCAATCCGAGCCACGCGATGCAAGTGAGGCAAGACACGATATCCAAGACGTACATGATACCTATGCACGGCACGCTGTTAAAGTCTCTCTATGCACGCAATGCTATGCAACCACGCTATTGATGCCACGCTATGCAAGTCGCGCTATGCTAGCCTTACTACTCAAGCAACGCATCGCAAACCACACGGAAATTGTCATCCTTTGACTAACTCGTGACGTGATGCATGCTATGCTGAAGGAGTCATGCCTTGCGATCCAAGCCACGTGATGTAGGTAAGGCAAGACACGCTATGCATGGCACGCTGTGGAATTCAGTCTATTATATAAATATAATGCGATGCACGCTGTTTTAGCTTCAATATTCAAGTCATGCTTGTTCAACATTTTGAAATAAAATATTTTAAGAAATTTAATTAAAATTTTAATCCTTTGTCGTACCATAAATATAAGTAGCGAACCTTTCTTTAAAAAATGAGAAACGTTGGTGACGTCTATGCCTAAGTTACCATGAACAGTCTTAATCTTGTAATGTTTTTGGATTCACGCTAGTAAGTCACGCTATCTACCGGCGCTAAGCATGCCAAACGGTGCTACACGTCCCACAATATGCTGGCGTAAGGCAAGTCGAATTGGTTGAAGTAAAATTTATTTGAAGAAGTTTTACCATCTACTAGCGATGACATAAGTGTGGCGAGACTTGTTGTAAGTTGCATTAGAGTTTGTTTAAAATATTCACGCTATTCTATGCAATCCACGCTATGGGAGAAACGCGATTCTCGCCACGCGGTGCGATGAATGTCACGCGAAATTTTTGCGTAGGGTGAGTCAAATCAGTTTAAGTATCTCTTCGTTTGTTTAAAAACTTTTTCTCTTTCTACTTGCGCTGTTGCATTTCTCTTAAGACTTGCTGTGAATTTCAGCTACCTTTAGGAAAAAAATTAACTGCTAAACTTAATAGGCTGCTCCGCTCAACCAATCAATGCAATGCTTAAAGACTCTCAGTGTGACCTCTAATTTTTCAAGGCAGAGATGATACTTTGGATTTGTCCGTTTCACAGTCAAATTTCTTAGTTTCATGTTTATGTTCAAGTCGAAGGTGACATTTATGAGTGTGCTGATAGACTTCCAACTTATTCACTAACCCGATATTTTAACCTGAGTTCGATTGCGATTTATATTCAAGTTGCTGTAAATGGCTTATTATGGAATTCATGTCATATGCAGAATACAGACATATACAATATTACTTAATAATTTAATGAACAACGAATAATACATTTCAAATATTTTTATTAACAAAATATTTGATATATACCCGCCGCAGGCAGCATGCTGGATCGAGTCGCCGTTCGTGTCCCAACCTTTCGGCCGGAGAAACCAACTCTGTGGTTCGCACAAGGGTTTCGTTTCTGGGGGTCCATACTGAGTATTAATTGTGAGGAGTAGAAAACTTTGAAATTGTATGTTTTGGCAATTATAAGAGTGCAGTTGCAACTAAAGTTTAACAACTGATTTTTTAAAATCTGTGATTTGCACCATTTGTTTAGAATTTTAAAAATACTAATCAAAACTGTTGGTGATGTTGAATACCTTGCACAATTATTAATAAATATTGCAAAAATACAGCATTATGCTTTCATTTGGCTACCTCAATCTATACCTTATATGAATCCTCAAGCTGATGGCTACAAAAAGCAATCCGCTCTTCACTGTGTAGATTCTGAAGCACTACCTGCTGAGATGTTTCATGTTTCATTGTCTTACCTTACGTTTTAATTGAGATATTCGTGGTTCTTTATGCCTAAGTTTGCCGTGTAACCTAGCGGGAAGTTTGGAGTCGGAGGTAATTTTACAATTTTTCTGGAGTCGAACGGAACATTTCAGCTCGGATATCCAAACATGTTCTTAAGTAACATGTAATTTCCTATTGCTCTCATAAGTTTCATTGTTTTATCTTACGTATTAATTTAGATATTCGTGGTTCCTTATGCCTATGTTTGCCGTGTAACGTAGCGGGGAGTTCAGAGTCGGAGATAATTTCACGATTTCTTTTGAGTCGAACGGAAGACTTCAGCTCAGATATCCAAACATTCCTAAGTAGCATGTCATTGCCTTTTGTACTTGCAGGTTTCATTGTTTTATCTTACTTATTAATGGAGACATTAGTGATTCCTTATGCCAATGTTTACCGTGTAACCTATCGGGAAGTTCGGAGTCGGAGGTAACTTCACGATTTTTCTGGAGTCGAATGGAAGACTTTAACTCGGATGTCTAAAATAATTCCCAAGTAACATATCATTGCCTATTGTTCTCGCAAGTTTCATTGTTTTATCTTACGTATTATTTGAGATATTCGTGGTTCTTTATGCCTCTGTTTGCCGTGTAATGTAGCGGGAAGTTCGGAGTCGGAGGTAATTTCACGATTTTTCTGGAGTCGAACGGAAGTTTTCAGCTCAGATGTCCAAAAATATTCCAAAGTAGCATGTTTTTCCTATTGTTTTTGCAAGTTTCATTGTTTTATCTTGCGTATTGAGTGAGTTATTCGTGGTTTTTTTAAACCTATGTCAGCCATTCATTTGCATGGTAAATTTGAAATCCCCCTGCAACATAAACCCAAGATGACGGATTAAATTAGTCAAGTGCGTGTCATGACCTAGGTATAGCGACCTTGGTTGTTCACACCAAGGAGGTTGAAATGAAATGGAGAAGGCATGACCGTGAACGCTCATAAGCGTAAACGAATAAAGGACAGGGATGTATGGGAAAGATTTTGTGCCGAGTAGGCGTGGTCTACCATCAAATGACAAAACATCTCATTATCAGTGGATTTCCACTTAGATTTGACAGAAATCAAACGCGACCAGCGAAAATATAAGCCAGAGTAAGGTCTAAACTGCGCCGAATTCAATGGCGGAATCGGTTTCACGAATGAAGCGGAGAGTCACCTCTCTTTTTTTCTGAACTCCTTGGTTCACACGGAGAAAGTTACAATAGTTACTTCCCGCGCCAGGTATGGCGCCAGAAATGTCACCTTGTGCACACTGAACAGAGCTTTAGAGTTGATGGGATCGTTTTAACAGTCTACTATCGTTTGTGTCATCCGTTTCATACAAACTGAAACTTCTCTTGAAAATACAACTGACTAGTGATGGGTCGGTCGTGAGAGATCGAATTCCGAGAGCAAGTTCTCTTAAAAGAAAGATCGATGAACGACTTCTCTCCAATGACCGAGGCGATCTTCACCGATCGCGACAGGAATGATTGCATGACATCAAATATCGATCACGAGACTTGAGACCGACCAAAAAAATCTTGAGTGAGTTTTATAACGAGAGATTCCAGAGTTACTCGCTCTTTCGTGAGATGTAGGCAGTTATTCGATGCTCCGCTCGGTTGCGCTAACAAAGACGCAGCGTAATAACAGTCAACAATTTACATCACGACATAAATATCTTGCATCGAGAGAGTTTTACCAGTTTTGCTGGCTCGCTTTTTAGTAGAATAATAACATCATTAAAAATGAAGACCGAATCCGTTACACTGTCGGCAAAGAGACAGCTGGGTTAAGATTCAAAAGGAATGCAATGGAAATTAAACATGATCCAGGTACTTATCCGTTTGTTAATTCGCCAAGCAATGCATTATTTGTTACTGCGTTGGCTATGTAGTGCCGTTATTTATTACGTGCAATAGGTTAATCGTCACTTGTAAGTAGTATAGTACAATACTATATCCCTATGAATTGTTTTCCTTTGCCGCGACGAGTCATAAATTGTGTGATAATTAAATATCTGAGTCTATGACGTGATCGCTTAGAAATCAAACCTGATACCCATGCCGCTGTATTATATATATACCGGCCGTTTATATAAACAACTGTGATTCATATTGCCAATGTATTTTAAAAATTCAACTCCGCTCCTCTCTCTTCAATCACTTTTTCTAGACTTTGATGGTGTTGCTGTCAATCAAGAATGTTTCCAGTGCTTCATTGGATGTCCGTTGGCTTTCCCTTCGTCTGAATTTTCTTCCCATATGTCTTCCGAAGTATTGGCGTGTTAAAATCACCGGTGAATTCATCCAGAATTGTTTGTTTTTGGAATGCAGTTTGCTTTTGGTGTTATTTCAAATATTTTTAACTGCAATCTCATCAGCGAATCCTTTTTTCGGAGAATAAAATTTCGTATGTGCCAATAACTCTCCTTTTCATTTAGAGGAATGGTATTTGAAGAACTTGATTCAGGGAATAATAGCGTGATTCCAGTTAATATAGGTTAGATCCAAACACCGTTCGAGACATGATAACTGCAAATTATGATTACCCACAGGTAATTTGATTCATACTTTCATCATTATACTTTTGTAGTGAATAGTAAGTTAAAAAAATGTACATAGGCTTGATCAGTAAATATCAGTATGAGTTTCCGGAATTTCATTTGCATTTGCACTGAGTGTAGCTTCAATAAACGGTACAATGTAAATATCGTAATACTGTAATTGGTTGTAAGCAAAAATGAATTACATGAGTGGGCCATTACATCAGCCTTAGGCATCCCATTGAAATGGGCAAGGAGTTATTTCAATCAAAATGTACTAACATGTTTAGTAAGGCAATATATGACTTCATACCACCGATAATGTGTCACTTTAAATTGGCAGAAATGCTGTATATGAGCAATTAAATAAATAAAGACTGTATTTCTGCGTGCAATAGAGCATCATATACTGTAAAATAGTGCTGGAAATTTGTAATCATCGTATCATCCATCAAAGTGTGTATTCGAACATGGCTTGTATACAGGAGCTTAGACCATATTCATTTAAAATTTAATTCCTTGGAAAGGACAAATTAAAATTTCTGATAGTACTAATTACTCATTGTACATCCAAAATCCCTGGTAAATATTTAGCAGGAAAATTTAGAAGGAACCTGCAGGAAGTTAGCAGAACATTCATGAGGATAATCAGAAACCTATAGTGGCAAAGAAAATCTTATTTTGGTTTAAAAACTGATGCCTATCTTAAACATTGGTGGAGTAATGCAATTATAGCATTGGACTGTTATCAACGTCTATTCATTCCACATTCACTTTAATTCTTATATTTGCCTGACCATGACATTTTACCACCATTATAATGGTATACAGATAGCTTAACAGACATATATATTTCAGTGGTCATGACCAGCAGGAAGGGTGGAGTGGTAACTGCAGTTACCACTCCACCCTTCCTGCTTCAAAAATTTCTTTCCTTAAAATGTTTCAATTTAGTTCTGCGCATCACATCCATTCATTTCAATTGCCTATATTTTTCCTACCTCTCCCAATGAAGCAAACCTTTCCCTTCAAAAGTGCCTTTCAGGACCTCATTTCCTCTTAATTACCTACTATCTGACATAAAGTGGACTCCTAAATTTCCTTCACTGTTATATGTAACTTCAATGCCTAGTCAAGTATCTCTTAACTTCTCTTCTATCTTACTTTCATTATCCTTCTCGAGAGCCACTCCTCATATAACTTTAGTCTAATCTCACCCTCTCAACATTAGCCAATGGTTTAGATCCACCGAAGTCCACAACCCTTTATAAAACCTTCCAAACCAACCTTTTGTTTACATCCTATATCAGGACTTGAGGCATTGCATATCCCCCATAATTCTTGAATATTGCTGATACAAGACATTTAATATCTTGAGTAGGACACCTCGTTCCACTAAAATTCTGCCCCAGTTACAACTTCATTCCACTATTTGTTTTTTGCTATTTGTCTTAAGCCTCTAATGGTTTCTACTCAATGACCATTCTCAATCTATACTCTGGAGTGAGATGGCAAGCCACTTACCATGAGGAAAAATATCCACAGATGCTGAGTGGACTATGTTCCCTTCGTTCCTGCTCTTCGTCCAATCTGGCATGTGTGAGCCTAACAGCTATAATTACCCTTGTTAATTTCTACTACAGGTAAACAATACATCATAGCATGTCCTTTGATAACAGTTGATTAATATTCATAAATTTACCAAAGATCATGACAATAGGAGTCGACTTAAGACTTAATCATATTGGGGTTTCAAGGAACATATTCAAAATAAGCCAAGTAGTAATTGTAAAAAACCTACACCAACATTTATTTCACTTATTGATTATTAAAAATAAATGGATCTATGAATGGTTGCACAACCCTTAGTTTTCATCACCCCTGATGACAATGACTGAGTCAGACATCGAAACGTCAGCCTACATGGAGACCATCACCCTGTTGGAAACCCGAGAAAGCTTCTTAGGTTCCTCATATCAGTGAAATAAATAATATTAATAATATGTAACAGCATTCATTAAGCATGAAGCATTATAGACCAAATCCATTTTACACTAAAATTTTGTTATAAGTGAAAAAGCATTGATTACCTACCATTGCTTAATTATCCATTCATGACCCTCTTCTCCATTAACTTCTTCAATTTATAAAAGGGTGTTACCAAAACTATGAGTGCATACTTGACTTAAATTATGACAAACATTTAATTTAAATGAGGGCATAAAAAATAATTTTATTCTGATCAAGTTGACTTTAAGTCATACAGGAACGACATCTGTACACTTAAGTTGACTGCTAAGTAATTGAGTACCTGGATAACTTGAGGCACACAACTTATCACATGATATTGTTTGCTCTCTGCTGTTAGTGATGTCTGTTTGGATTTGGAAACTGGCTCTCTTATAATAATTTACTCCATAATACCCTATATTGGCATATATCCTTTGCCTCTATTGCATTCATACATTACTTCATTCACACTCTCTCCTATTCTTAAGACTCCTAATCTTCCTCCTTTAATGTCTCTTCCACCACATCATGAACCCACAATTTTTTCCATCTTCCTCTTACGCTATTCACTCCTCAATCACAATCCTGTTCCAATACTCAACTCTAATCTATTATTTAAACATTGCCAAACCCACAGAGAATAATCCTTTCATAAAGTCCATTACGGTAGCATGAAGGAAGAGATATTTTCAAAATGTCAAAAGAAAATTAAAAAAAAATATTAGCTTTAGTTCCCATAAGTATTCAGTAAGTATATCAAGCAAAAATCAACATGAAATACACTCAGAATCTTTAATCTTAATAATCCAAGATGGTATGTATATTGTTATAGCAAATTCAATGATTGCATGGGGGAAATAAACATTTGTCACAGTATGCACAGCTGATTTTTCTTCTTTGAATCAAAACTAGGTATGACATACAACTGTTATCACTCATATGATATGTAAACACTACTGTTTTCTGATTACAGTTCTATAATATAGAGAGAACTGGCAGAGTGGATATTGGTCTGAAGTTATTGATGGCTATAACCATTGATAAGCACTAAACCATTGTGTAAATTAATAATTGATCAGAGGCTATTCCTTGCAAAGATAATAAACATATATATTGAGGTCAGATATTTAGTAAACATTCTTATAACCTGATTGTTCCATGTATTTCATAAAATCTACAGAGTAAACTAGTTATAATTTTGCCTAGATATAGTATTCCCTACCTGTTACATGATATAGTCTAGTAAATGGCAACTAGAGTAGCAATCAGATAGCAGAGAAACTCACTGACGCTTACATATTTTATTGCATTGCATTGGTGCTTCTTAATGATAGCAGAAATATCATCTAGAGGAAGAACGAATGTAGTGGGTTTAAAATTAGCACTGTCGGTGCCAAACAATTTAAGAAGATTCATCACATCCTGCAATCAGTTTTTAAATCCCTACTCATACACATCATAATAACAAATATTTTGTGTGTATTAGGCATTTCTTATAGGTAGCTTAGAAGCAATATATGTTAACTGATAAGAATTAAGATATGTATAACTGTTGAATACCCTGTAAGACATAACTATAATAATAAAATCGTTTTCGTAACCAATTAACATCTCCAATGTACGGGCAAAAGCATTTTGTGAGGGGGAATTAATATAGCACTAAAGATTCAATACTATAACAAAGTGCATTTTTACTGAATATACATTTTATTGAAAGGTACTCAGGTACATATACAAACCATCATTTAATAATATGCTTTTTAAACATTTAGAATCTATGTGGCATTGCGAAAAACATATTTACTGAACATCAATATAATTGACTAGTTTGATTAGTTATCTAAGTGACGAAGTGCATGGTGAAACCCCAACGATTTTAATCGATGGCAACAAACGAAGCATGTTTTGTAAGGAGCGTTTTACATTAGATATAAATCACTCAAGTGGCTGAAAAAATGCATATATTTCAACAAATATTGAGAATAGTAAACGTGAAGTCCTATTCAGTTCACTTTGGCACAAGAAGTGCTTCACGAGAAGAAAACAACATCACGACAGAAGCAACTTCACAAAAAAGTATTCATCGTAGGACTGATTGTTATTATTAGAATCACAGATATATATATATGCACAGCGAATGTCTTGGACTCCTGTATTTGCACTAATACTCTGAATTTATGCTTTACATTTACGATGTAAACAATAAACGACGAATATTACGTTAACCTATGAACAAATCTTCGATTTTGGCATTTATTAATATTGTAAGCACTCGACGATCACGAGACAGTATTTCAGAAGCACAGTAACTAAATTATAGATATATAGTACGATGTAAACAAACCTTTACCAAAGTTGAACGTTCGCTTTTTTACATGCAATTCACTCTTAGACAAACACAGCAGCAAACTATGAGATTATTTCAGGGGGGACTGTAACTTAAAAATGTACGACGTAAACAAACAAAAACCCACCATTAAAGGCTATTTTTGAAGCACTAACTCTTGGTAAATTTACGACATAAACTATAACTTTAGCATAAGTTGAACATACACTTTCTTCGTGTAACTCACGTCCAGAAACACAACGCAATATTATGCCATTTCAGAAGCACAGAAACTTTTATAACCTCCATGGTGTATTTCCTGTCATAACACATCCATTAGGAGCGTAAGTCTACCTAACACAAATAACCTTTAAATATCAAAATATCACCACAAGAACACACGCAATACATCACAGCACATATAACATTTGTAATCACTGAATTTCCATAATTGCATTGTCACTTAAATACACGATAAACCATCGTTTCAATATTCTCGACAAATATTACGTCTCGTGAACAAGTGAAACAGACTGTAATTGAAAATTGAATTTTAGTGCTACAGTCGGATAATTTGCTTTAAATTCTTACAGCCAAAAGAAAACGTTGATCGTTTCGAACTACATACCAAAATAAAATTTCGCTACTAAATTAGTATTAATCATTGGTTTCTATAATGAGTTGTTAATAATTTGTGGTCCATAAAATGTCACTCTTCAATAGTTTTGTAATCAAGTGGAATATTCCTAATATTCTTCGTATAACTATACTTAAAATCACAAACCAAGAGCATTGTGTAAAAACAAAACAAACCTTCGCACGATTGCACAATTGTGCCTTCAATTGTTTTCAAAGAGTTACCCACAACTCCACGGAAACCGGCACTGAACGAGGTAGCTGCACTGAAACTCTGT
This sequence comes from Pyrrhosoma nymphula, assembly GCA_963573305.1. NCBI lineage: Eukaryota > Metazoa > Arthropoda > Insecta > Odonata > Coenagrionidae > Pyrrhosoma > Pyrrhosoma nymphula. Next base: position 60,864,483 of record OY754339.1, on the reverse strand, counting down.
GCCTGCTCTGTGCTATCAAGAGCAAAGCTGTACACCTCGGTCATGCTTACAGTATGAAACTCACGAACGACCCGATTTTTTATCTATCACGATTTTCCTGAGAGATCATTGATCGTAGGCAACTTGGACTGCTCACTAGCTGGAAAATCGGTCTCTCTGATCGACGATGGAAGATCGAATCACAAGCGGGAGTGACCGACGCGACCGAAATCTCTCAAAAGACCGACTTTTCCCATCACTACAACTGACGCGTTGATAGCATTATTGCGGATGCCAAGGCGAACCCACCCAAATTATTTCTTTCTCTTACCTTTATATAATGGAATAGCGTCCCTCGTCACGGCTTCGCCCGCACTCATATATAAAGAACTTCGAGGATTTGAACTAATATTTGATGTATTATATTTTGGTTATCAATCTTTAGTATTTTGGAAAGGTACTGCAAGAGAAAAAATAAATTTTCAGGAGGCGATACTGTAGGCGAGTAAATGTAATCTATATAAAGCGTGAATTCTCGTCATGGCGAGGGAGAATTATCGGTTAGGGACGTGTTTAAACGGTGTCTGGCGATAAAAAATACAGTCGCCCGCACCCAAGAGACGAGATGCACGCCACGCCATGGAAACAACAAAATACAAGCAGCGTAATGCGGGCGCTCTGTCCAATGCAAGAACACAAGATGCAAGCCATTCGATCCAACCAATGCGATACAAGCCACCCAGTGCACGCCACGTGGTGCTATGTTAGCTTCGAGAGGTCGACACTGAAGGATTTAGTCGAATCCATTGTACATCTACACAATACACTGGAGATCACTTCAAGGGTGTGAGGCAGAGGGTGAGTTTTTCACCAACATGAACAACACTATATCCTACTAAGTTGATAAAACGATGCAGAGAACACAGAAGTTTTACAGGAAGTATTCGAAACATACTGCTAGTACTACGTAGCATTTAAGTTTGAATGTACTAACTCCGGCCCACAAAGCAGTTGAAAACAATTTCACTGCTTCATAACTTCCAATAGGTTTACCTTGTGTGTTTGCAGGGTAATTTTAAAATAGGCGAAGATGAACTATGGAGATATATCAATAAAAAGCAAATATTTACGTATCAAAAAAAGGGCGCATTTGGCGCTCTCTTTTAACACATGCCCTAAAGAGACTAGGTTATTTTAGAGGGATTGCTTTTTATTCGAAAAAATTAGGTTTGTATGGGGTCCTTCGGCCTCAGGGACGCCAAACGCTCCCCCCCCCCTTGCAACGTTGTCCACAACGTTGTTACGCTGCTAATTCCTACCGATTCCTTACGTGAGGAAATACGATCTGTAATTCTTCTGGAAAAAAAGAAAACAATATCAATACGCATAACAATGTCAGGCTGGACCTGGGGGACTTTGTCAATATTCATGATGAATAAAATAAGCGTTTTATTCATCATGAATATTGACACTATGTGGTATTATCATGTGCGACGCGTCGTGACATTCAATAAATCTGAGGAAGATTACTAAGTGTTTCATTTATCATGAAGACAGTATAATTCTATTTAAATTTCCAAAATTAAATGACTAATAGAATGACCTTATACAGTGCCGATCAAAGGTTGGGGCAAAAACCACAGGCGGCCGGTCGTAGGTGCGGCAAGTCTACGACGTATAATTTTGGATGTGAAAAGGAGAGAGAGGGTATGAATATTGGAAAATTTCACTATCTTCCAACATGCATTTTTATTCAAAATGAACCTCTTTAGTATCACGGACGGATTATGGGGAGTTGCGGGGGTGGGGTGGGGGGGGGGGTGAGGGGGGGCGCTTCCCGTAATTCCTCGTTAAATAGGAAAAATGGTGATCATAAGGTATTCCATACCCCCCAGTCCCCCGGAAAGTAGTAATCCGCCCCCAAAACAACGACCTTAATCCACCCCAGGTTAGTTTATCATTAATGTGACTGTCACTCATTTCTAACTTCAGCAAGAAGTTGTAGTGTGTTGTATATGTGGTTTTCACAACATTTGTAGATTATAATGTAGTGTATTTGGGTAAAAATTCACCCCCTCCCCGGTATCTTTGAAGTGGCTTGCAGAATACTATGTAGATACAAGCCACGCGATGGATGTCACGCTATGCAAACTATCCAACGAATTCCAGGTAATGCGGGCCACACTTAACTACTCACGTCATTCAGGACACGCGATGGAAGCCACGCGATGGGGGCTTCGCGGTGCAAGCCACGCGTTGCGATGCATACTCTAGAATCGGTCTAAGCATTCCACACGGCAGACGTGTCGTCAACTTGTCAGGGGTCCCGTCAACTTGTCCTCAAGCAAACGCCCCAACCCTTACACCCCCTCCTGTAACCATACCATCCCTAGCGTAGCGCGGGACAAGAATCGAAAGCGAGTTGACGCAAACAAACTGCTGTCTTTCATCTTTTTTCTCTTTCTCTGCCTCGCACTCCGACTGCGTGAACGCGTTGCCATGCGACGGCTCGCGCAAGTTGGACAGTTTAATTTTTGAAAGCATTGTAACATACACACTGCTTTGAAAATGCAATGCAAGTGTGCTTATTCTCCATACGGAGACGGTGAGGAAGATTATATTTTTAGACTAGATTTACGCGTGCGATCCTCGTTAGACCTCGTATTCTCTTCCAGAGCAGCGTCTATATGCGGTCCAAACTGGGAACGAGCGGTGATAACTGCTAAAAGAGAGCCACTTGACCTTAGCATCAAAACACGCTCTGCCACGATGCAAGCTTGCCACAAATCGATCGCCAACTAATACGCTACGCTCATAAATAACTCTGCTTCTCTCTTCCTGAAGTTTTCGGTGATTTCGTAACTGCCTCTGTATGAGTCATGTATAATTCCCTTCACATTTTCTCGGGAAAGAATTTTATGTTCTCTAAATCATAAATTTATCATCAAACACTTAGAAAACTACGAATTAAAATTATGAAAATAGTGCTTAGGCCTGGTTTCATAACACCTGGTTAACGTTAAATATCTATATATCTATATCAACAAAATACCCTGCAAGCCACCTCAGGGGTGTGTGGCAGGGGGTGAGTATTCACCAACATGCATTACACTATACCCTAAAGTTAGTGTAAGGACTAATTATGCATTAGCATAAATCGCTAATGCTTGTCTCACAAGCATGCACTACACTACAGATATGCTCACAATGGAGAGGGACCGTAAATATATATATATATATATATTTTGCAACTACACAAAAATATAAAATAAGCGCATGATGACGTATCCTTTACGTTCACTTGATGCCAACGGAAAATTGTGGTTCTGTGTAAAAAGCGAGATTATCTAATAACAAGGCTTGAGAGTTATCGAAGGGAGAAATTATTAGCATTGGTTTTCATACCGAGAAAATATTTAACCAGAGATAACACAACCTTGCCTTAATTTGAAACTCATGCATTTATACGAATGTTTTCTACTCCTTTCGTAAACTACGACATCTAAATATGCACAACTTTCCATTAATACTATCATAGCCCATTTCCTGTTCCGTATAGCATTAAAATAATAATATACACGTACACTAAAAATGAAAATAATTGCTTGTATTTTAAAACTAGAGCGTTAACATGAACGTTTTCAACCTTTGCCGAAAATTACGATAGAGAAATAGATAACGAGCTGATTAAAAATTTCGCCGACCAATGTCAATGACCAAAATGAAATTTTGGGAATATTTTCCTTGTAGAAGATGAATTGAAATCCAACGTTGCCCCTTCAATTCTGGAGACTAATTCAAGGACCCTATCGGGGATTCCTTTATACTCTTACGGTGGCATGAGATGGCAGGGGAAGATTGTAGTGGGTGGGGTGGTTTGGGTTCTTGGTACTAGGTACCGTTTGAAGACATCTGAATGCTTACTTATTTCGTTGGCCTCTCTAATAATCCAAATTTTAAAAAGTTCTTCTTTTGCTGGGATTGTTATATTTTTGGTGTCCATTCACCAAAGGCGCCATCGAATAAATCGAGCGAGTACTCAAATACGAGACATAGCTCCCTTTACACCAAAGTTAGAGGAACAATAGCGATGATATAAGGCTACAAAACTTAGAAGCACCAAATAAAGGGTCCCCCAGGAAAGCGATGATGTGTGCCCGATTTCATTTATTTCAACGTGCCAACGAAGTTAAATCGGGGGAAGCGGGAGGATATTTATAGATAATAATACTGTGGAAGATGATAAACTCATAGGTAATAAAATAAGTAGTGTTAGAGGCTCCGATATTGAGTACATATGATAATTTACGTAAATTTGTTCATTAGTTGTTGGAGAAATGATGCTAATCTAAAGGGTTATGTTCCAATTTATTCCTTGATTGAAAGGTTATAGTAAATGAAAGATGACACTTCATAACCAAATTATAGTAGTAAATGTAAAAAATGTGCCTATATCATGATTATAGAGTTGCCAGAAATGTTTTTACAATGCTTTGGAAGCAACGGTTTGCACTGAATTCCAGCTCGCAAGATTAGTGAGTCCGACCTGGAAATTTGTCGTATCGTTAATTCCAAGGCAGATAGCCAATACTGCATTGCCGAGATGCTACGTCTGCCAAAAAATAGGAGTTCTAAAATGTGTCGCGTCGTATTTCTTAAAAAAAAATAATTCGGCCGAATGGCAGCAAATCACTTTAAGACTTCTAGTTCCAAGAATGGAAAACAGCTTTCCGGGTTCCTCGGCGAATAGAAAGTTGATAGGTAAGGTTTTCTTTCATCGAAAAGCTGAAGATTCATTCGGTGCAGTTTGGCCACTCCCTTATCATATAGGGCAACCGTTTTCTTACATTAATTCCTTAAACTTTTACCATCCAAATATTTTATTCGGATCCTTATACCCTATAATATTAGCACAATAAAAGGAAAGGTGTGATAAAAGTAATTTTAATTTCTATTTTCGGTGAAGTGGTAGATTACAACTTTCCAATACATAAAATTAGCAATACCCCGAATTGAAATGTTAACTCTGGCACTAAAAATCATGAACACCGAAATCATTCACTAATTGTAATCAGTGTCGAATTTTCACTTCTAAATTACATCTTGGTTGTAATACTTTAAACTGCCTACTACATCTCCCTTTGAATTAAGGTGAGTGTTACTTCGCAGGAAATTGCTCTCTCTGAGCTTTTTGTACGTCCGGAATGGTAATCTTTTGATTGGATCTCATAATTTGGAGGCCCGTCGGACTCAATACTACAGCCCATGTACTTCATTCACATGTCAATTACTTTCGCTAAACTGCAAAAAATAATTTTTAGTACGTTGAAAGTAAATTTATTAACCACATAGTATGTAGCCAAATAGGTATTATTTTCAACTAACGTATCGAAGAATAACTCAGGAAATGCATCATCTCTCAACACGAAAGTACAGCATAGAAAAGTGAAGCACAATAATGAAATATAGATATGTAAAAATGTAAGGGTGATCATAGGCACAACGTGTTGGAGAAGAATGAAGTTTTATGGGCACAACTTAACAACGAGTGATGGAGATGAGATGATTTAGACTGATAAAAAAAATCTTTAGCAACATCATCAAATTATAGATGACAGTGAAATAGATTGAGCAAGCAAAAATAGATGTGGAGGAAGTAGGTATCAATTTAGATAATATCAGGAATAAAGAGATTTTCTAAGGAAGTTTTATGGACTTAAGGTGTTGCAGAAAAAAGTAAAATGAAATAAAAAACCTAGTCATTGGGAATGGGAAAGAACCACAGCGAAAGAATTAAGAACTTTTAGGAGGAAAAAAGGGAAGACTAACAAGCCAACCAATTGTTTCCCGTGGTCCATAGCGGACCAATCAAGAATTCTCAACTTCTCCCTGATGGTCATAAGTATTTACCTACTTTTTAGAGCATCACGAAAAAAATTCCGACGAACCCTTGCCTCTCCCTCGCCCTTACATAAATGAAAGCAATCATCTCTCTCCTGCGATCTCACCTCTTCTTATTCTTCTTTTAAGATTTATTTTCTTTTATTCAACCTCTCTTCTTTTAGATGATTCTCTCTCTCTCTTTCTTTCCATTTTATTCTCCCAAGTTGTCAGTTCACGGAGGGACAGGGGAGCCACCCGAAGAAAAACTCTTTCGCGCCCTCGTTCACTCTGATAAATATTTTACTCTTCTCTTACCTTTCGGCCTTGCAAAATTCAAGTCTCGCCCACTTGTGGTCGACAAGAGTTGCCTCGCAACTGCGAAACACAAGTCCACCGGAAGATAAGACTTGGATACCCTTTTCCTTCCCATCTATTCGTTTTTTTTGCGGGCTGTGCATCTGCGACACCTGGGTTTAGGGAGATGGTAGACAGGGTGGCTGTTCTCATTTTAAAAATCTTTAAGAACCTAGGATTTTATTCAGGAAGCACTTGACCCCACCATTGTCATCGACGTGACTTCACAACCCCGAGAACTCACGAATTTTTTTATAATAAAAATAATAATATTTATCTCATTCTTCCTAACACATCAAAATTTACAACAGCAGACAGGAGTGAAACTCAGCACCATAGAAGAGACAACTCTTACAATGGCAATTTATTTCCATGGTTGATGACTTAATTAGGCATTCGGAATCTGGTATACAAAAAATATAAATACATAATTAAATATGCATACCCACATGCAAAAGCCATTCTCTTTCGGTATCAGCACGGTGAAAAAAGCGAAAATCTAGGAGCAAGGCCTTGAACAAGGACTTCATTCATTCAAGTATTCTACCAGCTGATTGGTAGGTTCTTGGACAGTCCCCATTTTGTATCCCAACCTAATAGAAATTGTCTCGCATTCCCTCCTAAGGATGACCCGTTATTAGATCCCTCTTCAATTCTTCATATCTTCTACCTCCTCTTATTTCGTCCAGAATTCCTATCCTCTTCCTTCCTCTCCCACGCTTCCCCAGTGTTCTCCCCTCTATCACTCTCTTCAACATGCCCTCTCCTCTCAAAACCTCCTCCATCCATCTCTTCTGCCTTCTCCGAACCTCTGCCACAAGCTTCCTCTCCTCTCCGACCATATCCAATACCTCCTCGTTCGTCTTTCTCGCCATCCAGCTAACCTTCTCCATCCTTCTCCAAACCCACATCTCAAACGCCTCAAGCCTACGCACATCCTCCCTTCGCAATGACCAAGTTTCCGACCCATATAGCGCCACGCTCCATATTAAAGTTTTCACCAGCCTCTTCTTTACGTCTCTTCTCAGACCCCCCCTCATCAATTCCCTTCTCTTCGAAAAAGCTTCTTTAGCGAGCGCAATTCTGCATCTGATGTCCTTACCACTAAACCCATTCGCCTCCAAAATACTACCCAGATACGTAAACTGCTCGACCTGCTCTATCTTCTGCCCTCCCATCCTTATATTCAGCCCCGCCTTCTTACTTCTAGAAAATCTCATTACTTTCGTTTTCTTGTGATTGATCTTCATCCCATACTTTTCGCACTGCACCTCTAATGCATTCACCATTGACTGTAACCCCTTGGCTGACTGACTAACCAATGCTTGATCATCTGCAAATCTCACTGATTTTATCAGCTCCCCTCCTACCTTTATTCCTACCTCCTCCTCCTCCCCCCAAGCCTCCCTTACCATTTCTTCTGAATACACATTAAAAAGCAACGGCGATAGTGGGCACCCTTGCCTCACTCCCCGTCCTATCGTGGCCCATCCCGATTCTCCATTGGCTACCCTAACCTGTGCAATCTGATTCATATACAGATTTCGAATCAGACACCTGTCCCTCCAATCGACCCCTAATTTCTTCAACACTCCCATTAATTTCGTCCATTCCACCCGATCAAACGCCTTCTCGAAATCTACGAAGCATGCAAAAACATCCTGCCCATACTCTAGGTTTCTTTCTACTAGCGTCCTCATCACCGCTATAGCGTCTCGCGTTCCCGTCCCTCTCCTAAACCCGAACTGGTCGTCACCCAGGTATTCATTTGCCTTCTTCTCTAGCCTTCTGTTTAGAATCCTCAGAACTACTTTGGCCGCGTGGGATATTAAGCTTATTGTCCTATAGTCTTCGCAAGTTTTTGCCTTACTCTTCTTCGGTATAGGAATTAGTACAGTCTTCGCGAAGTCTTCCGGCCACACTCCATCCTCATAAATCCTACGAATTAGCGCAAAAAGTTTTCCTCTTCCGTTCTTCCCCATGCTCCTTAAAAACTCTGCAGGTATGTTATCTATTCCCACCGCCTTATTCCTTTTCATGTCTCGTAGAGCTCTTTCGATTTCGCTATCTAGGATACTTGGTCCGATGCCATCTCTGTCGATATCGTCTTCCCTTTCTATATCTAACCTATTGGGCCTTGTTTCTTTACCATAGAGCTCTTCAACATACTCCTTCCACCTCTCCTGGATCTCTCTCGGTTCTATGATTACCTTTCCCGTCTTGTCTGTTATCGTTGTAATTCCCCTTCCCTTATTACCACCCGTCAGTTCCTTTACTTTCCTATATAATGCATCTGCTCTTCCCTCTTTTTGGTATTTCTCTAACTCGTCGATCTGTTCTCTCCACCACGCCTCTCTTGCTTTCTTTGTTTCTCTTCTAAGCCTGTTATTAAATTCTCGGTATTTTCTCTTACCTAGCTCTGAGTTTACGCTCTTCCATTTCCTTCTCTCCTCCATCTCCCTGATCATCTCCTTCGTGATCCACGGTTTTCTAATTTTAGTTGCACTCACTACGCCTACCGTTGCTTTCGCCGCTTCTATAATTCCATTTTTCAAAATAATTTATTCACTTTAAATAATCCGTACTCATCAGTGATTGTCATTTTTATTCCGGCGACAAATACTATTTTTTACAACCTGCCGATATCGGCCGCCGATTTTAGATTCGGGCGCAGGTTCCTCCTTAAAAGTGCTTACTCCTCGGCGTTAGGCCTTGAACACTGGTTCCCTTTTGGTTCACTAAAGATTGTAAAATGGTTAATATCTATCGTATTACTGCGATGAGAAAACCATTTTCATAAGCGTGACTGTTGAAATACAAATAAGGGCATAATTTTGCGATTTATTGTTGACTTTTAGAAGTTATAAACTATAGTGTGACTGATCGGTTGGTGCCATAACCCACCAGCGGTGAAGGCTTAGGTCGCCTTCGATAAGCTCTGATTCGGAGGTCTGGCCTGGGTGGGTCCAGCTAAATGAAGGCCGACCCCTCCACGGGGCTTCAAGAGCAGGTAAAAAATGGAGGGATCCGCACCAAATGGACTTAAACTGCTTCCACTACCCTCATTCATTGCTTAATTCACGCCTTCCTGTTCTTAAGACTCCTAATATTCCTTCTCTTAAGAGAATCTTACACCACATTCACCCATGACTTTCGCGGTATATCACTTCCTCTCGCACAATTCTCTCCTTCATCATAAATATTGCCTCGTTATTTGAATCTCTTCCGTTCCCTCAACATATACTGTCCAAAGAAGCACGTTCCTTTCACGTATGTCCATAAATGGAGCATTCAACCCACATTCTTTCATGACCCCCTTATGCTTAACCCTGCCTTTCCTGTTTCTACTGCAAACACTTTTTAAATACCGATTTACAACTGCATTTAGCCTACTCGTATGCTGGCATACGAATATTTCACGGCCAGACTTTTGTATATTAAAGAGTTTTGGCTTTTGAAACAAATATTAATTCCTTGATATTGATTGCTTCTCTACATATGTACTACCTTCGGAAGTCAAAGAACTTAAGCAAATTGACAAATTAAGCAAATTAGGCAAAAAGTAACTTAAGAACAAAAGGCCTAGGAAACTGGTTCTCTTATCCCATACTTCTATTCTTTCTTACCTCTTTTGCTTCTGATATGCCTTGATAAATGAATGGAGCCCTATCCCCGTACGCAATTTATCCGTACGTCACACCTCTTTTCATCCCGTCCATAAAGCCTATTCTCTTTCTTCCCCCTCCCCGCTTACCAGTCATCCTCCTCTCTGTCACGAGCATTCCTTCGCCTCTCATTGGGTGCTATCCAATTAGACCACTCCCAGCGACTCATGTGTCGCTTGGAGGAATCTTGTTTCGACTTTCGCTTCGGCTAATTGGAAAGCAGATATCCATGCGCAGGAGTTGATGCGCAGTCGCAATTTTTTGAAACAGGACGATCAAGTATATGAACAAGTTAATCAGATTGTTTTCTTTTGAAAGGAATCTCAACTGTTGACAGAAGCTTCACCAGTGGATTCATTATTAATAATTAAAGGTATTAAATAAATAAATTTTATGCAATGGCCGCCAAGATGTAACGCATTATTATAGAATTATTAGTAATTCATTCTTCTGTAGTCCTAGATTTCTGTTAGCTATTTTAATACAGTTCACTTATTACTTTTTCCGTGAAATATAACAACATAACTCTCAACACGATAAAGGAGAAATACAATCTCCTAATACCAATTAAGTTTTCCTAAATTACACTCCATCAAAACCGAGGGGTATCCGGTAAATGCATTTCATTCATCGATGTTTTAAATAATTTTATTTATAAACTGTAAGTTTCATAAAAGAGGTTTGGTTTTCAATTTCATTTGGTAGACAACGCACTGAGTAAAAGGAATGCTACAGGTTCAATCGAAGAGATGGCCCCGAGGATAATTAAATTAAAGATTTTTAGGTTAATTTAACGCTTATGAAACATGCACTTTTATTTAATATAACGCGAATTGCCATGAACTATTATTGTATTAAACGAATATTTAATCGTGCTGCGTTTAGTGGGTTTTCCAAGGATGAGGGAAAATATTTTCAATCGGACCAAAAGAATGATCAATTATGGAAAATGCCTGCATTTTTATTACTATTGCCAGTGTATTTTTCGATTTATATATGCATGAATAAATGCCTACGTGCAGGGAAACCAAACTAGGCCTTTCTTAATTAAAATTAGTACACATACATATGTATTTACGTGATATTCAATTATAAATGGCGCAGCCATTGTTGCAGCGAATTTTTCTGGCCCAATGTGTCCCAAATGACCGGAATGTACTCTACGTTGAACCATGACAATGGCAAACTCTCCTCTTCCAGCGAGTCGTTTTGAGTCAACACGCGTCAGCGACTCCCAGCGACACGGAACAATCTGAAAGCAGAAAAACCGCTCGGAGTCGACTCACGTCGACTTGCGTCGTTAATTGGAAAGCACTCCATGTTTAAAAGTTCGTCCAAGGCACGAGCGCAGTTGACAGTTAAAAATGCAGCCAATCAGTAAACACGTCCAATTCCGTTTGGAGAAGGGGACCACGTGACCGAAGAATCCAAGATGGTGGCCTATTTTTATAATAATAATATCTTTATTGTTCAGTAGGTCAGACACGCGGCATTTAACATGGGCAAGGAAGGAATAAGAACACATACTGAAATTACAATGAAAATCTACGGATTAGCCCTGGCCTAAAAAGTGGTACTAAATTGGTTACAAATTTTCACATAAAAATTCATCCACACTATAAAATCCCTTTAGATGTAGCAGCTTCTTATTTTTTGCTTAAAAAGAATTAACATTGGATTTTTCATTTATTTTCTTTGGCAATTGGTTAAAAATAGGTGAACCCATATGGTGTGGACCTCGCTTAGCACCCGAATGATTCATTAAGCGTAAATTATCTCTACTACGAGTTAAGTACCCGTGAACAGAAGAGTTTGGCAGCAATAGATTAGGGTTGTTTTTTTTTTACAAGTAATGAACAGTAAAAATGTATATATGCTCGGTAATGTCATTATGTTAAAATTTAAAAAATAGTGACCTTCCAGGCGACCTGGTAGACACATTTACTATGGTGTTCAATGATCTTTTTTGTATTTAAAAAACCTTAGCAGCCGCACCAGTGTCTCCCCACAATACAACGTCATATGTCAAATAAGTATTAATTGAATAATACGATCGTGAAAAAAATCTTCCCTCTTCATTTCTTTCTCAGCCAAATCATTATATTTCAAGTGCGCTATTATCTTGGACGGACTCCTCCAGTCAACTGTCTCCTCAATGTTGTCGGCCTCGGTGGCGGCTGGGTTAAGTTCTCGCCTGCTAATCCGAGGGTTTGAGTCCCGCCTGAGTGGGTTTTCTATCACTCAGGGTATGGGTGTGCAATTTGTGAGGATTAACTTGAAGAGAGGGCTGCATAGCCCCAATTTCGCCCAAAACATAGTCGTAATAATAATAATGTTGGCAAAACATCGTCCTTTCATGTTATTTAAATTAGGGAATAGGAATAAGTCAAAAGGGGCCATGCCCGGCGAGTATGGAGGGTAAAGTATCATAAAGGTTTAGTTTTTCGACAAAAATTCACGTACAACAAGTGAAGTGCGAGCAGATACATTATCGTGGTGCAATTATCATGAATTACTTCGCCACAAATTTGGAGATTTTCTTCAGATCGCTTCGCGCAAATGGCGTATAATCTCCTAACAGCACTCCTTATTGACCGTGCGACCCGATGGCATGAACTCATGGTACACTATGCCATTGAATTTTAATAAAACCTAGAGCAAAACATTCCGCGTATTTTTATATCAAACCTCGTATACTTAATCGTCAATTTCCTCATTTTGCTAACGACGCTAACCCCGCTAACGACGACTGCGTTAGCTGTTGACACGTAGGTCCTGACAACTGACCTGGTGTGAAATCAATATATATTTTTAAAATGGTACGTGAGTAATGATTTATTTTTAAGCAAGAGCAAAGATGTTTGAATTAAAAAATAGGAAATTGATTTTTTTCTTCCTGTTAAAACAAAACTCACGAACAGAAGGAGAGATTGAAAAGGGATTTACGAAATTATTAATTACGTGCGGGAAAGCGGGAATATCCACCGCAGATTATCTTATCCTTCGGCTCTCCCCCATCATGGCCCACGTAGAGCCATACATCAGCGCCGCACGTGAGTCGATTCGGCAACCACCCCCGCCCGACCTTCCATCTCACTCCGCCATCCTGAACGAGTATAAATTCCGTTTCCTTCTTTCTTTATTCCTGAGTTCTCTTTGGAAGCAACTTCTTTGCCCTGATAGGATGGAATATCTGGTTTCCCCAGTCAGAAAAACCTCGAAATTTTCGAACCAAGACAAAATGACGGAATATTGGCGTAACAACTTCCAGTAATTCAAACAATTTCATTTCAATGAATGACTTTTCACTTAGCAAACTCCATCCTTTTTTTCAACTACATCTTCAAAATACCCTGCAAGTCACCTCAGGGGTGTGTGGCTGGGGGTGAGTATTCACCAACATGAATTACACTACTCCCTAAAGTTAGTGTAACTACGACTAATTATGCATTAGCATAAATCGCTAACGCTTGTCACGAGGCGAAGCCTCACAAGCATGTACTACACTACAGATATTATCAAAATGGAGAGAGACCGTTAGTAAATATGTATTTTGCAACTACAAAAATGGACTGAGACTCAACACTTCTGTAGAAACATGCACGGCGTGCTGTTATTATCCGTTTCAAATATCTTTGCGACTGAGAGGCAGGCTTAAGTTTTTTGGGGGTGAGGGAAGAGACAGTCTCCCGGCACGTGACTTCGCGAAAACCAACTAAAATGCAGTAGGCGGAGCCTAGTTTCTCCGAAATGCAGTCACTCCCAGTCCTCCGTTGTGTGAACTTCGTGAATCTGCTAGCTGTGTTGCCAAAGGAGAAGACCCCTTCGCGGGTAGAAGAACCCTTCGCACTCCCCCACCCGATTCTGTCCTCGGGTGTCCCATTAGGTTTTTCCCTTTGGGGATAAGCTGGGTGACTCACAAGCTGATTTTTTAGCAATTATATTTTTTCTTAACCTTCATTTTACATAATTTTAAATGCGCTAACCATTTTGTTTATTATTTCCTGATTGATTTGAGACCAAACAATAAACAATTTCGTCGTATTTTAGCGAAAGAGCATGGCATAAACTTGGGGAGAAAAATCTTCGCGCGATCACGACAATGGTCAGAAATCAACGAAATGACTCGCCGTTTGGACTCATTTTAATCGGCTGATTTGAAAGGAACTGAGATTAATGTCTATTTGTTATTATTATTCATCATATAAATGTTACAACTTCTGTTTTCAAAAGTCCACTTCTAAGTCATTAACCAAGCACTTCCACATGACCCATTCCTTCAAAGACCCTTGAGACTGGTCAAGATAAGAAGTCCCTGTGGGGAGGGAAAGGGATGAAAAGGAGTAATCCCCCCGACCGCGGCGCCAGCCTGGAACTATTCTGCCCCACCAACTGGGCCACGTGGTGAATGTCTGTCACAAACAATGCCTACAACAGGCAGCCTTTCGTTTCCATAAATTCAAATTCGCGTAAATGGCAACGTCGAGTCCGAGTTTCCCCACTCCAATTCCCTGGTTCCGGAGGCCCCACCTTCCTGCTGCGAAGCCCCTCGAAGCGTTCCGAGCCCTCACGAAGGGCCAGTCGCAAAGATATTTGAAATGGATAATAGTACTAGGTAACAGATAAGGATTCAAGTATTTGGGAGTACTACTACTACTAAGAGCTACAATACCTATCGGAAAACCTAGATAAAAGTCTCATTGGCCGCTGTTATGGTCCCTTATCGTTCGAGGGAAAAATGACATTTTAAATCTGTCCGTTCTGCAGTCTAGTTCCCTAATTTTATTCTCATGATCTGATCCACCGTAGTACGTCGGATTTCGTAAAATATTATCAACGTCGCCAGAGAATATACCGTTTTGGAACTTACATAATAGATTGAGTCTAAATTCTAATCGACGGTCTGAATGCGTTTCCCATACCAGTTGCTGCAAAAGGTCAGTAACACTAACAAGATTATCATAACGGCCTTTAACGTATCTTGCCGATCTTTGCTGCACGCGTTCTAACTCAGTTTTCAAGCCTATCTCATTAGGATCCCAAATACTGGCGGCATATTCCATGTGGGGTCTAACGAGGGAGAAGTAGCTGATTTCCCTAACTTTATCGTCGCACTTGCCAAGTACTCTTTTAACAAATCCCAATTTACGATTAGCTTGACCGGTAATTTCTTGAATAGGTTTACTCCACGAGAGATCATTAGTCAGTTTAACTCCGAGGTATTCAACCGATTCTTCAGTCTCTAATTTGCTGTTATTTATGCAATAGCTGTTACTAGGAGCGTTTTTCCGTTTCCAAAGATTCATAAGAACGCATTTTTCAGGTTTAATTCTAGCTGCCACGCATCGCACCACTCCTGTATTGCCTCGAGGTCCTTAGTTAGCGCTTGCTTATCATTAAGGCTACGAAATTCTCTATACACAACTGCGTCCTCTGCAAATAATCTAAGCTTACTATCAACTGTTTCACCGATGTCGTTATGTACAAAAGGAACAGAAGTGGGCCTATGACACTTCCCTGTGGGACACCCGATGTGACTTTTACTACATTAGAGATAGCGCCATCTAATACAACCCTTTGCACGCGATTGCTTAAGAATTCTCTAATCCAGGAAATTGCATCGTCGTCTAAACCGTAGGATTTCAATTTCATGAGTAGCTTACTGTGAGAAACTTTATCAAATGCCTTTTTAAAGTCAAGAAAAATTGCATCAACTGGAACGTTATGTTCACCCGAGACTTAAATATCGTGGGAAAAAAGTACTAATTGAGTTGCGCCAGATCTTCCCTTTCTGAATCCGTGTTGCGTTTTTGTTAACAAGTTCTGCATATAAAGGTGCCTCATAATTGAACTTACATTTATATGTTCAAGGACTTTGCAAGAGATAGATGTGAGAGATATCGGTATGTAGTTCGATGGCTGTTCCTTATCACAGATTTTGAATATGGGAGTGAAATTTACAATTTTCCGGTTCATGGGTAGTTTGTGGTCGTTGATGGATTTACTAAATATATTCTGAAAATAAGGTGCTATTTCACAAGATAATTCTTTATACACGCGGGCAGAAATTTCTTCAGGAGCTGGGGATTTATATTGACTTAAAGATTTTATCAAGTTTTCTATTCCGTGAGTGCAAATGTCGATAGGAGGTATCTTTTGCTGGAAGTGATCATTCACCTTTACGGATGTAATCTGTGATGACTTGGTGAACACACTAAGAAAATAGGAATTTAATAAGTTGGCTTTGTTCGAACTGCTTGTTAATCTTTCGCCCTTTTCGTTGTTGATCTATTGTCTTGAACTTCCCTTACGTATTACCAAAATGCCTTTGGGTTATCCTGTAACTGTTCTACTAATATTTTTCTTTTAAAATCCATGAATGCATTCCGAAATGCTTCCTTTGTAATGGCTTTAGATATTTTGTATTTTTCAATTATTAAATTGTGATTTTTGTATTTGCTGACTATGGATTCGATATCGATTTTACCAATATGAAAAGAGAAACCTTGAAAATGAGATTATTGAATGTCAAAAACATGGTCTGAACAAATGAAAAGTGCGAAATTTACAAAGAGAGAAATCATTTAATGTGATTAAGTTTCAAAAAGTGAAGCCTAAAACATTAATTTTATATTGCCATTTCAGGCGGTTTTACCGTAAAAAACGTAAATGTCATTTTATTCCTATCCCAGCAAATTTTATTAAAAAAAGTGTCTTCTGTTTAATATGAAAAAAACAATCCTATCTTTCAACGTTATTTTTTTTTAAACAAATTGAACTTGAAATTGCATGGTGTTAAATACCAAAATGAGCAAGAATATGTGGATAATAGTTTTTTCTATCATATTCAATGCCTTTGCTAAAAACTCTTTTGTAAGAAGCAAACCCTTCATGAAAATTGAATGAAGACAAAATTAAATTATACAATTCATCTTAGATCTCGAGTAACAATAAAATAACTACAGGAACTGAAGTAAAAATGTATTAGTTCGAAATAAACGGCGCTGCAGTTGGCTCTTGTGGCAGTAAAATATATTCATCAACAACATAATCGTCGAATCTACTGCATAACTTATATGTCAACATAGTTTTATAAGAGCCAACGCCAGTCATTATTGAAAGCAGCATATTTTAAAGAATAAAAAGGCAAAATTGAGATTTGGAGAAATCATTTTGACTCACGTAATCACGGTGAAACCTCCTTAATAGACGAAATTAGTCGATACTGTTATGTCACGGGCGAAACAGTGCCGATATCGGGACTATCCTGAATGAGGTCCCAGATCAGCAACTTCATGAACGGTGGATCTAAGGATTTTCACAATTCCGTTGATCAACATCATGAACATTCATAAATTCAAATACTCGTTTTACTGCAGCTCTCCCCACTCCAATCTCTCCTCAAAATTCCATTCCTATATTCATATTCACTTTGACGCCCTTCATAATTTGTGTACTGTATTCCTTCCTTGCGTCTCCCTAGATAATGCTACCCATTTCTTACCCCTTTCAAATCAGTTCTCAATTTGGCCTCTGTATCGCAGCATGTATCCAATAAGATGTATTAAGAGTTAATATTTTAGGCGTGTTTTTGTAAAGGGGGTTCACCTTGACTGTGTTGAGTCAAAAAAAATACTAAATTCCAAATTTTTCTTTAACTGGTTTAAAAAATCCTGCTTTCGCTGATAACGTGTTAGTTTATGAAAACGATAATTAAGGTAGAGAATATGCAGATTTTTCCACGAATATATTTTTTTAATGGAACCCTTATTTGTTGCCATAGACGCCGACTACAGCGCCATTTCTATGGAATTACCACATTTTGACTTCAATTATCGTAGTAATTAGCAAATAACTCATAAAATAATCGAGTAAGATGCATCTATTTTATTTTTAATCAATTTATCGGGAGTTTTTTCTTTTTTTAAACATTTTTTCATGAAAATAGCATTTATTCGTGATAGAAAATACTATTTTTTTCACCTGTTTCTCCCATTATCGCATTTAACACCATGTAATTTCAAGTTCATTGTGCGAGAAAAACGGCATGAAATATTAACACTTTGTTGCTTATATCAGATAGAGGACATGTATTTCTCTGAGTATTCAGAATATGAATAAAATAAGATACATATCCTTTGACGGGCGAACCACCTTAATTAAGCATGCTTCTAAACTAAAGGTCGAACTGCCTCTAAATATGTCCTCCGAAAGACTACCCACATAGTTCTTAGCAAATTAGTTGCCAGAAACTAAGTGTACTATTTTCTCCTACATAAAAGTAATGGCTACGTGCGGTCATTTCTGGTCAGTACAATTAAATTATGTAATACTTTTCCAAGTGTAGAAAATTATGTCTTAAGAGTGGCGACGATAAAAATCAAATGATATGAATATTCTCTAAAATTCCTACTGTCTAATGTAAAGTAAAACAGTGGGTAATAAATAAACAAGCAATTTAACAGATTTCATGCTTTCCCGGCGAATGCATATTCACTGGATTAAATGGGGAAAAAATACCGTGGGAAATGATAATTTTTATCATTACGCTGGTTTTCATCTCAGCAACTCTTGGAATTCCATTTTAAAGATAATGAGGAATAATTGAATGCATACTCCTCCTTTCCGTTATCGCAATTTTCAAATTTCACCCTTCGACCAATCAGGAGCCACAAAATTGTTGGACCCAGATTATAAGCTTGCCGTACTTTAATTCAACTACATTTACCCTGACTAAGATGGACGAGTCGTCCGACGAAACGTCGGTACTTTTTTCCAATTTAACCCTGTGGAAATCCCGAGAAGAGTTTACGCTAAAAAAACAAATACATTAAGCTTCTCGACTATGCAGATTTTCCATCACACATAATTTATATCTAATTCTTCGCTGAATCTCTTAATTTTTCAGTCTCTCCATTCATTTTAGCTTCATAATTCTTCGATAACACCTTACTTTCATTGATTAAAATGTCCTTCATGTATTCTTAATTCACATTCATAACTTTTTCTTTCTGGAGCATTATTGTGTTTCGTATGCTCTTGCCATCCCTATGTTTCACTTTTGGCTTGTCATCAGATTTCCCAGGGGCCGAACCAGGAATACTTGACACAAAATCCAATTCTCCAGTGAAGAGAAAAACCAACCAAGGTGAATCTTGATCCTGCGATCTCAGGATTAGAAGGAAGAGATTTACCCTACCGCCACGTGGGACAGCAAAATAAGAATCAGATATGCGTTTATAATTGCAGATGCCATCAAAATAGTATTTCCTATGCGTCTTCTCATTAAATTCATCTTTGGCATTAAAATCAAGATCAATTCAACATTAAAATGAAACACGAACCTTATGTTTTCATGTATAAATGCAAAATAGGTTAATTGGAACTAAAATTTCTCAAATTTTCACCGAAGTTTAGAGATGAAAAAACGTGTAGCCATATCGCTGAACTGGTCAGGATAATTGGATCCAATAAAATACGTAATTTCCAAATCATATGGAACAGTTGTGCAGTAAATGCACAGCAAAGTGGTATCGTGGAAAAATTGTTTCTGCATTTGCTATGATTTATTTAAATACTAGTGAACCGAAATTGATAGGCCAATAAAAAATGGGATTTCAATTAAACGTTGGATAAATTTTGCACGATGACCATACTGGGCGTATTATTTATTCAATGCCAATCATAGTGCTATGAAACAATGAACTCTATGCTTAAAATAATAAAATTCACCTACTCGCACCAGTACGTCGTCTTTTCACTTTTTCAACCTATAGTGTTCGATAACGCAGTCACTTAGTAGCATGCTTAAAATGCTCACAGTTCTGTGCAAAATTTGGGTGACAGACTTCCTAAAGCATTGGTATCTTTCTAAACTTTGCTTTTAAAAACACGAGAATCTGAATTTTTAAACATTTTGGCTGTATTAAAAACACCATAAGGACACTTTTGAGGTAAACGCACGCGTATGCGCGAAAAAATAAAACAAATTGTTTCACCTACGACACAGCTAAAATAATAAATTGCTAGCCTCGATTTATTTTCCTTCTTTTACTCGTATCAAAATGAAATAACTGGTAGCGATCAATCCTTGTGGGAATTGTACCGAAACAAGACCGGACAAGGTAATATAATGCCGTATCCCGTATAACATCGCTTTGAAGCCCCTTCCGAAGATCTCCGGCATTTAAACGAGGATTTTATTCCGAGCGCTGTCGCCATGGCAACGCAATTTCCGCCCCAGCAGGCCGCAGTTTCCATGTGAACGATACATATAAAATGGGACAACAAACTATTGTCTCATTCATTCGCGTGTAATTGAAACTTTTCAAATATTTTAGAATTTTATGATCAATTACTTGGGTAGACAATTGGAACTCATTAACAGAGGAAAGCGGATAGCTGATGTTTTATTGTAAACCATTAAAGTTGTGATAAAGAAAGACGTAAAATTGACGCATATTGCTGGTGGTTTAAAAATTAAAGAAGTTTTTTTTTAAATTTTAAATTTTTATTTCACATTGGCAATTCTGATAAACGACTAAATTGCTTAATTGTGAGATGTTATCGGCTTTATGTATACCCTTGAGCCAAATTTTCATGCAAGTTTGCAAGCTTGTTTCAAACCTGAGGTGAGATATAGAGAATATAGAATATTTAATATAATATTTTAATCTACTTTTCTTTCCAAAAAAATATTGTAAGATTTTCTTTGAATTCCAATGTAAATAGCACTTTGATGTTTAAAAGACACACGTTGCACTTTCTGAAGCACTCGAAGGTTTTTGGAAGTATAACTCAACCCTATTAGTTGCATGACTCTAAACTCTTCTTGTAAATTTTCCTCTTCACATCCACTGGAAATTTATGAAGTAGATTGACGTAAATCAACTTATTTCATTGCCTAAAAACTGTCGTACCATGGTTCTTAGTTCTGCTCCAAAATGGCTCAATAGACATGTCTAAATACACTTCATCGGGTCGGGATCATCGGGTAAAAATACAAATGTTCCAAAAGATGTTTTATCAAGTTGATGGTTCTTCATATCATCCAGTAACATTTTCAATATACGATGTTTCATAAATGCCGCATATAAATGTTAGGCCTGCTGTTTTCCATGCTATATTTATTCACAGGTTACTTCTCAGTAATGTTCATTGTCCACAATTGTACAGAGTGTATTGCGTAAGATGTTAGTAATCTATTTCAAGATCGATAAAGTTACATGAATTACTGCAGGAGCTTCATTCCTAGGTGTAACGAAAAACATATTTAAGGAGGTCATAGAGGAATTGGATCTCGTCTTTGAGAGTATCTTTGTCATCAGGCAACTCACTATATATATCTCAAAAACTTTATGCTTCGTTTTTAGTATTTCTCATTTATAAGTTTATACATAGCTTGATCATTAATAATTAATTCAAACAATTACCTTATTATTTGGGCCTAACCTGTAAGGATAAATATAATGCTTACAATTACAAACAAAATACAAGGGATTGGAAGTACGGGATGTAGGAAATTTGCCAATTTTTCATGAAAATTTGTTTTTAAGTAATTTTGTATGACCTCGATACTGACTTTACAAAGTGATTCTTTTTAGTTTCTTTGCAAAAGAGTTCTCAGTTCACATGTAGATTTCGGCTTGAATGAAAAAAATGAAGTTGCGCACGATTGATATGGCAAGCTCTTATGATTGTGAAGCAGAATCCCTGAGAGAATGACAGGAAAAATAGTGGTTGAATCTATTATTTCGTTCGCAGTCTATCTAGTTCGATGCAGATTTGTTTTTTGTTTAAAAATTATGATTACCTATTTATTACACTTCACTCCACATGAAAAGTCTCACATGATTAGGTTTTATGCATGAATTAGTCACTTATAGTATCCATGATGTACTAGTAGTAATAATCAGTAGCAGTATTTTAAGCCGTTTATCGTAAGACCCACTCATTGCTAACCATATACCTCCTAATTTCACCACAAGCACTTCCCAGGTACCCCATACCCATTAATTTTCATTCATCTATTTGAGTATTCTACCAGCTGATTGGCAGGTTCTTGGACAGTCCCCATCCTGCATGCGTTCCAATTTCTGAAACATTAAACTTGACTACTTGATTTATCATGAGTACTGGTAATCGTGAGTTCTGAAACATTGTCTCGCTTTCCCTCCTAAGGATGTCCCATCATTAGATCCCTCTTAAATTCCTCATATCTTCTACCTCCTCTTATTTCGTCCAGAATTCATATCCTATTCCTTCCTCTTCCACGCTTCCCCAGTGTTCTCCCCTCTATCACTCTCTTCAACATGCCCTCTCCTCTCAAAACCAACTCCATCCATCTCTTCTGCCTTATCCGAACCTCCGCCACAAGCTTCCTCTCCTCTCCAACCATATCCAATACCTCCTCATTCGTCTTTCTCGCCACCCAGCTTACCCTCTCCATCCCGTTCCAAACCCACGTCTCAAACCTCGAGTCTACGCACATCCTCCCTTCGAAATGACCAAGTTTCTGACCCATACAGCGCAATGCTCCATATTAGAGTTTTCACCAGCCTTTTCTTTACGTCTCTTCTCAGACCACCCCTGATAAATTCCATTCTCTTAGAAAATGCTTCTTTAGCCACGGTAATTCTGCGTCTGATGTCCCTACCACTAAACCCATTCTCCTCCATAATACTATCAAGGACGTTAACTGCTCGACCTGCTCTATATTGTATCCTTCCACCCTAATATTCAGCCCCTTCTTACTTCTATAAAATCTCATAACTTTCGTCTTCTTGAGATGTATCTTCATCCCATACCTTTCGTACTGCACCTCTAACACATTAACCATGACTGTAACCCCTTGAAATGTAGCCCACACTTATCTTCTTGCCATCTTGACACACATCTTGAAATGCCAAAGGTACCCAAGTTTAGGTCAAAAAGTGGAAATGTGTTAACTTTTTAAACTGAAATTTGTGGTTCCTTATACATTCATTCCTTGATATGAACTGCATACTCAATCTTTGTGTGACTTTCCAGCATTAGCACCCAAGTGACTTTCCAGCATTCGCACGACTTTTGATATCGTCGCAGTACACCCCATATACCTCCTTGCAGTGCGTCGCAGGAATAGATATACTGCCACTCAAGTTAGTCCTTTCAAAATAACTCCTAACTCGAGTAGATTAGTAAAAGCTGGCGTAGGGTATCACCAGGCTTTTTTATCTTTAGCGGTATACTGCCGAATGTACCAAAGCTGACCGGCTGAGCGCCGTAACCGTTATCAGGGAAAGCTAAACGTGGAGCGGGCACTCCAAAGGATTGTAATCTTTCATACTCTGTTCCAAATCACTGCGAAAATTCGGAGTGTCCTCGGATGGGCGAAGCCACGATGGTAGGCAGAAGCTGTTGGTCCATCATGAAAAAGTTTTTTTTTACTTATAAGTGTATATTTTTATTACATGTATATTTTGCAAAAATGAAAATACAAATATTTTACACGAATGTAACTTTGAGAAAGGGTTAGTCGAATGTAGGCCTAACTATTCTCAATTTCTCCCACACTAAGCCGTGCATTTATTACTTCTAATTCTCCTCATCACACTATATCGACGTTTTCCCGTCTTTTCCTCAGGTTATACAAAAATACCGTAACAAATTTGCTAGTCCCGTCGGTCTTTGCAATAATGTATCAATGGTCTTTTGGAAAATTCTTGCATCAATTTGGAAGGTTTTGAATAAAAGATCAACCTGTATTTTTTATTGAAATTGTTTTGTCTTTACGTGAAGATGAAATGCAATTGATATGAGCAACTTTAATATAGATGACAGCAGGTAAAACATCTCTGCGTCCGGCAGTATTCCCAATAGTTTGAACGAGATAAATTTTAGACGAGAGGGATTAAGAAATAAGATATGGTACGAACAGAAGGAAAGAAAGAAGGTCATAATTTCTGATCATTGATTGATGATAATGACTCATATGTTTGCTTTGGGATGGGCAAGAGGTCTTTTTAATGACTTCACACCCTGTAAAGGGTGCCTCATGATCGCGTGTTTACGTTGCATTGAGACATCACGCGGAGACACGAACCGCGTTTGACCTGAATGTGTGGCTCTACTAAAGGGAGTGGCGATTGGTGGTAATGCTTCCATGAAACTCAGCAGCTGGATACCTACTTGATGAATTTTAACTACGTCAGGGCTCTAGTCGCGGAGCAACACGGGACGCACAGCAGGAGGGGTAACAAAATGAGTATACGGTCTTAAATAAAAGAACAAAGTACCGCCATCTAAAGTTAAATAAATTCGCAACTGAAAGAAATTACAATCCCTGAGATGGATTAACAGTAGCAAATTACCGCATGAATATTAGCTATATCTAATTTCACCGTTGAAATGAATTAATCTGTTCCAAGTTTCCAATCAACTTTGTAACTATTCATGCATACGATCGTTAACGAATAAAAAAATTACATCATCTGATATTATACCAAAAAAATGATAAATAAAACCAGCGTCTCTGAAAATATCAACAAATAAAATCCATGGATGGTAAGCTGCACCAGGGCACTGAAAGGTTTAATACTTCTGAGTTAAATTAACAGTAGCATCCTCATATTAAGGCTCATCGATTTAGTCTTAAATTTCTCAAACGGCTCGTTTCATTCAATAAATCTGTAATCAAATGTCCCTTGACACTTTGTAACTATTCACATACAAGATCGTAAACAAAGAACAAAGTATCAGCATCTAAAGTTTAATACAAATGTAACCAGCGTTTTCGAAGTTAATGCTATATAATAATACTGTTAAAAATAATATTTATGTAAAAGGTACATAAAAGGGGATTTAAAGGTTAAAAGTCCTTGAAGTATGCCAACAGCAGCATTCTCGTATCTCCACCAAAACTAATCACTCATTCAATAAGTATGGAAGGATAAAATTTTACAGGCCTAACGCAGATTATCAAGCTAATCAAAGGTATGCATGTGTAGAATATGATGAAAGAAAAGTGAGGAGAATTATTTGGAAAATTAAGAATTATAGGAAAGAAATCTGGCGTTTGCATTAGCCAGTTCCCTACGAAATGTGCCAAGGGGTTCAGAATTTAATTTCACATCCGAAGAACGGACGTTTCCTCGAAGGTGATTACCTTCCGAATCGGGAAGTTTAGGCATAATTGAGTAAGCATAAACTGTCAAAGTCTGTGCTACCATTTATAAAATCAAAATATCCAATTCCCGCTCTTAAATTAATTTCACCCTCACGCTCTGGTGGTGGTCTCACAGATCGTTTACCAGAATGTAATATTTATTTTATTTTCCATCTTATTGCCTGGAGCTTTGCATGTACCCTTCGGTCCACGTTTTACTCTCTGTTCCGAACGTCCTTCCAATGTGGCAGAAGTCTGCAAGTCTTCGAAAAATATTAAGGAGGCTCCCTGCGAGGTTTCTCTTAGTCATCACAAATTTTGAAATAGGTACTCATTTATTTAAAAATAATTACTTTTACTTATTACATACCTCAATTATTAAAAAAAAACAAATTAAAGGTTCTAAATATATTTTAATGAGTATTTTTTTCCAGCCATGGGAGACAACTGCACCGCCGTTTTTATTCAATTACCGCATTTACCGCAATTACTTCAATGATTGCAGTTATCTGATGAAGGAGCTCCTGATGATGACCTGTCAAGGTTGAAACTGATAGAGTCAAAACAAATTGTGGAATCAACCAAGTGTTTTTTCATTACTGTCTAAATTTAACCAAGTAAACTTACCGACCATCGATTTTATCTGATGATAACTAAAAAGCAAGTAAGATGATACGGTGGTGATATTTTATTTTAATTCGCTTTCCTAAGGGGTGCAAGTACACATCATGTACATGGTTCAAGTACACATCATCAACACCTAGTGGTGTTTTGCGGGCAACGGTATGCTAGCTCTCAAGGTACCTAGTTCTTTTTGAATGGATTATAGCTCGAGTAGAATAGTGAAAGCGGGACTAGGGCATTACTAGACGACTCATTCCATATCAGATCAACGCACCTACTGAACCTCACCATCTCTGATTTTCATATATGATTCTATTGGTGTTCCAGGATCAATTCACAAATGCTATACTCTGAGTGTCCAACTCCTGCAGTGATGATTTTTATGTTAATTTTGCCAGTGTTTCAAATTAGTTTAAAAATTCAAATAATTTTCGTTTATTTAATTTTCTCTATATCTATACAGACATAAAAGCTAGAAATGAATGATTTAAATGATGTTATCATTTTTGGAATTTTGATGAAAACCACGTTTGTTAAAATATTGTAACCATGAACCCATTGCCCTCCCATTTTCAAACTTTGTATATAATTTAATAATTATATAACCTAATTCTTAGATAAAAAGAAAAATAATTTGGTGGCGTGCTTTTAAATTTAAAATAAAAATATTATTTTATATAAGAAGTGTATATAAATTGCTACAAATTGGCACATTTTTTATCTCCCTACCTTAAATAGGAGATGAGCAATTAATATTTTTAATACTGATGGTCATGCGATTTTGGATGTTTTTTTTTTAATTTCCATAGCCATATTTTCAAAACGTGCTTTATGAATATATAATTAAATGAAAGTTATCATTTTTCTTAGTCTATGTAGGGGCTACCTACGAGCCAAATTCCATCAAAATCTGAGATGGTGAGGTTAGCTTTTTATCTAAAGCGTGTTGATCTGATATGGAATGACCCAGACTTCGGTTTCTCTTGTGCCGGTACTGACCGAAAGATCGCCATAACCGTAATCAGGGAAAACTGCACGTGGCGCGAGTACTAACAAGCCCGTGGTTGCCTTGCATACTCTACTTACAATTACTGCGTTATATCTAAATCTAGCCTCTGACGGCTGAAGTTACGATGAGCAGCGGAAGCTGTATGCATGTACCAGTATCGAGACTAGTACAACAATTATGGTGGTGGTGGAAAATTATGTAATAAAACCAATTAAATAAGTTGAAAAAATTATTGAAATGGAAGTAGGATTTTAGTCATTCAATGTGGTGCCATATGACCTTAAACTAAGCTGCGTATTAAATCCCAAGTTCACAAGCTTAAAAAATAGTAATTTTGTCAGTAGTTAACTTCCCTTTTAATATTTTGGTTTCGTAAACTCGTCGATAACTTGGAAATACATGAATTAAATTATGGTTTGAATTTAATTTTGGCATCCAAATCATCAAATATCAGTGCATAATCCTTCATTAAATGTTATCGAAGGCTCACATAATCAGGGCTAAATTTACTCTTCTGTAGTAACTTAGAAGACCAGTGATATGCTTCAATGAATTTTGTTGATTGCAACTGTTAGTTGAAAATGGCTCTTTAATAGTTTTGTGCTGCTACGGTATGGTAGTCATGATGACTAAACGTCATGATTTAAATACCTATAAATTCTATTGTTGTTAACAACACCACTCTTGTAAGAAACGTCTGTCACTGTCGTTTAATTGTAAAAGACAATTGTTTGAACTTTTAAGGCAAATTTATCACTGCATAGCATACATATGAAGGTGATTTTAATCTCTATTCTTGAGCAGTAACTAATTAAATTACATTACTCCACGACGCGACGGCAAAGAGCGTATAGTCAAAAGATAAAATGGAATCCTTTTAACTACTGCTGCCGTATCAACCAACACAAAAAATACATTTGAAATGACTCAGTTGATTTTTCAGTACCTTCACTGTTTGAGAGTGCACGGAATGAATTTTTAGATTCATATAAGAATACAAAATGATGAAGTTGATTGAGAAATGAATAACAAAGCAATTATGTTAATCACCGGTGTTCAATTACACTACGCTTTATAAAATGGCACAAGTTTTGACTACAGATTACAATGGGATTGTGTACCTATATTAAATTTTTCCATTCAAACTTTCAAGTAGAATACTTACAGAGTTTACGATTGGTACTCTTCCAATCAATGTATTTATATAATGACCGGTTTTGATATTCAAACATCTACGTCAGAGTTTAAATAGCTTGATTATATTTCGTTTGTTTGGTATTTGTTTATTATATTTTTATTAATATTTATAATGTTTCAATGCTAATATTTTCTTAAGAGTCTTTAAACATATTTATACATTTTAATTTTAATTTAATAGTGTTTAATAAAGATTATTCTTTAATAATATCGAAATTTCACTGATTTTCTTCATCCACCATAACGTATAATGTATAATTGTATATTTAAATGGTTATTATAATAGTACTGATGGTTAAAAGTGGTATTATTGAAAACGTTAAGGCCAATACAAAACGCGTTTGAAGGGTGTATGTGACCTATCTCCGAAGAATGCACCCACCCATGTTTACTTTTGTTTCGATGTCACTAAGCAGTAAATACTTAACCGTATCAGTTGAAATACCAGCCTTCTAAATATTTTACATGTAATAAAAACATTTTTTTTTACTGAAGAGTCTGCATATATTCCACTTATCCGACTCTTTTGCTTTGGGTGCACTTTTTTGAATTATTAAAAAACGAAGTCTAAATGCTAACAAGATATTATTTAAGGACATGAAGACAATTACATCTGATTTTGTTGTGTTTACGCAGTTGTAATGAGAAAGAATGGACACTTAAGCTACATCCATTCCACTCGGTTATCTCCGGGCATAACTTTGAGCATCCGGAGGAGAGATTAATGTCCTCAGAACCGCTTTATAAATGGAAGGATGCTTCATTCCACAGAAAGCGCTTCTTTAGATCGTTGAGTGTGTCATTTCGGGGAATCATCCTAGAGTCCAGCGCTTATTCAAGGAAAACAGGGTTTCAGCGAACTGCCGCCTCATCCAAAGGATCTCAGAAGGCAAAAAAGCTGCCTTGCCTCTTGGAAACAAAAGTTACCCTTGCATGTTAACCGGACGATTAACTTTGGAATAATTGCCAAATGATCCATTGAATCATATATTACATGCATTGCGGAATTGGCTGCGTAGTTACTTGAACAGTATAATTCGATAGCATCACATAATTGTGTGAAATTGTGAGAGAAAAAATCGATCGTCTGGATTAGAAAGCAAACTGAAATGTGTGTTATTCCACTTTGAACTTCATGGAGGATTTAGGGCTTGGTATCTGATATATATTACGTTGAACTAGAGAATGATGCAAAAACTAAAAAGCAGCAAGGGGTGTATAGCATCACTACTATGGTAGAATTATGATATTTATGAAGATATTTTACCAAGAAATAAACTAATAATCGTATTCATAATTTGCTCAAATAAGAATAAATTTGATTGTTACAGGCTTGAATCCGTGGAAGTGATAGATATCCATTTTGAGTAAGTAAACTTCGTATTTTTCCACACTTTATTTAAAAACTGCGACTGGTTTCATCTTAATAAGGCATTTTATGCCAGAAGATGCCTTTTTAAGATGAAATCGGTCTCAGTTTTTAAATAAAGTGTGGAAAATTACGAAGTTTTTTATTAAAAATGGATGATTAAATAAGAATAATAGTTTATCTGAATGGATATTTTTTACTAGAAAAATATTTTAAACAGATATATGATAGCAAATTAAAAATATGTTATAGTTTCAATGCTTAAAAAATGCATGATTGAATAAAACTAAGCTTCAATAAACTGTTAGGAAATCCCCCAAAAATGCTTTGGAAACATTTTTTATTTCATTTTTTTAAGGAAAGTGAACGTTCTTAGTTTTGAATGATTTCGTACAATTCCTTCGCAAGCATTTCAATCAGAACTTTACGCAGGGTCAATAATATGTTTGTTATTTTCCATAAAAATGCATCTCTACGGATTCATGTTTCTATAAACAGCTCAACAGTGTAAAAGCAAAATAAGATCTATGAGAAACAAAATTTCCTGCAGACTGCACATGACCCCCGATTTCAACTTTAGACTGCATATGACATACATACTCTAATAACAATGATTTTATAACGTTTTAAGTATACCTAGGCTTACACTTTATTCAGAATTACGGCCGTGCACATCGTTTCCTTAAAAAAAGACTCCGGAACAGTGATGCAAAGTAGAATATTCTCTTGATAGTTTTACATTTTGTTGGTTTGCCACTCCCAGTACCAGTAGTTAAACAGTTTTTAAATTTCTTCTCCTAGTGGGTATTGCGACAGTTGCAAGAATTGAAATGTTGGTGAGTTATAAGAGGCAGTTCGCAATGAACAATGAGAGACTTATTTCCCAAGTTAAGCAATTCATTCAAATGAAATAAATACATCTTACAATCCTGAGTAATTTTACGTAGAATTCAAAACTATGCAAATCAGTAGCAAGGGATGGTACAGTTTCTCTTTATTGGTAGCATTCGTTTTTACTTTGCATTCCAATTGGAAATAAAAATTAATTTTTTACTTTATATTGTATGTTGTAGTTCAACACATAGCAATATTGATTTTCCTATAATGGAGTATGTAACATCAGTCCGAGACCCATGCAAAAAATAATTATAACACGCTAAAGATAGTAAAAAGAAAAGACAGGTATATTTTAGTCTGAAAAAAGACGGACGGACAGTTTCACAGTAACGGTATGATATCCCTGGGGTGGAAATCTCTGGAAGTGAGAAGGATGATAAATAGACTATTTGACTTATCGATCACTTTAAAAAGGAGAGGAATCGAAGGAAATAAATAAAAGTTTAGATACATCCAGCTACGTAGGATGAAAATACCAAAGCAATAAACTAGAATGTAGAAAAAAAGCCAACATTCTAAAACACTCCTTGAATCGAGGAATTGGAGAATGAAATGAGTTACATCATCACATGACAGCATTTTTAAGACCATTTCTGAGAATTTAGTATCGAAAAATAACTGTGCATTATTTAAAAAATGATGTATTTGTATCTTTTTTCTCCCTTCTTCTGTTTTCCTCTATGATCTCACGTTGCCATCAGTAATTGCTTAATTGTAACGAAATATAATTATATAAATTAATTTAATGGTGCAAATTTCATGAGTATAGGTGAAATTGTTTTTTATTTTTAAACTTTTTCCGACGTTTCGGATGTTTATTCATCCATCTTCTGGGTTATAAACAATGATGTATGATGATAAATGATTTAAAGTTCTGTTTTGGTTACATAATTGCAAATTTACAGATATTAAATATAAAAAATACATAGACATTCAATATTTTACCTTTTGATTTTACCTACGAAACGTCGGCAAAAGTTTAAAAATAAAAAATCAATTGACCTATACTCATGAAATTTGCACCGTTAAATAAAGAGGTCGAGAAAAAATGCCATTTGAATTATAAATTAATTTAATTTAATTCGACAGCCTTCTGCCTTTTAAAGTATAATCAGCCTGCTGAGTAAAATTGCTGGCGTAGAATGTGTTAAGAGAGTTTTAAAGTGAGGGTCAGTTGAAATTGAAGGCTCACATCGAGTCATCAAATTAGGTCTGATTGCAGTAATTTATTTCTTCAACATGGCCGTGGTGCGTTTTTTGTGGTAAAGTCGCGTGGACGTACACTTTGGGCGTTGTTCCTAACTCGCCTCATGCACTTAACCTTTATTAACGGTATTAACCAGAAATATGAGCTGACTCCATTAATGAGGTCTTGTTCCTGTATCCAGCGATCTTGACGGCTAACCTGCTCTCAACTGCTATAAGGCTGCATATGTAGATATTCATGGCTGCCGCAAATACGGCTATGAAATACGTAGAAATTGCGTAGATTTTTTTTCCGCGGCAATATCTACGTCTGTTATCAGGCTGTTTTAAACGACACGTAGGTCAGCTCTGAAATCAGGACCGTTAATTCGGAAACCAATTCAGAACTTAAATTCAATGCCTCTGAGCCTGTGTTTACGCGATGATAATTTCAGTGCGCGCAGCGGCGCCTCCTGGGCATTTGCTAAACAACGTAACCTAAATTAACTGCACGTAATTATTTTCACATATTGTCTACATAAAATCTAAATTCAACCAATGCTGTTGAAGTGTTATTAATATCAAATTTAATTTATTTATTAATTAAATTTGATTAAATAGCCGAATGATTTCAAATGGTGGACTCCAGTTTCACCCCCGGCATTTTTTTAATTGGTACACTCTACTCGCAAGCTTGCCTGTGATTGGTTGTAGGATCCAAGAATCGGATGAAAAATAAGCACCAGACTTAGTTCCGTGTTTGGTACTAATGATTGAAGTTAATTCTTTCATCAGATACGATAACACCCTTTATCCGGTACGATTTTAATAAGCATAGGTACAATTGAATTTAGTTCGATTTTAAGCGCTGAAATACGAATCGTGTAATAGGGCATTAAGTGTGTCACGTGAAGAATCCTTATCTGATTTTATTTCTTATAACGACTCGTGAGATTCACAAAAATGTTAGTTAAAGTGTAAATTTTGTATACATACAGCGATATCCATTTCTATCGGTTACTATAATATTTTTTGTCTTAGTTTTATTGTAATAGGTTGATGTGTCTTTTGTCATTGTTAAACTGAAACACCTGGCTATTATTTATTGTATAAAATTTTGTAATAATTTAGATAACATAATAATCTTAATATCCAACAAAATGTTTTTTTTTTTCAAAATATTTTATCGATCGCGTGAAGTTCGATGAATCAAGTTTTTTTTCTATTTTTTTATACCGCAGAGTCTCTATGCATGCATGTTATATATATGGATATATGTTCCCCAGGACAAAGTAGAGAGTGATATATATTCCCATTCTACGGTGCAGTGTGTACCTTCGTCTCCAAGAGTGGAAAGTGCGAATGCGAGGAAGCGGTCGAGGAAGTAAAGTGTAGGAGACACGGCCAAACGGACGATTTTTTTTAACAAGAGAGAAAGAGCCACGCCCCCTTTTCCTACATACAAGGGGCCAAAGGGGAGGGCCATTTACACCCACTTCGTGCGTGAACACATTTCAACCTCTCCTCCGAAATATCTCTATCACGCCGCTCCGAGACTCGGTCTGAGATAAGGGAATAAGTCCCCTTTTGCACCCACGGACGCGTAATTTATGTGCCCAACGGAGAAACGAGCCATGTCAAGCCACCCTCGTGTCTTCTAAAAAATAAGGCTGAGCTCGAAGACACTTGCTACGCAAGATCCTCGTTTTTTTTTGTCCGTGTTACCCCTATCACAGATGATTTTTTTCTGAGATGCCTAATTGGTTGCGCTGTTTGCTGTTTTATGCAACGATTGTTGCGCGCATACACCATACTATTAGCAATTTCCTTCGGCGCAAACCTTGTTATTTGCTCAGTGATTTTTTAAAAATTGTTTATGTTTACAAGTGGTCGTCATCTGCAGCCATCAATCCGAAGATTGCTCTGCTACAGCTATCCATTCCACTCTGTCAATCGCTTCATTCTAGCGTAATTCTTTACTTCGACGTCCATAATTTTCCTTATGTATTCCACTTTTGGCCTTCCTCTGAAATTTTTCACGTTCACCTCTCCTTCCAATTACTGTCTACAATTGGTTGTTGCGTCGAAAAATGTGTCCAATAGGTTTGTCTCCACTTCTTTGCAGAGTTTTCATTATACTTCTTTGCTCTCTAGCTCTTCGTAGGACTATTTCGTCGGTGATACTCACCGTACATTTGGTCATCCTCATTCTACAATAACAACACATCTTCGTAGCTTCCAATCTGTCTAGTTCTCCACTTAAAATTGTCCAAGCCTCACTGCCATATAACAGCATGCTCCAAATCCATGTTTTTTTATAAAGTTCTTCCATAAATCTAGGCTTGTATTACTAGATGTAATACGACTTCTCTTATAGTAGAATGCTCTTCCCTTGGTATGATATTGAAGAATATTCTTCCCTTGGGTTATTTGGATTGGAAATTGCACAAAAGTAATTTTTGTAGATTTTCTCATTCAGGGGGTGGAATATGGTCCCTTATTTCGCGTTATCTTTATCGTTATGCAAAACGCAAATCGCTCTAGAAGGTCAATGCTGTCAGTTAATTTCTTAAAAACGCACTCCATCACTTTAAATTAGTGATTTAAAGCACCTGGCAAAATTTAAATAATGAATAAAACGTGTTCACCTTCATGAGGAAAATGAAAAAAATAACGATAACGCGAGCACACGCGTTTTGGAGGACCATGATTGCGTCCCATGCCTGAATAAAATCTAAGTTCTTTGGGTATGAACAGGAGTTAGTCCAAATTTAAATAGAATGCTAGGAACGAGCCTGAGAGTTCTGAAAGGTGACGCATATTTTTATTTTTAAGTCTTGTTCACGTGAGGGATATATGAAGGAAATGTTACAAAACTATTTCATCAGTAAATTTCGAACTACATATTCCAACTCCAAGCGTATCAATTTTTCTTCGCTGAAATTGCGTTTTTATTGCAAAAATGTTTTCATTAGACTTAAACATCAAATGAACCATGATGCTCATCCTATTTGAGCCATCATTTTTCACTTAAAAGTATCATCACTGATGGTGTACATATTATGGTCTAGTAAAATTCATACCCTACTTATTCTTATGTTTAACAACGTTGAGCTTACCTTGATTGTTGCTGAAATGAAATTTTTTCTGTGTTCCTTCAACGCATTTGATTATAGCACATTTAATGGAGTTTATCTATTTTTCTAGTTTATCTATTTGCTAGCTAGAGTTGAAGTGCCAAAAGTAGGGATGTGCGTACCTATATAAAAATATACCGGTATATCGGAATCCGATATTTTTAAAATATACCGATTAGCCAATAGGTATATCGTTAAAAAATATACCGGTGCACCGGTATATCGGTACCATTTATATTTAAGATATAGTTATTCTACTATTTTTGCTGGTATTTGCAATCTACTTGTACCTATTTGCCTACTATCTTTCGCTAAACCTATTAAGTTCTCAGAATACTTGAAAGCGAAGTAGAATCGTGTAAACTATTAAGAACATTGAGGAAATGAGCAATAAATAGGTAATTTACATTTTTTATTAAAATATATATTTATTATTTATTTATTTATTATCATATATTTATTATTTCCGATGAAATATTTTCCAATATTTTTGTTCGATTCATTGTGGTTTCCAGTGCAAGAATATGCGGAATAAATGCACAACTGGTATATTCTAAACATGCCTTCATCAGATAAGTACAATTTTTTAAAGATATTTATTTTAAATAAAGCACATACTCTGAAAATTACCAAATGCTATTTTCATCATTCTCAGTTAGGGTATAGGTTCCCTTACGCGATAGCATCTATGCACAAAAATGGCTAAGGAATAAGCCTAAAACAAGTTCATCATCGTATTTTGACAGTTTATGAATATATTAGATGTTATCAAGGTAAAGACCTACATTGCACAGGTCTGAACAACTTATTCAGAATTAAAATATGTCCTACATTGATGCAATATTTCCAGGAGGCTTAACACATTTATTTCTATAACCCAGGTTTCTATAACCCACAAAAAATTCCTAGCTTGGCTGATGATGTAGTGACAAGGCAAATGCGATTGATCTCAAATGGCAATTATGGAAACTAATATGTTTTATAATTGAGCCCAAAAAACACCAGTTGGTTGATATGATCACCAGTCAATCTGCTCCGATCATCAGATGCAACATAGTTGACCAATGATACGGTGCGCTAAGATGGTAATAAGGATCCCAGAACAACCATGAATTTTAGGGCCACTCCGGCTAAAGCAGGGAAAGCCGTTCTACTGTTTTGCCAAAACTTCAGAGGGTTCATTGCTCTGAGTGATAATGCCTGGCTGAGATATAATTGCAGCTTATTTGGTATCGAATGTGACGTGCTATATTCGCTCTCGTCCTATTACCCGAACTATTTCATAATGATTCGCCGAAAGGGATGTAGAGTAGGGTGGATCTAAAAACCGTTTTTTTCGTAATCGGTCTGCGGCTAGTGCTTAAAGTTTGTGGCTGGTGATTTCTATAACCCACAAAAAATTCTAACATGATCGGATTACATCTTCAGGCTGCGCTTTTTAGTCAAAATTTTAAATTTTTATGAAAAATATCAAAAATTTGCAAATTTTCCTGATTGTCTCTAGATATTCCCGGAGTGATTTTATGGCAAATAGTTACATATATTGCTTGTATATTGCTCAATATTAGGGATTGAGTGTGTTTGAATCAGGCAAAATGGCTTCTTAGTTCGCCAAAATTCGTCAAAAAACGCCAAATATACAGAAATGTTACGGTAGAACATATAGGGGGCTTTCCAATTGTACATCTGCGCTGATCTGTTACAAACTATTTTGGTTTTGGGGCTTTCCAATTGTCGCTGTAACGTTATTAGCGCAGCGCAGATGGAAACACATCGGGACCTGTGTTCCATATGCGCTAGCAGACGAAACTTGTGATGGCGGGGAAATGAATGTTGCAGTAGAAACAGGACGGTCTTAAGATACCATGATTATTTGAAACAGTAATTAATAACTTTGTGTTTCATCTTTCAAGAGGTAATTTGAACCACTTTTATAAAAGAGGAGAATACCCTATTTCTATTACTATGGAGTAAAGGGATATATGAAAGGCCTACAATCCCCATATAAAATTAAATATAAACTGCGATAATTAGTACATTATTTTTGAATCAGAGACTATTGTCGGAATAAGCCAACGTCAATCTCTTTAATTTGTAACAACTTAATATCGTCGATTTAATGTATCGAATAACGTCTTGGTGGTACCTTTCAGGTACGTTTGAAAGAAAACAATGCAAAGAGGATGCAATTATCCGTAGAAGTGATGTATCTCATGATCGGAAATGGAAAATGTGAGCATTGCTTTATTCTAAGAAACGAAATTTAATGTTATGTTACAGATTCAAAATGGAATTATTTAATTACGTAAACGAATATATTGTGTGATACCTATAATTCACTTGGTTTATATGAACTTTTACGTTGTATCTACCTTTACATGCAGAAAAGCGAAATCAAATATATGTGCCGTCGGTTCGGAATGGAGGGAGAAATCGGTATACTGGTTGGACACCCATGCTTCTTCGGGAAAAAGGAAATATTTCTTGAAGAAAATACGTATGTATTGTACGCAGCTGAAGATGCGAGGAATGCAGAGGCGAAAAATACAGGGGATAGTACTGCCGTGTCTCAGGAACCCTAAAATATTTCTGACAGTGAGTGTTCATGGTGTTATAACTGTTGTGTATACTTCATTATTTAGGTTCCGCTCTTATAGGAACTATATAGTCAGTGCATTGTAATATAAAATGTTCTTCCAGCCATTTATACATTGTTCATACCTTTTCATTCATCAGTAATGCCTCTCATTTTATCTAATTGTAATTTTAAGCCCATCAATTCAAATTTACCGCGATTGTTCCACCATCTTGGAAACACTTCAGCGCAGATGCGTTCCAATCGTTCGTTTCAACGTGCGCTCGTGTGTTTCTATCTGTTGGGATGTGCGCTAATCTGCGAAAGGCAATTGGATAGCCCCCATGGTCTTTGTACTTCGATGAAAGGAAAGAATCTACTTTGGTGAAAGAGACATTTGAAGAGATTGGAAAAACATACCAACGGAATTTTCAAGAAGAGCACATTTCTCTCATCGAGGAACCTGGTTCATTCTACCTTACCCACGTTACGCCCAAAACAGCCGACGCTGAAGGTACAACTGCCGCTATTTGGAACTTTATCTGTGAAGAAGGCATAGTTTTGACGGAATTGTCGTGCCTAGGATCCGACGGAAGAACACAAGGATCTACACTGGCATCATCAGGCGTTTAGAAGAATATATCCAGCGTGGATATGGATGGATTTTGTGTCAATTGCATTCTAATGGACTGCCTCTAAGACACATATTTGACAAAATTGACGGTAAGACGTCCGATCCGAAGGGATTTCATGGCGACGTAGGAAAGAGCTTGTCTACCTGCCAAGACCGATCCTGTTCAAAATAATTGAAGATATTTTTCCTGAAGTTGACGTTGATGTTCTCAGCAAAGACCAGGCTTACCCCTACAAACTTTTCCAGGCAGCAAACTGTGGAATGTGTCCAAATAATCTTGCGATATGTTTTCGTGGGCACATTCACCATGCTCGATGGCTGACTCTTGCAGGGCGCATCCTTTGAATGTATGTAGCAACGTCAAATCCATCATCCATGCTCTTAAGACATTGACAGGATTTTTCGTTTAAGTTTACGCTCTCATGTGTTTTCACATATAATGCAATGGAACTATCAAGGACGCGTCAGAAAACCTATGGCTAACATTACAGAAAATAGAGTACTTACCAAACGATTTTAAGACTATTGCTAATGAACGTCTACAAAATCATGCTTTCTGAGGGCAACCAGAAAACATATTTGCTGGTATGTTGGCAGACAGTTACCCAAATTTGCGTCAAAACTCGGCAAAGAAGATCCGGGAAGCAAGAAAAAGCCAGAGCCAACCAAACACCACCATTAGAAAATTTGCACCCTCAGTGATCAACTTTAATGCCAAATATTACACAGATTTAGTGCATTGGAGAAAAGAAGAAATAACATCACCTCCAGTAGCACACTTACTTACCAATGAAAATTTAGAATAGATCGCAGCAGGAAGAGACGATTCCCAAGGAAAACTACAGGATTTGCTTGACCTGCCGTGCCATAGCCAGGGAGTAGAATGGTGCGTCAAGGATTTAACTGCTGCATCAATTGAACTATGTAGTTATGACTCCCGAGATGGCTACATTAGAGCTCGATTGGAGGACAGGAAAATATTACCGAAGTTAGATACCAAAGCTGACTTTGAAACCTAAATAGGCCAGTCTACCCGGGTGGGTGGGCGGGCCACCTCCTCTTGGTGAGTGCTGGATAATCAATTAGTCGATGGACTAAGAGCTGCAGTTTACTTATTTTCCTATTGAATTATCGTTCTCGGTAAATTTAAGTCGGTGGGGTCGAGTTATTATGGCGGGTTATTGCCTACCCAACATCCGTAACATTTCTGTATATTTCGCGTTTTTTTGACGAATTTTGGCGAAGTAAAAAGTCATTTTGCCTGTTCCAAACACATTCAATCGCTAATTTTAAGAAACATAAAAGCAATATATGTTACTATTTGCCATAAAATCACTCAGGGAATATCTAGAAACCATCAGGAAAATTTGAAAATGTTTGATATTTTTCATAAAAATTTAAAATTTTGACTGAAAGGCGCAGCCTGAAGATATAATCCGATCAAGTTATAATTTTTTGTGGGTTATAAGGACCACCAACCACAAACTTTAAGCACTAGCCACAGACCGATTTAGAAAAAAAAAACGGTTTTTCGATCCACCTTAATGTAGAGGCTTCGTCATCACTTATAACTGGGTTTCAATAAAGACCCTAAGGGGGTGATGAGACTTGACAAACGTGATGAAGGTCAGCGTTTTCTTCTACACTTATGTGAGCTATGGCGTATGATACAACTAAAGGAATGGAAAAATGAATATAATACGTATATTATTATTCTGTGAATACATTTGCCTCGAATGAATTTTAAGGAAATATTATTCCGGTATGTGATATATGATTAATAATAAAGGATAAATCTGAGTGAGATAAAGAGTCGTGCACAGGACCGCTTGTGAAAGGCTTCAATTAGGCTCCCCAACCGAAGCAAGATGAATAACATCGCGCCGCGTTTCGATACTGAATCGCGATATAAAAGTGTTGATTGTGTTCATTGCTTGCGTTTACACGTGGGCTATTAACACCCCGAGCGTTGTTTTTGCAGCAATTAGTTCGCGGCAAATCAACAATTTGAGATTGAGGTGAAAGGCAATCTTAATTTAGTGAAAAGTGATAATTTTATCTGAGCAAGAGCAACGACTAGAAAAAACTACGATATCAAATCAATCTACATTATATATTAAATGAATATGAAGAATAATTTATACTCGCATTTAATCACATTAATCATATTTAAAGTTATTGTTGCATTAAGACAATACAAAAAACCGTATCACTTTCGATAAGACATACGGTGCCAATGATGGGACCTTGAAGGATAGCCATAGCAACCTCTATGGCTGCAGTCTCTTCAAATATTCCATGGGTTAGGCTATGACGTTTCATAAGTGTGTTCTATAAATCGATTTAGGAAGAAATACAAGTTAGGGTAAATATCTGGTTTCATTGCAAGTTTATTGCGTGTGGAATGCCAGAGATCGTCTTAATGGATGGTATAAAATGGAAGTCATCATCCTAGATATAATTAGTACACGCAGGGAAAAACAGTGCGTCACATTTTTTTCATGACTGTGACAATTTTTTTAAAATTATTAGATTTGGGAGCATTAATTTTTTTCCACCAAATTCGGAATGAATTCTGTAAACAAAATTTACACCCGGTTCCAAACAAGACCGTCTAATGCCTATTTTTAAGGCACAGCACTTTACAGAATAGATAGTTGCAGCGCTGAATAGGAGAAATACTTCATTAAGAGAATTGAAAATCAAGGTAAAAAGAATTCATCATACTTTTTCAAAATTGTAGTAAAATTTTTGTTTCATGAAATTTTACTTCCCAATTTCCATTGCTATAGGGAATTTTCAACAACCTCACTCTCTAAAATAATTCCCTAACTTAATTACTGAACTTAAGTATGAAAATGTTCATTTTGAGGAATATATTGGGTACCAGTATTTAGAAAATAACACCGGATATACCGGTATATTGACTTTAAAAAATATACCTGTATATATCGGTATATCGGAAAATATATACCGGATATACCGGTATATCGATATATACCGCACATCCCTAGTCAAAAGTCGAGTATATAAATTGGACTCAAAAAGGTCAGTTATTATTTTTTTTTTACTTTTTTGAATTTCTACATTCACTTTAAAAGATCTGAAAAATCACATAACGATATACATAAATACGTCTATAACAAATCTAATATATTTTAATTTTTTAGATCAGAAGATATAGCAGGAACAAACTTTTTTACTTGAAGAAGACCGACATTTTCGGCAACAGTGATATTATAAGAATACGACTTTCTGGCATTTAAGATATCTACTGAAATAAAAATAATCCAATTTTTATGGTCCAATGTGTTTTGAAGAAAAACATAAAAAAGTAAAAACACTCTTTTGGTATTTATGTTCGTTAGGGGTCACTATGAAAACCAAATATTTGGGAGACGGTTCTTTTGACTCTTGAACGTAGCAACAATGTCCTCGGTTCAAAGCGCTGGGGGCATTTTTGATAACGTTATTGGGTTTTAGATTGTGAAATATTTTCTACTTCTATTTGCTATCTAAACCCCTATTATTACATTCCGACCGTAGCTTCGCATGCAGAGGGTATTGAAGAGTCGTTTTTCATGAATTTCATTGGCTTTCTTGGTGTGTAGAGAAAACGCATACTTCCTGTGTACATAAGTCATGACGCGACTTCGATGTTATCTCCCCATATGTAGGATTGTACCACCGTGTCTCCTACCTTTCGAGCAGAAAAGTCACGTCATGACTTACGCAGGAAGTGTGTATTTTCTCTGAATTGAAAGAAAGCCTAAGAGATGGTGCAGTCTGTCAAATTAGAAATCAGCGACAGTAATTTGAAAACCATTGTCATGTAGTCTTGTATGAAGATAGCCATTACAATCGGAAAATAAAACAACCGTGCTTTGAGATGAATTTAAGGGCATTGAGGTAAACCAGCAAGTTATCAAATTTTCAAATCGTTTAACCTGACTGGCATGATAGTAAATAGACATTTGAAGCGCTGATTTTCTCTTATTTAATCATGCACATAAGTATATGGAAAAAGAAAGTACCACTGACTCAATGAATGATCCCGACTTCTAATGAATCACTAAACATATTGCAATTAAATTTGCCACACAGCTCTGCCTAAGTCCTAAGTGACCGTTCAGAAGTTAATAAAGAATAACTACGGTAAATAGACTTAAAAAATAATTGAATGTGTTGCGGGCATCGTTTAGGTAAAATTTAAGCACCAAACTATTATATCAAATATATATTAAACTCAAATTATCCTTGCATGGTTTTATAAGAGGTATTTTACTAAATTTTCTGTTATAACGATTACTTTTTATTACTTATTAACAAAATTACTTGACAAAATAATTCAACCTTGATCTTTACCTCATTGAAATTGAGAAGTGATTAATGGTTAATGAACGTGTTTCATTTAATGTAAATTAAATAACTTCAGGCACAGAGTTCGTTAAATTTCATGATACATGAGTTAAATAAAACTTTTGATTTCACGAAATGTTATTGAGGAAATCAGTCGTTTGAAACGCTCACTACCCCTGCACTTAATTTTTCCCAATCCAATGAGCCCTATCCTTGTGTTTGTTTTAATCAATTTGAAGACTCACAATCATCTCCCTTTTGTCCCGCATTACTATCAAATTGAATTCAAGACTATATCCAGTACGATAAGGATGCCTCTCAGAGGTATTGAATCATTTTTTTAATTCAACGAGTCCACAATATGGTGGACCAAATGTAGTTGAACTGAAGAGTTCGATCGAACTCTGCATTTCATTTTCACCTCTGCTCTGTTGTGGGAAAAATTCCTATAACAAACAGGGTTGAAAAAGAGAAAACACGATTGAAGATTTTTCAGCTGATTAAGAAGACCTGCTAAACCTAAAAATGGACTCAAATATGATATCAGTAAGTAGTTTGTCAGGATACATGCTAAGTAAAGTGGAATTAACATGGCTATAACCTCCTACGAAGAAATGTATGAAGCGTT
The DNA here is from genome assembly GCA_963573305.1 of Pyrrhosoma nymphula. Classification (NCBI taxonomy): domain Eukaryota; kingdom Metazoa; phylum Arthropoda; class Insecta; order Odonata; family Coenagrionidae; genus Pyrrhosoma; species Pyrrhosoma nymphula. The sequence goes on along the minus strand of OY754339.1, from coordinate 60,821,843 downwards.
GGACTTAAAATCATTGTCCAAAAGACGCATCCATATCGATATATTATTTTTTTATGATCTATTTAATAATCTGGGCATGTCGTTTTACACGTCAATTATATTTCATTTAGTTTTAATGATGAGAAACTTTTTTTAAATTATTAATAGCAAAAAGCCTAATTTTGCCTGTTTTAAATTATAAGCATATAAATATGAATAACATAAACTTTGGTAGAATCAGTCTGTAATGTTTGAATGTCTTTTAAAATTATAGGTCAATAGGTATTTGCAATTTACCACAGATAAATAAAAAAAAATTAAAATTGCTACCCATATTTCAACGTTAATGTTAATCTGGAGATGAAGAAAATCGGAAATTTCAGTTGAATCTACGAAGTTCCTTTTACTTTCTTGCTAATCGTTTGTAGTCACTTTATTCCAGTCACTCTAAACACGTTTATAGCAAGTGGATGTTCATCACGGTTGACCGATGAATCTTCGTAATGGCCGACAACTTCAATAGGTGTCGTACACATATATATTCTCCTTTCACTCTCGAAAGGCTTTCGCTTGCGTAAATATTATTCCAGATGGAGTTCGGTGTGAAGGAAAAGGAAGTGAGTTATTTCTGAGATAAGGAAGAAGATGCAAACAGGTTTTTTTTGTGTCTATCTCGGGCGTTATCGGATAGATTTTTAATACCTATTTCCGCTCCTTTTCCGAAAACGGTTCCGACAAACTTGGCGTGACCCGCTGGCTGATTGTGAGTAATAGGACAAGGCACGGAACGGTGATCATTTCAGGCTCAGGATCGAACAGAATGAAAACAAAACTAGAGGGATACGTGAAACAGAAGAACCGATGAATGTTTCGCGATCCTACATTCCTTTGTTTATTTTGGTATCGAGAAGAGTTGAAAAGGCCAGTTACGGACATCGGGAGTATTTACGAATTTATGAGGATTTATTTTCGTATCCGTGGTTTACCCGTTTAAGATGGGTCCTCCGTAAAATAACTAAAACTTTTACTTCATTCATATTCCGGCTACTTGAAGAAAAACGCTTATTCTATTTGTTTTGAAAACCCAAATGGCATACAAGGCTGCCGAAATATTGCACAAATCTTGTATTGAGCTTGCAAAGATTGCCAATCTTGCAGATAGTGCTTGCTGTAACCATGCCAACGTTGGCAATCTCTGATAATACTCAGTGATACATGGCTGCGTCTAGCAGGGAGTGAGATGTTATTGCCAGCCAGCATCGGTGCAAGATTCCAGCAAGGTCTAATCTTTCCATGAATAGGTTCCTGCTGCAATATTTCTGCAAAGCTCTTGTCTTTAAAAATGCTGTAAGATTCCTGCAATTGGAAGCGGAGCCTTGCATAAATTTAAAAAAAGTGTCATTGCAGTTTTGCAGCAAGCTTGTGGCCAAATTGAACCTTATAATGGCAAGGTTGCTGCAAATAATTTCTGCACTGACAAATTTGCAACAAATCTACAGCAGATATATTTCCTATGTGGGAGCAAACTAATCTATGCTATTTAATTTCAAAAATTGAACTTGGAATTACAAGGTTTTAAATCCGATGAGAAGTAAATCATGGATAAAAATTGCTGTTTTTGTGCCAATACATAAATGGCACTATCCGGTAAAACTCTCAATAAGACGCGAGTTCCCCCAATAACTTGAATATCAATAAACTTTTCATCGCAGTGTTCGAGCTAAAATGTTCGAGAAATGAATTTTATTGAACATCACTTCTTAAAATCCTCTCTCATTGAAAGAACGTAGTTACAACTTAGTAAATTTCCGCAACACTTTATTATTTCTGTACAACTGGTTACACTTGTTAGGGCATCATCAGGTTTAACTGCCTGGTGATTCTCTAACGGCATTCTACCAGAAGAGTAGTCTGCTAACAGACTAGTAACTGTCTGTAAATAAGGAAGCACGCTGAAAAATCTGAGAAGAAGATGAAACAAACTTATTGGACACAATTCGTGACACAATAATCAATTGAAAACAATAATGGAGGGGGAAATGAATGGGATTAGCAAAAATTTAGTCTGTCATTTGGTCTCCTCATTGTCATTTTATTTTGTCCTTTTCTATAATATCAGTTATTTATCAATGTAATATCAGTTATTTACTGGGTAAAATGTCCTTAGGAAATAACGGTCTATACATATTTTCAATAATATGCAACAAGCTACTAAATTAATTTTAAAATTCATTATTTAACAATATGATATATAAAATAAAATAATAATTTATATGTAGTATGAAAATTTCATTACTATATAATGCATTACAAAATTATTAATATGCACAACAATGGACTTTCTTGAATAAATTATAAATATTTAAATTGGTATATCCAGTTCAAGCAAATTTTTGTGATTTAGATCAAGTTTTTCAATTTGTGAGCGTTTCATTAATTTTATTAAGGTAGAACTCTTGAGGACCTCCTTTGTAAAATCAACGAAAATAACCTTTAACAGAAACAACTTTTTGAGTTATATTTTCCTCCATTTCGGTTTTGCGCCGCATTTCGCAAAATTCGGAGTTTTTATTTTGTTTGTGAAATCCACCACTTGGTGCTCAGATGACCTACTTGCTCATAAAAGCTTACACTAGACTTAGAGCTTTAATCGTTTTGAGTCTCGTAGTTGCTTCTTTAATGCATGTTGATTTTAATTTTTTTTTAAAGATCCTCCTGTCATTTTTTCATTCATGTTTATGCTACCAAGTTTATTTATTTTTGAGAGAAAAATTTCCTGTCTTCGGCATGAAAAATTTGAAGATATGTCTTTGCATATAATGCCTATGCACCATTACAGTTATTAATAATATTAAATGTTCTTGTTTTCCATTTTGGTGTGCATTTTTTCAGAGATATTTTTAATATTTTCGAGCAAATTGGACTGTTAATTAACGCTAATGGGCCCTACTCTCTTTTGATATGCCGGGGTAATTACCCAAATGAAGGTATTTTTTCACTCTTCATACGGGTATTAATGTAAAGAGGATGGCGAGTTTTTTTAAAAATAACCATGTTATACATGATACTTTTTAGTAGGTGGAGTGGAATTATTTTCAAGGTGAAGGACGTTCTTAGGAGTAACTTTTAGCCGTATTTCGTGTTTTTATTAGTGTAATATATATATTTTTCCTCAAATTCTAATCGCTCCTGTGAAAAATATTGGCCGAAGTACAAAAATAACAGCCAGCCAAAAATATCATGTGATTTTAGAAAAGTCCACTGTGGAGGAAATTATCCTTAAAATACAAAGAGCATACGGTATAACTAAGGATATTTACAACAAGAAGTGAATGTCTAGGAATGTGAATATAAGGCACTATATTTGATAGGTACTAGATATCAGTTGTGAATAAAGAATGCATATGTAAAGACGATTACCTAGCATAGAACTATAATTTGGATAAGTTAAAAACACTATAAAGACAGACCATTAGGAAAATACTAGGCCTACTATAAACTACAGACACATGGAGATTAATAAATGATGATAAAATATACACAGATATGGAAAATATAACGGTAAAAATAAAAAATGAAGATTAACATTTTTTGGCTCGGGGCTAGCTCTCCGCTACCGAGTGCGTCCATCGGGTTGTGGGTGGTAGATTGATCTCTACATATAGAGGTCAGCTACAAAATAAGAGATTTATCTCGTCGAATAGCCAGTCATGGACAAAAAGTGGCGGTATCTAATGGTATAGGGGGCTATCCTTGAATTAGAGAGCTCTAAAATTCTACGAAACTCCGTGAAGATGCCGTGACTTTGTGAATGGCTGCCGCCGTCGGTGCAGCGACACCCATTACACTCAGGAGAATGTTAACTTAAAAACCTAAACTTACTGTAGTACTGCGAGGTACCACTAGTTTAATATCCCCAGGAGAATTAGTTCTTCAAATTCTTCTCTAATGCTTTTCATACTAAAAGACGTGATGTAATTCTCTCGAGTAAAATATCCGGGAAATAGTCCATTTGTTTATCCAGACGGTGACTAATCGTGAGGGTACATCAGTCAAGAACGATAACCAACATTTTAGAAACGATACCTGGAATGTCAGATCACTTCGAGACTGTGGAAGACTTAAAAACCTAAAATGAAGATAAGAAGACTCAATGGATGTTTGGGTGTTAGCGAAATGAAATGGCACGAGGAAGGGGACTTCTGGAGCGGCAACTACCGGATTATCCACTCTGGTTCTACAAATAGTAACGCAGATATTGGAATAGTTCTTAGGAAAAGTAGTGGTATGCTAGTGAAAAGCTATCTAAAATACAATAGCATAATTATGGTTAGAGTATAAACGAAACAAAAAAAAACAGTTGTGGCACAGGTATTCATGCCCATCTCAGGTTACAAGGATGACGAAGCAGATGATATGTACGACGGAAGAGAGACAGTGATAAGGAATGGAAAAGAGGATGAAAATCTGATTATTATTGGATCAACTGGAAATTTGTTGTAAGAGAAGGCCAAGAAGGCAAGACAGAAGGGAAGTATGGTTTGGTAAAACGAAACAGTTAGGGAGAGAGACTGATTGAGTTCTGCGTAGAAAATGACCCTCTCATCACGAATACATAGTTTGGCAACCCACCACGGAGAAGATACACGTGAAAAATACCAGTTACAAATGTAATCATCCCTATTCCAAAGAAGAAACAAGCTGAAAGATGCGAAGATTTCATAAAAATCAGCCTAACTTTGCATACATAGTAAATTATGACCAGAATTATGAACCGGAGGATGGAAAAAAATATAGAAGAATTCCTGAATGAAGACCAATTCTGTTTCAGGAAAAGTAGGGGAGCGAGGGTAACTATTTTACCCCTGAGACTCACCATACAGAAAAAGGCTCAAAAGGTCAAGCCCACATATATCTTCTTCATAGACCTAGAGAAAGTATTTGACTATGTGGATTAGAACAGAATCCTGACTATACCGAAGAGTAAAGGAGTGTCATTTAATGACATAAAGTAACCTGCAGGCTATAAGAAGAGCAAATGGCAGTGATTAAATGTGGTAGTAATGCGGAGGAAGCACAAGTAAAGAAAATAGTGCAACAAGGATGTGTCTTGTCGCCCATGATCTTCAATACTTACTAGGAAAGAACAAAAATTGAATTAAAGGGAAAATTTGAAACAGGAATGCGAATTCTAGCGGAAAAAAACAGCATGCTACGCGTTGCTTATGAAATAACATTTCTAGGAGCGAACTCTGAATTCACCAGAGAACAAATTGAAATTTTCACTTGGTCCTTAGATGACCCTAATACGAAGAGAAGAAGGTCGACTCTACGGTGAAAAATACGAGAAAATTATCTTACGCAAAAACAGCAAATTGTCATATTATTTCGTAGAAGTATTGCATGCTACACAACCACACCATATTTTACAGTTAATAATTATCGCTTACAGATAAGATGTGGCGACTGGAGAATTGACAAAATTGAATTGAATTGACGACACCATGCGATTAGTGCTTCGTATGCAATTATTATCGCGGCGTTTTGGGAATAGAAACCCAGGAGGGCTACTCTTATTTTCGTACCAGTCGTTTCTTAGGAAACACATACCTATGTAATATTCGAGCGGAGTGTCAAAACCGTGCTCTCCTGTAACTTACTTCCGATAATTTTTTCAATATCTGGAGGACAAAAAAGTACTCGATCGAATTGTATTTATTCTCAAAGTGATTTCATGAAGTATCCATTCGTACGAAGCAAATTAATCTTTGTAACGAAATAATAAACTATTCCTTGAATTCCGTGCTTTTCAACTATTACTCGTGTAATAGAGCAATATCAGGAGGCCGACCTTCGATCGGATTGTAATTTTCCTTCAGACGAATTGATGAAGGAATTAACAAGCCCTGAGCTAATCTAATAGTAGAACGTCGTTGAAAACCTCGTAGTCAAGAGTCCACCAGTCGCCTACTTCTTCGGCTACGGCATGTGTCATCTTAAATCGTAAATACACAAACGACTACTACTGTAACCATGGTGATAATATTAAATAGTGCGATAAAAACAACAAAACAGTGTATTGTATCTTAATTATTTTTATTTATGGAACAGAAAATTAAAATTAATCACTAGAAGAATTAAATTTAAACTTTCTCGCGTCATTTAGTTGAAATTTCATTGTCTTTAGTCATTTTCAGTCAACTTTTATCTAATTTTAAAGTCGTAAAGCAAAATGCTCTACCTTTAACTCCACATTCATTTCCATTTTTTCGTCATTTAGTCCGGAAATCTTTTCTGGGCTCCAATTATGTCCCTTGTCGAATGTTTCAGAAGACTAGGCAGGGCCCAATGAATTATTGGTGCATAAACCCTCAAGATCCTTAGATCTCCTTGCGAGATAAATGTTACAAATATGCATACACTAATTACTACTTTCAGAGTAGGTATAAGATATAATCGTACGAGTAAGGATTTTTCCCCCCAAATTTTTGAAATCCAACTTGTTAACAACCAAATATATATTTATTTATAAAAAATTAAAAAGTTCCAAATTAATCTCCCCTATATTTATAGGTAGTAATGAATATCAGGCACTTTCCATTCACTCAGGTGCGCTGCTCACTTCGTAAACACAGCAGACCCTTTATACTAGGCGTTGCACTTCAAAACAGGTCGGGAGCAGAGTTTGTATTAGCTAAACAGCAAAAGACCTTCACTTATCACATCCACGATTGGTATTTTCATTGGTTTTTCATTAAATACGTCCAATATGGATATTGTAAAGTTATTTTATTACTCTGTGGTAGAAAAAACCCGTTTTTAAATACTAATTTGAAAGAATTCTACAAGAATGCACAAAACTTAATCCGTGATTATTTAAAGCCATTGGTAACCTTACCTTCTGACAGCTCAACAAAGGTTTCACCTGTGCACATAATTCCATTCATGGTCGTTCGTGCACGCTAAGGTGTGCTGATATTCTCGGATTTGAGCTAACTTAAACACATTGAGTGAAAGGCTCCCCTCAGGTTTCCTCTACGGTGGTAGGTTTCTGGATGAAATAATCAATCATTTTTCATTTTCTAGTCTCGATGAAGATGTGCACAGTGCGGGTGAGATTGAAAACTTTTCTGCATTAACCTCTTTCGAAAACGCCAGGGAAAAGCTATGCAGTTAATAATAATTTCTCTATCAAAAGCAGTGCCTACTCGGTACTCATGTCGAACGCGGTCAATAGGTTGTCTAGAATAGTACCTATGTAATAGTTTAATTAAAAATGAATCAAATTTAACTATATAAAATATTATAGTAAATAATATATTTTAGCCAGAAAATTACACCAAATGGCAATAAATTAAACCAAATGTTAAATACATTAAACTAAACTTCGTTTCTTAAAGCAATACAACAATACTGACACATTTCTATTGACTGTACAACGATACAAATCGTATATTTTTTATCATCTGCGTGAAAATGCAATGGATGCGTTCTATTTAAGAAATAATAATTTTCTATTAAATCCAATTGAAGTCTTGAATCCGGCTGAATATATCGCGTGTGACACAATCACTCAGTAGGTACCAATTCTTTCCGACAGTTATAAGAGTAAATTTTGAGCCATATTAGTCTACTATTTCGATTTCTTATAGCACTTTGGTCATATCACGTGGTACAATTTTCTCTAATAGTTTCCTTGCAGAAATATATCGCACACAATTTCTCTCACGATCATGCTAACCGTGTGTTACCACGATGCAAGGAATACTGGGTGGAAATCATAACGGTCTCCAAAACGACGTTTGTTTACGACCAACGCGTAGTTGCTTCCATGCTCCGCTAATGTGGTAGCGATTGTAGTCGGTACCTTCAAAATGTGGCCCCACCGAGCACGTTCACAGAGAACTTGAACCACTCAAGAGCTGAGTCACGTGGGATATTTGTGAAATGTATGAAAATAGCGATTCTTAGTGGTTAATAACAAAAAATATGCTTTGTTATTAGTTTGCTTCTTTCACACGGATATCACTGGACTTTTCCTATTACTGATTGGTAGTTGCATAAAAAATATTACGGAAAAATAGTGCCGATCCTAAAATTGTACTCGGAAACAATTGCGCGCGATTCTTATGTCACACGATGCAATATTTCGTGAAGGCCGTCGCTTGAGAGAAACTTTCAGAGCAACATATGCCGTGGTACATGGGCTTAGCAGGAATATATTTTTATTGGTTTGGGCCGTTGAATACGGGGCCGCTGATTACGTGGAACTTGTGTAAGGATGTAAAGAAAAGGCTGGTGAAGCTTTTAATATCAAGTACAGGGTTGCATGGTGCAGAAATGTGAACTCTGTGTACGGAGGACGAGAAGGGGATGCAGACATTTGAGATGTGGGTGTGGAGGAGAATGGAGAAGGTGCGGTGCACGGAAAGGAAGATCTTCGAGGAAGCGCTTGGTATGTTGGATAGAACGTGATAGAGGGGAAGTTGTTGGTAAGTGAGGGAGGGAAAAAGCATTGTGCAAGGTGATAAAAGCCTGCGCCTGAAAAAAACTTGAGATTTGTATCTTTTTCATTTAAACCTACCTTAATTGGTTGATTACTCGAATACATACAAATAAAATTTAGTCAAACCCAACAACCGTGTTTGCTAGGCTTCTATGATAGATTGATGGGTTTCAATTTTTCAGAATGAAACTTCTAGCAATGAAAACTACCTTCGTTATTAATATCAGGCCAAAAATAAAGGCTTTATAAAGAATAAAGCCTTTATTCTCGATATCAATTTATATTCACTCACTTTTTCGTGGCATTAGCTCATTCAAATCATCGATAAAAGAATTAACTTATTCAAATATATTATAAACATTTTGATGGAATTTTCCTTGTCATTTGCTGGTAGTACGTTAGAAAATGGCGTTATAAAATATCGTATTTACGCAGCACGTGATAGGAGGATCCAATTTTCGGAGTCAGGGAGGACCAAAATCTGGAATCATATCATTGCTTTTAAGCTCTAAACAAGTGATTCGTCAGTGTATTGAAAGCACTAAATATTCTATGGCCAATGTTGCGAACGAAGGACTCAAGGTTGATAAAAAAAGATCATTTTTTGTGATAGCTAGAATCAATCATCATCTTTTAAATACATTTGCACCAAAAATGATAATATCTCTACAGTACTATCATCCTAGGCATAAAGTTGAAGAAATCATGAAATACGCTCAATGCATAATTTAAACAGTCAAAACAAATATAAAAGTTTGAAATAAGTTAACTTTAATTTTGAAATCAACAAATACAACAATTATTATGCTCAAAGCAATTTTATATTTTCATATATTTTTTATTTTATTATTTTCAATGAAATCATTCTTATACCTGATGATTTAATATCACCGGGAAAGCTTGATGTCATACATAAACTCCTCTTCAATCTACATTTTCTTTATTTCAGTATATTATTCATGCTCCAATACTATTTTACTTTGAATTTTTAGAAATTGTTATTTGTAATCGTTGCTAGCTACTTTCATCCCTCTGGAATTTGGCTTTTATATCTTTTTTGCTGCAGCTGATATTTTTTTAACATTACCGTGGACACTACTGAGCACAAGCCCTCTCTTGGTTCATGTTTTTCTCCTCAATTTAAAAATATCCTTCGTAGCCTAGTCTATTTTAATTGGATTCATTCCTATCCCAATTTCCCTATTATTTCCCCCCTACAGCTATTTGAGTTAAATAAAAAATGTGCTGCCATAAATTTTATGTGACGCGCTTACGGAAGAAATAGTACCCTAATACAAAACAAATTATCACCACATTACATTCGGATCGTAAACTTTAAGTTTCGGAAAAAATAAATTTTCTCTTTCAACAACATCACGCCAAGAAAACCTTAATTGAAATTCTATAAAAGTTCTTTTCGGATTTTTCCTCGAGATTTAATTTCGATGACAGAATTATTTCCAGTAATTCATTAAAGGCAATGCGCATACCACTATAATATACTTCGGAGACGAAAATAAATAAATTAGCACGCTTGATTATACCCTGATCGTAAACTTTTTTTTCAGGACGCAAGAGCCATTTATTTTACTTTTCAATAATATCACGCAAGCCGTTAAAAGTCCCTTCTTAGCGTGCCAGCGGCTCCGGCTAGCTTTCGAATACCTGTGGAAAGATACAAATTTTCCACCTGAGAGTGGCCCTTTTTGTATTCTTGCGTGCCGTGGGGCAAGCAAGGAGGCCAATCCCAGAGAGCCTGACAGAAAGGGGGCGCTATATTACAATCCCTTCGTGACTTTTGGTAACAGTAAAATAGTGCCCCCGTCCCGGGTTTTACCCCGCTCTTCTTTCGGGGTGAGGTTTGCTCGGATATATACAGGGGGAATAGTTGCAACAGGGAAGTGGATTTCCTGCTCCTTGATGAACGTCATAATCCATTCGGACGTTTCACTTTCAATTAAGAAGGTCACCGAATTGTTCATTATTTTCTATTAAATTAGAATCTCCAATCAATCAGTAACCAGTACAAAGAAAATGGGAGAACATAAGAATGGGTAGAGAATGAGAGCAGACCAAAGTATCTGGTTTTGTTCGGGAGGGCGGATAGAATGATGTTGGTAAATGATGAAATAATTGAACAAGTCGACGATTTAGTGTATCTTGCCCAAATGTTTGCAAACTAAGGAAGGGTAGATTAAGAAATTTAAAGGGCTATGAATTCTGGAAGGAAATATGTAAGTAGTATGTGGATTATATCAAGGAATCAGTATTTGACTAAGGAAGCAAAAATTGCAGTGCACAATCGTGTTCTCCTTCCTTCTCCAGGGAGGACACTCTAAGCCTAGCGTGTAGCCTCTGAGTCTCCTAATGGTACGGATCCTATCCTCGTCCTTAAATTGTGCTCGTTGCCTCGACATAAGGAAACTTTGAATTTTTGACCGTACATTCAAACATTTTTACAAAGTTTACGTTTTCCTTGGGAAACTGTTATTTGCCATCACTGAAATCATTTGGCAACCAGTGGAATTGAATGTTTCAAACAAAGTAGTTTTACCCCCTAAGGTTCTAAATAGTTAGCTCTCCTTATAACATCATAATCACTATCGGTCCTCTCAGTGAAAAAAAAGACTTTTTGTTTTCATTCAATATTCGCAGTCTTTTCATAGATGAAAAACTGTGTGCGTTATATAAATACACTTCGTGCGATATTACACAGAGGAAAAATCATTCGCCTTGACCGGGATTCGAACCCGGATCCCTCGATTTCAAGGTCAAGGCGAATGATTTTTCCTCTGTGGAATATCGCACGAATGTGCACTTGCGGGTGACTCCGTAAAGGTAACTACCGTGGCTAGTCCCGGTATCCTCAAAATAAATACACTTCTTTAAGTATTTACCTTCGCACAATGAATTAGTTTGCCTCTTATTATTCTAAATAACAATAAAATAATGGTTAAACTCGCTATTCTGGGACCAAGTTACAGGTAGTCGCAAGTTGGGTGGGGCCCAAGGTGAGTAGAGAGAATCTATCTACTCACCTTGGGTGGGGCCCAAGCCCGCGAGGGTCCTAATCCGCAACCCTTTCCCCAGCTCGGAGACCCAAGGCCTCTCTCCTCGACCCACACAGCGGGAGGCTCCCTCGCCAAAGCCAACCGTGCTCACTAAAATTTAAACTTTAACAACTACGTCATATAACTACAAATGAATATTTTCATCGTACTCCCGATAATTGCAGGAGAAAGTACATCTTTTAATCGTCGTTCTACGATGAAAATTAACAATTTGCGAACATTGCTAAAAACGTGGTCATCAAAAGCAGAAAATATGGCAACAACGCAGCGGTCCCCCCTCAAATTTTCCATTTTGCAGAGGTTTTTAATGGGTGTAGCTTTTACAATTAACGTTATTGACAACAGTGAGTGATGGGATTCGTAGTACTAATCTAGTTTTGAGACACTGTGCTGTGAATGTGCTCAGAAAGGAAATAAACTATTTGCGTCAGCCTGTGTCGCTTTCTTATTCAGATAAAACACAAGCCACAAAGATGTGTAACAGGTTGCGCTGTAAATCGATCTAATTCACATCACAAGTCGAGGCTCAACTATTGAAGCACCAAGCGATAAACTATTGCAGAGTCATAGAGAAGTTCAGGTGAGAATCGAGCAAAAATCTTCACAAAACCTGTTAATATATTTTTACCCATAATTTAAAATATTTATACCCATCACGCCATTACTTTCCGGAGTAGCCACAGTCAACATATTGTAATTATCTGTCTCAGTCCTAAGAAAATACACCCGTATCCAAAATTCCAAATTTCAAAATTCCTAAAAACCAAAAAATCCTCTTCCCGACTTCCAAGAATCAAGCGTAAAGTTAGACACGGATGGTAGTTGGAAAGCTTTTCTTTCGATCGTACATTCGGGGATCAGAAAATATATTCCAAGTAAAGTAAAAAAAGAGGGCAATGAACCAAGATGGTACAATGCAGAAGTGAGAAAATCGTTAAGACGTCAGAGAGTATGCCACGCCAAGATGAAAATTCTCCTAAGTGATTTTGTCCACTGGTGATCAAAATTTAATAATTGAAAAAACCAAATTGTCTAAAGCCACTACAAAGGAAGCACTTCGGAATGCATTCATGGATTTTAAAAGAAGAACATTAGTAGAACAGTAACAGGATAGCCCAAAAGCATTTTGGTCATACGTAAGGGAAGTTCAAGGCAATAGATCAGCAGTTATTCCACTACGAAACGAAAAGGGCGAATTATTAACAAGCAGTTCGGACAAAGCCAACTTTCAAAGTGTGTTCACCAAGTCATCACATTTTCATCCGTAAAGGTAAACGATCACTTCCAGCAAAAGATGCCGCCTATCGATATTTGCTTTCACGGAATAGAAAACTTGCTATAATATTTAAGTCCAAATGAATCCCCAGGTTCTGAAGAAATTCCTGCCCGCGTGTATAGAGAATTAGCTTGTGCAAAAGCACCCTACTTGCAGAATATATTTAGTAAATCCATCAAGGAACACAAAGCACCCATGGACTCGACATTTGCGGTGATAAGGAACAGCCATCTAACTTCAGACCGATATCTCTCACATCTATCTCTTGCAAAGTCCTTGAACATATAATTGTAAGTTCATTTATGAGACACCTCGGTATGCAGAACTTGTTAACAAAAACGCAACACGGATTCAGAAAGGTAAGATCTTGCGCAACTCAATTAGCACATTGTGCCCACGATATGTTAGTCTCGGGTGAACATAGCGTTCCAGTTGATGCAATTTTTCTTGACTTTAAAAAGGCATTTGATTAAGTTTCCCACATTAAGCTACTCATGAAATTAAAATCCAACGGTTTAGACGACGACATAATTTCCTGGATTGGAGAATTCTTAAGCAATCGCGTGCAAAGGGTTGTATTAGATGGCGCTATCTCTAATGAAGTAAAAGTCACATCCGTTGTCCCATAGGGAAGTGTCATAGGCCCACTTCTGTTCCTTTTGTACATAACGACATCGGTGAAACAGTTGATAGTAAGCTTAGTTTATTTTCAGACGACGCAGATGAGATAGACTTGGAAACTGAGTTAGAACGCGTGCAGCGAAGATCGGCAAGGTACGTTCAAGGCCGTTATGATAATCTCGTTAGTGTTGCTGACCTTTTGCAACAACTGGGATGGGAAACACTTTCAAACCGTCGATTAAAACTTAGACTCAATCTATTATGTAAGTTCCAAACCGGTCTATTCTCTGACGACGTTGATAATGTTTTACGAAATCCGACATACTACGGTAGATCAGATCATGAGAATAAAATTAGGGAAGTAGACTGCAGAACGGACAGATTTAAAATGTCATTTTTCCCACGAACGATAAGGGGCCATAACAGAGGCAAATGAGACTATTAGCTAGGTCTGTCTGTCTGTCTGTCTCTGTCTGTGTAGCTCTTAGTAGTAGTACTCCCTAATACTTTAATCCTTATCTGTTACCTAGTACTAGCAGCACGCCGTGCAAGTTTTCTACATAAGGCTTGAGTCTCTGTCCATTTGTGTAGTTGCAAAATACATATATATTAACGGTCCCCCTCTCCATTGTGATAATATCTGTAGTGTAGTGCATGCCTGTGAGGCTTCGCCTCGTGACAAGCATTAGATTATTATGCTAATGCATAATTAGTCGTAGTTACACTAGTAGTAATGCATGTTGGTGAATACTCACCCCCTGCCACACACCCCTGAGGTGGCTTGCAGGGTATTTTGTAGATGATACTGACTTGCATTTACTAGCTTCTTCCCGACTGCCCAGATACCCCCTAATTTTGTTCTGTGGTGCATTTACCTACAGTTTAATTCACAGAAGCTATCCAGGAGCTTTTATTACCCTTCGCGGGGTCTCAATTAGTAAGACAGTAGCATGGGTGTGAAGAAGAATCACAGATTTACATATTTTACCATTACACATACATCACTATATGTATCTCTCAAACATTTATGCATAAAACCGGTAAACAACCTCGGTGACATTACTGCGCATTCACCCATGATTCTCTCAAAACCTTCTACAACATATTAGTTCCACGAACCATATCTCTATTCTCTTCGTCGATTTTATGCGTATTTTTCTTTGAATTACTCCCTTTACATATCACATTGTTTTTCATTCCCTCAAGTTGGCCTACAAATACCACTTTCTCAACAATGATACGTTTCACCCCTTTTCATACTCTCGCATGGAGTCCCATGGAGTATTCAAACTGTGGAAGAATTGATGAAAAAATGGGGCTAATTTTATTGGCATTTTGAATCAAAACCCACTTCAAAGGTCCTGGGAAAATTAATTGTCTCAGAGGAGACTTTGGAAGAATAAGTTTTGAGAAAATAAAATAAAAACTTAAAACTCTCTCTTGTTGTTTATGGGCGTTACGGGGTCACTAGGACAAATAAAAATTCGGGAAACGTCGTATTTTTGAATGCCAAATAGATATGCCAGATAGATATAGCCTATGCCCTCGGCAAAGCGCTGGGGGCATTGCTTTTACTACTTTAGCCTATCTTAGTTTATCTATAAACAGAAAAATTTAGAAATGCTCCATATATGAATAGAATTGCATTGCTATGGAACAACGTCGTTGAACTCGAAATAAATCTCTTTTAAAATGAAATGTAACCAAGTGAAAAAAGGAAATTTAGTCAATTACAAGGAACATTTTCCTCGAATTAAGTTTTTCTACTCGTATGTATTCTTTCATTTCTTTTTGAACTGATATTGTGATTACATTTTACCTTAAACATTTCCAGTTAATATCACTCACAGTTTTCTATCTTTCCTAAGAGAGAGCCAAAATAAGCTACTGCGGCAAGCAATGTAGTGTAAACTCTCGAAATTTATAGTTAATTAGGCTTATATTTTTCATCAACTAACGTCTTCCTTCATTCACATGATTTTTGTGAATAAAGCGGAACGAAGGACAAAATATGGCACAAATGCAGTTAGATAAGACAAGGCTTATAAATTTCAAAACAGCACACGATTGCTGCTTAAAGCACAGCATAAATCATGTTTGTATCTTTATTTGATATCAGCGGAGGAAATGGTAGTAGCGAGAAAATTATTCCACTTAAATTTAATGCCTCGCTTACATTACAGCGAAGAGTTATTATTTCAGTCATGATACTTAAGCTCGCATCAACGAATGTGACAATGTTAACCGTGCATCATAATTTAAACAGCTGCGAATAAAAAAAAATTTTCATTAATGTTAACTATCCTTTAAAATTTTGTACATTAAAAAAAGTTAGTTTTCTTCGGTCATATTGTTGAATCAAACAGCAAGCAGAACTCGACATTGTCCTTTATTTATAAAATATTTTATTATCTTTCAATTTTATGACTGTTTCCATGCAAGATAGAAGACTGCCTCGGGGTAATACGATTATCCTTAAAAACTGGGGTGGTGCTGCTTTGCCCGGTGGCATAAGGAGTTGGTTTTAATTAAATGATTGCAGAAAACTTAAGTGTGAGTTAAACAGTAGAAAAAAGTGTAGTGCTATTACATCAGCAAACGGATCAAGTCATTAGCACTACTGTCTAGGAAATACAAAATGGAATATTTTATAGAAATTTCTAGTTGATTCCTTTTCATGACCTCTTATTATTATTTATTTTCTTCTTCTTCTTTCTGGAGATGTAGGTCAAATAAGTTGAATTTTTTTGTGTATTACTCTTTGCCAACGTTTCGCATTTTTATTTATATGCTTCATCAGGGCTACAATGAAAATATGGGGCGTTTTTGCATCAATGGAATATAGTTTATAATGTTTTGTACGTATTTATGTTAAAAAGTTTATAAAGTTTTTAGAAATTGAAATATTAAAAAAAAATAATATTAAGCATTCACATGTGTCACTCAGCCTCAATGAAATTTAATGCTTAAAGATTTATATTAGTTTAATTCAAACATTAATGATGAAAACATGTATTTAAAAGCTCTTTTTACAAATTCAGAGATATTATTTTCCTAATTTCAATGTAACAATGCGGCATAAGCCATGTCATAATCTTCTAGTTTGAAGAATGCTTAAGGGTGACGTTATGAAGACGTGAAGATGCTCAGCGAGTCGTCCGATTACGTTTGCTATGTGCTTCGATCAAAGGCAAGGTGTTTCGGTTGTTCGATATTCGGACAGACTTCATCTGCTATTCGGAAAAAAGAGTAATTTCACTTTCTGCCAATGTATGCTTTTATATTTGAATATCACCTATTTTTGGATACGGCTATTAAATTCATTTCAATATGTCTCCCAATTGAAAAACATTCTACCCGTAAACAATCAAGCTACGATTGATTTTATTACTTGCTTTCAAATTTGAAAAGAAACATTTTGTGAGTTCACATAAATAGATTTTCATTACGACCAAGGTTTCGTCGCTGAGCGACATCATCTGGTAGTTACAGAATATTTGGCACACAATATATAGGTACACTAGGGGCAAAGGGGTGGAAAGTGTACCTATATATTGTGTGCCAAGTATTCTGTAACTACCAGATGATGTGCCAAGTATTCTGTAACTACCAGATGATGTCGCTCAGCGACGAAACCTAGCTCGCAATGAAAATCTATTTATGTGGAACTCACAAAGTTTTTTTTTCAATTATGAAGCTGTTCCATAAAGTTACACCTGAAGCCATTAACTTCATCAGTTGCTTTCAAAGTAGAGAAACGCTTTGTAGGTTTAACAGCCTCCTTTTTTAATGCAAGGCAGGAGTCATGTATGGACAAGTAATTTTAAAAATGAATAACTAACTCATACCTACTCATGCATATCCCATCATTATTCATTCAATCCCAATATAAATGGACAGCAGTATTCCATTATATCATCTCCCTTGCTAAATTCTTAATGTACTTGTAGCTATTTTGTTTCATTTCCCATATTTGCAGACTTAAGTATCTGTTTCTCGGTCATCCTCCCTTCTATTACGTTCCTCGAATTCGTCCTGTCTGAAAGGGTGGCGTATCCATCTGAACCTTGTTTTCCTGATAGAGCTCGTTATGGTTTTTTCCTCTGCTATTCTTTTGTGACACCTCCCCGTTTCTTATCCTATCCGTCTCCAGGACCAAGTGCCGAAATCCTCTGTTACCTTATATTAGGGTTTAACAATGGCCCGTGTCTTTAAGCCATACTGCGCAACACTCCACACGAATGTTTTCAGCTACTGAACAAAGAAAGGAATTGATGTTAATCCTTGTTTTGAGGGCACATAAATATTCTGAAATCAAGTTTTTTTAAACGACTTCTGTTTGATCTGTCTGAAAAGAGACGAGCAAAGCCTGTTGGACATCTGCTGAGACACGAAGGGCTCCTGAAATTAATAATATAAGGAAACATTAAAGTAAAAAGAAACAGAGGGAGGCCACGTCTGTATTGCCTGGGGCAGATAATGAAGGACATAGGATGCAGGAGTTACGTTGTAATGAAGAGGAAGGCAGGTATACGAAAAGAATGGCGAGTTGCTGCAAATCAATCAACAGATTGAACACTGAAGAAGAAGATGTGTCCAGCTAAAAATATTGCCAAGTGTTTTAATGAAAAATCGTTATACATTTGGTCAATATAAAATTTCCAGAAAAAGACTCAGTTCTTGAACGTATGAACGCATAAAAATTATAAATAAATTATAAATATCGGTATTAAGAATATAATTGTAAAGAATGTATCAGCACTAGCGTCTGAATTTTTAAGTTAATCCTCACGGTAACCCCATAAAAGGTTTTTCCTCTGGGTACCCATATTCTCCATTTATTATTATCAACAAAACTATAAAAAGTACTAATATAATCAATTACTTTCGATCATTTCATGGTGAAACCTCCTTATAGGTCAGGACCCGTCTTTAGAATAGAATATAGAATAGAATATGTAGGTTTCCTTTATGCTATGGGTACAATACCCCTTAGGGCAATACAAAGGTTAGAAAAGTGGTGTGCATTTATACTTACATAGAAGGCAACAAAGGAAAAGATAATATATTTAGATAAGTATAGGGGCCCATCGATGGGACCCAGGCCCAAAACACTATTTTGCATATTGTATGCTGCCAGGCGCCTCAATAAGAGACCAAAATACAAGAGTGAAAATTTCAACAATCCATGTAGTCACTTTACGGTACACTTGGATGTGAAGGTGACCAGACATGACCCACAACAAATGTGGAACAGGGTTACAAAGTGCCTATTGAATTAAGTACTCGATACAGAAATGCCATCAGAGAAATGTGTCATACATGGCCAAACAGCGACAGGTAATTATATTTCATGGTAAATTTCGAAGCAGAGATTTATTAAGTAGTTTTTTTTAATACAGACAAAGATTTTTGAGGTTTTAGTGAATTTATAAAGAAATATGGTGAAGAGTGAAGAAGGATGGTGAAGTTGGAAGGAACAACACAGCGAAAGAGAGAGAGAGAGAAAGAGAGAGGGCCTAGGCCATAGAATCGATATTAGCACCGATCCCTCCTTCTCCAGCTACCTTACCTGCGCTCTATATAAGAGACGCCACCCTCCATGCCCCCCCTTACACATATACCACGCCCCTCTGCTCTCCCTATACACCTTCTTCCTACTCCATCCACCCTTACTCGCTGCCTCGCCCTTCCTCCCTCCCGTTTATATATTACGTTCTTTCGTCCACAAAACCCACCAAAATCTCCCCTCTCCATCCCCATTTCCTCTCTCTCTCTCTCTTCAATCCGCTCCCCCACATCTCACAGTTTGCCCTCTCTTTACTTCCGAACACTTTATTGCTCCCATTCGTCCCTTTTCTCCTCCTATTCCATCAGTTCCTTCCGGTGTTGAATACGAGAATGGGTGGAACATGGGATACATAGTGATTGAAAATCAAATTTAAATGCCTTTTCCGCGAAAAACAAACTTTAAACAGTCGCGGATTATACCAGGGTATCAAACGATTATAAAATTAAGGCACCAATCTATCTTTGTGTTTGAGTTACAAGCATATAACTACAGGAAGTGACGTCCAAATACGTCGGCAGTGATAAGGTGGTCAAGAGACATTTATGCAGAACACGTGTGGTGCACAGCTTTACGAGTGAATGTCAGTACCCATCATTACGCCATTAATGACTCCTAAAATAACTATTTAGTCGCACATATACACCTCATCTGTTCTCTGGTCAACCCTTATTATTGTGCTGACGACGAATTAAAAAAGTGTTTATTTTTTAATAGCTGCTTTCGAGCATAATGTACTATAACACAAATTATGTTTTAATATATCGAACGAATAGAGTAGGGAAAAATATTCCTGAAAAAGGAACGCAATTGAGTAATTTATCAGGTTAGGATTCGAAAGATTAGCTGGCAGAAAAAGTGCCAAGGTTTGAGTTCTCGAATACTCCGTAAGGTGCACTAGATCCCTAAGAAAAAATAAACTTTTGAACTCAAAACTCTTAATGCATTAATTTTACCGACGCCAGTGAGAAGTATTAAATAAGAAGAAGTTTCTTTTCAATATGTATTTTATGTACTAAGGAATAGGGTAGTAATGAATAAAGTGTGACGTAGTGCAGTTGAAACCTAATGAATCACCAAAATAACTGACGATTTTCCTCTGGTGACTGGTAATTTATACTCAGCTAAAACTATTTCTCTCCTTTAAATTGTGTCTCAGAGAATGTAGATATTTAAAGTAGGGTTTGATATCTAACTTTCACTTTTAAGGGGAAGTTTTTTCACCACGTCTTTAACGAAGCCTTCGAGTATTTTATGATTCAATGTCGAGTAAATATTGAATTTGTCCCACCAAACCTTTTTTGGCCAAGATGTGAAATAAATATTTTTATACGATCCATTTGACATGACTTTTGACTCTCTTTAGAATATATAAATTATTTTTTCAAAGTTATGTTTTTAAATATGCGCGTTAATAAACTCACTGTTTCCATGTTAAATATTGTAAATGACAAATATTAAAAAATTCAGTTCCGGTATTTTATTTCTCTTATTGATTTCTTTTAAAGTAAGGGTTGGAGAGATTTAGGGAAAATTGAACCTTTTAGGCTTCCAATTCAATAAAGTTTAGCATTTACACCGTATATTCGCAGAAAGAGCGAATATTCGGATTAATAAAGCGCAAGGGTTCAAGTAATCGAATTTCGACTCTTTTTCCACACTCGTGGCAGTAAAGGAGTGATATGTTATATTCTTAAAATAAATTAAAATAAAACATTAAAAATTTTCCATCAAAAGTGTGAAAAAATTAGTTTTTTTACATAAAATAGAATTGTCATTTAAGAAATTATAAGATTTGATTTGACTTCAGTTACTAATTTTTTGTATCTGCTAAGTAAATGTAGGTTTATATTTAAAACGCTTTAAATTTGTTTTTCAGTGAATGCCTTTTTTTCTTCTCACCGTAGTGCCAAGAAAATAATGCGACCTCATAATAATTTTAACCCTCAACTATTTTCGAGTGAAATTTGACAAAAGAAAAATCCGTTTAATTTTTCTTTTTATTTTTATCTAGGTTCTTATACTTTTCTCTTCGGGACTTTTTATAGTGTATTTGCACTATTTAAAACTGGAACTTGAGCTTACAATCAATTTACAATGCGGAGAAACTGTTTTAGACTTGCTATAAGGAGAGCACAGACGATCAATACACACTGATGCCTAAAAGTATTCGAATGCAGTACGAATGTCACATTCTTTTTGTGTGGCTTAAGTTTTGTATATGTTTCCATGGAGAAGAAAACCTCACATAATATTACAACTAGCACCATAATATTTTTCTTAAAAGGAGAATTCGAAACAGTTCATGGATTTTAATGTCGAATAAACTGTAAAGATAAGAGATGTATGATTTCTTACACCATTAGTCTATCTTTAGGCGGCTTTTCATATGGAGTTTACATCTAAAGCAGTGGCTTTATTTGTCACTTGCATGTAGTATTTTGGTGCGTAAGCACTACATTTTGTGGCAGTAGTGGTCGAAAAGGACTATAATCCGTACATAATTCGAACTTCCACGAATAATGACAGCATTGCATTTTACTTTCCAGCGAAACTTTGATTCCGCGATAACATCGCATAACATCTTGTGAAATCCTGATCACACGTCTGCTGGTGGGGATTGCAAAACTAAAAAGCAAAATAAAGTGCCAAAAAACGTGTTGTCAGGTTTGTAACAATTTAAGTTAACTTGCAATTATTAAGGATTTTTGCCATTTTGTAGGATTACTCAAAAGAAATGCAACTCTTAATACTCATTATATGTATTTACCCCCAGAACGCCTCATGAATTCGATGAGTGTGGCGGGAAATCGCATTGGTAGCCGAAATCCGCAAAGTTACTTGGTTTTTTTGACGACCGTCATTCTTTTTTTTTGGAAAAAAGCCAGGAGTGTAAACAGAACAATTCCCTGCAAGTAGTAACGCACTTCATAACTTCTACTGAAGTCAAAATGTATACATGTAAAGCCGACTTATGGTGGCCGGATCGTGGGTCATTGAATACACATTTTCATAATTTTTCAAGTAAGTCGAAAAAAAAATTCTAGGAATAAATTCCATAAAACTTCATCCATTTATGCGGTGAAAATCATCATGTTAGCAGTAATGGGAATAATGCAAGAATTTTAGTATACTTTTTGGTCTAAATTAAAGCATTTTATAACCTGGGTTTTCGGCGCAGTGTTCGAAATTTATGCAAAACTTGTATTAAAAAATACCTATTCAAATACTTTTCTCGGCGTAACACCTTGATATTTTTAGCACCCCTTATAACTATATGATATGACCTGTATTTCTCCCGTCCAGAAAAAAATGTGTACATATTTAATTGATTAATTACGAAATGCATGTATAAGGCAACGTGTTAAAGGCAACGTGTTAAAATAGCATTGATTTGCCAAAAAAAACAAAGCGGTAAAATGCAATTTATTCACTTTTATCCATGGATATCACTAATAATTAAACGTACGAAAAGTTTCACGCAACTCTGTACAAAACAAAAAATCGCTCCAAAAAACTTAAGACGAGAATGCTGAACCGATGCGTGAAGAAATATTGAAAAAAGTACCTACAATTTTCAGCGAGCAGGAAGGAGGAGGAATCAAAGGGAAGAGGAGAATAATGGTAGGGGAAGGAAGTAGCGAGAGTGAATCCTGACAATAAAAGCAGCAAGGAGAGAGAAAGGTAGAGTGGGAGGGAAAAACTCGGATGGATGGCAGAGGAGTGGAAGAGAATAATAAAAGGAAAACACAGTCCCTTTGCTCATAAAAGTCCTGAAAAGGGTAGGAAATGGCACTACGGTAAAGGCGAAGGCGTTGAGTGGACGACGGTGGGAAAGAAAGAACGCGAAAAATGAAGATATAAGGAAAAAGCAAGCCCTTAAAAAGTAGGGAGAGTGCATTCGACCTCACGAATACTCGAATCACGAGTATCTGGTCAAAGGATTCGAGAATTGAATAACTCAAGTTCTTTGGTTCTTTTTTCACCATTTGTATCATTAGAATCCTACAAATGTCTCTGAGCATTCACTTCACTCTTTTAATACTTATATTTTTGTTTGCACGTTTGAAATAACATACTTATATTTGCTGTGAACTTTCGTTATTACAGTACACATCAATCACTTACCTACTTCATTCACTGGGGCAAATATGTCTCTTTAGAGTTAAGGCGACTTTACGCATGAAATTTAACTTTTACAGAAGTATCGAGTGTAGCGATGTCTCGATATGCATCGCTACTTGCAGGGAATCGTTTCACTAACACATTAATTTTTTTTCAAAAAAAATAACGACGGAATTAAACAACGAATATGGCAATTTCGAAACTCGCCCATATTCTGCTATGAATACGTACAAATATCGCTCTTTTTGAGTTCCGCAGGCATTTGTAGACTTTATTATATTGTATAAGTAACATTTAATTATTATATATGCTTAAAATTGACAGTCTCAAGCGAGTGGAGGGTTTACATGTTGTTAAAATGAAACAGGCACTTTTCCACGAAAATCCTTAACTGACACGACGCGTTACCGTTTGCTAACCATCATCAGGTGATCCGATTATGGTCAAATAAGCTGAAACTTGATGATGAGTCACATGATGACGGCTGACACGCGTCGTAACAATAAGGTTTCAAATGACCATTAAAAATATCCACTAAAAAATCATATATTGCATGACCATTTTTCAAAATTCCATTATTTGCATGCGCAACATACAACGACTTAAAAACTTCAACACACAACGACTTAAAAAAAAGTGTATCCGCATATTTTCAATACCTCCCCCAGAGCATGGATATCACTAATAAGTACACGTACACTAAAATCTATTTTTAGGCATTTCTATAGCCGAGAGACCACTTATAGAAACCTCTATAAACAATTGGAGCTGTTTGCTCACGGTAGCCATTTTCCCAAATTGGCGTAAGCGAGTTTTTCTTAATTTTCATTTTCACTCTATCCTTAATAGCTAAAGAACTTACTATGGCAGAGGAAAGATACTGAAGCCAAACCATTTATTTAAATATTTCCTTTAATTTTTCTTTCTTTCTGTCTATTACATATATTATTTGTTGCCAACATTGAACTAGAAATCTTCATTTTTCCCTTTGAAAACTGATTTTTGACTCGAGAAAACTGTATGAAGGAGGTAATTCTTAATTTTGAGTGCTCAGTTACTTGAAGTGATGAAGTAGACAAATAATATTAGAAAGTTTCATACCCATGCCATTAGCTGTTTTTCTTCAATAAGCAAACAAAAATGGCTTCGCGCTCAAAATCAACCATTTTTGGACTTGGACATTTTCTGCTCTGGGGGAGGTATTGAAAATATGCGGCTTACAGAATATAAAGACATGCAAAATTAAAACATATAGCATATAGCTAGTACTTGGAGTTTGGGATTCTACTCGTAAATTTGTATGGCAATTGTAAAGTAGCGGGGAATTGAATAAAAATTATATGCTGTCAACTCCCAATTTTTATTTCTTCTTTATCAATATGGTTATTTTAGTCTGCGATGTCGTAATAAAATGTCCCTTATTTGTCTTACGAGCATCGAAAGTATAGCAAACATAATTACCAATTTGAAAAATAAATAAAAAGACAATTGGGTATTTTCCACGTATTTCAAACTATCGATATTCTGATTCTGTTACTTGAACTTATTGCATTGGCCAAAAGTTTTCTAATCAAATTGTATGAATTTCGGTTTTAAAAGCTAAAGAAAGTTGTAGGTTACGAATCCTCCCGAGCACACTCCGAAAAGAACCGAATGACCTGTGACGTCATTTTCGCTGTTTACATTTAGACCCAGGCGTTTCCTTATGCTTACGGTGGAAACAAGTGCGGCGAAATTAGTTTTGGACGTTTTTCTGTTTTTGATGTGCCTTTAAATGGCATATATAGATGGTGTTTTGTGCCACAATGTACAAATACATCGGTGAAAACACCGAACAAGAAATGCATTCACGCAATCACGACATTGAATGTTTGAAATTTCTTCCTTGGATTCCATAATATCCACCTGCACAATGTATGCCTTACTTCGCACTTCGTGTTCTGGACATATTCTTGCTATGACTGTTCACAGTGGTCCATCTCTCTCTACTTGGACGTATCCTATAACATTACCACCATAACTCTCACAAGAATCTTTATAATAAAGGAACACTTAAATTCAACTTTGAATAGACATTTAGGAGATAAAATCTATTTTTAGGCATTTCTATAGCCGAGAGACCACTTATAGAAACCTCTATAAACAATTACTAACTAACAAATCACAAATTAACGTCTTAAGTGTGTTCATTATTTGCAGCGTAAACATTTGGCAAGTACTGTGTTATGTTGATATGTTACTAAGGTACTGTTTGTTTACTTTTGCATGGACTGGTATGGACTTAGAGAAAAAAAGAAGAAGTATCCTAATGATTATGAGTGTATTGGAAAAACAATTAATAAAACTCATATACCAAATACATAACCATATGCATTAAAATGATAAACAACAGTAATGACGATTTACAAGCAAACTTTATGCTTACATTTTTTGGACTTAAGCTCGAATTTCGGAAGCAGTAAATCGCTCGTCCTTCTTCATAAAAACGCCTACCATAAACATATATACTTTGGGTAAATTGTCTGATGTGGTTTTAATAAAACCATTGCACGCCATAGTCTTTGTTTTCAATGAAAACTCTTTAAATATACGATCTCTTCTACAGTCCTTCACTTTCTCCCTCACAGCTGTCTATCGCTCAGCGAAAATGACGTCAAGCCAATCAGATTTCGTTTCGCAGCCGTGTAAAAAATTTGAAATTTCGACTATTTTAATCTTAAATATCTCAATTAATATTGAATCAATTTTAAAACTATTTTTGGTCCGCAAGCTTGTTCGAGTTAAAGTAACATATAAATATCCATTTACTTAAATTTAAAATTTTGGAAAATACCCAATTTAGCGAAAGTGAAGTATGGTTGCTAGGTGACTGAGTTTAGGCAATTGGCGACGGAGATTGCATTCTATCGTAGTCTCTTCTATTGACGAATAAGAAGGCAAGCAGCGTAGATGAGACTTTTGCCAAACAGATTGAAGAAGAGAATATATGGAACCGTAAGTTAAGATAGTACAGGAGAATATGTAAGGCATTGAAATGCGCAATCGGCAATATTAATTGGATCAGTTGTGCATGGAGTTGTTGCACCGAAAACAAAGATGCTAGTGGCGGCATTTTCACCGAGTTCCCTAATTATTTATCTCAAAAGTAATAAAAAAATATATGATTAATAAAATTCCATTGCTTACGAGATCTAAATTGAAAATTTTCGTGGGATAGTCATGTTCGTTGGGTCATTAAAAAAAGACCTATTTCGTCCGCAAAGAAGCCATTACTGTCTTCTTCTATCCACGGAATTTACCAATTGCACTGCATCAAGAAGAACACGCTGTACTACAATTGCTGAGCAATACTCATTTGTAGCCTCAGCCCCAGCGGAGGCTACTTTAGAAAATTTAAGGTAAGGAAAATTTGTAATTTTGTCAGAGCAGACCACTGTGGTGTAAAATACTTGTGCGATCTATGAAAATGAACAAATGAACCTTTGTAGTTTACGACAAATCGGACCCCAGGTAATTAAATGCAAATAAGCCTGTGAAATCGATTAAAAAAATCGCGTAAGCAATACTTCGACACCCAAATTAATGGCTCCAGATAGTTATGTACCAATTCTCAATTAAATATGGAGACGCGGTATCCGGTGATTGTCCTTAGTCTAAAGCAGCGGTTCCCAAACTTTTTCTTTCCGCGACCCATTTTAGCCCATACATTTTAGCCGCGACCCCCTGAAAATAACAAACAATGTGTACATTCAAATGATATTGTTTTTAAAGTAATTACAATCCTCATCTCGCGACCCCTTTCCGAACGGCCCGCGACCCCCAGTTTGGGAACCGCTGGTCTAAAGGTGCTACTAATTCCGATTTTCATTTCACTATGCTCAACCAAAAGTATAAATAGTTTAATTTGCCACTGCTTTGACTGATAAAAATGATAGTATAATACAACTCACGTGAAGCACACTCCATTGCATTATCTGGCTATAATCCTATTTACACTCAATTGCCTATGTTCCAAATAGCAAATTAGGCAAATTTTCCTCATGCTCCATCTCTGACGTGGTCGCTTACCTGAAAAGAAAGGAAAAATAGAATAATTTCACGCACATATTGTAAACTGATAATAGATTTGAAGAGATAGATACCTTCAATGTATTGCATATTTGCTGCAAATAAGTAAATGTTATGTTGCAAATAAAAAAAAAATGGGTATGAAAAACTGTGCTGGAAGTTGTCGATTAACACTAAATGTAAAGAAAAGAAAAAAATTTTAAAATAATATTTTATTTCACTATACCATGGTGAATTTAACCACTTCAGGGATACTGCCACATATGTGGCCATTTACAGTATGTTAAGTCTATGGAATAAAATGAGGTCCTGTAACGGGAAGAATACACGTTTGTGTCCATTATGTTCCGATGAAAATTTGCAAAAAACTCACTTTTAATAGGATTGTAAAGTTTATGACATAATGTAAAAAAAATTGTTCAAATTAATAATAATGAAAAATTTGTCACATTTGCGTTCAAATTAGGCATTGAAAGTAACTGCTAAAAAGAAAAATTGTCTATTGGAATTCTAATTTAATTAAAATTTCTTTTCCGTTTAATGTACTGATACGAAATCATGGGCCGGATAAGATCTTGTCAATTAATCCCCATATCTCGAATTTTCCTCAGGGCAAATTACCTTTTCATTACTTAAAAATTCCACCCTCTCATGTGTGGCTGGCTCATAGGCTAATTGAAGTAAATAGAGGACATTCGGTTATCTGCATCATTATCAGATATTAAAATACTCAGCCCGTTTAGTAAAACTTTCTTCGTTTTACCTTTCAGTGAAGAGAATGGAGGCTTATTTCCATAAGGAGACATTCTGTTCTTACGTTCTAATGCGGGAATTATTGCCTCATATGTACTATAGGAAACAGCTAAGAAAAACTGCTGTATTGATTGAACCATCAACTCAGCGGGGTCATCAGTCAACTTCCATGAAATATTTTTAATGAATTATTTTATTGGAATAAAATTCGTGCATTGTATTTATTTTGGTTGAGTATAACCAGAGTACTAGTCATTATGAAAAACAGCTTGATTTTACAGCTTATGCCACACTTTCCAACTTTTTATTTGGGATTTTAACAAGACCCACACAAGCTGCGATATTAGTCTTATGGCGTGACACGTAAGTGCGCATACGAGCGAAAATTCCAAAAAGGAAATTATCCACCTACCCTGGGGCTCGAACCCGGATCACTCGACATCACACTGACTGCTTCAGCCAGTTAAGCAAATTGAAAATAAAGTCCACTTGCTGTTATAAATATATAATTCTGGATAATTTTTTTATTTTTATCGCATGTTCATAATTACACAGGGATAAAGGGCTGAATGAAGTTTGAGCACTCAAACTTTGGAAGGTTATTGTAGTGTCTTACATTGGTTCACATGTCTCATATTATTCGTATTTTTATGTCGAAAATGCAATTATGATAATTTTTTTAGCTTTGAAAATTTCTATATTTCTGAGGGTACCTATAAACAATTTTGCTTACCCCTTTTCATTGATATTTTTGAATTTTTTCATTTTACATACATAAAATTGTAGAATTTTACATTGGGTACGGTTTTTATAGGTGTTTTTTTACACATTTCGTACATCAAAATGATCACAATTAGGATGATTGTCAGAAGTAACATTTAAAATGAGAACTTATAAGCTATGAAATGCTTCAGTGGGCGATGATTTGACCCTTCGCAGGAAAAAGCACGCCGACATTTGATTTCTTCCTTCATCTATTGGTTAACATCCACCACTTTAGAATTGTATTCACATTTCAAAAATAAATGCTTTTCATACATTTGATCGTTAATTCCGGCGCTTACTGGGATTCCATCATCCAATAAAGTAAATAGATTTGATATCACCTTGTGCTTTTCAGATATGTATTCGTTGAAGAAATATGATCAGTGTTCCACCGACTGTGTTGCATCTATATGGAATCTTATATTCACTCAATTGCTTGTAAAAACTGACTTACGGATGCTTCAGTGTAGTTGAAGCATTAAGCATAAATAAGAACTGTATGAATAAGTTAAATTCGTGTTCATTTAATTTACTTCCACGCCATAATGTGTCTTAATTAATAAATGCATAATCATCCATATAAGTCTCACAATCGGGTAATATAAGCTCCTGAATATCACCTAAACTGTTTTTTTATATTTATCTTGTTTCAAGCTCAAAATTTCCTTTCATTCTTATTTCGTAAGATTTAGGTTTCAGTGAAGGTGAAGGTTATGTAAGAGTGCACAGCCCTTTTCTACTGACACGAAAGTTGAGTTTTCGGTATGCCTTAAGAATATGCATAATATTCGTTTGAGTAACACAACAGGTTATGTTTGCCTAAAAAAGTCTTACGTATATTATTTTTAGTATTACCTCCTATAAATTATCAAATATCTTTCACAAAATCTTGAGGGTATTTGAACAGTATCTATTGTTATTTCAGTCTTATTTATGTATAGTTATTGTATGGATTTGAATGAATGGATGACCAACTCTTCCTGCTGAGAAAGTCTCACGCCTGTTCCACTCATTTTTTAACATGCTTTTATTAGCTTTATGTATGTAACGGAATCTTGTAATCGAAATTCAACCCACTTTCCAACGTCCAATCGAGCTGAAATTTGGCAAACTTACTTAATCTCAATGAAAATACACGAATCAGTCATTAAATTTACTAATTTCTAATTAAATCTAAAATTAAATGGTTTTAATTTTATATTTCTTTATCCTACTATGAGGCAACCCGCATCACATTGTCTACTCGCAGGCACTAATGCAATTTCTCTTTGTGTCTTGCAGAGCACTCAAGTTTCACTTGAAATAATTTCTTTTCAAGACTAAAAAGCAAAAAATAAATAATAGTTTTAAAAAAACTAAAAAACACGCTTTTATAGCTAGCCGAACTAAAAAGTAGAAAGCTATTTTTAAATATGGAGAGTTCGTTCTACAGCGACGTAAAGTTCACTGGCTTATAATAATTAAAAAATTTATAAAAAATTTAAAATAAGAATTAAGTTATAAACAAAAAAATTAATTTGATTCTAAAAAAGCGTGGGGTGCTTTTTACTATAATTTGATTCTAATAATAATAATAATAATCATTATCATCATCATAATAATAACTCTTATAAACTGCTACCAATAAACTATTTGGTAACATTTGATGTTAAGCACCCCACGCTTTTTTACAATGAAACTAATTATTTTGTTGATAACTTAATTTTTATTTTAATATTATAATAATTTTTTAATCATAATAAGCCAGTGAACTTTACATCACTATAGAATGAACTCTCCATATTTAAAAATTATTTTCTACTTTTTAGTTTGGCTAGCTATAAAGGCGTGTTTTTTTAGTTTTTTCAGACTATTATTTATTCCTGCTCTCATTGCTTTTGTCCAAACCCTGGACTTATGGATTTTTTCATTTCTCAGTCTTTTGCTTATCTCGGAGTTCTACAATAGAAGTGATTATCTTGCCAGGATCCTGGAAAATCTCGGAATAGATGTAATTCAAAATACATTTTTAACTGAGTTAACCAATAAATAAAAGACACAGTGAGATAAAAGAATAATTATTGTTTGTTTCATGGCATTTTTATAAGCTCTGAAGTCTCTATAAGGAGCAAAATAAAATAATACTTCTGTGAAAATGAATGTTAAAAAATACTTTCGCATTCAAACTAAAATTTTCACGGATCAAAAAATTACTCCATAAACTTTAATGGGTGCTGTTAAATCACGTCTTTGAAATGCTTAGAAACTTTAATTAAAAAGCACCCTGACTTTAAATAAATAAAATTACGTCAAAATATCTTTACAGCGATTTTTTAAATGTGCTTTTAAGAAAAATAACGAAGGTGTCCAATACATCAATCACTCAATCTTGTTCTCTTTCTAGTAATAACAAAAGTTTTACACCGAGAATATTCTTTCTGATGCGGGAGGAATATTGTTTAATGCATTAGAGAGAAGAGGGACTCTCCGATTTGTGTATTAGAAGAAATTTCCAGTTAAACGAAAAATAAGGAAAATTAAATTTAAAGAGAAGTATTCAGGAATTCCTCGGGAAGGGATAATTTCCCGGGAAATGTGTGCTGGCTACAATATTCTACCGGGATCGTAGAATCCCGGGAAAGACACCTTACTGGACTCTTAAGACTTTCAACTCTCTTTAAGTAAGGAAACTTGGGCGATGCCACCAAATTGCTTTATAAGAGCTCCTCCGGCTGTTGCCAAAATATATCGTCCTCCTTTCTGAGAAATATGTGAGACATGTGGCCCCTATATTGAGAGCGTTGAATGAGCTACCTTTAAGGAGCTGAGGTCGTAAATCCACTACTAGTGCCACCGTGCCCGGATACAAATTAGTTGAGGACTTTCTATCTTCTGGGAACAGAAACGTAATCTCTCTTTTATGTCACCATCAAGAGAAGGAGAGAGTCTGATGATATAACATAACGTGATGGCTGGACGATGAATTCATAAAAAGACAATAAAAATAAAACAGAAGGTACTCAAAAAGTAAATGACTCGTTCGCAGTAAAGGACTTTATTTTATACACGCATACTTTAGGAGCTCGTTCTTCATCAGTTATGGCACGTGTTTTGCATACAGTCACTCCGTAATTTTTCAATACACCTTTCAATACTAATTTTCCCAGAAAGAGATCACAGAACCAGGCTTAACATCGATCTTTTAGCGAATAATTTTACTTTGGGTGTTTCCGTGTATTTTTTTAATTTTAAAACATAATCTCTCTTGTTTCAGAAGTAACTACACGAAAATAATTGTATCTTGGGGTCACCACATCAATATTTAAGAATTAACTCGCCCTCCCACAGCAGCAATTATTGACCTAGAGATTACGCTTTTCCGTTAAAATCCTGGCCCTTTTGTTTTTCTCTGCTTCTAAAAGGATTTATATAGAATAGCTTAGTTTAATAATGGTGAATCGCTCGTTCATTCATCAAAATGTAACAAAACATGTGATGAAAAAGTAGTATCTCTCAAAATTAAGGACCTCTTTTTATAAGGAGATTATAAAGTGTTCCGTTTTTCAGTTAATTACGGCATGTGAACTTTTTTTGTAGATTTTTTTAAGAACAACAAAATTTTGTGAAATTTTGTTGTTCTTAAAAGCCCGACGAAGCCGGCAGCATAGCACGGCGAAGCTGTCGCATAATATTAAATAATTTAATCACAGAACCAGAAACCTGATTACCAATTACGGCATGTGCTTTGCATTAAATAGTTCATTACCATTTCGAATCGCAGCTCAATATTAATTTTCCGAGAAATAAGACCTCAGGATCGAGTCTATTCCTGGTTTTATTCACAACGAAAAAAAATTAGATACTTTGAGGTATTCCTTTAAAAAAACGTAAATCCCCATGGCGTCGAAGGTGCTTACTGGAAAAGAAACAGACTTTTGCGTAAAGTAAGATACGA
The DNA here is from genome assembly GCA_963573305.1 of Pyrrhosoma nymphula. Classification (NCBI taxonomy): domain Eukaryota; kingdom Metazoa; phylum Arthropoda; class Insecta; order Odonata; family Coenagrionidae; genus Pyrrhosoma; species Pyrrhosoma nymphula. The sequence continues at coordinate 60,789,176 of OY754339.1, read as the reverse complement.
TAGAACCATGTAACCAAGTCGTGAATCATACAAAACTCCATTTCTTCATTATGACTCTTACATTCTATGTTTCCAGTGTGTCTGGGAGCTATTTTCCCTCCAAAAACAGTGAGAAAAACCCGATAATAGCAATAGGTATTGTGAGATTTTCATTCAATGTGTTGAAGTTAGTTCAGATAGGAACACATCCACAAACTTCAGTGCACACGAACGACGATGAATGGAACAATGTTCGGTAATTCGCGAACAAATTCAGTTCACGAATTCGTTCAAAGTACATGATCATAAAGATAAGCACTATACGATAGACAAATTGAAAGTTTTATATTATAGAATTTACTTTTTTACATTTACCTTGCATTTGCTGAATATTAACACAAAAACAATCCTGGATACGATTGTCGATGCCCCTATATTGTTTAGCTTACATTAAATCTGCTACGGATTTGCATTGAATTGCGCTTTCTAGAGCGCAGATTTTTAAATGGATGGAAAACAAGAGCCCTGTTATGTTGAGAGTCAAACAGCGCTCAAGAGCGATTAGAAACATTCCATTGGTTATCTATGCCAATGTATACAATGTAGAGGTGTCTGCTAGTGAGTATGTTTGATACTCTTCTCCTCAAAAACTACGAAATTGTTTGAGCTGTAATTTTGCGTGATTTTACCGTATACACTAAGGAGTTCTATATAGCTACTAGCGTCTCAAAATTTGTAAACAATGGGGTTTTTTTACTCCAAAGTTCATAAAATAGTATTTTTAACACTTTCCACTCTATTCACATGTATCGGATTTAAATACTCTTTCTTCCCTTATTTAACTACTAAGAAATAGTGTTATGAAAAATAAATAATTGATAAAATGTGTCTTAATTATCAATCCAGTGTCTCCTCATTCTCGTAAGAAATACATTATCTTTCACGTGTATCGAAGCAATATACTTTTCTTTTACCTTTTTTAGACAGCTTATTGCCTGTTCACTAATCAAACAAAATAAGAGAAACTCAACAAAGGGACTCCTTGTTTGTAATTTAGTGATCTATGATAATATAGTCTTACACTAGCTCGATTTTAGTAAATTCATGCACGTACTTTGCATTCAAACGTTCCAAATCTCTTTAATGCTAGGCGTAGCATCAATTTTCCTTGAAATGGGATCGCAAACTCAATTTTAATATAAGTTTCTACGCTTTAACTTTTACTTTGGATGGTATTCTTATGTCTCCCTCTACCTTTGACCACCCATCATGGCTTATAAAGATCTTATTAAAAAATTAATTGGCAAAGACGTCACATTTAATGGGTATCAAAAGAAATCAATCAAAGAAGCAGCTTTGATATCGATTTATTCGTAGTTATTCGATACTTTTACGTTACAATCTCTTAATTTATCTCTAACCGCCACTAATTAAGAAGGGTTTAGTTGAATATAAATAGACCTAGCAGTCATCATACTTAAATCACTAATAAGTGTTTTACTCTCATTCTTCCGCAATATATTGGATAGTTAATGAATGTGCTAAATTCTTCATCATTTTGCGTGTATATCACTTTTTTTTGTATCAATGAAAGTGAACTTTTGGTGTCCTAGTAGATTTTTGAGCGTTTCTTTGAAGATTCTCTTTCGTTCCTCACTTGACGATTTCCAATCTTCATTAGGAAATCCCGTTCTATCATTATGCGCGACCTATTTAGAGACAATGAAAACAAGGAAGCCAGCACAGTACATCCATCTCCTTTATTGCCAAACTTTTTAACATCTTATCACGCCCTGAAGACGATGGAAAAGCCTTCCATGGAAACGTCTGCGGATATGGATCCGGTTGAAAGCTCGAGAGAATTTCACTTCAGTAATTCGCAGGGAAAGCATCAAATCTTACACCTTTTCACGCTTTGACCAGCTCATCCACGCGAACGATACATTAGCAGAATATCTCTTGTAGTGTGGCGACGTATCTTCCTTTTATTTTTCATTCACCTGTTTATTTATTGAAAAATTATGAAATTCTCAGAAGAAATACCTACGTCGCCATGAATTTTTAAAATAATTATCCCCATTTATCTTCCACCACATTAACTTGACTATATCGATCTAGCCCTTCCTCTTTTACCATTCACTCTACTATCATATATGTATAACTGTTTCGATATTTGACGCTCATCCATTCTCTCAACACGGCCCAACTAACGAAGCACATTCCTTTCATTCATGTCCATTACCGGAGCATCCATTCTACAATCTTCCATAATTACTTTCTCAATCCTTACCCTATCCTTCCTACTTTTACCACTATTACCACCTACTAACACTTCTCAGGTACGCCATGTTCACTACATTTTACCTACTCTTATGCTTATCCTGGCATACACAAGCTTCCCTACCATGCAAAAACGTAGGTGGGGGGAGTACACTTTTGTGCACGTAAATTGTCTTCGATTGAATAATAATTTGCTTATATGAATCTTAATATTACATTTACAAATATTTTTTATTATATTATTTTCTAACAATTCATAATATAACCTTCGCGTCATGGATTACACTGCTTAGATTGTTTCTGAAACAATCTTAACCTTGGCTGTCCAACCTCCTTCCTAAATGGTTGCACATTTTGGCTTTATATTCTGTTAGTTTAAAAAAATAATATTAAACAAGTTTAAGTTTTCTCTTGTGATTTGGTTTCATATTATATCTTTCATGGCGGTACCTTCTACTGTTTTTAGGAATTCTAAACCAGCTGATTCGATTTCCCTCCTCTCTATCTCTTTAAATGAACCCACTTCTCGCAACTGAGCATTCTATTACCGAAACTGCCATAATTTCCTAAAACTGCAATTTAGTTTCTTTTCTTGTTTTATTTTTAGGGTAACTACTATGAATTATTTCACAGATTTGCTTTAATTTGTCTAGTTTCTTTGTACCATGGCCTGTTAGGAGTACACCTCCTAAAGTACTCATCCTTTTACGCTAAACATGATCAATACTCAAGTATTCCTCTTAAGGTAGTTAGAGCGAAAAATCACTTCACCTAGAATTTATGAATTTGACCTCATTTTATAAAAAACTCCCATTTTTCCAATGATATCAAAATAACCCCTTTTCAAATTACTTTCCGAGCAATTTCATAAAAATAAAAGCTGTTTTACATGGAATAGATTACGGCTGTGCGCTCCAGAGTGAGAATTTTGAGGTTAGCAGAGATTATTTGGTTATTTATGGAGCCCTTTTTTAGTATTAATTACACACAGGACTTCTGTCTGTAAACCATTTATCAACTCAACTCTCTATCTGTTTAAATTGTTGCTGTGACTACACAAACAGCCTGAGAACATGTTTACATTTATCTCAACAGAGAATATTGAAAAAATTAGGAATTTATAACACCTAGATTTAAAAAAAAAATGTGTGTAGTTCGTATGTTTTCTTAACTATTCATACACGTTAATCCATTACTCACCATTGTAATTTTTACAGAATAGCAATAAAATCTGCTGTTTTTACGGCTGTTTATCAGTATGGCGTGAAAAAATGAGTCAAGTTAGAGACTTAAGTCAATATATTTATTCGATTACTGAGATATTTTGTCAAATATAAATAAATGACTTTGGGCCAACATCTAGATTAGCTTCGGTTTATTCATGTCTTTTTTTCAAGCCATAGCTTTAACTTTCTCGAAAGTAAGAATGGTTAGGCTTTTTCTGTCCACCTACTCTCCTTCTCAGGTTAGCGTACACTTTAAAAATCCGAACTATATTAACAAAAAACGTCAATGATTCCAAGAATAAATATAACTTTTGTGGGAATGCATTTTAAAACTTTTTTCGCCTGCTTCATTGAAGCTTTCGAGTGCCGTGGAGAACAGTAAAAATATTATAAGAAATCCAGGTTAGGATTATTATCAGAAGTCGGCAATGTTAATTAATTTTATATTTTATGCGCCTGCAATTTTGTGATAAGTTTCTCATGTTGGCATGACTGAACTCTAACCAGCGGTTCTCATGATGTATGAGTAAATTGTTCATCCCACATAATTGAAATGGTACTAACCGTATTGCATGCAAAATCTCATCCAAATACGTAACTAATGAGTAAAATGACTACAATAGTGAATAAAACTGTGATTGTGTGTTTAACGGTTAGTGCATGCCTGGTGAGGAATCACCCCCTGCCACACACCCTTGAGGTTGCTTTCAGGTTATCACATAAATGTAGCTCCGGAGATTGATTTCGTTTAGCTCTTCAACCCGTTCTCATCTCAGCGATCCATTTTATTCCTTCATAAGAATTCATTTTAATGTTCCTCTTAATTTTCCTCCGTGTACTCATTCAATGCTACTTGTTAATGTAGCAATCGTAATATTACAAGGCAGTGGTGTCAGCCTTTCGTCAATCGACGATTCGGAGTTATTCTTTAAGACGGCACCAAGCTAATTACTTTACTCATTCATAATTCTTCATAATAATGTCCCTCATGATTCGCTTCATGGATATCCTTTAACCTCGTTAGACGGCGAAAATCATGGGTGAATGTGGTGGGAAATGTGAACATTAGGAGTCTTAAGAACAAGAGGGCGTGTATGAAGAAATTTTATGCGTAACTGAAGCAAAAGAAAATAGAAGATTATAGAAGGAACTATTTAAAATAAGTCCAGTTTCTTCGGCCAAACATCCAGGATTCCTTTGATTGTACTCACCCCAAAATGGCGTAATATGACTACTCATTCGGGGAAACTACTGGAAATTAATTCATGAAGAAAACCAAATCATACGGGACATACCAAGAGGGGTGAGGCTTTAGTAATGATTATATGTTATTAAACACAATTACAAAGTCTAAACTACCTAGTGAGGGTGGGAAAATACATATAAATGATCGGTCACTACTATTACAATACCTTGTTGTCCGTGGAAAAAATGACATTTTAAATCGATCAATCGACAGCATGTGAACTCAAATTGTATTTGTGAAAAAAGAACGGGGAAAGAACCGAATAAGTTGTCATATCAAAGAGAGAAAACCTTTTTCTATAAGTATTTGGAATGTGAATTAAATTACACATCAGTAATACTTTAGGCTCAGCAACTATAGTCAAATTTCAAATGTCTTCCCCGGCAGCGTCTGCCCAGTTCTCCGCTCAGTTCACCTGGCTGCGCCCGGGAAAGGCCAAGGAGAGAGATAGGGAGAATGGAATTCATTCACGGCCCCCTGCGCGACCTGTGAGTAGTATTGGTTCAGTTCAGAAGAGGGGAATAGGGGTGCATAGGGGTGCGATAGGAGGGGAAGGTGGGAGGGAGCAGGGGTTTGGGTAAGGTGCGGGCGTCCATTTGCTGGCGCCACCGCCCCTGCAGGGAGAGAACGGCGATGCGTAGAGGATCAAACCTTATGATAGTTTGAGCGATTTTTGTCTATAAACAGATTTACGTGACGCTTCGTATGCGTGTCCTTCATAGTAAAATCTATAGATAAAAGTGACATAAATTGCATGTACCGATTTGGTTTTTTGGCAATTCAATCAATTCTATTACAACCCGTAGCCTTATACCACATGACATATATTTCGAAATAATTCGTTTACATATGTATGTATTTTCTCCTAAACGTGAAATAATACATCTAATATTATTTAAATGGTTCCTAACAAATATCAAGGTACCATGCAGATTAAAAAACCGTATTTAGATAGAATTTTCGCTTAAATTGCGAATTCCGTGCCAAACTAAGTCATATCAATGCTTTAATTAAGGGGAAAATTTTCAAAATTTAACTCTCGCTCCACTTTACATTACTGCATGTACAGTGATTTCCTCTATGTAAACATATGTACTGGAGTGAAATGTGGTTCATCAATGTTTTTTCGACTTAGATACTTAATACTTACTTACTTACTTATAATATTTTTATGGTAAATAAAAAGATCTGAAATTTGAGATTAACATTGAGAAAGAATTTTTCCTAACTGTATTTTAATTTCATCATCAATTTACCCCAAATTTTACCTTATGAGAGGTCAAAAAGAGCGTTCCCTTAGAAAACGCCAAAACCCGGTACTTTTTTTGTTTTCATCGTGATTAAAAATCAGGTGTGTTATAACAATTCTCAGTACCTATGGTCAAACGAAAAATAAAATAAGCTAAAATTGTACGTCATTTGCACTCGTGTAGGTATTATGGTTCATTATTAATCGGTGCTCAAACTCGTGTCTAAATAATCTTTGCACCGACAGCAGGTACTTTCGACTTAAGAAAGATTTTTAAAATGTACACTCAATGACTCATGATTACCGCTCCAGCCTCCTTAATGTGGTTTGAGTTAGATATCACTACGCAATCGATGCATTTGGCATCATAATAAAGAAAAAGGTATCATCTTTACGATGATAATAAGGTATCAGCCACACTTACCTACCATAATACTATCCGAGATATTTCCCAAAAAATACCAGCCTTTTTCCATGGGAAATGGTGCGCGTACGCACTTCAGAGAGACATTATTTTTTAAAAATTAGGAGTTTTTAAAGCATAGTTCTCGTCACAAATATAAGGCCGAAAAATATAATATTTATTATTATTATTATATATTATTATAATACAAAATTATAATAAAATAAAATATAAGTCACAAAAAGGCCGTTTTACAAGATGCAAGATTTTGTACAAGCGAATGTACGTGAGATTGTACGCTTGTCTCAACGAAATTAGAACAGGTTCTATTTTCCGTACAGGCATTGAGACATTCGCAAAAGCGTTCATACAATTTTCCGCTTTACACGATACATTTTTCCGCATGCAAGAGTTCATGGAAGAGTTTGTACAAACAAATGTACCGTTGAAAACGGCCTTAACACTACATAGTTTCTTATACTTTCTCAAATATTGTTTTTTAATAAATCATTTACACACTGCAGTTATTCTTTCAGAATCGCAGAAAAATCTTTCGTTGTTGAGGCATCTTCAGCGTTTGACGTGAAAAAATGAGTCAAGTTAATAGCCTACACATGTATATTTAGTTAGTTACTGAGAATTTCCGAAATTTTTAACAAATTTTTTGCGCCAATAAGGTCACAATACTTACTTCATGCTTCTTACAGTTGCTTAAATTGAAAAAATAAAATTTAATTATGGTCTCTATTATGACTCGAGAAAAATCTCGCTCAAACTACTTTAACGAAGTTCCACCCATAGAGTAATTGAATTACCAGATATTTTCCACTGCCTTTACTCGTCCGTAACTGAAGGTGAACCCGCTTCCGCCATATAGTGTGTCCGTGATTTATCACTATCTCAATAGGCCTAGCAATGAATGATTAGGTGGGCAGATTAGGTGGAACCTTTTTTTTAAAAAACGTTGACTTTTTTTTACATACCTACACACAAAAAAAGAAGAAGAAAAGTGTTCTTCCTCGGAATACAAAAATCAGTATGATATAAAAAAAACAAGACAACACAGGTAAAAATAAATTTGCACAAGTAAAACAGTGCAGAGCAATAATTTTTTTTCACATCAATGTAATCACTCAGTAGTGTGGTTTTTCAGAGCCAACAGGCTCGTCTGAGAGGAGTACAAATTATCAGAATTTATAAAAAATAAACTGTCACTTAGATACATATAAAAAGCAACATATAAATAGAAATTTACAATTATAACTCAGAGCATTGTCTAAATTTTATGTTATGTGCTGCACTACATACATAGTGCTGGATAACTGAAGATATTGTAACATTTTTGAAATTATGAATAGTCACTTATTAACCAAGTCTTTATATTTTCCTTAGAATCTCCTATTTTTTATTAGTAAATAGTTAATAAAAGGATAGTAATTTTTCCTAGTAAATTTTACCATAGTTATTGTTATGGCTAGGTACAAGATATCTACTATTATCTCTAATGTTCATATAGTGTGTTTTTCCTTGAACCTTTTTGTACTTTTTTATAGTAATTATTGATCAGTAGAATATATTTACACAATTTATCAACAGGTAATAAATCTAATTCTTTATACATTTTCTTGGTATTAGCGTCATTATTTTTTCCAGGTTGTTCAATTACTGTTCTTCAAATCTTATTCTGCATTACTAAATATGTTTTATGTAGAAATTATACGTATAACCCCATATAGTAATACCATATCTCAATACTGATTCAACCTGAGGTAAATAAAGTATTTTTTTGTTATTGAATTCATAGTGAAAGAAATAATTCTTTGCAGTTACTACTTCACTCTACTCTTTCTTTCCTTATCAGTTGCAAGAGAAAAAGCATCTCTTCATTGCTTGGTGGCATTGTGAATACTGATATTTGGCTGAAGTAATGTGTGGTGGAAGCGTTGTTTTCTGCAGTGTCCGACGCGGTCTCTCTGCACAAATTTGCCTCGGGCACAACGAGGGGCAATGTGTCCCACAGTATACATCTGCAAAGGGGCCGTTCAAGTATTACGTAAGACGATTTATGACATTTTTGACACCCCCCCCCCCCCTATGTAAGACAATGTAAGATTTTCCAAACCCCCCTCCCTCTCAGTCTTACGTAATACGTTAGATATTTGTATCTACTCTTCGTTAAATGCTCGCTTTCTTCAGTTTCATCTTTCAATAGAAGCCATCGTACAGCTTTGAGCACTGGATATCGTATAATTATGCAGTGTTGGAGTACCACATTCATTGAGCATGGAGGTAATGTAGTTAGACAGTCAGGCGACAGAAATTGGTGTAGCAGTGAGATTACGGAAAATACGCCATTAGTGAGCGGATGCTCCATGTCACTGCTAAATTTCATTCGGAAACGATAAAATGTTTCAAGACCCCCTGACCCCCCCTTACATAAGGCAATGTAAGATGATCACAACCCCCCCCCACCCACAAAAACGTCTTACGTAATACTTGAATGGCCCCAACAGATTCTTTATTTTACTAAGCCTAAACTAGTTTATCTACGCGTTTGCTGTGGCAATAAAATGGGATAGTATCGATTAAGTTAATAATAAAACTTTCTTTCTTTCTTTACTTTCATCTCCTCCGACCAATCTTAAGGAAAAGCAGGCCAGTGGGAGGTATCTAGGAGTACATCGTCTGCTCTCGAGTGCCAATGTTGCATGTAGCGTCTTCCAAATTAGGAAATTTAACAAATATTTCACTTCGAAGCAGGAAACACAAAAACTCATCGTTATAATATAATAATGTTATAACATTCTTCTCGTCTCACGATATCATATGGCAATGACAGAATTCTGGGGACTCTCAAAATGGAGGAAATTATTTCAAATGAAGTTCATCAATCCTCCTCTGTTGAGCTATATTCATTCTCTAAGGTTCCACCGTACGATGAAATTGAGTTCGTTTCAATTCACTTTAGTACAACGCTCACTTAGGCCCGTATTATACTTATTAGAACACTTCTTGGACACTGCGTCTTCGGAAACTGTATCCCACAGTGTTTCCCGTTGTGTCCGAGGAAAATTTGTGCAGGGACACCGCGTAGCATACTGCAGAAGACACCCTTCTCTCACCCATTACTTTACTATAAAATTAGTCATCATATGCACACACCAAGCAATGAAGAGGTGCTTTTTCTCTTGCTACTGATTAAAAAAAGAAGACGTGGAGCGAGAAGAAGAATGAGTATCCACCCTATTTTAGCTTCTGGCAAGGGAAATGGGTCTTTACTTAACTATATTTGATGAACTCTATGCCAATGAAGACAAATTCCATGGTCAACTGCGAACAAATTACAAGCCCGTAGTTGAAGCCTATCTGTCAACTGTCTAGCGAGCATCAATGCTGTTCCCAATCTGTTTTGAAATGCACTGCCTTGTGTAGGAAATGTCCGAAAATACTGGAAAGCAGGTGCACTGTTGTGCTTAAGAAATGGGCAGTGGATTAAATGGGAATGGAAGCTCACAATATGATTGCGAGATCTTTTTTTTATTTAACTCACACAGTTTTGCGTGAAAATCCTCGAATCCTTAATGAGAACCAACTCTGCACGTGTAATTTAAAGATATTTTTTTTCTTAGCGTGCGGGGTTTTTATTTAAATTCCGCGTCGCTAACGCAGTTAATAGGAGAAAAGCTCCCACCTTCTTTTTTCGAAAACGGTAATGGAATAATTTTGTGAAGCGGCGAACTGATTCGTCTTAAAGATAGAATTATGGTCCACGTAGTTCCAGAAACGAATGGTGGCTTTCGTTAATCTTGGTGATTAAGAAAAACTGGAACCTATTACGACGGCACGCTGATGGCACCCTCAACGTACGTTTGTCAAATCTTTTTAAGGGTGGTTCTCTGACGTGACGATAACGGGTGGTGGGGTTCAGATTTCCGTCGTTTTCCCGTCAAGGCTGATTTTTTTACGATTTATGGGAGTGTTAACGCCAATTGTTGCACGATTTTACGAACGGAATTATAAACGGTGCAAGGTGACTGTTTATTTTCATATTTTAAAAACAAAATGTAAATAATTCGCAAACAATACTGACAAAAAGTGCTTCAAGAAGGTAAAATACTTATGTTTCATTTGTATTGTTAAAAAGTAATATGGACAACCTGGAAATGAAATTGAGTAAATATTTAAAAAAAAAAGCTCTCATCTAATTAGCTGCAGGTAACACAGCGTATCGGTAAAGTTAGACTCTGATGGTGGGATTACGATCGACACTTTCTGACGTCACAGAGACGGATGTTTGCGTTTGCAGCTCAGCTTGGTGATCGTACTATAGTGGAACCCATGACGATGGCCGGACGTTGACGGTGTCGTTATCGGGCAACGAGCGAAGCTAGTTAAAGTCTAATTATTCCGTCACGCTACTTTACCACCAGCTATTCAGGGGAGATCTTTTTTTTTAATATTTACTATATTTAATTTCTATATATCGTCCATATTGCTTTTCAACATTACAATGAAACACATTTAACCTCCTTGAAGCATTATTTGTCATTATTCCTAGCGGATTATTTATTTTTTGTTTTAAAATATGTAAATTAAGTCACTTCTCTCGTCTCCGTCACGTCAGGAAACGTCGATCGTAATCCCATCCTTAAGTTTTAACTTTTACGTCACACTACGTCAATGGCAGCCAAAGAGGAGAGCATTTTTTTTTTAAATATGCATTTACAAAAGTTCATTTCTATAGGCAAAGTTAATTTTATTTATTGACTTTACAATGGAACATAATTAAAGTCCATAAAGCAATATTTGTAATAATGTTTAAGGCTTATTTATATTTCGATTCATAATATGAAATAATACAGCCACTTGGCAACCGTTTACAACTCAGTTTGCAAAAACGGTCTACCATGGTCGCTGATACTCCCGTCATCAGTAATACAAACATCCTTGACGGGACGGGACGGGAAGACTACTAAATACTGGACGCGGCTGTCAGTTTAAATCACGCCAGGAAACGTCAAGCGTATACCCCCACTCAAAGTTTTACTTTTACATCACGCTACTTCAACGGCAGCCATTGAGAGCAGATCTGTTTTCAAACACGTTTGTGAAATTCTATTTCCAAGATCGTTCATCTTACTTTTTTATGGTATGTACAATGAAACTCTTTTACCTTTTTTTAAGCATTATACTTTTGATTCGGGCTCTTGAGTCCGAATTTTTGGGTACAATTATATTTTGATTCTAAAACATGACAAAAGAAACCACTACTCCGCAATGGTTTATAACACCGTTCCCAAAACGGAAAGCAATAATAAGCAATAGACTGGTGAAGTCGTGACGTCAAATTACTTCCCCAAAAAATGTTATACGGTGCTTTCAAATTAAGTGACTCCCTGCGACTCATGTGTCATTTGCAACTTGTGTCGACTTCCACTTCGGCTAATTGGAAAGCACATCCATGCTCAGGAGTCGATGCGCAGTTGCAATTGTTGAAACGGGGCGATCAAGTATAAGAAAAAGTTAATCGGTTCGTTTTCTTTTGAAAGGTGTCTCATCTGTAGATATATAATTCACTAGTGGATTCATTAATAATAATTAAAGGTTGGTGTATTAATTTCAAAAAATATCTATGCAATGGTCGCGAAGATGTACCGCACGATTACAGAGATAATAGTAGTTCATCCTTCAGAAGTCCTAGACTTCTGTTAGTCATTTTAAGCCAGATGTCTTATTACTTTCGCCAATTTATTTTTCGATATATATATATTTTTTTAAATAACTTATCACAGTGGAAGTTGCTCAAAACATTTTTAAGTGCAGTTAAAACTAGCGCATATAAATTTATATATTTACGTTATATTTCGCATTACTGGCGAAGTTGTTTAGTTGGGGCGTAGTGTGCTGGCCCAATGTGTCCCAAAAGAACGAAATATACTCTAGTATGTACGTACCATGACAATAACCAACTCTCCTCTTCCAGCGAGTCGCTTTGAGTCAACTCGCGTCAGCGACTCACAGAGACACGGAACAATTGGAAAGCAGAAAATCCTCTTGGAGTCGACTTGCGTCGGTAAATGGAAAGCACCATGCACAATATATTTTGAATTATGCAATAATTTCTTTTTTCAGGAGATATTCATTCATTCCTTACAGTAATCTACCGGTTAGAGGTAGGTTGTGATGAAAGTCAGAGAGTATCCAACGAACTCTTACACGTGCCGTGCCCTTTCTACCTCTGGTATTTCTTTATTCATCTCAGCATAAGTGCTACCTTTCTTCATCCCTTCAATAAAACGTATTCTCTTCCTTCCCCTTCCCCGCTTGCCCAACATCCTTCCCTCTATCACGGCCTTCAGCAAGCCATCGCCCCTCATTACACCTTCCAGCCACCCACCCTGTCTTCCTCTAATCTCATCTATAAGTTCCTCTCCTCGCCCGCCATGTCAAGCACTTCCTCATTTGTCTTCCTTTCCGTCCAACGCACCTTCTCCCTCCTCCTCCACACCCACATCTCGAAAGCCTTCAGCCTATTTTCGTCTTCCCTTCTCAAGGTCCACGTTTCTGCCCCATACAGCGCCACACTCCATATCAAGCTCTTCACCAGCCTCTTTTTTTACATCAGCAGGATATGTAGGTCGTTAAATTAAAAAGAAATATTTATTCTTTTTTCAGACGTTTCGCATGTGTATGCATGCTTCTTCAGGGCTCAGAGAGAGTTCCTTCTGAATTGAACAATTCAGAAGGAACTCTCCCTGAGCCCTGAATAAACATGCACACACATGCGAAACGTTGGAAAAAGAAAATAAATATTTTTTTCAAATTTATAGACCTATATCTCCTGAGAGAATAAATTATTGCATTATTAGATGAAGAGGTCACAAAGAAGAATCATCTAGATATATTGAATTATTACATTAAATTCGCATTTATTTGGAATAGAATACCTTGGTAACCATTTGTTAGTGTCGTCATGCTTTACTTTACATGCATTGGAAACCGATACTCCCGTCATTCGTAAGACACTCCTATTAGAAATGAAGGCGACGGAAATTTGAACGCCGCCGTCCGTCTCCGTCACGTCAGGAAACGTCGATCGTAATCCCTCCCCGCAGAGTCAAACTTTCCCGATACGCTGTGTAATCCCGTTCATGTTAACGAGCGCGGTACGCGGGTTCTTTGAGGGGCCCGCGTAATGCGCGGTAGAATGCGTGCAAGGGGCTGCACAGGGGTGGCAGAGCAGCGGGGGCGGCGAGGGCGATATGCGTTGCGATCGATATTCCACCCCCCGCCCAGCCCCGCCCCTCCCCCCGTCAGGTAAACTTCGGTTCAACTCTCGAGAGCTCCTCTCTTTACCTCTATTCTTTTCCGTCTCACAGCCACGTTCCCACGCAATCTGGAGCGTTTTAAATGACCTTCCCGTTCGTGCTTTAAAGAACGTATCCCGGCGGCTGTGTGAGTTAATATTAAATATTTAATCCCACTTCTCGTTTTGTATAGTAAAAGAAATTATTCTGTAACTTTTGACATGCCTTAGTCATTAGAAAAGCAAATTAAAGTACTTTATATGCAGGTTAGCCGATGAACATTTTTTTAATCAGAATCATATGCGTAAAGATTGGGAAATAATATTCTGAACTAAATTAAAGTACTTAATATGCAGATTAGTAGATGAAAATTTTTAAATCAGAAATATATGCGTAAAACCGGGAAATAATATTCAGAATTTGTATTATTTTTTTGTTAATTTTAACCCTTTAACTGCATTAATGTATTTTCGATTTCACTCACATTTGTGAGTTCTCCGCAAAAATATTTTAACTATTTTGTGTGTCAAAGACAACCATTCGTATAATTTATGAAGACATTGTAAAATAATTGTAAACCGTTGTCGTATTTCAGTAAATTTGCTGATAAAAATGATAAAAATATTGGAGCGTGGTGTCCTAGTGGGTAGAGCGCTTGGCTACTGGTCGAAGGGTCCCGGGTTCAAATCCGGGTGAAGCATTTGAACGCCCCCGAACAAAAAAAATCCTTGGAGGTGGCCCTGGGAAATGAAATGGCCCCCCTACCCTCAATTTGTGAAATTCACACGCCTGTGGCTTAGTCCGGGTTGAGCTCTACCATCAACTCTCCAAACCAACCTTCGGGTTGAATCACTGAGTGAGTGTGAGCTGACAAAAAGCCTATGGGTGTACACTCTATTTCCGCAGAGGAAGGAAAATTGTTTTTTAGCTTGTGGAATACCAACATTTGAACTCCACCGTCAGCAATTGAAATTAGTCATTCGAATAAATGTGAAAGGCGTAGTAAAAGGGTTAACAGGCTTCAATGATGAGATAAAGAGATGTTGGACGTGTGTCAAGCTGAAGATATAAATCGCGTAAAAGTGTGTTGCACCCACCATTGAAGGCTAGTTGGGTAAGAATTTCCTCCCATTTTGGGTTCCTAACTAACCATTATTGGGAGAACACGTCTAATTATGAGATATTGTAAGCTGTAGCGATTTTTTGTAGCAGTAACTTTTTTGCACGTTTTTTATTTATTAGCATGAATTATCTTTGCTTCCCTGCGTGTGATGTGGAAGAATTCCTGTTCTGATTTCTAAGACTCGTAATGTTATGATTTATCATTCAGACATTAGACCAAAATAATAACAAGATATATTTTAACATTAGAAATTAACTGAGTTATTCTACAAGAACTTCATTCAAAACAGAATGAAACATGCCTCGAGTGTCTACCCTAAGGTCAAATGAAATCGTGTTGTGTTTTATCCTGATTCCAATTTAGTGTAATGTTTCAAATAACCGAGATGGGAGTTACTAAGTTTTTAGGAAAAAGTAATTTCACAAAGCAAATTCTCTTTAAAGTGGGCATGGACAGATGGAACAGGAGAGAATAGAGGCTTTCTAAACTTGATGTCGAAGCCGGATGCCGAAGCTCAAATGGAAGGATGAGATCAGAAACGAGAATGTGTACAGAAGAATAGAATATGAAGAAATATAGTGCATGGAGCACTATTAAGAGCACAATTACTACACACTGAGGCAGAAGGAATCGACAAGGAACATACTAGAAGAGAAGATAGAAGGCAAAGCCCCACGTGAAAGACAGACTAGGGACAAATACATAGGCTAGGTATAACAGGATATAAAACGGAAGAAGAACTACAAGGACATAAAGGAGATAGCTGAGGACAGGGTAGAACTGAGGGTAGTCAACAAATTTTATGCCTATGTTACAATCAATAAAATTTATATCTTTAATTGTAATGAATAGAGGATTCCACCAAGTCACTCCTCAAACAAGGTATTCCATACTGGAGTATATATAGACGGAGTGGCAATGTATTGTTCAAATTTGGATTTAATGTTTGAGAGCTTTTGGAAGAATATTTCAGATGGCACGTTACTCGAGGAGGAAGAATTTTAGCTTATGTAGGGAGCAACTTGGTCGTCCTAGAGGCACCATGTACCTACATTATACATTCATTTTACTAAACGTGAGGAATAGCTTCGTGAATACCATTTTTTTATTCAATGAGACGTCTTCGACATCATCTTTCTTCTTGAAGAAGGCGCAGCAAAACATACGAATGAAAGCAGACCTTTGCAATGCGTCGATTGGTAAACATACTTGTCCTGACGTTATATAGCGCTAATATCCATGGCATAGTGTCACGAACAATTGGTTACCAAGGTATAATTTTCCAAATTAATGCGAAGTCAATACAAAATGTGCAGGAAAATACTTTTTGGAAAGTAATTTGACGTTACAACTATACCTGTATATAAGAACGTAAAGCGAATGAATCCACACCAAATTCTGTATCCGTGTGCCACATTTGTAGCCGAGCTCAATCCCTACAGCACATAATGCTAATTCGATACAAGTTGTTCTATCTCTCGGCCAAGGTATAATGTAAAAACTAATTTCCGAATCTTCCTTTTGTAGCAGTACCCGTGGACACTAGATATAAGTACTTGCTCTATAAAAATAATTAGACACTCTTTAAATCAACATTTTTGGGTGACGTCCGTGAATGTTGTTTAGGTTCACAAACGTTTCTGCTACAACCTAAACAACATACGCGGACGTCACCCGAAAAACGTTGATATCATCTGATCAACTCCGCGGAAACCTGCGAACGAACAAGACATTCTTTATTTCTGCAAGGCGAACATCACGCTGATATTGTAAAACTCACCCAGTAGCTCCGTGTTCCATCGAAAAATACTGATTAGACCACTCTCTGGGAAACAGTACTTTAAACAAAACTACGAGTTTCATTCGCTCAAGTTTACGTTTAAGCTTTACTTATGCCTGAGGGGTAAGTTCACGGGTGACTGAGAATGAAGTTACAAAAATGTCACGATTAACGACACTTTGAATCCAACTCTTTCATGAAGTTTTCTTTAAATATTCACTTAAAAACAAAAAAAAAGAAAACTCCATCGAACACTTTTCTTTTTCTCAACTCAAACGTTTACATCCTCGTTGTTAACGACAACGACCACTTGTCGGATTTAAAGCGAGCCCCGAAGGGTCTACTGGCACAGCCGGAAGATTTTTCCACTCCAAGCGGAAAACAGCCTAAAGTCTCTTTTGTGCAAAGAATTCTTGTTAAAAAGGAAACGTATGAAAAAAGGAGTCTGTCACCTTGAAGTGGCGACCAGGTGACGGTTGACGGAAGCGGTGGAATTGGGCGAGGAAGAGAGACTGAAGAAATTATTCGCGGAGAGAGTGGGCCCCAGTGGGCGTTGGGCCCGATACCGGTTCGATACCGATGTATTCTACCCGGAGATACTTTGATACCACATATACGATAATAGATTAGATAGGAAAGTCTTTGATGACGTGTAAAGACAAGTGTGAATTGAAAAACATGCGAAAGAGTCACTGCTATCAGAAAATCCCATCAGCTTACAAAAGTTCTTATTTTGAAGTGGTCTCCCAGGAATGTTAATGCTTTTAGCGGAGGAAAATATAATCCAACTAGCCTCCAATTTCAGGTACAACTAACTTTCTTACACGGTTTCTATCTTAAGCTTGGCACAACTCCTGACTTCCCATCCTTGGGGCCTTTTGATATGTCTTTCGTATTTATTTGAATGGACATATTTTCACTCACTGACAGTGGAGTTCCACTTAATCCCACAAGATAAAAAACAATTTTCCCTCTACTACGGAAATCGTATCTATCCCCATATGTGCTGAATCTATGGTAGAAAATTCACTACAGTACAACAACGGATTATGAATTATATTTTGCAGTTTCTGCATAAACAATACTAATTGTTATTCTTTGACACAAGTAATAGAGAAGGTCTTTTTGTGGAGAATCCACAAATGTAAGTGAAACCAGAAATCCGTTTACTCAGTTGGAGTAAATCTTGATTTATCACAAAAAATGATATACCTTTCCATAGAGTAGGCATATGTTCATTCCTTACTCTATTACCTGACATGGCTATCGCGCGCAATTTATCCATGGAATTTACGAATACCGCAGTCTCTTTTTTAATCTCTCACTCTGCGTTTTCTTGATGAATCATCGCGGTACCGCGACAATTCCGCTACTAATACCAATGTGCCAAGCGTATTAACAGAAAAACTGATCAGCTCAATATGGCCTCTAGTGGACCTTAATGGCTTCAAATTTCCCCTGGGCTATAAATTGTATGGCTCCACATATTTTCTCTTTTTTAATCAATTTTTTATGCAAATAATAGAAGCTGATTTTTCCGTCATTCGTTTTATCGAACTAACCTCCAAATATGCCCTACACAAACCTACTTCACAGACTCACACAAATCCTAAACATTTTTAAAAACATGTATATTTTGTCTCTAGTACATGATAAATGCACACTGCAGTAAGAATATTTCATGTATGATCATGGCATCAGCAGAATTTAAATCCATGGATTGTTGAACTATTGGCCTGAACTGTTGGACTCCATTCTTCTACCCTTATAGCTAACTCTATTCTGGTAATTCCACTTCCTTACGTCCTTATTTTTCCAGCCTATATACTCATCCCTTAGCCTTCATCTTCGGATCTAGTCTTCTGTAATTTTACTTAACAAAATTTCCTGGACAGAACAAAAAAGTCTTCTCAAAAGGTATTTGATGGCTATAGACTTGGTGTCCTATCACGAAATATTTCAACAGTAAATTCAAAAACAACTATATAATCCAACAGTAACAGCAAAGAATCTTACAGCAACTGTTGAACATCAGAGTAAGCTATTTCTTAGATCCTCAGTGCACTGTTGCAATCAAACAGTAGGTGTTAATCATCTCATCAGCCAACTGCTGCATTTCAACAAGAACTGCTTAAATCCTATAGTACCTGCTAAATCCAACAGTAACTGTTGAACCTCAAAAGTAAAACAGTTGTGAAGTAAAAAAGCAAACAGTTACTTTTAAACCATTAGATATAAAATAATGAAGGAAATATTAGATTGGTAGATAAAAAATTAACCGTTATATATTATCAGTAAACTGTTAAAATCCAACAGTGTCTCTCGAAATTGAACAGTAAATTTTTAAAGCCAACTGCCGCAGTTTGAAACCAGCTTTTTTTCGCAAAGAGCCGATATGTTTAATTATCACCAGCATCGGCATCGGTCGATACGTATCGAGCCATCTCTTATAAAAATAAAATAGTGTAGAAAAGGGAAAGAGATGGAGGTAAAAAAATGCAAAGAGGAAGTGGTGGGGAATGGGAAGAAAATGGTGAAAAAAAACAATGAAACAAAAATGGAGGTCGATGAAAAGAGAATAATGTATTTACGGAAGGAATGGTTTCGTCGGAGTCGCAACGTGACGAACAAACATAACGCGAAAAAAAACTTTGTCTCATGAATGGGAGGCCGTGAAAAGAGATTTAATTAGAGGGAGATTTTAAAAAAATCCGCTTTTATTTTAGTAGATTTCGAAAACCCGAAAATGTGTTTCTCTTACTTCAAAATGTGCACATCCAAGACGCTGTGCGAATGCTTTGTGTGTGCTTTGATAATTTAATGGACAATACAGTGCAAACCGTAAACTTTTCATTAAATAATTGCTACTTACTTCATGTAATGAGAAGATGTGTTAATCTTAACCATCATTTGAAGTATTTTGTTTGAGTTGTTGTTTCTCGTTACGTTGTTTGCTTCGTCAATTTTTAGCTTTTCGGTAAACACTGATAGTATCTTATGCTTAAGCATGAGCTTTCACCAACCCTTCAGCAGGCTTCAGTCAGGTGATATTAAATTTCTCCATCTGTTGATCTATACCAAATTTATAACAAGATTCATTTGGAGGTTTCAACAATGGGGAACGCAAAACATAAATTAGCACAATGGAAGCTTTCATCTTAAATTGTGTGGGTATATTAGGGAGAAATTACTCTTTGCTACTTACACCTTCTATCTGATCGTTATCGTCAAAATAACCGTTACATAAAACTAGATTTATTAGGTTTTTGTTGCAGATTCATCATTTATTTAAACAAGTACATATATTTTGGATACTATATTCTATATTAGTTTCAGAAAGTTACCCATAGTTCGTGAAGTCATTAACAAATTAGCGTCTTAAAATGTTGCTGCGAATGTGAATTAAGCTGGAAAATTAAGGAAAGATTACCCAATATCACTTACCCCTTCCTATCTTATAGTTATCATGAAATAGAATACTTAGAATATGCCGCCAGTATTTGGGATCCTTATGAGATAGGCTTGGAAACTGAGTTAGAACGCGTGCAGCGAAGATCGGCAAGATATGTTAAAGGCCGTTATGATAATCTCGTTAGTGTTACTGACCTTTTGCAGCAACTGGGATGGGAAAAGCTTTCAGACCGTCGATTAAAATTTAGACTAAATCTATTATGTAAGTTCCAAACCGGTCTATTCTCTGACGACGTTGACAATATTTTACGAAATCCGACATACTACGGTAGATCAGATCATGAGAGTAAAATTAGGGAACTAGACTGCAGAACGGATAGATTTAAGATGTCATTTTTCCCACGAACGATAAGGGACCATAATAGCTGCCATGAGACTTTTATCTAGGTTTGTCGTTAGGTAGTGTAGCTCTTAGTACTTGTAGTACTCCTAATACTTGAATCCTTATCTGTTACCTAGTACATACTAACAGCACGCCTAGCATGTTTTCTACATGGGTCTTGAGTCCCTGTCCATCTGTGTAGTTGTAGAATGCATGTATATTGAGGTCACTCCATTTTGATGACATCTGTAGTGTAGTGTTGCATGCTTGTGAGGCTTCGCCTCATGACAAGCATTAGCGATTTATGCTAATGCATAATTAGTCGTAGTTACTCTAACTTTAGTGTATAGTGTAATGCATGCTGGTGAATACTCACCCCCTGCCACACACCCCTGAGGTGGCTTGCAGGGTATTTTGTAGATGTAGATGTAGATGAAATAACTCATGAAATATGGTGAATTTATATGATGATTTTACTGTAGACGTATCAGGTGTTTTTTATTTAAAAATGCATATTTATTCCTGCTTATTTTGCACTGCATTTCCGGTATTTCCATTAAATCTATTCCTATAATCGTTAAGGAGGTTCCACCGCAACTGAGTGATTCAAAACAAACGCCCACTTAATTCCGCCTTTCCGCTTGTAGCATTAAAAAAAAATACTGCTTTCAATGATGACAAGCCTAAGCTATTAGAAAACAAGCAATATACAGATTATTGGACAAATATATGTATCTTTAATTAATACTTTTCAATTGACTGCAGCCCTGTTTCTATTAAATTAAAGCACTTTGACACCAGTTTTCGAAGTCATTTGCTAGTTACACTAATATAGAATAGAGTATTTGCGTAAGTGAGGTATTTTGTTGAAATTTATTATAGCGAGTAGTTTTTGGTTTCGAAATGCCACGTACGAAATACCAAGGTATAATTACAACTAATTAATTTAATAAATAGCTTTTAATATGCATTGTTTTAGCATCGAAATTGCCTAGGTCTAAACGCCCAACCATTAGTTATTCGTAGTGTGATGTCATCTCCCATATTAGCAGAAGCGAAATAGCCTAGCTGTGCGTTGAGAGTTAAATAGTATTTGCCTTTTCGAAGTTATTTCAATATTTGCTAATTAATAGCTAAAGTTTCGTCCGCACGCTAAGACTACACAGTCACACAATCTCCAAATCAACAAATGGTCGACTATAGGAGATGACGTCAGAGCCTACAAAACATGGCGGACCAGTGTTTCGGCGCAATAATAATTTATTAGATTTTATTAGCTAATAAAAAATTAACGAAAAGTCTCTCGAGCGTCAAAATGAAAATTTAGTGTCTGAAGTATCGATAGATTTTTTGGATGTCACTTCCCAAAAGTGTGCAAATACTCTATTGTGCCTTGATTTTAATACCACTCTAATCCCTGGGAAAATTCGTTTCATATAATAGTTTTTCGTTAAAAATGCCTTGGTTTTTACAAAAACTACTATTTTTACCGATGTCTCATTCATTTTTGCGTTAAACACAACGTTTTTAAGTTTATTTTGCGTTAAAAGTGGTATGGAAAGGTAAACTTTGGAATTTTTCTAGCGCCGAATAACGATCACCTAAATCGATTGAAGAGATCTGAAACTTGTCTCATTGGTTCACAGTGACAATTGTATTATGCTCTTTCAATCATGTTAGTCAAGGTTATGGTAGCTCATTTTAAAGATGGCACCCAAATATTTATAAGAATTTGGCGTTTTTATAACAATGGCAAAATATAATAATTGCATTGCGTTGCATCTCCGTAAATAAGAAGGTACGATCCATGGTTTCAAGCTCAACTATGTGGAAGTTGAAATTCACAAATGAAAAAGTAACTTGGTTTCCTTACACAGATTTATTTACCTTTTACGACATGTTTCGACACAGCTGTGTCATCACCAGGTAAAAAGTGTTAACAATTTCCAAGAGGTATATATACTCTTAAGGAACTTGGTGGAAAATAGGAGAAGGGGGAGGAAGGGGGTGTTGAGGAGGGTAAAAATACCGGGGGAAAGGTAAGTAAGAGGTGGTGTAGGAATCTAGAAAATACCCGTGAAGGACACGTAAGTTTGTGGGAGAGGGGGGGTTTGTTGGTGGGGGGTTGGGTGGTTGGGTTTCTTAGGTGTAGTTCTTCCTCGAGGGTTAGGGATTAAGGAAGCGGTGGGTTATCAGCAGGTGGGTAGTGGGGTGGGAGGGTCAGGGGTTTGTTTTCCGTGAGGGATAGAGAGACTTCTAGGAGGGGGGAATGTTTTTCAAAAAGGATGTCGTTGAGTAAAGGACATTTCTTCATGTTCCTTTATTATTTCCAGCACCTCCCTTTTGTCCATCTTCCTTCCTTTTTTCTCTCGTTTTAATAACTCCGGTATGAAGTCGCTGTTATGGTTTTCTTCCCATAGATGTCTGGCGAAGTGGGACTGCGACATGTTACACCCACCAACAACCCCCCCCCTCTCCCACACAGTTGTCCTTCACGGGTGTTTTCTAGATTCCTACACCACGCCTTACCTCTCCCCCGGTAGTTTTCCCCTCCTCAACACCCCCTTCCTCCCCCCTCTCCTACTTTCCACCAAGTCCCTTAAGAGTATATATCTACACCTCTTGGCAATTGTTAAAACTTTGTACCTGATGGTGACACCACTGTGTCAAACCATGTCATACCAGGAAAATAAATCTGTGGAAGGAAACCAAGTTACTTTTTCATTTGTGAAGAGGGTACGAATCATGTTCAATTGTACAAAGAAATCCTTGAATCCATATCCATCATCACTAACAGAAGTTACATAGATTCCTCCCAAAATCATTGTATGCTTGGAAAATTAAATTCACGGTCATCCAAAACACAACATTGTAATTGCAGATTATTATAATTCATCTTTAAGAATTGCATGTATCATTGATTCGGCATTGTTCATAAATTCCATTTTTCTCACATATTACATTTTCATTGGGTTATTCCAAAGCTGGAAAAATACTTCTGCATTCCCATCAGCAGAAAAGCACTCATCTGCTTATCTTTTGACTGATGAAGGCATTGAAATTATGGAAATAAAATAAAATAAATTGTTTTCAGTTTTACTACTGAGGAATCTTACCGCCATCTTGCTACCATGTAGAGCTTTTGAGAGAAGTAAATAAATAAAAAAAAACCTAAGGATAAGACGCTAAACAGTTTTCAGACAAAGCAAGTCTTTCAGAGGAATTAAAGAGAAATTCACAGACAGCAGCGAAGTGGGCAACTGTTGAAAACGAGCTTGGAGCAAAGGTCGTCAAAGAAGATCTTTCGGATGCTACAGTCTTTCATTTCCTAAACGCATGTGAGGTATCCTTTTGCGTCTTTTGTGATAGATTATGCACAAGAAAATAGAAAAAGCCCTGGAAAGAGTTTTTGATCAACTTACATTTGAGATTAATCTTTTGGTTAGGAGTTAAAATTTAATTAAGTAAAATTCGAGAATGTCATACAATATAAAAACTGAGAAGTATACAGGTTAATCCTAGATCGTAAGCATTAAGTATATAGTACGTGTCATTGTTAAATACTTTTACTTTTGTCGTTCGCTCCTGTATGTATTGTATTTAAATGGCAAAAAAAGCAATCAGGCTGATTCATTGTTCATCCTATCAATTTCCCGATCACCCCTGCTTGAAAGAAATGGGCATGTATATATGCCAAGCATGATAATGTATGGGCATGCAAAATATGCCAAGCAAGCCTATACACATTCACCTGCTTCCTTCATATGTGGTCTTAATGCAGGACTAATTACATAACTCCTCATTTCATGTTTATGGAACTAGGAAGATATATGACATATTTCCACTACGGGACCCTAAACTATACAGCTTTTATTCTATTATGGAATATGGTCCCATCGAATTTAAAAACTACCCTGACTCATTGAAGACTTATCCGGAAACCATCCTAACATATAATTGTTTTTACAGTATTCTGGAGCACCCGGATAGCTAATCACGCATTATCAGTATCTTGCTATTCTGGTACATAATTGTATCCGTTGCAGAATATTGGAAAATTAAATTATTAACTAAAATATTACACTAAGGTAATGTCACTTGATGAGTTTTTGTATATCTTCCTTTTTATTATGGTTTTTTTCTTTTCTGGTTCACTCTGAAGTTAGCATTCTTTGCTTGTATGGCATATTTACATTAGAGTATATTATAGCCGGAAAATGAGTTCCCTAATTTATTCGCTTTTCAATTAATTTCATTTCCAATACAGGCATTTATTATGCACATTGCGTAGTTTCTAGTCACCTTTGATGTTTTGCTGCACTAAATTAATAAATTTGTAATTACCCAGGTCACTCAATTACTTTAAATTTTATTTGATATCATATTTAGCATTTAATATTTGAATGCCATTAAGTTTCCTTGAAAATTTCGCCAAGTACTTTATCGTTTCTCACAAAGCGAGGAAAAAACTCCGTAAAATATAAAATAATAGAATATTCTTTGATTGCAGTCAATTTTGAGTCATACTAACCTGGACGCTAAGGCATATTGATTTTTTTTTAACTGTACGCTAAAGCATTTCTTAATTGAAATGTTCTTCTTTTGCACAATTTTTCTTCTGCAAAAATATTCTCAAAATATGTTTCTCCGTATATTTGTATGTTAGGGTGGCCTTTAGCTAAAGGTAATTTTCCGAAATTTAAAATTTTCTACTTCCACCTCCTTATCCTGTCTCAATTGAAAAAACGGAATGTGCAAAATTTCAGCTCAATTGGGCAACTGATAGGCGACCCTTAAATACCTTACGTAGTAAGTAGAGTCATGGTTCAGTCGTCGGACGAGACGGACGTGCTAGGCTGGTGCTCCGCTACCCAAGGGCGAGTCCCGCAGTGACGAGTCAAGTTTGGGGGGTTATTCGGGAATGTCGTCGGTCATAATGTCGTTACTCATTCATTGAGGCATTCAATGAACGGCAAAAAGACCCAATCGAACGACATTTTGAACGAATCTATGAGCTGATGTCAGAGCCGTTGGCTCACGTTTTTAGCGCACCGCTACGAGTTTCGCATTTGTTTTTATTGCAATTTGGCGGCATATTAAATGAACGAAAATGGAACCCACAGAAGGCTGTGAGTTTTTAACCTAGGATTATGAATTATGTGTCATTTAGTATTCATATTTGTGTGTTACTTAGAAGATTTAAACAATATTTCATGCCATGAATACATGGATTTAATTAATTAACGGCGGTTGAGGTTGTTAATTACGTTATCATTATTATCCAGTTCCGTAGTAATATTTATTTTTGCACGTCCGTTTTACTAGTTTGAGGCAGATAAATTTAATTCTAATTAATCATAGGCAACCGTTACGTGACATTGCGTGAAGTCCTGTTGGACTATATGGAGACGCATAGGTCGCTTGCTGTCGGCCTGTGTAAAGGCCCGGAAAGGGCTACCACGAAAAGACAGATGTGGGAGCACCTCTCTGCGTCCCTTAATGCCGTCGAAGGGGGCGCAGTGAAGACGGCGGACAAGTGGGAGAGAGTAAGTTGAAATAACATTTGCTATGAAAAGTGTCAAAATATTCGTGATCATTAATTTTCAACTCCTTAACTATCAAAACATTGCCACTTCTATGTCTACAAATCGATTTTTCCAATTATGAGATGTACATACGTACGGATCTTTCTCATTTGTAAAGGCAGACTTCCTTTGTATTTGTTTGACAAGTACAAGAAATTGATACACAACTGGTTTTTCAGTCATGGCGGGACTGGCGGTGTGACGCCAAAAAGAGGACACCATCTGCACCATCTCTTAATTGTCTCAACTTATTTCTCCTCATGGCATTTTCTCTCAGTCTTTCTTTCTCCTCATTCCTAGAGACTCGGAGGCAGCGCGCTATGGCTTAGATAGCTTGAACAATTGAGAATAGATATCTTTAATGCAATGAATATGCAGCAAGCATATGGGATCCGGTGCAGAGAGACTTAATTCGGGAACTTAATAAAATACAAAGGAAAGCTGCGCGATTCGTCAAAACTGCGACGGGCGTACAGACAGCGTTACACAGATGTTAAACGAATTAGACTGGGAGCCGCTAGAGACTCGGAGGCTGCGCGCTAGGCTTAGATTACTTGAGCAATTGAGAATAGATATCTTTCAGAACGACACGGAGAACATCATATTAGAACCCCACTATATTTACAGGTCCGACAGAAACGATAAATTAAGAGAGATATTTTTCCGAACGGATAGGTATGGGAATTCGTTTTTCCCCTGAACAATAAGGGACTTTAATAAATGCTAGGCGTAATTTAATTAGAGCGTTTCCTTTATATATGTACACGGCTGGTGTCCTAACACCCCCCGCCACACGCCTATTGAGGCGGATTTCGGGGTAGTATGTAGATGTAGATTCCTACGCCGTGGCGCGGCGTAGACGGCGTGCCGCCTCGCTATTCCCGCATTCTAAAGCCCAGTCATCCATGTCTCTAAAATATTAACGGATGGAAGGTTATCCATGAAAAATGATTCGTACGAAACTTTTAATATATGCGTGTAACATGTGTGCAAGTCAAAAGTCACTTCGAATCACATGAGCGCCAACGGCATGCTGAGATATCTTTGAAACTCAACAGGGAAAAGAATTCCTTTTCAGTAACTCAAACCCAAGGCATCCAAATAGTATTTACAAATGAAATCACTGTTGGATGAGTGAGATTCTGATTGCGTAGATCATACCCATTAGCATGGCAATAATAATTATTTCTATGAAGAAGACTGATTTTCCACTAGGTATACAACTATGAAAGCATGAAATAGATTAAATACGAGGATTTCTATAAGTATAAACGCCGGGATTGTCATTAACCAACCCCGAATTATGAAAATATGTTAGAAGTAAATAAGCATTACTTACTTGACTCTAAAATACCGCCAAAACAATAAACAAAACACTAACGGAAAGCGCTTGAAAAGATTGGCTGCGGCGGCGGGGCGGGGGGGATTTCCCATGATGCTCTTTAATTTCCGTCGCGACGCTAGCGCCGTCCACCGAAAAATTACGGTTGACACGGAAGCTTCGGTTTTGAGTCGGTCCGTGAACGAAGAACTGCCAAATGAGCCGTGGGCGCCATCTTTGACGAGATTGAAGACGTATTTCTCAAAATGAGGGAAGTGATGACGTAATGTCACCGTTATCGACATTCCCGGATAACCCCCTAGATTCCAGAGTTAAGTGTGTTCACTACATTACGTGAAATATTTGCATTTCTGTATATTCTAATCATGGCGGAATGTGGCGTGTGCAATCTTAACGTGAAAAATCGCCAATTAAAAATTCAGTGCAACGAGTGTGAAGGTAATTACCACGCCAGCTGTGTGAACATGTCTAAAGAGGACGTGGATTATATAAGTTCTGAAAATCAGATATGGCGGTGTCCTCCGTGTGCGGCGAACAGACGTAAGAGCATGTCAACTCTTACTTCGTCTGACCCTGATTCCACAATTATCTCTCAAGTAATTATTATGCTTGAAGAGGCAAAGATAGATAGAGCGCGTATGGAGGCTGATCTGAACACTGCAATGGAGTTTGTGCACGTGAAAATAGACGACAACAAAAAACTCCTCGAAGAAAATAACACCAAAATTTCAGAATATCTTGCACTTATTGACCAACTTAGACAGGAAAATACAACTTTAAAAGAGCGTGTGTTAACTTTAGAAAAACGTATTGATGAGAACGAGCAGAATCACCTATCCAACTTCCTTGAAATTCATGGTATTCCACAGGAGTTAAACGAGGACACATTTGATGTCGTTAAAAAAGTTGGAAACGCACTTGACATGAGCATTACGCAAGAAATGGTTGATATATGTCATCGCCTGGGCAAGTGAAGTGAAGGAGCAAGGTCGCCGGGCATATTGGTCAAGTTCGTCAGAAGAGCCGTCAAGGAAGAAATGTTGCAGAAAAGGCGAGTGAAAAGGGCCCTTTCGACCCTGCACCTGGGCTTGGCAACGAGCAACCCCATCTACATTAATGAAAGCCTATGTCCAGGTAGGAGGAGGTTGTTTGCCGCTGCACGAGAAGTGCAGAAGCAAAAAGGTTATAGATTTTTATGGATTAGAAATGGAAAAATTTTCATAAGGAAAAAAGAAAATGATTCTAAAATAACTATATTAACAAAAGATGATCTTAGTAATTTGTGATAGCATATTTTGTTCATCTTGTGCTGTACGCCGCTCTGCTCTTCCACATACTATAAAGTATATCACATCTCCCTGTTATCAAGTATTTTTCTATATTTCCATAGCATTATTTGTTTCCATTATGCATATGTTGCCTCATAACGATCAATCTTGTTTTGTCCAAGATGTTAATGAAAGGATATCCTGGTGTACTTACAACTATTTCCATGACGCTAAATGACGAATCTTTTACAATGTTCAATGATTTCTGTGGTGAAGGTAATGACTTGGTCATAATGAATCAGAACATTCGAAGCTTGAGAGAAAACTTCAGTTCGTTTGAAGTTTTTATAGGTTCCCTAAACAAATTACCTCAAGTAATAGTACTAACAGAAATCTGGGTGAAAGATTATGAAACCTGTTTTTATAATATTAAAGGGTATAACCAATTTGTTAAGTGCAATGAGGACTACAGAGCAGGCGGTGTAGTGGTTTACGTATCCCATATTTACAATGCTAGTAAGAGTACAGTAGATATGCGAACTGCTGATGCTATCTATCAAGGTAACCATCGACCTTGGGGGTATGTCCCTTTCTGTTGTTGCTGTCTACCGCCTGCACTCAAACAGTGTACATAACTTTTTAGAAGAACTGAATCTTGTCCTTTCTGCTGCTGTTCAGAAAAAAATCTGATTGTTACTGGTGACATGAATTTATGTATTTTAAAACAAACACCTAACGTAGACAAGTATAATACGATTATGTCAAGCTATGGATTAGAACAATTAATAAGCAGTCCAACTAGAACTTTTGGAAACAGTCAAACATGTATTGACCACATATACCTAAGATGTAAGAGCAATGTTAAATTTAAATCGAGTGTTGTTCCCTCAGGTCGAAGTGACCACGATTCAACCTCATGCGCACTTACTATTTTTCACTCTGAGAAAGTGCAAAAGAATGATCCTCGAAAAAATCAAGAATTTAAGAGAATTGACCACCCCAAATTGAAACTGTCATTAAACTGTGTCGACTGGTCTACTGTATATGACCAACAAGATGTTACTATAGCTTTCAACATCTTTTTAAATAAATTAAAACAAAATATAGAAAATTGTACTTCTGTGACAACCCGTAGGATTAAGTATACACCAATCCAACCTTGGATGACCACTGATCTTTGTAAACGGCTGTCACAGAGAAATATATTATATAAGAAACTTAAATATAAGCCAGATGACAAAAAACTGCATAGATATTTCAGCGCTGTATCTACTAAGCTTAGACATGAGATGATTATCAGAAAAGAAAGTTACTACTTGAATCTGTTTAATAAAAACAAAAATGATTTAAAAAAGCAATGGCAAGTGATCAACAGTGTCCTTGGTGTAAGTGGTAGTAAGGCTGTAACTGAAAAAATATGTGTACCTGATAGGCCAGGTATGTTTTTGACAAACCCCCTAGATATTTCAAATGAATGTAATAGCTTCTTTGTTGGCGTCGTAAAGAAATTGAGAAATACAATAGAGGCTATAGACAGTACAATTAGCTCACCATATAGTCGTTCATTTCCAATTAAGCACGTTCAGGACTCCTTTTTCATGTATCCAACCACTGCTTTTGAGGTAAATAATGTCATAAAAAAACTTAAAACAAATAAAACGCCCGGATTTGATGGAGTTTCAGCCTTCACTCTAAAATATGTTAGTGAAATATTAGCTCCTGTAATATCCTATATAATAAATCTTAGTTTCAGTTCGGGTAAGTTTCCCGAAGGTATGAAAATTGCTGTTGTAATACCAATTCCCAAAAAGGGCAGTCAAACTGATATAAATAATTACAGACCGATTTCCTTGCTGTCGGTGTTTTCAAAAATCATAGAAAAGGTTGTCAAAAAACGTCTACTAAGTTTCTTTTCCAAAAACAGCTATTTATCAAACAACCAATTCGGTTTTGTGGAAGGAAAATCTACTGAAGACTCTCTGCTTAAATTTTGCTCTGAATTATTTAATGGGATAAATAAAGGGGCATGCGTTTCAGGCATATTTGTTGACATCAAAAAGGCCTTTGATTCACTGGATCATGACATTTTGTTATGTAGGCTAAGGGAAGCAGGAGTAAGAGGCGTAGCTCTAAATTGGTTTTGTAGTTACTTGAGTGGAAGGACGCAGTTGGTAAAATTTAAAGAGTGCTATAGTTTACCTGAAACTATTCTTTATGGTGTGCCACAAGGTTCAGTACTCGGACCCATTCTATTCTTAGTATACGTCAACAATTTATGTACTGGACTATTCAATGGGGAACTTACCTGTTTTGCTGATGACACAGCCTTGTCTTATTCTGGAAAAGACTTGCCAACAGTTAAAGAACATATGCAAAGCGACTTAGACAAGCTAAAATACTGGTTTTCTGTAAATATGCTTACGCTGAGTGAAAAAACTAAATTTATTCGATTCAGCTTAAGAGATAGAAAAGATTCTATTGGTTGTTTGTATTATAAGTGTGCCAGTTGCCTTCTATCTAAAGATTACGTTTGCAGAAACTGCGTGCAAATTAATCAAGTTAGTAATATAAAGTATTTGGGTCTTGTTATTGATGAGAATTTAAATTGGAAAAATCTTTTACAAAATTTAAAAAAATACATGAATACAGCACTTAGGAAATTCTATTACATAAGACAAATATGTAATTTACCTGTACTAAAAAATGTATACTACTCACTAGTTAATTCAAAACTGCAGTATGGTCTTTGTTACTGGGGCGGAACATATATCTCGAATCTAAATCCAGTCTTAGTGACACAAAAGAAAATAATAAGAATGATAATGGGCGCCAAAAGAGATGACGCTTCTAATCCATTATTTAAATTACTGGGTATTTTACCCCTTAGATATTTATATGTTTATAGAGTCCTACGCATGTTTTATACCAGAGGCGGAAATGTCACTGGCTATGTAAATATTTCCTACCATGGATTGAGGCCACGGAATAGAGTACCTATTCCAAAACCGAATAACGAAGCTTTTAGAAGGTCTTATTTATATTGTGCTACTAAGATGTTTAACCTTCTACCATTTCATATCGCCTCTATAAGGTCCTTCACGTCGTTTTTACGTGAATTGAAAATATGGTTGTTCTCCATAGACAATATAGAAGAATATCTGTAAATATTATCTTTCTACATTATTTTAACATTGCATGTTATTGTATGTTATTAGTCTGATTTCTGTACAGTGTATGGAATATTTCTATGTATCATGGTAATTTATGCATTTGTTTTCATTTGTTTTTATGTTTCTATCCTTCACAAAAGGAACACACGTTAAAGAAAAACGTACTTTGACTCATAAGTTATGGCATATTCATTTGTTTTGGCCGCACCAGCCAGTTTGTTAATTTAAGAGGTGGCAACCCCAACACTGGTCCTTACCACAGGGGTGCCTATATTCCACCTTGTAAACTATGCTGTTCAAATTTCATGTACCAAATGTGGAATAAAAATATATTATTATATATTATACGCAACGATTTATGCGGTTAAAAAGTGGTATACCTACTCTTCCCTGTCCTTCCCATTTTCTTTTTTATTCTTACAGACATTTACGTGGACACATTCAGGTAACCTCAGCAATTGTTAAAAAAAAATCAGAATTAAATTACACAAAAGTTAATCCGAAGAATTCCTGAAATAGCAGGACATTTTAAAAGAAATATTACGTTTTTTATTAACGCATACAACTTCTGTAAGGGAAACAGGATGAGGACGAACAAACATTGAACATTATTTTTTCCGAGGAGACGATTAAATAGCAGTTGGGTATTTTTGCAGTCTCCGGCAAAAATCTAGAAAACAAATTGTCACTCAGTTTCATTTTTTGTGAGAGTTTTATTGTAATCCTGAATGAGTTTGACACCTCTCCCTGCAACGTCATTCACTACAACTGTCTTCTCAAGTTTGTAAATTCCACTTTAGTAACTAGGATCATTCTTCCACGTTGAAGGGCCTTTGTTGAGGAAATCGGTACTGAATGAAAATCTCGTGCAAAAAGTTTCTGTACGAGGAGTTACAGAAGACGAAAACTCGATGTTCGTAAAGGAAGAAAAATCATTTTGGTGCTGGATGTATCTCTTCTGTTGATTTTTTTTCTATATCTTCTTCACCTATGTCTACTTCCAACATAACTTGAGCCATATTTCCCTTAACCACTGGTGGACCCTGGCGATTTTCTCAACGTTTTTCAAGGTGTTTAAAAGGCGTTTGAAGGTGCTCATAAGGCGTTTCTAGGCGTTCTCACGACGCTGGCAAGGTGTTCGGTAACGCTGTCCAGCGGACAGCGCTCCCTAGCACCCCCGAAGCACCTTGTAAACTCCCTTGGCCAGACATTTCCAAGGTGAACGCAAGGTGTTGATTCACACTTTCGGGCGGAGACGCTCCGAACCACCCCCGAGGCGCCATGACATCACCGTTCTCAAGACGCTTTGCTTCGCATACAAGGTGTTGTAGTTCATGGTGAGCAGAGGCGTTCCGGAGCGCTATTGCAGCGCCTTTGGCCTACACCTTAGGAGGTGTTGTGCTTCAGTTCAAAGGCGCTTCAGATCGCCCTCACGAAGAGAGCGATTCAAAGCGCCATCGAAGTATTTTTGGGTTTCCTTAGAGGGCGTTGTCACAATGTTCGAAGGCGTTGTTACACGCTCTATAAGAGAGACAATTCAAAGCGCAACAGCGCAGAGATAGGCGCTAAAACCCCTAAATTTCTTGTTTTACACATTCGGTGGGATACTAAGGAAATATTTGTCTAAATTCAACAAATTTGTCAATCCAAGAGATTTCTTTGCATCCAGATGAGACATGCGTTTTGGTACTTTTTTTTATTCAAGTTATCGGAACTTTCACCATAAATAATACAAGCGGTAACTTTCTAGTCACTATCGCATCGTTGAGGTATTTTACTCACAAACATGCCTGTTGCTGTGTCCATCAAAATACACTGCCCGCGTATGAATTTAGGCTGCATTATTTCTAAGCCCTCGATATTTTCTACTTATTGAATATGTTGAATTATAACATCTTCAGTTGAAAGAACGGCATTATCTGAGAGCACAATATTTTCAACCAGCAATTGCACACAATAGGCTGCAGACAAACAAATAGCTAATACCAGCACTATTTTACCAAAATCAGAGTAAACAATTGAATCGTTATTTCCCTTGCCCGTAGAATACTGAAACGTTGTTATTCTTATATCCTTGAATAGCATGTGGTGATAAAAAAGACACCTTGATGGTTGAAGACCATTTATCTCTGGAACTATCTCTCATTCGGACTTAGTTCACAAATTTGACTTGCACATAGCAAAATAAAGTTATCAGGGCGCTTAAATGTAATAAATCTTTGGTCCAAAACATCTTGGAATTGGTAAGGGAAATTCGTGTTTATTCTCAGCAATATAGGTTTCAATCAATTGATGCCAAATAACTGTGATCGCGATGTGATGGTATTTCGTCAAACTGTAACGGAATAGCCATTTAATAATTAGTTTTCGAAGTAACAATAACGCACGGAAGTGGCGGTATATATAAGAATTTCTAGACGCTGAGATTTCGATGTCGGGTGTGTGAATATGCGCGTAGAGCCGTACAATGTAGTTAGGTCGAAACTAGGTAGGATATCTATGGTATGATATCGCGTAATAGTACATTCATAATAATTAACTATAAATTATCATGTTTTTATTTGAGAGATCAGGGAACCGTGCAAGGCGCTCCAAGGTGTTGCGACAGCACTGTAGGCATCCGTTCAAGGACAACTTCAGGAGCGCTGGGCGCCTTCAGGAGCGCTGGGCAACGCTGTGGACGGAGCTTTTCAGCACTCTCGGAGCGCCTTACAACGCCTCGTAAGGCGCTTCATAAAACACCTTTAGCTTTCACAACTTCACCATCGAAGCGCCTTCACAGGCGTTACTAGGGAGTTTGCGAGACGCTGCGAAACGTTTAGGACGGTGTTCTGAAGGCGTACCAAAGGAGTGGAAAAAAACGCCAGGGGAGCAGCTTCCGGGCGTTCCTTCGCGAGGTGTCTATGCTCGACAACAGCTTCTCCAGCCATCCTGCTGGTGTCCTCAGGTCTGAAGTGTAGCTGAAGTAACTTCCCTTAACCACTGTAAGAGCATTGTTGTAAAGCAAGGATAAAGCCACAGTTTTGGGAATAAAAATTATTAATCAGAGCATTAATAATGTAATAGAAAATAACGTAATAGCACCAGACTCTGCCTCGTAAAGTGCATCCTGATAGTAACCCCAGAGCAGATTTTTCTTTTGGTTAACCCATAATAAGCCAATTTTATTTATATTATTATATAAAAGTGTAAACGTTATAAGTAGTTGAATAAAATATGCTGTGATAAAGATTCCTTTTTATTCCGAGAGCATTCAACGGGGAGTTATAAAAATATAGTTCGCACTAGCTCAGCGGCATTTATTTTCTTGGGATTCAACATTGAATTGATCGTAACCGCTTGTTATAAAAACCAATACTATTCGCGCATTCCATTTAAAAGCCTCCGACCTTATACTATGAGTTTATACTGCAGGATAAAATATAGCGGTATTTTAAGGTATCTCCTCCATAGCTTTGGTAGGTGACTGACAATGAGTATGGGAAGGGTGGGAGAGGAAGGAATTGGATGTAGATAGTTGGACGAGTGGAAGATCACCAAGATAAAACATTTAAAGGGAGTACAGGGGAGGGAAAGGTAAAAAGGTACGCCACCAGTGAGAACGTCACAGATTAAGGGCGGGTTTACGATCGACGTTTCCTTACGTATAGTGAAAAGGACGGTGTCTTTCCCGACGCTTGCTGACCGTTATGCTGTTGAACCTATTACGATGGCCGTACGTTGACCGGCCGTCAAATTAGGCCAATCCTAACCTGTAATGGCAGGATTTACGACTGACGTTTTCTGACGTGATGAAAACGGAGGATGGCGTTCAATCTTTCGTCGTCTTTCCGTCAAGGAGGAATGATTTAAGATTTACGGGAGTATCAACGTCAAATACTAATTGTTTAAGCAAACGGATTCTTTACGATTGCCAAGCATTTTTTTCATACGTATTTGATAATAAAAAACATAAATAATAAGAAAAAAAATACTGACAATTATTGCTTGAAGAAGGTATATTATTATTTATGATGGAATTAAAAGTAAAATGGACTATCTGGAAATGAAATTGTGTAATATTTATAAAAAAAAGCTCTCCTCTGATGGGCTGATGTTGACTTAGCATGAAGGGAAACCTAGACTTCGACAAAGTTCGCAAATCGTCCATTGACAGCGCTGTCAAGCTCCACTACCCAATAGCATAAGATATAGCATAAGTATTTTTGGGAGCCATTCGCTTACTAATAACTTGTTCCTCACTTGAAGCGCATAGCAGACAAAAGCCCTTCTAGTCTCGGAGGTTTTCCATGTCGCACTGATCCATCGTCGATTGATCTGCTACAGAGAGTAAAACAAGGCATCACTGTTAACTGAGAGATAGAGGGTTT
This sequence comes from Pyrrhosoma nymphula, assembly GCA_963573305.1. NCBI lineage: Eukaryota > Metazoa > Arthropoda > Insecta > Odonata > Coenagrionidae > Pyrrhosoma > Pyrrhosoma nymphula. Next base: position 60,753,055 of record OY754339.1, on the reverse strand, counting down.
AAGTGCATTGATGGAAGTACATACTTCTACACAGACAATGGTTCTCAAAAAAAAGGTCATATGGACTCGTATTCAACTCTCTGACGGTGCTCCCTCGTGAATAATCAATGGACGTCATCACATGGCCAATATCGACGCAGACATGACTCGATGAAAGAAAGAATTATCCGCATCGGGAGAGGTCCAGCTTTAAAGGACGAATGAAAAATGCAGCATGCTAAAATCGTACAGTGTAGAGGATGTTATCGTATCCGAAGGTAGAATAGAATTCGATCATCGGTAGTATTCAAAACAGGAATAGAGATACGATACCTACTTATTTTACATCCGGTTCGTGGATCCAACGGTCAATCACAGGAGAGAAGACTACAGTGATTCCCAGAGTGTGGAGGGACGCCGCGAAATATTGCAAAAGCTTCATAGTGAATTAGTCTTATTAAACACAGGAAAAGGAAGTCGCATGCAGAAAAAGAAGTTACTACAGTGAAAGAAGTATTTTTAACAGAGAAAGAAGTCACATATTTTTGTTGAAAATCTTAAAATGATCGAACTACCATAAGATGCGTAATTGCGTAGTTAGAAACTACAAAATGCCCCAAAGAAAAAGGAAAATGTTTCAAAACTCGCCGAAGGGAAATTTTCTAAAACTATACAATGAACCGTCGTATTTGCAAAAGTATCTTGTATAATAATGACACTGCTATTTACCAAGACAAATGATTCGTTGAAACTTCTTGTGACGTCGATAGCCGTTGGTAGGGATGATAGGCAGTGAGGTGGATCGAAAAGGCTGAACCTAAGAGGGCTCTTCCCTTTAGCCAGCATACCACTGCCCGCGACCCATCACTAGTAGGGTTATGCGGTGGGTATAATTGTAGCATCTCTGCACTTAAAAAAACGTTCTTGCGCATCTCCACATAAAGATATTGTTAATGACAGCAATGCTTTTTTTATCATAACAGTGCAAATGGCGTTAGATCCAAATCTTTATTTATTTTGCGAACCAATGTCGACTGAAGAACTGGTTGTCAATTTTGCAAAGCAATATTGATTGATTCTGTCGGATCATCTGCTTCAACAACAACAATGGGTTGCTTGTGCAAATATTTAAAATTGGTACGGTAATCAGTACAGCCATCAAACCTTAAACCATCAACAAATTTTCGTCAATAACTGGCGTAAATACTCAGAGAATTGAAGCGAATTGGGGTCACGTTGGGGAAACGGAACTCTAGCGTAAGATGCGCGGAATTTCGGCGAAATTGCTGCCATGACGTCTGTCTGGAAACTGCAGCATCAAGAGAGGCCGTTCTTCGATACTGTTACTGAAATCGGTTGTCAGTTCCCCCTACCGTAGTGTTTTTTCACTTTGCTTGTTTTTATGAACTTTTTCTTACTCTTTGATCTTCGTTTTAGTGATAAAAGTTTCTTGTGTAGGCTTCCGCGGGATGATGAGTATGAAGATACATTTCTTCCGGGTATTACACCGCGTAGGTCCATTGTTCAGGGACGACAGTTTCGCCGGCGTTGCAGTCGGCTTCTTCAGGTCAGTGAAGTGTGGATAGAGAAAAATGCCTACCATTCTTGGACGTCCTTGTGAAAAAGAAGAACGACGGAAGACTAGGTCACGAGGTCTACAGGAAAAAGACTCACACGGAGCGGTACCTACAGCATTCTTCACACCACCATCCACTACAGAAGAACTCTGTAATCAGGACGCTGTTTCACCGAGCCCTCACTATTTGTGACGAGAATTCCTTGGAAAAAGAGAAGAAACACCTGAGGAAAACAATGGAGAAGAATGGCTACCACCGAGATGTGATCCTGAGGGAGGAAAGAAAAATAAATATGGCCCTGACAAGGACCGACGACCAATCACCGGAAGAAAGACCGAAACCTGCCGCGTTCGCCATGATCCCCTATGTTGCGGGAACCACAGAGAGGATTTCACGCGCTCTTAGCAAACGCAATGTAGTCACAAGGTTTAATTGTGTCTCCAAGACCAGAAGCCTTCTCGTCAGAGTAAAAGACCGTGTACCTATGCAGTCGAAGAGCGGAGTGTACGAAGTCACTTGCAACTGTGGGAGTAGCTACATTGGGCAGACCTCCAGATCCCTCAAGTGCCGCCTAATGGAGCATCAAAGGGCAACTAAGAACAGACAAATACGACTCTCTGCCATAGCAGAGCACACATGGACGGGCCCTACCCACAACATCAACTTTGAAGAAGCTAAGCTAATTTCCGAAGAAAGGAGATATTTCCCACGTCTCATACGGGAGGCCATCGAAATAAGCAAGAATGAAGACAATTTCAATAGGGAAGATGGCTATTCCCTAGCGAATGCCTGGAAACGCGTTTTGCGCGGGAAAAAGAAAAACAGCAACAGCCAATCACGATGGACCTAACCCCTACGGATAAGATATATAGGCGGCCAACATTCTGCATCCACACTTCACTGACCTGAAGAAGCCGACTGCAACGCCGGCGAAACTGTCGTCCCTGAACAATGGACCTACGCGGTGTAATACCCGGAAGAAATGTATCTTGATAAAAGTTTGTTATTATTTGGAATACAAATTGGGATGTGGAGACATTCAACACATGAGTAAAAAGCATTTTCTGAATGTGGATACGGACATGCTGCACTAACACCTATGCGGCGTTCTGACACACTAGAACGCGATCTTTTTATAGCGTGCAAATATGCAAATGACGCACACATGGATGAAAGGAGGTTTTGAAGAATATTGCCCGTTACACCCGATACTTGATCCAGCAAAAAACCTTGTATGCTAGCGGTACTTGATATTGAACATGGAATCTAGTGTGGTTTGAGACGTCCTAGAAGGCTTCGTAGTACGATCAATGAACTTGTACTGCCGAGGAAGCATCATTTAATTTTTTCCTCATCGCAGCGCATGTCTACCGTAATTTTTAAATAACCAATCCGTAGCAATGGGCGACCAAGACAACTGTCAGGAAATTTTCATCCATTGTTTATTCAACAGCTGGGAAAGTACTATTATCCGCAAAGAGATAAAGGTGTTCAAGATTTCGAAAATTAAACTGGCACAGCGACTGCAGAAGCTAACGCGATAGGTCAAAAGTCAGTAGGTGCTGCAGGGAGCGAGTAGAAAACTAGTAGCGCATGAATTGCCATATAAGTAGCTCAGTGATTATGATAGCGCTCATATATGTTAATATGTTCATTTCAGTATCCCGCGGTATTGGAAAGCTTTCATACTAGCAAGGATTCTCGAATTTATATAGTCGCCGTGTGAAAAGGGATAAGGCTTGGCCGGTCGCCAATGATAACAGAAAACAGGATTTATATTGTTTTCGATGTTTTTATAGATATACTTGCTTATGTTGTTTAAAATGTATTCATTGTTGCTTTACTGATTTTATTGTTGCCATTATTGTTCTTTTCAATGCTGTAATTGTTGCTTACTGATGTTAATGCTGCCATAATTGTTGTTTTCACTGTTGGCATATTTGTTTTTATTGCGAATTAATAATCTCTAGCCTCTAGCATATAGAAAATGGCGTCAGATGGTTGTGAAAAGAGGATTTTTTTCCTGGAAGAGCTGAGATTATTCTTTCCTTTCAAGAGACATTTTCATTCGCTCTTCTTGTTTTTCTTATGTTACCAGTGAGTGTAAAGTGCTCTCTCTCTCTCTCGCTCTATTGAGGGAGAAAGCCCTTAACTCTTCTGGAACTCTCATCTTTATTCGATCCGGTATCTTACCCGCCTCTTCGATTTTTCAACACTGCTCTTGACTTTAAAAAATGAATGTGTATGAGCTGCGGGTGAAAATGCCAAGTAAGGATTGTATCCTGGAGGTAGTTGTACTATAGTAATAATGATCAACTTCTGAAAAGCGATTTAAAATGGCGATCATTAGCAACTCCTTGAGTATTCTTTCCAAAAAAAATAATTTTTATTTGCCAGTCTGCACGTAAAAATTATGTTACCGCATATCCAGTTCATAATACAGCTAAAATGAAAGATTTTATGCCAAGAAATGCTGCTGACTGCTTTTGACTTTGAGTATGTGTAGGGACACGGTCCGCGGAAACGGTTGTCTTCATAGCAACCCCCAGGTGTGTGAACTCAGATATATAGTATGGCTGCCGACAATGCAGCGAAAGACTATGCTAAAGAAGTATCTATATTATTTTGTAGAAGTCTCATATCTGGTTTTAATGATATGAATTTGAATTGTTTAAACGAATGTAGTAGTTTTTGGAAAAGGATTAATGACGGATAAGACGCCATTAGCAACTAATTATGGTTGCTTTCAACAGGAAAGCAAATGGAAAATTAACTTTACCTTTAAAACAAATTTTTAGGAAAATTATTATTTTGAAATTTCATTCAATTCAGCACTTTTGTAAGAGCCTTAGCAACCCGTCTCATTAGAACGTTTTAATAAATTTATCACCCGCAGAATTTAATTAATTTATGTTTCATATTTAAATAATAGTAAAAATATTGTTTGAAATGCTGCTAAAGAAATATTTCTTTGAATATATTACTGCTTAGTAATATAAAATTATAATTTTCATCTTACTTAGCGTTAATGGCGCCGGAGAGAGAGAGGCGGGACCCCAGCGGGCATTAATAGTAATATGCGATGATAAAATATTCGTTACAGTAGAAAAAAAAAAGAAAATGGAAGTATTCTGTGCTATAACCGCACGTTCACAACTTGAGCATGCGACAAGCAGTACGTTGATAAGGTATTGACTACCGCGCGGTTCATGAATGGAGCAATTAGCATCGCGTGCTCCTGCGAGCGAGACATGTAATGAACGTCATTGAGTCGGAAGATGGCCTTGCCTCATTGTGGGAGTCCCTGAAGAGGATATGAACATGGCGGAACGTGAAATTGAGCGCACTAATGAATAAAAAAACTACTGTCGGTAAAAAAAAATGGTAGAATGATCTCCAGTTTTGAATGCTATAGTATATGAAAGGCCCTCATTCATAATCTCTGGTGAAATATTTTATCGGTATGGGAACCGAAGTTAACACGTAACAAATAAAACTCAAACTCAGTTTGTTTGAACGCTATAGACATTCAAACCCCTTGACGGATTTGAACAAAATTTAGCACATGTGTTCCTTATAGGCTATATATTGAAAAGGGCCAAGGACCCCCATGGGCCCATTTGTTTTCCCTTTTTTTTTAGCAAACTTTTACTTCCATGAGAAATGCATTGGATTCGGTGCTGAGGTTTCTTTTTTTCGTCTTGAAATTACTTCCAAACGTATTATACGCTTGATATATTTATTTTTGCATGATTTAAAAAACATAGTTTTTAATTCTTGCATTCTTTTTTCATATATATTTCTTTTAGCCTGAAATGTGTTGAGCTTTTGCCTGAAAAATCGTAATTGTTTGGAACTATTTCAGCAGTAGAAATGTGTGCTCACATGGCAACCGCACCATAGACTTAAGTTATGCTCGTTATGCTTATCTTATGCTCGATGCACGAACGACTTAGGCTAAATGATCGTTGTAACAGAATTAGCGCGAGATTATACTTGAGATATTTTTGGAGATATGAATTTTGCACGTCACATTGCTATGATTCTTTTAATCCAATGCAAAAATTTTATTTTTTCCCTTTCCTATTGCAATTCAACGGGTACCATCTCTAATATATTAATATATTACATAGAATAATAAATTTCCAGGGGATATTTATTCTGTAACCTTCAGTTTATTATCTGGAGTTGCTTTTTATAGTTGTCTCATACACATTATTATTTTTTCTCCATGAAGTTACACCATGTCTTAACAAAGAATAAAAAATGCATGATAAACTTTTACTGACATACCTGCATAAACATACTTCTGACTGGGATACATTTCAAAGTTACTTTGCGTCCTTTACAGTTTAATTCATGCAAATTTCCTATGAATTTTAATGTACATTCAATTATAATGCTCAAATACTTCTAATTTAGTAGTATTTACTGTGAGACGAAGCTCGACACTTGAATTCGTCTTTAATATGCTAAAAAATAATATTTTTTATGGTATTTAGAAGAAAAGCAGAGTGAAAAACCTTCTTTTCTACCTTAATCCTTCAGAATGATTTTGAAATGTCTCAACTCTCCTATGATTATCACACCATCAATCCAATATGATGTACCGTGTCATCAGTTTGGGGATAAAATGAATTTTTGAAACACCTACCCACCTTCACCAATCTTTTGTTTCACAAGAATTCGAGAATTGATATTTTGCCCAATTGAATTTCCCCAACTGATTCTAGTGATATACAACTTGAAAAAAAAAACTAACTTATAATCATACTCCTGCACCATATTTATTGTCACAACACATGAATTTCTAAAGTAACGTCATTCTAGTTGAATATAAGCAGGAATATTTGTTGTTATTAATTCTGCTTTTCTTCCAAACTTACCAATCACTGATTCGATCATTAATATTTCCATCCGTTGAAATCCGACCGAATTTTGAAGTCATATAGGGGGAAGGTATTTGAAATAATTTCGCTAAATAAAGCAGTATTTTACTGTCGGGAGAATATTACTTTAATGCAACCGGGATTTATTTTCCTTCGCATGGATGAGGGTTCTTTGTTTATCATTTTATTATCCACATGTTTGTATATGTATATGTTTTGTATCTATGTGTACAATGCATATGGCATCTGATTTTATTTGCTATGGGAAAGGAAGAGAATAAGGTTTATGGTTGGGATGAAGAGAGGTCGGCCGTTTGTTCAGCTGAAGACAGAAATTATGTAAGGAAGAAAGGGACTGCGCCAATGAAAAGCTAGCGATATTTCAACTGTTCCCTTTAAACCTAGCTCGACTGGTAGATTGCTCTAGTATCAAATAATATAATACGTAGAACGATCTCCGATTGTAATTTTTGAAGGCGATTTTATGAAGAGAAATAATTACTTGTTGAAACAAAATTGAAAATCACGTCGTAGCAAATCCACCCATTACTCACTTCTCTGGCTACGAAATCTGTTCTCCTTTTTCGGTTAACAAACAAACGCGTAATGACAAAATCTCGAGTGCAACAGCACCCGCGACCATGGTAGATCATTAAATAATTGAATAACAGTCTATGCATTGATTTCGTATCCATAGACTTGAATAGAGTTAAAGCCATTTTTAGAAGTTCTAAATCGTAAATAAACTATCTAATGTGCAAAAATTACCCATTTTTTATGAATGAAATCCAATTAAATAAAACTGATGATCTGATGAAACCAAATTACATAAAAACCCAAATTATGAAACCCAATTTAATAATTTTTTTACATGCGAAAATAATTAGTACCAAGATTTTGTGAAAAATCGTCGGAGCCGTTTTCGAGAAAAATGTGCGAGCAAGCAAACATCACTCATATTAGAGAATTTTAAAATGATCCTACTCGTGTACTGTAAATATCGGTGATATTTTTTATTACAGAAATTTCTACTCTCCATGACAATTACACTATGATCCGATTCCGGTGGCGTAATTTTTATGGTATTTATTTACACTTGATAGCATAGTCTCTATGTTCCATAGCACACATGTAACATATCATACAGCTGGATGCTGTCTGTCCAACCTCCTTCTCCAAGCCTCCCATCCCCCTACTGTTTCTTCCGCTAGCTCTCTATTTTCCGTAGGTTTTCTAATTCCTTTCATCCTCGGCTGTCTAGGTCGACCTCGTTTGTTTCGTCCAGGAGGAGTCCACTGGAATATTTCTTTGGGTTATCAGTTTTCTGGCATTCTCGACCAATGAGCAAACCATCGCAGTTTTTTCTTCTCAATTCTGTCGATTACCGTCTCTGTCGTTCCCATACGATTGCAGATATCCTCACTAGTAACTCTTTGTGTGCAGGATACCATAGCAGTTCTTCCAAGGTAATCCATTTCAACAGATCTCAATCTTCTTTCTAGTTATATGGTGATCACTTAGGCTTCACAGGCACAACACAGCACGGGTTCTACAAGTGTTTGACCGATTTATCTCTTATTTTTCGTTGATATATTTTTATCCCACCATAAGGAATTGAGCAACCGCTATTTTTTTACTTTCTTGAATCCTATGTTTACTTTCTCTCTCTCCTAGAACATTTTTATTAATTATAGCACCTTAACATTTAAATTCCTCCTCTTGATTAAACCACTGTTTCACTGTCGATCAGTATTTCGGATTTTTCTTCACTATTGATTACTAAATACTCCGTCTTTTTCAAGTTTTCTCTTAACCCCCATTTTTCATATTCAGAGTATAATCCCTTCATCATAAACACCAAGTCAAATGTATCCTGAGCCAGAACTCCTTGGTCGTCAGCAAAGTTAAGAGTCAGTAACTAAGCGTAAGTTTTCAAAATAGAAAACTCCTGGCAAACAAATATAAAAAACAGACGGAATACGTACTTACTGCTAAAAAAATTGGTGTAATTTGCATTTTTTTTAAATCACCAAACCTTTCCCTCCACTATGACGCAAAGCTCTCCACGATCCACGAGGAATTCTAGATTCGATATTTCAATTCCATTTCAATTAAATTAATTTATTAACGTGGGCCTTTCTGGCCCATGAGACAGTTTTACATAGAGATTACATTTTATTTTATTACAAAAAAGGAAAAAGTAATTAAGAAAGGTATAACAAATAATATAATAATAAAAAAAGAATACAGCATTAAGAAAAATAATATAATATAAGAAAATTAATAAATACAAAAAATTTACATTTATCTCATCAACTGTGCACTCGCCAGTATTCAGCTTCAATATGTACATACTTATCACGCATATTGAAAACATCCTTCTTAAGTACATATTTACACAATATTTTCCAAGTTAGGTAGGATTCATAACTATGATAGGTAGTACAGTTCGTAAATATATCAAAGAACAAAATTACATGTATACATTCTTTTCCACGTAAATTATTGGAGCAGCAAGATTAGTTGTGTAGGTAGCTTCCATGCGTTATTAAGAAGTAGCTTGTACACTTTGGACTTTGGAGACGCTCGTATTAGTTGTAAGTTTCTTATTTCTGACGGTAGTGAATTCCATATTCTAGAACATCATCTCCCCTCCTGTCTTAGTCTCGTTTGGAATAACATTATATCGTGTTTGCTCAAATGATTAAAAGAATTAGGAGGAGAAGGAGTGAGACGTATACAGGTTCCCCCTCCCACTAGCGGGTGGCATCTCGTGTGTTCATTCAAGTGCATGGACCGCCAGGAGAGAGGGACTAAGGTGGGGACGCAGAGTGAGACAGCCAAGCCTTGTCCTCCATTTTATTGCCAGTCCTCCATCTCGGAAATATGTCACAGGTTGAGCGACCTAATTCTCCGACCTGGGACTCCTCTCCACACCTTGACCCGATTTTGCTGTGCAGAATGCGGGAGCAGGGGAATGGACGGGCGGGAGAGGTAGGTGGGTGGTGGGAGGGGGTGAGAGGTTAGGTTAAGGAAGGAAGGGGCTGACCTCACGTCGTCTGTGACCTACATCGACGTCGGAAGGGAAACGTTTCCACAAAATTTTCTGCGCAGTACAAAGCAAATGATGCCAGACGACGCATAGCCTAGTAAAAAAAAGAAAATGGGTGGGTAACTATTTCCGAAAGGTCGTTCAAGAAGATGAGAGAGACTGGTGTACTAATTAATGTCCTGGTATAATTAGAATGTTGATTTCCTGTGATGTGTATTACGTGTATTTGTATTCGTTCATTGAAATGTCGCTAAACGTGATGAGATACACTTCGCAATGCCACAGGTGTTGCTGTTTAAGACACTATTGAGGAATACTTTTTCCTATTCTAAATAGAGATCTTATTAGGAATTTATCTTTAAAATTGAAACAGTTTAAATGAGCAAGAAGTGAACATTGTAGTATTAAGGACGCAAAAAAGCTTTTACCGGGTTCGAATCCCGGCTGGGAAGGATTATCATCTCCCAGGGCAGGATGAGTACACCCAATGTTACCGGTTTAAATACCTGAAGTAAAAGTCTATTAAAGATGTTTTAATTATAACTTTTAATAAATAAATTAATAAATTAAAAACGTTGTCTTATACAACTAAAAGTTTCTGTGATTAACTAAATATACATATATGTTTGTGACTTCAACTTGGCTTATTTGTTTCACGCTTGCTTGCTTGAAATGTCTTTTGATAATCGAAAGTTTTTGTCGTGATCTTATAAAACGTATTCATCATTATTAGTCATTTAATTCTACTGTTTGTCGACTGTAGACCTCAATTCTAACATGTCCCCTGCTAGCTCTCTCAGGATCGTGTATATATCCCGTTTTAGTTGGCCTAGATCTATATCCCTCAGTCTTCCTCCCTTTTTATTAAGTTCCTTACAATTTCGTTGTGTCTCAAAGAGTTGGCTATCCATTTGGACTTTGTCTTCCTTTAAGTGCATAGCATATTTGGTTTTCTCCTCTCCTATTCATTAGCACACCTTCTCATTTCTGATCCTATCCGTTCATTTGATCTTCAGCATCCGCCTCCAGCATCAAGTTTCGAAAGCATTGATTCTCTTCGGTTCTATGGTTCACTCCTCTGTGTCATCTAATACTTCACGCGAGGGGTTCCAGGTACTGCATAATTAAAGAAATCGAAAAAAAGTTCCTTACAAATTCGCTGTGCCTCCTCCTACCTCCTAAAGTGTCGTGCAATTATCGATTTGAAATGATTTTATTTAATAATATAAGATCAATTATTTATATTAATATTGCAATTGAAGGAGGCTGCATGCTCACATCTAGGTCAGGGAGCAAATCCTTAAAGCACAAAGCAAACGATACTAGGCGACGCAGTCTAGTTAAACTATCCTAGAGGTCGTCTGGGTTAGACGAGGCTGGTTTCAAATTAATTAGGTAGGCTATTGAGATTCCCCGCGAGACATATTACACCCCTCGGACCAAAACCCACCACCCACACAGACTCAACCTCGTTACCACATTCTTCCCTGGCTCCCATAAAATCAAAAGCATCCTCCGCGATTTATACCCAATTTTTAAAGAATAATAATTCCACTGCCTTCCTATTACCCTCATGACCCACAGTATCTTTTAAGCGTCCCGCAAATCTTCGTGATATCTTAAAATCCACGAAACCCACCCTTCAACCGACCCTTCTCCACCGCTCTCCTCAACTTGCAACCACCCTAAATGCAAATACTGCTCCCTCCTCAGCTCTTCTGCTCCGCTCTCTTACGACAGATCTTCCTCAGCAGCCAACTGTACATCCACCAATATCATCTACCATCTCTCATGTAATTTCTGCCCAGCATTCTACATTGGCGAATGTACTACCACGCTCTCCATATGATTGAATGGACACCGCCACTCCACCAAATGTCCACCCTTCATTGATCCCATTCCTAGACATACCGCTTCCCATCGCAAAACCTTCAACATATGTTAAATTGACATATGCGTTTTTTAGGTGTTGATTGATATATGATGTTTAATGTGATATTTTTAATGGTCAAAAGCTAACATGCTACCATACATAATTCCATTCACTTTGGCTCTCTTATTCACTTTCATCAAACATGACAATTCACAATACATTAATTCTACCAAGACATAAAATCTTCACTCTGTTGAGTTGTGATTTTGGACGTATCAGCATTTAGCTCTTTGCCACAGGTTTCTCTCTCTCTCTCTCTCTCTCTCTCTCTCTCTCTCTCTCTTTACATTAGAAGCCCTCCCCTAATTAGCAACTAACATCGAATTGAGGACTTGCGAGATGGCATTCATTTGAATTTGAAGAGAATTCGAATCGTTGGGGCTAAATTTGGCCCACTGTACAATTGTAACCTCCCGCTCCTCACCAGTAACCGCTCCCGTCCCCTTCCCGTCCCTCCTCCTCCGAGGTAACAGATCACTAGTTAGTCTCTTGTTACCCACGATGGTGGCATGACCGCCAAAACGTCCCGTACAATTTTTGTGAGTGCCCATCTTTTTATTTTCGTGCACCCTCTGTTTGTACAAAATATTTATTACATACATATATAGCCTTCGCTGAGAATCACGATGCACGCGCGGGCACTTTGATGGAAGAATATCAATGAATGATCGTGCTCATGATTATTCTGGCTCCATCTCATGAGAGATTCCGATATTCCATGGTACCGTGAAAACCGCTATATTCTACATCCTTTAGCGAGTTGCAAAGTCAAGAAAAAGAGATAGAATAATGATGTTTATTCTATTATTCATGAATAAAACTTTGCCAAAGTGGAAACTAGACCTTGTCCCAGTTTTATGATGTCCGATTTTAAAATAGTTATATAATGCCTGAAGAGATTAAAATGGGTGCAAATGCTGGAAAGAAAGTCTTGAAAAGTAGTATGTAAACATTATATCACGGAATGAATGTTGGTGTTTGGATTCAAAAATTTTAGTACACAAAAGGGTACTCATTTCCACTTAACTGTATCGTTGTGAAACGTGAGAATACCAGGATAAGCAAACGAGTAGGCTAAATGCACTGGATATATGGTAATTGAGAAGTTTTTGCGTTAATAGTAGTATGGATAGGGTTAGAAATGAGTGAGTGCTAAAAGAACGTAGAATAGATGCTCCAAAAATTGCCTTATATGAAAGGAGCGTGCTTCGTTGGTTTAGTCATTTCATCAGAATAGGTAAAAGTCGAATAACGTAGCAGATTTATTTATTTCTTGCCTTTTATTTTGGGCAAAATCAGAGCTACTTAGCCCTCTCTTACATTTAAGCCTAGACATTAAATTAACACCCATGCCCTGAGTGGAAGAAAGTCCTACCAGGTGGGACTTGAACCCGCGATCTTCGGATTAGCAGGTAAACCCCGCCACCACCGAGGCCGGCAAATCTACGAGGTTAGACGAGGCTGTATGATTGAGGAATGGATGGCGTGATAAGAAGGTACAGACTGAGAACATCAAGGGTGAATATGGTGGAAGATGCTCTTAAGAGAAGGTATATTCGGAGTCGACAAAACTGGAGGGCTGTATGCAGCAATGCATGATGGGTAGCTGAAGAAAAAGAGGTGTGCAAGGAAAGTGTGGAGGATATTATGAAAGCAGGAGTCAGTTTTACAGGTCAAACACGGAGAGTTATTTTTTTTGACTGAACCTGCCAAAAAGGAATGGCGCGATGGGTATGTACTTATGTATTTATGTGTAGTAAACGTCAATTTCTGGATGACGTTTAACAGATATTTAAAACTCTTGGGAGTAAGATTTTTAAGATGGTACATTATTAGACCTTTACGCTAACTTTCTTTATCATTTGCGTTTATCATAACCCTTATCTTAACTGTGAGCACGGGTTTTGTATGCATATTACATCAGTCTGTTGGTTAGTTGACGTGAGCTGTGTCTGTGATAGAACTTATTACCTTGGGCTTTCATGCCAAGAAAATATTCAACCAGAAATTTAAAACTCTGGCCTTTGGGTGCAGAGGAGGATTTTTAATAGTTTTGTTTTCATGGGAAGTTCCACGAAAGACATTGGATCACAATCAGCAGGGTAGTAGAATAGTAAATTGATTATGAGGGGAAGACGTACGTAAAATGAGAGAATAGATGGAAGTATACGGTACGATAGCAAAGGGGAATACCGAAATTATTGAAATGCGCAATCGGTCATATTGAATGGATCGGTCGTGCAGCTAATACGCTGAAAACACTGATATTAGAAGTGGAATTTCCACGGAAAAATAATTGTCTAGAAAAAATTCGCAAAATAAGTTATTCTAGAAGTGATAGTTTATTTAGTAATAGTTAATTCAATAGAGTAAAAATAAAAGTAAAAATAAATAAAATATTTCTGGTATGCTAAAACAAAAATAAAACACAAATTGACAAGACGAACAGAGTACCTATCAGGTGCACTAGAAGATATGATACGGAGGAATAAATCTGCAGCAAAAGAAATGAAAGCTGTAATATAAAACCAATATGGGTTAATAACTTATGGCACAGTAGCTAGAGCGACAAAAAACACGCACAGATCGATTATGTACTAGGAATATCCAAATCCCAATTATTGAGAATAATTTCTCGTGTGCCATAGGGCTACGAGATAAAACAGCTTTTATTATAAGAAATAAATTGGTAAATTGCAACTTTTCCCCCTTATATCAATAGATGTTAGTAATACAAATATGTTTTAAACGCTTCACGCAAATCTGTATTTAAACAAAAATCACTTCAGCCACATAAACTCGATAGAAATGGTGCTACGTCTAGCTCCCAAAATGTTTATGGCTGGAAAAAGATTTTATCAAAAAATATTGTCGTCAAATAATCTGCTCATTCTGTACTTAAATTTTGTTTCTTGGTAGTTCAGGAGTTATTTCATGGGTGAAAATAACAGTTTTATGAAAGAAATACAAACAAAAAGGTGATATTCCGTAATTTTTTGGACTTGCCCTGTCGTGATGGAATCTTCTTTCACAGCTCTGCATTTTGCAGTGAATAAACCCGCAAAAATCATTCAAATAATAATTTTCAGGATTGCACCTTGAGAGGGTGGATGTCGTGCATCGACTTTTCTCGTGATTTCAGTCCAAGAGAGCGACAGGAAATTTGGATATGCCAATCTCAGTACCCCACAACAATACCACCAAGGAAAGTATTTCCCTATTGCGGCATTGCAGGGTGGAAAAGCAGCCTCGTAACAATTGGGATGATCAAGACTAATTACTGAGTGGGGTGCAATTTTTCCTAAGGGTTCGGTCCATTTAGCATTTTCGTATGGCTTGTCCTGGGAAGACGGAAATGACCAAGTTCCCCTGCTCTTTGTGGTGAAAAAAATAGAGAATCTGTCATCCATTATCCTTTCCGTTTACGTATATATATATATATATATATATATATATATATATATATATATATATATATATATATATATATATATATATAAACTATGCCACTATCGCGTGTGTGATTTTCCACGAACTCGTATATATATATATATATATATATATATATATATATCTTTTTCCAGAGATTTCAGTTTTTTGTGCGGGTGCTCTGGTAGATATATTTCTCACCGATATTTTTTTCTTACTTCCTCCGTCCCTTCCTCATTCCTCTCTTTCCGAAAGAGAAATAATTTTGCCAACGAGCTGCACTTACGAGGGAACGATAATTTATTTGCCAAGGTTTTTTTTCATGTTTGTCTTGTTTTCTCGTTCCATCCCCGATTGCTTCCATTTCCATTCATTTTTCCTCCCTCTGTCTTGGTACTTTTCTGAGAGCTGTCTAGATGGTTCTTGAGCGTTTACCACTTCTCTACTCACTTCGAGCCTGAACGAAGTGGGCTGGAAGCCAAGATATTAATTCCGTGAGTGCAACAAAAAAACAGGAGAGGGTGAAAGTTAGAAAAGACAGCTTTGACGCTCCCGAAGGCGAGCCCCTCTAAAACGGTACTTAATTTCGGATTGGTTCATTGATCCCCCGAATGTCGCAGAATGTGGCAATCCATGATGTGTGTGGTCCACAGGTTGTTTTTATTCCATATAAGTGTAAAAAATTTTGAGAATAAGACACAGACTATCTATGAATAAGAGTCATGATCTCAGACTTACTACTCTAAGATCTACTTAAGGTAGTTTGAGTGAGATAGTACCCTAGTCTCGAATTTTATTTTTTAATTTCAGCGTCTGTAAGAAGTATGAAGTAAATATTGTAAGGACCAATGGTGCAAAAATATAATTATATATGACAAAAGTTCTCAATAATTAAATAAATGCAATCACATATATCTCTAACTTGACTCATTTTTTCACGCAGTACGGTGAAATAGCCTTCACAATGGAAGGTTTTTTTGCGACTCCGTAAAAATTACTAAGGTAATTGATTAATTTTTATAAATGCATAGTTGAGAAAACATACAAACTACACACCGTTAGTAGGACTTCACTTTTTTCCGGCGAATGGTGGCAGTAAATTTTTCTCGGGTTTTCATCCGGGTAATCTCCTCAATCTCCATCGCTAGCGACGTTTCGATGAAATCCTTTTTCATCGTCCCTGATGACCATGAAAAAAGATTTCATCGAAACGTTGGCAGCGATGGAGATTTAGGAGATTACCCGGATGAAAACCCGAGAAGAATTTACTGCCTACACACCGTTAGTTTTTTGACAAAATCCAGGTGTTAGAAGTTCTTAATTTTTTCAATAATCTCCCTCTGGAGCGCACAGCCGTAATCCATCCGGATGTAAAACAGCTTGTATTTTCATGTAACTTTGTCGAAAAGTAGTTCGGCAAAGGGTTAATATTTTGATATCATTGGAAAGAGGAGAGTTTTTTTCTTTAAAATGAGGTAAAATTCTTCAAATTCTAGGTGAAGTGATGTATCGCTCAAGCTACCTTAAGGGAATACTTTCATAACGTTACCGCACTATCTTTATTTTAATAAATGATTTTTTTTAATATTATGTAAATACAAATCTGGGTACACTTTAGTGTTGACTTCACTTCATAGAATATTTTTATTTCAGCCTCCGTAATTTAATTAAATACACGGTACTTTTCTTCGGCTTAATCCTTTAATTGCAGGAAGCATTTAACCGATTAGTGGCATCATCAGGTACGCAGAGTACAAAGTCAGAGTATATTTGTTTATTTTTTGTTGATTGTTGTCGTAGTCATGAGGGGGAAAGAAATCACGCGTCGTGTAGTAAAAAGATTAAACTGTTGAAAACCAATTACTATCTTATTCAATTACGAAAAATAACAAATATGAGTAATTATTAATTAGGCGCACCTCACTTTGTGACGTAAGTGGGCGCGTGGGGTCTTTTAATACCCCATGCGGAATTATTTATAACTTCGCCAAATTTGTTTATTTTACATTGCTATATTTTACGATAGATACTGAATGTTGGATAATTTGACTTACGTACCTTTAATATTTTTCTATTAGTTTTTCCTGAAAAGGTTAACTTCGACAGCAATTTTTGTTATAAAATATTGCGTTTGCTACACCCATGGGGTCTTTAAAGACCCCACGCGCCTACTTAAGGGATATGATTTGGAAGTTCAAGGAAATATGTATTTAAATTATAAATGAAGCGCTCTCCATTATTTCGGATCTTCACCGCGGTGTACTGACTTGGGTTGACAACAGTTTCACTGGTGTGCCAACCCGAGTCTTCATACCGATGGAGTTGGATTGCAGTTTTGGCGAATGAAGCCATGGAGACACCAAATATATAGTCAGGAATGACCCATATAATTAACACCCATATAAAATAAAACAAAGTAAACAAAAAACTATCGAGACCAAGTACTCGTTTTTAAATAAGGGGGGTATATATGATTGAAACCGGCTGCCTGATGAACTTTTTGAGCCCTTTCCCAAAACCTTAAAATCATTTAGAAGCAAATGACTCAAATATTTAAGACAAAATTAATTTTTATATTGTAACTTATTTTAATCCATCCTTAATGTGTTTTTTTTCATGTAATCATTTGATCAGATTATTTTATGTGCATTCTCCTTTCATTGCCCCCTGGCATTTGGCTACTTTCAATTTAAATTTGAATAAATGAATAAACAAAAATTACTCTAACTTTTCACGGCGAGAAAATCGCATTTAAATGGAATACAGTATTGGAGCATGTAAAATGTGGTTGTTTAAAATTATATCTGGGACGCATTGCTGCAAATAAAGTGTTTATTCATTAAAAAAAATACTTTTCATAGTATTTGTAATTTATTAAAATATTTTTGTCATAAAATTGTTTCGTAATTATTTAAAGACTATAATTTTAAAGTATTTATTAGGTATTTAAACAAAAAAAAATTATTTAGTTAAAAGCACCCAAGTAAGTATCTATAGAAATATCATTTTCCAACTCCACAACGATGGCGACCAATTTCGTAAAAGAGTTGTAGAGTAATGTGTTGAAGTTAGCGCAGATATGAACGCATTAGCTCCCTTTATCGCACGCGAACGACGTTGAATAGAACGATGTGCACTGGCGAAACGTTCCAACAGCCGTAGCATTCTTGAAGTTCACAACAGACCCAGCCGAATGTTTTGTCCACAGCTGCCGAATTCTTTCAGTGTATAAAGCGTAACATTTTAACCACAGAGTAATAAAAAAACTATGCATCATCCATTTTTGTAACCCTTTACTGGACATCAACACATTAACAAAATTCTCGGATGTTATTATCGACGTTCATTTGTTGTTGAGCGCACACCAACTGTGCTCCCGATCTGTTTTGAAGTGCGCTGCCTGATGCGCAGGTTCTGAAACGAATGGAAAAAAAGTGCGCTGTTGTGCTACGGAATGTAAAGCGCCCTCCTTATCTTTTCTTTTCGTATTTTCACTTATCCATCTATTCAGCTATCTCCCTTGTTTCGTCTCCCTCTCTTTACTTCTATTCTGAAAGATATGATCCATGGGAGTTGGATGTAATGTACGCATGTATATATGCATGAATGTGATAAAAAGAGGAATGACGATTTGGTCCAGAGGACAAGGCGAGTAAATGGAAGGAGAAAAAAGGAGAAGAAATGAAAGCAGGATAAGATGAAGGGAAAGATAGAGGCAAGGGATTGAAGATTAAGGGGCGTCTTTGGTGGCGCAGAAAATAAGACTGAGCGGTAGATATTCGAATCAGGGTAGGTGTTTATTCCTTCGTATGTAGGCTACAGCTTGTTTGATGTCTACAATAGTATATTTATTTATTATTCACGTCCAAAAACAGATCGAGGTCAATTTCAATAGACAAATAACAACAATACTCCAAAACAAATAAACAAAGAACCATATACAAAATAACAGCATTTAATAAATTAATAACAAAGTAGAATTTAACAATAAAACAATAGAACAAAATGGACAGAGAGCGAAAGACGAGAGCATATCTAGGATGCGGGAGGAGTGCGACAGATACGGAATGAATGGATTGGATCGAATTCAGGGACACTTTTCAACGTAGCATTGCACGTAGATGGGAGCCTGTAGATAAAAGACCGTTTGGAGACAAGAGACGTGGTGTGGTGCAATGAAATAGGCCATTCAGTCTTGTAGTTCGTGAAGGAACACGTAAGGAGAAAAGAGAAAGATGTTCCGATGGCCTACAGTTTTCATTGACTATTTTCATGAAATAGTTGCTGTTGAGAAGGGCACGGCAGTCAGCCAGGTAGGATATGCCTAGAGATGATCTTAATTTATCGTTTAAATATAATATATAATAAATTAATGGAAGCATTTTAACTGGATTAGTGGAGTTAACTAAGGTATTTTAACGCTTCCGCAATGGATAACTTCCACAAACTCAAGCCTGCAACAGTTTCCTCTGTAAATATTTTTTATATACGCGATATTTCAAACAGATATACTATAGCAAAAAACTTCATAATCTTAATATTAAATATAATATTTGATTGAGCAACATTGATAGCATTTACAAACTGTTCGCACATCTCGCAGAAATACTTGGAAAACATTTCCAACGCTGGTTTCTGTTTTCTTTTTGGGATCCAACTGTCGTTTCTTTTCGGTTCGAAAAATTCGTAGAATTTCTTTGCAAGCATGTCAATCAGTATAGGCAGAATGAATTATATTTTTACTTGATTCTATAAATAATGCAATAATACAGAATTATTTCTATTAACCACTCATAGACATTGCCGTACATTCGTACATTTGTATCAATGGCATGAAAATGCAATACTTTGAATTTAAGAATAAATAATTCCCTGGAGACTGCATGCGACATCTTGATTTTGACTGTGAACCGCGTACAGCATACAAATTCCCGAATCAGAGTGTCACTTCGCGATGTCAATTTTGCGATGCTAAACGCGCTACGAGTCGTGAGGCGCATGGAATTATATCGGACTGCATCGCGTTGCATCGCATATCGTGAAGCATCGGATTAAGGCTCGTTAAAATTATATCACATAGTATTGAACCGCGTTACGCCCTAGCATCGCAATACATTGAGTATGCAATGCATCCCATATAATCGCATTTCGCATTGCATCGAAATATACTTCGCATTGTAAACATACAGTATTGCATCGCAGTGTATTAAATATCGTGTCTTTTTAATCGTAGTATATCGTCTTCTTTCATGACATGATATCGCGTGGGGTCACATTTAATAGAATTCTGCATTTAATTACATTACATCGCATGTTGCCTGGCGTAAAATGTCATTTGTGAGTTGAAGATGATTATTTTTCATGTAATCACACGAGTTTACAAACTTCCTGAATCTAAAATTATTGAAAGTTCTTTATAAATTCAACAGATTCAGGCGAGATACCGTGGAAGTTCTTCATAATGTAAGAGAAACAATTGCACTTTTCCACAAATTGTTTTATTGCGTACAACGCGTCTCGGCTCACAGAGCCATCATCAGGTACAAGACAAGAAGGTCTTGTACCTGATGATGGCTCTGTGAGCCGAAACGCGTTGTACGCAATAAAACAATTTGTGAAAAAGTGCAATTGTTTCTTTTACATTATGAAAGTTCTTTCTGTTTCATTGAACATTTTAAAAAACTACAAGCTAGCTAAATAAGTAGGGTAGTATGTTGATGCAGAGATGCATAAGTACGACGGTGATGCGTTCAAAACGCCGAGGAGTTTGCGAAGGAAGTGTTTTCAAGCGAAGGGGAGACACAAATAGTGGGAGTGAGGATTCTGGCTCCAGGATGAAAAAGATGGTTTGGGAACGTAGGAAGCAAGGGATCCAATGCGACGCGAGCTCCGATTGGTCGGAACGGAGTCCTAGGGAAGGGAATGGGTGGAGGTAAGCGTGGAGGCGAAGGAGGGGGTAAATAGGGCCAGGGTTAGGTTGGGTGAGGAGGACCAGAGTAGGGTCTTGGGGATAGATAACGGGGGAGGAGTGGAAGTAGTAGCTACGCAGTTGCCAAGGGAGACGAAAGAAGGGGAAGGGGTTTAAACCCTAGAATGGGATGGAGGGAGAGGGGGAAGCGAATGAATGAAAGGGCCAGGGTAAGGTGGGGAACGAAGGAAGGTGGAGGGTTAGAATGGAGGGGGCGGAGAAGACTTTAGTTTGTGGGGGTGAGGTGTTGAGGGACAGAGGGATATGGGGTCAGGACAGCGCTAAAGCATGAAGCAGGGCACGCTTTTGACAAGGGGTGGGGAATTGCGATGTTCCATTTTCAGTATCGTATTTCGATATGGACTTTGCATTGCGAATAGTGCGATATATATCGCGCGAGATGTGATAGAATCGCATGATGTCGCACACCGATTGATATCCCACGACGCAATTGTACCGCTAATTTTACTGTAGGTAATTATATCGCCAATATTATATGTTACATTGGTTTTCAGGTTTCTGTGGCGTTGATCAATGGATTTTTTTTCCAATCTTCGGGTTTTCTCCCTGCGCGTTGTCTTCGGAGACGATAGTTTCGTTGGTGTTCCATCCAGCTTCTTCAGGCAAAGGCTTTCAGGCGACTTAACACTTGGAAGTCTGAGTTTTGTGGAAGTGGTGATTATGGCTGGTTTCGATGTGTATTGCTATTTGCAGTGCGTCGTTTTGTTAATTGAATACTTCCGGTTCTTTCCCAAAAAATATAAGCTCAGACAATGAACAATGTGACAATGTTCAATATTTCCAAATTGCAGCATATAATAGTTATAATTCTTAAAATGTATCCGTATAAAGCAGCAGCCTTACACATCACTTGCTAGTGGTATTGTGATGCGTAAACACGGATATTTAGAGCAGTAGGGATCGTTTGTTAGATAAGTACATACTTGTGTTACTATAGATAAGTTTGTTTCTATGCTTAGATAGAGAACCACACTTTTCCAAAAATATGTAAATAAAACTTATATTCCACATGATTTCGCGCTATTTATATTTTTTTATAAATCAAATAAGTATAAAAATACTTAATTTAATTCATTCAAGTAAAAATAATTATGTATTTACGGTACTTACATCAAATTTTGTGCATGAATTAATAAATTTATTGCTTTAGGATGTTTTCTTGTTATTTAAGAAAATCAATGTCACAGTGTTTGTTTAAATAATCTATAACAACAATAAATATTCAGACAATTCCAGCGCTAGCGTGTGGAATTCTAAAATTATAATTGAAAAATAATTGCAAATGACCTGGAGATGACGCAGCTACATCGGAACCTAGGTTGCAATATAAGTTTTATTTACTTATTTTTGGAAAAGTGTGGTTCTCTATCTAAGCATAGAAACAAACTTATCTATAGTAACACAAGTATGTACTTATCTAAAAAACTATCCCTACTGCTGTAAAGATCTGTGTTTACGCATCACAATACCACTAGCAAGCGATGTGTAAGGCTACTGCTTTATACGGATACATTTTAAGAATTATAACTTTTTTTCTTTTTGATAATTTATATTACCAAAATGTATATTTTACAATTTTAAGATACATTCACTAACATGGATAGATGTGATTGGTTAATGATGGAGTATTGTTTGTTGTGATATTCCGAGTGCTGATTATGGTGTTTTGGTAAACCTTCTGTTACATAGTCGTTGCAGCAGATGATAGAATATAAAATAGAATAAAATAGAAATTAAAATAGAATCGAAACGATGGAAAATTGGTCTATGAGTTGAGGTCTTGGCACCAAATCCTCAACAGTCGTTATGGTAATTATATCAAAAAAATTGACACACGCATATGCAAACATTTTATTTAAATTTATTCCGCTGTTCAAGCGATTGGCCATTGTTATACAATTAGATTAAAATAAACAATAAAACGCACTTGAAGTACTAGTTTACGAGCACTTGTAGAACCTACTAGTGAGAAAATTTCAGGAATTTTGGTACGTGTATCCTTGAAAAAAAAAACCACAGCAGGAAAAAACATCGCACAGGCCCACAGACACGAGAGGAAATATGCAGATGCTCCTGCGTAAGAGAGATGTGTGGGTTTAAGAAAAATCGCGCACTACGGTCCACCCATCGCAATATCGCGCTGGCAACACACAAAGAGTTGGCAGCTAACATAGAGACGCGGAGAGTGAAAAAGATATCAAAGGGGTGCAATGAAATACATTTACTAGGGTGCGGCCGCCACGGACAAGCCAGCCAGCCGCTTGATGGATGAGCCGGGACATTATTCGGTTTGGGGATGCCGAATTGAGAATTATGTTACACCAGCGCCCGACACGAGAGATAGATATATATATTTTTCTTTCTCTTCTTTTCGCTCGTCTTTTTTTCATTCCAACCTCACTTGTCTCTCTCCACCCACGGCAGCCCGCCCCAAGATTTTCCGCAGTTTTCTTTTTAAAAGAATATATTGCCGCCGTCCCTATCTCAAACTAAGGGTTTCTGGGATCGATACCGGTTCGAAGCACCCATTTCCGAATGCGATGATGCTGCTGCTCTTCTTGAGGGAGAGAGAGAAATAGAGGAGTTCTGCTTTGGCAAGGCGAGGGTGGCCCACTTGTTTCGTAACCGCTTAAGGCTTGCTCCACCGTGACGTAGTTATTCAAATGAAGTACTAAATTCAACCATTTTGTTTGATTTGAAAAAAAGGTTCTTCGCTGTTGGCATTCCTTAGGTATTCAAAGACAAAAATAAGACGCGAAATGTGCAGATTATTCGACAAATACATTTTTAATGAACTTTATCCAGTCATAGGAGCCAACTGCAGCATTAATCCTATTGAACTACGGCATTTTGACTTCCTCTGTTGCATTATGTGCTTATAATTAAATAAATCAGATGATTAAGTGCCAATATTTTATTTTAATTGTATTCTCTAAGAATTTTTTCAAACAGTTTCTGGTGAAAATGGCGGCTATATTATATGTAAGAATTATATTTTCCCATTGAAAGAAAATGAATTCCCCAAGGCCGTACTCTTTGATGGAGAATTCATTTTCTTTCAATATTTTAACGGCCGTAGAACGTTCAATTGTTTATATATATTTTCCCATGTTTCATCTATTCTTACATGCCTTAGCTATTTTTTTCAATAGCTAAGGCATGTCAGAATGAGTAAAATGATTAATTAAACATAACTTTTACCCGTTCATTTCGATAACTATATTTTCAACTTTTTTTGCTTTACGCCACATATGTTGTTAAGAAGAAACACACACAAAAAAATAACCGTCGAGTCCGTTTTTCAATGAACTTGTCATTTTGAGAGTATCAGTGGCTATCAAAGTGTCTATCACGTATAATTTCCAGTAGAATAGAAGTTTCAGCCTAGGACTATTCTGAAACTCAGTATATTTGAGGATTTATAGCTCTTAGGGATTCATCATTGGTAAGCAGTAAGTACCAATTCAAATAACTGCGGAACTGGCCGCGCAGTAACTTTAACGGAGTCACCCGCTAGTGGTCACACAATTGTGTGAAATCCAGATGAGAAATTCTTACCAACCAGTTAAGTTATCCAACCCAGGTGACTGATTTTTTCACTGTGAATTTCACAATTGAGTAAGTATCAATGACCAATAGATATTTCATGGGAATATATGCATAATCATAAGCGAGGAAATATTTATTTTTAATTAGGGCAGTCTGTAGGGCGATTGAAAAGGCTTCTAGCACACCTGTGCAGGGCGCGAAGTTGTTATTCTAGAATATATTTGAAGATTGAGGCAAGTTTGGCAACCCATTTAGCCCGAAAGGAGTGCATATTTACGGTGATAGTTGGTAAATTCACTTTACGGAATCTAGAAGTCATTAAAAAATCTAAAGAATTTGAATTCAAATAGTTCAAGTCTTCGTGTATTCCACACTTTACTGAGCACCTACCTCGAACGGTATCGACGCTAACCTCTAACGACGTATCAAGAGATTTACTGCAAAGAATTTTCTGGCAATGCCTTAAACAGTCTTGCTTTCCTTCAGGTTAGGGGATGGTGGATTCTTTTATTTAAGGAAGGGGTTGGGATATTATGAATTACAATTGGGGATGTGTAAGCGCTTAGCAGGGTAAACGGATATAAGGTCACGGTCAGGGAGAGAAAACAGAAGTGGGACGCTTGGCTAATGAAATAATTTATCTGTATCTACGAAGTCCCTTGCTAGCAACATCCAGGGTGTGTGGCATTGGAACTGGGTCTGACTAAGATGTGTGAGGTGGTCAAAGGAATTCGATCATTTAACAAATATGATTCACACAATTTGGAAAAAAAATACAATGGCAAAGTTTTCCAAGAAGTCCAATAATTTTCGTGCCCTTATCAAATTATATAAATAAGTAAAATTTTTAAAATTTTACGAATTTAACGCCCAAAGCGGTATTTTAGTCTTGACTTAGCAAAAGCTATGAAATTATTCTAAATTATTTATGGATGGTGTCCGAGCATCCACTACCATACGCCGCACAGTGGGTCAGAGTGCCGGTTTAGCGCGCCAAAAGTCGATTTTTCAAATTGCGTAAAATCATGCAAATTTAGAGTTGATGCAAAGGTAAGGGTCCCTGCTATAACATGAAATATGATTTTTAGACTTAAAGACTGATTTAAAACAATTATGACACTTTTGTTTTGGCGGATTTCCATAGCAGATTTTCGAATGAAGTTGCACCTCTTGTAATATTTTTTCACTTCTCATCCGAAAATCATTTTAATCATTTGAAATTGTTCTCACTGTTTATCAAGACTTATATTCTTGCATTTTAGCACATTTCTGCCTAATAGACAATATATTTTGAGAGCTATGACCTTATATTCACACACACCCCGCCATAATTTAAATACGCCAATAAAGATGAGCTACAAAAAAACCACCACGTGACACAGCTTTCTGTTTGCTTGTAATTGGTATAATATTGCTTCCTGATTTTGCACCAAAAAAATTAGCCGCGACTAGCCGCGACTAGCCGCGAACTTTCATTTTATATGAAGATTAATAAATGTCTACACTGAAATTAGTTCGCGATTACACAGAGGGTGGCGCTACGATGTTGACCGTAGTACAAAGCGAAAATCAGCGATATCAGCGATTTTACTAATAATATTGTAGTGGTAGCAACCGTTGTTTATATCAATTGTCAACCAAAATATTTAACATTTGGATATAACTGAAGCGCAAGCTCCAATCGTTAATTTTCCCTCGGAAAGCCATAACAGAAATTTGAATTGGTGCCTTCGGTTCACGAAAATTAGTTTCTAGAAGGTACATACTTCTCTATTTTTAAGTAGTGGAAATTTCTAGCAAACGGTTGCTCATCGAAGAAGCAAAATGAAAGGCTTGGAGATTTATCTCATGCTGCGAGACGTTTGGCACAAAACTAATAAGGAAAAGGTTGACCATTTTAGGGAATATACACTGGAAACAGCTCAAAGGTGCATACACATTTACCCTTGGTACACCAGGCCCCCTGCAGTGCACAAGATTCTTATTCACGGTGCTGACATAATTAAAGCTTCACCCCTCCCTGTAGGTATGCTATCTGGAGATGCGCAGGAAGCACGGCACAAAGACTACAAATATATTAGGACATTTAACACCAGGAAAATATCTCGAAGAGACTGTAATGAGGATTTGCTGCATATGTGCCTAATATCCTCAGACCCTGTAATTACATCCTTACGTAAGCTTCCGGTAAAGAAATCAGGTGTGATTAATAGATCTGTGGTGAACTTGCTCAAGCAACCAAATATTTACCTATCAGAGCAGGAATTCGATTGGGATTCAAGTGATACTGAATTTAAAACTGGTTAAACATATTTAAACAAAAACATAGATATTCTGAATTTAATAGATGATGGAATATGGTAAAAAAAACTCGAATACAAAAGCAGCAGATATTTAAAATGATTAGAAATATGATCGGACATCAAGCAAGGGAGGCATGGTTAGAGAGGATGAAAAAACTATGAATCGAGCTGAAAGACCGTCTCTCCCAGGGAAAAGTTGAAGCTATTAAGAGAACTGAAAGAAATTACTTCCTTTTAGGAACGCCCAATCAATGATTGAAAATAAATAAAATCTGCTTGAATCACGAATCAAATATACAAATCTATTTTTTCAAAGTAGTTAATTGGTGTGAATAAAAAGGCGTCAGAAAAAGGATAAAGATAATACAGCCAGACTGAATCACCAATGAAGGAATTCAACGAAGAGTTGGAGAGAGAAGATAAAAACTCTGAAGAGTGAAAAACTTGTTAAAAAACGTTTGCGACCAAATGGTCCCTGAAAAAATGGAAGGAAAAACAATGAGAGAGAATGAACAAGGACGATATAGGGTGAAATTTATCAGGAAAGTTGTGAGGAACTTCACGGTGAAAACTTAAATGGGAATGAAAGGGTAAGCTGAGAGGAGAGTGGATCAGAGTTCCCCAGCAAAACAATCTTCGGATTGGGGATTGGTGATGATGAAACATTGCAATGTTATTATTATAACGTAAAAAGTACTTATGGAAATTTAATCAGCTCATTTCTCAACAAGCACTGCCTCACAATAGCTCAACAATCGAATTCCGACTTCTGGCGCGCTAAACCGGCTCTCTGACCCACTGTGCGCCGTTGCGGCGTCTCGTAGAGTAGCATGTGAGTGATGAAAATAAATACAGAAAGTTCCCGTCTGATTATTCCCCTTCGCGAGCATAAGCAGCCATATTTGGCCAAATTTAAAAAAACTGTTACTATAGTATAAATATCATTTCCTTATCAAGAATCTTACTTCCACTTCTGACTCCAGATTCGTGCTTCCACATCTGAATTCGAAAAATAAATCCCTTTATCTTTCTTTTTAAAGCATTAGTTGCTTATTATCTTCCCTCATTCCACTGTGTACGCATTCACTAGTTCTCTTCAGTATATATATATTCTCTTTTCCGTTTTCCTACATAAATATGAGGTTATTATCATTCAAATCTGGAGTTGTTCCACTTTCCATCTTTCCACCCACGATCTTCATCATCAGCGTTCACATTTCCGGCTAAACAAAATAAGTCTATAGCCCTAAAGTTTACATACGCTTTTTTTTTATTTTTGAAATTCTGAATTCAGGATGCAATAACTATTTCCGAAAGCCAATAATTTTGTTTCATATTTACACACATAAAGTTACCATTTTCAACAATCTCCAGGTGACTTATCTAGTATTTTTCACTTTTCATGATAAATCTCTATGCCGTTTATATGCAGTAAACATTTGAAATCCAGTTTCATATCGGCAAGAAGTAATAATTTAAAAGTTGCCAACGACTGTTGGCACCCGTCATCGGTCCTTTATTTTGGTCCTCAAAAAGGTTCATCCTCTTTCCCAAACGAGATGATTTTCATCCAACTCTGGATTTTCTCTACTTTTTTCTCTTGTATTCATGATTTTTTGTTCATTTTTCTGTGCAAGAAAATAAGCGTGTTGTCCTTTATCCACTAACAGCCTTAAATCCTTTTTTAAATTCGAATTCAGGATACAATTGAAATCTCTTGACCAATGAATTTGCACATAAATCCTTCGGAAAAATCCATAAATCTCTACCGCCCACGCTTCTTAATCACTTAAGGAACTCCGCAGGGGTTTTCTCACCCCCCCCCTCTATCTCTCTCCCTCCATACTCCTACAGACTAAAATATCCACGTCATACTGGGATACCTCTTGCAATCGGTATTATTTCCTGCTCTGTCTACGCGTATTCCAAATTTATTTTCCTCGAGAACTGCAATATTTCTCAATTAGTTCGCCCAACATTAAAAAGCGAACTGTCATGGTGTCAGGCATGAATTCATAGAATTTACGGTTATCCATTATAACGAAAACGTATATGAATAAAAGTATGTATACGAAATGTAAAATTTCCTCAAACTTTTTATTATTATGTGGCACCTTAGGTCAGCGTCATAGCGTTAACATAGGTAGCACAACATTAAAATTTCTTTAAAATTAAACACACTGTTGTGTATCATCATTCAAGCTGAATTTTCATATAGTTGAAACCGATTCAACCAATTTCAAAACTTTGTGTACTTCTACAGTTTATTTATTTCATCGATCAATTTCATTTCGACAAGGCATTATATTTAATGGTGTAATGAATTAACTCTGAAAAAGTGCAAATATATTTATTTTAAAGAAATATTTTTATTTATTAGTAGCTAATTTGTCAAAGTATTATAAAAATGGCAACTGCGATGGTCTCTTTCCCGATTTTCCAATTTCAATTTCTTCTTTTGCCAAATTCATCTATATCCATCAGTTTCCTGCCTAGTCCCATCGTTTAAAAATTCTCATCCACAATTTTAAACCTATCGTTAGTGCAAATTATCCCTTTTCCTATTACAAATTTTAAGTTCCTCTTCATGAATACTTTTAACTATCACAGTTCACAGATATCTTAGCGTTGATTTCCCCTGTTGCTATCCCTTCAGCCTTCATATGTATTTTTTTTATTTCCTTCACCCTTACTTTAATTTTACGATTTCATTGTTTGCACACGTATGCGTAGCTTTATCAAATTAATATGCGTTCTTTTCTTTGGTTCATAATTCTAGTTCCCACATACTGAAGGCTTAGTGTTGAAGTCGGTTAAGATCATCGAAGTGAGTGTTGCGGAAAACGCGTTTATAATTCCGTATACTCTTCCCATAAGTCAGTTGTGCCCAGTGCTCTCGAGACCAACTGAAAATTAAAGGTAAATACTCGAAATTTGGACTTAATTCTCTCTCGCACAGAAAGATATATGACTCTAACTATCCAATACAGTTGTAAGTTAAGATGGAGCAAATGGAGCAAATGGACTTGGCGCAGTATACGAAATAGCGTTTCAAGATGGACAACATTCTTACGTAAATTGGTTACGGACCCCCTGCCCCCTCCCCCTTACATAAGACAGTGTAAGATGACCCCAACCCTCCCACCTCCCAAAACGTCTTACGTAATACTTGAATGGTCCATTAGCACATCTTTCCATTCATCATCGTCCGTGTGCGCTAAAATGAGTTACGATCTGTTCTAACTTCAACACCATCAGTAGAAAGCTCCCAATAACTTTATGAAGGAATTAAGCGCTTAGCAGGAAGGGGACTGTAGTGAAGATCTAAGACAAGCCAATCTTCGATTCCTGACTTCTGAAAATGACAGAAATCAATGTCCATCCCAAATATGTGACTATGTCCAGATGCCATTTCGTCATTTCATATGAAATCCACTTGTGACTCCGCGAGTCGAAGGATGAATGTACTATAACATCTTTTCCTTTGCTCCTTTTAAATTATACTGTTAGCACTAAACGTGATCTGCTTTTGCTGCTGAAAAACATAAATACTACAAACTGGATTAGGCGTTCTCAACAAGTGTGGAATCCCCTCTTAGATAAGGTGTCATACCTCCTGAAACAGCGGGATTATCCTTAGTTTTGGTGCACAAAAGAGGCATTCTAACGGACATTATTACTCTCAATGGACTTATTATATTATGTAAAAAAACAAATTCACTTAGTTAATTTCAATATGTGGATAAGCAAATTAAAAATATCAAAAAACACATCTTTGTAACTTTTATGAAATTACGATTCGGTGATGACCTGAATTTTAACCTCAATGTTATGGCAACCCTATCCCTGGGGAGAATACAAAGTGCAGGGGAGTATTAGGTCCACTATCCTCCAAAATGTGATATCCTGTAGATTATGCACAATCTGCATAGCTAGTTTGTTTTTATTTACTCTGTGGCGTTCAATAATGTTTTTTTTCTAATTCCAAAGGTTAAAATCGAGCCTTAAAAATGCGCAATATTTTCTTTTTGGCGGAAATAAATTATTATTAAATAATTTATATTGGGAGTTTGTAATTATATTATGAAATATAGTGTAAGGGGAATCGAGAAAAAAGAAGTGGAGAACCAGTGAGCTAGATGTACAAATAAGTTATACTTTTAATCTATGGGTGTGCATTTTTAATCGAGTGTTCTTTTCTCGATCCCGTGGAGCCGGCAGAATCAATATTTGTATTCAATGAATAAATTTTACTCTAAAAGGTTTTCATGGTTTTATAAATCCATAAATAATGAGATTCCTTTGGTGCATTTCAAATTAATCTTATTTAATTTTCTGTTGGAAGTCAATTCGCATATTAAATTTTGGCAGAAATGACACGGGTGTAAGAAATAAATTTATTCATAATTGACATAGCTTAGTACTTTTCTACAACATTCAAAATGTTGTAGAAAAGTACTAAGCTATTTCAATTATGAGTACTAGTAACGTCTACGAAGTAAAGCCTTCATCAGTCAAATAAATGTATTATTATTTTTCAACGCCTCGCCCATTTTTTTTCTATGAGCCCATGTAATTTTAAGTTTAATTATTGGATAGAGTAATAGGAAATAAAGGGAGTATTTGTTGGGTTAATACGATATAGGACACTTTTTTCTAGAAGCATGATTATTCAGGAGAATCAAATTTCATTTTTCGGTGGAACCACGTATTGAATAAAAATAATGTGTTGACAATAGAAATGTAGATAATGCTTAATTTTTAGAAAAATAATTTCCCATGGTACATACACTCAAAATCTAACATTTCATGGCAAAAAAATGATGGCATTTCATACACTCAAAATGGAAAAAAAAACAATATAATGCTTTTGAACAAATCAACAATATTAATAAAATATTTTTATTTAACAATTCATTTTAATTTCAATTTATTAGATAGGCAGAATACAAATCATAACATTACGCGGCAGAATAATAGAACATCAACGAAAATATCATACCAGGAGCATAAAATCAGAATATTTAGAAAATACTTTTGACAAAATATTAACAGAACTCATTAACATAATACCAGAGCATCAACAAAAATGCCAGGATTTACAGAATATCAGATAATTAGGAAAAAAGAACAAAAAAAAACAGAAAATTATCAAAATATTAGCATAAAATTAAATTTATAAACCATGCACGCCTGGGAATTCTCGGGAATTATGCGGAAAAAAATGGAAGACATAAAAAAGTGATAAATGAAAAATAATATGCCGTCTCACATTCTCACAGTCGTGAGCAAAATGAAAGTGAAAAAAATAATTAAATGGAATGTATAAAAATAACAGAATAAAAGAAAAGTATAAAAATGGACGGATAGACAATGTTGCGTAGTTATCAAATTTCTTAGCAGTTTTCCACTTTAAAAAAAGAAGTTGAAAACTGCTAAGAAATTTCATTACTATGAATGAGTTCCACCACAACCTGATACAACTTTATTTAATATTGCGTAGAAAATGTAGTTCGACTAATGACTAATGAATTTTGCCTCTGTTCTGTTTTGGAATGCATCTCGCAGATCAAACATGATTGAAGATAGATAGATAAATCACGACTGAATATGATTTAGGTTAAAAGAATCTTAAGAAAGAACGCGAAACTACAATTTTGACTTAAATATCACGATTCCAGGGCTCAAATGACCTAAGTATCCACTTATTTCAGCATCCACGAACTGCTGTATCGAATAACCCATGCGGTAACATAACCTGTGGAATTGTTGTTCTATCCGTCTCGTAATGGACACTTTCCATTCGCTCTAATACGCTGCTCAATCCTTAAATAATCAATGAACTTGCTTTCCATTCATTTCAGACTCAGCGAATCAGGCAGCGGACTTAAACATAGATAGGAAGTAGAGCTGCTGTGCTGTAACAATAGAGGAACTTCGATAATGGCATCCGAGATTGTTGTTAGTTTGTTGATATTAGGTAAATTTGTCAAACATGGGTGATGAAAAGTTTTAATTACTTTGTGTTAAAAAAGCTTTCCTTTCTAAGCATGAATTTTGAACAAATGCGATAGCTATAGGTACACAAAACATCCAGCCGTGACTACTGTGAACCCAAGCTCGATAGATATCTCGATTCTTTGCCTAGAGCAACGTCGAATGACCCTTCTGTGAATAAAGCCATAAAGAGGCTAGAGGGCTGTAGCTGTGAACAAACAAGAATGCTATCTACCGGCAGCTTACCGAACGTTTCACCTGCACACATCGTCATTTGTGTGCTCTAGAAGTGCGCTGCTCTGTTCCAATCTAAGCGCTAACTTCAACTCATTGTGTGGAAAGCCCCAATTTTCATAAAACAACAAATGAAGTAGACTTTCGCAGCTTATTTGCCTATAAATGGTGATGTTTTCGGGGTATGCTGTGTAATGCTCATTTTTTTTTAAATTCAACGTTTTAAAAAAAAATTAACATTGCGCAGCATACACCGAAAACATCATCATTTATAGCAAATGAAGCAGTTTCCACTTTTCCTCCTCGGAAGGGTTGCCAAGGAGACTAGGCTGCCCCCAGTAACCATCGTAAAGGGTCGGGTCTTTATGAACTGTTGATATGTTTTGCGGTAAGCCTTTAGTTGTTTGCTGTCTACCCTTAAATTTAATGGCATCCAGAATCAGAAGCAATCACAGCAAAATCTATCTCAGCTTTCAACTTCAAAGGAGCATGCAAGCCCATAACACTAATTGAAAGGGCGAGAATAGGGTTGGTTGGGCGATTTATAGATAGATAAAACGGCTTTATTGGGTCGAGGTGGAGACTACTAGCTGCTCCCTTTCTCTCTCCAAGTAGGGAGAGCGGAGAATGTGGATGTGCCACGAAAATAATAACAGCATTAAACTAAATATAGCAAAGAATCTGAAATTTTCAGAAAACACTAAAAAAGATTTGAAGCTTTATTTTGTTTAAATTTAACAGTAATCAAACCCAAAGCATTTTTAAGAATCCCAGAAGGTTGGGTATTAATTCCCTGGATTAAAATATGAGCTCTTCTTTACTTTAGACTCTGAAAAAAAATTGATGTTGTTGAAAAACATTTGATATAATTGAAAAAAAATTTCATATAGTTGAAAAAATTATATTATTAAAAAATCTTGATATTGTTGATGACAATTGTAGTGGTAACCATTTAACTTGGACCAAAGCAAGATAACTTTCAATTTCGGTTTTATAAAAATCCGCCGAAGCGTTCTCTGAATAGTTATTCTCAAACTCAGGGTCGCATACTTTCTGCTTCGGCAGTATAAGTTAGTCCTGTCTAACACCTGGCCCATCGTCAAAGTTACATGCATTTCAAATGATTCCATAGTCACTTCCATGAAATATGATACGTAATAAAATTACACATGCATACTTCTGGACATTTGTTAAAATACAAGTGAGTGAAAGATTTTATAACAAATGTTATAAAAATATAAGGAAGATAGCCAGGAGTTCTTGACACAAAAATCCACTGCTGGAAAAAACGCACACGCAGGATAAGGGTAATTCTTCTACTCGCTTTAGTTGCTAAATAGTCTCGCAAACTCTTTGGAATGGATTGGTGAGGGAAATTAAGCGACGATATTTTTTCTCGGTGTGATCCAAGTTATTTTATAGAATGACCGAATGAATGGACCACATCATAGAAAGTCACCAATAGAATGATGCCATCGAAATGATCATATGGAAAGACCTGCGAAGCCAACTGATTCGAACGTAATTTATACATTTTGTACTAAATGAGTAATTATATTCCGATAACAAAATAGAGATTTAAAAAATATCTTAGATTAGTAATGATGATAATTGTGCTTATAAAATAATGAAATATATTTGAAAATTTATTAAAAATAAGTTAAGCAAGCATAAATTAAATTACTAGTAGTTCAGCTATATTTTGCATGAATCTTTATCTACATTTCTCATTAAATAATGAAGAAATACCTATCTAATCGAATATTTAGTAACTTATGAGAATATCGATAGTTATTATCGTAGATTTTAAAAGACGCGAAACTTTCAAAAATTATTTTGAGAATCGATTAGTGTTTACTAAATAATAGACAGGCTAGACTAAAAATTAGAAGTGCGGTCTTGGACTGCTCTTCTTATTATTCTCCCTCCTGATAAATACTTTTGACCCTTCAACTATGCAGATCTGTCAAGTGTAGTCTATAAACGTCTTGGTTATGTAGTTTGTTGATTGTTCACATAGGCAATTTACTAATGCAATTCTTCTACCAATGTTAAGTTATTCAACTTTTGGTGGTATTAAATATCAAAATTCATTAGTGAGAAGTTATATGCAAGTAGGGTAAACCGTACAGTTATTGGCCACACGGTACTTTGATGAGCAGAGTAAGAGTACAGTTGGAAAAAATTTGCAATAATCTCTATTGTAAATTGTGCTATCATTATTGTACATTTTTTCCAACTGCACTCTTACTTACAACTACTCTTCAAAATACCATGTGGCCAATAACTGTACGGTTTATCCTATGCAGAGAAAGGGAACTGGAGGAATAGTTCACATATCTTGGAAGTATATTGGATTGAATATTGGCAGATTATGTAGGTAATAGGGATATCATGCAGAAACATGCACTGGTCAAAGAAAAATTCATGAGTGAATGAGTAAAGTAATGTAGGTGTTGCTAAATTAAAGATGTTTAATGAAGTATTCATTTATAAATTAGCACTACTAAAGCTTTTTAGCCTTTGATTCGATACATTACTGTAAAGAAAAGAATTTCCTGATAATACTACACGACCATATTAACAGCATTTTAATTTATTGATACAGTATCATCTATAATTTTTTATTTCGTTGCATAATTCCAAAGGCAGTTTAAGTGATGGAGGTCGAAGAATCTTCAAATAACATCAAGTTCCTTCAAGTAATCTTCAAAAAATCTTGAACGAAAAATCATAACGACTTCCCCTGGCTGCAATGCAACAAGCGAACCGCGTACGATTCGCTGTTTTCCGTATTTTCTATCGTGAGCTTTCCTCCATATTAAATTCCGCGTTCAATTTGTTGTATTGCGCTGCCCATTTGTCAGCGCAGCAGCCCTATCATTTCATTTTGGACCCTGTACACTGGGCAGCGCACTTCATAACAGATCGACAACATCGCTGATGTGCAGTGGAGTTCGCTAGAGGAGAACAAAATGACGATAATCAAATACGCGATCGTTGTCAATTTATTGATTTTCAGTAAGTACGTCGAACATGGTTAATGTAAAGTTTTGAGTTGCTCCGTGGTGAAAAGCTTACCCTTTAAGTATGTAATTTGAATTAATGTGTTTTCTATTCCATTTATGACTTTTGATGATGTGATCCATTCATCCGGTTCCTACTCTTCAATATAATGACGTGAATGACATTGCCGTTGCTTAATGTACCCCACCAATCCATTTCCAAGGAGCTTGCGAGCTAATTCATCAAGTCAAGAAAATAGAAGTATCCCGAAATAACATCTCCCGTAGCTCATTCATGGTTTCACACAAGAAAGCGATGCAACAGGCGGATTGCATTACATTCGGATAAATTAAAAATTTCATCTCGTCGTATATCATCCACGGTTAAGATTTGACGTCTGGTACTTATTTTGTGAATGGGAAGAATAATTTAATATAATGTTTACCATGGTAATGGTAAATGATGTCATCCACACTAATGAGACAGGAATCATTAAGGGTGTGATATGATAGAGTGTGGGCAGAAAACACACCTTTGCTGTAAATTTCCTGCGAATATTGATGGAAAAGGGAAATATGCCTGACCTGACACGTGTAAATTTTACCCTTAATATGGGGACCGTCATCTGCCATTTATCAAGATGCGGCTTCTATAAACGGAGAAACTCACCTTAAGCTTCTATATTTATTCAACCGAAAAATGTTATCAGATAAATAACAATGAAAATTGAACGTTGTTAGATAGAAAAATTTACATAACTAAAGAGGCAGAGCTGCAGCAGCTTTAATCGAATTTCTTGATAAATCTCCGCAACCGTGCTTCAAATTTCATTTATTTCACATTCCTTTCGTTGAATAAATCGAATTGGCTCACACTGAATCCATGTAAAAAAAATTGCTCGTCATTTTAATCTCGATAATGCAGTCGGAAAAAAATCATCGATTACGGAGATATTTATAGTTTTTAGACCTTGTTTTCTTAATTGCCATTGATCTTATACACTCGTTTCATCGGCATGGTATAAAAAACCAATTCTTTTTGATTTATATTTCATGACCTGAAACCAACCAAAAATAATAGCTCCGCGAAACTCGCATTATTTTATCCTCAAGTCCTCTCGCGTTACGGATTTCTCATTTTCCTGTCCCTCGGAGCATTCTTTCGTCTCCCACTTGAGTAAAACACATCGACATTCCTACTTGCACTACCGCTTGCAATCTTTAAATACCAAAATCTAGAGACAAGGAAGAGAGCGAGCGACAACCGGTGACCTAGTGAGGAAGCACCATTGACCCTGCGACCTATAGCGGATCGGGCAGTGTTGCCAGGGCATGTTTTTATTTAACCCTAGATACGAGCTCGTTTTACGCATTAGCCTTTTTAATCCCTCAACTCGTCACAACGTAAAAGTCGAAACTTATTAAATGTAAATAATGAAGAAATTCGAATCGAATATGTGTATTTCCCTTGATGACCCAAATGTATTTATTTAACCAGAAAAAGATTCAGGTCTCCTAAATGACATATTATGCCCCACACTGTCTCAATTTCCACCTTGCTCTCTGAACGCCTCAGCTGCATAACTGTTAATTGCTTATCCTTCATGCGGTCGTCTTTAATGAGCCATCTACAACCTCATGCGTTCTCTACTCCGTTGATTCTCGTAAAATAGGCAAATTTCGCCACATTTCACGTTGCAGCTATTTTGCATAAATGAAATATTTAGTTTGAATAATAAGAACGCATAGAGCATTTATATGAATGAATGTCTCCAATAACTACTCTTAGTTTATACAGTCCTCTAAACGTATAGTGATCACGACACATTGAGGGATACAATTCAATAAGGGTAATGGGTATGATGAAGGAAAGGTAAAGGAATAGACAGCTTGAAGAGCAGACTAGAATTTACTGCAATCGCTCAATGTCAACCTCAGCTGCATCAATTCATCTTTTTCGAGAAATTTTCAGCGAGAATAATTCTTAAACAAAGGTTTCAAGGATGCGACCTTTCCCTGAAAATGTAAACAATATTTCCAATTGAAAATCAAGCCGCTTGAAACTTATCCCTTCTTTCCGGGTAGATAAATTCGAAACGAATACATTCTACTGCTGTAGTTCACATTTCATCCGATTAAGGTTCATTTGGACCATTTTTATCACGGAAGATATGAGTAGTTACCTCTTGCTGTTCCCGTGTATTGCAACTAACTCACATTTAATGGCAGTGGAAATTTTAGGTAGGAATAAATACTTTTTTAAAATCAAGTATCCGCATCTTTTGAGCCTGTTGCTTTTCCATGGCGTATTTTCTATAAGTACTTTCGTAATGTTATCAAAGTTGATCTAAAAACTTGATCGTCAGTGTATAATTTACCGAGGAGAACGTGAATGCACAATTAATTATTCATCAACGTTGTGATTGAAAGAGAGTAAATTATTTTAACGCACCGTTCCTGTCAACAATAAATACGCGCCGTGGAATAAGCTGTACGACTATCTATCAATGTTCCATCAATAACTCTTCGTAAGGATGTAATAACTTCATATTGATGTTGTTAAATCTTTAACCATAACCGAGTAATGAATCACCTTAACCACCTGCGTATGCCTCCATCTACAAGGAATGGGATAACTATTCATTGTGCTATCAATTCTCCATGGAGATGCGTATCATCTTCGTCGGCTCTTGAAAACATCATTCTAAACCCTTCCATCTTTCCAACTACCAATTACATCGACTAAGTTTTCGTCATGAGAGCTGGTGGTAAAATCGAGGCTGCTTAAAAACTGTCACTATTTTACAAGACTTCCTTCGTTCGCATTATTTCCTTATTTTGGTTCGTTTTCCTTACTTTGACTCTCTTGGGAGGCTGCACGGGATCTTCCAAGATTTCTCTAATTTTAAGAATTATTAATAAATAAAATAGTTTACCCTGCTTATGTTTACAGGCTCTACGGAAAATGTCTAATTTCACTATTTTAAAATCCAAAAGGATTCTTCAGAAATTGAAAATTTTCAATTACATCGCAAAAAGAGATATTTATAACAATTTCTAACGCTATGCAATTGGTTCAAGAAAAG
The DNA here is from genome assembly GCA_963573305.1 of Pyrrhosoma nymphula. Lineage (NCBI taxonomy): Eukaryota > Metazoa > Arthropoda > Insecta > Odonata > Coenagrionidae > Pyrrhosoma > Pyrrhosoma nymphula. The sequence continues at coordinate 60,714,033 of OY754339.1, read as the reverse complement.
ATTTTTTTTCAATTAGATCACGTGAAGAGTAAAATTTGGTACTCTATGAATGAGTGTGAGTGTGACCCAGACATTTCGAGAGCAAAGTAACAGTCCTCCATCCCAAGAGCGTACGAATCAATGATTTTCTACTCACAACCCTGCCCCATAGAATCAGCTTCGTCGTAGTGCTTTCTCCCCACGTTACCTCACTCATTCCTACTATGCCGAAGTGCCAGAATTTGCTTTCCAGCTTTGGTTAGCCGTAAAATAAAGCGTTGTTTTGACGGGATTTTGTACCTACGCACCTCTCCAACTTTCTAGAATTTTACGATTATTTTTTTCGAAAAAAAAAATTTTTTTTAGATGTTTTGCGACGCACGGCAATAAGTTGTTTTGCCGTCTTTTTTCCCGAATCCCTGGAAAACAATTCCTATTGTGATCATGAATGGGGACTTTGGGTTCGCCTGACACTGAACTTGAGCTGGAGAGTAAGCCGATGGCATTGGTACTCCTTTCTTTAAGCATGCTCCAGATGCCGCACACACAGCATCACATCACGCTGTAGATAATACTTTTAAACATCAGGACCGACTTCTAGAATATAAGGGACGACCAGATGGATATATGCTTCCAACTGCACATCATTCTCAATTTCTTGGGTTTAATTAATTGTACTAACACTCTGGACGGAAAAGAAAACAATGGGTCGACCAGGGATATTCTTGGCCAAAATTCGACTACTGATCGGTGACAGATCACTCAATATGCTACCATAATTTTGTCGTTCACTCAGTCCCCAATTTCAACGTCCACACCGTTAGTGGAGGTTCCTACGGAACAAGCTTCCGATGCTGAGGGCCCGAGTTCGATCCCTGGCGAGTGTGGTGGAGTTTTCGTAAGGTTTTCCGACTTCTACTTTCGTACTTCACGGATAGCACTCAGTCCGTTGGATGGGACGTTAAATCTTTGTACTCTTGGCGTATTTCGTGAGAAGAACAGGACGAAGCTGAAAAGCAGGCTTCTCTCCACCGTTACCATGCTTTACACTGCTATCCTAATATCACTCTCCCCTATCTCAGGTGCCGTTTCAAGGAAGACAGACTTGTGTTACGTAGATGATGATGCACGATTTATAAATGACACATGTACGGGGTAGATCTGGTGGTGAGGTAACAGCACGATTAACGGTACCTGCCACCCACGGTCCGGTGGAACAGCTCAAGTCATCCATCACAAAAAGGGTAAGGGTCCACAACACTCGCAGCTAGTTCCTATAATCCTCCGGAAAAAACTACCCTCGGAAACAGTTATCCAGGGTAGCTTGGTTTGTTTGCGCATTTTCGGTCCAGGAAACTCGATTCAAGTTACGCGAGTTCCAGGGCATCATGAAGGATACTATCTGAACACCACTCTATATTTCTCGAACTGATATAAGCTGTAGAATTAGAGAGAGAGAGACTAAGTTGACGAGAGCAAGAAAAAAATCTTCTTCGCCCGCGCAATTAATGGCAATTACCTAAACAGAGCGATATATTAATCCGTTACAGCACATCTCACTCATGGTCCATTCCCTCTCATCTCTCTATTCTTCATGGCTGGTGTCCTAAAAACATCCCCTGACTCTCCGTTACCGTATCTGGGTTCTGGGCCATCAAGGTTCTGTAGGACCCTTTAGTTTCCTCTGGCGACCCCCAAAACTGGACCTTACCTTCTGCAGCAGGCCGGGTCGGTCGTCCACGGGCGAAGCGGACTCTGAAGACGATGCAACCTCCAGGGAATCCCCGGGAACGTTGACACTCGGCGGAGGCGACAAGTGTATCCCTGCCATCGCGGCTCTGAACACCTGACACGCCTCCACCCTCTTCCTCAGGCTCTCCACTATCCTGGCCTCTTCCCTCCGCTTGTCCGGCCACCGGTGACCGCGACTGCCCACCCAAAGTCCCCCGCCGCCTCCTCCGGTGGGAACCGGAGCGGCGGCCGTTGCCGAGTTGGTCGCCCCGGACGCGGACTTGTTGGCTTCTGAGTCGTCGGACTCCTGAAACGTCACCTTCCGGGCCCTCCTGCCCGAAGGCGGGGTCGCGACGGCGTCTCGCCGGGCCTTGGCCTCCCTCTGCGCCTGGGCCAGCAGTGCTCCTTCACCTCCTCCTCCTCTGCCTTTTCGCTGCTGCAGCCTCTGTAGCCAGCTGCCTCCACGTTCCTCCATCCGACCCACGGCCTCGAGGCGCAGAGGGACGCTGCCGCTGAGGCGGCTCAAGAAGCTTAGGGGGGAGTGGGAGGAGGAGGAGGAGCCGTCTTCTTCGTTGGGTGGGGAACAGGGGCGGCCGTTCGCGACGGCGAACTCGTCCGGTGGGCGCAGCATCCCCGGGTGCACTGCGCGCCACCACGGCGGGGAAGGTCGGAAGCGCCGGCGCCCGGCGGAGCACGCGGGACGCGCGCGCGACCTGGCGGGGCGCGGGGCAATTAAGTGGAGAGAGGCGGGAAAAAGAGAGAGGCGGGAGAGGAAGGAGACGCGGGCATGACAACGACTAGAGACACCCTCGGGAAGGTAACGTTGTCGCCTCAGCAGCACATCGGCGCGTGGCGTCATAGACGGTAGAGCTGCTTATAACCATCGTTTTCACTTCTGCATCTACGAAATACAGTGAAAGCCAACTCCAGGGTGTAAGGCACTGGGTTATTACACAGTACACACCTGGCCAGCAATACTCGTCCAAGATTAATGTGGTTGGAGTGAATTTTTGTTTTATGTACAGATTTGCGTGAAACTTTGTTTATGTATCCTTATCAGTAATATCTGTGATTAAAACTTTTAAAAATGCATGCTTCCGTTTTTTGTTTATTGGCAATTAAATGCTATGTTGTGACGTAATCTTATGCCACATACTCTGAAAATAAAACCCCTGACATTCAATGATACCATTAATTCAACTCCCTTACAGCTATGAAAGACCTAGGCGTTATAGCCGACCAAAAACTAAATTACTCCGACCACATTCAGACTAAAAATAAATCAATGTCTCTATTAGGCCTTTACTGCTTCACAGAAATTAAAGATCCCATAGCACTCCATTCCTAATTCTCAACAATTGTCCTTCCCATAATATAATATTGCTCTCCAATATGGTCCATATCAACCCCAACTAATCTAAAATCCCTAGATTGCATCCCTCACTTCTTTGCCAGAATAGTCAAACACAAAGTCCCACATTTCCGCAATATGTCCTCAAATACTGTTCTTTCTTCTTTTTCCTTTTCTAACCTACAAAACCACAGACTTAAAACGTATTTAGAACTCCTCCACCATGCCCGTAACTCGACCATTGACTGCCCTGAACTGCTTTACCTCTTCAACTTTCGGATACTAACTCGATCCACCCGCACGCATTCACTACTCCATCTTTCTATTCCTTGGATATCACTCACCTTTATTTCGCCTCTCCTACCTTTTAATTCACTCCTTCACACTGTCGATCCTTTTTATTTATCATGTAACCATTTCACCACCCAAGCTATATCCCACATGTCAACAAATTAAAAATATCCTCATCCATGTTGGGCTGTGAGTTGTTGATTTTTATGTTGTTATTGTATTTTTGTCCTCTCATGTTTATTGAAAAGTTTCACTGTAAATTGGCGCTACTGCTGTATGTGAACAATGTTTTAAATAAATAAATAAAATAAATAAATATATTTCGAAATATATAATCCGATTTCATATGTACAAATTTTCTCCTAAACGCGAAATAATGCATCTCATATTATTAAAATGGTTGCTAACAAATATCAAGGAACCATACCGAGTAATAAAATCGTATACAGACATGATTTTTTACTTAAATTGCGAATTCTGTGCCGAAAACCTAAGCCAAAACAATGCTTAAATTAAGGTGAAAATCTTGAAACATAATTCTTGCATAATTTCCATTTCTGCATGTATGGTAATTTCCACCGTATAAATAGACGTACTTAAGTGAAATGTGGTCCAAGGATTATTTTTCGACTTACTTGAAACATTATTAAATTGTGCACTCAATGACCCACGGTTACCGCTCCGGCCACCTTAAGGTGGCTGGAGCGGTAATCGTGAATCGTTGAAGGTACATTCTAATAATTTTTCAAGTAAGTCAAAAAAAAATATTCTTGGACCACATTTCACTCAAGTACAAGTTTATACGTTGGAAATAACCATAAATGCAGTAGTGAATATGATGCAAGTGTTACATTTAAAAAATTTTCTTCAATTAAAGTATTGTTTTGACTTGGATTTTCGGCGCGAAATTCGAAATTTACGAGAAAATCATATCTAAATACGCTATTTTTACTCGGAATGATACCTTGATATTTCTTAGTAGCAATTATAATAATATGAAACTTCTTATTTCGCATTTAAGAGATAATCTGTATATACGTAATCGATTTTTTTCAAACTATATGCCGTGTGCCATAAGAGTACTTGTTAAAATATCATTGAATTGCCAGGAAACCAAATCGGTAGCATACAGTTTTTTTCACTTTTATCGATAGATATTACAAATAAGGACACGTATGCAAAGTTTCACTCAAATCTGTATTTTAACAAAAATCGCTCCAGCCACCTTAAGGTCGAACTCCGGACTCTCCGCTAGGCGCAGACCAAAAGGCAGTCAAAAGAACTATGCTATAAGTCAGACCAGAAACCAAGGAGTGCTACGTTGACAAACTAACCTACCGACAACTAGAGATTAGTGTTACTAATACCTTTAATTGATGGATACTAAGAGATACAAATTCGTGCAGGAAATAAAATCACGCGAGATGGTGAATTTCTCTCATCTTGCGTATGTAAGCAAACGCTGGGTAGCCAATCAGCGTTCGTCAGAAAAATCTCTAACCCACGCAACGGACACCCTTCTGGAAACGTTTCTCCCACGGAGAAACCAAACTAAATGCTTAATCAATGCAATAGGAATCCACTGTTCACTATGGTTGCCCGTGAACTGAGATGAGGTGAATCCGGCAAATCAATGACGTAGTGCACAATTATGAATAATGAAAAGAATAATTCATACTAGACTAACATAGAGAACTTGTTTCCGCCTTTTACATTGCGGTTCATTGCAGAATCGTATCGATTCGTCTGAGTTTTATTTTATTTTAATTTTAAAGAAAGATAACCACATACAGCAGAGTGCCATTTTATAGTGGCCAGGTAACAATACATACATTTGAGGACATATACAAGCAGATTTAACAAGAAGAAACAAGAATCAAATTTACAAAAAAAAAACAACAAAAAAATGACGGGAACATGACAGATACGAAAGAGAACGGCTTATAAAGGACTTTATTGGGAGTGCAAAGGGATCAATGTATGGAGGGAGGGAGTTCATTAGAGAGGAGAGGCGGAAGAAAAGAGAACGTTTAGTAAACGAAAGTCTAGGAATGGGTATATGGAGTAAAGGATTAGAACGGGTGGGGCGGTATGGGACTTTGAAATTGATAAAGGAGAGCAATTCAGGGCAGTCGATGGCGGAATTTAGAATATTATAAATATGTTTTAAGTCTGCTGTGAGTCTGTAGGTGGTGAGATTAGGGATGGAGAGTGAGGAGAGAATAGCATTGGTGGACATGTTACGAAAATGTGGTAATCTATTTTTAACTATTTTAGCGAATAAATTGCAGACACAGTCCAGGGAGGAGAGATTAGTTTGTGGAGAGATAAACCAGATGGGATAGGAATAGGTAAGAATTGGAAAAATGATAGAAGAAAAGAAAGTTCGAAGAGAGAGTTGCTTCATACCTGCTTGTTACGCTTTATACAGGATTATACTTGCAATCTATACATCATGTTCAATGTTTTCTTTCCCCCTAGAATTTCAACGGGTGCCCTCAGCTAGTTCAGGTACATACGTAGATAATTACAAGCTTTTACAATAGGTAAATACAGTTGATGTTACCAATGTGGTAATAAACGTAAACCTCGAAATTCATGACTGCGTCGTGTTGGCCTATTTCTAGGATTCTTAGCTTTTGACATCCGTGTCCTAGTTTTTAGAATCAGCTCTCGTCTTTTTCAGTGACAGTCTCTAGTTATCCTACCATCATTCGAGTTTCATGTTGATATATGGGTAGTATTATTTCACCGTCAAAATAATTCTGTGGGAAAAAATATTAAACTCTGAACATACCAGAGATACCACATTGAAAAGAAAAGTACGAAAAATACACTTTCAAATCCCCTACAAATGACTGCAGCAAAAATGAAGAGAAAGAGACGTCAAATCCAGCGAAGAGTATTTAGTTTTTTATTCCCACTCCCAATGCCCTTTTCTTTATTCCATCCCTTCTAAATCTACATGCACTACCCTGCGAGCCGCGTGTGGCAGAGGGTATAAGGACACAGGCCACTAAAAGAAGAGAAATGAGAAAAAGAGGGCAGCGACCTGTCATGTTGAAAACACTGGTTCCCGATCAGTCGCCGAAGTTAAGCAACGTTGAACTCTGCTCGAATCCGGATGGATAATCCTCCTATTCGTCCTAGTGAAGTTGCCCCATGTCTGCATGTAGCATACAGTACGTGCGAAATATACTTATCCGTCGAGGAACGTAAAACTAAAATACTAATACTACGTGAAGGAAGTTTGGAGAGGGTGTGGAATTAACTTAATGGTATGTAGGTGGAATGTGTTGTGTCTCGCCCTGTTTTGCACTTCTTCTTCCTTCTGTACACAGCAGGCTCCTGTGGCCTGTTTCTTCTTTAATTACACCATTCTTTTGTTTAAGTTGTAGCGCCACCTTTTTTAAGCCGACCGACGTCTCTTCTACCTGTTGGAAGTTTCTCTCTTGCGATACGTATTAATCTATCGGTTGTCATTCTGTTTGCATGTCTATTTCATTCCGTTTTTCGTCGAAATACCCATTAATTTTAGTTTTCTGTTTTACATGATTGACTTATAGTTTCACTTCTTTCTCTGTCTAACAGTGCTTTGCTTGCAATCCTTCGAAGTATATTCATCTCTGTAGTCTCTCTTGTAGTCTCTGTAGTCTTGGTTGCATCAGTTCTCTACTTCCCTCTACACGTCATAATTGGTCTTGTATTTGTTTTTTTATAAAGTCTACATATCATTTCTTATCTTAGTTATTTATTACTCCAAATTGAATCATTAAGGCACCCTACTGGCTTATTTATTGTTGTCGTACTTCATCTTCGATATATCCGTATTTTTTATATGCAGGCATAGGTATGTATGTTTTGTTTCTTGTTGTATTATCTGACCATCAACTTCGATTATGTATCTTCAAGGCTCTTTAGTGTATCAACCTCTGGAGTGTTTTGTTTTGTTATTGTCACTAATAATGCATTATGAGAAGGAGTTTTTATGCCTATCAGTCCGGCAGTGTACCCTATTATTCTATCGCTGCTAACGGCTCTAGAGATATGGTGTGGGGATATCCTACGGAGAGCTGGGGAGTAATGAAGTAAAACGAAAACTCTAAGAAGTAAGGAGAGGAGAGTGCAGAGCTGCAGCAAACCAATATTTGGACTGATGACTGCTGATAATGATGATGATAGTGAAAATAATATCCTCTGTGTCGCCGTTTTTTACTACGTAAATTGGATCTTTCCGCGAAGAGTCTCAAATCATCGGGACGTTTTCGGAATATGGCATAAGCGGAGCAAAGTAGCATCTCTCTTTCACTTTCAAACCGTAGTAACTTCCTACTATCCACTATGTTGATTCAAAGTCTCGTTAATGCAGCGCCAAAAAATGTATCGTGTGTGTCTCCCCGCTCTAGGACTGAAGTTACGTTGATTCCCTGATATACTCGTATGATTTCATCTGACACCTCCTCACTTTTTACATTTAGCGTTGGTGTGATTCCTTTGGTTAAAAGTGAAATGTGGAGCATTTAATTCATGGCTGGTGACTTGACACCGCCTTCCGCACGCTTTTGCGGGTGCTATTCAGGTCTATACTTACTGGCGGTAGCTTTGATTTTACAAGTTCCAGATAATTTTTTCTTTAGTGTTTCCGATCTTTAGCTAAATTCCTTGCAGAAGTAAATCATTTACTAGTTTATTAATTAATTACTGATACGGTGAGGATTGATTTCATTAATTGGCAAAAGATCGCTACAAAAATCAGGGAAGAGTGTTGACGTAGTTCTATTCACAACCTTTTCTTTATTACTAAGCTCACTATCTGTATCCTAACTGATTTATTTTGGCACCTCACTCCTATCTATTACTGTAAAGTTAGAGATGGAACTAAAAAAAAGGAGGAATATCCTGAGAGATATGCGTCCAAATCTTTTTATAACGAAATATGCATAATTTATGAAAAAGTGACCGAGATTAATGACATTGTATCTACACTTAAAACTAGTCAGCCTTAATATGAAATTAATTTTATTGAAAACATATCTTTAACGATAGCTAAACAAAATATTTGGTATCGTTAGTTTGGGTTCAATATTTACGCCTATTTGTATTGAAAAGTTTGAATTCGATCGGTAGGTATGTGGCAGTAGGTTTTTTCTGAAGTGCGTCGAATACGAGGCTCATTTTTCAAATTCCACTTGCTATAGTTTCATAACCATTAATGAAGAGTTAGCCTTAATCGGAATTTTTCACACGTAAAAGGTAAAAATCATAGAAAATTTATGAGAAGGGTATTCATATACGTTTGAAAAGACGCAATTCCCTTGTAAACTTTATAATATCCTGCATTGTCTCAGATTTGTCTCTCAGCAATTCTTTAAGATCGCCTCTGATCTGATATTTTGCGCGCAGGTCACGGTGATTCACACACTCACTGAAGATGTGCCTTATGCTAAGGACGGGGTCACGTGTTTCACACTGGAATGGTCGTGCTTCGTTGGTTTGTTTAATAAGTGTGATAATTTTAAAGTACTGCGTCCGATCCGCAGGCGTGATAGTATGCGCTAAAAGATGTGATCAATTAGACACGCCACTGATCATCAGATTTCTAGATTCCAGAAAATTCTCTTTATCTTGGATTCATATATAATTTAATAAAATTGGTCTTGTCGTATACAAAAAGATATCATATTTCTAATGCAACCAAAACACCAGGATATGCACTATTTTTCGTGGTATTTGGCAACAAATGGAATCTCCATTCCATGGGATATGGTATGGCTGTGCGCTCCGGGACTTAATTAAACAATTAGGGAATATATAAAGCATAGATGGCGTCACAAATGTAATGGTGTGCAGTGATTTAAATATTTAAAACATATAATTTATAAACCAACGAAATAATTTTTTAATGCATAAAAACGCTCGGCTGGTAAGGTGTTTTTCAGCCCTCGGCGTGAATACAAAATAAGTAAACTTAAAGCGTCAAGCATCTATATTTAGTCAGTTACTGAGAATTTCAGTCATTAAATAAATAAAAATAAAACTATTTTAGATTTTGACCACTTTATGAATGATAATAACTGCTCTGGAGTTTTCGTCAATTTGTAATAAATATAGTGTATCTGGCAACGTTTCATCAAGTTTTATTGGACATCATCAGGGCTAAAACATAAACAGCACCAAGTTAGAAGTCACAATTCAGTTAAATTGATATTTAAAATAAATATAATAATAAAAATAATTACATATTTTGTTCATTTTGTTCCAAATATTCAATTAATCAATTACAATCAATTTACAAAATGATTTGGATCAAAATGAACAAAATATGTTATTATTATTTTATTATTTAATTTTTTTTAATGTAACTGAATTTGTGACTAACTTGGTGCTGTTAATGTTTTAGCCCTGATGATAACAAATAAAAATTGACGAAACGTTGGCAAATACACTGTATTTATTACAAATTGATCACAACTCCAGAACAGTTTTTATTATTCATAAAAATTAAGTTGTTGCGTCGTTAGTAGTGCCATATTTACTTCATACTTCTTACAATGAACTAAGTTTAAAAATAAAGTTTAAAATATGGTCTCCATTACGACAAGGGAAAAACGTCGCTCAATCTACCTTCAAGATACATATGGAAATTCATGACACAATGGATGTGGATGTACCGCATCTGACGTCATTCGTGTGGAAGTCGCTCCGGTTACAACTCTCTCCATTCTTGGCGTCTCTAGACTGTAGGCGCTCGACGGCTTCGGAGGGGAGGGAGTGGTGGGAGGAGAAAAGGAGGGGAATAGGAATCTTGGAGAGTATGGAGGGGAGGTGGACAGCATGTGTGTGTTCTCGTACAGGCGAGCTCCCAATTGATCGACTCTCGGCTTCTTTTGCCGGCACCTCCTCCTTCTCCTCCTCTTCAACTTCTCGGATTACTGTTTGATTGGACGGGCCTTAGGGAGTTTTAAAATAACGATTTCGTCACTCGCTAACGACCTTACTATTGCGGCACGATAACGATCAGCTTTCTTTCCTCCCCACACCTGACGTGTCGGTGGATCGGTTTGTAGTAACCTGCGTTGGCCATTTCTTTTGCGAGATTGTGAGACGCAGGCGATGACACGCAGCTGACGTGCGTGTCATCTTCACCAAGCGCGATTTCAAAACATCTCCTCCCGCGTGCGCTCGGCCGAAAGAAACTTTGAGCCACCACTCGATTACGTGATAAAGATTCCCTATCGTGAGGCGCAGAATTTGCACTTCGTCTGTTTTTTCTACGATGACTAGTTTAGTCTCCTTTGTAATCATAGTTGGGATTAACGATTTAAATTAATCGTTAAAAATGTAGTTAACTATTTAACTTAACCGTTACCTTTTAGAACAGTTAACTTTTTATCGTTAAAGTACACCAACTGATACAAAACAAACTTCAGTTAATGTTTTCTTTAATTTTTGGCGAATGCCGACCTGCTCGAATTTGAGCGCAAAGCTTGCCCAACAGACAAAGGGGAAAATAAAACGGTATCTATGAATGCAATATGTCTGGGTAGTTGTGCAAGAATGCAATGAATAAGTTACAATTAGACGAATACATTCAAACTAAAGTGGGGTTGAGTGGAGTGACCGCCTAAGTTTAGGAACGCACCCTCAGACGAGAAAACACGAGACCACTTGAAGACCATGTCCGCGACGGCACGAAAGCCCTACTCGGCGACATCGTGTCATCAATACTACATAGTTAAACACGAGGAAGGGGGTCACCATAAAAATTTGACGGGTAACGAGGGGGACAGGTTCATTCAAAGTAACGTATCTGTAAAATGCGCCAGTTTACGCATAACTTACTCGGCAACATCCCGTCGTCAGCGTGGTTGAGTAGAGTGACCGCAAACATTTGTCGACCAATGTCCAATACAAATTGTGAAATGAGAATGTTACTAAAGTTTAATGACTTTTGGGAAAAATACCTTTCAAAAGTTGTTTCTTAAAAGTAACTGCAAAGGAACTTTTAACGTAAAAGTTACTTCTTTAACTTTAACTTAAATCAGTTCCTTTTCATAAAAGTAACTTTTAACTTTAGCTAGTTATTTTTCACAGAGATTAACTTTAACTTTTTCAGTTAATTTTTTTTTGTAACTTTCCCAGCTGTTTGTAACAGCTCAGACAAAATAACATCTGCTTTTGCGTGAATACCCAAAATTTTATTTTCAGAGTTGCCAGGAGACAAAAAGATTTATTTTGTTTTAATTAATATGAGACAAAATTTCATCTGCTTTGCTAAATTTTTATACGAAAATTTAACAGTTTTGGAGTGTTATGCAAAATCATCCTTTTATAGGTATGAAAAAGTATTACTTGGGAATGGTTTTGAGGGTTTTATCTCGAAAAATATTTACATTTTCAGAAAACACATTTCTACTATTTTAGCGTTTGCTTCTTAAACTCGTCCAATACAATTTCAGTGTTCATCCTTCTTATGCCACTCAAATCACTGAAACGCGGCGCTCGGCAGATTGCAGCTACCGTTATTTCTACTGAGAAAACAAAATGTCATGTATTCGTCCAAAATTCAGAGAGTCATGTTATATGATGCAATGTTTGCCTTAATGGAGAGAAAATGATACCAGAGGGTCGTTTCAGCTGACTAATTTGCTTCAGTCGAGGTGCTTACACGACGGTTCGTATTATATTCAAATGCCAGTTGAAGTCTTAGTGAAAAATATTTCAAACAAATACTAAGCAGGAGTTAGGTCTTTACAAAATAAACTTTCAACATGACCTTTTTTCATTTTTATAGTCATATGCTTCCTTCAAAAGAACTTTGTCGAAAATTTGTCGCCTCTATGGAGCCGAAGGTGAGTTTATGTAAACAGCGTGATGAGAATTTACGCTCCAACAGCTCGAAAGGATCTTCTGTTATCAGCATTTGTTCCCTCAGTTTTTACTTAAGGTTATTGAAAAATTAATTTTAAACCCCGCCATACCTGTTAAACTATTACAAATATTTTTAAAATATAGCAACAGCTCTTTAAATACTTCTATCAATTCTCATTAAAAGGTACATCATTTTACCGAGCACCACCAGGAATGTAAAGATTGTATCGTTTATTGCCATCCGCGCGACATTTAAGAAATATGGAAGCCTAGCTAATTTATTAATTTATATGTTATATTTTGGGTTACAGAACTTTCATCGAAATTTTTTCTCATCCCGTATCACGATCAACTATATGGGTTATTCCACCTCAATTCAACTACCGATGATTCCTTAGGGTCTCCGAGTTTCCTCAAAATTGGGGTAAAGTTACCAGAGCATCTCAAATAAACACATCCAGGTACCATTTTGAGGAAAAAATATGTGATTTATGCATAAATATGTTATTGTTAGTCTGTTATTTTCACCAGAAAATTTACACTTTAGTAAATTTAGGACCTTAAACGCTATGAATCTTTACTTATTATGTAGCAAAGCTGTAAAATTTAGCCGAGAAAATTATCGAAAATACGGTTGTTAGCGAATGAATGGCACAGAACCGGTCAGTCATTGATACCTTATTGAAAGCTACCACTATCTAGAAGAAACGTAAGATGGAGCTATACTGTTCACAAAAAGATGGAAGGTCAAATGTCCATTCTGAGGCTCATAATATCGCAAATAATATACGAGCAAGTTCACGCATAAATTATCTATTCCCGGAAATACTGCATGTGAGCATTCGTTGAGAATATTAACATTACTTGCTGAAACAAATCCCGGCTTCGAGCAAACCTCATCTACTTATTGAAAATTAATTGAAATTTATCCGTAGATTGTCTCACCGAAATGTGATTGGGTTGGTCATTCACAATGAAAACGCTCCTTTTGCTTCAGATAACTAGTTATATCCCTATTGGCTATATCCCCTCTTCCATGACGAATCCACGCGTATTCATCTTAATTAAATGACTGCTTTCGATGTCTCCATGGTTAAGTAGGCATTGGAGAGAAATGTAAACTGCGAATCCATTATTACGTAATGTTTCTACCACCAAAAAATTGTGAATAAGTTATCTTCTCAAGGTTACACTCGTATGTTAATCGGTAAACTATCGAGAAGCGATTTTCTCTAACAGCTACGAGAAGCAACGCGTGAGATGCAAGATTTTAAAGGTCACCAGGCGATAATAATGGAAGTCTTGATTTCGAAGGACCACGCAAAGAGCATTCCAGATCGTCAATTGGTCTTGAATAGATGAGAGAGAATTTACCGTTCCCCTCCGAATGGATACAAAAGAACATATTTATACGACCGACATCAAAGGATGGGTTAAGATTGGTCCGGCTTTAATTTGACTTCACTCCAACTCCGAAATACACTTTCGCTATCTTCCCGTACGCGCCGAAAATAATGCTTTCTCCTCGACATTCTGGATGCTTACCTACTCGTCCTACTTTCACCGACTGGTTTTATAAGAGTCCTCCTGGGCCTCCCGACTCATCAAACGCCTTAAAATACGCGTCGCCCAGGACGATCGCCTCGTTTCATGGCGCCTGCCGGAGAAAGCCGCTATTTGACTCTCAATGACTTGGAATTCAAAGCATTTAAACTCCAGCAGCGAACGTTGCCCACTGAGGAGGCGAAGACTTATTCATTCATTTGGTTATTCCATGCTATATTCATGCTGATTGGAAAAGTTTTAGGACAGAGCTCATCCAAACGTCCCAGTTTTTGGGACTTAATCTCACTTTCCCTCAAATATAATATGGCTCGTCATCAGGTCTTTATTATATTCCACATTGTACCATCTGCCTCTCCATTTATCGTCTTTCTTCCTCTTTCACACTTCCACAGCGTTCCCCCCTCCGTCACCCTCTTCAACATGCCCTCAACTCTCTTAAACATCCACAATCCACCTTTTCTGCCTTCTTCAAACCTTCACCACCGGCTTCCTTTCCTTTTCCACCACAATTAACCCCTCCTCTTTCGTCTTCCTTACTTGTCTCCTTGTTGTTTACCCTGTTGAAACCCGCATTTCAGCTTCCTCCCGTTAGTGTACATCTTGTCTTCGCGATGACAAAGTTTCTGACCCATGAATGTGCGAAATTTACTGAGAATATAATTCATCTGGAAGGTTGTGTTTGAATCGTTCGAGATAATCCCGATCACTTAACTAAGGATCGAAGAAACAACTAACGTTTGGAAATTTAGGTTAATGTTACCCACTCGGATGGATTAGATAGTTCGTTTTAAGGGGGACCATCGACAGGAGCCCGGGCACTTAGACCTTCTTGGTCAATTGTGCCAAACCCTTGCCTGTCTGCCACATGCAGACAGGGGACAAGAGTGCCACGGTGAAGGTATGTATAATCACCCATCCAACCGCTGTCCGGGCCCAACAATGCTTAACTTCGGTGATCTTACGGGAACCGGTGCGTCAATGTGGCTGGGCCCTTGCCCCGCTCGGATGGATTACTTAAGTGTCTGATATGCTTGTTGATTGCGTCTCCAATCGCAAATTCAACTCCATGAACAAATATTCCCGCGAGAAAAACTCAATCGGGGAAGCTGAGTGAGATTTTTACGAGTGGTTTAAATGCACCAAAATTGCAACACCCTTCGTGATTGTACCACGTGACTCCTTAGTTACGTGATCGGAATTATTTCGAACGTTTCAAACCGCCAAGTGATTTAAATAATTCATTATGACAAAAACACAGTACAAATTCCACTATTAATTTTAATGCTGTCGACCGATTTCGACGTCTAAAGCATCATTTACATTTTGATGCTTTAGACGTCGAAACCGGTCGACAGCATTAAAATAAATAGTGGAATTTGTACTGTGTTTTTGTCATAGTGAATTCTATCTTCAATTTCCACCAAGTATCGTCAAAATCGATTAATTTGAAGTGGTTTAAAGTTTAAGTACACCAAATTCTCGAACCCTTCTTGATTAGGATGAATAGTTCTCGGGTTTCCAGCCGGGTAATGGTGTTAAACTGCCCCGACGTTTCAATGGCGTAGTCTGCCATCGTCTTCAGGGTTAATTTATCGTCTTCAGTGTTCATTAACCCTGAAGACGATGGCAGACTACGCCATTGAAACGTCGGTGCAGTTTAACACCATTACCCGGCTGGAAACCCGAGAACTATTCATCCTAAGCATTCGCCGGGAAAGACTTAAATCCTACCCTTCTTGATTGTACCACGTGACACCTTAGCTACGGCATCGGAATTATCTCGAGCGTTTCAAACGGACTGGTATTCGAACCCAGATCCATCGATATCACACCGGTCGTCCTCTTCCACCCGGGATGCCACTGAGTCATCAAAGGAACTGATTAAAAAATCGGGATTTAATAGATAAATATATGAACAAATTGGTAACTTTTTCGTTTACATACTCGTAAAGGGGGACTTTCATCCATAGTAGTATCCGATAATGTGAGTAGAAATTCCAAGGCTAAGCCAAGCCATTCTACCAGAATAAGCGTTTACTCGTAGCCAGCAGCGCAATCTTAGCACCTCATTGAAAGATATTTGAAGCATGCTTTTGTGTGGCAGTGAAGCTAAGACAATGACCTTAGTAGAATCAAGGGCGTAGGCACTGAAGGGAAACAAGAGGATCAATGACCGTCAAGTTTTTTTTCCTCATGCCACACTTGACTGAAAATAATTGTTTTCCGGATACTTTTATATGAATTAAACCAATTGGCTCAACATATTTGAGCGATTGAAGAACTTTTATTCCTTTAACATCAATAGCGTTCGCCATTTTTTAGGATGGACGTGCCTTTAATCATGGCTCTCAACAATTTCATACACATTTTGAGTGACCCTGTGCAAATGACAATATCAATTCATAAAATATCCATCGATCATCATCCCCCATGCAAAAGTTGAATCTACGCCACTACTGAGCAGAACAAAGACGATAGGAAGTAGTGTAAATGTGGTGTTATCTGAGAATGATGCAGATCAAATGGACGGAAAGAATCGCCAATGAAGAGGTCCTTCAGATGGGAAACTTTATCGGACACCTTCCAAAGAAAACAATAATGGTAGGAGAAATGAATGGGATAAATTACCATGGAAGACGAATGCATAACATAAGTTTGCAATATATATGGTTCTAAGCTTATTTAAAAGTTCTTTTTTATTTTTTATTTTTTTTATTTATTTTTTCAGTTATTTATTATTTAATTTAGTTTTACTTATTTCATACAATGTAGTAGTGTATTTTATACAATGTAGTAATTGCAGTACAATGCTTAGTTTTTTCGATCGTTCGCCTGTTCGTATTTGGACAAGTTTCGCCCGTAGGAATACAAACGCGGTGAGCACCGGAAAATTCAGGAACGATATGCAGTAAAATTTAAATTTGCTCTTTATGAATACTAGAACGTAAATAGGTATAAATCATCTTTAATCTTCAACTTCTTTTTCCTCGCAATTCTGCTCATTGATTTTCGAGATACTACATCCTTCGAACCTCGGATATCTCTACTTTTTGCATAGATCGTAGATATCCTCACAAGGCATCTTCCACATATCTCCACGAAGTATTCTCTTTCGTACGCGTTTCACCACATTATACTAAGTTAAAGCATCTTTTTCAAACGTAAGTGCTTGCCTCCAACGAAATTCAAAGCATTATAAAATGCCTCAGGCTTCACTTGGAGGAAGCATTTGGCGTCAAACACGTTAAATAAAACAGTACGTGGTGATATTCCACACTTTTAATTTCTAATACGTTCAGACATAAATTATCATACAAATTATACAGATTAATTCCCAATGTCAAGAATAGTGTCATTTTATGCCTCACAAAATATCGGAGAATAACCTTTTAACCCCAAAGATCAGTACTGTAATTTGTAAACTAAAGTGGCTTGTTGAAGTTTTTAATGTAAACACTGTAAAAGTATATAAATGTATTGGCCAGACTGGTAGGAAATTAGCAACTAGAGTGAAATAACATTCGGTATGACCAAGCATCTTTGTGACTAAAGCTATTGGTGTCATTTTAATCCGGTATTTTTATATTTTATGAGGAAGGAAAGGAAGTTGGACTTCCTAGAACAATTTTAAATCGTTCATTCCCCCACTCAATTATTCAAATGTAATCAATATCTATTCAATACACACACTCGCCTCTCTTCAAGGTTCGCCAACCCCCTAACCCCAGGTCCCTAACATTCATTAAATCTTGACCACCGTTTTTCGTTTAATTCTTGCCATTTCCCCGACCGTCCTTCCCTTCCCCAATCACGTTGATTAACAAACTCCCCTTCCAATCCAGCCTTCTAATTTGGTGTATTTAGTGAAAGAACTGTTCTCGGGATTCCAACCGGGTTAGACTATCCATGTTATCCTGATGACGATATCACGATTCATTTGTCGCTCAGCAGCCCTGATGAGGATGCACGAGTCGGGCATCGAAACATCGCCCATCATGGAGAGTTTAAGCCGGTTGGAAACCCGAGTAGATTTCTTTTTTCGACTACGCCGAGAAGGCACCAGATCATACATTTTTCACCTCTTGGTGAATTTAGGCTTGTCAACTAAAGTGAAAAAAGTACATGGTGCCAAAACCATGGTCGGGTATTAGAAAATTTGGGCTGGTTGCACAATGCGTTGCTATAGTGTTTGTTATGGCTGTATTCAAGGTTTTATGGAGGGTTTTGCCATGTAATCATGACATGGGTTGACTTCTTATTTCGCATATAGATGGCCTCCAGAACTTTTATTTAGAATTAGGAAGTTGTGTTAAGTAACTTGCAAACAAAGCTAAAGCCGTCGTATGTTAAAAATAAGTCATTTGCTTACAGTGTGTGATAATTTTCCTATTTTTATTGTTGCATTACCATGACTCTAACCATAAGTTAGGCATTAACCAGATCTTGTGCTACTGGCCCTAAAAATATGGAATGTAACGAATTCTTCTCTTATTTTAACATTCTCGACGAAATTCAGAGCATTTAAACTTTAAAGGATTTCACCCGCTGCGGAGAACGTCCAAAACTTGCAGTGAAAAAAAATATATTCTCCTAAATTGGGAATCGAACCCAGATCCTCATAGTGAATCCGGCGTTATCTAGCACAGCCTGGAGTGAGTCCCGTTCCCGCTGGTATTTACCACATTCTAAAATTTTATGTCGAATTGAGTCGATGCCCCTGTTCAGGGACAGTCATCCCTGCAACAGGGGCATCCGTCTCATATGTTCTCTTTAAGTGTTTTCGCACATTGCAGTATCATAAGAGTATTTATGCTATTTTTCGATCTAATCTAAAACTTATTTCCAGCCTCACAGTGGTCCCAAATCGAAAAAAGCTGGCCAAAAGTAATACAGCTGTTATTTTTCCATGCTTACTATATTTGAACATTGATTTTCAAGGTTTTTGATCCGCTGAATCGGAACTTGACGTTTATTTTGCTGTGTCTTGGATATTTTTGTATTTACAAGAAAAATTATTTAAACAATTTATATTAAAAATTTAAATTTAACATTATTGACTGTTCTGCATGCTTTTAAATCCGTATGCGATGTTATTTATGCTATATCTGTGATTCTTATTGTTTTTACTTGATAATTGTTTAAACAATTTGTTGTAACTAATTAAAATTGAACAGTTATCGTGGTTCCTATATATTTTCTATCCGCAGAATCCGAATATGAAGTTATTTTTCTTGTATCACTGAATGTTATTGTTTTTACGAGAAAATTGTTTAAACAATTAAATAACACACTTTTGGCCATTGTAATCGTATTTATACAGAAATCCGACGACTAATATTCTGTTCTGTACTGTAATATTTGAAATTAAATCACTTCATATAATAACTTCATTCAAATTATTGGCGAGATTCGGACCCACGACCTTCAGTGGATCCATTTCATGCGTTAACTACCTCGATTGGAAACTAAGTAATATATATTACGTACACTAACTTTGGCACTATGTATTTATCAGTTTAATTATTTACCTGGGTACCATAATAATTAACAGAATAAAAAACAAAGAAGTTACTTCCATAGCTGTATTATTAATTATTGAAGAAAACAATTTAAACAGATACTCTAAATCATCGCCTGATAGTTCATCAGTCTCACTATTGGTCTGCGATTTATCCAGAGTAAGAAGACTTTTTGCTTCTGCAGATAAGGGTATAATTTATTTTCTCTAGACACCTGAAATGGTGGAAATGAAGGGATCGGATGTTAACTGCAGTCTTCAGAATAGACCCTCGTTTGTTGCCATTCTCGAAGATTTCCTTGTGAGGTGCTCCAGGAATCTTCGGATATCTTTGTTCCTGGCCTCCATAGCCTATTCTGATAATAGACAAATAGAAAGGATGGCTTCCTTTACAATGACTGCACCGTGAATTAGCAGTTTGTGTAGGACGGGTGGCATGTAATACTATGCGTAAAGACGGACACCAAATCTGCCGTAGAGAAACAATATTCTCTGTATAGAGCAGCACTGATCTCGAAACCACTTTCCAAGTAATGTACTCAATGATGGTGATACTTCACTTTGTTTGCCCACATTTACTCTCCATTTCAATAAAACGTATCACGCTCTTGTAGGAGTAGCACGCTCTTTGATTAGCTTAGCAGCCGACTCATCACCTCCGCTTCGGTAGCTCATGGATGTAGCTAAGGCTAACTCAGATGGTCATATACTAGCTCAAATTTTACCTGTATTTCTTCTCTTTGACCTTTCACTAGGCCCTTGAAATAGTTTTTCTCAATCGTCCAATTTCAGTTAACTCTGCCGAACCTACTAAGATTTATGGTGTTATTAAGATTACGCGAAATATTCCAACTGATCATAGTTAACGTAGCAATTACTCATCGGAGGAAGATATTTGCATGCAACGGAAGGGAATTTAAACTTTAGTTTCAGCCAACTTCCGAACTTTCTCTTGAAATCACTATCACGTCGTGAACTTTGCTCCCACATAATAGGATACTTGGAGAAAAAAATTTCTGTATGAAACGTTCCAAAGTATTTATGTCTATCACATCTTCGCCTAAATTAAAAATTTCAATCAAGTAGTCCAGCACATATTTTATCTCAAAGGTTATAGATAAATTTTTCATGCATCTCAAGGTGCGCAACCATTCTCACTTCCATCAAATACTTGACACGATCTCTATCATGCTGAATCCTGATGAACAAATTAAATATAGTAAGATATAGATTATCACCCAAAGTCGCAAAACTCACGAAAGAGAATTTGAAATCGGTACTGTACAGCACTAATATACTGTGGGCGTGGCTCTAGAATCCTGGCGTATCTTGTTTTCTGTTCGCAACGTAGATGAAACACTTTCCTCTGGGCTTAAAGCAACTCACAGCACGCAAATCAACTCCCAATACACAAGTTTACCATGCAAGGAACTAAGAAAAACTAAATTCTGGCGAGCAGATTTCACTCTAGTGATGCTTAAAAGTATCTGCAACATAGTTTGTGTCGAGGAGGGCCTAAATCCTCCCTTCGTATTTTTCCAAGAAATGCTGCAAACGTGCAGTGACAGGATTCACCCCCTGTGGCCAGAGTACAATTCATTCCTGGTTGGGTTTTTCTCGTTGGATGGCAATAAAAGCGTGACATGGCGCTACCCTTTTCGGCAGCAATTTTCCTTACGCGGCGGCTACAAGGGTATCTGCCAACTGCGTAATGAGCTTGCGCTCTAAACAATTGCGCTTTGAGAAGTCCGCTTTCCTGATGAATGCGTTCGAAAGGTTGATCCAGCTATTTAAAGAACTTTGCAATTCAGGAATGCTTAAAAACTACTTGTACAGCACACATGTTCCATCATCACATTCATTCGCTACTGTTGCAGCTCTCAGTATGTAACTGATGAATATCGAGCCTCACTGAGATTATTTTAGTCGAGCCTGATTTATATACCCTGTGCTAAATGGAGAATCTCTATTTCACGAGGTGAGAGATCAATTTATCCTATAAAATGTTCCGATATAAATATGTAACGCTTACAACATCATAAGAACCTAGCCGCAAAAATGGGATTTCCTTGGGTTACACCACGCGCTGGCCGGCCCGCCCGCCGCCCGCGGCAGCGCACGTGGGACATACGTGGGACAGACGGGACGGATTTTTCAACAACGGGTGAAGGAACACCAAGCTTGTACGCGACAACAAAATCAAACTTCACATTTTGCGAAACACTTGGTGGAGAACAATCATGTCAGTGATTTTAAGTTTGATATTTTACATGTGCAACAAAAAGAACAAAAACTTGATGCTCTCGAGCAAATCGAAATTTTAAACTGTGTCCGTGCAAAGGAAAATATTTTTAATGACCTCCTGTATTCTTCTCACTCCCCTCTCCTGAACCTCCCCTTTTCATATCCCAATGAATAACCCTTCCTTTTCTTTCCTCCTTCCTGCGTCACGTAGGGTCTACTTATCCCTCCACCATAGTGCTTTCCCCACAGGGATCCTCTTCCCATTCCCACCCATCCTTCCAGCCAGCGAATACCTCAATGACACACCTCCTCTACGTCACCTCCACCCCTCCCCCTCACCCCTTCCACAACCACCCCTTCACCCACCCCTCCCCGAGTGCATATATAAATACTGATGTTCTGTAGAGTCTTCACCTGAAGATGACGTTTTATCGTCGAAACCTAGGTCGTGTTGTGAAATAAAATTTTTATGTGGAACAACCAAGTATTCTCATTCCAATCATGAATTCAAGGTTCCATAAAGTTACGGCTGATACCATCAGTTATAGTAACTGTTTACAGTTCTATTATAGTTATATCCATAATTGCCTTGTTGTCGAAATTATTTAGATGGCTCCGTTCATCTTCAGAGACGCAAAAGGGTGGGCATCTTAATTTCTGATTTTCATAAAATTTTATGAGGTGAAACTGTGAGAGAAACTGAGAAAAACTTTTATATTGGTGGTTTAAAAAAAATATTTTTAACTTAGATATAGCTATTCAAATTTGACCGCTTATGTATGTGGATGTCAATACCGAATGCTTAATTAATAGTTATCTAAAACTATAAATCATGTTGTTATTGTTAAAAGTTCTCCTAAAGCATTTAAAGGAAAAAGCAAGTTTCAATTACAAAGACCCCAGCCGATCCAATCCAACCCTAACCGCACTCTAACCAACCTAAATACGGCAAAACAGAAGAGTTCGATAAACGGGATTCCACAGAAAATATGTTAAAATTAAAATTTCATCACAGAATGATTTTGAGTTGGCAAAGGTAATTTTGGGCTATAAGCGCAATGGCTAGTTTCCCCATTGTTATTAATTTTATTTATTTTCTGTGTACCCTAGAAACTAAAAAATTAAATTAATAAATAGGAAATTATTTTTTTAAGACTTTCAAGAGTGTATTTTTTCATTTATGAGCCCTTAAACTAAAGATACCTATACAGAAAACTAAAAAAAAAATACTTTGAGCAAAATCGCCCTCAGAAAAGACGACTTTACAAGGAGAACAATAATATGTCTTCCCATGAGTGTTGGGATGACCGAGTATGCATCTTAGAGGAAGATTACTAGTTCAGAAAATTTTTTTTTCCACGGGCGATTTTCGCCGGGGGATGACATAAAGAATGGAAGACGTTAATATGACGAAGTTCCCAGGTCCCGATTTCAGATTCCCGGCGTGGCCTCAGCACTTGACCCCAAGTGACGAAGGGCAGGTCGGGTGCAGTAGTATGCATTGACCTCCTGACACAGATGCAGCGACGGAGCGTTCTTGGGTTTCCGAAAAACTGCGCCCCTGTAACTAGGTCCCGGGCCCTGCCGACTCGTAACTAGGTCCGGTCCAGGTCCTGTGGCTATTGGTGACGAAAGTAGATTGGGATGTGCTTCACTAGTCACCAATTTATCACTGACTAGCGATCTGATCACATCTTCGATAGCCAAAAAGCTGGGTGAGAAATTCTAATGACATATTTTGATTTCCCCTTAAACGCATAAATGCAAAAAATAACATAAGAACAAACATAGGAAATTTTGGTGAACCCCTAAGATTTTTACCCGAAGATGAGATCACCCGCAGAAAAAATATCAATGCTTAAGAGAATGAGTAATTTAATTATTGAGAGTATTATCTCTAAAAAATCTTTTTAAATACGCTAATTAAGTGAACACAAGTTTTGTAATGTACAAGGAAACACCATTCAAGTTATCCTGGGTAAATAGTCACCGTAGTAAATGTTTTAAACAGGGGTTCATATCATGAATACGATAGGAAAATTGTTGTTTCCTTTTTTCTTCAAATGAAAATTTTAAGGTGCTTTTTCATCTGATAGCAGATATTTTTAGCGTAAAAACACATTTTAAACGTCTGTAAGGAATAGAAGAAATGCAATATATTTTAGCAAATGGTTTACCCATGCCATTTTTTCATAGGCAATACCAGTAATAGACTTGCAATTAAAGAATACACATTGTCAAAGTGGTTATTTTTTAAATAGATTTTTATAGTATTCTTTTATCCCCGAAGATGGAGCAGAGTGGCAATTTTAATTTTAATATGGGTAAATCTATTTGAAGTGGTAAAAAAAGTTGGTTGCTTGACCAATTTTACAAAAATTGAAATTTTCCTAGTTGTTATCCTCATGTATTAAAACAATAAAACTATTTTTTTCAAATTTTTATCTCAAGCGGTTGGGTGGCCTTGGGTGGCCATTTTTATAATGTTGCGCAAGCCCATTTTTGCGTTTGTAAAAGCCGTTTGGGGTTAGAGATAAAAATCTCAAATTAGCAGAACTTACGTTCTTTGTGTACGTGTACATGGCATAGAAAATTTTATGTTGCGTATTTTTCTAATAAAAAAGTTGCAATCTCGCAAAAATGACAAAAACTTTGTTAAAGCGAAACCTTTTGGCACACTGAGTAAGGCTTTGTAAGATGTTTCTGATCTTTATAACTGACAGTTCTATCCTTGGCCTATCCTAAATGCGAGTGAAGTAGATTTTGTTAATTATTCAAAAGTATTGTTTGTATTTTATTTTTGTTTTTAAGATGTCTTTGTGTTTGGTGTAATAGAAAAATTTTGAAAAAAATTTGGCAGGGCGTTGTGAGAGGAGTGCTGGGTGAGGGAGGGAGAGTCTCAAGGGTTTCTAAGAATCGGGGTTTTCCACTAGACACAATGGGTTCTTTGAAAGGGAGAGTAAAAGGGAGGGGGGATGAGAAAGGACATTGCTGGTGGTATTGTTAAGGGGGGGTGACGCGCTGCCCGACTGGAGGAAAAAACGGGAAGGTCCAGCTTGTAGTGACGGTCTACGAGGTAGAAAGGAGGGTGAGGCATAAAGGA
The DNA here is from genome assembly GCA_963573305.1 of Pyrrhosoma nymphula. Classification (NCBI taxonomy): domain Eukaryota; kingdom Metazoa; phylum Arthropoda; class Insecta; order Odonata; family Coenagrionidae; genus Pyrrhosoma; species Pyrrhosoma nymphula. Next base: position 60,689,379 of record OY754339.1, on the reverse strand, counting down.
ATCGGTATTTCCAGCTCTTGCTCTTTCGGAATTAAATATCAAGTGGCACGTATCAAAGTGGATGACAAAATAGGACCTGATAGAAAAAAGCCAGAGTAAGTGATGCTAGTGATGTGGATGAATGTTTGTTTACGTGGTTTGTTCAAAGCGCAGTGAAGGTGTTCCATTATCTGGTCCACTTTTCCAAGCACAGGCAATTAAATTAAATAAAAAATAGGTGGTGCTGGTGATTTTGTCGCTTCTGCTGGCTGGCTATCGCAGTGGAAAATTTGCCATGGAATGGCACAAGTCAACATGGAAGAAGAATCTCGTTCCAGTGACAGTGAAGTACCTACCTAAAGAGAGTTCTGTGGGTCTTTACGCAAAATTATTGATGAGGGTGAGTACACTCAAGACAGTAGCGGATACAGAAAAAGCTCAAGGGGGGGGCGCATGTTATCGCGACGATTGTAGCTTTCAAACTGACTGCCTGGCAGCGACTCTGCTTCCTTTATGTATGTAGCTCGGTTGTTTCGAGAACATTCGACTTTTCTCGGAGGTTAGCTATCTATGTGCCAGACAGAAACGTATAATATACGATGACGCGGACGAACGCGCGTGCTGCATAAGAAAGTACAACTACTCGATAACTTGACTCAGAGTTGACTGACGAAAGTTACGAACGAATAGCGTGCGGGCTGACTGGCGGGGCGGCAAGGCGATCGGCCCCTCAAGGGGGGGGCGCGCGCCCCCCGCGCCCCCATATGTATCCGCCACTGACTCAAGAGCAATTGTATAACTGTGATGCAACTGCCCTCTACTACAGATTGCTTCGAACAAAGTCGCTTGATATTAAGAAGTCGGCAAATAAATCCGGAATGAAAATGAGCAAAGAAAGAGTGGCTTTATTACTCTGCGAGAACAAATCAGGAAGTCACAAAGTAAAACCTTTCAGTATCAGTAAAAACCGAAGTCCTCGGTGTTTCAAGCACGTTAATATGACAGCACTACCTGTCATTTATAAAAATCGTAAGAATGTGGATGACTCGTGATGTATTTAAAATTGTGGCAACATTTTTACCAAAAAACACCACTGCCCTTATTCAGCACTTGGACCAAGGGATTTTCAGAACATTTAAAGCCCACTATCGGCGGGAATTGCTCACTGCTGTCATAAACTCAGAACTGCAAGTACAGCTCTCGCGAAAGCATATGGCGTTCGGATGCGCGGCGTTTGTGTTTTCCACGTCATACAAATTCCATTTTTTGAAATGTACTCATACATGGCACAAATTCCATGTCTCCGCTTTCCCCTACGTACATTTTCCCTACCCCTTCCACCAAACTTTACCCCTCTAAGACGTCTTCTTCTGCACATCCAAACGCCATAAGCTTTCGCGAGAGCTGTACAAGATTTCCTGAAAACAGTTACCCTGAAGAACATGGCGTACAATATTGGATTGACATGGAAGAAAATAACTTCAGCTACAATTCACAATTATTGGTCGAAGTACATATATATATAGCGGGCGATAGCATGGAAGACGAAGACGTTTTTTTGGGTTTTACGGAAGAAGATGCACGTTAAGCTTCAAATGTTTTTGCTGATAGACTAAATGCGAATGATCTCGCGGCTTGGGTACGTGAAGATGAATACACTCTTTTATCTGCCCATAAGAACGATGAAGAGATTGTTGCTGCAGTCCAGAGCCGCGGAACAACACTTTCATTATCGGAAGGTGAGAGCAAGAATGAAGAAGTAGAAGACGAATGTGAGGTAGAGACGTCAAAAATAGGAAAAGTATTGGATAACATATGTGAAGGGATGAATTAGCCAGAGGGACAGAGTGATTGCGATCATCTTCATCTTTTACATTTGCAAAACATTAAGACCTATGTGCCAACTATCAACTAACGCGCCACAAGAAAATACGGAGTATGTAACTCCCGTTAAAGTAGGGCGTGTATTTAAAACATCAATTGCTATTGTCTTACGCGAATAAATTATTAATAAAATTTAGCTTTACGGGTTTTTTATTGTTTCCCACCCAATTTCCCGTGATAACGCAGTTTTCCGATAACGCAGGTGTAAACTCCGTCCCCCTAGACTCGCGTTTAAACCGAATTTTTCTTAGTGACATTTTTATGATTTTTGAGAGGCTGTAACCTTTTTATTAGTAAAATACACAACATAATTTTTTCTGTCATATACACATACACAAAAACTGTAAGTTCTGCTAATTTCAGATTTTGATCTCTAACTCCATCAGAGTTATTCAAAGCCAAACTTTGAAAATTTTTAAAAAATTGACTTTTCAAAAATTAACAACAATTCAAGGGTAAGTATATCACTATTGATATATTTATGATAAACCTACTAGCATATATCTACAAATAAAAATAATTCAAACTGCATACAACTGATGATCTCAGGCCTGACCTCGTGGAAATTATGGATATCCATGATGAGAAAACCACCTTTGTTAATTCCACAAACTTGTTTTACAAACAAAATGTTTTACAAACAAACTTGTTTTACAAACACCTTTGTTAATTCCACAAACAAAAAAGTTTGTGGAATTAACAAAGGTGGTTTTCTCATCATGGATCAAACTGTATAATCCATTCCTACAATTAGAAAAAAAATTTCAAATATTGAAATTTCAATCGTAACTTTAGTAAACTTTGCTTGTAGCTTTACCTTAGATAAGATAGAGATAGGTAAACAAACTACTTGATTTATTTTTTATCTTGAAAAATTGCAAACAAAATTCTTTTTGTTTCATCCTTCTAGGATAAATACTTTTATAGCTATAGACTTTTACGTAAACCTTTACAAACGCAAAAATGGGCTTGCGCAACATTATAAAAATGACCGCCCAAGGTAAACCGCTTGAGATAAAAATAAAAAAAAAATAGTTTTAATGTCTTAAGTCATGCGGGTAACAACTTGGAAAGTTTAAATTTTTTTTAATTGGTCAAGTAACCAACTTATTTTTTTTAGACTAGTTCAAATGGATTGACTCTATACTTACGTAGTGGTTCCTGAGTTATCGTGATTGTGTTTTGAGTAAATCAGAGGTATTTGCCTTTTACATAAAAAAATAGATATACAATGCCCAAAACATGAAAAAATATCTACTATGAACATCAATAATAATAAGACCAAAACAGTGGTTACAGGAAAGAAATAATAAAATGCAAAAATACGTAGAAATATGCAACGCAGTCTAGGTGCAGGCTGAAAATTTTAACTAACGATGAAATATTGTCAAAAACGAATATAACAGTGGGACAGAGATCAAATGAAGAATAGCTTAAGCGAAACAAGCTCCTCAAAACCAAAAGAACTTGGCGTTTTACTAATCATATAACCATGGAGGCCAGGAAATAGTTCACCAAAATGTTCGTTTAGAATGTATTAATATGTGGATGTGAGACATGGATGAAAAGGGAAGCTGAAAGTATCAAGCCAAAGGAAAGAGAAATATGGGTATGGAGGAAACTGGCGAACTTACTTGAAATTATGTATGTCAAATGATTTTTTCATTGCGTATTTCACCCTCTTTGTTGTATATCTTGGATGCTTGGTTCACAGAAGCAATACTTTTTTGTTCTTATTCCCCTGATACACCGTCAACGTCGTTGCTTTGTCATATATTCAACATATCATGATGCTTTATCATATATTCAGCATTGAAAGAGGCTGTTTTTCACTCATTAGCGTTTCAAATCAATACGATAGATGTCAATGACAGAGTTGATGCTGACATTTTCTTTTTAGATTCTTTCTCAATAACCTAAGAATGATGTTTAACCGTATGAAAAGATTAAAACGTAAGACCATTAGGACACAGGTTTTGCACATATCTATGCAATATCATTAACTTACTTATGGTGCATTTAAAAATTGTAAACATTGGAAATTTATATACAAACGTTCTACTTGGGGCTGAGTCACCCTTTGAAGCGGTTGACTAATTTTCACTTCAATTTGTTGATTTCGACGCGCGTGCTACTTCAGGCACTTCACGTCTGATTCGATTTACAGTCACTACAATGCTTATGCTCTTTTCTATTAGGTTTTTTTAGCAAAAGACAGCGAGGTGGAAAGATAATAGTGTAATAATGTGATAACGGTTCTATTTGAATTTAGACATTACTTCAGTAACCGTAAAACACCTTTTTATGGAAAGACTTTCTTTCGGGAAAAGCAAAGCATCATGTTAGGGAAAAACATGGGAAATATTTGCGGCACAGCATTAAAGAAACTCACATTTATCAAACGAAAAGTGGGATGGTTCTCCAATGATAAGGCGAAGAAGAGATGCTACTTTACTCTGGTTTTGCCACATCTCTAATATGCCGCGAGCATTTGGGACCTGAGATTAAATTCGCGAGGAATTAAAATACAGGTAAAAGCCGCACGCGTTGTTAAAAACTGCTGCAAGCGATCATGAATTGTCTCACGGCTAATAGTGGGTTTAGTTTGGTAGCCGTTATAGACTCGGGAGGCAACATGCTAGGCTTAAATTACTTGCAAAACTCCGATCAGGTGAGTTTCAGTATGGCACGGAGGATGTTAATTTAGCCCCGTGCTATATTTCTAGATCTAGTGACAAAAGGAAAGAGATAAACCGGCGAACTGGAGGTTAAAAAACCTTCTTCCACGTACCACATGAATAAACAAAAACAGTGAGACGCTAACATAAGACACATCGTTAACATACAATTCATTTCTGTCCTCTCCACCTTCCTTTTCCCAATTCCCTCCCCTTCCATTACTGTTGTCCCAACACCCTCTGCCTCACGCCTCAGGGGCAGTCCGCAGGGTTGTATGAGATTATCTTTTCTCTCATGCAGAAGCCCATTTCATAAGTGTTTTGAATGCTCATCAACTAACACCCAGAATGTTATGAATAATATGTCCGGTTTATTAGCGATGCATTGCGTACATGTACACCTAGATTTAGGGGGAAAAAGCCGCTCATCTATGGTGAATTATTCTCCCAGTTCGTAACAAGCTATACTGTTTTCATCGGAGCTGTTCCAAATTTACAACGTAAGCGCAAATTTCTCGGTTTTGAGACCCTCAGACCTTGCCTGCTGAACATCAAAACGTAAGTATGTCATGACTTCGCGAAATATGTTTCTCGCGATCGTTTTGGAGGTCAAAATTGTGGCTCCAAATGTTATGACATCCATATGCTCCCCTCGCATGCATTACGTCAATAAAAGCTTCAATTTCCTCAGCTGAGGCAGCTCAATCTTTCTGACTTCGAGCGAATTTCCTTTGCCTCAGTTCAAATTTTGCTGTGCCGGATCATGCGACCGCCTACAAACAAACACCAAGCGGTAGAAACGTTATCTTTGCGTACGCTGCGTCTAGCATGTAATGAATGCCCTGGTTTGTCTTTCAAAATACTTCGACCAGACAGTCTTCTTATCGTGTTTACTCCCCTCGGTATCCCCATCCACTCGGAATATCCGTCCCTTCCAAGCAGGTAAGATCCTTCTTCTGCTGAAAATGAGGCTTTTAGCTCTTTCTTTTTAGCTCTCTAGGAGTTCATTCTCGTATTCCGAGGCAATTTATCGCATGCGAAAATAACAATGCTATCGCTTGGATTCTTCAATTTACTTTTCTTGAGTTGCCTCACCCTGTCCGTATTTGATAATTACTGAATGAAAAATATCTAGTGCTGGTGTGTCATGCGATACTTCAAAAAAACCGTGCAACATTCTGTTTTTTCGCATGCGACAATTTTCACGAGATTTCGATAACTAACCCCTTGGGTCCTTGTGACCCAGGGGCGGATTAAGGGGGGGGGGTGGCCGCCTCCCCCCCCCGTTATTCACGGGAAAATAGAAAAGATGGTAATCATTAAGGTGGTTCTCCGAAGCAAGTTTTTATTTCACCAGCTCATTACACAATGTTTAAAGATAATTGGAAAATATCTAAAAGCCAGTTGTCTAAACAGACACAGTATCCTAGATGTTCGCAATTGCACTTTAGTAGGCCTTATGATGAACAGTGTTGTGAAAGCTTTGGTGCCGTAACGGAATAGTTATAAGCTATTATACTATGTATGCAGACCTATATACACCTATTTAATATGTATGCAGAGAACAGTGCCGCGAGTTTGGGCAGAGCCGTGGTGCGTCTGCGAGAGGGGAATACAGTCTCCACGTCCTCTTTAGCACTGCCTACTATGCGACACCCTCCGCTCTCGTGCTCGTCGCGACATGTCAGTTGCCCGGCTCTCGCGAGTGTATTGTTTCAGTTGTAGTGAGTGACAAGTTCAAGAGTTCTTCACATGTTTATGACCCTGCGTCCTTTTTCCTTTATTCTGTGTTATACCTGACGTGCAGATCAACCTTTCTGCCAGAGATGGTAAGTTCAGTCGGTTAATTACAAAGACATTACTTATTTGCGCTTTCTCGCGCTCGCCATTAGGGTCGGACGGCCGGCTTCAAGCTCCGGCCCACATTAGCCTCCATTGCTATTTATCTGCTTTTTGATCAAGGAATTGAACACCCACCTATTTACTGGACTTTCATTTTCATTGTGTTATCATAGAAATGCTGTCAGAGGTCCACCCACCGTAGTTTTGTCCCCTCTCCTTCCGATGGCGGTAAAATTGAGGATTCTCTAAGCAAAATAATTTTCAAGTATTACGCTACAGGGTGAGAAAAAGATGTCCTTATAATGTTTTTTGCAACTCGTCGCTGAAGGAATAACTGAGGTTTACTTATGTTTACATGCGTCTTCTTCTAGTAGGCCTGGTACTAAGCGGAAAACTAATAGTGCCTCTGCGGACCTTCGAAGCTTTTTCTCTCGCGTCCAAAAACAAAATACGCCATAAGCAGCAGGAGTAAATGCATAATTTGTTAACACCATGCCTTCATGCTGCACAACTGACAATGAGACTCAAGCTGAGTCCATGCCCACATAGCACAAATCGTTTCATTTCCGCATTCATCCCGCTTTCCGGGGACGTTTTCTACTGGCCCATTCACGTTTTGAAATGATGCTGGAATGGTGCAAATGTCCGCCACTTTTGGTCAACTTCACGTCTTTGAAATGTTTCTTTGATTGTTCAGAACACGTTTTCGTATCGCTTCCTCTCCGGTTCCAGCTAGTTTCGAAACGTGTACAATAGTTTTTAAACCGTTTTCAGCCGAATGGAAGCCGTAAAATTCGGTTTTAAAACGGTTTTCCCGATGGTATAATACGTTTTTCGGTATGATTCTATGTGGGTATAATAATGACGTTACGTCGTATTTGTGGCTTGACACCAGCGTCATAATTACGCTGGTATCAGGCCACAAATGCAGTACCGAGAGCACGTAAAATTATTTGCCCTTTTACAATTAAAATCACTCGCCCTTATTGGTCTCACCATTATAACCACTCACTCAATGACTTTACGACCACTTTATCACATGCTTTCTAACCAGGGAGCATATGCACTTGGGAAGAGTGAACAACGACATGACTCCGAGACGTAAATCACATACAAGTCGCTGCTAAATATGAAATTAAACGACCGTATTTTCTATAAAGAGAGAAAACTGGGGAAACTTTTATTAAAAAACTTCAAAGTAACTTAATTAAACATGCGTATATGTTCTTCAACTTGATCTAACAGTCTGGGACCAAAGCAACGGCAATAGTTTGCAGTGAGCAAATGGTAACGCTAAAAAATAATTACTTTACGTATAAAACCTACTCCAGTGAATCCCTAAGACAATAAGGAATAAGTCAGCACGACAAATCAACATGTACCTATACACTTTATGTACGTAATACGTATTTCTTAACAACTATAGGTCAGGAGAAAGATATGTTCTCAGAATACTTATAACATTAATGATTTAATATAAAATCAGAATTAAAATTGTTATGAAATATCATATAAGAAAATTCACACGCAATTCTTTGTTCATCATTATGGAATGCAGATTAGTCACTCAATAGAAAACAAAGTTTAAAAAAATCACACCTTTACACAAGTCACACACAAGGGTTCAGACTTTGACAATCGCCATAGAATAATCACTTATTTCACTTTAACATTTGCGTAGAACTAGTATAACTTCACAAACTCCAGTGTATATATAATTTATGCCGTTAGATATCACGAAATTCTAACCGTAGCACACGTATAATCTTGCCAACAAAGATTATATAAACACTTCCAACAAGTGCACCTTCGATGATATTTTCCAAACACCGGAATCACCGGAAGCCACGAGGGACACAAGTACGATACCTGCGATATGTTTGCAAACAGTTTAAAAATCGTTTTAGTCGCATATATTTTTGGAAACCTTGGAAACGTTCTGAGAAAGTTTTCGTTGCCATAACAAAAACCAAATGAAAATGCTTTTGAAACGGTGCGATGAAAACGTTCTCTTTTAGATGCACGCACAAGTAAATGAAAACGTTCTCTACGAGGCTACTTTCGGGTTATTGGGGAAAAACGGGATTTTCCTATTTGAGCACCAGGAAAAACCGTTTTGAAACGGAAATGTGCTGTGTGGGTGGTCCTTTTACAATCCCAACCACTTAGCCACGAAAAATCGACTGAAGCTTCAATTTCTTCACTTCCTTTGGCTGAAAATTTCAACTGTGACGTAGTTCTCTTCATTGTACCAGGAAAGGAAATACCTGGTGATAGGAAAATAGCAGAAATTTTGGAAAGCCCTTGGACATCCACAAGCGACTACAAGTATCCCTTTTCAACTCATAGGAAGGGAACCGCGGAAGAGCGTCGTTACGTGTGGATAGAACATCTTGAAAAGAATCATCTTGATAGAACATCTTACAATCACAAAATTACGCCATATACAAGTGATAATGTATACCAGTCGCCTACATGAGCAAATGAATTATTTCATATAAAAACATGAGAAATATAGCAACTTGTGAATCTTCTCTTTATGAGCGAAAAGCTACTTTTTTCCTTGAAGCAACTTCCTTCCTGAGAAAGACCAAAAAAACACTGCTGCCAATTTGGTGGTGGCGAGGGTTGGTCACGTGGAAATTGTTTTTCTCCGTCCTCGGATTCACGCAAACAAGGTTGAGATGAACCAATTTCCGCCTCTTATTCAATCTCCAAAAAAAAACTTCCATCTCCTCTCCGCTCAACGATTCAGTAATTCTGTATCGGAACATAAATATGTCTACGAAAAAGTGCGAACTATTTGAGTGCCGAACTTCTTTGAAAGATTATGATGCTCTTAGGACTGTTCCACACTCTGAATGTAAAAGCCCCTTTCTCAGGGAGTACTACATGTATTTGTTTTTGAAGACGAAAAACTAATGACAGCAATATCAAAACTCTGTTATCAATGAGTTTAGAAGTGTTTACGTTGAAGATAAGAGAAAAGAAAAGTTGTACTTGCCTTGAGATATGGAGTTAGTCAACAAAGCTAGAATATGATAAACTCTGATGAAAGGAGAGGACAAACGTAATGATAATAAAAAGCAGAATGCTATTTAAAAATCTCTTTATTAAAATAAATCTCCTGTGTGGCGTTATTGGTGGAAATTTGAAATTTTTCGTCTTAGCTTTTGATTTATTAGCAAATAAACCCGATTTTTGATAGTGAAATGTTTTTATATAATAAGCGCTGCAATCGTTTCCTCCGGCTGGAGCAAGTACCTATTAACTCCTTAAAAAATTCATTGTTTCGACCAAACTAAATCGTTAGTGCCTAAACTTTACTTTTCAATAAATTATGTAGTTTTTCTGCGGAAGTATTATTTTTTTAGTGACATAAAATAAATATTGTATGAAATATTTCAAACTATTTTTATTCCATCTGTCACGACCAAACCTCCTTTGCGAAGATTTCAATTAATCATGAACTTTCAATTATTGAAAACTTATTGAAGAGCCTGCTCAAAAATGGATATATCAAGCGAATAGTTAGAAGAACCGCAGGTAGTTTGCTAGCAGAAATGCCCGGTTGTTTCTCAACGGCAGAGATAAAAGTAAGAAATACGATACTAATATATAAAAATCTTATGGCGTCTGGCTGTTTGTTTGTTATTCAATCACGCAAATACGGCTGAATTGATTGCTTTGAAATTTTGCGTGTGGGTAATTACGTGCTCTGGAACAAACATAGGATATATTTAAATATCTTCAGGGCCCCAAGGGCCGCTAAAAGGGCCCCTATATTTGACTCCCATAGTAAAAGCGTTGGAATCAGTGCAGAGGTTGATTCTTTTTGCTTTTTGAAATTACTTGCACTCATGATACGGGGTTGAAATTTTTAATATCGGTGGTCTGAAAGAACTTAGTATTCGTTCTTGTATTTTATGATGTTTTACGTTTCGTATATGACTAAAAATTAGGTTTTAAATTGCAAAATTATATATTTTCTCCTATTTCAACAATGGCATATTTCCTTGGAAAACTGAGCAATGGCAATTAACGGGAAATTTTGCCCAGGCCTTTTATGGATTACATTATATTGAATAAATAATGAAAGCAAATTTCAAAGAGACTCCAGTTTGGGTATTTTTACCACAACCTCTCTGTGCGCGTTTAACGGCTTCTACGGTGTATATGCATTTAGCACGTCAAATCGATTCTTAAAATTAGGGCCAATAGGAATGCGTAGTATATCGCTTACTACGTAGAATTTTGCACCCTGCTGTAGATCTACGTATTACACCTATTAATCCTTAATACAGTCCTAAAGGTCTAGAGGGATGGTTGGAATGGACTCTAAGTCCCCAAATCGCGGATTTCTATATTGCCTCGGAATGAATGAAGTAATGACCGTTTACCTTGAAACTTAGGTACATGCGTAGGAGCGTAGGCACATGAAACTTATTTCAAATAAAAATTTTAAAATGAGGTCTCTTGCTAATGGAAAAAAAATATCCTCGAAGTTCATGGCGGTCTTCCACACGTCTCCCATTGCGAAACAGGAATGCTTTTTTAGTTTTACTGTTTTAAGAATAAACAATTTCAATAAAAATAGGAAAATGCAATGCATCATTAAACGAAAAAATGAGCATTTCCATTTACAATTAGTGTTAAAATAAATAAATAAGAAGTCAGTTTCTCTTCTGTTTGAATAGAACTTCTATATAGTAAGAAATAATATATATTATTTCTTACTGTTATATCTGTCGTTGAGAATCAACTGGTTTTTCTACTATCAGAAATTGTAATTGACAGCATACTAGTACCTGCGCACCAAATTTTATGCAAGAAGAGATCTAGGTGATGAACGTGTTCGTATATTTCTTTGAATAATATGGTCTTAAAACGTTTCAATTTGGTTATAGTATATCCCTATAAAATACTGGGTTAATAAAAAGTGTTTATTCAGTTAAAATATTTTTGATCGTTTCTTTGAATTATTATACGTATACTATTTCAGACCAGAAAAAACCTGTGTACAGCATTGCATGTGAATAGCCTTGACTCTTTTACGGTTTTTGTCCTTAAACCCCTTACCGCATGACCAATCGGCTGCTCGCAGGTAATATGTAGATGTCCACGGAAAATTAAATCATCGCCGCAGTTTTGGACCCAAGTCAATTTTCAGTCAAGAGATCAATTCATGCAGCTTTTAATCCCACCGGTCTGGCGCTCGCTTCTTATAAACCGTTTGAAGGGGAGCCTTACAAAATCAGATGAGCAGAAAAGGGATTGAGGTTATGCGTTCCGTTCACGTATCGGGTTTCATATAAAACGCCTCAAAAGCTTTAATAGTGCTTCCTCTCCCGTGCTGCCCTAGAAATCAGCCTTCCGAGAAATTACTCGAACCGGTACCTACTGTGACTGAGAGGAAAGAATTTCACCTCATATGCTTGCTTATTCGCTTGCTGGGAAAAGTCTCCGAAGTGGAGACGCGTAGCTCTGCCCATACAAATTAGAGTATTCACAAGATACCTACCTATACTTAATTTTGTTCGGTATTTTAAGTGTCTACAGGCGTTGATCAGTCGGTCATCGAAGGGATTGCAAGCTTTAGTAGATGCGTTGGAAAAGCAGTGCGAGACATACGGAATGAAGATTAATCATAAGAAAACAAAATTAATGAGATTCTATAGGACAAAGAAAGCGATGCTGGTCATAAAAGTGGGAAGTCACAAACTCAAGCAAGTAGAACAATTTAATTACTTTGGTAGAACGCTAGAAGAAAATGGGCATAATTAGTGGCAAAGACATTAGGAGGAGAATAGCGCTAGTAAAGGAAGCGTTCAATAATAGAAGGGAGCTGATGAGGGGGACCTTAAGTAAGGATGTAAAAAAGAGGCTGTTGAAGAGCTTGATATGGAGTGTGGCGTTGTATGGGGCAGAAACGTGGTCTCTGAGAAAGGAGGACGAAAACAGGCTACATACGTTCAATATGTGGGTATGGAGGAGGATAAAGAACGTGCGGGTGCAGTGGACGGAAAGGAAGACAAATGAGGAAGTTCTTGACCGGGTTGGTGAGGAGAGGAAACTTGTGGATGAGATTAGGGGCTGGGAGGGTAGGTGGCTGGAAGCGGTAATGAGGGACGATGGTTTGCTGAAGGCCGTGATAGAGGTAAGGATGTTGGGCAAGCGGGGAAGGGGAAGAAAGAGAATAGGTTTTATGGACGGGATGAAGAAAGGTAGGACTTCCGCTCAGATGAAAAAAGAAATACTAGAGGTAGATAGGGTCCTGCACGTATACAAATCTGGAGGATTATTTTCTGACTTCCATAAAATCCTACATTTAACCGGTACGAGTTAAAGTCTGTGGATTTTCTCTGACTTTCATCATAACCTACCTTTAACAGGTAGATTACTCAGATGATTATGACCATATATTTTGGAAAATTCTTGATTTACGTATTTTCCAGCTTGCAATACGAGCATGTTTCCAAAAGGGATCCACGAAAATCACTCTTCTTCTTATATGAACTAAAAATATTTAATTATAGCGAGTTATCTATTCAATGTAATGAAGTTCGAGCATATCGGAACAAATCAGAGCACTTTAGTGAACAAGAAAGACGATGAATGGAACGATGTGCGCTAGCGAAACATTTGTTACCCTGCCGGTAGGTTAGCATTCTGTAGGTGCACAAAATAGTCACGACCGTATATTTTATGAATAGTAAACGAATACGTTCCAAAAAGATACGTTAAAATGATTAAAAATTTTACATGATCCATGTTTGATCCCTTTACTGAAAATCTACATAATAATTACAGTCGCGGATTAAATTATGTATTGAAATTTTTTTACTGTCTATCTTACATCAACTCTGCTTCCGATCGGTTTTGAGAAGCGCTGTTAAGTGTGTAAGAGTCTTAAACAAATGAAAAGTAACTGCAATGTTGTGTTGCGAAGGCGCACTAGAGCGAATAGACAGCTTCAATAGTTTTCGAGGGTTTTGTACCGCGTTGCATCGGCTATTATGAACCAACGTTCCAACAGCTAACTCAGCAATCTTCTTTTATCTGACAGAGTGAGGAAACTGACGGTTATATCCAGCTGAAGGTCTTTTGAAGCTGAAGCGGTTTTACCACACTCTCTTGAGACATCTTTTCCGTAGACAGCCTTAATATCCAGCTAGCATTTGAAATCTCAACTCTATATATATTTAATTTGTATGGAGCTTCAAAGTGAATAAGCCATCACGTCGGCGTGTACTACAACTTCATACTGCCACGTAGTTTACCCTAATTGAGCAAATTTGTCACTGCCGCTGTCATTTTCTTATTATCTCGATCAATTGCTGTCGCTGAATATTTGGTATAAAGAAGTTAAATGTGAACCTCGTGGAATTCATCCAAGATAGAAATAATACAATATCCATGCATAAGCGCAGATGAAAGCTAAAAAATTATTGTTGACCAGCGTCTTATACTCGTAATGTGATCTCCATTGAGATCCGTCTGTAGCAACTGTAGGATATGTTTGAGCATAATTTATACCATTTAATACGAAGAACATTAACACAGCTCTTAAACAAGGAACCCTGCATATCAACGCAATATGGGTGCTGTAGATTGTCAAGTATATGGTTTGGCTGTCGATTTATTGTTTCCCGCTTACGGTGCTAGGTATAAGCGTAGCCTCCGAATATCTCGGAGGCTACGGTATATGTTTAACAGAATTAACATGCAACGCTACACAGTTACCACGTTGAGTGTGGGTGTCACTCATGAGTGACGCACGAAACACAAGTGGCTGGTGGGTGTCTCACACGAGTGACGGCAATTAGTTAATCAAATAGCTATTGAAAATTTTAGGAACTGGGATATGACGATACTTTATGTTACACGCACTCATTGTGTTACACTGGAGCCTATTCCAATCGTAATTCACTCAATATGCTTTGGCGGCTTCCAAAAGTTGGACGTGAAAAATGTGGCTTTTTTGGTGCTTTCAAATCGCTTATTCAGCAGTCCATTTAGGGTACCTATTTATTGGTTATGTATTTAGTATACAATCAACTCCATAAAAGGTGGGTCAGATGCGGTAAATGTCAAGTGACCGGTGTGAAATTACTCCTGCCCATGTCAAAATCTTTCCATGGTCTTGTCTGATTATTTTTTATGCGTGTACGTTATTTTTTTATTATTCAATTATGTATATTTGATGAGAATACTGTGATAAATGAGACACTTTCTCCCAAATATCCGCGAAACACGCGCGGTGCAAACGCGCATGATACTTTTTCATTGCATTCACGGCGCGTCTTTACGATAAGTACGTCATTTTAGTTATATTTTGTTCTCGGCTTGGCCTGGCCCTATTTTGACTTGTACTTTTTTGTCATGGCATTGTGAATGCTTGATATAAAGGCTATTGCGCTTAAAGTGACATTCCAAAGTCACTTATATGCACATTATGCAAATGTATTTCCTTTAAGATTAATTATGACTTGTTTTGAAAGTTTATTACTTTTTTCTTATTACTTTTTATATTGTGTATCTATGTTTATCTATGAATGTGTATCTTTTTTCCCCCTCTCTGTCGTGTATTATCATTTTATACATTATTATAATCATATGCTACATGTATTCATTTCACTTCTGGAAATTGGGCACCTGCCCGTAATAGAGAATTATTATTATTACTATTAGTTTTTATTGATGATCAAGTGATTTAGTTTATTTGTTTTTTTAGTAATTAAAAATATATAGACTTAGACAGATGATGTTATTTGAAAGGAAATGAAAGTCAGAATTGGTTTGTCGAACAATGAAGTCTCTTGCGTCCTTTTTATAAAACTTTTCACCGGCAAAAGAATTTCAAAGTTACCTCCAAAACCACTATACAGTCCAGTAGAATTTAAACTCGATGAATCGTATGAGATACTTCACTGTTTCCTTCCTAACCTTATAGGAAAATAATTTATTAAAATATTCATTTATATATTTTTGTTTTAAATAAGTTTTTGCTAAGCCATAACAGTTATTATGGCATTGAAAGTACGTGGTCAAGGTCCCTATATACTGGTTGCTCAACTGTAGAAATGTTATATAGAAAACGCTAGATGGCGCTGTTGCCGCAATCCTCCGACCCCAGTGAGTTCATTTTTTTGACGGGTGTGGCGCTACGAACGAAGAAGTGGGCTTCATCTTGAAAATTAACATGGTGATGATGGCGGAAACGCGGACACGAGATGTTTTTTTCGCCTTTACAGTGATAAGGAGGCTTTCTGGGGGAGTTATTTTTTGACAGTACGATACTGAGCGTAGTGGCAAAAAAGTGGTGCTATTAGCATATACAAGTCAGCGGTGGTTCTGGAGTAGTGACGGAAAGTAAATACCGTGGCGTCGGTTGTTGTGGTATCCCATTTACTTCCCCGTGAATGCCATAGTGTACGACAACAGGTTGTGTTTTGTGCCTGGGTGTAAGTCGGGATACAAGGCTACGAGGAAAGAAAATACCAGACTGGGCATTAACAATGCCCATTTGTTTAAGGCGGCGGTAAGTACACTGAATGTTGCATTGTATTTTCGGAAAAGTTGATTTTTGTTCATGAATCTAAGCTGTGATAACTGTGGAGTGCCGAAGTCTCATTAATCTTAGCAACAAGTTTAGGTACACATACGAATGTTGCAGCTACGTGTAATAACTGCATTTGTGTGTAGATGAAACTCCTATTCCCGCTATAATTTTCAGTAGACCTTATTTCAAGATGGCCGAAGGTGTTTTGTACAGCTTGTGGTAGACGCGTTGATTTTAATTTTGCTAGTAATCTGTGCCACCTATTGTCTATCGCATGGCACAAAGAGTGTTCGTATTGGAATTTAATACTTTAAAAACAATTTTTTGCTCAATCGGATGTGGAATTAAACTCTTAAAAAGTTATTAGGAACCTCATAGTTGTTTTTACCTAGAATGAGTCTGCTATCGTGGTTCGGGTTGCATGTTGATATAGTACTACCTAATTGAGAAGCCCGTTGATTTGCAGCAGGAGGGTGAAGAGTAAGAGATGTGTTACCTAGTTCTTTCTGTGCATAATTAAGTCGGCCGTTGTGCGTGAAAATACTGCTGTTCATTTCTCTTCGTCAAAGATTCGTAAGTTTGTTCGTCGTAGCCTGCAACACACCACTAATAAGACCTTTAATCACAATGTACTTCTCATTTCTATTTAATATGAGACATAATTACAATAGGAGAAGTCCCTATTCGTAAAGCCAATGGCGTGGTTACCAAGGAAATACGCAATTGTTGACATCCGAGACTAATGAGTGATTTTGGTGTTAAAAACTAAATTATGATTAGTTTCAGGTGTACCCATTGGTCTAAAAATCTACTTGTGTGCGTTGCCTGTTTCTGATGTGGGAGAATGTGTTTTGTTGGAGCAATAGGAAACTCAAATTGCTCATGAGAGGGCTTATATGTTCCCGATGGATTATTCTGATGGATTATGACAACTGTGGAGTGTATTTTGTACGACAAATGGTATCAGACATGAATACTTGTGGGGTTACTCTGTGACTGTTGGACACCCATTGTGACTCCATTCACCATGGTAAGTTTTTTTCACTAATATCCATCGTTACTTGATTATGATCTTAATTTGTCCATTTGTTACTCAAATTATTATTATTATTTCAGGTACACCTATTGGTCTAAATATCCATTCCTATATGTACCCAAAATGTGTACTGTATGCTTCTGTGAGGGCTGATGCATTCTGATGGATTTTATGTTGACTTATGAAAATTGTCTACTGTATCACATTCTGGTCTATAAATTTGTACCAGTCATTAATGAAAGAGGCTCCCTGATTGTTGAAGACTATTTTGACTCCGTTCACCATGGTAAGTTAATTGAGGGCTAATGTTTTCCATGATCTCTTCTGATAACTTCTCAATGTTGAATAACTAATCTGCTTTTGTCTATCCATTGGTTACAGACATGAACCAAATTGTTACATCTCCATACTTGCTTGATGTTTTTGTGACTGTTTTCAATTTGGTATTTTTTCATTTTCCATACAGCTTTTGTAGCTTCATTGCAATGTCATATTTCATTTTCAATGTTTACATAATGATGATAACTTTCAGGTGTACTTTGCTGTGTTTATTTTACCTGTTTATGCCTTTTTCTGCTGATATTGCCTATTTAAGGGCCTAAAAAAGCAATATTCATTTCAACGTTGCCAAACTTCTCTTTAGTGGAGAGCTTGTCTGTTATTTCAGTTCCTTTTTTAATCTATCAATGTTGAAATAATGTCATTAAATATGCATAAAGAAAAATCATCCTAAGTATTATTATATATTGTTTTGATGTGGTTGGCCATCAAGCATGAAGACACCTATTTATTCAATCATTCAGTGAAATGAAATTTTTGCTGAATGCTTTTGCTTTGCTGAATGAGGGACTTTTATAAATTTATTTTGCCAGATAACTTGTTGAAAGTGTTGGTGGTGAAAGGGCTGTGGTGTGTGGGAAAGAAGTAATTACTAATTATTATTTTATTCGAGTTCAACTAATAATGTTAACTTATGTCATTACAGATGCATCCCTGGTGGCTGGCCTGTTTACTTAAGGTGCCTTAATGTTGTAAACTTGGTGCCCCTCCTGCAGTGAACCTGTGGGGATTGTTTACGTCAACATATCCTATTAGCCACGTAAACGTTTTATGTTTGGCTGTATTTTTGTTGCAAAAATTGACAATATGTGGTTTATTTGATACTTTTTGTTTAAGGACTGAAAATGTAACACAATCCCCTTCTTTTGTGGGTGTTTCCTGCAGTGGGTTTCTGTGAAGGATTTGTCTAGTAATCCTCATGTTTATCTCACAAGATTTGAAAGCATTTAATGCAACTTAATAACATAGCTCATATTCTCTGCTTATATCAACTCTTGTTTTATTGACATGATCATGTAAATGAGTTAATTGTCTCTCATATGTGACTTGTAATTCAGAATGTATAATGACTTCGTATGTAACTGACAAGGGGTTACATGTCATAGGGTTTTGTCTTGATCTGCCCCAATAAAGATGAATTATCTTTATCATTGACTTTATATTTCAAATATTTAAGCCTCTCCATCCCGAGTGTTTCTTCTAGTCCCTGGCTACTATAAAATGTGACAACTAATTGCTATTACATCCTTTCTCAGGGTGGCGATCGTCAGGGAAAACCTGGAATTGTCAGGGAATTTTGAATTTCTGTAAAAGTCAGGGAATTTTCGTAACTGTCAGGGAGAAACTGGGGTAGGAAATTCTCATTATTTTTCTACCATTACGTTTATCGGCCAGTCTTTCCCACCCTTTATTTCACCAAAACATTTCACCAACTAAAACTAATGTCCGTTGCTGACGTGCATGGAATAAGCCCCATCAATTCGTGGCTCATTCAGTTGTGAATCTTAGTTATTTAGTAGTGAATTAGACGTACAATGTATCCCTTTTGCATATCCTTATTGCGGTATTTGCCTAGTAATGTCAAAATTCATGATCACAATGTATTACGCTAATCACAAGGTATCCGAGGCTATGCTGTTCGGAAAATTTTACCTCGCATTTTTTTTAAACTTCCGAGGCTTAGCTTGATAGGTAGCTGGAGCGGCTGGAGCATACTAGCTCGTAGTAAATACATGCTTACAGTTGTAAAAATATGAGACAATGATTATTAAAATGGTAATACAAGTACGTGTAAACAAAATCTTACGCAAGATCATCTTCGATTCCCATATGGCCCTTCGTGAAACAGTAAGAAGAGCCCTCCTCCCCTCCTTTCACACTCGACGTAATTGTTGAATAGCCCCCTTAGCTCCCTCTCGAAGCAATTTAGTCAGGTCAAAAACCACCTCAAACATGATATTCCTGAATATGATGCTGCCGTTGCCAATTGCCTCCTGTCTTCGCTCGCAGTGGCGCGCTTACGTTTTGTTTGTTTATCCAAATAGTTTTACATCGCAATTGATTTGCAATACTCTTGCAAACAAGGGGTTATAACCACGTTAATCAAATTGTTATTCTCTTCTGAAAGTCACTTCTGCTATCCGATTTTGATCCAGTCCACCAACTTGGCTTTGGTTTGTTTTTTTCGCTCACCCTAGTGATGCATTTGCCGGAGTCAGACAGTAAATTGGCCATTGACTTTAACTTCGATGCCTTTTCAGTAATTCTCAGCTTCCTAGAACTACCAAGATGCGACTATAATTTGGATGAGAGTTAAACTTATGAAGATTTAATGTATTTTTTTCATTAGGATGTACATGTAGCTTTTAATGTAATGATTTAAGCTTTTAACATTTTCTGAGTTTTGACGAAAATTTAATTCAGCAGAAATAAAATATTCCAATAATAGGTGACCTTTTGGCGATTGGTCAGGGAAATTGGTAAATCCACCAGGGAATAGTCAGGGAATTTAAAAATTGGATATCAGTAGCCACCCTGTTTCTCATACTTGCTTTTTTATTAGTGTAAAACTAAAAATTCCTTTACATAATTACCATTCCCATAAAGATTTTCTTGATGTCTTTGTTTTCCCTCAAATGCCATTAAAGACTGTTGATACGGTTCATTAAAATATCCTTAAGATAGAATAATAAATACTCTCTGATGCTAAATACATCCCAAAAATGAATAGAAATTTTTGTAAAAACAATCTTATCTACTACGTTTTTGGCCGCTAGTAAATTAGGGAATTAAGGTTTCTCGTAGATTCGAAATTAGACTTCTGTCGCAGTTTTGATGATTTCGAGTTCATAAATTGTGATTGTGGAGTCACTAGAAAGCATTTCATTCAAATTAAAGAAGCAATTTCCTAGAGGTGGGAACAACCCTATTGGATAGTAAAATTTGTTATTACTTCGGCTTCACTAGGTCATATTTATTCGTCGATGTTAGAAAACCGGCGATTTATAGCCCATAGCGCATTTCCATGGTGAAATTATTCAGCTCAGACAATAGTTTCTCTTATGAATCGTCCACTTAAGATACGTTCTCCTCCCGATATGTATTCAAACTGCCGCCTCGATAGTTCCACATTTCACCAAGCAGCGCCACTGTTACACAAGTGGTGGTGCGTCGTCACAGGCAACACTCCGGAGGGAAAGATGGACGACCATTATATAGGGACCTTGTACGTGGTATCCTCTCAATGGATCGGAAGTTATTCAATTGTCTTTCTCCACATCATTCGTTGTAGTCCTAAAGTTAGAGGTGGCGGCTGTGAAGATGGGGAATTATGAAGAATTGGTAAATAAAGCTGAAAGGATCGTTGACCAGGTATGGTATTAACTGTATGCTATACGTTTATGATTCTACATTCTCGGAGTATGTAGAATAACTTGTTAAATCGGTGGCAATGCATATATGTTGACTGTCTGACCTACTATTAAGATCCTGGTTTCAACCTTTCAGGTCATACCCATCACAAAGAACTACCTGCCCACCCTAGCAAGGTTATGTCTTATTTCTACGTTTTTGGAAGATGGATTGCGAATGTGGTTTCAATGGTCTGAACAAAGAGATTATATGGACGTGTCGTGGCAATGTGGCAAGGTTCTAGCTGCCCTTTTTGTATTAGTAAATTTTGTTGGTCAACTCGGCGGTTGTGTTATGGTTTTGGGGAGGCTACAAGTTCCAGCAGCTTGTGGAATCCTATTTTTCATCGTTGTCTTACAGGTAATGAAGTTTTTTATAACCCTCTACCAAGTGTTATATTTCACCACTATTTATTAGTTCATAATTTTCTGCATTATGGCAGACCTAAGAGGAAAAAGTCCATATGACGTAGCAATCGTTCGATTTGAATTTCCTACGGACGTTAATACGTGTTAATATGATTGCCCAGTTCCATACGGTACTAGGTATTAACCGCTATATACCACTGCATGCATCATATTTCACTGCACCGGAAAGGCAACGTATACTAAGTTCTGGGATGTATTTGAAGTGAATGTTTTGAAAGAGTGATGTCGCTTTATAGTCGAGTGTTCCTGCTGTCGTTGTGCAATATATTCAATTGTGAGTAGCCGGACTGAGACGCCTTCTAGGGGTCTGTAGAATGTATATTTAAGTAATAATCTGTTCTGAATTTAAGTGTATTCTTTTAAGGTTGACACGGTTTTAAATAACGAATGAATTAGGAACAAGAAATCTGATGTTATCACCCTAACCATTTTGTAACGGTTTACTTTTTCAGACCATAGCCTACAGTATTTTATGGGACTTCCAGTTTCTTCTGAGAAATTTGGCACTTATTGGAGCTTTACTTCTGGTGCTAGCAGAAAGTCGAGAAGAAAAAAGGAGTCTCTTTGCTGGTGTTCCATCATTAGGTGAACGCTCAACCTCTTATTTTAGTGTATATTTTGTAATGCTTAAAAAAATTCATAATTTTGGCCATAATATTTCCATTTGTGTCAATCTTCTATTAGAAAGTTGATGCCATTCTAATTGGTACTGACGATACTTCATTTGCACATTTTTGCTGCCTAGGAAGATACTGTGTTATCGTTTTATCTTGTAATCTACCTAATTTTTTCTGTCATAATCATGTTTAGACCCACAGCATTAGCATATTGTGATATAGCGAAGCCTTCAACATTTTACTGCTAGGAAGTTCCTAGTAGGATGTGCTAAAACTACTGAGGCCACTTTATTGAAGATTTTTTAGTGTTCTAGGTCTATAATTATTCAATATCAGTGTATTTATATATTCAATTGAGGTAACTTTTTCAAAGATTAGGTAGGCTCTAAAGAGTAAAAAAATATTTTAATTGCAATTTTAAGGTAATTGAAAGAATTTGTGTTTTTATGTATAAAAATTTTGACAGATATGACAGTCTGTGACAGTTTTTCCTTGAGCACCCAATGCTGATTTGGCATAATGGCAGTGAAAAGGTTAGTTTTTTACTATGGGAAATTAGTTGTGACTTAAAATCTGTGCATTAAATTATTTATAATAATTAGCATAGTGATTGTTAGAGCTGTAGTAGTTTCATGCTACTCTGAGTAAAATGAAAGTGAAGTGTGCTCTAATTCCTAAGAAGGGAAGCATAAATCTCTCAGCTTTGACAGCCTTGATTATTTGCTGCTACTGTGTTCAGGAGTCAAGTTAGGGGAATATCTCCTACCACGGTTCGGAGAAAGTGGAAATTGTTGAGAACAAGTGGAGATTCATTCATTCATTAATCTACTGGTTAAAGGTCGGTTGTAATGAAAGTCAGAAAATAATCCTCCAGATTTTAATATGTGCAGGGCTCTATCTACCTCTAGGATTTCTTTATTCAACTTAGTCTTAAGTACTTACCCTTTTTCATCCCGTCCATAAAACCTATTCTCTTTCTTCCCCTTCCCGGCTTGCCCAACATCCTTCCCTCTTTCACGGCCTTCAGGAAACCATTATCCCTCATTACCACTTCCAGCCACCTACCCTGCCTTCCAGAAGTTTCCTCTCCTCACCAAACATGTCAAGCACTTCCTCATTTGTCTTCCTTTTGATCCACCGCATCTTCTCCATCCTCCTCCACACCCACATCATGGATGCCTTCAGCGTATTTTCGTCTTCCTTTCTCAGAGATCACGTTTCTGCCCCATAGAACGCCACACTCCATATCAAGCTCTTCAACAGCCTCTTTTTTACATCCTTACTTAAGGTCCCCCTCATCAGCTCCCTTCTATTATTGAACGCTTCCTTTGCTAGCGCT
This sequence comes from Pyrrhosoma nymphula, assembly GCA_963573305.1. Classification (NCBI taxonomy): domain Eukaryota; kingdom Metazoa; phylum Arthropoda; class Insecta; order Odonata; family Coenagrionidae; genus Pyrrhosoma; species Pyrrhosoma nymphula. Next base: position 60,666,264 of record OY754339.1, on the reverse strand, counting down.
GTTCTCCTAGTGTCTTTGCCACCATGCCTATTTTCTTCTAGTGTACTAACCAAGTAATTAAATAGTTTTACTTGGTTCAGTTTGTGCCCTCCTACTTTTATGACCAGCATTGCTTTCTTTGTCCTAGAGAATCTCATTATTTGTGTTTTGTTATGATTTTTCTTCATCCCGTATTTCACGCCCTGAAATTCTTATGCATCTACTAAAGCTTGCGATCCTTTCAACGATTGATTAGCCAATGGCTGGTCATCCGCAAATCTAACAGGCTTTGTTAGCGTGACTCCTACTCTGATTCTCATATCTAGCTCTTCACATGCCTCTCTTACCATTTCCTAGGCAAAAATGTTAAAAAGCAAAGGTGATAATGTGCACCCTTGTCTTACTAGTCCAGTCAATGGAGATTTTAACCCGGACAATATACATAACTTGCTGAAAATTGGTATGTATATAGTTTAGGGCGTGTACAATTTTGAAAAATATTGTTTTGTGGAATTCGGTTATCAGAACCTAATAAATTTTTGAATTTAAACAAAAATGTAGTTTTCCCAATTTTTCTCGAAGAGTATGAAATATTTTCAAAATTGGATTCGACAAGGGGAAATAGTCTGAAATTCTCGACAAAAAAGTTAAGAATGCATTTTTCACCAAAGTACGTTATTTCATCAGGAAATGACATTGAGTATATTCATGACGCACGGGGCTCCTTGGTTTCACCCCATTGAAAAATACATGAATTCCCATCGAACTGGCCCACGGAATCCATCATACCTCGGCAAAAAATCATTGCATTTTCAAAAACCAAAGTGTGTGATGTTCATGAAGTCCTAGGCTTTCATATTCCTGAAAAGTTCCTAATTTGGTAACACTGAGTATGTTTTTCACTTGTTTTCAGGGTAGTTTTACTGGAAACTTTAGTTGAGCTACTAAAATACAGTATATGTTCCAAGTTCCCGGATGATATCATGAATCATTGTGCATATAGCTTCCAGGTACCATACTTTTTGGATTGCGGTGATTAAAATTTTTGTCAGTTCAATTGGACAAAAATGGGAGTTCCTTTTACTTTCTTGGTATTTTATGAGGTCACGGGCACCATTTTTCTCAATAATGAGGGAATAAACGGGTCAATAGGAAAATTATTAAAAAATTAAGATAAGGAAATTGATCCTCGAGACTTAGTCTTGACAATTCTGTTTATCAAATTTTGCTAGGGATCGACAAATTTGTTGAGATTTCAAAAAGGCGCAAAGACACAAATTCTTCAATTTTTTTTTAGATAAAATTAGAATGTTATCGAACTACAGGACTCAGGATAATATGTTATGCGTGGAAACACAAGAGGACGAGTTCCCCAATACGTTCCATATAGTGAGCATATGCTTGGATTATCAGGACAAAAGAACTCATCCCAACATAAGTCCCCTTCTCGACTGCATGAGGTGAGAATTTCTTCAGACACTGTGCTGCGCGAGCGCCGCGCTGTGGGAGACGACAGAAGCCGGTTGTTTATTGTTGTTACTAGACGTGTGTTTACATACCGGCATTTTTTGGAGTTTTCAAATTAAACTAGTAAAAGTGAAGCGTTGGTGAAGATTTTTCAGTTTTGGAGATTGAGAACATTCATTAGCAAAGTAAGAACATGTTTTTTGAACCTGTACAACGAACGTGAGCCATGATTGTACTACCCTACAAATGAAGAAGAACAGATTATTCTGCATTTCATTGTGTGCCTCATGCTTAACAAATTCGTTCACCAATTTCAATAAAAAAATAGCCAGTGGGAGCGATGAGTCTGATGATGAAACCGATGCTCCAGTAACCCAAAATGAACTTGAGGAAGACGATGAATTTTTGTAGCGTAGAAAAGTATTAAATATGTTTATATAATCAACCATTTATTTATTCTCAAAAGTTCTAACCCCTTCCATCGATTCTGTAGTTATAATCATTCAGCCTGGGGAACTGTTTCCTCAATAATATTGTTTAAGAAACAAGAGTTCACTGGATTTTCATGGATGAATTTCATTAAACAATGTTCTTAATATGTTTTACATACTTTCTAATTGTTAAATGCCAATTTCTTGGTCTCCTTCCGTATTTTTTATATGGGACAAATTTTCTAGATTTTTCCTTAAATCGTGGAAAACTCCAAATATGCTTTTTTATGCGGAAGTGTGTTATATTTCACCCTGATAGAACCGTTTGTGAATAACGCCCATACTTTTCGAGAAAATTGAAAAAGTCAGAATTTTTGGATTAAAATGCTAAATTTTTTTTAGTTCTAATGACCTAATTCCATGAAAAAAAAATTTTCCCAATTCTATATGCCCTAAACTACTGCATGCCAATTTTCAGAGAGTTAGGAATTTTGTCTGGATTTTGGCGAAAATATGACTCTGCGTATTGTACTAACCCCGTAACCTATGACTGCCCACTATGATTAACCATCAGTCACCCTCACCTGTGCGTTCTGGGACATAAAAGTTTTGGATGGGACTCCAATCATGCCAATTTCCTGTTTCTTTTCCTGAGTATCTGCATAGCTTTTCCCAATTAACTCTTTCAAATGCCATTACGAAATTCATGGCATTTTTTTATTATGTGCATTTCATATTTAATTTTCTGACTATTTTGTCATTTATTTACTATCAAACAGTACTTTAATTCCTTGGTTTTTAGCCGCTGCATTTGTCAACTTTAGTAATGTGGTCATATGCTATGCCTGAAGAACACACACCCTTCTGTAGTTACCCACGAATGGAGGACACTATTCCAGAATAGTAAGAAAGTTAAACCTGTCAAACCTTTTGGTCATGCGTGTTAGAACATTATCCCTGAAGTTACCCTAACAACTTTAGAAATACATTTCCCACCACCAAATGGTAAAGATTTTATGTTGATCGTATTGGGGACATATTGTGACGTTTTGTAATGACTTTTATGACAATTTGTAATGCATTAATGGTAATCCAGGATGTGATAAATATCTATAACAGTTATGAACCTTCAAGAACACTATGGTTGTTTTGGGAATAAGACTCCTGGCTTGGGACAGTGGTAAGAATCGAGCTCACTACCTATTATTGGAATTTTTATGAAAGATATGCCCAAGTAGGTCTCACTGCACATCAGGTTTAAAGAAAGTAAATAATTCTATATTTTTTCATTTATAATGCTAAAACTTAGTATCTATGGGCATGGGGAGTTATCATTTGTCCCATTTCTGACTCTTGGAACCATAGAACTCACTCCATAATTTATCTGGATTGTACAGCTCTCGCGAAAGCTTATGGCGTTCGGATGCGCAGAAGAAGACGTCGTTGAGGGGTAAAGTTTGGTGAAAGGGGTAGGGAAAAGGGATGCAAGGGAAAGCGAAGACATAAGATTTGTGCCACGCATGAGTACATTTAAAAAAATGGAATTTGTGTGACGCGGACAACACAAACGTCGCGCACCCGAACGCCATAAGCTTTCGCGAGAGCTGTATATGTGCAGGTCTTTTGCATTCTCTGCTGGCTCAGTTCTTTCATTGCTGATTTTTTCTTGCACAACTCAGTGAATTGAATGGAAACACTCAACACTGATGGTTGGATTGATTAGTTTGTGGTAGAATTTGGGGTCAGTGAATTTAATGAACCGCCTTATCAGATAATTGCTTGGTGAAGAGTCATACATTTAATCAGAGTGCAATATTTAAATCGGACCATATCTTCTATAATACATGGGCTAGCACCATTAGAAGTGATCATCTTCTTTTTACATCTGTGGTCATTCAATGCTTTTCCTTGCTGAGCCCAAAAGAGTAATGTTTAAAATGGGGAGCATGCCTTAAGGTACCTAAAAACATATTTAGGTACCAAATGGAGAGGAAGCATGAGTTAGGGCATTCCATTCTGTAATCCAACCATCTAAGGAGCTCGAAGCGTAGGACAAGAGAAATATGAGTACATTAAACAAATGAAACTCCTCTTGAGACTATACTGCAAATTGTAACTAAGTTTGTATTTAGTAACTGTTCTTTCTTAAGTTTTAGGCTGCATAATTTTTTCCTGTATTTTATTTTGATTTTCAGGTGTTGTGCATGCAATATAATGTAAATGAAATAAAAAAATAATGTAGGTTTCTCTAATTTTCAGGTGACAACAAGCCAAAAAATTACATGCAGCTGACAGGACGAATACTTTTAGTATTTATGTTTGTCACTTTACTTCGATTGGAATTATCTTTTATGCAGGTAATATCTTTTTTTATTTATTACTGTCTTGAATTATGCTTGTTGATCATTTATATCCATTAACTTAGCATTCCTGTGTTACGGAAGTGTACCATACATTTTCAACCGTTAGTCTAAGTGAAGAAATAGCTTGATCTCCTTATTTAACAATTTAAAATCAAATCATTAAGGGTGCATGGAGGAATATTGAAGCGAAGAGTGGCAAACGTTGAAAAAAGAAAGACAAATTTTCAATGAATTTATCGGTGATATCTAAAACTTCTACAAAATCAGCCATGTAGATGTCTACAGTGTATTTCAATACGATTGTCAGCATTTGTGAGGAGGCAGTTACGTCATCATTGCTGACTTGATTGAGGTTATCATCATCTTCTACACCATCCACCATGGCTATCGTACCTGTAGTGTTGACTGCATGACAATTTGTTTGTGGTAAAGGAAAAACGATGGGTCAGTGATGAGAGAGTATGTTGCAAGTACGCTTGTGGAGTAAAATGTTGCCAGAGGATATTGATGTTAGCAAATATTCAGGACTCAGAAAGAGAGTATAAAATGGGATTTTTTTAAGCTAGTGGTGAGTCTTAAATGACTCAGTTGGCAGGTTGAGTCTGTGTAGTGGGAAAAATAGAAGCCAGGCAATTCCCGTTTTCATGATGAGAAGTTGACATAGTTTCGTTTCATCTCATTATTGAGTTTAATATTCAGGATATTTAATGCCATTTTTCTCAGATATTTTCACCAACATTTTGTAAAAATAATGCAACAAATTGATCAGTATATATGTATTTAAATATAGGGCTCTATGGTCGCCCATTGATAATCAGGAAATGCTAGTATGTGAGGTTGGCTTTGCGATGTTTATATAATACAATTGGCCTTGTGGATTGCATCAATATCACAAATAGGAAGTATTAAGTTTTTGGTGGTAAATCCTAATATTAGACTCGGAACGTAAATATAACGCATTTCTCAGAAAATATTCTCCATGGCTAATGAGTATTAGAGATGCATATGGTTTTATGTAGCCAATAGGCCAAAATATTGACCCCAAAAAAGTCAACTTATGTAGTAACTCAGCTATCAGTCTAAGTTAGGTTTTTCTTGGCTGAAAAACTGAAGAAATTTCTCGACCTTTAATTTTGAGTATTTATGGTGAATTAACATTGCAACCCATTCTTCCATTGACATTCTGTTGCCTAGAAATTATCTTTTGCTGACTTATTCTTAAAATTATTGCCAATTTAGTTTTGATGTCTTGTTAATATTATTACTATTAATGCCTTGCCCAATTACTTGATGTGGCATAAAATAAGCAGAAATTTCAATTAAAAATTACTACTCTGCTATGTGTGTTCTTTGTTTCAGATTTTACAAAACATAATCGGTTCAGCACTAATGATTTTGGTAACAGTGGGATATAAAACAAAACTAAGTGCGATCATTTTAGTGCTTTGGTTAACAGCACTTAATTTTTATTTCAATGCTTGGTGGAATATACCCAACTACAAACCGATGCGTGACTTCCTCAAGTATGACTTCTTCCAGGTATGTGTCTAAATTTTTTTTATGTGCAGTGAAACCTCTTTAGAACGAACCTCTTTTGAAGACAAGTTCTCTATACAACGAAAAAAAGTTACGGTCCCGATTTTAAAATGGGTCATAACTTCTGTACAAGGGAAACCTCAGTATAACAAAAACCTCTACACAACAAAAATTTTCTTGGTCCCTAGAATTTCGTTTTAAAGAGGTTTGACTGAAAATGCAAATGAACCTCTTATGGTTCATTCTCGGTGTCATGTAAGGTTTTGCCACGACCAATATTTGTGTACATTCAAGGGCCTCGTGTACAAAAACTGTAAGGATTACAGAATATTTAAAACTATGACTGGATAGCCCGTTTGGTCAACTACTGGAAATGGTTTGTCGTAAGCAGAGTTGTCGGGTGATGTCGAAAATTGGGCTTGTATGGGCACGGCGTGCACTCAGTTCAGTTGTATCTCCGGAACGAGTTGGTCGATTTTAGTGATCGAGGTGTCTACGGAGAGCTGACAACGCGACTTAAACATTAATAACACAAGAAATATAAAATTAACATACAAAAGCAGACAATATTAGTTACCATCGACCAATTGTTCATAGGTTAGGCATTTGTACTAATGATTTCGATGAATAAATGTTATGCATAGCGTAATTTTATTTCTTTCATTTCAACTTTCTTTCTGACAAACAAAACAAAAGAATCTCCCAATAACGAGAATAACATATGTAATTTCGCATTTACGAAATAAAGATCCGACGGGAGTATCAAGAATATTCCCTGTATTTTTTTTGTAGATTATGATTGAGCCCCTTTTGTTCTTTGGTTACCAATGCTCTTAAGTCTTTTTATTGTGAAACATTATGTGGGTGACACTATGTCAAATGGCAAAAGAATTGGCCTCACCACTTCAATTTTTTTTATTTTTTTGTGAAATCATAGGCTGTGAGAGAAAAAGAAACAGATATTCCCTGAATACATTATACGTGATGATGCCATAAGTTAGCGACATGAGCCATACAAGTAAATATTCATTGAAAAGTACAAGTATTTTGATTCCAATTATTACCTAGTCTAGAACAGAGGCTGTTGATAGGAGGAACCAGCTGAGGAGGTTTTTTTCAGCTGGGTTGAGGTGGAGTGGCTGAGCATTAAGGCGGATCGGAAAAATCGATTTTTCGCGGAGAAACTTGGCCCTCTGGAAAAAGTTGTCAAAGTGATTCAAAATAAGGCCAGAAAAATTTGGGACCTCTAGGTCAACCCTAGACCCTCGGTGCCGTGGCCATTTATGGGGAGGGGGGCTTAAATTGGAAAAAGTCATGTTTTTTTATAGTGGTTCGCTATGGATTTTTCTGCGTTGCAACTCTTCAGGGCAAATATTTTTTCCATTTGGACGTATCTGCTGCTGTTAAGCCAAAAATTGTCTATTATGAGTGCACGGCCGCTCGTAATTATGCAACATCCACGCAGCATCAAGACGCGTCGCAGCGCAACAGTCAGCAGGCCGCTCACGTCTCCTGCCCGCTCATGTCTGCTGCCCGCTCGCCGCAAATGCCACAGAACTCATTATGCATGTGTCCTCCATCTTTGGTCTAACTAATATTAGATAATTAAACATTATGTCCAGGGAATAACAATTACAGAAGAATTATTTGAAATTAATATGATACGCCGTCATCATTCGGGGTGTAGAGGAAAACTCCCTGATTGTGTAGGATTTAGCCTACTTTTACAATTCTTTTTCAACATGGAGAAAGAATGTTAATACATAGGTACCAGAGCTTACCATGTCCAGGTACCTGCACTATGAGCTCCCCCACCCACCCACCCACTCAAATAAAATTGAGGAACGCATTTCCTTTATCAGATTAGATGCTATCTGAAAAATAAGCAAGTGGTCATTTTGTAGACCAATCGGTTTATCTGTCTGAAAGTATTCTTTAAAAATTAATTTCATTGAACACTAAAGGTCATTATTGATTTATTTATTTTTGAAGTCAGGCAGATAAATGTATAACTTACTCACCCTATCACAGCATTAACTGAGACTTGGTTTCGAAGGTCGGCTTTCTAGCCTTTTCAGCATTTCTAATTGTCTCTCCTTATCTGTTGCGGATGTTAATTAAGCTTGGGTTACCTCTTTCACAAATCTTTCCTCTGCTTGCGTGTGGGATGGAAAATTAGTTGAGCATTGCTCAAGTAATTCTGGAATTTCTTCAGCTGTGAGATGCGAAAGAGCAGGGGGGTCGGTGTTCTCATCCCACTTGATCAGCAGCGTGTAGTCTTCTGCATCAAAATTAAAATCTGGTAAGAAAGTTGTTGGATTTTCAGTCACACGTATTTCTTCGTGCCTCTAAGATTTTTTTCCGCACATGTCTTCTCACTTCCTCTTGATGGTCAGCAATCATTGAGAGGTGTAAATTTTCTGGGTTCCCGAAAAATCCGTTTCTCTAAATAACAGGATCAATGGCTTTTTGAAGATCTCCCGGTAGATATCTAGACCAATTTATTAGTTTCCATAACTTTACAGCACCGTCGTGTATACAATGGTTTTGCTTCACTGAAAACCAGACAGGTGCGTATACTTTTTGAATGAATGACACTAGATTTTGTAAATTAGCACTTTGATTTATAGTGGACACATATAGCCTCAGTAGTCATTTGGCTGTAGTGAGCCAGTGATAATGAGCCACTTTCCCTGGAGTTTTCCTGGTCGTATTTTCCGAGCAAAATCCTTCTGACACAGCATTGGAAATTTCCAAAAGATACTGCTGGGTCAGTGCTCAGCAATGTCAAGTCTACTTCTTGGGACAATTTTGTTGGAATTGGCTCGAATCGTATGATATCAAGAGTGTGGCAGTCTTGAAGGACGGAGCCAAAAGGTTCTGCAAACAAATTTGGACCCTTAGTTTGCCCGTCTAATTTTTCTACCAAATGCCACAGCGTTGTCAAACAAGTGTAATTGGCAAATAGACCACTGTTAGGGACATCGGAGCTGTGCTTCCAGTAAACGGATGATGCTTCCTTTCTGACCTATACTCACTTTGGTGCTGTCGCATCCAATCATTTTTAAATTTGAAAGTTTAACATTTTCTTTCGCATAAAAATCAAGAATTGCAGATTTGATGTTTCTCACCGATCCTCCTGTGGGGGAAACAAACCCCATAAAGTGGGAGCCTGGCTCTTCAACTAACACGACATGTTCCTCTCTAGCCTTAGGTTGAAAAGTCCTCTTGCCTATTTTCTCCAGTTTAATTGTTTCATCCTTTCTGCCGTCAAAATGCAACCCTTCAATTGCACTTTTTGATTTTCTTTCTTTGCTTATACTGAATCTAGCATCTTCTTTTTCTGTCTCCGTATGTAATTCCAGTCCACTACCTTTTATTTGTCTTCCAGAGTTATTAGATTTGCATCGGCTAAAGTGGCGTTGACGATCATTGCTGCTGCTCAGAGGGACATGCCGGTTCTTGCGCATACCTCTGCCATAGTTGGTAATTGAAGACGCATTTGCCCTGAAGAAGGTCCAGGTTGATTTTCATCCCTAATCGTATGAGAAAGGTTGAGGTCCAAGTTGGCTGATTCCTCGTCGGTTGAATTTTCTTGGGATGTTGAGAAGAAACTTCTTAATGTTCACTTTTTTCCTCTTCAAGAATGAGTGATTTTGACTCGACGCTCTCCGATAATCCTCTTCTGAGTTTTTTCTTCAATCGAGTTTCTGAGGCATCCAATCCACCGGATACCATCTTTCGTTTTGTCCTTTGATCCCTAAAAAATGCCACTTCATTTTGGGGAACTTTATCCTCCTTCTTACATTTACACTCGTTGATTCTTTTGCACTTGCATGCACAAATATCACATAGTTTCTGAGATTCATTTAAAAATATATTATTTTTTTGTCAATTCGACACCTTTCGTAGGCTTGCTTGCACTATTGCTAAAGCCGTAGTTTGTCTTATGGTACCGTAAAATCATTTTAATCACATCACATTCTGGAATGATTGGAATAGAGGTGCGTTTCCAAAGTTCGGACACTTTTTTTGCCACTAGACTAGCTACTTGATAAACCGTAGGCTCCCTGCCTGCATTTTTGAATCTCAATATGTTGCAAACATAAAAAAAATATTTTATCACTTCTTTAAAAGTTGGTAACGTTGACTCGTTTAATGTCGACGAGACACCAAAAAAAGGACATTTTTCCTCACTACGCATCCATTTTTTTTTTTTTTTGCATTTTCCAAGTCCAAATTATCGCATAGGTAAAATATTGAAATCACTAAGTGATTTGACGTGATGAGCGGTACACTTATTTCCAAATTCTTACCAAAAATGACTGTTACAGCACTTACCATCAGGGAGAACGCGTAGAGAAAAGCACAACTTTACTGAATGCCTAGTAGCGAACTGCAGGCACTGTATATGCTCACTGAAATATCTAGGTGCAATTTTCCACTTAGTGAAATGGTGCTAAGCACTGACAATATATATATATACATATTTCGGAGGTGGTAGGGGGAAGAAAGGAGAGGCGATGAGAGAGAAAACCGAAGGATGACAGGGAGGAGAAGGGGTGGAAAGCGAGGGTATTGGGAGTTTAACCAGGGTTAACAAACTCAGGCAACAAGATATGTATACAATGTTAATGCCTAGTACCCGCCAAAAGCCACCTAAGGCAATTTAGAGGTGTTACATTGATTTCAAATAATTCTTCCGTAATTGTTGTTCCCTGGGCATAATGTTTAATTATCTAATATTATTTTATTATAATTCAATTCGTTAACGGCAAGCAGGCAGGAGGCGCGAGCAGCCCGCTGACCGTTGACCTGCGACGCATTGCAACGCTGCATTGCATAATTACGTGTGGCCGCACACTCATAATAGACAATTTGCAGCTTAAAAGCGGCAGATACGTCCAAATGGACGAATTATTTGATCTGAAGGGTCACAATTTGGAAAAACCCATGGGGAACCGCTATAAGATCATGACTTTTTCCATTTTCAGCCCCCCTTCCCATAAATGGCCACAGCGCAAGGGTCTAGCGTTGACCTAGAGGTCCCAAATTTTTCTGGCCTTATTTTGAGTCACTTTGACAACTTTTTCCAGAGGGCTAAATTGCTCCGCGAAAAATATATTTTTCCAATCCACCCTAGTGAGTATAGGACATGTAGGATTGGTAGCCTTGGAAGGGAAGAAATATGTTGTGGGATGGATACTTAGATGGGGTAGACTAGCTGAATTACCCGGCATTGCCCGGATCAGACTTCCTTTATAACTCCTCATGTAGGAGAAGAGGGGTTAGTTAGTAGTTGTCAAGGGCAAGGGCCTAGCCATGTTGAAACACCGGTTCCAGTCAGAAAATCGAAGTTAAGCAACGTTGGGTCCGGGCAGTAGTTGGATAGGTGACCCTCCTCCGTACCTGGACCAGGCGTGGATGGAGAGGTGATACTCCCTCCAGACCACCGGGATGCCGGTGGGAGATATACCCAGACCGGGAAGGTTAGAGGGAGGACACCCTCTATACCTGGAACTGGGGAGGCGGGGGGAGACCAACCCTCCATACCACTACCGTGGTGCTCTTGCCCCCTGTCTGCAAGTGGCAGACAGGTATGGGGTTGGCACAATGGACCAAGAAAGGTCTAAGTGCCCGGGCTCCTGACGAAGGCCCCACCGACTAACAATCTAGTAGTTGTCAAAACAGACTACAGTGTTATTAATTTTTTTATTTATTTAAATATTTTGCTGCAAGTGTGGTTTTTAGACAAATGCAATACGTAAAAGATAATTAATTGAAATAATTATAAACTTCATTCTTTCAGCCATTTGATAGCAAAAATTCCAACCCTGTATCTCGAGCGGAAGAAATTTGAAAAAGCAAAAAGTTAAACCACCGCACAAAACCCAATGCATGCAAAATTTAAGCACGATCGGAGTAAAACTGTAGATTTGTATAAAAGACAAACAGATCTTTTTATGTCATACATACATATATGGATAAATATCATTCCTGATAACATTTCATATGCCGATAATTTCTAAATCACTTACACACTGCAAACAGAGCTTGAGTTTACTTGTGTTTTCTACAATCTGTCCTTAGATGCCTTCTGCTGTGATCTAGTAACAATGTACAAATGTTTTAACCAGAATACAAGAATTATCAAAATATTATTTTGACTGGAAAGGGTTAAACATCATGTACATGAGTGTATTTTGAGATTCTAACTTGTTGTTCGCTCGTAGACGCTGTCCGTCATTGGTGGCCTGCTCATGATTGTTCTCCATGGTCCCGGAGGTGTTTCAATGGATGAGAAGAAGAAAGAGTGGTAGATGGAGCCTGAGGTGTTGTGTGGTGGGATGTGGTTCAGGAGGCACTTGAGAAGGAAAGGACTTGAAAATGACAAGAGAAGTTCTAGGCTACTGTGGCTTTTATAACAATGGGCTTTGAATTTTTTTCTGTTATTGACTGGTTTAGGAAATGAAAAATAATTGGACTCGTTATAATATGGTATCAATGCACAAATGTGACTGTCTACAAGCAGTTGGGCAAATTGATATTTATCTCTGATGGAGCCCTTCTCATGCTGCCATTGCAAAATTGATTCGTTTTTTTTATATGTGTTTAGTTTTTCATTCCTGTATGAGTGTTTCTGTGTGCGAGTGCCACTGTGTATGAATGTTCCGTGTGTATTGGGAAGATGAGTTATTCTGAATGATTCTGTGTTTTCTGGGCAAAAATGAAATTATCGTGTTTGATTGAAAGACTGTGTAAATGTGTAAGGCTGTCCTTGAAGTGTAAGAGGCCCTTATTGGAAATTTTTGTGTAAAATTATCTTAATGACATGCCTTATTCTCTCACACCAGGTGGTCAAATGTATTTGATAAAAATTGAATTAAGGGTTGAAAATGAAGAATTATGATGATCATGATGTGTTTTTGTCCTGATGCATATTTGTTATATTTTGAGAAATTTTTGATTATATGTTAATACATATTTTGGTTATGAGAACAAACTTTCCTGATTGAACCCAGGAGGTAGATTAAGAACTGTGTTAATCAACTCTCAACAGAGCAATGCTTTTTTTGCTATTCAGGGCGGGTGATTGACTAATGTTGTAGTTATTATGTTTGAACTTTTAGACAGGGTTTATTTTATATTTTTGAAAAAATCGGGTTTATGAAAATAGTATCATCTCTGATAGGTGATAGCGGTAATATACGAATGAAAACGTTATGCTTGCATTGGTTTGGCTAAGTCTCAATAACATCGTTTGAACACATCTTTATACAGTGAAATCAGTACCTCTAAATTGTTTCATGATAATATCATTGGTTGTAATGGATGTTATAACTATGATAAATATTTTATGATTTTATTTTTCAAATTTATTTCAATGCATTGGTGCTTATCCTTCAGCCAAATATTTTGCCACTGGGTGAAGTCAATTTAAAAGATTAATTATCATCTCTACTACCTTATTTACCGTCCCTTCTTTAAATCAGAGGTACCTGATGACTCGGTTCAAACCATAATTACTGTACAAATTTGCATTCTACATTGAGTGTACTCAGCCAGACTTGACTGTAACTAGCAAATTATGCTGGTCAAGCTTGTGGTCCAAGTAATAGCCACCCGAATGCATAATGCTCAATAGACTTAAGCACAGAGAACCTCATTCTTCTAAGTTGCATTTGCGCATGCTGAGGATAATTAAGTGGATCCGTGCCCTACCAAGGTGGATGCGTCTGGTCAAACAGGCTGCAAAGAACCTGCCAACACTTGCATATCATGTTTTATATTTATTTCACTCATACAGATATTTTTATTTTTGCCCCTGCATTACAAAATTGTGCATGTGGAGAGGCGATCACTTCACAGAGAGGGAAGGTTTGGATTTTTTTAACATGAAGGCTGAATTAGATACAGTTCAATGTTACCATGTTCAGCAGTAATGGACAATTAGCCTGGCTCCATGTAGGTTGGTACATGCCAAGTTTTCAAGAATCCTGGGTTTTCAAACCTTAAATGTCAGTCTATTCCCGTGCGATCGACAAGTATGAGAATAAGTACTGTGGTGCTTGGGTGCCTTTCACGTGGGCAGACTCGGGTGCACTTGTTGTGAAATTGACTGATAGACATAAAACTCTCACTTTGCACACATGTCGAGTACATTCGATGAAGAACTCTGGTGCAAACACATTCTGCATAATTGTCTATTCTCTTTCCGATATTTACTCATAATGTATTTATAGTGCAGTAATGCCTCATGTTCTTTTGTTATAGAAGTCATATTTCCATTTCCTCAAAAATCAGGATAATTTATTTTTTCTTGTGACTGCTACGTACAGAGCTAGATGTCAGGCATTAAACCATCGAATCTATGATTCTCCAAATAAACATGACTATAATGTTTTGAATGCACCAATGATACCCAAGGCCATTGTATGCTGGTAATCATAGCACGTGATATACTTGTAATATATACCTCAATTTGTGAAGCTTAAATCATGAAGTTACACATTTAAACACTATAACCAGATCCTTTTGTATAGTGGAAAATACTTTCTCACTGTGAAAGAGAAAGTCATCTGTGATGTTTAAATTGATTTAATGTTTTGCATTCCTTGGGTTAATCTGGTTTTATTCAATGCAAATCGAATTTTTAGAAAATGGATTTTTTAAATGTTGCAGGGATTGTATGCTAGCTTTAACTCTATCATTGATTGATAGATTACTGCCTGAAAAGATGTCAAATGAGCTCATAAAGGTGTTGGTTATAGACTGTTCCTCAGTTTTATTGAGAGTAAGTAAATACATTACATATATTCTGCTTCAGTTTTTCTCTTTTTTCATAAGTCTTCAGTCTTGTTAATGTGCCAGCTTAGGTTACCTTATTTTTTTCTTCAAAGTCTTCAGAAATTTTATGGAACATCTTTGAAGTATTAATTTTGCCAAAGAAGTGTGTTTTCATGCATATTTTGGAACTATGACCAAATTTTTATTTTCTCTTCCCTTTATAAATACAACATAGTTTCCACTCTTTGGTATTTCTCTGCTATTCCAAGCAGTTTTTAGCCAGAGTGGGAGTGCTCTGCAGGGAGACACTAAATGTGCAAAAGTCACAGGGCAAATAAAATCACTCACCAGAACTTGGAAACGGAAGAAGATCCCCTGAATTGGTACAGAGTGTTTTATCCATTCAACAAGGTGGACCACCCCTTCTTTTGATCCTAGAGTGTGTGAGTGAGTTTTATTGTGTGGGGTGTCAACATTAAAGTTATTAGTGACAGTTCTTTGCTCAGGTATGTAAGAAATAAAAGTGTTTAAAGCAATAAAAATTGGGATGGAACTTCTCGTTCCTTGGTCCCCCCATCTCACATGACTGGAGCCTACTGAAGAAACAGATTCATTGATTCCATTTTTATTTTTTTTAACTTTTAAAGAGTAAAATTTTGTCAAGCACATGAAATCTTATTGGCCTCAGAAACCCTGCATATTCCATTAATCCTTCTCCATGTCTCCATAAAACCTGGTAAGGTAAACCATACAGATATTGACCACTTATAGGAAAACTTTGTGTTTGAAGTGAAATAAAAAACAAAACAAAAATTAAACTAAAGTCCCTCAACATATTTGAATACCTCAATTATTTCATTTTTGACTACCACAATGTAAATATGGAAAGAAGTTTGCATAAAAATAATTAATGGACATAAGAGTCAAACATTGCCTAATGGTGCTGTTATTGATCACCTCGCACAGTTACTGGCCATGTATGTTTCATTTGAACTGTGGGTTCGTACTTATTTCATTTAAACTGTGGGCTTGATCTTGAAACTCGATATTTTTTTGCCAATGATCTAAGGAAAACTACATCAGATTACATTTCTTTCAATGGGGCATCCATACCCTGGAGGTAATCATAGGCAAGTTTTAGCGCTCTATGCATTACAGTTTTTGGTCAGGTGGCCAATAACTGTTTTTCTCTATTCAGAAATGCAAATGTACCAAAACTATTTAAAAATTATAACCAATAAGAAAATTAAAGGTAAATGCAGCGTAGTTGTAAAAAAAATACATAGTTTCTGGACAATTACTGAAAATGAAGTAAGTAGGATCAGTTATTGGCCACCATCTCTGGTGGGCCACTTGATATGGCAAGTTTTATTAATCACAAATGTTGGTCCCAGACGGAGGTTGGATGGGCGACTATACATACCTTCACTCTGGCACTCTTGTCCCCTGTCTGCATGGGGTTGGCACAATGGACCAAGAAGGTCAAGTGCCTGGGCTCCTGTTGAAGGCCCCCTGTAAACAATCCAGTAACCTAAACCTATCTATCAAAATGTTATTAGAGTTGTTTTACAAAAGAGAGAACCACAGTGGTGCCTTAATGTTTCTTCTTTCTGTAAAAAAATTAGAAGGAACTTCTCTGTAAAAACAAGTGCTTGGAAAAATCCTACCATACTGAATAATGTAACAATTGGTGGTCATTTCAAGAAAGATGTTTATCCATGCCATGTCATACCATGCCATATAAGCTGCATGTCTATGCCATATACTTAGTGTGATTATTGTAAATTTTGTCCAACTGTAGTCTTACTGTGCCCCTCAAAATACCTCGCCAGTAACTGTATGGTTTACCCTAAGTTGGCAAAATTATAAATTTAGTTTGTGCCAAAAATTAAGCTACAAGACAATCAATAAATAGAATCATAATCAACTCTGATTGCATGACAGTGTCTACATGCTATGACATTACACTTAGTTGTGCATCTATTCCGAATTTTCTTTCATAAATTTAAAATTTTCAGACTCAATGTTGAGTTGAAATGCAACACCCAAGTTGTGTGTGCTATTGCAGCTACAGCCAGTGGATTAAATGATGCTGTAGAGATGTGAATCAATTTTGTGTTTCGTGCCACAAAAGAATAAATGTTGAAAAAGTTATTTTGAGCCCATGTTTAAATCATTTTAAAATAAAATACATGGTGGTACTAGTGTGAAGAGTAGGGCAAAATCCAAAACAACCAGAACTGGAAAAAATTGTACCATTCTATTCAAGTATTCTACCAGCTGATTGGTAGGTTCTTGAACAGTCCACATCCAACATCTACATTTTTGAAACATTGTCTCGCTTTTCCTTCTAAGGATGTCCCACCATTAGATCCCTCTTCAAATCCCTCATATCTTCTACCTCCTATTATTTCATCAAGAGTTCCTATCCTCTTCCACGCTTCCCCAGTTTTCTCCCCTCTATCACTCTCTTCAACATGCCCTCTCCTCTCAAAACCTCCTAAATCTATCTCCTCTGCGTTCTCCGCACCACCATTCTTCTCTAAACCTACATCTCAAACTCCTCAAGTCTACGTACGTCCTCCCTTCTCAATGACCAAGTTTCTGACCCATACAGTATCATGCTCTATATTAGAGTTTTCACTGGTCTTTTCTTAACCTCTCTTTTCAGACCCCCCTCATCCCCTCTCTTTGAAATTCCCTTCTCTTTGAAAATGCTTCTTTAGCCACGGCAATTCTGCATTTGATGTCCCTACCACTAAGCCCAAGCTTAATTATCTAACCGTGTCGGAAGGGAAAATGGCAAGCTACTCAAGTCTAGCTCTCCTAAGTTAGTTTTAATATATTTTTTCACTCTTATGTATTTATCACTCTATGTTTTTATGTTGGACATCTGCGTGAGTTAATTTTATAATTGTGAGATAATTACAGTTTGCAAATTATTATTTGTTATCTATACTTGATGTCATGTGATGAATGCGGTGCCTAATGTCTGTAGAGTATGCATTGGTGACCCCAAGGGGGGGGGGGGGGGCAGTAGGGGCAATTGCCCCCCCATCCCCTCCAAAAAACCATTTTGCACATAGTTTGTTATGAATTTTCGGGACGAGACCCACAAACATTTTCTTGGGGACCCCCCCTTCCATACCCCAAGAGCCACTGGTGCTCCCCCCGAACCTCTGGTCTGGAGCCGCCCCTGAGAGTATACTTTTAGTTTGTTTACTTTTAATATGTCTACATTCCTTTCTATTATGTTTCGTTGTCATTATTGAGCATTTATATCGATTACTACTTAACACATTTGTTGGTCTAGGAGGGCTCTTCATTAGACCCATTCTTTTTCATTCCTAATTGTACCATATATACTAGGTACCAATGTATATAATTTGTGTTTCTCTGTTTTTCGTGAATTGATTCTGATTTATTTAAGCGACTTATGAGTAACATATAATATTTGCAATATTTTTCCTGAAGTGATATTCAACATATTATCTAAGATAATAAATGTTTGATGGAAAAAGTTTTCCACAGAGTTATTGCGAGCATGTTGAGGGCCTAAGTAAGTCTTTAAAAAGAACTTATTGTTCTACGACTGCTATTTCAATGAAATTGTTATACATGCTAAAGCAGATCGTTTTTCGATGTGGACATTACATTGGATGGGAGAAAACGTTGACCCGCGTTATCCAAGGCAGGATCCCTTGCACCTCTTCCACTGTTTGTTTTCGTCTGCAGAAACAAATGCAATACATTATTCCAAATCATTCCAAATGGCTTCCCCCAGACTGGATGCTTCGAAAGTATTACCCTGATTTATCAGTTGTGGTTTAAATGTTTGGTGAAACTAATCAAAATAACGGAATGAACATTTAAATGCACTAGAAAAGTGTAGCCTTGTCAGTTCATTTGGTAACTCACTCACTCAGTGATTCAACCCGAAGGTTGGTTTGGATAGTTTAGATGGTAGAGGATAGGGTAGAGCTCACCCCAGACTAAGCCACAGGTGTGTGAATTTCACACATTCAGGGTAGGGGGGCCAGTTTCTTTCCCTGGGCCACCTCGCACTCTTGAGGATTTTTTTTTGTTCGGAGGCTTCCAAAAGCTTAACCCTGATTTGAACCCGGGACCCTTCGATCAGTAGCCAAGCGCTCTAACCACTAGGCCACCACGCTCCCCTTTTGGTAAAATGACCGATAATTTGAGGCTTTTTGCGTCTTTTGGAGTAGGTATGGTGCTTTTTGATTGAATAATGGTTAGTTGGTAAATGAAGTCAGGGTAAGAATTATCGCGAAAACTTTCCCCTTTTTTCGGGAACTGTGCTCAGGCTTTCAGGATGGAAATACTTCTGCTACCACACCAACCCGATTCCTAGAAAAGTGTTGACAATAGGTTTCATGGCAATTATTTGCTCCACCCCCGGGAAGATGATAATTCGCCATAGTGAGGGTTTTCTTGGGCTCCATGAGGTCTCTTTTTATTGAGGCTGCACATTTATAATCATTATAATAGTATACTCGGTTATTTCTCCAGCAAAACTACACAGCTTTCTCGCCGCAGTCATTTCTCCTTCCTAGACCATAATCGTGTACTACCTGCCCATCTCGTCCTTCACCCACCTCCATGTTCTAATCCTCCATTACTACCAAGTGCTTACTCCCAGGTATACTATCAATTATTTCTTTTAGCTGATCTGTACACCATCTATCTCCTCTCCATGATTAGAGGTAGGCATATAAACCTGGATTATAACTAAATTCGTTGGATCTGCCTTTAGTTCCACGACTGTTATCCTAACACTCACCTGTTCTGCATACACTAGTTTTCTACCAAGTTTCCTGTTCATAACGAATGCAACCCGGCTTTCATTCCCTCCACAGTATATCACTCTATAGCCATCGCTCCAGTAGTCCCCGATATCTTTCCATCTTACTTCGCCCAGACCCATGATGTCTGCACGCACCCTCTCCATTAAATGCTTTATATTCTGTAGCTTGCCCACCCTTAGCATAGTCCTAACATTTCATGTGCCTATTCTGATTGTTGCGTTTCTCTTCTGTATCTTCTTTTCCTCTGCTGCTGTATTTGCCTCTACTTCTGAGCAAGGATTTTGTGTGATGACGACCCCAGGGGCCTTGCTCCCACTGCTGCCGAGTCAACCTTGACCGAGTCTCATAGTTGCCAGGATTTATTTTCATATGGGTTCTGTCCATAATTTCAAGGTTTTTTAATTGAGATTGTAGGGTACCTTACTCAATAGCAAAGATTACTAATCCAAGCTCAATAGTGATTTTACGTGACACCATCACTCGAGAGGCTGCCCCACTGGGGTCAGATGCCTTTTGCAGTAGAGCAAATGGGGCTTGAGAGTATAGAGGTATTTTTTAAATATTTTTAATATTTGTATTTTATTCGTATGCAATGAGATTTTGCAGTAGATTCAGCCAAAAACTTAGTTTACTCTCATTTGTATTCTTTGAATTCCAAATCATCTGGTGCTGGGCCCACTGCACTGAACTGTTACAGGGTGGCGATCGTCAGGGAAAACCTGGAATTGTCAGGGAATTTTGAATTTCTGGAAAAGTCAGGGAATTTTCGTTTCAGTCAGGGAGAAACTGGGGTAGGAAATTCTCATTATTTTTCTACCATTAAGTTTATCGGCCAGTCTTTCCCACCCTTTATTTCAACAAAACATTTCACCAACTAAAACTAATGTCCGTCGCTGAAGTGCATGGAATAAGCCCCATCAATTCGTGGCTCATTCAGTTGTGAATCTTAGTTATTTAGTAGTGAATCAGACGCATGAATGTATCCCTTTTGCATATCCTTATTGCGATATTTGCCTAGTAATGTCAAAATTCATGATCAAAATGTATTACACTAATCACAAGGAATCCGAGGCTATGCTGTTCAGAAAATTTTACCTCGCATTTTTTTTTTTTTAACTTCCGAGACTTAGCTTGAGAGGTAGCTGGAGCATACTAGCTCGTAGTATATACATGCAAACAGTTCTAAAAATACGATACAATGATAATTAAAATGGTAATACAAGTACGTGTAAACAAAATCTTACGCAAGATCATCTTCGATTCCCATATCCCCCTTCGTGAAACAGTAAGAAGAGCCCTCCTCCCCTCCCCTCCTTTCACGCTCGACGTAATTGTTGAATAGCCCTCTTAGCTCCCTCTCGAAGCAATTTAGTCAGGTCAAAAACCACCTCAAACATGATATTCCTGAATATGATGCTGCCGTTGCCAATTGCCTCCTGTCTTCGCTCACAGAGGTGCGCTTACGTTTTGTTTGTTTATCCAAATAGTTTTACATCGCAATTGATTTGCAATACTCTTGCAATCAAGGGGTTATAACCACGCTAATCAAATTGTTATTCGCTTCTGAAAGACACTCGCGCTATCTGATTTTGATCCAGTCCAACAACTTGGCTTTGGTTTGTATTTTTCGCGCACTCTAGTGATACATTTGCCGTAGTCCGACAGTAAATTGGCCATTGACTTTCCCTTCGTTGCCTTTTCACTAATTCTCAGCTTCCCAGAACTACCAAGATGAGACTATAATTTGGATGAGAGTTTAACTTATGAAGATTTAATATATTTTTTTTTCATTAGGATGTACTTTGTAGCTTTTAATGTAATGATTTCAGCTTTTAACATTTTCTGAGATTTGACGAAAATTTAATTCAGCAGAAATAAAATATTCCAATAATAGGTGACCTTTTGGCAATCGGTCAGGGAAATTGGTAAATCCATCAGGGAAAAGTCAGGGAATTTAAAAATTGGATATCAGTAGCCACCCTGTGTTAGGGTTTGGCAACTGCGCTATTCAAATAATAATATCATATAATTTAATTGTGTCATACAGTGGTAGGGCCATAGCCAGGGGCAGGGAGGAGTGCTGCCCCTCCTGGAATTTCTTTTGTCCCCCCTAGCTTAAGTCTTTTTTATTTTTTTAAGAGTTTAACTCCTCCTTTTAGTACTCTGCTTTACAGAGTCGAACAATAACCTATATTAATGGATATAAATGAAAGGATATTAATTTTGTACCAGGCTGCTAATTTTTGACACAAGAACTATAAAACGTTTGCCCCTCCTGAAGACATGACCTGGCTACGGCCCTATACAATGGAGAATCAGATTCTTGATGCACCCTCCTTAAATATGTACCTCTGTTTCTTGTTTGGCATTCCTACACACCCTATCTAGTATTGTCTACGGCACAGTGGTGTATTTATGGGAGGGGGGCAGGGCCCTCTCCCCCGAAATAAGGCTGCGGAGAGAGGCGCATGCGCAGATACCTAAACTACAGCCGATCGCTGCTAGTATGCCAGTCTTGGCCCCCCCGAAGTTTTAACCTATATTTGCTACTGCTATGGCAAGAGTAGTAGGAGAAGTTCAAGATCAGGTATATTGTGTCATGCATGAAAGGGTTTCTAGTGATATTTCCTTGCTACACCGAGGAAAATAAAGAGAAATACGCAATCCTGTTTCTTTGAGCAGAATACTATTGGGAGTTTCATTGAGTGCATCTTCATTGCATTGAAATTTACAATAAAGTAATGAACATGTGTTTTTTCCTCTTTGAAATAAAAACATTGTATCTTTGATTTGTTCAGTTCATGTTCAGTCTTATTCCTTTGGTAATAACCCATGCTAATGAATCATATACGTATTCATTGAGAAAATAATCATACCAGCCAGGGTACTTGTAGGTAGTTAATATTATTTCATCGACACTGAATGAGACATTAAAAATCTTGAAAGTGCTTTAAGATGTATCTATAAGCAAGATATATTAAAATTCAGAGTGTCATATAATTCTATCATTTAAAATAATTGAGTTCCAGCCCTCCATAAATCTAAAACCATCAATTTATGGAATCTAGTACTTCTACAAACTGAATAAAAACCATGACATTTTTATTTGGAACAACAGTATGTATCATCAGCAGTCATCAAATCAAATATTGATTTGCTACAGCTCTTCACTCCAATTAACTAATAATGTTATTCCTTCATAAGTTTTAATTTGAATGTACCTCTTAATTTGTTTCATGTGCTCCAGCCCTTTTCTTTCTTGGTAGCTCTTCATATTCATTTCTCCAACTGTTATGGTTTTCAAGAGTTAATAATATTGCAAAATGTGTCCAATATTGAAGTGTATTCGTAGGCCTTCCATGACAAAAAGAATATTTTTTAGCAATACAAATATGTATAGGTATGAATACTCAAAAATCAAATTTTTTTACAGACAAGGATTGATTTGTTTCACACATTCATTTTTGTCTTTTTGAATGTTTTATCCCTGTCACACTCACACACTCGTGCCTGAATGGAACTGTACACTTAAAATTAATGACTTGGAAAATGTTGTCAGTGCTTCATAGTTTCTTTTGTATCGTGAATTCCCTTCGTCTTGATCAACTTTAAATAGGTACCTAACACCATTTTGGTCATCATTTTTCAATGCATTCCAAAATACAATCTGCAGTAAATATTTAGTGATTGATTGGGTTGGCGAGGGCCTTCTGGAGCCCTCTTGGCACTTAGACCCCTTTGGGTCCATTGTGTCGTTCCACATTTAACCTACCCACCACTTGCAGACTGGAGACTAGAGGACCATGGTAGAGGTATGGAGGAGGGCCACCCCTCAAACCCTGTCCAGGCCCAACATTGCTTAACTTTGGTGATCTGAAGGGAACCAGTGTTTCAACTTGGCTAGGCCCTTGCCCCGTAAATATATACATAGTTCTAAGTATGTTCCTTATAAATTGTGGTGTAAAAATTGCCTTGTTATACATATAAACCATGTATTGGAGTTGGCTGAAAAGAAAGTTGATTCTATTGTCAAAGAATTCAGGTAATTAGACAAAAGAATAACTTTGTAAATTTCACAGGATGTTTAAAAAATTTCACAGGATGTTTTATGATGACTAGTTTCATCCAACAGTGGACATCATCAGGTACAAAATACAGATCTCTTGTTCCTTATATATGGAAAGTCAAGGTAGTTGTTATGTTAGTCTTCTGAGAGTCTTCATCCTCTCACAAGGTTATATGGGAAATTGAGGGGGATGCTGAGCTTCAGCTGAGGCAGCCTGGTTTTTTTTTTTTTTGGCTGTTGAAATTTGCTAAAAATGTCATTAGGTTTGGTCCAAACATCTTTTTTTAAAGAATTCATTATGACAAAAACACAGTACACAATTTCATTAATTATTTTAATGCTGTCGACCGGTTTCGACGTCTAAAGCATCATTTACGAGACAAACAGATGGAAATATTGCTACTGCTAGCCTTATGTAATAAAGAAGGGGGGGTGGGAACATGGAGAAATGAGGGAAGGTCAGGAATTGATGATTGGTTGGAAGGAGGACGGGTCGGGGAGAAGATTAAGTTACGTGGAGCAGGGGGGGGTCGGGAGTAAGGTTGAGTGGTAGTAAGATGCAAGGATTGTAACGTTTTAATGCTCCTCTTTGTTTACCATTGATATTTCTGATTTCTTTGTTTTCCCACCCACCCCTCCCTTTCATTTCACCACCATGGCCTTTTCTCCCGTTCCCTCTCCCTCGTAATTAAGTCTCCTCCCTGACCTGTACCCCTTTCTACCAACCGTCACCTGACTCCCCCCGTTTTTCGCCTGAGTCAGGCACGTAGCCAGGGGGGGGTCTTCAGCCTACCCTAAAATTTCAAATCATATTGTTAGTTTAGTTTTACCATGGATAATGTTGGTTGAAAAATGCAAGGATTCGAGAGGGGAAAAATGTAATAACAAAGCCATTTTATATAAAAAAGCATCCATAAATAAACTGCAATAACAAATGAAATTGTACCAAGAGAGGACCCCCCAGGCTTCAGATTAAGCCCCCCCCCCCCCCCCCCAAACCAAAATCCTGGCTACGTCACTGGCCTGAATGTACTACTTCAGATGTCTCAATGGATTTCAAATATTCCTATCCTGTTTGTCTGCCGTTGATAAATGTGATTGCTCTGTTACAATCCACCCCTCCCTTGTATCTTACCACCACCCGACCTTACTCATGCCCCCCCACCCCTTGCCCCGCATAACTAATTAGTCTTCTCCCTGACCCATCCTTCTTCCAAACAACTGTTAATTCCTGACCTCCCCTCATTTCTCCATGTTCCCACCCCCCTTCTTTATTATATAAGGCTAGCAGTAGCAATATTTCCTTCTGTTTGTCTTGTAAATGACACTTTATAGACGTCAAAACCGTTCGACAGCATTAAAATAAATAGTGGAATTTTATACTGTTTTTTTGTCATCATGAATTCTATCTTCAATTTCCACCAAGTATAGCCACAACCAATTAATTTGTTCTTTTTTTAAGTTAATATTTAGGTTACAAATCAGAAATTTACAAATATATGAGGGACTAGAACTGGGATTAGGATGATAGAGAAGAATTAACGAACATCTTCCCAGAAGTTGTTCTGTCATCCTTATATGTACATTTGCCTCAGGTGAAGGGTTAGATGGTGAATAATGTTTATCAGTGGAGAAGCAGGTGGTCCTTGAAACATATACAGTATACCTGGAGCATAGTCCCTTTAGATATCGTTGCTTCTCAAAGCCCTGGTGCTAATTTCTGTCTTCTTTGGATTACTTCTTAAAGGTTGAACCATTCTTGGAAATTCAAAATATGTACAAGAAAAACAACATGCAAAATTTATATCAAACATTTAATGAGTATCCTTTTTTAAACATTTCTCAAATTACATGATAGAAATACATTATCTTCAATTCATGGAAAAACACATCGAAAACAATTGTATGCAGGACATTTGAGACATAAATTCTAATAATGATGATGACTATAATGTGTAAATGCAAATATATGATTCCGCCTTTTTAGGTGGGTTTAATATTAAAAATTGATATTAGAAGTGAAAAGTGATTCACTGCAATAAGCAAAATGTCTTTCCCTTGGCTTCTTTTACAATATTATGGTCACGGTATTTTCTTAATCGAGCTTCAAAAACACCGCCCATAAAATCATTAATCAATGAAGCAAACTGTATGCAGATAAATCATCCATGAGTTGCTTTTGTATGACTGTCCACTTCTTCTTGGAAGTCATAGTTGACAATCTTATCAATGGTGCCCAGCGTCAGAGCAATCCAGGCTTGATGATTTACATTAACAAAGATAAGTTCATTAGTTTAAGTCTTGAAATCACTACAGAGTATAGGATGAGTTGCAGCTTCCAAAATTTCAGATCACCTTTTCGATATAGTTATGAAAACATTGCATTCCATATTTTTATCATTTGTGCACAGTTTCTCTGAAGTACTCTCTCGCTAATCTTCCTAATACAACGACCTCATTTATTCATGTGTCTTCTTACAGCCTCTCGCTGGTCCTTGGCAGTGATTTTTCGCAGTTTCAATGTCAGGAGAAGGGAATTAGGAATGGGACAGGATGATAATTATGGGGAAAAGAAAATTGTGAAGTTCAAGTCAAGAGGATTGAGGATTCACTTGGAATTTTCAAGCACTGTCGCCACCCTTCTTGACATTGATCAGCTGAAGCTAAAGAAAAGAAAAATAAACAGTGAGCTTCTAAATTAATTAAGTAGGTAGATATTTTTGGAATGTAGATAAAATTATTAATAAATGGATATTTCATTTGAAGGGGTCAGGGTAAGATATTTCCATCTATCATATCTTGTGCCCTTACATTCTTTACAATATTATTGGAAAAGATAAACAATGACATATATAATTTTTTTCTTATTTAAATAAAGCTATACTCAGGCTCAAACAAAATTGTTTAGGATGGAATAGTTTTTATAAACAGTATTTATGGATTTATGAGACTTAATTGCCTGAGTATCTTTAATCTACCAAGACATTTCTTGCAATTCTCTCTTTCCCAGACCCCTTCAAATATTATACTCATGATGGACATATTCTATAAATTCACTACCAGCATTGCCAATATTGTTGTGATATGGAATTCCAAAGAGAACTGGAATAAAATGCCAATTTGAAATAGCATTTTGCCCTTGGGAAATTCAATTAGACCACTTTGATGGACTTTAAATATGACTATGCTCAATGCCCATCCAAATTATATCTAAAAAGCAAACTTTCACTAAATCCTAATGTTAATTGCAACCCTTTCTTGTTACTAACCTTCCAATTTGTTATTTTTCTGATTGAGTGTAAATAAATTCATGAGACCCCCTCTCACAGCTTAGCTAGCACTTTAGCTGGAGAAAAAATAGAATGTTTTAGAAAACACATTCCATTTACTGCATTAAAAATAATGCCCATTTATAAAAACAATGATTCAATGCTTTCCTCTTAATTTTTGTCATCAATGATAAATTTAAATGGAC
Organism: Pyrrhosoma nymphula; assembly: GCA_963573305.1. Lineage (NCBI taxonomy): Eukaryota > Metazoa > Arthropoda > Insecta > Odonata > Coenagrionidae > Pyrrhosoma > Pyrrhosoma nymphula. The sequence goes on along the minus strand of OY754339.1, from coordinate 60,639,334 downwards.
AAAGCATTTAAGTTACAAACAATCATATCTCGCACTGCTCAAAATTTTGTTTATTTGCTGAGTTGATTTTATTTTTTCTCACCCTTTTTTGATATGCTTTTTCTTTACTGCTGCTGTTGAGGCAGGAGAATCAATTGTAGAAAAAGATGATCAATATGATGGCATCATTGTTTAACACACAGTAATGCATGTAGATTGCATAATGCTTTTACAGCACTTTTGGATGTGAATTATGAGGCATGTCCAATGAATAAATGACTCATTATGACCATTTTTGGTTTCAATGACCAAAGGATTTAGATCTCTTTTTAAAGCCACAGTGTTGCTGTTTTGCTTAAAATATGTTTCCTCAATAGTTTATTATATTAATTCACAAATTTTATAGCTATGGCATTTTATATAAAAAATATTCAAGTATGAAATTGAGTCGCATTTAAATGTGTTTTGCATGGAAAGAGTGAAGCAGTGAGACTTCTAAAGTAATAGTACCTTCTCCAGATGAATATAAATTTACTCTAATGGCCCCACCTTTTGTTTCTGCATTGTATCAAGAGATAATTTCTTTTGTTTGCAGTGGTAATAACAGTTAATACATGCTGATGCAATATGAATGGGTGCTTTCCAATCACCTTGCACAGATTATAGCACACCTCGTAACATATGGAAACAAAGGAGAGCAAAAGTTTATGATTGGAAAGATCTACGCTGTAGTGTTTACAAAACGGTGGGATGATATTCAAGTTCTACTGAGAAGTGGTCAAATTTGTCTCTTTAACATATTCAATGTGGGTCGTGGATTTAAGGAAGACTCTAGAATCAGATCCCATTTTTTAAAGTACCACATTGATGGACGTGTCCCCGTAGATCGACTTAGGCAGGACCACGTCAATAGAGTGCTCCCCGCTGAATGTTTTAAATATTAAAATCCAATTTAATATTGAATTTTTTCAAGCATTCATCACAATCAGCTTATGCATTGAGATATTCCTGTTGGTATTACAACAAATTTGCCCGCAATCACAAGTTTCGTCTGCTAGCACACATGCTAACGTAGAAAATCTACAGTGAGGATGTGTTTCAATCTGCTTATTAATTAGTGCAGATGACGTCGCAAATGTCATTGGAACACGCTCTGAGCTAAACAGATCAAAACAGTTTAGCACAGATAGGTGATTGAAAAGCACCCAATGTTTACCAAAATCTTTTTTTAACCATCATTGAAAATTTTCTTTGACAATTCTCTCTTTTCTAAATTGTAACAATAAGGATTGTCCACATGAAGCAGTATCTCATATTTTCCCAAACTTCTCTAACGAACCTGATAACCCAAAAGATAAATGTTGGATAGAGCCTTTAAGTTCAGAGGTCTTTGTATAACCTTTAGGAAATTCAGTGTAACCTTCTTAGTGACAACAAAGTTTATGAATGGTTGAGAAACAAAAACCTTTAGGATTTAATTGCATGCATATTTTACTGAGCCAATTTCTCTTTCAAAATGAATTCCTCTGACCAAACATGGTCTCAATTTGATGACTTAAAAAAATTAGTGCAAGTTTTTCTTGCCTTGCCATTATTTTAAGGGATGCTTACCTCCTTCTCCTCAGCGCGGACAGGCCTGTATTCGCTTTCCTCCTTGTCCAGGGGCTTCATCGCGAACACATGCTTGTAAATCAAACCAGCGCAGATACCTCCAAGTGAAGGTCCCAGCCAGTACACCTACAGAAGAAGAAAGTAATAGGTAATAGGGTAACCTGCCCAGTAATGGACACCCTTAAGGAAATTTTAACTTTAAAAATATTTTGCAGGTCCCCATTTATCTTTAGAAAAAATTTGATAATTGATTTTGATAACTACTGGCTTCTCTCATTAAATCTTCATATCTTGTTTTTCCTGTAGGTTCAGAGTTTTACTGAATTTGCATATCTGTAAAATCAGCTCAGAATGGCTAGTAATGGACATAGCGAAGCCAGTGGTGGACACCCCAATTTTGGACACTGGTTAGGAACATGTGAGGGGGTTTTAATAAAAGAAAGAGTAGCTTTAATAACTTTCAATTCCACTGATATGACACAAAGAAAAAGAAACTTCATCAACCTTGAAGTCCTCTGAGTTTAAGTACATAAAGTTAACTTTAAAGTTACATTTTATTGACACTGAATTCATCGGAAGTAGTGCCGTCCCCTAAAAATCTGATATGGTTGTATAATTTGTAAAATTTGACTAAAGCTTATGCATTGAACATCTTCAACGTTTGGAAAAATGTAAACATTGTCAACCTTGGTGGACTTTCTCAAAAATGTTGCTGTCACTAGACCTGCTTTTACATCCATCACCTCTCCAATGAAGACTTTCTTGTTTTTTCTTTTTATTTTTTCATTGTACACAAATTCAGCAACGATGAAATTGCCTTTCTCTACCACTCCATTGAAGGGTTTGGAAGATGCCCCTTCATCTTCTTCTTTGCTAGTCCAAAGCTTAGAAGTATCGGATTTGTCATGTACCGAAAAAGATTTATCTTCATCACTCTCTTCAATCATCATTTTCTTCTTTTCCTTAAATTTCTCTGCCTTTCTATTTTTTCTTTCCTGCTTTCTCATCAGTTTTTCTCTTTCCCTTTCCTCTTTTTCTCGTCTTTTCTTCTCTAGAAAACTCTTAAAGGAATCTGATGTAACAATGGAAGGTAGGTTTGGGCCTAGTTTCCTTCTAACCTTTTTTTCTTCTTCAATTTTAGGGTAGAAAAAGCATTTCTTAAATGGAGAGGGAGTTCCAATGGCTGTGAATTTTTATAGGTCTTCTGATTCACTCATAGCAGTTTCAGCACTGGTCTCAACAGTACAATCATCATTGAAAGAAGTAACTGAGACTTCCTTTTGTCCATCAGTCTTGGAAACACACTCACTTTCAGATGCACCATTAGTTGTTTGCTGTCCTATTTTCTTTAATCTCCACAGGTTCTACAGTAACATTGCATCTTCCTTCCCTTGCCAATTGTTTGGAAAGCATTCATTGAAACTACATAGCAATTCATTGTTGATACTTTTCTCTAATTCTGTCAAAAAAGAAACACCCAATTGCACTTCCACCAATTACTCCTGGACACTGTCTTCACGGTATCGAACTTCAATGCATTTGGTGTAGTCCACTTCATTGGCATCAAATGGACAATAGAGTAATCAATATTTGTATGCTTATTTTCAAAAACCTACTTACCTGGGAATTTCAAATTTCTTGCTGGCCACTTTCTTTGACATGCCATTTCTCACCGCTTCTATGGCTCTGTTCATGTTTTGCTCCGTGTAGCGAAAGAAAACCCTTTTAGAATGATTTTTGTTCATTTTTGTTCTGAATTCATACTAAATAAAGAAGGGTATTAACTGAATGAAAAGGTTTTCCGAGGGTGTCCACTACTGGAATTGGTCCTCCAGAGATGGACACACCAGGGTCCATTTCTGGAATTCAAGTTAAACTAGGCTGCCAGTAGTGGACACCCCCTATAAAGTGCTTCAAATTCACTACTTTGGAAATGTGAATAAAAAATATGGAAATTGAATTCATATTTTATGTAGAGGTTATATTTTAAATGAAAAGAAACAACAAACTGAATGGATAACATCAGATTGAAATAACTACCTACCTAAACACGAAAGACAGCAAACACACCCTTTACACAGTAACGGCCATGTTAAATATTTTTTTGTCAGATGTGTACCAAATTAACCTAATCAAATTCTATTATTTTATGAACCACATGTATCACAGCATGTTTTGGTGCAAAATTCAAACCAAAAGCAGTCAAAAAACAGATTTTGTGAGCATTTTTGTCTGCCTGTGTCCATTACTGGCTGGGTGTCCATTACCGGGCAGGTTACCCTATATATGGTTTGCGTTTTAGTATAAAATTTTTATTTAATTTAGTTTGATATGTATTAATAATAATACATTTTTATTGATAAAAGTTATTCAGAAAATGCAAATAACTACTGCTTGCCAAACATTTAAAAAATCAATAAGTATCACACGTGGTTTGTAAAAAAAACTTGTCTACAGAATACATATAATGAAATAGAAGCTAGCCACAGACTTTAATTTTGCCAAGCTGGTAGCTCCGGCTGACAGATGTAAATGGTTAAATATGTAGTCTGATACCTAGATTAGGCAAATAATGTTTTTTTTTAATGAAGTGTTTTTGTTAACCTGCATTGGTTAAGAGAGAGGAGATTATTTTTCACTCTGGTATAATTTTGTATTGCACATCTTTCCAATCGATTCTCCAAACCTCATGTTATTTGAAAATCTCACATTTTTCTACTTAGAAACCATAACAAATACACATTATTGTAAACTTGTTGGAGATACCAATTATTGAAAAAATATGTATCTACAATTTAAATGTTTAAAATTCAAGCAGACTTTGCTTACCCAGTGGTGGTCCCAGTGTGAAACGACAACAGCGGACCCAAATGAACGGGCTGGGTTCATGCTGGATCCTGTGTAAGGAACCTGAAAAAGTGGAATAATGATGACTTTATTTTCAAGCAAAATTAGGACTGTGCAGTCCCTTCTTACATTTAACTCATACGCCACACATTTACACCCAAGTACGATAAAATGAATTCTAATTTAAACCGGTAAAAATAAGTAACATTCCTGGCATTTGTTGAGTTGCAGGTTTTTCATATGGTAACCCATTTCCATTCATGTTGAACCTATATAGCCGCAAGGAAGTAGGAAAAATGTACAATTTGCGAGACTTTCTTCTCAAAATTACTGCAAGTTTTCAGTTTGTCTGCTTCAGTATCTGGGCTACTGTATCATCATTAAAAGGTGCCTAACACCTTAAAGGAACGTCAAAGCTGCACACATAAAAGTTTTCTTAAAGGGTAAGAAAAGGTTAACATAATAGATAGCATATGAAATCTTTCAAAAGTTTCTTTTGTGCCAGAACGAGAGGGATGTTAACTGGGGAGCAGAGGTCGACAATGTCCATCATTCACTGATTTTGGGCAAAAATTAGTAATTGAACAGTGTTTTTGAGTAGGTTATAACTGCTGTTACAACAATATTTTCATACTTAAATATTTCACTTCCATTCATGCATGAGAATCACTGAAGATTTTTGATACCGAATTAGATGCATTCTTGAAAATTCAGGCCTCAACCCCTTCCTAGAAATAACAATATACCCACAAACAAGATACAATGAATTCACCATGGAAATGGATATGGTTACAAGTAATAACAGCTGCTTTAACATACCTGCCTGACTAATTCATACAGCAATAAAATCAGGGGGCTCCTTGATCTGAATTTGAATACTTACTTGAATATTCTCTCAGAGGATGAAGAGAATTTCAAATGTGAGACAAATACCATTTAGCTGATCACGATATACATACTTATATCATTGCATCATAAGTAGGTATTCTGTTTGTTTTTTCCTCAGAATCACTTATGATTCCTGCTGTTTTTTAAACTATAGATGTTTTTCATTTAAACTTCATTAAAAGCCTCATAAAATGTTTTTAAATGTAACGTTAGCTTGAGGGCACTTTTTTATTTAGGTTTCTTATATTTATTTGATATGAACTTACTGCAGCCAGATGGCCAAGGAGAATGACGAATCCAATGGCAAGGGGTGCGTGGTGTCCAATGTTTCGCACTGGGTCACACACAGCGAAAACAACAAGAACAAGGATGAATCCGAGAATGAACTCCATTCCAAGAGCCTGTGGTTCTGTCAGTCGGGTATCTGGCCCTGTTGTTCCATAGTTTCCACCAACACCATCTGGTGTTAGAGCCTAGAATACAGAAGTAAGTGGGCTTTAATTATCAGCATCTGTCAGATTCTAATGACACATTCTGTGGAAGATTTCAGGATTTGCTGCATTTTGACTATTTCCTGAGTGCTACCCGAGTGCAAAAGTATACCTATGCCCCACAGTTATCTATGGACAGTGACGTAATTCGGGGGTGGCAGTTACCACCCCAGTCCCATTATTTTGCCACCCCTGAATTTTTAAGTAAAAATCTCAATAATTTACAAACAATTGGAAAGTACAATTCTACATACATGGCCCTTTCTTGAACTTTCTTGATTCTTCATTAATCATGCCTAATTTAGGAGGACCCCCGGACCCCTCTTCCACTTGGAGGGTATTCCATACCCCCCTGGTAGGCCTTGCCATCCCAGTTAAAAAGCTGAAATTACACCCATATCTATGGATGATTTTTTAGTCCTTAAAAATATTATTGCATATTATAACAGAAAAAAAGAAAAATTTTGCTGGGACAGCAGTTACACAGACATCTACTAGCCTGTGAATTAATCTTCTAATTTCAGGGAAATCTTGTTAATGTGAGAAAAAGTTTAATGCTTCAAATGAAATGGTGAAACTTTGATACATATTTTAAAAGATCATCATACCTTTGGTGCATATTTTTCTCTCAATTAACTGCTGCTGCAAATTTTTACGTACATGCATAGTGATAGAGTTACTGATTCCTATGGTGATACAACTACTTTTGCACCTTTACATTGAATAGGATTCATGTCCATGTCAAATAAAATTGCATTAGCAGTAAATTATTGTGAAATGTTGAAGCTGGTCTCTAAGGAGTTAAACCATATCAGGACAAGTAGTAACTCTATTTAATTTGAATCATAAATTGGTTCCAAATTAGAGCCCTGCAAAAGTGCCAAGAAAATCTCACTCCAACTCTTTTGCTCCACCAATTAACATTTGCACTTACAATGAGAATTCCTGACCCAGCAATGGCTCCAAGACACTGTGCAATGATGTACAGGAGTCCTCTCACAATGGTGATGTTGGAAGTGAACACCATGGCCAGCGTAACAGCTGGATTGATGTGCCCACCACTGACATGGCAAATGCACTGGAATCAAGAGCAGAAAAAAATGAGTACACAGAAAATTAATGATGCACTTTCATGAATCCATAGGCTTAACATTTCATTTAAAACCTCAACGAACATGACCATTATAATTACTTGAGCAGAAATTAGTCACAATTTCTGTGTATAATGTCCACATCCGTGTAGACATTCAATTAGCAACAATTGGATACATTACTGGCTAACTGCACACATAAAAAACTGACCTCTTCAGTGTTATTCATGGAATTTTTCTGAGGCCTTCTCTACAGTCTGTTCCATTATACTCATGAAATTTTCAAATCTCTACTTAGGCCTAGTTTTTTAATGTCTAACTAACATTAACCATCAGATGACATTGCCTTTACATTTATATGATGTTTACTGAGGAATCAGGTTTTGCATTGTTGTAGGTAGTATCTAGTAGTAGTTTTATTTGTCCAGCAGATATGTGCAATACTTATACTCAATGTCAAATATAGGATACGTCAACATATAGTATATTCAAAATAAAACATATGTTTTGGTACAAAGAAGCTCAAGGGACAAGACATTCTTTAACAGAATAAAATTTGAAGATGGGAAGCTTATGTTGTGCCTTTATATATGTATGTAGGAAGTTCATTAAAAAGCATATAAGGCCCATATGTTTTGGTCAATGGGCAGCGATGCCCGGATGTTAGGTCTTGGCAGGAGATTTCTAACACAATTTTTTTAAATTTTTAATCTGAAACTCTTCGTATGTTGTGGGGGGCGAGGGGGTTCTGAGATAATGTTACCAAAGCTTGGTTTTTGTGAGGTTCTACTTTTATAAGTTTTTGACTTATTGTTAGACGAAAAATCTTAGTTTATAGCACTACAAAAAGCATGTCATTACCATCCCTATTCTCAGCACGAAAATTATGCGACCTTGAGTTTGAGGCCAAATATATAGAGAATGCTGTTGCCGATTGTAATGAAACAAATACTGACACGTATTCTGCATTACAGTAATCATTTTTATGTCTGTCGAAACTAGCTTGCAAAATTAATGTGAGTTGCGTCAGAAAGCAACACGAAATCTCGGCGGCCCCTGAGACTACGCAACCCGCATATAATCTTCTTACTTACGAACCTCTGTACAACAAAGTCATTATTCCGGTCCCAGCGAATTCGTTATAGGGAGGTTTTACTGTAGTACTTGTACTTGCAAGTTCCGACATAAATTTGGTGGAGGTCAGTAGAATGTCTAGTGATATAGTAATGGAAGTTGGCGTTTGATAAATAGCTGGAGAAATTTTGCTAGACATACATAGAAACACAGTAAATATACACACATGGAATGGGTAAGATTTTCAATTTGGTAAAAAGGGGAGGAGAAGGTGCAACATGACTAGCAAAGCACATAAGTCTATAGTAACCCGTTTTTGAATTTTAAATATAATGTTTGCATTTGGTGAAGACCCCAAAAAAGAATACCAACTATAAATAACACGAGAGTAAAATCCACAAAAATAGATACAGTTTTACGTAGTATATTTTTAACAATGTTGATTAGTTAATATTATTGTTATTGATGGGAGAGAGCATCCAAATCGGTTATCATAGCAAGAAAATATTTACCCAAACATTAATAGAAGTCCCTATAGGGATTATAGTGTCTCAAATGAATTCAATCGTAAAACCTTTCTCCGGGAGATGTGGTATTGTAATAGTTAATGAAGACTGGGCTGGCTTAAATTTAGGCAAAACTGTAGCGAATGCTAGTTTTCAATATATGATGTTTAACTGATGATAGTGACATGACTCATTATGCTCATATATGAAATACATAACATTTATATATACTATTCTGTTATGAGGAAGCTTCATTAGAGTTTTGGCTGGGAAGGAAAGGTGTCATGAAATGAAATGGGCAGAAAGCAATCTTACCCAGGTGATAAAATAATTCTGGACTGCCCCTGACTGAATATTACACTGGAGAATGAAATGCATCTCAATCACTATCGTTTTTAATTTCGCTTATTGCCTAATCAAATCGGAATTGAAATTCAGGCTTCAATGAATACCAACTTCAGTATAAAATGTCTAGTCAGCAGAGAACATGAGGTGGGTACATTTTATGAAATAACTTTTGACGTTTTTAAGCCCCTTGATAAACAAGTAAAACCTCAAGATTTTGGTAGGTTGTTCATTTTGACATATCAACCTCTCGATGACAATAATGGAAGGAGAAATGCGTGGGAAGAATCGGAGAGGAAGACCAAGCCAATTATGAAGGACGTAAAAGGGAACACTTATGTACAAATGAAATGGTTATATTATACCTAAGAGGTTGGAGTAGAGAAGTGCTGCATAGCCATTTCTTCAGACTGACGACGAGTACTGATGGACTTCATTTTGTCATGAAATTCTCGAAGATAAAACTAGAAGTTCGCGATTGATAATCTTTTGGGCTGAGCAAGGAGAGACCAAGTTAATTCTCTCGCAAAAGTTCTTCGCGCAGTCCTGCGCGGCAAGGAGGGTATGAATAAGCGCAAGGGGGTGAAGGAAAAGGACGGAGGGCAAGAGAGGGAGGCAGCTAGATAGAGTGAGGCAGTGAAACTTAACTACTTCGTGAAAAAGGCGCGAGGCACACACACGCAAGTCAAGTGGTTGAAATCACTCATCGTACCAGGATCTCGAGGTCTCATTGTGAGACGGGTCTAAACCGAACCGCAGGTTGGTAGTTACGTGAGTCATCCCACTTCTCGAAGCGCTTTTCTCGGCAGCACAGCTGACCCTCCACATTAAAACTACCTTTCTCTCCCGTTTTGCAAGATTATGAAAGTTTCGTAGCCCATGTCCCAAAATTGTTCACTGCGCAGCGCCGAGAAATTCTGCGACAGCTATTATTGTTCATTCACGCGGACGAGAAAGTGAATTTGGATCAAGGCGAAGGACAATGGTTACGTATCTCACCGGCATGTATCAATAAACGTTGAACGGTGAACATTGATCCGAAGGATACTTAGCGCAGTGAGCTTAACCAGATGGCAAATCTGTCCGACGGACTTGCGCAACTTTTCCCGTATGAGTCTTCATATGCTCGAAGCTACGTAGTGCATTGAAATCCAAAAATTTGCACCTGCTTATCACCTTAGCGAAGCTTATAACGCCTTCCGTCCGACTACTATGACCTTAATTCTCAGGATCGGGCACATTAAGTATTCCCATACCGCCAGTCGCATGGCCAGAGGTCATCTCCTGCCCAGGATTGCTGCCTTTACTGCGGTGGGGCTTAAACTATCGTTCGTTCTGCGTTTTCATTTTACCATTTAGTGGTTAGTTACGAGAGGCACGAAGCGAAACGGAATTATGACGTCAAATACCGGCGACTCCGGTCGGAAACCAGTCTACTATGCCCAATTTGACTTCGCGCGAAGTTTTATAGTTTTGTTATTATTAACATGTCATTATTCACAAATCATATTATGCTCGTTCCCGATTCATAATTTAAAATTTAAGAGTTTTTATGTATGACTCTAAATTGTATTTTCTCTGAATGTGTTGCGAATGTATGAGTTTCTGCGTATTTTCCGTAATCGAGAAAATCCATTTGGTAAATCGGAATCGAGATTGATGGAGAGGGCATGACGTCATCAAACCTGACACCCGAAATATCCACCATATTGCTTCCTCCTGTTCATACCTTTGTTGCCTTTGGATAGCACCGAGGAGTGAACGCATTAGAAAATACATAATGCAAGAATATCTTCCTTCTGTTGAAAATTTAAGATATGTAACTGTGAAACATAAACTATTACGAACTTGGAGTTTTGGATTCTACTCGATTTTACTATGGTTTTTCGCAGAGAATACGGTTTGTTATTAATTTGAATAATAAAATAAAATATAGATGAAGAATGTATTTTCAAGAAGGAAATGAATGATGACTTCAAGCGAGTCATTGACGGAAAACATCATAAAATTGCAAAATTATTGCGTCAGCCCGTAAGTGCTAAGGTGTAAATCGGGGTGAACAAAGATGGCGGACCGAACACGATCACATAACAGCTTCATGCATTGGCCATCATAGCAAGAATCTTCTCCATCTACCTCAATGGGCTTCTCCGATGGATTATGGACAATATCCAGCTTTGTTTGGATTGTAAACGTTGTTGTGATACGATTTGCTGACTTTTTCACGCCCTCTCAAGTTAAACGCAGTAATGTTGGCAGCGTAACCTGCCATTTACTGTCCTCTTCCCTTCGCTCCTTAGACCACCCCTTCCTCATAGGCCTTCCTCTCTTTGACGTCATTCTTAGCGCATACGAATGCCACTAAGTTTCGCTACCACTAAACAGTCGATGAGTGTGTCCATCATCGATAGTTATGTTGGATCCGGTTTCACTCTTCTCCATTCTATACAGGCAGCTCATTACGTACGTACACCAATGTTTGGACAAAATGTACTTCCAAACATGCTTTGCGTTGTCTTAAAACGTGTATATACAGGCCAAACAATGGAGATTTTTCACGACAATTAATACATACTACCCGCAAACTAACTGCACCAGGTTTTAAAGGACAGCCTTAGATGACAACGTACATAAATTACACCCATGAACATTGTTTATGGACTATTTAAACGATAAAAACTGAAAAATGGGGCAAAACCACGTTTTTTATGTTTTTTTTCGCTTCTATAATGAAAAATACTGAGGCTATTGAAAAATATTCGGTTGGAAAGTTGTAGAGAATTAAAAAAATCTTATAAAGAGCCCTTATGGAGCTTTATTGGTCCATTTGTTCCCGAGGAAAATGGCAAAAACAAAAAAAGCACATTTATTTTTAAAATTCGTAACTTTTACGTTTTTTATGTTGAAGTGTTAATCTTTTGCGAAATAATAGTACAGACAATGCAAATGACTTGTGCAAAAGTTAGACACTTTCAAATGCATAGTATTTACACAGTTTCAGTTTTAAGATTTTCATGTAGGTACTTTTTTGCAAATTGCCTAACGTCTACCGTATTGGTCCGATTTTAATTTAATAAACGAATTTTTGAAGTAGAAAATATAAGCTACAATTTTATAATCCCTTTTTTCGTTTACATGCCGTTAAATTGCTTAAAAATGCATCATAGCTGCTCCTAGTTAGCCCCAACCCTAGCATACTTGTTTACGTTGTTTTTTACCACGCAAGAGTTACCAGGGTAACCACTACTCGACTCTGCAGCTGGAGCGAATTTTCGGGCGTATAAGGCGACGTTCAGTGCGATGAATAAACATCGGGGAGAAGTCCTTTTCTAACTAAAAATAAGTATACAATAATTCCTGGTAAGGGCGAGTTAATTTTGCTGAAATTTAAGTATTTTTTAAAATTTACATGCATGCCAGTAATTTTTTTATCGTCGCTTACCTGAATGACAGACGCGGCAGCAAGGCCGAAGGCGAGGGCTATTTGAATTATGTTCGCGGCCCCTTCAGGTGACCATTTGTGCACAACTGACGCGCACCCAAAGAAATTCAGAAACAGGGTGCCCAAGAATTCGGCGAATAATGCCTGCAGGAGAAGTACCCGGGCTCCAGTGGTCAGCTCCTTGACCCCGAGGCGGTCTTTCATGCTAGGCATCTTGATTCAGACGGCAAGTGACCGATGAAATCGACAGCGATGATACCTGGAAAAAGACAAAGAGTGCCCTGGCATTAGGTTAACTATTGCGGCATGACATTTTATTTTAAATCTGCAACCATGTTTTAGTGCACGATGATAAAAGAGATGAGAATGATATTGCTCCGCAGTGAGGTATTAAAGGATAAATAATAATAATATTTATTAGACATAAAACAAGATACAACTTGCATTAGTCTTCGTCATATTAATATACAGAATTACAATAGTTTTATTACAAATACAGAAAAAATTATAAATATTATTAAGTAGTACAAATACAGAAGATGTTAAATTACAAGAAAATCATATCATCCTTGTTGCTATCGATGAATTCCTCAATGGAGTAAAAGGCCTTTTTTATGAGCCAGGCATACAAAACTCTTTTAAATTTTTCAAGACTGACAAGTTTGGCTTCGGCAGGTAAACTATTATACCGGTGCAGCTTAATTATGTGGAATGATTTACAAGTTTTTGATAGTCGGCAATAGGGAACATTAAGGATATCTCGGTTTCTTGTGAAATGGTTGTGCACATTTCCTCTTGTCTCCAAGGAGTTAAGATTTGCCTTCACGTCACAAAGACACTTCATTATATACATACAGTACAGGGTCAAAATGCCGATGGTGATCCTGTACGAATTACCGATGCCATTAGTCATAGGTGAGCTAAAATGCGTCGAAATCTCTTCCCTTAGGTAATGAAAACGAAATGCATTATTTCATTTTTATTGTGAAACGAAGTCGCACAGTGACAAATAGTTCGTCAATAATTAAAAAGTAGATAAAATTAGGAAAAAAATAAGACTAATATATATTTACAAATTTTAGGATTGATGCAACAATGCAGAAAAAATTTATCCCCAGAATATAATGACGTTTTTAGTCAAAATAATTTTAGTTTTCATATAAATAGATTGATAGATTCAACATTTTTTGCAACATATGATATACCTAGTTACTTAGTATGCTATTATAAATTGTCATACCCTGATGATGAGAACCTTTCCTAGTTCGTTCACACCTTCGAGTCAGAACATCGATATTACGTTTGTATATGGTATTTTAATCATGAATGCCAAGTTTTAGATCTAAGTTAGACACATTTTTCAACAAAAAGTATCAACTGAAATATATATAGTGCTGGAATTTGTAGCTATTGGAATCGGAAATCTTTTGAGTTTCCGCATACAAATAAAAAACGACGCATGGATATAAGGAAATGAGTTCCATCCGTCGAAAATAAAATCTATTTATAAAGTATTTATGGCATCGGATGCACGATCTCACGGACCGATGAGGTAATATGCTTCATTTACCAATTATTTCCATCGTTTAATTACATCCTTGAGCTAACATTCTTTTAGAGTCCATTGCATAAAATCTGAAGGTTGACCTTTTTATAATTCTCTATTGAGTATAGTATTCTTGCACTGACCTTGCGTCTAGTGATGTATGTCGCTTTTTTTCTATTTCTTTGTCTCTGTTATATCGGAAGTAGTTTTTAGGGGTCTGTATTTGGTTCTTCTCTGATTCTTTAATAAACAGAAATTTTTGTGTGCATATTTATTGCACCCGAATATAATTTTCTAACTTTCAATGATTCTATATTTCATTCGCATTCCTTTTAATGGATGATTATCGTTAGTTTTAGAGATAGTTAATGGCAATCTTATTTCTGAGTTAATTTATTTGTAACTTTTGAGAAAAACATTGAAAAAAACTGTTTTTTTAGATGTGTGCAATCTTTACAGTTTCATAGGCAGTTGCAGTTGCTTTCTTTACAGTTTAATTGGCTGCTAATATCTCTTTTGTCGGGCTATGGCCCTCACTAGGTCCCATTTTCAGCCTTGAGAGCTCAGAATTATAATTTACTTTCATTGTTTTTTTAAATCTGAAGCCAGTTCAACGGCTAATTTATGAGTGGCACAAAGCTGAGATGATGTCGTTTTTGGTATTCGCTTAAATGGACTGAATTTCTTTTTAAACGTATTTATTCTATTTGACGCTAAGCTGAAAGTAATGAAGCATAAAAGTTTTGTAGTTCTTCTAATGATCTGCTATGGAAGTTTAGTGTCTACCAACTCCACAATTAGTTTAAAAAAAAGCATTTTTTCAACGATTGAAATGAATTCCACGCATTAAATTAAGCAGAAGTTTATTTTTGAATGGAATAAAGCCTGGATGGAATCTTTGTTGTAATTTTCCTCAACGAGATCCATTTTTTAGCATTTTGACGCGGCTTTTTTATAATCTCCAATTCATTATTTTCCCTGCGTGGAAACCGAAGTTAATACTTTCTCCCATCGATAACGCTCATGGTCAACAAACGAAAGACTATAATGCAATATACAAAACCGGAAATCTAAAATAACATCAATTTAACTAATACGCTACGCCATCTTGCTGTTTATGTTAATCAGACGTATTAAAACTGAGATTTTATCTGTTTTACTTGACGAAAACTTGAAAGCAACTAAGTAATTAAGTTCTTCAATGATATTCCTCGGGTTATGTTACATGTATCATATCTTTTGGGCGATCTTGATCGGACTGCAGTCCTGAGCACATTAATTTTTGGAACGTCGTTGAAATTCACGTTTTCGCAAGTCCACCAATCGCTAAGTTCATCCGCTGCGGAATGCGTCATCCTTTTTTGTGAATAAACAAACGCGTAATCGCAAAACCTCGAATGCAAACAACGGCCGTAAGCATGGTGATAATCTTGAAAAGGGTGATAAAAACACCCTCAAGAATGTATTTGATCTTAATTATATTTATTTACAGACGTTAAAGTTGGACTGTGGGAATATTAAACTTAATCTTTCTCGAGCAATTTGGTCTAAATCTCTTGGGCTTAAATGTAGTTTAACATATTTATAAGTCGTAAAATTAAAATATCTACCTTCAACTCCCCATTCCAATGAAAAAGATCATGGTCAACTGTCAATCGTATGCATATACACTGTGTTACAATTTTTTATTTACAACAGGAGCATGCTATTTAGCCGAAGTATTCAGGAGCACTTGGGAGTAGGTATATGCATTCTTAAATTAACAAGGGGTGGAGTGATTGACGGCCCCAAGGGGGGGGTAGTAGGCACATTAGGGACCCCCCCCCCAAACCCGGCGTATTTCTTGGTCATAGACCTTAAACTTATTTTGTTGCTTTTTTGTTATTTAAGTTTTGGTTATTTTACTTTAAAATCCAGTTAAATATTATAGAAATAAAACGGTTTTCAAAAACTACAAGCTAAATGCGAATGTAAATCAAAATAATTCTGGAATAAGTCGAGACTTCATGGTAATCTTTAAGGAAAATATGCATTTAGTAAAAACTTGCTCTTCTTAAAAGGCAAACATTTGCTTCCAAGCCACTTATAACGCGCCATTTTGCACATACATAGTTTGTTACGGATTTCTGGGACGAGACCCACGAACCCCCCTTTTCCTGGGGGCTATCCCATTCCCCAAGAGCCGCTGGTTCCCCCCTCCTCCCCGAACCTCTCATCTGGAGCCACCCCTGGGTGGAGTGCGGGCGATATTAAAGGTAAACGCTCGTTCATTTCGCGACCCAAGCAATCTCTCTCTCTCTATCTATCTAGATCACTAACCAACCAACGCAAGCAATCGCACTCAAATGTGACAATCACTCGGTCACGACTCTGTCCGTAGCATGGCGAGGAGTGGTTGAGGAGGGGAGACCGACTGACTGACTGACTCCAAAGCGACCCACCACAAGAAGGAAGGAGCTCGTTGACTCGATTAGAAATTAACCGCGCTCAGGACACAAACTCCACACGATCGCCTTCTCTCAATCCTCAATGGAGATTGCCTCTCTCGCCTCCACTTGACACACACACACACACACAGCAACAACAACAACAGCAACGACGCCCCACGCACACAAACACAATGACGGCTGGAAAATGAATCTTTTGAATGTGACGTGAAGGAGAGCACCTTTTCTCTTTTGATGGGACATCCCCTCCTTCCTCCTACGGGTCATCGCATCTCTAAAGATCACTCGCACACAATAGGGCTATAGTATCTTTTCTTCTTCTTCTTCGTCTCCTTATTCTCATTCATCCTCTCTCGTACTATTAAGTGACATCCCCTTCTGAGAGCATTGATGTCGTCTGGGAGATCGTCACCCGTGGATCGTTCTGATATGAGAACCAGGAGGCCTCGTCTGGTTCTCATTTCTAAATCATCGTGAATGTATCGATTTTTTCTTACTAAAGGATGTACATTATTGAAAATTCTCATCCTACTTGCAGAGTAGGTAATAATAAATTAAGTACAATAATTAGAACATCAAAATTATTAAATGAGAAAATTGTACAAAAAAAGTACTAAAAAGTATGCAATTTATTTGCAATATTTTGGTTAATTAATATAATTATCTCTACTTTCTAAGGTTGTTACATAAATAAATTACTAGATGAAGTTTCTTCGTTAGACCTACTATGGCCTTTACTTTTTCTATTCCAAGGCCAACATTTAAATGGCACAGCTGCTACCATGGCTACTACCAATGCTAACATACCAGATGTTAACACTCCCATATTTTCCTTATTTGATCGAGATGTTTCCAATAATATCATCCCAATAATGTTTCATTGAATATCGATTCATAATTCGTCTTCATCAAGAATTTTGAGGCGGAGATTTTGATTTTTAAAGACATGAATGAGCTTTACATTCAAGGTGCTGGAGTTAGCGCACATCGGAACACATCAACGCACTTTAGTGCACACGAACGACGTTCAATGGGACGATGTGCGCTGGCGAAATGTTTTGTGACCTGACGGTAGTTAGCATTCTGTGGGTTAAAAACGGTCACGAATCGTCGTATTTTTCGTAAAAAGTTATCGCATTCGTTAAAAAAACGTAATCTTTTGATCACGATTAATTAATGCAATTAATTAATTAAAAACTGTACGATATCCATGTTCGACGCCTTTCCGGAAAATCAATACGTAAAAAACGTTATTTTGTTGTTTAGCGCACATCATTTCTGATCCCGGTCTGTTTTGAAGTGCGCTACCTAGTGCGCAGGGTCTGTGACAAATGAAAGGCAAGTGCGCTGTTGTGTTGTTCGAAGTGACTAGCGCACTAGAATGAATGGAAAGCATCCAAGTACTCAAGGGAAAATTTTATCATTTAATTCATTTACCCACCTATCCTTCATCGATGGTGCAAATTACCTCAGTAATCGGCCGCCAACCCACCTCCTCCCCCAAATAACTAACCAACAAATGATTCTAAATTTGCGCTTTTGCGAAACTTTTGCCACTTGGTACATCCATATTGGTAAAATTAAATCGAAAGAGAAGCCAAATCTTAGTAATACCCGACTACCCTACTAATACCCTAACTTTCACTATTCTACTCGTGTTGAGAATCTTAACTCGAGTAGAATAGTGAAAGTTAGGGTATTATAGTGTAAGTGAAAGCTAAACCAAGTCAGTTTAACGTACATTAAATTACTAAAGCGCGTAAAATGGGTAATATCTATTGTATAACTGCGATGAAATAACAATTTTCATCAGCGTGACTAGTGCAACACAAAGTCAAACATAATTTTGCAATTTATCTTTAACTTTGAGAAGTTATAAACTATAGTGTGACAGGTCAGTTGGTGCCATATACCACCCGCGGTGAAGGATTGGGTCGCCTTCGACGCCGAGGCTCGGACTCCGGACTCCGAGTTCGGGTGCCTCCCAGGGCCGGCACTAAAAATTACCTTTTCGGATCACATCCCTGGCCTTGTGGATGCCTTGAGAAAGAGCTACCTTCACAGCCAGCATATCTTCCGTTGCCTGCGACACACCGCTTGGAGGAAAGCATATCATGCAGTGTACTGACCTACCCGGGCGTGAGTCTAAATGACGTACAATGTTATAAGGCTGGTAGGTAAAAATGTTATCATATTGGATTCAATATTATAATTGAAGGTAACATTCGTATCTCTCTGCGATGTTTATTTAAAAAAAACATAATTCACTTATCGTGAAATGTGGAGCCTTCCACTTTTGAATAAACCCAGACGAATATATACTCGTACAACTACGATGCGCTGTTTCTTGTGTTCAGGCGACGAGTAGTTTGAAATGTGGGCTGCGTTTGCATGCTCCGACTCCCAGATGGCTTCCATTTCATTTATTTTTTATTTTCATCGTGTCGGCATGTTCAAAAATAAAAAATGAATACTTCGGGCCGAGTGACGTCATTTGTACGGAACAGGTTTCAGTTGAACGTGGAGAGGTAGGCATTGGAGGAAGGGGGGTGGGGGGGAGGAGGAGGAGGTTGTAAGGAACCTTAAGTCAGCGGCGGAAGAGCTCCAAAGCAAGCTGAATGAAATGATTCAAATAGTTTTGCATATGCAGTGACGTAATCCCATTAATATATGCGGGCATGCCCATTAATATATTTTTTGTGCGCGCGAGAAACAAACGCAGCATGTTATTCACACTATACGTGCGTCTTTGGTCCATTCCACAATTTCAGTTTTGGCACTGAGGGTGAAGTTTTCATTACTATAGGCTGTGGTTGTTTGACTAATTACATATGCAGAGCAAAGTTTTTTGCTAACTCGTTCTGGCGGAGTTATTTTCATTTACATTTCCTTATATAGTAGTAGTACATGCGTCCACTTACGCCATCGCTCAACATACGAACTTTATTTATGCTACGATTTCTCTCGATTTATTAACTCATTCTCTGGGTATGGAAACTTTTCTCATGCAGAGTAGCATCAGAGTCTACTTTATGCGAGAAATGTTTTCAGTAAAATTAGCTAAAAATACCCACATTTCCAGCAACACTAATGGATTTTTTTTTTTTTTTTCAAAACTTTCTGAATCTGGTAACGGAATGATTTCCCAGAAGTTAATTTATGTAGAACTGGATTTCAAGATACGAGCTTTTAGATGTAAAAACCGTGGACAAGGACGAATCAGGTTCGCAATTTGAGGTTCCATTCACTGCAGGTACATGTATTTTGTATAATGAAGAAATACTATATGCACTCCACATGACGGTCTGTTAATATGATGCATGTGCTTTTGATGCTAGTAGATGCGTGAGAACATGCCTCAAGTCGTTCCCGCGGTGAATTCACGTCACAAAATCATACTTGGTGGTGTTTCAATCCTTGCGTTGCATCGGATTTCAAAACAAAGAAAGAGATAATCAATACCTATTTATAAGACGCATTGAAGCTTTTTTGTAAGTTATTTTCGTTTTTTTATAATTAGATTAGTTGCCGAACAACAAACTCAATGCTTTCAGTGATAGCACTGTTTTAAGCGTATGAATTTCATAATCGATTCATTCAACATGGACAATCGCCCACCTTATTGACTGTAATGTCTTCTCTTGTGATATATTCATCGTATGGTTCCATCTACTATTTAATTTGATCAACTTTCCTCCATATTCTCAAATATCATACCCATCCCACACTGATTTCCTTCACTTAATGCCATCGTTAAATTCAGCTGCTAGTTGTCCACCCTGAAAGCCTCGTTATGAAAAGGTTATTCTAGCCAGAAAACACTGGCAGAGACGAAAGTCCAGGGGGAATAGTAGTTGGGCGGAAATATCCCTCCCGCGAAAGTTTTACCCTTTTATACAGCACCTCTCCGATTGGTCAAAGCAATCGTCTTTTATGGCATCAAGGAAAACATCCGAACATCTCCAAGGGCAACCATCAACCGAAATTTGAGACTCAAGCTACTTTTAACCTTTCTGCCGCGAAGAATTTCTTAATAGTGGTTCTAACCCTCCAATATATACTTTTATTTTTCCCCAATAAGAAAATCTTGCCGATTATGGAGTATGGTTGTTAGAAACCGTTATATAGATAATCGTCATTAGGTAACCATGGAATCACGTGGTACAATCACGAGTTCTTCGAGATTTCAGGTTTGGTCGAACCGCAGGCAAAAAATTTGAAACCCAGGCTGGCTTTACGTTCAAGTTTTCCAGATTGATTGATTATCTATGATGGTCGCCAACACACCCGCCGAATTTTATAAATAAGCAGGCTTGTTGCCAGTCGATTGCGGTAAAAGTTTTCGTGCATTTTACGAAACCATTTATAAACAGTTTACAAATCATTCGTAAAACTGCTTGCTCATCATTTAATTTTATCGCAATCCCTTATTTTTTTAATAAAAACATTATATGAATTAGAGCTGTCTCCATCAAATAACAAATAAATTCCATTTATGAAATACGTTTTATTTCAAACAAGTATATGTTCTCTAAAACAGATATTATGTATCCGGGGATATGGAGGACAAAAGAAACGCAAATATACGAGGAGCTCTATTTTTGCACTCCCGTGAATAGGCAACGGATTAATATTTTTCAAAACACTTGGGCATGGCCAACAATGGTGTAAATAGGAATACGTCTGGCAAAATTGGTCTAAATGGGAGGGTTCATTGGTCAATTTTGACCTTTTCTTCGGGCCATTTGGGCATGGAATAATCGATGATTGTGGCTACAGAAATAAAAAAATCATGTCTCATATACGAAAACTCGTCGTTACCAGCTTCTGAATGAAACAGGCGTTAGTACTTCCGCATTAGGCCTCCAAACTATTCACCCGGGAAGAGGAATACTAAAATACAAAATTATTTAATTCTTATAACCATGAATTATTATAGTCGGCAGTTTTTGTTTTCCTCCACGTTCCCGGCTTTCTCCATGTCGTGTTTTGCTTCAGAAATTACATTTGCGCTCATTACGCGGTTGCAAAAAATCCACTGTAAGATATTTTGTAAACTATTTTTGCGACATTTTACGCCGTTGCCAGAATCAAGTGATTATATTAAAATAAATAGACTGTATATTCCACACAATTCTTTAATGGTTTCAACACCTTCATGTAATTTTCAAGGGAATTAATTAAGTGGAATATACTAAGTCTATTTATTTTAATATGGATAGAACTACTGGGAGCGTAATCATACGAACTGCATTTAGTGGCATAAGTTGTTTTTTCTGAACATTCAAATTGCTAAAACGTGCATAGAATGCGTGCGTGGGTTACTTGTTTTATTCGCTTTTAACATGAGAGTCATGCAATCGTGTCCATCACTTTTAATGCTCTTCCTGCTGGCCATCATCCCGAGCTGTCTGCTGAATTCGTAAAAGAACACGTCTTCACACTCCGCCATGGCTCATTTTTCTCCGAATATGTTTCAGAGGTGTAAAAAGATTGTGTTTGGTGTGGCTCCTTCGATTTTTCACACGAAGATACCGTGAGATTACCTTACCCTTCAAAGCATTTATATTCTTAGAGTGACTTGGCAAATTTACTGTGAAAGGAATACACTTTTACTCCAAAACTGCAGTGTTATTTTTCATTGAAAGAATTGGGTATTGTCATTTTTTCACCGTCCATTTTCCTTAAACTACTTTTGTTTTTATTTACCTATCTCCTTGAACATGGCTGTGGCTCCCTCCTTTTTCACACAGAAGTAGCTATTCCTAGACGTGCCGACGTTCAATTCTAATCACTGGTTTTATTTAGTATACGATGACATTCTCCCATTTCCGGAAAATTTTATTGCCGTGCTTAGCTACAGTTTTGGCAAGTATACACTATAATGACCGAGCGAATAATATTATCCCACCCATATTAGACACTCGTTTTGTTCTATAATCAATGTCCATAGTTATTACCACGGCCGCTGTGGTAATTTATCCCAACCTACTAAAGATTAAAATCCCTTGGGAAGCCAAATCCCTTTGGCCAAATATGTTGATTTAGAAGTTATAAAAACGTAAAAATAGACTATTAGAGCATCAACGTCACTCGTCATATAATTTTATATATAAGTACCTCGTTGGGGAACAATGATTTTTTTTCGAGAGCGAATCCAACAATTTTTTTGGGAAAGTAATACGATGAAGATAACGTTAGTTTGGATGATCGTGTACTGGAATTTGATAGAGCTACATTTAGGATATTTTTGTCGTAATGCATTCGCTACAACTACCTGGACATTTCCATAATTGATGGAGCATAGGCCGACACCAAATTTAAACCTACGCCCTTAGAATTCCCAAAAAGCTTTGGGAAAAGTAATTTAGAATACTTTCTTGGGAAAAACTCTAAGAACTCTATGATTGGAATTGAAACTTAGTGGAGTGTTTTAGGAAATAAAATTGTCCATCAAGTGAATAGTAAAAGTATGGAATGATAAAGCATAATGTCGCGAACAATTGGTTGCCAAGGTATTCTCTCCTAAATAAATGCGTATTCAATGTTAAATGCACAGAAAAAATAGATTTGGAAAGTAATTTGACGTCACGACTTTAACTAGTCCATTGTAACCGTGATGAAAATAATTCCAGGAGAGGTGCTGCCATCTATGTACGTAACTGTGAATAATCTGTTATTTAAGAGCTCAAATTAAGAGCGATGGATGGTTTTAATCGGAGAGTGTTATTTGAAAAAGGCTGTCGGGCTACATTCGGGAAAATGCGGTAGTATTGTGCCACCCTGTAAATCGAATGTATCGGATAATTTTCATTTTATGTAACATTGGTAGCACTTCCACTCTAGGCTCTTTTAAGCGGCTTCGTCACGCTGCGATATCAAGAATGGATTCACACTCCCCTTTTTAATGACATTTCCTCAAGGACGCGAATATCTTTTCATTTTACGTCACCTGCCTGAGTTTTTTTTCCCTCTCTCTCTCTATGCCTCACCGCATTCTTTTACTTCCTCCTCCTTCCTTAACTGCTGCTGCGTCCTCAACTCTGCTTTCTTGAAGCGTCCTCTCATCCCCCCTTCTAAACTATTCCTCCTCTTGGACAAAGACACGAGGAAGAAGGATGGAACGGAATCAAGTTCTTTCTTGCAAAGGTAAGGGGGCGCGCCATTTTTAGAGCCGGCCGGTCGACCATTAAAATAACTGGCACCCGCGACTGTCTCATCGTATATGGACCTTATCACATATATATATGTATATATATATACTTATAAAGCTGACGAAGGACCAACCGATCCGAAACGTTCCCGTAAGAACGAATTCTTTATCTTTTTCTCTTTCTCCTACCTCCTGTAAGTTTTATTTTATATATTTGTGGCCAATTGGCGAAACCTTCAAAAGAATATATATATATACACATACATACACACATTCAAACATAGGAATTTGAAATGGATAGGTACACATAAAAGGACGAACACAGGTTTAAGATGAAAATGAGTCGAATTCAAACAGAAAAATTATCGTTTTATACTGGCTCCTCGAGACCGGAAATCTGCCTTGAAACATTATTTGACTTTCGTGGGATTCAAATCTGAATCCCCCAATGGTAGGTCAGTAGCATAAAAATATTTTATACCGAGCTGCAATTTCGGTTGCAGTCGATAATGGTGCATAGGAAGAAAGAATTATTATACCTTCATGCTCTACTGTGATATCTCTCCCTAATTTTGTCACTGTGGTCCGTTCTAAGGATGCAGGGGAGGTGTAAAATACTACCCGCTATGTACACCTGAAACTCGATCATCTAAATTATTCTAACGTTAAAGAATAAGGTCTCAATTGCGACGGTTTGATGAAACCTTAGCTCTTGAACAGCCTACATCCCTAATCTATTACTTTTCACTCTAGTATAAATTGGCGTCAAAAAGATAAAGAAATGTACCTGCTCACATACCGATTGGAGTAGCTAAATTTTACTTCTTTCTGCAAGTATTATGCATTAAGGCTTTTACGGACTTGTTCAGTCTTGGTCTTTCCGTCTCTTACGAGGACGTCCCAAAGATCTTTAGATCTCACGCACTATATTTCCACGCTAGTTAGGGTATTCTTCCATCATCCAATCTTTCTACGTGTTCTCTCCATCTAATTCTCTGTTATCGTATCGTTTCGTTGATGCCTTGCAAGCTGTGTTCTTGCCTAATATCCGTGTTCTCTTCGTTCGTGTATAGCCAGCAGCGTTTATTAAAAATTTCTCTTCAGATATATGTAATCTTAGTTCGTTTGCTTTTGAAATTGTCCTATTATCGCTGCTCTTTACTCCACAAATAATTTTCATTGTTTCATAGAAGTTTAGGAAGGTATTTAACTTCCTTTGTAATCTAAAAGACTGAATGGCGAATTTGTCTTCGTACTTATGTTTTACATAAAGCAGATCAGTTTCAGGGGAAATCTCATTTGTAATTATTTTCTTAACTTTTATTAAAGGATTTTACTACCTTTGCAATCAATCAGCCTGAAGTGCTAGTTTTTAAAATGGACCAGTTTCAGAGGAAAGTTCATTCTTTGCGAATCAAAATCGCTGAATGTGCACTAAAATGTTGTGAAATTCAGATGCAGGTAAATTGTCGGTTGTAACATTCCTCGTCTTACGTCCACAACGTAACAACGGAAAGGCTTGCGTGACGAAGAGAAAGACATTTCGAGGCAGACGGGACTTTACCGCGATTCAGCAACGCAGGACAACACTGAGCTTGGAAAAAATAAAGCGTTACACGAAAGAATGTGGCTGGGAAGACTTGTCTCCTCCTAATTCTCAAGAGAATGGAAAACCGCTGGCTGGTTGTGACGCAGGATGGAAGGGGAGAGTAATCGGAGACGAGGATAAGGAAGAGGAAGAATGAGAGTTTTAAGCGACAAGTTGAGTTTTAAAAAGAGAAGGAAGAAGTGGGGTCGCGAAGACATTCTTTCCCGACTTCCTCGCGACTGATTTCACTTCTTATGACTCCGATTTCTTTCGACAGTTTAAAATACCACTGGGTTCCCAAATGTTTTTTGCAGTCCTTTGAAAAAAAGTAGGCTATCCATTAACGCTAAAAATGCCGGTCCTTATTCGTAATATTCAGCCCACTAATTTTGCATTTTTTTTAAATCGGCTTGGCTTTTTTGTTTTTACATAGTGCTGTAGTGCTCGATGCGAGACCATGGAAACTTGGCACTGGCACTTAAAAGTGTTGTTGGAGCGAAACGGCTGCAGTCGCAACTGTTTCAAATAACTGTTGTAAACAACAAGTTAGTCTCGTGATCGTGCTGCAGCCTCTCTGCCCGTTGCGCTCTCTGCTGTGCAGTGGCAACTGATAGCTGAAGCTGAATGTTTCGTCTTTTATATCGTTCCAGTTGCACTGCACGTGTAGCTGCGTTGCGGTTATAAGCTATAATTAGTTTGATTTAAATCTGTTGCAGGCGATTGCTGGTTTACTCAGCATTGGATTTGAATCTGTTGCAGGTAGTTGCTGGTTAATTCAGCCAACACTTGTCCGTCCGTCGTTGCGGTTAGAATTAGAACGTTGAAGTCGTACCTATCTTTCATGAATCCAAATAAAATTGTTACTTTATTTAAGTGAAATATTTCTTATTATTTAGAATACGGAACAGCCATGTTCTAACAGCGCCGATCGATCGCCTGTTGTTCGGTGTTCCCTACGACCGTGGGTGTGCTGTTGTCCGCAACAGGGCATTTCGCGGAACTATTTCGTTTTTAAACTGTTTCGGTTGCGTAACAGTAGCAATGAAACTGTTGTGTTATTTTAGTGCCACCACTATAACAAATACAAACTTCCAACTTAATATTTTATTAGTTTAAATAATCCTGCTTCCACTGATGGTATGCGTGAGCAATTGAAAATCAAAATAAATGTACAAAATATGCAGATTATTCCACGAATAGTTATATTATTCTAAACACTTTTTTATAGCCATCGAAGCCGACTGTTACGCCATTTCTATGGAATTACCACATTTTGACTCGCAGACACATTTTGACATCGCAGTGATTAGCTAATAACTCAAAAAGTAAGGTGATGAGACGCGTCTTATTTTTAATGCTTACCTAATCAATTTCCCGGGAGTTTTCGCTTCTCGTAAACACTTTTCCGCGTAAATGGAATTTATATTTAATAGAAAATTACTGTTTTCCCCGTGTTTCTCCCGTTCTCCCATTGAACACCATGTAATTTCAAGTTCTATTTGCGAGAAAATTAGCGTGGATAGGTAGCACTTAGTAGTTCATATCATATAGAGGACACGTTTCTCTATATGTACTCAGAATATGGATAAAATTAAATCGATGTCCTTTTACGGTGGAACCAACTTAAGGCTCCAACTTTGGCTATACGGAGCCGAAACTCAAGGTTTATTGAAAGCCGCTTTTCCTCTTCAGGTGGAAAAGGGAAGTTACAGGCAGAGATATGGCCACCACTTCTATCGTGAGCGATCGCAAGCAAAAACACGCCTCTCTGAGATTCCCCAACGAGGAGGAAGTGGCCGGAAGGAAATTCCTTTCCTCACCTTTTCATTTCTCCCACTCCTTCTAGTCCATCCTCATTTCCTTAAAAGCATCACGTCCTTCCACGCACATATTGATTCGTTTTAACGCAATCCTCGAACCATTTTACAAAACTCATGGTAAAACACCTAATTTAAAAAAATTGCACGCTTACGATCGGACCTTGTGGCGTAAAACCTAATTTCATGAAATATTTTAAGGGAAGGGAGCTGGTTCTCTTTCTATGAAAATGCGTAAAAATTAAATAAAAAAAAGCTCTTTAACGGAATTTTTTTAAAAATCCAATACCGATATTTTCGTACGCAGTGCAGTCTCTATTATCCGAGGTTTTGTGAACATTGACAGGATGATCAAGAACTCGGATAATACGGAAGGCGAATGTGTGAACATAAATTACGACGAGAATAATATATTGAAATTTGGCGTAAACTTTTGATACCCATTGTTTGAATGGAAACAAAGGTAAAACTTCCACACTTATATATTTTAGACACCAATCGTAGTTTAAACAATTATATAAAACTTAAATTTTGAATGGAAACTTTGATACGCCAATCAATAGAAACTTTGATACGATGCTAATATTTACTGAGATGGCAATTAAATGGCTGCTTTAAAATATTTCCTAGTCTATCTACATCTACAAAATACCCTGCAAGCCACCTCAAGGGTGTATGGCAGGGGGTGAATAGTCATCAATATGCATTGCCCATATATATTGCTATCTATATTGCCCAACTAGCGCTGCAAAAATTGGAACTAGATATTTCTAATTAAATGCTGTAAAGTGCTGGAGTAAATGTTTACTATCATATTGCAAGAATAGAGACTAGTAAAATTTCAACTCTATGTTTTAGAAAATAGTCATTTCGTCAGCACTAAAATCTAATTTTCAAGTTGGACAGGAAACTAATCCTATATTTTAGAGGATAATATTGTTAAAACATAAAAAAGAACAATTTATAGCTTGTGCAACGAAAATATCGGACCTTTCGATCTTGCCACTCCACTTTCGGTAATTACTTCACCCAATTAGAACATTTTACTGCTCAATAACTTTTTTCAACTTTATATCAGTTTTCTTCCATCTCGTCGCTGTGACCCTGTATAATCTTACTCTCATCATATCTCTCTCTTTCAAGGCTTATTGCTCCCAGAGAAAAAAAGTTTGTTTCCCAGGGTCTCCCCTTCTCTTTCCCTCATATTTGCGTGGGAAAAATACACCCCCTATACTCTTGCTGAGAAATAACTTGGGCTAATTAGATGGGTTCTGCATAAATGACGTTCCCTACCGTCTAATTGATATGAAAAATCAGTAATTTATGAATTGATGACTTTTAGTCTCTACTAGAAGTCTCTTTATCCGACCGCAGAAAATAAGTGCTATACGATATCAAATGGGATCCTGTGAGATAGTCCACGGGACATCTGGTGTGCCACAAGGTTGTGGGGATCGGGCCAATATTGTTCATTATTTATGATGATGACAACTTTGTCATGGATGAATATAAATTCAACACTGCTGTCATGCATGAAGTTTGATTTTCATTCGCAATACCGTACAAATTTCTGTTGCTCTAAAACCTTGTGGTGGCTCGCAGGGTCGTCAGTTGTAAATTAGAATTCATAATTGGGCGCTTTCCATTCGCTTTAGTAAGCTACTTAACTTCGCAACACAACAGCTCTGTTGCTTTCCATTCGTTTCAGAACCTGCGTGCTATCAGACAGAGCACTTCGAAACAGATTGAGAACAGAGGTGATGTGCGTTGGAGTGTGTTTGAGAACAAAAGAGCTTCGATAATCGCATCTGATATGTGTATTTCTCATGGATACTAGAATTTAAGGACAGCAGACTCCCAACTTCGGCGTGATACCTTTTTTGAAGCTGCCAACCGCGGTTCCACTGTCATGTGTGAGTCAATAGAATCAGATGATCCCTATCTATCACACGTATTTTCCCTTATTTCAATTCCGAAATTAAGGAAATTACTGCTAGTTAGGAAGAAATTAATGGTTGTATTCGTCAAATGATAGTTTTAGAACGATCACGACTACAAAACAAAATCATTAGCGTCAGCATGGGTAATGAGCGTAATTCACGAGTACTTGAATTCGGTAATAAATACTTTCAATGATCACATCAAAGAAATGTGTATCACATAGAGAAGAAAAATCAAAAGCTGTCAAAGTAATAAATAGGTCTGCCATGGATACATAGGTAATCATCACATCGACCATGCCTTGCTATACGGTGACGTGAAGAATACAAGAAAATTCTTTCATTAGCCTTAAACAAGCTTCTGTTCTTCACACCTAAAATTTTGTTCTTTTTAACGGTTGTGGAATACCCTGTGGAGCATCCAGGAACAAAACAAGATCTTTTACCCATTTTCAGTGGAACAATCAATCTTTTTCTATACCAACAATCGGAATTCCCAAACAAGCCGCCATTGGTAAACAAGGTGACAATGTGCCTCAGAGTTCTCACTAATGCCACCTATCGAATGGCTTCAAAAAAAAACAAAAAAACAATGAAAGCGCACTGAACTTGGTGGGGCTGGTATTTCTATTGATTTGAAGTGAAGGCGTCAAGCATGAACAATATACAGTTTTCAATGACTTTGTGGTGAAAAACTCCCCTTTTTAGGCTTGTAGTTTAACTTATTTTTTTATGCGAACAAAAAATTCGGCCGTGGAAACTGTGAACCTAACGGAATGCCACCTACCGGCAGAGTTCCGAAAGTATCGTCTGCGCACATCGTTACATTCATCGTCGTTCGAGTGCGCTAAAGTGCTTGTGTTCCGATCTGTGCTGAACATCCACACATTAAATGGAAAACTCCTCAGGTCTAGGGTAACCAGATGCAGACGTATAAAAAAGAGGACAAACAGCTTCAAAAAAGAGGACGCACGGAAATATATTGGCCACTGAGACGTAAGTTCCAGCTCCACATGTTTTAAATTCTGCTTCGTATGCAGTTTTTCCTTTCATGAAGGCAGGGATGTTTGTGTGCAGGAACATCTGAGAACGTAGACTTGCGTTTAGACACTTCCCGATGTTCTCGTTGCTATAAACAACAGATCACACATAGAACCACATGGAACTAAGTATAACCGAGACAACGCTATAATGGAACTGATAATACGCAACGGAAAATTTAAATAATCCATAGTTGCACTTCCGCATATCGATTTATCCATGATCATTAGTGAAAAATCGATAAAATCGACATCCTGCTGCCATATGGACCACCAGAATCGTCCGAGAGAGCAACAAAAAATCTGTTGATAAGGAGTTGAAGAAAAGAGCATTACACCGGGAATATTGCAAATATGATTTTATTACGGACAATATTTGCTAAAAAGGACAAAGTAAAAATCCGCCCGGACAAAGAGGTAAAAAAGAGGACATGTCCGGATTTATCCGGACGTCTGGTCATCCAACCCAGGTCGAGCATGTCGAGTATGTCTCTTGTCCGCACGTGCGTGTTCAATTCGAGTGATTTCCGGACGGGGGCATCGCTTTGGGGTGGATTGAAATTCGTCCTAGGCGGGAATCGGGGTCCGTTCATTCATTCATTAATTCGTTTGTTTCATTTTCATTTCTACTCCGATAGGGGGGGTGTGTGTTGCGTGGAGTGGCGGACGACAGATGAAGGCGGCGCGGCGTCCGCTCCGCGTCTTCCGCCTCATCGTCGTGGGCCGCGCTAACATGAGTCAGATTAAATCTGGAGTCGCCCCCCTCTGCCCCATGAGTTTTCATCCAACGGATGGGTCGCTTAAATTCGTGAGTTATGCAAGGAAGCCTCGACGAAGAGTCATTTTCTCTAATTAAGGTTCTCAGATTTTATTTTTTTATCATCGCTGCTACAATTAGTTCTAGCATGCATTTCCTTTTTCTTATACCTAATCAATAGTATACAACTAAGACCCAAATTTTCCAAACGAAATCAGTTATAAAACAACCGTGATTTTTAATTGGAAGTTAAATAATCCAATTAGCGTTCTTTGCTTCTATTATACCACGAAATACTTTTTGCTATTTAGTTTGGAACCTTATGTGTGTTTCTTTGTATTTAATTTAAAGTTAGCAAATCGTAAAAACTGGCAGAATAAAAAAATACGAAAGCTTCGAGCCGAAAACATTTCTCCGTAATATAACTGCATTGCTTAAACCAAGTAATCAACCACAATTTTATTCTATTTTTTTAATTAATATATGGATTACACTGGTCTTAGTTTTTGATGATACAAATCCGATTTGAAAACTAATTACCTGAAGAATTTAAGCCTATTGCTATCGGTAAAATCTCTCGTTAAAGCATTTTACAAAATCAGTTGTAAAACGGTCAAATTTAAAGAGCTGGGATTGATCATGAACATTGAATGTACAAGGGAATAGATGGAACAATAAAGTACGTTTGCAGAGGGGAATTGGCCATAGTGAATGGATCAGATGTGCAGTTAATATACACCGAAAGCATTTAAGTTACCGTAGTGATTTATCGAGGAGAATGCAACCGGAAATAATTTCCAAAAACGTATTGCACTTTCCTTAGGGTTTATGGACAAATTGCGCGTGTGTAACCATATTGGGTGGATTAATTTTCGTAAGAATAATGCTTCTTTTTCGCGTGTCAAGGCGCCATCTACTCTCTCCTTTAACCTATGCTCACGAAATGACGTTTCCGTAAAGTCCTGTTTAAAGAAACGCTTTCTGAAGCAGAGCTGGTTCTCTTCCCAATGAATCATTTTATGAAACTATAAAAAAAAAGAAATAATAAGCTCTTGTGGAAAATTTATACCGTAAAAAAACGTGCATTGTAATGAAATATCTTCTTGACAACCAGCTATTTGTGGTCTACCTGATAAATACCTAAGCAGTTTAATCCGATGGTTTTAAAATATAATATCTTCGGCGTGAATCAAAAGAATCTGACCATTCGCTGTGAACCCAATGGTTAAGTGAATTACGAAACAAGAAATAACCGTTTTTTGATAACGCCATCGCTCACAAAATAAATGTATTCCCTGTCCATTACCAGCTGCAGTGTGGTGTCCACTAGGATAGGCAGTTGCCCCAGCATCCGCAACCCACTCTCTTTAAAGTCTTATAGAGCGTAGGAACATCCGACGAATGGATGTACCGAACGAGGGTTCATTGCACCCGCGACATGCACGACCTAGACTATAGATCAGCCATTCCACATCCCCCTCACCTATCGCTTGCGTTAGAGAGCCCAAGATGGCTGATCTCCTCTGGAAATCTGAGGCTGTGTGAGTCAAAACCAATACTGAATTTGGTATTTTCATTTGTGCTGCTTAATACATACTGCCATCACTGTTGACACGCATTTAGAATTATTAAAAATAATTATTGTGCAGATTATTCGACGAATATATTGGGAGCTTTCAATTCAACGTGTTGAAGTTAGTGCAGATCGGAACATATCCGTTAACTTCAGCGAACACGAACGACGTTGAATGGAACGTTTGGAAAACCAGCCGGGAGACATAGCATCTCGTGGGTGCACAACAACCACAACATAAATTTTAGTTCATGTTTATCGAATTAATTCAAAAATTCTTATTTAAAAACGTAAGCTTTCACCAGAGAGTAATAAAAAACTTCACATTATCCACTTTTGACGCCTTTACTGAATATCAGCATAAAAAACAATCGTGGATGCGATTATCACCGTTCTTTTGTTGTTTGGTGCACATCAAATCTTGATTTCGATCTGTTGCGAATGGCACTGCCTATTACTGCGCAGGGTCTGAAACGAATGAATAGCAAATGCGCTGTTGCGCTTACGAAGTGAGTAATGCTCTAGAGCGAATGGATAGCTCACATTATTTACGAACATTTTTTCCAGCCAAATGAGTCGACTGTCGCGCCATTTATTTGTAACTAACGCATTATTATACAGAAAAATATTATTTTCTTCCTTATTTCTAACTTTTTTGCGTTAATCACCATAATTTAAAAATGTATTAACGAAAACAATAGCGTGAGAAGCTAATATTTCGTTGTTCACGTAAAAATAACAACATGTTTTTCTGTAAATGCCCAGAATATGAATTTAATTCTATACCTAGTGTTGGAACCGGTCCCATACACTATACGTGTGTTGTACGACGTCACTCGGCGTTAACTGACGTCACACGGTGGTGGTCGACGTCGAGGGACAATGCGCGCGCGTGCGCACTCTCTCGTCCGTGGTCTCGCATCGCGACTTTTATTTTTTTTTCAAGGGGGAAACCCAGCGTGCCACCCACCCCGATCTCTCCCATCTCGGATCGGTTGCCTTAGAAACCTGTTCCATGAAGGGAAGAATTTTTTTTTTTCATACCTTAGGATCGTTCAGACTTCAACTCCCGCCACCCATCCTTAGCTAACACTTCCGCCTAGGACAAAGAGATCGATCCCAGTCGAATGGAAGGCATGTGCGATAATTCATTACGTGACGCATCGACTGCGATATTCGATATTCTGCGATTTTCCACAGTCCCTGTAACAGCTCCTAAAGCCTTTTAGTATATTAGACATATATACAAGCAATAGCATGCGACCACGAACACCTATACTCCTTCCTGGTGAAAAAATCACCAATACGGGAATCGAACCCGCGTTACTCGAATTGTAACTCACCACCACCGGGACCGAGACACATATTCCAGAGGTATTGCAGTGCGATATTAATCCTCAGATGTGTACACAATATTGCTTTGCGATTTAATGAAATTTTTCAACGTGAAGCATTGTTAAATGAATATAGGAGCGAGATAATATGCGATAATGTGAGATATGATGCGACATACTTGAGATTTGACGCAATATCACGTGACATGAGACGTCATGAGATTCAAAATTTTGTGCTAAGTGCGATATCTTTCCATGTGCAAAACCTCGCGGTTTGCAACAATTAGAAATATCACGTGATGCAATGTGATATGCGACGTCATGGGATACGTCTCATGTCGCAATATGCTACGTGTGATACAGCACGTCTTTTGCGATTCTTACGTAGCTCATGTCGCTATACGATTATGAATGTTGAATACCGCATAGCTCTGATCGCCAATCCTTTAGAATAGCTCCAAAACTACCCCAAAGTAACAGAGTACCTACGCATACAGCGTTAATGCCTGCAATATTATTTTTAGGAAATCCGCTATGTTCTAAGCAAACTCCATCCCTGCTGGTCAATAGTTAAGTTGCGGTTAACTGAGAATGGCTTAGATAGAAAATGGCTTTTATAAACGGTGAAAAGAGTTCTCGAAAGTAAGTATTGTCCAAGGTGAGCATAAGGTCTCTTTTTTATTCTAATCCAAAAATTATGGACTTCAACACTATTTCAGCGAAGGAAAAAGCGAGAATCCTGATGTTTTAGAAAATATAATTTGGTACATACTAATTGAAATAATTTTACAATATATATTCCTTCATGTTTCCCTCACGTAAACAAGACATTATCGAGAAATTTATGCGTAGCTTTTTAAATATTGTCGGGTTTACATATTTTGTAGCGTTCCCATTACGTCGGAATTATGTGACTCCTTTACTTGCCCAAAGACATTTGCTTTTAGTTAGATGTGAATGAAGAACACAGAATTTTACTTTAACACTGCTACCAAAAACATAGAATTCGTAAAAATAATTACTGAGGGAACGGCGTTGGTTTAAAGATTTGCGCCCGAAGGCTAACAATATGGCGGATGCGCGCAACAATGATTAGGTCACGATTAGGTACATAAAATATCGTACTCGCTATAATGTGCAACAATTATTACATAAAATAGCGTCTGAAATAGCTACCAATCCGGCCTCTCTGTACATTTGTATCAAGAAGAATATTATTCATGATCTGTATATATATACTTTGAGCTCACGTGAACCCTACCCTCCTACCTTCCTCATCCCACCCTAATCCTTCCCCGTTCTTATCCGGTCTACCGTTCCGCAACAGGTCTCCTCCGCCTCGCCTTTGGATCTGCTACTCCACGTGCTCAGGCCCAAGACCGGGACGAGTTTGCGAATATACAAATGTGTGAGTGGATATTTACATTTATCGCCAGGGGAGAGGTAGCCAGGTCGATAGCGCC
This sequence comes from Pyrrhosoma nymphula, assembly GCA_963573305.1. Lineage (NCBI taxonomy): Eukaryota > Metazoa > Arthropoda > Insecta > Odonata > Coenagrionidae > Pyrrhosoma > Pyrrhosoma nymphula. The sequence goes on along the minus strand of OY754339.1, from coordinate 60,604,402 downwards.
GAGGCTATTCGTGTCACCGATGAGTCACCCCTAATGGAAGCTTTCCATTCGGTGTATTGCACTGCTCACTTCGTGAACACAATTGCGCATTTGCTTCCCATTAGTTTCAAATCCTGCTTACTAAGCAGCGCACTTCAAAATCAGATCGGGAGCAGAGCTGGTGCACTTCAAACAACAAAAGAATTTCGATAATCGCATCCGCGATTGTTGTCGGTGTGTTGATTTTCAGTCAAGGAGTCAAACATGCATAATGTTAAGTTACTAATTAATTTACGGTGAATACATAACGTGTTTAAAATATTTGCTGTGCGAATTTTATAACTACATAAATACTTTTGTAGAGCAAAGTTAAGAGAAAATTATTTGTATCTATGTCGCTCTATCCCATATTTTTACGCTTGCAATGTGGTTCTCCCGATGAGGAGTCAGATGACCGCGATGAGAACTCGAAAAATCGCTCCTATTTGCCGATCCATTCAAGGTTAAGGAAACAATTGTGTGTTGAGTAGCGTGTTTTCATGATCTTCTCACCAATAAATGTGCTGCGCGGAGCTTAAAAGGCTAGAATATTTTATACCTGACATACTTCCAAGTCCGCAATGGAACTGTGCCTCCGGTATTATTTTTCCCTCCCACAAAGCGTATGTTATAACAAGTTCTTTCCTAATCGGTGAGTGTGACGTTGATGTATGTATTCACCAGGCAGCAGCTCTGCAACGATCACGACATCACCACCGTGCGGCTTCCTTGGATTTCCAACAGCCCTCTTCTCCAGTATCTACCGTCATAATCTCTCGAATTCTTCTAAAGGTGAGAAATCTCTGTGTTATGTGACACTTATTTTAGCGATGAAAATCAAACTCAGTTCAGTGTACTCAAAACTGGATACCAAAAGTCTTGGAGGAACTCCCAAGTCTCCTTTTCGATTCTTTATCGGCACATGCGCAGGAGTTATTGTGTTTGTTTACATTGTTCGCACACACAGGTACATCATTTACATAACTAACACTTCTTGTTTTTTAAATAAAAAAACTCCCGTCTTTTATACTCTTCAATCAATTATAAGGTAGCTTCCCTGGCCTTCGAGAATATTTAAATTGTTTCCACGGTTCTTTATGATGTGTTGATTTTCATCAAATGCGTCAAACATGGTAAATTAATATTATGAATCATTCTGCAGTAAAAGATTTTACTTTTAAATATGTGTTTGACACGAGTCAGAGACAAGAAAACAGAAAAAATGTGGCCGTGACTATCGTTAACCTAAATAATGGTGTTACCTACCCTCATGCTATCGAACGTTTCGATACGCACATCGTTCGATTCATCGTCATTCGCGGTGGCTCTAGCCACCTCACCAACTCGAATACATAACAGGCATCTACGCATTTTTGATCAGGAAAGCGAAATTCCAAACACACTTAAAGAATACAATTTAAAACATCTTTATAATAACGCTCTGTTCAAGGCATTTAAACTAGCCTGGGATGGCTTGGTAATCTCTTGATATTATTTTATTAATTATCTAATTCACTTGAAACCGTAGAGATGTGAGACATGATGAATTACCTCACTCCGCTTATCATGTTGGTAGTTTTCTGGTAAAATAATAAGGAAAATGTCGGAAAGGAGTAGGGCAGCAAGTGTTTTAACCATCATTCTCACGAGAAAAACATCTCTCGCCTGTGACATTAAGCATTTAGCTTATCCCGCAGAGTAATTGGAAACTTGAATATTGTTGATACTTTACATTTTTTAAAAATTCATTTGTCATTTATTTTCTGACGTAGGAATTCTTTAGTCATTTATTAGGAAAGCTGTTATTCCAATTAAAATATCTTGTGGTAAGTTACAATGAGGCAGTATTTAGAATCATTACCCCACGACAGCTGAGTTGCTAATTTACTGTATTATTTTTGTGCCACCAAACGTCTTACATCAATACATAGGAGCGTTTTGATGCTAGTATTGTTTTGCAATACATTATGATTAGTCAGTAGATACACCGAGACTCTTAATGAGTATTATTATTGACAAATTGAATACAATTCATGAATTAATTATACGCAAATTCTGCCTACAATTGCTCATGATATTTTCCCAGAATAAGACAGGAAAATATCGAAAGCCTATCGTCGTTTTGAGCGTGCCGCTATCGTAAGTCCAAAAACGGCAAGCTTACTAATTAGGTAGATATTCATTAATATGATGTGGTGAAGCAATCGTATCCGTCAATTGATGCGAAACAAACGCACTTCATGTATATTGGTGTGTGACCATTTTCATTTCCAAAAAGAAAGCTATCTGCGACTACGCCATCATAATTCTAAAAATCGGAAGTGTTGCTTTCTCGGAATGAATATAAGTTGTATGGGTTGCGCTTATGTCATTCAGTTTTTCCTTCTCTGAAATGAGTTAATAATATCTGATCGCATAGCGGAGATTCCCGGAAACGTATGCATTCATCTCTCAAATGGCGGACACTGGGCAATAATAAATTTGTTTCCTCGCTGGACTGTCACTACAACTACTGCCACATCATTTCGAAACTCTTGCATTACGACAGTCGAACAGCGAAAACAATTGAAACGTGTCGCACTCCGCGAAATGACACCCACAATGAGTTTCGCGCCATTCTCGACGTCCCATTATTACGCGGCACGCTACCTCCGCCGCGCGCAATCGCACATGTTGCCTCTTTTTTTTCCACCTTGCGCATTTCACCCCTCGGTTAACTCCGCATGTCCTTACTACCACCGCTGTCTAACCAGCAGCCGCGGATCATTTATAATTCATAGCCACTGCTAAGAGTGTCAAAACAGCGCGGGGAAATATAAACGCGTCCAGTTTAACTAATTTGAACTGATGCTAGTTATTTCGTAAGAAGTCAGAGTTAAACTTGTATGGATTTTCAAATAAAATTACTTCAAATTTATAAAATAATGTGAAATACATTTTATTGTTTTAATTAATGTCCTTATACTATTTGAGCACCACAGTAGGTCTCTATTACCTGTGGTCTTAAAGACCTGCTGTGATGCTCAAATGAGCCTTACTGAAGGGAATGCCATGATGCAAATTTATAGGAATATGTGACCCTATTTATACCGGTTTCTCTGCTGAAAACGAAGTGAACATTCCATTTCTGCTCTAAAAAGATGAAATTAACAGTGTACGTGATATATCATCCCATAAGAAAGTCTTTTTGAGGATCACCCTAGCACTCTATGACCAAAAGTAATCGATCTATTCTGGAGAAGCCACAGAGAAGGAACAGATAAGTGTGATCGAAATTTAGGGGTCCTGAGACTGTGACTGAAGTGCTAAAAGTTTCCCAAATGATTTTTAATTTTAAAAAACAATTAATAAAACATACGAGCACTGGGACATTTCTGAAGCGATCTGTGCGTCAAAACTTCCTCATTCTTTTTTTTTTAACCATGTCACTCTGGGGCGTAGAGTTGCACCATATGTAATGGAAAATTGATTCTACATTTTTGGTAAATATCTGAAGTAAATACGCAGCATTATTAACTACGTTGCCGTGGAAAAACAGCAAAAAACGTTGTTTCTTATGGCTGAACTTGCCATTAACTACCTTGCTAAATTTACATATTAGTGGCTTTAACTGAACTTCACGTGTTCCTCGCCGTAAGCTGAAAAAGTTTTTCTTCTGCAAATTTTCATAAGTATTACGGCGAGTATTAAATTTTCCTTTTTTTTAAATAATGGAGAAAACATAAGAATGGCACACATTTCTGACGTGGCATGTGTTTCGGAACTGCTTTAGTTTTTTTATTTCCTTTTTTTTTAATTGTCTCTCTGGAGCGCAATTCGAAAATAGCTTCCATATTTGTTGGCAAATATTACGAAAAGGAGTGCGATGAGTGGTTAATATTTTGGTATCTTTATAAATATGAGATTTTTATCTTCATGAGATGGAACCAAAATGATTGGTTTTAATGCGTACCTAGTGTTATCTCAGCCAAAATAGTTTTTTTTTAATGGTGAATTTAAATCCCGTTGTAGTGATCCGCGGATGCTGCTGATTAGATAGCGGCGACAAGTGGACAGTTTGCAAACACATCACAAATGTTTGTGCGGTGAGGGCTACAAGAATGCGGGTTTAGCGGGCTCTGGGTATAGGAAGGGATACAGCGGGGAGAGAGAGAGAGAGAGTACGTATACTAGTAAGTATACATACTGGGAGTATACATATGTATACTGGGAGGAACTGGGTATGGGGGAGGAAAGGAGTCATGAAAGCGGGAAGAGCAGCATTCCCGACCGGTGTTGCTTCGAGGGGAAAGGGGGTCACTCCAACCAGAGGGGATAAACCGCGTACATGTACTCGTTACACCCGTGCATGCAATTACGACGACGAGCCACGTAATGGCTTCATTGTGAGGTTGACTGGCGCGTCAACGTGAGGTGTTTTCTGGACGCGTAATATATATCGTCTGCATCAAGATCGTTGACTAATTTATATGTTGTCACACCACCAAACCTTTCCATTTCTCGTTTCTAAATTCCCGTGATTTTTAAAAAGTAATTGGACGTATCGTATGTCGATGTTGGCTACAGAGAAAGTCTGTGATAAATACATCGGCATTTCGAACAATCTCTTGTCTCACATAATGCTTATATTTCCTATTGTAGCATATTATATTGCAACAGAACTCTCTCGTTTCTCCAAAATCATTTATTTTCCCAGATTTCATCACCGCAGAAGTGAGAACACATCTGCGTTTCATACCTAATAGGATACATTTGAAAACAATGGCCGAAAATAGGAAAATCAACTTTGGAGACGTCATTTTAGTCGCTGGAAATAAAAAATCTGTTGTTTGATCAGTTATGTGGTTTAATATTTCCGTCTGACATAGAACATTCTCTTATTTTCGCTCTTAGCAGTCTTTAATCTGGTAGATATGCGTTTTTACTTTGTGCCTTGTTTAGTACGCCATTTCAATATTTCTAAGCTGACAGTGCAAAATACTAGTCAGACAGACTTGAGATGAAGTTTGAATAGAGCGAAATAACATCTCTTTTAAAATATTACATCCCACGACTTTCCTTCTAAACACGTTCCATCTTTATAAGTTACTGTTTTAGACTTAACTTTGTGGAAACGCGGCACATGAAATAATTTCTCGCTTTATACATTCCACACTTGTTTATTGCTACCGACCAATTGCTACCGGCTATTGGTTTCGACATAAAATGTTATTATCAAGGACCTTGATAATGATATTACATGCTCTAACCATGGTTGGTATCAATGAGCAAGTGTGAAATGTACAAATCGAGAAATTATTTCACGTTCCATCTTACAACAGTCGCATCAGCCTCTTTAATGCATTTCTGAAAATATTTTCGATGTGTAATCCCCATGAAAAGTAGCGAATTAAGTTAAACCCTGCCATTTGACTTCATCCACTACCGCTAATTTGTACTCCCCCAACATGATAGAGTCATACAGTGGATGTGATTTCTATTGTAAAGGCCGTTTCACACGAGGCATTTAATTGCGCATTATTATGCACAGAAATTTTGAGAACGCGGGCACGGAAATAATAGACCAAAAGGGGTATTTTCCTGTCTTCTGTTCATGCATTCGCGCAGTAATTCTAGCAATTCCCCGCTTTAAACCATGCAATTTACACTAGACATTCACCCACACATCAGACTGTGCATTGAATTGCCTCATGTAAAACGGCCATGAGGTGGTTGGAGCGGTAATCCTCAGTCATTGAGTGGGTATTTTAATTATATCTTTCAAGTAATTCGAAAAAAATATTATATTTAATTTGAAAATGTACATCTACTTATGCGGTTGAACTCACTATATATGCAGTTATGAAAACGGTACTAGAATTATATTTGACTTTTTTGCATGAGCTAAAGCCTATTTATGTCTTGCCTATCTTGATTATCTGATGACTTGAGTTTACGGCCCGGTATTCGAAATTTTGGCGAAAATTGTATCTAAATACGTTTTTCCGAATCTTTGACAAGGCGTGACACCTTGATATCTCTTAGCAGCCATTCTAATAGAATGAAATGTATTATTGAGCGTTCAGCAGAAAATATTTTCTTACGTAATCGAATTATAATGAAATATATGTCATGTTCCACGAGACTACTTGTCAAAATAGCAAATGGGTAAAATGAGTTGTTTTCTCTTTCATCTATAGAACTAGTTATTGCAAAGTTTCAAAACATTCACGCAAAGTTTCCCGCAAATCTCTTCAAATACAAAAATCACTCCGACTCCATAAGATGTGCATTTCCGTGCGTTTTTTTTTAAAAGATCTTCTAGATTGTTAAGATTAGAAATGCCACGGAATTCTACTCACACATGCAAGACGTGTGATTTAGCGGGAATTCCTCTGAGCTACGCGTGAAACACATGCGTGCCTTGGGCCTTGCCGAAAAAGCATACGGTGGAATGTCTGCGTGGCTCAGCCATTTCCCGGTAATTGACTGCGGCACCTTTATAAGGGAAGTGGTTCTAAGCGTTTTAAGTCCCCGAATTCCTTGAGAGCGTTCTCAGAAGAGGTCCTCGCGGGGACTATATAAAGAGTTTCGGCCACTCAGAGGAGTAACGGGGAATTTTAATGTTGTGAAAGGCGATGCACTTTTTGAGGTGGTCTCACATTCAAAAACAGAGCGAAATATTTCCCTAGTCATAATGGATACCATATTCTAATTTTATATTTTAATCTCAACTTCTGGAAGAAGTGTGAAGTAAATATTGTAAAATTAATGGTGCAAAAATATAGCTATATAAGACAGGAATTCTCAGTAATAAAATAAAAATATGTACATAAGTCTCTAACTTGACTAATTTTTTCACGCCGTACGGCTAAAAAGCCTTCAAAACAGCAGGTTTTTTTTGCGATTCTGTAAAAATTACTGCGGTGAGTAACAGATTAATTTTTATCAGTAGTTGAGAAAACATACCAACTACACACAGTTTTTTTTTTGACGAAATCCAGGTGCTATAAATTCCTAATTTTTTTAATACTCTCCCTCTGAATCGCACAGCCGTAATCAATCCCATATAAGCTGCTTTCGGCAAATTGCTCGAAAAGTAGTTCGGCAAGGGGTTAACATTTTGATATCATTGAAAAGATGAGTTTTTTTTCCGTTGAAATGAGGTTCAAATTCATAAAATTTTAGGTGAAATGACTTTTCGCTCAAACTACCTAAAATTAAATGTGCTTTCCATTCAATGTGTTGAAGTTAGCGCAGCGCGCACGAACGGCGATAAATGGAACGCTGCGCTCTGGTGAAACGTTCGGTAACCAGCTATTACATAGGTAGCAAATTAAAGGTTCAAACTGATCAGAGCAGGTGTGACCGAATGTATGGTGTATATTTATCTATGAAATCGTTCATAAAAGGTATTTAAATACGCAATTTTTAACTGTAGGGCAAATAAAAGCTTTAACTATACTATCCATGAGTGACGCTTTTACGGAGAATTTTCGCATAAAAAACGATCGTGGGTGCGAGCGCCTGGAGCAGTACTGAGCAGTATTCACATTTTATATGTGTCTATAATGTAAGATTTTTATCTCTAGGATAGGTCAAAAATTTATAAACTATAACTCCTTGCCAACGTTTCGGTGTATAATTGACAGCATCTTCAGGGCTACAATTTGTGGTACAACAACATTATTAATGACGTAACATAAAAATATCACAAGTTTACCTTACAAATCTAAGTATCATACACGTCATTACAATATACAAATAATAATTACCTCGGTTTTAGCCAGGAACATCATGTTTCAACAATCCACATCTCCAAATAAAACTGGATAATATTTTTCCGGATAAGGAGCTATCAGAACCATTTTATGGAATGGTACATTACGTAAAACATGTTGTTGAAACATGATATTCCTGGCTAAATCCGAGGTAATTCTTATTTGTATATTGTAATGAGGTGTATAGTACTTTGATTTGTAAGGTAAACTTGTGATATTTTTTATGTTACGTCATTAATAATGTTGTTTTGCCGTAAATTTTAGCCCTGAAGATGGTGTCAATTATACACCGAAACGTTGGCAAGGAGTTACAGTTTGTAAATTTTTGACCTATCCTCGAGATACAAATCTTACATTCCATGAAGAGGTCGATAATATAATACTTCAATCGTGTCTATAATGTTAATTTAATCAATGAATCCTCCTTTGAACGGACTTGCAGGCTGTTCAGTCTAGGAGAACTTCTATTTTCCCTTTCGGTGTAGAGCTGCCGTAATTCTGCTTGGCCCTCCATTATCTTAACTCGTATTTCAACCATGATTTTAACTAACTTCCGTTCACGCGCATTTACGAATGCCGGCAACCAGCGCCATCCCTACTAACTCTGGCGTGGTAAACAAGTTTACTAGGGTTAGCGCTAACTTCCGTTCACGCGGAGAAATTCTTAATATTAACCGAGTTACCAGCGTATGAGGCTAGAAATATTAAAGGGGAATTACCGCTTCAGCCAGCTTAAGTTATACACCAAAGAGGGAGAAATTCGTGGTGAAAAAATCATTTGACTTGACCGGGATTTTAGTGACAACTTGGTTTATCCTCCGCGACCGTGACATATCAAAGACAACAACGTCTCCTGTGCTACATTGTAGACTGGAGACAAGAACAACTTGCTCGTTTAAACTTCGCTGAAATTACTCCTGAAATAAGATGGCTTGGTGGTGAAACTGGCAAACACACACCCTACCGGCAATTGGGATATCCGGATTCGAATCGCGGTCAATTCAAATGATTTTTTATGACGAATTTTCCCTCTTTATTGCATATCTTTGCACCCTCACGCGTAACTGCGAAGCACATCCAGGGATGTTACAAGTCAGGGAAATCAGGGAAATGTCAGGGAATTTGAAACCCATCAGGGAAATCAGGGAAAATCGTCGAGCTGTCAGGGAAAAATTGGATGAGGAGGAAAAGGTCGATGAATCGGTCAGTGGGCGACGCACCCCAACTATACGTTCGTTCGCTGTTGCCGGAGTTGATGTTCCATCTTCTGATTTTGCCTTCGTTTCATAAATTTGTCAATTTATTCGATGAGTAAAATTAACATTGGTTTGTTTTCTCAACCTTCATTTGCACTTGAAATTTTGTAAAATGTCAGGGAAAATGATAATTTTTGTCAGGGAAATGTCAGGGAATTTCTTTTCCCGAATAATTTATCAACCCTGACATCATTTGTGCAAGCGGAATGATTGGACAATCACCTTAAGTTAACTGATGTGTTCCGATCTTTCTTCTTGCTTTCTCTCTTTTTATATACTTCTTACATTTCTTTTTTTAAAATTACATTAGCTTTATCTATCGGTAGGTTTTCCCAGGTTTTTCACACTACCCTTCACGTGTGAGTGTTTTCCTGCAGTGGGTTTTTTCGTTAGGGATATAAACTCCTTATTCCTTGCGTTTTTCTCAATATCGTGTAAGTCTTATATCTTTCTTCATTGTTTATATACCAGTTTCTTCATCATAAAATATTGATGGTCATTTTTTATTCTTTTTCTATTTTTTTAAATAGTCAAATTGTTATCGTTTCATAGATGTAGTTGACGAAGGATTAGATGGAAGAAGGGACTGTCCCAGCCTCAATCTCGCCCCAATAAAGACACATTTTTATTATTATCTTCGAAACGTCAACACATTTAATGGAAACATTTAATTATTTTTAATAATTTAAAAGGGCAGGTGGGTTTTAAAAGGGTGGTGAGGTTTTGTGTTTGTTTCGAGTCAAAGCGTCCTCCGGTGGAGTCTCCATGCGGACTTTCGTTCTGTAGCAGCAAAAGATTGGAGAGGGAGAAGGGAGGTTATAGCGTGGACATTAAGGGGAGGAGGAATGGTTGAAGTAAGATAGAGACTTGGGGGGGAATGGTGGGTGGCTGAGTCTTCCCCACCCTCTGGACCGGTCTTTGCAGAGTGCCGGCATCCGGAGTGGATGCGGAGGAGAAGACGAAGAAGAAGAGGAAAGGACTGGCGGGAAAGGAAGGGATCTCAAGACGCTCCCATTGAATCACCGCCAGATCCCGTAATGGACGATATAAAAGGAGAAGTGCGGAGTGGAGGATCCTTTCTGTACCCGAGGACGTGAGGATTATGCAAATGATCGCGATGCAATTATCTCCCCAATGAATGCGGAGAATCATCGCCAGATGGGTACTTATGTGTAATCTTAAACGAGCGCCGCCCAGCAATTTTAGCGCCCTAAAGATGGTTTTAAAAATACATAAAGAGTGTTGTCAAAAGAAGACCTCGGTGTTGTAAATTCTTGAAGACCCTCTGCAGTTTTACGACCTAATTGTTTTGAAAATGCGTGAACATTGTGATCGCAGAGACTTACGACGTGTTGAATGCTGGAAAATCCAGTAAATTTGTCCCCTAATCGTTTTGAAATCACGTCAAAATCATGGTCAAGAGGGCTACGATGCTGTACATTTAAAAACACCCATCAATGTTTTGTCCTAATTGGTTAAAAATGCGTAAACATTAATATCAAAGTGACTGCGATGTAGAAAGTGGTTGGGATCGGGCCAAGTAAATGTAGCCACTTCGGAATGCGATTTATGACAACATTTACATATTATGACGTTAATCGTGCTGTTATATAATATCGATCCCATGTGACTTATGTGCTATGGTAACAAGGAGTGTGAGCATTGTTACGTATTAGCTCGTGTAGGAGGCCCGGGTGTCGAGGAAACTAAGCTGTTGATTTACGAATATTTTACGCTTCGAAAAAGTGTTTTAGCGGAATATTTACGCTTTTAGATGACGGGAACGTTGGATAATGGCCAGGTAAATATTGGCTATCGAATCTGCCATAACAATTTCAAGAGGTGGGCACATCGTGTTGGAGTTTGTAAGGTTTGGAATTATAATTTTAATCTCTCTTCATTCCACGCCTGGCCTACGGCGTAAGTCCAATTAAAAACAATCATTTATTCTGGTTGCGCAATATTCCATTCGGGCAGGGCATTGCGCAAAATACCAATCAAGCAATTTCTTGAGATAAATATATATTATCACCAGTCGGTAATTATCATAATATTTCAATTTCCATTGCTTTTCCAATAGGTGACACGTTTTTTGAATCACCGGTCTACCTTGAACATTTCAATGAAAATGATGAGTGAGAATAAAACGACGCAATAAACACCATGCTGTTTTTAGCGCAGAAGTTGAAAATATGGTACATATTTGTGGTATCCAAATCCTTCGATCATTTTTTGGTTTGTTGCCATATATTTTGTTTATTTACAAAAAATGATGTACATGCGACTTATGAATAAGTTAGCAAAGAGAATTATATGAAGTAACAACCTTAAAATACACTAATTTTTATCGAGTGGAGTTATAGTGTTATTTCTCATCTACTATTAATAAAAGTTTCTTATAATTGCATTGAAATATATAATTTTCTGTTTAGGAATTATGCATCTAATGGCGCTAAAAAGTATAGTTTAAAATCAGATGGGGAAAGGGGGATAATCAATGTTCAAAATCAGTTGTGAAATGCCCGTGAAATATTAGTGATTAGTGTAATTGTTTTGTAGCCTCTATCTAAGTGAACGCACCAATGAACAGTCTATTCTGTTTGCTATCACACGGGCATATAACAATTGAGGAGCTTAGAAGCCAAGGGGTACAAGTGACATATTTAGTTTTTTCGAGCTAAGTGCAGAAATTTGCTCCTAAAGTACCTATATGAAATTGTTGTGGCCAAAAGGTATACGTGAATGGCTGATGGGTGCTGAGATCTAGTAGAGTACATTTCATCTACTTCAAGAAACACATTGAACAACCACAATTTGTACTTTAAACATGAATAACTCAAAACTAACTTTTTGTCACCTGTACCTCTTGGCTTCTGGGTTCCTCAATTATGCTCTCGTTCTTACAACTCATAAAATTCATGGCAATGTTCATCAATTGTTTCTTAGGACATGACTTTTTCAAATTGGTATTTGAATACCGCTGTGTGCATGCTTATCTTACATAAATTTACTGCCGGTCTTACTTGGAAGTGAACGTGGGAACGAAGAAACGACTAATGACAATATACCATTATCTCGTCTCCTGAAGAAATTGAGTGAATAATTTTCACTTGGATAGTCTATCTCTATTTGCATCTTAAAACCCCACGAAGCTTCCAAGTACGAATCATAGAACCGGCATGCGTTTCAGTTGTTATTCGGACAGGTGCGAAAGAAGCAGCTATTTCACAGGTTGCGATTCGTTTACAATCTCATCTATAGTAAGATTCCCCGCAGTCCATTTCATTGTTACGGTTACTTTAATGCGCATTCACGAAGATTTAGCGTCATTACTCGGAAAATTTACAGGCGTTCAAAAACTATTTCTCCCCTTATCCGAAATAAATCACCAGTAAAAGTATCCTAAATCTATTGGAGTCATTGGATCCTCAGCGGTGAAAAATAAACAAACATTTGGAGTGTGCCCGCATTTCGCGGGTTGCCAACGGCATTTGTTTTTTTTTCTGGGGAGATTTGATACGTTTCTTTACGCATCCGCGATTGTGAATGAAAGGCAGCGGTCACATTCTATTCCCTCCGATAACGATCGATGATGGAAGTTGAATGATTCCTTTAGGGTGACGGATCAATGGGTTCACGGACAGTGATTCCACGCTGGAAGCCAAAGTTTTTTCTAAAGAGATTATACACTTCACTGATGAAAAAAAAGCTGAGTGAGGCATCTCATTTTTTTTGGATGACGAAAACATCCAATTTTTTGTTGGAAATGTGGTCTTAACATAAGCTCCAATCGATTACAACATTCCAGCCGCTTGGGTGTAGGTCGTGATGGCTTAGTCTTGGCATAGTAGCCCCGTCGTTAAATAAGCAAACGGTTACGTAGACCCGGAAGTTTATAGAGATAATACACTAAACAGAGAAAAGACTGGGTGAGATCATAGATTAATGTAGAGGTTGGAGAAGGAACCATAGGGTGAGATAAAACGGAAGAATATTGAAGCCATTCCAATGAGCAATAGACCATATTGGATATATCAATTCTGCAGATAATAGCCGAAAATATAAATATTGGTAGCGGAGTTTTCGGTACCGTTAGGATTTTTCTATAAATATACACAATGGAAAACATTTCGAAGAAATTAACGTGTTATTCATTCGGACTAGTAATAAAAATTGTCCGCGACAGCCTCGTTACGTGGATCATTTTTTGTTTAAAAAAACAAGCGTCTTTTTCATGCTTCAATACGCCATCTCCTTTCGTATTAATCTATGGGTAAGGCATCCCATTTTTTGGATGACATAATTAGAAATCATAACATTTCTAATTTAACCAAATCTGTAATTGTTTAGTTAGATTAATAAAACTCGTAATTCGGATATTGCTATGCCCGTATGGTATGCCCTTCTTACGAAAGGATGAGACTCACATCAGAAGCTTCCGCAAAGTGGAGCTCAACACAGCAGACGGCGAGGAACATTATCTCTCCAATTTAACGATCGCCTTTCGTCTTTAATCGTCCGAATTATGCCCTTCTCCCCTTCCTTCGGCCCGTCCTAATTCCTCCTTGCATGCTCCTCCTTTGTCCTCCTCAAAACCACCCTCTTGCTCTCCCTTACATCTTCACATACCCTAATCTGATTCATCTTTACCCTAAAAAAGGTCAATAAATCTCTTTCCTCCACTCCCCGCTTGATCCTCCTCTCTCTTGTGTGCATAACGACACCACTTTGTCCTTCGCCCGGGACGACTGAGGAGTAGGAGAAGATGACAAAAAAGAAATACATATAATCGACAACGAGGTCCCATTCAACGGGAGTATTTGAACCGCGGCCCTTTTGACGGCTATCCCGTCCGGTAATTTGGCTTTTTTTTAGGAGAAGGAGATGATAAGGAAGGAAAGAAGGGGTAATTTTGGAAGGACTGATGGGGGAGTGTTAACGAAGGCGCGGGTACAGAAGCAGTGCATCGGAGCCTGTAAGGAGTTATGTGCGTTTACAACGCCGAGAGATAAGTATGGGAGCTTCACATTAAATCTGTTGAAGTTAGCGCAGATCGGAACGTATTTCATTGCATACGAACGACGATGAATGGAACGATATGAGCTTGCGAAACGTTCTGTAATCTTTCGGTAGGTAGCATTCTCTATGTTCGCAATAGTTACAGCCGAATATATTTTGTGTAGCCGTTGAATTCGTTCTAAATACATATTTGAAGACGTAAACTTCTTATTACAGAGTTACAACTCTACACTATATGTTATGCATAAATAAAACCCTAGAAACGCAATGCAGGTATTGTATATCTTTACTTAAACCAACACGAATTCAAATAGTCTGTGGTTTGTTGTAAGCTTTTGCCTGCTCGTCACTGCACGGCGCCACTGTGCGCCGAGCGGCTAGTTTGCTGCCGTTGTTGTCGCGACTGTAAATCACGAGAGACTGGTTGAACTGGGTTGAACCTTCCTCAGGGGCCATGAAAGTATTACGTAAGACGTTTTGGGTGAGGGGGTTTGAACTTTTCTTACATTGTCTTACGTAATTATACATTGTAGAATTACCGCCGCGGCGGTATGCCTGACGTTATACAAAACTATAGAAAAATTAATGAAAAATTCCTCGCGTCCATTAGTTTGGAGCTATTTTATTTTTGAATATCACGTGTTTTGCGAGTCGTGCAAAATGTGAATCGCTTGGTCATGTAATCCGCAGTTACAACTTGCAATTCATTTCCGAATGGCATGCTTATTCAATGAGAAACAAGTGGCAGATATACTGGCCCAAACTTAAAATTGGATCTATTGAAAAGATCGTTTTCGTATATGGGGCCAAACATTTTTTTATATATGTAACCCGACAAAATAAAAAAGGAGAGGAAATTTCATAAATTTAAGTCTTTGCTAAAACATTTTGTTTTCTTAGACAGACGTCAAATCTTGTTTTTGTAAAACTTAATCAAAACATTACGAATGTGTAAGGAGGCGTAATTATTTTTAATTTTCATAAATATTGTAATGCTGGCAGTGCATTGTTTATAATTGAGAAGGCAGCCTTGGCATAGGGGCATCCTTCAAGGCTACCTAAAGCTTCTAATTATTGTTCTTTTGCAATGTACTCTTATTGTGATGGAAGTGAAAAAAAAACATTATATTATAATGAAACATAAGATCGGGAGGGGAGGGGCAGGGGGTTCATATATTCTTACATTGTCTTACATGGGGTAGGGGGTGGGTAAAAAAGTGGCCAAAATTTCCGTAACCCAGTGGAGAATTTATTGAGCAAAAGATGGTCAAAGAACGTTCATTGAACACGATCAAAACAATCAAAGATCATTCAAGAAGGACATTTAATGAACGTTCAAATGGCACTCATAGATAGTGCAAAGAATATCCATTGGAATACTTCATAGATCGCTATAAGAATACTCAGCGTAGATGATTCTCTAAACGTAGAAAGTTTCTGTATCTCCGGAGGCTACTATCATAGAATCACAATGTCTACTTATACCATAGAATCTTCATATCTACTCCTACCTAACGGAATAATACTACTGTTATCACGTCTACCTGTGATATGCCTATACATACCTAAATTTGCAACAGATTTGAATTAAGTTAGTGGAAGTAAGTGGCCACTCCCGTGGCTCAATGTAACTTAGAGAACTAATTTATAAATGTAAATGCCGTGATAGTTTGAGAAAATACCTTCAATTCACAATAACTATTTTCTGGCATTAATTAATCGAAACCTATGTTGCCACATAGGATGAATACAAAGTCAATATTACTGAGCCACACAAAACCACTAATAACCGAGCAATAAGTAAATATGGAAATAAGACCACAGGACAAAACTCAACACGCTGCACACACCATGCAATTTCAGGACCACATGCAACACAACTGACTCCAGAAGTCCAGAGCCGGCAATACCTACAAGTCAAAATAACATCTATGAAATGATTTCAACATTAAAATTTGAGTTTTGCTTAAACTAAATATCACCACAAATATTCTTAGAATTTAGAATGAACATTGTCGTTAGAAAGTTCAAATATACATGGTTTAAAGATATTTAAAGGTTCTTTAAATGTTCAACCAGGGAGCATTTTTTAATTACATTTTGTGGACTGGAAACGAGCGATCTTTAAACAATCTGAAATAAATAGTTCACACTTGAACATACAATGAACGTTCTGTGGTTATATTCTAAGGATAATTCAGTCGTGGACTACTATTTAATTATTTCATGAATGTCTTCTGCATGGTCTATCTCCACTGGGAACACGTAATATTTGAATGGCCTCTTAAGGGATGGTTGTTCATTTTCCTTCCTTGAGTCCACCCTTCGTGATTTCGCCGTTGACGGCGTGACTGCAATAGCTCCCCCCTCTACCCTTTATCCCTCCGCCACCCCTCCCTGTACCAAACAACTCACGAATAAGGCAGGGAGCAGAGGAGGAAGCCGTGAGTGGACTGTCCAAGCGAGAGGGGAGTAGGCGCCTTAACGACCTGCTGCTCAACTCACCACTCGTCCCTCTCCCCCCACACCGTCTCCGCATCCTTCCCGTCTTAAATGGTCGTGCCGGGGTTTCTTTCGTATCACGTGCATAATATGTACCAGCAAAGATATTCCCGGCTTCGCACGGAGAGATTCGCATCAATTTTTATATCAATATGTACGGAACGGATCCTACCTATAGTTTAACATTTTGCACTTCTTAGCTGAGTCAAGATCAGCTGTTATCAATCCGAAGATTGGTTAGTTGCAGCACTCTACTCTTCTCTACGCCATCCACTTCATTCCTACGTAATCCTTTACTTTGACGTCCTACATGATTTACCAGATGTAGGTATTTCATCCGTGGTCAACCTTTGTAATTCTTCCCATTCATTTCTCATTCCATATTTGCTATCAATAGACGGTTTTATCGCAAAATGTATCCAATAAGTTAGTCTCTTCTTCTAAGATTATTCTCATACTTCTTTTCCCTCCCAGAACTTCTTTTTTGACGATTCTCACCGTCCATTTTATCTTCAACATCTTTCAATAACAGTTCACTGACTAATTTCCTAACATTTTCTAAATCGCGTGAAACCAGAGTACGAGGTACTTTCAGAATATTTTATATATATTCGATAAATATCGCCATTGCAGTGAAATAAAAAAGTTACTATTTCATTGGAAAATTATTTTTTAAATGTAATTAATGCTTAAAAGCCCTGGGACCTTTTATACTTAGCACATGTTTTCCCCCGTGCAATCGTATGCGCATTGGTCCCAAATTTAAAGTTGAACGGTTCATCAGTTCAACCGTTATGAGGTAACAAAGAAGACATCCAGTAGGGGTCCCAATGCCGATCACGGCCCCACCCTTACCCCTCAGATCTAATGCCTTGTTCTGGTTTCAAAATATTTATACATATACGTTCAACAGTGTGCTAAGTCCTAGTTTAGCAATTTTCTACAACCCCAGTATGGCTTAATTTGATGCCCTTTAGGCTCTGGGGTCTTTCTTATGTAGCCTACATCCTTCCAAGTGCTATCATTCTCTTGCGTGCATAGTTTCAAGATAATCGGATCTTTGTTTTATGCATTATTAGTCAAAAAACAAACAAATTAATAGGAAAGGATGTATACGTCCACATATGGAGAATGGTGGGGGGAGGGTATAAGGTTTGCGATTGTACGCGAGGGGGAGGAATGAGGGAGAAGTCGTAGGGATGAGGTCGGAGGAGTAGGGTTGAAGAAACGGCCAGAGAGGAATGTTGTCCCAGCGCATAGCGTCGCTCCTTTCAAAGGCAGGATACAACAGTCGTAACGGTGAGTGGTTGACAATGAAACGGCCATTGTCGGTTTGTAATCGACGGGCTGGAAACTAGGAGCATCTCGAGCTGTTATCTCAACGGTCTCGATGCCGTATGCGTCTTTGGCTGTTGGCGGAAGGAGACAATGAAGGCGTAACCGAAAAATCTTCATTACATTGCGAATAAAGGTTCATATTCAGAATGTAGTTAAAATAAGGTTTTAATTTAAAATCATTTCTCCCCTCAACGCCAGATAGAACGGCGGTTGACAGTAAAATGGTGATTGTCGGTTTTTTATCATAAATTTAAATAAAGAAGACTTTGTGAAAGAATAAAGAGGCTTTGAGAAAGAAAGTGGAGCCTGTTTTTAGGCTAAACTTAACAACTACCCCACATGGCTACCGCGTGAAGTTTGTCCAGTAACGTTATTGATTTCAATCGATATCAATGATATCAATCGAAATCGGTAATTGAAATCATGCAGCTCAGGCTCATTAATAAAAAAACATACGCCAGTAGTTATAGGGAATATAGTGTTTTCATTTGCAATAACGTATCTCTGTGGTGTACTCTTTTAACAAAATATTTATAACAGTTTGTTTTACTTTAGCACAATACTTTTAAACCCTTTCTACATTTATTTATTAGTTAGTTTTGGGAGAACATATCTCCTTTCACTTTCAAAATATCTATTTACTTTTTTTTAATACAAAATTCCAACAAACAAAAGCATTCGAAACAAACTAAACATACTAAAATCTTTTTGTAGTTTTCATCATTATGGTATTTGCATACCTAATAGTATTATATTGAGTAAGTATTTGGGTAACAGTATGTAACTATTATTATACAATGAATATCAATCCAAACTGTCATTACTATGGTCATGGATTTTTAATTCACTTACCACATACTATTGAGATGCAAACCCTCAAGCTTCAAAACCGTGCCTTACATGTGATTCAGATAATGTGAAATTGCTCCCTTCTTTATTCTAATGGAAAATGCCAACTGCATTTCTCGACTTGTAAAAAAAAAACAGGCTCGCCTACCTCAACGTTTAGCGTCCTCACAAATTTACGAATTATGCTTCTATTGCGACTGGATCCTCTGCTAATCTATCGAGTGAATCATTTGTTTACTCGTTGATATCTTCCTTCTGGGGACAGGATTGCAACTCCACGAAGATAGTGGCGTTTCAAGGAACCGCATCCGGATCCCGCGAAGGAAATACCTACCATGCAATCTCACCGAAAAGCGTTCTTAAGAGGCTGTTAAGAAAGTAATCTTTGACTGTTTTTTTTCGGTCGAGTTGAGAAATAATATATTTTTTTCTTTTCAGGCGTCGTTATGACCCAAATAGAATTATCATCCTGTTAATTTCAGGGTCGAAACACGCAACGCACCTATAGAAGCTTAGGCGTAAGATTACCGGACTGAAACAGCTAAATTCTTGTGTTTTAGGTTATAATTTGATGAAAACATGTCCGCATGGGTCTCGTATTGGCTAAACTGAGATAGGGATGGAAGGAAGTGATCTTACTTAACGGGATAACAGGAATTTTATTGTTAAACGCCATGACATTCTAATAGAATAAATGGCACTTAACTAGTAATGTTTAGACGATTTTTAACTATAAATCGGGATATTTCCGTATTTTGTCTTATTTTGCTCTTATTATAACATTACCGCAATCCATCATGCTGCTACAATTAATATATGCCTATGCGGGCTATAAATGTAATGCTTATTTACTTCATTAAATATTTGTGAAAGGAAATAAATTACATTTTGCATACCTTGGGTATTTAAGGGAAAGGAAACATTACCTCCTGGGTGTGGTATACTTTCATTTTATCGAGGCAGGATCAGTTAAAAAACTTTTTTTCAGGTCAACTATGAATTATTTTATCTTAGCCTTAAGCCTGATTCACTTGGTTATTTATCACGTACAAGCCCAGGGATCGTTTGAGCTATAGTTATTTTTGTGCGACAGAGAAAGTGACAGCTTTAGCCGCCATTTTCCTTATCACATGGTCAACTTCAAGAATAATTTCCATAATTTTTACAATCCAACTCACATGTGGTGCCACATTCCTTATGTGCTGCCCTGCACTTTGATTTTCTGCAGTTCAATTCACGTGTTAGTGTTCAGAGACGGAAAACAGTAAACCAGATCATCTAATACGTACAAACTACCGCTGAAATCCTCACAAAATCAAGGTGGCTTGGTAGTGTATCCGGCTAACAAGCATGAGCGGCAATTGGGAGATCCGGGTTCTAATCCTGGTCAAATCAAATGCTTCCCAATGGTGTACGAAATAAGTTGATTTTGCCTCCGCTAAATTGTAAGCGAAAGGAAGGAGGAAGTGAGTCTTTGCGATATTTCCTGTGACACGAATATTTTGAGGTTTTCTTCGCCGTTAGGTGACGGTTTCACTTGCTCGGAGAAATTGGGCAATTCTCCTCAAAACTACTTCCGCTGGCCGAAAACCGCCGCATTTCCCGCGACAGACGGAAGTACACCGAATGCCTTGAGCTTCTTTAAGGACACACCCGCTCCTCTTCCTTACGTAAGGAAGGAGATCTCTGAAGCACCTCTCATCTACGCAAGCGATAAGATGCAGGGCCACTACACATTTTTTAAGGAAATGAACGTCCCAATCTTGACAGTGTGCTTCCGGTGAACTCAAAAAAACTATTATTTTAAAATTTCGGTCACGGTTTTCTGTCACTGTAGATGTTGTTGTTGTTTGTTTTAGAACGGTACTCATGCAAAATACGGGAACCGGAAGATGTGAAGTGGTTAAGTTAGAACGGCCGTATCTAATATCCACAGTATTTCCGAATCCGTAAGGATTTCGTAAGGTATCGAAAATTTTGGCGTGCAATTTTCCCGTTTGTTATTCTCATAACCAAATAAGTTGTCCCATATTTGTGTTTGTTATGCGTAGTCCTGAAAAATTCCCGAGTAAGAATATTTACCAGGAGATTGCTTTGAATCGGAGTTACCTCCTTTTCTTCTCCATAAATCAATACTTTATGTCATGTTTTGCAGTCAAATTTTCACGCATTTCTTATTTACTCCAATTCCAAACATATTTACCTGTCGTTGTCCTAAAAAAACTCCTCTGACAGAGAGTTTCAAGCTTTGAGCTCTAAGGGACTTGCTAAGGATACGTTTTGGTATATAACTCTATAGTAATACAAAATGGTAAGTAGCCAGTAGTGACTATTTCATTGCAGAAAAAATACCAAATAGTCATACTTCATATGTAGCCTATCGCCAAAGTATTTGGTGTTTTCCCGGCGAACAAGGCTGATGAAGTTTTCTCGGGTTTCCCACAATTCAAGAAGGCTGTTGTTGCCAGCGTTATGACGGCTCTCTCTCCCATAGTTTTCGGGGCTGAAAACGATGGCAAAGACATCCGTCAAAACGTCGGCAACAACAGCCTTCTTGACCCGATGAGAAACCCGGAAAAAAACTTAAACTGTTTTTTCAAGGCTTCGTGTCACTCTATGCTTGATTATGTCATTGCGTGCCTTGAAATGTCATTGCTTACAAAGTCGCTAAAAATGCTATTTTTTTAACCTTAAACCAGTCAAGTACCCCGATTGCGACGCTTAAGAATTGAAGAATGGAATGTATATGAATGAATATGAAAATATTAAGTAATTATCTGGCAGGCAATTCTTGCGGATGCCTGGATGAGCCAGCTCATGAATTAATAATTATTTTCTAAACATAATGGAGTTGAACCGATTTCAAGTTAAATTCACTGTGACCTATTGCTTGTACCATCAAAGTGTGGGATACTAAGCTCATGAGAATTATAGTTACTTATGTGTTTGGTCTTTTACTATGCCTTTCACGCATTCAAAATCTGAAATTATAATTACATAGGCGTCTACTTACCAATTGGCTGTGATTTTCAGGTCCAGCGAAGCTATCGTGCGAAGGTTGGCGATCTGAAATTGAAAAGAAAGATATGAAACATGAGTTACGTTCATTAGCATTATGTAGTATCTAAAATATTTATGGCGGCTCCATGCTTAAAACATCTAGTAATAATTGATACATTTGTCCATCAATGAAAATTAATGAATGTTAATTAAAACTACTCCTTTTTATATATTGCCGACAAAAAACGAGTAATATCCGTGATTAATATGCAGTAAACATACCCTGTAGTCGATAGTAGTAAATAAGCGTTTCTATCATCATTATTTGTATTTTCACTCTCAAATTAGTAATAAAATCCTTTGATTTTGCTCTTCAACTGTACAAATTTGACAAAGAAATAATTGGTGTTTTTCCACACAAATTGTGGAGTCTAAAGCTATTGTATAGCATTCGCATCATTACAAAGAGATGACAATGGTACTTCATAACAACGCGATACAGTCCGCGCCAAGGCGAAATACGCAAAACAGTTTTGAAATTCCACCTTTTTTTAGATAAAGGCTACGGTTCTTATATCGCTATTAATTATCCCTTCGTCTTATTCTCTCCCTAATCGTCAAGGAAACCGACAGCGTATTTACGCCATTATCGTTTACCGTTGGTCAACTGTGGTTTCGATGGCGCTGCTGTACGTCAAATGGAGCATCTTCGCCGTAAGATACGAACTCTTAGCTCTTTGGGACGAGAGCGGACGGTCACCTTGTCTATTAGAGATTACCAGAGGACGCAAGTGAATGAACGCAGCGACTGATGTCGAGTGGTGAACACCAATCCTATCCCGTCGAATGGGGATGCTTCCTGCTCACGCCACATGAGGGAACAGTAATCACCGCCAGGCGCTATTAAGGAGGTGAGTGGCTTTAACAACGTCATTCTCTTTCCTATGCCCTTCTATCCTCTCAATCCTTCCCTTTTTTCTTCGGTAATCATTCACGTCACTGACCCTAGCCGACATTCCTTTTCATCTAACGTAAGTGAAGTGAGTCTCCTCACTGTCAGTACCTCTCCTGCTGAGAATTATGCCCTATACGGCACCAGTATATCTGAGAGTTTCAATCCAACAATATCTCGCAAGCAATTTCTGGCGCGAAAATTCTTACCGTGCGTCCCCATGATTTGAGAAACTCTGGGATGGAATATAAACGATCATCATGGTGGCCTTGGTTTATTTCAAATTGTGTAATAGGCTCACGTTTGCTTCCTTGCGCTACGTAGTTGCTGTAGCTACTGCAAACAGAACTGCAAAACTATGCTGCTGAACGCGTCACTTATAGATAGATAACTCAGCCGAGTCACGAGGAATAGCCGCCGAAGAACTCATGATGGCGATTGTTACGAACCGTTGATTGAATAGTTAAATACCTAATCAATTAATGTTAGTTCGATACCTTCCCACGGGTGTCGCTGGATCTTTTTCCTCAAGTGTACTCCAAGGAGCTTACCTCCTTGGTGTCGTCAATAAAAGGATTTTAGACGATCGGTTAGTTACCTAAAGTGGACTTCAAAAAGTGCTACGCATTAGGTCTAATTCAGGGCGTTCTGCGCAGGTATTATTTTTTTAATTAGACAATTATCTTAAGCACTTATTCCCATTCTCAAAACAGTCAATCCTTTAGAGTGCGCGAGGGTGTAATCAGTTAGGATATAAGGACGTGGAATCGAGATAGCATTTATAGCAGGTGCTTGAACTTGCACGGGCGTTCGTGTGGAGGCGACCCACAAGCCATGTTTGACCACCAAACCGACGGGTGCAAGCTCGTCCATACCCTCATGCTAAAATGGCGATGGAATGCAGGCAGGGGAATGCAGACATGCACCAAATGGAGACGGAAGGGAGGTGAAAAGCGGACGAATGTGGGGGACATACACCATATGTTGAAAGAGGAGACTAGATGGCCTCTTGACGCCCGGAAGTATGATTGTTTTTGTGTGCCAAAAACCATCCACCTAGCATGGCTATTGCGTGCAATTTGTATAAATGTAATGGATAATGTAGTGTTTTGGGATATAGTTTCAATGTTGCATTATTAATTTCGTCAAATCATTACGGTACCGCGAAAAATCAACCACTAATACCTTAGTTTTCGGCGTATTAACAGCAAAACTGATACATTCAATTGGCCAATTGCGCATTTCAATGTCTTCAATATTCCACAGTGCTATATAACTGCATAGTTACATCTATTCTCTTCTTTAGTTAATATCGGTGATCAAGTGGATTTTTTAAAAACTGACTGTTTAACCACTGATTTCGTAAAATATTTTGCGGACATTTTTTTTACCGAGATCAACAGATATAAATTCATGAGTTTTTTTAATACCGGGCTATTGATTTTAACTGTGACCATTATAATGCATAGAATAACAAAAAATACTAAATTAGAAGTTAGTCACTTGGTTTAAACTATGCAGTCCCATTCCTGAGAAATGTTTTCGCCAGGTCGCTTTAGTATTTTTTAAATCATGTCAGTTTATCACCACTTTCCAACTTTTAATTGAATACACACAAGGTCATGTATGGTACCTAAAAAAGGAAAAGCACCATCGTGGTCTAGTAGGAGCCAAAAAAGCGAAACTTTTATCATTAACATTCCAATTACAAATCACGGATACATTAAATCTACTTTCGCTCGGAGGCATTGATTCTTAGCTCTTTACTATTGATCGTTGGAGAACGGAAATGGGTGTAAGAATGAATTATTGCAGTGGTGATGAAAAATAAAATCGGAGAACCTTACTTTAAGAAAATGTCTCTTCGATGCTTCCTAATTTAACTGGCATTCATGATACACATGTCTGATGGAAATTCATCTCATCACACACTCTTAAGGTGATACTCTTGTATTAGAGCAGCGTAGACGAATACGGCAGAGAGACAACAAATACAGGAGTATCTATGCGTGCGAGTCTATTGGTTATCCGAGTTAGGATGCAGCTGTTAGGTGCCCGTTGCACCCCTTGGAAGCCAACGGCTGGTTGGTTTTCACTCAATCGCCTAATCTCTCGAGGCCTCGATGAGAGTCTAGTCACTAGATCCCCGACGTTCCGCAGTATATTGACATTAATTGGAGTCTCGCACCATCAACAGCGAACGAATCTGTGACCTTCGTCCCAACATGCATTCTACCCCCGGCCTATTCCCCCAGCGCTCGCGATAACCTATCCTCTTTTCCTCAACGTTGACTCCCTAACCCCGTTCCAATACCCTAATTCCAATATCCTAGTTAACTGAATTCGAATTCCTGTCGTCCTTACGGTCACAAAGGTGACTCAAATTTCAATCGAATCGTTTGTTTCGAATTTAGGAGATGTTAGCAACTTTATCTTCAACCTCGTGCAAATTCCGGGATGCAAACAACTTTTTATATTAAAGCTTTCGGAACATTATTGGCTAACATATATCCGAATCGCAACTTTATATGATGAAAATTAACTGAGTGACCATCAGTAAACGTTGGGCCATGGATTTTCAAGCGCCATTAATGGTGACTTTTTAAAACA
Organism: Pyrrhosoma nymphula; assembly: GCA_963573305.1. Classification (NCBI taxonomy): domain Eukaryota; kingdom Metazoa; phylum Arthropoda; class Insecta; order Odonata; family Coenagrionidae; genus Pyrrhosoma; species Pyrrhosoma nymphula. The sequence continues at coordinate 60,579,098 of OY754339.1, read as the reverse complement.
AAAGATAGTAAAGTTACTATTACGGCAGGGAAATAAATATATCAAAAAACATATGAATGAACGTATAAATGAACGCTATATTTGATGCATTTTATTCCATTAAAATCGATTGACTCAACTTAAAGAAATAGCTTTTTAAACTCGATTGGCTAGACATTTTTGCTATGGACAGCTTTCAAGTCTGGTAAGTATACCTACCCTAATTCCCCGTTCACATTATTAGCTTCCTGCGTTTGTAACTCGGACATGAATAAAAAAGTCACCGTGTGAACGACAGTTGACGTTAATTCTAGTAAACTTTTTTAAACGCGATAGAGTTACTAGCGTTGGCGCTAGTTACTGACATTTGAAATGTATGTCAACGGGAGATGTTTGAAGACAGTAGAGCTTGGAGGGTGAAGTCGAAAGACGAAAGCACTATTCTGAAGAGGAAATTAATTTCCTGGACTCTTTCACCGGCCTTTTCATTCGAAGGAGAAAGAATTGTTGTAATTAACATCATTGACATATATGAATTTTCTCTTCTATTTCGCTGAGTTTCCATAGCGCATATATTTAGCCAACTCTTTGCTAAACTTCTTCAGAGCTAATAGTACTTTTCTCCGTCTATTTGATCATCATTCTCAAATATTCCCGTATCACACGATATTTAATAAAGCACAAATCCTGGTGCTTGATTTAAGGACGAAATCTATTGTAATTTTAGCCATCCTGGGACGTTTTCATACGCTCATTGAACTTGCACTGGCGGGGAAGCGGTATTTGCAATAATGCCGTAGCTAATGTCCACTATAATTTTAAAAGAACCAATAAATAGCAGCTGGCGATCAAAACAACTGTCGGGACATTTAAATTTCTTCGTCTTTCGACTAAATCATTAAGGCGTCGCTGCGGAGCCAAACGAAAGTAACCAATGTAGCCGTACATATTTAATGTTTGCCGATGAATATCTGTTACTAATACCACTTTTATTTAAATTAAGCGACCCGGGTTTCAGTGAATAATCACCATCATCAGGAATTAATTGAGATATGTTTATCCTATTGTTTCCGTAGTTACGTAACGGATGGGGAGAAGAAGTTTGAAACGGGGGCCAGAATAGAGGAAAAGGAAGGGTAAAGGTATTCGTTAATGAGGGTGCTGTCGTGGTTATTCAAAATTTCCAACTGCTCTCTTGAATCTAATTCGCGGCAGTCGTTGCATAATTTTAATTCCAGCTCTCAATTAATGCCTGATGATGGTGATTATTCACAGAAACCCGGGTCGCTTAGTTTAAATAAAAGTGGTATTAGTAACAGATATTCATCGACAAACATTATAATGGAATACCACAAAGTTAATTATGAACTAGTGAATTTCGTATGTATTTACTTTTCTCATGGGAATTTTTGTCATTTTATTTCTGCGTATTGCAGGTTTTTCGCGAATATATAATACCTATACCAATCGATTCTTCATACCGCAAAACCCTTGAATGCCAACATTAGATCGGATAACCAGTTTTCGATAAATCATTGCATAGCACATGCGTAGCTACATGCATACAAGTGTTGCTCGCTTATAATGCCAGTTTTATAATATAAAGCTAGACTTTATATTACGGCTCATACCCATTGCTCCCAATTTTTCTTTGTTCTGCAACTATTTTTGCCCCATCTTCACTGAAAGCGGAGGGATTTATTGGCGTTGATTGAAACCTCGCACCACCAACGGCGAACTAACCTGCGACCTTCAGCCCGACCTATATTCTCTCTCGCAGACCTGCTCCCCCATCGCATTCAAACAAACCTCACCCTGCCTGGACTGTTCCCCAACCGCTTAGTCCCACACACATCACCCAAAGCGTCCCGCGAACTGCTAATGCATACGACCGCTTCCCCTCGCTATAACACCGGCTTCGAATTGTACGGAATGGCGAAGGGAGAGTACGACCTCATTCCCTACCTACACACATTTTTTGTAATCTCGCAGGCACATCTCCTTCTCCTGTTGAGTCTCAAAACCTATTCCTCGAGCGTGCATAATCGTACGTTATGTCATGCCTTCTTTCCCCCCATCCCCGTACACGGTCGTTTGTTCGCTACTTAACCCTATTTGGCGCTATCTGCCGAATGCCCAGGGCTCTGCATGTGTTTTGTTTGTGTGTTTTCCACGCGCGAATCGTGCCGCGTGAGCTGCTTGTCGGCCCCTCAGAGTTTCTCTTATTTGGATGGGTTTATGTCGCTGGACACCTTCATCGCATTCGTTTGCTCATAGCAGCCAGAGATGAGTCGATTGCCCGAAGCGGATCGCGCAACACCACCGAGGAATTATTAAGAGCGATATTATTACTAGCCAAAAAAATAAAGCTCCATAAAAATGCCATGAGACTCAAAAAAATCAATTTCTCAAATAGTTTTGATGGTTGATTCTTCTAGTCCAGTATTGTTCTATTTAAATATGAAAACATTTTCACATTTGTCCTTTTTGACCTGCACTTTATCGTGATAATTTTTCCCCCACAGGATTGGTTTCTTTTCCGGTTCTTTCCAAGTTCTTCCCATACTCTTTCCTCGCTAACTATCCTGTACACCCCATATAGCCTGCTCCTTTTCCTCCTGAGCTGTAAACTCTCCAATTCCAATGAATTAAGCACATAAGTTATATTATCAGTGCTCTCGTGTCTCATTAGCACATACATAGCCGCCTTTCTTCGAATATGCTGTGGTAAGGAATAAATACATATGATTAAATCTAACTTTGCTGTTTTTTTAGTGTTTAAAAAACTCAATGTGTGATCGACACAAATGCGACTTTTAGGAAATAAATTTGTCTTCTGCACTTGTATGCTCATATTGTAGTTACATTATAAATGGGATGTTTCTAAATGGTTTACGGTTATTTTTATGACTATCACAAACCTAATTCATCCCCTAATAGCCGATTGTAGGAACAATACCCTTATATCATATAGAGTTATCAGATCGACAAGTCAATGAATTTTTTAAACATGCGTTGCAAAAACGTTCTATAAATCTACTGGTCTAAGAAGTTGGTCTAGCAGAAATTTATTTTGCATTACGTTATCTTTAAGAACCTCTATAGAAGTCATTCTGACGTGGATTTTTTGTTATAGAAAAAAAACTTGAAAGAAATTGTAACAAAAGAAGTCGAAAAAACCTCGAAAAAACAACGCCATTTTGTCGGCTAAAGTGAAATTCCTTCTTCTCGAAGCTTCAATCTATCATGATACCCTCGCATTTCCTGTCAGTAAGTCTTTTTGCGAAGGAGTATATGATCGGAGTCTTTCTTGTTGTCAACATGTGAGAATAATTCGCAAATTTGGATAGTGTTTGTTCATATGGAGGGTTCCCAGGAAATTTAGCCTGGATTTCCCACATTCGCGTCACATAGGTGAGAGTCAAAAACGAGTTTCTTCTGAATAAGGAGTGAGTCACTTCCTCGATGGGGCGGCGGTGCGGAGGTAACTCAGTGACGGCCCAGATGCTCATTAAGTTCTTATCCAAGATACTCGCTCAGCATGACCAATCTCTAAAGACCAAGGGCGGACTCCAAAATTCGCAGCCAGTGGACGCCGCGCAAGTGCTGACAAAACGTTCCGTTATTAACCGGCGGTTACCAATGATGTCATCAAATTGATGACGCTTCCTGCCTTACATTCTACCTCTGATACAGCCTCCTATATAACAGCAGAAGTGGCTAGAGAGCCATAACTAAGACAACCGTAGTAAATAAAGAAATGACGGGAAATTTTACTATCAACACTCATTTAAGTTAGTAGTCAAAGATATTGCTTCGTTCATTTTTATGTTTAATATCAAAGTGTATTTATAATGGACGGGAGAAAACGAAGATTAGAGCATTGCATCGTTATTATTGTCACCGGACATTATTTTGATATCTGTCAATTAAATGTTTGCAGACATTTTCTCAATACCTAAACTGCTATCAAAGTCATGTCGTGAATTTGTTTTCATTTCATCGAAAAAACGGAGTCAAAGATTAAATTTGGATTTAAAGGCAGGAATTTAACTATTAAAATTAGTACTTTATTGAAATACGCTCTCCCAATTTCGGTTATAATGCCGATGAAGAATTTAAACGTGTTAAAGTTCCCTTCAAGCGATCATATTGAGTTTACCGCGGACTCAAAACTTCCATAAATCGTTTAAAAATTGCGTCACATTACTGCTGCAGATGGCAATACTGCTTTGCGTTCTAAATTCGCAAGAGTATAGCTGTATTGGCAGTAAATGTCAAAGCAAATAAAAGGGATAAACCGACATTCCTCCCTCATCCACTCATTCCGCCTATTCCACGTGAATGGAGGGTAAAACATCGAAGAGAAGTAGCTCCACGACTTGAGTCACACGCTCGGCCTGATTAGCATTCCAAAAGGAAGGAGACTGCGTAAAACCGGTAATGGGCGCCCAAGGCGACTTAATACGTATTCAGTGAAATATGAAGCGGACGAACAAAGCGTGAAGGTGTTTACTGTTGAGATGAAATAGCCAACTTTCTGCAGCCTTATCCCTGCGGGATCTTGTCGGTAGTTTTTGCCGAAACAGGCGTGGGTTAATCATTCAAATTTCAGTGGCACGGATGCGGTATCGCAAATTCAGCCTACACTCGTGTTTATAATGTAAATTGATCCCCTCAATCATGGATTTCCATAAACGTTTTCAAACATATTCCATCATATTCACTTTTTTCGTCATTATAGTGATGCAAAGCATGCACAGAAAAGTATTTTACTAATTTGATCACCTAAGCATAGTTGGATCGAGATTTTTTTTCTCCATGGTAATCTCTCAATTTATTTTATTATAATTTTTAAGGCTAAGGATGTTCCCGCGAGACTGCGTAAACAAAAACAAATGAGAAGTGTTTACATATCATTTGAAAACATTCATTTCACTCGTAGCATGCCGTAGCTACTGGTAAGAATAAGTAATATACTAAGTATTAATATACCTTAATCAAACATTAATAGACCAATATATTATTTCATTGAGTCCTTTTCCAGTCCGTGGAGCAGACTGGAGCGCTATTTCTATTGACTAACGCATTTTCATTTGAATAATTATTTCATTTTTCCAATGATTCAAAAACAAAGATAGATTTATGTCTTCATTTAATTGCCTAATGATGTCCTTGAGAAAACCTCCTCACGTGCCAGGTTTTTAGCTAAAACTACTTACGCTGAGAAAAACGCTTTTGTTCTTATTTTCACTCGATATCGGATTTAAGCCCATTGATTATCAATTATAATTTTGGAGATAAATTACGTGGAAAGCTATAAGCTTTTTTTATGTAAAAAGATATAGTATCCTTAGGTTTTTCTAAGTAACACGAGCAGATAAAAAATTGAATTATATTTTTCATTTAATCTCCTTAACCATGCATTGTAAGCCAGCTTTGTTAATGCGGTGTTATCATTACGTGTGGAAAGAAAAGAGGAAAAAAATGAATTTCGTTTGAGTGAATTTATGTACGAGAAATTACTTGTTTTGAAATCAATTGTTTAGTTACGCTTTATGATCCAACAGTTTATTGCCTCCCACTCCATTCGAAAGATAAAATGTCCCGTGAAGATAAGCGACTCCTTGAACTCTTTTTGACGTCAACACCTACCTACCTGAAGAGCGCCAAGACTTTTATTGCACAGTGTAAGAATCTGCCCTCCTGAAACTCGTCATCGGCTGAAATATAGATAGACTTTCCGTCCCGATTAAATTTTGCCGTTTTGACTTGTACATTCCAGCGATAGGAAATTTCAAAATGAGATTATGCAATTGTATCTTCTCTTTCTTGGAGTTATTAATTAGGTCTTCTCGATATCCAAACGATGAAGTTAAAAAAATTTGGGATTTTGACTTTCGAACTGTCGAGTTTTGAAACGTCATCATTCTGCAAACTGATAGAAATTGTATTGGTAAACTTTTACCATTGCTGGATATGTTTGTGTGCCCTAGGTAGTTGAATCGCCGAAGCTTTTTAAATAATTTAAACTCCCATTATTTTCCTTTCCCAAAATTAAACTCCCTAAAAGATTTAGAAAAATCATTTCCAGAATTTTATTCGTCAATATTACCTCAGTGGTAAATAGTGTATGTTGTACAAATTCAATATGAAATGTATAAACTCTCACTCATACTACATAGCTCAAACAGAATATACGAATCTTGTAAAAAAAACATCGACATTAATCAGGTAAAACATTGTCACTGATACCTGCATGCAAAATCATATCGCAATAAATAATAAAAAATATCAAATTTATATTCTCAAATTAAAATTCCGTTTATCTCAGAAATAACGCCATTTTCAGTTGATCGGCGATCATATTCGTAAACGGCGTATCGAATTCATTAAGGTATTTTTATGTTTTCATTAATTTGATTCATCGTGCCAAAATAGTGCCGTCCAAATATGTCCAAAAGGTAATACAGAAGAAGAATTAAGATTAAAAACTGCGATGAATAAAACGCTAGATTAATGGGACAGTTTTTTCCTGCGCTCGTAGACGCATGAAAAGCGTCGTTGAGGATTCCTGTTTTCCGGTATTCGCTCCTATTTTTGTTTTTCCTGTCCGTTATGAAATCGACACCCAGGGCTCTGGGGGGGATCAAGACCGGCTGTCCAGATAATCTGACGATGTCCTTGTTACTCATGCGGTTCGCGCATTCTCGGCTGCGGTTTGGGCGAACCGCATCGCATGTTATCCGAAATCCCACGGACGCCTCCGAGCAACTCGCAAAACAAGTCATCTCCGGCGGCCTAAGTCTCTCTCGTCTCGTGCACTGATAGCAGCGGCGATGGCCACGAAAAACGTCATTCGACTGGCGACCGATGTTTCCGGTGTTTTCATCTCTATGGAATAGTGCGCACGACTTGTGAAAAGAAGATAGTGGACCACCTTCCAGCTCCTAACCTTTTTTCTTTCTTTTTTTCTTTTTTGGAGCTTTGTATTCAGCTCAAATTTAGTTGGCGCAGATCGGAGCGCATCTCAGCGCACTTCTAGCGAACACAAAAGACGATAAATGGAACGATGGTCGTAGGCGAAACGTTCGGTAACCTACCAGTAGATATAAAGTGTTCCACATATAGATGACATTATTTTCCTTACGTAGAGCGCAGTTGCCAAACTCACGAACAGTGTACCAATTGTGAGTAACAAATTCCAACACCACGTTTCATTTAAGTGAGTTAACATAGGGATTAATGCATTCATACTGGAAGGCTCCTAGATTTGCAATAATTACATGATGTTGGCATTAAGTTAATTTTCCTGATGCTATTGGCAACATCGCATCTCCAACCTTATGAAGATTCACATATGAAACGATTCTCCATAAGAGCACATACTGTCAACTAAATGTGGAACGGACTATAGCATCCTGAAAGTAAACAATTGTCATGGCCAAACTGTTTTAAATAGTTTATAAATTTGTCAGAAAAATGAAAACTTAGCATTATCCACGATTGACGCTTTCACTGAAAATCAACACGCAAGCAACAGTCGAGGACGCAATTATCGAAGTTATTTTATTTTTCGGCGAGCATCTGCATTGGTCCGGATCTGGGATTACTTTGAAATCTCAACTTTGTGGCTCCATTTCATGTCCCTTTTGACAGGTGAGTTGAAACTAATGAAATGGGGAGGCAAATGAAACGGATCAAGAGTCGAAAGAGCGGGTGAGTCGAAGAAAAGACCTGCAGCACGGACGTAGATTAAACCTGCAGATCACCACTTGAGAGCCGAAGATGGTCTAGCCGCCTGGTTAACGGAGTGACACTACGAATATTGAGGTAATTTTCCGTATTTTATGACGCGTTCTCACTTAATGAAATTACAAAATAACCTTCCTGTTTTGAAGTGCGCTGCCTATTAGTTCGCAGGGTCTGAAGCGAATGGAAAGCAAGATCGTGGTTGTGTTTTCGAAGTGAGCATCTCACTGAACTGCATGAATTTGATCCATTCACTATGGCGCTTTTTCTGAATAATGAGGAAGTTTCGTTTAATTTCATGAGCAGTGTTAACTCGCTCAAGTAACCTAATGAGGTGTGATGCCAGCCAAATTTTACGCATGTTACGAAATTAAAGCTTACTTTTGCTTAACACAGCTCAAAGAAAAACGTTCTAGCTGGTGGCAAAGTTCCGGTCTCTTAAAATCCACTAACTATTTTCGTATCTTTTGAGATCTCGGTCTGATGTTGCCTATATTTTCATCCTGTCCTCTTTTTCTATCGCTATAAAAGTCTCCAAATGGGACGTGACAACTGGCACTCAGCTTGGAAAGGCTTTTTGGTGAATCTTGGACGCATATGCAACAGTTGGTCCACCATTCTCGTATTACACGGACTGAAAACATTAGGAAACGCTATCGAGCTTTATCGTAATCAATTAATCTGCGGGTACTCGTAATAGAAATGAAAGTAACCGATTCCCTAGAATTTGATATCATTTCTGCAACAAATCTGCCTTGCTAAAGAAACTATACATTGGAGGTGGCCGTAGAAGAATGTTATTTCTTCTGAAAAAGATACGCATATCTGTACTTTAAAGATGTTCTGTACACTTTGGCTGTAAATTATGCAATTATTACCACCCAATCTGAAAGGTTATGAAAATGTATTCCAATTATTAAAAATGTTAAGGAATGCCCATCTTTTGAAAGTAGGTACGGATATTTTTGGTTAAATAATTGTTTTGTCTTCAAATTTTTTAAATGTGTTCATTGCAAAAATCTTGAAGCATGAATATTATTCCAATTTTTTATGAATTTATGTATTACATTTTAATTTATTTTGTATTTATTTATTTTGTACTCTTTAGCACTCGTCATGATGGTAGCCACTTTCATATGAGATGGTAGCCATGAGTTCCTTAAATTCTACTTAAAGCTCACATGTTTTAATTCATGTTTGTGTATTCTCTAAGTTTACATGAGTAATTAATATCTATCTATCTATCTATTAGTAAAGTAATACGGTTGCTATCGAGGGGTATTCAAGGAGCGACGTATAAAAACGCGCATCGGTCGACATTAGTATTTGTTTCCAAACGCTGATTGGCGGCCCGTCGTTATGCGTGTAGTTCAAGATTTGATTGTTTTTTTATTTGTTTACATAGTATTCGTGATGAAAAATCTACACAATGGTTGATGGTTTATTGCCGTGGACGTAATTCACGAAGAATTATGGGAACAACTACGATTTGCATATGGGAACGCATATTTACATATTTACGGTACCTAGTAATACAAAAATACTTGGTTGATTCCGCAAATTTATTTTCACTCTACCGGTTTTAACCTTTGCAGGTCATCATCATGACTCCTGACCTGTAAAGGTTGAAACTGGTAGAGTGAAAATAAATTTCTGGGATCAACCAAGTATTTTTGTATTACTATGTCTAAATTCCACCAAGTAAACTTGCCGACCTGCGATTTTATTTTACGGTACCTACCAGTGAATAGGAAAATCGCTCATCAAAAGTTACGCTCCGCATTCCTCTCAAATCATAAAGTTTTTCGATCTAGGACCTGTCCCTAGGTCTATTTTCCAAGGCGGTGTCTCTTACGTTGTTAAACTTATTTGTTAACTACTCTCAACCCAGAAAGCAGCCTCAGGCGTAATTTAATGGAAATCCATCACGTTAACGAATTTTTGGAAAAATAATAATACTTTTCCCAAGTTTTGTTTTTCACGCTCATGATTACGTAGTGAAGCAACATCAGCATCTGAGTATTACCCAGGATACCATCTCAGAGGTGTGTGGCAGGGGGCAATTTTTTCTACTTGCACAATAGTGTATTATACTTTTTGCTATAAATGTTATATAAACTATGAATGTCAATGAGTTTTGCCACTGCATACCTAAATGCACAGACGTACAATAGTTATAAAGAGTGCATTCAAGACGTGCTGTTAACACTACTAACCATATTAATACAGAAATATAAGAGAGTAAATCAACTTATTTATTTCACTACTTGTCATGCAACCTAAATATAGAGTCTCAATGGCAGTTATCATGCTCTCTTATCGCTCGCAGAAAACAAATGACATTTAAAAAGCGTTAGCTATGTAGTCTTACTTGCCTAATTATACACTCCTGATATAATGGAGTATCGTCAGGATCTGATGGCATTACTTTGCAAGAAACCACGGTCTTGGAAAATGTGACAAATTGATGAAAATTGCAGAGCCATGCTTTATTATACATCTATCCTCATTCTTAATCAGTTTTTTTTCAATTTGAGAGAGGTAATTGAGGAAATCCGCTAAGGGACGCCGAGTTGAATACGGGCTTTGGATCTCTATACAACCCTACTTTAAAAACCCCAAGATTTCTCGTCCTCAGGCAAGCGTATCAAATGATCCGGGCTTGTCTTAAAAGAGGCGATGCCTTACTTCTGGTGGCCTGCCATTTTAAGCTAAGAGCCCCCCTAAGAGCCCCCTCTTCCAAAATTACCCTCGATCCAGGACGTATATCACCGATCCGTTCACGTTATGGCAATGAATCATAAAAACTATCAAGCGTCGATTTGCATTGAAAAGGTAACGTAATTACCTCCCTCCCGTCAAGCTACTGGATTGAGATTTCGTTGTGTATAGGGAGCGACGGTAGTGGTAGTAGATGGTAGTGGTGGGAGCCCTGAAGAGGTCACTTCTGGGTTGAAACAATCGGTTGATACGTTAAGGGTGAGGTTCGGGAATCACTCAATTAGACGAAGGTTGAAGGCACGCCCTTTTTCAAGAGGTGGATCCAAGGAAACCGTTCAACCGAACTGCAGCCGATGGAATTCGGAAAAGGATATGTGTCATGAATATGTAACGACTCTTCGGGTGGGAGAAAACCCGGTTATTTCCTCATGACCTGTTTTTAAAGAGACATAAACTTTTACTTTCGCCTTTTAAAGGAATGAAATTCCAGCATATATTACGCATATAGAAAGAAATAGAAAAGCCCACTGGCCTACCGCAAAAAGTCCACGATATCAAAATAATGTTGTTTTGAAGGCATTATTCTCGGGTTTTCGTTGCGGCTGTCGTTGGTTAGGGACAACCAAGGCATTCGATATCTCGATTGTTCCTACTTAGAGATACGGATATATCGAATGGAACGACGCTGAGTGACAAGAGTTTCAGCACCAATCAAATAATGTTGCCCTCGGTATTAGGAAGCTTGGGTAACCAGCTGGTCTGCGCAACGACCCGGCTAATTCGAGGTCTTTAGTTTGATTCCCGATCTAGGCAAACTAATTCTTCAAGTAAGCAACTACCAACGTGTTTACGGTTGTAAGTTTTGCTCGAGGTTAAAATGTTCATCGTTCATAAAAAAATCCATTGAGGAAATATTTTATTTCAAGATAGGGGTAACATAAACTAAATAATGTATATATGTATTTAACCATTTGATCGTATTTGACCAGCTACGACCAATGTTAATAATATTTGTGTTTTTTGTTCGATTATTCATTGTTTACCCTGAACTTATATTTATATGTTGGGTAGACATTAAAAACAATAAATAAATAATGCTTGAAATGTGAAATATTTCAGCAACCGTTTCAAACTTGTGGTTCGTAAAAGTAATGGATAAGCGTCTATTACGTAAACAAATGAGCGCGAATGCTTAAGTGATTACCTGCGGATATTAGAGGAAATGACAAGCCTTTAACTATCTGACCGTATGTTAAAATTAAGGCCAAATACTTTCAAGTAAATTCAGAGCCGATCTTTTTTCCTACGACGTCATTTTGTACTCCCCGAAATCCTCGGACTGATTAGACCACGAAGATAAAATAAGGGAATCAGGCTGCTGTCGTTTTATGCTTTTTTGGATTGTTGTTTTTTTATTGCTGCATGCTTTGCTTTATGTATTCAATGCTTTTTTTATGAAGCTAACCACTGCTAAAAGTGAGTCTTGGATGCCTGCTTTACTTATCAAAATTCTAATATTTCGCGCATCATGTGAGCTCGTCAATACCCAAGCGACACACCATAACAGAAATATTGTTCCTTAAATAGTATTGGCATTTAAAATTGTGCATTCTTTGGTGACAATTCATCCCTCTAGCATCCACCCTTGATGTGACTTGCAAAGTACAAACTATGCAGTCGTAGATACACCAAATGGTTTTATCCATGTCGTCTCCAAACTTTGCCAAATTTATGAAATAGATGAAAAAACAGAATGCCGTTGAAGTTATTTCAGAGGAAATGGCTTTCACAATCAGTCGTCGTTATCGAGTTATATAGCATCTGATGACGCCACAGTTACAATTAACAATTGCCTGCTCCTCGGACTTGACTCAGTGAGGGGTGAAATTTGACAACGGTGGAGGACCTTCACATTTTTGCAGCACCTTATCGAACGAAAAGTTCCGTAATACATAGAAAACCCAGGTCGTGATCAATCATTAAAGACAATGCTGGTGTTTCGTTAGAGGTTCTCATTAATCCCTCAGACCACGGCGTGCATGACCCGTACCCACTCCCAACGCCGATAGCGGTAACCCTCTTCCGAGAATGGAAATGGCGTGAAATCCAAACAAGACGAGTCGTGCGTCCGGGATTTCCTTACGCCAGTGAAAGGGATTGAACCTCGCGGCCATCGCTTAGAGGAGACACGGCTGCTCAGATGTATCTCGGCTAAATTGTAGGACGTCGAGTCATCGGAGCCAATCACAGCCCAAGCGAATAGTCGGTGACTGAACTTACATGGGACCTCATACTTGCATACAGTTGAACATCGATCACTCGAAATTCAGCAATTCGAATTTTCGATAAGTCGAAATACATTTCATCGTTGTTTTTGTTTCCATTTTACGAAGGTTGGTAACTTTTCTGTTACCCAAAACGTCTTCAACTCGAATCATTTTTCTGTTATGGCAGTGCTTCGATATATCGAAGCTCGACTGCACTACTTCCATTTCTCTATTCATAAATTTTTCAGACCAGGTGGTTGTGTTTGAACCGCTCGAAATAATGATGATCAAGTAACTAAGGAGTCACGTGGTCCAATCGTGAAGGTTTCAAGAATTTTGCATATTTAAACCATTCGCAAAAATTTCACGCAGCCTTTCCTACCGGGTTTTTTTCACCGGTATATCGTTGATGGAGACGAATATCTCGATTAGAGTCGCAATAATCAACATATCAGACGCTCAGTTTATCCATCCAAATGTATCGAACTCACAAAAATCGCGAATCTTTAGTTATTGTGCCACGTGACTCCTTAAGTTACGTGATGGAAATTATCTCGAGCGATTCAAACACCCAGGGGTGGGATCATGACTCCCTTTTTCACGTTGTCGTTATCGCTATCCAAAACGCTGTAAGGGGTAAATGCTTACAGTACCTAACTGTCCTCAGAACGCACTATTATCAGTTCAAACAAGCGATTCAAAGCACCTGACCAAATCTGAAGTGACGATCACGTTTTCACTCTTATGAGAGTAATTGAAAAATAGCGATAGCGCGAGCGCACGCGTTATGGAGAGCCGTGACCGCTCCTCCGGTCTCGGGAAGTTAGTTCTGCGCTTCCAGCTTCCACTTAAACTGGTGCTAAAATATCATCGCTTTCTACCCGAATGGCGTTTTTTTGGCAGAATTAGTCGTGAGAAAGTCCAATCTACGGAATTCTGAGCTAATGTTGGAAGTTTAAATATACTACGAGGCCGGAAACATCTCATCTAGCCCCTTTGAAGTAGGGAAAAAATATTTAGGCCTGTATATGATCTAATGCTGGAATATTCACAGTTATGAGACTATAATAGCTGCTATTAAGACAGGTAGGTAGTCAATAAGTAGTGTAGCTAATTATTTGATTTTCTCTCGAACGGTGGTTTCTTAATATACTACATTGTACTAACTGTAGAGTACGTTGCATGCTCCCTGTACTTTTGTCTGTTTGCATTTGCATAGTTGCAAAATACATAAATATTCCTTGTTTCTACAGCATTGGTAGCATATTGTGCTGTGCATGTTGGTGAAATTTCACCTCCTGTGGCACGTAATTTCAGGTTTTTGCTATGTGAATTGAGAGCCGCATTGTGATTGACTTTTGCAGGATATAGTGCGGTGCGTTCTGGTGAAAACTTACCCAATGCCACACACCTTTGAGGAGGCTTGCAGCGTATCATGTAGATATAGGGTGTGTGTCTATGAAGCACAATACAGTATATTCAGTTTTATAACAGCTACCAATGAGGCTTTTAACTAGGTTTGTTGATAGGTAGTGGTGCTCTTAGCAGTAGTAGTATTCCCTAATACTTGTATCCTTATCTGCTATCTAGTACCTACTGCACGCCGTGCATGTTTTCAGCATAACTCTTGAATCTCTGTTCGTCTATGTAGTTGCAAAATGCATATATAGTAATGGTCTCTTTAACATTGGTAACATATTTATAGTGTAGCGCATGCTTGTGAGGTTTCGCCAGCTGACAAGCATAAGCGATTTATGCTAATGCCAATGCATCAATAGTCGTAGTTACACCAACTTTAGGGTATAGTGTAATGCATGTTGGAGACTACTCACCCCCTGCCACTCACCCTTGAGGTGGCTTGCAGGGTATTTTGTACACGTAGATGTTCATCATCGTATCTACACTCTCTTATGCGCACTCGGACAGCTCTTCGCTCTTTTGTGAAGCCGACAGACATCTGCTCGTTCCTCTTCCATTCCCTAAGGGGTAAAACCCCCTTCTTTCCACCCTCTGCACCTCATCACCACCTCCCCCTACCCCTTACCTCATAAGCCCCTCCAAACCATTCCCCTCCCACCTCCCCTCCTTCCCCATTCTTACTCCCCGCAGGCAACTGGTGACCTTGGCTTTCCCTACCTGTTGGGTCATCGTCCTGCCAAGAGGGAAGAAGACGCTCTCGAACCCTCTTTCTACGTTCTTACTTGGGCCACCACGGAACCGACACAACAGCCAGCCCGCGAGCGAGGATGCAACAGATATAACGCACCGTCCCGCCCCGGCCGACGAATACGAAGCTGCGCGCGGAGCTCACTACACTGGGAGAATGGAGTAGGGTTGCCAACCCTCCCGAAATTCCCCGGCGCACACAAACCGGAATCGAAGAGTGATTTTTGACGCGAAGGATCGAATTAAACGGTCCGAGTAGGGGTGGTACCTGTGGCTGGGACGCCAAATATGGTTACAAAAATCACGCGTCGTTGACGGCGAAATATCAGTGTAGTTCGAAGTCAAATGATGCGAGGAGTTCGTTTCTGGGTTCACGCGAAAGCGCTCAGATCGTTCAGTCCGAAGGATAAATTCATAAATAAATGAATTCATAAAGGCTAAAAAAAAAAAAGAAATCGATAGATTTAAATTGTGAGGCATTGAAAAATTTGTGCATTTCAGGAAAATGTCCAAAGACCTCCAGAATAAAAACCGTGAATGCCTAAAGAAAGAGGTAGCTGAAACCAAAACCGACTCAGCAGTTGAAAAAAAATGCAAAAACAATGAATGGATGATCCCTGGACCTCGAATCCTTAGCTCATGGAACCGTTCGCTTCAAGTGAATAGTCAAGGCTTTGTTTCCAAATTTCTCCCTTTGCCATTTTTGGCATTTGCAGAAAATCGTAGAGGGCTCGGCAAGTTTAGCAACAATGGTCTCTAATTCTTGGTTGGACGACGTTAAAACGCTCAAGTTTGAGAATCGGCCTCCTGGCGTCGTCGTCATGGTAGCGAATGCGTATGAATGCCGGAAATGGTGTATCAGTGGCGAAGTGAAAATTTGTGGACCTCCGCATCTCGATGATGTACTTAGTGACTGCCGCAAGCGCGACGATCAATTTTAATAAAAAAATTAAATGTATATCTCACGTCATATATAATAAATTAATACGATTTCAGACGTCTTACTCACGATTGATTACATAATGTTACGACTCGATAATTCAATTTCCTTTCCGGAAGGCAATCAGGAAATTAATTCCTACCGCATAAGTGCATACTCCATTTCAGTCTTGTCCTGTTTTATTTTCGGCGTCAAAATTAATGCTTTCATTGCAAGGCCATGGACGCGTTTTCAGTGTCCGTGGGAGGAAATATCCAATGTTCGCGGACCGATATAAATAAGTTATCCTTAGCGTTATAATTCGCTGCCAACGTGCGAGAGAGAATAGAAAATTGTAATGGTCCCGAAGCATATGCATACAATGCATGATTTGTTTGTTTTGGCTAGAATAAATATCTAGAATATATCTATCACTATCATAAATAAAACACTATCATAGCAAAAATACTTAAAAATCCTGAAATATAACTTAAGCCTGATCTGGGCCAACAAGAATCCAGGTGTATGAATGTATAGAAACACACAACTTGGTTGTGTTATACGTGTCACGATATGTATGCAGTGTAAGGAAATAATTCGTATAAATCCTTATTAACACTCCTTGGAGTGTAACGTCTTGATAGGTTACTGAAGCCTATATATTAATAGTTTTCCACTGATGCCATAAAATATTAAATAATTTTATAAAATATATACTTTTTTGTTTCATTTTTTTCAGAGAAATGATAGATAGCAACGCTCTTTGGAGTGTAATACGTTGATGGATGTGTAAACTTCAAGATTTCTACATCCCTGCTGATGCCGTATAATATAAATTAGGTACCTAATTTAATTTAAAACGCAAATATTTGAGTTTTTAAAAAATTGATCGGTCTATCTAACGACTCGAGCTAAGATAAACTTTCCAGATAATCCAAATCCATGCCGAAGGCTTGACTCTGTAAACCTGCTTCAGTTAAATAGTTTTTTTTCGTGTGTACAGGCACTGAAAAGACAACTCTTACAGCCATTTCAATTTCAAATTGTTCGACTGCCTTATTTCTTTTCCACATTTCATTACGATACATCTCATTTAGCTAGAAGATAGATGCATTGTTGCCCACAGGTCCTTGGTAGAGCGGTGGATCCCCACTCCCTTTCAAACTGCACCAAAAACGAAATTATTTCCCTTCCACCGTAGAACCAAGCTCTAAAAGTAGTTTGAGCATAAGTACACAATTATATTTATTTGGCTTTACTGTAAAGAAAAAGATCTCATTTCATTCTTATTGGTTTAAAAATTTTACTTGTTTCATTACTTTTAGATATACTTAATTGCCAAGAAATAGAAGCCGTTGTCCATTCGATTTGGTACGGTGGTGCGTTTCAGAGGTACATTATTTAAAAAGTTGAGATAGTTATAATACACAGACAGCGTCGGAAATGTAACAGTGACAATTCGTGTTTTTTCAATGATAAAAAAACATGAATTTACTGCTCATCGTTATAACGTTTTAAAAAAATCGCCGAAGACTTTTACCAGATTTCGACTTGAAACTCTTCAAGTGTAGCTGAAGCCTCCGTGTGAATTTAGTAATTGTCTAAGAAATGTAGTCTTTTGACACAAATGTTTTGCGTCATTAATATTACCTACTTCATATTTACTTCACATTCATTGTCTTAAATTGGACAATATAATTCAGATTAAGTATCTGACGTACGTTTTCGCGGCGTTCAGGTTCGTAGTTGGCAGGTTTACGGGTTTCGTCCGCCTTGGTATCATTCTTGATGGCGACGTTTCACCTACTGTGCCGTAGACATCCTCAGGCTAGGCTGAAGTGGAGAATGCTTCGAAAACGCCGGTATATATCAACTGGGGTTCAACTGGGGTTCTTTGGCTTCAACAATAATTTACAACCTCAGATTAAAAACAACGGATTACTTTATCTATTATGACTATAGCAGAATCTCGCTTGGAGTGCCTCAAATTCTCTCTTTAAAAATACCGTCCGGTTTATCACCGGCCGAGTGGAGTTAAGACAACCAGTTTCTCCCTCTCATAATGGGCTCATTGTTGCGTAGGACTGAACAAGACCAATGAGCCCATAAACCATGGCGCCTCTCCTTCCGAATGGCCGTCTCTACTGACGAGCATTTTCAGACGTTCGTTTCACGTGGCCCGCAGCGTCAATAGAATGAAGATAAGAGAAACTGCACGAGATACGAGTAAATTGGGGGGTGGGGGGACATTTGGAGTGAAATATACATTTATCAAGAAATGTGGGTTTGGTAGCGTGGCTGGATAGTCGAGAGTGGGAAGGGTGAACGAGACATATGTCGGTCGTTTTGAGCTGTTGAAAAAGAAATATTTCGCTGTGCCATCGAATGAGAACTTACAACGGTGGCCGATTGGAAGTAGCTGCAGCGTTAAGCTTAGGTCATTGCGCACACATTTTTATTATTTTTAAAGTAAGTCATTAAAAATTGTAGGACTGTATTTAATTTAATTGTCACCTGTGTCTGCGGTTGAAATGCACGCAGTAATACCTACATGCAGTAATGGTAATGACGAAAGAATTATATATTTCTTTTTTCGTCTTAATTAAAGCATGAATAAATGACTATAGTTTTCGAAATGACTATAGTTTTGACTGAATGAAAATGAAATGACTATAGTTTTCGAAATTTAGGCGAAAATAAAATTTAAATATACTTTTTCGAAACTTTGGCTCGGTGTGACACGCTGATATTTGTTAGCGACCATTCAACGCTATGAAATGTGTTATTTCGCGTTTCGAAAAAAATCAATATTTATGAAATCGAATTATTAAAAAATATTTCTCATTTTCCATGAGGCTACGTGTTAAAATATCATTGAATTTCCAAAAAAAATCATTAAAATGATTTTTTGTACATTTATCTATATTTAACGCTAATATAACTAAATAACAGTTATGCAACGTTTCACGAAAACCTTTTCACTGACAAAAATCACTCCATCTGCTTTCAACGACAATACGTTGTTAGGGGTGAGGACGTAGAACGATTAAAGTTTAGAAGACAAACAGACGGTTTAAACGTCCAACTATAAAACTTCACGCCTATTATTCAGCAAAATTTTCATGCTTTGTGGGCATCCAGTAGGATCGGTCCTTGTCTCGACATAATTACTGGAGACGGTAGGACTTCTTTTCTTGAGGACGTTCGGTGGTTTCACTCAACTTAAGAGAATTCGACGAAACTTGCTGGAAGCATTACTTATGTTGTCTTGAATCTACCTGATTTTTTTCAGAATTATTTACCGCAGATTACTTAAGATATTTCATCGAGAAGTGGACAAAAATTACATGGGTTCTTATGGGAACACAAGGTGCGAGTAGCCTAATTCATCAAAAAGAACTTTTTTCTAGTTAGAATAGGAAAAACAAAAATAATAAAAAGTAAGTATATCAAATGATTTTCATACATTATTCTATTGATGATTTAAATTACTTTTGTTTTTCTTATTCATAGCTAGAAAACGTTCCTTTCGCTGAATTAAGCTAGTCGCACCTCACGTTCCCATAAGAACCCATGTAGTTTCATGCCCACTTCCACATCAAATATCCTAAGAAATCTGCGGTAAATATTTTTGAAAAAATTCAGGTAGCTTTAGGAAAACATAATTAATGCTTCCAGCAAGTTTCGTTGAATTCCCTTAAGTTAAGTGAAACCACCGAACGTCCAAAAGTAATTGAGCGTTATTTTCACCTTTTAACGTTGCCGTAACTAAGTTCGTGTTGAATTTTGCGATCCGTTGCGTTCACTTAAATTCTTCTGATTTTACGCCCATATGCCCAATGAGCGCATAAAGTTTACGAATTTTTCATGAACAGACTTCGCATTTCCAATTGTTTCTGGCTTTACTTCGTGTTATTTCAGTATATTTAAAATAATTAAAACGCTTTTTATTGCCACACAGTAGTTTAATAAGTGAACCGCGATTTCAACGCAAGAGAGTCATCAAAACTGCGCAGTGTTGATAAAATGACGGTATTGCTTTGATCCTACGGTCGACTAATTAAATTACCCCGTTTTTAAATGTAAACCCCGTTTTAAATAAAGTGTTTTTAAATGGTTTCAATTCTCCCATTTCACTCAACTGACTACTGATCGCCAATAAGCGTTTACATTTTACGGGTGTTTATTATGGCAACCTGAGGGATATTACTTATTCCCTTGGTCATTTAACTTGCCTTGCCAACACGGTGCTTTCATTTCTTTCGGTCTTTTGCATTATCTTGCTCAACATTCCTTATGTTGTTAATATCCTATTTAACCTGGTATTTTCAACGTTTTCTTAGCCTTCAGGGGTGTCTTCGTCTCTCTGTGATTTAAATGCAGATTACTTTTATCATGACAACTTCTAAACCTCTGATGACATGGAATTGCCCACCTTAATCCATTGGTTTCACCCACCCAAGTAATTAGTCAAAAATGCTACAAACAATTCTGACACTTTATAAGGTGCTCTATATAAATCTCTATTTAGTTATTTCTATATTTATTTTTTGTTCCCTTGCTGTTTCATATATATTTCCTCCTTAATACTATATTTCTGAAAAACACCAAACATTTCTTTGCATCTTTCGTTAAATTCTGTGTTTCATTCCATAAAGTAAGACTGATTTAATGCATAGGTTAAAGAGGAGAATAGCTGGCACCATACAGTAAGAAAGCACGGGAGAATATTTATTCCAATAAAATGCGCAATCGGCCATATTGAATGGATCAGGTGTGTGTAGTTTGAACAGGGAAAATTTAGGAAAGTAACAAGAAATGCTCGCGGTAGCATAAAGATTTGTCCAGAAAGATGCAAAATATAAATAATTATAAAATAGGCCCTGGATTATTCATAAAATAAAAAGTAAATGTTGCGGGTGATAACCATATTAGGTGGATAATTTATCAGGCATAAATTTTGTGCATCAAAGTGCCATCTAATAATCTTCTTTAATCTATGCTCTAAGGATAATTTAACAGAAAACCTACGGCGATTGCTGTTCATATTGGAATTATTTTCCTTGCATACTTGCTCAGTCAGCATCCTTGCTTACTCAGCATCGTAAATTAGGTAACTACAGATGTGTTATCGGAAATGCGTGCTGCTACCCTGGTACTGCGATTAAGGCATAACTGTTCGAATCCCGAGACTAGTACCAACGTGAGCCACCGGAAGCCCTTATTCTTTGACGCTAGTGTGGGATCAACTGGGCCCTGGCCTCATTTCTTTTTATGAATCTCTCCCCCTCCCCCCCCCCTCAATGACGTGGCAAGCTTCCAGTGATGTTTTTGATTCGAATTTTCGCGGCTGAGACCGTGAAATCCTCGGATTAAGGCTCCGACCGCCTGCGAGGAAAATAGTTGAAGCCGGACGATAGTTTGATGAGTCATCAGACACGTGACCCGCGTTGTTTAAAAATAACAGTTTTTGTTAAGAACGACAAAAATGTTTTATGTTCTTTATTACGGAGTGGAAACTTACGTGTTTAACTATGTAAAAGTATGTATAACATATTCTTGGATAAACACGAATTTCCTCAAGTTCCTCTGGATACAATTAATCAAGGATGTTCCGTGTATAAAAAAATGCCACGTGATTATTTCAGGGTACCCTCAAAATTTGTATTGAAAATATTTATATACTAAGCATTACTAAAAAAAACAATAGCAATGAGAATTTTTTAGGATAAGGAAAGCAAAGCTGGTTATAAAAGTAGGGTAGCACAGACTTTTAACAATTAGAACAATTTAATTACCCAGGTAGTACGCTAAAGGAAAGTGGGAAAAGTGGCAAAGACATTAGGAAGAGAATTGCAGTAGATAGCGAAAGAAACGTTCAGCAATGGGAGGGATCTGATGATGGGGACCTTAAGTAAGGATGTAAAGAAGTGGCTGGTGAAGATTTTAATGTGGAGTGTAGCGTTGTATGGAGCAGTAACAAGGACTCCGAGAAAGGAAGACGTGACTAGGATGTGCGCGTTCGAGATGTGGGTGTGGAGGAGAATGGAGGAAGTGCGGTGGACGGAGAGGCAGACAAACGAGGATGTTGTTGGCATGGTGGGTGCGGGAAGGAAAGTACTGGTAGAGATTTGAAGGAGACAAAGTAGGTGGTTGAAAGAGGTAATGAGGGGCGAAGGGTTACTTAAGTAGGCCGTGATAGAGGATGTTTGGTAAGTGTGAAAGGGGAAGAAACAGAATAGGTATTATACACGGGGTGAAGGAGAGTCTGAAGAAGGCTAAGAAGAAGAAAGAATTATCACAGGTAGATACGGTCCTGCACAGGTAAAAATCGAGAGGATTTTTGGTCACTTCTATCTACACCTGCCTTAACCTGAATGTTACCGTAATACTAATGATTAGATAGACTCTTCTCACAATTGGGAGTTGCTTCAGTATATGCTATCACATCCGAAATTCACAATTATAATAAAAATCACAAAGTAATTATAACCATTATTACATGGAACATTTTGATATTAATCAATTTAAGTAATTTAGCCCATTACGACTACTTCGTGGTGCTTAGCAACCAATACTATGAGCGGTTTACACAGGATTCCTTTTATTGTTCTTATAGGTGATACATATATATATATATATATATGTATCACCGAAATAAGTTGTCAAAATCACTATATTAAATGTTGTTTTTCCTCGTATATTTCCTTAGCCGTAAAATGTTTAAATTGTTTACGTCAGGTTTCGTTGACTGTTCTATTTTACGGTACGCATCCTTATAATTAGTTGGCAAAGTTGCAACATTAACCCCATTTTGTTCTTTCTCCAAATTCTCTTTTGTGGCAGTAGAGCTGCCAATGATGGTTTCGCTTCACGTCGGATTTCGTGGATTTGTGTTGACACGCTTTTAAGTGCTCTTTTTTTTCTAAACACAAATGTTTTGAGTGTCGTAAGCTGTCCTCCTTCCCGGGCGGCTTGGACTCAAAAGTTGTCACTCGTACCCTTATCACGCTTCGGTGCCAGTCACTAATGTTCCCGCCCTCCCCTCTCCCTTGTCCCCAAACCCTCCCCCCCCAAACCCTCTTTCCCTTCCCTCCCTTACCTCTCTCCCTAAGGGCTTGTTCGTGGGAAAAATTAAAGACAACATGAGGCAGTTTGAGCGAGATATCTCCCTAGTCATAATGGAGATCATATCCAATTTAATTTGTTTCAGCGTCTCCATAAAGTATGAAGTAAATATTGTAATAATAATGATGCCAAAATATAGTTTTGTGTGACAAAAATTCTCAGTAATTAAATAAATATAACAAATAAGACTAATTTGACCAATCTTTTTCACGCCATATGGTGAAAAAGCCTTCAAAACGGAAGGTTTTTTGCGACTGTAAAAATTTCTGGGGTGAGTAATTGATTATATTTTATAAATAATTAAGAATACATACAAACTACACACCATTAGTTCTTGACGAAATCTAGGAGTTAGAAATGCCTAATTTTTTTAAATATTCTCCCTCTGGATCGCACAGCCGTAATCTATTTCATGCAAAACAGCTTAGGTATATTTAAGGCAAATTGCTCGAGAAGTAGTGTGACAAGGGGTTTAAATTTTGACATCATTGGAAAGATGGGAGATTTTTCGTTAAAATTAAGTCAAATTCAAGGGGAAGTGATACTTTACTCAAACTACCGTAAGCGAACGCTAGAATCCATTTTTCGTGGATTTCCAGCCCCTTTCCGGCAATGGTGGCGTTAACGGACCAACCTAGCACGAAACCCATGTTGGGTCACGGAAAATTCCAGCATTCTATCGCTCAAAATTAAGATAGAAATCAATATTGATAATAATCGGTTGTATTTTACCGTGAACATGCGGGATTCTGACATTCTAGAGTTTCCACAACGGTCCCATTCATGTTTCAAATGAGCCATTCGCTTTGAAATAGGTGCGAAGAGTTTCACCCTTTTAACTACAATTAGAGCAATTTTTATTATAAAAACAAATCACTTTCTTAGAAAACGGCTGCATCTTCGATTCTCAAACTGTTACGATGTAATACCTGTTGTTTTTTTTTCAATTTAAAGTCCCAGGTTAGAAGAATGAAAAGTAACAAGGTACCAAGCGCTCAAAGCTGTTTAACACGCTCACTAAACCGCAACAAAAATTAAATAAAAGTCCATCTATGGTGAAAAAAAATTTTAACGTTCATCTAAAAACAAAACTATCCTTCATATACCTTTCATCTAGTAAATTTGATTCAGTTTCCTCATTTTGAAGATAGAGCAATTAAAACTCCAGTATCTCGGCTTTTTATGCAGGCAGTAGACTGTGGTTGGAGACAAAGCGAGGAAGCAAAGTATTTCGCCGCCAATCTACTAAACGACATTGAAATTTTAAAATAAACAAATTGGACGATGAACACCAAGATATGTTGTCATAAATGCAGTGCAGTAAATGTATCAGTGCAGCAAATGGGAAGGAATTCCTATCTGCGCTAATTTTTATCGTGAGCGCTGTCGAGTCGTCACGTTTAGTGCTTCAGTTAAGTCCGAGTTTATTTTGTTTTCTATAAGCTTACTCGTCCAAACGTTCCTTCCCGAAAATCTCAAGTGACTGCTGCTTGGCGACCATTCACGTTTGACGCAGTCCCTCCAAACTGAGGCAGGACCTTCTCATCATACATTCTCCGCACGGGGCATCGTGCATTTATTGCTCCAGGGAAGCCGGCATGACCTGAGCTTTCCTTTGGTGCCGTCTTACGGTTACTTCAAGCCTCTCAATAGTTCTGCTCGGTCTGACAGTGGTTTCGAAGGTAAAATGACATATAAGTCATTTAATTTATATTCTAGTTAATTAATTATAGATAAAAGTGTTCTCTCTTTAATGTGAACTACAAAATACTTCCTTTTCACGCTGTTTTTTTGCAAATTTAATTTGAATGTGCGCATGGCGTTGAATGAATGAATGGACGAACTTTAAGAATGATAGTTTTATTTAATCTAAAATAAATCCCATTGTAGCGAAAAACTGTACGAGAAGTGGATTATTTCGGGGAGTTTAATGGTAGTTAAATGTTGGCAACTGTCCAACATACGTTTTGTAGTTGTTAGCAAATTACTGCAGTCGGTAATTTAAGTCAAAATACTTTAATCCATTGTAAATGGCGCTGCTGTCGGCAGTTGGTATAACTGTAAAATCTAACACTGGATTGGTGCCTTAATTATATCACCATTTAATTTTCTTGGAGAATTCACCTCTTAAAAACGTTTTTCGCGCAAATGGCATTTATATATTACGAAGAAAACTGTTATATTTACCCTTGTTTTACCCATTCTTGCATTTAACACCGTTTTATTTCAAGTTTGATTTGCAAAAAAATAACGAGGAAAAGTATAATTTTTTTGTCCGTAACAAACAGAGGACACGTTTTCCTACGCGTAGCTAGGAATGAGTTAAATTGCATTTGGATAATTTTCTTCTTTATCACTAAGACAGCCCGCAATCATCCATTGATCTTGGAAATAGTTATTACATGGTGGAGTAGTTTCCGCGTGCTCACGTAATATTTTTCGGAGTACACTTTTGACAGATGTCATAACAACGAGGAAAATCACTTCGCAAGATCACAGTGAAGTCTTCCTCTTGAGGGAAGTTTAAACGACACATTTTTATAGCTCTTCGTTGTTTCTGACGCATGCCAAGTGGATTGAGTTATAAAAAGTCCTCTGCCCGTTGAATTTCAATGACTAGCAGGGACAAAAGATAATGAACCTTTATTCTAAGGAAGTGAGCAGATAATTCGAAAAAAATCCCGCAAAAACATTTTCAAAGGAAATAAAGGGTAAAGCGTACGATTGGAAAGATGATGTACGGAAATGTATAGAAATGTTTGTACAGAGTCGAATGGTGGGGGTAAGTTGGATAAAAAGGACTAAGAATGAAGTATCAACGTTTTCCCGCTCAATTTCTTGTAATTCCATGATTAGAAATTGAATAAAATTTTCAGGACTCCACAAAAATTCTATCATGGCGCTGAAGTCTGGTTCCCTCACAAACAACGATGACATCTTTAGGTACTTTCGTAGATGGTACGCAAGTACTTGAAGATGTTTCGCATATGAGTACCTGAACTTAGCATCCAATTGTAAGTGACGAAATTTCTAGAACCATGATTAAGTATTTGCGAAATCCTATGAGTTATAATAATTTCTTAACGGGGAAGTCATAGAGATGGTTGTTGAGGAATGGACATTGGTAACGGAGGTTCGGAGGATATAGCGAAAGAGACAAGATGCAAGGCAGATTGATTTTGGAAAATCATTGAGAATCGCACTAGCAATAGGGTAGTTGAAGATGAGCCTGTTCAAAAAACCTAACCATTAATTGTTAATTGATATGCACTCTACATTATCGTTTTGATACAATGGTTTTTATCCAATTATGTTTTACTGGTAAATGTTAGAATGCGGGTTGTGTAAGGTTGTTGACGGGATTGTTGTTGTGGAGGATATATTGAAGTACGATTGCATCCAGCTGCTATTCCAGAGGGTTATGAGAAGTAGTTATTCTTTGGAACATGTTGCGTTTCCTTGAGAATCTCGTGTAACTACAATTGGGTACGTGAGATTTTATTTTGAAATTTATTGTAATTCCAAATAACTGTGAACGAAGAAACCCGCTCAGATGCGAGAAGAGCTGACTAAATAGTTTTCCGAATCGGTCCAGGATCTTTTAGAAAGAAAACCAAAGCATCGTTCCGCGTAGATATATAAAAAAACACGCTCGGAAGGCGAGGAAGCCGAAACGGGATAAAACCACAAGATGGGGGTAGAATTTTATTAAAAGCTCCGAATAGGGATCATTTTCTCAGCGAAGAAAACGAAAACTGGGCCACTCGCTGCATCATCACCATGGCTGGTAGGAACGGGAAAAAGGTGGGAGATAGAAAACGAGGAGAAAAATGAGTGTGTATCGTTTCGTGAGAGGGGGACTCTTTTGTGGTGAGGTAGGCGTGGATGGAGAAAGGGAGGTGTTTATTTTTTTTGGGTGAATTTCCACGGGAAATAATAGATGAGGAGGTGGCAACGGTGGAACGAAGCTGGCAGGTGGGTTTAGAGGAGGACTGACTGACTGTGGAAAGATAGGGGAACTAACGATGGCGTGGGAGAGGATTTCAATTCCGACCTGTTTATACACTATCATCGATGTCGTCCACCCACCCGCAGGTACGTGGGTGCAAATGGTAAAGGATGGATGTAGAAAAAAAGCCCCAAGGCCCACTTTCACTAAAAATGTGTTTTTTTTTCATATTTAAACAATTCTTATTTTTATCATGCCCATTGCATTGTGACTTGTTCTTTTTCAAGCACTTCCTTACCCTCAATACCTAATGGACAGTTCTTAAATGGTTAATATTAACCACAAGATGACAGAACCTGTTCGTTAAGTTGATTTTAACTGAAAGTTCGGTTAGTGTAGTTACTTTACCCCTGACTGTCGGCTAGTTGACTCTGGCGTTATCGATTACTTATTACTTATCGGAAAACTTATTACCTTTGTTGACATACCGAGAAAATATTTAACCAAAGATGATAAAACCAGGACCTATATTGTTGTAATCCTTTTATTGACTTGCTAGAAATTGAGGCTAAAAATAAAAGTTAAGTGTATAATAACTCTGTTTAGTTTGATTTAAAATCCGTGAAACAATTCTTTCGTCAGAACAAAATAGAAGAAATTTACAAAAATTCCCACTAAGAAACTAATTGCCATGTTTGGTGATGTCCCCTGGAATTATGGCGTCTATGCTGGTTATTATAGCATTCATGACGGGTGGCAGGACTTGCACAAATGCACACAATCCAAATAATGTACCAGACCTTTAGAAAGTGCACATTGGTTGGAAAAAGGCCAATTCTAATAATACCCACAGGAAATAGTATAATTTTCAACCAGAGATTATAAAATTGGGTCTAAGTGAATTTAAACGTTTTACGTGAAATTAACGTGACGATATATGAGCGTTTATAAACATAATAGAGCGAAATGAACGCCATATATTCTTAAGTGATGAATTGTTGACGAAGGTAAGTTTGGTTTGCTGAATTTTTAGGGAGGCGACGGATAACTATAATCACATGCGCCATTGAGTGAGTTGGTGAGCGCCATTGAGGATAGGTGAGTTATTTGGTAAGGGAAATTTTTGAGTGAATTATTTTGTGCAGTGGAGAAAAGTTGGAGAAAAAACCTGTCGTCAGCTTAAGGTAATACCCTCAACGAAAGGTGCCAAGGAGTTATGAGTTTTAAGGTCCAATCCGACGAACGGAGTACCACACCTTTTAGCGTTCTCATCATTGCACTCCTAGTTTAAGGGTCGGAATTCCACTGAAAAATCTCCCATACGACCCTCAAGATTCAGCTTTTCGGAGAGCTGTCCCATCGAAGAAATTATATACTCCATAAATCCCTCAAAAATTCTCCATTTTTATCTCAACAACCCCTTCACAACCAATAAACAAAGAATAGACAATAAACAAAACCGACTATACACAAACACAAATTTATAGTTTCCTATTAAAGTTAAAAGCACCAATATTTTTTATTCAAGACATTCGTTCGATTAGCGTTGCGTAGATATTCGATAATTTTATCGGTTGAATAAGTGGTCTCATTACTTACTGGGCCTGATTGTAGGCGTTCATTATTTATGACATTCATAACAAGCCAGGATGGCAGATGTGCTTCACTTGGAGGCGTAATTACCAGAGAAAAGAATGCTGATGGAACGAATGACGAGTTAATTTGTTAATACTGATTGTTTTTAATATGCATGAGTGAATTTATTCATAAAATAAACACAAATTTATCTAACGACAAGAGAATAAACCAAATGGATCGAATGAAAAAAGCACTAAGAGAACGAAAGCTGTGCTACTCATAACCTTAATAAATCAATTAGTTGCATGACAGAATCAAAGCAAACTTTGTCAATTTTACAATGGATTTTATTCAATAAGACCGGTTTCATCGCATAAGCGACATCTGCAGGTCAAGTCCTGACATGAAGATGTCGCATATGCGATGAAACCGGTCGTATTGAATAAAATCCATTGTAAAATTTACAAAGTTTGCTTTGATTCTGTCAATATGGAATTTTACAAAGTAACGCCTGAGAATATTGCATTAGTTGCGTAACTTTATGGGGCTCTTTGGTTTCGATTCCATTGCAAAATGTTTGTGCAACCGGCTTCAAGTTCATGACTACAAAAATTATTTCTTTCCCGCGATTCCCTAAGTTGCAGCGTGAACGCCTGATGATTGGTTACGTTGGTACTTGTGGTGGTTGACTGAACTGTTGATGGGCTTTTTTCTTGGAGGAGAGGGGTTGAGGTCAGGGGTTTTTGAAAGGGAGGTGGGAGAATGTAGGGGGCGGGGCGGGAAGGGGAGGGGGTGAGTTAGGAAAAGAAAGGCAAGGGTAGAATGGGGGGGGGAGGAGTTTCCCGGGCTCTTTTGAGAAAGAGAGTGGGAGCGTAGAGAAAAATACTGAATTCTCCTCTCTCTCTCTCTCCCTCTTGGGTTCTCTCCCGCAGATGGGGGGAGGGGGAAGACGAATTGATGTCTGGCGGTGGAGGGATAGAAGTAGAAGAATAAAAGGGGATCCCTTTTCTTGCGGCCGGGAAGGTCCCTTGGTTGAGTAAGAGTAGATGGTGGTAGGAGGTTAGGGCGGAATGCCAGAAAAAGTGGAGGGATACCGGGGGGGGGGGGGCGTTTCTGTTGTGGGTGAAGACGATGATGAAGATGGTGAAAAAAAGAGGGAGGACACCAGTGGCCTTATTCAGTAAGGACTAGCGGTGGCACTAAAAAAACACAACAGTTCCATTGCAACTGTTTCGCAACCGAAACAGTCTGAAAACGAAACAGTTCCGCGAAATACCCTGTTGTGGACAATTGCTAGATGCACACCAAACAACAAGCGATCGATCGGTGCTGCTAGAGCATGGCTGGTAGTTCTTTATTCTATATAATAAGAAATATTTCATTTAAATAAAGTGACAGTTTCATTTGGATTCATGAAAGATAGGTACTTCACAGTTCTAATTCTATCTGCAACCACGGGCGGACATCTACAAAATACCCTGCAAGCCACCTCAGGGGTGTGTGGCAGGGGGTGAGTAATCACCAACATGCATTACACTATACCCTAGAGTTAGTGTAACTACGACTAATTATGCATTAGCATAAATCGCTTATGCTTGTCACGAGGCGAAGCCTCACAAGCATGCACTTCTACACTACAGATGTTATCACAATGGTAAGGGACCGTCAATATACATGTGTTGGCTGAACATGACATGTTTTGTCTGAATAAACCAGCAACCGCCTGCAACAGATTCAAATCCAACAAATTGTAGCTTTAACCTGTTGTTTTGCAACAGTTATTCGAAGCAGTCGTCTGACCGAAATAGTTACGGGTGCAGTCGTTTCGCTTCGAAAACACTTTATTCCATCACTAGTTAGGACTCAACGAGGTCTAACCTCGGATAATCCGTGTTTGTGTAACTTCGCCGCTCTCGGCAAAATCTTAGCTTTTGAATGGCCCCATTTGAAATTTCCCGGGCTCGTCAGTGACGAAATTTTAACGTCAAAGCCTCGAAAATTTCAAATTGGGTCATTCAAGTCAACTTAAGATTTGCTGGAGGCGGTGACGTCACGTAGACGGATTTCCCCAGGTTTGACTGTCGATTCCTTCCTGGATAAGGGTCAAGGGCCGGCCAAAGGGAGGGCAAAATAACTACTCCATTAATGATTCACTGTGTTTCTGCTTATAGACCAAAGTTGAGAATCCTTCTATTAGACACGACCTCATTCATGTAAGTTACTTTCATTATAGGTATAGCGAAACTTCATGGCACTCCACAGCGGAGAGTTTGAGTTTACAGAGGGTGAGTTAAGCGTTGAAGAGCGTTTAGAGGTACCGCAGGGCTCATGTGGGGACCTATAGAGAGAACCAAAACATCTTCAGTATTCTTCTCTTGCATGTGCTTGCAAGTAGTGCTTGCAAGTAGTACTAGCTATCGCTTGCAAGACTTCCATGGTATGGCATTATTTTTCGACAAAATATTTTCGAAACTGCACGCTGAAGCCTTAGCCTTTGTAGCATTCACCAAACGAATACAAGTTGCAAATTGGAAAGTAAGTACTCCCATAACTCCTTTTCGAACAAATATTTTGTTCACGCAAGCGTTCATTGCCTCGATCTCTTCTCGTATGAAATTTGGTTGCTTGCCCTCTCAAGCATGACGCAGTGGATGTTTTTGAACCATATTCTGTAAGTTTCCTTTTTTTAAGGAAGGCGACAGTTGTTTCTTCGATAAAAATAATTTTTCATAGAATGCCTTCTTAAGCATGTCAACGCACTAAATGCTGGGTCAATTATATTTTTGTCTGTTTTCATACACAATACAAGAATACAGACACATTTCTACAAACACAGCAACAGTTCAGGCGCGTATTTCTATTAAATTCGTGAAAATTCAATGCATGAATTCCCTTAAAAGCGCACATGACCTCTCGATTGCGCATGAAGACCGCTTACGACAGTAATACCATGCCAAGTCTACAGATAGATTCGGTTTCATTCAGCGATCAGACTTTTAAATGGTAACATATTATACATAGTTAATTAAATGTTTAGCTCAGAATAGGAACTGAGGCCTAGGCACGAAGGTGGTAGGTAGTTCCAACATAAAGGAATATTGAACTTCTTCCATACATATTTCTCCAATGGCCGTAAAATATATGCACCACTCGTCAAAAAAATTAAATACTTACTGTGTTGGTTTGCGGGAATGAGGTTCCACAACAGGGACCAACCACAGCCTCTCCACCAGAATACCCTCCTGTGGTAGTTTACGGGAAAATAATTTCCTCGCCAGGGACTACCACAGACACACACACACAACCCAATTGGAATCCTTTGTAGGCTAATGAGACCTAGCTAAGGATTCCTGGGTTAAAACCTGGGATCCTTCGGAGAGCTGTAGTGACTCTACTAAGGCTGCCAAGTTATTAACACAACCACACACGCAATCACACGAAACACTCACTCACACACACAGCAGGGCCCCAGATTTCTGGGAGAACAGCTCAAAAAGAGCGTTGTCAAACAAACAGGGAACGAGGGTGAAATTCGTATACGCGTATTTCGACCACAAAGTGGTCCTCTTCAGCGAGCTGAAGGGAAAAACACTAGCAACACGAGGTTGAAAGTGAATTCATTCATCTATAGAGGCCGTAGAGCTCATCTACCTTGATTCTTCCATACAGTTTTTGCTGAATAATACATTTGGAAATCTAGTCACCTTAAGAACGATATTTGATATATTTTTCTGACTGCGGCACGCCGCGCCAGTTCACAGAGTGAAAATTACCTTGAACTGTTCATTTTCTTTTAATTCCAAACTCCTTTGGGATTTTTTCTTTTTCCTTCGTTCAAATTGAAAGAAAACCACCGTATAAAATCTCATTTTACTATGATATTTTCGTTTCACTTTCTACGCCCTGCATCGCGAGTTAATCTCTTCTTCTGATTGTCACATAAGAAACTAATTTCTTTCTTGTTTTCGATGTCTGCATTGGGTTCTTATTATTTTTTTGTGTTTTTTGTCTCTCTAATACAAATATTCGCACGCTAGCCCGACTGAACTCAAAAAATGGTCACAGTGAGGTATGAGTGTAGTGTCGATCTCGCATGAGTGGAATTACGCTTAGAAGGCGTATTGCATGTGACAACTCCTTCCACGAAAGTAATTTGATTTAACGTACAATCATGTTTAGTGCAATGGCGAATGGTATAATTATAGTGAGTTTGACAGTTGGTGCATGACTCTGGTGTGGAATGTCACACTCCCTGTTTGAGTCGGCTTGCAGGTTATCACTTAGAGCAGGGGTCTCCAGATGTATCGTAACGAGGGCCACAATGGATATAGGTATAGCAAAACTTGGTGGCACTCATCAGCGGATAACTAGAGATCACGGAGGGTGAATCAAGCGTTTAATGACCGGGAAAATGTACCGTAGGACTTCCGGCGGGACCTCAGGACAATTTGCCCCTTTATCCCACATCTCTCATATGTTTTCTTCTCTTTTGAGTCATGCTCTTCGCAAGCAAGTGCCACCAAGTTTTGCTATGCCTATACTTGAACACTTTCCAGTGGGACGTAGTAAAAATAAATAAATAGAAAACTCTAGATATGAGTTTTATCGAAATCAGAAAATTTTATTAACTAATTACAGAGAATGTGAAATTAAATTATTGCATATTGATGACGACGAGCACTACCAGTAAATTCCCATATTTTCATCACAAAACCATTAATATGAATGATTTTTCCGTGTTTTTGCTTATAAAATCTTATTAAACAGAGATTTAAATTTTGAAATGCTAATTACTTACAAGTATAGCGACTATCCAAACAAAAATTATGCGGCGCATTTCCGCATAATTCTTCTGTGGGCCATATGTGACCCGCGGGCCGTACTTTGGAGACCCCTGGCTTGGAGGTAGACAAGACATCAGGGGCTGCGAAAGAATTAAATCCTCGCGTGTAGGAACATGCTTCATTTTCACGTGTTTGATCTTCTTCGTTCCACCTTCCGCTCTTTTTAGGCGTCGGCCCACGATCCGCCATCGCTTAGTAACCTCGGTTATTACGTCAGTCAGATGGCGAGTGTGTGTACGAGTACAAGTGGATGAGTTTGCACTCATAACCGCGGGGATGAGAGGAAGTAAGTCGTGGGTGAGAGAGTATGGCGTGACAGACCTTGGCAATGGAAGGAGGGATATGGAGATTTGAGGAGTTCGCATTCTGCTTCTGTCGCGGAAAAAGATTATGTATACCATTGAGGTGAACTAGCGCGCATAACAGGGTATACTAGTCACTTGAACTATATGGGTATTTTAAAAAAAAACCCCATAGTTGGCAGATCAGTCGTATTTTTTTTATGAACAGTTTCACCCCACCCAACAAACAAGCACGTTTTACGTGATTGTCGGCAAAATCTCGTACAAAATGTAGGACATGATACTTCGACGGAAAATTTTACCGGGATCGCCAGCCATCAATTATAAAACAGACACAATCTTCCAATCGAAAATATGAGAAATGGCCACAGCGATGGAGTTATATCGGCGAAAAAAATCGAACCAGTCCGTTCTCCTTTGACATCCGAGGTCGGAAAAGGCCGATATGCGCATTCACAATCCACTTCGTACCACGAAAAGCAGTGATTATCTCATTCGAAATGGGTGTATAAATAACGCGAACTGTATGGAGTGGGAAGATCGGTTGAAGCATAATTACAAAGTACAAAAATGGAGAGTCAAGCTCGTGGGTATAGGGGGAACGTAGGAGGACCAATCGAGAGAGGTGGAAGCGGTGGAGACAGGAGTGACGTAATAATAGAGCGCCCTTCATGCGTCAGAAAAAAGTGAAATATATAAGATACATCGGAGATATGGCGATAATACCCAGGAGGTTCCCTCTGCTCGACTAAAGTGTATGGAATTATTAAATCGGCGTCAAATACGAGTGATTTCGAAATTTTGGGAGTAGTCATCGCCCAATCCGCCTCTTATACGGCTTACACGAATGCGAAGGGATAGAAAAAAAACACTTTTGTTCGGATTTTGACATTTACATTCCCATAATCCCCCATTCCGCCCTCGAGCCGAACCGATGTTTCTACCTAATCACTTGATCAATCCTTCCCGCTAAAAGGGGCTTCATAACAGTATAATTAGACCCGTCCGCGTATAAGCAATTAATAATGCAAGAGATGAGGAGGCGTTATGTTGCCGGGGTGAATGATTGTGACCACTTCCGGCACGGAGCCGTGACCTCGTAGGGAAGGGAGTGGGGGCAAAAAGCTAGAAGACGGTTTAGGAAATGTTCCCATAAGACAACCTCGGTGATTTTAATTCATGAAAGCCCTCGACGAAGGATTGCTGACGGAAGTGTTGGCTCAAGGTGTATATCTGCTGCTTACATCATTCGCAAAAGGGCAGCTGAGAAAGTTCTGGGACCGGTACCGATATGGGCGATAATTACGAAATATCGGAACATGACTTTCCCGAAAAATTTGAAATTGTTGATTCAAGATGTGTAAACTTGGTAAACGACTGACATCACTGATGTCAATAATGTTATCAAAGAATGTTTTTATGTGTTAATCCCATCTTAGTTCATTCATCTCTTCTATTCACTTTGGAAATCAAACCTCCTCCCCCTTATTTCTCATCAGTAATGTTATTATGTCATAATGCTTCTACTTCTGTCACTGCTTTTTCTCTATTTCCTCTCCTTCCCTCCCAGTCCTCTTGAGTTGTGTATATGAGAACTGAGAATCTTAGACATTGTACGTACCTTGATATTGACCATGATTGTCGAAACTATGGTCGGAAATAAAATAGTGTGAAAAATTCAAGGCTACAAATTAATTTAATGGCGAGGTCTTTGTATCGTATATTTAATAGTTACGTGTTTATTCCTCGTATGACCATCCAGTTAAATATTAAATAACATGTTGTAAACACGTTAATGTAAATGTAACGTAAGTGTAAATGCTAAATAGAAAACTACAAAAATCAGTTATTGTTTTGCGATCATGCATCTCAAGCAAATACAGTACAGACATGAGTGAATGCAAGGGAAAGTGAATACGTAAGAATGTATTGATAATGCTGGAAAATTAAATAAAACAGAATCTAATTGGGAATTTCGTAACGTATAGTGAGATTTTATGTAAATAAAGAAACTCGGGTATACTTTTATTTCACAAAGGACCTTTGCATGCACAGTATTGAGCATATAATGGTCCACTGTATTTGTATTTACAAAAAAAAATAATGTAAGTTTCACCAATGTGTCGGAATAAATAACTTTTTACTCATTCTTTTAAAATAATAGTTCCCCCTCCTATTTATTCGTGTGGTTATCGCTAATTGTAAATGCTGTAGCTGGACTTAATGGATGATGGAACTCTTCTCCAAACTCTTCTCCTTCTAACTTCAAAACTAAAGGGCGTGTCCCCCGAAAATTGACGACATTGCTCCTAGTCTATAACTACATACTTTCTTTATAGGTTTCCGGGCACTGAAACGTTGGCTTCACGCCGACCCTGGCATTTCTTAGGGCGGTGGCCCAACCCAGTTCAGCTCGTACGAGAATGAATGCTTCTGGTCAAGGAGAGATGTTTTATTAGGGATGAACTCACGTATGCAGCCTACTCACCGGCGAACCGCGCCTCCAGGTATTTTTTTTATCATCTCGTCCCTGGACCCGAATGGCTTTTCAACGCGATACAAAGCGTGAACTTTTTTGAGAAGGTAAAACTCCCAAACCCACAGACGTGGTGCCTTCTTGAGAAAGAAAAGAAAAGTTATTCCCGCTGCATTGCTTAACACCATTCGATGGCTCATTCTACACTGAAATCTAGACGCGGAAACTCTTCGGGCGATGTTCTTGCCGAACTTGAGTGGTCAACGGAATCCGCTCATTGTTGCGTAAAGATCGAAATCTTCTTGTCTGAGTAAGTAGGTATCGCTTTTATGAGGCGTTGATAGCAGTTGTGGTGAGCCGTATTCGAACATGTAAATAAGCATTCGCGCTCATATTTTGTAGAGAGTGACGAAGCCCAGGGATGAAAATTTACGACCGAATTGTCATGGTATATAATGGAATGAGGGATGGAGTGAGGCTCAGGGGCAGGTTATAACACGGTTACGAATCTCTGGGATACGCAGAGACTTCGTGCCGAAAATGGTACCGCGTGATCGTTATCATTACTGTTTATTTATTCGCTTCCGACCATTTTGAGATCTGGTGCTGAGGCTTTTTCCAAATACGGTTGTACCTCGACTTACGAACCTCTCAACTAACGAACTTTTCGTGACACTAACTTTTCTCATATTCCACTCTGGCCTCTACGTATGAAATAAGTTTCGTGATATGAACCGTGATGCTTTGCTGATCCAACGTACCATAGATTACTAAATCCAAGCAAAAGTATAGTAGAGTTTCTTCAGAGGTGCGCACTTCCAGCAACACAAATTAATTTTTATTTTTTTCCTCAATTTCTTAAATTGAGGACGGATTGATTTCCCGTAAGTCAAATGGAAAACTGGGTCTCAAGATACGAACTTAAGACAAGAGCAAATTAAGTTCGCTTGTCCTTATACCACATATTGCATTCATATCTTTCTTCATTGGCCTATGGCACGCTTTATGTCTTAGGACTAAGTCCAATTGAACACATTAGTGGTCGTGGAACTCGTACTGGTTATAATGTCGGACATTTTATTAATTTATACTGGATGATTGGTGGTCCGTTGTCATTCACTGTTACACTAGAAGTTTGTTTATATATTTTTCAAAACATTCGTGAAACCCTGCAAGCTGATTGGCGGTTCGTCTTCACGGACGTAAATAACGATCAGTTCACGAATCATACTCGAATTGCATACTTAAATATGTAATAACTGAGAAGTTTAGTAATAAAAAACGTTTTTTGTCATTAATATTATTATCTTTCCTTCGCGCTTATTATAACTTCTCGAAATATCAAGTAAAATTCTAATATGATCTCTATTGTTCCAATAGCAAAAAATCTTGCACCACAAACTCCTGAAGCTTTTGATGCTCTATGTATACAATGGAATTAGAATTGGTTCAGTGGGTCACTTGATAACTCACCCGGTGAGATTAAAGCACCTTAGTCTGGCTCTTGAAGATAAAAACAATCAAATCGTGATAACGTCGTTTCATTTAGTCATGAAAAGAATCGTGATGTGCTCTTCGACATTTTGGCGCCAATATTAATTTGTCGGATTCCAACTGACCAGAATGCTGAGCTGGTTTCAGCATCTGTTATTGCAGGGGGAAGGGTATTTTGAAGTAGTTTTCAGTCGCTATCCTGAGGTTTCGTATAGCATTAAATTCGGTTTACTTATTTGGAAACTCTTAGTATTATCATAGAGTAAGCATATTATCATGGTTATATCATGTGATATGATTCACTGGATAGTAGGATATAAATTAATAACATTCTAAGCAGCTGTACCATGAACAATGAAAGCAACTTACCTTTCGCCTAATGCCTTAGATAAACTTACAGTGAAGCCAATAATTATGGATCCTAAACCGTTAGGCAACATAGTATTAATGTTAATCTGTCGTAAACTTGTAAGTTCATTCTTTTCAATGTCGGTAAACCAGACTGTCGTTTAGTAAGTTTGAGCGTTGTTTATGGGAGAGCGCAACAACAACGGTTACAATTACGACAAAATAATTGACCAGAGACTATCATACCGGGCCTTCAAGTTACCAGCAGACATAACTGTCGGAATAGGTAACACATCAGGTCGGATATTTCCTTGAAATAATCTGAGTTTATGAATTCAAAGAAATTTCCCCGTAGAGCAGTAGATAATGAACAATTTCTTCGATACTGCTTTTCATTAATGGCTATTTCCTGGACGAAGAGACGAGAAAATTCTTCAATGGAGTAAATTCTTCGTGATCAAAGTCTTGTTTTTTCTCTGTAGTACTTCCTTCTAAGTCCTTTAGACTGTCTTTTAGTTGACATAAGCGTTAGCCAGAGGCGAGAGAACCCAAATTGGTAAATTTACCGAAAACAAATGTTTAACCAGGCCTAAAGATAGTTTTAACCCAATTCAAGAGCTCACGATTGCCATTGGTTTAACACTTTTTGGCATTTATTTCCTCGAATTAATCTGAAATCATTAATCCGAAACGATTTCATTCTAGATCATTAAAGTTAGCACGATGTCTTTTGTCATTTCTTGCTATTTGCTGGACGAATAGAAGAAGAAATGTCGTCAATGGAGTTTATTCTTCAAGATCGAAGTACCAATACACGCACACAAACACAGACGAAAAAAGGGGACAGTGGAAATATTTATCCAACAGCTCTCAAGCGTGGGCATTCTGCGATAAGGATCGAATGCAGCTGCCCCGGTCCGACCGTGTTTTGCGATCCAAAGAAGGAGAAGTATGATACATATATATATACAAGCACTTCACAGCCAAAGCAGCTCGTACAAATCGGAAGATTTCGTTTCACAACTCACGTAATGAAGGAAGCAGAATTTGTCGTCCGGTTGCACCACATAGTAGCGTCGCGTGATCACCGGTTCCTTGTTGAATCAGAAGATTCGTGTTATCATATTTATTGTACTGGTTGTTGAATTTTCTGAAACGTATATTTAGAGCATCCTCTTATGTGGCAGTGAAGCAAGGATTATAACAGTTGCAGAGAAAAAAGACAGGAAGCAATGTAGATGTGCTGTTACCGAATAATAATGAAAATCAAACGGACGGAGAGAATCACTAACGGAGAAGTACTAAGAGAGGAGTTGGAGAGAAAAGAAGTATGATTAAAATTCTTAGATGATGTAGGAATGAAGCGGTTGGCAGAGAGTAGCTTGGAGAGCTGCTGCAAACCTATCTTCGGATTGATGACTACTGATGATAACTGCATGTTTGTTAAAGTAGCAGCATCCTAGTTTCTGGTCTGGCCTTGCATTGTTCTCCTGACTGATTTTTTTGTTCTAGCCTAGCGTCTAGGAAAGCGTACTAGGTTCGATCTAGAACGAGTGTTGCGTGTTTGGTGTGATATCACCCCGTGCCACGCGCCCTGGAGGAGACTTGATCGGTTTTCTTAGTAGATTTAAATGTCTATCTCCTCTCTTTGCGATAAAGAGGTGACCTTCCATGGTATGAGAGCTCGTTAGACCTTTCTTTTGACAGCGAGGATATTAATACGCTCCCTCAATTGAAATCCAGACAGAAATTTGACATTTTAAAATTGAAATCCAGATAGCCTCATTTTAAATACCGGACAGGATTAATGCAGTTGGAACCATGCGGCTAACACATTGAAATGCCTTCTGCGATGCGTTCGCCAATACAAAAGATCCTTGTAATTAAAAAGTCTTCTAATTTTACTCTCATTCGCAGCTCTTTACAGACATTTAAACGTAAGGAGTGTTATATATGTGTAATTACGGCCTCAAAATTGCCTGAAAATGTCCTGAAGCTCAGCTTGGATGCATACAAAACTCATTTCACTCAACACCATGCTGCAAATGTGCCCTTTTCAGGAAGGTAATCGACATTTTTTAGAGCCCTAACAATGACGTAATTTTAAAGTCGGAAAAATTTAATTAATATTACCATTTGAAAGTTGATATTGGTAGAGGATGTGAACTCACGTTTACGAAATTGTCCAAGCCTAATCCTTCTTGATTAAGGCCCCAGATGTAAGTTAACATAAAAAAATATTGGGTCTGAGGAAATACGAAAATACGGCATTGGCTTTACTTTTATAAAGCAAACACGTTTACTTATGCTTTTGAGAAATTTTGCAGTAGGTCTTTTGAAAATTATTTTAATTATTTCAAATACACTTTCGACTGCTTTCAGAAGGTATCTACTTATCACTTCAAAACATAAATTTCCATGGTAATACCCAGGTACGCCACTGCTTGAGAAAAAGTTTCGCATTTTGAAGACATATGTAACGACTGACCCAGAATTTTCAGGCGTAGTATTTCAATCTGTTGCCACCAATTATATGGCTGTGTTGTATTCCTGTTTCAACTTAATCGTAAATGCAGGCGTACGGCCTCAAGCTTTCTTTTTTTACTATTATAAGGCGCGTGTATCGACAAAAAAGGAAAACACCATAATAAATTTCTGAAAAGGCTTCCACAGTATATATATTAGTAAAGAAATTCATGCGAAAGATGTGGGTCAGTCACGCATATGACTGGCGGTATTCAGTTGGTCGGTTTTGAATTACCACGTTTTTCCACACACACATTGGCAAGGCACTCAAGATGCAAACTAGATCAAGTACACATTTTATTCTTTTGATTGCATTACTGAGCCCCAGGAACCTTGCGTTCCCTAACATCTATAAAATTAATTTATGCATGAAATGTTTCATAACAAACGTATGGAATTTGATGAATTTGTTTAATGGTACATGTATATGGAGGAGAAGCAATAAATGATTGACGTGGCTCACGTATTATGACTAACTCAAGGAAAGGAAGCAAAAAAGTTTATCAATCTTGTGAGACATTTATTCATTTATAATTATATTCATTAGTCCAATTCTTTACTTATACGTATCGAGAACCCTCTCCTTCCGCAAATCCCATTTAAAACGCTAATTCATTGACGAAATGCTATAAAATATGTGTAATAGCCGATTTTTAACGGAGAAAGTTAGATATTCTTCCCATCTTCGCGCCCCCACTATTGTATTTATTCGTTTTGTGTTTTCCCTATCCCTTTCTTTCTTGAGGTGGGTTTGCAATGGCAAGTTTATTGCGCAAGTTACTTGCAGCATGAGACTTTCGACGTAAATGGCCGGTGTAAGCGGCTGTGCAAGGCCGATTGCAGAACTTTTATAAGTTTCGGCAAGTCGTTTGCGGAAGCGTATTGTTGCCAGCGTAAACAGCAACCAATCTGGCTCTGCGCTAACTCGTGAAAAACTTAAGTAAAATTGTCCGCGAAATTATGCTGAAGAAACTTGCGGAAGTAACTTGCCAGTGCGAACTCACATGTGAGTGCACTTCGGAAAACATAGAGAGAAATATCGAGATCTTCGAAATTTTTCCGCTCGATTGTTTACTTGCATCGTCGCATGGCAACGAACCCTCAGACGACCTGATTTTGAATAATAAGAGCAACACTGGGCGATGTGTTAATGTGAGTGAGGACGGCCAGCAATCAATGACCCGAGCTATCTCTTCCAATTCTTCTTCTTTGCCTCCCCCCAACCTTTTTTATCTTCCCCTCTTCCCCCACCCCCACTTCCTTCCACCCCTTCATCTCCCCCGTTACTCATTGTTCGCTCAAACTAACACCAGAGGGATAATTTCCTCCTATCGAAGTACTACCGCATTTATGATCTTTCCACACTCTCTCCGACTCGAAACATGAATGTAATAGCGGCACTCAAGAAAAAAAAAGATGTCCCATTCTTTTTTTATTGCCAATCACTTGCTTCGAATATTTATCAAGCTCGGGGCTCAACAGGACGAACAGACAAGACTCCCATTTTACGACTTCATGAGCTGGCCTCTAGCACTGGCATTGCGTGGGTGGGCGTGGTCCTGTCTTCCTCCGATCTCTTTGGAGAGAGAATTTTATATATGTGTACTACGAAGCATCTCCGGAAGAAGGCGCGGCCAGCGATTAGGAAATTTTCGCGGAAAAAAGTTTCGGTGGATAAGGAGTGGTTTCGATATGCTGTTGGCCAGAGAGTAGTCTGCTACTCTGTTAGTCGTTTAAGACGCTGTCAAGAAAAAATTGGTATCTTAAATTTAGTATCTGTCACCTCCTCGGTAGTATTTAATTACGTCGCTTCCGAGACACGGTAACGAAAGTAGTCGCATTTTGGCGACGATTTTACCGACGAAAATCGATAAGTGCTGCATGCAGAATAGCTATTTATTTCCATTTTTTCGACAAATGGTTTTAGTATACCTTAATGATTTACATAATAAGACAACTAATAGCATGCTCCATTAACACCACTACTGATACGTTTCAAATATTATTCCTCGTATATTCGCATTGCTTGGCATCATCACGACCTGTGGTACTGCGTGTCAATCGCGTGTTTTGCCTGTAACATATTGTTGGTGGATGTTTGCAGCTTTTAAAGGAGCTCTTGAAGTTTAAGCACTTTTACGTACAAATTTAAAGCTTTATAAATGTTAAAATAACAGTAATGCGAGATCAATTATGTACTTATAGTTGGGCAAAAAATTCCATCGTTGTTGAGGCTGTAAAATTCCGAAGCTTTCTTGAACAAGGAATCTGTGCCGTTGTCTACAGGTTGGAAAATTTCCATTACCGAAAAACAGTTTTTGTTATGACAACGCCCACGCGCACGACAGTCACAAACTATTCCGATTGTTAACTCGGGTGTGGAAAATAAACGAGGAAAAGAGTTCGCGCGTGCGCGGAGCATGCAATGTTTTGTTGTCCGGCACAAAATTTTAGAATAAACAAGCGTCTCAAGTCAAGCAAACAGCTCAGCAACACCAGAGAGTTTGCTACTAGAGTGTTACTCTCAAATAGCACGGCCTTCCTATAGAGTGACTACGTCCTTACCTTTTAAGCGGTTGCTCAT
This sequence comes from Pyrrhosoma nymphula, assembly GCA_963573305.1. Lineage (NCBI taxonomy): Eukaryota > Metazoa > Arthropoda > Insecta > Odonata > Coenagrionidae > Pyrrhosoma > Pyrrhosoma nymphula. The sequence goes on along the minus strand of OY754339.1, from coordinate 60,536,065 downwards.
CAAACGTGTTTTCTCGTTTTGCATCCGTTTAACACGTCAGAGACCTCCACTAAGCCTAGCTGTGCAAACAGAAGAGTAAGAGAAAACTGCTCGGATTTGCAGAAAATATAGCTAAACACAGGCCAAGTCTCCAAGCAAAAAATTAACTAATTGGTATACAAGGTTCCCTAAAACCTACCTTACAGGTGTGCAGCAGGTAGTGAATTTTCGCGAAGGTATTTACCATTCTATGTATGTACTACAAATTGTTCAGGTTTTAAGGTCGTTTTCGGATTATATTTATGTATACATGCATAGATATGTATATGAATTTCTAAAGCCTTTCAAGCGTGAGTGATGTGCTGCTACTACTCATTAGCATGCCAATATGAAAACGCTCTAGACAGCAAATTAACTAGCTAGGCTACCGATTGGAAAAAAACGTATTAGTTTAAGTCTTTAATGACAGCTACTGTGACCCATAATCGTTCTTGAAAAGAAAAAGATATAACCTTTCCATTCTGCAGTCTATTTTCCAAGTTTTTTTGCCCATGAGCTAAACGCAGTGTGCCGTGGTTCGGAAAATATTTTTGAAAAGAATTCTCTTCGAAGTTTTCGAGCATACTGAAAAGGTTTACTCTGAATTTCAACCAACGATTTGATAGTGATTCCCATACTTAGCATTTACTTCATTGCTATTTTACAGATTTCAGACAATGTATTTCGCCAGCGAGGATGGGTTTTTGCCAAAAAATCAAAGTATGTTGGACGATTTTAATCAGAGAAAAGGCGAAAATCACATCACATCCTCTCTATGCGTGATATCAGTCATCATTTGTTGCTTATCACCCGACCGAGTATCGCTACTGGCGTAGGAATTATCCAAAACGTGGCCTATATTCGATGTCACGGCGGAGACAGATTACAAACCTTTCCTAATGCGGAGACAAACAAGAGATGGGAAGATAAAGTCAATAAAGAGATATGAACGGAATGCTTTCATATGATAGAGTGCGGAGAATGAGCCAGGTTTTTGGAAAAGTATATTGAAGTAAGATAAGTATACCTATTGAAAAGTATTGAAGGAGAAAATAGGTACCCTGGCGCAGTATATAGGGTCCTGCCGAGAATTTTGAAATATTTCTCAGGAGAGGGCACTGATGGGGGTCAATTCTGGAAGCTTCGCGATAATTATCGCCTAGGAATGCAGCAGGGTATCGCAAGGTTTTGTTGAAGATCCTTTCGACTGCTACACCGCCACGTTATATTATTCATGCGATATTTATCATACGTGCAGACAGGGCGAAACACCTCTACAATACTGAATCGACGAAACCGAAACCGTTTTCGCATACGATAATTATGAATGAATGAATATTTATTATGATCTAGGTTTCCCCATAAGAGAAATACAAAAATTACATAAATTGTTCTGTTTTCGAAAAAAAAATCTGGCAAAATAGTCATCAATTTACAGAAAGATAGCATTAACAAATATATGATACACCTAAGACAAAAGAAAATGGTCATTTACAGTGAGAGAAAGAGAAAAAAATCCAATATAAAAGAACCAATATGTAGGTAAAGAAAAATACTATAAAATTAGATACAAGATTAGAGGACAAAAACAGAAAAAGTAAGTTGAAGTAAAACTGTTGCAGTCAACATAATGGCTTACAGGCACACATGCTTACAAAATAATTATGAATGAGTACGTGAGTTGATCCCTTGGTCGAATGCATAGAACGGGAGTATGGCAGGAATATAGAATAGTTTGGAATAGTAAGGATATGCCTCCTTTGACTAATGCATAGAAATTGAAAAGGTAACTTCATTTTCAACTCGATTTTGGGTGAATTATATATGCCAGAACTTAAACTGATAACAATAAGTAACTTCTATCTTGTTACTGCTTAATAAATCACAAAACCCCGCTGAATGTTCAGATGCAAAAGATGAGGGAAAAAACTACTCCTATGATATTTTCGGAGTGACTAAGGAACCCTCGTAAATGGAAGACATTTATTTTCGGGATCCTAGCTGAAATTTCATTGAATTGTATCAGCAGTGCATTATTTAATGCTTATAAATATGGTTGACAAACTGGAGCAAGTAGAGTAATTTAAATGCCTCGGTTGTACGTTGGAGGAAAATGGCCAGAGTGGCAGAGACATGAAAAGGAGAAATGCGCTAACGGAAGAAGCGTACAGCGATATGAAGTAGCTGATGACGAGGACCTCGAGTAAGAATGTTAAATAGAGTTTGGCGAAGGGTTTAAAGTGGATTACAGCGTTTCTCGGTGCAGGATTGTGGACTCAGAGAAAAGAAGAAGAGAATAGGCTGCATGCGTATGTGGATGTGGGTTTGGAGGAGGATGAAGAAAGTGCGATGAACGGAAAGGAAGACAAACGAGGAAATGCTTAATATGGTGGGTGAGGAGACAAAGTAGGTGTGGTTGGAAGAGGTAATGAGGGACGAAGGGTTTTTGAAAGCCGTTACAGAGGGGAGTATGTTGGGTGATCGGAGAAGAGCAAGAAAAATATTATTTAACGGAAATTATAATATTTTGTGACTCTCTTTGTTGCCTTAATGGAATTAACTCTTGAGAACAAGAAATTACAAGAAAAATAACGCTGTAATTCACTTTAAACCCTTCGCCAAACTCTATTTAACATTCTTATTACTATTATTTTTCTTGCTCTCTTGGCTTCATGGACGGGGTGAAGAGAGATAGGACGTATGCTAAGATGAAGAGATAAATCGTGTAAGGTAATAAGGGCCTTAGCCTGTAAAACAAAGAGAATTTTTAACATTCTTCCATTTAAACCTATGTCAACCGGTAGAGTACCCTAATAGTTATACGAAATTAGATTTAGAATTAAGAATATCACTCAAATGTGACAAAAGCTGGCAAGCCAAGATTAAGGACATAAGACCTCACGAAAATCCCCTAGATCCCCTCTGGTATATTTCAATTTCCTTCGGTATGCGGGGGTGTGTGAATTAAGAGGATATAGACTTTATAGAGAGGAGGGATTGAGGAGAGGTTAGGTACAGCATCCCACAGCGAGAACCGATTTGATGCAGAGGTGTGCCTTCCTACTTTATTTTCGATCTTGGCTTGCCATCCGGGATCCGGGGGGCATTTGAAGAAGGGGGTGGGTGCGGTAGATTTGGCGGGAACTCTTAAGGAAGAAGGGCACCTTTTCTTCTCCTTCGATACTCCCCACCTGGCGTCGAAAGTCGTTTCAAAAAGCCCCCTAACGGCCAGGCGGACCAAACTCGTCCCAGACAAGATAAAGGTTGGGGGGGGGGCAAGGTTTGGCCGCTATAGCTGCGTTTCCTTCTACACACAAGGCACTGGGGAACTTAGAAAGAAGTGAAATACAAGGGGGTTGTGCGATAAGCAATAACTACATGAGCCACAGGTAACCCCCAAACTAAAAGACCATCAGAAACCGGATATGACCAGACAAGTTCAACTCACTTCTCCTGCATTATCTCATTTTTTTCGCAATTAATGAGCGGTTTTTCATGTTCCGCTCTTGTTCTCAAGAGTCAATTCCATTAAGACAAAATAGAGAGTCACAAAATATTATAATTACCGTCAAAATGTCAATGAACGCAGTGTTTATTGACTTCAAAACAAGTTTAGTGGTGAAGAATGATCGCAGGCTTTCCCGGTGGAAATCCCGAATAACCTCCTATGAAGTTAAGTGGTATAAATAAAAATTATTTCATGAAATCGCATGCTTGCTCACAAAAATTTGACCTTGAACTATGATTTCAAATTCGATGAACTCTGCGATCATTGGAATTTGATATGTGATTAAAAGATCGAGTTATTGTGTGGTTGGATAATTAAATTCTCGTTCAGAAGACTCCGGTTCGAATCCTAGTGGGTTGTTTGAAACGCTCGAGATAATTTCGGTCACGTAGCTAAGGAGTCACGTGGTACAATAACAAATAGTTATAGATTTTGGTGTGTTTAGAACCTTTCGGATGGATAACTTAAGCGTCCGATATATTGTTGTTTATTGCGTCTCTAATCTGGATTTTTAAGTCGATCAACAATATTCCGATGAGAGAAACTCCATCGGGAAGCCTGCGTGAGATTTTTTAAAGAGTTTTTCAAATACTTCAAATCATACTACAAAGATTTCTCAATGGAATCCTTAAACCCATTTGAGTTCCATTTACGGAGCACTTCCATCATAGTATTCCGTTCATCAGATGGGACTTTAACCTATTGACCCCCTTGGACCTATTCTTCAAGAGAAGTCTGAATCCAACGCCAGATTTCTCTCCACCCTTCCTCCATTCCCAAATATCCCTTCCCTTAGCAACCTGCCTATCAATCCTTCATGGCACAAATAACCTCAGATATCCATCGCTTCCCTTAAGTAACCAAATAACAAACTAAAAGTTTGAATATTTTTTGGGATACCCTGTAATTTACGAATTCGTGAGAATTACCGACCAACAAATGTTTTAATAGAACATGTACCCTTTCTCTTTTCCGTTACCCATGTGCAATACTTGCAAGGGATGCTATTTTAGCGCGAGGAACCAAATGAAGGAAAATGCACCTTATCTCAATACACCCCATGTGCCGATCATAAATCTGATCGTCGTTTCTCGGAAAATTGCGTTACCTAATTCTGTGATGAAATTCGTTGAAATATAGAATATCAGTTTTCAATTTTAAAAAATAGAACCATTTGAATCAATTTTAAATATATTTTATTGCGCTTTGATTTTGCATGTGAGTAATCGATGCGTGTGATAGTGTTAATCTTCATTTGTGTCGATGTTTGAAGGACCTATTCTTCCCTTGGTGGGGTGAGTGCAAATATTAGCGAATTTATTTATGAAAAAATTAAGCTTTCATTGTTGTCAGCATGTAAATCCATAGCGCATTAAAAATAAAAAATAAATATTTTCTCTATTTCAACTGCATGTATCTCAGAAATAGCGACATTTTCAGATGAAACACGACCAGATTCGTGTTCAGCGTATCGAATCCAGTGAGATGATATTTATATTTTCTTTCCATTGGGCGTTTGCACCAAAATTATGTCCATCGTCAGTAGTTTCGAGCACGTGCATGGTAACAAACAGCCAGTGAGCGCGCAGATATTTATGGATTTTTCGTAAACAAGTAAATAAACTACAAACTCACTCCTTGGATACCTAAGCACGTTTCGGTTGTCAATATCATTACATACGAATGGAGTATTAAAACCTCACGCCAATGTCTCATTCCAGAGGAAAAGATTTTTTTTTAATAGGTACTAATTATATGCATAACTTCTATGCGTCTTTTTAAATATTGTTTTCAAATTAAAACATATGTTATAGGTGACGCTCTGATGAGGAAATGATACTCAAAACATAGGAATGTTGTAAATATGGAAAAAAATAACATTGCAAATCTTGTTACATGTTAAGGAAAATAAAACTGAAGTAACTCGCACTGGTGTCAAAAAAATGCCCGGACCTTCACTTCTTTGACTCCAACCTTGCTTTCGTTGAGGAATAAATGAGGCAAGCAAATTTTTCTATCATGTTCCATTTTTATATGAACCTAATGGTAATGCAAAGGGAAAACGTTCCAACGTACTAGTGGCATATTGAAGGTTACTTAATCGCCTAAAATATTGATCCGCCTCAGTTAAAACTCGAAATATCGGTCCACTTTTGTTTCGGGATAAATTCCAATTTTTCTCAGGCCGCAAGAATTGTGTCACTCCATTTTCTGTCATATCAATTGCGCGCGATGACAGCGGCCACTGAATCAGTGCAGATAAACTGTCAGAGTATAATTCGGAGCACTTCCTTCTGAGTCAACATCCTAATAGTTCATTGTAATCTCTTATCTCGTCTCCTCTTAAACCGAACGAGGAAAAACATCTTTATTCTTTGCGTAATTTGCTCGGCACAGACTTGTTTTCCTGCGGGACATCCACCCTCTGATGAACTAGGATTTATTACGACAACCTTTTCTTAATATGTATTACAACGATTGACATAGGAATTGCACGATTTCTATCACGCCATTGTCCGCGAATCCGATCTTAGGTACAGATATATTTTTTGCGTTAGAATTTTAATGCAACTGCCAGTCAAATATAAGGAGGGAGACACCGCGGCATGGGTGGGAAGAAATCGAATTAAAAACCATTACATATATTTTTACTTAGCAACTAACAACAATCGTTGTTTATTTCCATTTCACAAGAAACTATCCTCGAGGTTCTGCTCTTGCACGGCTACGTTCTCTGTTTAAGGGCTCAGCAATTGTATTTTGTTGTTCCTTCTGCAGCAATTTCGTTATTTATGAGGAGCATTGAATCAGCTACGTGTTGTCAGTAAGCACACGCCAATTTGAAGATCGCTACGAGAAGAAATACTCAACTTTCGGGGATTACTACGAAAATACCGTTTGTTCGATGGACTGGTAAAGATTGATGTCACGAACATTTGGTTAACAAGGTATTGTTTTCCTAAAAAAAAAATGCAAAGCCAATGCTAAATAAAGAGAAAAAAATTGTTAGGAAAGTTATTTGACGTCACAACCTTATCACGACCTAACCGGACATTAAATTTTAAAACAATAATTCCCCAGCTTTTATTTGTGTTTATTCCAAATTTCCGAGTTATTGCTTTACTTGTTTTTCATGTTATTATTATTTTGGCGAGACAACTTCACTTGGTCATATCTGGTTTATTAGTAATGCAGATGAGACAATTTCATCCCATTCACACTTTCACTAACAAACCTGTCACCATGGAACTTTTAATACAAGGTAGGTCGTTTCGCATCATTTTAGTCGGACGCTGTGACGTAGTCTGGACTACATCAAGCGCTAGATAGGATCATGTGTGGTAATTTGGATACAAAAGAGATGCGAAGATATGAGAGAAGATAATATTTTATGATATCCCATTGATAAATCCACACGGGCGAAGCGGGTCCTGGTACGTTGGAGAGAAGACAACTTTGATGTTGACAACGGTAAAAGTTTCGACTTTCATTTGTAAATAAATTGTTGCTACGGTCATTTCCGCTCTTAACAAGATTGTTTTCTCAAAATACACATTTACTATCTACAGCCGATCAAATATGTTTAGTATTCGTACTTAAGGATGCATATATCTTCTTCAATCTATTCTCTTGTTGCTAAAAACTAAATAATCGGAGCTTTCATTCATTATTCCTATGCTAATACTAGAGTCGTCTGCTACTATTGTCATCCGGATGACGTCATGCGCAGAACGGACTCATTTTGGTCAGGGAAACGTCCTACCTTGTGTTAGTAGTACGGTAGTACTATGCCTGTTATAGGTGTAGCAAAACTGGGTGGCACTCGTACTGAGAATGACGTCAAGGAGAGGAGAACAAACAAGAGAGGAAGAATGAAGATGTTTAGGTTCTCCCTGAAGATCCTCACCTGAGCCTTGCGGTACCTCTGCCCGCTCTTCAACGCTTAATTCGACCTCTGGAACCTCAAACTCTCCGCTGTCGAGTGCCATCAAGTTTGCCTTATACCGATTTAGGCATCAGGAAGTAGTATCCTTCGACCTTGCCTCTTCGTATACGCTCGCCTACCTTCCCGAACCCTGTTTTTTTATTCTTTACAACGACGTACTACCTTGTGAGACGATCCATCCTCCCAACTTGATTTTCTCTTTAGGCTCACCCTTCCCCTCCCCCCCTTCTCTTCCTAAGCCCCACCCCCACACACCTCCTGCCCGCTTGGTATAAGAAACCGCCGATTATCTCACGACCCACGAGCGTCCCGCTGAAGAAACCGTTGAAACGCCGCACAAGAGATTTGAATTTCCGAATGCAGTACAAAAGGGATTAAGCTCGTGGCTTTACGCGTGATACCACGACACGAATCACTTATTTTTGAGTCTCAGGTACCAGTTATTAGATATTTTTCATCGTGATTCAGTGTCCTTATCCACTTTGTTTCCTTTGAGATGGCTCGCGGGGTGTTTTGTTATTCGGTAAGGACTCTTCAAGAATTTTCGAGCCTTAAACGATGAAGTCGAAATTTTTATTTGAAATTCTCGATCGAATCACGATTGTTGCATTAAATAATGTTGAGATTTTTGTCGAAGATGTGGCGTTACAACTTCGATTTTGCTAAAGACTTAATAATGGAAGCTTTCCGTTCACTCCATAGAGCTCTGTTCACTTCCCAAGACGACAGTGAACTTTCTTTGCATGGCTTTCAGACCCCGGGCACTGGGGAATGCACTTCAAAGCAGATAGCAGAGTTGACGCACGCTAGACAATAAAAAGAACTTAGATAATCACATCCGCGATTGTTTTCGATGAGTTTATTTTTATCAAAGGCGTCAAACTAGGATAATATATTTTTATAATAATAGAAACATGCTTTATTGCATAAAAAAATGTACATTCACAAGCTTAAAATATCATCTATAATGAACTGAATTAATGGCTGCAGCAAGAAACATTCAAAATGTTGCATGTCATCTATTTATACATTATATCTGAGGATATGTACTCTCGTTTACCCCTCTTTAATCTGCATTTTCATCAATAGGTGCATTTGATTTTACATTTTAATACATATTGTCAATTAACTTTAGATTTAAATTGCGCATACATATGATTTTATAAGGATAGATATATATAAAGGATAATATATAAAGATTTTAATTACTTTGTGGTAAAGTTCTTACTTTTTAAATGTAATTTTTGAACGAATTCCTTATCTATACACAAAAGATTCACCCGTGACTGTTGTGAATCCACAGGATGCTACCTATCGGCAAGTTACCGAACGTAACGCCTGGGTACGTCGTTCCGTTCATCGTCGTTCGAGTAAGTTAAAGTGCGCCGTTAGAGTTTCGGTCTGCGCAGACTTTAACACATTGAATGGCAAGCTCTTATTTTTCGTGCCCTCTCTAGGCCTCATTTTGTAGTGCTCTCGAGATGAAGCCAAAACTGAGTAATATGAAATTTCTCTTTTTTTAACATTTTCGTCCGAGTTATACCTTCCTACTGTTTGAGGCACCGGAGGTAGAGCTGGGGTTGAATCAACAGGTGCTCCGCAGCCTCCTTTTATGCAAATGCAGAGGCAGTTGTGATGTTTTTATTTATCAAATAACAGGCTACAAAGGGAAACCTAACACCTGTTTGTGCACCTAAAACAGCACACAGTCACCTTTCTAACACTATTCGGTAGAAAATCACACTAAGATTCGGTTGTACAATCTTTAATTAGTTTTTTTCTCGGTATGTAAACCGAAATTAGTACGTTACCCCATCGATAACGCCGACTTACCGACAGTTTGAGTTAATATACCATACCCGAACGTCAAGCTAACGAAAGGGCTACGTGATCTTGAGGTTAACGTGAACCGGTCATTATAAAGCCGAGCCTAAAAGTGCTAGCGATTAGAAAAAAAGTTCTTGTCCTTGATCCAAGGAAGTTAAAAATATTTCGCGTTGGTTTATTTCACGTCGGTTGCTAAGGAATATTTCTTCATTTTGGAATTGAAAACTACATTACGTTATGTGTGTCTCTGGTGAATTACGCTAAATGTTTGTCTTTCTTTGGTTTAGTGTATTCAATGAATCTCGCAAATACGGTATTCTGCCATTATAAAGCCGAGTCCTAATATTTTCTGTATTTCCTAAGAAAAAAAAAGCAATTCATTCCCACCTAAACAGAGATTTTCACTCTATGCACTTTGACTGGTGAGCTACGATCGTGAACGACGAAGTAAAAGTTAACACCCACGCATATTTTTTTCATGTAATGTGTTCAACGCACAATATGAGGACGGTCTTTTGCTATTACGAAGCCCATTCCAAAAGTTTATTAAAACTGAATTATATTCAACAAATATACAAAGTGTTTAGCTGGCAAACTGTTTTGAATGATAAGTTTAATTAAGTCGAGCGAAGGTAAGATAGCTGGCAGGGAATGGCAATCAACGAGGATAGGTGAAAGCCTCGCGGAGAATGAACTTTATCTACGAAGAAGAGGCACCGCCTTCACCATAAGTCAAGCATATCACTTAGCATGGCCCATTATTGAAGATGACCCAAATCGTTGGTAAGAATTCCCCCTGAGCGGAGTGCAGCTATCAGGATGGTATAAAATATAACAATTATAACTGAACTTTGTAACTCACAATCGTTTTATTAGAGAAATGTCACTTTTTTCGTGTTCCTCAAAACACTCTGATGAAAAGGAGTCATTCATTCGCTGAAATTTTTTATATTAGATTTCAAAAAGAGAATTCAGTGAGAATGTAGTTTTTTTAATTTTCATTGTTACGTGAGCACAATTTTTCTAACCAATTTAAATTTCTCACAGCTGGGCAGTGCTCTATTTGCTGTAAAATACTGAAATTATTGTATTGGGTCGATAAAATGCTCACGTGACTTTATTATCACCAAATTTACTAAAGTTATGTATATCCTTGCATCATTGACCGAGGGAAATATATGCAGATATTTATTTCCCTTGAAAAATAAATTTCTGGACTGAAATAACGTCAGTATTGCAAACTGTGAGTTCTTCGGAATTGCAACAAAACATGAAACTTTGTTCATCGTCAATATTACCATGAACAAGGTTCAAAATAAATATCCCACTTTAAATTTTTTTAGAGAAAAAATTTTAAGTGATAGAGATTTTTAGAGAAAAAATTTAAATTTAATTTAAAAAACATTCAATTTCAATAGCCATATCTATATAAAAAATCTCCGTGCAAATACGAAAAAAATGAATTACTTATAGAATCCCTTCGCAACACTCACAATGCAACTGCTGTACTAGTCGACATTGAAGTGACTTCTACGAGGTTCTTTCGCTTTGATAAAAAAAAAGTGACTGGTTAAAACGTGTATCGCGAGAAATTCTCGGCTGCACAATTCGAGACGACTTAAAGGATTCGATTTTTTCCCTCCATAAAGAGATGTACACTGAAAAAAGGCACCATCTACGAAAGAATAATTGGAATACGTGAGATTATCTCTTCTGAATCCCTGCGTATTGAGAAAGCCGCTTCTTATACGGGACGCAGCAGTGACTTTAACGACTTACTTCGCTCAGATCCGTTACAGCCGCGGGTAAAAACTCGCAGCGCGAGGAAATCTTGAGGGTACAAACCCAAGACAACTAAAAAAATCCGATTTCTTTCCTCTATTGAGAGGCTTATATAAGGTATTGCAGCTGGAGACAACTTAGACGCAGATGATTTCCGTCACTTATGTCCGCCCGATTAAGGGGCACACAACTTTTATCAGGAAAAAGATCACTGATTAGCAATTCAAGACGAATCGAAAATTAGATTTTTTTTCTTCCATTAAGAGGCCATAACTGAAATGTGCAGGAGAGGCAATTTCACAGAAAGAATAAGCGGAGTACTTCAAAAAAATTCCTTCTGAATTCCGCCCCAATATTCAGAATATCGCTGCTGGACGCTGCGGAGTCTCTGATAACTTACTTCGTTTAAATCTGCCCTTAAACGCGTAAAACGATGAAAAAATGTGCGCCGCTAAAAATAATCTGAGGTACGCAGTCCAAGGAATGAGAAATAGATCGCATTTTTTTCCATTTAAAGAGACTGCCATGAGGACATAGAGTTATATCAGTGGTTCTCAACCTATTTTACTCCTCAATTCCCTCTTTCACCATCATACAAAGTATCATTCCTCCTTCCCAATATAAATAATTGAATAAAAATTTAATTCCGCAAATGAAAATTATGCGCACGTTTAAGCATTAATTTTGAACAGTAGCATTCGATAAAGCTTATTTAACACCACAGGACAAATTAATACAAACTACTCTTTTACAGGTTTACATAAAATAGAGACATCCACATTTTGATGATTAGTGGTCCCAATTCCCCAAGAAAACCCCTCCCCAGGTGGAGAATTCTCTACTGGCTGAGAACCCCTGAGTTAGAGGCTACGTCTCTGAAAGAATAAGTGGAATTCGTGAGAGAATTACTTCTGAATTCCTGCGCAGCACTCAGAATACCGCTGCTCAGAGACTTTAACGGGTCACTTCGCTTGAATCCGAACAAGTCAAGAGTAAAAACTTGCTTCTTGAAAACTTCAGGTTTTCAAAGTCAAGGAAACTAACAAATGCAATTTCTTTCCTCTGTAAATATCTAAGTAACACAAATTATAGCTGAAAACTATGTGTGAATCCTTCCTCACACACCACAGTGCCACTGCCAAAGGCGGACATCAAAGATTGACGACGTATTCGGTTGATTTTGGAACAATCCGCGTGTAAAATTTTGCAGCGCGACAAAATCTCAGTTCAACTATCCCAGACCACTGGAAAATTCGATTTTTTTTATATCCATCAATACGAAAGACTTAAAACATATTTATATAAGGAAGGAGTATTTGAAGGAAATATTTCTGAAAGAAAACAAGGAATGGTTAAGGAAACCCAACATTAAATTCACAATAACATTCACAGTTTCACTAATAAAGGAGGTCGCAAGGTTGATGAAGTATTTGGTTGAAATTCGAACAAGTCGCGTTTAAAAATTTGCTCCGGGATGAAACCTTTGCGAAACGATCCGATTTTCCTCCTCGATTAAAAGACGAACCGAAGAAAATATATTATGAGGAAAAATTTCTGAAAGAGAGAAGCGGAATGCTTGATTGAGACAATCCCCCTCAGACGTCCTCCACAACAGACAGGGTACTGCAAACCTAAAGTGAACGCAAGATCGATGTCTTAAACTCGAACAAGTCGCGGAAAAAACTTTTTACGCTCAGTTATGCGATCCTGGAAAATTGAAAAACTACCATTGTTTCATCCTGCTAAAAAAAGGCAGTAAAGTTGAGAGACGCCACTCTTAGACCCTGACTCTTCTCCTAGGTATTAATCATCCGTGTGGAAGATGCAAGAAAAGTAGTTTTGTACTCACTTTTCTTCCCGCCAGAAGGAAGATCCTCCGACTCCAAAAAGCAGATCGTTGACTTCCTCTAGAAGATGAGAAGCGTCCTTCAGTTCGCAACCCCTAGTAAGAACTCAGGTCCGTTGATAGGGTGAGCCTAGTTGCTTAGGTGACGATCGTCCCGAAGGTGCAACAAGCGACTGACTGACTCTCAACAGGCCGATGGTGAGGATGTAGGATAGCGTCGCGGAGGTGGAAAGGGGTGGTAGGGGAAGGGCAGGAGGAGGAGAGGGGAGGGGAGGGCGGGGGAGGAGCACAAGAGAGAGATAGATGGAGTGTGGGGATTGGTGGAAAAAACACGAGCGTTTGGGGTGGGTAGGGGGAGGGGTTGAGTCCGCTTGGCTTGGCAGCAGACAGCGCCCGCCAAGCGCTGGGAGTACCGTAGACACGTCACACTTTTGTGTGGTGCGCATTCACGCTATGTGGGAATTTGAAAGGGGGAAAATTAGTGTTTTCTTTTTCTTGAAAATCACTTCATTAGTCGTGACATCAGGGGAATTTTCGGCCAAAACGCGGCAATCTTATTAAGTTTTAGTTCGAGCGAGATTTTTCTCAAGTCATAACATGCATACCCATCACGCAGTTTCCTTCCTGGATGTCGGAGTCAAAAAGTTTAATTCTCGGTGATGTGCCTGAAAAGCCAACTCTGCTTTTATAATTTCCTCTTGACTTCCTTGCATGCCTCTTTGGCTTCAGTTACCCTCATGCATTCCCCTCTTGTCCTAAGTCTTATTTTATTGAAAGTGTATTCCGCCACATTCAACCAAGACTTTCTCAGTCTACCACTTTCTCTCATACCATTCTATATCATAAATCTGCTTCTCTATTCGTTTCTCATCCATTCTATTGACATGGCTAAACCAACGAAGTACGCTCCTTCCATACACGTCAATTACCGGAGCATTCCTTCTGTCATCACCTTCATTCATTCCTTACCCTATCCCTAATACTTAAACTGCAAATTCCCTGGAACATAAATATACTTCGGGTTCGATTTCTCTAATAGGAAAATAGACCATATTCGAGTATTGTTTTAAAATGTAAGCAGTTTTAAGAAACACGAAGTGAATGCTGTGTTATTATTGACGCAAGGACTTTCTTTTTTATGACTTTACTAATTAATTATATATATAAACTTAAAGCTTTAAATTGACTTACTTGTTTCACGTCGTTGGCTGAAAATACCTACATTCATAACCAATGTTAATTTTGCGATATTTAAAAAATTATTAATGCGAGTAATAAATGTATATTTTGAAACAATGTGGAAGACATACGATCTGGAAACAGTTACAATTCTAACTCGATCTTTGCGCCAGTAATTCCATATTTTTTTAAAAGTAATGTCTCTCTGTAGTTCACATCCGTACCAATATCCCATGGAAAACTGCTTCTATTCTTTTGGCAAATATCTCGTAGCACGACAAGAGGCAGATATATTCGCATCATTAGGTAGATGAAATATATTTCTTTAGTATGAGGCAAAATTCATTAAGTTTCATGGGTAGTAATTCATTATGCTTCATTCATTAAGTTTCATAATACATCGCCATAAAAACTAGATTATCTCAGAAATTGTTTTTATTCAGCGTTTGGTACGAGGATCAAAAACAGATAGTTTTGTTTTAATTTTGTAACAAAGAATTCCATCTTTGAATTATTAAAATAAATTTCAGTTCAAATTGAAATGTTTAAAGTTTTCAAGGATTAAAAAAACCGATAAAATATTTGCGTGGTTAAAATCTTAAAATAATCAGCTCTTACGTAGATTGCAGTTTAAGTAGCACTCTTTATGCCTAATAAGCTCAAAAATTAGCTCTTAATTTTTATAATCTTTTCGCTGAATTCCGCCCCCCCTCCCCCTCACCCGATCGCTTACACTCACTGTCAGAATGGATCCATGAATCCCCTACCCCAGCCTTCCTCCTCTGACGTAACAGTCCCTAGTCCAAACAACGGAAAGTCTCAATCTCAGACTCGTCACATCGTAGTATGATTAGATGGAGGGAATTCAAAGGGAGGAATTTTTGTAAATTCCTAGAACTCTGTTAATTTATTATGTACGTCGTGGGAATTTTTTCGAAACGCACGACTCGTTTCAACTTGGAAATAATTTTTATTCATTTCGTTTCAATGGTGAACCTACTCCATCGACCGACCGCACTATTCAATAAATCTGACATTATCTTTGATTTCTGGAGGTTTTGAATAATTGCTAACAAAATGGTCCTATTTTCGACACAATAAGCACCTGACTAGGACATTTTTTTTACTCTCAGACAATTCTGGTGGTCCGTATGCCCCTGCGATCCCGATAAGCCATTGGCTTGTCATCAGGTATCTCAGGGGCCGAACCTCCAGAACATAACAGAAACACCCATGCCCTGGGCAGGTGAAAAACCGACCCAGGTGGGACTCGAACCCGCGACCCTTGGTTTAGCAGACGAGGACGTAAATAATATAAATAAATATTATTTATATATATATATTTATAGGGCATAAAAATGTTTTTCTCTTTCTACCGATGTTGATGAAATTGTTTCAGTAACGAACAGGACATCGATCGGTCATCGGCAGGTGTTGTAAGGTTTATATTTATATGTTGACAAGCGTGGTAGTTCCCCCTCATAGGAGGGAAAGACTTAAGGATCAAAGAAGATTAAGAAGTCCAGAAAGTTGCAGGACTGAATTTTACTTCGAACTCGAAAGAAAATATTATAATCCCTGACTACATCGATAGGGATATAACTGGGGAGAAATAAGATTATAAACTAGGTAAATAAAACCAGAACTTTCCATATAATCATCAATATACACTGCTTTATCTAGCTCCTGACCTCCACAGAACCACATCACAGGACCCGTGAAATTAAGATAGTTTGAGCGAGATATTTCCCTAGTCATAATGGAGACCATATTCAAATTTCATTTTTACAATTTTCATTTTTCAAATACAATTATTTTATACTTACGGCGTAAAATATAGTTATGTTTGACAAGAATTCCCAGTAATTAAATAAGTATAACTATATACATCTCTTACTTGACTCATTTTTTCACGCCGTGCGGTGAAAACGCCTTCATAACAAAATATTTTTGCCTTTCTGTAAAAAATACTGCGGTTGATAATTGATTAATTTTTAAAATCTGAGAAAACATGCAAACTACACATAGTTAGTTTTTAACGCAATCTAGGCGTTAGAAATTCTTATTTTTTTTCAATATTCTTCATCTGGAGCGCATAGCCGTAATCTTTATCATGTAAAACAGCTTATAGTATTTGTAGACAAATCGCTCTAAAAGTAGTTCGGAGAGGGGTTAATATTTTGATATCATTGAAAAGGTGTGCATTTCTTCTTTTAAATTAGGTTAAATTCATCAAATTCTAGAAAAAGTGATATCTCGGTCAAACTACCTTGAAAACCTTGGGGTATTATTTGTAACTGCATTACAAATAATACCCAAAAAACGTATATAATAAGAATCTTTTGGTATCCATGTTGCATGCGGTATACAGCCGAAATCAAGATGTCGTATTCGGTCTACTGGAAATTCTTATCGCTTATATAAAACTTAAATAACTTACTGTATTTTCACGCCGTTGAAGGAAATGCGCAATTATTTTGATGCGCTGTTGATAGAAATATGCGTCTGTATTGTAAAAACTATTATTGACTATGGCTATACTGAGTGATAAGAGAACAATCAAGACAAAATCGATTGTATTCACAAGGCGGTAAACCACTCGCAGTCCTTTGTTGATCTCGAGACACAAATGAATGACATATTATGGGCTCCGATATAATTTAAAAAATTGTCAAGATAGTGCCATGAACCTATGATTATTTTCTTGCGACATATTTTGCAGGGAGGTGGTGAAGGTTGAAAAACAAAACTGAAGATATCTTTGAAGAATATCTGCAATATGTACCTACAAACAATTTGTAAAAGTTATAATTGTCATTCAATTAAACTGTGTTGATGGATATTTTGATGTTATAAAACTATTTTATTTTGTTCTTATATATATTTGTTTAACATATTGTGCCACTAAAAAGTATTTATTCGGCTAAAACAGTTTTCTTCGTGAATCAAATTATTTTATAGTATTGTAGACTGAAAACAACCTATACGAGTCCGCAGGTACCATAAATACCCACTCTGTCATTCGCATGTCGAAAAGCAAAATAATTGAAGATGCCCTTACATCCCCTCCTATGAGTTTTTTTTAATCGGCTCGCATGATGCAGCTTAAATTTAAATGCCATCAGTTGTCATATTTTCTCATGGGTGATTCAATTATTGGCTAATTTTGCTTTGTAATTCAGCAATCGTACATGCATGAAAAAATACTAAATAAAATGACCATTGTTTGAAGGATCGTTGTTGTGCTGGAAAAAATCCTAACACGCTGTATTTCCCTTTATTTAAAGTAGCCATGGCAGCATCATTTTAAGGAGCAAATGACCACCAGTTATTTCCTAAAGCTATTTAGAAACATACAATGCGTAATTTCACTTTTATCGATGTTTCAAAATACGTGGAAAGCATTTTTATCCAACATTACTTATGCCCACTTCATTTTATAAGTACAAATACGCTCAAAAAGTGTCTTTGTTTCTCCTTAGGTTTGTAGAAATAACTTCGTGTTTTTTACCTCTCCTGTTAAAATTATCCCTAAATTGTATTTTGATCCGCTTTTGAATAATGATGATTTTTTTAAAATAATTTTTAAATCCACGAAAACGTTGGTCTTAAGCGATACTTGTGGACTCTTATAATGTGAGTATTTCAGTCGAAATACCGCGCGGTCAATTTAAGTTAGAGCATACAGATCATGACTCCGAATCAATCAAGACATTGAAACAAATTTGCTATATTTGCTATTATCATAGGCTGAGAAACATTCCGCAAATTTTATCTAATAATTTTGATTGCATTTCAAAATAATGACGCCTAAAAATGTCGTTGTAAACAGGAAAAAAGCACTGTTTTTCATCGTTAAAAGATAGTGTTAAGCAATAAATCTTACTTTGCGTTTACAATTCGCTCAAATTGCCTAAATATTGCTACACTTATAGTTGAGATCAATGTGTGCTATAGTTGATTCTACTTATGTCGTCAAATTTAAATATAACTTGATCGTCATTCATTATTCGCTACGGCATAATTGGTTTTGTATTTCACAGGTTTTGAATTTTTAACGAGTGTTGCGTAAGTCTCGTATTCCACAAAGAAACAAAGATGTTACGGTAGAAAAATTCATCTTTTAAGCTTACAAAATATATAATAAAATGTTTATTTCTTTTTGTCTGGACAAATGTAAATGCTAGAATTTACCTCATGTGATTATAATGGTCCCGCTTGGCTCACATAGAACAACCTTAGCCACGTGCCTTGATATACCTCTATACGGCGGGATACATTCAACAGCAATAAAAATCAATATATCAATCCGTAATTAGATAATAGATTGAATTCTAAAGTGCGCCTTCAAATATCTGTATTGTTGTTTACCACCCGCTCTTATTGCATGCACCAACCGTGTTTACATAGCCATTCATATCAGCGCAACTTAGAACGGCAGGCTTTGGGGTGTTCCAGATGTGCAGAAACCCAGACCAATGACTATTCTGATGTGATTGACCAAGAATTAATACCTTTGTTGAATGAGTCTATGGAAACCGTCGCTAGTATACAGAGGAATCAGCAGAGACCGGAGTTGTTTATGTAAAATCTTGCCATAGTCATGGAATTTTTATTGCCATTTCAGTGGTCAAATAGAGTTTATTAGCCACCTGATAACACCAGCATAAAACAAGTTTTTTCAGCCATGGGTTGAATACACAAATATTTCGTCATAGATTTTGCATGTTTTCATAATAATCTCTCCATAAATGACATTTAATTTGTTTCGTGGACTCTTAATTTTTTCTTAATTCCATTTCTCCTTTGAGTATAAAATGGTCGGATGTTTTTTTTGCTGATTCATGTATCACACAAAAATGTATGTTGTCCTAGCACCCTCTGCCACACGATTTTGTGGAACCACTCTGTAATTACTGTGCATATAAAGACGATTGTGCGTGGAGTTAGTCATCTGCAAGTTAGCTCGCTGTGCATATGTTTTTTACATGATTGGCTGAAATGCATCCATGCGAGGATGAATAAATATTGTTTAATATTGTTTAAAAAATATTTATAAAATCTCTTAAAATCTTCTCAAAATTCGGATTAAAACGGATGCTGATTCGTTTTGTCTGCTCTTTTGTGCAAAAACAGAGGCAATTGCGCTCTGTAAGCTGCGCAAACTGTAAGAATATAGAGTTGTTTGGCACTGAAACATCATCTCTTATCTTTAAAAAAAAAAGGCACACAGTCCTCATCAAAATTGGTCATTCAATCCAAAGATAAGCCGACTGTGTCCCTCCATTCTGCCATGTCCCTTCCTAAATCCTTCATGCCCTTGCAGGTCTCATCACAGTACTAGCGTAGGATTAAATTGATTTAGTGATATGAATCACAACGCTACCTTTAGTCGTTGTTTGTGGAATCGAATCAAGGGATCAGATTTTCTTATTTTAGTCACATATGCTGTGAGAAGGAAACGATTCTTATGAATATTTGTTTCAGAGAATGCTTATTGGGGTCATTTCGCTGTTTGGCGAACAGACGTGTTGGCATAAATGATTGTGGAAAGACGATATCAATGGCA
The DNA here is from genome assembly GCA_963573305.1 of Pyrrhosoma nymphula. Classification (NCBI taxonomy): domain Eukaryota; kingdom Metazoa; phylum Arthropoda; class Insecta; order Odonata; family Coenagrionidae; genus Pyrrhosoma; species Pyrrhosoma nymphula. The sequence continues at coordinate 60,516,390 of OY754339.1, read as the reverse complement.
TGAAAACGTTCAAACTAATTAGAAGTCAAAGTGATTATCTAAGTTATCTTATCATACTGTTAAAGCTTGATATCATGAACCTTAAGTGGGTAGATTAAGGTTTATTTAGATAAATATCTTCCGCTTTGATGTATTTCTTTAACGACTCAGTTATTTCTGGGGATTTAGTACTTATTAAGGTTCTACTAGGTTGTTTTTTCTTGAGTCTTAACTAATTGAGCTTTTACACTATTTCATTAGTCAATTGTCCATTATTTTTATTTATTTATTGCAATTTTCTTTCATAAAAATTTTTCAACTGAAACCGCATCCTGGTACTGCCTTATACAAGTCATTCAAGAAAAGCGATCATTTTGAATAGGTGCTTTGCTCTGCAATACGTTTGGAAGTAATTGAGACTGTTGATATAGATGACTGAATCATGAAAGTTGATTCGATAGCCGGTTTTGGTCCTAGAAATATGCAAAGCACCATGAAAAGTGTTCAGAAAGCGATAAGGAACCATGGCGGCCATGTTTCATAGTATGTGATGTGCTATATTCAATGAGTAGTGAAACTTCGACTGACATCCATGTGATTGCTTTTAAATTTGTCATTTACATTTCATGGAATAAATTTGAAAGTAATATTGATATGTTTGATTGAAACACTCTCATGTAGCATTGATGTGACTCGTAAACCTTAACTTCCGACTAATTTGATCGTAAGCCTCGCTGAGCCAGGCCCTATGATCTGACCAAAGGACTAGGGCTAACTATTGATTCATGCCCCGTTTACATTACTAGGGTTGAATGATGGTTAATATGGCGGCTAAAACTAACTTGCGTAGCTAAATACCACCTTCCCAACCGTCGTAGAGACGGTGGTGACTTCTGTTGGCGAGTTAAAGCAACCCTTTCATTGGGAAGAAATGAGTGCCCTCGTTCAGGAAAATTGTGTGTAATTTTCTTTGAATGTGTTGGACTGTATTTATTGTACCAGTATTTAGACAGTAGACAGTACATTTATACTGTATTTATCGTATCAGTATCTTATTTTTGTTTTGCGACACACTTCGCAGGGGAAAGTGCATTGTTTAAATATACCAGTCCATGTAGGAGATAACTTCCACTTTTTTTTCCATCGCAGTCTGTATACGTTAACATTGTATCATACCATCTATGAAAGAGGGTACTAAAGTTATACATTCATATAGTTCCCTACAGTAGAACATATCTGTTGAAGGAAGCATATGATAATTTCTTGAAGTGGCAGATTTTGCCATAAAAATCAACTGCTAAACATGCAACATATTTATTTTATTTTGCCCTTTTATGTAGTTTCTTTTTTCAGTTATGTTTTATAAATCTTATTTATCAATTCTGTAACATTTCCGTTTGTCTAGTTAATGAATTGTTTTAGAGAGTAAAAAGTCTTTCAACATTTTTCTATTGGGTTATTACCATTTAATTACGAAAATGTAACTGGTGGATTTCATTTAAGCAATGTTCTGTGGCGCAAAAAATAGGTATTTTTTCTCCGTAGAGAAAGCTTAAATCTAACTTCTGAATTGATACATACTGCAAGTTTTCAAGTCCTTTTTTAAGTTTTTCACTGCAAGTAATTTCTGATAGTTTTGCTGCTTGTCTATTATGCACCATAGATACATAAAAGGTATATAATCTTTTGTATAAATGCATCTGTGTACACTCTTCGTCCTTCCCATACGACTTCCATTTTCAAGATAACTTTTTTCCGCTAACTTGCGTTTACACGCATTTCAAAAGCCGGTAACCAGCGCCGACCGTGGTTTCCCGACCGAGGTTAAAAATCTTACCAGGGTTATCGCCAACTTGAGTTCACACGGCTAACATACGACCTTGGTAAGCCTAACCAGCGTAGAATGCTAGTAGTGTAAACTGGGCATCAGTCATGTAAAGGAAATATTTATTAATTTACCTGATTGTTCTCACTCTTTTTTGTAGTAAAACGTAGACAACATAGCAGAATGCACTCTATTAGAAGAACAAACTGTCTTTATAAAAGGTAGATCTTGTACTTGGGATGGTTGGTGATGATTGCATTACACCATTTTCGGAGCACACATCACCTTCACATTCTGCGCACATCCACCTGCTTCCCCATCTCATATGCTTTCCTGTTTTCTTCTTTCCCCTATCTGAAAAAAAAACTTTGCGATATCTATTTGCATTTGTTTTATTAGCAGTTGGAGGCACATTTTCGGGAAATGTCTCGCAATTGTTCTATTTACTCTGGCTGATGAAGTTCCAATGATTCTTCACCTCCTGTGGACGCCAACTTTTTTTCTACTTCTTATATATAGTCCACCAAAGCTGGGCTCTTGCCTGTTTTTTATCTGCACAAAATAAATCCATTCAGTGTTGCCATCATGAATAGGTGGATTTATTGTGGACAATTTATCCACAATTTCACTGTCTTTATACTGAATGGGTAGTAGCTGTAAAGCTGATCAGCCTTGTCGACTCCCGTTTTGTTGATGTTGTTGTCAAAAATTGCATCCGGTTTCACTATTTCTACCGACCCACCCCTAGCTCTTACCGAAACCGTGGTCACAGAATCGGTATGCTTTGTTGATAGACAATATGTATCCCTTGAAACTGCCTCTTCACAACCAATAAATTCCCTTTTATTCTAAACACCACTTCTCCTTTTTCAGTTTATCTTTTTTGAACACTTTAGGCAATCCTATACGGTTTTTCATAACAGTCCCTACCCCTCCAATTTTCTCGCTTCACAGGTAATCCAACAAAGAAGGGCTAGTGTAAAAACGATCCTTGTAAAAGCAATGCCACTTTTCAAAATAATTTGAACACAACCTCTTAAATATGGCTTGAATACTATTGTCTGTATTCCCAGCGCTGCCAGTGTATATATCACAATTCAACACATAACCTGTTGCTGCATCACAAAAAACATAAGGCTTCATGCCATATTCATTAGGTTTATTCTTCATATAAACACGAAATCCCACTTTACCTCGAAAGGGGCACATACCCTCATCAACTATCAGGTTGCATTTGCTCTTATCCACGAAAATGTTATAAAAGGGCATACCTTTGTGAATTGGATCATGACCCGCCTTCCATCTTTGTACATCCAGTTGCACATGACACACATATATGTCACAGAATAGCAAAAAAAACGATGTATTTCATACATGAATATTCCATTCTTCTTACGGGTATCTGCCGCGTCGTTGTTTTTCTGACGTTTCTCCTCCCGTCCTGGAGGCGTCTTCAGATCGAAGATATCTGCGCTCCTGAAGACGCCTCCAGGACGGAAGGAGAAATTTAGTCAGAAAAACAACTATGCGGCAGATACCCGGAAGAAGAATGGAATATTCATCTAATCGCCGCGGAAAACTCCGAGAGTATTTCATACATCTTCACCATTTCCCACTCATTCCAAACTAACTTCACTTTCATCGTACCTTCTCGCTTCACTGACGTAATTCGAGTTCCAGCGTATCGATTCGTTTTATTTCTTATGTTTTTTCATTACATCTCTATCGGAAAATACCATGAAAACATCCAATGTATTACAATCTTAAACAGCACAACTTCCTTCAAAACTGGTAACTCGGTAGAGGAAAAATCACTCGCCTCGACCGGAATGATTTTTGATCTCGGTGAAGGCGAATGATTTTTCCTCTGTGCACTAATGTGAACTTGCGGGAGACTCCGTAAATGGTTATACCGTGGCTAGTCCCGGAATCCACAAAATTTGTCTGGTAACTCGGGCTGAATGCCGTTCTCCTTCCAGCCATTTTCATGGTCTACAATTCTCAACCCTACTACACGAGAAAGTTCTACCTGCGGTTCCTGCTGAATAATAATATCTTCCAGGTTATGCCACATTATCAGATTTGCGTTTTTAGGAGGATTACTATAAAAATAATACCAAAGCGTTTAAGGTAGTTTGAGTAAAATATCGCTTCGCAAATAATTCAATGAATGTTGTCTCATTTTAAAGAAAACTTCTCCTCATTCTAATGATGTAAATTATCAGTCATTCATCGCGCTACTTTCCGAAATATTTTCTAAAAAGAAGAAGCCCATTTCCAAACGTGCGATTCTAAGAGACATTATTATAAATATGAGGAAGTTCTAATTCTGACGCATAGATCACGTCATAAGTGTAACTATTATTAGTTCGTATATTTTCTCAATCAATTACATCTATTTTTAAATTTATCCCTTGCTGTGGTGTTTTTTTTATAAATCATAAAAAAGGCCTTCAGTTGTGAAGGTATTGTCAGCTTGTGTCGTGCAATAGCGAAGCCATGTTTAAGCCTGAAGCATGTACATGAAGTTGTTTACAAAGAAGTTCGATTGTGTTGAACGAAGTTTGTGCGCCATAATTCCTGAGGCAATTTCTACATTACCATATTTACTTACTTTAATCTTCATGCAACTGCTTCGATTTTAAAATAAAATTTGAATATGGCCTCCACAGTATGATTGGGAAAATCTCATTCGAACTGCATAAAGGTTACTAAATCGGTAATCGTGGATAATTGATTGCACATTTAAATCATTTTTAGCGTCTAATAAAATTATTGAGCCATATTTCACCCAAGTGCACTTGTTTATGCGTTGGAACTCACCATACAGGCAGTAATGGAAGTGATACATGAATTATATTTAAAAACGTTTTTCACAATTAAAGGATTCCATGACTAGAGTTTTCGGCAGTGTATCAGAAATTTATATGAAATTATATTTAAATATTTGGTGTTCGAATATTGGTCTCAGCGTGACACATTGACGTTTGTTAACAATAATAATAACAATAATAAGAAATGTTTATTTCCCGTTTAGAAGAAAACCTGAACATATGTAATTAAATTATTGCGAAATATGTGTCATAAGGCTGCGTGTAAAAACAGGATTGAATTACAAAAAAAATAATCGGTGCAATGTAGTTTTTTTCACTTTCATCTATAGATATTACAAACGAAAAAAGGGCATACAAAGTTTCACGCAAATCTGTACATTAAAAAATCTCGTTCGAACTGCTTTAACGGGAGAAAAATCCGTTAATTAGTATCCCTACGCGACTATGTTTTTCCGGCGAAAATATTTTCGGCTCTAGAAAGCGCTAACCTTGTTTCTTTAGGAAAAGGACTGAAGAGAGCGTCTTATTTGCATCGTCGTCGTCGGCCCAAGGGAATGGCCTTGGCGGACTTCATTTCGTGGTTGTGGATCCTTCGAAAACCCCGAACTTCCGACTCGGTGGTTTTTCCGTTTCCTCGCCGCATCGTCCTGTCCCCCGAAAAAAGTGATGCCGCTCCTAATCCGACATGTTCGTTCGTCACTGTGATTCGTGCATCCCGCAGCCGGAAGTGAAAACTCGTCCCCTTCCCCTTCGCATCAAAAAAAACATCCCCTTCTTTCTCGATGACGTCTTACAGGTTTGCTACCTTTCGCAGTAATATCCACGCTTGTACTTCATCACTTATCATTTGGCTGATTCATTGTTTCTTCAGGCATGCCCGAAAACGGTCATTTTTTTGCGGAAGAGAGTAGGATTGTGCGATTCAACTGAGGAGAGAGGGGGTCATTTTTTTATTTTCAATCGGATGATTTTTTTGGTGTAGCTGTTAATATGCATGGAAAATATACTGATAATTCGTCACTTATCATTTTGTTGAAGCGTTATTTCTTATGGCTTGCCCAACACGCATTTTTTCCGTAAGAACAGGATTCTGCGTTTCAACTGCAGAGGGAGGGCCATTTATTTTTTAAATTTTCTGTCTCATGGTTTTTGTTGTGTAACTGTTCCCGCGTCAGTTGCCTCCCTTCATTGGGGATTTTCGCGACTGTGACTATCATTGCAGGTGGTTCTACTGTAAAGTGATTTAACATCAGAACTGGCAATTTTTCTATTATTGCGATTGCAAAACATATGTGGCACGCAGTTACGTGCACGAGTGTAAAAGATGTACACTAAAGAGGGTGAAATTCGTCTTGAAAAAATCATTTGAATTTACCGGGATTCGAACCCGGATATCCCGATTGCCGATCAGTTGTTACAGCCAGTTACACCACCAAGCCATCTTAAAACAAGAAGAATTTCGGCGGGGCTTATACGAACCAGTTGCTCTCGTCCCCAGTCTACAGTATGGCACAGTAGATGTTGTTGTGCTTGATATGCCACGGTGGTGAAACCCCCGCTGAAATTAGTCTTGAATTAAGATGAAATCTTGGTGGTCTTACTGGATAACACACCTGACCAGCAATAGGGAGATCCGGGTTCGAATCCCAGTCGAGTCAAATGATTTTTTCATGACGAATTTCACTCTCTTTGATGTACAACTATAACTGGCGTTTTTCCTGCCCCTCCGACCTTAATGGGGTCGTTTTACCCCTGTTCATGATGAACAAATAGCCATAAATCTGAAAATATGTTAAAATAGTAAATAGTTTTTCTAAATAAAATTTGACAGTTGTCAGATAAATAAATAAATACATTACATATTTAGATATATGAATATAAATTATGTTAGAAAAGTGATAGTCCTATTAATTCATAACAAAAGTTTTGTTACTTTATGTTAAAATTTAAGATGAATTTTAAACACAATCACATGCAGTTCATGCATGGTTTTCTAAATTTTTCGCAGCATCAACCGCAAAAATTCCAGTTGTATTTTTCGTATTCACTAGGATGCGTTTCAGTAAAGCAATATTTATGACAGAATATTGCTTAAAAGTGAAAACGTCACTTTGAAATTCCAAATTGATTTCTTTGATAGCCACAGAGTAATTAAATGAATTTTTTCATCTTTACATAATGTTACAGGCCCATAAAATAGACCCTGACACGGAGTCGTGTTAGGAAACTGCAATAAAATTATAAAATAGTATGCAAAATTCCAATAAAATTTGGGTAAAAAATCACTCAGTCGAGACTTTTGAACGAACAGCCGAGTAGAACCTTAATAAGTACAGGATAAAGGATACGAAATATTTACTTTTTATTCCTAGATAAGTTTTCATTTTAACGTCCCTCACAATTCTCTTCATTCATTTCATCTTTGGTCTTCCCTTACATTTCTTCTTCCATTACAGTTTCCAATACGTTGTTGTGTCTCATAGTCTGTCAAATAAGACGTTCTCTTATGCATTGGAGGGTTTTCATTTAATACATTTCCTCCCCAGCTCTTCAGAGTACTGTGATTATCTCCGTCCATTTAACCTTCATCATTCCTCGATTTCACCTATATCTCCTTAGTATCCAATCATCTTCGTTCTCCTGCATTTATCCTCTGAGCTTCAGTGCCATTTAAGATTATTCTAGGTGTGTACCCAACTAGGTGTCTGTGTTAATGCTTCCATAACTCCAAGCTGTATTCCAAGCAAGTAAACGGTATTCCCTTTCTTCCTTCTTTCTTCTATTTTGGTCTCCTATGGAACACATCAAAGAGCGTTTTTATGATTACCACTGTAGCTCCATATTCCTCTTCCGAGATTCCCGTTGCGTGGTTGTTTTTTACAACCAACATTTCTCCTCTTATCCTAGAGTCGCCCTCAGGTCGAAATTCCTCGGTCGATAATCCTTCAGGTTGACTCAACAAGTCGCGGAAACCTTAAAGAACAACTAGAATGGGAATAAATATCAGTTGGTAGGGACAATTACTTTTCAATGCTTCTTAAAAATGTGATTGGTGAAAATAGTGCCTTCCAATTACCTTGCGAAGACTATAGCGTACATAGTAGCAGATGAGAATACACGAAGGTGCATTCAAGTTGAGGATTGGAGCGATGTACGCTGAAGTGTGTACTAAATGGCGGTTAGATATTCAATTGCTACAAAGAATTGTTCAAACGCATCTCTTTTTATATTACACTACGAATTAATATTTATTTTTACTGAAGTAATCACCAACATTAGCTTAGACATTGATGTATTCCTGTTTCTATTACTACTTATTACCCCGCCATAACAAGTTTCATCTGCTAGTGCACATACTAACACAGGAAAACTACAGGGAAGACGTGTTTCAATCTCCTTAGCGTAGATGACGTCACAAATGACATTGGAACACGCTCTGCATTAAACAGATTAAATTAGTTTAGCGCCAACACGCATGGCCCGACGATGCTTACATTCGGTAAGTGATCGGAAACAGGTGTATCCATGGTCACATATCCGTTGCCCATGACGTACGGACTGAAAATATTCTATGAGTGACCGATATTATCAAAGGAGAACTTATTAAGGAGAGCGGATACTTTTCGAAAACCCTGGCGAAACGGTCCAGTACTGATGGTTCCGACATCCGCAGCACCGATCCCGGGTGGGGGGATGGTTTTCCTGCATAAGGAGACAGCTACGTCATCTCTCCGCCCGCGCACTGAACGACGGCCTTCCGAGAACAGTGCTGAACACACTCCTAACTAGGGCTGGGCGGTTTTCCAGTACATTGGTTCCAATATCAATATTTTTAAATATTGGGACTCCAAAATCACAATTTTTGAACGACCAATACCAAGATCCTGTATTGAATATTGTTGGTCGGAAAAACCAATATTTGTATTTGGAATATTGTGTATAAAAAAAAGCAATTTATTCAATTTGAATATTGGATTACCAATGTTAAAACTTCAGGTGTTGAATATTGGAACCCGGCGAGGAGGGAGGTCTGAGAGCGGCGTAATCTTTTGAAAACGGACGGCGCGCGTGGCATTGAGTGCAGCACTTCTTTTTCCACCATTTTTTATAGCAATAACTGGGGAAATGAAGCTTACATTGATTTTTTTGTTTTATTAAAAATCCGGAGGACAACCGCGAGGCAGTGCAGCAAAACACAGAGGCGCATCTACAGGACCACCGGGAGGCAGTGCAGCAAAGCGACATTAACAGACCTTTACATAGTTAACATAGGCAGCATTTGCAAACAATTTTTCGCAAGACATTTTTACATGTTAATAATGCTACGTTCAGTATTTTCTATTATACCAATATTTCATTTTTTTAAATTTCCAATATTACAATATTTCCATTATTCTAATATGCCAATATTTTCCAATATTCATTAGTCCAATACAGGTTATTGACATTGGTCCATTTTTATTATTTTAAGATATTGGATATTGATTTTGGGATTCAAATTCCGCCCAGCCCTACTCCTAACTTTACACGATTACAGAAATTTTATGAATCTCACGTACCTGAGAATATCAGGATTTCAATATTAAGGAAGCAGCTAGGACTCCTTTCATAGACAATTTCCGCATCACCTCATATAGCTGAGTGCTACTCCAGCAAAAAATGGGCATTTCTTTTAGATTAGCTTATTAATTTGGTTATCATCAAGAAAACGCGAAAAATAAATGAGTTCTATTGAAATCTTTCAGGCATCGAACGGTGAAAACACAATTTTTTATCTAATAGCACGGCGATGTAATAGAAAATACCCTGAAATTGGATTTTCAGACGTGGTATCGTTAAGCATTTGTCCTGGACGGGTGGAACGACAATGTCACAGGTCACGTGGCCTCGCGGTTTGTGGGGAATCAGAAATTCGATTGCCTCCGAATAAACGAAGAGCAAACTTATTTGAGCATTAAATATTGTGATAGTTTAGTTACACATCGAAAAAGATTTATAAGCTGTGCATTTTTCTTCAGAGTTCGTGAACTATGATGTCATAAATAGTGTTTACTTGACTTCATTGGTGGTTTCACTGAAATTGTTTGGGACAAAATAAAGTGCAAACGTGCGGTGAAATATCGAACCACAGTCGATCCACCATAATTGCCCACCTCCCCATTCGTTACTTCCTGGTGCAAATGTTTCCGAACTTCGTACCCCGCGCTCTAATCCCGTTTTCGTATGTTGCTGGCGCGCCGAAGGCGAAAACCTTCAGGTTATACCGGTGAACAGCATTCACCTCTAACAATAAGTATCAGTCGTTTTGAAAAGGAAAAACAATGACGGGGGAAAACACATGGGGCCGAGTAATGTGTTCTTTGTGTGGAAGCAAATCTTAAAACTATGACCAGAGAAAAAAATTAAAAATAACTAAGAGCTAAAGATACAAATCTGTATATACACATTTCTTTTAGTCGCAAAGGCATTGATATATAGTTTTAAGTTTTTTTTGATTGGTTATAATTTTTTAATGTATTTTTTGGTTGAATTAATTTCCATTTTTTCCTCCATTTTATGTTTTATCATTTTTTAATATAATAGTTTTTTTCGTGCCAATGCGTAATTATTTTTTTTATTCCGTTTCTTTGTATCCTTCCTAAATGTATTTCCTCTCCCAACTCCACAATAATCAGGATCCTGAGAACCGGCGGCGTATTCTAAATTAGGCATAGAATTAGTGAAGTGGCAATGTTTCCATAATTTATAATCGCAATAGTTCAAATCGTTTCAAACGATTCCTAAATAAGCATTCCACTTGGCCAGTTAGTTGCCCAATAATTTGCGCAACAATTTTAAAACCTCACATAGTTATTTAAAATTGATAAATTTCATTATGTAACAGTATCATACTTTAACCGTGTGCCTGCAGAACCTTTTTAGCCCTTTCCAAGTTACGTAAATATTTTTCAGAAATGTTGAAATATTTTTTAAACTATTAATATTTCATCCGCATTGACTTGTATAGTATATTTATATTGTATGTAATTTAAAAGTGAGAGTTTTTCCGAGTTGAGAGCTTTTAAAGAGCTGGCTTTACAGTCAAACCCACGGTAAACATCTCATATCGTTCCTCTAACAAAGCCACGATATTCAAACTCAAGGCTGCTATGACAAACGTTTATGGTGCACAAGTAATGCATATTAAAGTAGTGTGAAGTAGTGGAATGAGAATGTACCTGATTTGTATGAGCATTAAAATATTAAATTCGGCGTATTTATACTGCCAATAACAGCCTTCGTATTCACTACACGTATTTTTGGTATGATTTGCATTGCGGTGACCTATGGTTTTTACCACGTTTTTATTAGTTCGGTTTCCGTCATGTCTGTCTGCCTGTCCGGGTGGAACATTGAAACCGAGTTTAAACTAACTTCCCGATCAGCTAGAGACTCGAAATTTTAACCATAGCTCAGAAGTGGATGATAATGTAATATTAGCTATCTATTATAACAATTTATTGATTAATTAATTAACATATTTCCTGATGTGCTAGTAGATGCTTGTAATTTTAACCATAGCTCAGAAGTGGATGACAATGCAATGTTAGCTACATGTTATAACAATTAATTAATCTGTGGGGCACAGTGAGTAGATAATAGAAGTAGATAATCCGGATGAATTGAGAACCAATTTCAATGCATTGCTAATGGTATTAATTGTGGGAGTTTGCTCAACGACACCTGGTCCCTTTACTACTCCTTAATTATCATGGGTTGCCTGCGCCCCACGTTTTTCTCTTCAAGTCTTACTAATATCTCCATAGCCACTAAAAATTCACCCTCAAAAATTTTGAAGTTCCCAGGGAAAATTATTTTATAGTTTTTAGTCCGTTTTAAAAACTTGGTGTATTAAAAAAAATTTAATTTAATGAATTATTTAATTTAGGAACTCAGACCAGATTTATTTTACATCGAGCAAATGCATTTTTTTATGGGCTTCATCTTAGCAAAAGAACATTACAAATTAAATACAGAAACAGGACAGATTACACCAAAATTTACCAAATAATGTTTTCACAGCATTAAAGATGTAACAAATTGACTAAAGATTAATGAAAAATGGACGCAGAGATTTACATATGACAATTTCACTGCGTTGTGAATTTCTACGTGTTCTTGTGTACTGTGAAAGGAGTTTTGTAGAGAGTATTATACCACATGAAAATATTAGAACAGCGAACTAAGATTCAGCTGATTTGTGCTAGTGCTGAAATGTTAAATACGGCGCTCATACACATCACATACAGACCAACGAATTCATTTCATAAAGTTTTTTTTATTGATAGAATTGTTCTGTGGTGATCTATTGGCGTTCGAATTTTTCAGACCGCTAAGAATGGAAATTTCCTCCATAAAATATTCTTCCGTTTCCAATTGCGTTCACTCTTTCTTCTTTTTCCCTCTGAGTGGTACGAGGTAGGCCTTGAAAAGAAAAGGATATCACTTGAATAAGCCTCATCCACTGTATAATATCTCCCTCTCGTCCGTGCGCTGGCCTCGTTGCGAAATGTACAAGGGGGGCGTTCCACTTGAGTTGCCATCGGACATTCCCAATGAGTTTTTATAAGAACGGCTAGAAAGTTTCCGTGATGCTGTTTAAGTGTGACTAAGAGCGGTTGGCGCGGGTGTTGCCTGAACGTCTCACTCAAGACTTAAGAGCATTTTCTCCTCCTCAGGAAATCAAACGTGTTTCATCTGACCAGCGAAATCAAACTAAACTAATTTCTCCCGACTCACACTCATTCCATTGGCACACACATTATTTATTTTAAAATCTGATGTGTTCATTTTCAGAGAAAATAAATTATCAAAATTAATTTGCCTACATCAACATATCAAACTATCGAAAATATTACAAGCGTAAGGTTAAGGAAATATACTGAACGACGTATGATGAGACGAAGGAACGCATTTCAATGTCAAAGTTTCATATTCAAGCACGACTAGGATTGTACCTTTGACGTTGAAAAGTGTTTGATAATAAATTATTAAGTGGACAGAACCAAGTTTTATTTACTTTAGTTCAATAAGGAAATTTATTGCAGAGCGAATGGATTTGAGATGTCATTCCACGGATGACTAATTTAGTTGGCATATTTTTTTTACAAAAATCCTAGCCTTGCTAGGTAGACTACACTTGGCATTTACGTTTAGTATCTTATCTGTAGCATTATTACTAAGATCTCACCCCGCTTCAAATGTCCCATATGATTTTTTCTGCACTAATTAATATCTGCGAATTAGTAAAATTTGCAATACTGATCAGTATTTTAACTCTTGTACTGCATGATGGCATGTCCGTCAACGTAGCACACTCCTAGTCTCTGGAATTGGCTGCGTAATATCCTCCCGACTGCTTTTTGGTCCGCAACCAAATGGCAAGGGAACCGTGCGGGTTTCGACTGTAAAAACTGGGACGAGTATTGCATACCTGGTGTGGAATCACCCCGGGTCATAAACCCTGGTATATACATAAATACATGTGTAATTCGTAGTAAGATTATGTATACACCTACAACAATGTACGACAACATAGAAAGGAAGCCTAAAATATCGCTAGTGTTAGAATGAAACTGCATTACCCTGTACCTTGCTCTCTTCATGCCTAGAGAGAATCCCATCCTAATTATTTCATACAACTGCTCGGTTATTCCTTTTTTTTCAAAGCAGTTAATGGAAAACCTGGCAGGTTTCCTGTGTAACTTATGTAATGCTCTAAGTTTACTCTTTCTTTGATGATTCTAAAATACTTTCTTCATTGTTGCAATAAAAAATGGCTTTTTTCTGACTTTGTCGGTACATTTACCCACTACCCCTTCTGTTATGTTCACATACGGTTTTTCATAAAGCAAAATAACCTCAACGAAGAAAGTTTTGGAGCACTTGAAGCAAGGAGCATACATTTGGGAAAGTCATCTAATTTACTTTCATTATCCTACCATTACAATTTTATTTCTACTTGCTTACAATTTATACCTACGGGTGTTTTCTGCTTCATTTTGTTCTCCATCAAATTCATATTCAATTGGAACTCTTCGCTTTGCATTCCGTCACACATATTTCCATCCCTTGTCTAAAAAATGCTCTAAATGACGATGGATCAGCAATTACCAATTAAAATAATTTCATTGATTTTACGCCGGTGGGTTATAATTGTAATGACATGTAAGTAAGGGCTTCTACGACCTGCCTGAGCTATCTTTGGCAGCATGTTATGATATATTCTGTATGGTAAACGGCATAGTAAGATGAATATTACTTCTATCTTGTGCCCCATACGATCCTGCTTCGTAAAATTTTGAATGAAATCTCATGAATAATGCACGAGTTTAATTTGCAATTCGATTGAAGACCGGATATCGGACGAGAAATATCAATAGCGCAACCGTTTTAATGGAACTGAGAACAATCGTACTACGAAGACAAGCGATTGTTTAAAAAGAATTGCATCCCATTTCAAAAAATTTAAAAGGCATCATAAACGGAAAGAACTCTCTTTCGGCACCACGAAATTTAAATACTTTTCGGTCCATGAGAATAATCGGTATTCAAAATAGAATTCATTGTATAAACATAAAAGTAGTTTGAGCGAGATATGCACTCACAAATAATTCAATAAATTTAGACTCAAAACATTGGAAAAAAAATACCTCATAGTTCTGATTATACGAAAATATCACTTAGGGTTCATGACTTTTTGAGATATTTGTCTAAATTCATAAGCAGCCGTAGTATTTGGTACGGCTGTGCGTTCCAGAGATTGGTCATTTAAAAAAACAAATGAAATTCTATTGCACAGACCATGTCATAAATGTAACGGTGTATATTTCACATGATTCCTCGATTATTTTTTTAATGAATTTATTATTCCCCAAAAAAAAATATTTATGAAATCGCAAAAAAAATCGGTTTTGAGGGCTTTTTCGGCGTACGGTAAAAGAAAGTACTCAACTTATAGCTTCTAAGATATGTATTTTGTTATTTAATGAGAATTTATGGCATAAAAACAATTTATTTGCATCATAAGTAAAACTTATGCTACCAAATTGGTGTACTTACTTCATACCTCTTAGAACTGATGAATTTTAAAATATAAATTCAAATCTAGTCTCTCAGATGACTATTATTGCCCCGTCTACACACAGTAATTAAGTATATCTTTAAACATGATCGATAATTTACTATGTCCTTTTAGAAACGGTAGGAACTGTAGTTAAATATGGATAGTATTTAATTACAGGTCGGGCCCCCTAGTTAACTAAACTCCTGGGATATTCGTATTTTTGTCGTCAAATTAAGTGAATTTGGCGGAAGGTTTAATATTTTAGGATAAATTAGCAGTGGCTACGAGTTGGTTGGCGGCAACAAAGACGAATTTAGGGATGGTCGGTTATAAGTAAGAACCGATCTCAGGTTAAATGGTTATATCCAACCTAAAGGTATTTTAAAAGCAAGCTGAAGACATTTTTGTTCAACGAAGGAGGACTGATTTCGGTTAATTAATTACAGGACCATTCTTGTTGCTCAAGAGATACATTTCATTTACTGTTGTACATATGCTTTCTATCAAGTCTAGCTTCGTTGTAGCTGAAATTATGGCTGAGGTGTCATTCGCATATATTGATGAAAAACAGCATGATAAATCTGTGGGAAAGTCATTAATGAACAGAATAATGATGAGAGTCCCAGAGTTTTGGTTTTAAAATCAACATATTTGTATTATCCTCGAGTATGTGAGGATTACTGTGATTAAATTTCTGGCTACATATATCTATTTATTATTCTAATTTTCTAATTAATATTCTAAATTAAAGTAGATTATAACAAAAACTGAGGCCAAAATTATAATCGGTTTTCTTTGCAATGAATATGCTCAGCATCCATCACACAATATTTATGAGACCAAATGTTATGATTTTCGTATTATCTTTTAATAATTAGGAAGTACATATATAAACATACATTCACCTTTAATATGTTATACACATATTTGGAGAGGTAACTCGCCTCAAATATACTTAAGAGTGTAAGCCAATTCTTTGATTTGTGCTGAGATAGTGACTCTCATGCCATTTATTTTAATAGCCTCGACTCACTCCAAGACTTTCCGTAACACCTCCGTGTAATTGTAGCTGCTCGTCGCTGCACGCTATTTAATTCCGGTATCAAGCCCGCTCCGTTTGGCATTCCGAATGCTAGACGCGTATTCCAGGCGGGGCTTAGGTATGAAGAATAACAGCGCTCTTTCTCGTCGCATTTCTCTGGTGTTATATTCTTTACATAATTGCTATCCGTTTGCTTGATGCCATATTTATTGAGTATGTTTACTCCAGGACAGGTACTGAGATAATTGACCAAAACTCAAGAAAAGAAAAGAAGAAATCATTTATAAGTGGTCATAAAATACATTGATTTATATTTTACGGAATCAACGTTGACTATTTCATGCTTGTTAATTCTGTCACATGGCTCAGGTTAATTTTTCATTCTAAAAAAAGCGATGGTCAAGCATTTTGTTGTTCCAACCGCATGCCATTTGTTCTGGGATTCGCTAACGCTGATTTTCGTCATTGGCGCTCGCCGCGGCCGATGAGAGCGCTCGAAAAATACGATCTGAAATATTATTTTGTAAATAAAACTTCCTAAAACATCTACATATAGTATACATTATAATAATCAGTATGGTAAGAGAGAGTAGTTTTCCTCTCTATGCATCAGGTAATACATCGCCCGAATGGCGTGTATTCGCGTCATTGTCGTGCAAAATTGGACGTCAAAATATGCACTTACTTTGTTTAATTGTATGGTAATGCGCAGCGATGCCGCAGAATGTTTTTACATCAATCGATAGCTATGATCATAGTCTACACATTGATATGGCTTATTTAACCCTTCATTGAGCTGCAATATAACTAATTTCATTTTAAATCCAAAGTTTAAACGAAAAACTTTCAAAGATATTTGGTATGAAAACTTTAAAATAACGCTTGCTATGTTTGTTTAATACGATATTTAAATATACATTTAAAATCTACTTACTTTTAGGAAGCGAATCCTTTTTCCAAAATTAAAATCGATGCCGTTGGCGAATTACAGTAGAACTTTAAATCTGACCTTCTAATTGTGGGTTGGCGTCTGGGGCACGAGTGAGCTACATACCTGTCACTTCAACACTGATTTGTGCGTACAAGTGGATATCTACCTGCCTATGAAATGCATTATCTGGCGGCCCTACTATCCGAGTACACAGCCAAGTATATAAAATACCTAGATTTCAAAGTTTATTTTAGGGACTTTTGACCACCTTTAAGGCGTTCGGCCCCACTGTGCGCCGTCACAATTCAAGGTTCAACCTCGTACTGCTTGCATTATCTGCATGCCTGGTGTGGAATCACCCCGTGCCACACACCCTAGTGGTGGCTTGCACGGTACATCGTAGATGTAGATGTAGATGCTCTCCTGGCCGATTAGTGGGGGCCAAAAATTGGTCTGAAGAGCAATGTGAGGCAAGGTCCGAAAGAGAGATATATTTGGTGATGAAACATACTCAAATATGTGATATACGGATAGTTAAACCTTATACTTATACCCTACTAATTAATATGGAATGCATTTCCATACGGAAAATCTTATGATATTGGACACATATTGGTCGGAACCGGTTAAAACATAAATCCTTATGAAGGCGTCCGCGGATTGGTATAGTTGAAGCTGCCCGATATCAGGGATGCCTTCCGCGAAACATAACATTCTGACGCGTTTCAATTGCGTCGCACAAACTGCCGACCTCCTCTGCAAGGCCAAAGATCGTATGCCTATGGAACTGCAAAGTGGTATCTACGAATTCAAGTGCTACTGCGGAGTATCATACATTCGCAGGGTGGCCACTCAGTTGCAAAAATTAAATTCCCGACTTTAACCCGGTATTCCCGAGTACATTTCTGATTTTTTCCCGTTTTTTCGCAATCAGTTTCTATACGTTTTCTATTCTATCCATTACATGGGGTAAGAGACAAAATTGGTAATGACCTTTGAATTCAGCGTATTTCTAGCATGTAGATATAAATTGTAAGATGTGGAGGGTTTTCTCATGAAATGTATCTCTCTGTCGATACGTTTCACGGTACGCCAACGTGTACACATTGAAGTGGAGAAATCTTCCATTAGTTTCTTCTGTTTATTAAATTGTTCTTATGTTCGTTTACGCAATATACGCTTAATCTTATTACGATTGGGCCAAAAATAAAATAAATAAAATAATCTTGATGATAAGGTGCAGCAAAAAAATCTATGATCCGATCATAATGTTACATTTTTCTTGATCATTTCAGTTGCATTTCACTATCGTATCTAGTGAGTCAAATTGGTAATGGGAACATAGAAGTTTTCCGAAAATGACGATTTTATTTCATTCATTAGCATATTAATATGGTGACCTAGAAGCTTCAAGTGTGAACTACTCATTCCATACGTTTCTCTCAAGTACTCTTACCATTTTGAATATTGGACACTAGATGTTCACTTTCGTCCACATACCATCATATACCTACCTACCTTATTTCACAAATATCATTCGCAAGTGATGAGACGGAGCGTCTCCTTCGGTGAATGAATCACTAGTGGCGACTGGAACGCTCCTCCGATTTTATATGCTACTATAAACTTCGGAGGCAAGCGAGGCTCCGGAATATTTTTCAAACGGTACATTCTAATGGCACCTATGAAATGGCATCAATGCTCATCATCAGGCTTTACTTATAATAGTTCAGTGGTTTTCAAACTTTTTTGCACGATCCCCCATTTCACCATACCTGGTTTAGAATATGATTCCCTTTCCCATGAATTTTATGTAATAATTCGATTCCACAAATGAAACTAATAGTACTAATACAAATGCTTAAGAAGCGATTTTAATGTGACAATGAATAAAGGATTGCAAACGCTACCAAATAAATAAAGACCAACTTCAATTATAGAGATTTTACATAATCTGCTAACATCACGGTTCGCTGAATAGTTCTATAGAAAGGGAAACATGCAGGGAATTTGAAAAAACGCTAACATTTTGTGTTACTTGTAAGTTTACTGTTACACGCACGATTTTAATCAGGCAAAGTTGATACAGATATACGGCAGCTTAAGTATGATTTCAAGCTTTTCCGGTGAATCTTCCGGTAGAAATTCCCGCGGGGTTTCACAAGGTGTCAGGCTCCCCAGTCTTTCCAAATTTCCGAAAGATGACTCCTCCATCGACTTCAGGGGTCCTGGAATCTAATTCCCTTCCGTCACTTTATTCACCTACTATATCAGTCGTGTAAGGCTTAGGCGGTGTTTGGTTGGCAGCCAATTTTCTTTCACGCTTGGTCATTGGTTGTCTCCTATTTTTCTGTTTAAGGAAATGACCCATAAAACCTTAGCACATTGTAGCTTACTGTTTTATAAGCGCTGTCTTTTGTTATCTGCTTTAAACTCTCCTTTTAAACTTAAGGATAAACGATCATGGTTACAATGAATTATTACAACATTATTAATTTAATAAAGCGTTTGAGTATTAATTAAAATTGAAATTGAAAGAAACACCCAGCTTTGGTAGGTACCTGGTAAACATGTGATAAATAATACTATTAATGATAATTGAAGGTGGTATATTCGCTAAACGGGAATTCAGGTAGAGGAGAAGGTCCAAATACGGGCTGTGGTCCAAATACGGGCTGGTTGATGAATGAGGTACTAGCAGGTGCTGCAAGTAATCATTGTGTGTATGCGGTAACTGCTATTTGATAAGAAAGAAGGAATGGAGTAGTTGAGCTAGCGTTTGTCCTCCATGTTGGAAGTTGTTGTGTTTTTTGTCCATAACCCTCATTACTGAATACTCGAAAACTTTTTCAGGTAAATAGTTTAGAATTTAAAAAATTATTTTGAATAACTTAAGTTACTTTTTTATTTTTACATCAAAGTTGGCATTTTAAATTACGATTTTGAGACGTTGAACAATGGATATTGCTTATCCGTAATATCTTCCGTTAAGTGTAACTCAAACATGCGGATGGTCTAAATATGGGCTAGCTAAATTGGTATAAAAACGGGCTAGCCCATATTTAGACCATTTTTCATTCTCGCATCAAATTTTTTCGTAATTTTAAAATGTATTTCGGTCGTTCTAATTTAGTTATATATTTTTTCATTCCTGCGTGAACCTTTTTGATGAACGCTTATTTTTGATAATTTAATTAATAGGTATTCTTTAAGTGTGAAAATTAGGGTGGTTAAAAATATCAAAAGTCTTCCAATATTTCACGTCGTCTTCGAATTCATTACCAAATGACTAGAAAACTCTTAACGCAAAATATTAGCTACATACGTTAACCAGGGGCCGTGCCCGTTGCAGTTTAATTTTTTTGCACGAACGCCCTTAAAGTCAAGAGAGTAGCCAAAAAAAAACGAGTTTATTTGATACTTCGCAACCTCGAAGGCACCTGGTGTGGTTGGCGATTCGACCAGTCAAGCGAGTGAGAGATAGTTACTCTGTATTTCTTACTTGGCTAAGCAACGGGCACATTGTCAATTATGGATGCTTACTTTGTTGCCATATCCAAGTTCAAGTATCTCCATCTCGCATTCACTTTGTAGTAACCTACAGCTCAACTGCTTAATTTTGCTAGAACCTTAGCTCTGTTATACATATGAATGTCTTTTTCCCACCTCCTATCCCGGTGTGGGAAGAGTTTTTGAATGTGACATGGTAAGTCGCTCATGCGCCTGACAGCAATCGTAGCTAACCAACACGTTCGCCCATTAGTGACTACGTCCGACTACAATTAGGTACGTAAATTTCACTTAATACATAAATAAGCAATTGGCAATATCTTGGTTCATTACTGAGCCAAGTAAGAAATACGACGTATCTTTGAAAAGTGCTCATTCGTCTGTTTCCTTTGCTTAGGATGTCAAGAACGAAGGCTAAGTATTCTCCCAAAAATATCAGGAAGAAGTGGGACCCAGAAGACATGGAAAAGGCAATTATTGCCGTGAGAGGAAAGAAAATGGGAACTCTGAAGGCTTCCAAGGAGTTCAATGTGCCCCACACCACTCTGCAAACTCTCAGCAATAAGAGTGATTTAACACCTACCGAAGAAGCACGCATAAAGCTTGGACGAAACCCGTACTTGGGACATGATCTTGAGGAAGCACTTGTTTCTTACCTACTCACTATGGAGCAGAAGTTATTTGGGTGCACCATCAAGGATGTGAAGCAAATGGCGTACCAATTTGCGATGAGGAACAATCTGCCGTAAAATAATAGAAATAGCCGTTAACGGTTTCAAAAATACGGGGATTTGGCCGCTAAACAAAAATATTTTCAATGACATAGATTTCATCGCAACAGAAATAGGAGCTGCGGAGAGATGTAGCTCAATTACTCAAACTCCCTCAAGTCAGCCATCTTCTCAATCTCAAGCCATCCAACCATCATCCCCTCTTTCACCACCTGGTGAGGACTTTGCCTCGGATCATCTAGCCTCCAAGATTCCCAATTCCGGTCAGGTTGGAGTTGCTGGGTCATCCAAACACATTTATCCATCTGACGTCAATCCAGTGCCTACTGTCTCAAAGAAGAAGACCAACCGAGGTCGCAAGAAAGCGTGTCTTGTGACAGGCACACGCTACAGAGACAAAATGCGCAGATCCTTGGATAAATCAGAAAAAAGCAAGTGCAGGAAAAAACTCTTTCAGAGGTCTTGGAAAGGCGAAGTTGTGAAAACCAGGAAGGTTAATATTGCAAGAAAGAAAGTTGAGCGGAACACAAAGAGGGCTAAGAAGTGCCAGTCTTCTTCAGACTCCGGGGAAGATCATGGAGAGCCGATGCTTGATGACAGCGACCTGGACCTATCTTCAGAAGACCGCCCAGACTGCAATGATGCAACCTGCATTTTCTGTGATGGACTGTTTTCTGAGGACACGAGAGGAGAAACGTGGGTTCAATGCATCCTGTGGCAGATGTGGGCGCACACAGAGTGCGCGGGGGCAGAAAAAGAGGCGTATGTGTGTGATTTCTACAAATAACAACTCTAGCAACGTTTGAGAGCATATGTTTTACCTTCTTTTTACTACCTTTAGATTTTTTGGGATAATTTTTAAGCATTTTGAATTTATTTTTGTCTTTTTTTTAACATTGACATTATGAGTGGCCCACTAGCCCATATTTAGACCACTTATTTAAATAATTTCATTATGACAACTTTTTTAAATAAACTCATTTCAAAAAAAGTTGAAGATTTTACGTGTATATTACTACCCTATCTTTTATACGACTTGTTGTTGGTTGAATAATAACATTAACATCTTAAAAAATAATATAAGTTACCACAGTAGACCACAAACTGAAACATGTAGCCCATATTTGGACCACCTCCTCAGTCGTGTAAGGGTTAGGCGGTGTTTGGTTGGCAGCCAATTTTCTTTCACGCTATCTCACGCTTGTGCATTGGTTGTCTCCTATTTTTCTGTTTAAGGAAATGACCCATAAAACCTTAGCAAATTGTAGCTTTCTGTTTTATAAGCGCTGTCTTTTGTTATCTGCTTTAAACTCTCCTTTTAAACTTAAGGATAAACGATCATGGTTACAATGAATTATTACAACATTATTAATTTAATAAAGCGTTTGAGTATTAATTGAAATTGAAAGAAACACGCGAAATTATTTTTTATATGTCGTTCATAACCAAGTTCCATTATTATAATTGCCAACGAACTTTAAGAAGTGTATGTACCCGGTATGTTTCGCCCGTGGTTTATCCTTCGCCCGAAATGTTGGCAAAAATGGGAAACTTGCAAATGAATCGGACAGACTTTAGTTCAGCCAATAAATACTTCACTGAGAGCTTTGCGTTTCCGTTATAATAATTTCCGTTATACATATATTAATTCTGTGTTTATTGGTACATTCAGCAATTTTCTGCTTTCAACCTTTTCGCAAGTCAGTTACTACGTCTTGATTGCAACATGATGGAATTGGGAAAAAAATCATGTTTATTCTCAGTAACATTTCAGTTGTATTTTATGAGTGTCAGTGGCGAGGGCAAGGGAGTTTCAGGAGAGTGGACTAGGAAATTTCAGATTTTTATCTGAGATATGTAAGTTGTTTGAATTTCATAATTATAATCCGGGATAATTTTTAATAATAAAAACATCAATGTATGCAACGTTCTTGCATGTAAAGCATATTAGTTGTACACGTACATACACACGTTCTTTTACATACATACTAATATTTTCCGTTTTATCGTGATGTCAATATGTATCTACGCTTTTAAAAATTCACCAGAGAGACATTTTAATCAAGGGCACGGATAATCGCATCCTATACCGCAGATCAGTCAGTCCTCCACCCGCTTCTACCTCACTCACATTTGAAAATGATTATTTTGGCGCCATCTTCGCATCAAGACCGTTCCGATTCGCGCACACGCATCAAGTGCTTCAAAGCGCGTCAGCCCGAAAGACTGCTGCAGCGCTCCAACTTGATGCGCAGCATGCGTGATTCGGAACGCACCCCAAGTACCTATCAGTTTTAATAAAAATTATTAAACCTTAGATAAAAAATGAAGCTAAGCTATGAGAACCATAAATCAGCAAAAATAATAAATTTTATTAACGCTAATACAATTTCAAGTTGAGAAAAACAATTTAACTATACAAGCGACGTCTGCAGAAAAAATACCTGCTTGACTAACAAGCCGAAATGAACAATAACATCAACTAAAATTGCAACTTCACCAACCGTGAGATGTGGTGTCACACTAAACCAGTCCATACGCAGTCTGCGAACGGAAATTAAGTCAAGATAAATGCTATTTAACTACTTTAAAAATCACCCTCTCTCACGCCAATAGCCATACCACGATGAAAACACCGGTTCTCGTCCGATCACCGAAGTTAAGCATCGTCGGGCCCGGATAGTACTTGGATGGGTGACCGCCTGGGAACACCGGGTGCTGTTGGTAAACTTTTTTTTTCCTCTCCGACCGCGTACATCGTTTGATGAAACTTCTTGCTAGTTACTTCTTTTTAATTTTGCCGAGAGTGCCAAACGAACTACTTCTTAAATCTCTTATTTCCTGGCATAATTCCTTCGCAAGCTTCCAAATTCACATGAGGCCCATCCATTGAAATTTGGGTGATTTACTTCAACAATGTAGAATTTACCTTTTGGGTTTCTTTTAATCCTTCCAATACATCCTATGCACGTGTAGACGACAAAAAAGCTGACCCAACGTACTTAGCTTGGACTTCCTGTTTATTTTCATTCCAGTATATGACATTAATGTCCATTTGATATCACTGTGAAACTTAATTTAAGGTTTCATCATAGCCGACAACAATTTCAGAGCAGCTCTCCAAATTAAAAAAAAATGCCATTCAAGAAATGAGGTAGGCCGTGCGTGATGAGATACCCTACTTTAGTGCGACTGAATTCCATTTTTGCAGCAATCTCGCTATCTGGGAACATAGTTTAAAAAAGAGAAGCATTTGCACCTGCTGATCTATACGAAGCATGACTGTGAACAGTCTCCAATGCCCAAACAGTTTAATCCGATGTCACTTTCTCCATGAAAAAATACTTTTTCATAATGGCACATTTTTTAGCTGGTCCACCTTCCTCGACATCACAGCTTTCAGAGACAACAGATTGAGAGACCTCATGCAATGCAGTCTGGAACGATGGATTCGCCGAAATGTCTCCTGTTCCGTAAGAAAGGTTTCTAGTTATAGTTCCGAACTGAGAAATTAGAAAATATCAGCATGATTGCTTCCATCCATTTATTGGAGTTAAACATTTTCCCGGTGACTCGAGGAAATTCCCGGGTTTTTCCCGGATTTTTCCCGATAGATTCAAATTCCCGGATTTCTCGACTGAGTGGCCACCCTGTCATTTAATGTTAAACGTTAAAAGGAATGAGATGCAGGACACAGGAACACCAAATAGCCACAAAGAACAGGCAACTACGCCGCCCCACAATCGCTTTACACACATGTAGCAAAGACCCTCGCACAGTATCGACTTTGGGAATGTCAAACCCATTTCCAAGGAAAAGAACTACCACACCAGACTCATCCTAGGAGCCATCGAGAGAGCTAAGAAAATAAACTTCAATAGGGATGACTGCACTGCGCTCTAAAAAAACACGAAAATACTTCTTCAAGAGACAAATCAACCAGGGTAGACGTTGATATACCTGAACAAAATACACTTCAGACCTGAAGACGCCTGCTGCAACTCCGGCGATACTGTCGTCCATTAGGATGATATCACGAGGAAGGCATCCCCGAAATGAAACTGCTTCTAATGAGAAATTATAATCCACGACTCTGGTTTATAAGAATACTCTATTTAGAGTGATCACTTATCAAAAATATTTATTGCGGCTATTATTATCCCTTATCTTTCCCGTAAATTGACATTTTAAATCGATATAATCTATACATAATCGATTTTATTTAATTTTTCTTGCAGTCATTCCCACAGTAACCCAAGTGCTTGTCAAATATTTTGAGCATCTTCGTACTTAAAATTTGCGAGTATATTTTTCCAACTTTTGTCGTAACTGAGATTCTTTACAATATAAAAGCCGTAGTGCCTATGGAATTCCTCAATAAGTTACGAGCATTTTAGTGAACCACTAGGAAAGTGTAGAGTTTTATAATGCAAAACGTTACGAACGCTTCGCGAACAAATAACCAACTCTTCTTGAGTTACGAGCGTGACAACGCGTCTCCAATCAGTATTCAGCAAATCGCAAATATGCAGCCAAATCGAGACCTGGGCTTTGAGGTGGCTTTGCACATGGATGTATGACTGTAGCCTCAAATTCGCTTGCACGGGGAACATCGATGTTTGAGCACGTGCTTCTATTCCCAGAAGGGTTCGATAACGGTAGTAAGGAACCGCGGTTTGCACGTGCACTGAAAATAGACTCTCTTCTATTTCGCCTGCCATTAGTATTTCGATTCTGCGATAAAATCGCATAGCATCCGGTGAAAGCTTGATCCTATGACTGCAATTGTAGATTAAAAATGTAACCAATGAATAAGTTTGCCAGAGAGGACTTATTGTTACATTCTTGTAACAATTCTTGTAACATTGTATGTGACAATAAGTCCTTTTTTGATAAATTTCTCAGTTTATTGGGGTATTTCCTCGGTGAAGATTAATTAAAATCCATATTTTATTTTTTTAATCGCACTCCACACACGCATTAGTATTAAGACGGGAAAAAATAGCCTGTTACTTGAAGTTCTGGGTTTACTTATTGCCCAAAATTACAAAAAAACGACATTTTAAACTTTGACTAGAGCAGTTGAAGAAGCATTTAAACTTGTGCAAAGTCGGCATTCAAGATCAATAGTATCGAGTATTATTTTTTTGCTTTCCATTTATACATTTTTTATATTTGTGCAAAGTAAAATAAGTTTGTTGGAGCTAGTACGAATGGGGCATGAAATCACGATTTTTTTAGCGTCCAAGTGATGTATATTGCCTGTAACTCAGGGGCGACATTTTTTCTGTGAATTTAGTTAACCGGTTATGGGTCACAAGGGTCACTACCCACGTGCGTATTTCGTTGAAATCTGAGGTGGTGAGGCGCCATTTTTTCGAAAAGTTGGTCGATTTAAAATCGAGTGACCCTTCTGCAAATATTTTACCTGAAATTGAAGAAGAGGGCAATTGACAAGTAAATTTTCAATTAAATATTTATTCTAATTTTCAATAAAAACAAAGGAATTTAGGCTCCTATGCATGTATATCGGTCATTCAGGTGACCATCGGCAGGAAGAATACTTTAAATATCGTAAACATGCGCGCGTTGTCCAAGGTTTAAAGTCCGAGCACTCGTATGCACGTATATATCTAATGTAATTTACCCAAACTTATAAAATCTATGACTGCCTATGGAACTCGAAGAGTACGATGTTCAAACGCATTCATTGCAGAAAATAGGCGACTTTCGTGATTTCGATGTAATGTATAATAATATATAATGTATTTCTTCCTTCTTAAATACAAAGTACATTCAATTTAACAAAAAATTTGGAAGCTTTAGGTTACCCAAAGGATTATAAACCTGTGTGGGGTTAACCAAGAATTTCGTGCAATGAAACATAAAATAATATTTCAGTTTTAAATGGTACTATACACAACATACATAAGTTTTGATAATTTCCTCTCAAAAAAACAATTTCATGGGCATTTTAAAATAGTGTTTCAATATCATCATGTGCAAATTGCCATTTTTTACTTGCTTTAAACTAGAATTAACTTTGTTTTCTATTTTAACTGACACTGGAAGTAGATTAAATATTTTCGTGTAAAAATAAATAAAACTACTCTGAAATAAATTCAAATGTGGCTTTGTGGGTAAAAATATCGAATTGAAAGCGATGGGTCCGCTTATGATGCCAGGGCGATGTGCCATTCCAGTGCCCACTACGCAAAAAATGTTGTTTAACACTATACATACATAAAATGCCTTAAGGGTAGAACATGCAAAGCACGTAAAAATGTGTGTGATGATATCTATTTTTGAAGGTTACCGTTCTTAAAATTCTTTTTTGTAACACCACGATAGGTTTAATGGTGCACTTACATGCGCCACCCCAACATGCGCCACCCCAACAAACCATTCCATAACTTAATTTAGAGCTAGCCAGTACATTATCATTAGAGCCAGCCAGTGCATTATCAGTGCAGTGTATTCATCGTATACTTTTGTCATTTAATTCTGTGGGAAAAAACCGGAAATCCTATTTAAGCAGAATGATGCCTAGCAAGTAGCGATGGACATCGCTGCTCTTGCCATCTTCCGTGGAAGTCAACTTCCCGCCGTATTTCGCATGCATCCATCACTGCATGTAAATGACTTGTTTTTTATGTCGATCCTCAAAGTACTTCATAAATGAAAGTGTGTTAAAACTGTTGTATTATTCTCTTGTAAGGAGCAAATTAGAGCATTGTTCGGTGATATGGAACGCATAAACTAAAAAGTATAATGAAATAATTGAGGAAGTGAAGAAAAGGTTTTTTGAGGTTTCTGAATTACGTTCGATACCATGTTTACCCCACTTTTGAAAATCATAGTAAGTATGAAGACTTATTGTCAATGTTTAATTTTCATAAGCTTAGTGATAGAGAAATATATTAAATGATTTGTTGTTCCTATATGATGTAATTAACAAAAGAGAAAGTTCTAACTTTTTTGTAAACTAAATATGCTTATTCCTATTAACAAAGGTAGACATGAGAGAACATTTTATATAATGAATGTAAATAGTGACTATTGTAAAAATGCCCCCATCAATAGAATGTATGCAACATTTAATACTGTGTACAATGACCTAATTTATTTTAAGACAGAAAGAATGTTCATAGAAAAGCTTTGAATAAATTGCCAGCATTTAAATTATAAAATATAAATCATGATAATGCGTATGCATTATGTATTTATGGCCAGATAGACTCTTCATTGCATTTATAATAACTGTAGAGATTTTTGTATTTGTTATTATTGTTCACCCTTCAAATAATTTATACGTCGAGTGAAAGTTATATACAATAAATTCAATTCAATTTCAAGGACCCGGGATCTACCTGATTCAGCTCGAAGCAATTCGGCTTTTTCGGCGAGCCAAAATTATGTCAGTGTAGGAAGTCGCGTCAACGCAAACGATTCATTTGCTTGAATGCATGTGATGATGATCTCACTCGTTTGCTGCGTAAATCCGCCCATGCACGTGGAGGGTTAGTAGTTGCGTTTGGGGTGAGGTTGAGGGGAGGGGAGAGAGAGGAAGTGAACATGGCTTTAAGAAAGTGGGCGTGGCAGAGGGATTTTGTTCCCCCGAAGACATGGCCCACGCAACAATAGACGCGGCCTCGCGGCGAATTCGGCCCGGCGAACATTATCATGGGCCTTGCACCCACGTGCTACTTTGTCTACGCACTAGGGGTCGCCATTATGCATTCGTAACTTACGATGTTGCTTTCACCCAGTGTTGCCAACACCTACCTACATAGGATTCCCTCAGATCTAGAAGAAATCCACGGCCAAGGCCTGCCTACCTTACATTTCCAGTGTATCTGGGAAGATATCCAGGATCCTCGGGAGACATAACATCAAAACAATTCATGTCCCTCCCGGCAAATTACGGAATCACCTAGTACAGACAAAGGATCCAATTGGCCTCAGAGTACCCGGAATTTACCGCATACCTTGCGAGTGCTGCAAGGTCTATATTGGCGAAACAGGGAGAACTACTAACAAACACAACAACTACTCGTACAAACAAGAATGAAAGAACATCGACGCCACTTCAGACTCGGCCAGATGGAGAAATCCGCTGTGGCGGAACACAGCTTAGAAGAAAATCATTCCATCCATTGGGAGGAAACCACCATTCTGGGGAGAACCAAAGAATACTGGGATAGAATTATTAAAGAGGCCATTGAGATCCGGCTCACGACCAACAATCTCAACAGGGATCAGGGTTTCCGTCTCAGCTGTACCTGGAACCCTATCTTGAAAAAGGCGGGAAACCCTAATATTGGCGGGAACGGATAGCCAATGAACGGAGACCACGGTGAGAGGAACAAAGTATAAAGAGTGGACCACAAAGACCGTGTCAAACCGTCCGCATCCAGAGCCTTGAAAATGGCAGGAAAGTCTCCTGCCGAAACTTCGGCAATCATGAAAAGCCTAAACCCGAGTTTCACCCGGTGGGAAACCCAAGGGAAACATCAAGAATTAAGGTGGTTCCACCGCGACTATGTGCTAAAACAAAAACTAAATTCCACCTTTTTGTTGTATTTCGTTTTTAAAACCCTGCCTTCGGTGATAACCTTTGTTACCAATTGAAAATAAAAATTAACGTTCAAAATATGCAGATGATTCCGTGAACATATTTTAAATGAGCACTTTTACCAGCGATACGAGCCAACTGCAGCGCCATTACCACGGAATTGCCGCATTTTGACTTCAAATATCGCAGTAATAGGCTAATAACTCACGAAATAAGGTGCTTATATGCCTATTATCTTATTATTAATTAATTTGTCAGGATGTATTCCTTTTATTAAATATTTTCCGCAAAAATGGCATTTTTATTCTATGGAAAATACTATTTTCTCACGTGTTTCTCCCATTCTCCCGTTGAACACCAAGTAATTTCCATTTCAACTGGCGAGAAAAATAGCGGTGAAAGGGAACATTTTGTTGCTCACATCAGGTAGAGGAAAACGTTTTCTACAAATACACAAAATATAACTAAAATAAAATTAATTAATTTTACGGTGGAGAAATTTTGTAATAGTAAATAAGAGATAAAAGCGCAGAGAATCAGCTCTAAGCATGGTTAAGTAATTTTATTAGTTCAGGTAGCGGTAATACAAAATTGTCTTTAAATCCATCACACTAAGGATATTTGTCCCTATTATCTCTTATACAGAATCTGGTAAATCATAAGTCATCCTCACAATATTTACGAATTTGTATGAACTTCGTAACGTGAATTTCAGGCCCGTCACGCAATAATTTACGAATGTGCATGCACAAACATATTGGGCCTAGTTCTAATATGCAAAATATTACGAATTTACACTTCGCATCGTAAATCTTTTGCGGACGTTTTTTCAACTGTCAATTGTCACAATTTCAATCTATTCATAATTTCCATTGTGTTGGGAAGTGAAGCATAAGGCATCCACTGACAATGTATAAAAGTTATACCACAAATTGTTGTAGTAGCTGTAATCACTATTTAGCCCTTTGTGTGCCGGGAAACGAAATATCGTTGTATGCTACTTATAACCGGAGTGCCAATGACGTTGCATTGTTATACTTTCCTATGCTGTGATTGGCCGGCTTTTTACAAGAAGTATAACATTTTAGGAATAAAAATCTCAATGAAAATTCCAAATATCTTTAGGTAAGTATTAATAGGGGGCTAACAGACCCTGCCCCCCCCTGGCTGTCCTCGCTAGCGCTAACTTCTAAATAAATAAAAGAAGTAGTTACTTTTTATGAATTGGAAGCTGCATTCAACATGTTTTCTTATGGCTTTCTTTGCGCTTTCGTAAGACAATTCATTCTAATCTATTTTTGCGACAGAAATGAAAGTCTGCTGAAGAAAATATTGATCTCCCCATTGATTCCTTTAGATCGTTTGTTCCAATTCATTATTAAACAAGTATCTAACGAGTTGCTAAGGGGACGCTTTTCAAAAAAGTGCTGAATTTTAGGAAATTTTGGAATACCTATTTTGCGAAAAACTTCTCGCACTTTTGAATCGAAAACAATATTTTATAATAAAATTAATTAATGAAATTCAACTTCCTATGTTTTAATGATTCTCTCAAGTTTTTACGACGGTTATTTTTAACATAATTTTGCAAACAAAATAAACACTGCAAGCGATAAAAATGAACTTCACATATATTTCTTATGAAATTAAATGTGAATGATCTACAGTCGAACCTGAGAATTTACAGTGTGCAAAAAGTAGCCTATTACCTGTGGAGTGGTGATATTTATTAACGTGTAAATTTTGAAAGTCGATTAGTTCTAAATAAAAATTGCTGAGCGTTGCGTTGCAAGTAAACGTGACATTTTAAGGGTTAACTATCTTTTAATATAATTTAGAAATTTTAATTTTAAGCGTATTTCTTCGATAATGAAAAGGAAAAATATTTATGAATAAACAAGATGTATTTTTTTTAAATAAGCAATGCAAAAATAGCCTAAAATCTTGTGACCCTTCAGGGAGCATGAATGAAAATTTCCGCGACACTGAAGTGGCTGAAGTTAAGCCATTAAGATTGTGTGTAAGAATTTGGCATGTAAGTTTCCCGTTTACTCTATCTTAGCTAAAGTAAGTTCCAAGATGTTTCTTTTTGCGACGTGATAGACGTATATATATAGACGATAGGAGTCATTAAACTGCGAGCTTGCTCATACTTATAATCGCACACTCTTTTGAAAGTTAAATGCATGGCAATAGGTCTTACGACTCAGCCTGCGAACATTTATCAATTTTATTGGTATTGTAACACATTCAAGACATAACGGAGACCAATGTGCATATTGGAGCATATTACTGATGTACGCGTCGCAAATATATTCCTAACACCGCACGTAACGAGCTCGTTTAGCCGCTCGATTTTTTCAAAGGGGGAATCAGCAGTCAAGAAATTCGGATTAGCCTCTCGAACCGGCCACATGAATTTTATTGGCTGCGCCATATTGGACTTGAGCCCATTGGGTTTTTATCGATTTGCGATGTCGTTGTGATGCATTTTCCGAGAGTGCTATTAGGAAATCTCTTGAATTCGTGAGTAAGTATTTGACGGCTAATTTTAAATTGATAAATATTCTTTCCTGCGTAAGTTCGCACCACATTCTCGAAAGGTCGTTCAAAGATAAAAACATAGGGAAAAAATAGTTGTTTTCTGTCATTGTTCCAAACGTTTTGGTGCATTACTTTGCGATTCACATTGCATCATCAGCTTGCTCATTTATTGACGATAGAATTGCCGATTCAGCGTGATGATAATTGTAATTTTAACGATGGCGATCGGCAAATAATTAAATTAATGAAAAAAAAGCTAGGATTACACCAATCAATAGGGCTTTGTTGAAGGTGCTCAAGTCACATAACCTCAGTCGGAAATTTAAAATTAACATTTATCAAACAGTGATAAAACCTATGGCTATGCAAGTTCCATAAGCATGGATCATGTCCACTGCAGGAGAAGAGCTACTTAGAATATGGGACAAGAAATACTGAGGAAGGTTTTTGGTGGCAGCAAAGGAAGGTGAATAGTGGAAAATACGGGGAAACAGAGAACTGGAGGAACTCTACGATCACCATAATATAGTCTCAGAAATAAAGAGTAATAGATTACGGTGGTTACGGTATGTTGAGAGAATTCCTGAAGATAGGAAGGTCAAAAAGATATACCTTGGACATCCAGGTGGTGAGAATATTGAGAGGAAGACACGGTAAAGATAGTTAGACGATGTAGAGGATGATATGAGAAAGATAAGTATTCGATGATGGAGAAAACGTACAGAAGACTGGGCTAACATTGCCGGAGAGGACAAGGCCCTACAAAGGCTTTAGCGACGAGGAGTAAGTAAGTAAGATTGCGATCTGGGGTTATTTTAACCAATCTCATAACAACGGTCAGTGAAATTATTTCTCCTTTTTATATTCAAGTCTAAACCGCTATTGTTCTGTTTAATCTCTGACGGATAAGTGGTGAATATTTATACATCTTTAATTCGGAGATACCTATATCAATCGATTACTAGAAATTGCCACGAGAAAAAATTGGCCTGGATCGGGAATCGTCTTCAATTAGAAAATTTCTCCCGACATCATTACATGAGAAATGATGCAATAATAAATACTTTGTATGACATTGATAAGAGAGACTCAGGTACTTAAAAAAAAGAAAACTTGGTGAAGATATACTTCCAAGGAAAAAGAAAAAAATTATTTACTTTGGGGTGTCAATGATACCCCGCGCGCCTCCTATCGTTATATTATACCGCGTGCCCTCTGCCGAGTTAATGGAAGCTCAAGCTTTGTTCCCTTGGGGAGGAAAGGGCAGAGAGGGTGGGGGAGGGGAGTGCGAATGGGTACTGGTGAGGAGAGAGGGGTGTCAATTGGGCTATTTGTTCTGTGGGATAGGTTTAGCCCGGGCGTTTATCATTCCTTAGTTAACCAAATATGAGCGTACTGCTGTACCACCAGCAAAATCATCTACCGCTTTTCCAGCAATTTCTACCCTGCTTTCTGCATAGGAAAATACACCAAACCTCTGAATATTCGTATGAATAATCACCGCCATGCCGCCAAATCTCCACCTTTCCTTGATCCCATCCCCAAACATACCGCCTCCCACTGCCAAAATTTGGCGATTGCTTTTCACTCATCATCGTAGAAGCCCTTCCCGAATCCGCCAGTAATCTTGTCGTGAAGGCACGTAACTCCGTGGAATAGGACTGAAAGCGAAGAGAAATGTTGAATAAATTTGGATTCAGTTGAGTCAAAAGCCGATAAGTCTTCAAGGGTTTAACAGACCAAAGCCATTTTATTATTTCTTTTCCGAAAACTGGAAAATCAACGATTTTCGGTGTAGTAGATGATAGAAAATTACCCACTGTGCCTGAATTGTGGAAAAAGGGACAGCTTTGAACGCAGAGTGGTGATTTTTGATGCAGACGCACCCAGCGTGGGTATCACGCTCAAAAACTCAGAGCCGGAATAAAAGGGCAACGATTGCGTAATTATGGCGCGCCGTGACAATGAATTATGGGCAGGAACTTTCGGGGAAACAGGTGTCTGTGATTTTTTCACCGTGGCTAAAATGCTACACTGTCGAGTGAATATTTTGAATTTCTGAATCAGTGAGACTGAAGGGTTTTATTTAGGATGGACTCAGGGAGGTCCCAACAATGTCAAGGTTTCAGACGTCACAGCCTTGACAAATTTTGAATGCCATTGTCACGATTTATCGAAGTTGTGACGTCATAATTCAGTAATAGCCGATGCTAAACATTTTCGAACCCTCTCTGAATAAGGTCACTCCCGTGGCTTTCGTCCTTCACACATGCGCTTTATGTGTACCAAATTCTCTGATCGATAATTTATATTTACGGAGGTGTACTTTATATAACATTCACATATTAAGAGCAAAGAAAATTCATAAATTTGGAGGAAAATACAAAGTATCATTGACAGAATACAACAAAATAAATTAGCAGAGTGGAATAATCTTTCGGTTTTTCGCCGTTCAATAAGACCTACAGGCGATGGAAAATAAATAATCAATACCAGCTGAATTTTTAAATATTTACAACAGAAAAAATTCAGAAATATTATGCATATGCATGTATTAATTGAATTAAAAAAGGCAATTTTCGACGGCTCCCAATTGAATTAATTTGGCGCACAATATGAGAGGAGTGTTCTGATACCTTATTTTCAGGTAGTTATCTTTTAAAATATCGTGCTGTGGTTTAATGTTACCATTTTTTTTGTTTAATCGCAACCAATATTTTCCTATTTTTCATCACATTGACAATGGAAAACAAATCTTAATTATTTATAAAGACTTTGGTGTTTTCGTATGAGGTCTACAGGAAATTCTCTCAACTTAAACAACACGTTGTATTTACACACTGTTGATAAAAATTAACGATTGTATTGTTGCATTTTTATTACTGGTCTTTTTTCAACTTGCATCGTGAGTTTAATCGATATCTATTACCCAATTGTTGAACCCCTTCCCGTTTTTCAATCTTTCCCAAATTTTGCACACATGTTTAATTTTGATGACAGAATTTTGGTAAATTTTTTACAATTTTTTGTGTTGTCAGATTTTAAAATATTTTTTATTTAAGTACATAGAGAAAACATTAATAAAGCACTACGCATTGAATAGGAGTAGTAACAGAATTTAAAAAAGTCAAAGAAAATTTCAATGATTGTTAATATAATAAAATTGTGGACTGAAAAGCAGAAAATAAAAGTTTATAAAAAACAATTTTTAAAAACTGGCCTTATTTCAAAATGCA
Organism: Pyrrhosoma nymphula; assembly: GCA_963573305.1. Taxonomy (NCBI): domain Eukaryota; kingdom Metazoa; phylum Arthropoda; class Insecta; order Odonata; family Coenagrionidae; genus Pyrrhosoma; species Pyrrhosoma nymphula. Next base: position 60,481,078 of record OY754339.1, on the reverse strand, counting down.
CTAAAAAGTAAAAAATAAAAAAGCACTAAGAAGTAGAAAATAAATTTTAGATTGAAATTTACAAAGTTAAGAGACCTTCTATTCCAAATTTATAAACATAGTACAATTGAAAGTGAAAATAAATATTTTTTTACCTTATCTGTGCAAATCGTCGATGATTATGAGGCAATAACGAAAAATCGTACGTCTAATTGATCATCTAGTTGATCATCATGATTATAAGACCAGGGTGCTCAAATTTAACTTACAATTAGTAAATTACTTTGCAGGCTCAAAGTAACTTAGTAAAGTACTTTGCACCCTGGTCTTATAATCATGATGATCAATTAGACGTACGATTATACGTTCTTGCCTCATGATCATCGACGAATTGCACAGATAAAGTAAACAAATATTCATTTTCACTTTCAACTATAATATATTTATAAATTTGGAATAGAAGGTCTCTTAACTTTGTAAATTTCAATCTAAAATTTATTTTATACTTTTTATTGCCGTTTTATTTCTTACATTTTAGTGCATTTTGAAATAAGGCCAGTTTTTAAAGTGATTTTTATGCATTTTTATTTATGGAAACATGAGTCTGTACTGTTGCATTGTATATAGAAACAAAAAAACTGACTCGGCTTATACTGATTGATATGCATGCGAATGAATTCTAAGAAATGATTCTGATCAATAAAATGACTGTCGCGTACCTAAAAAAAAAGAAATGAAAATGTTTTCGAAGCATTTCTGCGAAATATGCCACCTGTTTTTAGATGCTAATTTCAACTAAACAAACTTTTATTTTTCAGAAAGTAAAACTTTTATTTGGTCTTTAAAAGGATCTTTCAAAAACACTTATGAAAAAACTTTCATTCAGTTAAAAAATTATACTACTTTCATCAAATTAATGCATACCAGTTTAGACCACAAACAACCAGTGCTCCGAATACGACATCGATGTCAAGATTTTAATATCGCTGCCAGCTTGAATCTATATATAAGCCAATGGCAATTTTTGCCTGAGGAACCTAAGGACAATATATCGTGGCACTGTGTTAAGTTCCCCATTTCCTCTGCATCGTCTTATGTCGTCCAAGATTCCTATCCTCTTCCTTCCTCTTCCACACATCCCCAGCTTTCTCTCCTCTGAGTCCTCTGAGGACTTGCCCAAATCTCTTAGCATGTCCTTCATCCATCTTTTCTGACTTCTCCGAATCTCCGACTCATACCTCTTTTCCTCTCCCACCATAGCCAACACTTCCTCGTTCGTCTTCCTAGCTACCCACCTTACCCTCTTCATTCTTCTCTTAACCGGCATCTAAAATAACTCAAATGTACACACATCCTCTTTCTGCAGTAACCTAGTTTCCAACCCGTAAACCCGCCACGCTCCACATTAAAGTTTTCACAATTTTTTTCTATTGAATCTCTCCTCAGACTGCTGCCTCGTCAAAAAATGTTTCCGTGGATATATTCTACACCTGATATCACTACCAATGAAGCCATTTTTCTTCCAAAATACTTAGCCCAACTAGGTATGCATGCTGTTCCACCTTCTACATTTTATGCCTCCCCGACCTTCTATTCAGAGCCGCTTTCTTAATTCTAGAAAACCTCATTGCTTTTGCCTTCGTATATATGATTCATCTTCGTACCATTACGTTCTCACTATACAACTAACGTACTGCAACCCCTAACTGCAACCCCTTGGCTTCCTGGCTAACTAATGCTTAATCATTTGCATATCTAACTGACTTTTTTATCAGCGCCCTCCCTACCTTTATTCCCACCTGCACCTCCTCCCATTCTTATCAAGCCATGTCGTCCGAATTTAAACATTGATAGGAATTTGATAATGCCATTCTCTTCAAAAATGCCACCTCGGCTAAATCAATTCTACATCTGATGTCCCTACCACTAAGGCCATGTCATGTGATATCGCACGGTATTACGTATATTTCACGATACTAAATAAATGTCGCCAAGTCATACTGCAACTCAAACTAAAACAAGGAGAGGTTAACAGTTGAAATTGAACGGGGAGAAATAAAATTAAGATTCTTGCATGCAATTTAAAGGATCAGATTTTTTTCTATGTACAGTGAAAAATGCATCCAATCATATAGGGGTCACTGACCACCTATGGAGAGATTGGAGTGAAAAATACCTTGACTAAAATCTCCACGTGATTCTCATTTAATGATTTAACCTACATCACAAAGGCCTCATACACGCTTTCCCATTTAAAGCCTATACTGCAGTTGGAAAATAATACTCGTAACAATTTCTATTGTTGAAATGTTAAAAAAAACTGGAGGATATTTTATATAATAACACCATTGCTAGCATAAATGAAGCGCATGAGAAAATCCTGTGAAAGAATATAACCCTAATTCTTTTAGATCTCCGACAGAGGAAAGATGAGCCCTAAATCTTGAGTGCAAAAGATTAGTACAAAAGCAAAAAAAATCTCGCCGAATGCAATTCTTTTCGTACGGGAGTAAAATTTAACAAATATGGGGTAAAAGCTGCTCCTATGAGTTTTTCCGTGGTTTTTATTATGTTTTTGATTGGTTTTCGGTCACGACGTGTATTTCCGAAAAATTTCAACTGTCTAGTTCGTCATAAAGTTCCTAAAACAGGCGAGACTGACAAACAGTGAAGCGGACATACTGGCACCACTGTGAACCAACAATATGCAAGAATCGTTAATACAATTGATTTATTGAAGTTAGAAGGATTAATTAGTTCAATCAGCTTCTTAAATAATGAATATCAGCGCATGTGATTGACAATCAATCCATGGCGTTTATCCCCCCTTGAGGACTTTTTTGCTGTTTGATTTTTTACTTCATTTATACGGCAAAAAGATCTCCATCTTGGTTTCAGTGGTTGATTATACATTTCTATACATTTAAATATAAGTGCGTAAGCCTAGATTGACGACGCTTATTGTCTTATCCGGTAAATGAATGCTAGTCCCATGCATGGGTGAAACCCGTCGATCAATGTGCTCCTTTAGCGGCATCACTTATGATGTCATCTCTCCGCTAAGAATTAAGATGGGAAAATAATTTTAAAAATGTAGAAATCAAATGAAATTTGTTAAATTTATTATGGCATTGAATTATTTCGTATCCTAGAAAGTAACAGAGTAATTCTAAAAAGTAGGTAATTTTTATATCAAGACTTTTTTCAATTCCAGTTACCATCTTGAAAATTTTATGCAACGAGCATAAAGGACAACAGAAAACGAAATATACAAATCTTACGTAAAACTTATACCAGTTTTTCTTATTTGGTGTATGCGGACGCCACTGCTTTTTGTCATTTTCATGGTAACTCCAAAATGCTTGCGTGGCTATAGCACGGTAACTGAGGAGATGCGACTCCACGTTCGTCTGACCAAAAAAAAACTGTTAAATCACCTTCTCTACCACCTCCAGAAGTTACGAATGCTCTTCCTGAAACACCCTGTGTATATATTTATACATTTCTCAGCCCTTAGCCAGGCAGGGCGAGCACACTGGCTGGGAATAACAATGGCGTTCAACGGGGAACCAAACGTACTCTACTCCCTCCGCTATCTCACTTTCACGTAAGGTCACGCGACTGGAAGAAATCTACAATTAAAAAAATGTTGCGGTATTGCGTCACCCGCCTATATCATTCTCCCGCTCACAGCTTTGTGATTCCATCTTATTCCCTCCACAATGCTCACTAATTTATCATGCGCGCTCTTGGCCCCTCGCCTGCCGCTCGCCTGCCTGCGCCAACGCCATCTGGGGCCAAATTCAGGAAGGACTCGACCTCGACAGTCGACAATGCCGTGGGCGTGACGTCACTGGCTCCACAAATCGCGAATTTTTAAGATGGTTCTACAGTGAAATGACTTATTATTGCTATTGCTACAGAAAACTACCGGTTAAGATAGGTTTTGTGAAAGAGAGTAAAGTACTCTAGATTTATGCGTGTACAGAGCCCTAACTACCTATAATATTTATTTCTTCGGAAGCTTTTCATTCAAGGTTTTGAAGTTAGCGCACATGGGAATACATCAGCGCACTTAAGAGCACACGAACAACGTTGAATGGAACGATGTGCGCTGGCGAAACGTTTTGTAACCAGTCGATAGGTAGCATACTGTGGGTGAACAATTGTCACAGCCGAATATTTGCGTAAAGTTGTTGAATTAGTTCAAAATTAGTATTTAAAAACATACTCTCCATATCACAGAGTGATTAAAAACCTCCCAATATGCGTGTTTGACACCTTTACTGAAAATCAACAAACTTGACAACAATCACGGATGCCATTATCAACGTTCTTTTGTTGTTTAGCGCACATCAACTTTCTCCCGATCTGTTTATAAGTGCGCTGCCTAGTGTACAAGAGTCTGTAACGAATGGAAGGAAAGTGCGCTGTTGTGCCACGAAGTGATTAGCGCACTATAATGAATGGAAGGCACCCTTCATCTCAGCGTGCATGCCACCTTTCTTCATCTTGTCCATAAACCCTATTCTCCTTCTTTCCCTTTCCCAACATCCTCCCCCATATCACGCCCTTCAGAATCTCTACGCCCCTCATTACCTCTTCCAAACACCTACTCTGCCTCCTCTTAATCTCTTTCAAAAGTTTTTTCTCCTCGCCCACCATACCAAGGACTTCCTCGTTTGTCTTCCTTTCCGTCCACTGCACTTTTTGCATTCCCTCCACAACCATTTTCTGCCCCATACAACGCTACAATCCATATCAAACTCTTCACCAGTCTCTTCTTCATTTAATTATAACTAAATTCCTATTTTGACTAACAAAAAAGCGTGCCCTCTATTCAAAATGAAGAACGAAATGTTACCTTTACACGACAATATTCTCCTCAACATGGACTTGAAATAACACGGTGTTGAATGCAACAATGGGCGAAACATGAGTAAAAAATAATGTGTATCAATCTAATATAAATCTATCTCTCTCTATAGCTTTTGTATCATCTATCATTGAGTTTTTCAATCCAAGTTTGTTATTTTTTAATCAGCCTCTGCCACACTCTCTTGGGGTGACTTGCAGGTTGCAATGAAGATATAGACGTTGAGTTTACATAATTTATGAAATGTGACGATGACCATTTACAATTTTAGATGAAATACAGTGGAATCTGGTTAACGCGAAATACAGAGGACCTAACCAAACATTTCGTGTTATCCGCGCGATCGTTTCTTCTCCCATGCGCCAGCCACTCCTAAGATACTCATGAAAATATCGACGTTAAGATGCCGGTCATAAAATGAATGACCCTGAATGGTTATTACATATGAGCAATGCAAGTAATTACCTAACAAGGCGGCATTGTGGGAGCTGAGGCTGTTAAATGTTTCTTTGGGGTCTAAAAATGACATCTTCCATCGCATGACGAACGTGCAGTGAGATTCATAACCGCGAATATATATTTCACAAAATCAAATTTTTTTGCTATATGTATTCTTCTCAGTTAGTATGCGGAGCCAGAAATCATATTCAAATCAATAAATTGAAAATTAGCCCATTATCAGCTAAATTAAGTGTCCAGTGATTTAGAGTTTAATAGACACTTGGATTAGAGTTTAGACACTTGGATTAGAGTTTTGAACTAGCTTCCTCCCGTTTTCGTGTAGTATTGAAGTTTGTTGCGATCTCAAATAGTGACTTTCGTGAATTATTATTTTACTTTTGAGCAGATTTCACTCTCGTTACTGAGATTGAGTCATGTAAAACGTCTTTAAATGATACAAGGTGCAAAAGGTCAAATATCCGTGGTACAGTTATTGACTATTTATCCCGTAAACTTGAAATTTAAACTGCCTCTCTTGATTGATTGACTATTTATCCCATAAACTTGAAATTTAAACTGGCTTTCTTGATTCTCCCTTTTTGCCTTTAAATTCATTCCTATATTTATTTATATGTATCCCATCGTCTTAGGAGAAATATTTATTATCGAACAGATTTAATTCTTTAGGAAAATTCGGGCACTAGACGGATACATGTCAGTAGCGTACAATGTAGAGCAGTCGTAAATGTAGAGCCCCTAAGGTCGGAAAGTTGGGCATAAAAGAAGGAGGAATGTGTTCCGAATAAATGATGGTAATGTCTGGAGTTCCATAAGGTAGTATCCTAGGACCACTTTTGTTTTTAATGTTCATAAAAGACCTCCTGGTAAGCATAAGTTCTTAAATAAGCTTTATTTCGGATGGCCAAATCATCTACAAGATAATTGAGTAAGAGATAGATCAGTAAATCCCACAGAATAATGTACATAAACTGGTAGCTTGGGAACAATGGAATGGAGACAAATTAAAATGTATTAGTTTTTGTGACAAGATGAATATAGTAATCAGAGACTGCAAATTCCAAGTCAAACATGTTTCTAAATGTGATAGGTACAAATAAAAATATTTAGCCAAAACATTCAGCAAAATATTTGTGTTAAGGTCTGAACATAGAAAGCGCTAATAGAAAATAATTTAAAACATTGCTTTTGGGGAAAGGAAAAACCAAAAAAAAATCATATGACACCATGATACAATAAATTTTTAAATATTTGTCATTGATGTTGGACCCATATTAAGAAGCGCAAATTACTTCTTTTTATTGAGATTTATTGTATTAAGTACAAAAAATGTGGCCAAGTTTTTAATGGGTACAGAAGGCGTAACAGAAGAGATAAAAATACTGAAATGAAAGTCATTAAAAAATAGGGGGAAAACTGTGGAGTGTTCTATACACTTAGGGGAGAAAAATACATTAGGCAAATTATGAAGATTTTACAGTAAAGATTTATGGATGAATGAAATGGTTAGCTCTTTAGCTGTGTCCTTGACAAGGTGGTCAGAGAAAGGCGACGGGAAATACAATTAATTTGCGAGATTCGAATGAGCTGTAGGAATATGGGAATACAAATACAGACTACCTGGACTTCGCAGACGACATTTCGATCATGTCAGAGTCAGTGGAAGAAGAGGGTAAGCAGATAACCCAACTTCAGAGAGAAGAAGGTTTCCGCGGAATGGTGGAATAGGCGTGGCTAATTTTCCGGGGAAAATTAGCCACGTCTCGCCGGCGTCTTCATACTTCATACCTGAAGACGCCTGCTGAAACTCCGGAAAAATTGTCGTACGAAGATGTATCGACGCGGAGGACACCCCGGAAAGTTAGCCACGCCCAGGTTTGCAGATCTCTAATGAGATGACCACGGATACTATCCGTGGAGATGACATTGAAGCAGTGCCTAAATGGATATGTGGAGGAAGAGAAAAATCCAGGAAGTGGAGCAATTTAAAAAACCGTGGAGAGTAGGCAACGAATGATCTCTCAGAAAAATAGGCAATGAGATCACGGATCAATAAAATTAATCTGATATACCAACCCACCATTCATACATAGAGCAAGAAAAATATATCTATCAATGCGAAATCAAGACACTGCCAAATAGTGATCCTTCCAGAAGTTCTGTATGCAGCCGAATTCGTTCTGTATACAGCCTTAAGGTGTTAAGAATTGTTGGGAGGAAAATTCTGAGAAAGATATTAGAATCTTGATGATCAGACGGCGGCTCATATAGAGGTAACCAGGAACTATACAAATAGATGAAGACCGATGGATAAGATGTCAGACACAATCAGAGAAAGAAAAGCTATGCTTTTCGGACGCACCTATCAAATGAACCAAGAAAGAGCAAAGAAATTAAATTTGAAATTCTTTGAGATTAGGAAGACCAAGACTCGCTGGTTTCAAGAGGTACAAGGAAACATGCAAGTAATGGAGTGCAGAAGCGCAAAAGGTGAGTCTTACAATCCAGAATTGAGGTTATCAAGGGTTTCCGAAATAAAACGAAAGCAGGGACACACGAACATCATGGACAAATGAAGGGAGGAGAGCGTAGAGTGAGAGAATGAAAGAGTATTGGGCAAATATGAAAAGCGTGAATATTAGCGAATTATTTTCTATCCCCCTTGATCAAGACTAATAAAATGCTCATTTGAATTAACGTGGCCCACAGTCACTCGAAAAATAAGGAGAAACGCTTTTCTGATAGGAGAGTGGAGTGAAGAGCAGCAGCAAAACAATCTTCAGACAACGGATGATGTTCCTGATGAGGAAGTCATTAATCTCCACAACTAAATTGGCCGATTATGCCCCATTTACACAACAGCCGTGCTTGCCGACGTACTTAGGCCTGTAAGAGGCCCAAAACGCCGTGAAAACGCACGTTCGTACAGCTGTAGCACGTAGTTCCTAACGCTGCCGACCTTACGTCGGTTGGCGCTGTCGCGTTGTGGGAGAGGAACCGTAAATATGAAGCGCGATACACAGAAAAGGAACACAAAATGGATAATGGCGGGATGTAACTGTATCTGATAAACGGAGAAGAGTTACATTTTCTCTTAAAGCCATTCCGAATATTGCACAATGTGTCATGAATGCTGGAATTCTAATTTCTTTTTAAATTAGTGGAGCAGCTTTCGGGCGTTCCTCCGCGTGATATCTATGCTCGACAACAGTTTTAAAACACTTCTTTTTAAATTACTGCTTGAGTTTCACTTGTTTGCGGCAATTCCTGGAGAGGGCAGCACAGAGTTACAGCAATAATGCCAATGTCGTGTAAATGCATGTAGGGTTGCTACGTGCGTCGCGCAGTTGGCTGAAATCGAAAAAAGCTGGCCAAAGCCCAAAAGTGTTATTTTTTTCAATCCGGAAGTTGAAACTTTGTACAGTCATTCTCTATAGATTAGTACATGTGATGCTGCATCCCGTTTGTCATAATTCGTGCGCATTAAAAATACACATAGGCTCAAAGTTGGACAAATTTCGTTGGCCGTACGTACCGACGCGTCGTTACGTGAGGCTGTGGTGTAAACGGAGCATTAGAATCGAAAAAAAGCAAGGACGTCAATAGGAGTGATAGGCTTATGTATTTTGTATTCCCTAATCCAATCCGTGATCTCAACAGAAAAATGGGCGAGGAAACATTCATTTTAATGCAACTTAATCGTAAACGCTTTTAACTTATAAGGCACCAAAAACTTTTTTTTATTCAAAATAAAAGTATTTGCTGGTGCCCATTCCACACCCTCTGCCACCAGCCCTCGTGGCGTTTCTCGGGATAAAACGTGGATGTAGATGATGGAAATGTAGTTCGCCACTATTCGCGGGTCTCCTGGGAATCCCCTGATGCTCTTTGAAAAGGATCACTTCCCGTGTGACTCACCCGCACGTGAATTAGTTATTCAAGCCACTCGGTCATCTTTAAGGTTCCTGGTGACACAAGAGTCACCGGATGCCATTTCACCGTAATCGTTTTTCTATTACGTCATAATTAATTGTCTCCAATTTACCAAGGCTGAGGTGAGCAAGGCGTACCTAATGGCTACTAAGCCCTCTGTGATTTTCCTCGTGAAGCTCACCTTCCTTTGTTTTTGTGACTGTACTGAAAGTCATGGGCTCATTTTGGATAGGCAAGTTGATCTACATGTATCTAACATGTAGTTGAATCTATTTTTAGCTATCGGGAAAGGTAGTGGCAGACAGATTGCATAGAACAATAGGTTACGAAGGGAGTTAGGAATAGTGGAAGGGATAGCGATATGGGACGGAAGGAAATTTGAGGAGAGATTGTACAATATTATTACTATTTAAAAAATGTTACAAGTTGGCAATATGCCAGGTGGTAACCTTCATTTAGATTGTCTACAATGTTCATATTATATGCATGATTCAAATGTGTACCTCCAAAGTCACAAAGTTGGAGTGAGCAAAAAATTATTTATAAAAGTATTTATGAAATTATCAATAGACAAAATATTTTTTTTAAATCAATAATCCAAGATATTTCTCCACCTTTTTTTAACATGTTGACATTATTTGAAAAAGCTCAAATAGTTCTACCAGCTGCCTGTAACAATTTTCTATCGTTCTATTAAGGAATGAATTTTTTTTGCATCAGCCCTTTGTGACCGATATTTTACCTTGTGTTGATGACCTTTTCTTCCTATCTAATTCAGATTTTCCGTTTCCTTTCTTAGTTCTCCCCACTCTTTTTCCCCCAAAGTATGTGGAACAGTCCACAAAGCCTTCTTATTTTCCTCCTATTTTGTAAAGACTTCCATTTCAGTGTTTTTAGCATTTCTGCTACTCCTTCTGTCCGCTCACAAGTTTTCTCAGTGCATGCTTGGCCGCCTTTTTTTGCATCTTCTCGAATCATACGCACAAGAGATTTTAAGAAAGTTTGGACATTTATAATTGAAATACGTGGATAACGGGCAAAATAAAAGAGAATTTGTTGATTACTTGAAACTCGGCTGCTATCTTTATGTATGGGTTTATGAAAAATTAGAAAGTAACGTGGTTGTCGCATTTTTTCATGCACATATTAATTTATTTTCTTTATCTGTTGCCCAAGATCATATAAAAAATACAGGGAGTATTCTTGGAACTCCCGTCGGATCTTCATTTCGTGAATGCGAAATTACATACATTACTCTAGTTATTGGGAGATTCTTTTTTTTTGTTAGTCAGAAAGAAAGTTGAAATGAAAGAAAGAAAATTACGCTACACATACCATTTATTCATCGAAATCGTTTTTACAAATGGTTAACCTATGGTCGATGGTAACTAATATTTCCTCTTTCCATTTTTATTTGTGTTTCTTCTTTTATTTGTGTTTCTTCTTTTACTTGTGTATCTTTTTGTGTTAATAACGTTAACACAAGAAAAATAAAACTCACGTTATCAGCTCTCCGTGGACACCTTAATCACTAAAATCGACCTACTTGTTCCGGAGATACAACCGAACTGAGCGCTCACCGTGTCCACACAAACCCAAATATAGACCCCCACGCGCAGCGCTGTGACGTCACCTCGCAACCCCCCTCTGCTCGCGACAAACTATTTCCGGTAGTCGACGAAACGGGCTATCTAGTCATAGTTTTACATATTCTGTAATCCTAATAGTTTTTGCGCGCGAGGCCCTCGAAAGTACACCAACATTGGTCGCGGAAAAACCTTACATGACACCGAGAACGAACCATAAGCTGTTCATTAGCATTCAAATCAAAATAATATATAACGAAAGTAGCAGAGTTTTAAACAAATTTCAATATTGGGAATTAATTTTGGTGTTACAACATCCTGCTTCCATTTTTTTATTTGTAATAAATGCATCTTATTTCGCTTAAAAGCCCGTGCTTGTAGATTTCACAGTTTTTCAAATTATTAGCGTTCCAAGTGGTTTTACCATTTTTTCGGCGGCATAAATCCTGAATTTTTTCAATCAAAGCCCAATAATAAATATTCAAAAATACTACAGTAAATTCCGTTTATTTTTTACAAATGGAAAAATTTAGTTAAGTAATAGTCAACAGTTTAATACTACAATACAATAATTAACTAATCGTTTATTTAGTTAGATATAACGCCGCAGACTCCTTTGTCTCGGCTTTTTACGCGGAAAGTAGTCGTAAAGTTAAAAACGTATTCACATGGATAACTGCCAACTCTTCCTTTTACATCATTCATAGGCAGTGTTCTTGTGGTATACGATTGACATTTTTTTCAAATAACTATAGCTTCCTTCTTGATGACGATTGAATTTCTAGCAGTGGTGTCGACGAGCTGCATTGTCGGCAGTCAAGTGAAATTAAGTGAAGTGTGACACGAGTATCAAAGCGTTATCCCATGCATGACTTACACTTCCTTGTACTCGTTTCTGTGTTCGTCCATGTTCTCGTTCTCTAAAAACGCAATCATTATATTGGCCTTACCATAGAGTAAGCATATAAACTGTTATGCTTATGTTTGAGGCGTTAATGTGAACGCATGGATTTTCAGGTTGGATCTTAGGTTTTATAAATGTGAACATAAAATTTAATAAATGTATTTATGTTGAGTTACTGATACAAATCAGTGGAAATAACAAGCACTTCCAAAGCTTTAATAAGCTCTCCTTGCATACGGGGCGACAGAACTCAAACGAATAGGAGAATTTCCCCTACAAAATTCGAGCCGAGCCCAACGATACTTAATTTCGGTGACTGATTGGGAACCGGTGCCGTGTTTCCGTCGTGGCAGGCCGCTGCGCATGTATTCTTTATTTGAAAAACACCCATTACAAATATTTGATTACAAAATATGAATACAAAACAAATACTAAAGAAATTTTAAAAAAATTACTCCTAGTTTTGGATACTTGTTTGTTTTTCAAACAAGCGTTCATGATGTTGACGACTTACTGCTTAGAACTTTGAAGAAGGTCAGTACTACGTCAGCCAATAACTGGAGGTGATTTTCTTATCGAAATGGTTAATTCTTGGCAACAAACTCCTCCTACCTGTTTATGATTCATTTCACTTTTCGAAAGCCAAGATCTGTCTGTTGCAAACGTTTCTTACTCAAATCATCATCTGCCGTCATCAATCCGAAGTTTGCTTTGCTGCAGTTCTCCACTCCTCCCCACTCTCAGCTAGCCACTTTGTTCCTTTTTATATCTTCATTTTGACACCCTTAATACTTTGCTTCATATACCACTCCATCCTGACACTTCATCGTTAATTCTTCCCATTCATTTCTCCTTCTATTAGAGTTTTCAAGAGACCTCAGAAAGTGTCCAATTAGCTTTTCTCCTCTGCATTGCAGTTATCATCAAGCACCTTTCCTCCGTAATTTTGCGCATCTTGGCCGAAAGTTTTCAATAGACGGCAGGATAGATGAGGAGGAGATAAAATGGCTGGCAAATGCTAGCAGGAAAGTCGTAGGTAAAATGTAGAGCATATCAAGGAATGAATGCTTGTCAAAGGAAGCAAAAACGGAAGTGTACGAAAGTATACTGCTCCTCTCTTCATGTATAGCAGTGAAACTTAGGTATACCAGGAAAATCTGCATAAAGCATCGTCGGCTTATTGCAGTGGGTATGAGTTATCTAATAAGTATTTGTGGTAATGGAAGAAGTAACAGGACTAAGGAACGTGAGAGTGATGAAAATATGTGAATTAGATGTAATGGAAATGTATGAAAGGTTGTTGGCTTGGCTATGTTGAGATCACGGATGAGAGTCGAATAGTGACACAGATTTATGACTGACAGGGTTGCTACAGACCTGGAATGCCTGGAAAAGTCAGGTAAATTGAAAATAGGTCTGGAAAACCTAGAAAAGTCAGGGAAAATGAGATCTTACCTGGAAATTTGCTTTCCCTAGTCCAAATTCTTAGTTTTCAGTAAGTGAGCTGTATCATTTTAGGCACTTTCTGTGTGTATGCTGGCTCAGTGCTTTTAGTACCTTGCCTAAATGAGGCAGTGTAGCACTTATTTGATCATTATCAATTAATTATATGCACCTAAAATTAAATTTCAGGTCATGTTGTGACACATCTGCTGAGGGTGGTGGAATATTTGTTTCTTCTCAGATTGTGTATGTACAGATAATTCCTTGTTAGCCACTCCCAAGTCATGATAACCTTCAGCATGAGTCAGTAGGAATGAGCAACAGAATCTCTGGTCCATTGAGCGCCCTTATTTCCCTTTTTGTGGGAGTATTAGGACTCTAATATCTGAGGAAACATGATTTTACCTTCAAAATCCTTACTTACCTACTTCACACAGTGAAGACATTTTTTCATTGAGAGGTCAAGGTATGCAGGAATTGTTAATGATTAAAATGGAAGGGAATTCATTACTTTCTGAAAAAAGTTCAAATGAATTGAGGTGGCAGGACTAAAGTTTTTTTTGCACATGCCTCAGAATATATTTCATTCTTTGTGAAATGTCTTTTCTGAATGTGCTCTTATATGAACTGACCTGCTTCCTGTTAAATCAAAATCGTGCCTTTGTCATCATCATCATTGCTGGTCATCGACCCTATTGTTGGTTTGACACTGCTTTACACTCTATGCTTCTCTCAGCTAGCCCTTCACCCCTGCATATTTCCTTTATTTCCTCATCATTCATTATTGGCTCCATGTACCTCAGCCTTCCTCTGCTTCTTAAAATATGCCGAATTAGGTTGTCCCTCCTTTTCTTTTGAGTTATTATGAAATTTCAATAATTTCCTACTCTTCTCAGTACCTCTTTGTTAATTGATTGATCAATCCACAATCAAAGTCCAATCAAAGTATATCTTTCCATTCATAAATTCCTCGGGGATTATTTTTTAAACAGCTACTATTCTAAGAGCGGTTCTTCTCATTCATTCTATTGTCTTAATCCGTATTTACTCTTTTTTCTTTCTTCTTGGCTTTGTATAAAAATGACATTTCAGTGTCCAAGCATTATTCAGTTATCTTCTTACATATTTTTTTAATTCCAAGATATTTTTCACAGACTACTTCGATTTCTTCGTACTCCATCATAGGCATGTATAGTGATATTGAATTAAACCCTCGAGCATTACTTAAGTTGCAAGTTATTTTATCTCTTCATTCTACATTGTCCCCAAATGTCGAAGGTTTTGTGTGTACATAATCTGGAATATTTTTAATACCTACCCTAGTGGCTCTTTGAAATTATTCCAGTAACATTGTTGTTATTGTTTTTATTCAACAGAAAACTACCTACTAAAAAAGCTACCATCCTTGAAGTAGAAAATATGAGTTTTAAAAAAACTGCTGAGTTAATGAATTGACTTCTTTCTACCACATGGTTCGGAAACTTTGTATTTCTGTACCTTAGCAGAAAAAGATTTTTGGGATATTCCCGAAATATGAACATGACCGAAAACAATTGTTTTACGATACTAAATTTTCGGTCTCTGTAATTTAAGAAAAGTTCAAGCACTGTGCGGAAGTAAACATTAGTTCAATTAACGGCCCTTGAAAAGGGCTCGAAAGCTATGTGAAGTAAAATACGTTCATCAACATATATGTATGTATTTGGAAAGGAAAAATCCTCCTGTTCCACCTAAGTCCAAGCATGTGCGAGTTGAACAGTGGCCAATACAATTGGAAGTTGTCCCCTGGCCACGCAGTCTTTGAGTTTTGATCAAGTACTCAATGTCGATGGGCATCATAAATTAAAGATTTCTGTATTTCTTTGCATGCCTACCATTCATTTTGTACGCAAAAATTACATTAAATTCCCTTAATAAACATCAAATTTAACGATTTATATGTAAACAACGTTCATCAGTTTATTTATTCAGTAGAAAACCACAACTGCGATGATTTTTATAGCATGAGCGTAAAGACAGAGGGGATGCTGTTATTGAAGGATATCTTTTTTGTCTCGCCCTCAAGTTTTGGTCTAGGCTAGAGAGAACATGTGTAAATACGCTCTCCTTGATTTGTCGCCACTTTTGAGTGAATTGAAGGTATGCAGGGGGCAGTGCCATCCCTAGGGTAGTGCGACAGTTGCCGCTGCACTGGGCCCCGTGTCTATGAGGGCCCCGCACGGGCTTGCCTTTTTCAGACGCTGCGGTGAAACCCGCACATTTCCCGATTACCTACATATTTAGTACATATGTAAATTTCTTGGAATCATTAGCCAGTTTGTCGGTTAATTTCCTTCTTTCCATGAAATATGCTTAAAAGATGCTACAATATCAATATGGGAATGTAACGTTAGGGGGGGCCCAACTTTCGTTTGCACAGGGCTCCTCAATCCCGTGGGACGGCCCTGGCAGGGGGCTTAGGTGTAGCGCTAATGGTCATAACCCAATGGTTAGATTTGGATTTATGTTTACTAAAAGATTCAAAACCAACCCGTTTTTTCTATATTTCACTACAATGCATATTTTTATTGCTATTTGGTGTGCATGCGTTAGTGTGTTTTTATCTTATTCTTGCACTTTCTTTATAATACCCGCCTACGATTGAATGGATATTTCAACCTGGAAAAATGAGAATTTTGGGCTGGAAAACCTGGAAAAGTACTGGAATTTCGCAATTTCTGGTCTGTAGCAACCCTGATAGAGCAATTAATGGTGTGAGAGGAATCAGTAGACCAAAGAATCCTTGGGTAAATGTGAAGAAAAGTAATATGTATTAGGAGTAATAAAAACCGTTTGTAAAGCAATGTTTGAAAGTGGCAGAAGCCAAGAAGGTTAGCAAGGATAGTGCAGTATCGTGAAAGTTATTGAAACAGAGGCAGTTTTCTAGGTCCAACGCCGGGTGTGTAGCAAATTTAGAAGATTCAGGAAATATTGTGTGGAAACGAAACTTCATCGAGAAACCACAAAAATGGGGAAATTCCACAAGTAAAACATTTTTTACGACCTAGGTTTTTTGTTATTACAGCATGATTATTTATTTTACATGTTGACAGCAATAACATATTTTACTTGTGGAATTTGCCCATTTTTGTGATTTCTGAGTGTTTAGCTTTTTTGGCTGTGCCTATCCCTAAGTAAGGGGTTCCCAATCAGTGGGGAGTTCCCCTTTGTGGGGAATTTAAGGGGGTTTAGAGAGAGGAATTGGAACCACTATTTAGAAACATGTGAATCTCTGTAGTTCATATAAAATCTGTAAAGTTGTAGTTCGGTTTAATCTATTCTGTGGCGTTCAATATGGAACGTTGAATGACACGGATTAAAATTGATTCTTAAACATGCGAAATACCTCATTTGCGGAGTTAAAGTATTATTTAATAATTATGTCAGGAATGGGGAATGATATCCTAAACTATGGCGAAAGGAAGGAATAGAGCAGAAAAGGTTTCGATCTACAGCCCTAAAGAGAACTGTGTATTGGGTTATGTTATCTTATCTCCTTAGCTCTTCGTAGGGCTTATTCATTAGTGATATTCTCAGTTCATTGGTTCCTCTTCATTTCTCCATAACACGAGCCTCATATTCCTCATATATGAGCATCACACTCCCTACTAGAGATGGGAAAATTGCCGCAATTTTTATCTGGGGTAAATTACCACGGTAAATTACAGAAATTTTCGAAAATTACCGTAATTTTCCAGTATTTTGCAGTTTTAAGCATTAAACAGAACATGTATGGTTAAATAAGAATTTCAATGGCAGTAAGAAGGGAATAACGTTGTTTAAACAATACCTAATGCAACAGTAGTCTATTGTAAATTTTAGAAATTATAAAAAGAAATACGGCCGCAACAGCTTTCTTTAGTCAAAGTATGAGAAATTTTCAAGAGGAATGTTCTACTAATACTATTCAATGATATGATTTAAGTCAAATATTCCAAAAATAAGTTTTACATGCCTCAATTTATAATAAAATCGTCGGAAATGTGGCATAAAAGTACATATTGAATGAAATATTATCTCAAAAATAGGTGAATTATCGATAAAATTACGGTAATTTTCAAGGGGCACGGTAAATTACGAAAAATACCGTGATAATTTACGAAAATTACCGCGGTAATTTTCAAAGTGGCCCATATTTACCCCCTACACATTTTTTAACGAAGATATTTCCTTATTTCCAATCTTGTGTTACCAATATTCTCAAAAATGCATCTATAATCCACGTCACATGCATTGGAGATGCAAATAAGCTGTGGTAATAAACTAACAATCAAACCCAAATCAAATATTGGCCTCATTCTTAATAAAAAAGTTACTTTTGGACGCAAGTCCCTGGACGGGGAAAGAATACAGCCTCCAATTGAATTCAATTTAGTTCCTCGCCAATTTTCTCCGCATCCATTCGTACGAGTGTAATTGGGATGAGGACGGAAAAGAGAGTTGTATTTCATGAATTCTATCTCGAAGAACCTTAAAAGTTCCTTAAATAATCTCAAAGTGCTCCGAGTAATCCATATTAGTGTTTACGGTGCCGTAAAAATCAAATTCTAAAAATATGGCTCGGTTGATTTAAATCATAAAATTTAAAACGTGTTGCGCTTTTTATAGATGCAATAGGAGTTTTCTGTCATGTTTTATAAGTAATAGATTTGTTCAAGCCAATCACTATGCTCACATTGCGGAAATGAGTGAGTTTTTGTTAACCATCTCCCCCTAGTCACCTCATAAATACTTGTAACGCAATGTGTGCCGCCACAATTCAACAGCTTCTATATGTTTGTAAAAGGAATAATTTAGATTTGAAAAACATCGCATAAATATACAATCATATTCAAAATTGATCAATAAAATGTATTGAGAATCACAGCAGCCCACCCCATGAGGGAATAATAACACGGCTGGACGTCGGGATCTTGCAAGAATTTTAAAACTCAGGTGCATATCTCTGACCGAAATGAACAGCATTATGACAGTTATTGAAGACGAAAGAAACCATGCCTAAGAAATAAGTGCCATCGGAAAATTCGCTATAAATGTTTTATGAGTAAGTCTCGGAAAATGTGAGTATAGAGTTTTCCCAGAGTAAACCAAGAAGCCGTTTCACTGTTGCAGGAAGCGTTTGTAATATAATCGAAAAACGTCCACGCAACAGCCCATTCAGCGTAAATTATTCACAGTCACGTGTCGTCAAGGTAATTTTATTCGTGACATCAAGATGCAGATCAGTTTTTCCCGCGTATTCCTATGGCACTTGCAGGACTGAGACGTTTTCCTTCGTGAAAGGAAACGACTGAGTCACAACTCTTGATCGCAAATATGTTATTTACTTTTATTTTTACCTAAGAGTGGCAGTAATTAATCCGATATTTAAAAAAAGTAAAACTAACCTCATAGGTTATTTCAATTCCTCCGCGATAGATAACTTCCACAAAATCAAACCTACAACCGTTTCCTTTGTAAAACAAATACTCATTATAAAAGCCCCTCGGAGAGTAGTGTAAGTGTTCAGAATTAGTTTAGCTGTCTTCGAGAATCGATCTCTTGGAGATGAAAAAGCAACCTTTTTATGGGATGACTCCGTAATCAATAGAAACAATTATACCTTGGTGATTCAAATGTTATTAAAATCTCTTTTTTTCGTAGCCCTTTCGTCCGAAATACATAGTACATGTAAGCATGAAATTAGAACTGTTCCAAATATCGACGTGACCATATTTCTCCTGATGAAAGTACACCTACATTGTACCCAACTAGCCAATAATAGATCATGTGCAGGGATTGTTGGAACAGAACCTTCCAAAGTGTTCTTTTTATATTTATTCTTGTATTTATTGCTTGTCGGAAATCGGTGCTTTTCCGCAGTTCTGTAGTGGTCTCGAATTAAGTGAGGGTAAAATGAGTATCTTATTGTTTTATTACTAGATTCTACCCCCTTCAGTTTATCGGGGCGGTGAATCTACTGATGCCGCAATAACCTCATCGTTGTCTTAATCGAAAACAGTTCCCCTGAAATTTTCTAGAAGTATCAATGTCCCCTTCCTTATTTATGACTGGGGGAATGCCATTTTAGCTCGTCCAATAACTCAGTTGCTCTTTAATTTTTCTCCTAGCCGTTTAAACTAACTCTAACTCCTTGAAATGTATCTATTTTTTTTATAAACTCCCATAGTGGTGGGGCAGAAATACGGGATATACATTATAAGTGCGGAATTTCTATACGACCATAACCTTCTGAAGCCCAGGTGGATGAGTTTTTTCCACTCTTTAATCGTTGATGTATCACATCTACCCAGCTGTATTCCCAAATGAATCATCTTTCCCGGGTACGATATCATAGAAAATTAGCAAAAGTGTTAAACACGTATTTTCCCGGCCAAAATTACAAAAAAGAGATTAATGTAATGAAAATATCACTGTAGGTACATGGTAAAGCAATTTTGGGCAGGTTATATAAGATCTCTCTCCTTATTTCTAGATAAACTTACTTTTCTTATTCCTCCCCATCATATGAACCCATTTTTCTCACATTCTTCTAATACTTGTGTCCCAGTTCATTGAGAGTAATTGGTGATTAATAATTACTTAACCATTATTCCTTTGTGGATATTATGCGTTTCTCTCACGGCGCCTATTACAGAAGAGTATAGACTTAAGTAATTCCTTCGAATAGTAGGTATTTTGAAAATAATTTCCTATTAAGGTAGCTCTTCCTGTTATTTTACAATTTGTTATGTTTATTTCGCTAAATGACAGGAAAATGAGGCAGAAATTGTTGTTTATCGTGATTTTAAATATGATTTAAACTACGCTTCCAAAGATCCCCAAAAAATAAATAGTGGCGAATTTGTCATTGCATTCCAGCTAGTAGTCGTCTATTTCGCTTTTGTTAAAGACTCGACGCCATGGTTATGACTAATTTTTAGAAGAGATTGGGAGCAAAGAAGAGGTTGTGGTACAAAGAGGACCCAGGAGCCACTCCTAGCAACCTACATCGTAGCATAGTTTGAAACCAGGGAGCCACTAAAAAGGCGTGTGGCAGGGGATTTCAGAGCAGAAGTCATTTTTATGATGTAAAAATATTCGTTTTTGATGCAGCTGCCGTTTTATTGTTCAAATGAAAATATTACCCAAATATTATGTGAGTAAAATTCCATCTGATTTGGATGTTTTTTGTTATGCAATAAGTATTATACTGTCGGCAAATAGTCTAATATGACTCTTTACGTAGGTGCTAATTTTAATAATGTAATTTGACTACGAAAATGGCTGGATCACATTCCCGTTGATCTCAAAATCTCAGTGTAGGAGCAAAATATATGAAATTTCGATGAAATGACCTTTCCTTATACGGTTTTCAGATTTTTTATGCTTGAGTCGTCCTTGTACCTCTATAAATTTCAATCTATGATTTTCTTTTCAATGGGCGGGCTGAAAGGCAGCTTTGACAGTATATTTTCGCTAGTCAAAACAGTGCGTAAACGGTATGACCCAGAATACCTTTTCTATCTTTGGGAAATAGAAGTTCTTGCATGTAGGCGTTGAATGTGTAGGTGCAAAGTCGGTTTCTTCGCTATCAGCACCCAATTCGCTGACCATATATGGGCTCCTTTTGAAGTGGAGTTAAGTGCCGAATCAGAACGGCAACAGAGAATGAAGATCGTCGAAATTTATAAAAGGACTGTACGATTATTTTATTGGCGTCGCAAAGCAACAACTATTATCAGTTTTATCACTATCACCTTAGAGATTAAAATATAGGCTAAATATTTAAGTAAGTTTGAAACCGATCTAGTGTTGTAAAAAAAAAACCTTTATGCGAACTCTGACATACTACGGTCAAATAAGCAAGCATAAGTTTAAGGAATAAGTCTTCCGAACTGAGAATTAATAAGTGTTCTTCTTTAGGCTCACCACAATGGATCATAATGTATGCCAGTTAGACTCAACTTGGGTATTCGGCTAGTAGCCCAGCTATTTACATCTCTGGATAAAGCATTTTTGTAAATATCTTTGAAAACATTGCCTTTCGTAGAAATAAAGACATTTTAAACCTCTCCGCTATGCAGTCTATTATCTGATGTTTTTTCAATACATAGTAAGGTTTAATTGGTATAATTTCCTGATGAGATAGCTATTAGCTAAATCGTTAATTTCAATTTTTTAAACTTAGAGAGGATTTACGTTAAAATTCAACTGGTAGAAGAAATATTTTTAATAGGTGCATTGCATTAAAATAATCCTTTTAGTGTGATGTGAAAAATGCAATTCCCATGCATGAGTCATTAACCACAAATGGAGAAGATCGGTTGAAAAATGCCCCCAACTAAAATCTCACGATAAATCTCATATCGATCATAATTCATAAAGACCTCAGGTCTTAGGCTTCGGTTGGCAAGGAAATAAAAATTTGTTTTTCAAATGGAGAGAAAAAAATGGAAAGTTATTAGCCATAACGAACTTTTTAGGCAAAAAAAAAGGGTTTAGGAAATTTAAAAAAGAATTTAGCAGTACATTCTTTCAACTATCTATTAATTCTCTATGAACAAATGATTAATTCTCTATAAATAAATCAAAATTTTCAAACCAATATTTAAGAGCTAGTAATCGAAGAAAGCAAAAATAAAACCTGTCGCGAGGTCCATGCTTTTCTCATTGGAGTCAAAAATAAAATGCGTGGTAAAAACAATTACTTTGAAATGTTGTCTGCTGTTGTGACAAATTTCAACTTCCCAGGGATTCTTGAAGACCTTCGAACAGGATCGGCAGACTTTAGTGGATTATTAATAGTGGATGTATAGATTTTAAACTCGTGGGAGATAAACACTGTCCTCCCCAAATGAATTCTGGATGCTCACTTAAAGTGACCGATTTAAAAATTGGTCAAACGAGCTGTATGGAGGAATACTTACTCCAAGGGGACGTGTTAATGAAGACCGAAGAGGTTACCCGGATGTTTAGGTTTTGACCGGCACAAAGTTGTTTTTACCACCGGAAGATTGAAAGTTAGATAAAGGGCGAAGACGTATGCCATCTCAACTGAAAGTACTTACGTGCTTCTTTTATAATAATAATAACCCCCCCATGGGTTACTACCTTGGCGTGGTGGGGGGGCAGAGTAGCTTCGACGACCCTGAGATCGATGCCGGCGGGAGCATAAGCTCCTGGTAGGGCCACCCAAGCCGGTAAGGTCAAAGGAGAGAAGTGAAACCAAGAGTAGCCCACCAAAATCCAGCTACGTCTGACCCAGAGTGGGCGGTATCTGGTCAGTGTCTGCTGTCCATGTAAGGACCGACTGCAAAACAAACCTGGCTGTAGGTATAAAAAGCTTCACCCATTCCTATCGGATATGGAGAATTTGAATTTGCCTCGGAAAGGGTCGCTGCCTGGGGTACACCAGGGCGTGTCTGGAGCCGACGCTGGACACGACAGCTTACGAACCGTCGGTGGCACGAGGCTGATGAGGCGGGCACGTGTCATTAAAGAATCGACAGCCCAAAACCAAGAACTAGGGGAAGAACTGGATCAGGTGTTGACATCTAATGCCACTCCACTATCATGCTTGTCCTCACAAGATTTCGAGAGGACTGCTAATAGAGGGGGTTCCACCAAACGAATTAAATGGACTCGAGAAATGAATGAAGACATAATGAGAGCATTCTACCGAGTCAATAGGTGTGACGATCAACCACTCCCCGGATATAGGCAACTATTAACAGTCACTGAACAAAACATAGTAGACAGACGCAATGTTATTCAGAAAAAAGGATATCTATCACCAATTGAATTAGAGGCAATACGACGAGAAATAGGGTTCGAGCTAAACCAGCATGAACTGATAGGGGACATTGATGAAGAGCACCCCTTGAATAACCATCAGAGTATCACGGCGAATGCATCAACAAACAATTATATGCCAATAGATACTGATTTGAACTTAAAAAACTCACAAGAGTTTGAAAAATTCTCTAGCCTCTTAGAATTTTATCGTAACTCTTATCCAACTACACGCCCAAATATACCAGTACTAAAAAGTATAATCAAAGCCCTCCCATCTATAACCAAAGTTAATAGCATACTGGAGCAACATTTAGCCAACGTCCAAGATTTAGATGAAGTGCATTTATCTATTTACTGCGCTGCAGTTACAGTTATTGAGTTAAATGGTCAGAGAATCTATGCACCAAAACAGACGAAAAAAAATAACACTGCAATGGGTCCTCATAAACCCGCTTGGAGAACACGACTGGAAAACAGCATCGACTACTTCAGGTCAAAGGCGGATGCAATCAATGAATACCTGAAAGGTAATCAATCAAAAAAGTTAAAAAACAAGGTGCGTAGCCTATGCATTAAAGAAAATATAACACTTGATGACCAAAATAACTCTCAAAAACTTACTGAATTAATGGACACATTTAGGCAGAAGGCTAAACTAAAAGGGGCAAGACTAAGAAGGTATAATGAGCTAACTAAGAGGAAAACGCAAAACTCTATGTTCTGGAACCAAAGGAAGAGATTCTTTCGCCAACTGGAACAATCACCAGAGAGCCAAATGAATCCAACAGGAAGCAGTCTAGACTTAAATGCATTCCAAAACTACTGGCAATCTTTATGGTCAGTATCACAATGTTTCAACAATAGTGCAAAGTGGATAGAAAAAATACAGAAACAACAGGAGGGAGTACAGCTAATGTCTGTGGAGGGCTTCACTACTGAAGAAGTTATGGTAACCATCAAGAAGGCAAGCAACTGGAAGTCTCCGGGACCAGACAAGCTGCAACTTCTGGATGAAATACTTTACTGCAACTCATGGACCCCTAGCTAAATGTTTTACTAAAATTCTGCAAGATCCAAAACTACTTCCTCTTTATTTAACTGAAGGAAATACATATTTACTATATAAAAAGGGGGACCCATCTCAACCACATAACTACAGACCCATTACATGCTTGTCAGTCATTTACAAACTCTTAACTGCAATAATCACTGAAAACATCTATCAACACTGTGATACAAACAATTTGATAGAAGAAGAACAGAAAGGATGCATAAAAGGTTCCCTTGGCTGTAAGCATCAACTAACAATAAATGCTGTCATTTTGAAACAAGTTCAACGACACCGTCGGAACCTTCATGTTGGATATATTGACTATGCAAAAGCTTTCGAATCAACTCCTCATGACTGGCTGCTAAAAACTCTGGAAATATATAAAATAGACCCTAAAATACGGGAACTTTTAACTGAAATGATGAAAACCTGGAGAACAAATCTTCACCTCAAAAACCAGAAGGTTTCTTCTATTAATATCCGTAGAGGAATATTTCAGGGCGATTCACTATCACCACTACGGTTTTGTTTAGCAATAAACCCACTGTCAACGCTGCTTAAAAAATATAAAATTGGGTATAAATTAAATCGTAGAAATGATACAAGAATCAATCATTTAATGTTCATGGACGATCTGAAACTCTATGCAGAGTCCAAGGAAAAACTCCAAGAACTCACCAAAACCACTAAAATGTTCAGTGAGGACATTGGTATGAAATTTGGGCTGGATAAATGTGCTGTAATGCACTTACGTAAGGGAGAACCCCAAATATCCGAGGAACGTATAGAGGACATAGAGACACTTCCTGTGGACGGTACATACAAGTACCTAGGCTTTCATCAAAACCATCGGTTGGACCACACTTCATTAAAGAAAACTCTAACGAACGCATATAAAAGACGAGTGACGAAGATCCTGAATACAAAACTATCCGGGAGGAACCTAATAACGGCCATAAATACCTGGGCAGTGCCGGCCCTGACTTACTCCTTCGGAATTTTAAAATGGTCAGACACGGATCTAAATGAACTGGACAGACTAACTAGGCGACTACTAAACAAGTTCCGATGTTTACACAGTAAGGCCTCTGTCATTAGGCTGTATATTCCGAGAAAGGAAGGAGGCCGAGGCCTAATAAATATATTGCGACTGTGCAGATCTCAGGAAGAGTCTATAAAATTGACTTTAAAAGCATCAAATGATGTTATAATGAAACAGATCGTTGAAGCTGACATGGGGTACACACCTCTGAACCTGAGATATGAGGATTATCAGAAGGACTTGCCAGACATTGCCCAACAGAAACAAGAATGGAGATCCAAAGCACTGCACGGAAAATTTCCAACAGTTATCCAGGAGGATTGGGTAGACAAAACTTCATCTTTAAAATGGCTCCAGAATGGCTATCTTTACCCCGAGACCGAAGGTTTTATTATGGCTATTCAAGACAGAGTTATACGCACCCATAACTATGAAAAACATATACTTAAACTAGAAATACCCGATAGATGTAGAAAATGTGGATGCATTGGTGAGTCAATTGAGCACATAATAGCAGGATGCTCGGCTCTTGCAGGGAATGTCTACCTGAATAGACATAACCAACTGGCAAAAATAATCCACCAACACCTGGGACTAACTTACGGGCTCTTAAAGAAAAATATTCCACCATATTACAAGTATCAGCCACCTGCTGTAATTGAAACAAAAACCCATGTTTTGTACTGGGACAGACCAATTCTCACCGACAAAACCATAGATTACAATAGACCGGATATCCTATTAATCAATAAATTAGAAAAAAAGGCTAATATAATCGATATAGCAGTACCACTAAGTCACAACGTAAGGTCAACCGAGAGAGAGAAAATCTCAAAATACAGAAATTTAGCCGACGAAATAAAAAATATCTGGAAATTAAATGATGTCACTATTCACCCGATAGTAATCTCTGCTGAGGGAGTGATGTCCCATATGTTTAAAAAACAAACTGAGAAGCTGGGAATAAAAAAATAATAACTAACCTCGGGCAAAAAGCTGTGCTACTCCAAACTTGCCAAATCGTGAGGAGATTCCTAAGCCAAGAAAATTCGGACACAGTAGGATAGGGTGAATTCTCTTCCTGAACTTCCGAGCCTAATCCTAATCCACCTTTAGGATAGGTGAAAATTTTCCAGTTGGTGTAATACTAGCTGAGAAAGTGTGACAAGTCGAAAATAATAATAATAATTTTATTTACGGGCAAAGCCCTTTTGCATGTAAAAGTACAAAAATCACAGTCAGCTGTCATATTAAAATACAGAAGCACACAAAAATAAATACAATAGGTATGGAGTACATTTTCATTATAATTGAAATTTCAGGTTATAATATCATGCAAAGAATTGAAACAAGAATCAGAGACAACAGTGTAACACATTAATACAATGTAAAAATGAATACAGAAACACACTAAAATAAACACACTAGATATGGAGTACATTTTCATTATAATAGAAATTTCAGGTAATAATACCATGCAAAGAATTGAAACAAGAATCAGAGACAACAGTGTAACACATTAATACAATGTAAAAATGAATACATAAACACACTAAAATAAACACACTAGATTCATTCATTCAAGTATTCTACCAGCTGATTGGTAGGTTCTTGGACAGTCCCCATTCTGCATCCCACCTCAGAGACATTGTCTCGCTTTCCCTCCTAAGAATGGCCCGTTATTAGATCCCTCTTCAATTCTTCATATCTTCTACCTCCTCTTATTTCGTCCAGAATTCCTATCCTCTTCCTTCCTCTCCCACGCTTCCCCAGTGTTCTCCCCTCTATCACTCTCTTCAACATGCCCTCTCCTCTCAAAACCTCCTCCATCCATCTCTTCTGCCTTCTCCGAACCTCTGCCACAAGCTTCCTCTCCTCTCCGACCATATCCAATACCTCCTCGTTCGTCTTTCTCGCCATCCAGCTAACCTTCTCCATCCTTCTCCAAACCCACATCTCAAACGCCTCAAGCCTACGCACATCCTCCCTTCGCAATGACCAAGTTTCCGACCCATATAGCGCCACGCTCCATATTAAAGTTTTCACCAGCCTCTTCTTTACGTCTCTTCTCAGACCCCCCCTCATCAATTCCCTTCTCTTCGAAAATGCTTCTTTAGCGAGCGCAATTCTGCATCTGATGTCCTTACCACTAAACCCATTCGCCTCCAAAATACTACCCAGATACGTAAACTGCTCGACCTGCTCTATCTTCTGCCCTCCCACCCTTATATTCAGCCCCGCCTTCTTACTTCTAGAAAATCTCATTACTTTCGTTTTCTTGTGATTGATCTTCATCCCATACTTTTCGCACTGCACCTCTAATGCATTCACCATTGACTGTAACCCCTTGGCCGACTGACTAACCAATGCTTGATCATCTGCAAATCTCACTGATTTTATCAGCTCCCCTCCTACCTTTATTCCTACAGCCTCCTCCCCCCAAGCCTCCCTTACCATTTCTTCTGAATACACATTAAAAAGCAACGGCGATAGATATGGAGTACATTTTCATTATAATAGAAATTTCAGGTAATAAAGGACCATACAAAGAATTGAGACAAGAATCAGAGACAACAGTCTAACACACTTATACAGTGCAAAAATGAAAATAAACCTATTTGTAGCAAGTACAGTATAAAAATGAAAAAAATACCTATTTTTGCAACTAATTAAAAAAATATCATTTAACATTGGACCTTACATAATTTTTAAACATAAAAACAGATGTATTAAAATAATCAGTGTTAGCACAGAACTCATTAGAATCTCTCATGATTCGATATATTATGACGAATATCAGCTATTCTACCGCTAGTCTCTCCTGCGGCGTTTGCATTAGATAGACATACAGGTTAGCCTTGAAAAAATTGACTTCATATTATTATGGGTTAATGTAGTGACGCCGGAGGAGTAAAACCGAGCTTGTTTCTAACACACACGGGTTTGTCTCCCTCAGATCATCTAGGATCATTAAGATATGTTTTTATTCATGATTAAGTAAAATACTCGTACTAAATTATTTTTCTACAAAATTCAATTGTACGACGCGTTTCATCGATTTACGGCATCGTCAGGTACAGAAAGTTTGTTTTATTCGTTAATTGTTGTTGTAGTACCGGGAGAGGAGGATAAAAATACAAATATTCGGGCAGGGTTGAGAAAGACATGTACAAATAAAATGTTGTATTATTTGTAAAATAATTATTTTACTTATTCATGAACACAAACATAAATAACTCCTACGAAGTGTAGCCTGCCACTGACAAGTTTTATTATGTAGATGTTTAGATAAAATTACATTGATCATTTCAATAAAGCATGGGAGAGGGATATAATGGATTGATTGATTAAAATACTTTTTCCCGTACCCAAGACTAGAGCGCCATAATGGCAAGAACCCATGTATTCAAGCGAAGATTACAATATGAGTAGAAAAAAGTTTTTTCCGCAAAAATACAAAATTGGCTGGTGTCGCAACACACTCGCAACTTGGGTTATTTAAAAAATGTTATAAACTCTTTATAAATTATAATAAATTATTAATTATATAATTAACATCTTGCCTCTAAGTCATCTACTTAGTTTCAAAGTACTTAGAGTTATCAATGACCGTAGTTGTGAAAATGCCAAACTCAAAATTTATTCTATAAGATAAAGTTGAGACTTCGAAATACCAAGGCCAAAGTACGAAATATTTTGACATCAGTATCTGTATTTGGGGCCAAAATGATTTCTTTCAATACCAAATAATGTGGTCAACGTAAAATAATAAATTTAATTTATTAAAAGATTTTTTTAATGACATTTTACTACAATTAAATAATATTACAAATTTCCCTAAAGTCAGCATTTTATTGAAAATATTCCCCTTAACAACCCGTATCATTGTTGAAGAATGTCTTGCCAGAGAAAACACTGAAAAGGAATCAATTTCATCGCCTAAAGACTTTAATTTGTTTGCAAAAATACATTATGATGAATAGTCGAGTCTAATCGCAAAGAGAATTAAATGCTGGTTTCTTTTGGAGGCATTTCTTCTTTATTTATGTACCCACGATTTATTAATGACGCATGAAAATACAAAATTCTGAGTTTTATTGGCATTATTAAAATCGCTATTTGGAAAGAGTTCATTAAATAAAGAACTCGTTAGTACTTTTAAATTATTACTTTTCCTTCGTTTCCATGAGTGGCGGTGGAACGAGCGAAGCGACGGCATTGAACAAATTAAATTATAACCGATTTTGTTCAAACTTGATAAATCTTTTTATTTTATTGCAAGCCATTGGGTATTTTGTTATGTGATTCATCTCTTTAAGTACTAATTAGTAAATAAATAAATAATTTAATATTTTCACAGCACAATTTATAATTTTATTTTTTGAAACCATGGAAAAGCAAACAATCGAAAAAAATAGCCTAATAGAAACCAAAACCAAATAAGGTGCATAGCCCCCTAGTTGAATATAATATTAGTGTGGTAAGGAATAGGGGTGGTAAGACGGGGTGACGGAAGAAGGGGAAGGGGAAAGGAAAATGAGAGAAGGGCGAAACCGGTCGTGCAATAAATGTCATTCTTGTGGAAATTGCTCTTTTTTCATTAATTGCAGTTATGTTCCGTTTCCACTCCATTACGCCTGAAACCTCAGATTATGTTAGAGATCATGGATGTTATTCCTTTTATTTCCGACCTCAATGATTGCTTGAAATGTGATTAATGCATAATCGTGGAATCGGACAGTTACGAAGGAGTTCTAGTATGATGGAAGATTTCTCTAACGAAACCAGATATTTTATGTGAGAGTGAAGCGTGTAGCACGGGTGGATAGGCGATATTGGCATGCTAACGGGACTCGGTGACGACATTATAAAGTAGGATATATTGAGACGATTTCCTCCGCCTTTCCTGTATTGTGCGCAGCGTCTGGGCAGAGCAGTGCTCTGTGGGAAGGAGCTCTGGAATGGCGGTGACCTTTGTGGCTTACGCGACTGGGGAAGACCATTGTGACTGAGCTCGCGTTTTTTATACATCACTCCAGATCGCTCATCGACCGATAAAGGAGCATCGATGATGCACTTCGAGGAAGAGAGCCGAGGAATTGCCGGGGCATCGGTTGTGGTGGTGTGTGTGTGCGCGGTAGACTCCTATCGTCCGTTAAATGCGGATTCACACTAAGAAGTTGACTTCAATGAAAGAAGCAAACGTGGCAATGCATCGCTACTTACTCTGGGCATCGTCCTGCTTACACATTACTTCCTGTTTTTCCCAAATAAACGAATGACGGGAGTGAACAATCAGTAGAGTAACATCGAAAACCACATTAAAATTCTGTAATGAATGCCTTTTTATGTACGTCGCACAGTTTGCGTCCTTCGAGCAGTTGTGAAATTCATAAATTCGTTAATATTACATTGAAAACGTACCAAGTATGAGAATTCCTACAATTCTTAATACCTGTTCAATATAAGGACAGCCATAAGTTCTTCCTTTGTAGTCTCTTTAAAGTTAAAGGCGGCTTTACACGTTGAAGTTGACTTCATTGTAAATAGCGTTTGTAGCGATATGTCGAATCGTATCGCTACTTGCCGGGAATCGTTCTTTATACACATTAGGTACTTCCTGCTAATACGCATACAAAAGAGTAGCGTAACTATCCAGTATATACTCCCATGACTATTGAATTCTTTCGGTTTATTTTTAAGGATATGTGTTAAATTAAATGTTGTAGCTCACTTTACTATCCTCATTGTACCCAGGGGCAAGTACATATTGAGATTCGAATGTCCACCTTTTGGTTATGTATAAAATCGCAGAAGATAAGCATTCTAGAACGACAAGTGATTTTCTGCTTTTAATTGAAATCAATGAAACGATACTGAAACAGACCCTGCGGAAACTTCAATTGTATATTAACACAATAATTAATATACAATTGTAAAAGAGCAAAATTGTGCAAGATCCACTTTACAACTGAGCGTAACAAAAATTTATTACATAATAAAATTCAAGTCAATTGTTACGAATGTCATTTTTCTTCAAACGATAGCACAAATGATAAAAAGGCAACCGTACGCACATTCTTATTTTCTCCCAAACATTTAACAATCTACCAAGCCTTTATTCAAAATTTGATTAAGTAAGCAATTTCAAATCCAAAATAATGAATTAACAACGAAAAAATCCGTATTACCCACCGTCAGAATGCCTCAAAATTGTAAATAGATAAGTATAAGCATTCATAATTATTACCGTATTCTCTAAACTACAGAGTAATGAAGTGACAAAATTTTGTGTGAAAAACACCCCATTCAAGGGTGCTTAATATGTCATCATTGATAATAGGCAGAAATGCAGCCTTTATCCTGGTGTGAAACCCGAGAAAAATTTATACATGTCATCATTGCTTATACAATATATAATGTGTGACACTTTTAGTTCAATTGTTCATGCTGTACTCCTATTGTATTTCCCTCTGTGTGAACAAGGGCTACGGGGTTATGCAATAGGCTCAAGGAAGTTATTTATTTATTTATAATTTTTTATTTTCAATTGGGATGTACGTACAATTGTACACTGTTTCACCGGATGCGATGCGATTGTATCGCAGAATCGAAATGCTACTTGCAGGAAAAACAGAAGTCTATTTTCCTTGGAGGTGCGAACCGTGGTCGATTGCTCCCGCTATTGACCCCTACTTCCATGGATGTCCGTGCTTACACATACAAGTGTCACTTGCAAGCGACTTTGAGGATTCTGTCAAACTTCAATGTGTAAAGCAGCCTCCATACTAGAGTCCAGGGTTTGAATCAGCGTATCACCGAATCACGAGAATTCTTATAATTATTCCCCTGCTGTTGGATACTCTTGGATATTCGACTTCTGAGGGTCCACTGTGTTTTCGATGTAATTACAGCATAAATATTATTCTTAATATGCATTACACTGCGCATTTGAATGGCGTCAGTGAAATTCTTGGAGTATCCCCTGTGAAATTCTTGGAGTATGGTCCCTTATCTGCTCTTCTTTGATCTATTGGGTTTGCCCAACTGTTGTCAAGGAGGAAAAGAAGTTTTCCATGAAGCTGTATGTCTAGCGAACCGTTCATTAAAGCGTTTCTTGATAACGTCCTTTTCAATCAAACTGGCGTTTCTTGGTATAGGTAGTGAATCATGGCACAAATCCAGAGCAACTATTATGATGATCTGATCATCTTTCACGATGGAATTTTCGTAGCGATATCGAGTGAGTAATTCGAACGCCGCAGCACCCCGTATGGGCAAGCTAGACGACTATGGTTATAAAATAAACAAAAGAGAACTGCTCAGGTAAATTCAAGGATTCGTTTTTCCCAAGCGTTAGTCACGGCCAAAACGCAATGAGAAGTAAAGCATGACGTAGCGAAATATACAATTCTTTGTGTTTATTGGAGAATTTCTCATGCAGCACTAACATAAGAACATTTTTAAGGGTCGGTTGCGCAATGACTGGTTACTTTTAATGCCACGGTTAAACGGCAGAATTCTCGGTTTATCTATAACCACGACGCTATCTACAACTAAGGCCGTAACAATTGGCCTTATTCAAAGTCAAAGGTCGGCAAGTTACGTATGCAGACTCGGATAGATTATTCCGTTAATGTCGACTTTACATATGAATCTACGTGATACCTTGCTAGCAAGCTCAAGGGCGTGTGGCAGGGGGTGATTCTCACCAGGCATGCTTTAACCTTCAAACAATCTATCATATTTATCTTAGCTATTATGCTAATCATACTGTTGAGTGCCGTATATTTTAGGATATTTCAAATGTAATATGGCTTCTAACCGTCACTCTACTCATACGGAATTTACCCTGTAGCGCCAATTACGCATTCACACGAACTATTTGTTAAAGTTCAGTCATGATAACATGCAAAATGATTTCAAAATTGTTGTGCTATTAATTACATTCATGCTATCACTCAAAAATGACATTATAAACATGAAATTAACTAGCATTTCATGCAAAAATAGAAAAGGAAAAAATAAAAAGGAGCGTAAAAACCTAGCTTCCTATAGTTACCATGAACATTACTAGCGACATCGATCATAACTACTGAGGTTCACAATCGTACGCGGAAAAAACGAAATTTAAAAATGTCTGTCCTGCAATCTATCTACTTGTACGTATGTGATCGATCCTTGCATAGTAACCAGAAGTTTTTAATACATTCTTTACGTCTTCGGTGAGTAACTTACCTCAAATTAGCCCAGGATATTAAGCCTATTCTAAAATCTACGCTGTGATAGCGATTCTAGTCTCACTCAGTTCTTTTAACTGCTACTACTTCCAGACGAATGAGAAACGCATCTAATAGTGACTAACTCATTAGCCTTTAAGTACTAAGTTACTATTTTTTTATATCGTTAGAAATTTAGGTATTTCATACAAGTCTCGTTTTAATTAACGATGCTAGTGAGAATCTTATTATTTTATGTTTCCTTACGGGTAATGTCATGTGTGGTAATAATTATATAGATACCTTTTTCTTGGGCTTCAACGTGTAAATACTCCTTATAATTATTAACTAACTTAGCTAGTGGGCTTAAGTCCTTCGCTACTAGTTCTTGCGTATCATATCATGGCTAATTATAGCTTTTTAGTTATATTTTTAAATCAATGGTATCTCAAAACACCAGAAACTTATCTCGAAAAACTATTATGTATGTACATAGAAAATAACTGCTGAGCAGTCGAACTCCGGGTTGGGAATAAAGTTCTGCTTTATGTGTGGACTATACGAAGTGTTTTCTTTATTTTTGAAAATGCAGTTCCACAAAGTAACTCCTGAGGCTCAGGTTCATGAGATTAAGACTTTTAGAAAGGTACAAGAATCGTACTTGAAATTATAAAACCGACTGGATTATTAAGCTTTCTCGCTACATCGATGGAATCGATGAACCATTCTGGTAAAGTAAGAGAGATGGATAGACACATGTCTACATAATCCTTTTTCTGACACTGACCACCACAGTGATTAAAGACTTCAACTTCACAATAAAAACGCGACAAAACACCCATACATTAATTATATCACGATACCATCGGCATGAAACCATTTTGTTTAATTCAAATTACATAAAAACACCAATAGTGAACATTATAGTGGATTTCAATAGTCCAGTCTCGTAAATCACATTCTTCAAATCTTGAATCAATTCAATTGGCAGAGGGTAATAATCGTCCAGCACCTTACAACAGATTAAGTATTTCCTTTTTCTCTCGTACAGTCTTTGATCTCAACTAAACTACGGAAGGGCATAAATTAAATTAAATACAACATTATAGCTCAGGAATGAAGCCCTTCTTTTTCTTGAACACAGTATCAACACATTATGAACTAGTGTTACCATATGGTAATAGTTTAAAGCCAAACATTCGATTTCTTCAGTAAATATTACCTGATTTTTTTCTAACTTGGCAAATTTTATTTCAAGGAAAGATAAATGAATGCAAGAAACTTAATGAATCCAGTCTAAAATACAAAATTTGGCAAAACTTTGGTTAATTTTCTAAAAACAGTTACTAATGTTTAAGAAAATATTATTCACAGACAGAAACTTTCACCGTCAAATACAAAAACCAAGGCAGCAGAGGGAGGTGCTGAAATGATTTCGTTTCTTTCCACATGGTTACAGCACATAAATAAAAATACGTATTTACTGGACCAAAAACATATTAAAAATAAATTTAAATTCATCATAAAATTTAATAATTATTACACAACGCGTTTCAACTCACTGAGTCATCATTAGAAACAAGACTGTCTTGTATATGATGATCACTCAGTAAGTAGAAACGCGTTTTACATTATGTATTAAAGTTTGTGGTAAAGTGCGATATTGTTTGATTTCATCATGACGAACTTCCATTACATCAACTCTGAATCTGTGGAAAAATTAATTTCTCTGGCAATAAAACATTAGGTCATCTTACTTCTATTATGATAACAAAATATTTATGATTTTTATTAAATTAATTCAGTCTCTAATGAGTTAAGGATGTAGAGGGTGAGCTGGGTGGCGAGAAAGACGAACGAGGAGGTGTTGGATATGGTTAGAGAGGAGAGGAAGCTTGTGGCAGAGATTCGGAGAATGCAGAAGAGATGGATGGAGAAGGTTTTTAGAGGAGAGGGCATGTTGAAGAGGGTGATAGAGGGGAGAACACTGGGAAAGAATGGAAGACGATAGGAATTCTGGACGAAATGAGAGTAGGTAGAAGATTTGAGGGATTTTTTATCAATAAAATTTCATAATTAGAGTTGGTGAACTTCTCAAAAACATAGAAAAATTTAGTCAAAGGTTGTGTTCTAAGGTAGTCCATCAGGCCGGCAAAAAATACGCTCAGAAGATTGCAACGAAAATTAATACAGTAAAAACATTAAGATCGATACATAATGAGCTGGATGGGTATTGAATAATGAGTTCCTACTGTAGGGTAATTATGAAAACGTTTTGAGGTATTTTCCTGTACTTAATGTGAAGACGAAAAAAGAAAAGTTTTGGAAGCGTAAAAATGATTTCATGGGAAGGAATGCTACCGAGCATAACACACCAGGTTCTAATGAACGGCTGATGACGTGAATAAAAATATTTATTACTTTTTTAAAAATTTTAAAAATAAATGAGGGATATGTTTCTAAATTGACAAATTAGTAAAAACGCCAAAAGACTGTATTCATTCAGGGGGAAGACTTAACAAATAATGGCTCAGCGTTGAAAGGGTTAAGAGGTATCTTAATGGCGCGGGACATCCTTGGGAGGGAAAGTGAGACAATGTTTCAGAAACTGGGATGCAGGATGGGGACTGTCCAAAAACCTACCAATTAGCTGGTTTGAATGAAAAAAATGGGTATATGTGACTGATGTCTTTACAACACCTTCCCTGTCGTAACAACATTCCCTTGAGGCGCCTCTCGCGTCACAACGTAAATTTACACTTTCGTACTACCTCGTGAGATGCCGAAGGGATATCCACGTGGCCTGCCTATGTCCAGAGCCAAGTCCTGTTAAGGTGGTTCCACCGTAAAATGACTTTTATGTCATTTTATTCATATTCTGTCTACTTGTAGAAAAAGTTGTCCTCTATCTGATATGAACAACAAAATAATACCTTTCCACGCTGTTTTATTCTATAATTGAACTTGAAATTACATGGTGTTCAATGGGGGAATGAGAGAAACACGGGGAAAAATAGTATTTTTCCACAAAATATTAATGCCATATTCGTGGAAAACTATTTATATGAAAGAAATAATCCAGAGAAATCGAATAAAAATAAAATATACGCATCTAACCACCTTGTTTCTTTAGTTATTAGGGAATTAATGCCGTAATTGAAGTCAAAATGCGGTAATTCGTAGGAAATGGCGCTGCAGTCGGCTCCTGTGGCTGGAAAAAAGTACTCATTTAAAATACATTTGTGAAATTATCTGCATGTTTTCTACCTTACTTTTGAGTTTCTAATGTTAACGCATTTCATCAGTGAAAGCAGGATTTTTTGGACAAAATATCAAAAATGTGGAATTTAGTATTTGTTTTGACTCACACAGTCGCGGCGGAACCTCCTTAAGACACCGGACATTGAAAAGTATAGATAATAGGGGAAAGGGAATTGAACAGGGAGTTGACGAAAGGGATTGATTTCTACGAGCAGATGAGAACGCAGACATGAAGCGAGTTGACTAGTCCACGCCCTTGACAATGGCATGTCCTCTCGTTCTAAACCCGGAGTTCTTCCCACGGCAAGAGGGGAAAAAAATATTAGCTCGGAAACCGCTTCCTTTTGAGACGCGTCGGTACTTCTTTTTTTTACGATGCGTTTTGCAACCGACATTTTCCTCTTAATTTGAGGTTCCCGGAAATACTATTACGATACACTTGGCGTGGTTCACGGTGATTAGGTGTGGTGGCTGTTGGGGAGTGTGTTGTGACTCGCGGAGGTGAAAGGCTCAAAACAGTCTTGGCTATAGCGGAGACGGGGGATTTTAGGGGGAAACCCCGTAGAAGAATGAAGTAAAAGGAGCCCTGAAGAATAGACAGGTCTCAAGAAATGATTTGGTCAGGAGGGAAGTTATTTACCTCGTTTCCGAGGAAGTAACTCCTGTACCCAAGCTCAATTCCAAAGACGAAGTGTCATACAACAGGAGTTAAAATAAAATCCACAGTGTCAGGCTCTACTTTGTAGAATCTTTTTATATCCATTTCAAAATGTTTTATACCTTTCAACACTTTATTTTTAAAATTCACAACGTGTTTCACCAATGTTTGGCATCGACAGGTGCAGTAGAGTTTGTTGACAAGTTATTGTTGTTAAATAAATAGTTAAATAAATTTGATCTTAAAAATGTTTAAATTCAAAAATTACAAAAAGGAAATAAAACAGAAAGAAAGAAAACGGAGGGTAAAAATATTGACATGATAATAATATTTAAAATTTGAGTTTAAAAAATAGAGTGTAAAAAAGTACTAACATTTTTGAAATGGATAGGAGGAGTTAGATTAAAGAAACGGTGTACCTTGAGCGATATTTTATTCTCTAATCATAATAGGTAGATACCTTATTCAAATTTTATTTTGAAACTTGGGCAGTTGGAACAATCTTGAGGTTAATAATCGTATTATTGATGCAAAGCCTTTTTTACGACTTAACTCCTCAGTAATTAACAAAATTTACTTATTCAAGGATTTGACTTGGCTGCTTTCACGACGTTCCTGCTATTGGAAACGCCTTCACAACCGGAGTTTACTTTGCGGCTTTATTAAAAAGTATTACGGTGATCAATAAATTTAATTTTTGAAATAATTGAAGATACATACAAACTACCCACCGTTACATTTCTGGCACGATCTACACCTCGGAAACTTCTCATATTTTTGGTCTCTTTGGTTTTATTGTAATTTTTAACTTGTAATTGTAATGTTTTTTATTGTGTCACAGTTATTTTTTCATATTTTCATTGTTTTGGCGGAACTTATCAATACTGAATTGATTTCACACGCCGTTATTGTAATTAGAGGTATTATACGTACTTCAGTGTTTGTTACACGTGACTAATTTAATGATGATTTGAATTCTTTTATGCAAACAAACTTAATGAAATGAGTTCATTTTTATCGTTTCCATCGGCATATTGTCCACATGCAATTATTCAATAAGGAAATAAATAATAAAAACATTTGGAGATTCTTCCATCCTATATCTTCC
This sequence comes from Pyrrhosoma nymphula, assembly GCA_963573305.1. Lineage (NCBI taxonomy): Eukaryota > Metazoa > Arthropoda > Insecta > Odonata > Coenagrionidae > Pyrrhosoma > Pyrrhosoma nymphula. The sequence continues at coordinate 60,442,743 of OY754339.1, read as the reverse complement.
AGTTACACTTAACTTTTACTAGTACAGTTCAGTTTATTTATGGACCTGGTGAGTCTAATTTGAACGGCAGCATTTGTGAATATTCTGCTTTTATCAAATTGGAGTGATTTGTTAGAAGAGGAAGTTCATATATGTTTTCCTGAGGGTTTGGCTTGAGAGAATATTCCGAGACACATGCGATCACCACCAGAAGAAGTATAATATTACAGAAGAAGTCTGAGAATTTAATGTAGAGGAAATAGTGGAAGGATATTGCTCAAGGAAAATGTGAAGTGCTTCTTGCAGCACAAGTTTTTTTCCTGCCTCAAATTAAAACCTTCCGGATTAGTCCAATGAGCAGCTCTTCCGCTAGCCAGCTCTCAAAATGTATTGGCCCGCGCTAAAGGATTCATAGAAAATTTTCAATAAATTTATGATAAAAATTCGATAAAACGATGTCATAGATAGAACCAGCTTAATTCCATGAAAGTGTTTTCAGATTCTATGGAAAATTTTAACCAAAATCCGGCAAAATTATCTGAAATTATAAATATTATAACAGATTTTGTGCATATAAAATCCTCTTTTGTTCTTTCATTATTTCTTTTTACTACGTTTTTTATACAATTAATAGCCAAAATATTCAGCTTCGCACGGAAAGTTTTGTATTACTTTTGTTACTCTAAGTGATTGACTGGAAATTCGATTCTCTACATTTAAAAAAATATTTGTACAGATACAACGACAATTGAAGTCTCTAGACTGATTTGAAAAAATGAAGTCCGCAATGTCCCACTGCGCGGCGGCTCGCAGGGTAGTACAGTGATACATCGAGATACGAGCTTAATTCGTTCCGTAACCTTGCTCGTATGTCAATTTGCTCGTATCTCAAAGCAATTTTCCCCATTGAAATTAATTGAAATGCCATTAATCCATTCCAGCCCCCAAAATACCACCCAGTTGTTCTTGTTACGTGTTTTTGAATAAGAAGAAAATATATATAAATGACAAATATCGTATAAAAACATAATAAAAGAGAATGTAAAGAAATAAACTGGTTTTATAAAGTGTATTTGTATTTTGGCCACTTAAATGTAACAAAGCCCTAGAAAAGCTCATCAAAGATGCTTCGACAGTGGATGAGCGGATCTTCCGCGCAGGGGCTCCACCTTCCAACCGGTATGCGAGCCTTCGCTCATGACCGGGGAACGGAAGGCTGCGGGGAATAGGAAGGAACAAAGGATAGGTAAAAGGGGTAGGAAATGGGAAGATTTCGACCCCAGAGCCATGTATAGGCCAAGGGGCTAAACCGAAACACGAAACAACCTTTTTTTCTCTGGCGTTTGCCGAGGTGAATTCTATAAGTAAGAAAACACCGGATCAGCAATAGGTCGTCCAGCCCTATCCGCCAGTAAGATTCTTCGACAGCGAGGTAAACAAGCAAACTGAGGGGATGCGTGGGATAATGCGAGACACACGAGGCGCAGTAAACTGGTGGGTCGTGTGCAGCCGGCCGTTTCTCGTATCTCAAATTTTGCTCGTATTTCAAAGCAAAACTTGGCTCGCTCGACGGCTCGTATCTCAAATATCTCGTATGTTAGGGCACTCGTATCTCGAGGTACCACTGTACGTAGAAGTAGGTAAGATATGCGCAGTGGCGTCGTGTGATTTCTGCTTACTGAGGACATAGGTACGGACGTTTATCCTTCTTAGCTTCAGGTAGGCAAACGGCGATTGCATTAATGGCTTATCAAATCCGATAGTCGTCGAACTATAAAGGTCATTTCTTCAGAATGACCTTCAACCTCATCTCGCCGGAAGTCGTGATTAATAGTAAATGGTCATGCTCAATGTCGCGACGAAAAAAATCATCAATTTTCATCATTTGAAGTCGCGGGTGAAAGTACGAGAAACGATAAATATTGTGAAATTAAAGTGGGAATTTTGGTGCCGAAACGTTGGTGTTTACTCATTCACTCTTCTCGGTTCGCGAAATAGGAGAGAATTTCGTAGAAGCAGGGGAATATTATGAATGATTCATTGAGTACGAACGAAATTTTCTCTACCTGGCGTGCCGCACTGACGCCTAAGTACCATACTTACAATAAAGTAAGGAAACTTTGATACTTCTCCTTGGTGAAGCCTCGTTTTAGAATACGGCGCTAGTTATTTTTATTTACCTATTTGAGATACTTAGGAGGCAGACTTATTGTCTATTTCAAGATTGTTTCGCGCCAATCTGGAGCGCAACATCTCAATAACCGGAAAATCAATCCATTCATTTTCATATCAACATAAAACTTATTTTCTACACTGATTATTTTTAAAGGGCACTCTTTTAAAATTTAGTTTTTTAAGTCGCGTTATTGCGATATGAATGAAAAATCGGCCATGAAGAAATTGGTCAAAATTTCCTGCGAAAAATTTGTTGCCAAGGCCTTTGTGAGTAATCGTATGGAATAACATAACATTTACTTCACTCGCTTTGGCATTGTCAGACAATTACAATTAGTGGATACGCAATCGAAACGTGTTCACCGATGATAGGCAAAATCATCATCTCACTAAGTCGCGCTAATCTAGAGGAATCTGATCAACTTTGTGATTCATAGCAGTACTCATTATCAACAAGGAGTTCTACCAATCAACTATAAAAATGTGCAAAAGGTTGTTACGGTTATTTTAAATGCCCGGTTTTATAATGTTCTGCTAACATTAACCGCAAGATAACATCGCCTTTTCCTTAACATGATGTTAACTGACGGTTCGGGTTTCGTTTATTACACCAGGCTGTTGGTAAGTTGACATGAGCGCTATCGATGGGAAAACGTACTAACTTCGGTTTCTATACCGTGAAAATATTTAAGCGGGAGACTAAGCAAAGATTAATTAAATGTTAACCAAAGATTCGCTAAAGATTAACAAGAGAGAGTGTGCTAGTGTTACAATTATAAACGACTTAGATGAGAGCCACTTTCAGGTGGAAGGTATAAAACATTTAGCTAATTATTTTAAGTAAATTCTACGCATTTTTTTTTCTGGCAAAATCAAAAATTAATTGCGAACTCTGACATACTGGCTTTTATTTTATCATGAGCATAAAATAATGGAATGAGACTGCTAAACGGACAGGTTAAAAATATGATATTTTTCTGCGAGTGGTTAGAGACGATAATTGAAATTATACCAGTGAGTGCGAATTCAAAGATAATTTTCAAAATTTAGACAGTTTATTTGAGTTTCTAAAGAGTCTTTAAAAAGGAATACACAAACCACTACGTATAAGGCACACCGTGGATGCCTGCTTAACTTTTGAACTTCTAATTCCTGTATCTATTTATTTGCTTAATCCATTGACACGCTGGATATTATACCCGGAGCATAGAGTTTGGAGCATGTTTTGTGAAAATTCATCCCATGCCACAGACCCTCGAGCTGACATGCAGGGTATCTATGCTAAAAAATAATGTCCGGAATGGAAGACTAAGCAATTGACGGAGAAAACGGCTGAACCGCATTATTTGGTTTTTGTATCATTATTTTTGCATATATTCACACATATTTGGAAAAATCCCCGAGTTTCCATCGTCGACCCAGATAAATTGTAAATTTAAGTAACAAATACTCCTTAACTCAAACTCATAAGCACCATGTCGAATGTTCATAGCAACCACGTAGTGTCAACTGGTGTCAACAACATTGAACTTTATCACAGATGTTTACATTCTGTAAACATTAGCAACAGCCAATAGTATTAGATAATTAACAAAGAAATAACATAGAAAAAATACATAAATAAAATCTACTCTGATAAGATTTGCACGACTAGGTACTTGACCCATCATTTTGACGGGATAGCATTTTGCAGAGAATAATCAGCCATATTTCAGCTTTAAAAGACGGTATTCGAAGCGATCAACTGTGTTTTTTTATCAGATTTTTGTACCTAACAGTGCATCTATAATTCACTCTGAAAAAATCATTTTCCTGACTCGGCTATCAGTCCAGGTTATGGCACCTTTGTGTATGTCCTCATTGGGTCACTCCTCAGTGTCTACTATCCCACTGTAGTCCCACATTACGTAACACAACTGTTTATTTTCCTGGCATACACGCGGTGTTTCCAGCTAGCAAATGCTGCTCTGAGTTGGATCCAGGATCTTTGGATTCCACGATTAGTGGAGCGAGTTTGACTCGTCATCAAATGGAAAATTTCCCGATCTCCCACCGCTTTCCCGAGAGCGGTAATGCATTTCTGTGTCGCCGCATGTTTTGTTTGACCTTCTACGTGGAATGGAAGACCAATCTCTTTCATGACAAGGCCAGATACGGTTATTTAGCGTAGCAATCCACTGATTGCGATGTTCGTATCCGCTGAAACCGGAAATTGCTCTTTAACGTAATGAAATAGAGGTATTAAGTCAAGAAAAGCGTGGAAATTTAGCACAACGATTCTGAATGATACTTTTTAGTTTACTGGAATGCTCCAGTCTGTTCAAACTATTGGAAGCTTTGCATGGACTCTAGTGCGCGGCTCATGCCCCGTTTGCACAACAGTCGTACGTAACGACGTAGCAACCCTACATGAGTTGACACAACATTGGCGTTACAGCTGTACCTCTGTGCTGCCCTCTCCAGGAATCGCCGTGAACAAGTAAAACGCAAGTAGTTAATTTCAAACGAAATTAGTGTACCAGCATTCATGATACCTTTTGCAATATTCGGAATGGTTTCAAGAGAAAATGAAACTCTTCTCTGTTTATCAAACACAGGTACATCACGCCATTATCCATTTTGTGTTCCTTTTCTGAGTATCGCGCTTCATAATTTGTAATAAGTTTTCCTCTAATAATTTGATGTTGAATGAAAGGAAATACCGTGTTCCTATACTTTCATAACAATATCAGCCCCCCTAATATAAGCCCTCTACTTCAAGCATCTAATCGGCCAATTCACCAATGTAGTACGGTAAGCTTCTTGGATTTATCCATTCATGAAAATCTTGATTTGCATCCTCATATCAGCACAATGATTTAAAAAACCAGCCACTGGAATCTATATGAACCGTAGATATGTCCCAACACTACCTCTAGAGGTCCTGAAGTTTGTGTATTATGCGAAAACTCAATCATACTTAACTTATGGAATCGTCTTTTGGGGTAACCCCAGTACTACAAATAAAGTTTTCTCTATCTAGAAGAGATCTATAAAGGCTATGGGAAAGGTTTCCATTGGGACACCTGCGAGGCCACTGCTCCACTCAAACTAATGACCTTGCCTGACATCTATGTTTTTCAATGTGCCTTATTTGTTAAAACAAACGAACCTTCATTCCCTTGTAACTCCTCTATTAATGGTACCCATACTCCTGGCTGTGAGAATGTTCACCTAACAAGTCAACCATTGTCAATATTTAAAAATGGTCCACGTCATTGTGCCTCTATCATTTATAATAAATTACCAACAAATGTAACATCTGGACTAATTTGTGGATGTAATTGATCTCAAAACCGTTCCTGCTGTTCTATCTGCCTGGCTGCTGCTAAAGAGCAATTTCCGGCTACAAAGCAAATAGGTAAAGAGCAACATACAACTACAACAAGAGCAGAATAAAACACTTAATCCTGGGTAAACATCCACCTCTATGGGCGATGAGAGAAATGTTATGAACTTACGTGTCTGTGCGAGAGAAAGTTTTTTTTCGAGTGTTCGACGCGTATGAGTTTGCGTTGTGTTGCGGAGTTTTGTGTCGCACGAGATCGCTTTTTTTCCCCAACGGAAATTTTATCGGTGCGAGAGTCTCTTGTTTTTCTTCCAAGAGGGAGCATTTAAAGTTTTTTTTCCAAGAGTGGACAATTTTGAGTGTATTTTTCATTCCAAGAGGGGACAATTTTGAAGTTTTACTCCGGAAAAGTCAACATTCCGGGGGACGATGTGCTCGGTGCTGTTGGAGGGGAGGCTGGTGGATTTGCGGGAGGCGATGGTCCTGCTAATGGTGGTGGATTTGCGGGAAGTGATAGTTCTGCTATTATAAACATCCACACGCCAACTTCCATCAGTATGCCCGAAGTTGCACAGCAAGTGAAGTGGGACATTTATATTTCCATTTTGAAAAAAAATTCCGAGCCATTGACGTTCCAGATGAAAAAAAGTTTCCTCATTTGTTGAGTGTGGTTGGTTTTCAGTACGCATCATTAATTACAAATTTAGCGTACCCCACGATGCCCGAGGAAATGACTTCAGACGATATTGTGAAAATGGTAATGGAAAAGACGCTATTGAGCAGAAACCCTCAATTGTAACTGAACGTCACCGATTTTACGAGACCAAGCAAGGTGCATCAGATACCATATCTCAGTTTGTGTCCAACATAAAATCAAAGGCCCAATCCTGTCAATTTGGTCCAGGACGGTGCGATGCTTTGAGGGATAGGTTCATGTGTGGTTTGAGATCGGAAAGTATTCGTAAGAGACTTTTTGGTGAAAACAACCCATCGTTTAGTAAGTGTTTGGAGATTGCGCAGAGCAAGGAGACGGCAGCTAAGGAGGCCGCTGCTATTTGCGAGTGCGCTACGTCAATTGATAAACTTAACGTGTCTTCGGACAAGAAGTGTTATTGTTATGGACGAAGTGATCATTTTAAACTTAATTGCCCCATGAAAAATGCAGTGTGTATTTTGCGCAAACATAAGGGTCACATGTGTCCAGCGATGTGTCTTAGTAATAAATCAAAAGTTGCCGCTGGATCAAGTAAGAAATACGAGAAATACGGAGAAGGGAAACAGAAGAAGGTGCCGAAAGCGCCCAAGCCTAGGCAGAAGAAAAAGATGTATCGGTTAGTGTTAGATGATTCGGAGGATTCTGAGCATAGTTCTAATTTTCGCTCATTATATCGTCCTATATCCCGTTAAACTATCTTCTGTTCTATTGTTCTGGACCTGCTGTAGTTCACTGTTTACCTAGTCCTTCAATTCACGATTTATCACTAATATTTCTTAAGGATGTTGAAGCGATTTTGGTCTTCGCACAAATTTGCGTGAAACTCTCCACGTGTGTTGCCATGAGTGATATCTATAGAATAAAAGTGAAAAAAATGCATCTTACCAGTTTGGTTTTTAGGCATTCACTGCTCATGCTCACACACATGAACAGATGTTGTTCAAATTTATGTGGTCCAAGGAAATTTTTTCGCACAATTTTAAACATTGTTAAAATGTGCACCCAATGACCCACGATTACCGCTCCAGCCACCTTAAACGGTTGGATTGAGACATCTTAGCGATAATTTCACCGTTGTGTTCGTCTGATAACATACATCTTAAAATTGACTCCTTAGATTGACAGCTGACGAATGACTTCTAATGACCAATCCTGCAAAGAAATATTGCATGAATGTATGTTATTCTGAATCCAGTGGCGCTGTCTTTGGACAACTCAATTCCTCGCTCTACTAAAGCTCTCTCCGCGACTCTAAATATGTGTGAGAAGTGAATGGCTCTGGTTCCGAGGCGTTGGCAGGAAAAAGCATTGATTTGGCACTCCTTGCCCCATTCGCCAGTAAACCAAAGTCCTCTGGATTGCTATTTTTGACTATAAGGTTAACTGCGCCCAAGGTGTATAGAGAGTCTGTTCACCTTGGGCGCAGTTAACTTAGTCGTGTTGAGAATCACGTACGATGGCTACAGAGAACTCTGTCGCCCTCTTGCGGTCTCAGTCGCAAACATGCATTCGTGGTTGAATACGCTCGAGTGTGAACTGAGGGACCAGCCGCTGCAACTTTCCGAGGCTTAAGCAGTTTGTGGACCTACCCTTGACGATATATATACCACCAGATTTTGATAACCGGAACATCAGGTGATAAATGTATGGTGAGTGATAATATCTATTTTTATTCCACAATTATATCTATGTGCGTTTAGGATTTGAATGCGATTCGTCTGAATCCTTCCACCCCTACCTTGCTAGTATTTTAGCTTCATAACTACATAGCTTCTACGCCTAATTTAGGTTAAAACTATTACAATATCTCTGCTATGAATAAAATATAGTCAAGGCTTCGATAGCTGTAGTTAACTTTGGCATTCCATCAAGTTCCCTCCGACAAGTAAATGTGCCCCGAATGCCGTCGCGAGTGCGTGCATGATAGTGTATAGACAAAACCCATGATAGTATCAGTAAGTTATGGACTACAATATCTTGCATATATCCTGTGAAGAAATTTATTCGTGGTTCTGCTGTGGTTGCGAATTGTTCGAAGGATAAGGAGGAATTCGTCACGAGTGTCTCCCTCCGTTACTTCATCTAGTTTGTCGAATATGTCACTGCAGTGAGCGAGAAGTTTGATCTCGTGTTTCAAAAGTCAAAAAGTATCCTTGTGTCATCGCGAAGTTTCCATCTCGTGTTGCTTTTTTCTCTTTAGGAGGATTTTCTCTCTCATTATTTCAGTGATTTCATTTCTTTTTGCCTTTATTTGTTACAGAGGTAAATGAGCGATAGGGTCCAGTCTGGGAGAAAATTTTTTTGTGAGAAACGTAGAAAAGTGAGGGGTATAAGAGAAATGGGAAAGGAAAGTGAAAGAAACGCGCATTTAGTAAATGTACAAAAGTAAGTCGTGAGATACTTAGTTTTTGAGAAAATAAAGTTTGAAAATGGCCAAATTTGCGTATTTTTGGTGATATCTTGACGCCATATTGCGAGATTTTCGGAAGTCCCGGTAGAGGGATACGGACTAATTTCACGTCTGAAATATGGCATACCCAAAAACGTTGCGGGTCTGTGGAGTGAAACGGGTGCTGGGGTGGGACGGTACGCGGCCTCGAAAAGGCCATTTCCGAACGGAAAAATAAGTTATTTGGCGGATAGTTACGTTTTATTTTCACGAATACCCTTTTAAACCAACCATCACAATAGTCAGTAAGATGTGAGCGGGAGCATAATCGTGGTGCAATTTCCACGAGTTGTTTTGCCACAATTCTAGGCGTTTTCGTCGGATTTCTTCACGCAAACTGTGCTTAACTTCCAGGTAGTATTCCTTATTGACCGTACGACCATATTGCAAATAAATACAATTATTGAAAATCGGAATTATAAAGCCCGCGAAATTAAATATTCCCGTTATTTTATTATTACACCTCGTAAGACTCGTTAAATTTGCCTATCGCCAGTCAATTGGACCCAACTTTTCCAATCCGACTCGAATAGCCTTGTAATCGCACACGTACCTACCTAGAGGGTTTTGAAGTGAGAGCGACTGTCGAGGGCTTAACTGGGGAACGAGTTAGTGCGGTGGCTTTGAGGGCTGGCTTCCCACAGCGCGGGCCCCGGTTCGAATGCTGGCAGTGGTGGAGAGTATTCGGCACCCGATCCTTATCTTGGTGGAATTTGGAGTACAACGATAATGTACTACTCCGTCCGTCGGATGTAACGTTAAACGTTGACTAGAGATGAACATTTATTTAATAAAAATCCTGTAATCGGTATCGTTTAACTTAATAGAAATAATCGTAATATTCTATTAACTGAAAAATATCTCTAGAATTCAAGGGCGGATTTACACATGGAATGTGCTTCTGAATCAGTAGCCTTGTAAGTCGCTTGCAAGAAGTACTTAGATGCAGAGGCGTATCAACCTGGTTGGGGGCCTGGGGCACTATTCGATATGGGGCCTATTTGGAATTTATAATTTATAACATTGACACATATTGGGAAGATGCCTTTTTCTTATATTCCTGCAGACCCAGAATCGAAAATTTAGCAATGGATTGCGTCATTTATCTCAGCATTCACAGAATAGTTGGTTCAAGGCATCCTTACACTTTTGATACCGTTGATGTAAGTACCAGTACCCAGTGCTGGCTTATGAACGGAGGAAATTTACGTCAGCATGCTATTCCTTTGGCAATGGTATTTAATAGGTATGAAATGAAGTTGTTATTTCACAGCATTATTTTATTTACAATAGAAATCAAACCCAAAAGTTTAAGATTTAAATAGAACAGTAGTAGGAATTAAAATTCTTTCTTGCGAGCTTTTACCTCTGCAAACTGTTTATTACATCATCAAAATTTACTCTCTTAGCAACAGCGTTCACTATTGATATTTAGGCTAGGCTTGTAAGGCGGGATTGGCTCATTGTTGAGCGAAGATAGCTTTTAATTAATTTAAGTTTAGAGAAACTTCTTTCACATGAAGTGACAGACACACATGCAGTTAAAAATAGCTTTAGGACTTTACAAATATTTTGTAACGACTCTTAAAAATCCGTTTATATAATGAACTGCAGCATATTCAAAGCGGACCACGATACTGCATCGTCTTTTGAAATCCCTGAAGCCTGTATATGCCTTCAAAGCCTCATGATTTCTGGTACCATTTCTTCCTTCTCAGAAGCATCAAATGTTTTTGTTATTTGCTGAACTAGGAGGAGGAGTTTGTCACCATTTGCGTTTACAAGATTCATCGGATGAACAGCAGCAAACTCTTTGTAACAATTTTCGAATGATGTTGATCTAGTTTTTAGATACACTAGAAACGTATCAGTGCACTCAAACATAGAACGCTTCATTTCCTGCTGTGGAGTCTTTGGCCTTTTCTCCTGGCATAATTTTTTAACACGCTTGCGTCTCCTGCTTTCAATGTCCATGTCCATTTTTGTATAAGTTGTAGTCGCATATTCCAAAGAATTGTTAACCAGTTCTTCCCGACTTTCTTCTAAAAAGATATTCAAGCTTCTCAGCTTTAGCGCATACTTTTCGAAACTGACACCTTCAATCTGCAAGTATTTCTGGGCTAGATTTACCTCAAATAAAATGTGGTACTACAAGTGTAGGAAACGAAGAAAATTGAAGTTGCAAATGCTTGTCATTAACCTCTCCGCTGCTCTTATTCTATCAAGATTATGAGGAGGATCACGTAACTTTTCTACAGCCTCGACCAACTTGTCGAAATGATGAAAGATAGGTTCTTCCAAAGATACACTTCCAAAATCTTGCACTCCACACAAATTCAGAGAATGGTTGACACATGGGATACAAACGGCTTTTGGATGAAGTTCTTTAATCCTAGTCTGCACTCCGGAGTAAATGCCTGACATTGTTGCAGCATTGTCGTTACATTGGCTTCGACATAGTTTTATATCCAAGCTATTATTTCTTGTGACTGAATGCTTTCTTCTGCACTATTGCTTGCCTTTTTCCCACAAAGAGGAATAAAAGCTAAAAATGATTCGTTAACCACTAATTTCCTATTTTCAATTTGCACATATGCACAATTTGCATATATCTTCACTCATCTGTTCATAGTGAGATATGTCACATTTTATATTAAAAGTATTCCCTTATTCTTGGCTTTCTTGATGTCTGAGATGATTTCATTTTTACATTATTTCCTAGGAGGGAAATAAATTCATTTTCCACCATAGGGGACAAGTAAGAAGCAGGAATATTTCCTGCTTTTAAGGACTGCTGAATCCGAATTTTGAGCTCTTTCAAAACAGGATCATAGTTCGACAAGAGGTTTACTAGCTTTAAGAAATTACCTTAGTTTTCTGAATCGCTTTTTTCTCTATGACCACGAAAAGGGAAATTTAGCTTGGCCAAAAAAAGGGTTACATCTAAGAGTCGATACAAAATGTCTCAATTTCTTCCTCTATCCCTCAATAACTTCTTGTCGAACAAATACAATTGTTTTGCTTCGAAGAAATCTTGTTCCAAATGTTTTTCACTTTTCAAAAATTAGTAAGATGGAACTCGGGGCTTACATGGTCAGACCCTCTAGGATTCAATTTCCACCAACTTGAGTATAAAACCCTGTGATAAAGCTGGATGTGCTCGAGACTTTCTCGTTAGGGCGAAAAAGTCTGCAACAGATAAAAATTCAGATTTTTTCGCAAGTGAATAAACCTTTAATTTTCTCAGAACCTTTTCTCCACTGGGAAGTTGCTTATGAAACAATGTTGTTGTTAACTGGCGGGTTGGACTCGTTGAATTTTCGGCAGGCCTCTGTACTGAGTAAAAGGGTTCCTCCAAGTGGTGATTATACTCACTCCCTCTTCTTATAACGTCAGTTCTATGTCCATCTGGTATTAGGAATTACCAATTTCCTATATCAGAATCGGAAGTCAATTTGTTTTCTTCATCGAAAGCATCCGAGTCTGAGTCAACCATATCAATCTGAATAAATGAATCTGTTAATCTTGCTCAAACGGACCTATTACGTGGGTGCCATCTTTGTTATCGGCTTCCTTTTCATCTTCAAAGTTTGTATGATTCGAAGTGGTTTTTTTTGTTGTTTTTGGTCGTTGATTTCATCATCTAGTCGCTCAAAACTTTCCTTAGGACTTTCTTTGGGGATCTCTTCTTCCTTGTTTGATGGAGAAGGTATTTTTCGGGTGAATTTCAAAATTGAGCCAGAAAAAAGCTCCATTTCCTGGTCTCTAGTCTTCTGCTTTTTTTTCTTTTTATCCCATCCAATAGGATAATTACGTTTAATATTTGCGGCGGAAACTCTGAAAATAATTAATTTATTTGTAAAAATAAAATAAAATTAAATGTTTAGTAGTTTTTACATAGTTTTTTTAATATTTTCACACTTCTCCTGCCATATTATTGACTATATTTTAAGAGTTTCGTTTTGAAATCGGTTACGATAATCATATCTGCTAGGGTATACCCTTCTGATGAATGCGACGTGCGCCGAACTCTATGGCGAAATCAAACTTGTTCACTTGCAAACTAAACAAATTCGTTCTAAAACCAAACAACGTCCATCAACAGTGGAGGGTAAACATGTCTTAGGCTCCTATTATGTCGCTATTTCATGCATGTGTAGGAGAAAAGTTCATCCTAGTCGGAGTTTTTCCAATCTAAACTTTAAACCAGAATTCTTGATCTGGTTTTACAGTCATTATTTTTCAATAAGTACACATGCAGCGCGCACCCGTACATTTATGGTTCGTTGTTTGCACCATATGGTGCATAGCGAGGAGTGCCGTTCTCAAAAGGTCTAATGCGTATTACACATGGTGATTAGAAAATTCCCACATTTCACTCATAAAAAATTATTGTAACAATGTATACGATTTATAATTGGAAAATTGAGGGATAAAAGACATCGCGTTCATTGCATGGAGAGTTTTGAGTTACAATGGCTAGAGGGTAAGGTGGGTGACGAATCGCGAACAGCTGATTCTGCTTCTGCAAATCTGCGGGGCCTGCATCCTCACCCTGCCATCTTCTTTTCTTCTGCTCGTCGGGACCTATGTCATTGATGTACGCTGGGCCTAGTAACTTCCTAGGTCGGTGTTCATACATAGTTTCTTTACTCATTAGTTCATTTATAACCAAATTTACGATGTGTTTCAATAGACAGCTCAGACAACCAATTATTCTTTCAAACCAAGGTTTTATGGGTCTCGTAAAAACAGGAAAAACTAAAATTTTGGGGCCCATGCTGAAAGTGGTGCTTGGGGTGGACCGCCCCTCGCTACGCCTCTGCCAATAGGCTTAGTTAGCGGAAAGCCGGTTGGATTGGTGGCTAGAGGAGTGACTTTCCATCCACAGGCCTCTGGTTCAAATCCTAGTGATTGCAGAGATATTTAAGTAGAATTCCGGTGCTTACTCGAGTGCTGTGTGAGGAGATTTTTGAGTGCAGTACTCCCATCATTCTGTCTGGTGGGACTTAAAGCTGTGGCCCCCTTGGCACCTTTCATTAAGAGTACGCTAATGCCAACATAGGGTTTCTATCCACTCTTCCTTTATTCCCCATGATATCGTTTCCTTGTAAAACTTGTTCTTAATGAAAATGATGATACCTGTCAGTTTCCGTTTTGGGAATGATGGTGGAGACGAGACACGCGCGCGAGACAAAAACTGAAAACTCAACCGTTTTTGAAGTTTTATGTTAAGTCTGGGGTAGCTTGAAAAATTATTGGCTTGAACCACATAATTGGCTTTTTATAATAATGCGTTTTTCTACGTTTTTTACGCATTTTTAAGTTATTCAGTTTTTCTAACACAAATGAAGTACTAGCTTTTCAAAAATGACTAATATTTATTGCTTGCATCAATTTTCTTCATATTTAGTTTTTCCATTGATCATTTTCGGGCAGGTTGCACCATATTTTATATAAGTAATCAAAAGTTATGTGATGTCACAAGTTCTTATATACACGGCTAAATTACGTTAAATGCCTTTCATAGAATGTCTAAAAAGGCTTTTGGTTTATATTGATTGCATTGGTATATCATTTTGCCAATAAGTAAAATAAGCTTTTAATTTTTTTTCTTAAAATTGGCGGCGCGCGGAAAAATTTGTTGGGTGCTGGGTTGGGTGCGGTAAAAATACTGCTCATTCCAAATCTACAACTACCCTGCGAGTCGTCGTAGAGGTTTTGCATGGGCGTACCTATAGACATATTCAGTCGGGGGGGGGGGGGGGGGGGGGGCAGAAGCGAAATGAGTAGACAGATGATTTCCGAAAAACTGTTTTTACTGGCATTACAAATACATTAACTTCATGACTTCCATCCTTTATTTAATGAAAAATTTTCTATAACTTTCTTCTCGACCATTACACGATTTTCTTGGACAAATTTCGCTGCAGGCTCATCAGACATAATTCATTCATTCTTTGCTCTCCCTTAGTGCTCCTAAGCCAGGTCTTCACTCTTTGTAGAGTACTAAAGGACCGTTCTACAGTCACCGTAGTGGGTAAGATTGCGATTAAAATTAAGTGTGCTTGCCTCAGGGAGGGGAAAAATCGTTGGTCTCGTGTAATATGTCAGCGACTTCATAATTGTTTAAATTTTTAAAATTGGTTAAATTTTTCTTCTTCCACAAGTAATACCATAAATCCAGCTTTCCGGCCATATCGTCTAATTTATAAAAGCCTCTAAAAATATCTGCTTTCTTTTGAGAGTCCCTGACACTCATTTTGAGCATATTAAAAGGATGTAGTTTTGTAAAGGAAACGCTGGAGTATTTTTTTTGGAAAATCGATTTCTTAATGATGATGCAAGGGAATCAAGACATGGTATCAATAGTTAAGGCCTCCAGTAGTCATTACCACAGTCAGATTGAGGATTACTTTGGTGTTTTTGCTTATTAGCAAGACGTGGAAAAGAAATTTCTATTTCCAATCCATTGCAATGTCTTGCGCTTTTTGAAGTAATTTGTCAGAGTTCTGTTGTGTTGTCTGCGTCTGTGTTCTGCGTCTTTACGGTCTTTTCCGATTGCTTCATGGATTCCAGTAATGTGTTCTCCTACCTTTATCAGATCCATGCTCTTTGCTTGCAGGGCACTAACCACTGGTTCTAATACTGCCGAGTATTTATCAGATTTAACTAAGGAAACGATGATCGAATGTTTAGTTACTGCTGAATGAAGCAGGTACGCTGCTTTTCTTGTGGCATAGTTTCCCTCGATTGATAGTGTTTCCAGGGCTTTGACTAGCCCGGGGTAATTTTCGGATAATTTTCGAATTCTTTTGTGTTTTTCAGAAGCAGTTATTTCTCGCAAAACCATGTTGCTGTTATTCATTTGTGCTGGCACTGTTTCCGTTTATTAACATTTTCTGAGCAATTTTTCGTCTTATGAAATTACATTTTTTTGTGATTAAGTTTTTTATTTCCAAGGTAGTGGTTGCTTTTTTGCGTTTTACCATTAAAATTTCATTATTGGCTGTATGAAAATGTCAAATTTGAATTCTAGGTGTTGGGTGTACATTTTTGTTTTCAATAATCCAGAAGTCCACATCTGATTACATTAGGATTTGAATTCACTTGCGTGATGTATATAAAACCTATTTTTAGCTTTCTCGTGCTCTGCATTGCATTTTTTTATTTTTCGTGCATAGGGAACATTAAAATATAATTATTATTCTTGAAAATCAATATTCGCAATTGAAAAGGGGGTACATTTTAACTCCGCGGTTTCACTGTGATGTGGCAAGAGTCGCGATATATTGCTGTAGTATGTAGTTAGTAACCCCCGTCAGTGATAAATTCTGTTGTGTCTGCAGTGCTTGGCCTAAAGGCATTCTGTCGCCCTCTTCCGGACATGGTCGCAAACAGGTATTCGGGGACGAACGCGGTGAGAGTCTGTTGGGGGAGTAACCGCAGAAACTTGCCGAGGAAAATGGAATTTGTGAACTTCCTATTGACGATGTATGCTGACAACCAGGACCTCGGCAAAAATCCATGGTGAGTGACAATTCCTATTTCAAATCCACAATGCATCCATTATACCGATGTGATGTCGGTTGTTCATGTGACACTTGTAGTTCCTTACGTTAGCACCCGGTGTTATAGCAGCCTATTTTTCACATTAAATTTAGATATAAAATAATACAGAGATTTTATTCAAAATAAATAATTTTCAAAGCTTTAATAGCTGTAGGTGAACATTTGTATTCCTTCGAGTTCCACCTGCCATCGAATGTGCCACGTGTGCCTACGCAAGGGTGTGCCGTAGTGAGTGCCGAATGGACGAAACCCAGTTTTTTTTACAAATATGTCATCATCCCTTTACTTAGCGAGTCCATATTATTCCAAGTTCCGCCGTACTAATGTAAAATGACATCGTTCAATGACTTAACCTGCATATCTCCCGTCAAATGAACCCACTTTTTTCAAACTTGCCTCGCACACCTATTCTTGTAAATGCTCTCCTAAATGATGTTGAGGTGAAAGTGACCGTCGAGTACTTAACCGATAATCGGGTTTGTGTGCTGGCTAGAACGCTGGCTTCGTATCGCTAATTCTGGCAGTGGTGGATAGTAATCGTCGGAGCTCCTGTCCCTATCTCATAGCATTGTGGAAGATAATGAAAATTGGAGATAGAATTTTGGAAATTTAAAATAGAATTCATTACTACAAAAACACAGTACAAATTCTACTAATTATTTTAATGCTGTCGAACGGTTTCGACGTCTAAAGCGTCATTTATAAGATAAAACTGTTTTATCTTGTAAATGACGCTTTGAACGTCGAAACCGGTCGACAGCAATAAAATAATTAGTGGAATTTTGTACTGTGTTTTTGTAACAATGAACCCCCGTTTTGTTTGATGAAAGCGTGGTGTTGTTAATGGTGATGTAGTTATTACAAATGGATTTAATAAAGTAATAAAATATTTTCATATTAAGTACTTCAATTTTCTCATGGGCGGTGACATCCTAATTTTTATTCCTTTTCTTAGCTTCTGGGATTACTTTCCCAGTCGCGTTTTACATGCTAAGGTTTCACTAAAATTTAAAGTGACTTCACCCTCTATAGATCATTGTTCCAGTACTAGTTTCATAGTAAAATATATTTATCTTTCAATATAATGATTCTGAAGTGACCCATGCACATTACACTTATTCTCCACTGACTTATTGAGGGCCAGGGCATGCTAAAAGTATCATTTTCAAAGTGAAAAATCTATGGAATAGCTTGATTTACTTGCATCTCTTATTAAATAATTTTTAATAGGGCAAGAGGATACGTATCCAGACATTGTCCGTTCAAATCTTCACTCCATGTGCAATATTGACTGCTTTCATTTAACCTTTCAACCACAATTCCTGTCTTTCTCATTTGTGACTGCTGTCTCATGTCATTCTTCTCTTGATGCGGCCCTAACTCGATGTTCTATCGTAAAAATGAATGATTCTGTTTTCGGGCAAATATAGTGGAAATTGTTCATCGTGAATGAAAGAATCCTGGCAGTTTTCCGCTTTAGAAAAATCCGTTTTTAATGCGACCGGTTTCAATGCATTTACATTGTCAAGCCACGGTTCGAGTGATTGTCAACAAATATTTACATTTTGAGGGAGGATTGGTAGGAGGTGTAAACGGACGGTTAAAAATATACACGGGGAGGGTAAAGGAGAAAGGCTAAGTGCGTCTATTTAGGGAATCTTATGGAAAGTAAAGGGGTGTAGGATTGAAACATGTTTTCGTTCATCAGGGGCGTTTTATTGAGGTTATGCTGAAAAATTTCCGGTTCTAAAGCGAAAAGATTTTTTTCCTATTTCATCTACGTTTAGTATTTTCGGCGTGAATTTGCATTCATGGTCGATTTCTAGGATGTCTTTGGCAATGATGGAGGTTTTATTTCCATTCCTCAGCCATCTTCTGTGTTCTTCGCATTAAAAACCGATTTTTGAAAAGAGTGTAAAACAGCAAGAATTCTTTCATTCACACTATCGTAAAGGTATGTAAAATACCGTTCGAGTATTCCACTTGCTGATTGGTAGGTTTTTGGACAGTCATCCTTGCATGCCAATTTCTCGGACATCATCTAACTTTTCCTCCGATAGATGGCTCGCTTTGAGGTTTCTTTTAAATTCCTCATACCCTCTGCCTATCGTCATATCGTTCAATATTCCTATCCTCTTCCACGCTTCCCCTGAGTTATCCCCTGTATTGCCGTTTTCAATGTGTCCTTGATAGCGGTGGAATAAAGTGTTGTCGGAGTGGAACGGCTGCAGCCACTACTGTTTCAGTCAGACAACTTTCAAATAGTTTTTGCAAGCAACAGTTTAGTTTCATGATCGTGCCGCAGCCGTGACGTTGCGCTCTGTACTGTACAGCGGCAACAGAAAGCTGAAGCCGTAGAAGCTGAGTCTGTTTCTTCATCTATTCTGTTCCAGTCGCAATGCATGTGTGGCTGCTTTGCGGTTATAGGCTGCGATCTGTTGGATTTAAATCTGTTGCACGCGGCTGCTGGTTTATTCATCCAACTATTGTCCGCCCATCGTTACAGATAGAATTAGAACTGTAAAGTTTATATCATTAATCGAAATGAATTGGTTACTTTATTTGAGTTACTTTATTTATATACGACCGTAGCCTCCAGCTGTTGTCCGCCACAGGGTGTTTCGCGGAACTGTTTCGTTTCGATTGCGAAACAGTTTCAAATGCTATGAGACTGTTGTGTTCTTTTAGTGCCACCAGTAGCCCTTGCCTCTCTAAACGTTTTCCATCCATCTTTTTTGCTTTCTCAAAACTTGTCCAGCTCTCACGCATACATTCTTACAGTAGGGTGGTCCGTATTTGAGGGTAAAACTTTCTTATCGTCAGTTTCTTTTCCTTTTAGTTGGGAAATAATGTGTAAACCGTGTAAACTATTATTGTAATCGAATAAGGGAAATGTGTGCCACACCATAGGCGTATTTAGAAGCGTCTGATGGAGGGGTCACCACCACTGAAGGGGGGGGGGTCACCACCACTGAAGGGGGGTTTTAACATGGGGGTTATTCCATACCTCCTATGTTAACTTTTTTATAGATTGGGGGGGGGGGGGGTTTACAACCCCCAAAACCCCTCCCTGGATACGCCTATGAGCCGCATTGCACCTAAAGTTTAGAAATTTCGCCATTTTTGGATGTTTACCGGCCATTCCTGGCGATTACGGAGCACTCGGCATTTATAATTCCTTTAGTGTTATTATCCAAGACTCCTTATTGTCATTTGGTATGCTTAACATATAATAGTTTCAATTTATTCCCCGTTTTTCCCGAGGCACGTCCCCAAGAGTTGTTGCATACCACCCAGTTGGTCGCGGAGCGCGTCTCCTCGCGTCAATGCTTCAGTGTACAAGTCCGCTCCTGGGGATCACGATTAGCGACAGTTTGTTTGTTTAAAAAGAATGAACGTATCTTCTTATGAATCTCTGTGGGAATGCTCCATATTATAATTTTCACCTGTCTTTTCTTAACGAATGTTCTCAGACCCCCTAAATAAATTCGCCTCTTTGAAAATGCGTCTTTAGTCAGGAAAAATCTATACCTGATGTTCCTACCTTTAAATGGCATTTTCCTCGAAACTACTTAGTTCCGTAAAATGCTCTTACCTACTCCTTTTTATGCCCTCCCTTCCTTATATTTAGCCCCGCCTTCTTACTAACAGAAAATCTCATTACCTCCATCTTCTCTGATTTACTGGCTTATTTACGCTTGGCCATCAGCAAATATCACTGATTGTATCAGCTTCCTTTCTCCTACTTTTATTCCCACCAACCTGTGTCGTCGGGTACATATAGAGACTCTAAATGAGATACATTCGACCCCTAATGTCTTCAGCAATTCCATTTACTTAGTCCAGTGCACCCGATCAAATCCTTCCTCGAAATATACGAAGCAATCAATGACCTGCTCGTATATATTCTAGGTAACTTTCTATTAACGTCCTCATCACTCACGTAGCGTTGCTCATTCCCGTCCCTCTCCTGAACTCAAACTGGTCGCCATCCGAGTATTCGTTAGCCTTGCTCTCCGGCCCTATATTCATGGTTCTTAGAACTACTTCGGCCGCGTGGGATATTAAATTTATTGTCTTGCAGTCTTTGAATGATTTTGCCTTGCTCTTCCTCGGTAGAGTTATTCTATTAAAAAAGTCTTCCAGATACACTCCATCCTCATAAATCCTAGGATATAGTGCAAAATGGTTTCCTCTCCCATTCTTCATCATACTCTTTAGAAACTCGACTGGTATATTATATTTTCCTACCCTCTTATTCGTTATAAAATCTCATTAATCAATTCCGTTTTCACTATCAAGGATACCTAGTCTGATTGCCCTGTCGATGTCGTCTTCCTTGTCAATATTTAACGTACAGGGCATTATTTCCATATCGTAAAGCTCTTCAACATGCGTAATCTTCCCCTGGATCTCTTTTTGTGCAACAATAATTTTTCCTTTCTTGTCTGCTATAGTTGGAATTCTCCTTCCCTTACAAACACGATTCAGTCCCCACTAGGACCCTTAACTTTAGAAAAACATTAGTATAACATTTTTTGGTTAGCACGCGCCTATGTCGTTTTATTTCCTAACCATCCTAACGGCCAAATTCTAGAGCCATGTCAAGTGGTTTGAGAATAACACAAAAATAACGTTGGTCGAGAACCTTCGTCGATTCGCGGAGAGGGCCGGTCCCAGGCCTCATAGCTCTCCGCCAGACTTTGTTCACCTTCGGTCTGAATCACCAGCTCATTGCAGCTTGGGTTTTGCAAGTGAGCAAAATTTGCAGTGTGCTTTCTTTTGTTGCTGAGCTGTCGGCGTGGGACGCTAACCTGTACTTCAAAATTTATTAACTTTAAAGACGCTGTGTAGGAATGAATAAAATTTTAGGAATGCGTTTGACTCGACGTAAGCATGGCCAGCTTGAAATTCAAGAAAATAATGGGATAAGAAGGTAACAAGTGCCCCGTTTCCATCCGTGTAACCCATTTAACTCGTCCTTGCCTGGGAAAATCCACGATTTTTCGCAGGCTCATTTCTTCTTCGGAGTTCATTGATCCGTGCTCTGTTTTAGCAAGCTGGTGTGTTATTTCCCTATGCTCAGTCTATGATTTCTAGCTTTTGAACTTCGCCTGTAAATGCGTGTGTGATTTACGTGAAGTGCGGTTCTGGATCCGGGTGGGTATGTGAAATATGCTTGTACCATATCCCACCAAAATATTAAAAAAGTAACTAACTACTGATATCCGATGCATTGAATCAGGAAGAATTCATCCTATTTTTCTTAATTCCAATGATTATCTATTTGAAGTTCTTTTTCTGGAATAGGTACAAGTCCTCGAGAAACATTACGGCGTTGCGCACTAGACGATTTTGGGACTGGAAGGGTCTATTTTCTACATAAAACGGTTGCCGTGGGTGGGAGGATAGCAACGTTGGGCTAATGTTTAAGATTTTCGTTGCCAAACATTGAAATTTGTCTTATGCCTTCAATGAATTTGAATGCCCCCAGCTATTCGCCGCAGTGGGTTATGGAGTGGGCGTCGTCCCTTTTTACCTGAGCGCGCGCAACGGGGTCACGGCCTGGGGATTTCAGGCTGATGACTCGGAAGTGGACTTATAGATACAACAGCTACTAACTATTTTCTACAATATTATACAAAAACAAATGACACATTCGTATTACTTGCGATTTTCGTATTTAAAAAAATAAATTACGGAAAATATACTATTTATTTTTACAAAATGTTTGGAGCATTGGCTTTTTTCTTTTAAATATTCAACGCTCACATTGACATTACCAACGTTTCGTCATTTTTATTGACATCTTCAGGGCTAAAAGTTTTCAAAATATTTAACAATGAAACAAAACCAGGATTAAAAATGATAATGCAGTTCAGTTTAATAATTTTGAATACCTTTGTCCAAAAAAAGCGTGAGTCATGAACAGAATGATGTAGAGCAAATTAGAATGACATACATAATGAAAAATTCCTTTTGCTTGGTAACATAAAACGTGTTGTTTATAAAACAGTAACCATGGTGACTGATGTATATAGGTCCAGTTAGGTCATTTTAAATTTCTTTTAAATTAAAAAAAAATAATAATAGTGAGAATATAGAAAGATAAACAAATGGCCTGATGAAGCAAAAAACAAAATTCAAAATTAATCAGTTTTTAACCATGTTTTATCTTTTATTCAAAATTCTTGATCATATTATATCATTATTTTGCTATAAATTATCCGATCATTTTCCGAATAAGGATTATATTGTGTACTTTTTATAAATTTTGTCTAAAAAAAGGGTCCACCATTTTGTGAGGTAATAACACTCAAATATGGGCAAAAATGTCTGGAACCTATAATTAGTATAGGAAAAGCCCCCTGTACACATGTGGTAATGTTTTTATTTCATAAATATCCTTCCATTACTCCTTTATCTGCTCAACTTTCAAGTTTATTGAAGAAAAATGAGAGCGGGCGCTTTTTTTGGAAATTTGGTCGTGTCTGAGCCTCTGTATCTAAGTAACGGGATATAGCTATGAAAAATGACTTACCATTTCATAATCACCAATCATTTGTGTGTATATGTGCCAAGTTTCAAGACATTATATCAAAAAAGCAATTTTGGACTTTTGTCCGGCGATTTTCGATTTGAGCCCAGGTAAAAAGCGTTTTCAAATTATTTTTCCCATTTTAAACGACTTAAGGCAGTATGTGGAAAAACGTTGTTTTACTCTTTTTCAACCGCGGTACTATGTGACAAATTGGATACTCGGGATTTTAAGCGTTGAAAACAAACTATGAAAAATAGACTGATTCTAAGCTTGGCTGTGTGTGTAAAGATAGTTTTTATACTTCTGTGTGACCTAGACAATCTTTTGTGGTGTGTAAGTTGATGATTTGTAAAAAAAAATTAAATCCTCATTTCATGCAGATGTTAAACCTTTCTATGTAAAACTTTTTGTCATTCTCTCTCTTAATATTATCTGCTCTTCTTATGCCGCCATAGTGTCATTTCTTATTCTTCGCCTACTGTATTGAGCTTCCTAGCATCCTTCCCCTTATCACCCTATTAAACATGTAGTGTGTTGTTTCATTCATTGATGTCCTCTTTCCAATTTAGCTGCCGTTTCAATCTCCTACAAAAACTTCCTCTCCTCCTTTACTACTCCCATATCTTTTGTCTCTCTAGCTACCAAGATTATTGTAATTCTTCTCCAATCTGTAATCTCAAAAGCTTCCAGTTAACGCAACTCTAGTTTTCCACAAAGGCATTGCTTCTGAATACTGGAAAGATGTGTTCCTTTTTAGAGTTTAAAATAAAATGTATCTCCTTTAGCAGTTTCTCTTACTTAATTACTAATTTTGAAATGTTATTCCTAATTTGTTCGATTTTTCATCCTATGACCACATCAATCACATTTTCACCCTAAGTACCACCCATGTGATCTTGCTCTTTTAAGCCTTCTGCAACCCTAGAAGGCGCGGATTAAGCAGGCAGAGGGGTCGGCCTCACCCCGTGTTTCCTTGTAAAATAAATAATGAAATGGTAATAATTAGGTATTTCATTCTCCCTGGACCCCTGGAAAGTAGCATTGCCTCCCCCCCAAAACAATGACCTTAATTCGACTCTGCACCCAAAGCTCTTGATCCTACCCACTCTCTCTTTCGTCATCCATCATAGTTGACCATGCTCTCCAGGTATCAAATATTTCGACTCATTCCAAAGTTTTCTGCCCGAGCCTCCTCGGGATTTAGATCTTCTTTCTTTATTCCAATGTCGGTATTAACATTAAATTCACTGTCAGTAAGATTATATAATACAATCTATCTTGAACCTATCTCATTTTCCCGGTTTTTTCTTAGTGTACTTAACGTCTAGGATAATGCCTGAACTATATATTTGTGATAACTAGGTTATTTCATCTACAAATCCTTATCGCCTTGGTCATTTCTGCTTCTTAGCCCATAATTGCTTACCTACCATCCATCTCTTCCTTCACCCATCACTGAATTCCGATCTACCTTCGCTACCAAATGCTTACTCCCAGGTATCCTCCCTATTATTTCCTCAAGCTGTTCACATGCATCATCTATATCTTCCTCTTTATGAATAGAGGTGGGCAAATTAAAAGTAATTCATAGGATCTGCCTCCAGCTCAACGATTATGATAATATTGCTCGCCTTGTCTTCGTTGACTTTTTTTCTACCAAGTTTCGTCTTAATTACAAAGAAAACCCTGCACTGGCTTTATTTCTCACTGCTGTGCATTACTCTATGTCCGTTATTCCAGTACCTAGTCTCCGCTGTCTAGCCATCTTAAATCGCACAGACCCATGATGTCTAAACCTACTTTCTCCTTTTCTTGCTTTATATTTTCTAACTTGCCCGCCCTTGGAATAGTCCTAACATGTGTCCTTTCTAATGTTTGCGTTCTTCTTCTGTATTTTATATTCCTGTGCTGCATATGGCTTTACTTGAGTGCAAGGATTTAACGTGATGGTGACTGCAGGAGGTTTGTTCCTACTGCTTCCAGGCAAGACACTCAGCCCAGAGGGCCAAGTTCCACAGTTGCGAGGATTCATTTTCACGTAAGTACTGTCCATGATTTGAAAGTTAAATAACTGAGATGGTAGTCTCTGGCCTACCTCAATATGCTTGTTTTTTTACGTAATACCATCTCGTGAGAGGAGACCAACTGGAGTTAGATGCTTTTTGCAGCTGCCTCAGTGGGGTTCAGCTACTATGCTGACTGCCATTTGTCTTTCTCCAAACCTTTGACCTATCTGGCTTATGCGGCTCTACTAGGAGCAATTATACAGCTCCTAGCAGAGTGCGTAATCCCTTCCACCATGGAAAGGTGTGGGAAGAGATGTGTAAACCTCCTTGGGAAGAGATGTGTAATCAATGCCACTTCAAATGTTTGCTCTTCTACCTAAAATAAATAAGGTTTTTATCCTTTTTCCATCTATTATCATTGCTTCCGCTTACTTGTAGTTGATTTCATACCTTATTTCCCACTGTAACAGTAAGATGTTCAACAAGTGATATAATATCTACATAAACTAGTTAAATAGGTCATTAAGGAATTAGAAAATGTCAATAACATTGTCACTTCCTCACTTACTTTAATTCCGACTATAGCTGATTAACTTTGAAGTATGTAAGGTCAAGTCTCTTCATGGTGGAACAATATAGACTGAACTTCTACATTATATTATTAAGACTTTTAGTCCCTCCAGAACTTAACATGTAATTAATTGGATAGGGTGTAAAAGTGAAATATTTTTCATACCTAGCGAAAAAATTATTTCAGTAGCATTTTTCACATTATATTTGATTTACTGAAATAAGAAATCCAAAATTCATTTATCACTAACATTGCATATTTAAAAAAAATGTTTTCATACTTGGTACAAATCCTCGTGCCAAATATAACTATCTGCATGTCCATTGATTGGACCAATTGGTTGCTAGGTTCCAAACAATAATACCACTAATTTTCTCTGTCTTGTTGTCTTGTAGACAATTGGGATTTTTTAAGCATATTGAATGAGAAGCAGTAAAAATGTAATTTCACATGTATTTGTTGCAAACGACCTAGGTCTCGACGTAGGACGTCATCATCAGGTACAAATATCACAGAACACTCAGAATATTTAGTTACAAATATTAGGGGGGAGGGCGAGAGGGAGGAATACGTAGATAGAGGAGGATGAGTTGTGGAGAGTTAGGTGTGGGAGAGGTAATGTCCTTCTTTGGGGAGGATTACCTCTCCCACACCTAACTCTCCACAACTCATCCTCCCCCATCTACGTCACCCTCCCTCTCGCCCTCCCCCTCAATGTTTGTGACTATATATTCTAAGAGTTGTGTGATATTTGTACCTGATGACGTGCTACGTCGATACCTTGGTAATTTCCGATAAATACATGTGGAATTACAAAGTTACTACTTCTCATTCAATATGCTAAGGAAATTCCATAAAGTTACGCCTGAGACAACTGGTTTTTTTAAGTTTTCTTTTTGCCCTTCCTTAGGTCTTACTGAAGTTCATAATATCATCTGCCTTCCCTTTCGTTGTCTAAATTCTTATTCACTTTATCTGTCGTCTATTCGTACCTAACTATATCCAATATTATCATCCTCGATATGCCATTTCTCTTAATTTGTTCTCCATCTACTTCCATTGCCTTTTATGAATATTGGAACTAATTTCCTGTCCTCCATTGACAAATCTAGCGTCTTTATATCCACCTAGCTTATCCCTTTCCTTTCAAGGTGCACCTACATCTCAAAAGCATTAAGTCAAAGTCCATCCTTTTTCTTCAAGAAAACTTTGTGAGCCATGGTTTCTGTGCTTAATTCAAAATATTTCAGGGGTTCACCCCTTCATATCCTTTTTCTTTGTAAGTTATTCCATATTGCATGCTTTTTTAAGGTATGTATCTGTACTAAACATTTTACTGTTAAATTACTCAATTTATGTGTTAACAGTTTCAACTGTTCTATTTCACGCTATTCAACCTCCTTATCCCTGGAAATCCTTGGTTGTCTTTATCTTTTCATGGCTCTTCTACACCCTATAGATATAGCAAAACTTAGTGGCACTCGCGAGTGGAGAGTTTAAAGTCACTGAGAACGAATTAAGCGTTGATGAGCTGGCCAAGTTATCGAAGGGCTCAGTTTGGGACTTACTGAGAGAACCTAAGCATCCTTTACCCTCCTCTCATGTATGACCTCCTCTCCCCGACGTAATTTTATGTACTAGTGAGTGCCACCAAGATTTGCTACGCCTATACATTCTCGTTGTACTGTATCTGAAAGATTGCTCAACGTTGACTGCAGTTCCTAGGCTGACTGTCCAATTCAATATTTGATTATCTGATAATCTGGCTGTATCTCCTCTCCTGCCTGTCTAATTTCATTCTCACTTCCATATCTTCCCCTTCATTTTAATGTTGCAGCTATTATACCATTTTAATGTTGCAGCTATTATACCATTAAAATATTCTACCTTGGTCGAGCCTTTTGTGAATTGAAAAGACAGTAGCGCTTAAATACTGAGATGAAAGGGAAAATTAGTTAATTTTTGTCGCGAAGGTAGAAGGAAATTTCTCAAAAGTGTACAATTAACGCTGACAAATCAAAACAAGCTGCTCCATTATGTTCAGTAAGATAAGTTGTACATTCATATTAATTGAATTCAGAGATGGGGTTGTTTCCGTGTAAAATTCAGCAAAAACATGAAATTTCAACACTTCCAATAGTTATCTACTAGATAGTGTTCCAGCAAAATGGTGCAATGTCTTCAAGATAACGTTAACTTTTACTAAAATTTCATGTTTAATTAAAATGGAAAATGATCCTTGTCCGGAATTCAATACTGTGAATTGGTAAGTTTTTGGGTCCCCTCGATTTTAGTATGAAGAGAGAATCTTAATTCTCGTCAAGTCAAATAAAAGCAGTGCCCACAGCCCGTGGCTGAATGAGGCTTGATTTATAGTGAATCTAACGGCATTTATTAGTTAATTCCCCTCCTATTAGTAATTACACTTCAAGCTCCTTGTGTAATTCCATCGCCATTTCCTCCATACATAAGTTGAATAATGAACATGATGAAATAGAGTACTGTGTCACCCAGCTCCTTCCCACCCGGTTTTTCTATCATCTACTTGTGTGTCTGATGAAGTGCTGTTCTCTATCACCAACTCCTCATCTGCTATGAACTCAACCAAAGCCACTCTATTCTGCCGAATGCCTTCCCAAAATCAGCAATTTAAACTAAAAAATTACAATTTATTTCTTTATATATCTGCATTTTCATTGCAGCTAGAGCATCATGCATTTCCATACCTCTAGTAAACTTAAAGTGGTGGTCGTATAATACATCCTTTCTCCTTTTCAGTTACATTTCATAAACCCAGTATTACTCTTAAGACACTCTTTTTAGTGTGAGAAATTAGGCTTGTTTTTTATGATCTTTGCACATCATCATCACTCTATTCTTCATAAAATTGGGAATCAATACAGCCTTACTAAGTTTTCTGCTGTACTCCTTCATAATAAATTCAGGGAATAAGTTCAAAAAAATTCTGTTTATCTTCTTCTGTTAGCTACCAAGCAACTGGAGAGATATTTTTTACTCAAACTGCTTTATTCACTTTGATTTTCCTTAGAGAAATTTCTTCCTCACAATGTTATATTACTTGGTCCCACCAGTTCTTATCCACGCAGCATTCTCTTTAGAGTGTTAGGCAAATTGACCTTAATTCTTGCTCATAATGTCATCTTCAAACTATTCCCATCTCCTCTGGTTTCATCTGAATTATGCTGCATTG
This sequence comes from Pyrrhosoma nymphula, assembly GCA_963573305.1. Classification (NCBI taxonomy): domain Eukaryota; kingdom Metazoa; phylum Arthropoda; class Insecta; order Odonata; family Coenagrionidae; genus Pyrrhosoma; species Pyrrhosoma nymphula. Next base: position 60,414,196 of record OY754339.1, on the reverse strand, counting down.
TCTCTGGTAGTTGTATTTCCTTTCTTACTTCCAGACAGTACTTTCACTTTACGAAATGGTGCACCTACTTTCCCCAGTTTTTGGAATTGTTCCACATCTTCACATAGCATTTTCTATCATGTTTACTTTTCCCTATTCATTTCTCTTCTTACCTTGTAGCTTATTTCTTTCCTCATTCTCCACGTAACCTGTTATTTGACAATCCATTTTCATTTTTGCTGTAACTTATCTCCATCAAAATCATCTCACCTGTTATCCAAGGCTTTGTCATTAATATTTATTTACCATTCCTATTTTCCTTTCAAGAGTAACATTCTTAGGATTAATTTGAATTTTAAACCCCAGAGTGATATGAATTAGGATTATAAATATGTAAGTACCACTGAGTAATGAAAAATGATTGAGTTTAAGGTTAATTATAATTTTTTCAAATTTATCGTTATATCATGGTCTGATGATTACCTATTAATTCTTGCCATAAGCCCATATGAAGTCTTCTTTGAGTCAAGGAGGCGTACACATGGCAGTTAGCCATAATAACTATAAAAAATAGTAACTATAATAACAAGAATAAATCACAACCATATAGCCGTGAGCTACCATCTAACAACATAGCAATATTTTCAGGCAACTTGTCTGGTATTCATTAAGTTTTCTTTAAATGCAGGTAATGGGGAACTATCTTCACGATGGTGTCCTCGTAAATTATCATTTGGAGTGCTGTACCAAGGGAGATGATTCCTGGTGATGTCCTGGGTCATGGTATCTTCTGTTGAAGCATTGCCCGTCATCAATCTTTTCACACATCTCATCAACTGCCAAGCCTGAAATAAACATGAAACTTGTTATTTTTGCTATTGTTATAGTTCACGAATGCTTGGTGGAAGTTGTTGATGCAGTGGTCAATACGTTTGCAAGTTTCTTCCTAAGCATTTTGTAAATAACTTTACATTTGTTCAGTGTCTTCAATATAAAATGTCGATGTGGACAGTATTCCTAAAAGTATGTCTAAAGCTTATAAACGCGTGTAAAACTTAAATGAATAAAGTTGATTGTACGAAGTTAATCATAATTTGAATTTTCGTTTGACCCACCATGAAAGTTTTCAGGTTGACTGCAAAGGGTTGCCCGTATATGATGAAAGGTAAGATAAACGGGGCGCATAACTTCAAGGCAGTTGTAGTAAGGGGGATATCATATTTGCTGGCCTACACCATCAGGATGACGTAGTGAAAAACGTATCGGGGAAAATAATCGGTCTTTATTGTTTGAATTAATTAGTTGAGGATGAGAAAAGTTCTGTTTCTTGTTTGCATTCCGTGCTCTTTTGTATCCAAGTACTACATAATAAAGTCTTATAGTTTTTATCTGAGGAAATTTCAAGGGCAAACGTTCATCCTGAAGGCGTAGGTGACCCACACAACTTCCGCATTTGACTTCGCGAATACGGGAGAATGGGGGAAAGCTGTCGATTGAAGATGGGTGGCCGAGGATTCAGAGTGACGAGGTGGGAATGCCGGCCGAACTTGAATCTTTTTCATTGCTATGCCTCACCTAAATGGATTAATTAATTATAAGCCTCCTCCCTCGAGGGAGTGAAAGTCAACGTGATCACGTTGTGATCATTCTCTACTATTTATTATTCGACTGGTGCAGTTTGAAGCAATAAATAAAATACGCCTGCTGGTAAAAAGAAACAAGGACGCAGAAGCGATTCCGCTGGCAAAATTATTTTTATAAAGACAATTTAACTGTGAATGTAATACTACGAATGACCTTGAAACTTCTTGAAAGCGAAAAAAGAAGGACCTGTTTTCCCCGAGGTGTCTCGGTGAGGGTAAAGCTCACCGAGCTCACCAGATGTGGTTAAAGATGGTCAGTTTTACATGGGCGCTTCATTTACGACATTAATTGCGTAAATGAGCCCCATGAGGGACGGTGCTCCCGCTGCATGCCCCCCCCAAAACAGGTCCCCCCGGAGAAGTATCCGGTACCCAGAAAAAAACACACAGATTGGGTTTCTCAGGACGCGTCCAGAGCCTCGCGCGGGAATTGAACCCGCGCACTCCGGTTAGTAGCCCAATGCTTTACCCACTAGGCCACCACGCGTCGATTGAAAATCGGAAAAAAATCGTATTCATGGTACCCTTCTTTGAGGACTTCTTAGGGGAACTTCAAATATGAGTTTTCTCGGATTTTCAATCGACGCGTGGTGGCCTAGTGGGTAAAGCATTGGGCTGCTAACCGGAGTGCGCGGGTTCAATTCCCGCGCGAGGCTCTGGACGTGTCCTGAGAAACCCAATCTGTGTGTTTTTTCTGGGTACCGGATACTTCTCCGGGGGGGCCTGTTTTGGGGGGGGCATGCAGCGGGAGCACCGTCCCTCATGGGGCTCATTTACGCAATTAATGTCGTAAATGAAGCGCCCATGTAAAACTGACCATCTTTAACCACATCTGGTGAGCTCGGTGAGCTTTACCCTCACCGAGACACCTCGGGGAAAACAGGTCCTTCTTTTTTCGCTTTCAAGAAGTTTCAAGGTCATTCGTAGTATTGCATTCACAGTAAAATGATCTTTTTAATTATTTATTTTTCCTGCTTCTAAGCCTTTATTTGTATTTTCTCAACATTTTTTTAGATGTATTTTTTTATTTCGACCGGACTATTTTATTAAAACAATGGAGAAATATTTTTAATTCCGTTCGGGAATTAAACGGAAATAACACGGATATAAAATATTTCTCCTCTCTTCTAATAAAATAGTTCGGTCGAAATAAAAAATGTATTCTCTCAACAGTTTGAAGCTTTTTTTACCTTATTTACTCCTCTCCAACAGATTACTCCATAGCAGCCAAACAATGCCAGCATCAGAGGAGGGATTAACATTGACTTGAGAATTTTACGGTGCTGAAGCTGGTAAAAATTAAGAGGATGAGTTTTGTGGCGAAGGCTATGGAAAAATAAAATCAGCGGAAATATTCAGAGGAGACAATCAAAGAAGATGGATAATAAATTGAGGGATATTGCATATTTAAGATGATGTGGGACATAGTTGCATAAGAAATGGTTTTGGTTTGCTAAGAGTAGGCTATAACTGCGGGACACTCAGATTCTCTCCACCCTGTCTCATCTCCTCAAAAAATCTTCTCCTCCCTTGCAAACATACCACTCCTTCGTGGCGTATACAACCTGTTGTAAGTTGCTTCCCCTTTTAACCCGCAAAACCAATAAAATGATGAATTTGGAATATTATAAAACGTCACGAGGAAAGCAAGTGTGTTGGAAATAATGCAGGCTGGTGGATAATACAGAGCAAAGTTAATTTGGCAAACAAGGTATGTGCTGGGTGGGAGGATTAGAGCCAAAACCTATGGTGATTCAGAATATATATTTAGGCATGGGGTTTAATAACTACGGGCTAAAGAAGAAAATGATGCAGATAAAAAGAATTGATTGAGAGGATTACTTCAATTACCCTAAATGATATTTAATAATAAAATTCAAAAACACCATATTTATGGAAGTGTAGGCCAAAAGGCATACCCCATTTTTTCAAATATCCACGGTTCCTGTTTTATCCACAGAGCACGCAAAAAATGGGTATATCTTACATTGTGTGAAGGAGGAAACTCAATGGAGTGAGTTGAAAATTGGAAAACAGCTGTCTATTTCGAACAATGACATTGACTACAGTCTTCATAGTCTTAAGGTAGGTATGCAAAGATAAATATTGAAAATAAATTGTTTGAAACTTATTATCTCTAGTATAAGGTTATATAATAATAATATAAAGTTGAAACTTATTATCTACACCTTAGAGAGGGTAAAAATCATTGGCTCTGATGGGTGGATTTAACGGTTTATTTACATAAATATGGTAGGTAGGTATCTATTTTTGCCCACTTATATTTACTAAATTTATTGTGTTGGAACTTGCCAGTATTTGGAAGGAGCAAAATACCAAAGGTAAGTACGTTCAGCATAATATCAATTTTATTTTAAATCATACATTATATCTTCATTGATGCAATTTACAAGACGCTGATTTCACAATATTTCTTATTAGGTAGTTTTATACATAACACTGATTTTTTCCAGATTTATGGCATCATCAGGCACAATATTTCTCTCCAGAATTTGTCTTATTAAAATTAAATGGTATGGGACTTTAAAAGTGACCATTGTAGACCAGAGATAGGCAAAATACATTTACATTGTATTTTAAATCCAAAATACAAATGATTTTAAATGACTGGCAGCATCATAAATAATAAAAAATACCTTCCTTGAGTACTTTAAATATTTAAAATCCCTGGTTACTAATGAATGAGAATTGATCCATACGAAATTAAGAAATTGAGCAGCTCAATTATTCTTCCCACACATCAACAAATAATGTAGCTTACTGTTGAATCATTTCCTGCAGTAAAATAATCAAAATAATATGAACAACACATGTTTAACATATTTAATAATTTTGGAATGCTTAGTTAAAAATAATATCATGAACAACCAATTTTCACTTCCGTTAAAATAAGATAATGTATTGAGCATAGAGTCTGTTCGATTGCCTTTTGCAAATATAGCAGACCTTGCTAAATTAAATCTCTCGAAAGGAATACTAGATTTGAAGGTACAGTAAAGATAATGGCAAGAGTATTATATCGAGCAAACATTTTTTCACTTTTGGATATTCACATATTATTGATAAAAATTGGGCATATTTTTAATACATAACAAAATTTCCATTTCATTCCTTTTTACTGCAATTGAATGGAGGCGCCCTAGTCATCAGGAGAAGAGAAAAATCATCTTCTGAAGAACCCGCATCACTTGTCTAGCAGAGGTCTTTGTAATTTATTTTACAGCAGGTAATAACACTTACTGGGTGTGTCCTGTGTCTTCATCTAATCTATTGGAGGCTAACTCAAGTGTAAAACAGGATGGGTACAGGGGGTTCAAATGGTATTATTGACTTCAAATGTAAGACTGAACTATTTTACAAATCTCTTTTCTAGGTTAAACTTCAATTCCATAGCAAGAAGGGTACTTTTCCAGAAAATTTTTTCCTCCTCCTTCATCATTCAACTTGTAACAATTAATGTAGGCAGCAAAAAATTCAAAGAAACAGTCATATCCTTAAATCTTTATGCTGAAATCTGCCTCAGTAGATCTGAAGCTAGCAAAATGACTTTGGTTATACCTTAAGGCTAAATTATGCTGTAACTACCACATCACAGAGAAATACAAGAAACAATATACAAGATTCACTTTATTCTGAGAAAGTTTGCTTGCTAGTTCTTTCCACAATCATGAGATATCTGCTCTATTTATAGCAGACACCTGAGCTATGGCATGGAAATAGGGGGGATATCCCTGATATTAAAACTAAAATATTTAGCAAAAAATGGCTAAACGGAGGAATTTCCAGAGATGAAAGTAGAAAATCTTATCTATGGAACACTGTGCATCGAAGTTTATAAAATTCAAAAGTTTAACTGTTTATTGCATGTATATATGCAGAGCATTGATTTATGCAACAGAGGGTCCTTATTTATTCCCCAAAATATGTGCAAGATACAATTATAGCATAAGGAACCTATCTTCTTCCTCTTAAACAATGCAGGTCAGCAAAACCCCATCATTCGTTCCCTAATTTATGAATCAGATATGTAGTTTAATCGCTTACCTCTGAGAGCCAGAATGACAAGCAGTTTCAAGTCTGTGATTCACTCTTGACTATTCTGAATGCTTGGCCACCATGATATGTACTTGATCTCCTTGGTAAGATCTATTTATTTTTTGCAAATTTTCGAACAATAAAATATTATAATTATTACTTACGTCTTTTAAACCCTTGAATATGTGTTATTTTGATAAGAGTTGCTATCATCATTTTCACCTATATTAGAAGCAGTGGCTGTTGAATAGGAGATTAACATATATTAGTGCAAGGTATGTGCCGAATGTACGAAATGAACCAGTTGAGTCACCCAATCTTACATTGATGCAATCGATGCCTTTTGGATATACAGCGGGGATTTTCACTCACCATGCATTTATCACCGAGGAATTGTTGTTATCAGCAGCTGACAGAATATATCGTCAATGGAAAGTCCACAGATTCCATATTACTCGGTTGGTTGCGACATCTCAATTCACGCGCTGAACATCGAAATCACCGAGTGCTCGTTTTCGACTGGGCCCGTAGTAAAGCGAAAGAATACGACTTCTTATTAAGCTAAAAGAATCAGGTAACAGAGTTGCCACATGGTTGAAGTAAAAATTCAAGATACGAATACTTCTTAATTCCATAATAGTGATACACATGTTTTATACTTGATAATGAATTGCATATTCTAAGACGACAAAATATATAACTATGAAAACAAAAGAAAGCACATTTGCAATAGACACTGCATAATGAAATATTTTTAGTGGCATTATATTCTGAAAAATAGACAATGTTTACTTATTCACGCTTCTTTACAAGAAAAATTCTGAATAATCCCTTTTTTTCAGGACGTAAACAAACCCTACCTTTAGCTTCAGGTAAAATTCTACGGAATGGTAAAGACAAGTAATGCCGACTGAACGCCATTCCTCTTTGATAGTCTCTGCCGATTTCTGTGGGTAGATGGCGTTACTTGCTACACCAAAATTCTTTTGAAATGCCGTCTGTAAGGAAATACTGCGACATTTTCCGTGAGAAATGGTCTGCTAAGGATAGTGCTTGTTTTCAGCATATATGTGAGCGAATAATAAGGTGAGTTTACTACTCGTATATAGTGGAATATCGTACTAAGTAATTTAATGTACTAATTAATGGCTGCTTAGAATACCTTTATATTTTGTTTTTATTACCGAAAAGTCACAAGGTGTGACGGATGCAGAGGATGAGAGTAATTTTAAAATTAAAAACAGAATTTATTTATTCATCACTCGTGTAGGTAACCCAGGGATCGGAAAGGAACCAGAGTAAGTAAATTACGATTTTTTGTACATGATAATTCTTAGTGACTTGACTCAGAAATGTATTTTATAAAGGGAAAAAGTAGAGCCTGAGTACGTGGGTGTAAAAATTTCTCTACCAGGTGCATTCTTTAAGCATGGCATTTTACCAAATATTTTCCCCTTAGATGATACATGTCGCGGAACGCGGAGATACAGAAAAGGTAAGACATAGTCGTTTAAGATGACATGAAATTAAAATTAATGTCACTAATTCCTTAGTATTTTCGTGTTGTTTGATGCTGTTTAAGAAACCGTAGCATTATTCAAAACTGTAACTACATTGGATGCTGAGACGTTGGTGACAATATGTTTATGCGCGACCTGTATAAGTAAGCTGTGATAAGAAGGTAATACATTATTATTCACTAAATCCTCGTAGTTTTTTTTGTTAGAACCCTATGATCGCACTTCATTATTATAAATTGTATCATTTTATCATATAATCATGAAAAAAAGGTCTAGGAACAAAAATAGTTAAACAAAAAATGTTAAACGACATTTATAATGAAGTTTGATGACTAAATTTTTAACTTACTCCTATAGGTAGTCATGGAGTTTGAATACCATGCGTGGGATCTACAATTCGGCGAAGAATGAGTTAATATCCTAGAAAGACGTGAAGAGAGACGGCTCTTGAGGGATTCTCAGAATCATTTGAAGCGTTCGAGGAGTGCTCACGGAGGGGACGGAGATCGGAGCGTCCACGAACATGGGAGGCACTCTCCATTCACTCTCACGGATGAGTTAGGGAAGCGCGGATGACGTTCCGTTACCTCGGAGAGCGAACGGTGAGTAAATGAAGCGAAAGTGCGTATTAATGTCTTAATTTTCAATACCTTGATTCGTGGGAGAGCAAACGATTTATTCCGGGACATTACTTGATCATCCATTCGTCATCCCAAAAATTTCAAGGAAAGGATCTCGATGTTGAAACTACTGTAAATCTATTGTTTTCCATAGTCATTGAAGGTGAATGGTGTTTCATTGGTCCAATATTTAAAAAAGGTAGTTGGAGCTAGTTGGACTCGGATATTTTGTTCCACAGATTCGGGGTGTCTCAATGGAAATACTGGAATGAATTGTAATTCCAGCAAGCTCATGGAGAAAATTATAGTGCCGATGTCGCAAGTGTAGACGCGTGGATATTCTAAGACGCAACCCAACTTACTTCAGAGGGCCTGTGCAAATGATATTATCAACGCAGATAAAACAGGACTCGTCACTCAGACTGTAAACTAATTTTTGTTGAATATATGAATACGTATTTTTGTGCAGTTAAAATGAAAGAACAAATCGGCGAGTTGGTCTTTCTTTCACTTTATCGTACTTGCGTATATAATTACGTGATACTTATGAGGAAGCCGTTAAATTGGGGAGAAGTGAGTAGGTACCGACATGTATATGTTTTGGATAGGAAAACAAATTGCGCGCTTGAATGAGTACTTTACCATGTTGAAAGTGTCAGGTGTTTGGCCACGAGATGGCAGCATGTTAATAAAGTAAAAGTAGCAGAGTTTCTTTTTGATTAAATTAATAAATGAGTCAGTACTTGGAGTAAATGTAATTGGAAAACAAAGATTATAGTACGATAAGCCATTGTGTAGTAATTAAAATTTTTATTAAAAGTAAAATAAGAAATGAATGAATTATGAAGTCAAGTTGGCGCAGTGTAGTTGTGTGGCAACATTATACCGTCGAGACCGAATTACAGCTTTTAAGGTAATGCTGGCGGAGCAAGATTGGTTCGTTGCTCGGCATATGTCTTTTATCGGCCCGGTGCGTCGCTGTACGGTCGTGCTTGCACGGTACGGGCGCATCCTTGTAGTTGGTACGTTCATTAGACGCCATATGGGCTCTGTATCCATGACGCTTGCATTTGCGGCACGGCTCGACCCAGCATGATTGAGGCGGCACGTGAAAAAATCGGCCGCGATGGGTAGATTGTTTGAAGGGTGGGTTGGGATGAGTAAATGAGAGGAGGGGTCGATCGCCGCGGTGATGGCGGACGACCTAACAGGGGAGGGATGGGGTGGTTGCCCGGAGGGGCGGCTACCGCATCCCTTCTCTTGGGGAGGGAATTTTTCAAAGGGGGGCTATGTCGCTCGTTGTCTCCGTTAATAAAAGCCATCATAAATCATAACTTTCTTAACTATATTGCTCTCTTATCATCCAAAAATCCCTGTTTTATATTCAAAAATTTAAGAATGTAGAATAAAAGAAAAAAAGGTTTGAAATTGCCCTGTGCAAACCCCACCCCCTTGCCCCCAAAATTTTCAATCTCTAGTATCTTTCCTCCACCACTGTTGGTATCGAATACTAAGTTATTTTTTTTTAATTTACACCTTTATTACCAAATGCGACGCGCTGAAAGTTTCTACTTTCATTTAACTTTATTATATCCATCAAACGGTTACTTACTATGACCATTACCTAATTCAGTTATTGTATATTTCTCTATATTAAACACACTTCGTTTACATTCGTGCCGCGAAAATTGAATCGCCATTACCTTGCCGCCAGCTGTGACCAATTTCACATCTTTTTTTATCTCCACAAATTCATTTTTTCCTATTCTCCCTCACAATGCTCGGGAACATGGTTACGAAAAAGGCTATTCACGCTCAAATAATTTACATTTTTGCTTCACTTTCAACTTTTTATTCCATTACTAAATAGTACAGCTTTCTTCACATATTTCACGTCCCTTGTGGCCTTGAAAAACTTATTTATGCTCACACACCCATCACCCCAGCACCACACATTCACAATCCCGACAATGGCTGCCACCACCTGCTCCTCGCAAATTCCACAACTTGACGTTAATCACTGCTTGCACTGAAAATATACACAAAACATACAATCAAACTCATTGCCAATCCCCTTCACCATATTCTCCACAACACATCACCTTCAACAACTTTTCTTTCTATGCTTTTTTTACTTCTACAAGCAAAAAATCACAGCCATAAACAAAGTTTTCCATCCCCATTATGTTCCAACTCCACAAACTTTTCATTCACACCATCCCTTCAATTTATAACAATTACACCGTATTTTTAAATTTGACAAAATTATGTGCAACAAATATTTCCATATTCATATCAAAGCAAAGGAATTAATCACTACGTTATTACACTTCCAGGCATCTGGAAAAAGAAATTGAACGAGTGTGCATGAACAAATGGAAGACGTCCTCCGAGCCGACAACACCAAGACCAGAAAACACTAGAGGCATTCAAAACCTGGTGTAGGAGGAGGAAGCTGAAGATCCAATGGAGGGATATAATAATGAATGAAGAAGTTTACAAAGGAGTAGAAGAGGAAATGAACATATGGAACACTATCCAGAAAAGAAGAACCAGATGGTGTGCCCTGAGACACTATGAGTTTGTGAAGAATATAATTGAAGGAAAAATAGAGGGAAAAGTCGCAAGAGGATGGCCAAGAAATAAATACTTGGGCCAATTAAAGAAAAAGGTGGATAAACGGAAATACCAGGGAGTAAGGGAACTAGCATTAGACAGGGAAGGAAGGAGTGCTGCTGATAAAGTCAGTTGGATGCACAGTTACTCAATCTTCAAAGGGATTACGAGCATTACAAATAGATAAAGAAGTTGATGCATTAGAAAAGCTGTGTAGTTAATTTGGAATAAAGATTAATCATAAGAAAACAAAAGCAATGAGATTCTATTCGGCAAGAAAGCGAGGGTGGTCACAAAAATATGAGAGCAAAAAGATGGAGCAAGTACAGCAATTTAATCACTTGGGTAGTACGCCAGAAGAAAATGGTCACAGTCATCGCCAGTAGCGATGACACAAAAAAGAGTATAGCATTAGCAAAATAAGCGTGTAGTAATAGAAGGGAGCAGATTACGGGGATCTTGGGTAAAGATATAAAGAAGAGCCTGGTAAAGAGCTTGCTATGGGCTGTAGCGTTGAATGAGGCAGAAATTTGGACTTAGTATATATATAGTTTTTTAACCTACCATATTACATACCTGCATAAATTAAAAACCAATAAAAATTACATTTTCAACCTTGATCTATAAACCGAACAAAAAATCAATTAACACATTCAACCCGGAATACTTCTAATGTGCAGTCACGAAAAACGGAAAGCGCTTTCTGCCATATATTAATTTGGCCAGTCACTTATATATTATTTAAAATTAGTTTTAAAAAATTTTTTAATAACAAAACTCGCTTATTTATGAAAGACGCGAATTCGCGTCCTTAGCTTTCTTGGCAACGCACATTGGACGTGCATTCGCGTCCGTCGGGTTGAACGTGTTAAGTTGATAAAACTGCTTTAAAGAATTCTTATAGTATCTAATCTTGCCAAATTGGACCAAAATATATCAACAAGTGAGACTGTAAAGTTTTATTTATGTGCTTATTTTCTAACAATTTTCTTATAAAGGCAAGCACATTTATTTTGTAAAGACACATTTTAAGGTAAACTTTTCATTGTCCATAAAAAAATATTTTTTCTACAATATAGAAGTGTCTAATTCATTCTTCTGTAATAAAATACAACTAATTTAAGATAAGTACTGTTTTACAATAAATAAACTCAGGTTAAAGAAACAGTATATTTTTGTATTTATTCATTGATGTGTATCATTATTTGCATTCATTATTTGTTCATGAGGAAAAATTACTTTTCTTGATCTTGAAAACAGTTATAGTTCAAATGTGAGTGAGTTCCAGAGTGACTGAAACGATCATTTTCATTTGTGGGTACCTTAACTAATTACACTGAGTGCATTAATCTGAATCTAGAACGGGTATTTCTTTAAAATTTCGGAAAAGGTAGAATAATTAAATATGGAAATTCAAGTTAAGAATATACAACCAAAAAGCTATTTTCTATAACAGCTGTGATATCATGCTGAATGGAAAGATATAAGAGTGAAATTTCAATTTGAACAGAGTTGTGCATCAGGAAACCCTAGATGAATCACATCCAACTTAATTTTTTGTAGAACTGAAAATATTTAAGCACCAATCATGTAAATTCTCAATCATATCGATGCCTTTAGAATAAGATTGAAGCATGGAAGTAAGTATTACATTACAAACAATAATGTGCTGATGGGGAAAAATTAACTGAATGACTTACTTAGGTACTGTTGACTTGTTTCCCAATGGACTGACCGAAACTTTGGTAAGTGCTTTTGAGTTGCTACAAATGCATGTGACAGGAAGAGAAGTGATACAACAATAGAGTTAAAATAACTTACTTTATGCTGGTTGATTCTTCTTGTGGGTAAATTGTGGCTAAAATGTTTCATTCTTACCCTGTCACAAATGAAGAGGGACTTCCTTAGCACTGCAGTTTTCTCAGAAGCAGCCACTGAAGACAGCTATAACACCCAGCAGTCGCTGAAGAAAAACAATGGATCAAGAGTGAACAAATAGCATGTAAAGTTCTGAATATATCACAGTATTTGCTTTGAAAAAAAAACAATTCATCAGAATTAGAAACATTTTAAATGATTTAATTGAAAATTAAGATTATGAACAACAGTTAAAATTTTGAAAAATGGGTTTTTATAGCTCTAACAGGGAGACAACTAGCAAAAAAGTTCATTTGTGCCATGACGAATAGGAGAGCATGATAGATAATCATTCTTTAAGGAAACGGAGGAAGGATTGAGAGACACTAGGAGTTAGCATTAGCCTAATCTTAACGAAATGCAGCAAGGGACAAACAGCATAACATACCATCCTACGGACATCTCACTACATACATCTAATTGCTTTCCACTTGGAACCAATACAGGTACCACGTGCATAAATTATCATGCATTTACGAATCCAAGCGAAGTGTCTAACACCTTACGGCATAGAATCAAAGCATCAGAAAGGAGATCGGGGTGATTGTGTGACAAGTAATTCTACCAGTTTGTTCTTTCGTATCTGTTAGAGGTGACCGATTGAAATAATTGACTTTGGTACAGGATAAGTCTGCCTCAAATGAATGCTGTAGTGTACCACAGCGCATCAACAAAATATTCGGCTCCATATCCATACAGCCATTTCCAAAAGGCAGTGGTCAGAAGAAGCTATGGCAACATGCATGAAGAATGGGAAGCATATCACCAAGGACATGTATGTTTGTAGCTTCCATTTTAAAGAAGAGGACTTTAATTCAAAATGTGAGTACAAATATTTTTGTGGAGAGTCAAATATGTAATTTTCGATGTTATTGGTGGTCACTAGGTGAAACTGCTTCATTTTGAAGTACTTGTTCTCTTGGTTTTCCACATAAAATTTAATTATATTTTCAAATGAACCTGGAGATGCAGAAAGGCGACTAAACCCATGTTGTAAGTAAAATAAATTTATGTTCCATACCAATCGAACAAATATTACATAAAACGTGTTAGAAATGTTCTAGCGTATACCCCACTCATAACATAGAAACATGCATAAGTAACACAATATACAAGGCGAGTAATTATTGTTCCATCAAGGTAATTAAGAGACAGTTAATCTGATATCCCATGACACATGTGCCATCAAGTCAAAGATTTTCCACAAATTTCTTTATGCGTCAGCATACATTAGCTATGTGTAATATTTTTTTCCAAATATTGTCCAAAACTGCCACTGTATTTCGAATAATGATATTTGTTGCTAATTGCACTCCTCCTATTTCGACATTAGTTGCATTTAATCACTGTTTCCTTGCAAATTGATAGAATTTTTTCACTTTGATGTAACATTATGGATTGCAAGTGCACGAGTGTGAGCGAGTGCGTGAGCGCTTGGCGTGGGAACGATGCTGCCGTTGCATTTCTCAGCACACCAACACAGATACACGGGAGATTGCAGGAATGAGATGTGGTATTTAGGCACGGCTGATGACGGCCGTTGAATTTGAATTGCTTGGTCACGTGGGGAGGCCTCCGGGGTGCGGGGGAGTAGATGAGCATGCCTCGGGGAGTCTCGTGGTGGAATCCGTGGCGTGTAGACATGTTGATTGGGAAATAAAACCTTCTGAATCAAGCTACTGACTTGTTCCTTGTTTCATTCTCCCTGAACCCCCTTATATCGGCGATGGACCACGTACAGGATAGTGTTTTCCCCCTTAATGTTAAATGGAAATTGAAAAGTGGAACGATTTCAATAGCTCATATGGCAATCACATGCCTTTCGATAAAATTTTATGCGCTAATAGGAATTTTGATATTTACTCCTTTACCTTAAGTGGTTTTTAATAAACCTGGCGATGCATCTAATGCTCTGGGTCTGGGGAAATTCATGAGGGTCTGGGGAAAAATTCATGAGGATGTGTGTAAAATTGATTACAACTAATCAATACAAATATTACATGGTGCAGTCTGTAGTTTAAAGTGGAAAGTTTACTGAGGGCACCAAATTTCTTATCCCAGGATGGAAATATAGGAGTGAATTGGAAACGTTGGAGAGCACGTTTTCTCATTTATCTGGGTTCTTTGGCTCAGGAAGGTATACTCTCAGAAGAGAGGAAAATTAATTTTCTGTTATTTGTGGTGGGGGAAGAAGTATGCGAAATTGATGTGGCTTTTAAATTTGATAACACTAGTCTGCATAATATCAGATGACTGGAAACTAGTAAGTGATAATAGCTAACTTTGATATGCTCATTGCAGAACTGTTCTTAGTTTTCTTCTATCACAAACAGTTTTTCAAAATGGACCCTATTTAACTTCTAAGATTTATTGATAAGTCATGGCCCCCTTTAATACAGGCTGGAACATGCAATTTGTCAACAGCCCTTTACATGACATCAGGGATCCCACTGCATCGCCTGGGGTCCGGTTGTTTTTCTGCCAGCTGTCATCGTTGCGAGTAGGAAATTCATAGGAATAAAAATATAGGAATGGGACTGATGTGACTACCGTGATGGACATTAGTTATACTAATGTTATAACATAGGGTTGCGTCATTTGAGTAGTTCTATTACCTATTTCGTATTTTAATACGATTTTGTTGTAGGCATACGTAAGAATTGGTAATGGCAAGTGAGACGAGTGAACTGAGGCGATTTAAGCTCACAGTATTTTCGATTAAAACACGTTTTGCAGTCCAAGAAGGAATTTTAGGTTAGTTAAGTCACTAGTTGGGCAATTGACTGGCTGTCCAGTAGTGCAACCTTGAGCGTTTATTAACTTTGAAATATATAGTCCCGACAGCTGAAAGGGCTTCTCTAAGATATGTTGTTGAAATATGCATTCTAGGCTTTCACTTCAAAGGGGAACCTTGGCTTAAATATTGCTATCACCTCAAAGATATCTCATTAAACGGCTGTGGGAAAAAACTGGACTATGTTACACCTCCCTGATGCACATTTGTCCCGGATAGTGAGAAATATAACAAAATATGTTTAAGGTTTTAGTTATCTTCTTGCAGCTATCACTAGGATTATTTCAGGAAAGAAACAATTCAGCGTTTCAAAACTTACAAAATTTATTTCAAAGGACAATGGCATAAAATACATTATTTCACGTAATCATTCCATCTTGAGTAAATAAACTTACAACCAACTTTGTAGGTCAAATAACATCACTCTAAAATTTCACAATGTGAAGGACCATCAAAAGCGTAAATTAAACTTCTTAATATGGTAAATAAAAGCTGCTGTAAGTAATTCACTGGAATTCCAGTCAGAAACAGTCACTGCAGTACATGTACATCCATATACATCCTTGAGTATTAAAATGCACCGATGAATGATTTTCAGAAATAGCTTTCAACAAGTTATACAAGACTACCAAAGGCAAAAATATATGTGGTGTAGCGTTCACTTTTTTTAAACAAATCATAAGTAAAAGTTACATTTCCAAATATAAGCTTGAAAGTAAATTGTATTGAAATAATAAATTTTAAGGCTAAGGATATGTAAGGGAGGTATAAAGTAGTATTGGAATAGGCACAGTCTAAACAATTGTAAACTGTGAAATAGGTATCAGCTGGGCAGCTTTCACCGGTTTGAAAACTATGAATGTATTACAAGGAACTTAGAATGTGTAGTTAGCTGAGAGTTTCAGATGGTGTGATGGCTAATAACTCTTGAGGATATTACACGCAGGCCAATTAACTTTCTCAGTTAAGTGGACAATGCAGTGTCACACGTTTATGAGTAATTTGAAATCCATATGTCAAACGATTGAAATTCCACAGCTTTAAAAGTGTGGGTGGGAGAGTTAAAAATTGGTATTTTTTTTGGAAATAATAAACTGCTAAAAATGCAATACATTTCACGTTGAGAGTGTGAATTTGAGGTAAAGAGAAGTAAGGGCATAGATATATGTGGTCTAGTCTCCACCATTTTTAAAAAAACTCAAGTTGAATAGGAAAATTTGAATATGTAAACTCAATAAAATTTGTTTTTCAAATTAAAAACTTACAGAATGTGTTGGAAAAGAAGAAAGCAATTTTGGAATACGAATCAGCTATGCAGCATTCACCTGTTTGAAAATAATGTATGTAAGTAATACAAGAAAACGAGAATGAATTTTAGGTATTGTTGCAAATAATCACATGCAGGCCAATGAAATTTCTCAGTCAAGTGGGCGATGCAGTGTCATGCATTTGTGGGCTATTAACGGTTGAAATTCGCTTTGGGTGGGAGAGTTTAAAAAAGGTGATTTTTTGGAAAATGATTGTCAGGTGGCGCCACACATTGGCGTGAGTGATGTACACATACATATGTATTAAGTGAATATGTATGTGTGATTAGTCAGTAGTAGTTCAGCTCTTGTGATGGACACCTGTTCTTTGGTAATGTCTTGGCGAAATAAATAGAAGTTACTTTGTTCAAGTTAATAAGCTCTATTATTCATTTGAACCCTACAACCAGGGTTAACATGGCGCAGTCGGTTTGGTTCAAATTTTAAAAAAGTGCATCCAGTATATCGATATATCGTTGAGTCCCGTAAGTGCCACGTGTCTCAACAGGTCTAGGTGTGCAACTAGCCTTAAACAAACATATAAGTACTTTCAAAGAGGTGATGTTAAAATCGCATAGAATTTTAACATGGAGAGTGCAATGAGAGCTCCTTCGACACTTTCTTTCCAAGGTAACGTTAAAGAAAACTGGAGAAAATGGCGCCAAAAATTTGAAATATATCTAAAGGCTACAGATCTAGAATCCAAAGGTGAAGAGAGAAAGGTTGCTGTTCTCTTGCAGGGGAGGAAGCCATGGAAAAATTTGATACCTTTGGACTGTCGGAGGTACAAAAAAAAAGCTTGATGAAGTGTATAAGGCCTTCGAAGAATTTTGCACACCTAAAGTAAATGAAAGTGTTGAGCGTCATGTATTTTTTTCTCATGCGCAAAATAGTGGTGAAAACTTCACCAGTTTTGTCACTGATCTTAAAAAGTTAAGTGCATCTTGTGCTTTTGGCACTCTTCGAGATAGCTTGATAAAAGATCGTATCATATGTGGGATACGTGATAACAAATTAAAAAATAGGCTACTTCACGAAGATAATCTTACGCTAGAAAAATGCGTAAACATGTGTAAAGCCGCAGAACTAGACGAAGTGCAGATCAAGACGATGGATAGTGATAACAAGATACAGGAGATCAAATCAAAGAAATCATGGACTCAAAAGAGCAGAGCGTACAGCAGACCACAACAAGACAGTCAACCGTCACAAGCCTCCCAGAGCAACACTCAAATTCCCAGAAGTGATGTCAGGCATCGAGTGCAACAACGCCCGCGCTTCTCTTGCTCAAGATGCGGCACACAGCATAAGCCAAGAGAATGCCCGGCGTATGGCAAATTTTGTAAGTCTTGTAGAGGGAAAAATCATTTTGCGATTGCATGCAAAAAAAAGTAATGTAAATTCAGGAGAAACAGATCTAGACTCTTTATATATAGATATCATAGATGGTGCACAAAACAAAAATGATTATTACAATAATAGTAAAGAATGGTATGAAACTATATTAGTTAATAGAAAATATAAATTGCCAGTGAAATTAGATTCAGGTGCACAATGTAATGCAATTTTGCTTAGCGAATTAAAAAAGATTGATGGTAACATTAAAACTGAAAAAAGTCACATGAAACTGTCTACCTATGGTGGGTGTAAAATTGAAGTAATTGGCACTTGTAAATTATGTTGTAAGTTTAGAAATAGAAGTGAATGTGAGCTAGAATTTGTTGTTGTAAATGGTGAAAATAAGAGCCACCCTACAATTATTGGACTACCCACTCTGTTAGAATTGCAATTAATAATGCGTGTTGAAACAATACTAGAGCTAAATGAAAAAGTATTTTTAATGAACATAAAGATATTTTTTCTGGTCATGGCATAATAACAAATTTTGAGTATGATATCAAGTTGAAAGAAAATCCAAAAGGCAGTATTGCTTCATGTAGAAAAGTACCTGTAGCTTTGATTCAATCGTTAAAAGGTGAATTAAATAAGATGGAAAAATCCGGGATAATTGAAAGTTTTTGAACCATCTGAATGGGTTAATCCACTTGCCATTACACAGAAAAAAGATGGAAATATAAGGAGATGTTTAGATCCTACTGAATTAAATAAGTATATATTACGTCAACACCATGTTATACCTAGTTTTGATGAATTGTGTGCACGAATGCCTAGTGCAATAATATTTAGTACTTTAAATGCAGACAGAGCATTCTGGCAAATTAAGTTAAGCGAAAAAAGCTCTCAATATGTAACTTTTATTACACCTTTTGGTAGATTTAAATTTAAAGTCATGCCATATGGAATTTCTTCTGCTACTGAAATTTTTCAATGTTGCTTCGATCAAATTTTTGGTGATCTAGATGGTGTAACCATTTTGGTGGATGATCTTTTAGTTTGGGGGAGTACACCTCAATAACATGATGTTAGACTTAAAAGGGTACTAGAGAGAGCAAAAGAAAGAAATGTTAAGTTTAATTTGAAGAAGTGACAATTTAAGAAAACTGAAGTTAAATATGTTGGTCACATATTTTCTGAAAAGGGCATTAAAGTAGACCCTGATAGAGTTAATGCTATTGTTGAAATGCAAGCACCAAAAAATAAGGATGAATTGTTAACCTTTTTAGGAATGCTAGCATATGTGGGAAGATTTGTTCCCAATTTGTCTCAAGCAAATTCAACTCTAAGAAATTTAACAAAAAAAGATGCTGCATGGATTTGGGATTCTAAAGCTGAAAAAGAATTTCTAGATCTAAAAAATATATTGATGAATTCTCCCATTTTAAAATACATATTTTGATGTAAATGAACCAGTAGTTTTAAGTGTAGATGCATCTCAATATGGTCTTGGAGCTGTAATACTTCAAGAAAATCTTCCTGTAGCATATGCCAGCAGAGCTTTAACTGACAATGAAATTAGATATGCTCAAATTGAAAAAGAGGCCTTAGCAATCGTATTTGCATGTAAAAAATTTCATCAATATATTTTTGCAAAGGTTTTAATTGAAAGTGATCATAAACCTTTAGAAAATATTTTTTTTTAAACAATTGATCAATGTCCAGCCAGAATACAAAGAATGAGATTGGATACTCAAAAATATGACATTGAAGTTAGATACAAACCTGGTACAACTATTTCTAGCTGATGCTCTATCTAAAATTGTTTAAAAAATGAAAAAAGTAACATTGATCAAGATATAGAAGAACATGTATGTTGTATAGTGAGAAATTTTCCGATCAGTTTAGAAAAGAAAGAAATGTTTCAAGAAGAAACAAAAAATGATGAGGAGTTGCAAAATTTAATGAATTTCCTTTATCATGGTTGGCCAGATAGTAAAAAAATTATTCCTGATTGTATCAAACCTTATTATGGATCAGCTGATGAGTTTTCTATCATTGAAGGTATTGTTTTCAAAGGTAACAAATTAGTAGTGCCAAAGAAACTCAGATCTTAAATGTTAAAATTGATTCATTATGCTCATTTAGGTGTTGAAAAATGTAAAGCTCGAGCCAGAGAAATTTTGTATTGGCCTTTCATGAGTAGAGACATAGAAAACATAGTTAAAAGTTGTTTTGTATGCAACAAATACCAAAAGCAAAAAACCAAAGAGCCATTAATGCCAAGAGATGTTCCTTCTGAGCCCTGGCAAATGGTCGGAATGGATCTTTTTCATTATAAAAATTCTGAACACTTATTGACCATGGATTATTTTAGTAAATATGTAGAAGTAGCCAAACTACAATCAACAGATGCTGGTAGTGTAATTAATATACTAAAAAATATTTTTGCAAGATTTGGTATACCTGAAATTGTATGTTCAGATAATGGTCCTCAGTTTAATAATTATCTAATGAAACAATTTTCAATGGTTTGGAATTTTAAACATGATACTTCTAGTCCTTATTGGCCTCAATCAAATGGCATGGTTGAACGTTATATTCAAACCATAAAAAAATGTTTTAAAAAGTAGAGGAGGATGGGAAAGATCCCAACCTAGCTTTGTTAGAATATAGAAACACACCAATTGACAAAAGTATTAAGTCATCAAATGAGATAATGTTTAAGAGAAATGTAAGAGGTATAATACCTATTAGAAATACAAGTCAAAATAAGTCTGAGTATAATGATATAAGAAACAAACTAAAGGACAAACAAATTTACCAAAAAAGATACTATGATAAGAAGGCTCATCAGCAAAGAGAAATGAAAGTTAATGATAAAGTTCTGGTAAGAAAGGATATGAATAAACCTTTGGTACCTGGAAAGATCATTGATAAATGTGATAGACCTAGATCATTCAGGGTACAATTAAATAATAATAGCCAAATTGAACGTAATAGCCAACACATATATCCTTTCAAAGGCAGAAAGGAACACTTTGATAAAAGCATTGTTTATAACAAATCAAAGTACATGTACGATGAACTTAATGTTGATAATGATTCTTCCACTGTCCATGTTAATCTAGATGTAAACAGTGGCAGTAGTTCTGGTACAAGTGGTGTAAGCCTGGACTCAAATGTATCTACTCGATCTGGTAGAGTTGTGAGACCACCAAGGTATTTAGAAAATTATGATTGTACCTAAAATAAAAAAAAATAAATAAAGCAAAGGGGATGTCAGGTGGTGCCACACATTGACGTGAGTGATGTATGTATTAAGTGAATATGTATGTGTGATTAGTCGGTAGTAGTTCAGCTCTCGTGATGGACACATGTTCTTTGGTAATGTCCAGCTTGGCGAAATAAATAGAAGTTACTTTGTTCAAGTAAATCCGCTCCATTATTCATTTGAACCTACAACCAGAGTTAACAATGATAAACTACTAAAAATGCAAAACTTTCACGTTGAGAGCATGTATTTGAGGTACGTAGCAGTAATCGCATGGATATTCAGCTGTGAAAATGCTGTAAGCTGAAGTGGATTGTTAGCTGTAATGCTAATGTATCCGTGTTGTTTGTAATGACTGTGAGGTTGGACAATTAAAAATACAAATGGAAATATTGTACCCATTCACTGTCATTCACTATCACAGCCTTAGAAGCTACTCACTACTTGCATTGAATAAGCACTAAGACACTTCACAAAACAAAGAACGTAGCACTTCACTTAATTATATTTGACTTCATTTTCACAAACATGGGATATGGGGTCATGTACTGTGGGAGGTGAACATGGAGTAGTAACACTGAACACAGTAAGAGCTGTACCTGGGGACAACTTTGGGCTATCTGACTGATAGGTTTGTAGTTCACTGCTCTTATCGGTGTAAGTTGTACTTCGGAGAATATCCCGATCAGCAAAATGCTTAAAGCAAACTGCTGCACTTGAAGAAAGACTCCAGTCCTTCCTAAGAATATTCTTCAGTCACTGTTGTATACTGCGTCCATTTCAGGTAAAATAGAACACAGAGACGTATCTCCAATCCTTGGTGGAAAGTTAGCTTGCTTTTTAAACCTGGCACACAACAACGCTCGGGCATCTTGAATTTAAAAAGAAAAGTTGTTGTAATAAAAAGTCGTTTTGCTAGTCACAGCAAAATGTAGGATGACACAATGATTATTTGAAAACATAATGACTGATAGCAATAAAACAAATTGCGTAAAAAAATTCCTAAGAAATAATAGATATTCATTACATTTTTGTACTATCAATTTCTCTCCCTTAATGGCTGGCTGGCTAATAGTTGCAATGCTTTAGAAGACAACGAGAAATAATCTTGATACTCCACATTCAACAAAAAATTCCTAAGAAATAATAGATATTCATTACATTTTTGTACTATCAATTTCTCTCCCTTAATGGCTGGCTGGCTAATAGTTGCAATGCTTTAGAAGACAACGAGAAATAATCTTGATACTCCACATTCAACATACTAAGTAGTATCGTAAAGTTATTTTACTTATCTTAAGCCACTCAAGATCCTAAAATTATGCAGAGTTCTGACTTTAAAACCAGTGAAATTATGCGTTTTTAATCACACGGATTGACTTTACACACAAGTCGATGAACTTTCAAAAACAAAATGATCGGACCCCTGCTCAGCGTTGCCGAATTTCCATGTTCTGGTCTGTATTAGAGGGGGCCATGGATAAGTGCTTTATATGTACCAGTGGGTAATTATTGTGTGAGGGACATTTCTCAATAATAATAATAATAATAGCTTTATTGGTCGTTAAGTAAATGGTTTACAATTGACCTCGTCAGTTCACAGGGCATACATGACATTACAATTAACATAATGGCTACAATTTACATAATACAACCTGGATAAAGTACAGGATAGTTCAAAAAACCATGTCTGCTGCATGAGTGAAAAACTCATTTACAGAGTATAATGATTTAGATACCAGCCAAGAGTGTACTACAGATTTGAATTTTGTAGTACTGCTTCCTCTTGCAGACTCCGGTAAATGATTAAAAAACTTAATGCCCATGTTAGAAATGGAATTTTGTGTTCTTTTTAGTCTCTTTTGACATGCAAAGAGGTGATTGTTTTTACGTGTGTCATGGCTATGTATGTCTGATCTTATTGTAAAAGACTGGAGGTTAGCTTTCACGTGCAGAAGTACTCTATATACATACAGACTGTAGACTGTCATTATGTTCAGTTTCCTGAATAATGGCCTACAATGTTCAGTAAAGGAAGAATGAGTTATTATTCTCACAGCTTTTTTCTGTAACAGGAAAACTGATTTCACAGCCGGGGCATTACCCCAGATTTCAAGCCCATAATTCAAGTGACTGTTGAAAAGAGCATAGTAAATGGATTATAGATGTTCTGAAGGGATTAGAAAGCTTAGCTTTCTCAGTACATACAGTGATGTTGAAAGTTTTTTAGTAATCTCTGAAATGTGTGTGGTCCAGTTTAATTTTGAGTCTAGGTGGAATCCTAATACCTAGTTTTACTGTGTGCACCTCATGCATTTGAGATTTTAGGCTACAGATAAGGTTTTGCGTTTTGTCTTTGTTTAGTAAAAAACCATTAGTTTTAAACCATTCAGTGGCTATTTTTAAATTGCTGTCAAGTAGGCCATCGGCATATGATAAATTTTTGCAGTTGTGTAACATTGTTGCATCATCAGCATACAGAATTGAGTCTGATGGGAGGTTATTGGGGAGATCATTAATCATTATTAGAAAAAGTAATGGTCCCAGGACAGAACCCTGGGGAACTCCATATTGAATACAGATAGAAGAAGATTTTTGGCCATCCAGATCAACACATTGTGTTCTTCCAGAGAGGTAAGACTGGAAAAGTGTGAGTTCTAAACCAGAGATTCCGTAAAATTCCAGTTTTTTGAGAAGTAATGAGTGATGGACACAATCAAAGGCCTTGGAAAGGTCACAGAGAGTTAACAAGAGGTTAGATTGTTCTTCCAGAGAGCTTATGATTTTATTTACAACCACTTCCAAAGCCTGAGTGGTAGTTTTTCCTGAACGAAAACCATATTGAGAAGAGGAGAGCAGACTATTATTTTCTAGGTAAAGATATAGTTGGGATTTGATCATAACTTCAAAAACTTTGGCAAAGACTGGTATCACTGAGATTGGACGATAATTCTGAGGGTTATCCTTAGCTCCTTTCTTGTGAATGGGGATCACTCTTGAATATTTGAAAGCCGTAGGAAAAACCCCAGATTGAAGACATGTGTTGAAAATAATACAGAGGGGTTCAGAAATATTATCTTTTAAACTCTTGAGTAGGTTGTTAGAAAGGCCATAGATATCCTTAGAGTTTGAGATCTTAAGTGAATTTATAATTTTTTTGACTTCACAGGGTGTTACCCATTTCCAATGAAACTGGTGATTGCTTTCAGAGTTTTTTCTTAGCAGCTGAAGAGCCTTACTAATACAGGGTAATGAGCCTTAAGTTGGCCTAAGCTAATGAGTCTTAGGTTGATACAACTGCTGCTATTGTGGTGTGACCTTGGAAGTGCTATTCATTCTTCATTCATTTTTGTTACAAAAATTGTCATTGCGTGAAGTAATTTTACCTAATATACTGTGCTTGCAGTAGTTGAAATCGTGAAACCATAACATGCAGTGACATAAATGTAAGTTGTAAATCTCATGCTCTGTCACAAGACGTTCAGGTACAAAATTCGTTCAGTTCCTAGTGGGCAGTGGTAGAGAGAGGACGTGTCTAGCTCTCGCTCCTGAGGGTTAAGTGAGGAGGGGTCAACTCCGTGAAACATGACGTGTGGGGAGCGGACCAAAGAAGCTGCTAGCATGGTGGAAATTAAGTGCTCTCAGTGCAAACGTAAATTGAGAAACGGAGTCCAGTGCGGAGAGTGTAATGCTTGGTTCCACTTAAGGTGCACGGGATGCGCAATTGAGGAATGTGCCCACGACGACGGTTGGAGATGCGGAGGGTGCGAGACAGACGTAGCGCACCGTGCTGCGAAGGCGAGGGAGGAGAAATGGAGGATCTCAGGGCCCAGCTGTTGGGAGCAAAAAGTTTAATTGAAAGCCTGACATCTGAAAAAGAAGAAATGGTGATCCAAGTTCATAAACTCATTGCAGAGAATGAGGAACTAAGATCATCGGTGGAGGAGCTACACAGGGGTGTGGGGTTTAGGGATGCGGCGGCTGGCTCGAGAATAGTGAAAGTGATGGACTCGACTAGGGTGAGAGTGATGGGTGACTCCATGCTGAGACACTTGGTCGCTGAAGAAGGACAGGTCATAAACTGTTTTCCAGGAATAAGAACTGAGGAACTGGAAAGAAAAATAGAAGGGATGAGGGACGGGGAAGAGGAGGAAGTCGTTCTCATACACGTGGGGACAAATGACCTCAAGAGTGCAAAAACTAATGACCATGTCATTGGATGGGTGTGGGACATGTGCACAGTGGCCAAAAGAAAATTTGGCAAGGCTAAATTAATCCTTAGCGGAGTGATTAAAAGAAGGGATGTGAGGGACAGAGTGATAGATTATGTAAATGAGGGCTTGGAATGGGTCTGCGAAAAATTAGGTTTATATTTTGTTGATCCAAATTGTTGGGTTAGTTCGAGTGATCTTGGAAGAGATGGCATGCACCTTAACAGGAGAGGAGTGAAAAAACTTGGTGATCTGGTGAAGAATGTAGTGCATTATTATGGTGAAAAAAACTACATCAGGTTTGGGGATGTGTAAATGAAGGGAGGGCAGTCGATATCAGCATTGGCGAAAATGAGACGTCAACAAGGGAGCATGAAAACAGCCATTGGTCGCATGAGATGGGAACTATTCCAATTAAGGTGAAAGAAGGCAGAAATAAAGGTGACCATGTCCCAAATAAAACAATTTCTGACATTTCTGAGGGACTTTATGCTGAGAACTGGAAGGGAAAAAAGCTCATGTGCTCATGTACAAATGTTACGGTTGTTAGGGAGCCATTAGGGAGCCATAAAGAGTGTCAAAACGAAGTAAACACCAGTCCTAGTGTCGCGGTTGGAGTAAAGTGTGGAAGGAGGGAAAGAGAGGACGAAATCAAAAGCGGGACCATCAGTGAGATAGCAGTGCCACACAGCGGGGAAGGGGAAAGGCAGCGACAAAAAAGGTATGGTTTTGAGAGTTCTTCTGGTTAATTGCCGAAGTTTGCTAAATAAAAGGGAGGAATTTTCCACCCTCTTAGATTCTTGCAATCCTGACCTGGTAATAGGTACTGAGTCATGGCTCCACCCTGATATATTCTCAAACGAAATATTCCCTCCCCATCTAATTGTTTATAGAAGAGATCGATTGACCAGAGGAGGGGGTGTATTTATATGTGTACGTGACGGTCTTCACAGTTCTCTCAAATGGGTTCGAGAGGAATGTGAGTTAATGTGTGTGAAAGTGAGAGATTTAGAGGGCAAGAAAAGCCTAAATGTTGTTGCTGCATACAGAAAACCTGACGACGACTTCACCCTATTAGAAACCCTTAACAAAATATTGCTTGAAAATGATGGAAATGAAAACACTATTGTTGCAGGAGACTTAAACCTCCCACAAGTTCAATGGGCGGGGGAAACAGTGGGTGGGGGAAAGGCTCAGAAGCTAGTAAATATTCTCGTTCGCGAAGGTGGGTTTTTCCAAGCCGTCAAAGAACCCACGAGAGGGAAAAATGTGTTAGATGTAGCCCTGTTTAGGCCACCTGCCCTCTTTGGAAACACAGAAATAACAGCAGGAATTAGTGACCACGACGCCGTATCCCTTGAACTGGAGTTGGGGGTACAAAAGGTCTCAAGTACCGAAACGAGAGCTATCGTCTGGCAGTACAAGAGGGGGGATAGGGAGGGTTTCATAAACTTTCTTAGGGAAAAATTCCCTGAATGGGTTGGCAACGGCTCAAGCGTGGAGGATATGTGGAAAAGGTTTAAGAATTTAATTTTCGAAGGGAAGGAAAAGTTCATCCGGCATAAGATACGGAAAAAATCCTGATCCCATGTATTATAATAAGAGGATTAAGTCTCTAAAAAGGAACTTAAGAAAACTACACAAAAATAAATGCAGATCGAAATCCAGCCTAAACCTATACCAAACTTGTCGTAATGAATTAGTGAAGGAAAAACGATTGGCATATGGTAATTATATTGAAAATACATTAAAATCCGATGTTAATGAATTTTACAAACATATAAGGTCTTGCAAGGATAGTCGTAGAAATATCAGGGAGGTCAAGAAAAGAAACGGGATTTCAACCAATGATGAAGAGGAAATAGCTAATGAGTTTAACTGTTGGTTCTCAAGTGTTTATCACAAAGAAACCAATACTATTGACGTAGAAAACAAAAAAATCGATACGACGAATTCAGTAGATAATACAAACTACGAAAACGCACAATTGTTTACAGTCAACGACAAAAACATTTTCAAAAAAATTAAGCAACTTGGTAATCGTAAATCTAAAGGCCCCGATAGCATCACAGGTGAGTTATTAAAACTAATTTCAGATGGAGTTGTACCCTATCTCAGAATTATTTTCAATGTATTGTTAAACAATAAAAGCTTGCCCAAAGATTGGAAAAGGGCGATTATAGTTCCCGTATACAAAAGTGGCAATAGAAATATGGTCCAAAATTACAGGCCTATCAGTTTAACATCAGTTGTGTGCAAATTAATGGAAAAACTGATAGCAGATTACCTTTTTGAATATTGGAACTCAAATGAGTGGTTAAGTACATATCAACATGGTTTTAGAAGAGGTTTCTCTTGTGAAACACAGTTGCTGACTCTATGTCAGGACATTGCAGAGGCAATCGATGAAGGCAGCACAGTTGACGCAGTTGTGATCGATTTTGCTAAAGCCTTCGATACCGTGCCCCATGACTTGCTGCTAAATAAACTTAGAAAAACTACTATCGATCGTAGAGTGGTAGAATGGGTTGAAGATTTTTTGACGTGCAGATCACAAACAGTCAAAATTGGCGAAAATTTCTCTGAGGAAGCAAAAGTCACCTCAGGAGTTCTTCAGGGTAGTGTGGTAGGCCCCTTGTTATTCCTAATATTTATAAATGATTTGCCAGTATCAATTAACTCAAGCATAAGATTATTTGCTGATGACTGCATAGTCTATCGTAAAATAAAAAATAGAAATGATGAGTACACGCTCCAAAAAGACCATGACCAAATTCAACGCTGGTCAAGTTTTAACAAAATAAAAATAAACAGCAATAAAAGTGTGCATATTCAATTTTCAAATAAAAGGGTAAGTGATAAAATTGACTATAATTTAAATGGAGACGTAATAGCCAAGTCAGATAGTTGCAAGTACAGTATTTGTATGTACCTGGGCGTCATGTTATCAAAGGATCTGGGATGGGGGCCCCACATAGAAAAGATAGCTGGGAGAGCGTTTAAAAACCTCCACTACGTATTGAGGAACATAAAAAAATGTCCGAAAAAGGTAAAAGAGCTGGCATATTTCACTACCGTTAGGCCAATGCTTGAGTATGCCACGAATGCCTGGGATCCCCATGATAAAGGAAAGGCAAAGAGCTTGGAAAAGGTCCAAAGGAAGGCAGCAAGGTACGTTTTGGGGAGACAAAAAATTACCGATAGTGTTAGCAGCATGTTAGAAGAATTGGGGTGGAGTCCACTGCAAGATAGAAGGAAAGTAAATAGGTTATTGGGAATTTTTAAATGCTACTCAAAACATCCAGCCTGGTTGGAATTGGAGAAGAGGCTGGAACCACCAAATTTTTTGGGAAAAAATGACCACCCGCTGAAACTAAAATTAAGGAGGCAAAAAACGAATGCTGCCAAATACTCCTTCTTAAATCGTGGGGTCCTGGAATGGAATGAATTACCAGAAGAACTCACAAAACCTTTACCAAGAAATGTAAATATTTTAAAAAAATTGTTACTCATAAAAAACAAGAAGAGTGTCTGATGTTGTATGT
This sequence comes from Pyrrhosoma nymphula, assembly GCA_963573305.1. Classification (NCBI taxonomy): domain Eukaryota; kingdom Metazoa; phylum Arthropoda; class Insecta; order Odonata; family Coenagrionidae; genus Pyrrhosoma; species Pyrrhosoma nymphula. The sequence goes on along the minus strand of OY754339.1, from coordinate 60,385,379 downwards.
AGGTATATGTATTTTTTAAACCTTATTATTAATTTTGTTTCAACCGAAACTAATGATATATTGCCACCAGACAATGTCTAATTGCAGTATCAGTGTAATAAATAAATAAATAAATAAATAAAAGAGGAAGTTTTAAATTTGAGATTCTTTAATACTTCATTATAACCCACTATTTTCTGTTTTGTGTGAAATGTGTTCCTGATTAGAAAAATACACTAAGAGTAGTAAAACATACCGTATATAATTTTCTTTTTCAGATAAATGTGTACGTGTCCCATACATGACAGGTAATGTCCCAAACGTGACATCACAATTAAAGGTAAGTTATATTTAACTGCAGGGATAGAAAGTAATATTAAAGCATCAGTCATTTGGAAAATATCATAATGAAAACATGAAAAAAATGCCAAATTATAACATAAAAAGTTAGCTGATTTTTGACAGTTAATAATGGATATTCAAAATGATGGTGGCCATACTTTGTCCCATACGTGACGGTAGAATTTTATTAAGTCACTGAGTCTATTTTCATTTCAATAGGAATCTAACTTCATAGTGAATTTTCTGAATGATCATGCCAAATCTTAAAATGGACCAAATTCGTATGTAACTTATTTTATTGTAATTAGGGTAACAAATTCAAATAAATACTGTGAGAAACTGTCCCATACGTGACAGTGGAATGCCCCTTTATTGGACGTACATATCACACACACACATCAGCATAAAAATGAAAACATACCTTGCTTCAGTAAATTTTGGCGATGTTCATCTAACTTGACTTGCGAAGGGTCAGGATAAAAGCAATGCACGTCCTACCTCGAGTCGCAGAAACGGCAAAAGTGACGATGGATTTTAAAGCGCTGCACCACTGAATATATAACCAAAATATTTAGGGAATATACATAAAAAATTAAACACAGATTTGACAATGTTGTTCGAATCCTGCGCAATTAAGTTATCGTTCTTCTTTTGTTGGACGCAGCGCCTCTATCGTAGCCAAGGAGGTTTAAATATACCAAGGAGGTATATTTAAACCTCCTTGATCGTAGACCTTGGTCGTTGAAACCCACACTTTTCAAAACCCCAAGTTTTCACTCGGGTTCCAGTATAATTTTTGAATCCCTTGAAATTTCTGGGTCATCATGTAGGTTTCTCCGGATGTACTTGCTTTCAAGGATCGTCTAATCCATCTCTTATTACAGTGTAATAATTAACGGTTAGAGCCGCGATTGCTCGAAAGATTCTTACGAATTCTTTGTGTAACTGGTAATACCTGATTTTCTATCACATGAGCCTTCATATGTTATGTGTATTTTTATGTATATCCTATTTAAATTACGATTTATATGTTACTTTTGTAACGCAGAGATATAATAATGATTATTATTTTAACATTATTACATATTTCCGTGACTTTTGCGACAGACAGAGGCTGTCACAGGTCAACGCGCATTGCTCAGAGCGGATGAGTATCCTCGGCTCAATGAATTTCGTTATACATCCGAAAGTTGTAGCTGTAAATGATGTAATGGATTCAAAAAGCCTTGATAATCTGGACTTAAAATTAATGGTTAATGTTAAATAAGTTTATTGTATAATCGCGCAACTAAAATTAGAAAACCGTGGATCACGAAGGAGATGATAAGGGAGATGGAGGAGAGAAGGAAATGGAAGAGCGTAAACTCAGAGCTAGGTAAGAGAAAATACTGAGAATTAAATAACAGGCTTAGAAGAGAAACAAAGAAAGCAAGGCAGGCATTGAATACTGAGGGCCATTAACCCTTTCGCGCCGGTGAACTTTTCTCGGAAATATCTTTAGTATCCTGGGCTTCATGGGAGACTCAGCTCATTTCTGTTAGGAGGCATTTTGAAGGGAATATCTTCTCCGGCGTACCGACCACACTCTTCCTTCTCTTCGGTCGGCAACTACAAACTGTAATTGCCGACTACAACTACTACGTGTAGTACAACTTGTAGTCTCGACCCTCCGTCTCATGAGCACACCCTCTCACAGCATGCGGGTTGCGGTCATGTTTTGTATGCGCAGTGGTTTTTTTAAACAATCATTCATTGCAAACGTGAGAAAATGGATGTCTGAAATGAATTCTCCATGTTTATTTGATCATTTTAAAATTTTAAATGAATTTATAGGTGTTATATTAACGATTTTAGGATATTAATCGGAAAATAATGGTTAATAGAAAGCTGAAGACAACTCCGTTAATATAAGAGCTAGAATGTCGCTTAAAATTTGAGAGCACATTGCAAAACACAAGCAGTTCATTTCAATGGTTAATGTTTTCGTTTTGTCAATGAATATTTATTTAGAAAATCCACTGCACATACAATTAGTGACGGCTGACACTTGCTGAGAGAATGACCGCTAAAGGGATCGAGGGTCGAGCGAACTCTGTTGTACCCTAGGGTTGCCTTGGACGCAACCACCCTTCCGGAGGGATGGAGAGGGGGGAGAGGGAAGGGTAGGAAGAAAGGCGCTCCAATGTTTTCCAGATGTTGACAACAAAGCGAGAAGAACACACGCGCTGGTTTCGAGGAAAAACCTTTCAAGGAATTTTCCAAAGCTTTCCTTGCTTAAGGGATGCGAGTTCATGTGATTAGTTGCGTTTGGAGAACCATAAACCGAACATCTCTTTGCCTTTCTGGAGCCTCTGTGACATTCCATTGGAAGTACATGATTATATTACAGTGGATCCCAACAGATCGTATTCACAAGATAAGCTCTGTGCGGAACAGAACGAGCACGTCGAGACCATCGAGATATTGAAGAATAGCAAAAGTCAACGGTAAGTATTCCATAAAATTGTATTTACTCTTAAGCCGTGTTCACACGATTAATGCTCTCACGCGAGTACATGCATGCACATATTTTTGAACATATTCAGCGAATTAGAACGTACTATTTCAAGGCCACGCGTCGACGCGCGCATTTACGCAATTTTGCGTGTTTACACGATACATTTTTCATGGTGAATGTGTTCACGCATCTACCCGCGCAGGTACATGCATCGTTTAAACACGGCTTTATATTTAGACATAATGTGATAACTCACATCAGTGAATGTAAAGGCTGTAATATTAATGAAATGTTATATCAATTCACAGGTGCTGTCAGGTGTACAAAATGGGCAGATGCTAGTTTGAAGGAAGTGGAAATAATAATTATGGAGTGGCTAAAACATGCCAAGTCCAGGGTGGAGAGGAGGAACAAAGATTGACCATGTATAAAATTAAAATAAAGTTTATTTTGGGAAACACTGTTTCTATGCCTTTATATTGAATAATAATTATATATGTAGGGCTTTGTAATATGAGCATCATCTGCAGAAAACGAAGGGCATCTTATGAAGATGGAAGTGTACCAACTACATTTGCCATTTAAATCTGAGTGGTTGTAGTGGAACATATTATTGGTGTTTCGAAATAAAAAAAACGGATGCTAATAATTTTCAGTCTCTGAAATATTTTCCCCTCTCAAGTTTCAACGTGCCCGTGACGTTGATTCTCGGAAACTTCGCACGTCGCAGCGACGTAACCGCCACTCCTGTGACGTTGCGGGACCGTCACATTGGTCGCAATGCGTCGTGCCTGCAACGTTGCGGGGCCGTCCACTGCTACTGGGGAAGGGAAGGGGAATTACAACGATATAACAGACAAGACGGGAAAGGTGATCGTAGAGCTGAAAGAGATCCAGGAGAGGTGGAAGGAGTATGTTGAAGAGCTGTATGGTAAAGAAATAAGGCTCAATATGTTAGATATAGAAAGGGAAGATGATATCGACAGATACGCAGGTATCCTAGATAGCGAAATCGAAAGAGCTCTACGAGACATGAAAAGGTATAAGGCGGTGGGAATAGATGACATACCTGCAGAGTTTTTAAAGAGTATGGGGAAGAACGAAAGAGAAAAACGTTTTGCGCTTATTCATAGGATTTATGAGGATGAAGTGTGGCCGGAAGACTTTGCGAAGACTGTACTAATTCTTATACCAAAAAAGAGTAAGGCAAAAACGTGCGAAGACTACAGGACAATAAGCTTAATATCTCACGCGGCCAAAGTAGTTCTGAGAATGATGAACAGAAGGCTAGAGAAGAAGGCAAATGAATACCTGGTTGACGATCAGTTCGGCTTTAGGAGAGGGACGGGAACACGAGACGCTATAGCGGCCCTATTGAAAATGCCCCACTGGTTTCCTATAGGAATTATGTGAATTCCTATAGGAATTACAGTTTCCTACAGGAACGGTGAAGCTTCCTATAGGAACATAAAATTTCCTATAGGTACAAGAAAGTTTCCTATAGGAACGAGAAATTTTCCTATAGGAATGATAAATTTTCCTATAGGACGAATATTTTCCTATAGGAACAAGAAATTTCCTATAGGAACAAAAAATTTTCCTATAGGAATGAGAAATTTTCCTATAGGACGACTATATTTTCCTATAGGAACGAGAAATTTTCCTTATAGGACGAATATTTTCCTATAGGAACGAGAAATTTCCTAAAGCACGAATATTTTCCTATAGGAATGACAAAATAACCCTCTATATTTATGAGAAATTTTCCTATACCATGAATATTTGACAATAATATTGACCTATAGGAATTAGCAATATTTCTATAGCACAATAAATATTTATTATAGGTACATTAAGAATGTTTCCCATAGTGCGAAAAATTCTAATTAATTCGAAATTAAAAAAAGAAAACATTTCATTTTATCAATGGTTCTGCATTCTCACAAATATAATGCATGCATCACCATACAAGACAAGTTTTTAATATATTTCATTTATAATTAAAACATTATCTTGTAAATAAAAATTTTTTAAGAAAAAGTTAGAAATTCATTAAAAAATGGTTCACCGGTATGGAACTCGCATAGTCAGTTCCATTCCAATTCCAGTGTAACGCGAACTATATCTGGCATAACACATGAAGTTCTTCTCCCTTTGTCATAGTCCGGCGTTTTACACGGGGCACGTACAATCTGATTTAAGTACGAACGTGCATTTCAAATTGCATGGTGTCGTGTTTACACGATGCATTACCCGCGCGGGTAGATGCGTAAATACAATCACCATCAAATTTTCACCGTGTAAACACTCCAAATTGCGCAAATGCGTTGATGCGTGGACAGAAAATAGCCCGTTCTAATTTGGTGAATGTGTTCACGCATCTGTCCAGCCACGTACTTGCGCGGGTAAATGCATCGTGTAAACACGGTAAGCCGTGAATTGCAAGAACGCATGCGTGAATGCATGAACGCGAGGTAGCAAAATAGCTTCTGCTCTAATTCGAAAATGATTTCACGCCCGATTGAGAAAAAATGCAGTTTGGAAGTTGTGCAATTTCTTGCCTGAGTAAAACGGCCTTATGACTCTGTAGGTGTGCAGCAATCCTCTTTCTCTCTCTCAACTTTGAGTTCTTTAATCACAAAATACACTACCCCTGAAATTGATTCAAGTAATATATATATTGATTGTTTGGGCAAATGCACGGTATTTGGACTGTAGCGTCCAGTAATTCCCGTCAAGTGCTTGTACCGCACTTTTTTCTGCGTAATCTTAGCATGCCAAAGTTATACTTATGAGATCGAGTACTCATCCAACTGAGTCAGTTGGTGTAATGGTCAGAGTCGACGACTCATCAACTGAAGGTCCCCGGGTCTAATCCTAACGGTGGCGTTTCTTTTTAAGGTGATGTATATGAGACTATTTTCATATGGGAAAATTATTTCCTATAGGAAAATTATTTCATATGGGAAAATTATTTCCTATAGGAAAATTTAGAGTTCCCATTGTCAAATTACTGTGGGAAAAAAAAATTCTTATAGGGCATTTTCAATAGGGGGTGATGAGGACGATAGTAGAAAGATACCTAGAGTATGGGCAGGATGTTTTTGCATGCTTCGTAGATTTCGAGAAGGCGTTTGATCGGGTGGATCGGGAAAGAAATTAGGGGTCGATTGGGACAGGCATCTGATTCGGAATTTATATATGAACCAGACGGCGCAGGTTAGGATAGCCAATGGAGAATCGGGATGGGCCACGATAGGACGGGGAGTGCGGCAGGGGTGCCCACGGTGCCCACTATCGCCTCTGCTTTTTAATAAGTATTCAGAAAAAACGGTAAGGGAGGCATGGAGGGAGGAGGAGGTAGGAATAAAGGTAGGAGGTGACCTGATAAAATCAGTGAGATTTGCAGATGATCAAGCATTGGTCAGTCAGTCGGCCTAGGGGTTACAGTCAATGGTGAATGCATTAGAGGTGCAGTGCGAAAAGTATGGGATGAGGATCAATCACAAGAAAACGAAAGTAATGAGATTTTCTAGAAGTAAGAAGGCGGGGCTGAATATAAGGGTGGGAGGGCAGAAGATAGAGCAGGTCGAGCAGTTTACGTATCTGGGTAGTATTTTGGAGGAGAATGGGTTTAGTGGTAAGGATATCAGATGCAGAATTGCCCTCGCTAAAGAAGCATTTTCGAAGAGAAGGGAATTGATGAGGGGGGGTCTGAGAAGAGACGTAAAGAAGAGGCTGGTGAAAACTTTAATATGGAGCATGGTGCTCTATGGGTCGGAAACTTGATCATTGCGAAGGGAGGATGTGCGTAGACTTGAGGCGTTTGAGATGTGGGTTTGGAGAAGGATGGAGAAGGTTAGCTGGATGGCGAGAAAGACGAACGAGGAGGTATTGGATATGGTCGGAGAGGAGAGGAAGCTTGAGGCAGAGGTTCGGAGAAGGCAGAGAAGATGGATGGATGAGGTTTTGAGAGGAGAGGGTCTGTTGAAGAGAGTGATAAGAGGGGAGAACACTGGGGAAGCGTGGAAGAGGATAGGAATTCTCGACGAAATAAGAGGAGGTAGAAGATATGAAGAATTGAAGAGGGATCTAATATCGCACCATCCTTAGGAGGGAAAGCGAGACAATGTCTATGAGGTTGGGATGCAGAATGGGGACTGTCCAAGAACCTACCAATCAGCTGGTGGAATACTTGAATGAAATGTATAATCGCAACTACACTGTTATAACATCACAAGTATCACGAACACACATAATAATCGCATTTGTTAAAATACGAAATTTATATTTATAAATATATATTATATATGGTCAATAATGGTAGCCTGAAATCTTGGCAATATTATGGGTTTCATGAGGTAACGTATGTAGGGTTTTATAGGGTTGCCAATTTTGGGTTTCATGAGGTTGCCTATACATAAGGTTACCATATTTTGAAACCCCAAAATGCGGACACCCTCAACGGAATTGATCATCACGCTCAAAGTACTGCCAAATGAAACATTATTCGTTCAATTATATACTGTCAAATAGCTATATTTCACGGCACGCCCCTCCCCCCCCCCCACCCAACGCCGCCACCCCCACCCAATGCCACCAACCCCCCTTACCCAGTAAACACAAAATGCTGTAGATGCGCATCTGATGCGCTGCGTGGTAGCGCTGCAGCTATCACGAAGGCGCTTCTGCAGCGCGCCTATCACTCCTAAACTTCCCTTTTTTGAATGTCGAATGCGCTGCTAACGAGTGTCAGGGGCGCTGCACAAGCGCGTCAAGAGCGCTGCACAAGCGTGTCATGATCGCTTCAACCTGCAAAAAATAATTTACTCAAGGACTGAAGGTAGATGGTGTCTCCGAACTGCATAGGATAGGATTCACTTCATTTACGCATCTACCTACGGTCAACCTCACATCTATCTTCGTTAAGCCTATCGCGCAACTACCTACGCCATTTCCAACCCTCAACTGATAGATGTGTTTCTTGAAAGTTGTATATATACGGCCATTCCCGTGCGTAAATGTGTTTGCGAGAACTAACTTTTAAATATCAATGCCGGATAGTTTATGGAAACGTACCATCCAATCACGATATCAGTTTTCAGGCATTAATTAATTGAAACCTATGTTGCCACATAAAATGAAAACAAAGCCAATATTAATAAGAATAAACAAGATGTTTTCCAAATGCACACGTTTTTTTACATTTCAATGAAGACGTAACTTACTCGCGCAAATGTTACGAACGTGAATATGCATGTATACGGGTCAATCCATTAATAGTGGTCCAGAGGTGGTTGCTTGATGATTTTAAATATTTTTTTATATTTTTACCATACAAACTACCATTTATTGTGAATAAAAATATGTCATTATTTTATTTTTTTAAATTTTATTTTCCTGATAGTGGCCATTTTTATGCTAACGAAACACCGATTTTAGGCGATTTCAGTGTTCTGCAGTAAAGCAAATATCTCCAATTCTGTGTATCCTAGAACAATCAAACAAAAACCAATCGATTCAGTAAATAATGAACTTAAATACAGGTTAGGTGATGTATCGACCTAAAATTAAGTCTAGGGCCCAAATATTGCTTTTGTTTCATAAAGTTTTGTTTCAAATATAGTTTTCATCACTTGACTAAAAAAATCAATTTTTACCATTTTTTTTACATATATGTAAAAAAATTGTAATAAGGAAGGAAGGCAAGATACTTAATGTTTGTAATTTTTTTATTTGAAAGGTATAAAGCCATGCTTTAAGTTTGCAGAATTTTAAGCTGTGGACTTCAGAGGTTTTTTTATTAAATTTTTTTAAAGTTCTTGATTTTTCAAATTTTCCTAAGTTTAATGCCCATTATCTTTGTTGGGCATAAAAATAAAAATTTGAAATTTGGCCCATTTACAGTCCTTTAGATGAGGAATAACCAGTAAAAATTTTGTTTTGTGGACTCAACTATTTATAAAGATATTAAACATTGAAAAGTACCAACAAGTATCAACACGGCACCATTTAGCTCTTAAGTAATGCTTGATGCCTTTAAAATCATTATCATAACTCATTAATCAGTTTTTAACCTCATTTTACAAGTTATTCATTATAAAGTAAACATTTGGTATAGTAAACTTAAGCCAAAATGTAAATGCAGGCCTTAGAATACAAAGAATATTTGGGAATTCAAAGAAACTTACCCATATATTAAAATTGGTCATTCCATAACTATATACCAAATGTTTACTTTATAATGAATACCATACAATTGTATGGTAAAAATCGCCAAGCAACAAATTTAACTTTTTCTGGATCACTTAATATGGATTGAACCATACTCAATGTTACGAATGTGGAAATGAGAAAACTGATGAATGTACCAATAAAAGCATAACAATAATTTAGTGTACAACGGAAATTAATTACACAAAGCTATCAATGAAGTGTTGTTACTGGCAGAACCCAAGTCTCTCCGATTCGTGTCAAAGCTTTCCCATTTATGCCAAATTTTCGGTCTAAGAATGAACCACAGGCTAAACATGTTACTGTATATCAAGAATATATTTCATTAAATAAAAAAACAAAGGATACACATAGTAAATGTTTAAAGAATGAGTATTCATATCTTCCTCTTTCGATTGAGACTTTCACCATCTCCCCTTATTCAAAAGACTACCTGCAGCGCTGTGGCAGTGCGTCCACAACTTGCGGCTGCTGCACGTCAAACACGAGCAGCGAATGCGCATTAGATGCGTTTCTCGATAATTCGCTCTATGAGAGCGCTGCTGAGATGCTTCAGTTGACATGTGCTGCACCTGCAGCGCTGACATCCTTGTAAAGCGCTGCTGCAGCCATGTGTGTTTACTGGGTAACCGCCATCGCCCCAACCACCTTCGTCTATAGCCCTAAATCGAAAGCGCCCTAACAGATTGCTGACGGTATAGTTCGATAAACGATATAAAAATACATAACTATTTGGTGATACGAGATGAAACCAAAAATCAAAAGATCTTACTTCCCAAAAACGAAAAATCTGGACATTAGCAGAAGTCGTACAAATGTACGCGGACGCTACATTAGAAGTCGAAAATACGGACATGTCTGCATAAATGAGGACGTATGGTACCTATATAGGCCCGAAATTGGCTGCTTGATAGGCTTTTTGGCCATTTATTGGTTCTCATCTCATTACTAACATTCAGTCAACTGGGACTGCTGAATTCCCAGTGTAGGCCAATTTTGTTTGGCTACTTGAGACTCAATTTGTGTAACTATGTGGCACACAGTACAAACATTTATGGAACGCCAAAATGACACATTGGGCCAGCATCGTAACCAATGTCGGCAATTGGAGTTGACAATGCAACCTTAAGACAATAAGTTTCTCAATGTCGGCTTTGAGTCGGTTTAGGATCACTGACTTTGCCACACACAAAACCATCATCAGTCCGATAGTTGATGCTACCCGAGTAGTGATACGCAACAGAATATTCCTTACCTGCATCACATCACATTAGAAAGTCATTATATAGATTATTCCCTGAATTAATTATTCTATAAAGATATATTATTCTACATTCATAGAATATTCTTAAATGTCTCGCATAAAAATATCCCTTCGTGAATCATTGTAGATTATTCCTTGAATATTTTTTTATGATTCGCTAAGGCAATATTCTTATGCGATCCATTTAAAAATATTCCTCGAATATTCTACAATCATTCACAAAGGGATATTCTTATGCGATCCATTTAAGAATATTCGGGACATTTTCGAAACAGAATATACCTTAGAGAATCATTGTAGAATATTCTATAAATATTCTTTAATTGTTTGCATAAGAATATACCGTAGCAAATCATTGTAGAATATTTAAAAGAAATGGTTGACACATTTGTTTACACACATCCACCCAGAAGGGAACTACCTTAATTGGTGGCACAAAATCTGAACACCTGTGTTATTAAAAGTGAGTGAGGATATAGTGTTAGGAGAGCGTGGCCAAAGGATATTTTTCCATTAATAATTATGATTCCATGTTTTCCTGGCGGAAAATCAAGTTTATCAAGGAGGTTGTGACATAAGAAGGTTTTCTAAGGGGGCAATCAAATAATTTTTCATGATTTAATTGCCTCCCAGAAGATCCTGGACATAGTACTCTTTTTTTTGGTACTTCAAGTGAGCTTAAACGACCTATATGGCCATTTCATGCACCCTATTCTCCAAGCCTCTTTATCCCTCCCTCTCATCTGCTATTTTTTAATACACATGGCAACCTGTTTCATCCAATTTTCAGTGGACCTCCTCCTTTCCTCTATCTAAATGATTGCCAATCAACACTTGACTTGAGGCATTAGCCACCCATTTTGGTGCCCTTGCATTTTAGTTGTCCTACACAAAATTCGCAATCAAAATTGACCTCTTAAACCACTTTATAAAGTCTTGTGTGCATGTAGTAAATTGGTCACTGGCATGGGATGTTTCTTCATAAACCAACTATTGAGTGTGATCTGTTAGGTTTATTAGAACACTAGCAGGTGGCCACAAGAGTGCATACTTTGGTTGAATTGGAATGCTTTGTATTGGACTATTAATCGGGCATTGAGTTTACCCCTGGCATGGGCTTGACCTCCTGTCAATCAATCAACACCTTTTCCCTTCCATTCCATATTTATGCAAGTACGGTAGTTTATGACTTTTGGAGACATTCATTTCATTAATAGTCAAGCCACAAGAGCTCATCGCTTTGTTCATCAGTCAAATCATGGAGATTTCATCAATATTTCAGGGAGGTGGCAATTTCAAAGAGTTTTCCGGTTTTCAAGGAGGGGTGACCAACCAGTTATGAATAGGGAAGAGAGAAAGTACTTAACAAAAGGATCATCCCCTGAATCATTGCCAAAATGTTAAAGATCATAGCCACCAATCTACTGGTTAACTGCTGAGAAATTTCATCAAGCCATATGAATATCTCTCGGAAGGGCATATGAATAATTTGGAAATTACATGCATCAATATTATAAATCATGCTAACAACAAAATTAAGTGAAAGTACTTATGGAAGATAATTTCCTGACATTCCACGTCATCTCCATACCATTGTGATACAATTTGAATGTTGAATATACATTTCACAATTTTCACTTTACCAATATTTCATCAGTTAATTTCAGCCTTCGTCATCAGGGTTCAATTAAATTCAATTTAGTCCAAAGCCTAAAATCCTTCACAATGTGAAAATAGCATTAACTGAAACCAAATTACATATTTTATCATTTTTTTCAAATATAAAAATGCAAGGCAAAGTAAGGCAATGCAAACATTACATTCCAAATTCCCTTGAGAGTTAGACCACATTGACTTAGAAATTTGCCAAAATTTTTAAAATCCAATACATATCTCCATAAATACACTTTCACAATGAAAATCTGGTGAAATTTTATAGAAAAACTGTACTTTGAAATTTTAATGACCATAAGTCACAAATTCTCTGGAGGACCTAAAAATCATTATGAAGAACCTAATTAGTTTGGCAGTAATGATTTTAGCCAGCAAGTCTGGCTCTTTGACAAAAACGTGGCTTTATGTTGCACACCAAGAAGCCAATCTACACTCTAAAATAATTACACTCGGGTAGCACATAATGTATTTATATGCGACAACATGATAGTCTGTATATACAAAAAAATATAGTACGCATGTATTCATTTTATAATCACAAGCACTCCTTGTACACTGAAAAAAACAAGGGGAGGTGATTTTTATCTATTTTTAAAAGTAATTTTCAACGCGCGTCTCCATGAAATTGTAAAACTCCCATGCAGATTAAAGAAATACAATGTACAATGAATTAATTTACTATTATTTTACAAAATCAACAATCCAATACCCACTTCCCATTGGAACATATGTACAAAATAAAATAAAACATATACAAACAATTTTTTTCATAATTTCTGAGCGAATACTAACAAGGAAAAAACTACAGATTCACCACAGCCCGAATATTTGATGTGATGGCACCAATCCAGTCACTATGAATTAGGCACCTTAATACAATTTCAAAATAACTTACTCTGTTCACTTGAGTAACATATTCACTAGAAAAGATAATTTTAACCAATGAACTACACAGTCTCTCAAATCAGATAAGAAGCTTTTGCAAAACTAGAGGTGACACTTCGATGAGAAAAATTGCCAGCCACATCATATACCAAGTCTCTTGACCCTCCTATTACAAATGTATCGCACATCACATTTCAGTGAGTCCTGTAAAGGTGGTGTACACAAATAACCATTCATAGCAACATTTACACAAACATCATACACTGAAAACAACCACTTCAAATTGAACTGACAGGAGATCATATTTCACACATTCTTCCCATTTTCCTTACCACACAATGCACTCAAAATCTTCAATGCAATGAGAAATAGGGCTAGAGAAACATCCTATTAAATGATATAGACTTACAGTACCAATAATTCCACCGGTGAAAGTCGTAATTATATTACGAATGCTATTTTATGATTTTTCAACGAATGACACACACAACCTTGAATGATGGATCATTAAAAAAAATATAATTTGAAACCTGGAGAGAATAAAAAAATAGGGATAAGGTAACCCATATCAATTTAAATAGAGAAAGCCACAATCTTGAGAAAATGCCACCCCAGTGAATAAATAAAATTTTAAAATTTTCCACTCTCCGATGATGTTCTAATTACCAGAATCACATTCACAACCGATTAAAAATACAAGCACCAATGTTTACAGGTAATCTCATTCGCTAGTTGCTGACTGCTACATCCTCAACTTTTAAAACAGCAGTTAAACATCAAAGGAAACAACATCAATAACAGGATCTTCCAATGCCCACATCTAAGATGACCTTCTCTTAACTGTTCACAGCACGTCACTAGTAGTGCAAACTTGACTGCGGATGGTATTGATTCTCTGGATATGCGGGGGGCTGAAAAAAAAATAAGAATGCAGTGATATAATGTCGTCCATAGGCACTCGGTTTCAAAAAGCAGTGCTAGGTGTGTCCTTATTAGTGGTTAACCACAAATATTGCTTTCTTTAGGGTCTTTGTCAATCACACTTCCAAGAGGTTCCACTTCGAAAATATTAGTCCAAACACATACGGAACGCCACCTTTTCATTTTCGCATAGTTTAAAAAAATATGGCTTTCACCTATGGCATACCTTAGCTATTAAAAAAAATTAAAATCGAGTTACGAAATACGCTGATTTTTCAACAAATGTTTATTATAATGTACACTTTACAGCCGTATGGGATGACTCCAGCACCATTAACACATTTTGACTTTGAATACTGCAGCAATATACAAATAACTTGAAAAATAAAATAAAATGGTTGCCAATTTTACTACCATTCAGTGCCCAGTAGGAATTCACTTTTCATTAACTGTTTTTAGAGAAAATTGGATTTAAATTACTTTGAAAAATACTAGTTTTATCCATGTTTCATCCATTCCTGCATTTTACAGTGCATAATTTCAGGTTCCATTTGCTAAATAAAATAGTAATGAAAGGGATGACTATGTCGATCATATCAAACAAAGGGCACATACATATTTGCATAAGTAGCCAGTACACATGTGAATAAAATGGTTCTTGAGGCAATTGCACCATAAAAGGACTTACATGTAATGTTATATTCATGCTGTGTCTCCATGTAGAAATATTTGTCATTTGTTTGATATGAAAAATAAAATCATGCCTATCCACAATATTTTTTTAATCATATTGAATTGAGCTTCATGGGGTTGAATGCAAGAATGGGTGAAACATTGGATAAAAGAGTATTTTCTGTCAAATATAAGTTCCATTTTTGCAAAAATAATAACAGTTAAAATTAAGTAAATTTTCCAAGGAAACTGAATTGTGACAAAATGTATGCACCCTCCTATCTCATTTTTTTAGTAATTACTAAATGACGAAATAATTGAAGATAACCTGTGTTAATTTAACAGAAATGGCACTGCATTCAGCTCATACGGCTGAACAAAGTGTTCATTAAAACATTTTCATCAAATTAACTGCACTTTTGTATCTAACTTACTAGTTTTTCAATACTTAAGGTATCCCATCATTGGAAGCAGTTTTTTTTGAAACGATACCAACAAAACAGTGGAACTATGTATTTGTTTTGATTCACGGAGCCAAGGTGGAACCTATTTCAGTCACATCATGGTGGAACCACCTAATCCCAATACTGAAGCCATGTCCCATGTGGCACAATTATCACTGATAGTTTCTCTTGGATGACGGCCTCCACTAAAAATTACATCGTGTGACACACGAGTCACATGATTTCTCCTGCAAAATTATCTGCGAGACTGATTTTAGGATCAATACAATTTTTTTGTAAGAGATTTGATCCAACTACTGACCATAAATAAGGAAGGAGACTCAGTACTACATGTGGGAAGGACTAGAACAAATGACAACATCTCATTTGTATGATAAGCAATTAATATCAACTTCTATTTTCATCCATTCACCATCACTCCTAAAGACTTAAGATTTGGCTAAGTACTCCATGCACAAGCAAAGAAGCAACATTTTGTAGTTCTGCCTGCAGCATCTATACTAATTACTGTATATCATTGAGTATTAAATCAATTTTAGCAAAGTTGGTCTTATTTTGGGGCCAAAAATATTGGCTAAAATCCATGACTTGAATATTAGTCAACGTGAAAAATTGCTTGATCTCCTTGTTTTGTCATAGGAAAATTGAATCGCTTAAGGCTCATGAATGATTATATAAGCCAAGAGCTAAAAACATAGAAAAAAAGAAACAAAATTTCAATAAATTTATCGATAATATCTTCAAGTGTAACAAAATCGGCCGTGTATATGTCTACAGAGTCCTTCGACAAAACTGTCAGAAGTAGTGACTGGGCACAGTTATATCATCACCATCACCTTGATTGAGGGCATCTTCATCTTCTGCACTGTCAGCCATGGCTACCACCACACCCGTAGTGTTGACAGTTGTAGCGCAGGAGGAAACACAATAGGTCGGCAATGAGAGATTTAATGCTGGATTGTAATGTAAAATGTTGCCATGACAAGAAGTATGAACTCCAGAGTGATTTTGCGTACACAGATATCTTAACATCTGCCGATGAGGATAAAGAAAGCGGAGTATGAGAAGAATATATTAGTGATTTTTTGAAATATTTTGCATCACAGACTCCGACACGCTGAAGTCAATAAAAACCTACCATGTGCGCAGATGGTTGTAGAAATGTGAATATTTGCCGGAAGAGAAGGAATTTAGAAATATTTGGGACTCAGGCAGAAATATATAAAATGGGATCCATGGAGCTAGTAGGGAGTGTTGACTGGCTCATTGTCAGTAGCCCATCTGAGTGTTGGCAAGCATAAAAGCCAGGAAATTTCCAATTTTGTGAAAAGAAGTCAATATGCTTCCATTTCAGCTCATTATTATGTTCAATATTCAGAATATTTTGTCATTTCTCTAAAAAGTTCTTTTCACTGACGGCATACAAAAAATTCACATCGATTAGTATATTTATAGATCAGTATCTTCCTGTACCTGACAATCCTGTAAATCAGTGAAACGAATCTTACAAATAAAATTTATAGAAAAGTACTAAGTATTTTAATTAATAGTGAAGCCTACCACTGTCAAGTTTATTTACGGAGATTTATGGCCCAGCGTCACCCGTAGCTAATTGGGAAATTCTCATGTTTCCTTTTTTTTGCGATATTTGTGCAGTAAGATTAACCTTGTGGAATGCATTATCATTGCAACATGGAAGTATCAAGTGTATTCGTCAGTGGTAGGTCATAATATGAAACTTAGAACGTAATTCTAACACATTTCTCCACCAAGTTTCTCAGTAGCTCATCAGAAATAGAGATACGTATGGTTTTATGCAGCCAATACCCAGAAACATTACGCCCAAAAAGTCACCTTAATTAGTGACTCAAGGATAAGCAGAAGTTCGGTTTTGATTGACCGGAAATAGGAAGACATTTTTCTACTTGTACTCGAGTATATATGGTATGTGGAGTGAGGAGGCAATATGTGCCTATTACAATTGGTCGACAACAAATTTCACCTTGAAGATCGCAACGATTTCCTCCCAGGATTCCTCACACCAAGGGAATGCAAGATTATAGTTTCTGTGAGAAATAATGTGTGTGACACATCATTACAGAGAAATTATCACAGAAACTTACGCCGTGGGACATGGCCTTGTGCAATTATGCCAGCAGAACTTATTTCAGCCTACAGCGATTCCACAACTAACCACTGAATTATGTTTAACAAAGTCCTTAAAATGGCACTTCACACTGAAATGCTAATTAAATATAACAAAATATTGGAGTGAAATCACAAAGCACAGGTGATTCATAGCAAAGGCAACTCAAAACCCTTGAGCCACTTGACATAAATGCTGATCTCTACGTGCAAAATTAGCAAATAAATTTCCAAAATAGATAGAATAAAAAAATAGTGGTACCATAAAGTTAGTATGGAATGACACATGCGACACTATACTAAGAAGTAAATACCCTTGAATATACCATGAATAGAAATTAAAGGTGGAAGTGGAGCTGAGATGGAAAACTTAACATTCACATACATATTCTAAGACTCTGCTCAATAAGTAATATGACACAGTACTTTGACTACATGTTTAGCATTGAAAAATGTAATTAGTTCCAAGATGTCACACCAAATAATCAAATGAAAAATCATTTAAATGGAATTAAATTTTTACACATAGGATGCATTTTTATGGTAAAAAAAGATATACAAGTACCATTTGGGTACACAGATGGATTCGGTCTAGTTTTCCTTTGCTGAAACTCTTGTGGGGTATAATCATACAGCAAAGTTTAAATAAGATTGTAAAACATTAAATGAATAATATAATTAAGACCAAAGTTTGAGGCCCTCATTGAATGATATGCCTGAGACGACAACCCAAGTGATAGGAGAAGCTTAGTGGAAATCCGGAAATATTTAAACAGATCAATAAATTAAAACCAATTTTAGATGAGCAAGAAAATTGTCAGCAATATCTTAGATGACACCCGCTATATTGCAAAAACCTACCCACTGTATCTATCCTACATAATTAGAATGATTTAATCACTTCTCCCCTAAAGTTATTCTGACTAAATAAAATTATTATGAGAATATCAAATAAATAGGTACTCAGCTAAAAACATAATTTTAAAATGAATAGGTACACACAAGATAATGTACATTAAAAAAATAATTCCATGTTGTTCCATTTATAATATGAGCAATTAAAATGTGAATGCATTAATTTCCAGCAAGCACATGACTGACCAATAAAATTAATGCAATATAGTTATTATGCATATTCTTAATTTTATTATTAGTATTACTTGTTAATAATAATTTGTATTAATACTTAGAATTTCTTTCATTGCCACATTTACATTTATACCTACAACTTCACACTCTGGATCCATTAAAAATAATCATATAACTTAACAGCAGTGTACCTGACAATCCAAGTCAAAACTAACACTGCTAAAAAACTACATAAAATTTGCACTATTGACATAAGTGCACAACTAATAATCATTATCTGCCACCACAATTTATCCCACATATACAAAATTATGGCCGTAAAAAGTAGAAAATTCCCACATCACTTTAACCACAATAACTATGTATAAATACTTTCAGACTAAGATAAAGACTTACTCACAAGAATCAATCCCAAAGAAATAAAATAAATACCTACATGAAACAATTTTTTCAATTCCCAAAACTCCAACATTCAACTAAATTTTGCACCTATGAATAAATTAAAATCTCATCGATTGAAGCGGTCGGGGTAAGATAGTGCAAAGCAACATTTTGGCTGTATTGACAAGCGAAGATGATTTAGTTCGGTTAAAATCAAATTTCTAAAAATTATTTCCTCCAAAATATCTAAATAAGGAAGATTTTTCTCTTGTCAAAATAGAGACCACATTCAAATTCTATCATGAAGTAAATATAACAATATGCATTAATGGAAAAAAAACTTTCTTCCATGACTGAACTTCCCAATAATTAACTATACGTGCATGCTTGAGGCTTCAACTTGACTTAATTGTTCTACCCTCTAGACTGAAAATATCTTCACAATCAAAGGGTTTTTGCATGTTTTAGGGCTGTGCAAGCAGGGATTTTTTAAGTCGAGCGAGATCGAGCAAGAATTTGAAAAAAATCTTGAATCTCGAGCGAGATTCGAGCGCACTGAAATTGTAGTACAGATTGTAATCTATGTACTAATTTTGTACTTACACAAATATAAGTTTAAGCTTAGGCATTGTTAACCAAATTCTGTTGAGAGTAACTTTAACATTTAGTTTTGGAGATCAACATCTACGTGGAATCATTAGGATGAAGGTATCCTGTATTTATGCGATGACAGGTCTTCATCAAATTATGTATGCACCGCTACTTTTACCACCAAAATTTATAAACGTCTTTGATTATAAATACCATCAACTAATTCCTAAGTATAATGGCCGCACCCCATGTTTTAACCAGGTATCTTTTTATTTGCTGGGCCTATATTCACATAAATACTTTCTAAATAAAATAACATAACAGGATTTCAAACTTGAGCTTGGTCTTTATTAAATTATTACATAAATGAAAACAATCTTACACACAACATGGATTTTCAGGTTTTTATTTAAGAAACATAAGCCAACTGTTTCAGCCTCAAAGATCAATACAAAACGTATGTCCACAACCTGAGATCATGAATTAGCTATCCACAACACGTAACTAACAAGATTAAAAGAAAAAATTTATCTAGATCTTATGAAATAATAGTAGGGCCTAGCCGTCAACTTAAAACAAACACAACCTGGATTTTCAGGTATTTATTTAAGAAAAATAAGAAAAGTGTTTCACCCTCAATGATCAAGCCAAAACATATGTTCACTAGGTACCTGACATCCTGAACTTGCTATCCTAGACATGTAACTAACAAGATAAAAATTTTATGTAGATCTTATCAAATTATACTAGGGCCTAGCCGCCTACTAAAAACAAAAACTCAACCTGGATCTTCAGGTTTTTTTTAAAGAAACATAGGAAAAATGATTCACCCTCAAAGATTAAGAAAAACAGTGTGTTCACTATCTGAGATTTTTCCACAAATTATAACTGTGAGGGTCAATATAAATATTACTTTACTACGTCGCGTTATTCAGAGATGAGCGGGAAAGGCATTTCAGGTTTCGAGACGGGACGGGAAAAAAATTTTCTTGATGATTTCGGGACGGGAATCGGGAAAGAGCCTTCTTGCTTCCTCCACCTCCCCAGCATTAGCATCACACAAAAATAAATAAAACTGTACATCAATAGATTAAAAAAAGTGTAGGCAATAACTTTATAGGAAGAGTTTTTTTTACATAATATGACACATCAAAAACCTATAGCGCAAAAATAAAAAGTTTCAAAGTAAAAAACCAACTTTTTCCTCTTATTTCTTCATTGACTTCCCTAGGTGTAGATAAAGATGCAGCCACGCTTCGTTTACCGCAAATGATGCGTTTCTGAGAGTCTTTGATGATAATAAAATTTGCGATAGATCGGATATGTAACCATGGTTAACATATAGATGTATCCCAAGTAATTGGGAAATCATGCATCGCATTTCCAATCAACCCTATTCATTTCAATTGTATATACTTTTCGCTGCTTTTATTAAAGACTTGCATATGCATTTAGCTACGAAAATTCACCATTTAAAATATTTTGTAATAGAAGGCACTCGGTAAAAGTTTGCTGATACATGTAAGAATTTTTAACAAAATCTATCAGCTGGTTTTTGAGATATTTGTTGTTTAACTTTTAAATAATTGATTTTTTAATTTTTTTATTTCCTTTCTTTTTGTTTTTTTTATTTAGAAAAATATTCCCAGTACAACAGTTTAGTGCTTTAACATCTTTTTTAAATATTTTTATTGTAAAATCAGTAATGAGGAATGCTCATTTTTAACCAAATTGTGCACTGCTGCTGCAGGGGTTACTCTGATGATTTTTTCACGTGAATCTAAGGAGGGCATAATCATTCTACGTACCTTGTGATGGAGAGAAATGAGTTAAAAAATACCAGTAAAATTTCTTTTTAATTCATCTCGCTGTTATTGAGAAAATAAATAATTTTTATGTTTAAAAATCATTGTTTTTCATGGCATCGTTTCTCCGTTAATTCCCCATGTAACCCATTCCATCCATTTTTATACATTACATATGTTAATGTTAGATTTATAACGTTGTTACATACCCCTGCGCTATTGTTGTTAATAGGGAAGTTATAACCGTTTCAGCGCATGCGTGCATTCTCCTTTCGTCACTGACCCTGATATTTCAGAAGTTATGCAAAATTTAGGACAGCTTTGCACAGGTACTATGGGATACAAAAGTTGGTTTCATGATACGACAAATGCTTTGATCCTGAGAGAAAATTACGCTAACTTCTACAATTTCAAAAGGAATATTATAGATTCACTTTTGTATCATTTGTACTAATCGTAAATGCGCTAAACGATGCGTGATTGCTTTAGATTTCAAGGCCGGAAGTCGGAAAAGCAAAAAAAAATACATTTCCTGAAACAATATTTTCAGGAAAGATCTTTTCCATCTCGAACTTGGGGAAGGACAAAAACTTCGGGAAATAACAAAGTTTCGGGATCCCGCTCATCCCTAATTATAATGCAAGGCCCCGCAAAATTACGTCCACCACGACGGAGATCTCGAGTCATCTCGAGACAAGCTTGAGACTCGTTTTTCGAGCATATTGAGATCGAGCGAGATTCGTGCAGTGCTTTTATTTTGCTCTAATCTCGAAAAGTCGAGACTCGCACAGCCCTAGCATGTTTATAAAAAGAATTGTGGTAATTAATGCATTTTTCTTAAATTAAGGAAACATACAATCATTAAATTTCTGACATGATCTGTGCTTTAGAACTTCATGTTTATCAATTATGTCTATCTGTAGTGTACAACCATATCCCACGAAAAATGAATTTGACAAACACATACATATCTAGGAAATTTGAGCAAGAAATGGCTATCATTTTTGTATCAGCGGAAATGTGAGATCTTTTCCTTAATAATGAGGCCATATTCATTCAATTTTACATGCAGTGATATGTCAGTCAAATTGTACAACATTTAATCCAATGTTTCTTTTACTTGAAAAGAAATTGTGATCTGATGATGCCATTTTCCGATGCTACTGTAATAGACAAGGTAACACAAGAGATAATGATAGGAACTATCTTATCCCAAAATTTTCAATTCAGGGTCTCAGCTGTCCCTAAGTCTCCTTTTGATTTTGAGGGAAAGAAAACAGGCAACATAAATGGCATAAAAAGGTAACCTATACGATAAATGCTAATATCAGAATGTCACAGCATCAGCAAGCATGAAAACTAAAGCCCATACAAGTAAAAAAAATTGTGCACTGAACAACCACAGGAATAGGTACCACAACCCAGATACATACATATTTTAAGTGTAGACACGGAGGAAATAATTAAAGATAAAAACACCAACACCACAGGTTAAGACCCATGACATTACAAAAGACAACTCTACAGAATACAAATGTGGCATTTTGCCCGGGTAGAAAGTTGAACAAGTATAAAAATTGACATTAGGCAGTGTAATGACAGAGAAAAAAGTAATCAACAGAAATATGCTGTTAAATTACTCAATGTTGGAAAGGGCAAATTATGTAATGAGAAGGGATGCATAAAGGTAATAATAAGGAACTGATATGAAATGCTATGAGCAAATTACATGAATAAAGGTAAAGAAAAAGCCATAATAAGTAAACTATTTTTTTTAAAGTATACCATATTCATAGGAAGTATATTATTACTGATTATTGTTGAAACGGTTGATTTACAGAGGTAAAAGAACAGAAATCAATGAAGATTATTCACACCTTAGCCCTTTCCAAAATGAATTTTGAATGAAAACTGGACCAAAATGGCATACAAATTTGAGAAATACTTTTTGTGAGTTAGATAACATAAAAAATAATTTTGGAGTTAAATCTGGATTTTAATTAATTATTTTTCCATACAACCATCATCAGTGGGTCACAGGCATACTTAATTTTAATAAAGGTGAATACACCTTTCATTACAAGTTTTACTGAATGTATGTCAGGTACACCAAACTACTGCCTTCTATATTACATCATTCTACAAAGCAAAATTGGTAGCTTTCACTAGACATGAGTCTCGGAGCATTCAAAATGCCAGAATAAATTGACAGAGATCAAGTTTCTTTCCCAGTGATTTCTACAAGGGACCAGGTACCTACTCATAAAATTATATGGATTGGGTTCAACACATTCAATGCGGGTCACGAATTTAAGGAAGACCCTAGAATCAGATCCCATTTTTTAAGGTGGCTGGAGCGATTTTTGTTAAAATACAGATTTGAGTGAAACTTTGCATACGTGTCCTTATTTGTAATATCTATCGATAAAAGTGAAAAAAACTGTATGCTACCGATTTGGTTTCCTGGCAATTCAATGATATTTTAACAAGTACTCTTATGGCACACGGCATATATTGTGAAAAAAATCGATTACGTATATACAGATTATCTCTTAAATGCGAAATAAGAAGTTTCATATTATTATAATTGCTACTAAGAAATATCAAGGTATCATTCCGAGTAAAAATAGCGTATTTAGATATGATTTTCTCGTAAATTTCGAATTTCGCGCCGAAAATCCAAGTCAAAACAATACTTTAATTGAAGCAAATTTTTTAAATGTAACACTTGCATCATATTCACTACTGCATTTATGGTTATTTCCAACGTATAAACTTGTACTTGAGTGAAATGTGGTCCAAGAATATTTTTTTTTGACTTACTTGAAAAATTATTAGAATGTACCTTCAACGATTCACGATTACCGCTCCAGCCACCTTAAAGGACCTAAAGTTTAGAGGACCGCATCAATTGACATGGCCTCATAGATATCTTGGATGGGACCACGTCAATAGACGTTCTCTGTGCTGAATGTGTTAAATGGCTGTTGTGATACTATCAGCATTTGAATCACCGAATCGCTAACCACGAGTTAAGTGCACCACCCACTTGAGTACCATGCCCAATCAAAAATAAATATGCACCTCCATATATAATTGACATATTATTCAAATTTATTACAACGTATGCTGAAGCAACCACTTCATTAGTATGCAAAGGTAACTAATGAATGAATATATGCGGAAACAAACAGCAGCAGCAGTCTTTTTATCCTCAATAATAGGTAATGGAGCACATATTTTAGATACATGAAAATATGTAACTCTAAATTCTTTCAAGATGTTTTCAGCATCAACACAAAGTCCTGCACCTCAGCAAAGCATATATAGGCATTATTTTCATCCATTTCTACACTTAAGGCAGCATTGCCTAATCTCCCACCTCATGGATTGATGCATTTTCCTCCCATTCGTAGGATTAATAAGAATTTATGAAATATTCTTCCCAATGTAATCACACACAACATTTTACAATTTTTGTTTCCTGCAAATTTCTTCTAATATCACACAATATGCTAACTTCTCTCGACATTTCATAATTGGTACATGAAGGTAAATGATATGATGTGATTGACTGATGAGCTAGTTCAATTGTGATCACATTGTAAGATTTATCAAAGTTATTACTGAGAATATACATTCCAAAGTAGTAATAATCATTCTTTTAACGGCATCTACTGGAAGTTCTAACCCTTGGAATGGCCTTCTCCCTGAATCAATTCTGAGAGAGATGGCAACCCTAACTTAGGTCAAAGATATTTTTTTCCTTCAAGGTAAGGATGACACTTTCATCTTTCTAAACAAACATTTTTAATGTACCAAAGACCAAAGAAGTTGCTTTGAAGCACAATGTTGTGGTGATTTGCCAACATACTCTAATAACTGTTCCCACTTCATCTCTTTGTGAAATGAATGGATCAACATTCAGATTTTTGAGGGTTTAAACTTTTTATTTGTTTTTCTGTCGAAGTGCACGTGCTATAACTTTGCAATATTTCAGTCATTTTAGGCTTAAGCCAATACCTATGACTACAAATTGCAACTAACCCAAAAATTTCCAACTATTGATTTCACCAAAGACCACAAAAAGCAGAAGATAACAAGCAGAAGCCAAAATACTCTCCACTGAGCTCTCTATCATTCAGAAATCATTCTTTTGGAAAAGTTTCAGATTTCTAAAAAAATAGCAAGAAATGCAATAAACAATGAAAAATAAAGAAAATGAGGATGGGCAGAAAAATCACCAATATAAATCATGCGAACAGAATAGAGTGAAATTACAAGAAAAACAGAGGGGGTCAATCTTTTCTCGTGTCCAGCAGGAACTGTTACAATTTTCTTCAACCCTTCACAAAGCATAAGAATTTCAAGATGAAAGACTGAAATTCTAATTGCATGAATATTCTTTTTTATTAGAAAGAATTACAGTTCTTAAGATGAAATTTGTATTACATGAGCCAAATGGGTAAGATTATTAAATTGAGGGAAGCATGTGGGCTGTATAGTGCAACACAGTGTCACACATTATACATCCACTAGATCAGAAGTTGATAAATCCAACATAGGCACGTAAATTATCAAATGCATAGACCCATATTTACAATCAAAATTTAACTCTTAACAACCCACTCCATTCACATACACCGTTTCTCTCAGTCCAGCAATTTTCAAAGTTATTGTGTTCTTTTATGAAGTTTGTAAATACTGCAGTCATTTCCTACCAAAAAAAGAATACAGTGCTACAGCCTGAAGTGATAATAAGAGAAAAAACAGAATAGGATGTAAAAATGAGAGGCCGAAGATCAAAAACCACCAACGCTTTTAGCATGATTTCACTCAAAAATGAATATGCACTGGAAACCAAAGAATTTCTCATATTCAGCCATTTTAAGAAATGGGTACATAGAGTAATCACATGTTTTCTATGGCTTGGTATGGTTGGGAAGTGCTAAGAAGTATCTAATATGCCAATTGGGGTAGGGCTACTATATTTTGAAACCCCAAAATGCGGACACCCTCAACGGGAGTGATCAACACGCTCTTAGGACTGTCAAATGAAACATTATTCATTCAATTATATACTGTCAAATAACTATATTCCACAGCACACTCCTCCCCCCCTCCCCCCAGCCGCAATCGCCCCAACCCCTGCCTCGTGTCACAGAGGGATCTAGTAGCCAAATTATGAACTATTTCCAACCCATGGTAGACCAGTAATGCCATCTATCATTAGTTCGTTTAAGTTTTTGTACAGAAAAAATAGCACAACACGAAGTTCCATAATCCTGGGGATGGCATATCCCCTGGATTCAGCTAAATCGAAAGCCCCATGTAAAGCGCTTGATTGGAAAGTACGGTCAACTTTGCGCATTTAGCCATCGTGGACCTTTGTTAACATGGGAGAGATAGGGACTAAACATGTTTTCACGAGATAAAAATTAATTAACTATATTTCATCGTATTTGAACCATGATAACTTGTGAATGATTAAATTGCCTATAATACCACATCATTTTCATATCAAGTTTATCCTCCAAAATGCGGGAGTCGGCCTGTTTAATACGAGCCCAGCAGACGACTCAAACGGCAGCAGACAGCGTCGTCTGCAATACAAGTGGAACATCGCGATATTTTCCTCACCCGTAAAGTGACTTCTCGTTGATAACTGGCGGAATGGCATTTTAAAATGTTATAATACTACATAAATATTAGCTTACTTGTCAATTAGGTATCAAAATCGACTAGGTATAGAATATTTCTCTGCAATAGGAGTAAAACGTCAAGTCAATTCTTCGACCATGAAGTGAATCCTCATAGAGAACAGACGGTGACAAACCTTGTATTGTCACTGTTATCTTAATCATTCTCAATTAAGGTTAATTTCACGTCCACAACTCCCTTAGATGCCCTGGTACTGCGAGCGGACATGGTTATCACACGGGCGACAATAATTGTGAGAGAAATGAATTTTGAGATACCTTGACTTCGTTACTGATCTTACTCCGCACCGGAATGAGACTTTCAACGGCAAATAAATTTAACACGCTACAACCTATTTTTACGTTCTGCATTGTCAAGTCAAGTGAGCATTTTGACAGGATTTACACGATCAGCACTCCATGTTTAACTGAGGCACATCGTCAGTACACATAATATGAAATATATATAATATAATTATCTAAGATAAAATAATATGATTACGTACCGTGAGATATATATGGCAGCGATTAATCATTCCCGCTTTATCTCCAGAGACAAATGTACAGCGGCACTAAATATAAAGGAACAATAGGTACTTGGTAATGACATCAAGTCGAGTAAATGAAAAGATAACTTTTGAGATGATAACATTTAATGAATTAAGCATAATGAAACAACTTACATTGCATAAGCAGAAAAAAATCATCACCCTTTCACTTGGACTCCAAACTCACAATTTATGATACTATAAAATAACACAATAATCCCTGCCAAGGACAAATTCAATTGCCTATTGCTAATTAGTCATCATCTGCCTTAAACGCATACGGATTAATTATTTCAACAAAATCGCATTGGACACGACAACTCAATGAAATAAGAATATGACACTTGGGGTGGCAACATTCACTGAATGAAGAATAATAAAACACTACACTGTTTATCCCTTCACTGGGACGTAAACAGCCACAATTTCAAGACAAGAGCAATTCACTAGTCACTAACTTCACTTCAATTCACATAGATTCCACATTTTAATTTTGTCAATAGTAGAAACAACGAACTGATTGCTGTTATGTCTTCTCCAACATTTACTACGCATTTTTCACACTTTTAATACCATTCCATAATGTAATACTATACTAATCAGTAAACACAACAAAAATGAATGTAGGTGAAGAAGGGTTAATGCGGTTAATAATTTGCACACTTAAAAGTTATCAGATGGTCTTTCTTTGAAGATGGTCATTAGCTAGCTCTAATTGCTATGGTATTAATTCGAGAACCTGAATGGTATCGATGAACATTATCACAACATCTGGACGAATCAGTCAACATTGCCATAATTTCATTAAGTTTGAGCTTGTTTTCAATAGCACTTGATATGTAACGCGATGTAGTGAGGGGCACACAATGTCATCAGCACAGCAAACATGGCACGCAATCCTTTATAGTGAAGCACACAATGTGTTTACAACACAAAACACAACAAGCACACAACTTTACGGATCTCCCTCTTCAATGACATAAGTTCCCTCCTTATTTCCTTAATTTCCTCAGTGACATTCTCCTTAGCAGGGGTGGAGTGCATCGCCTGGGTCACTGCATAACAGGGATATATCCACTCCCTGCTGCAGCTGGTATGCTCGCATCAGCTTGTTCTCCCAGTAACTCCTCTGCAGTTACATCATTGTGAAGATCTAGAGAGGAAACGTTTAAGGAGTTAAACATATATAGCGACTGAGATAAACAAATTATCTAGGAAAAATCAATTTGCACTTAGCTGCATGAAAGCAGCAGTAGGCATATGAAAAGAGATGCTTTTGTGGACATGATAAAAAACCCACTCCCCTGATGCCTATTGTAATAGTACAACATCCGTTCATAGACAATCGTTTCTCATTGTGATCTTAATAAGATTAGTTGGCGTTACAGAACTAAGGATCACGAGGAAATGTGTCAAGGTGTAAGACAATAAAAATAACAATGCTCTGGAAATGTTCAACTCCTGATTCGCACTAAAGAGCCGATTATGTAGGGATTCGTGTGTAATAAGGAGGCATATTTTCGCAATTTTGAATGGATTGATTACACTCACCACATAGACGACACCTCATAATTAAGCAAGCGGTTTGTAAATTTACTTTTGTCCACAAATAGTGCATTAACAATAGTAACATTCATTCACTGTATTATTCACGCGTGAGAGAAATAAAGGCACACAATTCAATCAATAACTATGCAAATAGAAAACAATACCTATTAATTGCTCACGTGGTTTGCATTTGCACGTTTCTGAAGAAATTATGTTTATTAATAAATCCAAATCACTGCACGAAAACTACATAAGTTACCTATAAAAGGCATGAAATTTTAGCGCTTTCGTTCACAATAACATCGTTAACAATTCGGAACTTACCAGTGAGCTCTGGATATCATTTGCATCCATTTTCTTCTTATTACTTCATTCCCTGCTACCGAAGGGATAAGATATAACTTTGTCCCTTTCTTCGCCTGCGTTGAACAACCAACTGCACAACACTGAGGCATATTGACAACCAAATATCAAAAAAACGCTACGCTGCTTCGCGAAAAACAACCACTCCAATGCTTTCTAACGGGCAACTGACTGACAAAACACTCGCGTGACTCGCGTAGGCCCAAAAATATAGAGAGCAACCAATCAGAAGCCTCGATTGTCGGCATTTGCCGAGATCAAACGTTGACCGTACTTTCCTAATACAGAGCTTTAGCCCCATGGAGTGGTGATCGCCATCTATAGCCCTAAATTGAAAGCACCCTAATCTAAAGCAGATCGCTAATGGCGTAATTCAATAATCGATATAAAAATATAATATAAGTATTAGGAAAGATAAAAAATTATGCGAATTTCACAAAAGTTGGTTTATTCACGACCCGGGTTTCAACACATTATGTCGAAGATGACATAATGTGTTGAAACCCGGGTCGTGAATAAACCAACTTTTGTGAAATTCGCATAATTATTTATCTTTCCTAACATGGAAAAATTTCACATAATTCTTCCTGAAACCGCAAATTTTCTCATAATATAAGTAGTTAGTGATACGAGAAGAAAACAAAAATCAAAAGATATTACATACTTCCCAAAAATAAAAAATGCAGACATAAGCAGAACTTGTAAAAATTTATGCAGACGCTACATTAAAAGTCGAAAATACAGACATGTCCGCATAAATGAGGACGTATGGTAACCCTAAATTGGGGGCACAAATGCAGTCTTCCAAAAGAGGATGACCTTAAAGGATGCCTGAATTCAAGAAGTATTGATTTAGACACTGATTTTATGTATCTATTTTTTCTGTCAGGGAAAGGAGCAATAAAGGTAGGTACCTAATTGCAATTCCATCGTAGAATTCATTAGAAAAAAATTAATAAATCACTCCTCCTTACACATCTCTAAAGGGTAAAATCACAGCACATAATGTGTAAATGATAATAAGAATAACTATATACAATGTAAGTCGGAAACATGACTCAGATATGGGGAAATCAGACTGAGATAAGCTGATTTAGTTTTTTTTACCCAAGTTATCACTCAATGCAATTTTCAGCCACCTAGAATTTCAACTATCTTTGATGGCTGATGGAAAAGACCTAAGTCCTCACAAAAAAAAGGATTTGGGTTGCAGCTCAATTACCTGAATTAATTAAACAGACTCAAGCAAATGACAGAGAAAAGATTGATACCCTCTATTCCACTGAAAGGATAAAAAAAGCAAGAAGACTTAAGCATCATCCATGGAACTTACCTTGCTGGCGGCCATGGGTCGGTGACCGACCGAGATCCCATGCCCTCTCCTCTCGGGGGCCATATAACCTTGCACCTCGCGAGATAGTGAGCTCATCGAGCTACTACGGGACATCTGGTCGGGTAGGAAGAGAAAACCACCATGCCGTTCACAAACCAATGCCCAAGACAACAAGGCAGCATTGTGCAGTGCAAGAGTTTGGGGGTGATAGAACACTCATTGACAAGCACACTTATGAGAGGCAATGAGGGGCATGGGGAGAGGACAGAAAGAGGAGGAAAGCAACATACTTCTGGCTAAAAACTAGGTCAGCATGAATTATACAATATGTACATAAATACAAAAACAATAAGATATAGGTACTGATATTTAGGGCTGCGACTGTTCCACTTTGCTCTGGTTATATAAATCAGTTTCTGATTCACAGTTCTAATTCTTCTTCAGTATTCATTCTATCATGACCACTAGTATAGCAGAATTTATGACGGTTTAACTACTTTTGGCTAAAAATAATCATTAAAACTTTACTTTCACAGCATTTATTCATTTGTAGTAAGAAACACAAATTTGATATCAGAACTTCTATATGTTATCACATGATCAACACTGTTACTGATATTTAGCATGTAAACCTTGGAGTTGCATCGAATTTCTGAATCAGAATTTTAATTCTATGAACCTTGAACATTAGGTACTGCTTGAAACCTTGCATTTTAATGAAAAACTAATTTTCCCCAAGGGGAACTACGTGGATACAGCCATTGCATTATGTGATAACAAGTTGTAATATCAGTTGTTGATAAGGATTCTGTTAATAAATTATTTCATCGGTAAATGCTTGGCAGAGGGTAATCTTTCCAACTTGTGAGATTTTCTGAAGACATGAAAATGATTTGTGACACATGCAGGGTTTCTGGGTAATAAAAAAAATCACACGTGCATTACCTTCCATCAAAGTTTTGCAGTTACGAAGTTTGAAAAATTATGAACGTATCCGAGGAACCATTTTTCAACCTGTTATGTTTCTCTCATTTCATGCAAGAGCCAGTGGAACTGATGAATCAGTCATCCCATCCTTACTTGTAATAATTTCAATACTTAATCACATGTCAAAATTAAGTTTCTCTTGAAAAGTTAGCTGAAACACTTCAATTGCACATAAACCTGAGCTATTTATAAAAATGATTGACGCAATGAGTGATTAGAAAACTATACTAATAATGGTTCACTCAACCCAAAAAAACGAGAGCTTAATACTTCTTGGGGACAAAATTGGGACCATCAATGGCTATTATTACACAATGCACAGTTAAGTTAAATAAGTTGCCCAAGATTATCCCAATTATCACAACACTGTATGTATTTAATAAGAACTAAGACGATGCAATTTTCCACAGATAAAAATTTTTAATCGACCCAGGTTTCGATGCACTGCATCATCATCAGGTACATAAATTTGGAAATCAAGTCGCATCGTCTTAGTTCTTACTATGTTCATATTCCACAACATCTCGCCTGATTCCTCCCTTTTTGTGACTGTATGTACTACACTTGAAGAATCTTATTCAATAAAATTCTTCATTAAAAGAAATGGGGATGTGAAAAAAATGGTGAAGACACAACCATGATATCATATGTACACACAGACAAAAGTTAAGCCCAAATCAACCAAAGAGAAAGAAAAAAAATAAGAAAGCCCAATGCATCTACTTTTTCGTGTTAAATGAGATGCCTTTATCATATTAAAAAAAAACATATTCTAGGCATAGAATGACAGGGCCTGAAATTCCAACACATTCGGTATGTAACCACACACAACATAAAGCACAAGAAATTAACAAAAAAATACAGCCAATTATGATATCGATGGCTATGACCACTTAAATAAAAGAAATGATTAGGAAAATTTTAGTTCACTTCAGCACATAAAGTTAACACTGAGAGAAAATGTTCACCTTTTCTCTTGGCCCACAAGTCGAGTAGCTTTCATACCAAATAATGTAAACTCAACAGGTGTACTTCACTTTCCCAAATACTATGGGTATACATGTAATTAACATGTCATACTCATTCATGCATTTTGCCATTCACATGAAAAGATGCATGATACAGAACTTAGCATGCAAGTACTGAAAAAAATATCTCCAAGGCCATAATTGGAGCAAAAAAAAAGAATCAAACTGTCACCTTATTATGTTAACCAAGGGAAGTCAAGTAAAAAACCTCTATGGCTAAAATGTATTAAAATAACATGAATGACCCTTGTTTATTGATCAGATACATAGAGAATTTGTTTGATCTAAGTATATTGAATCCTTGAAAGCTTGACCAACACACTTATATCTTACCTTAATCAACAGCTTAATTCAAAATAACAATATGCGAAAATGTCCCTCGACAATCTTCACATATTTACGAATGTTTTAAATCATGTTTCTGCTGGTGTTTACTGAATTTACATTTTCACTTTATGATTGACAATCTGACTTTAATTGGACAGTTGGCAGAAGTTTGCTCATGGGCACCTCCAAATCTTTGCTCATATGCTTTAAGAAGACATCTACAAACTTCTTTCAGAAATTACTAAATTCACATTTTTAATCACTCCAGTAAAATACCAATATTGAAATTAGTTAAATTTATTATGTAGTTGATTATTAAGATTTAGAAAATTGGAATACTAGCTACTTTCATTGACTTTTTTACATGGATTTCATCACTAATCCCAAATAAATTAACATTGATTTGTATTTTGGACGGAGAAACACATGAATCAAATATCACTTTTCTGTAAATATAATTTTGGAAAGTTGTTCCAGTGCTTCCTCTGTTTGAATGTAGCTCACTGAATCAAAAGAGTGTTGTTATTGAGCATTAGTTGAAAAATTACAAATACAACAAAAGTTTAACCCAGCATTAAGTGTTCACGTCTCGATTTAGAAGAACACAAAACAATCCCTGTTGCTTATTAATCTTAGCAAAAACTTATTGATAATAGAGTTATCACATGAAATGGGAAAATTATTCTCATAAAAGTACTTTCATTGATGCAATTCCTACAACTTACAACATGACTGCTACAAAAAGGATAATATTAACAAGATTCACACTAAACGGAATACAATCCCCACACAACTCACCTGAAATGATGCTGATCTGAGAGCAATTTCTACTCTGTTTCCTCAGTCAATAATGCATAAGCTTTAACAGCATTACATTAAGGAACTGCTTGGACACTTTCCATCCACAATATCTGTACCACTATCTTTCCCAAATATTATTGGTTTAAGAAAGATTTGTCAGATGTTTAAGAAAGACAGTTGATTTAAATTGTATTAAAATACTTTCGCGGTAAACCATAAGTGGTCAGTTGCCTGATGTTTCAAGACACCTACTGGTTACTCTACCAACAATACTTTAGATTATATGATAAGATAAAGGTCTTTTTTGCAATTACATATAACTTGCCAGACGACACGAGGTATTGATAGAAGAAGTTGAGCAAAATCAATTATGAATCATTGGAGTCCACAGTGTCTCCTGACTGCCTCATGTGTTGAGTGAACACAGAGAGGGCCACAGATTAGCCCTCAATTAAGTGCAATCTATTTTTGATGGAACAGTTTAGAGTGGGGGAGGATTTATTTGATTCAGTTATCATTGTAAATTTCAATCTACATTTTTCTATCACTTACTTTTGAGGACAGTTCTCACTTACTAATGAGGACATGAAAATATATCAATGACAGAAAATAAAGTATCCTTCAATAAGATTTTATCAATTTTATATGAAATAGCTGATATCAGCCCTTGGGATTTTCAACCAGGGAGGTAGAGGACTGGCATTATGAAGTTTATAACCTAATGCTATGCAAATTCATAAGCTCAGAGAAAATATGGCTCAGAGAATTATAATGCTACAAATTACAAAAACGAAATGTTAAATCAGTCAATTCCAAAGTAACATATATTATGCTTGTTACTTGCAGTAAAATGTTTCATTACATACATCACAAAATCATGTGTAAAACAAATGTGTTTATCATTGTGCAAATGTGTTGGCTCATGGTAACAACTTTCCATTAAAACTGGTTCTTATAATCATTTTATTGAAAAGAGCAGATTCCATTCCCGTAGTATTCTATTCCCTCCATTAAAATTCTAGAAAAAATTATCAATTTGCAAAAATAAAAGTTCATTTATCAATTCTCAGAAGTGGTGATGAACCCAAATATATCCTAATGGTTTAACGAAAACACAAAACTTCTTCTTTCCCAAGAGTTTCATGGAAATAAGGCTCAATTGAAGTTAATCACCCATTTTTAACATGTTTTATATTTTAGATAAATATGTACTAAGATAAAAACAAACTTTGAGCTCATGACCAATGAGAGTTTCCGAAGAAAGGTCACTAATTTTCTACTCTCCCTAGAAATTTGCATCTTCAAACAAATAATGCATGGGCAAAAAAGACATGAAAAGCAATGAATTCTTCTTCATTTCAGATGCAAGTATGACCTTACCACGTTACCGATATTTGGAATGAGGGTAGAAAACAGAAAACTAACTACTATAGGCCCTAAAAATGTTAAGTGTGAGTACTGAAAGTTAGATGCATGCAAAAAATCACAGCCTAACATCACACAAATCATTCAGCATTTACTCTTTTTAATCAACTCAACCTTCAAATTCTCATCAAAGGAGGCAAATTATAAGACTCAGGAAAATGCTATGAAGGGTCTCATTCCTTTAGATGGCAATACAGGGTGGCCACAGGATTTATATTTTTTTAATGAAGTAAATTACAAATTTTCCAATGAGGAAAATCAGGTTTTCCGAGGAGGTTGCCATGCAATGGCTAGTTTAAACCATTTTCTTATTTTAACTACAGTTGAGGACCTCAAATTCGTAATCCCAAATTTCGGAAAACCCAAAATCCGCAAGATTTGATGCTAAATTTTCAAACTCCCTCCATATGTTTTTTCGTTCTACCGCCACGCAGCGCCACTATCGCTTCCAGTAGTGGAACTATTGGAGACGATTCATGTTAGATTTACGTGATCTTACTGACGTAAATTTGCTTGTCAGGTGTTTTACCTAGACTTTACAAATTATAATGGTCTTAATTTAGGTGAATGTTTCAATAAACATGTGAGTATTACGATTTCTCTTAATGAGGACCCAAAATACAGAAAACTCCAAAATCCAGAAATCACTCGGTCTCATGCTTTCCAGATTTGAGGTCCTGTACTGCATTTCTATGAAATATCATCTGCATAGTGCCCTATTCTAATTTGACTGAATACTGATAGCAGATATTTAACAAGAGAAAGGAAGAACTATCACAAGATCCACTCAATTTAACATTATCGATTCCATGAATTTTCCAGGTCAAATAAAAAATTTCCAGACACAGTTTATATTATTTGAATTCGATTACCCCATTTCTGGCATGTCCTCCAGTTACCTTTTACTCCCAGCATCTTAAACGCTCACACAAGACCTTTTTGGAGCAGCTTATGTATAAATATTTCATAGATGGAAAACACTACACTTCCAGATGTATCCCGTACAACCACTAACTAAGGGTCACTAGTCACAATAACATTTGCATTAAATGCACAGCCAGGTCATTCATTCAAGTATTCTACCAGCTGATTGGTAGGTTCTTGGACAGTCCCCATTCTGTATCCCAACCTAATAGGGATTGTCTCGCTTTCTCTCCTAAGGATGGCCCGTTATTAGATCCCTCCCCTACTGGAAATCTCTACTGAATTCAGTAGACAAAATCTACTGAAATGAACTGAACTCTACTGAACTCTAATGAACTTCGGGCAATAGGCTACTGAACTCAACTGAACGGGGTCCAGTTGCCTACTGAAATGAACTGAACTCCAACTGAAGAGTGTTCAGTTGCCTACTGAAATGAACTGCACTCTACTGAACTCCAACTGAAGAATGTTTAGTTGCCTACTGAAATGAACTGAACTCTACTGAATTCTATTTTTTCAACTGAAGAACATTCAGCTGCATCCTGAAATAAACTGAACTCAACTGAAATGCAAGGAAATCTTGTTTTTGGTTCCTGCAAGTAAAAATACTAGCAGGAACTGAGTGCCTACTGAAATAAATGGTTTTCCTTGTGACAATTCAAAGATAACGTCTATTAATTTATATCTATATCACAGTCTAAACAAAGACAGTAGTAGTAATGACATGAGAACCAGCGAATGGCCAACAAGCCTATCAAGCAGCCAATTTTGGACCCATATAGGCAACCTCTTGAAACCCAGCATTGGCAACCCTACATACACTACCACATAAGGGTTTCATATGAAACCCTTAATATTGCCAAGATTACAGGATTCAATTATAGACTAGCAGATATAAATTTTATATTTCAACAAATCCAATTAATATGCGTTTTCGTGATGCTTGTGAAGTTATAGCAGTGTAGCTGCGATCAAACAATTAACTTATGAAAAATTAACCCTTAATTATTAGTCCAGCTTATTTAGGCTTTTTGAATGCATTACAACATAGTCAGTTATAAATATATACATTTTTTAAATTTTTTTCTGACTTGGAATCGGCCATCATTCCATCTTCACATCACCATTGTGGTGTCAAATTCGATATTTTTCCTGTTTCCTATCCTCTATCTAATCTCCCTAACTAATTGTTTTTTTTTAGTTCCATATAGGTGTAGGTACAGAGTACGTCTCTTTATGAGTTTCCACTAGAATATTCCTCAGGAATATTCCAAGAATCTCACTAGTCTGTTCTGCAAGGGATGCAGCTGAATTTAGAAGGAGTTCAGGAGAATGTTCAGTAGGCTATGGAATACAGTAGAATGTTCAGTAAGCTACGGAGTACAATAGAATGTACAGCAGGCTTATGAATTCCCTATTGAAAATGCCCCATTGGTTTCCTATACTGTTTTCAGAAAATACTATAGGAATTAAAATTTCCTACAGGAACAATAAAGGTTCCTATAGGAACAATAAATTTCCTATGGGAACAATAACTTTCCTATAGGAACAATACATTTCTTATAGGTACAAGAAATTTTCCTATAGGAGTGGGAAATTTTCCTGCAGGAACAAGAAAAATTTCCTATAGGAAAATTTTTCATTCCTATAGGAAAATTTCTCGTTCCTATAGGAAATTTATTGTTCCTATAGGAAAGTTATTGTTCCCATAGGAAATTTTAATTCCTATAGGAATGTACATAATCCCTATATTATTTTCTGAAAACACTAGGAAACCAATGGGGCATTTTCAATAGGGTTCAGTAGAATCCCAGTGAACACACATGGCTGCAGCAGAGCTTCACAAGGATATCAGCGCTGCAAGTGCAGCACATGTCAAATGAAGCGCGTCAGCAGCGCTCTAAGAGAGTGATTTATCGAGAAACGCATTTGATGCGCATACGCAACTCGTGTTTGAAGCCGCAAGTTGCGGACGCGCTGCCACAGCGCTGAAGGGAGTCATTTGAATAAGTAGAGATGGTGAAAGTCTCAATCGAAAGAGGAAGATATAAATACTCATTCTTTAAATATTTAGTATTTGTATCCTTTGTTTTTTTATTTCATGAAATATATATCCTTGATACATATTAACATGTTAAGCTTGAAGTTCATTCTTCGACCGAAAATTTGGCATAAATGGGAAGCTTTGAAACGATTCGGAGAGACTTGGGTTCTGCCAGTAACCACAATTTATTCATAGCTTTGTGTAATTAATTTCCGTTATACACTAAAATATTCTTACAATTTTATTGATACATTCATCAGTTTTCTCATTTCCACGTTCGTAACATTGATAATACATGCATATTCACGTTCGTAGCATTTCCGCGAGTAAGTTACGCCTTCATTGAAATGTAAACAAACGTGTGACAATTGGAAAATATCTTGTTTATTCTCATTAATGTTGACTTTATATTCATTTAATGTGGCAACATTGATTTCAATTAATTAATGCCTGAAAACTGTTATCGTGATTGGTTGGTACGTTTCCATAAACTATCACGGCATTTACATTTAAAAGTTAGTTCTCGCAAACACATTTACGCACGGGAATGGCCGTATATATACAACTTTCTAGCAACGCATGTATCAGTTACGAGTTGAATATGACGTAGAGATTAGCACGATAGGCATGCGATGTACCGTAGACGTACCGTAGACATACCGTAGGAAGATGCGAGATTCAAGATGAGTCTATATAATCTGGAGATAGATAGGGAAAAATAATTCCCATTAATAAACTTTTTTTCAGGGATGTTTAGTAGGCTAATGAATTCAGTAGAAGTTCAGTAGGCTAATGAGTTCAGTAGAATTTCAGTAGGCTTATGAATTCAGTAGAAGTTCAGTAGACTGTTTCAAAAAGCAGGTTGGCTACTGAATTCAGTAGGAAAAATTTCCAGTAGGGTCTTCAATTCTTCATATCTTCTACCTCCTCTTATTTCGTCCAGAATACCTATCCTCCTCCTTCCTCTTCCACGCTTCCCCAGTGTTCTCCCCTCTATCACTCTTTTCAACATGCCCTCTCCTCTCAAAACCTCCTCCATCCATCTCTTCTGCCTTCTCCGAACCTCTGCCACAAGCTTCCTCTCCTCTCCAACCATATCCAATACCTCCTCGCCCATTGCAATATAGGTAAGTTCTCCATTGTGAATCATACAAGCCCCCTTCAGTGTCGATGCATGGGTAATACACTATATTGAGAACTCACTGTGCAGCCAAAATATATGTACATATTAAGAAATACATATTAAAAGCAATTTATTCTCCATTACTCAGGTCATTCCATCTCCACCTGCAAATCTCCTCTTCTACGTACTTTCTCTTGATTACTTAGGGATATATTAAGTATTTTATGTGCAATTCAAAAACCTTCCAGGTGATTTCACAAAAATCTCTGACTTTTCTATGGCTCCAATTTCCATGTTCAAATAAAGTCCACGGCTATTCCCAGTTTTCCAGGTATTTCAGGTCAGTGAACACCCTCAACAATGTAAATCTATACTTCAGACTATTAAAAGCAGTTTTGATAATACCACAAACGGCAACTACTCATGTTGGTGTGGCATGTAGGGCTGCCTCTCTCAGAATGGAAAACCCAGCAAAGGAAGTTTGCTGGGTTTTCCATTCTGAGACAAGCAGCTAAGATGCTTTGAGGTAACCAATAGGTGACAAGTGAATTCAGGAGTAATAAAAAATAAATAAACGCCCCCGAACGAAAAAAAAATCCTCGGAGTGTGAGGTGGCCCTGGGAAAGGAACTGGCCCCCCTACCCTGAATGTGTGGAATTCACACGCCTGTGGCTTAGTACGGGGTGAGCTCTACCCTCAACTATCCAAACCAACCTTCAGGTTGAATCACTGAGTGACAAAATAAATATGTACGTCTGATCTACGGATAAGTGATCGAATGCTTGACATTAGACTGGAGGGTATGCCCATGAATATCAGGACAAAACTCATCCATTGAAGCATTATATAAAACTGCAATTCCTTTTTTTTAAGGGGAAAAACTTGGTTGAATATTGGTAGTATGGATAAAATGACGAAAACCTTGATACTATTATTTCTGTAATATCCACCATAAAATCGAAGTATTTTAAGTATTTCACCTTTATAAAGTTACTTCATTGAAATAGCTTTTATAAATGTAACAAATTTAATTTGCTTCACATGAAATGATTTAAAGAATGAATGTTTGTCAGCAGTGGAGGAGTTTCGGTGCAGCATGAGGTAAACTATTGTGTCCTTTTCATGTAACATGCGTTACGTCAAATTAAACTTCAATATTACATGAGCATTAATGAAATAAAAATATCAGAAATATGGAACAGTAAATGCTTAAAACAGATGCCCATTACAACATGATCTAAATTGACGTTTCAACAAATATTACTATCATTGCGATAGCACAAATGACGCATTATGCAGTCACACACACAGTTGCAAAGATATCCCTGTCAAGTCAAATTGTTGCTTTCACGGTGAATTTTGTTCCCTTTGGTGTGTATCAAGACATTTTGAATTAAATTGGCTGCAATTTAAAAATTTAGCCCCGAGAAAATTTACCAAGGACATGCGTGGGAAACACTAGCACCTTTGTGAAAACTCATATGCATAGGACCGAGTTTGTGACTTCGTAAAATTACTCCGGGAATATTCATAAACATAATAATATTTGGGGAAATCTTGTTAAATTAATCAAGGAAAATTCCTGGATTTTTCGAAGAGAAATTAATATCAATAAATTTTCCTGGATCAATTCAATCAATAAATACAGGATCTGCCGGGGAGGAGTGGGGAGGGGGGTGTGGCCACCCAGTAATAGAGGGAGTAATCAGCTTACAAAATGAACAAGAATATTCATATATCCCCCTCACCTTTTCCTTTAATTAAGTCAGTTATCTCCAAGATACCTTCTTTCTCCGAGATGAAACCTAACATTAAAGGACCAAGAATGAGGAAAAAAAGATATATATTCAAGAAAGGAATATATATTACATTAATAAGGGGATATTATTTTTTACTTCAAATTAATTATAAAATATATTTATAAATTTTAGGCTGTTTTAAACAGCAAAGGATAAAGTCCTAATCTAAAACCTAATCAGAAAAATGATTAAAAGACGAAAACTGTGCAGAGATATATAGCAGCTCATGAGACAAAATTATTCATCAAAAGGAAATAATACAATTTATTTCATAAATGAGGATTTTTTAATATGTAATATGAAATGAGACCCTTAAGAAGGCTATGATGTTCTGACAGATGCATATTGACTTAGTCTATGATTCTACTTTTCTGTCAAAAGGATGAGATACAGTATACACATATTATAATTATTACTCACAAATGCTAAGCCAAAGAAATTGGACTGTATTTCAGAAGCTAATTGTTTGTTCCCCCCTCAAAAAAATTATAATAAGGAAGAGCAGCATTATTTATTATTATAGCAGCAAAATTACCAAAAGATGGACATTTACCAGGTAATCAATTTCTGTAAAGATCTTGGATAGTCGACATAGATGCTTGCATCTAAAACAAATATTATGTCTCGCTAAGTACAGGTATTCCTCACTAAACAAAAATTTGTTTAGCACCATATTCACAATAACATGAAGAACCGATTGTGAAAGAATTCACATAGAATACCAAACTTCCTGTTTTAATATGATAGCTGGGGTTTACTTGATTCAATCAAATATACAAGAAATTTTATTCAAGACAATGTTTTCCTGGCGTACAATGTGAATGAAGTCTTTGTGGGTTTTCCACCAGGTTAGTTGTTCAGCCATGGCCGACATTTCCATGGCTGAACAACGGACCTGGTGGAAAACCTTCGAAGGCTTCACTTACAAGAAATGTTATGAATATGTCAGCTCCAATAACCATTTACTCTAGTTTTGAGGGCAATAGAGCCATCACTTAAAACAGAAACCACCTAAAGTTATCTTTATTAATCAATTAGCACTCATTCGCCCTTCACATTCCATCTCTAAATAAGGAATCAGTGCAGTCCTAATTATAGATGCAATCATTGCAACTCATTTAAACATGACTCTAAGGGATAGTTCTATTATCACCTAAAAACCAACTTTGTAACAAATATTTCTTAAACTTGATCATCATGCAGGCCTGGGTTCAAGAACCTAAGTGTCACTGGCATTGGGAGAAGTATCAGCTTGTATGGTATCCATTTGATTAAGAAGTGCAT
This sequence comes from Pyrrhosoma nymphula, assembly GCA_963573305.1. Taxonomy (NCBI): domain Eukaryota; kingdom Metazoa; phylum Arthropoda; class Insecta; order Odonata; family Coenagrionidae; genus Pyrrhosoma; species Pyrrhosoma nymphula. Next base: position 60,343,203 of record OY754339.1, on the reverse strand, counting down.
GGAATGCAAACTAAAAAGTTTAATTTGGTATTGGAAGAAACCCTCAGCACTAGTGCATTAAGTGGTGACCGCATGAAATGTTAGAATTTTGATGTCTCTGCAACATTGAGCTTAAAGGACAAATTGCATGCCGAGCAAGTTAGACCATTACACGCCCTCACATGATGTAGTGACATTCCAATTATTTTCCAATTCTTCAGCAGATGTTCCTGGCAGATGTCTTAAGGTGATAATTAAATCCTTTACAGAGTTAACCGTACATATTAAAGAAAATCTGAGCATGTACTCAACAAGGGCTGATGTCCACTGTCATGACACCAGAGCCAAAAATTCCATGGATATACCACTCTGTAGGCTCGATAAAACATACAAAGTAGATGGCCTACCGATCAAATTTTTCAACAGGCTCCCAACTTCTGCCAAGTCAGCCTCTAGTGTGGGCTTCTGTAAGGCTCTCCGAGATTGGCTTACATCCAACCCATTATATTCCCTAGAGGAATATTATAACCTAGATTTCTCCAGCCTAAAACTCTAAGGTCTATTGTTTCATTAAGTGTATTGACATGATCTGCCTTGTTATGTTCCTCAATTATGAGATGTTTATTTGACTCAATTATAATTTTGAATTAATTTTAAACGCAATTATTCACATGTACCATACCTTGACGACACCTATCATATGTATTTATGCTAAAGGTGAATAAAGAATATTATTATTATTATTTGCTGACATGAGTGCAAAATGAGGTCTATTGGTTAGCAGTGACGGACCAAAGACAGGATGTAGAGAAACTATTTGGTTGAAGAAGAAAATGAAAGTGATACATAGAATTTAAAGAGAGCTATTATTACAGACCGTAATTTTGATCTGAGGTAAATGACGGTAATTTTCGAAAATTACCATAATTTTCCAATATTTTTTAGTTTTAAGCATTTAACAGCAAATACATGGTTAAATAAGAAGGCCAATAGCAATAGGAAGGGAATAACGATGTTTAAACCATACCTAATACAACACTAATCTATTAGAAATTTTTAAAATTGTAAAAAGAACTATGGAAGCAACACTCAATCTGGCTTTCTTTTGTCAAAGTATGAGAAATTTTCAAGAAGAATATTCTAATGCACTACTCTATAATGTTATAATTTAAGTAAAATATTCCAAAAATGAGTTGTACATGCCTCAATTTATTATTAAACACGTACGAAATGTGAACTTGGCTTAACCCTTTAACTGCGCAAATAATCTGAAATATAGCTCTCCCCAAACGCAAAATTTTTTTTCTAAATTTTTGCGTAATTTTAAAATTTGTCACTTTTTATTTAAAGGAAAATGAGTTTTAAAATTTACAATGAGTAATTATCGTCTGATTTTACTGCTGAATACGAATTGTTGAACTTTTTTTACTATAACCATAAACCATACTTCAAATCGCCAATAGACGATGGGAGCAGTTAAAGGGTTAAAAGAACATGTTTGGAATTTATCTGTATGAAAAATTATCTCAAACATAGGTGAATTATTTAGAAAATAATGGTAATTTTCAAGGGGTGCGGTAAATTACGAAAAATACCATGGTAATTTACGAAAATTACAGAGGTAATTTTCAGAGTGGCTCATCTCTTTCTATTATACACAAATATATACAAATGAAAATTTGCTAGAGAGTGAAGTAACTCTTCAATTGCTCATGCTTCATTGTTGTTTGCTATTTGATTATTCACAGTTGGTTCTTAGTCAGAGATTTTTTCCTAATTACCCCTTCCTACTAGTATGTAGTGGCTAGCACAAAGACTTCACAGCTATAATTAGTCTTTAGTTATGCTCACTAGTTTTTGTGCTAATCTAAATCTAATCTGCAGTAAATTCAGTACTTCTGGTTTACGGATTTTGATAAAATATTTCAACACGCAACAAAGAAAATTTCATAGTTTTGCACAAATAAATGAAGTCACGGCACTTTTTGCACTACCTTAGAGAAAACATCCAAATATTTTATTATTGTTGATGCCTTTTAATATTTTGAGCATAAAACTATGATTAAACCCTACCCAAGCAGCATCGTTTGTCAGTTATATATCGGCCCAATATCTTTTTGATATCACCAATGTCGTTTTAACATCGGGTGATTTTGCCGATATAAAATTGACATAAATATGATATCTTTCCCCGATGTAAAAGTGATATCGTCGAACTGATATTAAAGTGACATTTAATAGATATCGTTCTCCGATGTAAAAATGATGTCAGTGGACCTGACGAATAAAGGATATAAAAGTAATATTTTTTCCAACCTCATTGGCACTAACTAATTTCCTAGCCCGGAGTGAATCCCAAGAAAACCTAAGACTTCTTCTGTTTTTCTTACACTCATAACTTGCTTCACATACGCTGTCCTATTCTTAATATTCCTCCTCTTTAGAGTCTCGTCTACCAAATTCACCCTTGACTTTTGCGCCCTACCTCATCCTCTCACACCATTCACTCTATTATCACATATATCCATATGATGATCCATGATACATTGATATATATTTTCGTTATTTGAATCTCTTCCGTTCTTTCGGCTAGGCCTAACCATTGGGAGGTCACTTCTTTCACATGTCTATTACTGGAGCATCCAACCCACAATTTTTCATCGTTCACTCATTTGTAACCCTACATCCATCCTACTTTTACCGCAAAATAATCTCAGGTACCCCATTCCCTCTGCATTAAGGTTTCTATTATCCTTATCCTGGCATACCCAGGTTTTGCTGCAATATAATAACCCCAGGAGGAGATCAATTTTGTACACCTCTATTTTTGTCTCCCAAGACATACAATCAACCATAGATATGCTCAATATGCTACCTAAGACATTTCTACTGGCATTTGCACACCTTAAAATCTCTATTTTTGTCTCCCAAGACATACAATCAACCATAGATATGCTCAATATGCTACCTAAGACATTTCTACTGGCATTTGCACACCTTAAAATCTACATCTATCCTTCCATCTTGTGCAAACATTCATCTAAGATACACAAAATCGTCTACTGGTTCAATTAGGTACTTCATCATTTACCCGGCTCATCATACGATCATTCTTACCACTCTGCCATTCGAAAACTACCACTTTGGTATTTGATGCTATTATCCTCAAATCCATTCTCCTTGTGGCTTAATTTCACTTTCATGTCGACATCAGTCAATAGTGTTATCAAATATATATTAATTATAAGTTACATCAGAGAGGATGCCAACATTCAATAAACCTATTAAAAATTTGACCACTAATGGTCACTATTAAAATTAATTAATCCATCTTACTAAAGCTTATTGAATGCATTAATAAATTTACAACAACAACTGTAAGGTATATCACAAAATACTTGGTGTATAACAAGATACTTGGAGCCAAGGCTCCTAGTATCCAGGCTACCTCTCCGCTGTGAGCAATGCGCATTTACCTTTAATAGAGTATAGTACACGCATAATACTGTAACATATTGCATTGTAATCAGATATGAATCGACCGACACTTTAAAGCACGTAATCCGGCAAAATTTCATTGACGAATGAAATAATTTAAGGTACTCAAAACCTGGACCCAGAACTTGGGGTTTTGAAAAATGCGGGTTTCAACAAGCAACTGGCGCGTTGGCGCTGCGTTCGATACGTCAAAAAAATGAAGATCGATATGTTGGTGGTTAAGCGCATGGTCCTTATATTTTATAGGGACCTTGGTTAAGCGTTTGTAAACAAATGCGTAAGGGGGAATTCTATTCCCTAAGTATTTTGGTAATATATTCCTGGTGCAACTGTTTTAAAATCTATCATCACTTTTGCCGTTTATGTGAGGTTGGATGCAATCACTGAAGTTTTCTGGAAGACGCCTAATGTTTGGATGTTTCTATAATCATGGTTTGGACACTGAAGCAAGGTAAGTTGCTTGTTGTTCTTCATTATTATCTGTAGTTATAACATTAATATTGGTTTAAGAAACCGTACCCCTCTCTGAAAATAGTTAACTTCTTATTTGCTATTAGCGTAGCATATTCTGTCCTATTATTTTAATTAAGTTTACCGGTGTATTTTCACGTAGTGTATTGTGTAGTGTATTGATATCTGAGGAGAAGGCTAGTAACATATTTGTGCATCAGTTAGTGATATCTTACGACTCTTGATTTGTTAATTTCACTCTGTATTTAGGAACCTAGTCTAGTAATCAGGTTTTTGAAAGTTATTATACCCTCCAAGATTATTTCTCTCCGATAAGAAGTTATTCATATGAGTAAGAAAATTAAACCGTTGGGAGAAGTGATTTTGGAGGAAGAAGAATATAATACGGAATTTTGTTATAAGGTCGTAGTTAAACAAGTTTTAAACGATAATCGTTGGTTTACAATTGGAAGATTATTATTGCCTGTGTTTAAGAGTAATATTTCAAGATATCACTGTCGTGATACGATTTGTTCCATTTTCACCTGCCTACACTTCCAACACTGTTCAATGAAAGTTGCCGTTGTAAAACTCGTGATCTCATTGGGCTCATGCATTGGTGGCGTGGGTCAAATGTTTTCATCTAGGTGTTAATTCTGTATGTGTTTTCAGTGTGGGAACTTGTCATTCGCTTTTTTCTTGTGAGTTTATTTAAGGGTAGAGTACAGTGGTAACTGCTTTAGTGGAAGGTGAAAAATTAGTGACTGCAATGAATGACAATTTTTAATTTTCTTTGAATATGTGGTTGAATCGTGTATAATGTGCTTAATTGTTTCATTGTTTTCCTCGATTAAAACTTTGCCTCACTTATTCAATTTTATTATTCTCAGCTACAATTTTTGGCCAATTTAAGGTGACTTGTTAAAACTTTTATTTCTAGCTGTGATCCGATAAGCACATCCTGCTTTAACTTGTGAATGTGAAGACATGGAGGTGGGATTGAGGCTGGAAATCTCATTATTGAGAGGGTGGACAAGTGCAGCTGAAACCAGAGTGCGAAAATGAAGGAAGAGGAAGGGGAATAGAAGAGAAAACGTCTGTTGGGGCAGGTGATACATGATTTAAACCATCCATAGCCAAGACTGTCTTGGTCACATGGTAGATCAAGGGAGGATTAGTAAATCTTCAGTTAGTTCTTTCTTCAAACTGTGGATTTTATTATAATTATTTGTTTAAAGTAGAGACATTCATGCTTGTCTTTGCTTATTTACCATTTGATGGTGTTAACATTTTTTGTAACTTTGAATACCCATATTTCTGATAAGGGGACTTGAAAAGATTTCTCTGGTGGTTTTTTAGGTAAATTAAGAGCTTCATTCAGCATTCATTTTTGACGACATAACATAGCTGCTGAATTTTGAATTTGAAAAATTGTGTCAAAATGTTAGTACTACCTTAATTACTATAGACCATGAACATGCTAGTATCAGCCATAAAAACTGTTTACTTGGTGCAAAATATAATAAGATTAGGGAATATATATATGAAATAGAATAACTTGGCACTGATTGTGTTTTAATCGTATTCTTAAATATGTTTCCCAGTGATATCATGACTCATGTAAGCTGTTTCTTTCAGCATAAGCAACAGATGAGGATGAAGCATCAATGAGAATAGGAATACAGAAGAAATGCAACAGTGCTTCAAGTGGCATGAAAGAGCTTATATGACACCTAGGATTTTGTAACCATTAGTAATTTCAATAAATAGTATTTTTACTAATTTTGTATTTTCTTTCAGAAACACTCTCTTTTATACCTATTGTAAGTACATCAAGTACTGGCTCCAGTCATATGGTTAGTTACAGCCATATGAATGTGCCATCATTACTATAACTTTATTTCCCATTTTTGGGTGCATTTAGTTCCAAAGTCTTTAATATCTTTTTAACATCAAATTGATATCGGTCCAACATCATCAGCAAATGCCATTTTTATATCATTGTATAGTCAGGAAAGATATCCTTAGTATGTCAGATATATATCAATTTGATGTCGGTAACATGTCACTTTTGTGTTCTGTTATAGTCAGGAAAGATATCTTTTTAACGTCAATTTTATATCGGTCCAACATCATCAGCAAATGCCATTTTTATATCATTGTATAGTCAGGAAAGATATCTTTTTAACGTCAATTTTATATCGGTCCGACATCATCAGAAAATGTCATTTTTATATCAATGTATAGTCAGGAAAGATATCCTTAGTATGTCGGATATATATCAATTTGACGTCGGTAACATGTCACTTTTGTGTCCTGTTATAGTCGGGAAAGATATCCTTTTTATGTCAGATATATATCACTTTGACATCGGCAGCAGATGTCACTTTTATCCCGGCAAATGTTATCATTTTTGACCTAATGCCGATATCGGCAGCCGATATCGTTTTGATTAATAAGTGATCTATAATGATGTAAAAGTGACCGGGCCGATATCAGCATGCTGCTGGGGTAGTAGCAGAGGAAGTTGTCACAACGTTGTGACAACGTTACAATGGGAAAAGGTACAAGTGCACACAACGTTGACGTTGGTTGTTGTAACGTTGCATGCACGTTGCCTCAACATCCAAATTTCCCGAAAAACCACGTTGCTGCAACGTTATCAATGCAACATCGATGCAACGTTATCAGTGAAACATTTTAAGGCAGCGTTAAAACATTTCCCTAGCTTTAGCCATAAATGAAATTATCCCATAATTAACATTAATGTTAATAATTTGTCAACAGACAATTCTCTCTTAGTTACTCAGGTAAAACTTTCTCCCTCTAAACTCCCTTGCCCTCTCCACTGGCTCTTCCCTGCCCTCTCAAAATAAAAAAGGGAATCTACGTCTTTGATACTATGCATGTTGTTATCGCGCGATGAAAGAAGAATTTACATTGTCTTATCCTACCTATTATCTACCTGACTACTTTGTACATATCGAATTACGGTAAGTCCTACGCGTCCTACGGCTCTAAGCGCACATCCTTGCCCCGAAGTTATACAGTCATCGTCTTGAAAGTCGTATATATATCGCTACTCCCGCGGATTAATGTGACTTCGAGAACTAATTTTTAAATTGCGATTACAAGATTGTAGTTAGAGGAAATACCATCCAATCACAATGACAGTTATCAGGCATTAATTAATTTCAACCGATATTGCCACGTGGTATGAATGTAAATGCAATATTACTGAGAATAAACAAGAATTTATCCGATTCCCACATGTTTCTTCAAATTCACGTTCACAAGCAGACAACTAACTAGTAGAATACATTACTCAAAATGAAATATATATATATTTATACGTGAAGACAATATGTTCACGTGCGCGAATTCAAGGTGCCGCAGTTTGCCAACCCCTGTGGTATAAGTACAGGTAAAGTATAATATAAATCATAGCTGACGTCAACGTTGCATGCACGTTGATTCAACGTCGACTGGTAACGTTGTGCTTGGACGTTGATGCAACGTTGTGGCAACGTGCAGGTTGTCATGTAACCTTGTGCACGTTGATGCAACGTTGTGACAACCTCCTCTGCTACTAGGGAACTGCTAAGCAATGATTAGACTGCTAAGTAACATGGTCCAAATCTATTATTTCTCATACATATCACATACCAATTAGGTGATTTATAATGGCTTAAATACATATGCTTTACAGAAATACATTTTGCATGGCAGTTTTTAGAATGCATCTCTCACATTAGGCAGGGGATACTTGTTTACGATACATTTCAATTCTGAGCTCAAAATATTTTGATATGGACCAGACCTTAAAGGGGTCTAGCAAAATAAATGGTCATTTGGGGTCCATTTATAATGGTTCATTGCAAATCACTACGCAGTGACATTCTTAGATAAAAGACAATCCTACCTCAGATAATATCAGGCAAACTGAGATATAATCAGGAATGACCATTACTATTTTCACCTGCATTTCAGACATCTTGGGAGGCTTTTGAGAGGATGAGGAGGGACCATGATTAAGAATCACAGCAAGTAGGTACCAATGATAAACTAATACGGTCAAATAGTGTGTAATTTCTTTATTTTCAAGTGAACTAAATCCATAAATACTTCTTCTCCATAAGACTTTATTGTCTCAAATTTGAGGTCACAAAACTGAGACCAAAACACCCTTACCAGTTTCTCTTCCCTCTCCTGTACACATGAAAATCAAGCTAGAATCCCTTGTTGAGGCACAAAAAATTAGCCAGCCCACCGTACTATGTATTTATAGAACACCAAATAATACTGCATCATTCTGACAATGATTGTTTCCATCCAAAGAGCATTCAGATGTTTGCACAAATTCAGTGATTACATTTTTCACAGACATTCAAAGAAATAATTTACTTATATTTATTTCAGGATTGAATCATATTGTAAATTCCAACAGCTGCTTCAACAAATAAAACTCAGGTAATTATTCCAAAGGATAGCTCAAGTTCACAGAGTCTTGCTCACATGGTAATAGAAGAACAAAGGACAAGAGGAAACGGAATCAATTTGAAACACACAGCTAAAGACTATTTGAACATTTGAGGAGCAACGAAAATAAGAACAAATTCTGAGATTTTTTCCCACCAGTTCCCATATTCTCACCTACCTGAGAATTCTTAAGTATGTACAGTCACTTCATAAAGTATTGCAACACACTACGCTAGCAGTTCATATAGGTCGGCTGTCAAAGCTCGAAATACAATGGTAATCTTGGGCCATCTCCGGTGACTATGAGAATTAGCAGATATACTTTTCAATATCCATGAGGCATTGCACCAGGTTAAGTGGGACCGTATTCTGGGTATGTTCTCGTTCAGAGGCGAGGACAGACTTGCACCTAGAAGCGGCCTTGATGATTGTTTTAGTAGGAATGAAGCTAGTAAGGAACATAGTAAGAGGGGAAATGTGGTGAAAAAGCAATATTGAATGGAATAAACAAGCAACTGACTATACAAGTGAGTCCACTCGCAGGTAAAATGAAGAAGAGCCGAATATTCGGGAAAACGACCTCTTGCCTATGTATGAAGGAGCATGGAGAAGGCTATCAGCTAGACTCAGCAAGTCTTTGGTCTTTGAGACATTTACGTATCACAGATATTATAAATGATGTCTTTTGGGACAGTATGAGACACTGAATAAAGCCATCAGACAGTAGTTGTTGGATGGCTAGAATGAAGAGGCTAGAATTAGATATAGATGTGGAAAGATAGATTGTGGAAAATGAGTGTTTCTTTCAGCATGCCACTCAGTATATTGTATCCGATGTGAAGTATTGAGCTGGGAGTCGTGCGGAATGGGCAGTCTTTCTTGTACATCCCCGTGTAAAACGTGCCCCTGATTTTTTAAAATTTGATTTTCAGGAAATGTGTGGGCGTGTTACTCATAAATATGGCACTTAGAACGTCAAATTAATTGGATTAATTACTTACAGAAATTTGGAGGAAAATATTTTACATAAGATTAGATTAAAAAAAGTCCAATCTAGACAAAATGCAAAATTTCCACCTTATTAACAAAATTCCATGCTTAAGAAATTTTGGCTTTGAAAAGGAAATAAAGGCCTGTCATGACTTAGTAATAATGTAATTGTACAAAAGGAAATGTGACAGTGCATATGTTATTCATAAGTAAAAAGGGGTTAAAATGAACAATGATTTTAATAACCAAGTTCCCCTTTGGCACCACAGGCTAATTTTTATGTAATAAGGTTGAAGATTTAAAGGCAATTTTCCACAAGTAAAAGTTTTAAAAAAAAGACTATTACGACCTTGGTTTTGATGTATTACATATTATCCTCAGGTAAAAAAGTAGCCTCAAGTGTGCGCTTATATACAGACTTGTTCCAAGGAAGGGGGAGTAAGACGGTAGGTAAGTGGAGGGGGGGAGGGATCCACAACCTCCCTTCCCCTTCCTCTTACCGTGTTACTCCCTTCGCCCCCTCCCCTCCTTGGAAAAAGTCTATATATAAGCATGCACATGAGGCCACTTTTCTACCTGATGGTGAGGAGTAAAACATCGAAACCTAGGTCGTAATAAAGTTTTTTTTTTTAACTTTTATTTGTGGAAAATTGCTTTTAACTCTTCAACCTTATCATATTGAAAATCCACGCCAAATCGCCTGAATCTTCGGAATTAATTTTTCCGTCTTCATTGCTTTGAAAAACCGTTTTGTCTCAGAATATGAACCTTCAAGGGAGAATTTCTTACTGCGTAAATCCCTCATTATCGAGTCATCTTCGTCCCTAGTGATACAGCGGGGCTTCCAGATCAAACACGACTTCTTTATGCCTCATTCTCACTGTTTGCCCTTATTAGCCATTAGTGAAGAAGGTTACAATCTATGGACTCTGAACTCGGTATCCACTCCGGACACCGAGCACCAGTCCTTCACCAAGCCCACCAAAAGAGTGCACTGGGCTGTGCTGGTCTCGCAAAAAGAAGCTCTCTCTATTTTCGCCTTCGTAAAAAAACTGCTGAGTAAGATTATGAGGCCATTGTGTTCCGAATACCCTTGCCTCCCGCAGTGAATTCATTTCATTGTTAGCGTTCTAACGTGAACGAAGTCAAGAGCACGGTCGGAATTATGTCCCACTTGACTTAGAATATATATCATAGTGTACACAAAATTGTCGACCTCGGTGGCGGTGGGGTAACGCCCTCGCCTGCTAACCCAAAGGTCACAGGTTCGAATCCCGCCTGGGGAGGATTTTTCTCTTCCCAGGATATGGTTGTTTGTGCTTGTCCACTGTTGATTGTTACTACCCCGATGTAAAGGCCATACGTGCTGTTTTCGGTGGTAATTAATGATTTTAAAAAAAAATTCTCAGTCACATAAGAGACAGCCCAGGTTAGCCAACATATTTTGAGCTTCAACAGCCGAACTATACGAACCACTAGCATATTGTGTTGCGATACTTTATGATGTGACTGTACATCTGCAGCACAAAAGCCAATGATAAACCAATCTCATTTCTATTTCAAAGTCAGGATATTTCATAGCAATACGCTGCATGCATATGCAACCACATTATAACTTTTTTCTTTTGTTCTCGATGGATGAACATGATTTATAAACTAAAAGATTAATTTAGTCTCACATTTCAAACAATAGAGTAGTATAGTATTCCATTAATTGTACATACATGAGACTGAAAAAACACTAAAAAGCCAAATTGATAGGCTTTTATGATGGAAGTTTTTACAGAAAAAGGTTAATCAGTCATTTGATATAGCTGGACCTTAAATGGACACCCATAGCCTACCAAAAAATACCCATGGTCTCTCAGTTCCATTCAAATAAAACCTTGGCAATTTACAAAATTTCTACTGGCAATTCAAATTTTCAATAATTGAACATACAGATCATACTTTCATGTGAAAAAAGAAAATTAATTATCTCTACGTTCTAATCTTTTAGTGTATTGCTAAACTGAAACTTTTTTCATTCTTTACGTGGATTAAATATAAAAGTTATCAAAACTTAAACAAAAACACACCCCTCAAATACAAGTTTCCTATAACTCATTTAAAATGTACTTAATTTATCCATTATACCGAGGTAAACTTTCTCCCAAAATTCTCTCAACTGGAATTAAGAATTTGGAATGCAAAACTTGATGCAATATAATCCTAGCCTCATCAGATAAGAAAAACTGAATTTTAATTAGTCTTAATTTAAGTAATTTTAATAACGAAATAGTAGTCTAAAATTTTATGTGAAAATCACCCTTTGAATGAGTTACCATTTATAATAATTCATATTTTACAAACATATCATAATTCAGCTTTCATGAGAATCTATCATTCAAAAATTTTCATTGTGTGAAAAATACTCTCTAAGTATTTATTTCAACTACAACAACTTGCATTTTTCATAATCAGAACAATGCAGTAAATATTGGTGTATATTTATGGTAAAACTCTGAGGGGAAGTTAGCAGTTTTTGATAAGATAAAGAACAGGTTATTTACAGAGTTTTCTCAGAAGTATTTTCTCCAACATCGTCAATAAATTCTCCCCTCATAGTAAAATTCTTTGCTCTGATATTGTACTATACAAGATTTTTGCATTAATTAAAACAAATTCTTTTTGGGCATTTAATTTCATTATTTATACAAACACTCAGCATAGGATGGTTAGAATATTCAATAAAAGCATTGATTTAAACAGTCAAAGACTTATGATGAAAACCAAAATAACTATCATATTTACAGTAATGACTTTGGAATGCTTTTCATGCCAAAAAAGTATTTCTCTGCACAAATATTATAATAAAATTTTTTTAAATCAATTTATACAAATAGATGTCTCCAATATAAAAGATCAGTAGATAAATATAAGTCTAAATTAAAATACAAAATAAAGAACAGATCTGTAACATTTAAGTACTAAACAATAAAGTCATCACACTAAGGAGAGTCCCTTATATCATATTTCTGAGCCACTAAAATTATGGCACTCAAATCTGCCACCCAACCAAACCCAAAAATAATTATCCAGATGATTTCTTTTTATCACTTTTATTTTTTTATTAATATTTTTTTTTCTGGAGGTATCGGTCCATATTCCAGATCCAGAAGAAAAAATATAATCATACAAAAATAATTCAAATTAGTACTCATGAATAAGGATAGTGACTCATTTAAACACAAAGATTAGGTAAATAAACTCACTGCTATATGTATTTCCTTATTTTAGCTTGATATAAATGAAAATGTTAAGAAAACAACAATAATAATACAAATTTTTTGAGCCATTTGAGCATAAGCCATGAAAACAAGCTGCTGTAAAGCAATTACTTTAGACTTTGATAATCATTTTCACTAAACATAAACTTCAGTTTTCTGGAGACTATATAACAAAATTCTAGTCCACTTCGCAATATAAAAATTAAGAAATGAGAACATAACTAGGAAATGTAACTTATAGCTGATAATAGTTTATACCCACTATCTGAACACCTAATCTGACGAATACGCAACCCCCACCAAATAAAATAACCATATAATGAAACTTACTTTGGAGTCGTTGATACAATACCTAACATAAACTAGAAAATAAATATATTAATTCATTCTTAGTGGTGCTTTATTAATCGAAGTGCAGGGACAACGGAGTAACAGTATCTTTCAAATAAAAGAGCTTGCAATTCAGAGAGTTTCTGAAAAAAGAAACTACTTTCATATTCATCAACTACCTATCTAGATCATCCGCACTCTACTCCTCAGAGTACATAAGGTGATTAAAATAACTCGGAATGAAGAGTGAAAGGAGATTGCAGAGAAAAAAACCATAACCTTGACTGGTACCTGAATGAATTCTATAAATCACCAATCATCAAATGCACTTGAAAAAAATGGCTAATAACATTACCATCAATCCGTCTTAAGTTGGACAGGGGGTGTGGAGTCAGACACTGAGCAGAGCTGTCATAAAAATGATGTGAAATCATTACAGTTCATGCCACAAAAACCCTTTGCATAGTATGTATCGCATAGCATACATTGCATTGCATACAAACACACTATGCAACGGTTTACGTGGCATGAACTGTGATGATTTCAAAACATTTTTATGACAGCTAGCTCTGCTCAGTGTCCGACTCCACACCCTCTGTCTGACTTAAGACAGATTGACGGTATACGACTATACTTGCATTCTGTGATAAGCTCCATGAATATGTGGTCGAAGACATGGAACAGGTGGAGTACAAATGAATGTACCAGAAGCAGTCAAATACCAGGGAATCGCCATTACATCACACGTAATGAGGGTTAAATATTCCAAAACATTACAGCACAGCATTAAAGGGATAGGAATTCATCAATTGAATACTTGGAGGGATCTCGAATGAAAGTGACAGAGAGGTTATCTCACACTCTTTTGGCTGAATCCTTAGTACATCACAAGCATTTTGGACCTTAGACAAAGAGATGTAATCAACAAATAAAACAATATACAAAGGAATACTACATGCTTTAACAGAAACTGCAATGAGAAAACAGAGATAAACAAAACCAATTGAAGGACTCGGTTAGGAGCTGCTAGAGAGTTAAAGGCTATACACCTGGCTAAGATTACTTGAAAAATGTAGATCTTGTAAATTTCAGGGTAACAAAGGATCATATTAACTGAGTAATGCATTTCTGGATATGACAAGATAACATAGATAAGATAAATAAGCTGGAAAACAGATAGGCACAAAAATTCCTTATTCCCATCCACCATTCACAACAACAGAAAGAGAACAAGTCACTAAAACTCATTGTCAACGTGCACCTAACTTTTCATTCCCTCTTCATAGGTCATTGTATTTCTTTAACGACCCCATTGGCTTTGGTACAGACATAGGCAAGCCAGTTGGAATATTAACACATTAGCCAAGAGGGAACTAAGCAATTTCTCTTTCCTTTTCTCTCCCTTCTTTGTGGCTGTTTTAACAACCCCTGCCACATTCCCTTGCATTGGCTTACAGGGTAATATAAAGAGGTAGATGAATATGTGTACACAGGTATATTTTTCTGCAACTCATTTTTTTTTAAATAATCTGTAGATACAAATAAAAGAGTGCATGACTTGCAAGAGGCTTGGAACCTTACGCATACTTTCCCTTTCCGTAGGATAACTTCCCTTTCCATGGTTGTCGTGTATCCTGATCCAAACATGCTTGGAAGAAGGCATCGCACCTTCAGTCAAAAGGACAAATTGAACGGATAATAACAACAGAAATATGGCCAAGTTTTGTGAGTAATGGAAGAAGAATAGGGAGAGAGAGAGTGAAAGAGAGCTAGAGCAAAAATTAGTAGTTCGGTATGCGGTCTACATCTGTATGATTCAGAAAATGAAACACACTGTGATTGACAAAAGAATTGACTAAAATTAGCTATATTTAGTAGGCTAAGGGTGGTAATTTCATTAAATATGTATATACAAAGTTAGAAAACTTTTGTCACTGGATTTCCTGCCAACGCCCATAATTGGTTTATCCAGCTAAATTTACTGTACTGTCACATCATTCAAAACAAGAAAAAATTACAGCCCTACAAGTCATACAATATTTTCCATGACTCTCATTAGTTTAATAAACTGATTAAATGATTTGAAGATAACTGAATGACACATATTGCATGTCACATGCCTTCTTCAGCAATAAATTATAATTAGCAATGCTTCACTAAATGTGTAAGTAATAACACAAACAACAACAAGGAAAGGAACAAATAAGCAAAGAATGTCACTGCAACTATGGATTCTGGTACTTCCAGAGTAACACCCAGTCAAGGTAACTATTTTTTCAATGCTACATCCCTTCAACTCTTGTAAAATATGTACTAGGATTCTCAAATAAAAAACTGCACTAAACGCATGACAACACATAATAAAACTCATCAAAAACTATACCATTACGCTAAGGCTAAGAAAAGAGTCCAAAATCAAGAACAAGTATTGAAATGAAAAACCTAAAAAACAAAAATTAACTCATTCAACGAACTAATTTAGAGACATAATTATCTCACAGAAAAACAAAAGGACATGAATTCACAAATGGAAACATTGAGCAAAATTTTTAGGAAAAAATTAAGAAATAGGCTATCTTGTCTTGATTTGAAATTGCACTAACACTTCAAATGTGCATATGTAAATAAAGCACACTTTTCACGTTGTGGCAGAAATTTATCCGAACCAATGTGAATTTATAAGGCTCACCTGACGAGCTAAAAAAATGTTTTAAACTCCTTCCCCAGGCAGTAAGTAATTCACACTTGTGTGTTAATGAGGGATGTAAAATTTTCAAAATAAATTGTACCGAAGGGATGGGTTCAAGTAAAATCATCTATCATTTAAAAACTCATCCTTCACAAAGGATTACACGAGAGTACTTTGCATTATAAATGCTTAGTTAATGAAAGTATTCTAACAATAATTTAGTAAATATAAGCAACTGAAATATCTGTTCACCAATATTTAGAAAAAGAACATTCAGCCACAATAATATAACAAAACTATTAGTGTCATTGCTACATATTTAAACTTACAAGGGGCCATGTCATGACATCACAAGCTTAAGTAAATAGGCTATGGCAATTTATAATAAGTATCTTCAGATCTCACAGCACTAGAAGATTTTTAAAAATAATAAAAATAGATCCAATCCTACGCTTGACAGCGAGTATGTCAGAGATCACTCTGAACTTCATCTAGTAATTTTCATACAAATAACCATAATCACAGCACGGCAATGAATGCCAGAGATAGCATCTTACGCAAAAATAAGAGACAAACTGTAACACTTACCTCAGAGGTTTCTTGAACATCATTATCAACAGTAGATGCAGATGTGAGGAAGTCTGTGGGGGCTGAATCATCATTTACTATGGAGAGATAAAAATAATACATTGCATGAGGATCAGAAATAAAGGTAGGCTGTGAACAGCTAATCACAATAATCTACAGTAAAATTCTCAATTAACCATGTTCAAATTATCCAGTTTGCGGATTATCCATGCTACTCTTACCTCCCTACCAAATGAACTTGCCTCCCATTAGGGACGAGAGAAAACATTTCAAGGCCTGTGGATGTTACTTGCATCTGGCTTCATAATTACTTTGTCCTTTCAGAATGAAATCATGTATTGGAAGTCTAGCTCGTAGGTGCAGTCTAAACTACTTACATTGTGTTATAGGTGTTACGCGTCGTTTGCTCCTTAATTTTCAAATTACAACAAAGATTTTAACTATCTCCTTAATGGCAAGGTGCCTTACATCCTTGTGATAAGTAGAGCAAGGTTTTTCTGCTTACAAGACAAAATCACCAATTTTAGTTCTGATTACAGTTAGATGTTAAGAACCATTATGTTTACCACTAACATCAGCACTAGCCACAGCCAGAACCTTTGTTGGTAGTCACCTGCATAACAATGAGATGTTGAATACAAAAAATATCAGGGATTAATAATAAAATTATGCATTCCAATGAGTTAGGATTATTTTGACCAAAGTAAGGATTATAAATCCATAATTAGTTACAATTAATAATTAATTGAGCACATATAATCTGGCATTTCCCTGGCTGGTACTCAAAGCTAAATAGTTCATATTACATAGTATATGAAGATGCAAGGAATGAACAATTGTAATTAATTTACATTTAGGAAATGTTAGCTGAAGATGTTAACATAAACCTGTTACTTTTCTACATTTTAGTTTTTTGGCGCTTAAACGATTGCAATGCTTGATGTACATATTATGATTAAGATTCAAGAGAAGGTATGGGAGGAGTGGGATTACGGGGGCAGTTTTCGCCAGGAGCCATTTGCAATTTAACATGCACAAAACAATTAATGTTCAAATAAAATATTATTAAAATATACAAATGATTCTAAGCAAGCATTTACCTGGAGCAGGAACAAAGAAATTCCCAGTAGGAGCAGGGGCAGCTGAGCCAGGGAATAAGTCCATTGGGGGACCTACAGTTGCTCGATTTCCACCCTTGGCCGAACTATTCCCCATCACATCAACATAATTCTGCCTCATTTCTGTGCAAAGAATAACAGTACATATTTAGGAATAATTACAGAAAAGACACAAAAATAACAGTGATGATTATTTTTTATTAAGATTTTTTGCAGAAAATTTCAAGCATAGAAATATACTTCATTGTTCGATTGTAGGTTTCCATGGCTTTGATGCAAGGATTCCTGCATTTTTCCATGTATTCACTATGTTCTTTGTACCTACTAACAACAGTTTCACCAGCGTTCCAAGAAGTATCTTCAGGTTGAAGTCTGAAAATGACTGAAGAAGAGCATGGGGAAAACTGTTGTCAGCAGATATAGAAATTGCGGTGAACACCCAGAAAATACAGGAATCCACATACATTTCATCTGATAAATGTAAGCAGAAACTAATTTTAAGCAGGAACAGAGTTCAATCAAATATTTCAATATCAAATACCAGTTTTAACATTAAATTAGGGAGACCCGTGATGATTAGCTGAGTTGAGAATGATGTCCCAATGCATTTAAAAATCATGATGAAATAAATTAAATAGTAGCAATACTGAATTTATCATCACTGATCTATCAACCACATGTGATAATGGGCAAGGGCCTAGCCTTGTTGAAATTCCTGTTCACGTCAGATCACCAAAGTTAAGCAATGTCCTTGCTTAACTTTGGTGATCCAAAACTTTGTCCAAAACCCAGGACGGGGGTTGGAGGGGTGGCCTTCCTTCATACCTCTATCGGGATGGATGGAGAGGTGACACTCCTCCAGACCTCTACCGGGAGGATCGGAGGTGAAGCCCCAGACCGGGAAGGTTGGAGGGAGGTGACCCTCTTCCACACCTATACCAGGAAAGTTAGGGGTGGCCCTCCTCCATACCTCTACCGTAGTGCTCTTGTCCCCTGTCTGCAAGTGGCAGGCAGGTTAAATGTGGGACAGCACAATGGACCCAAAGGAGGTCTGAGTGCCAGGAGGGCTCCAGAAGGCCCTTGCCCACCCTAACAATCAACTATCTACATGTGATAACATCTCTATGCACAATACACAATACACATTCAACTTTTTTGATTCTGCTATATAATATCATGAAAGTTAATGTCACAATAGTTTCCACCACAGTTCAATTTTCAGTCATAATAATAATAATTTATTTAACGCTTACAGGTATCCCCCAATTACAAGCGTTGTAATAAAAATAAATTAGAATAACAGTCATGGAGCAAGGTACCTATGATGGCTGATTCCTGGCAACAAAAGGAATTTGGATGTGGCTCAAATTTCTAAAACAATAGATTAAAGAAAAAGAAACAGGCTTACTTCTCCCTCTAGTCATTTTGTACATGTTATTCACAGGAGGCACCGATGCCGATGATGAGGACAGATGGCTCGGGACCGAGTTTCCTGGCATGCCTCCGCCACTCAAAGCAGAAGGATTTGAAGCACCACTCGAGGGATTCATGGTCGGGATGAAGTCAGCAGCCTTTGGGGGAGGAGGAAGGTCCCCACTGACTTCATCCTCTTCAGCATCCATGTTCACCCATCGTTTCTTTTCATTGTCCCACACAATCTGAAAAGAAAAAAGAAAATTTATCACCAGTTGACTAACACATCAACTGGAAACCATCATACAGAATTATTGCCCACTGTCAAGCACTACTCTTTTCAAAATGGTAGGTTGGATATTTGGAGAGGTGATAAACAACTGAGGTCTTTGGACCATTGATGGGTAGGTTGGTGAAGGGAAGGAGTGTATTCAGAATGAAGGAATATTGCCTATTGCAAAGTTCAAAGTGTGTGGCCAAGAAGCGGAAGTAAATATGCAAGATGTCGCTGATTGGCATCGGGTCAGTGATCATGTGATTGTGCAGTATCCACCAAAGAATCATTTCAACTTCGACGAGTTGGGCCTATTTTATTTGGCTCTCCCGGAGTCTACATTAGGGTTACAGGGTGAAAAATGCCATTGGCCAAGGTGAGTCAAGTGCGTTTATTATATTACATGAAATAGCCATTTATTATCCTGCTGGGGACTCCTACGGATCTATTATTCAAGAAATTTAACAAATTGTCGATAATGCAATGAGTAAAGCAAAGAGACAATCGGCAATAATGGATTTTTTTCATCAAAGTAGCACCACTAAAATATTTAAGCAAGCAATTTTTCAGTTTCTTAGCAACGATTTTCACAATTACAAATTTTCTACTCTTTGGGTCTATTGAATTTCGTCAAACAGCGGTTCTACTGCAGTGGCAAACTGGAGTTGGTGTTATCACATTGTCCAACGCGATGAAGAACTGAGCAAATCATATGTTCATAAGATCCAGTAATGCTGGACCTTATTCCAAGTCCTCCATGATCAAAATGATTACGCCAATATGTGATCTATTTCTCAGTAAATATATACACGGATTTACCAATCCTATATCACATAAAATGTTCAATGGACAAAGGTAATTTATTATTTTCTGAATGCATACATTAGTAAAAAGTTCCCTTTTGTGATAAACATAGTTTAACTTAAAGAAGTATTTCAAATTATCTTACGGAAGGGTTTTTGTCATCAGGAAGATTCATCTGGTTCTTAGGCCGTAAGGAGAATTTGCTGAGCAAGCCACCCAGCCATCCACTTCCTCCAGATGCTCCCCCTGCCCCACCACTGCCCTTCCCATCCAAAGAGTCTTTCTTTGGCTTTTTTGAAGGTTCACTCGTCCTCCAATTAGAAGCCGGAGCATTAGAAGTAGACGACTGCCTCTGTTGCCCAGAAACCTATGTCATTAGAGAACAAAATTACGGTCACATCAACTTTCTACACACACCATTACAAATTGAAAATGTAAAGAAAACAATGAACATTAACACTTTGAAGCCCATACCCAAGTGTACTTCAGGCTGCAGGATAACACTCTCCATATCCCAAGCCCAAGCTGTGCTCACGCTCCAACATTAAAACCAATACATTATTGTGAGCTTATCTCTCTGTTGATGGGTTACCAAGGCAAGGCTGTTGCCTGGGCCATCTACCATCCCTGCTGCCACCTTGAGGCTAATAGAACTTTTTGATAATGTGTTCATGACAACTTGAGAATACCTAAAAACTGTTTCTAGGCCGAAATGGTTAACAAACCCATGGGTGTCAAAGTGATAGAGCAGAATACAATTTTCTCTTGGCCATGCTGCTGCAGGGCTGCAAGCGGTCCTACCGGTTGGTTTTAATGGAAAAATGACTTATTTTTGCCCAAACAATGACCAAATAATGACCAAAAATTGACCAAATACAACCAAAACCTTACTGAAACTGGCCAGGCATACTTGAGTATATGTTTCCTAGAGTCCTGCATTCTCCGCCAACTCGCAAACTGGTGGCCAACTGGCCGGCTAAGCCATCAAAATCTGCAAAATGCGCGATTCGAACACATATCTTGTATTCGCGCGTCTGCAATTCGCGAATTGCAAGGGATTTTTAGGGTCCATGTCCTTTTTTAGGGATTTAAAACTTTATTCACATGAAAGTAATGCAAAATTAAAAAAACTCTTACTTTCAAAAAAGAATAACTTGCACGTACTTCCTAACTAGAAGCGTACGGTAACAAAATAGTAAAATAAAATATTTACTTCGTTGAGTGATAAATATAATGTGATTACATCAGACACGTTTTCCAGACTAGAAGAACAAAGTCAAGAACACAGAGTCAAAAATAGCGACAAGTCACCCGTCATACAATGTTATTATCGCACCATCCAACAAAAGTGACTTTGATTTCGACCTCGACACTAATCCAAAAAAAACAGCAAAGAATCCTTCGCTCGCGCACATAGGACGACCCCGATTTTTTAAGCGGATATAAGTGACAAAAAAAACCTCGTCCTATATGCAAGTAAATACGTTATAATAATGACTTAAAGTGACTTTTTAGCATAATAATGACTTTTAATGACCAATATCAGAAATAATGACCAATAATGGTAAAAATGACCGACTTGCAGCCCTGTGCTGCTGAGGGAAAACAAGTTATGGCCAGACAAAGGTATACTAAGAACTTTTGAGTCTTTTAAAATACATTCCCAATAAAAAACATTTTCAAGGTTAAGAGAAAAATAGGTCAAAACTCTCAAATGGTCTAAATGGAAGCCACCACCAGAATGTAAGCAACAGAAGGCAGTCAACCACATAATTAAATTAAGAATAACAAAAACATTGAATATTTAGGTAGTATACAAACTTAAGTAGAAAGTCATATAAAAAAAATCCCTTTCATAATGAAACCAAATTTACCTACTTTATGAAATTCGTAGTAATTGCAGCAGGCTGAAGTGGTTCAGTGCATGTTTCAGTATTTAAAACCACTTTTACCATCACTCGAAGAAGAGTTTTGCAATTTTCATAATTTTCAATTTTAAAGTAACTTTCCACACATTTATGAAATACCACTGAATTAATTTACACAGCAATGACATTGAAAAGACTTTTGAGGTTTTAGCATCATGCTATATAATACCAATACTGAGTTGAATTACAATTAATTATGTACCCACCAATATTAACAAAATAAAGAAACATCTATGCTTATTTAGGAAGGACTAAATTAACAATCACAATGAGGCAATAAAGCAGTTACAACAGTGAATTACAATCAACATGTTCCCAATTACAGAAGTGTTTCAATATTTTTTTAGAATTGAATTCATCTTAAACATCGAAAAAAATAACACTCTTAAATATGGCATTACAAAAGCAAGCCAATTGGCTACCTAGGCTGTTCAGGCATCTACTCAAACGCAACCAGCCTTCATAGCCATTTATAATGCCAATGTAGTCAATTGTCTCAACTTCCACATGGTTTGCAAAAATTAGATAATATTCTATTATGTTTGTTTCACATGAGAGATTGACAAAAACTAACAGGTCCAATGACATCAACTTCATACTTTTCTAGAACTTCAGTTACTAGTCAGTTTAAGATCTCTATCCCTCTCCAAGTTCTCCAGCACCAAGGTACAATATGAGATCATTTTCATAGAGCAAATGAATTTTCCAGCAGAAGAAAGTGATGCAGCCTAGACATTTATCCATCTGCAAGTTCTGCAGCACAGAGGTACAAGATGACATTTTCATACAGAAAATGAATTTTCCTCCAGCTGAAGAAAGTGATGCAACCATGGCATTTTCATTTGAGGAGAAGAATAATTGCAACCTAAGATGGCAAAAGCAAACTACTTTCCTGGAGGTACATATAGGTGCATGAAGCTACAAAATGTCGATTACGGATAAAAAAAAAGAGTACACGGAATCTGTGAACCAATCAAATTGAACATAGACATACTTTCATTGAAGCCCAGATTTTGCTGCTTTCCTAGACAAACGTTCTCCACAATAAAGCAATCAGATGAGTATGATCCACTCCAATGGTCTTATCAGTAGAGATAACCAGAAGTAAGACTTCCCAGTAGTTGTTGCACAGCACAAATGAATTGTAGCATGCATAGCTATGATATAGTAGTTGTATGTGACTACACAAAAATAACCATAGCGAATCACAGCGTTGTGTCAATGAGGCAGATTTTGAAAACATGTGCAATAAAATAACTCTTGGCAGAAAGTACCCATAGTTGAATTGTTTAACACCATCTACACGTCTATGATGCAGCTGTTACGCCAGGTAAAGCAATAAATAGTTTATTATTTTAATAATCCCTATCCACAAAATTGAAAGTATCACAGTGTTTCAATCACAACCCCTTTCACTAACAATGTATAAGAGAAACGTTACGTCCAACAAAATTCCATGAAAAACCAAAGGACAACAAGGCTGACACAAAAATGAAATTTAATGTTGCTAAAATTTATATGATATGTACTTGATTAAGAGGAAAAGTGTAATTTTATTGATTGAAAAAGGACAACATTCACCACATTATCCCCGATTGAGTTAATTATACCCTTCTGGAATTAGCTTTAATGACAACCACCAGATACAATTATTCATAGCATGCAACAGATAACACAAATACTTGAAAAAATAAATATTAAAAATAATAAAAATGCAAAGACTTCATAAAACAATCATACAAAATACGTAAGTGAATCTGATTTTAATTTACAGTAATGTAGACATACAATTACTAATTAATTAAACATCATGCTACAGTGACAGATACTGCATGAATTTTAGGTATTTCAAGAGATGCTTAGAGTGGGGAGCGTGGTGACCTAGTGGGTAGGCCACTGATCGAAGTGTCCTGGGTTCCAATCCGGATGAAACCTTTGGACGCCCCCGAACAAAAAAATCCTCGGAGTGCGAGGTGGCCCAGGGAAAGGAACTGGCCCCCCCTACCCTGAAAGTGTGAAATTCACATGCCTGTGGCTTAGTCCGGGGTGAGGTCTACCCTCAACTATACAAACCAACCTTCGGGTTGAATCAGTGAGTGAGTGAAGAGATGCTTATGAATTTATAGAATGATTTGAAGATTGGTAAAAAAGGTACCTAGTTCATTTAATGAAGAGATATTGTATTAACAATAATATTCCTGAGAAATATGAATAAAACAAGGATTTCATTGTAATTCATGTAGTGCTAAACTTCCCAACTTTTCATATAGTTAAAGTTTGCAATACACATATATTTATGAAAGGATTAACAAAACAAGCAAGGATTGGGCATGATTTAGTTCAAAACCATTTTTAAAAATGCAAGAAAAAGGCATATGCATTCAGGAAAATCCTTCACTAATACTCTGTTATGTGGTAATATATCATGGCAATTGGCAAAGTTCATTTGGCCATGTTTTGTATTACTTTTGTTACTCTAAGTGATTGACTGGAAATTCGATTCTCTACATTTAA
This sequence comes from Pyrrhosoma nymphula, assembly GCA_963573305.1. Classification (NCBI taxonomy): domain Eukaryota; kingdom Metazoa; phylum Arthropoda; class Insecta; order Odonata; family Coenagrionidae; genus Pyrrhosoma; species Pyrrhosoma nymphula. Next base: position 60,318,880 of record OY754339.1, on the reverse strand, counting down.
AAAAATATTTGTACAGATACAACGACAATTGAAGTCTCTAGACTGATTTGAAAAAATGAAGTCCGGAATGTCCCACTGCGCGGCGGCTCGCAGGGTAGTACAGTGATACATCGAGATACGAGCTTAATTCGTTCCGTAACGTTGCTCGTATGTCAATTTGCTCGTATCTCAAAGCAATTTTCCCCATTGAAATTAATTGAAATGCCATTAATCCATTCCAGTCCCCAAAATACCACCCAGTTGTTCTTGTTACGTGTTTTTGAATAAGAAGAAAATATATATAAATGACAAATATCGTATAAAAACATAATAAAAGAGAATGTAAAGAAATAAACTGGTTTTATAAAGTGTATTTGTATTTTGGCCACTTAAATGCAACAAAGCCCTAGAAAAGCTCATCAAAGATGCTTCGACAGTGGATGAGCGGGTCTTCCGCGCAGGGGCTCCACCTTCCAACCGGTATGCGAGCCTTCGCTCATGACCGGGGAACGGAAGGCTGCGGGGAATAGGAAGGAACAAAGGATAGGTAAAAGGGGTAGGGAATGGGAAGATTTCGACCCCAGAGCCATGTATAGGCCAAGGGGCTAAACCGAAACACGAAACAACCTTTTTTTCTCTGGCGTTTGCCGAGGTGAATTCTATAAGTAAGAAAACACCGGATCAGCGATAGGTCGTCCAGCCCTATCCGCCAGTAAGATGCTTCGACAGCGAGGTAAACAAGCACACTGAGGGGATGCGTGGGATAATGCGAGACACACGAGGCGCAGTAAACTGGTGGGTCGTGTGCAGCCGGCCGTTCCTCGTATCTCAAATTTCGCTCGTATTTCAAAGCAAAACTTGGCTCGCTCGACGGCTCGTATCTCAAATATCTCGTATGTTAGGGCACTCGTATCTCGAGGTACCACTGTACGTAGAAGTAGGTAAGATATGCGCAGTGGCGTCGTGTGATTTCTGCTTACTGAGGACATAGGTACGGACGTTTATCCTTGTTAGCTTCAGGTAGGTTAACGGCGATTGCATTAATGGCTTATTAAATCCGATAGTCGTCGAACTATAAAGGTCATTTCTTCAGAATGGCCTTCAACCTCATCTCTCGCCGGAAGTCGTCATTAATAGTAAATGGTCATGCTCAATGTCGCGACGAAAAAAAATCATCAATTATTTGCATCATTTGAAGTCGCGGGTGAAAGTACGAGAAACGATAAATATTGTGAAACGTGTGAAAGTGGGAATTTTGGTGCCGAAACGTTGGTGTTTACTCATTCACTCTTCTCGGTTCGCGAAATAGGAGATAATTTCGTAGAAGCAGGGGAATATTATGAATGATTCATTGAGATACGAACGAAATTTTCTCTACCTGGCGTGCCGCACTGACACCTAAGTACCGTACTTACAATAAAGTAAGGAAACTTTGATACTTCTCCTTGGTGAAGCCTCGTTTTAGAATACGGCGCTAGTTATTTTTATTTACCTATTTGAGATACTTAAGGGGCAGACTTATTGTCTATTTCAAGATTGTTTCGCGCCAATCTGGAGCGCAACATCTCAATAACCGGAAAATCAATCCATTCATTTTCATATCAACATAAAACTTATTTTCTACACTGATTATTTTTAAAGGGCACTCTTTTAAAATTTAGTTTTTTAAGTCGCGTTATTGCGATATGAATGAAAAATCGGCCATGAAGAAATTGGTCAAAATTTCCTGCGAAAACTTTGTTGCCAAGGCCTTTGTGAGTAATCGTATGGAATAACATAACATTTACTTCACTCCCTTTGGCATTGTCAGACAATTGCAATTAGTGGATACGCAATCGAAACGTGCTCACCGATGATAGGCAAAATCATCATCTCACTAAGTCGCGCTAATCTAGAGGAATCTGATCAACTTTGTGATTCATAGCAGTACTCATTATCAACAAGGAGTTCTACCAATCAACTATAAAAATGTGCAAAAGGTTGTTACGGTTATTTTGAATGCCCGGTTTTATAATGTTCTGCTAACATTAACCGCAAGATAACATCGCCTTTTCCTTAACATGATGTTAACTGACGGTTCGGGTTTCGTTTATTACACCAGGCTGTTGGTAAGTTGACATGAGCGCTATCGATGGGAAAACGTACTAACTTCGGTTTCCATACCGTGAAAATATTTAAGCGGGAGACTAAGCAAAGATTAATTAAATGTTAACCAAAGATTCGCTAAAGATTAACAAGAGAGAGTGTGCTAGTGTTACAATTATAAACGACTTAGATGTGAGCCACTTTCAGGCGGAAGGTATAAAACATTTAGCTAATTATTTTAAGTAAATTCTACGCATTTTTTTCTGGCAAAATCAAAAATTAATTGCGAACTCTGACATACTGGCTTTTATTTTATCATGAGCATAAAATAATGGAATGAGACTGCTAAACGGACAGGTTAAAAATATGATATTTTTCTGCGAGTGGTTAGAGACGATAATTGAGATTATACCAGTGAGTGCGAGTTCAAAGATAATTTTCAAAATTTAGACAGTTGATTTGAGTTTCTAAAGAGTCTTTAAAAAGGAATACACAAACCACTACGTATAAGGCACACCGTGGATGCCTGCTTAACTTTTGAACTTCTAATAACTATTCCTGTATCTATTTATTTGCTTAATCCATTGACACGCTGGATATTATACCCGGAGCATAGAGTTTGGAGCATGTTTTGTGAAAATTCATCCCATGCCACAGACCCTCGAGCTGACATGCAGGGTATCTATGCTAAAAAATAATGTCCGGAATGGAAGACTAAGCAATTGACGGAGAAAACGGCTGAACCGCATTATTTGGTTTTTGTATCATTATTTTTGCATATATTCACACATATTTGGAAAAATCCCCGAGTTTCCATCGTCGACCCAGATAAATTGTAAATTTAAGTAACAAATACTCCTTAACTCAAACTCATAAGCACCATGTCGAATGTTCATAGCAACCACGTAGTGTCAACTGGTGTCAAAAACATTGAACTTTATCACAGATGTTTACATTCTGTAAACATTAGCAACAGACTCTAGTATTAGATAATTAACAAAGAAATAACATAGAAAAAATACATAAATAAAATCTATTCTGATAAGATTTGCACGACTAGGTACTTGACACATCATTTTGACGGGATAGCATTTTGCAGAGAATAATCAGCCATATTTCAGCTTTAAAAGACGGTATTCGAATCGATCAACTGTGTTTTTTTATCAGATTTTTGTACCTAACAGTGCATCTATAATTCACTCTGAAAAAATCATTTTCCTGACTCGGCTATCAGTCCAGGTTATGGCACCTTTGTGTATGTCCTCATTGGGTCACTCCTCAGTGTCTACTATCCCACTGTAGTCCCACATTACGTAACACAACTGTTTATTTTCCTGGCATACACGCGGTGTTTCCAGCTAGCAAATGCTGCTCTGAGTTGGATCCAGGATCTTTGGATTCCACGATTAGTGGAGCGAGTTTGACTCGTCATCAAATGGAAAATTTCCCGATCTCCCACCGCTTTCCCGAGAGTGGTAATGCATTTCTGTGTCGCCGCATGTTTCGTTTGACCTTCTACGTGGAATGGAAGACCAATCTCTTTCATGACAAGGCCAGATACGGTTATTTAGCGTAGCAATCCACTGATTGCGATGTTCGTATCCGCTGAAACCGGAAATTGCTCTTTAACGTAATGAAATAGAGGTATTAAGTCAAGAAAAGCGTGGAAATTTAGCACAACGATTCTGAATGATACTTTTTAGTTTACTGGAATGCTCCAGTCTGTTCAAACTATTGGAAGCTTTGCATGAACTTAGTGCGCGGCTCATGCCCCGTTTGCACAACAGTCGTACGTACCGACGTAGCAACCCTACATGAGTTGACACAACATTGGCGTTACAGCTGTACCTCTGTGCTTCCCTCTCCAGGAATCGCCGTGAACAAGTAAAACGCAAGTAGTTAATTTCAAACGAAATTAGTGTTCCAGCATTCATGATACCTTTTGCAATATTCGGAATGGTTTCAAGAGAAAATGAAACTCTTCTCTGTTTATCAAACACAGGTACATCACGCCATTATCCATTTTGTGTTCCTTTTCTGAGTATCGCGCTTCATAATTTGTAATAAGTTTTCCTCTAATAATTTGATGTTGAATGAAAGGAAATACCGTGTTCCTATACTTTCATAACAATATCAGCCCCCCTAATATAAGCCCTCTACTTCCAGCATCTAATCGGCCAATTCACCAATGTAGTACGGTAAGCTTCTTGGATTTATCCATTCATGAAAATCTTGATTTGCATCCTCATATCAGCACAATGATTTTAAAAAACCAGCCACTGGAATCTATATGAACCGTAGATATGTCCCAACACTACCTCTAGAGGTCCTGAAGTTTGTGTATTATGCGAAAACTCAATCATACTTAACTTATGGAATCGTCTTTTGGGGTAACCCCAGTGCTACATATAAAGTTTTCTCTATGTAGAAGAGATCTATAAAGGCTATGGGAAAGGTTTCCATTGGGACACCTGCGAGGCCACTCAAACTAATGACCTTGCCTGACATCTATGTTTTTCAATGTGCCTTATTTGTTAAAACAAACGCACCTTCATTCCGTTGTAACTCCTCTATTAATGGTACCCATACTCCTGGCTGTGAGAATGTTCACCTAACAAGTCAACCATTGTCAATATTTAAAAATGGTCCACGTCATTGTGCCTCTATCATTTATAATAAATTACCAACAAATGTAACATCTGGACTAATTTGTGGATGTAATTGATCTCAAAACCGTTCCTGCTCTCTATCTGGCTGGCTGCTGCTAAAGAGCAATTTCCGGCTACAAAGCAAATAGGTAAAGAGCAACATACAACTACAACAAGAGCAGAATAAAACACTTAATCCTGGGTAAACATCCACCTCTATGGGCGATGAGAGAAATGTTATGAACTTACGTGTCTGTGCGAGAGAAAGTTTTTTTTTGAGTGTTCGACGCGTATGAGTTTGCGTTGTGTTGCGGAGTTTTGTGTCGCACGAGATCGCTTTTTTTCCCCAACGGAAATTTTATCGGTGCGAGAGTCTCTTGTTTTTCTACCAAGAGGGAACATTTAAAGTTTTTTTTCCAAGAGTGGACAATTTTGAGTGTATTTTTCATTCCAAGAGGGGACAATTTTGAAGTTTTACTCCGGAAAAGTCAACATTCCGGGGGACGATGTGCTCGGTGCTGTTGGAGGGGAGGCTGGTGGATTTGCGGGAGGCGATGGTCCTGCTAATGGTGGTGGATTTGCGGGAAGTGATAGTTCTGCTATTATAAACATCCACACGCCAACTTCCATCAGTATGCCCGAAGTTGCACAGCAAGTGAAGTGGGACATTTATATTTCCATTTTGAAAAAAAATTCCGAGCCATTGACGTTCCAGATGAAAAAAAGTTTCCTCATTTGTTGAGTGTGGTTGGTTTTCAGTACGCATCATTAATTACAAATTTAGCGTACCCCACGATGCCCGAGGAAATGACTTCAGACGATATCGTGAAAATTGTAATGGAAAAGACGCTATTGAGCAGAAACCCTCAATTATAGCTGAACGTTACCGATTTTACGAGACCAAGCAAGGTGCATCAGACACCATATCTCAGTTTGTGTCCAACCTAAAATCAAAGGCCCAATCCTGTCAATTTGGTCCAGGACTGTGCGATGCTTTGAGGGATAGGTTCATGTGTGGTTTGAGATCGGAAAGTATTCGTAAGAGACTTTTTGGTGAAAACAACCCGTCGTTTAGTAAGTGTTTGGAGATTGCGCAGAGCAAGGAGACGGCAGCTAAGGAGGCCGCTGCTATTGGCGAGTGCGCTACGTCAATTGATAAACTTAACGTGTCTTCGGACAAGAAGTGTTATTGTTATGGACGAAGTGATCATTTTAAACTTAATTGCCCCATGAAAAATGCAGTGTGTATTTTGCGCAAACTTAAGGGTCACATGTGTCCAGCGATGTGTCTTAGTAATAAATCAAAAGTTGCCGCTGGATCAAGTAAGAAATACGAGAAATACGGAGAAGGGAAACAGAAGAAGGAGCCGAAAGCGCCCAAGCCTAGGCAGAAGAAAAAGATGTATCGGTTAGTGTTAGATGATTCGGAGGATTCTGAGCATAGTTCTAATTTTCGCTCATTATATCGTCCTAAATCCCGTTAAACTATCTTCTGTTCTATTGTTCTGGACCTGCTGTAGTTCACTGTTTACCTAGTCCTTCAATTCACGATTTATCACTAATATTTCTTAAGGATGTTGAAGTGATTTTGGTCTTCGCACAAATTTGCGTGAAACTCTCCATGTGTGTTGTCATAAGTGATATCTATAGATAAAAGTGAAAAAAATGCATCTTACCAGTTCAGTTTTTAGGAATTCACTGCTCATACTCACACACATGAACAGATGTTGTTCAAATTTATGTGGTCCAAGGAAATTTTTTCGCACAATTTAAAACATCGTTAAAATGTGCACCCAATGACCCACGATTACCGCTCCAGCCACCTTAAACGGTTGGATTGAGACATCTTAGCGATAATTTCACCGTTGTGTTCGTCTGATAACATACATCTTAAAATTGACTCCTTAGATTGACAGCTGACGAATGACTTCTAATGACCAATCCTGCAAAGAAATATTGCATGAATGTATGTTATTCTGAATCCAGTGGCGCTGTCTTTGGACAACTCAATTCCTCGCTCTACTAAAGCTCTCTCCGCGACTCTAAATATGTGTGAGAAGTGAATGGCTCTGGTTCCGAGGCGTTGGCAGGAAAAAGCATTGATTTGGCACTCCTTGCCCCATTCGCCAGTAAACCAAAGTCCTCTGGATTGCTATTTTTGACTATAAGGTTAACTGCGCCCAAGGTGTATCGAGAGTCTGTTCACCTTGGGCGCAGTTAACTTAGTCGTGTTGAGAATCACGTACGATGGGTACATAGAACTCTGTCGCCCTCTTGCGGTCCCAGTCGCAAACATGCATTCGTGGTTGAATACGCTCGAGTGTGAACTGAGGGACCAGCCGCTGCAACTTTCCGAGGCTTAAGCAGTTTGTGGACCTACCCTTGACGATATATATACCACCAGATTTTGATAACCGGAACATCGGGTGATAAATGTATGGTGAGTGATAATATCTATTTTTATTCCACAATTATATCTATGTGCGTTCAGGATTTGAATGCGATTCGTCTGAATCCTTCCACCCCTACCTTGCTAGTATTTTAGCTTCATAACTACATAGATTCTACGCCTAATTTAGGTTAAAACTATTACAATACCTCTGCTATGAATAAAATATAGTCAAGGCTTCGATAGCTGTCAACTTAACTTTGGCATTCCATCAAGTTCCCTCCGACAAGTAAATGTGCCCCGAATGCCGTCGCGAGTGCGAGCATGATAGTGTATAGACAAAACCCATGATAGTATCAGTAAGTTATGGACTAAAATATCTTGCATATATCCTGTGAAGAAATTTATTCGTGGTTCTGCTGTGGTTGCGAATTGTTCGAAGGATACAGAGGAATTCGTCACGAGTGTCTCCCTCCGTTACTTCATCTAGTTTGTCGAATAGGTATGTCACTGCTGTGAGCGAGCAGTTTGATCTCGTGTTTCAAAGGTCAAAAAGTATCCTTGTGTCATCGCGAATTTTCCATCTTGTGTTGCTTTTTTCTCTTTAGGAGGATTTTCTCTCTCATTATTTCAGTGATTTCATTTCTTTTTGCCTTTATTTGTTACAGAGGTAAATGAGCGATAGGGTCCAGTCTGGGAGAAATTTTTTTGTGAGAGACGTAGAAAAGTGAGGGGTATAAGAGAAATGGGAAAGGGAAGTGAAAGGAATGCGCATTTAATAAATGTAAAAAAGTAAGTCGTGAGATACTTAGTTTTTGAGAAAATAAAGTTTGAAAATGACCAAATTCGCGTATTTTTGGTGATATCTTGACGCCATATTGCGAGATTTTCGTAAGTCCCGGTAGAGGGATACGGAATTATCTCACGTCTGAAATATGGCTTACCCAACAAAGTTGCGGGTCTGTGGAGTGAAACGGGTGCTGGGGTGGGACGGTACGCGGCCTCGAAAAGGCCATTTCCGAACGGAAAAATAGGTTATTTGGCGGATAGTTACGTTTTATTTTCACGAATACCCTTATAAAACAACCATCACAATAGTCAGTAAGATGTGAGCGGGAGCATAATCGTGGTGCAATTTCCACGAGTTGTTTTGCCACAATTCTGGGCGTTTTCGTCGTCTTTCTTCAAGCCAACTGTGCTTAACTTCCAGGTAGTATTCCTTATTGACCGTACGACCATATTGCAAATAAATACAATTAATGAAAATTGGAATTATAAAGCCCGCGAAATTTAAATATCCCCGTTATTTTATTATTACACCTTGTAAGACTCATTAAATTTGCCTATCGCCAGTCAATTGAACCCTACTTTTCCAATCCGACTCGTATAGCCTTGTAATCGCACACGTACCTACCTAGAGGGTTTTGAAGTGAGAGCGACAGTCGAGGGCTTAACTGGGGAACGAGTTAGTGCGGTTGCTTGAGGGCTGTCTTCCCACAGCGCGGGCCCCGGTTCAAATGCTGGCAGTGGTGGAGAGTATTCGGCACCCGATCCTTACCTTGGTGGAATTTAGAGTACAACGATAATGTACTACTCCGTCCGTCGGATGTGACGTTAAACGTGGATTAGAGATGAACATTTATTTAATAAAAATCCTGTAATCGGTATCGTTTAACTTAATACAAATAATCGTAATATTCTATTAACTGAAAAATATCTCTAGAATACAAGGGCGGATTTACACATGGAATGTGCTTCTGAATCAGTAGCCTTGTAAGTCGCTTGCAAGAAGTACTTAGATGCAGAGGCGTATCAACATGGTTGGGGGCCTGGGGCGCTATTCGATATGGGGCCTATTTGGAATTTATAATTTATAACATTGACATTGGGAAGATGCCTTTTTCTTGTATTCCTGCAGACCCTGAATCGAAAATTTAGCAATGGATTGCGTCATTTATCTCAGCATTCACAGAATAGTTGGTTCAAGGCATCCTTACACTTTTGATACCGTTGATGTAAGTACCAGTTCCCAGTGCTGGCTTATGAACGGAGGAAATTTACGTCAGCATGCTATTCCTTTGGCAATGGTATTTAATAGGTATGAAATGAAGTTGTTATTTCACAGCATTATTTTATTTAAAATAGAAATCAAACCCAAAAGTTTAAGATTTAAATAGAACAGTAGTAGGAATTAAAATTCTTTCTTGCGAGCTTTTACCTCTGCAAACTTTTTATTACATCATCAAAATTTACTCTCTTAGCAACAGCGTTCACTATTGATATTTAGGCTAGGCTTGTAAGGCGGGATTGGCTCATTGTTGAGCGAAGATAGCTTTTAATTAATTTAAGTTTAGAGAAACTTCTTTCACATGAAGTGACAGACACACATGCAGTTAAAAATAGCTTTAGGACTTTACAAATATTTTGTAACGACTCTTAAAAATCCGTTTATATAATAAACTGCAGCATATTCAAAGCGGACCACGACACTGCATCGTCTTTTGAAATCCCTGAAGCCTGTATATGCCTTCAAAGCCTCATGATTTCTGGTACCATTTCTTCCTTCTCAAAAGCATCAAATGTTTTTGTTATTTGCTGAACTAGGAGGAGGAGTTTGTCACCATTTGCGTTTACAAGATTCATCGGATGAACAGCAGCAAACTCTTTGTAACAATTTTCCAATGATGTTGATCTAGTTTTTAGATACACTAGAAACGTATCAGTGCACTCAAACATAGAACGCTTCATTTCCTGCTGTGGAGTCAAGCCTGCGTCTTTGGCCTTTTCTCCTGGCATCATTTTTTTTAACACACTTGCGTCTCCTGCTTTCAATGTCCATGTCCATTTTTGTACAAGTTGTAGTTGTATATTCCAAAGAATTGTTAACCAGTTCTTCCCGACTTTCTTCTAAAAAGATATTCAAGCTTCTCAGCTTTAGCGCATACTTTTCGAAACTGACACCTTCAATCTGCAAGTATTTCTGGGCTAGATTTACCTCAAATAAAATGTGGTACTACAAGTGTAGGAAACGAAGAAAATTGAAGTTGCAAATGCTTGTCATTAACCTCTCCGCTGCTCTTATTCTATCAAGATTATGAGGAGGATCACGTAACTTTTCTACAGCCTCGACCAACTTGTCGAAATGATGAAAGATAGGTTCTTCCAAAGATACACTTCCAAAATCTTGCACTCCACACAAATTCAGAGAATGGTTGGCACATGGGATACAAACGGCTTTTGGATTAAGTTCTTTAATCCTAGTCTGCACTCCGGAGTAAATGCCTGACATTGTTGCAGCATTGTCGTTACTTTGGCTTCGACATAGTTATATATCCAAGCCATTATTTCTTGTCACTGAATGATTTCTTCTGCGCTATTGCTTGCCTTTTTCCCACGAAGAGGAATAAAAGCTAAAAATGATTCGTTAACCACTAATTTCCTATTTTCAATTTGCACATATGCACAATTTGCATATATCTTCACTCATCTGTTCATAGTGAGATATGTCACATGTTCTATTAAAAGTATTCCCTTATTCTTGGCTTTCTTGATGTCTGAGATGATTTCATTTTTACATTATTTCCTAGGAGAGAAATAAATTCATTTTCCACCATAGGGGACAAGTAAGAAGCAGGAATATTTCCTGCTTTTAAGGACTGCTGAATCCGAATGTTGAGCTCTTTCAAAACAGGATCATAGTTCGACAAGAGGTTTACTAGCTTTAAGAAATTACCTTAGTTTTCGGAATCGCTTTTTTCTCTATGACCACGAAAAGGGAAATTAAGCTTGGCCAAAAAAAAGGGTTACATCTAAGAGTCGATACAAAATGTCTCAATTTCTTCCTCTATCCCTCAATAACTTCTTGTCGAACAAATACAATTGTTTTGCTTCGAAGAAATCTTGTTCCAAATGTTTTTCACTTTTCAAAAATTAGTAAGATGGAACTCGGGGCTTTCATGGTCAGACCCTCTAGGATTCAATTTCCACCAACTTGAGTATAAAACCCTGTGATAAAGCTGGATGTGCTCGAGACTTTCTCGTTAGGGCGAAAAAGTCTGCAACAGATAAAAATTCAGATTTTTTCGCAAGTGAATAAACCTTTAATTTTCTCAGAACCTTTTCTCCACTGGGAAGTTGCTTATGAAACAATGTTGTTGTTAACTGGCGGGTTGGACTCGTTGAATTTTCGGCAGGCCTCTGTACTGAGTAAAAGGGTTCCTCCAAGTGGTGATTATACTCACTCCCTCTTCTTATAACGTCAGTTCTATGTCCATCTGGTATTAGGAATTACCAATTTCCCATATCAGAATTGAAAGTCAATTTGTTTTCTTCATCGGAAGCATCCGAGTCTGAGTCAACCATATCAATCTGAATAAATGAATCTGTCAATCTTGCTCAAACGGACCTATTACGTGGGTGCCATCTTTGTTATCGGCTTCCTTTTCATCTTCAAAGTTTGTATGATTCGAAGTGGTTTTTTTTTGTTGTTTTTGGTCGTTGATTTCATCATCTAGTCGCTCAAAACTTTCCTTAGGACTTTCTTTGGGGATCTCTTCTTCCTTGCTTGATGCAGAAGGTATCTTTCGGGTGAATTTCAAAATTGAGCCAGAAAAAAGCTCCATTTCCTGGTCTCTAGTCTTCTGCTTTTTTTTTCTTTTAATCACCATCCAATAGGATAATTACGTTTAATATTTGCGGCGGAAACTCTGAAAATAATTAATTTATTTGTAAAATTAAAATTAAATGTTTAGTAGATTTTACATAGCTTTTTTAATCTTTTCACTCTTCTCCTGCCATATTATTGACTATATTTTAAGAGTTTCGTTTTGAAATCTGTTACAATAATCATATCTGCTAGCGTATACTCTTCTGAAGAATGCGACGTGCGCCGAACTCTATGGCTAAATCAAACTTGTTCACTTGCAAACTAAACAAATTCGCTCTAAAACCAAACAACGTCCATCAACAGTGGAGGGTAAACATGTCTTAGGCTCCTATTTTGTCGCAATTTCATGCATGTTTAGGAGAAACGTTCATCCTAATCAGAGTTTTTACAATCTAAACTTAAAACCAGAATTCTTTATCTGGTTTTACAGTCATTATTTTTCAGTAAGTACACATGCAGCGCGCACCCGTACATTTATGCTTCATTGTTTGCACCATATGGTGTATAGCGAGGAGTGCCGTTCTCAAAATTTCTTATGCGTATTACACATGGTGATTAGAAAATTCCCACATTTCGCTCATAAAAAATTATTGTAACAATGTATACGATTTATAATCGGAAAATTGAGGGATAAAAGACATCGCGTTCACTGCATGGAGAGTTTTGAGTTACAGTGGCTAGAGGGTAAGGTGGGTGACGAATGGCGAACAGCTGATTCTGCGTCTGCAAAGCTGCGGGGCCTGCCTCCTCGCCCTGCCCTCTTCTTTTCTTCTGCTCGTCGGGACCTATGTCATTGATGTACGCTGGGCCTAGTAACTTCCGAGGCCGGTGTTCATACATTGTTTCTTTACTCACTAGTTCATTTATAACCAAATTTACGATGTGTTTCAATAGACAGCTCAGACAACCAATTATTCATTCAAACCAAGGTTTTCATGGGTCTTGTAAGAACAGGAAAAACTAAAATTTTGGGGCCCATGCTGAAAGTGGGGCCTGGGGTGGACCGCCCCTCGCTACGCCTCTGCCAATAGGCTTAGTTAGCGGAAAGCCGGTTGGATTGGTGGCTAGAGGAGTGACTTTCCATCCACAGGCCTCTGGTTCAAATCCTAGTGATTGCAGAGATATTTAAGTAGAATTCCGGTGCTTACTCGAGTGCTGTGTGAGGAGATTTTTGAGTGCAGTACTCCCATCATTCTGTCTGGTGGGACTTAAAGCTGTGGCCCCCTTGGCACCTTTCATTAAGAGTACGCTAATGCCAACATAGGGTTTCTATCCACTCTTCCTTTATTCCCCATGATATCGTTTCCTTGTAAAACTTGTTCTTAATGAAAATTATAATATCTGTCAGTTTCCGTTTTGGGAATGGTGGTGGAGACGAGACACGCGCGCGAGACAAAAACTGAAAACTCAACCGTTTTTGAAGTTTTATGTTAAGTCTGGGGTAGCTTGAAAAATTATTGGCTTGAACCACATAATTGGCTTTTTATAATAATGCGTTTTTCTACGTTTTTTACGCATTTTTAAGTTATTCAGTTTTTCTAACACAAATGAAGTACTAGCTTTTCAAAAATGACTAATATTTATTGCTTGCATCTATTTTCTTCATATTTAGTTTTTCCATTGATCATTTTCGGGCAGGTTGCACCATATTTTATATAAGTAATCAAAAGTTATGTGATGTCACAAGTTCTTATATACACGGCTAAATTACGTTAAATGCCTTTCATAGAATGTCTAAAAAGGCTTTTGGTTTATATTGATTGCATTGGTATATCATTTTGCCAATAAGTAAAATAAGCTTTTAATTTTTTTTCTTAAAATTGGCGGCGCGCGGAAAAATTTGTTGGGTGCTGGGTTGGGTGCGGTAAAAATACTGCTCATTCCAAATCTACAACTACCCTGCGAGTCGTCGTAGAGGTTTTGCATGGGCGTACCTATAGACATATTCAGTCGGGGGGGGGAGGGGCAGAAGCGAAATGAGTAGACAGATGATTTCCGAAAAACTGTTTTTACTGGCATTACAAATACATTAACTTCATGAATTCCATCCTTTATTTGATGAAAATTTTCTATAACTTTCTTCTCGACCATTTCACGATTTTCTTGGACAAATTTCGCTGCAGGCTCATCAGACATAATTCATTCATTCTTTGCTCTCCCTTAGTGCTCCTAAGCCAGGTCTTCACTCTTTGTAGAGTACTAAAGGACCGTTCTACAGTCGCCGTAGTGGGTAAGATTGCGATTAAAATTAAGTGTGCTTGCCTCAGGGAGGGGAAAAATCGTTGGTCTCGTGTAATATGTCAGCGACTTCATAATTGTTTAAATTTTTAAAATTGGTTAAATTTTTCTTCTTCCACAAGTAATACCATAAATCCAGCTTTCCGGCCATATCGTCTAATTTATAAAAGCCTCTAAAAATATCTGCTTTCTTTTGAGAGTCCCTGACACTCATTTTGAGCATATTAAAAGGATGTAGTTTTGTAAAGGAAACGCTGGAGTATTTTTTTTGGAAAATCGATTTCTTAATGATGATGCAAGGGAATCAAGACATGGTATCAATAGTTAAGGCCTCCAGTAGTCATTACCACAGTCAGATTGAGGATTACTTTGGTGTTTTTGCTTATTAGCAAGACGTGGAAAAGAAATTTCTATTTCCAATCCATTGCAATGTCTTGCGCTTTTTGAAGTAATTTGTCAGAGATCTGTTGTGTTGTCTGCGTCTGTGTTCTGCGTCTTTACGGTCTTTTCCGATTGCTTCATGGATTCCAGTAATGTGTTCTCCTACCTTTATCAGATCCATGCTCTTTGCTTGCAGGGCACTAACCACTGGTTCTAATACTGCCGAGTATTTATCAGATTTAACTAAGGAAACGATGATCGAATGTTTAGTTACTGCTGAATGAAGCAGGTACGCTGCTTTTCTTGTGGCATAGTTTCCCTCGATTGATAGTGTTTCCAGGGCTTTGACTAGCCCGGGGTAATTTTCGGATAATTTTCGAATTCTTTTGTGTTTTTCAGAAGCAGTTATTTCTCGCAAAACCATGTTGCTGTTATTCATTTGTGCTGGCACTGTTTCCGTTTATTAACATTTTCTGAGCAATTTTTCGTCTTATGAAATTACATTTTTTTGTGATTAAGTTTTTTATTTCCAAGGTAGTGGTTGCTTTTTTGCGTTTTACCATTAAAATTTCATTATTGGCTGTATGAAAATGTCAAATTTGAATTCTAGGTGTTGGGTGTACATTTTTGTTTTCAATAATCCAGAAGTCCACATCTGATTACATTAGGATTTGAATTCACTTGCGTGATGTATATAAAACCTATTTTTAGTTTTCTCGTGCTGTGCATTGCAATTTTTTATTTTTCGTGCATAGGGAACATTAAAATATAATTATTATTCTTGAAAATCAATATTCGGAATTTGAAAAGGGGGTACATTTTAACTCCGCGGTTTCACTGTGATGTGGCAAGAGTCGCGATATATTGCTGTAGTATGTAGTTAGTAACCCCCGTCAGTGATAAATTCTGTTGTGTCTGCAGTGCTTGGCCTAAAGGCATTCTGTCGCCCTCTCCCGGACATGGTCGCAAACAGGTATTCGGGGACGAACGCGGTGAGAGACTGTTGGGGGAGTAGCCGCAGAAACTTGCCGAGGAAAATGGAATTTGTGAACTTCCTATTGACGATGTATGCTGACAACCAGGACCTCGGCAAAAATCTATTGTGAGTGACAATTCCTATTTCAAATCCACAATGCATCCATTATGCCGATGTGATGTCGGTTGTTCATGTGACACTTGTAGTTCCTTACGTTAGCACCCGGTGTTATAGCAGCCTATTTTTCACATTAAATTTAGATATAAAATAATACAGAGATTTTATTCAAAATAAATAATTTTCAAAGCTTTAATAGCTGTAGGTGAACATTTGTATTCCTTCGAGTTCCACCTGCCAACGAATGTGCCACGTGTGCCGACGCAAGGGTGTGCCGTAGTGAGTGCCGAATGGACGAAACCCAGTTTTTTTTTACAAATATGTCATCATCCCTTTACTTAGTGAGTCCATATTATTCCAAGTTCCGCCGTACTAATGTAAAATGACATCGTTCAATGACTTAACCTGCATATCTCCCGTCAAATGAACCCACTTTTTTCAAACTTGCCTCGCACACCTATTCTTGTAAATGCTCTCCTAAATGATGTTGAGGTGAAAGTGACTGTCGAGTACTTAACCGATAATCGGGTTTGTGTGCTGGCTAGAACGCTGGCTTCGTATCGCTAATTCTGGCAGTGGTGGAGAGTAATCGTCGGAGCTCCTGTCCCTATCTCATAGCATTGTGGAAGATAATGAAAATTGGAGATAGAATTTTGGAAATTTAAAATAGAATTCATTACTACAAAAACACAGTACAAATTCTACTAATTATTTTAATGCTGTCGAACGGTTTCGACGTCTAAAGCGTCATTTATAAGATAAAACAGTTTTGTCTTGTAAATGGCGCTTTGAACGTCGAAACCAGTCGACAGCAATAAAATAATTAGTGGAATTTTGTACTGTGTTTTTGTAACAATGAACCCCCGTTTTGTTTGCTGAAAGCGTGGTGTTGTTAATGGTGATGTAGTTATTACAAATGGATTTAATAAAGTAATAAAATATTTTCATATTAAGTACTTCAATTTTCTCATGGGCGGTGACATCCTAATTTTTATTCCTTTTCTTAGCTTCTGAGATTACTTTCCCAGTCGTGTTTTACATGCTAAGGTTTCACTAAAATTTAAAGTGACTTCACCCTCTATAGATCATTGTTCCAGTACTAGTTTCATAGTAAAATATATTTATCTTTCAATATAATGATTCTGAAGTGACCCATGCACATTACACTTATTCTCCACTGACTTATTGAGGGCCAGGGCATGCTAAAAGTATCATTTTCAAAGTGAAAAATCTATGGAATAGCTTGATTTACTTGCATCTCTTATTAAATAATTTATAAGAGGGCAAGAGGATACGTATCCAGACATTGTCCGTTCAAATCTTCACTCCATGTGCAATATTGACTGCTTTCATTTAACCTTTCAACCACAATTCCTGTCATTCTCATTTGTGACTGCTGTCTCATGTCATTCTTCCCTTGATGCGGCCCTAACTCGATGTTCTATCGTAAAAATGAATGATTCTGTTTTCGGGCAAATGTAGTGGAACTTGTTCATCGTGAATGAAAGAATTCTGGCAGTTTTCCGCTTTAGAAAAATCCGTTTTTAATGCGACCGGTTTCAATGCATTTACATTATCAAGCCACGGTTCGAGTGATTGTCAACAAATATTTACATTTTGAGGGAGGATTGGTAGGAGGTGTAAACGGACGGTTAAAAATATACACGGGGAGGGTAAAGGAGAAAGGCTAAGTGCGTCTATTTAGGGAATCTTATGGAAAGTAAAGGGGTGTGGGATTGAAACATGTTTTCGTTCATCAGGGGCGTTTTATTGAGGTTATGCTGAAAAATTTCCGGTTCTAAAGCGAAAAGATTTTTTTCCTATTTCATCTACGTTTAGTATTTTCGGCGTGAATTTGCATTCATGGTCGATTTCTAGGATGTCTTTGGCAATGATGGAGGTTTTATTTCCATTCCTCAGCCATCTTCTGTGTTCTTCGCATTAAAAACCGATTTTTGAAAAGAGTGTAAAACAGCAAGAATTCTTTCATTCACACTATCGTAAAGGTATGTAAAATACCGTTCGAGTATTCCACTTGCTGATTGGTAGGTTTTTGGACAGTCATCCTAGCATGCCAATTTCTCGGACATCATCTAACTTTTCCTCCGATAGATGGCTCGCTTTGAGGTTTCTTTTAAATTCCTCATACCCTCTGCCTATCGTCATATCGTTCAATATTCCTATCCTCTTCCACGCTTCCCCTGAGTTATCCCCTGTATTGCCGTTTTCAATGTGTCCTTGATAGCGGTGGAATAAAGTGTTGTCGGAGTGGAACGGCTGCAGCCACTACTGTTTCAGTCAGACAACTTTCAAATAGTTTTTGCAAGCAACAGTTTAGTTTCATGATCGTGCCGCAGCCGTGACGTTGCGCTCTGTACTGTACAGCGGCAACAGAAAGCTGAAGCCGTAGAAACTGAGACTGTTTCTTCATCTATTCTGTTCCAGTCGCAATGCATGTGTGGCTGCTTTGCGGTTATAGGCTACGATCTGTTGGATTTAAATCTGTTGCACGCGGCTGCTGGTTTATTCATCCAACTATTGTCCGCCCATCGTTACAGATAGAATTAGAACTGTAAAGTTTATATCATTAATCGAAATGAATTGGTTACTTTATTTGAGTTACTTTATTTATATACGACCGTAGCCTCCAGCTGTTGTCCGCCACAGGGTGTTTCGCGGAACTGTTTCGTTTCGATTGCGAAACAGTTTCAAATGCTATGAGGCTGTTGTGTTCTTTTAGTGCCACCAGTAGCCCTTGCCTCGCTAAACGTTTTACATCCATCTTTTTTGCTTTCTCAAAACTTGTCCAGCGCTCACGCATACATTCTTACAGTAGGGTGGTCCGTATTTGAGGGTAAAACTTTCTTTTCGTCAGATTCTTTGTCTTTTAGTTGGGAAATAATTATAAACCGTGTAAACTATTATTGTAATCGAATAAGGGAAATGTGTGCCGCATCATAGACGTATTTAGAAGCGTCTGATGGAGGGGTCACCACCACTGAAGGGGGGTTTACATGGGGGTTATTCCATACCTCCTATGTTAACTTTTTTATAGATTGGGGGGGGGGGGGTTTACAACCCCCAAAACCCCTCCCTGGATACGCCTATGAGCCGCATTGCACCTAAAGTTTAGAAATTTCGCCATTTTTGGATGTTTACCGGCCATTCCTGGCGATTACGGAGCACTCGGCATTTATAATTCCTTTAGTGTTATTATCCAAGACTCCTTATTGTCATTTTGTATGCTTAACATATAATAGTTTCAATTTATTCCCCGTTTTTCCCGAGGCACGTCCCCAAGAGTTGTTGCATACCACCCAGTTGGTCGCGGAGCGCGTCTCGTCGCGTCAATGCTTCAGTGTACAAGTCCGCTCCTGGGGATCACGATTAGCAACAGTTTGTTTGTTTAAAAAGAATGAACGTATCTTCTTATGAATCTCTGTGGGAATGCTCCATATTATAATTTTCACCTGTCTTTTCTTAACGAATGTTCTCAGACCCCCTAAATAAATTCGCCTCTTTGAAAATGCGTCTTTAGTCAGGAAAATTCTTTATCTGATGTTCCTACGTTTAATGCCATTTTCCTCCAAAGTACTACCTAATTACGTAAAATGCTCTTACCTACTCCTTTTTATGCCCTCCATTCCTTATATTTAGCCCCGCCTTCTTACTTACAGAAAATCTCATCACCTCCATCTTCTCTTATTTACTGGCTAATTTACGCTTGGCCATCAGCAAATATCACTGATTGTATCAGATTCCTTTCTCCTACTTTTATTCCCACGAACCTGTGCCGTCGGGTACACATAGACTCTAAATGAGATACATTCGACCCCTAATTTCTTCAGCAATTTCATTTACTTAGTCCAGTGCACCCTATCAAATCCTTCCTCGAAATATACGAAGCAATCAATGACCTGCTAGGTATATATTCTAGGTAACTTTCTATTAACGTCCTCATCACTCACGTAGCGTTCCTCATTCCCGTTCCTCTCCTGAACTCAAACTGGTCGCCATCCGAGTATTCGTTAGCCTTACTCTCCGGCCCTCTATTCATGGTTCTTAGAACTACTTCGGCCGCGTAGGATATTAAACTTATTGTCTTGTAGTCCTTGAATGCTTTTGCCTTGCTCTTCCTCGGTAGAGTTATTCTATTAAAAAAGTCTTCCGGACACACTCCATCCTCATAAATCCTAGGATATAGTGCAAAATGGTTTCCTCTCCCATTCTTCATCATTCTGTTTAGAAACTCGACTGGTATATTATCTTTTCCTTCCCTCTTATTCGTTATAAAATCTCATTAATCAATTCCGTTTTCACTATCAAGGATACCTCGTCTGATTGCCCTGTCGATGTCGTCTTCCTTGTCAGTATTTAACGTACTGGGCATTATTTCCATATCGTAAAGCTCTTCAACATACGTCATCTTCCCCTGGATCTCTTTTTGTGCTACAATATTTTTTCCTTTCTTGTCTGCTATAGTTGGAATTCTCCTTCCCTTACAAACACGATTCAGTCCCCACCAGGACACTTAACTTTAGAAAAACATTAGTATAACATTTTTTGGTTAGCACGCGCCGATGTCGTTTTATTTCCTAAGCTTCCTAACGGCCAAATTCTAGAGCCGTGTCAAGTGGTTTGAGAATAACACAAAAATAACGTTAGTCGAGAACCTTCGTCGATTCGCGGAGAGGGCCGGTCCCAGGCCTCGTAGCTTTCCGCCAGACTTTGTTCACCTTCGGTCTGAATCACCAGCTCATTGCAGCTTGGGTTTTGCAAGTGAGCAAAATTTGCAGTGTGCTTTCTTTTGTTGCTGAGCTGTCGGCGTGTCACAGTGTGCTAACCTGTACTTCAAAATGTATTAACTTTAAAGACGCTGTGTAGGAATGAATAAAATTTTAGGCATGCGTTTGACTCGACGTAGGCATGGCCAGCTTGAAATGCAAGAAAATAATGGGTTAAGAAGGTAACATGTGCCCTGTTTCCATCCGTGTAACCCATTCAACTCGTCCTTGCCTGGGAAAATCCACAATTTTTCGCAGGCTCACTTCTCCTTCGGAGTTCATTGATCCGTGATCTGTTTTAGCAAGCTGGTGTGTTATTTCCCTATGTTCAGTCTATGATTTCTAGCTTTTGAACTCCGCCTTTACGTGCGTGTGTGATTTACGTGAAGTGGGGTTTTGGATCCGGGTGGGTATGTGAAATATGCTTGTACCATATCCCACCAAAATATTAAAAAACTAACTACTGATATCCGATGCCTTGATTCAGGAAGAATTCATCCTATTTTTCTTAATTCCAATGATTATCTATTCGAAGTTCTTTTTCTGGAATAGGTACAAGTCCTCGAGAAACATTTCGGCGTTGCGCAGTAGACGATTTTGGGACTGGAAGGGTCTATTTTCTACATAAAACGGTTGCCGTGGGTGGGAGGATAGCACCGGCGGGCTAATGTTTACGATTTTCGTTGCCAAACATTGAAATTTGTCTTATGCCTTCAATGAATTTGAATGCCCCCAGCTATTCGCCGCAGTGGGTTATGGAGTGGGCGTCGTCCCTTTTTACCTGAGCGCGCGCAACGGGGTCACGGCCTGGGGATTTCAGGCTGATGACTCGGAAGTGGACTTATAGATACAACAGCTACTAACTATTTTCTACAACATTATACAAAAACAAATGACACATTCGTATTACTTGCGATTTTCGTTTTAAAAAAAAATAAATTACGGAAAATATACTATTTATTTTTACAAAATTTTTGGAGCATTGGCCTTTTTAAATATTCAACGCTCACATTGACATTACCAACGTTTCGTCATTTTTATTGACATCTTCAGGGCTAAAAGTTTTCAAAATATTTAACAATGAAACAAAACCAGGATTAAAAATGATAATGCAATTCAGTTTAATAATTTTGAATACCTTTGGACTAAAAAGCGTGAGTCATAAACAGAATGATGTAGAGAAAAGTAAAATGACATACATAATGAAAAATTCCTTTTGCTTGGTAACATAAAACGTGTTGTTTATAAAACAGTAACCATGGTGACTGATGTTTATAGGTCAAGTTAGGTCATTTTAAATTTCTTTTAAATTAAAAAAAATAAGTAATTGTGAGAATATAGAAAGATAAACAAAAAGCCTGATGAAGCAAAAAACAAAATTCAAAATTAATCAGTTTTTAACCATGTTTTATCTTTTATTCAAAATTCTTGATCATATTATATCATTATTTTGCTATAAATTGTACTTAAATTACATATGTCACTTCTCCTATTGCATGAATTTGGGTTTCTGGAAATGCTACAGTTTCTTTAAAAAGTCTTTTCTTTAAATCCGGCTCCGATTCAATAATTTTGGCTTCATCGGAATCTTTGAAATATTACGTAGTTTGACCAATATGAACACTGCTGTAATCTTTACATTGAACAAAATAAACATAATTGCTTGGAGTTCATACACATGGGATACTCGGGATCTTAAGCATTGATAAAAAAACTAGGATCATTGGACAGCTTTTAAGCTTGCCTGGGTGCGGAGTTAGTTGTGTTTTTTTCCATGTGAGCTATAAAATCTTGTTTTTTTACATGTGGTAAATTAATTAAAGGCGTTCATTTTTTGATGTGTTATGGCTAATTAATTTTCACCTAGGAAACAGAGGTTGAAATATTTGTGGTAAAGGCAGAGCATAGTTTTGTTTTTAGACTTTTTCCCTTTAAATGTAGAAAAAGAAGGTATTTTTCATAAAAAACTTAATTTTACGCGAATTAGCTGCATTTTTTAAAAATATGTCTGGTTAACCGCTGCTCCCCTTTTTTCATTTTCTATGTGTCAACATTTCATTTGACTGAAAATTAACTCGATATATAAGGAAATGGATGCTTTAATTATAACCTGACATTCACGAAAAGTAGGCCGTCGCACAGTGGACTCAAATCGAAAATCGCCGAACTAAAGTCCAAAATTGCTTTTTTTGATATAACATCTTGAAACTTGGCACATATTCACACAAACGATTGGTTATTATGAAATGGTTAGTCATTTTTCATAGCTCTTGCCCGTTACTTAGATACAGTGGCACAAACACGACCAAATTTCCAAAAAGCGCCCGCTCTCATTTTTCTTTGAATTACTTGAAAGTTGAGCAGATAATGGAGTAATGGAAGGATATTTATGAAATAAAAAACAACCATATGTGAACAGGGTGCTCTTCCTATACTATGTATAGTTTCAGACATTTTTTCCCATATTTGATTGTTATTACCACACAAAATGGCGGACCATTTTTTAGACAAAATTTACATAATGTATACAATATAATCCTTATTCGGGAAATGATCTCTGGGATACTTCATCAGAGTATACATTGAAGGTATTGTTAGATTATTCCGTAAAAATATTAGAAAAAATTTTGCAACACCGGGAATAAACTCGATTTTTCGATGGGTTTTCCACCAGATACTATGGGGTTTCAAAACTCCCGAGAGCACAACACTACTTCACCAAAACCAAACTACAACTGCCTGTCAATATGCATTTCTTAAAGGAAGGGCGCCACTGGAAATATACGCTTAATACTGTGAATGGCTGACCGGTGTCATAAAACGTTCCTTTTCGCGCCACCCTCCTCGGGGAGTAAAGGCGGAGGGAGGTTGTAGTTGGGAGTGGGGGAGGAGGGAGTGAAGGGAAAGAAGGGAATCCCAATCCCTTTTCATGGAAAAAACACATGTTACCCCGATAAACCACATTCTTTCTCAAGAGTTGAAAGACGTTCATAATTTGCAGCATGATTCCGAAAATTATCCAAAGAAAAATAAATTTACCGCAGTTACGCGTGCACTGATTCATTCTCTCGATCCAATATCCTCGCAAAATCTTCAGTATAGAATCTTCAGGAATCAGTGCATAGCCTGAAAAAGTTGAATTCGAGGAGTTAATGTCCACACAACTTAAACCATCCGACGGAGTCACGGTATTTCCAGGTCCCGCTGCGCGGAGCCGGGCCGCGACGCGCGATCGAAAAAACGAGTTTATTCTCGGCGTCGCAAACTTTAAAAAAATATTTTTACGGAATAATTTAGAAATATCTTCAATGTATACTCTGATTATGTATCCCAGGGATCATTTTCCGAAGAAGGATTATATTGTGTACTTTTTATAAATTTTGTCTAAAAAGGGTCCACCATTTTGTGAGGTAATAACACGCAAATATGGGCAAAAATGTCTGGAACCTATAATTAGTATAGGAAAAGCCCCCTGTACACATGTGGTAATGTTTTTATTTCATAAATATCCTTCCATTACTCCTTTATCTGCTCAACTTTCAAGATTATTGAAGAAAAATGAGAGCGGGCGCTTTTTTTTGGAAATTTGGTCGTGTCTGAGCCTCTGTATCTAAGTAACGGTATATAGCTATGAAAAATGACTTACCATTTCATAATCACCAATCATTTGTGTGTATATGTGCCAAGTTTCAAGACGTTATATTGTAGCGCTATCGGGAGAAGGAGCAGATTTTCTCGCCGATAACACTCTTGAAAACACAAACTCTTTCCAAGCTCGGGTGAGAAAAATGAGGAAAACGAACAAAACACAAGTATTATCAATCATAAACTTAACTTATCAATATATTTTACAAATCACAAAATAGAACCAAACCAATTACAATAATTTACCCATAGGTCGAGTGCCAGGCGACCGTAATGAAAGTTACCAGTCGAAAAATAGTTTAAGTTTAACAAGTACGAGAGGTTGAACTTCTCTCTTAAGTACAAAAGTGACTTAGTCAGCAGGCTCACACAACGGTGTTACCCGGTCGGCGTCTCGGAAGCAATAAAGAGCGAGCTTAGACACGAGTCAGCTGAGGAGGGGGTCTGTCGACAAGGACGAAGGTGGAATGGGTAAGGTCAGGAGGTTGGCGATTGGTAGCCTTGGAGGGGAGGAAATAATGGGATGGGTGATAGATAGGGTGGCAGTTTTTAATTGGAGCGCCAGGAACTGTTTTCTGGCGTCGGCCGCAGAATACAGGATCACAGCCTTTGAGCCTTGGTCAGGATGACCGCATTTTTGGTATCCTTCCTCACTTTACTGGCTATAAAAGCGGGGCAGGACCTGGTGAGGGAATGGTGCGGCGAATGGTGCGGCGAATGGTGCGGCGAAAGGTGTGGCAGAAGTCGTGGCAGAAGTCGCTGGCAGTAGTCGCTGCATTTTGTAGTCGTAGGCATTTTGGCCGTCGTTGGCGCACATGTCGTTAGCGCGCATGTCGTTCGGGCAAGTCCTTCGGCTAAGTCCGGAGGATAAACAGTCCGCAGAGGAGAAACTGTCCAAAGAGGAGAATTGCCCAAAAAACAGGGGGGAAAATGCCACAATATCAAAAAAGCAATTTTGGACTTTTGTCCGGCGATTTTCGATTTGAGCCCAGGTAAAAAGCGTTTTCAAATTATTTTTCCCATTTTAAACGACTTAAGGCAGTATGCGGAAAAACGTTGTTTTACTCTTTTTCAACCGCGGTACTATGTGACAAATTGGATACTCGGGATTTTAAGCGTTGAAAATAAATTATGAAAAATAGACAGCTTCTAAGCTTGGCTGTGTGTGTAAAGATAGTTTTTATATTTCTGTGTGACCTAGACAATCTTCTGTGGTGTTTAAGTTGATGATTTGTAAAAAAATGAATTCCTCATTTCATGGAGATGTTAAACCTTTCTATGTAAAACATTGTCTTTCTCTCCCATAGTATTATCTGCTCTTCTTATGCCGCCATAGTGTCATTTCATATTCTTCACCTACAGTATTGAGCTTCCTAGCATCCTTCCCCTTATCACCCTATTAAACATGTAATGTGTTGTTTCCTTCATTTATGTTCTCTTTCCTGATTAAATGCCTTTTCAATCTCCTACAAAAACTTCCTCTCCTCCTTTACTACACCCATATCTTTTGTCTCCCTAGCTACCAAAATTATTGTAATTCTTCTCCAATCTGTAATCTCAAAATCTTCCAGTTAACGCAACTCTATTTTTCCATAAAGGCATTGCTTCTGAATATTGGAAGGATGAGTTCCTTATTATTAAAGTGTAAAAAATAATTATCTACTATAGCAGTTTCTCTTACTTAATTATCTAATTTTGAAATGTTATTCCTAATTTGTTCGATTTTGCATCCTATGACCTTTCTGTCAATCAAATTTTCATCAATAAGTACCACCCAGGTTATCTTGTTCTTTTACGCCCTCTGCAATCCTAGAAGGCGCTGATTAAGCAGGCAGAGGGGTCGGCCTCACCCCGTGTTTCCTTGTAAAATAAATAATAAAATGGTATTAATTAGGTATTTCATTCTCCCTGGACCACTAGAAAGTAGCAATCCCTCACCCCCCTAAAAATAACCTTAACTCGACCCTGCACCCAAAGCTCTTGATCCTACCCACTCTCTCTTTCGTAATCCATTATAGTTGACCATGCTCTCCAGGTATCAAATATTTCGACTCATTCCAAAGTTTTCTGCCCGAGCCTCCTCGGGATTTAGATCTTCTTACTTTATTCCAGTGTCGGTATTAACAATAAATTCACTGTCAGTAAGATTATATAATACATTCAATCTTGAATCTATCTCAGTTTCCCGGATTTTTCTTAGTGTATTTAACGTCTAGGATAATGCCTGAACCATGTATTTGTGATAACTAGGTTATTTCTTCTACAAAACCTTATCGCCTTGGTCATTTGTGCTTCTTAGCCCATAATTGCTTACCTACCATCCATCTCTTCCTTCACCCACCACTGAATTCCGATCAACCTTCACTACAAAATGTTTACTCCCAGGTATTCTCCCTATTATTTCCTCCAGCTGTTCAAATGCATCATCCATATCTTCCTCTTAATGAATAGAGGTGGGCAAATTAAAATTAATTCATAGGATTTGCCTCCAGCTCAACGATTATGATAATATTACTCGCCTTGTCTGCGTTGACTTATTTTCTGCAAGTTTCATCTTCATTGCAAAGGAAGCCCTACACTGGCTTTATTTCTCACTGCTGTGCATTACTCTGTCCATTATTTCAGTACCTAGTCCCCGCTGTCTAGCCATCTTACTTCGCACAGATCCATGATGTCTAAACCCACTTTCTCCTTTTCTTACTTTATATTTTCTAACTTGCCCGCCCTTGGAATAGTCCTAACATGTGTCCTTTCTAATGTTTGCGTTCTTCTTCTGTATTTTATATTCCTGTGCTGCATATGGCTTTACTTGAGTGCAAGGATTTAACGTGATGGTGACTGCAGGAGGTTTGTTCCTACTGCTTCCAGGCAAGACACTCAGCCCAGAGGGCCAAGTTCCACAGTTGCGAGGATTCATTTTCACGTAAGTACTGTCCATGATTTGAAAGTTAAATAACTGAGATGGTAGTCTCTGGCCTACCTCAATATGCTTGTTTTTTTACGTAATACCATCTCGTGAGAGGAGACCAACTGGAGTTAGATGCTTTTTGCAGCTGCCTCAGTGGGGTTCAGCTACTACGCTGACTGCCATTTGTCTTTCTCCAAACCTTTGACCTATCTGGCTTATGCGGCTCTACTAGGAGCAATTATACAGCTCCTAGCAGAGTGCGTAATCCATTCCACCATGGAAAGGTGTGGGAAGAGATGTGTAAACCTCCTTGGGAAGAGATGTGTAATCAATGCCACTTCAAATGTTTGCTCTTCTACCTAAAAAAATAAGGTTTTTATCCTTTTTCCATCTATTATCATTGCTTCCGCTTACTTGTAGTTGATTTCATACCTTATTTCCCACTGTAACAGTAAGATGTTCAACAAGTGATATAATATCTACATAAACTAGTTAAATAGGTCATTAAGGAATTAGAAAATGTCAATAACATTATCACTTCCTCACTTACTTTAATTCCGACTATAGCTGATTAACTTTGAAGTATGTAAGGTCAAGTCTCTTCATTGTGGAACAATATAAACTGAACTTCTACATTATATTATTAAGACTATCAGTCCCTCCAGAACTTCACATGTAATTAATTGGATGGGGTGTAAAAGTGAAATATTTTTCATACCTAGCGAAAAAATTATTTCAGTAGCATTTTTCACATTACATTTGATTTAGTGAAATAAGAAATCCAAAATTCATTTTCACTAACATTGCATATTTAAAAAAAATGTTTTCATACTTGGTACAAATCCTCGTGCCAAATATAACTATCTGCATGTCCATTGATTGGACCAATTGGTTGCTAGGTTCCAAACAATAATGCCACTAATTTTCTCTTTTTGTCCTGTAGACAATTGGGATTTTTTAAGCATATTGAATGATCAGCAGTAAATTTGTAATTTCACATGTATTTATTGGAAACTACCTAGGTCTCGACGTAGTACGTCATCATCAGGTACAAATATCACAGAACACTCAGAATGTTTAGTCACAAACATTAGGGGGTAGGGCGAGAGGGAGGAAGACGTAGATAGGGGAGGATGAGTTGTGGAGAGTTAGGTGTGGGAGAGGTAATGTCCTTCTTAGGGGAGGGTTACCTCTCCCACACCTAACTCTCCACAACTCATCCTCCCCCATCTACGTCACCCTCCCACTCGCCCTCCCCCCCAATGTTTGTGACTATATATTCTGAGTGTTGTGTGGTATTTGTACCTGATTATGACGTACTACGTTGATACCTTGGTCGTTTTCAATAAATACATGTGGAATTACAAAGTTACTGCTTCTCATTCAATATGCTAAGCAAATTCCATAAAGTTACGCCTGAGACAACGGGTTTTTTTAAGTTTTCTTTTTGCCCTTCCTTAGGTCTTACTGAAGTTCATAATATCATCTGCCTTCCCTTTCGTTGTCTAAATTCTTATTCACTTAATCTGTCGTCTATTCGTACCTAACTATATCCAATATTATCATCCTCGATATGCCATTTCTCTTAATTTGTTCTCCATCTACTTCCATTGCCTTTATGAATATTGGAACTAATTTCCTGTCCTCCATTGACGAAACTAGCGTCTTTATATCCACCTAGCTTATCCCTTTCCTTTCAAGGTGCACCTACATTTCAAAAGCATTAAGTCAAAGTCCATCCTTTTTCTTCAAGAAAACTTTGTGAGCCATGGTTTCTGTGCTTAATTAAAAATATTTCAGGGGTTCACCAACTCACTCATATCCTTTTTCTTTGTAAGTTATTCCATATTGCATGATTTTTTAAGGTATGTATCTGTACTAAACATTTTACTGTTAAAGTACTCAATTTATGTGTTAGCTGTTTCAACTGTTCTATTTCACGCTATTCAACCTCCTTATCCCTGGAAATCCTTGGTTGTCTTTATCTTTTCATGGCTCTTCTACACCCTATAGATATAGCAAAACTTAGTGGCACTCGCGAGTGGAGAGTTTAAAGTCACTGAGAACGAATTAAGCGTTGATGAGCTGGCCAAGTTATCGAAGGGCTCAGTTTGGGACTTACTGAGAGAACCTAAGCATCCTTTACCCTCCTCTCATGTATGACCTCCTCTCCCCGCCGTAATTTTATGTACTAGTGAGTGCCACCAAGATTTGCTACGCCTATACATTCTCGTTGTACTGTATCTGAAAGATTGCTCAACGTTGACTGCAGTTCCTAGGCTGACTGTCCAATTCAATATTTGATTATCTGATAATCTGGCTGTATCTCCTCTCCTGCCTGTCTAATTTCATTCTCACTTCCATATCTTCCCCTTCATTTTAATGTTGCAGCTATTATACCATTTAAATATTCTACCTTGGTCGAGCCTTTTGTGAATTGAAAAGACAGTAGCGCTTAAATACTGAGATGAAAGGGAAAATTAGTAAATTTTTGTCGCGAAGGTAGAAGGAAATTTCTCAAAAGTGTACAATTAACGCTGACAAATCAAAACAAGCTGCTCCATTATGTTCAGTAAGATAAGTTGTACATTCATATTAATTGAATTCAGAGATGGGGTTGTTTCCGTGTAAAATTCAGCAAAAACATGAAATTTCAACACTTCCAATAGTTATCTACTAGATGGTTTTCCAGCAAAATGGTGCAATGACTTCATGATAACGTTAGCTTTTACTAAAATTTCATTTTAATTAAAGTGGAAAATGATCCTTGTCCGGAATTCAATACTGTGAATTGGTAAGTTTTTGGGTCCCCTCGATTTTACTATGAAGAGAGAATCTTAATTCTCGTCAAGTCAAATAAAAGCAGTGCCCACAGC
This sequence comes from Pyrrhosoma nymphula, assembly GCA_963573305.1. Taxonomy (NCBI): domain Eukaryota; kingdom Metazoa; phylum Arthropoda; class Insecta; order Odonata; family Coenagrionidae; genus Pyrrhosoma; species Pyrrhosoma nymphula. The sequence goes on along the minus strand of OY754339.1, from coordinate 60,289,188 downwards.
CCGTGGCTGAATGAGGCTTGATTTATAGTGAATCTAACGGCATTTATTAGTTAATTCCCCTCCTATTAGTAATTACACTTCAAGCTCCTTGTGTAATTCCATCGCCATTTCCTCCATACATAAGTTGAATAATGAACATGATGAAATAGAGTACTGTGTCACCCAGCTCCTTCCCACCCGGTTTTTCTATCATCTACTTGTGTGTCTGATGAAGTGCTGTTCTCAATCCACCAACTCCTCATCTGCTATGAACTCATCCAGAGCCACTCTATTCTGCCGAGTGCCTTCCCAAAATCAGCAATTTAAACTAAAAAATTACAATTTCTTTCTTTTTATTTCTGCATTTTCATTGCAGCTATAGCATCAAGCATTTCCATACCTCTAGTAAACTTAAAGTGGTCTTCGTATAAGACATCCTTTCTCCTTTTCAGTTACATTTCATAAACCCAGTATTACTCTTAAGACACTCTTTTTAGTGTGAGAAATTAGGCTTGTTTTTTATGATCTTTGCACATCATCATCACTGTATTCTTCATAAAATTGGGAATCAATACAGCCTTACTAAGTATTCTGCTGCACTCCTTCATAATAAATTCAGGGAATAAGTTCAAAAAAATTCTGTTTATATTTTTCTGTTAGCTACCAAGCAACTGGAGAGATATTTTTTTACTCAAACTGCTTTATTCACTTTCATTTTCCTTAGAGAAATTTCTTCCTCACAATGTTATATTACTTGGTCCAACCAGTTCTTATCCACGCAGCATTCTCTTTAGAGTGTTAGGCAAATTGACCTTAATTCTTGCTCATAATGTCATCTTCAAACTATTCCCATCTCCTCTGGTTTCATCTGAATTATGCTGCATTGTCTCTGGTAGTTGTATTTCCTTTCTTACTTCCAGACAGTACTTTCACTTTACGAAATGGTGCACCTACTTTCCCCAGTTTTTGGAATTGTCCCACATCTTCACATAGCATTTTCTATCATGGTTACTTTTCCCTATTCATTTCTCTTCTTACCTTGTAGCTTATTTCTTTCCTCATTCTCCACGTAACCTGTTATTTGACAATCCATTTTCATTTTTGCTGTAACTTATCTCCATCAAAATCATCTCACCTGTTATCCAAGGCTTTGTCATTAATATTTATTTACCATTCCTATTTTCCTTTCAAGAGTAACATTCTTAGGATTAATTTGAATTTTAAACCCCAGAGTGATATGAATTTGGATTATAAATATGTAAGTACCACTGAGTAATGAAAAATGATTGAGTTTAAGGTTAATTATAAATTTTTCAAATTTATCGTTATATCATGGTCTGATGATTACCTATTAATTCTTGCCATAAGCCCATATGAAGTCTTTTTTGAGTCAAGGAGGCGTACACATGGCAGTTAGCCATAATAACTATAAAAATGGTAACTATAATAACAAGAATAAATCACAACCATATAGCCGTGAGCTACCATCTAACAACATAGCAATATTTTCAGGCAACTTGTCTGGTATTCATTAAGTTTTCTTTCAATGCAGGTAATGGGGAACTATCTTCACGATGGTGTCCTCGTAAATTATCATTTGGAGTGCTGTACCAAGGGAGATGATTCCTGGTGATGTCCTGGATCATGTTATCTTCTGTTGAAGCATTGCCCGTCATCAATCTTTTCACACATCTCATCAACTGCCAAGCCTGAAATAAACATGAAACTTATTATTTTTGCTATTGTTATAGTTCACGAATGCTTGGTAGAAGTTGTTGATGCAGTGGTCAATACGTTTGCAAGTTTCTTCCTAAGCATTTTGTAAATAACTTTACATTTGTTCAGTGTCTTCAATATAAAATGTCGATGTGGACAGTATTCCTAAAAGTATGTCTAAAGCTTATAAACGCGTGTAAAACTTAAATGAATAAAGTTGATTGTACAAAGTTAATCATAATTTGAATTTTCGTTTGATCCACCATGAAAGTTTTCAGGTTGCCTGCAAAGGGTTGCCCGTATATGATGAAAGGTAAGATAAACGGGGCGCATAACTTCAAGGCAGTTGTAGTTAGGGGGATATCATATTTGCTGGCCTACACCATCAGGATGACGTATTGAAAAAAGTATCGGGGAAAATAATCGGTCTTTATTGTTTGAATTAATTAGTTGAGGATGAGAAAAGTTCTGTTTCTTGTTTGCATTCCGTGCTCTCTCTTGTATCCAAGTACTACATGATAAAGTCGTATAGTTTTTATCTGAGGAAATTTCAAGGGCAAACGTTCATCCTGAAGGCATAGGTGACCCACACAACTTCCGCATTTGACTTCGCTAATACGGGAGAATGGGGGAAAGCTGTCGATTGAAGATGGGTGGCCGAGGATCCAGAGTGACGAGGTGGCAATGCCGGCCGAACTTTAATATTTTTCATTGCTATGCCTCACCTAAATGGATTAATTAATTATAAGCCTCCTCCCTCGAGGGAGTGAAAGTCAACGTGATCACGTTGTGATCATTCTCTACTACTTATTATTCGACTGGTGCAGTTTGAAGCAAGAAATAAAATACGCCTACTGGTAGAAAGAAACAAGGACTCAAGCGAGGCCGGTGGCAAAATTATTTTTCTAATGACAATTTAACTGTGAATGCAATACTACGAATGACCTTGAAACTTCTTGAAAGCGAAAAAAGAAGGACCTGTTTTCCCCGAGGTGTCTCGGTGAGGGTAAAGCTCACCGAGCTCACCAGATGTGGTTAAAGATGGTCAGTTTTACATGGGCGCTTCATTTACGACATTAATTGCGTAAATGAGCCCCATGAGGGACGGTGCTCCCGCTGCATGCCCCCCCCAAAACAGGCCCCCCCGGAGAAGTATCCGGTACCCAGAAAAAAACACACAGATTGGGTTTCTCAGGACACGTCCAGAGCCTCGCGCGGGAATTGAACCCGCGCACTCCGGTTAGCAGCCCAATGCTTTACCCACTAGGCCACCACGCGTCGATTGAAAATCGGAAAAAAATCGTATTCATGGTACCCTTCTTTGAGGACTTCTTAGGGGAACTTCAAATATGAGTTTTCTCGGATTTTCAATCGACGCGTGGTGGCCTAGTGGGTAAAGCATTGGGCTGCTAACCGGAGTGCGCGGGTTCAATTCCCGCGCGAGGCTCTGGACGTGTCCTGAGAAACCCAATCTGTGTGTTTTTTTCTGGGTACCGGATACTTCTCCGGGGGGGCCTGTTTTGGGGGGGGCATGCAGCGGGAGCACCGTCCCTCATGGGGCTCATTTACGCAATTAATGTCGTAAATGAAGCGCCCATGTAAAACTGACCATCTTTAACCACATCTGGTGAGCTCGGTGAGCTTTACCCTCACCGAGACACCTCGGGGAAAACAGGTCCTTCTTTTTTCGCTTTCAAGAAGTTTCAAGGTCATTCGTAGTATTGCATTCACAGTAAAATGATCTTTTTAATTATTTATTTTTCCTGCTTCTAAGCCTTTATTTGTATTTTCTCAACATTTTTTTAGATGTATTTTTTTATTTCGACCGGACTATTTTATTAAAACAATGGAGAAATATTTTTAATTCCGTTCGGGAATTAAACGGAAATAACACGGATATAAAATATTTCTCCTCTCTTCTAATAAAATAGTTCGGTCGAAATAAAAAATGTATTCTCTCAACAGTTTGAAGCTTTTTTTACCTTATTTACTCCTCTCCAACAGATTACTCCATAGCAGCCAAACAATGCCAGCATCAGAGGAGGGATTAACATTGACTTGAGAATTTTACGGTGCTGAAGCTGGTAAAAATTAAGAGGATGAGTTTTGTGGCGAAGGCTATGGAAAAATAAAATCAGCGGAAATATTCAGAGGAGACAATCAAAGAAGATGGATAATAAATTGAGGGATATTGCATATTTAAGATGATGTGGGACATAGTTGCATAAGAAATGGTTTTGGTTTGCTAAGAGTAGGCTATAACTGCGGGACACTCAGATTCTCTCCACCCTGTCTCATCTCCTCAAAAAATCTTCTCCTCCCTTGCAAACATACCACTCCTTCGTGGCGTATACAACCTGTTGTAAGTTGCTTCCCCTATTAACCCGCAAAACCAATAAAATGATGAATTTGGAATATTATTAAACGTCACGAGGAAAGCAAGTGTGTTGGAAATAATGCAGGCTGGTGGATAATACAGAGCAAAGTTAATTTGGCAAACAAGGTATGTGCTGGGTGGGAGGATTAGAGCCAAAACCTATGGTGATTCAGAATATATATTTAGGCATGGGGTTTAATAACTACGGGCTAAAGAAGAAAATGATGCAGATAAAAAGAATTAATTGAGAGGATTACTTCAATTACCCTAAATGATATTTAATAATAAAATTCAAAAACACCATATTTATGGAAGTGTAGGCCAAAAGGCATACCCCATTTTTTCAAATATCCACGGTTCCTGTTTTATCCACAGAGCACGCAAAAAATGGGTATATCTTACATTGTGTGAAGGAGGAAACTCAATGGAGTGAGTTGAAAATTGGAAAACAGCTGTCTATTTCGAACAATGACATTGACTACAGTCTTCATAGTCTTAAGGTAGGTATGCAAAGATAAATATTGAAAATAAATTGTTTGAAACTTATTATCTCTAGTATAAGGTTATATAATAATAATATAAAGTTGAAACTTATTATCTACACCTTAGAGAGGGTAAAAATCATTGGCTCTGATGGGTGGATTTAACGGTTTATTTACATAAATATGGTAGGTAGGTATCTATTTTTGCCCACTTATATTCACTAAATTTATTGTGTTGGAACTTGCCAGTATTTGGAAGGAGCAAAATACCAAAGGTAAGTACGTTCAGCATAATATCAATTTTATTTTAAATCATACATTATATCTTCATTGATGCAATTTACAAGACGCTGATTTCACAATATTTCTTATTAGGTAGTTTTATACATAACACTGATTTTTTCCAGATTTATGGCATCATCAGGCACAATATTTCTCTCCAGAATTTGTCTTATTAAAATTAAATGGTATGGGACTTTAAAAGTGACCATTGTAGACAAGACATAGGCAAAATACATTTACATTGTATTTTAAATCCAAAATACAAATGATTTTAAATGACTGGCAGCATCATAAATAATAAAAAATACCTTCCTTGAGTACTTTAAATATTTAAAATCCCTGGTTACTAATGAATGAGAATTGATCCATACGAAATTAAGAAATTGAGCAGCTCAATTATTCTTCCCACACATCAACAAATAATGTAGCTTACTGTTGAATCATTTCCTGCAGTAAAATAATCAAAATAATATGAACAACACATGTTTAACATATTTAATAATTTTGGAATGCTTAGTTAAAAATAATATCATGAACAACCAATTTTCACTTCCGTTAAAATAAGATAATGTATTGAGCATAGAGTCTGTTCGATTGCCTTTTGCAAATATAGCAGACCTTGCAAAATTAAATCTCTCGAAAGGAATACTAGATTTGAAGGTACAGTAAAGATAATGGCAAGAGTATTATATCGAGCAAACATTTTTTCACTTTTGGATATTCACATATTATTGATAAAAATTGGGCATATTTTTAATACATAACAAAATTTCCATTTCATTCCTTTTTACTACAATTGAATGGAGGCGCCCTAGTCATCAGGAGAAGAGAAAAATCATCTTCTGAAGAACCCGCATCACTTGCCTAGCAGAGGTCTTTGTAATTTATTTTACAGCAGGTAATAACACTTACTGGGTGTGTCCTGTGTCTTCATCTAATCTATTGGAGGCTACCTCAAGTGTAAAACAGGATGGGTACAGGGGGTTCAAATGGTATTATTGACTTCAAATGTAAGACTGAACTATTTTACAAATCTCTTTTCTAGGTTAAACTTCAATTAGGTTAAAATTCAATAGTTTAAACTAAGGTAGCAAGAAGGGTACTTTTCCAGAAGATTTTTTCCTCCTCCTTCATCATTCAATTTGTAACAATTAATGTAGGCAGCAAAAAATTCAAAGAAACAGTCATATCCTTAAATCTTTATGCTGAAATCTGCCTCAGTAGATCTGAAGCTAGCAAAATGACTTTGGTTATACCTTAAGGCTAAATTATGCTGTAACTACCACATCACAGAGAAATACAAGAAACAATATACAAGATTCTCTTTATTCTGAGAAAGTTTGCTTGTTAGTTCTTTCCACAATCATGAGATATCTGCTCTATTTATAGCAGACACCTGAGCTATGGCATGGAAATAGGGGGGATATCCCTGATATTAAAACTAAAATATTTAGCAAAAAATGGCTAAACGGAGGAATTTCCAGAGATGAAAGTAGAAAATCTTATCTATGGAACACTGTGCATCGAAGTTTATAAAATTCAAAAGTTTAACTGTTTATTGCATGTATATATACAGAGCATTGATTTATGCAACAGAGGGTCCTTATTTATTCCCCAAAATATGTGCAAGATACAATTATAGCATAAGTAACCTATCTTCTTCCTCTTAAATAATGCAGGTCAGCAAAACCCCATCATTCGTTCCCTAATTTATGAATCAGATATGTAGTTTAATCGCTTACCTCTGAGAGCCAGAATGACAAGCAGTTTCAAGTCTGTGATTCACTCTTGACTATTCTGAATGCTTGGCCACCATGATATGTACTTGATCTCCTTGGTAAGATCTATTTATTTTTTGCAAATTTTCGAACAATAAAATATTATAATTATTACTTACGTCTTATAAACCCTTGAATATGTGTTATTTTGATAAGAGTTGCTATCATCATTTTCACCTATATTAGAAGCAGTGGCTGTTGAATAGGAGATTAACATATATTAGTGCAAGGTATGTGCCGAATGTACGAAATGAACCAGTTGAGTCACCCAATCTTACATTGATGCAATCGATGCCTTTTGGATATACAGCGGGGATATTCACTCACCATGCATTTATCACCGAGGAATTGTTGTTATCAGCAGCTGACAGAATATATCGTCAATGGAAAGTCCACAGATTCCATATTACTCGGTTGGTTGCGACATCTCAATTCACGCGCTGAACATCGAAATCACCGAGTGCTCGTTTTCGACTGGGCCCGTAGTAAAGCGAAAGAATACGACTTCTTATTAAGCTAAAAGAATCAGGTAACAGAGTTGCCACATGGTTGAAGTAAAAATTCAAGATACGAATACTTCTTAATTCCATAATAGTGATACACATGTTTTATACTTGATAATGAATTGCATATTCTAAGACGACAAAATATATAACTATGAAAACAAAAGAAAGTACATTTGCAATAGACACTGCATAATGAAATATTTTTAGTGGCATTATATTCTGAAAAATAGACAATGTTTACTTATTCACGCTTCTTTACAAGAAAAATTCTGAATAATCCCATATTTTCAGGACGTAAACAAACCCTACCTTTAGCTTCAGGTAAAATTCTACGGAATGGTGAAGACAAGTAATGCCGACTGAACGCCATTCCTCTTTGATAGTCTCTGCCAATTTCTGTGGGTAGATGGCGTTACTTGCTACACCAAAATTCTTTTGAAATGCCGTCTGTAAGGAAATACTGCGACATTTTCCGTGAGAAATGGTCTGCTAAGGATAGTGCTTGTTTTCAGCATATATGTGAGCGAATAATAAGGTGAGTTTACTACTCGTATACAGTGGAATATCGTACTAAGTAATTTAATGTACTAATCAATGGCTGCTTAGAATACCTTTATATTTTGTTTTTATTACCGAAAAGTCACAAGGTGTGACGGATGCAGAGGATGAGAGTAATTTTAAAATTAAAAACAGAATTTATTTATTCATCACTCGTGTAGGTAACCCAGGGATCGGAAAGGAACCAGAGTAAGTATATTACGATTTTTTGTACATGATAATTCTTAGTGACTTGACTCAGAAATGTATTTTATAAAGGGAAAAAGTAGAGCCTGAGTACGTGGGTGTAAAAATTTCTCTACCAGGTGCATTCTTTAAGCATGGCATTTTACCAAATATTTTCCCCTTAGATGATACATGTCGCGGAACGCGGAGATACAGAAAAGGCAAGACATAGTCGTTTAAGATGACATGAAATTAAAATTAATGTCACTAATTCCTTAGTATTTTCGTGTTGTTTGATGTTGCTTAAGAAACCGTAGCATTATTCTAAACTTTAACTACATTGGATGCTGAGACGTTGGTGACAATATGTTTATGCGCGACCTGTATAAGTAAGCTGTGATAAGAAGGTAATACATTATTATTCACTAAATCCTCGTAGTTTTTTTTGTTAGAACCCTATGATCGCACTTCATTATTATAAATTGTATCATTTTATCATATAATCATGAAAAAAAGCTCTAGGAACAAAAATAGTTAAACAAAAAATGTTAAACGACATTTATAATGAAGTTTGATGACTAAATTTTTAACTTACTCTTATAGGTAGTCATGGAGTTTGAATACCATGCGTGGGATCTACAATTCGGCGAAGAACGAGTTAATATCCTAGAAAGACGTGAAGAGAGACGGCTCTTGAGGGATTCTCAGAATCATTTGAAGCGTTCGAGGAGTGCTCACGGAGGGGACGGAGATCGGAGCGTCCACGAACATGGGAGGCACTCTCCATTCACTCTCACGGATGAGTTAGGGAAGCGCGGATGACGTTCCGTTACCTCGGAGAGCGAACGGTGAGTAAATGAAGCGAAAGTGCGTATTAATGTCTCAATTTTCAATACCTTGATTCGTGGGAGAGCAAACGATTTATTCCGGGACATTACTTGATCATCCATTCGTCATCCCAAAAATTTCAAGGAAAGGATCTCGATGTTGAAACTACTGTAAATCTATTGTTTTCCATAGTCATTGAAGGTGAATGGTGTTTCATTGGTCCAATATTTAAAAAAGGTCGTTGGAGCTAGTTGGACTCGGATATTTTGTTCCACAGATTCGGGGTGTCTCAATGGAAATACTGGAATGAATTATAATTCCAGCAAACTCATGGAAAAAATTATAGTGCCGATGTAGCAAGTGTAGACGCGTGGATATTCTAAGACGCAACCCAACTTACTTCAGAGGGCCTGTGCAAATGATATTATCAACGCAGATAAAACAGGACTCGTCACTCAGACTGTAAACTAATTTTTGTTGAATATATGAATACGTATTTTTGTGCAGTTAAAATGAAAGAACAAATCGGCGAGTTGGTCTTTCTTTCACTTTATCGTACTTGCGTATATAATTACGTGATACTTATGAGGAAGCCGTTAAATTGGGGAGAAGTGAGTAGGTACCGACATGTATATGTTTTGGATAGGAAAACAAATTGCGCGCTTGAATGAGTACTTTACCATGTTGAAAGTGTCAGGTGTTTGGCCACGAGATGGCAGCATGTTAATAAAGTAAAAGTAGCAGAGTTTCTTTTTGATTAAATTAATAAATGAGCCAGTACTTGGAGTAAATTTAATTGGAAAACTAGGATTATAGTACGATAAGCCATTGTGTAGTAATTAAAATTTTTATTAAAAGTAAAATAAGAAATAAATGAATTATGAAATCAAGTTGGCGCAGTGTAGTTGTGTGGCAACATTATACCCTTGAGACCGAATTACAGCTTTTAAGGTAATGCTGGCGGAGCAAGATTGGTTCGTTGCTCGGCATATGTCTTTTATCGGCCCGGTGCGTCGCTGTACGGTCGTGCTTGCACGGTACGGGCGCATCCTTGTAGTTGGTACGTTCATTAGACGCCATATGGGCTCTGTATCCATGACGCTTGCATTTGCGGCACGGCTCGACCCAGCATGATTGAGGCGGCACGTGAAAAAATCGGCCGCGATGGGTAGATTGTTTGAAGGGTGGGTTGGGATGAGTAAATGAGAGGAGGGGTCGATCGCCGCGGTGATGGCGAACGACCTAACAGGGGAGGGATGGGGTGGTTGCCCGGAGGGGCGGCTACCGCATCCCTTCTCTTGGGGAGGGAATTTTTCAAAGGGGGGCTATGTCGCTCGTTGTCTCCGTTAATAAAAGCCATCATAAATCATAACTTTCTCAACTATATTACTCTCTTATCATCCAAAAATCCCTGTTTTAAATTCAAAAATTTAAGAATGTATTAATGAAAGAAAAGGTTTGAGATTGCCATATTCAAACCCCACCCCCTGCCCCCAAAATTTTCAACCTCTAGTATCTTTCCTCCACCACTGTTGGTATCGAATACTAAGTTATTTTTTTAAATTTACACCTTTATTACCAAATGCAACGCGCTGAAAGTTTCTACTTTCATTTAACTTTATTATATCCATCAAACGGTTACTTACTATGACCATTACCTAATTCAGTTATTGTATATTTCTCTACATTAAACACACTTCGTTTACATTCGTGCCGCGAAAATTGAATCGCCATTACCTTGCCGCCAGCTGTGACCAATTTCACATCTTTTTTTATCTCCACAAATTCATTTTTTCCTATTCTCCCTCACAATGCTTGGGAACATGGTTACGAAAAAGGATATTCACGCTCAAATAATTTACATTTTTGCTTCACTTTCAACTTTTTATTCCATTACTAAATAGTACAGCTTTCTTCACATATTTCACGTCCCTTGTGGCCTTGAAAAACTTATTTATGCTCACACACCCATCACCCCAGCACCACACATTCACAATCCCGACAATGGCTGCCACCACCTGCTCCTCGCAAATTCCACAACTTGACGTTAATCACTGCTTGCACTGAAAAGATACACAAAACATACAATCAAACTCATTGCCAATCCCCTTCACCATATTCTCCACAACACATCACCTTCAACATCTTTTCTTTCTATGCTTTTTTTACTTCTACAAGCAAAAAATCACAGCCATAAACAAAGTTTTCCATCCCCATTATGTTCCAACTCCACAAACTTTTCATTCACACCATCCCTTCAATTTATAACAATTACACCGTATTTTTAAATTTGACAAAATTATGTGCAACAAATATTTCCATATTCATATCAAAGCAAAGGAATTAATCACTACGTTATTACACTTCCAGGCATCTGGAAAGAAATTGAACGAGTGTGCATGAACAAATGGAAGACGTCCTCCGAGCCGACAACACCAAGACCAGAAAACACTAGAGGCATTCAAAACTTGGTGTAGGAGGAGGAAGCTGAAGATCCAATGGAGGGATAAAATAATGAATGAAGAAGTTTACAAAGGAGTAGAAGAGGAAATGAACATATGGAACACTATCCAGAAAAGAAGAACCAGATGGTGTGCCCTGAGACACTATGAGTTTGTGAAGAATATAATTGAAGGAAAAATAGAGGGAAAAGTCGCAAGAGGATGGCCAAGAAATAAATACTTGGGCCAATTAAAGAAAAAGGTGGATAAACGGAAATACCAGGGAGTAAGGGAACTAGCATTAGACAGGGAAGGAAGGAGTGCTGCTGATAAAGTCAGTTGGATTCACAGTTACTCAATCTTCAAAGGGATTACGAGCATTACAAATAGATAAAGAAGTTGATGCATTAGAAAAGCCGTGTAGTTAATTTGGAATGAAGATTAACCATAAGAAAACAAAAGCAATGAGATTCTATTCGGCAAGAAAGCGAGGGTGGTCACAAAAATATGAGGGCAAAAAGATGGAGCAAGTACAGCAATTTAATCACTTGGGTAGTACGCCAGAAGAAAATGGTCACAGTCATCGCCAGTAGCGATGACACAAAAAAGAGTATAGCATTAGCAAAATAAGCGTGTAGTAATAGAAGGGAGGAGATTACGGGGATCTTGGGTAAAGATATAAAGAAGAGCCTGGTAAAGAGCTTGCTATGGGCTGTAGCGTTGAATGAGGCAGAAATTTGGACTTAGTAGGCATATAGTTTTTTAACCTACCATATTACATACCTGCATAAATTAAAAACCAATAAAAATTACATTTTCAACCTTTATCTATAAACCGAACAAAAAATCAATTAACACATTCAACCCGGAATACTTCTAATGTGCAGTCACGAAAAACGGAAAGCGCTTTCTGCCATATTAATTTGGCCAGTCACTTATATATTATTTAAAATTAGTTTAAAAAAATTTTTTTTTTAACAAAACTCGCTTATTTATGAAAGACGCGAATTCACGTCCTTAGCTTTCTTGGCAACGCACATTGGACGTGCATTCGCGTCCGTCGGGTTGAACGTGTTAAGTTGATAAAACTGCTTTAAAGAATTCTTATAGTATCTAATCTTGCCAAATTGGATCAAAATATATCAACAAGTGAGACTGTAAAGTTTTATTTATGGGCTTATTTTCTAACAATTTTCTTATAAAGGCAAGCACATTTATTTTGTAAAGACACATTTTAAGGCAAACTTTTCATTGTCCATAAAAAAATATTTTTTCTACAATATAGAAGTGTCTAATTCATTCTTCTGTAATAAAATACAACTAATTTAAGATTAGTACTGTTTTACAATAAATACACTCAGGTTAAAGAAACAGTATATTTTTGTATTTATTCATTGATGTGTATCATTATTTGCATTTTCTATGTTCATGAGGAAAAATTACTTTCCTTGATCTTGAAAACAGTTATAGTTCAAATGTGAGTGAGTTCCAGAGTGACTGAAACGATCATTTTCATTTGTGGGTACCTAAACTAATTACACTGAGTGCATTATTCTGAATCTAGAACGGGTATTTCTATAAAATTTCAGAAAAGGTAGAATAATTAAATATGGAAATTCTAGTTAAGAATATACAACCAAAAAGCTATTTTCTATAACAGCTGTGATATCATGCTGAATGGAAAGATATAAGAGTGAAATTTCAATTTGAACAGAGTTGTGCATCAGGAAACTCTAGATGAATCACATCCAACTTAATTTTTTGTAGAACTGAAAATATTTAAGCACCAATCACGTAAATTCTCAATCATATCGATGCCTTTAGAATAAGATTGAAGCATGGAAGTAAGTATTACATTACAAACAATAATGTGCTGATGGGGAAAAATTAACTGAATGACTTACTTAGGTACTGTTGACTTGTTTCCCAATGGACTGACCGAAACTTTGGTAAGTGCTTTTGAGTTGCTACAAATGCATGTGACAGGAAGAGAAGTGATACAACAAAAGAGTTAAAATAACTTACTTTATGCTGGTTGATTCTTCTTGTGGGTAAATTGTGGCTAAAATGTTTCGTTCTTACCCTGTCACAAATGAAGAGGGACTTCCTTAGCACTGCAGTTTTCTCATAAGCAGCCACTGAAGACAGCTAGAACACCCACCAGTCGCTGAAGAAAAAAAATGGATCAAGAGTGAACAAATAGCATGTAAATTTCTGAATATATCACAGTATTTGCTTTGAAAAAAAAACAATTCATCAGAATTAGAAACATTTTAAATGATTTAATTGAAAATTAAGATTATGAACAACAGTTAAAATTTTGAAAAATGGGTTTTTATAGCTCTAACAGGGAGACAACTAGCAAAAAAGTTCATTTGTGCCATGACGAATAGGAGAGCATGATATATAATCATTCTTTAAGGAAACGGAGGAAGGATTGAGAGACACTAGGAGTTAGCATTAGCCTAATCTTAACGAAATGCAGCAAGGGACAAACAGCATAACATACCATCCTACGGACATCTCACTACATACATCTAATTGCTTTCCACTTGGAACCAATACAGGTACCACGTGCATAAATTATCATGCATTTACGAATCCAAGCGAAGTGTCTAACTCCTTACGGCATAGAATCAAAGCATCAGAAAGGAGATCGGGGTGATTGTGTGACAAGTAATTCTACCAGTTTGTTCTTTCGTATCTGTTAGAGGTGACCGATTGAAATAATTGACTTTGGTACAGGATAAGTCTGCCTCAAATGAATGCTGTAGTGTACCACAGCGCATCAACAAAATATCCGGCTCCATATCCATACAGCAATTTCCAAAAGGCAGTGGTCAGAAGAAGCTATGGCAACATGCATGAAGAATGGGAAGCATATCACCAAGGACATGTATGTTTGTAGCCTCCATTTTAAAGAAGAGGACTTTAATTCAAAATATGAGTACAAATATTTTTGTGGAGAGTCAAATATGTAATTTTCGATGTTATTGGTGGTCACTAGGTGAAACTGCTTCATTTTGAAGTACTTGTTCTCTTGGTTTTCCACATAAAATTTAATTATATTTTCAAATGAACCTGGAGATGCAGAAAGGCGACTAAACCCATGTTGTAAGTAAAATAAATTTATGTTCCATACCAATCGAACAAATATTACATAAAACGTGTTAGAAATGTTCTAGCGTATACCCCACTCATAACATAGAAACATGCATAAGTAACACAATATACAAGGCGAGTAATTATTGTTCCATCAAGGTAATTAAGAGACAGTTAATCTGATATCCCATGACACATGTGCCATCAAGTCAAAGATTTTCCACAAATTTCTTTATGCGTCAGCATACATTAGCTATGTGTAATATTTTTTTCCAAATATTGTCCAAAACTGCCACTGTATTTCGAATAATGATATTTGTTGCTAATTGCACTCCTCCTATTTCGAATTTGTTGCATTTAATCACTGTTTCCTTGCAAATTGATAGAATTTTTTCACTTTGATGTAACATTATGGATAGCAAGTGCACGAGTGTGAGCGAGTGCGTGAGCGCTTGGCGTGGGAACGATGCTGCCGTTGCATTTCTCAGCACACCAACACAGATGCACGGGAGATTGCAGGAATGAGATGTGGTATTTAGGCACGGCTGATGACGGCCGTTGAATTTGAATTGCTTGGTCACGTGGGGAGGCCTCCGGGGTGCGGGGGAGTAGATGAGCATGCCTCGGGGAGTCTCGTGGTGGAATCCGTGGCGTGTAGACATGTTGATTGGGAAATAAAACCTTCTGAATCAAGCTACTGACTTGTTCCCTGTTTCATTCTCCCTGAACTCCCTTATATCGGCGATGGACCACGTACAGGATAGTGTTTTCCCCCTTAATGTTAAATGGAAATTGAAAAGTGGAACGATTTCAATAGCTCATATGGCAATCACATGCCTTTCGATAAAATTTTATGCGCTAATAGGAATTTTGATATTTACTCCTTTACCTTAAGTGGTTTTTAATAAACCTGGCGATGCATCTAATGCATTGTATTAAGGGTCTGGGGAAAAATTCATGAGGATGTGTGTAAAATTGATTACAACTAATCAATAAAAATATTACATGGTGCAGTCTGTAGTTTAAAGTGGAAAGTTTACTGAGGGCACCAAATTTCTTATCCCAGGATGGGAATATAGGAGTGAATTGGAAACGCTGGAGAGCAAGTTTTCTCATCTATCTGTGTGCTTTGGCTCAGGAAGGTATACTCTCAGAAGAGAGGAAAATTAATTTTCTGTTATTTGTGGTGGGGGAAGAAGTATGTGAAATTGATGAGGCTTTTACATTTGATAACACTAGTCTGCATAATATCAGATGACTGAAAACTAGTAAGTGATAATAGCTAGCTTTGATATGCTCATTGCAGAACTGTTCTTAGTTTTCTTCTATCACAAACAGTTTTTCAAAATGGACCCTATTTAACTTCTAAGATTTATTGATAAGTCATGGCCCCCTTTAATACAGGCTGGAACATGCAATTTGTCAACAGCCCTTTACATGACATCAGGGATCCCACTGCATCGCCTGGGGTCCGGTTGTTTTTCTGCCAGCTGTCATCGTTGCGAGTAGGAAATTCATAGGAATAAAAATATAGGAATGGGACTGATGTGACTACCGTGATGGACATTAGTTATACTAATGTCATAACATAGGGTTGTGTCATTTGAGTAGTTCTATTACCTATTTCGTATTTTAATACGATTTTGTTGTAGGCATACGTAAGAATTGGTAATGGCAAGTGAGACGAGTGAACTGAGGCGATTTAAGCTCACAGTATTTTTGATTAAAACACGTTTTGCAGTCCAAGAAGGAATTTTAGGTTAGTTAAGTCACTAGTTGGGCAATTGACTGGCTGTCCAGTAGTGCAACCTTGAACGTTTATTAACTTTGAAATATATAGTCCCGACAGCTGAAAGGGCTTCTCTAAGATATGTTGTTGAAATATGCATTCTAGGCTTTCACTTCAAAGGGGAACCTTGGCTTAAATATTGCTATCACCTCAAAGATATCTCATTAAACGGCTGTGGGAAAACTGGACCATGTTACACCTCTCTGATGCACATTTGTCCCGGATAGTGAGAAATATAACAAAATATGTTTAAGGTTTTAGTTATCTTCTTGCAGCTATCACTAGGATTATTTCAGGAAAGAAACAATTCAACGTTTCAAAACTTACAAAATTTATTTCAAAGGACAATGGCATAAAATACATTATTTCACGTAATCATTCCATCTTGAGTAAATAAACTTACAACCAACTTTGTAGGTCAAATAACATCACTCTAAAATTTCACAATGCGAAGGACCATCAAAAGCGTAAATTAAACTTCTTAATATGGTAAATAAAAGCTGCTGTAAGTAATTCACTTGAATTCCAGTCAGAAACAGTCACTGCAGTACATGTACATCCATATACATCCTTGAGTATTAAAATGCACCGATGAATGATTTTCAGAAATAGCTTTCAACAAGTTATACAAGACTACCAAAGGCAAAAATATATGTGGTGTAGCGTTCACTTTTTTTAAACAAATCATAAGTAAAAGTAACATTTCCAAATATAAGCTTGAAAGTAAATTGTATTGAAATAATAAATTTTAAGGCTAAGGATATGTAGGGGAGGTATAAAGTAGTATTGGAATAGGCACAGTCTAAACAATTGTAAACTGTGAAATAGGTATCAGCTGGGCAGCTTTCACCGGTTTGAAAACTATGAATGTATTACAAGGAACTTAGAATGTGTAGTTAGCTGAGAGTTTCAGATGGTGTGATGGCTAATAACTCTTGAGGATATTACACGCAGGCCAATTAACTTTCTCAGTTAAGTGGACAATGCAGTGTCACACGTTTATGAGTAATTTGAAATCCATATGTCAAACGATTGAAATTCCACAGCTTTAAAAGTGTGGGTGGGAGAGTTAAAAATTGGTAATTTTTTTGGAAATAATAAACTGCTAAAAATGCAATACATTTCATGTTGGGAGTGTGAATTTGAGGTAAAGAGAAGTAAGGGCATAGATATATGTGGTCTAGTCTCCACCATTTAAAAAAAAACTCAAGTTGAATAGGAAAATTTGAATATGTAAACTCAATAAAATTTGTTTTTCAAATTAAAAACTTACAGAATGTGTTGGAAAAGAAGAAAGCAATTTTGGAATACGAATCAGCTATGCAGAATTCACCCGTTTGAAAATAATGTATGTAAGTAATACAAGAAAACGAGAATGAATTTTAGGTATTGTTGCAAATAATCACATGCAGGCCAATGAAATTTCTCAGTCAAGTGGGCGATGCAGTGTCATGCATTTGTGGGCTATTAACGGTTGAAATTCGCTTTGGGTGGGAGAGTTTAAAAAAGGTGATTTTTTGGAAAATGATTGTCAGGTGGCGCCACACATTGGCGTGAGTGATGTACATATGTATTAAGTGAATATGTATGTGTGATTAGTCAGTAGTAGTTCAGCTCTTGTGATGGACACCTGTTCTTTGGTAATGTCTTGGCGAAATAAATAGAAGTTACTTTGTTCAAGTTAATACGCTCTATTATTCATTTGAACCCTACAACCAGGGTTAACATGGCGCAGTCGGTTTGGTTCAAATTTTTAAAAAGTGCATCCAGTATATCGATATATCGTTGAGTCCCGTAAGTGCCACGTGTCTCAACAGGTCTAGGTGTGCAACTAGCCTTAAACAAACATATAAGTACTTTCAAAGAGGTGATGTTAAAATCGCATAGAATTTTAACATGGAGAGTGCAATGAGAGCTCCTTCGACACTTTCTTTCCAAGGTAACGTTAAAGAAAACTGGAGAAAATGGCGCCGAAAATTTGAAATATATCTAAAGGCTACGGATCTAGAATCCAAAGGTGAAGAGAGAAAGGATGCTGTTCTCTTGCAGGGGAGGAAGCCATGGAAAAATTTGATACCTTTGGACTGTCGGAGGTACAAAAAAAAGCTTGATGAAGTGTATAAGGCCTTCGAAGAATTTTGCACACCTAAAGTAAATGAAAGTGTTGAGCGTAATGTATTTTTTTCGCGTGCCCAAAATAGTGGTGAAAACTTCACCAGTTTTGTCACTGATCTTAAAAAGTTAAGTGCATCTTGTGCTTTTGGCACTCTTCGAGATAGCTTGATAAAAGATCGTGTCATATGTGGGATACGTGATAACGAATTAAAAAATAGGCTACTTCGCGAAGATAATCTTACGCTAGACAAATGCGTAAACATATGTAAAGCCGCAGAACTAGCCGAAGTGCAGATCAAGACGATGGATAGTGATAACAAGATACAGGAGATCAAATCAAAGAAATCATGGACTCAAAAGAGCAGAGCGTACAGCAGACCACAACAAGACAGTCAACCGTCACAAGCCTCCCAGAGCAACACTCAAATTCCCAGAAGTGATGTCAGGCATCGAGTGCAACAACGCCAGCGCTTCTCTTGCTCAAGATGCGGCACACAGCATAAGCCAAGAGAATGCCCGGCGTATGGCAAATTTTGTAAGTCTTGTAGAGGGAAAAATCATTTTGCGATTGCATGCAAAAAAAAGTAATGTAAATTCAGGAGAAACAGATCTAGACTCTTTATATATAGATATCATAGATGGTGCACAAAACAAAAATGATTATTACAATAATAGTAAAGAATGGTATGAAACTATATTAGTTAATAGAAAATATAAATTGCCAGTGAAATTAGATTCAGGTGCACAATGTAATGCAATTTTGCTTAGCGAATTAAAAAAGATTGATGGTAACATTAAAACTGAAAAAAGTCACATGAAACTGTCTGCCTATGGTGGGTGTAAAATTGAAGTAAATGGCACTTGTAAATTATGTTGTAAGTTTAGAAATAGAAGTGAATGTGAGCTAGAATTTGTTGTTGTAAATGGTGAAAATAAGAGCCACCCTACAATTATTGGACTACCCACTCTGTTAGAATTGCAATTAATAATGCGTGTCGAAACAATACTAGAGCTAAATGAAAAAGTATTTTTAATGAACATAAAGATATTTTTTCTGGTCATGGCATAGTAACAAATTTTGAGTATGATATCAAGTTGAAAGAAAATCCAAAAGGCAGTATTGCTTCATGTAGAAAAGTACCTGTAGCTTTGATTCAATCGTTAAAAGGTGAATTAAATAAGATGGAAAAATCCGGGATAATTGAAAGTTTTTGAACCATCTGAATGGGTTAATCCACTTGCCATTACACAGAAAAAAGATGGAAATATAAGGAGATGTTTAGATCCCACTGAATTAAATAAGTATATATTACGTCAACACCATGTTATACCTAGTTTTGATGAATTGTGTGCACGAATGCCTAGTGCAAAAATATTTAGTACTTTAAATGCAGACAGAGCATTCTGGCAAATTAAGTTAAGCGAAAAAAGCTCTCAATATGTAACTTTTATTACACCTTTTGGTAGATTTAAATTTAAAGTCATGCCATATGGAATCTCTTCTGCTACTGAAATTTTTCAATGTTGCTTCGATCAAATTTTTGGTGACCTAGATGGTGTAACCATTTTGGTGGATGATCTTTTAGTTTGGGGGAGTACACCTCAATAACATGATGTTAGACTTAAAAGGGTACTAGAGAGAGCAAAAGAAAGAAATGTTAAGTTTAATTTGAAGAAGTGTCAATTTAAGAAAACTGAAGTTAAATATGTTGGTCACATATTTTCTGAAAAGGGCATTAAAGTAGACCCTGATAGAGTTAATGCTATTGTTGAAATGCAAGCACCAAAAAATAAGGATGAATTGTTAACCTTTTTAGGAATGCTAGCATATGTGGGAAGATTTGTTCCCAATTTGTCTCAAGCAAATTCAACTCTAAGAAATTTAACAAAAAAAGATGCTGCATGGATTTGGGATTCTAAAGCTGAAAAAGAATTTCTAGATCTAAAAAATATATTGATGAATTCTCCCATTTTAAAATACATATTTTGATGTAAATGAACCAGTAGTTTTAAGTGTAGATGCATCTCAATATTGTCTTGGAGCTGTAATACTTCAAGAAAATCTTCCTGTAGCATATGCCAGCAGAGCTTTAACTGACAATGAAATTAGACATGCTCAAATTGAAAAAGAGGCCTTAGCAATCGTATTTGCGTGTAAAAAATTTCATCAATATATTTTTGCAAAGGTTTTAATTGAAAGTGATCATAAACCTTTAGAAATTATTTTTTTAAAAACGATTGATCAATGTCCAGCCAGAATACAAAGAATGAGATTGGCAACTCAAAAATATGACATTGAAGTTAGATACAAACCTGGTACAACTATTTCTAGCTGATGCTCAATCTAAAGTTGTTTAAAAAATGAAAAAAGTAACAGTGATCAAGATATAGAAGAACATGTATGTTGTATAGTGAGAAATTTTCCGATCAGTTTAGAAAAGAAAGAAATGTTTCAAGAAGAAACAAAAAATGATGAGGAGTTGCAAAATTTAATGAATTTCATTTATCATGGTTGGCCAGATAGTAACAAAATTATTCCTGATTGTATCAAACCTTATTATGGATCAGCTGATGAGTTTTCTATCATTGAAGGTATTGTTTTCAAAGGTAACAAATTAGTAGTGCCAAAAAAACTCAGATCTGAAATGTTAAAATTGATTCATTATGCTCATTTAGGTGTTGAAAAATGTAAAGCTCGAGCCAGAGAAATTTTGTATTGGCCTTTCATGAGTAGAGACATAGAAAACATAGTTAAAAGTTGTTTTGTATGCAACAAATACCAAAAGTAAAAAACCAAAGAGCCATTAATGCCAAGAGATGTTCCTTCTGAGCCCTGGCAAATGGTCGGAATGGATCTTTTTCATTATAAAAATTCTGAACACTTATTGACCATCGATTATTTTAGTAAATATGTAGAAGTAGCCAAACTACAATCAACAGATGCTGGTAGTGTAATTAATATACTAAAAAATATTTTTGCAAGATTTGGTATACCTGAAATTGTATGTTCAGATAATGGTCCTCAGTTTAATAATTATCTAATGAAACAATTTTCAAAGGTTTGGAATTTTAAACATGAGACTTCTAGTCCTTATTGGCCTCAATCAAATGGCATGGTTGAACGTTATATTCAAACCATAAAAAAATGTTTAAAAAAGTAGAGGAGGATGGGAAAGATCCCAACCTAGCTTTGTTAGAATATAGAAACACACCAATTGACAAAAGTATTAAGTCATCAAATGAGATAATGTTTAAGAGAAATGTAAGAGGTATAATACCTATTAGAAATACAAGTCAAAATAAGTCTGAGTATAATGATATAAGAAACAAACTAAAGAACAAACAAATTTACCAAAAAAGATACTATGATAAGAAGGCTCATCAGCAAAGAGAAATGAAAGTTAATGATAAAGTTCTGGTAAGAAAGGATATGAATAAACCTTTGGTACCTGGAAAGATCATTGATAAATGTGATAGACCTAGATCATTCAGGGTACAATTAAATAATAATAGCCAAATTGAACGTAATAGCCAACACATATATCCTTTCAAAGGCAGAAAGGAACACTTTGATAAAAGCATTGTTTATAACAAATCAAATTACATTTATGATGAACTTAATGTTGATAATGATTCTTCCACTGTCCATGTTAATCTAGATGTAAACAGTGGCAGTAGTTCTGGTACAAGTGGTGTAAGCCTGGACTCAAATGTATCTACTCGATCTGGTAGAGTTGTGAGACCACCAAGGTATTTAGAAAATTATGATTGTACCTAAAATAAAAAAAAATAAATAAAGCAAAGGGGATGTCAGGTGGTGCCACACATTGGCGTGAGTGATGTATGTATTAAGTGAATATGTATGTGTGATTAGTCGGTAGTAGTTCAGCTCTCGTGATGGACACATGTTCTTTGGTAATGTCCAGCTTGGCGAAATAAATAGAAGTTACTTTGTTCAAGTAAATCCGCTCCATTATTCATTTGAACCTACAACCAGAGTTAATAATGATAAACTACTAAAAATGCAAAACTTTCACGTTGAGAGCATGTATTTGAGGTACATAGCAGTAATCGCATGGATATTCAGCTGTGAAAATGCTGTAAGCTGAAGTGGATTGTTAGCTGTAATGCTAATGTATCCGTGTTGTTTGTAATGACTGTGAGGTTGGACAATTAAAAATACAAAATGGAAATATTGTACCCATTCACTGCCATTCACTATCACAGCCTTAGAAGCTACTCACTACTTGCATTGAATAAGCACTAAGACACTTCACAAAACAAAGAACGTAGCACTTCACTTAATTATATTTCACTTCATTTTCACAAACATGGGATATGGGGTCATGTACTGTGGGAGGTGAACATGGAGTAGTAACACTGAACACAGTAAGAGCTGTACCTGGGGACAACTTTGGGCTATCTGACTGATAGGTTTGTAGTTCACTGCTCTTATCGGTGTAAGTTGTACTCCGGAGAATATCCCGATCAGCAAAATGCTTAAAGCAAACTGCTGCACTTGAAGAAAGACTCCAGTCCTTCCTAAGAATATTCTTCAGTCACTGTTGTATACTGCGTCCATTTCAGGTAAAATAGTACACAGAGACGTATCTCCAATCCTTGGTGGAAAGTTAGCTTGCTTTTTAAACCTGGCACACAACAACGCTCGGGCATCTTGAATTTAAAAAGAAAAGTTGTTGTAATAAAAAGTCGTTTTGCTAGTCACAGCAAAATGTAGGATGACACAATGATTATTTGAAAACATAATGACTGATAGCAATAAAACAGAATTGCGTAAAAAAATTCCTAAGAAATAATAGATATTCATTACATTTTTGTACTATCAATTTCTCTCCCTTAATGGCTGGCCGGCTAATAGTTGCAATGCTTTAGAAGACAACGAGAAATAATCTTGATACTCCACATTCAACATACTAAGTAGTATCGTAAAGTTATTTTACTTATCTTAAGCCACTCAAGATCCTAAAATTATGCAGAGTTCTGACTTTAAAACCAGTGAAATTATGCGTTTTTAATCACACGGATTGACTTTGCACACAAGTCGATGAACTTTCAAAAACAAAATGATCGGACCCCTGCTCAGCGTTGCCGAATTTCCATGTTCTGGTCTGTATTAGAGGGGGCCATGGATAAGTGCTTTATATGTACCAGTGGGTAATTATTGTGTGAGGGACATTTCTCAATACAGGGTAATGAGCCTTAAGTTGGCCTAAGCTAATGAGTCTTAGGTTGATACAACTGCTGCTATTGTGGTGTGACCTTGGAAGTGTTATTCATTCTTCATTCATTTTTGTTACAAAAATTGTCATTGCGTGAAGTAATTTTACCTAATATACTGTGCTTGCAGTAGTTGAAATCGTGAAACCATAACATGCAGTGACATAAATGTAAGTTGTAAATCTCATGCTCTGTCACAAGACGTTCAGGTACAAAATTCGTTCAGTTCCTAGTGGGAAGTGGTAGAGAGAGGACGTGTCTAGCTCTCGCTCCTGAGGGTTAAGTGAGGAGGGGTCAACTCCGTGAAACATGACGCGTGGGGAGCGGACCGAAGAAGCTGCTAGCATGGTGGAAATTAAGTGCTCTCAGTGCAAACGTAAATTGAGAAACGGAGTCCAGTGCGGAGAGTGTAATGCTTGGTTCCACTTAAGGTGCACGGGATGCGCAATAGAGGAATGTGCCCACGACGACGGTTGGAGATGCGGAGGGTGCGAGACAGACGTAGCGCACCGTGCTGCGAAGGCGAGGGAGGAGGAAATGGAGGATCTCAGGGCCCAGCTGTTGGGAGCGAAAAGTTTAATTGAAAGCCTGACATCTGAAAAAGAAGAAATGGTGATCCAAGTTCATAAACTCATTGCAGAGAATGAGGAACTAAGATCATCGGTGGAGGAGCTACACAGGGGTGTGCGGTTTAGGGATGCGGCGGCTGGCTCGTGCAAGGCTGCTTGGAGTCCGAGGACGCCGAGGGGTATGGGGACCAGTAAAGCGGTGGATTTCAGCACCATGTGCAACGGAGACCCCAATTCCCGGAAAGAAGCCGGGAGAGAGGGGACTGGAAGGAGAAGGATACATGGCCAGGAAGGTGCTCATGTGGTCAACCAACCCAAGCCAATGGCTGACCATGGCGGGGACGGCGAGGGAAGCACGGGGAAGGGGAAGGACTGGCGAGGAAGAGGAGGGGAGGGCAGGGTAAAGGGCAAGAGAATAGTGAAAGTGATGGGCTCGACTAGGGTGAGAGTGATGGGTGACTCCATGCTGAGACACTTGGTCGCTGAAGAAGGACAGGTCATAAACTGTTTTCCAGGAATAAGAACTGAGGAAATGGAAAGAAAAATAGAAGGGATGAGGGACGGGGAAGAGGAGGAAGTCGTTCTCATACACGTGGGGACAAATGACCTCAAGAGTGCAAAAACTTATGACCATGTCATTGGATGGGTGTGGGACATGTGCACAGTGGCCAAAAGAAAATTTGGCAAGGCTAAATTAATCCTTAGCGGAGTGATTAAAAGAAGGGATGTGAGGGACAGAGTGATAGATTATGTAAATGAGGGCTTGGAATGGGTCTGCGAAAAATTAGGTTTATATTTTGTTGATCCAAATTGTTGGGTTACTTCGAGTGATCTTGAAAGAGATGGCGTGCACCTTAACAGGAGAGGAGTGAAAAAACTTGGTGATCTGGTGAAGAATGTAGTGCATTATTATGGTGAAAAAAACTACATCAGGTTTGGAGATGTGTAAATGAAGGGAGGGCAGTCGATATCAGCATTGGCGAAAATGAGATGTCAACAAGGGAGCATGAAAACAGCCATTGGTCGCATGAGATGGAAACTGTTCCAATTAAGGTGAAAGAAGGCAGAAATAAAGGTGACCATGTCCCGAATAAAACAATTCTGACGTTTCTGAGGGACTTTATGCTGAGAACTGGAAGGGAAAAAAGCTCATGTGCTCATGTACAAATGTTACGGTTGTTAGGGAGCCATTAGGGAGCCATAAAGAGTGTCAAAACGAAGTAAACACCAGTCCTAGTGTCGCGGTTGGAGTAAAGTGTGGAAGGAGGGAAAGAGAGGACGAAATCAAAAGCGGGACCATCAGTGAGATAGCAGTGCCACACAGCGGGGAAGGGGAAAGGCTGATGATTTGCAGCGACAAAAAAGGTATGGTTTTGAGAGTTCTTCTGGTTAATTGCCGAAGTTTGCTAAATAAAAGGGAGGAATTTTCCACCCTCTTAGATTCTTGCAATCCTGACCTGGTAATAGGTACTGAGTCATGGCTCCACCCTGATATATTCTCAAACGAAATATTCCCTCCCCATCTAATTGTTTATAGAAGAGATCGATTGACCAGAGGAGGGGGTGTATTTATATGTGTACGTGACGGTCTTCACAGTTCTCTCAAATGGGTTCGAGAGGAATGTGAGTTAATGTGTGTGAAAGTGAGAGATTTAGAGGGCAAGAAAAGCCTAAATGTTGTTGCTGCATACAGAAAACCTGACGACGACTTCACCCTATTAGAAACCCTTAACAAAATATTGCTTGAAAATGATGGAAATGAAAACACTATTGTTGCAGGAGACTTAAACCTCCCACAAGTTCAATGGGCGGGGGAAACAGTGGGTGGGGGAAAGGCTCAGAAGCTAGTAAATATTCTCGTTCGCGAAGGTGGGTTTTTCCAAGCCGTCAAAGAACCCACGAGAGGGAAAAATGTGTTAGATGTAGCCCTGTTTAGGCCACCTGCCCTCTTTGGAAACACAGAAATAACAGCAGGAATTAGTGACCACGACGCCGTATCCCTTGAACTGGAGTTGGGGGTACAAAAGGTCTCAAGTACCGAAACGAGAGCTATCGTCTGGCAGTACAAGAGGGGGGATAGGGAGGGTTTCATAAACTTTCTTAGGGAAAAATTCCCTGAATGGGCTGGCAACGGCTCAAGCGTGGAGGATATGTGGAAAAGGTTTAAGAATTTAATTTTCGAAGGGAAGGAAAAGTTCATCCCGCATAAGATACGGAAAAAAAATCCTGATCCCGTGTATTATAATAAGAGGATTAAGTCTTTAAAAAGGAACTTAAGAAAACTACACAAAAATAAATGCAGATCGAAATCCAGCCTAAACCTATACCAAACATGTCGTAATGAATTAGTGAAGGAAAAACGATTGGCATATGGTAATTATATTGAAAATACATTAAAATCCGATGTTAATGAATTTTACAAACACATAAGGTCTTGCAAGGATAGTCGTAGAAATATCAGGGAGGTCAAGAAAAGAAACGGGATTTCAACCAATGATGAAGAGGAAATAGCTAATGAGTTTAACTGTTGGTTCTCAAGTGATTATCACAAAGAAACCAATACTATTGACGTAGAAAACAAAAAAATCGATACGACGAATTCAGTAGATAATACAAACTACGAAAACGCACAATTGTTTACAGTCAACGACAAAAACATTTTCAAAAAAATTAAGCAACTTGGTAATCGTAAATCTAAAGGCCCCGATAGCATCACAGGTGAGTTATTAAAACTAATTTCAGATGGAGTTGTACCCTATCTCAGAATTATTTTCAATGTATTGTTAAACAATAAAAGCTTGCCCAAAGATTGGAAAAGGGCGATTATAGTTCCCGTATACAAAAGTGGCAATAGAAATATGGTCCAAAATTACAGGCCTATCAGTTTAACATCAGTTGTGTGCAAATTAATGGAAAAACTGATAGCAGATTACCTTTTTGAATATTGGAACTCAAATGAGTGGTTAAGTACATATCAACATGGTTTTAGAAGAGGTTTCTCTTGTGAAACAGTTGCTGACTCTATGTCAGGACATTGCAGAGGCAATCGATGAAGGCGGCACAGTTGACGCAGTTGTGATCGATTTTGCTAAAGCCTTCGATACCATGCCCCATGACTTGCTGCTAAATAAACTTAGAAAAACTACTATCGATCGTAGAGTGGTAGAATGGGTTGAAGATTTTTTGACGTGCAGATCACAAACAGTCAAAATTGGCAAAAATTTCTCTGAGGAAGCAAAAGTCACCTCAGGAGTTCCTCAGGGTAGTGTGGTAGGCCCCTTGTTATTCCTAATATTTATAAATGATTTGCCAGTATCAATTAACTCAAGCATAAGATTATTTGCTGATGACTGCATAGTCTATCGTAAAATAAAAAATAGAAATGATGAGTACACGCTCCAAAAAGACCATGACCAAATTCAACGCTGGTCAAGTTTTAACAAAATAAAAATAAACAGCAATAAAAGTGTGCATATTCAATTTTCAAATAAAAGGGTAAGTGATAAAATTGACTATAATTTAAATGGAGACGTAATAGCCAAGTCAGATAGTTGCAAGTACAGTATTTGTATGTACCTGGGCGTCATGTTATCAAAGGATCTGGGATGGGGGCCCCACATAGAAAAGATAGCTGGGAGAGCGTTTAAAAACCTCCACTACGTGATGAGGAACATAAAAAAAGGTAAAAGAGCTGGCATATTTCACTACCGTTAGGCCAATGCTTGAGTATGCCACGAATGCCTGGGATCCCCATGATAAAGGAAAGGCAAAGAGCTTGGAAAAGGTCCAAAGGAAGGCAGCAAGGTACGTTTTGGGGAGACAAAAAATTACCGATAGTGTTAGCAGCATGTTAGAAGAATTGGGGTGGAGTCCACTGCAAGATAGAAGGAAAGTAAATAGGTTATTGGGAATGTTTAAATGCTACTCAAAACATCCAGCCTGGTTGGAATTGGAGAAGAGACTGGAACCACCAAATTTTTTGGGAAAAAATGACCACCCGCTGAAACTAAAATTAAGGAGGCAAAAAACGAATGCTACCAAATACTCCTTCTTAAATCGTGTGGTCCTGGAATGGAATGAATTACCAGAAGAACTCACAAAACCTTTACCAAGATATGTAAATATTTTTAAAAAATTGTTACTCATAAAAAACAAGAAGAGTGTCTGATGTTGTATGTAGGTATATGTATTTTTTAAACCTTATTATTAATTTTGTTTCAACTGAAACTAATGATATATTGCCACCAGACAATGTCTAATTGCAGTATCAGTGTAATAAATAAATAAATAAAAGAGGAAGTTTTAAATTTGAGATTCTTTAATACTTCATTATAACCCACTATTTTGTTTTGTGTGAAATGTGTTCCTGATTAGAAAAATACACTAAGAGTAGTAAAACATACCGTATATAATTTTCTTTTTCAGATAAATGTGTACGTGTCCCATACATGACAGGTAATGTCCCAAACGTGACATCACAATTAAAGGTAAGTTATATTTAACTGCAGGGATAGAAAGTAATATTAAAGCATCAGTCATTTGGAAAATATCATAATGAAAACATGAAAAAAATGCCAAATTATAACATAAAAAGTTAGCTGATTTTTGACAGTTAATAATGGATATTCAAAATGATGGTGGCCATACTTTGTCCCATACGTGACGGTAGAATTTTATTAAGTCACTGAGTCTATTTTCATTTCAATAGGAATCTAGTCTATTTTCATAGTGAATTTTCTGAATGATCATGCCAAATCTTAAAATGGACCAAATTCGTATGTAACTTATTTTATTGTAATTAGGGTAACAAATTCAAATAAATACTGTGAGAAACTGTCCCATACGTGACAGTGGAATGCCCCTTTATTGGACGTACATATCACACACACACATCAGCATAAAAATGAAAACATACCTTGCTTCAGTAAATTTTGGCGATGTTCATCTAACTTGACTTGCGAAGGGTCAGGATAAAAGCAATGCACGTCCTACCTCGAGTCGCAGAAACGGCAAAAGTGACGATGGATTTTAAAGCGCTGCACCACTGAATATATAACCAAAATATTTAGGGAATATACATAAAAAATTAAACACAGATTTGACAATGTTGTTCGAATCCTGCGCAATTAAGTTATCGTTCTTCTTTTGTTGGACGCAGCGCCTCTATCGTAGCCAAGGAGGTTTAAATATACCAAGGAGGTATATTTAAACCTCCTTGATCGTAGACCTTGGTCGTTGAAACCCACACTTTTCAAAACCCCAAGTTTTCACTCGAGTTCCAGTATAATTTTTGAATCCCTTGAAATTTCTGGGTCATCATGTAGGTTTCTCCGGATGTACTTGCTTTCAAGGATCGTCTAATCCATCTCTTATTACAGTGTAATAATTAACGGTTAGAGCCGCGATTGCTCGAAAGATTCTTACGAATTCTTTGTGTAACTGGTAATACCTGATTTTCTATCACATGAGCCTTCATATGTTATGTGTATTTTTATGTATATCCTATTTAAATTACGATTTATATGTTACTTTTGTAACGCAGAGATATAATAATGATTATTATTTTAACATTATTACATATTTCCGTGACTTTTGCGACAGACAGAGGCTGTCACAGGTCAACACGCATTGCTCAGAGCGGATGAGTATCCTCGGCTCAATGAATTTCGTTATACATCCGAAAGTTGTAGCTGTAAATGATGTAATGGATTCAAAAAGCCTTGATAATCTGGACTTAAAATTAATGGTTAATGTTAAATAAGTTTATTGTATAATCGCGCAACTAAAATTAGAAAACCGTGGATCACGAAGGAGATGATAAGGGAGATGGAGGAGAGAAGGAAATGGAAGAGCGTAAACTCAGAGCTAGGTAAGAGAAAATACTGAGAATTAAATAACAGGCTTAGAAGAGAAACAAAGAAAGCAAGGCAGGCATTGAATACTGAGGGCCATTAACCCTTTCGCGCCGGTGAACTTTTCTCGGAAATATCTTTAGTATCCTGGGCTTCATGGGAGACTCAGCTCATCTCTGTTAGGAGGCATTTTGAAGGGAATATCTTCTCCGGCGTACCGACCGCACTCTTCCTTCTCTTCGGTCGGCAACTACAAACTGTAGTTGCCGACTACAACTACTACGTGTAGTACAACTTGTAGTCTCGACCCTCCGTCTCATGAGCACACCCTCTCACAGCATGCGGGTTGCGGTCATTTTTTGTATGCGCAGTGGTTTTTTTAAACAATCATTCATTGCAAACGTGAGAAAATGGATGTCTGAAATGAATTCTCCATGTTTATTTGATCATTTTAAAATTTTAAATGAATTTATAGATGTTATATTAACGATTTTAGGATATTAAACGGAAAATAATGGTTAATACAAAGCTGAAGACAACTCCGTTAATATAAGAGCTAGAATGTCGCTTAAAATTTGAGAGCACATTGCAAAACACAAGCAGTTCATTTCAATGGTTAATGTTTTCGTTTTGCCAATGAATATTTATTTAGAAAATCCACTGCACATACAATTAGTGACGGCTGACACTTGCTGAGAGAATGACCGCTAAAGGGATCGAGGGTCGAGCGAACTCTGTTGTACCCTAGGGTTGCCTTGGACGCAACCACCCTTCCGGAGGGATGGAGAGGGGGGAGAGGGAAGGGTAGGAAGAAAGGCGCTCCAATGTTTTCCAGATGTTGACAACAAAGCGAGAAGAACACACGCGCTGGTTTCGAGGAAAAACCTTTCAAGGAATTTTCCAAAGCTTTCCTTGCTTAAGGGATGCGAGTTCATGTGATTAGTTGCGTTTGGAGAACCATAAACCGAACATCTCTTTGCCTTTCTGGAGCCTCTGTGACATTCCATTGGAAGTACATGATTATATTACAGTGGATCCCAACAGATCGTATTCACAAGATAAGCTCTGTGCGGAACAGAACGAGCACGTCGAGACCATCGAGATATTGAAGAATAGCAAAAGTCAACGGTAAGTATTCCATAAAATTGTATTTACTCTTAAGCCGTGTTCACACGATTAATGCTCTCACGCGAGTACATGCATGCACATATTTTTGAACATATTCAGCGAATTAGAACGTACTATTTCAAGGCCACGCGTCGACGCGCGCATTTACGCAATTTTGCGTGTTTACACGATACATTTTTCATGGTGAATGTGTTCACGCATCTACCCGCGCAGGTACATGCATCGTTTAAACACGGCTTTATATTTAGACATAATTTGATAACTCACATCAGTGAATGTAAAGGCTGTAATATTAATGAAATGTTATATCATTTCACAGGTGCTGTCAGGTGTACAAAATGGGCAGATGCTAGTTTGAAGGAAGTGGAAATAATAATTATGGAGTGGCTTAAACATGCCAAGTCTAGGGTGGAGAGGAGGAACAAAGATTGACCATGTATAAAATCAAAATAAAGTTTATTTTGGGAAACACTGTTTCTATGCCTTTATATTGAATAATTATTATATATGGAGGGCTTTGTAATATGAGCATCATCTGCAGAAAACGAAGGGCATCTTATGAAGATGGAAGTGTACCAACTACATTTGCCATTTAAATCTGAGTGGTTGTGGTGGAACATATTATTGGTGTTTCAAAATAAAAAAACGGATGCTAATATTTTTCAGTCTCTGAAATATTTTTCCCTCTCAAGTTTCAACGTGCCCGTGACGTTGATTCTCGGAAACTTCGCACGTCACCGCCACTCCTGTGACGTTGCGGGACCGTCACATTGGTCGCAATGCGTCGTGCCTGCAACGTTGCGGGCCGTCCACTGCTACTGGGGAATGGAAGGGGAATTACAACGATATAACAGACAAGACGGGAAAGGTGATCGTATAGCTGAAAGAGATCCAGGAGAGGTGGAAGGAGTATGTTGAAGAGCTGTATGGTAAAGAAATAAGGCCCAATATGTTAGATATAGAAAGGGAAGATGATATCGACAGATACGCAGGTATCCTAGATAGCGAAATCGAAAGAGCTCTACGAGACATGAAAAGGAATAAGGCGGTGGGAATAGATGACATACCTGCAGAGTTTTTAAAGAGTATGGGGAAGAACGAAAGAGAAAAACGTTTTGCGCTTATTCATAGGATTTATGAGGATGAAGTGTGGCCGGAAAACTTTGCGAAGACTGTACTAATTCTTATACCAAAAAAGAGTAAGGCAAAAACGTGCGAAGACTACAGGACAATAAGCTTAATATCTCACGCGGCCAAAGGAGTTCTGAGAATGATGAACAGAAGGCTAGAGAAGAAGGCAAATGAATACCTGGTTGACGATCAGTTCGGCTTTAGGAGAGGGACGTCAACACGAGACGCTATAGCGGTGATGAGGACGCTAGTAGAAAGAGACCTAGATAGACTCGAGTATGGGCAGGATGTTTTTGCATGCTTCGTAGATTTCGAGAAGGCGTTTGATCGGGTGGAATGGACGAAATTAATGGGAGTGTTGAAGAAATTAGGGGTCGATTGGAGGGACAGGCATCTGATTCGGAATCTATATATGAACCAGACGGCGCAGGTTAGGGTAGCCAATGGAGAATCGGGATGGGCCACGATAGGACGGGGAGTGCGGCAGGGATGCCCACGGTGCCCACTATCGCCTCTGCTTTTTAATAAGTATTCAGAAGAAACGGTAAGGGAGGCATGGAGGGAGGTAGGAATAAAGGTATGAGGTGACCTGATAAAATCAGTGAGATTTGCAGATGATCAAGCATTGGTCAGTCAGTCGGCCAAGGGGTTACAGTCAATGGTGAATGCATTAGAGGTGTAGTGCGAAAAGTATGGGATGAGGATCAATCACAAGAAAACGAAAGTAATGAGATTTTCTAGAAGTAAGAAGGCGGGGCTGAATATAAGGGTGGGAGGGCAGAAGATAGAGCAGGTCGAGCAGTTTACGTATCTGGGTAGTATTTTGGAGGAGAATGGGTTTAGTGGTAAGGATATCAGATGCAGAATTGCCCTCGCTAAAGGCCGTTTTACACGATGAAAGATTTTGTACAAACGAATGTACGTGAGATTGTACGTTTGTCTCAACGAAATTAGAACAGGTTCTATTTCCCGTGCAGGCATTGAGACATTCGCTCAAGCGTTCATACAATTTGCCGCTTTACACGATACATTTTACCTCATGC
Source organism: Pyrrhosoma nymphula (assembly GCA_963573305.1). Classification (NCBI taxonomy): domain Eukaryota; kingdom Metazoa; phylum Arthropoda; class Insecta; order Odonata; family Coenagrionidae; genus Pyrrhosoma; species Pyrrhosoma nymphula. The sequence goes on along the minus strand of OY754339.1, from coordinate 60,256,109 downwards.
AAGAGTTCACGGAAGAGTTTGTACAAACAAATGTACCGTGTAAAACGGCCTTAAAGAAGCATTTCCGAAGAGAAGGGAATTGATGAGGGGGGGTCTGAGAAGAGACGTAAAGAAGAGGCTGGTGAAAACTTTAATATGGAGCATGGTGCTCTATGGGTCGGAAACTTGATCATTGCGAAGGGAGGATGTGCGTAGACTTGAGGCGTTTGAGATATGGGTTTGGAGAAGAATGGAGAAGGTTAGCTGGATGGTGAGAAAGACGAACGAGGAGGTATTGGATATGGTCGGAGAGGAGAGGAAGCTTGAGGCAGAGGTTCGGAGAAGGCAGAGAAGATGGATGGATGAGGTTTTGAGAGGAGAGGGTCTGTTGAAGAGAGTGATAGAGGGGAGAACACTGGGGAAACGTGGAAGAGGATAGAAATTCTCGACGAAATAAGAGGAGGTAGAAGATATGAAGAATTGAAGAGGGATCTAATATCGCGCCATCCTTAGGAGGGAAAGCGAGACAATGTCTATGAGGTTGGGATGTAGAATGGGGACTGTCCAAGAACCTACCACTCAGCTGGTGGAATACTTGAATGAAATGTATAATCGCAACTACACTGTTATAACTTCACAAGTATCACGAACACACATAATAATTGCATTTGTTAAAATACGAAATTTATATTTATAAATATATATTATATATGGTCAATAATGGTAGCCTGTAATCTTGGCAATATTATGGGTTTCATGAGGTAACGTATGTAGGGTTTTATAGGGTTGCCAATTTTGGGTTTCATGAGGTTGCCTATACATAAGGTTACCATATTTTGAAACCCCAAAATGCGGACACCCTCAACGGAATTGATCATCACGCTCAAAGTACTGCCAAATGAAACATTATTCGTTCAATTATATACTGTCAAATAGCTATATTTCACGGCACGCCCCTCCTCCCCCCCACCCAACGCCGCCACCCCCACCCAATGCCACCAACCCCCCTTACCCAGTAAACACAAAATGCTGTAGATGCGCTGCGTGGTAACGCTGCAGCTATCACGAAGGCGCTTCTGCAGCGCGCCTAGCACTCCTAAAGTTCCCTTTTTTGAATGTCGAATGAGCTGCTAACGAGTGTCAGGGGCGCTGCACAAGCGCGTCAAGAGCGCTGCACAAGCGTGTCATGATCGCTTCAATCTGCAAAAAATAATTTACTCAAGGACTGAAGGTAGATGGTGTCTCCGAACTGCATAGGATAGGATTCACTTCATTTTCGCATCTACCTACGGTCGACCTCACATCTATCACCATAATGCCATATGAATACCATACAATTGTATGGTAAAAATATTAAAAATCGCCAAGCAACAAATTTAACTTTTTCTGGATCATTTAATATGGATTGAACCATACTCAATGTTACGAATGTGGAAATGAGAAAACTGATGAATGTACCAATAAAAGCATAACAATAATTTAGTGTACAACGGAAATTAATTACACAAAGCTATCAATGAAGTGTTGTTACTGGCAGAACCCAAGTCTCTCCGATTCGTATCAAAGCTTTCCCATTTATGCCAAATTTTCGGTCTAAGAATGAACCACAGGCTAAACATGTTACTCTATATCAAGAATATATTTCATTAAATAAAAAAACAAAGGATACAAATAGTAAATGTTTAAAGAATGAGTATTCATATCTTCCTCTTTCGATTGAGACTTTCACCATCTCCCCTTATTCAAAAGACTACCTGCAGCGCTGTGGCAGTGCGTCCACAACTTGCGGCTTCTGCACGTCAAACACGAGCAGCGAATGCGCATTAGATACGTTTCTCGATAATTCGCTCTATGAGAGCGCTGCTGAGACGCTTCAGTTGACATGTGCTGCACTTGCAGCGCTGACATCCTTGTGAAGCGCTGCTGCAGCCATGTGTGTTTACTGGGTAACCGCCATCGCCCCAACCACCTTCGTCTATAGCCCTAAATCAAAAGCGCCCTAAGAGATTGCTGACGGTATAGTTCGATAAACGATATAAAAATACATAACTATTTGGTGATACGAGATGAAACCAAAAATCAAAAGATCTTACTTCCCAAAAACGAAAAATCTGGACATTAGCAGAAGTCGTACAAATGTACGCGGACGCTACATTAGAAGTCGAAAATACGGACATGTCCGCATAAATGAAGACGTATGGTACCTATATAGGCCCGAAATTGGCTGCTTGATAGGCTTTTTGGCCATTTATTGGTTCTCATCTCATTACTAACATTCAGTCAACTGGGACTGCTGAATTCCCAGTATAGGCCAATTTTGTTTGGCTACTTGAGACTCAATTTGGGTAACTATGTGGCACACAGTACAAACATTTATGGAACGCCAAAATGACACATTGGGCCAGCATCGTAACCAATGTCGGCAATTGGAGTTGACAATGTAACCTTAAGACAATAAGTTTCTCAATGTCGGCTTTGAGTCGGTTTAGGATCACCGACTTTGCCACACACAAAACCATCATCAGTCCGATAGTTGATGCTACCCGAGTAGTGATACGCAATAGAATATTCCTTACCTGCATTACATCACATTAGAAAGTCATTATATAGATTATTCCCTGAATTAATTATTCTATAAAGATATATTATTCTACATTCATAGAATATTCTTAAATGTCTCGCATAAAAATATCCCTTCGTGAATCATTGTAGATTATTCCTTGAATATTTTTTTATGATTCGCTAAGGCGATATTCTTATGCGATCCATTTAAAAATATTCCTCGAATATTCTACAATCATTCACAAAGGGATATTCTTATGCGATCCATTTAAGAATATTCGGGACATTTTCGCAACAGAATATACCTTCGAGAATCATTGTAGAATATTCTATAAATATTCTTTAATTGTTTGCATAAGAATATACCATAGCAAATCATTGTAGAATATTTAAAAGAAATGGTTGACACATTTGTTTACACACATCCACCCAGAAGGGAACTACCTTAATTGGTGGCACAAAATATGAACACCTGTGTTATTAAAAGTGAGTGAGGATATAGTGTTAGGAGAGCGTGGCCAAAGGATATTTTTCCATTAATAATTATGATTCCATGTTTTCCTGGCGGAAAATCAAGTTTCTCAAGGAGGTTGTGACATAAGAAGGTTTTCTAAGGGGGCAATCAAATAATTTTTCATGATTTAATTGCCTCCCAGAAGATTCTGGACATAGTACTCTTTTTTTTGGTACTTCAAGTGAGCTTACACGACCTATATGGCCATTTCATGCACCCTATTCTCCAAGCCTCTTTATCCCTCCCTCTCATCTGCCATTTTTTAATACACATGGCAACCTGTTTCATCCAATTTTCAGTGGACTTCCTCCTTTCCTCTATCTAAATGATTGCCAATCAACACTTGACTTGAGGCATTAGCCACCCATTTTGGTGCCCTTGCATTTTAGTTGTCCTACACAAAATTCACAATCAAAATTGACCTCTTAAACCACTTTATAAAGTCTTGTGTGCATGTAGTAAATTGGTCACTGGCATGGGATGTTTCTTCATAAACCACCTATTGAGTGTGATCTGTTAGGTTTATTCTCTGACAAGATGGCTGAAACTCCTCATTTAAAAAAACACTAGCAGGTGGCCACAAGAGTGCATACTTTGGTTGAATTGGAATGCTTTGTATTGGACTATTAATCAGGCATTGAGTTTACGCCTGGCATGGGCTTGACCTCCTGTCAATCAATCAACACCTTTTCCCTTCCATTCCATATTTATGCAAGTACGGTAGTTTATGACTTTTGTAGACATTCATTTCATTAATAGTCAAGCCACAAGAGCTCATCGCTTTGTTCATCAGTCAAATCATGGAGATTTCATCAATATTTCAGGGAGGTGGCAATTTCAAAGAGTTTTCCGGTTTTCAAGGAGGGGTGACCAACCAGTTATGAATAGGGAAGAGAGAAAGTACTTAACAAAAGGATCATCCCCTGAATCATTGCCAAAATGTTAAAGATCATAGCCACCAATCTACTGGTTAACTGCTGAGAAATTTCATCAAGCCATATGAATATCTCTCGGAAGGGCATATGAATAATTTGGAAATTACATGCATCAATATTATAAATCATGCTAACAACAAAATTAAGTGAAAGTACTTATGGAAGATAATTTCCTGACATTCCACGTCATCTCCATTTCATTGTGATACAATTTGAATGTTGAATATACATTTCACAATTTTCACGATACCAATATTTCATCAGTTAATTTCAGCCTTCGTCATCAGGGTTCAATTAAATTCAATTTAGTCCAAAGCCTAAAATCCTTCACAATGTGAAAATAGCATTAACTGAAACCAAATTACATATTTTATCATTTTTTTCAAATATAAAAATGCAAGGCAAAGTAAGGCAATGCAAACATTACATTCCAAATTCCCTTGAGAGATAGACCACATTGACTTAGAAATTTGCCAAAATTTTTAAAATCCGATACATATCTCCATAAATAAGTACACTTTCACAATGAAAATCTGGTGAAATTTTATAGAAAAACTGTACTTTGAAATTTTAATGACCATAAGTCACAAATTCTCTGGAGGACCTAAAAATCATTATGAAGAACCTAATTAGTTTGGCAGTAATGATTTTAGCCAGCAAGTCTGGCTCTTTGATAAAAACGTGGCTTTATGTTGCACACCAAGAAGCCAATCTACACTCTAAAATAATTACACTCGGGTAGCACATAATGTATTTATATGCGACAACATGAGTCTGTATATACAAAAAAATATAGTACGCATGTATTCATATTATAATCACAAGCACTCCTTGTACACTGAAAAAAACAAGGGGAGGTGATTTTTATCTATTTTTAAAAGTAATTTTCAACGCGTGTCTCCATGAAATTGTAAAACTCCCATGCAGATTAAAGAAATACAATGTACAATGAATTAATTTACTATTATTTTACAAAATCAACAATCCAATACCCACTTCCCATTGGAACATATGTACAAAATAAAATAAAACATATACAAACAATTTTTTTCATAATTTCTGAGCGAATACTAACAAGGAAAAAACTACAGATTCACCACAGCCCGAATATTTGATGTGATGGCACCAATCCAGTCACTATGAATTAGGCACCTTGATACAATTTCAAAATAACTTACTCTGTTCACTTGAGTAACATATTCACTGGAAAAGATAATTTTAACCAATGAACTACACAGTCTCTCAAATCAGATAAGAATCTTTTGCAAAACTAGAGGTGACACTTCGATGAGAAAAATTGCCAGCCACAACATATACCAAGTCTCTTGACCCTCCTATTACAAACGTATCGCACATCACATTTCAGTGAGTCCTGTAAAGGTGGTGTACACAAATAACCATTCATAGCAACATTTACACAAACATCATACACTGAAAACAACCACTTCAAATTGAACTGACAGGAGATCATATTTCACACATTCTTCCCATTTTCCTTACCACACAATGCACTCAAAATCTTCAATGCAATGAGAAATAGGGCTAGAGAAACATCCTATTAAATGATATAGACTTACAGTACCAATAATTCCACCGGTGAAAGTCGTAATTATATTACGAATGCTATTTTATGATTTTTCAACGAATGACACACACAACCTTGAATGATGGATCATTAAAAAAAATATAATTTGAAACCTGGAGAGAATAAAAAAATAGGGATAAGGTAACCCAAATCAATTTAAATAGAGAAAGCCACAATCTTGAGAAAATGCCACCCCAGTGAATAGATAAAATTTTAAAATTTTCCACTCTCCGATGATGTTCTAATTACCAGAATCACATTCACAACCGATTAAAAATACAAGCACCAATGTTTACAGGTAATCTCATTTGCTAGTTGCTGACTGCTACATCCTCAACTTTTAAAACAGCAGTTAAACATCAAAGGAAACAACATCAATAACAGGATCTTCCAATGCCCACATCTAAGATGACCTTCTCTTAACTGTTCACAGCACGTCACTAGTAGTGCAAACCTGACTGCGGATGGTATTGATTCTCTGGATATGCGGGGGGCTGAAAAAAAAATAAGAATGCAGTGATATAATGTCGTCCATAGGCACTCGGTTTCAAAAAGCAGTGCTAGGTTTGTCCTTATTAGTGGTTAACCACAAATATTGCTTTCTTTAGGGTCTTTGTCAATCACACTTCCAAGAGGTTCCACTTCGACAATATTAGTCCAAACACATACGGAACGCCACCTTTTCATTTGCGCATAGTTTAATAAAATATATATTTTATTAAACTATGCGCCATATGGCTTTCACCTATGGCATACCTTAGCTATTAAAAAAAATTAAAATCGAGTTACGAAATACGCTGATTTTTCAACAAATGTTTATTATAATGTACACTTTACAGCCGTAGGGGATGACTCCAGCACCATTAACACATTTTGACTTTGAATACTGCAGCAATACACAAATAACTTGAAAAATAAAATAAAATGGTTGCCAATTTTACTACCATTCAGTGCCCAGTAGGAATTCACTTTTCATTAACTGTTTTTAGAGAAAATTGGATTTAAATTACTTTGAAAAATACTAGTTTTATCCATGTTTCATTCATTCCTGCATTTTACAGTGCATAATTTCAGTCCATTTGCTAAATAAAATAGTAATGAAAGGGATGACTAAGTCGATCATATCAAACAAAGTGCGCATACATATTTGCATAAGTAGCCAGTACACATGTGAATAAAATGGTTCTTGAGGCAATTGCACCATAAAAGGACTTACATGTAATGTTATATTCATGCTGTGTCTCCATGTAGAAATATTTGTCATTTGTTTGATATGAAAAATAAAATCATGCCATATTTTTTTAATCATATTGAACTGAGCTTCATGGGGTTGAATGAAAGAATGGGTGAAACATTGAATAAAAGAGTATTTTCTGTCAAATATAAGTTCCATTTTTGCAAAAATAATAACAGTTAAAATTACCTAAGTAAATTTTCCAAGGAAACTGAATTGTGACAAAAGGTATGCACCCTCCTATCTCATTTTTTTAGTAATTACTAAATGACGAAATAATTGAAGATAACCTGTGTTAATTTAACAGAAATGGCACTGTATTCAGCTCATACGGCTGAACAAAGTGTTCATTAAAACATTTTCATCAAATTAACTGCACTTTTGTATCTAACTTACTAGTTTTTCAATACTTAAGGTATCCCATCATTGGAAGCAGTTTTTTTTGAAACGATACCAACAAAACAGTGGAACTATGTATTTGTTTTGATTCACGGAGCCAAGGTGGAACCTATTTCAGTCACATCATGGTGGAACCACCTAATCCCAATACTGAAGCCATGTCCCATGTGGCACAATTATCACTGATAGTTTCTCTTGGATGACGGCCTCCACTAAAAATTACATCGTGTGACACACGAGTCACATGATTTCTCCTGCAAAATTATCTGCGAGACTGATTTTAGGATCAATACAATTTTTTTGTAAGAGATTTGATCCAACTACTGACCATAAATAAGGAAGGAGACTCAGTACTACATGTGGGAAGGACTAGAACAAATGACAACATCTCATTTTTATGACAAGCAATTAATATCAACTTCTATTTTCATCCATTCACCATCACTCCTAAAGACTTAAGATTTGGCTAAGTACTCCATACACAAGCAAAGAAGCAACATTTTGTAGTTCTGCCTGCAGCATCTATACTAATTACTGTATATCATTGAGCATTAAGTCAATTTTAGCAAAGTTGGTCTTATTTTCGGGCCAAAAATATTGGCTAAAATCCATGACTTGAATATTAGTCAACGTGAAAAATTGCTTGATCTCCTTGTTTTGTCATAGGAAAAGTGAATCGCTAAAGGCTCATGAATGATTATATAAGCCAAGAGCTAAAAACATAGAAAAAAAGAAACAAAATTTCAATAAATTTATCGATAATATCTTCAAGTGTAACAAAATCGGCCGTGTATATGTCTACAGAGTCCTTCGACAAAACTGTCAGAATTAGTGACTGGGCACAGTTATATCATCACCATCACCTTGATTGAGGGCATCTTCTGCACTGTCAGCCATGGCTACCACCACACCCGTAGTGTTGACAGTTGTAGCGCAGGAGGAAACACAATAGGTCGGCAATGAGAGATTTAATGCTGGATTGTAATGTAAAATGTTGCCATGACAAGAAGTATGAACTCCAGAGTGATTTTGCGTACACAGGTATCTTAACATCTGCCGATGAGGATAAAGAAAGCGGAGTATGAGAAGAATATATTAGTGATTTTTTGAAATATTTTGCATCACAGACTCCGACACGCTGAAGTCAATAAAAACCTACCATGTGCGCAGATGGTTGTAGAAATGTGAATATTTGCCGGAAGAGAAGGAATTTACAAATATTTGGGACTCAGGCAGAAATATATAAAATGGGATCCATGGAGCTAGTAGGGAGTGTTGACTGGCTCATTGTCAGTAGCCCATCTGAGTGTTGGCAAGCATAAAAGCCAGGAAATTTCCAATTTTGTGAAAAGAAGTCCATATGCTTCCATTTCAGCTCATTATTATGTTCAATATTCAGAATATTTTGTCATTTCTCTAAAAAGTTCTTTTCACTGACGGCATACAAAAAATTCACATCGATTAGTATATTTATAGATCAGTATCTTCCTGTACCTGACAATCCTGTAAATCAGTGAAACGAATCTTACAAATAAAATTTATAGAAAAGTACTAAGTATTTTAATTAATAGTGAAGCCTACCACTGTCAAGTTTATTTACGGAGATTTATGGCCCAGCGTCACCCGTAGCTAATTGGGAAATTCTCATGTTTCCTTTTTTTTGCGATATTTGTGCAGTAAGATTAACCTTGTGGAATGCATTATCATTGCAACATGGAAGTATCAAGTGTATTCGTCAGTGGTAGGTCATAATATGAAACTTAGAACGTAATTCTAACACATTTCTCCACCAAGTTTCTCAGTAGCTCATCAGAAATAGAGATACGTATGGTTTTATGCAGCCAATACCCAGAAACATTACGCCCAAAAAGTCACCTTAATTAGTGACTCAAGGATAAGCAGAAGTTCGGTTTTGATTGACCGGAAATAGGAAGACATTTTTCTACTTGTACTCGAGTATATATGGTATGTGGAGTGAGGAGGCAATATGTGCCTATTACAATTTTTCGACAAAAAATTTCACCTTGAAGATCGCAACGATTTCCTCCCAGGATTCCTCACACCAAGGGAATGCAAGGTTATAGTTTCTGTGAGAAATAATGTGTGTGACACATCATTACAGAGAAATTATCACAGAAACTTACGCCGTGGGACATGGCCTTGTGCAATTATGCCAGCAGAACTCATTTCAGCCTACAGCGATTCCACAACTAACCACTGAATTATGTTTAACAAAGTCCTTAAAATGGCACTTCACACTGAAATGCTAATTAAATATAACAAAATATTGGAGTGAAATCACAAAGCACAGGTGATTCATAGCAAAGGCAACTCAAAACTCTTGAGCCACTTGACATAAATGCTGATCTCTACGTGCAAAATTAGCAAATAAATTTCCAAAATAGATAGAATAAAAAAATAGTGGTACCATAAAGTTAGTATGGAATGACACATGCGACACTATATTAAGAAGTAAATACCCTTGAATATACCATAAATAGAAATTAAAGGTTGAAGTGGAGCTGAGATGGAAAACTTAACATTCACATACATATTCTAAGACTCTGCTCAATAAGTAATATGACACATTACTTTGACTACATGTTTAGCATTGAAAAATGTAATTAGTTCCAAGATGTCACACCAAATAATCAAATGAAAAATCATTTAAATGGAATTAAATTTTTACACATAGGATGCATTTTTATGGTAAAAAAAGATATACATGTACCATTTGGGTACACAGATGGATTCGGTCTAGTTTTCCTTTGCTGAAACTCTTGTGGGGTATAATCATACAGCAAAGTTTAAATAAGATTGTAAAACATTAAATGAATAATATAATTAAGACCAAAGTTTGAGGCCCTCATTGAATGATATGCCTGAGACGACAACCCAAGTGATAGGAGAAGCTTAGTGGAAATCCGGAAATATTTAAACAGATCAATAAATTAAAACCAATTTTAGATGAGCAAGAAAATTGTCAGCAATATCTTAGATGACACCCGCTATATTGCAAAAACCTACCCACTGTATCTATCCTACATTATTAGAATGATTTAATCACTTCTCCCCTAAAGTTATTCTGACTAAATAAAATTATTATGAGAATATCAAATAAATAGGTACTCAGCTAAAAACATAATTTTAAAATGAATAGGTACACACAAGATAATGTACATTAAAAAAATAATTCCATGTTGTTCCATTTATAATATGAGCAATTAAAATGTGAATGCATTAATTTCTAGCAAGAACATCACTGACCAATAAAATTAATGCAATATAGTTATTATGCATATTCTTAATTTTATTATTAGTATTACTTGTTAATAATAATTTGTATTAATACTTAGAATTTCTTTCATTGCCACATTTACATTTATACCTACAACTTCACACTCTGGATCCATTAAAAATAATCATATAACTTAACAGCAGTGTACCTGACAATCCAAGTCAAAACTAACACTGCTAAAAAACTACATAAAATTTGCACTATTGACATAAGTGCACAACTAATAATCATTATCTGCCACCACAATTTATTCCATATAGACAAAGTTATGGCCGTAAAAAGTAGAAAAATCCCACATCACTTTAACCACAATAACTATGTATAAATACTTTCAGACTAAGATAAAGACTTACTCACAAGAATCAATCCCAAAGAAATAAAATAAATACCTACATGAAACAATTTTTTCAATTCCCAAAACTCCAACATTCAACTAAATTTTGCACCTATGAATAAATTAAAATCTCATCGATTGAAGCGGTCGGGGTAAGATAGTGCAAAGCAACATTTTGGCACTATTGACAAGCGAAGATGATTTAGTTCGGTTAAAATCAAATTTCTAAAAATTATTTCCTCCAAAATGTCTAAATAAGGAAGATTTTTCTCTCGTCAAAATAGAGACCACATTCAAATTCTATCATGAAGTAAATATAACAATATGTATTAATGGAAAAAAAAACTTTCTTCCATGACTGAACTTCCCAATAATTAACTAAACGTGCATGCTTGAGGCTTCAACTTGACTTAATTGTTCTACCCTCTAGACTGAAAATATCTTCACAACCAAAGGGTTTTTGCATGTTTTAGGGCTGTGCAAGCAGGGATTTTTTAAGTCGAGCAAGATCGAGCAAGAATTTGAAAAAAATCTTGAATCTCGAGCGAGATTCGAGCGCACTGAAATTGTAGTACAGATTGTAATCTATGTACTAATTTTGTACTTACACAAATATAAGTTTAAGCTTAGGCATTGTTAACCAAATTCTGTTGAGAGTAACTTTAACATTTAGTTTTGGAGATCAACATCTACGTGGAATCATTAGGATGAAGGTATCCTGTATTTATGCGATGACAGGTCTTCATCAAATTATGTATGCACCCCTACTTTTACCACCAAAATTTATAAACGTCTTTGATTATAAATACCATCAACCAATTCCTAAGTATAATGGTTGCACCCCATGTTTTAACCAGGTATCTTTTTATTTGCTGGGCCTATATTCACATAAATACTTTCTAAATAAAATAACATAACAGGATTTCAAACTTGAGCTTGGTCTTTATTAAATTATTACATAAATGAAAACAATCTTACACACAACCTGGATTTTCAGGTTTTTATTTAAGAAACATAAGCCAACTGTTTCAGCCTCAAAGATCAATACAAAACGTATGTCCACAACCTAAGATCATGAATTAGCTATCCACAACACGTAACTAACAAGATTAAAAGAAAAAATTTATCTAGATCTTATGAAATAATAGTAGGGCCTAGCCGTCAACTTAAAACAAACACAACCTGGATTTTCAGGTATTTATTTAAGAAAAATAAGAAAAGTGTTTCACCCTCAATGATCAAGCCAAAACATATGTTCACTAGGTACCTGACATCCTGAACTTGCTATCCTAGACATGTAACTAACAAGATAAAAATTTTATGTAGATCTTATCAAATTATACTAGGGCCTAGCCGCCTACTAAAAACAAAAACTCAACCTGGATCTTCAGGTTTTTTTTAAAGAAACATAGGAAAAATGATTCACCCTCAAAGATTAAGAAAAATAGTGTGTTCACTATCTGAGATTTTTCCACAAATTATAACTGTGAGGGTCAATATAAATATTACTTTACTACGTCGCGTTATTCAGAGATGAGCGGGAAAGGCATTTCAGGTTTCGAGACGGGACGGGAAAAAAATTTTCTTGATGATTTCGGGACGGGAATCGGGAGAGAGCCTTCTTGCTTCCTCCACCTCCCCAGCATTAGCATCACACAAAAATAAATAAAACTGTACATCAATAGATTAAAAAAAGTGTAGGCAATAACTTTATAGGAAGAGTTTTTTTTACATAATATGACACATCAAAAACCTATAGCGCAAAAATAAAAAGTTTCAAAGTAAAAAACCAACTTTTTCCTCTTATTTCTTCATTGACTTCCCTAGGTGTAGATAAAGATGCAGCCACACTTCGTTTACCGCAAATGATGCATTTCTGAGAGTCTTTGAGGATAATAAAATTTGCGATAGATCGGATATGTAACCATGGTTAACATATAGATGTATCCCAAGTAATTGGGAAATCATGCATCGCATTTCCAATCAACCCTATTCATTTCAATTGAATATACTTTTCGCTGCTTTTATTAAAGACTTGCATATGCATTTAGCTACGAAAATTCACACTTTAAAATATTTTGTAATAGAAGGCACTCGGTAAAAGTTTGCTGATACATGTAAGAATTTTTAACAAAATCTATCAGCTGGTTTTTGAGATATTTGTTGTTTAACTTTTAAATAATTGATTTTTTAATTTTTTTATTTCCTTTCTTTTTGTTTTTTTTATTTAGAAAAATATTCCCAGTACAACAGTTTAGTGCTTTAACATCTTTTTTAAATATTTTTATTGTAAAATCAGTAATGAGGAATGCTCATTTTTAACCAAATTGTGCACTGCTGCTGCAGGGGTTACTCTGATGATTTTTTCACGTGAATCTAAGGAGGGCATAATCATTCTACGTACCTTGTGATGGAGAGAAATGAGTTAAAAAATACCAGTAAAATTTCTTTTTAATTCATCTCGCTGTTATTGAGAAAATAAATAATTTTTATGTTTAAAAATCATTGTTTTTCATGGCATCGTTTCTCCGTTAATTCCCCATGTAACCCATTCCATCCATTTTTATACATTACATATGTTAATGTTAGATTTATAACGTTGTTACATACCCCTGCGCTATTGTTGTTAATAGGGAAGTTATAACCGTTTCAGCGCATGCGTGCATTCTCCTTTCGTCACTGACCCTGATATTTCAGAAGTTATGCAAAATTTAGGACAGCTATGCACAGGTACTATGGGATACAAAAGTTGGTTTCATGATACGACAAATGCTTTGATCCTGAGAGAAAATTACGCTAACTTCTACAATTTCAAAAGGAATATTATAGATTCACTTTTGTATCATTTGTACTAATCGTAAATGCGCTAAACGATGCGTGATTGCTTTAGATTTCAAGGCCGGAAGTCGGAAAAGCAAAAAAAAATACATTTCCTGAAACAATATTTTCGGGAAAGATCTTTTCCGTCTCAAACTTGGGGAAGGACAAAAACTTTGGGAAATAACAAAGTTTCGGGATCCCGCTCATCCCTAATTATAATGCAAGGCCCCGTAAAATTACGTCCACCACGACGGAGATCTCGAGTCATCTCGAGACAAGCTTGAGACTCGTTTTTCGAGCATATTGAGATCGAGCGAGATTCGTGCAGTGTTTTTATTTCGCTCTAATCTCGAAAAGTCGAGACTCGCACAGCCCTAGCATGTTTATAAAAAGAATTGTGGTAATTAATGCATTTTTCTTAAATTAAGGATACATACAATCATTAAATTTCTGACATGATCTGTGCTTTAGAACTTCATGTTTATCAATTATGTCTATCTGTAGTGTACAACCATATCCCACAAAAAATGAATTTGACAAACACATACATATCTAGGAAATTTGAGCAAGAAATGGCTATCATTTTTGTATCAGCGGAAATGTGAGATCTTTTCCTTAATAATGAGGCCATATTCATTCAATTTTACATGCAGTGATATGTCAGTCAAATTGTACAACATTTAATCCAATGTTTCTTTTACTTGAAAAGAAATTGTGATCTGATGATGCCATTTTCCAATGCTACTGTAATAGACAAGGTAACACAAGAGATAATGATAGGAACTATCTTATCCCAAAATTTTCAATTCAGGGTCTCAGCTGTCCCTAAGTCTCCTTTTGATTTTGAGGGAAAGAAAACAGGCAACATAAATGGCATAAAAAGGTAACCTATACGATAAATGCTAATATCAGAATGTCACAGCATCAGCAAGCATGAAAACTAAAGCCCAATACAAGTTAAAAAAATTGTGCACTGAACAACCACAGGAATAGGTACCACAACCCAGATACATACATATTTTAAGTGTAGACACGGAGGAAATAATTAAAGATAAAAACACCAACACCACAGGTTAAGACCCATGACATTACAAAAGACAACTCTACAGAATACAAATGTGGCATTTTGCCCGGGTAGAAAGTTGAACAAGTATAAAAATTTACATTAGGCAGTGTAATGACAGAGAAAAAAGTAATTAACAGAAATATGCTGTTAAATTACTCAATGTTGGAAAGGGCAAATTATGTAATGAGAAGGGATGCGTAGAGGTAATAGGTAATACGGAACTGATATGAAATGCTATGAGCAAATTACATGCATAACTGTAAAGAAAAAGCCATAATAAGTAAACTATTTTTTAAAAAGTATACCATATTCATAGGAAGTATATATTATTACTGATTATTGTAGAAACGGTTGATTTACAGAGGTAAAAGAACAGAAATCAATGAAGATTATTCACACCTTAGCCCTTTCCAAAATGAATTTTGAATGAAAACTGGACCAAAATGGCATACAAATTTGAGAAATACTTTTTGTGAGTTAGATAACATAAAAAATAATTTTGGAGTTAAATCTGGATTTTAATTAATTATTTTTCCATACAACCATCATCAGTGGGTCACCGGCATACTTAATTTTAATAAAGGTGAATACACCTTTCATTACAAGTTTTACTGAATGTATGTCAGGTACACCAAACTACTGCCTTCTATATTACATCATTCTACAAAGCAAAATTGGTAGCTTTCACTAGACATGAGTCTCGGAGCATTCAAAATGCCAGAATAAATTGACAGAGATCAAGTTTCTTTCCCAGTGATTTCTACAAGGGACCAGGTATCTACTCATAAAATTATATGGATTGGGTTCAACACATTCAATGCGGGTCACGAATTTAAGGAAGGCCCTAGAATCAGATCCCATTTTTTAAGGTGGCTGGAGCGATTTTTGTTAAAATACAGATTTGAGTGAAACTTTGCATACGTGTCCTTATTTGTAATATCTATCGATAAAAGTGAAAAAAACTGTATGCTACCGATTTGGTTTCCTGGCAATTCAATGATATTTTAACAAGTACTCTTATGGCAAACGGCATATATTGTGAAAATAATCGATTACGTATATACAGATTATCTCTTAAATGCGAAATAAGAAGTTTCATATTATTATAATTGCTACTAAGAAATATCAAGGTATCATTCCGAGTAAAAATAGCGTATTTAGATATGATTTTCTCGTAAATTTCGAATTTCGCGCCGAAAATCCAAGTCAAAACAATACTTTAATTGAAGCAAATTTTTTAAATGTAACACTTGCATCATATTCACTACTGCATTTATGGTTATTTCCAACGTATAAACTTGTACTTGAGTGAAATGTGGTCCAAGAATATTTTTTTTTGACTTACTTGAAAAATTATTAGAATGTACCTTCAACGATTCACGATTACCGCTCCAGCCACCTTAAAGGACCTAAAGTTTAGAGGACCGCATCAATTGACATGGCCTCATAGATATCTTGGATGGGACCACGTCAATAGACGTTCTCTGTGCTGAATGTGTTAAATGGCTGTTGTGATACTATCAGCATTTGAATCACCGAATCGCTAACCACGAGTTAAGTGCACCACCCACTTGAGTACCATGCCCAATCAAAAATAAATATGCACCTCCATATATAATTGACATATTATTCAAATTTATTACAACGTATGCTGAAGCAACCACTTCATTAGTATGCAAAGGTAACTAATGAATGAATATATGCGGAAACAAACAGCAGCAGCAGTCTTTTTATCCTCAATAATAGGTAATGGAGCACATATTTTAGATACATGAAAATATGTAACTCTAAATTCTTTCAAGATGTTTTCAGCATCAACACAAAGTCCTGCACCTCAGCAAAGCATATATAGGCATTATTTTCATCCATTTCTACACTTAAGGCAGCATTGCCTAATCTCCCACCTCATGGATTGATGCATTTTCCTCCCATTCGTAGGATTAATAAGAATTTATGAAATATTCTTCCCAATGTAATCACACACAACATTTTACAATTTTTGTTTCCTGCAAATTTCTTCTAATATCACACAATATGCTAACTTATCTCGACATTTCATAATTGGTACATGAAGGTAAATGATATGATGTGATTGACTGATGAGCTAGTTCAATTGTGATCACATTGTAAGATTTATCAAAGTTATTACTGAGATTATACATTCCAAAGTAGTAATAATCATTCTTTTAACGGCATCTACTGGAAGTTCTAACCCTTGGAATGGCCTTCTCCCTGAATCAATTCTGAGAGAAATGGCAACCCTAACTTAGGTCAAAGATATTTTTTTCCTTCAAGGTAAGGATGACACTTTCATCTTTCTAAACCAACATTTTTAATGTACCAAAGACCAAAGAAGTTGCTTTGAAGCACAATGTTGTGGTGATTTGCCAACATACTCTAATAACTGTTCCCACTTCATCTCTTTGTGAAATGAATAGATCAACATTCAGATTTTTGAGAGTTTAAACTTTTTATTTGTTTTTCTGTCGAAGTGCACGTGCTATAACTTTGCAATATTTCAGTAATTTTAGGCTTAAGCCAATACCTATGACTAAAAATTGCAACTGACCCAAAAATTTCCAACTATTGATTTCACCAAAGACCACAAAAAGCAGAAGATAACAAGCTGAAGCCAAAATACTCTCCACTGAGCTCTCTATCATTCAGAACTCATTCTTTTGGAAAAGTTTCAGATTTCTAAAAAAATAGCAAGAAATGCAATAAACAATGAAAAATAAAGAAAATGAGGACGGGCAGAAAAATCACCAATATAAATCATGCGAACAGAATAGAGTGAAATTACAAGAAAAACAGAGGGGGTCAATCTTTTCTCGTGTCCAGCAGGAACTGTTACAATTTTCTTCAACCCTTCACAAAGCATAAGAATTTCAAGATGAAAGACTGAAATTCTAATTGCATGAATGTTCTTTTTTATTAGAAAGAATTACAGTTCTTGAGATGAAATTTGTATTACATGAGCCAAATGGGTAAGATTATTAAATTGAGGGAAGCATGTGGGCCGTATAGTGCCACACATTATACATTCACTAGATCAGAAGTTGATAAATCCAACATAGGCACGTAAATTATCAAATGCATAGACCCATATTTCCAATCAAAATTTAACTCTTAACAACCCACTCCATTCACATACACCGTTTCTCTCAGTCCAGCAATTTTCAAAGTTATTGTGTTCTTTTATGAAGTTTGTAAATACTGCAGTCATTTCCTACCAAAAAAAAGAATACAGTGCTACAGCCTGAAGTGATAATAAGAGAAAAAACAGAATAGGATGTAAAAATGAGAGCCCCAAGATCAAAAACCACCAACGCTTTTAGCATGATTTCACTCAAAAATGAATATGCACTGGAAACCAAAGAATTTCTCATATTCAGCCATTTTAAGAAATGGGTACATAGAGTAATCACATGTTTTCTATGGCTTGGTATGGTTGGGAAGTGCTAAGAAGTATCTAATATGCCAATTGGGGTAGGGCTACTATATTTTGAAACCCCAAAATGCGGACACCCTCAACGGGAGTGATCAACACGCTCTTAGGACTGTCAAATGAAACATTATTCATTCAATTATATACTGTCAAATAACTATATTCCACAGCACACTCCTCCCCCCCTCCCCCCAGCCGCCATCGCCCCAACCCCTGCCTCGTGTCACAGAGGGATCTAGTAGCCAAATTATGAACTATTTCCAACCCATGGTAGACCAGTAATGCCATCTATCATTAGTTCGTTTAAGTTTTTGTACAGAAAAAATAGCACAACACGAAGTTCCATAATCCTGGGGATGGCATATCCCCTGGATTCAGCTAAATCGAAAGCCCCATGGAGTGGTGATCGCCATCTATAGCCCTAAATTGAAAGCACCCTAATCTAAAGCAGATCGCTAATGGCGTAATTCAATAATCGATATAAAAATATAATATAAGTATTAGGAAAGATAAAAAATTATGCGAATTTCACAAAAGTTGGTTTATTCACGACCCGGGTTTCAACACATTATGTCGAAGATGACATAATGTGTTGAAACCCGGGTCGTGAATAAACCAACTTTTGTGAAATTCGCATAATTTTTTATCTTTCCTAACATGGAAAAATTTCACATAATTCTTCCTGAAACCGCAAATTTTCTCATAATATAAGTAGTTAGTGATACGAGATGAAAACAAAAATCAAAAGATATTACATACTTCCCAAAAATAAAAAATGCAGACATAAGCAGAAATTGTAAAAATTTATGCAGACGCTACATTAAAAGTCGAAAATACAGACATGTCCGCATAAATGAGGACGTATGGTAACCCTAAATTGGGGGCACAAATGCAGTCTTCCAAAAGAGGATGACCTTAAAGGATGCCTGAATTCAAGAAGTATTGATTTAGACACTGATTTTATGTATCTATTTTTTCTGTCAGGGAAAGGAGCAATAAAGGTAGGTACCTAATTGCAATTCCATCGTAGAATTCATTAGAAAAAAATTAATAAATCACTCCTCCTTACACATCTCTAAAGGGTAAAATCACAGCACATAATGTGTAAATGATAATAAGAATAACTATATACAATGTAAGTCGGAAACATGACTCAGATATGGGGAAATCAGACTGAGATAAGCTGATTTAGTTTTTTTTACCCAAGTTATCACTCAATGCAATTTTCAGCCACCTAGAATTTCAACTATCTTTGATGGCTGATGGAAAAGACCTAAGTCCTCACAAAAAAAAGGATTTGGGTTGCAGCTCAATTACCCAAATTAATTAAACAGACTCAAGCAAATGACAGAGAAAAGATTGATACCCTCTATTCCACTGAAAGGATAAAAAAAGCAAGAAGACTTAAGCATCATCCATGGAACTTACCTTGCTGGCGGCCATGGGTCGGTGACCGACCGAGATCCCATGCCCTCTCCTCTCGGGGGCCATATAACCTTGCACCTCGCGAGATAGTGAGCTCATCGAGCTACTACGGGACATCTGGTCGGGTAGGAAGAGAAAACCACCATGCCGTTCACAAACCAATGCCCAAGACAACAAGGCAGCATTGTGCAGTGCAAGAGTTTGGGGGTGATAGAACACTCATTGACAAGCACACTTATGAGAGGCAATGAGGGGCATGGGGAGAGGACAGAAAGAGGAGGAAAGCAACATACTTCTGGCTAAAAACTAGGTCAGCATGAATTATACAATATGTACATAAATGCAAAAACAATAAGATATAGGTACTGATATTTAGGGCTGCGACTGTTCCACTTTGCTCTGGTTATATAAATCAGTTTCTGATTCACAGTTCTAATTCTTCTTCAGTATTCATTCTATCATGACCACTAGTATAGCAGAATTTATGACGGTTTAACTACTTTTGGCTAAAAATAATCATTAAAACTTTACTTTCACAGCATTTATTCATTTGTAGTAAGAAACACAAATTTGATATCAGAACTTCTATATGTTATCACATGATCAACACTGTTACTGATATTTAGCATGTAAACCTTGGAGTTGCATCGAATTTCTGAATCAGAATTTTAATTCTATGAACCTTGAACATTAGGTACTGCTTGAAACCTTGCATTTTAATGAAAAACTAATTTTCCCCAAGGGGAACTACGTGGATACAGCCATTGCATTATGTGATAACAAGTTGTAATATCAGTTGTTGATAAGGATTCTGTTAATAAATTATTTCATCGGTAAATGCTTGGCAGAGGGTAATCTTTCCAACTTGTGAGATTTTCTGAAGACATGAAAATGATTTGTGACACATGCAGGGTTTCTGGGTAATAAAAAAATCACACGTGCATTACCTTCCATCAAAGTTTTGCAGTTACGAAGTTTGAAAAATTATGAACGTATCCGAGGAACCATTTTTCAACCTGTTATGTTTCTCTCATTTCATGCAAGAGCCAGTGGAACCGATGAATCAGTCATCCCATCCTTACTTGTAATAACTTCAATACTTAATCACATGTCCAAATTAAGTTTCTCTTGAAAAGTTAGCTGAAACACTTCAATTGCACATAAACCTGAGCTATTTATAAAAATGATTGACGACAATGAGTGATTAGAAAACTATACTAATAATGGTTCACTCAACCCAAAGAAACGAGAGCTTAATACTTCTAGGGGACAAAATTGGGACCATCAATGGCTATTATCACACAATGCACAGTTAAGTTAAATAAGTTGCCCAAGATTATCCCAATTATCACAACACTGTATGTATTTAATAAGAACTAAGACGATGCAATTTTCCACAGATAAAAATTTTTAATCGACCCAGGTTTCGATGCACTGCATCATCATCAGGTACATAAATTTGCATCAATCAAGTCGCATCGTCTTAGTTCTTACTATGTTCATATTCCACAACATCTCGCCTGATTCCTCCCTTTTTGTGACTGTATGTACTACACTTGAAGAATCTTATTCAATAAAATTCTTCATTAAAAGAAATGGGGATGTGAAAAAAATGGTGAAGACACAACCATGATATCATATGTACACACAGACAAAAGTTAAGCCCAAATCAACCAAAGAGAAAGAAAAAAAATAAGAAAGCCCAATGCATCTACTTTTTCGTGTTAAATGAGATGCCTTTATCATATTTAAAAAAAAACATATTCTAGGCATAGAATGACAGGGCCTGAAATTCCAACACATTCGGTATGTAACCACACACAACATAAAGCACAAGAAATTAACAAAAAAATACAGCCAATTATGATATCGATGGCTATGACCACTTAAATAAAAGAAATGATTAGGAAAATTTTAGTTCACTTCAGCACATAAAGTTAACACTGAGAGAAAATGTTCACCTTTTCTCTTGGCCCACAAGTCGAGTAGCTTTCATACCAAATAATGTAAACTCAACAGGTGTACTTCACTTTCCCAAATACTATGGGTATACATGTAATTAACATGTCATACTCATTCATGCATTTTGCCATTCACATGAAAAGATGCATGATACAGAACTTAGCATGCAAGTACTGAAAAAAATATCTCCAAGGCCATAATTGGAGCAAAAAAAAAGAATCAAACTGTCACCTTATTATGTTAACCAAGGGAAGTCAAGTAAAAAACCTCTATGGCTAAAATGTATTAAAATAACATGAATGACCCTTGTTTATTGATCAGATACATAGAGAATTTGTTTGATCTAAGTATATTGAATACTTGAAAGCTTGACCAACACACTTATATCTTACCTTAATCAACAGCTTAATTCAAAATAACAACATGCGAAAATGTCCCTCCACAATCTTCACATATTTACGAATGTTTTAAATCATGTTTCTGCTGGTGTTTACTGAATTTACATTTTCACTTTATGATTGACAATCTGACTTTAATTGGACAGTTGGCAGAAGTTTGCTCATGGCCACCACCAAATCTTTGCTCATATGCTCTAAGAAGACATCTACAAACTTCTTTCAGAAATTACTAAATTCACATTTTTAATCACTCCAGTAAAATACCAATATTGAAATTAGTTAAATTTATTATGTAGTTGATTATTAAGATTTAGAAAATTGGAATACTAGCTACTTTCATTGACTTTTTTACATGGATTTCATCACTAATCCCAAATAAATTAATATTGATTTGTATTTTGGACGGAGAAACACATGAATCAAATATCACTTTTCTGTAAATATAATTTTGGAAAGTTGTTCCAGTGCTTCCTCTGTTTGAATGTAGCTCACTGAATCAAAAGTGTTGTTATTGAGCATTAGTTGAAAAATTACAAATACAACAAAAGTTTAACCCAGCATTAAGTGTTCACGTCTCGATTTAGAAGAACACAAAACAATCCCTGTTGCTTATTAATCTTAGCAAAAACTTATTGATAATAGAGTTATCACATGAAATGGGAAAATTATTCTCATAAAAGTACTTTCATTGATGCAATTCCTACAACTTACAACATGACTGCTACAAAAAGGATAATATTAACAAGATGCACACTAAACGGAATACAATCCCCACACAACTCACCTGAAATGATGCTGATCTGAGAGCAAATTCTACTCTGTTTCCTCAGTCAATAATGCATAAGCTTTAACAGCATTACATTAAGGAACTGCTTGGACACTTTCCATCCACAATATCTGTACCACTATCTTTCCCAAATATTATTGGTTTAAGAAAGATTTGTCAGATGTTTAAGAAAGACAGTTGATTTAAATTGTATTAAAATACTTTAGCGGTAAACCATAAGTGGGCAGTTGCCTGATGTTTCAAGACACCTACTGGTTACTCTACCAACAATACTTTAGATTATATGATAAGATAAATGTCTTTTTTGCAATTACATAAAACTTGCCAGACGACACGAGGTATTGATAGAAGAAGTTGAGCAAAATCAATTATGAATCATTGGAGTCCACAGTGTCTCCTGACTGCCTCATGTGTTGAGTGAACACAGAGAGGGCCACAGATTAGCCCTCAATTAAGTGCAATCTATTTTTGATGGAACAGTTTAGAGTGGGGGAGGATTTATTTGATTCAGTTATCATTGTAAATTTCAATCTACATTTTTCTATCACTTACTTTTGAGGACAGTTCTCACTTACTAATGAGGACATGAAAATATATCAATGACAGAAAATAAAGTATCCTTCAATAAGATTTTATCAATTTTATATGAAATAGCTGATATATCAGCCCTTGGGATTTTCAACCAGGGAGGTAGAGGACTGGCATTATGAAGTTTATAACCTAATGCTATGCAAATTCATAAGCTCAGAGAAAATATGGCTCAGAGAATTATAATGCTACAAATTACAAAAACGAAATGTTAAATCAGTCAATTCCAAAGTAACATATATTATGCTTGTTACTTGCAGTAAAATGTTTCATTACATACATCACAAAATCATGTGTAAAACAAATGTGTTTATCATTGTGCAAATGTGTTGGCTCATGGTAACAACTTTCCATTAAAACTGGTTCTTATAATCATTTTATTGAAAAGAGCAGATTCCATTCCCGTAGTATTCTATTCCCTCCATTAAAATTCTAGAAAAAATTATCAATTTGCAAAAATAAAAGTTCATTTATCAATTCTCAGAAGTGGTGATGAACCCAAATATATCCTAATGGTTTAACGAAAACACAAAACTTCTTCTTTCCCAAGAGTTTCATGGAAATAAGGCTCAATTGAAGTTAATCACCCATTTTTAACATGTTTTATATTTTAGATAAATATGTACTAAGATAAAAACAAACTTTGAGCTCATGACCAATGAGAGTTTCCGAAGAAAGGTCACTAATTTTCTACTCTCCCTAGAAATTTGCATCTTCAAACAAATAATGCATGGGCAAAAAAGACATGAAAAGCAATGAATTCTTCTTCATTTCAGATGCAAGTATGACCTTGCCACGTTACCGATATTTGGAATGAGGGTAGAAAACAGAAAACTAACTACTATAGGCCCTAAAAATGTTAAGTGTGAGTACTGAAAGTTAGATGCATGCAAAAAATCACAGCCTTTCATCACACAAATCATTCTGCATTTACTCTTTTTAATCAACTCAAACTTCAAATTCTCATCAAAGGAGGCAAATTATAAGACTCAGGAAAATGCTATGAAGGGTCTCATTCCTTTAGATGGCAATACAGGGTGGCCACAGGATTTATATTTTTTTTAATGAAGTAAATTACAAATTTTCCAATGAGGAAAAGCACGTTTTCCGAGGAGGTTGCCATGCAATGGCTAGTTTAAACCATTTTCTTATTTTAACTACAGTTGAGGACCTCAAATTCGTAATCCCAAATTTCGGAAAACCCGAAATCCGCAAGATTTGATGCTAAATTTTCAAACTCCCTCCACATGTTTTTTCGTTCTACCGCAACGCAGCGCCACTATCGCTTCCAGTCGTGGAACTATTGGAGACGATTCATGTTAGATTTGCGTGATCTTACTGACGTAAATTTGCTTGTCAGGTGTTATACCTAGACTTTACAAATTATAATGGTCTTAATTTAGGTGAATGTTTCAATAAACATGTGAGTAATTTAATTGGTCCCATGCTTTCCAGATTTGAGGTCCTGTACTGTATTTCTATGAAACATCATCTGCATAGTGCCCTATTCCAATTTGACTGAATACTGATAGCAGATATTTAACAAGAGAAAGGAGGAACTATCACAAGATCCACTCAATTTAACATTATCGATTCCATGAATTTTCCAGGTCAAATAAAAAATTTCCAGACACAGTTTATATTATTTGAATTCGACTACCCCATTTCTGGCATGTCCTCCAGTTACCTTTTACTCCCAGCATCTTAAACGCTCACACAAGACCTTTTTGGAGCAGCTTATGTATAAATATTTCATAGATGGAAAACACTAACTTCCAGATGTATCCCGTACAACCACTAACTAAGGGTCACTAGTCACAATAACATTTGCATTAAATGCACAGCCAGGTCATTCCTTCAAGTATTCTACCAGCTGATTGGTAGGTTCTTGGACAGTCCCCATTCTGTATCCCAACCTAATAGGGATTGTCTCGCTTTCTCTCCTAAGGATGGCCCGTTATTAGATCCCTCTTCAATTCTTCATATCTTCTACCTCCTCTTATTTTGTCCAGAATACCTATCCTCCTCCTTCCTCTTTCACGCTTCCCCAGTGCTCTCCCCTCTATCACTCTTTTCAACATGCCCTGCCCTCTCAAAACCTCCTCCATCCATCTCTTCTGCCTTCTCCGAACCTCTGCCACAAGCTTCCTCTCCTCTCCAACCATATCCAATACCTCCTCGCCCATTGCAATATAAGTTCTCCATTGTGAATCATACAAGCCCCCTTCAGTGTCGATGCATGGGTAATACACTGCATTGAGAACTCACTGCGCAGCCAAAATATATGTACGTATTAAGAAATACATATTAAAACCAATTTATTCTCCATTACTCAGGTCATTCCGTCTCCACCTGCAAATCTCCTCTTTTACATACTTTCTCTTGATTACTTAGGGATATATTAAGTATTTCATGTGCAATTCGAAAACCTCCCAGGTGATTTCACAAAAATCTCTGACTTTTCTATGGCTCCAATTTCCATGTTTAAATAAAGTCCATGGCTATTCCCAGTTTTCCAGGTATTTCAGGTCAGTGAACACCCTCAACAATGTAAATCTCTACTTCAGACTATTAAAAGCAGTTTTGATAATATCACTGAAACGGCAACTACTCATGTTGATGCGGCATGTAGGGCTGCCTCTCTCAGAATGGAAAACCCAGCAAAGAAAGTTTATCATGAACAAGCAGCTAAGATGCTTTGAGGTAACCAAGAGGTGACAAGTGAATTCAGGAGTAATACAAAATAAATAAACACCCCCGAACGAAAAAAAAAAATCCTCGGAGTGCGAGGTGGCCCTGGGAAAGGAACTGGCCCCCCTACCCTGAATGTGTGGAATTCACACGCCTGTGGCTTAGTACGGGGTGAGCACTACCCTCAACTATCCAAACCAACCTTCGGGTTGAATCACTGAGTGACAAAATAAATATGTACGTATGATCTACGGATAAGTGATCGAATAATTGACATTAGACTGGAGGGTATGCCCATGAATATCAGGACAAAACTCATCCATTGAAGCATTATATAAAACTGCAATTCTTTTTTTTTAGTGGGAAAAACTTAGTTGAATATTGGTAGTATGGATAAAATGACGAAAACCTTGATACTATCATTTCTGTAATATCCACCATAAAATCGAAGTATTTTAAGTATTTCACCTTTATAAAGTTACTTCATTGAAATAGCTTTTATAAATGTAACAAATTTAATTTGCTTAACATGAAATGATTTAAAGAATGAATCAGCAGTGGAGGAGTTTCGGTGCAGCATGAGGTAAACTATTGTGTCCTTTTCATGTAACATGCGTTACGTCAAATTGAACTTCAATATTACATGAGCAATAATAAAATAAATATAACAGAAACATGGAACAGTAAATGCTTATAACAGATGCCTATAACAACATGATCTAAATTGACGTTTCAACAAATAATACTATCATTGCGATAGCACAAATGACGCATTATGCAATCACACACACAGTTGCAAAGATATCCCTGTCAAGTCAAATTGTTGCTTTCACGGTGAATTTCGTTCCCTTTGGTGTGTATCAAGACATTTTGAATTAAATTGGCTGCAATTTAAAAATTTAGCCACGAGAAAATTTACCACGGACATGCGTGGGAAACACTAGGACCTTTGTGAAAACTCATATGCATAGGACCGAGTTTGTGACTTCGTAAAATTACTCCGGGAATATTCCAAAACATAATAATATTTGGGGAAATCTTGTTAAATTAATCAAGGAAAATTCCTGGATTTTTCGAAGAGAAATTAATATCAATAAATTTTCCTGGATCAATTCAATCAATAAATACAGGATCTGCCGGGGAGGAGTGGGGAGGGGGGTGTGGCCACCCAGTAATAGAGGGAGTAATCAGCTTGCAAAATGAACAAGAATATTCATAACTCCCCCTCACCTTTTCCTTTAATTAAGTCAGTTATCTCCAAGATACCTTCTTTCTCCGAGATGAAACCTAACATTAAAGGACCAAGAATGAGGAAAAAAAGATATATATTCAAGAAAGGAATATATATTACATAAATAAGGAGATATTATTTTTTACTTCAAATTAATTATAAAATATATTTATAAATTTTAGGCTGTTTTAAACAGCAAAGGATAAAGTCCTAATCTAAAACCTAATCAGAAAAATGATTAAAAGACGAAAACTGTGCAGAGATATATAGCAGCTCATGAGACAAAATTATTCATCAAAAGGAAATAATACAATTTATTTCATAAATGAGGATTTTTAAATATGTAATATGAAATGAGACCCTTAAGAAGGCTATGATGTTCTGACAGATGCATATTGACTTAGTCTATGATTCTACTTTTCTGTCAAAAGGATGAGATAGAGATAGAGGACAGTATACACATATTATAATTATTACTCACAAATGCTAAGCCAAAGAAATTGGACTGTATTTCAGAAGCTAATTGTTTGTTTCCCCCTCAAAAAAATTATAATAAGGAAGAGCAGCATTGAATGAAAATTACCAAAAGATGGACATTTACCAGGTAATCAATTTCTGTAAAGATCTTGGATAGTCGACATAGATGCTTGCATCTAAAACAAATATTATGTCTCGCTAAGTACAGGTATTCCTCACTAAACAAAAATTTGTTTAGCACCATATTCACAATAACATGAAGAACCGATTGTGAAAGAATTCACATAGAATACCAAACTTCCTGTTTTAATATGATAGCTGGGGTTTACTTGATTCAATCAAATATACAAGAAATTTTATTCAAGATAATGTTTTCCTAGCATGCAATGTGAATGAAGTCTTTGTGGGTTTTCCACCAGGTTAGTTGTTCAGCCATGGCCGACATTTCCATGGCTGAACAACGGACCTGGTGGAAAACCTTCGAAGGCTTCACTTACAAGAAATGTTATGAATATGTCAGCTCCAATAACCATTTACTCTAGTTTTGAGGGCAATAGAGCCATCACTTAAAACAGAAACCACCTAAAGTTATCTTTATTAATCAATTAGCACTCATTCGCCCTTCACATTCCATCTCTAAATAAGGAATCAGTGCAGTCCTAATTATAGATGCAATCATTGCAACTCATTTAAACATGACTCTAAGGGATAGTTCTATTATCACCTAAAAACCAACTTTGTAACAAATATTTCATAAACTTGATCATCATGCAGGCCTGGGTTCAAGAACCTAAGTGTCACTGGCATTGGGAGAAGTATCAGCTTGTATGGTATCCATTTGATTAAGAAGTGCATGGAATGCAAACTAAAAAGTTTAATTTCGTATTGGAAGAAACCCTCAGCACTAGTGCATTAAGTGGTGATCGCATGAAATGTTAGAATTTTGATGTCTCTGCAACATTGAGCTTAAAGGACAAATTGCATGCCGAGCAAGTTAGACCATTACACGCCCTCACATGATGTAGTGACATTCCAATTATTTTCCAATTCTTCAGCAGATGTTCCTGGCAGATGTCTTAAGGTGATAATTAAATCCTTTACAGAGTTAACCGTACATATTAAAGAAAATCTGAGCATGTACTCAACAAGGGCTGATGTCCACTGTCATGACACCAGAGCCAAAAATTCCATGGATATACCACTCTGTAGGCTCGATAAAACATACAAAGTAGATGGCCTACCGATCAAAATTTTCAACAGGCTCCCAACTTCTGCCAAGTCAGCCTCTAGTGTGGGCTTCTGTAAGGCTCTCCGAGATTGGCTTACATCCAACCCATTATATTCCCTAGAGGAATATTATAACCTAGATTTCTCCAGCCTAAAACTCTAAGGTCTATTGTTTCATTAAGTGTATTGACATGATCTGCATTGTTATGTTCCTCAATTATGAGATGTTTATTTGACTCAATTATAATTTTGAATTAATTTTAAACGCAATTATTCACATGTACCATACCTTGACGACACCTATCATATGTATTTATGCTAAAGGTGAATAAAGAATATTATTATTATTATTATTTGCTGACATGAGTGCAAAATGAGGTCTATTGGTTAACAGTGACGGACCAAAGACAGGATGTAGAGAAACTATTTGGTTGAAGAAGAAAATGAAAGTGATACATGGAATTTAAAGAGAGCTATTATTAGAGATGGGAAAATTACCGTAATTTTGATCTGAGGTAAATGACGGTAATTTTCGAAAATTACCATAATTTTCCAATATTTTTTAGTTTTAAGCATTTAACAGCAAATACATGGTTAAATAAGAAGGCCAATAGCAATAGGAAGGGAATAACAATGTTTAAACCATACCTAATACAACACTAATCTATTAGAAATTTTTAAAATTGTAAAAAGAACTATGGAAGCAACACGCAATCTGGCTTTCTTTTGTCAAAGTATGAGAAATTTTCAAGAAAAATATTCTAATGCACTACTCTATAATGTTATAATTTAAGTAAAATATTCCAAAAATGAGTTTCACATGCCTCAATTTATTATTAAACACGTACGAAATGTGAACTTGGCTTAACCCTTTAACTGCGCAAATAATCTGAAGCTCTCCCCAAACGCAAAATTTTTTTTCTACATTTTTGCGTAATTTTAAAATTTGTCACTTTTTATTTAAAGGAAAATGAGTTTTAAAATTTACAATGAGTAATTATCGTCTGATTTTACTGCTGAATACGAATTGTTGAACTTTTTTTACTATAACCATAAACCATACTTCAAATCGCCAATAGACGATGGGAGCAGTTAAAGGGTTAAAAGAACATGTTTGGAATTTATCTGTATGAAAAATTATCTCAAACATAGGTGAATTATTTAGAAAATAATGGTAATTTTCAAGGGGTGCAGTAAATTACAACAAATACCATGGTAATTTACGAAAATTACAGAGGTAATTTTCAGAGTGGCTCATCTCTTTCTATTATACACAAATATATACAAATGAAAATTTGCTAGAGAGCGAAGTAACTCTTCAATTGCTCATGCTTCATTGTTGTTTGCTATTTGATTATTCACAGTTGGTTCTTAGTCAGAGATTTTTTCCTAATTACCCCTTCCTACTAGTATGTAGTGGCTAGCACAAAGACTTCACAGCTATAATTAGTCTTTAGTTATGCTCACTAGTTTTTGTGCTAATCTAAATCTAATCTGCAGTAAATTCAGTACTTCTGGTTTACGGATTTTGATAAAATATTTCAACACGCAACAAAGAAAATTTCATAGTTTTGCACAAATAAATGAAGTCACGGCACTTTTTGCACTACCTTAGAGAAAACATCCAAATATTTTATTATTGTTGATGCCTTTTAATATTTTGAGCATAAAACTATGATTAAACTGCTAAGCAATGATTAGACTGCTAAGTAACATGGTCCAAATCTATTATTTCTCATACATATCACATACCAATTAGGTGATTTATAATGGCTTAAATACATATGCTTTACAGAAATACATTAAGCATGGCAGTTTTTAGAATGCATCTCTCACATTAGGTAGGGGATACTTGTTTACGATACATTTTAATTCTGAGCTCAAAATATTTTGATATGGCACAGATATATCCATTTATAATGGTTCATTGCAAATCACTACGCAGTGACATTCTTAGATAAAAGACAATCCTACCTCAGATAATATCAGGCAAACTGAGATATAATCAGGAATGACCATTACTATTTTCACCTGCATTTCAGACATCTTGGGAGGCTTTCGTGAGGATGAGGAGGGACCATGATTAAGAATCACAGCAAGTAGGTACCAATGATAAACTAATACGGTCAAATAGTGTGTAATTTCTTTATTTTCAAGTGAACTAAATCCATAAATACTTCTTCTCCATAAGACTTTATTGTCTCAAATTTGAGGTCACAAAACTGAGACCAAAACACCCTTACCAGTTTCTCTTCCCTCTCCTGTACACATGAAAATCAAGCTAGAATCCCTTGTTGAGGCACAAAAAATTAGCCAGCCCACCGTACTATGTATTTATAGAACACCAAATAATACTGCATCATTCTGACAATGATTGTTTCCATCCAAAGAGCATTCAGATGTTTGCACAAATTCAGTGATTACATTTTTCACAGACATTCAAAGAAATAATTTACTTATATTTATTTCAGGATTGAATCATATTGTAAATTCCAACAGCTGCTTCAACAAATAAAACTCAGGTAATTATTCCAAAGGATAGCTCAAGTTCACAGAGTCTTGCTCACATGGTAATAGAAGAACAAAGGACAAGAGGAAACGGAATCAATTTGAAACACACAGCTAAAGACAATTTGATCATTTGAGGAGCAACGAAAATAAGAACAAATTCTGAGATTTTTTCCCACCAGTTCCCATATTCTCACCTACCTGAGAATTCTTAAGTATGTACAGTCACTTCATAAAGTATTGCAACACACTACGCTAGCAGTTCATATAGGTCGGCTGTCAAAGCTCGAAATACAATGGTAATCTTGGGCCATCTCCGGTGACTATAAAAATTAGCAGATATGTATACTTTTCAATATCCATGAGGCATTGCACCAGGTTAAGTGGGACCGTATTCTGGGTATGTTCTCGTTCAGAGGCGAGGACAGACTTGCACCTAGAAGCGGCCTTGATGATTGTTTTAGTAGGAATGAAGCTAGTAAGGAACATAGTAAGAGGGGAAATGTGGTGAAAAAGCAATATTGAATGGAATAAACAAGCGACTGACTATACAAGTGAGTGCACTCGCAGGTAAAATGAAGAAGAGCCGAATATTCGGGAAAACGACCTCTTGCCTATGTATGAAGGAGCATGGAGAAGGCTATCAGCTAGACTCAGCAAGTCTTTGATCTTTGAGACATTTACGTATCACAGATATTATAAATGACGTCTTTTGGGACAGTATGAGACACTGAATAAAGCCATCAGACAGTAGTTGTTGGATGGCTAGAATGAAGAGGCTAGAATTAGATATAGATGTGGAAAGATAGATTGTGGAAAATGAGTGTTTCTTTCAGCATGCCACTCAGTATATTGTATCCGATGTGAAGTATTGAGCTGGGAGTCGTGCGGAATGGGCAGTCTTTCTTGCACATCCCCGTGTAAAACGTGCCCCTGATTTTTTAAAATTTGATTTTCAGGAAATGTGTGGGCGTGTTACTCATAAATATGGCACTTAGAACGTCAAATTATTGGATTAATTACTTACAGAAATTTGGAGGAAAATATTTTACATAAGATTAGATTAAAAAAAGTCCAATCTGGACAAAATGCAAAATTTCCACCTTATTAACAAAATTCCATGCTTAAGAAATTTTGGCTTTGAAAAGGAAATAAAGGCCTGTCATGACTTAGTAATAATGTAATTGTACAAAAGGAAATGTGACAGTGCATATGTTATTCATAAGTAAAAAGGGGGTTAAAATGAACAATGATTTTAATAACCAAGTTCCCCTTTGGCACCACAGACTAATTTTTCTGTAATAAGGTTGAAGATTTAAAAGCAATTTTCCACAAGTAAAAGTTAAAAAAAAAAGACTTTATTACGACCTTGGTTTTGATGTTTTACATATTATCCTCAGGTAAAAAAGTAGCCTCAAGTGTGCGCTTATATACAGACTTGTTCCAAGGAAGGGGGAGTAAGACGGTAGGTAAGTGGAGGGGGGGAGGGATCCACAACCTCCCTTCCCCTTCCTCTTACCGTGTTACTCCCTTCGCCCCCTCCCCTCCTTGGAAAAAGTCTATATATAAGCGTGCACATGAGGCCACTTTTCTACCTGATGGTGAGGAGTAAAACATCAAAACCTAGGTCGTAATGAAGTTTTTTTTTTAACTTTTATTTGTGGAAAATTGCTTTTAACTCTTCAACCTTATCATATTGAAATTCCACGCCAAATCGCCTGAATCTTCGGAATTAATTTTTCCGTCTTCATTGCTTTGAAAAACCTTTTTGTCTCAGAATATGAACCTTCAAGGGAGAATTTCTTACTGCGTAAATCCCTCATTATCGAGTCATCTTCGTCCCTAGTGATACAGCGGGGCTTCCAGATCAAACACGACTTCTTTATGCCTCATTCTCACTGTTTGCCCTTATTAGCCATTGGTGAAGAAGGTTACAATCTATGGACTCTGAACTCGGTATCCACTCCGGACACCGAGCACCAGTCCTTCACCTAGCCCACCAACAGAGTGCACTGGGCTGTGCTGGTCTCGCAAAAAGAAGCTCTCTCTATTTTCGCCTTCGTAAAAAAACTGCTGAGTAAGATTATGAGGCCATTGTGTTCCGAATACCCTTGCCTCCCGCAGTGAATTCATTTCATTGTTAGCGTTCTAACGTGAACGAAGTCAAGAGCATGGTCGGAATTATGTCCCACTTGACTTAGAATATATATCATAGTGTACACAAAATTGTCGGCCTCGGTGGCGGTGGGGTAACGCCCTCGCCTGCTAACCCAAAGGTCACAGGTTCGAATCCCGCCTGGGGAGGATTTTTCACTTCCCAGAATATGGTTGTTTGTGCTTGTCCACTGTTGATTGTTACTACCACGATGTAAAGGCCATACGTGCTGTTTTCGGTGGTAATTAATAATTAAAAAAAAAATTCTCAGTCACCAGAGACAGCCCAGGTTAGCCAACATATTTTGAGCTTCAACAGCCGAACTATACGAACCACTAGCATATTGTGTTGCGATACTTTATGATGTGACTGTACATCTGCAGCACAAAAGCCAATGATAAACCAATCTCATTTCTATTTCAAAGTCAGGATATTTCATAGCAATACGCTGCATGCATATGCAACCACATTATAACTTTTTTCTTTTGTTCTCGATGGATGAACATGATTTATAAACTAAAAGATTAATTTAGTCTCACATTTCAAACAATAGAGTAGTATAGTATTCCATTAATTGTACATACATGAGACTGAAAAAACACTAAAAAGCCAAATTGATAGGCTTTTATGATGGAAGTTTTTACAGAAAAAGGTTAATCAGTCATTTGATATAGCTGGACCTTAAATGGACACCCATAGCCTACCAAAAAATACCCATGGTCTCTCAGTTCCATTCAAATAAAACCTTGGCAATTTACAAAATTTCTACTGGCAATTCAAATTTTCAATAATTGAACATACAGAACATACTTTCATGTGAAAAAAGAAAATTAATTATCTCTACGTTCTAATCTTTTAGTGTATTGCTAAACTGAAACTTTTTTCATTCTTTACGTGGATTAAATATAAAAGTTATCAAAACTTAAACAAAAACACACCCCTCAAATACAAGTTTCCTATAACTCATTTAAAATGTACTTAATTTATCCATTATACCGAGGTAAACTTTCTCCCAAAATTCTCTCAACTGGAATTAAGAATTTGGAATGCAAAACTTGATGCAATATAATCCTAGCCTCATCAGATAAGAAAAACTGAATTTTAATTAGTCTTAATTTAAGTAATTTTAATAACGAAATAGTAGTCTAAAATTTTATGTGAAAATCACCCTTTGAATGAGTTACCATTTATAATAATTCATATTTTACAAACATATCATAATTCAGCTTTCATGAGAATCTATCATTCAAAAATTTTCATTGTGTGAAAAATACTCTCTAAGTATTTATTTCAACTACAACAACTTGCATTTTTCATAATCAGAACAATGCAGTAAATATTGGTGTATATTTATGGTAAAACTCTGAGGGGAAGTTAGCAGTTTTTGATAAGATAAAGAACAGGTTATTTACAGAGTTTTCTCAGAAGTATTTTCTCCAACATCGGCAATAAATTCTCCCCTCATAGTAAAATTCTTTGCTCTGGTATTGTACTATACAAGATTTTTGCATTAATTAAAACAAATTCTTTTTGGGCATTTAATTTCATTATTTATACAAACACTCAGCATAGGATGGTTAGAATATTCAATAAAAGCATTGATTTAAACAGTCAAAGACTTATGATGAAAACCAAAATAACTATCATATTTGCAGTAACGACTTTGGAATGCTTTTCATGCCAAAAAAGTATTTCTCTGCACAAATATTATAATAAAATTTTTTAAAATCAATTTATACAAATAGATGTCTCCAATATAAAAGATCAGTCATGAGACATTACTCCTGGGTTTCCTTATCATTACGCAGCTTGAAAGAGAAAACGGAGATAAATATAAGTCTAAATTAAAATACAAAATAAAGAACAGATCTGTAACATTTAAGTACTAAACAATAAAGTCATCACACTAAGGAGAGTCCCTTATATCATATTTCTGAGCCACTAAAATTATGGCACTCAAATCTGCCTCCCAACCAAACCCAAAAATAATTATCCAGATGATTTCTTTTTATCACTTTTATTTTTTTATTAATATTTTTTTTTCTGGAGGTATCGGTCCATATTCCAGATCCAGAAGAAAAAATATAATTATACAAAAATAATTCAAATTAGTACTCATGAATAAGGATAGTGGCTCATTTAAACACAAAGATTAGGTAAATAAACTCACTGCTATATGTATTTCCTTATTTTAGCTTGATATAAATGAAAATGTTAAGAAAACAACAATAATAATACAAATTTTTTGAGCCATTTGAGCATAAGCCATGAAAACAAGCAGCTGTAAAGCAATTACTTTAGACTTTGATAATCATTTTCACTAAACATAAACTTCAGTTTTCTGGAGACTATATAACAAAATTCTAGGCCACTTCGCAATATAAAAATTAAGAAATGAGAACATAACTAGGAAATGTAACTTATAGCTGATAATAGTTTATACCCACTATCTGAACACCTAATCTGACGAATACGCAACCCCCGCCAAATAAAATAACCATATAATGAAACTTACTTTGGAGTCGTTGATACAATACCTAACATAAACTAGAAAATAAATATATTCATTCATTCTTAGTGGTGCTTTATTAATCGAAGTGCAGGGACAACGGAGTAACAGTATCTTTCAAATAAAAGAGCTTGCAATTCAGAGAGTTTCTGAAAAAAGAAACTACTTTCATATTCATCAACTACCTATCTAGATCATCCGTACTCTACTCCTCAGAGTACATAAGGTGATTAAAATAACTCGGAATGAAGAGTGAAAGGAGATTGCAGAGAAAAAAACCATAACCTTGACTGGTACCTGAATGAATTCTATAAATCACCAATCATCAAATGCACTTGAAAAAAATGGCTAATAACATTACCATCAATCCGTCTTAAGTTGGACAGGGGGTGTGGAGTCAGACACTGAGCAGAGCTGTCATAAAAATGATGGGAAATCATTACAGTTCATGCCACAAAAACCCTTTGCATAGTATGTATCGCATAGCATACATTGCATTGCATACAAACACACTATGCAACGGTTTACGTGGCATGAACTGTGATGATTTCAAAACATTTTTATGACAGCTCTGCTCAGTGTCCGACTCCACACCCTCTGTCCGACTTAAGACAGATTGACGGTATACGACTATACTTGCATTCTGTGATAAGCTCCATGAATATGTGGTCGAAGACATGGAACAGGTGGAGTACAAATGAATGTACCAGAAGCAGTCAAATACCAGGGAATCGCCATTACATCACACGTAATGAGGGTTAAATATTCCAAAACATTACAGCACAGCATTAAAGGGATAGGAATTCATCAATTGAATACTTGGAGGGATCTCGAATGAAAGTGACAGAGAGGTTATCTCACACTCTTTTGGCTGAATCCTTAGTACATCACAAGCATTTTGGACCTTAGACAAAGAGATGTAATCAACAAATAAAACAATATACAAAGGAATACTACATGCTTTAACAGAAACTGCAATGAGAAAACAGAGATAAACAAAACCAATTGAAGGACTCGGTTAGGAGCTGCTAGAGAGTTAAAGGCTATACACCTGGCTAAGATTACTTGAAAAATGTAGATCTTGTAAATTTCAGGGTAACGAAGGATCATATTAACTGAGTAATGCATTTCTGGATATGACAAGATAACATAGATAAGATAAATAAGCTGGAAAACAGATAGGCACAAAAATTCCTTATTCCCATCCACCATTCACAACAACAGAAAGAGAACAAGTCACTAAAACTCACTGTCAACGTGCACCTAACTTTTCATTCCCTCTTCATAGGTCATTGTATTTCTTTAACGACCCCATTGGCTTTGGTACAGACATAGGCAAGCCAGTTGGAATATTAACACATTAGCCAAGAGGGAACTAAGCAATTTCTCTTTCCTTTTCTCTCCCTTCTTTGTGGCTGTTTTAACAACCCCTGCCACATTCCCTTGCATTGGCTTACAGGGTAATATAAAGAGGTAGATGAATATGTGTACACAGGTATATTTTTCTGCAACTCATTTTTTTTTAAATAATCTGTAGATACAAATGAAAGAGTGCATAACTTGCAAGAGGCTTGGAACCTTACGCATACTTTCCCTTTCCGTAGGATAACTTCCCTTACCATGGTTGTCGTGTATCCTGATCCAAACATGCTTGGAAGAAGGCATCGCACCTTCAGTCAAAAGGACAATTTGAACGGATAATAACAACAGAAATATGGCCAAGTTTTGTGAGTAATGGAAGAAGAATAGGGAGAGAGAGAGTGACAGAGAGCTAGAGCAAAAATTAGTAGTTCGGTATGCGGTCTACATCTGTATGATTCAGAAAATGAAACACACTGTGATTGACAAAAGAATTGACTAAAATTAGCTATATTTAGTAGGCTAAGGGTGGTAATTTCATTAAATATGTATATACAAAGTTAGAAAACTTTTGTCACTGGATTTCCTGCCAACGCCCATAATTGGTTTATCCAGCTAAATTTACTGTACTGTCACATCATTCAAAACAAGAAAAAATTACAGCCCTACAAGTCATACAATATTTTCCATGACTCTCATTAGTTTAATAAACTGATTAAATGATTTGAAGATAACTGAATGACACATATTGCATGTCACATGCCTTCTTCAGCAATAAATTATAATTAGCCATGCTTCACTAAATGTGTAAGTAATAACACAAACAACAACAAGGAAAGGAACAAATAAGCAAAGAATGTCACTGCAACTATGGATTCTGGTACTTCCAGAGTAACACCCAGTCAAGGTAACTATTTTTTCAATGCTACATCCCTTCAACTCTTGTAAAATATGTACTAGGATTCTCAAATAAAAAACTGCACTAAACGCATGACAACACATAATAAAACTCATCAAAAACTATACCATTACGCCAAGGCTAAGAAAAGAGTCCAAAATCAAGAACAAGTACTGAAATGAAAAACCTAAAAAACAAAAATTAAGTCATTCAACGAGCTAATTTTGAGACATAATTATCTCACAGAAAAACAAAAGGACATGAATTCACAAATGGAAACATTGAGCAAAATTTTTAGGAAAAAATTAAGAAATAGGCTATCTTGTCTTGATTTGAAATTGCACTAACACTTCAAATGTGCATATGTAAATAAAGCACACTTTTCACGTTGTGGCAGAAATTTATCCGAACCAATGTGAATTTATAAGGCTCACCTGACGAGCTAAAAAAATGTTTTAAACTCCTTCCCCAGGTAGTAAGTAATTCAAACTTGTGTGTTAATGAGGGAGGTAAAATTTTCAAAATAAATTGTACCGAAGGGATGGGTTCAAGTAAAATCATCTATCATTTAAAAACTCATCCTTCACAAAGGATTACACGAGAGTACTTTGCATTATAAATGCTTAGTTAATGAAAGTATTCTAAGAATAATTTAGTAAATATAAGCAACTGAAATATCTGTTCACCAATATTTAGAAAAAGAACATTCAGCCACAATAATATACCAAAACTAATAGTGTCATTGCTACATATTTAAACTTACAAGGGGCCATGTCATGACATCACAAGCTTAAGTAAATAGGCTATGACAATTTATAATAAGTATCTTCAGATCTCACAGCACTAGAAGATTTTAAAAAATAATAAAAATAGATCCAATCCTACGCTTGACAGCGAGTATGTCAGAGATCACTCTGAACTTCATCTAGTAATTTTCATACAAATAACCATAATCACAGCACGGCAATGAATGCCAGAGATAGCATCTTACGCAAAAATAAGAGACAAACTGTAACACTTACCTCAGAGGTTTCTTGAACATCATTATCAACAGTAGATGCAGATGTGAGGAAGTCTGTGGGGGCTGAATCATCATTTACTATGGAGAGATAAAAATAATACATTGCATGAGGATCAGAAATAAAGGTAGGCTGTGAACAGCTAATCACAATAATCTACAGTAAAATTCTCAATTAACCATGTTCAAATTATCCAGTTTGCGGATTATCCATGCTACTCTTGCCTCCCTACCAAATGAACTTGCCTCCCATTAGGGACGAGAGAAAACATTTCAAGGCCTGTGGTTGTTACTTGCATCTGGCTTCATAATTACTTTGTCCTTTCAGAATGAAATCATGTATTGGAAGTCTAGCTCGTAGGTGCAGTCTAAACTACTTACATTGTGTTATAGGTGTTACGCGTCGTTTGCTCCTTAATTTTCAAATTACAACAAAGCTTTTAACTATCTCCTTAATGGCAAGGTGCCTTACATCCTTGTGATAAGTAGAGCAAGGTTTTTCTGCTTACAAGACAGAATCACCAATTTTAGTTCTGATTACAGTTAGATGTTAAGAACCATTATGTTTACCACTAACACCATCACTAGCCACAGCCAGAACCTTTGTTGGTAGTCACCTGCATAACAATGAGATGTTGAATACAAAAAATATCAGGGATTAATAATAAAATTATGCATTCCAATGAGTTAGGATTATTTTGACCAAAGTAAGGATTATAAATGCATAATTAGTTACAATTAATAATTAATTGAGCACATATAATCTGGCATTTCCCTGGCTGGTACTCAAAGCTAAATAGTTCATATTACATAGTATATGAAGATACAAGGAATGAACAATTGTAATTAATTTACATTTAGGAAATGTTAGCTGAAGATGTTAACATAAACCTGTTACTTTTCTACATTTTAGTTTTTTGGCGCTTAAACGATTGCAATGCTTGATGTACATATTATGATTAAGATTCAAGAGAAGGTATGGGAGGAGTGGGATTACGGGGGCAGTTTTCGCCAGGAGCCATTTGCAATTTAACATGCACAAAACGATTAATGTTCAAATAAAATATTATTAAAATATACAAATGATTCTAAGCAAGCATTTACCTGGAGCAGGAACAAAGAAATTCCCAGTAGGAGCAGGGGCAGCTGAGCCAGGGAATAAGTCCATTGGGGGACCTACAGTTGCTCGATTTCCACCCTTGGCCGAACTATTCCCCATCACATCAACATAATTCTGCCTCATTTCTGTGCAAAGAATAACAGTACATATTTAGGAATAATTACAGAAAAGACACAAAAATAACAATGATGATTATTTTTTATTAAGATTTTTTGCAGAAAATTTCAAGCATAGAAATATACTTCATTGTTCGATTGTAGGTTTCCATGGCTTTGATGCAAGGATTCCTGCATTTTTCCATGTATTCACCATGTTCTTTGTACCTACTAACAACAGTTTCACCAGCGTTCCAAGAAGTATCTTCAGGTTGAAGTCTGAAAATGACTGAAGAAGAGCATGGGGAAAACTGTTGTCAGCAGATATAGGAATTGCGGTGAACACCCAGAAAATACAGGAATCCACATACATTTCATCTGATAAATGTAAGCAGAAACTAATTTTAAGCAGGAACAGAGTTCAATCAAATATTTCAATATCAAATACCAGTTTTAACATTAAATTAGGGAGACCCGTGATGATTAGCTGAGTTGAGAATGATGTCCCAATGCATTTAAAAATCATGATGAAATAAATTAAATAGTAGCAATACTGAATTTATCATCACTGATCTATCAACCACATGTGATAATGGGCAAGGGCCTAGCCTTGTTGAAATTCCTGTTCACGTCAGATCACCAAAGTTAAGCAATGTCCTTGCTTAACTTTGGTGATCCAAAACTTTGTCCAAAACCCAGGACGGGGGTTGGAGGGGTGGCCTTCCTTCATACCTCTATCGGGATGGATGGAGAGGTGACACTCCTCCAGACCTCTACCGGGAGGATCGGAGGTGAAGCCCCAGACCGGGAAGGTTGGAGGGAGGTGACCCTCTTCCACACCTATACCAGGAAAGTTAGGGGTGGCCTTCCTCCATACCTCTACCGTAGTGCTCTTGTCCCGTCTGCAAGTGGCAGGCAGGTTAAATGTGGGACAGCACAATGGACCCAAAGGAGGTCTGAGTGCCAGGAGGGCTCCAGAAGGCCCTTGCCCACCCTAACAATCAACTATCTATATGTGATAACATCTCTATGCACAATACACATTCAACTTTTTTGATTCTGCTATATAATATCATGAAAGTTAATGTCACAATAGTTTCCACCACAGTTCAATTTTCAGTCATAATAATAATAATTTATTTAACGCTTACAGGTATCCCCCAATTACAAGCGTTGTAATAAAAATAAATTAGAATAACAGTCATGGAGCAAGGTACCTATGATGGCTGATTCCTGGCAACAAAAGGAATTTGGATGTGGCTAAAAATTTCTAAAACAATAGATTAAAGAAAAAGAAACAGGCTTACTTCTCCCTCTAGTCATTTTGTACATGTTATTCACAGGAGGCACCGATGCCGATGATGAGGACAGATGGCTCGGGACCGAGTTTCCTGGCATGCCTCCGCCACTCAAAGCAGAAGGATTTGAAGCACCACTCGAGGGATTCATGGTCGGGATGAAGTCAGCAGCCTTTGGGGGAGGAGGAAGGTCCCCACTGACTTCATCCTCTTCAGCATCCATGTTCACCCATCGTTTCTTTTCATTGTCCCACACAATCTGAAAAGAAAAAAGAAAATTTATCACCAGTTGACTAACACATCAACTGGAAACCATCATACAGAATTATTGCCCACTGTCAAGCACTACTCCTTTCAAAATGGTAGGTTGGATATTTGGAGAGGTGATAAACAACTGAGGTCTTTGGACCATTGATGGGTAGGTTGGTGAAGGGAAGGAGTGTATTCAGAATGAAGGAATATTGCCTATTGCAAAGTTCAAAGTGTGTGGCCAAGAAGCGGAAGTAAATACGCAAGATGTCGCTGATTGGCATCGGGTCAGTGATCATGTGATTGTGCAGTATCCACCAAAGAATCATTTCAACTTCGACGAGTTGGGCCTATTTTATTTGGCTCTCCCGGAGTCTACATTAGGGTTACAGGGTGAAAAATGCCATTGGCGTCAAGTGCGTTTATTATATTACATGAAATAGCCATTTATTATCCTGCTGGGGACTCCTACGGATCTATTATTCAAGAAATTTAACAAATTGTCGATAATGCAATGAGTAAAGCAAAGAGACAATCGGCAATAATGGATTTTTTTCATCAAAGTAGCACCACTAAAATATTTAAGCAAGCAATTTTTCAGTTTCTTAGCAACGAATTTCACAATTACAAATTTTCTACTCTTTGGGTCTATTGAATTTCGTCAAACAGCGGTTCTACTGCAGTGGCAAACTGGAGTTGGTGTTATCACATTGTCCAACGCGATGAAGAACTGAGCAAATCATATGTTCATAAGATCCAGTAATGCTGGACCTTATTCCAAGTCCTCCATGATCAAAATGATTACGCCAATATGTGATCTATTTCTCAGTAAATATATACACGGATTTACCAATCCGATATCACATAAAATGTTCAATGGACAAAGGTAATTTATTATTTTCTGAATGCATACATTAGTAAAAAGTTCCCTTTTGTGATAAACATAGTTTAACTTAAAGAAGTATTTCAAATTATCTTACGGAAGGGTTTTTGTCATCAGGAAGATTCATCTGGTTCTTAGGCCGTAAGGAGAATTTGCTGAGCAAGCCACCCAGCCATCCACTTCCTCCAGATGCTCCCCCTGCCCCACCACTGCCCTTCCCATCCAAAGAGTCTTTCTTTGGCTTTTTTGAAGGTTCACTCGTCCTCCAATTAGAAGCCGGAGCATTAGAAGTAGACGACTGCCTCTGTTGCCCAGAAACCTATGTCATTAGAGAACAAAATTACGGTCACATCAACTTTCTACACACACCATTACAAATTGAAAATGTAAAGAAAACAATGAACATTAACACTTTGAAGCCCATACCCAAGTGTACTTCAGGCTGCACGATAACACTCTCCATATCCCAAGCCCAAGCTGTGCTCACGCTCCAACATTAAAACCAATACATTATTGTGAGCTTATCTCTCTGTTGATGGGTTACCAAGGCAAGGCTGTTGCCTGGGCCATCTACCATCCCTGCTGCCACCTTGAGGCTAATAGAACTTTTTGATAATGTGTTCATGACAACTTGAGAATACCTAAAAACTGTTTCTAGGCCGAAATGGTTAACAAACCCATGGGTGTCAAAGTGATAGAGCAGAATACAATTTTCTCTTGGCCATGCTGCTGCAGGGCTGCAAGCGGTCCTACCGGTTGGTTTTAATGGAAAAATGACTTATTTTTGCCCAAACAATGACCAAATAATGACCAAAAATTGACCAAATACAACCAAAACCTTACTGAAACTGGCCAGGCATACTTGAGTATATGTTTCCTACAGTCCTGCATTCTCCGCCAACTCGCAAACTGGTGGCCAACTGGCCGGCTAAGCCATCAAAATCTGCAAAATGCGCGATTCGAACACATATCTTGTATTCGCGCGTCTGCAATTCGCGAATTGCAAGGGATTTTTAGGGTCCATGTCCTTTTTTAGGGATTTAAAACTTTATTCACATGAAAGTAATGCAAAATAAAAAAAACTCTTACTTTCAAAAAAGAATAACTTGCACGTACTTCCTAACTAGAAACGTACGGTAACAAAATAGTAAAATAAAATATTTACTTCGTTGAGTGATAAATATAATGTGATTACATCAGACACGTTTTCCAGACTAGAAGAACAAAGTCAAGAACACAGAGTCAAAAATAGCGACAAGTCACCCGTCATACAATGTTATTATCGCACCATCCAACAAAAGTGACTTTGATTTCGACCTTGACACTAATCCAAAAAAAACAGCAAAGAATCCTTCGCTCGCGCACATAGGACGACCCCAATTTTTTAAGCGGATAAAAGTGACAAAAAAAACCTCGTCCTATATGCAAGTAAATACGGTATAATAATGACTTAAAGTGACTTTTTAGCATAATAATGACTTTTAATGACCAATATCAGAAATAATGACCAATAATGGTAAAAATGACCGACTTGCAGCCCTGTGCTGCTGAGGGAAAACAAGTTATGGCCAGACAAAGGTATACTAAGAACTTTTGAGTCTTTTAAAATACATTCCCAATAAAAAACATTTTCAAGGTTAAGA
Organism: Pyrrhosoma nymphula; assembly: GCA_963573305.1. NCBI lineage: Eukaryota > Metazoa > Arthropoda > Insecta > Odonata > Coenagrionidae > Pyrrhosoma > Pyrrhosoma nymphula. The sequence goes on along the minus strand of OY754339.1, from coordinate 60,211,414 downwards.
GAAAAATAGGTCAAAACTCTCAAATGGTCTAAATGGAAGCCACCACCAGAATGTAAGCAACAGAAGGCAGTCAACCACATAATTAAATTAAGAATAACAAAAACATTGAATATTTAGGTAGTATACAAACTTAAGTAGAAAGTCATATAAAAAAAATCCCTTTCATAATGAAACCAAATTTACCTACTTTATGAAATTCGTAGTAATTGCAGCAGGCTGAAGTGGTTCAGTGCATGTTTCAGTATTTAAAACCACTTTTACCATCACTCGAAGAAGAGTTTTGCAATTTTCATAATTTTCAATTTTAAAGTAACTTTCCACACATTTATGAAATACCACTGAATTAATTTACACAGCAATGACATTGAAAAGACTTTTGAGGTTTTAGCATCATGCTATATAATACCAATACTGAGTTGAATTACAATTAATTATGTACCCACCAATATTAACAAAATAAAGAAACATCTATGCTTATTTAGGAAGGACTAAATTAACAATCACAATGAGGCAATAAAGCAGTTACAACAGTGAATTACAATCAACATGTTCCCAATTACAGAAGTGTTTCAATATTTTTTTAGAATTGAATTCATCTTAAACATCGAAAAAAATAACACTCTTAAATATGGCATTACAAAAGCAAGCCAATTGGCTACCTAGGCTGTTCAGGCATCTACTCAAACGCAACCAGCCTTCATAGCCATTTATAATGCCAATGTAGTCAATTGTCTCAACTTCCACATGGTTTGCAAAAATTAGATAATATTCTATTATGTTTGTTTCACATGAGAGATTGACAAAAACTAACAGGTCCAATGACATCAACTTCATACTTTTCTAGAACTTCAGTTACTAGTCAGTTTAAGATCTCTATCCCTCTCCAAGTTCTCCAGCACCAAGGTACAATATGAGATCATTTTCATAGAGCAAATGAATTTTCCAGCAGAAGAAAGTGATGCAGCCTAGACATTTATCCATCTGCAAGTTCTGCAGCACAGAGGTACAAGATGACATTTTCATACAGAAAATGAATTTTCCTCCAGCTGAAGAAAGTGATGCAACCATGGCATTTTCATTTGAGGAGAAGAATAATTGCAACCTAAGATGGCAAAAGCAAACTACTTTCCTGGAGGTACATATAGGTGCATGAAGCTACAAAATGTCGATTACGGATAAAAAAAAGAGTACACGGAATCTGTGAACCAATCAAATTGAACATAGACATACTTTCATTGAAGCCCAGATTTTGCTGCTTTCCTAGACAAACGTTCTCCACAATAAAGCAATCAGATGAGTATGATCCACTCCAATGGTCTTATCAGTAGAGATAACCAGAAGTAAGACTTCCCAGTAGTTGTTGCACAGCACAAATGAATTGTAGCATGCATAGCTAATATATATTAGTTGTATGTGACTACACAAAAATAACCATAGCGAATCACAGCGTTGTGTCAATGAGGCAATTTTGAAAACATGTGCAATAAAATAACTCTTGGCAGAAAGTACCCATAGTTGAATTGTTTAACACCATCTACATGTCTATGATGCAGCTGTTACGCCAGGTAAAGCAAGAAATAGTTTATTATTTTAATAATCCCTATCCACAAAATTGAAAGTATCACAGTGTTTCAATCACAACCCCTTTCACTAACAATGTATAAGAGAAATGTTAAGTCCAACAAAATTCCATGAAAAACCAAAGGACAACAAGGCTGACACAAAAATGAAATTTAATGTTGCTAAAATTTATATGATATGTACTTGATTAAGAGGAAAAGTGTAATTTTATTGATTGAAAAAGGACAACATTCACCACATTATCCCCGATAGAGTTAATTATACCCTTCTGGAATTAGCTTTAATGACAACCACCAGATACAATTATTCATAGCATGCAACAGATAACACAAATACTTGAAAAAATAAATATTAAAAATAATAAAAATGCAAAGACTTCATAAAACAATCATACAAAATACGTAAGTGAATCTGATTTTAATTTACAGTAATGTAGACATACAATTACTAATTAATTAAACATCATGCTACAGTGACAGATACTGCATGAATTTTAGGTATTTCAAGAGATGCTTAGAGTGGGGAGCGTGGTGACCTAGTGGGTAGGCCACTGATCGAAGTGTCCTGGGTTCCAATTCGGATGAAACCTTTGGACGCCCCCGAACAAAAAAATCCTCGGAGTGCGAGGTGGCCCAGGGAAAGGAACTGGCCCCCCCTACCCTGAATGTGTGAAATTCACATGCCTGTGGCTTAGTCCGGGGTGAGGTCTACCCTCAACTATACAAACCAACCTTCGGGTTGAATCACTGAGTGAGTGAAGAGATGCTTATGAATTTATAGAATGATTTGAAGATTGGTAAAAAAGGTACCTAGTTCATTTAATGAAGAGATATTGTATTAACAATAATATTCCTGAGAAATATGAATAAAACAAGGATTTCATTGTAATTCATGTAGTGCTAAACTTCCCAACTTTTCATATAGTTAAAGTTTGAAATACACATATATTTATGAAAGGATTAACAAAACAAGCAAGGATTGGGCATGATTTAGTTCAAAACCATTTTTAAAAATGCAAGAAAAAGGCATATGCATTCAGGAAAATCCTTCACTAATACTCTGTTATGTGGTAATATATCATAATTTTCTCCTATATAGTTTCTTAAAGCTTCATAGATGAAAAAAATACAAATGTTAAGCTAAAGAGAAGGCAGTTCTGAACCTATAATTTATCAAAATATCAAGAGAAAGATTGACAAGAGTTCACATTTTTAGGCTTTATAAGCAAACTGAAAAATGCTTACAATCCACCTCCATAATTAAGCTTAAACCTTAATGGCAAAACAGTAAAATTGGAGTGATTTGGCCAAACACATTCCAATTGTTATGCCTTGCAAAAAAATTTTTCTCCACTAGATATCATTCAATTATTTACATATTTTATAACAATACAACTGAGGTCATTTTAAGTCTATTACGTTGGTAGGAATAAAAATGCCAATAAATAGGTAGATTAACTTAATATTTTCTTAATTCTTCAATATTTTTTGCATAAGTTACCAACTTGAAATTTACATCTGCAATGCTACTCGAAACACATTAAAGACCGCACATTTTTTTCCATCTTACCCCAGAGGCTGGGTATTTTTTTGAACACAAAAATAATAACTCATTGAAATACCAAAATGCAATAAAAACAGTATATAAACAAAATAATTCAAGTTCAATGCATTGATTACTGATATAAACACCTAAACAGATGAAGTAGTAACATTAGATAAGAGCAGATGGCATCGAAGGAATGTGCGTATAAAACATCATCTCGTTATGCAAGAATGTGCGTTATCTCATGATCAGTAACAGATGTTGTGCAAAACACAAGAAAACTTGTAATCCATCCGCAATGAGTAAAGTACATAATCTACACACTCTTAGTATTAGAGTATATTTAACTCAAACCAAAAATTGTGAGCGAATTGCACCACAAAAATTATGACTAAGACTGCTTGCTGAAGATCTGGTCAAATCACTCAACCAAATCATAGGAAGTCATTTGAAAGTCAAATTTTAAAATTTATCCTTAAGGATTAAAGCCATCTTCTTGCCTGTGGGTGATTTATGTTACATGACTGCCTCATCCTACTGTCCCACTATGGATGATATGATCACCAGAGTGGGCTAACAGTCTAGAATTTTGAAGAAAATTAGCAATTTTAACCATCCAATAAAATCTTGATGAATTTTTATTTCATAAAAGAAATTTAATTTTTGATAAAGATACATATTTAGACATACATTTAACTTCTAAAAATCTTTTCCTAAACACATTGAACCAAGGGTGATCCTTATCAACATTAGGCTAGGTGCACTGTTATTATAATACCGTGATTGCACCTCATCACACCTCAAGTGATACACCTCAACCCATCTAATAAACGTTTAGAAAATCCTACAGTCTGAGGTCTTAGGGTACATGCCACCATCAGCATATATGAGGGCCTGAGAGTCAAAGTAATACAAGTAACAAACATCGTCCAGTGTCACCTGTATCACTTTACTCCAGTAAGAAATTACAAAAAACAAAGTAGCTTAAGTGTCCAGCAGCTAGATCGTAGCACCATACATTTGAACACTTGTATTCATTTTCCTGTAGCTATCAGACGGTACCCGACCGTACCAACTTAGAACATATGCACTTATATTGTTTTTCGTGTTTATGTTACTTTTATTACTTTGAATCTCAGACCCTCATATAATATCACCATCAGCTAAAGCTTTGACAAATGATAAATTGATTCTAAAGCCAGTTTCAATTACTACATTACAGAACAAAGGTGATGCTTCTAGAGATATACACTAAAGAGGGTGACATCTGCCACGAAAAAATCATTTGACCTAACCTGGATTTGAAGCTGTATCTCCAAACTACCGGTCATGTGTGTTGGCCAGTTGCCTTGCTTTCTCGATTTGCTGACATTTGCCTCGAGTTAAGATGGCTTGGTGGTGAAACTGGATAACACAACTGACCAGCAATTTGGGAGATCCAGGTTTGAATCCTGGTCAAGTTAATGATTTTTTCTTGGTAAATTTTGCCCTCTTGGATGTGCATGACTGCATACCATTCATTTGTTCTCTCATCTGTGCCTTTTACAGTGATTGGAAAATTTCCAGAGATATTTTCTCCAGGAAATCAACTTAAAAATGTGCTAAGTTATCTATGGATGAATAAAAGGTATGCGAATTTCCCCAAAAGAATTAAACTTTAATTACCACATAGGCTTCAATTCAAGATTAATTTCACCACCTAGGTTTTTAGTAACACCTAAGTTTCAATTAAAGTTTAATTTATATGTGGAGAAATGCACATATTTTATCCATCAATATTGTTAAAATTCCACGCAATAGTGCCTGAATCACCTGAATTTTAAAATCTAATCACTAAATATACTCAAGTCTAAGTATCTCCATCTGTTCCAAGTTAATACGTACATATTGTTTTATATTGTAATTGTGTGAATTTAAAAAACTTCTCTCTCTCATCTCACTAAGAAGCTACTTTTTTATGGAGAATCTTGCACGAAATAAAAAATACAAATCAATGGTCCGCAGAATCTTGCACGAAATAAAAAATATAAATCGATGATCCGCGAGTTCACTTCGTGGAATGAAGATATGATGGTTTCAAAAGTAAACTTTGTTATATTCCACACAAATTTATTAAAAACATTTGACCAGTTTCGACCTTTTCAGGTCATTCTCAAGAGTTACAAGAGTAACCTAGCCTTAAAAAATATAACTCTTGAGAATGACCTGAAAAGGTCTAAACCGGTTGAGTGTTTTTAATAAATTTGTGTGGAATATAACAAAGTTTATTTTTGAAACCATCATAAAAAATACAAGGGTGAGTGTTGGTTATTTTAAGAAAACCTGTAGTAGTAGATAACAGCTTCGATGCATGAATCTCAAATAACACTGCAATTACAGCCATGATATGCAGGAATAACCAACACAAAAATGTCATAGTGTAAGTTACGGTAACACCATGTACTTCACTTGCACAACATAAACCAATACATCATAGTGGACAGTGAGACTGTGTCTGTAGGGCCACACATGGCAAACTTGAGTCTTTCATCTGATCATATATGTAACATAGTTGCTCCAGAGCATCTGCAGTGGAATGAAAGACCTAATGTTTGCCAATCCAATACTTGGACCAATGAGCTATCTAAGATCCCCATAACAATTTGCTTAAGAATTTAAAAGAAAAGTGTGTTCAATAACTTTGGTCAACAAAGGATGGTACATTAAAATAAGGTATGGTGGGATAAAAAGCAGCCATTGATCCGCGTAGTTAAATCCATTTAACCACCAAAATGCAAGACAAGATACACATTAGAGCTGGGTGAATCAGGAATTTTCACTTAAAATCAAACTAAATTGAATCTCCCAAAATATATTTAGAATAAATAAAAATGATTATGGTAAAATTTCTTCGATGAAAATTGAATCGAGCTATAGATTACTGGTTTACTAATCAAGCATGCTATCAAGCACATAGTTAATGAGTTCAAATACATTTCCAGGGTTGATAAATGATTCCAAAAATTTAAGGTACATAAATGTTTTGGTATCAAATCAGCTGATTTACAGGTGATTCGAAACATGCCTGTTTAAATTCAATTCACTTTCAAAGCATTCACACAGCTCTGGTACACATACACCAAGACATTTACAAAGCCAGAACTCAAAAGCTATGAAATACAGAAGCAAGTTTCCTCAAGGAAAACCTTATACCATTCACATATTCATGCCACTCGAAAATGAGTCAACACATTTCACACTAATGCCATTTAATGCCACCCATCTGTTTCATACAAAGAATTAGCCTCAATAATTCTGCATCTCACTAATCTAGCCTTAAAAAATTCTCCCAGGAAATGGAGGTCCTAAGAAAACGCACCAATGCTTGAATAACCAGAACATTAAAATCATTCGCACTTAGTTAAATAAAGAGTTACACGCAAGTGTTAATTCTTAATTGCAAAATTAAGCTGCATATAAATTCACCATTAAGAAAATGAAAATTGAAATTTTGGGCATACACACAAGGTAACATTAATTAATGATTTACAACAAAAAATTAGAATATCAAGTATTTAGAAATTTATAGAGAGAATGCTGTATGTATTATCTGCTTTTCAAATGGGCTGCATTAATTTTTTTCCATAGTTGTTATGGAAAGATGATGATGAATGTAATTGAATGATGAAGAATGAACGAGCCATGGGAGTAATTTGGTAAGAGCAACTGAACATGAGACCATCATAGATTAATATAAAGTGGCCCTAAAGAAAAATAACACAATGGAAGAAGACTGATTTTTAAGGAAATTTTTTTCATGACATTTATTAACTTCATAACTCAAAATTTGGAAATTACATCACTAAGTATTCTCAGCTGAAGCCACAAGGATGAGGTCAGCCAATTTAAAATAAAATTATACGGTAACCCACAAATCTGAATATGTGATTCATTTGTTCTTCATCTTTAAATATTTTCACCATGAAAGCTGAAAGGTTAACTAAACTTGGGATTTCAATCTGTAAATGAAAAAGTCATGCCCACTAACTCTAGAACATTAGGTTTCCAAATAAAAGAGTTAGACAGAATAAAATATAAACAGGTACAGCGTTATTATTGCCTTGAATAATTAATTAGAACGATTCCCTGACAAATTTAACCCCGTTAATCTTGAAGTGTAATAATATGTTAAATCTACATAACTCTAGTCAGTGGTGTCATCATTTGCCAATTCTCAAGTCAAGTAACCAAATTATATTACACTTCTAAGTATTTACTGACTCTATAACAGAATTTAATCCATTGTTTGCAAGTTAACTTGACGGGCTAAAGCCTTTGGACATCTTGAAAACCTTGAAGAAGGCCTTATTAGTAAACCTCTCACTAGATTTGCATTAAAACATATCAGCGCCACAACACACTACTAAAATATACAACAAGTCTTTCTGCACATTTTATTGCTAACTATAATTATGAAACTCAACCAAGGGAGAATAAACAATACTTATACTGTTTTCCTATTCAAATCGCAGCACTGAACTCCTGATTCACTTTGAAATGAAGAACAAAATCCACTCCAAGTCAGACTAAATAAAAGACTTGAAGGCAAAAAGATCAATAATAAGAATGAAGTGAAAATACTAGGTATTTGTTTGTCAATGCACTGAGCAAGCCAACTTCATAAAACACCTTTCAAATAGGGAGTGATATTAACCGTAAAACTTTCCATGTAGCCATATTTTGAAGAATTATTACAAATGGCAGTGTGAAAAGTATATTCAAAACCATTCTCAGAATACAAGAATTAACATACGAATTGGGACAATCTTGGAACAAAAATATCATAACACATAGCTGATATTGCATACTATGAATACAATTTATGAACTGAAGAAAAACCTTTAAATGAAATTCTGACAAAGACACAAGGACAATTTTCAATTGGCCAGTACTACTTAAGTTTCACAAAAGATTCAATGAAAAGGGATGTACACCACCTTTTATGCACAAGCATTAAGCACAATATACACACGGAGAGATTCACTATTGACAAACCAAAATCTTTCACTTAAAGCATTGTTTCGACAAAAATCTTATATCACCCATTTTATAAATAATGGACAGAAATACGCAGAAGAAATATGCTTGTGTAAGTAAGAAATCAATACCTACGAAGAATGAAGATTATGCTTTGACTACTGATTGCTTTACATTAATTCAGGCACTCATATCCCTAATTACGAAGTGATGCAAAACATGACTGACTAAATAGAATTTTTCTCACCAAAGACAAAGTCTCTAATTATGATAGCCACTTCACAATGTAGAAAAATGATATATCTTAGAGGCATATCAATAGATTTTGACTTATGTGTAGTGACACCCATTCCCAAAACTTTACTCCTCTCACCAAATTTTCTTCATGACTGAGCATTAAATTTCTAACCACAAAATAATTTCATGCCAAGAGTCACTTTTATTATGCAAGGAAATAAATTAGGACGTTTACCAAGAGATGCAGCTTCAGCATTTCCTGTTTCAGTATACTGGATCTATGTGTGTACAACACAAATATTTTTCCCGTAAGTTAATATAAGATATCAGGTAAGCATCAAACACATGGACATGAGTGAAAGACTGTGCCCATTTGGCCAAATGCCCAGCACCTATCCAGATAACCATCATGCAAGCTCTTCCAACTTAAGAAAGGGATGCAACATTCTGGGAAAGGGGGTTAATCTGCCGATGCCCTAGCAAGTTGACATAGCATTAAAACTGTGTATATCCTTTCCACTCAGTTCTAGAGTGAGTGCCAGGCACAACACAATATACTGTATTGTGGCAGAAAGAAACAGACATGTTCTCCATTAAAGTCATTCACTTTGATGTCGATGTCTTCCAACCTCTCCTGCTTCCTATGTAATTATAGCATGCAGGAATTATTAAGTTTGCTGTTTTCTTTGTAACGATTACAGGGCATTTGTACACAAAGGCACATGGTACACTCATAAATACAGTACTTTGTCTCCAGGTCTGTCAGCCCAATTAGGAGTGGAATATTAATGAAACCAGAAAATTTGCTGTGCTGTAGTGGAGAAGTGTTCTTTCTCAGAAAATATGTGAGGCAGGAGAATTGGGAAAAAAAAATTATGTATAGGAGGATTGGAATGTATCAAAATTCAGAGTCATTGATGGCAAGTTATGGGACAAATTGAAGGTAAAATTTAAAATTCATTACTTGAGGCTTTGAGTATCTGAGAGGAAATGAGTAAAACTATTCATGTAGAATTCATTTGCACAGCTTCACTTCAAATATGTAGTGTAGGAAACGAGAAACTGGACAAATTAAATGACACCTGACAACTTCCCAGTAGGTTCATTTTGTTTCAACGTAATATCAGGGATAGAATTGGTGTATTTTCTAAAATATAACTTAAGACTGGGGCAAGCATCATTTAATAATGATTATCTGAACAATAAATGGAAAGAGTTCACTGATCATTCATACAATCAAAATGAAATATTAAACCAATTTATTTCATTACTTCACATTTAACAAACAAAATAACATCACTGCACTACTACTTTTTAAAGCACATTTGCAAATTTACCTTGTAACTAGTCACTGATTAAACGCCTTTTATTTTGAAAAATAGGATATTATGCACAAATCCATAGCAAATTGAAAGACAGACTAAATGCACATTTTTCATTTCTCATGAGACAACAGATTTTATTAGGAAATGCAAATTAAATAAAGTAAAAAATTAATGTTGAAGACATAAAATAGTCATCATCAATGAAAATTCTGATACCCAGAATTAGACAGTAAAACTCAGCAGCTTCTAATGATCACTCTGGCAAAGCTTGAATAAATAATTACCAACTAAGCTCAATAAAGCCTTTAATTAAAGCAAAATTCTTATTTCAACACAGTGACAATAATTCTCCATTAGTGAACAAAGTGTGCTCATTGTTGGTGAACAATAACTCTAGCAGTATTTTGCATTAATGACATTATGTAGCAAAGAGGAGACCTTATGAAAATAAAAGTATTCATATGTGTCTACTGAACTTTGGCTCATCTTTAGCACATGGTATGGTGTGTTATCAATTCATGTTACGGCATTAAAAAGATTAGGGTGAATGTCTATGAATTAATCACTGCATCATCAAATACATCTTACTACAAGTGAGTGGCATATACACTATGAGAGCAACTCATTCTGTGCATTTCATGGGGAGGAATGAAGATGACAAACTATGAGAATACACAAGAGGAGAATTCATCATGAACAATGAGTCAACTCATCCATTTTTTTTTCAATAATCCATCATTTCAAGTCCTCTCACCCCCTCCAGTCACACGCCACTCTCCAGCATGCCCGACATATTCCTCACCGGCACACACCTCGCAACGCGGTGCCTCGCCTCCTTCCCCATACCATCACAGAAAATGCCACCACCCGCATCGAGCCTCACCCCTACACCACCCGACATCTCACCATCAACACACCACCCAGGAATGTTAGCTGCACCACTGGAAACATTACGATGAGATGACGACAACGATGACGCTTTCTCCCTCACCTTCCCAAGGTTCTGTGTCCTCAACTTTTCCCCATCAAAGAACCTCCTCTGGCCTCTGTCCTTCTTGCCTCTCCCCTTGCTCACTTGGCCCACGATGGGAGCATCGATCTCGAACGTTTTTGGGTGAGGAGGGCAGGGCATGTCAATCGGATAGGTGCCCCCGAATACCAGGCGCCTCTGGCCAAAGCGGATGCACGGGGGTTGATTTTGGGAGTGGGGGACGAGGCCGTGAGAGAAGGCCCCCGAGGGTGCTCCACTGTAACTTCCTCCTCGGATGAAACAGTGAGGCCCACGAGGTTGCGGTTGCGGCTGTGGTATGGCGGGTGGAGTCAGCACTGGGCCGCCATCATCATGACGGGCACTGACACTTTTACTTACATCTTTACGTGCAGGCTGCCGGTCCTCGACAAAGTCGTCGTCTTCCTCCTCCGTCTCATCGTCGTCCTCTTCGTCGTCGCAATCGTCTTCGTCCTCTTCATCATCATCTTCCTCCACATCGCCTCTCCTCCTCCTCACACTTCTCCCCGACTGAGCGGCACAAGATTAAAAACACAACATGGCACACACAATCGAGCTAAGGTGTAATATCACATCTCTTTTTTTTTAAACTCATTGAGCTCACCTAATGACAGTAATTACTCATATATGCCCTTCAATGAAACTTTTGTGGCACATTATGACTAGATGCATTCATGAGATGTACCCTGTGTAATTTTGGGTGGATATCACCTTACATTTCATGGCCGATGCTGGTCACTTTACCAAAGGAATTAGCTCGCTGCCAAATTTTGGGAACCATAAAAAAACAAATAAATCCCAAAGTTTGGCAGCAGGCTAATTCCCTTCATATAGTAACAGCAATGGCAACAAAATATTGGTTAACATCCACCTAAAATTACACAAAGTACACCCAATTGACATATATAGTTAACTGCTGACAACTCAATAGCAAAATCTGAGGGTTTTATTTTTTTAAATGAAGTACACACCCAGAAATTCAAAATGAAAATAACCCTATCTGGATGCACAAATTATAGAGGAATCTATCTTGATAAAATGAATGGTTAGCTAAGTGCAGAGAAGCCTTTGAACATAGAGACAAATGCTTATTGAATGTATACAAAATTTTCCAGCTTCATTTGGTGGAATCACATTGCGATAATTTGGAAATAATTTAACTTTGTAATATTCCACAGCAAGTTTTACTTCTTCCGATCTAGGGTTTTGACTACTACAGTCATTATCAAGGTCTTATGGAATTAATCAACACTACCAAAAGTTAATGTTTGGCAACAATCAAGAAGTTAACATATCAAAGAATCCTTCTAAAAATTCATATTCTCATTAATATGACTTTTACAAAATGAAGCAAACACCTAGTAATGAAAATTATTTGAATTCACAAATAATAGAGAAATCTATCTAAAAAAAAAGAATGGTTAGCTATGTGCAGAGGAGCCTTTGAGCACATGGACAAAGACATACAAAATTGATCAACACAACTTGAAGTTAAGTCTTGGCAACAATCATGAAGCTCACACATTAAAGAATCATTCTATCCACCTAATATTCTCATTCACAAAGTCCTAGATATCCCAATCCCATAAAATGCAGATCTATAAAATTCACATCTAACGTTATCAGCAAGGTTTTCTGATTCTTCCTGCATAGGTTCATCTTGAATGACATTCCAAAGAATTGCATTCAAGATACACCTACACAGGAGGAACCCTGCTGAATCCATGCTAACATCCTGAAGCTACCGCAGAAACATATGCAACAAATCCACATCCAAAGGTTGGCAATGCACTCTTTCTCGCACCAATTAGATCTAGCAATATGAAAATATAAGCAAGATAAAAATGAACGGTCATTGCTCACCAACTAAGCATATTATTACTGGGCAGAATATTACTTTCTTCAAAATGCTACTGTAAGTTTTCCAATAAAATGTGGCCAACCATTTAATTACGATGCACTACTAAATGAGTATTAAGATACATAAGAGAAATAAGACAGCAAAATGCTAAGAGGTACTCAGATGACGAAAAATATTTACCTAGCAAGAAATAACACATTCCAAGAAGAACTTTAAGAGAGCGGCAGGCTTCTGATTCATTAACCTTAACCCTCATTGGTATTCCCGTACTCTCCGATAAACAGACAGCAAATTCATAAAGTGAGCTGGGCAATTAACGAGTTCTCAAATGTCATCTTATGAAATAAGAGTAGACAAACTGTGCAATGAATCAATGACTTACGAAATGAGATCTAAATGTACTGAATACCACAAACACTTTTCATGCTACATATTCATATGGAAGTTACTTAATGAATGCATGTTAATTTCTGAAGATTCCTAGCGTGCTGAGTGTGTATTTCCTTAACTGCAACGATTTCCTCGGACAGTGTACTAAAGTTAATTAAAATATGTATGTGAGAGATCATTGAAATAATTGATACGTAAAAATACTAATTACAGAATTGGCAGAAGAATAAGCATGCTAAAGATGACTAAATGGCAAAACGAACTACAGTGGAACCGTGAGCAGCAATAAAAGTAATCCACTCAATCTTTATCAAATGACCACAGCAATTACCGCATAATTCTCTCTTATTCTACTACAAAAGCCCCCACTATTTAACATGTTTAAATTTTAGATAGGTTTTCAGCAAATTGATATGAAAGGTTTTCCTAACTGGACTTCAAATTCAGTCACAGATGTGAAAAAGTACTTTTCTTAATAGGAAATTTCAAAAAGGATTTAAATAGTGAAGAAGGCTTTCCTGAAGTGGTGGAATAGGCGCGGCTAATTTTCTGGGATTTCCTCCGCATCGATACATCTTAGACGACAGTTTCACAGGCGTTTAAGCAGGTGTCTTCAGGTGTGAAGTGTGGATGCAGGTCTCTGTCCATCTTTTATAGGCCTTGATCTTACACCGTCTGGCCAACCAGAACACAGCAATGGAAAAACTAAGGCCTATAAAAGATGGACAGAGACCTGCATCAACACTTCACACCTGAAGACACCTGCTGAAACGCCGGCGAAACTGTCGTCTAAGATGTATTGACGCGGAGGAAATCCTGAAAAATTAGCCACGTCTATTCAAAAAGGATTATTTACTTTACTGGCACAATGCACCACAATGTTGGGAGGCCTATCCAAGCATTTTATTAAGTTGCAATTCCGAGAGGTACCATAAGGGATGGGCTACAAGAGAAGGAGAACAGAGAGAAGGCATACCTGATAGAGGTAAAGAAAAGAGCAAATAAATGACCGTCAATTGAAAATGAAAAAGTATAATAAGACTGAAGCAACAGCATAATGCATTTTCTTCTTTTATTGACTAACAACTTAAATTGACACATGAATATTGACTATTTTGTAGCCATGTGTGTATTCTTCCACAATAAAGAGACTCAGTCGATGAGTAGAGCATATTAACTACAGTGTTTTCATTGCCTATCATGGAGCTACACCACCATACCTCAATCATCATTCTAAGATAATCACGGGATACTGATTTCAGCAACAATATCTTGGATGGACTCTAAGACACTTTGTTAGCATACATTTCACTTTATTCCTTTACCTATTCCTTCCCTTCTTCATGTCAAGTATCCAGGCATCGCTTGCCACCTCGTCTTGCGGTAGCGCACAGTGTGGTATGTGGATGCGATAATTCAAATATGAGTTAGCACTTTAAGTAGAATCACAGGATCAATGAGTTTGATGACAACTTTGATCAGCAATGTTACTACATTATCAGCAACAAAATTAGCTTAATATTGCCTCTCTGAATTAATACTCGCACTGCCATTTGTGAAAAATCAATACAAGCAAATACGTACGTAGTCTGTTAACCCTTGACCTACACATATAATCTGAAATATAGCTCTCCCCAGGAGCAAAAAATTTTATATATATACATATAGCTTTCCAGTGACTAATTAAACTGAAAAAAAGTGTTCAGGCAATGCACTATTAAAACTCTGTTCTCGTGAGTAATAACCATTCCATAATATTTAACATTCTTTGATTGGAGGGAACACAAAAATAATGATCAAGGTTCAAGATCCTGGGAAATAATAACTGCCAATATATTATGGTGTGATGGTGGTAGCATCATGTGGTTTCGCAAGGAGGAAGGTTCAAGCATGAAGGAATATAAGGGATAATTCTCCATGGAATCAAAACGAACAGGCATACCTTGCTCAACAACAGGCTAAGGTTTCTCAAATATGTGTCATTAAGATAATCATAGATAAGCAAATTCTCATTTTGAGTTTACTCCTATGATAAAATGATGGATATATTCCCTGAATAGGTAGAAGTAAAAAAATGATAATATTGAGCAATCCAGCAAAAAAATATTTCCCTATGAGCCTCGGCCAATTTTCATGCCAGATTTTTACTTATCAAATGTGAAAAAACGTCACGCTAAACTGAAGCACCAGCATTACATTAAAATATGTGCAAATCAAGCCTAAGATACTGAAAATGATGGGATTCAGCACTGCACTTTTTAATATTTATGTCTATCCAGAAATATTCCCCATGTATTCAGATAACTAACAATAAGTGAATATTGGGGTGATTCTCAAATGTTACTACAAAAAATGACATTATGCGAGTTGCCAAAAATAAGGTACCTATGTCTGTATTTTTTAATAAGGATCATTTAGCTTCAGAAAAAAACATAAAATCTTGAAAGCCCATGGAATGAATGGATGTTAATGATTATTTTGTTTTGTACTTTAGTAGTATACATACAAAGGAAATGATGATTATTTAGCTGCTATATATTCACCCTCTTCAAACTCATCTAGTACAAAAATACAAAAACAAGGGAAGTCAGGAAGAGATTGCAGACACACTGGCTAAAATATGGCAATGTGCTTTTCAAAATGTGGTTACCGTATAGAACCGAACAAAACCATGAAGTAGCTATTTTTCTACCCTCATTTATGCAATACATATAGGAACATATTTAATTAGCGTTAACATTGAATTTATAACATAATGTAATTGATTGAGTAATGACAATAAAGCAAATGACAATGTTCAGGGATAATTTTCTACGATGTACAGAAGCTCATTCCCTCACCATGAGATTGAATGCCAAGGTAAAAGGGAATTACTACTCATAAGAAAACATAAACACAGAAATTAAGTGTAAGCCATTACTTCAATGCAAACATAATCTACATCAACATCAAACATGCAAAAGCTATATTTTAGAGCATACACATTTGCAAATACCTATTCTTAAATAAAATCACAAAATTTCACAACATAAGAGAAATAAAATGAATTAAAGAAATAAAGAATTTTGCATTTGAAGAAAAAATAGTCAAAGCAACACCTATCAATCGTACATTACATACATAAATATGTCAGACATTAATGGTAATGGTATAAACAACATATTTACACTACTGCAGTTCTGAAATAAACACACATTGAACGGCAATAAAAAAAACAAAAAATTCAAGTTTTAACATATAAATATCCTGCAATTGGTACTCAAATATTATACATTTTAGGTTTAATGTACTTTAGTTCTGTATAATTGACAATCAAATTTAACCTTCCGGCAGGTACGCATTTTTCAGTCACACGAGCGGGCGCGTTGTGTATGCAGCACACGAAGACACTGATAAAGAATAAATTAGGTGTTTTGTTATATAATGGTTAATTTGTCATTGATTAGCTACATTATTTATTTATTTACATAACTGTTCACATTTCACGTGCTTATTTTTTATTATTACTTATTTTAATAGCTATCTAGCTTGCTGAAGAAAATTGTTCCTCGGCGTCTTGTAGGTACATACAAAAGGCAACTGACAAAGACTCATTTATGTTTTTTTGCTAACGTATTTACTACATGTAATATCATAGTAAAAGTGTTATTTACGCATAGTTTATATCTCCCTCTTTTCAAAAAATTCACTGGAGAAGTAGTTTTTACTTGAGAGTGGTAGCGCTTCAGGTATGCTTCCAATCGGACGGCGGAGTCAAAATCGTAGATTTTGACACTAAATGCTCCTTTTTGAGACCCACGGCTAGATCGTTTCTGAATATTCTTCTTTGATTCTGTTCTTTATCATACCATGTTTATTGAATAGACAGAATCGCAGTTTATGCCAGCTATATTAAAGAAAACCAAATATCATGCAAGTGGTGGGCCACGAGCTATGCACATTATATCAACTGTGTTTACTGCACTCATTTTAATGTGTTACTATTTTTGCCTGTTGGTAGCTGCATTGATGTCATGTGAGTCATGCCCTGTAGGCATTCGAATGGCAGCTTTTGGTCTTGGAACGTATAACACGAGAGTCTCATTTCTTTAGAATCCAAGCAATGAATTATTTACTTTCCTCACTTTGTTGGGCTTCAAATTTCTGTTTCGGATTTCAAAATTAGTTTCACTAATAAAAAATTGGATGGATGCATTATTGCATCATTTTTATGCAATAAAAAGTGACTCATTCTCTGATATAAATTTTAGGATACAGGTAAATGTACATACTTCTAAGATGTTGTTTTCATGATCACAGCAGGTCTCCACAACACATGCACTATTGTGCTTCAGGCAAAAATTACTGCCATATAAAAATATGAATAGATAATCAGTGACTTGCAATATTTGTCTCCAACTATTAATAACAATTTTAAAAATCAAACTCTTATTTTTAACAAAAAATATACGAACAGACCTCGATTGTTCATTGGTTCAACGGGCCTCGCAGTGCACAACGTACGGACTTCACGACGTGTTTTGCTTTCTTTTTCCCCAAAAACTGCTTCTAAGAAAATAATTTCTGCATATGACGATGGCTATTTGCACAAATGAGGAATAGCAAAGGATTCAAAGTTGGTCCCATTACGGTAAAATGGATTAAAATGCCGAAAACCGAATGCCGTGTACTCAGTACACGTACGTGCCCGCCAGAAGGTTAAAAATAAAAATAATAACATAGCTTTAGCCTCTTCCAGCCAAATAAAATTGTTAAAATCTTGTTAGATACTTTTAATGCAGAAAAAAATAATTAAATAGTTTACATGGTAATTTTCTCACATATAAGGATTGTCATAACTTATTCAATGTTTGAGTTGCTACCCTGGACCTTGCACCAGAAAAATTGATTGATTTCAATAAAAACATTCGTTGAAATTACAACCAAATAAAGATTACAAAAGTATGACAAGCAGCATAAAAATACCAGATGATCAAAAGGTGAACATTAAATTTGAGGCGTATAGGCAGTATCTAGATAAGAATTCTACAAAAAAGTGTGCATACACTAAAACCTAAAACGAAGTATGTAGTTATAGAAATTTGAGCCACTGATTAATTGCAGACAATGTATGCATTGCAAAGCACGGAGACATGGCAGTGAACTAACATACAAGTTTACACTCTGTTTCTCCAATAGATCTTCATTTTATAGTAATTTTCATCACTTCCTCCACCCTCAAAAATGAAAGGATATTTAAACTCTTGCATTTTAAATTAAAGTAAATTTAAATTCCATTTAAACTTTTGCATTTACGAAGTAGAAGAAGCTATCAACACAAGAATAAAAATAAGGAAGCACTTCAAAACTATGGCTGAGAAGCTTTGACGATAACAGCGGCAGTACAAAGAAAATTGGACTGAATGGAAATGTGGTGTTATCAAAGGATGATGAAGATAAAATGGATCAAGAGAGAATCAACAATGAAGAAATCCCATGAAGAACTGGGAAGAAAAAATGTTTAACAAAAACTCTTAGAAGTGGATGAGACAAAATTTTTACATATTTCAGACATAACAGTAGTGATGTGGTCATGATTCGAGGAATTGTGGATACGATTCGATCAAAATCTTCACAAAAAGATTGGAACCCTGGTTGTGAGGGTAGCATATGTGCTATGTCGCTGTAAACTGTTATCGTTCAAAATCTCACCTTGGAATTTTATCATCTTGACGTCATTTTACTACAAAAGTAATTTGAAAGCGAAAATTCATTGCATAAAAAATATGTGCATAAGTAAAGATTTATTGTTATTAATCACGTAGAGTTTCATCTAAATTTAAGTGCACAGCACATGCGCACACTGCCTGCATAACCTACTGATGTGACATTTGCAAAGCCTCCCTGCAGACCATTATGCTTGCCATTTTTATAATGTGCTCGACGGAAAGGCTGATCATTTTCCTATTTGTCTTTGAAAAATGAAGTTTTCAGCGGCAGAAAAATATAGTTAATCTAGAACGCCTTTTCAAACACAGCTTTTTTCACATTACGGAAGTTGCAAAATTTTCTCCAAACCGTTCTTATTGCTCCATGCTGAGGTTTTTCCCAACAAATGTTAGGTAATGCATTTTAAGCAGTCCTGCATCATGACTGATCAATAAAATATAGCATGGACCTTTGATTGGTGGTAGGCAGCATCATCTGATGGCCTAAATTCCAACTCATTCAAGGATAAATAATGTGGAGTCGTCAAGGGGTGTAGAAATCTCTCCGTGTCTTATGCATTTGTTGTGCATGTGATTTATGACTTCCACGAAGTGAAGTGATCTGATAGGAAGGATTATATTTTTCAGGCTTATATTTGTAATTAAATAATTTTACTTGATTTTTGTGTTTTTATATTTATAATCTGAATTAGGATTAAATAGAAGTTCACCTATTTCATTTGATTTCTGAAGGAATTTACATCATACAATACGCATATTCATCTAACCGGTAACCCCCATGTCCAATGCATGCCGGATAATAGGGAGTTTACTGCAATTGATTATAAACATGGATTAAATTTAAAAAATTGGAAAATTAAACTGCCTCAAGAGATGGGAATGTTCATTGACCAAAAGTTAAAAAATAAGTGAGGTTTTTGTCTCCTTATCGTGTCATTAACTTTAAAATCGGATCTTTAGATCTGAATTCAGATATGTATTCAAATGGTCCAATTATTAGCATTTACAAATATTTTAACTTCCTTTGAGCCAAAAATTGCGATAATCGAATCCATTTGAGCCAACAGTGCATCTGTTGGTCATTTGTGTGGAATCGCCCAATAGTGAATTAGGTATTACTTTTCACAGAAAAATGCCGTTGACAAAGTTGCGAATAATGTCTCTTGTGACAGTATTATACTTCCCGCAGTGGTATTTCTAAAGCCACTAATGCACCGTGAAAACACGTAATAAAACTACCAGTTTCAGCCTGTGAAGAAGCAAAAGCCTGCAATTTAACCCAAAAATAATCACTGAAAGGTTTTCCGAAACGTCCTCTATGGAAACACCTTGGGACTGCTCCAGCAACAGTATTTTTAAAGAGCCTTCAGTACTCCCGGCAATTTGGTTAATAATTAAAGAAACACATTAGATCGTGACAGACTAAGAATGTTCCATTTCACAAGCAAAAATTGTTCCTTGCGTTCACTTAGCTTTCTTTAGAATTCTTAATTAGAGAATTAATAAATGCCATTGAGAAACAAATTACTGCTCAATTTTATTTCTCTATTTATCCTTCAACGACGAGTGACGTATTCACTACATTGAGCACGAACTTCACATGCCATTGAGCAACATAGTGACTACGTCGCGGCGATTCCATTTAAATCGGCAGAAAACTAGCGATTTCATTTAAATATCCTCCAACTTATGAGATGGGATTTATTTAAATATCCTCGGGGCTCAAAGGGTTAAACCTAAAGTAATAGATTTGCGTTCTGAGGGAAAGCCTAGAGCTACTTATGGCATCATAAATATACAAGAAAATTATAAATGGATTAGGAGGATGTGTTTTGTATAAATCTGTATAGGTAATGAAAAGGATACTGAAATTCATAATTTGGTAAAAGCAGGATTCAGATTCGTTATTTGAGATTCGATGAAAGAAAGAGATTTGGGATTTGGAATTGACCTGTCCAAATGTAATTGTCTCCCGAACAATTATGGTAGAAGAAATAAATAGGGGAGAATTAAAAGGGAAGACAAAGGATGGGATTCTTCATGCAAATTATGAAGTACCTTGAAATGAAGACTTTAGAAGTAATATTGTGGCTAGCTAAAAATAAAATGAAGTGGAGAGCTGCAGCAAACTGATCTCCAGAATGGATTAGTATTGGTAGAGCAATTTAGGAAAATATACAATGCCATAGTCCAGCCACACTTTCAATTTTGTTCTACAATCCTGTATATGACCAACTGTTCTCAGAAACAAAGACAACAGGCTTTTCAGAATGGAGGCAAGGAAAATATAGAAAGGATGACGAAGTGAAGGCTCCAACTGCCTCCAACTCCTGGACCTGAATGGAAGTGTGAGCATTGGTGCAGATTCAAGAACTAAAGTTCATAACTTTTATTACTCCCGAATATTTACATGCATACCAGAAACTATTGCAGAGAGATAGAAGCCTTTTTAGCTATCCACAATTCTATCATTTAGAACAAAAGTAGTCAATTACGCTCCTCAGGGATTAGAATAGGGCAAAGAATGGAGGGATAATTTTTCTAATGCAATGTCCTTCATAAGGTAGGAGGAATGTTAATTCTCCTACCACAAAACTTTTCAGCAACTGCTTTTACAAATGTTATGCATAATATGGAAGTATTAAATATTTTAACAGATAGTGGGCTGAACTAAGGATCCGAGAAAAAGTGACCGCTCTACTTCCCAAGAGGATAAATGTTTTCAACAGGCAAAAAAGCAAGTGTTTAAAATCCAGCATTATTGGTAAATACCAGTGTTTAATTATAAATTGATGCATCTCTCCTGAGTAATGTGGAGGAGGAAATTACATGGATGAGCTAGGAAATGAAGTTCTATGAGGAAAGAGAAATCAACAAGTGAGTACTGTATTTCAAAACAATTTTTGAACCCTAAGCACAGTAATTTTTTGTGAGCACATGAAGAGCTTGTAAAATGGATGGTGTCACAACATGACTTATAGAGAGTATCACAGTTCTTTGAATAAAATTAATTACAGTCAAGCAAATATAAAATCAAAGGAAATTGTCAGTAACAAACTTGGATCTGTCCTTAGAGACATACCATGGACATTTCATTAGACTGTATGCATGAGAAAAACTTTTCCAGCAACATAATAAATGAGGGTTAAGCAGCGTTGGAAATAAAAACATATACGAACATACTCGGTACCATCAATGCCACACAAATGCTTTGTAATGAACAATATTCAGGAAAATGCTACTAAATTCTACTATTACTCCATAGAGATCATACGTTCCTCAAACATAATAAGAATTTGCAAATAAATAATTTGGAGCATACACACAAAAAACAACATTTAGGTACATGATATATCAATGCTCTATTCATACAAAATACACAGCTACCTGATATATGCAAGCCCATTTTATTTTTAAAAAGTAACAAGCATATATATACTGAAATACAATAAATAATAATAAAAGCAACAAAAACAGTCAACACAACAATAACAACAACAAGACTACTCAACTTTCAAGTTATACAAGTGCTAATTTCTTGCAACTCAAACCATTAATTTACATTTTAAGCCACTTTATCAGATAATTTTATTCACTGAATGTCTTTCATCTACATAACTAAAATGGAACTCAAGAGATAAAAAGCTAACACATGCAAGTTGAAAAAAGAAACACTGATGATGTGCACAGAATGATTCACTTCCTACACTTCATATTTCATAAAATGTTCCTATCTGCATCATTTTCAATACATAATTTTCAAAGTTGAGCTAATAAAAAATTACACTTACAAAAGCGAAAATAATAAATGCAACGAATTAGAATTACAATAAGAGTGTCTTTAAATTTAAAAAATATACATACATCCATATAAAATATCAGAAAAATGTATCTACTACCTAGTAAAACTTTAGGCATATATTGTGGAAGAAGGGTGAATTCACTGCATATATTTTCACAGAAGCAAATGTAAACATTTGATAAACCTAACTTGTAAGAAAGTATTTGAATACAGAGGTCAATTTTACTAAAGATGTGAGCTCAAATGCAATTTACACATGGCCAAACCTTGACAAAAAACAAGAAATGTGGTAAATTTTGAGGCCTATATCCATTTCTAGATGAGAAAGGGGACAGAAAATTTATATCCTCCTAAAATAGTGGCCTTAAAAACTGATTAAATAGCTTAGTTAACCCATTTTCAATCAGAGGGGTTTCCAAATTTGTATCAGTTTATGTATATTTTAAATTTTCCTTACATTTCTGTAATTTTCATAAAGTAACTGGATTAATTATCCCTAATAATATATTATAATTAGTATTTTATCGTAAGATCCCCACCATTTATTTCCAATATATACATTCCAACCCCTCCAATGATTTCCATATATCATGCAAGCAATGAGAAGATCCCAATCCAGAAAACCTAGTCAGTTGGACCACTCACCTGGTCATTGCTGGTGGCCATATCCCAATAGTTGGTAGAACCACCTTCAGAGCTTGATAAAGTTTTGTCAGATGGCTGTGCCAAATCGGAGGGCCTCCTTGAATTCATGTCCAAGGCATTACTAGTAGGTACACTGGTCGCTGTTTGCTGTAACACACTTTCTTGTCCTTCTCCACTACTAGACACTATACCTTCATTCGGCACAGCATTACCGACAGATGTTTGACCAGGATCCCAAACAGAAGCTTCATAACCAGTAGAAACTTGATTGGCATCTATATTAAAAAAGTAAAATGTTAATGAGCATGTTAAATTAATTAAAACATAATTAATACATTTAGAAATAATGAAGGATCCACTCCATTAAAAATTACCATTACTGTAGTTAATAATATAATATATCATTTCAATATTATTGAAAAACATGAAAATGAATAATCTTAATGAATATCCATGATTTCCACGAGGTCAGGCCTGATATCATCAGTTTTAATCTTAATGAAATCCAAGATATGCCAGAAATGACTGCATTTGTTTTAAATGGGACGGATAGGAAGAATATTTGGCCATGTGTATTTGTGCAAAAAGTGTCTTTGGTATAAGTAGACCTGGATATGAAAAAAGACCATAAATTCAACGTATTTCTTGGCAAGTGTCCTCTGTGACCTGTGCATAAAAGGAAAAAGTATTATGTTATGCTGAAATATTTATGTAGAAAAAGTCACCTAGTTATAAGTCACCACCTGACTATAATTACCTGACTACCTCACCAGCTGTATATGTGTCAACACCTGACTATATAAGTATATATATCTGTCACCATCAGACTATAAATCGAAGACATAAACAGTAAACTCTTAGTTATCTGGTACTCAAACAACCAGAATTCTCATGCAACCAGAACAAAAATGTGAGGTTGATACACAGTTGAAACTTGGAACAGCACTTCAACTATCACAGAATTTCCTCCATTTGTCACGATTTTAACTTACTGGATACCTTGATAGCAGGTAGCCAAGGTGAACTGTGGACAATTTAATATGTGCATGAAAACATGTGACAGCATTATTTTTTTGTTCAAATTGTAGGTACATAATTGTTGTTTTGGTCAGTTTCCACCTCTGTGGAAAACGATGCTGCGAGCTAAGAATGACCATCAAGGACCAAAGCAGAAACATGCTGATTTAACTTTAAAAACATAAATTGAAATTTGCAAGAGACCATGACAGGGTGAGAATCGGACTGCTCTCATGCAAGAATTCAATTTTGTTCAACCAGCTGAAAAATGAAACTCTCCACAGACACTGGTGAAAATTATGGAGTCTTGCAATGTTTGAAAATGGATCATCCTCCTCAACCCTCAACATCAGCTTCATGTGAAGAAGCGATTGCTGTCCCAGTTGACGACCCTGACGAAATATCAACTGGAATACCATATTCATTGTAGACCCAGTCAAATGATGGCCTGTACATTCAGCATTATATTTATATTTTGTCGTTATGAGCATTGCAACATCTTAGTGTCTCTGGAATTAGTTTTTCATAGTTAAGACTTGTCTGCCAACTTAACCTTTTCATCATTTCTTGACAGCAGAAAAGTATAACGCGGTAATCAGCATCATCTGATGGCCTAAATTCTAATTTCTTTCGAGGATAAATTTTGTTGAGTCATTCCTTACGTCAAGGAGTGCAGAAATCTCTCCATGCCTAATGTATTCGTTTACTGCAGGCGTGCAGGTTATTTATGACTTTTAAGAAGTATAATAATCTGACTGGAAGAATAATATTTTATTTATTTAATATTTTATAATAGTAACAAAGTTGTTTCATTTGACTCTTTTTTTGTTTCTTTATATTTTTATACCTAATAAAGATGAAATAGAAGTTAACCCATTTTTATTTTATTTCTGAAGGTATTTATCTCATCAAGTGGCATATTCATACAGCTGGTATCCCGCATCCCTCATGCATACTGGACAATAGGGAGTTTACTGCCAACTAAATTCCTATCTATCACAGCAATTAAAAATCTACAAACCTTTAGAAAAAATGTGAAAGAAAGAAAGTGATGTTGCTTTATTTTTAACTCCTGAAATTATTCAATAACACCATCCGAAAACGCCTGACGGAGTGGGGAGAGTTCGGACATGTGCAATATATTAGCGGCGTTCAGTGTTATCACTTTCATGACAATGTGGGAACATGTATTTATTTAAATTTATTCTTATATAAAAAAATAATCATTTATTAGTAATTTAGTCATTATGTTAAAAGACAGCAATATGCTTTTAGTTCTCTGTTTTTATCAGCTCACTATTGAAATGGAAAAGCAAATCGGAAAATATTGTGAGCAATACATTGTTAGATGTGACTAAGCCATTCAGTGATTTCACATCATATGTAATTCTAGAGATTAAATGGTGAAGTTGAATGTGCTTTCTTCTTAAATACTTAAGAAGTTTAGAGAGGGGATAATATTTCTTTTATTATAACCTCTAAATTCGACCAAAAAGTTTAAAATTACGCAGTTTGAAAAAATTGTTGATGAAAACGGGAACACATTGAAATGAAATATAACCATAGATATCAACTTGACACAACATTTTTATTAATTCATTTTTAACAAAAGGGTACAATGGAATGGTCTCTTCAATTATCATTCATACAAAATAGTGCAATCTTTAATGATGGATGCAACTAAAACCTTGACACCTCCGATGAAATGGGAACAACACATCAAAATAAAATATTACAAAAGCAAACAGTGACATTTATACTACTAAACAAATTTATTAACATTATCAATGTAAGTTAAACCACTAAAAAACGAAGTGGCCCCTTCGCAAGTCCCTTGGCGAAGCCAGCTGACGAACAATTTGCGTTCTGTGCACTACGAGGGGGGACCCAAAAGTAACGGGAATAGCGAGGTGGGGGGGCGGCAGAGTGAGGGATCGGGTTTTCCAGTAGTGTTCTAAGCAATGACTTTTCCTGAGTCAGTGTGCGAAGCCTGGTCTCTCTGAGTGCATCTGTTCGTCTGTGGGACTTTTTTCAGTAAACCAACTCTTTCTGTTGTAGCGAAAACGTGTAATGGCTGACTGCCTGGAGCAACTGGAGCGCTGTGAAGTTTTGTTTTCTGTTGGGGAAAACTCTGGCAAAAACTCTTGTGATACATAAAACAGCTTATGGGGATAGTGCCCTTAGTAAAACACATGTCTACGACTGGTTTTTGTGTTTCAAGAATGGAGAGATGTCGATTGAAGACAAACCTCGTTCTGGGTGCCCGTCAACTTCCAGAACGGACGACAATGTTGCAACATCAAGACAATGCTCATTTGTTTCTTCGATTGCAGAGGTGTTGTGTACGCTGAATTAGTTCCTCCGGGCCAGACGGTCAACCAGCAATTCTACCTAGAGGTTTTGAGGAGGTTAAGGGATAACATTCGGAAGAAAAGGGCGGATCTTTGGTACACAGGCGATTGGTTCTTCCACCACGACAACGCACCTGCCCACACCGCGCTGTCTGTGAAGCAGTTTTTGACCAAAAACAGCATGATGCCTATAGTTCACCCCCCCTATTCACCAGACCTTGCCCCCAGCGGCTTCTTTTCATTTCCTAGACTCAAAAGGGACATGAAAGGAAAACATTTTGGGACTGTAGAAGAGGTGAAACAAAAATCGCTGGAAGGCCTAGAGAACATTAAAATAAGCGAATTTAAAAACTGTTTTGAACAATGGAAGAAACGATTAGATAAATGTGTTACAGTCAATGGGAATTACTTTGAAGGTGATCAAAATTTGGTGTAAAAATATTGATTAATAAAAAAGTTATAACGCAATTCCCGTTATTTTTGGGTCCCCCCTCGTACATCGTGTCAACATCGGGAAACCTGAAATAAATCTCCTTGACTGTCTTTTTATTCCAAAGGCACTGCACACGAAATCTGTAATTAGTACAGACTTCTGTAACTTATCCCACAAAGAGCCTGTCACTTTTGTTCATCTTGAACTTTAATAAAAGGAATGCACTTTCAGGATTAGAGCCGGCGGTTTCAAAATTACTTTCATCAGTGACATTGTTAGACTTGAGATGTCAAATTGTCTCCCACTGCCTCAAAAAAAGATTCATTTACGCATATACTTTTCCCTGGCTGAACATTAAGTTTTTTCCTCCTACATTTTTTACCCATAGGTGTTTCTACGCGGGATGACGCTAGCCACTGCAGAAATGCATCTGACCACGTAATGCTGCAACCGGCTTTACTGAATTTTCCTCCAGATCTAAACAAGGGGCCTTGTTAATAACTTGACTTTGTCGAATGGAAAAATTCCCACGGCTGTAAACCCTGCACGAACATTGCCAGATAAGGAAGAACCAATAGAATAAAAGGCTGATTTCAATTATCTGGGGAACATACTTTTGGGAAGAACCCCACAGTTTTTATGTTCCCACTGGTCAAGACATTTGTGCCATGCGATCTTAAGTGGCCTAAAAAAAGAAAGATCAAGGGGTTGACATAAATGGGTCGCATAAGGAGGAAGCATTACAAACTTAATTCACATTTCTTTACATACCCTAACCACTTCTATTGAGAGGTAACTCGAATGATTGTCCCCTATCAAAAGTTTTGGCCCCTGCCTGTTTTTGAAAAATGGCACAATTGTTGTGAACTAGTCTCCAAAGGCTGCAATGTCAAACCATCCACTGATGTTCATGTTTAAACTTTCTCCCTCAATGCAACCTTCTACCCACGTACAATACAAGTGCACAGCTTTGTACACTGTGTATGGTGGAAGCAATTACCTGCTTGCTGATGCTGAGATCATCACTGAGAGACTCATTTTGCTGGTGTCCTTGATGACTGATGGGTGTTTCTCTCCCCTCTTAACAATCACCTAATATTTTCTGGGATCGTCAATTTTTTTCGTCATAATTAACTATGTTCTCTGGAGGAACACCATCCAAAAAAATTTCTAAATTTTAAAAATATTTTTCTAGGACCTCTGTAGTCACTGCTGCATGGACCCTCTTAATATTTTCACCCAAACACACTGCGAGTTCTCGACGTCTTGACATAAAACCCCGCACCCACTCCATTCCCAGGCAGAATCTTTTAACGTTTTTTATTGTCGTCTCATCCAATTCAAGAACTGCTTTACAACTAACTGGGGGTCAATTATTCATAAGGGAATCCCTTTCTCTGCACATTTAAGAATCCCTTGTGTTAGCTGGTCTTCTTCTTTGGTAGATAGAATTGTTTGTCCCCCAGATTTCTTCGGGTGCCTTTTCTTCAGTTTGTTGAAGACTGTTGATTTTGGTACTCCAAACTCCTTGCATGCAGCCCAAAGTGTCATGCTTCCACATTTTACAGCCTCAAAAGCCTTTTCAATTTGTCTCATCGTGCCCGTGTGAGCGCCAGCCTCCAATGACCCTCACGTACTTTCTCGCCATTCCACCCGCAGAGCTACATGAAAGCAAAAAATGTGTTCTAGTAAATAGAATATTCAAAGGATTTAAACAAAAATTTTCATATGTAAAGAGAAATAAAGCAGATTTAGAAGGGAATTAATTTCATAAAATTCAAATCACTTACCTAAGAGCACAGTTGTTTCTTTTCGGCAATATGAAATTTCATCCAACTGTTGCGCCGCAAACTGATCGGATTGACTACGACAAGAAGAAGCAGATACACTGCTTTTATATGGAATATGCTACATTGTATCTTTGAGATACACTGCTTTTGTATGGAATATGCTACATTGTATCTTTGAGATATACTGCTTTTATATGGAATATGCTACACTGTATCTTTCTTTGTCTTGAAGACATGATTAAATTGTATAAAAAAGTGAACTTCCCGAGAAAACACAATGTAAGTACCAGCGGCACTATCGTCCGACTTGCCCTGCATGTCCGAACTTGCCCCAACTTACAGTACCTCTCAATACCTCCTCCACCTAATACTCCTGAGTCCTATTTTCTATCAGATTCCTGTCCTCTTCAACCAAGTCTACGATTTTTGATTTGTTTTCCTATCCAACCAGCTTACTGTATTTGACGGCATATAAGATACAGCCCCATTTTATTGACACATATTAAGGAGATCAAGTCTTTACAGCCCACGCATAAGCATGGCACTAAAAAAAGCAGACAATTTTGGAAGAGGAAAGGTCTATTTAAAAAATCCATATTAGATGGGAAAACATTTTGGTAACATAACCAAAATATGTATTACATTTTTTGTCAAAATTATCACAAGTGCATCATAATCCATATTGTAATAATATGACATACATGGAAACTGTTTTGTCAGTTTTTTTCTGGTTTTCTAGTTAGGGGCATGGTACTCCTAAGTCTAATATGGTGATGATGTGGCATTCAATATATTTTTCTTCAGTATTGCAGAATAAATCAAAACTATTAATGACAACTCTAGTATAGTTTAAAAAAATAATAATATTTGTTATAATAAAGGCTGGGTAGTAATGACCATCGGGGTTAAAAATTGCACTGGGGCAGAGCTTGAGTGATGACTTGCCTTCACCTATATGACCCAGAGGGTGATTTTCAGGAGATTGTTTCAGGATAAAAGTGCAACTTACTTGGCATCATATGCCATACTTATTCCATTTTTCTACACGCCCAAATCTCCAAGGTGTACAGTCTACCCTCAGCCACTTTTTGTAGGGACGAAGCTGCTGAATCATGCGAGGTTAAGGCTAATATTAGGATCTAAGCCTTTCTCAATTTTACTCAACTTTTCCCCCATTAATACTGTTTCCATCTGCCAAAGCTTCCTTTGCAAAAGCAATCCTTTGCCTAAACTGCTATTTAATAAAACCATTCTCATACAGTATACTCCCCAGGTATAAGAACTATTCCACATGATCCAGTATATGCCCTCCGATCTTAATATTTACTATAGCCTTCCTACTTCGGAAGAAATATATTTCTAAAAAACATCAAGAAAACAAAACATTTTTCGCACTTTGAGAAAACCAGAAACATAACAAAGCTTACTTGAGGGAGCAAGGGTCTCCTGAGTGCTGTTTCCGGCTTCTTGTTGAGTTGTAAGCTGCTGCTGTTGCTGCTGTGGCTGTTGTTGCAATTGCTGCTGTTGCCACTTGGCTTGCTCATAATAATAATTGTTCCACTGTTGAGCATCATACTCCCCAGTTTGCGCCGTCCCTTGCCCAGGAAGCTCAGTTTGATTGTTTGCCATTCCATCAGCATTGACAGTATTGTAAATCATCTGCCCAGTATGCATGTCCATAGTTGGTTGTGTTCCATACATTCCAGCCACACTACCAGTCTGAAACACATGAAAAAACAGCCAATCAAAACACAATTATAATAGTTTAGTATAAATAGCAAATCTGACTTAGAAATCGACATATGAATCTAAATACTAACTAGGATAACTAAACACATATCTACAAATGTGATGCAAAGGCAACTCAAGAATGACTCAAACAAACATACAGTGGACCACTGATTTACAGAAATTAATTCATTCCATCGGATCCTGCCCTACAGTGAATTTCATCATAAAGTGAACTAATGCATTACTGTTCTCTATCCACAAAGACATACACATTTAATTACACACAACAGTTACTTGGGTACAAAATGCTTGGGGTAATGGATGATAGATATTATAAATAAACTAAAAATATATGTACTTCGAACGATATGATTTCAGAAATTCTTGATTTATACAGCTCCAGTTACACTTCGTACTCATGCCTGTTGCTCACGTTAAAATTTTCTATAAAGGAGTTTTGTAAAAATTTTTATTGAAAGTTTTATGAATCGTACGTAAAACGTACTTGGTTGCTCACGGTAAAACTATTCATAAAACTGAAATGTCCTGCCATCTATGAGATGCTTTACGAACATGTGAAGTAATAAATGCACTCTCTTTTGGATGACTGTTTGGTTAAAACTATGTGCATTGTTTATTTACTCACTTTCTGATCACCCTCAATAGTGCCAAGGCTTTTTTTATACGTCTACACTCTTATCGTGCTTAATATTATTACGTTCCATGAACTTCCAGCCATTTTTGTTTACATTTTCCTTGTTTGGCTTCCCATGGACACGAGATTATCAACGCGATGAGCAGAACATCTCATTGGTTGCTGCATAAAACGGTTTTATGGAAATAGAACCTGTCCTATTCCATAAAAATTTTTAAAAAACTAGGTTTTATAAAATGGTTTTATTATTATCAAGCTCATTTTTATAAAATTAGTCGATTTTATAAAACGTTTTACTGAAAATTTTACCGTGAGCACAGGTGTTACTACATGTTCACAACACAAACAGAATAAAGAAGCCTGAAGGATGGAATAAACAAGTTTTGCTTACCAGCTGCCCTCCCGTGATTAATCCCTGAGAATGATCTTCCATCAATTTTATGCACCTTTTCAGTTCCTGAATCCATTGAGGATCTACATCACCACCAGATTCACTCCTCTCCATCACTGGGTCATGATGTTTTAATCGGTCACTCAGTTCTTCCAGCCGCCTCAGAAATTGTACATTTAAAGCTTTGTCCACTCCTCCTGACATTAACCATGAAGTAACTTTCGTAGAGATAGCCTCACAATATAGGAGGCCTTCTTGAACCAACCCATGTTCCACCAACTGCATTGCGTAATCAAGCTTCACAGGCTAGAGAGACAAAGAAATAAGAATAGTCATATCATCATCAATTTTCTCATATAATGGAGAACATAAATTATTTTTAAGTTCTTTTTGCAAAAATGTTATCAGCAAACAGCATAGTTTTGTGAAAATATTTCTAGTTAAAAATAATATGTGCTTCGCAGCATCAAAGCACTATGTCAGTAAGAATATGGAACATGACATCACAGAAATGGATCACTGATATTAATACAGCACATTTCCATTAGATGTTCGGCAGTTCCATCATAATTTGAGGACAATAACCATCTTTAGTTTCTTCATGAAAGACAGATGAACTAGTTTTGGATCCATCCTATTGAAATTCACAAAAAGGAGAGAAGCAATCAAACGTGGTGATGTCAAGCCAAGGAAATGCTATTTATGTATTTATTAACTTTAAAAATTTCTTCTCATAAATGTATAGTATCATTGTTGATTGAAGTAAGTCACTGGCATCTTCTCACTCAAGTTCTTCCTTTAAAACATCAAAGCTTTTTTCTGCAAATCTGCATAACAATAGTTGCTATTGTGGCATAATAATCTGCCATATAAAGATTTGAATTACATTTACTTTGTGTCAGTCATGTGTTATTATTGCTGAAGGTGCACTAGTAATGAAATGTAAGTAAGGTGAACTTGATATTCTCAGGCGCAACTTTGTGAAAATCCATATTGACAGAATCAATACAATGTTTGTATTAATTCTGTCTTTATGTAAGGTACTATTGCAATGTTGTCAGCTTATTTACAAAGAACTCAATCTTTGTTTAAGGATTATGGGTGCGTAGAAAAAGAGAATTCTGAAAATAGAATACATGAAATGAGGGCATACTACTCACAGCTGATGTCTAATCACATAACCAAACAGAAACCTACTAGAGCATCTGCAGAGGAAGATGTGGCCCATTATTTAAGTGAATCACTCATTTCACCAGATTTTAATGTGTTAGATATTTGGAAATGTGCTATAAACTTCCCACACCTTCAAAAGTTGGTGAAAAAATATTTAAGTGCACCACCAGCCACTGTTTTTTCAGATAAATCTCTCTGAAAGCACAGCACAGCAGGGATAATTTGTGATAGTAAAAGAAACTGTTTGGACTCTGAGCATGTAAAAATGCTTTTGTTTCTAAATAAAAATATGTAGGTCGGGAAAATTTAATTAAAAAACTATATCTCCTCATTGGTAATATAATAAATCCTCTTAGAAACTGCAACTTGTGTTGCTCGTTGTCACAAATAACTAGAATACTATATAATATATAAATATTTTCATTGTGCGATTAATAAAAGAATATTAAAAGCTTTGTTCATAAGTGAAAATGCAATACAATAGGTATACAGGGACTTAATTTTAGCAGTAGAACTATGAGTAACCTAAAAAATAGTATCCAGATAGAAATTCACAAGTCGTCAAAATTTATTCTTAAATGCA
Organism: Pyrrhosoma nymphula; assembly: GCA_963573305.1. Lineage (NCBI taxonomy): Eukaryota > Metazoa > Arthropoda > Insecta > Odonata > Coenagrionidae > Pyrrhosoma > Pyrrhosoma nymphula. The sequence continues at coordinate 60,178,171 of OY754339.1, read as the reverse complement.
ATGAGGGAAGATATACCTATAATCACTATTCAATACTCGATTATGATTGTGAGAAATTCAGAGGGAAAAATCATTCACCTGGACTGGGAATCGAACCCAGACCCCTCAACTTCGTGCTGAGTGCACTACCCAGTTGTCCTCTTCCACACTGAGCGAGTGAGATTTCCATCACCAGACGATTCTGTATAAGACTACACAACCAGTTCTGCAGCTCTTTGAAGTCGATTATGATATTCAAAGTAGAATTAGATAGATTAGATCAAGCTCCATACTCTAATTGGAAAAAAAGGTATTTGACATCACTAGTATTAATAAATGCCGGCCTATATACTAACCGGTTCAATAGATAAGCACATCAGCAGCCTGAAAAAAGGTTAATGATATGAACAACTGAATAAGAAAGAGTCACAAACCTGGAAGTAGGGGAAACAAAAAGCAGGGTCTGCCAAGGACCTTGCATATTCTAAAACTTCTGTACAGTTGACAACTTCATTCGGGATATAACATTCGGCATCTGGAGAAATAGACATTGAGGATCCCAAAAGCACCAGACGAGCATCTGGACCAGAAAATAAGGAATGGAGATCCGAGGAAGTGGATGCTGGTGTCCCAGAGGATGAAGCACCAAGGTTAAGTTGGGCAATAACATAGCAGAACTGGGAAGCATGATGACAGCCTCTTGCAGCTAAATAAAACAAAGAGACATTGAATTAGTTTCCTTAACACTAGAAGGATGGGATGGGTCATTTTGACCCAAAACACGTGTTCAAAATCAAATTTAACTACTTATTTGTGATTAGATTATTTTTAAATTTTGTGACTTTGTGCATTTTGGCTTATATTTTACAAATACGAAAAGAAAATTTTACAATTGTTGTTGCATAATTTTTTAATTGATGTTATACCTAGAAGGACGGCAATGGTTCATTTTGACCCATTAATTCTTTCTGTATTAGAGTCAAGTTTTCTCACAATTTTCTTCTGCTATAGATCACTGATATTTATTTACATCAACTAAAATATATAAGTGCACATTTTGATCAGTACTTAAAGCCTTTTTATTTCATTTGAATGCCATTCGTCGATAGCAGAGCTCTCCTGGTTGTGGCTTACCAAAATTACAGAAATGTTTTACTTTCAAATTGTCTTTGAATCTGACTTACAATTAAAATCGCCAAAGGAATGGGATTGAAAATATGTCACTTTCATTCTGCCGTTGTATACATTATTATCGTTTTCATTATTAAAATATTTAGCATAAAATATAACAGCAATATGATGGGAATGTTATCAGCATTGCTTCCATTCCCAGAATGAGAGGTTACAGCGGCCAGTGGCCGACAATGGTAAAGGATAGTCCTGACCATCACTCGCCAAATTGTTTTGACCTCTCACTAGATATACGCACGTTCACCCAGACCTTTTTTGTCGCTGAAGTGTCGGCACACTACTTCTGAAAGCCGTCTAGAGGATGCGCCATTCTCAAGTTGTAAAATCATTTCCGAATTCCCTATTCTTTAGCTTAAGGGAAATCATCCCGTGGGATGCAAAAGAGAAAAGGAAAGAGTTTTTGCTCTTATGAGAGCAGAAAAGCCTATTGCTTTTGTCCCTCCTAGAATTAGTGAGTACAAATTCCGACGCCGAAAAACTCACCAAGCCTTCCGTATGCTTTCTTTCTGTCATTGGCTCCTTTTATCACATGTGACCGTGTACTAGATCACTACCGTAGTGGCTGGCGGAATGCGTCATTCACGTACTCTAGGACTGGGGGGTTTTCCCGGAAAGGAATGTGGCTACCAGGCAGATAGCTGAAGTGACGAATAGCAATTAAAAAATAGCAAGATAGAAGTGACGAATAGCAAAATAAGTAAAAGAAGTATATTCAAAGACTGGTTGAAGAAGTGGTGGGATGCTGATTGTAACTAAACCCTCATCTTCCCAGGAAAAGCACGCCACTACCCCAAAGGTTTAGAAAAGAAAACATTGTCAAATTTTGAAAAATTGCTCAAAGAAAACTGCCATTGTATGTCCTCAATGCAATAGAAAAGCTTGTGGAAACTGTGCTTAAAAAATAACTATCCGTGTAAGTTGTGCAAAAAAGTGATCTTACATCTTTCCAAATATATGCACATGTATGTCTGTGTATGGATGTGATTTTTTTACATATTTTTTATTTGAAAAAGGTTTTGTAAAATTAATATTATCAAATAAAAGGATATTTATCTAAATATGCACAATATTCAGTCAGGTGTCTTTATTTTCAAACTGTTATGTTTGAGAATAGCCCAAGGTGAACACTGCTGAAGAGGATCAGCTGAAATAATTTTATTATAAACAATTAATTAGTAAAAATAATTTTTATTGCTAATAATGTGTATATAAGGCCTTCATAATGTCATTTGTGGAAAAAATAAAGTACCGGGAGAAAAAAGTAGCTATTTGGTGCTGAAAAACTTTATGGGTCAAAATGACCCCTGCCTGTCCTTCTAGGTAGTGCGAAACTCCCGTCCTCCTAGTGTTAAGAATACTTCTATGATAATCAAATACAATAGCCAAAATACAGAGGACCCTCAGAAGTAAAACCATTTGAAGCTCAAACATCTTGAATCTCGAAAGAACAATTTCAGGATGGAGGTCGTGGAGAACAATACCGAAGAAAATAGTACCTCCGTTCAAGGTTCACGGAGCTATATTATGTTATCTATATCAACCATTTAGATTTCAAGGACATTCGCATTCACCTGCCCCAGAGGAAATGCCTTTGCTTTCAACAACAGCAACCCGCCGGTCCTGTTCTTATCAATGTTTCATCGCTCATTGAAGTTCGTGAACGAAGCATAAACTAATTCCCAAGTCTCTTTTCAATTTGATGATTTGTGCTTATAGTTCTGTTCTGCAAAAACTTACCCGAGTACGAAATAAAATGACTATTTTTTTAATCTTTCTACAAAATCTTTTCGCCATCATCTCGCATCATGGGTGTTGGGAGATATGTTGAACACCATTTCATCTAATTGCCTCCTTATTAGCCTACTTTGATAAGCTAAAACATAAAAGCTCATTTAGGTAATGACTTAATATTTAAAGGAATTTTTGTCTGAAAAGACACCAAGGACAAATAAATTCACAGTGGAGGAATAATGTCATCATTTTCATCTTCGTCACTACTGTTGTGACTGGCCCCTGCCACTGGTTGCTCCAATGCAGGTTCTGGCGTAGCAACGTCACGATCCTGAAGATCATGGCCCATTGTGATATAATCCCTGGGGGTTACGAGCAGTGATTCACCAGCTTTTTTTAAAGTACATACTAGCAAAAATCATCCACCAAACCTCTTCTCTACTACCTCTACACTGTGGCGCCACACCTGAGTGTTAACCAAAAGAGATTTGTTACATTATGTAAATGCTGCCAACAGTTATAACAAGTAACCACGTGATAAGAGAAATTATGGCTTAAGCTACCATTTTCCATAATGATAAATGATATGAGGACATAAATGTAGAAAATGACTAGGCGACTCAGGTATGCATGAGAGAAGAATGCACTATCATTCACGCATTTCACACGTTTGATGCATCATATCGGGCAACACTGACTTGTTAGGTTTCCGCGTCTACAAAAAGAGCTTTGCTGACGTGGTTTTTTCCAATTACGTGTAAAAACAAACTCCATATTTTCCTGAGGACCAGGCCCTAAGTTTGTTTTTTTTCAAATAGCACTATGCATTTAGCATAGGCTTCTGATTGGGACTAACAGATTTGATTCATATATTCGAATCTTTGTATTTTCTTGATTTGTATTATTGAGTTTCTACATTATTATTATATTTGATTAAATAACAAATACTTGCACATACAATGAAATATAATGATAAATATTTGGGATAAGGAATGTACATTTTTAGTTAACTTTGTTTCATTTGGGGAATTTGCCTCAAAACCAGCTCCCGGAACACATAATATGTATTTGACTTCTTAGGATCCACTGAACTGTTTTCTCTAGAAACAATATAAATCATGGAAACAACTAAGCAATGCACGCCATTTATAAATTCTGAAGAGGATTGTTGCTCAAGCCAATAAAAGAATGATTAACTTTAGATGACAACAATTGGAATAAGACCACCAAAGAAATTATCCTAGTTATTTTGGAATTACTTCATATACAATTGCAGTCAATTGCTCAAGGCAGAAATTTTTCTTTATTAAATTGATCCATTGAAAAATTTCATGTGTAATTATTTCAGTCAACATAATTTATGGGTGTAGGACAGATAAGTCATCTTGATCAATCCAATAAGCAGTAAAAAAAAGTATTTTCATTACCAAGTGTGTCGCCCAGAGTGATAATAGACTTCCGATGCAAGTCCGGATGGCCTGATGAGTTGGAGATTATCATTGCAAGATGTGGTCTCCAATCTCCCCATTTCTCATCACTGCAAGACTGTGAAGTGAAGAGGAGTGTCAAAAAGAAGATACCATGTATTATATTGCCTTTTATAAACCTATGACAATGGATAACATTTGTTTAATACTTAATATCACTTTGAACTCATGTATAAAAGTGGTGTCTATGGTGTACAGGTATTCCTTTCCCCCTGACTTACCACAAGAGATGCATTCCAAAAAACTGCTGGGATAAATGAATTTATGCCAAGCAAATGTATTAATAAAGTCATAATAAAATGAGTTATTGATAAGGGATAAGAACAACAAATAATACCGTATTTCTCCGAATATAAGCCGCACTCGAATATAAGCCGCACCCCGTTTTTGGGGTCTCAAACTGGGAAAAAAGTTAATACGCGAATTTAAGCCGCACCCTTTTTAGTGCATCCCGTACTATCTACAGTATTAGGCATTAGAATTTACATCTGTTCTTACATTACCTATGTAACTGTGACACAATGTTACCTACATATATTATCCTCTAACATATGAATAAATTGTGCGCCAATTTCACCTTTTTCAGCGTTATTTCTTACTTCCCCGTGGCTTAGGTGAGTTTAGCTGGTGTCCGCGTGAATCTGAATGGCTGGTTTGCTCAAATCGGTCATTTTTTCGATTTTACAAGAAAGTTCTCGAATTTAAGCCACACCTCGAATATAAGGCGCACCCCGATTTTGTGGCCCCAAAATCAGGAAAAAAAGTACGGCTTATATTCAGAGAAATAAGGTAGATTTACGGTACGCTCTGGAGCTATTTTCCTTATCAATCAGAGGATGATACCTCTTTTTACATTATATGCATTCAATGTTTCAGAGACAAATAAAATGCTAACATTTTGTATCAACACAAGTATGCAGATTAGAATGGAGGATTTCTTCTCTTATGAAGTAAAACTTTTGTAATTCACTTTCCACACAATACTTCATCAATCCAACACCACACAGGCCAATACTTTTATGTTTTAAGTATTAGCAATGATTGCTCCCATTGTTGCAACTTAAAGTGGATGACTCATCTAGAGGCAAAACTGAACGAGTTTTGCCTCTAGACTGGTGGTGAACGAGTTAAAATTCTTAAATTTGGGATGTTTCTAAATTAAATACTGGTTCTACTGTACTCGAAACCATTGTGAATGGTATTTAGAGCTTCCCTAATCGTTAACTCCAGCAATCGTGTTAAAATGGGAAATTTCATCATACATTCACAATTGGCTATTTATGTAACAGCAAAAATCATGTAAAACTAATCTGTGTTAAGCAAGGGAAATCTATGCATATATCGCAATATGTGCTTAATGACCTACATAGGTCAACCAGCCAAAAAGATCATGATTAGAGTGCTAGAACATAAAAATGCTCCAGTAAAGGTTGTAATGATCCGGAAATGGAAGAATTCCATTTCCCAAAATATGCATAAATGTGTTGTTGTGTGACGTCTCAGAATAGCCAGCTATGTCAAACTATACCTCGGGAGCTGTACCTTTCCCTTTCGAGAACGGCTAACATTCCTCTTCTTCTTCCCCTCCCACCCTTGCCATTTTGTCGAAAACATCCTAGTTTCACCTTTCCTATATAATGGCACGGTGGAGACGCTATCGGGGAGTACACTCGACACTCGTCCGGCAGCCAGTCAGACAGTGATTCCGGCTATTGGTTACTCTGCAACCATTCACTGACGGTACAGTCACAATGTAGCCATCAGTAGGAGTCGAAGCGCGGGCCATATGGCCCGTGCTGCCGAAGCACCTCGCTATCCATCCGTGCCATAACCAGCAGCTCCTCTCCTTCCCGAGACATTGGTAATATGTTAACATTTGGCTACTCTAGACGCACCAATTCATAACTTGATATTTGTTCATTGAATTGATTCTTTTGGGATTTTTAATGGAAATAAACTTTGAGTAAAAGACTTTAAATATATGTGTGTGATTATTCGTCTCCCTACACCAAGGGCAAGAACCCACGTAAAATCTTATGCTCTCGGGTTCCCCGCCACGCGGATGGTGGGGGCCCGGTCATAACAAGGTGACAAGTCCTTAGCATTTGCTAGGCACCCATTGCAAGATGTGAATAATTCTTGCATTAACAATTAGCAACACAGAATTTATTTCAAAATGAGATTCTTGATTCAATTGAATGGAAAAGATGGTTTGAATACTATCCGTACCACTTTACATAAAATGTACACACTACTTTACATAAAATTTGCTAATTACAGATCAAAGCAGAGGTCTATTTCCAAAAAGCCTACCATAACCAGGAATAACAAAGTATTTACGCAAGAAACTATGTGCTATTGATTGCTTTGTTTTGCTATAACATGGCAAAACTTTAACTGACACTCATGGAACTTGATTATAATACAATTAGCTAATGCACTGAGGAAAACTGAATAACTTATTTCTTATAAGCCTCAGAAACAATAAATACGAAGGTAAAAACTTACTGTAATAGCTGCCGGCTGTCTCCCTGAGAGAAGCTGATAGAGAGTTTGCAATGGATCATTATGAGGCAAGTTATTGGCAAATCTAGTCAACACAGACGCCAGCATACGACCCCCAATCTTGTAGGCTAAGAACATCGCATGACCCCACAGGCCATGCTTCATCGCCCATTCTGAAAATCACAGGATCATAAATTAAAATTCAGTCGGCATTCCAAGCTGTGAAAACAGAGAAACATAAGAAGAAATCGCATTCGCACAAAAATAATGCATAAGAGGGTAAGAAATTATTTTTTTGTCTTAAAACGTGCAACTAACACATACCAATTACAACAAACAGGCTCCACTAACATTTTATAGGTGTAATCCTGGTGAACATTAACTTGTCATAAGAATGATGAGGAATCTCCGAAAGAGCACAAAAGAAGATCTTACCCAAGGCATCTCGTGTATTTCCAAACAGCAAGAACTCTCGGAACTTTCTTGTGAGATATTCTTCAGAGAACTGAGAAGCACGGTTACTAAGAGGGGCAGGGAGAGGACCACCAACTACAATACCCTCATCGGGAGTAGTAAGGTTTGAGTTACTGGACAATTCTTCAGCAGGTAACTGAGGGCTTGCTGAGCCAGTGGCACTACCTTGGGAAGGGTTTTGAAGATATGCACTGTCCTCTAACAGCAGGCTAGATATGTCAGTTCCCACAACGAACTGGTAAAAAAAACAATCAATTTCAATGTAATAAATGAAAAGCCATTTGAGAAATTAAAATATATACACCAACATGAGAGTAACTCATGATAACTTACCCCATTCTGTTTCAGAAGTAATATGAGCAATTTCCACAGTAAAATATATGAATCACGATCGTGTATGCCAGGATCATTGAGGGCTGCATTAATTTTACTGTTGCAGAATTGAATCACACTGTTTTTATGCGTGGTGCCCCTGGAGGAAAAAAATCCAATATTGTGAAAGAGCCAAGAAGCCGATCAATTCTCAAAATAAAAGCTCATGCACCCATGTACAGATACACGCATCTATTGATGGAAGTCTTAAGTTTAAAAATAAAAAATCTGGAAAAAATACAGACAGGAATACATAAGAAGTATTGCAGACAAATTTAATTAAAAGCAGCAATACCTAATCAAGGGACCAGGGAAATCCTCAAGTTCCGCCATCACTGGGTCATTCTTGAGAAGTTCTTTGAGAGAAAGGAACTCAACCGTGGAACTAGGACCATCAAGCAAGTAGTTTGGCTTCAGCAGGAGAAGGGAGCCATGAGTTGTCAAGGTGGCTATGAAAATAGAAAAATACACAATGCCAAAAAGTACTGGACACTTTCAGATTACAGCAAAGATAAATTTCCACTCAAATATAGAAAATCTTTGTAAAAGTTTATTAATCAGAGATTTTAATGCAAAATTGACAGAAGTTACAAAAACTTACCCAAAACCTAGTGATAACTTTTGCCATTAGCACTAAACAGTACCATAAAATCTTTGGTCAACAACCTTAATCAAACCAACTTATGTTTTTACACAAAGACAAAAAAATTTTAACTCTTGGCAATATTAAATGACACTTCCAAAGATCCAAAAGCGAGAAGATGATATAATCCAAGAGGGGCTATACTCCGACAAATATGGTAATAAGATATGTTTAAAATCAAGCTACATAAAATCGTGATTCTTCCATGCATACATGATTGAATAAATACATCAAGTATATAAAACACAGTCGAGTGCCGATTATCCATGCTAATGTAGAGGAAATCCCAGTCGGATGAATGAAATTGATAGAAAATCCATTCATGTTCAATTTCAAGGTAGTTACCCTTGACCTTGGTTTCAGTACCATGCTTCCTCAACGTCTTTCGTGCATATTGCATTGAAATACTCATTTTTTCCTACCATTTCCTTTATCAGGCAATTCCATTAACTACTCCGAAACATTTCACTGACTAAAATTAATATCTTTCAATTGGTGAATTTTATATCTAGGCATGCAGTGCATCACATTTTTACATAACTTCTTATGGTATTTGCCCTGTGGTAAGAGTTTATAGTAATGATTGCAACGTAATACAATCATTGCAAGGAATCTGAGGCTATGCTGATTAGTAATATTTTCCTCTCATTTTTTGACTCCAGTCAAGGAAACTGACACACACTTGGTTAACACAACAAACTACAGATCGTTGGAGTCCGATTCGTCCATCTCAGGCTACATCCCATGTCTGTTTTACGGGGAATAGAAGTCACTTCTAGGAGTTCTGAGTCCCATAAACCTCCATGCTAACTCAGCCCTCTCTTGAAGTAAATGAGTCAAGGTCACTGATCACCCTGACTCCCAAATGCATAACGCCACTGATGCTACCAATGCTACTAACCACCTCTTCGCTTGCAGTGGCATGCTTACAAATACTAAGTAACTTTAATACATTTTAAGGTACAAGTAACCCTGACTTCACACAATCATCCAGAAATTATTAACAAAATCTGTCTATTTCTTTTGCATTTCTCTATAATATACTTTCCTTTTTATGGTAATCCTGATTTTTCTAACACACAATGTCGGGTACAAAGATGCCATCTTCCTGTTCCCTGAACTCAATCAATGTTTTGGTTGATTACAGTGTGATTTGGAGTGAAACTCGTTTTGAATCAATTGTTCCTTCCACATCATTATCAAAGTCGGCTACACACATTGAACTAGTGTTTGCAGTTCTGGTGGCGAAGATGATAGCATCATCATCAAGAATCTGGGGGGCTATTCTGAAAATCGTTTCTCCGGAGCTAACTGCTAAAAAGAGACTAATTTAGCTCTTTTCTCCCAATGGTATTCTGAATGTCGGACAAAGAGCTAGCCGCAAGAGCCAAGAGACTAATTAGCTCCTTTTCTCCCATTTGTATTCTGTAATCGTCATGGAGCATCTTCCGGTGCTAAAATAGTCTCCGACAGGAGCCTCGCGAAGGATAGCAGGCTGAGTCCGCGTTAAAGTTTTCTCCAGTGGAAATCGCGCGCATTCCCACAGTGTTTTGTCGATTTTTCGTGAAGTGTGCATGCTGTTGTAAATGAGATGATATTATTTTCTCTGTATTAGTAGTTTTTCAAGAGGTAATGCCATTGTCTACCACGGCGGAACAATCAAGATACCCAAAGGATTTATTTTTAACCAATAAATCCCATCCCTGTTAACATAATGGAAAAATAATTTCAATTGCAATCTTGCTGCCTTACTTGTATTTCAGAGATCAATTCGTGGACATTCATTGATAAAAATGTGTTTTGCATGTTAACTAGGATATTCCATTGAATTTCCCTGTCATACTGACTGTTCATAATCGTTTTTAAACTAATGAAACTGTAGGCAATGATCATAGGAGCACTTCCTGTGTCATACAACATATGTTGTGACGTTTTCACGTATGTTCTTACTTTGATGTTGTTAACCCGCAAGTCTATGATCGTAAATTCCATTTTTATGAACTATAATGATCAACTATTTGATTATTGTAAAGCAAGTTCTTCATGAGTGGTCGAGTACGATTATTGTGCTTACCTATTATAATAACATTCTTTCAACTGCGGTCCGAGGTATTAATCTTAAAACTGACATTGCTGCGTGGAGAGAAGGAAAATACACGATAGAATGAAAGGTACGTTTATGGAAGTTCAAACGATGACAAAATCTGTGAGTATAGTTTGCATGTAGGAAATTGCATATATATGTTGGTGATAATACGCATGCACTCGTAGAATGATTGCTCATATGCGCATAACCTGTAATTATATGATGTAAATAAATAACTAAGCAGCTAGTACGTTTCCCAAGAAAAATTGAGCATATATGTAATACAGATTCGTCGAGTGCAAGCGGCCTAACGTAGAACCTTAAGTTACTTAAAAGTATTAGTCTTTGGGTGTAGTTCCGTAGAACTTTGCTTTGGAAATTAACTCGAGAATTTAATACAAATATAACACTAACAAAGATATCATCAGTGAATGGCCGATCTATTGCATTTGTCATCATGTACTACATCGCACCGACGATCGTATACCTATAGGTAGATGAGCGATTGCTGACCTACTGATGACTGCTACAGGTTTAAATAAAGCATTTTACCTTAGGTGTACATAAGTTAACCATCAAGAATTTGAAAATAAAGGATAACGTAAAAGGAAATATTATTATTTTCAATTCGCCGTTCACATTCTGCAGAACCAGCTGTTGAAGATGATGTCGTTACTTCGATGATTACTATAATATTTTGTCCTCTTTTGTAAAAAATTAACTGATGCAGGTAATAATGTTCGTTATCAAGGTATTTAATTATTGCTTTTTTCTTGTTCTCGATGAGAACCTACGAGTAAAATCATGTAATTCCATGCATTAAGCTGACGTATTCCCAGCTTCCCAACTGCAAACACGTTAAACTCGGTAAAGTATGTCTGAACAAACGCAACTGAGCTTCTATAGCTTGTCAATAGTCGGCATATTGCTTAAAAGGTACTATGTTTATATGTTACAGTCGTTCAATCAATAATGCATCAATATTATTAACTTTTGGTATTCACGAAGGCTGTCTGCTTTTTTTCGGAAGTACAAGCCGGAAAAACGTCACAAAAATGAAACAGAGGTTGTAATTGGTGGACCATTTGCTAGCCGGAACCACTTCGTCTGCTGACTTTTCTACACCCCATTCAGTGTTTGAGTTAGCTCCATCGATTTTCAGAATAGGATCGGAAGAAAACTCAGGGAGAGAACCGTAGCGCTTAGCTCTGGAGAAACAATTTTCAGAATAGGCCCCCTGATGTCCAAAATTTGTAGTCATGACTGAGCCATTGTTATCCACTGACTCTCCCTTGGATGCCCTTTCAATTAACCTCAACTTTTCAGAAATAAATACAGTAGATTGTAGATTGTTATTGGGGGGGCCTTCGTCAGGAGCCCGGGCACTTAGACCTTTCTTGGTCCATTGTGCCAACCCCATGCCTGTCTGCCACTTGCAGACAGGGGACAAGAGCACCACGGTAGAGGTATGGAGGATTGGCCTCCCCCTGCCTCACCCCAGTACCAGGGATGGAGGGTGTACTCCCTCTAACTCTCCCGGTCTGGGTATATCTCCCACCGGCCTCCCGGTGGTCTGGAGGGAGTAGTTTCCTCTTCGTCCATGCCTGGTGCAGGTATGGAGGAGGGTCACCCATCCAACCACTGTCCGGGCCCAACGTTGCTTAACTTCGGTGTTCTGGCGGGAACCGGTGTTTCAACATGGCTAGGCCCTTGCCCAATAAATACAGTAGTCTTGGTTATCCGACCTTTGGTTATCCGACCTTCCGTGTCATCCGACCGTCCCCGTGCACTTTTTTACCCATGTTTAAATATGGTTTCGTAGTTCACTGTCTGTAAGTATCTTCTATACAACATATTAATTACTTTGCCGTAAGTGCAGTCTTTCCTATTATTACTTGTGCGTCATATAAAGTTTAGTAAGGCACATGTATTTTAAAAGTTTTCAATGTGCAAATTAAATTTAACATTTTTTTACATTGTTTTTATTATTTTCTGTGTCATCCGACCTTCTCACTTATCCGATCTTGCCGCGGCCGGTTTACGTCGGATAATCGAGACTCTACTCCTTCCGAAGAATTTGACATTTTGAGTCAATTATTTTCCTGAAGGAAACGTAAGCCTCAAGTACACGGGGCGAGTTTACAAGCTAACAAGCCGGCGAGTCTGCGAGTACGCTAGTACACACAAAAGTTCCCACTTACTCAGTAGCCAACTAGCTGGCGTGTGGAAACCACGTGTTGTCGTCTGCTGACCAATGCTACTAGCAATTTATGCACAAGCTACTGTGAGTACACGTGGCTAGTTTACAAGCTAGCTCACTCAAAAGCCGGCGAGTGGAGTGTAAAGTCGCCGGCAGTTCAACTTTTTCCATAGCGTTTTTACAAGCAGCTAACGGAGCGAGTGCATCGAATACACTGGACTAGTTTACGAGCTGCTTGTGAAAAAGCCGGCTTGTAGCTTGTAAACTCACCTCGTGTACTTGAGGCTTTAGCAAATATTATGGCCAAGGCAGCAATATAAGTTCGATCACCCGGGTCGTGGAAACAGTGATTCAGGGGACTCATTATAATGCAGCACTGTCATGAGTGTAATTGAATAGCTAGCTGCAGGAAAACCTTTTGTGAGAGCAAAATGTAGCAATTTTTTATAGGAAATAAAACGTTACGTTGTACATTCCACACACGCACTTTATTAATATCGACCATGGTTTCGACATGTAAATGTCATTATGAAGGTTTGATGCCTTGATAATGACATTTACATGTCAAAACCATGGTCAATATTAATTGTGTGTGTGGAATATACAACGCAACGTTTTATTTCCAATCTCGTGGTTACACAAAGTTAAGCCTAAAATGCTAAACTGTGATCTAATTTTTTATACTTGAACACGAACGCTCACTGCGAAAGTGAAAAAAAGTGGTAGTAGGTGGGAAGGGAGTGAGGGGAGGTGACGGAAACGAAGAATAGGGGAGGGGGCTGTTGAGGGACAGATCGTCGGATAACCCGACGGTTGGTTGATCAAGCATAAGATAATTGGCACTCCACTGTATTTTGAATTGAAGTTATAATCAACAGACAAACCTTTAATATGGGCAGTAGGGAATTTGGCTGGTGTAAGTCTCTGAGGTGTTGAAGCCCTGGAGGATATTGGTTCCGTCCCTCGGAAAGGAGAGCCTAAGCTTCTATCAACATCAAGTTTTCTGATTGGCATAAAAGAAAGAAGGAAAGCATTACAATTTTACATAAAGGTTTAACAGAACTTTAACATCCTGCTTAAAAAACCAATTTTTTTTCTGGTTAAAAAAAACGATTTTGAAACCCAAAATAGAAAAATAGTCATTCAACTTCCACTTAAAATATTTGAATAAAGAAAGATTTCACACAATATTAATTATTCAATGACTAGTTTCAATGTCAACACATCATCATCAGAGCTGCAATATGTTAATTAAAATACTATTATTTAATATATGTTAAGTTACAATATGGAATATTCCATTACCAACGAAACATAACATGTCCAGAAAGATTTGATGTTTTACCGGCAAATAATGGCGGTGAATTGCTCTCAGGCTTGCCGCCGGGTCAGGCTCTCCATATCTGTTTGAATTTCTGCAGAAATTGAGAGCCTGACCCGGTCGCAAACCTGAGAGCAATTCACCGCCATAACATGTTCACTTTTCATAGTTATTTTTATATGGCTGGTAAAGTTATAGTATACTCCATCACTAATGAAGCACATGGAATGAATGACCACCACAAAACTTTCATAGCAAGGATGAAAAACATTTGCATTTCTTATGTCACAAAACATTTTCAGGCCGTGTGAAATGGTATTACCTTCCACTAGCTGAATCATCATCTATGCCTGTTTGAAGAAGATTCAGTGAACTCCGGCCTGAATGCACACTTCCCCTCCCATCATCCGCAATGTTCGCTTCTTCCATGGAGTGCACTCCCTCTCCACCAGCTTCTGAACGAGGAATGCCCACGGGTGACACTGCCCCACCAGAGGCCGAGGGAGTCCTTCCTCCTGGAGTCTGCTAGGCCAAAAAAAGGTATTCATTTGAATTAATCATTGAAGTGCTAAATTAAAAATTATTCAAAGTTTAGCGAAAGGCATTAGTTAGGCACACAGAATGCTGAGGTACACATGACAGCATATCAGAGTCTAAATGTCACAAAATTGAGTGTAAACATTTACTACTATCAAACTTATGATGACTTTCGAAGTACATATATTATGGAATTTAAATAACCGAAAGCAGAAGAAAAATAATTGAACTGCTATTGGATTCTCCTATGATTCAATACTGGTCAAGTTACCGTCCCCAATCAAATTCAGTTGACTATCATAAAAGGGGCAATGACAATTCTACAAACTGTGTACCATTTACAGTGGGTTGAAGTGTTCTTTTCGCTTGGAGCAAAATCATTTTTGTGGTGATACCTCAAAAAGCAACTGGTCTTTTATGAGGTGGGCCTTAGTTCAGTGTTCGGATACTGGATGGCAACGTCACACACCTGTGGGGAGGGTAGGGGTTAGGCACCGTAGGGATGATCAAGGATACTAGGGAGAGATCAACTATGAAGCTGTACATGGGCTGCTAAAGACCCTTACTTTGGGCCTATATGGCAATTGGTTGTCTAAAGTTACCAGGGTCATGGCTTTTCATTTTATTTCCATTGTGATCCATATAATGCAGAGTATGAGTGATTTGTATGCTTAGCAATGGAGCAAAAGCAGTTTATGTCCGCATTAGCTGTATTTAAGATAGGGCAATATCCAGTTCTTAGAAAACTGAGGAAAGGTTAGTAATTAACTTTGTTTTTTTTACCATTATATAGTCACAAAACATGCAAGTCCCACTGATGCTGTCACCTATGCCTCTTTACATTTACTTTCGAAAATATTCCTAATTCATACTAGTGTCTGCAGATATTCATAACTGCCGCCAATACAGCTATGAAATTCGTAGAAATTGCCATGAGAAAAAATTGGCCTGGACCAGGAATCAAACAAAGGACATTTAGCTTGCTATGCCAATGCCCAGACCAATACGCTACCCAGGCTTCCTAATTCCAGGGGTAATTCCATCTAGTATTTCATCAGTTCTAGACATTTAGTTCCCTAGTTTCCTCCTAAACTGCCACGGGAATTAGGAAGCCTGGGTAGTGCAGTGGTCTGCGCATTGGCCCGGTAAGCCAAAGGTCTGTGGTTCCATTCCTGGTCCAGGCAGATTTTTTATCATGGCAATTTCTACATGTACCATACTAATGTGTTTGTGGTAGAGCAAAATGAGGCAAAGATTCTGCAGTTACCCTGCCATTAAATCATCACCGCACATGAGCACCAAGCACCATGGAATAACCAAAATATAGAAGTTGCACTTCCGTTCCTCCCAGTTTGGAACATACTAAAGCATGACTCATGCATTCACTATGTGATCGAATGAAGAACATATTTAGATAATATGTTTAATGAGCCCAAACTTGCTCTTTCAAGGACCTATCAAATTATTTGTAATCACCATTAAGAGTTTTGCATACATTTTTCTAGAGTCTTCTTTTTTTCTAAGAAGTAAATAAAGCTTCTTTGCAGAAATTATTATGAATGTATTTCTCTGGAAAACCCTCCAGACATCAAAGGTGGCAATAAGTTGAAATAAGACATTATTTGAGAGCATGCAAAAATGTGAGAGTGGCTAGGAATAGTTTTAGCAGAAGTTAGATTTAAGGAATGAATAGGTAACAATGCATTCCCAATGGCGTGAAATTTGAATTTGTATGAGGCACCATTGGTTGGCCAAGTATGGAACTATATTCACTCTAATCTACAATGGCACCTCCAGTAACTGTGCGTTGAACTTCTAGAAGAGAGCAAACAGCATACACAGCCACTCATGCAGTGGCCTGCTACAAATTATCCATTGAATGAAACTTGTTCAAATATTTACAGAGAGATACACCATGAACTATGTACAACATACTATACAGCATGAACAAAATTCAATAGATTAATGAGTTTAACATATTTACACACAGGTTTTATTCTATTCTCATCTTTCCTTAGCTTTAACACATTGTAGATGGCTCACAAGTTTACTCGTATGTTTGCCCCACCATTCACTATGGGTGGGTTATTATTATATATATTATAAATATAGTCACGTTTTGTTCATTTAATATTTAAATATCCAGGGAAAGTTAGAAAAAAACATGAACAGTCTCTAATATGTAAAGATAATGATTTGCTCAAGAACCTCTATGTATGCATGACATATCAGTAACAAATAAGTTGGGAACTTGAAATAAAGATTAGGAACTACACCTACGGGATAGAAATACAAGATAACAACTAAAAGTTTCTGCTTGAGAATACTCACTCCAGTACTTCCAGTAGTCCCAGGCAATTGTCCACTGGCCCTTCCGTAAAATTTTCGGTACCACTCCGCATATTCATGAGGTCTATTTCGTCGCATTTCTTCATAGTACAAGTACGCCTGGCTATAAGAATCACGATGCATATGGTACGGGGTATTGTAGTAGGGATGGTGGGGAATCTGCCCAGGTGGTACCGCATGGCCATAATACTCGTAACCTAAAAAAAGGGAAATAATGTAAGAGGGAACAAAAAGACAAGAGGTTAGGAGGTTACAAATTAATGTGTATAACTTATTCAGGGTCCTAACTCCAGCATACTTAAAAACTTTGGTGAGGCCTTACTTTTTATAACTGATGATATTTCAAACACATCCAAAGCTATAGATATATAACATGTCCATTATCAAGTTTTGTAAGTTTGTTCCAGCGGAATAATTCAAAAACATTTTTGAACAGTATATCATCACAAAATAGCAAAACTTGGAGGTAGTTACTACTGTGTAGCAAGGCATCAAGGAGGAAAAAGTGTATAAAGAAGAAAAACAGTGAAGAGAATAAAGCTCACCACGCTGCAGGCAAAGCAGCCAACATAATTGAACTTAATCTAGGAGGCAGGAAAGCGTCACCAGCACATTACACAATCCAAACAAAGCTAGAGCAAATACACTGATAGTGATTGAACCCAGAGTAGCCAATTTGAAAAACTGGATTTAGAGCAACAGATATCACTTTAGCTAATGCAAATAACAAAATGAGCATTTCAAAGTTGGCATCAAAGGATTGAAATTGCCAGAACTACCAGACCAATACTATCAATGCTTTTAAATACCAATCGGAAAAATACAAGTACTTTTTTAACCCTCGTAGAGCGATGGGCCAATATATCGACTTTTGCAACTCGGGCGAAAAGCGTGGTGGGCCGATATAGCAGCTCGAAAATAAAATATTGTTCAACTTTATAACACTGAAATAATTACATTTATTTTTCAGACAATGTGAAAGAATATTATCAATATTAATTCATTCAATTTATTTAAAATGAAAAAAAACATGGATTTCTAAAACCACAACTTCAAAACTTTTTTTTTCCTACGTGATACATTTTATTAAAGTACTCTTCGCATTTCTCGCAAGTACCTCTGGCAGAAGGCACCACTCAAAGGGTTAAATACTGCCCATGCCTACTGTACAGGTGCCATGCCTTACCTGGGTAAGGAGCTCCTGGAGAGTAAGGAGAATATTGTCGGCTATCAGATGCATATCTTGGGTCTCCTCCGTAATAAGGCGGTTCTGGTCTAAGGTGATGGTGGGAATATTGGGATGGATAATGGTGCCTGGGTGTCCTGGCATCCCTATCATGCCAATCTGGACCTGAGTCCCTCTCGGCACTCTCCCTCCTCAGTCCAGCTCCCCCACGTTCACCACCCCTGTTCCTCCTCTCCCAGCCCACATCCCTGTTAGTATCCGAGTAGTAACCCTCACCGCCCCTAGAACTGGGTCGACCATCATAACCATTGCCACCGAGATCAAGCTGGCTGTTTGTCCTCGACCTGAAAGAGTAGAAAATCAAGAACAGAAGTTCAAGCCTCATTTATCTGGCCTAGTAACGTGCAGCAGAGGGATCACCTTTGTCACCTATAATTTTTTTTTAAATAAACGAGTTTTATGCAGTGTACATTCATTCAGTGTACACCCATGATAAAATGGAGGTTGTAGACTACTTTACTGGAGCAGATAATTTGAAGGAATAAATGACAAAAAACAAGAGACAGCGGATAACTCTAGACTTAATAATGAGTTCCCCATATTCACCACTAGTCAATACTCTTAGAAACAGTTTTATTATGTCAGGGTGATATTGACCCCAACATGACACAGAATTTTCATCAACTTGATATTAACTGACAGCCTGGTTACATTACATCACACTGTCTGCAAGTGCAGGTGATGGTAATCAATGAGAGAACATCTTCACTTGAGTTTACATACTGAGAAAATATTGAACTACAGATAAAATCGGGCCTCAGTCAAGCAAAACAATGTTTCTTACAGCTCTTTCAAAAATGAAATCAATTACCTCTGACCATCCCTGTAATAAGATTGGTGGGCTCTGCTGTTAACTGCATTAGGGTGGCGTTGACCATAATAATCCCGTGCATATTCATCCTCGGGACCCCATTCTCGGTGCCTGGGATCCCTTTGCCAATCGGGAGGTGGATAATCATGCCTGCCAGCAATTCTAAAAGGAGATCAGTAATAATAGAAGCAAGCTTTGCATACAGAAAAATAAAAACAAAAGATAACTTCTCCAACCCACATTAACCCATCTAAGTTATTCCCTTGCATCAAATAGATATTCCACGAAGTTAATCTACTAGGCATTGAACAAATTGTATTTATCTATTCGTTAAATATTAAAAAAGAGCCACCATTGGCCTTAGCATTAACAATTAAAAAAGAAGGTTTCAGAAAATTAACACGCACTGAATAATAATACTCCATTTGCACTCCCAGGTTCTTACAATGGTAATCCATCACAAGGGAATGAGTTAAGGCTGATTGCACTATGTCTGGTTATGACCTAAACGCTTGAGTATGGTTACACAGGAGCTTTGGCATGTATAACATGATTTCATTGGTCACTAAGGCCGTGACCAGACATTCTGCCACAGTAAATTACATGCCCAGTTGGCATCTACACCATGGTACTTTTTCAACCCACGTAAACCTAGGTACTACTAAGGTAGGTTACTTATCTACAATAGCTGTTTTCTGAAATGGTGCACATTAGAAGTAATGGGCAGGTGATCAATCATCATCAGCATCATGTGAATGGTGAAGGTGATAATAAACTAGTTCACATCAAAGGGAGTAAATACTTGGATAGTGATGACAATTGAGGGTAGGGGCAATTGTAGGAAGAATTTATTAATGTTTTCTACCATAGCTAAAAGCTAATAATGCTAATATATAATGAATAAAAGGAAAAAATTATTAACAAAGTAAACAAAAGACAGAAAACGAGTTGGAGGGTATATGGAAGAGATTTATCATTTTTCTGAGGTAGTGGTCAGCGTAAATGTGATTGGTGATGCGGTTGCTGAAAGTCACATGTAGAGTTGGAGGGATAGGTAGCCATAATGGTATTGCAAAATACAGGGAGACAATAAAATAAATAGGTAAATATGTCCCTAAAAAATGACTGCAAAGTTAAATAAAATGAACAAAAAAATTCTTTTCTTTCAATTAAAATTGAAGAGCCAAGAAAACACACCTCGGACATTGAATTTTAATTTTCAAAATCAAGCAATATGCAAAAAGCAATTCAAAAGGGAAATCATGTTTTTCAAGGAGTTTTTGGTGCATTGAGGGGTCTGCTGTTTAAACATCTTTTATTTCTTAAACAAGTATTTACTTATTAATGCTTCTTTGCAAATTCCTTGGCATAGCATCCCCATCCAACTCAACCAAATATGCTGTGGAGATATTAAAACAAGAGAAAATTATCATTGTAAAAAAATGAGCAGGCTACTTCGAATCTCGACTTCAGAAATATGTTCCATTGTATGAGACATAGTGTTGATGTGATGATGCCCACATTATTGCACTAAGTCAACACACACGCAGAGTGCCTAAAATGGTACAGCTCACTTATTGAAAACAAAGAATGTGGACTTAAGAAAGCAAATTTCCAGGTAAGAGATCATTTTCCCTGACTTTTCCAGGTTTTCCAGGGCCACTTTCAATTTCCCTGACTTTTCCAGGT
Organism: Pyrrhosoma nymphula; assembly: GCA_963573305.1. Classification (NCBI taxonomy): domain Eukaryota; kingdom Metazoa; phylum Arthropoda; class Insecta; order Odonata; family Coenagrionidae; genus Pyrrhosoma; species Pyrrhosoma nymphula. Next base: position 60,157,550 of record OY754339.1, on the reverse strand, counting down.
TCTCCAGGTCTGTAGCAACCCTGATAGTGCACTGAGGGAATAATGGGTGAAGACAGCCAAACTAAATTTGGTGCAAAATTGACGAAAAGGAAATAAATATTTCTTTGCATTAAGATATGTACTACTGAAGAGCCAACAATAGACAGTAGGAATAGGGTAATTTCCATCATCAAAGAAAACAGAATTAATTAATTGTAATTCGTGGCCCACCATAACTGTATTCATTATAAGCAAATACTTTGGATTAAGAAATCACAGTTCACAAGAAAAATAAATGTTAATTTTAAGTTCCCTTGAAAAAGCCCAGAAAAAGTGGGACAGCGGCAGCCAAGTTGATGGAGCCATACGTAAATATTTCACATTGCGAGGTATAGGGAATTTTCATTGCCTGAACTTACAACTGTATTTCAGAGTCTGTAAACTCTGGTGAACATGTATTAATAATCACCTATAAAAAATTCTCAAAGCTCGGCAAGTCACTTCCATTGTATGTACATGGTATTAATAGTCATTTTCTAACCTCCTACACTCCATGCCAGCAGTCTTTTGCTACCGTGAAGCCCTTTAACCGTGAAGCAAATTTGCTACCGTGAAGCGCATGGTGCAAAATTTGTGGCCAAAGTTTGCACCATTCGCAGAAAAATGAATAGTGAAATCTGTGTCATTGTGCCAGTGACTTCCTGTTCAGGCTCGTTTACTTGCGTTTTGCACTCTCTCACTTTTACTAACATCTCATTCATTTCATCTTCCATTCCTTTCATTTATCCTCCATTTCATTCATACCTGGTATATTCCATCAGCTGCTTTTCCTTATTATCGCGGTAAACCTTTTGTCGACCCTAGGATTGTTTACAAAACGGAGAGGTTTTTGGAAAGCAGGCTAATGACTTTATAAACTGGTTTTGTAAGACATTCGGAAAATCTACTGAAAGTGGTTGTGGTAATGGTGGTTGAGTTCCTATGAGAAGATAGTGTCATGCAATAGTTTACTGACGAGTTTTTGTGCTGTTGAAATTTTTCGCTGTTTAATTAATTAGGATAAATGCTTAATGTCATTTTCGAGAAAAATGGTAAAAAAATACTCCAGGGGAACCTTCGATCAAGACAATAAAAAATAAATAGGAAACTACCCTTTTGGATTTATATTTTCAAAATCAAGTAGGTTTCCGGAATCACATTTTTCACCAAGGTTGTAGTGCAGGGTTGGGTGTTGACATTCTACAGAATAGCATATGCATAAACAAAAAGGATGAAATTTCAGAGAAACAAAAAATAAATAGATTCAAGCCACAAGAGATCAAATTTTGGCCGAAATAACAATTTCATGACCCTGAGGAAAAGAGTAGACCTTTGAAAACTAAATGTGGCGCAAGGTTTGTGATTTTGAAAAACCACCACAGCAATATTCTGAGTCATTAGAAATTCCAGGAAAATCAAGGAGAAAATCCTAAATTATGCCAAAAAGAAGACATACTTCCAGATTTTCAAGGAGGAAGAAATATAAAGGAGTTTTCCCAGATCTCAAGTATTGCAAGGAGATAGGCCACCTTGATGTAGTACCGACCTATCATCATGGTGACCTCTCTCTTCGGGAGGCATAGAACCTTGACGGTGGCGGTCCCACTCACTACTACCACGTCTTCGGGAAGGATGGCTCCCGCGGTAATAGCCACCTGGATCTTCACCTAGATCTGTTTCCGGGTCATAACTAAATGAATAAAGGATTAGCCACTATTAGTCGCTAAAAGGGACTAAATTTGGAAACATTATTCCACAAATAAGGAGAGGGTAAAATAGGATTATTACAATACATAAGTATCAGAGAGAGACTCTGGCATCACTACATGAAAAATACTCATGCTGAATCAAATAAAATCAGTAATAGACGAAGGGCATTCATTTCACCAATGAGGAAAAAAGTGTAAACATAAAAAAGTAAATTTATGAAAACATTAACTGAGGAACAGCTGACTAAAATAAAATACTTACAGGTACAGTAGTTCGCATGTTTAGACATCACCTTGTGACAAAACAAGAGGGGATGTGATTTAAAACAGAAGAGATAAAAATAAATATGGCAAACACCACACCCTCTTAATCATCTGGGCCTGAATAGATGCAGAAATGGTGGTTATATCATTATCAAGAGGTGTACCCAACTGTTTCTGGAAGAGGATGGCATCCTGGAATTGTGGACCTCGGTACCTACTGAATGTAATACTATATCATTTGGTATCTTCAACAATTGAGTGTAGTGTCCACCAATTTTGCATCAAAAGCACCAACAATGAAGTTCAGGACAAAATTAATTTCATTGTAGTTTTACAAGGATGATATAATCGAGCAACAACAATGCAATAGTTAACGAATTGATTCTATTAAAACATGTCTCTTAATTCCTTTGATAACCTATTCTTCAGCATAAGCTTCATAACATTTACCTCAGTTTTTTTAGCCACTAAAAGTGACTTGAGTTGACATTTGAAAGATACAAATGGACTTCCAAGGAAAAATCTAAATTTCAAATTTTTTCGCCAATATTCATATAAAATGTCATCATTCAAGTTTACACTGTGCATATACATTCATTCAACAGGCTCATTGGTCTTGTTTGCCTATCACACTGCCACAGAATATTCATTTTCATTGATGGCTGGTCTTGAGGATAATAATTTGTTTACTTAGGGCAAGAAAGACAATGGATCACTTGAAAAGAAGATGATCCATACTGAGGCTAATAAACAAGCATCAAAGGTGGAGCTTTGACACAAATTTGAAAATAGCTTAAGGTCAATATAAAATGTATTATGGGAATCATGTGATGGCTGAAAAGATTGAAGTGAAGAGAAAATCCATGAGACTTGAGCAAGTCCAGCTACTCCACTTCCAGAATGCTTGTATATACGAGGCTAGTATTTAGGGGTCCTCATAGTGGTAGATTTTCCATGATGGAAGAGCAAGAAGTAATGAGTTTCCAGACCAGGATTACTTCATACTTCACATTATTAACATGGAAGTGTATGTTATCAATACATTTTATTAATGCACTCCTGAATAAATTGAAGTCATTCATCAGGTGGAAAAACTGTTAACCTCATTCGAACGTGTACAAGACCTGCACTGGGCTTCAACACTTTTTCCCAACATAAAGGCCTCAGAAGTTTGGGAGGGGAGGCTATTTAACAGATGGAGACATATGGGAGACATGTGGAGATGGAGATACACATATTTGAAGACATAAGAGGAATCACAAACCAATAATGGCTTCATCATTTTATTTACCCCCTAAGGCATGTGCATTTGAAAAGTATGTGGGCATGCACAATAGTTTCAGGGTCAAAATCAGTCGGTTACTTCAACATAGAAGCCTCAGACACACTACAGCCAACCTAATAAAAAAGAATGTTTTCATAGCCAAATCTCATGCTTACCCTGAACGGCTCGAGTGCCTCTGTCGGGGCTCTTCAAATTCCCTGCCGCCTCTTCGTTTCTCTTCTCGTCTTGAATCATCTCGAGCATCCCGTTCATCACAATAGTCATCCCCACTATCGGGATCATCTCGCCTGCCTCGCCTGTCAGCTTTATTGCCAGCATAGCCTTTCCCATGGTCTCTCCGCCTTGCTCTACTTTTCTCTTGTGTCTCCCTGATAGACAACAAACTGCCATGAGTTTACAAGATTACAGAAACTTTTATGGAAATCAAAAAATATTTTTTAAAGCTACAAAATATTAACATATCAGTTATGAATGCATTAGCACACAGAAGTAATGCACGTATAAATTTTACCTTCGTAAAATCAAAATTACATCACAAAATCATCACCTTGAACAGCATAATGAGTTTGGTTTTAACTGAATTAAATGCAATTAGCCCTTTCACAGCTATCTATATCCAGATAGTGTAAGCTTAGACTGCTGAGGCCATTTTCATATAGAATCTTCCATTTTTCAAGTTTTCCACTACCTTGTTCTATTTCTCGAACAATATTTCACCACCTATTCAGTAAGCTGTGCAAAAATTCCACAGAGGAAAAATCGTTCACCTTCACCCTGGATGCGAATCCAGATCCATCAATATTGTGCCAGTTCTTTAGGCAGTTAAGCTACAAAAGCATCCTTCTACCCTGTGGATTTTTGTGATCTTTTAAAACCAACAAGATGTTCAAGACTGCCAGACATATTCGAACCATTCATTCACTGGTTGCTCCAGGTTCTAATTGTGATTTGCCTGTTTTTAGTTTCTATTTAATCACAATGACTCCCTTCTTCAAGAATATTTCAGAATAAAACTTTCATGACTAAAACAATATTGAGATCTGCAAACACTAAGTAAAAATATTTTTTTTGTCCTTCACGCTGATGAAATCATTAGTTTAACCCTTAACCAGTGACGTGCAATTTTTGTTACACATCCAGTGACGTGCGGTCTGGGAGACCGCAATAATTCAAATATTCATAAAATGTTGCAACGACATTTTTATTGCTTAGTTTTTTTTTATCTGCTTAACTATTCTAAAACTTATATTTAATTTTTTGCATAACCAATACGAACCAATTTTTCAGTAAAAGTATTTATTTGAAACAGGTACAAAAAACTGATGTCAAAAACACTTGAGTTATTATTATCATTTTTAAGTATCAATATTTCGCCAAATTTAAAAATAAGACCTTAAATGTTAAAGTAGGAAGGCTAAATAATAAGAAACAATTGAACTTATCTCGTTTATTCCTATTCTTGATGCATTCTGCAGGCGATTAAAATTACATTTTTTAACAATAGCTCAAATATCTCCGTTTCCACACAGTCTTTACAAATTTTCTTCGTGCATTCCAAGCACACAGGATTTTTGCATCGGAAACGTAAGAAAGAGGCTTTCCGTTTTTTGTATGGCGGGCACAGTCTACATGTTGTCCGCTTCTCGAGCCTTTCAACTTCTTCAGCCTCTTCCAACGGTAGATGGAGAATTTGCGCAACACTTAATCGTACCTGTCTCGGGAGTCTAAGATTTAACATTCTCCTTCTCATATGGGGTCTAACAAGATCTGCAGCTATCGATTTAATGAAATTAAATCGTGTCATATCTTTCTAATCTTTCGCAGACTGCTGAAGCACAAAGGAGTTGAGAAAGGAAATATCTAATATTCTGAAAAATACTGCCATTGGCCATCTCCTTGTCCTTCGGCCGGATGTGTAGCTACTAGGGATTGGAAAATCGATTTCGATTTTAATCGAAAATCGATTATCACACTTCGATTTTCGATTCAATCGAAGTCGACTTTTTGTTTTGAATAATCGATCAAAATCGATTCTAGCCGATCGATTTTCGATTTTTAGCTTGCTACAGCATTTTAGTTTTGCCAATCGAGCTGCGCCAGTTCGTAAACCGCCCTCCAGTCGACCGAAAGTCCAACCCCAATCCACTACAAGCCTGGAAGAAGATTAAGGGAGAATATCCCCACGTATACAAACCAGCCAGTAGGATTTTATCAATAGTTGCCTCTACCGTCCCGTGTGAGCGACTATTTTCTCACGCCGGGTTAATTGCAACACAGCACAGTGGGCGGAATCCAGGATCTAGGCGGAAAAAAGTCGAAAAACCGACTTTACAGTTGGGACAATTTTTGGCGTCGGTCTTATCCTTGGATAGTGGGAGCACCCTTTTTCACCCTTGAGGTTACTACCCTCGGCATAATAGCACCGTTAGGGCCATTCAAAGACACCCTTTCTGCGGAGAAGAATTTCAGACCGGGCTCAGTTGCATTTCGGCAGTGAAGTGAAGAGCATGCAGTTAGGCGACCAGTGCACAAGGCATATTTCAGGGACTTGAATTATAATTTTCAAGGTATGTTCTACCATTTATCATGATAAATATTATTATTGTACCCATTTTCAATTTTTTATAGCTTTTTGAAATAACCATTGCAAAAAAACGTGATTTTTTATATATCTCATGTTTGGTTTGACTTTTAAAAAAATATTCTAGCGGTGTCTAGCTCATTTAAGTGAGAGTGTCTTTAGAATGTATTGTAAAATAAGGCTATTAAAGGATTTGGTGCGGAAACGTGCGGAACTAAAGTTATCGTGCTTTTTCAGGCGTCATGCAGAGGGCTGTCGTGACGCACGGAGAGCTATGTAGCCTTCTTCACGACAACAGCGAGACGAAAGAATCATTAACGGGTTACTTGATCAAGACATTCGAGTTAAATGAGACTGAAAACGATGCTAAGAAGTGTATTAGTGTAGTTATTAGGAATTTGTTTCACAATTATTCCAGACGTTTGAAAAAAAGTGGAAGAAGATAAGATTATTTTCTGACTAAATACCGTACGTGGCTTCAAAACCTATTGCCCCTGCCTACAAAAGTGACAGAAAAATGTTCTAACATTAGCTTTAGCGTAGATTCAGAGCCATCAACTTCAAAGGGAAGACCCAAAAAAGTGTTCGAGCAATGTACTGATAGAGCTAAACGGGCCAAAGTTCAGCCATTGATAAAATCGCATACAGAAGAAGAAATCGTGTTCGCGGCCCAGCATACCCTTCATTCTTCTGGGAAACGGGACGCTGCAGCTATGGTAAAATAAGTTACCCAAACTACTCCCCGTCGGGCTACCAAAGTAAAAAGAACCTACAAATCACCCCCATTACCTCCAATACCATACACTGGGGAGGAAGCGTTAGCGCTTCTTATCGAGATCGAGTTGACAAAGTCGCAGTACATGAGGATAGGATAGGAGCTAAGGACAGATTAAGCAACATTTATCCATCTTATGATGTTCTAAAAGTGTTGAAATTGGAATTCTATCCTCCTAAAGAAGACATAAAAGTGACGGAAAGGTATGCTGAATTGAAATTACAAGCTCTTGTGGACCACACAATCCAACGTATTGCGCTAGTTCAGAAGGACGTTCTCTTGCAATGCACTATTGAGAGAGAAAAACTGCATATGATATTTAAATGAGGGTGTGATGGTAGCAGTGGTCAGAGTGAATACAAACAGCATTATGAAACTTCTGGGAGTGGGCATAGTGATCCGTCCGTGTTTGTCATCTCCCTTGTGCCCCTACAACTATACCAAACGCAGCGAGGAGGGGCGAACAAAACGGTACTATGGCAAAATCCACAGCTGTCGTCCACAAAATTCTGCCGGCCAATTAAAATAATCTTCCAAAAAGAAACCAAAACTATGATAGATAATGAAATTGACCGCGTGGAAAGTGAAATAGAATTGCTTAGGCCAACGCTTATTACCATCAATGGAGCAGAACATTCAGTGATATCACATCTAGTGATGACGATGGTGGATGGAAAAGTATGCAGTGCTGTGACTGGAAGTTCGTCTCAAACGTGCTACGTGTGTGGGGCGAAGCTCACCCAAATGAACCATGAGTCTTATAGGAAAAAAATTCGGACCCAGCCACCTATCGCTTCGGACTTTCGATACTTCACGCATGGATTCAATTTTTTTAGTGCTTATTTCATATTTCATATAGATTTGAAGTAAATAAGTGGCAAGTGAGGACGGCAGAGGAGAAGGCCTCTTTCGAAAGAAACAAAAATCAAATAAAAGAACGTTTTCGCCAAGAAATGAGTCTCCTTGTGAATAACCCTAATCCTGGAGGCAGTGGAACGACAAATGACGGGAATACGGCGAGACGTTTCTTCCAAAATCCTCAAATTTCGTCTGAAATAACTGGTATTAATCTAAATTTAGTGCAACGGTTTGGAGTAATTTTAAAAACCATATATACTGGATTTGCTATTGATTCCGATAGATTCAATATGAATGCTTTTGATACTGCAAAACTTTACGTAAGTTTGTACCCCTGGTACTTCATGCCTGCAAGTGTCCGCAAAATACTCATTCATGGCGCTTCAATAATAGAATCAGCCATTCTTCCCATTGGACAATTGTCAGAAGAGGCACAGGAGGCAAGAAACAAGGATTTTTAAAAATTCAGGAGCAGGCATGCTAGGAAGACTTCTCGCTCCGCATATATCGAGGATGTTTTCAATATGTTGCTATTATCTTCGGATCCTGTGAATTCATCCATACGTCAACAAACGAAAAAGAAGAAAAACGGAATACCTGCTGAAGTTTAGCAACTGTTGAAAGAACCAGCTGTGTTTAGCTCTGGAGAAAGTGAGGAAGATGATAGCAGTGAAAGCGAAATGTCTGACTATGAATAGTCATAACTTGGTCATAAAGTTGTTATGGTTATCATTCTGCTGCAGAGCAAACTGAGAGCATGACAAAATTTTCATTCATGATTTAATTTTAATTGAACTTTTTGTAATCTTTTAAATGTAATTAAAATGGGTATTTTGCTATTTTTTAGCGCTTGGACGAATTGATAGTATATTTTTATACCCATCTTTTTTTAATTGAATTTTTTTTATATTATGCTGTAACCTCTATTTTTTACCTTTTTGGTTTTTTCTCTGGCGGATGATTGCAAGACCTACTGGCATAAATTACGATATATTTTCAAAACTGAATTCCGTTATTTCTTCTCGACCTCAGTCAAAATCAACGATCTAACTTTGAGTGGCTAGAATTTGTGGAGGCTGGTGTTAGCGGTAAGCGCGGTAAGTTCCTTTGTTAGTCGCACGCACGCGGTCGCACGTAAACGCCATAAAACGCCTCCCTCCCGCAAACTAAAGACCATTCAGTTTTCGGATTTTGGAAGACATATTTTTGGAGATATGCACAATGCCTGGGGAGGCAAAAGGAAGTTCCGTTTTCCAGCAGTGAACATTGCTATCGCCAAACCGTGAGTTTTGGCCTTGTCCGTTACCACCGTAAAATATGAATAATTAGCTAAAATGGAGTTTTTAGCGACTTTATACTTCACATTTTAGTGTTAGTTAATGTCTTTTACATAAAATTTGACATGAATGATGAAATGGTGTATATTGCGCACAAAATTAGAAAATAATATTTTTTTCCGCCTAGATTGGGCATTCCGCCCACTGTGCACAGGTGCGAAATCGATTATCCGGAAAACATATAAATAAGTTAGTTTTTTTAAGGTCCATCCCTTAGTTCCTGGTTGGTTAGTAACTGGTTCCACGGCTTTGCAAACAAGAAATAAATAAAATTCTGTTCTTCATTTTGTGGTCGGTATGCCCACTTTTCAATATAGGTACAATTCTTATTGCTACTAAACTATATGTAATTATCTGGTATGGATTATTACTTCCCTGCATACCTTATTAATATCTTTAAAATAATATATTGTATCAATAAATTTAACCGTATTCAGTTCTTATCCCTAGTGCCTCCACTAACCCATATTTTGCATTTTGTTACAACAGCACATCCGTATTTCAGCAGACAAATACTTTACTATTTTAAATATTCGATTTCGATTTTTCGATTATTTTGGACAAAAAATCGAATTTTTAGAAAATCGATTTAAAAACCAAAATTGAAAGTCGATTAATCGAAAATCGATTCTGGATTTAAATTTCCAATCCCTAGTAGCTACAGCACATTTTTTGGGGACCTGGGATACTAGAGTCATTTTGGCCGAGAATCCGTAAAGTAAAGAGCCCACTATGCGCCCTTTGGATGGCGCATAATAATTAGGTTGTTTTTTTTTCTGATCGTACCAATGTACGTCAGCCCTTTTTCTTTTAAATTTTCTACCAGTTGAATAGATGTGAACCAATTATCCACTGTGATATTCCTGTGGGACCCCATGATTGGCTCATAGAGACGAAGAACTGACTGGGTTGGTTTTGATAGCTTTTTGTCTTTCTCTGACAAACCTATCCCATCTGTGTCTTTCCCTGCGTACAAATATGCGTTAAACAGATAACTGTTTTCGGCGTCAGTCAAACACATCATTTTCAAACCATACTTGGTGGGCTTGCTAGGAATATACATTTTGAAACGGCATCGGCCCCTTAAGGCAATTAACATTTCATCAATGCAATTTACCGTTCCCAATGAATAGCAGCGTTGGGAGTTTTTTACTAGAGAGCAAAATAACTCAGAAATTGGAACTACTGGGTCAGTTTTGTATCGGGTCATTCGATCCGCAGGGTTATCAAAACGGAGACTCGTAAGAAGTAAAGTAAACCGCTGTCCTGACATTACTGATCGGAAAATTTCCCTGCCAGTGCCATCTGTGGCAAATATGCTGCAAATGTCTTCATCATTAGATTTAAAAATCGCAGAATAAGCCAAAAGACCAGGAAAGGATTTTAATTCCATCAAATCAACGTTTTGTAGCTCCGGCCTGCTATCCCTTTTATACTTCTCTCTTATTGCTTGAAGCTTCGTGTTTGTCCAGTGCAAAATCAATTGCAACATTCGCTCATCAAAAATCTGAGACCAATAATCAAGAGGCTCAACATCCTCACCTAGTGATGTAATGCATTCCTTCAAACCAGGTTTCTGAGTAACGATGTTATGGAAGGGTGTACGAATTTTCCTCTTTGACTCACTTGATGACCACTTATAGCGATTTCTCCGGTAAAAAAATGTCCTTGCCTGGGGAGAACATTCACTACATCACTTCTGTCAACATCTGTGCTCCCTCCTTCACTATCAGTTGTATTTGTATCGTGATCACTTCCTATGACATAATCCTCCTAAAAGTGGCGCTAAAAAAATAATCGTTATCCACATTGTTTTAAAAACAGTAAGAGTGCTTACAAACTATGCAGCAAACACAAAGGAATGGATGACGTAGACTATTTTTGAAGAACAAATGTATGCCCTTGATGCAAAGACAAATATATGTAGGTAGACACCACCTAAAATCAAGTTGATTGAGTTAAAATATGAGAATACTTTTATTTTTTGTTAACTTTTGTTTATTCATTTATTTGTCTCTATTTGATGACCCAACAAATATTAAACATCACCTGTTAAATAAAATAAAATAATTTAACATTAGGCTATGATTTTGCTTCTATTTCCTACAAATTAAGATTTCCCTCGATTTACATTTTCCTGCGATTTACACTTTTTTCCTTCGCCCCCGTCATAAATGTAAAAGAGAGGTTTTACTGTACTTAATAATTCCTGGTATTTGAGCATTTGACTATTCGAGTGTCTCATCTCTTAAAAAAATAAAAGCAATCTTGCATGGAGGAGAGCAAGTGTATTGTTAAAATTGAGTGTGCTTATGATCTGATGTTTGCCCAGTGTATCATCTGAAGGAAGGTTTCTTGGGTGTTTCAGTAGCACCCCTGCCCTGGTGAGAAACCTTCCTCCACATTTGATCAGAAATTCATTTGTTTAAATTATGAACTATTTTTGATCAAAGGAGGATTTAACAATTTCTGAAAACCACTGATCGGTGACAGTGTTTCTTAAATTTGGGCATCGGAAGTTAATCATTCTAAAGCAACATTGGTGGGTTTCTCCTCTGTGACAGTGGAATATCAAGTACGACAATGTCTCCTGTGCTACAATGTAGACTGTGGATGGGAACAACTTGTTTGTATAAATCCCTGCTGAAATTCCTGTTGGATTAAGATGGCTTGGTGATTTAACTGGCTAACACACTTAACACAATTGGGAGATCTTGGTTCAAATCCCAGTCACGTCAACTGATTTTTTCATGATGAATTTCACCCTCTTAGGACTATACGACAATGACCACCACGATAAGAAGAAGCTGCCATTGGCAATAAATAAAAGGACTAACCTTTCATCAACAGATCTCTTCCCAGAGCCGTCATCTCCATCCTCATCGTCACTGATGATCTCACCCTCCTCCCTATCAGTCCTCTCCCTGCCGACCCTGCCAGCTCGCCTCCTCGCCACCCGACGGCCCTTGGAACCCCTGTCCCCCCCATCCCCACTCTCCTTTTCTTCCTCATCTTCGCTCTCGCCACCCATTATGTGAGATGATGGCTGCACCTTTGAGTGGGCGGCTGTGGACCGATCCCTCTCTGCTGACACATCCCTCCGAGATTCGCCTCGGCTTTCAACAGAACAAGAAATGATATCAAAATATGCACTTAGGGAAAAAATTAAAGGATGTGTTCTTCACAGCACCCACTTAAAGTTGAAAAGGGAGAAGTCAACTATGCACATACAAGACTTGACATACATCAAGAGTTTTAAGACATCTTTAGTCAACATCAACATTAGTGGTGGTGTGCATACACAAGGGATTATAATGATTTACGCGTTATTGCCCACAACTCAACTCTGTTCTGCAAGAAGTCTGCTTACACATTTGTAAAATTCCTGTATTAACTAACCATAAATCTAGGACAATTGGTTAGTTTCCCATAGTTTAAAACCACACTAATCTGTTCATACTACATACTCAGTTAATGAGTGTATGTCAATGATTCAAGTAATTTGATTATTATATTTATATTATTGTATGCATTTAATTTGTACTGTTAAAATGGATATTTTGTGACTTGTAACACACATGATACTGATCATGTCTCTAAAGAGCCAACAAGTAAATAAATACATAAACAGTGAAATCTTGAGCTGGTGTCTCCATGTTTTTCGGGCAAAGCTGCGTCGGTGTATCTATACGATGACGTTTCGTAGCCAATGCAGGCCACATCTTCAGATCAAGTCCGAATGCCAAACGGTGAAAGTTGGCCTGTATATATACCGTCCTCAAGGGGGCCTTCCGTTAGTGCAGCCAATCAGCGTTGAGCACCCTTCTTTTGGCGCGTTCCTTCTCAGGAGTCTCTTCCAGGTGTTGTGCTCCAGAGACTCCTGAGAAAGAACGCGCCAAAAGAAGGGTGCTCAACGCTGATTGGCTGCGCTAACGGAAGGCCCCCTTGAGGACAGTATATATACAGGCCAACTTTCACCGTTTGGCATTCGGACTTGATCTGAAGATGTGGCCTGCATTGGCTACGAAACATCATCGTAAAGATACACCGACGCAGCTTTGCCCAAAAAACATGGAGACACCAGCACAACAGCGCTGCGAAAGCCTCAAACAGAAAAGTGAAATCTTGATTTTACGTAGTTGGAGGGACCAAAAACAAGTCAGTATGTTAAATCAAAATATGTAAATCAAAATGCAAGATGTAATAACATATTTTAGGATTCTTCATTGTATTAAACACCAAGCCATGAGTCCTAAAAATTTGTTTTGATGAATGAATTTGATTTTAATTCCCATATTTGACAGCATATAAGATGCACCTTTTTCCCCACAATAATTGCCTGAAAATCACCCCTGGGTCTTATATGCAAAGGCGACTCCACACACAGATCCCTGACGCTTTCTACTGAGGACAAATTTACCCCCGATGGTCTGGACATACAATCAAGCTCTTCCGTAAGTATTATTATTCATTACCGGAATTATTGTTATGAACAGTACTAGGATCGATATATACCATATTTGTCCGAATAAGGCCTCCAACTTTTCAATTCTACTTTTGAAAATGGGTACTTAATTTCTACTCATATTTAATCTCGATCAACAAATTTCCTTCAAATTAATCTTACTTTAATAAAAAATAACATTGGTGTTTTTCTTCAGTGTATCCACAGATATAATGGACGGCAAAATATTAAAGATGCATTTATGTTGTGGGTTGCATAAATTGACTTTTCCACACCATTAAAAGTCTATACATCATTATGATGGAAAATTAAGATTAAAAAAATATTTCATTAATTATTAGAATTATCATGAATTTATTGAATATTGAATATTATCATGAAGCAAAGTAGCTGGTTTATTTTCGACAGGTACCTTAGTTCGAGAGGAAAAATATTTAAGCCACCGCTACATAGCAGGTTGTGTAAGGTCTTAACCGAGTTGACATGCTACTTACTGTAACACCATAACATCAACTTGAAGAAAGATTAACAACATAATAAAAAACTTTTCGTTGATTAACTAAAATATAGTCAGTTTTTACTTGTATGAGTTATATTAGCCGATTACTACCACCTATGTTTCTCTGTTATTTTGGAGCATTATGTACGGAATTGTTGGAGAAATTCCCGAATAGTTTATAATGAGGTGAATTCCAGAAGTTTTCAATTAGAGAATAAAATCAAGAGTTTAACCATTTTACAAGGATTTCGAGGAGGGTGGCCACCCTCACTATGTACAAGACTAAGAAATTGAGTCAAACTCCACACGATTATCTACACAAGTTGACTGTACAAATACATACCTGTAAGATCCCCTCCTATCATCAGCTGGGTCTCTACTAAGCGATGTCATAATAGTAGGGACAACTCCACCTTCAGATCCGATTGTCTCACTTCTCTCCGAGTTTGGGACTTCATTCACTGGTTGAACAATGCCAGAGCTGATGACTGTTGGCGAGGACTGACTTCCCTCTGGTACCTGTCCAACCCCATCATCCCTTGTGTTTTCCTCTTCCCCCTCTGCCACTCCAGGAACAACACGGGGCCCGGAGGGAATGGGTGCCTCGTCGAGGACATCATCATCATCCACCAGTTCACTATGGCCAGCAATGGAACCCACAGGTAGACTGAATGTGAAAAAAAATCCATTAATTTATCCGAAAACAAAAGTATTATTTCATTTATTCAATAACCATGAAAAGTCATTTTTTTAGGCCTTTAATATCAGGAGTTCCTAACAAGAATGGACGAACACACACATTAATTAATTAAATTGTTATGACCTATGAGGTAAAAATATCCCAACCAGGTGATCTCAAATCTGCAATCTTTGGGTTGGTAGGCAAGGACAAAATCCCATGGCTAAGGCAAGCAAATTAACCTAAGAATAGATCGAAACATATAACAGACAAATTGACGGAAAATTAACTAAGTAAGTTACTGACCACATCCCACTTCCCGATGCACTAGCACCTCCTGCCTCAGGACTACTGCTCTCTCCAGGAACCATTCTTCGAAGCCCAGGAGGAGGTCTTTGACTCGACGGAGGATCACATGGGTCCTCATCCTCTTCATCTTCTTCCTCGTCACGCAGCTGGCCAGTTTCCAAATACTGGTTCCTATCACTGGGAAGAGGGGTGTCGTCCGCAGGTCGTCGGGCAGCCATAGGTCGTGGTTGACTGATGGGCTTGGATGAGAGCAAATCAGCAGTTGATTGTTGTTGGGAGATGCTGGAAGGAGACGGTGACGCACGAGACTGGAGATATTTCGGCCTTGGAGCTCGAGCATCATCCCTGGAACCCACCATGTGAGCAGGACGAGATGCACGGCTCGCAGTTGGCCTTGGAGATGGAGCTCCGGCACGTGCCGCCATCCTAGAGTAAGCAAGATATACAATGAGTAAAGTTGGATACCACATCAACTGAGCCTTTCTGAATTCCAACAATATGAATGTGAGTGAGTACCCTGTATTTAACTTGGCTTGGATATAGGAAATGAAAGTTTCCTGAAATAATCAACCCTAAGTTGAAATGCATGCCATTCTGTGAGAATCCCCAAGCCCTTAGCACATCCCCAAGCCCTTGGCATTTAATTCATTGCACTCAGCTACCATTCTAGACTCCAAAATACACACTACTAGGCACTGAGCATTATTAGTATTCCTTGTAAGTGCCATTGTGACAGTTACCACTAAATTTTATGATGGATCTCAAGGATCTATGGATGGATGGATGGATGGATCTATGGATGTGGAGTAGTGATGGCAGTTTGGCAAAAATGAAGATATAGCATGAAATGATATCAAATAAAAAGTGCAGATTCTCAATTTATCATATTTGACAGCATATAAGATGTTTCCCAAAATATTTGCTTATCCACTTGAGACAACAATTTCAGAATTGATCAAAAATCGGCCATGGTTTCATAATTTTATCTGAAATACTTCATGGTTCATACAATACTATCCTAAGTAAAAACTTTAGGAAGTTCCTCTGCAACTGAATAAGTCAATAAAAATACTGAATTCCACCATCTAATATGTAAAAAATATACTGCTTTCACCAACCACAATGTTTTGACTACGCCTTAGCTAATAGAAATAAAATTAATATACAAAATATGCAGAATATTTTGTGAATATATGTTTTAATGATTACTTTTTCAGGTCATAGAAGCTGACTGCAGAGTCCTACCTATTGAGTTAGGAGATTTGGACTTCAATTACTTCAGTAATTTACTAACAACTCAAAACATACAAGTGACTCAATCACTTCTTATTAACAGCTACATATGAATACAGACACTATATTAGGTAGAAGAATACAACTTTCCCATACTTCACCCATCCATTCATTTAACATCATGTAATTACAAGGTTAATTTTCAAAAAAATATAGCATGGAAACGTGTGATTTTGTGGTTTGTATCAAACAGAAAACTCATTTTTCCAAAAGAAGCCAAAATATGAATAAAATGACACTTCAAGTCACCTTAAGGTGGGAACCTCCTTAATACTTTAGAAAAACCATGAAAACCAAGGAGAAAAATCAACAATTATGTAAAATTAACGACATCCTGAGTTTTTTTAACCCGGGAGTCGTCACTGTGGGTCGCTCCGACCCGCACGCAACTATTTATATCTGTCCTGACTGTACAAAATATCGATCGGTCTCCACTTTCCGTGTAGCTTCTTATCTTAACCCCCCCTACCACACCCTGTTGAGTTTCATCAATTTCCGCTCGTTCGATGACCTAGGCGTACATGTGCATGTCACCCTGACCCGCAGCGACCATTAGCGTTTTCAAAAAATGTGCAAGGCTTTTTTATAACTGTGAGCGTAAGTTAGTGTCTATTAGTGTAATGCTGTGTGTTTAATGTGTGTGTATACGTTTTATTGGTCAGGGCTTAATTTAAGTGTTTTTTTTATAAACAGAATTATAAACATGGCAAGCGAACCTAAACCTGGCTCCCATAGGCAAGGAAATTTACTCTTACAAGTTACATGGGAACTAAGAATCGAGAATTACACTCGTCAATGTTTGGTTTTGCCAAAAACTTGACAACACTCATATCTTATGTCCCGAATAAGGGCAAGGTCGTTCCATTGACCTCCACCATGCATCACAGTAAAAGTATTGACAATGCCACAGGAGAACAAAAGAAACCAGAGATAATAACATTTTATAACGTAACAAAAGGAGGAGTTGATGTGGTTGATGAAAAGTATGGCAACTACTCTGTCGCCAGAAAGACAAATCGTTGGCCCCTCACAGCATTTTACCATATTTTAGACATCATAGGACTAAACTCTCTCATCATTTGCTCCTGGAATGACAAAGAAAGAAAACTTGTACTAAGGAATTGGCTCAAAGAGTTGGCTACGGAACTAGTTACACCTCATCTGAGAACTCGTCTTCAAGGACCTCTGTCAAACGCAACCCGTATCAATATTTTGGACATAATAAAAGAAGACATTGTCCCCCCTCCAGTAGACGAAAAAGTCCCAAACAAGAGAAAGCGGAGTGGACTTTGCGACCGTCAAGGCAACAGTTCGGCTCACAACTGTGCGTCATGCAACATCCCTGTCTGTGACAAACACTCCAAGCCCACTTGTCTCAACTGTCTCGACATTTAATAAAGGGTGAGTTTGTTTTATATTATACACATTGGGCTTATACAATATTTTTACATCTGAAAGTTTTGATATGCTTTTATAAAAAATAAATTTGTATATCTAATCAAGTTGTGGGTTTTGTAGGTTCACTCGTGGCCAACATACCTCAACTATACTGAATTTGGGATGCCACTAAACCAAGAACTGGACATTTATAGTGATATAAAATTGTGGAAATATATGTGTTCTTATTGGAAAAAATGTTATGAAGTAATAGTTGGAAGTTTTTTTTAATCTTTGTAATAAACCATGGCTCATTGTTATTAGGTTTTTTTTTAAATTGTGTACATTTTCATGCTTCAATAACTTGAAAATTTTTCCTTATAATAATAAGCCAAATGTTAATTTTTTAATTTTTTATAACCTATACTCAATATTAAAGAGTGAAAAGTTTTTGTAAGTAAGCTAGTTAGACGTAAAATTACTAAAATCTTGTACTTTAACAAAAATCTCATTTTTTGTGATACTTTTTTTTTAATTCTGAAAAAAATACAATGGTAATAAAATATTTTTTTTTAAACACATGGTTTGAGTTTATATACCTTGGAATTGAAATGTGTAAAGTTATAAAAAAACAAAAATGTAAATTAAGCTATAAAACAATTTTTTTTATTGCGGGTCAGGGTGACCCGCGGCGACCACATTAGGCTACATGTTAGGTGCGACTACTCCCGGGTTAAGAGGTAGCAATTTTAAGAAGCTTCACTGGTTTTGAAAGATTCTAGAATGGATGGCCACTCTGATTGCTTACCCACGACTTCTTTGCTGTGCATTTGATCTTGTTTCCTGGCCACCTTCTTCCGATGCTCTCTGCCGAGTCACTCCTGGCTGCCACGGCACAAAAGATGACGAACTTGATGGAACAACATCCACCTTTGGTGGTGCTACCTCAAGATTCTCAGGTTGAGCAATTCCTTGAGTCCAACTGGCATTGGGCTCTCTGTTAGGATGGCGAGTGAACTTTGACGTCGGTTCTTCATCATCCAAGCGCTCCTTGTTGTCCGGCAGAGTTTCCAGATTGACACCATCTTCTGAAAGATCTTTCTTGTGTTGTTCGGCACCTGCTCCAAGAATTAATTCATCCTGCACGACAATGCCCATTGCTTGAGGAGGGGGCACTGGGTCATCTTCTGCTGGAGTCCCTTCACCCATTTCCCTCTTATTACTAATCGAAAAAGATGCTAAGTCATCGGCTAACTGAGCTAAATTATCACTATCCAACTGCTGAGCCCACTGGTTCTCTTGCATGGGCTGGTGCAATGCCTGCGGCTCTTTTTTGGGAGACTTATGCTTTGGTTCAACATTCTGACTTGGGTTCGCTTCGGTATTACTTGGCCTCATGCTATCCACGCTAGCACTTGCAGTTGACTGAGGGGCATCGTCCAAACTACCATGTGAAGTCTCCGGGTTCTGCCACCATTGTTCGTACGAACGATTCTCTTCATTCATTTGATGGCTAACCTCTAAGAGAAGTAGTTCATTGTGATTGGCATCGGTATGCTCCTGTATGCTGAAATCCTGAACCAATTCATTGGAGCTTGCAGGTTCAGATCTACTTGGGTCCATCACTTCCGGGTTTTGGTTGATGTCAGGAGCATTCTGGGTGGGTAAATTCTGATTATGTTTATTATCTAAGAGTAAGGTTTGAGGCTCAATTTTCACTTCAGGATATTGATGCGTGAGTGGCACAGGTTGCTGAGGTTGGTTAGCAATGTCTTCATTTCTCTGAGATAAATTTTCTCGCTGAATGAAGTTTTCTGGTGATCTATCCTTATTTGCATTCAGGGCTTCACTTTCCTTGATTCCCACTTCTTGTTACATGCAATGAGGAAAAAGAAAGAGAAAGTTAACAATAAATTTACTTCTGCATCAACAATTTCAACAATTCAACTATGGCATCTTTCACCATTCTTTCCATTTGAATGACGTTACACTGGCTGAACCAAAACTCAAGAGATTCTCATAAATGGTAAATGTACCAAACAGACCAGCTCCCTTCTACAATTTCCATTTTTTTCTATTAACAACATTGTGGACGAATCACGAGTTCACTCATGTTTTGCGCGCCATCCGTTGCGGATGGATCACAAGATAACTCGTGTTTTCTGCACGCCGTACTTAGATGCCACCTGCTGTAATCTATAGCAACTACATCATCTATTTAGGTATTTACATCAGTAAGAAGTGTATTAAACTCTATTTCTGTCACTTTTATTTGGCTTATTTACTGATTTTGATTGCATTTTGGTATTTCGAAGTGCTACTATTTTTGTCTTCAAGTTCATCGTGCTTTTAAAACTGTCCTCTTCCAGAAGACATAAAGAAATGAAAGAAACTGAAATGCGTTCGGCCGTTTTTGACAGTAATTTGTACGATGTACCTAGTGAGAATGAAGATGTGAATGACTGTATGAATGAATGTTTTGACTGTTTGAGTGACAGTAACATAATTAGACCGGTAAAAAAAGCGTAAGGTGGCAGTGCTTTCTAGTGATTCCATACATCAACACTTGTCACCTATCAACATCATCACAGGCACCTAAGTGATGAAAATTAACAGGCTAGAGTAAGCTTTTGAAAATGAAACTGCAAAACAACTTCAAAACCTAAGTGACATTTTTCATAAGTCCAGAAACAGTATGGAAGAAAAAAAAACAAACTGAAGTAAGAACTTTAAACCGGAGTATCACTAACTTGAGCTGCGTTTCGCACCAGCCCGAGACATTATTTCTGGATTTGCACATCTTCAGTCCAAAACTATTTAACCTAAAAGGGTCATTTCTGCCCTCGGGAACTTTACTGAAACAGATAATTTAATGCCTCCAGCACTCAACCAAAATGGATCATTCCATGCCTCTGGTTCAGAACTAAACGTTAACTTTCGTGCCAGATCTCATCCCTGGTGTTCATGCATCTGATTTTGCATTGCCTCTGGATGTAACAATCTCTCAACTTTCACAGCAAATGAATAGCAGCAGTGAGCTAAAGGTGCACTCTCCATTATTCATTTTTCACAGGGATTCTGTGACAAATACCTATATCACTCTTGCTATTTTCAGGCGTTATCAATCTCATTTTCTCCAACCATGCACATTGCTGCAGTATATAGGGCTCCCTCTGAATGGAAAACTTGGAAAAGAAAATATATCAGACAAACAAGTGAGATCCTTCAATGCAAGCACATGTGAAAGTAAAATATCTAGGACACTATGAAATAATAATCTAGGTTCATAGGACAAGAGATCAAAATCTACCAAAGTAACCTTTTCATAATTTGACATGAAAGAGTATGGGATTCTCAAAAATTATGATTTTTCAAGCTATGATTTTTCCAAAATACCCTGGGAATATAATGTGCCATTACAAAATCCACGGAATATCATGAAGAAATTCCTAAATGCACATTAAAATCGAAGAGAATTCAGAATTAATCTTGGAAGTAGCAATGTCAGGGGATCTTCCTTGCTTCGAAGGAATTTAAAGAGGAATGAATATCCTGAAATTTACAGCAGGATTAGATATCAAAATGCATCGAAGAATTACCATCTCTTTTAGGCTGGACATCTTGCACTGGTGCTTCAATGACCCATCCTCCCCAACTACTATCCCGTTCTATTCTGGGATCATGGATGAGAGGTTGTGAGCTTGGCTCGTCCACATTAGGGGCTTCGGAATGGAGGGGCACATTGTTCGGTGGGGGTTCAGCTGGCGAGACCATTCCTTCATTCATTGATGGTTGATTTGGTCGAAGCATTTGAGTGGGTTCAGCTGGTTGGTCATTTGATTGTTGACTAATCAATGAAGCCGATGTAGTTTGCGGTTCTTCGGCACTGCCTGTAATATTCACAACCATGCTTTAGTAAAAACAAGAGAACAATGAGAGAAAGGTCCAATCAATAAATGAATATAAAGCTGAAAAGGTGTCTCAATGAAATAGATACTTCAAGATGTGTTCGCAATATATTAACCATTCCAGGCAAGGTGTGCAAAGACTGCCATAGTCATTTCCATGCTATTTTTATGATGCATGTAGTGTTTAATAGAAAATTTAGAAAAATTATTGTTCGATCTTGAAGAAAATAGAAAAGTAGTTATTGGTGGTGACTTAAATATTAATTTCATGACAGAAACTCCACAAAAAAGAGTGTCATTAACATGACCAAATCATTTCACTGTTCAACATTAATTGACGAACCTACAAGAGTAACGGAAATTGCTTCAACAATAATTGATAACATCATAAGTAATATTGAGCCTAATAGATGTACTGTGTCGGTTACCAATCCAGGAATCTCTGATCATCATGCTTTGGAAATCGATTTAATAGCTTACCAAAATTTGGCACCTGTAATCAAACACAAAACCTTTAGAAATATCAGTGAATCCAACATTTAAAATTTAAGATTTGAACTGGTAAAATATGATTGGTTTAAAATATTTACTCAGGAAAATTTTGATGAAAGTTTCGAAGCATTTTATTTGCCGTTTACATACTTTTTTTATTGTGAATTCCCCCTGATGAAAATTGTAATTAGTGAAAATAAGAAATGGATCAATGATGAAATTATTAAAATGGCTGAACTGGTGAGGAGTAAATATCAGGAATATGTTAACAATAAAACCCCAGAATCAAGTACAGAGTATAAAAATGCCAAAAAAGCATATAGAAAACTAATCCAGTCGTCAAAGAGGGCTTTTAACGATGGAATCATCAACCAAAGCCAGAATACAGCAAAAGATTCATGGAAATTAATAAGGGACAACAAAAACCTCCGACAAGAACTAGGTATACAAAAAATCACAAATACACTAGGTCACCATATAACCAATCCTTTACAAATAGCAGATGTTTGTAATCCTGCTTCATCAACTCAATTCCAAAAGCATCAAACCACAATGCAAACATCCAAAACATCCCTCCTAGAGCTCCACATTCTTTTTACTTGTCCCCAACAAATGAAAATGAAGTAAGTGACAGTCAAAAAATTAGGGCAGAAGAAATCATATTGTTTTGATGAGATTCCCGGCTGGCTCATATTAAAATGTTTTGACCTAATCAAAGAACCCTTAATTTTCCTATGCAATGAATCTCTATCCAAGGGTATATTTCCACGAATGATAAAGACCTCCAGAATATTGCCAATTCATAAAAAGGACAAAAAAGATACGATTGAAAATTACAGACCTATCGCCATCCAGAGTTCTTTTTCAAAGATATTCGAATCATTATACTGTAAAAGATTAACATCCTTTCGAGAAAATCACTCTCTCTTGTCTCCATATCAATATGGTTTTCGCAAAGGAATGTCCACTGATTTAGCCATTTTCAATGTAATCAATAACATCCTGGATTCCCTAAACAAAAATTATTTTACCCTTGGCCTACATTTTCATTTAACACATGCATTTGAGATGGTAGATAACTGTTTATTGATCAGAAAATTAGAATCACTGGGAATACGCAGGATTCCCTTAGACTGGATCAAATCATACTTGTCGAACCGAAAGCAATATGTTTCATTAGGCCAAGCAAAATTTACCATTCAATAAAATAACGTAGGAGTTCCTCAGGGCTCAATTCTTGGCCCAATCCTTTTCATTATATTCATAAATGACCTTGCCAATAAGCAAATTGAGCAGGTACAATCATCAATCTTTGCTGATGACACAAACTTTATCGTGTCAGGTATTTCAAAAAATAGCTCTCTTGATCTAGCTAAGCTGGTTGTACAGGATGTCACCAAATGGTGTGAAAATAATACTCTGAAGATAAATGTAGGTAAATCTGTCATGATTAATTTCTCAACCACCCAAAGGCATCCAACAGAAAGTATGCTAGTGAGAATAAATGACAAATCAATGCAACAAGTAAATTCAGTTAGATTTTTAGGTCTTCATATTGACAGTCAGATAACTTGGAATAATCACATTAGTATTTTGATAGGAAAACTGACTTCCAATTGCTATCTCCTTAGACAACTTAGAGGTAAAGTAAGTATGAAAATTTTGAAAACAGCCTACTACGCCTTATTCCAATCAAGAATAACATATGGCTTAATTTTCTGGGGCAATAGCAGCCATAGTAAATATGTTCTTCTCTTACAGAAAAGAGCAGTTAGATTTTTGACAAATGACACCTCTATTCATAAATTAGGTATTTTGCCACCACCTTGCTTGTACAAAGAACAACTTGTAATGTTTGCCAAAAAACATATGCATCTATTTTGTAGAAACTGTAATGTACACAATTATGACACAAAGTGTAAAACCAATATATATATGCCACAGAGTCACATCAACATACACCTTGAGGGCTCATACAAAATGGCCTTGAAATGCTATAACAAACTTCCGGAGAATATAAAATGCCTAGATAAATTAAACCAATTTAAAAATTAAGTGCATTCATTGTTGATGGAGAGCTATTACGAGGTGTATGAATTCTTAACAACAACTTTGTAATTGTTAGTGTTAAAGAATATAGAAATGAGTATGAATATGGCAGTGGTAGTTGGTGTAAAAATGTGTTTTGTAAGATTGATGTTTATACTAAGGAACAGAAGATAGAATTTCAGGAGTGGAAATTTAAAATATTTTGGATTTATACTACATATCTTGTATTGTAATTTTATTGTTTAATATTGTAAGCTAACGGTATTATACCAATGTTCATACCAGACTTGCCCTAAATCTACTTTAGTAAATCTGTGGGGCCAATAAAAAATAATTTTTTTTTAATCATCACACATATTAATTTATTCGGTTATGCTTAATTTTTCAAATATTAGGAATACAATACCTTCATGGTACAGTTCTGTTCAAAAAAATCTTACCGCTGAATATTTCTAAGTCCGATTTTTAAGACTAAGTGGCAACATGGCAGAACCATGGCCCCCTCAGAGAGCATTAACCTCTCCAAGCGGCCCTTCCTGCCCGTAACTGGGCGGGTTGAACCACCCCCAGATGGAAAATTTTGACCAGCGAAAAGGATTATTTTCGAGGGGAGGGCTAGGGTTTCTTTTGCTGTGATGTGTGAGTAAGAAGGAAGACGGAGATCTGTGAAGTTCAGGCGCGCCAAGATCCCTCGCACACGACAGATGCAAGCAGCCAAAACAAAAGCCAATCTTAGGTCTCAATCACCGGAGTTATTTTCGTTTCTTATGAGCATTTTAATTTATACGCGTATTCATTAATGTAAAAAAATTCAAATTTTTGACACATTTTCGTTACCTGGAAGTCCTTGTGATATCGCAATCTATATTATATTTGAAATGGTGATATATATTGTGGATCGAAACTTGATCACTCAATTTTGCTCTGAAGTAACAGATAATGTCAGGCTCGAATTTGAGCGCACAACTGTCCTTGCAAAGCATTAAGGGAAAACATTTTCTATGGACGATGTATTTCTGCGCAAAAAATTGTTTAATTTTAAAACGATGAGCTTTTAATTTCAAATTCTTTTAGCAAATAATTTCGTGATAATTCGCGGCTCAGAAAGAAGGACGTGTAGATTGAAAAATGCACCTTTCGCACTCATGTCATCCTTCTTGTGAATTCAGTCGTTTTATTATCCAATGCAGAACTTCAAATACGCGTATATTATGCGTTCACTAATGACATTATACCGTATACGAATGACTTGAGCGGGCTGATCTTAGTGGTTGTATCAGGTTCAATTCGTCACCCTCTTGCTTCACCGCCATTACTGCGTTTTCTATTCGCCATAGGTCAGATTTTTCTCATGCGAGATTCATAGAAAAACATTCGAAATAGCACTTTATACTATGCGTTTTGTGGCTTTTTTCCTAACCTTATTACCTAAGCAGCACATATTTTATGACGAAGTATAGAAAATTGAACCAATGTCCTGTAAAACGTGCAGAATTAATTACGACGTTTTGAAAGTAATAGGAGTTTTGATACCGCAAGGACTCCCAGACAAAGAAAATATAAATGCTATATATTTTTGATCAACCTGTTGTAAGCTAATAACGATAATTAATACGAGTAGGAAACTAATAAAAAATGAAACGAGTAAGGGGGATATTAGCCAATGAAGTGGGCGTTTCGTTTCCGCACTTCCCAGCTGCTGTGAACGAGAGATCATGTAAGTTTTCACATGTATGGGCCGCTTCCAAGCATCCACATAATGTGCGGATATAGGTTGACCAACCACAACGTTGCTTCTTCGCTCATAGTAGAATAAGAAGCCGCTGCTCCCTTCCATTGTCACTTTTTGGCAGTTTCGGGCCTTTCTTCAAGCGAGGGTGATGGAAGGGGCTTCCTTTGGTAAGGAATGTTTATTGCTCTCTCAGGAAAGATTAGAAGGACCAAAGGGGTGGTGCCTCTATGCAAAGATCTTCGCTAATACAGTTAACTCACTAACTGAGTAGCAAAGATTATACACACAGAACGGAGTAGATTGAAAGAGGCATTTGAGAGGGATGAAAGAAGAAATTATTTGCATCATGTTACTTTAATGGTAACAAGGAAATTTAATCCATATCCAACGCGAAACAATAATTGAGTACTGGCTGAAGTTCATGATTGAGTGGATTGAAAGTTTATTCTTCCTAGGCATCCCAATATTGGAATAAAATAGTATCGAGCTACTTACATCCGAAGATATTTAAGTGGATACGGCTTCCCTTGCCTCTCGAGAAAAACATGGAAAATCAAAAAAGCGCAGACATATAGTTCCAAGCATAGCGAAAGAACTTGATATGATATTGGATACTTTAGAAAGCTCACTACTTTAAAATTATAACATTAATTAGTAATAGTTTGCGCATAAATACATCACCCCTGAAATTCTCTTTCCCAGAATACTTTGCGAAGATAGGTTTGCGCTAAAATTTGAGCCTGACATTATGGGTTACTACAGAGCGAATTTGAGTGATCCAGTTTTAAATCCCTTATCCAAACTATTATTCTTTTATTGTTAATATCGCACATTCTTGTAGCTAGTTGTGTATTGTAATTCCACCCACAGCAAATTTATCTACGCACCTAATTAAATCAAAGAAAAAGTTGTAAGCGCTCTTCTGAAAGACGCATGTGTTTCCTGGCTTACTTTCGGAAAGAATTAGCAGCCATAAGGAAAAATTAAACAAAATTCCGAAAAGTAAATGACTAAAAACAATTTACGAAAGTTCAAATACAAAAGGGATTGCACTGCCACAAATATATGAGACAACACAATTAAGTCGAAATTGCGATAATTATTAACGTTAATGAAAACGCTCGCAAATTGAAATAAATTTAAACAATAAAAACGAAACCATATCATTTCCAAGATGCCATAATTAATTCTTGTCATTTTACCCAATATAGGTTCAGTTTTTTCCTTGCAATCATTTACTGTTTCTGGAATTAAGTTTGGGGAAATTTACTCAGGCAGTGTTAGTATTCATTATTTGATGCATTTTTTGCCATCCTTTTTTAACTTATTTCATGCTGTTAGTTGTGATTATTCAATGTATTGTTCTATAAAAATTACGTATGCTATAAGGAAATGGGGTATTGTGAAGGCAGGCTGGCACATTTCACTGCGCGCGTGCGCATCTTCCTATGTCTTTTCAGCTGATGCTGGTTGTTGACGGCGGTTGGATATGGGACGGTGGTTCGGGCGACTTTAACGTTTAGGACGTTTCCTTTATTTATTTTTTTAAGTCGTGACCTTTTTACTGCAGAAAGTGGTTAGTTGATATAAAAAGGTGGGTAAAACTGGCGCAGACCAATCAAGTAAATGCTGAATCCGTATGACGATTCGTCAGTGCGTAGCAACCATCCATTTTTATTCAGTTAGTAATAGTTGAATGAAGGCAGGCTTTGAGCTTATTTCCTAGCTGGTTTCCACGGCATTCCAGCATTATATTAAATGGCATTGGTCTATTTGCATCCTAAGAAAATTGACATGCATACTGATTCTTATTTATTATCGATGGAAAAAATTCAAACCAAAGAAGCGCAGCCATATAATTCCAGACAGCGATTGCGAAAATACGTCAAACTTTTGACAAGTTTCTACGTCAATGAATACGCGTATAAATGAAAAATACTTATAAGAAACTAAAGGAGCTCCGGGGACACGATTCGATCTCTTCGAGCGACGATTCGCGGTAATAGCCTTTTCTGGAGGAAAAATAATGGAAGATATGTCATTTGCAGCGGAATTATTCCCCGTACTCTGATAAAGACTTTCAATGGATATTTGAGTCCTGGCTTCTACATGGTAGCTTTCTATTACGAGAGATATCTGGTGACTTTGGCCGACACACCGATCGTTCATCTACTCATTTTCGCTCACACCTAACCAAACGGGAGTCCGAAATCCAACCCATCTCCTCAGAAATCCCTTAGCAGGTTAAAATCGTCATTCGGGTGGAGGTTCCCTCTCGGCAAGCGAGTTCGGAAGGAGGGCCGCCGTTCACTCGGAGAGTTTATTGCTCCCCCGCACATCTCCCTTTTCTTCTTACTCACACATCACAAAAAAGAAACCTTACCCCTCCCCTCGGAAATAATCCTTTTCCCAGGTCAAAATTTTCCTTCCATGGATGGTTCAACCCCCCCAGCTACGAGGAGGGAGGGCTCTTGTTCCGCTTGGAAAGTTTGTTGTTCTCCGTCACAGGGGGGCGTGGTTCAGCCACGATGCCAAATCATCAAAAACTGGGGACTTAGAAATTTTCGGTGGTAAGATTTTTTTGAACAGAACTGTACATTGAATGGTGATAAATAGGGATAGGAATTTTTTGGTGGTTTGAGAAGGAGAAAAGCAGTACTTTGAAATAAGGAATTCGGTACCACAAATTGATGTATTTACACATAAAATAGGTCAATTATTTCAAAGTCTTGAAAAGGGTCACTTATACTATAGTTTAACCCAATATGATCTGGGTTATTATGCGACACTGGAGTATGTTGTACCTAACTACCACTCATAGGAAATCTTTGTCTAAATCCGCAAAATTTGTGATTGCAAAATTTTCCCATCCCTAGTGATAAATAATGAATTCAAAATGCATTAAAAGTGTATTTTGAAAGAAATGAAAACTGAAAACTTTATAAATAAAACAAATGCATAAAATAGTCAACCGACTATCAGCTAGTGTCATTTTTTATTCAAACTCCCATGGCTAGATCAACCCACTGGCAGCAAATGGGCTTAATATTATTCTTGCTAAATTCTTGTTGAAGAAACTCACAACAAATTTTTTGTTTTTTTTAGTATAAAATGCATTGTGTTATTACATTTAATATGCTCGATGTCATTTTTCTCAGAATGAGATAAAAATATTATAAAGACATTTATATTACATTACACACCTCTCTCCCCCTCAAATTCCTAGAATATATATACACCACCTAAAATATATATTCATGCCTCAAAAAACCTTTATACCTGATGATGACTTAAGAACGTTCAACATCAAATTTGCAAAAAAAGGCAATCTAGTTTCTTTTTGATGTTGGGGAAAGCTTAATACATTGAGTGCAGGTGTCACTCATGAGTGATGCACACAGCACAAGTGGCTGGAAGGTGCCTCACATGAGTGACAGCAATTAATTATTTAAATATCTGATTTGAAAATTTTAGGAACTGAGAAATGACAACAATATATTACATCCACTCAATATGTTAAACATTTTATAATAAAGTTGAACTATTCTGAGTACCTGGAAATGAATGTATTACTGTAAATAAAATGGCAGCTGACTGAGCAAGATGGACAGCTGTAATCCCTTTGGTCCAGGGCCAATGGTACCACCGACACCTATCGCATTTAAGGTCAAGTGGAGGGCTACGGCCTAAAACCTTGGGATCTGGCACTAGGTACAAGTCTTGAGGCAAGCTAGAAGGTTCGTTGAAGGACCAAACTCTGGTTATGCATAAAAGCTTCCATCAATGGATAGAAGCAAACTGAGAACGATAGTGGGGCTGTTAACTGGGAACTTCCAAGTGAAGATGCAGTTTCACACCAAGAGAATTACAGATACATTGGTTGTAGATGGTGCAAAGAAAATTAGGAAACCATATCCCACCTACTGTGCCAATGACAGGACTTGAAATCACTACCTGAATGTACCCTTTCCTTTGGGTAGTTAGAGTGAGATTTTTCTCTAGTTAAAATGAAGATAGTACAGTAGAAACTCGATAATACAAAGTCGAAAGTCAAGCGAGATTGAAATATTGGTACTACATACTTTTGAGTTCGGTATTTTTGAACTGTCTTAATAAATCTAAAATAAAAATATTTATTTTTGTTTCTCCTAGCTTTTGTAGTCTTTGGTTATGCTTTATAATGATTTTTGGTCATAATTTGTGCAAGCATTCATTAAAAATGCTTTTGTAACATAAACTTTACATAAAGGATTGTAAATTAACTATCATCATGTAGTTCCCCATTACAAATGATTTAAAGTGGGAGATCAAAGTGTGCCAAAATTTCCATCTAGTTTAAAAAACATAGTTTATAAATCAAAAGTTGTGCATTTTCCGATAAGAATTCAATTTTCTTAATCCACGGTCAGTACAAATAAGCAACCAATATGGACGTTTAAGATAGGCATTTGTTTCTAACATCTACGCATTTACGACAGTAGCCACGCTTCAAGTCTTGATCGCTCGGTCACAGGTAAATAGAGCAAGCCCATTTCCATATTTTAAAAACCATTCATTATTTGTTGTGTCTTCCTTATCGTCAGCTGAATTATTCGAACTTGGGAGGAAATATTATTTTGTTCCAATTACTACTTGCGTGATGACAAATGTGGCATGATTTAGCATATTTTCCATATCACTATGTAAGTACGGGATATACTAAATTTTTTGCTCTAAATGGCAAGATTTTTTGGACTTGTGGAATAATAATGTGGAGGTCGTAGAGAATGATACTGAAGAGAATAGTACCTCCTGAAGAGAAGAGTAATAGTTAACAGTTTGTGGAGATAAATTATGCTACCTAATTATATCAACCCTTTAGTTTATGAGGACGACTATTCACCTACCAGCCTTGCCTGAAAATGCCTTGCCTTTCAATGATGGCAAATTGCCAGTTCAGTTCTTATCAATATTTAATCACTCATTGAAATTTGTAAATGAATCATAAACTCATTCCCAAGTCTTTTTTCACTTTGATGATTTGTGCTTATTGTTCAGTTCTGCAAAATATTATTATTGAAGTACAAAATAAAATGATTATATTTTACCTTTCTATGCATAATCTTTTTACCATCATTTCGCATCGTGGGTGTTGGGAGATGTGTTCACCACCATTTCATCTAATGATCTTATTTAACTACTTCAATAAGCTAAAACAGAGAAGCTGATGTAATATGATTGTACTACAACTTCATGCTGAAACTATGAAAATCTTCTCTCTCAATCACAATGCAGCCTTTTATATTTGTCAACACAGTGACACATAAAACACAAACACAAAACAAAATTAACAGCTGTGGCGTAACTTTTGGAATTCACTCAAGAGGATCCAAAACTTCACCTGAAGATGTCACAATGTGACAAAACGTGGGTCGTAACAAATAAAATCAATGTGGATAACATAATTTCTCTTTTCATTCCCATGAAAACAAAAGAGTTCTCTAGCATTTCTCTGGCTGGAAACTTGCTCCTGTTGCAGGGATAATACTCACGCCAATGTTGAGCATTCCATCAAAATAAAACCTGATTCACTAGATCATTTCTCTTGGGCAAATCAGGGATAGCAGTGCTGATAGCCTAAATGATGGATCAAGGCGACCTTGGTTATGCAACGAATTAACTGGTGGTAATTCATGGATGAATGTGTGTTCCAGCAAAAATTCATGGTGTAACATCTTCAAATTAACTTAAAGTGAAGGCTTCTGCGGTGGTTAAGTGAAGATTTTGGTATTTCCGGTTTACTCCCAGGATTATCCATATTTCATAGGACAATATTTTGCAGAATTTACAGTCAGCTTCTTCAGGTCTAAGCATACAAACGGTCTTTACCCGTCTTATAAATTATAATATTCTAGTGTTGAGTCCCCCCCTGATTTGCTCTGTTGTATTCAAAGTTGACAAAAAAAACCTTCTCCAAGCTCAAATACCACCAATCGGGAAGAGGGCTTTACCCTTACGAATTCTTGGAAACTGATTATTTTTTAAACTTGAAAACAACATAGCCAATCTGGATGACAACTCAACAACAGAATATATGTGTTCAGAGAAAACTGCTAAGGCACTTTGACCTGAAGAAGCCGACTATAACACTGCCAAAATATAATCTCATAAAATGCAGTATATCCTCGATTGACGTTGTTTCGATTTGCATCTGATTTGATGCTACGTCTATGCTGGCAAGAGCTGTCGGGAAATTTTCCGAACAATTCATGCAAATTCACAAAATATGAAAATATCTGCAGAATGTATGATGCCAAAGAGTTCTGCACAAATAATGAAGCGAAGGGATAAACTCATGGAGGAAATGCAGGCCCTTCTCATGATACGGATGGAAGACAAAAATCAGCTATCTATTCCAATAAGTTTGATGGTAATTCAGGAAAAGACAAAATCAATATGGAAGGACTTAAGAGAAAAATAAGTGTTAAGAAAGGAGAAGAGAGGGAGGAAGAGGGAATGAGTGAGTACACCTTCAAAACAAGTCATGGGTGGTTTGCATGTTTTGAGTTATTATTAGCAAGCTTCACCTTGTGTTTGATGAATTTGACCTCATTTTAAAGAAAAAACCTTCATATTTCCAGTGATATAAAACTTTAACCTCTTGTTGAACTAATTTTCGAGAAATTCGCCTCAGAATATAAGCTGTTTAACATGGGATAGATTATGGCCGTGCACTTCAGAGGGAGAATATTAAAATATTGGGAATTTCTTACACCTAGATTTCATAAAAAAAAACATTGTACGTTGTATGTTTTCTCAACTACATATTTATAAAAATTAATCAATTACTCACTGCAGTAATTTTTACAGAATGCAAAAAAAACCATCTGTTGTGAAGGTGTTTCCAACGTACGTCGTGAAAAAATGAGTCAAGTTAGCGACTTATGTAGATATATTTATTTAATTACTGAGATTTTCGGTCATATTGAACTATATTCTTGCACCATTAATATTACAATATTTACTTCGTACTTCTTACAGATACTGAAATTAGAAAATAAAACCCAAGTATGGTCTCCATTATGACTTAAGGAAATATCACACTCAAACTACCAAAGCGATGAAAGAGTCTACGTAATATCAAAGTTACCAGTGAGGCAGCAAGTGCAGACAGTACAGTAGAACCATACCCAGAAAACAAGATGAAATAATAGAAAAAGGTAGTTTTGCCTCACGGTTTAAATATTTCACATTGAAGAAACGGGTATATACTGGAAGAGAATGGCCGCTCGAGCATAAATTGCGAAAGAGGCGAGGACCACTCCTGGCTTCAAAGTGTCCAAGAATCACCCCACACTACTCCTATGTGCAAATTCTGAGGGTGACGTAATATTAAAATCCTTGATAATATACCAGATAGAAAATCCCAGAACTTTAAGAAATCGATCAAAGACTGACCATCCTGTGATATGGAGGAAATCTCCCAAGCTTAGATGATGGCATTGGTTTTTCAGGAATGGGAACCTTTGGTGAAAACTGTGGCTTAACACATTTCTGAAAAACTACTGAGAAAGAAATACAACTTAGGTGAAAAATTACAGCAAAGAAAATGGTCTATAAACAAGGCTAATTTTAGATAATGCCCCATGTGTCATCCAGTGAATGTTGATGATTTCACGGAATATTATGAAACAGTATTCTTTCCATCAAACCCAACTTTACTGATCCAACCCATGGACTGAGATGTCATAGGAAAGTTTGAAGTTTATTACGTTCGTCCAGCGATGAATAAAATAATAAAAAACCAGTAGTAAGATTTTAATTCTTAAATTTTGGAAAGAGTACAACATCAGCAAAACCGTGGACAACATTAATATTTGGTTGGTGCTTCATGGTATGAGGTGACTCAATCAACACCAAATGGTTGTTGGAAAAACATTTGGTCAGAATGCTTCCAAGATGCACATGAAAAAGAAATCCAACAGCAAATTGTTTAACTGGCAAAGAAATTTGGATTCGATGGAGTTTGACGAAGATGTAGTCAAAACATTGATCAACATTGTAGATTGAAAAACCGCTGCTCTTAAGGGACCACCCGAGAAAGAGTTGACCTAAAACCAGCCTTCAGCCTAATTGAAGTAGGAGTAAACATTTTGACCGAGGTTGATTCCAGTTTGGAGAGAATCATAAAAAGTTCCAATCAATCATATCGAAGACGCATTGGCCTGCTGAAGGGAAATTTACTGTACAAAAAAGATTAAGCCCAATCAATATGTCCTTCATTCCTATTTTGCAACAACAAAATAAAGGGGCTGAGCAAATGAGCATTGAGAGTAGCCAATTTTCTTGTCATGAACATGCATTAGAATAATTATGTGACTATTTCTCCTCCTTTGGCCATAATTTTATCAGATTGTTTCCCTAAAAAAGGTATAGTTACAGCTACTTGACAGACATCCCAGAACAATTAACATTGGTTATAAAACATCATCTTTATGAAAGTGCGTAAGTTTAAGAGCAAATAAATACATATTCATCATTTGTGTAATCATGATTTATTCTTGCCAAAATATTTTACTACCATCAACAGGGCATCTTTTTCTCCAGTGACTACGTCAATGAATATTTATTTCCACCTTATCAGTGTTTATCGTGACTTGTAATTTACATATTTTGTAGTATGCATTTTTCGAGACAAACCACCGCTCGAGAAGTTCATGGCTGTAGTCGGCAGCAGAAGCAAGAGGATGGTAGACGGGAAAGTTGATGGCAAATGATGTGCGCAGTAACTTAGTTATGGTTCATACGAGTTCATCATCGACAAAGTATGTGTTCCTTCTCCCTACATCTCCTCTAGTGCTAAAATTCTTGCATTTATCCCCATTTCCAAACACTGCAACCTTTGAGCAGCCTCGTTTTGAGGACAGTCCTCTTCCTCCTTTCGAGATTCTCTCATACTACCATGTTCTGCTGCAGTAAATTTTGTGTAACCATGGTAACCACTATTTGAATTTATCATAATGTGCTGCCCCCTTTCAAGATTGTGGTCGAACTTCATTTGCTTAGCATGAAATTATAAAATCATCAACATTTATGGATGATCTTCCCTGATAATTGTGGATTCAGTTGGCCATGCCACATCATAAATTTTAAAAACAACGTTCGATAAAGTTTGGCAAATAAATAAGAGCAGTTACTGTTATGGAATAGAATGTTAAATGTGTGAGCCACTTACATTGCTGTTCAACCGAAACACAAAACCAAAGGTTTTTGCAATTTTGAAAAAAGCATAACGGAGAGTAATATTTTTTTTTAAATAGTTGAGAAAGTATTCAAAATACACCACGTTTAATTTCTGACATGACCTATGTGTCAGAACTTCATTTTTAAATTAAGTCACTCTGGAGCACATAGCCATACCACATCCCAAGGAGATTGGCAGGTATTTTTTGGCAAATATCTTGTAAAGCAGCATGGTAAGTGACTGTTATTTTGGTATGGAATGCAATATGAGATATTTTTCATCATACTAAGGCCAAATTAATTGAATTTTATGTGAAGTGATATCTCGCTCCAACTACCTCAACCGAAAGGATATTAAGGATTTACCTATTGGAGACATACTCACAGACATCCTCACCTTTATGAAGGCTATTGGTCTCCAGGTGTAAAAACCCTTCAAGGGGGAAGGCACAATAGACCAACAGGTCCAAGTTCCTAAGGACACAGACCAAGGAACACCACCAACACCATCTACATATCTACGTATTTATCGATCATCTCATACAAGTGATGCTACTCTCATCAAATCAATGAGTTATTGAAATTTCAATACATAGATATCTATTATTTAGTATGGCAATTAGTAGTGTACAGTCATGCCATTCAGTAGAGAATTATATAATACATATGTATAGCAATTAGCCAGTTAATTCATGGATACCAACTGCTTTACAGGGCTAGCAATGGAATGTACTATCTAACAAAATATCAAAGGAAGTAGTATTACCTCATAAAATACAGTGTGTCCTCGTTTAACGTAGTTAACTCGTTCCTGAAAAATTAGACGTTAAGCGAAACAACGTTAAACGATGCAGTATTTTCCATAAGAAACTATGTAAAAAATTAAAATCGGTTCCAAACTTAAAAATTCTTCATTTCATAACAATAACGATTTCCGCACAGCACAGCGATAAAAGGTTGAATATATATTGCAATATTGATTGAAACGTTCAAACTAATTTTCTAAAACAATTAAATGGTGAAACTTTGATATTTCCACTCACAAAAGAAATTTTGGAATTATTCTCTATCATGGTATCATGAAAACTACAGTTGATAGGAAATTACTATTGATATTTAAAAATACAGGGGACCTGGTTGAAAGGCGTTATCAATGGATTAATGCACAAAAATTGCCAATTTCCTTAAATATTTATGTTTTTATGGACTACTTCGAGTCATCCACCGCCGATTTACGGCGTATTTTAATTAGGCGGGCAGTCATACAGATGGCACCACTAGTCAGAGAGCTTCATATCTTAGATGAAACTAACGGAAAAAGCATTTTGAAAACAATAAGCACCAGGTTTCCCTCCTATATTTCTGATATTTAGTGCTGTTAGCACCGGCTTCCCTCTGAGTAAATAGAAAATGTTGTCCTTCACTGCGGGAGCGTGCGCATGCGAATGCAGCGAAGGGTAAAAATTTCGCTCGCTGCGATCGCGTAGACGTAGGAAATCAATTAAAATAGTGAGTGAAGCAGGGAAGCTCGCTGCTGTGTACAAAATTTTTGTTATTTCGTAACAATTTTTTAGGAACAGTATCACCCTCGACGATTTACTGCATCATGGAAAACTTCCTCTCACACACTAATTCAACACGAAAAACATGTCATCGATTCACCTCAAACAGCAGTGAATCAACTTTTTCTACCTCATGGCGGCATGGGATTTTCAGGTATTTTTTCCCGTAGATATCTTCCCCTGGATCTACCATTTAGGCATGGTATTATTAATACCATGCCATTCAAGATGGAACACTAACATTGGTTCAGGCGTGGGAATGTGTAATGGGAGATCGTGGTAGCCTCTTTCCCTCGGTCGAAGAAGTACCATTCAGCACCGTCGGATGGCGCCACTAGTACTCAACTAGTTCGTATTTTTGCCGCAGAGGTGACTCTGCATGCGGGGGAGCGGTAATTTTGAATCGTTATCTCGCATATATGGATATATCTTCTTTTTATTTTCCTGTCAGACATATTTTACCTTGACATAACAAATATTGTTTCAGTTTCCACCGTAGACACGATTTAGGATATATTTAAAACAATGATAAGCTATTTTAAAACCCTGTCTACATGGTTTTACATAGTCGCGAAGGGTTTTTGGAAGCACGACAGGCAGTTTTCAGACCACAATCATAACGTTTGCTACTGTTAAGCAACGTGAGATCTTTCTCGTGCCATTGAATTCTCAGTTGTGATAAACGCATCGACATTGTATCGTGCAAATCCTGCGGTTATTGTGAAACGATATTCAAGGGAACAGAAAAAATTCTCATTCCCCGTCCCAGCGCATTTGGAGAGTAAAATACATTTATGGGAGGTACTGATTGAATGGATCAGAACAAACTACAAACAGGATGAGCATTAGGAGTAATGTGGCGGCCTCTTTACGTGAAAGATCGACGCTGTCACGACCAATGCATGGATCCTAACCAAAAATGCTGGAAGTAAAATGTCTCAGCTAGAATTAAGAAGAAAATTTTTTTAGAAATACCTTACAAGGTACCAAAACGCTCCTCAGAGAAGTGAAAGAAAGCCAGTTACTAACAGTTAAATCCAAAGCCATGTTGTAGTCAGACTGCGATTGGATGGTCTAAACCATTTAGTCCATCGATGAGGGAGTGGAATATGACGAAGGTCTGCGTTATGTGGTTCCTCCATGTGCACAGAATGTGTTAAAAAATAACACCACGATAAGAGATGGTTAGTAATTTAGAAACTTTTTCAATTTGTTTCCTATGCTATTTTAAAACTTGTATTGTGCTTAATTGCTTTTATAATTTCACTATGTCCCGAAGTGTTTTCCAAATTCTGTTGCTTCGTAACGCGCACCAAGTTTTATCGAGTATTCTCTTCCATTTTGATAAGTTCTAATTGAATTAAATATTAAAATATTTTTTTGAATTTGTTTGAAAGCAAATAATTAAAAATTAATTTATCACTTTTAAACAATAATTATATTACTATAGATGTTTTTACGTAAGATGAATCAACCTGAAGACAATAAAACAAAACTTTTTCATTTGGAAAAAAATTGACCCCACAACCGCCTAGCGTGACCATATGGTCACGCCCCATAACTCTGTCGTTTTGAATCCTATGTAGCTAAAACTGTGTGATAATTAGGTGCTCTTAATACTCATATGTAAAAATCAAGAAGATTGGACAAAAAAAATTTCCTCGGCATTAAAGGGTTAAATAACTGCTGGTGCTATCCAACGCTGCTGAATGGTACTTCTTCAACCGTGGGGAAGAGACCACAACGATCTCCCATTACATATGCTGCCGCAAGGTTAAATATGTCTGACAGGAAAGAAAAAATAAGATATATCCATATATGCGAGATATCGATTCAAAATAACCGCTCCCCCCATGCAGAGTCACCTCTACGGCAAAAATACGAACTAGTTGAGTACTAGTGGCGCCATCCGACGGTGTTGAACGGTACTTCTTAAAACGTGGAGAACAGCCTACAACGATTTTAACACGCTCATTCCTCCCCCTGCATTGGTTTGAGTTTTAAATCACCCGATGCATTGCCCCCCAATTACAGCGTAGTAAATAATAAGAAAATATAACAGTTATGAAACAAATAACGCATTTATTATTCGCTCAGGTGAACCTTTTACACACGCTATGGGGAGTTAATGCCAAACTTTTCCGCTGAATGGAAATTACGCATCAGATGTGCCAAAGTCTTATTCGTTATTCAATTTTTTTTGTTGCGCAAAATTTGAACAACGTTATCGTGAAGCACTGACGACGTTGAACGATTAAGGGTTTTAATTGTTGGACAAGGTTATTGGGAAACAATGTCAAACGGGACAACGTTAAACGAGGACACACTGTATCATAAGAAATTCAAGCAGAAAATGCAATAAAGTTTAATATTTAAATACACATCTATGTTCCTAAACCAAATTTTACCTTCGTACCTTTACCAAATAGTAAGCAATATTCTCCATAATTTAAGGACAAATATGCACCAGGATTACACATTTTCTAAATATGTATGTACAATATTCAACTGACCCAACCCCGTTGAGTGCGTGTTAAATTGAGGCAGTGAATGTGTTAAGCAAACATCCCAGGGACAAAATTTCACTCACGTCTTTAATAAAATAGCAGATTGGTCAAAACATTTTCTACTCCTGTCACAAGCGAAGCACTTTCGTTAAATATTTAAGCAAATATACAGTAGTGGAATCTACTACCATCTGTCGCTGAAATGCCCACACATTACAGAGAAAAATAGTAAACTTCATTTATAAATCAAATTAATCAATTGTGGTGATACTTGGTTGAAATTGAAGATAGAATTCATTATGACAAAAACAGTACAGATTCCACAATTTATTTTAATGCTGTTGACCGGTTTCAACGTCTAAAGCATCATTTACAATAAAAACAGTTTTACAAGAAAAACAAAAGTTTTTCTTGTAAATGACGCCTTAGACGTTGAAACCGGTCGACAGCATTAAAATAATAGTGGAATCTGTACTGTGTTTTTGTGATAGTGAATTCATTTACAAACATTGTATCAGAAAGCCAGTAGCTAACAATGGAACTACTGATTGCATTACTGCCTTCAGCAACGGAAGAATTGATGATCATTTCCGAGGAAAAAAAGAGGCCAAAGAAAAGACTACTATGAACCAATGAGTGCTTACAGTATTGCAGGGACTACATAAACTCTTGTGATGATCCACAGCTTCAAGTAAGACAATTACCTGGTCTCTGCTTCACCCTTTTACTATATTTTGTGTACGATAATTTTTAAACTTTCAGTGCAAATTGCCAAAACCAGGACAAATACCCATCAACCTCAGATTCATCATTTTTTGAGATTTTAACAAGTTATGGCAGCGAGCAAAGTTTTGAACGTATCTCTTCCGTGAATGGCTTTTTGTAAAATAAATGTTTTATCCACCTCTATCCTGATGATAAAAATTTGCTCAACGATTATAAGGGAATTCAATCAAATTCAACTTTATTTAAATTCGGTCCATTACGTAGCTCTATAAACATATTTGATCAATTTTTATCAAAGATTTTGACCATGGGACATAGGCTTCTATTAAGCTTAATATTGCAAATGAATTTACCTTGGACAAGCCTCTGCTGAGGGGGGCCGGGAGTTGGAACGGGCGTAGGAACTGAGGTGGGGGTGTCAGCGCCAGGAATTGTCCAGTCCCAAGCCTCTTCATTCCCACCCCACTCCCCTGCATTTTGCTGCTGGTCGTCGACACCCCAGTTCCACAAATCTCCAGATCCATTACCGTTTCCCGATCCCGACATGGTCCCAACATTATTTTGATTCCCTGCATTAAACCACAAATTTGAATTGAAGACTAGTTCATCACAAAACAAGGTGAAGTTGCAAATCAGCAAAAATTACAAATTTACACTAAATGATGCAGATAATCACATTTTAATGGATCTAACTAAAATAAAATTTCTGATCTGTAACTCTGAGGAGAATTTCCGATATGTGATACAGGGAAACCAGCCTTTAGTGGAATCTTGTAGGACTGGTTAAGGGAGTTTGCCACTTAATTCAGGGTCCAACGTGTCAGAAAAATCATTAGAAGTCCTAAATGTTAAGTACATAATGTGTGTCAGTGTTGTTTGGCTGGAAGCCCACTGGTAGATGGAATTCATAAGAAATTATGAAAGATTAGTATCATACATTAGGCTTTAAGTATTTTTATTTTTTTTATACTATGCGCATATTCCAGTTTTATGATGTTGTTTATTGATTCTATACAATGGAAGCTTCTACATTGGCAATGACCCTGCTCAATATGTGAAATAATTCAGAATTATTTTAATTCAGACTACAGTCTGCCAAGTCTTTTAAAGTCTCCCACTTTTCTCATACAGATTGTGGCTTTACATGCCTGACATAAATTTTTCCATCGAAATCGTTCATGGAATTCTGCTCAACACAGGTTATTGTTTCCTGGAATTGATTGTTTCTGCATCAGCCAGCATACATTAAAAGATAGTAATGCATGTAAATTCTACAGCACCAGCCAGTATCCAAAATCCATTCTGTATATGACAGGTTTTCATTTAGCTCAGTTTCTGTATAAGGCAGGTTCTAATGTATTAATTAAACCATGCTGAAAACAGCAAACGGATGAAAGAAATAATTTGATAATTGGTAGCAGTGCAAAGTGATTTCCCATAAATTTACCATTTGTCAGATTTGCAACTTCACCTTTTTTAGACGATTCATCTAACATCTACAGTTCTGCTATGAAAATGTTCCACTTGCCTGAGTCTTGAAACTTTCAATGTACGACAAAGAGAATGGTTGTTTTCTTAGCAAAAGAAAACTTCATTAGCACTCTAACAATTTCAGACTGTAACGAACTTTAGTGGCAATATTGGCATTTATTCTTCATTGAACAGAGAAACCCTCTACGATTCATCCCAAGGAAGTACCTCCATAACATGGATTCAAAGATACAGGTATACCTCGTCATGCATTGTTAATTGGTTCTATGAGGCCCTACGCAACTATAATTTTGACATAAGTCAAATTTTGACATGAGTCGATCCAGCACCCCTATAAACCACTAAGATATTCACTCTTTTACGTGTTATGAATGTATAACAACTAATAATATGCAGCGGTGCATATATGAGAAATGAAGTTTTAAAAACTTTTAAAATTATTAAATAATTAATATTCTTGTATGCAAAAGTAAATCATAGTAACTAGAAAGATGACAAAGCATAATTGCAGCCCTAATCAATATAAGACATTGCAAACGCATTTCTATTCACGTTAGCCCACTGCTCACTTCACAATACAACAGCGCACTTGCTTCAATTCAGACTCAATGCTCTAAGCAGCACCCTTCAAAACAGACCGGGAGTAGACTTGATGAGCACTAGACAATTAAAGAACTTCGCAACAAATATAATCGCATCATCCATGATGTTTTTTGTGCTTATTTCCAGCAAAGGCTTCAAACATGAATAATGTAAAAGTTTTAATTAATCTGCGGTACAAAGCTCACATTTTTAAACTAGTATTTTGAACAAATTTGATAACTACACACAAATTATTAGGCTGTTACTATTGTGAAGATAAAGAGTGTCACAAGCAGAAGAAACGTTTACCAAAAGTTTCTTCTGCGACAATACTCTAATGGATCTTGCCGTTCCTATGCACTGATATGTTCCAATCTACGCCAACTTTAAAACCTCGCATTAAAAGCTCCCAGTGTTACTACTACTA
Source organism: Pyrrhosoma nymphula (assembly GCA_963573305.1). NCBI lineage: Eukaryota > Metazoa > Arthropoda > Insecta > Odonata > Coenagrionidae > Pyrrhosoma > Pyrrhosoma nymphula. The sequence goes on along the minus strand of OY754339.1, from coordinate 60,115,403 downwards.
CCTCCAATGGCACTAGGCAGCGCACATGTATGTAACATGCCAGCACTAGTGTGTGCACTTCAAAACAGATTGGTAGTAGATTTGTGCCCCATATCCACAACAGCCATACGAACCGATGTAAAAACCCTACACATATTCCCACTACAATGGCATTACAGCTTTAACTTTGTGGTGCCCTATCCAGGAATTGCAGCGAACAAGTGAAATGCAAGCAGCTAATTTCAAAATAAATTAGAATTCCTGATCCATGATACCTTTTGCGAACGGTTAATAAATGAAACTTTTCTATGTTTATCAAACACAGTACTATCAGGCCATTATCCATTTTGTTTCCCTTTTCTGAGTATCGCACATCATTTTTCCAGTTCCTCCCCTGCAACACCCACACCAACCGATGTAGGGTTGGCAGTATTAGGAACAACGTGATCCAGCTAAACTGACTTGCATTCCTACGGAGATTTGGGGCTACAGGCGTAACTACCTTGGTCCATACCACTGCAGAGGAAACTGGGACGTTTGAGCGTTGACAGGTTGATGAGAGTTGGACAATAAAAGAAATTCGATAACCTCATAGTTTCTTGTTGATTTTCAGTAAAGGTGTCATACAATGGATAGGGTAATTTTTTTTACTATAATGTGGTAAAAAAACTTACATTTATAAATATGAAGAATTTTGAATTAATCCGACAACTATGTATGCACAAAACATTCGCCCGCGACTTTTGTGAATACTACTTACTACCTACCAGTCGGTTACCGAACACTTATTCTGCGCACATTGCTCCATTCATTCCCGTCCAGTGATGTGTTCTAATCTGTTCTTACATCAGTTTTTTAATTTCTTTGTTACTTTTGTATTTTAATTTACTTTGAATTGCTTTAAAACTTTTCTTGACTTCATTTCAATGTGATTTCTTAAATTTATACTACCTAGTTAAAATGCTCCTTCGATGTTAGTATTCTAGTCTCAACTCCATAATGTAGATGTTTCTTAACCTATTTTATCCAATAATTAGCCAAAAAACTGACATATGTGGGATTGACATAACTCGAAATGGCATAAGTAGAGGTATACCTGTATAACTAGTTGTAGATAGTGTGAGAGGAGGATGTGGAAACCACATCCCATCTCATGTGTTAATGCCTAGCAATTGCTAGGACTCTGAATTGTTACCTGGGTACTTCCACTATGGAACCTAGGGACATTAGGGACATCATCATGACCCATTACCCATTAGGGACATCCTGGACCTAGGCAAGGCTAAAAGGCTCCATGGGAAAGCACTCATTAAGATAGCTAGCACAAGTGACCAACAGGTCTAAGTGCCTTAGGGCCCAGAATAGGGAAATTCATCACAAGTTTAATCAATCTATCCCAATAGTCAGGCAGCCATCTCAGTGGCAGCAAAGAGGACTTTAATTCCAGTGTACTTCGAATGTGAATAGGAATGCTTCCACAAGATGGCAGTAAGTGCAACACCCACTTCACAGGTATACAATTCTTTGGTCCAGGAAGTACAGATTCTTGTAATTTCTACTTCAAGGAAAGATTGGTAGAGCCATAATGAAGGTAACAATGCCACCGTTGAAGGAAAAAACTACACAATAATTTATTTTGTTGAACCACAAAAGAATGCTCAATGTTGTTCATTATGCAAACAAATGAAAATATCCATTAGAATATTTTCATTAGCAATGAATGTTTTCAAGACTTGCACACAGAGTTAATGAGTGAACCGAGGTGAATGAGACCATTACAATGACAAATTTCCTTTGTAATGGTGAAGGGAAAGATTCAAGACTCAGGCCATAGATCAGCATCTACAAGAGGGTGACAGAGAACACATGCTCATGTTCAAATTATTGTAACCAATGCAATATTTTTTTCAAATTTTGTTTGCAAAATGTTGACATTCCGTTTAAGTAAATGAACAAAGTTTATGAATTAGTGGGGCCCTGATAAATAAAACTTTTCCTAGTCATGCATAAGTAACTAAAATAAAAACAAACTATCATCATTACCCGGGAAACATTAGGCAAATGAATACAGTAGAACACAACCCATTGTTTAGTAAGATGAGATATCTCAAAAGGGTACTAACAAAAGAGCATTCCAACAATTCCCATGTACACAGATTAATATTCACCTGATACATTAGAATGAATACAGACTATGAAGACAAACATATATACATTAATTTGATATCACAATACACAAGTTAAGACTGCAAGCAAATATAATATCACATCAGTTTTAGCTTACTGTGACTTCTTATCCACGCCAGACACAAGTTTTTTTCCCTCGAGTCACCTATAATTCTATCAAATAATGAGTAAAGAGGATATATTGCATAAAGGCAAGGGATGTAATGCAAAAAAATACATAAAAGGAGGCTAGTTTTCCTTTATGAGGGTTACCTAGAAAGTAGAAGATTTTACTGGAGGAGATATTAGCAAGCTTGGGCCAGATCTGGCAATTTTAACCAGTCAATATCAATTCTTCAAAAACACATGCTATCCTGCTCAAATAATTATAATAATCCTTCATTTCTAGAGCTAGATAAAATATAAACAATACGCAAATGTATTGCATGGTTACCTGAAACTACATTTCACCATGAAAGCACTAAATCATTATCAACCAATAATGAATTAATTAGCATTCCTTGACTTTTCAAAGAATGGAATCGATATTTGCATGATTACTTACTGAACATTAAGCACTATAAAAAATGGTACTCAAATAATACAGGTAAAATAACTTTGAGGGAGTAGGTGAGCTCCTATGACCACCTCTTCTCCCAGACTACATTATGACAAACATTTCTACATCAACATACAATCGTGCCAGCCATTTCAATTTGTAAAACACGATAAAAGAAGACTTCAGCGTGCACAACAAAATTAAACTTTTTCTAATATCCCATCATGTACATTTTAGTCTTTGCCTTAAATGGCACTTCAAAATAATGGTAGTTCCCACTGTACTGAATTAATCTGAGAATTCAAACACTTCCATTACCACAAAAATGTACAGGTTTCTCAATAGAGGTTTGATCTTTCAGGCTGCATCTCCCTTCTCTGAGTATACTGCATAATGATAGCGGCCAGACAAGAATGTACAACAATATCCTGTTTGCTTAAAGCTTCAATTAATATCTTTGGCTTGAACTTATTCACTTACACACTAGGATTTGCACACCAGAAGACCCAATCTAAAAAAAACTTGGTGATGATTGCCCCATCATAATTTAATCAGGTATGAAAACATTGGTACTTAGTATTTTCCACAGAAAGCGTTAAATCTCCGTCTGACTTCTCACATTGACATTCTACTATTTTCGTGTTATCAAGATTATTTTAAACTATTTTGCTCTTGGGCAGCTGTAAAGAGCAGTAAAATCCACTGCATTTCATAAAATCCATCAGATGACATCACTGTTTACTATAATATAGTACCAGAATATTATAGAATGCATGGAATGAAGAAGCACTGGCAGTGCCAACAGTGAACTTTGAAAAACTCTCAGTGTGAGCCATCTCTGAACTGCATATAGATTTCCTAAGAATTAAAAATTTCACCACCATTTTCTTGGTTCATCAAACTTTTCCTCTAGAACTTTCACCAGCCTGCTCAAAATTATACTAATTTGGAGTGAAGTTCATCCACTGAGGATAGAGGTGCAATGTGGAGTGGACTGCACCATATATAATCTAACAAATACAGAACTTACATGACCCAACAGACAAATGATACAGTACGAGATTATGTAATGAGATAAGATCAAATCTCAAATCCAATGATTAGATAAGACTGAATCAAATACTTTCTCCCTAATCTCATATTCTCCTAAAACCTAAGATGATTAATCATCAACAAAGTCAGTCACGCTTCCAGTTTAATGCATTAACTGAGAGGATAGACTACATTTAATAAATATTATGATGCTTTCAACTGAGTAATTTGTAGACAGTGACGGGTAGGTTCAGTTCTTATGTTCTCTGTTCGAACATTTCTTGAGCTTGGAACTGAAGAAATGAAAGGAAAACACAACAGTTCTTGCATCGATAGTTAAAAGGGGTATTGTCGCAATGTTTCATAAAAGCTTTGAGTATTCACCAAGGGAAAACTAAATCTTGTAAAATATCATATTCATTCAAGTAGCAAATAGAACTGACCTCAACCTTAACTAATATATGTGTGTCACAAATACTGATGCAAAGAGAGACTTAATGGCATGTATATTTATTACTATATTCAACGAAGGAAAGTAATACATAGTTAAGAGCTTACACGAATGTCTTCTGTTTCAACAGGAAAATAAATGGGATGAGTTTATCAAGTTTAGGTCAGGGAAATAAATGATATAGAGGTTAGGAAAATAAGTGCTACAAAAAATCCAATTGGTCAAGTCCAACAGGATAGTTTTCCATACCTTACACTGCACTTTGAGAACATCTGACGGAATGATCCCAAAAAGAATCCTAAACATTCATTCAAATAAATTTGTTAGTGATTACATGAGATGATAGTGAAAATAGGACAAATGCAGTAATACAAACAATTACAATCTGAAAAATTATTGGCACAATATCCATATTGGAATAATCTTTGTGAATAAACTTAAAAATATAAAAAAACTACCAATCATCTATAAGGCAACTTTGTACAGGTACAGCATTGGTACTCTAAAAGCAATGAAAACTATGTAAAACAACTTTTCCTGACAAAATACATACTAACAACTTACAGAGCAGAAGATGTTGCAGCTACATACAGTAAGTCCTCAACATACGAACGAGTTGCGTTCCGAGAACTTGTTTTGAAGTTGAATTTGTTCGTAAATTGGAAAACATAAGCCAGGCATCGAAAATTGAAGATACCGTATTTCCCGGCCCTTAACCCTTTCGCGCCGGACGTCGACCATAGCCGACGAGCATTTTCATACGCAAACAACCGAACGTCGGCTATAGCTGGCGTGGATTTTTCAACGCAAACAAACTGACGTCGGCTACAGCTGTCGCGGGGGATGGGAAGTGACCGCTGCGGTAGCAATGGTCGGAGGTATTCAAGCCCTGCCTGAGACCCAGCCTAGCGAAACCTTAGAGCTAATCCTAGGCCATTAGGCCTGACCCTCCTCCTCATTTATGATCCTCATAATAGCAGGAATCCGTGGTGAAGTGGTTGAATTGACAATGATTTTTGCAAAGAAAAATTTATTGCATACTCCAATTTTTTATACTTTGAAGTGAATTCTTCGTTTTTTCTGTCCATAAGCAATTTTTAAACGAAATTTTAGTGTTATTATTAACGGAATTCTTGTGTGAAAGCCTTAGTACCTTTCACTGTGTGTCACTGTGTGTTCATATGCGATGAAAAATATGCAAAAAGAAAAATGTTGTCGTTTCATTGTCTATATCGTACGTGTTTGTTACAATCTGAATGCCTATTTTTACTATATGTCCTCTATTTTACGATTTCTTCATTGATCCCCTTAGTAATTACTCATATTCCGGTATTTTTAGGTTTTGTATATTGAATAGCCAATATCATTCTTACGCTGGTGCGCTAATGTTAGCTACTCATTCTTGGTTGAACATTTGCTTGACTGCTTGGCGATGTCTCTTATAACCTACTTGGAAAAACCATCCCTTCCACTCCCACAGTGATGTCTCACGTGAAAGAAAAGAATATTTCGAGACGTCCTAACTTGCTGTAAAAATGGAAAAGTCCTAACTTTGTTATTATCATCGCTAGAAATCCGTTTAAAATTCTATAATGCTTAAAAAAATGTAAGTTATTCTTATATAAGTGTACATTGTTGAAAATCATAGACAATATTTAATTTTAAAAAACACTGCTAATGCAATGAGTTGACCGTGGACTCCCACTAAGAAAGGGTTGGAGGGTCGAGTCCAGTGGCCGGGGTAATAGCCGGGCGCCCCGTTAAGTAGGGTCCCAAATCGGAGGGACGAGAATACCTGGGCCACTCCACCCCAAAAAAGTGCTTCGCAGAGAGAGGTTTAAAATTTTCTCAAGCTACCCGTAGCACGGAAAACATTTTCCTTTCGTAGTCGCCGGCAGGAAAGGGTTAAGACACACTTCTTTTGGATCCAAAATGTGCTCTTAAATTGTTCATTCATCTTCTAAGATGCAAGCTCATTCGTCGGGAAAGATATTATTTAGGGATATTCAGATCAGATCTAAAGATCCGCGGGTGTTACGTTTCTCCGGATACTGAAATCGGATCCTAATTCATTCAAAAAAATCGGATCTGGATCAGATCAAAAAATTCACACTGGGGAGTGGATACAATTAAAATCACCCTAAATAACGGTCATCCTGTGTTGCGGCCGATGTTGGAACTAGTTGGAACGATGGAAGTTGGCTGCTGATGCTCTAGAAAGGATGTCCCGTCCCCCCCAACTAGTGGAAACCACCTAAGAAGTTGGGGTATGGGAATGTGATGAGTGAAATGTGATAAGTTTGGTTCGCGGTCATAGCTGATAAGGGACTCCCAACAGGCAACACCCCCCCCCCCCCCCCCAACTTTTGGAAGCCACCTGTGAAGTTAGGGCCTGGGAAAGTGATGAGTGAAATGTGATGCAGACTCAAGAAAAAATATCACTTTACTCCGACCCCCTAACTATGAGCACCGAGGCGAGGGTGGGGGGAGAGAGAGAGAGAGGTGGAGGGGAGAGAGAGAGAGAGGTGGAGGGGATAGGAAGAGGCAGGCCAAGGACGCGTAGCCGTTCGCTGGACTGCTGGAGGCACCAGCGCTCGGCGTGAAGGCCTGTGGAAAAAAGCGCTGGACATCCTCTTTGCTTTACACAACTACAGTAATTGTATTAAACTTACATACCAACTTGAGGAGTATCCGCATTGAAAGATAAATGATGCAGCTACCACTAATACCAAAGCTCATTTTCGTATCACTTCTCATAGCAGAGTAGCATTTCCACGAAATGATCAATTTTAGGCAAGTTAACTAATTTTTTCTCCGATGTCGTTGATATCAAGTAAACGCCCTATGAAATAACTTCTAACAACATCCTTCCTGCGCCAAACGGTGAAAACAGAATTTCTTTATCTATTAACATGGCGATGTAAAAGTCAACGGTCTGAAAATGGATTTCCCGGCCTAGAATCCACTTCCATAAGTGAATGATGCTCCCTATAAAATGAAGTAAAAACAGATTAGAGTTCCGATTTTCTCTTCGCATGCGCCGATGCACTACGTTATTTATCTCATTGATGTGACGATGCATTTCAAAGCTCTCTCGGGCACTACAGAACATAATTTCAGGTTGTGGAAAAATCATGAAGGGGTGCGAAATCAACCTCACAGCTACCACCGGGGTAAGATTACAATTTGAATCGACCGAAATAACGGCTCCCTCTTTCGAGCAACAGCCGTATCCACCTAGTGTTGACTGCCGAGACCCCTGAAAGGAGCCCCAACCCCTCCCCCACTAGTGAAATCCACCTGGGTAAACAAATACAACCAGTAGAATATTCGCGACTTTTCTCGAACAAATGCCAAACGGAATAACGTATCGAGATCACTAGAATGGCCATAACTTTTCTCTTAGGTTAGCTTTGTGCCAGACAAAAACGTATTAAATACGATGACACGGACGCGCGCGCGTGCTACATAAGAAAGTACAATTAAAATCCTAATCAATAAAACATTAGAAAAGAAGTATTTTACAATGTGTCTCCACTGTGACGAAGCTCGCGTGTCTAGTCCCGACGTTCACGTCCGCGGCAGAGAGTCATATAAGTCGTTTTCATTCACTTATTTGCAAATATTTGCAGCTAAATCCTTTACTAATATCTTTCTAATATAACCCACTCTAGCCACTATAAGAATCTCCGTGTCACTCTTTTTATAATCCAACGTTTATGCGAAATTTGCGAGAAAAAATGATTCCTCTTGAAGAACTCATTCAGCGATCATCACAATCACTACAAGATTGAAACCTAGTTTTTCTCATGATAAAGTGTCCATATAATTATAGTCCACAATCATTTTACCAATTTTTAATACGAAATAGGGCAAAAAAATTGTTAAAAATGTGTATTTTTTCGAAAAAATAAAAGAGCGCGGTTTAGCTAAAATTAGCTCTACTTTGAAGCAATTTACTAAACTTAACAAAACTTTTTATGCTAAACTAAGTGTGCGGTAGGATTCCCCGGACATTTTTCTACAAGAACTGCATATTTAAATGGTGAGTTTCAAGAAAGTTGAAAAAATGACTTTTGTCCGCCTTTTTTCGGATCTGGACCACTGTGCGGCGCGGGCGGCAATGCGGGCGGCCCCGCAAGGCGCATGCCCCCCGCGCCCCCCCATATGTATCCACCACTGAGTCAGCATGGTATCCCAGGTTTAAAATTGATGAAACTAAACAGAAGTTACCTTCAGGAAAATATTAAGCTATGCAAAAATAACTATTTGTTTGAGTTAGCACCAAAGGTTTGAACTAAGAATCAAACAAGAACATAAAAATTGAAACTAATCCACACCTAGACCTTCAGCACAATATTCTATTATAGGGTGCAATTGTATGTAAGAAGCAAAGAAAGGGTGACTTATTCTCTGACCAAAGATTTCAATTTTACATATTGCTAATTGTTGATGACATTGCTACAAATTAATTTTGGAAAAATTGTTCTTCTAAACTCATCTGTTCATTCAAAAATTAAAGTACCTCAAAATTAGTGCCCTCTCAATCCAATTACAGATGCCATCTAAGATATGGTCACTTACCTGATGCAAGAAGAGTTCATTGAACAATGAATCACTAGCAAGAGTGTAAATACAATAACAATATTTACTTATTGGTCCACTATTTTACAAAACAACTAAGTTATATCATTCTTGATCTGAGTGGGGCATGACATAGGCTGCATGCTATTTTACTTATTTACTGGGAGATCAGCATATCGTTTAAAGAATTGCTCACAATGATTGGAGGACTCATAATGGCAAGAGTGAGCCAAGTTTGTACAAATATTAATGCACTGATTTGTTTTCTGTACATTGAAGATAACTTCCCCCAATTAAAGTGAATTAACAGAATATGTGAAAAATGTTAGAGATACATTTCAAGATGCTCAACAAAGGTTGAAGTAGTTTCATGCACACTCACTGCTATCCACATTGCTTATGTGTGACTGATCATACTGCTGGTACCCCATGCTGTTCACTGGCATTCCATGCTGACCTTGGTACATTCCATGCCACTGCTGTTGCATTGGAACTTGTTGTGGAGGAACCTCCACTGGTGGGTTGTTGTGAGGATCATAGCCTTGATAATGGGTCTGCTGGTGAGCTTGTGGTGGATAATGTTGCTGCCCGCCCTGATATACAACATATGTATATTAAATAGTGATTTCAAGGAACAAAGGACAAATTGATGGACAGTGACATGCTGAAGAGGGTGATAAGGGGGAGTTGGGTGAGAGCGGAAGATGAAAGAGTAGAATAAGTATGGGGTTGTTTACTTCAACCTAAAATCATCATTTTATTTACAAAGTTGCCACATAGAACCCAATAATGAATTTTGTTTCAACTCTTATCTTAATGAATGTTGTGGCTTTTATGCACTGATACATATCATTACACTTTAACTCTGTCATTACATATGAATTACAAGCAGGCTTTATCATCGAAATCCGCAAATGCTAAGGCAAAGTAAGAGGGTGGCACATTCACATAACTGCTGATGGGTATGCTACTCTGGGGGATTATTTTGTAATCTCACCTTTTTAGTGACTCTTAGTGGAAAGGCGGGAGATCCGTTTCCCTCGCTTAATGATCAGTTCCCGAACAGTTCGTGAACTGTCGCAGCTTCAATTACATTATATTTCATTGTTCCACGGACCGACTGCGGCCCTCGAGTTTGGGACAGGATTGCCTGGATCAACAAGAGGCTGTGGAAATTCTGTGTGAGCATTGGGGCAGAGTTCGTGGATCTTCGGCCGGTGCTTAGATCGTGCCGGGCTCCCCTCAACTCGTCTGGGGTGCATTATTCCAACGAGGCGTCTGAACGGGTGGCTCGTAGGATTTTTGAGCACTGTAGATATTTTTTAGACTAGAGGGTAGGTCATCTAGTGGGATTTGTAAAGATTTAACCGAACGTAGCCTCCGAGGAAGTCCGCATTGCGAAAATGTTCACATCCAAGTAAACTTAGAAGGACTAAAGCCGGAAAATAGCGACAATATTCCCAAAACGCGTACTCCAGCGAAAGAAATTATATCAAATGTAATAAGCACTTCCAGGGAAATTCGCCCACCTAATACCCATAAGCGTGGAAAAGAACCAACCGACACTCAATCTACAAAATATGACATTAACTTTGTAGTAGTTAATTGCCGTAGCGTTAAAAACAAGCGCGCTGAAATCGAGCATATATTTCAGGACGCAGACGTGGTCATAGGAACGGAGAGCTGGCTTACAGAGGATATAAGTGACAGCGAAGTTTTTCCTCCAGGATATAAAATCTACAGATGCGATCGAAGCGATAGGACAGGAGGCGGAGTTTTTATAGCAGTTAAATCACATTTACACAGCACCGCCCATGAAATAACTGATAATGAAATAGAAAGCGTATGGTGTACAATTAAACAACGAAACAAAAGGAGTATACATGTTTGCTCTTTTTATAGACCTCCAAACTCCGAAGCTGATATTATTTACCAATTAGAAAATCAAATATCCGCATTTACTTTGAGAGACAGTAAAAGTGTAATCATTATTGGGGGAGATTTTAATCTGCCATCTATAAATTGGGATTCTTACACTGTAAAGCCAAATTCAAGGAATAGGGAAATCAGCGAGATCTTACTCAACACACTTACTAAGCACTCACTCGCCCAAGTAGTTGACAAGCCTACGAGAGGAAATAAAATATTAGACCTTTTTGCAGTAAGCCATCCTAGGTTGATAAAACAACTCGATATTATTGATGGCATAAGTGATCACAGAGTAATTTTTGCAGCCTTAAAACTTAAAGTAGAGTCAGCTGTAAAACCGAAACGCAATATTTATTTATTTGATAAATGCAACTTCATAAAATTTGGCGAGATGCTTAATGATTCGTACACTGACTTCGTAGCTAAAACAGAGGACAAAAGCACTGATGCATCATGGAAATATTTCTTAGAAATTCTACGCCAGGGAATCAACGAATATATTCCGCGAAAATTGAAATGTGATAGCAAAGAACCTCGCTGGTATAACAATGATGTTAGGAGGGACCTTAAGAGACAGAGAAAACTGTACAACTTATTCAAAAAGTCCATTACGTTAGGTGACAAATCGAAGGAACTTGAAGCAAAAGAAAGTTACGCTGCACAACGCTCAAAAACCAAGAAATCAATGCGTACTGCATTGCGAAATTTCAAGAAAAAAGTACTTGGTGAATTACTCGAAGAAAATCCGAAATCTTTTTGGTCATATGCGAGAGAGCTTCAGGGAAAATCTTCAACCGTAGATTCGTTATTTGATAAAGATGGCAAACTTGTCACCGATAATATTGACAAAGCTAACACGTTAAATTCCCACTTCGAAAGTGTATACACTACAGACGATACTCCATGTTATTTCGACATTTCATTCACTGAGGAACCGATGAAAGAAATCACTATTCAATGTGATGGGATAACTAAACAGCTACAGTCGATCAAAAATAGTAAATCTCCGGGTCCGGAGGGAATACCCGCGCGTGTCCTCAAGGAATTAGCGCCACAGATCGCACCGTTCTTAGACATAATATTCAAGAAGTCATTGTCTGAAGGAAAGATACCAATAGACTGGAAAATTGCAAACGTTACACCGATATTCAAAAAGGGAAACAGACATGACCCAGGGAACTATCGACCAATTTCATTAACGTCTATTATAGGCAAGATACTCGAACATATCGTCGTTAGCAATATCATGACGTTCCTGGACAGTCGTAACTTCCTTCATGGCTGTCAGCACGGCTTTCGGAAAGGTAGATCATGTGAAACACAACTCGCGCTCTTTCTTCATGACGTTCTCAAATCTGGTGAATCGAAAACACAAGTGGACGCATTATTCCTAGATTTTAAGAAAGCTTTCGACACGGTACCTCACAACAAACTTTTATACAAATTACAGTCATGCGGCCTTAACGAAACAGTAGTAAACTGGATACGCGACTTTCTGAGTGATCGTAAGCAAAAAGTAGTTCTTGACGGAATTAGCTCTGATGCAGTTAAAGTGACATCAGGTGTCCCACAAGGAAGCGTAATCGGCCCCCTTTTGTTCATTATATACATAAATGATCTATGCTCTCGAATTAGCAGTAAAATACGTTTATTTGCTGACGACGCTGTCATCTATCGCGAAATTAATGATCACTCTGACTTTGAAATTCTATCATCGGATTTAAACAACGTTCATGTGTGGAGCCAAGAGTGGGGACTCGAACTTAATCTGAGCAAATGTGCGGCGGTACATTTCTTGCGGAGGTCGTCCAACTATCCCCGTGTATATGCTGTGGATGGTGTTAAGATAATGGCGACAGATGAAGTTAAGTATCTGGGAGTTACGATAACCTCAAACCTATCGTGGGGAACACATATAAGAAATATTTGTGGCAGAGCTCTGAAGAAGCTAGGATTCGTCAAGCGTATTGTGGGAAGATTCTCAGATGAAAAAGTAAAAGAGAGGTGTTATTTCGCACTCGTCCGGCCACACCTTGAATATGCAGCAAGCATATGGGATCCGGTGCAGAAAGAATTAATTCGGGAACTTAATAAAATACAAAGGAAAGCTGCGCGATTCGTCAAAAACTGCTACGGGCGTACAGACAGCGTTACGCAGATGTTAAACGAATTAGGCTGGGAGCCGCTAGAGACTCGGAGGCTGCGCGCTAGGCTTAGATTACTTGAGCAATTGAGAATAGATATCTTTCAGAGCGACACGGAGAACATCATATTAGAACCCCACTATATTTCCAGGTCCGACAGAAACGATAAATTAAGAGAGATATTTTGCCGAACGGATAGGTATGGGAATTCGTTTTTCCCCCGAACAATAAGGGACTTTAATAAATGCAAGGCGTAATTTCATAGAGCGTTTCCTTTTTATATATAAACGGCTGGTGTCCTAACACCCCCCGCCACACGCCTATTGAGGCGGCTTGCGGGGTAGTATGTAGATGTAGATGTAGATGTATATCAAATAAAAGATGCCGAGACTAGCGAATACCCAGATTGCTCAACATCTTACGGAAGATATCTTACACTGTACATACCACGAAAATCTAAATACAGTCAAAACTACAAGCGACATGTGAGCGATCACTCAATGTTTAAAAAAAATAAGTGAATCTAATTAGTGTTCGATTCACAAGCATGGGAAATATCTACCAAGAACATTAGATTTTAAGGCAATATTTGTTAAAATTATGGTATAAATAACTGAATTCCATTCTCATTCCATACATTGGCGGATAGACACACGAAGACAAAGGTATCAGCAACATTGTTTGGGAAATATTGATACGAAATATATACACAGATATTTAAAGCTAATAATGTCATAAGCATTTCAAACAAAGCATACCTTCAAGTGCCTAATGTATTGGAGTTGAAAATGCTGAAGTTCTTCACGTTTAGCAAATTACAACAATATGATTTAAAATTGTTTGTATCTATCGCGCCCTTGTTTATTTTCCAACTCAAGCTTCAAGTGGAAACAATGGTGGCTCCATGTCACGTTCTTCATGACAGGTGAGATGGAACTAATGGCAGGCGGAGATAATGAAACGGATCAAGAGTCGAAAGATACGGATCAGGGTGGATGAATCATCTAAAAGACCAGTACATGACCGGCAGTTCACCGGTTGTGATCCTAAGATGGTCACGCCGCCTGGGTGAGGGAGTTGAACTACGAAAAAATGAGATTTTATGATGTATTCTCACTAAAGTGAGATTACAAAATAAACCCCCTGCTAGCCATTACCATTGACTATGGTGTGAAGATGCATGCTCAAATATTGTTTTCATCACAAAAATAGATGATTTTCTCCCTTCTTTTTCATGTAATTTCATTTGCATTGTGTGTCCCTTGAAAAATATGCCATTTTTTCTCTCGAGTAAGAATAAGTCATTGTTCTACTAAAAGCAATGCAGGACTCATATGTTTTTTTGCAGGAACTTAGCTCATATTTTACGGATTATTTTATAAAAACTATGAGTTCGGATTCCCATTGCCTTTTGCTGTGAATACAGTCAATTGAAATTGGTACACGTTAGATTTTTTGGTCAAATTTATTATTGTTATGTAGAAGTATTTCATGTATGGTATATTTAATGATATTCCTGGGATCTGCTTGGACTTCTTAGCTCCAGGAAAAAATTGATGATTTTTTATGCAATAGAAATGGAGTTACGGGTGAAAAAAATAAATATGTGTTGCGTGTTGCAGCACTATAGGGGTCATGCCCAAATTTCAATCGCCCACATTCCAGAAACTATTGACAGTAGGAGGCTAAAATCTTAATTGGTCACCATTCTTATCAAAATGTATGTCCATAATAAACTTCATGAAAATCCGAGTCGGTGGGTTTAATTTGATTAAAATATTTGTTGATTTGGCATGGAATGACCCAATTTTAATTCTATCATTACGAATAAATATAGAAATTTTAAGGATGTAGCAAGTTGTAAACCAGAGCCTACCCACATACTCATTTGTGGCATTAAGTGACAGTATCTGGCGATGAGGCAGGTGAGTTAAGCTTCAAGACGCAACCCACTCTGCACCGGGGAGCACCACAGCCAAGTGCATGCCAATATCTCTATGAAGCTGTCAAAATATGCAAAAATGGTTGAACTTTTGTCTCAATGAAATTCAAAAATGACATGTTTACCACAAGGACTGTTATTTTACCAAAAAAATATTCATCTTGAAGCAGCTGACCTTAGGTCAATGGCAACCCTAATTGACAGCTATGGCAGGTCACACAGCAATACGACTGAAGAATGTTTTCTCACCACAATGATCATTTGTAGCATACACATTCAAAGACCACTAGAATTTTGGCAAATAAATGTCCCCCTAGAGTGCACATGAATCATTTATTTTTCTTCACATTACTTTTCTGGCACTTGAATGATTGCAATGGCCGAATAACTACAATTATGTTAACTGTGAAGATATGGTGGTAGGAGGTAAGTTTTAGCCAGAAACCTGATTTGCACCACTTAATAATTGTATTTGAAAAGGCATGACTGTATAGAAATGACGGAAATTATAAAGGTTAAAAACCAGTAAGCTTCATGAGAAAAAATCACCTAGAGTACATGAAATGGGAGATGGAAGAGAAAATGTTAACATGTGAAGATAAATTAATGTGTGGAAAGGCCCACTTCAATGGGTCTCACGAACATCTATAGCTTTAAAACACACACCTAGATGACATAAATGATTATACTATATGTACCACTATGTAGTTATGCTTAACAGATGGGGCTTTCAAGTCTTTCATGACAAATGAATCTTTCCATTCCAAGGCATTGTCAAACAAGTAATCTTACAAATGAAGCAAAAAAAATTGCCCCTACATTCACCCTGAGGTAGGTGCAATTAATTAAATGCATTACAATTTACTAAATTAAAATTGTCAAATACTGGCTTGAGTGCAAATACACAATAGTCAACAGTAATTCATGGAAGAAATTACCTGAGAGTAGGAGTCTTGAAATTGCTGCCCAGGATTTGGCTGAGAGTCTATTCCCCAATTCCATGAGTCCAAATGAGCATTTGGATCCTGATGAGGCTGAGACCCATACCAAGATGTCTCAGGAACCCTATTTACTTGATAAGTGGGCTGGCCCAAGTGGTTGCCATAGTTATTAGTTACGCCAGTATCCTGAGGCATGCCAGCAGTTTGCCGATATGCTTGCGAGGGTCGAAGATGTGACTCTGCAGTGAACAAAAAAATTGAAATGGGTAGAAGTGAGTTTGAACTTCAATTTCAATACCTGAACATACTATGTATCTATGTACATATATCAGAATGCTCACACCAATTGGAGCAGCTAAACATTCTATGGTCGTTTCTAACAATGCTAATCAGCAATTAAAACATAAAGACCTAGTTCCTTTAGTTAAGCCCAGGACAAAAAAATTCCCCTCATGGTTTAAACCGGACATAATACACGTTCTTGGAAATCAAAATCGTGCTTGGTACCTCCAAAAGGCTGTCCCAAATGAGGAAACTTGCCTATCTTACGCTGATCTACGCAGATACTCCAAATTCCTCATTCGCTGTGACTATGAAAACTACGCGCAGATTGTTTCTTCTGCTATCTCCTCCTGCTCCAAAAAATTCTGGTCCTTTATCAATCAACACTGTAATCGTCCTCTAATTCCTGAAGCAGTCTCCTATGGTACCAAAAATGCTGCTGGATCGACGGGACCTAACCTCTTTCTAAAATTCTTTTCCGATTGCCTACAGCCTACTTCCAACCATAAAATGACCCCTGTCCATTCCCCCTTCCTAATTCAAATCACTGTCTATCCCACATACAGAAGGACTCTCGGGAGGTTTTTCAATATCTCTGCAAAATACCCCTGCACCGCTCACCTGGCCCTGATGGTCTCAACCCAAAATTCATTCGCAACTGTGTTTCATCCCTCTCACAACCTTTAACCCTCTTATTCAATTAATGTTTTTCCCTAGGAACCTTCTCTCCTCAATGGAAGTGCGCCAATTTTACTCCGATACATAAAACAGGTCCCAAGAATGATGTTTCAAACTATCTCAAACATATCTCATTGCTAATTTTGAGGTAACCGTGACTAGCCACGGTAGTAACCTTTACGGAGTCACCCGCAAGTGCACAGAAGTGCGATACTCCACAGGAGAAAAATCATTCGCCTTGACCTCGATTCGAACCCGGATCCCTCGATTTCATGCCGAGTGCTTAACCAGTTAAGCTACTGAGGCGTCCTTCTCCCCTGTGGATTATTTGGTGGCTTTATAGGAGCATGGTGGTCAGGACTGCTGGACATATGATGTCATTAGCAGTCCAAGTCGTGCGCTAAGCGCCACAGTCCGCGAGGATAAAGCCATGCATAGAACACAAGGTGTTCGCTCTAGAACAATTTTTTTAAAATCTCATTGATTCCGATCCTTTCTTCCGTTTGTGAGCTTATTATTCTGAACAGGATTTACTATTTCCCCTCTCCTTTTTTATCTTCTCAGCAACATGGTTTCCTCCCAGGAAAATCATGCTTAACCAATCTTGCTGTCTTTCAACACCATACCGTCAGTGCAATAGATAAGTCAACTCAACTTGATGCCATTTACCTTGACATCTCCAAGGCTTTTGACACCCTCCATCATCAACTCCTCCTTCATAAACTCAGCCAACAGTTTGGCATACATGGTATGTTCCTCAGCCTTCTTTCTAGCTTTCTCTCCAACAGAACCCAGCGTGTAACACTCGCAGGTGCTTCTTCCTCTTGGTCTCCTGTGACGTCTGGAGTTCCCCAGGGCAGTGTCCTTGGGCCATATCTTTTCAATTTATTCATAAATGATCTTCCTTCTCAACTCCACTCCTCCCAAGTCCATACCCTTCTCTATGCTGATGATTGCAAGATTTACAAGCAAATTAATAACACTTCTGACTGTATTAATCTTCAACTTGCCTTAAATCAAACCACCATGTGGTGTGATACCTGGAAACTTAACCTAAACCCTGGAAAATGCAGCATCATGACTCTTGCTCTGAAAACAAAACCCCTGACATTCAATTACACCATTAATTCAACTCCCTTAAACAGAGTGACAGCTATGAAAGACCTAGGTGTTATAACCGACCAAAAACTAAATTACTGCGACCACATTCAGACTGTAAAAAGTAAAACAATGTCCCTAATAGGCCTTCTTTACCACTTTACAGAAATAAAAGTTCCCAGAGCACTCCATTCCTACTTCTCAACAATTGTTCTTCCCGTAGTATGATATTGCTCCCCAATATGGTCCATATCAGCCCCGACTAATCTAAAATCCCCTGATTGTATCCCCACATCTTTGCCAAAATAGTCAAACACAGAGTCCCACATTTCCACAATATGTCCTCAAATGCTATTCTGTCTTCTCTTTCCATTTCTAATCTCCAAAACAACAGACTAAAAACTGATTTAAAAGTCCTCCACCATGCCCGTAACTCGATCATTGACTGCCCTGAACTGCTTTCTATCTTCAACTTTAGGATACCAACTCGATCCACCCGCACACATTCACTACTCCACCTGCCTATTCCTAGGATAGCACTCACCCAGCGCTCACCTTTATTTCGCCTCAGTTAGACAGTTAAAAAGTCACAAGAGCTTAAGAAACGAGAAGGCAGACTATTCATACTGTAGACAAAAATACTTTGCCTATGAGTCAATTAACCCATCCGTGAGTGTTTTGGTCTTGATAATGGATGATGGTAACCCTCCATGCTTCCTTATTCACTCAGAAAGAATTTTCTAATATCTTTCACTAACTCTCATGCTCTCTTGAATAATAACATACAACAATATATAATTTTCACAAAAATTTTATTTGGTACTACCAGTTTCAATGCATAGGCATCATTCTCCAGTCTGAAAATATTACAGTTGTATAAAATCATTCAAAATGAATTTTCACACAGTTGAAGCAGATTCCATCAATTCTCATGCTCTCTGTCCACCGTAGTGGAACAACTGGGGGTTAGACCTTCTCACACTCTAGCTCAAAGTCTTCTCGATGTGCTCTTGCAGGTCAATTACAGGTATTGGCTGATAGGACTAACTTGCATTATACTGATAAAAAGATCGAAAGGTTCTGCCCCTAATCCGTTTCTGTAACTAACTATTCCTCATGAGAAATTCATATCAGCTGAACTTTCGTTGACTCCATGAGCTGAGGAGAGACACAATATACAAATTCTACAGTGAAAAACATCATTTGCCAGGACTGGGATTCGAACCCAGATCACAAAAATTTCAACTTGTCTCATTAGTAGGTTATGCCAGTTAAAGTTAAACTGCTACAACTTACATCTAAGGTAAACCCATGAGTTAATAGGCAACTTCAGATTTATAGACTGAAATGTCATAGGCACCAATGCAAGTACCTACTTCATGGAATTATATGCATGTTAACTTGCAAGAACATCTAGTTCCTTCACAGTCTCAATGGAATTTTCCATGGAAAAGGATGCCAGTGTAGCTTAAATCATGGGAAATCTGGTTTGTTGCAGCTGTAATACTGGCCTCCCATTCCGAGGCACCAACAAGGAGAGACTACGTACGTTGCTACGCCTTTTTGAATGCCATATTTTTCATGTTGTTTGGAATGCCAAATGCTGCTGGGAATACATTGTGGTTCGGTTTAATGAGCGTTAGTTTAGCAGTAATAAATTATTTTTCATTCGTTATTTTTAGCATCCTGAATGTAAACACAAGAGAATGCTTTCCCAGATATAGTATAAGATGGCGCAGTGGTTAAGAGTCTTCATCCCGTGTATCGAAGGTCCCAGGATCAATTCCCAGTGGTGGAGTTTTTTTTCGTCTTGATTCCAATTATTTTTGTTTGTTTTTACATTATTTTCAGCCGCAGTAGGTCTCACTGGACGATGGAACATCTTTTATCATTACCTTCGAAATATTCGATTGACGTAGTACCGAAGAACAAAAAACAAATAAAAATTACCTTATCTTTTTCACCACTCTTGTATCTATATTACTGATGAATAAATAAAGTTACTATGTCTGTAACTATAAAAAGGAAACTATGGGAAAGAATGAACCTATATTCCACAAAAAATTTCAATTATTATTATAAAATAAAAGTACATTCTTGTAAGGCCTAGAGGTGTTTTCACCACATGTATCTTTTTTTTGTCATTTCCTTATATCGTCGTCAGCCTTTCCTTCCAGCCCAGGTGGGAGTGGGGGGAACACAGTCACTGACGTTGGGTCATTATTGCCGCTGATGGTTCCCTAGTAGGCAGATTCCGGAGTGGGCTACGGTCCTTCGGTCGTCGGTGGTAGGTGGAGAGTGACGGGGGGAGTGGAGGGAGTCACGGGTGTCGGGAGCTATTGGAGCTTCATCCTCGGTGAAGGCTTCCAAATGCGGCGGAGGATGGGGGATGGGAATTTCCAGCTTTGTGGTCTGGAAGCATTGTAAGCAAAAAGTTGGGGGGAGGGGACACGGAGGGAGACAGTGTAGGAAACTGATGGAGTGAAGGGGAGAACTAGAATTGAATACATGGTCGTAGAGGGGAGATATCTTCTTCTTCTGCCTTGGTATAATTTCTATCAGTTCCAGAGCATCCATTTCCTTCCGAGCAAAGGAGGAAAATTAGCAAATTTTGTTTCCTCTTTTCGATACATTCAAATGCCACACAATATTATCGGAATTTTCCGAAATGAATGCCAGTTTTATTACTTCAGAAATTTTGTTTGTGATTATTATATATTTTGTGTAATATACAAATTTCCCAGTTTCCTTTCATTAATTACATACCAAGTAATTTTATTTATTGTTCAGTAAATTGGTTACAGGAGGGATTAAGAAGGTAAGGTAATTTTTATCCGATCCACGTTCTTATTTATTTAATTAACCCATTCTGCTATTCACTGACTTATACTGCAAGCGATAATGTGAATGCACCCAATACCCGTTATGAAACCGTTGTATTCTATGTCGATTAGCAAGTTTATCAGAATAACCATTGGACACATTTAATATCACGTTCACGCACCCTTGCGTGGCTACTGTAGATGACATGGTTCCGCATTCGGAATACATCAATCGAATGTGTCGAAGATAATGATAAAAAATTTTCCATCGTCCGGTGAGACCTAATGCGATTGAAAATAATTTAAAAACAAACTAAAATAATTGGAATCGAGATGAAAAAAACTCCACCACTGGGAATCAATCCTGGGACGAAGACTCTAACCACTACGCCATCTTATACTACATCTGAGAAAGCGTTCTCTTGAGTTTACATTCGGCATGCTAAAAATAACGAATGAAAAATAATTTATTAAAGCTAAACTAAAGCTCATTAAACCAAACCACGATGTATTCCCAGCAGCATTTAGCATTCCGAACAACATAAAAAATATGGCATTAAAAAAGGCATAGCAATATACGTAGTCTCTCCTTTTAAGTTCAAACTTCCTGGTAATGGCAGAAATTTTTAATTCAAATCCTGATCCCTACTTGGGTGCCATGTCAAGAGCACTTCAAGTGTCCATTTGTCAAGTGGGATGTTAAATTCTGAACCCCATTGGTACCTTGCTTTAGTAGTAGGCTAGTGCCTCCAGTGGTTTTTCTCTACTCTCCTCCCATTCTTCCTTCCCTTATAAACCTTTCCATCTTTCTTTCATAGTGTAAATAGCCTCAGTAGACACTCACCTCTTAGAAATAACAAGTCAACCTAACCAGCTTAATTGGTTGGGGCACCTAGCACAATTTCAGGGATCTGAATTCAAGAACAGCTCAGGAAGATTATGATTGTTTTACTTTGGATCCTGCACATCCATGAGTCTTCCTCATGAGACCTAACCATCTTCCATTTCGTTCTAATCAAACTTTCAACATCTCTTATGGTGCCCAATATACCTGGATCTTTTTCATTGCACAACATTCCATTTTGATCTTCCCCCTTCCGACCTTATACATTCATTCTCATTTTTTCATTTATGTTGTTCCAACCACAGGTCATAAAATCATTAGCTCATGAAATAGTCATCCAGACACTACCAAGGCTCAATAATGGTGCATTTAATACAATAAGCAATGAAATGTCCCAAACTTAACTACCCAATATGTAGCATAGCATGCTCTTTTCGCTTATGGTTGACATTTAATATTAAAATGAGTGATAGAATAACATTTAAATGCCTATGTGAGGCGATGTGTTCTAAATGAGGTCTTAGAATTTAATTTTGTGGGCCTTTAATGGTAAAATAATGGATAAAAACTATACTTTCGGCATCTTCGTTCCTTTTAGCTGTTTTCAAGCAGTTAATGAATGAAAGTAATCACACGGCACCCATATCTGTTAATCCGTGAAAAATCATTATTTACTGAATAGTCAACGTGATAATCAATAATAATTAGTCATCTGCCGCTGAAGCTGACGAATGTTTCATTCGTCCATATAATTGAATTTACAAGTCAACCCCAGGGACAGGAGGTGAAACATGTTATTTGCATTAAAGTCGAACTACTTTTTGACAAGGCAATTTGTGGACAGCACTCAAAAGGGTGGAAACATAAGGGTACATGGAATATGTAATGGTTTACTCGATTCGACTTACGATTTCTTCGCCAAGGATTTCTTCCTTTATCACTGTTCTCCATCATTTTAAAGTTATTGGCTGTAAAGTCATATTAAAATTTCTCCAAAATATCACAACTTAAAGGCGATACCGTGATAGCATTACACTCCAAAACCTAAATTGGAAACACATAGTATTGTTACTGACACAATTCACTCAGGAAGGAGCAATGTTTTCCTATAGAATTATTGATCATGTCAGCACCCTGACATTGAGCTAACGCAAAAGTAATATATTCACCAAAAACCTACATCTAGGCATAATGATTCTCCAAATGATCAAAAAAGCATAATTTGGACATTAATATAGCGTATTTTCCAAAGTAATAGAAAACTGTGTCACGCATACATAACCAATCTCACCATAATCTCACGTAGCCAATACATATGGTACAACTAAAAACCGTACTTACCGGAGATGAGGATATTTTAAGTATCACGTATCCATTAAATATCTTTGCACAATATTCCCGATGGATTTAGAAAATGTACAACCTCCGCAATTAACACCGACAGTTACCAGACAACTTATTACTAACTACAGCGAACTAAAAAGGCAACCAAGTTGAGCATCGCACTTCCGCACTTTCATGTCAGGTGTGACGTGGAGTCGTAAGTTCAATTACAAGCCACATAGGAGAAGCGCCGCAAATGTGTATGAAGGCTGTTATAAAATTTATGTGTTCCATTGAAGGAAAGTGGTATTAATCATTGGGAAATATTTTAAAATATATCTGGCATAATGGTTTTGATGACAATGATCGGGAGGATAGCTGACGGCTTGCCTTTGGCAGCTACAATGCAAGAAGATGAGCAGGTAAATCAGCTTCGAGCTTTTTTGTACTTTATTGCATGAGAAATAACTGGAAACCTTTATTAACTTTTCCAATAACTGGTCAAAAACTGTTTGATTGAATTTTTTAAGTGGACCATTTGTGCATGGCCTGACAGTAGTCAAAATAAGTCAGAAATTTACCTTTGCCAGCCTTCCTTCATGTAATATTTTGCATTCCATGAACTCAGTCTGGGAGGAATATTCTTGAATACCAAAATCAAGGAAAAATGCTTTTTAAGAAGCTCAATAATATGAGTCCGACCCGCTGCACTCTAGAAACCGGTCCTTATTTATTCCAGTAAGTATCGTCCTCTTATGTGCACTACCGGCTTCTGGTGTTTGTTTTTATAATGGTATCTTTCTCCATTTAGTTACTTCATTGAGAACGAAGTTTGTTACTTGGTTCTTTGCGAAAAAAACTACTCCAAAAGGCTAGCGTTTTCCTACCTTGAGGATTTAGCTCAGGAATTTCATTCTCAGTATGGTCGAAAAGTAAGCACAGTGACTCGTCCATACAGTTTTATAGAATTCGGTGAGTCCTAGTAGTTACTGAGATTTTTAATTTTTTATTGATCAGCCACCACAATTTTTCGCAGTTTTGATGGTCTCTCTCTGTATAACATATTAAATTTCTCTGTATTGACAGATACATACATACAGAAAGCTAAAAAGGTGTTCACCGATTCCCGAGCAAGGCGTAATTTAATAACGCTGAACACCGAGCTTCAAGATGTTCAAAGAATTATGGTTCAGAACATTGACGACGTTCTCCAAAGAGGTGCTTTATTATCAGGTGAGAAATACTTCATACTAAAATATTTACTAAGTATACAGATCTAAAGCCCCTAGAAGTGCATTCATCCTTGTACCAACATACTTAGCACCTTCCCGCTGTAATTATCAAAGGAAACAGTGACTTACCAAGTTAACTTAAAGAGTTACATTAGCATTTCCTCTTGATTGCCTTCTGGTGATTAATTTTTTATAAAATCTCCACTTCTTTATCTCTTTCCGTAAATATGAGCTTCTGTCACGATGTTTCCAAAATGCATGATCCTCCCATTTGTCTTATTGCTGTTGCTCCTGTCCGCAAGTGGCAGGCAGTATGTGTGAAATGACCCTAGCCATCGAAGCACATAAAACCAAAATACTAATACTACTACCGTTTCTAAAATTCTATCTATTGAGAGTTATAGCAATGAAAAAATCTTGCCTAATCATGATTGATGACACCCTAAAATATATATTTAAAGGTGCTCGTAGTGAAACAAAGCTGGTCATTATAACATGGTGGCCATGGAAAATACCCTGAAGAAGAGCACCTGCCATAAACAACCTTGAGCTCTGTGAAGGGGTCATTGCTGATAAAGTAGCAAATGAGCTTTTTGATGTAATGGAAAACTGGTATTCTTGTTCTTATTACTATAATGGGCTTATTCATATCTCTGCAGTAGTAGTCCTACCATGAAGAAATGCACCATCACAGAATAGCATTCTATGTATTTGATGGATAGAGTACTTGCATTGGCCCCTTGAGAAGGGATTGGGATTGCGCTGAAAAATCTCCCCCACTGCCACAATCCAAACCTGATACCTCAGGATGAGAAGCTAGTTCTTATGCTCTCCATTACATTTAGCGACTAACAGAGAACTAAGCGGAGCAGCTAGCAGAAACACTCATTGGTGGACATTGATACAAATGGGAGCTCTAGGCAGCTAGCAGAGCAGCTAAATAATCAGCTGCGTAACTGACAAAATCAGTTTCCTCTCCCCTCGACTGAGCAGATGCAAGCCGTGCTGCTTTTAGCAAAGCAGCTTGGTTGTTGGGCATTACTTTACATGGAACCTATCACATAAGGGTGGTTAGTTGTGCTGCTGGCCGCCATTACTGCTGTGAGCACATTCAATTTGGTATTAGTGCCATTTGCATGTCTTCTTTTATATTAATAAATAGTTTGAAAAAGGAGGTCTTCCACATTCTAAAGTAGTGAAAATTTTTACAATAATCCGTGCACAGTGTAGTAATAGTTCCAACTTCTTCCTCTCATGGCAGAATCAAATGAATATATTTTGTGTCCATTCACCAAGTAGAACTAACTAAAACAGGTCAACGCTCAATGGAATTTTACCCACTGAGTGCATAGGAATTTGTCTATGTGCTAAAAAGGCGGCTAAACATTTGTCATGTGATCCATCAACCATCTCTCAAAACAGCTGCGCTGCCTGCTGCAGTGCAAGCTGATAGTCACTTTTTACTCAAGGAACTAGCAGCAACATGGCATGAATTGCTCTGCTAGTCACGTAATGCAATAGAGACCAACCTGATTGCCTCCGTAGATAACCAACATATCAGGTGTAAAATAGATATGCGCCATTCATGTTGTGGG
Organism: Pyrrhosoma nymphula; assembly: GCA_963573305.1. Lineage (NCBI taxonomy): Eukaryota > Metazoa > Arthropoda > Insecta > Odonata > Coenagrionidae > Pyrrhosoma > Pyrrhosoma nymphula. The sequence goes on along the minus strand of OY754339.1, from coordinate 60,089,802 downwards.
CTGATAAAATTTTACAGTGGATGGTAACAAATATTAGGTGTAAGTAATAGTCGAAATTAAGTTATTGTAGAATGGCGTTTGGGAGAATTTCTGTTTTTCTGATTTCAGTTATAAACAGTACAGTCTTTAACAATTTCAATTGTCAGTGTTCTTTATCATCTCAACAAAATTACAGATCTCTTGGCGTTGAAAATTTTGATTCTTGAATGGGTGCTACTAGGGTTAACTGATGTCCAGGTTTGTTCTAGGAGTAGTACCATGGTTCTAGGCATGTCGCAGTTTTTGAACTGCAATCAGGGTCAGTGGAGTAATGGGGTTATCTCCAGGTTTTTATGAGTGAGTTCCCGCATGCAAAAGACTATGCCTGATGCCTCTGATGATAGCTTTTTCTTTGCTGCTGTTTGATGCCTGAAAATTATGTAATGGGCCAGTTTTTGCCCTTCGACTGTGGCCGCAACCATTAGTGTTTCTATTTTTCCCATCTCCTGTTAACTGATTTGGCACGATACTAATTCAGAGACTTCAGTATTTGCGTTGATGTTTCCTGGAGTATCAAAACAAATTGAAGTTTAATTGACAGTTTCCATCTGCCCAAGAAGTTAGGCGTACTTTTTTCGTAAGTTTATAACATAACTTCTCTGGATAATTACCTGGAAGGCGCTGTTCTTAAATTCGGCAAAGAAGAAAGAGTCATTTTCTTGGCAGCATCGTTCTATGCCAACCGATGTTTGCTTAGAAATCTTTGTGTGGAATCTTAATTCCCTTGACCCTTCAACAGCTTTCTTCATTGTATGTTCTTGACTGATGGGAAAGCCCTCACTTCATATTCCCATCACATAATCTGATAAGATGTTAAATAACATTTCTTAGACAAATAACACCACTTTCCACCAAAAAACAACCTCACCTTATGTAGGTCCCTAGCGTTATCATGGCATCCTACCCCTCAAAACTCTCCTTACAGAAAGAAATTTGGCTTTCCCTTTGGCTTACACATCTCACCCACCTCCGGCTGATCTGGCATTGCTTCACTCCATTTTTAAAGGGACCCTTTATCACCTTTCCTGCTTTTCATTCCACATCCCAGCTAGCACGGAGCAATGCGGCCCTGTTGAACAAGCTTAATTTCTTCCTATACATTCATATATGTACATTACAAAGTTCCTTTGTCTAACACCTAGCCTCCACATTTAATAGCCCCTCCATCAGTATAGCATAATCTACTATTTATCTTTTTTGCAAAATATTGTAAATTCATGCCTGAAACATTTCTGAGTTCTTTCTTCTCATACTCACTGCATTATTGTTGATGTATTTTACTGCCATTTTATGGTTTTAATTGTGTTGCTTATGTATTGAACCCTAGTTCCCAGGTCTTAGTTGCCATTTTTTATGTGCCCATAAATAAATTAATGTATTTTTCTTTTAATTTTAGAACTGGATTCAAAGGCACAACATTTATCAATGCAGTCCCAGGGATACAAAAAATCTGCTACTGACCTGAACAAGACATCCATGCTTGTAAAGTTTGCTGCCGTGCTCTTCATTCTCATCGTCCTATTTTTATACTTTAAAGTGTTTTGAACTTTCGCTTGTTTTGTTGGAAGTTCCTCACCAAAGACTGCCCTTAAAAGTGTTTTCCTTTCCGATGGGACAAGGAAAATTTTGTATGGATACCATGTCAGACAGGAAAGAGAAATTACATTTTCTCTTGTGTTCCTATAATAGCGCAACCAAATCTTTTTAAAAAATCTTTCGAGTAAATCATTGTGGGCTGGAAAAAATTTTTGTCTTTTCGTACAAATGCTTAAGGTGTTACTGCTGTTATCTCTAAGCTTAGAGAATGAATACATCGATGAGGAATTTAGGCCTTAGCTTGTGATGTTGTACTCACAATGATTGGTCCAACAAGAGTATTTCAATCTTTAGGGGAATGGTGTGGATTGAGGTGATGGTGAAGAGCAATGTGGGATTATTTGCTTGTAATTAATACCCCCACAATATATCAGCCCTTAATTCTGTAATGGATTTTGCCTGTCTTTCATTTCCTGCTGTTGTGGGAATGTTCTTATCACTCCCTTCTCCCTTTGTATAAGAAAATACTCCAATGGAGACTTAAGTTGTCTCGTTAAATTGCCCATAAGCTATTGGAATTTATAGGATTGTGTGTAATAAAAACATTTAATAATGACATGGTCATAGTTTACTTCCTTAAATAGACCCTAAGACAATATATATTTATTATGGTTGTAAAAAAAACACTGCTACTAAACTGAAATTCTCATATTTGTGGGTGTAATAAGTTTCATTTTAACTTCAACAGTAAAAAAAATTTATTATGGTTGTAAAAAAAACAACTGCTACTAAACTGAAATTCTCATATTTGTGGGTGTAAAAAGTTTCATTTAACTTCAATAGAAAAGAATTTTTTCTGGTGGATTCTAATTCATGGGAAATGCCTCTAGAATCAACCATTATCTTGTATAAATATCCTATTGATTACACAGGCTGCTAATAGATTATGGTGATTAATCCTGCTATTCTTGCAATGACCCTAGTTGGTCTCAGGATGAGGGAAATTTTTTTAAGAAGAATATTTGCGAAGAAATTAGTCAGCTGAGTTTTTTATATTGTATGCACATAGTGTACGTAGGGCTGTTATATTTTTGTAAGGTGTTCAGAGCTTTTATTTGCTCAGGATTCATGGTAATTGTTACTTTTATATTATTAAACTCAGTAAAAAAAGTTATTGTAAAATTATATTGGTCAGTGCAAGTTGGTTAAGGCTTACTATGGCAATTTCCTATTGTAATTAATGTGTTTCCATAGAAAATTCTTGTATCTCCAGATTAAAAAAATTTAAAATGAAAATTTTTGTAATTTCCCACAATTATTATTCAATGTGCCTTCCGAATCATTGATTAAAATAACTTCATTGAAAATAATGCTGTGATAAAGGTTTTTTTTCTATTATAAAGTCACATCTAATAAAGTATCTTGGCCTTTCCAACTCAATGAGGTAAGCTTTACTAAGAACTATGACAATGCAATTTTCCACATTTTTTATGTGGAAAATTGCATCGTCATAGTTCTTATTATGTTCAGATTCCACAACATCTCGCTTGAGTCCTCCATTTTTGTGAGGTAAGCTTTATCACAATGTGTGTATTACTTTAGGCTTTTCTATCAAGGCAAGATTAAAACTAATGGAAAACCATTAATTTTCCCAGGGATATTTAAGGGGGAATTTCCTAAAAAATGGAACTTTTGGACTAACTTTGAAAGCTTACAGCGATGTAAGTTTTATGAACACTTAAATGGAATTTTGGAAAATTAGTATATATAAATGAGTCATTGCAGTGGTTTTAAAAAACTGAAAGAATGTTTGTTATTTTTGCTACAATAACCTTTTAAAAATCCCTTTTTGTAAAAAACATTCTGACTTCTAGTTTGATATATAACCACATTTTATGTTCAATCGAGATTTATTTTCTCTCTAAATATTTACTACTCTACTTCTTAACTGCATAGCATATTTAAAATTTCATTCTGAACATTTCTATGTGACTAAATCATGTTTGTATAACAATCGACCGTTTACTCTGTTTTTCCTCATAACAAAATCTTAGGGGAAAAGTGGCATACACTCTGTGAAACACATTTTTCACAATCCATATTAAGGAAAGGAGTAATTTAATAGCATTAGATTAATGGAATATCATTTTCTTGAGGATATTATCTCAAAATACATTGCACCCATAAGAAATACATAGTATCCACAATTCCCGAAGTTCTCACTGATTTTTGGGCTAAGCCCAGCGATGTAGTTGCATATGAGAGTTGTCCATCTGCTATAGCTATCCCTTGCCTTACCCGTCTCCTTATACGGAGCTGTCAAACAGAAAGGAAGGCTGGGTCCTAAGAGAAAGGATGGGTCCTTTACTCTAAGACCCAAGTGGGCAGGCCCTCTCTGCTAGGGAACATCCCGAAAAGAAATGCAATGGAAATGGGGTGGGTAGTTAGTTCACTCACACCATCTGCCTTGGTCTTTTAACCGTAGAAATAAGCCCTTTGAGGCCCAAGCTGACCCTCTCTGCTGGGTGTTTCCGAAAAGAAATGATACAATGGAAGGGTTGGGTTGCTCGTTCACCCAATTCTCCAGCCTCAGTGTTTTATCCAGGGCAGTAAGTCCGTCAAACCTTTCCGGGAGGGAATTCCCCCGAAAATGTCCTACATTTGGTTTTGCACAGAGTTTGACGAGTTATGTAGTTATATCACCTCAGCCAAAACTCTTGCTTCAAGTGGTGCTTGTTGCATGCCAGTATCACCATGCAAAAGTACACGCGTAATGCTAGAAGGAAGAATAAGATTTCATTTCCCTCTTTCCTTAACTTTGCCCTATTCCCTCCATCCTTCATGGCAAGTATCCTTAAAACCCGGGCAGCACCAGAGGCAGCAGGGTTAAGTCCTTGCCTGTCAACCCAAGGGTCGCAGGTTAGAATCCCACCTGGGTAGGATTTTCAACTCCCAGGGCATGGCTGTTTGTGTTAGTCAAAAAATAAGTTAAACGTAAGAGAGGACTAGATAGTCATAATTTCGCTTTCCAGAAAGACGACATTATTATTATAATAACCCCTGCCCTACACTTTTTGAGATGGCTTGCAATGTACACAAAGCATATGCAGATGTAATTTATCATTATCATCCTTAACATCTGGAGGCCTATCTTCAATTGGATTGTAATTTTCTTTAGGATTCATGAACAAATTACATGTGCTGAAAAAATTAATTTTTGGAACGTTGATGAAAATCACAATGACACTGGTCCTTCAATCGCTCACTTCTCCAGCTATAGCCTGTGTCATCCTTCTCCGTAAAGAAAGAAACAACGGCTGAAAATATGGTTCTTATATTGAAAAGGGCAATAAAAACACGAAAATTGTGTTTGATCTTAATTATCTAAATTTATAGCCCAGTAAATTAAAATTGAGTGGTAGAAAATAAAATTTTACCTTTCTCAAGCAATTACTTCATGTTTCATTGCCTTAAATGAATTTTATCATACATATTTGAAATCTCACAAAAATACAGTCAACGTTGAAATCCCCATTGATTCGCATGCTTTTCCCCTGAAAATCTTATCTAGGGTCCATAAATGAATTTTCCTATAGATCAGACCTAACCCAGTCAATTTATCTTACCCAAAACCCTCCAGATCTGGTGTCTCATCAAAATCATTGGAGCCATTCTTGAGATCAATTTTCCACATATGTGCATTGTTTTTTGTACTATGGGGGAAAAAATTTCACAACAAATGCAGCGCCGCCACTATCACTCTGTAGGAAAATTGGCTTCCTCTCTCATGGCATATAATTCCTAGGTCTCTGCAACAACGAGGAGAATTAGAACACAATAAGGTGATGGACTCATCGTCAAAGCCAGTGATGGATTACTGGTCGCTAGCAGTCTCTGAGCATTATTCCTGCTGGCTTCCAAATGGAGGCACATTAGATGACCGTGTATGAATTTGAACTCTCTCCTTCTTGCCATAGTTTACTCTGCATTCATTCTCTTTCCTCCCTTTTCTTCTAGGGTTCGCTCCTCCTCTCAAACTCTGGCAAGGTCCTGGGATTCACCCACTGTCCATAATCATCATCTGAGTAATCTACTGGTTAAAGGTAGGTTATGATGAAAGTCAGAGAAAATCCAACAGACTCTTACACGTACTATCTATCTCCAATCTCTATCTATCTATCTACCTCCAACATTTCTTTCTTCATCTCAGCGTAAGTCCAAACCTTCTTCATCCCGTCCATAAAATCTATTCTCTTTCTTCCCCTTCCCCGCTTGCCCAACATCCTTTCCTCTATCTCGGCCTTAAGCAAACCATCGCCCCTCATTACTGCTTCAAGCCACCTACCCTGCCTTCCCCCAATCTCATCCACAAGTTTCCTCTCCTCACCAACTAGGTCAAGCACTTCCTCATTTGTCTTCCTTTTCATCCACCACACCTTCTCCATCCTTCTCCACACGCACATCTCAAACAACACCTGCAGCCTATTTTCTTCCTCCTTTCTCAGATACCACCTTTCTGCCCTATACAACACCACACTCCATATCAAGCTCTTCACCAGCCTCTTTTTTACATCCTAACTAAAGATCCCCATCATCAGATCCCTTCTATTATTGAACACTAGTGCTATTCTCTTCCTAATATAATCCTGTACCTATAACCTAAGATACTTAACAGAACACTGCCATGAATAAGAGTTTCCTCTTTTAATCGAGAATGCAAACATATGTTCAAAGCACCCTTAAAGCATGGCAGCAGATTATCAACGACTACACTAATAAATAAGCTGTTAATGCACAAATACTAATTAATTAGTTTTGGCTTTTTTACCCGCCTGCAATTTCTCATAATGCCTTCATGGAGGCGGTTTCTCACTGTATAGGTGCTTTTAAGTTTAATGCCCTCTTTATCACTGCTGCCCTGCCAACAGTAATAGGATTTTCAGTTGAATGTTAACGAATGCTGCCATCATCATCTCAAGATGTGCATCTTCGTCTCTGATTCTTTGCTGTGCTTCCATCGTCTCATCACCCTCCCTGTAGCTTTTTAGCCAGCAATATACTGTTTCTATTCAAGCCCATTGCCTTCGATATCCGAGCAACAGTTGAGCCTACCTCAACTGTCTTATCAATTTATCCCCTCTCCTGGACTTAAATGTAATTTTGTGAATATATATCTATAGAAGTCATCACGGACATAATAAAGCATCTGCAAAAGCATAAACATTCAAATTCGCATCCCACCTAACCTACCAACTGCCATGAGTCTTTTAGCGATAAGCTGCCTGTGGTCTTACCTATGGGGTTTTTCTTAAGGATAACTGTTTATCATTACCTGGTTTAGGTCAAGCGATACGAGAGAATTCAATGGGACGTTTCAAATGTATACAGGGTTATCTAATGTGCCACTATTCTTGTGGCTAGAACGAAACATGCTCGGGGCAGGCAAGTGGCCAGTAATCCATCACCGACTGGAACAATTAATACATCATCTCACTGTGTTTGAAATTCCTTCATTGTGGCCTAGACCTAAGAATAATGGGCCACAAGAAAGGAAAGCGATTTTCCCCCGAGATCGATAGTGGAGACAATTGGTTGGGAAACAATATTCCCCCAGAGTGCATGTATACATACATACTACTCATTTAAGAGTATAAGATAATGAGGTAACTGAATGGTTAAGGTAGGTTCAAATGGAAGGAATTTTTGTACTAATCATTTACTGCCAGAGAATCTTGTTGTCTCACTTGGTTTCCTATAGAACTACTATAGTATAAACTTTTAAATTGAATTTATTAAACAATTATTACCAAAATACTTTAAAAAATCAAATTAAATAACAAAAACACCCCAACTCACAGTAAAAGTTTAAGCTTTATGTACAGAGCCGTTATTAATGAAACTCCCGAGGAGATTCATATGATTTATGTGGCCTCTTGCTTCGTTCATATTCATGTCCTTTTTTGTCAGGATGATGGTAATTTTTCTCTTCTGCTCTCTCTCTTTGCTTAGCCGTACTCCCGGGAGATGCCTTAATGGGGACAAATGGCATCTTGAAATGTCGATCCCTTCCACCAAAGCGCAACTGCCCAGACTCTTTTTTGCCACCTAATCCTCCACCTACATAATTTACATAATTAAAAAAAATTAATATCCCATATGATACATGACCATTTTTGCAATTAAAAATTTTATTTTCATGTAACAATTATGAAAATAATATACATAGGTAATGTACTCTAAAAATAAAATTCATGCTTGATTTAATGTACTTATTAAATAAAATAATTGAAAATAATTTAAATAGAAATCTTTTCCTAATCTTTCCCTGATTCATTTGACATATAGCCTATGTTTGGGTAATATTTAAGCACAATGCAGTAAAACTGCTATGTACTTGTTATGGTTTTATGCCCTAACGTAATGGAGACATACATATCGTTGTCAAGTAAAGGAAATTAATTAAATTATCTCACTCAATGTGAGGTCAGTAAGGATGGCGTTACATGTCAAATAACAGTTCCAGGGTTGCTTAAGAACAGCGCTGATGATATTACAAGATTTTTTCAGGCCAAAATTTTCATTAAAACAGGAGAAAATATCTGTTCTTTCATGTGTGTATTAAAGAACAAGCAAGAATGGGAGCACAGCAAATTAATCCATGCATGTACTATGGGGGAATAAAGTTTCTCAACAAATCGAGTGCCACCACTATTGCTCTGGGGGACATTCGTCTTCGTTTCTTATGGCATATTTTCAAAAGTTTAAAGTTTCACTTGTTGGAAGGTCATCATATTGATAGTGAAACAAACTTTGTAACTTCAACAGTTTATTACAGAATTTACCTCTGGTTTCGACAGTTATGCCATCTTCAGGTAGTTTAGGTAGATTATTTTCTTATTACATATTATTTTATTTGAGTAGCTCAAAGTTTAAAGCCTTACGTTAAAGCTGTAACTAAGGTACCATTACCCTCAAATATTTATGAAAAATCAATTTTTTTCTTCACATTGAAAGTCAATCTAGGCATTAAATTAATTAAGCCTTTATTTAGCAACAAACTACGACTACCAACACATTCATAAGAAATAATTGTCAAACAAAATATTCCAGAAGAACAAAGAATTTACCTGAAAATGGCGTAGCTACCAAATCCGGTTGTAAAATCTGTAATAAACTGTGGAATTTACGAATTTCGTTTTACAATCAACATGATGGCATAATATTCTAAGGTCTCATTCACGACGAGGGAAATACAATCACATTAAGGTGATGGACTCATTGTCTGAGTCAGTGATGCATTACCAGATGCTTGTCCGTCCCGAGTGTGATTTACGATGGGCACCAAACGGAGGCACATTAGATTAACTTAAACTTAACAGTGGCAGGCTTCACTTCATAGAAGTTCATTATGTTAGTACTCATGATTAATGAAAATACTTAGTAATTTTCTACAAAATGTTTTATTGTACGACACGTTTCACCGATTTAGTTTACATAATATGGGGTTTTGCATAAACTATGTTATCAACTAATGGGGGTGGGGGTCACCTAAAAACCTACGGCGGGTAACGAGGGGGAAGGGGCGTCCATTCAAAGTAATGTAGCTGTTACAATTCACCTGTTTACGTTTCTTACTTGTCAACATTGCGTCAGCAACAATTGCATTCAACATGAGGAAGGGTGCACGGGGTGTTTCTTACATCCCAAGCTTCTACTTTAACTCAATGTAACTGAACCATTGCCTTTACAATGTTGCAGATCTTTATACCACCAAATTACTTCCATTTTAGCCTTCTCGTGGGTCAAATAGCGACCTCGTGACAACACTATACAAGGCAGCAGTCAGAAATGTAGGGAGGGGAGAGAACAAAGTAGATGAGCACAGCACCTTCGGCTGTCATTCATGGTTGATTTTTATAATTTAAAAATGAATACATATTACTTTTTCCGGGGAGCGTGGTGGTCAAGTGGATAGAGCGCTTGACCACCGTTCGAAGGGTCTCGGGTTCAAATCCGGGTGAAGCCTTTGAACACCCCCAAACAAAAATCCTCGGAGGTGGCCCAGGGAGAGGAAATGGCCCCCCTACCCTGAATGTGTGAGATTCACACGCCTGTGGCTTAGTCCGGGTTGAGCTCTACCCTCAACTATTCAAACCAACCTTCGGGTTGAATCACTGAGTGAGTGAATTACTTTTTCCAATTGAGATTATATCTAGTTTGGCTACTTAATTTGTCTTATTTCAACCTATCCCTAAAAGTAAACTCACTCAATAATTTATAAAATAATTTTGAATTGAAAGATTCATTTGTAGAGACAACGTTACATGCCGGGGGGAGGAGGTTGGGAATAATACTATGGTTGTCAATGAAGGGGGTAAAAAAATCAGTGAAAAGGGTAATTCAGTTTATGCACGACTCCTATGTAGTAAATAGGTGAAATGCGTCATACAATAAAAAATTTTGTAGAAAAGTACTAAGTATTTTCATTAATCATGAGTACTAACTTAGATAATCTTGTATGAATCTTAAACATTCTGTTCACCTACCTCTCTCATTCTTGCCATACTTAGGAGCATAATTTAAATAAAAACCAAATAAGAGCTCCACTGTCTCATTCAGGCAAGGTATTAAAAACCCTATATCCACACACCAACAGACAGCACTTAGAATGGCACTGCTCGCTTTTTGAGAAAAATCAATTTTGAATAGGAAAAGCAAATTTCCAGACCAATTTCCCATGACTTTTCCCAGGTTTTACAGCCCTGTTGCAACCCTGAGTTCACTTTCTACGTCCACATATACATACATAATATTGATAATTCTCAAAAGTTCAAGTAGAACATGAACCAAGGGACAATAAGTGCACAGTTAATAGGATTATAACTTAATACTTGCCAAGTCGTCTAGGTACCCAGCCCTTCAGATATCTCCCCAACTCCCTATCTACAAATATTTTCTTTCCATCAACTTCCATATGATTTGCACCAGTATATGCTCTCATAACATCTTGATTCTGATGGTACTCCACAAAGGCAAAGCCTCTTGATATCCCAGTCACTATGTTTCTAACTACAGTGCACTTCTTTATTTTTCCAAAGCGTGAAAACACCTAGAACAGAAGAGACGTACTGTAAAATCTCTCTTCAAAAAATTATCCACAAGGATGATTATTTCAATATAACTCATGCATAGTGTGATTTCCACTTACATGCAATACAAAGGAAATGGAAAAAATTAAATGAATGAAATAAAAAATCAAATCTAAAAATTAAATGAGCTTCAGCAGGGGCAGCTTAGGCTGCAATGATCTGGGCAGTCACTGAGTTCTGACCACCAAAAACATTTATCATAAATATATTTACTTTTAATATTGTTGTGATTTACAAGGAATTAACATTTTTAACTTTACTCATTATATTGTAATGTTGGCTACAAGATCAAATGGAGGAAGAGGGGCTACTATAATACATAATATTTTTATTGGTTCCTGAAAGACAGGTTTTGTATATAAATATATACATGTATGGAACGTATATGTGACATTATCTGCTCATACTCATTGCACATGTCATGTAAACACACATATTAAAGAACAAGGCAGATGGTTAAAACCAGAGCATTATCAAATGAAAGTAACACAAAATAAAATAATCAATTTCCTACCGAATGGGACATACATTCATCAAATGAATACCACTGATGCTCAAAAAGAAACTGGAAAAGTCTTGACTCAAATACTTGAAAGTTATCCACAGTAAGTCCTACATTTACATCAGTCTGATTTACATCTGATTCGATGTTACGTCTATGCTAGCAAGGGCTATCGGAATATTTATCCCAGTCAAATTTTGAAAAATGTATAGCTAATTAAAAAATATTAATTAACACAAAAAATGCTTCAATAATTACATAATCGCCTCTTCAGTAGTGTGAAGAGCAATAAAGAATTTTGTTCGACCATTAAAACATAGGTTTATCCCACTATGCAATCGCAACCTTAGAAAAATTTTATCCGTGCCATATTGATGATGAGCGGCGTGCATCCTTTCAAGCGAGCGACATGTGGCCTTTTGTTTGGCAATGTTGCCAGATGTATCAGTGGCTCTTTTCTGTAACCTACATATGTAGTTTCAAGTGGTGACAGAAAATACATAGAGGGGGCTAGAGGAGGAGAGTGACATAGAGAGAGTGCAACGTTTAGCCAACAAACATCCCATGAGCTCCCCTCTCTCCTTGGCCTACAAGAAAAGGATCCATCACCATAAAATAACTACAGTAAGCATTTCGTCGGTCACTGTTCCGTAGCTATGTAGGAATGGGTTCAGTCCCACTGAACCCATTCCTGAAAAAATACTGCGAAAGAAATACACCTTTGGTGAAAAATTAGGTACTCTGAAAAGAATGGTCTCACAAGTAAGGCTTTATTAATTTTAGATAATGTCCCGGGTCATCCATTGAATGTTGATGATTTCACGGACAACATTGAAATGGTATTTCTTCCACCAAATCCTACTTTGCTGATCTACCCAATAGACCATGATGTCTAGCAACGTTTGAAGTTTATTACGTTCTTCCAGTGATGAATACAATAATAAAAGATGAGACTAAGCGTTTAGTTCGCAAATTTTGGAAAGAGCAAAGCCATGGACAACATTGGTGCTTCATGGTATGTGACAAAATCAACATAAAAGGTTCTCGGAAAAACATTTGGCTAGAATGTGTTAACTCTATGAAAACTCTAACATGATGCACCTGAAAAAAGAAATCCCACTGAAAATTGTTTAGCTGGTGAGGGAATTTGGCTTCGATGGGGTGGACAAGGATGACATTAAAATGTTGATTAATGAAAGTACAGAGAAATTAATAATGGAAGATTTGTTAGAGCTACACCAAGAATTGTAATGACCACCAGATAAGATAAGGATGACACCGTTACTATTCAGGGACCAACTGAGAAAAAGTTGACTACAAAATGCTTGTCTGATGCCTTCCGCCTAATTGAAGCAAGAGTCAACATTTTGACCGAGGATGATTCTAGTATGGAGAGAAGCAGCAAATGTTCCAAACAGATTGAAGATGCATTGGCCTGCTGCAGTGAAATTTATCCCACAAAAACAATGAAGATCATTTAATCTATCGTTCGTTATTCGCAACACAACAAAACAAAGGTGCCGAGCAGATGAGCTGAGAGTAGCCAATCTTCTTGCCATGAAGATCCATTAGGATAACTATGTGACTATTTCTCCTCCTTTGGACGGAATTAAATCAATTTTTTCTCTAAAAAGGAATTAGTTCAAACATTTTATGGATATCTCAGAACTTGTTACATGTAATTTATATATTACTTATACATTTTTGTGACAAACTAGTACTAAAAAAGTTCGTGGCTGTAGTCGGCGACGTAAGCAAGAGTACGGTAGAGGGGAAAGTTGATGGCAAAGGTTGTGCACAGTAACTTAGTTATGATTAATACAAGTCTTAATGTCCCAATCAGGGTGTCGAATGAAACTAGTTCCAAATTCAAGGATATTTCAAGGTTTTCAAGGATAAAAAATACGAATTTTCAAGGATGTTTCAAAATTAATATGAGCTATATTCAAACACAAATTATAATTTTTTCTTTTCGCTATCAAAAAAAGTGATTTTTAAAACATGGAAAAAGTATTGGTTTCTCCATGTTTTTCGGGCAAAGCTGCGTCGGTGTATCTTTACGATGACGTTTCTAAGGACAAAATCCCTGACCTGCAATACGAAGGAGTATATGAGATTCCCTGCAGCTGCGGCCAGAAGTATGTGGGCCAAACGAAGAGGGCGATCTCCATTCGTTTGAGCGAGCACCGCAGGGCTCTCAAAAACAAGCACTGCGTGCAGTCAGCAGTTGCAGAGCATGCCTTCTCGAACCCGGGACATCAACTTAACATCAATGACGCACGAGTCTTAGCCAAGGAAAAGTTTTATTTTCCTCGACTCATCAGGGAGGCTATTGAAATAGAGAAAGTAGAGGCTAATTTCAATCGGGATGACGGGCATAGACTCCACAACACCTGGAAGAGACTACTGAGAAGGAACGCGCCAAAAGAAGGGTGCTCAACGCTGATTGGCTGCGCTAACGGAAGGCCCCCTTGAGGACGGTATATATACAGGCCAACTTTCACCGTTTGGCATTCGGACTTGATCTGAAGATGTGGCCTGCATTGGCTACGAAACGTCATCGTAAAGATACACCGACGCAGCTTTGCCCGAAAAACATGGAGAAACCAGCACAACAGCGCTGCGAAAGCCTCAAACAGAAATGGAAAAAGTATGTATATTATTTTTTACATTCCTATGCTTTAATTTATGTCTCTTTTTCAAGAATATCTGCTTCTTCCTTCGCAATTTCTCAAATCCTTCTTTTTCGCAATTCTAATTCTTCTACCTACTTGATTTAAATTAGGTTTTTTTAATTCTTTCTTTTTTTCAATTTTGATTAATTTTTTCCTGCAAATACTGTTTTTTTAAGCACTTTTGAAAGATTTGATAATTTCTTTACTTATCTTACATAATGAATGCACCCCTGCTGCATGTATAGCACCATGGATACAGCACTGAGCAATCAAGGTATCATCATGTAAATATTCCGTGAAAAATCCTTTATTAAATGAGTAACTTCCCTCAGCTACCGCATTGACATGAAATAAAATAAAAATAGTAATCAAAAAGTTTTTAAAAGCATTTGATGCTTTTTTTCTGAAAGCAAATTTATTAATAATGTGTCGAGTCTGTCCTTTTTTATATTAAATTATCTTAATTTTTTTCGCTGAATCTGAAGAAATAAAAGAGTTATTTTCTCTTTTAATACAATCAGCATCGATTGTGTTCATACGATTTCTATCAACCAAATAGCTGAGTGCAGAATCTACTTGTTTTGCAATATTTTCTAATTCCACCACCTAGGGTGAGAAATAATTTTCACCACCCAATAGTTTGGATGAAAGAGGAGACTTTTCTTTCAGTTTTTGAAGTATATGCAAAGAAAACATTTGGCATTCAATTTTAAATTGCAATGTCTCTAAAGCTTCATCTTTCCACTTACGTATAATCGCAGATGCTGAAAATCTGATATCCACGGAGTCTGCACGACATGAAATTTCTTTATCTGCTAAATCAATTTTTTATACGTCAGGTACGGACTTAACATTTGCCATTACTTTCGACTTAATAATTCTATTCATCAAACTCTTAAATAAAGTGAATAAGTCATGTCTCATGAAGGGTACCCAAGGGGCGGTCTGTTTGATACCTACCCAAAAATGGCTCTGTATCTACAATCACTTCAATTATAAAATTAAGCTTTACTTCAAAAAATTTATCAATTATCAATTTATCAATTTATATATTTTTTCATAATTTTCTGACTTAGGAAGTTTTTTTTCACAGCTTTCAAATACTTTTCTAAATGCACTAAAACTTCAAGAGCTCTCTTCATGACTGCAGAACTTTCAAGCCAAGATTGAACAGAATTTTAACGGAAAAATCAAAGATTGCGTTTGGTGAATATAATCAGCTAGTCGAGTTGGGAAATCTTTAAACAGGTAATCCAACGCTTGCAAAAAGCTTTAATGTTCCGTCCAGACTTATCCTGTGAAGTTTTGAAACTCCCATGATCAATGATGTGTAAATCACATGACCCTATTTCTAAGAGCTGAGTAGGATTATCTTTATCTGATTGATTTATATAATCAATTAAGTCTTTTAGACATTTTTTGTTTACAAATATAAAACAAAGTCTCCGGCTTCACCTGGTGGACATTCCTTATGTCACACATAATAAAATACTTTGTTCTTTTCCACATTTTTTATAACGATACGACCATGGTTTCGAGAAACTTGTGTCATCTTCAGGTACAGAAATAGGTTCACGTTTGCCTTATAAACCTTAACAACCAGAGGTAGGGGGGGGCGGGAAAGGGGATGCAGAGGGGGGAGGTTAAGTATTCTAACAGTCACAGAATTTGTTCGTGAGGGATGGGGGAAGGTGAGTGGCTGGGAGGTTAGGAAAGAGGGACTAGAGGGAATGGAGCCATTTGAAGGGCAAGGTCGGATGCCTTATCTGTGAGACCGTCGGGGTGGTAGGCGGATTCGAAGGAGAGGAGAAGGGTTTCCCTAACCTCAGTTCCTCTCCCCTACTCCTCTCCTTTGAATCCGCCTACCACCCAGACGGTCTCACAGATAAGGCATCTGACCCTTCCCTTTAAATGGCTCCAATTCCCTCTTTCCTAACCTCCCAGCCACTCACCTCCCCCCCCCCCCCTCACAAACAGATTCTGTGACCGTTAGAATACTTAACCTCCCCCCTCTCCATCCCCTTTCCCCCCCCCCACCTCTGGTTGTTAAGGTATATAAGGCAAACGTGAACCTATTACTGTACCTGAAGATGACACAAGTTTGTCGAAACCATGGTCGTATCATAATAAAAAGTGTGGAAAAGGAAGAAGTATTTTATTATGTGATTTTTTGTTTACTTTCGGCCCATTCATGGAGACCTGAATTATTTTTTCCAATTCAAACAATGAGTCAAAAAAACATCAGTAATTGCTCTGAGCAAATCTGCAGCCGTTGTAGGACCCAAAAACATTGAATCCAAATATCTTGTTTGTACTTGATCATCTTTCCAAAATCGTACAATAATATCCATTTGGCCTTTTCGTGCAATTTTGTTCAAAGTCTCATCGAAAGAAAAGGCAAATAGATCACGGGCTCGTACAGTGTTCGCTATGTCTAATTCGAAAGGTCCCAAACCATATATTATTTCATATCCTAATTTGTCTTTTTCACATGAAACTCTTTAGCAATTGTACTATCAGGGAACATAAATGGAAATAATTCACTTGGATCGCTAGCAAAACGTGCAAATGTTTAAGTACTTGATTTAAAGTCCATATTATTTCAGCTTCAACAACGTCATCTTTTATTATGTAATTAGATACTGAAATTGGGGAAGAACTTAAGAGTAGAGCGGGTAGATGATGCCGTAGATGAAGCAACATTTACAATATTTGAACTTAGAGAAGTAGCACGTACTAGGTATATAGACAACATACATTTATTTCATGGGTTCGGCACCTGTACACACTTATGCTTCTGCAATCTACAATCTTAAGCTAATAAGTTTGAGATTTTGACATCGTATAATTATTTGTATAATTGTGTACCACTTTCTAGATTTTGCTCCAAAATATTAAATTCATGCATTAAATTGATTTTTCATCTGTCGGTGATCAGAATATATAATTTCAAGGATGCTAATAAATTTTCAATGAAAATTCAGAAAAATGGATTTTTTTCAAGGAGTTTAGATTAGATTAGATTGTTGTTGGGGGGCCTTCGTCAGGAGCCCGGGCACTTAGACCTTTCTTGGTCCATTGTGCCAACCCCATGCCTGTCTGCCACTTGCAGACAGGGGACAAGAGCACCTCGGTAGAGGTATGGAGGATTGGCCTCCCCCTGCCTCACCCCAGTACCAGGTATGGAGGATGTCCTCCCTCCAACCGGCCCGGTTTGGCCTGGCCTCTCAGGCCTGCCGGTATAGGTATGGAGGGAGTATCATCTCTCCATCCATGCCTGGTTGAGGTATGGAGGAGGGTCACCCATCCAACCACTGTCCGGGCCCAACGTTGCTTAACTTCGGTGTTCTGATGGGAACCGGTGTTTCAACGTGGCTAGGCCCTTGCCCTTCAAGGAGTTTAAGGAAACAAAAAAAAACAAAAAAAAATTAAAGGATAATTCAAGGTTTTTAAGGTTTTCAAGGACCGTTCAACACCCTGCCAATGACCCATACAAACCGAGAAAAAGTTGTTCCGCAAAATTGATAACAGCTCTATAACAGATAAAGCTAAAAAAAATCTAAACCTTCAGAAAACACTTGCAAAGGTTGTGAGAATGTTGCATTAAAGTCTCATGTTGATTTAACCAAGAATAATTATGCATTAATTCAGCAAAATTTGGCATTTCTGCAAGAGACTAAAAAATGGGCTCTTTTTCATTCCAACACGAGAAACAAAATTTCAGCAAAACTGATCAAAATCATTATAATCAGCCCAGGCAATCTATTCATATTCGGCCTCAAACACAGGGTCACATAATCTTTGCACCGACAGTTGGGATGGAAATAACGTGCTTTTTGCAGTGCTACAAACTTAGATTTTTTGTCTGACATTAACTCAATGAGCGATAAAAATATGACCTCGCGATAAACTAAAATCTTTGGTATGATTATCTCAGAACACCCTCGCCCCCCACAACATAAGTAGAGTTTCAGTTAAAAGTTACAAAAAACTGTACGAGAAATCTGCTAAGACCTAACATCTGGGCATTGCTACTTTTGTTACGTTCACTGTGATGAATCCGCAAGGGACTCAAAAGCAAGTATAACTTGCGATGGTAAATGCTCTACACATTTTAACAGAAACTTAATTAATACGGCTGATGTTAGGATATGAAGGAATAAGTACAGGTTTTGCATCCAGGCTGTTAGATTAGATTAGATGGAAGGTGGAGTTCCTCCAAGGAGGAGCTAAGGCACTTAGACCTAATGGTCCATTGTGCCAACCATGTTTGTTTTCACCCATAGAGTCCAGTCACCCTGCTAAAGGATAACATGTCCTCTATGGGGATACCTCTGACTTCATCTAGTTCCAAAGATGGTGAGCCCAGATGCCTAACTCTATTCCTCATCAAAGCAGGACACTTGCAGAGTACGTGCAATGTTGTTTCGTACTCTTCCTCGCACCATCTACATTTCGCCGAGTCTGTGATTCTCAGGAGATGGAGGTGCCTCATAACCTGATAGTGTCCGGTGAGAAGTCCCACTATCGTGCGAAGTTGTCTGCTGTCCAGTGATAGAAGCTTTCTTGCCATCCCCGGTCTGGGTCCTTCTATCAGGAGCTTGGCTTGCCTGAGCCCCTGTACGTTCTGCCAGATCTTAGAGTGTTGAGCTAGGCTCCACTCTTTGATCTTTAAAATCCCTGAAGAGGGTGCAATTGGAATGAAAGGCTCTGGTCCAATTGGGTTCCTGTTCGAGCCCTCCTTTGCTAGTTCATCCGCTATCTCGTTTCCGGTTATGCCTGTGTGGCAAGGGACCCAGAAAAGTTCTACATTGCTCTGTCTGCTGAGGGAGTCCAGTGCTTCCCGGCATTCCAGCAGCAGTCTTGATTTACACCACGGCGACGTGAGAGCTTTTAAAGCTGCTTGACTGTCGGTGCATATGCGAATTGGTCTGCCTTTACGGCAGATATCCTTGGCAACATGGGCACAGGTCAGCAAAGCGAAGACCTCTGCCTGGAAGACTGGCGTGCTACCCCAAAGGAATTGAGAGCCTTTTATCAGGTCGGCGGCAGTGAACCCCTGCTCCTGCTCTTCCTTCTTTTCTGGAGCCATCTGTAAACCAGACATATGCTCCATTGTCTTTACCTCCTTCCTTGACCCACCACTCCCTCGTTGGAAAGGGGGTTTTGAAGAGAGGCGGTGTTTTGTTGAGCACAACTGTCATGTCGTCTGTATCCAGGCTGTTAACTGGGATCTTAATGAGAGAATGCTCTCATTTACGATGAAAAAAAACACTCGGAACTTAAGTCCCTGTGAAGATGAAATGCCTAACATTGTCTCGCGATTGATAATAACATTGCTTATAAATGCAGAGAAAAATGATTTTTAACAGAAAATTCGTAAGAAAGACGTAACTTCCACGTATGAGCCCACTTGCGGACTTCTTTCTATGGAGGTTTCATAATTATAGAGGTTCACCACGGGACTTTTTTTTCATACATTGTGTATGGGAAGATCCCATGACTCGGGCCATGACTTCATAATGGGGAAGTTTACGTAATATGGAGGTTCGCTACAGGGAGGTTTTACTGTACCTTTTTTTACAGGTAAAATAACTCAGAACATTAACTCTGGTATGAAAAGAATCTAATCTTATTCGCCTTCACTCAATCCCTTATTGAAAATAATGACCAAAGAGAGACAACACGTAGATATTTGGTTTAATAATAATAAACTCCCTTGGTTTAGAATTTGAAATAACCCCTAAAGTCCTTAATTGCAGGATAAATAAACTACTTGAGGCTGGCACATGACCCCATATCTCATTACCATAAATGAGTTGAGAAGGAAAAAAGGCAAAATGAGCATATAGATCATTCTCAAATAGTCCCAAGGGAATTTATATTCTCAATTTACAAAGCAATGATAAACATTTGGTAAGCTTTCACAGGGTGGAAATTTTCACTCATGTTATGATATGATGGCTAGAACTGCAGCCAGTGTAAAACAAGCACATTTGCGTGAGAAGACAAAGCCAGACTTCAGACAACTCCCAAAAAGTTCCCACAGTCTTTTTATACAGAAATTATTTAACACACATTATTTAATAAAAATGCCAACGCTCATTTTTAACAATGCATAATTGAAGCAGAAAGGAGAGGTGATATCATCTATGAGAATTACTTTGATTAAATTCCTACCTAAAAGAGTCCAAATACATATACATACTTAAGATGATTTACATATTTACACCATTTTCACAACTCAGTCAGTACTGAGTGATGGTGTCCCTCCAAAGTGCCAGTGTTCAGCCAAAATGTTTTGGTGAGGCCCTGGAGCATTTTGTTTGAATGTATTGTAAGGATAAGAATATTGAGATAACAAATTTTAGCAATCAAATACTAGGATACATATTTTAGAAATTCCTCCTCTTCCCTGTATAAGGAAATGTCCAGAAAAATGAAGGCAGTTGGTAGGCCTACATAGTCATGACTCACAGTCAAGAAATTTAACTAAGGACATGAAAAGGGTGATGTGTAACAGCAGGAAATGCATATCAAACAAAAGGAAACGATAGGGTGTGTATTTATTTACATCAAAACTCACTATTTTCCTGAAATTTTCAAAAATAAGTTAATCTATATCTATAATATATATACAGCCCCTTTGCATGACACACTCACTCATGTATGATATGAATTCCCGACAGGTTCTAGAAGAGGTAGGGACTTGAAATTTTTTGTGAAATTTCTTTGGCAAAATTCATCGCAGGAAAAATCCCGAAAACGCCTCGCCTCTTTTTTTTCTTTAGAAAAAAAGAGGCGAGCGTAGCGAGCCGTCGCATAGGGTTCCTACAAGATGCCATGATAACTTCTCTTAAACCTTTAGTTCACTGAAACATGGCGCAAAATTAACATTTTTTTGTTTTTCCACTGTAACTTCTAAAGTAAAAGTCGGAGCTCAAATCTGTTTACAGTTTCTTGTAGATTTCAGCGATGCCTATAACTTTATGCCTTACTCTTTATAATTTATAGTAACTTAGCAACATGGTGCCACACTGAACTTTTTTAAAGGCCTCACATTTCGGGGCGAAGCCCCCTATCCTGGGGTCCTAGGGGGCGGAGCCCCCTAGCGAGCGTAGCAAGTCTTCTCCATATAAATTACCACTGTCACAGCATTCTCCTAAAAAAATGGTGGTCCACAAAGATGTAATTATCTTCAAATAAAATCTACATCTTCAGAGAAGATGCATAATCTTCAAAAAAGAAGGGAATAATATACTGTGTAAGTTTTTTGCATTAATAGGTGATTGAAGAAGAATATCATGGGTTTAGAACAGGTAGGTAGAAGAATGTCACTGAAAGATTAACGATGAGGGGTAGAAAGGAAGCAAGAGGAAGCAATAATGTTAGGCAAGAAAGCACATAGGATCAAAAAAGTGAGCACAATTGAGGCTCGAGGGTGACTGGAATGTTTGTAGGCTATGTTACCCAAATCATTTCCCACAGGCCCTTCCCAAGCCCTCTGCTGGGAACATTATATAAGCACATGAGAAGGTATTTTATGAGAGAATACTCGATGAAGAAGACAGATAAAGAGGAATGCTCCCAATAGCAGTGCCTACATGAGTAAGTCTACCTATTACAGAGACCATGTAGAAGATTACACATATTGTTATATAGTCATCTTGCTGCTTATGCACATGCAGTCACTTCCCCTGGAGGTAGGCAGGAAATATTACCATGATGTAATAAAGTGCAAAATTGGTCATTTTCAACCTCAATTTTAACTCAAACTACTGGTCCCATGGGTATGTTTCCTACATTTTATAAATGCGCATTCTTCACTCTTAACTCTTGGTATCATTGTAAATTGCCATTCACTTACGAGGGTTTTTAGAAAAATATATTTCACTGGCGACACGAAAGCTTGCCTTTACCGAATTTAATGCAGTAAAGAAAGATTTATTGAATATACAAAAATAGTGGGCTGCAATAAAACACCATCTGGACAGAAGACGATATTTCATTGAGCTCCATTCTCAGCATGACATAACGAAGCAATTAAAGGTTGAAAAGTGATCAAATGAATTTCACGACTTCTTACCTTCTTAATGGTATCCTCAGTGGTTTGCCTATTTAGCCGGGCAACAAAAATAGTATTTCCTGGATCCCCTTCAATGTGGTTCGGAGGAACATACTCAGCAGAAAGGGCTCGTATAATGGCATTGTCATGGGGCTTCAAGTCAGTACGGTCTATACTTCCGGCTTCCAAAGGGTTGTATTCCTTCGTAAATCGACTCCAGGTATTATAATTCACAGAAGTAATTCCTAAATAAACATAATGTGAAATTCACACGTCATGGGTAGGCAGTAGACTGCAGCAGCAGAAGAATATCCTCAATCGAACGGCATTGTATAATCACACACCGTAAAAATCAACAGGAGAGTGTGAATTTATCTAATATGTACTAGGGAAACTTACTTGGAATTATATTCGATGAGGTGCTTCCATAACTAGCATTCGCATGAGTCTCTGTTCTACTGTCCATGATCACACATATTTGCCAATAAAACAACAGATAACAAAACCAGTCACATTATAACTCAAAATTCATTGAAATATATCAGTAATTAACCAAAAAGTCCCAACATCTTTTGGCCAGTATTTCTGTTATATGAATATACATATGTATATTTATGCTCTGTTATTTTCAAGCACTTCAAAAATAAAAACAAACGAGAGACGAATTGATCTTTGCGTGTGTTTGCGCTTAAGCGATATATCGCAATGATCGCAATCGCAACCATGAGAATCGCTCGAGGGAGAACACCCGCCTGAATTAAACTGAATAATGGTATGTATCTTATGCAGCTATCACTGTTTACCAAGTCAGCCGTATATTTCTGACCATCACAGCCACCTCCCTTTCTCCTCCTCTCATCCTCCTTTCTTTCTTACATCTGTACTTTTCCACCTGTCACGAAGTCGGCAGATTTCCCCTGTAGAAAAGTAATCGTGAAGTGGATGGGGGAAAATTTTACCCAGTTATATTGTTTCAAATTTTGCCCTACGTGTGTCTAAGGTCCGCACCATTTTGGTGCTTGGGTCTATGCCTACTGCCACCAAGTGCATCCCCTATGTTATGTGGATGGTGGGTTGACCTCAAGATATATAGATTATAGCTGCAAAGTAAATGAGTTTACTTGATAGATAAATTGTTGAATTGTTGTAGGGAGGGTTTATTCATTAAGTTTAGAGCACCAACATAATGTAAGATCTTTGAATAAACAAAAGTTTGTGAAGATAGTATGACTTGATGTGTTTGACCCCCCAACCAATGAGCTGCAGTTTATAACCTTAGTGGAGGGATCAGCAGAAGCCTGTCATTACATGGTGTATGTTATTGTAGATTAAGCGTTGTAAATTTCTTCCTCCTGCATTGATAATTTCACCGAACTATCTGTAGGTGTAATCAGCCACTGCCTAATACTCTTTTGATCAATCCCCTTCCACCAACCTTTCTGGGGATACATAATCTTCTCATCAATTAATGAGTTGTTGTGTAGCCTTCAAAATTAATTCATTTTTTTATGGGTCAGTTGATCAAGGTCATTCAAGTCAGTATTGAACATTTCAGAACCCAAATGTGTTGGTAAGTATATCAGGACAGCCCAAGTACAAATGTTTTAATGAGTGGAAGAGGAAACTGCATAATAAAGCACGGCCGGCCGGCCATATAGCACTGCGCCAGTGTATGTGGTTAAAATAATTTCCCAAACAGCAGTAGTACATACCTATATACATATCCTACTGTGATGTGGAAGAATACAGAAAACTAACTATATTAAGATTCTGAGGAGCAGTGCAGCTCATCACCTCTTTTTATTGGAGATGATTAAAGAAAGAAATATGATATGGAACACTGTTTAGTACCTACCTAATTCCCTATAAGTATAAAATATAGTGCTGTTATGTAAAATTTGCCCATACCTTTCCACATCACTCTAATGTGATTTCAAGGTGGAAGATATACATAAATGCCTTGTTGCATTTTAGGCCTTACAGCCTTTCCACTGCAAGGTGATATCCCACTCAATTTGAGGCATCAAAGCAATAAACATATTCAGAGTAGATTATAATAAGTGACATGAACAAGGTGCATGATAAAACATGTAATTATATGCATGTATATTTGTCATGAGCTACATTCCACAGGCAACATATACCTTTATGTTATGTAAAAAGAGCAAAATAATGAACAATTAAAACTCCATCACTGGCAATTGGTATGTCAAAATCTTAATCTCCATTAAATGTGTTAAAAGTGACTTACCTAGTGGTATCATATGAGATTTCCATTAATAAGGCCATAGGGTTCAATTTATGGGCATGGAAAAATACATATTTATTCCTCTAGGTAGTGTATATAGTCCAAAAAGCTTTCAGGAAACAAATGGTATTTGTCCATTTTCCAAGATTCACGTACACATACAGGTGGCACCTGGGGCAAGGGCCCAGCCACATTGACACAGCGGTTCCCATATAATCACCAAAGTTAAGCAATGTTGGGCCCGGACGGCGATTGGATGGGTGACCATCCAACCTCCCAATGGGCCAAGAAGGTCTAAGTGTCCGGGCTCCTGTCGAAGGCCCCCCTAACGAACAATATATCCATCTACAGGTGGCACCTTGACACATCTAGTGAGGGGCAACATTCTTACCAGTTGGTAAAAAATTAACACAGGAGAGGATATCAGTTGAATTCCATGGAGTCAAGTGTAGTGTGATTCAGAAGGAAATGCTAAACCACCACGTAAATTTCCCAAGATAATGCAGTCTCGCATCTACAAAGAGGAGGTAATGGCTCTCCTTATTAAAGATGCTCTTCTAGATTCTGTTAACCCTATTGAGCAGTAGCAATCTTATTTCCACAAGTACTGGGGTGAAAATGCAAACATATTCCTTTGACCATCACGTTCAACCACTTTCTTGTTCCTTTCCAAGTTTAATGTCACGACCTACCCAGGTAAGGTTAGAATGCTCATACTTTCTTATTTTTCTGGAGTAGTGTCCTCCGTTCCAAGGTAATTTGGAAAGGGCATGTGTTTCTTTAATAAGGTCAACTGCCACAAAGTCCATTAACTTTAACATTTAATATTATGTCAAAACTCAAGGAAGTTTTATGTTCACTTTCAAACAACTGCATGGAAGGTGAATTTGGAGTTCATATCCAATAGGAGTTCCATATTTAAAAAGTCAAATCTCGGCTATTGTATCTCCACTAGTGCTCAAAAATGATCACTTCCCTCAACTCTTGGAAAAAGTTTGCCATGGATTAGCAAGGGTGTAACCAGAGAAAACTCTTGGGGGGGCAATTTCTATTTGTGCCCCTCCCATCCCCTCTGCGACTTTTACCAGTGATGATCACCACAGTTGTTCCTTGGAAAATGTACCTCTAATTAGAACTTTACCTACAACACATCAAAACTGATTATGCGCGCTTGATTTGCATTTATCAATTTTTGAATGTAGGATATTAAAATTTGAGCTTTTTCTCCATCCTTGGGAGATCGACCCCCCTCCCCCCCCACCTGGTTACGCCCTTGATTAGAAAGTTTATCGACTTGTTCCTCCCTCAACCTAGATGAGGAAATGCTCCCCTCACTTTCTCTCGCACTGAGTTTTAGGAAAGAAAACAATGAGGCTGCTGCTGAAGGGTTAAGTACACGACCATTATGATCAGTTTTTCAATCAGAATTACTTATTACTCTTAACTCCTTTACTATGAATGCTGTGTTAACACATGGTAGGTTATTGATCCAGTTGGAATAAACACTAAATATTTCCACGCTAGAGAATGAAAGTCACACAGCTCTGCAGCCAAGCAAGATGCAAGCAAGAAGAAAGATCCCAAATGTCATTAGGGACCTCTCCCTGCTGTATGTGGGACCCTTTCCTCAGCCAGTTCAAATCCAGCTGGCTGAGGAAAGGGTCCAACCACAAAGGGGGGATTATCTCAACCCTTTCTCTCATTGTCAGCGACAGCCATACTCACAGCTTGTATTCTAGGTCAACTAATTGCTTAAACAGAGGATATACATACTTTAAAAAATATTCATACTGTACATGGAAGATATAGGTTCCAAAATGCATTCCATATGCTCCTCTAAGTATCTATAAATTTTAAACAGAACTATAACGTTGTTTTAGCCAAGTTGATGGTGGCATTTTATAAAAATAAAATTTGCTTATTGCAAATGAAATAAAAAGTAAAAAAAATATTATTTTTATTTAATTTGAAGAAGATTATTGTTAAAATTAACAAAAAAAGTAAATTGAACCCTACAGTTACATTTAAAATTTGTAATTGCACAACAATTGTTTGTTTTATTGTTTTAAAACATATGAAATACACTTCTTAGTCCATATTTTCCATGTAAGGTACAAATGCTTTTCATTCAATCCACTTTGTAAAACAATTGTTGTTCGTGGACACATGCAGCAAGTGGCACTGAAGCAAAGGATCAAGATCGCATTTCCGGCCGAAAAGTAAAGGTACGGTATCCTGAGAAATTGGGTTCCAAAATAAACAAAAAGCATACCTGTGTGATTCCTAACCACAAGAGGGATCAATACAGAGGAGCAGAGTGAAATCTGAATTAACACAGGGAATGCATTTCCCATCATATGGCCCCGGCATAAAATGATTATGGCCTATTTAGATGAGATGTGTTAGTTTGAGTATAGATATTCTTACATGTATGTATTGGCATGAAGGCTTGGGATAACAGCAGGGGCATAAGTTCCGATTTTTCTGTTTACAAAATGTATTTGGAAGTTGCTATGGTTACCTGTGGTTGCAGTGGGTGTAGCAAGGGTCTGACGTTCACATTACTCTAATGGTTATATTTTTCACCCAGAGCACTCTAGAGGTCAGGCGCTAACTATCAGCGCAACAGGTATACTCTTTAATTGAATATCTTGCAGATTTAAGTAGGAAATTACCTATTTATTTCTCAGGGGAAACTTAAAAAGGTAACTTTATAATCAATTCTGCATTCTGAAAAATTCTGGAACTAGATTACAGCGCAATAATGCCGTCCAGTCCTTCTCTTGGCGTTTTCAAAGTGTACTTTCTCGGCCATCTTCCTTGTTTACTTACGGTTGCAATGGCGATGTCTCGTGTCATCCTAGGCGTATTTTAAATGTACGCTGATAAACGTCTTACAACAAAAGGAATAATTACTGTATTTTTTCACAAAAAAATAGAAGATTTATGGAAAAAACATTCAATCTTTATGTTTTTCACGCATACTTATTTTTCCATTTGCGCCTGAAACAATTGGCGCTAGTAGTAATCCATACGA
This sequence comes from Pyrrhosoma nymphula, assembly GCA_963573305.1. NCBI lineage: Eukaryota > Metazoa > Arthropoda > Insecta > Odonata > Coenagrionidae > Pyrrhosoma > Pyrrhosoma nymphula. The sequence continues at coordinate 60,062,551 of OY754339.1, read as the reverse complement.
GATATCGCAATTCCGTCAGACCCTTGGGGTGTAGGCTCAGCAGTTTTGGGGTTCATGAAAAACCCTGAATGAAGGCGGATTAATGGTTGAAATAGCAGTAAGAATGAAAATAATAAACATTTTTCTAAAATAAGGGGTCTGAATTTTGGGAATTTATGATTATGGGGTATGCAAATCAAAAAAGTTGGAAACAGCTGCCCCATATATAATTCAAAGGAGAGAATCTGTTCACACTTCCTTGCACATGAAATACATACCACATTTATGTAAAAATAAGTCTTTACACCCTGATAGTGCTCCCTTTCTACATCCCTTTTGATTTGGTCTGCTGCAGGGATGTGATCCAAAAAGGCACTTTAAGTTTAGTGCCGGACCTGGGAGGCATGAAACTATCCATTATGGTAAAGTGCCAGTATGGCATGCCGGACCTGGAAGCCTCCCAAACTCAGAGTCCAAGCCTCAGCTTCGAAGGCGACCCAACCCTTAACCCCGGGTGGTTTATGGCACCAACTATTTACATAGTCACACTATAGTTTATAACTTCTAAAAGTTAAACAAATCACAAAATTATGCTCATCTTTGTGTTGTACTAGTCACGCTGATGAATGGTTTTCTCATCACAGTTATACGATAGATATTAACCATTTTACATGCTTTAGTAAACCAAGCCAATTTAAAGTGCATTAAATTACTAAAGCAAGTGCATTGGTCCAGTAATAGACACAAATGGCTTTGGTGACTTCACAGAAGGCAAACCTTCTCATAAGTTGTGTATCTGTCAGTGTTCCACTTCTTTTGAGGATGAATTTTATATATGTTTTGTCTTCCTAGTATTTAACTATGATAATCAATAATATGATGAAACTTACAGCAGGTAATGTCTTAAGTTAATAGGAATATCAAAAAAATATAATTAGAATGCTGTGGAAAAATAGAAATTACCATTGCCAGAAATGTATAAACTTAAAATTTTATTTCAATTAAAAAAATCAAATTCATTTTGATTAGGTATTTTAAAATGAGGTAGGAATGAGTTACCCTTTAAACACCATCTGGAGAGGAACTTGGAAATGCATGGACATTAAATAGCAAATGGTCTGGTGTTATACAATCATTTATTTAAATACCAAACACTGTTGTATCTTTTTTGATGAATCAAAAGTATTTTTTAACTTGCAGAACTATATTTCAAACCTGGCCATCACAACATCTTGGCCATGTGAATTAAATACATTTATTTTCCACCATACAAGTAAACATCAAGCAATAGCACATCTATTTTAGGTAGGAGACATCTATTGCCATTAATGTACAAAATATTAAGTAGGTATTTACCTAGTTTTTTGTTGGAATCAGAATGAAATTATCACAGAAATAACATTGTTAACTGTTCTTTCAGTGTACTTTGATGTCCATTTTTGCTAAAAGATGGTTTTTTTCAGCATAGCAGGGTAAAATTTTCGATCGCAGCTGCAATCTAGGTTAAGCACTAATGTGATCAGTTATTATAGGTTAAAATAGTTTTGGGCTTTATTACTGCGTATTGAGCAAGTTTAATGAACTCAAATGTTTTTAATACCTTCAAAGAATGTTAATAACAGCTGACAGCTATATATAAATGGTGAAAACAATATGCATGCATTTCACATAAGAAGTTGCTAATCATGCTGTACTCTTGGCAGAATTTTTGGCTATTTTTTATTATAAGATGTGTAAACCTTTTGTTACTACTCTAGGTCTACAATCTATTGATATTCAGGAAAACATAGAAATTTTGAACATATGATTTTAGTTGGTAATTGCAAAATAATTTTAGCAGGCAGATAGAAATGTTTCCTGACTAAATATCATACCATGATTAATTACTTTACATGATAACATTATACAGAAATTAATACTGCAAAATGACATTCCTATAATCTTGAATGTTTCTCTGTAAGTATATTATTACGAGACTTGAAGCTATATCATGTAAGTATTTCATTCTCTAACATTATGATCAACATTCATCCAAAGACCTCTCAGCACAACCATCATTAACAAATAACTTTAAATACATACTTCATTACTTAACTTGGAGTTTTATTTAGTAAATATTATTCCTTTCTTTGAAAGATAGGTTAACATTCATCCAAAGACCTCTCAGCACAGCCAACATCAACAGATCTCCAACCCCTCATGGCAATTCTCCTTCGAATTATCCTGGACTCTCCCTCATCATCATCTTTACTGACAGACAAACCTTGGAAGAGTTTTATGTGGCCCTTCACAAGCCCCCCCATGATCTCATCCGGCAAAGGACTACCTGCCTTTGGTTCATCCTCATTACCTTCAACTTTTTCTTCTCCATCCTCTTTTGCTGATCCTGCCTCATCATTGACATCCTTCTTATCCTTTGACTCATCCCCATCTGGTATCTCTTTCCTCACATCCTCTTTAGAGCCTTTTCCTGCTTTGCTCTCCTGCCTTCTCACCATTTCCTTTACTCTAACTGTACATTCCTCCAATTCCTTGGCAATAGGATTTTCAACTATATCAGACTTCCCTTCCTCATCCTTTACAGCAGGTTCCTCATTTTCCAATGGTTTATCCTTACTCTCTGAACTTTTTCCCTCCTCAACAGACTTACTTTCGCCATCTTTTGGGCCATCAGCCTTAGACCCTAAATCATCAGGGTCTTTTGAATCATGGGATGCCACATTACCATTTCCTGGACTGGGTTCTTCCGTCCCAGATGTTGAGGCAGTACCCATATCAGTGTTATCTGATGTTTCCTTAGGAGCTTCAACTGTTACTTCAGGGATTCCTCCCTCCTTGGTTTCCACTCGCTTGTTCCCTCCCTTTATCTTGTCCTCTTTTAGTCCCTTCTTTGTATTCTTTGGTCCTTTATCTGATTCTTCCGGCTTCACCTCCAACTTCTGTCCCTCATCAGGATCCCTGCTGCATCCTGGTATAGCAATATCCATTGGTCTTGGAGGGTTCCTCTCTGTTGTTTCTTTTGGAATTTCCCCTCCATCAGTCTTCTTCTTAATGGCTACAGCATCAGAGTTTTCCAAAACTACAGGTTTCGGTTCTTCTGGAGGGCTGCCCACCATGTTTCCTCCTGTTGGCACAACAGGGGGTGAACTCACATTTCCATGAACAGCTGCAGGTCCATGGTTTACCTCTATGATGACTGTTTGTGGTGAGATTCCTTGCTGCTGTCCCTCTTGATGTACCTCTCTAGGATGGGAGCTCCTTTCAGTTCTATTACTCTCCAATACCACTGGTGAAATGGGGGTTTGTATTGCATGAGATTCCTCCTCGACTCCTTCTTCCAGCAAGGTGGCATCTGTGAAAGTTGAGTGTCCGTCTTCCGACGAAAAGCTCCCGCTGATGTGCCTTTCAGGCAGTTCGGGAAGGGTCTGCATGAAGGGTAGTGAGTTGGGAGCCGAGGTAGGGAGGGAAGTAAACCCTTGCATGTGGGTTGATGTCGAAGGAGTTGGTCCCAAAGGTTGGGAGATTGGGAAGAGCGGTGTGGAGGTACTGCCGGGAAGTCTGATGTTGGCACTGGCGATGTTCATCGATTGGCTGGCTCGGAGGAGGGCCGTCTCGTATGTTGGTGGGGGGGAGTCTGGGATTGGGATGGTTTGGCAACTTCGAGAGCTTGTGTTTGGTGGAGGAGGGAAGAGATTCGGTACGTCCGTAGACTGGAAAGAGCTCCCAGGGATATCATCGTGAGGAATGGTGGCTGAAGTCATACTGAAATGAAATGGTTCTCTGTCAAAAAACTTTTTTAAAACTAATATAAATTAATATTGAACTAGTTTATCCATTATTTAACAATTAATTTAATTTTAACCTAAAAAAACTATTGGTGACATCCGAAATTTTAAAAATCATACTTTCACTCATAAAAAAGCATAATACAGACTTTGAAGTCAGATCTCTGAATTCATGCCAAATGATATACTAAGCTAACCAGGTGTTCTCATCCTGACAATACCACTTCCATGGTACTTTGAAAATGCATAAGACAATACCCATGAGTTTAACACTTTCTCCTTGTGCATTGAGGTAGTCCAGACATCATTTTCTTCTCATTCTACTTAAATGTTGAGTGTGCCCTGACAACAGTTTCATTGTCATAGTTTATTATATTACAATAACCTATTTTGCATTATTAATGCTTTTAAATTATTAGTACCAAATAAAAAATATTTGATAATATCAATGTGATATACAAACAAAATATATCCATCAATTATTTTTAAAGTTGTCGTTAAGAAAGGTAGGTATGCCGCCATGCTGGCTTTCATTTTGACATCACCAGGCAGCACACATTATAAGTATTACTTAAAAAATTAAACATTTCCACATGGTGTATGTTCATATGTTTGAGCATGTATTCACTGTACTATCAGTACAACATATTGCCAGTGTGGTCAGAGGATACGCCCATTGTTGTGACATAAGACATGGTAAAATCTTTTGTATTTACATGAATAAGACCGGTTACCTCCTGGTATATCCTAAAAACACTCAATGTTTATGAACTGCGGTGGTGACACTATTATTAGATGTCACCTAACTGTGCAGAATTTATACACCAAGAGAAAAGGAAGAAAGGTACTTTATCGTTTCACTGGTTCATTATTATTAATGAGACATGCATGCAAAGATAAAGCATTTTTTCTTCTTGTGGACACCCATACTCAGTTGCATAAAAAATTAATAGGGACATGATTCGTTTTAGCTAGAAAGATAAACTTTAAACATATGTTTTTGGGCTATAACTGCTGTATTTTCATTTCTGACGTCATGCACCTCGGAGTTGCTGTGGAGACAAGATCAGTTCAGATTGTGCTTTTGTATCACTTAAGCCCGTTTCATATAATCCTTGATCCTGCACAAGGTCAAGGATACTCACTAGTATGATAGCTTTCCAGTACCATGTTATATAGAACCAGCATGCTGGCTAACAAGCATGATAGCTATTATACTCGCTGGGCTACTTGATTTTGTAATTGATGCGGTACTAGTTTGCTGCTAGCTCCGATGTAGGACCAAGTAGCCGTCGACCAATCACGTTAGCTAAACAGTCGCAGTGCAGTCTTCACTTTTTTAAATCAGTGCTTCACTTTATCATGGGCGTTATGCACTCTATGGCGGTGAAATCAATGTGTGGTAAAAATGACTTGATAATCTCTGCTATTACTGCAGCAGCCAAAAGTCGCCTTCTTTCATGGAAATTTTACATTTTCTTTCAAGAGTTTTCAACAGTGGATGACAGTGCCACTTCATCGCAAGCACAAGTTCAATGATCATGTGAAACTTTCTATCACACTGGGTTCCGTCCTCAATATCAAGTACCAGCTAGCATACTAGGCCTTGTGCAGGATCAAGTATCGTGTGAAACCGGCTTAAGTCCTTTCAAGGAGGACTCACCTTGCTGGCCTGGGTCTGGCCCGCCTGCGTCCTTCAACCCTTCGCTCCTTTTCTGTGATGGCACAGTCATCTTCACTTGGGAGCACCACAGTGGAGGATGACGTGCAGCCTCCAGAGGGGCCTCCTTTGACCACATCGTCATATGTTGGAGGGGCTTCATAATCTGGAGGATCATCTGTTGAGATTTCCTCAATACGAGCACCATCTGAATATATATTTAGAAGTTTAGCAATGTTGCCTAAACTGTACTAATTTATGTACTTAGCTCTTTACAGTCACTACATCAAGGGGAGGATAACAGCACAACATTGGACATACATGAGGCTGAACCGACTCTCTGCAAATCCCATTCATTGATGTGATTCAAGAACTCCTCAAGAATGTGACTTATGTCTATTCATGTATCTTAAGTTTATACATATTCTATAGAATTTCAAATTTTTTAAAAATTGATGGAAGTCTTTCCAAATGATTTGTTTTTATTCACTGAGAAGATAAAAAAAGATGTAACAATATAGAATGAAGGACTAAATTTATTACCTTTGTAGGTATAATAGTTTTCTTTTGAAATCATGAAATATGCCAAAAATACTCAACTTTAGTTATTTAAAGTAGCTGAGATTAAGGCACAAACATGAGTGTGTTAAAGGAAGGCCTTCAAGTAAAAAAAAGCTTCAAGAGTGTCCTTCCATTAATAGCTCTGTCAGATCAAGTGAGCATTTTGCATCCACTTTTGCTACCTCTTCTCAGTTATTAGAAATCAGTGTGTCTCTTAAACCCATTAAAAGAACCGGAAATCAGAAATTACAATAAAAAACAGGTATAAAAAGAACAAATTTTTTCAGTTATTGTACCCAGTGATTGCATCATATTTTTCAACTAATCAATAAGGGAAGCAAAAACAGATATTTTTATACAAACCGTATTCTCCAAGGAGATCACTGATGGTTTGCAACCTGCTCTGGAGTTCACGGTGCTGACGTGCTCGGGAACCCATTCGATAGAGCAGGATGATTAAGGCAGCTATGAGAAGTATGAGACCTGGTGATATAGAAAAATGAAAAAGAGAGACTTCTATGATTTTTAGGATCAATGCATTGGCATGGAGAGAGTATTTTTTCTGAACAGGAGTAATTGTCAAAAAATAATCATTTACTCAGAAATTCCAAAAACAACCTCTTCGTACTGTGACGGTCATGGCCCATCCCCACCCCAGCTACCCTTTGCCTCAAACCTTATCTCCCCCCAAACAAAAGGCGCACCCATGTAAGAGGCACACCCCTCCTTTTTATGCGTCGAAGTTGAAGAAAACATTTTGGGGCTTTTTTCCCTCCTATTGCGAGGTTTTGCGGGCCTAACTTCAAACTTTGGGCCATTATCAAAGCCGCTTGCGATATTCTCTTATATATTACGCGGCATTTTTCAAAGGCATATATGGACCTCGGAGGTAAGTATTCACTTGTAGCCTTAGCCCTACAATGCTTACATTGTTTATTGCCCTTTGGAATGAGTGGAGTAATTGATATTCATTAAAACAAAACAAATCCGAACTCGCTACAATTTGTGTTTAGTTGGTAAGTGTGGATAGTTGCACCAAGCTCTGATTTTTAAATCCGAATTCCCCCACTGTTTTCCTAATGCACAAGTCGTAGTCGCTGTGTGTCGCCTTTTAAAATGTGGTTAACTTTTACAAATTATATTTTGATGTAAATGATGACGAGCGGGAATGCGAACACGTTAAATGCAAAATACCCTAGCATCAGCCGCATAAAAAACGAATGATAAGGAGTAGATACGACAACAAAACATGAAAAAAATCAAACTTTGAAAGAAATCATAACTGTCTATGGAATTTAAACCATTTATTTTTTCAATATGGTCCAAAAAAATCTTCAATGAATGACAAAATAAAAAAATTGCATGATTTACATAAAAACGGCTGACTTATTAGTGAAACGGGCATCGCAGTATGGGGGCATGCACGTGCATGTCCTGTCATAGCTCGCAGATTTTCCCCGAAAAGACCTTCTGTCCCTATTGGTATGGAATAGTGGAACGTTATCCTTCCTCCATCTTCAAATGCATGATTCCGGCACATCATGCTTTAATCCAGCAGAGCGGTTTCCTACTTCCTCAGCGTCTTTGATGATTTTTAAGTTTTTCAGCTGCCGTGAAAGACTGCAACTTTTTGCCCTTGTTCATTTTGGAACAACACTGACCTATGGTGGCATATGCACAAATGTTAATATTCACAGAATTCTCTCTGTTGTTCTTAGGGGAGGTGCATACAGAGTCACTCAAAGTTGTCAGATGACAGAAAATGAGAAAGTTAGGGGGGTGGAAAATTCCGGTGCTTGCACTTGTCGCACGGCCAATCGCTGTCCCCCAATTGCACCCCACACCCTCGCCTTGTCATACAACAAGTTTTTACATGTTTTTAGGCGACTGCGTCCCTTGTAAACAAGCAAGCAAACGATCCCCTCCCCCTTGATGACTCACCAAAGTCACTCAGCTCTCCAGGCACTTGAGAGCAAGGCCTTGGCCACGATACGAGCGGCGGTAGGCGAGCAACAGGGCGGCAATGCTGAGTTTCATGTTCCTATTGTTTGACATTGAAAATGCTCGAACCCAGCCATGATGTCTACATCTACAAAATACCCTGCAAGCCACCTCAGGGGTGTGTGGCTAGGGGAAAATGTGATATGGAAAGACATGAGCAGCATAAGTGCTGCTCACCGCCAATCCTAGACATTACATTTTTCTTGTGCCGCTCCGCTGTTCTACTCATTCTGTAGTATGTACTGCCATTTCTGATTCTGAACTAATCTTAGGTTGAATCACCGCTCATTTAGTGGCCACTACCGCCCTGCCACAATACTGCTCTGCCGCCCGTCGCTCATATCGTGACTGAGGCTTAAGGCAGGCAGATAAAAAATTCGGGTAAGAGGCACACCCTCATTTTTGGCTGCAATTTCAGGGAAAAAAAGGTGCGCCTCTTACACGAGTTTATACGGTAAGTTGATGCAAGGAGTCATGAAAGAGGAGAATTATGACAGAATAGAGAGAATCATGGCAGTTACTCTGAAGCCATGGAAGGTGAGCAAAAGACAATTGACAGTCGGTGGAAGGCAATTCTGATGAGGCAATGGAAGAGGAGACTGGCATTGCTGATAGCACGAGTTCCAAGATCCCGCAGTCGTACACCACAGTGGCTCAAGGGGCAGACCAGGCCAGAGTTTGTCGCCATCCTCCTCAAAGGTGGAAGGACCACATCATCGACACAAGCCTGCATCCTGCCAGGGCCTCAGCACCAGGGACGAAGCCTTCCGGTGGTCACCCGGTCGCGTAATGTTGCATTTCAACAACCCTGACCCCAGTGAGATCCCCATTTTGTTTGTGCCTTAAGCATATGAGTCTCATCACGCCACCATCTCGGTGGTCCAACCACCGCGCCAACATACCATCAATAATTTGTCCACTACCTCCACGTTTCCCCCTGTTTCCCCATTGTGAGAGGAAGCCGAGATCATATTCTGGGATGGACTTTGTTAACTCCTGCTTTGATAAATGAGGCCTGGATCATGTGTTAAATATTCAAATCTTGTCTTTTAATGTGAAATGATCACTTAATGAGCCAAGAAAGGCCACGTTGCTATTTAAATCATCATTTTTTCCCATTATTGTTTAAATTCACTTTTTTTTTGTTTTCAACTTCATCATTACTAACCTCAATTGATCATCTCATAAAAATTCATCAGGGTTAATTGAATTCTGTCACTTGATTATGCTTTGCAATATGTCCTTGGAGAAATGAATTCATGTTGAATTATTGTGGTATGAAAGGTTCCTTTTTTTGTGCTATCGCCAAATGGATCACCTCCCTCAAACCCGATCCCTACTCCCAGTTACTATGCTGTGCCATCATTCGGCCCCCCTTTTGTTAGATAAAATTCAAGAGAGATTGGTTGCAATCAGGCAACCCCCACAAAAGAATATTTTTTTAAAGAAGTCCTTCGGAGCAGCTCATCAAAAGACTGGGTAGTCCTGAGGACTTCATTAATGTACACGATTCTCTCAGCCTTAAGCTGGAAGACCGAGAGTAACCGTTACAATACAGACACATCAGGGGCATGTAACAAACAATATACATTCATATCTAAAACCATGTCCTATATATTGAAAGAAGTACCCAGGTGGGACTTGAACTCACAACCTCTGGATTAGTAGGAGAGGACAACCCCAGTGTAACTGAGGCTGAATACCCACAAACTAGATGACTTGTCACTGACAAAAACAAAAGAAGAGATAATTTGTTTTCCAATCAAATTACCCTTACACAAATAAGGGAACTCAGTCATCTTAGTACAATTTCTAAATATCAGCTCAGTCCATGGAGATAGCCAGAATTTGAAATGTTACTGAAGGTATCCCAACCAATCCTCAAAAAATAATAGTTTAAAAATACAATGCATTTCATTAATAGAACTACTTAGTCCCATATTCATCCTCACTAGGTAATTTGCATTACCATGCCGTGTAGAGTATTTAACAACACATAATTAACATACCATTCATATTAATAGCTTAAGTAATTTTAATAAATCTAGGCAGATAAATCGGAAACAGGGTGCTCAGTTACTATGAATGGCTTCAGTTCTAGCAGAGAAAAACTGAGATGAAGTAGAACTATAAAAAACTTCACTAGATCACAGTTATGGGTCCTTTTCTTCTCCTGAAAAATATTTTACCATTCTTGAATTTTTCAGCCTGGCATCTGGTCTCTTGGTATTTTTCAAGGTTTACTGATGAAAACCATCGACTAAATAAGGGCAATACAAGACCAAAAGAATTTGGAAAACCAGAGATGGCATCTGCATATCTATTTTTAAACTTTTATTTTGGTACCAAAAAATAGTTCAAATTGCCAATAGACAATGGGAGCAGTCTGCTATGCATATTTTGAATGGGTAAGAAGCAGTCAAAGGGTTAAATATTTCCATCTATACTGATTAGGCATGCTACTTCTATGCACATTATCATAGAGTAAGTAATATACTTACTCTATGACATTATTAAAAACATAACTCATGCATATCTGTATTAAATAATACACATATTTACACTCCTTGTGTGTTTGTAGTCCATTCCCATATGCATTGATGTAGTAAAAGAGACGATCAGCAAATCTTTGCCATTTTTTTAGTTTTCCAATAGAGTAAATATTGTGAATATTAAATTTCCAGTAATTTGGTCAATATAACTTAAAGAAATACAATGCCAATTCTTGGGTATTCATTCAAACCCTAAGAAGGATGCGAATGATGAGAAAAACAATTCACTCATAAGTTCCATGGCACTGCGGGATGATGTTCTCTCTATTTTTTTAAATATCTACAGCATAAATTCGCTTGTGAGACAAACGTTTTGCTGGCTGTCCAGCCGACATGTTTAGGTCAAAAGTGTTTAGAAGTGATTTCTACCTTTTTTGTATAACATTGACTATCTTAGCTCAGTGCTCTTACTGGACAAGAGGCGTATGTCTCTCTCTATTCCACGTGCTGTGAGGTGATAACCCGGCACCTATGTTGAAATTCTTTGGTGATTATGTTTTTTTGATAGCTTATTTAATTTGTCAAGGACAATTAATATCGGCTCTCCGAAGAACTGATTCTTGGGTCTTTGAATCATACTGTGTCTCCTGGCTCATACCACTCGCGTTCATAGCAGGCAGAAGAGCTTAACCCTTTCGCGACGGGGACGTGGAAAACTTTTTTGCTTTGCCAGTACGGAGCTTTCACTACGCTAGGATCTTCACCGGTACCTATTTCCCTAACTTGAGTCGGGAGCCAGAGGGGTGTTGAACCTTTTGCTCGGCCACCGGGCTGAGATAATCTCCACTCTTTTCCGCTTAGGGTGCCCATTACGGCATGCGGTCGCGGTCAACTATTTTTTATGCGATGGTTTTGCTAAAAACATTGTTGCTACAGCCTCGATATTTATTTAATCATAAATGAATTATTCTTGTTTTACAATGACTTTACAGCTTTTAAACGAAATTCTATCGTTAATATTAAGCTCTTTAGCAACAAAAATCGTATCAATGGTAAAGATTCCTTTACAAACAAACTACGTTAAAAATAACAGTAGAACTCCGTTTTAAATTTGTGGTTGTAGTTCTAAACATAAGCAATGCACTTATAATGCTCAATTTGCCAATAACACAAAAACCTTTAAGTTTGTTATTCCACAACACCAGCAAGCAACTGACCGCAGACCCCTGTTGTGAGTGGGGCGCGCACTGCGAGAAAGGTAATCCCCTCCCGCGAACCGAGAAAAGGTACCAAAGGCGTCCCGAGAAGAAGTCCTTTATAAGTGGTTTATGGCACCAACTGAACAGTCATACCATAGTTTATAACTTTTTAAAGTGAAACATTAATCGCATAATTACGTTCGTCTTTGTGTCGCGCTACTCACACTGATGAAAATAGTTTTTTAATCGCAGTAATACGATAAGTTTTAACCATTTTACGTGCTATAGTAATTTAATGTATATTAAACTGGCTTGGTTTACTAATGCACGTAAAATGGTTAATATATATTGTATGACTTTGTTTAAAAAACTATTTTTATCAACGTGAATAGTACAACACAAAGACGAACAAAATTGTGCGATTAATGTTTAACTTTAAGAAGTTAAAAACTATAGTATGACTGGTCAGTTCGTGACATAAACCAACCGCGATGAAGGGTCGGACTCTGAGTTCGGGTGCCTTTTCGGGTCGCATCCCTGTTTATAATACACACCTTTTAGGCTTGCTTGGGGCTAGCTTAGCGGCACGACGTGCTATCACGTCGTTCGTTCGTTTGCGTCGAAAAATCTACGACGCTCTATCACGTCGTTCGTAGCGAAAGGGTTAAATGTTTGTTTGTTTATTGTCATGCACTGGTGTTCGCGCGCAGATTCTCATCGAAAAATTGTTTCACCCGCGAAATTATGCAACACGCTATACAAAAAGTATTATAAGTTGCATATACACGTAGGATATGAAAGGGATTACCCATGAAGCGCTACAGGGTTGCTGCATGAGGGTCGGCTTGGCGTGATGGCTAGAGCACTAGTTTTCCACGCGGGCGAGCTGGGTTTGAATCCTAGCGCTGTTGAACATTTTCCGCAATCAATCAGACTCCAGCTTTGGTGATGTGAGAGCGCTTCAACCACAATACTTCATCCATTTGATGAGATGTTGAACTTTAGTCTCCCTCTGGCTTTAGAAAAGAGAAGGCTAATGTCAAAGCCAATCTTCTCTCTTCCCTTATACTCTACATTCCTCTCAACGCTTAATACACCTATTTCAAGTCTCAGGGATTGAGTCGTGTGGGACAGACATGAATTACAGGTCAACCAGATCTGCAGGATTTTCCAATGCTGCAGAATGAGCCATGTCTTAATGCAAGAATTATTAATGCGAGAATTAACGTGAAATTATGCATGAACTTAATGCAAGAAACATCTAACATATTCAAGATATAGGATATCTCTCTTATTGATTCCAACCGGCCAATGAAGGAAACTTTTGGATGATAAGCAACGATAGTTCACAGGATCAGCAGATAGAAATAATGCCTCTAAAGGTGTGAAATTCACAAAGAAAAAATGAATTTGCCTGTTTCTATTGTTCTATATAAGAGTAACTCCTTTAACCCTTTTGCGCCAAATTTTGGCTATAGCCGACGATGTTTTTCCTATACAAAAGAACGAATGACAGCTATAGCCAACATGGATTTTCCTATGCAAAAGAATGAATATCAGCCATAGCCAACGAGGGGAAAGGGAAGTGAACCCCACCAAAGCAATAAACACAGGTATGCTGTTACCACCTGAGACCCAGCTTATCGAGAGCTTAGGCTCTCTCCTCAGCAACTGGAAACCTCTCTTTGTCGCAGTGCGAGCCCCACTTACAGCATGTATCCATGGTTAATTGCTTGTTTATGCAGAGGAATAGCAAAAGTAAAAGTTTCTATGTACTCTGGAAATTGAGGCTTATAATTACATTCCTTATGTTTAGGTGTACATAGAGATGGGAAAATTACTGTAATTTTCATCTGAGGTAAATTACCGTGGTAAATTACGGTAATTTTCAAAAATTACCGTAATTTTCCAGTAATTTTCAGTTTTAAGCATTAAACAGAAAATGTATGGTTAAATAAGAATGCCAATAGCAAAAGGGAGAGGATACGATGTTTAAACCATACCTAATGCAACATTAATCTATTAGAAATTTTCAAAATTGTAAAAAGAAATACGGCAGCAACACGCAATCTGGCTTTCTTTTGTCAAAGTATGAAAAATTTTAAAGAAGAATATTCGACTAATAATTACTCAATAATGTTATAATTTAAGTAAAATATGCCAAAAATGAGTTGAACATTCCTAAATTTATAATTAAACACGTCAGAAATGTGGACTTAGCTTAAAAGAACATCTTGGGAATTTATCTGTATGAAAAATTATCTCAAACATAGGTGAATTATCTTGAAAATTACCGAAAATTACGGTAATTTTCAAGGGGCGCGGTAAATTACGAAAAATACCATGGTAATTTACGAAAATTACCGTGGTAATTTTCAAAGTTGCCCATCTCTAGGTGTACATTTACAAATTTTAAATGGAGCTCTACTGTTATTTTTAATGTAGTTCATGTGTAAAGGAAACTACGAACAAATTTGGGAGTCTTTATGCTAGAGAACTTAATATCAACGGTCTAAATTTGTTTAAAAGTTGTTAAGTCTCTGTAAAACTTAAGGTATTCAATTCTGATTTAACATATCTTGAGACTGCAGACACTATTTTTTTTAGCAAAACCATTGCATAAACTAATAGTTGACTGCAACCAAATATCGTAATGTAGAAAAGGGTGAAGATTATCACGTCCCAGTGGCCGAGGAAAAGGTGCCCAGGTAAGTGCTATCCCAAGTTGAGAAAACACACACCTGAGCTATTCCTCGTTGATCGAGAGCTCCGTACAGGGAGTGCAAAGAAATTTTAGTGGCCCTTGTGAGGAGATGCTGATGTAAAAGGGTTAAGGCTGCTATTGAATTCTCAGAAAAATAGGACACCTTGAATAAATGCAGGTGATCTGGGTTCCAACCCCAGTCTATGTAAATATTTTTTTCATGGTTAATTTAAAAATCTGTATTTCATCAGCAGATGACATTCTTTAAATTTACTAAACTTTTAATTAATTCCAGACAATACTCATGTTCTTTCAAATGACTTTAACCTCTTGATCGCAGCACCATGCACACAATTGCTACCACTTTGTTGCACTCTACGCTAGTACTTCTTTTAAAGCATCTATGGAATTCACATTGGAAGAGATTGCCTGGATAGTTACATTGATTTAAGCACTCATTGTCAGTAAAAATTATGTGAATCTGGATTCCAATCTAAGTCCAGGAAAATCAATTTTTCATAGTGAATTTAGCATATTTGTCTTAAATAAGATGTTAGAAAGAAATAGAATATCTTGAGAAACAGTGGAAAACTAATCTCTGGGGGTAGCAATCCATTAAGTTTAAGATAAATTATGTTGCCTCTAGTCCATAATGTTCATGCATTAGAAGAGCTGAGAATGACCCTCTCACACTATTACATCTACCTGGAGATTTTAGTTCTCTGTAGCATTTGCTTGACTTACCTAAGCTGCTGACAATGAAAACAAGAGTAGCAGTCTTCAGGTCTGGGTATCTCTCCATTTTTGGGAAGTAGTAATTTGGTGTATGGGAATACCAATGGCGGTCAAGCCCATCTGCACCCATTCCTCCCATCATCCCAATTCCTCCTGGTCCATCCAATAGCCCACCATCTCCATCTAATTATATAAAATAAAAATCTCAAAATAAAGCCATGACAATCTGCTGGTATTTAAATATCAGATCAGTAAATAACACCACATTATTTAAAAACTCACAAAAAGGTTTTTGCTATTTAATTAATTTTCCTTCATGGTGATGTTGTAACACTTGTATAGCAAGAACACAGTAGAATGTATGCAACACCGCAACACCGTAATATGCAACCACAATGCAACACCGTAATATAGGAATATTTGGTTCACTCACGAGAAAAATTGACAAACCCACCAAAAAAAGACAAAAAACATCATTTGAATAACCAACCAAAGTTTCAAGAATTTGAGAACAATTTCTATTTCATATCTGGTTAACTTTCCATGACAGCAATGTTGTTACACATCTATTATGTGTGGCATATACATGCAACCCGTGATACATTTGGTCTTGAATATTTTCTGTGTATTACATTGTATACATGTAAAAAAGACATCTAATATTATTCGAAGGATGTTTACACATAAGAAATTGGATGCAAGACAAAATATGAATCACTGATGACATTTTTGATACCATTAAACAAATAAGGAGGAATTTGAGAATCAAATTAGCCGTTGTCTGTAAACAAATTTTTTTGGGATGGGTTGGGTTGGATTCAGTATTCATCAATTTACACCAATAAATACCATCATTCTTGAGAGCCTGATTCATTTAAGGGACATTATAGAGATGATATAAAAAAGATACCAGAACATAGTATTCTTTATTGTGAAAATTCGATTTCAAATGAAATATAATGCAATAGACAAATTTTGGGTCCCATCAATTTCATCATAAAGAGGCACTACTGTAGTACTGCATCAATTATGAAATTTAGTTGCTGGGCAAATATGATAGCGATCATGCTTGCTAGCCAGCATTGTTCTTTATCACACAATACTGTAAAGCAGTCATACATGCGAGCACCCTTGAACTTGTGTTGGGCTAAGTATTAGTGGAACATGCTTAACTGAGAATTGTATGAAACTTGCATATGCTTCAAGAGAAACTAATTTTGTCCACGTTTAGTAGTTGAGAAATCTGGTCACCTTACTAAAATGGAGCGGCAAGTGGGTAACAGGTTACCATTTGGATAATTTGGATGGGATAATTTATTTTAAATACACGGACTACCCAGGGTAGTCATGACCTTTAAAACTCTTCTCATTCTAATACATAATAACTATTTTATCCTTACCAGTGTGGCATGATGGAGGTTCATCACTGGCATCTCCACAGTGATCAAATCCATCACAGGTGAGTCTGCCAGGGATGCAGCGATGGTTCTTGCAGAGGAAATCAGATCCAGCAAAGCAATCTAGGGGAGTCAAATGATGTGAAGTATGATACATAAACCAAAAACAATCAGATGAAAGAAGTTGGCATATAAACTATACAAATATAGTATTTTGCCTCAAAACACTTTAATAAATGATTTAAATTTCAAGGAATAAATAGAAGTGCAACAAATATTCAAATTAACATAAGCTATACATAGCTAAGCATAACAGATCTTTTGCAATAAAATAAATCATATATATTTATCTAGTTCAAAGTCGGATGTATGAAAAATACATGATGAAGAAGCAACTAATTTCAAGAAAAGCATAGGTAAATAAAGTTAAATGAGTGAAAATTTGGGAACATTTAGTATTTGGACATTCAAATACATAACTTACAAAAAAAGATCTTTTTACTTTGTACGTAAATTTTGTCAGAATTAATTAACAAACAGTGCTACATGAGCATGATCATCAAAGCTGAGAGGGATACTTTTCATCAGCCTGAGGGTAGATTTCATTTAAAAAAATTAAGAGAGGACTTACCCATGTAACTAAAAGCCGTGTAGACAATTGAAAGTCGGGATTCATGGGCAAATGTACCACTAAGGGTCACGTAAAAACCAACTTCCAAAGGTAAAACATGCTCTCGACCAACCTGTGAATATAGGAAATGTGGAGTATGAGGGGTATGAATCAAAACAGAAAATATTAACTTAATACATCAATCCTGGAAAATTGAAACTCAACGGTTTTGTTCACTATGTTCTTCCTTGATTGGTCCTTTTATCTTTTGAACAGTATCTTTGCACCATATGCAGCTAAAGTTTTATACTTTGGGTCCTCAAAGTATCCCTGTAAACACAGAGCTGCAGAAGTGCTTCATAAGGATGTCAGAGTTCCACAAACAGAGCTTGTTCCTTGGTACGCTGCTGCAGTGCCTCAGCAGTGCCCTCGTAATTCCAATAAACACAAAAAACTGCAGCAGCACTGCACAAGGGTGTCAAAGTTGCACTTGCAGCTTGCCATGAATGAGTCTCTTTACAGTGCTATTTCAGAGTGTGTTGCCAAAACGTGCTGCTGCAGTGCACCAACAGCACATGTGTAATGCATGCCTCCAACACAATGCTGAGGGGCTACCCATGCGTGTTCGAGAAGATGACCCTGAAAGAATTTGGGCTGTTTCACCCCTCCCTTAACTCAACAGAACATCCAGAGTGCTTAAGTTCTATGAGCGTCCTGTATTTCTCACAATCAGTGTCAGGTTCAATTTTCAAAATTTGGTGAATTAAAAAAAATATCTATAGAGAGAACCATCCGCAGGATAAGCTGCATACTCAGATAGCCACGATGCATTTTGTGCCTAGTTTGGATGAAATAGATTTCACAGTTGGATAAGAGATGTTGCTGGCCACTATTGACGTCTCAGATAAACTAGATTGTTGCTGTGCCAGTTGCACAGGCTTAAGTGGATAGTCTAACATCACACAACTAGTTGCAAAACAGCAATATTATTATAAGTCTTAATTTATTTCATCGCAAAAATCATAATGGACAATATAAAAGTGCATGTCTTAGGCTCTCAAAGTACGCAACCATGTAGAACATAACAAAACCCTTGGAATACCTAGACTAAACATGCAATTCTTGAGTGGCAGCATGCTGTGCCTACGTGGTCTTTGTGATGAGTATCATATTTTGAGGGGAAAACTTCCATGGTAATCCACATGTGGTAACTACTATGAATTGTCCCCCAGCCAGGTGAACAATTTGGATGGAAATGTCACAAACATGATGACCTTGTTTCTTCAAGAAATTATATATTCAGATGCATGTTTTTAATATAATATATCATGATAACTAGACTAAGTGTTCTTCGCACAGTGAGCACAGCGTGACGCCACTCTGCCGTATTTCCTTGGGCCATTATGGGTAGGGCTAACCACCAACATGAGTGGCTGCATATGATAAGTGCTAGGAGCACTACAGTAGTGCAGTGGAAGCACACCTGCAATGCTGCTGCAGTGCCTCTGCAGCACATCTGACATGGCAAAAATAGAAATTTGGGGGTGTCAGGTATGCATCAGCAGTGCATATGCACCAGCTGCAGAACTGCAGATTTGCACTGTTGATGTGAATCAGAAGCATTTTCAGTTTGTATTTTGTCTTTTTTGGAGAACACAAAAATTCTTATTACATTTATTAACCTTTAAAGGACGGCTTTAAATCCCAGATGTATCACTGCATGGCCGGGCATTTAAATGGCCTAGGTTTAAAATATAAGCAGCTCTCCAGTTAATTATAAATAACGAAACTCATTATAAGCCGATTTTAAACGAAGTGTGTCTCAGTGGTCCCTAAAGGGATCGCAATGCCATTAACGAAAACATTAGGTGGTCCCTTTTGGGACCGCACGGACGCTAAAGGTTAAGCAAGACTGGCTCTAAATACATCCATGGGCAAAGAGTTATTTTTTACATTGAGAGACATTTTAATAATGTTTATAATGCCAAAAAGATTAGGTAGTAACATAATACATAGGTAAGTACCCATTAGATGAAAATATTAACAGCTATATCAAGAATTTTCAACAAATATTCTCAGATTAAAGTAAACATAAATTCTTTTTCTCTCCATGAATATCTCTTAAGAAAACCATCACAAATACACACACCAATTCACGCTTTGACTAAATGTATAAAAATAAAAATAACTAAATATTCATGCAATTAAGATTTACGTCGAATTTCTTCTCTAAAATATTTTGATCCTTCAATGGCTTCATTTTTATTTAAGTTTCAATTGTTTTGCCTGAATTTTAAATACCAAGCACAGAAAACTCTTTACATCATTGGAATCTTCTCATTCCAATAAAATTTTTAAAAATCAATATTAAAAGCAAAAATTTGTGGATCCATTGTTCTTTTTACTTTCTGATTAGGAGAATTTCAATTTCTCATGATGAAAGCCCCTCAGTCTAAGGGCAAAAGGGCTGTTACATTCAGTGAAGGATGCCTATGGAGAAGTGGGAAAATTTTAGTCCCAATTGTGATTTCTACCTGCTTTCTTGCTGCCACAGGAGGGGGAGGCCGACGTCGACGAGGAGGAGGTGATCTTGGCTGGTCAGTCACGGGACTGGCCATGAGAGGCAGAGGCGATGAAGGAGCCCCTGTTGTGGGCTGGTTGGTCTCCCACAGAGGCACTTCTATTGGCAGCTCCACTGTGTTTGAAATTAGCCTACGTGCAGGCAGCAAGGGAGAAGAGTGGAGATAAAATTAGAAGCTTTACATATGTAATTATGTACCTGTAAAACTTGGAGTGAAACTGTGTAAAATGTTGTGGAGGTAGTATGGCAGGACACGTGCCATATCATGGGAAATGCAGCTTCCCAATGGCAGAAACACAACGTAACCAAACAGGAGAGGGCAGCACTTAAAGCACCTCAGAGGAAATGAGAACATGATCATCTTACCAGCAGACAAAGGGAATGCAAATCTGATACTAGAAAGGGAGGAATACATTAAGAAGAAGGAAGAAGTCATACAAGATGGCAAGAGCTTTACAGGAAAAAAGATCACGGCCCTACTTCCCACTTCACGAGGATAGTAATGGAAGCTATCAAGAAACACATGGTAGACTCAGAAGAAAGAAAAAGATTGATACCGCAGGACCCAAAAACTCCCCGTATTTACGGTTTGTCCAAGATGCATAAGGAGGGCATTCTGCTGAGACCAGTTGTTGGCACCAAAGACAAACGTTTAGTGAGTTACAACCTATCCAAATATTTAGCAAAACTATTGCAACCCAAAGTAGAGGAAGCAAAATCTTACGTGAGGATCTCGCAACATTTCTTGCAGATCATCAAGGGTATTAAAGTCAGCCAGGAAGACATCCTTATCAGCTTCAATGTGACTTCTCTTTTCATGAATATATCCTGCGATGAGGCAGTCTAAACAGTCAAAGAGAAGTTTGAGAAAAACATTGCTAGATTGACAGAAATCTGCTTCAACAGCACCTTCTTCCAGTGGAGGATTTATTTTTATGAGCAGATTTCTGTACTGTACTGTACAGTACGGCCGCTCGCCCAAAATTTTTCCCGTGCATAGGAATGAAAATAAAACAACAGAATTTTGGGGGAATCCCTGACCGACTGAGTCATAGAGCTACGAAAATATAAACAACAGACAGTGTTTATGTGTAAAATATTTTTGTGGCAATATTCTACCTAATGGAATTTTCGTAAGTTTTTTTTCATGGCCTGGTGTCACCCCCCATTGGGTGGCACCCGGTGCGGGCCACCCCTGTCCCCCCTGACTACGCCACTGGGTACTAGTACTGTTCCAATTTTAAAGTGGCACTGACAGATTGTTCTCAAAATAGTTTGAAACCAAATTGAATTTTGTTTAACGTCTAATAAAATTATTATTATTATTAAACCATTCTCATGTAAATATTCACCAAAATCTCACAAAGATTGAAAGTCATAGAAAAATAAGAGCCCTAATTTTTCAATTGGGTTTTTATTTATTTTTCTACGGTTTTAAAACCAAAGGACCTTTTTTTTGATACAGTATGGATCAGGATTTTTGTTCCTTTGAGAACCAGGAGAGTAGAAATTATTTTATCTCAACCTGTAAGTGGAGTCCACATCCCTGTTGACTGTGCCCATGAGCGGGATTGGTTCTGAAATTTCTGAAACAACTGGACCACCCAGGCCATTGTGATGACCGATGCCAGCTGGTTGCTGCATCCAACCAAAGAGACGGGAGCCTCGATGGTGAGACAAGTCAGGATCGTGGGTTATGTGCCTCCTGTATCGTGATGAGGATGCATGGTGCCTCATTGGGGAAGCAGCAGAGGGTGATGGCAGGCGCAGTACCTCCAGAAGTGGAGTCTCTGAAGTGGTACCTTGTCGGACATGAAGCTCCGTGCTGCCACCTGCCCACAGTTGTTGGAAGGAAGCAACAATTTTAATTAATGGTTGAATTGTTACATAAATAGCGATGAATTTATTTTCATTTATGGTAAGAATTAGAATACTGTATTTATCAACCTATAAAGCAAACTGGCCCATAATATATGCGCTACAGTTTTTCAGATTGATTTTTAAAAGAAAAAATTATAAACAAGATCTCTTAGAATTAACAATTAACAACAAGGGAATGGGATTGTTAACTCCTGAATGTAGCAACTGTATTAAAGTGATTTGTCATAAAGCCTCAAACAAATGAATGATGAGGAGTGCACTTTTACCTTGCTGTGACAATGCAATCTATGATGAAAGTACAAGGATAGGCACCTTTGACAGCAACACTAAATTGAATGCATGAAAATATAGCTTTCCCCTCTGCTCATAAGATGCAGCCCAACTTTAGAAAGCATTTTTGAAAAAAAGTGTCTCAAATGGGCCTGGAAATATGATATGTTACAGGAAAGATGCATTTTCACATTCTGTAAATTCCTTATATGCACCTATAGTCTCACATTAACCACCTGACATTTTATTCAGTCTCAGTTTCTCCCATAGACTTTGTGAAGAGAATAAAATACTGCAGGATAATGTTGAAGTCAGTGAAACATGCCATTGGTCATATTGAGGGATAAAAGGTAGCCATATATGTACTTACTGAAAGCTGGATGGTATAACTGGAAAAATGGACATGATATTTTGATAATCTACCTCAACATATGCAAACCAAAAATCAGTTATGGAAAACATTTGATTTAATGCACATAAGTGGACAATTTTTTTATGATTACAACGTAGGATTTATCATTTATCATAGATTCTCACAACAGGATTTACTTTCATGCACCAAGATGCTATCTACCTCTTCTATCATCAATGGCTTCTCTGGAGGGAAAATATTACGAATTGTCAGATGATCATCTAAAAGAAAAATCTAGAGTGATATAAAATTCTATTTTAAAAAATCAGTGATAAGTTCATTTAAGTTTTTACTTAGGTAGCCAATAAACAGCTAAATATATCAACAGAAATATCCCTAATTTTTTGCTAAAAAAATATCACCAATAATTTAATTCAATTTTTTAATCTGAGAATTAAAGTAAAGAGATGGTCTATTTAAAATGTTTTCAGATTCACTTGCCATTTGTTCATCCAACCAAGGGTTCTTATCCATTGAAACTGGATAAGAGGGGGTCTATAATACTCTAAC
Source organism: Pyrrhosoma nymphula (assembly GCA_963573305.1). Taxonomy (NCBI): domain Eukaryota; kingdom Metazoa; phylum Arthropoda; class Insecta; order Odonata; family Coenagrionidae; genus Pyrrhosoma; species Pyrrhosoma nymphula. The sequence goes on along the minus strand of OY754339.1, from coordinate 60,039,774 downwards.
ACACAGTTGATACAAGAAGTAATTTTGAATCATAACATACCCATATCCTGAAACTGAGCCACTCTGAGGTAAAGATGTGTCTTGAGATGAGCACGGAATTTGGGGGGCCTTACTATCCACACACAGTCGTAAGCCCTCACACTGCCAGGAGGAACCATCTCCATCATGGTAATGGCACCACCTACATCCTCCACAAAGCCACCACAATCTGCAGAACAAGATGCAAGCATTATTCACTGTGATAAAACCTTGGTTCACTGGCATAGATGGCATGGAGCTGATCCTCCGTGCATTCTAGTGGCAGTGGTGGTGTTTTTAACATAAAAAAATTTCATGAAACACTTGTTTTATAATATTAAGACAAAAATTATCAACTATTCCAAGAATTTACCATTAAAATTATTTTTTTCTCAAACATATTCCTCAAATTTTGTCCAAGTTTGATGTGTATAATATACATATAACACACATATTTCCCAAAGGGAGGGAGGCAATTGACAGACTGAATCAGGTGGCTCAAACTGTAGCTACACTATTGCCTTGGTTATGCATTATCATAGGGGAACAGAATTATTAATGCACAACTTGACACAAGTATCACTGAGATAGTAGTACATAATACACAACAATTAAGTACAGTGGAAGAGCCTAACAAATAGCTTACCATAAATATGCATCCCTTATAAACATATAAATGTTAGTGGGATAATTTTGAATATGAAATACCTATATAAGGAACTTTGAGATTCAATAAATATTCATACATACATGTAGGTATTCTATTAAGAAAGCTAGAGCAACTTTGGTCACTGACTTATTACACAATTCAATTGACAGCGTTCATCACTGATTTCTGTATATGCCTCCACAATATATCTTGATTACACAAAGTGTGGAAAAGTTCAGCAGATTTGCCAAGAATTACATTAAAACATGTGAGCATTGGGACCTCTATTTCAGTAAAAGTGACTGAATATAATGTGTAACTGAATGAAGTATAACCAAATATTTTCCTCAAGGTGTTGTCATGGATGTTGGCCAGGCCAACATTAATGTATTCTATAAATGGATGTGGCTGATAACTGGATCATGTACAATTGAGGTCTCACTGTATTACAAAGCTGTACACAAAACAATTACTCTTGCAAAATATAATTAAATGTCTATAGATATGAAAAACATAGTGAATCAAAATCTACATGAATTATCCAACACACTTTAAAATTGAAAGTACATACATAAATGGAAAAATGCATGTTCCTACATCTTAAAAAAAAACACTAAAATCTCTCCTTTGAAGGAGAATTCCTTCCTTTCTCAATGGAAGATATCCTCTTAGCGTTAGCTGGACAAGGAGGCATAATAGGTACTGTTGAATTTTTATTGGCGTTTTCTTTTTTTAACACATAATTTTTATTTTTATAGCAAACAGTAATTTCATTTAGGCACAACCTATTCAAGATTTAAAAAAATTGTAATTGTGATAAAAGAAGAGATTTTTCGAGAAAAACTCACCTGTAAAAGGCTTCAAGATGTTTTCAGAAATCTGTCCTGCAAATTGAATAATCAAAATATAAATACAAACTTACAACACTGACAATAGGAATAGACAAAAGATTTTCTTAAAACAACATTTTTGAAGTGTAGATGTAGGTTTTAATTTTATTCAGGGAAATTTAAGAGGTGTAAGGTCAAGTGTGTAGATGATCTTGGATGGATTTTTATCCCTGAGCAATTTGGTCAACTGTTGCATCACTCTATTATTACATGCATACACTTTTTACACTTTGGAGAACTAAGGGTGAGACATGACAATCGATGAAATCTTAGAATAAAGGATGGTCTCCTAATTCACAAGTTTGATCAATGGGTACATGATAATGATCAACATACTATGGTAGACATGAGGAAAAATTGGAAGCTCCTTACAGATAGGTATTATTAAAGTCAATTGAATAGGACTACTAAAATAAAAAAACTTGACCTTTTTAATATGATATTTTATTTAGAAAAATAAAAAAGAATGCCCTCTTATTCACACGAGATGAAAACATGATATACACTTCACAAACATAAGAACAAACTTCAACAAATTTGGCCCCAGGGAAATGAGAGATTGGCTATACAATAAACTTCCTGCTAAAATAAAAAATAAAAAAAAATTATGATGCCTTCAAACTACAATTAAAAAGGTTCCTTCTGCAAGAGCCCTTTTATTCATTGGAGGAATACCTCTGTTCGTGAAGGAAGGACTTAGATGAAGTAATTTCAGTGTGATTTTGTGTATGTATTGAATGTAAGCATGCAATGCAATGCATGCAATTTCTGTTTGAAGATTTGACGTGCCTTCAGGGCCGTAACTATAAACTTAGAGGCATCTTTATAAGTACAAGATGAAGACCTTACTAGACAAGAAAGAGCACAAAGCAGGCAATTGAGCTATCAGGTGTCTGCCTGTACTATCAGCTGAGTGTCTAGTGCTTGGGCGCTTGTATTTTTATTACTAAGCTGGCAATTTAGCAGGAATTAGAGTAAGCCGTGTTTATACTCACAAATAAAAAAATATTTAAAAAATAAACCATATGTGCGGGGTCCCGGGGCTGTGCCCTGCTTGCCTAGTGGTAATTACGGCCCTGCATGCCTAATATCACAGGATAAATGTACCTAGGTCTTTGGGCAAATAAAAACTATTATTATTATTAATATTACATTCAAGACATGAAATTAAGTTGGCTTGAAGAAAATGAGGAGGATTTCCATGGTTATTTAAATATCTACTATGTAATGACAAAGATTCTAAAAACTTCCCTCCTCAATTTTATGAATAATTTTAGGCACAACCTGTGAAAAGTTTTGGTCATAGCCTGTCCTCCATTTTCCTTGTCCTCAGTAGGTACTCACTGGCAAAGGTAACAAGCTGTGGTGGGTCACCCACTGCCAACTTGATGGGACACAGAAAGAAATTTAATGCTATGCACATTCCGTGCAACCCACATTCATGTGGTGGTCTAACGACACTACTTTTATAAGCTGGACAGAGGTCCTGACACCTTCAGAACATAGTCCAAGTTGCATGCCATGATACCTCCTCTCCTTTACCGATCATCTGTTTGCCGTTGCTTCTCCTATTCCCCCCCCCCTACTCTTCCCCCTACTCCTCCTCTCAACATTGTTTCCCCTCCAATATGATTTGTCATGACTTGTATGGGAGTGCTGGGAGTGTCATGACTTGTATGGGTTTTTCACCAGCATCAACAGCACATCACTGGGAAACAGTCCACCAGGACATAAAAGACAAGTGTACTTAAAGCTGACCTCGTATTTCGGTACACAGGCTATGGGCTCATTCATTGTTGTAATATCTCTGTTCATGTAATATATTCCTGAGTTGGAAATCAATCCACTGCAAACCCTGTTTCTTTATTTTACTGTTTCAGACTCCATCTCACCTGCAGTTCAATTGTCAGTTCAATTTTCCGATAATGAATACATCAATATGTATCCCAAACTTTACCTTATAAGCAATAATTCCATTACAACCAAAATAAATATTGTTAGGAAAGACATAACAGAATAGCATGTCAAGTAAAAACTGGATAATATAGCAGTATTCTTGAAGTTTTTATATAAATACCATAATAAAAAATTGTGTGTAATTTGACAATTCAAAATATATTTTTATAAGTTACTAGTCAAGATATTAAGTCAACCAAGGTTTTCACTGAAAGTCATCACAAGCGTGTCATCTTACCTGTGAGAAAGGAGTATGTTGCCTTGTAACCAAGGCCTGTCCCTCCATTGGCATAGAATCGAACAAGAAGGGATGGCCCAGAGGACATGACCACAGGTGGGCGAAATTGAGCCCCGCTGCTCACTTCCAAACGTGTCCCGTTCCAGTCATAGAACTGCCAGGGTTAAGAAGTAAAAAAAATACCTTTGGTCATAGAAGGGACATGAATGAAAATGCATATTTAAAATGATCAAATCTACCTATTTGATCCTCATACTAGCCAACTACTTTGATATGAATAGAACAGTGTTCATTGAGGACCAGATGATGGATCGCTGGTTTTATTTACAGTTGGAATACATCAACATAGGTGTGTACACAGTGGGTGCCATGGGTGCCACGGTACCCATACAAATTTTTTGAGGGGCACCAAAATTTGGATGGAACAGAAAACTTGGGGGAAAGCGAGTCCTGCTGAAATGAACAGGTAAACCAATCAATCTAAAAAATTTTAAGGGTCTGATTTTATTTTTTGATCTGTAATAAGACTTCTCAAACTATCATTGTATGTGATTATTTGAATTAGGGCATGGAGCTCGATTGTGGGCTAGAAAAAACGAGAAGTGGTATAATATTAGTATATTAAAAACATTATTCTGATAAAGCTGATTACAAAATGTTTTTCGTATTTTTTAAACAAATTTTCTTCCCAATAGTTACTCTGTTTTTATTTGATAAAAAGTAAAGAACTGACTAGTTAGACTATACAAGTATTATCAAAGCTTTATTTAATTGCAGTTTTAAAAAGTATTTTTAATAAATATCTTATTCTAGCATCGAAAATTAAAGCAGAAATGTAATACGTAGATTTTTTGTTTTACACAAATATTGGGGCCTTCTAATTTTGTTGTGGGAGTTGCCTTATGGAACTGGCTTTCTTCCAAGCACTTGGGATTAAGACTTATCGTTATGGTCATGGGCATGGGCAAAAGGCGGCATTTTCATCGTTGGCACCCCCAAAAGCAAAATACTGCACACACCTATGTACATCAATACTCTAAGTTTCTATGACATTTGTAGCATACAGTATCAGTAACATAGCCAGGATTTCATCAGGGGGGGAGGTTGGAGGAGGGGAGGTGAGGGGAGGGAATTTCAGGAGGGGAGATGGGAGGAGGGGGGTAATAATAAAAAAAAATCAGGAGCAAAAGAGTGTGCTTAGGCAATTAATAGTGCAATTGCGGCCTTTTTTATTTTTAAATATTTTTGCTGAGCCAATTTCTGAATAAATACAATACCTACAGTTTCCTTACGTTGGAAAACTACAAGCACATTATGTAATTGTAAAAGATTTCAGAATAAGGAATAAATAAAATCAATACTTTATGCTTAATAAAAATAAACAAAATTTTTCTTCAGTGCTATATTTAATTCAAAATTTCGGGGGATAGGGGTCGGGGTCCGGACTCCATGGCTACGTCTCAGTAGTATAGTTTATTTTGGTGAAAATTCAACCCCCTGCCACATAATTTCAGGTTTTTGCAAATGTATCAATGCTCAATACATCTATTGAATATAGAGTAGTCCATTTAGAGACTTAGAATCCAGAGTAGTCCATAGTTGGTGAAAACTCACCCCTTGCCACACACCCTTGAGGTCGCTTACTGGGAACTATGTAGATGTAGAAAAATCTTTCCCTTTTCAACAAACCCCCACTCGTCCTCAATGGGGTACATGACCTCAGATGTAGGAATGAGAATCGTCAGTTCATAAATATCGATATATTATCTCATCGACATCAATGTTTCCCATCGATCCGATGATTTCGCATAATCTTGGGCTAAAATTTTCAAGTGTACGTTTACTATTGTTATTTCCTACGCAGGCTGCAAGAATAAAAAAATAAAACTTCTTATAATTTTACGCCTAGTTTGACATAACGCAAGGTTAGGAAATTTTCAGATTCAGCCTGATACATCGTAAATATCCTGATGATCATAATAACCACCGGTGCTTGCGAGAAATACTTTATTTTATGGTGGTGTAGGCTGGGTTTCAGTAGTATAGTTTTTAGTTTCTAAGTTGTCAATAGAGGACCACGGAGTTAGCTTACCATTACAAACTTCTCGATTTAAGGCACTCGGTAGGAAATACATTAATTTATGGGGCTGTCCAAAAAAAGGTATTCTGTGAATAAAATGAAGCAAATATCATTGTCTATAATTTCGTTCTCTTTGGCCCTAGCGTTGGCAACTTATCCAAACGATTAAAGTAAAAAAAATAAAAAATGGTTCAACTACCGTTGGGTCAAGATTGATGGTTTCTCTTCATAGTTATAGTTAAGTATCGGAGGGTGATTTCGATTTATTATGGAGATAGCCGACTATCGACGGCAGCAGTTGGCAGTCGCCAAATGAAAAATATGAAATAAAACAGCTCATAGCAGTTTTTCACGGATGCACAGTCTGCATCGCGCTCGTATAAGCCATAGAAGTTACTTTACTTTTTTGAATTAAGAAGAGGTAGACGTAGAAGAGGTAGAAGCTGTGCACAAGATTCTTCTTCTAAATGAAAACTCGTTGAAACCTTGGTCAGTATAAATGAATTTGTGCGGTAAATACTATTTAAAGTTCATTCTTTCATTTAACATTGAAATATTTCCATCGAGTGAAGTCTGAAACCATTTGTTTAAATGAAAAGCGTGGCGATCGTCGTCTATCGCCACAAATCGACAGCACCCTTTGATGTCCACCATCGATAGTTTCCTCCCTATGTTCATCCCTACTCAGTTGTCGGTCGTCTCTCCAATAATAAATAACCAGCCGATAATGGAGGAAGCGTGTGTCCACATTGGTCGCTTACCTCCACGATGGATGAAGCGGCGAGCTGAAAGTCCGAGAAGAGAAGGCGGACGCGTGCCGATCGGTCGGGGCTGGAGATGAAGTGCTCGGCACCCAAGTCCCTCGGGTAGAGCGCTGGGAAGAAGGGCGAGGAAAGGATACCGCCGGTTGTCGCGTTGGCCGAGGGGTTCGGACGGTAGCCCTTATGGAACTGACGGTTACCTGAAAAGAGATGAAATTGTAGCAAAAGTATATTTGATGCAATATATAATCTTTGTTGTAGCAATAGCCAAATTAAGGTAGTTTGAGCGAGATATTTCCCTAATCGCAATGAAGACCACGTTCGGATTTTTATTATTTTTTTTTATTTCAGCGTCTGTAAAAAGTATGAATCAAATATTGTAATTTTAATGGCGCAAAAATATAGTTATACATGACAAAAATCTCAGTAATTAAATAAATGTCGCCACATAAGTCTCTAACTTGACTCATTTTTTCATGCTGTACAGTGGAAACGCCTTCAAAACAGATGGTATTTTGCGATTCTGTAAAGATTACTGCGGCAAGTAATTGATTAATTTTTATAAATACCTTATCCAGAAAACATGCTAAATACACACCGTTAGTTTGTTGACGAAATCTAGACGTTAGAAATTCCGAAGTTTTTCAATATTCTCTCTCTGGAGTGCACGCTATCTATCTAATCTGCACGCCATCTAATCTATCCCATGTAAAACAGCTTTTCTTTTTAGGCAAATAGCTCGAAAAGTAGTTCGGCAAGGGGTTAGTATTTTGATGTTAATGGAAAGATGAGTTTTTTCTTTACAATGGAGTCAAATTCTTCAAATTCTAGTTGAAGTGATATCTCGCTTAAACTACCTTGAGCAGTTACAAGCTTGCTGTGCCCCGCCACAACCGTAATTTAGGAAACGCTTCGAATTGACAAAAAATCTAAGCTACCTCCTTGTATAATATGTACTAAGAAAACAAGAGTGCCTATCTAAATGACTTCTCCGAGCACAATATTCTTGAAGTACGATTCCAAATAGTATTCCAGCTTCAGATCGCACACCACAACCTTGATGTCTGATACAAAAGTGCATTGTGACAACGCAACGTACATTTGGCCATACAAAACACTGAATGATGCAAAAGAACGCTAAGGCGGGGCCCTGATAGTCTTTGATAGCCTAGATTTGACCCTAGATAGCTTTGTTGATGGTCATGGCGAAGGTGACTTGGACTGGAAATAGTCGTCTTCGGAGCTTGAAAGACATCTATTCATCTTCGCTGATGAAAGTATTCCTCGGTAATAACACCCATTTGTCATTACGTGCGGCATTGAGGATTTTACCATCGATTCAGTTGTTGTAAAGGTGGCACACTTTAAGTCGAGTTCCGTAGCATAAACCTCATTACCCGTTGATACTCCGTATCAGCTAGATCGCAAGAACTACTCGTTGTGCGAGAAAGTAGGGAACACATTCCAGGATGACTCATATCATCCAGGAGCTCTTTTTCATACAGCAGATCATTGAGCCTTTCTTCTACTCAACTGAAACACAAAGGCTTCACGAGGCAATTTCTGTATAAAGTCATCATTGATGTCATCGACGTCGGCAGTCACAGATGCAAGAATACTTCGGGTGTAAAGGTAATTGTCTTCCAGATACTGCTATTCGATGTTATGTTCCATGTAATTGTTCAAAGCTTCACAAAATTACTTCCTCACTTTGACTTGAGCACTAATTCTCTTGGAAATTTGAGCTAAATCGGCCCGAGTGGCGGTTCAACTTCGTGTCTTCCGATGCCAATTTGAAGCAAGAAGACGGAGTGCTGCTGGATCTCGTCTGCGTTTTCCTGAGGCTGGGGAACGTCATTGCCTTCCTGCTTGATCTCCTGCTGCTGTCTTCTTCTGTAGTCTACCCTCCTTGAGCCGAACGTCTTCTGTTTTGACGCTTGAAGCGGCCTGCACGACTTTCATTCTCATCAGGCGTGGTGTATGCCTTCTCAAGGTCTTCAAGCGTTGCACATTTCTGCCTGGATCATCTGCATTCCGTAGCGTCGACTGGAGTTGGGAGAGTGGTTCAAATGTGTTCTTCGTTATAATGGAACTAAATGATTCTCGGGAGTTGTATGCGGAGAGCCAGCATTCCTCTTCTTCCGCACTGTCGTGAAGCCATCGTCAATGTTTACACCATTGTGATACGATGTCGATGGCATTCCCTCGATGCTGAGCCACGCTGGTTGCGGTAGAGACTCCCGAAGTTCCTGCCCCGATGTTCAAATCTCCAGAGCGTGGGGGCTTACTCTGCACTCGTGTGGTGGAAGCAACTCTGGGCTGGGATGATTTCACCAGTAATTGAGTATGTGATGGCCATCCGAGTTCTTTCTTGCGCCCGGTATTCCGCCACTGATGAAAGAAGCTCGAGCCCGTTTCGGCCTGCACATATTTGAAGTTCCGGCGCGGCGGGGGCTCCTGAGGCCACTTCCTCGCTCTCCACCAGCAGGAGAAGTCGCCTGCAAGACCACGCCATTATTGTCATCGTCCGCCATTATCGTCGTTTACCTCGCCGCTTCACGGCTGTAAATTTGTTGTTTAAATAAACGTAGGTGTTAACAGAACTAGCCCGAATTTAATATTAATCATGAATCCCCTTCATAAGTCCATTAATTTGTTGTTATTATATTCGGAATTTCCCATATTATGTTCATCTCTCTGTAGCTCCATCTCTGTTTCAAGTGACTGATCACAAATTGATGAAATATATTGTCTGAGTGAGGCAGTTCGTTCACTATTACCTTAAAAAATAGCTTTACTGTCGCCAGGTAAGTCTGGGTCACGGATGTAGAATTAACTGGTGGATAGGTCTGGGTACACGTATAATACATGGCCTGTTCTGCCACCGTCAAAGATTGGGGGCATTCTGTGGTTGAATGGTCCATACCGTCAGTTATAAGGGGCTTGTTGTTTTCTCCGCTGTAACTAATGGCGGCCTTTGCGTCTTCTAATGGCGTCAAATAATTTCAAGGCGTTCGATATCTTGAGAACCATAAGAGATACGGAAAAAAGGGTAACACTTTTAGTGTTTCACTGGAATAAGTTCATTGAGAGAGAATTATCAAAAAAGTCTCTATTTCCAAAATTTGCATCGACGCGTCGCGACGTCAAGATCCTTCGTGGTGGCACGTAAAAGGTGAACGGGTGTTCATTCCGAGGATAACCCTCATCAGCGAAGATGAGCAGACGACTTTCGAGCTCCAAAGACGACAATTTCCAGTCCAAGTCATCTTCCCAAGAGCATTATCAAAGCTCAAGGATAATCGGTTCCCCGCCTTGTCGTTTTCCAGCTCAATCAGTGTTTTTGCATGACCATATTGTAACCGGTCCCGTTTGGACGTTACATAAAGAGTGGGGTTCGCCAAGGGCTAAGGGGAGCCTAATTATTTTTTCTCTATGTTCTTGAGTGGATGTGTACGTCGCCAGTGTGAGGAAGCGACGTTACGAGAGTGAGCGAGTGAATAAGTAATGTGGTGTTTCCTCCCCCACTTCCCCCATTTTTATTTTTTAGTCAAAGTGTATCTCTCTCTCTCCTGGGCCAGTGATTTGACCAAATAGGTGATTTCACCCCCTATCGGTGAAGAAGAAGTGTTCCCCTTTCCCCTCCCCCCAACTTCCCGGCCAGATATATAAGGACGTGTGCGAGACGGAAGCAGAGGATGATCTTTTGGTGGCTCACACAGTGAGAGGCGGCGACCGAGGGCTTAGGAGACGGAAGTCGCAAGAGGCAGGCCGATCCCGAAAGAAAGAGACGGAGAGAGCATGGTGAAAGTTGAAATTGTTTTTGGACCGTCGATGCTTTGGAGGAGTGGACGCCCAAAATGATCTGCCGTTGAGGGAAGTTGCCCCCCCCCCCCCCGCGAACGTGCTGTCCCGGCCACCCATCTTTGCCTGAGCCACCTCCGGCAGTCTCAGCATCCCAGCAAAGGCACCTTCAGAGAGGAGACGACGATATCTTTAGTCGGATCGTTAAGTACTGTATCCTGGCCACCAACCCCCCCCCCCCTTTTCTCCCCGAGTGACAAGACGCATCAGTGAAAGGAGAGAGTCGTATCATTTTGCCCCATAATTTCATTCCCATTTTCTTTTCCCCAAGACGTTGTGTGTGTGCGTGCGTGCTTGTGAAATTTGTGGGCGTTCGTTTGGTTTTAAGATATAATTTCAAAGGGACGTAATTATTTTTTGACTGGGGAAAGTTTCCATTCCACTGAAAAAAGGGGAAGTTTTTTTCTCTCATTTTTTTTCTTCCGTAACTCCCCAGTGCCATACTGTAAAATTGTATATTTCCATGTTTGTTTTTTCATGTTCTTGATTAAACCGTCATGCAAATATGTATGCTGTGTAAAGGCTCTTCTTACCCGACGCAATCAGACTCTCAAATCGCCCCCACACCACCCCTCCCCTCCTCCCTTCCATTCCCCTTATCTCCCAGGTGCGTGGGAGTTTTCCCTCCCCAATCCATTACACCCCCCAACCCGTGCACTTCAAACTCTCCGAATTCAAATTCCCCCTGATTGCGGTCAACGTCGAAGGCGGAGGCTACAAAAAATGCGTTGTCAAGATGCACTTCCGGATCCAACATCAACATCATGTGAAATCTGAAGCTGGAAGACGATTCGGGAACGTACACCAAGAATATTGAGCTCAGAGAAGTCATTTAGACAGGCACTTTTATTTTGTTGGCATTTCAGCTTCCCAGCCCGATCTCGACGGACCGTTTGTTTTACCAAAGCGATCTGAACTGGCTAGACAAATTTGAGATCGCTTGTTAAATATGGTGTCTGACACGATACTGCGAAGTGACGTTACCAAACATGGTAACCCGTTGTATCACACGTGAAATATTTAGAAAGTTCTGTTATTTTGATCTGGCGTATGAAATATTTCAGATATAGCAAAATATTTTGAGTGAAGACGTCCAGTGCCCTTTAAGTGGTTTGAGCGAGACATATTTTCGCACACAGTTCAACGAATTTGATCAAATTATAACGAAAAAGATCCCATATTTCGAATAAAACAAAGATATGAGCTACCATAGAGTAAGCATATTACTATTTACTCTATGGAGCTACTCACCACGCTATTTTTCGAGATATTTGCCAAAAATTGGAAGCCGTTTTCCATAGGTTACTGGCACGGCTGTGCGCACCATTTAAATAATGCGGGAGTTCTGACTGATAATTAAGAGTCAGAAATTTAACGGTGGGAAGTTCGTATGTTTTATTAATTATTCTTAAGATTAAATTCATTACTCCCCGAATTAATTTTTTTTAATCATAAAAAAAACCTTCGGTTGTAAAGCAATTTTCAGCGAATAGCTAGAAAAACCTAATCAATTTAAAGACTTAAATGTTTATACTTAGCTAATTATTGAAAAGTTCAGTAACATTGACTCAGTTTTTGCGTCATTAAAACATTATTGGATCTATTATGACTTGAGATAAATCTCTCTCGAGCTATCTTAAAGCAGGGAGAAGAGCAAGGAGAGTAAAATAATACAAAAAGTCACAGAACTGTTCACGCAATGGGTTGATAGCTCTAGTAGGCAGTACCTAGCATTTAGCATCTATTGCCAAGGCATCGCGATCACTTCAAGCTCTGGCCAAGCATAATGCGACGAGGCTCTGCTTCTGGGATTTATTGGGTGGAGTGTGTTGTTCCCTCACGTTCTGATGAGTACTCTAAGGTGAAGGCGTGTTGGTGAGGCGAAGCGAAGAGCAAGGACAGCGACACGGTCCGCGTCCTGGAGCGATATCCGACGACCGAGTTGTCGCGGTACCCCCTCGGGAACGCTCCGAACCACTCGGCTTGTCCGATGTCGCTGGACGCGGACGGCGGGGAGCTGACGACGCCGCAGAAGGGAGCGCCCGAAGTTTCGTACGGGGGCTCCGTGATCCACATGTAGTCACACCTGCCGAAAGAGAGGGAGATCGCGATGGGAGGCACATTAATGAAGGAGGTGCCACCGCGACTGTGTGAGTCGAAACAAATACTTTATTGCAACTTTAGGTTTAATTGAATTTTTTTAAATCCTGCTTTCGCTGATGAAATGGGTTAGCTATTGAAAGCCAAAATTAAGCTACAAAGTATGCAGAATATTCCTTAAATATATATTTAATGAACACTGTTTTATAGACATGGACGCCCACTGCAGCGCCATTTCTAAGGAGTTACCACATTTTGACTTCAATTATCGCGATAATCAGCCATTAACTAAAAAAATACGGTGGTAAGATGCCTGTATTTCATATTTATTCTATCTATCGGGAGTTTTCCCTTCTAACTACATTTCTCCCTGAAAAGGGATTTACAATAAATAAAATAATTATTTAAATAAAAAATAATTTAAGAAACACGTTTTTAAAACGGATCAAAAAGTATAAAATAATGTCTCCTAGCCCCATACACATTAATATCCCCATACTGATCCATAACCTCATACAGATTGTCTTGAAAATATTTGATAGTGAATTTGTTACTATTAAAATTACTATATACTACTATAAAAACTATTAAAATACTTGTAAGATTGAAAACGAAAACGTGGGGCGCATGAATTAGATAATTTTGCATGAATAGTTCACCAAAGTCCCTAAAAATGTTATTGTACTGCAAATGATATGAAGTGCAATATCTACAGCATTTTTATTTACATTAGCAGCTCCGCGTTTTTCGTTTTCATTCTTACAAGTACATTCAAAGCTATTAAAATTCACAATCTCAAATTTTCAGGACAATCTGTAATAGGTTATGAATCTGTATGATGATATAAATGAGTGTGGGGCTAAGCGAAATTATTTTTTACATTTTGGTCCGTTTTAAAAACGGTGTTTTTTAAATTATTTTTATTTTAATAATTATTTTCTGCTTAGTCCTATTTTATTATATTTGGAGTAGAAAATTGTTATACCTATCTACCAAAAATATATCCATCTGTTTAATTGGTATTTTCCTAAAAATTTAATGAAAGCAAGAAAAATTAATTTTATAATATTTTTATATCAATATTAAAACTTATTAATCATATTAATTAATTATTATCATATAATTAACGAATTATTATATAATATTATGCTATGTATATAATGGATTTAGATATCATTTATGATATAAATATTGTAACATTTAACATATAAAACATATAATATATATTATAACATATTATTGCATTGTCATCCAGTTCTGAGCTATGTTTCAAGTTTCAAGTCTCTTGCTCATCGGGAAGTTAGTTTAAAGCCCATTGCAAAATTTGTACCGAACAGGCAAAGAGACAAGAAATCGAATTAACAAAAACGTTTTAAAAATGCTATTTCTGCCCTTGTTTTCCCCATTCTCCTATTTAGCACCGTGTTATTTCAATCTTAATTTGCGAGGAAAATAGTTTGGAAAGGTTGGATTTTGTGGTTCAATTAAAAAGAGGACATGTTTTTCTGCTAGCACCAAGAATATGAATAAAATGACATTTACGTCCTTTTACGGTGGAACCACCTTAATGCGTAGATTCATATTGAAACTTGAAGTAAAAGCTTAGGTTTCTTGTGTAACTTTATCGAATTAGTGCATGGCATTCAATTTAATTCGTACTTTTTTAAAATAATGTTGGAATAGTATTTATTATTCGTTCTTTTAAAAGCACATTCACGTTTTACATTCAATGCCTTTTTATTTCCTGAACCCTAGAAACACAAGGTAAGAGTTTTGGGACTCGAATGTACGACATCATCCGTCAATGTGACGGAATATGACGTAAAAACTGACCACGAGCATGAACTAAGACGTGGAAAAATGGAATTGGACTGAGAAAATGAAGGAACACTAAAGGTAAGGTGAGGTCGTATATGACCACACCATGCGGAGTCGAGAGATTAAATTGTAAGTAGAAGAGATGCGCGGAATTCGCAGTTCTGTTCTTATATACACAACTCAAAGGACTGGGGAAGGTGGTGGGGGGAGGTAAGGAAGGAAAAGCAGTGACAGAAGTAATAATACAATAATAATTTATTTAAGTAGGAGCAATGTGACGCGATAACCTAACTTGAGAGGTATAGGTGGGGAAGTTGACTTCCAAGGTGAATGGGGTGGTTGAATAGGAGATAAACGAACAAAGAAGGGATTCAAACATGGCAACATTCTTTGATAACACTAAAGACGTCAGTGAAAAGTGATTTTCAAAAGTCCGGTCGCTCACCAGGTTTACAATTTTCGAATTTTCTAGAAAATGAAGTGTTTTTTGTTTGCACTACACCTTATAAATCTCCGGATTAAAATAACTCCAATGTCCAGTCTCTGACAAATGTTGGGCAAAATTTGACGCTGAGTGACAAATTATAAAACGATTCTTATGTTCCTTAACTCTAATTGAAATTTTAAATAAATAAAAAGCGTGGAATAAAAAGTGTGAATATGAAAAAGTATGGAATATAAAAAGTACAAATTCATTCAGTGATGAAACTTGAAATGTGATTCAACATTTATTACGAATTTGAACATGATAGTAGCCATAGCTCTTCAATTACTACAAATTACATGAGAAATATTTAATTATTATGATAAACCTGCCACATAGTAAATCTTGCCGAACTCATTTTGATACACTTAAAATTTGATGTTGTTGAGTCTCCAGCGAAGGAATTGTTTTACTTAGGTTTCGAGGTTGAACCCTAGGTTCGACGATCGGCAGTCCCCATTTAAATCCATGTACCCACTTAACCTTTTCCTCCTTATATTTTTAAAAATTTAAATATGATTATGTAAACATATACATTCTTTTCATACTGATAATGAATATCTCTCAAATGAAACCTGACCAAAAATAATGTACGTTCACTATGTAGAAAAATAAAACGGTGTGGCGATAGTCTCTTTCACAAAGGAATATAGTTTTATAACTTTCTCCCCCTGGGGATAGGAAATCTTTCCTTATATTGGACCAATTTTAATGAAACGTAAAACGTCACTCTAAAATGAGTTTTTTAATAGGTACTGTAGATGAGTGTATTAGTTACGGTAAATAATTGAGTTAAATATATATGTATACTGAATTATGAATTCTGTGAAACCCATTTTGTAGCCTTTTATTAGTTTATGTGATGGCTTTGATGTGAACTTGTGAGGGATTCTTTTATACAATTTTTTAAGCCTATACCGATTATATATTTATTGTTAATGGTCTTTTATGTGCATAAACTTATTACTATCATAGAGTGCTTGCGGTATGTAGCCATATCCAGACAAAAATTAACATTTCAATTGTTAGATAGGTGCTTATTGTGACAATCAATTTTACTTCTAGACATTTCCAAATTAATTTAATTGTTAGGCATTTTCCGTGTTCCATTATTTAGCCATAGTTAGTACTCACATGTCTGGTTAACTAAAAGTTAAATCGTGGTGACAACTTATGAAGAAGCTTCTGCCTGACGCATGCAAGAAACTCAAGATCACGGAATGAAGCCTGGCGGAGGGGATACTGAAATTATAGAGGCTCGGCTTTATGACGTCTAGTTAACTTTCACCGCAAGATGAGGAAATGTATATTTCCGTTAACTTGATGTTTACTTAGATTTTGTACATGTTACATCTGACTGTCGGTTAGTTTACGCGGGAGTTATCGATGGGAGAACGTACTGACTTTGGTTTTTATCGCGAGAAAGTATTTACCCAGTGATTATAAAACTGTGTTCTAGTTAGAGTCGAAGGTGAGGAATGGAAATGAAAGGAAGGCACACTTGACGCAGGGTGGCCTAGCAAAAATATAAACAAAGACACACTAACTATTTTCCATTCACCCGCATTGAACGCTTTCAGGGAAAAAATAAACTTCCATTCCCAAAATCATTCCCTTCGTATATGCTGCGAGCTTTTGTTATGGATTTATGTGAATCGCAGAACTTGGTGCCACTCCACAGCGCACAGATCGAGTTCAGGGAGGGCGAAGCAAGTGTGGAATAGCGGGCAGAGGAACTGAAGTTTCCCCTTCTCGTGTGCTTTCATCTTCCCGGTACCACGCTCCACGTTGGTAGGTTCCACCAAGTTCTGCAGCGTGCTTACACCGCAAATATTTTTTCTCCTTAACCACCGGCGTTGTATATTAATTCGTAAAAATTTGTTCGTTAGAAAATGTAAAAAAATCACGTTCGTTACGAAAACGAAGGACAATAACCGGTAGAATATTTGCGTCAGCAAGGAACATTTTGGAGATTCTCGATTTCATGTTGACAAAAAAACCTAGGCGACGCCAAGCGAGAAAAAAATTCTTCGTTACGTCACGTGGAAACGATGGATTCGAGAATCGGGCACATGTTCCTAATCCATTGCAGGACTGACTTTCAAGACTTTACCACGTCAAAACGAGTCAGCCGCAGTAGAAGGGTTAATAATTCAAGACTATAATAAGGCTTAGAGTGTTGAAACTTGACTTGTGCGCCGCCGTTGATTATAGGAGATTTACATTTGCTCTAGTGCGCTAAACACTTCGCAACAAAAAAGCGCACTTGCCTACCATTCATTACAGACCCTGCGCACGAGGTAGCGCACTTCGAATCAGATTAGGAGCAAAGTTCATGCGCGCTAAACAACAAAAGAATGCCAATAACTGCATCCGTGACTGTTGTCAAGTTTGTTGATTTTCAGTAAAGGCGGCCAACATGCATACTGTAAAGTGTATAACTACTCTGTGATAAAAAGCTAACATTTTTAAATACTTACTTCGAACGAATTCAACAAATGTACAAAAAACATTCCACCGCGACTGCTGTTCAACCACAGAATGTCACCAACAGGCAGGTTACAAAAAAATTCGCTACCGCACATCGTTCCATTCAACGTCGTTCGTGTGCGCTGAGTGCGCTGATGTGTTCCGTTGTGCGCTAACTTACAACACCCTGTGGAAATCCCCCGATTCCGATGACGCCTCCATAACAATGCTTTAAGAAGGTTCGGTGGTTTCACTCAACTTAAGAGAATTCAATGAAACTTCCTGAAAGCACAAATAATATTCATTTTAAAAACTTTTGTCCTTTTATACACTTTATTTTTAAAATTCACAACGCGTTTCACCAATTTTTGGCATCGTCAGGTGCAGTAGAGTTTGTTTACAAGTTATTGTTGTCGTTTTTAGATAAGTATAATATATTATATTTTATTTTAAAAATGTTTACATTCAAAAATTACAAAAATGAAATAAAACTAAAAGAAAAAGTTAGGTAAAAATATTAATATGATAATAATAAAAATGTTGCTATGATAATCATGCTAATATTTTTACCTTCCTTTTTCTTTTTTCTTTCACTTTTCTCTCTACTGCACCTGACGATGCCAAAATTGGCGAAACGCGTTGTGAATTAAAAAAATAAAGTGTTGAAAAGTACAAAAATATTTGAAATGGATATAAAAAGGTACAAAAAAGTAGAGTCTGAAACTGTGGATTTTATTACTTATAATATTGTTCTAAAGCTATTTGCAAATTTTCATAATTATTTTCTGCAGGTTTATCAAGATATTTGATCGAGAATTGGGCATGAAATTACACGGGTACATGTCTTTTCTTCAGCATCCTGTAAGTTATGCATACACCATCACATATTTTACTCGTGGTGCCAATTTCAGAACGCGCGCGTGGTTTTTCTTCAAGCTCTCGGAGTAAAAATCAGTTATACATTTTTGTATAGATGGTATAAATTATTATACAATAGGTAAATAGAAAAGGTTCTTCCTGATGAATTTAGCCTTGTTTTCCCATAAGAACCCGTAATTTCATGCCCACTTCACAGGTAGCTCTAAGACAACAAAAGTAATGTTTCCAGCAAGTTTCATCGAATTCTCTTAAGCGAAACCACCGATCCTCCTTATTTAAGGACGAAAATTTCAAAATATAATTCTTGCATCATTTTAAATTACGGCATGAATGGTGATTTCCACTGTATAAACAGATGTACTTGAGTGGCATGTGGCCTAATAACTTTCTTTCGACGTACTTGAAAAGTTACTGAAATGTGCACTCACTGACTCACGATTATCGCTCCAGCCACATTAAAGTATCTACATATACCATCTATGCTCAAATTTAATAAGTGTACATTTAAATAAAGCGGTAATGTGGACAAGGCGTTACCTGCACGACCCGTCTTGCGAGCACGTGGAGAGGTTCAGCGAGTGGAAGACGATGGTGATGACGCAAGAGGGACACGTGACGATCTCCATGCCGCACTGGCGGTGTGTGGAGGTCAGGTTGGCGGCGGACGGGCCCCTGATCGAGGACACGTCCGGCGACACGTCCTTCGCCGAGAGGAATCCCCGGTGACCCAGCTCCAAGTACAGCTTCCGTCCGTTGTAGTCGCCGCAAATGTCATCGTGGCGAGTGGCAGATAGGCAGCCGCGTATCAGGAGCAGTAAGAGCGAAAAAACGATTCCTGCAAGCGGAGAGAGGGAGAAATGAATTCGAACATGTCGGACGAAGTACTTCAGGAGGAACAAGGCTTCAGAAAGTTAATGAAATTAAACTTGACGTTGTCCCTTTAAAATTTTTCGCGGTACAAAACCAGGTATGAGAATGTGCACACCGCATTTCACGAGCAAATGTGGTGGATTCTCATAACTGTCATTGTACCTGACGATGACGACAAGATGTTGTAACGCGTATTGCCATTAAAATGTTAAGCAGATTATCTCAACTTTTAGTCCATCAATTTAACCAAAGAGAAGATACATGAGGGCAACGGCCTGCCACGATGGAAACACCGGTTCCCGATCAGTCACCGAAGTTAAGCATCAATGGGCTCGGCTCGTGTTTTGAGGGGTGATCCTCCAATTAGTCCGAGTGCTGCTGCCCTTGTCTGTGCGTGGCAGACCTTAATGTGGAATGATCTTAGCCGTCGAAGCACGTTAAAAAAACTACTACTACGAAGATGTATGAAGTTAATTCAACTTATATACACCAAGGGGATGAAATTCGCTATGAAAACATCCTCCCTGATGGAAACTTCCTTCATAAGAATTCCCGAGAATATAGGGAAAAGCAAGGGAATAATTAAAAATTCCTTAGAAAAAATTTCTTTCTTAAGTAAATGCCCTTAAGCTCTGGGAAATTATTTTCCTAGAGCTTTAAAGCTTTCCCAATCAATTATAATGAGACTGACAAAATATTTCTCAATAAAAAAGATGTGCAATCATTATAAAAAATCACCTCTAACAATCAAATAAATTTGGTGTAAAACAAATATATTCTAAGCCACTGCAACCCGATGTCAAAAGCATTTCCCAGGGAAAATGCATCATAGGCAAATTATTCCTTAGAGTTGTATTTTCTAGGGAAAACGGCGGTTCAATTTTCTCTAGAATTTTCCAACAGGGATTTGACATTCGAACACGGATCCCCAATAGCCGGTCAGCTTGCTAGTTACACCACCAAGCCATCGTAATTCAAAACAAATTTCGGCGGGGGTTTATTCGAAATATATGTTCTCATATGAAGTCCACATTGTGGTACAGGAGACGTGATCGCGCGTACTAAGGCATTGCCGCGGAGGACAAACCCGACATATGGTCGCATTAGCAAGATTAACTTGGACCATTTTCTATTCATTGCATTGGACAAACGATGTGGTAGGAGGTCACGCGCATGGGTGCAAAGATATACAGTAATTGGATGAAATTCACCATGAAAACAACCATTTGACAGTATCGAGATTCGAACCCGGATCACCCATTTGCCATGTGGGTTTGCCAGTTACACCACCAAGTCATCTTCATTCAAGAAGAATTTCGGTGGGGGTTCCGGGTTCAAATCCCGGTCAGACCAAATGATTTTTTCATTGCGAATTTCATCTCCTTGGTGCATATCTTTACATCCGTGCGCGTGATTGCGTACCGCATCATTTGTTCAAAGCGATGATTGGAAAATTGTTCATTCAACTCATTCTACCGACGAGGAATGCCACACGCTTATTGCTGGTTAAAATCTCTCACAAAAGACCAGAGAGTATCCCATCCCGAGCCGGGTCCAAATCCCATGCAGAGGCAGATATTTTTCGATAGAATCCCGATCCCTCAGGTTTCAGTATCCGAATAGAATTACTTGTGGAAACATTTTTTAACAAAAATTATAAAACTTGGAGCAAGAGTGTCACCGAGAGCATAGTATCGTACGATGCCGAAACCTTGACTTCAAAGGAAGAGGATGAGAATTCATACTTGAAACATGAGACGCAGATGTGGATGAGAAGGGAGAGAGTGCGGTGGATGGAAAGAAAGTTGAACGAGGAAGTGCTCGGCCTTCCACAAAGTGAAGCCAAAAACAATGAAGTTCATTCACTTATTTGTTTTACGCCGTATGCAATAAAGCCTTCACAAACGAAGATTTGTTTTGCGATTTTATAAAAGGTATTATAGTGATCAAAACGACAAAAAAGTTTAGAGGCTTAGCTTCTCAGAAATTAACTAAATATAAGTACATATGAGAACCTTTAACTTCACTTGTCAGTTCCACGCCGTACGCTGAAAACGCCTTTACAGCCGAATGTTTTGTATTGCGATTTTATTAAAATTTTCACATCAATTGAGTCTTTTAAAAAATTGGAAATACGTGTGAACTCCATACTTTTACATTTATTAGACGATCTGTGCGTCAGAACTTCCCCTTTTGTAAATGACGTCACTCTGGATCGCACAGCCCTACTAAACCCCATGGAAAACGGGTTATTTTTTTGGAAAATATCTCGAAAAATTGGCTGATATTTTAAGATCATTAGAAATATGAGATCTTTTCCTTCATCCTGAGGCTGAATTCACTGATATTTTTGCGCGGTATTATCTCGCTTTAACAACCTCAACCGAGCATAGCGACATTGTCTGATCACACGTTACCCTTGTCAATGCGGGACGTCCGCCCTGGCGAAATCGCAAGAAGAGTATGAAATATTTTGGCGTGAACTAGTGTTATGAAACAATTCTAATTTTATAAATTACTTTTAATTGAGATAACATACACTTAGGGCCGGTTTCATAATGTCTGCTTAACGTTAACCGGAAGATAACGTAGTCTTCTCGTTATCTTGCTGTCAGTTGCGAGTTCAGGATTTGCATGATACATCAGACTGTCGGTTAGTTGACGTGAGCGTAACCGATGGAGGAACGTACTACCATAGGTTTTCATTACAATACAATATAAAACCGGGGACTATAAAACCGGGTATTTGTCTGGGTTTCACTACAGAATTTTAAGTAGGAAATGGACGCAGTGAGGTGGAAAACGGCATAAGGCCGCTACACACGATTCTTAGGTCACCACTGAATTCAGTATTGAAATTAGCGCCGAAAACTTGGAACCAGATTCGGGATAAATCGAATTCGATGCCTCGGAGCTGTTTGCACGTCAGTTTACACGATGCTGATTTCAGTACGCAGCGGCGCTGTCCGGGCATTCGCTGAACTACACAATATAAGTAAATAAACTACGCCATATTGTTTTGACATATTTAAGTGATATCATGGTATTTTTAATTTTTTTCAACAATTCTGAACTATTCCTCGAGAGATTTTTTTGACATTGTTAATTTTGTTATATTCCAGCGCTGCCACCATTATTTTCTTGAAATTCTCGACTCACCTGCTTGCTTGTGATTGGTCGTTGTATCCAACAATTGGATGGAAAATAAATATCGTGCTTATTTATCTTTTCAGCACTGATAATCGAATTCGATTCCGTAATTCGATTCGATCACACCCTTTACACGGTATGATTTTAAGCATGGTGAGTTCAGTTTGATTTTCAGTCCTGATTTAGGATCGTGAAATACGACCATTAGGAACATATATTTTTGTTAAATTTGGTTTGAACCTAACAAGGGGTTTGGAAGTCAATAGCGTTTAAACAAACGGAATTTCAGTTTTATATAGATATAGAATTTCCTAAGCCCATTAATAATGGCAAGGCAATGAGGCTAGCCTAATTGTGCTCTTTCAGAAACAAAGCTTAATTCTTGGAACAATATGGTCTAGATCGACTCACTGTGGAATGGAAAATCGGGCCGAGTACTCCAAATATACAGTCAAGAGCCAGGATGTCGCTGAGTTGAGCATCTGGGAAATATTAGTTCGTGAGGATTGTTGATTCCCTTGTTCTTGTTACCTTGTGTTCTTATTAAGGTGGTTTCCCCGTAAAATGACTTCAATGTCATTTTACTCATATTATGGCTGCTTATAGAAAAACGCGTCCTCTAACTGTTATGAACAACAAAATTTCACCTTTCCGGGCTATTTTTTATCACAAATAGAACGTGAAATTACATGGTATTAAATGGGGGAATGGGATAAACAAGGGGAAAAATAGTATTTATCCACATAATATAATTTAAATTTGCGTGGAAAACTGTTTATAAGAAGGATAAAATCCCGAGGAATTTAATAAAAATAAAGTATTGGCATCTTACCGCCTCGTTTTGTGAATTATTAGCCAATAATTCCGATAATTGAAGTCGAAATTTGGTAATTCCTTTGAAATGGCGCTGCAGTCGGCACCTACGGCTTGAAAAAAGTGCTCATTAAAAATATATTCGCGGAATAATCTGCATATTTTGCATCTTAACTTTGGTTCTCAATAGGTAACGCATGTATTCAACGAAAGCAAAGTTTTTAAAACAAAGACACCAAAAGGTGGAATTTAGTATTTGTTTTGACTCGCAAAGTCCCTTACAAATCTTAAGCATGACATTTCAATAATCACTAGCCAGAGTTAAGTATGGAAATATATTCTTCTGCGCATTCCTGGAGTATTACTTACTCTCCTGAAATTATGGGATCCGTATAGAAATTCGTAGGTCGAGAGAATGGAGTGTTGTGTGGAAGAAGTACAGGGAACAAGGGTTGAGATACTCAGAAACGGAGATTGATGACTGCTTCAGCTCTTTTCTCGCGTAGATATAATTACGGGGATTTGTTGACATCTTTAACCTCAAATGGGTTGGGGGAAGTTGAGAATGTTTTCAGAGGTTGCAGTCAAGAGCATCAATTTTACGGCGGAAAAGAAGTTAATGGAAAACCAAAATACCTCATACCTCAGCCTCTAATGGCATTTACATACGACAATGAAATTTTGAGAAAAACGACATCAAGGGACCATTCCATTCATATCAACTTCCGTAATAATTTTCCTCAGAAGCTGTCATATTTCAACTCATTGGTCTCCAGACTACATATCTGCCATTCCGCTCTCCGATAACAATGTTAGGTGAGAGTTGGAAGTTATTAAACATATTACCAAAAATAATGGGTAAAGAACGGAAACCATCGACAAAAATTGAAAAAAAAAACATCTATTAAGCGCGAGGAGGCGTATTTATAATGTGAATAATGACAGAGGAGAATGAGAGAGATGTATTAAAAACACACTTAGCTCCACCAAAGACAAAATAGGAGTGGAATGTATAAGTTGCAATGCAGTGACTGTAATGCAGCGTAATTGGGTCGTACTGGAAGGTCGTTCAAAGTGAGAGCAAAAGAGCAAAAAAAGATTCAACGTCACGAAAAATACGGCACAGTAGTTCTTTGCAAAGCATCAGTGTGAGGAGGGGTTCATACCAGCGGTTCCGTCCAGGGAGTTATTCACCAGGAAGTCAAGAGCAGGAGGCTCTATACATTAGAACAATTGGAAATGACGAAGAACAAAGCAAATGGTCCACCAGCAGCGATGTTCTTCTTCATTTCACATGACTATCTAAAAAAGCAATCTAAACTACGCTTGAAACAAGATCTTTTAACTGTGTCATATGGTGAATGACCTTGTGCTTGTTGGACCTTCCCCCTCTTTGGCGTAGCCTTATTGGCCAAATAATACTTGACCTTGTCCACCTTTCCTAACCCCTCTAACAATTTTGGTCTTCTCTGGCTACTAAATTTAACCTTGCGTGCATGGTACTACTAATACAAGGTAGATCTTTGCGCATCGTTTGTGTCGAACGCTGTGACGTAGTTCGGATTATACCAAGCGCTAGCTAGTACGGAGTGCATTGTGTATTTGACATTTGTGTGGTATTTGGATACGACAGAAATACGAGGAAACATACAAGGGGAAAGAATTTTTTTAGATATCCAATTGATACATCTATACGGTCGAAGCGGGTCCAGGTTTGTCGGAGACGAGAAAACTTAAAAGTTGGAAATGATAAGAGTTTCAACTTTCATTTGTAAATAAACTATTTGTATGTCTGTCATTTATATCAATATCTATTACACAAGCGCCCACCTTGTGGAATAGACACCGATATAAATAACAGAGATTTGAATGTTGGTTAAGAATAAGCGCCCTGGCTTTTATTTTCCGAGTGATGAAAAAATTATTTTTTACAATTGAGTACCTACTCTTGAATATTCGCGTGATTTTTTAAAAAAGTACTTTTTATACATTATTATTTTTTAATTTTTAGTCTTTATATTACTTGTGCAACGGTTCTTTGGCATTTAAATTATTAGCATTTCTTCTCACTATAAATGATAAGTTCTACTCGCGACACCGGCGGCCGTACGCGGCGGGAAGGAAACCTCCAAGTACCTCCGTAAAGGATTTGATGACAGGAAAAGGACGCACTGTGTGCCAGAGGTTCCTAAACCACACTACATACCTAATTTTGCAAGGATTAACATTTTCACTCTACTACCAAATCGGAGCCATATGACGCAACCCACAACACATAACGGGGCCACACGACGCAACCCGCAACACAAAAGGGTTTGATATATTAAAAAAAAATAATGTGAGTAGATTAACTTGCTGGTTAGTGAATTTAATGACTGATTCATGTATTGTCATCGATAGTAAGTATGTGTACCAAATTTCAGCTCGATTGAACCTTGGAAAGTGGGTTAGATTTCGATTACAAGATTCCAACTAGACAAACCAACAACAAACAAACACGGTTTAACTTTTGAGGGTTCACTTAGTGGAACCACGAGATTGGAAATAAAACGCTGCTTTGTAAATTCCACACACAAACTTTATTGACTGACCACACACACGTTATATCGACCACTGGCCACACACACTTGATAATGACATTTACATGTTGAAACCATGGTGGATACAAAGTGTGTGGCTAGTCAATAAAGTTTGTGTGTGGAATGTACAAAGCGACGTTTTATTTCCAACAAACCAATAGGTGAAGTTAAAATAAGTGGGGTGAGATGGAAAAATTCACAAAAAATACCGCAGTTCATGCAAAAGTCAGAGAAATGTTTCGCTTGACATGGCACATTGGACAAATTTCACAGAAAAGTATGCTTCAATTTCGTCCAAAAAGATGTCATCCATTCTTTTCTTTGATTCTCGGTTCTGTCCAAGGTTATTTGCGTAGTTCTGTTCATCGCCACATATCCTTGCCACACCACATAAGTATCGCCACATATCGCCACATATTCTTGTTTTCATCGTGGCGGTTAGGAAACTAGGTCAAGCGTCACCAACTTTGGATTCCAATTCTATACCCTCGCTGCGACGAAAGGGTCGCCCTCTGGGAAACGACAGAGGAGATTATTTTGCGTCGCAGACAAATGAATTTTGGTCATTGTTCAAGGCGCCGACATGACTATTCAAGCGGACGAACGAACAGTTGAGGACGAAGTTGCGGGAGCAGCATCAAATGACGCTATACATTTGAAATACACTAAAACCTTAGATTTCGAGCATAATTCGTTCCAAAAACGTAATTGTAATCCAAAACACTCGTAGATCAAAGCAATTTCACATAAGGAATAATGGAAACACACATGATTTGCTCAACAGCTCAAACATTATTACTCTACGTCTATTAAACTAAAATATGCTCGCTTGAACGCTATAAACTTCCAAACCCCTCGACGTACGCGAACAAAATTTGGTACACATGCTCTTTAGGACCTAGAAGAATTAATACGCTATATTAGAAAGGCTAAAGGATCTAAGGAGCCCCAATGTTGGCTCTCTGAACCAACTTTTACTTCCATAAGGAAGGCATTCGATTCAGCGCAGAGGTTTTTTTTAATTACCTGCACTCATATTATAGAATATTTGGCTCCAAAATCGTATATTTTGGCAATACTTCTGCAATAGATGTTTATTTACTTAGAAACTGCAGCGTAAGCTTGGAATTGGAACTTATGATCGAGGCTTTTTCACCTCACAATAAATAATCAAAGTGTATAACAGAGTTGCAATGAGATTTTAGTTGGGATATGATACATCACAACCTCCCTATTTGTGATTAATGGTAACTACATAGTATATGCATTTTGCATGTCATTTTGGGAGGATTCATTCAATCCTTTGCAGCGATTTGTTTTGTGTTTTTTTCGGTCAAATTTAATGGGCTTCATCTTATAACATTTTTATATATGGTGATGAATACACAATATAGTTCAAAGAAAATGAGACAAAAGAACAGAATAACATTTAAAATAAATCGATATTGGAAAATAATACAAGTAATTTCATTATTATCAAAGGAAAACAAACGTGATAATCCCACTTATGCCGTCGCCAATGTAACTTTACATTTAGTTTTGACAAGACTTGTAATTCATACTAGCATGTTCGAGGTAACGGCTGGAAAACGAATGAACTAATGAGCTTTGCTGAGTAATTAAATTATTATAATCTTTGAACTCGTGAACTTTCATAAAAAGGCCGATGCTTGATTTTAGTCATTGCTTGTATTTTATTTATTTCTTCAAAACTGGCCCCTGATATGAAGTTTCTTCATTTTTTAGAGCCAAAATGAGGCGAAGATCCTGCAGGAACGATAATGGAATGGTCCAAATCTTTTAGTTACACTTCTGTTCGTCCCAGTTCCGAGCATACCAGTACTTCAACCCTACGACCTCTAAATCTCTAGATTATAAAAGTACGGACAACGTTGGTCCTCGACCGATGGCAAATGCGGAAGATTCGTGGCATTGGAGCATTGCAGTAGTGTATAAAACATCACAATTGATGGCATCACATGGCTCAAGCTCGCTAAAATGTTTGTCAATACTTATTTTCCCGTATAAACATGTGCACTTACTATTTTACCCATATACTGGATAGGTCTGTTTTGGTAGCGTTTTCCGATTCTTTCCCAGTCCAGAGCTCTAACGACGCGACGTCATAAGGCTGGTGGTGCCGCCTCCTGCATCGACTCAGTTGTTGTCACGTGACGCTCGACGGGCGAAGCAAATACATACAACTCGTATCGCATGACCTCGCTCATTTATTAAGATAAAATTTATAGTAAATATTTTCTCGTCTTAGAAAACACAGGTCACGTTGCTCGCAATCCCCGGTTATGCTGTACTTAGTTGAATAAACAAACATTTATGCGTGTGAATCCAAGATAGTAACAAAATAGCAAGCGGTGTAAAGCAGAGAATTCCGTTTAAATGCCAAATTCAATCAAATGTCATGCCAAATTTTATTCATTCCGGGGTGGGTACATACATCATTTCACCTCTAATTTTCGGCATTCTTCCCCCAAAGTGATCCTTCCCATCATAGGTATTTTCATCAACAGACTTGTCATGTCTCATTAAAATGCGAAACAACATCAGGAATTTATAGTCAAATAGAAATGACAAAAGAGCTCATATTTTCTTATTCCTGGCGCACGCGGTAAATATTACAGCAAAGTTTTCGTTAAAACTTTGTTACACAATGTCATCAACATTGAACCATTCTATTTCATAAATCCAAAGCTCACTTAAAACACAAATCAAGGACAGGCACAGTTCCACAACATTTGCCATTTCACTAACCTTTTCGTAATTTTTAACGGAAACGATTTCCGTGAGCAACAGGCATCAGTACAAAGTGAATACCGCAGAGAAGTAACATTAGATAGTTACGTAGATATCAAAAGTTTCATAGCCACACCGTAAGCTGAACACGGTGTTCATTACATTACGCTGGTGAAGTAGCTACATCGCTCCATTATGTGGATATTATTTAATGGAATATGTTTAAATCCAGTCATATTTCAGAAATATTTTTGTAATTACACTTTTGAATGAATTTTTTCACGATATACCTAAAAAATAGCAAATTTATTTTCAAGGTAATCAACAAATGTAAGCCGGAATAATTCATTTATGATATAAATCACTTGATTTTCTGTGATTACTTACAGACAAGGTATCTAGTAACTACTTGATTCCCTGATATAAAGCTGTTTATACTAAAAACGTAGTCTAAACTGTGGATCCTATTGCCATTGGTAGGTTACTATTTTTTGAGCTGAAATAGCACAAAATACACTTATTGGCATTTAGTTTATCCGGAATTTATTCTATTCAAGTGAAATTTGAGATAATCATCTACAAATAACTTCAAAGCACCTCTCTTTTAAACATGGAATTTGCTATTTATGTTCAAATTTAGTACTTAGGCGAAAATCATTTTCCAATTTTGAATTCTAAGGATATTGAAACATTTTCCCGTAGTCAAATAAACTTCTCTCCGGCTAATTTATTTATTGATCCTAATGTTTTCACCCGAACTTTTATTTGATGATGACATCTGTCGCTCATTTAATTGAAGTATTTCTCGACCACATATTCGTAAAGAGTATGTTATCTGTTCGGTTTCGCAAGTATGGCTTAAAAGTGAAACATATTGGAGAAAATAGCACGATATAGAAAAAAACCGCCCTTGGCCCCACTATAACACGGAACTGCGGTGAGGCCACGAGACGCTGTTTACCACCAGGTGGCCATGAGTTTATCTATATACTACTCCGTGAGACGTAGCAAGGGCGTGAGTCAGGGAGTGTTAGGACGCCAGACAAAAAAGAAGGCAAAGGAAATGCAGAGCTAGGGGAGGGAAAGTATTGGTGATGCGCGTTTTAGTATCGATAATACGGCAAGGAATAATCATCAAGGTGGTTTGAGTGGCTTTTGTTTATGTAAAGATTAGCGTGAAACTTCGTATACGTGCTCTTATTAGTAATATCTGTAGATAAAGGTGAGGAAATTGCATTCTACCGACTTGGTTTATTGGAAATTCAATGCTATTTAAACACGAAGCCTCACGGCACATCAAATACACTTCGTAATAAATCAATTGCATATGTACAGATTTTCATCCAAACCCGAAATATCTCGTTCCAAATTACTATTATAATGGTTTTTAAATCAACCATTCATAATCAAGGTGTCGCGCCAGGCAAAAGGTTCGATAAAACGTGTGTAAATATAATTTTCGCCCAAATTTCTAGCACCGCGCCGAAAAATTAAAATATAAAGCTATAATTCTTGTATCAACCCCATTACTGCATGTAAGGATGCTCAAAAAAGATTAACTTAAATGTAACTTGGTCCTAGAATTTTTTTCGTCTTACATGACAAATTATTAAAATGCGCACTCAATGTCTCACGATTACCGCTCCAGCCACCCTAAGGCCCTTTTCTAAGCCAATGGAGATTTCTAAATGGAGATTGGCCAAATTAAAAAGGATTTCGCAAAGGAGGAGGCAATTCGGGCGGGCAGCTGGGCCCTAGCGAGAAAACGGCGATGCATATCTGCACGGCATCCCGTCGAGGAAGGCGCTAAACATCCTCCTCGGTAATACCAAAACTATATAAAACCTATATCCTCGTTAAATGACTAAAATTAAAAGGTGAAGGATCATTGCATCTCGCTTAAGTTTGTTGGTTTCCGTATCACTGCCCATTACCGAGTACTGCTCTACGGCACGGCAGTACGGCTTACAATTAGTAAAAGAAGCCGAAAAATGTGTAGTAAATTTAAAATAAAGTGGACAGTACGATATTGATTAATTTTCATTATTGAGGACTGCTCCGTTAAAATGGTCTATTTATGCAGAAGGTCCATCTTTTCAACGCTAAATGGCGAACACAGGATTAAAATATCTATTATTACGCAATCGTGGCGATGAAAACATCAGCAGCCTGAAAATGTCTTTGGAGACGTAGAATCCACCTCCCTTAAACCTATCCTTTCGACGGTGAATTCCTCTAAGTTTCGTATGATTTAGGCGATATTGCGTGATATTTGAACGTAGCTGATTGATATAAAAACGCGCAGTTTTCCACATATTAGAACAAGCTTGATAGTGGCCCAGGTTTCGATGAGTGTACTTGGATCACTACGTCATCATCAGACCTGATGATGATGTAGTGATCCAAGGTTCTCCACAACGCGTGAGCTCACGCTATCGTTATTTTTCAATTGCACTCATGGGACCGAAAACGCAACCGTCATTATTCAAACTTTATCAGGTGCTTTAGATAACTAGTATTAATGAATAAAGTGAGCTTTTAGGATAGTATCTTTGAGTATTTCCCCGCTAGATCAGTTTTCGTATTGGATAACGATGACGACCACGCGAAAGAAGGAGCTCTGGGTCGTAATTAAAAGCTGTTCTCATTTGAGCGAGTTATCATGTCCGTCAATTCTGTAATTTTTTCTGTCCCACAGGAGTACCTTGGGGTTAAAGCATCAATGATTGTGATTCAAATATAGCAAAAATCAGAAATAAAAGTAAAATTCTCTGCCGAGGACTGTCATTTTGGTCAAGATGGCGACCTCCCCCCAAACCCACGCAACAATCACTTCGCATGCAAATCAGTCGCAGGCGTGACAGAAATGCACTTAAAGAGGTTCTGTGCATAGTTGGAAAAGTTACCAAAAAAAGTTAACTCATTAAAGTTAAAAGTTAATAAAAGTAACCTTTACGTTAAAAGTTACTTTTTAAGTTACTATTAAGAAAATATTAAGAAGTTAATTTTAAAAGCTATTTTTCGCACTTGGGATAAAATAAATACAAACTTCAAATTCAAGTAAACATTTATTTAACTTTTACTTAAAAAGTCATTTAACTTTATTAACATTCTCATTTTAAAATTTCTATCGGACATCCGTCGTCTACAGTCTGAAAAAGAAGCCCTGTAGCACTAAACATCATTTAACATTGCGCTGATGATGGAATGCCAGTATTGCACTTAATAAAAAGATTTCTCATAGTGCTTGAGAGTTAATTAACACTTCTAAACTCGTAAAAATATCTCACTGCTTCCGCATCGGCGATGGAAAGTGCCTCCTGACTGATAGAAGTCAATTGGTGTTTAAACTTTGAAAAAAATGCATCCATCTTAGAAAATTTTCCAGAGTCTCCGAAATTTTTGCGGCCACTCCACTCAACCCCGCTGATGACGGGACGTCGCCGAGTAAGTTATGCGTAAACTGGCGCATTTTACAGATAAGTTACTTTGAATGAATCCGTCCCCTTCGTTACCCGTCATAGGTTTTTTGTTGACCCCCTTTCTCGTGGTTAACTATGTAGTACTAATGACACGATGTCGCCGAGTAACGCATTCATGCCGTCGCGGACATGGTCTTCGAGTGGTCTCGTGTTTTCTCGTCTGAGGGTGCGTTCCTAAACTTTGGCGGTCACTCCACTCAACCCCACTATAGTTTGAATGTATTCGTCTGGGCCTATTGCATTGCATTCTGGCACAACTACCCAGCTATATTGCACTCCAAGATACCGTTTTATTTTCCCCTTTGTCTTTTGGACAAGCTTTGCGCTCAAATTCAAACAGGTCGACTTTCGCCAAATATTAACGAAAAAAAATTCACTGAATTAGTTTTGTATCAGTTAATGTATACTTTTAACAACGAAAAGTTAACTGTTCTAAAAAGTAACGGTTAAGTTAAATAGTTAAATACATTTTAACGATTAATTTTAATCGTTAATTTTTAAAATCGTTAATCCCAACTATGATTCTGTAGTTTCGTTCAACTTGAGAGAATTCGATGAAACTTGCTGGAAACATTACTTTTGTTGTCTTGAAGCTACCTGACGTTTTTCGGAATTATTTGACGCAGATTTCTTAAGATATTTGGACGAGAAGTGGGCATGAAATTACACGGGTTCTTATGGGAACGCAAGGCTTTATTAGTCAGAAAGAACCTTTTCTAATTATTCAATGTATAATAATTTATACCTTCTATAGAAAAATGCACAACAGATTTTTACTCCGAGCGCTTGAAGAAATGCCTCGCGCGCGTTGTGGACGATTGAAATTGGCACCACGGGTAATGTAATAGATCGTGGATGCATAACTTGCAGGATGCAGAAGAAAAGGCATAAGAACACTTGTAATTTCATGCCCAATTCTCGATCAAATATCTTAAAAGCCGTTTTACACGGAGCACGAAATTGCACAACTTCAAACTGCATTTTTTTCTTAGTCGGGCGTGAAATAATTTTCGAATTAGAGCAGGGGCTATTTTGCCATCTCGCGTTCATGCATTCGCGCATGGGTTCTTGCAATTCACGGCTTTACACGGTGCAATTTGAAATGCACGTTCGTACGTTCATCAGCTTGCGCAATTACGTGCCCCGTGTAATACGGGCTTAAGAAACCTGCAGCAAATAATTCTGAAAATTTGCAGGTAGATTTAGAACAATATTATTAGTGCTTTCATGAAGTTTCATTTAATTCTCTTACGCTGTGAAATCAGTGAACCTCCTTAAACTTTTGGCCAAAAAAAAACAAGAAACTTGTGTGTTGGGCCGAAACTGTAATGGAGTGAATCACATAAATAGTGTAAATCAGAAATAAATGTAAAATTCTCTGTCGAGGACGTTCATCTTGGTCAAGATGGCCGCCAAACCCACGCAACAATCACTTCGCATGCAAATCAGTCGCAGACGCGCAAGAAACGCATTTTAAGCTTTTCGCCAAAAAATCAAGAAACTTGTCTGTTGAGCCGAACTGTCATGGAGTGAATCAAATCTAGTATAAATTAGAAATAAATGTAAAATTCTCTGTCGAGGGCGTTCATCTTGGTCAAGATGGCCGCCAAACCCACGCAACAATCACTTCGCATGCAAATCAGTCGAAGGCGCGCAAGAAACGCATTTCTGGTTCCAATGACGTGACTCACCTGTCCTGCCGCTGTTAAGTGATCCAGACGTGTGTGAATGTGTTATGGAAAGTGGGGGTGGGCGGGGGGGGGGAGAGGGGGGCGCTGTATAGGGAAGCCCTTGGCCCTCTTCACTTCTCGCCCCCCCTCCCGCCCCCGGCCTGCCGTGTGACGAAGCTCCACAAGTGCAGCAGAGCGAGAGGATAGAGAGAGAGAGAGAGATAAGACAAAGGAAGAGAGAGAATGCGAAGGAATTGGGGGAGGCGGAGAAGGTCGTGTATGAAAAAGTGAGGAGAAAGGCATGAGAAATCAATGAGCGCACATGACTAGTGTGCAGCCTTTGCCGGTGACTCAGAATATGGAAGCTACGAAAGCTAGAGCTACGAAATGCTATGCACACTAATGCATTCCGTTCCTCCATAAATAAAGTTTAATACTTAAACTCTCGTGCCTGTTGCTATTGACTACATTTTCCGTAAAATATTAAATAAAATCACTAGCCAAATTGAGTGAAGCTGAAGTTTGAAATCATGTGTTTAATTACGACTTTACCGTTTAAAAATCTCGTTTTTGGAAAATTCAAAATACGGAATAGAAATGCTTCTATTAAAAAATTTATGCGAAATTGTATGACGCTTATAAGATTATATTTCTAGTAAACACATGAACATGGGAAATAGGATTTAGATATCTATCTTTACTCATGCTTCCATATCCCGCTATACTATTAATTTTATATTTTTTTTCCGTTTATTGTGTATAATTTTACTAATTTTGTAAATGCTTGCCTTTCAAATGTAAATGGAACATGTTTTTTAATTTGATTATCCTATGCAAATAAGTATGAATGAATAAATTTGTCTTAAAATTATGGAGTTGAAAGGAAAACATGAAAACCAATTACGTTTACATCGAGGCACAGTAGTGCCTACATAAAAAATAATTTTTCGGCAGTGTATTTAAGGTCTTAGGTACATTTATTTATAGATAATATAGATTAAGGAAAAAGAAAAAGCATACGATCGAAGAGCAAATAAGGATTTAGCAGTACGTCAATCAAAAATATTATTTTGACAGTGAAATTTATTTGATTAGGAGCCAAAAATGATGTACTTAACCCATACATTTAAAATAAAAAAACGAAAGAGAATTCGATATTCCAGAGAGGAAAAATCATTCACCTTGACCGGGATTCGAACCCTGATCCCCCGATTTCGCGCCGATTGCTTCAAGCTTTAACCTGTGCAATGAGTATGAGGGGGATTTGCGGTAGAAAATGCTACATTTACCCGATTTTATTACTTTCCACTTTGTACTACCATTTATTGTAGCAGATGCTACAATAGTCCACTTATTGTCTTTACATCAAGGCAAATGATTTTTCCTCTGTGGAATATCGCACTTATGTGCACTTGCGGGTGACTCCGTAAATGGTAAATAGGTAGGTATCGTGGGTAGTCTCGGTATCCTCAAAATTGGTCGAAAGACAATTCATTGAATTAATACTAAGAAAAAGGAAATGATAAATTTATGTTAAAAGAATGTTTGAAATGTATAAATGAGGTCAATTTAAGCACGGTGGAGAAGGAAGGTTTTGGGTAAAAATTAGGCCCGGCCTAGAGGCACAGGTAGATTTCAAATTGTTTTTTTTTAATTAGACTCAGCTCATTTTGCTCAGCCCTAGAAGTAAGGATTAGTTGTATCAAAAATTGTTTCAAACATAAGTTTTAGATAATATTTAGAACATTTTCAATAACTTAGAACGAATCCAATATTGTTCCTACTAATGAAATGAATTTTTGGTCCGAAAACCCATATTTTTTCCACCACTTGTGATAATGGTTGGTGTCATAAAAAATCTATGGAACAAAAGTTTTTGGCAATAGTCTTAGGAAGTGAAAAAAATCTAAACGAATGCAATATATTTCATATAGAGAGAGTTATAGAGATTTTTCAGTTTTTTTAACCTTCCTATTCTGTATAAACTTTTGAGTTGGTGATGGCTGTGGGGTCTCCTGACCATGAAACGAAAAACTATGCAGAAATTTTCCGGATGTCGGACCAAGGTAACGACTGCAACAGGTAGTCTTTCTTTTAAATCTCCCTAAAAGAAACGTTAGCAAGAATGAGCAAAGATGACGAATAAATATGCAACCTACGTTGGTGGTTCAGAAAAAGATAATACGACATACGCTACTAACGCGTAAGTAATGCGAATTCCTTTCCTTTATTCAGAAAGCTAAGTATTCATTCTCTACTGCCAGCTGGTTAAGGTGAAATTCTCCTGAGAAATTTTAATATAATTGGCATTCAGTTACAACGATGTTAATTTTACAAAAATATTGCTTTTTTATACCACGAACTAGCTGCGTATTAACTTTACGGCGTCACCATCAAAATTTTAAAATAGTTCCTTGGAAACAAATGATCACTTTTTGCTATCAACACTATTATTATGTAAAATTTTAATGTAATATTCACCCAGCCTTGACTGTTGTACTTTATTGAGGATTTAACCGTGA
Source organism: Pyrrhosoma nymphula (assembly GCA_963573305.1). Lineage (NCBI taxonomy): Eukaryota > Metazoa > Arthropoda > Insecta > Odonata > Coenagrionidae > Pyrrhosoma > Pyrrhosoma nymphula. The sequence goes on along the minus strand of OY754339.1, from coordinate 60,003,731 downwards.
ACGAATTTACCCTATTGTTATGTTTGCCATATTGGGTGAAAAATAAGCTTATTAAATAAATAAATTAAAAAAGTGTGCATGGGTGCTCAAGTGTGCATGGAAATATCACCCGCCTTGGCCAGAACTCGAATCCGGATTCCTCGATACTGCTCTGAGTGTATTATATTTATAGGACCTTGTACTCTGAATCTGATATCCTATACACACACAGAGACTCTTTGGTACAAGGATAAAAGAAGAGTCTTACTTAACTTCATACTATCAATAAAATATACCAAAAATATTAGGGTGGATATTAACACTATTGTACTCAATAAATAATCATTATTACAAAAAAATTATGTAAACATATTATACAATAAATATGTAGCTAGCATTTTAAGTTTAAAAATGAAACAAGACACATCAACAAATTACCTACATAAAAAATTGACTCATATGCATGAACAGCGAGACTAATGTGAATTTTTTAAATTAAAATAATGAAATTAATAAAGGTATATAAAAAATTAAAATTGATTTAATCTGTTTGAGTTTATTATGTAGTACGGAATATTGTTCCATAACGTAATGGCAGAATTAAGTGTCGAACACATACGTTGTATATTAAACATAAGTTCTATATTGCGTACAAATACGTTACTTAATAGTGTATTTATTAAAACAGTGAATTATGATGGTGTGTTAAACGCTTTGTGCATGTCTGGTGAGGAATCACCCCCTGCCACACACCCTTGGCGTGGCTTGCAGGGTATCACGAATATGTAGATGAACATAGTATCCATCATATTTTCTAGTAGCCATGAAAATGCCGAATAACGGTGAAATTTAAAAATTAAAGAGTTCCGAAACTTGTCCCAGTGGTAAATAAGATATGTATTGCTCTTTCCAAACGCTAATATATGAGAGTAATAAATAACATCTTGACGCACGAAAATTATGCTGTTTTTTCTTGCGAAAAATGACCCACCCAATATGACTATCCCTCGCAATTTTTTCGTAAATTTTATGAATAGTGTAGTGTTTTTTTGGGAAAATATATCCAATTCATATTTTAATAGAACAAAGTCGGTGCCACTATTCTACCAGAACTAACACCTATGCTTTCTGCGTGTTCATTGCACAACTGATTCATTCAATATGGATGATTGCGCATTTTAATGCCTCCTGTACTATCGTACCGCATGGTTCCAACTTGGTAATCTCTTCTTTAATTTGTGGCTCTTTCATTGTTGTCACTCCTGTTAATGGTGGCTTATTTTCAAGATGACAACGCACATATTTTTAGCTATCCGATGTTTTCATGACAACAGTGAAATGGACTGGATAACATGTTGACGTTGCCATTACTCCGTAGGTTAGAAATTGTGACCCCAAATCCATAAGAAGAAAATCTTAAAAAACTACACCCCCTTATCACCTCCAGAAGTTACACAAATTCCTTCTGAAACACCCTGTGTGTTTACATTTGCAACACCATACGATTCGCCTCTGTCCTCCCTATAGTATTGCTGCGGTATCTTTCCTTTGATAATTTTATAATACTTCTAATTTATTGTCAAAGGTTCCCATGTATTTAAGAGAACTACATTCAAACTATTTATGAAATTTTGACTTTGACCCAAATTTGAAATAATGGTAATTAAATAAATGTAATTTGAATGTAGATGCATTATATCCGCCTATGCAATAATATCCCGCGTCATTAAATAAAATTGAGTCTGGACTACCCATGCCATGTTCCCTCCTAATACAGTTAACATGCCTTAAATTTACATAGACCACCATTTAAGAATGCTCAGATACTCGGGCGAAAGACCTGTTCACATTGTGGGATAAGTTTATTGTACGTAAAAGATTTTTCCTGTTGCATAGTATCCTGTAGTAACTGCAATTCGCAATGCATGCGTGCATTCGGATGTCATAATCTCGGTTTAGAACCTTTAGGCAGGGGGGAAATGTTTTCCCGGTCACGCCAACGCATATTCGGGCCGTTCACCCGCAGTCATTTCGTATTCACTTTCCGTGCACGTTGACTTTCTCGTCCAAAAAATGATGCGCTTCGTTTCTCTTCACTCTAATATTTTAGCTATATATTAGAGTGAAGAGAAACGAAGCGCATCATTTTTTGGACGAGAAAGTCAACGTGACTTGCGAAGCTCCACAGAGGAAAAATCATTCGCCTTGACCGGGAATTGAACCCTGATTCCTCGATTTTTTAGGACTTTAATTACGGGTGACTCAGTAAAGGTAATACCGTGGCTAGTCCCGGGATCATTTATTTCGGAATGGAAATATATAATTCAAGTATTCATTGCTTAAGAAAATCCTTTGCACGTTTCTGTAGTTAAGATAATTCCATAATGATCCATTTGACACATCCATCTGGGAAATCAATTCCCAGGTGTTTTTCCAAATTTTCTAAGAATACATTCACATAATATTTCTTCAGTTTATAGCTTTTTCCTGCTTCTTCCGAGGTAAAAACCATCAACATGTTGCTTTATTCTTATTTTCTTACCATTAAAAATTCAAAAGAGTTTTCTATGAGAGCTACGGTTGTCGATGACTGGTAATATAATTGAATCTACTTGCACTATAACACCAGTCTTTTTGCATCGTCCAGATCCTACTATTAATTATGATTATCTATTTGTTTGATTTTTCTTTTGTAGGTCCTAAATGCGCTTAGAATTTTGAGTCAACTAAACTGCTTCTTCGGTTTAAAAAATTCTGTTTCATGTAAATATTTTTCACAAAAATCAATCGAATTTTTTTTACCGATAGAATCGATCTGCGAGAGATTTGGATTAATAAGATTTTGAAAAAGATCATGCTTTAACTATCATGGAATTCTTGCCACCAACGTCAAAGGTTGAGAATATAGGAAGGTGGTTTTGCCCTCCGAGCAGTGAAGATTAATAACCTCCACCGATCTTCCTTAAACGATTCAGCGATCATACCTACTATTGTAAATAGTTTACGCTACAGCTTGGCCAATCTTGACAATCGGGGATCTTGCCAAACAAGGATCTAATAAATCAAAAATACGAACAATATCATCGCTGGTAGAAAGTTGCATCACCTATGGTTCAGAAGTGTATACGACTACAAAGTCTGTGAAAAGAAGGCTGAACGCGGTGGAAAATGGATTCTGGAGGAGATGATGTGCCGTAATACTTGCGGTTCATCTTTCAAATATTGAACTGATGGGAGTGCAAAAGTCATTTTATGAAAACAGAACAAAAGCGAAAAAAATGTATGGACATATGGGGAGAATTCCAGAGTGCAGATTTCCAACAGTGTAGTTTAATTGGATACAAGATAAAAAAGAAGAAAGAGGCAAGAATTAAATGGGAAAGGGCGTGAATATGGTAATGGATGATGAGAGAGTTGAAGGTGAAGATGACTGTAAAGAGTGTGAAGCATGGAGGAAGAGATGCAATAAACGGTCGCTACGGCTGTAAAGGAAGTTCCTATATTGATTGAATTCGAATTCCTACATGAGTGTCTTGTAGGGGGCTCCGTCTCCGTCCGTTGGGTCGGACGTTAAACTGTGGCCCCCTTTTTCGTCTTTCTTTAAGAGTGGCCTAATGCCGACATTGGTTTTCTCTCCACCCTTCCTCCATACTCCAAAATAGCCATATCTCCTGACCAACGTCGCAATTTCTCCTCAACGACGAAAATGACCTCAGTTGTCAGACACGTCCCCGAAATTAGCAGCCATTAATAATAATAATGTCTTCTAGCTGGCTGTCAACTGGCCCTGCGGGTGTTATACTTTCACCTAAGACACTATTGACGAAACACCTGTGCTTCCGTAAGCCCCTCGAAGAGTCCATCATGGAGAACGATAAATGTACGATCTGATGGAATTACTCCTTTTCCACATCCAGGCAGTTGGAGGCGACCAAGCCAGATATCGTTCTCCTCGACCACCTCACACGCTCAAGATTCATGATTGAGTTTTCGGATCCGGCTGAAACGAATATGGATGCAAAGGAGGTGGGAAAACGGACGAAATATCAATACCAGCTTTTTGGACTTCGGGAAATTTACCCAGGACACTGCGTGAAACTAGTAGTCCTCATCATAGGTGTCTTCGGTGGAGTTAAGGACTCGCTGCTAAGTAGTATCAAGTGTATTCCGTCCTGCATGGCACAGGTGGAATCTCTTGCAGCTCGCAAGCAGAAGGCCGTCATCCTGGGGTCACTCCGTCTGCTGCGTACACATGACCCTAACGCAGCATAGCCACCTATCAGATGGGCGTCGGACGTGGCTGCGATTACTGCCCAACCCCTCCGGAGTCTCCGGCCATTATGACGGCAATAAGACTTGATTTTTTCCGGGGACTCGGAGGGGCCTGTTACACCAGTAAGAACAAAAATAAAATCTTCTTTATTTTTGAGCGAATTTAGGTCTGTGTAGACCTTCCTTACAATTAATTCGTTAATACCACACATTAACACAGAGTGGAGAAAAACCCACCCAAGCGGGACTCGAAACTATCTCAGGGTAAGCAGGTGAGAACGTTACCCAACCGCCACCGAAATTAGCAAAGCAGGGTATAGAGTTTCTAACCATTTGTAGGCCAGTTTATAAATTGAATATTAAAATCACTGTATTATATATGTATGTTAGGACAGTTGACATTTTATTCCACCTTCATCCGTAGGAATGACCAAACCTCGCGTCAAGTACACCGATAAAGTTTATCGTATTTGGATGTATTTACAGGATATATACTGGTTTATAGACTTTTAAGGTAAATTTGCGTATTTTTTGTTTTTTTATGTCTGTCACATGTTAGGAAATATTTAAGATAAATTTAAGATGTAGAATAGTAGATCGAATGATTCATCCGACCTCATACGTGGATATATATCTAAATAAGAGTTCCTAGAACTTACATCAGGTATTCCAAACTAGTGTTAACCTATTTGGGTGCAATTACGAAGTTATAAATGCATATAACATTAAAATACAACATTTTAATGTAATTTATATTTTTCTGTGCGTTTCTGTAAATTATCAAGTGCTATTTATCAGATTTAAATATTTTTAGCGTAAATCTATAATAACTAAACTCATTATGCAACCGGATGCCCTCACTGTCGGTGTGAAATGTTTCATCGCGTGATAATCCTGGGTGCGGTGGCCATAGCACCTCACCCTTGTAGTTTTTCACCACCCAGGGTGTAGTATGTAGCATGTTTTCGTCTTCCATCGGAGCAATGTATAGCATTAGTGATCGCCTAGGGCGAACTTGTTGGGGTAACTAGATCAGTTATAAGAAATGGAAATGGATATTTTACAACCTTATTCCGACAAAGCAATTATCTTGAAAACCATGGTTTTCATCTGAAATGTGCTTGGGTACAACTTCAGCCATGCCATTGTAGCTTTTAGAGCTTCCAAAACCCAACATGCTGATGTTATCCATATATGCAAGTTTCCATATATCCATATATGCAAGGAAATCACTGTTTAAAAGTATGGTTCGGAACTTGGTAAACGATGGTAAACGCTCATGGTGCGTTTTTTATTGTCTTCGGAATGATTTTATTTTTGCCATAAATTTAGATATGCATAGCTTTAGTGTTCACGGCATCTGAAATCCAATATTCTCCGGCGAAATCGGTGGATAAGCCACGTACCGATTTTCCGCCGCGTTACTACGTAAATAGGTTTTCCGCTGACGTCACAAAACATCATAAGCCTGGCAAGCCGGGCTTCATCGCTGGATGTGTGCGTCTTCATGGTTGACCGTTGTGTCACCACCAAGGGACGCTGGCCAATGAAATCACTCCACGATAGTTTGAAAACTACAAAACTTTGCTGTACTCGGGAAAGCCGCCGTAAGAATCCGCAGTTCGGTATGTAGGTCGTGATTGTGATTTCTCGACTTTTTTTCATTCTCGATATTCGAGATTTTTCGTTTTGCCCAATTTTACTTCTTGAAAATTTGTTTCCATTGTCGATAATTCTTGAAAAACCTCAAGGGCGAAAGCAATCACTCGTGAATTTTTTCTGAAGATATTTAAATTAAATAATGGCTATGGAAGATAGTATATCTAAATTCTAAAAAAAACTATGCTTTATTAATATTTTTCGTACTAATGTGAGGTACCCACTAATTTTGATAATAATTTTTATAATAATCTTGATAAGAAAATTTGTCCTGTGGGCTGTAGAGGTCACCACCTTCAACAGTGCTCTCAAACAATTTTCTAGTATGTATAATGTAGCCGTATAACTTTCACGTCGAAATCTTGAGCAACGTGGGAAGTTATACGAAGTATTGCAGGGTTGTTTAACGGAAGATTAACTAAAATTTATCTCATTATGAATAAAAATATCTCGGAATTCTGATGAAACCAAGATGTTAGGCTCTTATTGCAATATTTTTCGCGATATTTTGCAAAAAAAACAAGCCGTTTTCCGTGGGATTTCGTTAGGCTGTGAGCCCCAGAGTGACATCATTTTAAACTGATATGGTTTTTGACACACTTTTTTTGGCATCAGTGTGTAGTTGGTAACTATTGTTTATCTATTATTTAAAAAATATAAATTAATTGCTCACCGTAATACTCGATATAATCGCAAAAAAGACCTTCGGCTGTGACGATATGTTCAGCGTACGGCGCGCAACCAATATTTCAAGTCAAAGACTCAAATATATAGTTAATTACTGAGAGGTTGAGTCATATTAAAGGAAGTGTCTGTGCCATTAATATTACTCAATATAAACTTGACAGTGGTAGGCTTTACTTCTTAAAAGTTCAATATGTTGGTATTCATGATTAATTTAAAAACTTGGTCCTTTACAAATTGTTATTTGTACGATGCGTTTCAGCGATTTACGACATCGTCAGCTTCAGAGTTTGTTTAATATGTTTATTGGTGTTGTAGTTACGGGTTAGGAGGGGAAAAATACAACCCTGGTAAAAATTGAACGCTTGCTCTAGCGTAGAGGCAGCGTCAACGGGGAGTTCTATACTCTTGGAGGAGCTTCCTTTACTCCCCGATAACTCTCCGAGGTTTTTAACTCCAAACACGTTCCCCGAACTCATCCGCAAGAGAAAACGGAGAGTGCCTCATGGTTTCTTTGACGCTTCGTTTTTCGTCTCCACGTCAACACTTCTAAAACGCTTCCGGGGAAGGAAACGAAGAGTTGTCTGATGATTTTGTTTACTCTTCGATTTCACTGCTACTACTACGAAAAAGTTGTAATTTTTGCTTTGGTTTGTGTAAATAAAAGCTGGTTGTTCATACGTCCCAATAATATGAAACACTTTTAGTTAATATAATGATGCACCTTCGTTGACGGACAACTTAAACTTAAATAACATAGCTGCGGTAATGATCGCTTCGTAATATTAGATAGGAATTGAATATTAACATACGGTGTAACTAATTAATTGGTAGCTAGCCAGTTCGTACATTTCCCCTCGGAAATGCGTTATTATGTCTACATCGTATTTAAAAACATGCGCATGATGTACCATGAACTGCGTATACTTCATGTATTCAAATGAAGATTCATTAAGGTTGATGGCATGTTTGGCATGGACATTTGCTAACTTGCAATTATGCATAGAAAATAAAAAAATAGATAACATAGCTATGTATTTAGCACCTAACTTGTTAATCATCTAACATAATCAAGGCAGTCGTACACGAGGCATAGTCGCGGTAATCAATTTGAATTAATGGCATACCTATGCATAATTATAGAGTGGTGATGACATAATGACATATATTGTTCCACTCATTTATACTCTCCACATCTCTCCAGTTGTGGAATAAAATGCTTGGAGGATGAGCAAGGTCATGAGGAATAGTAATCATGAGAAGTAAAATGTAGAACAACATCGACATTAATAAGTAAAATGCTACTTTAAGAAACATAGAGGAACTATTCCTCAACATTATCCCCAGTTATTCATAGGAAATTATATTATCTGGTCATTGAAAAGCAAAAACTCGTGAAATGCAAGCATCTATAAACCTTTAAAAGAACAAGTCACGATATGTAATAAGACTTAGACCCTTTGAAACGCTTAAAATGTAAACAGCGGTGATAGCCCAGTGGTTAAGGTGAGCGACTATGAGTGGAAAGGTTACGAAATCAATGCCAAGCTAAGGTACATTTTTTTGCTCTGTTTTCCTAAGTTTTTATTGTTTTAATTTTTATGTATCGTGTTCTTTACATCGTTACTTCAATGAAAACTATTTTTAGGTAATTTTTAGAATGTAAATAGAGGCGGTAGTAGACTTGTACCCCGTCTACGCTCCGTTAACACTCCAAGACGACGCTTCGTTTACTCTCCGGTGTTCCACTTTACGCTCCCCAGACTCTCCGTTCACCCTCCCTTGTGGCTTGGTCAACTCTCCCTTCACTCTCCGATAGGAGCTTCATTGACGCCCCCTTCACGCTATAGTTTCGCCAGGGAAGTATTCGGGCAGGGTTGAGGAAGAAACGTAGATCAAGGGCCGGTGAGGCAGGAAAGGTAAATTTCATGGGAAAGGAGTGGGGAGGGATACGAAAATAATAATTAATTACAAAGGTTATTGGATTGTCTGGTAATTTCTATTTGTTCAAGTGCGTCCATTTTCAGGCCTTTGAGAAGAACGTGTAAAACTTCGGGAATAAAATCGGTTGTATGATTGTTTTCAAGTAAGTGTTCAGCAAAAGGTAAGGTGGAATCCGTATTTCTGTAACTTCTGGCGTGTTCTTTGATATTTTGATAACATTTCTACCAGTTTGGCCGATGTATGCCTTATTGCAGCTGTTTCATTTAATTTTGTAAATGCCAGAGTATAGGAGGATATCCTGTCTGTCTTCATCGTTTACCAAAAGGTTAGAAAGGTTTAGTGGAGTGTCAAATGCTGCTTTAAAGGAGCTTGGTAGGTCGTTTGAAATTCTATAAGAAATATTACCTAGGAATGGGAGACAGCACTTCTTGAAATTTGTTGGTCTTTCTGTATGTGCGGGGGAAATATGTTTTAAAGCTAAGGATTTTTTTTCGAAGACTTTGTGAACAAAACTTGAGTTGTAACCATTATTAGCAGCTATGGACATGATAGTCAATAGTTCAGATTTGGAATTTGTGAGTGAAAGGGGGATGTGAAGGAGGCGATGAAGCATATAATTAAAAACAGCATGTTTGTGAGAAAATCGTAAACCGACTATTACTCAATTTAATTCACGCTCCTTATAACTGCTTACATATTAAAATACAATATGAATATGTACTCTGTTAAGGCTGGATAATTACCGCGATAAAACTACGTTTTTATCAATAATAAATTATAACTTTCGGATGCAGTACTTAAAATCTCTAATTCCCTTCAGAGAATTTCCTTTTCTCTTTAGAGAATAGCGCCTACAATTGACTCCATTCACAAGCCCCCGAGTAAGCACGTGAAAGGAATACGTTACTTGAATAAAAAAAGCGCTATGCTTTTGCATAAGGCTTGGATGTTGGCATTCCTTCCGCAGTGTGCGATTTAGTCATACGTCATCGGGATTGCATTATTAGAACTCCAGTTTTACAACCGTATTTACCGCGAGAGAGGAAAAAACTCCCTACATTTACTTAACCAATGCTACCCAAATAGACATGTAAAAAAGTAAAGTCGTTTGATAAGTAAGTTTGTGTATTTTCACATAAACACGACTGGTGCGTTTTTTCAGCAGCCTTCTAGTATTTTCGACAAGCAATACTTTCCTTCCTTACCCACTGCTGAGGTGAATCCGAGGAATAATAGGCCAATGAAAAGCAGATGGGAAGAAAAGTAGAGTTTATTGCCTTGGAGATGGCACACTTTTGTCTTCACAGGTCTTAACCTTGGTACACGACGTAACAGGCTTCCCAGCTGAGTGGCAAATGTAGCAGCGGACTTCGCGTTCGCCCCGAAATATCACGAGCTATTCCTGCTCAGTGATGATATTCATGCCTTCCGCAAATACGGCGATGAAATAACGTAGAAATTGCCACAGGAAAAAATCGGCTTGGACCGGGAAGAACCACGGACCTGCCAATGCGCAGACCACTCCCTGGCATGGCCATGGCGGGTCTAGAGGCTAAGCCTGGGTAGCGTAGTGGTATGTGGATTTGCCCGGCAAGCCAAAGGTTCGTGGTTCGATTCTCGGCCCTGTCGAATATTTTCCTGAGGCAGTTTCTACGTTATTCCTGCTCAGTTTTAACAAAAATAAAACTCCATGCCAACATTTCTCCACGAAATTGTAATAATGGCCAACTTTACGCTTCTAATAACTGTTTTCATTTTGAATGAAAATTTATATATGATCCCTATTTCCACTTGAAAAAAGCTCGAACAAGCTACCTACTAAGAGGCTATTCTGTATATTCTCGAAATTTACGAACCCCAAAAGTAACGAAATTTTGACGTCACAGCCTCTAAAATTTCAAGTATTCAATAGTTGAGATTTTTTGGGGGCTGTGACGTCAAATCCACGGATTTTCCGCGGTTCGACCGTGTCGAGTCCTTAGTGAGTAAGGCCTCTTAACTCGGCTCCCATTTACCTTTGCTGAAGCGTTAATTTCGGTCGCCTTATTCGTGTATTGAGGGACTCTCGTGGTAGTTCATCCAGGGACTCAATTACACTTTGCTTTTCCACAAATATTTTTACCAATCTGGCGGATCTTCTCTGATTATCTAATTCTTAAATCAAGTCTTTCCCTGATTGGTCCCGGATACTTGCTGAATATTGTAAAGGTGGTCTCACAATAATGTAAAAATCACACCTTTCTCTTACTTCTGATTTCACTCATCTAATGGACCAAATTTATTTTGGAAACAAGTGCAGTGTATTCTTCTAATGAATTAAGAGAGGTTTGAGGTGAGAATAATAGAATGATATTTCAGCAATCATCTTGAAGAAATAACCTTTATTAAATTAAAATAAAAACATTTTTGCAAAATTCGGGACTCTTTCGAGGGAACAGCGCTGCTTACAAGGCATCCTGCCGGGAAAGGCGTAGGCTATGCTTCTCGGTTTACATTTACGAAAATTCTATCAAACACACATAATCGAGTAATTACTGAATTCAAATGTGACTAATCATTGCATTGCGCATGCGTTAGTTGGTTTTCGTATCACTCTCCATTACCGAGTACCGCTCCTTAGAAAATTGTGTATTGTTAGCGAAGGTTACGATTTTTTCTTGCCAATATGATTAGTTAGATCTATTCACAAACAAACAGCTACCCCATTTTTACTCCCTGAAATCGCCAAAAAGGGAAAACCGGATTTATTTATATGCTAAAATGCATCCATGGTGATGAAAACTCCCATAGAGGTGGTTTATGTGGAATAGCAGTTTTTTTCTCTGTTTTCACCCTATCTAACAGGTTCAAAATCTCTCTGTATACAACGGCGTCGTCTGCAATAAAAGTCTGTTTCCTATTAAAAATGGCACGGAGATAATTAATGTGTGGTAGAAATAGAAAATTACCGACGACACATCCTTTGGGGAACACCCGATTCGTCATTAGCGGCACTGGGTGGGTTATTTTGTAATCTCACCTTTTTAATGATTCTTTGGCAGGAGACCCGTTTCGCTCTCTTAATAATCGGCTCACGATCGGTCAAGGTCCGATGGTGGCTCCATTTCACGTACCTTATAACAGGTGAGATGGAACTAATGAAATGCGGAGGCAAATGAAACGGTTCAAGAGTCGAAAGAGAGGGTCAGTCAAATAAAAGACCTGCAGATCACCTCTTGAGAGCCGAAGAAGCGCCAGGGTGGCGAAGTGGAACTACGAAAAATGACGTAATTTTCAGTATTTTATGACGTAGTCTCACTTAAGCGAGATTACAAAATAACCCCACTGAACACGATGCTATACATAACGACCCGTTCTTCGCGACCGTAAAGGAATTGATTAATTCAGCTTATGATAGTTTAATCCATTCCATAGTATCCTAACTTCACTTGCGATTATAATTTTTTTTTAACCAAGGAATATCGTGTGACTTGGAGATTATTTTAATCTGAGACTAATTTCGTGAAAGAAGAAAGTCTGTCTCGCAAGATCAATCGCTTTCTAAATCCATGCTGGAAGTTCCTCAAAAATTCTTCCATGTCAAAATGCCCCATAATTGAATTGATGATTATATGTTCAAATATGTTCTACTTGAGATCAATGTGAGAGATTGAGGTCAGTAGTTCCTTGATTCTTCTTTCTGCCGCTTTTATGTACAGGTGTAATGTTAGCTCTAGTCCGTGGCAAACAAGTGATCTGCTAGAGATTTAGTGTGTATTAGCTCTAAGTATGGTGCAATTTCAGATGGTAGTGGTTCATATACGCAAGGAGTAATATGATGAGGGCCCCGGGATTCTTTAGGGTTGGTGCTTTTTAGCTGATTTTTTTATCGCGACATGAAATGATAATTTAAAGTATGGGTTGTTGAAAAAAATCCAGCTAAGACTCGGATAACTCCTACGAGCATATTGTAAAAACGCTTAGGTAAGATTTTTATGAATGGGATTTTTTTAAACTATATCGTTTATTTTTCCTCCTTTGTCGGCTTAAGTGTGAGTACCCTTCATTTACTTTCTTGAACTTCCCTTACATACGACCAAAATGCTTCATGATTATCATTCAAGCATTCGGCCAATGTTTTGATCTTAAAATTAGCTAGAACCCTTCAAAATACTTTATTCGATAAAATGTTAGATTGTTTTTAGTTTTCTCCATTCTAATGTAGCTCGTCCGCAGATACTTATTTTTATCCTTATTTATTCTAGGAGGACAGATGCGCTGTCACCTTGGTGACTTCCGTACTACTGAATTTTACCTCCAAGACTCTGATTATACTCTTTTCAACTTACTCGGTATGAATTTTTTAACTCCTGAGCGTGTACCTAACCCCCAGAAAAACGCGACGAACTTTTCTTTCTTGGTCTTTGATTTCTTCCTGAATATTATTAAACTAATTCATTTAATCCATTTTCACCTCATTAAAATCACCCCAACCAAGCAAATTAATGTGAATTTGTGGCTTACTGTTTTTATCTATGCTCAGGGAAAATTTAACTGACACCACTTTATGGTCACTTTTCCCGTGGTCGGTAACTATATTTACAACATGCGCATATAGTTATCAGTAAATCATGAGCATTGTTTTCTCTGGTCGGGCTGTAACTAACTATCTTACACAGAGTGATATGTAAAGTTATACAAATGTGACTCACATATCTCCTTGTGTTTCCCCCAGTAACAAAGCTAAACGGATCCCAGTCTACGGACGAAAGGTTGAAATACACACCGATTATGACATGCTTGTTGATTACATTAGGCTTATCTGCGTTCCCACAGCAAAAAATCCTTGGTAGGCAGATGACCTGGTTAGCTCAACTTTAGTCAGATAATAATCTACTACCGTGTTTTCGGGCGTTTCCATTGCTATTTTCACTCATTGCTCTCTACAAGTAACCACAGTAGAGTGTTCGGAGTGGATACGAGGTATTACCACCGTTAAGATGTTGATCACTTACTGGTGGCTGATTAAGGTAGTTTGAGCGAGATAGTTCCCAAGTTATAATGGAGACCATATTCGAATTTTATTTTTTAAATCTAAAGTTAGTAGGAAGTATGAAGTAAATATTTTAGTATTAATAGCGCAAATATATAGTTACATGTGACAAACATTTCCAGTGATTAAATAAATTTAACTGCATAAATCTCTTACTTGACTCATTTTTTCACGCAGTACGGTGAAAACGCATTCACATCAGGCTTTTTGCGATTCTGTAAACAATACTGCGGTGAATTATTGATTACACTTTATAAATAGTTGAGAAAACATACGAACTACACAACGTTAGTTTTTTGACGAAATCTAGGTGTTAGAAGTTCCTAAGTTTTTCAATATTCTCCCTCTGGAGCGCAAAGCCGTAATCTATCCCATGCAAAACATCTTATATTTTTAGGTAAGTTTCTCGAAAATTAGTTCGGCAAGTGGTTGATATTTTGATATTTTTGGAAATATGAGTTTTTTTTTCTTTAAAATGAAGTCAAATTCATCAAACTCTAGACGAAGTGATATTTCGCTCAAACTACCTAAAAAAAGAATTAGGTATAAAAGGCTTTCATATTATGTAGCATTTGGAAATAATATTTATTTTATTACTGAATGGACTGAAAGGTGCTGTTTTAGATTTGGCTTGGTTGCCCCATTATTGTATGAAACACCAGCGAGAAATGTTGTTTTTGTTTGCATTCTTCTAAGTTTTCTTATGTGGGAAGGGATTCGGCGGAGCGATTGCGAAAATACTTTGCATTGTTCTAAACCGTCTACACTCGTGTTACATGCCATAAATAGGCACTCATGCTAAGTATATAAATGCTCAGGGGAACGGCCGCATGTGGACTTATTAAGCTAATATTTTGTACAAGGCGTTTTCTAGTCATTTGGCATAGAATGGAAGGGGTTCGACGTGACGAAAATTCTGAAGTATTTCGATATTTTGGCCACCCTTCTGGTGTATTCATCCTCACAAAATTAGATATGGTTCCAAAGGACGAATTTTGCGAAGTATTTATTTTTAACGAGAATGAAGGAGTGGAACTGTGTATAAGGTCCTGTATATTTTTGATCTCTATCAAAGTGTCCTGAAGAGACGTAAAAATATTTGTTATAAAGTTTGATTGTGTTTTACGTATTATATATTTATTATAATTCTTTATTTGATATTATTTTCACCTTTTCATTATTTTGGTGGAACTAATAATTACTAAAAATTATTTTCTGATGTAACTAAAGGTATGTACTTATTCGTTTCTTATCAAATGTGACTAATTTGTTATTGGTTGTATGTAAACCAACTTTTTCACCAAAAGGAATGAAATTCACCGTGAAAAAAATCATTCGACATATCTGGGATTTGGACTGGGATTTTCCGGTCAAGAATGTTAGCCAGTTACACCACCAAGCCATCGCAATTCAAGCCGAATTTCCGCTGAGGTTTGTACGAACAAGACATTCCCGTCCCCAGCCTACATTTTAGCACGGGAGAAGTGATCGTGCATGATATCCCAACTGGCTAACAATCCTGACCGGAAATTGGGAGATCCGAGTCCAAATCCCAGATATGTCGAATGATTTTTTTCACGGCGAATTTCACCCCCTTCAGTATATGTATTTGAACCCGTTCGCGTGACTGCGTACAACGCCATTTGTGCAGTCGCAATGAATTTTTAAGCAAACTTAATTATGTAAGTTCAGTTTTGCCATTGCCACCCGGCGCATTGCCCACGTGCAACGTACTCGAAAAATAAATAAAACCTAGCAGAGCGTCAACGATAGTGATGCGACCGTGGTTGAAAATGGAGTCAGTGCCAACCTGCGTACACTCGGCAAACTTTCTGGATGCACATGCGCTCCCGGTTTATTAAGCTACTGGCAGTGTCAACGGGGCATCACGGAGAAATTCGAAAGGGAGTAGTAGTGGAATAAAGTGTTGTCGGAGCGAAACGGCTGCACCCGCAACTATTTCGGTCAGACAACTGTTTAAAATAACTGCTGCAAACAACAGGTTAGTTTAGTGATCTTGCCAGAGCCGCGCCGTTGCGCTCTGTGCTGTGCAGCGGAAACTGATAGCTGAGGCTGACTGTTTCGTCTTTTATTCTGTTCCAGTTGCACTGCATGCTTGGCTGTGTTGCGGTTATAAGCTACAATTTGTTGGATTTGAATCTGTTGCAGGCGGTTGCTCGTTTACTCAGCCAACACATATCCGCCCGTCGTTGCAGATAGAATTACAACTGTGAAGTACATGTCTTTCATGAATCCAAATGAAATTGTTACTTTGGAAAGTGAATGATTTCTTATCGCATAATACAGGACTACCAGCAATGTTCTAACAACGCCGATTAATCGCCTATTGTTTGCTGTGCCTCTAGCTATTGTCCGCAACAGGGTGTTTCGCGGAACTGTTTCGTTTTGAAACTGTTTCCGTTGCGAAACAGTTGCAATGAAACTGTTGTGTTCTTTTAGTGCTACCACTAAAAGGGAGCAATCACATCACTGAATACTTGACTCAAAGTTGTGTGAGCGTCACAAGACAGCACGAAAACGTTCGAGTCGGATTACCGAGGTGTGGACTCCATAGGGGGCGATCCAATGACATTCTCGGAGGATCTCACTCTTTCGAAGATCTTTAGATTGACTCGTTCTAATCCGCGTCAAAAGTTCAATCACTTTTCCTCGAGTATGGCAAATGACGTCACGAGATCATCCTTGGAAGTAATAAGGAAACATACGCTGTGAAAGACTGCATTCCTTTAATTATTTGCCGATGTAATTTCTGCGTCATTTCCTTAAATATATCTAAATGCATTCAAGTCAAAGAAGCTATCCCAGTAGTGTGAGCTTTCCATTCGCTCTACTGCTCGAATCACTTTGCAACAGAGCAGTGCACATGACTTCCATTTGTTCTAGACCCTGCGCACTAGGCAGCGCACTTCAAAACAGATCGGGAGGAGATTTGATTTGCGCAAGAGAATAAAAGAACATGAGTAATGACGCGTCTACACTGACCACTTAAGTATGCACTTAAGTGTATTTTACACCTAAGTACACTGTGTAGATGCCCTCTCTCCACTTAAGTAACGGGTCCAATTAAGTGGACCCGGGGACCCCCTTTTAAATGGACTTGAATGATATCGATAGTGTACCGTCGAGGTGGTCGAAGTCTCGTCATCGATAGGTCGAGGATTTTCGATAATCATACACATCATACATGTGTTAATATCATTTATATGAAGAGTTGTAATTGCCAATGTGTTATCCTTCTTTTATATTTGTTTATAGGGTTATACGAGTCTAGAAAATATCTTATGCTACTTCTCGGGAACATAATTTTTGCGCGATGCACATTTCTCCCCATCATCACTAGGTAGCGCTGAGGTAGATAAAAATCTGTGTGTATATGCTCCCCTGAATTTAAATGCTGCAATTAATAATTACACTCAACTTAAGTTCACTTGTAGTGTAGACGAAGCATAAGCGCATCCTCGATTATTGTTTACATGTTGGTTTTCCCCAACGGCGTAAAACAAGAATGATGTAAAGCAAATTGTTCCATTCGTCGTAGTCCATGCACGCTGATGTGCTCCGATCTGCGCTAACTTCAACATCTTGAATGCAAAACCCCCCGTTAACTATTAAGACTTGAAGAAAAGGTTGATGATACCATTCCTCCATGACAGCAATGCGATTCGCAAACTACTGTACTACTGGAAACGAGGAACACGTACGTAAATCGTGAACAGAGGGATAATAAGTGGTGAATTCCGATCGGTTGGGAAACGAAACGTTATTATAAAGAAAATACCATCAAATTTCTTAGCTCAATTGCAAAAAAATATCGCACCGCCGCAAAAATTTGGAGGAAAATTCGTGTCAATGTATGGGTGCAAAGAAGAAATAAAAGATATTATACATTACCGATGAATCAATGTGCTGATCACGAAGACGTATCTCGCAATAAACATCGACAACAATAAAGAATAATATCATCACTGTTACCGGCATTTAAAACCATAGTGCAATATTTTTTTAAATGAATATTCTCAAATTCAACAACTTTTATCTTAGAAATAATATCATTTGCAGATTAAAGACGTTTTTTATTTTTGACGACCAAATTAATGAAAAATTGGCTACCAATGTGTTCTTTTCCAAATAAATGCGAAAAAAATATCGTTAGAAAAGTAATATGACTTCATGACTTTACCAGTCCATATAGTTCCTGTTGTTACATTTTCTCTCTCTATCCAGCAGTATGGATATGATTCCATATTTTTACACTATGTATTTGTTTTCTTCCACTTATATTTAATTTATCGAAAAATCCAGTGAATAACTTATCTTTATATTGCTTCACTTTTTCTACCTGTTCTGGAGTATGATTATTTATTTTATAAAATGAAAGTATAGATATATTTAATTTTTTACATTTAATAACATATGCATGCGGTTTATGTAGCATCTCATTTTCTCTGCCCCATCCTAAAACTAATCGATACTATTCTCCAACAGAGGCCATATGGAGGGCAACAGTGTTTAAGTCGGCCAAGACAATCGTCCAGCCGAGGTGAGTTTAGAGGAAAACGCTTTAAAAGTACCGTATATTCCCCTCCCGTAGGTCAGCTGCACTCAATGCTCTCCAGAACTGATGCCACGTAGTGGCAAATGTTTGAACTCTGGACTTGGCTCTCTCGTGCACATAAAATAGACGACTCTAGCCATCCAATACAGTTGTTGGTTAAGAAATGGGGCAAGTTGCCCGCTTTAACGATGAGACCTCCATACACAAATGCGTGAGCAATGTCCTTGAGGGTCGGAGCAGTGACCCTACTTATATCCCGAAATTGTCAAGGTCGGGACTCGAGGGGTTTGCTTGTGAATCGTAACACTAAGGCGAGTTTATCTTGAGCATTTGGCTCATATATATAGCAAGAATACTACACCTAGCAAGAGTACTGAGGCTCTAAGCTAAGTTCTCATTTCTTAAAGTACAATGTCCAAATGAAAAAAATATTGACCACCTTCACGAAATCGATTTACAGTGAAGCATGAACGGTTTTCTTCTTCTTCTCTTTACTTTCTTCTTCTCCTATTTTCACTTCGTTATGCAATTCAGAAAGCAACGATCGACATTTCTTGGAAAAAAAAGGTTAGCCCGTGCTTAGCTTATTATCCGCCTCGAGAAATAATCCGATTGAGTATTGATGCTGAGAGAAGGGTGACCAGAACGTCGTCAAATAAAAACCACAGAGCCACGAGAGAAAGTACGGCTTTACCGAGTAGCACTTGCGGAAAAGCGAATAGTTTTGCGACAATCTGAGGTATATTTCCACTCTTAAATCATTTTTTATTTCATAAACACCCGGAGTCATTGCATCACATGAGCAATAAAATTGACGGCGTCCAGTCAAATCAGCATTCTAGTTACATCGTCATGAATAATCATAGTGGACCATTGTAGAACAAAATAGCAATCAGTGCGCATTGATATTATAAGTTCCGTAAAAAACGTGGACATTTTATTTCAAGAATAAAACTGTGCGATTGTTCACATAGAAACTTTTAACATCACTACCGAGCGATAAAAATATTATATTTGAGTAATTTATGACCGACTGCAGCATAGTACTGTTCACCACGCAAACAAATTATTGCATTATGGGTGCACAAAAAAACCTTCCTCCAAGATTTTATTTGATTTGTTTAATATGAACTTGAATGACTTCGTCAAAGGTCATCAAAACAGCCCAAGAGCATAGAAAATGAAGCCGTGTCATGAATACCTGGCCAATACGTACTCTTACATAATTATCGTGCGACGAAAGTAAATGCAATGCGTAATTATAGGAGCTGCATTTATCCTCGGAAGTCATTTTTGTTACTGGTGACTGTAAAATGAAATACATCGAATATCCACATAACCATAAATGTTAGTATTTAAGTACAATCGGGTGATTTTTGGATATTTCTTTGCCATTGCCATTTTTCTACAATTCCATCATTATACACGTCATGGTGTCTATTTAAGTCGAGAAGAAACCAATTAATGCGATTGACGCACACCTTCAGACAAAAAATACTAAATAAACTAATTTAAATGGTATTAATTTTCCTAAATTTGAATAATAAGGCAAAATAAACTCCTAAACCAATGCAGTCACCGCAACTAACGGCGTTCCGTATTCAATGAATAAAATGAATTATTGGCGTCTTCTGACGTCAGTCGGTATGGCACTTTGCACTTCTCACATAATATGGTAATTTGGAGCCACTGATAGTAGCATGCTTGGCTAATGTTTTCCACCTGCCAGAAACGACTGACAAAATAATAGACGCCAGTAGCAATACTAATAGTAGAAACTTCAGAGAGAATAGAGTGATAGACAAACATGGGATCGGGACAAGATCGAGAATTAACACCAAAGGACTTACTCTTTAATTACCTCATAATTAAAGGATTAATTACCTCATAATTGAGGAAAAAACATTGAAAAGGCAATAAATTAAATAAAGGAGAAGTAAAAAACAGTTCTACATGTGCATGGAAAAGGATCAGCAAGCTACGCTTAGCTGATGACTTAGTGATTTGAACGGAGAAGAAATATCTTACGAGAATTTTAAACTGTAATAACAAAACTATGAAGGAATACAACTTGCTTATTAATGTGAAGAAAACAAAAATCAGGGTCCCCGAAATAAATCTAGGACACTGAGTTCCCGTCAAACTTATGCACCATAAACTTGCACTTGTGGAGGAAGTTTGTTACCTCTAAAGCAGGACCATCAGCGAGAAAGATGAGCAGAGTAGCGCAAACTAAGAAAGTATTCTACCAGAAGAAAAGTCTAATAACAGCCAGTTGGAGAGAAAAGAAGAATGATGGTAACTCATAGAAGAAGAGGATACAAACTTATTGGACAAATTTTGTGACATAACAGCCTCTTGAAAACAATTATAGAAGGAGAAATGAAAGGGAAGGATAACTGAGAATGACTTGGAAGGATGAAATGAGTCGATAAAGGATTGAGGACAAAGTAAAAAGTAGAAATAAGAGGGTTAGCTGACAGGAGAATGTATTGGAGAGCTACAGCAAACCAATCTTTGTATTTGATGAAGTTCATGCTGGCAAAAATACAGCGATGAAATACAAGAAAATTACCTTGAAAAAAATTCGTCCTCGACTGGGAATCGAACCAAGGACCTACGTTTTGCTTTTCTGAGTTCAACAATATATATATAATACGTCAAAATCTAGTCCTGGCATCAAACACCCTCAGAAGACGATGGCCGATGACATCGGAACTCTCCGAAATGAAAAGAAGCTACCCTGCATCGTAATTAGGGGAGAAGACCAAAATAGTTAGCTCATTTTCGACAGTACGGTAATAACGGGGTTGTTTGGAGCAAGATGGTGGAGTTTAAATAGCTGCGCACCCCATAATTTCTCCATTAAAATAGAGGTAAAGCGAAGATAAAAGCGGCACCGGCGTCTGCATCTGCCTCCCTTTTAACGAAATATGCCATTAAGGTCCACAGTTTGAATTAACGTACAGTGGCACCTAAGCTAACAAGTTACCTTGCTGCAGTTGCGGATACATATGGGGGGCGCGCCCCCCCCCCCCTTGCGGGGCCGCTCGCATTGCCGCCCGCGCCGTCCCCGCCAGTCAGCCCGCACGCTATTCGTTCGTGTCTTTCGTCAGTCGACTATGAGTCGAGTTATCGAGTAGTTGTACTTTCTTATGTAGCAAGCGCGCGTCCGCGTCATCGTATTTTATACGTTTCTGTCTGGCACATAGACAGCTAACCTACGAGAAAAGTCGCGGCCATTCTAGTGATCTCGATACGTTATTCTGTCTGGCATTTGTTCGAGAATAGTCGCGAATATTCTGCTGTTTCTATTTGTTCACACTCCTTAAAAGTCTGGAAGCGAACATTCTGGCACCGAATGTTCTCGAAACAACCGAGCTACATATATAAGGGAAGCAGAGTCGCTGCCAGGCAGTCAGTTTGAAAGCTACAATCGTCGCGATAACTTGCGCCCCCTCCCCCTTGAGTTTTTTCTGTATCCGCCACAGCCTTGCTGACGAATTTACGGTTTCAATTAACGAGTTTGTTTATTTACAGCGGATGCATATTACGCAGCCGGGTTGTGAGCTGAATTTTCGCACAAATTATCTTTAGAATCACAGCTACTTGAACTGGATAAATTTCTGTCCGCCTCGGAATCACTTTCCAGAAATACCTCTATTTCTCTGTCAGTAAGAATGTTTAGCCTTGCCGTAGAAACCTGAGGGAAATCGCGTTTCGGCGGGTGAGTGTAAATCCGGATCAAATTATCCTTGTTAGCAGAGGTATCGCCGTATTCTATTTGAAGTAATCTCCACATGACACCCAAGTAGGGGTAGGGATTCTACTGAAAATCTCCATGACACCCGGGATTCCAACCGGAGTCATCTAGATGGGCAACCAGAGGACGATTCCAATAATGATTCGTAACTCACGATATTGACTAACAATACCTATCCGATGAGTGCGTTACGATGTACACATCAGTCAAGTCTCTGTCGATCATCTCCAGTTTTTCGCAATGGCTCATGGGTAAAATCGCACTCAGGATGAGCTTTTTTGTATTACTAAAAACAATACGATTCAAAACTGTTCCTGCTTATCGTCACAATCTTTAATCACGAAAAATATACGAAACCGTAACGGATCGTAGAATGGAAGGCACCTTAGTTACGGCAAGTTGATTGCAGAAGTTTAATTACAACATAATAATAATCACAAATTCATAAATATTCACCCCGGATTTCCAATGGGAACGCATTTCAGTTACGGCAAGAGTAAAAGGGAAAATCAAACGCACACATTTACAATACGAGCTACCGCCTTCCAGCATGGAAACCACTTCCCACTCATTCACCGAAATATCGTTAGGCACGGTTCGAATCCGAAAATGGTTGATCCTCCTATTCGTCAAATTGCTGTGTGATAGTGGCAGGCAGTAACTGCGAAATGATCTTAGCCGTCAAAGCACATTAAACTAGGCTCTTAGATTAGGGTGGCCCAAAAAATCCAGTGTTCCAAATGTTCCCGCCACTCCTCAATTCGTTAACAAATTAATATAAAACTCCGTTTGCAAAATATGGTAAGCAATGCATTTATTTTTTTTTCATTTACCAGTTCGCGTTCCACTATCTCGTATTAACTTTGTATTATTTTTACGGTTCACCTGTTTCATTTTGCTTAAACCTTAAGTACTGTCAAACAGAGTAAGCGTCATAAAAATAGGGATCTAATAAGCTACGAAAACCCGTGAAGATGCCGTGACTTGGCGAATGGCTGCCGCCAACTAATAGGCAGTCAGTAACCTAGAGGAAGAGGCAGCAGCCCTCCTTCACATGAGTGAAGGTGGAGACCGCGTGGGTCGGTCCAGCAACACTCATTACTTTACAGTGTTATTTACCCAAACGGCTTTAGTACTGCGAGGTGGAAGGCAACGGGAAACCACCAGCTTATTTTACCCAGGAGAAGCAGATCAGCATGTTTTATTTGATAACAATAATGAAAAGACAAATTTATTGGAATAATTATACAGGAAGACCAAGAATTGAACACATAAGACGAATTATGAAGGGCGTCACAGAGAAATAATATGCAGGAATGAAGCGGTTGGCGGAGAGGAGAGTGGATTGGAGAGCTGCAACAAACCAAGCTTAGGATTGATGATGATATCACAATGATGACATGATCTTCTCCTGGCCCCCATCCCGGCATGAGATAGACAATAGCAATGCGGCACGAAAAATAGCTTCTTTGCCTATTAACAGTCGTAGCTTATCTACGCGCTCGCCCATATATGGTTCCACCCGACTACGTACATATTACGTTCATTAAGTATGTATGTCTACTTAAGTAAACATCCATAATAACAATGTGTTCAATCCTTAATTCCTCAGGTAAGTAATAAATACAAAGTATCTTCGAAATTATGTCGCCGAATCCCAACCCACATCTTCTCTAGGAGCCTTTGAGGTTGCGTTTTAAGGGCGTTCACGGAGAAAAACAAAACTGCCAGGGGCATGGCCCCTGGTAGTGTAATGTTATAGGTGTACTATTTTGCTCAAAGAGCTTTCTACTCATTTCGCAAAGAATTGGGACACGCCGAGTAAAATTTGAAGACTTTTGATTTTTTTGGATCACCGTACTACTTAAATTTTGACACGAATTAATCAATTCACTAATTAGTTAATATCATGGTCAGTTGAGCCTGGTCCAAGACTCAAGCTAACGCACCAACCAGATATCCCTTAGCATCCCTCTCCTACCTATAAAAGGAGCACATCAAGGGTGGGTTCATAGAGTAATAGATAAGCTTACCATACCTACGTCCGCCGGGACAGTCCTAGTATGAAGGGTCCTTCCCGGTGTTTCGCCCGGTTGTAAAATTTGTCTCGGTTGACCCTGAAATGTCCCGGAATATCTCCGTTTAGGTCCGCTTTTCTCTGTACGGGGAAATCCGCAATGATGAATGAATGGCGAAAAATGTAAAAAACGACAACATTTGACAAAACTGTATCACGCATCCTCGAAGGCTCTCAACTGACAATTCAGGCACGTAGCCAAGGGGGGGGGGGGCTTGACTGGCTTCAGCCCCCCCTGAAATTTCAAATCATATTGTTACTTTAGTTTTACCATGTATTATATTGGATGAAAACTACAAGGGTTCGAGAGGGGAAAAAGGTAAGAAAAAAGCAGTTTTCTATAAAGAAGTAGCCATAAATAAACTGCTATAACGAATCAAATTGTATCAATAGAGGACCCCCCAGGCTTCAGGTTACCAAACCAAACCAAAATCCTGGCTACGTCACTGTGACAATTGATTGTTTTTTATTACTTGGTTGAATGGAAGAACCACTGATAGAAGCGGAAATGGGAAAAGTTGATATTCAATTTTTTCGCCCAGAGGAATAATTCAGCGGGGGGCGAGAAGGGTTCACCCACCCCAATAGTAGCGCGATTCGAAATCGTTACTCAAGAATTCGGTACTAAAACAAGACGCTGCAGCTGAAAATAATAATTTTATTTGAGACGAATCGAACATCGGGGATATTTTATATTTTCGCACCCAGAGAAGTTGGCAGTAGCAGAGCATAGTATCACCAAAGACCATGCCATAAAATGGAACAAGGCAAAACAAAATTTGCCGCATGCATGGCTATTGGGATCGAATAATCAAGGAATACATCGAGATCCGGCTTAAAACAAATAATTTTAACGGAGACACCGGCTTCCAATTGAGTAACACCTGGAAACCGATCATTAAATCCATTAAGAACGTTAAGGAAGGTGGGAATGTAAGACAACAACCAATCAAGAGACATCTGATACGAAGACCAAATCATAAAAAAATGACCAAATAGATCCAGAAGCCCGGACGAAGAAAGCGAGTTGTTCGTCGAAACGTCGGCAGACATGGAGCCTCTAACCCGGAGGAACACCCGAAAAACCTTCCTTCACAATAAATCTATTTCGTGACTGTAAACAAAGAATAAAAATGACAGCACACGATTAGCTAAACTTTTACATATAATGTCCCAGTTATAGACTTTACAAAACCAGGTATGTCCCGGTTTTGGGACATCAGAATATGGTATCTAACCCAGTGACGTAGCATGGTCCGGATGGGTCCGGACCCTGCTCCTTCCCCCCACGAAACTTTGAATTTATTTAAATAAAGGGCACTCAAGGAAAAAAGCTACATTTGAATTTTGACAAAAAAATGTGTTTTTCATTCATTAATTGTTATGATCAATTTTTTAATTAATACGTTTGATATTTTTAAACATAAAAAGAATAGGGAATGTATACTTGCAGAAATTTTCAGAGCAAAAATATTTTTTTAATCGGCATTTCAACTGCAGTCGCAATTGCACTCTAAATTTCCAAAACACACAATTTTGTTCATGATTTTCAAAATTTCACCCTCCCCCATAGTAAGTTGCAATTGACATGATCATCTGCATGCCAAGAATGGGAGTCGCTTAGAGGGTTAAGAATGAAGGCTAAACTAGATTTTAAAAACAAGAATGAATAAAGATAGAACAGGTAGGAATAGACCCCCCCCCCTTGAACGAAGTCCTGGCTACGTCACTGTCGATCCCTATGGCAATAGAGTTGCCGCTAGGAGGGATAGAGAGGTAGGTAGGAACTCACCGCTGCTCATGCCCATTTCTCCGCCGGCCAACGGGCGATCGGGTTGTATATGTGTACTTTCCTCGACCACGCTTAAGAGACGACTGCGACCGTCAGGGGAGCTCACGGCGACACGAGGAAGACTTCCAAGAGTCCTCCGAAAGGGGGTTTGGGAGAGCGACGAGTCCCACCCCGCGGGAAGATTAGCGGAATGGGATGGGAGTCAGTGGGGTGGCTGGGGGAATGGGAGGGGCTTTAAGGGGAAGTGAGGGGGAGAGACAGACAGAGAGGTTTGCGACGAACCCTGGGTAAAAAGGAATGGGGGACAAAGGAAGCACACAAGGGAAGGTCGAAGGATGAGAGGAGGAGAAATTGGGCCGATTAGGGCGTAGTTAGAATGGGAAGAACGTCAGATGAGAATGAATCAACCCCGGAAAAGCGGTATTCGCATGAATAATCACCGCCATGCCACCAAAACTCCACCTTTCCTTGATCCCATTGCATTGCAGTATCTTTTCCGTGATTTCAGCTGTAGTTAAACAAAAGACAAATAATTAACTACGTGCATATTAACCATTGTGGCTCTTTTGGGATGCAAATTACAAAACTGTTTAGTGCGTATGTAATAGCTTTCAGGTAACTTTTGCCAGCTACTCCTAACATTATGTTTGCATTGGAGAATCTTCCATCCATTCCTCACTATTTAGAATCTTGACTCAAAAGTCGAATTTTACCAGGAAGTGCAGATTCAGCAACATTACTCCAACGGGGACTCGAACTTAATCTGAGCAAATGTACGGCGGTACATTTCTTGCGGAGGTCGTCCAACTATCCCCGTGTATATGCTGTGGATGGCGTTAAGATAAAGGCGACAGATGAAGTTAAGTATCTGGGAGTTACGATAACCTCAAACCTATCGTGGGGAACACATATAAGAAATATTTGTGGCAGAGCTCTGAAGAAGCTAGGATTCGTCAAGCGTATTGTGGGAAGATTCTCAGATGAAAAAGTAAAAGAGAGGTGCTATTTCGCACTCGTCCGGCCACACCTTGAATATGCAGCAAGCATATGGGATCCGGTGCAGAAAGACTTAATTCGGGAACTTAATAAAATACAAAGGAAAGCTGCGCGATTCGTCAAAAACTGCTACGGGCGTACAGACAGCGTTACGCAGATGTTAAACGAATTAGGCTGGGAGCTGCTAGAGAATCGGAGGCTGCGCGCTAGGCTTAGATTACTTGAGCAATTGAGAATAGATATCTTTCAGAGCGACACGGAGAACATCATATTAGAACCCCACTATATTTCCAGGTCCGACAGAAACGATAAATTAAGAGAGATATTTTGCCGAACGGATAGGTATGGGAATTCGTTTTTCCCCCGAACAATAATGGACTTTAATAAATGCAAGGCGGAATTTCATTAGAGCGTTTCCTTTTTATATGTAAACGGCTGGTGTCCTAACACCCCCCGCCACACGCCTATTGAGGCGGCTTGCGGGGTAGTATGTAGATGTAGATGAAAAACTCAATGTCTGTCGCTAACTTATTTTCTGAAACGTACAATGTTTTACCCAGTTGTTTTATCCACAATGAATGCAAAGAATCGTCAACCAATGTGTAGCTAACTAATGCACCATGTTTTTACCTTGTCGATAGTACTAAACGAGTTCACATAGCGGTCAGGCATGTTATGAAATCAATGTCATGGAAAGACTTGTTGTAACTACTTAAGAAACAAAAAGAAAAAACAAGAGTCTATGAATATCAGGTGAGGTTGAGTGATGAGACAAGTAAGCACAGAGGAGAACGAGTCTAGGAAAACTTTTGTGGAAATTAGCAGTGTTAAGAGTTAAATTCATAATTACGTCGACACTAAAATATATTTTAAATGCTACAATTAAATTAAATCAACGGATTTTGTAAAGAAAATACTAAAATTTAACGAAGTTGTCATGATTATTTATGTAAATAAAGGTCACAATTTGGATTCTTCGGCCACGTAATTCGCTTCTTAAGTCAGAATTGAATGTGTAGTCAGATCTGGTACTTTCCCGGCGAATGATGCGCAGTAACTTTTCTCGAGTTCCCCACCGAGTTAATGGCTCCAGAATGGTTATAGCAAAAGCCACATCTCCATGGCTCTAAAAAAGATGGGCGCATTGCACTCGGCGTTTTCTAAAGTTGACAAAGGCTCGTAGCTACAACCCATTCGACCGCGGGAACCGGTTTCTCAGAGATAGACCTTTTCGGTTCCCAAATTCACCCACTCCCTCTCTGTCTCTTTTGTGAAGGACATATCATCTCTCAGCCATCTGCAAGATATCCTGGCGTGCGGATTCATGAAATCGGCAGACCACTTATGTGCTCATTTACTTAAATCAATACTTAAAAATTAGTTGAACGACTCGAGCGTCGAGGGGCTAAAGATATTTTTAAATTTACGACGTCAATAAAGTTCAAATGTTATGGATTCGAGGTTAACGTATGTACGATAGTCTAGCGGCGAAGAGTATGAAGTGAATGAACACCTAATTCAAATGCTTTTTCCCGTATCGCAAAATACCAACTTCCAGCTCCGAATAAAATCTTTTGTTTCCGGCGTAACTTTATGGAATTGGAACGCGTCAGTAAATGAATTTGTACTTTTTATATTCCATACTTTTTTATTTCCGAGCATGGTTTCGACACTCAATGCCATTATCAAGATACATACAATAACAAGCATACAATGTCCTGTATCCACAACTCAGAGGACTGGGAGGATTGTTTTGCAAGGTGGGGGTGGGGAGGAAGGAAAGATGGATACAGCATTGGCAGAAGTAGAAGCTTTATGACGTAATAACATAATTGGAGAGGAATCGGAGGGGAGGTTTGTTTTCCAAGGTGGACGGGGTAAGAAGAGATAAATAAACTAAGATGGGATTGAGACATAATAACCTTCTTCAGTAACATTATTGACGTCCGTGGAGAGTGGTTTTCAAAATTACTGTCGATTATTTAATGAAAAAGAGTAGGTAGTATATTAGAGACAATAGTGGTGTTTACGTCTTAAAATCAGATTCATTTAACGCAAGGTATATCGACCAAACAAACACTCAATGGAAGAGATTTTTATTTCTATTGAAGCCGCATCAGAAACACTGGGATTAAAAATTAATGAAGATAAAACTAAATACTTGAAAATGGAAAGAAATCAAGAAAAAACTAGAGAACCAACAATAAAAATTAACAACAAACATTTTCAAAGAGTGGAAAGCTTCAGATAATGGATGTGGATAATGGATCCTTACTAACAGCAAAATATCAGATTTCCCTTGAAATTCAAGACAGGTTACACATAGGTAATAAATGCTATTATGCACTGCACCCTATTTTCAGGTCAAGAAATATTTCAAGAAACACCAAAATAATCATATACAAGACAGTACTAAGACCTGTTGTCATCTATGCCTCTGAAACATGGACACTAACAGTAACACAAGAAGAAATAATCAGAAGATGGGAAAGAAAGATTTTCAGAAGAATATACGGTGCCGTGATAGATGCAGGAATATGGAGAATAAGAACAAATGCTGAAGTCTATGAGCAATACGGTGAACCAGACATCATATCAGTTAAAAAGCAAGGAAGACTTTGTTGGGCAGGTCATGTACAATGCATGGAGGAAAGTAGGACAGTCAAAAATGTTTTCAATGGCACTCCAGGAGGGAGGAGAAGCAGAGGAAGACCACGAAAGAGGTGGCTTGATGACTTAGAGACCGACATGAGAAGACTGGGAGTCAGGAGATGGAGACGAGTTGCGGAAGATAGAGAAGAATGGGGGCAGATCATTCTGAAGGCCAGAGCCCTACATGGGCTGTAGCACCAATGATGATGATGATATCGACCAAAGAGGTAGCCATTTTTCAATAAGAGTTGAGGAACATAGAGGAGTTTTCTAAATTTTGACTCAATTTTTCCCAATATTTTTTAGAGCCTGGACATTGCAGTGATCGGAGATATTACATGTGCTGTGCTAAGGAAGAAACTTGATTTTATAGAACGACTTGACATTGATAATTCAGGAACGACCGGACTTATAAAATTTATACAAAACTAAGCCATTGTATTTAACTTTATTCCTTTTTGGGTTCGATGGTAGTTATGAACTTGCGAGTGAATTTTTAACGAATATAAATTTTTGTCTTGGTTTATTTTGTTTTATTTGCTTCCTAGTGTTTGGTTGGCTCATGATGGATGGCAGGTTGTATAAACATATGACATTTTACCTAATTGTTGCCCTGCCCAAATGTATGCATTCCAAAAATAATTATATGTAATGGCTACGGAATATTTTTTCAGTACTAAGCGAATTTTTTAATACAGGGAATAAATATACGCTCGAGACTTTATGAAAGAAGGTGTTGATATTTAATAATAACTTTAAGTGTAATTTGAGAAGTTTATTTGCATATCAAATAAAATTTGCTTGATAAAATTTTCTTCATTTTTAGCTAATGGTATGGACATTCAGGTAATGTCTTTGAAAGATGGTGGGACTACATTTAAGTCCTTAAATGTAGTCACCCCGCACCATCCTGATGCCTTTCAAGGGACTTGTTCTTAATATTTAGATGACACAAAAATATAATGTCTCATGGCGTGAATTTTCTTAGTTTCATATTTACATGTGCATATTCACTACACATTGTGATCCATTGAGAGCAAAACTGTTGCTAAGACAAAATTGACAGTTTTGGGAATATCAAACTATGGATTATGTATAAAAAATATTATTACAATCTATAGTGCCATTAGCTGATGCCTTATCACATATTAGAAAACCAAAAATGTAATTCTACTACATATATAGATATGCATACTAAATTTATACTGTAGTACCAATGAAAACCTGTAATTTAAAAAAATAAGTTTTCTTATCCCCACATAACATAAATAAAAACAAATTTATGGTTGTTACTAATTTATTACTTATGTATCCGTAACTATTTTTCTGTAATATTTCAGTGGTGCATTTCGCATCATGAAAAAATCTCCAGGTGAAATATTCAGAAAGTCCTCTTTTTATCAATAACCCTACGTGGCTGACTGCTGGAGTTTGGGTCTAATATACAATCTTTCAAGGATGAAAAAATACAGCCATCTACACTTGGTATTGCATCTGCTAATAGGGAATTCATTGCATTTGTCTTTCTGAAGCATATGCAAACTACAAAAATGTAAAGGTATAAGATTAATTCAACAACTCAAAAAAGAGACTTTCTTAGAGTCTCTTTCAAAGGACACTCCTAAATTAAAGCTATAGCTAATGTCAGTTTCCCATGCCGGCTGCTGGACCATATCATCATCAAGGTAGATCAGTTCTGAGACAGCTGAACTCCTCTATTTTGTGCCCACATTTTCATCTCTTGATAACTCTTATTCTCCCTCAAATCCCAGCTCATATATCCCAAATCAATGAATTTTATCCACCAGTAGACCCAGTGCAAGGTGAAATACTCATCTACTTGTCAAAATTCAACTCTCCATTTGATTACTTTTTTTAGCGAATGAAAGATAAATCTACTGGTAGTCACGGAGATTGTGCCTTAGCCTAAGCCCTCTTAGAAGTGCCACGTAAATTGCACAAATGTCACGTGACCCATGTAGGGGCCATTTTTTAACTTGATATTCTGTTTTTGGAAAAAAGAATACACCGGCATATTTCAAATGCATGTATAATTTTTTTACAAATTGAGCGGAGGAGAAGGTTGAGTATATACAATGCACTTGTCCAGACCCAATGTAACTGTGAGGAGTAATTTTAATAAATCAATATTAGGTCTAAGATGTTTGGGTAAAATTTAATACTCAGGGAAAAGATTTTCTAGGGTAAAATAATCTTTTGCCTATTTAGTTGGAAAGAGTGGACATTTTTGTAGCAATCAGTACGATAATAAGATTTATCATATCATTTATACAAGACAAGTTGCATACAGTCTCAGGTGAATATGAGCCCACTCATTTTCATTCGGTATATGATACAATATCCTAGGTGTGCCCAAGGCTTGGCAAGAAGATCATGCGGATCAGCCAACAGACATCAAAACTTCAGTGTTTGATGGAATATATAATATCTGAGCATATGATTATGACCTTGAAATGACCCTGGTAAAGGGTCATTTCTTAGCCTTAGTTTCTGTAGACATATTAATATTGCTTTTCCTGATGACATGCATTATCTTGTGGAAAGTGTAAGGTAGCTAACATGAAAATTATTCATGAAATATAATTTTACACTACTCATGTATGTAATATGTACGTACAACTTTTTTCATCCCAAGTAGTTGATAGTAGTGCATGAAGTTTGGCATTTTCACTTCTGTAACTTCAGTAATATTCTGATAACTGAAAAACAATCGAGGATATACCTTCAAATTCCCTGGAAAATTTAATATTTTATTAGTTTTTCTGAAACAATATCTTACAGTGACTTTTTTTAATTGTTTATGCTTTATTTATGAATTAATTAAAATGCACATTATGTAGTACAGGACATTCAGATCTTTCTCCCTTTCATAAAAAACAATTTCCATGGCAAAATTGGATACGTACGAGTGTAGATATATATATGTATATATTTATTTTTTAGAATTAGATGTTAGGAAAAAAATGCAGTGCTTTCCCCTCTTTTACCCATTCATGCCTTTCGGTCCATGTATTGAAAGTTTAAATTGTGAAAATGTGTATTGAGAAAGATCGGATTTTGTTGATTATATTATGTAGGTGACATTTATTTTCTATTTGTTTATCACAAGCATGAAAAATGGGAATTTAAATTATTCTATCTTAGATCATGCTTAATTTTTAATTGTATTTTAATTATGTTTATGGAAGTGGGTACTTGGAACTTTATGGAACAGCTTCATGATTTGAAAAGAAAAACTTAGTGAGTTCCACATACATAAATAGATTTTTATTACGACCTAGGTTTCATGGCTGAGCTGAGGCTGATGATGTTGCTCAGTGATGAAACATAGGTCATAATAAAAATCTATTTACGTGGAACTCACAAAGTTTTTCTTTTCATAAAATTACAAATTATCAGTTAATGTGTAATTCTGGAATTAATTCAACGTTAGAATTCCATGATTATTTTCTTCACTTCATGAAGGCACACACTGTCTACTAGCATATTAAATGATTCAAATACATAAATACATAGCTATGATGGAACTTCTTTAACATTGATACTTATTAAAGCAGGAAATTATGAGAGAATAAATACTCCCATCATTATTTAAAAATATTTAATATAATCAATATTTGGTATTTTTCATACAATAACCATTCAGCAATAAAAAAGATATATCACTATGTATTTACAAGAAATGAAGATCTATCCACTAATGCTGGTAATATCACATTCATGGATTCTCTATTGCCTGCAGACTATCACATCAGTGAGGTTTTGGCTTGTGACCATCAACATAGAAGTTACGGGTGGCTGCTGGCAACTGTAATTCTATGTTGTCCAGTTCCTTGGTTAGTATTATCTGGCAACCTAGTTGTAATATAAAAAATATCACATATTGAACTCAGTTTACAACAATAATATATTATCCACACACAACCAATAATGTCATTGATTCTTTTGCTGCCATATGGCTGATGTATCAGCCTTTGATGGATGTCTGAAAACTGCCAATGGCCTGTACATCTACCATTTCAATACAAATCAATTTTCAAAAATTCATTTTTGCTACCATCACTTTCAACCTAAATGCATTAGTTTTCAAGATGGGAGACAGGTTTTATCAAGACTCTGCACATGAACAGGAAGTGGTAGACAATGGAGAACCTTTATGGGCCATGACAGGATAAGGATTGAGGTAAGGTTGTCCACAATCACCATTGCTTTTTAACAGTTATTCAAAAGAAATGTTTACAGAATCATGGGAGGAGATGGAAGTGGGAATAGGGGCACTAGGAGAGCTGACACAATCATTGAGATTCGCAGATCAACAAGCATTGGTAAGCCAGTATGGCAAAGGGGTAGCAGTCAACGATGAGTGCACTAGAGATACAGTGTGATAAGTAGAGCGCGGAAAAAAAGTCTTTTGACTTTTTGTAAAAGTGGGACTTTTGTGGTTTTAAATACAAATATTCACCAATCTCATAAAATAAAACATTTTTTAATGTCTTGTTTAGAGACTTTTTGGGACTTTTTTGGTGTGGCGGGACTTTTTCTGATTCATTAGACTTTTCTGGGCCTTTTTATTTAAACCACATGCCTAAGTTAACATTTGGCTGTTGTAATCACTTTTATTCAACCGAGTATTAGACACGCCTGTGTTTTTCACACGGTACTCCATGGAGCAGAGATATACTGCAAAAATTTAAGCTCCTGACAATTGTTAATGCGATTTTTTTATTTATATCTCCGGAAAGTGCAATGAATTCTTTCTATTGCTTCACTGTTCATGAAAGAATCTCACTCACTCAGTGCTTCAACTCGAAGGTTGGTTTGGATAGGTGAGGGTAGAGCTCACTTCCGACTAAACCATAGGCGAATTTCACCATGAATATGTGAATTTCACATATGCATGGCAGGGGGGCCAGTTCCTTTCCCTGGGCCACCTCGCACTTCGAACTTTTTTGCTGGGGGTATCCAAAGACATCACCCGGGTTACATTGATCTGAAAGAATACATTGATATAATTATGAATCAGCTTATTTGGACTCGGTGGTCTGCTGACAAGCCGGCAGCTCTGCACTGTATGTTAACACTCCGCTTTTATTTAGGAGATTAGAGTAAAAATGATACAATTATATGAAAGACCATCTAGGATTTCCTATGAGGTACACGCGTCGCATTGTGTGCAGATGATCATTAACTGAGTCAACGTTGTAGCGCGGCAAGCAATGCGCCCTTAGCACTCGAGCGAAGAGGAAAAATGAAGGCTTAACAATGTATGCACATTGTACGAACACAATTCTCTTTTATATTCGAGTAAACCACGTAAAGTCTCAGTCATTTGCTGAGGTTTCAAAGCAAAGGAAAGGACAGGCATCTTCAGGAGCCAATCTGACTGTGCATGCTTCACTATGCAAGTATCTGAAAGTACTGAGCAACAGTACGTATGCAATGCTTATGAAAAAACCGTGAGTAGCAACACAGGTTTTGAATCTGACGACTTTAATAATAATAATGTAATCTTTACCTTAAGCATCGTTTGACATTCCCGAATAATTCCATATTATTAGATACATGTTTAACTATAAATTACAAGTGTTTCTAAATTTTGATTTCTTATAAAAATATGCAGACCTAATTTAAGCAATTCTAAATTACTACTCTAAAGAGTAATTCTGATAGTAAATGATATTTTTCATTTTTTTCCAAGATATCAACTGACAAAAAGTCACATGTGAAACAGCACATCGCATCAATCTCAAGGAAACCGTGAGCTTACAGAGTTTACGACCGAGCCAGTGGCGTACAGATGGGGAGAGGGTGTTCAAACATGTTTACCTGAATCCGTTGACCTGAACTAGCGTGGGATCCAAGCAAATAACTTTGAAAAATAATGAGGAATCAAAGCTGCAATAATTAGAGAAATTGCTATAGTCGTCGTAAAGGGTAGGTTGTTAGGCGATTCAAATCCAAACTTGAAAGTAAATAATGAGGAATAAGAGGAAATAAATAAAACCTTTTGCTATGGTCTGCCATTGCCTCCGGACCAGGTCCTCACGAGATTTGGAACATGGCTGGAAGCTTATGTGTTCAATTCCCAGCACTTCGAAAACATTAAGAATGTAAATAACTATCTGTAGTTATATTTGTGACTGATGAATCAATTCCATTATATGTGATCGAATTCATGCCAGTATTGCTCACTAAACTATAACTATAACTGCACGATCAAAATTTATATGAAATATTTATTTTAATTTTTTAATTCAGGTTAATCAGAATATTGACTCTGAAGATGATGCAGAATGTGTATAAAATGCTAGAGCAATCCTAGAAGATAGCACACTTAAACTGGACCTGATATGCATTTCAGCATCCTTAGAATTTTTGGTTGAAAAAATCAAATACCACAGATCTTCCATCCTGAGCCTGATTCAGTGTCGTAAATTATGGATGTAAAGAAGAAACTTGCATATGCAAAGGGTGAATAAGCCGTAAGTTATTTTATGAAAATGTGTAATGTTTTGAGTAAAGACAATGGCTTCGAGTTGATGAGTTATATAACTTATATGTAGCTCAATTTCTCAATGGAGAGTTAAAGGGGCAGACATCTAACATTTTTCAAAACCTCTCTGTAAGTGAAGTGGCTACGCTGAGGTATGCCCCTAAGAGAACCTGTGATGTAAAACGATCATTTTCGATGTACAAACTTATTTTGAGCGACCGTCGCACAAGGGTCACTATGGAAAACCTGGAAAAATATCTTGTCTCCAACTACTTTATGACGCGTCGTCAAGGCAATGAAACTGAAAGTGAATGAAAGTAGTTAAATATTTTTCCTATATTTTATACTGTGCAATAAAAAAATAAAATCTGTTATCTAAAATTTGTACTTTAACTTTAATTTTCCCTTCCCAAATTAAAGATAGATATTTATAATAGGGGTTAACCTTTTTCTTCTACAATTGCTGGTCAACAAACGAAGTGTTAGGTATTCATAATTTAAAAAACATTTTGTAAATAGTGG
This sequence comes from Pyrrhosoma nymphula, assembly GCA_963573305.1. Classification (NCBI taxonomy): domain Eukaryota; kingdom Metazoa; phylum Arthropoda; class Insecta; order Odonata; family Coenagrionidae; genus Pyrrhosoma; species Pyrrhosoma nymphula. Next base: position 59,967,269 of record OY754339.1, on the reverse strand, counting down.
TTTTTCATTTCTTAAAGTCCATATAACAACTAGAAAACCCATCAACCTGCATCTCTGGGCTCTTTTTTCCAAATATTAAGTTGAATTTAGCAACTTTCTCACAAAAATACCTCATACTTATGAGAGACTTTTTTCAAAAATATTTGCGACTTTTTTTGCAAAATTGAGGACTTTTTCCGCGCTCTAGTGATAAGTATTGGATGAAGATAAATCATAAGAGAATGAAGGTTTATATAAGCAAGTAAGCAGGGCTAAATATAAGGATTGAAGGGCATAAAATAGAACAGGTGGAACAGTTTACTCAAATACATACAATGTCCCTACAACATTAGCCATTTATGATGAAAATGGCATTAGTGGTGGGATACCATATGCAGAATTGGTCTAGCCAAGGAAGAAACCATGGCACTGTATGGGTTAGAAACGTGGTCATTGTGGAAAGAAAATGTGAGTTAACATGAGGCTTTTGAAATGTGGGTTTGGAGAAGAATAAAGAAGGTGAGCTGGTAGTAGTAAGGAAGACTAACGAGGATGTGTTGGAAATGGAGGGAGAGGAAAGAAAGTGGTGGAGATTTGCAGAAGGCAGAAAAGGTGAATGGAGGTGGTGTTGAGAGGTGAGGACATGTTGAAGTGAGTAATGGAGGGGAGAATGCTTGGCAAGTATGGAAGAGTATAAATATTTGGGAAAACATACTAAGAGGCAGAGGGTATGAGGAACACAAGAGAGATCAGATGGTGAGCAATTAATGAGAGGAAAAGTGAAATAAATCCCTCATATGGAAAAGTAAGGGTGTTACACCTAGCTCTACCCGTAATCTTTTCAAATGTCCGAAACCCGCGCCAAACACCAACCGCCACTTTCCTCCTCCTCCACCTGTGCCCGAACTCCGAACCCCCATCCCACCCCTGCCGCAGTAACGCGATCCATTATTGGCCGCTGCGGTCACGTGGGCACCCTCCGGGTTTGGGATATAAGGAGTTCCCCCGAACCAAAAAAGAGAGAATGGGGCGGGCGTAGCAAGGAGTAAGATTGAGTAAGGAACTCCCCTTGACTCCCCCATGTCCGGGGCCCGATGGACGTCGAGACGGTGAGTGAACAACTCCATGTCCTCATGCCCACTGGCCCAAACGATAGTGGGGCACCAAGAGGGTGAATAACTCCCATTGCCCCCTTCTCGTACCCATCCAGGGGAGAGAGATGCCTCCTCGGAGCCATGTAAACACAGAAGGGACGCAGGACCAGACGCCAGCAGAGGCGGTGCACACTGAACTTTTATGGCTCCACGAGGCATGTTGGCCACCCCCACTGGTGTTGAGCCCTCTGAAGGAGGATGCTCACACCGAAAACCAGGGCCTGCCATCGGAACGCCACAGCAAGCCATCAGCTTCCACTCTCGCACCCAGTCCAGGGGAGAGTCCCATGACTATCTTCCCGCCTCACCGCTCCAGAGGCACCCGTAGATTTGGAATACACGCCGCTGATACCACGGCTCCAAGTCCGTTGACGCCAGCAGTGGACCAGAGGGAGGACCAAGTACCTGCCACCGGGACACCGTCGCGGGAGTCATCACGTCCTGCCCGAGCTCTTTCCCTATACCATATTTGCCTTACAGTATTTTGAAGGAAATAAAACCCAAAAACTTGAATCACTTCTTATTCCGACCTACTAAAGCACCCCACACTCAACGTCGACCTCTGCACCCTCGGCATCCAGCTCCCAACCGAAGTTGTCCACACCCTCTTTCAAACCCAGTGTGACACTCTTACCATGCATGTTTTTATAACCTCCCATCTCCCGATTGTTCCCATCTGCTTTGCTTCATCTATGTTCTTTTCCACTAGCTCTTGGTATTCCCTCCTTTTCAACACTTTCAATACTTCCACGTTCCACCTCTTCATCCTCCTACCTTTACAAAGCCTTTTGAATTTAACTACACAGTTCATCATGACCAAGTTATGATTTGAGTCTGCAAATGCCCCTGGTTAGCTTTGAGAGTTTTTTACAATGTTCCTAATTCTCTGCATTACCATGATGTAATCAATTTGATATCTCCCAGTATAAACAGGCATTTTCCATGTGTACCTAAGCGTGGGTCGATGTTTAAACCGAGTGTTTGTCCCTAATATTTTTTACTTCTACAAAATTCAACTGCCTTCTCGCAGCGATCATTTCTTGTCCCTAACCCATGCCCTGCCACTTCAAATCCGTCCCTCCCTTTCCCCACCACTACATTTCAGCCGCCCATCACTATCAGGTTTTTCTTTTCTGGGACTTCTCTAATTATTTCTTCTAGTTGCTCGCACACCTCTTCCTCCCTATGGTGCCATGCAGTCATGTATACCTGGACCAGTACGAAATTCATCGGGCAAGCTTTTATTTCTACCACTAGTATCCTGTCGCTCACCTGTTCAATGTTAACCACCCTCAGCCACAAATTTGTATTCAGTACCATAGCTACCCCACATTGACTCTCATCTCCCCCACTATAGATTACCCTGTAGCTATCACTCCTATAGTCTCCACTATCCTTCCTTCTCACTTTGCACAGCCCCAAAGCATGTATTTTCCCTTTCTCCATTTCCTGTTTAATATTCTCCAGATTCCCAGTCCTCATCATTGTCCTTATGTTCCAAGTTCCTATTTTTACCACTGCTTTCCTCCTCTTTCTCTACTTCTGTTACCTCCTATTCCTTGTCTCCTCTGATGATATTGTTGTGCAAGGATTTCATGCAATGATGACCGCGGAGGCCTTGCTTCTCTCGCTGCCTAGCAAAACAACCACCTAAGTAGGTGGCATCCTGTAGTGGCCAGGATTCAAATCACTATGAATGACTTTCATATTCTGGGTATTTAATAGCTGGGAGGGACTCCCACCTCCGCTTCCCAATGGTGTTTTTAACATGACACCATCACGGAACTACCTTTCATCTGGCCCCAACCCTATGACCTATCTGGCCTGGGTGGCCTAACCAGGAGCAGTAATAATTGCTCCTGCCAGTCCAGCTCTTGGAATCAGTAGAAGGCGCAAGCCCTTCCACCATGTCAAGGTTGTAGTTCAAGGGAAGGGACAGGAAAAATACTCATGAAATGAAATATATAAAAATTATGATCATATTAAAAGTGTTTGCTTTACCTAGTCTCGATTCAGGTCGTAAAAAGGGAGCAAGATCTAGCAAGTCGTCCTCTTTTTCATCTGCCAGAGGAAGCCGATCTAAATAATCACTCTTCACGTAAACATGACATGTGGTGCACGCCAATGACGCTTCACAAGCCCCTGAAATCACACATAAATAAATGTAAATAGATTCATAAAAAGTTGCATACCCGTTTTCACCCGGGATTTCACTTTTAATAGCAACGAATCAAGGCAAGAGATTTGGATTTTCAAGCGATAAAAACATGTCTTCAAAAATACCTTCCATCTCTATGCCGTGTCTATGAGCCAAATATAATATATTATCTCCAACTTTTCCCTTGACTTTAATTCTTTTGCCGTCTTTATCTATGTAGGTCACGCTTACTCTGGAAGAAAATATAATATGTCACAGCCTATTAGAAAAGAGTAAGGAAAATTTGTATGTACCTGAATGACAACTGACACCATCGATGAAGAGCACTTACACTTCATCTTCCGACTTGGGATCTTGCCATTCGTAGTCTCCATGTCTGAGCCCTGGGTAATGATTGATGAACAGGTTACGCCAAATTGCAGATAACCAAAACCCAAAGGAACTGAGTTCCTACAATTCTGTACTTACATCTACTGGTACTGATTCCTCTCTGTGCAACACCAAAACTTCTATGCCTACACTCATATTTTCTACGAAAGTATTGCACACTAAAAAGTTTTAAGTAAGAAATTACTGAATCAACATTACGCCACAAGAAAGGCGTCCCTAGCATCATAGATGAGCAACAAATGCAACAACCAAATGATGTTCGTCAGCCCCAACCACCACAACTTTTGAAAAGAAAACAATCACAGTTTTCTTCACTTCGCTCACTGTGACACATTTACCTCAAACTTCATCACATTAGAACTGATTTTACACAAAAAAATAAAGTAAAATTCTGAGAGTGAAATTATCTTAGCCGACTAACGATACGTACAAACAGAACCCTAGCAATAAATTACTCAAGGAGTCTACATGAAGATGTAGTGTTTATGAAATTACTATTGTTTCCTAGGCTGTTCAATGCCAATCAAAGATTATTCGCCAATGTTTTCATACACTTTGTCCACTTTGTCTTTGTAGGAAAATATCATTTCCAGCCGACGACTAAATAGTTCCTGCTTTTTTCGCCAGAGTGCGACTGTGCTTGAAAAGATACTTTTGCTTCCGAATTTAGCACCACCACTGGCAATATGTTGTACCTCATGAAATCGACGCGAGCGTATTTTATTATCCCCGCGGGCGGGGATATTAAAATTAAACTTTAGCCTATATAACTCTAATATTCTCTTTCCATTAATCCTTATCCTCCCAGCAAATAACCTATCATTTCCATAACAGAAGATTCAGATGTTCTTAAATATCCTCATAACTTTGGCATATATTGAGGGAAAAATTAACATATAAGAATATGTGGCTCTAAAAATATGCCATATATACTCAAAATCAGCAATTAAGATTGCAGAATCAGGTAAAAAGTTCTCATTTCTCTCCACCGTACGAACTGATAATTGATGATACTGCTTGCTATAGGTGACCAAAAGAAGTTAATGCACGCTGAAAAATATAATATGCCGTACGTATATTGACTGAATAGTACACAGTTTCATGAACATGATGATTCACACCAGCAATTCTTTAATGCATTAAAATTGAATGACTTATGGCCAGCAAATTGGCTTTGCGTAATTGAACGTATTAGGTATTTGAAAAAAATAAAGAATTACTAGGCAATGGACAGAAAGTCTTCTTTACGAACATTTAACGAGAATCAAACTTACACAATCTTAGCCTTCGTAATAAGCCATTAATATTTTTATGGCATCATCATTTTGAATCAAATGTCGTGAAACTGATGTAAAAGATTACCATGAATATAGAAAAATGAAAATTACCTTAAATATTCTCTTTCCTTGAACGTAAAAGTAATTTTAAAAAACGCGGGGTGAATGTCGACTACACCGACAGAGACGATATAAATCGATATCTTATATCGAGAGCGAGAGACATCTTCAGGAAATTTTGCAGTTTGTTTGGTTTGTTTTGTATCTTTTGTGTCAACAGTCTACGACTGAACCATTGCGCCGACAGCGCGTACGTGTCAGCTGTTCGGATAAATACAATTTTATTCTCCTGTGATTGCTTAATGCTGTAACTCGTTGCTACATCAGTGAAACCTATTTCTGTATATAGTTCGCCTTGTGTGGTAAAAACATATGTCAAGAGCGTTTTGAATGAGTCGATGAGCTGAATTTTATACGTATAAGATGGGAAATACTGACAGCAAATTAAACTTCAGGAAAGCTGTCATTCAACTCACATCAAAAACACAGGTGACGTTTCCGAATATGAAACTTAGGATCACTATGTTGAAGGGATAAAGTTCTTCAAATGGAGTGTTTTTAGTCTATAGCTATCATTAACTCTTAAGAGTCCCAGATCTAGTAGACTCTTTGCTGTCATCTAAAATGCTTAGTGCAAGTCATGAAGCTGGAGACCTCTATGGTCTCCCAGACATAGAAGGTGTTAGATGGACTAATAGCAACAAGGCCTCACGGTAAAGGGAATTGGCAAATTGATGTTAGCTTTCCTTGGCAAGCTTGTATGTTTTGGTATTTTTCCTCTATAAAAGTGTGTAATTGCTGGATTTAGAACGATTAACACGCTTTTATTTTCAAATGTCAGTCAGGGTTCATCATAGCCAAGGGTTTGTGGTGTTATGATTATGTTTTTACCTTTTGGAGGTAAAAAATTGACCTTTACACGCAACAAGCTCACACTGTTGTTACAACTTCATTTAAATGAATACAAGTTTTCGATATGGTTTTAATTTGTCTATGCTATGGTTTTAATTATAGCCTGTGGAAGCAGACGATGAATCATTCTGGGAGAGACTCTGGGGTTGTGGGATAGAAGGGTCAGGAGGCCCCCTTTCCCCAGCTGATGTTTTCGCTCTCGTTCCTGCATCTGAAGTTCGGTCGTTAAGAGAGGAAAATCCCCAGACTTTGGCCACTCTCCTGTACAAAGCCGTCCAGCGTCTCGTCCGGGCAGTACATTCAAGTTGTCGAACTCATTCCGAGCAGGACACAGGTCAGTAAATCTTTTATCTAGTCATTTGGAATCCTTTTAAAAAATTGTTAAGGGACGACGAAATCTCCTTTGACAGAGCTGTAAGCTTACTGCACTTTGAAGAGTGGCCTAGAATTTGTGAGACTGACACTTAGGGAATTTGTGAAATAACTTTGCAATCCCTCAGCTGCTGGTGATTATTCCTAAAACGTCTGTGAAAATAAATTTATTCCCAAAATATACTTTCCATGTATATGAGCGCACACTGGTCATTCCACATAATGATTTAAAGTCATTATTTGGAAATTTGTTATTATAAACTAGCTTATAGCTCAACTTACAGGTGTGGGAATACAATGCTTTTCTTATGAAGCCATTTTTTTCATCGAAAGTAAAAAAAGGTATTTAAAATGTGGAGGCTTGATATTGTCTTGAGATCTTTCCACCATGTTGCTCCTGTGTTATATCTGCCTTTAGAATGGCGGGCGGCAAACATTTTCCCTAACATGAATTAGTGTGAGGGAAATCACAGAAGACAGAATACTCTGCCTTCATCCAACCTCAGTAAAACTCTTCATAACAACACTAATAATAATAATAATAGCTTTATTGGTCGTTAAGTAAATGGTTTACAATTGACCTCGTCAGTTCACAGGACATACATGACATTACAATTAACATAATGGCTACAATTTACATAATACAACCTGGATAAAGTACAGGATAGTTCAAAAAACCATGTCTGCTGCATGAGTGAAAAACTCATTTACAGAGTATAATGATTTAGATACCAGCCAAGAGTGTACTACAGATTTGAATTTTGTAGTACTGCTTCCTCTTGCAGACTCCGGTAAATGATTAAAAAACTTAATGCCCATGTTAGAAATGGAATTTTGTGTTCTTTTTAGTCTCTTTTGACATGCAAAGAGGTGATTGTTTTTACGTGTGTCATGGCTATGTATGTCTGATCGTATTGTAAAAGACTGGAGGTTAGCTTTCACGTGCAGAAGTACTCTATATACATACAGACTGTAGACTGTCATTATGTTCAGTTTCCTGAATAATGGCCTACAATGTTCAGTAAAGGAAGAATGAGTTATTATTCTCACAGCTTTTTTCTGTAACAGGAAAACTGATTTCACAGCCGGGGCATTACCCCAGATTTCAAGCCCATAATTCAAGTGACTGTTGAAAAGAGCATAGTAAATGGATTTTAGATGTTCTGAAGGGATTAGAAAGCTATGCATTATGTACAGATGTGTAGTAGACTCAGCAGGAAGTTATTTTTCTCATTTTCTGTGACATCTGTTCTTTATAGATATCATCCATACGAAATGGCAAGAATCTCGTTTTGAGGTTTTTTAACCCATTCAATGCGGATGCCTTGAATTCAAGGCATCCCGTGCAAGCCAGAGGCGCGGATGCCTTGGATTCAAGGCATCGGTCCCGTTACTTTTCTCGGTTTTTCCTAGTTCCCAAGCGTCGGCGCTGACACTTGCAACTTCCTTCAGCGTCTTAGGCTTGCCTTAGGCAAACGTGGATGAGTTTCGTTCTTTGCTGGATGTGTTTTCGTTTTATATAAATAAAAGAAAAAAACCCTTCAGCGTGGGAATAAATGTCATGTCAACAGGTCAGCATTGAATGGGTTAAGGGCCTGTTGCCTAGGGGGTAGTAAGTTTCTTCCCCTGAAGGTGACACTAGGGTTGACTGGGTTCGGACACTCTCTCACTCCAATTTTTAGTGGCACATCTTGCTACACTTAACTTATAAGGGACTGCATTGGTGTGGTGAAGGGGAGAAAGTGGCCATTTCCTTTTGCACATGGGCGACATCCACCTCCTTGTATTTTATTACTTTCAGTGGTCAGAGGAGGCGGAAAAACCTTGCCAAAGCATGATTGGAGACTTGGAAAGATGAACGAGGGAAGGGTCCTTCCACATGTCCGTCGTTTAAGGTTTTCCATTGCAATAGGATTTTATCTTGCTATAGTTTGGATAGTGTAATACCCTGGTAAGATTTAGACTGACCTTGAACATTTGGGTCGTTACGATTACCAGACCGAGAATCCGGCTTACTTTTCGAATTACAAGCACGTCGTAGACACAAAAAGGGAGGAATCAGGCGAGATGTTGTAGAATATGAACATAATAAGAACTAAGACAATGCAATTTTCCACAGATAAAAATTTTTAATCGACCCGGGTTTCGATGCACTGCATCATTAAAAATTTTTATCTGTGGAAAATTGCATTGTCTTAGTTCTTATTATCACATAGTAGATGCCCTTGTTTATGACATACATTGCACACATACTCACGAAATCAATCATCTATGGACATAATATTAGGGAACTACAATATTAGGGGCCCTAAACATGATTTAGTCGCATAGAAAATGTTCTGAATGAAATTTAAAATACGTTATGCAATTAAGAGATGAGTGGTAAATATTAAGCGCAAAAAGTAGTCGTGATTAAACATAAAATGTGGTTATATATCAAATTATAAGTCAAAAATTATTGAAACAAAAAGGCATTTTTAAAAGGTTTATTTTCAGCAAAAACAAAAAAAAACATTCTTTTATTTTTTTAATACCACTGCAAAGACTCATTTTATTTTATTTTTATTTATTTTTAATTTTATGGCCTTCATTGGACCACTTATGTCATCTTCTGGATTTCTTCTGTTTTCTGTTAGCCCAGTATTTCTTCATTCGCTCGGATCGTAGCTTTCTTTCTTCATCTGAGATCACCCTTCCTATCTTCTGTTTGTTGATCTTGGTTTGTAGTCTGATCTGTTTGTCCTTGAGTTTCACAATAGCATCTGTCTTTTCTTTCAAATCTTCTATTGTAATGTGTAATTCACGCATATCTTCCTTAATTTCTGCTATCCATCTTGTACTGGATATTATGGAACAGTAAAAGACTCATTTATATGTACTAATTTTCCGAAATTCCATTCAAGTGTTCGTAAAACTTACATCACTGTAAGTGTTCAAAGTTGATCCAAAAGTTCGATTTTCGAGGCAATTCCCCCTTAAGGCTCCCCGGAGATTGGATGCTCTTCATTTGAATTTGAGGGAAACTGTCACTCCATGAATTCCACTTGTAAAAAATTGATTGGGCATTTGATATCCCATAATGACTGTGTATAGATCTGGGTGTAGAAATAAGATGTGTTTATACACCTGAACTTACCCTGGTTGACAAGGATAAATTGAATCTTAATATTATTAGAGCCTTTGATTCTCAATAACATGGTCTATCATGGCAGAGACACTTGTAAGCTAGCATAAGACCTTGAAGAGCAAAAATGTAATTATGTTATTTAACCAATTAATCACTGAAAATAAGACTGATTTTCATTTGCTTTGGTCCTTGAAAGGGCTCCCATCTACATTGACATACCCATTCCTAGTACGAGGGTCATTTTTAAAGTAAGAACCATTTTGCCACAAAAAATTAAAAAAATTTTATTTTTCCATATAATATTATTACTAACTACTACTTACAACATTCGTTTATTTTTCTACATAGTCCCCAAAGAGATTCAGGCATTTGTTCAGACATGGGACGAGCTTTACGATCCCCTCATCGTAGAAGTCAGCCGCCTTTCCATCCAACCAACCCACAACAGTTTTTTTCACTTCTTCGTCAGTTCCCATCCGCTTGCCACCCAAAAACTCCTTCAGTTTTGTGAAAGGTGCAAGTCCGAAGGTGCCAGGTCAGGACTGTAGGGAGAATGGTCCAGGGTTTCCCAATGAAATTTCTCCAAAAACACTTGAGTTGTCCGTGCAACATGCGGTCGTGCATATTTATGAAGCAGATGCAAGAAGTCAACCAAAAGAACGTCTTTCTTGTCCCAAAAAATAGTGGTCGGGATTTTCAGAGTTGAAGGTGCTGTTCAGAGTTGTCCCTATTTTTCAAGTCATCATGCATGAGAGATGGGCGACCAAATTGTGTCATCGTGCACATTTTTCCTTCCACCATTAAAATAATGACACTGCTTTCACGCATTCCCCTCGTTCAATATACCTTCCCAATACATTTTCACAAGCTGCCGATCGATTTCAGGTGGGCGAATTTTTTTTGCGTCCAAAAATCTAATCACTGAACGCACTTCACAATTGGCAGGATTATTGATTGACATAGTTCTTTAGTAAGCACTGTAAAAAATCAACCAACTCACTCAAATGCTTAGCACGCACTGGAGATGTGGCCAGGACCCTAGGGAGAGCACTTGACCTTGAGATGGCATTGTTCAATGACCTGGGTAGGGTGCTCAAACGGTTCTTATTTTAAAAATGACCCTTGTAGTACAGGTTGAAGGGTCTATGTTGTATTATGGTTGACTTGGTTGGTGAATAATTAATTTGATGCCGCCTAATATCCTATGCTGGGGTAACCAAGTATTTTGAACCATTATGAGGGCAGTTCATGGCATGCCAACATTGGCTACTCTCATCGGCTAAACTCATTGGCTACTCTCAGTGGCAGCTCCAACGGAGGGGGGGGGGGGAATTGCCCCCCTCAAAACCCGGCGAATTTTATTAATTTTTTTCATAGACCTAAAACTAAAAGCCAAAATTATTTTATGCTGTGAAGTACGATGGTAGGCGTATGTCTTAAGCTAAATAAGAGTTTCTTTTTCATTTTACTCATAGTTTAATACGATTTCCACGGACAAAACCCCCTGACTCCCCATATTTTCCTGGGAAGTGTTCCATACCTTCCTCCCCCTTTTCCCCCCTTCCCTGTTGCCCCCCCGAAACTCTGGTCTGGAGCCGCCCCTGGCTACTCTATAAGCCTACTTATTTGTCCCAACAATTCTCTCTTTAAATTCCTAAGCTACATAATATGATGCTTATACAAAATTTTTTCACTAGTCACAATTTCACAATATGTACAATTTGTATATATTTATATCTGCCTGTGAATTTTTTTTGGATTTGTCTAATATTCAAAGGACATTACTTGGATACTTTCATTCTGTTCCTTAGCCATTGGTGAAATTAAACAGTGATATGGTACACTCTTGCATTTTTTCTTTTCAGTTTTAAATTGTGTACGACTGTTGACACGAATTCTACCCCATGTATTTGAAGATCCTGATTGGAGGGGGTTCTTTTGGTCAGGACTACCTACTCCAAGTGGTAGATCTGCGGGAGATGACGGTGAAGAGGAAGACTCAGTGCCATTGGCACAGTCTTTGGTTGATGCTATATGTGTATGTTCCATCTAACAATTGTTAATAACTGCTGTTGGCAACTCTTTATAATTACCTACTGAAATCATATTCATTTTTTTCTTAAAGGATCTATTATTCTGTCCAGATTTTACAGTGGCAGCTGGAAGACGAGTGGGACCGGTAAGCAACACTTTCCCTTTCCATAGTTACCATAGTTTTGCAAATAATAATAAAATTCTGGCCTGGGATTGAATCACAGTCTAGGCAAATGATTTCCTCACTGTGAAATTCACACGTCTGTGTGAACACTATTGGGTGATGCCAAGAGAGTTACAGCGAGGCCAGTTCCACAGTTCTTTTTCAATTTGAGATAGCACCTCGCTTTACTTTCTACCCTCCCTACTCAGAGTGATGAATCCCTTGAATAGTCTTTGCGTTGTCACTAATTTTTCGAGTATCCCCTCTCCTCTGTATGTCTGAAGGTATGCTCAGGTGTTTGACTTAATCAGCTGCCTTCATATCCTCTTCCCCAGTTATTAGATGTATTGCTAATGTCATTTCTTTCATAGCCATGTATCTCAGTGCATTTTCTAAGGGTCAATTGGAGCACCTGGTCTATACGCCAGTTGTTTATTGCATGTCCAAATAGAAATTTAAGTTGAAACATAGATAAGTCCTCCGTTCCACTGCCTCTCTGCATCTGGTTGTTTGGGTGTAGAACTAACTATTCCAGGGAGACAGCATTGGTAAATCCTTTTACCAGTAAGTTAAAATATGACTCTGATTTTTTTCATTTCACATGACAAAGGATAAGGCAGAAGACCTTCAAAGCTTGGACAGTTGTGAATATATTTGGGAAAGTGGTGTTGGTTTTGCATCATCACCTCCTAGATTGGCTCAACATGATTCCAATCGAACTGAATTACTGAAACTCCTTCTCACATGCTTTGGAGAAACAATGTACTTGCCTCCACCACGGCAGTCAAATCCCAGGGAATCATCTGCTTCACCTGACTGCAATAGAGGTATGTTTTACATAAATCTCTCCCCATTGTGTTTCAAAGATTCCCAAGTTTTTCAAAGATTTTATTCCTTTAGCCTTGCTTTTCTTTCTTGAGTTTCCCTTAACTGACAAATTTTGCCTGATTAGGGAAAAATGTTAAGTTTCAGATTGTCACCGTTATTTGTGCCAAATTTCATCTTCCTAGCAGTGTTTTGTGTATCTCAGCGTTCTAAGGGTTAGTTGGTGCTCAACTCCCTTATTGTTTAGATAGATACCAGCCTTCCAGGCGAGCTAGGAAGTTTCCACTGGGAAGAAATATTTATGAATTAGTATTAGTAATTTACTTGTGTCTGTCTACCTGCATGTCTGTCGGCCTGTCAGTCACACCTTGCCGAGGGTGGGCTGGCTAATACCCCTCCGAAAAACACATACCAAAGCCTTCAAATTAAATAATATTAGCCTTTAAATTAAAGACTTTAGTTTTCCGCCACATGCTACTGATGCTACAGATACTGCAATGCTTGAAAATTATTTGTTTAAGGTAATGCTTAAATAAAAAGTGAAACCTCCATATAACAAGTCATCAAGACCGGAAAAATGTCGAGTTAGTTGTATGGGGGTTCATAGTACAGAGGCTTCTTGTGGGTTGCATCGCCATGGGAGAATCTCTAGGTTGCATCATGATCGGGGCTGGGATGCGATGCAGTACATTCAAATTTATCACTATGTGATGCAGTACATTAAAATACATACCGTATAAACGCGTGTAAGAGGCGCACCCCTCTTTTTATGCGTCGAAGTTGAAGAAAAAATTTTGAGTTTTTTTTTCTTCTATTGCGAGGTTTTGCGGGCCTAACTGCGAACTTTCGGCCATTTTCAAAGCCTTCCGCTTGCGATATTCTCTTATAATTTACGCGGCTTTTTTCATAGGCATATATAGACCCCGGAGGTAAGTATTCACTTGGATCTGAGGTTTCCGCGGCGTTTCTCCATATTGGTAATGGCTTTCGGGCGTTCCTCTACAAGACAACGCGGAGGAACGCCCGCGTGCCCGAACGCCGCATCACCCTTTATGCCACTATTTACCGAGTGCAAATGACTCATGCACAGAGAAAAGACAACTGGTTTTCCCCCGCAGGTAATGCTTGTAGTATACTCCCTTGCGCGCCTTACGGATAGCCCTCTGACTGGGCAACAGCGCGCGCCTCTCCCTTTCTCTTCCGTGCATGCTCCTGGCAGTTGAACGCGCTCTTTTTCCAAATAAATGTTAATCGATATTGATTAACCAACGAATTCCTTTAATATTTTATAAGTGGAGTCATGATGATGAACTCGAGAGCTTGAAGAAGGTCTAAACGGCGGTTTTCAGGGATGCGCGGTACGGAAAATAACGGATCCGTGCATTTGCATCTATAACTAAAATACTAATGCATTAAATAATATGAAACTTCGTATAGCTGTTAGGAAAGATCTTTGCTACAATATTTGTAAAGGAAATTTAGATATCTTGATCCGTGTTGTTATTACGAAGCCGTAAATGCGATTCATCCGTCCGGTACCCGGGAAAATGCGCTAAAATTCTGTTTTTAAGCACACACTGAAATCGATATAAACGGTAAAATGTTTTGTACACCATCAATAAACGCAGAAATAAACAAGCTTTAATTTGATGTACTTCATTTTAAAATCGATTGAGCCATCTCTGAGATATTAGCCTTCAAACTCGGGTGACGGAATTTTGCAACGGACAGATTCGTGTAAGAGGCGCACCCTCATTTTCGGCTGCGATTTCTGGGAAAAAAGGTGCGCCTCTTACACGAGTTTATATGGTATGTTGAATCAAGACATTTCAACCTAAATGTAATGCAATTTTATCTGGAGTGCACATATGCGTGTGCAACTTTGTTTTTTTTTGCATTATTTGTGGCAAGTACTTAAACTGAAAATAATATATGTAAAAATTTGAGGAGAATCTTTCTTTCTAGAGAAAACAGTCAGTTCTTCTAATTCTGTAGTTTGAGGTGCTTAATCTTCAAAAGAAGAAACCGAATTCAGTGCTGTCAAAAGAACCTCAAAGCTTGTTTATTTCTACGTTAAAGGATGTGTTAAAAAAAACTTTTGTTGCCTTAGATCCACTCTCCTTAATTTAAACAATCTTTAAGGTTAATTTTACTGCATTCAATTTGGTCGTGTTTGTTAGAAGTACAGTGAAACTTCCCCGAATGAGCCTGCCTGCATTGTGGATTCTAATTTATGCTGTTTCCATAGGTCATTTTCACAATTTTTCCCTGGTAAAATGAAAACCTTAAAAAAAATGACTCACCATTCTTTGCCATTGAATTTGCTTCACTGCAGAGATTCTTCGCACAAGAATTGACTCTCAACCACCACCTCAAATATAAGTTACTGTTTACATGCCCTCCTTAATCCCGATGAAATTTTCTTTTCTATGCTGAAGCTGGGTCTTCATCGGAATAAATTTTTCAGTGTTTCGGCTTGATGCTTTGCCATTTTCATTTGTGTAATGCATTTATCATAACATTTGGTGCTATGCTGATTGTTTTGCGGAACGATTAATGCCTGATATCTAAGATTTGGTGCAAAGGCTTTCAAAAGGAAGATGCTAAAACAGACGTTCGGACCAATCAGGAAAATTAGCACCAAAGTGAGTAATGCAGCCACCAGTCAGGACACACAAGCGGTTCTATATAAGGCCACAAGCAATGCCATCTCGTCACTTGGACTTGAAGACGCCAGCTGGAATGCAGGCAAAACTGTTGTCCCATAAGCAACGACACGGTGAAACACCTGGAAGAATGCTGCCTTCAAGATCTAAGATTTTCCCTGTGAATCTGATGTAGAAATGTTTCAAGGGTATTCCACTGGATAATAGGCTTCATATCTGCTGATGGTTTGAAGAACTACTTGTTCCTCATCATCAGGGCTTAAGATTGCCGTAAGAGTCAAATTTGGCCGTTATTTATTCCCAAGAATGGGGATGAGGTGTCTTCTGATTGTTTCAGAAAAACCCCTCTCCACTGAGGCAGTTGTAGCGAGTATCGTACAGAAAAGCTTTACAAAACAGAACACTTCATTAAAAGAGTTTTCTAAATGCTCTTCTTTCAAAAATTGTATTAACCTTCGAGGGCTTTGGATTGTGGCAGTTCTGTAGAGCACAATCACTTCATTTTTAAGTCCTTGTTGGTAAAAAATGTGAGGATAAATTTTATGGAGGTCACATAACAGTTTCTCAGTAAATTTTTTCGTTTCAGCAAAAGCTTTAAATTTCCTTGGAATTAAAAGTTCAAAAAACTGTAATTTTTCCAAATTTGAGAATCACCTATTCAAATGACCCAAAAGGTTATCAATAATGAAGAAGTAAAGCTTTCTGTACCTTTCTTCAGGAGTTAGAGCTTTGTCAATTTAATGGATAGTTCATTTTCTAGAAAAAGAGGGTAGACTACTATACAAACTGTTTTTTCCCAAATTGGCTTAAAACCAGTATTCTCACTATTAATACAATTGTCATCTTCAGTAATTTTTTGTGGCTAACTTTTGTTTGCAATCAATACAATGAACAAAACTTTTCTGTTAATTTTTAGCTGGTTTTCAAAGTCCCGAATAACATTCAAGCAAGTCATAACTTCGATCATGTTCATATATTGCTATGGTGATCCATTCTGCTCAAAATTTGTTATGGCTTCCAGTTGAAAACAGCATAATCACACAGTAACAAACAACTAATGAATGTTTGTTTTAAGACCTACTGAGAATACCTTCTTCATTAGAAATTTATCAAGCATCAAATTCTGTATAATACATAAAATACTACTATCGATGTTTTACATGGAATGTTTATCACTCAAAATATATAATTAACATATATTTTTCAAAATTCTTATGTTATAATGCCAATTAAAAGCATTAAATTCTAAGGTCTGGTGTTGAAATGGCTAGTGTATGTTAACCACAAGTTAATGTTGATTTTCTGTTTACTTGAAATTAACTTAAGAGTTTGAATTTTGTACAGTAATAAGCCTGTAGGTTAGTTGACGGGAGCTCTGTCGAAAGGAGTACTAACATTGTTTTTTGTAGTGAGATAATAAAACGGGCTGAATTACGAAGTAAATGAAAATCCATACTTCCTTAAGTAAACTAGACAACCTAAAGTGAATTAGACAAATTTCAACTCGTAAAATCTCAAATATTATATCATCTCGTAACTCGTAACATCATATTAACTGCCTATAGGTATTTTGATGCTAATATGGGCTACCATATGTGTGTGTTAACGCTATTTATTATTTGAGATTTATACTTTTACAAGAATGTCTTGCAATAATTAAAGAAAATACATAATTTAATTTTGTTCTGTAGATCTAATAATATATCTCTCTACAAGTCGTCAAGAAGCTAACAGGACGAGAAAAGAAATAAAAGTTTACAAATGTGGAAGTAACTTTCGTTGATATAGGTATTCCATGAAAGATCACTACAGATACTTACACAAAATACTAATGCACATAAAGAAGACAGCCAAGAACTATAGATAGCAATCAATTTGAACGACATAAAAGCTGTTATAAAATAAAATTGCATAAACATCAGGAGAAAAGATTAGACAAAATGACTTCAAATATTGAGTAAAACAGTGATATTAGAACATTAATATGTAATGACTATAAGAACGACAATCAATACCCTAAAGTTACACATAATTAATTAGTGTTTTCAATTGCATTAAAATATGATAAAACAGCAAATAACTAAATGGAAAAGAGTGATGCATAAGTTAACAACTTCACAAAGAGCTTATTCGAACTTCATTTGTTCTCAGTACATTTTTTTACTAAAGATGACTCTAGTGTTGATTCGGGGCTTCAGAAGTCTCCTTCCGAAGGGAGCAGAAGGGCACACTTGCCCCCTATGCACTTCTGCCCTTCCTTTTGTACATGGCTACAGTGCTAACAAGCTGAGGTATAAAGAACCACCTAGTGGGAGCAAATGGTGGTATCAATTTTTTTATGTTCTCTTGGATAGCAAATGTTCTCTTGCTACAGTGAGATGAAAAAGTTGAAATTCCATTTATAGTTGAAAAATAAGTTTCAGAGATTTCAACCATTCCCAGAGACAACACTAAGTTTAGGACATGTGCATAGGAGTGCGTAAACAAAGCCATTGGATACTTCTCCTGCACCTTCATTTGTAACCCTGACAAATAAACAAAACACAAATAACAAAAACAGCTGTGACCTGCTCATTCAATATGGTGTATATCAAATAGTTACAAACAATAATAAATATAAAATAATAGCATAACATGAACACTCAATCTATCGCACCAAAACAAAGCCACAAATTGCACAAGTGATAAAACTCCGTACGGTCGAAATTCCCAAACTGATTCTGGCGAGATTTGCCAAGCGCAACCGATAGGAGCCAAATGAACAACCAATGCAACGGATTTAGAGATGACATGCCATGCTTAACGCATTAGCCATTGTCAGTAGAGGGGATCGGCATGGGGAGTGGTACTGCCACCAAATCAGATTCTCTGAACAGAGAGAATCTATTGCTTAAATTTGGTCTATTTATGTCATTCTTTAACAAATTATGGAACTATTGTTATTTATTAAAATGTTTTCTGTTCTTCTTTAAACTTAAAAGTTCATAATTTTTACATTTTGGCTTAGTCATTCATAGATAACCACACCTATCACCACTGACGTACAGGTAGATAGACACTAGTGAATTAATAATACTAATTACAAGAATGAAAACAGTTTTCCTGTAGATCTCTCCCTGTAAAAACCTAACGCACACTACCCCATATCTCTTGATCAAACCCTTTCCGAAATAAATAGGGGGACTGATGAGTAGGTACTTTTGTAATTATATATTATGATGCATATTTATATACATTCATTTCAGGGACTCCAGTTTCAACCTGTGGTCCTGCTGCCCTCAGGAACCGTTGGGTTCGCCTCTTCACATGTGGCTCCAACCGTCATGCCCTCCCTGCATTCACTTCCCTGTTGAACGTGGTGTGCGCGTATGACCCTTCAGCTTCACCCCTCCCATACAACCACCTCCTCTTCTCCGACACGAGGGAGCCACTGGCCGACACGTGCCTTCAGTGCCTTGTTGTGTGCTTAGATCCCTATTACTGTGCCCAGTCCAACTGTCGATGCTCTATGGGAGGATGCTCCGGCAGCTTTGGAGAGGATGGGTCGGCACGAAAGGAGGTACGTTTTGATTTTAGTGATTATGAATCTCATCATAGCAGTTTGTGTTCAAGGCATTCATTGCTGGCCTTTTGACGGAAATACTATTAAGGCCCTGTAAAACATTGCTGAGGACCATCAGAAGTCGAACACAATCTGTTCCAGGAGGTACATAGTTCTTTTTTTGATATGTTCAACTTTCAAGCCACATTTTTCCCTATGAAACTCTAAATTGAATGAATCCCTTCCTGGTTCACAAACATTACTCCCTATGTTACTTTGTAAGTGCAAGTATTGGTTAAGTAATCAAATTTGATGTTAATACATCGTAAACCTGTATGCTCAAAGGCATTCATGCTTAGAACATAAAGATGTGTACCAGCTGAGTGATAATGATGCATTGTGAAAGCAGGGAGAAATATGGGAACTAAGAAAGATATTATTATTATTGATTGGATTCTCTTCTCTTAAACCCATTAGTTGAGAGTTGTGGCCAGTCATTGCTAACATTACTGCATGTACTTGCTCTTCCATTGGAGTATAATCCCTCCAGCTCTAGGTGTCAGGATATAGTGCCTTGCAATCTAAAATTAGCTTCATTGGCATTATGACAGCTGTGTTATATGTATGGAAGCAGAATAGTGTTGTACTTAGTTATATGTCTACATTTACATAGGGCATTCATTCATACAGTGTTTTTTCTTAAATCTATTCTTGACAGCAGGGTGAAGTCCGTAGCCATGGAGGTTGTTGTGAAGATAATTTATTCCTTAATTATCTTTCTCGAATTCATCGTGAGGAAGACTTTGCCTTCATGCTAAAAGGTTTTGCTCGTCTCC
Source organism: Pyrrhosoma nymphula (assembly GCA_963573305.1). NCBI lineage: Eukaryota > Metazoa > Arthropoda > Insecta > Odonata > Coenagrionidae > Pyrrhosoma > Pyrrhosoma nymphula. The sequence continues at coordinate 59,947,775 of OY754339.1, read as the reverse complement.
TGAACAACCCTCTTGCACAAACATATTTGCCAAATTCTACAAGAAAGGTGCATTTCCATCAAGAATTATTGGTCCTCTTCTGGAAGGCGTGCGACTATAACAAGGTATGCTTCAGTGTTTTTCTATTGTAGTGCATTAAGTTCTACTCATAATCCATTATTTTATCTTTTTGACTTTGGGAATCTTGAATCCGATTAGTATGATAATTCCATGGGTAAAATCATCCACTTTGACTGGGACTCATACCCGAATCCCGTGATATACTAGGTGTGATAAAAAAATAACGGGAATTATGTTTTTCTTAACAAATATTTATTTATTAATCAATATAAATTTTGTCCCCTTCAAAGTAATCCCCCTTAGATATAATACACTTGTGCCAGTGGTTTTTCCAATCTTGGAAGCACTTCTGGTACTCACTTTTCGGAATAGAGTTTAGCTCCTTCAGCGATTCTGTTTTTATCTCATCAATGGTGGAAAAACATCATCTTTTCATGGTTCTCTTCAGCCTCGGGAATAGAAAGAAGTCACGGGTGGCCATGTCGGGCGAATACGGTGGCTGAGGCAAAATAACGATTAGTTTTGTTACCAAAAATCACAAATAAGCAGTGAAGTGTGAGCGGGAGCATTATCATGGTGCGATTTCCACGAGTTGTTTTGCCATAATGTTGGGTGTTTTCATTGCATTGCTTCAGGCAAATGGCGCATAACTTCCAGATAGTATTCCTTATTGACTGTATGACCATATGGCAGGAACTCAATTATTGAAAATCGGAATTATAAAGCCTGCGAAATTTAAAAATTCCTGTTATTTTTTTATCACACCTCGTGGTGCTGATTGCTTTAGCCTGTTAAGCTACTGTGATGTCTTTCTCCACTGTGGAATTTGAGGTTCACATTTAGTTTCCTACAATTTACACCTCATCATTAATATTAAAATTAGAATGTGGTGCAGTCCTGGCCAATGAAAATGCAACACCCGCAGTCTTTCTTTGAAGCAACATCCATGTATAATTAAAAAAAAAAACAGTCTCCCTCGATGGTCTGGCAACCCTGATGTTGCATCAGAGTGGAAAAAGCATGCGGACGAAACAAGTGAGCATTGCCAATCAGCCTTGGAACTTGAACCCACAGCCTGAAAACATCGTCATCCCTCCCGTTCCACTTGGGATCCTCCTTCCTCTTGTCCCACCTCATGGTTGCCACTCCGTCAAAGGAGACTGGTTTTTTTTTAATTTCATGAGGAAGTGGCTTAGAAGAAAGCCCATGGATGTTGCATTTTCATTGGTCAGGATTGTACATGCATGTCTCATTATTCTTCTGTTTACCTTTTCATTATTTTTTTGTGTATCATAAGTGGATGCACTACATTGTGGTAAACACTTGAAGAAATTACTAGAATTGTATCATGAGCAAATTCAGAATCATATATTACCATATTTTATTTTGTTCCAGAAATTCCTTTATTATGTTCTCAAAAGTAGTGATGTGCTGGACATTCTTGTACCCATTCTATACCATCTCAATGATGCTAGAGCAGACCAATGTAAGTTCAAAGATTTGTATTATCTTCTTTGTGGTATGAATTTCGTGTTATTGTTATCACCACTGATTTTTCTTGTATTTTTTTGTCATAGCTCGTGTGGGGCTTATGCATATTGGAGTATTTATTCTGTTATTATTGAGTGGTGAAAGAAATTTTGGTGTCAGACTCAACAAACCGTATACTGCCACTGTCCCTATGGATGTTCCAGTATTTACTGGTAAGTAAATATTCAAAGAAAAAAATTACTTATAATAGCATAGGAATGTAAATATTATTGAATTATGTATATATGTTGTATTTTGTTATGCTGAAAACTCATTGTTAATTTCATTTGATTTGTGTGACAAAATATACACAATTAACTGAGTTTCTCTACTTTTGTATTTGAATCATTGATTACCCATGCATTAATGTACAGTGAGATGACATAATTTCTCTGGGTTGGTTGGTTTGTCACTTGAGGGAAGTGACTGACAATTTGACCATTTGAGCTGAGCTGAGGATTTGAGATGGGCAGATTGTTAAGGGACTGAATCTTTGGGAAATGGTTTAAGGGTGAAGAGAAACCTGGCATTAGCATGAGCCTACTCTTAACCCTTTCGCTACGAACGACGTGATAGAACGGCGTAAATTTTTCTACGCAAACGAATAAACGACGTGATAGAACGTCATGCCGCTAAGCTAGCCCTAAGCAAGCCTAAAAGGTGTGTGTTATAATGGACATCTTCTCGGGTCACCGTAGGTACCCTTTCTCAGTTCGCGGGAGAGGATTACCTCGACCCTTCCTCGCAGTGCGCGCCCCACTCACAGCAGGGGTCTGTGGTCAGTTGCTTGCTGGTGTAGTTGAATAACAAACTTAAAAGTTTTTGTGTAATTGGCAAATTGAGCATTATAAGTGCATTATTTATGTTTAGCTCTACAACTACAACTTTTAAACGGAGTTCTACTGTTATTTTTAACGTAGTTTGTGTGTAAAGGAATCTCAAAACTAATTTTTTGTTCGTTATTTAGTTGGTTTGGGAGTGCTTTTTTCTATAGTTTTAAGATAGTAAGGGAGTTATTATTTTTTAGGTAAACAACTAAATGTTATTCTTTTAAACGAGTTGACAACCATATTTTTAGCCAGTTCAAATGTTTATTTTTCCCTGTCATTAGTCATGCTTATTTGATCATGACAGCTGTCTATTTCAGTTTCATTTTCGTTGGTCAATGGTTTCCACCTATAGATTACAGTGATTCCTGGCAGTGTTTTGAATCCCAAGGCACACGAATGTTGAAGTTATAACATTTGCTTTGGAGAATTTCATACTCCTCAAATCGGGTGATTTTAGAAATAATAAAAGTATGAATAAGAATAATAAAAAAGAATGCTGGGAAATTTTTACATAATCAACATATTCATACGTGATGAATTTAATTTGTGCATAAATTTCCAAAAACAAGAGTTCCGTAGACTGTACATCTCATGAAATAACATGGTGAAAATTTCTCTTTGTACTGATTCTTTCATTCACGCTCTGATGATGCCAATATCCTGAATAAGGGCATTTTAAATTTATATTAATTTTTATCTTTGAATACTCATCAAAACCATTTCCGAGTGCAAAATATAATGACGAAATTATTTATTTTACCATTGATACGATTTTTGTTGCTAGAGAGCTTAATATTAACGATAGAATTTTGTTTAAAAGCTGTAAAGTGATTGTAAAACAAGAATAATTCATTTCCGATAAAATAAATATCGAGGCTGTAGCAGCAATGTTTTTAGCAAAACCATTGCATAAAAAATAGTTGACCGCGACTGCATGCCGTAATGGGCACCCCAAGCAGAAAAAGGCAGAGATTATCTCAGCCTGGTGGCCGAGAAAAAGGTTCAACACCCCTCTGGCCCCCGACCCAAGTTAGGGAAATGTAAGCTCTGTACTGGCAGAGCAAAGAAATTTTCCCCGTCCCCGTTGTGAAAGGGTTAACAGAAAGTGCAAAATGGTACACAGTTTGATGTAACATCCAATGGATGTATGATGTATGAGTGAATGATTTTCTTACTCAAGCATTTGTAATAAAACTACAAGTTACCATTTGTTAAAATAAGAATTTTGTTTTCTTATTTTCAGGTACTCATGCTGATCTACTCATCACAGTTTTCCATAAAATAATTACAACTGGACATCAAAGACTGCAGCCTCTTTTTGATTGTCTTCTAACAATTCTTGTAAATGGTAAATTGATCTTTAAAGACTACTTCAGTAAAACTTCTTTTTCTGCATTATTTTTCATTGAAATGTTTTGGCTCAGTAATACTATAAACCATGCTGGAAAAAATGTAATTTAATAATGTCAGTATTTAAAAAATCTTAATAATTTTTTTAATCTTTTGTAATTTATCTGCATCAGCAAATCAATGTTGTAGATGTTCTAAAATTTAGCTTTTAACATAGTAGGAATTTTAGTTTTTTGTTGGTTTTAACTAATGTCTCTGATGTTACCATAGTTCATTAGTAAGTAATTTTAGTTTTAGTTTTATTTATTTGTCCAAGGACCAGTAAATACAAAGAATTTGCGTACTGGTATAAGACACGTCATATAAAAAAATCAAACCATCACATTATCACAACATTAACAAATCACATTATCACAAAAGCCAAAAAATTATGATCATGAAAAAATCAGAAAAATTATCAAAACGATAAATAATCATTTATGCTAAAAAACATATTCCCAAGCAAGAAGTCCTTCAGCTGAAATTTAAATTTGGGAACAGACGTAATATTTTTAAAATAAACAGGCAATTTGTTGTAGAGGATAAGGCCCATATTCCTCGGCCCTTTGAACGTAGACTTAGTGCGGGTGAATGAGACGTGAAGATTTTTTGCATTGCGAGTGCTGTGGTTGTGTATATCAGAATTTGTAGCACAATTGGAAAGATTATTTTTTGTAAATATAATAACGGTAAAGATATAAATACAAGGTAAAGGTAACAAATTAAGATCCCTAAAAAGAGGAAGACTTGGGGCATCGTACTTAGAATTAGTCATCAAACGAACAATTTTCTTTTGTAATTTAAAAATAGAAATTGCTTGAGGAGAAGAGCCTCAGAAAAGTATAGTTTGCACAATGTGTGAATAACATAAACCATAATACAGAGAAGTGAGGACATTTATGGATACAGTGTGACGAATATTCCGAATAAGAAAAGTGACAGAATTAAGCTTTTTTAAAAGCATATCTATATGAGAGTCACAATAGAGATGGGAATTTAAAAATAGGCCTAGAAATTTAGTTGACTCTACCTGAGGCAAAATTTGATCGTCAAATGGAATATTTATTACTTGGGTTGGAGTGTTTTTGTGAATAAACTGTATAACTTGTGACTTTTCGACATTAATTTTAAGAAAATTTTGCGTGGCCCACGAATGAATTCCTTGGGTAACAAGAGTACAACTTGTAAGAAGGTCGTGAATAGAAGCTGCAGAAATAATAACATTGGTATCATCAGCAAATAAAATAGGATGACTGCCTGGAATACCTTGTAGAACACCGGGTAGATCATTAATGTAAATGAGAAACAAAATGGGGCCAAGAACGGACCCCTGGGGGACACCTTGGTGAATTATTTTAGGGGAAGATTTATAATTAGTGCCATCTTTATTAATAATGACATGCTGAGTTCTATCTTGGATATAGGACAACAACCAATTTTTTGAAGAACCCCTAACACCAGCTAAGTCTAATTTTTCTGAGAGCAAACTATGGTTAACAAGGTCAAATGCTTTAGTAAGATCGAATAATAGAACACAAATAAACAGTTTTTCATCAAGACCAATATGCAGGTGATTAATAACTTCATAAATAGCAGATAAAGTTGACTTGTTTTTGCGAAAACCATGTTGATGCGGGGACAAAAAACCAATAGATTCAAGATAGGAAACCAGGCGCCTATGGTAAGCTTTTTCTAGTATTTTAGAAAACTGAACTTGGATGGCAATAGGGCGATATGAATTGAAATCATGGGGGCTACCTTTTTTCTTATACAAAGGAATAACTTTAGAAGTTTTTAATACTGAAGGAAAAATGCCTTCAACAAAGGAGGCATTTATAAGATGCAGTAAAGGATCCTTAATAAGGTTGAAACAAAGTCTAATGACAAGATTAGGTATTTCATCTATGCCTGCACTGAATTTATTTCCACAACTATCAATTATAGTTTTAAGTTCGTTTTCACTGCAGGGAGAGAGAAATAATGATGAAGCAGAATGCATTAAGACATCCCTATGATTAATAAAATTAGTAGGTTGGTTGATAGAAGGTAAAGATGTAAAATAATTATTAAATTATGTCGCTAATATATCAGGAGAATCTGTATGATAATGTGATGGGGCAACATTCAATTTTTTAGTTTCATTAATAATCTTCCATATTTCACGAGATTTATTAGAACACTTTAATAATCTATCATTGTTATAGGATCGTTTGGAAGAATTAAGAAGTAATCAATAGGATTTTTTGAGAGATTTATATTCTAGCTCCAGATCTTTATGGTTAGGAGATTTACTCTGAATAAAAAGGTCCTTAATAGTAACGGAAAGTGCACGGATCTCATTTGTAATCCACTTCTTCTTAGTGTCTTTTCTTATCGACTTTTTCAAGAAGATAGGAAATGCAGCATTAAAATAAAAAAGGAACTTATCATAAAATGCTGAAAATATTGTATCAAAATGGGAATCTACATTAACATCAGACCATGTCTCAGTTTCTAACAAATTAAGAAAATGTGCAATATTAAGATCAGAATAAGATCTTGTCATATGTTGAAGGGATCTAGGACTGGTTTTAACCGAAAAATAGGTCATAACAGGGTAATGATCAGATATCTCTGAAACAATCACTTCGGAATTCGTGTCATAAACATCCATATTTGAAATTGTGATATCTAGTAAAGAAGATGAATGCTGTGTAACACGGGTGGCATCAACATTACATACTTTTAAGTTGTAGGACCTGAGTAAGTTTAAAAGAGAGTTCTGATTACTGTCAGATAGAAGTAGGTTACAATTAAAATCACCGGACAATATTAGCAGTGCTTGAGGATACTGGTTAAATACAAATTCAAGTAGAATATCTAAATTTTGTAAAAACAAATAAAAATCCCCCTTAGTTTCCTTTTACTTATTAGTACTTTCCATTCACTCATTTGTGCTAAAAAGTGTCAATTTGTGTAATGTGAATTTTGTTCCATTTGCTACCTGTACTATACACATCAAAACAGATCTTTCCCTTGGTTCATATGTGCTTATGTGCTCTAACTGATGGCACTCATTATGGTGAAAAATTTTGGAAAAGATTTCTGAGATAATTATAATTCTTTCAACAAAACCCATTATTTATCCATCATAATAATTGTAATGAGATTTAGTGATGTGTTCAGGTTTCTATGATTCGATCATACATTATCAACTCCATAGACTCTAGATCTGAGCGAATCCATCCAAAAAGTATTTGATCGAAAGTTGTTTGGGTGGATTATGTGCTACATCATGGTCAACTGTCATTATTCAGAATCTCACCTCGGAATTTTATCATCTTGATGTTTTTTTGCTACACAAGTGTTGATAATTTGCTTGAATATACATTCCATCATATGTGTATTTTTAAGCAGAGATTTTGGGTTATTAATCACGCAAACTTTCACTCAAAATTCGATGCACCTCCCAAAGCGTAATTTTCAAGGCAGACACGTGTGCCACATTCCAATATGCTTTCTGTTGATATTATGTGTTCAAAAGGCCAAAAACTTTTCTTTTTGTCTTTGAAAACCGTAGCTTTGAGCTGGAGAAAAGTATACACCTAATCTAGAACGCCTTGTCAAACATCGCTTTTCTTACACCACAGAATTTTTTAAATTTTCTCTCAACCATTTTTGTTGCTCCATCGTGCCATGGTCATCTTTTAGTATTCTTAATTTAAGAAATAATATCATTGTGGAACTGAAATTGTTGCTCAATTTTTTTATTTTGAAAAGAAAAATTATCATATTTTAATTTGAGGGAAAAACTAGTCATAAATTTAGAAGAAATTAAAAATGGATTAGGATTTATTAAGGACTCCGGTTTGGTATTTGAGATTCAATATAAAAAAAGAGATTTTGGATTCGTATTTGATGAATTTTTGATTAGACCCATAACTAAATGAGATAATTTCTCAAAATTTTCTCATTTTACTGGGATTACGACCAATCTCATTCTTTGTGTTGGAAGCATATTGGTGCAGTTTATTATAATAGCCACTGGAAGGTTGTGCTTATTTGTCTCCACCTGATAAATTGTACATTAGTCTGCAGTGAGTGACTAGAAAGTACCCTTTATCTAGAGTGAATAAATATGGCAAGATATGTTATCTGAGAAATATTTCCTTTTTCCAGTGTCACCCTATCTGAAAACTATATCAATGGTGGGCAGTACGAAACTGGTTCATCTCCTGGAAGCCTTTGCAACTCCATGGTTCCTATTCTCATCTCCGTCTCATCATCATCTCCTTTTCTTCCTGCTTGAAATATTTAACAATATAATTCAGTACCAGTTTGATGGTAAGTACATTTTTAATAGTAATTCTGCGCCACTGTACAGTACTGGACAAAATTAAAGTGACACTTTGTGGTGTACAAATGGCCCCTGTACTATAAACCTTCCTTATTGTCAAAACATACTAGATTTAGTCTGGAATTGGTGTCTCTCTAATAAACTGATGTTAAATAGTGCAAAAACTCAAGTAATGTTATTTAATCAATAGTATAGCAATGAGTGTGGCACTTTAACAGTAAACAATAGCACATAAAGTTTAACAAAAAGTAGTAGATTCTTAGGATTACAAATTGAAAATACTGGGAATTGGTCCTTGCATGGGTCAGAATTGTGTTAAAAATATTCCCGAGTCTTAAGACTGTTTTACATGGTACATTTATTTGTACAATCTATCGTGCGAACGCATGTATAGTCAAGTGTGCAAGAAAATATTGTACGAATGACTGAATCAGACTGAATGTAGCTTTACACGATGAGTGCAAACGCACAATTTTCTGTGCAATTTAGCTGTAGAAATCAATCGGAATTCATGAGTGTTTTGTTTATCATGTTTATGTTTCACTCATGAATATATGTTTCACTCATGTATTTGACACCTTGAAAAGCTGATCACCTGAAATTCGGAACCTCTACCATCTGCCTACTGATTACTCTCCCGGTTTAGACAAATCTCTTTTGGACTCTTCTCTCTGGCTTTATATTAGACCTTTGCATCGTTTCGTTTTTTCTCTTCTGAATTTTAGTGCTACAACTCATTGACGTTTCTCGCCGGATCTCCACTCTTGATAGACTAATTTTGTAGGTTTAATTTGTGTGTGTGACAAAGTGTTATCATCAAGTGGTATAGCGGAACACGGGACATGTTTCTTTAGTCCCTCCGAATTTCCCTCCCTTGTATTTGTACCAGTATTTAGTGTCTTTTTTTACGATTTATATTTTACTTGCTAACCAACAGAAATAAAATGATTAATATTATATCACGCGGGATATCAAGAACTCTACTGGAAGGCGCAACCAATCATAATTTTGGGGGAAAAGGACACAAACCCAAAGATTGCGATTAAACTGAAGGACCAGAACACCAAATAACATGACGAAATGACGATGTAAATATTTTAGCAACTTTGAGTTAACTCTTCTCAGGTTCTCCACTGGTTCAAACTATTCATAATTGCTGACTTAATTAATTCTTGCCTTGATAATGAGTGACGAGTCATCTCTCGAAACGTCGACAATTATGTATAGTTTAAACCGGTGGAGAACCTGAGAAGAGTTTACTCATTAAAGATTATATACACAGGATAATAGTTACTCAATTATTCGACGGGAAAGTGTTAATTCTTTTTATAAACAACTTTATTTTCAATCGTAACACAGGCACCACAGTTTTTGCCATATCCGCGTCATCTGTTGAATAAAACCGGATCGAAATTGTATGACTATCTGAATGGAATGAGAACAGATTCTATTTTCCGTTCAGTCATTCATACATTTGCACAAGCGTTCACTCAATTTGTCGTTTTACACGGGACAATTTCCTGATACATGCGTACGCACAATAGATTATACAAAAAAATGTACTGTGTAAAATGGCCTTTATATAGTGTGAGGTTCCTTAAAGAATCCTTATCCCATATGGCGTTGATGTCAATTTACCATTGCAATTCATTAGTAGTGTAGCATATGGCATTATATATTTGGGGATCAACTGTGACCCTATTGGACAAAATATTCAAGATACAAAAAAAGGCTGAAAGATGTATCATGGGGAAGTCTAATACTTGTTCATGCAGACCTTTATTTAACCAATTAAATTTGCTAACAGTGCCTTGTATATATATGTACCAACTACATGTTCTGGTTAAGGAGAATCTTCATGGCTTGCATGTTAATAGTGATGTACATAACCATCTAACAAGATCTCATTACAATATTCACGTTACCTTGCACAAAAAATGCCTAACATCAAAAAGCTCAATGGCTATGGGAACAAAAATGTTCAATTTACTGCCAGCTGGTATTAATTCAATCAACTGCATGAGAGAATATAAACTTTCTTTAAAAAAATTAGTAATACAAAATTGTTGTTACAATGTGGATGAATTTTTAAACGAAAAAAGATTATTCAAACCACTGTAATTATTTTTTTGTGTGTTACATGTCATATCTATGTAGTATTAACTCATATGATCCTTGGACAATAAACTAATTAAGTAACTAACATGCCAACAGGGCACCTGATACTTATTTAAGTAATCCAAGAGAGCAGCCGGAGACCCCTTACTTCCAGTATTCCTTCTCAGCACGAACTCAGGAAGTTTGACACATAAAAAATTATGCTTGAAAACGTTTTAACAGAGGCCATCCAAAATTGTGGCGTTAATATCTCCAGAACTACAACTTTACATTGTATCTTTTATATAATTCCAGCCAGTGGTAACTTTTGCTGTACCCAAATAATATAATGTTTTTTTTGTGTTACTGTGAAAATAGCATTAAGGTCTTAGCCATTAGCTGTTAATGATTTGGAAGCACTACTGAAATTTGTATTTAAAATTCTTGATGAAAGATCATAGGCTTTCCTGGCGTATAGCGATGTTGGGGGTTGTTTGGGTCTCCATCCGGATCAAACTCTCCATTTCTCCCAATGTTTCGATGAACGAGTTTTTATTTGTTACATTGTTAAGTTCTTGTTTGAATGGTTACCAAAGTGAAAGTACATAAAGCCATTACCCTGGTTATTGCAAACTCTTACTGGAAGAAGAGACTGGGAAGAAGTTAGAAAACTTGGGTGGACAATTTCAGTGAGGATGCTATCAGAAGATGCATACAGACTGTTCCTAGCTACTTAAGTTTCTCTTACGTAAATCCGGACTTACATAATGCATGCTTATGAGCAATTTGTTTACAGACAATGCTCACCTTAACCTCAGAGGTTCTAGTGCAGAACAAGTGACGCTATATTTTCGTACCTTTTCTTGGATGGTGCCAATTGTTCAACCTAAGGAAGAAAATAGAGGGCTTTTTCGGTGGCGTAGCCAGGGGGGGCGAATTCCTCCCCCCCCTGCGTTCTGGCGCCAATAAGTCTGTGAATGCTTCCACTCATAAGTCTCAAATACGTATAAATAAATGTGTATAATACGTAGTCCACTGTCATAATTTGTACAAATCCATCTGCCTATTCCATGACCAAAATTTGTAAAGTTTAGTAAACTAGTTAATTTATAAGTCGGATCCCCCTAAAATTTTTCCAGCCCCCCTAGACCCAAAACCTGGCTACGCCACTGGGCCTATTTCGAAACTCACAACAATGGAATTATGAGACAGATGTTGAAATTATTTCGACCACAATGAGATTTATTGCATTGAAGGCTATACAGTGTGTTCATGCATGAGTGTTAACATACATTAATATTATGTATTTTATTTGTCCCTATGTAGGAAATTCAAATTTGGTGTACACAATAATTCGGAAGAGGCAAGTATTTCATGCACTGGCTAGTCTGCCCTCAGATCCTGCGTCAATATCTCGGTCTATGACTCGAAGCAATACAATGTCAAGATCTAGTAGTAGTACAAATGTGGCAACCAGTCTTCCTGTACCACATTCGAGTAGTGCTCCAGTTACCCACCCGAAGAAACAGCACTCACCAACTTCTCCAGCAACTACTCCCACCTTGTGAGTTTAATTGTACATTCAAAACATTCATAGTGTTTCCTTATCTTTGCTATGGGTCATATTATCCTTTCAAATTTTTGTTTTCATCTTTTTTTGAAAGGGAGGTTTTCAGAGTAATAAAATTTCTTGGGAGGATTTCACTTTGATTTCCTATGTTTTTTAAATCCCAATTAAGTATGTAAATATGTAGATTCCATCGAATGAAGTACGTATTATATTGTGAGTGTAAAGTATTAGAATGTTAAATTAGTAGAAAGATTGTCTTATTCTAGTCTCTTTGGTTAATCCATGTATCTTCCAATATTGAATCATTTAATGTTTTATGTCTGCCCTATGATATAGCATTTCTTAATATCAAAATGCATTCAATTATCTGTTGACAACATGAAATAATTAGCTCGTAACTTATAGATAATGAACTAAAGAAGCTTTTCTCAATCATTATTGAATATTTCTGTATCGTTTAGGCATCCTATTCTCATGAATTCATAAAGAACCATGCCTAATATATTATCTGACTCATATGTTCCTGTCTTAGAGCCAGTCAGTTATAATCATCTATTGTGACTTAGATAACTTTATCCTTGATTGGAAAATTGAGATATGTATTTTACTGGCCATTCTGTGTAACTCTAAGAGTTTTTAAATACAGATTTGTGACAGACTGAAAACAGCTTCATTTTATGTATTCTTTGCTGTAAAATAATTTTATTACTGCTGTTTTAGGGATGGGGAAGCTGTTCCTCTTCCCCAGGTTGGTGAAGATGTGGAAGAACGCAACGTCGACGAGAGTATGGAAGGTTCAATTCCAGCTGTGCCAGCCGAACCGGGCACATTAAAAGCAACACTTGCAGACACACCAGGTATAACTAACATCATGTGTTAATCCATAAAAATCTTGTTGGTCAATATTCTGTCCAGTTTTAGTCCGATAAATCTTGTTGCTTTATGTTCATATCAACATTTACAATAATCATATAAGCCGTTATGAATCTAAAGATTGGTTTGATGTTTCTCAACTGCGTTCTATTTTTAGCCTATCACTTCAATCCTTCACAATTCCTTATTGGAGTATTCCACTATTATTTTTATTCACAACCCTCATGGTTTTTTTTACACTATCCTATCCTTGGAGTGTTTGGTAATTCCTCCCATTATTCCCTCCTCAAGTGTTTTCAGGATGTTGTTATCTCTGATAATGTGCCCAGCAAGTTTGTCTCTGGTGCTTTACATGGACTCTTCCCCTGAAATGAGCCATCTGCCCTACTGCCACCATGTTTTTCTGCTGCTATAGTAGGCTTCCCATTCCATAGGCCCATGGTTTGGACCCTGGGTGGAACATTAATTGTTCAGGGGAATCGTGATCCCCACTCAGATGCTGTTTGGAGAGAATTTTAAGTTGTCTTCATGCGTCAAATATAGCATTGAAACCCTAGTTGCCTCTTGTTAAGAGTAGGCTAATGCCGATGCCAAATTTATTTCTAATCTTCCTCCATGCCACAAATAATCCTTCCCTTACCAACATACCCTGAAAGGGGCTAATGACCTCGGTTGTTGGTCACATTTGCAAGTAGCCAGCCAACTTCATCCTCAGAGAATAATTCTACCAACTTAATTGCCCATTTCTTCTGACTACTGTCGCTAGATGTTGTGGAAAATAGCTTAGCTCCTGCGTTGTTTGAGTCAATGTGTGTTGCTCTATAAATATCACTCAAAGAAGGATATGATCAAGATATCAAACAATGTTGCGTATGTAAAACTCTAAATTTAGATGAGTGATTTGCTTTCTCCAAAGTAAAATTAGCTCTTTCATTAGGCATCATGATAGGCAAATTTTATCACAGATTTAAGTTATGTGCGTGCAGACCATCATTAAATACAGTGGAAGCTGTGTTTAGCGAGGGCTCTCGGGACCTGAAAAATCACTCGCTAAATGGAGCTCTCGTTAATACCAAAATGATTAAATAATCATTTCACAGCCGATTCCTACAAATTTAATGCTTATTTAGCCATTTTTGTGGGAATTTTTGGTGAGTGGCGATAACATTCTAATGAGATAGCTATTAAAAATCATGTTTTTGAACACTTCCATTCCTTATGATCGCATTCACTTTCAATTACATCAAATTCCATGTTAGATGTCATGCACTTGAATATAAAACGTCGAATTTTGACACTTCGTGACATGTGTACTGTACTGCGCATTGCTATAAATTGTTATTGTCCCGATGTTTGGGTGCGTTGCGGCAGCAAGTAATGGCAATGCAACGGACTATATGCGACATACACTTCAAAAACGAGAAAATATTTCATTCCTCCTACCTCTCTAAAAAGTGAATAAAAACGGATAAATGGTTCGGAGCAAGTTTTATTCATTAAAATTTGCAAAAATGCTAGATAACTACATGACCAAGATATTACCTTCGGCAATTTAGCACCACGCAAACAGAGGGCTGCTATCTTCTCCGGTTAAAAGGTGGAAATAAAGGAGAGTATACTTCAACACCTGTAAGATCGCCTCAGAAAACAGCTGACTTTGGCTTGTCGGAATCATAAGAGCCCATATCACCAGCATTTACGATTATTAAAGCATATAATAGTTATTCATTGTCCTTGGCAGTAATAATTCTGCGTGGAATACTATCTGGAAACATAATTGTTACAAGCAAGTCCAAACATACAGTTGTAAGTTCCGAAAATTCCAAAATGAATTCCATCAAGATACGTGTAATATCTTCTACCGTACTTCCATCTAGTGGCAGCATCGGGAACTTGTTGATAGTGAATACCGTGATTAATACTGACTACGCTCCCTGCTGCGAGATAAACGTATGATTTTTAGTACATACCTTTCGTGCACATCGAAACGAATCATCTTTGACCTTTTTTCATTATATATACTCTTTGAAACAATTACAAAATATAATAGAATAGGTAGACTACTTAAAATACAGGCCATCAAGTTGTTTAAACAACTTGATTACCCCTTGATCCAAGGACTGCAGAACACTCGTCATGTTAGGCGGCAATAAGATGATTTTCACATTTCTAAGTTCAATTTGTGGATGGGAAGGGCAATTGTCAATGAACAATACTACTTTTCTATTTTTCCCGCCAATCCTAGCATCGAACGCGCGTAACCATTGCGAGAATAAATTTGATGTCATCCAAGCATTTTTATTCGATTCGTATGTGCACGGTAATGTTTTAATTCCCTTGAAGCATCGAGGATGAGCGGATTTCGCCACTACAAATGGTTTTACCTTGTCAGAGCCATCCATAATCGCAAACAAAAGAACAGTCAACCGCTCTTTACTTTTTTTCACTCCTCTGCAAGGGTCCACTCGAGTGGCTAGAGTTTTGTCTGGAAGGAGGTTATAGAATAGACCTGTCTCGTCCACATTGTAAATATCACATGGGCTGTAATTCTTCATATAACTTTGTAGGACAGGAGTCCAGCCCTCCACAGCACTTACATCGACACTCGCGGAAACCCCGGATAAATTATGAAGATATATTCCCTTCCTGTGCTTAAAGCCAGCAAACCAGCCAATGGAACATTTACAATTGTGCTTACTTAGGCCACTTATCGGAATGCCGGCTGCTCTCTGCTGGCAAAACCATGAGAAAAGGGCAGATTCTAACTGCAGATGTTCCCCTGCTCGCAAATATTTCTGGCTACTTGGTCATCCTTCTTGAAGCACTGCCGCACGAATTTTCTCCTTATTCTTCAAAATAGTGAATAAGGTCGAGGAAGATATGCCCAATCGCCTCCCAATCACGCTTTTGGACCCCTTGACGCTTTCGCATTCATTAATAATTTGTAATTTAGTTTTCAGATCCAACGACTTTCGTTTCCCAGCCATGATGTTGCAATAGTCGCACTGAACTTAAACAAAAAGCGGGAGCGCGGGAGAATGACAAAAGAACAATGAAATGCATGAACTTACGAGAAAATAAATAGTGCGCATACGGGCATGCCGTGAATGTCCGAAATGAACATTTGACCGTCAAATTGTTCGGAAAAAAAAACTGCTAGCCATATAAATCCAATGACAGAAGATATGAGCACAAGTTTTTGCATGTTTGCCGAGATTGAAGGAGACATTTACCGCTCGTAATAGTAAACACTCCAGTGGAGGCTGGTTGTTGTCCTCGTTAATACCAATTTATTTTACATGCAAATCATAGGGTTTTAAATTGTTCTTTGGCCAACCCTCGCAAATTAGAGATTCTCGTTGTATGCCCCACACGTTATATGGAGCTTCTACTGTATAACACAAAAAGCATAGTACAGTCCTCGCGAAAGCTTATGGCGTTGTGCAGTAGACGATTTTGGGACCGGAAGGGTCTATTTACTAAAAACCGGTTGCCGCGGGTGGGAGGGTAGCACCGGCGGGCTAATGTTTACGATTTTCGTTGCCAACATTGAAATTTGTCATATGCTTTCAATGAATTTGAATGCCCCCAGCAGTGGGTGATGGAGTGGGCGTCGTCCCTTTGTACCTGAGCACGCGCCAGGGGGTCACAACCTGAGGATCTCAGGCCGATGACTCGGAAGTGGACTTATAGTTGCAACAAGTACTATCCTTTTTCTAAAATATTATGCGAAAACAAATATCACATTCGTATTACTTGTGATTTTTGTTTTTTTAATAAATTACAGAAATTATCCTATTTATTTTTGCATGAAAGGTGTATGTTCCCTCTGTCTCTCTAGAATATATATTCTTATATTTCCACTCTTTTGTGTTCTCAATGTCCCATTTATTCATCGAATATACATGTGCATAGTGCCAATTTATTAAATTATCCCTTCAAGTACTTTTATTTTTCTTATTTCAGTGACTGAAATTATAGTCTAGTGGCATTCAAAGTCCGATTCCATTCATTGCATTAGCTAAGAAAAAGAAGAATACAGAATGCACTGTTATTTTGTAAATTTATGGTGTATGTCTCAAATCTGGATTACAGAATTTCACGCGGCTGAAAATTTTAGCAACGTTACTGAAAATCAACTGAATTGTGCGAAGTTTGGTGTCTACTTATTCAGTGGAATCACAACTATATTTGTTATTTTTTATTAATATATAAATTGAATAATTGGTAATGCATTTAAAGTAATTGAAATACCCAGCTGTGAGTCATCGTGTAAGACCCTCTCCATTCCACAGCCCCAGCCACGGAGCGGAGGTAAGGTGGGGAAGGGTCGACTACCTGCTCCGCGCTTCACGACCAGTCGAATTGTCCAATACAGCTCAGAATTACATTTCTACACTGAGATACTATGTTGGCCATTCTGCCTGCCACATGTTCACTTTCCCCTTCGTTCCTTTCCTTTACCCTTCCCTCACATTGCACCCCCTCTATTCTGCACATATAAAGGCCGTAAGCTTTTGCGAGAACTGTACCTTTTTTGAAAACCATAATACTCATAATTGAAATATTTCCAAATTAATTGGTTAACGTAGCTATGGCTATATGTACATATGAGTAAGGGGTGGTTTTATTCTGAAGGTATTATTTTTGATAGACACCACGTGTTTCACCTAATAATCAGCCCTCTTCAGGGAATAATGAAGACAGACGATTCCTGGATGAAATATTTGTGGTGGGAGCATGATGGCAGGGGAGTATGGGAGAGGATTAACCCTCAAACCTAGAGCTGTCTTCCCATGGAAAGCACTTTTGAGGAGGTCTAACTGTGACACACCATGAATCATCTCTAGGTAAAGGTGAGCTTTCGTCCCGCCAGCGTTTTCGCGAATTTCACCCACTTACAATAGAGATATCGGAACCAAATTCACATCACTTATAAAGCAAACCTTGCGCATTTGTAAAATACTTTCAACACAACAATGCATCAACTACTTTAGGAATGGGAAACTTTCAAACCTGATAAGTGCGTTTTTTCCTCTCCGCCATCTTGTGAAAAAATGCCGTTTCCTCTCATCCACTGTACGTGGCGCAGCGATCGAGCAGTTGGTTCTCTAGCATATGCACACCTCACCTACACTATTTCTTCCCGCCTTCCACTCAAACTCGCACCGCAACAGCCATTTACTACAATGCAATTCCATTCATTCCACCGCAGTAAACATTGCACATTTCACTTCAAATGAAGGATTTACACTTCCTTTTCACTCGCATTCATTCCACTGCACTAATAACATTTCACGTATCACTTTAAATGGAGGATTGCGAGTTCCCGCAGCGAAAAAACACCCGTGCCTTTCGAGGAATTCCAAGTCTGACTCAGGCGAAACGAAAGTCTGGATCGCAGACATTGGTGTGTGCGTACACGATTGACAACTCATGGCGACCGTACACCACACATGCAAGAAAATGATTAACGCCAACAAGCTTCTCAACTCTCGTTGGCGAATGAATACCGGTTGACTTTTCAACAATCAACTTCCAATTATTGACAGTTAATTTCCCCCTTCCACACTACCCGAGAGAACTGCGTCAACAATACTATTTACTTAGCCTCTAACAAAAGCCCACTTATAATAACCTTGTCATCTGACGAATTTTATACCAGACACAATACGCAGAATAACAATTTAGCCTTCTACCAATGCCCACGAATTTTTACCAATAAGCGTGAGGGATTCCATTCTTAAAATAATACGCAGAATAACATTTTAGCCTTCTACTAATGCCCACGAATAATCACCAATGAACGAGAGGGATTCTATTCTTAAAATAATACGCAGAATAACATTTTAGCCTTCTATCTATGCGCACCGAAAATCACCAATAAGCGTGAGGGATTCTATTCATAAAATAATACGCAGAATAACATTTTAGCCTTCTACCAATGCCCACCATTAATCACCAATGAGCGAGAGGGATTCTATTCTTAAAATAATACGCCCCCCAAGTGTATTGGAGGGGTGGGTTCAGGGCAAAGGAATGGAAGGGAAATTCGTTTTTCGGTTTAACAAAAGACGGAAATTCAGTACAAATCAGCATTTTGAAATTTCCTCCACTCCCAGAAATGCCCATTTCCACTTTACCATTCCCGCGAAAACTCCGTTTTTCGCTGTATTAATTCACGAAAATGCGTTTTTCACTTTTGAAAATGCCCAAATCGGGCCCGCGTACCGTCCCACCCCAGCACCCCTGTTTCACTCCATAGACCCGTAAGCTTGTTGGGGGGGTGGGGTAAAGGAATATAGTAGAAGTGAAATTAGTCTTATCCCTCTACCGGTTGTTCGTGAAAACCTCCAAACATGGCGTCGAAAACGGTCAAAAAAAGTCGAAAAATTGGTCATTTTCAAACGTCTATATCTCAAAAACTACTGGTCACACGGGTATGGTTCCCACATTTTTACAAATGCGCAACCTTCCTCTACTCATAGATATCACATTCAATATCGTAAGTTTCCTAGGTTTTCCAAACAAAAATGTTGACCGTGCGGGACGAAAGCTCACCTTTACCCATCTCTATACTATATCAATTCAATCCTATGAAAAATACCGCAGTCATACCCAAGGGAGACTCAAAGCCATGACCTCCAGGATGGCTGGACACTTTGAGTGTATGTATATGCAACAGAGGGCCCATGCGCTTTCCTTGCGATGTATTATCTGTGGGGCCTGAACAAGCTGAGGCATGTGAAATCAGAAATGGTAACCCATTGAGGTGTTTACACGGTGGAGCCTAGATACTGCATTTTTTCTGATAGCTTTCATCCCAAGCTAGTTTCATACACCTAAGGGATAAATGATAGTGAATTCATCAGACTTTCCCTGCTGACTGCATCTCTATCGTATGCATGCTCTATGGCTGGACATCATGTTCCCATCACCATTACCATGGCAGTCATGGCAAATGCCATCACCATGGTTACCTCATTTAATCAATTTTAACCTTGAGGAACTTGCGCTCAGCCTGCTGGGCTCATCGTGTGTGTATATCCGTAATATTTTCTGATGACTGATCACAATGACATTGAGAGTCTCTTTGCCTTTTCCTTGCTGTTTTAGTTGCTTTGTATTTACGATGTACCTCATTCACTTATTCACCAGGCCGGAATAGCATATTTTGTTTCATGAGTGTGCCCTGCGAGCCTCTCAGGCTCGAAGCAAGCGCTAGCATACCATTTTAGATTTGCTTTCTTTGTATTCTCTTATTGGGTTTGTAGACACATTATATGTCATTTTTGCTAGTTTGAAAGACCTTTGCTTCTCCTGCAACTCTCTGCAAGTATTCTAGGGAAATTATCATTCAGATCGGAGGTTGTTTAGGAGTCAGAGGTGAGAATTTCAACATAGTATGAGTTTCTATCCGAAAAGCATAAGTATAATTTCATCTAAAATACTCGTAATGCTTGTAATAAAAAGAAAAGTGTCATTGTTTTATGTATTTCACAGTCATTCTTGCTAAGTTTTACTTCAAAGTTAACTTATTTCAATGTGTTACTTAAAGAGTATTTAGGTGTTGCTCAACCTTCAGTTAAGGCAAAGAAAATGAAGTATGATCCAAATAAGCCTTCAGATGTCGAGGAGATAACGTGGCTACTTACTCAATGGTAGAACAAGCAAGAGCTAATTACCAAAAAATCAGTGTGGAAAATTGAGCTTATTTTCTTTCCACAAGGATTCCAATTTCATGTCACATATTCCATGAATAGAATAAGAATGTTGTTTTGTCATTGTGCATCATGACGAAAATTTGATGTAAATACAGAAGAAGAAAGAAAGGCTGAAATGATAACTTTTTATAACATGATAATATTGGAAGTGGATATGCTGGATCAGTTATGTACAAAATTTAAAGAAGTACAAGATGTTGGCCGATGAGGATTTTGTGCACAATGCTGAATATTGCTGGAGAAAATTCCAACATTGTATACCTATCCAGAATTGAAAAATAGGCAGTCATTTCTGAGGTAATTGTTGGTTATACATATGTACTTGTTGCTGAATATGTCAAGAGAAGAGGAGGCAGAAGAATGATACCAAAACATTTAGGGGAAGGAATCAGATGGGCTGGTAAGAGAACGATAACGAGGTGAGAATAGAAGTCCCCAAAAATGCAGATGAGTGTGGGTCAAGAAAAAAAAGGGTCACTGTCACTTCGTCCCTCAGGATACGAGATAACCAATGAGAGATATTGGTATCCTTGCGATAGAATGAACCCGACAAATGTTGGCAAGAAAGGAAAGCAAAAATACTTCTAGTCTCACTGAATTTTTCCCCGAGCATATCTGTTGGTAGTTTACCGATAATTGAAAGACACCTGTGGTGGGTGGGACGTGCAAAAGCTGTCCCTTTGCAAATGTTCAGAAGGAGTGGGGCTAGGGAATTTTTCCGATGGGTAAGGAACAGGAAAGGGTATTTCGTACCTAGGTGCAAAATCTGTTCCTTAGCCATTTAGGTGGTCGGTGCATTTCTTTTGTAGTTTCCATTCGAGATGGAGACAACCTTCCAGCAGTTGGTATGCACTCTTCCAAAATTTAGTATTTTCCTTAAGTTCGGAAGGAGTGGGGCTAGGGAATTTCGCCGATCGGTTAGTCGGATGTTTGTCAGTATATATCTATCATTTTCTTTCGAGAGGGAGTGAACCTTGCGATGGGTGGTAAGCACTCATGCAGAAGCTGCCCCTTAGCATACGTTCAGAAGGAGTCAGGCTAGGGAATTTTGCTGATGGGTAAGGAACAGATTTCGCACCTAGGTGTGAAATATTTTCCATTTCGTCAGTGTTTCTTTCATTTCCTTTTGAGATGGAGAGAACAGTCTTTTCTCTAGTGTTGGAGTATTCACACCACATTGCATTCAATCTTTCATTTGCAAATCGCAGTCAATCTTTTTAGCTGTTGTTGCGGAAGAACTGCATATTTGAATTTCGTTGTTTTTGTTGAAGTCCATCTTAAATCCAGCTATGGAATACAGAGAGGAGTCAGATGTGTCCTATAGTGATCAGGAGGACTTGAACATTGAAGACTCCAGTTTGGAATCAAGTGTTTCAGAATATTCGAGTGATGACTCCGGAGAAGAGGCAGAATCTTTGCAAGAAGGAGAATGGTGCTAATTATCTTCAACTGATCTTCCTCCTGCACCAACTAGGTTTGCATTTGGAGGTATGTCGTCGATGAACTTTCAGCTTAAGCCTAATTGCGGTGCTATAAAATATTTTGAGCTGTTCTTCGATGATGGTCTCATTGACTTCGTAACTGATGAGACCAATCGTTATGCAAGTGACTCTCTGCGAGATGAAGTGGGCCCAAGCAGTGCTAGGGAAAGTCAGTGACGTGCTGTTTCAGGGTCAGAAATTCATGTATTTTTGGCTCTTGTGACGCTGCAAAGTATTGTGCGGAAGCAAGATACAGAGTTTTATTAGTCGACTCGGCCAATACTTGACTCGCTTTTTCGGCTGGACAATGTCTTACCAAAGGTTTGGGGAAATAAGACAATAGCTCCATTTCTTAGATAATTCTGTTTATGATCCAGAAAAATCCATATCCAAAATTGAACAAAATATGGCCCATTTTTCAAATATTGGAGGAGAAATTCAAGGCATTGTACACATCTGAGAGAGATGTTAGCATTGACAAAAGTCTGTTGCTCTATAAGGGAAGGTTAGGGTGGCGACAGTTTATTCCACTAAAAAGGGCTAGGTTAGGAATGAAAATGTTTATTTTGTGTGAATCCAGAAGTGGTTACATCTGGTTGAGCATGATTTACACAGGTAAAGGGACTCTAATGGTCAGCGAGTTCGACCAATTGCCCATGTCCTCACAAGTAGTGATGACGTTGATGAAGCCATTACTAGACCGTGGGTACTGCTTGACGACTGATAATTTTTATTCATCGCTGGAATTAGCAGAGTTGCTGGTTTCCCAATCGACGGACACGTACGGCACCTTGAGGAAAAATCGAAGGGGAGTACCAGCATTCTTCAAAAAATAAACTGAAGAAGGGAGAAGTGGTGGCCTTCTCAAAAGGCAAAGTGATGGTGCTCCAGTGGAGGGACAAAGAAGAGGTTACGGTGCTTTCCACGGTGCATAACATCACCATGAATAACGTGGAAAAAAGGGGAAAAACATCAAGAAAGGCAAGGGTCGTGGTTGATTATAATCACACGATGGGGGGAGTGAACAGAGTAGACCAGGATCTGGCTGATTACCCAATCATACCGCAAGCGAGGAAAAAAACATAAAAAAATATTTTTCTACCATATGAAAATAGCATTGTGGAACACATTTGTGCTTTATCGCAAGGCCAGTGGCACTAAAGTGTATTTCGACTTTCATCTCGAACTGATAGAAAAAATGATCGGAAAGTGCCTTGAAGACGTAGTGTCCCCAAGAGTGGGTAGGCCACCCGCAGTACCCCACCCTCACCGACTCACTGAGAGGCATTTTCCTGGCATAATTCCTCCTAGTGAAAAAAAGGCTAACCCAACGAAGCAGTGTGTACTGTGTAGTAGAAAGCTTGATGCAAGTGGGAAAAAAATTTGCAAGGAAACTAGATATGTACCAGTGCCCGCAGTGTGAAGTGTCCCTTTGTGTGACTCCCTGTTTCGGAGTGTATCATACAAACAAAAACATTTGAGTGATATAATGAGTGATATTGTGACTTATTTCAACACTTAAAACGAGGGTGTAGTTGAATTATGAAAGAAACTTTAAAAAAATGTTTTTTTATTTAGATATTTGAATGCAAACATGGAATTTGAAAAAAACCATATTTTTTTAACATTTCACATTGCTAATTAAATATGTAGTCAAATATACCGTTTCTCTAACAAATCTTTGTGCTTTCTTTTTTATATTGTTAAATATTCATAATATCAAAAAAAAATGTTTTTTTGACAAACTCTTTAAAAAATCCATCTGGGAAGCGATTAAACTAAATTCCACTATGTCAGCAGTCCATTCATTCACTTTGCTTTATTTTAGGCCATTAATGCATCAAACAGTACATGTCAAAAAACTATAAAAACAAATTTTAGCATTACAGTAAGTCCTCGACTTACGCGGTTAATTCGTCCCAAAAATTTCCGCATAAGTCGAAATCCGCGTAAGTCGAAACACAACAACTTGCATATCCATTTTTGAACCATTAGCGGTGCCACTTTTACTGCGATTGGCGGCGAATGGCGACGTTTACAGAAAACGTCTTCTTTTGAGAGGCCGTTAAGTTAACATGATACGAAAATTCCGAGAGTAACACAAATCCAATATTTATCTCACCGGATATTTAAATCTAAAATAAGTATTATTACACAAAATGTTAAAAAACTGAAAATTTGTTAAAATTATCATACTCATGTGAATGCCTGTTCATAATTGGTAAAAAATCTTAATAAATACGTATATGCTCTTTGATTCGACTTTTACCATGCACAATTGTTTTAACTGTTGACTCATTCGTCCCATAAGCTTGAGCAATTTCAACAAACATATCACCTTTGTCATGTCTCTTTATAATTTCTAGTTTCGTTTCCAAACTTTCGTTTCTTAGCCATTATGAGGGTTTACATCCATAATAAACACAGAAGACGATTTTAATGCTTTTACGAGAAAACTTTCTCGAACTTGATAAATAACGATCAAGTCACAACGGAAACACAAGTTCGTCTATCTGCTGCTCGAACGTGTTTTTTTTTGCTGTGATGGACAACAGGCGTCACCTATGGAGTAGAAAATTAACTACGCGTCGACTTACGCGGGAAGGCCAAACTAAGCCGAAAAACGGTGAGGCCTATGACGTCGATGCCGTGAAAGATCGGAGACAGGCTCACGTTTTCTCCGCGTTTCTTTCGCCGTGACAGATATGCAGCGACAGCTAGTAAAAGGTCAAACACATAGGTTCTTATGGAGCCAAAGGGCATGGACATGCTTGCGTTTCCTCCGAGTTTCTGTTGCCGTGACATAAACTCCGGGTGGGGGTCTGCGACTTTGTCGCGGAGGTCTTGATGCCAAACTGCGAGCGTTCTGAACGCTGTCTCGTCGGCGTAATGAGTTCGGAAAGTGATGATCTACTAATCGGGCTCGCTGTTTCTTGGTATTGAAGAAAAAGAAACGTTCATCAGTGTTTTGTCGTGACGCCCCTAAAACGCGACATGCAGCGTTTTAAAATTCGCCACTAGTCGCTGGTCGCAAGCTTGACCGACCCAATACTATTATATGCGTTTCACTTTCGGTGCACTATCGCCGCGTATTTGTCGCGGCGAAAGCGCTGCATGTCATGTTTATGGTGCGACACGATAAATAATTGATGTACACTCCCCATATCGAGGACTGGCGAATGTGCCGCTGCTTATCGCGCCGTGGTAGTAGAGTGGGCGTTCCGAACGGCCGTAGTTTGGCATCAGTTCTTGCGCGCTTGAGTCGCGGGTCGTCACCCGGTGTATCTGTCGCGGCAACAGAAAAAATGAGAAAGCGCAAGCATGTCACCAGCCTAACTGAACATCCGCGTTACTCGAATCCGCGTAAGTCGAGGACTTACTGTACATTCTAATTCAGACAAGTTTTTTATGCTTTTAATTCTCAATTAAAATATATTTCCAATCATCCTCAGAATACTTTTTACCTATGAAACACAAATGTTCATTTTCCTAAGGTAGGGTATAAGTAACTAGAAAAAAATCGAATGTTTAATGTGTGAACATGCTTTGAAAGATTTTATACAGAGTGAATTTTCACATAAAAACCAATTAATTTTCATAAAATCACAGTATTAGGGAAACTGATCCCTGAACATGTTAGAATATAATGGTATATTGTAAATATTTAAAAGGGGTGTAGTGATTTTTATTTTGTACAATTCGTTTGCACTTCTGAGATAGTCCTTGACTATTTCAAATGCAACTACTTGCTGTCAACACATACAGACATATGTACATCACTTGAGCTGTACATTGGCCTCACACCATTTTTTTAAATTGGCTGCACTTTTCCCTGGTTTTATTTCTTATGCAATTTTTCTTCACTTTGTGTTGAAATTGCATAGTTTTTTGTTGAACTCTAAATCATTTTCATTTTCTTTTGTCACTGGCTCTATTTGAGCACTTTTGGTCTTCAAATATTGAGATCTTAGCACTCAAGATAGTTCCTGAAGAAAGACCTTCATGGAGATCTTCCTACCAGCGACAGTTCTACAGATCACAAAAGCATTTATTGCAGTGAGATTAAGAATGTTATATGTAGAATGTATTCACAGGTCATCTTATTGATGATGCTTTTACTGAAAAGTGCCTAGCCATTTGAGCTACAATGTCGACCCCATATTTTGTTAGATTGTAATACTGTACAGTATCAGGTGTCTTCTTTTCATTTGTATCAATCCTTGCGCTGGGGTGTAGGCTACTGTGCTAGAGGACATTCTTGTTTTTCTTGTTCTGATAAACTGGAAGTGATGTGTCATCATGCATCATAATGCTTGCAGTGTAGAGTGCCACACGTGATGTTTTTACAGTTACAGGTAGCCCTGTTTACCTTTCCAACTAAACTGGTTGCTCTATCTTTCAGCATTTTAGCCAATTGAAGAGATGAAAAATAATTAAATACAGTGACATTTCTGCCTTCATTTAGATATGGCTCCATCAGATGCATCACTACATATTCATATAGATGCTGACCTTCATATCATCCTTCCGGAGGTAGGGGAAGCCATTCAAGATGAATTTCAAATCCACATCCATGGCAAGTCAGAACTTTTGTCCGTATTTATCGGGTTTTGCAGCCGTGAACTGTGTGAACAGGCACTGGGCTTTGCTAGGGAAAACTATTCGTTAATAGTTACATGTATTTGCCACAGGTCTATAACAACTACAACAATTCTGTGCAAACTTATTCCATACTGCGGACACTAAGGTAAACTTATCTGTTTTCAAACGAAGAGAGCAAATTGACTTATCATAAAACCTGAGAAACCGCATAATTTCACGAGAGTGATTTTGAGGCATAGTCTCATTACAAAATGACTTACACCCCTAGCATACAGGATTTCAATGAAAGCCACCAATTCTGGTATTGACAAGGACCTGGAATTTCCCTGAAGAACCCAATTAGTCTCTGCTTTGGTGGATTTGCGTATGTGGAGGAGCATGGAATTACCATTGAGCAAGTGCCAGGTGCTTGGAATGCTCTCATCATGTGCATACCTTTTCGCATGGGAGGTTTGTCCAGCTACTTCTCTCAGTACATTCTGCTGAGATTTACATCCAGAAATAATAGTGCCTGGGTCTGCTGTCATCCACACGGTGCCATTGGGGGCTATATGCTGATTCTCTTTTGTTCCAACTGTGCGAAAAAAATAAGCATGAAGCGACTAAAAGCATCTTCATAAAAAAAGAATAATAACAATTGCAAAAATATACCGAATATACATACCGTTATGTATATTATTGGCGGCACAATTTTCTTGTGAAACTCCTGTGATTTTCTTGTGAAAAGGGTTTCTTCAATGACACGGCCGATGGTAATAGCACGACCAGCATTTCGAGGGGATCTCACAGTGTGCTGTAGCTTTCTGAGGGGCTCATTGTCAGTATCTTTGTCTAAGGGCGTGAAACCGTAGTGGCATGAATGAGTGATAAACATAATATGTGGTAAGGAAGCAAATCTATGGAAACTGCACTCGTCATCATAATCATTATTATCAGCAAAGTCCCTCATTGGAAATGTGGGCACTTCAATTTCTTTCTCAGATCCAATTGAATTGAAGTCAGTGTCTATGTGGTTATCTTCATCTGCTGAATCATCTGAAGAGAGTTCACTACCATGCGATTCACCATAATCAACATTAGTTAGCTCCCCGACTATATCATGAGCACTAAGATGATGCCTACGTGCCATTTCAGAGCCACGTGTGGAATAGCTGATTCTCTGGCAGGAGAAAACAGTGGGGAGGGATGGAAAAAGGTGGAGGTACAGCGGAGGAGAGGAAGCAAAATGCAGGAGAAGGCTGCGCAACAGAACAATGAGCAACAGTCAGAATAATGATCTACAAAAATATTACATCATCGAAGAACCCCACAAGCCTTCCTTTCTATGTGATACAATTCTTTCTGAGGGATCAAATTGCACACGTGCTTGAGGGATAAAATTGTGGACGTTTTGGGTAAATTTTATGTTTACATACTTACAAAGTAGTCAGCTCTGATACTTTTTTGCGCAGAAAGTAACTAAAAAATAATGAAAATTCATGAAAGAAAATTACTCTACCATCTCCCGTTTTCAAATGGCTTCCATCTCAAATCCAAAAAGGATCACATTGATCCCCCTGGATGTTCTTGTGTTCAGAGTAGCCTATCATTGGGGAAATATCTTCTCTGCTTTGTAAAGTTTTTAGTTTTAATGGCATTAACCTCTTGATTTCTATGATAGAATGCATCTATATCTCTGTAATGTTAATAGGTATGTATGTATGTACTTGCTGTTCACAAATTTGAACATTACAGAGACTTGTTGGAGTACATTCCTTGCACCTATCATTGAAATGCTGAGTACATATTTTTGTTAGTGTTCATTCTCATTTTTATTTTTAGGTATTGAAAATATGACAGAGCGAGAATCTGCTCATCCATCTGCTAGTCAACTGAAGGAATTGACTGACGGAAAAATAGAAGACCTAGAGCTAGAAGCTGGGCAAAGTGAAAGTATGGTGAGTGTTAGCTGGGTTCTGGTTTTGTCTTTCAATCCTATTATGTATTTTCTCTTGCAAGTTGTGCCCATTTTAGCTAACTTGAGGGTACAGTCATTTTGAATGAGTGTGCAATTAGTTTCCTCTCTCTAACTTAATACATATTTTTAAACATGCATTGACTATTACCTGCACTAAAGTCAGTCATAGCTTTTAGCTTCTCTCATTACTCTGTAACTTTAAATAATCATGATTATTTTGAGTTTTCATTGGTCCTCTTTTGTTGGCCTGTCTTATGCTTTTGTTGTCATTCAGTCTAGTATCTCCTCTCTTCTCTATAGCGATTGAATCAGATCTCTTGACGCAGTAGCAAAATACATCTCATGGAAGTTGAATCAGGTGTAAGTTCATGATTTAAACCTGTGTTGAAGAATCTCACACATTTTAAATTGCAGAACCTATTGTTTATTTTCAAGCTAATTCCAAGCTCTTAGTTGAACTTTATCAGATGCCACTTGCTGAAGAGATTCTATAGATGCACATGTGTGTGAAATTCACATTGTGAGTTTTGCAAATTGATTTATTTTTAAAGCAGCTTGCTTTACCAATTTGTAGATTTTTGTTTGTTTATAAAACTTACATATTCACCATGTAAAAATATATTTTTTCAATTGAAAATTACTCTTTTTATCTTGACATCCATTCATACATTGTGCACATTTATGGTCACCCATGTTTTATTCCTGAAACTTCTTTTCGAAAAGTTCAAAATCTTAGATTTACTCTCACTCCACTGTCCATATCTTTTCCCTTGTATTAACTTTATGGCTTCAAATTTTATCAGATGTGTACATTAAGATCCCTGTATTCATGGTAGATACGTCTGGAGACCCTTCATGGATAGCGGAAGCTAAGGATATTTGAGTGTCATTTTTCCATTATATAATTGCAGTCAGGTTACCACGCAAAGGAAATGTCAACTTATAACCTAGTGGCACATAGGACGCAGCATTAAGATACAATTCACCTCTGTCCTCTCCCCCCTCCTTTTCCCTATTCCCTCCCCTTTCATGGCTGGTGTTCCATAGTTGGGAAAGTTACCAAAAAAAATTAACTGATTAAAGTTAACCTCTGTAAAAAGTAACTAGTAAAGTTAAAAGTTACTTTTCTGAAAAAGTAACTAGGTAATTAAAGTTAAAGTTAAAAAAAGGAACTTTTACGTTAAAAGTAACTTTTTCAATTACTATTAAGAAACTTTTAAAAGATATTTTTTGCAATTGGGATAAAATAAATAAAACTTCAAATTCAAGAAAAATTATTTGACTTTTACTTAAAAAGTATTGTATTATCATTTCAAAATATGTATAGGACATCCGTCCTGGTTGACAAATTTTTGGGGTTACTCTACTCAACTCCACTGGCAACAGGATAACGCCGAGTAAGTTATGTGTAAACTGGCGCACTTTACAGATACATTACTTTGAATGAACCCATCCCCCTTGTTACCTGTCATAGGTTTTTTGGTGACCCCCTATCTCGGGTTCAACTATGTAGTATTGATGGCACGACGTCGCCGAGTAAGGTATTTGTGCCCTCACGGACATGGTCTTCGAGTGGTCTTGTGTTTTCTCGTATCTGAGGGTGTGTTCCTAAACTTTGGTGGTCACTCCTCTCAATCCCGCTTTTGTTTGGATGTATTCGTCTGGGCCTATTGCATTGCATTCTTACACAACTACCCAGATATATATGTATTCTTAGATACTGTTTAATTTTCCCCTTCGTCTGTTGGGCAAGCTTTGCGCCCAAATTCAAACAGGTCGACATTCGCCATAAATTAACTAAAAACATTAGCTGAAGTAATTTTGTATCAGTTAATGCATAATTTTAAGGAATAAAAGTTAACTCTTCTAAAAAGTTACGGTTAAGTTAAATAGGGTTAAGTTAAATAGTTAACTACATGTGTAACGATTAATTTAAATCGTTAATCCCAACTATGTGGTGTCCTAACACCCACTGCCACATATCTCTGCGGTGCCACTCAGGGTAGTACATATGTAGGTATCATTTTTTTTCCTTCCTCACCACCTTACTAATGTACAGTTCATACTTATTGTAAATTTCAGCAACTTCAGCTTTTTTTTCCTTACTGAATTAAATGAGAATTTTCACTTTTTCCTTGATAGTGAATACTTAACATCTTCTCTTCACTTTTTCTGAACTAGCGTCACTACCCGTATGTTTGGGAGCAATCATTGACAAAATAAAAAGTTACGTTAAAAAAGTGAAATACGACATGGCAAAGGATAAACATTGAGAACAATGGCATTGAGATTGCTCGAGGCCTACTGAAGTCTTTTGTGAGCTTAGATGGTAGCTGAGAACAGAGTGCTGTAAACCACAAACTAAGGGCTTGGTGGTGAGGTTTAACATCACAAAATGGTGCACGTATGAACTCTATCATTTCAGGAAATCTTCATTTCTGATTTCCAAGCAGAGTAAGCTGTGAGTGACTGAAATTGTTGGTTTGGGAACCACAGATACAGGGGCTCTAATGTACACCAATAAATACGATAGATACAGTCTGCTTGAAATGCTGTATAGTGATGCCACTTGTTTAGTTCAAGATATCTAAGTCGGAGTGAATTGGTGGTGAGAACACATGTAGAGTGCAGCATTCTCAGTATGTTTTGTCCCTTAGCAGGGTTTGCTGTTATGAAAAGTAAAAATGTATGATCGAAAACTTGTTCCTTACTATGTGCTTCATATTAAGGTAGTAATTTCATCTTTCATGAGTAGTTTTAACATATTATATAAAGTAATATTTGGACCTGTGCTTTGTAATGTGATAGTATGTATATCCAATTTATATCAGGTGGGAAAGCTATTCTAGAGTTAAATATTATTCTCAGTTAACTGCACATTTCCCTTAAAATAATCCCCTTTATCCATTACTGTTGATTTCTTGATCAATGCAATTATTTTTTGCAGTCATCCTTATCATTGCCAGCCAAAGAATTAGATGATACTTCATCAAGGAAACCATCAGTTGGAGAATCTTCTGCGACTCCTTTTCGAAGGAATGCATCGCAGGTACATACTTAGCCACTCTAAGGCTTGGTTTTATAATTCCTGGTTAACTAACGTTAATCACAAGATGACGTAGCATTTTTGTTGACTGGAGCTGAGAGTTCAGGTTTTGCATAATGCATCAGACTGTTGGTTGATTGATGTGAGCGTTATTGGTAGGAGAAGGTATTTACTTTGGTATTTATTCTGAGAAAAAAATAACCAGAGATTATGAAATCAAGCCTTGTTGATCATCTTTATTTGCTATTTCATGACTATCATCTTTCTTAATTTTTTGGTGATATTTAGGCTCTTTTTAACCAATGTTTTGAACATTTTGTTGTACTGTATGAATCTTGTGGTTATATGGTTGATGTGGTGGGTGAAATACTGTCCTCCTATCCTCAAGGCCTTTGTTTAAATCACAGCTATGGTAATGGTATTCTTATATGCTCCTTGAGCTTGGTGGTCTAGTGGGTAGAGCGCTTGGCTACCGATCGATACTGGTCCCGGGTTCAAACCCGGGTGAAGCCTTTGAACATCCCCGAAGAAAAATCCTCGGAGTCCAGGTGGCCCAGGGAAAGGAACTGGCCCCCCTACCCTGAATGTGTAAAATTCACATGCCTGTGGCTTAGTCCAGGTTGAGCTCTACCCTCAACTATCCAAACCAACCTTCGGGTTGAATCACTGAGTGAGTGGATATGCTCCTTATCCCTACTTTGGTGCTCAGTAGAGAGCCCTTCAAGTACATTATTACTCCATTCTAAGGGGTCATTCAATTACTACACAAGGAATTTTTAGGGGAAGGGGATCAGGCTCTTCTTGCATTGTCTTGTACCGAGAGGTTCAAGATTATCAAACAAAGGTTTTAGTTTTACTCGTGATATCTTATTTGTCTCACTTTTAAAATTATCATCAGATGAAAAATCATAGTGTTCATCACTTCTAACAGCTGTGTAGTACTTTTACACCAAAGAGGTTGAGGGTGGGTACCACATCATTTGTGCAATCGCAATGATTGGAAAATTTAGTGAGTACTTTCTCTCCTTGAGAGTTGTCTATTAGACCTGTTGCTCTGTAGAGCCTTTTATTGGCATCACTTCACAGATCAAACAAAAACCTTCAATACCTTGTGATCATTATTCTTAAGGGTAGCAAAAATTACACAAAACATAATTTGTGGAAAAGTTGAAATAAGAGTAGGCTAATGTCCTTGCTGGGATTTTCTCCACTCTTGCTCCAATCTCCAAATAATCCTCCCTTTACCAATTAACCCAACTATCCTAAATGACACCAATGACCTCTGATGTTGGTCTCATCTACCAATAGCCAACCAATCATGTTCTGTTGTTTTAATCCTGCAATTGGGCTCCCATTTTTCTTTTTTTTTATTCCTGGGACAGTCCCAATTTTTATAAAAATGCCCTGCACTAAATCCAAAACCCCCACTATTTTTAAGTATCTTTCAGTAAATAATGGATTAACTGAGTTCATCGTGTTTTCAGTACCAATATCTGTATTAATATGTATTATTCGGGTCCATAAACCTGGTGAATATTTTTCAAATCAAATATGTTTGTGAACGAAAATTGTTTAAAGTGAACCTAATGCTATTGTATGTTATAGTATGATTGAGAGTGAAACCATTTGTAATTAGTGATGTGGTCAGGATTTGAGGATTCGATCGAATCCTATCGAATCCATGGATTTGAGATTCGATCGAATAGTTTCAAAATAAGATATGAACCCTGGTTGTGTGGGTGGCATGCATGCTATGTTGTAGTAGACTGTAAATCTCCGTAATATCTCGCATTGGAATTTTAGTATCTCAATGTCATTTTAGTGCTAAGTCCTGTGTCATGACTGTCCAGTGAAATTTCCTAGTCCTTCCTAAGCACTAATATATGAGTCATTTGGTTCAAATCATGGATTAAATTAAAAAAAGGGTTAAATTAAACTGTGCCAAGGTACAAGAATAGATATTTATGTGACCAAATTTTAAAAGAAGTGAGGTTGTCTCCTCACCACGTCTTTAACTTTGAAATCCTTCCTTTGGATTGACATTTATTTGAGTTTTAAAGTGGGTCACAGTTTTAAAGTGGGTCATGCCATCTTGCATTAAATTCAGATATGTATTCAAATCACCCTATCATTTAAATTTATGGATATTAAGAGCTAATATTTAATATTCAATGTTTACAGGCTTAAATATGTGGAAATCCATTATCGCTGAAGTAAAAACCAAGATGTATATTTCCACCAATATTTGTTAAGGCACAATAGGGCAGCCCTCCTGTCAATAACTTTCTCAGAAAAATACCCTCTCCAACTCCCCTCTCCCTCCCCCACCAGCAGCAACCCAAGCACCCATCCTCTCCTCACCATCCCTTCACACGATGGTTATATATACAATCGACATTGGCAGTAAGAATTTGTACCTGATGATGGCACCGATGCATCAAAAATAGTACCATACAAAATATTGGTGAAAATATATGTAATGTTTTTTCCTTAAGAGCTAGTATTTTACTCTTCCTTTGTCTCAAAAATCACGAGAATTGAAACCAGTTGGGTCATGAGCACTTGTGTAAGGCAATTTGTATGGAATAAGGTATTCTTTTTCACAGAAAAATGTAGCCAATGAAGTTGCAATTTATGTGTCTTGCGGCAATATTATATTTCCCACAATGGTGTCTCTAAAGCTACTAATGCACTATGGAAGAACAACAAAATAAACTATCAGATCCAGTCTGTGAAGCAAGAAAAGCCTGAAATTTGGAGCAAAAATAATCACGGAAGGGTTTAGAAACGCCCTCTATGAAAATACCTTTGGACTGCTCTAGCATCAGTATTTTTAAAGGATTCGTCATTACTCCTGGCAATTTGGTTAATAATAACAGTAACAGATAAGATCCTGACAGGCTAAGAATGCTTCATTTCATCAGCAAAAATTTACAAGTTACTTGAGTTCACTTAGCTTTCTTCAGCATTCTTAATTTGAGAATTAATAAATGCTATTGTGAAACAAATTGGTACCATCCTCAGTCATCAGGAACTAGTTCCTGGCGACTGAGGATGCCGTTATAGGAAAACTGGTTGTACGTACCATTCAAAACTTTCCTGTGGATTACTTTTTATTTTAAGGTTATTTTCATTTTTAGAACGATGTCTTTTCACAAACTATTGCTAGAAAAAAATTTTCAATTTTCTTAATTCTTAACATGTTCTTTGTCTCAAAAAGCACAGTTTTTTCAATCAACAATTTCTGGATTTCTCATTTATTAGTGAAATTTTTTGAAAGTCCTATCTAAGGTCTAAGTCTCTGGCTTTCTATTTGGAGTGATTTTTTTCCTCTTCTCATTTGTGGCTTTCAGAGGCACAGTATTCGTCATCGAGAGACCCACTCCCTTGGTGCTAGTGCCGGAGGAGGTGACAATTCAGGGGGCCCATGGGTAGCCACACCAGAGTGGGTTCAAAGTTGGAAGAGCAAGCTACCACTTCAAACAATTATGAGGTTACTTCAAGTTCTGGTGCCTCAGGTGGAAAAAATTTGCATTGATAAGTGAGTACCAAATTTTGGACTGGTATTAACCATAGGCATACGGTAATGAAGTTCGCTGTAAGTTTGTGTTCAAAGCTCTCAGTGGACTCTTCTCCTGATAAAGTGTTCTGTTGGTTTGTGCTATTCCTTATTTTTAATCATCTTCACATACTTCCTCATTCTCATTTCCTTGGCTGTTGGTATGATCATCTTCCTCTTCCCTGTTGCAGATTGTTGGCAGGTACAGGTGCAGTGAAACTTGGTGGCAGTGGCACAGAATGCCGTTTTCATAGATAGGGTCCATTGTCTATAAGCTTCCTCCAGGTAGGGGGGTACAACATCAGGTTCCCAGTCACATTCCTATTCTGCCTTTGTCAAAATACCCTTTCTGTTCCCTATTTTAAATGAACTGCATCATCGTCATTATCATCAGCAGTCATCGATCTAAAGTTGTTTTTTTTGCAGCACTACACTCTCAGCCTATTATTTTACTCCTTTGTAAGCCTTCATTTTAAAATCTCGAATAATTTGCTCCTTACATTCCATCATTGGCCTTCCTCAGTTATTCTTCCCATTCACTTCTAACTCGCTCTCTACTTAAGGCTTCTTCATCGGTGATTCACTCCGCTCATTGGATCTTCATCATTCCTTGATATTATCACATTTACATTGCTTTTATCCTTCACTCTGTAGCTGTTATTCTCCAGGCTTCATTGCCATACGAGTGTTTTCTCAATGCATTATTTCCTGGCCCAGGTGATGCACGTAATTTTGCTCAAAAATACTTTATAAAATTAGTCTTTGTTCTATAGGCCAAGGGTCGAGCTAAGTTTTCGTGCATCCAATATTGCATTGCCGTCAGAGGTGCCCATCTCCCTACTTTCACTGCAGACTGCATTGGGGCAGCAAGCTGAAGATGCAATCTCCATCATTCATTTGTTTTTGGGATTCTAATACAAATAACTTTTCTCCGGTCACTATTTCTGGAAATAAATATTCCAAATTTCTGCCTATGAATTGTTAACATTGACAGCTGTCAATTACAATTGTTTTGTACTAAAATATTATGGTCCCTGAAGTATGGCTTATATTTTATATTTTATTAAAGAGCTTTCTTGTTTCTCCAAGCTTGTGTTGCTGGTAATCAGCAGTCTTTTTTTAAATGCCTTCTTTTCTTGGGCTACTCTACTCATAATATCTTTCTCGCTTCATCCATCACCAGTGATCCTGCTTCCTTGATAGCAAAATTCTTCCACTTGCTCCAGTTTTCAAGTTGAGGTAATGCGTATTTACAAAAAACAGTGAGGTGATGAATTTCAATGGTTTTAGGTGGATGAAATTATTTTTAATTGCAATTGTAGATGGGTTCTTCAGTAGCATCCTTTGAAATGATTTCAGGGGTCTCACGGATGAAGGTGAGATTCTACGTTTCCTGCAACACGGGACCCTGGTTGGACTGCTGCCTGTTCCCCATCCCATCCTCATTCGAAAGTATCAGGCCAATAGAGGAACGACTGCTTGGTTCCGGACCTATGTTTGGGGTGTTATTTATCTCAGGTATGTTTCCTGCATGTTTTTTTTCTCCTTATGTATTAAATTCAATAGTGTAGTGTGTAGAAGCATCATCAGCAAATATTATCGTACATTAAATTACTGCTGGTTACATTCTAATTATAAAGATAGGGCTAAAATTAGGTAATGATTACCTCAATATAAAAAAATTAAGAATGTTATTTATTGCAAATAAAAATTGAAAAAAATCTTTGCATTATCTAAATGAATCATGTGCTTTCAATGTAACTCAAAGGCCTTTTTAGTTGCTGTGTATTGAAAACCAGGTAATCTCTAGGCACTCTTGTTAAAAATGTGGAAGTTAATGAAACCCACATGTGAATACTAGTGATTTTGATGGAAATTTTTGCCTGACATTGCAACTATGTATTTGTGTTATTGCCTATTGACTTTGAGCCTCAGTTGATCAATAAAAAATCTTCTTAGAGCTGGAGTAATCACATGTTGAAGTAATTAATATTTTAAATTTTCTCATAGGCTATAATTGCTTTCCTAGGAAACGAATTTTTTGTCTCAAGTCGTAAGTACGCATCAAATTATAGATGGTGTGCATTCTAAGTGAGCATCTGAATTTAATTTTTTTCAATTTCAATTTATGAGAAGTAATTGTGGTTGTAACAGTACACTTTTTAGGTAATGTTGTCATTCCAGTTTGCGTTGATGTCATACAGTATGTTGAGCATTATGTAAATAGAATTGTGGGCAGAATTAAATGATTTGGAAAGCTGTCTATAAATAAGTGACTCCCTGTTATTCAATGATTGTGAACTGCACTGAGTAAAAGGAGTTGGCACCGTGCTTAGGACCTGACTTTGATGTCATTTTATTATATTATGTATCTGTTCACAGAAGTTCATATTTGATAAGAAAAACCTAAATCATCTTGAATGTTTGTTATAACTTAAATGTTCTATACCCCACCGGCCCCGGTGGCGGCGGGGTAAAGTCCTCGCCTGCTAATCCGAGGGTCCTGGGTTCGAGTCCCACCTGGGTCGGTTTTTTGCCAGCCCAGGGCATGGGTGTTTCTGTCAAGTTCTGGTGGTTCGGTCCCTGCGAAACCTGACGATCAGCCAATGGCTTATCGGGATCGCAGGGGCATATGGACCACCAGAATTGTCTGAGGGGATAAAAAATAAAAATTTAAGTTAAAATTTTGGAGTACTGCATTGGGAAAATTTACCTTATGCTCTAAATTACAGCCATTGAGACATTCTCTAATTATTTAGATTATCGTATCATTGCAGTGGTGAGTCAATGTGATATGTGTGGATGAGGTTGGCAAAATGAATGAGTATTCTTTGCACTTAAATTACCAAGCTCTGTCTATATTTTGGCAAAGAGTTATGTTGTAACTTTTGCTGTCACTTCATATTATCTAAGTATTAAATTATGGATTTGTTTTTAATGCCATATTTTGTGTTTTTATTGAAGAAAAATAAGTTGAAAATTAAAGCATACATATTTTTCAGGAATGTGGACCCTCCAATTTGGTATGATACTGACGTCAAGCTTTTTGAGATCCAGCGGGTTTAATTAACTGTCTCAAAAAGGAAAGTGCTACTTGTTGTACTTGTCTTTTGATGCCAATTGAAATCAGGACTTTCAGCTAAGAATCCTCCTGTTTGTGAGGAATAAGGTGGAACTCAATTGTAACATTTAGCATCATGTGTGAATTGTTGCTATGAATCTGTTGTAACTGGTTCTGTTCACCTTCCCTGCTAGAATTATATTAATATACTTAGATTTAGAAACTTATTAGAAGCCTGAAAGAGAGTTTGTGCCTGTGAGAAAATCTTTATTGCATTTTTAATAGCTTTTAATTATTTTTATTTCAGAAAATGTGTGTGCTTAATATTCTTTATTTTTGTTATAGATTATTATAAAAAACATGATGCATTTTGTTTATTGAAAAAAAAAAATTTTCCTGGATTAATTCTAGCAACTGTGCCGAAATTGTTGTCTTATTAATTTCTGTCATTTTTTACTTGAGAACTGTTATTGATTTATAAAATTGTACCAAAATTGGTATCCTACTAGTTTTTTGCCTTAAAGAGTTTTCAGGTCTTTCGCCGAGTCAAAGGTTGTAGTGTGTCAACCAGTGTTTTGAAGCTCTACTCCATCATCATCCTCAGGATAGGTGGTCATATCCTGCTGTTTATCAACGCTGGTGATGATTCTTAAGTCGAGCTTTGAAATGTCAGGTGATGCAATTCAGCCTTTTACGTAGAGGAAGACCTGAAAAGACTTTCTTCAACTGAAATCCTGAGGAAGCATCAGATCTCACTGTGGTCTCTGGAAACTATGTTGTGTAATTCAATTGCTCTTTGTGTTAGAATATCAAAATGTAGAACCTCAGACATGGTTCATCATTTACATTTCAGCAGCAATCGATTATATTTATGCATTTATACTGTGGAACTCTATCTGAAAACATTATGCTAGTCATTCCTTTTAAGTTTTTATATAATTTAAATGAGGCTATTGCATTTCTTGTAATTTTTCCAGTGTAGTGTCCAATTTTCAAATTTGTATCAAATCAAGCAGAGTTAACTGAATTATTGA
Source organism: Pyrrhosoma nymphula (assembly GCA_963573305.1). Taxonomy (NCBI): domain Eukaryota; kingdom Metazoa; phylum Arthropoda; class Insecta; order Odonata; family Coenagrionidae; genus Pyrrhosoma; species Pyrrhosoma nymphula. The sequence goes on along the minus strand of OY754339.1, from coordinate 59,908,626 downwards.
GGATAATATAGCCGCTGTTAAATTATCTGGCATTCTATAATGCTGGAAAAGACATTCCATCCAGCCAAATATTGTGAGAAACTCACTAATTTTGTATTCAAATGTTTTGTTAAAGGTTAGAATTCAACTTGGAGAGAAATTCCCATATTGACTATTTCTTTGGCTTCTGCTCTCTCTTCTTGTGTAAATGAAACAGTTGTACAGGCACCTGAATCCCTAGCATGCTTGGATTTTATTTTCAATTGGTGCAATTACTATTTTCTTTCTGATACTTAGCCATTATCAATTTTGTGATTTTTTTCAAATCATTGGTGATATATTTATATGTAGCCTTTAATCCCACTAAATATTGCCAATGTATTGGCAATTTTTATGAAATGCAGTGTCTGAAACTAGGCAAGCTAAGCATTCACAAGATGAATTGATTCTCAGGTGTAACAGTTATTACTGCCTTTGACTAGCATTTGAATGTTAAAGAACTTCCTTTTATTTATAAAGGTGCACTCCAATCTTGAGGATATTGTGAAAGACCATACCCATGTCTCCCTGCCGGTTCCCGGTATGCACCATACCCTGCCTCAAGAAGGCGAGGGAGCATTCTGGGGAAGGGGACTGAGCTGCTTACTGCATAGCAAGTTTTATAAGGTTTTAAAATTCTCTTAAGGTGTGTGCAGGCCACCTGCATCTGTGCTGGTTGCTCGGCCCTCAAATGGGCACCTAGTACAATACAATACTGCTGTATAATGAAACAAAAAACAGGCATGTTCTCCATTATAGTTATTCATTTCTTATTCTAACCTCTTGTGCTTTCTATATGAATGCATTGCAAGAAAAATTTTTTTGACATTTTCTTCACGAAAATTCCAGTGCACATCTTATCTGAGGGTGATTGATACATACTCCCGTAATACATGGTGTATTTGCTTTAAAATTCTAACGAGGTGCCAATGACATAAGTGGCATGAATGAACATGGTGATCCTTAATCTCTGATGAAATTTGATTTTGTATTCCTTTGTTGTTTTCGTATCATTCTCTCATGGATTAATTAGCCTATTTGTTATGTGAGCTAAAGATTTTCATTATTACTTTTTATTCTAAACATGTCAGTACATCCCAAAATCAGCTATGAATATTTGAACAATAAGTATGGATTTTTAATTGTTTGCTTACTTATCATGCTCATAATCCAGCACTGTTTATTGTTTGCGTGCCTTACTTCTGATGTCAGCTGTGGAAAATATCTTTCAATGGTAAAGTGAGCATCAAAAATTATTTCAGCAATAAGTTCTTTGCAAAAATTACTTATATAATTTTTCCTATTCACTTATCAATGCGAATGGCTTCTGAGAAACTAAATAATGGCTGTGGGTACAGAGGAAACATAAGCTCCTGGCACTCATGTGAATGTGGGATTAAGGGGAAGTTCGGCTAGGAAAGGATAGCTGCACTGGATTAGAGGAGGGAAGAGCAAGCAGCCACAGAGGTTCCGAAAAAAAAAACAATAGGTTTGCATTTAAGCATCTCGATATTTCACAGTCCTAGGGGCAATTTTTTATTTTATTTTAAAGGGGAGAGGGGGTGGCTTGTGACCACACCCCGGCACTTAGACTCTAAGTCTGTTATGCCATCTCTCAATTAGATCTTCACTCAGGCAGTCCTGCCTCCCTCCAGAAACTGACTATCTGACCAGAGTTGAGAGATCTGTGTTCAGCAGTGGTGGGGAAGAAATTCCCCAACCAATTTTGCCTAAGATTGGCCCACGTTGGACAATGTGAGAAGGTGCAACAGAGTTTCCTCATCCTCTCCACACCATCTGCACCATCCACTCTCCCACAGGCCTAATATGGACTCGTAATACCCTAGGGGCAACATTAATGAGGCAATATAACACCATTAAGTTTGCCACAGAGGAATTGTTTACCAGGAATAGATCTACGCCCATATGCAGCTACCATATCACCCATTTTGTGGGGCTTGCTATCTTCCTCCCAGGTCTTCTGTGCTTTTGCCAGGAATTTTGCGTTTTGTCTGTAGCCAGTATCTGTTTTAGGCTTGTAAAAATGGCTTCGATTTTAAAGGCTATTAAATCAAAGAATCATTCAACAAGTACATATCTAGATTATGTCCATGTTGCCTTAGCAGTAAGATATAGGCCTTGGTGCGCATAACAAAAGATCTTCCATAATCCAAGCTTCAAACCACGATCAGCAATGCCATTCATGCCTTTTCAACCCTTAAATGGGCAAGTTATTCAGTGCTTTGGACTCCAATAAACTTTGTGGCTCGAAAAATCTGCTCATAATGTGGAGTGGCTCATAATTTTCATGAGAATTCATTCCTCTACATTTTCATGTAAATTCATCCCTCAAAATTTTCATGAAAACTCATGCCTCAGCATTCAACAGTAACTTTTTCCTTTCATGAGAAGTTATTACCAGACTTGAAAACAACATTAATGTGCTAAATGTGAAAGGCACGTTTCTGAATATTAAAAATTATCACTCTTGGCTACAATCAACTCAGGCAAATATTGGATAAGGAGAATAGAACTTTTTCAGTGGTGCAAAAATTCCACTTAGGAAAAATCATCTGCCTTGACCAGAACCCAAACGTGAATCCATCTATATTGCACTTAGTGCTTTAGTGCACTTGTTAACTACTGAAACACCCTTCTCCCCTGTGGATTTTTGTGTCCTTTAACCTGTTCACTGCATTTAATTAATACTGGTTTCTCTCATAAAAATGTAAAATTTCCTACAGAAAAAACTTTCACCATTTTTCTGGTAATTAATTGCATTGTTTTGCAAAGAAAGTGTAAAATTATTTTGCAAGCATTGTTGAATGATAGTAAATTTATCACCCTAGATAACACACCTCTGGGGATACACTCAATCTCAGCAGTTGAGAGACAATATTTTTTGAGCTGGTGGGGTACAGTCGAACTCAGCAGTCAGCGGATGAAAATATTCATTCAGATATATGTATACGAACTTCGCAGCAAAAGGGTTGAAGGAGCTAGGTGTTTAAGAGGTATGTTGATTTCTTCCTCTGGAATTCTTTAACTCTGTGAACTTGCTGGTGACTCCTCAAAAGTAAAACCCTCGCTTGGTCACAGTACCAAAAGAAACTTCTTAAGTAGTTTTTTTGGGTGTGGGAACCAATTATCTATTATTGAACATGAACAAAGGACTGCAAATATTCCATGAGGGGTAGTGACACCCATAAAATTATAGAGGAGTATTATCCATTTTAAATATGCCAATGATTCAGCTTAGGATGTTTTCACTATGGTCCAAGCATCTCTGATCACTCGGGGTGGAGAGAACACCAAGTGTGGCGGCTCTCATTAGACACAGCCGAATGCGCTGCGACACAGATGGGGTGAAGGGAGGGAGTGGCATAGTGAAAGGCACTGGTCAGTTGGAGTGTAAGGACGGCTTCTATATGGCCTTAAAATGGCCTCTATGCCACACCTGAACAATGCTTGGTCATGGCTAGGCAAGGGACAGCTCCTTTTTTTCCTGGTTATGATTCTAAAAACCAGTTCTAGATTCTTCATTCCAGTTCTGCATGCGTGATACTAATACCACCACTAATATAGCAAACTTGATGGTTTTATTATGTACCTATTGCCATCAGGCTGATTTACCAGTTCAGGTAGGTTTAAAGAAAAGAGAGTAAAACTCTTCTTGACTATTACAGGTGCAGGCCCCAATCTCATCATATGATTTCTTTCTTCAGCTCGGCGTTTATCCTACCACTTCATCTCATCCATAAAGCCTTTTCTCTTTCTTCCCCTTCCCTGATTACACCAACGTCCTCCCCTCTATCACGACCTTCAGCATTCCCTTGCCCCTCATTGCCTGTTCCAACCACCTACACTGTCTCCTCCTAATCTCCTTCAGCAGTTTTCTTCTCTCATCCAACATGCCAAGCACTTCCTCGTTTGTCTTTCCCTTCAGTCTATTCCACCCTCTCCATTCTCCACAACCTAATGTTGAATGCCTGCTGCATGTTATCACCCTCTTATCTCAGAGTTTGATATTGGCTTAAAATAATGGCAAAAATTTAATTATTCCACATTTATTTCTTCGTGGCAAGAAACAATTGACGTACATCTGTGTTACATCACTTAATTCTCGAGCTCTTGCTGCCGTTGCACATAAAACTTAAGTGTTCTGTCTGAATTTTTAATTTCTGTGAGAAAACTGAATGCATGCCCGGCAAACTCTGTAGGCATTATGTGATAAAATGGTGCAGTAGTCATGAACTTAGAGATCTTTACATGACTGCAGTAATGATGTTCTATTTATCAATTGTTCTCAATCAATTAATCAATCAAAGGTAAATATTTGGCACTAGTGTAATCTCTCATTTTGTCAACTTAAGTACCACCTGATTTCAGGGACACATGAAGGATTTATGGCATATGTGGGGATTCTGGTGCTTAAAATTGTTCGTTTGCATGATCTTCTGTCAATATTTCACTGATTAAAGCAAGAAAATTGTATAAATGGAACAGGGAATTTGATTTAGTCAGTTGGTCCCCATTCTTCCAGTTTCTGTGAGAATCGGTGGAACTGGAACCGGTCTTCCCATCCGTAGTCATGATTCATGATAATCTTCCTCACCTGAGGCTGCAAGACAATTGATTTTCGAAAAGTACACTCCACCCACTACATAATTTCCAATTGACTCTTCCCATGTTACGTCCTGGGAGCTCTCTTACCCACTTGGCATCAGAGAGACAAAGATATTTTGAAAGGGACAATAGTCAAGTGGCAAATGATTAAGGCCCAAGAGGAGTCTCCAAATTTCCTTTTCCATTTTCACATTCCTGTATCTTTGGAGGCCAACACCCATGTATGCATACTTGAATTTTCCTGTAAGGTATCTGTAGCAAGGGTGAACAAATTGATTTTTATGCATGGCAAGTGAAGAAGAAATTGATCTGATGATAAAATAAATTGGCCAAATATGTAGTTATATATGAAAAGTCTTACTTTTTTCTAAATTAATTATTTTATGATTTATGAACTTACAATTTAGGTGACAACCTGAACGGTGGAAAATGATGGGTCTTTCTATTTTCAAAATTACGAGATGAGTAAATGTTGCTAATTCTCTTAAAGATGTCGGCCACATCTAGTGCAGGGTTAAAGGGAAAGCTGTTGGGCCTTTCCCAGTTTTATACTGATTTCAAGCTTCTTATCAAGGTAATGTGTGAGAGGTTTACTTAAAAATAGGATCATAAGGATTTAAATGCTATGAAAATTTTTTCATGAAAAAGTATTAAAACATTTTGCTTTCTGTCTGTGGCCCATGTTGCTGATATGCCATGAATTTGGTATTGTTTATGTCAATGTGATAACTAGTTATAGCTTATTTTAATTCAATATTGATGTTTTATGTTAAAAGAAATATTTTCTTTTTTGTGATTTTGTCATTAAGTATTTTTTAATGAAGTAGCTACAGCTCATTGTTTTGTATACCTAATATTTATTGTTGGTTCATCCCACCTATTGTTAAAATATGATTAATATTGTAAGATGAACTCAAGTGTTATCTATGTAGGACATGGAATGGAGAGTGTATTGATTATTCTGTAAATCTGCTGTTCTTGTATGGTGCATGGTTGTGAGAGAAAGATTTCAATTTTTTTCTCCTGTGTTTGGATGCAGGTGTAAGTAAAAATGAGAGCATCCCTTTATGTTATTGCCCACTGGCCTTTTCTAAAGGATGGTACATATGTGGCTGATGGTGAAAACTTTGCTTTGAAAAGATTTTCCTAACGATTGTGCATCTGTAGCTCCAGAACATGTTTTGATTGTATCATTGTTTTTTGAATTGCTGATTGTGATGAAAATATACAGATGTAAAAACTGTGGTGTAATACATACCCTGTTTATAATATTTTGTTGTGCATGTGTATACGTACGTGCAATTTAACATTCCTCACTCTTATTTTCATCAGCATATCTATAAATATATTTATTACAAATACATACAAGATATGGAGTACTTTTATTTATTTTCCATGAGCTTTTCTTCCTGCTCTGCTGAAAATAAACTGTGACAGACATAGTGTGAGAGAACTGTGAAAACAGTGTGCTTCTGTGAAGGCTTCCGAATACAGTCCCAAGTAGCAATATCTTATGAAAAAATGATTTTAAAATATATTGCAAAAATATTTTGAAATTATTTTGAAAACATATTAACTGACTTTTTAGGCTTTTAAAATTTTTTTTTCATAATTTTAAAATGATTATAACATAAGTTTTAAATATGTTTAACTCTTTAACCCTGCGTGACTCGCGCCCTATTTACTAACGCGAGAACTCGCGTGGGGTGTTTCTGACACCCCACTATTTTTTTCTATTTTTTTTCAATTCTATAGTCCGATTTTACCAAAACTCCTTTCCTTTTTCGGTGTATTTCTAATTCCTGCTAATATTTGTTATTTTATTACAAATAATGTTCGAATATAAACAAAATAGTGTTCTTATATTGCTATATAGTGAATGTTTACTAGATTTAAAAATGTAAAATAATCAGTTGACGATAATTAGTATTCAGTTTAACATTTAGGCCGTCATCATCACATAATAATCATTTAATTCATTTGGGAATTCAAATAATATTACCGAGGGTAATTGGTAACGTTACTTCGTACTATTATGGTCTCCCAATCGCGGCTCTCTCAATATAAACTTTCTTCTCCAACATAGAATCAGGTAAAAATATGTGACATATTATAAGACCAGTAAATAATTGCTCAGAGTATTATTTGAGTTATCCCCGCGTCCTCTATACGTTTAATTATTAAATTTGATTAGATGTGGATAAAATGGTTTGCGACTTTTATCTGCCGTCTTTGGAGCTTATTGAAATAAATGTAACCTAATCACCCTAGCCGGTGATTCCTAATAACCTTCTAGTCATTTTCGACATAAGTATTTCAGACTCGGAAGTCATGGGAAATAAAACAGGTTTGCTAATTTTCACCATGTCTTCCTACATTGCTGCCCTTTCTCTGCTTTTTTCGTGTTCGTACCGTATTGGTGTTAGTTCTAAGGTCTTCCAAGAAATGGCAAAGGGACCTAGAAAAAGATGCATCTTTTTGGAAATCACTTACTCCAGACGATTCCCACCCGCCTTTGTTTATTACTCACGCCAGTATGATGTCCATACCCAACCATCCCGGTCAATCGTACTCCTGTGGGACTGACACGCTTTGAGGGGAGAGAAGGGGAAGTCTGGGAAATACAAATGCAAGGAGAGTGAAAACTCCTCTGCGCGCCGAAGACTGACTGGTAAAATAATGCACCTGCTGGTCTCTATCTAGGACTTTCTTCTTGTACATGGATAGTTTATTGATTTTGGTATAGGACTCCCCCCCCCCCCCGCTCTCTTCGGTGAGCCCAACACTTTGCTTGCAATAAATACTTTGTTCTGGCGATCACTGAATCCATGAAAAGAAGAACAGTTTCCTCCCTTTTGGAAATTAAAATATGAATTTTTGTCTTTGTTTTTCTGAACGATATCTTTTTATTTATGATTTATTATGGTTTATTGTAATTATTTGGCACAATTTATTTTGTCTACAGAAAGCCTTTTTTAGATCAATTTTAGATGATAATATTTGTGAAATGATACCTATGAAATGGTGTCTTTGTGAAATGCGATGCGCACATATTCCTTCCACACGTTACAAAGAATAAATTAGTTTTTATGTCTTTGCCTCTGAGAAAAATCACACACCTCCCACTTCCTCTCCTCTGCTTCTAATTTTCTCCTAAATTCCCTTGGCAAATTTTTTTGTGAACCTCTCTTGGCAATAAAAGAATTAGTTAAGCCATTGGCAATTTCTCAGAAGAAAATTCTCCTATTAGTTATCATTACAGGATATATGCTGCTAATAATAATGGAGGTATTGAAGCCTGATGTATTCAACAAATCGTAAAATATCACCACTGGTAATGTCTTCGTTTTCCTGGGAACACTATAAGTAGCACACATCTCATCTACCGTGTCTACACCACCTTTCTTCCCTTGGGCTGTCGTTTACTCGAAGAGGACCGTCTGGCTGTATCCCGAGATAAACCTCCCAAGTTTTTTGTGTAATAGACAGTAGTATCCATGAGAACAAACATTTTTATCCCGTACTTGGCTGGTTCATTCGGTACATGTTGGCGGAAAGAACATCTACCCCGAAAAAGTATCAATTGCTCATCTATAGTAGCAAACTCGCCTATGCTGTAAAGCTATTGACATTTACATACAAACATATCGAAGACCTCTCGTATAGGAGCCAACTTAGCTGTTTTTCTCTTATTTTCTCTGTCTGTGACATCATAAAATCGTAAACATTGCAGTAAAATTTCAAGTCCCTGATCACTCATTGATTCCCAAATATCTCCATACTCAAACCATCTTGATCCCGAGTATGTATTATGTTCTGGCGACCTAATCTGTTAGAACCTAAACAAAAAAACTATCCAAATGAGAGATCTGATTTCAGAATCGTCCGTAGGCTTAGAATTTCTTTTTCAAGAATAATTTTGCACTTTTTCTCAAAGTTAGATATTTGTACTATTTACTATGATCTGAAGAATTTTTTTATCAAAAATGATGCTGAAACAATCTAATGGAAAATTATATCATTTTTATTTCCCTTGTACCCAACTGCCTGAGATACAACGTTATGGATTGGTGTTCGAACGTTTCGTCGTGGCTCAACACCACTCCATTTCGTCATACGAACTTTACTCATAAAAATATTCATTTGTCAAAGCAGCATGTTCAGTCTCTAAATGACTGATGTCCTGACGTGGCTGGCTATGTCATGCTCCGATTATTGTGCTGAAGCAACCGAATATTCGCTGGCTGAGTCAAATTCTTCTTCATCAGATATCACTCGAAAGCAGAACAGCAGTTTCTATGTCCCTCTCAGAACGTAAGTAGGCCATCTAAGAGAAAAAGAGTTACGTAAATTACGGAAATACTTTTTACGATGCCTAAAATTTTAATTTATATTTATCACTGAGTAAAAATATCATATACACTGACCTTGAGTTTTTCGCAAAATCGGTAACCTTTCCACAAACAACAGCTTTCGATAGAAAGTGTTCTCAGAAAAAAAATAATAAAAATTTCCTAAAATAATGCGATGACAGGTGTATCTGACTAAGTTTAAAAAAAAATAAGATTAAAGGTAAATATTATGATGAAAAAAATTGAAAATTTATAAAACGTAATGATGTCTCAGTAAGCTGAATAATAAAGACGTATCGATTGTAGAAATAAGATTAATGCGATAATTTAAAGTAAATAGATATACCAAATATTAGGATGAACTATAGCTTGCGACAGTAGTATGTAGATAATGCACTAAACACAATGAGAAGAAAACCTTCACCTATTTAGGATACGTTTGCAAGCATTAAAATAAGACTCGCAAAATTCACTCCGAAAAGATGCGCACTGTCTTTAAAAAAGCGTTCGATATCGACCAAGATCAAAAGAAAACTAACCATTTTCACAGGATACGTCAACAACATCTTAAACTCCAGCTACTGAAAAGAAGGGGCCATAAACTTTGACCGGAAAAATATCCCATTCAAAATTAAACGCTGGGGTGTCTGGGACACCCCGCGCGAGTCACGGCGGGTTAAGAAGCTATACCCAGTAAACACAAAATGCTTTAAATATTTTTAAATAATTTTGAAATGATTTTGAAATAATATTCTCATTTTTTAAACGTGAAATGTTAAAAAAAGACTTTTCATACAAATAAATGTCTCATTACTTCCTAGGGTAACCTGCCCAGTAATGGACACCCTTAAGGTAATTTTAACTTAAAAAATATTTTGCAGGTCCCCATTTATCATTAGAAAAAATTTGATAGTTGATTTTGATAACTACTGGCTTCTCTCATTAAATCTGCATAACTTGTTTTTCCTGTAGGTTCATAGTTTTATTGAATTTGCATATCTGTAAAATCAGCTCAGAACGGCTAGTAATGGACACAGCGAAGCCAGTGGTGGACACCCCAATTTTGGACACTGGTTAGGAACATGTGAGAGGGTTTTAATAAAAGAAAGAGTAGCTTTAATAACTTTCAATTCCACTGATATGACACAAAGAAAAAGAAACTTCATCAACCTTGAAGTCCTCTGAGTTTAAGTACATAAAGTTAACTTTAAAATTACATTTTACTGACACTGAATTCATCGGAAGTAGTGCCGTCCTCTAACAATCTGATATGGTTGTATAATTTGTAAAATTTGACTAAAGCTTATGCATTGAACATCTTCAACGTTTGGAAAAATGTAAACATTGTCAACCTTGGTGGACTTTCTCAAAAATTTTGCTGTCACTAGACCTGCTTTTACATCCATCACCTCTCCAATGAAGACTTTCTTGGTTTCTCTTTTTGTTTTTTCATTGTACACAAATTCAGCAACGATGAAATTGCCTTTCTCTACCACTCCATTGAAGGGTTTGGAAGATACCCCTTCATCTTCTTCTTCGCTAGTCCAAAGCTTGGAAGTATCGGATTTGTCATGTACCGAAAAAGATTTATCTTCATCACTCTCTTCAATCATCATTTTCTTTTTTTCCTTAAATTTATCTGCCTTTCTAATTTTTCTTTCCTGCTTTCTCATCAGTTTTTCTCTTTCCCTTTCCTCTTTTTCTTGTCTTTTCTTCTCTAGAAAACTCTTAAAGGAATCTGATGTAACAACGGAAGGTAGGTTTGGGCCTAGTTTCCGTCTAACTTTTTTTTCTTCTTCAATTTTAGGGTAGAAAAAGCATTTCTTAAATGGAGAGGGAGTTCCAATGGCTTTGAATTTTTGTAGGTCTTCTGATTCACTCATACCAGTTTGAGCACTGGTCTCAACAGTACAATCATCATTGAAAGAAGAAACTGAGACTTCCCTTTGTCCATCAGTCTTGGAAACACACTCACTTTCAGATGCACCATTAGTTGTTTGCTGTCCTATTTTCTTTAATCTCTAGAGGTTGTACAGTAACATTGCATCTTCCTTCCCTTGCCAATTGTTTGGAAAGCATTCATTGAAACTACATAGCAATTCATTGTTGATACTTTCCTCTAATTCTGTCAAAAAAGAAACATCCAATTGCACTTCCACCATTTGCTCCTGGACACTGTCTTCACGGCATCGAACTTCAATGACTTTGGTGTAGTCCACTGCATTGGCATCAAATGGACAATAGAGTAATCAATATTTGTATGCTTATTTTCAAAAACCTACTTACCTGGGAATTTCAAATTTCTTGCTGGCCTCTTTCTTTGACATGCCATTTCTCACTGCTTCTATGGCTCTGTTCATGTTTTGCTCCGTGTAGCGAAACAAAACCCTTTTAAAATGATTTTTGTTCATTTTTGTTCTGAATTAAAACTAAATAAAGAAGGGTATTAACTGAATGAAAGGTTTTCTGAGGGTGTCCACTACTGGAATTGGTCTTCCAGAGATGGACACACCAGGGTCCATTTCTGGAATTCAAGTTTAACTAGGCTGCCAGTAGTGGACACCCCCTATAAAATGCTTCAAATTCACTACTTTGGAAATGTGAATCAAAAATATGGAAATTGAATTCATATTTTATGTAGAGGTTATATTTTAAATGAAAATAAACAACAAACTGAATGAATAACATCAGATTAAAATAACTACCTACCTAAACACGAAAGACAGCAAACACACCCTATACACGGTAACGGCCATGTTAAATATTTTTTTGTCAGATGTGTACCAACTTAACTTAACCAAATTCTATTATTTTACCAACCACATGTATCACAGCATGTTTTGGTGCAAAATTCAGACCAAAAGCAGTCAAAAAACAGATTTTGTGAGCATTTTTGTCCGCCTGTGTCCATTACTGGCTGGGTGTCCATTACCGGGCAGGTTACCCTACATACTTATGAATATATATGTTATCAACAAAATGAGATGACAGGATACAGAACTTTAATATCATACATTATTTTAAAATCTTGAAAAACTCAAGATTTTAGCCATCTTATGATATTTTGATTTTAAAATTATTTCAAATCATTGTAAAATCATTTTTCAACATTCTTTTGCTACTTGGGGTGTAGTCACTGTTCACGCGTTCCTTTTTTCCTTTCCATTCCAGACGCCTGACGATGACGTCACAATCAAGGAATCGGAAAGGCGCGTTTACACGAGTGACAATTAGGCAGCGAAATGCGGCCTTTTCAAACGTCAATGAATAAAAGACAAATTTATACTAACAATATATGACGAGGGATCATGGTTTTCTCATGAAATCAGCTGTGATACTATTCATAAATGCAAGAATGAAGTAGGCATATGAACAATATTTGTTTGAGTAGAGATTTCTTTATATTTTATAAAGTTTAACGGTCATGCAAAAATGAATTGTACATACAAACAATATCGTATTTCTTTGAGAAGGGATTCTTTATATTTGATAAATTTTAACTGTCATTCTCCATTGCCAAGGCACCCACTATGCCTAACTTAAGTTAGACTTATTATCTATGAATTAAATTACCAAGTGATTGGTTTGTATTTCCTCTTTGTGAAGAGAATTGTCACGTGAGATTAATATTACGCGGTGTTTTCAGTATCGTGAAATAAATATGAAAAACCTATCGAGTCTCAAGTTAAAATAAATCCATAGGCCCGAATATGGTTCCGAGTTTTTGGCGCTGATTTCAGTGCAGACGCTAAATGCCTTTTAAAAAATCCTCAAGGAATCAGGTTATAAGCTACTAACCCACATAGGTGAACTGGCTGGGGCTACGATAATTCCAACACTTTGGACCATCTACAAAATACAACTCACTCAAAGCATATTTCCTAACGTATCCAGAGGCGAAGAGCGACCACTTGGAAACGAATTGCCCCACAATTGGAATTTGGTGAGAGATTTTTGGGAAATTAAGACCTTCATTAGCAACAAAAACAATGGGCAAACCAATCATGCACATATATGCAGATATCTGTGAAGTTGCTAAACTATGTCAATAAATTTGCATTCAGTTTCAAAAACAGTTTGACAACGCGAACCATGAGGCAAACTCGCATTTCCCTCGAAATAAGATGCGACTTCACATTCTTCATCGGAAAGTATGCGCATTAAACCTTGAGATTGGCGAACCTATTTTACTAATAAAAAAAACCCAAGCCCAATAGTTTCATAAGCTGGGTTTGCACATCTAAGGCAATGGCAACGTGGCAAGACAATGGATTGACCCCTGTCACAATGTCGTCGACATATGTATTCCGAGACTTGCGCAGCCAAGGACAAAAATTTCTCTTTATATTGGACTAGTTGATTGAGAAGCACAGAGTTGAGATAGCTCTGGCCTAAGGGTCACTTATTTCAGAAATTCTGGAAACTTATATATAGTATCTTTGAAGTGCATTTAATAAACTAGGACGAAAAAATATAGGGTTTCAAGGCTGTTTTTACTTAAAATGGAGATTTTAACATGGGCATTAATGGCAATTGCTCAGAGTACAGCATAAATGTAAATTTGAGCGAGAAAGCATATATATATATATATTAGCTACTAAATTAATCTGTTTATTAAAAGTTAAAGCCCTGGAAATTGAATAAAAATAAAATATCGGAATCTTACCACATATTCTTAAAGTTATTAGCGAATGACAGCCGTAATTGATATCAAAATTCGTTAGTTCCATACAAATGGAGTTCCTGTCGGATCCTATGGGTGGAAAAATGTGGTCATTAAAATATATTTGTGGAATAATCCGCATATATTTTTCTCCATAATTTTGGTTTTCAATAGGTAATACATTTTACCAGAGGAATCAGGATTATTACAACCAAATAATTAAAAATGTGTAATTTAATATTTATTTGACTCACCTAGTCGGTGTAGAGCCACCTTAAGTTCCGACTCTTTCATCGAATTGCTTGAATGTTCACGCCACCAAACGGACTGAAATCTTTGATGTTTGGGATCAACCCGAATCTGCCGATGATTTTACGATGTCTGCGATAAACGCTATTTGGAGCGTTCGGAAAGAAATAAAATATCAAATATGTCACCTTAAATCTTAAGACCAGTGAGGAGTACATCGTTGAGTGATGTGCCTTCGGTAGATGGTACAGAGACGTCGAATACAATCCTTACTTCAAGTCCCCCGGCGTTGATTTAATCACCCCGTGGGGTCGCGTATAATAAGCGCCAAAATTGGGTTCAGCTAGGGACACACGCGAAAGGCATTTGTGTTCGGTCACATACAGATTGTATTAAGGTGGCTGGAGCGATTTTTGTATGTGTACAGATTTGCGTGAAACTTTACATACGTGTCCTTATTAGTAATATCTATCGATAAAAGTGAAAAAAACTGCATGCTACCGATTTGGTTTCCTGGAAATTCAATGATATTTTAACTAGTACTCTTATGGTACACGGCATATATTTGGAAATAATTCGATTACTTATGTACACATTTTCTCCTAAATGCGAAATAATACGTTTCATATTATTATAATAGCTGCTAACAAATATCAAGATATCATGCCGAGTAAGAAAAGCGTATTTAGATATGATTTTCTCGTAAATGTCGAATTTCGCGCCGAAAATCTAAGTCAAAACAATGCTTTAATTAAGGCGAAAATTTGAAACACAACTCTTGCATCATATACATTACTGCATGGTTGGCGATTTCTAACGTATAAACAGGTGTACTTGAGTGAAATGTGGTCTAAGAATATTTTTTTCGACTTGCTTGAAAAGTTATTAGAATGTGCCTTCAACGACTCACGATTACCGCTCCAGCCACCTTAATTTTTAATTGTGGTCTCAGATGCATTTTCGACTCCACGTTTAGCCGCCTAAGTTTTTCTTGGGAGTAAGAGCCCTCAAGTGAATGAGGGAAATTTATGTAATGTAATGACGCAGTATATCTGCCAGCAAGATTTCTACGTTGAATTGGTAAAAAATTGACGACGTGGCTTGTGAACCGCAGTCCAAATAGCACTGATTGGCCCCATTTGTCCCTCGCTATTTCTTATGTTCACTACCGACGTTCCGAGAAAAGCAAACTACGAATGTTAGCATTCGACTCAAAAAGTAAAATCTGTCCCTTGAGAGCGCGACATGAGGGTGGAACGGGCGGCGGTGGGGTTTGGCTGGAAGCACTGGCCTCAGCGGTTGCAAAGCCCTAGGTTAGAAAAGTACGGACAACTTTGGTCCTTGACCGAAGTCGACAACCGAGGAATATGGGGAAGAAACGTGACATATAATTATTTTTATTATGTATAAACATCACATTTGATGGCATCACTTGGCTAACACTCGCATAAATGCTTCATTATAATTTTTTGCCGCATAAACATGATTAGTGACTGTTCCCCATGTACTTACTGGTTATGTCTGTTTTCATTACGTTGTCCGTACTCTACCAATCTAGTTATTTACCCGGTAGGGGTCACCAGAGTCATCTGTATGGCATTCTCAACATCTCTGTATGGCATACTACAAACAAAAATACTCCGACCGGGTTAAAAATAATAAGAATGAGAAAGAGGAGAAATAGATGAAAGCACTTACCAGGCCAGCAAGTTGATCGCACCTTCACACACTTGTACTGCGTCGATTTGGTCTTCAGGGGCCCTATTCAGGAAGGACTCCGCCCTTGACCCTCGGAAAATCCGTGATGCGGCGTCACAGCCCGCCACAAATCTCAACTTTTGATTAACCCCATTTGAAATTTTCGAGGCTGAGAAATCAAAATTTCGTCACTGCCGAGGCTCGGATATTCCGAAGCCATAAGGAGGAGGGCATCAGGGAATGCTTTCCTCGTCAAGGCGAACGAAGCACTGCCACACTGCTCTTTGCTAAAAGACCACGCGCGCGGTTCTGGCCACCTCGATCATATGGTCGAAGTTTTAACTAAAAAAAACTGCAGGCCGGCATGTGCTTGGGAAAGAGGGAATTTAAAAAAATGGGCACATACTCTAACGGCTAACATTCGCGCTTCCAAACAGATTCGTTAAACAATTCGTTAATCATGACTATCAGCTGTTGAAACCACGGCCAGAAGTAAATAGAAGTGCAGATTATCAGGTACGAAGCTTTTATTCTCATTATCATCATTTTATACTATAACATATCCTGACTTACTAATATCACAAAGAAGAATCTTAAATTAACACAGCCGTCGAAGCACGTTAAAGAAAACTACTACTACTACTTAAATGAACACTTATGGGGTCATATTTACCCCACTAGTAAGGAATTCATTTCAAGGAAAACAGAAAATTGTACACACTTTATTTTACTTTTAATCACCATCCGAATAAACCGAAAGAAATGTTTCCTGTGAAGATTAGAATAATTGAGCAGGATTTGATTAGGAATAACTGTGTTCTTCAAGCCACACGGGTGTCACACGGGATGAATTATTTTCTACTTTATTCCTTGCGTGCACCATGGTGCTGAGAATGTTTCGTCCGTGCTTCACTCTACTAGGGTGAATTTCATCAGACCATCGTGGCATCTAATAATGAACAATTGGATTAAGGTGGCTGGACCTAGGCAAGAGGAAGTACAAGTAATTGAATAATAAACTCTGGCGGGAGGCCAATCGGGCAAACGAAAACTGGTGGAAGGGTCAATGCGAGGAAATGGAAAAGCTGCAGGAAGAGGGGGAAGTGGAAGCTTTGTACGCCAAAGTGAAAATGTTAGCGCATGGTAAGAGAGGAAAAACGATACAAAAGGTTAAGGACAAAACAGGGAAGATATTTATCGATTAGGAAGATATCCAGAAAAGGTGGAGAGAATACGTAGAGGAGCTATATGATAGCGAGAATAGACCCTTGAGCCTAACTAGATCTAGAGGATGAAGGAACAATAGATAAAGATAATCTTGGACCGGAGAT
Organism: Pyrrhosoma nymphula; assembly: GCA_963573305.1. Taxonomy (NCBI): domain Eukaryota; kingdom Metazoa; phylum Arthropoda; class Insecta; order Odonata; family Coenagrionidae; genus Pyrrhosoma; species Pyrrhosoma nymphula. Next base: position 59,891,689 of record OY754339.1, on the reverse strand, counting down.
ACTTGACAGCGAAATAGAGAGGGCATTAAGGGAGATGAAGGGTAGGAAAACAGTGGGAACCGATAACCTACCTTCGGAGCTACTGAAGAATCTCGGTAGTGAAGGGAAACAATCCTTCTTCGAACTTAGGATTTACGAGGAAGGAGTATGGCCAGAGGATTTCGTGAAAGGAGTATTAATACCTATTCCGAAGAAAAAGAAAGTATCATAATGCGAGGAGTATAGAACAATTAGTTTAATTTCGGCCGTCGAAAGGATTGCAAACTTTAGTAGATGCATTGGAAAAGCAGTGCGAGAAATACAAAATGAAGACTAATCCTAAGAAAACCAAAGTAATGAGATTCTCTAGGACAAAGAAAGCGAGGCCGGTCATAAGAGAAGAGAGTCACAAACTGGAGCAAATAGAACAGTTTAATTACTTGGGCAGTACGCTAGAAGAAACAGGACATATTTGCAAAGACATCAGGAGGAGAATAACGCCAGCGAAGGAAGCGTTAAATAGGTAATAAAAGGGAGCTGATAACGGGGACCTTAAGTAAGGATGTAAAAAAGAGGCTGGTGAAGAGCTTGATATGGAGTGTGGCGCTGTATGGGGCAGAAACGTGGACCTTGAGAAAGGAAGACGAAAATAGGCTGAAGGCTTTCGAGATGTGGGTGTGGAGGAGGATGGAGAAGGTGCGTTGGACGGAAAGGAAGAAAAATGAGGAAGTTCTTGACCGAGTTGGTGAGGAGAGGAAACTTGTGGATGAGATTAGTGGAATACAGGGTAGGTGGCTGGAAGCGGTAATGAGGAATGATGGTTTGCGGAAGGCCGTAATAGAGGGAAGGATGTTGGGTAAGCGGGGAAGGGGAAGAAAGAGAATAGGTTTTATGGACGGGATAAAGAAGGGTAGGACTTACTCTGACAATGAGATGAAGAAAGAAATACTAGATGTAGATAGGGCACTGCACGTGTAAGAGTCTTCTGGATATTCTCTGAATTTCATCATAACCTACTTTTAACCGGTAGATTACTCATATGATGATGATGATTGTAAATTAAATTAAATAAGTGCACACGCTTGCCATTTAATCATATTTTTTCGAGGATGCACCCTCTAATGGAACATAGGTCTTTGTGTAACACTAAATAATAGTAATCCATTATAATACTGCACTTCAAAGAAAGCCACTCAAATTTAAATGCTCTATTTACATCAAAAATAATGATCTGACACTTGTGAGAAGCAAATACGGAGTTGAAAAGTCACATGGGCACACTAACCAAGCACTTGGTAAGTCATCATAAGGCAGGTGAAAAGCCAAGCATTGAAAAAAACACCAGCAGGGGTTCTATGACACCCTGCACATATCATAAACAAAAGTAAAAAAATGTACCCAACACTAGTAACTGCAGCGAAGTAGTTCCCGCAAGCGACTTAAAATACAATTTTGGAGAAGAAGCAGCCCTTCCATCCAAGAAGGCGCGCAGCTGCTTCTCAACGGAGGAACGTTTCAAAATGCGCTCCTAAACGTAGAAAGAGGTGCGATGGTGAAATATGAGCGGCAATGATTTGACTATACTCAGGATTTTGAAATAATGTTATCGCTTCCACTTCCACGTCGTTTGATCTTATCTCAAATTATAACATATATAGGCTCCTCGAGAAAAGTTCAGAACGTGGAGAAGAATCAACCTGGTGCATGAAGCATCGGCAAACCAACATTCTGGTTGTACTGTAAGTTGAGCATTGTTGCATTTTTATCTCACGAAGGGGTATTTAATTTACTCAATCTTCATTTTTAAAAGGTTGTTAATAGGTTATTATTTTCAAGGTTTTGTAATGCTTAAAAACGCCGATTTATTCGATAGCAAGCATGGCTTGAAAAATGGTTGCATGAGCCATCCCGTTTTATTCTCGGGAGCCAACATTTTGTCGTAACGTTAGATCTAATTGATACAACATCTATGACGATTGAATTTATGTACCGTCTATCTATATCTACGTATATAACTTGAATTCAAAATATTTGCGTCCATTTCTGTGTGTTAATTTCTGTCTGTTATTTGAAGAATCCTAAAAATTCCATCACTTACTCTTTGGTACCTAGCAGCCCATATACGTACTTCACCACTGGGGTTATTTTTAATCAATTTTTGTTAACTTTTACTCCAATAAGAAAACCGCTGAACTCGATGCAGAGTTTCTTTCTTTGCCTTTTTTAAATAACTTACGCTGAAGATATCGGATGGAAATTTCTATCAGTGGACGGATTAAAGATTATAGTATTTAATTCTTTCATTTTATTATATTTTAAGATTTGTATTTTACTGGAAATTGCCTTTTCAGCTTTAAAATAATTCATTATTCTATTATTGTAACAGTAGAAATTTCCTTGGAAACCTGAGTATTGCTTCTAAATGCAAATTCGAGACTGCAGTATTTAAAACTCAGGGGAGTGAGTTCTGCTTATGGAACTCCACACCGCACCGCACGCTTCGTCAAACAATCATAACGAGCGAACAAAATGTGTAACAATGCTGATAGAAGAAGATGAGAGGAGCCACGAGAGACTACACGCTAATCTTAGATTACTTGAACTATTTCTGATCATACGAGTTGACATATGACACGGATGGTATCATCTTAACTTTGCACTTTGTCTCCAGAACTGATAGAATCAACAAGATAAGAGGGATAAGATTCCTGACTGATAAGCACCAAAATTCGTACTTCCCAAGCACTGCTTGTGTCTGAAACAAATAAAAGCATTACACTAAGATACTCCCTTTCACATTCAATTCACTTTCCCACACAGCAAAGGGTTGAGATATACTTGTTTTTTTTTGGTCGAAATGTTGTGTACGGCTAGAAATGGTATATTACTGGCGTAAATGTCGGAATCGACGCGTGTCACCCATGCACATTTACATCGATTGAATACATTTTAGCATAAATATTGGCTAGTAGACTATAATTTTTTTTTTTGTATCCATCTATCTTTGAGAAAGGTTCTAGAGCAACCGAAATATCAACTTATAGTGTGAGTGTTCTTTTTTATGTGTTTATATTTAATTCCGCCCCACCTGTGGCATAGTTTATTTATATTATCGCGTGTGTGATTTTCCACGAACTCGTATATATATATATATATATATATATATATATATATATATATATATATATATATATATACACACACACACACACACAACTTTTCCACCAGTTTGACCCGTGTAGGATCAGTTTTTCTACGAGATAACTCACGTATAAAACTCGGCATTCACACCAATTTTGTATTATTTGTGCTGAATGGGTTAGTTCTCTCCCTCGTCCTATTCCTTTTTTCCTTTCCCCTCCCTTTTCAATGCCTAGGGTCCAAACACCACTCCCCCCAATTGTCCCTGCGGTGGCTCACCAAGGTAACATGCAAGTTAGCATCATTCGCAATATTTCTGTCACCACGATGCAATTTTGGCAATCGAGGAATTCTGAATGGCTAATGGAGCATGGCTAATTCCACAAGACCTTATCTCCCTGCTATTCAGAGGTCTTATCTCCCTGCTATTCAGAGGTCTTATCTCCCTGCTATATCTTATCCTCGCCGCGCCGTGGAAGCGAGTCCCACCCATCGGCGGCGGCATCGGCGTCGAGCGGGTAGCATAGCTGGCACCCCCTACCGCACCTCATACCGCACCCCCTACAGACCGCACCCATTCAGCATCCCGACGGATGATTAGTTGGGAAAATATGCATTTTCTCCAGCAACTGTCGCTAAGAATCAAGGGATAGGTATGGATGAAGTAATTACAAAGCTGTTGCGGGGAATGTACAATATCTGAAGACTAATAATTAATATCTGAAGACGAATTATTCGTCGTGACGGAAACAAAAATAGGTATAGAAACACTATAAGCACACACTACCACCATCCTTTGAGCGAGATAGTTCCCTAGCCATAATGGAAACCATATTCGAATTTTACTTTTTAATTTCAGCGTCTGTAAGAATTATGGAGTAAATATGATAATATTAATGGTGAAAAAATAAACCAAAGCTCTTCCTCATTTAGGTGTTTGTTAAGTGTCGGGATTAATAATTTTATCAGCGGTTTCATTTTAAATTTGAAATTCTGAAAATACAGGGAAAAAATATTCCGATCATGGCGTGGCTTGCAATACTCAGCTCGATATGAAAAAAAACGTGAAATTTTGTTCAATATCCAATTTTTAATTGTTTTAAAACACTAATTTAACATTCTTCACACCCAAGTACAAATAGAAGTTTTAGTGTTGCCTGTGCTAAAATGCGACATCTATAAAAAATTTCAAAACTACATCAGTTGGCGTCTTAATTTTTTACAATAAAAAGAATTATATACGATGTCTTTTCCTAAGACAAATTTATGCCCTCATCTTCCATGGAGTGTCTGGAAAACAATAGCAAAACTACAACTTATATATTCGTGCTCTATATATCATTTCAATAAGCCAATTTGTCATGATATGGTCATTATAAAATACTTCTGACACCCAAGAAGCTTTCAAGGGAGCATTACGTTTTTCTTTGGCTTCTTACAGGTCAAGAGCTAGTGGAGGACGAAATTATTCCAAATTTTCCGTTATCTTGGGATATCATCCTGGCACAATGTAGAAGGCATTGTAAGTATTGAATATTTTAGGAGTCTTTCTTTAATTTAATGAAAAGTTACTAATACTAAAAACTACTGCGAAACATCTCCTCACTAATCATGCTCTCACAGCTCCACCAATACTGATTTTTTTATTATTACCGAATATGATAGAGTTTGTAAAATAAAAAGACCCGTATTTTTCCGTTTTTATCGACCCGTCACCTAGTTCTCGAGTTATTAGCGACGAAAAACTGATGTTCTTTACCCTTTCGCTAGAATGGGCGTGTTGAGGCTTCTTACGTCATCCCTTCAATCAAAATCTGCTGCGCCAGTTGCTGTGCAGGCAGACCTCACCTCATCTCCACTCCCACTCCACTTGCCAAAACAGCCAATGAGGGGAGGTGGATGACGTAGAAGTTTCAGCGCATCTCATTCGATGGGCGTCACCTTTTGCGTATTTTAATTTTCAATTTATGAGTGAATGGCTACGGTTAGAAGATTAATTTTTTACTAAAATTAATTTTATGTTTTCATTTAACGATTTCGTGAATAAAATAGCAATTTCGGTTCTGATTAAACATTCTATATTCGGATCACGCTTCGTTGTATAGCTAAAAGTGATTCAGACAAGAGATCTGAATTTAGTTTCCCTTTTAGCACTTGACTACGCGCCCCCCGACACTGTGAGCCACCGTAAGGTATTCGTTTATCAATGGATAACTTCGAGATAAAATTGGCTCTAGGTATGATTAACCTTATCGTCAAACCTTCTCATGTCGAAAAATGCTTTGGGTCAGTAAGATTGCGTCAGATTATTTAGCACAAGAAATTTTTATTTCACCTCACTTCCATTTTGTAGCACTTAGTACGCCACGCGCGTATTTACGTAATAGAGAGATCAAGCATCATTATCAGCCCAGAAATCCCCTTCTTAGTTTACAAGTGAATACGATGCTGATTTATAAGTAATTACATCCTGTGACTCTTCTTCACTCTATTATCGAAAGCTTACTGTCGGCGAAACAAAAGAGGAAAAAGAGCAGAAAGAGATAAGGAGGGCCACGATGGAAACACCGGTTCCCGATCAGTCACCGAAGTTAAGCATCGTTGGGCTCGGCTCGAGTTTGGAGGGGTTATCCTCCGATTCGTCCGAGTGCTGTTGCCCCTGTCTGCACGTGGCAGACAGTATGTGCGAAATTACCTAAGCCGTCGAAGCACGTTAAACTAAAATACTACTACAAGAGAGAAGGAAAGGAAAAATTTGTAAAGAAAAGTGTATGACGAGAGAAGTGGTTGCATGCTCACTAGAAACTGCTAAACGGCCATAGCCCATTGTTTTTTATATATTGTATGTGAATTTAACTAATATAAAGGTGTGTTAATTGAGCTCAATAGCCAATTTAAGTGAAAGCTGATAATCCTAAGATTGAAACAGAGTTCAATACATGGTCGTCTTTATAAATGTGAAGTGTTTTTTTCGTTTTTGCATTCATGAGTAAATATTAACGGCACATATTATGTAATTTTGTTATTTTCTGTGAAGCTAAACATCGGTCGTAAGTGGCGTGGAAAAACCAAAGGCATTTTCCATATTAGAGAAATGACGATTTTTGTTTCCGCGGAAATCAACGATGGCCGCCATTTTGCAGAGGAGGGGTAGAGTTATATTATTATTGGCACCGCCACAATCGTGGGGCATAGTGATTTAAGTAGGGGAGGGTTACATAGTGATAAAAGCTTAGCTTTTCACTCATAGCTAAATCGTTCAACCGGTAACTCAAAGTTTCATATCATGACTGATTTTATCGCCATGACAATTACATTGACGTGTTGAAAACAGAATATTTAACGCAGGATTCTGACGGTTATAGCAAAGCGTTCACGCATCACTCTTCAATGAATATACTTCGATGAATTAAATGAAATTTAATGTGTTTCTAAGAAGAGATTTAAATTAAGTTTGAGCTAATCATACGATTCTTAGTGAACTGAGTCCAGCTATGTTGCACACGTGATTCATTCATTCATTACAGTAATCTACCGGTTAGAGGTAGGTTGTGATGAAAGTCAGAAAATATCCAACGAACTCTTACATGTGCTGTGCCCGTTCTACCTCTTGTATTTCTTTCTTCATCTCAGCATAAGTCCTACCTTTCTTCATCCCGTCCATAAAACCGATTCTCTTCCTTCCCCTTCCCCGCTTACCCAACATCCTTCCCTCTATCACGACCGTCAGCAAACCATCGTCCCTCATTACCCCTTCCAGCCACCTACCCTGCCTTCCCCTAATCTCATCTATAAGTTTCCTCTCCTCGCCCACCATGTCAAGCACTTCCTCATTTGTCTTCCTTTCCGTCCAACGCACCTTCTCCATCCTCCTCCACATCCACATCTCAAAAGCCTTCAGCCTATTTTTGTCTTCCTTTCTCAAGGTCCACGTTTCCACCCCATACAACGCCACACTCCATATCAAGCTCTTTACTAGCCTCTTTTTTACATCCTTACTTAAGGTCCCCGTCATCAGCTCCCTTCTATTATTGAACGCTTCCTTCGCTAGCGCTATTCTCCTCCTAATGTCTTTGCTACTATGTCCTCTTTCTTCTAGCGTACTACCCAAGTAAATAAATTGTTCAACTTGCTCCAGTTTGTGACTTCCTACTCTTATCACCAGCTTCGCTTTCTTTGTCCTAGAGAATCTCATTACTTTTGTTTTCCTATTATTTATCTTCATTCCGTATTTCTCACACTGCTTTTCCAGTGCATCTACTAAAGTTTGCAGTCCTTTCGATGATCGACTCACCAACGCCTGGTCGTCTGCGAATCTAACCGACTTTATCCACTGGCCTCCTACTTTCATTCCCAAGTCTAGCTCATCCCATGCCTCTCTTACCATTTCCTCAGCATATATGTTAAAAAGTAAAGGCGACAACGGGCACCCTTGCCGCACCCCGCGACCTATAACTGCCCACCCTGATTCACCGTCCGCTACCCTTACCTGAGCCCTCTGCCCCATATATAAGTTTCGGATGAGTCTCCTATCGTGCCAGTCTATTCCTATTTTCCCCAGTATCTGCATTAGTTTCTCCCAGTTTACTCTGTCAAACGCCTTTTCGAAATCTACAAAACAAGCGAAAACATCCTGATTATGCTCTATGTTTCTATCTATAAGTGTCCTCATTACCGCAATCGCATCTCTGGTTCCCCTCCCCTTCCTAAACCCAAATTGGTCATCGCCCAAATAGCACTTTGCTCTGCTCTCCAACCTTCTATTTAGTATTCTAAGCAACACTTTTGCTGCGTGCGAAATTAAACTGATTGTTCTATACTCCTCGCATTCTGACGCTTTCTTCTTCTTCGGGATAGGTATTAATACTGTTTTCACGAAATCCTCTGGCCATACTCCTTCCTCGTAGATCCTGCGAATAAGTTCGAAAAACGATTTTCTCCCCCTACTACCTAGATTCTTCAGTAGCTCCGAAGGTAGGTTATCGGTTCCCACGGCTTTTCTACCCTTCATCTCTCTTAGTGCCCTCTCTATTTCACTCTCAAGTAACTCTGGTCCGAGGTTATCTTTATCTATTGTTCCTTCGTCCTCTAGATCTAGGCTAAGGGGTCTATTCTCGCTGTCATATAGCTCCTCTACGTATTCTCTCCACCTTTCTTGGATATCTTCCTGTTCGATTAATATCTTTCCTGTTTTGTCCTTAACCTTTGGTATCGCTTGACCTCTCTTACCACCCGATAACATTTTCACCTTGGCGTACAAAGCGCCCACTTTCCCCTCCTCCTGCATCTTTTCCATTTGCTCACATTGTCCCTTCCACCAGTTTTCTTTTGCCCGATTGGTCACTCGCCTGAGTTTATTATTCAATTCCTTGTACTTCCTCTTCCCTACGTCGGTGTTCACTTTTTTCCATATCCTTCTCTCCTCCATTTTCTTTATAATTTCTTCTGTAACCCACTGCTTCTTAACCAACTTCTTTTCCACCGTTCCTATTGTTTTCTCTGCCGCTCTTGCGATGCCTGTTTTTATAACCTCCCATCTCTTCTCTATGGTTCCCATCCGCTTCTCTTCACCTATGTTCTTTTCTACTAGCTCTTGGTATTCCCTCCTTTTCAACCCTTTCAATGCTTCAAGGTTCCACCTCTTTATCTTCCTACCTTTACAAAGCCTTTTGAATCTAACTTCACACTTCATCATCACCAAGTTATGATCCGAGTCCGCACCTGGATAGCTACGAGAGTTTTTTACACTGTTCCTAAAGCTCTGCCTCACCATTATATAATCAATTTGGTATCTCCCAGTGTCACCCGGCTTTTTCCATGTGTACCTACGCCTGGGGTGATGTTTAAACCAAGTGTTTGTCACTACTAATTCATTTCTTCTACAAAATTCAACTGCCTTTTCCCTGCGATCATTTCTTCTTCCTAGCCCAAACCCTCCTACTTCTAATCCGTCCCTCCCTTCTCCCACCACTGCATTCCAGTCACCCATCACTATCAGGTTTTTCTTCCCCGGCACTTCTCTAATTATTTCTTCTACTTGCTCGTACACCTCTTCCACCTCTTCCTCCCTATGGTTGCTCGTAGGCATGTACACCTGGACCAGTACGAAATTCGTCGGGCGTGCTTTTATTTCTACCACTAGTATCCTGTCGTTCACCTGTTCAATGTTTACCACCCTCAGTCCCAACTTTGTGTTCAGTACCATGCCTACATGTTGACTCTCATCTCCCCCACTATAGATCACCCTGTAGTTATCACTCCAATAGTCCCCGCTATCCTTCCATCTAACCTCGCACAATCCCAAAGCATCTATTTTTCCTTTTTCCATTTCCTGCTTAATATTTTCAAGCTTCCCGGCCCTCATCATGGTCCTTACGTTCCAAGTTCCTAGTTTTACCACTGTTTTCCTCCTCCTCTTCCTCTTTTTCTTCTTCTTCTCCCTCCTTTCCCTTGTATCTTCTGATGATGATTCTGATTCTGTGCAAGGATTTCGTGTGATGACGACCGCGGAGGCCTTGCCTCCCCCGCTGCCGGGCACGACACCCGCCCTAGTGGGCGGCGTCCCGTAGTTGCCAGGAATCAGATCTCTTTGGATGACTTTCATGTTCTGGGAAGTGATAGTTGAGAGGTATCCCACGCGACTCAACGGTATTTTTAACGTGACACCATCACGGAACTACCTTTCGTCTGGCTCCTACCCTTCGACCTATCTGGCATGGGTGGCCCTACCAGGAGCAATGTACTTGCTCCTGCCAGTCCAGCTCTAGGGGTCATTGGAACGCACAAGCCCTTCCACCACGTCAAGGTCGTAGTTCAAGAAAGAGGCACACGTGATAGCATATTTAAAAAAATCCTTTTATTTCAAATGAAATATATTTTCTTTGGAATTTTCTTTAAAGGTTATGGAAATTTTATGTTACCCGAATTGATATATGTTCCATAGGCAATATTTTTACCCTGCAAATCAGGGAAACGGTTAATTCATTGAGTTGGGAAGAAATATTTTTGTAGTTTTTCTATCCATGTTAACAAAGAGATAGAAATAACTCTCCGCAATCTTTCCAGAAAATACAATTTTCACACTAAGTTATTCTTTTATACAAAGATATTCTTTTATTTTTCCAGTAATGAAATGGCAGAAGAATGGAGACTGTGTCATGATTTTTGACTCCAGACCCGGAAAATTTACTGGAGGCTCTGGATACGCTCTCCAGCGCCATGTCTATGGTGTCCGAACGTTAAAAATATGTCTGACCTCTGGACACCATTCGCAGTAAACAACGGATGCAAGGGAACACCTAAAATCTTCATCGTCGATGTGAGTACTAACAAATAAAATGCACCATGCGTTTGTCCCAGTATCACGTTTATAATTAAATAGTGATTTACGAAGCGTATACAAGAGGCGGAGAAATAATTATCAAAGGTCGAAGGCCTGGTAACACCTACGTTTGTCGCCACACCGGCAGATAACTTTTGCAGGATTTGAGGCGTTTTTCTTTTAACATTAATCAGTGACCAGAATCTCTTCGAGTTTACCTTAATATCAGCAGTAATTCTTTTAACAAAGTCTGCGTAGTCACGACGGAGAAGATGTCTCACGTGACGGCGATGATTAGCAAAGGACTAACGGGTGCGGGGGTTAGGATGACGCTTTCAAAAGATTCCAGGCAGCATTATTATTTTAAAGGTAGTTTGAGCGAGATTATTCCCTAGTCATAATGGAGACCACATTCAATTTTTTATTTTTAATCTCTGCGTCTGTAAGTAGCATAAAGTAAGTGTTGTAATATAAATGGAGCAAAATATATTTTTATGTGACGAAAGAATCTCAATAGATAAATAAATATATCGACATAAGTCTCCGACATGACTCATGTTATCACGCCATACGGTAAAAATGCCTTCACTACAAAAGGTTTGTTTAGCGATTCTGTAAAATTTGCTGCGGTAAGTAATTTATTAGCTTTAATAAGTAGTTGAGAAACCATTCAAACTACATACCGCTAGTTTTTTGACAAAATATAGACGTTAAGAAATTCCTAACCTTTTTCAATATTCTCCCTCAATCGTTATCTATATCATTTAAAACAGCTCATATTAAAAATCTCACTCAGAAAAATAGTTCGGCAAGGGGTTAATATTTTTATATAATTGCTAATATGAGAGTTTAAAAAATTTAAAATGAGGTCAAATTATCAAATTCTAGAAGATGAGATATCTCGCCTAAACTACCTTAATACAGAACTATCTGACATTTCGACGTGAATAAAGTAGGCTGAAATCGAAAAAAGCTGGCCAAAACCCTCCTTAGCCGTATTCATTAATTAGTAAATGATTACAAATTTATAGGTATTATCTATGTTTAAGACATCATGAAACCTATTAAGGGTGATTTGGAACATAAGGGCATAATGGAAGGCAATGAGAGGGAAAAATAAGTGTTATCAGCTATGCGGGTCACATGTCCAGGGGAACGCTAAAATTATAATTTTGTGATTGTATTAGTGGAAAGAAACGATTTTAAAAATATTTATGAGCATATTTACTGTCAAAAATAAATGGGCATAAGTTAAATACAATTTTAAAAATTTAAGAGGTCTTGAAACATGACGTCGCGACGCACGTTGCCATTTTCCCGGCCGGTGACCCGGTGATTGCTAACAACATTCGCAAAAACGTTATTTTTTAATCGTAGAGCCTCGATCAAAAGAACTACATAATCGCATCATTACCAGGGACACGATAGTTGCATTAATTTGTTGCTATATGACCTAGTTGTTTAAGTTGAAATAATAACGGTCAGTTCTGGGGTTGGGACTCTCGGCTGTGTGGGCACCTCCGGCGAGCTCGGGAAAGGGTACGGATTGAGGTCCAATTCGAGCACGAACCCTGTTAAGGACTTTCTACCTGTAGATGATAATTTTTGACCTTAGTTGGTGGAATTCCTTGATATCATGGATAGAAGAATTTACACTGCAGTTCCACATGGTATTAAAAAACCGGTTTCGCCGCAGAGCAGCATCTTCGGGTGCACTTACATTATTTTCCACACACACATGAATTTGTATGGGGTGGGGAAGGAGGGTGAGAGGGTACCTTGTGAAATTACAGTGCTTATTCTTCTATCCCTGACTCTCTACCTGAGTTACTTCCCAGAAAACTACAATGAACTACCCAACTTAATCCCCTCAATTACATTCTTTAGTAAACCTTCGTCCCTCATTACCCCCTCCAACCACCTACCTTGTTATCAACCTAGGTTCTTATTGTTAGAGTATACTCTGAGAACCTTGTTTATCATTCTCTAAACAAGCTATTTTTTAACCTCATTTGGTATGTTTTCAAATTTTCAGGCTTGCAGAAACGAGTTTGGGGAGCACAAAATGATATTGGAGTATTTTTGCATAGAAGGTGGACTAAATACGTCCGTGAAATTATGTTAAAATTTCTGCCCTTCACGAGGATAAACCTGCATTAATGGAAATCTATGCTGATGTCCAGGAAACATGTGATGCTGCACCAACACCTTGAAATAGACGACAAGAGTTTTAAAGATGAGTCCTTAGTGAGCAAGAGACAAAAGAGTGCTTAATAACGGAAAAATACCGATAGACGATGTAATCATTGGACGATCTACAGTAAACGGTAAGCTTAAATCAGTGCTTCATGAACATGGAATTCATTTAGGTACAAACTATCATACTCAAACCCATATAAGAATAAATGTAATTAAGTTCGTGATGATTAATTCCTTCTAACGGTCCCAAAATATCAGCCGTTATTTGCAATTCCTTTTAAGATATTTGCTAAAAGAAATGAATATTAATTTCCAAGGGATTTGTCTCGGCAGTGCGTTCCAGAGATGAATTGAAATAAAGTTCGGATGCAGGGATCGTGTAAGATTTGTTTCTGTAATTCCTATGTTTTCCCAATTTTTCGCAGGATTAATTTTTTTTGCTTACCGTAATACTTTATAAAAAAACTGCTAAAAACCCTTCGGTTGTGAAGATGTTTACAACGCGAAGCGTGAGACAAATGAGTGAAATTTTATTTTCTAGTATGTATATTTACTTTCTTGCTTTGAAGTTCATCATAAAAAAGATTTTAGTATTTAGTATCTTTGTTCCATGCTTATTATGACTGGTTAAATTGTATTTTATAAGTCGAGAATGTTCTTCATCACGAAAAGAGAAAGTTAGTGCTCTAAATATATGTTCCATTGTACGTACGTATCTTATGCCTTTCTTTGGTAAATGTATAGTGTTTGGCCCACTGTGGCCACGTTGAGCTCAATGCTAATTTAGTTTTGTGCCTTTCTTTTTATTTTCCCCGATGCCGTTCCATACCTTACTACATCTCAAGTCTTTCTGACTTTTTTTTTCTAATGACCAGGATGAGTCTATCAAAAAATTTTGGTGTTTGGAGTCAGATGAAATATGAAATATTAAAAATTTTTTTAATCCCCAAACCAGAATGTTGGACGACAATTCGAATTACAACTCACGTGACGCTCAATACGTGAATCACTTCATTTTGAAATCACATGGTCCTGGTCAAAGAAACAGTCCTATCTCAACATTTTATATCACTTAAACACAGGTATTTTAAACTCCTACACGGTAGTCAATAAATATCTGTAAGGGTATATATAATTACGTGTCTTGATACTCACTATGTTTAAGTTCTCAAGTTAAACAAATGTCATTGAGAAGACATTTTACTCTAAAAACAACTATTACTAGTAATTATACACTTCAGTATCGCAAAATATGTTTTCTCTTGCTTTAATGGAGGGTAAGGTTGATGAATGACGGCGTGCAAACTGGTGAACTGTATTTTACTGGCATTCATTAAGTGGTGCCATTGTCTGTATAGCTTATCAATAGATTCTTCGCAACTTTTATTATTGGTTCAATTCTTAGTTTAACCCTATACCATTATGTCTGAAAGGTTGCTTTCGTGGAGTCCTTAAGCTGAAGTGAAAATATGAATTTTGTCGGTGAATGTTGAAATTTATGCATATAATTAAAACAAACTACTAGTAAATAGTAAGAAAGTTAGATGAATTTTCAGCAAAGGTTTTTCCACGTTTTTCTTATTTACCACGGCCATGGTTTAGTTACAGAGTAACATCTTCAGGTGTCAATCTGTAACGAAACCTTAGTCGTGATAAATAAAACAACATGTGGTAAAAGCTGTGCTGAAAATTCATCTAACTTTCCTACTATGAAAGACTTCGCAAAGTTACACCATAAACAGTTTCATATACTAGTACATCGGTCACTAGTATCATATCACACACATAGACTAGTATCAGTTAAGAGTGGAGCGATATCCATTAATATTCAATCACCTGAGATCAGTGTACTCATAAATGAAAGCCGTAAACTTCTTCTCTCAGGGAAGGGACGCGTATTCAGTGTGCGTCCCTCCTTTTCTGTTTGAACATTGATATGCCCAGCTGTTTGACTTGTGCCCGCTTATGCTTAGTGTGATGTGTAGCTTAGTGTAAGATGTTTACAAGATAACTAAAATAGCACCTCTCCTCCACAGGCTACCATGTCGAGCGGCCAACAGGATCTACGAGGCCGGCGCAACTATAGTGGAAGGCTATAAGAAAACTCGACCCCTCGAAGTGGGCGTCCTCTATCGACCCCCCAGACTTCGACGAAAAATCAACACGACTTCGAGATTCCTCGTGAGCCATTTGGAATCAATACTACCCATATGTCGCCGTTTACAGTGATGACTTCTTTTCCAGCACCTCTTGCTATCATTTCCACCCCTACACGGAGTGTACCTCTTTGTAGTACCCCTTCGTGGGGAGAGAAGAGGGCGGGAGACAAGTGTTTGATGGCCAGTGAACTCTATTGCCAAAGGATTCTTACACCTGGTGCATCTTATAGAAAACTCATCCACACACCAATATCTACGAAGGAATGAATGTTTTTCTAAGGGAGCAAAAATTGCAGTATACAAAATTGGGCTTCTTCCCCCTTTAAGGTAGTTAGAGCGAAATATTTCTTCCCTAGTCACAATAGAGACCATATTCGAATTTTATAATTTAATCTCAGCGACTGTAAGAAGTGTGAAGTAAATATTGTAATACTAATGGTGTAAAAATATAGTTATATATGTAAACAATTCTCAATAGTTAAATAAAAATGTCCTCATGAGTCTCTAATATGACTCATTTTTTCACGCCGTACGGTGAAAATAACTTCACAGCAGATGTTTTTTTTTGGCGATTCTATAAAAATAACTGTGGTGTGTAATTGATTAGGTTTTAAAAACAGTTGAGAAAATATACTAACTACACACCGTTAGTTTTTTTGACGAAATCTAGGTGTAAGAAATCCCTAATTTTTTCAATATTCTTCACCTGGTGCGTCCAGCCGTAATCAATCCCATGCAAAACAGCTTATATTTTTTTAGGCCAATTGCTTGAAAAGTAGTTCGGCAAGGGGTTAATATTTTGATATCATTGGTAAGATGACAGTTTTTTCTTTAAAATGAGGTGAAATTCAGCAATTTCTAGGTGAAGTTATATTTCGCTCAAACTACCTTAAAGCACATGCCCGAAGAGTAGGCTAAATGAAGTGGGAATGGGTTATCTTAGGAGTATTTACGGGGAAAAGCAGAAGGAACTGGGTTAGGAAGAAGAGAGTGATGAAAGGATGTGAAATAAATGCTCCAGAAATAGACATGTATGAATGGAGGGAGCTCCGTTGGTTTAACAATGGAAGAGAGACGAACGACAAAGCCGTTTCATGAAAGAGTATGTGGTGTGACAGAAATGGGTAGTCCGAGAAAGTCAAGGGTCAATGTGGTTCAAGATACTCTTAAGAGAAGGGACGTTAGAAGCCGTAAGAACAGTAGAGCGTGCATGAACATAAACATGGCTTATAACGTTCTACCAAAGACACATCTACCAAAATGAATTCAATTCTCATGATCTTCCAATGATTATATCTGAATTTTTCGTTTTTTTTCCACTGTTAACTACTCTTTTTAATCTTACTGACTGAACACTCTTCTTTGAATCCTTTGCAGTCTATTTCGAGCAGTCGCTGCAGCATCAATTATTTATATTGACCATTTACATAATTTCCATTGGCGCAGGTATTCCCTTGTCAATGACAGTAATGGAATACAAATTCACTGACGTATTTTTTTCACCTTCTTTGCAAAATTATTCGAGTGTCACTCCATGAGCTCATTTTTCACTATAAAATTATTTAATTTCATGTAATGTATGAATTTATTTTCAGAATGTATGCATTTCATTGTGTTTCTATGTTTTTCAAATGTATCAAATGTATCTATGCATGTGCATCGTCGCCGAGAGCGTTTTCTGCCAAGGTTATATGTTTTTAAATATGGATCCCCAGACCCTACTTCGTACAAGGATTCCAAAATGAAATGCTATTTTAAGCTCCAATTTACGCTTAACGTTTACTCTCACTAGTCCAATTATCATATCTGAATTATTTGACGTTTCTCCACTTTTGTCCTCGATTGTCCCTTGATTGCTCGGATCTCCTTCATCCGACCTTTGTAGTCTCTTTCGAGATGGGAGTGCAGCATTACTTGCTGCCCCGGCATCAACATCGACTTCCATTGATGCAGGTTTGTCCTCGTTTGTGGCATGAGATTGATCTGTAATGTCACTGGCTATATTTGCTCCACCTCCATTGCAAAATGTACTTTTTTTGCTTTCTGCTCCCCATTGTCACCTCGGCAATCCTGAATTTTGAATACAATATGACAGGCCTCAAAGGCATAATTGGCTCAAGTCAGGTGGAGAATACTGAAAGGGGTGAAACCATGGACTGGACTGAATTGAAGCCCTTGTTTTCCCAGATTAAGTGTCCAAAACAGACCCCATGGGTAACTTAATTGTTTGGAGCAATCAGCTTTCACTGGGTAGCTATGAAATTACTCGGATTTGAAGGATACCATGCATCTTGCCCAGTTATTTAGCTGCAGTTAAGATCTTAATCTGCTCAGTCATAAGGTTTTTTTTTTTCAAGTGATTCAGTTGAATTTTAAAAATTCATTGTTAACTATGCTAATTTAAATCGAAGAAAAAAGGTTGCACTGAAAAACGGAATTCGAAAATGGTTTCACCGCCACAACTCCTAAGAAGTTAAAGTGCCTTTTTTGGCGTATCACGGGGTAACCGATCTCCACAGCGTCAACGCTACGAGTCTGAGCATTTCTGACGTGGCATAAAACGGCTTGCTCTTGCCCCGTGTGCAACACTTTTCAGGGATTGCGTGATCCCCATTTCTAGGGTATGCACGCTCAGACTTTGCAATAATACACGATTTACGTAGATCAACGACGGTTAACGTGTTAACTTTGGAGTTCACTCCTCGGATAAGTGTCATAAACCTATTGATACTTGCAAATGCGATGCCGATGCTGACACACAATGCTGACACTATGATTTTATTTGTTTGGGCTTACATCGACGATGAAGATTTTAGGTTTTCCTTTCATCCGTCGTTTATTGTGAATGGTGTCCTGAGGTCAGACATATTGAGAGTGGCACCATAGGAACAGGGCTTATGAGTACCTTCTCCGCATAAACTCTTATGTTGGTACATGTACACACATATATATGCTCTGAATAAAGTGGTCTTGCCACCTAAAACTTAACAGCAAGCCTGAGTGAGTTTATTTACTTTAGTGCGCTTCTATTTTTGTGCCTGTATTAATATCTTGAGTGATTGTTCCGTGGATCGCTATTCTATAGTATCACATTTATCCTGTGTTACCCTTTACACATTCCCCGCCTTTGGTTCCTGTGCTGTAAGTCGCAACCGCCTTTTTAGAATTCTATTCATTACGCAAAATCAGAAAAGTGATCCAATATGCAAGCCCAATTCACCCGTGAGAGGAAAATGCTGAAGTTCCCAATGAACCTCACACTATCTTTCAAGACGAAATCATTTGCTCCCTTCAAGAAAAAGGCCCATCTGAGTGTTGAAATCTCCCACTGAAATCTTCCAACTCCGACCCATCTCCCCAATATCCACGAACCCAAAATTCCTGTCCGGCTTCTTGTTTCGTGCCGTAACTCCCTAACGGTAAGAAGTTCGGCTTTTTTCTCTATTTCCAACTCAAACCACTGATGCGCGCCTTACCGTCCTTAGTAAAAGATAACTACAATTTCCTAGAGATCTTTCATTCAACCTTTTACCCCCGGACGCTCGAATCACAAGGGCTACGATATATGTCACTTCCCTCTCATCCTGGAAGCTTCTCTTTTCTCCGTCACTTCCTCTCCAAACGCTCTAAACCACATATTCCTGGCACTGAATTTCTTGTTCAACTATTGTATTTGATTCTCACGCACAATTAGGTCGTCGTGCTGCTGTGGATCTACTTCCCTCCTCAAATGAACTTCAAAGACTGAGCCCCGAAACCGTCCTCTCCGATAATATGTTTTGACGACCAATATGGCCGTCGAGCACAATACAGGAAAGTACTGTCCTAGAGGGCCCGTCGACCAGGTTCAGATGGGTCGGGATTGAATACCCAGGTTTCGCTACTGTGCAGCATCTTCAGATTATCTTTTCAATATGGTAAGATTCCACTAAGTAAAGCCTGAGACAATCTCCTCTCAACATACCACCCTTAATCAACTGCAACGGTCCTGTCAACCTGCCAGATGTATTAAAATCCACAAAGCTCCTCTCCAAAATCCCCGCCTCTTTCATTCCCTTCCCATTCCCAACCTGTGCAATCGAGAAATATGCAACATATCATAAGTCTCATGTTCACCCACTCACTACCTTCTCCCAACGCTCTCACTACGCCTCTCTAAGATGAGATTTTTTTTTAGTATTCCACCAGCTGATTCATAGACTCTTGGACAGTCCCCATCCTACAACCCAATTTCTAAAACATTATTTCGCTTTCCCTCCTAAGAATGTCCTGCCATTACATCCCTCTTAAATCCCTCATAGTCCCTCCCTACCTCCTCTTATTTCGCCCTGAATTCCTATCCTCTTCCTTCCTATTCCACGCTTCCCGGCTTGGCAGAGTGGTGGAGGATCCGCTTCACTCACTTAGTGATAGGAACGTGAAACGTTTCGCGACAAATATCCACGATTAAGGAGCCAGGCTCCTTATCCACGATATTGACCTGTGCCTATCGTTACACACGTGTCCAGACGCTAAATGAAAACAAGTGAGTCACGATAACCGGCAACGCAGGCCGCTATCTTTGAAAAAATGGCGTAAAAAGAGGTGATTTGAAAAATCAAATGCTTTTTTCAATAAACTAGTAAATGGGTCCTTGCAGTTTTTAAGTGAGAGGGATTATATGTATCATAATGCATTATGCTATTAACGCTCATAAAAATTCTTAAAGGTGCGTACAAAATGAAAGTGCAAGCAATGCAAGTAAAGAAAATAATTACGGGATTATAACGCTGAATTTCATGGCCCGTGAAAGAAATGCATGTTTTTGTCATTGTATAGGGTCATTACATTTCAAATGATCCAATAAAAAATTAATTGGTTGCATTTACATTTTTTTAAATCCATTCTTTGCACGCGAATGCCTACATGAATTAGCAGTTCAATACAACGATTTCGTATCTTACTGTGAGAGGAAAAATAGTTCTACACGGATAGTTTTCGTTTCCTCCGTCTAATCTCATAAAAAAACGATATCCTCTCTGGGTTCGAACTCAGGACAATATCTTCAAGTTTTAGACCCTTGATCTCTACCAATACTTTCAACCCTCTGGCTCAGTTAGAAATTCCCAGACTGTAACAGTTTGAATCAATTAGTGAGCCATTGTCATTTTCGTCATTGTAAATCCATTCAAGATCGAGATACACAGCGTTATCGCAGAAACACTTTGTAATTGTACATATTGGCATTGTTGATCGTGACCTTGACGATTGTGACCTTGATAATGGCAATGTTTGCCGAAACCTAGGTGTGTAGAATAAAACTTGTTGTGGAAATTTTTACAAAGTGTTTCTGTGATAATGCTGTCTGTCACACATTTCCACAAACTATCGCCTGATACTTTAAAATCTGATCGAGATATGTATCTTCCAATGTAAATTTCATACAGTTACATGTAACGCCCATGTCTGTGATCAAAAATTATAATCACGTTCAGAGCCATTCCAGAACAACAGTACGAATGAATAATCAAATGAAATCAAAATAATCACGTTTCCATCCGTTTCACCTATTTTTGCATAATAATTTGGTATAATTTTTCTTTAAAAAAAATCTTAAATGATTCAGTTTTTACCGCTTTGGGGGCTGTAGCGGTAACTTTGTGGTCCTGATGCAGTCAAGGCCGCTCCAGTCGATAAATATTTGGTTCTATCGAAGGAGGATGACGATCGAGATATCGGACGCACTTGCGACGCAGGGAATGCGGAAGCATATCCACGAAACGGTGGCGCCGAAGTTTCGAGCTTCACATCTACATCTACAAAATACCCTGCATGCCACCTCAAGGGTGTGTGGCAGGGGGTGAGTAGTCACCAACATGCATTACACTATACCCATTGAAGTTAGTAAACCATAAGAAAGTTAGTATACCCTATTAAAGTTAGTAGTTCACCGCGGGGCGTGAGCAGTTATTGTTGGTTGTTGGCAAAGTCGTTCGATATTTCGATCATCCTTCTTCCTCGATATCGATAGAGCAACATATATATCGAATAGAACGAACCTGGGATGGTGGCTGATGATCAGTGGGATCGACAGACGGACGGCGACCAGGAGAGCGATCTTACTCCTTTTGTGTTCCCAGTAGAGCGCTAGCCGCCATTTTGTACGTAGTGTTATCCAGCGAAGTGAAAAACATTATTTATTTTTATAAAGTTTATCGCATATTTCCATATTTTACTTGTCTGACCCCACTCCCCAATCGTGTGTGGCCTAGTAATTGTCGAAGAAGAGTCTACAACCAGTAAAGGCAGCTTGACTGGTGTAACATCTCAGTATTTTTTGAGTCTGCTTTTTAAAGGCACTAATTTGTTTTAATGTTTTCCTGCAAGAGTTTGTACGTGAAAAGTGTATGAACCAGTCTGAAATAATTACAAACGAGAAAGCACTAATTACACAATGATATTCCATCAGGTACGCAATAGAAATACACAATCATGAAAGTAAAATTAATACCGAGATAATCTTTCAAAACTGATTATTATTGTAGAGAATAGGCTTTCACATAACTCGATCAAAATGCATGAGCATGATGTTTTGAGTCATTGATATATTGATCAAGAATTTTCTTAAGCAGATACATATTTATGATAAGTATATCATTTTTAACTAATATACATGTATAAGGAACACAGTAGCTCATGCTATACAGTCTCATGCATAAAATATTACCATTTTAGTCTTCTTTTCTTTCCCAGAAAATACCTAACTAAAGTGAATGATGAACACAAGAAATTTCCCAAGATTACTAATTACCATTTATATATTTTTTTTTGCCACCACCACCTAATTTTACTACGTGTATTTTCGTTGTATATCCCACTGTAATGCATACTAGATGAGTTTTTAAATGAAGAAAACAAGTTTTAGACCTAAGATACCTACGTGGCAGAAGTAGAATGCAAAATTTCATAAAATGGAAGTCTGCTATTTGCAGAATAAAAACATTAATTAATAATTAAGTGGATGTATGTTTTCAGAGCAAAATGGTAAAACAATTTTACTCCACTTGATTTAGAGACGGAAACATATTTTTAAAAAGCGACAATCATTAGACCAAAATAATGTCTATATTTATCTCAGTTAACAAAGCAAGTTCATGAAAAACGGAGGTCTTTTTGCAGTGTTGAAGTATATGTAGGCATTTGGGTGCATTTTTCCTTATTTTCCAGTCTTTCCCATGTTGAGGCAGTCTCACAGTTGGCTGAAACCATTACATCGAAAATACTGCATTCTCCACTCAGGTTAGTCAATTTCTGGCACAGGTTTACGGTGTAAACAGATCCTGTCTGTGGTGAGATGCCACTGATGATCCTTTGAAGTGCTATCCTTTCTGCCGTAACAATAAAAATACGTAGTTAACTGATTAATTCAAATATACTATTTTTATGAGTTTATAAAGATATAAAATTACCATAATTGAACTTATGAAGACTTAAATAAATAGTGATTGCGCTTATCCATTCTAAAAGACATTCTTTGTACGACTAAGGACTTTCACGAATTTCACTGTAAAAAAGTGTCATCACTGTTGTTTATTTGCGAAGGTGATCAATAGCTGAGGTCATTGTCAGTAGATATCGTGGATAGATGGATACGATGTTAAGGATAAGATTATATGGGAGAATGGAAAAGAGAAGCCTGGCGTTGACATTAAGAGCAAGATTCAAAGGCATTCCTGTAGATCACAGATGCAAAGTTAGCGTTTATTGACCACTCCTCTTCCGTACTCTCTTAAGATATCATATATTAGTACACATAAACTTCAAATCAAATTGGTAACTACATAAAGGTGTTCCACAAAGTTATCACTAATATAAATAGAATTGGTCCCAAATTGGCTCAACTAATTTCTTTCGATGGTTTTTCTATATATTTTTCAGACACTAAAATTCGACATGTATTTCAAAACCCTTTTCCCACCATCGCATCGTATCTCCACTCCATAGTTACATCCCTCTCAAAACCAATTGGCAACGTAGGGAACAAAAAAATAGACAATAAATGGACAAAAAACCCCACTTCAAGTACGTACAATCGCACCAAATTTGCAATAGGAAACCACCAATAAACCATTCCTGGATCAATCACATCCTATTCGCTATCCCATCCTCTTCCATCCACATCCCACCAACGTCAAGCAGCATGAGCTGAGAAGACAGAGGAAAATGCGCAAATGCGCAGTGAAACAGTCTGCTTGCCTGCCTACACCAGGCATTCAAAACAATTTTTTTCTCTTTGTTAATTTTGTACTTATTTTTCGCATTAAAGGCTAATCCGCTGGAGTGTGATTGCTATTATATGGGTTTTCATAGTATAAGAAAACATAATTGTATTTCAGTATCCATCAGTTTCACTTTGTTGTACATACACAAGGATTGAGCACTAACTCTTCCCCAATCCCCATATACAGTAGCAAAAATCATCTCATTTTCACGCACCTTTGGTTGTTTTTCACGCTCATATGATTAATGTTAAGGCTGACCCATTTTAGGGCATTGGTCTCCAAACATAATTATTTAATCTTTCATCGATTAGTTTAAGCTCCGATAGTACTTTTCTTGAATAGTATGATGTTATAAGATTGAGTAGCAATGTTATTGGTTATGCCTCTCTTAAATCAAACATTAGCTGTTGTGCTAGATGAAGGTCAGAGATCCGTCCCTCTCCTAAAACCCAACTGGTCATCCCCCAGGAATTCCTTACCCTTTCTCTATAGCTTTCTAGTTATATTTATAAGAACTACTTTGACCATGTGATCTCCAATAATCTTCGCAATTTTTTGCCTAGCTCTTCTGGGATGTCTTCAATAAGTCCTCCAGCTACACTCCATGCTCATAAACCCTACGAATAAGTGCAAAAAGTTTTCTTCTTCCGTTCTTCCCCGTACTCTTTGTAGGTACTTTATCTCTTACCACAGGCTTACTCCCTTTCGTGTCTCACACTGCTCTTTCGATGTCACAATAAAGGATACCTAGTCCAATGCCACCCATATATATGTCTTCTTCCCAATCTACATCTAGCTTACTGGCAGTAGAGTCCCTAGGGTAGTGCGACAGGTACCGCTGCACTGGGCCCCGCGTCTATGGGGCCCGGGCTTGCCTGTTTCTGACGGTACAGGGAAACCCGCATATTAACCGAAATTACCTACTACTTAGTACATATGTAAATTTATTGAAATTATTAGCCATTTTGTAGGTAAATTTTCTTCTTTTCATGAAACATGCTTAAAAGATGCTACAATATACAAAAGTGAATGCAAAGTTAGGGGACTTTCGTTTGCACAGGACCCCTCAACCCCTTGGGACTGCCCTGCGTACTGGGCCTTATTCCCGTACCATAAAGCTTTTCAACACATTCCTTCCACCTCTCCTGGATCTCTTTCGGTTCTGCGATCAACTTTCCCGTCTTATCTGTTATCACTGTGATTCCATTTCCCTTACTATCGTCTGACAGTTTCTTTACTTTCCAACATAATGCATTTGGCATACTGCAAAACGGGGGCACTGCAACCCTTTACCCGGATAATCCTTCCATTTCCACCAACTCTCCGATATCCGTTACAACACTCCCTATCCTTGACCGTACTCCTAAATACCAAGTTCTCCATCCCCCCCGACCAAATCCTGTTTCACCTGATGATGAGGCCATGCGTTAAAACCAGGTCGTAATCAACTGTAAAATTACAAAGTTTTCAAGTTACGCTGTAAACTACCTTGTGAGTCGGCGGCAGTAGGCTTCTATCGAATTTTTATAAAAATAAAGGCTGGACAGAGTTATTATTTTTAATTTTCGAAATGATTGTCTTAAGTCTAATACGGAGAAAACTGAGTTTTTATAACTGAACTTTTCATTATTTAACGAAACATTAGTATTCACTGCTTAAATTTGACTAATTTGTTCCATGTTGTAAACGCATTTTAAACGGAAGGTTTTTTGGCGGTTTTTTAAATTGTGTAACGGTTAGGCAATGGGCGTTTTATGTTTTTGTTGTTAAGTTTGATTTTTTAAATTGAGATAGGACGATGCAGCGACAGTGATTGCGCTTATCTTTATTACTTTTATAGACAATGGACTCGGTAAGAATTGACCATCCACCCTCAGCGTGCTGCGCACGGAGGGTATGTGGATGGTTTTGGGACGGGCAATGAAATGTATATTTAATTTAATATTTTATGAACTAAAGCTTTAAGGTAAGCAATAGATTCCTTTTTTTAATTGATAAAATATGCAAACGGCATTCAGTTACATTTCGAACGCGATCCGCGTGTCAGAACTTCCTAATTATTTGAGTAGTGCCTCTCTTGAGTCTTTCCTTATAACATATCCTTCGGAAATCTGCATTTACTTACAAAAACTTAAAAAAACTGCAATTAGTAGAGATTGCCACGAGAAAAATCGACCAAGACCGGGAATGGAACCACCGACCTTTGGGTTGCCGGGCCAATACGCATACCACTACGCTACCCAGGCTTCCTAATTTCATCGTAAATTTTGGGAGGATACAATGGAACTAGATGTTAAACCCTTGCAGTCCGTCAAAGACGGCAACGCAAGGGAGTCAAAACCCAGCATCCTGTACCAGCACTTATTCCGTGTCAGGCCACATATGAGGTTAATCACGGAAATAAATTGCCAAGGGAATAAGTAAGCCTGGGTAGCGTAGTGGTCTGCGCATTGGTCCGTGGTTCGATCCCCGGTTCGAGCGAATTTTTTTCTCGTGGCAATTTATACGCATTTCATCTGCGACAGTTATGAATAACCTCATAGTGCAATCAGGGTCTGATACCTTGGTACCATCAGAGACATTCAATCTTCTTCTTCGTATTGAGGCAAAGTCAGTTGAACGTCAATAATAGTGATAAATCGTTCAAATACCTTAAACGTCCATAAATATGGATCACAGGGCGCATCTTGCTATTCAAATTGCAAAATAAATATAGGGTCAAAGAACCTCTGACTTACGCTTACCGTTTATTGTCGCTAGACAAATGATTATGTCTGATCTATTTGGCGTCTCTTTACTTTTGTTCTCTCCTGTTACTTGCTTGCTCGGAGCTCCTTCATCGGACTCATGTGGTCTCTTTCGAGACGGGAGTACAGCATCTTTCACTGTATGGGGATCAGCATCGACTTCCATTGACGCAGGTTTGTTCTTATCAATGGCATGAGATGAAGCCGTCAATTTAGTGGCTGTATTTGATCCTTTTCTTTTGCTAGGATTCTGTTTTTTCGCTCTCTGCTCACCAGTGTCACCTCGGCAAGCCTGGAAATATAAACATAGAATAAAATACGACTTTAAGCGAAAAAATAGCCTACTTTCAAATTTATGATTTAACGAACCTGTGATTTTGATAATAAATTGCCAAATTTAAAACCTAAATATACCTACAACTTATACTTATCATGAAAATGTATACTCATGTGTACAAATTAGACTATAATGATCGTATGAAATGTGTGCAATTTATTAAATGTTTAAATTTGAATTAATCTCATAGAGACGTACACAAAATGTAAATAATATCGTATATACATTTTCGTATCGTATATACATATATATATATGGTATAGGATTCTGTATCACAAATGTATGCAATCTTTTAATAGGGGAATTTATACTACCCCGCAAGTGGCCTACGATCATGTGGCACCTATCATAAAAAGGCACAAATAGACTTTTGAAAGAGACAAGAGGACAAAAAGAAAGATGCATTTTGACAGATTTATGTTTCGATCTGTTAATTCTCTTGAAATCATTGATGGTTTGCGCGAGGAAAATATCTGCGCGCCTAACTGTTCATGTTAGAAAATATTAGGAGTTATAATTGGTTATTTTCTTATGTGAAATATATTTCTTTAGTATTTGTAATAATTTGTGTGTCGATTAAGAAAGCTATCGATTGTCTATTATCGATTGTCGTTGCATCAGCTGATGTGCCATGCGGCCACGGCAGTTACGACTCGGAGTTCGGCTGGCAATGACGTGCAGTATTTTGTTGTCTACCAGTTTGTCATGCTAAGTTGCAAATAAACGTTAAGTTATAATTACGACTTTTCGTGTTGTTCCATATACCATTCAACAGTTCAGCAATCGATTTCTTTAATTTTGCCACCTTCGCCTGTCCTACAGATGTAATCTAAAATGGAAAATATCTTCCGCCACATCCGCCTCATGAAACACCGACTCTCGGTGAAGCAAGTACTCACTCACTCACCTCAAGTATCTACCGACTCCCAATCCGGTACCTACATACCCAAGTGCAAACGAGTAATGTATTTCGGAACTTGTCCCAGAGTACGTTCCACCGTTCGGAACTTGGCCGTCTACTCATCATATGTTGACAGTCATTTGTTGGATGATAACAGAAATTTAAAGAGTAAAACCGTATTGAACACACGATCATTTGTAGTTAATTTGTATTAGTTTAGCATATGTAGTAGATTTTTGGATAATTTCTAACCACGAAGTCTATTCTAATGAGGTGAATGGACGAGTTTCTCCTTGGATAGTATTGCCATGTAATCACAAAATTCACGTATGGGAAGGAATTAATTTAATAGCTACATTAGGTACCAATAATGAAGATTAGACCTATTAATACCGATTAGCATCGAAGAATTTTGGTTTCTATGAAAAGTTGTCTTCCAATATCCGCCAAAGGTGGACCTAATATATTGTGGACCTGACGATGCCGTAAAGCAGCGAAACGCGTCGTGCAATAATAAAATATTGTAGAAAAGTACTAAGCTGTCTTAATCATGAGTACCGTCATTAGTAACTTCTACAAAGTGAAGCCTGCAACAGTGAAGTTTAGTTTTATTGTAAATGTTGACTCTCGAATGTTAGACGATGTTTTTGGTCAAATTACGTCTCTTCTGTCGTTGGAGGTTTTGAAATGGTAAGTGTAGATGTCACTTGAGCCACCAATAAATCAATAAAATTCACGTATGGGTTACCTCTTGGGGCATCAAGTTTAAAAACGGCCTTAAGCATGTTCGAAGAGACGTAAAAGAAAATTGAAACTTGACAAACAGAGTGCATATTACAGAATTGATTTATATTTTACATTTTAAAGTCATTACATTATAATAGGTATTATTAATTCATGGCGCAGCTGAAGGCTGTATGTTTTTCCGAAAGTAAGACCAAAGAACTGGAGAAAATTTAGTGAGGAATGTAGGGAATTCCCTTGGTAAGGGGCACAAATTTCTATATTAGCTTATTGACTTTTCTACAGGCAGGCAGAACTGGCTCAAGCTAGTTGGAGAATACGGTAGGGAGTGAAATAATGGAGCGAATCGAAGCCCTTGTTTTCTGGAGTTGAGTTTTTCAGAACAGACCCCATGGGTCTCTTAAATGTTTGAAGTACTCGGCTGGCACTGAGTAACTATATAAGGATTTGGATTTGCAGGTTGCCATGCATCCTGTACGCTCATTCAGCTGCCGCAGTTATGGTCTTATGGGTGTCAATGCTGGTATAATGAGGCCTCGGTGGGGTCTAGGGTGTCAAGCCCGAGGCTTTCAGTAAAGGCAGAGAAAATCCGTTCATCTCCTATGGGCTCTGCTAGTGAATGAAGCTACAGCGTCCTCGTCTTGCCTCCTTGGTAACGCTAATTATGCCTGTTGCTAACGGTAAAATTTCGGTAAAACGTTTTATAAAATCGACTCATTTTATATTAATGAGGTTGCTAACGATAAAACCGTTTTATAAAACCTTGTTTTAGAAAACGTTTAATGGAATAGGACAGGTTCTATTTCCATAAAACCGTTTTATGCGACAACCAATGAGACGTTCCGCTCATCGCGTTGATAATAATCTCGTGTACATGGGAAGCCAAACAAGGAAAACGTAAACAAACATGACTGGAAGTTCATGGTACGTTGAGGCAGTATCCTTCTTGTTAGAAGAATGTGCTAGAGTCTTAGCACCGTTGAGTGTGATTAGAAAGTAAGTAAATAAACAATACATATAGTGGTACGGAGGCTTCCGCGGTGATTAATTGGAAAAGTATTTTCCGGTTTAAGGCCGCGTTGGTCCATTTGGGCGGACCAAATGGACCAACGCGGCCTTAACCTGGAAAATACTTTTCCAATACATATAGTTTTTAACCTAACAGTCATCCAACAGAGAGTGCAGTTATCCCTTCACGTGTTCGCAAAGCGTCTCATAGATGGCAGGACATTGCGGTTTTATAAATAGTTTTACCGTGAGCAAGCAAGTACGTTTTACGTACGATTCATAAAACTTTCAATAATTTTTTTTATAAAACTCTTTATGGAAAATTTTACCGTGAGCAACAGGCAGATACCGGACGGAAGCAATGGATAACGATATCGTTGACCGATTCGGAACAGGAACAGGGACCTTCCTTTGGCTACAGGGAATGTTAAGACGATTGTAAAACCTGGAAAGATGAAAGAAATTGCCCGGTAATTAACATGAATTCAGAATCGATATGGTTGGACTCCAAGAATTTAGGTGTCAGGGACAGTGGCGTTTAGACCGGCCAGACAGTCTTCTCTGCAGTAAGCCAGAGAGAAGAACGGGTACGTATGAAACTGGAAATATTCTGAATGCTAAAATTTGGAAGTCTGTTGAAATTTGAAACCATCAATGAGCGATTTTTCAAGGCCAGATTCAAGGGTAAATTTAGAAATATAACGCTTATATCAACTCACGCCTCCACGGAAGACAAAGACGAACTTGTAGAAGAAAAATTATTCTGCCATGAGATAGAATTACTAACCTATTATAGGTGTAGCAGAACTTGGTGGCACTCGCCTGTACAGAAAATTACGTCAGGGAGAGGAGATCACACAAGTGAGGAAGGATAAAGATCCTCAGGTACTCTCTAGAGGTCCCCAAACTGAGCCCTTCGATAACTTTTCCCGCTCATCAACGCTTATTTCGTTCTCAGTGACCTTAAAAACTCCACCTGCGAGTCCCACCAAGTTTCACTATACCTATACTAACCTAACCTAACTATTATGGGAACTGAAAAAATTGTGTTAGAGGGAAAAAAAAGTGATTTCGGAATGAAATGTAATTCTGTCTAGCCTGGCTGAAGAAATTCAGGCATCACCCACTGGCGGGATGCCAAAAAGATAGGCCAAATTTACCCAAGAGAAAGAGAGTAAATAAAACCAAGTGTGAATATATTTTAATTAGTTGAATATAAAAAAAATCCTAGCGTTTTGCGAAGTGTATTTGAAACATTTGAACAAGACTCACACTGAAGACAGATTCTGTATGGAATTTCAGCTTGGCCATTTACCAAGGACGTTATTTTAAATATTTTTACTTTTTAATTTTGCAGTAAAAAATCACATTTAACACAATTTAGGTATTTTTTATTAATTATTGTTGTTTTCGAAAAAGTTTCTTTGTAATAGTCTATGAAAACTATTTTGACAATCTCGGATAATATAGAGCCGACTCGACCGTATGTGTCCGCATTTGAATGCGACCGATTAAGAAATCTCATTAAGATCGACAGAGCAGACAGAGGTCAGAGCACACCGCGACAGAAGTTCCCCTTGTGGGACATCTGGGAAGATAACCCTAGGGTACACCATGATCACGAAAGAGAACATTATGAGCAACTTTCACTAGTTTTGTCTAGTTATTTTACAAATCTTCCATCGTTTTTTTTCTTGTCGCCCTTTTCCCAAATCTGTGGTGTCCCCTTTGGCCCAGGTGATCTAAGCACGCTCTTAGTCTGCTTAATGGTAAATCCACCCCTGGATTAACATGCTCGAAGATTGCTACTTATGCAAGGTTTATGTTGACCAACGATGTTTAATGTTTAATAATGGAATTAACGTCTTGGATATGCTTTGTAAATCATTACCAAATTACGAATAGAATACTGGGACAAGCGTACGGTTCATTTTGTTCGATGGTACTTACATCGACGATGAATATTTTTGGATTCCCCTTGTAAATGTTGTTTGTTGTGAACGGTTCCCAGAGGTCAGACATTTTGAATATGCCATCATAGGCATAGAGCTCATGATTTCCTGTGCCGTGGGTGGAGAAAAAAATCATAACGCAGGCGGCCTTCTCTTGATTTTTGGCGACTGGAAAAATAAAAGCACAAGATTACATTAGTATGGCAAATGGGTTTTTATGTAAAAATAGCAAAAAGGTTTTCTTCGATTATTATTGGAATGTATAGAAAGAAATTTAAAAAATATTTCTTTCTTACTCATGGATAAATCTGATTTACACGGTTAAAATATTGCCAATATAATTTTATAACTCATACCGTCGGCTTTGGTATAATTCTGATAACATTGATTAATTTTTAAATAATTCTTCTACAGATTTTTAAGTATGATATCACAAGTGCAAAATAACCCAACTTTGTTCATAAAACATCTGATTTTTGGCTCCAATTTCAGTCAATTGCTTCTCCTCTTAAATAGAAATTCAATTTAATGTTTAGCGAGAGATATATGTATGATGGCTCATCAACGTTTTTCCATCAACGTCTGAAACCAGTATCACGTATGCTGTTTTCATTCCCTGTCTATGGCGCGTCAATGAAATAAATCAAGAAAAGGAACATTGAGTTTCATAATGCGAGTTGAATGTGGACTGATAAATAAAAGATGCATTTGAAATGTATCAGGTGAAAACATAGAATAACTCATATAAATGAAAAAAAACCTCTCAAGATCAGAAGCATGCCGAAACAAAATAAAACATTGCATTGCATTTCAATGGCATGTAATGTGTTTCTTCAATGCACCCTAAATTATAATGTAAGACTAACATTCAATAATATGAAGTACTGCGTTGCAGTAAGGTTCGCGTATTTGATGGAAATTATATTATACATAATTCACTTCATCGTTCAAGTAAAATTTAATTTGGCGTTTAAATCGTCGTTTGTGGTTATTGAGGCAAAACTACTCACCGATAGTAAGAGCTACATTTGGGATATCAGTCTGATCGCATGCCGTGAGTATAGGAAGAATTCGAGGTACAAAAAATCGAGCCTCGTCCAATTTTTGAATCATTTGATCTTACTTCATATTCGAAAAAAAATTATGTTTTTCTCATCTCAAGAAAATGCGTTCATTCGGAAGACATGGTTAAGGAAAGCACGGGTGGAGATGGGGGTGGGAATAAAGATTAGAGGGAGTTGACGAAGTCAGTGAGGTTCACAGATGTCTAAACATTATTTAACCAGTTAAACCAAGGGGTAGAAGTTAATGATGAGTACCTTAGAGGTACATTATGAAAGGTAGGGAATAAATCCATGCTAAATTATACTTTGCATTTATTATATAGTTTTGATTAGCGATGCAACGCGTTTCGCCGATCTACGGCATCATCAGGTACAAATTCTAAGATCTTAGAATTTGTGCCTGATGATGCCGTACATCGACGAAACGCGTTGTACCGCTAATTAAAACTATATAAAAAATACAAAGTGTATAATTTAGTATGGGTACTAAAAATCTCTACTATGTAAAGCCTAAAACCATAGAGTAGGGAATAAAGATAAATCATTAGAAGATGGTGGGATTTTCTGCAAGTAAGATGGCGGAGCGGAATCGTTGAAAACTCTAACATGGAGCGTGGCGACGAGTGGTTGGGGAAACTTGGTCATTACGGAGAGTGGATGCATTTGAGATGTGGGTTTGGATAGGAATGGATAGGGTGTGCTGAGTAGCGAGGTCTATGATGGAATGAGTGTTGGATTAGGCGGAAGGGGCTAAGGACATCAAAGGGGCGAAGATTCAAAGAAGACAAGATCAATGGAGATCAATCGTTGAGAGGGGCAGGGCAATCTGAAAAGAATAATGGCTTTATTTATTTTTTCGTGGATGAAACCTTATACCTGCATGGTCCCAATTTCTCGCTGCGTACTCGATATGTGGCCAAAATAGATCGGCGTATCATCAACCTTTTAGTTCAAATCCGAAGGCCTTCCTAATGATAGCTGGATAGATTCTCGTCCATTTTATACAGTGGAACCAATATTTCTATTTATTTTTCCGCGATAAGCCTGAAATAATGTCAATATATGAAGAATTTGACTTCATGAGATACATTTGCATGCACTGTCCTCACTTTAAAGATATGACGTTAGCGTGATCTATATCGCTATAAGTACACCGCAATGCATTTACTAAAATTAAGTTTGATCCACACTCAAATACACCTACGAGCTATAAGATCCAAGTTTCCTATTATTTTCAATATCTATTCGGTACGCATTTGTAAAAATATTTTTATATCGGAACCCTTTTCAGGTTTTTAATGATACGAAGTAATCCTCGTTCCATGGAACATCAAAACTATAATGGGAGTTGAACTCAGATGAATTAAGGATGTGGATTATGATGAGCTCCTTACTTTCATCCAGTTTTTGTTTCACTTCAGCAGTAGTCATTCTCCAATCTTTGTTACAGTCCTCATAGGTAAAGCCCCTTGCTTCCATCGCTTTTTTAATTGTTCTTTTATCTCCGTCCGCTCCCCCCAGTCTCCTCAGCTCCAGATCTCGGTGAAAGTCTTTGAAAACGAAGGAATAAGCCATCTTCTTTCCGGATATGTCGTATTTCTCCAGTGATGCATCAACTGCAGTTGCTGGAGCAGAATCTGACGAACGGCATTGTACCGGAGGCCTGAAAGAGTAAAGATTGCATGGAAATGAGTCGCTGCTTTGACAATCACCGACATGTTTACATACTTTGGGCGGAATCAACTTCTGATTAAAAAGCAAAATTAAAAAAAAAAAAACTCATAAGAGCTTTGTGTGTTTCATCATAGAATAAAGAAGAGAATGCATGGGAGTCAAATTCCACGTTATAACAGGGGAAAACTTAAATCTTTAAAGAGGCGGTAAAATATTTGCGAAATAGCCAACAAGTAATATAAATAATAATTAATGAAACAGAAATTAACGTGGATTTTTATTTTAAGTAAAAATAATATATTTACCTATGGTACCCAATATATAAGGTCTACATATCAAGGATATCTAGGAATGCAACCTTTTTGGTGAAGCAGGCGGAGCTGTTACTAAGCGGTTTCCCTTTTGATATGTGTGTTTTGAAAAATGCATATGGCAAGAATAGGAATACACCTAAGGCGCAATCACGGGTCTCCGTAACGCATGTGTACCTAATAGTTATTTTTCAATTCGTTCAGGAGAGCGAATATGTAATCGTTATTATTCTAATTTGGCCAGATGCTACTATTACACTAGTTTTTACTGATAGAGTTAGGACAGTGGCTATGAGTATTGACCTTTTAGAACGGTTTGATTTTGGATAACGATAACGACAACCCGAAAGGAGGAACCGGTATCCCAGTCCAGGTCGAAATCCTTGGCCGAAATTTTCACTTCGCGTACATTAAACAATAAAGCATCCGGTTTTAGGGAGACTTTGAGCCAGATAATTTATAATTTGTTTTCCCCACTAAAAACATATCTTTATCACTTCGCAACTTTTGTGATATAAATATATCTAAGGTAAGTGAAATACGCCTGGTTAACACCTCAAAAATCAGCTCCTTGATGGGTTATATCGGCTAGATCTACAGTGTTTAAGTAAGACAGACTCAGTCATTTAGCCGCGGTGGCCCGCGTTGACTTTGCTACGTGGTAGAACGCGGGGTAGAGAAAACCACCAATGAATGTGAATAATACACGTCGTCTTATGATATGTATTGAATTAGCAACAACAAAATTGCTATGCAAAAACTATATAATAAGTAGTGTATCAGAGATACTATGTTGCTAATGGCTGGGAGTCTCGTTATAACCGATTGTACCTGTGGTAATTCCATTGTATTTAGCAGTCGCCTCTCGAGGTCAATTCGACACTGGTTAGCGTGTTCCAATCTCATAGATATTACCAGAATATCGTTTTCGGTGCAAATAAACAGGTTGAATTTGCAAACTATAAATTTAAGAAATAAGGGCCAACCATGCCAAGCACTTCCTCATGTTTCTTCCATTCCGTCCTTCGCACCTTCTCCACCATCCTCCGCACCCACATCTCGAACGCCTGCAGCATTTTTTCGTCTTCCTTTCTCAGAGACCACGTTTCTGACCCATACAACGCCATACTCCATATCAAGCTCCTCACCATCCTCATCTTTAATATTTTTACTTCAGGTCCTCTTCATTAGCTCTCTTCTTATATAGAATGCTTCCTTCGCTAGCACTATTCCCCTCATTATATCTAAACAACTATGCCCATTTTCTTCAAGGGTACTTCCAAATTAATTTAATGGCTCTACCTTCTCCAGTTTGTGTCCTCCTACATTTATGACCAGCCTCAATTTCTTTGCCCAAATGAATCTCATTTCTTTTGTATTCTTATGTTCAATCTTCATTCCGTATTTCACGCTCTGAAATTCTAATGCATCTACAAAAGCTTACAATATCTTCGATTATCGACTAACCGACATCTGGTCATCCGCGAATCTAACCGACTTCACCAGCTGGCGTCTTACTTTGATTCCCGCATCCAACACTTCCCATCCTCCCTTCCCTCTCTTACCATTTACTCAACATAAGTATTAAATAGCAAAGGTGACAACGGGCAGCCTTGCCTTGCCACGCGACCTATAACTGACCACCCTGATTCACCGTCAGCTACCCTCATCTGTACTCTCTGGATCATATATGTATGTGTTTCAAATGAGTCTCCTATTAAGCCATTCTTTTTCCATTTTCCCCAGTATCTGCATTAGTTTCTTCCAGTGTATTCTGTCAAACGCCTTTTCGAAATCCACAAAGCCAGCAAATACATCCTAATTATACTCTATGTTTCTATCTATAAGTGTCCTCATTACCACAATCGCGTCTCTGGTTGCTCTCCCCTTCCTGAACGCAAACTGGGCATCGCCTAAATAGTAATTTGCTCTACTCTCCAACCTTCTATTTAGTATCTTAAGCAAAACTTTTTCCGCGTGCGAAATTAAACTAATATTTCTATTTTCTCGCATTATGACGCTTTATTTATCTTCGGAATAGGTATTTATACTCTTTTCACGAAATTCTCGCTTCCTCGCAGACCCTACGAATAAGTTCGAAAGTACCGACTTCCCTTACTACCAGAATTATTCAATAACTCCGAAGGTAAGTTATCTGCTCCCATGGCTTTTCTTGCATACATCTACCTAAAATACCCTCTCTATTTCCCCATCAAAGTCTGAGGTTATTCTTGTCTATTTTTCTTTCATCCTTTATATCTAGGTTTACATGTATATTGCCGCTGTCATATAGCTTCTCCACGTATTCTCTCCACCTATCCTGGATATCTTTCTGTCCAATTAGTATCTTCCCTGTTTTGTTCTCAACCCATTTTTTACAACGTTTGCCATCTCTTATTGCCCGATAGCATTTTCACTGTGGCGTATAAGGCACTAAATTCCCCCTCTTCCTGCAAATTTTCCATTTCCCTGCATAGTCTTTTCTACCAGTTTCCCTTTGCCCAATTGGTCACTCGCCGGAGATTATTACTTAATTCCTAAGTTTCGAGAATTCATTCGCTGTTCTTTCGCAGCCTAAGATTGTGAATATATTCAGAGAAATATATCCCTTCTCTCACGTGATGCTACTTATTTAATTAACATTAAACGAAATAATGGTTGCTAATAATCTCCATTGAATTTCATGTACGCTTGGGAAAGGGGGTACTGCGAAGTCCTATAAGTTGTTTACCTTGGGTAAAGCGTGCGTGGGATTGTGAGCGCCATCTAGTCTCCATTCCTGCATATTAAGTGTTTCAGTACCAGCATAT
Organism: Pyrrhosoma nymphula; assembly: GCA_963573305.1. Classification (NCBI taxonomy): domain Eukaryota; kingdom Metazoa; phylum Arthropoda; class Insecta; order Odonata; family Coenagrionidae; genus Pyrrhosoma; species Pyrrhosoma nymphula. The sequence continues at coordinate 59,855,081 of OY754339.1, read as the reverse complement.
CTCCCTACTGACGCCATCACGGGACTACCTTTCGTCTGGCTCCTACCCTTCGACCTATCTAGCATGGTTGGTCCTACCAGGAGCAATACATACACACACACATAGACATATCGATACTTTAAAGCCACGATAAGGTCCAAGAGCTCAGAATTAAGAGCATGGGCCCTGATATGCCCTCAAGAAATGAATACAATTCCTAGGAAGCACCGGGAATGAGTTACAGCTCGAAAAAAATGCTTACAGGTACAGCTGCTTGCAGAAGGTAGAGCTGAATCTAGGTGCGTCGCTCCATCCTCTCCGAAATATCGAAGTCATAATGTGGTCAATATTTCGAGGCTCAGATTTTCTCAACTCCTCGCTGATGAAACGGCCAATGGAAAAACCTTCGTCTCTTCCTGAAAAAGAAAGATAGCTTTTTTATTTTTAAGGTAGCCTTAACGGGGTAGGACACTTCGCCATGAAAGGCGTTTTTAGACCATTGTACGGGGGGGAATCAAGGGATAGCTAGAATTTTTCTTGTCTGCAAGGGTGACCGAGAATAACTATTCGCCGGCTATTCTTTTTAGGAATTAAACTCTTTCGTCTTACATATATGAGCTATTGATGTGCGATATTCCACAGAGGAAAAATCATTCGCATTGACCGGGATTCGAACCCGGATCCCTCGATTTCACACCGAGTGCTTTAGCCAGTTAAGCTACCGAGGCATCCATTCTCCCATTCGGATTTGTGAGGGCTTTATAGGAACAAGTTGCTCTGGACTGCCGGACACACGAGGTGTGACAAAAATAACGGTAATTTTCGTTTTTCTAAAAGAATATTTATTCATTAATCAATGTCAATTTTGTCCCCTTCAAAGTAATCCCCCTTAGATACAATACACTTGTGCCATCGGTTTTTCCAACATGGGATATCTTCTGGAACTCACTTTTCGGTATAGAGTTCAGCTCCTTCAGCGATTCGGTTTTTATCTCATCAATGGTGGCAAAACGTCGTCTTTTTATGGTTCTCTTCAGCCTCGGGAATCGAAAGAAGTCACAGGGGGCCATGTTCGGCGAATACGGCGGCTGAGGAAAAATAACGGTTTGTTCTTTTACCAAAAAATTACGAATAATCACTCAATGAGGTGTGAGCGGGAGAATTATCGTGGTGCAATTTCCACGAGTTGTTTTGCCACACTTTTGGGCGTTTTCGTCGCATTTCTTCACGCAAACGGCGCATAACTTCCTCATTGACCGTACCACCACATGGCAGAAACTCAGAATTATTGAAAATCGAAATTATAAAGCTCGTGAAATGAAAAAATTCCCGTTATTTTTTATCACACCACGTATGACGTCACTGAAGCAGTCCAAGGTGTGCGCCTAGCGCCGCAGTCCACGTGGATATAGCCAACATTGGAACGCAGTGTTGAGGTGTTCGCCCTTTTTGACAAATTTTGAAGTTACCGGGACTAACCACGGTATAATATTTTACGGAGTCACCCGCATGTGCATATTAGTGCGATATTCTACAAAGGAAAGTACTCTAAAGCACTCGGCGCGAAATAGAGGGATTGGGGTTCGAATTCCAGACAAGGCGAATGTTTTTTCCTCTTTGGAATATCGCACTAATGTGCAATTGCAGGTGACTCGGTAAAGGTTTATACCGTGGCTTGTCCCAATAACCTCAAATTTTAGCAATCGAAGTGTTTGAATCCCAATAACACCTGAAGCGTTCGCCTGATTGTTAAGGATGAACTACACCCATGACTCACCACAGTTTAATACAACATATTAAATTCCCCTGTGAAATAGGCAATATCAAGCCATAAAATATCCATCGACCCATGAAAACGTCGTATCTACGACTTCTTCAGATCTTTGGGGTTTTCATCACCTCGGTTAAAGGCTAGTAGATAGGAAAACCCTGTTATCGCTTTTCGACACTTAAAAGATGGAGGATTAAGACAAACGTTTATTTACAGAGCCGGTACTAATCATATCAGAAGGAAAAATTACAAAATTCGCCAATAAGAAACGGAGATGGATTGCCAACGGAGATGTGCCTCGTAATTTGGAATTATACGAAACCTAACTCACGTATGTCTCATGCTATGATCCTACACCTTACATAATCAGTTATTTCTCTAGAATGTTGGTTTCATGGAATTGTTTGGATAATCAAGGAGAATTTTATACACATATCTCTGCGTTTTGCCATGCAAACAATGCTATTTTTCCACCAGGGCCCGGCAATCCGCCCAAATTATTTCCCCTACCCAAAATTCATTTCTCATTTTTGGAATCCTTTCGCATTTCAGCGAATGGCTATTTGTATCTTCGTAAAGTGTCCAATCCCCTTAGTTGACATTTCATTTATAACCAGTTTTGATAGAACTTGAGATGCTATACCCGCCTCGAAAATTAAAAGAATATTTAGCTTCAGTTAAATTTGAGCTGACTGTAAAATTTGCTGAAAAAGTCTATCGAAGCGATTTGTCGGATAAGAATTGTGCTTAAATACGACATGTGAGTCAGTCAGACCAGAAATCACGTTATGCAGTGAGGCAAAATCGAGATTCTCTTTAGAGTTATGCCAAACAGGACCGATCTGCATGTAAATATTTAAAAAACATTACTCCTAGTAATATTAATAAATGAAAAAGTTGTTTGTTAAAGTGTATCCCAATATTTGTCATATTTTTAAGTTAAAAGGAAAACTAAAATAAAATCTCTTGTCTTAATCATTTACCGCTAAATAATGAAACGTAATCTAAGTATCAATTAATTTTTTAAATAGTTGATGAACCGATTAAGGTTGGTTTGTATGGAAAAGTTAACCTCTTCTACACATTTCATAGTCACTGACCCCTATCTTCTTACAAGATTCCCTTTTTAAGCTCGGCATATAGCCTACTAGCGAACGAGCGACCAGCGAAGCCGGCCGCCTCAACGACAATGAAATGCCACTAAAACTCTCCGTTGTTTATTAACTCGTTAAAAATTGGGTCCATATTTTGGATTGACTATGGTTAATTTATTACAATACTGCTGTATAGAGCAATAAAACAAGACCAAGATCAAATTTTCGGGACAATTCATTACCAAGAAATATTTGCGTTATGTAACTTATAACAACTTTTTTATGGCAAATAAAAAAAGGTCTTAAAATTCAATAACATTAAAAAAGGATTTTTCCTTACTGTATTAAAATTTCATAACGGTTAAACGCTAGCTTTTTACCTTATGAGAGGACAAAGAGAGCGTTCCCTTTAAAATCAGAGGTGTGTTATAAAAATTGTTATGTGGGAGCAATAAGATGATTAATTTTCGCGGGGGTCTCAGTGTCCTGATGTCTAAACCAAATTTAACGCTGTACAAAAGGAGCTTCTGGTATATGAGATCAAAATTGTACAACATCCTGCCTAATGCAATCAAAGAAACTACTTGTTTTTAATAAATACAAATCGTTGGTTAAAAATTGGATAGTAACTTTTGATAATATTGAAATGTTATTGTAAAGGGTCTGTATATTGTGCATATTATGATTCAAGTCATATTTGTTGTACATTCTATGTTGTAATGCATAATTTCCTGCCACTACAGTTGCAATTTGCTTTACGCACTAAAATTCCTTTCAATGTTTTCTTTAGGTACTTAGTAATTTTGGTTCTGTTTGTTCATTTCCGCATATTAGAATTTGAAGTTAGCCTAATTACAGGCTTATTGCGTTACAGGCTACCTTACTTCCTTGAATGGAAATAATAACAGCACGAATATATGTGTGGAAGAATTAATTATTATTATACATACATTAGGTATCTGTCTTCACGTTTCATATAAGAAGTGTCCTTCACTTACTGAAGATAGCTTTTTCTTATCATCCTTGAACAGCTTGCCCGTCATCAGTTACCTCATGTTCGTGAACAAATCTTTCTCAAACGCAATTCTCTTCATAATACCCTAACCCAAACTCCTCCGAGATACTCCGAAAGTAGCTGAATTTTCTTCCTCATCTAGTTTGTACCTACTTTTTTTTTTACTTTAGTTTGATTGTATTTCATATTCATTCCTAGCCCCTTGTCCTGATTTTATGATATGTCTACCAATGCCTGCTATCCTTTATATGACTTATTGACGTCATACGTAGCCCGCCGGAAATCTTAGTTATTGAATTCCATTGGAAATGTACGCATAGACTCCCAGAAACAAGATTTATTATTAATCATGATTTGATTTTACTTTATACCGTACCATTGAGCAACCTGTGGCCATAGTCATGTCCAAAATATACTTGTCAAGGATTATACCTGATGAGGTTTTTATACGGAGGTTAAATTGAGGAACGAAAGAGTTGGAGCTGTGAGAGCATGATTAGTAAGACGATGTTAAGTAGTAAGTTTGAGTATTTGTATCAATTTTGTAAATGAAGAATTTGAAAATATCTCGTACTTACTCCACCTTCTAAATAGGGCCAGCATGATATCGGAAGATATTGGTAAGGCTTCAATAATTTTGTCCTCCGCTGGCTTCGATTCTCGAATGTTGAATAATGGCATTAATCGCCTTTCTTTCTCCACGATGTCCCCCTGAAAGGATACCGAAAAATAAGTAATACTCTATTAACACTTAATTGGTTCCCAAAATATTTACCAATGATCTTGTTATAGCAAATTGTCTTACTAAACTGAAGAACATTGAGTCAATGTATCGGTTGTATTTGTTTCTATTAATTTCTAGACGACAAGAAAAATCAAGAGCGGGTACATAATTTAGCCGTAGGAAACGACTCATTAAATCATATTTTATCCCTTTTTTTAGTTAAAAATGATTCCTCAATTACGGCAATAATACACAAATGTGTATTATATTATTGTCAAATTGCGTCAAAAGAAACACGATAGGTTTTCATATATAGGTTTATTTAGAGTAATATTTGAGTGTTTAAAACTATCAAGAATTCAAACTATCAAACAGTTGATTCAGTAAACAACCCTGACACTATGCACATACCTGAATGAAGAATAGCTTCGGTTTTCCAAACAATATTTTGCAGTTATCTCCGGCGAATGGCTCCCATAGCTCCTTCAGGCCGACCGATCCCTTGTTGCATAGGATGTACTCAGAATCAAAGTTTGAGAATATAAACACCCAGCAACACGCCAATTCCTCGCAACCTCCCGCGACTGTAAATAAAAAGACTTATTATCATTATCTGGAATAGTTCAAGTGTGCCCGAATACCACCAATCATGCTTCCGGATTACTTTAATCATAAGGAATTATTATCTATGCTCTATTATCCATCCAAAATTTCCCAATGGCTAAAAATTGAAAAATGGTGACATTTACGTTGGATACTAATAGAATGGAATAGAATCGAAAAAACATTTATTATCCTAGGAGCAATAGCTCCTATGGGGCAGAAGTTTACATTAAAACATATTTTGTTTGCAAAGGAAAAATACATAGTATACAACATACAGAAATTAGAAACTTGTCTCAGTTTGCATGTGCTGTTTCCTGAAATATTCAACTGTTAGTTCTGTTTCACATTCGTAGTAACGTTGTCGTATTCCATGTTGTTTATGCTGACATAGAAGAACATAGGCATTTTTCAATAGGGGGAGTACGCATTGGGGGAGTCGGGGAGAGATATGTTGGTTAGCATTGGGAGGAAGCTAGAGGAAGTGCCTTGAAATTTTGAGTTATCTATTGGCAAAATTTTCGAACGCTCTAATCTCGTAGGTGGTACATATGACAATGATATGAGGAGCCGTTAAGGGCTAATGTATTTCTTTCGTTTTTTATGCCAGGGATTTTCAATCAGCCTAGCAAAGATTTGGGGAGGAGGCATAATTTTGATAGAGGTCTAGACCCTCCGTCCTCGCCAGCAAAGAGACTGGATATGGATAACGCCATTGTAAAATCAAAATTTTTATTTGAATACTGCAAGACATTTACAACCCCTGCTCCCGGAGGAACCCGTAACACATGAATCGGGAGGCTGCTTGGCCATCTCAGGCGATAATAGACGCTAACTGCTGAGAATTGATATTTTGTCTTCAAATTATAGTTCACAATGCAATCTAAGCACAGCTTGCTATCAACTTTGTGATAACTTCGGCAATCCCGCACCAGCATTAGCCTTTCAAATAAAAAAATGCTACATTGAAGCAATTCTTTCTCGGAGCCACAAATTTGATAGTAATTTGCTCGGCGCATGTCTACTTTGAAGTATCTTTGTTCCGAAAAGAATCCAGCGTCTTTATTCGGAGTGCGACATTTCTAGTCACTCTTCCGAAGACTGTTGAAGCCACTATAAGTCTATCTCAACAGAGCCATCCTGCCTCCGAACAAACAAGATCCCGTAAGTTATTTCTCTTGCAGTTTATATGTCCTTAGTCAGAAATTGTTTTGACGTGCGTATACAATAAATAACAGAAATCTTTTCACTAGTGTCACTCTCTCATTTCATTTCATTTAATGTCTGGGTTATCTCCATTTATGAGCCATTCGGTGTGTAATTGAAGAAACTCACGCTTTATAACCAGCCATACGAATTTGTAAATATAGTCACAAAAGATCAAGTTTATTCATTTTATCATTGACATAATTAATTAGCGCAATGTGGGATTCCATAATGTATCTTGTGAGTTTATATTGCTTTGCCCTCGATCACTGCAGGTATAAATTCTAGACACTGTAAACGTAAAGCATTATTATGGTAAGTTACTGTGTTAAAAATAAAGCGAAATGGAAGCCCTAGATGATTTATTTGGTTCTGAGGAATAGCTGATGCAACAATAGAGTTACGGTAGTGAAGTGGAAGGAGATCATACCGATGTGGAAAGAGACGACCAAGAAGAGGAGGAGTTGGATGAGGACAGCCTGGAAGAAGATATTGGAGAGGATGACCGGTTCATGGTGAGTAAGAATGGAAGAATAAAATGGGGCATCAAGCAACGGAAGGCTGCTGGAGAACAACATTGAAGAATATAGTAAGGCAAGCAGCTGGATTTCCGACGTATATAAAACTAACTATAAAATATGATTTTTTTTCGGTGCTTCATTACTGATGCAATGGTAAATAAAATTTGCTTGCACACAAATCAACGAGCACATGATCCAAAGGATAGGCGTAGTTGTCAAAAATGGAATAATACTGAAAATGGCCAAGCTCTCATTCTTGATATAGTGGACTTTTCCGGTATAAATGCAAATCAGATGCATTTGAGGGAAAATCCATCATGCCGTGGTAAGTCAGCGAGACGATGGTCCTTATTTGAGCTGGCAAAGGAGTTGATAAAACCTGAAATTAAGTTTTGCATTCTAAATACTCAGCACCAAACGAGACAGATTCAAAAAGCTATAATAAATAAGGGATTTGGGGACTGTCTTCCAAAGTTCGAAAGAGATAGTGTCTAACAATAAGCGAAGTAGATGCTCCCTTTGCCCTCATAAGGTTGACAAAAAGAATAAATCTCTCTGTGATGTTTGCAATAATTTTGTATACAATGACCATACCGAACAAAGAAGTGTTTGTTTAAAATGCAATTAACTTATTCATTGATTGACTAAAATTTGAATTTATATTCAGTTTATAAATAAATATATTAAACTGTCATTTTTATGTTTCACTACACATATCCATCCAATCCAATAGAACAATAAGAAAGTATAAAGACCAAGATTTAAATTTGGCAATTGTATTATTGATGAACATAATTTTATGATTTTTGAATCAATTTTTAATGATTTTTGAACAATAAATAAGTCTGGCACGGTGAATACCTGCACATTTATTGTGAAGCATACGCCTGCGCGCTGGACTGCGTGCCTTACCATTCTTGCAACTTTTACTTAAAAATTGCAACCATAAGTACATCATTCTTCGAATTCGTCCATTTTAATGATGTATGGATGAGAGGATCAAAATATAATTCTCCTTGTCAGTCTGTCAGCGAAAACTGATGAGCCAAGTTTTTGGAGCTTATATTTAGGAAATTTTTATTGCAAGAGTGTGGAAGTATTAATGTAAAAAATGGAAAATGGAAGAAAGCAACAACGTTTTATGACATCGGATACCCTAGTAGGTGAATGGGGAGACTTGACTTACTCCTTTTTGCGAAGATATTTTAAGGCCTTGAATAGGGTCATCTGCGCAACTGCTGCAAAGTTTTCCTACCACTCTTCTTCACTTCGAGCCACTGTAAGGGTGTGCTGCAGGGGGAGTTGGGACTGCCACTTAGCCTTATTATGTAGCCCTGATTTTGTTTCAGTCATTAATGGTGCGGAGGAAGAAGATATTCTTTCACTTTTTCATCGGAGAACCTTCCGACTATTTGCTTGAAAAATCATCGTTTCTTTAATGCATTGCCGTAAATGTTTCTTATGTGTTAGGTTAGTTCTAATGTCACGGTGATTCCCAGTGCACGAGTCAAATGATATTTCCTCGGCGAATGTTTGCACTTTGGTGATAAACATACACATATGCACTTGATTGGGTACCATCAGATTTGTCCTGGTAAAACAAAACCCATCGCGTTAAACTGTGCGAAATCAGAAGGGCAAGTACGTGGTTTTTAATATGAATTTTAATAAATGTGCTTGGGTGTAAGCGAACATAGAGGAAAGATTTACCTTTTCGTAAGTCACTCTTGATGTACTGGTCGTCCAGAAGTCCTTCGTGATACCTGGTTTCAAAATTCAGTTCCTCCAAAACTGTCTTTAGTTGATCCACATGGTTCTCCATAGGTTTGTCTTCGGTACCTTTGGCTTTTTTCCTGTTTAACTCGTAGATAAGAGCAATCTTTTTGCCATTCAGGTCATATTTTTCAGTCAAAGGAGCGGTGTCACCCATCTTTGGTTCAGCCTTTGAAATATGCTGCCAAGCTTCAACAAAAATGTTCCAAGGGGGAGCGCTAAAAAGTTAACCAGCTATGTATTTAAAGCATACATGACAATTTTAGAGTGTCGTAACAACTGAACGGGAAGGTATAAAATGAAATAAAGGAATAATTTAAATATAAACTTGCACGTGCATGAAGAAACAAATTGCTGCGATTAACCTTCGCAAATCACAGCAATTTTGGCAAGGATGTTATGATAAATGAAAATAATTCTAAACTGCTTAAGCATAGCCTTCCTGAATACAAGCTTGAATATTAAAATGAAGGAAATGACGTTAACGACATATGGAAGAAAGTCCGAAGGGAAATTCACCATAAGAGTCGACCATGAGAGATTAAGAGAATTGGTAATAGATATAAGGGTGATGAGGGGTATCGAATATGGAACAGACCACTTATTCATCTACATCTACAAAATACCCTGCAAGCCACCTCAGGGGTGTGTAGCAGGGGGTGAGTATTCACCAACATGCATTGCGCTATACCCTAAAGTTAGTGTACGACTACGACTAATTATGCATTAGCATAAATTGCTAATGCTTGTCACGAGGCGAAGCCTCACAAGCATGCACTACACTACAGATATTATCACAATGGAGAGGGACCGTTAATATATATGTATTTTGCAGCTACACAAATGGATAGAGACTCAAGACTTGGTGGTCTCTAGAGTGGATCTGAGTAGAAAGTGGGTTCCGAGGTAGAGAATTGCACGCAGGAGAATGAGAGTGAAAGTAGAGACAACGAGGTGAGAGTAGGAATGGATTCATGCTTGAGGATATGCTATCTTCGAAGCAGAGAGAATGTGACGGATACATTGGTAATGAAAGTGTGAATGATGTGAGGGTGAGTTTGATAGGAATAATTGTAGTGTGCAGAAAGCGTATGTGGAAAAGGAATGGTAGGGAAAATGCAAGGCGATGCATGTTGGAATGAAGAAGTGAAAATTGCAGTGAGTGAAAAAAGGGTCATATAAGAGATTAATTGCAGCAAAACCTGAGGAAGAGTGAAAAATTAGGCATGTGATGGATACAAAAAGAAAAAGAATGAATGCAAAATTGCTGTGAAAGATAGCAGTGAAAGAATGTATGTAGCTGAGCCTAGCAAATTTCAGAGTGATTTTGAAGGCAATAACATTTTATTTTGGAAATGGGTAAAAAGGGCAAAGCAAGGTGAGGGCAGAGGGATGGATGTAATGAAGAACAAAAGTGGCGAAATCGTGTGGGATGAGAGCAGGGTGAGGGACTGTTGGAAGGGGTATTTTGAAACATTATACAATCGTGGTGTAGGCGATGAGGATGAGTCTTGCGAATTAGTTAGCGAGAATGTCAACATGGAAAAGTAAATAAGTGAAAATGAGGTTGTAACGGCAGTGAACAAATTGAAAAATGGGAAGGCTGCAGGCGTAGATGGGATATCCAGTGATATGCTGAAGTATGGGTGTTAATTACTCTGAAGTAACTGGCCTGAATTATAGAATTTATGCTTAAAAGCTTCTGTTATTCCAACGTATCGGAAGAATTCGATAATTGTTCCATTATTCAAAGGGAAGGGTGTGAAGACCGAATGTGTAAATTAAAGGGGAATTATTGACAATTCCGGGAAAATCGTTCAGTAAAATAATAATGGAAAGTGTGAGAAAGATTAATACTATCGACAGGATCTGTGGTGTAATGCGGGTTTATGTCAGGAAGAGGATGTAGTGATCAGCGGTTCGCACTTCAGCAAGTGCTAGAGAAATGTGTGGACGTCAGAAAGATGGTATATTTTGCATTTGTGGATTTAGAGAAGGCGTATGACGAGGTAAACAGAAATATGCTGTGTAATGCTTTAAAGAACTATTGAGTGAATGAGCAGTTATTGAATGTAATGAGGGTGACGTATGGTAATAGTGAGGCAAGTATGAGAGTTAATGGAGTCTTGATCCACTGGCCTGAAATAAAACAGGGTGTAAAGCAGGAATGCGTGTTGTAACCGTGGCTATTCTATGTTTTATGAATGAATGTGTGAGAGATGCGTGTAGTGATTACGTCGGTGTAATGGTTGGAGATGAAAACGTGCCAATTATATCGTACGCAAATGATGCAATGCTGCTGTCTGAAAGACCACTGGAATTACTGGGCATCGTGAATAACTTCTATGGAGCAAAAATTAGAATAATATGCAGAAAAATGCATCAAAGACCAAAGTAGTAGTTTTTGATTGGGAGAGTGGTAAGAATGATTGTATAATGAGTGTAAATGAAATTGACATTTATTGCTCCGTAAAAAAATCATATGCTTATACACATCCAATGAAAAACAATTTGGAGCTTGGTGTCCCCAAGGCAATCGGCCTGAGGGTGGGGACACCATCAAAATGAAAGAATGCTCTACATACTGCTGACCCAGCTGACCTACAATGACGTTGAATATAGCACACATTAACAATGGTATTTTTCACATTGAACCATACATACACATAGATACTAAAGATTTACCTCATAGCATAATACAGACTTATCGATAGACTTGCAAGTACTCCAATTGGAGTACAATCAAGAGCTTAGTTAAGGAAAAAGAAACAATTTTCATTTTCTATATTCAATAGCCATAGTTTTAGACAACTTTAGAATCCACTTAACCTCTTTGCAGTCATAAAAATTTTAGGTAATATATTAAATACCTTTGGCCTAATGGAAATGAAAGGACGATTATACAAAGTTTAGGGGCTTCGGAAAAACATAACAAGAATTATTTCTAAGTGCATAGGAGTGTGGTTTTTGAAATATTTGTGGCCAATTGCTACTGCAAATAAAATATAATCTCACAACCTTGAATATATAGAAGTGCCTTAGCGGTAATAGACCTAGTGTCTTAAAAATGGGGAAGGAAGGTTCAAAACGACCTTTTCGGGCTATCACACCCTTATGTGCATTTTCTGCTTCCCGAGTGGTAGTTCCTCGGATGAAAGATACTCGAATGGACTTGCTAAGTCCCATTTTATACGCTTCGGGAATTATATTAACAGTTATAGTGAGGAATATTTATTACCTTGAAAATGAAATTATTGTAGTAGAACGAATACATTGAATCAAAATCTTATTTAAATGTTAGCTGTATGATACGTGAGGTATTTCCTGTTGAGAAAAAGTGCGATAAAAAAACCCTATACGCTTCGGAAATTATATTGCAGTTAGAGTGAGGTATATCTATTACCTCGAAAATCAAATTATTGTAGTAGAACGAATATAATGGATCAAAATCTTATTTAAATGTTAGCTGTATGATACGTGAGGTATTTACTGTTGAGAAAAAGTGCGATAAAAAACCCTTTTTATACAGGATCAATAAGAACGCTTGCGAATATATATGTATTGAATGCAATTCATGAATAAACTCAAACTATCATGGGTAGTAACATAATGGATCGTAAAAACATAGATTAAGTTATTCTCGGCGCGTTTGGGAAAGAAAGTAGGTAGTGATTTTGGAAACAAGTGTAAAAACTTGCTCTTAAATGGATATAGTTACCTCATGTACACGACGGTTTTCTTTAATAATCTCTCCGGTTCCTACTTACTTAAGTTTTGCATGTAGAATTGGACGTATATAAAAACAGCTGATCCAGTTTCGAGCACGAAGCTGTTTCTTGGATGCTCTGCCAGTGAACTAAGTTCCCGAGAAAATATAACTATGTGAGAGTCGTACAAGCATAAATTGTTGTTAAAGTAAAAAAACTAAGTAATTAACGGCCAATCACACATTCGTGGCGGGAGCTTCTCAAATATTCACTGCACAAACAAGGCATTTTGTAATTCACTTTTCTAGTACTGGACTAGCCCTCCCGGCATTCATGACCTTGTTGAGAAAGCGTTTAGCTCTGAAAAGAAATAGATAAGTACGCGAAATACAAGGAATGCTCTTCTGATAAATGCATTTGAACCTTTATTCAACCTATTCCGACGGAATGTGTAGCAGGGTAGTCCAAGCGAGGGGCAAGGGTCTATAAAAGAAGAGGCCCAACGATCGCGAGAGGTCAATAAACGTAGCGCACAGGAAGTGCTAACAGTGCCCAGTTCAAATACGTAGTAGAGCGAAGTCTTATTGGAGCAGAGGTCAAAATAAATACTAATAGCTGAATCAAACGCAAACAAACCAAAATTTACACGTATATAAACACCTTACGAGCAGAAAACATTATTTCCGTTATCTACCACCAGGTGTCACTGAAGCACGAGCGCAAATTGTACGAATGCATGAACCAAATTAGAACAGGTTCTATTTCCTGTTCACGCGTTCATGCATTCGTATATTTTGGTGTGTTTACACGGTTAATTTTCTCGTTCATTCTCGCGTTCATGCATTCACACATTAACTTGTACAAGCATAGAGTAAATATATATAGAGAGCCCATCACGTTAGTGTAATGGGAAATGCTTTTGGAAGTTTATACTCTCCTCACTAGATGGTGCGCCCTTCGCATCTAATCGGTTTCGCGCTAGAACCGTAGAATGGAAGAAAAGTGGGATGAGGGAAGCGAGGGCGGAGCACCGTCTCGTCGGTGAGCGTGGTTGCCAATTCGTCGCTCTTTCTCGTAGTGTGAGAACAGACAGACCCCAGTCGCGAATAGGATATGCTGTGTAGACTCCAATGCAAGGAGTTAATCCTGCTAGGGGAGAGGTCACCAGCGGAGCCTCGGTCTTCTCACTTGTTATTCATAGCCCATCTAGACAGTTTAAACATTGAAATCCCTCTGCCAAGCTTCCTAAAGCAGAAGTTAAATGATGATGATGGATAGTGTAATCTACTGGCACCTAGTTTGAATGGAAGTGTGTAAAAATCTTGAAGACTTTTTCAGCCGTGGACACTACCAACCTACACTATTTCCTTCTTCATCTCAGTATACGGTCTAATTCTCTTCATCCCATCCACGTAGTTTTGCATTATGTCGTGTAATAATTTTCATTACCCAACTGAAAATTATCATTTACTATTATTAGAGCAATATACCGGTAGGGGTTGGTCTAAATGGAAGAGAGTTAAAGGCATTTGGATTTTTCACAGGTATGGATTGCTAAACGCTTCTTTCGCTAAAGCTATTCTCCTTATCGCGTCCCCGTAACTATGTCCAACATTTTCCGACGTACTGCCCAAGTAATTAAAACATTGTACTTGCTCAACTTTATCTCCTTCCACTTTTATGACCTAACTCCCTTTCTTTGTCCTACAAAATCTCATTAGCTTCGTTTTCTTAGATTGATCTTCATTCCGAATGTACCCGATTGATTCTTTAATGCATCTACCAAAGCTTGGAATTCCTTAAATGATCGACTAACCAACTCCTGGTCGTTCGCAAATCTAACCGACTTTATCAGCTGGCCTCCTACTTTCATTCCCACATCTAGCTCATCCCATGCCTCCCTCACCAGTTACGCGGCTTTAATGTTAAGAAGCAGAGGTGACAACGGGCAGCCTTTGCTTACCCCGCGACCTATAACTACCCACCCTGATTATCAATCAGCCACCCTCACCTGTACCTTCAGAGCCATAATTAAGTTCCCGATGTGTCTCCTATCTCGCCAATCTATTCCTATTTTCCTGATTTTTTGCATTAATTTTCCGTTAACTCTGTGAAATGCCTTTTCGAAACCCGCGAAGCAACCAAAAACGTCCTGATTATATCCTATGTTCCTTTCTATTGGTGTTCTCATTACCACAATCGCATCCAGAGTAGCCCTCCGCTTCCTGAACCCTAAGTGGTCCTCGCCTAGGTAGTCATTTGCTCTATTCTCCAATCGTGTATTTATTGTTTTGAGTAAAAATGCTGCAGCGTGTGAAATTATACTAATTGTTCTCTACTCCTCGCATTCTTACGCCTTCTTCTTCGAAATGGGCATTAGCACTGTTTTCACGAAGTCCTCCGGCCACATACCTTCCTCGTAGATCCTAGGAATGAGATTTAAAAACGTTCGTCTCCCGTTCTTACCCAACTTCCTCAGTAGCTCCAAAGGGATATTATCTACTCCCACAGCTTTTTTGCCTTCATCCCTCGTAATGTTTTCTCTATTTCGCTGTCGAATATCACCGGTCCTAGGTAATCCTTCTCTTCTGCTCTCTCATCCTCTATGTCTAGGCTTACAGGTCTATTTCTGCTGTCATATAGATTTTCCACGCATTCTTTCCAGCTACCCTGGATGTCTTTCTGTTGAATTAGTACCTTTTCTGTTTTGTCCTTAACCTTTGGCATTCTTTTCCCTCTCTTAACGCCCGATAACTTTTCACTTTAGCGTAGAGCGCATCCACTTCCCCCTTCTTTCTGAAGCTTATCCATCTCCTCGCACAGTCTTTTCCGCCAGTTGTCCTTCACCCGATTGGTTATGAGCCGGAGTTTATTATTTAACTCCTTGTAGTACCTTCTCTTTCCTAGTACGGTGTTGACGTATTTCCACTTCCTTCTCTCCTCTACGCCCCTAATCATTTCTTCTTTGACCCATTGTTTCTTGCTCCATCCAGATTCTATAACCCCGATTGCTTTCTCTGCCGCTCGTACTATTCCTGTTTTTACATAAAAATGACAATTCGTGTGCCATGAATAGGCTCTGAAAGCCATTCCAAACAAATAAAATTCATAGATCAGGTAATTTTGAAAGACCTTTTTATTCATTTGTCAAAATTTTAAGCTTGTATTTACTTTTGGCTTTCAAAGGGATCAACCATTTACATGACTTTTTTAACATACACTGAAAAAGTATATCAATAAGAAATTGAGCATGCGTATGACAGGAACCACCTGGCAATAAATCATCAGTTAGAATTTTTTTATTTTGAAGTACTTTTTGCCATAGTACCTTCCTAAGTGATTTTTTATGCATGTTCTTAAAGAAAAACGTTTTAAATATGGACAGCGATGATTTACATATTTTTGTTAATTCTTTTGATGGGTAGAGCAATCCAACTGAATCATCCTTCAAATGGCGGAAGGTTTTAAACAAAATTAGTAACTGACTTTTGTCTTGCAAATTTTGTTGTCCACTAAATAGTTTCTTGCACTGTTGGCACTTGAACTCTTCCCATAGCCTTTTCCCTAAATATCCTGCAAAATACACTGTTGAGCATTGCTCGAGTCCAACAAGATCTTCATTTCCTAGATCAATTTCGTCATGTTCATGACCATCAACAGAAATGTCATCGTCTGCACACTCTGGATTATCTTCTGGATTCTCCTCTCCTTCTAAGATGCTTGGGCTCACATCTATTTCCAAAACTTCGTCCTGGTCCGCTTCATAGTTGGCAGTCTGTGGAGGCTCTAGCAAAGTCTTCATTCCAATAAGTCTATAGCTTGTTCGGAAACCTTTCACTGTTGGATTCCTATTAAAGCCTCCTCGCTGTCTTATAACCGAGAAAAAGTTTTCTAGTGCATCCTGGTTTAACCTTGATGTTAAAATGTACATGTTATTCACATCATTCATCAGGCTTAATACAGCAGAAATAGTTAGTAGGAAGCCATCAAAACAAGGAGGGCGGCTGCTACCTACCTTTATGAGTTTTTTAAATATATCGGAACCTTTATTTAATATTTTTATTGCACTTTTGTTTTCATGTGATAGTCCTGATTTATTAGGATTTTTGAAAAATTTACTTTTGCTGTTCAGTACATCAAAAAGAGAATTGACATCCTCTATGAAGTTAGCAGTCTCCAAGGCGGATGGTGAACGCAGTTCCCCTGTACCATAGCAAGCCCTTAATGCAGCTGCAGTGGAAAAGCTAAAAACCTGCGCAGCCAACTTTACGGACATTTTTTGAAAACAATTTGGCCACAAGTGTGCAGGACTTAGTTTCCAAAGTGCCCTTGTTGATTTACTTTCAATATCTTTTCGATAAACTCTTCGCACATCTTCGAAGGATAGTATTCGTCCATCTAAGATGAAGTTACTCCCTAAAAAGTTATTGCGAACAGATTTAAGAAGATGAGGCACATCATAAAGGCAAAAGATTTTGTCATTGCTCACCTCAAAATATGGCTTTTCGATAGAAACGCCTAAATCTGTGAGAGCTTTCCGATTAGGGCTGGCCTGATCACAAACAAAAGCCCTTGGTTTTAATCCCGCTTCTTTGAGATGTTGGATCGCCATTGGTAGTACTTCTTTTAAACGACTGCTACCTAGCCCATTTTCTGTAATGTAATAACCTACGGGGATCTTCCACTGATGAATAAGCCCTCGCACCATGAAAACTCCAGCATACCTGGCAAATTTTCGACTTCTTCCCAAGTGGCCAACATCTTCAAATCCTTCAATGAAATCATGGGAAGTCGAATATTCCAATTTTGACATAAGGGACATTTCATCGTACATCAATACGCACTCGCGACTCAGTTGTGGCATCACATCTACCTTCAATTTTAACTGCCGAAGAAATATTTTATTGAATCCAGCAAGATATTTTGATGGCCCCGCTATCCACCGTTTTACCGTGGAAACACCAGGGAGAACTAACTTTTTTAAAAGGAACCTATAGGTTGATGGTGATTTGAAATAAAGAGATATAGCGAAATATCTTTCCTTTTTTCCCCATGGTCGACGGTTTTTGTGACTCAGCTGCATCTCAACCAATATTTTTGATTCATCACTTTTAAAATATATTTTAGAAAGGAGTGACTCTATCTTAGTCTGCATTTTCAGTTTCGCCGTCAATTCCTTCACCTTCCTCCTCAATTTGTTTATGGTCACACGCTGTCTGTTCACCAGTGTCCTCTTTGCCAACACAATGGCCCGTAACTTTTTCTTCCTCGGGGTTTCAGACGCTGTAAAAACCTTTTTTGAATCTTCAAGGGGTGTTACTGCCGAAGAAGTAGAAGGCGTTGGTGGATAATCTACCCAAGAAGACACACCATCGGAAGCTTTTGTCACAGGTGAAAGAAGGGATGGAATCCTTTTTGGAGGAGTTAGGTACATTATTTCTGGGGGTGTTGGGATATCTAACTCGCTCTTTAGAGAATTTTGGTATGATCTTTTTCTAGGTGTAGATGTAGTTAATTCTAACCAGGATGAGCAGAGTGATGTTTTTGGAGACATGGATTCCAGAGACATAGTTGATACCGGTTTTTCTGATGATGAATTGGCTTCCACAGGTGCGCAATATAAACTCGGTGCAGACAATCTTTCCAGGCGCCCACTTGGTCTCACATCTGCTCTAGAAAAATGTTTTGCGCACACTTTTTTCTTCCCCAGAGCTTTTGGAGATAATCCAATCAAATCGGGATTACCTAATCAAGAAAAATTATATTACCAATTTAACATTTTTAGCGAAATAATCATAGCATAACATTATTAATCATCATCAACGATTAACCTTTTGGTTGAATCAGCGATTCACATAGTAACAGGCACAATCATAATGGTAATTGGTTTCATGTAATTTCTAAGGTATTATCCGGGGTTTATTTAATTCAATTTCAAAATGGTTAAGGTATGTCATAAACAACACGTTTAGTAGTGCGGATGACTTGGAGGTCTTCTATTGTAATTATTTTTGCGTGTTTGTAATTAGCAAATTGTCATTATTTATTAGTTACTTAGAAACTTGGCCTGCTTTGGACTCTAAATTAATATGTAGGCATGTTTTAACCCTTTCGCTGCGGTCAAACTGCGGAGACATCCCAGCCCCTGTGCGGCGAAAAAGTGAACGGTCACCTGCGTCGTCACAAAAAGTATATTCATTCAGTTTGGGACCTTTTATCCAGAGAACGTCTCGACCAATTTTTATGAAACAGACACCAAAGCATAGCTTGTTTTTATCCATGTCAAAGTTGTATCAACAAAACTTTTTCCATTAGTATTAAATATGTGCTTTCTGGGCGAGGAAGAAAATAGAGCTAATTTTTTGACCCCCAGAAGCAATGCTCAACTTTCGGAGATTTTCCAAATCCGACGTTTGAGAATAATACTTAAAAATGTTGAAGCAC
Organism: Pyrrhosoma nymphula; assembly: GCA_963573305.1. Taxonomy (NCBI): domain Eukaryota; kingdom Metazoa; phylum Arthropoda; class Insecta; order Odonata; family Coenagrionidae; genus Pyrrhosoma; species Pyrrhosoma nymphula. Next base: position 59,836,244 of record OY754339.1, on the reverse strand, counting down.
TATTGTGGTAAAGTTAAACTTCCATCAAGCCTAATGTTTTTGCTAAGTATTCTCCGAAATTTAGGCAACATTTCTTAGTGGTCAATAAAAAAGCTCTTTTCGCCTGGAGAACCAATTTTTATCAGAATTGAAAAACGTTAAATTCGTAATTATTTCACCTGGACTGAAACAAGCTATATTTTGATGGCTGCATTATAAAAATTAACCAAGGTCTCTGGATAATAGGTCTCAAATTCAGGGATGCATACATTCTGCGCCAACTAATATTTTCTGCGTAGGTAGTAGAGAGGGTGATGATGAAGTGTTAGGTACAATAAAAAAACCACAAATTTTGAGAATACTTTTTTTACTGTCCTATCTACTTGAGATAACGATTAAAATATTTTCAAAGTGTGATATTGGCGAAAACAACCTTCAAAACATAACGCCTTGTCACAATCACGGCACCAATATCGCGTGTCTTTTCTGACACCCTTTCTAAGCTTGGTATGCTTGCATACAAAACATGGTCTTTGGGCATGCTTCTTTTTTTCAGTCTCCGGAATTTTTTCACAAAAATGCCTTGCTGTTAGTCTCTCACCAATGTTTTCATTACAATTCAAACTTGCCCGGCCTGTTGGCCTAGAATTTACCACAACACCGTATTTTCCCAGTAACTGACGAACAACAATTTGAATAAATTTTTTCATGGGAATTTTTTTCCCGGTGCTTATCTTACACAAATAATATGCGTTCAACATACTGACATCAACAAGGTGAAAAAACAATTTTTTATACCATTTCAATGTCTTTCTTACACACTCCACAGAGCCCACCATCATATCAGACTTATCGACTAACCTCATGTTTGTAATGTAGTCAACAATAGCATCGGGTTTGAGTATTTTTTCGTGTGTTTGAAAACATCTTTTTCCACTATCCACTATTTTACCCTCGTGAATTGTGGACAAGACACAAACATCACGTTTATCACGCCACTTCATAGCAATAATATTCCCATTGTGTTTCTTCTCAAATTCACCCTTAGACATCTTTTGCGTAAATTTTGGCATATTTTTTCTGTTTACCCTCACTGTGCCACAAGAACCGGTTCCACGTTCAGCAAGAAATTGACTAAGCTTTGGGCTTGTATAATAATTGTCAGTGTATAGAACATGTCCTTTATTGAAATGTTTTTCCATCAACGTTTTCACGACCTCACCAGACAAACCCAAGTCACTGTCCCTCCTTATCTTTGTTTTCATTCCAGTGTAAACAATCATGTCCAACACAATACCGGTCGCGCAATCACAAAGTACAAAAATTTTTATTCCAAACCGATGCCTTTTAGATGGAATATACTGTTTGAATCCTAATCTTCCTTTGAAGAGCACCAGGGATTCATCAATAACCACCTTACGAAATGGCCTAAATACATGATTGAATCTAGTTTTGAGGTAGGAAAATACATGGTTTATTTTCCAGAGGGGATCATTCTTGTCAGGAACATTGTTATCTGCCAAATGCAGACAGCGCAAAATCAAAATAAAGCGATCGCGCGACATATACTTCCCAAAGATGGAAGTTCTAAGCAGAGGATCTTTAGCCCAGTAATCTTGGATTGCATGTTTTCTTACGAGAGGCATAAGTAAACAAAGTGCCAAAAAAACATACATTTCGGCAATATTTACATTCTCCCATGCACGAAGCCTAGATTTTGGCGAAAGCACTGCACCGTCCACGATTGCACTGCTGTACTTGTTTGTCTCGTCAACAATGTGAGTCATCAAACAATTATCAAAAAAGACTTCAAAAAAGCCACACTCACTTGTGTTCTCGTCAATCCCACTATTGTCCTGAATTCCAGCTGCAGAGTCGTCAAACTCAAAAATATGAGGAGTAAAATCACGGGCACTGCACCAAACACTGGAAGATGCTGAGCCTATGTCAACCTGAGGCGGCAGGAGATCACTATCTGATTCATTTTCTGAATCGTCACTTTCTTCCGAAGAACTTACACACATGTCGCTAAAATTTTCATTTTCACTATCCGATGCAAATAATTCAACAAGAATATCTTCGTCCTCTCCTTGAAAAGGTATTCTCCTCTTTCGGTCGCGAGAAACACTTCCACTTGCCATCATGACCCTTCACTCACTGATGCGGAAAAGTAAATTCTAAAAATATGCTCACCTTTTCCCCTCTGAAAAATCAATACCGAACACCTGCAACTCACAGGTCACTAATGTTCCTAGGAAGGGATTAGTATAACAATGAACTCCAAGCGCGAAACCTTCGCGGAAAAAGAGAAAGTTCGGAGGCGCGGGTAGGAGCGACCACTTGCCAACGGAACGTAGGAGCTACGTTCACAGCAGTCCACCGGGCGAACGTATCTCCTACGTTCACAGCAGCGAAAGGGTTAAAACATTTCTTCGCCGAATCAGACACTCTAATATACAGTGTCCCATTGATGGTGTGTAATTTGTAACCTATAATTTCAGACACTTTCTTTCGTGCCACATGGATTAAATTTGGTACCAAGGTAGAAAAAGGTCGTAAGTTTTGTTGAGTACAAGCGAAATTTTATAAATATGAACTTTTGACCCCATAAATAGGGTCCAACAAAAAATCCAAATTTTGCCTTAAGGGCTTTCAATGTTAAATTTTTCGAAATACAAAAAAGACAGAATTTCTTTGCTAAAATTTCAATTTTTAGGTTTATGGGCACCAGAAACACGATGTAAGAACTTTCAAGTTACTCCAACAGATTTTAGCGAGCGGCTTATTACGATTGGGACGCAGGTCGCATGGCCGCTAAGAGGCCCTGACCTCACGCCTTGTGATTTATTTCTTTGAGGATTCTTGAAGTAGTTGGTTTCCAAAAAGGAGATTTCCAAGCGACGATGACCTGAAGAAAGAAATTACAAGATGTGCAGAGTTCGTATCCCCAAATATTGTGGAAGACACGTTCACATACGCTTAAATCGAGCGATTTGCGGTTACCTTTAACTCTTGCTTATCCTCGGATTAGAGCCCACTATTCCATGACGTACCTGCGCTCATAAATTAGACAATTCGAGAGTTAAATAGTGCGTTTTAAGGGTCAAAAAATCGACGTATATTAAAGTGTTTGGGAATGCATTTAACTACACACCTTAACTCGATTCAAAACCACTTTACCTAACCTATGCCTTTTTGAGCTATACATTTCTAAATTTAGTTTTAAAAGATAAAATTATAGAAAAGATAATATGAAAAATTACAGCAGTAGAATTCAAATTGAATGCAACAGCGAATGAAAGAAAAATAGTCAACCATGCAAACCCCTCAGTAAGCAATCGACCATTTTTGCTCTCTCCACCACTTTACCCTTTTTCAAATTGCGGATGTAAGCTACGAGTAGGTGCCTAACACTTTTCTGTATTTTCTCTATTTTTTACACGTTTTACGTAAGTAATTTTCAACAGGGTTTTCGACGCCACTAATGCGATGCCTTCTTGTCAGGGATAAACATAATTGAGCAGCAGTTCTTCGCGGTGATTGCAAAGCCTTTGGCACGACTGATGTTGTTTGCCGGATGTTTGCAATCTGTTTTACTTAACTTTAACAAATAACTTCATAAATTAAAGATTACTGAATTATTGATTTTGATGAATGCAGAAATATGTTGAAAATTATGGGATGGAAGTGATAAAAGTTAATTTTTGTGAACGATTGAGTGTTGGTGCAGAAAGTTCAAAGAAGATTGTGTTAATTGTATCAATACAAAGTTGATTCCACGTGCGAAATTATCTGTAACAACCATAACAAACTCTACTAACCTGAATGGTTCACCCATTTGTTGCACAATTCGGCATCACCTGAAGGAAACTTGAAAAATCTGGTTCCTGGTGAAGACCGTGCACTCATTCCGCATCCCATATAAACGCACTTATTACCTGACATTGCTACGTATGTCTTGCTAAAGGTGTGAGGCTTTATCTGCGACCGTGGCGATTGAGTCGCGCGACTGGGTGAAGAATCGATCTACTGCGCATGCGCGAAGACCAGTCGCGCGACTCGAGATGGTTTGGTAGACATGGCAACGCTTTGTTCCTATGCGAACGAATTCAAATCCTTATCCTCGCGTGAAGAAGCGCGACTGTAGCGCCAAGCCTCGGACGTATCCAGAACTTGAGTTCCGGCCGTACGCCTGCTGTCGATCGTATCCAAAACTTCTTCGAAATGTATTTCCAACCTCAGCACGGCAGTGGGCTCTCTATAAATACTTACTCTATGGTACAAGTTAATGTATCGTGTAACCAGGGCTTCACTCACTGCTGTAATTTTTACGAAGTAGCAAATAAAATTGAGTCAAGTTAAAGAATTACGTAATCATCTTTAGTTAATTACTGAGAATTTCAGTTAAACAAAGTAATATCTTGCTACTACGTCACTACGTCAATGTTTACTCAATGCTTCTTACGTCTGCTGAAATTAAGACAGAAAATTTGCATATGGTCTCTATTATGACTAGGAAAATTTCCCGCTCAAACCACCTCAAAATGGACGGCACGATGGAACAAATCCACATGTACACACACAAAAAGTCCACATGGACGATTAGGAATAATTATGTGGCCCATATCAAACTTCTAGGGTATTTATGTAGTGATTTGGCATGATCTTTGGTGGAAACAGGTGACATTAAAGTATAATACGTGGTTTACCATATGATTCTGTTGCAATATGGTTCTAATTGCGATAATTTATTACGTCACGTCACTTGGAGGTAGTTTACTCCTAAATCCGGGTGTGATTTAAGATAGAATCCGGAGCGTAATGACGGATTTCTTCGTTTGAACTGCCGCCATTTATCATTAGTACCATTGCTCGTCAATGGCAGCGCTACTGCCGGCACTGTCGAAAAAGGGGCGGGGCATGCGGAATGGTTTGGCAGCACCCCCTGGAGGAAGATGGCCATCCAGTATCTATATTCATGGAACAAATATTCAATCGCCTCAGATGTTCTAATGATTAGAGCTGATAAAATTCACAGCTTCAGGCTCAACTTTGTAGAAACTTTTAGTATTCATTAAAATAAAGATTGGTACTTTTCAACACTTTTTATTTTTTTAAACACACTACACTATACATATGTAAACAAACTACTACACCTGACGATGCCATAAAATTTTTGAATCACGTAGTGTGTTTAAAAAAATAAAAAGTGTAGAAAAGTACCAACCTTTACTATAATGAATATTAAAACTGATGTTAATGCCAACTTTTGGCTATCCAGCCAAAATTTGGATACATCACGCAACCATTTTTCCAGTGCTTGTTTGCTACCATGAGAATGAGTGTTTTTAAGTACGCCAAAATCCAGAAAATAATTTCCTAATAAAGTATCTAGGACTAACTTAATTGAATATTATCTCGTGGAATGAAATATTTAGCTAACCTTACAGTTTTGAGAGGTTTAAGATCCAGAAACTCCTTAGCGCGATGGTTCGTATACACGTTATGAGATAATCTCCTCGAGACTTCCATATATATAATCATATTACGATAACAGATTACCTACGTTAAGATAAGATTATACAAGACGGGCTACAGAATTTCCTTGTATTTCGTCTATATTTCCTCTTCGATCCTTTCCTACATTTTTACATACGTAATATAAAATGACAAGGCTAAAACTTCGAGGCTTTCCTGCGTAAAATATAGCTGCGAAAGACAGCTAGTAAGACTGGGAAGGGAAGCATCGTGAACGCAAAATTAGAACTCTCTTTATCAGTCTTTCAGCGATAAAGGAAGAGCTTTTTTTTGTAGCTTAAACTCTCTATTTTAGTGTAACATTAAGTATTTATTTAAAATATTTTACGTGCATTAAATAAGGCTATGCATCAGAAGTCGGGAGTTATTTAGTAATTGCACCCCACGGAACGTGGCGTCACGGATCGCTCCTTACCGTATATACGATCGTGCTCCTTACATGGAGAAAATTTCCGTAAGTGGAGTTGTAAACCGTGCCCGCCAGACGGCGAGACCATCGACTCGTTCATTCATCATGGAAAAATTAACAGAGAAAGGTGAAAATCTACTAAGTTACTGAGGTTGCATGAATGCACTTGGATTAAAATAAAAAGTACTTTTCAAACATTATAACAGCGAACTCCATGCAAATTTCGCGGGATTTCTGCAAATTCGGAGACGACAGGAGCGCCAAATCACCAAACAGTTAGCAGGCGATATGTAAGTTCAATTCCACGAACGAAATGAACTGGACATGAACAACTCTCGGCCGAAATGAACGAGTCGATGGTTTTGCCGTCTGGCGGGCACGGTTTACAACTCCACTTTGTAAACAAAGTGGAGTTGTACAAAGTTTCCCCATGTAAGGAGCGATCCGTGACGCCACGTTCCGTGGGGTGCAATTTCTAAATAACTCCCGACTTCTGATGCATAGCCTTATTTAAAGCACGTAAAAATATTTGAAATAAATAATTAATGTTACACTAAAATAGAGAGTTTAAGCTACAAAAAAGCTCTTCTTTTATCGCTGAAAGACTGATAAAGAGAGTTCTAATTTTGCGTTCACGATGCTTCCCTTCCCAGTCTTACTAGCTGTCTTTCGCAGCTATATTTTACGCAGGAAAGCCTCGAAGTTTTAGCCTTGTCATTTTATATTACGTATGTAAAAATGTAGGAAAGGATCGAAGAGGAAATTTCGACGAAATACAAGGAAATTCTGTAGCGCGTCTTGTATAATCTTATCTTAACGTAGGTAATCTGTTATCGTAATATGATTATATATATGGAAGTCTCGAGGAGATTATCTCATAACGTGTATACGAACCATCGCGCTAAGGAGTTTCTGGATCTTAAACCTCTCAAAACTGTAAGGTTAGCTAAATATTTCATTCCATGAGATAATATTCAATTAAGTTAGTCCTAGATACTTTATTAGGAAATTATTTTCTGGATTCTGGCGTACTTAAAAACACTCATTCTCATGGTAGCAAACAAGCACTGGAAAAATGGTTGCGTGATGTATCCAAATTTTGGCTGGATAGCCAACAGTTGGCATTAACATCAGTTCTAATATTCATTATAATAAAGTTTGGTACTTTTCAACACTTTTTATTTTTTTAAACACACTACGCGTTTCACCAATTTTATGGCATCGTCAGGTGTAGTAGTTTGTTTACGTATGTACACATGTAAACAAACTACTACACCTGACAGTGCCATAAAATTGGTGAAACGCGTAGTGTGTTTAAAAAAATAAAAAGTGTTGAAAAGCACCAAACGTTATTATAATGAATACTAAAAGTGTCTACAAAGTTGAGCCTGAAGCTGTGAATTTAATCAGCTCTAAACATAAGAAAATCTGAGGCGATTGAATATTTGATTATTTTGTGGTGGTTTGAGCTGGAATTTTTCCTAGTCATAATAGAGACCATATGCAAATTTTGTCTTAATTTCAGCAGAAGTAAGAAGCATTAAGTGAAATTGACGTACTGATGGCGCAAGATATTACCTTGATTAACTAAAATTCTCAGTAATTAATTGAAGATGCTTACGAAATTCTTGAACTTGACTCAATTTGGTTTCCTTTTTCTGCTACTCTGTAACAATTAAAGCAGTGAGAACTCATTTTTTTAATAGTTGAGAATTAATAAAACTTAACATTTAAATTTATGGCGAGATTTTTGATTCAGAAATTCCTCATTTGATACATAAAGTCTCTCTGGAAAAGGTACCCGTGCCACTTCCCATGGAAAATAGCTGGTATTTTTTGGCAAATAAATCAAAAAGTATAAGTGGTTGATTTTTTGTTATGATTGGATAGATGATATATTTTTCGTTATAATGAGGCCATATCATCGAATTAGATCTGAAGTAATATGTCGCTACAACTACCTTAAAGAGACGATCGCTGGCATCCCTTCCACATAACGGTATTGGTATTTACGACACCCGAGATGAGCCTATTGGTGTAGACCGTCAACCTTCTCGTTTGATAGCCGTAAAGCTATTCATAAGTACTAGGTAAAACTTAAGTACCAGGTTGGCGGAAGGCCGCCATCTTGGTGGCAACTAAGGGATTTGCGAGTTTTTAAAAAGGTAATCCGCTGCCATTTGCCAAGTACTCCATTATCCATCATAGCGAGCGCGGGACTCGATGTTAGTTTAAAAATACTAACACGCATTCGGGTTACATATACAGCTTTAGAGAAATTAAGGATTAAGTTAGCTTAATGCTACTTCAAAAAGATCTCTAAATTAATTTTCGCATGAATTATCATTAAATGAGTAAATTGTATGCCAATTGTTTACAGTGTTCATGTGCTATTCTGACCTGATGAACTTCATTTTCTGTTGTCAAACAAAAAAAAATTGTGAATAATACCTAATTGTATTTTTCGGAATTGTCAACTATTCAAGTTTCGAATAAATAAAACTCTCTCTTCAGTTACTTGGTGGCACTACATAATTTCACAACTTTAAATCGGAAATGACTTTTACAATGATCTCTTTATAACACATTTAACACGACCCATGTTTCAACGATTTATCGTCATCATCAGGTGTGTTTTCGGGACAACGTCTCTCTTTGTATACTTTTTCGCAGTCAGAGTGGGGAGGGGGAGGAAAGGGAATGTTGGGAGGTGGAGGGACTTTATTTGGCAATGAAGCCCCCCCTCTCCACTCTGACTGCGGAAAGGTATATAAAGAGAGATATTGTCCCGAAAAATCACCTGGTGATGACGATAAACCGTTGAAACCCGTATCGTGTTAGATGTTTTTTTAAGTGGTCTTTGTAAAAGTTATTTCCGATGAAAAATTGTCTTCAAGTACCAGTGTTAATGGTTCCTTGACAGCCTTATGTATATTCAAAATGCTTCCTGGAAATTTATTTCTAAGTAGATTAGTGAATCTGTTCAAATTGCCTAATTTTTTTCTTAATGGTGCTTGTCACAATTTGAGATTTGAGTTTTTTCTGGCCTTTTTCTCTCACTTCCTTTGTTTCCTACTGATAGTATTTTTTCCCGCTTAAGTCATGGCTGGATTGGAGGAGTGACGTAAAACAGAAATCCTCGCAGAGGATGAGGTATGCTGCGGACACAGGTGGTGGGCCTCCACTCGCACCAATTGAGGAGAAACTTCTTGCTCTCCTAGGGGGAAAGGAGGAAGGAGGATCTCAAGTGATTTGACAACTGTGAAAGATGCCTTGGAGGTAAACCTTTTCACCATACCTGACTGCAAGAATAATTTACAATATTACTTTGAATAGAATTTTATTGCTCCCTATAATGTTTCCTGCAGCAGTGTGCCCAAATGCTTTTTCATTACCTTGTCAGGGCACCACCTTCAAGACGGCAATGCTCCCCATACCCCAGTGTCTTCCCCATCCATCAACACTTCCCACACCATCGTTGTTAACCCTTCCAAATCTACCTCTTCAGCTTCGTTACCCTGCCCTACCTTCTCCAATGCCTCTTCCAATCCCTCTCCAACAACTCCTGTCATGAATCTGTCCCCTCTGCTGTGGAAGAGCCTGTCCTCCCTTCCTCCCAATCCTGACCGAATTCAACCTCTTCCACGAGGAAGAGACGGCATGATAACAGTGTGATGGGTAATTCTCCATTGTCTCTCTTAATTCATTGGAGTTATTTGCAATAAAACAAGGATATTGGCATGGACAGAAAAAGATGATAGTTTATTTTATGATATGAATTGCAATACTCTCTTTGAAATATATAATTGTCATGAAAATGTATCCCTCATGTTATTACATGAATATATTTGTTATTTTGTTCTCAATTCCTGTCTCACAGTTACTTATGAAGACCAGCTCCTTGACCTGTGTAAAGCAGATCTAGAGCAGTGGTAGTTCTACACAGAGTATGCCAGGCAGACTGCTGAGAGTGCTCGACAGTCTGCTGAGTTTACCCAGTAGACTGAGGAGTATTCTCGGCAGAATGCTGAGTACACTCAGCAGTTGGCCCTGGTCAGTGTAGTGTGCCTCACGAGATCCCTGGGGGGCATTTAAAATGGGAGTCGGCAGCCAGGGCTCAAGGGGATAGCCAGAATTTCCTGAAAAGAAGAATACGTTTGGGTCAATTCATGAAATCAGGGCTGGCATTAACTCCGCCAAATGTTTACATAGTAGATCTCAATGGTCATTATATTTCATTGTTGTCATAGTAGCCTATACTCTCACACAGCTGTGAATGAATAGTTTTAGGAGCATTGATGAGCATTGGGGAGCATTGGGGAGCGTGGTGGCCTAGTGGGTAGAGCGATTGACTACTGATCGAAGGGTCCCGGGTTCAAATCCGGGTGAAGCCTTGGACGCCCCCGAACGAAAAAAATCCTCGTAGTGCGAGGTGGCCCAGGGAAAGGAACTGTGCCCCCCCCCCCCCCCCACTACCCTGAATTTGTGGAATTCACACGCTTTGCTTAGCCCGGGGTGAGCTCTACTCTCAACTATACAAAGCACTGTTGCGTTGAATCAAACCACAAACCAACTGGATTGAATCACTGAGTGAACGAGTGAGGAGCATTGAGTGGTAAACATACTCTAGAGCTTTCTTGCAATGTATAAGGCCCCATGACCACCAGAAAATGAAGTTCGTGGTACCTATTTGATACCTTTCGTGGTAGAAATTTGATACCTTTGAATTCTTTAATTTATATCAAATAAGGTCTTGCTCGTATTCTGTCACACTACAGTATGTCTCCTGGCGATGCCACGAAAATTGGCGAAAACCGTCGTACTAATAAAATATTGTATAAAAAATACTGTTATCATGAATACTAACATTAAAAACTTTTACGAAGTGAGGCCTGCCACCTTCAAGTTTAACAAATTGCATTTAATCATTTCTTAGCATGTCATGTGAAGTTATAGGGAAATAAAATATCGGATTTTTTTTCACGGTCCGCCAAGTATTTTTCATGTGCTGATGTAGCCCTTATCTCAAAAACTTTGCGGATCCCTGGTATAGATGACAAAACGGGAAAATGGGAAAGCTACGGAATGAGGGAGAAGTGACTTCGCCTTACGCTAATTAAAAGGTTACTGGGCGGTAAGAGAGAGAGAAAATGTTACAAAAATCAAGGGACAAAGCATGGATTATGGCAAACGGTTGGGAAGTTATCTAAGATCCTAGATCAAATATGGAGGAAATATATTGAAGAGCTATATGAAAGCGATAATAGACCAGTGAAATTAGATGTAGAGAATGTGATAACTAGCAGAGAAGAATATCCTCGGATTGCATGTACTCGTCAACGAAGTAGAGAAGGCATTACGAGAGATGATTACAAGAAAAGCTATGGGAGTAGATAACATCCTTTCAGGGTTAATATAGATTTTAGAATATTGCGGGAGACAATAATTTTTTGTAGTAATTCGAATGATCAATGAGGAGGGAATATGGTCAGAGGACTTCGTGAAAGTAATGTTAATCCTCATGTGAATATACTCATGAAACTGGGAGTAAATTGGAGAGGGAGAAGATTGATTCAAAACGTATACATAGACCAGACGGCACAGGTTCTCGAGGGTTCCTGACCGAATCAGCTAATGCAGTTATAGGTCGGGAGTTAAGGCAAGATTTCTATGGAATGGATGGTCCGTTTCGCTCAAATCTACGACCAAATTTGAGGATACCGGGACTAGCCACGTTATTTACCTTTACGGAGTCACCCGCAAGTACACATAAGTGCGATATTCCGCAGAGGGAAAATCATTCGCCTTGACCGGGATTCGAACGCGGATCCCTTAATTTTCCTGCCCAATCCCTCGACAGTCCTGAACACCTTATTCCTATAAATCCCTCAAAAATTCACGGGAGAGAAGGACACTTCGGTAGCTTAAGGAGGTAGGATCGAGAAATGAATGATATGTCATTTTTTTAATATTTGGGGTACTTATAGAAAAAAAGGCTCATCATCTACATCAGTCAAAAGATACCCCACATGCCACAATACTTTTTTCATAAATTACAGTTGAAATCACATATAAATAAAATAAGCTCACTGGTAACTTTGTGGTATTCCATTATGTAAAACGATTTATTAAAAATATTTTACAACCCACAGAGAAATATATGCACATTCGTACAAACACGACCCGGGTTTCGGCCGAAACCCGGGTCGTGTTTGTACGAATGTGCATATATTTCTCTGTGGTTTGTAAAAGTTTTTTTAATAAATCGTTTTACGAAATCACATATGCTTAATGGGAAGAATGGGAGTCACCTTGGAAAAAGCTGTTTTCATATCGCAAACATATGCCATTTAAAAAAGAAAATGGTATTATGTGGGTATTTTTACGAGAAATAAAATGGTAATATTACAAAGACAATGATCCATCTTAGTTTTTAAGATATTAGCGTTCTTTTGCAGTTATTGCAGACGAAATGCGTTAGTGAGTTTAAAATAGCGCTGCAGTCGGCTGAGGATTTAGCAACTTTGCAATCCGCGGTTAGTTTGAAATACTCGGTTACCTCCAATGTATTTTCACCGAGTTTAATTATAAGTTGTATCACTTAAAACATACTTGAATAAGTAAAACTCACAAATAGTTACTTGAAAGTTAATTTCGTATTTAAATATTACCGTAGGTGAAAGGTGGATTGCAAGAACGATTGAAATATAGCAATATAGCGCATATTGCTATATTTGCATTGTACTCAAAGCGTTGAAGCATTGCATTCGGAGGCTTCAAAAGAAATCTTAGCAGGATTTGAAACGGGTATGGCAATGACGAAGGCGTGCATCAGGCATATAAATTTCAGTTTTTCTCGAACTGCGGACGGGGGATCGAGGTCGAATCCCGGTCAAGGCGAATGAATTTTACTCTGTGGAATATCGCACAAATTTACGAGTTTAACCTTTGGTTTCAGGTGATTGGTTTTCTAGGTGTTTGGTGTAAACTTTCACTCGCCAGATCCCCAGTACATAAATTAAATGGAAGTACCTAAATATTAACAACTGAATGGTTGAGGTTTAGGACTGATGCATCTTTATATCTGCATTAAATAATTTTAGAAGGTCCGAGGAGAAAATATGGAAAGAATTGATCTGGCAAAATCGGACACTAGCAAAAACTTTATCTTACACTTCCACTGAGCTTAATCTTATCGTTAAAGATACCAGGAAAAGATGGCTCATCGTGAGAAAATATCAGAACCCGAAGAAGAATTAACCAAGAAGGAACAATTTTGATTCTGACTCCGGTCTATACCGTAAGTTGGGCCTATGATTTTCATCTCATGAGATCATATTTATCTTAAACAATTCTCATTTTTAAAGTTACATGAATAGGATTTCTTTTTCAAGATTATGAATTACTAAACCGCATGAATAACACTCATTCATGTGGTTACAAATGTGCGCTGATAAAAATAGTTGCGTGTGTAAGTTACTGGTTATTTACGTTGAAACGAGGGTTTTTTCATTATCTGATACGGAACGAATACGGTTAATTCATTTTTGCGTACTGCGCTACGGTACAAAAACAGCAAAAAAGTATCAAACTGCGATCGTAGGGTTGAAGAGTACTCTTTCTATCTCTTCGCTTTCTCTTATTTTTAATCATAACTTCATTTCCTTCTCTCCGTATATCTAATAATAATAATATCTAATAATAATCTCACCATTACATGTACCTAATATGCAATTGGAGATTATTTAAATTAACTCCTTACTCTGTAAGCAGCTTCAACTTTTCCCCTGGGAGAGATAGTTTTCCACCTCTTCACAAAAGCCTTTCATCCATTCTTCTTAAGTCTTTCTAGCTTTACACCAGATCGTATTTCTAATTTTTCAATCAATCTGTCTAAATTGCTGTTTCACCATAAAATGATCAATTTGGAATTTTCTTCTGGTTCCTGGAATTTTCCCCGAGTAAATTCTTCGGAGGTGTTTGCGAAACAATTTGTTTGTGACGACAAAGCCATTGTGTACGCAGAACTCAATCAATCTCTCTCCCCCATTGTTCCGTTTTCCCAAACCATATTTCCCTGCTGGCTAACCTTATTCGCCTTTTCCAACACCCACATTCCTGTCTCCCAGAATAATTAAGTTTTCATCCCTTTTCACAGTCCTTATCGTTTCTTTTCCTTCATCATTTAAACCTCATATAAAATTGTATACTTGCACCAGAACTATGAGCTTAGGTTTTGTTTTTGATCCTTCAATAATTATTCTTTCGTTGTCTTGAAGATAGATTTTCACTCGAACCTGGCTTCTTTTCCTTAGTATCATTTCTACACAGTTTCGTCATAGATCACATAGATCTGGAGTACATAATCCGCTCCAAAAATCCCCATTCATCTCGCCATTTCAATTTAAAGACATCTGCACCAACTGTTCTCATCTCAGGTTTTCAAGTTGTCCATTGCCTCAAATTCGTCTTATACTACAGGTATCAACCCTCAAATGCTGCTTATTGTTCACGTTTTATACTTACTCAAAGTAATTGTCTCCACCTTGAGCTGTGAATGAGTAGTAGTTTACCTCCGGAGTATTTTACTCGAGAGAATTATATCACGTCTTTTATTATAAAATATTAAATAGAAAAAAGTTAAAAATCTGCTTCTCCTTAGGATAACAAGGTGGTTTCCGTTGTCTTACACCTCGTAACACAACAGTCATTTAGGTAAATACCTTACTATGTGTGTTGCGTAATGAGTGTCGCTGTGCCGACCAACGTGGTATCCACGTAAACTCATATGAAGGACCCTCCTCCGCTGCCTGTTAGTTTTTTATTTATTTATTTATTTATTGAATTTTACGTTCACCCAACATAGTTGGCGGCAGCCATCCGCTAAGTCGCGCAAATCTGCCTTGTGGTACGCCGGATGGGACTTTGGTTGCACTTGACAGTGCTCCTTTTGCTTCTACATTTGGTTTTCTTCCAGTTGTAAATGTTTGAATCTAATCGGCAACTCTTGGGTCTTACCCCAATCTCTTAATTGCATGTATAATTATCTCAAGGTCTACCTCATCGATTGCTTTGCCAATGTCCATAAACACTACATCTACTTGTTCAGTCTCAGGTATCCACGGCGATGCTATGTTGTGGCAGGCATCTTCCGGGTTGCGGCCGCGTTCATGTTTAAAATACGACAGTTTCGCCAGCTGTCCTGCTGGCGAACTACATTTATTTGTTCCGCCCTATTACATGCTTCAACTAAATTTTACATAAATACTATTCACTGCGTTTCCCATGAATACCACCGCTTTATAACCGTGAGTATTCTTGACTATCCATCGGTTACCGTACCAATAACATCTTACGTAGTCTGCTACCAATCTTTCGAGTATTTTACTTGCTACTTTTATAAGACTAATAGGTATGCATTGGTCTTACTTAGAGTAACATCCTTCCAGTCCCAAGGAAAGTAGCGGCTATTAACAGTTATCTGTCATATAATACAGTGTAGATATGATGAGTATGTACTATTTCACATCCTCCAAGTATTACTTTCTCTCCAAAAATACTGTCCGGCCCACACGAATTTTTGTATTTTTCTCTATATATTTTTTCATCGGAAGATGAGGGGAGTAAACTTATTTACTCCTTCGCCGTAATTATCTTTGATTATGCTCTCGTCTGAATCCTTTTTACGTTCACACTCTCGTAAAATTTCGCATTTCATTTGTCATTCCTTCATTTCCGGTAAGTATTTCTCCGTCTGACCTAAATCGCAAGTGAATGATTTTTTTCCTTGATTTATCTATTCCTGATAGTTTTGTGAAACGCATTCCCATTCCTATTGGAAAGTAGACTGTTCATAGAAACTTTATAAGCTTTTTTTATTCTTTTTTATTAGTTTCTTTGAAATTCTCAGGTATATTTTCCGCCACTTGTTTCCTTGACTACTACTTTCGTGCAAAGCCCTAAGTTGATGCCGAAGTATACGGGCATATTTATTGCTATGTTCGGGGTTGGGTTTATTTCTTTAGTGCTTGATCGGAGCACAACATTTACTGTCTGTATTTAATATTTTTTGAAATTGATCCATGCTTCATTCACCAAAGACAATAAAGAGGTCCCAGTGCGATCTTAATTAACTTTGAAATCCCTCTACGTTGGCCATATGGAACTACAAAATAATATTTTTCAATTATTGATGCTACTGGAGCCTCCCCAACTTATATTTGGTGCAACGGATAAATGATCAATTATTCCATGCTGGGAGAATGCTTCCAATATATGCACAGAATATTCTTTACACTGTTTTCCTAATATTCTAGGTTTCGCTATTTAAATCACTTAAGCATCACTTCAGTCCATACGTCTTACATTCAAGCGTGTGTATCTAACTGTGGGTAAAATACTCTCCAAGAAGAGTACATTGTTTTCTTAGGCTACTGCGACCAGGACTTCTGCCAAATATCACTACATCCCTGCCAAAATTACTATCATTAGCGATGTCATTGATGGTGATTGTTTTGTCATGCACGCTTAAGTTCTATTTTTTATTTTCTTTTTCCATTACTGCCTTTAGGTTTTGTTTAAGTGATATACTCAATCATCATGTATGCTTTACTTACAAATTGCATTAATGTTTTAGGGGTGATCTTAAAAAATAAACTTTGTTGAAGCTTGGCAGCAGATTTGAAAGGCTGAATCAAAGATGAGTGACATCGCACCTGTGATTCCAAAATATGACTTGGATGGCAAGATGGTTGCTCTTATCTACGAGTTTTACGAAAAAAAACCTGAGAACCATGTTGAACGACTGAAGAAAACATTGGAGCGACTTGGATTTCAAGTTGAGCACCACATAAATTTGGACGAAGATGGAATCAAGGCAGACTTGAGAAAAGGTAAATATTTCCATTTCACTCGCATATGCAAGTTTTTAAAAATTCAACAGGACAACTATGCAGGTATTTCAGCTTCTTTTGCGAAAGACAGTAAGAATATTATTATCCCTCGCTACATCATCAAAAGAGAGGAAAAAAACTTAATATAGACCTTTCTTTAGTCGATATAAATTTTTCTACTGTTCAACTGAGACATGATAGTGACATTATGGGATACATAAATAGTAATAGTCAATTGCAGTGAAAATTGTGGGAATTATTAGCTACGCATATCGATTTTTAATAAAAACTTTGTACTTTTCCACACTTCATTTAAAAACTGCGACCGGTTTCACCTTCATAAGGCATCGTCTGGAACATTCTGAAGCTTTGGGCATTCTATATATATATCCAGAGAAAATTTAAAAATGGTGGGGTTGGTTTGAAATGGAGGAGAAAGGAGTAGGGTGGTTAGGGCATGGCAGAGTGAGGAAAAAACTGGGAGGGAGAGCATTTTTATGCGCATAGCAAGGCTGAGGCCGAGAACTATTGGGAGTTGGGCAAAGATTTGAAGTACACCGACCCCTTACTTACAGAATGTGGAGAAACTGGTGGTGGAAAACTGCGAGAGGAAAGGAAAGAAAGTGAATCGGGGTAGGACAGTGGGAACAGTAGAATGTCACTAGGGTACACTGTTTTCTATTTTTTATTACTAACTTGGTGACCTTCTACTCCTCCCACTAAATTGGCCAATGAACTCCGCAAAAGAACCATACCTCCCAACGCCAAACTGGTGTCTTTCGACATAAAGAACCTATTCACCTGCGTACCGGTGAAAGAGGCAGTTAAATGAGCCCACAGTGCACTCGAAACTGCCACCAACGCAGAGACCTCGGCCGCCAAAGAAATGTCCGCTCTTCTCGAAGTCATTACAAAGCAAAATTATTTCCAATTTCAGAACAAATTTTACCAATTTACAGACTGAATTACAATGGGTTCACCCATATCCCCCTTACTAGCCGAATTGTCCTTAGACAATTAAAAATATAAGCTTTTCAGCAGCAGCAACAATCTCTGGAAGCACGTTTACTACTTCTTCCGGTACGTAGACGACATCCTTTGTCTATGGACCGGAAGTGATAGACAACTGGACCTATTTATTGAACTCATTGACTCACTGCACTCAAACATGTCATTCACCATATAAAAGAGCCACACAGGCATTAAAAACTTCTTAGATTTGAGAATATCAATCCTTGGCGGAGACCACGAATTCTCAATCTTCCGGAAATCGACCTACACCGACCACGCTATTCCAGCAGATTCGTCCCACCCCTACTCACACAAACACGCGGCTTTTCACTCTATGATTCACCGTCTAGTGAATATACCACTCGGGGAAAAGAACTTCATCAAAGAACTAGCCACCATAAAAAATATAGCCTCCAGGAATGGGTACGACCCCAAACTTATTGACAACCTCCTTAAAAAGAAGAGAAGACAATTGACGGTCAAAAGCCTTACGCCCCTAACGCCAATTCCCTCGACCTCCCACAAGTGGTGCAAACTCCCCTTCATCCCCAACCTCTCCCACAAGATCGCTAAACTGCTTCCCACTCACCTCAAGGCGGCCTACTATACCCCAGTGAACACGGGTAAATATCTAAAAAAACGGCAAAGACGAGCGCCCGTTGTTATCCCATTCCGGAGTATACAAGTTATCGTGTGATACAATAAACTGCGGGACAGTGTACGTAGGCCAAACCGGACGAGCTATTACAACCCGGATGACAGAACATGAAAGATGTTTCCGGAATTTCGACCCAAGGTCAAACTTCGCGAAACATTTATACGAAAATGATCATGTTAGTGACTTCAATCCAGCGGTTTTACACAAGATAGCCTAAGGTGCAAAACTAGACGCCCTCGAGCAATTAGACATCGCACACCATAGGCTGAACAATGAGCATTTGTGAAACGAATATATGGTTGAAAACTCCTCCCCCCTCCTTGCGCCATTCTTAGTCCAAAAGGGGCCGTGATCGAACCGTATGTAGGTGACGTTGCCCCTGTCCTAACTGCCTGTCCCCTTTCCCCCCCTATCAGGCCCTTCCAATGGTCAACCCCGACAGTAGCGAGTCCCTTTTCCCGTGTCTCCGTCCCCCTCCTTCTCCTCCCCCCATCCATTAGCCTTGTCTCAAACCCCACCAAACCCTAACATACGACTTCGTCCCCCCCTCCCCCTCTCCGTTTAGCAAATACATATTCTCCTCCCCCCCTCCCTCCTCCTCCTCTGTGGGGTGTGACGAGTGAGATGTATAGGGACTAGTGTTTTTCCTGGTGGTTAATTTTAAGCAGGGCACGGCAATGACAGTGCCTTTTTTTTAAGTTTATAGTATACTAGTTTTAGTCACCAATATGATGGGCACGAAGTATTTCTTGCATGCAAGTGATGAGTATCGGGTGTAGTCTGTTTTATTGTTTGTGTAGATAAATATTTAGCAGGACACTGCAATGACATTGACTTAATATAAATGTTTTTCAATGTTCAATCTTTTCACCACTCTTACAATGGACAGGAGGTAAATATTGTGTGCAAGTGAGTGTGGTATATTGAGTGAAAAGTACTTTATATAAAAATTAGGCCACATAAACTCTAGATAATGTTGTTGGTTAGGGAGAAGAATTAGTTTTTACTTGTTTGTGTGATTTTTAGTATGACACTGTAAGGACGGTGATTTAACATGTATGTGTGTTTTTCAATCTTTCATATTTTCACCATTCTCCTAATGGACAGGAGATATATATTGTGTGCAAGTGACGAGTGTGGTTTATTTAGTTAATAGTAGTTTATATTACCATGAGGCCATAAACTCTAGATAATTTTGTTGGTTAGGGAGAAGAATTAGTTTTACTTGTTTGTGTAAAGTTTTAGTCGGACACTGTCATGACGGTGATTTTTTTTAAATGTGTGTGTATTATATATTTTCTGTTAGAGGTAATTAGACCTTTCCTCTTTAAGAGAGTGGTCACGGCGGTTTTTAAAGCGCTTGGTCCCCAAATCCTCCTACACCATGCACTTCTTCTCACACCCTCGCCCTCCCCCCCTTGCAACTCCCCCTCACACCCCTAAAAACCCCCTCTAAACACTCCACCCCTCCCCTTCCCACCAGCCATCGGAGTAGCTTAGCAGTCTTCCGAGAAACCCAAAGCCTCTTTGGTACCCATTGTTAAACTTAACGGAAATCCTCTCCCATCCCCCTTCCCCACCCACCCCCTCTCCTTAACTGCCCAGGCTATATATTCCCACCCAACCTACCGCTAAATGCACATGAGTATGCCACAGTGTGGTGAAACGAGCGTCGCGCCAGCGTAATAAAGTTTTGTGGAAATAACAAAGGTGGTTTTCTCATCATGGATATCAATAATTTCCACGAGGTCAGACCTGATATCATTAGTTGCATTCTGCATTGAAATATTTTCGCTCTGCAATGAAGAGACAAGAATAAATCGGGATATTTTTAGCAAGGTCTCGTAAATAAAACTGAAAGAGTAATGATATATCGTTCTATTTAGGTCACCTCTAGAGTACACCGACAGTCGAGGGTTTAAAACAAGTGACGGGTAGATCGTGAGCATCCAAATCACAAGATCCGGCCCTCGAAAAAAATTGATAGATGATTTGGATCTCGGAAAAGATCCAGGAGCTCATCTCCAACGATAACGACAGGAGTAAAATATACAATATCCCATGTCAATCACAGCTCTTGCTTGTAGTTCATGAGCTGTGTGAGCCTCCCGACCAATAAGCTATGATTTTTCTAACGTGAGCTACGTGAGCTACTTCATAATTCGCGACTTCTTAGAATTGTGGTTGTCAGAATATGTTCCGAAGCGTGATATGTGTACAGTAACAATAATCAAGCCGATACCAAATCGTCAGAATCCATACAAACTTTGTAAATTTCACAATGGATTTTATGTAATACGACTGGTTTCATCGCATAGGTGACATTTTCAGGTCTCACAGGTTATTACAAATCGTCCATATCGGTTTGAAGGCAAGAAGCGTGACAGCAGATTGAATTTATTTTATCGCCGATAACGCTCGTCTTAAATAAAAAAAACTCTTTCCTAGTTCGAGGGAGAAAATGAGGAAATAAGCGTGACTCAAGTATTTCCAATCAAAAATTTAAAAAATTAAGCATATTTCACAAAATCAACTAAAATACAAACCAGCAACTCAAGGGCCAGGCCAGCCAACCGATTTTGAACTACCCCTCCAAAGTCAATTACAAAAATGGGGGCATTTACTATTTTTTTAATTTCCGAATCTGATAGAGTTTGTAAAATAAAAACACCTGTATTTTTCCGTTTTTCGATCCGTCACCTAGCTCTCGAGTTATAAAACAAATACGTACACCTATAGAACTCTTTAACTGGGCAAAAGCTCATATTTTAGGAGTATATTTTGGGTACGCAAATAAAGAAGAAATTGGAAAACATTCCGATGTACTTGCGAAATAATTTCGTCAGGCAGTTAGTACACCAGGCATTAAGGAGTTTCATGCAGCAATGCCAGAATTAAATGGAGTGGTTTTAATGAAGAGACTTTCTTCGTCCAAGCATGGAACGAGGATTCAGCTGTAGTTGCAGGCAGGAGTAACAGGATCCTCAAATAAAATATTTCCGAGAGGACCCCTTCCTACAAGTTAGGACATCATATATTTACGGAAAGCACGCTAACTTAGCCGTTTTTAATTTTGTTTTAAATACAAGGATTTTGCTTTCTCGTTAGTTTTCAATCAATTGTGTCGGGGTAGAAAGCAAAATGTTTCGCGCAGAGAAATTGGGGCTCAATGGTAAATTTCTCTGCAAGCATCCATTTAACAGAACAAATAACAATTGTTGTTAACATTTATAGTTTATAATATATTTTTATCTCATATGGCCACGACCTTGAGCAATTAGGAAATTTTTAGGCTTGCAACACATGTCTGCTGCATGTATTCCAAATGGGGGAGCCGACGCGTCGTAAAGAGAGAGAAAATTGTAAATGTTTAAATATTTATAAAAAACGTATTTATGAATTGCCACTAATTTTTATTTTTGGAATAGTTAGCTGGGTATGTTTAGATTTCTAAAAAAAGTTTCGGCCGATTCTGAGATGGAGTATTTGATAAAAGTTTATTAACAATTTTTTAAACATTAGTAATTAACAACAATAGGGTATAGAAGAAAATAATTTTGTATTGATATATTTGCATTCAATAAAGATTTAGATTTAATAAGAGCTATTAATCATTGCAGTATGACAATTAAAAGCGGAGATATAAGTGATAATATGATTTAAGGCTCGGATTTTTGCTAAAAATGCGAAAAAATTAAAATATGCATAATTCACTCAAAAAATGTTTTTTCCATAAATGGTTTAAGGGTATGCAGTTTGAATTGATATTGTACCCAGACACCAATTTTTATCAAAATCTGAGACCCTAAGGGACAAACGTTTGTTGAATTGAGGTGGAATGACCCATATACTACCAAGTGAGCCGCCGCAGAGGCTTGTGGCAAGGGGTGTTAGGTCACCAGCCTTTAAAAGGGGGACAGACAGCCTAGGACAGAGGAGGGGGAGAGAATAGAGGTGATTATATGAAAAAGATGTGTCTTTAGTTATTGTCATGCTGATTTTGTTGATACGGTAATTCAATGTCAAAACGACTAAAAAAAGATCAACATTGCCTTTGGCCATCGGGGATTCCAATTTCGGCCAGATTTTATGGACGTATTCCATTTTCCTACATTGTTGGCCGTGCCCAATTGTTTAAAAAAAATATACATCGTTGCCTAGTTATAGGTGTAAGAAAAATTGAGCTTCTCCTGAATTCGTGTTTGATTTGCTTTTTTTCTCCGGACATATAATACTTATGTCAGACCACAAATTCTCGTTTGAAAGAAAAATCTAGAACGCATCATATTATGCATGACGACATTTATTAAAAATTTTGTAATTCAGAGGACCAATCTTCATGTCGAAGACTTCAAAAGCGATTTTCTTAAAACATGTACTATTTATATTTTGCTCCTTTTTATATGTTGCAGCTAAGATACCTTAGCTATACTTCGTTAGTTTTGCGATGGTTATTATGGTGATAATGGAGAAATTAGTTCTTTATTTGTAGTCATGTCCGTTTTTTACGCCAAAAGTTTTCGACAACAAGGTAAGGGGGATGGCGATTTTATATAAGCGTGCGATTCAACACCACTAATGTATCATTTCTAATCCAGGGGGCTGATTAACAACACCCTGGATTAGAAATAATGCATTAGTGGTGTTGTGACAAGTAATAATAAAATACTAAATCGTAACAATGCTGTTGTAGTGATATCTCCATATTGTCGAACCCCAAAATTTGTTTTAGTTATTTAGCCGCTGAGCCATTTGAAAACTCGTCGTTGCTGTGCTTATTTTTAACGGTTAATATATCTTTGAACGAAAAATCTTATCTCACCCAGTTGAATTGCTTCCATACTTTTCAGATCCCTCAATCAAAGGCTCCCTGAAACAAAGGGTCAAAGAGGTTTTACTTAAGTTCTTTTGAAGAGCTGAATTATAATTGCATAATAATGTCCTACGAATGCTGCACTGTCGCATATATTTATTCATATAGCCATTATTACATACCCATATTTTTTATTCACCATGTAGTATCAATTTTGAGTGGTTTCGCTGGCAGCAATTATTATTTTTTTGTTTGAAATATGGCCTGTAAGGCTCGCATTATATTTCTGGAATTCAAGTTTATTCGGAGGGAAGGACTAACATAAATGACATAAGAAATAGTCGATTCAACGGTATTGTCCCACTTGACGTACCTACGACATGCTCATGGATAAACATAACCGATCGTAGAAACCTATGAGAATTATACATGGTGAAATATACAAAAATTCCCTCCACATGAGGAAAAGCACACATATTTTATATGCGATATCTTAGGAAGAAATAGCACTAGAAGCAAGTAGTGAACGGCGTTCGACGCGAAATAGACAGACCTCTGGAATGGCGTTGCAAATCTATTAAAGCGGGACGATCTAAATCTGTGGGCCGGCGGGCCGTTTAGAAATCGGTAACATTTTTAAACAGCCCCAGTGAAAAAAATGTATACAATATATATATTGCACTAGTGCACAAAATGTATACAATTTGTATACATGTGTACTAATTTGGCCCTATACCAAATGCATACAATTTGTGCACAAAAAGTATACATTATATACAAATATATACATTTTACACAAATGTATACATTTGTATACATTGTATAATTTGTATACATTTGTGCACAAAATGTATACTGTTTGAATACAATGTGTACAGTGTGTGTATTTTGTATACAATGTATACTTTTTGTAAACAAATTGTATACATTTTGTATAGGTCCAAATTTGTGTACAATGTATACAAATTGTATACCTACATTTTGTGCACCAGTGCAATGCATATATTGTATACATTTTTTTCACTCGGGCTGTTTAAATATTTTACCGATTTCTAAGCGGCCCTCCGGCCCACAGATTTAGAACTATCTTGTATACTTTTTGTATGAAATGTATACAATGTATACATTTTGTATAAAATGTATACAATGTATACATTTGTGTAAACTTTTGTACATATTGTATACAATGCATACAATGTATACATTTGTATAGAACATATACATTGTGTACAAATGTATACAAAACGTATAAACTGTATACATCCTGTATAGAAATTGTACACATTTTTTTCATAGGGGATTTTTAATACATTTTCAGCTTATATCTCGGTTACTATTATTGATAGAAGAATGAATGAAAAGGTATAGGGCACGCAAAATCCATATTCTAAACATGCTGCACGGTGTGAGCCGCTTTGAAGCTCCAGGCCCGCGGGTCGTCCGGAAAAAGGTTAGAATTTTTAATATGGACCGAAGTAAACGCAAATGATGCGCAAGATAAAGGTTCTCTGCATATCACTGTAAGATTTCGTAGGGGTTATCCGCTCTGAAGCTACAGGCCGGTGGGCCGCCCGTAAAAGGGTTAAATAGTTTAATACCTCATATCTCATCAACTAATAAGAATAAAAATATGAATTAAACGGCAAATGATTGATGAACTATTCTAGATAACTATAATAAGTCTTTTTATTTACAGTCGCTGGAGGTTGCGAGGAATTGGCGTGTTGCTGGGTATTTATATTCTCGGACTTAAATACTGAGTACATCCTATGTAGCAAGGGAGTGGTCAGCCTAAACGAGCTATGGGAACCATTCAGTGGAGATAAGTGCACAAAATTATTCGGAAAACCGAAGCTATTCTTTATTCAGGTATGTGTATATGGTCAGGATAAATATTATTACCGAATAAGTTGCGCATCAAAGTTAAGAATTTGATCGCGCAAATAAAATTTTTATTTCAGTTATGGAATTATTTATGAT
Organism: Pyrrhosoma nymphula; assembly: GCA_963573305.1. Classification (NCBI taxonomy): domain Eukaryota; kingdom Metazoa; phylum Arthropoda; class Insecta; order Odonata; family Coenagrionidae; genus Pyrrhosoma; species Pyrrhosoma nymphula. The sequence continues at coordinate 59,810,964 of OY754339.1, read as the reverse complement.
GCCGAACTCGATCTGTGTAAATGCCAAAACATTTGTCCAAAATAAAATTTTCATTGCTTTAAAATCCAAAATTTACAATAAAAAATCTTTCAAATGAAGAACTACTGTGTTTTCTAACACTCGATACTACGTTTATAACATAAATGAGCACTTCGAATGTGACTGTACAGTTTGTTTGTACAATTTGTTGTTATTTGACTACTTAGTATCATATTTAACAACAAATTGGATTTTATAAAATTTTAAAAATTCATTTTTAGTAGCTAATTTATACCTTCTTAAGATAATAATAACATCTTTGATGTTTATCATTTGTTTTTCGGGCTTCTTTCAGGCGGACGTTAAGAAACAAGATCCTGCTTTATCGCCATTAATGAACGATATTGATGCATGTCCAGGTCACGACTGCATTTTTCACGCTTTACCAGTTTCTTCGGATATCATGCTGGCTAAATTCAGAAGGCACGGTAAGTATGCGATATTTTCATATTCTTGCATAAACGTTAAACAATGTTTTTCAGACATGACTATTGCCATATGCATTTCAAAATTATGGCATGCATTTAAAACAAATCATTAATAATAGGAACGCTTAGTTTCGTGAAAATGAAGCACTTTCTAAAAGAGAAATTTATAATGGCCATTTTCGGCGTGCTAAGTATGACGTCAACCCGTCATTGAAAGCATATCAAGAATTGCAAGACGCTTTAGTAAATCAGTAAAAGACGGGAACCCTTCCAGTATTAGGAGCGGAGATCAACCACAAAAGAGCTAAAGTAATAATACCTTTCGGGACAAAGGAGATGATTTTTATGATACAAATAGGATGAAACGAACTTGAGGAGGACAAAAAAAATCAAATATACGCGTAAAACCTCGGTGAAATTTTGGCAAGGATGTTTGGAAGAGAATTGCGTCTACAAACGATGTGTTCACTAATATGAGACAAATGTTTACGGGCAACTTGTTAAAAAACGATTAGAAAAAGCATTATCTGGTGATAAAACGATATTTCTTATATGAGGCGTGATAATATAAAGAAACGTGGACACATAGGAAAGATTATGAGAAGGGTCTGCTGGCGTTTGAGACGTTGGTGTGGAGGAGGGCGGATAAAGAGCGATGGAAGGAAAGGATGACGAACTAGGACGTGATCGGTATGGTGGGTGAGGAGAAGAAACTTGTGGAAGAGATTAAGAGGAGGCAGATTAGGTGATTGGAAGAGTTGATGAGGGATGATGGGATGCTAGGACTGTCATTGAGGAGAAGATATTGAGTAAGCGAAGAAGTGGAGGAAAGAGAATCGGTTTTCATGGACTGGATGAAGAGAGGTAGGCTAAATGCCTAACTGAAAATAGAAATTGTATTTTCTAAAAACCGGTTGCCGCGGGTGGAAGGGTAGCACCGGCGAGCTAATGTTTACGATTTTCGTTGCCAACTTTGAAATTTGTCGAATACCTTCAATGAATTTGAATGCCCCCAGCTATTCGCCGCAGTGGGATATGGAGCGGGCGTCGTCCCTTTGGACCTGAGCGCGGGCCAGGGGGTCACGGCCTGGGGATCTCAGGCCGATGACTCGGAAGTGGACTTATAGTTTCAATAAGTATCAACTATTTTCTACAATATTAAACAAAAACAACAGTCACATTCATATTTCTTGCTATTTTCTTTTTTTTATAAATTACGGAAATTATCAATTTTATTGTTGCATGAAATATATATTTGTTCTATCTGTCTCTCTAGAATATATATTCTTATATTTCCACTCTTTTGTGTTCTCAATGTCCCATTTATTCATCGAATATACATGTACATAGTGCCAATTTATGACATTATCTCTTCAAGTACCTTTTATTTTCTTATTTCAATGATTGAAATTTTAGCTAGTGGTATTAAAAGTCCGATTCCATTCATTGCATTAGCTAAGTAAAAGAAGATTATAGAATGCCCTGTTATTTCGTAATTTTATGTTGAAGGTCTTAAATCTGGATTACAGAATTTCACGCGGCTGAAAATTTTAGAAACGTTACTGAAAAACAACGGAATTGCGCGAAGTTTGGTGTCTACTCAATCAGCGTTTCACCGAAATCACGACTATATTTGTTATTTATTTATTAATGTTGAATAAATGTTAATGCGTTTAAAGTAATTGAAATGCCCATCTGCTAGTCAACGCGAAAGACCATCTATTCCACAGCCCCGGCCGCGGAACGGTCGAAAGGTATGGCGGGGAAGGATCGGCTACCTGCTCCATACTCCGCGACGAGTCGAATTGTCCAATACGGCTCGGAATAACATTTTTACGCTGGGACGCTATATTGGTCATTCTGCCTGCCACGCACTCACTTTCCCCTCCGTTCCTTTCCTTTACCCCTCCCACACATTTCACCCCCTCTGTTCTGCGCATCTAAAGGCCGTAAGCTCTCGCGAGGACTGTACGAGCCAGTGGCTACTAAATAATCAGAAGAGTTAAAGATTTCCATCTAAACCAATCTTTCTCGGTAGAATAGATTTGGTTCAGATGGAAACCTGTTCATCTCTTTGAAAATTTATTTTACATTTTTTATGACTATTTGTGGTTTATCTGTAATCATTTAGTCACGTGATATGAATAGTGTTCCTCTTTTAACACTAACGTATGACATGCATTGGAACATAAATGAATGTAAGTACTATTTTTGCATTTATGAATATTACTAGAAGTAATTAATTCAAGTTACCTTAATGTAGATTGGTACCATTTGACATTCCCGCAAGTAAAATACTGTTTTGCCCTAGTTTATATATAAAAAGGGAATGTCCTGACTGACTGACTCACTCATCAACGCACAGTCCAAACTACTGGTGGTATAAACATGACATTTAATGTTTATGTGATCAATATGAGAGTTGCAGTGAGATTTTACTGGGTGTATGCTTCACCTCATCCTCTCAATGGGTGGTAAATTAATTTTTTATGGTATACTTAATGGTATTTGCAATTTGCACGTCACATCAAGAGGATTCTTTTTGCCTTATGGTACAGTTATAATTTTTTCTTCTTCCCGTTGAATTTCAACGAGCACCCTCTTCTAGTACGTAATATAAGTTATGACCCGCCTCTTATAGCATCGTGATGACTCAGAATTTTTCATTAAAATATCTTTTCGCTGAGAAAGCAAGAAATATTTTTAAATGATGGACGCTCCAAATATCAATAAATACTCACCAGACCAGACCAGACACATGTCTGGGAGAAAATGTCTTATAATTATTTATTTAAAACTAATGGTAATTGAAGTTGCGACATAGAAGTGTGGTTACTTTTCGACGCTTTGCACTCGCACACCGTCGAGGAAGACGAAAAACCTCCAAGGTGATCTGATTTAAAAAATTCCATGAAACCAATATTCTCGAGATGTTATGGAATACGTAGTTGAAGGATCGTCGCATGAAAAGTATACATATTGGTTTTGGTAAATACCCCCATTTGAAAGTATTTATTCCCTGACATTAGTCAAATTACAGTAAATTTTCATTTTTTTACAAAATTATCAGTATCGGCTTTGACAATAAAAATATTCCCCATTGCTCTATCTTCAAAGTGCCAAAATCAGATAACAGGATTCCCATCTGCTAGCATGTAATCGAGGAGTTGTAAACCCTGACGATCTGAAAACGCCTTTCCTGGCTAAGCATACACCTCCATTATGGTCAGCTTAAAGCTTTATTAACTAATCTTTCTCTTCCAGGAGAGGACCAAGGTTTTTCCATTGGCCGTTTCTTAAGCGAGGAAATGAGTATGTCTGAACCACGAGAGATTAACCAAATAATGACTTCAATACTTGGAAGAAGCTGGATCGATGCACCTAAATTCGGCTCTACTTTCTGTCAACAGATGATCCTGTAAGCAACTTTTCCATGCTGGAAATCATTCATAATTCCGTTAATTTTACTAAACTAGTAAATATTGCTAAATATTTTTCAAAAGTTGACAATACATTCGCCGGTTCTAACGTGGAATTTGAGTCCCTTAATTACCCCACAAGAACTCCACCCATACTTTATCCCATCCCTAATCACGCCGCCTCCCACCACCAAACTTACAACAAGTACTTCGCTCTCATAATAATATAAGCCCTCTTATATCCGCTAAACGTAAAGAGGGGCTAACGGTGACAATTCAACCACCCGAGTCAAATGTGGTGTAGTAAAATACCAACAGCCGCTACTCCACCCCATCACTTCCAATTCTCTTTTCTGCCTCCCCTCTGGAAAATAAATCTGAAAATATTGTTATAAGATGAAGTGATGCATCTAGATTCATCACTCTTCTCTGCAAGCGGGCAAGGGCCTATCCACGTTGAAACACCGGTTCCCTTCATATCACCGAAGTTACGCAAATTTGGGTCCAGGGAGGACCTCTACCGAAGTGTATGGAGAGGTGACACTCCTCCAGACCTCTATCGGGAGGATCGGAGGGAAGACCCAGACCGGGAAGGTTGGAGGGAGGTGACCCTCTTCCATACCTGTACCGGGAGGTTTGGGGGTGGCCCTCCTCCATACCTCTACCGTGGTGCTCTTGTCCCCTGTCTGCAAGTGGCAGGAAGGTTTAATGTGGGACATCACAATGGACCAAGGGATCTGAATGCCAGGAGGGCTTCAGAAGGCCCTCACCCACCCATACAATCTACAACCTACCCTCTGCAAGCGGCTGCATCTAAAAGCAGTCCACCCTACTCCACGCCCTAAATCCACCACCTACAATATGGGACATAATAACGTTAAACTCGCCCTCAAGTCACTTTTCCTCATTTTGTGCGACAGTCCACTCACATCCAACTTAACTCCCAAATTTACTGGAATCACGTACAAAAGACCGGCCAACCTTCAAAACTTTCTACGTTCCGCCAGTCCTCTCCCACTTTGATCTCTCCTAGAAGTCCCCGATACCTGTCCCTGCCATGAAATTTGCCGCAAAACCTACCCCTTAGTTCTTATCTTCCGCTTTTCGTAATTCCAACAAATCGAACCCGTTTCTATCACTTCTAACGACAGTTTCACCTCTCACAATGTCATTATTTGCTACAGTATAAAGAATATTCATCTTTTTACATCGGTGAAACATCCAATACCCTTTCCACTCGTATCGACGGCCACAAGGCCTTCCCTTCCCACTTCCCAGTCACAAAACACGCCCTCACTCACAAACTCCGCTTTTATTCATGATTCCCTCTCACTATCACTCTGAAGTGTCCATCATTTGGTATCGCAAAGCCTTTTTCCTATCGGTCGCAAAGTACCTGAAAACACCCGAGAGTCATCTCTTAACTTACTCTTGGGGCTACCCCTCCGGGTGTTTGTTGATGTTAACCATTCCATATTATTAAGAGAGTTTGGTAGCATAGGTTTCTATGCGTCCGACGTGACTTCGTAAGTTCGTAGTTCGAATTCTGGGTCACTGGAATTCCCTTCAATTCAGAGGGTCATTTTTGTATACTCTGATATATTTGCGCACGCGTGCCACATCATTTGTGCAACCGCAATGATTGTAAAATATTTCCCGTACTAAAACACGTATCTAACGCAAAATAGGTATCCCTAATGGGCAATTAAATGCATTTTACTATGTCCAGCCACACACTAAGGAAATAAAAGTCACACAAATCTTTCACAGCTTAATTACAGAAATTATTTTCAAGCCACAAAAACGTAGACATCATAAGGATTCGTCCAATCTGTCTGTTAATATATTCGCGTCCTTGAAGCAAATACGATCGTTGATATGGTTCTTGGAAAGGAGAAAAAGCTACATAAATGTTGCGGTAAAACTGAAATTCCTTAATTTATAAAGTGCAAAATGAAATTCGATAACAGAAAATAAAACAAATGGCCTTTCACGCAAATTTTAGTTCGTCTCACCGTAAAAGATGTATTTAATCAGATTTTAAAAGAGTAACATAATTTTTTCTGGGCTCAAACTCGGTCATACTTTCTGAAGTTATCAATTTCTCTAGGTAGTTATGGGACAAAACCATAATAATGTTTTAAGATAGGTTAAGAATACGCATCTTAATGAACCCGTGGTCATTAATGGGTTAAGTATTGGCATTCAAAAGGATCTTTGACTAATTAGCAATGAACTCAAAGGTAAACTATGGATTTTTTTAATAAATCCTCGTGACTCAAATAACTTCCAGTGCTCAGCATGGGAACCTCGATAACATATCACCAAGATCGAAGAAGATATGCCAAACGTGTGCCAATGTGACACAAAAACACTATACGCGATTCGTCATGTTGAAGAATAGAAGGGAGTAGAAGGGTAATATCTTGGTTAGGTAGGCTTTCATGTGGGCCTTTATCATAGTGGAAGGAGAGAATTCAATCAACAAATTCAGGTCTGGAGACATGTGAGACAGGGTTGTAAGAGGAGGTTGTCAGACAATTTTCTGCAAATAAACAGGTCATTCCTTATGGACGAATGCACATTGCCATGACTTATATTTCCCCTTCCCCCTGTTCTTAAGTGACGATTGACTCAAATTCATTCTCTTCTTCAGTTTATAGTAGAGCACGCAATGCTTTCATGAGTTTTTTTGCTTAAATTGCTTTTTAATTAGCGGTTGACCCCGCCTAAAGCATCTAAGCATATCAACGATTGTCGAAGCAGCCACTGAATTCCATGTAATCGTCTACTCTTAAAGGCCTCCCGGACATAATGCTTCAGGAACTGCCATTGATAAGTCACTGGAGAAGTACAACATCTCCGGAAATCGGATGGCTTATTCTTTCGTTTTCAAAACATTTGAAAATGGACGTGAGCTGTCTGGAGCGGACGAAGATAAAAAAGCAATTGAAAAAGCAATGACAGCAAGAGGCTTTACTTATGAGGACTGTAACCCACATGAGGCCTTGACAGTTAAGTCATGGAAAGACGAACTGGAAGAAAGTAAGAAGTTTTGCTTACTTCATATCCTTAATTTATCAGAGTTAAATTCTCATGATAATTTGAATGTGCCATGTAATTATGATGATTTCGGATAATTAAATATCTGTATCCGATTCCCATTTCAATAATATTTTCAAATTCGTATCTACATACAATGCGATGAAAGTAAGTTCCATGTTTTTGCAAGTTTCGGTTCTTGTATTATTTTCCTATTTTCATTATTTATTATAATTTAATTCATATGATACAATTTACATGACTGTTATATATACCATTCTAAGTTCAACCCCCATCACGAAACTCAAATTTTGCTTTCATGACTGGTTATATATCCATGACAACCACATAAATTAGTTATGAAAATAGCATAATAATGGCTGGATTCGGATGGTGAAAGGAAAATCTTAATGCACCACCATATTCTTATCAAATATTGGAAATTAAAGTTGATAAGAGAAGCGATTATAATATGAGCCAAAAATCACATATTTTATGAATATAGTTGAGTTATGTCACACATGTGACAGCGTACGTTGAGTTCCTTAATACAGAAGATTTTTTAAAATTAACATAACTGTAAACTGATTTGTATCAAATTCTATGGCATATAGTAGAGATTGTGAAATGAAAGCTTTAACTTACAATTAGTAATTCCACGTATAAACTTTATTAACGACCTAAGTTTCGACTTATGAAGTCATCAGCAGGTACATGCAAAAGAAAACTGCTCAAATATATGGTTACAAATTTGGTGAAAGCCGGTGAGTGGGGAGGAGGAGGGGTGGGGGAAGGGAATGCAAGTTTGTGGTGGGTCATAAGGGATGGGGTGAGTAGGGGGAAGGAAGAGGTGCTCTACGAAGAAAGGATTACCCAATGAGGGGTTAACCTGTAGTGGAAGGGCGGAAGGTCTAGGAGTGGGAATGGGAGGAGTTCAAAAATTCATTTACAATGTTTTCATTGCTACGGACACTTTTCAAAATTTCCAACTGTTCCAACCCATCCAACATACTTCCTTTGTTTTCCACATGAAGGAACTCTGGTTCAAAGTCACTCTTATGATTATGTTCTTAAATATGCTGTGCAAAGTGTGAAGCCATATTCTTGTTCTTTACACACATCTCATGTTCCTTCACCAGTTCCTTGAACTTGCGTCCCGTCTGTCCCATGCACACTGCTGAGCAATCACACTTCAGCTTATACACTTCACTTCTTTCGTTGATAGGAATATTGTCCTTGACCCGTGATTACATATAATGCTGGTTGTGTACATTATAAAAGGCAATTTGCACTGTTTCCTTGGAAATTTTGTGGCTTACCTTCTTGAATATGTTTTCTAAGGATAGAACTCGCCACCATCTGGTAGTAGGATCCTTTGACTGTTGAGAGTAAGTACTGTTTGTTGTTCTTCTCCTTAATTTCCTCTGGTACACTTTCGATCAACTCTTCTGTATAGCCTTTGCTGATGGCAATCCGTTTAATTATGTTTAGTTCCTGGTTGATGCTGAAGGTAGACATGATGGAGGTTAGCCGATGAATCATTGAACGGAAAGCTGAAAGCTTCTGTGCGTAGCAGTGCCTTGAATCGCGATGAATGATTTGGTCCGTAAACATATTCTTCCGGAAAATTGAGTAATGCAGTCCATCTTCAAGTTTTGAGATGAATAGGCCAAGAAAATTGAGGCAACTATTTCCTTTTCACGAGTGAACTTTATGTTGCAATTTAATGAATTTAGGTGAGAGAGAAATTAACGAAGTTGCCTATCCGAACCAGTTCTAATGCAAAAAACATCGTCCGCATGTCGATGCCATCAACACTCATTCTTGGTGATGGGAAATTCCGAAGTAAACAAAACGTTTTCAAAGTGGTCCATATAGATCTCTAATACAAGGAACTAACCATTGTTAAAAGGAATGCCATCAGCAATGGCTATGCAGAAGAGTTGATCGAAAAACTGTACAAAAATTCATTTACAATGCAAACATTATAAATGAATTTTTGTACTCCTCCCACTCCCCACTCCTAGACCTTCCGCTCTTCCACTGCTAACGCAGAGCACCCCTTCCTTCCCCCTACTCACCCTATCCCTTCCAACCCACCAATAACCTTGCACTCTCTTCTCCCGCCCCTCATCCTCCCCCCCTTACCGGCTTTCGCCCATTTAGTGTCTATATATTTGAGCAGTTTTCATAAGTCGAAACCTAGGTCGTTCAAAAGTTTATTTGGAATTACTATGTTACAGCTTTTCTTACATTTCACAATGTTAAGCAAGTTCCACAAAGTTTCGCCTGACACAACTAGTTTTATATAGTAGAGAATTACACAGGCAATGTTAATATCGTGTAAATCAGGGAAAGGGTTAATTCATTGACCTAGAGACAAGTGCTTTTAGATATCTTTCCATCTAATGTAACAATGTGAGGAATTATAATGTGCAACTTTACTCTTAAAAGCTAGAGAAAATACTTTTCCCACTCTTATTTAATATAGTCCTTTTATTTTTCCAGTCGCCAAAAATCCAATGAAGGCTGATTGTGTAATGATTTTTGTCTCCACACACGGCCTAGAGCCTAATAAGATATCTGCCTATGATGGCACGTTCGAAATGTCTGACCTCTGGACACCTTTCACAGAAAATGACGGATTCAAGGGAAAACCAAAAATCTTCATCGTCGACGTAAGTACTCACAAACAAATGTACCCAGCGTGTATCCCAATATAGCATTCGTAACATAATATTGATTTCTTAGGTATATCCAAGGGGTGAATTTAAAAAATCACGTTAGCCGGTGTTGGTCGAAGTAAACCTTGAATTGGAAGCAAATTTGGAGCATGTTTGACCTAAAAATGGCAATCACGCTGCCCGTGCAATGTATTTCCACAGAGTAGTACCACATGCTGAAAATAAATACAAGGATTAATAACAGCAATTACGTACACCCCTGGACACTTTAGTCAACGGTTCAAAAATTTAACTAGAATATGGGTGTACAAATGTATAGAATGTACGTATATCTACCATATCAGATAAACAAAAGACAGTTTCCCTTTCTTCAAAGCTTAAGGTCCACGGCTGCATGGGTCTACCGGGTCCACCGCCTTTAAAACCATGTTCACCTTATAAAATTTACATTTAGCAAATATATAGCTAATTATGCCACAACTATTATTCGCTAGCACGACAGGAAAAAAGTAAAAACAGCCCCGTAATGAGAGACCCTTGCGATCATTGACTCCAAGAAGATATGGATTTGGGATTAACACCGCCCAGGAAGTAATCTAAAAAAACGCAAACAATAGACTTTTCACGGTGGAAATTCTGCATTTCCTGCAAATCCTGGGCATTCAAGGGTGCCGAATCAGCTGGTCTTCCTTTTTCTTTTCATCACGATAAGTCCCATCTGAATCAACGCTTGGAAAGAAATGAGTGTAGTGGGTTACAGTTCGGAAGGAATTCATACAACCCGCAAGACCTTGAACGCCTGAGACTTCAAAGAAGCCTGGTTCAAGGTTCCACAACTACTCCAAAAAGCCTAATGCTCCGTAGTATGGGGGCCCCTGGCATCCCTCACTCTATATGCTTACTCTTTGACAATGCCTATGAGACAAGAAGAGAACTGATTGTTTCACGTCATAGATGTTCAGATTCGTGACGTAGACATCATGAAAACCGGTTAACGTGTGGTATAATAAAAAATCGCTCCATTATTTTTGTAGTCGTAGTGATGAATCTATTTTTAAATGTCGTTTTTAACTACACTTCTTTGTGAATCAGTTATCATTGTCATTAATGCAGAGCGATTTTTTTTAATTCAACTGAATCATACGAAACACTTGAATGACGCAGTATATCTTGATTTCAGCGGCTGAATCAACGGACAGGATGCATGGCAACCTTCAAATCCGAGCACTTTCATTGCTAACCAGTGAAACCCAAGTGCTCCTAACGATTAGCATACCCATAGGGTCTTTTCTGGAAATCTTTTCTTCGAAAACAGGGTATTTGATTCGCTCCCTACCTAATCTCTAACTGGCTTGAGCCTATTCTGCTTTCGATGTGGAATGAAGAAAAGTCAATAAGGTAATGGGGAAAGCTGTGCGTAGCAAAGGAATGAACCACCATATGTGTTTCATTTTATGACGTCCTTCCAATTAGTGACATGTAATTGATTGTATGTCTTTCAAGTTTTAAAACATTTATCAATTCAGCAATATGTATTCTATTCGACAAACTTTACAATTTCTATTACCTATATTTGGGCATACTTAATGTCGTTTTGGAACCTTATGTCTCCAGATGTAAATAATACTAGAATTACATTGATTGATTGGTGGTGCAAGTGGTACTTACACTTTACCCTTTCGAAACCGTAGAACTTAGGTGAGACATTATGAGACAGATCATCTGGTTAACATGCGGGAATCAACATCCGCAATCGAAAGTTGTGAACATTTGAAGACAATTATTTGCAATTAACAACAGTATATTAGAAGCCAAACACTTTCGATGGCCTTCGATATTTATGCATATGATCTTTATGAGTGGGACTTAACCTTGTTAGGGAACTCATTCATACTTAAGGTGGTACATACCACGAAAGATTTATCGTGATACCACCTCATGTTTGAAGGGTAGATTTATGCGAGGATTGTTCAATTTTAACATTAAGTCAATAATACTACGAAAAAGAGCACGTAGGTATAAACATTAGACATACTTCAATTCAGTTTAAATTTCGTTGCAGTTTTTGAGAACGATCCTGGCGAAAAAGCGGGGACTGTCTGTACCGGGGTGATTAAGTGCTCTTAACGCCCTGGGGCGATGCTTTCCCGATGCTCAACTTTTCCACCAAAACGTCATTAGTTTCCACCAAAATGTCATGACTTTCCGACACTACGTCACATGTTCCACCTTCCACCAGAGAATCGTTCACCACATCGTTCACCACATCGTTCATCGTTCAATGACTGGTGGAAAGTCAAGCTTCCCTTCCACCCGTCATCCACTTGGTGGAACAGCGCTAGTGTCGTGGTGGAAACTTTCCGACGGAAGTAAGCGTGCGGAAGGTAGACATTTTTGTGTTCGCGGTTTCGAGGTAAGTTGGAAATCGGCATAAGTTTGTGATGTTCGGCTCTCCAGAAGGGGTCATTGAGCCGTTCATTTAACGGATCAAGAGTCGTTCAATGAACGAATGGTGGAACTTTCCACCAGTCATCCACTGGTGGAAGATCAGAATCGGGCCCCAGGCTTCTTTTGCTGTTTATTTTGATGCGAAGATAGTTCAGACAGACAGGTTTGACAAGTTCTAAATGGGCTTTAGCTGAGATTAACTTGTTTTCTCTTGGGTATGGACTGGTAGAGACTCGAAGGTCACACGCATGTATTGTGTTATTTGGAATATTAGTGTTTAACGATGCGGACGTGGCAGTAGATTTTTTACTCTAAATTTACATCTGTAAGACAGATAATCGGTCAAAATGCATCTATCTACATGTTCTTTCCATCTTTCAATTCCGTACCACTCCTTTATTGGCTGGTGAAAATTAACTGGAACCGAAATGAACTTGGGGGGTTATTTTGTAATCTCACCTTTTTAATGACTCTTTGCGGGAAGGCGGGAGATCTGTTTCGCTCTCTTAATGCTCGGCTCACGATCGGCCAAGTTCCGATGTTGGCTCCATTTCACGTCCTAAACGACAGGTGAGATGGAACTAATGAAATGCGGAGCCAAATGAAGTGGATCAAGAGTCGAAAGATACGGATCAAGAGTCGAAAGAGCGGATGAATTAAATAAATACACCGGCAGTTCACCGCTTGAGAGCCAAAGATGGTCACGCCACCTGGGATGCGTAGTTGAACTACGAAAAATGACGTCATTTTCCACATTTTATGACGTATTGTCGTTCGTATTTTATGGCGTACTGAAGTGAGATTACAAAAGAACCCTGGAAATGAACCATTCTCGGCCGAAATGAATGAGTCTATGGTCTCGCCGTCTGGCGGGCACGGTTTACAAATCCACTTTCGGAAATGTTCTCAATGTAAGGAGCAATCCGTGATATCATGTTCCGTAAGGTGCAATTACAAAATAATTCCCCAGGAGGGTTGTTTTGTAATCTCACTTAAGTGAGAATACGTCATAAAATGTGGAAAATTACGTCATTTTTCGTAGTTCAACTCCGGCAACCAGGCGGCGTGACCATCTTCGGCTCTCAAGTGGTGAACTGCCTGTTTATTTATTTGATTCATCCGCTCTTTCGACTCTTGATCCGTATCTTTCGACTCTTCATCCGTTTCATTTGCTTCCGCCTTTCATAAGTTTCATCTAATTTGTTGTTATGAACGTGAAATGGAGCCACCATCGGCATTAGGCCGATCGTTAGCCGAGCATTAAGAGGGTGAAACGGATCTCCCGCCTTCCGGCAAAGAGCCATTAAAAAGGTGAGATTACAAAATAACCCCCCAGGCCACTTGCGGGGTAGTATTTAAATTCTCCTATTATAAGATTGTCTACTTTTGCAGTCAAAGCTCTAAGCATCGGCTGTGGCGACTGATATACCAGTACTGCTTGCTAACCGCAACCGACTCAACGTTAAATTTATCGTTTTGGAGCGTATTTCCCGATATATTGGTTTTCAGACCGATATATCGGGCCATCACGTATCGTTCAGATGAGCCCGAGTTATTCTGGGTGGTGATTATTTCTTGTTACTGAATGAGCACTCTAGCACATTATCAATAAAGTCATCGGAATAAAATAATAAAAGGATATTATCCCAGTTCTCATTACTTATTCGTCTTGCCACCAATGTCTTCTCCCCTTCTTCACACCCTTTTCCGCCCGTGGGAATGTGTCGCCCGATATCCGGTACCCGATATGCCGGAGTCAAACCGGTATAAACCCAATGTCCGCTATTTTGAACCTTGTTTGTAATTCAGAATCGAGAAATTTTGTATAAGACTGAATAGGCTTTTACAAGTATAAACATTTAATAAATTTCAAGCCAAAATACCCAGCCAATTAAACAAGGAATTCAATTTGTTTCATATTGCATTCAAAATTACAGGCTTGCCGAGGTGAAACTATCGAGCAAAGAGCGGAAAAAATGATTCCTTGCAAAAGAGGAAATGATGGAGTGGGTGCTGCCGGCCTGGCAACAAGGAAACTAAAAATTTCGGATAATGCCCGGACGACAAGTGACATTGCACAGACACATGAGAACAAACCGCAAACCACGGCACCAAAAAATTCTGATATTATCATTGGTTTAGCGACAACTCAAGGTATGCATAAATCATTGCTTCTTTATGATTTCAACATTTCTCGGGTTGCATCCGCGTCAGTTGTCATTCAGCACAACAGTTTCGCCAGCTATCCTGCTGGCGTCCTCAGGTGAAGGATGGCGAGAAGGTTTTGGTCCGTCCATAAATAGGCCAAGTTAGGCGCCAAAAAGCGATCAATGCTCCTGCCAATCATGGAGCAGCGTCGCGTTTCCGCGGGAAACTTACTACTCTCTCCCAAGCGCTGTGCAATGGGTATCCATCTTCTCTGTTAAAATTCTTTGGTGTTTTTATGATTTCCATAGCCTCTCTTATTATTCTCGGGAAGTACCTGTTTTTCTTGGACATTATTTTTGCATCTTCGAACTGTACGGTGTGTCCCGGTTCACTCCATGCGTGCTCTGAGATGGCAGATGCTTTGAATTGTCTATTTTTTTTGCTTCTTTAAATCCATTTCAATAACTTTTTTGTACTTTTCAACACTTTATTTTTATATTTCACAACGCGTTTCACCAATCAATTTAGAAAAGTAGAAAAAAATTATTGAAATAGATGTAAAAAGATTCTACAAGGATTTTTTTGTTTCTTAAACATTACATTAAATTTTGGACTTGCGTTTTAGCTAGTCTACACGGATCTGTCTTAATTTTCATTGAGGGCATTTGAAAAATTGAACATTATAAATGAAATTCAGAGGATTTGGCCTCAGTATGAAGGAAAAAATTAAATCTTTCTATTTGTACCAAAACATTAGCCACTTATGCAATACATTTTGAAGTATTTCCCAAAAATAAGAAGCCGATTTCCGTGGGATATGGTGCGGCAGAGCGCTCCATCATACTAGAAAAGTTAGAATGTCAGTGTGAACTTCTGTCATTCCATTTTCAGTCAACCATATCAAATGTTGGTTTACCTATTTATACAGGATTTCCTGGAAAATTAATTTAAAAGATAAGTCATTTTGACAATCCCTGTGAACTGAGTTGACAAACAAAGACAAATATTCTAAGTAATTAAATAAATATAAGTAGATAAGCCTTTAATTTGACTCATTTGTTCACGCTGTACAGTGAAAACACGTTCACAACCCAAGATTTTTTTTGCGATTCCTTAAAAATTAATGCTGTGAGAAATAGATTATTTTTATAAATACTTGACAACACATACTTTCTACATATTTTTAGTTTTTGGACGAAATCTAGGTGTTCAAATTTCCTAATTTTTTTTTCAATTTTCTCCCTCTGGAGCGCACAGCCGTAATCTATGCATTGTAAAACAGCTTGTATTTTCAGGATAATTGCTTGATAAAAAGTTCGGCAAGGGATTACTTTTTTGATCTAATCGGAAAGATTGGACTTTTATCTTTAAAATGAAGTTAATATTAATCAAATTCTAGGTGAAGTGATATTTCGCTCCAACTACCTTAAGTGAGAATACGTCATAAAATACGGAAAATTACGTCATTTTTCGTAGTTCCACTCCACCACCCAGGCGACGTGACCATCTTTGGATCTCAAATGGTGATCTGCAGGTCTTTTCCTTGAGTCAGCCGCTCTTTCAACTCTTGATCCATATCTTTCGACTCTTGATCCGTTTCATTTGCCTCCGCCTTTCATTAGTTCCATCACACCTGTCGTAAGGAACGTGAAATGGAGGAACGTAAGGAACGTGAAATGAAAACGTTTCCCCGGACCTTGGCCAATCGTGAGCCGATCATTAAGAGAGCGAAATGGGTCTCCCGCCTTCCCGCAAAGAGCCATTAAATAGGTGAAATTCAAAAATGACCCCCAGATTGTAACAATGTAAAAGAGAAAAAAGGCAATGAGCGCGCTGGTTGCGTTCATTGACCACTCCTCTCAATTAAATGTAAAATATTGCAAAGTTTTGTCATTATAATAGACATAAATTCTTAACAGAAATTCATTCAAGAAGCCGTCAACTTGATTCACTCACACTTTTCATTTTGGTGTGGACAGATCATCAGGGTATCCGATGCACAAATACCTTTAAGCCCTTAAAACTAAATTGGGGAAGTAGGAGTACGTAGCCACTTTTTCAGAGTTATTATAAAATGTTAGAACCCTTCCCCACATCAATGGTGCACCTAATTTAAGTAAAGAGGCATGTGGAAATGAAATTCTTCTTCCTATCTGTAAAAACTTTTACATAGGTACTGCCAACTTGGACCATTAATTCGGAAATTATTCTATTTTTCAGACAATGACATTCAACCAAAGATTTAAAATTGTGACGTTGAGCGCCAAGCAAATATTGGCAAAAAATACATAATTAGCAATTAATTAATGATTCTCAAATAAAATTAGATCACTAAATTTTAATTTATTTCGTTGAATATTTTCACTTATTTTTGAGCATTGCTACTCAATGCAGTAGGATATAACCTTCATGTTTGTCAATCTGTAACTTGTATATTACGGATAAATCATGAGTTAATTAAAATTCCCTTCTTTTATGCGAACTAATTCTGGTAAAAAGTGTTCCTAGGGAGAGAAAACTGTTACATCAGCCGTATTTTATACCCTATATGGTATATGTCTGTTCCAGCATTTATCATTAAGCTTCAATAGCGCAATCAAAAATGCTAAGATGCTGTATACAGGGGGAAAAGGAGGAAATTATCATTATGGAAATACTAAAAAGATACTTTCTTTTATGCACATTCGAAAAAAGCATAAATGTAGCAGATCAATTGAAAAAAACATATTTCATCTTTTACTGAGATAACAATGGAAGTTACCCTCACTGGATTAAATAACAAATATTATGTGAGCCATTTAAATCAGGTTACATCATAAATATGAATGCACTTTTGTGTGTCTCATATAGTTAATTAAAGCTAACTTTTTGAAAGTAGATATTGTATTTAAATAAAAATTTGTTAACATATCAATAATATTTGACTTACCTGAATGCAACGTGCTATTATCCATCACACGATAAAAAAAGGGCCCAAATTCTTATGATGCTATGAAAAGGCCAGTTTCAGATTCCTCTAAAAGTTTTCTAAAAATTCAATGATTCCAAGAGGAGTACGCTGCAGTGCTTTTGTACACTTTCATGAAAAATAAGTACTTCTCTAGTTGGAATGAGAGCAAACAGTCATAAAATTTGTGAAACCTTTAACACATTCTACTAACTTCTGAATCGATGAATGCCAATCCTAGGTATCTATTTTCCTTTCTCTCATACACATAATTCTGCCATTACTAACCTATCCATCCATCCGTAACAGTATGAAAATAATTAAGTGTTTGATCACCACACGAAACAACCAACATTGATGACTATATTCAACAGCGAAAACATGTCATTGAATAACGATCAAGTATTTTCAAATGGAAAGGTTAAATCTCTATTGTTCTATATAAATTTAGATGTGGAAATTTTATTGCTTACTTCATTCATCTAAATGTTCTTTTTATTAAATTAATTATGATTTTTTATTTACATGGCAGGAAAAATGTCGCTAGAAGATTCCAAAGGAAAGGAAGGATCACTTTACATTCAACACGTTTGCCAGAATTTGGAAGCCAAGCAAAGGTGCAACATCTTTGATGTATTGGTTTCAGCAAATAGCAACATTTCCAAAATTTCCGGACAACTTGATAATAAACAGTCCGTAACAGTTGGAAATAGGATGAATCAATCTTGCTGTCAAATGTCTACATTTACGTCATCAATGCGAAAAGATCTTTTCTTTCCATGAGATAGTTCACCTCTGATAATGTTACTTTCGCTTATAACTTGTTTTATTTGGTAAAAGGCAAAACTTTCTATTCCCTACTACAGTAGCACACACAATTCATGACAGCACGAGGTGTAAAACTGATTCAAGTTTGTAACTATGAGAGTATTCGTGCATCATTGTGTACCATCTCATAATTAAGTAAGTCATTCTCTGGCTAAGCAAATGAAGACAGAAGTGATTTATATATAATGATGAGATGAGATTTATATATAGTGATAATTTATATATTTTCTGAGTAACATTTCTCACTGATTGTGAGCTTCCCCGGCCTCACACTTGCCCACTTGTTTTATTGCACATTTTTGATGACTGCTGTTATTTTCGATTAAATTGTTTTGTTTTTACTTATTATTAACTCTGTCAATTGAATGCGAAGGCTAAACTTTATATTTTTCGTGTTTTGATAAATAAAAAAATACATGAGACTGATTTCCATTACCTATTGTGTTCCTTTTTTATTTTGTTTTAAATCTGCTACTTTAAAACAGATTTGATCACATGATGGAGAAGACTATTCTCTTTTTTCACTATTACGAGTATAATTGAGAGCTAACCTCATATACATATTCTATGTACTTTGAAGTTTTTATTGATATTGTGACTAAGCACCCGCCTGTGGAAACAGCATGCTGCTGAATGAAGCAATCTGCTAAATTGATATTGCCTTATTAGTGCTTTCTCATGAGTGGGTATTTAAGGCTGGTTTCTTGTTTTCTCAGGACTGGGGGGTTGAAGAGCCACCGCCGGTCGGTGTGACACGTCTTGGGGGCGGTGAGAGGCGGTGAGACTCGATGCGGTGGAAGTTGCGGTGGTATGAAAAATAACACGTTCTTTGTATGCGGATATGGCATTAGCCAATTGTGAGCGTTCATAGCAGACAAATTATTGGAGATGTTCATTGCTGACATAGTGTGCGCGAATGGAACCGATGACAACCCCTAATTAAAATTACCTCGTTAAATATATTAAATGGGTGATGTGATGGGAATGGTGGCGTATTCTTTTCACCTCAAAGATAATATAACAAAAGAGGAACGAAAACTTAGCTCTAAAACATATTTACAGCTTCGCTGTGTGATACGCGAAGTTTGCCTATATTACGGATAAATTGCATCGAAACATCAGTTCCCTTCCATTTGAAAATGCTTCTTTAGTCAGGGAAATTCTGCATCTGATGTACCTACCACTAAACCCATTCTCCTCCAAAACGCAACCCAGATACGTGAACTGCTGGACCTGCTCTATCTTGTGCCCACCCACCCTTATATTCAGCCTCCTTACTTATAGAGACTCTATTCACTTTCGTTTTCTTGTGGTTTATCCCATACCGTTCGTACTGCACCTCTAACGAATTCATCATTGACAGTAACCCCTTGGAAGACTGACAAACCAATGCTTAATCGAATGCAAATCTCACTGATTTTATCACCTCTCCTCCTACATTCATTCCTACCTCCTTATCCCTCCATGCCTCCCTTACCATTTCTTCTGAATATACGTTAAAAAAGCAACGGAGATAGTGGGCACACCTGCCGCACTCCCCGCCCTACCATGGCCCACCCCGATTCTCCATCGCCTTCCCTAATCTGCGCCGTCTGGTTCATATACCGATTATGAATGCCTGTCCCTCCAATCGATCCCTATTTTCTTAAACACTCCCATACATTTCGTCCAGTCAACCCTATCAAACGCCTTCTCCAAATTTACGAAGCAAGCAGAAACATCCTACTCATACTCTTATGTTTCTTTCTACTAGCGTCCTCATCACTCCTATAGCGTCTCGCGTTCCCGTCCCACTCCTAAACCCGAACTGGTCGTCACCCAGGTATTCATTAGCCTTATTCTATACCCTTCTATTTATAATTCTCAGAACTTCTTTGGCCACGTGGGATATTAAGCATATTGTCCTATAGCCTTCACACGTTTTTGCATTACTCTTCTTCGGTATCGGAATTAGTATTGTCTTCGCGAAGTCTTCCGGGCACACTCCATCCTCATAAATCATACGAACAAGCGAAAAAAGTTTTCCTCTTCCGTTCTTCCCCATGCTCTTTAGGAACTCGACAGGTATGTTATCTAATCTCATCGCCTTATCCCTTTTCATGTCTTGTAGAGCTCTTTCGATTTTGCTGTCAAGGATACCTCGTCCGACGTCATCTCAGTCGATGTCGTCTTCCATTTCTATATCTAACTTACTGGGCTTTATATTCTTAACATAAAGCTCTACAACATATTCCTTCCACCTCCCCTGGATATCTTTTGGTTCTACAATCAACTTCCCAGCCTTGTCTGTTATCGTTGTAATTCCTCTTCCCTTACTATCGTCCCTCAGTTCCTTTACTCTCCTATTTAATGTATCAGCCCTTCCCTCTTCTTGGCATTTCTCTGAGGAGTCGATCTGCTCTCTCCACTACGCTCCTCTTGCTTTCTTTGTTTCTCTTCTAAGCCTGTTGTTGATTTCCCGGTATAATTTCTTTCCGAGCTCAGGATTCATGTCCTTCCATTTCCTTCTCTCCTCCATCTCCATTTACATCTCCTTCGTGATCCAATTTTTTCCACTTTCAGTTGCACTGAGTTCGCCTACCGTTGCTTTCGCCGCTTTTGCAATTCCATTTTTTCAAACTTCCCCATTCATCTTCCATTTATCTCACTCAATTATCCACACCCATGATGTCATCAACCTTCTCTCGATACATCTTCGTTATTGCCCCAGATAATGCCTCCGGATTCTACTTTTGTACCCTCCTTCCCTTCTGAGTTTTTACCGGAATTTCATGAATAATAAGTTGTGATCTGAGTCTGCATCAGCACCTATCAGGTATGTGAGTTTTTAACACTATTCCTGTATTCGTGGCAAACAATAATATAAACGTTGTGGAACCTATCTGTGTCTCCCGGTTTCTTCTAATGTAAAAGTACCTACGTTTAGGATGATGTCTGAAGCATGTATTTGTAATCACTAGGTTATTTCTGCGGCAAAATTCCACACATCGCCGCGGTTGTTTCTCCTTCCAAGCCCGTAATCACCCACCTCCCGCCCATCTCTTCCTTCACCCACCTCTGCGTTCCAATCCCCCATTACTACCAAGTGCTTACTCCCAGGTATACTATCAATTATTTCCTCTAATTGACCATGCACACCATGTACCTCCTCCTCTCCATGATTAGAGATAGGCATATAAACCTGGATTATAACTAAATTCGTTGGATCTGTCTTTAGTTTCACGACTAATATCCTATTACTCACTGGCTCAGCATAAATTACTTTTCTACCAAGTTTCCTGTCCATTACGAATGCAACCCCGCGCTGGCTTTCATTCCTTCCGCTATATATCACTCTGTAGCCATCGCTCCAGTAATCCCCGCTATCTTTCCATCTTTCTTCGCCCAGACCCATTGTCTACACCCAGCCTCTCCATTTCTTTATCTATAATGTCTAACTTAACCGCCCTTAGCATAGTCCTAGCATTCCACGAGCCTATTCTGATTGCTACGTTCCTCTTCTGTGTCTTCTTTTTTTTCTGCTGCTGCATATATGCCTCTAAACCTGAGCAAGGATTTCGTGTGATGACTACCGCAGGGACCTTGCTCCCAACGCTGCTGGGGACGACACCCGGCCCACCGGGCCGAGTCCCGTAGTTGCCAGGATTCATTTTTGTGTGAGAACTGTCCATAATTTCAAGTTTATTTTTATTTAGATAGTATTCCGTGGCCTTATTCAATAGTATTTTTACGTGACACCATCACTTGAGAGGCCGCCCCGCTGGGGTCAGACGCTTTTTGGAGCCGCTTCACTGAGGTACAGACGCTTCGTGGACTACCATTTGTCTGTCTCCTAATCTTCGACCTATCTGTCATGTGTGATCCTACCAGGAGTATTGCTCCTGCCAGTACAGCTCTAGGGGCCATCGGAGCACGCAAGTCCTTCCACCACGACAAGGTTGTAGTCCAAGGGTAGGTAATCCTATTGTACGCTAATGATTTAGAATGGAACTCTTTTTGCGTATCTCCAGGGAAGAGAATATGTTTTAAAAAATGCTCCAATGGCTATAATAAATTGGCACCACTCGTCAAAAGTACATAACAATTACTGTGTTGGTTTGCGGGAAAAAGCGGCAATTCCAGGGCAGTGACCAACCACAACCTCTCAACCAGAAAATCCTGTGTGGTGTAAACCCTTACAACATTGTGTTTCAAGTGCCTACCCCCTCCAGTTCGCTGAAGAGGGCCACCTTGTGGCCGAAATACTCGTATCCCACGCACACCCTCGTCTTTTTCTGTCGTTGTGTCGTTCTTTGACTACGGTCATTTTGAGCTAGATTCTCCCAGAAGTTGGGCCAGTTTGAGTGTGTGAGTAAGTGATGGTCTGAGTGCTTGTGAGTGTGTTTTAGTCATAGCTCAGGCATCCTTAGCGGGGTCCCATTAGCCCTAGTGAAGGATCCCTATTTGGGTTGAGTGTGTGTCTGTGATTTGGCGAGGAAGTCAAACACCCGTAAACCAACACACCACATGCAAATCACATAGCAACTGTTGTGTACTTTTGACGGTTAGCTTCGCTTAATTGCAGACGACGCAGTAGCGTACGGGGAATTGTTAGATCATAATGATAAGCAATCGATAACAAAGGACCTTGAGGTAATCCAAAATTAGTGCAATACATGGCTGTAAAAATCAATCGAAAAGTCTGTGGTAATGAACTTTTAAAAAAGGGACAAATGTCCTTAAAACACCTACTGCATACCGCAGAGTGAATCAATGTGAATAGGATTTGTGGGATATAGTACATAAGCTGTTAAATACCTCGGCGTTAGACCGACTCATGGTGTCACTTCTGGTAAATGTATTCGAAAACTTGCTTCTTTATGCTAATCGTCAATTGGGATTCTTTTAAAAGAGTACTAGGCTAGTACGACGATAAAGCTAGACAACTTCGAAACTACTCCTTTGCTTGACCTCACTTGGAATACCCTGCCTACATTTGGGAGGTAAGCTTAAAAACTGAGAATGAGCCGGGTAAAATTCGACTGAATGTTTTAATTAAGTTTCTAACTAATCTCCCATATGACGAAGAATGAGTTGTTTTATGAAGGAATTTAATGTATGAATTTCATAATTGCTACTTTAGTGTGTTACGCTGGTGGGAATAAAGTGTAAGAAACGAGTTCCGAATTTATGCTTCAAGCACACTATGCACAGGATTTGTCTTTAAAACTGTGCTAAGGGAATATAAAACTGCTTAAATATGCATTTCAGTGAGGATAATGCGCAAAACTGAAATGAAGAGTGCCTACAAATTGTATACCAACCGTTTTTCAAAAGTGCCTCCTGATTGTCACCATACATACAGGTAAATGAGAAAAAAAAGTATAGCAAACGTTCAAGATGTTAGTACAAACATTTTGTTTTATTTCTTGCAAGTTAATATTGAACACACATTTAATTTTCTCCATTGAGATTTTACACCTGTGTTGTATTGGTCTGAAAGTGACTCGTATTTGAAATCAGTGGCTAAACATACTATTACCAGGAATAACAAAGAGCGGCAACGTGAATTACAAGATGGCAGACGAGAAACTAATATAATATATGTTTCTGCCTCTTCATTTACGCCTGTAATATTTCAAATGTAATAATTCAAATGTAATGTAATGTAAGAGAAAAGCTAAATGCAGAAGTCACGCTAAGAAGAAAGAAATTAGAGCTAGTGGATTCCTTCACCTATCGCGGAAGTTCCATCACGTGGGACGGAAGAGTACAGTGGACATCAAACCTCGAATATCCCAAGAAGACGTTCATAATGAAAAGGCAACTAATGTGTTCAAAGATGATAGTACAACGAAGGAGGAAACATTGCGTAAAAAAATTCGTGTGGAATGTGGCAATCCGTGGATCATTGGGGAATCAGGACAGAAAAGTTTGCAAGCTTTCCAAACCTGGTGTTGGAGGAGGATGCTGAAGATCAAATGAATGGATAAAATAATAAATGAAGAAGTATACAGATGAGTACAAGAGGAAAGGACCACGTAAAGAAAATAAGAACCTGGTGAATTGGGTACACCTTGTGGATTAATGTGTTCTTGAAGAATATAATTAAAGGAAACAGAGGAAATATACCCAAGAGGAAGGCCAGGGGATAAATTAGTAGAACAAATAAAGAAGAAGGTACATAAGAAGAACTTCCAGGTATTAAGGGAACTAGCATTAGATAGGAAAGAATGGAGTGCTGCAGTCAACCAATCTTGGGATTGAACGACCAATGATGATTTCAAATACGAAATACCGGTGTCAATCAAACCTACGCTAGCTTTTTTGCCAACTATCACGAGAACGCTGCCCCTTCAGGGGCGCTGTCATGGTTCCTTCTTTGGCGTAGTCGTTTATGCTATCTAAAACCAAAATCGCTGAAGAAGGACTGTGCCCTCAGATCGATTAAAAACTAGTGGTTTACAGCAACTGACAGAATTTTAATAATTTCGATCACGTTTTCGAATAAAAAATTGTGATAACGCGAGCACACGGTATGGAGCACCGTGATCCCGCACCAAAAATGCCCCTCAGTCTCAGAAATGCTCTTGTTTGAAATTCTGAAATACTTTAAAAACGTTTTGTAACTTGCCTAAGGTTGAACGCTTGTGCAACATCATATTATTCTTTACATAGCCATGTTAACGGCATAGAAACGTATTACTAACATGGGCATATTAACGTATACCTCTTGAGTTCGCAGAATTAAACTTCTGCGCATTCACGCCATGTTTGTTGTTATTGGTCGTTATCTTAATAAGACCCCCTCTTGAATTGGCGTTCTTTTGGGGTCCGTATTATTTCAGCACTTCACTTCATAACACCGACCTAATGAGTCCCGTAATCGCTCTAGTTGCTGTGAGCACTTAAGGGTTTAATTAATATGACTTCCACCTCGCAACCCCGTCGCTAAGAGTTCCGTCACTACAATCCTAATAACGCACTCCATCAATTAAAACTACTGATTCAAATCACCTAACAAAATTTGAAGAACGATGATTACGTTTTTGCTCTAGTGAGCGCATCAAAAAACGATGACGGGAGCGCACGCGTTATTGAAACCGCGATCGTGTTCCTGTTGGTGTTGCTCCTTGACGGTGCACAGTGGTCGGAAATCGGATAAAGCTGGCCAAAAGTCCAAAATGACGTTTTTTGAGATATGAACTTGAAACTTCGCATGAAAACTCAAAATTGATTCATGTATCTGGAATAGCACTTTATTTGGCATAATTTATACCCGTTTCTGAGATACAGAGGCTCAAACATGAGCAAATTTCCAGAAAAATGCCCGTCTTCAGTTTTCTCGGAAAAACTTCCGACTTAAGTTGATGGTGAAGTTTAAGGAGGATTTTCATGGAACAAAAAACAATATTATCTGTTATCATGGTATTTTTGATTTCCAATTCCGTAGTTTTAAAGAATAGCTTCGTTACAATCTTGCTGTGTCGTTACAAAATGGCGGACGCTGTTTTTAGACCAAATTTTACATTATGTAGGAGATTCAAATGGATTTTTGGGATTTTAACGCTCGGCATTCACCGTATTTTAAGCTGTGCTTGTGGGCACCGATCCCCAAGGAGTCTATAATGAAGAAATGGGAGGATTTTCAGTCCAGGTAAGTGCACGCGTAATCGAAGTTAAGATAGTTTTCTTTGGATACCTTCGGGAACCATGCCTTATATTCAAAGCGTTCGAACCTTGAAGAAGTGAGTAGTGTTCTTGGGACCCATACGGAAAAAACTTCCAGAATGACACCAGCTGGGATACTTATACCCTCCCCCATCCTAAACCCCCAGGATTCTAGTGCGAAAATGGTCAATTAATGACATCACGGAGCCGGCGAATGTTCATCACTAAAACTCTTTGAAGCGAATAGTTCTTTTTCTTTTTCGTCCACTTTTAATATATCTTCCAATTCTTTTGACATTCTCATTTTCTTCGGCGTTAAATGCGTAGAGGTGGAAAGTAAAGGATCGGATGTAAGTTATAACCTCTTGAAAAGGTTCACTTTGGTGGCCACCCTGAAAGCTTCCTAGTAAATCGCTCGCGGAATTTCTAGTGTTGTTTATTTCTGGCCACCAGTGCCTCTTCCGAAAGCTCACCCAACGGAAGTATCATATCTTTTGAAATCTCACTTTTATGCAGGAGGACCTTATGCACCGTGGGAAATATATGTTTAGTACCAGGGATACAGATCCGCGTATAGTTCGGCAGTCCTCAGGCAGTATTGAGCAAATGCCTCATCGTTGAGTTGTAGGCCGCTAGATATTGCTTTCAAGATAATTGAGAATCTATTTTAGAGATCGTCGTTAATTCCCAGAATGCAAAATCAAAACAATTAAATTAACTACGACACAGGCGTTATTTATCTAATGAACCAACTCCTTATCGAGTTTTGAAAAATGCAATTCATGGGAAATACATTCAAACACTGCTTCCACTGCGCTGATAATGCGAAATGGAACATTACCTGTAAGACTTGCTGCCGATTTGCTAATCGAAAAACTGCCGAGCCGTATTTCCATCACTGGTATAACCCGAGTCCGGCCGGGGAGCATCAACAATTAAGCCCATCTTTTCTCTTAATAATTTCTGCACTAATGTCTTTTTCATATAAAGTAGTGATTTTAAACTTCCACGTGCCTGTGATGTTTTTGTATATTTTACTGGAAATCATTTTCAAAATAATATATGTTTTAACTTAAATTATGATTATTTCTCACCTACCACTGTTTAAAATCCAGCCGATACGATAAAGGTAATATCATATATTTATAAGAATGTATCTTTACTTTATGGTAATATACATTTTTTAAATCTTATGTGGCAGTGCAGCGTAAACAAACCAAAAGAATATGTATGTACATCAGCTGTACGAACTTTCATATCCCTTAAATGTAGACGACGGCCGAGGATTTTCCCAGATAATGTCACCAAAAATTAAAGATCCTAGATATGAAAAGTGCCAATGAGACAAGTTAAATTCTTTATCAATAGGTTTGAGATAAATCTAACTAACCAAGAGAAAACTAGAAAAACTTGAGTATCTACCTGCAGCGACATTAATCAAACGAAGAGGTACCAGGGAGCTCTTGAATTATAATTCGTCCGATGCATCCACTTGTTGCTCCAATTGTTTATATTGAGAGTGGCCCGAACTTCCATCAAAGCCGAACTTACATATCAATGTGCAATTTATTAAATCTTTGAAAACTTGATTGGTGAATACGCAGGCCAGGATTTGCGATGTAGTGTGATTCAAAAGAGCTTGAAAGTTGACTTTGCACACAGTTTCAGTTCTTGTTACTCCTTCAGGGTACACCGCTATCTTTGCTTGCACTATTTTGTCATAGCTGGGATATAATTCGTGGCCATGGCTCAGAGCTGTACTACGGAGAGATATATGTTGACTCTTAGTCAACTCAGAGAAAATTATCAATGACTTTGCCTCCTCAAATGTCATCTCAGTTTGGACATTTTCACTTTTCCTCCACTTGGAAAGAGCTCTCTTCGCCCGAATAGGTGTCCTTGTTGTTATTTCCGTAACTAGTTTAGCTGCTGCAGTATCTCCCTCCTTCCTCCAACTCACAGATGCTTTGATAGAAAGCTCAGCAGTAGAGAAAGAAGTTTTTAAGGTTTGAATTTTTCTTCTTCGTGATCTATCAGTTGAAGTGTGAAATTCTTTTTCTGGCTGCCCGGGAGTGCCTGGTAAATTAATTATGAAATTTTGTCACACAAGGCTAAAGGTTGGACAATTATTGAGCTACACTATTGGGAAAGGATTCATTTACACAAAAATAAAAACTGGCGCTTGTAGAAGTACCGGGAAAATGAAAAATAAAAAATAATGGAAAATTAATAGATTCCGTGGGTCACTGATTTTTTCACCGATTCCATTATTATTTTACAAATGTCTAGTCTGTTAACATCGTGGGAAGGCAATTTCAATTGAATGATAGAAGAAGCCTGCGTAATAGTTCGAAAAATAGATTTTACATTGATAGAACCAGAGGTCAGCCGATTACTACTCCTAATTCGTTCACAAGGACGAACGCGTGGTATATGCATCAAATACATGAGTAATGCAAGGATAATATTTCAAAACACGCAACGAAGTATTAAGAAAAAATAGCGGACGATTTAGTTAAAGTATTCGAGGCTTAACAAAAGAAAAACACATAGCATACCTGAAATAAAGGTAAGATGTATAAACAAAAAGCACAACTGACTGTTACCAGGCAATGAAGGCAAAAGTTATTCATTCTTCACAAAAATTCTTCACAAACTAACTCAAACCACATTCACAAAGTCTGGACACTCACGAAAACTCAACTTTCCTTCACCACAGTCAGACTAGAACTGAGTGTAGGATGCATATCTAAAAACAATTAGGGTAAGTTTTCCTGGAAATTCCCGGTTAAGACCGTTAAAGGATCTGTGAAGTCATAAATTGACCATTTTCGCACTAGAATCCTGGGGATTTAGGATGGGGGAGGGGGGAGGGTATAAGTATCCCAGCTGGTGTCATTCTGGAAGTTTTTTCTGTATGGGTCCCAAGAACACTACTCACTTCTTCAAGGTTCGAACGCTTTGAATATAAGGCATGGTTCCCGAACGATTTACCCTTTATCATTTATCCAAAGAAAACTAACTTAACTTCGATTACGCGTGCACTTACCTGGACTGAAAATCCTCCCATGTCTTCATTATAGACTCCTTGGGGATCGGTGCCCACAAGGACAACTTAAAATACGGTGAATGCCGAGCGTTAAAATCCATACCACTTCATTAACCTTACCGCGTTGCGGCAAATCCAGCTCCCGGCGCGGCGCGCGGAGCCGAACCTCGACGTGCGATCGAAAAATCAAATTTACTTCCGGCGTCGCAAACTTTTTTCAAATTTAACTGCATATAAACCTTAAGAAGTCTTCAAATAATGCTCTGTAAGTCACTTCGCGTGACTTTGCCAAAAACCCATTTGAATCTCCTACATAATGTAAAATTTGGTCTAAAAACAGTGTCCGCCATTGTGTAACGACACAGCAAGATTGTATCGAAGCTATTCTTTGAAACTACGGAATTGGAAATAAAAAATACCATGATAACAGATAATATGGTTTTTTGTTCCATGAAAATCCTCCTTAAACTTCACCATCAACTTAAGTCGGAAGATTTTCCGAGAATACTGAAGACGGGCATTTTTCTGGAAATTTGCTCATGTTTGAGCCTCTGTATCTCAGAAACGGGTAAGAACTAAGCCAAATAAAGTGCTGTTCCAGATACATGAATCAATTTTGAGTTTTCATGCGAAGTTTCAAGTTCATATCTCAAAAAACGTCATTTTGGACTTCTGGCCAGCTTTTTCCGATTTCCGACTACTGTGCGGCGTGACAATAACTCTTTGTCCGAGGAATACCAACAGGTAGCGTGAATTTGCAAGTTTTTTTTTATTTCGAGTGATTTGCTTTGTCATCATTTCGCATAGAGTTGATCCCTGGCGCATATTGACCTCCTCATAGTTGAGAAAGTTACCATAAAACATTAACTGAGTTAAGGTGGCTGGAGCGATTTTTGTTCATGTACAGATTTGCGTGAAACTTTGCATACGTGTCCTTATTAGTAATATCTATCGATAAAATTGAAAAAAACTGCATGCTACCGATTTGGTTTCCTCGCAATTCAATGATATTTTAACAAGTACTCTAATGGCACACGGCATATATTTTGAAACAATTCGATTACTTATGTACACATTTTCTCCTAAATTCGAAATAATAAGTTTCATATTATTATAATAGCTGCTGACAAATATCAAGGTATCATGCCGAGTAAGAAATGAGTATTTAGATATGATTTTATCGTACATTTCGAATTTCGCGCCGGAAATCCAAGTCAAAACAATGCTTTAATTAAGGCGAAAATTTGAAATATAACTCTTGCATCATATACATTACTGCATGTATGGTGATTTCCAACGTATGAACAGGTGTACTTGAGTGAAATGTGGTCCAAGAATATTTTTTTCAACTTGTTTGAAAATTTATTAGAATGTGCCTTCAACGACTCACGATTACCGCTCCAGCCACCTTAATCTCTGTCAAAAGTAACGAGTTAAAGTTAACAGTTACTTTTCTGAAAAAGTTTAAGAAAATATTTTGTCCCGGTCAGGCAGAGGCTGCAGCTAAGGCAGAGCAGTGATGAAGATTAGCACATTTTTCTGGGTGATGATTCAGATTCGGATCATAATGTAGTACTTATGCAATGTGATGTTAGATTTAAAAATCTAAGAAAAGGGTAAACTCGTAGGAGCATTCAAAGGGACAGAGAGAAGATGAAATATGGAGCTTGTGGATTAGGGAACAAGAGAAGATGATGAAAAGGGAAAAATCGTGGAATGATGGGAGAGTATAAAAACAGGAAGTGTAAGGAAGCAATAGAATTTACGCAAGTAATAAGGATGAAAAAAATTTGGTGGCAGGAGAAATTACTAGGAATGTAGCTGAAGGCACAAAGTTTGAAAATGTGAACGCCAAATTTCGCATGTTTATGTGTATGGAAGATAACAATAAACTCCTACCAGTAGCCACTAAGGTGAAGGACAATTGTTGGTGAGAACAATATGAGGAAATGAAAAAGCTAAGAAAAAAGGGAGAATTTGAAAGGGGAAAGAACCAACAGTACAAACCGTTAGGATAAAACAGGAATTAACGTAAGTACGTTGAAGAGCTTTATGAGAGCGATGATAGTCCAGTGACCTTAGATATAGAGAATGAAATAACAACAGAGAAGAATATCCTCTGACCGGGTGTACTCGTCAACGAAGTAGAGAAGGCATTACGAGAGATAATTACAAGAAAATCTATGGGAGTAGATGACATCTTTTCAGGGTTAACATAGAATTTATAAAATGGCGGGAGACATTAATTTTTTGTAGTAATTCGAATGATCAATGAGGAGGGAATATGGTCAGGGGACCTCGTGAAAGCAGAGTTTATCCTCATGTGAATATACTCATGAAGCATGGAGTAAATTGGAGAGAGATAAGACTGATTCAAAACTTATACATGGACCAGACGGCACAGGTCCTCGAGTGTTCCCGACCAAATCAGTGTATGCAGTTATAGATCATGAGAAAAGTCCTATGGAATGGACGGTCCATTTTGCTCAAATTTACGAGTTTAATTTGTGAATTCAGGTGATTGGGTCTCGAAGTGTTCAGTTCCACTCACCAAATTTCAAGTTCATAAGTGAAATTGAAGTACTTAAATATTATCGACTGAATAGTTGAGGTTTAAGCCTGATACAGATTTTTATACGCATAAAATAAATGTAGGAGTTCCAAGGAATAAATATGAATGGAATTGAACTGGCAATATTGAACACTAGCAAAAACGTTATCTTACCCTTCCACTGAGGTTAATCTTATCGTTAAAGATAACAGGTAAATATATCTCAGCCAGAATAGCTCAGAAACTGAAGTAGTATCCACCAAGAAGGAACAATTTGGATTCTGTTTCCTGTCTATACCGTGAGTTTTTAATTTTATTTTTCATATTATTTTCATTTCATGGGATAATATTCAGCTTAAACAATCCTCATTTGAGAAAGGTACTTGAATAGAGTTTATTTAAAATTTCTGATACACCTAAGGTTCTTTGAGAAATATTTCACTTCAATTTTAATTCAATAAATTTATCCCATTATAAAGAAACAAATCTCATATTTCCAATGATAGTAAAATATTAGACACTATCCATCATTCTTGTCGAGATTTTTGTCAAAATATACCAGCCATTTTGCATGGAAAATAGTACGGGGATGCACTCCAGAGAGACCTAATTTAAAAAATGAGGGATTGCTAAGGAATAGACCTCATCATAAATATAAGTTTTTATTTTTGTATAATTTCTCAACTATTTTTAAAAATTAGTCAGTTAATCCCCGCTGTAAACTTTATAGAATCGCAAAAAAACTTCTGTTTTGAAGGAATTTTCGGCTTGCGGCGTGAAAAAATGAGTCAAGTTGAACACTTATTGATAGATATTTAGTTCGTTACTTAGTATTTCAGAAATTTAAAACAACGTTTTTCATCATAAATGTAACAATATTTACTTCATGCTTCTTATTACCACACAAATTTGAAAATAAAATCTGAATCTGAAGGTCTGTGTCATGACGAGGGATAAAATCTCGCTCTACTACCTCAATGACACTTAAATGACAACAAACAAGCACTGATAAAAATGGTAGCGTATGGAATAACAAAACGTTTGTCAGGACATCAGCTCTGATCGATACAACATCTCAGGCCATACCTATACCATCTATTTTAAATATGTGTGCGGTAGATTGTCTTCAATAATACAGCATTGCTCTTTACAACATTCAACAAGATCGCTGGGATATCTATTTTCGGCAGACAGCCAACTCGTTTCATAGCCGGAGAGCTTTTGATCAAGATGGCGGGCAGAGGAACATCCTCCTAAGAGATATGAAAATTTCAGCCGAAGTACGTATCTCTATGAATCCTGTGTATCGTCTTCGAGAAACGACGTTAACCTTAAATAACTATCATGGATTGTGACCAATGACTTTTTTTTTTACCTGATGATGATGCAGTGCATCGAAACCCGGGTCGATTAAAAATTTTTATCTGTGAAACATTGCATCCTCTTAGTCCTTATTATGGATTGTGACTGTGTATCAACTAACGTGGATACATTTTTTTGTGTCAAAATAAAGAAAAACTCTATATGCAGTCATAAAAGTTAAGCTTTGCAACCATGAATATATTTTTGTGACAGTGCTTTTTAAAGTAAAATGTGTTTGGTAATTATTAATTAGGTAAACAAGAGTATATTTTCATAATCTCATTCGAAACAAATACAGCTCATTCATTTTTGTGTACTATGCTTCTGTACAAACACAGCAAAAAAAGTATCAAACTACGATTGTAGGGTTGAAAATGAGACCCCAACGAGACATAATAAATACGAATGTAATAAAAAATGTACCCATCAGTCAGGTGCAGGAAAATTACTTGCGAGGATACGGAATTGATAAAAGGATTTCGATGAATGTACGTATTTCCGGATTACGGATACAATTGAATTAAGAGGAAGTGGGATCAGACACGACCTCACTACAGTAGCTGGAGTTCATATTAGCCAAGATTTAAACGGTTAAATCTGAATACGTAATCAATATAAATGTTTAAAAAAAACACCAATGAACGTCTATCGTCAAGGTGAACTTCAAATTCAACCACGAGATAAGCGCGGAGTTGATAACGTAGGCGATTATTATTGTGTGAAAGCTTCCATCATGTTCTTCAACCGTCTACGTCAAATTTTGGTCAATTTTAACTTTCACCCTCCAGGAAAGTTATCGTATAAGCGCATTAAAAATTATTCATTTGTTAGTCTCTTATGCAGCAGCCATTTTTTAAAGAACAGCCGGGCGTCGCACGCGTGACTCATACCGAGTTTTTGAACTACATCTCTTTCGTCTTCCATCGCACGTTTCCCCAGAACTAATTACTGATGGAATTGGTTAGTTTTAAACAATTTTATTTGATATCCATCGCATGATAACATAGGTTTTGAAGTTGTATAGGTAATTTTGTTTCAATTTCAATGAGAAATTCAATTGACAAAGGGATATTTGCAGTTTATGACTCATTGGTGAGTTCCAAAGTCAATTCATGTCAGTGACCTATTCTTAAACCACTTGATAACATGAACACAAAAGTTGTAAGTATATTTATATCGATTTTGTGAAAAACACCCGATAAATTCTCTTACATCGAGCATTATAACATGTAACATTAGGGATCCATGCGGATACTCGTTTGTGTAGGGATATTATAATCCAATCACATATCAATGCATTGTCTTCATTTGGGTGAATGAAACCGGCAATCTGTGCAATAAATGCAATTAGCATGCACATTGTGAACTGCAATTTTTTATAATAATATTCGGCAATAATTGACGGGAAATTCATTTTAAGAATAGTAGCTACGAAAAGGTTGTTATTGATTGTTGATAATGAAAATAAAAAGTGGCCTATTTTTAATCTTCATTCTGTGATATCTAGTGATCGTCAAGTGAAAGGGTGCGAAGCATTACACTGACCGAATGAGGTTCAAATATGAAAAATACTTGTAAAATATTAATACATACCACGTGCATTTATCAAGCAGATAAATTTGAATTTCAAGTTCGGAAGGTCACAAGTAACCAGTTAATCTTGTTTATCATAATACCAACTAAGTCGAAAATCACGCACGGTTACCAAATAACCTGTTAGGTACATGAAAGTTACCTAGGAGGAAAAATATTGTAGTACTCTGATTAAAGCATTTGGATTGGTGAGTTGAATTCCGTGAGTTGGATAATAGTGCCGCGTGGAGAACAGCTTTTACTGCCAACTAACCTACCACTTGACTTTTTGACAGTCAATTCCAACGACTCGAACACAGCCTTTAATTTAACCACCGTGTATACACTAGCGCTTTAGAGTCGGTTTTAAGTGATCAGTCATTTAAGTGCTAATGTAGATGTCAGCCGCTTGCTTCAAGTCACCCTCCATTCAAAGTGACCTGTAACCCCTACATAATGTTACCGCAAAGTTTACCCATAAAACTGACTTTCTGTACCTGGCGATTCCCTAAATCGGTGAAACGCGTCGTACAGTAAAATATTTGTAGAAAAGTAATAAGTATTTTAATTAATCATGAGTACTAACATAAAGAACTTCTACGAAGCGAAGCCTACCATTGTCAAGTTTATATGAAAGTTTCTATATTTACGGAAATTTATAGAAGGTAACGTAAAAAATATTTTAACACAACATGTATAACTATCATCGCCGATTTGGAGAATTAGTTTTCCATTAAGTAATGTGTTCATGAAAGTAACTGATAATTTAATATGCTTGCCATTAATAATAATAATAATATTTATTAGACATAAAACAAGATACAACTTACATTAGTCTTCGTCATATTAATATACAGAATTACAATAGTTTTATTACAAATACAGAAAAAATTATAAATATTATTAAGTAGTACAAATACAGAAGATGTTAAATTACAAGAAAATCATATCATCCTTGTTGCTATCGATGAATTCCTCAATGGAGTAAAAGGCCTTTTTTATGAGCCAGGCATACACAACTCTTTTAAATTTTTCAAGACTGACAAGTTTGGCTTCGGCAGGTAAACTATTATACAGGTGCAGCTTAATTATGTGGAATGATTTACAAGTTTTTGATAGTCGGCAATAGGGAACATTAAGGATATCTCGGTTTCTTGTGAAATGGTTGTGCACATTTCCTCTTGTCTCCAAGGAGTTAAGATTTGCCTTTACGTCACAAAGACACTTCATTATATACATACAGTACAGGGTCAAAATGCCGAGCTTGGTGAAGAGTGGCTTACAGTGATCCCTGGGCTGGGCACAAGAAACTACTCTAACTGCCTTTTTTGGATTTTAAATAGGCTTAAGGAGGATGAAGAATGCTCCCCATTGCTCGATGCCATAGTTTATATGGCAGTGAAATAAGGCAAAATATGCTGGGGTAATGTATTCTTTTGGGATCAGTGCTTTAATTTTGCGTAGCATGTACACTGCCTTTGATAGTTTACCTAAAGTGGTTAATAAATGAGGTTCCCAGCTTAATTTGTGGTCCAGTTCAAAGCCGAGCAGCTTGATAGTATCATTTGAGCATGCTGTATGACATAAGGAGAAAGCAAGTGATTGGGTTTTGTCATTGTTTAAAAATGCAACGGCGATGCTGAAAAACCTTCCACAGCATAATTAACAAGTAAATAATAGGTGGAAAAGTGGACAACATTGCATCTAACGAATTTCTTAAAAGGAACAATTGACTACGCAAACTTTATGTAGGGGTCACAGGTCACTTTAAGCGGAGGGTGACTTGAAGCTAGCGGCTGACATCAACATTAACACTTAGATGACTGATCACTTAAAACCGAATCTAAAGCCCTAGTGTATACACGTCGTTGAGGTGGTTAGATTAAAGGCTGTGCTCGAGTCGTTGGAATTGACAGTCAAAAAGTCGAGTGGTAGATTAGTTGGCAGCAAAACGGTTCTCCACGCGGCGCTATTATCCAACTCACGGAGTTCAACTCACCAATCCAAATGCATTAATCAGAGTACTACGAAATTTCCTCGTGTGCTAACTTTAGTAATCATACAAAACTGCTTATGCCAGGCGAAACTTAGTGGAACTTGCTTAACATAGTGAAATAAATGCAGTAAGTTAGTAATTCCACAAGAAATTTACTGACGGCCTAGGTTTCGACTAATGCAGTCATAGGACACAGCACTGCACATAGCTGCTTCATTCAGCCCTCATGAAGTAGCTCCAGATGAATATGCCTTCTTTGAGGATGAAAGACCTGGTGATGACTTCATAAGTCGAAACCTAGATCGTAAATAAATTTCTTGTGGAATTACTAAATTACAGCTTTCATTTCACTATCATACAAAACATTTGTGGGCAATTATATTATTCAATGCCCTAAGTGCGTGATGTTCAAATGAAATGCCTCGCATGACCATGACACATGATATCTTCATCTTCAATCATATTCTCCTGAGCCCCATCTCGATACCTGTGTGAATCACATTATACTAGATGGATAATGAATTACTGAATTTTCTTCCGAATGCTTTACGCTTTATTTCAGCGTAATTACTTATTTATAGACATGCTTTCGTTATTATCTAAATCCATGGCTTTCCTCGGTAGTGCTTTCCATTCCCTTTAACCAAACACTGAATTTCAATGAGGGATTATGCAATTTAAAAACAAACTTGATTATTACCATCTAGGAATTACAATGAAAAGGATAAAATCAACATGACATGATTTTCCGGCATGAGAGAAAATTGAAACTGCACCATGGCACTTGTAAAATTTTCTAGGGAATTCCACCGCGTTAAATTTGTGAACAAAATTTGTAAATATTTTTAAGAAAATTAAGTACGATAGAACTCCTCCTTTCTATCGCAATTTTGAAGATCCTTCCGGCCAATCAGGAATCACCTGATTGTTGTACCCAAATACGGCTATCGTTGTTTACACTCAACGACATTTACTCACTCACCCTGATGACGATGGTCGAGTCGTCAGTTGAATCGTCGCACAGCGGGCCCAAACCCCACTTTAGACGGACGAAAGTCCAAACATTTTACAATCAACTCCAAAAAAGGCATGTGTATGTTTTTGAGATTGCTTAAATGACAGCTGATATCAAATTTGCAATATAATTGTATTTTATGATTTTTTTGCAATATTTATTATTTTTACAATTTTTGACAATACAATTATTTTTCAGTAAAATAATCTGAACGAATCAAATAAAAAAATGCTCACGTAAATTGAGATGGTCGTCGAAAATGAATCTACTATAAAATTTACAAAATTATTTTTGTAATCACCTTTGCAAAATATTGTAATATTTCGCAGAAAAAATGATACGATTTGCACAGAAGTTTCACAGGGCTGAGATTTCAAAAATCTCAGCCCTGGTGTAACAAACATCACCACTTGTACCTAAGAGTGTACATAATACATAATACATATAGCATCCAAATTGGACCTATTATAAACTAGTAATAACTCAATAAACATATTATTTACGGTACTTGCATTTGCTTTCCATGATTGACATTGTTTATATTATAGTTTACCCGTTGCCATGCGGCCATAGCGGCCGGATGAATTTCCTATCCGCCTCTCGTGCATAATTACTTTTATATCGTACCAGTCCTTTTGCAACTCAATGGCAGTTGATTTCTTTTACAATCTCTAGCTCATACTTAAATGAATAATACATCTCAAAATTACGATACGATTCCGTCCGATTATATAAACTTTTTTTCTCTAAATAATTAAAACTTTTCATTGTGAAAAATCAATAAATTTTCATTCGTGATAATTAATTACTCCACGCGTATTTATTAAAAAAATAAATTTTAAAATCATATTCACACTCTACTTGCTTATTTCAATCGATTGAAAGTTTTAAAAATGAAATAGAGGAAACCAGTATGCTGTACTAATAGTTTCAAATCGACTGTCCAATTCGGCGTCTGCGTCCGTGGGACTAGTGCTCCGCTCTTCTCTCACTTTGACACTCATTTCCACGCGCAGGTGCATACTTACCAACCTGTTAAATACACCGTTACGTAGTTCAAACATCAGGTTACCCAACCTAATATATCATAAACCCTAATTTAAACTTTCATTTTTGGACTCTTGTCCGCCTAAAGTGGGATTTTGCCCCACTGTGCGTCGGTGCTGTTTACACGTAATACCAGGTGGAATTCCAGAGAAAATTTTACAAGTATCATTCGCCGGGAAAGAATAAAATACTATTTTACACCATGACAGCTGGTAAAATAATTATCGGCTTGAGGACACTGAACCGGGTCCGCAGAAAATGTTTACCTGCTCGGAGCTCACGGCGAACCTCCCGCGAGCGCTAACCCTCAATTCGAAGGTCCTCGGACTTGGACTCGCGGACGCTCTCTCGCCCTCGCTCGACCCTTCCCAGTGGGAGGGGGGGGGGTGACCACCACAGCCAAACTCAAGCTTAGTTTATGACTTTTTAAAGTTAACAACAAATGAAGAAACAGAGCAACTCTTCATGCCGCATATGACGACCTGATGAATATAGTTTTTTAATCAAATCTGTGCGATAAATATAAACAAAGTTACTGTTTATTTTGGGCCACGAGCCACTTGTTCACACTTCCTCAGCGTAAATTTCAATGTCGTCACACCGGACGCTACCCAACTGGTTAGTAAAATACTTATGATTTCACTCGGCCCTATATTTTCATTCTCCACAGTCACCGCAGACACTCCCAACCGAAGATACCGTTGAAATCACTCCCATTTTAACTTCCACAACATCTCCACTTTTACTTACATTAGCTTATGTTCAATCATCTTTCTCAGAACCTACTTTCTTCCCAGATCCACTCAAGAGATAACAAAATGTCTTAAAAAAGTTAGAGCCTAATTATATTTTACCAGCGATGTAGAAACGCCATATTCGTAGAAATTGCAATTAATCCGCGAGACAGTGTGGAAAATATTAACGCAATTGGTGCTAATTTAAATACAATGTCCAATTAATGTCGTTTATGTGTCATCAATCCAAAGACTGGTTTGCCACAGATCCCCTTTCCATTGTATGTATTTTCAGAAAATTGGTTTATTCCTGCAATAATTACTGATTTTAACATAGGTACTTCACATTCTGCTTGATGTATTCCAGCTAAGACCTTAAGGTAGTTTGAGCAAGATAGTTTCCTAGTCATAATGGAGACCATATTCGTATTTTATTTTTGAATCTCAGCGTCAGTAAGAAGTGCGAAGTAAATATTGTAATACTAATGGTGCAAATATATAGTTATACATGTGACAAAAATTAGCAGTAATCAAATAAATATATCGACTTAAGTATCTAACTTGACTCATTTTTTCACACCTTACGGCTAAAGAGCCTTCAAAACCATGTTCAAAACAGCAGGTTTTCTTTGCGATTCGAAAAATTCGGTAAAATTTAGTGCGGTGAGTAATAGATTAATTTTGAAAAATAGTTGAGAAAACATGCAAACTACACAGAGTTAGTTTTTGTTGAAATCTAGGTGTTATAAATTCCTATTTTTTCAATATTCTCCCAATGGAACGCACAACCATAATCTATCCCATGCAAAATTGCTAGTATAACAGCTACAATGTCACTTATTCCATGCTGGATCAATAATTCCAATTAACAGAATATTCTTTACCCTATTTTCCTAATATTTTCCGTTTTGCTACCTTCATCGCTTAAACTTCACCTCTATCTATAGTTCTTACCGTTCTTACATTCAAGAGAATGTATCCAACTATTCTTCAAATGGAATATATTCTTCACTCAGACTACTGCTATTAGCACCTTGACAATTGACTATCTTCAGGTGTTGTGGTAATGATATTCTCAGTTAACATGTATGATTTACTTACACATTGCATTAACGTTTCAGGGGTGATCTTAGGAAAGAAATTTTGTTGAATTTTGGCAACATATTTGTAAGGCTGAATCAAAGATGAGTAACACCGCTCCAGTGATGACAAAGTATGACTTGGATGGCAGAAAGATTGTTCGTATCTACGAGTTTGATAAAAAAAGAGGCCGAGCATCTAGAGGTCTACGTCTCGAGAACCATGGAGAACAACTGAAGGAAACATTGATGAAACATGGATTTGAAGTTGAGCACCACTTAAATTTGGAAGAAGATGAAATCAAGGAAGATTTGAGAAAAGGTAAATATTTCCATTTACCCTGCATATGCTAAATTAAATTTCTTAAGAGTTTGGCAGGACAACATTGTACTTGCTTTTCCCCAGGAGAAACACAATAAGGATTATGTTTCAATCCCTCACTCCATCATCTAATCATTAAAACGGAGAGATTAATGCATGCAATAGCTTCCTTGAAAATGCGCGCAGAGAATTTTGAACACAAAAATAAATATAGTTTTTACAAATCAAATGCTCGAAAATAAATGAAAAGGACAACCACACAAAGTCTTTGGCCGTTACGGTGGTCATGCCGTCATCGTCGGCAGTAGAAGACTAAACAGTGATCTATTGACATATGCTATTGTCACTTGTATGTACTATGTACACCTTAGGAGGGGGGAAGGGTGGAAAAAAAGAGAGGAATGGAAATGGTGTGAATAGAGACCATCTATTATCATGATAATAGAGAGCCTCTAGGTGTGGAGCGAGAGGTGGCTAATAGACAATGGGACAGCTTTAGCCCGGGAGTTCAAACGCTCTCGTCACCCATATGCATTAGGGTGGTCACAAGAAATCAATGTTCGATTTTTTCCGGGGGACCCCCCTTTAAGTTGCCAATTGGCTAAAAAATGAGATTGGCAAAGTTTCAGCTCAACTTGACAACGTTAACCCGTGCCTCATTGAGGTAGAATTTTGGAAAAAATGTGAATTTTAGCAAAAAAAATCACAGTTTTTCCTCTATAAAATTAAAACTATTCGTCATAGAAACCTGATTCTTGAATCATATCATAGGAAATTCGGTTGCATTGAAGTTCTGTAATATATCTTATTTTGCTAAAACTGATAGATATAGCGGTATTTAGCATTTTTCAGGTCAGGCCGTGGTCCATATCCTCAAAGGTGACGGAACATGCCAAAGCCTAAAAACACTTCAACATTCAATTAATCACAACTGCTTTCTCCGGGATTTGCTTTCTTTTTTATCATTTTATACCTTATAAAGGACTTAGTTATGGGTGTGTAAAAAATAATGTGTCGCCAAATCCAAATTGGAAATGAACGAATTATGGCCAAAAGAGCAAATAAGGTTTAAAAGTGAGAACAAATAATGCTCAAATGTATTTTATTCGAAGCTATGATAATTATTTGCAATTATTGGATGGAAGTAGTACAGGTAATGGCTTAGATATACCTAGTGGCTTTTGAAGAGTCTGTAAATATTTGCCTGAATTCAGATACAATTTGTGACAGAAACTGCTGTTGTTCTTCGTCTTTCGTCAAACAGGATTTTAAGTCTCGTATTAATTTTAACCCCCTTTCAGCGGTATCATTAACAACTTTTTAAACCATTCACAATTTTATTTGCTTTTAATTAATGCAGGCTTTCACACCATTCCTTGGGATAAGTATTTAAAAATTCTGAATTGATTTCAAATTTTTTAAAATAATTTAGAGTTCAAGGAGAAACAAAAAATCTACTTCTTTGTCCAATTGCATATCAACGCCTCCCATACAGCCAGTACGTCCATTTCCTCTTTGGAGTAACAAAAACTGCTTGTCTTCGTCAGTGGTGTTTTCAAGTGCACCCTGATGAGCAACGTCAAATAGGTCGTCAATATTTAACTTGAAAGCTTCTACTTTTCGATTTTGAGCGGCGCTTGTAGATCTGGTAGCATTTCCTTTGCAGTTTTCTCCACTCTTCATAAAGTTGTTAAAACTTAGCCATACAATCATTCAAGTGTCTGGTTGATATCTTAGCTTTCTCCCAAAAAAAGTAGCTCCTCCTAAATACCGCTATATCTATCAGTTTTAGCAAAATAAGATGTCTTACAGAACTTCAAAACAACCAAATTTCCTATGAAATGACCCAGGATTCAGGTTTCTATGACGAATAGTTTTCATTTTATAGAGGAAAAACTGTGATTTTTGCTAAAATTCTCATTTTTTCCAAACTTCTACCTCAATGAGGCACGGGTTAACGTTGTCAAGTTGAGCTGAAACTTTGCCAATCTCATTTTTTACCCAATTGACAACTTTTAGGGGGGTTCCCTAGGAGATATGGTGAAAAAAATAATTTCCCATGTACATACCTTGTGACCACCCTAATATGCATGCAAGGATTTCCTAATGGCGGATATAAATGTCCCCCTTGGTGATTTAAATCATCGAATACTTTGGAAAATTTTGGGGTCCGGCACGACCCTCTCGTCACTTCATAACCCAAAAATGAGACAATGCCGGCAGAATCGGGCTTTATGAAAATAAAGTGTCATGTTGGCCTTGAATATCCTCTCAAAAACAAATTAAAATGATCTGAATGTTCCGAGAACGATTGGGAAAATATTATCAAGTTATCAACGTACGAGGTAACAAAATGTCGAATTCCGTTACCCAGAACACCGTCAATACACCTAATCAATGTCGCACAGCTATTCCGCAATCTAAAAGGTACACGACTAAATGCGCGCGAACGTTGTTGATAAATAAAAGCGGTGTATTTTCGATCTTCCTCGTGCAATGGCATTAGCCAATATGAGGTGGTAAAGTCCAATAAGGTAAAATCTTTATCACCTGCGACCCACGGATTATTTCCTCAATGCACGGTGGCATATCTGTCTAGGGTATAGTTACTTGGTTTAACTGTCTCGCATTTAATTCCAATGTAACCTGCCCATATTTCTTCTTTATCGCTTTTAAAATTACTAAACAAAC
The DNA here is from genome assembly GCA_963573305.1 of Pyrrhosoma nymphula. Classification (NCBI taxonomy): domain Eukaryota; kingdom Metazoa; phylum Arthropoda; class Insecta; order Odonata; family Coenagrionidae; genus Pyrrhosoma; species Pyrrhosoma nymphula. Next base: position 59,767,913 of record OY754339.1, on the reverse strand, counting down.
CAGAGGACTTTTGAATATTCTCATATTGCAACATTTGCTTAATTTTTTGATCCATTTTTTCTTTCAACACATAAGAAATTGGATAAACTACCTGTAAAAATGAAGTATCACTGGTTAACTTAATCCGATCCACATAGTTTTTAACAGTCTTAGGAGTAGTACTGAACAAATTGCTATAATTATTTATTAAAGCCCTTAAATGACCCTGCTCTTTTGGTAATAGCATGGAGGTTCCCCCTATTGCTTCCCCTATTTCAAAGCCCCTATCATTAATATTAATTAACTTTGATTCACTATCTAATAACCTAAAACGAAAATCCCTAAAAACAACTCTATTTCCTCTTCTAACGGAAACCCCTGCGATTTCACCGTAATATTATTCCTCTCGAAATTGATATTGACTCCATTCCTGAAAAGATCTACTTCTAGTATCAATGACATAACTAGATCTTTGATTACGACCACAACAGCTTCAACTTCAGTTTCTCCCAATACTAGAGTTAACACCACCTGCTTATTGATATTTTTTATTATCTACCATGTGCACATATATAGCGCGGAATTTTGCTTTCATTTGGTGATATAAACCTTTCTTCTGATATAGCATCTATTTCGCTTTCCGTATCTAAATACATATGCTTTGACTTTGTTGAAGATGGAAAAATGACTTATTTTCACTTACTTTTAATGTTCACAAAATATATAACGTCTTTTGTTTGTCTTTTGTTTTCTGGTTCCCGCGAAATAAAATAATATCTTCTGCCCCTTTGTTTTTTAATCGCTTAACGAAGAAGCGCGAGCATGTGCGTTTTGTAAAAAGCAGTCACACGTGTGCCATTAAAGAGTTCACATTCTCAGTAATCGCCAAGTGTATTCATTAATAAGTGAAACCCAAACTTATACAATAGACTTGAGTTCCACTTACACTAACTACGATTTCAGGGCTCGTTCGCGTTGTCACATTGACATATTCTACCTTCTCCTTCACCAACGCGCCCAACATACATCTACATCTACGAAGTACCGTTCAAGCCACCACTAGGATGTGTTGCACGGGGTGATTCCACACCAGGCATGCAGCACTCGTCCCAGCACAAATCAGAACCTCGCACGCTCCTTCGGCCGCTAGGCGCAGGCCAAAACGCAGTCAGGAGAACAGTTCGCAGTCAAAACAGAAACTGGGAGAGTGATACGTAAATGAACATGCAAACATGCAGAACAATGCTATAGACACATCCAGTGGTTAATTTTAACATACTTAATACTCCCTCCATGGTGTCGATAGGAATTGTGATCATGCGCTCGTGTGCGTTCGGAGCACGGGAGACTACGCCAAACTTTCCGGGTTTAAAGAGTTCAAATTCGGCAGACATTCTTGAGGTACGACCCTGCGTTGAACTCCATATCGCCCTCCAGAAAAATTATTTCTTTGGACTTCACTCTGCCTGCCTCCAACAATTTCAATAATCCGGGAACCATTCCCCTTGTTTCTTTCATTCCTAATCTACTCCGCCCAAGGAGGTTAAAATGAAATGGAGGAGGCATGACCGTGAACGCTCATGGGCGAAAGTGAAGCAAGAATAGGGATACTTGGGAAGGATTTTGTGCCGAGTAGGAGTTTCCAAACCAGTCACAAAACATCGCCTTGCCTGTGGTTTTAAACTTATATTTGACGAAAATCGAATGCGACCGCCGGACACGTAAGCCAGAAGAAGGTTTAAACTGTGCCGACTGCAATGGCGGAATTGGCTTCAAGAATCAAGTGGTATGTCGCCTCCATTTCTTTTTTAACCTCCTTGACTCCGCCCACGTTGACTCATGTGTCCTCTCGTACGGCCAAAATAACGTTACTATTTTTTCATCAATAACTTGATGGTTTGGTTATAAATTCTGGATACATGAATATACATATGGATCCTAAACTTGCACCCAGTGGGTGTTGGCAAACATTCCGCATGCACCGAAAAATCAGGACCAAGCAGATTATAGCGCCGCCACTCTAGGGAAGGTGGTTATAATATGAAATGGCGGTGATTCAAATGGAGATACTGGAAATAAATGTACTGGAATTAGCCTCCCAGTTAAACCGGCAATATTTGACACACACAAGCGGAACCATACCGATTGCAGCGCGACCTATCTTTTGCGGAAAGTTAGGCAACACTACTGCCCGTACAGTGGTGCCTAGATTTAGATCCATATGTATACACATGTCTGTGTATATAATGGATTATAGCTAATCAAAAAATAAATTATATAATTTTGCGTAAAAGTTGGGTCACATAAGAGCCCGTTCTCTATCTTCTGCAACGCATATAACTTTAAATTGTTCTAATCAATCATTTTTGAATATCCTGACGTAACTTATGATCTAAATTGCATTTGAACATCTAAATCCCAAAACACTCATGAGAAACGTTTGCTTTAATTCATATAACGTTTAAGGAAATGGAGATAACTTTCTAGCTCATAGTTCTGCATTTCACTGTAACATTTGGAGAGCTAATTTCACGTTATACTCTGGCTGTACATACAAACGTGCGATGTACTCCCTCATTTCTCTTATAATAATAATTGGATGCTTCCAAGGGTTAATGAAAAAGTCAGCATGTCTAATTGCTGATATATACCAAAAAGGTTACAAACCCATCTAAATGCTGAAATTAATTTTTCATTTCCCCCTTTACGTCTGCGAAGTGTTCAAGTAACTCCCTCTTCACTGCCCCTAGTTAACGATAAAAGCCGTCTTCATTAATTTATTATTTCCGCTTCACCTGTTCTATACGATCGTTAAATACCCCGATACGTCTAACAGTAGACGGTAGAGCAGTAGATATGATGTCTCTTTCGCACCTTCGTTCCTCCTCCTGTTCCAGTTTTTCCTTATTATTAAATAATGCTGCCTCGGTTATGGTTACCCTTGCACTGATCCCTTCTTCATAAAAACTGTTTCTTCCGATCTTCTCAATTCTACGTTCCAACTTATCTTGGGACATAGCAAGTCGACTTATCAATTGACTCGTATTATCAAAATACTACCCAGATACATAAACTGCTCGACCTGCTCTAGCTTGCGCCCTACCACCCTTCTATTCAGCCCCGCCTTACTTCTAGAGACTCTCATCACTTTTGTTTTCTCTTGGTTTATACCATACCGTTCGAACTGCACCTCTAACGCATTCATCATGGACTGTAATCCCTTGGAAAACTGACAAATTTATGCTTGATCGTATGCAAATCTCACTGATTTTATCACCTCCCCTCCTACTTTAATTCATACCTCCTCATCCCCCATGCCTTCTTACCATTTCTTCTGAATACACATTAACAAGCAAGGGAGATAGCGGGCACACCTGCCGCACTCCTTGTCCTATCATGGTCCATCCAGATTTTCCATCGGCTAATCTAACCTGCGCCGTCTGGTTCGTATAAAGATTACGAATGAGACGCCTGTCCCTCCAATCGATCCCAATTACTTCAACATTCCCATAATTTCGTCCAGTCCACCCTATCAAACGCCTTCTCCAAATCTACGAAGCAAGTAGAAACATCCTACTCATACTCTATGTTTCTTTCTACTAGCATCCTCATCATTCCTATAGCATCTCGCGATCCCGTCCCTCTCCTAAATTCGAACTGGTAGTAACCCAGGTATTCCTTCTTCTCTAGCCTTTTATTTATAATTTTCAGAACTACTTTGGCCACGTGGGATATTAAGCTTATTGACTCAGTCTCCGTACGTTTTTTTCCCTGCTCTTCTAAGGTATCAGAATTAGTATTGTCTTCGCTAAGTCTTCCGGCCACACTCCATCCTCATAAATCATACGAATAAGAGCAAAACGTTTTCCTCTTTCGTTCTTCCCCATGCTCTTTAGCAACTCTACAGGTATGCAATTTATTCCCACCGCCTTATTCCTTTTCACGTCTCGTAGAGCTCTTCCCATTTTGCTGTCAAGGATACCTCGTCCGATTTCATCTCTGTCGACGTCGTCTTCCCTCTCTATATCTAACTTACTGGGCCTATTTCCTAACCATAAAGCTCTTCAATATACTTCTTCCCTCACTCCTGGGTCTCTTTTGGTCCTGGGATCAACTTTTCTGCCTTCTCTGTTATGGTTTTAATTCCCCTTCCCTTACTACCGCCCCTCAGTTCCTCTGCTTTCCAATGTAATGCATCTGCTCTTCCCTACTATTGTCATTTCTCTAACGAGTCGATCTGCTCTCTCTACTACGCCTCTCTTGCTTTCTTTGTTTCTCTTCTAAGCCTGTTGTTGATTTCCCGGTATAATTTCTTTCCGAGCTCAGGGTTCATGCCCTTCCATTTCCTTCTCTCCTCCATCTCCATTTACATCTCCTTCGTGATCCAATTTTTTCCACTTTCAGTTGCACTGACTTCACCTACCGTTGCTTTCGCCGCCTCTACAATTCCATTTTTCAAACTTCCACATTCATCCTCCACTGATCTCACTCCATGATCCGAAACCTTTATTTCATCAGTTTTCTCTTGATACTGCTTCATTGCTCCTGTTCATGCCTCTGTATTCCACTTTCGTGCCCTCCTTCCCCCTCTTATCTTTTAAAGTTTTATCCAGCATTTCAAGAATAATACGTTGTGACCTGAGTCTGGATCAGCTCCTAACATTATTTCATTAAAGGAAAAAATATGTCAAATAAAATTCTTGTATCATGTTCTTTACTGCCTGAATACTGAGTTTCAGTGCATAAGCAAATGCTCTTAAATTAAATTATACTCTTTTTTAAATATGTTTATACTTACATAAAAAGTATTAATATGTCAACTCATTAACCCACGATTCGCTTCTTGCCACCCAATAATTCCAGCCAGCTGAAATTCGAGGATTTTAACCTCCCATTATTATCGCTCCTTGGCGCCACCGTTGCTGCTTCCTTGACCTGCGACTTACTACCCCTGCTCACTTCCAATCCTTATTTTCTCAATAATGGAATTGTCTTTATCTTCCTCTAAACTCCCTAAAGATTCAATTCAATCACCGTATTCACTTGCCTCCCTACACACCAAAAATGCTTCTCATTTCGATTCCAATACTCTTGGCTAAGAGAATAATAGCACCATTCGTACTGGACAAAACGAATTACGCGGCAAAATTCCGTCCCTGTTTTTAACTTTATCTACTCCTCAAGAATAAGTTATCTCTTATCAAACACCTCGAAACCAATAACTCCTCAAAATTTCCGTGGCCCGCAGTTTACTTGGGCCCCACGTTGGGCTCCATTATTGCAACAGTACGAGCACCACTCCCTCCGGTTGCTTTGGCTAGCGCAGATGGAAGCGAGGCGCGAAATAGAATATCACATTTTTTGCCCGCGGATGGAGCAGTGAGGACGAAGAACTTAAAGAAAATTTGATTGAACTACTACTATGCTTATTTTATAAAACCAAAATTCAACCAAATTGAAATTTGGATAAAATAATCCCCGCTCATCCCGAAATATTTTAACAGGCACTCCACAACAGTAATACAGTAAAAATAAAAGGGATGATCCAAAATCCACTTTTGCCCTCCCTTCTGTTAATGGAATTCGTTAATTTACTAGTGCAGTGAGACATCAGAATACCCTTTGACATAGGAATTACTAGGGCGAAAAGAACATGAAAAGAGGGAATTTTTGGCTCACGGTAGGTACTCTGATTAGACGCAGAATGTTGGCTGGAGTGGGAATCAGGAACTGGCTTCTGACACAGGGTCATGGCCTTCGTTCCACAGTCAGGGTAACCGTTGTACTGAGATTCTCCTATAGCTAACGGCCATATAAACGACAGCTGATCTAGCGAAAAAGCGCGGTCAAAGGTTGCGGCCGAAACCACTGGCAAGAAGTGGCTGGTGAGAAAAAGTGGCCGGAAGCGCGAATGCGCCTCGGGACTGTCCTTCGACTAGGTCCGCTTTGACTAGACCCGAAAACCAAGTCTCTCCAAGCCACAGACTCCTCGGAAGCCTTCACCGAGACACTAAGATAGCATACAACTCGCTTAAGCCCTTTCCCTCTACCCATTCCTTTTCCATATGCCCTCTCTTTTTCGTGGCTGGCGTCCGAACCCACCCTGCCACACGCCTCACCAGGGTAAAATGCAGATTTAAATGAGCGTTTATCGCAATACTTGTCACGAATCAATATTTAATAATTGGGAAATTTGGGATAGCTAAAGGGGCGTGACTAATTCCTGATGGCAAAATAAATCTGGATACGGCTATAGGTAAGTATCTAACTGATACTGGCATCTAAGTATCTAACTGGCATCTAAGTATCTAACGGATACGGACTGATTGTGGCAAACTTTTAGGATTTATAATGAAGGTTTGATAATATCTGATTAGGGAGAATTAACGATAGCAGATCGTATTAATTTCGGGTTTCATCACGATATAATATTTAGCAACATATTATAAAAACCTGACCTTCGTAGGTATTCTAGTTTATGATGACAACACATTTTATTTACAGTCGCGGAAGGTAGCGAGGAATTGGCGCTGTTCTGGGCATTCATATTCTCCAACTATGACTCTGAATACATACCGTGCTACAAGGGAGCGGTCGGCCTAAAGGAACTATGGAAACCATTCACAGTAGATAGGTGCCAAATATTATTCGGAAAACCGAAGCTGTTCTTCATTCAGGTATGTGCATAGTACCCATATAGACAACTGAGTAGACTAAGTTTCATTTCAAAGTTTTGAATTTGAAGGGGCAACGAAAATATCATCTCAATCATGGCGTTGGTTACAATGCTGAACTGGAACTGGGTTTAAAAATCCTTTTGAGGGAAGAATTCCAAGGTTACTATGCCTCCATCAAAATTCACTTTTCAAGAGTAAAGGTTAAAATTTTAATTTTTAATACTTTAACACTTAATATTTTTAGCTTTAAAACTTAGGAAATAAACCCAAAAGAACTTTAGAAAGAAGAGCGACAGTGTTTCTTAAGACAAAATGCAATAAGTGTAAAATAAATGTGCATTATTACGGTAACTGAAGTATCATTTTTAGCAAAAACAGGCTTATGTATAATTTGAAGAAGTCATTCCAATGTTTAATATTTTTACTCTATCTTCCTCTTGTGGCTTAGATATAAATAAAAACAACTACAACTAATACGTTAGCTCACAATCCATTAATTGACTAAAATAATTTGCTACGATAAGCATGAGACCATTAGCAAATATTTCTGACACCTATGACTTTTTTTTGGGAGAATTACTTATTTTTCAGGCGTATTTCAGGCGGACATTGTGGAGCAAGATCCAAGATTCATGCCATTAATGAACATTGTAAACCCAGAGCCAGTCAATGACGGAATTATTCGAGCTTTACCAGTATCTTCGGATATCATGCTGGCACAATTTAGAAGGCACAGTAAGTATGCGATATTTTCATATTCTTTCTTCCGTTTACTAACTGATACTTATACTCATTACTACTGCTTGGCATTGCCTTTTTACTCATGCTCTCACAGCTCTAACTCTTTCGTTCTTGATTCAACTTCCGTGTAAAAATTGTATCAGGCATAATCCTTAACAAATATATTGTGGAAATGACTATGCTCACACTTACGGTATAAAGTAAAATAAATCATTAATAATGATATATCTTGATTCCGCGAAAACTAAGAACATTTTTAAAATAATATAATAACGATCATTTTGGGCGTGCCTAGTATGACGCCATCAAGTCATCGAAAGGGAAGCATCGAAGGGAAGGGAAGCTGTCATTGGTAGACACGTCAATAAATCAGCACAAAACATTAGGAATGAAGATCAAGCACAAGAAAACTTAAGCAATAACATCTTCAAGTGCATGTTCATTTATGAAAGCAGGTAGGCACAAACCGGAAGAGGAATAAAATTCAACTACTTTCGGAGTATCTCGGAGGAGTTTGGGTAGCGGTATATAGAAGAGAATTGCGTTTGAGAAAGATTTTTTCCCTATCATAAGAGATAAGACGACGGGAAACTCGCTCAAGGATGATGAAAAAATATTTCTTCAATAAAGAAAGGAGATTTCTCATATTTTGCATGGTAAAATGAAGAAACGTTGACATTAATAAAAGGGGATGAGAAGAGTCTGCAGGCGTTTGAGATGTGGGCGTAGAGGATGGAGAAATTGCGATGAACGGAAAGGAAGACAAACGAGGAAGTGCTTGATATTGGAGGTGAGGAGAAGAAACTTCTGCATGATGTTAGGAGGAGGCTGAGTTGGCGATTGAAACAGATGATGAGGGATGATGGGATGCTTGCAAAGTGATGGATGAGAGGAAGTTTGGTAAGTGGGGAAGATAAAGAAATAAAATAGGCTAAACTGACAAGATTACGAGAATGACGATAAAAACGAGAAGTAAGGTGAATGTCGAGTTGGAAAAAAGAAATTGTATTAAGATATCTCTTATTTTTTTCCATTTCGGCAGAGATTATAAAATAATTGGAAGAGGTAATCTTGTACCTACATTCAAAACAACCATGTTATGTGTACATATTAACACTTTCAGGACCGCCCTGAATATGGATACCTATCCCCAGGGGCCAAAAAAAAAGAAAAAAATTAATACGGTATTTAAACACACTTCTTTAACACACTTCAGGACCCGCGGACGCACACGCTGCGTCCGCATGTCCTGGCGGGCGCACTCTAGGACGCAGCGTATGCGTCCTCGGTCCTGAAAGTGTCCTCATTTGAAAATAAATTTCATATTTGGACCACGTTTCGTAGTTTACTTTTAAGCTATACAGTCAGGTGCTTTCATTTTTGTTCCTATTTGGGCATTAGCATATGATAAGTATTGGTATACATCAAAGCATACTATTTTTTCCATTATGAATAAAGTAATTGCAAATATATCTATACATGTACATCGGTATAATTGGTCAATTCCGTAAGTAAAAATCAATTCCCCCCTTTCCATTATGTACTGGGACGAAATTGTTTCCTCCAGTATAAAACTTCTTACCCGCCTGTTAAAGCATTATAAGAAGCCTAAATTCTTCGTCAAAAAGTCCATTTACACAAAAAACGAGAAATATTCAGCAAATAAAGAAGTTATTCGCCACATTGAACGGAAACAAAATATTCCTTTTTAATTATGGGAAGGTAATTCATAATAAATGGAATGGAATATTCAATTTAAATGGAATTACGACTTAGGGAAGTATACACTTAATGAAAATGCAAACGGTAATTCGCTAAATTGCAAAAGAATACCTAAATAAATAAATGAAGTTTAGGTAGGAAAGGCGATTTGAGCCGACTGCGGGTCCTTGATGGGGAAACAGCACTGTTTGCACGGCAGAACGCACAGTTATGTTATGACATTCTATTTGCTAATTATTCTTCAAATAATTCCTTCATGCATTAATTCTTGAGAAAATACTGAATTCAAAGGTTAAGCATCATCGCACGAACACCACGTTACTATGTACTTCTCCGTGAAAATGATAATTTTAAAGCAAATTCATTCTTTCTTCCAATATGATGAGAGTCAACTTCACATTTTAAACGTTTTCTTCACTGCTCCATGATTTAAGAGATGAAATGCGATAACACGATTTTCCTAACTACTATTATTCTACCGAGGTAATAAAAACCCCAGACCCCTCAAAACGCCTTTCCTGTACAAGTATATCATATCGCGTTAAGGGTACCTTAAAGCTTAAAAAGCGTTTTCTCTCTTTCAGAAAGAGACAAAAATTTTTCCATTGGCCGCTTCATCAGCGAGGAGTTGAGCAGACCTGAAACTCGAAATATGAACCAAATAATGACCTCAATTCTTGGAAGAAGATGGAGCAATGCACCTAAATTCAGCTCCACTTTCTGCAAGCAGCTGTACCTGTAAGCAGGTTTTCCGGGCTGGAATTTTTTCCAAACTCATTCGATTGGTTTTAATAAAATACTGAAAAAGAAAAACAATATTCAAAGGGGTTTTTTTAGATCTAATAATTATAATTTTTTACTCTTATGAAAAAAGCATTTAATTCGAGGCAGGGAGTAAATGTTTTGCCTTTTTTATTACTTGCACGCAACATACCCCTTTCCATACACCCTTGAGGTGGCTTGCAGGGTATTTTGTAGATGTAGAAGATATAATGTTGGTATTTTCATTGTTCCAAGGCTAAAAGCATGCAATTTTTAATCCTAACTTAAGATTTCCCTGTAAGCTACGTTTTTTTCTTTACAAAGTTGAATTTATAGAAACTCTACGATATAGCACGCCCCTCGGCCCGTACGATTGATCCTCCATTTAGACGACTTTTCAGTGAAAGAATAGTCGACGTGAAAATCATTATTGCAAATATTCTCTGAAAACTGAACAAAAATCTTGATTTAGAGAAACATCGAGAATCCTATAGCATTACATTTTCCCGTTATCGATACAAGATGGTAATTAAGCATGTGGAACACCCTAATGTTAGGTCCTGCTGCGTGAAAAACTCATTGAAAGGAAATTCCATGAATGCACTCCTTCGAAGTTACTTCACTTTCAATACACGCAACCATTTGGTGTTGTGCCTAGTTAACGATTTGCCGCTGAACATACAAGACGTATGTTTCGGAGGATGTTGATTCGCATCTACGGCATGTGTAAAGATAGTATGCATCCTTAAACTTGAGGAGGGTACCATTTACATTCAGCGGAATGCTACAACCAATGTATATGTAATAGGTTCATGAAATATGGTTATGTGACCTTCATGAAATATGGTTATGTGACCTAGGATGCACCTAAATTCGGCTCTACTTTCTGCCAACATATGGTCCTGTAAGCAACTTTTCCATGCTGGAAATCATTCATAATTCCGTTAATTTTACTAAAGTAGTAAATATTGCTAAATATTTTTCAAAAGTTGACAATAAATTCGCCGGTTCTAACGTGGAATTTGAGTCCCTTAATTGCCCCAAAAAAACTCCACCCATACTTTATCCCATCCATAATCATGCCGCCTCCCACCACCAAACTTACAACAAGTTCTTCGCTCTCATAATAATATAAGCCCTCCTATATCCGCTAAACGTAAAGAGGGGAGAACTCGGGAGGTGGCTAACGGTGACAATTCAACCACCCGAGTCAAATGTGGTGTAGTAAAATACCAACAGCCGCTACTCCACCCCCATCACTTCCAATTCTCTTTTCTGCCTCCCCTCTGGAAAATAAATCTGAAAACATTGTTATAAGATGAAGTGACGCATCTAGATTCATCACTACTCTCTACAAGCGGGCAAGGGCCTATCCACTTTGAAACACCGGTTCCCTTCATATCACCGAAGTTACGCAACTTTGGGTCCAGGGAGGACCTCTACCGAAGTGGATGGAGAGGTGACACTCCTCCAGACCTCTATCGGGAGGATCGGAGGGAAGACCCAGACCGGGAAGGTTGGAGGGAGGTGACCCTCTTCCACACCTATTCCAGGAAAGTTAGGGGTGACCCTCCTCCATACCTCTACCGTGGTGTTCTTGTCCCTTGTCTGCAAGTGGTAGGAAGGTTTAATGTGGGACGTCACAATGGACCAAGGGATCTGAATGCCAGGAGGGCTTCAGAAGGCCCTCACCCACCCATACAATCTACAACCTACCCTCTGCAAGCGGCTGCATCTAAAAGCAGTCCACCCTACTCCACGCCCTAAATCCACCACCTACAATATGGGACATAATGACGTTAAACTCGCCCTCAAGTCACTTTTCCTCATTTTGTGCGACAGTCCACTCACATCCAACTTAACTCCCAAATTTCCTGGAATCACGTACAAAAGACCGGCCAACCTTCAAAACTTTCTACGTTCCGCCAGTCCTCTCCCACTTTGATCTCTCCTAGAAGCCCCCGATACCTGTCCCTGCCATGAAATTTGCCGCAAAACCTATCCCTTAGTTCTTATCTTTCGCTTTTCGTAATTCCAACAAATCGAACCCGTTTCTATCACTTCTAACGACAGTTTCACCTCTCACAATGTCATTATTTGCTACAGTATAAAGAATGCTCATCTTTTTACATCGGTGAAACATCCAATACTCTTTCCACTCGTATCGACGGCCACAAGGCCTTCCCTTCCCACTTCCCAGTCACAAAACACACCCTCACTCACTAACTCCGCTTTTATTCATGATTCCCCCTCACTATCACTCTGAAGTGTCCATCATTTGGTATCGCAAAGCCTTTTCCCAATCGGTCGCAAAGTACCTGAAAACACCCGAGAGTCATCTCTTAACTTACTCTTGGGGCTACCCCTCCGGGTGTTTGTTGATGTTAACCATTCCATATTATTAAGCGAGTTTGGTAGCATAGGTTTCTATGCGTCCGACGTGACTTCGTAAGTTCGTAGTTCGAATTCTGGGTCACTGGAATTCCCTTCAATTCAGAGGGTCATTTTTGTATACTCTGATATATTTGCGCACGCGTGCCACATCATTTGTGCAACCGCAATGATTGTAAAATATTTCCCGTACTAAAACACGTATCTAACGCAAAATAGGTATCCCTAATGGGCAATTAAATGCATTTTACTATGTCCAGCCACACACTAAGGAAATAAAAGTCACACAAATCTTTCACAGCTTAATTACAGAAATTATTTTCAAGCCACAAAAACGTAGACATCATAAGGATTCGTCCAATCTGTCTGTTAATATATTCGCGTCCTTGAAGCAAATACGATCGTTGATATGGTTCTTGGAAAGGAGGAAAAGCTACATAAATGTTGCGGTAAAACTGAAATTCCTTAATTTATAAAGTGCAAAATGAAATTCGATAACAGAAAATAAAACAAATGGCCTTTCACGCAAATTTTAGTTCGTCTCACCGTAAAAGATGTATTTAATCAGATTTTAAAAGAGTAACATAATTTTTTCTGGGCTCAAACTCGGTCATACTTTCTGAAGTTATCAATTTCTCTAGGTAGTTATGGGACAAAACCATAATAATGTTTTAAGATAGGTTAAGAATACGCATCTTAATGAACCCGTGGTCATTAATGGGTTAAGTATTGACATTCAAAAGGATCTTTGACTAATTAGCAATGAACTCAAAGGTAAACTATGGATTTTTTTTTATAAATCTTCGTGACTCAAATAACTTCCAGTGCTCAGCATGGGAACCTCGATAACATATCACCAAGATCGAAGAAGATATGCCAAACGTGTGCCAATGTGACACAAAAACACTATACGCGATTCGTCATGTTGAAGAATAGAAGGGAGTAGAAGGGTAATATCTTGGTTAGGTAGGCTTTCATGTGGGCCTTTATCATAGTGGAAGGAGAGAATTCAATCAACAAATTCAGGTCTGGAGACATGTGAGACAGGGTTGTAAGAGGAGGTTGTCAGACAACTTTCTGCAAATAAACAGGTCATTCCTTATGGACGAATGCACATTGCCATGACTTATATTTCCCCTTCCCCCTGTTCTTAAGTGACGATTGACTCAAATTCATTCTCTTCTTCAGTTTATAGTACAGCACGCAATGCTTTCATGAGTTTTTTTGCTTAAATTGCTTTTTAATTAGCGGTTGACCCCGCCTAAAGCATCTAAGCATATCAACGATTGTCGAAGCAGCCACTGAATTCCATGTAATCGTCTACTCTTAAAGGCCTCCCGGACATAATGCTTCAGGAACTGCCATTGATAAGTCACTGGAGAAGTACAACATCTCCGGAAATCGGATGGCTTATTCTTTCGTTTTCAAAACATTTGAAAATGGACGTGAGCTGTCTGGAGCGGACGAAGATAAAAAAGCAAATGAAAAAGCAATGACAGCAAGAGGCTTTACTTATGAGGACTGTAACCCACATGAGGCCTTGACAGTTAAGTCATGGAAAGACAAAATGGAAGAAAGTAAGAAGTTTTGCTTACTTCATGTCCTTAATTTATCAGATTTAAATTCTCATGATAATTTGAATGTGCCATGTAATTATGATGATTTCGGATAATTAAATATCTGTATCCGATTCCCATTTCAATAATATTTTCAAATTCGTATCTACATACAATGCGATGAAAGTAAGTTCCATGTTTGTGCAAGTTTCGGTTCTTGTATTATTTTCCTATTTTCATTATTTATTATAATTTAATTCATATGATACAATTTACATGACTGTTATATATACCATTCTAAGTTCAACCCCCATCACGAAACTCAAAGTTTGCTTTCATGACTGGTTATATATCCATGACAACCACATAAATTAGTTATGAAAATAGCATAATAATGGCTGAATTCGGATGGTGAAAGGAAAATCTTAATGCACCACCATATTCTTATCAAATATTGGAAATTAAAGTCAATACAATTTGATAAGAGAAGCGATTATAATATGAGCCAAAAATCTCATATTTTATGAATATCGTCGAGTTATGTCACTCATGTGACAGCGTACGTTGAGTTCCTTATTACAGAAGGTTTTTTAAATTAATATAACTGTAAACTGATTTGTACCAAAGTCTATGGCATATAGTAGAGATTGTGAAATGAAAGCTGTAACTTACAATTAGTAATTCCACGTATAAACTTTATTAACGACCTAGGTTTCGACTTATGAAATCATCATCAGGTGCATGCAAAAGAAAACTGCTCAAATATATGGTTACAAAGTGGGTGAAAGCCGGTGAGTGGGGAGGAGGAGGGGTGGGGGAAGGGAATGCAAGTTTGTGGTGGGTCATAAGGGATGGGGTGAGTAGAGGGAAGGAAGAGGTTCTCTACGAAGAAAGGATTACCCAATGAGGGGTTAACCTGTAGTGGAAGGGCGGAAGGTCTAGGAGTGGGAATGGGAGGAGTTCAAAAATTCATTTACAATGTTTTCATTGCTACGGACACTTTTCAAAATTTCCAACTGTTCCAACCCATCCAACATACTTCCTTTGTTTTCCACACGAAGGAACTCTGGTTCAAAGTCACTCTTATGATTATGTTCTTAAATATGCTGTGCAAAGTGTGAAGCCATATTCTTGTTCTTTACACACATCTCATGTTCCTTCACCAGTTCCTTGAACTTGCGTCCCGTCTGTCCCAAGCACACTGCAGAGCAATCACACTTCAGCTTATACACTTCACTTCTTTCGTTGATAGGAATATTGTCCTTGACCCGTGATTACATATAATGCAGGTTGTGTACATTATAAAAGGCAATTTGCACTGTTTCCTTGGAAATTTTGCGGCTTACCTTCTTGAATATGTTTTCTAAGTATAGACTCACCACCATCTGGTAGTAGGATCCTTTGACTGCTGAGAGTAAGTACTGTTTGTTGTTCTTCTCCTTAATTTCCTCTGGTACACTTTCGATCAACTCTTCTGTATAGCCATTGCTGATGGCAATCCGTTTAATTATGTTTAGTTCCTGGTTGATGCTGAAGGTAGACATGATGGAGGTTAGCCGATGAATCATTGAACGGAAAGCTGAAAGCTTCTGTGCGTAGCAGTGCCTTGAATCGCGATGAATGATTTGGTCCGTAAACATATTCTTCCGGAAAATTGAGTAATGCAGTCCATCTTCAAGTTTTGAGATGAATAGGCCAAGAAAATTGAGGCAACCATTTCCTTTTCACGAATGAACTTTATGTTGCAATTTAATGAGTTTAGGTGAGAGAGAAATGAACCAAGTTGCCTATCCGAACCAGTTCTAATGCAAAAAACATCGTCCGCATGTCGATGCCAGCAACACTCATTCTTGGTGATGGGAAATTCCGAAGAGAACAAAACGTTTTCAAAGTGGTCCATATAGATCTCTAATACAAGGAACTAACCATTGTTAAAAGGAATGCCATCAGCAATAGCTATGCAGAAGAGTTGATCGAAAAACTGTACAAAAATTCATTTACAATGCAAACATTATAAATGAATTTTTGTACTCCTCCCACTCCCCACTCCTAGACCTTCCGCTCTTCCACTGCTAACGCAGAGCACCCCTTCCTTCCCCCTACTCACCCTATCCCTTCCAACCCACCAATAAACTTGCACTCCCTTCTCCCGCCCCTCATCCTCCCCCCCTTACCGGCTTTCACCCATTTGGTGTCTATATATTTGAGCAGTTTTCATAAGTCGAAACCTAGGTCGTTCAAAAGTTTATTTGGAATTACTATGTTACAGCTTTTCTTACATTTCACAATGTTAAGCAAGTTCCACAAAGTTTCGCCTGACACAACTAGTTTTATATAGTAGAGAATTACACAGGCAATGTTAATATCGTGTAAATCAGGGAAAGGGTTAATTCATTGACCTAGAGACAAGTGCTTTTAGATATCTTTCCATCTAATGTAACAATGTGAGGAATTATAATGTGCAACTTTACTCTTAAAAGCTAAAGAAAATACTTTTCCCACTCTTATTTAATATAGTCCTTTTATTTTTCCAGTCGCCAAAAATCCAATGAAGGCTGATTGTGTAATGATTTTTGTCTCCACACACGGCCTAGAGCCTAATAAGATATCTGCCTATGATGGCACGTTCGAAATGTCTGACCTCTGGACACCTTTCACAGAAAATGACGGATTCAAGGGAAAACCAAAAATCTTCATCGTCGACGTAAGTACTCACAAACAAATGTACCCAGCGTGTATCCCAATATAGCATTCGTAACATAATATTGATTTCTTAGGTATATCCAAGGGGTGAATTTAAAAAATCACGCTAGCCGGTGTTGGTCGAAGTAAACCTTGAATTGGAAGCAACTTTGGAGCATGTTTGACCTAAAAATGGCAATCACGCTGCCCGTGCAATGTATTTCCACAGAGTAGTACCACATGCTGAAAATAAATACAAGGATTAATAACAGCAATTACGTACACCCCTGGACACTTTAGTCAACGGTTCAAAAATTTAACTAGAATATGGGTGTACAAATGTATAGAATGTACGTATATCTACCATATCAGATAAACAAAAGACAGTTTCCCTTTCTTCAAAGCTTAAGGTCCACGGCTGCATGGGTCTACCGGGTCCACCGCCTTTAAAACCATGTTCACCTTATAAAATTTACATTTAGCAAATATATAGCTAATTATGCCACAACTATTATTCGCTAGCACGACAGGAAAAAAGTAAAAACAGCCCCGTAATGAGAGACCCTTGCGATCATTGACTCCAAGAAGATATGGATTTGGGATTAACACCGCCCAGGAAGTAATCTAAAAAAACGCAAACAATAGACTTTTCACGGTGGAAATTCTGCATTTCCTGCAAATCCTGGGCATTCAAGGGTGCCGAATCAGCTGGTCTTCCTTTTTCTTTTCATCACGATAAGTCCCATCTGAATCAACGCTTGGAAAGAAATGAGTGTAGTGGGTTACAGTTCGGAAGGAATTCATACAACCCGCAAGACCTTGAACGCCTGAGACTTCAAAGAAGCCTGGTTCAAGGTTCCACAACTACTCCAAAAAGCCTAATGCTCCGTAGTATGGGGGCCCCTGGCATCCCTCACTCTATATGCTTACTCTTTGACAATGCCTATGAGACAAGAAGAGAACTGATTGTTTCACGTCATAGATGTTCAGATTCGTGACGTAGACATCATGAAAACCGGTTAACGTGTGGTATAATAAAAAATCGCTCCATTATTTTTGTAGTCGTAGTGATGAATCTATTTTTAAATGTCGTTTTTAACTACACTTCTTTGTGAATCAGTTATCATTGTCATTAATGCAGAGCGATTTTTTTTTAATTCAACTGAATCATACGAAACACTTGAATGACGCAGTATATCTTGATTTCAGCGGCTGAATCAACGGACAGGATGCATGGCAACCTTCAAATCCGAGCACTTTCATTGCTAACCAGTGAAAGCCAAGTGCTCCTAACGATTAGCATACCCATAGGGTCTTTTCTGGAAATCTTTTCTTCGAAAACAGGGTATTTGATTCGCTCCCTACCTAATCTCTAACTGGCTTGAGCCTATTCTGCTTTCGATGTGGAATGAAGAAAAGTCAATAAGGTAATGGGGAAAGCTGTGCGTAGCAAAGGAATGAACCACCATATGTGTTTCATTTTATGACGTCCTTCCAATTAGTGACATGTAATTGATTGTATGTCTTTCAAGTTTTAAAACATTTATCAATTCAGCAATATGTATTCTATTCGACAAACTTTACAATTTCTATTACCTATATTTGGGCATACTTAATGTCGTTTTGGAACCTTATGTCTCCAGATGTAAATAATACTAGAATTACATTGATTGATTGGTGGTGCAAGTGGTACTTACACTTTACCCTTTCGAAACCGTAGAACTTAGGTGAGACATTATGAGACAGATCATCTGGTTAACATGCGGGAATCAACATCCGCAATCGAAAGTTGTGAACATTTGAAGACAATTATTTGCAATTAACAACAGTATATTAGAAGCCAAACACTTTCGATGGCCTTCGATATTTATGCATATGATCTTTATGAGTGGGACTTAACCTTGTTAGGGAACTCATTCATACTTAAGGTGGTACATACCACGAAAGATTTATCGTGATACCACCTCATGTTTGAAGGGTAGATTTATGCGAGGATTGTTCAATTTTAACATTAAGTCAATAATACTACGAAAAAGAGCACGTAGGTATAAACATTAGACATACTTCAATTCAGTTTAAATTTCGTTGCAGTTTTTGAGAACGATCCTGGCGAAAAAGCGGGGACTGTCTGTACCGGGGTGATTAAGTGCTCTTAACGCCCTGGGGCGATGCTTTCCCGATGCTCAACTTTTCCACCAAAACGTCATTAGTTTCCACCAAAATGTCATGACTTTCCGACACTACGTCACATGTTCCACCTTCCACCAGAGAATCGTTCACCACATCGTTCACCACATCGTTCATCGTTCAATGACTGGTGGAAAGTCAAGCTTCCCTTCCACCCGTCATCCACTTGGTGGAACAGCGCTAGTGTCGTGGTGGAAACTTTCCGACGGAAGTAAGCGTGCGGAAGGTAGACATTTTTGTGTTCGCGGTTTCGAGGTAAGTTGGAAATCGGCATAAGTTTGTGATGTTCGGCTCTCCAGAAGGGGTCATTGAGCCGTTCATTTAACGGATCAAGAGTCGTTCAATGAACGAATGGTGGAACTTTCCACCAGTCATCCACTGGTGGAAGATCAGAATCGGGCCCCAGGCTTCTTTTGCTGTTTATTTTGATGCGAAGATAGTTCAGACAGACAGGTTTGACAAGTTCTAAATGGGCTTTAGCTGAGATTAACTTGTTTTCTCTTGGGTATGGACTGGTAGAGACTCGAAGGTCACACGCATGTATTGTGTTATTTGGAATATTAGTGTTTAACGATGCGGACGTGGCAGTAGATTTTTTACTCTAAATTTACATCTGTAAGACAGATAATCGGTCAAAATGCATCTATCTACATGTTCTTTCCATCTTTCAATTCCGTACCACTCCTTTATTGGCTGGTGAAAATTAACTGGAACCGAAATGAACTTGGGGGGTTATTTTGTAATCTCACCTTTTTAATGACTCTTTGCGGGAAGGCGGGAGATCTGTTTCGCTCTCTTAATGCTCGGCTCACGATCGGCCAAGTTCCGATGTTGGCTCCATTTCACGTCCTAAACGACAGGTGAGATGGAACTAATGAAATGCGGAGCCAAATGAAGTGGATCAAGAGTCGAAAGATACGGATCAAGAGTCGAAAGAGCGGATGAATTAAATAAATACACCGGCAGTTCACCGCTTGAGAGCCAAAGATGGTCACGCCACCTGGGATGCGTAGTTGAACTACGAAAAATGACGTCATTTTCCACATTTTATGACGTATTGTCGTTCGTATTTTATGGCGTACTGAAGTGAGATTACAAAAGAACCCTGGAAATGAACCATTCTCGGCCGAAATGAATGAGTCTATGGTCTCGCCGTCTGGCGGGCACGGTTTACAAATCCACTTTCGGAAATGTTCTCAATGTAAGGAGCAATCCGTGATATCATGTTCCGTAAGGTGCAATTACAAAATAATTCCCCAGGAGGGTTGTTTTGTAATCTTACTTAAGTGAGAATACGTCATAAAATGTGGAAAATTACGTCATTTTTCGTAGTTCAACTCCGGCAACCAGGCGGCGTGACCATCTTCGGCTCTCAAGTGGTGAACTGCCTGTTTATTTATTTGATTCATCCGCTCTTTCGACTCTTGATCCGTATCTTTCGACTCTTCATCCGTTTCATTTGCTTCCGCCTTTCATAAGTTTCATCTAATTTGTTGTTATGAACGTGAAATGGAGCCACCATCGGCATTAGGCCGATCGTTAGCCGAGCATTAAGAGGGTGAAACGGATCTCCCGCCTTCCGGCAAAGAGCCATTAAAAAGGTGAGATTACAAAATAACCCCCCAGGCCACTTGCGGGGTAGTATTTAAATTCTCCTATTATAAGATTGTCTACTTTTGCAGTCAAAGCTCTAAGCATCGGCTGTGGCGACTGATATACCAGTACTGCTTGCTAACCGCAACCGACTCAACGTTAAATTTATCGTTTTGGAGCGTATTTCCCGATATATTGGTTTTCAGACCGATATATCGGGCCATCACGTATCGTTCAGATGAGCCCGAGTTATTCTGGGTGGTGATTATTTCTTGTTACTGAATGAGCACTCTAGCACATTATCAATAAAGTCATCGGAATAAAATAATAAAAGGATATTATCCCAGTTCTCATTACTTATTCGTCTTGCCACCAATGTCTTCTCCCCTTCTTCACACCCTTTTCCGCCCGTGGGAATGTGTCGCCCGATATCCGGTACCCGATATGCCGGAGTCAAACCGGTATAAACCCAATGTCCGCTATTTTGAACCTTGTTTGTAATTCAGAATCGAGAAATTTTGTATAAGACTGAATAGGCTTTTACAAGTATAAACATTTAATAAATTTCAAGCCAAAATACCCAGCCAATTAAACAAGGAATTCAATTTGTTTCATATTGCATTCAAAATTACAGGCTTGCCGAGGTGAAACTATCGAGCAAAGAGCGGAAAAAATGATTCCTTGCAAAAGAGGAAATGATGGAGTGGGTGCTGCCGGCCTGGCAACAAGGAAACTAAAAATTTCGGATAATGCCCGGACGACAAGTGACATTGCACAGACACATGAGAACAAACCGCAAACCACGGCACCAAAAAATTCTGATATTATCATTGGTTTAGCGACAACTCAAGGTATGCATAAATCATTGCTTCTTTATGATTTCAACATTTCTCGGGTTGCATCCGCGTCAGTTGTCATTCAGTACAACAGTTTCGCCAGCTATCCTGCTGGCGTCCTCAGGTGAAGGATGGCGAGAAGGTTTTGGTCCGTCCATAAATAGGCCAAGTTAGGCGCCAAAAAGCGATCAATGCTCCTGCCAATCATGGAGCAGCGTCGCGTTTCCGCGGGAAACTTACTACTCTCTCCCAAGCGCTGTGCAATGGGTATCCATCTTCTCTGTTAAAATTCTTTGGTGTTTTTATGATTTCCATAGCCTCTCTTATTATTCTCGGGAAGTACCTGTTTTTCTTGGACATTATTTTTGCATCTTCGAACTGTACGGTGTGTCCCGGTTCACTCCATGCGTGCTCTGAGATGGCAGATGCTTTGAATTGTCTATTTTTTTTGCTTCTTTAAATCCATTTCAATAACTTTTTTGTACTTTTCAACACTTTATTTTTATATTTCACAACGCGTTTCACCAATCAATTTAGAAAAGTAGAAAAAAATTATTGAAATAGATGTAAAAAGATTCTACAAGGATTTTTTTGTTTCTTAAACATTACATTAAATTTTGGACTTGCGTTTTAGCTAGTCTACACGGATCTGTCTTAATTTTCATTGAGGGCATTTGAAAAATTGAACATTATAAATGAAATTCAGAGGATTTGGCCTCAGTATGAAGGAAAAAATTAAATCTTTCTATTTGTACCAAAACATTAGCCACTTATGCAATACATTTTGAAGTATTTCCCAAAAATAAGAAGCCGATTTCCGTGGGATATGGTGCGGCAGAGCGCTCCATCATACTAGAAAAGTTAGAATGTCAGTGTGAACTTCTGTCATTCCATTTTCAGTCAACCATATCAAATGTTGGTTTACCTATTTATACAGGATTTCCTGGAAAATTAATTTAAAAGATAAGTCATTTTGACAATCCCTGTGAACTGAGTTGACAAACAAAGACAAATATTCTAAGTAATTAAATAAATATAAGTAGATAAGCCTTTAATTTGACTCATTTGTTCACGCTGTACAGTGAAAACACGTTCACAACCCAAGATTTTTTTTGCGATTCCTTAAAAATTAATGCTGTGAGAAATAGATTATTTTTATAAATACTTGACAACACATACTTTCTACATATTTTTAGTTTTTGGACGAAATCTAGGTGTTCAAATTTCCTAATTTTTTTTTCAATTTTCTCCCTCTGGAGCGCACAGCCGTAATCTATGCATTGTAAAACAGCTTGTATTTTCAGGATAATTGCTTGATAAAAAGTTCGGCAAGGGATTACTTTTTTGATCTAATCGGAAAGATTGGACTTTTATCTTTAAAATGAAGTTAATATTAATCAAATTCTAGGTGAAGTGATATTTCGCTCCAACTACCTTAAGTGAGAATACGTCATAAAATACGGAAAATTACGTCATTTTTCGTAGTTCCACTCCACCACCCAGGCGACGTGACCATCTTTGGATCTCAAATGGTGATCTGCAGGTCTTTTCCTTGAGTCAGCCGCTCTTTCAACTCTTGATCCATATCTTTCGACTCTTGATCCGTTTCATTTGCCTCCGCCTTTCATTAGTTCCATCACACCTGTCGTAAGGAACGTGAAATGGAGGAACGTAAGGAACGTGAAATGAAAACGTTTCCCCGGACCTTGGCCAATCGTGAGCCGATCATTAAGAGAGCGAAATGGGTCTCCCGCCTTCCCGCAAAGAGCCATTAAATAGGTGAAATTCAAAAATGACCCCCAGATTGTAACAATGTAAAAGAGAAAACAGGCAATGAGCGCGCTGGTTGCGTTCATTGACCACTCCTCTCAATTAAATGTAAAATATTGCAAAGTTTTGTCATTATAATAGACATAAATTCTTAACAGAAATTCATTCAAGAAGCCGTCAACTTGATTCACTCACACTTTTCATTTTGGTGTGGACAGATCATCAGGGTATCCGATGCACAAATACCTTTAAGCCCTTAAAACTAAATTGGGGAAGTAGGAGTACGTAGCCACTTTTTCAGAGTTATTATAAAATGTTAGAACCCTTCCCCACATCAATGGTGCACCTAATTTAAGTAAAGAGGCATGTGGAAATGAAATTCTTCTTCCTATCTGTAAAAACTTTTACATAGGTACTGCCAACTTGGACCATTAATTCGGAAATTATTCTATTTTTCAGACAATGACATTCAACCAAAGATTTAAAATTGTGACGTTGAGCGCCAAGCAAATATTGGCAAAAAATACATAATTAGCAATTAATTAATGATTCTCAAATAAAATTAGATCACTAAATTTTAATTTATTTCGTTGAATATTTTCACTTATTTTTGAGCATTGCTACTCAATGCAGTAGGATATAACCTTCATGTTTGTCAATCTGTAACTTGTATATTACGGATAAATCATGAGTTAATTAAAATTCCCTTCTTTTATGCGAACTAATTCTGGTAAAAAGTGTTCCTAGGGAGAGAAAACTGTTACATCAGCCGTATTTTATACCCTATATGGTATATGTCTGTTCCAGCATTTATCATTAAGCTTCAATAGCGCAATCAAAAATGCTAAGATGCTGTATACAGGGGGAAAAGGAGGAAATTATCATTATGGAAATACTAAAAAGATACTTTCTTTTATGCACATTCGAAAAAAGCATAAATGTAGCAGATCAATTGAAAAAAACATATTTCATCTTTTACTGAGATAACAATGGAAGTTACCCTCACTGGATTAAATAACAAATATTATGTGAGCCATTTAAATCAGGTTACATCATAAATATGAATGCACTTTTGTGTGTCTCATATAGTTAACTAAAAGCTAACTTTTTGAAAGTAGATATTGTATTTAAATAAAAATTTGTTAACATATCAATAATATTTGACTTACCTGAATGCAACGTGCTATTATCCATCACACGATAAAAAAAGGGCCCAAATTCTTATGATGCTATGAAAAGGCCAGTTTCAGATTCCTCTAAAAGTTTTCTAAAAATTCAATGATTCCAAGAGGAGTACGCTGCAGTGCTTTTGTACACTTTCATGAAAAATAAGTACTTCTCTAGTTGGAATGAGAGCAAACAGTCATAAAATTTGTGAAACCTTTAACACATTCTACTAACTTCTGAATCGATGAATGCCAATCCTAGGTATCTATTTTCCTTTCTCTCATACACATAATTCTGCCATTACTAACCTATCCATCCATCCGTAACAGTATGAAAATAATTAAGTGTTTGATCACCACACGAAACAACCAACATTGATGACTATATTCAACAGCGAAAACATGTCATTGAATAACGATCAAGTATTTTCAAATGGAAAGGTTAAATCTCTATTGTTCTATATAAATTTAGATGTGGAAATTTTATTGCTTACTTCATTCATCTAAATGTTCTTTTTATTAAATTAATTATGATTTTTTATTTACATGGCAGGAAAAATGTCGCTAGAAGATTCCAAAGGAAAGGAAGGATCACTTTACATTCAACACGTTTGCCAGAATTTGGAAGCCAAGCAAAGGTGCAACATCTTTGATGTATTGGTTTCAGCAAATAGCAACATTTCCAAAATTTCCGGACAACTTGATAATAAACAGTCCGTAACAGTTGGAAATAGGATGAATCAATCTTGCTGTCAAATGTCTACATTTACGTCATCAATGCGAAAAGATCTTTTCTTTCCATGAGATAGTTCACCTCTGATAATGTTACTTTCGCTTATAACTTGTTTTATTTGGTAAAAGGCAAAACTTTCTATTCCCTACTACAGTAGCACACACAATTCATGACAGCACGAGGTGTAAAACTGATTCAAGTTTGTAACTATGAGAGTATTCGTGCATCATTGTGTACCATCTCATAATTAAGTAAGTCATTCTCTGGCTAAGCAAATGAAGACAGAAGTGATTTATATATAATGATGAGATGAGATTTATATATAGTGATAATTTATATATTTTCTGAGTAACATTTCTCACTGATTGTGAGCTTCCCCGGCCTCACACTTGCCCACTTGTTTTATTGCACATTTTTGATGACTGCTGTTATTTTCGATTAAATTGTTTTGTTTTTACTTATTATTAACTCTGTCAATTGAATGCGAAGGCTAAACTTTATATTTTTCGTGTTTTGATAAATAAAAAAATACATGAGACTGATTTCCATTACCTATTGTGTTCCTTTTTTATTTTGTTTTAAATCTGCTACTTTAAAACAGATTTGATCACATGATGGAGAAGACTATTCTCTTTTTTCACTATTACGAGTATAATTGAGAGCTAACCTCATATACATATTCTATGTACTTTGAAGTTTTTATTGATATTGTGACTAAGCACCCGCCTGTGGAAACAGCATGCTGCTGAATGAAGCAATCTGCTAAATTGATATTGCCTTATTAGTGCTTTCTCATGAGTGGGTATTTAAGGCTGGTTTCTTGTTTTCTCAGGACTGGGGGGTTGAAGAGCCACCGCCGGTCGGTGTGACACGTCTTGGGGGCGGTGAGAGGCGGTGAGACTCGATGCGGTGGAAGTTGCGGTGGTATGAAAAATAACACGTTCTTTGTATGCGGATATGGCATTAGCCAATTGTGAGCGTTCATAGCAGACAAATTATTGGAGATGTTCATTGCTGACATAGTGTGCGCGAATGGAACCGATGACAACCCCTAATTAAAATTACCTCGTTAAATATATTAAATGGGTGATGTGATGGGAATGGTGGCGTATTCTTTTCACCTCAAAGATAATATAACAAAAGAGGAACGAAAACTTAGCTCTAAAACATATTTACAGCTTCGCTGTGTGATACGCGAAGTTTGCCTATATTACGGATAAATTGCATCGAAACATCAGTTCCCTTCCATTTGAAAATGCTTCTTTAGTCAGGGAAATTCTGCATCTGATGTACCTACCACTAAACCCATTCTCCTCCAAAACGCAACCCAGATACGTGAACTGCTGGACCTGCTCTATCTTGTGCCCACCCACCCTTATATTCAGCCTCCTTACTTATAGAGACTCTATTCACTTTCGTTTTCTTGTGGTTTATCCCATACCGTTCGTACTGCACCTCTAACGAATTCATCATTGACAGTAACCCCTTGGAAGACTGACAAACCAATGCTTAATCGAATGCAAATCTCACTGATTTTATCACCTCTCCTCCTACATTCATTCCTACCTCCTTATCCCTCCATGCCTCCCTTACCATTTCTTCTGAATATACGTTAAAAAAGCAACGGAGATAGTGGGCACACCTGCCGCACTCCCCGCCCTACCATGGCCCACCCCGATTCTCCATCGCCTTCCCTAATCTGCGCCGTCTGGTTCATATACCGATTATGAATGCCTGTCCCTCCAATCGATCCCTATTTTCTTAAACACTCCCATACATTTCGTCCAGTCAACCCTATCAAACGCCTTCTCCAAATTTACGAAGCAAGCAGAAACATCCTACTCATACTCTTATGTTTCTTTCTACTAGCGTCCTCATCACTCCTATAGCGTCTCGCGTTCCCGTCCCACTCCTAAACCCGAACTGGTCGTCACCCAGGTATTCATTAGCCTTATTCTATAGCCTTCTATTTATAATTCTCAGAACTTCTTTGGCCACGTGGGATATTAAGCATATTGTCCTATAGCCTTCACACGTTTTTGCATTACTCTTCTTCGGTATCGGAATTAGTATTGTCTTCGCGAAGTCTTCCGGGCACACTCCATCCTCATAAATCATACGAACAAGCGAAAAAAGTTTTCCTCTTCCGTTCTTCCCCATGATCTTTAGGAACTCGACAGGTATGTTATCTAATCTCATCGCCTTATCCCTTTTCATGTCTTGTAGAGCTCTTTCGATTTTGCTATCAAGGATACCTCGTCCGACGTCATCTCAGTCGATGTCGTCTTCCATTTCTATATCTAACTTACTGGGCTTTATATTCTTAACATAAAGCTCTACATCATATTCCTTCCACCTCCCCTGGATATCTTTTGGTTCTACAATCAACTTCTCAGCCTTGTCTGTTATCGTTGTAATTCCTCTTCCCTTACTATCGTCCCTCAGTTCCTTTACTCTCCTATTTAATGTATCAGCCCTTCCCTCTTCTTGGCATTTCTCTGAGGAGTCGATCTGCTCTCTCCACTACGCCTCTCTTGTTTTCTTTGTTTCTCTTCTAAGCCTGTTGTTGATTTCCCGGTATAATTTCTTTCCGAGCTCAGGGTTCATGTCCTTCCATTTCCTTCTCTCCTCCATCTCCATTTACATCTCCTTCGTGATCCAATTTTTTCCACTTTCAGTTGCACTGAGTTCGCCTACCGTTGCTTTCGCCGCTTTTACAATTCCATTTTTTCAAACTTCCCCATTCATCTTCCATTTATCTCACTCAATTATCCACACCCATGATTTCATCAACCTTCTCTCGATACATCTTCGTTATTGCCCCAGTTAATGCCTCCGGATTCCACTTTTGTACCCTCCTTCCCCTTCTGAGTTTTTACCGGAATTTCATGAATAATAAGTTGTGATCTGAGTCTGCATCAGCACCTATCAGGTATGTGAGTTTTTAACACTATTCCTGTATTCGTGGCAAACAATAATATAATCGTTGTGGAACCTATCTGTGTCTCCCGGCTTCTTCTAATGTAAAAGTGCCTACGTCTAGGATGATGTCTGAAGCATGTATTTGTAATCACTAGGTTATTTCTGCGGCAAAATTCCACACATCGACGCCGTTGTTTCTCCTTCCAAGCCCGTAAACACCCACCTCCCGCCCATCTCTTCCTTCACCCACCTCTGCGTTCCAATCCCCCATTACTACCAAGTGCTTACTCCCAGGTATACTATCAATTATTTCCTCTAATTGACCATACACACCATATACCTCCTCCTCTCCATGATTAGAGGTAGGCATATAAACCTGGATTATAACTAAATTCGTTGGATCTGTCTTTAGTTTCACGACTAATATCCTGTCACTCACTGGCTCAGCATAAATTACTTTTCTACCAAGTTTCCTGTCCATTACGAATGCAACCCCGCGATGGCTTTCATTCCTTCCGCTATGTATCACTCTGTAGCCATCGCTCCAGTAATCCCCGCTATCTTTCCATCTTTCTTCGCCCAGACCCATTGTCTACACCCACCTTGAAAGAGAAGTACGAATTTGAGAATCCTGAGTCGGCTTCCCGATGATCCTATCGTATTTCTACGGTAGGTGAGGGGGACATTTGGGCCGGGCAACCAGTGTATGAGGCAACCGAAGTCGACAAAGGAAAAGGCAAGCCTAATAAGAGGCAAAGAAAAGCGGCCTCTTGGAAATAAGTCATAGACTTGACTCCAAGAGGGGTGGAGGTGGGTCCGCGGGGGTTTCCCCCGAACCAAATGTCTACACCCACCCTCTCCATTTCTTTATCTATAATGTCTAACTTAACCACCCTTAGCATAGTCCTAGCATTCCACGAGCCTATTCTGATTGCTACGTTCCTCTTCTGTGTCTTCTTTTTTTAATGCTGCTGTATATGCCTCTAATTCTGAGCAAGGATTTCGTGTGATGACTACCGCAGGGACCTTGCTCCCAACGCTGCTGGGGACGACACCCGGCCCACCGGGCCGAGTCCCGTAGTTGCCAGGATTCATTTTTGTGTGAGAACTGTCCATAGTTTCAAGTTTATTTTTATTTAGATAGTATTCCGTGGCCTTATTCAATAGTATTTTTACGTGACACCATCACTTGAGAGGCCGCCCCGCTGGGGTCAGACGACTTTTGGAGCCGCTTCACTGAGGTACAGACGCTTCGTGGACTACCATTTGTCTGTCTCCTAATCTTCGACCTATCTGGCATGTGTGGCCCTACCAGGAGTATTGCTCCTGCCAGTGCAGCTCTAGGGGCCATCGGAGCATGCAAGTCCTTCCACCACGACAAGGTTGTAGTCCAAGGGTAGGTAATCCTATGGTACGCTAATGATTTAGAATGGAACTCTTTTTGCGTATCTCCAGGGAAGAGAATATGTTTTTTTTAAATGCTCCAATGGCTATAATAAATTGGCACCACTCGTCAAAAGTACATAACAATTACTGTGTTGGTTTGCGGGAAAAAGCGGCAATTCCAGGGCAGTGACCAACCACAACCTCTCAACCAGAAAATCCTGTGTGGTGTAAACCCTTACAACATTGTGTTTAAGTGCCTACCCCCTCCAGTTCGCTGAAGAGGGCCACCTTGTGGCCGAAATACTCGTATCCCACGCACACCCTCGTCTTTTCCTGTCGTTGTGTCGTTCTTTGACTACGGTCATTTTGAGCTAGATTCTCCCAGAAGTTGGGCCAGTTTGAGTGTGTGAGTAAGTGATGGTCTGAGTGCTTGTGAGTGTGTTTTAGTCATAGCTCAGGCATCCTTAGCGGGGTCCCATTAGCCCTAGTGAAGGATCCCTATTTGGGTTGAGTGTGTGTCTGTGATTTGGCGAGGAAGTCAAACACCCGTAAACCAACACACCACATGCAAATCACATAGCAACTGTTGTGTACTTTTGACGGTTAGCTTCGCTTAATTGCAGACGACGCAGTAGCGTACGGGGAATTGTTAGATCATAATGATAAGCAATCGATAACAAAGGACCTTGAGGTAATCCAAAATTAGTGCGATACATGGCTGTAAAAATCAATCGAAAAGTCTGTGGTAATGAACTTTTAAAAAAGGGACAAATGTCCTTAAAACACCTACTGCATACCGCAGAGTGAATCAATGTGAATAGGATTTGTGGGATATAGTACATAAGCTGTTAAATACCTCGGCGTTAGACCGACTCATGGTGTCACTTCTGGTAAATGTATTCGAAAACTTGCTTCTTTATGCTAATCGTCAATTGGGATTCTTTTAAAAGAGTACTAGGCTAGTACGACGATAAAGCTAGACAACTTCGAAACTACTCCTTTGCTTGACCTCACTTGGAATACCCTGCCTACATTTGGGAGGTAAGCTTAAAAACTGAGAATGAGCCGGGTAAAATTCGACTGAATGTTTTAATTAAGTTTCTAACTAATCTCCCATATGACGAAGAATGAGTTGTTTTATGAAGGAATTTAATGTATGAATTTCATAATTGCTACTTTAGTGTGTTACGCTGGTGGGAATTAAGTGTAAGAAACGAGTTCCGAATTTATGCTTCAAGCACACTATGCACAGGATTTGTCTTTAAAGCTGTGCTAAGGGAATATAAAACTGCTTAAATATGCATTTCAGTGAGGATAATGCGCAAAACTGAAATGAAGAGTGCCTACAAATTGTATACTAACCGTTTTTCAAAAGTGCCTCCTGATTGTCACCATACATACAGGTAAATGAGAAAAAAAAGTATAGCAAACGTTCAAGATGTTAGTACAAACATTTTGTTTTATTTCTTGCACGTTAATATTGAACACACATTTAATTTTCTCCATTGAGATTTTACACCTGTGTTGTATTGGTCTGAAAGTGACTCGTATTTTAAATCAGTGGCTAAACATACTATTACCAGGAATAACAAAGAGCGGCAACGTGAATTACAAGATGGCAGACGAGAAACTAATATAATATATGTTTCTGCCTCTTCATTTACGCCTGTAATATTTCAAATGTAATCCATGAGGAAGAGAAAAGCTAAATGCAGAAGTCACGCTAAGAAGAAAGAAATTAGAGCTAGTGGATTCCTTCACCTATCGCGGAAGTTCCATCACGTGGGACGGAAGAGTACAGTGGACATCAAACCTCGAATATCCCAAGAAGACGTTCATAATGAAAAGGCAACTAATGTGTTCAAAGATGATAGTACAACGAAGGAGGAAACATTGCGTAAAAAAATTCGTGTGGAATGTGGCAATCCGTGGATCATTGGAGAATCAGGACAGAAAAGTTTGCAAGCTTTCCAAACCTGGTGATGGCGGAGGATGCTGAAGATCAAATGAATGGATAAAATAAGAAATAAAGAAGTATACAGATGAGTACAAGAGGAAAGGACCATGTAAAGAAAATAAGAACCTGGTGAATTGGGTACACCTTGTGGCTTTATGTGTTCATGAAGAATATAATTAAAGGAAACAGAGGAAATATACCCAAGAGGAAGGCCAGGGGATAAATTAGTAGACCAAATAAAGAAGAAGGTACATAAGAAGAACTTCCAGGTATTAAGGGAACTAGCATTAGATAGGAAAGAATGGAGTGCTGCAGTCAACCAATCTTGGGATTGAACGACCAATGATGATTTCAAATACGAAATACCGGTGTCAATCAAACCTACGCTAGCTTTTTTGCCAACTATCACGAGAACGCTGCCCCTTCAGGGGCGCTGTCATGGTTCCTTCTTTGGCGTAGTCGTCTATGCTATCTAAAACCAAAATCGCTGAAGAAGGACTGTGCCCTCAGATCGATTAAAAACTAGTGGTATACAGCAACTGACAGAATTTTAATAATTTCGATCACGTTTTCGAATAAAAAATTGTGATAACGCGAGCACACGGTATGGAGCACCGTGATCCCGCACCAAAAATGCTCCTCAGTCTCAAAAAATCTTTTGTTTGAAATTCTGAAATATTTAAAAACGTTTCGTAACTTGCCTAAGGTTGAACGCTTGTGCAACATCATATTATTCTTCACATAGCCATGTTAACGGCATAGAAACGTAATATTGATATAGGCATATTAACGTATACCTCTTGAGTTTGCAGAATTAAACTTCTGCGAATTCACGCCATGTTTGTTGTTATCGGTCGTTATCTTAATAAGACCCCCTCTTGAATTGGCGTTCTTTTGGGGTCCGTATTATTTCAGCACTTCACTTCATAACACCGACCTAATGAGTCCCGTAATCGCTCTAGTTGCTGTGAGCACTTAAGGGTTTAATTAATATGACTCCCACCTCGCAACCCCGTCGCTAAGAGTTCCGTCACTACAATCCTAAGAACGCACTCCATCAATTAAAACTACTGATTCAAATCACCTAACAAAATTTGAAGAATGATGATTACGTTTTTGCTCTAGTGAGCGCATAAAAAAACGATGACGGGAGCGCACGCGTTATTGAAACCGCGATCGTGTTCCTGTTGGTGTTGCTCCTTGACGGTGCACAGTGGTCGGAAATCGGAAAAAGCTGGCCAAAAGTCCAAAATGACGTTTTTTGAGATATGAACTTGAAACTTCGCATGAAAACTCAAAATTGATTCATGTATCTGGAATAGCACTTTATTTGGCTTAGATCTTACCCGTTTCTGAGATACAGAGGCTCAAACATGAGCAAACTTCCAGAAAAATGCGTCTTCAGTTTTCTCGGAAAAACTTCCGACTTAAGTTGATGGTGAAGTTTAAGGAGGATTTTCATGGAACAAAAAAACAATATTATCTGTCATGGTATTTTTTATTTCCAATTCCGTAGTTTTAAAGAACAGCTTCGATACAATCTTGCTGTGTCGTTACAAAATGGCGGACGCTGTTTTTAGACCAAATTTTACATTATGTAGGAGATTCAAATGGGTTTTTGGCAAAGTCACGCGAAGTGACTTACAGAGCATTATTTGAAGACTTCTTAAGGTTTATATGGAGTTAACTTTGAAAAAAGTTTGCGACGCCGGAAATAAATTTGATTTTTCGATCGCGCGTCGAGGTTCGGCTCCGCGCGCCGCGCCGGGAGCTGGATTTGCCGCAACGCGGTAAGGTTATTAAAGTGGTATGGATTTTAACGCTCGGCATTCACCGTATTTTAAGCTGTTCTTCTGGGCACCGATCCCCAAGGAGTCTATAATGAAGACATGGGAGGATTTTCAGTCCAGGTAAGTGCACGCGTAATCGAAGTTAAGTTAGTTTTCTTTGGATACGTTCGGGAACCATGCCTTATATTCAAAGCGTTCGAACCTTGAAGAAGTGAGTAGTGTTCTTGGGACCCATACGGAAAAACTTCCAGAATGACACCAGCTGGGATACTTATACCCTCCCCCCTCCCCCATCCAAAACCCCCAGGATTCTAGTGCGAAAATTGTCAATTAATGACATCACGGAGCCGGCGAATGTTCATCACTACAACTCTTTGAAGCGAATAGTTCTTTTTCTTTTTCGTCCACTTTTAATATATCTTCCAATTCTTTTGACATTCTCATTTTCTTCGGCGTTAAATGCGTAGAGGTGGAAAGTAAAGGATCGGATGTAAGTTATAGCCTCTTGAAAAGGTCCACTTTGGTGGCCACCCTGAAAGCTTCCTAGTAAATCGCTCGCGGAATTTCTAGTGTTGTTTATTTCTGGCCACCAGTGCCTCTTCCGAAAGCTCACCCAACGGAAGTATCATATCTTTTGAAATCTCACTTCCATGCAGGAGGACCTTATGCACCGTGGGAAATATATGTTTAGTACCAGGGATACAGATCCGCGTATAGTTCGGCAGTCCTCAGGCAGTACTGAGCAAATGCCTCATCGTTGAGTTGTAGGCCGCTAGATATTGCTTTCAAGATAATTGAGAATCTATTTTAGAGATCGTCGTTAATTCCCAGAATGCAAAATCAAAACAATTAATTTAACTACGACACAGGCGTTATTTATCTAATGAACCAACTCCTTATCGAGTTTTGAAAAATGCAATTCATGGGAAATACATTCAAACACTGCTTCCACTGCGCTGATAATGCGAAATGGAACATTACCTGTAAGACTTGCTGCCGATTTGCTAATCGAAAAACTGCCGAGCCGTATTTCCATCACTGGTATAACCCGAGCCCGGCCGGGGAGCATCAACAATTTAGCCCATCTTTTCTCTGAATAATTTCTGCACTAATGTCTTTTACATATAAAGTAGTGATTTTAAACTTCCACGTGCCTGTGATGTTTTTGTATATTTTACTGGAAATCATTTTCAAAATAATATATGTTTTAACTTAAATTATGATTATTTCTCACCTACCACTGTTTAAAATCCAGCCGATACGATAAAGGTAATATCATATATTTATAAGAATGTATCTTTACTTTATGGTAATATACATTTTTTAAATCTTATGTGGCAGTGCAGCGTAAACAAACCAAAAGAATATGTATGTACATCAGCTGTACGAACTTTCATATCCCTTAAATGTAGACGACGGCCGAGGATTTTCCCAGATAATGTCACCAAAAATTTAAGATCCTATATATGAAAAGTGCCAATGAGACAAGTTAAATTTTTTATCAATAGGTTCGAGATAAATCTAACTAACCAAGAGAAAACTAGAAAAACTTGAGTATCTACCTGCAGCGACATTAATCAAACGAAGAGGTACCAGGGAGCTCTTGAATTATAATTCGTCCGATGCATCCACTTGTTGCCCCAATTGTTTATATTGAGAGTGGCCCGAACTTCCATCAAAGCCGAACTTACATATCAATGTGCAATTTATTAAATCTTTGAAAACTTGATTGGGGAATACGCAGGCCAGGATTTGCGATGTAGTGTGATTCAAAAGAGCTTGAAAGTTGACTTTGCACACAGTTTCAGTTCTTGTTACTCCTTCAGGGTACACCGCTATCTTTGCTTGCACTATTTTGTCATAGCTGGGATATAATGTGTATCTCCCTCCTTCCTCCAACTCATAGATGCTTTGATAGCAAGCTCAGCAGTAGAGAAAGAAGTTTTTAAGGTTTGAATTTTTCTTCTTCGTGATCTATCACTTGAAGTGTGAAATTCTTTTTCTGGCTGCCCGGGAGTGCCTGGTAAATTAATTATGAAATTTTGTCACACAAGGCTAAAGGTTGGACAATTATTGAGCTAAACTATTGGAAAAGGATTCATTTATACAAAAATAAAAACTGACGCTTGTAGAAGTACCGGTCAAGTGCAAAATAAAAAATTATGGAAAATTAATAGATTCCGTGGGTCACTGATTTTTACACCGATTCCATTATTATTTTACGAATGTCTAGTCTTTTAACCTCGTGGGAAGGCAATTTCCATTGAATGATGGAAGAAGCCTGCATAATAGTTCGAAAAATAGATTTTACATTGATAGAACCAGAGGTCAGCCGATTACTACTCCTAACGTTCACAAGGACGAACGCGTGGTAAATGCATCAAATACATGAGTAATGAAAGGAAAATATTTCAAAACACGTAACGAAGTATTAAGAAAAAAATAGCGGACGATTTAGTTAAAGTATTCGAGGCTTAACAAAAGAAAAACACATAGCATACCTGAAATAAAGGTAAGATGTATAAACAAAAAGCACCACTGACTGTTACCAGGTAATGAAGGCAAAAGTTATTCATTCTTCACAAACATTCTTCACAAACTAAATCAAACCACATTCACAAAGTCTGGACACTCACGAAAACTCAACTTTCCTTCACCACAGTCAGACTAGAACTGAGTGTAGGATGAATATCTAAAAAAAATTAGGGTAAGTTTTCCTGGAAATTCCCGGTTAAGACCGTTAAAGGATCTGTGAAGTCATAAATTGACCATTTTCGCACTAGAATCCTGGGGGTTTTGGATGGGGGAGGGGGGAGGGTATAAGTATCCCAGCTGGTGTCATTCTGGAAGTTTTTCCGTATAGGTCCCAAGAACACTACTCACTTCTTCAAGGTTCGAACGCTTTGAATATAAGGCATGGTTCCCGAACGTATCCAAAGAAAACTAACTTAACTTCGATTACGCGTGCACTTACCTGGACTGAAAATCCTCCCATGTCTTCATTATGGACTCCTTGGGGATCGGTGCCCACAAGAACAGCTTAAAATACGGTGAATGCCGAGCGTTAAAATCCATACCACTTCAATAACCTTACCGCGTTGCGGCAAATCCAGCTCCCGGCGCGGCGCGCGGAGCCGAACCTCGACGCGCGATCGAAAAATCAAATTTATTTCCGGCGTCGCAAACTTTTTTCAAAGTTAACTCCATATAAACCTTAAGAAGTCTTCAAATAATGCTCTGTAAGTCACTTCGCGTGACTTTGCCAAAAACCCATTTGAATCTCCTACATAATGTAAAATTTGGTCTAAAAACAGCGTCCGCCATTTTGTAACGACACAGCAAGATTGTATCGAAGCTGTTCTTTAAAACTACGGAATTGGAAATAAAAAATACCATGACAGATAATATTGTTTTTTTGTTCCATGAAAATCCTCCTTAAACTTCACCATCAACTTAAGTCGGAAGTTTTTCCGAGAAAACTGAAGACGGGCATTTTTCTGGAAGTTTGCTCATGTTTGAGCCTCTGTATCTCAGAAACGGGTAAGATCTAAGCCAAATAAAGTGCTATTCCAGATACATGAATCAATTTTGAGTTTTCATGCGAATTTTCAAGTTCATATCTCAAAAAACGTCATTTTGGACTTTTGGCCAGCTTTTTCCGATTTCCGACTACTGTGCGGCGTGACAATAACTCTTTGTCCGAGGAATACCAACAGGTAGCGTGAATTTGCAAGTTTTTTTATTTCGAGTGATTTGCTTTGTCATCATTTCGCATAGAGTTGATCCCTGGCGCATATTGACCTCCTCATAGTTGAGAAAGTTACCATAAAACATTAACTGAGTTAAGGTGGCTGGAGCGATTTTTGTTCATGTACAGATTTGCGTGAAACTTTGCATACGTGTCCTTATTAGCAATATCTATCGATAAAATTGAAAAAAACTGCATGCTACCGATTTGGTTTCCTCGCAATTCAATGATATTTTAACAAGTACTCTAATGGCACACGGCATATATTTTGAAACAATTCGATTACTTATGTACACATTTTCTCCTAAATTCGAAATAATAAGTTTCATATTATTATAATAGCTGCTGACAAATATCAAGGTATCATGCCGAGTAAGAAATGAGTATTTAGATATGATTTTATCGTACATTTCGAATTTCGCGCCGGAAATCCAAGTCAAAACAATGCTTTAATTAAGGCGAAAATTTGAAATATAACTCTTGCATCATATACATTACTGCATGTATGGTGATTTCCAACGTATGAACAGGTGTACTTGAGTGAAATGTGGTCCAAGAATATTTTTTTCAACTTATTTGAAAATTTATTAGAATGTGCCTTCAACGACTCACGATTACCGCTCCAGCCACCTTAATCTCTGTCAAAAGTAACGAGTTTAAGTTAACAGTTACTTTTCTGAAAAAGTTTAAGAAAATATTTTGTCCCGGTCAGGCAGAGGCTGCAGCTAAGGCAGAGCAGTGATGAAGATTAGCACATTTTTCTGGGTGATGATTCAGATTCGGATCATAATGTAGTACTTATGCAATGTGATGTTAGATTTAAAAATCTAAGAAAAGGGTAAACTCGTAGGAGCATTCAAAGGGACAGAGAGAAGATGAAATATGGAGCTTGTGGATTAGGGAACAAGATAAGATGATGAAAAGGGAAATATCGTGGAATGATGGGAGAGTATAAAAACAGGAAGGGTAAGGAAGCAATAGAATTTACGCAAGTAATAAGGATGAAAAAAATTTGGTGGCAGGAGAAATTACTAGGAATGTAGCTGAAGGCACAAAGTTTGAAAATGTGAACGCCAAATTTCGCATGTTTATGTGTATGGAAGATAACAATAAACTCCTACCAGTAGCCACTAAGGTGAAGGACAATTGTTGGTGAGAACAATATGAGGAAATGAAAAAGCTAAGAAAAAAGGGAGAATTTGAAAGGGGAAAGAACCAACAGTACAAACCGTTAGGATAAAACAGGAATTACAGTAAGTACGTTGAAGAGCTTTATGAGAGCGATGATAGTCCAGTGACCTTAGATATAGAGAATGAAATAACAACAGAGAAGAATATCCTCTGACCGGGTGTACTCGTCAACGAAGTAGAGAAGGCATTACGAGAGATAATTACAAGAAAATCTATGGGAGTAGATGACATCTTTTCAGGGTTAACATAGAATTTAGAAAATGGCGGGAGACATTAATATTTTGTAGTAATTCGAATGATCAATGAGGAGGGAATATGGTCAGGGGACCTCGTGAAAGCAGAGTTTATCCTCATGTGAATATACTCATGAAGCATGGAGTAAATTGGAGAGAGATAAGACTGATTCAAAACTTATACATGGACCAGACGGCACAGGTCCTCGAGTGTTCCCGACCAAATCAGTGTATGCAGTTATAGATCATGAGAAGAGTCCTATGGAATGGACGGTCCATTTTGCTCAAATTTACGAGTTTAATTTGTGAATTCAGGTGATTGGGTCTCGAAGTGTTCAGTTCCACTCACCAAATTTCAAGTTCATAAGTGAAATTGAAGTACTTAAATATTATCGACTGAATAGTTGAGGTTTAAGCCTGATACAGATTTTTATACGCATAAAATAAATGTAGGAGTTCCAAGGAATAAATATGAATGGAATTGAACTGGCAATATTGAACACTAGCAAAAACGTTATCTTACCCTTCCACTGAGGTTAATCTTATCGTTAAAGATAACAGGTAAATATATCTCAGCCAGAATAGCTCAGAAACTGAAGTAGAATCCACCAAGAAGGAACAATTTGGATTCTGTTTCCTGTCTATACCGTGAGTTTTTAATTTTATTTTTCATATTATTTTCATTTCATGGGATAATATTCAGCTTAAACAATCCTCATTTGAGAAAGGTACTTGAATAGAGTTTATTTAAAATTTCTGATACACCTAAGGTTCTTTGAGAAATATTTCACTACAATTTTAATTCAATAAATTTATCCCATTATAAAGAAACAAATCTCATATTTCCAATGATAGTAAAATATTAGACACTAACCATCATTCTTGTCGAGATTTTTGTCAAAATATACCAGCCATTTTGCATGGAAAATAGTACGGGGATGCACTCCAGAGAGACCTAATTTAAAAAATGAGGGATTGCTAAGGAATAGACCTCATCATAAATATAAGTTTGTATTTTTGTATAATTTCTCAACTATTTTTAAAAATTAGTCAGTTAATCACCGCTGTAAACTTTATAGAATCGCAAAAAACTTCTGTTTTGAAGGAATTTTCGGCTTGCGGCGTGAAAAAATGAGTCAAGTTGAACACTTATTGATAGATATTTAGTTCGTTACTTAGTATTTCAGAAATTTAAAACAACGTTTTTCATCATAACTGTAACAATATTTACTTCATGCTTCTTATTACCACATAAATTTGAAAATAAAATCTGAATCTGAAGGTCTGTGTCATGACGAGGGATAAAATCTCGCTCTACTACCTCAATGACACTTAAATGACAACAAACAAGCACTGATAAAAATGGTAGCGTATGGAATAACAAAACGTTTGTCAGGACATCAGCTCTGATCGATACAACATCTCAGGCCATACCTATACCAT
Organism: Pyrrhosoma nymphula; assembly: GCA_963573305.1. Taxonomy (NCBI): domain Eukaryota; kingdom Metazoa; phylum Arthropoda; class Insecta; order Odonata; family Coenagrionidae; genus Pyrrhosoma; species Pyrrhosoma nymphula. The sequence continues at coordinate 59,728,448 of OY754339.1, read as the reverse complement.
CTATTTTAAATATGTGTGCGGTAGATTGTCTTCAATAATACAGCATTGCTCTTTACAACATTCAACAAGATCGCTGGGATATCTATTTTCGGCAGACAGCCAACTCGTTTCATAGCCGGAGAGCTTTTGATCAAGATGGCGGGCAGAGGAACATCCTCCTAAGAGATATGAAAATTTCAGCCGAAGTACGTATCTCTATGAATCCTGTGTATCGTCTTCGAGAAACGACGTTAACCTTCAATAACTATCATGGATTGTGACCAATGATGTTTTTTTTACCTGATAATGATCCAGTACATCGAAACCCGGGTCGATTAAAAATTTTTATCTGTGAAAAATTGCATCCACTTAGTCCTTATTATGGATTGTGACTGTGTATCAACTATGGTGGATTCATTTTTTTGTGTCAAAATAAAGAAAAACTCTTAATGTAGTCATAAAAGTTAAGCTAAGCAACTATGAATATATTTTTTTTTTTAAAGTAAAATGTGTTTGGTAATTATTAATTAGGTAAACAAGAGTATATTTTCATAATCTAATTCGGAACAAATGCAGCTCATTCATGCTTCTGTACAATCACAGCAAAAAAAGTATCAAACTACGATTGTAGGGTTGAAAATGAGACCCCAACGAGACATAATAAATACGAATGTAATAAAAAATGTACCCATCAGTCAGGTGCAGGAAAATTACTTGCGAGGATACGGAATTGATAACAGGATTTCGATGAATGTACGTATTTCCGGATTACGGATACAATTGAATTAAGAGGAAGTGGGATCAGACACGACCTCACTACAGTAGCTGGAGTTCATATTAGCCAAGATTTAAACGGTTAAATCTGAATAAGTAATCAATATAAATGTTTAAAAAAAACACCGATGAACGTCTGTCGTCAAGGTGAACTTCAAATTCAACCACGAGATAAGCGCGGAGTTGATAACGTAGACGATTATTATTGTGTGAAAGCTTCCATCATGTTCTTCGACCGTCTACGTCAAATTTTGGTCAATTTTAACTTTCACCCTCCAGGAAAGCTATCGTATAAGCGCATTAAAAATTATTCATTTGCTTGCCTCTTATGCAGCAGTCAATTTTTTAAAGAACAGACGGGCGTCGCACGCGTGACTCATACCGAGTTTTTGAACTACCTCTCTTTCGTCTTCCATCGCACGTTTCCCCAGAACTAATTACTGATGGAATTGGTTATTTTTAAACAATTTTATTTGATATCCATCGCATGATAACATAGGTTTTGAAGTTGTATAGGTAATTTTGTTTCAATTTCAATGAGAAATTCAATTGACAAAGGGATATTTGCAGTTTATGAATCATTGGTGAGTTCCCAAGTCAATTCATGTCAGTAACCTATTCTTAAACCACTTGATGAGTAACATGAACGCAAAATTTGTAAGTATATTTATATCGATTTTATGAAAAACACCCGATAAATTCTCTTACATCGAGCATTATAACATGTAGCAATAGGGATCCATGCGGATACTCGTTTATGTAGGGATTTTATAATCCAATCACATATCAATGCATTGTCTTCATTTGTGTGAATGAAACTGGCAACCTGTGCAATAAATGCAATTCGCATGCACATTGCGAACTGCAATTATTTATAATAATATTCAGTAATAATTGATGGGAAATTCAATTGAAGAAGAGTAGCTACGAAAAAGTTGTTATTGATTGTTGATAATGAAAATAAAAAATGGCCTATTTTAAATCTTCATTCTGTGATACCTAGTGATCGTCAAGTGAAAGGGTGCGAAGCATTACACTGACCGAATGAGGTTCAAATATGAAAAATACTTGTAAAATATTAATACATACCACGTGCATTTATCAAGCAGATAATTTTGAATTTCAATTTCGGAAGGTCACAAGTAACCTGCTAATCTTATTTATCATAATGCCAACTAAGTCGAAAATCACGCACGGTTACCAAATAACCTGTTAGGCACATGAAAGTTACCTGGGAAGAAAAATATTGTAGTACTCTGATTAAAGCATTTGAATTGGTGAGTTGAATTCCGTGAGTTGGATAATAGTGCCGCGTGGAGAACAGCTTTTACTGCCAACTAACCTACCACTTGACTTTTTGACAGTCAATTCCAACGACTCGAACACAGCCTTTAATCTAACCACCGTGTATACACTAGCGCTTTAGAGTCGGTTTTAAGTGATCAGTCATTTAAGTGCTAATGTAGATGTCAGCCGCTTGCTTCAAGTCACCCTCTATTCAAAGTGACCTGTAACCCCTACATAATGTTACCGCAAATTTTACCCATAAAACTGACTTTCTGTACCTGGCGATTCCCTAAATCGGTGAAACGCGTCGTACAGTAAAATATTTGTAGAAAAGTAATAAGTATTTTAAATAATCATGAGTACTAACATAAAAAACTTCTACGAAGCGAAGCCTACCATTGTCAAATTTATATGAAAGTTTCTTTACGGAAATTTATAGAAGGTAACGTAAAAAATATTTTAACACAACACGTATAACTATCATCGCCGATTTGGAGAATTAGTTTTCCATGAAGTAATGTGTTCATGAAAGTAACTGATAATTTAATATGCTTGCCATTAATAATAATAATATTTATTAGACATAAAACAAGATACAACTTGCATTAGTCTTCGTCATATTAATATACAGAATTACAATAGTTTTATTACAAATACAGAAAAAATTATAAATATTATTAAGTAGTACAAATACAGAAGATGTTAAATTACAAGAAAATCATATCATCCTTGTTGCTATCGATGAATTCCTCAATGGAGTAAAAGGCCTTTTTTATGAGCCAGGCATACACAACTCTTTTAAATTTTTCAAGACTGACAAGTTTGGCTTCGGCAGGTAAACTATTATACAGGTGTAGCTTAATTATGTGGAATGATTTACAAGTTTTTGATAGTCGGCAATAGGGAACATTAAGGATATCTCGGTTTCTTGTGAAATGGTTGTGCACATTTCCTCTTGTCTCCAAGGAGTTAAGATTTGCCTTTACGTCACAAAGATACTTCATTATATACATACAGTACAGGGTCAAAATGCCGAGCTTGGTGAAGAGTGGCTTACAGTGATCCCTGGGCTGGGCATAAGAAACTACTCTAACTGCCTTTTTTTGGATTTTAAATAGGCTTAAGGAGGATGAAGAATGGCCCCATTGCTCGATGCCATAGTTTATATGGCAGTGAAATAAGGCAAAATATGCTGGGGTAATGTATTCTTTTGGGATCAGTGCTTTAATTTTGCGTAGCATGTACACTGCCTTTGATAGTTTACCTAAAGTGGTTAATACATGAGGTTCCCAGCTTAATTTGTGGTCCAGTTCAAAGCCGAGCAGCTTGATAGTATCATTTGAGCATGCTGTATGACATAAGGAGAAAGCAAGTGATTGGGTTTTGTCATTGTTTAAAAATGCAACGGCGATGCTGGAAAACTTTCCACAGCATAATTAACAAGTAAATAATAGGCGGAAAAGTGGACGACATTGCATCTAACGAATTTCTTAAAAGGAACAATTGACTACGCAAACTTTATGTAGGGGTCACAGGTCACTTTAAGCGGAGGGTGACTTGAAGCTAGCGGCTGACATCTAAATTAACACTTAGATGACTGATCACTTAAAACCGAATCTAAAGCCCTAGTGTATACACGTCGTTGAGGTGGTTAGATTAAAGGCTGTGCTCGAGTCGTTGGAATTAACAGTCAAAAAGTCGAGTGGTAGATTAGTTGGCAGCAAAACGGTTCTCCACGCGGCGCTATTATCCAACTCACGGAGTTCAACTCACCAATCCAAATGCATTAATCAGAGTACTACGAAATTTCCTCGTGTGCAAACTTTAGTAATCATACAAAACTGCTTATGCCAGGCGAAACTTAGTGGAACTTGCTTAACATAGTGAAATAAATGCAGTAAGTTAGTAATTCCACAAGAAATTTACTGACGGCCTAGGTTTCGACTAATGCAGTCATCATCTGGTCCTGGTGATGACTTCATAAGTCGAAACCTAGGTCGTAAATAAATTTCTAGTGGAATTACTAAATTACAGCTTTCATTTCACTATCATACAAAACATTTGTGGGCAATTATATTATTCAATGCCCTAAGTGCGTGATGTCCAAATGAAATGCCTCGCATGACCATGACACATGATATCTTCATCTTCAATCATATTCTCCTGAGCCCCATCTCGATACCTGTGTTAATCACATTATACTAGATGGATAATGAATTACTGAATTTTCTTCCGAATGCTTTACGCTTTATTTCAGCGTAATTACTTATTTATAGACATGCTTTCGTTATTATCTAAATCCATGGCTTTCCTCGGTAGTGCTTTCCATTCCCTTTAACCAAACACTGAATTTCAATGAGGGATTATGCAATTTAAAAACAAACTTGATTATTACCATCTAGGAATTACAATGAAAAGGATAAAATCAACATGACATGATTTTCCGGCATGAGAGAAAATTGAAACTGCACCATGGCACTTGTAAAATTTTCTAGGGAATTCCACCGCGTTAAATTTGTGAACAAAATTTGTAAATATTTTTAAGAAAATTAAGTTCGATAGAACTCCTCCTTTCTATCGCAATTTTGAAGATCCTTCCGGCCAATCAGGAATCACCTGATTGTTGTACCCAAATACGGCTATCGTTGTTTACACTCAACGACATTTACTCACTCACCCTGATGACGATGGTCGAGTCGTCAGTTGAAACGTCGCACAGCGGGCCCAAACCCCACTTTAGACGGACAAAAGTCCAAACATTTTACAATCAACTCCAAAAAAGGCATGTGTATGTTTTTGAGATTGCTTAAATGACAGCTGATATCAAATTTGCAATATAATTGTATTTTATGATTTTTTTGCAATATTTATTATTTTTACAATTTTTGACAATACAATTATTTTTCAGTAAAATAATCTGAACGAATCAAATAAAAAATGCTCACGTAAATTGAGATGGTCGCCGAAAATGAATCTACTATAAAATTTACAAAATTATTTTTGTAATCACCTTTGCAAAATATTTTAATATTTCGCAGAAAAAAATGATACGATTTGCGCAGAAGTTTCACAGGGCTGAGATTTCAAAAATCTCAGCCCTGGTGTAACAAACATCACCACTTGTACCTAAGAGTGGACATAATACATAATACATATAGCATCCAAATTGGACCTATTATAAACTAGTAATAACTCCATAAACATATTATTTACGGTACTTGCATTTGCTTTCCATGATTGACATTGTTTATATTATAGTTTACCCGTTGCCATGCGGCCATAGCGGCCGGATGAATTTCCTATCCGCCTCTCGTGCATAATTACTTTTATATCGTACCAGTCCTTTTGCAACTCAATGGCAGTTGATTTCTTTTACAATCTCTAGCTCATACTTAAATGAATAATACATCTCAAAATTACGATACGATTCCGTCCGATTATATAAACTTTTTTTCTCTAAATAATTAAAACTTTTCATTGTGAAAAATCAATAAATTTTCATTCGTGATAATTAATTACTCCACGCGTATTTATTAAAAAAATAAATTTTAAAATCATATTCACACTCTACTTGCTTATTTCAATCGATTGAAAGTTTTAAAAATGAAATAGAGGAAACCAGTATGCTGTACTAATAGTTTCAAATCGACTGTCCAATTCGGCGTCTGCGTCCGTGGGACTAGTGCTCCGCTCTTCTCTCACTTTGACACTCATTTCCACGCGCAGGTGCATACTTACCAACCTGTTAAATACACCGTTACGTAGTTCAAACATCAGGTTACCCAACCTAATATATCAGAAACCCTAATTTAAACTTTCATTTTTGGACTCTTGTCCGCCTAAAGTGGGATTTTGCCCCACTGTGCGTCGGTGCTGTTTACACGTAATACCAGGTGGAATTCCAGAGAAAATTTTACAAGTATCATTCGCCGGGAAAGAATAAAATACTATTTTACACCATGAAGGCTGGTAAATAATTATCGGCTTGAGGGCACTGAACCGGGTCCGCAGAAAATGTTTACCTGCTCGGAGCTCACGGCGAACCTCCCGCGAGCGCTCACCCTCAATTCGAAGGTCCTCGGACTTGGACTCGAGGACGCTCTCTCGCCCTCGCTCGACCCTTCCCAGTGGGAGGGGGGGGGGGGGTGAACACCACAGCCAAACTCAAGCTTAGTTTATGACTTTTTAAAGTTAACAACAAATGAAGAAACAGAGCAACTCTTCATGCCGCATATGACGACCTGATGAATATAGTTTTTTAATCAAATCTGTGCGATAAATATAAACAAAGTTACTGTTTCTTTTGGGCCACGAGCCACTTGTTCACACTTCCTCAGCGTAAATTTCAATGTCGTCACACCGGACGCTACCCAACTGGTTAGTATAATACTTATGATTTCACTCGGCCCTATATTTTCATTCTCCACAGTCACCGCAGACACTCCCAACCGAAGATACCGTTGAAATCACTCCCATTTTAACTTCCACAACATCTCCACTTTTACTTACATTAGCTTATGTTCAATCATCTTTCTCAGAACCTACTTTCTTCCCAGATCCACTCAAGAGATAACAAAATGTCTTAAAAAAGTTAGAGCCTAATTATATTTTACCAGCGATGTAGAAACGCCATATTCGTAGAAATTGCAATTAATCCGCGAGACAGTGTGGAAAATATTAACGCAATTGGTGCTAATTTAAATACAATGTCCAATTAATGTCGTTTATGTGTCATCAATCCAAAGACTGGTTTGTCACAGATCTCCTTTCCATTGTATGTATTTTCAGAAAATTGGTTTATTCCTGCAATAATTACTGATTTTAACATAGGTACTTCACATTCTGCTTGATGTATTCCAGCTAAGACGTTAAGGTAGTTTGAGCGAGATAGTTCCCTAGTCATAATGGAGACCATATTCGAATTTCATTTTTGAATATCAGCGTCAGTAAGAAGTGCGAAGTAAATATTGTAATACTAATGGTGCAAATATATAGTTATACATGTGACAAAAATTAGCAGTAATCAAATAAATATATCGACTAAAGTATCTAACTTGACTCATTTTTTCACACCTTACGGCTAAAGAGCCTTCAAAACCATGTTAAAAACAGCAGGTCTTCTTTGCGATTCGAAAAATTCGGTAAAATTTAGTGCGGTGAGTAATAGATTAATTTTGAAAAATAGTTGAGAAAACATGCAAACTACACAGAGTTAGTTTTTGTTGAAATCTAGGTGTTATAAATTCCTATTTTTTCAATATTCTCCCAATGGAACGCGCAACCATAATCTATCCCATGCAAAATTGCTAGTATAACAGCTACAATGTCACTTATTCCATGCTGGATCAATAATTCCAATTAACAGAATATTCTTTACCCTATTTTCCTAATATTTTCCGTTTTGCTACCTTCATCGCTTAAACTTCACCTCTATCTATAGTTCTTACCGTTCTTACATTCAAGAGAATGTATCCAACTATTCTTCAAATGGAATATATTCTTCACTCAAGACTACTGCTATTAGCACCTTGACAATTGACTATCTTCAGGTGTTGTGGTAATGATATTCTCAGTTAACATGTATGATTTACTTACACATTGCATTAACGTTTCAGGGGTGATCTTAGGAAAGAAATTTTGTTGAATTTTGGCAACATATTTGTAAGGCTGAATCAAAGATGAGTAACACCGCTCCAGTGATGACAAAGTATGACTTGGATGGCAGAAAGATTGTTCGTATCTACGAGTTTGATAAAAAAAGAGGCCGAGCATCTAGAGGTCTACGTCTCGAGAACCATGGAGAACAACTGAAGGAAACATTGATGAAACATGGATTTGAAGTTGAGCACCACTTAAATTTGGAAGAAGATGAAATCAAGGAAGATTTGAGAAAAGGTAAATATTTCCATTTACCCTGCATATGCTAAATTAAATTTCTTAAAAGTTTGGCAGGACAACATTGTACTTGCTTTTCCCCTGGAGAAACACAATAAGGATTATGTTTCAATCCCTCACTCCATCATCTAATCATTAAAACGGAGAGATTAATGCATGCAATAGCTTCCTTGAAAATGCGCGCAGAGAATTTTGAACACAAAAATAAATACAGTTTTTACAAATCAAATGCTCGAAAATAAATGAAAAGGACAACCACACAAAGTCTTTGGCCGTTACGGTGGTCATGCCGTCATCGTCGGCAGTAGAAGACTAAACAGTGATCTATTGACATATGCTATTGTCACTTGTATGTACTATGTACACCTTAGGAGGGGGGAAGGGTGGAAAAAAAGAGAGGAATGGAAATGGTGTGAATAGAGACCATCTATTATCATGATAATAGAGAGCCTCTAGGTGTGGAGCGAGAGGTGGCTAATAGACAATGGGACAGCTTTAGCCCGGGAGTTCAAACGCTCTCGTCACCCATATGCATTAGGGTGGTCACAAGAAATCAATGTTCGATTTTTTCCGGGGGACCCCCCTTTAAGTTGCCAATTGGCTAAAAAATGAGATTGGCAAAGTTTCAGCTCAACTTGACAACGTTAACCCGTGCCTCATTGAGGTAGAATTTTGGAAAAAATGTGAATTTTAGCAAAAAAATCACAGTTTTTCCTCTATAAAATTAAAACTATTCGTCATAGAAACCTGATTCTTGAATCATTTCATAGGAAATTCGGTTGTCTTAAAGTTCTGTAATATATCTTATTTTGCTAAAACTGATAGATATAGCGGTATTTAGCATTTTTCAGGTCAGGCCGTGGTCCATATCCTCAAAGGTGACGGAACATGCCAAAGCCTAAAAACACTTCAACATTCAATTAATCACAACTGCTTTCTCCGGGATTTGCTTTCTTTTTTATCATTTTATACCTTATAAAGGACTTAGTTATGGGTGTTTAAAAAAAAATATGTCGCAAAATCCACATTGGAAATGAACGAATTATGGCCAAAGAAGAGCAAATAATGTTTAAAAGTGAGAACAAATAATGCTCAAATGTATTTTATTCGAAGCTATGATAATTATTTGCAATTATTGGATGGAAGTAGTACAGGTAATGGCTTAGATATACCTAGTGGCTTTTGAAGAGTCTGTAAATATTTGCCTGCATTCAGATACAATTTGTGACAGAAACTGCTGTTGTTCTTCGTCTTTCGTCAAACAGGATTTTAAGTCTCGTATTAATTTTAACCCCCTTTCAGCGGTATCATTAACAACTTTTTAAACCATTCACAATTTTATATGCTTTTAATTAATGCAGGCTTTCACACCATCCCTTGGGATAAGTATTTAAAAATTCTGAATTGATTTCAAATTTTTTAAAATAATTTAGAGTTCAAGGAGAAACAAAAAATCTACTTCTTTGTCCAATTGCATATCAACGCCTCCCATACAGCCAGTACGTCCATTTCCTCTTTGGAGTAACAAAAACTGCTTGTCTTCGTCAGTGGTGTTTTCAAGTGCACCCTGATGAGCAACGTCAAATAGGTCGTCAATATTTAACTTGAAAGCTTCTACTTTTCGATTTTGAGCGGCGCTTGTAGATCTGGTAGCATTTCCTTTGCAGTTTTCTCCACTCTTCATAAAGTTGTTAAAACTTAGCCATACAATCATTCAAGTGTCTGGTTGATATCTTAGCTTTCTCCCAAAAAAAGTAGCTCCTCCTAAATACCGCTATATCTATCAGTTTTAGCAAAATAAGATGTCTTACAGAACTTCAAAACAACCAAATTTCCTATGAAATGACCCAGGATTCAGGTTTCTATGACGAATAGTTTTCATTTTATAGAGGAAAAACTGTGATTTTTGCTAAAATTCTCATTTTTTCCAAACCTCAATGAGGCACGGGTTAACGTTGTCAAGTTGAGCTGAAACTTTGCCAATCTCATTTTTTATCCAATTGACAACTTTTAGGGGGGTTCCCTAGGAGATATGGTGAAAAAAATAATTTCCCATGTACATACCTTGTGACCACCCTAATATGCATGCAAGGATTTCCTAATGGCGGAGATAAATGTCCCCCTTGGTGATTTAAATCATCGAATACTTTGGAAATTTTTGGGGTCGGGCACGACCCTCTCGTCACTTCATAACCCAAAAAAGAGACAATGCCGGCAGAATCGGGCTTTATGAAAATAAAGTGTCATGTTGGCCTTGAATATCCTCTCAAAAACAAATTAAAATGATCTGAATGTTCCGAGAACGATTGGGAAAATATTATCAAGTTATCAACGTACGAGGTAACAAAATGTCGAATTCCGTTACCCAGAACACCGTCAATACACCTAATCAATGTCGCACAGCTATTCCGCAATCTAAAAGGTACACGACTAAATGCGCGCGAACGTTGTTGATAAATAAAATCGGTGTATTTTCTATCTTCCTCGTGCAATGGCATTAGCCAATATGAGGTGGTAAAGTCCAATAAGGTAAAATCTTTATCACCTGCGACCCACGGATTATTTCCTCAATGCGCGGTGGCATATCTGTCTAGGGTATAGTTACTTGGTTTAACTGTCTCGCATTTAATTCCAATGTAACCTGCCCATATTTCTTCTTTATCGCTTTTAAAATTACTAAACAAACCAGAGGACTTTTGAATATTCTCATATTGCAACATTTGCTTAATTTTTTGATCCACTTTTTCTATCAACACATAAGAAATTGGATAAACTACCTGTAAAAATGAAGTATCACTGGTTAACTTAATCCGATGCACATAGTTTTTAACAGTCTTAGGAGTAGTACTGAATAAATTGTTATAATTATTTATTAAAGCCCTTAAATGACCCTGCTCTTTTGGTAATAGCATGGAGGTTCCCCCTATTGCTTCCCCTATTTCAAAGTCCCTATCATTAATATTAATTAACTTTGATTAACTATCCAATAACCTAAAACGAAAATCCCTAAAAACAACTCTATTTCCTCTTCTAACGGAAACTCCTGCGATTTCACCGTAATATTATTCCTCTCGAAATTGATATTAACTCCATTCCTGAAAAGATCTACTTCTAATATCAATGACATAACTAGATCTTTGATTACGACCACTACAGCTTCAACTTCAGTTCCTCCCAATACTAGAGTTAACACCACCTGCTTATTGATATTTTTATTATCTACCATGTTCACATACATAGCGGGGAATTTTGCTTTCATTTGGTGATATAAACATTTCTTCTGATATAGCATCTATTTCGCTTTCCGTATCTAAATACATATGCTTTGACTTTGTTGAAGATGGAAAAATGACTTATTTTCACTTACTTTTAATGTTCACAAAATATATAACGTCTTTTGTTTGTCTTTTGTTTTCTGGTTCCCGCGAAATAAAATAATATCTTCTGCCCCTTTGTTTTTTAATCGCTTAACGAAGAAGCGCGAGCATGTGCGTTTTGTAAAAAGCAGTCACACGTGTGCCATTAAAGAGTTCACATTCTCAGTAATCGCCAAGTGTATTCATTAATAAGTGAAACCCAAACTTATACAATAGACTTGAGTTCCACTTACACTAACTACGATTTCAGGGCTCGTTCGCGTTGTCACATTGACATATTCTACCTTCTCCTTCACCAACGCGCCCAACATACATCTACATCTACGAAGTACCGTTCAAGCCACCACTAGGATGTGTTGCACGGGGTGATTCCACACCAGGCATGCAGCACTCGTCCCAGCACAAATCAGAACCTCGCACGCTCCTTCGGCCGCTAGGCGCAGGCCAAAACGCAGTCAGGAGAACAGTTCGCAGTCAAAACAGAAACTGGGAGAGTGATACGTAAATGAACATGCAAACATGCAGAACAATGCTATAGACACATCCAGTGGTTAATTTTAACATACTTAATACTCCCTCCATGGTGTCGATAGGAATTGTGATCATGCGCTCGTGTGCGTTCGGAGCACGGGAGACTACGCCAAACTTTCCGGGTTTAAAGAGTTCAAATTCGGCAGACATTCTTGAGGTACGACCCTGCGTTGAACTCCATATCGCCCTCCAGAAAAATTATTTCTTTGGACTTCACTCTGCCTGCCTCCAACAATTTCAATAATCCGGGAACCATTCCCCTTGTTTCTTTCATTCCTAATCTACTCCGCCCAAGGAGGTTAAAATGAAATGGAGGAGGCATGACCGTGAACGCTCATGGGCGAAAGTGAAGCAAGAATAGGGATACTTGGGAAGGATTTTGTGCCGAGTAGGAGTTTCCAAACCAGTCACAAAACATCGCCTTGCCTGTGGTTTTAAACTTATATTTGACGAAAATCGAATGCGACCGCCGGACACGTAAGCCAGAAGAAGGTTTAAACTGTGCCGACTGCAATGGCGGAATTGGCTTCAAGAATCAAGTGGTATGTCGCCTCCATTTCTTTTTTAACCTCCTTGACTCCGCCCACGTTGACTCATGTGTCCTCTCGTACGGCCAAAATAACGTTACTATTTTTTCATCAATAACTTGATGGTTTGGTTATAAATTCTGGATACATGAATATACATATGGATCCTAAACTTGCACCCAGTGGGTGTTGGCAAACATTCCGCATGCACCGAAAAATCAGGACCAAGCAGATTATAGCGCCGCCACTCTAGGGAAGGTGGTTATAATATGAAATGGCGGTGATTCAAATGGAGATACTGGAAATAAATGTACTGGAATTAGCCTCCCAGTTAAACCGGCAATATTTGACACACACAAGCGGAACCATACCGATTGCAGCACGACCTATCTTTTGCGGAAAGTTAGGCAACACTACTGCCCGTACAGTGGTGCCTAGATTTAGATCCATATGCATATACATGTCTGTGTATATAATGGATAATAGCTAATAAAAAAATAAATTATATAATTTTGCGTAAAAGTTGGGTCACATATGAGCCCGTTCTCTATCTTCTGCAACGAATACAACTTTAAATTGTTCTAATCAATCATTTTTAAATATCCTGACGTAACTTATGATCTAAATTGCTTATGAACATCTAAATCCCAAAACACTCATGGGAAACGTTTGCTTTAATTCATATAACGTTTAAGGAAATGGAGATAACTTTCTCGCTCATGGTTCATTCATAGCATTTCACTGTAACATTTGGAGAGCTAATTTCACGTTATACTCTGGCTGTACATACAAACGCGCGATGTACTCCCTCATTTCTCTTATAAACATAATTGGATGCTTCCAAGGGTTAATGAAAAAGTCAGTATGTCTAATTGCTGATATATACCAAAAAGGTTACAAACCCATCTAAATGCTGAAATTAATTTTTCATTTCCCCCGTTACGTCTGCGAAGTGTTCAAGTAACTCCCTCTTCACTGCCCCTAGTTAACGATAAAAGCCGTCTTCATTAATTTATTATTTCCGCTTCACCTGTTCTATACGATCGTTAAATACCCCGATACGTCTAACAGTAGACGGTAGAGCAGTAGATATGATGTCTCTTTCGCACCTTCGTTCCTCCTCCTGTTCCAGTTTTTCCTTATTATTAAATAATGCTGCCTCGGTTATGGTTACCCTTGCACTGATCCCTTCTTCATAAAAACTGTTTCTTCCGATCTTCTCAATTCTACGTTCCAACTTATCTTGGGACATAGCAAGTCGACTTATCAATTGACTCGTATTATCACGGACCCATTTTATTTCTGCTCTCATCTCCTTTAACACATCCGTCATAATGTAAAGGAGGGTGTAGCGATTTTTATTTATGAACAGATTTGCATGAAACTTTGGATGCGTGTATTTGACAGTGACATCTATTGATAAAAAGTTAAAATATTGCTTTATACTCATTTAGCTTTTTTGAAAATTCAATACTATTTTACACGTTTTCTTATGCCACATTTAAATTATTTCGTAATAATTCGATTACATACGTTGAGAATTTATTCTTAACGAAAATAAAAATACATTTAACATTATTATAATTGTGGCAATCAAATAACAAGTTGTCACGCTAAGTCCAACATCCAAAAAACATATATCAATGATGTTTCGTATGTCTTTCGAATTCCGAGGTGAAAGCTCTAGTCATTCATTTCATTCGTTAAAGTATTCCACCAGCTGATTGGTTGGTTCTTGGACAGTCCCCATCCTGCATGCCACTTCTGACACATTGCCTCGCTTTCCCTCCCAAGGGTGTCCCGCCATTACATCCCTCTTAAATCCCTCATATCTTCTACCTCCTCTTATTTCAACCAGAATTCCTATCCTCTTCCTTCCTCTTCAACGCTTCCCCAGGGTTCTCCCCATCAACACCATCTTTAACATGCCCTCCCCTCTAATACCTCCTCCATCCATCTATTCTGCCTTCTCCAAACCTCCGCTACCAGCTTCCTCTCATCTCTAACCATATCCAATACCTATTCGTTCGTTTTTCTCGCCACTCAGCTCACCCTTTTCATACTTCTTCAAACCCACATCTTAAACGCCTCAAGTCTACGCACATCCTCTCTTCGGAATGACCAAGTTTCCGACCCATACAGCGCCACGCTTCATATTAGAGTTTTCATCAGCCTTTTCTTTACGTGTTCTCAGACCCCCCTCATCAATTCCCTTCTCTTTGAGAATTATTCTTAAGCCAGGGCAATTCTGCACCTGATGCCCCTACAACTGAAACCATTCTCCTCCAAAATACTACCCAGATACGTAAACTGCTCGACCTGCTCTAGCTTGCGCCCTACCACCCTTCTATTCAGCCCCGCCTTACTTCTAGAGACTCTCATCACTTTTGTTTTCTCTTGGTTTATACCATACCGTTCGAACTGCACCTCTAACGCATTCATCATGGACTGTAATCCCTTGGAAAACTGACAAATTTATGCTTGATCGTATGCAAATCTCACTGATTTTATCACCTCCCCTCCTACTTTAATTCCTACCTCCTCATCCCCCATGCCTTCTTACCATTTCTTCTGAATACACATTAACAAGCAACGGAGATAGCGGGCACCCCTGCCGCACTCCTTGTCCTATCATGGTCCATCCAGATTTTCCATCGGCTAATCTAACCTGCGCCGTCTGGTTCGTATAAAGGTTACGAATGAGACGCCTGTCCCTCCAATCGATCCCAATTTCTTCAACATTCCCATTAATTTCGTCCAGTCCACCCTATCAAACGCCTTCTCCAAATCTACGAAGCAAGTAGAAACATCCTACTCATACTCTATGTTTCTTTCTACTAGCATCCTCATCATTCCTATAGCATCTCGCGTTCCCGTCCCTCTCCTAAATTCGAACTGGTAGTAACCCAGGTATTCCTTCTTCTCTAGCCTTTTATTTATAATTTTCAAAACTACTTTGGCCACGTGGGATATTAAGCTTATTGACCTAGTCTCCGTACGTTTTTTTCCCTGCTCTCTCCACTCCCTCCGGTTGCTTTGGCTAGCGCAGATGGAAGCGAGGCGCGAAATAGAATATCACATTTTTCGTCCGTGGATGGAGCAGTGAGGACGAAGAACTTAAAGAACATTTGATTGAACTACTACTATGCTTATTTTATAAAACCAAAGTTCAACCAAATTGAAATTTGGATAAAATAATCCCCGCTCATCCCGAAATATTTTAACAGGCACTCCACAACAGTAATACAGTAAAAATAAAAGGGATGATCCAAAATCCACTTTTGCCACCCCTTCTGTTAATGGAACTCGTTAATTTCTTAGTGCAGTGAGACACCAGAATACCCTTTGACATAGGAATTACTAGGGCGAAAAGAACATGAAAAAAAGGAATTTTTTGGCTCACGGTAGGTACTCTGATTAGACGCAGAATGTTAGCTGGAGTGGGAATCAGGAACTGGCTTCTGACACAGGGTCATGGTCTTTGTTCCACAGTCAGGGTAACCGTTGTACTGAGATTCTCCTATAGCTAACGGCCATATAAACGACAGCTGATCTAGCGAAAAAGCGCGGTCAAAGGTTGCGGCCGAAACCACTGGCAAGAAGTGGCTGGCGAGAAAAAGTGGCCGGAAGCGCGAATGCGCCTCGGGACTGTCCTTCGACTAGGTCCGCTTTGACTAGACCCGAAAACCAAGTCTCTCCAAGCCACAGACTCCTCGGAAGCCTTCACCGAGACACTAAGATAGCATACAACTCGCTTAAGCCCTTTCCCTCTACCCATTCCTTTTCCATATGCCCTCTCTTTTTCGTGGCTGGCGTCCGAACCCACCCTGCCACACGCCTCACCAGGGTAAAATGCAGATTTAAATGAGCGTTTATCGCAATACTTGTCACGAATCAATTTTTAGTAATTGGGAAATTTGGGATAGCTAAAGGAGCGCGACTAATTCCTGAAGACAAAATAAATCTGGATACGGCTATAGGTAAGTATCTAACGCCTAGTATGAGATTGTGGCAAACTTTTAGGATTTATAATGAAGGTTTGATAATATCTGATTAGGGAGAATTAACGATGGCAGATCGTATTAATTTCGGGTTTCATCACGATATAATATTTAGCAACATATTACAAAAACCTGACCTTCGTAGGTATTCTAGTTTATGATGACAACACATTTTATTTACAGTCGCGGAAGGTAGCGAGGAATTGGCGCTGTTCTGGGCATTCATATTCTCAAACTATGACTCTGAATATATACCGTGCTACAAGGGAGCGGTCGGCCTAAAGGAACTATGGAAACCATTCACAGTAGATAGGTGCCAAATATTATTCGGAAAACCGAAGCTGTTCTTCATTCAGGTATGTGCATAGTACCCATATAGACAACTGAGTGGACTAAGTTTCATTTCAAAGTTTTGAATTTGAAGGGGCAACGAAAATATCATCTCAATCATGGTGTTGGTTACAATGCTGAACTGGAACTGGGTTTAAAAATCCTTTTGAGGGAAGAATTCCAAGGTTATTATGCCTCCATCAAAATTCACTTTACAAGAGTGAAGGTTAAAATTTTAATTTTTAATACTTTAACACTTAATATTTTTAGCTTTAAAACTTAGGAAATAAACCCAAAAGAACTTTAGAAAGAAGAGCGACAGTGTTTCTTAAGACAAAATGCAATAAGTGTAAAATAAATGTGCATTATTACGGTAACTGAAGTATCATTTTTAGCAAAAAACAGGCTTATGTATAATTTGAAGAAGTCATTCCAATGTTTAATATTTTTACTCTATCTTCCTCTTGTGGCTTAGATATAAATAAAAACAACTACAACTAATACGTTAGCTCACAATCCATTAATTGACTAAAATAATTTGCTACGATAAGCATGAGACCATTAGCAAATATTTCTGACACCTATGACTTTTTTTTGGGAGAATTACTTATTTTTCAGGCGTATTTCAGGCGGACATTGTGGAGCAAGATCCAAGATTCATGCCATTAATGAACATTGTAAACCCAGAGCCAGTCAATGACGGAATTATTCGAGCTTTACCAGTATCTTCGGATATCATGCTGGCACAATTTAGAAGGCACAGTAAGTATGCGATATTTTCATATTCTTTCTTCCGTTTACTAACTGATACTTATACTCATTACTACTGCTTGGCATTGCCTTTTTACTCATGCTCTCACAGCTCTAACTCTTTTGTTCTTGATTCAACTTCCGTGTAAAAATTGTATCAGGCATAATCCTTAACAAATATATTGTGGAAATGACTATGCTCACACTTACGGTATAAAGTAAAATAAATCATTAATAATGATATATCTTGATTCCGTGAAAACTAAGAACATTTTTAAAATAATATAATAACGATCATTTTGGGCGTGCCTAGTATGACGCCATCAAGTCATCGAAAGGGAAGCATCGAAGGGAAGGGAAGCTGTCATTGGTAGACACGCCAATAAATCAGCACAAAACATTAGGAATGAAGATCAAGCACAATCAAACTTAAGCAATAACATCTTCAAGTGCATGTTCATTTATGAAAGCAGGTAGGCACAAACCGGAAGAGGAATAAAATTCAACTACTTTCGGAGTATCTCGGAGGAGTTTGGGTAACGGTATTTAGAAGAGAATTGCGTTTGAGAAAGATTTTTTCCCTATCATAAGAGATAAGACGACGGGAAACTTGCTCAAGGATGATGAAAAAATATTTCTTCAATAAAGAAAGGACATTTCTCATATTTTGCATGGTAAAATGAAGAAACGTTGACATTAATAAAAGGGGATGAGAAGAGTCTGCAGGCGTTTGAGATGTGGGCGTGGAGGATGGAGAAATTGCGATGAACGGAAAGGAAGACAAACGAGTAAGTGCTTGATATGGGAGGTGAGGAGAAGAAACTTCTGCATGATGTTAGGAGGAGGCTGAGTTGGCGATTGAAACAGATGATGAGGGATGATGGGATGCTTGCAAAGTGATGGATGAGAGGAAGTTCGGTAAGTGGGGAAGAGAAAGAAATAGAATAGGCTAAACTGACAAGATTACGAGAATGACGATAAAAACGAGAAGTAAGGTGAATGTCGAATTGGAAAAAAGAAATTGTATTAAGATATCTCTTATTTTTTTCCATTTCGGCAGAGATTATAAAATAATTGGAAGAGGTAATCTTGTACCTACATTCAAAACAACCATGTTATGCGTACATATTAACCTCATTTGAAAATAAATTTCATATTTGGACCACGTTTCGTAGTTTACTTTTAAGCTATACAGTCAGGTGCTTTCATTTTTGTTCCTATTTGGGCATTAGCATATGATAAGTATTGGTATACATTAAAGCATACTATTTTTTCCATTATGAATAAAGTAATTGCAAATATATCTATACATGTACATCGGTATAATTGGTCAATTCCGTAAGGAAAAATCAATTCCCCCCTTTCCATTATGTACTGGGACGAAATTGTTTCCTCCAGTATAAAAGTTCTTACCTGCCTGTTTAAGCAGTATAACAAGCCTAAATTCTTCGTCAAAAAGTCCATTTACTCAAAAAACGAGAAATATTCAGCAAATAAAGAAGTTAATCGCCACATTGAACGGAAACAAAATATTCCTTATTAATTATGGGAAGTTAATTCATAAAAAATGGAATGGAATATTCAATTTAAATGGAATTACGACTTAGGGAAGTATACACTTAATGAAAATGCAAACGGTAATTCGCTAAATTGCAAAAGAATACCTAAATAAATAAATGAAGTTTAGGTAGGAAAGGCGATTTGAGCCGACTGCGGGTCCTTGATGGGGAAACAGCACTGTTTGCACGGCAGAACGCACAGTTATGTTATGACATTCTATTTGCTAATTATTCTTCAAATAATTCCTTCATGCATTAATTCTTGAGAAAATACTGAATTCAAAGGTGAAGCATCATCGCACGAACACCACGTTACTATGTACTTCTCCGTGAAAATGATAATTTTAAAGCAAATTCATTCTTTCTTCCAATATGATGAGAGTCAACTTCACATTTTAAACGTTTTCTTCACTGCTCCATGATTTAAGAGATGAAATGCGATAACACGATTTTCCTAACTACTATTATTCTACCGAGGTAATAAAAACCCCAGACCCCTCAAAACGCCTTTCCTGTACAAGTATATCATATCGCGTTAAGGGTACCTTAAAGCTTAAAAAGCGTTTTCTCTCTTTCAGAAAGAGACAAAAATTTTTCCATTGGCCGCTTCATCAGCGAGGAGTTGAGCAGACCTGAAACTCGAAATATGAACCAAATAATGACCTCAATTCTTGGAAGAAGATGGAGCAATGCACCTAAATTCAGCTCCACTTTCTGCAAGCAGCTGTACCTGTAAGCAGGTTTTCCGGGCTGGAATTTTTTCCAAACTCATTCGATTGGTTTTAATAAAATACTGAAAAAGCAAAACAATATTCAAAGGGGTTGTTTAGATCTAATAATTATAATTTTTTACTCTTATGAAAAAAGCATTTAATTCGAGGCAGGGAGTAAATGTTTTGCCTTTTTTAATTACTTGCACGCAACATACCCCTTTCCATACACCCTTGAGGTGGCTTGCAGGGTATTTTGTAGATGTAGAAGATATAATGTTGGTATTTTCATTGTTCCAAGGCTAAAAGCATGCAATTTTTAATCCTAACTTAAGATTTCCCTGTAAGCTACGTTTTTTTTTCTTTACAAAGTTGAATTTATAGAAACTCTGCGATATAGCACGCCCCTCGGCCCCCACGATTGATCCTCTATTTAGACGACTTTTCAGTGAAAGAATAGTCACCGTGAAAATCATTATTGCAAATATTCTCTGAAAACTGAACAAAAATCTTGATTTAGAGAAACATCGAGAATCCTATAGCATTACATTTTCCCGTTCTCGATACAAGATGGTAATTAAGCATGTGGAACACCCTAATGTTAGGTCCTGCTGCGTGAAAAACTCATTGAAAGGAAATTCCATGAATGCACTCCTTCGAAGTTACTTCACTTCCAATACACGCAACCATTTGGTGTTGTGCCTAGTTAACGATTTGCCGCTGAAATACAAGACGTATGTTTCGGAGGATGTTGATTCGCATCTACGGCATGTGTAAAGATAGTATGCATTCTTAAACTTGAGGAGGGTGCCATTTACATTCAGCGGAATGCTACAACCAATGTATATGTAATAGGTTCATGAAATATGGTTATGTGAATTTATTATGTCCAAAAAATTAAATGATATAAAAGAGAAAAAATATGGAAAACTAATCATTCATTCGTTTTCAATCATCTTTTCGAATTTAGTTATTCTGAAGAGTAAAGAGTATATATGCTAATTACTCTGAAATCGTTGAAATACACCATTCTATTCAAACCCACCTCTCTTTCCTCCCTGTAGTTTTATCTTTCGTGGGTTATTTTTGCACAGATTTCACTTTAATCAGCAGTTGATCCCGCCTTAAGCATACAAATATCAATTGTTACAAGTATCAAAACAGCCACTCAACTCCATTCTATATTTTACTCTTTCAGGCCTCCAAAGACTGTTTCTCCGTCTGATTCTGTTCCAGAGACTCTGCCTGATTCTGTTCCAGAAACTGCGTCTGATTCTGTTCCTGAAACTCCGTCTGATTCTGTTCTAGAAACTCCATCTGATTCTGTTCCAGAAAGCTCCGTTGATACGTCACTGAAGCAATACAACACCTGCGGAAAGCGGAAGGCTTATTCTTTCGTTTTCAAAACATTTAAAAACGTCTATGAGCTGCCGGGAGCTGTTGCAGATAAGAAAGCAATTGAAGACGCAATGAAAGCAAGGGGTTTTATTTATGAGGACTGCAACAAAGATTGGAACCTGACAGCCAAGTCATTCATTGAAAAACTTGAAGAAAGTAAGTAGATCACCATAGTTCTTAATTCAATAGAGTTCCACTTTCGTTCCAATCACAATTTAAGCTCCGATATTTCGGTTGCCGCTAACATCATATAGCTAACAGGAAGGAAGAAAACGATCTGGTGATGAGACAGGGGACAAGAGGTAGGGTGAGCTAGGAGGAGAAGGAGGAGGAGAGAGGGGTGCGGCTGGGAGAAGAGGAGAAGGGATGGGAGGGGGTCAGTGAGCTCTATTTAAGCCGGTTTTGCATGCACCAATAGTGACTGGAATAAATACAGAGCGAGACAATTATCACTCTACACACATCTCGCGTATTCACATTCCCATCTTACTCACTTTATCAGCACTCTTTCCACCTTTATTCCCATCTTCATCTATTCCATACTTCACCTAACTTGTACTCCTAATAAGTGTTAAAAAGCAGAGGGTTCTGCCACCTCACTCCCAGTCTTCCCGTTGCCCAGCCAGGTTCTCCATCGGCTGGAGAAAAGCAATGAAAAAGGGGCTGCAATATAGTGGTGAGCACTTATAATACCATATTGTAGCCTAACATCAGATAATTACTTTGACAAACGCAGAGAAAGTTCAGTATTTGTAGCAGTATAGCAATTGCATAATATGGCTTCACTTGAAGTAATTCATAATCTAAATACTTTTAAAATATGCAAACAATAAAATTAGCACAAGTACATACGAAAGCTATTCAACTAATTGAATTTTAGCTAACAATCAAATATTTTATGAAATGAGTTGAGCTAAATCATGAAATCAATAGTATACTTTATAGAACTTACAACAGATGTTTTTGTAAATAAATACACATTTCCAGAATCGATGAGCTACATAGATATTACAGAATTAAGGAATTACAAGAGTAATATTTTTACAGGAAGAATCAAGGAAACTGGTAATCCGTTGAATAATAGGCATGTTTTTTAGATTTCCTCCCATCCAAGATGTGAGGGATTATTTTCTGCACTATTTTTCAGAAAATACACTTGCTTTTTCAATGTGATTTTGACCTCTTATTTTTTCAGTTGCCGAAAATAAGGAGAACGCCGATTTTGTGATGATTTTCGTCTCCACACACGGCACATCTGATCATAAGCTCTATGCCTATGATGGCACGATCAACATGCATGACCTCTGGACGGCATTCACAAAAAACGACGGATACAAGGGAAAACCGAAAGTTTTCATCGTCGACGTAAGTACCAATAACTAAATGGGTCGTGTGCGTCCCAATGTAGTATTTTTAATTTAATATAATTGAAGACACACATCCAAGGAGTGGGTTAAAAAAAC
This sequence comes from Pyrrhosoma nymphula, assembly GCA_963573305.1. Taxonomy (NCBI): domain Eukaryota; kingdom Metazoa; phylum Arthropoda; class Insecta; order Odonata; family Coenagrionidae; genus Pyrrhosoma; species Pyrrhosoma nymphula. The sequence continues at coordinate 59,705,867 of OY754339.1, read as the reverse complement.
AAAAGCTGGTTTTGGTCAACGTTGACTTCCTTTGTTTTGCGCGCCGCGAAGCGACGCGCGGGCATGCGGAACACTTGCCCGTTTTTGACCTTACTTTTCAAAATTTATGCCTAGGAAACATTTTGAGAGGCTTGGGATGAGCTGTAGATAAAAAGTAGGAGGACAGCTGATAAATTTGATTATCTACGACCAGGCATTGGTTCGTTGATCGTCGAAATGATTCCAGGCTTTGGTTGATGCATTATAAAATCAGCTTAAAACGTAAAACATACGAAAATATATACGTAAAATAGACGTACGAAGATTTATAATAAGAAATAAAGGTAATGAGACTTTCCAGGGCAAATAAATCGAGGAATGTCAGGAGGGCGCCATCTGGAATAATTATATTATTTCAGTTGTACGTTGGAAGAATAAGTATGGTTATAGTAGCAAACATATTAGAAGGAGAATAGAGCAATAAAAAGGTATTTCGCAATAGGGGAGAGCTGAGGACTGGAGCCTTGGTTAAGGATATGATGTGAGGGGCAGAAACGTGGACTCGGTGGGAAGGAAGACGAGAATGGGCTGCAAGGCGTTCGAGATGCGAATGTGGAGGTAAATAGGGAAAGCACGGAGGACGAAAAAGAAGACTACCGAAGACGTTCTCGGTATCGTGGGTGAGGATAGGAAACCTCTGCGGGAGACTAGGAAGAGGCAGATTGGGTGGAAGGCTAATGAGAGGTGATGGAATTCTAGGGCCGTGATTGAAGGAAGGATGTTGGTTTAGTTGGGAAGAGGAAGGAAGAGAATATATAAATATTTCACGGGTATTCCACAAGGTGATAGGCTTCATATCTACTGACGTTTCAACGAACGATTTGTTGGTCATCACTAGGGCTACTGAATGCCGCACGAGTCAAATTTGACCGTTATTTATACCCTAAAATCAGGATCAGGTGTCTCCTGATTTTTTTGTCTGATTGACCGTTGACTGATTCTCTTGTCTTCCTTTGCATTGTATTGCGATTGACGGCAGGATGACAGGCACTACTTAATTGAAAACCAGCGTCTCGATTCAAATTTATTTTTTCTAGGTGGATATCAATGGCCTCTTTGATTTAATGGTCCCAATAGCCATGCGTGCGGCAAAGTATTTTTGCATCTTCCCGTTGTATGGACGGGTCTCCGCTGATGCTATGTTCCGCTACTGCCAACTTCTGTGGTTGCGCCAATCTGAAGTGCCTTCGATGCTCCTTCAGCCTGGTCTCAATCGTTCGGCCTGTCTCTCCCACATAGTCTGTACCGCATTCACAGGGAATTTGATAAACCTCTGGCGTCTTCAGGCTGATGGGATCTTAAGCCTTCACAAATTTATCCCTTAATTTAGGTGGTGGTAGGTGAATTGTTTTAATAATATAGCTCTGGAGAATACGGTGAATCCTTCGCGATGTGGTGGAGATATAAGGGAGGAAAGCTTTAGCCAACGGTTTTTCAGACGGCTCTTATGTCGCAAAGGAACTTTTAAGGATCTTTAAAATTTGTTGTTTTCCATAGTCATTCTGTAAAAATGTATTTTTTTATTTCATTTTATTTTTTCATAAATCGCGTAAAAATGTAAGGGAAGACGAGAGGATCAGTCAACGGTCGATCAGACAAACGAACCAATCATGAGACACCCGATACGGATTGTTGGATATAAATAACGGCCAAATTTGACTCGTGCAGCATTCAGAAATGATGATGACAAACGAGTCGTTCGTCGAAACGTCGGCAAATATGAAGCCTATTACCCGGTGAAATATCCGTGAAACATTTATGTATCAGATTCACCGGAAAAACTCTTATATCATTTAAAGAGAACATGCTTTATGAATGGTATGAAGGGGACGAAATGAGGTAGACCGTATACCCAGCTGAATAATGAAATAGTAAATGGAATTCAGGGCCTTCAGCTGTCAAAGATTTGTACAGGTGTTCCTACTTCCGTCTAAACCTACCATTACCGGTAGATCACATCTAATATTTGAAAATTAGGGACGGATTTCTAAGTGAACATAGTTTCTTTATTAATTAACTTTAATTGCATTGTTTGGAGTTAAATTTAAATAAAAATTCGAGCATATCGAGAGTCTAAACTATGAAAAATTGACTTTCTTGTAGACCTGATACTTTCACACTTCTTAGGGTACACGGGATAAGGTAAATGTGCTTTTTTGGAGATAGGTAGCAATCAGTAATTAAGAACAGTCGTTTGGAATAAAATTTTAAATTAATTGATTAAAGAACCTTCACATTATAATTTACATTACACTGATATGTTTCATCGTGGATTCCGCACATTCGTGTACTTCACGTGAGAGGGTGACTCCCTTCGAATTTTCAATGCTGTGAATCGTTGAATATTATCAAAATCCTCGGAATTCCGCGCGTTTTCTTAAAAACTGCCAAGAGTGAGCAGAATGCGTGCTGCAGAAATTGGATACTTTGAATCACTACTCGGAATTTTTTAAAAGAATATCTAATAATAATTGCATGGTATATCGTATTGGAATTAAATGTGATCGTACCAATTCAATAACATCAAAGCATAGTAATAAGCCTTTTTTGTTTCAGTATCTTCATAAATATAGAAAATGTATTTCAATATTTATGCAAAGTATCCTTTGAAGGGGGTAATTTTGCATCAAATTATCATTAATTGAGATTTTACTGTAAAAGAAAAGGTGATACAAAGATAACCTATGACGTCTCCAATTTATTTCCTTATACGTCCTTTTGCCTATGTCGCCATAATTTTATTCCTTGTACCTCCTCTGCCTATTTCTTTGTTGATGGTTTTTTCCGCTTCCTTCTCTCCTATGTTTTCCTAATCATTTCTTCTGTTGCCCACTGCTTCTCTTTCCTTATCGTTTTCACTGGTCCTACTGTATTATCTGCAGCATTTTCTTTGCCTGTTTCTATAAATGCGCATTTTTCTTCTACTGTTCCCATTTCCTTGGCTTCAACTATGCTCCTTTCCACTAGCTACTGGTATTTCCTCCTTTTCTTACCATTACCGGCTTCGGTGGCGGCGGGGTAAAGTCCTCGCATGCCAATCCGAAGGTCGTGGGTTCGAGTCCCGCCTGAGTAGGTTTCACCCGACTAGGGCATGGATGTTTGTGATTGTTCAAGTTTATTGTGAGAGAGGACCTAATGGTAATAAATACGCATGAGTAAATAAAGACGCGATTATTATTATTTTCTTCCATTTTAATGCTTTCAAGTTCCACCTCTCTATCCTCTTACTTGTACTAATTGTAAGCACTTTGAATCTAGCATCACATCATGACTAAATTATGAACTGAGTCCGCATCTGTCCCCGGAAAGCTGCGGGTTTTTGACTCTGTTCCAAAACCTCTGTATTACCATTATGTAATCAATTAAATACATATCTCCCTGTATCCGCCGGCATTTTACATGTGTACCTACGCCTGAGGTGATGCCAAAACCATGTGTTCCTAATCTAAAAAAACTCAAATATCCTCTCACCGTGCTCATTTCTTGTTCCTAGCTCATACTCTCTCACTTCATATCCACCCCTCCTTTATCCCACCACTACACTCCAGTCATCCATCACTATCAGGTTTTTCTTTCCCGGCACTTCTCTAATTATGTCTTCTAGTTGCTCGCACACCTCCTCCACCTCTTCCTTCCTGTATTTACTAACACCTGGACCAATAAGAAATTCATCGAGTCTGTTTTTATTTCAACCTCTAATATCCTGTCGCTTACCTGCTCAATGTTTACTACGCTCTTTCCCAATTTTTCAATTGGTACCATAGCTACCCCACGTTGAGTCTCATTGTAGACTATCTCTTCCACTGTAAATTACCCTGTAACTTTCTCTCCATTATCCACCGCTAGCCCTACATCTCACCTCGCACAGCCCCAAAGCATTCTCCATTTTCTTTGTTAGTTGTTGTAGCTTACCAACCCTCATCGTTGTCCTACTATTTTTATTCCTATTCCCATTTTTACCGCCGATTTCCTCTTCTCCTTCTTTTTCTTCGCCTTTTCTCTCGTAGCAATCTGACGGCGTTGTTGCGCAAGGATTTCATGTGATGACGACTGCGGAGACCTTGCCTCACCCGCTGCCGCGCACGACACGCTCCCTAGCGGGTGGAGTCTGGCAGTTGCCAGGATTCAATTCTCTTCGATTGACGTCCATGTTCAGGGTATTTGTAGCTAGGGGGGCTTTCCCATCACCGCTTTCCAATGTTTTTTTTAACGGGACACCACGAGAACTACCTTTCGTCTGGCTCCTACACTTCGACCTATCTGGCATGGGTGGCCCTATCAGGGGGCCTATTCTGAAAATTGTTTCTCCGGAGCTAAGCGCAACGGTTCTCTCCCTGAGTTTTCTTCCGATCCTATTCTGAAAATCGGTGGAGCTAACTCAAGCGGTGAATCGTGGTGGAGAAAAGTCAGCAGACGAAGTGAACTCGATATTCTCAGGAGTTACTTTGTAAAATTCCATATTGACAGAATCAAAAGAAACTTTGTAAATTTGACAATGGATTTTATTCAATACGACCGGTTTCATCGCATAAGCGACATCTTCAGGAGATCCTCACCTGAAGATGTCGCTTATGCGAAGAAACCGGTCGTGTTGAATAAAATCCATTGTAAAATTTACAAAGTTTGTTTTGATTCTGTCAGCAGACGAAGTGGTTCCGGCTAGCGAATGATCCGCAAATTACAACCTCTGTTCCATTTTTGTGATGTTTTTCCGGCTTGTACTTCCGGAAAAGATCAGACAGCCTTCATGAATACCAAATGTTTATAATATTGATGCATTATTGATAGAACGACTTTAAAATATAAACAAAGTACCTTTTTAGCAATATGCCGACTATTTGACTAGCTTTAGAAGCTCAATTGCGTCTATCCAGACATACTCTGCCGAGTTTAACGTGTTTGCAGTTGGGAAGCTGGGAATACGTAAGCTTAATGCATGCAATTACATGATTTTCCTTGTAGATTCTCATCGAGAACAAGATAAAAACAATAATTAAACACCTTGATAACGAACATTATTACCTGCATCAGTTGATTTTTTACTTAAGGATAAAATATTATAGTAATCTAGTAACGACAGTCATCTTCAACAGCTATTTCTGCAGAATGTGAACGGCGAATTGAAAATAATAAGATTTCCTCTTATGCTTTCCTTTATTTTCAATTTCTTGATGGTTAACTTATTTACACGTAAGGTAAAATGCTTTCTTTAAACCTGTAGCAGTAGTTATAATCAGTAGGTCAGCAATCGATCATGTATACGATCGTCGGTGCGATGCAGTGCATGATGATAAATGCAATAGATCGGCCATTCACTGATGATATCTTTGTTAGTGTTATATTTGCATTAAATTATCGAGTTAATTTCCAGAGCAAAGTTCTACGGACTACACCCAAAGACGAATACTTTGAAGTAACTTAAGGTTCTACGTTAGGCCGCTTGTACTCGACGAATCTGTATTACATATATTTTCACTTTTTCGTAGGAAACGTACTAGCTGCTTAGTTATTTATTTACATCATATAGTTTCAGGTCATGCGCATATGAGCAATCATTCTGCGAGTGCATGCGTATTATCACTTCAATATATATATGCAATTCCTACATGCAATTATACACACAGATTTTGTCATCGTTTGAACTTCCATAAACGTACCTTTCATTCTATCGTGTATTTTCCTTCTCTCCACGCAGCAATGCCATTTTTAAGATTAATACCTCGGACTACCGTTAAAATAATGTTATTATAATAGGTAAGCGCAATAATCGTACTCGACCACACATTAAAAGCTTGCTTTACTATAATCAAATAGCTGATCATTATAGTTGATAAAAATGGAATTTACGATCATAAACTTGCGGGTTAACTACATCAAAGTAAGAACATATGTGAAAAATTCACAACATATGTTGTATGACACAGGAAGTGCTCCTATGATCATTGCCTACAGTTTCATTAATTTAAAAACGATTCTGAACAGTCAGTATGACAGGGAAATTCAATGGAATAACCAAGTAAACATGCAAAACACGTTTTTATCGATGAATTTCTACGAATTGATCTCCGAAATACAAGTAAGGTTGCAAGATTGCCATCAAAATTATTTTTCCATTATGTTAACAGGGATGGGATTTATTGGTTAAAAATAAATCCTTTGGGTATCTTGATTATTCCTTCGTGGTAGACAATGGCATCACATCACTAAAAACTACCAATAAAGAGAAAATAATATCAACGGATTCATAAAAACATGCACACTTCTCGAAAAATCGACAAGACACTGCGGGAATACGCATTATTTCCACTGGAGAAAACTTTTAACGCGGCCTCGGCCTGCAATCCTTCGCGAGGCTCCTGTCAGAGACTATTTTAGCACCGGAAGACGCTCCGTGACGGTTACAGAATACGGATGGGAGAAAAGGAGCTAAATAGTCTCCTGGCTCTTGCGGCTAGCTCTTTCTCCGATATTCAGAATACCATCGGGAGAAAAGAGCTAAATTAGTCTCTTTTTAGCAGTTAGCTCCGGAGATACGATTTTCAGAATAGCCCCTCAGGAGCAATTGCAATTGCTCCGACCAGCCCAGCTTCAGTGGTCATTAGAATTCGCCAGCCCATACACCGAGTCAGGGTTACTGTAGTCCAAGGAAAGAGACGCTAGAAAAGGTTACTAAAAATTTGCATAATTGTTTTGCTTTCTTTGTCCATAGGAGAGAAGAAAGGGACAAATTAGTAGATATACACAGTGAAACAGATAGATTTAAGAGTTCTTCATCCTGCGTATCAATATCAATTTCAACTAGTACATATAACGAGGTACTTAAATCCACCAAAAATATAAACTTTCGTCCATTACCACTTTCAATTCCATATCTGTATCCTTCCTCTTCATGCCTTAGTACCCCCTGTCATATCCCCTTTAAGAGACCCACATGCTTTTATTCACCTACATTCCCCAATGAAAAAGTTGTATTCATTTACTACACAGAATCAATACCTATATTGTGTATTTTTTTGTGCATGTGAAACAGCTTTATAAACTTTATACAGGTGTATACATTGCATAAACCATACCCAATTCATGCACTTTTGAGTACATCTACATATATAAGGTAAAGTGGTATGAAATTTTATAAATGTGCATGAATACTTATACCTGCACAAAATTCACACGTCTGTAGGAAATATATAATGTTTCTATGCAGTTAATGCTTATATCCAGTTTTGTGTACAATGAGTAATTTTGTCTACAGTGTATGTATTTACATAAACTTCATTAATTGCACCTACGCCTACACCTAACTTTTATATATACCGACTTAATCATTAGATGCCAATTTAAACTGCACAATTTGTAGCTTCTCATTTCTTTTTCATTCATCATGTGAAATCTCCAAGTAGCTTTCACTCTCCATAGAAGCTATTTTTTTATTTATTTCACATTGTAGTAATATTTTCAGGCTTGCCGAGGTGTCACTGGGGAGGAGAAGGTGCTACGAAAGTATTTTCGCAAAGGAAATCCAGAACCTTTCATTGACGAGGGAGAACCTACGCCAATTAATGCTGGAGACCAGGCAATATGTGATGATTCACTGCAAAGACAACAAGAACCACCTAGTGATGGGTCGGATGAAGAAATCTGCTGTCAGCAAGAAGTGGAAGAAAAAGATGAGAAAGATGAAGGAGGAATCTCAAAGAATGCAGACTTATTCATTGGACTATCGACAGTTAACGGTAAGCGTGTCTCAGTAATTCAAGAGCGTTCAGTCCATTTTGGCACTGATGTCCCAGGTAAAGAACACTTGGATGCGTCTCTTTATCAGCATTTACGGAACTTTGAACGAGTATATTTATTTATTTTATTTTTCATATATTTATCTTTGGGAACACCACATCCGAATTGCTTACAATCTGTTTTGTTCTGCTGCTGTTAATGTCCAGACTTCACTGCCATATAAGAGCATGCTCCAAATATATGTTTTAACAAAGTGCTTGCTTAATTCCTGGTTTGTGTTACTAGCTATAAAAAAATCCTCTTCTGGTAGAATGACTTCTTTGCTCGGGCCATTCTGCTCACATTATCTTCCTTACTACTTTCATCGCTGGTGATCCTGTTCCCAAAAGAGCAAAGTTCTTCTACATAATCAAGTTCTTCATGCCTTTGTTCGACGGTGATTCTGGCTAATTAATTTCTTCCTCAAACCATAACCTTGGTAGTTTTAAGGCTTTCCCGGTGAATACTTGTGATGTTCATTCACCCTGAGGACGGTGGCAGACTACGCCGTCGAAACGTCGGTGCAACACACCAACATCACCCGGATGGAAACCCATGAAATCTACATTACATAGCCTTGTTTTTCTTAATATAAATCTGCAAGTTGTATTTCTTCAAAGTATTGTCCATACAGTTATGCAGCCTCGTCAGATGATCTTTCTTCTCAGCAAGAATTGCTGTCATCAGCAAAACGCAGTATGCTGATTTTTTTCTCCATGTAATTCTGCTGTATACATGTTTATAATTGTTCCTATATTTCGATTAAGGATTTTTCAATGTGTGCTTCGAAGATCATTGGCAAACGCGCATTCTTGTCATACTCTTTTCTTCACTTCTGCTTCATCTGCTTTTCCGCGGCATTTAATTACTCTCAGCTGTTTCTAAAGCAGCCTACATACTGCTCTTCTGTCATAAAATGGCACTCCTATGCTCTACAGTGAAGTCAGCATTCTATTCCAATCCACGTAGTAAAATGCTTTTCAAGGTAGATGAAACTGGATACTAATGGACTAGCCCATGTGAGGGATAGTCGATTTGAATGCTCTTCTCTTTGATAAGTCTCAGGGCTAAAATAGACTCTCTCATTTCCCTACTTTTCTGAAACCAAATTGCCCTTCATCCAAAAATTCTTCCATAGTTTGTCTGATCCTCTTGTTGATGTATCTCGTTCGAATATTCTTCGATTACACTTGCGTTTTATTTATAAATTTATTTTGAATTCTTCTTCGGAAAGCGTTTTACCTAGTGTTTTTGAAAATGCATAACATTCCCTGATCAGGTGAAAAGTTCTTGGTTTTCCTAGCGAAATAGGGAGGGACAACACTTTTTGTATTAAAGCAGTACGACGTGATTTTCAAAGAGCATCAAATATCCATACTGTTAAACTACATAGTAAAACGGAATCTAACTTTTCCTCAAACTGATGTAATATGTCTGAAATTTCATCTTCATATTCTTGGCCACAATGGAATACGTGGTCGTAAACTCGATTTGTTAGATTGAGTAACTTTTACACATTTAACGACCACTGAGGTAAACGAAAAGTAACGTTCAATCAATTACGATTTCGACATCGGCAAAGAACAGGGTATTTGTTTGTCTAATTTTGCTGACTATTTATCAGTGATAAAAGCTATTAATACGGGCATCGTAATACGCAGAACAGCATAAATCTGTTAAATGGCATTGGTATTACGATGCACACTAGATCGGTAGCTCGTGACAGCAATAAGCGATTGTTGGGTGTACGAAGCAGTAACGTCATTGATAATAATGGTATTTATTTATTCCTACAAGGTTGAAGACATTTTGAACTCGGGAAGTTGACAACGATTAAGATGACTTTTATTAAGCGTGTAAGCAAGTCCAAATAAAACTAAACAAATCCCAAAATATCGTGCAAAAAAATTTCGTTTAAAATAAGGTTCCAAAAAGCAGAATGTGTAAAATTTCGTCAATACATTTTTGTATAGAAATGTCGTGGAATTTTACCGACGTTTAAATCGCAACGTTTGCAAATTATTACTTTTAGATACCTACATCACGTATCAAAATAAACACTATTGCTCTTTAAAAATATTCGTGGAAAAACCCCTTCACGAAATTCCTATGTGAAATTCAATTCCAGGGTGGTATTTCAATTAATGCTGAGAAAATAAAATAACCACAAATCCAATGAGATATTATGCAGTTGATGTTCCACCACAATGATGTCTGGACAAATATTATTACATACTAAATTATCATAATATAAAGTTCATTTTAATAAATGTCATATTAATCAAACCGCCGGATTTGATTGAACGGAATGTTAACATATAATTGATTAAATGAAGAATAGGCCTTAAATGTCTCTAGACAACGTGAAATCTGATGGAATGAAGAGGTACATTTTTAAATGTCTTCTATTTCCCCCAACGTTCCTTTACCACAGTCTAAACAAATAGCTTACAATTTGCGAAAATCATATTTTTATATGAATGACTTAACCTAGAATTTAAATGTCGTATGGAGACCACTGAACTGAAAAGTTAAACACTCGTTCAGTTGGGATGGGAAATTCAATTGTGAACCCTTAAACTCCTTCCTCTTAGTGTGTTCACAATAGTGGAAATTACCTGTTGTTGACCCCCTGCCTATATAAATAACCAACCAACCAGCAATGATACCCTTTTATAGAGTGAATACACTCAATTGCATAAGTTTGTTAAAATGAAAAAAATACAATCTTTATTTGCTTAAGACGTCATAATTTTTATCATTGTCATTGTATTGCTTACTCAACTCATCCAAATCGTGAACCTCAGCAATCCATGTATTTTTATTCTACTGACAGGAAAACTTACACTCCAATGCCCTGAACAAGGATCACCATACATGCAAGACCTGTGCAGTAAATTGACTAAGCTAAAGGGAGAAAGAAGCTTATTCGATATAATGGTTTCAGCCAATAATGAGATTGCTCAAATATGGGGAGAGCTAGTTGAAGAAAAAACTAACAAACCAACTGCTAAAGGGGGAGAATTTAGCAAACCAGAATTTTGCACCCAAATGCCTACATTTACATCATCACTGCGAGCAGATATCTGCATTTCATGAGATACATTTACCTCTGACATGTTACTTTTGCCTACAACTTGTCTTCTTTGCTAATAGCACAATGTTCTCTTCTCTACTACAGTGTCATACACAAGTTATGACAAGAAGAGGTGTAAAGTTAATCCAACTTTTTAATTTTGAGGGCATTCGTGTATCATTGTGTTGCTTCTCATATTTAAGTAAAGCATTCTCTGGCCAAGTTATTGAAGACAGAAATGATAATTTTTTTAATTATGAAGTGGTGTATGTACTCAGAAGGGTATTGTAGATAAGTAATAAAATATTTTTTATGAGTAGCATTCTTTGTTTCCCCATCACACACTTGCTCACTTGTTTCATCGTATAATGTTGATTACCAACTGCTTTTTCCCATTTCAACTGTTTTATTTTTACTTATGGTTCACTCAGTAAATTGAGCCCGAAGTAAATGTAAAGTTTCTGTTTTTGGTATTCTGATAAATAAAAGCATGAGACTCTCTTACATGAGTTATTTTGTTTTTTTATGTTAACTGGAAAATCTGCCATTTAAAAAAAATTATCACAAATTGGAAAAGCTTATTCTGTATTTAAATGTATATATTTCAGTGCTATCCGTGAGAACTTATTTTAGTTTCAAGTATTCATTTATATTGTGATTGAGCACCTATTTCAACAATATTAGGTAATTGTGCCTTCTCATTGGTGATTACCTTCAGACTGGTTCACTCATTTTTGCATGTAACTCTTGCAGGAGACACCATAGATGATCAAAGCACAAAGGTTTAAAAAATGGTGAAAGTAACCTTATGAAATAAAATTTGGGCTATTAATAGACTGACACAAAAAATATTGAGATGCTTCAGCAGGCAAGCCACTTTTCCTTCCGGTATAAACTCTTCTACAGCAATTGAAGGTAAAACTGTGAAATCAAATTCAGCCAGACCACAGAAACTTGTGTGTGTTTATATAAATACACCTAAATAAATATATATATATATATATATATTGGTGAAGGATCACTCGAGTGATGATATATTAGGTGGCCAGGATATTGGCCGATGTGAAGGCAGAAAATAAAAAACGGCACATTTAAGCATAAAAATTCTAATATTTCGATGGCAGTGCCATCTTCCTCAAAGAGAAGAGACAGGGAGAATGGCAGGTTTTTTACGGAGGGGAAGCAGGGGAGCAGGGGAGGAAGGAGGGGATATGAGGGAGGCAGCAGGAAGGGTGGTGGAGGGAGTAGAAAGGGGAGGGGAGAGAAGAGAGTTGGGGGAGAGGTGGTCAATGTGATTTATTGAGCCCTAGCGGTGTAATGGTATTGAAAAGGTAATATATTTTCTTTAACGCACTATATACAGTCCTCGCGAGAGTTTATGGCCTTTAGATGCGCAGAACAGAGGGGGTGAAATGTGTGGGAGGGGTAAAGAAAAGGAACGGAGGGGAAAGTGAGCGATTACAATCAGAATGAACAACATAGGGTCTCAGCGTAAAAATGTAATTCCGAGCCGTATTGGACAATTCGTCTCGTCGCGGAGCATTGAGCAGGTAGCCGACCCTTCCCCGCCATACATCGTTCCGCGGCCGGAGCTGTGGAATAGATGGTCTTACGCGATGACTCACAGCTAGGCATTTCAATTACTTTAAACGCATTAAAATTAATTCAGCATTAATAAAATATAACAAATATAGTCTTGATTCTGCTGAAACGCTGATTGAGTAGACACCAAACTTCGCGAAATTCCGTTGTTTTTCAGTAACGTTGCTAAAAATTTCAGCCGCGTTAAATTATGTCATCGAGATTTAAGACGCAACATAAAATTACGAAATAACAGTGCATTCTAAATTCTTCTTTTTCTTAGCTTGTTGCTGGGCATGCAAATGGGTTAGCATGGGCAAATGGCAAAGATAGCTGTGGTTGGTAAGCCAAGTGAGGCGAGTATAAGTCAAGAGCTCGTAGGCGAATGGAAAATCAACGTAACGGCATGGTCTTTCTTGTCAAATCACTTAGAAAATCGCAAGAAATATGAATGTTATATTTGTTATTGTATAATATTGTAGGAAAAATTTAGTATTTGTTGCAACTGTAAGTCCACTTCCGAGTCATCGGCCTAAATTCCCAGGCCGTGATCTCCTGGCGCGCTCAGGTACAAAGGGACGACGACCACTCCATAACCCACTGCGGCGAATAGCTGGGGGCATTCAATTTCATTGAAGGCATATGACAAATTTCAAAGTTGGCAACGAAAATCGTAAACATTAGCCCGCCGGTGCTACCCTCTCACCCGCGGCAACCGGTTTTTAGAAAATAGACAGTTCCAGTCCCAAAATCGTCTACTGCGCAACGCCATAAGCTTTCGCGCGGACTGTACTACCCAGTTTTTATGTATATGCACAAAGATAGCAAACATCAGCAAACAATGCCTAATCAACTAAAATATCTTTTTTACAGTGTCGATAGTTAAAGCTATTCGCATAGCTGTCAAACACGTTAAGACATCAATGTCATAGGAAGACTTCCAGTTATTTCTTATGAAACAAAATAAATACACAACAGCTAGTGAAAATCAGGCACAATCGACAAGTAATCACAGAGGAGAACGAGCTAATAAAAGCATATATCTCTCTATATAAGCTACGAGCGGAAGATACCCGTTGAAATTCAACGGGTGTGAAAAACATTAAACTTATTTTTTATAATAAAACCACGAAGCCCGATGAAAAACAGTATGCGTGACCATTTGAGGAGTTCGTAACCTATCTTGTATGTTGTGTTCGTTGTAGTAGACACACTGACAGTTTTCCAGGTGCACGGAGAGATGAGTGACTTTTGGTTCACTTTCATGCACGGGAAACCCAAAAATCGGCCTTGCAGACTCATTACTACTTAAATAGCAAAGGTTGATAGATGGTCACCTCGTCCCTCCGGTTCTCTTGAGCCGTCTTTTGAGTGATTAACATTTTGATCGCTTCCCTTGTGTACATACATATATTTGCATTCCATGACTTAATTCAGTTTCACTATTCAACGTTGATATGTGCGTTGATTATCTTGATCCAGATTGGACAGGAGAGTACAATCCATCGGTTGACAACGTCAAGAGGAGTAATGGCAGCAGAAGCCATGTTTATTTGACCAATGAATCCTCCATCACCCGGACTGCGTCTTCAGCATAGCCATAATCATTGGTTTCGGTTGCTAAATGAAAAATAGATGGTGATTCAAAGCGCACTTGTCGATTTTCATGCACGGATGTCGGTAATTGTGCAGAATTTCCGTTCTTCTTTCGAGTAAGAAGCATGTAGTGACGTAATTATAATTAACGCCATCTTAAAACAGATTGAAGGTTCGAAACAGATGGGTCCGTATTTGAACCAGACTTAGAGCTGGTTACCCGTCCGTATTTGGGGTAAGAATGAAATTTGTGCGGACCTTAGCGTAACCCGAGAAACACCACGGGGAGATTATCATGAGATCGCTGGTGGGCATGTCTTTGACCATCCAAGTCTAACCTTTGTCGTTTTTCTTTCAAGGGCTCATTTTCCCGCAATTAAGACATTCATTTTGCTTTAGAAGATCTTTTCGAAAGGTTACTCTTTTTTATATTAGGCATGTTGATGGATATATTTTTAAGTCCAAGGAACGGAAACACAGCGGCAAGTGAGAGTCTAGAATAGGCAACGCGATGATTGAGTGAATATACCTAAGTTAACTGCACCTTAACACTTTTAAACATATAAATAACTCGTGACGTTAATGATGTAGGAATTGGTCTAAAAAACAGTTCGCAATCGGAATGAGAAGCAGACGGTTTCACTACGTGTAATACATCTGAGAATTAAACGATAATAAACAACGCCGTGTTTGTTGTAGCAACAGAGGCATTATTACCATTGATATTCGCTCCACGTAAATATTCTTGCACATTTAATTAAGTGTGTATTCTATTAATTCCTTTATGTGTAACTTTTCCTACGTAATTGTTCTCTCATATACATGCAGTGCCCCTTTGAGAGCTACTTTGAGAATAGACGTTGAAGAGTATACTTGTTGTAAATATGAATTGAATTTATCGATTAACCCCTGAAGCAATCTATCATGGGGCCCTTGGGACTCTGGGCCCTTATGATACGGATTTTCTTTCTACGTACTATCATGGGCCTGCAGGAAAACGTGATATTTCAATGCTAGAGGCGTGAATATTCTATGAAAATCAAATCTCTGGTTGTCAAGGAAATATGTTATTGTTGATTTCAGGGAATATGTGAGATTTTTCAACTGAAAACATGAATTTCAGAAAAATACGGAGCGTAGAAGAAAATCGATTGATAAAATTAGAAATTATATTGATTCAGCTATCCGATAAAAAAAATTCCAGCCCTATATCTTGAGTGAATGTACTTTTAAAAAGCAAAAAATGAAACCACTGCACCGAACACAATGCTTAGCATGGACCACCACGGGGGACCTTCGGGGGCCTTTGGGGGCCCTTAGGGCTTTTTAATATAGCATATGATACAACCAGATATTTATTCTATCTACATGCCAAATTTCAGCTCAATCGGTCCAGTAGTTTTTGCGTGATGGAGCAACAGACAGAAAGAGACCATTACATTTTTATACATATTAGTAAGGATCATACCCTTAACCCTGAAAAAATAGGGTTTTGGTTAATTGAACCCTACAGTGTTTGTTGTCTACCAGTAACAAACATGTGTTCCAAATTTCATCAAAATCGGTCCTGTGGTTTAGGAGGAGATGTGGAACATACATACATACATACATTGACTTTTATATATATAAAGATCAGCAGGGACTAGTTAAATCCCCGTTTGACCCTTCATCTACATCTACATACTACTTCGCAAGCCGCCTCAATAGGCGTGTGGCGGCGAGTGTTAGGACACCAGCCGTTTACATATAAAAAGGAAACGCTCTAATGAAATTACGCCTAGCATTTATTGAAGTCCCTTATTGTTCGGGGGAAAAATGAATTCCCATACCTATCCGTTCGGAAAAATATCTCTCTTAATTTATCGTTTCTGTCGGACCTGGAAATATAGTGGGGTACTAATATGATGTTCTCCGAGTCGCTCTGAAAGATATCTATTCTCAATTGTTCAAGCAATCTAAGCCTAGCGCGCAGCCTCAGAGTCTCTAGCGGCTCCCAGCCTAATTCGTTTAACACATGTGTAACGCTGTCTGTACGCCCGTAGCAGTTTTTGACGAATCGCGCAGCTTTCCTTTGTATTTTATTAAGTTCCCGGATTAAGTCTTTCTGCACCGGATCCCATATGCTCGCTGCATATTCAAGGTGTGGCCGGACGAGTGCGAAATTGCACCTCTTTTTTAATTTTTCATCTGAAAATCTTCCCACAATACGTTTGGCGAATCCTAGCTTCTTCAGAGCTCTGCCCCAAATATTTCTTATATGTGTTCCCCACGATAGGTCCGAAGTTATCTTAACTCCTAGATACTTCACTTTATCTGTCGCCTTTATGTCAACACCATCCACAGCATATACATGGGAATAGTTGGGCGACCTCCGCAAGAAATGTACCGCCGTGCATTTGCTCAGATTAAGTTCGAGTCCCCACTCTTGGCTCCACACATGAACGTTGTTTAAATCCGATGACAGAGTTTCAAAGTCAGAGTGATCACTAATTTCACGATAGATGACAGCGTCGTCGGCAAATAAACGTATTTTACTGCTAATTCGAGAGCATAGATCATCTATGTGTATAATGAACAAAAGGGGGCCGATTACGCTTCCTTGTGGGACACCTGATGTCACTTTAACTACATCAGAGTTAATTCCGTCAAGAACTACTTTTTGCTTACGAACACTCAGAAAGTCGCGTATCCAGTTTACTACTGTTTCGTTTAGCCCGAATGACTGTAATTTGTATAAAAGTTTGTTGTGAGGTACCGTGTCGAAAGCTTTCTTAAAATCTAGAAATAATGCGTCAACTTATGTTTTCGATTCACCAGATTTGAGAACGTCATGAAGAAAGAGCGCGAGTTGTGTTTCACATGATCTACCTTTCCGGAAGCCGTGCTGAGAGCCATGGAGGACGTTACGACTGTCCAGGAACGTCATGATATTGCTAACGACGATATGTTCGAGTATCTTGCCTATAATCGACGTTAATGAATTGGTCGATAGTTCCCTGGGTCGTGTCTGTTTCCCTTTTTGAATATCGGTGTAACGTTCGCAATTTTCCAGTCTGATGGTGTTTTTCCTTCAGACAATGACTTCTTGAATATTATGTCTAAGAACGGTGCGATCTGTGGCGCTAACTCCTTGAGGACACGCGCGGGTATTCCCTCCGCGGGTACCCTTAAGCAGTGGCGGATACATATGGGGGGCGCGCGTCCCCCCCCCTTGCGGGGCCGCTTACATTGCTGCCCGCGCCGCCCCCGCCAGTCAGCCCGCACGCTATTCGTTCGTGTCTTTCGTCAGTCGACCCTGAGTCGAGTTATCGAGTAGTTTTACTTTCTTATGTTGCACGCGCGCGCGTCCGGGTCATCGTATTATATACGTTTCTGTCTGGCACATACTAGATAGCTAACCTACGAGAAAGGTCGCGGCCATTCTAGTGATCTCGATACGTTATTCTGTCTCGCATTTGTTCGAAAAAAGTCGTGAATATTCTACTGTTTGTATTTGTTCACACTCCTTAAAAGTCTGGAAGCGAACATTCTAGCACCGAATGTTCTCGAAACAACCGAGCTACATATATAAAGGAAGCAGAGTCGCTGCCAGGCAGTCAGTTTGAAAGCTACAATCGTCGCGATAACTTGCGCCCCCCCTTGAGTTTTTTCTGTATCCGTCACTGCCCTTAAGTATGTACTGTACATCAAAGCATTAAAACAGCGTCATTATTTAGGCAAAAATACGCCTTACCATATACGATAAAATATACAGATTTGGCGAAGAGCGTGTCCTTCAACTGTCACGATGTCAACTGCGGTAATATCTTTGACAGGGAACAATCGCATAATACGTGAAAAGTAATGCTTTTTACTGTATACATTTAATTCTAATTGAGATATACAATTTCTGTACATTTTAGCCGCTTAAACGGGGCTTGAAACAGAAGAAATACAAGTACAAACAGAGCTTGCGAGGGAAAGCATATAAGAGAAGGCTAGAGTCGACAATCTTAGGATATAATGACTAATGATAATGGACTAATAGGAGAATATAGTCTAATCAATAGAGCTAGCTGTCTGACTTACCTGCAACCGCAACTTCAGCTCAAATCAGTCAGCACGGTGACGTCTCCAATTTTTTCAGTCGTTTTCTTCATCACCCGAGGAGGAACCGACGTTGAGGAGCGGCACTGAGAGTTTGCTCATTCGTCCCCTTCGCATTCCAGACGAACACGAAATGAACGAAGAACTAAAGGAATCGACACGGCCCAGAGGGCGTCACTCACCAGGTAGGCAACTCGAAGGTTGTTTGAATGGATGAGGACTAGAGGCCTGAACTACCGCCTCCATATTCTCACTCCGCGGCTGACTCAATCGACTACCTAGTGTTCGAGTAAGGATACACTCGGCCGCTCGCTGATTCAAGTGAGCAAGGAGGTTAGAAAAAAGAGTTTAAGACGAAATTACACCTGATTCTGATGAAATCCAATCCCACCATTAAAGTCTAAGGCTACCTTCCCGGTGGTCGCGTTCGATCTTCTTTAAACTTCCGTTGGCATCCACGGGCAATGCGATGCTTTGTGTCTAAAGTAGGCGTGCGCCAAATATAGTTATTCATTGGTTTGCGAGTACCCGAATGAATACCTGGGTACCTGGATGATAACTTGAGTACTCGAATGAAAACACGAATGACAAGTACCTGGGCGACTACTTGAGTGTCGCGTTGAAAATACCTGGGTGAATACCACTGAATGCCAATGCTCGAACTGAATACACCAGCGAATACCAGAGTAGTACATCGAGGAAAGCAAGAGCCTGAATAATTAAAGCTGTTCTCATTCGACTTCTGGGGTAGCCTTAACTCTCGCGTGATTTCTCTCTGTATCAGTGCCCCGAGTACTCAAAGAGTCCTGAACAAAATAGATGAATGCCCAAGTTTTCGGGGTGGCCATTTGACCACCTCGTTCAAATCGAGGACTGGACGCTCGTAAACAAACATCCTAGACCGAATCAAGGTAGATGAGCTCTACGGCCTCTATAGATTAAACAGATAAAATATTTCTCCAATGGCCGTAAAATATATGCACCACTCGTCAAAAAAAATTAAATACTTACTGTGTTGGTTTGCGGGAATGAGGTTCCACAACAGGGACCAACCACAGCCTCTCCACCAGAATACCCTCCTGTGGTAGTTTACGGGAAAATAATTTCCTCGCCAGGGACTACCACAGACACACACACACAACCCAATTGGAATCCTTTGTAGGCTAATGAGACCTAGCTAAGGATTCCTGGGTTATAACCTGGGATCCTTCGGAGAGCTGTAGTGACTCTACTAAGGCTGCCAAGTTATTAACACAACCACACACGCAATCACACAAAACACTCACTCACACACACAGCAGGGCCCCAGATTTCTGGGAGAACAGCTCAAAAAGAGCGTTGCCAAATAGAAAAACAACAAACAGGGAACGAGGGTGAAATTCGTATACGCGTATTTCGACCACAAAGTGGTCCTCTTCAGCGAGCTGAAGGGAAAAACACTAGCAACACGAGGTTGAAAGTTGACGAGTGGTGCATATATTTTACGGCCATTGGAGAAATATTTTATCTGTTTAATCCTAGACCGAAGATTGCTCAACTCCCTTGGGCTCTCTTACAAAAATAAATAGTCCCTTTCGAGTCCTTTTCTTTGCTAACAGTTGATAGGAGTTGGGTGGGACTCCTATAGGACGGGTCCCTTGCCCAGAGACTTCCCCGGACCAGTCCCAATGGCCGCGGCACTCTCGCGGACCACTCCCAATTAAAGCCATCTGGTTTTAGTCCCAATGGTCGCGGACTCCCGCGGACCAGTACCCTTCGCGACCCACTGGTATCCCCCTTTCCATTGTCTCCCCACACAGCAAGAGACGCTCTGTAATTTCACATACTTTGAACCCTCCCGGTATCAGTTCCCATCAGTGCTGCAGAAATTCTCGCCATATTTTGGAACCGTTTTGGACCAGTCCTTTGTGGGAATAGTTTATTTAAGACTTGAACGTTTATGGGTTATCGCAGAATTTCCCCAATACATTAGAAAAATGCTCATTATTGGTTAACAAACCCTTCTTTATGGACCCTAGAAATATCCTTAACCAGGACATAAGTTCCCTCGACGATGTGTCGAACAAATTTGTCGGCCAAATACCCAGAAATTAGACAAATCCCTGCAGACATACAACCAGACCCGCCCAGGAGGGGCATTTTCCCAGGGGTCCGGAATTTCTCTGGGCTGGCCTGCAAACAACCTCTCCTTTTCAGCGCGTTCCTTTGCCTTAGTGAGGTCTACCTGTGATATGATTATCTCTGAAGAATTTTATACATGGAGTAAAGCTGTTTATAGGATTCATTGATGTACCGCGCAAGCTCTTGCCTGGACACATGCGGGAACAGGCTGAAAATTACGTGAACCATTGATCCAAATTAGAATGGATATTTTCTGGTCATACCTTCACGCAAGTTTGCATGATGTAATTTACTCGTTCGGTTACATACATCGTGTAAACATGGCATACTGCTGCATTTACGCGATGTGTATAACGATCATAGAATAGTTATATCAGATCAATCAATATATTTTTCAAATATGAATGGTACAGGATATAAAATACAGTTCCAGATGTGACCAGTGGCGTAGGCAGGTTTTGGGTCTAGGGGGCGCAGAAAATTTTGAGGGGGTGCCGACTCATAAATTAATCAATTTACTAAACTTTAAAAATTTTGGTGATGCAATAGGCGGATGCGGGTTTGCACAAAATATGACAATTGGCAAAGTATTGTACACATTTGATTTTACGTATTTGGGACATTCACAGACCTTGGTGCGCCAGGACACGAGGGTCAGGGGGAGGGGGTCATCCGCCCCCGCTGCCCCCCCTGGCTACGCTACTGGATGTGACTAAGATTTATGTTACTACTTGACATATTTTGCAAAATTATTTTACATTTACAAAGAACATTTTATCTTATTAATAATTAAATTCAGTCGCACTCAAGTTCATTTGTAAGGGTTGTTATATACTCACTGTCATTCACTTCAGTAATGAGGGTATTTTTCTTCATATCAAGGTTATCATAAGTAAGTTGTGATACTTCCTCTAGTGCTTGTTTTGTTCCCTTATTCTTTTAAAAACCATATTGATAATGTGATACTTAATTCCTTATTTTTTGAGATATTTCATTAAACAATCCGCAATATGCCTTTCCATTATTATTGTAATTGAGAGCAAGAAGATGAGAAGTTTCTCATAGATGATAGATGAAAATTTTTGTCATTTTTTCTTTCTTATTGAAGCAGAATGGATGATACACAACATAGAGTGGAAAATTAGAAATGAATAGAATACCTATAAAATAAAAATAACAATCTGGATATCAAAATCTTACATTGAAATTATTGTTGTTTTTATTATTTATACTATTCATTTTTTATTTTTATTTTTTTAAATAAAAATTTTAAGGGGCCTACACGAGTCGTTCCGAATGGAGAGAGGGGTAACCTCAAAGGCAACCTGTCATGGCGAAATGCGCAACACTAGGCGCGAATAGAAAAGGATTTGAAATATAACTGAACAATTTGCATAACTTTTCATTCAGAAATGTAGAAAAATGTTAAAACAATTGTAAAATGAGTTAAGTTGCAATTAATTATTCCACAGGGTTGAAATGCATAAGTAACGTAAGGTAATAATGATGATGTGCGTCGAATATAGTATTCATTATTCTTATAAATGTTAAATGCGTTCAAAAAGAGACCTCGAAGGCTACTTTGTTATCCATCCATATAAAAAAACATCAATACATATAAACATAATAACTATATAAACGTAATAACCTAAGGTTATTATATGTTTAGTTGGAATTTTTTCTATAATTATTCCTATTCAATATAGGTAACCTTAATGACAAACTCAGTTTCGAAATTTTTATCATTCGGGATGTAAACAAAACATTGTGTTATTTCATACTGCATGCTTAATAGAGTAACCTAAGGTTATTATGTTTATATAATTCACAATACTAGCATAAAATTTGGAACATTTCCTATAATTATTCTAATTCAACATAGGGTAACCTTGAGGACAACCTCAGTTTCGAAATTTTTATCATTCGGTATGTAAACAAAACATTGTGTTATTTCATACTGCATGCTTAATAGAGTAACCTAAGGTTATTATGTTTATTTTATTCACAATAAAAACATTGAATTGATATGTCTTTGGATTTTCCCTTTATTCCCCTTATCAAATCCTGTGATCATGTACAACTTATACTTCCTATATCTGTCTGGATCAAAGGCCTCAGCAGTAGACTGCCCTTGCATTACTTATTCAGCATACCATGAAACAAACACTCCACAATTATGACCATTAAATCGGTGAAGATACGGAAAAAGTAAAATTTTACTGAGCAGCATGAAAGAAAAATTTGAAGTTACTGTAGTTACATGAAAATCCATAATACCATCTTAATACATATGGAGATCACACACATATATGGGTGCACATTCACGTAATTGCTGATGGGCATATGCTTCTCTGCTAGCCATTACCATTGATTAAGGTGTGAAGATGCATGCTCAAATATTGCTTTCATCATATTAATACATTTTTTTTCTCCCTTCTATATCATTTAGTTTCATTTGCATATCGTGTCCCTTGAAAAATATGCCATTTTTTCCCTTGAGTAAGAATTATTTTCAGTAATAGCTCAGATTTTTTCTCATATTGAAGTACATTGGTCACATAATAAAAGAAAACAGTAAAAAAATTCCTACTACCCACTGTACAAAATATGTAATACACTTTAATATATATAACAAATACACATTTATATTAAAACACAATCAAAAAGAAAAACCTTAATCATAGTAGATAGTTTCATAAATATTTTTAACCTTAGGAGACCCTCTAAGCCACAACAGGCTCACCAGAAGGTACTCTCTAATGTCAATATAATAAAATAAAACAGTAATATGCTCACATTGCCATATTCGCACCAAGCAATAGTATAAATACGTAGCCATACAATCAGTCTCTCAACCTCCCTATAGATAATTGATCCCTTAGGGTACACCATATTCAAAACTACCTTGGTTTTTCAATACATTTTTAAAATTTCTCTTGGATGCCCCTTTGCAGTAGATAGATTCTAAACCATTTCAGTACACACCCTCTAATGCCAATATCCTGCAATATATGCAGCAATGTAGGCAAATTGACAGAGTCAAAAGCTTTTTTATAATCCGCATAATAAAACTACTACTTACTTAATTATTCTTATCAAGGTTGTTATTTATAATGTCAGAAACTTATCAAGTGCTTCTTTAGCACCTCTACCTTCTACAAATCCATATTGGTAGTCTGAGATTGTTTTGTTTTTTTTAAGAAATTCATCAGATACTGTGCCACATATTTCTCCATAATTTTATTGATAGTTGGTAGCAAAGAGATAGGTCTGTAGTTTGCAAAATCTTTGTAGGAACCTCCTTTATAAATAAGTCTAACTAATGCAATTTTGAGCCCCTCGCGAGGGGGCCCCCGCGGGCACTACTTCTTCAGTTATGCTTTTTTTTACAACAGTAGTTATAACAGGAAGAAGTATAGGATTTGCCTTGATATTTCTAATTCTCTCTTGACCAGGTCCCTTATTTTTAAGCTCTTTTACAATTTTTTTAATACTATCCTCTGTGGGTTCTGGTATAAAAATACTGCATAAGTAATTGAAATTAATGTCGTCATAAAATTTCTGTTCACAATTACATTTAGTCTCTTTGCCTCTTATTAAAAATTGATTCCAAAAGTTATTACATATTTCATTCTCATTCTGGTCTGTAGGAGTAAAAAAACATGCATTATCTAAATAGCTGAATATTATGTAATCATCACATATGTATTTACTCCTACCTGTCACTCTATTAATTTCAATCAAAAGTGTCCTATTATCTTGTATTTTTGATATCTTGGAACTAAAATAGTCAATTTTTGCTTTCCTAATATGTTTAACTGTTTTATTTCTCATGGTTTTATAATTTTGTTTGAAAGAATAATTTCTACTTTTCCAATTTTTAAAGACCATATCTCTTTCTGAAATTAATTTATAGATAGATACATTCATCCACTTATTTTCTTTCTTTCGACCTATAGGCTTGAAGATTAATTTTGATTTGTCATAAATATCATTGAGTATTAAACAAAGATTTACATACTAAGTGTTAGGATCATTTTCCTCTACTACAGTGCTCCATTTATAAGCAGATCCACCTTACTATGGTCCAGATATTCCAATCGATAGGGTGTATAGATTTTTGAATCAGCTGTTTGACCTGAACTTGTTTTTCTCTTTCGGTCTCTAAAGGACACACCAATTAAGTAGTGATCTGATAATTGATGATTTATAATTAAACCGTTAACTAAGTTACAATGACCATTAAAAAGTATATGATGTATACATGATTGAATCAGATATCCTTCTTTGATTTCTTCTCTTGTATATGTATTAATTAATGACATGTACCCATGTGACAACTGAAGTTCTTTATATTTTAAGGTATTTGCACAGTGCTTATTTTTTAGATTTATGTTTATGTCACCTATGATCATGGTCTTCTCACTTATGGACATCTCAATAATGTGTTCTAGCTCCTCTAGAAAATACTGAACTTTTTGGTCAGGAGGCCTATATATAGCAATAATTTCTATAGTTTTACCTTTTATATTTAAGTTCCATACAATTGAATCAGGTTTCAACATCTTCAACAGAGAACTTAAACTCTTGTTTTATGTATAGTAATATACCTCCACCTCTTCTGCCTTCTGTTAATGAAGAGTAGACATTAATACCCTTTATTTTGTGTAAGGAAATTTCATCAGCTGTGATGTTAACTTCTGTTAATATTACACCAGCAACTTCCTTTTTTTTGCTAGAGAACTTGTTAATATAGTGAACTTTAAAAGGCAACTCTTGAATTTTGAGCTCTTTGCTTATAGAAAAACTTCATTAATTTGCATGGATAACAAGTCAAGCTATGGCTAAAAACAGAAATCTAAGGATGTTTCACATTGCAGCAGTGTAGGGGCATCGACCAATTTTTTTTTAACAATAACTGATGGAATGAGGTTAAAATATTAATTGGCTTCTATTGTCTCCCAAGGTGTGTCCTCAGCAAATATCATATTATTCCTAGTTTGTGGGTGTCAAGGCCTGGTTGATTTGACCAGGATTGACCCAATAGAAAAAGTTTTGAAAAATTCCTTAGCCCCATAATGTAGGTACCACACTAATACTCATTTCAAATACAAATTTACTGTTAAGTTTATGCCATCAGGTGTATTTGAGCTGAAGGAGTTTTCAGTCCTAAAAGATAATTACATTAAATACAGTACATTATTATGCAGAAAACTAGGGCCATAGTCACATTTTGTTGCAATCAGATATCAGATCTTTGGATTACAGTATCTTTTTTGATACCTTAGGCAATCGGAGTGTCTTTAGGCTTCATATATCTCCAATGTTGAATTAAGAAATAACCTGAATAACCTAGTTCTTTACCTTTCTTGATCTCCATATGTATTACGATGGTATTATGGATTTTCATGTAACTACAGTAACTTCAAATTTTTCTTTCATGCTGCTCAGTAAAATTTTTCTTTTCCATATCTTCACCGATTTAATGGTCATAATTGTGGAGTGTTTGTTTCATGGTATGCTGAAAGAGTAATGCAAGGGCAGTCTACTGCTGAGGCCTTTGATCCAGACAGATATAGGAAGTATAAGTTGTACATGATCACAGGATTTGATAAGGGGAATAAAGGGAAAATCCAAAGACATATCAATTCAATGTTTTTATTGTGAATAAAATAAACATAATAACCTTAGGTTACTCTATTAAGCATGCAGTATGAAATAACACAATGTTTTGTTTACATCCCGAATGATAAAAATTTCGAAACAGAGGTTGTCCTCAAGGTTACCCTATGTTGAATTAGAATAATTATAGGAAATGCTCCAAATTTTATGCTCGTATTGTGAATTATATAAACATTATAACCTTAGGTTACTCTATTAAGCATGCAGTATGAAATAACACAATGTTTTGTTTACATCCCGAATGATAAAAATTTCGAAACTGAGGTTGTCCTCAAGGTTACCCTATGTTGAATTAGAATAATTATAGGAAATGTTCCAAATTTTATGCTCGTATTGTGAATTATATAAACATTATAACCTTAGGTTACTCTATTAAGCATGCAGTATGAAATAACACAATGTTTTGTTTACATCCCGAATGATAAAAATTTCGAAACTGAGGTTGTCCTCAAGGTTACCCTATGTTTATTTAGAATAATTATAGGAAATGTTCCAAATTTTATGCTCGTATTGTGAATTATATAAACATAATAACCTTAGGTTACTCTATTTAGCATGCAATATGAAATAACATGTTTTGTTTACATCCCGAATGATAATAATGTAGAAACTGAGGTGCTGAGGTTGCCATCCTAGGTTACCCGTAGTTGAAAATTCTACCGATAGGAGGCGCTGGAATTAAGGTTATCCTCGGAAGTTACCCGTAGTTTAAAATTCTACCGAGAGGAGGCGCTGGAATTCAGGTTACCCTCTGAGGTTACCCCTCTCTCCATTCTCTAAAACCGGGCCTACACACCTTCAGTTTTACTGCACAGTTAATTGTTCCAAATAACTGTATTGAAATAAGTACAGTTATCTGAACTGAAATTGTGTAGGCTACGTTCAGTTTTCACCAGATATTTTATGCAGTTGTATCAGTTTTGCCAGTGACAAAGGGTGATAGTGAAAGAAAAAGGAGAGCTGCAGTTTGTTGTGTAATAGCAACTGTGTTGCTAGAGGATGGACAAAATATGAGAAAACGGTCGTGAGAGGTGGTGCAAAAATTGGTATCTGCAAAGAACCGTTTGCCCAGTGATTACCACTTACTGAATGAGTTACAAGAAGGAGGAGAAATTGATTATTATAGAAATTACCTGAGAATGGACAAAAATGGGCTATAGAGGTTTGAGTTTTTCAATTAAATCATCGTGCGGAGCCGCTTTTTTTTACCCAGGTTGGAATATTAATTGCAATCCACATTCCAAAGCTCGGGAAGAGACCTGTAGCCTTTAATGAAAGCCAAAAGCACATCTTTTTATTAGTGGCCATGATGAAGATTGGACAGTTACTGAGCAAACTGTTCGATTAACAGTATCAAATGTGCAGTTATCGTTGCAAAAGAGGGTCCCAATGCACAGTTCAAATATCTGAGCAAATACTGGCCTAAACTGCGAAGTTGACAAAGTTTATCGCTCAGACATGACGTCACACGTGATAAACTTTGCAGTAAAACTGAAGGTGTGCAGGCCTCTTAACATTGTGTTTCCATTTTGACTTTCTTTTCTTTTATTAATATTCATGTTTTCTTACTAATTATAAGAAGAAATCTTAAGTTACCATCACCATTATCCATAACAAGAAATAGATTTTCATTGCTCTCATTTTCACCTAAGGTACTAAATTATGCATGACTATAAACTTATTTATATTTATATGGTTATAACATGTAATAACGGTTTCCCTACATTGTGTTGTTATAGCCCTGATGATGCTAATATTAAATAGGGAAATGTTGGCGAAAAGAAATTGAAATATTTTTTAAACA
The DNA here is from genome assembly GCA_963573305.1 of Pyrrhosoma nymphula. Taxonomy (NCBI): domain Eukaryota; kingdom Metazoa; phylum Arthropoda; class Insecta; order Odonata; family Coenagrionidae; genus Pyrrhosoma; species Pyrrhosoma nymphula. The sequence continues at coordinate 59,678,109 of OY754339.1, read as the reverse complement.
TTGACTAACCCTCCATAAAACATAGTTATTATTATTTAAATGTTTCGTTATTTTTATGGAAGCAGTATGTAAAACATGCACATATTACCTACATTTATTATGGGTTTCCATCATGACCTAAGGTACTGCAACAACATGCCTTCAATATAATCTAACAGCTCACACATGCTTTAAGGCATTCTTGTATTACATATACCAAAGATTCAGCCTCTTCTAAATTACCTTCGAACTATATCAATGAAAGATAAGGAAACTAAGAGGTAGTATGAAGAAAAAACACACAAATGTATAAATATTTTATCATCACAAACAATAATTATGATCATCAGCAGGACCTTCAAAATGGTTTAAACAGTGAAAATAAGCCCATATTGTAGTGTCCATTATTCATTCCAATGCCTATGGGTTTTGGATACCTTCACATGACTTGCTAGCAGGACCGAACCACCAACATACCTCAATTGTACACACTCTGGCAGTGGACAGTATTCACTGACAAACATAATATCTGGCAATAAGATCTTTTATACATATATAGAAGTAGATGAATTCAATAAAATCTGTGCTTCCTGGTCACTCTCTGTTTTGCACACTTCTTTCTTCAGCTATGGGAAAGATTATAAGATGGAAGTCACTTCTTTGCTTTGCAGATGATGCCATCTGCTCTGCTCCCTAGACGGAGAGGTGGATAGCCATCATTATCCATCTTTTCATGCTTTCTTCACTACCACAGCAGAGTCAGTGTTGATTCTCTCCATCTGAGGCACACGAAAATCTCCAAATCATGCCCCCTCTCCAACCTCTTTCTCTAACCAGGCTGGTACAATAGTAATGGGTTGGTAGCAGGACTTCATGTCCTTTTTCACCTACAGAAACCTCGAGGGAAGAAAAAATTATATCTTAGAAAAATAAAAGGTCATTTCTCAGGTACTATTACTTGAACCCTCAGGAGCAAACATAATAGGCAAATTCGTACACCAGAATGCTATAAAAGGAGTCCAGTCCCTCAAATGAACCTTTAAGAGAATTTTACCAATCCTTTCCAACAACCTAACCACCACCTATATCTTCCTTAGATGTCCTTCTTTTAACTGCAGATGCCCTCTGAGACCCTTCTGCATTCTGAAAACTATCAAACCCCTATACAAATCCACTAACCACACCAAAACCCTACCCACCCACTGTCATGGCGTGACTTTGGGAAAGCTTGTCCCATCGATCCTTATCATCCAACTTCTCCCCAAAATATTCCTCTCATTTTCTCTACCTTTTATCTCTTCTCCCTCCTGCACCACCAGCAATATGGCAATGCAACTCCTCTCCACAGCAATCTCTGCCCTTATTTTACCATCAGCCTCACCACCACTCCCCTCAGCATCCCCATACATGGCAATGGAGCCTCTGGTAACCCTTCCCCCAAACTTCCTCCCTTCCCATCATCAACCATGCCTTCAAAGTTCTCCCACCTTCAGTTCCACCAATGTGTTTACACAGGAATCCTTGCCTCCCTCTCCAGCCTCTCCATTGGAACTTAAGATATGTTGAGCAGGCCTGCATATGGCTCTTCCAAACTTTCAGTTCCCAGAGTCTGGCCTGGCCCCAATGACCACCACCTACTCCTTTCCCTCGATCAACCCTCAATACCCCCTCTCCCACTTCTTTCTCACCCCTCCATCTACTTTCTCAATCCAAATTCAACACCTTCTCTTCAGTCTTCCTCACTTATTCCTTGGTGGCTGTCTTAAAACCGGGCATAAATATCAGGAATTATTCATGAGAGTTTCCCTTTCATGTGTCATTCATATCTCTTGTCCCCACCTTCCCATGATACACATCATGAAGGAGAGAACTCCATGCTATTCTTTCTTGTGTTCGTACATACCTGTTGCAGCTGTCAACCATTAGTGTCCCTCAAAGGCAGAGGTAGTGCAGGCTCAATGTCATAGAGTATCCATCGTGCCATTTGACCAAAATACGTTTTGTCCTTCAGCACAGTGACTTCATCCAATAATGTGGATGAGTTGGTTTTTGGATGACTCAAATAGTTCCTATGGCGGCTAAGCAGATGGACAGAGTAGAACCCCTCTCTGTGCCACCATGATTTCTCAATAGTATCCTACAAGGTGAAAAAGAGATAATCATTAAACAGGTTCAAATAAATAAAGCTCAGTGATGCTAACCACAGAACATATATTGCCACAGGAAAATAATCTTTGTTCAATTTGGACAGTAGAACAAGAAAACAAAAAATATATTTATCAAAGTTTAAGGCTTATCAGTAGTATTGTCACAATAGCAACACTTGATGCAACAACAGTGCAATTCCATTCAAAACAAGATTATGTTTTCCCCATTTTAGACTTTCTAAAATAATTACATACCTGTTAATTATTTAAGTACATATATTGAATTATATTATAAACATTATTATTTCTAATTTCTGACACATAAAAAATCAAGAAGAGAACAATTTATCTGGGCATCCTTAAAATGAGGTCTGAAAGACATAATATATAGATTGAAAATGTTCAGTGATCTAACACTATCCTGGAAATTACAGTGATTTAATACAAGTAGAGGCTCGACATTTGCTACACTACGCAGTAAGACAGCTAATTTACAAGTTCATTGTTGACATTGCCACAAGGATAACTTGCTAACCTTTGAAGAAGAGTAAAGGATTTCAGCCAAATTCTGGACTCCAAAAAGTACAGGAACACGGTGAACAAGGCTAGGATGATGTGATAATATCTGTTGAGTAGGAAGTTGACCAGCATTATAGTACCATAGACGGGGCTTGTACTGACGATAACTGTTGAGCCAAAGGTACAGCATCCTGGCTTTTGGGTGAGCAACAATCACCTATTTGATTGGATTAATTAATTGATAGTACATACTTAACATATTGATTTCTTTAATTATCATTGTAAATCACAGTTTTACCAATGAAATGAAAGTCCTGATCATAAGCAAAAGGTTTTTTGTTCTAATTATCAAAACTAAAGCAATAATATTCTTCGGGGTAACTGTATATTTAAATTGATTTGGATGCAAACAATGTCATGCCCTGCTATTAAGGATTATGCCTAATGTGAAAAATATAAAATACTAGAAGTATGAGAACAAACGTGGCAATGCAAACATTAATTGATACCTATGGCTGCACACCAAATCCAAAACAAGAATGGAAATCATTCCATCAAATTGATCTTCGAATCATAGATCACAATTAAGAATAATTAATGTACATACTTTTATTATTTTTATTAAGCCTAGATGTAATTTTTTGAGGATCTGGGGATTTATCCTGCTTTTATCCATTCTAGTTGGGATGCTATGCTGAATTCTACTCAAAGTATACATATGTATGTATAAAGGTATATGAAAAAGGATCATAAACTTTGAGTCACGGAATGACAATTTTATGATGAACTGTGGATTTTCTGCCCTTTCTCTTAGGATATAAGCAAAGTAAATCAATAAGGCTTTATATATAGATACATGGGTTTTCAATGATTGAATTTGTACTTTCTTACTTGTAGCTCATTAGCTCTTTCTTGTTAGTAATTGATGATTTTTTTATATGAATCCCTGTTTTCCGGGAAAATAAATATTATCAATAAAAGTATCAGGAAACACACACACCTGAGAACCAATGTAACCATTTGTGGGCCAACCAATCGTCATCTCAAAGTGCCTGAATGGAGTGAAAGGCCGGAGAATAAGAGAATCACCATCCAATGCCACTCCACCATACTTTTGGAGGAGGTCAAGACGTGCCACATCAGCTGCATGCCAGACTGAACTCAATGGCTGACCGAAGACATGAGTTGGACGGGACATCTTCACCAATTTCACCTTAGTGAAATCCCCCTCATTATCAGATATGTTTTTTTGAGTCATTTGAGCTGCCATCAGTAAGAGCTGATCCCAGTAATAGCCAGAAAATGTTCCACTTTCAGCATCAGTGTGCAATAACAGATGATGAGGTCGCTGTATCTAAACAGAGGGAGCAAAGGCAAAAAATTTGAGATAAAACTGTTCAACAAAATTTCTCCCGAAGACAAAAGTTCATGAGTAAGTTCAAAATGCACCCTATTTCATTGCCCATGAGATGAACTTTAAAATAAATCCCAAAACTTGACTTGTGAACTATCGGCTGGAGGCAAGTATCATCATTTCCTACCTTACGAATATCCAGAAAAATACAAATTATACAGATACATTAATAGGTATGTACTCATTAAATATGGCATGAGGGTAAAAGTTTGAAAATTATGCTACTAGGGCTAAGTTAAATAAGAACTAGCAAATTTTGCAAGATAGCATTGTTAAGGAAATGAATGATGAGGGACTGAAGAACAACACTCCTTACAGGAAAAGAGCAGAGAATATGTAGGCACCTAGGCAAAAATTTCTCCCCTGTGACTGGGATTATCTAGGGCTTCACTGCTAAAATGCAGTTGACATCTGGTCTGCAACTTGTGGTCTTAAAGGTGAGGAACTTGGGTGCATCAGGGTTGCAACCCTTTGGACGATGAGGTAATTTTTCCACCCCAGTTCCACCTGTGATGTCATTGGTAAGGAAGTGTCAACCCATCTGTACCTGAGGTGCATTAATGGACTAAGAAAGAATCCACACCTCACCCTCGTCAAAATATTAGAAAAAATCCATACCTCACCCTAGTCAAAATATATTTGAGATATTTGTGAGAATCGACTCAGAAATGCATAAGAAACCGTGATTTGTGAGACACATCAGAGAAAAGTGTGAGGCTTAATGAGACCAAGTTGCTAAGGTATGCCTCATACTTTCCCTTTGCTGAGATTTCAAGGAGAAATGTGCGAGAGACATTCCTCTTTCTGAGATTTTCAAAAGATAAAGAATGATTTTATAATAAAAAGTGTGAGAGACCAAGCATATAGCCCTACGTTTTTGACATATCACACTTTTCCCATAAATTTCCAAGAATGAGCTCTTTTCTCAGTGAAATCATAGGAATGAAAATCTGAAGTGTATTAAAAACTTTGTTCCCGGAATCACGGAAATGGCAATATTTTCCTCTCAGCTTGTTCACAATACCTTGAAATGCAGGAAAGAGGAGGAGAATGCAGTTTGAGTCATTAGCAAAGTACCGATGCACCACATACGTCAACTAATTACATTGAAACATTTTGAAGAGCTGGATATAAGCATAAGACCAGAGCACTGGAAGGAGGACAAATTCCATGCTATTGCTGTTGAGGGATACAGGTACAGTAAAACCTATACCTATTTAGTGTAATCTGTTGAGACCATGATCTTTTTCTGGTTAATGTAGCTTTCTAATCAAATCAAAATCAAACAATAAAAAAAAGAAAAATTCATTTTTACTTCTCTACAACTGTGGTTTGGACATAATTCCAGAGAGGGACGGAGTTTATTAGAAAAAACAAAACTGCAGCACCATATATGGTGCATGCAGTTCTTTATTTCAAAAATATGATTCATGTTTTACACACGGTGAACACGCCCTTTCTGCTTTTTTCTTTGTTTTCTATGTAATGAAGTACTTATGTATTTATATTGTCAATGCCCCATTCGACAAGTTTAGCAAGTCATGGATAGTAAATATAACAAGAACTAGATATGTTTAGACTACATTTTGGCAAATCTATTAGTCTCCAAAATTTCTCATCAACATTTTGTGCACTACTTCCTTTACATAATATGGTTTCATGGAAACTGTTTATGGAACTCGGTTCAACCTAAGATCATGTTTCTGGGTAAGATTCTATTTCTGCATTTGATACTTCCCATTTAACATGGGTAAAGAGGCAAGCATATCTCTGTTTTCCTGGATAAGACAGCTACCTACATACATATCTGCTTCTCTCAGGTTCTGCCTAACACAGGTTTTACTGTATTAGCTGTGGCAACCATAGTTTATGTCAAACATGGATGGAACCACAAGCAAAATAATATAAGAATGGCACCTACCTTAAGGGCAGCCACCATGCAGAGATAGGTGATGAAATCCAATTGCTTCCGGCCAAACAATATAAAGTGAACCAAATTTGGCACAATCGGAAACGGAGTACCGGTGTCATTGTTGAAGTCATTGAAAAGGGAATCTCGATCAGCGTATGGATCCTGAAATGACTTCTCACTGAAGGGTTTGAGACTACGACCATGCTTGTTCAATGGTGCCACAGTAATGAAGATCATGAATAATGACGATGGCAAAAAAACAATGAGAAAGGGAAGCAAAGCAGAGGTCCTCCACCTCATAATTTCTTCTAAAAGTTGAATCCACATGCAGCTCAGCAGTTATCCTAAAAGGAAAAGTAGGGTTGAGTATGAATCACAAAAAAATTGATTCAACTCATGAATCAATAAACTCTACTTACAAATCCATCAGAAAACAAAGTATGAATCTCTGCTTTTAAACTGATCTAAATCTCATTCATAAAGTAATTTCATTTGTCTGAATTTTGTAGCTAATTCATGAATGAATACTCATTTTGAAACGAAACTTGAATTTTTAATATGCAGGTTATTTCAGTGACTAACTGGGGTGGGCAAGGGGGTCCACTTTAGGCAGTGGGGTGACAATTAGTTTATAAATAATGTTTTTAACACTTTCAGTAATAAAGATTAAAATCATCAACAACTATTCTGAGTAATTAAATTATGTAAATTAAGTAATTAATGAGTAACGCCAGACGTATTCGAATTTAATATTCTGAGAGCAAAAATTAATCAATCAACAATTGCAAGCAAAAACTTGCTTTACCGATTGCGAATCACGAACCATGGAGGCTTTCTAATGAACTAGCCAATGTATTTAAACCAGGGATGTGATCCGGAAAGGCTCTTTACGCTTAGAGCCGGACCTGGGAGGAACCCGTACTCGGTGTCCAAGCCTCGGCATCGCAGGCGACCCAACCCTTCACCGCTGGTGGTAATATGGCACCAACTAACCAGTCACACTATAATTTATAACTTCTAAAAGTTGAACATAAATGGCAAAATTATGTTCGTCTTCATGTTTTACTAGTCACGCTGATGAAAATGGGTCGTTGCAGTAATACGATATATATTAACCATTTTACGTGCTCTAGTAATTTAATGTAGTAAATTAAACTGGCTTGGTTTACCAAAGCACGTAAAATGGTTACTATCTATCGTATAACGACGATAAAAAAAAATTATCAGCGTGATTAGTGCAACACAAAGATGAACATAATTTTGCAATTTAGGATTTCCTTTTAGAAGTCATAAACTATACTGTATGTGCCATTAACCACCCGGGGTGAAGGGTTGGGTCGCCTTTGACGCCTAGGCTCGGACTCCGAGTTCGGGTGCTTCCCAGGTCCGGCACTAAACGTAAAATACCTTTCGGATCAAACTCTTGATTAAAACTGCTCCACTTTTTTTAATAAATTCTCCCCCAATGCTGATGGTCCCGTCAATTTGGCGGCATTCCAGTCCTCTTGGTGATCGGTCATGAGTCCGAATTTGCTGAATCGTTCGTTCCATTGCCGTCTTTGTTTATTGAGCTCTCCACGTTTTTCTTTCGCTAGGAAGACGTCATCGGCGTAGAGTAGTGGCTATGGATGAGGCTTACGCGGACGCGGCCAAAGGCCACGGAACGCCTTGGAAACACGCCTTGTTTTTTCACGATGCTTTTCCAAGAGTAGGTATTCAGACGGCGTGAATGGCATCCTTCGTGCCAGTCCCATTGACGGAACCACGCTGAATTGGAGTGATGGATACGTCCTGGCGTAGCCTACCATCGAAGATCCGCTTTTCATGACGGGGCATAGGAGTCGGATTGGCCGATAACACGAGCATTCGGTAACGTCACCCTTTCTCTTCCAAATTGTCACCGTAATACTAGTGGTCAAACTGCTTGGACTTCGTCATCGTAGGTGATTCGGTTGTAGTGGGCAGCAAGGATGGTGGCGCCTTGGCGGCCAAGTGGCTTCCATGCTTCAGCTGGAATGTGAAAGTTCTCCAATACATAGATACTCATAAAGAACGATAATATTTCACTTCATTAAATGGCCAAATAGATGCAACCACAGCCACTTAAATGGCCCATTTTCCTTTAGTTAATGAAATCCGTTAAGAAAAAAATATGGTAGCGTAATTAGTCATCAAATATATTAATATTAAACTATAAAACAACGTGGTCTGCGTCGGACCAGACGGTGGAAGTTATACTTCTTTGGCCGGTCGCACACACCCGCTCACACACACAGGCAGACAGGATATATAAATGAAATAAAAGACATTTTTTCTCTATTATTCAATATATTTCTCTTCGATATATTGTTATGAGTGATTTAATTTTTATAATATACACCTATATATTATCTGTTATATACACCTATATACTATATGTACGTTTTTGAATGGTTTTTTGTACGTTCGAACTTTGAAAGGAAGTTTTGTTTAAAAAAAACATCGCCCAAACCGGGAATCGAACATGGGACTCTTAGGTGAAAGTCGAGTGGGCTACCGACTCACCCATCGATGCTCTTGTTCAAAGTTCCAACGTACAAAAAACCATACTCCATTTTTCATTCAAGTATTCTACCAGCTGATTGGTAGGTTCTTGGACAGTCCCCATTTTGTATCCCAACCTAATAGAAATTGTCTCGCTTTCCCTCCTAAGGACGGCCCGTTATTAGATCCCTCTTCAATTCTTTATATCTTCTACCTCCTCTTATTTCGTCCAGAATTCCTATCCTCTTCCTTACTCTCCCCCGCTTCCCCAGTGTTCTCCCCTCTATCACTCTCTTCAGCATGCCCTCTCCTCTCAAAACCTCCTCCATCCATCTCTTCTGCCTTCTCCGAACCTCTGCCACAAGCTTCCTCTCCTCTCCGACCATATCCAATACCTCCTCGTTCGTCTTTCTCGCCATCCAGCTAACCTTCTCCATCCTTCTCCAAACCCACATCTCAAACGCCTCAAGTCTACGCACATCCTCCTTCGCAATGACCACGTTTCCGACCCATATAGCGCCACGCTCCATATTAAAGTTTTCACCAGCCTCTTCTTTACGTCTCTTCTCAGACCCCCCCTCATCAATTCCCTTCTCTTCGAAAATGCTTCTTTAGCGAGCGCAATTCTGCATCTGATGTCCTTACCACTAAACCCATTCTCCTCCAAAATACTACCCAGATACGTAAACTGCTCGACCTGCTCTATCTTCTGCCCTCCCACCCTTATATTCAGTCCCGCCTTCTTACTTCTAGAAAATCTCATTATTTTCGTTTTCTTGTGATTGATCTTCATCCCATACTTTTCGCACTGCACCTCTAATGCATTCACCATTGACTGTAACCCCTTGGCCGACTGACTAACTAATGCTTGATCATCTGCAAATCTCACTGATTTTATCAGCTCCCCTCCTACCTTTATTCCTTCCTCCTCCTCCCCCCATGCCTCCCTTACCATTTCCTCTGAATACACGTTAAAAAGCAACGGCGATAGTGGGCACCCTTGCCTCACTCCCCGTCCTATCGTGGCCCATCCCGATTCTCCATTGGCTACCCTAACCTGCGCCGTCTGGTTCATATACAAATTCCGGATCAGACGCCTGTCCCTCCAATCGACTCCTAATTTCTTCAACACTCCCATTAATTTCGTCCATTCCACCCGATCAAACGCCTTCTCGAAATCTACGAAGCATGCAAAAACATCCTGTCCATATTCTAGGTTTCTTTCTACTAGCGTCCTCATCACCGCTATAGCGTCTCCAGTTCCCGTCCCTCTGCTAAACCCGAACTGGTCGTCACCCAGGTATTCATTTGCCTTCTTCTCTAGCCTTCTGTTTAGAATCCTCAGAACTACTTCAAAAAACCATACAAAAACGTACAATTGTGGATTTTTCTCACCCAAAAAAGAGCGTGACGCGGTTTCTCGACCAACATCCCATCCCAAAAGTCTCCAACGGGCGCAAAGAAGTATAACTTCAATAACGAACTTCAACATTATTTTTGTGCTATGTCAACCGTATACATTGCGAATAATGATGCATCTTTGAGGTTCTCACACTTTCTCCTCATGAAATTGAATGGTGCAAAAAACTTGCGAGACTGTGGATTTGAACTCCGCCATAATCGCACCACGAACTTAACCACCGCGGCTACTGCGTCATTTCCACGCAATATTCAAATGGCGAGTCCAAATGTGGATCTAAAGACAGCAAATAACTCGAGGTGGAGCCCGCAAGAAAGGACTTCAATCGGCCCGGATCGGATACTTAATGCTTGGACGTCGGTTCCTTCAATGCATTCCTTCCGCTTGAGACGTTTGCCCCTGGAGTTAATGTGACTGTAGTTCCGCAAGCACTGTTTCGCCGCATCCCTCTTCGTGGGCCTCATGCGACGAAGAGGGCCGCAGCCAGCCTTGTTTGTCAACCCTCCAAATATTTTTCAGAACAGCCCCATTCAATCACACCCGTAAATGGGGCATGGTGGGTGTCCACATATTCGCTGAAGTAGTAGTACGTCATTGGCGGGCCTAAGGGGGGCAATTGCCCCCCCAAAAACCATTTTGCACATAGTTTGTTACGAATTTCCGAGACCCACGAACCCCCCTTTTCCTGGGGGGTATTCCTTACCCCAAGAGCCCCCCCCCCGAACCTCTGGTCTGGAGCCGCCCCTGTAGTACGTACGTATCTGACAATCAATCCTTACTTGGATGTTATGCCGGCAGGACATCATATGCAGCTCTCTGTCAAATGGGACATAAAACTGTAGACCAAATAGTACCATGTGTTAAGAGTATGCTAATACCGACACCAGGTTTCTCTCCACCATAACCGTAAAGTGGGGTGAGTTCCAGCACTCGCGACCACTGGCACTTAAACACTAATGTTTTATTTGTCACGAGGAAATGTAGTCATTGCCATTGTACAAAACATGAAACATTGTGCCTTTTCTTTAGAGTGACAAAAGATTTCATTCTAGTATTCTACAAGCTGATTGGTAGGTTCTTGGACAGTCCCCATCCTGCATCCTAATTTCTGAAACATTGTCTCGCTTTCCCTCCTAAGGATGTCCCACTATTAGAACCTTCTTAAATGCCTCATATCTTCTACTTCCCCTTATTTCGTCCAGAATTCCTATCCTCTGATATAAGATTAAACAGGGTAAATAAATTAGCTTCAGTGAGAAGAAAACTTAGTTAAAGCACAAAAGTGGTCACAAGCATTTGGATTCACCCCATGTGCTCGAACCCACCCCATATTACGGTATTCCATTCCCCAGAAGATCATTTCCAGCAACTTGATACAGCCAGCCTCTAATGGCACAAAGGACTGCATTCGTCGGTCACCACCGCAAATAACCAACCAAAAGCTTATCAACAATATCTACCATGCAACACCAATACTAATGAATAAAAATAAATTATAAATATTTTGTATAACTTTTCACGTTGAACTCTGTCCTGCTGTAGCCATTCAATTTTATTTTTGCCGACGGTGAAATAAAGTATTACATAGTATTTCAACTTCCGAGAGGAGATCAAACCGGCATTCTAATGAGGCACTACCTACGTGGCCATGATCAAAGTCAACTTTTCAGTTTAAAAATGCATTCATCAGGAATTGTAATAGTTTGTACCTGCTCCAAGTCTTTACTTCTCTGACTGGCATTACATACAGACATTGAAAGAGAAAAAATACCACTAAGATTCGCATGCCATAATGAACCCAAGACCGTCAAGATGTCAAAAACGAAAGAATTTGCATTTCTCTGGGCTGCTTCAGGAATCATATATGTATGGCTCATGTGGTGAGTAGGATAACTGAGATGGGTAAGACTGTAAGGGAATCACTATTTGTGAATGGAAGAACTGTTAGCGGAGGGGAGAGTGAATTGGAGACCTCCAGCAAACCAATCTACATATTGATGGCGACTGCTAATGGAGAAGAATGGAAGGAAAGCACAGTACTTGGCTCAATCTCAGCGAGAGGAGTAAAGGGGTCACTTTATCATTCCATCAGATGGGCAGGGTTCTTCAATTGTAATGCTCTCCATATGACACCCAAGCAGGGATTCAGACTCAACTAAAAATGTTTGCCGCCGACAGGATTCAAACCCGGGTGCTCTGGATAGCCAGTACTCCAGTCACCACACTCATCTGACTCATGCATGTCGTTTTATTTGATTTTTCTGTCAACTCTTCCATGAGGAGAAATCTATTTTTTAACATTTACTAATTCATTCTTAATGGCTTCAGATGGTGGTGAGGTAAAACAACAAGACAATGGTCTATGATCCATTCTGTAAAATCATTTTAGGACTGGCTATTTGCGTTCACGGTATTGCGGCTAGTAATAATTAGTACTTTACTGCAAAATTCATATTGATATTTGCCTAATCACCATTACGTTCGCCCGATCATCTTGTGAGACATCGTACCGTTGTATGTTCCACGTGCCGTCGAGGTGCAAACAATCACACCATCTCTCAATGCCAATACATTATAAGTAGGTATAAGAAACCATTCAAGTATTACGTTAGACGTTTTGGGGGAGAGGTGCTAGGCTTTCCTTAGACAGTCGTAGGAGAGTTTAGGGGTTGACGTAGAGTGGTTCAGGGGTTCGAAAACGTCTTACATAAGATCTGAAGAGTTCCTCGGGAGATTCCATTTGTATCACTCTTTGAATTACCGTCGGGTGAAAAATCTTGCAAAACGATTATGTACCAACGTATGTGCTATCTATCACCGCAAACAGTGCGTAGTGTACCACATTGACAGAATTGTGTAAAAGACTCGTCACCTCCATGAAGCATATTAAACACATCGCCTCACAGCTCAACCAAAAACCTTCAATAGCTTGAGCTCAAATCCCAGAGAGCAAATGAAAAGTTTATGCATGTGCATGCTACCCAAAATCTACAACTTATGAAATATAATTAGGGAATGGGAGGAGGGTTCATGAAATTCTTACATTATCCTACATCGAAAGGCTGAGGTGGGTTATTAATTGGTCAAAATAGCCACAAAAAACTACATGAATGATCCCCTACCTTGAAAACTCGGAGGTCAAAACTTCCAAGATACGGAGACAGCGTTCTTTGGATAAAAAACACTAGATACTCGCAGTGCTTCCATGAGAGAGAGGATCTGAAGATAGCACCCCAGAACACAACCTTGAATGTAATGTGGCTTGGAATACCTTTCAGACTTGAAAAAGGGATACACTGGGTAAGGTGGACTCAGGGGAAGTAGTAGCGAGATAAAACTCCACAAAATCAATAAAAAATCACTATTCTGGGCCCCGACGCTTATTATTGACTGTTCGAAGCCAGCGAGGGCAGAATTAACCTTTTTAATAGACAATTACAAATTTACAGGAATAAACCTGATGTTGAAAATATTGGTGACGCTAATTTCGGTCAAACATATATAACTATTAAACATCGTAGGATAATTTGGGGTAAAAGAGCTGATATGCGTATTTATTTCCACCTGGTCCTTATAGCTTACTATGGTTCGCACACCAAGTGACAGATTAACGCACTTGGGGGCCTGTAGGCAGTACAAGCAACAATTCTTCAAAGTAAAAGCAAAAAACAAGCAACCACGTTTATAAACAAGTCGCAAGAGAAGAAAGGGGAAAACAATTCTCATAACAAGGGGCCCATAGGCAACTGCCTACTTTTGCCTCATTGTTAATCTGGCTCTGCGCACACCCACTGAAAGGAAAGCATTTGTTCTTTAAAACACCTCACTTCCCACATTTTTACGTGAAAAAGTACTGGAAGTTTGAAGATGAAAAATATCAATTGAATTACAAACCTTTTTCAAACTCTAGGGTTTATCAAAATGATCGAAATTACGAATGCATTTGGTTATTTATAGAGGATTGTAGATACAATGAGTAGGTATTTCACTGCAAGGACACAAAGATGCAACCACTGCCACTTCCAATGCTTTTTCCCTCTCAGTGAATTAAATCTGTTAAGAAATAAATGTGGTAACGTAGAAAGTCATTATTTTCATAAATTAAGCAGTAAATCAAAAACCGCATTAACTCTTTCTTTTGTCAACTATATAAATTGTGTTGATAAGAAGAATGCATCTTTTTAATCTAAAAGATTAAAAAATTGGCCTGACTACGGATTCGAACCCTGCCAAAACCGCACACCAACTTCGGCGAATGGAATTAACCATCTCGGCTACGGAGCCGCTTCCCTCCGAGACACTCACGGTGAGCCTAAACCTGAATCTAGGGAGAGGAAAAACCCCGCGACGGAGCCCGAAAGAAAATACTCCTATAGCCCCAACGTGTGCGTGGACGTGATTTTCCTCAGTGCATTCGTTTCGCTAGGGCTTATGCTCTCGGAGTTTATTTGACTCTAATTCTGCTATCCCGGTCGCATCCACGTCCGTCCTCGTCGGCTCTCGGTGACGTTAAGGCAAAGGCCGCAGCTAGCCTCGTGTGCCAACCCTCTTATGTTTTTTCCGACCCGGCCCCATTTTATCAAATCAGTACAATCAGTTTGGGTGTCTACATTTCAGTGAAAACGATAGTATGTTATTACCCGGTGGAATACTCGTAAAACATGTGTACGTCAGATTCACCGGGAAAATCTTAGACCATTTAAAACTAGGGTCTATTTGCAAGGCAAGCAGATGAGGACAAGTTTTGTCATTTTCCTTTTCTAGGAAAACGAAGTGCCTGCAAGTGTTTCTTCCAACATTAGGCATCGTTTGCATTTCCTTCCTAATGTTGCTTCCCTGAAGCTAAGGCATATCAACTAGTGACTGAAGCATATTTTAAGTGACACAAACGAAACTAAAATATTGCTCAGCTCAAGCCGTAGAGAAGGAACCTCCTAAACGCCTAGGAGCCATCGGTCCAGTGTACTATTCGACGAACGGAGTAATGTACTTCAATTCTTCTCCTCGTTGAACTCAAATAATAGCGAGATATCCAATTAAAGTTTTCCGTCGCCACCAAGATGAAAACTCTGACACTGCGTTGGAAGCCAGTAGATACTATAGCGAATGCTCTAATCCGTCAATTATTCAGTAAGCAGTTAGATTCTAATGGAGTATAAGAGGGGAATGTCAGTTTCTAATGGAATATTATTCTTAATGGATATGCAAATACTCCACGGTGAAAATAATGACTGCGTGATACGGAAAAAAATTAAAATCCGTTTCCTAAGGAGTGAAAGCATCTATCACCCTTGGGCTTTGCGTTCTATTAGAATAACGGAATATGCTATCTTAACCAAAACACAAAACAATGTACTCACCCGGTAGGAGCGATGGCACGTACAAGATAAAGGAAACATTTTGCGAAATGGAGAAATTTATAACGCCATTTTTTCCACGGACAAAAAGTGAACATGATAGATGCGTTTAATTTTCATCTAGAAGTACCGAAGTACCTCGATTCGACGATCAAGAGCAAAAAAAACATGGAAGCCAAGGCCGCGTACCAAACCAGGTGTCAGCTGTACTTAATTGTCTCCAAATTCAGGTACTGACGTCACAATCTCAGATTTTGGACTAACTTCGGGGCCGCCAAGAGGCTGGCATTGATTTCTATGAGGTAGGTAAGACTCACTAACCGGCCGTACCACTCGTACCAATCCATCTTGACGTCTGATATTACAAGGGACGTGAACTTCGTAAGAGATCCTGCGGATAAATGTGAATGCATATGTTAATGATTCTACAATTTTTTAAGTTTAAAAACTGTAATAATGTCCCTACGTTATCTAATAAACTTCTCATTGGCAGATAAAAATTCTCTCCTTAGCGTTTTTGCAAGACATTGTGACAGCTGCTGGGACTCATTTTTGTTCGACAATATGCAAGTATGTTACAAGCACCAGTAGTCCGTTTCACTTCACTAGAGTGGCACAGGCTCATACTGGTATGCAGGCATATGGTGCATGCTAGGGGGATATTATACCTGAATTGGAACCTGGCCTGTGAGAAACGCATTTCGTACAAGTCGTGAGAAAGGAAAGGACTCTCCATGCCGAGAGAAAGTTTATTCCCGAAGAAACCGCGACGCAAGCTATCCACTATCTAGAAAAAAACAGCTTCCGTGGCAAATACCTTCGACGGTGAACTGCCACTGTCTTCACGGAATGCAAACGTCACATTTTTTATGAGGAATTGAAATCGGCGATCTTTGGGATATCGGGTGCTTCCCATGTGCTCTTCTGGTGCCCTGCACACTAGGTATTGTGCGCTTCCAGCAGAGTTGATGCACGCTAAACAACAAAAGAACTTCGATAAAATAAAAAGAACTTTGATAGTGACACCTGCGATTGTTGTTTTTGAATTGATGTTCAGTGAATTCGTCAAACGTGGGGATAATACTTAATTTTTAATACTGTGCGGCAAGAATCTTACGTTTTTAAAAACGGTTTTGAATGAATTTGTTGACTATTGAAGAAATATTCAGCCGTGATTATTGTGTACCAAGATAACGCTACCCACCGGTTAACGTTAACAGAACGTTTCGCGTGCTCTGAGATCTCCGTTCCGTATCCGCTGATGTGTTTCAATCGGCGCTTTCTTCAACACCTTATACGGAAAGCTCCCATTATTACAAAAAAATCGCACGAAATTGCCAACTTTGAAAAATATTTTCGGATGTATTTCAAAGACAAGTTTTCGATTAATTAATCGTAATAGCTGATAATGGAGCGGAAAGTTGAGATAGGGGAGGCATCCGACTGCCGAGTCCATTGACTGTGTAAGTCAAAACACAAACTGTACTCCACCTTTTTGAATGTTTAGCTTAAAAGTACTGCTTCCACTGAAGAATACTTTCACAAAACGAAATCAATGTACAAATATTCAAATCATTCCCCAAATTCTCTTTTTAAACAACACTTTTCCCTGCCATTAGAGACCATCCCGCCATCAGAGCTGAATGCAGCGCCGTTTCCATTGAACTAGCGCATTTTGACTTCTCGTATTGCACTAGTTTGCTTTATACTCAAAATAATATGATGAACTGGTTCCTTAAATATGATAACCCTTTTCAAGGAGAAGGCGCTTCGTATAATAAGTTTTTAAAAGCGAAATTGGCATTTATGCTAGATATAAAATATTATTTCACCCCATGATTCGTCCAATAAGAGCTTTGAGAACAATTTAATGCCAACTTAAATTTGCAAAACAAAATATCACGGGAAGGTAGGTACGTGTTTTTTATTCATATCAAAGAAAGGAGATGTTTATTTTACAAGTTTTCCGAATATGAATGATGAATGATATTTGAGACATTTATGATGGAACCAACTTAAAAAGGTTATATTGGTGGTTTTTCACTTGGGGGTATCTGGGGCCTGATTCTGATGCTTTCTCGATACTCAACTTTTCCACCAAAACGTCATTAGTTTCCACCAAAACGTCATGACTTTCCGACACTACGTCACATGTTCCACCTTCCACCAGAGAATCGTTCACTACATCGTTCATCGTTCAATGACTGGTGGAAAGTCAAGCTTCCCTTCCACCCGTCATCCACTTGGTGGAACAGCGCTAGTGCCGTGGTGGAAACTTTCCGACGGAAGTAAGCGTGCGGAAGGTAGACATTTTTTTGTTCGCGGTTTCGAGGTAAGTTGGAAATCGGCAGAAGTTTGTGATGTTCGGCTCTCCAGAGGGGGTCATTGAGCCGTTCATTAAACGGATCAAGAGTCGTTCAATGAACGAATGGTGGAACTTTCCACCAGTCTTCCACTAGTGGAAGATCAGAATCGGGCCCCTGAATGAGGGAATAGATGAAGGCTCGAGAGAAACCTAGAGTCGGTAATAGACTACTCAAAGCGGTCCACAGTTTCTTGTCTCGTCCGAAGGGCGGCGACACCGCCCCCAAGAGAAATGCTCTCCGCGCAACTCCACCCAATTAGGTATCGGGATCCTGAGGAAAAATCTTCGCCATGGCCGGGAGTTGAACTCGGTCACTCGCCCAGAGATACTACAGTGTCTTGGTCCAGCCCCAACAACCCGATCCCCAGTCTAAATGGTACATCGTCTATGACCCTTCAAACGGTTGTTCCCTCTTCAATGTTAATTGACAATCAGTTCTCCCATTTTACCTTCCTGTGTCGCGCCTGCAAGAATGGAAAACTCTCGTGATAAAATCAGTATCATTCTTCAAAAGGAGTTTTTCACGATCGAAAAATTTCCATTAAAAACACGGACGAAATAGATGAAAATTGGATTATATACTTCATCACAATTCCCTCCCAAAATCACTGGAAGTTGTGCCTCGGAGTGAGTTATTTGATGTGAGTGGTATCTTTATGAACGCGTTCCCCCTTCGAAAAAAATGCAGAGGAAATGATAATTCAGACATTATAAAACCTGGCCTCCGTAAAAAAAAATTTACGGAACTCACAAAAACGTAATCAATATTTAAGCGGTCTTCCCATAACATCAAGTTAACTGCTCACTCCTTAAAACGAAAAAACACAGAATGTATGCGAGACCTAAAACAATGGCATCAATATTTACGTGGTCAGCAGTGGAGAGCAGGGGTTGAACAAGAGTCCTTTCTTGGTTGTGCACCAACTCGTTGAAGTTCGGCAGCAACGAACACGACCCGATCTTGAGGAAAACACAAAACTTAACGGTACATCCTCAGGGCCAAACAATAACACGACACACCCTCCCCGCCAGAAGAAAGCCACCTGAACGTAAACAAAAACAAACAGGGCGGACACGCGTCGCCTAGCAGGTCACGCCGTTGTGACTACGAGAACGAACGTTGTTGCCACCACCCCTTCCACGCTCTGCAGTGCTGCACTCAGGCGACAAGAGCGTTTACTAGAGAGGACAAGGGCAGGATGGGGTTATCGCTCTTTGAATCTATCGGGCAGAATAAGAGAGAAAGAACACGAAAATAATGGGAAAACTCCAGGTGCGGCATGTCCAACGGCAGATTCGACGTCCTGAACGGAGTGGAGTGGACTGCCCGCCTCCGCTTTTCAAGGTGAACTGCCTCGTGAACTTCCCCTCCGAGAAGGAGTCCACGTCCTGGCCGTGTGGAGGGGAAGGGGAAGTGGGTGGTGGGAGGGCGTGGTTATATCTTGTTTGGGATGGGAGGGAGCGGGCGGTGGAAGTTTTCGTGCTGGGAAAGCAGCTACGAGTCACGACATTTTTTACGTGGGGGAAAACATGCCGTATCATAGATTTCTAGTTAAGCCGGGATAAAGGAAGGTCTACCCAAGTCCGAGGTCGAAGTGAATATTCAATGCCACAGCAGGAGAGAGGAAGAGCTAACTGATGTAAAATTCCCCAATGCAAATTATCGGGAGAGAAAAAGAAGCCGATTCCCTGAGGGAGAGAAAAGGGCCGGAAAAGAAAACGACGAGAGAAAAGAAGGAATAATAATAGATAAATAATGAAAATTGTATTTTAAATAATTATTCTAAAAGGAATATTGAAAAAGGCACTAATGGTTGAATAGCAATTTATTTAGGCGGAATCAAACTTAAATCTATTCCAAACCTAAGGTAGCTTTACCGAGATATTTCCTTAGTCATAGTTGAGACCATATTCGAACTTTTTACTATTTTTATTTCAGCGTCAGTAAGAAGTATCGATGAATTAAATATTGCAATACTAATGGCGCCAAAATATACTTAAATATGTCAAAAATTCTCAGTATTTAAATAAACATATCATCGGAAGTCTCGAACATCTCATTTTTTCACGCCGCATGATGAAAACGCCTTCGCAACGGATGGTTTCCATGCGATCCTGTAAAAATTACATACTACTACTACATACAAACTACAAACCGTTAGCTTTTTTGATGAAATATAGATGTTATAAAGTCTTAATTTTTTCAATATTCTCCCTCTGGAGTGCACAGGCGTATTCAATCCCATGCAAAACAGCGTATATTTTTAGACAAATTGCTCGCAAAATATTTCGGAAAGGGGTTCGTATTTTGATATCATTGGAAAAATGAGTTTTTTCTTCAAAATGAGGTCAAATTCAGCAAATTATAGGCTAAGTCATATTTCGCCCAAACTACCTTAAATGCAAGAAATGTAGGAAATCAAAAAGGGTAAAACTTAGTAGAAAACCCTTACGTATCGTATTAAAAATTTCAATAAAGTGTGTATGTTTGTTTAAAAAAAAACAACATCAACAACTACCCTTTACAGCACCCATTGCGGAAGAAATGACCACAAGCGTAAGATAAAGGTAGTGGAGTAACTGGGGGGGGGGGGGGCAAGAGTGCATTGCCCCCTCATTAAAATGTTGCGGAGAGCGCCAATGGCGGCGTCAATAGGGTACCAAAGTGTACCAATGGGTGGGTGAATAAAGCGATGAGGGGGATTATTTTGTTTTCTCACTTAAGTGAGAATATGTCATAAAATACGAAAAATGACGTAATTTCGTCGGCGTGATCTTTGGCTCTCAAGTGGTGTCACGGACGTAGATTTAACTGCTGACCTGCTGCAGGTCTTTTCTTTGACTCACCCGCTCTCTCGACACTTGATCCGTATCTTTCGACTCTTGATCCGTTTCATTTGCTTCCGCCTTTCATTAGTTCCATCACACCTGTCGTAAGGAACGTGAAATGGAGCCACCATCGGACCTTGTCCAATCGTGAGCCGATCATTAAGAGAGCGAAACGGATCTCCCGCCTTTCCGCTAAGAGTCATTAAAAAGGTGAGATTACAAAATAACCCCACAGAACCATTGAATGGGACTACCTAAAGAAACGAAGATTCAATAAGAGTTAAAGCTGAAAACTGAATTGGAAAACCTCAATTTCGAGTTTGAAAATAACAAATTTTAGGATTTCAGAAGGATTACTTTGAAACTTCAAAAAGATTTTTGAAGGCAGGAAGGGAGTCAAAGTACTTGCGCTGCCCCCCCCCCCTCTTCCGCTCCTACCACCCCTGAATCCGCATCGCTGTTACGCCGATGGATAAAAGGAATAGATTGCAGAACGAATAGATTGAAAGAGTCAGTTTTTCCGCGTACGATTGGGGACCACAAGATCGTAGCTGCCCGTAATGTGAATTGTAACGCTAGGTAGCATTGTTTTGTAATAACTTTATATTTCAACCTGTACATGAGATACTAGCCTTATTAAGTGTCTGTAATTTTCAATTATTTTTGCATGTTTTTGAATGTTAGCATGACTTAACGTTACATAATAGTGCCCGTGTAGCAAGTCCATTGGCAGTGCCCATTTCATATGAATATAATTGTTTTTAGAAGCCGTATTGAATGCGAAATCTCATACGAAGCACGTTACTGAACAGCATATTTTATAAAATAGCTAATGACAGTAAGGTGATTTATTTGACACCTATGGTGTGCCAGGTGTGGAGTTACCCCCGGCCACTAACTCTTGAGGTTACCTGCAGAGTACCACGTACATGCAAATGATTGAAGGAAACGAACGTCGAAAAATGTTCTTTATAACTTGAAGCGTCTCATCTACATCTAAAAAATACCGTGCAAGCCACCACTAGGGTGGGTGGCACGGGGTGATTCCGCACCAGGCATGCATCACTCGTCTCAGCACAATTCAGAACCTCGCACGTTCGCAGTGCGCAGTCCAACCAGAAACTGGGTGAGTGATAATGTAAATGCACATGCAAACATGCAGAACAATGCTATACCCACATCTAGTGGTTAATATTACTTATACTGTTAATTTATGAATGCTACGAGATGCTACTTCATGCAGAGAACAAAATAAAATAATGCCGGACATATCAAGCGGTGTGAACTGTTGGTAATGATGTTATGTTATTAAACACAAGTGAAAAATTTCTACTCTACCTATTGAAGGTGAGAATTTCATATGATTGATCTATCGCCACTATTATGATCCCTTATTGTACGTGGAAAAAATGACATTTGAAATATATCGGTTCTGCAGTCAATTTCCTTCCCTTTCCAGCCAATTCCTGTGATCGCTTCTACCGTAGTAAATACGCTGGCTCTAGCAAAATATGTTGAACGTCCAGCAAAAATCTGTCCGCTCCGAACTTGCGCAAAAGATTTAACCTGTATTTCTCCCTTCGATCAGTTAGAGATTCCCACACTAATTCCTTCAACAATTCGGTAACAGTGCTAAGTTTATCGTAACAACTTTTCACAAATCTTGCTGCTCTCCGTTGAATTCGATTCGATTCGATTCTGAATGTAAGAAGCCTAGAATCCCATCAACGAATCGTTCCAGAAAGTTTAGTTTAACCTTACCAAAAGTTTATTTAATTTCAGTAAACACCTAGGGTAGAGTTGTGACCATTACCTGCTAGGTTTAAAAAAATAGATTCTGCCAAAGAATTGAATTATGTTTTCATGAGGGCAAACACTCACATGACATGAATTAATGGAAATTAGACACTACCCAAAATCAGTGATCTCTTTATCACCTTATAAGAAATTCTGCCGTTTCAGTATTACTGAATTTGGGGAGTTGTGGAGGGGAAATAATATAATTTCTGTGACGCCACGTTGTTTTCGCTCTGAGTCGTCTCTGAGGTTTATGTGACATCCGAGACAAGACTAGTTTTGGCACAGCCAAATGACAACTACTGGTCTCATTCAAACTCCAACAGTGAGGAGGCGGTGTGTTAGAAGCCTTCGAGTTCATTCCGATCGCGTCACTAAGGAGTTACGTTGTACCTACAATCACGAACGGTTCGAGATTTTGGTGCATTTGAACCACGCGGATGGATAACTTAAGCGTCAGATATGCTTTTAATTGCGACTCTAATCGCGACGTCCAACTCCATCTACGATATCCTGGTGAGAAAAACTCGTTCGGGTGAGACGTGGGGTTAAAATGATCTCGAACCGAACGTGATTGTACCATGTGAATCCTAAGTTACAGGTTCGGAATAATCTCGAAAGGTGACACTTTTGAACGTCTGCTGTAGACTTAATGACGGAGATTTAACTCAAACCATCTGGCCGATACATAAGCTTCTCCAACCGGTTGCAACGATAAATAGTTTACAATGGAACTTGCTTTAAGCCGAACCAGAGATAATCTTATGTTAAATCTGTTTTATTCGCAGTCCTGTCGTAAAGCTTCGGCGTCAAAACGTAATAAAGCGTAAAAACGCCGGCCTCGGTGGCGGCGGGGTAACGTCCTCGCCTGCTAACCCAAAGGTCGCGGGTTCGAGTCCCACCTGGGGAGGATTTTTCACCTACCAGGGCATGGTTGTGTGTTCTCGTCCATTGTTATATGTTAATACCCCAATATAAAGGCCAATACGAGCTGTTTTCGGTGGTTCTTGAAAATAAATAAATAAATAAAGTTTTTATCTAAGTACCCATAGGATTTCCATGGTTTCTACACCTCGTTTTAAATGGAACTTTGTCAGAAACGGAATCAATTCCCGGACATGTGTCCTGTAGTGACCATATTTCCATTAGATAACTATTTTCAGGGAAGAAATTTATCTTGAGCCCAAAAAGCAAAAAGTCATATACATAAATAAATATCGGTGACTTAAAAAGATTTGACGGAGTGTAGTCTGAAGAAAAGCACCCCCCATTTATTTAACTTAATAAGGCGATACTTAGTAATTTAGTAGATGATAAGAACAGACGAAGTAATTTGGAATTAGGCCCTACCCAAATATGGTAGGCAGTGAAAAATGACCCCAGCGCTTTAGAGTCGAGGGTATAATTTCTATTTTCTGCATTAAAAAATAATATTTCCCGAATCTTTTATGACCCCTAACGAGCATAAACACAAAAAGGGTCTTTTTTACGTTTTTATTTATTTCCTCGGAACATATCCAACCAAATAGTTTGCATTTTTGGATATCAGTAGATATCATTAACTACCAAGCCCGGTTTTATTATGTCTAATTAACGTTCACCGCAGCATGACGGAGCATTTTCCATTATTTGATATTAACTTAGAATTCGGGTTTTGTACTCCAACACTGGGATAGTTGACGTGAGCGTAATCGATGGGAGAGCGTATGAATTTTATTATATAATTGATGAATATATTTTATTATGGCTGGATGTATTATACATGGACAAATGATTATATGATAGATAAATTTATGATGGAGAATACTTAACTAGATATTATAAAATCACCCCTAAATGGGATAACTGACAATGTACCTGTAGAAGCTTGGATTACGGGGAGAAAAAAAAACAAACGTAAGCATCGGGAAACGTGCGGAGTTGGGAATAAAGTTATATTATCCTGTTGAAATAAAAAAAAGCCTTTATTAAAAATATGTCACACTGCTCTTTCGTTAATTTGTATGAATTCCATCTATATATTTATCAGCCAAAAAACGTAAGCAACCCATCTCAAGGACATGACCTAATGGTCTTCTTATTTATATTCATGAAATGTCAGGCCCTGAACTTAGTGGAAAACTGCCCTAACCGGAAAAAATATCATGGTAGCCAGCGTAGATCAAAGACGAGAGGTGGCGTCTCGACGCAGGAAAGTGAAGACGATTGTTTTTCCGAAAAATCCACCCAAAATGGCAATCGCGCGAAATTAGTCCATACAGTTCATGAATAATGCAGTGTTTTTAAAAATTATATTCATTTTGTATTTCTCTTAATAAAGTAGAACGGCATCACAATAACTCCACTTGAAGAACTAATATGAATCCCGCGTATTAACTGTACAACTGGCTATCAAATATCCATTCAACATGGCCGAATGCGCATTTTAATTGCTTCAATATTCCCAATGTGCTGTCGCACCATATTTTTACATCCATTCTCATGCATAAATATATTGTTGCAAGCGAGGTTCCAAGAGCTTACGCTGCAGACGGGTTAAACGGCAACACGGCCATAAGATTTCCGAACGGGTAAAAAGGGAGAGATGATGTGAGACTGAGGAACTGAGGGGAAGAGTTTCCTTTCGAACAGCCGGCACGTGCGTGGATTGTGCGGCAATGGACTCGGAAGAGAAGACCTTGCTCTGTTGCGTCACCACTTTTCACTGTCAAGGCCTCGGGAGGCAATGACAAGACAAAAGATGTCATCGTAGAAAAGCGCTTCTTCCATCCCAACGCCACTTCCTCCTTCGAACGCCACTAGGCGTTTATTTATTTCGATGACGCGAGATATTTTGAGAGCCGCATGCGTTATAGTAGAAATGGTGTTCTCGCAGCGTCGAAGGTAAAGCACAGCTATCCCGGTCAAGTTATGTATTAAACACGCAGTTAATTGCCTGATCGTACGTTACTCGTTTCAATGCGGGGCAACTACCGCTGTGGTGATATCACCCGGCTTAGCTCAGCCGATGTACTCAACCACGACCGCTTCTTATCAGGAATATTAAGTCGACTGTTCGCCACCT
Organism: Pyrrhosoma nymphula; assembly: GCA_963573305.1. NCBI lineage: Eukaryota > Metazoa > Arthropoda > Insecta > Odonata > Coenagrionidae > Pyrrhosoma > Pyrrhosoma nymphula. The sequence goes on along the minus strand of OY754339.1, from coordinate 59,652,783 downwards.
CGCGGGTGGTTTCTGTTGATGATCATGGCTAGGCCACGAGGAGTATTCTTACGGTATTTTTACCGATAAGAATCAAAATTAACGGTAAAATTGAACGAAGTATCCTTTTCCGTTTTTTGGATGTCTAATGCGTTAACAATTGCTTTTTCGATAGCCCAGTAGGAAACATAGCTATTTTCCTTCAGTTTCAATGTTACTTTTGGGTGAATGCCTTCTCATTTAAAATTGAAAAATACAAGTTTAGACGATTAAAACAGCCCTTAAGTTACAAATGAATAAGGAGCACACATAATTAAAATTGCCATTTCATTTTCACCTTTTCATCTCCTCCTTTGATTTTATTCCTTTCGTTGCACATTCGGGAAAAGGTTTTTCCCGTTACGAAAATACGCTGAATAAAGAAAAGCTACTTCTCACCATCATTTTGCATGCACAAGAAAACCGAAAACCATTTAGGTTCCGTTAATTGGCGACGTCATCTTACGATTTGATGCATCTTGCCTGCAAGAAGAGAAAACATGGTTGGCACGAAATAGGAATCTTCAAAGTTTCAGCTTATCTTTTTATTCATCACGTATTTACATAAATCCATGGCTGACCCCATAATACAATGGAAACACATAAAATTCAATCATGAACCGAGATACTTTCACGCCAAAAGAAGGGTTAATCCTAACAAGGACACGGCGCTTTACTTAAGCGTCCCAGGCCGGATGGATGATCCGAATACCCCTTCGGCTGAGCCACCGAGTTGCGCTTCCACGAGGTGAGATCAGCCGTCAAGTCGACTGAGCCTAGTGTGTATAACATGTACAGATAGCTTTTAAACAGATTAGGCAGTGTAACAATTTAGTTGATTGTCTCTCAAGTGTTTGTTTATTAACCTTGTACGTAGTATGGCAAGAAAAGTTAAAGGCAGTTATGACAATCTCGTTAGTGTCACTGACCTTTTGCAGCAACTGGGATGGGAATCGCTTTTTAGGCCGTCGATTAAAATTTAGACAAACTATTATGTAAGTTCCAAACCGATTTATTCTCTGACGACGCGACGTTTATAATATTTTACGAAATCCGATTTACTACGGTAGATCAGATAATGAGAATAAAATTAGGGAACTAGACTGCAGAACGGACAGATTTAAAATGTCATTTTTCCCTCGAACGATAAGAGACCATAACAGCTGCCAAAGAGACTTTTAACTAGGTTTTTCGATAGGTACTGTAGCTCTTAGTAGTAGTAGTTCTCCCTAATACTTGCGTCCTTAACTGATACCTAGTAATTACAGCACGTCGTGCATGTTTTCAGCATAACTCTTGTCTCTGTCCTTTATGTAGTTAAAATATTAACGGTCCCTCTAAAATTCGTAGCATATCTGTAGTGTAGTGCATGCTTTTGAGGCTTTACCTCGTGACAAGCATTAGCGATTTATGCTAATGCATCGTGTATACTTTAGGGTATAGTGTAACGTATGTTGGTGACTAATCACACTCTACCACACACCCTTGAGTTATTGCAGGGTATTTTGTAGATGTAGGATAAACAGTACGTCTCGCATGTTTCCTGTTTAACTCTTGTAACTCTGTGCATGTATGTAAAGTTCATCCAAGATAATAGCGCAGTCGACAGTTTTAAAAAAGGCAAACAGTTAACACGTCCAATGTAGTTTGGGGAAGGGAATCACGTGACCGAAGAACCCATTGGGGTGGCCTTTGTTTAAATCATGCGACTGTGAAACAATGTTTACTTTTCATTTCTTTCCAAGCCAAATCAGTATTTTTGAACTTCACTATTACCTTGGATGAACTCTAGTTAACAAATACTCTAAAATTCATAGTTTCTATAGCATTGATAGCATGCCCATAGTGTAGTGAATTTTGGTGAAATTTCACATCCCGATAGATTTTTGCTAATGCATAAATGTCATTTCATTGCCTTTAGTAGAATATATGCTAGTGCACGCAGGTGTAAACTAAACACGCATCCTTGAAGGGGATTGCAGGGTATAATATGCGATGTAAAATATGTCTTATAGTTATTCAAAATTAGATGTCCCAGGTGGACGAACACAACAGCTGGCGATCGAATGACAATTCCTTACGCTCATGTCAATCATGGAATTCCGTTCAACTTTTAGATTCCCAAATGACACGTAAAATATGACCCCCTTTGAGCTTCCATTCCCACTGGGTAGACCAGAAACCCAGCTTTCTGACGTTCTCAAGGCAGTGGCGAGACCAAGGATTTGCTGACTTTTTCCGGCTCATGAGACATTCATGACATTGATAGCACCCCGGAGGAAATCGACTGAAAATAGCCCTGCCTCATGTATGTTCATACAGTCAGTGCCGAGGTCAGATTTGGCCTTTCACACTGCCGGCAATGAGCATTCGATGACTCGGTGTCCGCTGCCTTTACGATACCTTCCTTTGACACGCCCAATATCGCACTGAAGCTTCGTGAACGGCAACAGATTTCCTCATTATTTCGCAACAGTACATAACGTCCAGTGGCGCTCCTTTGAATTACCAAGCCATAGTGGAATATATATTGATTACTGTTTAGCGGTAAAATGTAGGTCGTGGGAGATAATTTACCACGAAATGAGTTCTCGAAATTAACGATTTCAAAGTTTTGATCAAACTAGGCGTGGTCCTCCAGTGCAGAGTACCCCTTTTCTCCTAATATGGCATCAGTGATGGGAGTAATTGATTACAAGTAATCCGATTATCGGTAACGATGAAATTTAACTTACTTTTCTTGTAATCGTCAATTTAAAATTGTAATTAATATTAATTATTATCTAATAATAAAATAATCGTTTCATTTGTGTAATCGTTAATCTCGGGATAATTTGTAACTGGCCAGTGATAATGTGTAATACACCAGTTTTGGATTGTTATCGACTTCAAGAGCGATTGCTTTCATGCGAACGATATGTTCACAATCGTTTATTTCGACTACTTGTTTCGATAATCATCCCTTCAGTTCATTATTAAGCCGGACCTCCACCAGAAATATTTTCCGCGCAACGTTATGTCGCAATACGGTCTTTTTGTTTTTGAGTCTGGCGCACTTGGAATTCAATGCTGTGATGATTCTGGAGTTTGCAATTACATATTAAGTAATTGTAACTTACTTGTAATTGCAATTAATTTATTTAATTGAAAGCAATTATTACATGTGATTGGTTACTTTTTGGCTCAAGTAATTGTAATCTGTCCCAATCACAATTTTTGGATAATTTACCCAACACTACATGGCAAGGAATATGTCAGCAGCGCCCTCTGCATACCTACTTCAACCTCCTCGACTTGCCCATACTTGCGATGGCTGAGGTCGAGACTTTGTGAAATTCAATTGCGAAATTGTGAGAACTAAAAATAACAAATTTGCCACTCCACAGCATAAAATATTTTATTTCTTCAACTAGTTAAGCATCTTCAGGAAAAATATTTTCTTCAACGAGTTGTTTCCTGAAGATGCTACACAGTATAGGGAAACCAGCTGAAAAAATAAAATATTTTATGCTTTGGATTCGCAAAGTTTTAATTTGAAGTTCTCACCAGCCCATTATTGTCACAATACGTCATCATTGCCGTTCAGCAGCTTCGAGCCTATACGCAGCCAAGCATTACACGATCCGCCGTAGCTTTCTGGATTCTACAGCTACTCGATCTTTCTAGCGACAGTTCTGCGCTGAACTGTCAACATTATATCTGATGTGTCGTTTGTCTAGCTCTCACTATTCTCTGCACAATCTTTATTTTAATTTCTCCAGAAAGAAGTGGATAAAGAGAGATTTTTATCCAGCCATGACTTTATTCGAATTTCACTTTAATATTTAAGCAGTAGTACGTGGCGTGGAGTGAATACAATGATATTAATCTCTCAAATAGTTGATATTTATGTCTGAAATTCTCGGTACATATTTACTTAGTATACCTACATATTAGAGGCTCTAACTTGACAGTTTTTTATCGCCTAGCACTGAATACACCTTCACTACTGAAGTTTTTTTGTAAGGATTTCATTAAAAACTTTTCCGTGGGCAATGCAATATAAAATATTGTCGTAGAAATTATTCTTTTAATGAACCTATTGTCCGCATTTTAAGATTATATAATTCACTTATATCGTATGTTGATATACATTATGATTCCCAGGATGTCTATAGGAGAAGGTGTTTACGAGGTCTATCAGATTGACTAGTTAACTATGTGGTGCTAAAGAATTTTGTAAGCTTTTCTTTTTTTTTATTCGCACAAATTTATTTCCTTTTTGATTAATTATGACTTGTTTTGACATTTTATGACTTTTTTCTTTTTATATTGTGTATTTATGTTTATCTATGAATGAGTATCTTTTTTGTGTATCTATGTTTATCTATGAATGAGTATCTCTGTTGTGTATTATCATTTTATGCATTATTATAATCATATGCTACATGTACATGTCACTACTGGAAATTTGGCACCTGCCCGTAATAAAGAATTATTATTATTATTAATACATTTATTACTTCAAATAATTGAGAAATACATGCGAATTACACACCGTAACATTTCTGATGCAATAACTGTATCAGATCTTTCGTGTTTTTTGAATAGCGTCTCTTTAGAGCGCAAATCCGTACCATATCACATGAGATACGGTTTCCACTTTTTGGAAAATGTCTAAAAAAGTATATAGTGGAATATGTATATTATAGTTTTGCATTATTTTTAAGATGGGATATTTTTTTTGCATTTGGACCAAAAACATTGAATAACATTCAGAGTTGTATCTCGCTCAAACTACCGCAGTGAACTGATATTTTCTCTTGATTTTCCGCGATAGAAAGCAACTACGCCGTTGCCAAGGAGCTAAGTGACATAGCTCTTTCTCATATCAATGCTAAATGAACATCATTTACATTCTTGACGTGAGTTTTTCTCGAGAGCGATTAATGTAACAACTCCCTCAATGACAGGAACTACTTTCATTTCAGACATATAATCACAATTTTTTTCGCTCTCTTGGAGATAGGCACATCTAAAAGATGCCTCATAGTAAGCTGCAGACATATCAAGCACCTATGCTTCACCATTTCCTTTTACATTTCTCGATAATTGCACATTAGCTTTGCCGTTGTCGCATTAATGTATTGCTCTGGGTAGCCACTGTATTTCGCCTGGCGTCGAAAACAGACGAAAAAATCGAAAAATTGGTCATTTTCAAACGTTTATATCTCAAAAAGTATTAGTCACACGGGTATGATTCTTACATTTTTACAAATGCGCATTCTTTCTCTACTCAAAGGTATCACATTCAATATCGTCAGTTTCCTAGGTTTTTTTAAAAAAATGTTGACCGTGCGGGACGAAAACTCACCTTTACCTCAAACTTTATTGAAGTATTTTTGGTCTTAATCAATCTGGGTTTTTTCTCAGTGTGGTCAGTCGAAGTCGTATGCGACCAAAGGGACGGAATAAGGTGAGCGTCCCTTCATTTCTCTAACTTTTCATCCTCGTGTTTTTCGCTCCGTCAACCCTTCCTCAATCACGTCGTGCGTACGACGTTCCGGTCCCGTACTCTTTGGTGCCGAAACCCGGGAATCAGGAGTGATACGGGGAAACGTTTTAATTTAATCTCTTCTTTTAATTTATTGAGTATTGGTCAATTAAAATTCATTTATTTTAACTGCCAACGTTTCGGCAAATTTATTACCATATCCTCAGTGCTAATTGAAAACCATAAAACAAAATTAACAACATAAACAGGTAGAAAGAGAAAAATAACAATTGTTATAACAACTTAGGTGATAACTACACTGTACATTTTTATCGGGTACACTAATTTAACAATTATCAACAAACCTGTACTAACATGATGTCAAGCAATCCAATTTACAGGGTAAATGTAAACAGTTTCTTGGCAACAAGAGAACACACCAGATTACACCAAACATTAATTTAGAAAAAAATCATGAAAATTGTTTTATATAAATACAAAGATAACAATAACATCAATTTAAAAAAAAACAAACATTTATCACATTTTGTATATGTAAAACACTATCAAAAAGCATATATTAAATTATAAATAATACCTTTCCTTGAAGATTTTCGCAGCTCATGTTTATGGTATTCAGGTTTCTGGTTCTGCGATTAAATTATTTTATATTATGCGACAGTTTCGCCGTGCTATGCTGCAAGGCTTCGTCGGGCTTTTAAGAACAACAATGGTCTTTTTTCAAAAAGTAAATGAACAATTCCAGCAGTTGATAATTTTGAGAAGTAAAAACTTAATTTCGAATAAGTCTCTTCCAGGTATAAGGGAGTTTATAACTATCCTCTCTATTGATGTTATTTGGTCTTTTTTCTATTTCAATCGCCTCCCTTATGAGCCGTGGAAAGTAACTGATTTCTTTGTGTAGTACTCTTGCCGTCTCGATGTCAATGGCGTGACCTTCCTCTAACGTAGTGTGCTCAGCCACGGCAGAGTGATACCAGTCTTTCTTCCGGATTGCACGTTCATGTTCCTTTAATCGGCATCTAATTGCTCTCTTGGTTTGCCCCTCATATGATCTACCACAACTGCAGAGAAGTTCGTACACACCCTCATACATTGTGGGTGGTAATGGATCTTTAGTCCCTCGTAGATGATCTCGTACTCTGGAGGTAGTGTTGTATCTTGTGATTATGTTATACTTTTTCATTATTCTACCTATACGATCGGTCGTACCCGCAATGTAAGGCAGCATAACATACCCCAGAGGTTTAGGAGTCTCCTTCTCTGTAGGTTTTTTTATGTCAAGAGATCGAAGCCTCCGAAATCTAATATAACGAAGGAAGAGAGGCAAGCATTAATTTCGTTACGCAAAAATGAGGATATAATAATATTACCAGTAGATAAAGGGAATGCCACAGTAGTTCTTTCAAGAGAAGAATATGATGATAAGGTAACACAACTGCTTGATGATCCAAATTACAAAAAAATTAAGAAAGATCCAACAGCGAAGGCAGAAAAAGCTACAATAGATATCATCAAAGGTTCTTCTATTCCAAACGAAGAAAAGAAATTTCTCAAGCCATCGGCATCGAAACCACCTCGACTCTACGGGTTACCAAAGATTCACAAACCTGGCATCCCTTTACGACCCATCGTAAGTACCATTGGTTCCCCAACTTATAAACTGGCTAAACATCTGGCTAAAGTAATTCAAGAATTTGTTGGTTTAACCTCTTCCCATGTAAAAAATTCTGAACATTTTATCGAAATTATTCAAGAGTTAAAATTAACGTCATCCTGATATTCTTGTGAGTTTTGACGTCGTCTCACTTTTCACTAAAGTGCCTGTATTGGAATGGATCAATATATTGAAGGAACTCACAAACCAAGGCCTCCCGAGCGACTACCCTAAATTGGTAGAATTCTGTTTAAAAATGTATATTTCATGCGGAATGGAGAAATATATGAGCAAAGGGACTCCTCTTTCTCCTGTTATCGCCAACTTATACATGGAAACATTTGAAAAAGAAGCGTTAAACACCTTTGACCATCACCCAACAATTTGGTTAAGGTATGTTGACGATACATCCGTCGTTTGGCCGCATGGAACAAAGATACTCGAGGAGTTCCTATTACATCTGAATATTCAGCATCCTTCGATCCAGTTCACGATGGAAATCGAAAAAGACGGACAGCTACCATTCCTGGATGTCCTAGTCAAAAGAAAAGATGATGATACACTTGGACATAGTGTGTACAGAAAGAAAACTCATACCGATCGATATCTTCACGCACGCTCACACCACCATCCACAACAGAAGGCTTCTGTTATCAAGACCCTGTTTGATCGCGCCAGAAAAGTTTCCGATCTTGATTCCATCACACAAGAAATACACCATTTGAAGAAGCCATTAAACAATAATGGGTTTAGTAACAAATTAATTGAAAGAGTGACATCAAAAAAACCTACAGAGAAGGAGACTCCTAAACCTCTGGGGTATGTTATGCTGCCTTACATTGCGGGTACGACCGATCGTATAGGTAGAATAATGAAAAAGTATAACATAATCACAAGATACAACACAACCTCCAGAGTACGAGATCATCTACGAGGGACTAAAGATCCATTACCACCCACAATGTATGAGGGTGTGTACGAACTTCTCTGCAGTTGTGGTAGATCATATGTGGGGCAAACCAAGAGAGCAATTGGATGCCGATTAAAGGAACATGAACGTGCAATCCGGAAGAAAGACTGGTATCACTCTGCCGTGGCTGAGCACACTACGTTAGAGGAAGGTCACGCCATTGACATCGAGACGGCAAGAGTACTACACAAAGAAAGCAACTTTACTTTCCACGGCTCATAAGGGAGGCGATTGAAATAGAAAAAAGACCAAATAACATCAATAGAGAGGATAGTTATAAACTCCCTTATACCTGGAAGAGACTTATTCGAAATTAAGTTTTTTACTTCTCAAAATTATCAACTGCTGGAATTGTTTATTTACTTTTTGAAAAAAGACCATTGTTGTTCTTAAAAGCCCGACGAAGCCTACAGCATAGCACGGCGAAACTGTCGCATAATATTAAATAATTTAATCGCAGAACCAGAAACCTGAATACTATAAATAATACATTTAGATTTATTGTATATGACTTATTTAAATTCTGCTTAATTTATCTATAGATATCCGTTCTCAAATTGCATGTATTTGGGTTTTTCATGATATGGACCATTTCTTTAAAAAGTCTTTTGCGTAAATTTGATTCATAATCTATAATTTTGGTTTTATTAAAATCGAAAATATGGCTATTCGTTATGGCATGGTTAGCTAGGGCACACGTTTGTTTTGATAATTTTATTGAGGATTTGTGTTGGTCAGTCTATCTTTTAAATATTGTGACGTCTGTCCAATATAAATCGTCACAATCTTCACAGGGAATAGAATAAACGATTGCTTTTTAAATTTGTAGGAATTTTTGATTAAAGAAGGGAATATAAAACTTTAAATTGAGTATCATTATTTTTGAAAGCAATTTTAAAGTTAGTGTTTTTTAACTTTTTTGCAATTTGTTCTGACAAACCTTTTATATAAACTATACTTCTATATTTGTCCACGGTTGCAGAAGGTGATGGATGTGTAGAGAAGAAATTATTGGAGAGCATTATTTTGTGTCAATGATACTGTTGAAGAAAGATCTTGAGGATTGTTCATATTTTGTGTTGGGTATTTATGCGATGAAGATTTATTTATATGGCTTGAGAAAAGTAGGGAGTTCACTAATGTTTTTGGAAATTTATTTTTAACAAGCAGGTCTTTGATGATTTTAAGATTTTTTCTTTATAAATGGGGTCACAATAAATCAATCAATCAATTAAAAGAAGAGATTATTTATACGTGGTCAATAAATACATAAATTAAGTTTTAATTTAAGTTCGATTGGAGATTATTGGTGTTGGAACTTAAATAAGGGAAATGGCGGTCACCAGAGAGGATTTTGACTCTCAAGTCAAGTTACTCCGGTTCAAAAGAGACCAATTTAAGGTGACCGTTTTGACCGCCTATTCTATAGCATGCGAATTAAGCAATTTGCAATAGGCTGAAATTTCTGCTCATCCGAAACGTGCACCTTTTCTCATTCGGTGTTCACATTTGAAAGATGTACATCACTGTCAGGAAAGAATAAAACTTTGCTAGTTCCACATTAATTTATTCACTCGCGACCGGTTTCGATACAGTGTATCATCATCTGGCATGTACATCAGTCTTATCTGGGAGCGCCGAATGAACTATTTGAATATTGTTGAATTAATAATCGGATGGAGGCTTTTTCTACCAATGCGGAACACGCCGAGGAGGTAGAGGAAAAGTATTATTTCATTCTTTCGTTGTTTGCCCTTGTCTCTGACAACACTACTGATCACGCTGGTGCTATTTCTCCTTCGGTGCCGATGCAGAAATTTAGACTTCCGGTAACAGATGTTTCGAAGTTTTCTGGGGCATTTTCCGAATGGCCAGCTTTCAGCGATCTATTTCAATCAGTCGTGCATGAGCGAGAAGATATTTTTCGTATTGAGAACTTTTGTTACTTAAAGTCAGCGTTGCAAGGCAAGGCTCTAGCGCTAATTTCATCTATCCCATTCGGTGACGTGCATTATCTATCTGCTTGGTAGGAATTAAACGATTATTTTTATAATTCCCGAGCTCTTGGCTTTAGCTATCTCGATAAACTTTTAGGGTTTTCAGCAGCATCTTCCGGTCAATTATCCTCGTTGCAGCTATTTGTAACTACCTTCTCGGAGACACATGCCGCACTGAGTACTCCGACTTTGGGCGAATTTATTCTCTTCCGATTGGCAGCTTGGTCTGTTGATTTTGATATCTTCACAGTCTCGTTTTGAGGTAACACAGGAGGGGGAATTATTTCCATCTGTAAGTCAGTTAATTAATATACTTGACTTCTGAAGGCTTTACTTCGTAGAAGTTACTAGTACTCATAATTAATAGAGCTTAGTACTTTTCTACAACATTTAATTACTGCACGACGCGTTTCGCCTCTTTGCGGCATCGTTTACATAATATATAATATACATAAGTTTTTTATTTCAGTTTGTTATTGTTGTTGTAGTTACGGAGGAGGAGGGGGGGAAACCAGATATGGGGCTTTCTCGCGGAAAAAAGCTTTCTCGGATTTACGAGCTAAAAAATGAGACCAAGACATTTTTAGAGGACCAGGGGTCAGGTTTTGCTTCTCTGTTTAAAAAATAAGAATGGGTAGCAAAACTTGCATATCTGGCGGACATATTTGCTCATTTAAATGTGCTCAGCAAAAATATGCAAGGCAGGAATTCTAATATTTTAACGTCATTGGACAATATTGAAAGCTTTCGCGCAAAGTTGGTGTTATGGATCTGCCACGCTACCAATGGTGGTAATGAAATGTTCCCAAATGTCATGGCTGCCGATTCAGAAAAAAAAGTGCCGGCTTTGATAGTGAAACACTTGGAGGTATTAACAGAAAAAATGAACTCTTATTTTCCTAATTGTGACCTGCAACCAATGGACTGGGTACGATATCCATTTTCAGATAGTATTTCCCTTGTACACTTACCAATAAACGAGCAGGAAGAATTCATGGAACTAAAAACTGATCGGATATTAAAACTAAAATATTCCGAAACAGAGTTAGCATATTTTTGGCTGCAAAAAAAATGACTATCCACTGCTTTCAAAGCGTGCTATTGCAATTTTCTTACCATTTGCCACGACATACTTGTGCGAATTTGGGTTTTCAACTCTCACTACGATTAAATCAAAAAAGAGAACGCCTGAGGACTATCGACGAAGAGATGAGAGCAGCCTTATCAACGTTTGCTCCAAATTTTGATCGCCTGTGCCCAGTTAAACAGGCTCACATTTCTCATTAAAATCTTTTCATATTACATGGATTTTAATAATAAATAAATATTCTTCTTTTCTTTGGTGTACTTCTAAATTTTCTTGATTTGGTAGGAGTATTTTGAACACAAAAAGTTTGTGGAACACTGGTCTAGTGGTTCATGACAGGGATTTGCGAGGGTGGGCTCTTGAAGAGAATAAAAAACTGGAGCAGGGAATACCAAACTTTAGAGCAACTCCGGCCTGGCTATGGAAATTGAAAAAAACATCACATTATAGTATCGCGAAAGGCGACAAAAGTTGTTTCAAAGAAATATTCCACGGAAGTACGGCCCTTCACGGTAAAAGCCAAGGAATTTGTCCAGGAAGTGGCATACAACCAATACATGGGTGAACATTGCGTTTAAAGGCACGCATAGCCGAAGAAGAAGAAAAGAGCTAACATGGCCAAATATACTCATTCATTCGAAAACAAGACGCTCAAAAGGGAGTCAATGTTCAACTCGTTAATGGGAGAGTGGTGCCCAGTCATACGAATGTTAAGATGTTATTTTTAAAATCACCAAACCCCTGCCCAAATCACTCAAACCCACCAAATCCCTTCCCACCCCGTGCAACCGCCCGCAATGCAAAACTTGCGCCATCCTCTTCACCCAGCCCCTGCCGGACAAGTTCCTCACTTTTCCCCTCCCTTCTGTCCCCTCACCCTCTTGTAACACACTAAACATTATTTACATCCTCCTCTGTCAATACTGCCCCTCTTTTTATATTGGCTTATCCACGACTCCTCTTAATAGTCGTATGAATGGGCACCGCTCTTCTTCATATATAAATAAATAAATTGTAAGATCGTAGACCAGCATTTCCTCCGCCTTTGCTGCCGAGCCCCAGCCCTGAGTTGGCATTCCTTTTCCCCCTTATTCCTCCCGCTCCCAACCACATCCTGCCTACATTTTCCTTTCTGTTCCTCACTCCCACCAGCCTAGTCAGCATGATCTATGCACCTAGATGCGCGATGTAACTGACGACATCGCGTGCCATTTACGATGCATGAAGGGAAGTAACGATGGGACTCTGAGGGGACGCCCAGACACGGAGGTGTTGGAGGCCAGCCGCATTCGGGCGCAAGTTGTAATCGGTAGTAGATCAAATAAACTCCATCTCAACCGTGGCCTGATTTGTCATTTACCCTTGGTTCCCGTCCTCTCCTTTGCCAGATCCGTCGATTACTGTTCGGCGTTACAAGACGAATAAATAATAACTGTGATAGACTCTGAAAGTTCAACAGGGGGGTATGAATATATGCTCTGTAAACTAGTTCTGATATTGTCTTTGGTTTTGGTTGTCCACTAGGTTAGCACTGGGAACACTGGGGAGTTCACTGGAATTGGGATTCACTTTGGGGTCGTCGTCGCAGCCGTGGATCTTCTCTTTTTTTTCTTTGGAATGAGTGGGAGTCCCGCCGTGATGGCTAATTGTTGGGGCGCAGGTACGGCAGGTAGGATGTCAGTGGGAGGCAGGACAGATTAAGGTCGTTGTTCTGGAGGGGGGTTCACTACCTTCCGCGGCGCCTGGGGGGTATGCAATACCTCTCAACGAAATGGGGGTCCGGGTGGACTTCCCTTGGTAAATAAAAATAAATGAAGCGCTTGGAACGTAGGTTTGGTGTGGCTATATTATATAGTGGATGTGATAAATTATTGAGTAAAGCTCTCTAATCACATTTGAAAAACGTAAACAAACGATGTATAGAATGGCATTCTTGTTAAGTAGCAGGACTTCCGGGTTTTACACCACCTTCCCACACAGCACAAAAATATGCTTAGCATATTCATGGAATATTCTCATGAGAATATTGGAATATTCCTGGCATATTCTCAATGGATGGAGGAAGTTTTGAGAGGGTAGGGCATGTTGAAGAGGGTGATAAAGGAGAGAATACTGGGGAAGCGCGGAAGAGGAGGAAACAGGATAGCAAATTCTGATTGAAATTAGAGGAGGTAGAAGATTTGAGGGATTTAAGAGGGATCTAATGGCAGGACATCCTTTGGAGGGAAAAGGGACAATGTTCAGAAATTGGGATGCAGAATGGGGACTGTCAAAGAACCTACCAATCAGCTGGTAGAATACTTAAATGAATGAAAATTGAATACAATTGGCTAAAATTACAAGCCTGTGGTACCTGGGGACATGAATTTTTTTCTTCTGATATATTTGCAAATAGAGTTATTTGACCAAATGAATAATTTTGCAGTGAAAAAAACAACAACTTTATTTTACTTTCATTGCAATTTGTATTTATGACCTTTTATAAGGTCACGCTTAATCTGTACGTGAATTCATGTATGCAACCTGATTTTCTCAAACTTTTCCAATTTTTCTATTGATGTGATGATGTGCATTTATGCTGCGTATCCCTTAAAAAAATAATACCAAAAAACTGAACAATAGCTGAAGAGCAGCTGATCAGTTTTTTGAAACACTTTCCTGTTACTGGTGAGAAAACTCAATAGTTGCTGCAAAATACATCAGTTACTGGCCAGAAAGTTAAGTCACCAGTTAGGTACTGGTGAGAATATCTGATCAGTTTTTCTTAAGCACCTTTCAGTAACTGGTGAAAATGAGCCCAAATGATGGATATCACTAGTTTTCTTTAAGGGATGGCACAATTATTCAAACAGTGAACAAAAATTGATTTCCTGATATAGCAGAGGAATTCATTATTATGCATTTTCATTTCTATGGCAATGAAATGTATGCAAAATACCTTGGAATCTTTCTATTGTTTTATTTCATAGTTCAATATAAGACAGTTAAACTAAGGAAGTGTAAAAATTGAGTAAAAATTTACTGTGTCAAATGATTTGGTAGAGATATTAGGTACTTTGAAATAAATGTTCTGGGAAAAAATAATGACCTTTCCCTGTGAACAGAAAAGTACTTCTCCTAAAGTGCGGGAATTTTCCTGCTAGTTCCATGATAACTTTTCATGCTTTTGAAGCATGGGTAGAAGTGTCACGCACGCAAGTTGAGGCGGGACACGAAAGAACGTGCAATTCTATTCCTTGGTGGGTACAATGCGTGGGTACAATGTGGGAACAGATCAAATGAACTATGCAGAATATATCCCTTTATCATGTAGGTGTGAGGGGAAAGAAATGGTGGAGACCCATTTCCATGTGGATGCCTGATGCAATGATGAATAATGCATGGTAGTTGATGAGGAAGTCAGGGTGAGGTATAACTCAGCTGCAGTTCCAACTGCCGACTCCAAGATTCAAAGTCCCCCAAAATCTGTAGGACGTGCAATTGCATCCAAACCCAATACAAGATAAAAAGCCAAACTTCCATACATTGTATTTGATTGCCTACAGCTGATTTTCTTTTCAGTGTCTCTGATGAATTTAGGTGCAATGGGTACAGCCACCTCGTGAAATCCACCACCCAGCGGTATGTGGAAATGAGTGTGTGAAATGTAATTTAGGGTTATGCATTGACTGCTTTACACCATTCCATGTATGGCAGGCATGAAATGAAGCCACAAAAGCAAATTCCTTTTATTATTAACCTAGAGCATTATTTCAATTCAGTTTAAATATTTTTTGGCATTTTAGAGTTATTTTAAGTCTCACTTAGTGATTCAACCCGAAGGTTGGTTTGGATAGTTGAGGGTAGAGCTCACCCCGGACTAAGCCACAGGCGTGTGAATTTCACACATTCAGGGTAGGGGGGCCAGTTCCTTTCCCTGGGCCACCTCGCACTCTGAGGAATTTTTAAATTTTAAGTATAAAATGTATAACAATAATTTAAAAATATCAATTACTAAATAATTTGTATATGCATAAATTTCAGAAATTTTTAGCTTAATAGCTTCAATTTTATACCCCCAAGCACCTTGAAGTACCATGGGGTTCTGGGCTATATCTCCATAACTACCAATGTTAAAAGCAAAACAGTTTCCTTAATAATTCATAAAATATTGCATACTGAAAATTTCATTTTTTACTAAACTCAGAGAAAAAGTTTTTACCAGGCATTATCCGGGTTAAGGAACATGTTATTGTCGTTAAAAATCTTTTTTTGTGTTACCATGGTCAGGAGAGAGATGTGTGGGTTAAGAAAAGCAGAGCACCAAGACATACAATCCCTCTGAAAGAGCTTCTGAGAGATTTTGTAGCATAGAGGTTCCCAACCCATGGGTCCTGATGGGCCATGATGCAATGCGGAGTCACAGAAAAGGATCAAATGGTCACAAAAGAGTAGAAAATGTTACTTGATATTTTAGATGATACAATGTTTAGAGTGGTGAGTAATAATCACCTGTAATTTTGGGGTTGCACGTTAAAAGGTTGGGAACTTCTGTTGCAGAGTAAGATTGAGGTATGGTGAGTTTTGGATATGGTAGACCTTTGAGTGTAAAAGACTATAGAGTTGCTGAAGTTAATCCCTAAGATGAATTTTCATGATAAAGGTCTTATTTAATCAAGTTTTGTTAAGTGATTGATTTGGCTTTCACCTGAAATGCTTCTCAAAGGCTTTAAACCTTTGAAAAATAGGAGAGATAGATTTAGGTGAGCACATGAATGGTACCTAGTATATAGAGAGTGATGGATAACATATTATTGAAGTGTTTGCAAAGTTTCTGGTTCATGTTGCATTGTATGTGGAACAATCTGAGAGTAAACCCATAAAGGTTTTTCTATGTACATAAAAATTAACATTACAAAATAACTTTGTGGTACAGTACATAAAAGTACATATGTGGACCATGCCACACATAGAATATCTTTGTAAGATGCCCTGTCCTGGGAATAGATAAGGTAAATGATGACACATGTGATGTTTGCATCCTAGACAAAATGAAGAGTACAAGCACACCACAGGGAGGAACTAGAAAAGCAGAATGTGTATTGAATATTGTAGCAATCCTCTCAGATACTATAGAATAATAGTGCTGGCTTCTCTAGCAGGTTCACGGCATGCATTTTCATTGAAATATAAATGCTCAAATAATGTAGTAGTGAAAATGCTAAATAGAAAAAATTATGCCTTTTCTGGAGCAAGGGCCTCGCTACGTTGACACACCGGCTCCTGTCAGATCACCAAAGTTAAGTATCGTTGGGCCCGGACGGTGGTTGGATGGGTGGCCCTTCTCCATACCTCTACCGGGGAGGATGGAGGGGTGACAATCCCTCCAGACCGATACCCAGAGGCTGGAGGGAGATATACCCAGACCAGGACAGTGGGAGGGAGGACTCCCTCCATACCTGTACCGGGAAGGTTGGGGATGGCCCCTCCTTCATACCTCTACCGTGGTGCTCTTGTCCCCTGTCTGCAAGTGGCAGGCAGGTGAAACGTGGGATGGCACAATGGACAAAAATGTCTGAGTGCCAGGAGGGCTTTAGAAGGCCCTCGCCTACCCATACAATCTACTCTATGCCTTTTCTAAGTTTTTTAGGTTTCAAAATGCAGAAGCAGATTTTATGGAAAGAAATCAAAATATTTGAATTGACAATAGTTGAATGTATATTTCTAAGTGATTCCAGAAACATTTAGGGTAGCTATGGTGCAATAAGATGGCTAGGTGGACAAAATATGTTAGAGATATTTTGTGGAAGATGATCCTTACCCACTTATGGTGATTATAGCATAAATAAATAGCATGACACTACCTTTTGACTTATTGTTAACATGGGTGTCAATTAATTCTCATTGCTCAATTAATTGACATCAGCCAATTAATTGACAGGACTCAATTGGATTGTGGTTTTCAAAGGCTTCAAAGGCAATGAGAAGAATGAAATAACTAATTTGAAAAACAACAAAATAATTCAATCAGTTAGCTTTTTTTAATTAATTAAAGGTAAGATCGCTATTTGAAGACAGGCAGATTAGATCCTCAGCATGTTCACCCGATAGACACAGGCATGTGTCGATGGCAATGTTTGCACCGAGACTGAACAACCTCGCCGACGCAGTGCTAGTTGCCGGGATAGCTAGATATTTTCTTGCTAACTTCTGGAGGTAAGGGTGGTGGCCCTCTCCCGCCACCACAATGACCTCTATCCTCACGTTTGGAATGTCACTGAACCTAGCCCTTTCCTCCCTGAAGATCTCCTTTGCAGTAGCAGGAGGGCCGAGGCCGGGCGCCGAGCGAGAGTGAGCAGCAAGCATCAGCAGCATCGGCCATCGACCGCCATTGAGTGAAATCAAACAAGTTTAAACGTGCAATTTGTAATCCATAGAGAATCAAAAATCATCAATTAATCAATTACTGGGCAATAATTGTGAATCAAATAACAATTGACAATTTAACAACAATGGACACTTGAAAAATATTGACAATTGAGTTATTTACCGCAATCGACATCGAATTGCTGAAAAAATCGATCAATTGTAAAAATAATTGAATCGACAATTCAATTAATCAAATAATCGCACAGGCCTAAGTATGTACATGTTGATTCTTTTCAGTGCCTTGGGAAAAATTAGCTCCCGCTGGGAGCCAAGCGGGTAGTTTTGGCAGCCATCCAGAAGAGGATCATGAAGGACAACGCATGAATGGCATTTGGAAAAGAGCTCTATCTAAGAAATGTATTCCCTTGAAGTGAGTTTGTGACACTTCTACCCATGCTTCAAAAGCATGAAACGTTATCATGGAACTAGGAGGAAAATTCCCACACTTTAGGAGAAGTACTTTTCTGTTCACTGGGAAAGGTCATAATTTTTTTCCCAGACATTTTATTTCAAAGTACCTAATATCTCTACCAAATCATTTGACACAATAAATTTTTACTCCATTTTTACACTTCTTAGTTTATGTGTTTTATATTGAACTATGAAATAAAATAATAGAAAGATGCCAAGGTATTTTGCATACATTTCATTGCCATAAAAATGAAAATGCATGATAGTGAATTCCTCTGCTATATCAGGAAATCAATTTTTGTTCACTGTTTGAATAATTGTGCCATCCCTTAAAGAAAACTAGTGATATCCATCATTTGGGCCAATTTTCACCAGTTACTGATAGGTGCTTAAGAAAAACTGATCAGATATTCTCACCAGTACCTAACTGGTGACTTAACTTTCTGGCCAGTAACTGGTGTATTTTCACCAGCAACTAATGAGTTTTCTCACCAGTAACAGGAAAGTGTTTCAAAAACTCATCAGCTGCTCTTCAGTTATTGTTCAGTTTTTTGGTATTATTTTTTAAGAGGTACGCAGCATGAATGCACATCATCAAATCAATGGAAAAATTGGAAAAGTTTGAGAAAAGCAGGTTGCATACATGAATTCACTTACAGATTAAGCGTGATCTCAAAAGAGTTCAGAAAACAAAATTGCAATGAAAGTAAAATAAATTTGTTGTTTTTTTCACAGCAAAATTATTCATTTGGACGAAAAAAATTCATGTCTCCAGTTATCACAGGCTTGTAATTTTAGCCAATTGTATCAATTTTCATTCATTTAAGTATTCTACCAGCTGATTGGTAGGTTCTTTGACAGTCCCCATCCTGCTTCCCAATTTCTGAACATTGTCCCTTTTCCCTCCTATGGATGTCCTGCCATTAGATCCCTCTTAAATCCCTCAAATCTTCTACCTCCTCTTATTTCAACCAGAATTCCTATCCTCTTTCTTCCTCTTCCACGCTTCCCCAGTATTCTTTCCTCTATCACCCTCTTCAACATGCCCTACCCTCTCAAAACCTCCTCCATCCATCTCTTCTGCCTTCTCCGAACCTCTGCCACAGGCTTCCTCTCCACTCCAACTATATCCAGTACCTCCTTGTACGTCTTCCTCACCACCCAGCTCACCCTCTCCATCCTTCTCCAACCCCACATCTGAAAAGCCTCAAGTCTATGCAAAAAGGGAACAAATTATTTTGTTTTAGTGAAAATAGTGAATATTTTTTCAACTTTTGAAAGAGATTTCCAGATAATGGTATTTGACAGTTTGAAGACCTGGCACTAATAGTTTAGTTTAGTTTTCAAGAGATGAGAAAAATCACCCCAATAACAGTACTACAGTCCCAGCCAAACCAGCTCATCTTAGCCACAACATATCATTTTCTCAGGGAAGATGTCGGTAAAGAAAATATTGTTTTTGAGTTTGTTCCTTCAAAAAATAATCTGACAGGCACCACGACTTAGATTTTGCAAAATGTAAAGTTGGAGATCATTCAGAGTGAGTTAGTGTCATTTAGTTGGTATAATTCTTGTCTGTCAACAGTGGGAAGCAAAGAGCATTTTCTCGCGTATTTATATTGAATGGAAAATTGTTTTATGAGGTATAGATTGGTTATCTTGAGGACTTTGTCATGTTCTCCCGACACTCTGTTTACTGATTAATAATCAGTGCCCTTATTTTAACAGATTTATTACTCACACTATACACTCAAGCCACATGGCCCCTGACACACCAGATTACATGGGATACCACAACCACGCCACCTCATGTGGCAACCGTCAACTTTATCAGAACAATAGAATATCATAATGCCATACTCCAAAGACTTGTATGATTTTTTGTTTACAAATGATGTGTAAAACATTTGTTTTTACATATAGCTCACATTTGCAATGTTGGTAAGCTTAAACAAAAACTTCGGCATGAAATAGGGTATGCAAATAACTTCATTAGTAACATAAGTATAATTGTGAAACCTTCTTTGACAAAGAGAAATTGATGACATTTTAGGCAAATGTAAACCAGTAAGTGTAAAACCCTATGATAGTTATGCAATTACTTATATATAACTTTTTTGATTTATGAAGCATAGATGATACTATTTAAGCATTTCTAAATGTCAAGCCACTCAGAAGTCGTATGATTCTAGGGTGGATGTAATCCAGCACTCAAATTTTTTCTGTCCCTGGCTAACGTCCTCATGCCCTAATAACGGCCATGTTACAAATCCTGTTTCATATGGCTATTGTATTCATCCCTTGGACTTTCTCCTGAGACTTCTTTCTATATTACATTTCTTTTCCTCCTTATAAGATCATTGTATCTGCATTTATCCGATTCATTGAACTTTCAACTTTCTTAGAGTACCTAAACGTAAGCTTTTCTCTGCCTCTGTTCTTCTATATATTCTTCCTCATTTTTCATTTTATTCATTCATTTCATCTTCAGAATCTGTCCCCTAAACCTGGTTTTGAGGACATCTTTTTTCTCCTCATCTGTTTCCCCAATGATCCACGTCCCTAATTTGTAAAATAAAGCATTCCATGCATGAATGTGTTTATGCAGTGATAACTTATTGGTGGGATTCAGGTTGGTATGATGTATGGAGTACAATCTCCCCATACCAAAGGCCAAGGGTTCAAATCCTGGCAGTGCAGAGATTTGTCATGAGAACAAAACGTGATTGTTGTTCTTCAAATTTTGTCAGGTGCTTTAAATAACTACTTGAAATTGATGGAGTGCATTCTTGGGACAGTAACTGTGATTGTTGCCCTTCTATAATACATTTCATTTTGGGTAATGACAATCAGAAAGAAGGAACATCATCCCAATCCTGATCACTAATTACGTGCCAAGAAAGAAATGTCAAGAAAGTTCTTCGCCGTGCAGCACTCCATTGATCAGATGGGAAGTTAAACTGAAAACCCCTGGATTCCTATTTTCAAGAATGGGCTGGTGCCAATTTTAGGGTTCTCTCCACCCTTCTTTCATTCCCCCAAAAAATCCTTTTCTTACCAACCTACCCACCACTCCTAATGGCACTAATAATCTCAGCTGCCTGTTGCTTCTCCAAGTAACCAACAAAATTATTGGTAAGTTATTGGTTTTTCTTCAAACATGGCAGTGACCTTTTGCCATAAAAACTTATCAGCCAAGCCCAAAGATATGGAATTGAAAGGCATTTAAAAAGTATAGGGCATACCTGGAGGTTTTGTTTCAAAGTTTGGGGTTAATTACTTCTTCTAAAACAATTGGTCAAATATGCATGAAAATGTTCCTGTTCTATTAAAAAACAGAATCTCAAGTTGCTCTTCAGGTGTCCTCACTTCTTCATCATCTTTATTATTAGTTCATGCCTTTCAGATTCTCCCCCATGTTACCTTCTATCTTCCTAACAACTATCAGAAAACACGAGAAGGATTGCTAGAGAAACTTAGCTCAGGAATTTATTATGCATTAATACAGATGAATGGATATGCTATTATATCATTCATGGACATAATTTCCTATTCTCCTCATTACAAAAGTTAGTTTTGACCAAGATATGCAGACATGTCAATAAATCATTGCTACCAAATGATTACTGACCTCAAGTATAGAGAAACTATGGATATTAGGGGCAAAGATAGACAATAATCAACATAATTTGGGTACATATCATTCTACTGGCACTTAGACTGTTCGATTCATTAATATTGGTATTTTGCGATGTACCGCGTGCTGATGCAGTACCTATATCGAAACCTGGGTTGTTGATAAAGTTGTTCTTAATAATAGCATAGTAATTATTTAACTTTATGTGCTAAATTGAGCAATTTCTGATATTTTCAACCATATTATACAAATTATAAACAACTAAGAACACAAGCATGGCATTTTTCCTGAGTTTGTTTATGGGCAAATGAATAAATAAGTTAATCAGACTCGGCAAGGAGGATGTTGGGTGTCCTGCAGGTTGTATATCACAGAATCACACAATAGTACTCGCAGGGGCTTTCAAAAAATATATTGATTTAAATCCAAGTACCTACTTCATTGATATCTGTTCCCCTGGGGAGGAAAGGGCAGAGAGGTTGGGAGGGGCGGGGAGTGCAAATGGGTAGTGGTGGAGAGAAAGGTGGCTACTGGGCTATTTGTTCAGTGGGCTAAGGTTTAGCCCGGGCTTTCAAATTCCTTAGTTAGCCAAATATGAGCTTACTCACGAGTCTTTACGACAATAAAGGTTTGGCAGAGGGCGGCGGTATGTTTGGGGATGGAGTCTAGGAAAGGTGGAGTTTCCGTGGCATGGTGGTGATTATTCATGCGAATATTTAGAGGGGTGTTACATTTTCCTACGTAGAAGGCAGGGCAGAGGGGATTAATAATATTGCTGGTAGTACAGTAGGCCGTAGAGGAAGATGTTTTGGGGAGGGGGGCAGAATGGCGGAGGAGGGAGCAGCATTTGTACCTAGGGCGTTCGCAGGTTTGAGGAACGCTTATAGGAAACTTTGGGACATGAGGGTAAGAGGAGGGAAGTAGAGCTATTGTTTTTAATCATAGAATACATATAGGAGCAGTTTTGTCCATTCATTCCGGTCAAATGTCGTATTATTACGCACACCGCTAGCCTCAGACAAAAGAAGAAGCAATTCCAAAAACATTTTCCACCTGTTCATCCATCACCACCATTGGGAATGTACCGTGTGTCGAGGATCGTGGGAAAAAATGCATGCTACCTTGAGGATACGCAAGGTGAAGAGAGCGGCCCATTTAACTTCAGCAGCCTGATACCCTATCGTGACCAGGTGGCAGCCTCGGAGGATTGATCTGGGGGGCTATTCTGTATGTTCTCGGAATTACCAAGCCTCGAAAGTGAATAAGTTTTGGCGTCACAGCTTATAAAATTTCAAATGGAGCCATTGAATAGTTGAGATTTTTCGGGGGCTGTGACGTCAAATCCACGGATTTCCCGAGGTTCGATCGCGTCGAGTCCTTACTGAATAAGGCCCAAGGTCGGAATCCACGGGAGGAGTCGTCCGAACAAGGCGGTCTCAACGAAAACAGTGCCATCACCTAAACCTCCCCTCCCCCACACTGCGCTGATGGACTTCGTATGGTGACGACCCTGTAACGAGTGGGATGACGAACTTCGCCGAGGTCATCTCCTTGCACAGCATGGAGATTCTCCAATGCAGCCGATAAGCAAAAAAATAATGAAATATGTTTACCTCGTTTTTGTTTTCTTCTCCAATACATTGGTACCACAGACTTAATTTATTTTCTATCTTGACAGGGGGTGTGTAGTGGTAACAGATCCGTGATCAACCTTGTCAAAAGCTTTGGCAAAATCAATATATACTGAATCCATCTGACAGCCCATTCCAATTGAGAGGGCAATGGAGTTCACGTGCACTGCTAAGTTGGTAGAAGTCGATCAGCAAGGACAGAAACCATGTTGGGATTCAGAGAAGTTTCGTGCGCAGTGTAACAGAACATTGTCGTTGAGAATCTTCTCGAAAACCTTTGAAAATGTTGATAAAATGGATATCGGCCTGTAATTAATTACACTACATTTGTCTCCAGTTTTGAAAACAGGTACAACGATTGCGTTCTTCCACATTTGAGAATATATATGGTTCTTTAGGATTTTATTGAATAATATAAACAAAGGAAAAATCAATTCGCTTGCACATATTTTTACGATAGAAATCGGTATACGGTCGAAGCCCGGAGACACGCTGTTTTTCATCCCCTTCAGTGCCTTAAGAATTTTATCCCTAGTAAATGACAAATTACATAAAACATCAATAGGATAGAGAGAATATGAAGAAGTGTCATCATTAAGGCGGGAGGGCATGGGCGCATTGAATACCATGGAGAAGTGCTCAGAAAAAAGTTTACAGATATTCTCATCATTGTTGACTGTACGCCCATTCAAGAATACAGAAGAAGGAAGGCGCCGACAGCCTCTTTTCCTTCGTAAGTAACGCCAAAGAAGCTTAGGATCTTCGGATAATGACTCATCGATATCCTTAAGATAAGAATTAACTTTTGAACTTAGCAGTCTCTTAAAGGTAGCTCGAAATTGTGAGAACTCTACATAATCACACTACATTTTTGAGCGTTTCCAACGGCGAAATGCCCTGCTCTTAGATTTTAGGACAGCTATCAACTCACCATCAAACCACACAGGGTACTTCAATGGATTTACTTGAAGTATGGGAACGCAGTCAGAAATACAGCCATCAATCAAAGAGTAAAACGTTTCGCAACATTCGTCTACCGAAGGTGTGCTGTCAAGGATAATCCATGGGCATCGATCTAAGGTTGATTTGAAATTAAGTATGTCCACTCGCTTCCAATTCAGTTGGGATCGTTTGGTCTTCTTCCGACACCGGATCAGCTGACATTTGAGATCTAAGATAATAGGTTTGTGATCCAACGAAAGATCTGAACAAAGGCCAAGGTTGAACACTTTTGCGTCACTCATACTCAACCTGCCCTTTGCTTGAAAGGCAAGATCAAGAAAGCTTGACCACAAGTGGGAAAATCAATTAGTTGTTTGAGCTTAAACTCATTTAACCACCCGCTAACGGTGTCTACATGGTCCCCATTAAAAATTTCACTTCGACGCGAAGGACAGATAATGTTAGTGGCGGGGTCCTTCGCCCAAGACACCTGACATAAATTGAAATCCCCCAAAATCAAGAGGGAGTCACGGTCAGAGAGATCACCCTGAAGTAACTCCAGGGAGGAATACAAAGCATCGAGGTCACCGTGTGACAGTGGTGGAGGCAGTTAAATACATACAATGAGAAGTCTTAAGAGTGGCTTGATCCTCAAGGATAGTTCGACCACAACAATTTCACAATGACTCTCAAGGGCTTCTCTTTGTCGAGCAGGGATGGCTCCGGCAACTGCAATGAGGACCCCACCCCCTTTTTTACATTCACGACCGAGAACGCTATTTCTATCCCGACGAAATACGTTGTATTTGACACATTCACAGAGTATTTCACTACCCAGAATGTGTGGACGTAGCCATGTCTCCGAAACACAAATTACATCAGCGACATTGGCTGTTGGGCCAGAAAAGGCCATATTAAAGTCAGAGTTTCTTACCATCAATAGAGCGAGCATTTTGGTAGTAAATACTGAGATTTTCTGTACTAGTATTTAGTTCAATATCTCCAAAAGTGCACAAGCAAAGCAATATGAGGAAGAAGCCACTTACAGGGACGCAGATTACCCGCGAAGAGACAGAGAGATCGACGGTCGAGGGCCGTAGCGTACTGACATCATTAAACACCAGCGTAAATGCAGATATTCGTAGATTACAGGACACCATTCAATTTTCAGCGACAATCTGTCTCCCCAAAACGAAGTCGGCACTGCACGTATTAATTTTCAGTCCCCGTGCGGCAGAAAGACATAGTTGAAATGCCAGCACGTGGGCAAATACACGGAGCACTAAGAGACCGGACCCTTTATGATTCATCACCACGAAATAGTGATAATAGTCACGAAGGATATTTCACAATGTTCACGTCAGTTCATACTCTTGAACTTACAAATTCCAGCGTGTAACCGGGGCCGTTCAACAAACAGATGGTCCTGGATCGATCGCGCAGGATTCACACCATTCCAGTAAGCTCAGACTCGTCACTTCGGTAGCACACAGAAGCACTGTCTTACACACAACCTCACTGTATGGACGCTTGAGGGGTGTTAAGAGAGGTGCTGTCCGATTGATTTGAATAACTATAGACCTGTAGCTGTCCAAAATACTTCATCCAAAATATTTGAAAAGGGTAAAGTTCTCATTATATAAATCATTATTTGGAAAAATACTATATCTTGTCCCTTTCTCAACATGGCTTCCAAAAGGAACAGTCTACCACTCCCGCTATTTATGAAGCAGTTTCTGCTGTTTTGAAATGCTTAGACAATAAATGTGAAACACTGGTACTATTTTTTGACTCATCTTACGCCTTTGATTGTGTGAAACACCAAATATTATTATCAAAATAGAAAGATCAGGAAAACATGGTGCGCCTAAGAATTGGATTGGTTCCTATCATAGTGATCGTACTAGGGTCGTTTCGCTATCATTCAATGGACAGAGATTTTCCTCTTCTTCTAAGGACAACTGTCTTGGGTGATCCATAAGGATCAATTTTGGGGCCCCCATTATTTCTACTGTATATTAATGGTTCGCTCTAAAAGAATTTGATGGGATTATCCCAATTATGCATCCAGACGACACTAATATTATACTCTCTGATTCATCTTATTCTCACCTTAATCTAGAAATATATTCATAATGCGGGTAAAATAAGTAAATGGTGCATAAGTGCAATGATACATTATATTATTTCTGTGTTTATTGGTACATTCGGCAATTTTCTCCTTTCAACATTTCCGTAAGTAAGTTACGTCTTGATTGAAACGTGAACAAATGTGAGGGAATTGGAGAAACATTTGGTTACTCAGTAATATTGCATTTATATTAATTCTAGGTGGCAATATAGGTTTCAATTGATTAATGCCAAACAATCATTTGAGCATAAATGTGAATAAAACTCCAATTATATGGATATCATTTTTGAAGTGTCTTAAAGAAAGCTGTCTTTTAACACTCACTAGAGTCCCAATTGACCAGATAGGTACCAATGTGCAAGTTCCTAGGGATTTAAATTTCTTCCAATATGGCCTAGGAGCAACAGGACCTAGATTTGCAGCATAAACTGAACTCACATGATATTTAATAAGACAACTAAGACATACAACAGGTAGAGAAGTTTTGTCAAAACTATATTTCGGTGAATTCTATTCCAAAGAGATTCCGAGCATAATGCTTTGGGGGTCTTCGCATTTTCTGAACAAGATATTAAAAATAAAAAAAGAATAATCAGAATTATGGTTTTTCAATATTACAGCAGTTCACCATCTAAATCTATATTCTGTTCATTAAAAATTCTCCCTCTTCGCTGTGTTTACTTGTTATCTCTTTTATCATATGTAAAATCCATTATAAGAATATTTTCTACTAATTCATATTATCATTCACGTTGCACTAGAACCTATAATTATCTACATTGTATTCGATTAGGGCAGAAAAAATGAAATTAGGACCTTACGAGATAGGTATACGTTTATATAATTGACTGCCCATTGAACACCTTAACTGTAAATATATTAATCTCTTTAGGGTTAAACTAAAAAAAATGGATAAATTGCCACAAGGAAAAATATGTATTTAAAATGTATTATTCTGTTAACAAATTTATGGGCGTTAAGTCACTAAACTGTCATGTATTAATCATCCTATTTTGGAGCTCAAGGTACATTAAAATTTATGAATGTTTAACATGTACTACTTTTATATGTGCTTCATATTGTACCATATATTACTTTCATGAATGACTTGCCTTATATCATGTATAGTACTACTATATTTTGATCACGTAGGCAAATAAAAAATTTATTATCATTATTTTATTAGGAAGACAATGCTATAGTAACCGATTGTTTGTTACACTACGCTTAAACTTTCTTCACCGTGACTGAAAAAATAAAACTTTATACAAATGGGAACTAACAACAAGACCTGAATGTTCGCCTAGTTATCGGTAAAAAGGAAACAGCAGTGTTTTGAGCAAGACGAAAACCAACCGTCCCTCAATCATGAGACGTCCCGAATCGAAGGACAATAAGCGGCATGCGCCTGATGGAAAAGCAGTGACAGCCACGGGATCAAGCCGAGCTTCACCATCAAACAGAACGAGCAAGAGGACAACCAAGCATGAGGATGCATCTGGACCGCAAACAGATTGGTGGGATCGCAATACGGTCGCACTCGACATGTGAGTACCTTGACTATTATATATCTCGTGCGTTATGTTTGCCACTTTCGAACTCAGAAGTTTCCACCACCAAGTGAAATTAAGCTTGAAATTAAAAGGGCTAAAAGTATAAAAGGCTGAGACATTGGAGAACATCAGTTAATTTTGTCGTATTCAGAAGTCATCTTTGTGAAAATTTTATAGAAAAAGTGTATTTTCAAAGTATATTTGATTATAGTAAAATGAAAGTACCAGTTATCTTTGCTTTTGAGTCATAAGCAAGTTACATCAATTACTGTAATTGATGTGCGTTAGATCAATGAGAAATCAATTGAGAAATCAATGAGTCAAAAGAAATACTGTGTTTCACCTTTTCGTTTGTATCATTTAAAACTACTAATGGTAAAGGTGAGCTTTCGTCCCGCACGGTCAACATTTTTTTTGGAAAACCTAGGAAACTTACGATATTGATTGTGATACCTATGAGTAGAGGAAGGTTGCGCATTTGTAAAAATGTGAGAACCATACCCGTGTGACCAGTAGTTTTTGAGATATAGACGTTTGAAAATGACCAATTTTTCGACTTTTTCGTCCGTTTTCGACGCCATGTTTGGAGGTTTTCACGAACAACCGGTAGAGGGATAAGACTAATTTCACTTCTACTATATTCCTATACCCCACCCCCCGGGACGCGGGACGAAAGCTCACCTTTACCCTACTAATTTTGCTGTTGACATACCTCAGCAATTAGAAAATAAAATGGAGGCACAAGATATGCAGATTGTTCAACGAATACATATTTTTAATGTACACTTTTTCCCAGGCATAGTATCCAACTTAAGTGTCATTTTTATCAAACTTTTTAACTTCAGTTATTCAAGCATTCAAATCAAGTATTTTAACTTCAGTTATTGTAGTACTTTACAAAAGACTCAAGAAATACCAAGGATAGGTGCCTAACCTTTATTAACATCCAATTTCCTGGGAGAATTTGCTCCTAAAAAAACAGTTGTTAGCAAAAATGGCATTAATTTTAGACAAAAGAAATACTATTTTTATCTACTCCGCTGTCTCAGGCGTGCCTTGGTGGAATTTGCTTAACATTGTAAATGAAAAGTAAAACTTAGTTATTCCACATGGATTTATTAACACAATATGACCTACGTTTCGACGAGGAAAATCCCAAAAGACCGAATCAAAGTTGCCTTTTACAGTAAACAGTGCCTGAGGAATTTGGTATCACACACCAAGGACCGAATTCCTTGAAGGGAAAAAAAGTGGAGTTTATAAATTGAAATGTTAATATGCGGCAACTTATATTGGCGAGACAGGACGAAAGTTTAGAGAGCGGATTAAAGAACGTGAAGCGTGTGCTAGAAATAAGGACCCATCGTCTCTCTTTGCCAAACATTTATTTGTAGAAAAACACCTAGGTGACTTTGAACCGGAGATCCTACACCTGGGGGGTTGTGTTTGAATCGCTCGTTATTATTCCGAGCACGTAACCAAGGAGTCACGTGGTACAATCACGAAGGGTTCGAGATTTTGGATGCATTTTTACCGCTCATAAAAATCTCACGCAGTCTTCCCCATCGTATTTTTTCACCGAAATTCTGTTGATGGAATATAATAACCTGATTAAAGACACGATAAACAACATATCGCTCGCTTAAGATATCCATCCGAGTGGTTTAAACACGCCAGAATTTCGAACCATTTGTTATTGTGCCACATGACTCCTTAGTTACGTGCTCGGAATAATTACGAGCGATTCAAACACAACCCCCCGGAAAAGAAAGGGCCGAGGCTAGACGCGTTGGAGCAAATGGAAATTTTGAAAAGTGTCCGTTGCAACGAAACGATCGTTAACGAATTTTTGTTCACCTCCCACTCCCCCTTCTTGACCTCCCTCCCTTCCATACACTTAAGCTCCATCTCTGCACCTAATCATATCTCTCCCACACACGCTGGAGTCGAGTGTGGACACGGAGTTGAGTTATCTTTAGAGCTCCTACTCGATCCGTACGCATGCAAAACCCTCCCCCCATCCCCATGCCTTCTAGATCTCTTGGTCATCTCCAAGACCTCCTGTCGCCTTCTCCCTGAACTCCAAAGCTCAAATTAGGCTTGTGCGATGAGTCGATTAATCGAAGTCATCGACGATGATTTTAGTCATCGCGGTGCGATGACTATAATCGATGACGATGAATGTCATCGACCATCGATGTCGATGAGTCGATGAGTTGAATGAGATTATTATCATTACCTTTTGAACACAGTAAAATCTTCCGTGACCAAAAACCATTCCCAGAGAAGTTAGATTTCCGTTTAATTGGGATTCCGTTGAAGACAGGTTCGTAGTTGATGTAATTCAATTAAAAATAAAATTATTAGAGTGAAAAATGGACAAATATTCAAGAGCGACCCACAATTAAGGAAGCATTAACGTAGTGGTGACCTAATTCCTCCCGCAATCGACTTTCCTCGGTCTTTGATTTAGAATTTATTTTCTAGGGGAGACTGAGTGGGCACAGGACGTAGGAAGCCCACGTTTTGATAGGGTAGCGCGAGAGCTCGTAAGCAGAAACACGCAACCCAAGTGTTGATGATTGACGTCGTGTGTTTACGGAAACTTTCAACTTTCTGGAGTCCCTCGGCGATTTCCAAGCGAGCTCTGTAGCATCGGTGCATTCCAAAAGGGCACAATAATGTTTCAAGTTTGTTGGAGAATTTCACTCCATTCAAACGCAATCTTGTCTATCGTATCAAGAAAAATCTAATACTTTATGATAAATAAATTGCCAACTAATACTATTTTTTCCGTCGTGCCTCCGATGTCAATCCACGAAAAAAAAATTTAGGAAACTTTTACTGATTATTGCACATAGAAAACACGAAGCAAACGAACCTAACGAGAGATCGAAATATGATGACAACTTCGTTGTAATACTTAAATAACGTTCACAACATTGATGGCGCGCAATAATGTTAATGAAGAAAATAGTGTTTTTAGACTGACATAAATGGTTGAATGATGAAAATTATTAATTGGATTAAATTTCCAGTTCAAATAGATGCTGTACAACCCATGTAAAATGTACCAATGTACAACCCATTCCCAGTTGGATGAGACAGTGATTTTAGTTACATGTCACATCCAACTAAAGCAAAGAGCATTGAAAGTCATTACAGAAATATATGCTAAAAATATCGTAGCAAAACTAAACCTCCGACAGCAGCGAAGCTTTTACTTTCGGTTACATAGCTAAACACGTATACTTACACCAACTGCATATGAGGTGTAGTATAAGAGAAAGTAAAATTATTTACGCAAGATAAATGTGTAGAGAATTATTTCGAATACTGTTAATACCTCCACCTAAAATTGCTCAAATTCTCACGAAAGTTTCCCTTTTATTTAATATAAGATATGCAAATCTTCTGGTAAAATTTTATCTAATTAAGTCAAATAACAACTGGGCTACAAATTATAAAACTCATAGCAGTTCTTCTTCGGGCGACAGCTGCTGATAAGCTATCTATCAAACGCGTTGGCTGTCTGATCCAACTAGATGTCCCAAGGCTCTTTACGAGTGCTGCAAAGACCATTACTGTGCTGTGAAGACAGCTTCATTGTTAGAGTAGGTCTATTGGTTAAGGAAATTTTGCATGGAAGAAGAAATAATTTTTAAACAAAATTTGAGGATATCTTGAAGTAGCCGCGGTATAACCTTTAAGGAGTCACCCGAGTGGAAGAAGAGATACCAACACTAAACATTTATAGTCGCAGGCCGTTGGCTCCATACCTGATTTCCATCTTCAGCTCGGCATACGCCCGACCTCTCTTCATCTCGTCCATAGAGCCAATTCTCTTTTTCCCTCTTCCTTGCTTACCCAACATCCTCTCCTCTGTCACGGCCTTCAGTGACCCATTCGCCCCTCGTTACCTGTGCCAACCACCTTCTCTGCCTCCTCCTCCAGCAGTTTCTTCTCCCCACCCACAATACCAAGCACCTCCTCGTTTGTCTTTCTTGCCGTGAATTGTATCTTCTCCATTTACCTCCACTCCCAATTCTTAAGCGTCTACAGGCTATTATCTTATTCTTATCTTCAGAGTCCAAATTTCTGTACCATTCAATGGAACATTCCACGTTTACCTACTACGCTAATCTTTTCTCTACATTGTTACATCAAAGCCCTCGCATTAATTTGATTATATTCGTGAACGCCTCCTTCGCTAACGTTATTCTCCTTCAAACACATTTAAAAATATTCCCTTTTTCCTCCAACGTGCTAAGTAAATAATTTAAATGTTCTCTATCAGAAAAAAATTAAAATGGTCTATTACAATTCACTCTACCTGCGCCGGTTTGTACTCTCAACCTTATATGGTAGACCTCGCTTTCTTTGTTCTGTTAAACCTCATTAGGTGGTACTTAAGTTTCTCAATGATCGAATTAAATTCCTCATTTCCTGCACATACTTTCTAATGCACCTGCTAATATCTTGATGTCAAGTTGTCAGCGAATCTAACCGAGTAGTTCATTTGTCCTCCTACTTTTATTTCGACATCTAGCTCTCCTCTTGCCCCTCGAACGATTTCCTTGAAGTAACCTTTAAAAATCAAGGGCGACAACGGGCAACCTTGTCTTACCCCCCAACCTCCTAACTGCTCATCATGATTCCCCGTCAGCCACCCTCACCTGAGCCACCCAGGCCGCATACAGGTTTGTAATAAGTCTTTTATCTCTGAAGTCGACTCTCTCAATAGTGTCTCCCAATATATTATATTGACAGCCTTTCCGAAATCTTTGAAACAAGCAAAAACCTCTTGATTATACTCCAGGTTCTCTTCCATCAGTGTTCTCTAATCTGTTCGGGTGCACGTTAGGAAAAAAGGAGAAAAACGGCGAAAAGCACATATTTAATATTTAAAGCGCTCGAATCCCGAAAAAGTCATGGCACTAGACACTGCAATAACGAACCTATATGTATGTTCACCCTTTCATTATCACCATAGGTTTTCTGCTCGCGCAGGTTACTGACGCCACCTCTCTCTGTCTTCCGCTTCTCTCTTAATTCTCGCGTGGCCTCCTCTTCCCAGCAAGTCACTCAACATCTTCCTTTTTCTTCTTCCTCCTATGACTTTCCCCTCCACACTCACTTCCAGCTCATCCCGAAGCAAACATCCCCTCCTCAAAGCATGCTTCACCTAATTTCGCTATCACCCTTCACACCGTGTGCTTTACGGGCGAAAGGAAAGAAGCTCCCAGAGATGAGTTAATCAATGAATACGACCGAGGAAGTGTTAGATATGGTAGGAGAGGAAAGGAAATTGGTGGCGGAGATTTGAAGAAGGCAGACAAGTTGCAAGGAGGGCTTGATGAGAGGTGAGTGCAAGTTCAATGGAGAGCGTCTGAGGGGAGAACGCTGGGGAAACGTGGAGGACTTGGACGGCATAAGGAGAGGCAGATGATATGACGAACTAAAGAGTGGCCTGATGACTAGCAAATAATGTGCAGAAAAGCAAAATAAATGTTCCATAATAGGTTAATTCACGGAGATAGTTGTTAAATGGCCTAAAGAGTGGCCTGATGACTAGCAAATAATGTGCAGAAAAGAAAAATAAATGTTCCATAATAGGTTAATTCACGGAGATAGTTGTTAAATGGCCTACCAATCAGCTATAGAGTAACACCCGATGATCATGAGCCAACCTCCTCGGTTGGAACTCCCGTGACGTGAGGTTAGTCATTTAGGTTTTGTATAACGGTGAGGGAAGATAAGGATTATGTCCATTTCAGTTCAAATTGTTCATTTCCCTACTCTGTGTAATAAAGATCAATTCAGTAGTTCAACAGCATAACAGTTCAACAGCTAAAGATAGAAAAAACACAAACACGGGCAAACTGTTTTAGGCTTATGGCCACTTCTGGGCTTGGTGGAGGAAAACAACCCTAGTTCAACATTTTCCCGAAAGCGGGAGCGCTCTGCGGTTCTTTTTATAGTAATAATAATAATAATAATAATATTTATTAGATATAAAACAAGATACAACTTGCATTAGTCTTCGTCATATTAATATACAGAATTACAATAGTTTTATTACAAATACAGAAAAAATTATAAATATTATTAAGTAGTACAAATACAGAAGATGTTAAATTACAAGAAAATCATATCATCCTTGTTGCTATCGATGAATTCCTCAATGGAGTAAAAGGCCTTTTTTATGAGCCAGGCAAACACAACTCTTTTAAATTTTTCAAGACTGACAAGTTTGTCTTCGGCAGGTAAACTATTATACAGGTGCAGCTTAATTATGTGGAATGATTTACAAGTTTTTGATAGTCGGCAATAGGGAACATTAAGGATATCTCGGTTTCTTGTGAAATGGTTGTGCACATTTCCTCTTGTCTCCAAGGAGTTAAGATTTGCCTTTACGTCACAAAGACACTTCATTATATACATACAGTACAGGGTCAAAATGCCGAGCTTGGTGAAGAGTGGCTTACAGTGATCCCTGGGCTGGGCACAAGAAACTACTCTAACTGCCTTTTTTTGGATTTTAAATAGGCTTAAGGAGACATATAGTACATATCATATAATTTATAATGGTTAAATTATTAAGTTAAATGGTTAATTCATGGCCGTTAAATGGCTGATAATGGTTATTTTTTCAAAACTATTTACGCCTATTTTTACAATAGCTGGTTATTGTTAACTGCAGAATGACGTAGTGTTTGCGTCCGATTAGTATTTTCTGATGTTTTGGGTTTCGTGTGTTACATCAGACCGTTAGTTGACGTGAACTTTATCGAGCTCAAATCGGGCTCAAAAGTACTTCGCCGAGAGCGAAGTTTTCTTAGCCGTGTGCTTAGATTAGATAATTACCGTTGTCCCCGCCACGTGACCTTGACCTGCATGACCTTCAAAACTTACCCTAATTGATTCAATTTACAAAAACTTGAGTCTGAGAGCGAGGAAGTGGTTTTTGTGCATCCCAACTCGTCGCCATCACCGAAGTTTACAGGAGCGAAGTCTATCGATACAACTGCCACGCTAATTTTGGTACCCGGTAGGCATGGCGCATCACTTTTTCAATTACGAGGAAGTTGGACTTAATTGAAGTCAGTGGGTTAAAGAAGAGGTGAAGCAAGTAAAAGACGAGAGCTCTCTTCAGGAGGAAGAAACGTACTCCCCCAGAGCTTTATACCAGGTGCCAGGAACAGGTTATTCGATGGCATGAGCCGTATGAGTGCCCAGCCGCTATAGAAACTAACGCCTCTCCTGGATTGGATTGAAGAAAGCTCAACGGACAAGTGCGAAATTTCACAGAGGAAAACTCATTCTCCTTCACCGGGATTCGAACTCGGATCCCTCGATTTCGCGCCGAGTGCTTTAGCGAGTTAAGCTACCGAGGCCGCCTCCTCCCCTCTGGATTTTTGACCCCGAGCCTTTTTTTAACCGCGGCTAGTCCCGGTATCCTCAACATTTCTCAACAAACAACTTAAAATAATAATAACGTCGAAAAAAGACAATTTAAAAAAAAACAAATGAAATTTCCTGGGTAAAAACATTAGAACTGGTTTACATACGTTCATACCATCCCGTCGCTCCTTTCCGAGGAAGGCACAGTCAATTTTACCCTCGTTGATGCGCCTGTAAAGCTGGCTCTGCTTTAATAATTTCCTCCATGCTACACTATCCTTAGAGGTTTTGGTTTCACTTACACTCATACATTGCTTCATACGCACTGTCCTACACTTAAGACTTGTAATATTCCTCCTATATAAGAGTCCCTTCCGTCACATTCACCCAGTCTACTCTTAACTACTAGTTAATTTCGCAACTACCCCTCCCTCTCTCACCATTTCCTTTTTTATGATAAATATGTTTCACCATTGGACTATAATCTATCCTCTCAACATGACCAAACCAAAGAAACATAAAAACCCCTCTCTGGTGCATTCATTTCACATTATTTCATAATCCACTTTCTTCGTTCAAATTCACCATGGAGTCTTCGCAGATTCTTCATCACAGGGCTATTTAATTCAACCTCGGGAAGTGAATAAATTCGACAGTCTCTGGCGTTATATGGTGGAACAGCATTTTATTACTTAAATAAAACTGCAGTAGTTGTACTCTCTACTTACATTTTAATGTAAAATGTTACACAACACATGTTTCGACGTTTCTCAGGGCGTCATCATCAGGTCTACACAAGTTATTACTCCAATGGGAATATTTATACATAAGCAAAAGAAAAGTTGGGGGGAAGGGAAGAGAGGGATGGGGGATTATTGACCAATGAAGGAGGTAGTAGTAAGGAAGGGGGGAGGGTACGGTTGATGGTGAATAACAGGAATTGTTACGAGACATGTGACCTTCCCGAGGATTCGGGAGAGTGGCCTATGGAAGGGGGGGGGGGAGTTCTTGTGAAATGTGGAGATAAGCAGAGGAAAGAGGAGGGGGGAGGGAGTACAGGCTTGGGTTGTCAGGTGGACAAGGATAGAATGGGGGAGCGAACATCAAATTCTACATAATTAAGAAGTTTGATTTTCATCTTCTTTCTCTTGATAATATCCCACTGTTCCAAGGTGTCCATTCGTCGTCCCTTTGTCTTGTAATGGAGGATCTTCACGTCAAAGTTTGTACAATGGGGCTCCTCTATCAAGTGTTTGGCAAGGTGGGATTTTGGATCACTGTTTGACAAGCACATTGCTTGAATTGATCATTGGTCAATAATCCCTCATCCCTCTCCCCTTTCCTCCATCCCCCACCCCCCCCCCCCTCTTCCCTTTTGCTTATGTATAAATATTCCCATTGGAGTAATAACTTGTGTAGACCTGATGATGACGCCCTAAGCGTCGAAACATGTGTTGTGTAACATTTTACATTAAAATTTAAGTGGACAATACAACTACTGCAGTTTTATTTAAGTACTCGGGAAGTGAGACGAGTCATTCTTAGCAAGCTGATTCGCGAATAGAACAAGTTGTAGTTTAAAACCTTTGAGATGGCCCCAGATGTCATCAATCAATTGATTTTTACCTTGCATATTGACATTCAACTTGTTCATGTGGCATAGAAGATCCGTAAAAAATGTCAAGTCCGAAATCCATGCAGTATCTTCCAGGATTTCATACTCTACAGACCCCTGTTTCTCAAGGAGGAATGTCACTATTTCGTCTTTCAGCTGCCAAACTCGCTCGAAGACGCATCCTGCGCTAAGCCACCTTACTTTCGAGTAATAGATTATATCAGAGTACTCAGATTGCATGGATTCTAGAAACTCCCGAATTGTCTGTGAGCAAGCCCTCAAGATCGAATAGCATTAGCCAACTTCACAATAACGTCAAGTACAGGTTTCAGATCCAAAGCAGATTACCACAGGGCGTCTTGATGAATGAAGCAATGTAGAAATATAACATTGTTATCTGGATATTTTTCATTAAACATCCCAGCAAATCCAGATTTTTCCTTGCCATATTTTTCGCTCCATCTGTTGTTATATTACACATGCAATTTATAAGTACTTTCAAATTTGAAATTCCTTCCATAAATTCATGAAAAATATCTGACCCTTTTGTAGTTCCCTTCAACGACCTCATGCATGCTAGTTCCTCTGTAATACAGAAGTTTTCGTCAACACCTCTTATAAAAATTAGCAACTGTGCAGTATGATTTATATCGCCGCTTTCATCCATAGTAATTGAGAAGAATTTAAATTGGCCAATCTTAGAGAAAATGGTGCTAATATTTTTGTATTTATATCGGCGAGAGAGAAAAGTCTCGATGCACTTAAATAGCTAACAGCACCAGATTAGCGTATAATAATTTATAAAAAGCATTTATTTGTCAATTATGTAAGTTAATGAAGTACGATGGTACTTACGCTGCATCTAATCGCACCGGTGAAAAGTTCACTAGAATAAGAGCGATAATGAAATGATGAGGGAGTTAAGAACATCAAAAGTGATACAAGTAGAGAAGAAATTAAATTTGCAAATGAAAGCGACTAGTGAACTTACCAAAAGTTAGTTAAGTGTCATGAATAATATGGTACATGTAATTATACAGCCTCTTACTACAGTGGTAACTTAGCATAATACCGGTATGTATAATGTGAATATATCGGTAAACGTAATTTGCTGCATAAATCTAATTGTTATTGAAAATATTCGACGATGCAACCCTCAACAACCTGTGAATCTTTACCAAATTTTCGATATCACTCTTGGAAACGCTTCGTACAACCGTCCATTAAGAAAATCAGGGCTTGAAAAACATATTCGAAAACTTATTTATAAGCCCAAGATTTAAAATACTTATTTTAAATTCGATAATGTTAATTATAACGGAGATTTGTTTAATAAAACAGGGTTTTTTGTCCATGCTCGCGTAGTAGACGCATATTCATTTTATTCTCATCAGAGAAAGGTACCAATTAGTATGAAGTAGCATTAAGTAGCAAGGTAATGAAAATTAGCATTTAATTATAATGCTCTTTATCAATGCCATTATCATAAGCATTAAGAATTAACGCATTGAAAGATCACTTATAATAAATCACCACGCAATTCGGCTGTATTGCATTTCAAGCCACTGCCGACCGTTCCGAAATGCATGCTACTGCAGCAGCGGCAGTACAGCTTCACGTTCCGTTTTACGGCAGCACAGGCAGTACTGGCAGTGAATTTCGGAACGCGCCCAAAGTTGCCAGCAGCCAGTGCCTCTCACTCTCAACATAACATTCCAATATCTAGAATAAGTCAATAACTGTGTATGTTGTTACTGACGTAAAACAAAAGAGAAGAAAAAAGAGGAAAATATTTATTTTTCGTATAGCCTGTATTCTTTTTTATTCGTCAGATTAGGAATAATGCCGCGCGAGCCGGATAGAGCATTTCAGTGGGCCACATCTGGCTCGCGGGCCGTAGTTTGCCCATCACTGGTCTAGAGACATGATTTTTTTAATTATTCGAAGTGATGGTTGAAGTTCAAAAATTCCATAAGCCGGCGGCAGGTCTTTTTGAGTCCGATTTTTCTTAGCGAATGTCTATTTTTGCATAACATGTGTCATAGACAAAAGTGAGGAAAAGGGTCATTGTAGAAACAATCACAGTGAGAACAAAAATTGTTCAACGAAAGAAAAAGAAAGTAATGAATTTCACTAGACCATATACAGCAACAATAACAATAAAAACATCTTAGGGCAGGTTCTATCGCTATTTGGCTCCTTATTTTGGACATTTCGTGTAAAACAATGTCAATCGCTTGAATGGTGCATTTTTTCTTATGACATAGATGTAATGATTCTGCAATATATGGCAAGCAGTAGACCTAAGAATATCAGCTATGGTGGCATTAATGCTGTGGAATCTTCTCTTTCCAAACGCTCGTTCCACGCATTTTCTATTATCACTAATTTGTTTGTGTTTTGCACTGCGCAGTTAAATAATATTTTTTAATGTGGCTGGAGGGACGATGAATTTGCTACTTTTACGATAAAATGCTGGCATATCTGTGGAAAACAATTTTGCAATTCAATTTTTTAAAGAATTATTTTAGCTCAACTAGTAGTGCTAATTAGCCAGAATGAGTAGAACCTTTTCTATCCTGCACACAAAATCTTCCAGAATATATAGCATAAAAAATGCGTAATAACGATTTACTCGCTTAATGATTCCGAAATAATTCCGCTTTAGACTTTTTTAAGATGTCTCTCGGAAAAATACATACGACTC
This sequence comes from Pyrrhosoma nymphula, assembly GCA_963573305.1. Lineage (NCBI taxonomy): Eukaryota > Metazoa > Arthropoda > Insecta > Odonata > Coenagrionidae > Pyrrhosoma > Pyrrhosoma nymphula. The sequence goes on along the minus strand of OY754339.1, from coordinate 59,613,121 downwards.
GGGAGCAACTGGCGTAGTTGAATCGGGCATCGTTAACCGGTAACCGATTGCCGGTTACCGGTAGCCAGTATTTCAAGTCACATTATCGTTTCGTGTCGTACCGCTCGAAACCAAGGAAACTTCTCCGCTTGAAACTCTCCACTATCAGTATGATATGTCCTTGCAAGTTCTTCGCTTCCGTGTGCATTTTCCCGGAGCGAATTTTCGAGTGATTTCGGGGCCCGGCGGAGTCCTCAAGAACGGTCGCCATCTGCCGGGGTTCCACGCCACGGGGGAGAGACTTGATTTTTATTCTATTTGTAAACAACTTTCGATCGCAACATGACAGCAACTCCGTCAAAATTCACGCCAGGCTTCCGACGTCTCTGCCAAGGCACCGCTTGCTCGCCACCCCCATTTTGTCTTTCTACTCCTTCCCTTCCACGTTCTGCCCCATCATCCCCAACCCACTTCCATTTCGTATCCAATATGTTTTTCACCTGCCGATTTCTCAGCATTTGTGAAGCCATTCGACCTGTCAGTTCACCTCTTCTGGCGGCAAATATATCGCCCGGGCCGATTCTTTATATTTTTTTCTTGAGACAAGGTGTCTTTAGCCTTATCTAAAAAGGGTTCCCTAGTCATGACGAGAGTATGAGCGGAAAGGTAATGCCGGAGCGAGCTTTGAGTGTGATATAGCATTCATTTCGGATGAGATGGATGCCTCATGACACACCCAGTTCAATTGCAAAAACGTCAAACACATGAGTTCTGAAGTGTTCGATTCTAAGGATATTTCCGTTGTGCATTCTGATCAAAGGAAAAGTCCCCGCGATGAAAAAATTAAAACACAAGAGGTCTACAACGATGAAATGTTATTGCAGCCCCTGAGTCTTTTGAATATGAGTATAACAAAGTGTATGCACTGCTTAAGATATTTCCCCTCACCTTTTGTTTAAGCAAGATTTTTCAATAATCGTAATAGAGGCCACATTCAAATTTTATCTTGTGATTTACGCAGTTGTTAAGCAGGACGAATTAAATATAGTTATACCAACGACACAAAAACTGCCTCTGCTTTACATGAATTAACTTCTCTATCATTTAATACATGTACTTAATTGAGGGTTTAATTTGACGTATTTGTTTCACGCGCTACACTAAAATTTTCTCTACTGTAGGTTATATTTTTCGATTTTATAAAAAAATAACGATGTGTAATATATGTATTTTTTTAAATAACAGAAAAAATACGAATTATGCACTGTTACATTTCTTCCCCGACGTATACGACAGAACTTCCTCATTTTATTTTGTGTTGCGTTATTATTAACCAGAATAAAAATTCATCGAAGGATTTTCGTAAATGACGATACACACTGATATCACGTCAGCCTAAAATATGCTCTGCATCAATTTCATCTGTGACGGATCACTCAAATTTAATGTAAACAAAAGTTTCATAAGTTTCTACTAATATTTTTAAAAGTATTGAATGAAATTTGTACAGTGTATTATTTCATGGAAACTAGCGATGCAAGTGAATCGAAAAGTGCCTACTCATATCTGGTACAACGTTAGACGATTGTGAACGCTTTATGACCCACCTATTTCACCTATGTACGAGACAACGTAATTTTTCATTAACTTCCCCCCTCCAATCCCAATCTTAAGTAGTAGGTTATCATAGATTTTTGGAAGCATGTGCATCGATAAACTTTTCAATTAACTTTTTTGGGTAGTGAAGGCCACCCACTGAGTACAAGTTATAGACGGCGCGATGATGAACCAACGTTTGCTGTCTGTCAGCGTGGAACAATTCGGCGGCCAGGTGTGTGCAGAACAGCTCATGATACCGATGGCGGTAGAATATGGTCTAGAGGTCGGTTTAAAAAACTGGAAACTATCAAAAGCTATTTATTCCCATAGGTTTCTAACATTGAAATAGTGAATAATCAAGGCATGATGAGGATATGCCAAATAATATTATTAAATATAATTAGTGCTGAAGACGTAAAATTTAAAATTGGATTTATTGGCCTTTTGCAAGAGGGATTTAACACCCAAATCCTCCATCGGCACTCCAGTTTGTATGCTGTAGATGAACCCTGACCCAGCAAAATCAACTATCGGTTTTACTTTGCAGTAGGTACTTTAAATTTTCTAACTGATAATATCTTTATTTTTTCACAAACCTTTCCCAAAAGGATACTTTGTGCTGTTTTCAGTAAGTAACTACTAAAACTAAGATTTTTCGCCGGACCATAATAATAAAGTGAGACAAAAATGATCTCACGAGCAAATGAGATCTTTCGCAAGATGTCTTCTGACCCTCACACCCCCTTTCCCCTCTTTTGTCCCTAAAATATTTTTTGTTTTGCCTGAATGGCCCCGTGATTACTCACCCCCTGCCACACACCCCTGAGGTGGCTTGCAGGGTATTTTGTAGATGTAGATGTAATCCCAAAATTTAAGTTAATACAGCGAAACCTATCTTTAGCGGAATCTCTAGGCACTAGTCTCTTTTCTGGTTAAGAATGCAAATGCCCGATACCATGTCTAATTACACGAGAAAACACCTCACCAGCTTTGATATTTTTACATTTTGCATAATCATTGGGTTTGCAGAGAATCTAAGAAACGCAAATTCGTTCCCAGATATCGAGGACAGTTTTCGAGAAATCTGGATACCAATATGGCATGGCTAGCAAAAAAGTGATCCTATAACAATCAATATCTATGTCAAAAATCGACTAAAAGGCTGATTTAAAGTTTATTGTGAAGTTCGAAGAAATTTTTTAATACGTACCTATATTTGAGCTTAAAACCTTAATACGAAAGGAATAAAGAAATTTTTTAATACGTACCAATATTAATTAAAACAAAATTTACGTCTTTTATATAAATATTTGTTAATAGCAATTTTGCTAACCTTTCTGTCCCAGCTTTGTCATAACAAAAAATTGCAAAATAAAGTTGTAAATTATTGATAAACAATAATCTATAGCCGAAATGATCGTGTCTCAAAGGGTATCAGCCGAATAAAATTAATTTTGAGCGCAGCACGCCGCACAGTCCGCAAAACCCCACTTTAGGCGGACAAAAGTCCAAAAATGAAAGTTTGAATTAGGGTTTCTGAAATAGTAGGTTGGGTAACCTGATTTTTGAACTACGTAACGGTGTATTTCACAGGTTGGTAAGTATGCACCTGCGCGTAGAAATGAGTGTCAAAGTGAGAGAATAGCGGAGCACTGGACCCACGGACGCCGACGCCGAATTGGACGGTCGATTTTAAACTATTAGTACACCATACTGGTGTCCTCTATTTTATTTTTTAAACTTTCAATCGATTGAAATAAGCAAGTAGAGTGTCAATATGATTTTAAAATTTATTTATTTTTAAGAAAATACGAGTGGAGTAATAAGTTATCACGAATGAAAATTTATTGATTTTTCAAAATGAAAAGTTTTAATTATTATTTAGAGAAAATTTATAGAATCGGACGGAATCGTATCGTAATTTTGTGATATATTATTCATTTAAGTATGAGCTAGAGATTGTAAAAGAAATCAACTGCCACTGAGTTGCAAAAGGACTGTTATGATATATAAGTTATTATGCACGAGAGGCGGATAGGAAATTCATCCAGCCGCTATGGCCGCATGCCAACGGGTACACTATAATATAAACAATTTCAATCATGGGAAGCAAATGTAAGTACCGTAAATAGTATCTGTTTATGAAGTTATTACTAGTTTTTAATTAGTCAAATTTGAATGCAATATGTATTATGTCCACTCTTAGGTACAAGTGGTGATGTTTGTTACACGAGGACTGAGATTTTTGAAATCTCAGTCCTGTGAAACTTCGTTGCAAATCGTATCATTTTTTCTATGAAACATGAAAATATTTTGCAAAGGTGATCACAACAATAATTTTGTAAATTTTATAGCAGATTCATTTTCGACGACCATCTATATTTACGTGAACATTTTTAATTTGATTCGTTCAGATTATTCTGCTGAAAAATAATTTTACCTACTGTCAAAAATTGTAAAAATAATAAAATTTGCAAAAAAATCATAAAATACAATAAGTATTGCAAATTTGATATCAGCTTTCATTTAAGCAATCTCAAAAACATTCACATGCCTATTTTGGAGTTGGTTGTATATTTTTTGGACTTTTGTCGGTCTAAATTGGGGTTTGGCCCCACTGTGCGCCGCCAGCGTAGTCTCGCAAACCTTGGATCGCGAAATATCGAAAAACGTAATCGATATTTGACTTCAAGTTGACTTTCTGAGTTTCCCTGTTAAGTGCATTATTGATTATGCAAACAATTTACAATGCTGGAGATGTAAATCTCAAATCTTGTGTGAATTGGCATGAAATCGACCATACATCGTGCATTCATCGTAAGAACTCAATAAAAGAGCAAATTGTACACATATGGGTAAAGATGAATCATATTACTGCTCATTTTTTCCAGTTTGTACTCAATTTTTATAGTCTAGCAACAGTTGAACAGTTCAATTTCATTTGGCTAATTGAATTTATTAGGCTCAAGAAATTAACATTTTTTTTGCCGTGAATTCGATCGTCTATTACACTCGAGAAAAATACCACAAGCCTTGGAAAGTGATTAACTGCTTTGAATCGGATCTTTAAAATTTCAACTATTAGTGTAGGGACTCGAACTAAATCTTACCTAAAATGGGCTCTACAGAACTTTTATTGCTAAATAAATCAAAACAACACCATATCTATATTGTGGAAATAGTAAATATAAAAACCAAAATTTTAGGCCTAATTTGGGGAAAGCACAGAAAACTTATCAGATACAAAAAAACATTATTATTCACGCAAAAAACAGAATATTTGCAACACTGCATTAAAGACTCTAGGAAATATCAATCAAAGAGGAGGAAGGTCCTCAAAGGGCAAAGTGGAAGAAAGATGTCACGACACTCTTTTTAGGCCACACCTCAAGTGACTTGCGAGCTTTTGTGACCGTACACAGAAAGGCTTCTGAACTGGAAATCAAAGAAAATCCGCACACTTAGTTAAAAACTGCTTCAAGCAAACAGGTAATAACACAGCCGCTGGAGACTCGGAGGCTACACGCTAGTCTTAGATTACTCGAAAACTTCAGAACACGCGAGGTGCAGGATTACAAGAATGATATTATTTTAAGCCCGCACATTAACATCTATGCTGAGGAAATGGTAAGAGAGGCATGGGATGAGCTAGATGTGGGAATGAAAGTAGGAGGCCAGTGGATAAAATCGGTTAGATTCGCAGACGACCAGGCGTTGGTCAGTCGGTCATCGAAATGACTGCAAACTTTAGTAGATGCACTGGAAAAGCAGTGTAAGAAATACGGAATGAAGATAAATAATAGGAAAACAAAAGTAATGAGATTCTGTAGGACAAAGAAAGCGAAGCTGGTGATAAGAGTAGGAAGTCACAAACTGGAGCAAGTAGAACAATTGAATTACTTGGGTAGTACGCTAGAAGAAAGAGGATATAGTAGCAAAGACATTAGGAGGAGAATAGCGCTAGCGAAGGAAGCGTTCAATAATAGAAGGGAGCTGATGACGGGGACCTTAAGTAAGGATGTAAAAAAGAGGCTAGTGAAGAGCTTGATATGGAGTGGCGTTGTATGGGGCAGAAACGTGGACCTTGAGAAAGGAAGACGAAAATAGGCTGAAGGCTTTAGAGATGTGGGTGTGGAGGAAGATGGAGAAGATGCGTTGGACGGAAAGGAAGACAAATGAGGAAGTGCTTGACATGGTGGGCGAGGAGAGGAAACTTATAGATGAGATTAGGGGAAGACAGGGTAGGTGGCTGGAAGGGGTAATGAGGGACGATGGTTTGCTGAAGGCCGTGATGGAGGGAAGGATGTTGGTTAAGCGGGGAAGGGGAAGGAAGAGATTAGGTTTTATGGACGGTACGAAGAAAGGTAGGACTTATGATGAGATGAAGAAAGAAATACTAGAGGTAGAAAGGGCACGGCACGTGTAAGAGTTCGGTGGATATTCTCTGACTTTCACCACAACCTACCTCTAACCGGTATAAGGTATAAAATTCTCCACTGGCCGTAATAAATTGGCACCACTCGTCAAAAATACGCCACAATTGCTGTGTTGGTTTGCGGGAAAAAAATTGGGGGGAAAAATCCACGCCAGTGACCAACCACAACCTCTCGACCAGAAAAACCCCTGTGGTGGTTTACGGGAATGTTACTTCCTCGCCAGGGACAACCACAGACACACAAAATCAACCCGAATAGGGATACTTCGCTGGGCTTATGAGACCCTGCTAAGGGTGCCTGGGTTACACACACACACACTCAACCCAATGAGGGATTCTTTGCCGGGCTAATGAGACCCAACTAAGAATGCCTGGGTTATGAACACAAACACACTCACAAGCACTCAAGAACTCACTCACTCACACACTCAACGGGCCCAACTTCTGGGAGAATCTAGCTCAACAGAGCGTTGTCAAGAAACGGCACAAAAACAAGAAAAAACGAGGGTGTGCGTCGTACGCGTATTTCGGCCACAAGGTGGCCCTCTTCAGCGAACTGAAGGGAGAAATCACTTGCAACGCAAGGTTGTAAGTGTACATTAGTTGGGTTTCATTAGCCCGGCAAAGAATCCCTCATTGGGTTGAGTGTGAGTGTGTGTAACCCAGGCATCCTTAGCAGGGTCTCATAAGCCCAGCGAAGTATCCCTATTCGGGTTGATTGTGTGTGTCTGTGGTTGTCCCTGGCGAGGAAGTAACATTCCCGTAAACCACCACAGGGGTTTTTCTGGTCGAGAGGTTGTGGTTGGTCACTGGCGTGGATTTTTCCCCCCAATTTTTTTCCCGCAAACCAACACAGCAATTGTGGCGTATTTTTGACGAGTGGTGCCAATTTATTACGGCCATTGGAGAATTTTATACCTTATAACTTTAAGAGGCCGTAGAGCTCACGTTCCCTAGTTCTCTAACCGGTAGATTACTGTAATGATGATCTAAAATTAACAGAAGCGACAAAATAATATATATACACTAACCAAACTGATAGATGCTCTGTCAAACTGATGGATGCGAAAATTCCTTCTTTCAACGCACTATTAGCGACTAGAACAAAACAACGTGATACAAATAGATTCTCTGTTAACGTACAATTCACTTTCCCCCTTCCGATTTCTTTTTCCTATTCCCGCCCATTTTTCATGCCTGGTATTCCGACATCCTCTACCATACTTCTCTGTGGCAGGTTAACATGCAAATATAGGTGAGATTACTCATTAGTGTTCTTAATAAGTGGGAATTTCGAATCATTATGGAATTAACTCATTAGTCACGTTATTTTAGGACCTACTGAGTGACTTCTAATGGTTCACCCACTACTCCACGTTTAAGATGAGAGGCACCGGATAAATAGGAAACAAACGCAATGACATACATTCATACATATCATGCCGATATGCGGAAGGAGAACCTGATATGCCGACATGCTTGGTGTGGACACCGTAAAAAAAATTAAATCTCGGCAGTAGCGCAGCCAGGGGGACAAGGGGGCGAGTGCCCCCCGCTCCGTGTTCTGATGCCCCTAAGTCTGTGAATGTTTCCACTCTTAAGTCCCAAATACGTAAAAAAAAATGTGTAAATACTTTTTCAGTTTCCATGTATTGTGCATACAAAACCCATCCGCCTAATGCATAAAAAAATTTGTTAAGTTTAGTAAACTGGTTAATTTATGAGTCGGCGCACACTAAGAATGTTCTACGCCCTACCGCCTAGACCCAAAACCCACTACGCCACTGAATCTCGGTGAAGGGCGACTGCTTCAATAATTTCCTCAATGCTGCCCTATCCTTAAATTCCTCTTTGGCTTCAGATGCACTCATACAATGCTTCATGTATGCCTCCTGTTCTTAAGACCACTCTTAAGAGTCTCTTCTATTACATTCACACATGACTTTCTCGGTCTAACCCTTCCTCTCACAGAATTCACTCCTCTGTCATTAATCTGCTTTTTTATTCCATTCTCATACATTCTCTCGGCATTCCCAAACCTACGAAGCACTCTCCTTTTGTACACGTCTGGATTAAAAGAGCAGACGACCCACATTCTTTCATGACCCACTCCTTCCAAACCCTATCCCATCTGCTTGCAGCTCAAATATTTCTCATGCACACTGCGTTAAGACTACTCATGAAACAATTGTGTTTTAAATGAATTATGTATAATTTTGCACGATCAGCATTTCATCCTTGTTTTTTTCTCGAATTAGATGCTATTTTGACTTCGCCAGAGGGGTCTGTCAATTAAATTTTACGTGAGGAAAATCACAAGTAACAAACAAGAAGAAAATATGATAATATTTTGTTACAATACCAAAGCATCAGATCAGTCAGTTGAAGCTATTTTTTACATTATTAAGCAATTCAGAGTTACATGAGTTATAAGGTTACGGAAATAACTCGGTTGAGGAAAGGCCCCACTAGTGAAATAAAAGGTGGATGTGCCCGCGAATATACCGCGTATGTTTTTAGCGAGAAACGTCTCGCGGTGTATCGAAGACGAAATTTCGGATGACTCTCTGGGTTTCTCAAATTCAAATACTATGCAATTTTTGTCTGCAGTGCCCTTCTTACTTTTGACATATTCAAACTTTTAACTGTATAACACTAGATTTTTAACATTTATTTACAGTTTAACTTAAGTGTTTCATAATTTTAGAAATTCTGTTTGTATTGTTTTTATCCCATTGAATGTTCAGAATCCTTTAAACGAACCCACTTGCGATCATCTGGCACTATCTTTTGTCGAGGTATTCGTGATGCTATACCCATACTTGGCGGACAGCTTGTATGATAGTGGCATAAATTCTAAGTTATAGAATATTCCGTTTCTATTTCTCTTTCAACCTTCCTTATTTGAATGGCTCCTCGTCCGTTCGGATATCTCAAATACTTTCCAGGTCATAAAGAAATGTTTGGTACACGCAATTATGTTGCAGATCCGCTTGCCATATATTCTTCCCAGTTACATGCGGTTGAAAAGAGATTATAAAATTTACGGTTTTGATCTGGATACACACATGTTAATAATCATACCCTGAAGAGGCGCACTAGCCTAAAACTATTTCATTTGTATGTACAATAGCCTAATGAAATTCGTACAATAACCTACAGCTACTGTAAACATTTAAATTCCGCAAGATATAATTGAATGTTAAATATACATACTGGAATAGGTGGCCGTTGGATATCAACGGGAAGAATATTATCATTTATATTATTGTTGATACACCATTCATATCTCATTTAGTGCAAATAACCATTGAATTAATGGATATACACAGAATCTGCGCCTAAACAATGAGTATGGTCGTTATGGGGACGATATCTCAAAAACGCTAAAATATTGCAAAATATTGTTACGTTTCAGGAAAAATGTCGGAATTTCGACCGTAATACAAAATTCGATTGAAGACATAAGCATTTTAATTTTCTATTCTTTCATTGGTACCTTTCCCAGCAACAGAAAACCTCTATTTCTACTTTAATTTTGCAATTAAAAAAAAAGATCTGCAGCCAAATGAAGATTCAGCTTCACTTGTATTTCTTGTGAATCTTATTGACATACATATATATATATATACACACAAAACGAAAATTTCACCAATAGGCCACAACAATAAAAACACTTGACAGGGGGTGGGGAAAGAAAAGTAAAAAGAGAGAAGACTTACTGTACGTTTGCGTAGGCCCTTCTTCAGATATAGGAAAAGTGAACTTTTCCTATATCTGAAGAAGGGCCTACATGCCCTAAACGTACAGTAAGTCTTCTCTCTTTTTACTTTTCTTCCCCCTCCCCCTGTCAAGTGTTATATATATATATATATATATATATATATATATATATATATATATATATATATATGAGATTGACTATATATATAAATAGTCAATCGATGAAAAATCACTCGTGGTGAAAATAAAAATCAACTGAGGTGTCACAGGCGTGACAAGCTAAAAAAGATATAGGCACACAAAAAATAGAAAACTCACACGTTTTTTTGATATTTCGGCAGCACGACTGCCATCTTCTGAATTGTATAGAGTAATGGATGAAGGGAGGGGTTAGGAGAGGAGCAAGGAAGGGAGGGGCAGGCGGGGAGGGGAATGGAGGGGAAAGAGGGGAAGAAAGGGAGGGAAGGGAATGGAGGGGGAAGAGGGGAAGGGAGTTTAATGAAATACATTGATGCCCGGTGGGTGGAAAGCTTTATACAACCAAATTAATGATAATCGACTGATTTCAGTTCAAGTGGGGGAACAGTTGCGGGGAGAGAATAATGAATTGAGACACTGTAGCAATGGTTGAAGGATTTTTTGTGATGGGAGGCGTGTATTGCAACAGGATATACATACATACATACATATATATATATATATATATATATATATATATATATATATATATATATATATATATATAAAAGCTAGCAACAAGGCGTTGAGGTTGGGGAAGGATAGGAAAGTAATCTCCTCCAGCTGAAGAAGGGTCCTTAGCCCGAAAGCTACCCCTAAGCAGTGGACACCGGTGTCGTCATGGATCATCTGCCAGTGAGTGTCCACTGATTTACTTTCCTATCCTTCCCCAACCTCAACGCCTTGTTGCTAGCTTATACTTTTATATTTATTTCCTTTTCTCTTATATATATATATATATATATATATATATATATATATATATATATATAATAAAAATAAACTTTGCCACAGGTGGGGCGGAAATAAATATAGAAACACAAAAAAGAAGAACACTCACACACTATACGTTCTGATATTTCGACAGCCGAGCTGCCTTTCTCACAGAATGAAGGAATGCTCCTTCATTCTGTGAGAAAGGCAGCTCGGCTGTCGAAATATCAGAACGTATAGTGTGTGAGTGTTCTTCTTTTTTGTGTTTCTATATTTATTTCCGCCCCACCTGTGGCAAAGTTTATTTTTATTTAAATTATCGCGTGTGTGATTTTCCACGAACTCGTATATATATATATATATATATATATATATATATATATATATATATATATATATATATATACATATACACACACACACATAGACGATTATTATAGTAGATATGTACTTTGCAATGGCAAAATAAAAGCTGATTGATTGATTGATGTCAAAACGAGGCAGCCGCAATTTAGTGATCAATTGGGAGGCACAGACCAACAACAGTGACACGAATCGTTCGGACGCAAAAGTTCTACGAGTGGTCGGCAGGGGCTCGGGAGAGCGTTGAGCTTAAAGTGCGGATGAGTGACTCCCTTCGTGAGCCCCCACCCCGTACCATTCACCCCCGACCTTTCCCCTAACACCATCTTGTTCACGCCCTCACCCCCCCTCACACCCTCTTTACAACACAAATCGCCCGCCCCACCCACCCCTCCCCACAGAGTAGACCATCGCTCACTCGACGTCAAAAGCAAGCCCTCCCATACGCTGCCCACCCTCGTCGACGGAGCGCTGCCCTTTACAATGAGGCCGTGGGTACTTGCATACACAGTTAGTAGTGGTGAGGCCGCACGTCCTGACTCCCTCACAGGCATCAACAAACAGCAAGCTTTAAGGTAGTTTGAGTGAGATATTTCCCCAGTCATATTGGAGACCATATTCGATTATTATATTTTAATGTCATCGTCTGAAAGAAGTGTGAATGAAATATTGTAATATTGATGGCGCAAAAATATAGTTATATACGACATAAATTCTCAGTAATTAAATAAATATATCAACATAAGTCTCTCTAACTTGAAATGTTAATGCTTAACCCATTTACGGCCGAGGTTAATATTCCCCAGAAATTTCGACATTTTTTCCTCATTTTTAGTCTAAATAAGAGGGAGAAAAAGACAACTTTTACAAATACCACTGAAATTTATTGAAACTCAACCCGGGTTTCGACGTGGGTTCTCATCATCATCAGGCAAAAATATAAGAGTTGTTTCTTTAAAACCTCCAGCTGTTCTAAAGCATTCAGCTTTCGCTTGTCATCGGTAAATGGAGAGGTAACATAGTAATGGAGAGGTGTTTACTTAATGGAATGCAGCGATTGCGGTGGACGGTATGTGGGACATACGTGTAGAAATTTTAAAATTAGACAAACGGTGCATACAAGGGATTTTAAAAATTTTAATTTTTACGGAAGCAACTTCGCCAAACATCTTTTAACCCATGGACATAAAAGTGATTTAACTATATTACCTCTCCATTTTACCGATGACAAGCGAAAGCTGAATGATTTAGAACAGCTGGAGATTTCTAAGAAACAACTTGACTGTGACAATTCCTTGTTAATGAATGTATGTTCCCGGCCTCTTCCCCCATTCTCAAAGCTTTAACCCCCTCCCCTTTGCCCTCTTATTCCATCACCCGCAATCGCCCCCTCCCCTACTCTCCTCCCGGTTTCGTTAACCCTCCCCCTTTCCCCCCCCTCCCTCACTTGGCTATGTCATGTACATAAGGCTTGCGCTTCTCTTATAATTTTGCCTGATGATGATGTGAACCCACGTCGAAACCCGGGTCGAGTTTCAATAAATTTCAGTGGTATTTGTAAAAGTTGTCTTTTTCTCCCTCTTATGATGGAATACCACCAAGTAAACCTTGCAAAAGTAATTGCTCTTTAGTCTAAATACATGCTAAAAAAGAAATATTGAAATTTTTGAGGCCCTAAAAAATTTATTTATGTAAAAAAAATAATGATGCGTTTTCGCACCTTTGGCGGAATATGGGTTTTTGGGTTTACGTACCAAGAAAAAAACTAGAATCTTCTCCTTTTTTGCTATTTCATTTATAATTATAAAAATAACATACTTTGGTTTTTGGCCACATTGGGAATACAAATAAACATTTCTACAATAGTAATGCCTTTTTATTCATGAAAATTGTGAAAACATTTAGGATGTAAGGGCTTACACATGCATATACAGTGAGACTTTTACAAAGCCTGCACCTTCTCCTTGATACATTTTTCTCGATAATATGACCTAATTTATCTTTTTTGATGTCCATTGGTAAAGACATTCGTCATGTTCTGCCATTTTTCGGATTAGATGATGTATCCACCTATGTTTCTTCTTGATTATCATTGGTAGCTCTGTCAACTTTTATTAGAGTTAGTGCTACATATTACAATGATGGGTGAGCTCTTACGGCTGGACAAAATCAAAAATTTAAGGGAGTCTCCAATAGCCGTAAACAATTGGCACCACTCGTCAGAGATCACTAACCTTGCTGTGTTGGTTTGCCGGGATGGGACTTCCACAGTAGAGACCAACCCCAGCGTCTCCACCAGAATACCCTCCTGCGATAGTTTACGGGAAGAATGCTTCCACACCAGTGACCAACACAGCCGCAATCACACAACCCAGATAGGATCCTTCGCTATGCTAATGGAACCCCGCTAAGGATACTTAGGGTTATTACCTGGGATCCTTCGTAAGGCTAATGAGACCCTAGTAAAGGTGCCTGGTTATTAACAATAGGGTGGTTTCCTATTTTTTGTATTGCCTAGATCTGAAGTTTATAACCTCTGGAGTACGTATTTGAAGCCGTTCGATTTTTAAATGGCGTTAAGTATTTTTCCTTATTAATTAAAAAGTGAAAAAATTCAACGGCGCGAAAACGCGACGGCAAACTATTGCATACTGGTTAATCCTACGTGTGACGTCACAGGTACGTACGCAACTACCACAATCTGCCGCTAGGTGGTTCGCCGCCGCTGCTTATCTGCAGACGACGTCCGCCGAGAAAGCTTTAATAATAATAATAAATTTATTGACGGGAAAAAAACCATTTACAAAAGTAAACTTGGTGTAAAATGGAAATGAGCTTTATTTATTAATTTAGCTGCTCTAGTCGCATAGAAAAACCTCATCAAAATAATGAAACACATTTATGGTTACGGTATGGGGAATGAAAATCGTATAAGAATATATTCTCAAATTAATGGTGCTAGCTCCTATTTTTTAGGTAAAGTTAGTATGAAAAGCATGAAATAAACCATTTTGTTCGTATTCATTTCGAAATATTTCCCGCAAGCAAGCACGAAATTGTCACTTAATAACTATACGGAGAGCAGGTGCTACGCCGCATCTATGATACGAATACACATTAATTTAATTCATCCACTTTGTCGAGGTGTCATTGCCAGAACATGAAATTAGCAAAAAAAGCTTACCGTCAATAGCATAATGGATGGCAAAATCTCGAAGCAAACTATGTATGATCAAATACTAAAACAACTAAAATGCGTTGATCACCCCTCACTGTAATCACAGACCATTGATGGGAACTCGTGATTCACTGCATCAGCTGATCAGCATCATATTCCCCAAGGAGTACATGCCTCCGAGAACATTGCTTTATACAAATTGTTTTGTGCCGCAGTGTCACACAACAACGCAATTAGCGATAGCAAGAAAGCTTACGTCGCGGTTCCACTAAGCGAGAAGAGGAGAATTTTGTGGTTCAAAGCTGTCAGAAGAGAGTACCTTGCTTTAATTCTCTGTTTTCACCTGCACTAAACCGAACATATTCTCTAAAGAACTCCACCACCATGGCCACATCCACTTTCGGTAGATTGTCCGTACATAACCAGTTTGAAAAGCCATTGAATTTGTTCTCAATAAACCTTGTGGCTTTGTATATCAGCAAAAGGAACTGATGATGAAAGGTAACTAATGGAATATGCAAGGTATGAATGATAGGAATGGTAAATGAAAGGAATAGAAGATGAGATAAAGGAAATGTTTGTCAAAACGAAAGTGATCAAAACGTAAACATCTAAGCCGGAACACCACAGAACGCGAAGTCACAGGTATGCAGTTTCGTTATTCATTTCACTGCGCATGCGACGCTTGCCGCGAAGAACGCCTTCGCGGTAGCTCTGTACTAGCAGGGAGCGTAGGAGCTTAGAAAACGTCTTTTAATGGCATGCTCAATGGAAGAGACTTTCCGAACTTTGAGCATTTTAATCGAGGTATATTAATACATGTTCACCAGATTTTAGGGACTCTGAAATACAATAGTAAGTACAGTCGAAGATAATTCCATATGCCTCGCAATGTTGACTATCTACCTGTTACGTCATCATAGAAGCTGCCGCTGTCCCGCCATTTCCGAGCCTTTTCAAATGAACTTAAATTTAACATTAAATTTTCTTGGAAACTAAGACTTTTTAATCCAAATAATTTGCGTGTAATGAATACGTTTCTGGTGGGGCACCTGTCGCAATTAATGAATTCTGGTTTCTTCGATGAAGGAAACTACCCTATTGAGTGCTACATATGACCTAAAATCAATTTGAGAAATTTTGTTTCCAGTAGCCTTTCTATAGATTTTCCATGAATTAGAACACACACTGTCCAGTAAAGTTATAAATAATGGCCACCACCACTTTTCCCCCCTGATTTTTATTCTATAATTCGCGTTTTTATTATCATGAAGATCAACTCCCCCCATGTGTTTATTGTAATCCCTAATAACAAGAGGCTGGGGAATTGTTACCTCCTTTCTTTCCTTTAGGATGAATATTTTCGCACTTCCTAATGGAAAAATTGGAACTGTGTTGCTAGTAACAATGACAACAGAATTATCATTCCATTTCACTACGGATATTTCAGATTCCTCGTCAAAAGCACAATCAAACGACCCTCGAGGTTTCTTCCCTAGGGTCTTAGAATCTTCTAGCGGGCACTTTCCAGTTCTATTTTCCCGAATTGTACCAGTTGCAAAGCAACGCCTCTCTTTCAATGTATGAAACAAGGAATAAGAAGAAATGAAGTTGTCAAAAAATAACCGGTGATGCAAAAAATCAGGAATTACTTCCAAGAAATCTAAATCAACCTTCGCTCCATCAGGGTTTGTTCGAGTCCCCCCATATGGAAAAAATTGGAAGAGGAAACCGTCAGAAGAGCAAATACGCCATAATTTGAATTCAAATCGTAACTGTTTATTTTTTATGAAAATTTTAGCAGAGTGGCGTCCAAAATAGGGAACCATCTGCTCATCAATGGAAAGATTGTGCGAAAAAATCCCAAACAGCAAAAACTTTGAATTCAGCATTTAAAAAACTTTGAATTCAGTAAATATGGGTCTCAACATGGCAAATCTGTCTGTTTAATCGAGTGAAGAGTTATCAGAAAGGTGGATGTTCTCCTTGATGCTTCTAAATCTGTCTACTCATGGTACGACGAACTAATTCTACGCCTTTATCTTCGTCTTTAGACCAGTAGATACATGTCCTCTTTCGGTAGCACATGATATCCAGATAGAATCAAAATCCCAAGAAACTATTTAAAATCTAAGATACTCATGTCAAACTCATGCCTATTATGATCAGTAGCATACTTTTTTGAAAAAAATATTATCTTTTCTAAAACCTCATCATCTAGAAATAAGTGAAAAATTTCTGCTGGAGACCTACTACCAAACTCATTTTTTATTTTCTCATGATATCCATGTTCTTTGAAAATTGGATGGCTCGAAAATTTAACGTCAATATCTTTTTTTCCATTTAGGAAATGAGTACTTTTTATCAGAGTGGTTGGTAACTTTTTTTCGGGGTACTGGTGGGTTTTCTTCTTCTTGCTGCGCACTCTGCCAGTTCTCCACTATACCATCACCTCGATGTATTTCAAATGTTCCCGCGTTGTTGACGCGATGTCGTTGTTGACGCGATGTCGTTGTTGACGCGATGTCGTTGTTGACGAGGTCCTCGGTCATGATGTTTTCATCGATGTATTCTTCATCAGTGAGATTGTCGACGTCTGGTGGTATGTAGACAGCATCCGTCGCTTCATACACGGAATCCACTGTTTCCTCTAAAGTGGCCAAAAAACCTTGGGTGGACAAACATCTTCATTTTACGATCCATCTACAGTAATGGTAAATAGCTTTTAGTTTCGGAAAATTTTATAAAATTAAAATATAGATGCATTGTTCCATACTTACGTTGCCTGAAATATTGATGATCTTGAATCTATGAGGTCACTCAAGAACAGCTTGCCAATGCGTATATTAATATACGCCTTACTTTTATAGCGAACGGCTAAGGTCGACAGGGATAGAATGAAAGGTGATCCGCCACATAGCCTTTATAATATATACTGTCAGTACTATCTGGAAGCTTCGTGGACGGGGGTGGGAATTTGGAGTGATATGTGTGGCGTAGATTTCGGAAGGGTCGCCACACTTTCTTGAAGCCGTCAACTACAGTTGGCGAATAAAAGGTTCACCTCTTATCAAAGCACTACGATAATCCGCTTTTGAATCCGACTTGCAGAAGCGACATTGTTGCACTCGACAGCCGCGAGACCAATAAGATAGTATTTAAAATTTGCCGGTATATGACACCATTACAATGTATATGTGGATTCCACAAATGATTTCATAGCGGTATACAATGTTAGCGGACCAATATTTCCTATGCTTGTCGCTCGGTACGGTGTTTACGGCTAGATCCTCCAAACCCACGAACGCCAAAGGTGCGAAAACGACGACATTTAAAAAAATTAAATAAACTAACGAAATGGTATATTTCTATATGCATAATTTTTTAAATACAATACAGAGTGATGAAGCATTCATAGCACATTTATTATAGGAGCATTAGGTTTCACATAAATGTATAATCTAATTATTAAAAAATGTTAAATTTATAGGCCTCAGTGAACTAGAAATTGAGCAAATTAAAAAAATAATAACTAAATAACCACAATAAAATTTTAAAATAAAATGGCTTGAAAAATAAATTTACCGTCTCAAGAATGATTAAATGCTGAATAAGTTTTAAAAAATTAAGGATAATATTTTTTCAATAATTAATTTAAAAATTGTACGTTTTCGCATCTCTTGCCGTAAATGGGCCTAAGTGATGCTAGTAGACCAGTAAGAGGCAGAAGACGATTCAAATCCCCCCAAACGTTGAACAAGAGCGTATCAGTTATTTACACTCAATTCTGCCATGAGAGTACCTATTGAATGATATTCCTGATGATACAATCATTTCTAATAATGCTAAACAATTCAAATTAAAAGCGCTCACTTATTTGTTTGAAAAAAATTATTGTAATTATAATTGAAGTTGGTTTTTCTAAATCTTATAAATATTTTTAATAATAATAAAAGTATTCCATGCACACATTCCATCTCACTTTTGTTTTAAACGCTATTTGGTCAATATGTATGTTTTAATAGTTAAATGTCTATTTTTTCGGTTATGTATAACTTTTTATAGCACGAAATGTGCTTTGTTTTTTTTATTCTCACCAAATTTGGCAAGTTTTTGTTTTTCTTTAGTTAATTTATGCCTCAGAAGATTCTCAAACGTAAAATGTTAAGTATTTGTTTTGAAAAACATTATCGTAATTGAAGATGTTAAATATAAATATTATAAATATTTACAATAATGCTAAAGGTTATCCATCCACACATTCCATCTTTCTTTGTTTAGTTATTTTTTATTGAATTTGGTCAAGTTGTTTGTTTTAAAAGTAAAACTTTTTATAGGACAAAAGGTACGATTATCGCCATATTGATTATTTATGCATATATCCTGTATTTACATCACGTGTCCAACAACTGCTTGATTTTGAAAATAAAGGTCGAATAGGGTCTTTATTATGCCTAGAAAAAACATTGCTCCAACTACCTTTAAACATTGATTTTGAAAATAAACGCCAACGGCTTGGTTTTATGAGGTCCGGTTATCGTTAACCATAAGATAATGTAGCCTTTGCTTTTACATGAGGCTAACTGGGACTGCGGGTGGTTTAATAATTCATCAGATGGTTGGCCAGTTGATGTGTACATACATTATCGATGGGTGATAGTAATACCAACTGTAAGTGATATGCTTAACGGGGTCGTACCTAATAAAGTCGTACCTAAGAGAATCCATGTGCTGGAAGAAATTGAAATAAAGGAAAGAGGCAAAGAGGCGCTTACGTAAGAGCGGTAATTATATAACTCTGTCAGCGATAACTGTTTTGTGATATTGCTTACAAAGTTACCACATTTGTGCCATTTTCAATGATGCGCTTTTCGAGCCAGGATCGGTTAGGCATGAAATGTCGCAACTATGTATACCGTGTCCCTCGATGGCAAAATATTGAAAAGTGTCGTAATAAACACAAGGAATTCGTTTTATTTTACAAATAGTAAGAACTGATTTTAACAAAAGATTAATTAATGTAATCCCAATATGAGGTTCAAAGAGTTTTCATAGGAGCCGGCACTTCGCTATAGAGGTCGGTTTGGCTTACAAGGATGAAGTAGGGCTTTTCACAAACAGTGAGTAAAATCCCTTCAAATATTATTGGTTCATCGTTTCAAGTAGCGGTAATTTTTTTCAAGCTCCAAGAGACTTCAAATTTTGATGGGATACCATACTATATTTTATCCGATAGAGAGCACGAAACTTCGTTTCAATGGACGGGTTTCGTGTGTTCGTGATAGACAATATCTTTGCTTGGAAGTTCCATTAAACTCCTCGTAAATGCAAGAGCCGTAGAAAACTTTTCTTCACATTTTATTATCTTTTTGAATTATTTTTATTTAAACATTAATTTGATTTTTATATAGTTTTTCATTGATGTTTCTATAAACTTTATAGCATTATGTGTATATAGCTGCTTTAAACAATATAATTCATTCGAGGAAATGATACTCCTTATCACACTGCACGTAAAATGTACAAAATCGATACGACAATTCTAATTTTACTCTGTCCGTATTTATTTAAATTCCTCTGTAAGAATATTATTTATTATATGTGGACAATCAAACTCGTCTTAGCCAGAATCTCAACTACACGGAAACATGTCTTATCGAAGACCTTGTTCATATCTAACCCATATTCATTGCACGTGAGCTAATTTGGTTTTCAATCATGCATCATAAGAAATCCTAATACTGGCATTGTATTCCAATGTGGCGAAGCAAGGGAGAAGTAGCTAATTTCTCTTACAACATCATCACACTTTCCTCTTGTTAACAAACATCAATTTGCGAATATCTTGAACACTATTCCCCGAATATGTTCATCCCACGACAGGTCGTGAGCCAGTATAACTTCATCGTGCATAACGAGTTCCCCACTCTCATTGACAGTCGCTGTGCCGTACGTATTTGGTGAAATGAGAAATGTTTTTTTTTCCAAAAATTCACTAAGACACATTTTTACAAGTTTTATTCAAATTGTCATATATTTCAGCACTTTTGGGTCAAGTTTATTTTCCGAAGCTTGCTTCGAACTACTTCATCGATACCATTCGCATAAGAAGGAATAATAGAGTGAATTAGACATATCCCTGCTGAACTCCCGGTGTGGGTTTAACTTTATTAGAAGTTACAGTGACTTTAACTACCCGTTGTATGCATTCACTTGCGAATTCTCTTTTGTAGAATGCTACATCGTTGCCTAATCCGTAAGAATTTAGTTTCATGAGTAACTTTCAATGGGACACTTTGTCGAATGATAATGCTAAAACTAAATATAATCTGCTTGTAGAAAGATATTACTGAAGCTGATTCTTTATGTACGTGGACGTAATTTTCTTGTGGACATTGAGATCTATTTAGACTTAACTAATTCAGTGAGTTTTCAATGTCGTCGGTACAAATATCAACTGGCGGCATCAATTGCTAGCACTTTCATCATCGTCACTTTAAATGGCGGCATCATTTAAATTGACGGATGTAGTCTGCCAAAACTTATCAAAACGTTTGTGAGTACGAATTTCGTAAATTGGCTCTTTATAAACTGCTTGCTTTCCCTTTCTTCGTTTCTTAACCCAATTTCATGGTTCAAAAGTTTGCTCAAGTATATTTTTTCAAGATGTCAGTTTTGCCTAAAAATTTTGAACTCATACTTTAAACGGAAAAATTTCGTCAAATATTTAAGCAAATAATACCTACTGTAGGAATGTCGCTAGACGTAACTTTTAAGCACTTTTACTTGTTTCATGAAGAATAGCAAACAGCAAGCGTTTGATTGTCGAAGAAGCCGTGACAAGGTCCCTCTTTACTCAATTTCAAAAGTACCTTCTATCATACCTCTCACATAAATTCGGGGACTTGGTACATAAATTTTTCGGCACACGGCTTCAATTTGCAAAACGATCTCGTCTGTGTTTAACCCTGTAGACACATGTTTAGGATAATGTTTGAACTTTCAATTTTAATAGAGAAAACCGAGACAAAATATGCTCCAATCGACGCAAAACCGCATTTTTTACTCGTCCGAGTAGAGGGCGCCACTTTGAAATCATCTTTTCTGTTACTGATTCTTTGAAAAAAAAATCGGAAGCGTCAGAATCCAATTTGAGAAAATCGAGTTTTCACAAATTATTTCGTGGTACTTTCATCAAATTTCGTTTTCTTCAAATCATGCCTGTCACTCGGTAGTCAAACCTGTTTGGTATAATTTTTCACCAAAAATCGGCTTCAATTCATGCAGACGAGCAGAACGCCCTTGGATTCACACGTTTTCTCAAAAATGATAAGTAATCAATATAGTACTGTCCATTTTATTTTAAATTGACAACACGTGTTTCGGCTTTTTCACTTAGCCATCTTCAGGTAGAATCAGTTGTCAAGTCGACATGTTGTCAAGTCAATTATACCTGAAGATGGCTAAGTAAAAAAGCCGAAACACGCGTTGTCAAGATTAAAAAGAAAAACTTTGTGAGTTCCGCATAAATAGATTTTGATTACGACCTACGTTTCGTCGCTGAGCGACATCATCAGGTAGTTAAAGAATATTTTCAAATTTTACGTTACAAAGTTTTTCTTTTAAAGGAGATTCGGTGGTTTCACTCAACTTAAGAGAATTCGACGAAACTTGCTGGAAGCATTACTTATGTTGTCTTAAATCTACCTGATTTTTTTTCAGAATTATTTACCGCAGATTACTTAAGATATTTCATCGAGAAATGGACAAAAATTACATGGGTTCTTATGGGAACACAAGGTACGAGTAGCTTAATTCATCAAAAAGAACCTTTTTCTAGCTAATAATAAGAAAAACAAAAATAATAAAAATAAAGTAAATCAAATGATTTTCATACATTATTCTATTGATGATTTAAATTATTTTTGTTTTTCTTATTCTTAACTAGAAAACGTTCTTTTAAATGAATAAAGCTAGTCGCACCTCGCGTTCCCATGAGAACCCATGTAATTTCATCCCCACTTCCACATCAAATATCCTAATAAATCTGCGGTAAATAATTTTGAAAAAATTCAGGTAGCTTTAGGAAAACATATTTAATGCTTTCAGAAAGTTTCGTCAAATTTCCTTAAGTTGAGTGAAGCCACCGAACGTCCTTAATCATGAAGCTGTTCCATTAAGTTACGCCTGAAACCATTAGCGTGTTGTCAATTTAAAATGAAGTGGACAGTATCGTATCGATTACTTTTCATTTTTTGATAATGCAGTTCCACCTCATCTCGCCGGACACGGTTCACTTCAGGTTTTCCCAAGTTTTCGGGGCAGACGAACAACCTGGCGCACACACACATGTACACACACTCCCACAGAAAGATGCACGGAACGGCTCGCGTGACATCCCACACCTCACTCCCTCATTCACGTGAGAAAAGATGGCAGAGACGGGAGGGGAAGAGTGTGGGGGAAAGCTTACTTACATGGAGGAAAAGAGGGCTGAGAAAAGTGAAGTAGAGGATGGGCGGTGAGAGTTGCGAGGGGATATGTTGAGAGGGTGAAGGAGGGAAGACGGGAGGAGGAAGTAGGTGGGTGGGTGGCGGGAGGGAGTGTGGGATCCGAGGGGAAGTGTAGAGCGGCGATCGAGTGAGATTGAGGCGCCCAAAGGCGTCTGGCGTTCGCGCCACCCACTACCACGTCCATCCGAGCCGGAGCGACTCGAGAGGAAGGCGACAGCCCCACGTTCACGACACGCGGAACCGAAGAAGGGACTCGAGGACGCCGGAGGGAGTGGTTGTCCGGACGCCCTCGAGGAGACCACCGTTTTGGACCTGGCCAAAGGACACTCACCCTCTGGTGACGAAGACATCGTTTTCTTTCCGGAATATCCAAACGTGAGTGAGTCTCTGAAACTAACTTTGCGGGATCGTTCAATTGCAAAAAAATTGCAATTGCACTCGTTGCTAGTATTCATCCACATTTCATGTCTACATCCAGACCGTAGTTTCAACGGATGTCCGGATTTCAAGGTCAACATTTTCACTGTAAATTACGAAAACCGTGGTCGGCTAATTAAACTTTAGTGTGGAAAAATACTATTAATGAATCTATATTTTGGTTTTACAAAACGAAAATGTCGGTGATTATCTTTGCCCTCACGAGAAACTTATCGGCAGTAGCTCGATATGCATGCGAATTCACTCCGTGGAGTGTTGACATGCGAAATGAAACGTGCTGAAATTATGCCCAAGATTAAAAAAAAACATATGCCTCTTTTCAACTTCATCGCGTTTCACTGAAGAGGGTTATTGCAACTAGTGATGTAAAATTAAATAGTGCAGAAATTACAAAGCCTATGTATTTACATGTATGTATGATCACTAGGAACAAAGAAAGATTGTATTTTAACAGTTGTTAACTTATTGTTGTTAATTTACGAATTGTTTAAAAACAAAACTCGTGATTTTATAGATAAATGGATTTCATTCATTGTTTTTGTTTTCGTACATTGGCTGTCAGGGGAAAAAAGGGCCTTGTAGAGAGACTTCGGGCATAAAGAATAAGCTGATGGTTAGTCACTAATTTCTACGTCAACGCTATAATGCAACAGTAGATGCAGATTTTGGTGAATGTGATTAAAATGGATACATAAAAATACGAAAATGGAAATGATAAATCCTAATTCATAAGTTTCTAAAACAGTGTATCAATTATTAACATAAAATACCATTTATTCGGTTTCATTTGCGTTGTATTTTAATAAAAGACCTCGGACGACTGACATGACATCTAATGCCGACTATTCAAGTTTACATGTTTTGTTACAGCTTTTGCATGACAGTATTTTGATAAGCTGTCAAACACTTTAATGTAAATGTAACCGAGGCCATTACTTGAAAAAAGGATTACTTACTAATAAGGATTAAGGCTTTCAAAAATGTTTATTCTTCAACGAGCCTAGTTTAAAAATTAAGCATTTTTTAGAAGTATAATGCGGTGATACGATTCAATGAGCACCGGAAAAAAACTTTCAATATTTTCAAATTTAAAACATGTATAGGCTCTACCTTCAATATACCTATGAGCTTATTCCTTTGCGTGTGAGTCGGAACTAACTGCCCATTTAGAATAAAATCACAAAATTGTAGAAAAATTATAAGTTTTCTTAGTGACTGGGCATGAATTTCAACACAGTGGAAGCTGAAACAATGGAGTGTTTCATTGAATTATCACCGAATGCAATGAAGAAAAAGGTTAAAAATAAATTTGATATATTTGAAGGGTAATTTAAAATATGATGAGTTATAAGAATAGTGGGAATATTTCGATACTTCTATTTCTTTTAGGAGATCAAGGCCATCAAGAAAACTTCCAATTCTTCAGAAGTTCAAATGGATGAAGAAATAAAAGAAGTGTGAGCAATAAATTTATAAAATGAAGCCAGTCCAAGAGAACGAGAAAGAGGAATGGACGTTTCGCTATCCACTCTCAGGAACCCCACACCAGGAGGCTTGGGGAGACAGTGAAGGGATGACACCCAGAAAACTCCCGTTGTGGATTAAGAGTCCCCTGGACCTCTAGTCGTCCGTCATGTGGGCCACCTTGGACCTGCTCGTTCGCCGGGAAGCGAGGGGTCGGGACTTGAGCGAGAACGTGGAGGAATGGCTGGAGGGCGTGAACCGGAAGATAGTGGCGGCCTCCGCGGATGGTGAGGAGGAAGCTTCCGGGAAGAAGGGTCGCAAGGGGAAGAAGACCCGGAGTAAGGGCGTGAGGCCAGCGGGAGTCCCGGAGGAGGGCCCGCAGGCCCCCCAGCCGGCGGCCCACGACGAGGAGCCGCCTCAGTCAGCTCCTGGGGTGGAAGATGGCGCCAAATATGATCCGGGCGATGGCTCGGAGGACGGGGGGAGCCGGAAGGGGGTCAGGACGTGGAACCCTAGGAAGGAAATAAGGTCAGCATTGCTATCTTACCTGTGGGAATCGATGTGAATGGATTTCCAACAGTGATAGTCAAAAGGCACTTACTACCTGTGGAGTTCCAAAGGGCTCAATTTTCTAACCCATAAAATTTTAAGTTTTTGTAAAAAGATACTAAGTCACAGCAAGAAACTGAAATCCTTATGTATTTCTATCAGACTATAACAAAACCAATTATTTCCCGTTTAGCCTAAAAATATGAAAGCAGAACAAAACTAACTTTTCTACATATATATACTAAATGTCTAATTAGCAATGTCCCAGTTCTCACTTATTTAAGATGATGAATATTCGAATTGGCCTATTAGAAATTTGAATTCTTACAGGTTTTAAGAATTTTAATAACAAACGTGAGGAATAGAAAAACCCTAAGCTATGAGAATACTTTAAAAACTATGAGAACAAAACAAAATATTGTTATAACAAGCAAACTTGCGGTTTCATTCCTAACGTTATAACAAGCGTTGCAATATTTCCCATCATACTCCGTTCCATTGATGTTGCAGCATTGTAAATATACTTTAATTTACTAAATTTCCTTTTCATATACTAGTGATTGTACTGTATTTATTTAAGAAGGAAACTGTACTAAGCAATCACCAATTTTTGTAGTTTTCTGTTTTGTAATATTTTTGCATTATTAAAACAAAGAGTCAATAGCCCCAAACAGGAATGACAAGTTCCAAAGTATGGGGTAAATATAAGGAGTTTCTTGTTTTCCTTGACATGCACTGTTTAATATAGACCTCTGAGTTCATACGAGGAAATATTATTATACTTAGTATACACTTCCTATCCAAGGACCTCCATCGTCATGGTCACATCAATTACCCGATAAACTAGAAGGGGTGCATAAACGATCGGCAAAATATTCAAAATTTTAACAGCATAATTTCATTAGTGTTTCAAGCGGACTACTGCAAGCATGGAAAACGCTATTAGACCGGTGGTTAAAATGTAGGCTCAAACTTTTTATTAAGTTCCGAGACGATTTATTTGGTGACGTCACGAGTATTTTACGAAACCAGACACAGTACGGTAGGTTAGATCATGAGAAAAGAAAGAGATATAGACTGAAGATTAGACAGGTTTCAAATGCCACTTTTTCGCGAACGACAAGAGCCAATAATAACAATATGACTATACAATTTTACGCTGTTCCACAGGTTGCTAAAAAGTTGATTTCCTATCTATAATTTCTGTTTTAATTCGCTCAATAGTACAAACAGCACGTCTCAAATGCTTACTGAATAAATCTTATAACTCTATGACCTTCTGCAGTTACAAAATGCATTAGTTGCAATATAGCAATAATAATTTGGAAAACTACTTGCAATAATATCGAATGACAGGAAACACAGCACCCGAACGTTCCGCCTTCTAGCCCAACACTCACTGAAGAGATACACTGCGATTAGTTTTATTTTATAGTAACTCGGGATGGATGGTCTTCCAGTCCTTTAATGCTCCTCTCACATCCACCTTTTAACGCATACATAAGCTTTCATTGAACTTGTGTATGAAGAGACTATCCACTTAAGGTGGTTTGAGCGAGATAGATCCCTAGTCATAGTGGAGACCATATTCAAATTTTATTCTTTGATTTCAGCGTCTGTAAGAAGTACGAAATAAATATTGTTATATTAATGGTCCTAAGATATAGTTATATATTCCCAAAAATCTCAGTAATTAAATAAATAAAGCTACATAAGTCTCTAACTTGACTCATTTTTTCCCGCCGAACGGCTGAAAACCCTTCAAAACAGCAGGTTTTTTTGCGATTCTGTAAAAGTTACTGTGGTGAGTAATAAATTATTTTTTATAAATAGATGAAAAAATATGCAATCTATACACCGTTAGTTTTTTGACGAAATCTAGGTGTTATAAATTCCTATTTCCTTCAATATTCTCCCTCTGGAGCGCTCAGCCATAATCTATCCAATGTAAAACAGCTTATATTTACAGGCAAATTGCTCGAAAAGTAGTTTGGCATGGGGTTGATATTTTAATATCATTGGAAATATGAGAGTTGCTTCTTTAAAATGAAGCAAAGTTCATCAAATTCTAGGTGAAGTGATTTTTCGCTCAAACTACCTTTAAAAAACTTGCTTTTCTAAAAAGAACAGTGGTGAGAAAGAAATCGAAAGGCATATGATTTTCAGCCAAGGCAAGAATTATATAGAATTTTTTACATCTTTTATGAATTTAAACATCCAAGCAGTTTTAAATTTGAGATTGGATGTATTCTAGATAATCAATTTGAACATCATAACTTTTTAATCATATACGTTTATTAAATAAATTAAATACTTTTTTAACTTTTATTACTAAAGTATAATTAAACTTTTATTAAATATTAATTAAATCATATACTTTTAAAAATCGAAAACCATATAGGCGAAAATTTTAAAGGGCGAAGGTGGGAATTCCAGCTCAATTTATTCTGAGTGCAAGAAGTGATTCAGGTCCTCCGCACGAACTCATGGAACCGAATGTCCTTCCGATCTCCACTATACATCGTAAATGCATAAATATTATGAGTCCCCGAGCGTAAATATGATAGATTCTTCCGCATTACTTAAACAAGCATCAAGGTGTGATTCCAATTGATAAGCTTAGCATTTTATGCCGCCTGCAGTAGCTAATATCACAGAATGATAATTTGGAATATTGTTAAGAAATAATAACTCGTAGTCAGGTCGACCTAATGAGAGTTCATAAAAAAAGCCAAAAGTAAAAAATGTTCCATTATCCCTTCCTTTTCGCAATGTTTTTTCTCCCCTTAAAATGTTCCTCTGTGATTCAGGACCAACATTTAATTAATCCTTTTTTGTGTGCATTGTTTAAAAATACTACTTTCAACTATGGCATCCCTTAGCTATAGAAAAAATGGTACATAAAATACTCAGATTTTCGACGATAATATTTTTTATGAACACTCATCCAGCTCAAGGAAGGAACTGCATCACTATTTCCATTAAATTAACGTATTTGAATAACCCAAAACACGTGGTGGGCAAGTGTCTGCATTTCGCTATCATTCGGTTGCCTAAGATAATACGTTTATATAATTAACGAGTTCAACAAAAATGGCAAATACATGATAAATATTTTTTCCCCATCATGTCTAACCCACTACTGTTTCACCCATTCTCGAATTTAAAGCCATGTCATTACAAGTCCAATTAGTGAAAAATAGCGAGGATAGGTAGGGTTTTGTTGTATATATAAATAGGAGACATTTTTTGAAGTAGCAATTATTAAACGACAGAAAAAATCCACAGTAAAAAAGAAACCGCACCATTGTTTTTCAATTTTGAAAACATGCATTTTATTTTTTTTCTGTTTTCCTACAAAGATACTCAGCGGAAACAAGACCTTATAACTTTCATTCCATCAATTGACTCTATGTAAAGGCAAATGAAAAAAATTAATTATTAAAACAACTTAAAATTTCCTCAATTACACTGCCTTGTTTGTGTCTCTTCAGCTACAATGACGAAAATGTAGTTTCAGTATACAGTACATAAAGGAGTATTAATGATGAAAGCCAATTCCATCGACGATATATATAATTAAATATTGACTTACTAGCAGATAACAGCTAAAGATAAATAAGGTAAACTGATACTATAACCAACGAAAACCAAATATTCAGAAAAGAATAAACCATTTAGGAGAAAGAATAAACCATTTGGTTACATTTCTCGTCTTACAAGAAGGCACGACATCGTGCTGCCCTTTCCCTACGGCACTCATGCGAAACACGATAACATGAATCTCATTTCGCTCTTAGGGTTTCTTGAATCCCATGAAATCTTAGATCTGGTATTTTCAGGCTTACTTCCCATGCCTGCCCGATCCTATTCATACAGTGGAATTCCAATTTCTCGTAAGCGGATTATTGACAAAAGAAATTAATGAAGGATCTCAGGTTGTCCAGGAAATAGTCTGGAGGATTCCTTCCTCCAACGAATAGATTGCATTACTTCCTCGAAAATAATTTAGATTCCACCGGAAAAGATGAAATGTAAACAAATTTTTAAACTAAATTTAACATTATTTTTGAAACTTTTCATGACATAATGATTCTATTTTGTGCAAATATTTCGTATCAGAAAATAGAAGCTTTCAGAATTTGGCGCAGGAAGCTGATGTTGAAGATCAGATGAATAGATAAGATTAAAATCGAGGAAGTGTCTACAAGAGTAGACAAGAAAACCATATAGAGCACAATCAAATGGATATAAGACAACGTCCAAATGGATAGATCACACTTTAGGGCACAACAAATGTAATAGGAACATAATAGAAGAGAAATTAATAAATAGAAATTAATTAATATCTATAAACAAAATTTAAAAATTTTTTTTAAATTACAAAAAATAACAAATAGGCCATATGAAATTGGATACGAAACAGAGGAGCGGCCAAGACATAAACGAGGTCGCGAGGGGCATAGTCGAACGCTGGGCTGCAGGCAACCAATCTTATGTAAGAATAATAGTGATGATGATTTTGTGTTAGGTACTCGGGTATACTATCAGTTTGAAATAATAATTTTCTCCGACTTTGCAGTAAATATAAGGGACAAGGTTTGCAAAATTAGATCATCAACATGGAATTTTAATTTTCCAACCATTGCGATTGCACAAATGTTGTGGTAGGTACGCAGTAACGCGCACGGGTGCGAAGTTATACACCAAAGATGGTGAAATTCGACATGAAAAAATCATTTGACTTGACCGGGATTCGAACCCAGATCAATGCGATTAATTCAAGGTCAATTAAGATGGCTTGGTGGTGTAACAGGCTAGCACACATGACCGGCAAATGGGAGATCCGAGTTTGAATCCCGGTCAAGTCTAACGATTTTTCGTTATCGTTCAAACGAATTTCACCGTCTTTGGTGCATGGAATTTTACTTTCCTATTCAATTATCTCGATGCAAAAAAAGCATCATTATCGCTCTTCACCTTCTGTGCCCTTAATGAAATTTAAATGTAATTGATGTTGTGTATACCGAACCCTCCATTTTACGCGCGTATTTCTCCCAATGTTCCCGCTATAAAATCAATAAAACTCGTTCTTCACTCACTTATGCCATCTGCTGCCTTTACTGTCGACTAACAGCAGCAAGCGTTCCGAAAATTTTGGCGCGCAATATCTCTTCTCTCAAAATATCTTGCTCTCAAAATCAATTAAATTATTTTTACTTCCCAACTTTTCCCAAAACAGCTGTAGGATAATCATGTAAACTTTCATGGTACCTATTTTATTTTGGAGATATATAGATGTTAGTAACACTGTAGCAAGTTCAAACATGGATCTTTGTTACTTCATTACTTTGTTACTTACAAGGTCTCAGTGGAATTTCACAGACAAAATACGGCAGTCAAAACATAGAATTTCACCACATTGTTAGCGTTCTTTTCCTTTAAGGCGATTATACATTTGCACTTGTATAAATTTATTGAAGAGAGAGTCACAAATAATCACAGATCGATGATTAAGTTACGGCTCCATTGGGTTACTAATGACTTACTTCAGATACCTTAAAAATCACCTTCGTAATCACAGTTTTTATCTGTACCTTGGTTTACTGCTGAATTCCAATTTACCCAAAGAAGTGCTTGTTCTACGACGCCCGATAATTTTAACAGCGAATCTATATAAAGGGACTGGACACTTTTGGAAATCTCAAATGGAAATTCGTTACCAGGCTAATGGATTTCGTAGAGGTGGTATGGAAGATGATGAAGGGGTGGCCAATCGGGCGGACTCCGGGGCCCTGATGGGGAAATGTCCCTGCCGCAACGGCAGCCCACCAAGGCGCATGACATCGGTAACACTGTAGCAAGTTCAAACATGGATCTTTGTTACTTCATTACTTTGTTACTTACAAGGTCTCAGTGGAATTTCACAGACAAAATACGGCAGTCAAAACATAGAATTTCACCACATTGTTAGCGTTCTTTTCCTTTAAGGCGATTATACATTTGCACTTGTATAAATTTATTGAAGAGAGAGTCACAAATAATCACAGATCGATGATTAAGTTACGGCTCCATTGGGTTACTAATGACTTACTTCAGATACCTTAAAAATCACCTTCGTAATCACAGTTTTTATCTGTACCTTGGTTTACTGCTGAATTCCAATTTACCCAAAGAAGTGCTTGTTCTACGACGCCCGATAATTTTAACAGCGAATCTATATAAAGGGACTGGACACTTTTGGAAATCTCAAATGGAAATTCGTTACCAGGCTAATGGATTTCGTAGAGGTGGTATGGAAGATGATGAAGGGGTGGCCAATCGGGCGGACTCCGGGGCCCTGATGGGGAAATGTCCCTGCCGCAACGGCAGCCCACCAAGGCGCATGACATCGGTGGTCGCGAGGACAAAAATTTTATAAAACCCACATTCTCTCGAAATGACTGAATTAATTGGTAAAGACGCAAATATTAATTTGTTTTCCTATTATTCTCCATTACGGAGAACTTCTCCCAAGAACATGACCTTATTTTAGAAGTTTGTTTTATTCTAAAAAAGCTATTTTTCTTTCCGATTTGATTTGTTCCAAATAAAAAAAACGCTTGACCAATCGCTCTATTTTTGAGCGTAGGATGGCACAGGATATTTTTTATGCCATATCATCCAGCCGCGGCGAAAACAGCAACAGTGGTCTGAAAACTCCTTTTCTGGCGTAGTGTCCACCCCACTCAAGAGATTTAATAATTAATTTTTCTCCCTTTTGAGACTTACTTCCCTTACCCTCCATTATCATCATCCCACAAAGTCCAGCATGTGAACCACAAGGCCTTATTTCATTTTTTCCTAGCCAGGGCTTTGGAACTGGAGCCGGAGCCACCCGGAGCTCCAAATTTGTTCTGGAGCAGGAGCTCTAAATTGTTTAATCTTCCTGCTCAGGATCGGACCACCGAGTTTCAATTAACCATGTCTAAAATGGGTATCTGTGTCACGCTACAATTAGGTAAATTTCATTTCCGTTAAAATTATGAATTCTGAGGATTTTTAAATTACTCAAGATTACTTTTGATGGAGTGAAAATGTTGTCCTCGCCTTTTTATGATAAAACCAAAACACCAGAGTGACTCTTCCTCTAACTTCATTCTTTGCTTGATATTTTTTCAAGTGACTTTACCTCATTAATTTCTCTATCGAACCCGAAGAATTTATTTCGTCCAAAATCCCTTATCGCTTTTACCTTACCCTGTAGGGAGTATGTGAATAGGGATTATTACGTGCTTGAACCTAGAGGGCAAGCAAATTAACTACAGGCTCATAGCGCAAAATTTACGGGTGGTTAAAGCCATAGCATTTCACCATTTCTAGGTTCATGTTCATGTCCATGGTTTCTCCATTGGTCTTCCTAGTGAGACTTTACCATCTATTTTATTTCTATCATACTTATTGCATACTTACATACTTATTTTCCAAAAAGCAATGCATGAACGTGACAGAAGTGAAAGAGGTGTGTAACGATATGGCGTTATGGAGGATATCATTCAAAGAGAGCCAGGTTCACAGGCCTTAGCCTAGCTCTTTCAATGTGACTACTCCAAAAGGAAACGCCGTGCGGGGTACATCTACATCTACGAAGTACCGTAAAGCAATCACTAGGGTCTGTGGCACGGGGTGATTCCACACCAGGCACGCAGCACTCGTTCCAGTTCAAATCAGGATATCGCACGTTCCCCGCCCGCTAGGCGCAGAGCAAAAAGAAGTCAGAAGAATAGAGCGCAGTCAAACCAGAAACTGGGTGAATGCTACGTAAATGAACATGCAAACATGCAGTACACTGGTAAAGAGACATCAAGATATTACTAATATTATTAATTTATAAATGCTACGAGATACTACTTCATGCAGAAAATATAATAATGCCGGACATATCAAACGGTGTGAAGTGTTAGTAATGATGTTATGTTATTAAGCACAAGTGAAAAATGTCTACTCTACCTATTGAGAGTGGGAGTTTCATATGATTGATCTATCGCAACTATTATGATCCCTTATTGCACGTAAAAAAATGACATTTTAAATCTATCGGTTCTGCAGTACTTTATCTTATTCCTGTGATCGTAATACGTTGGCTCTGGCCAAATATATTGAACGCCCGGCAAAACATCGTCTGCTTCAAACTTAGGCAAAAGATTAAGCCTATATTTCTCCCTTAGATCAGTTAGAGATTCCCACCCTAATTCCTTCAACGATTCGGTAACACTGCTAAGTATATCGTAACAACTTTTTAAAAATCTTGCTGCTCTCCGCTGTATTCGATCTATTTCTGAGAGTACTAGTCCTACTTCGTAAGGGTCTCATATGCTAGCAGCATACTCCAAGCGAGGTCTCACGAGTGAAAAATAACATCGCTATTAAACCTTCTCGTCACATTTCCCTCGTATTCTTTTAATAAATTCCAATTTGCGACTATCCTGTCCACAGATTTCCCGAACGTGTTTCCTTCAAGACTGGTCCTGAGTTAGGGTCACACCTAAGTATAGTACGTATACATTATGTCCTCCACAAATTGTTGTCTCAAAGCGTGGTCTATTCATTTGGCCTTCCTGATAGTTCTCCGTATAGTTTTCTTCTCCTTAATTCGTCTGTACACTCCCTCGTTTCTGATCTTAACACAACGACAGAAGATGCTATTAAATGTGTTTTGGAAATGACTCAATACCAAAACCATGGTCATAAACATAGGTGTGTGAAAATAAGTGACCGCTCATTGAATGATCTCATAGAAACTGTGCACATGGGCTCAAGAGATAGCAACGGAATATGCTAAATCAAAACATCTTCAACGGGCCTCAAAATGGGGGGATTAAGTTCGTTTGCAAGTAAGTTAGAGCAAAGTGTGTTGGGTAACGGGGCGAGGTAAGCCAGTTGCATGGGCCCAAGAGCGAAAGTTAGCGGGGTGGAAGAGCAACTTCCATGGAATTCCCAGAGCGCGCAGGCGGAGTATTAAGAGGCGCGGGGACTCAATTACCCGCACAGGCTTTACCGGAGAGCAAAGCCTTTGACTTAAGTGCTTGAACTGTGCCATGACTCGATGGAACCTTCTCACCCCCAAGGGGTGGACGCGTGAGCTGGTTCCGGCGTCAAATGACTTAAATGTCATTGGATTCATGTACCAGCTACTTAAAGACAAACGTGTCCGCTGTTTGACATGAACGAAATCACTAGATATTTTTTTCGCAAATTGAAATGGTACTGAATGGGAAAATGGGCGATAAGCTTGGGTGAGGATATCATACAGAAGCCCCGATGATGAAGAGCCAGTCGTTCATCGATACGTCGGCAGAGATGGAGCCCATAATCCGGTGGAACTCCCGTGAAATCTTCCTTCATAAGATACGTCGGGAAAACCTCAGATCATTAATAACGGACTAAACTATTTATCTATATAATATAAATGCCCTATCCACGAAACATTGTTGATACGAAGTGAATTTTCTCAGGGAATTGAATGGAAATAAAATAGGCCATTTTCCTTTTTATACTGATGAGTTTTCTCGGGTTTCCCACCAAGTCAGGTACTTGCTGGCCGACGATGCAATGGTGTATATTGGTGAGACTAGGGATTATAGAGACTCGAATCAAGGAGCATAGGAGGAACATCCGACTGTGCCACCCTGAGCAATCCGCAGTGGCAAAACATAGCATTAGCAAAAGCCATCAAATATTGTTTGACGACGCTAAATTACTAGGCAGATCCAACGGCTATTGGGACCGATTTACTAAGAAGGCAACTGAAACCCGAATGGTGACAAAACACTCAACTAATACACGGGATATGCGCTAAGCGAAGCCTGGAAGCCAGCGCTCCGAACAATCAAGTGGGAATGAGAGAAGAGGGGCGCCAGCAAATATCACCCGACATGACCTTTTGGCGTGAATCCATTCAGATAGATAAGGAGGCAAATTCCTTCGCACTGAGATGCCCTGAGGACGATGGCAGAGGCAGCCATTGAAACGTCGCGTTGGCCAACAAGTACCTGACCCGGGGGAAACCTTCATCAGCATCATACGCCAGGAAAGAACCAAATCATATTTTCCTTCTTATATTTTGAGTTATTGGAAAATAACTGCGTCAATTGAAGCCATAATGCGTTGATTCAATAGGAATTTCGCGTAGGAAAGTGAGCATCACGGTGTAATTTCGGAGACTCGCTATCAAATTGTTTGTGATTAGAGAAGTGGCAGTATCGCTCCCATAAAACGAAACAGTACACACAAATGTAACGTATGATTTGGTAGGAAATAGGCTCAGTACAAGTAAGTTAGAAGGAGTAGCTTCAAAGAAAATGCTTTATTATGAGCTGAGAGCGATAGAGGGAGTGGGGAGACTCAAGAGAGGTCAATAAGAACAGCAAAGGGACTGATATAGGATGAGGGTGATGGGAGAAATTGATACGAGAGAGAAACTAAAATGTCACATCTTTCCTTGCTTGGCACCATTATGCCTTAATTGAGAGCTACCAAGGAAGAAACTGGGATCTTTAACGAGGGAAACGCTAGACGCACCACAGGAGTCGTCAAATGCTACACCATAAGGGGGCACAAAAGGGATTTAATGATTCGAGGTCACAGAACTCCCTTCACCTTTCGGCGTCGCCTCAGTTTCATTCTCAAGCATCCTCCGCATTTGACACCTCCATCTCCGACGCTCCAAAGGAATTGACACATCTATCTAAATTGTTTTATTATCCTATAATAGTTATTTTAAATCCGCAAGAAAACTAATGGCGGCCTTAAACATAGAACTTGAATTCTATGCGTGAAGTGGAGTAGGTGGAAGTGGCGTGTTAATTCCGCCTGCGAGTAGCGATGCCTCCACGTGCATCGCTACTCGCAGGGCGCCGTCCTACTAACTGGCCATTTACCTCAGTTATTCTTTTCAAAAAACATTCATGGCGGAAGTAAACAAAGATTATGATTATTTTCTAAATCGCCTGATTTCTGAAATCAATACTTTTGAGCATCGCACTTTTGTAGTTCCATGGTTATTAGTAGAATTTATAGCTACATTAATTACATTAAATAATATTTAATATATTTTATGATAATTATATCTGTGCACCTGTAAAGCACATTGAGTATGGGAATTATTATTTTACTGTTATTCAAATTGCTTACCTATAAGTAACTTCTATCAACAGAAAACATTTCCATTTTAATAAATATTTACATATGTGACAATAAGTCTTCTTCCATCAAATTAATTTGATGTCTACATTTATCAATTCCCGCTCGCGGTCATGTGATCATAATTTCTGCGGATGCGAAGCGATTATATCGCAGAATCGAAATGCTATTTGCAGGTAAATTGAAGATAGTCAATTTTCCGCACTAGTGCGAAGCATGGTCGATTGCGCACCGATTGCTGCCCCTATCGACCCTCCAGTCACGGAAGTCCCTACTTACGCAACGAAGTACTACTTGCAAGCGACTTGTAAGCCTACTGTAATATGTACAACTTTGTGTGTAAAGTATATCACTTTAAAGCTTATTGTTTTTGGCTTGACTTCGTGGAAGTGATGGATATCCATTTTAAATTTTAAAAACTTCGTACTTTCTACACTTTATTAAAAAAAACTGCAACCGGTTTCACCTTAACAACGCATCTTCTGGCACATTCTGAAGCTTTGAGCATTCTATATATACCCAGAGAAAGTTTTAAAAGTTGGTGGGGGTTGGTTTGAGATGGGGGAGAGGGGAGCAGGGCGGTTAGGGCATGGCAGAGTGAGGACAAAACAGGGAGGAAGAGCATTTTTTTATACACATAGCAGGGCTCGGTCTCATCCCTGCTGTGTAAAAAAATGCTTAAATATTTTTATAACATTGAAAAAAACCTATGACTGTGAAAGCGTTTTCAGCGTAATATTTAAGTCAAGTTAAATCCTTAAATTTGTATATTCAGTTAATTATCTTAAGTCCTGAAAACATAGTTTCTGCGTCATTAACATTACTACATCTATCACAGGCTCTTTACATTTGCTTAAATTTTAATATTAATTTGAATATGATCTCTTTAATAAGTAAAGAAAATTTCGTTGAAACTACTCTCAATGTCAACGGCTTACCATTCGATTTATAAAGCGTAAAAACCGTCGGGCGGGGGAGTCTTTTCATTAACCCAGCGGCATCGACGGGGAGTGAGTTTTAATCAGATACCTACGCCAAATTGGCTGAACATCCCACACATTCCTCTTGCAAGCTCTTAGCGGAAAACCTCCGAGGCACGAGAAGCCAATTATCTCTTGTCGTGTCAATATGATGTATTTCTATGCCATCATTAAATGAAAATGAACCACCGTCACTAGTAGCTAAAAAAATAATCCAGGATGACTAAATTACGAGAATTATTCGTCTGAGAATAGCAATCTGCCGAAAAGGGTAAAAAAAACACCAAATCTTCATTTCGCATTTTGAAATGTAAAAATGAAATTTGAAAACAGCAACAATGAGATGCATATTTTGGAACGCTTATAAATGAAAACTGATAGCATAACGTGAAGGAAAATGAACGACCTCATTTTGTAAAATCCTATCATATCTTCAAATAACACGCTTCAGTAATTTACACGTATTCATTGACATTGAGAAGCTGACAAATACACATGACCCTGAAACAAACTATATCCCTAGGTTTTAACTATACAAAATATCATCTTCTTTTTACATAAATTTGCTGTCAGCAATTAAAAGTTCAACAACTTCAAGCACATATGTGTGTTAGAGCCAGAGCCTTTAGGTACTGCGATTGTTCAAAACTGGAAAAGTAGGAGTGTGGGTGAAAGTCATTTCAAATTCAGCCATTTGTAAGTAACGATTGACAATCTGACTGAATAATTATCAAATTATGAGGCTTTTTACCAAAAGACTTGAGCCGATATGAGACCTATAACTCCCGTGGTCTACTGAATGTTTAATCTACTCACAGAGAACTAATTTGCTCGGAGAACACGAGAGAGTCAGTTTCATATATTACTTATATCGACATAAGAGCATTATCAAGGAATTTAATTCCTGAATCAATGGATATTTACACAATAACCAATCCAAAAAACTATAGCAGACGCGAATATCACCCTGAAATATTAACCAAAGAAGAAATTTATAACTCTCTAATACTAGATTTATTTTTTTAATAGTGATAAATTCATGGGATGTGTAAAAAAAATAATATTTGTTTCACTACAATGTATGTGTGACTCCAGGGGAATCCTTAAAGGGAATAACCACTGAGTGAAGGCGGGAAGCAAGAGATCCCGTAGTCACTGACTGCTGGG
The DNA here is from genome assembly GCA_963573305.1 of Pyrrhosoma nymphula. Classification (NCBI taxonomy): domain Eukaryota; kingdom Metazoa; phylum Arthropoda; class Insecta; order Odonata; family Coenagrionidae; genus Pyrrhosoma; species Pyrrhosoma nymphula. The sequence continues at coordinate 59,574,601 of OY754339.1, read as the reverse complement.
TGGGGAGAGATAAGGTATTCCAAGTAAAACACAACCAAATAAATATGAAGCTGATGACGTAACTTTCCATAAATAGAGAATAAATTAATCTAGCAGCTTAATCTTCAGAGGAATTTCATAAATTATCATCTCCCTCTCACCGTATCACAAGGAAGTCGTTCATTGGGGAGCAGTAGGCTCACCCGTACTTCATAACTTTACGGCACCCCACGCCGCAAAGATATTGTGCTCTCAACATTGAATATGGTACAAAATTCCAGTTATTCACATAAAACCTGATACATGACTCTGATTACGAGCTCTAAGGAAGTTTCTTCCGCTTTGAAAATCCCGAAAATTCGACCACATTTATCTGCAAAAGTGCCTACAAAGCTATACAAGTGGTATAAAAACGTGCGAAAACCACCTGTTGTATAACTTCCCTGCAAATCACATAATGTGGCGCCATGAAAGAAACCTGACGCAAAAATTGAAAAACGGCAGTTCGTGCCAACCGTGGGGGGGTGAAAGTTGAGGGATAGGGGAGGGGAGAGAGGGAAATGTGAAAGCGAATAAGCGGAGTAATGAAGGGACATTATTAACTCTCACTCGACAACGCCCGGCGCGGCGTGGGATGGCGCTAAACGATTTGATCACGCGACATGAGACGAGCGAAGAGCCCGACCTCCTCCAAACGCAAGCAACAGCCTAATACCCGTCGCGCCGAGGATGTCGTAGCTCCACAGCAAAATGAACTGGATTTCATCCGATTAATATTCTAGCTACCAATAAAAAAAAATTATCTCCTATTTGATATCAACACCAAAATCCTACCTCTCTACTACGCCATTTTTTTCGCAAACTGGACTTGAAATCATATGGAAGTAAATGGGAGAATGGGTTGAAGAAAAAGAAAAATAGCATTTTTCTATGAACTTTTTTTGAAGATTTTCGCAGCTCATGTTTATATTATTCAGGTTTCTGGTTCTGCGATATTTATATTCCTAATAAACGTAATTTCAGCATAGTACGGCGAAACTGTCGCATAATATAAAATAATTTAATCGCAGAACCAGAAACCTGAATAATATAAGCATTTTTCTATCTTATAAAAATTCAATTTTCGCGATAAACCGATAAATTTTAATGGGCAGAGAATATTATAAACATTTAAGATATTTTGATAATATAGATTATTCAATTACATGTTATTATACTGTTCATTTTCAAGATATAATCTAAAGGTTTAATGAGCAGTTACGTCAGGAAATAGCTGCTAGTTAACGAGCGAGGAAAAGTGTATTAAGTGTTGCCTAACCATCAGGGACCAATAATTATTTTAATAACTACTATTATGCTAATGATAGGGGCAATCCATCAATGTATTAGCCTAAAAAATGTGCATTATTGAAGGATACAACTTCCATAGGAAAAAATACCGAAATGTTCAATATGTACTGGATTATAAAGAAACAACCGTTCCTGATCCTTCAAAATTGCAAATTTGTCACCTCTAAGGGTTGCTGGAGGTTGATTGACTCCTAATTTTGTAAGGTGAAACTGGGGATTACTAATAAAGTAATGACAAGGCCAACTATGTCCATAGAGTGTTTTATTGGTACAACTAGTTTCAACGCTACGGCGCCATCATCAGGTACCTGATGACGCCGTAGCGTTGAAACTAGTTGTACCAATAAAATACTCTGTGGATTTAAACATAGTTGGCCTTGTCATTATTTGAAAATGGACTTCCAAAAAGTTACGCCAGAACGGATTTAATTCATTGGGGATTTCTCTTAACCTAGTGACAGTCTTAAGGCTGGTTTGCGACAGGCATTTGGGAACATCAACTTAGAGCGCTAATTTACGACCAAAGTGTTTACGGATGTGTTTAGAATTGCTCGAGAGTGTCAACCGTGAAGGTCAACCGTCGACTTCAGTTCTGATACCCATACCCAGCTTCCACGTCCGATATGACACCAGCGCGTGCGCAGTACCTGCCCATAGCATATTTATACAATTCACAAGATTTTACGTCAACGAGTTGATTATAGATTGCGCACAATCATCTAGTCCCCCTTAATTAAGGATTGCCTGTTACCGAATAATAATTCGTTCACAATCGGAACTAAGCATTTTCACAACACTAATGGATGGAAGGGCCTATATGCCATGACACATCGAAACTCACAGAAGGTTCACGAGTAGGTAGGAAGGACGGCATGCGCGATACCAGCTTTAAATACCTTTTGAATTGGAGATCCTTTTAAAAAACCGCAGTATCAGCATGGCCTTTAGGAATAATATTTACCCATATCGGGTCACGGTACTTCACACATCACTATACCCCGAGCTGCCAACCCACGGCCTGAGTCAGATACCGCGGTACTTTAGAAAATCGATTTTATTTTAGAAGTTGCAAACGGTAGCAGCTTATCTTTTTGGATTGACACTGTAAATGCTTTGAAGAGTCTCGTGCGTGAGTATCTCAGTGTCTGTTGGTGTATAATATAACTTTTCCGCTACTTTATTGCCAAAAATGACTGAAAACAATGAATGCGGGGAAAACGGCCTGCCTGCCTGAATGGAAACACCAGTTCCCGATCAATCACCGAGACTAAGTAACGTTGGGCTCGGCTCGAGTTTGGAGGGGAGATACTCCGATTCGTCCGGGTACTGTTGCCCCTATCTCCAGGTGGCAAAGTTTACGCGAATTGACCTTAGCCTTCGAATCAAGTTAAATTAAATACTACTACTAACAGTGCTTGCTATATTGTTGTTTAATAAAAGTAAATATAATGAATGAAGAAAGAAAGTTTACGGGAAAATAATTTTTTATTAGACAGTGGTTTTTTTCATTCCAAAAGTTTAGACATACATAATGTGTATCAGCTCGAGTTTGGTAATTTTCTGAGAAAATGGAAGGCGGACGTAGCTTGGAGAGTTTGTTCAGATATTGCCCTATTTAATTGTTAATGCCTATTAACTAATGCAAATAAATTGTCACCTCATGCACTAATTAACGGAGAAAACCATGCAAAGTTTCAAATTCTAGCTAGAATTATTATTTATTTTCGCCACCGCTATTCGATTTCACCTCACCGTGAGACGGTTGCCAACGAACTTTCACGTAGATGAGTCCCATAACGTATTTTTTTTCTCCCTGCTTAATGACCTAATGACTTCCGTTGCATAATAAAATAAGGAAATGATTGACTCCCGTTGCTAAGAGCAGTATCGCAATTAGTAATTACTTTGCCAAATACTGACCTACCGACCCAATGTTGATGCTTAAAAGTTTTTCATTCCTTTGGGTAAAACGTGCATACGTATTAAAGTAACATGTGGTGGTGAATATAAAATCTGCGTATAATTTGCTTAAATACTTAACGATAATGTTCCGCGTGTGACATGTGTTCAAAATATTTTAACAGATTCTTAATTTAATTTGACAAAATACATATGAGCAGCACTTTGGCACGGGGACTTTGGATTGAAACCCAACCGACACCATAGATTATAGAAGAGAATAGATGGGAAAATATGGAAATGTAGCACGGGGATTTTTGAAGCCATTAAATTTCCCAACTGGTCAAATGAATCGTTATTTTTTTTAGTTAAGAGGAAATGTGCGCTACAAATGAGTATTCATTTCAATCTTGGCTGTTTTTCATTCCAAGTAAATTCAATAAATATACCAAAAAAAATTCATTGAAAGATAGGAGTCAGTTTATTTATTTTTATAAAGTTTGTAAAAATTGTTTTTACTAAGATTTAATATTTTATCTCCATTTTTAAGATTTTGGAATAATATTTCATTTTTACTTCGTCTGCAGAGAATTCTGATAATAATATTACTCAGCAAACGAATTACAGGAAGTAATTCAAAGACAAATGTGCCTATATTCCTTTAAAATAGAAATCTAACACCGCCATTTCAGCTTACTGGCGCAGTATTTCTTAAATTCGTTTATTTCATTTATCAATTGTATTTTCCCCAAAAGAATTTCACTAGCCACACAAAAATGGAGAACATCTCTCATCACATGAAGGAAACATTCTGAGGGGCTCTAAAGATTGTAAAATACCATATTCAAGATGTGTTCCGGGTTTAGATGAAGCATATGCTGAAAAATGTCTTTGAACAATAATGTGGCTTTCATGTTAACTACTCCGTAAATTGTCAATTCTGGGGTACATAATTACGGTTCATCTTCTTGGATTCATTTGTGATAAGCAGTGACAAAATCGCCCTTATCTTTGTGAAGCATCTTAAACTTATTCTTTCAATATACCTACGAAATAACATGACGATCTATTTTTGGATCCCCACGTGCCACTGAATCGAAATCCTGCCCTTGCTTGATAACACATCCAAGGCGAAGGCATTTGATTTTACGACACACACGAGATGATGATGACCTGCATTTAAACCACCAAAACATTTTTTTTCCTGAACTTCTCGTTACCATAAAGTTGAATAGTCGTGAAATTGCCACTTCACTGCAGAAAGAGTCCACAAATATCGAGATACGCCACCTACAGTTTCCACAGACCATATCAACTAATGATGAAGGAAGCTAGTGCAAAATATCAGCGCACATAAATTTCAATTCCTTTTTTCAAATTCAACCATTATAAAGAAAAGAATCTTATCCTTCCAATAAAACCAAAATATCAGCCACTTGACATCCTACTTTTAGAGATACTTGCATAAAAAAGTAGACGTTTTACATGGATTCCCATTACAAAGACATGCGGGTCAACATTGCAAAAAAACAAGGCTCATTTGACAGGTGGAGAGTAAAAAGAAAACATAATGTTAGAGGAAGACATTTTTACATTAGTATGGCCACATTACCAAAATGCAGTTGGTATTTGGGGCTAACCAGAATAAAAGTTGCCTGATAAATAATTAAATACATTTTGAAAGACTCTCCGCTAGATTTTTAAAACAAAATACTCATGAGAAACCACCAAAGAATACTTAGATTTTAGGCGTGATGGAGTCGAAACGGAACATAACTTAGTTACTACGGAACGGAACATAACTTATACTTACTTCGATGTTGGTTGAAAGAGGATGGCAGTCCCTCCAAACGCAAAAAGGGCAAGCCTTCTTGAAAGATGGTTCTAGTGGAAGACTTCTAAAAAGACACAGAGGAAACGAGAGTAATTCTGAATACAACTGATATAAAGGGGTATAAACTATGATGAATACGTTAAAATATGTTTCTTGTGGGTATCGATTAACACGAAATGAAAATCAACAAGGAGAAAACTAAGTCAATGAAATTTAAAAGGACAAAGAAAATTGGTTGACCATAAATGTAGGAGGATGCAAACTGTAGTAGGTAGAGCAATTTAACTACTCGGGTAGAACGTAATGAGGAGATGGATATGGTGGTGATTGGATTCCCAGGAATACCACCGGACGTCACGCACTGCGGGACGTACATCCTCGTTCATCCCGTTCAGCTCCTGCTCAACATGCATGGTCAACATTCACGTGCATGCTGAAGGACAATCGAATACATTGTGTGATTGCGGAATCGAGTACTACTCTTTCACTTAAAATTGCCTATATTTCCAAGAATTTGCTAATACGTTCGCCGGATGGAATGGCATCAAGACGATGGCAACGTATATTGTGTTTTTTATATGTGTTTTGGAATATTTTACCCAATCCTCCTCGCAGGTCTCTTCTTATGAGGTCTGCATTCTCTACTATAACGTCAATTTCCTCTAAGCAAGGAGTTCTCCACCGTTCCGATCCCCCTCGCGCTATAGCTCTTCCTTAAATCTGACCACGAACTGGCCCCTTTGAACCGACCTTCATAGTTCCTGAAACCCTGGTAATTTGATCAAGAATATGACACTTCCACTCTTCCAATGTTAATACATTTCGCCAAGAGCACTCTAGCGGTTAGGCGCTCATTTCAACACAATAGCTTAACGCATCCATTCCCTTGGTATATACTTACACTAAGTCATTTTTCTCCATAAATCACATTAACAACGCAAGATTCAACGCGCACTTTTTCTTTGCACCAAATACATTGAGCAAACGTCTGTAATTACTACAGAGAAAGCAATCTTAGAAGACAAAAAAAACCTTAGATGAAAACACATTTTCATGATATACCGTGAAATACCGTGAAACAATCGAGTCGTTCATGACAGTGTCCAGTAACGGTGAGCAGCGATGAGTTCCTTCTAAGGTCGGCAGTAGAGAGAGAGAATCTGCTGGGAAAGACCCGACCCTGGAGGGGAAATCTCGGAGAAAGAAGTGGGGAAAGTTGCCGAGGAACGATAGCCGCTGTCGACGGGCCAAAACAAACCACTATACCTTAGATTAACGATTTACACTCCGTTAAAGAGGCCACTGCTATCGCTTGCACTATAAAAACGGCGTTTTCAACCAACTGCGGCTAAGCTATTCGCGAGCCGAGCGATTCGTGGGTTGACACGCGTCACCATTTGTGAATTTTGGCCGTTCCGTAAGTGCTCGAGATAAGAAGTGCGGGGAGGCAAGAAATGCCGAAATCTTGTCACAAGCCTTCTTTCATATACATGATTGTTAAAGAGACGTCCCTTATGCATTTAAAATATATATTTTCACTATAATTAATTGTTGAAACATTTAATTACAACAATATTTAATTAATACCCAAGTACAGAATCGTATTTTTTCTTCAGAAATTGTATTTTTCATTTGCGGCCGAGAAATTGGCACTAGATTAATCTACACGACATAATGCAACTCTGCCAAATCCTTGGCTAAGATCTTTGATTCTAAGAATCATATCGAAGCCTTCTGTGCCCAACTATTCTTCAGATCCCCATGCGCATACTCGAGTCCAAGGAACCTCTATAAAGCTTCCAATGGCATGACACCGAACAGTTTATTCTCCAAGTTTGCGTGGTTAAGTGAAATATGTGTATTCTCTCCTTATAGGCTATCGCAGGTTTTTGAGACGTGGTGATATACTTGTGTATTTATACCTACCCTATTTGTGTAAGGCGTAACGCGGATAAAACAAATATCAATTTCTTTTGGTGAAAAATTGCCATGTACTTCACATTTTTACCGTAATTCTGAGGTCAACAGTACCATGGGGTTCGCTTGTACCAGTATCGTTTGCTAAGTTTGTTCATGATCAACGAGTTGTTCTGCTTTAATGGCTTGGGTTAAAAAATTATATTTACAAGATGAGGTATTTACCCTTTGAACTGAGATAATTTAAACCATAAGTACCAACTCGATTCGAACTCTCATAGGGCACAGGAAGCTTTCCCTGCTAGTACAATTTGGCAGGCCAATCAATCATATGCGTAAAAGTCACCTGTAAGTTTCAGTTATGCATTTGAATGCAAAACGCACGATTGACGTTTGATCACATTCACTTCTTTCCTTCGTCACCCTTTTTAAGTTCAGCTCTCTCCCAGGATATGTACTGAAGGTTCCGTCTTTCACTCTCGTAATTTCCCTTCTTCTGCCCGTTCTTAGAGGTTGTTGGAATGATCTTAATACTTTTCTCTGTCCTTCATATATGTTAAAACTCCTTCATGAATAATTTCCTCATTCTTTTTCATCATCATCATACTTCTTAAAGATTATATTACCATCAATTCTTGTATTACTTACCTTCTCCGTTTCTGTTAATAAATTTTTATCATAGTAGTGGAAAATTTCCCATTCAAACTTTTTGATTATGAGCTTCAATGCGTGTTCCTAGATGAGATTTTTCCTGGGGTGCATTCTTAGTGGTTCCAGCAGCCATTCAAAGTTTGTTTGAGCAAATTGCCTTTTTTCCACGGATTCTCGGCCCATACTGTTACCCCTTTCTATTCCTGGAAATAGGTAACGCAGATTAAAGTAAAACATCTATTTGCTCAGCTTCAACATGATAAATTGTAGAAGTAGTTACGTGTAGTCGGCGGCTTCCGTTACATTTCTTTGATTATTTTTTACAAAATTAGGCATCATGCCTACATGAACATCCACTATTTTCCTTTTAATTACGAATGAAAGATGAACACTGCCACAAATTTTATGACCCCAATGAAATTCTTGATAAGAATATTACTTCAAACAAAAATAAGAAGAGCTTCCTTACCTATAGGGGGCTTAAAACCAGAACAAATATAAAACCAGGCCTAATATTGGACATTTAGACTATAACTCATTTCTATATGTTGATACATCATGTAGAGGGGTACTTATTTTCTCAATAATAGTGATTGCCATATAGAATCATATTCATGAAATATACTTTCTGATGTTATGCGAGGAAACTTCATAACGGCGATAGTGAAGCCATATGAATTTTTAAACGATAATAAATTGGCTATATTTCACAGTGTATTATATTATACCATATCAACCTTATTATTATCACCAAAAAAATTGATGCGGTATGCACTCATCTTAAAGTCTACCCCACTCAATGATCGGAAGCAATGCAGACCCTATTTCAAACATGAATATGAGAAATTAGCAACAAAATTCATTCGCCTAGATTTTAATGGCACGTCGAGTGCCTTAAACAGATAAACTACCCAGGCGTCCTGAAATGGATTATTTAGCCCATGCAATATGGATACACATTTACCTGTCTTTCGTTGTGAAAAGATTAGTAGCTGATAAACGACAGTTTTGCGAATCTTCTCGGGTTTTATTTCGTTCTTCTTACCGATATTACCTGCCTATGATGTTATTGGGGGTGAAATCTTTTCATACGACAGTAAACTCAAGTATCACTATCACATAATCTTTCCCTGACGGGAGTACTTTTTCCATCGAATGTATAGTTTTTTTGGTTGTTGTTTTAAATGGATAATATTTCTTAGCATGCATAAAAGTATTTTCTATTTTGCTCAATTTTAAGTCAAAGTCGTTGAGTAACATTAATTTTATGTTTCATTTCTAGTATTGATCAGTATATCCGTTATAGTTGTATCAATATTACTCTTCATTTATTTTTAAAATGCATTCGCAGAATGTGCGAGGGTAAAAATAAGCGTAGCACTAGTTTTATAAAGGCAGGGTTTTATCGTGATTAAAATCATTAAATTAGCATGCACAAATTACAAGAGGTGATAACGGTGAGTTTCGTGTAATAAATACTAGGGTATAGGGGGTCATTCAAGGATATTTGCCGGAGATAGTCACCATTAACCAAGGATATCTCGCCCGGAGTAAGCATTTGAATGACATATTAATTGGTAGTGGGTAACAGTGATCTATTCCCATTGAATCCTTTTATTTTCTTCCTCCCTCCATATCCAATGCTCAATTTATTCTTATAAATATTAAAACACCTGCCTTAATCTCTATGCTAAGTATTATTGAAGTTATACTTCTTTGCGCCCGTTGGAGACTTTTGGGATGGGATGTTGGTCGAGAAACCGCGTCACGCTCTTTTTTGGGTGAGAAAAATCCACAATTGTACGTTTTTGTATGGTTTTTTGTACGTTCGAAATTTGAACAAGAGCATCGATGGGTGAGTCGGTAGCGCACTCGACTTTCACCTAAGAGTCCCATGTTCGATTCCCGGTTGGGGCGATTTTTTTTTTTAAACAAAACTTCTTTTCAAAGTTCGAACGTACAAAAAACCATACAAAAACGTACATATAGTATATAGGTGTATATAACAGATAATATATAGGTGTATATTATAAAAATTAAATCACTCATAACAATATATCGAAGAGAAATATATTGAATAATAGAGAAAAAATGTCTTTTATTTCATTTATATATCCTGTCTGCCTGTGTGTGTGAGCGGGTGTGTGCGACCGGCCAAAGAAGTATAACTTCCACCGTCTGGTCCGACGCAGACCACGTTTTTTTTTTATTTTACACAACTGGCTGACTGCATAAGAAGTGCAAGTCCTGCGCTGATTAACAGCAGCATTTATTATTTAACTCGCTCCTGTTGGCGCAGGACACTATTCAGTGGAATTCCGAATTTCTACTAGGATTTTTGCGAGGATAGCCTTTCACGCGTAGTCTTCCGTCAATCGGATGAACGCTTAACTCTGCATTAGCTAATAGTTAGCCAAATCCAACATCGGGTATAACAATAATCGGGTATATCAACAACTCACCACCCTTACACCATCTCCCAATTCATCCTTCCCCTACCAACCGACCCACCCATCCTTAAACAATGGCGTAAATGACCTAAGTTGTTGGTCTCCTCCTCCAATGGCCAGTATCCTGAACCTTCTTAAAGGAGGAAATGTAATGTGCCGTTACAATTCCCTACTCTCACTTCATAATTTTTTATATAGACTATAAGCGTTCTTCGTGCGTCGGATATTTTGGATAGCCACAAATCATTTACGACATCTAATTAGCTTCAAGTATTAGTATGAATATTACGACAAAATGAGCCACTCAAATTAATCATGAACGCCATGAGTTATCGGCGAAAAGCATCTGGAGAGTTCATCACCCACATTTTTATGATTTTCAGACATTTAGAGTCAATAAATCGTTGCGTGAATGGGAATAATGATGACCTTGAATGCCATAATTTAGCAACGCTCATATATGAGGGGAAGAATAATACTTCATTTTACTACGCCCCGGCATTACATACTGTTATAGAAAGAGGTAAATCTGCGACAGAATGGCAATTAAAACTTAATTACCGTCATATGCTAGTGATTATTTCTTAACGATCTTTTTCCGGCGCCAGTGTCCTGCCTTGGAGAATATCTTCCCTCAGAAGGTAGAGCACTGAGCGGTTTGAGTGTGCCAAGGGGGTCGTTTACTTTTTATTTTCTTTTTTGTCCTGCTTATATAATAGACAAACTAAATTAAGAATTAATCAGGCGGTGGAAATACGCATAATTTTGGCACAGTGGGTAAACATTTTGAATGTAGCATTAAAGTATAATCTTCAATAATGGAACGACTACTTTATGTTTGTTCAGCTCAAAGCTCAAAATGTGTCTAACTTGGTATCATAAAATATTCATGAATTTTGACGTCAGAAAAAGTCATGTGTTTGGAAATGGGGAATAATGTTATTTCCAAATAATGTTGAACGCGGATTGTCCAGATTCATTTCCTATTATATATGTATTCCCAACGTGTACGCATACGCCGTGAAAACGTGAGAGTAGCAATATACGGAGACGTGCCTCCGTATATTGCTACTCTCACGCCAAATGAACCTCCGTATAGGTATCGCATAGGGGATAGTAGGTAGGTAGTAGAGGTAAGGGGATAGTAGGGATCGAAGCGATAGCACGTAAAACAAGTGGATAGAGCTGGAAAGTGGGAGTTCCGAATGAATGCAAAATAAACTACTGTGGTGAGGTCAACTATAAATATATTATATATATATATATATATATAATAAAAACACTTGACAGGGGGTGGGGAAAGAAAAGTAAAAAGAGAGAGAGGACTTACTAGACGTTTCGGGCATGTATGCCCTTCTTCAGCTGTAGAAAATGGATATATATATACAAGTTCGTGGAAAATCACACACGCGATAATTTAAATAAAAATAAACTTTGCCACAGGTGGGGCGGAAATAAATATAGAAACACAAAAAAGAAGAACACTCACACACTATACGTTCTGATATTTCGGCAGCCGAGCTGCCTTTCTCACAGAATGAAGGATACAGAATGATGGATAGGCATGGGACAAGGGGTAGAGTGAGGTAGGAGGAGAGGGAGGAGAAAGGGGTAAGAAAGGGGAGAAGAGGGGGGGGGAGAGCGGGGTGAGGGGGGGCAGAAGAGGGGAAGAGGCGGGAGAGGGTCGGAGAAGGAGGAAGGGATGTGGGAGGGAGGAAAGGGGAGGGGCGGGAGGGGATAAAAGGAGGCGAAAGGGGAGAGGAGAAGGGGCGGTAGGGGTCAGTGAGCCCGATTTAATCCGGGGGGATTATAGGCAGAATAAAGCCAGATACAAGCCAATTCTAATGTACGTATTCCTCAAAGCCCGACCTAGCAGGCATTTTTCAACTCGCCCGTCCACCCCCTCCCACCTCCCGGTTTTTCCCACAGCGCGTACCTTCTTCCAAAGACCCTCAAACCCCCCCCTCCCACCCCGCCGAAGACGCCTACGATCCCACAAAACAAGAAGTCATAAACCTCTCTTCTTCTTCCCTTACCCCTTCCGAAATCTCTGTTTTGAGCAAAGGTCTTTCGTTTTCGCCGACACCTAAGGTTAATCCTGTCAAACTTCTCACAGACACCCTCAATTTTTGCCGAAAGTTAAAATGGAAATTCTTTTGGGAATCCCAGCGCTCCCAACTTCCACTTCCCGATACTTCTTCTCAAAATTCTGTACATCCTGCCCTGACCATTTTCAAACCGCCCTCTTCACATGAACCCAAACCTTTGCTTTCCAATCATCCCTTAGAAGTTTTCTCGAACCTCCTTCTCTCCAAAATTGCAGATCCATCCTTTCTCACTTCCTTAAAGCCCGCATCCAACCTATCCTCGTCGGAAATCAAAGCCTTAAAAGACCTTTCTCACAATCCCAACATAGTCATCACACCTTCTGACAAAGGCTCTACTGTGGTAGTACTTAACTCTTCAGACTACATCAACGAAGCCCTCAGACAACTCTCGGACCCCTCTTCCTACGCTCCCGTTTCTGACGACGCAAACCCAAAATTCCACGAGGAGATCATCTCTTTCCTTAAAGACAAAGGTCCCAAGGAAGGTCTCACTAGCAACGATATTTCTCTACTTTCTCCCGCTCATCCCCGCACTCCCCATTTCTATATCCTTCCGAAGATACACAAGCCCAACAACCCTGGCCGGCCAATAGTTTCCTCTTGCCACTCCCCTACTGAACGCATCTCCGCTTTCGTCGACCATTACCTTCAGCCTCTAGTCCATTCCCTGCCTTCCTACATCAAAGATACCTACCATTTCCTGGATCGCCTCCTCTCCACCCCCCTCCCCAATGATTCCGACATCATCATGGCCACCTTTGATGTCACCTCCCTCTATACCTCCATCCCCCACGCCGAAGGCTTATCCGCCGTTAAGCATTTTCTTGATACTCGCCCTACTCCTCATAACCCTAGCTCCGATTTCCTTATTGACCTGTCCCACTTCATCTTGACTCATAACTCCTTCTCCTTTAATGACCACTTCTACCTTCAAACCAAAGGCTGCGCCATGGGCAGTAGATTCAGCCCTTCCTATGCCAACCTTTTCCTCGGCCGTGTCGAAGAGTCCTTCCTATCCTCACAACCCCTGAAACCCTTACTCTGGCTTCGATACATCGACGACATTTTCCTTCTCTGGCCCCATGACGTCGATTCTTTTAATTCATTTATTTCCGCTCTCAACGATTTCTCTTCTCTCTCCTTCACCTCTCATTTCTCTTCTTCCCATGTCACCTTCCTTGATGTAGATATCACTCTCTCCAACCACCATTTCAACACCTCAGTCCACATCAAACCCACCAATAAGCAGCAATATCTTCACTATAATAGCTGCCATCCCTCCCATACTAAAAGATCCCTCCCCTACTCTCTTTCTACACGAGGTTTTCGCATATGTAATAACCCCGATTCCCTTGATAAATTCCTTTCCTCTTTGCACCAATCCCTTCTCCGACGAGGATATCCTGAGACTCTTCTCAATAAACGAATTCTCAAAAAACCCTTTCCTCCTAAACCAACCCAAAATAAGGAGAATTACAACCTCTCCCTCTGTATCACCTACTTCCCAGGCGTCCATGCCCTCAAAAAAATCATTAAAAACCTTTTCCCACTCCTCTCTGATAATCTCACCACCAAAAACACATTCCCCAAATGTCCCTCTCTCACCTTCAGGCGTCCCCCGAACCTCTCCAGCATCCTAAAAACCACCAAACCGCTGACTAAACCCTATATTAGCTCTAAAACCCCACCCAACCCCTGCCATCGCGCGAGATGCAAAACGTGCCCTATTCTTATTACCGACCCCCTCCCCGCTAAATTCCTCTCCCACCCACTTCCTTCCGTCCCCTCTCGGTCATGCACTTCCCACAACATTGTGTACATCCTCCTTTGCAACCTTTGCGATTCCTATTACATTGGTCTCACCACTAACGCCTTAAGTGTTAGATTGACCGGCCATCGAGCCAGTTGTAAGCCGTCCTCGCCCAATGCCTCCTTCCCCGTCCCGGTCCATGCTTCCTCCCACAATGTCAGTTTTGACAAATGTTTCCGAGCAGGAATATTGTCTTCCCTCCCTCCCTCTGCCTCTCCCCTTCAATTACGTACATTAGAATTGGCTTGTATCTGGCTTTATTCTGCCTATAATCCCCCCGGATTAAATCGGGCTCACTGACCCCTACCGCCCCTTCTCCTCTCCCCTTTCCCCTCCTTTTATCCCCTCCCGCCCCTCCCCTTTCCTCCCTCCCACATCCCTTCCTCCTTCTCCGACCCTCTCCCGCCTCTTCCCCTCTTCTCTCCCCCCTCACCCCGCTCCCCCCCCCTCTTCTCCCCTTTCTTACCCCTTTCTCCTCCCTCTCCTCCTACCTCACTCTACCCCTTGTCCCATGCCTATCCATCATTCTGTATCCTTCATTCTGTGAGAAAGGCAGCTCGGCTGCCGAAATATCAGAACGTATAGTGTGTGAGTGTTCTTCTTTTTTGTGTTTCTATATTTATTTCCGCCCCACCTGTGGCAAAGTTTATTTATATATATATATATATATATATATATATATATATATATATATATATATATATATATATATATATATATATATATATAATATCTTCTGAGAAAACGCACTCGGCGAATAAAAACACAAATATAAATATACTTTGAAAACACAGGCACACGAAATTTATAAGGACACTCACAGAATAATTTACGGGACGTTTTGACGGGCAAGCCGTCATCGTCAGCGACAAGAGACTAACTAGTTAGTCTCTTGTCGCTGACGATGACGGCTTGCCCGTCAAAACGTCCCGTAAATTATTCTGTGAGAGTCCTTTTAATTTTTGTGTGCCTGTGTTTTCAAAGTATATTTATATTTGTGTGTATATATATATATATACACATGGATAACCTATTGACAATCATCGATACGTATTTTATGAAAAAAGCGATAGCATCCAGTGATTTCTGGTAGGTACCACATCAAATCAAATCATAATGAAATTTTATTCAAATTTTCGGTAACGTCTTCCATTATACGTATTTAGCCATACCTACGTTGTGTCTCTCAATTATCGTTGTATCTCAAATTATTCCAGAATTTTTAACTCAGAGCAGCGCTTTGCAGCGTGGTGCGGTCGATGGTGCTACTTTCGGGTAATCTTGACCGTGGCTTGCCATGATTCAACCTCTAACATCCTCAAGGTGTAAGACCACACCGAGAAACTTCTGAGAACATCCTGTAACGCTCCCGCATTTTATAACCCACAATGAAGGTGAATTCCCGCGTGATTGAAGAGATAGCAGGAAGGCGAGGAATACGATATGCGAGAGAGGGTGCATGATGTATGGGGAATGGCATGGAAAGGGAGAAAGGAGGAGGACATGTGGAAAGGTGGAACGGAATTAAAGTTACGAAGCTGAAGATTTTCTCCCTTCAAGACTCTTCCGTCCTCTCTCTTTTTGCCCGCGGAAGGCGCAAGTGGAAACGGAGGGACCGAAAGAAGAGGTAAAGAGACGGAACGAGATATATTTCAAGGCTTAGTGTTGTTGCGATGCACCGAGGGCGATATGCCAGTACATCGGCTTGCAATTGTCCATATGCAATTGTTCAAATTAATTGTCCGGGCTGTGAGATCCGTTGACCAATGAAAGATATAGAAGGGACGAGCAAGGCTCGTGTATGGTAGTGCGCGATATTGCGATACATCGACTTAAATTGCGATATCTCGTAGATATCGAATCTCGATACTTATCTTCCGGGATATGCGATCGAATGGCGATATCATGGCGACATTAATCGATAATATGCGATATAGGATGTAAAATAAGATAAATAATGGGATAATATATATGATATAATAATAGGATATTAATACATATATTAGGATAAAAATATCCTTAATATATTTAAGGCATCCATCTACATCTACTAAGTTCCTTGCAAGCAACCTAGAGGGTGTATGAAATGGGATGAATTTTGCCAAAACATGCACAACAATATCTTATATATAAAATTCAACCTGCGTATGTAGTAGACGAAACTCGAAAAGTAGACGGTCGATTGACTTGAAACTTTGGTGAGTTGTTGTTCGCGCGCCCTAAAAGGTTTATAAGTCATAAAAATTGTAAATTTTGGGTTTGTTCTCATCCCAATAATGTTAACATTTACTCCCATAAGAAAAGCATTGAATTCGGTGGAGGTGTATCTTTATTTGCTTTTTTAAATTACTTGCACTCAAGATATTGGATGGAAATTTTTATCATAGAACGCATAAAATAATGCACTATTTAATTCTTTCATTCAATTTCCCTACACGCTTCGTTTTTGTCAAAGTTTTGCCTTTTTAACTCTGAATTCATCAATTTTCTTCCTTTTCAAAAATAGAAATTTCCTTGGCAACCAGGCGTGAATATCCATTTAATAGCGATTTCATGAATGGCTATTCACGCCTGCAGCATTTCAAGGCCAGGTTCTGTAGCTAATTTGATAGTTGTAGTCAAATGACTACAGTTCCCCGTTTGCCTTGCCTTCTCAAACAAGGTCAACCACTTCAATTTGTGTGGATTAAATCTGGAAAATCCATGCTTTTCGCATGGTTTGCTTGGCATGGATTTCACAGGAGAAAATACAATGAAGTGCTAATCTTCATTGAGGATCATTGTCTTGCTATGTGTGACAAGCAAGGGGAATGACAGCACCAAATCGGTAAATCAATGCAACATTCGACAGAGATCTTATTATATTGGGAGAAATACAAAGATTGCATGACCGAAAATATTCTGCACAGAATGCGTCAAGAAACACAAAATTATGGCTTGGATTTCACAGAAGAAATATACAATGAAGCGCTAATCTTAATTGAGGATCTTTTTCTTGCAATATGCGGCAAGTTGTTCGCACAATAGTGAATGACAGCACCAAATCGGTCCATCAATGCGACATTCGACAGTAACTACTCAGAGAGCAATCATACAACAGAAATGACTTACAGCTGTTCGTCCACGAAAATACACCGAAACTCCTTCCAGAACAAAAGATAGTGTTTGATACCATCGTACAAGCTGTGGCCAACCAATCCGGTGGATTTTACTTTATGGAAGCTCCAGGTGGAACTGTAAAAACGTTCTTAATTTCCTTGATCCTGGCTAGAAAACGTTCAAACGACCATATTGCGTTGACTCTTGCTTCTTCAGGCATTGCTGCCATGTTAATGGAAGGAGGGAAAACAAGCGCATTCAGCTCTTAAACTGTCGCTAAACATGCAATTCACAGAAAACCCAACATCAGGAATTCAAAAACATCAGGAATGGGAAAGGTTCATCAGGCGTGCAACATCATATTATGGGATGAGTGTACAATAGCTCATAAGAAGTCATTGGAAGCATTTTACCATGCATTGAAAGACTTGCGAAATAATCAGGTTTCATTTGTTGGAGCATTGGCGTTACTATCCGGTGACTTCAGGCAAGAGCTTCCAGTTATACCTTGCTCAACACCAGCTGATGAATTGCATGCCTGCTTGAAATGTTCAACTTTATGGAGCATAGTCAAAAAAATGTATCTAACAACAAATATGAGATTTCAGCTTCAAACCGATCCAAAAGCTGACATATTTTCAGAACTATTACTCGAGGTTGGTCTAGAGTCGGTAAGCAGTCTGATCTTTACGTTTATTCAGAAAACGGACAAATGTAGTCAAAGCTTTACAATAGATTTTTACAATACATCAAAGACTTTCTGCGAAAAACATATTTTTTCTTCCTTTCCTTTCATTCCACAGCATAGCCACAGCAACTCAAGGCAATGAATAAAAATCCTATTGAATTGAATGATGTGATTTCTCAGTGAATCATATGCTCGCTGGAATACTTTTATCTACTTTTTCATTCATTTCATATCAGACTGAGCCACTGCGAAGCGTGGCCGGGTTTAGCTATTATGCTATAAAAGTAATCAGGACTAGGAATACGAATGAGTTATGCTAAAATGTGTGGTCATAGAGATCTAAGTACCGTAAGATGGGGATACTTTGAGGGCATACTTTGAACAAAAATAAACGTTGCACTACCTTTTGTGAATCAGGTAGCGGGAGAATGCGGGAGAATGCACTGTTTCATAAGATGAAGTAGAACGCAGTGTGTTATGAGAATCGCACCGCCATCTGGCTGATTTGCTCCAGTTAACTACACCACGAGTCCCACAAAAAGACATTATGGAGGCCTCATATGCTATCTCCGCAGTAGCTCATCTCTCTTACTATACATATCATACGGATATCATATGATATCGTGATGAAAGTTTACGAACTGTTACTTTGGATTTTGTTCTTTAAAGTTAATAAAATGTACGGCAATATTTCAACCAAAATTCAGATAGCACTTTTGCCCTTTTATAACATAGCTTTTGCTATCAACTCATTACACGCAAAAATGATGGCTTGTACATTTTTACCTCCTTTAAAATAAATCCGAAAAAGATACAAAGTATATCTATTCCCACGTATTTCGAAAATAAATCAATAATGAAAGACGCGATATTGTTCACCGTGAATAAAAGTTTGATGCAGAAAGTTAGTTTGCTCATCTATTGAATAACCCGTTAATTTAGTCATAATTACATTTAGTTTTAGTTAGTTTAGTTAATTTAGTAATAAATATTACTGTAGTCTCTCATTGTCCACGGAAAAATAAAATTTTAAACCAAACGTCTAAATCCGAAATATTATGCTCTTGATGTAATCTAAATATTATGAGATATTATACTATATCATGCCATATCGTACAATTTGTTAAATCATCAAGTGTTATTTGGCATTATTCGTAGTCATGCCATGTGCCGAATAGTTATGGGTAACATACGTTCTTCGTTTTGTAGTACAGCCCGAAATTTCAAAGTTCTACCATTCAGAAATATTAATTCTTTTAAAACTCAATTTTGTCCTTTATCTCGGTTAAATAAATTATTTTCTTGCGTCCATTAAAATGCATAGTTCACCAATCATTAGGGCGCCGATCCATATGAAAAGTTATGTAGTTTTCTTCATTTGCATGACTTCAGGTAAATTTTTATTTCAGAATATTTTTTGTTTATTTTTTTATTTAATGACAACCACCGAAAAACGACTTTTACATGGACTTTATATCGGGGTATGAACAATTTGAAACAAATTAGCGCGCACATAATGCCCTGGGAGGTAAAAAATCCTCCCCAGGCGGGTTAGTAGGCGAGGACGTTACCCCGCCGCCACCGAGCCCGGCATCCTTTTTATAAGTTTTCTTAATTTTTTCTACAGCCATTATGTGTAGATGGATTAATAAATAACATGAATTTTTATATCTTTATGGAACAAAACTAATGATAATGTCCTTTGATGTACTTTATTCCCAAGAACTCATTACAGGTTAGTCCTTTATTTACTCAAAAAATAGATCCTCGACCTTTGGGTTAGCAGGCGAGGACGTTACCCCGCCGCCACTGAGGCCGGCAACCTTTTTATGACAGTTTTTTAAATTTTTTTCTTCATTCATTATTTGTAGATTAAAATAACATTGATTTTTATATCTTTATGGACCAAAACCAATGATTATGTCCCTTTATGTACCTACTTTATTCCCACGAACTCATTTCAAGTTAGTCCTTTATTTACCCAAAAGAATAGATCCGTCGTACGTAAAGTATGATGCAGTGCGGTATGATATATAATGCACCTGGAGACATCATACTGTATGCGATAGGTATATCACGTGTTTTTAAAATCAAAATCTGCATCGCGAGATGATGTTGAAATTTGGTTTAGGGTGGCAAAACCGTGTGGGAAGAAACTCTGCTGCCTCCTGGGGGGCTCTTCGGGAACCCTTACACGCGACCGCATCCCGCACGAGAAAGCCCTCAGTGAGTGGGGGAAGAAAGGGCCTTCAGGAGGGGGAGGGAAAGCCCCCCAAACCCTTTTCTACCACCCCTAGGGTGCGCATGGCAGGGTTAGACAACTCCCATCCAGCCCTTTCAAATTCCTCCTTTAGAATTTCCCAGCCGACCGTTCCAAGACGTTCAAGGTCTAATACTACTACTTCAGTTCCTTCCCCCATGATGTCTTCTTCCCACCATGTCTCCACCGCCCCACTTAGAGGTAGTTTGAGCGAACAATCTTTTCACCTAGAGTTTTATAAATTTGACCTCATTTTAACATGAAAACTCTCATCTTTCCAATGATATTAGAATATTGACCCCTTGCCGAACTACTTTCCGAGCAATTTTCCTGAAGATGAAAGCGGTTTTACATGAGATTAATTACGGCTAAGCGCTCCAGAGGGAGAATATTGAAAATATTGAGAATTTATAACACCTAGATTACGCCAAAAAACTAACGGTGTGTAGTTTGTATGTTTTATCGACTATTTATAAAAATGTATCGATTACCCACCGCAGTAATGTATACAGAATCCCAAATAAAACCTGCTGTTTGAAGATTTTATAGCCGTGCGGCGTGAAAAAATTAGTCAGGTTAGAGACCTATGTAGATATATTTATTGAATGACTGAAAAATTTGGTCATGCATGACTATATTTTTGCGCCATTAATATTACAATATTTACTTTACGCTTTTTACAGATGCTGAGATTAAAATATAAAATTCGGATATGGCCTCCAATATGACTAGGGAAATATTTCGCTCAAACTACGTTTTTAATCCTTATCTCTTTTCCGCCGCCCCAAAAGTTCATCTCTTCTCATTACTGATCTTCCAGTCTTGTCTTCCCAAGCGTATATCCTACAGTTATGGGTGGGAGTTCGGATATTTCTTATACCTTCTGAGATACAATGAAAGTTTGGTACATACAATTTTTTCCATCATTGCCAGCCATAGATACCCATATCCGTTTTTTTCAATACTTATCCAATTTATGAGGCGTTTCAATCCTCAAGATTGGCTTGTATTTGAGAAATAATAATGGTTGATCCAAAAGGAAATTGATTCTCTCCGTAAAATTCCAATTTTTAGGGTAAGAATATTACCATGCACACATATGACGCCTGCACGACTGAAAACCACCACAAAACTTGTGTACTCACTATTTCCAAGGTTCTCCTGTAATAAGTCATTTTTGCGCTCTGATTGCACCATAAACGATATTTGTAAGTTTTAGATGGAGGCGAAGGATGATTTTAACAAGGTAAAATTATAAAAATAGTATCCAGTCCCACCAAGGAAAGTAAGCAAGCAGTTGACCCACTATGAAATTACAGCTTTCGGAAGCAAAATATTTCTTGAAAGATTATTTCATTAATTTATTTACAGTCACAATAGAGATTATGGAAGAAATATTTTAAAAGTTTTGCTGGTGTAATAAGCATGGGGGATAAAAAGAGATTAATGACGCAGAAACTGTTTTTATGAGTTAACTTCTCAGTAATTACCTATATATATATGTACAAACACACAACGAAAGGTTCGCCAATTGGCCACAAGAATAAAAAATACACTTGACAGGGGGTGGAGAAAGAAAAGAAAAAGAGAGAAGACTTACAGGTAACGTCAGGGAACGTTTCGGGCATGTAAGCCCTTTCTCAGCTAGAGAAAAAGTCACTTTTTCTCTAGCTGAGGAAGGGCTTACTTGCCCGAAACGTTCCCTGTAAGTATGTATGTATATATATATATATATATATATATATATATATATATATATATATATATATAGTAAGTATGTCCTCTCAGCCTCCGAATCAACTGCCACAGATCATCCTGTAATTCCTTCCTCCCAAAATGCATCTCTCCCCATCCCCACCCACGCCTCCAAGTTTCCTCTTTTATCTAAAGACCCTTGAGCAGTCACTTATTTTCTTTGTACCAGGATTTCTCTTTTCCTGGAATTAATCGACCTCATTAACTCCTTCTTTCCCCCTTCCACCCTACTGTTTTTTTCTGCTACTAAACTCCCCCTTCCCTCCCTTCCTTCCCCTTCTCTCTCCTTCCCTCCGCTTCCTCTTCCCTTCCCGTCTTTCGCTCTTCCCTCCCCCCCCTCCCTTTCCCCTTCCCGCCCCTTTTCCTCCCCTTCCTTATTTTCTTTGCCCTCACCAACCCTCTTCCTACCGCAGTTCGCCTCTTCTCGTGACCAAGGCCAGACGGCGGAAAATTCGAATAAATTTTGGTGTGAGTGCCGTGAACTCTTCCTCTTCCGTGAACTCATATATTATATGAGTTCACGGAAGTATCACAGTTCGCGATAAATAATAAGTACATCCAATAGTTATGGCAGGATAAATAGAAAACAAAAAAAGGAGCACTCACACCAAAATTTATTCGAATTTTCCGCCGTCTAGCCTTTGTCACGAGAAGAGACGAACTGCGGTAGGAAGAGGGTTGGTGAGGGCAAAGAAAATAAGGAAGGGGAGGAAAAGGGGCAGGAAGGGGAAAGGGAGGGGAGGGAAGAGCGAAAGACGGGAAGGGAAGAGGAAGCGGAGGGAAGGGGAGGGAAGGGAGGGAAGGGGGTGTTTAGTAGCAGAAAAAACAGGAGGGTGGAAGGGGGAAAGAAAGAGTTAATGAGGTCGATTAATTCCAGGAATAGAGAAAGCCTGGTACAAAGAAATAAGTGACTGCTCAAGGGTCTTTAGATAAAGAGGAGACTTGGAGGCGTGGGTGGAGATGAGGAGAGATACATTTTGGGAGGAAGGACAACAGGATGATCTGTGGCAGTTGATTCGGAGGCTGAGAGGACCAGTGGTGAGACCAATATAGAACGCCTTACATATATTGCACAGGAGAATGTAAAATAAAAAAATAAAAATTTAATAGTATAGAATATATATTTTTTTCTGGCTTTAATTGACTTATTTATTTTACACAAAACACTGATGGCGCCTTCACAAACGAAAGTTTTTTTTGCGAGTTTATGAAAATTATTTCGGGGAGTAGTAAATTTATTTGGAAACAGCATGCCACTAGTCTGGTCGACTGCAAACCGCCACACGCACACTTTAACGTCATGAATGGGACATGTATGTAGATTAATACCTTTCACATATATGTGCATTATATGGAGATATGTATGGATTCTATTAAAAACTGAATTTTTCCTAACGGAATATATTGACCATATATTGATTGATATATATGTAAAATATGTTGAACAAAACAAGGAATTCAAGGAAAAGTATGACCATACATACATGGGAACTATATTTAGCCTTATATGGGAACAATATGTTGCCATTACTATTGGAAAACCTAAATGTAACCCGAGAAAGGTATGAGTAAATACAAGCATATAAAACCTCAGTTTACTATAGACCAAGCCTATACATATGTAATTAAAGGGCTCCAATACTCAAATGTAACTACGATTTACATGTCCAACAAGTACGGATAGGAGTTCACACTTCTTTCAACTCGTTAATTTCCACCCAGTATTCCTGCGTTACCATACTCTAGCTGAATATTCAGCAATTGTCAACGCCATCTATTAACCGACTCTGCAACCCTATATATGAAAATCAATACGTAACTATAAAAATCTATACCTTTTAAAGAAATCTATACAAAGCTATATCAATCTATACGTTTCTATAGAAAAAAACTATGTACGTATATAATGTCCACCTATATAAGTAAAACATGTGGATAAAAACATTTTAATGTCATGTATAACACATACTGTATGGAAAATATATTGATGAAAACATATATGTTAAATCCACATATTCCCCCATCTATGTAACATATATCGGCAGTGCAACATATCATGAGCAAATATATGGATGATATATGGCGAATATATGTCCATAGGTATCCATTATATCTCCCATACATGGGGCTTCAGCGTAGGCAAAGCAAATTACCCGGCCTGTTTCCACAGCCTGCTCCAAATATTTCGTTCCCATGGCCTGCTTGCACCGCAACGCACTCTGCGGTCATTGCCGATGGAGCACCGGTTACCCCGACTGCCCACTATAATGGAGAAGAGTGGTACCGCAGGTGCAACGCCCACCGGGTCCCATGTTCCCATGACACCCGAGGGGCGGGCGTGGGGATGCGGAGATGAAACACCGTGGGCGGCTGGGCACGGGGGAGATAATGGATGCGTCTAAGCCTCAATCTCACGGCGGCGTTTGGTTTCGCGGAAATCGCACGACCGGCGGGCTTAGCGGGATCGCTAATCGTTAGACCGCAAAGGATATTGCGCATACGAAAGCAGACCGCTAAGGATAAAATAGCTCTCGTACAGCCATTGACGGTTTTTAGAAAAGGAATCATGAAAAATAGGCATAGGATATACAGCCTCGCGAAGGCGCAAATCAAACCAAATCAATAGAAAAATCAAACGCTTTCATTAATGTTGTTTAAATGATTACCGGTTATATTCACGAGTAGTCATTTTTAGCGAATGATTATTTTCACAAATAAAGATATCACGAATCCAGTTCCACAAACTCTTTTTTCACGAAAACATTTTTCATGAAAAGAACGCTTCCACGAATCTTTTCAAATCAGGGATCAAATTCGAATCGGGGTTGCTTAGCAATGTTTATGTTATTATTGTTTAATTTGTATGTTTATTTCATATGGCCATTTTGTTGGAAATGGCAAAAGCTTTTGGAAGTATAGTAATCATCGATGGATATATGTGTTTAAAATCCTGGGACAAAATGGACAAGGATACTGGGAACGCAGCAGCTTACGCTCGAAGCAATGCATGGCTCATGCAATTACATCTTACGTTCCATCTCGAGCTGCAAGTGCCCGAATATTGTTTTCAAATCAACAAACAAATCTCAGATTATCTCAATGGTTTCAGGCTCATCTTTGTGGAAGTTCATTATAAATAAATAATGAACTTCATTATTTGTGGAATAAAACAAAATTTTATTTTCCATTACTTTTAAATAAATATCTGTATCAAAATCCTCCAAATCCCATTGAATACAAATCAGAAGTTTTGGTGCATAGAGTAAAACCGAAGGCAGAGTAACATCCTGAGTTGCCACCTATACAGATTTTACGCACTAAATTGAGTGAAACTTCTAAAGGATTTGATATGGAATATATATACATATATACATATGTATACATATATCTAGTCAATCGATGAAAAATCACTCGTGGTGAAAATAAAAATGTGTGAGTTATCTATTTTTTGTGTGCCTATATCTTTTTTAGCTTGTCACGCCTGTGACACCTCAGTTGATATATATATATATATATATAACACGAAAGACAGAATATGAAAAAGTCTATTCGGAGATATCGTCAAAAACATTTACCGCAAACCCTAAAATTTTGGTAGACCTCAAACTGGTACCATACTTTATCAAAGGACGATAACAGATGAATAATTTTGATTTAGGAATCTCAAAATGATGATCCCAACTTAGGCAGAATATTGCTGTTTTCATCAAGGAGGAATTTGGAATTTTTTAGTTCGAGTGACATGTAGTTTTTGGATGGATTAATCGGCATATTTGAATTTTTATTTCAATGAATGTACTCTAGATCTGTCCAATGATATTTTCATTAGTATTCACTATTTTGAAACTAGTTAGAAGCCATCAGAGCGTGGCTTTACCATTTCTGTACGCTCTGCTTTCATCAAAGGAAACAGCGCAGTATGCGGCAGCAATGCATGCAGTTCAATCTGAATTGTTTACCTTAGTGAATAATGACAGACTTCGAAATGACAATAATTAACAATTATGCAGAAAATTTCCCAGATATTTTTAACCTGCTGTTTCTTGCACTTGGGACAATGTATACAGAAAAGTGCTGTCAGAGGGATTTCAGAAATTATATTTGATGGATGATACTTTAGGAACGAATGTATACATGATCTTAATCCATGACTTTAATTTTTGTCAATCAAGTGCCACAAGTATTTAGGTTTTTTTAAAATGTAAGTTCATCGTAACTAAAGGCTGTTGTTACGTTCTTCCAGAAAAACTGCGCCATAAGCCAATCTGCAAGAGGGAGAAGGGCTGCAGCGCACCAAGGTATCCGCCAGCATTGTGAACTTAACGACAATTTACTTTGTACGAGACACACTCGACAAATATTTCAAGCGATTAAAAGAATGGAAAATCCGACATACGACGAAACGAAATCCAACGAATCCGATGTAATCCGACGAAATACGACAAAAACTAAATCCAAGATACTACGGTAATATCCCACTAAATCCTTAAAAAAATCCAACATACTACTAGATCATGAGAATAAAATTAGGGAACTAGAATGCAGAACGAAGAGATTTAAAATGTCATTTTTCCCGCGAACGATAAGAGGCCATAACAGCTGTCAATGGGGCTTTTAACTAGGTTTGTCAATAGGTAGTGTATCTCTTAGTAGCAGTACTAGTACTCTCTAATAATTGTATCCTTATCTGCTACCCAGTACTTATAGCACGCCGTACATGTTTTCAGCATTAAGCAGCTTCCAGACCTGTTCAGTGAAATTCACTAATTCCAAAAGCAGAAGGCAGACACCGAAATATACATCACCGAACTGAGTTTAGGCCGGAAAGTGAAAGCGAAGCCGAAGAGAAAGAGGGTTAAATTAAAGACAAGGATCCAACAAACAGCTTTTGAGTACGTGCACCATCGAACAAGAACACGACATTTTATGTGCTATTGGTCACAGTGTTGTTTTATAAAATGATTTATCAATGTTTATTGCTATATTAATTAATTCAAGTAAAACTTGAAAAAAAAATATTTTTTCGAGAATATAGTCATTTGTGAAATCGGATTGGTGATTTTCATTTTCAGGAGAATATTCATTCATGAAAATGGCCAACAACGTGTGTAAATTTAGAATAACCAATTATTCAACAAATGAAATTGAATATCATTTTACCCAGATTCGCTCTTTTTTATCGTTTTTAGTGACATTTAGATATAACACACTGATGATGACTGCGTAGCAGTTGAAATATATATCCGTTCGATCGTGACAAGGAAAAATTGTAAATTATGGTGAGAACGTAAATAACGAAACCAGGCTACGCCAGAATTTCCCACCAAATATCATCTGAAATGTTCCACAGATAGCGCTCCCAACGATACATCACTAGGAAAACGTGTTATCTGTGAATGCACGGAGTTCTGGTTCTTTCCTGGACACGGCACACCAACATTTTGGTGATAAGCTAATTATTCCTTTTTAATCACCAAGGAACCACTCATCTGGCTATTATCTTGAGTCCGAACTTGTAAACACCAATCTACATTTAAAGCGCAAAAACAAACGGATGTTGTCCATTGGTGTCTGAGCCGAGCGAAAGTAGAAGAGATGCGCAAATCCCGCCCGCCTCACAGAGGGGTTTGGTACATCGGAAATCGCACAGTCGGCGAGACTAACGAGATTTTCAATTGTTGGTCCCCAAAGTGTCCGTTAACTATGGATTTAAGAAGAGTGTAGACGGCGTTTTCACGCACGCAAGCGAAGCTAATACCTATGTTTTGCGTATGCGTAATAACTGCACAAATGGCCGATTACACATGTTAATGGCTTCAATATCCCCCTTTACTATTGTACCGTATGGTCTCATCTATTATCTTCTTAAATATAAGTGATGTAAACGAATGCAGATCCTAAAAAAATAGTTTACTCAAAGTCATTCACGGGTACAATAGAAAATAATAATAATAAAGTGTCCCTGGAAGGATGCTCGTTCGCGACGCGTGCAAAAAATTAATTTTAGAAATTTGACTTTGTCATCAATGTTGTATAAAGCGTACTTCTTATGATATACATCTATTTATTTATTTTGTTATGGTGGCCTGACGACGGTTTTATCGGGTTTCCCGTCGTCCTTTAGGGCAGATGCCGGGCCGAAACCTCCCCCGCAGGAGATGCACCACATTATTTATTACCTCCAATGCAGTGACATTTTTTCCGCCCTGAAGAAGCTACAGCGTATAGTGGGCACACATTTACTGTTGTGTTCTATTTTATTGTTATTGCTTGTTGTTTTTAAAAAGTTTGTTCTTTCTTTTCCTGTATTGTAAATGTGGAAATAAACACCTTGAGTTGAATTGATAATGACTGAACAACTTAAAAGTAAAACTCAGTAACAAAAATTTCGGAGTATTCGGCGAATGCAGATGCATATTGCAACGGTGAGGTAAGACCATGGCTGCCTTTCCGTGAATTCCAATTACTACGAGGTTAGCCTTCAGGGAGTCGGTTGAAAAGGCCCCGCGCGATAACGTTCGCATCCCGGTCTCAGGGTCAATACCTCTACGGCCAGCGTGGCAGAAATGTTATAGAGGGAGACTGCAAGCTTTACTAGAGTCGACAACGGCACAAAAATAAGGATGAGCGGAAGAACCACGTCGAGTTAGGGAGTGAGCGAGTGTGTACACGTCGGTGAAAATAAATCGTTTGGAAGCGAGAAGTAGGAAGATAAATAGGGCCAAGTTGAGTAGCGTTGAGATAAATGTTGGAGTTTTTTTCTGTTCTTCTTAGCAATACCCACACACGTAGAAATATTCATCTGCAAATTACTTTACCCCTATGAGCTTCTTTGATCGGTTTTTTAAAAAAGTAATGACACATATTCCGATATCGGAGATAAAATATTTTTTGGTGTATTTATTCAATTTATGCTGTAAGACCCGAGAATTTTCACTGTCAGAAACATGAAAAAAATCACATTGATTTCATAATACGATCCTCCTTGCAATCTGTTATTGCCGAAATAGTACTTATCTACCCTTATGCTCAAATGACCCCCCCCCCCCACCTGAGTGCCCTATCGACAACTTACTTTTAATATTTTAGCTCGAAGAAGTGTAAGTATTTTGTTTAAATTTACAATAAGCCATCATCAGCATTTCCACGTTCTAATTATTTATTATTGTTGTAAATTAAGTATAAATGGAGGAATTGTGCACCTAACACATAAACAATGAAAAATAGTATACTTATACTTTAAAAAGTATTCTCAGATGCTTTAAAACTGTACTTCCGTAGATATCGTATGATGATAATCTTAAGTGCGCCTCTGTCAGCACTTGTATCCAAATGGTATTTTGAAACCAACCGGTTTTTTTTAATGATCTAGTAACTATTTATAGAAATTTACTTTACATCTGAAATATCAGAGTCATCCTCACCAACGCATGTGACTTTAAACAAAAAAATGACGAAAATTGTCAGGGACCTAAATGGGTTAAATACCGAGTTGTATCACGTGAATCCTTGATGTAATGATCAGTCAATGGATGAGCCATCGATTTTTCACGTTATTGAGTGATTGGGGAACTTTCACCGTGAAAGACAGAGCCACAGGAATATTTTATGTTGTACGTAGCTAATCCAGCCCACTTACACATGCCTCTTTAGTATCTTTATAGGTGTTATTTAACGCAAGCAGATGAAAGGTAATTCATTTTATTTAGGCTTTAAGTATATTTTCTCCGGTAAACTTTGGCAAAAAAAATGCTGAAAAGTAATCGTGAATTAGAAATAATTAAAAGAGAACCGCTAGACTATTAATCGTAAACATGACCTAAAAGGCTATTAGAATATAAACACGAGGTCAGGGCTGTCAAACAGACATGTTTGAAATTTATTTTATCTCAAGCAAGCAATTAGAGATCCTAAAACCTTTCAATATGGAATTGAAAAACATGCTTGGAAGAGGCAGGGAAATTCGACTAATATTAATGAATTAAAAATAAAATGATTTCTTGAAATTTTGTGAGCACTAATGTCCATTCAATGCGCAAACATACTCGCAGATCTGCTATTCCCCGAGGTGTGGCTGGAAGGAGCGAAGAAAAATAATTCACGCAAATCACTCACTCACAGCAGCGTTTTTCGGAAATCGCACTCTGCGGGATGACGTAACGAGATTGATAATCGTTGAACCGAAATGGTGAACTTAAACGAAAGCGGAGGATTACTTGCAGAAATAGCTCACATAAAGCTCTTCAAAGCAAGGGTAATGCACGTGGAATGAAAACGAGATTCCAAAAGCATAATCCATAATCAAACGAATCCGACGTGTACTTTGTAAGCGAATTCTGTTTCCCTTGAATGGCTTACGAGTAGCTAAAGAATGCCGTAGTTCGGTTATTTATGTTATTAATGGACGCAACCGATGACTGAGACAATATGCGCCGTTAAAGGTAGGTGGGGGTCGAAGCAAGGTAAGGGTTATGGTTAAATGGAGAGTAACAGAAGGGTAGCGAAAAAAACGGCATTGGCATTTGCCCACTTTAGGCAAAAAGGTAGCTAAGGTGCTCTCTGCACTGCACCCAATTAGGGATCGGGATGCCATTCAAAAATCTCCACCCCTACAGGAATAAGAGCCCTGGCCCCCGAAGTGGAAATCCACCACGTCAAACCGTTCCCCATCATAATTCCACTTTAGTTTACTTACTCATGCACTTCAGACAAGGCTCACTGCTTGCAAAACCGCTCTTCATCGCGAAAAATACTTGAGAACTGCTCTTCTACACGAAAAATACATAAAATGTTACTGTATTTTACAAAAAGGTTATTGCTACACAACGAACTTTTCAGGAAGAATCAATAGTAAAACTAGTCTTAATCGCAGAAAGTATTTACGAAACTGCTCAGCCTCTCGAAAAATAATCGCCAAAATGCTCATGCTGGCAAAAATTAATTGTTACAACGCTCGTTCTAGGGAAAACTTGTTTCAAAACTGGTCTTAATTGAGAAAAATAATGTCAAAACTGCTCATAATCACGAAAGAAAATACTGGATAAACGTTCCTCTCAGTGAAAAAACTCGCGGCTCCGCTCATTCTCGTAAAAATAGTTGCCACAACGTAACCTGAGGGAAACATTGAAAAACTAGCCTTAATTGCACAAAATAATGGAAAAACTGCTCTTCGTCGCAAAAAAAATACAGACGAAGCTGCTCAAGCTCATGAAAAATGATTGCGAAACTGCTCGTACTCGCAAAAAACACTCGCGAAAAGCTTTTATCCATGAAAAATACATGTGAAATTGATTTTAATTAAGAAAATTACTACAAAGTGCTTGCTAGGAAAAACCGATTGCATGTATTGATTGCGAAACTGCTCTTACTCACGAAAAATACCTGCACAAATTATCTAGCACGCGATAAATAGTTCTCGCACACGATAAACTCAAAACTTCTGTAACTCAAGAAAAATACTTACTAAAGAGCTCTTACTCGCGACACTGTTCGACTCAAAAGGAAATGACAGCCGCGTGGCTCACAATATGTGCAGCAGTGAAAGGGCGATTGTAGACCGACACGTGTGAGTTGAGATCCGTACACCGAGGTGGTTGTCATTCCAAACTTCTAGCTAAGTTTCACCAAAGACAAATATTCTCAGCTACATTATAATCTCCCTCGAAGTTTTAGGAGGCTGCATTTGCATGGAACCAAACCCCAAAAGCATGAGACAGATTTTCCATGCCGTCGTATGCCAAGCAGCAGACACAGTCGCTTCGTAAGGCCTTTTTTTATTCTACCACTTTTGGTGCCAACAAAAGTTGCGGGTACACGAAATAAGCTTGCTATACTTCCTATAAATTTTTACTCCCTCATACACTCAGAGTAAAGTTACGGCAAGTTACAAAAGCCTTGTGTTGATATCTGGCCGAATTAGCCGAATTATGGTAATATTGAAAGGCATACGGCTTTCATCCAAACAGCACTTAACGGTTTTAGGAAAGTTTCTTTGAGAACTTATAGGTGAATAAACCCTAATTATAGACAGAAGCTGATTTAATGCAGGCTAATGAAAACAATAGAGCACACGTAGGCAGGTTAATTCAAAGCCATTTCCGACTCACCACACATTGCCATTTGTCAGGCGCTTGTGGGAGGAAAGGACTATCTTAATATTTCTCAAGAAACCCGCATTCAAGTTTAAAACATATTGATGAGACTTTTCGCAAAGAAATGGGACATACACAATGTATATGTCCCCGTCATTGTAGTCCTACGTTTACCAACAATTTTACGTAAAAATCGCAATGCATTTGTTTTTCCAGGAACGACATTCATTTCTGACATTTTTTCAAATGCAACTGGCTACTTTCATCTATCCGTGCATTCGAAGTCCCCTTAGGTCTTCCTCGAGGCTGTCCAAGCATCTTCTCCCTTTTGACAATCCCTGAAATATTCTTTTGGGAATTCTTTAATCTCTCATTCTTTGTAAATGACCTTCTTATACACTGCCACTTTTACTCCCTGGCTGAAAATTCAGATTCACCTTCGAGCTATCGCAGTCCTTAACATAAGCAAAAGAAGGTATCAACTTAATTAATCGACACTTAAGTTTGGAAATATTCAATTGATGGTTGCCTTTTGGTGGAATTGATGGAAGCCAAAAGGCTTTTTGCCTTTTTTGGAGACATTGAAAATATTTCCCAAAGTTAAGCCTGAAACCTTTTTCTCAACTATTTTATTCCATTGTTTCTTCTTATTCCCCCCACTCCGTCCTCCTTAATTGGCTCATATATTTTGCTGAGGATTTTGCTTTCCCACTCTTGCACTGTAACTCTCTCTTTTATTCACAGTCCACTTTTCAGACCCATACAAGCGTGTCTGAATACTGTCTTCTAAATTCATGTTTTATGGCTCTGCTAATTATCTTGCATTTGAATACACACTAGAGAAAAGTAAGGTCTGTTCCCCGCAGCTATACGTTCTTCAGTTTCTGCAGGCATAGGATTTCGCACTTGATTTCATTAATGAACAAAAATTCTAAAATATGTGACCTCTTTATTCTCTCTTGTTGGTATATACTCAGTCCTTCAATAAATTCTCCTGAAATATTCATGAATATAGTTATTTCAAAGCTTATTTCAACGTCTTTGAGTTGTTCAGCCGTGTATAATCTTGTTGCTATTTTCTTTAGGATCTCTGGTGTACTAAAAAGAAGAGCCTTATCATCTTCTTGGGACAGATATTGGTATTAGTTATATTTTTAAAAACTCCCGCTTCACTGTTTGTGATATCTTATCATAGAGGTCTTTCAGCATAACATTATAACGTAATGTCAAAAATATATAATGTCATAGACCTCTCTCAAATATGAATCGCCTTGATAGCTCTCCATCTTTGTTTCCTTAAAAATATTCTTAATCCTTAATATACTTCTTGTATTTTATAAGGTTATTCATTCTAACTAGTCTAGTGAATTTCAGTTTAATTCTAAATTCCTGCATTCAAGACGTACATAGCTAACTTAAAATAATTTTGTTTGTGTAAATTCACAATCAATTAGAAGTTAAGTTAGAGCAAATTTACAATTCACTGTAAAATCACTGCAAGACATTTTTCATAAAAAATTACGACTTTTTAGGAGCTTAAATTACGTGTTCATAATTATTTAGCAATTTGTTCTCCTTGATATTTTTTCGTTCCCATTCCCCATTTTTCACTCTCAGAGTGTAAAATCTGACCATGCCATCTTGTATTTTTTCATCTTGTGAACTTTTTTTGAGGTTGGTGAAATAAAAATGAGAAAGGAAAATCAGAGATTTAGTCACTTCTCACTCATCTATCACAGCTTGTTGAGGCTAATTGATGAAAATCAATGAGTCGAGCATTTTTCTGCTAATATGAACGTAAATTCAATTCATTGCTAATCAAGGGTTTTCGAGAGACAAAACGAGTACCTGACATAGGAAATCAATGCAATAAATAACGCAAAATATTGGAGCAAGAGATAACCGTCCTCTTAAAGT
Organism: Pyrrhosoma nymphula; assembly: GCA_963573305.1. Lineage (NCBI taxonomy): Eukaryota > Metazoa > Arthropoda > Insecta > Odonata > Coenagrionidae > Pyrrhosoma > Pyrrhosoma nymphula. The sequence goes on along the minus strand of OY754339.1, from coordinate 59,540,793 downwards.
TTATATTTTGTGCGGATCAAAATATAATGAACCAAAGAGGTATTTTTTTATATTTTACAAGGTGATTATTTCTCATAAATACTTAACCCTAGAACGACGGACTGGGTCCAATGGACCCGGTTGGTAGTTTTGATAGTTTATAACTCTGTCAAAAATGCACGAAATTGATTTTGACGCAGTGACTTTTCCTATATGTGTGTCCTCAATAACATATCAAGAAATAACGAGAATGGGCTAAATATATTTTTTATTATACTACAAAGTTACATAGTGGACGGACTGGGTCCATTGGACCCAGTCGACCATTTTCAATTCGATGGGTATTATATTTAAACTCACCAGCAATTTTCTTATTTACATTGTATTTTTGGGAAATTCAATGTATATGGAGTAATGAAAAAATCGTAAGCGATACTTTGTATCATTTAGTGGGCAATGTTTAGGTCAGAAACGTGATAATACGGTCAGAAACACGTATCCACGTCATTTTGTAATGGGTAGGTTTTGCTACTATTTCATGTTTGACTCATACATTGAGTGAATTCTCTTCATTTAGTCCCGTAATCTCCGTTTTATATGTAAGACCGTTCATTTAGCCTCTGTGGTGCTTTCATGGTGGTCAGTCGGAAGTTACGCTCGGAAAATGGAATGGTCTTGCTGCCTGCCGACATATGCTGTTATTCCGCCAACTGAACTGAAGACATTGAAGAATTTGAATTCCATCATTACATTTTGTTGCTGTATATGGTGAGTACAAACTTTTATGGATTATATAAAAGAGTAAACTCTCTCATTCTAATGTACTACTTCAATATTTTCCTCATTTACCAAAACATTTACTCTTCAGATGAATAAGTTAGATGAAGTAGTGTATTGCTTTTCAGCTACTATGATATATACCGATTTTCTTGTTTCTATCTTTACAGAATGCTTGGTGGTACCAACTTTTGTGGAGTGTGGTATTCATGTGATTGAATTCATAGACTGACTATCGGTACACTGTGGAGTTGCGGAGCTAAGTAATCGGCGTCGCCCTTTGGATAACACAGTCAAAATAATTATCAAGATATTTTTGAGGTAATAATGAAAAATAGTATTGTTTATGTAAAATTAGTTGTTATAGTTAAATTTATTGAGCTCTTTGAATTGCTTGATGATAACAGAAACATATTATTAGACAGTGCTTTGCAAATTTTTTCACAACTAAGGAATAGCACGAACAGTGTTATCTTTCATTTATATCTTAGTAAACGCTCGAATACAAAATTGATAAATTTGATTGTCAATCTATTCACAGGATTGATTAGAGTGACACACATTTGTAGTGTATTCATCTAAATATGGCACAAGGACGTGCTCAGCATCTAAACACTTAGCGCTGGCTGGAGGAGGGTAGTAGTGACTCCGGTGGAGATGAAGACGGTGAAATGTCGGAAAACGACGGAGAACAAAACGGCAATGTGAGTGATTTTTCTTCATCTTGCTCATAAGATGATGGGAATGCGGAAATCGGGAACTCATATTGTGAGAAAATTTTGATTTCGCGCAATCTGAAAGATGAGTGGTCAACGGAACCTCATGTCACTAAAAAGGGTAGAACGCAGGAGCGTAATATTTTGCGCCAGTGCCTCGGTCCATCTCGCTGTGCCGTGCGGAATGTTGATTCTGTGTCTTCTGCTCTCTTGCTATTTCTGCGTCCTAATACCCTAGATATTGTTAGAAAATGGACTAATATTTTAGGGTATGTAGTTTATCAAGCATTGCGGAATGAAGTGAGTGACACTGAAATAAAAAAGTTTCAGGAATTGCTAACATTGATCGGTGTTTACAAGTCCAAAAATGAAAATATTTCACAACTTTAGAGTTAGTTAGACGGCCGACCAATATTCAACAGTATTATGAGTAGGGATAGATTCAAAATAATACTGCGGGTTCTTAGATTTGATAATGAAACAGAAAGGAGGAAAAACAGAGGCGAAGATAAGTTTCAGCCTGTAGGAGAGATATTTGATATGTTGAATGAAAATTTGAAAGATGCATTTGTGCCAGGATCCTGCATGACGCTTGACGAGCAATTATAGACGTTCCGTGGACGCTGTCCGTTTATACAGTTTATTCCATCAACACCCTGTAAGTATGGAATTAAAATTTGGGCAATAAGCGATAGTAGTAATCCATACACGTGGAAGATGCAAGTATATACAGGCAGAGACCCTGATAAAAGCCGGGAGGTTAATGAAGGGAAGAGAGTAGTGACAGAAATGGTTGAGGGACTAGAAAACTCAGGTAGAAACCTAACATGTGATAATTTTTTCACAAGCTCTTCTCTTGGCCGCCAACTACTTTCAAAAGGTTTAACGATTGTAGGGACCATGAGGAAAAATAAAGGAGAGATTCCACCTGAGCTCACGTCTGTAAAAGCCAGAGAGCCTAATACCACTTCGTTTGGGTTTCTGAAAGATTCCATGATACTGTCATATTGCCCAAAAAAAGGAAAAAGTGTAATTTTACTTAGCACCATGCACAATCAGCCAAAAATTGACGATGCCGTCAAAAATAAAAAACGAGAAGTGATTTTGTATTATTATAGTACCAAGGGTGGTGTAGATACCATTGATAAAATGGTGCGGAGCTACAGTTGCAAAAGAATGACCCGGAGATGGCCTCTCGCAATATTTTATAACATGACTGATATCATTTAAATTAATGCTTATGTCATATGGAATCATTTAAACAGTCAAAAGTATTCAAATAAACTAATTAAACAACGTAATTTTCTTATCTGCCTCGGAAAAGAGTAAACTGGGTGCCCTCAAAGTGTTGAGTACATCCAAGAGAAAAATCAACAATCGGAATAATTGACATCGAGAAAAAGAAAATGTGACACACCCCTTGACAACCTTAGCATAATTACAAAGAAGAGTAGGATTCATATGTGTAATTACAAAAAGTACAGAAAAACACGAACTACCTGTTCACGAAATGCGAGAAATATATGCCAAGAGCATCCATAAATTTTATGCAATCAGTGCTTGCAGTAGCAAAACAGTTTCTACTAACATTTGTAAAAGCATCATTCTTTTGTTTCATTAAAGTTGTAATATATCTTCTTTAACAGTGCCAAAAGATCCATTATATAATGTGTGTAAATGTAATTGTGTTAATAAACATTCAGCAAAATGGGAAAGCTGGAGTGATTTCTGGCAGTGTGAATAATATTATGCTTTGTTGCAGAAATAGCGTCCAACAAAATAATTTAATAGCAATAAAGACGTGAGGGCATATGTTGAGGAATAAAAAAGATAAAAACTGTTATTTAACTCAGACAAAAATCATCATAAAATTATAATAGTGAAACAAAACATTTCATGGTCCATTGGACCCAGTCAGGCTACAACGCGATAATTTTTTTTCAGTCTTCCTAGGGTTAAGGCCACAAAAGGAGCAGGAGCTCATAATCCACATAAAAATAGCCACCTACAAAATAATCTTCTTCGGAAAAATGTTAGATTTAGAAAAAGTAGGCAATTTTATCCCCTTTAGGAAAAGTAAACGCCTTATTTTGCTCGCGGTAAAAGGAAAATGGTACGATTTTAAGTGAATTCAGGTTTATCTAGCAAGGAAATTGTAGGCCAGTCTTACCATAAATTTCAACAAGAAATAACTACACATTTTCTGCATAGGAGTAATAAATCTTAATCATAACAAAATGAAGTTATATTTTAAGAGTAGGGAAAGGATTTGAAAGGGAAGAATGAGGAATGGCTTCCACCAGGCATTTTTTCAGGAAAAAAAGTATAATAAAAGATGAAATGCCCTTGGTTTATACGTCTTCACTGGTGATGTTTACAAATGTTTCTCAGACCGAGAAATATGATACACACACCCTCCGTTCAATAATGCTGTTTTAAAATGTCTTTTTTATGCCTCTCTTATAGATATAATGTATGGAAATCTTGACAAGTGACACAAGAGAACATTTTGAGAACACAATTTTAAAGAAGAAATAGATTATGTGAACGTTTTCCGTAGGAAGAAAAGAAATAGTCTTTCCCGGGAATGGATTAATATGTATTATTCGTTCTTAGTGTTTCTTTTGTCAAGCGCATGAAAAACTCAGAAAAACTATTCCTAAAAACATTTGGCTCTAAAAAATGTTACATCACTGCATATGAATACTGTATGTAATTGTAAATTAGATTCTCATTTTTACCACTTATAATGGAATTTTTGCGAAGGAAAACACTCATTTTTCAACTCATCACTCTCCTCTGGACTATAACCTTGTCATGGTGGAAGGATTTGCGTGCTCCGATGACCCCTGGAGCTGAACGGGGCGGAGCAATGCTCCTGCCAGGGAAAACCATGTCAGTTAGGTCGAAGGTTAGGAGACAGACGAATGGTAGTCCACGCAGTGTCTGTACCTCAGAGAGGTGGCTGCAAAAGGCGTCTGACCACAGTGTGGTGGCCTCTCAAGTGATGGTGTCACATAAAAAACACTATTAAGTAATGCCATAGAATGCTATCTCAATTAAAAACCTTGAATTTATGGACAGTTCTCATATGAAAATGAATCCTGGCAACTACGGGACTCGCCCAGTGGGTCGGGTGTCGTGCCCGGCAGTGGTGGGAGCAATGCCCCTGCGGTAGTCATCACACGAAATCATTGCTCAGAAATAGAGGCAAATACAGCAGCAGAGGAAAAGAAGATGAAAAAGAGGAACGCAACAATCAGAATAGGTACGTGGAATGTTAGGACTATGGTAAGGGCGGGCAAGCTAGAGAATATTAAGCAAGAAATGGAGAGGGTAGGTGTAGACATCACGGGTCTGGCCAAAGTAAGATGGAAAGATAGCGGGGACTACTGGAACGATGGCTGTAGACTGATATATAGCCGAGGAAATGAAAGCCAGCGTGGGGTTGCATTCGTAATGAACAGGAAACTTGGTAGAAAAGTAATGTACATATGCAGAACAGGTGAGCGATAGGATAGTAGTTGTCGAACTAAAGGCAGATCCAATGAATTTAGTTATAACCCAGGTTTATATGCCCAGCTATAATCATTGAAAGTAGGCGGTAGATGGTATATACGATCAGCTAGAGAAACAATTGATAGTATACCTGGGAGTGAGCACTTGGTAATAATGGGGGATTGGAACGCGGTGGTGAGTGAAGGAAGAGATGGGCGGAAGGTGAGCGATTACGGACTAGGAAGGAAAAATGACTGCGGCGAGAATGCTGTCGAGTTTTCCCGGAGAAATATACTAGTGGTTGCAAAAGTATAGTTCAGACATCATCCTCGACGTATGTACACTTGTAAGAAGCCGGGAGACACAGACAGGTTCCAGATAGATTATTTAATGGTTCGTCACAGATAGAGGAATAGTGTTAAAAACTCGCATGTTATTCCATTAGGTGATTCATACTCGGATTACAATTTATCGTGTTATTCATGAAATGCCTGGTAAAACTCAAAAAATAAGAAGGGGGAAAGAGGATACGAAAGTGGAATGCGGAGGAATTAACTGGGGCAATGAAGAAGAAGTATCGAGAGATGGTTGATGAAATCATGGGTGCGGATAATAGTGAGATCAGTGGAAGATGAATGGGGAAGTTTGAAAATGGAATTGCAGAAGCGGCGAAAGCAACGGTAGGCGTATTCAGTTCAACTAAAATTAGAAAACTGTGGATCACGAAGAGATACTAAAAAGAAATTTGCGAATTTCTCATTTGAATAGACTGACCAGTTCCTCCCCCGGTAGAACTAACAGTTTACCAAACACACCCCTTGCATTTTAGGTGGAGAAGCCCAGAGTTGCTATGATCAGGTATGTGAGGGGTGCCACCTGCTCACTGTCATGCACTTACTCTTGGGTGATTCGCCTTCTCAATATATCGCCTGGTCCTCATAGTAAAAAGAAATAAAATTGCGTCAGTTTCAGGTATTGAGGGTTCACACAAGATATTTGTATACTTTATGTAGCAAAATTTCTGTCACCAGTAGCAATGTGACTGAGTATCTCAAACGGTGTTTTCCGAATACATTCACATTCATAAATGGGCAAAAACATACCTATATGACTGATTAGAGGGAGTAAATACCTGAAAAAAGGATAATATCCGTGTAAGGAAGTAATGTGAAAGAAGAAAAAAATATCACATCAAAAATAACATTCGTAGAACCTTGAGTAACGGAAAAGATTATGACTCTTGAAAATCTTCCATTCACGGCTTGCTGCCTGAATACACTTGCTTAAAATTTATCCAAAGGAAGCATAATTAATGACCTACAACAAAATAGAACCTATAGCCGAAAATACACAATTTAGGTGAAGTAAAAAATTAATAGCTCGTCAGAAATACGCATCCCAAATGAATGGTTAAATGCCGATGAGATCACTCAAAATAAGATACAAGAAAATTATGGTTGAAAGAAACATGATAACCTTACTAAAATCAAGAATACTTTTAGACACTTATTCCATGAATAATTCCCTCTAAGGCGTTTATTAAAGCTGTTTGCATTGGCCTCCGAAATGTTCACACATAACATGGAGCCCCAAGCGGTTAAGCAGAATTTCCGAAAATTATATTAGAGCGTGTAAGTGAGCGTGTTGTATCAGTTGGAACCTCGGTTTAAGTAGATCAAAGTACTAAAATGATTATGTAAGTGTACCGTATCGTTGAATATTTTCGTCAAGGTAGCGTAGTAAAAGATGACCAGAGTAAATTTGTCTTAAAAATGAATAGGACGTATAACATGCTAACATATAATCGAGCTCTCACCGTGTTTATACATTTATGAATTATCCCAATATAAAGGCATGCGATTTGGTTGAGAGGGAATAACTTTCCATGCTTTCATCAAGATTTAAGTTTCAACTCTCAGAATTTTGAAGTTTAAGGAATCTAAATACGCTCAATTAAATATGAAGCTGAAACAATATCAAGGAACCCTTATGCGTTCAGTAGTCATGCATATTTTCTGAAAGCAAAATGTTCTCAATATTACAAATCGCGAGATAAGCCCCTATAAATTACTCTGTACATTTTTTCTATTCTGCCTCCAAATTCAAGAAAAATACAATCATTTGTAGCTTTTGGAAACATGCCTTCATCACTATTGCTCTCATGTTTAGCAAAATTATCAAAAGAGAAAAGACATAAAGGAAGACGGCATCGACACAGTGGAGCTTATATATGTGTCTCAGAGAACTTCACTCTTCTTCGATCATTTTATTTCTTGTCAACGAAATCTCATTGATGATGGCGTTATATCCCCTTTAAATACTAATGCCCTCTTCCAGCGCGACAGGGATATCCCATTATAGCCTCTCCGGTAAATGCAAAAACTTTAATGTCAGAATTAAAGTCTTCCTAAGGGAATAAAGATTTTGTCACTTCACGATTTTACTAATTAAAGCAGTTTCCTTCATTTAATTCAACCTATTTCACCTAATAAATACAATTATATTACCAATGCTCACAGGGAAGGGTATGCCTTTTCATTGGGATGGCAATGATCGTAAAAAGTTCAACGAAATTAGTGGTAAAACCAGGTCCATAAAAACTTTTATAAACCAGGTTTTGAATTTCTTGCACATGCAGATGTAAAACCAGGCTTTTCTTCAAACACGAGAAATCATAGTTTTATGAGACTAAAAGTTGTGCATATGATTCTCTGAAAATTTTGCAAAGTTTTGACAGTAAGCAGCCGGCATTGCAAGAGCAGCGGTCAGTAAAGAGCAAAAATTCAAGTCAGGCAAAAATATCTCGTCTCGTTAAGACCGAATCCATAAGATCGTATCGAAGAATGGATCATTGGTTCCTCCCGGAACACGAGCCCGATCACAATTGCCATTCATTCCAGTTTTCAAAAGGACGCTTCGAATGTCACTCCCTTCTCCTAATGACAACGATTGTGGCTGAGAAGGAGTAGCACATGGGAGACATTCTTAGAATGGCATTATGGGAATGAGGAGAAGGTGAGGGTTGGCGCAAGATGAGACCGGAGGTGGCAGGTGTGTAGCGCATGGGTGCACGAGCGAAGAGAAATTAGGGAAAAAATTTCGGAAGCTGACGGCTAAAGCCTTTCGGAAGCTTCCACGGACTGGGATGCAGGAAAGTTAAAGTGAAGATAAGAAGTCTCAGAGAAGTTTAAATTTTACATGGACATTTCAAGAAAACTAAATGTCCTTTTGGACAGATGTAACACATCATCATTTAGGATATTTGATCGAAAAATTAAATATTGCTAATTTATTTATATTCATTTGACTCATAGAAAATTGGCATCAGCATTTTACTATTATCCAACCATTTCATAACTACTAGCGAATGACACACACTCAGTGATTCAACCCGAAGGTTGGTTTGGATAGTTGAGGGTAGAGCTCAACCCGAACTAAGCCACAGGCGTGTGAATATCACACATTCAGGGTAGGGGGGCCAGTTCCTTTCCATGGGCCACCTCACACTCCGAGGATCTTTGTTTGGGGGCGTCCAAAGGCTTCACCCGGATTTCAAATCGGGACCCGTAGCCAAGCGCTCTACCCACTAGGCCACCATGCTCCCATCGAATGACACAAGCACACATTATAGACTCATGTAGTCAGAAATAATTAACAAAATGAAATGCAAAAGCTGTAATAAGGCAAATATTGGTCAGACTGGAGGATATCTCATCAAACGCACGAAAGAACACGCTAGGAGTTTAAAAAATAAGGATCTTTGCAAAGAACCTATATCACAACCATCTTAGCAACATTGTCCCCAAAATTACAATACGTCTTACCAAAATTTTGATCTCGAAAAAATCGAGTTTATCAGGCACTCCCCAGACATATACAATGAGAACTGTTTCCCACACACCTACCATTCTATTTGGGATTAACTTGGGACTTAGGACTACGGGAGTGTACCGAATTCCATGCCAATGCGGGGAGGTTTATATCGGAGAGACCAGTACCGTTGAGACATGTATTAAACAACACAGACGATGCATCAGGTAAGGATACCCCGAAAAATCAACTGTTGCAGAGCATAGCCTTTCCCGTGACCATATTATCCCCTTTGACGACGCCAAACTGATTGCCAGAACCAATGGATACTGAGACCGATTGACTAAGGTTTGAGAGCCGGCTGGAAAAATTGAAATTTAAACAGAGATGCGGGATACGGACTGAGCAACACCTGAAAACCTGTCATCAACAAAATTAAGACTACGCGGGAAAATACAATGTCTGGCACAAAAAAGACTCCTATGGACATCCAATCAGAGACTTCATGACCTAAACTGAAAGTATACAGCTCGGAAAATCAAATTCCTGGCATCATTCACCTTGATAACGAGTTAGTCATCAAATTTTCGGTACATGAACTCCTGACCTAGTTGGAAACCCGTGAAAAATTTAAACATACGATTCGCTGGGGACATACCTGCTTCTTTATAGTATTGATGAAAAACTTGACGGAAAAAATTCACCGTTGAACATGGACTTAAAATAGAGTTTCCCGAATTTTCTGAGTTCTATCTTCATTTATATCGACGCTATGAGACCATCCGTCCTCTAACAAACGCACATTTTAAGAACAAGAAGTCAAACTCTACTCCATATGTGGCTTTAGCTTGTTTTTTTTCAATTCCATGCGACTTCTGCGGAAAACATGGGAAGACATAGTCGAGGAGAGGTTTGCAGCGTGGGTGGTGGTCGTAACCACGACTCAATTACATGTGAGTGACGCAAAAGGAAGAAATCGTGGGAGGAGTGGGAGGAAGAGGAGGAAAGGAGAGAGAGGAGGAGAGGGAGATAGCAGTCAAGCGTGGAATCGGGTGCAGGGGTGGGGTCGGAAAATGTATGCCCGCGGAGAAAAAATATTTCACGAGGATTCGGCGGTGAAAAACTACGAGAGGGGTGCAAAATCTTCGAATCCAACTTTGGAAGAAGCTTATGTTGTTCTGAAATTTTATAATAAGTATATAGGTGTATCATTAATTATTTTTAACTAACATTGAGAAGACTTGTGATCTACACGTCGTTACATACCTGATCTATTCTGATCTTCAGAAGTTACGCATTTTTCAAAAAATGGGTGCGCTGGATACTTCTCAACACAACAACACAATATATTTGGATTGTATCTGAGAGGAAATGAATTTCACCGCAGTCGCGGTTATTGTTCTTTGTGAGTTGATTTTCAGGAGAGGCGTCAAATATGGGTAATGTAAAGATTTAAATTGCTCCTTGGTAAAAAGATAAACCTTTAAGTACAAACGTAATTTGCACAAATTCATTAATTATTTACCAAAAATTCAGCCTTGACTTTTGTGAACCTGCAGAATGACAAATCGGCTACCTATTGAACGTTTCGCCAGTGAAAATCGTGCCATTCATCGTCGATCGTGTGCACTAAATAGCGTTGGAGCTCGACGATGACCCTGTTGACTCGAATTCATCCATAAACCATCATTTTTCTTTTATACTAAACTTCAAGTTATATTTAATTTCCCTCCATACAGTTCAGTACTATCGTTAGATCTTCTTTCTTCTCAGCAGGAATTGGCGGTCACTTTAAGACAAAACAAATCCTAATACTTACCAATACAATAATTTGTGTAAACGATAATGCTCACTACATTATATCACGCAGTTTTATTTCACGCCTCCTTGAGAAATACATAGAGGAAATTCTTGACATAAGGCGTACGGAGAGGAGAATTGAAAGAAACGGAGAAGGGATGATTTCGTGCAATCGTTGCCCCAGTGCAGTATTAACGCAGTTCTAAGAAGTGAATGACTTTCCGTCACATTCTCGGGAACACGCTAGCTCTTAAGAAGTTAAAACTTTTTTATTGGAATCATAAATGACCCGTTACTTCTCTTACTACTTCCACACCAGTCAGCGATATCAATTTTCCCTCCGTCGGAGTGTCTCATTAGGTCACCACCTGTTCTCTCTACCCCTTGGCTCCCAGCAACCCACCCGACGCAAATGAAATTGTAAGCCGTAATGAAGGCCACAGGTGTTCAGTCCCAAGGCCGAAATGCAGCTGCGCATTAGAGAGGTAGCATAAGAGACTCGCCCGTAATCCACTCACAATGACTTAACGACTCTCACTTTTCATAAAGGTCCATAGAGCTGCACTTATCTTAAAAGAGATCCCTTCGTGACTGCGGGGTATAAAACAAATGAGAAATACTATATTTTCGCCTGCATCGGTTAAAATACAGCTTCCATTGTTGGCAAGATTCGGCTCTAAAAATCAAAAGTAAGATATAACGATGGCAGATTATTCGACGAATTATTTCAAAGAATATTTTTTTCTGCACGAGGAATCGACTGCAGTGCCACTTCTTTTGAAGTAACGCCTAGGCACGCCTTCATTAATGTTCTCATAGCACTAAAAGTAAAGTGATTTGTCACTTTCACTTTATTTATACTTTCAATCTCGGAAAATCTGGCTTAATATATCAATTCTTGTCAGTTATGAAATTCTTACAGCTCGTAAAAGCATAACTTTCCCTGCGTGCCACCAATTTTCATCTTTTTTATTTCCAAGAGACTTTTCGCATGCAAAAACGAGGCCAGTACTAAATATTCACCTCGAAATTTAGTCAAAGGCCCTTAACAGAAACAAAATTAAGAAGAAAACATAGATTCTCCACAAAAGATCATCAATTAAACCTTAGATAAAAATCCTTTTCGACTGGTTTTCCTCTTTCTTTTGTCATCATATGGGCAAAGCGTTCTGTAATTGATTAAGCGTGCCTTTAGTACCTAACCGCTACTTAATCCAAAACTTCAACAAAAAATCTAAAACAGGCTACAGAATTCCATCCAACAAATACAGCCAGGTATGTGTTCAACTTCAGCTACCAAAGTAATTATTAATTGAATACCATCATGCTTGACTGTATGTTGCATTACTAACATCTAACTAGCGCTATGTTTGAATTTGTTGAAGAATTACGTATGAATTTTGCCCTAGCTTAACCATAAATGAGCTAATATAAACAATTGCTGGCAGGAACTTCAACTAAGCTTCAACATATAAAATACACAACGCGTTTAACATTCAGTTTAAATGACTATCATACGTGAAATGCTATTGTAATACAAGAGTTCGAATCCCGGCCAACCGGAAGGGATTTATCAACACATTAGGTGCCGTACCTCACACTCACTACACTCACACACTAGATTGCGCACCGTATCGATCGTGCAAATTCCGTTATGATTATGCACATGTAAGTGCATGATAAGTAAGTATGTACATGGTTCATGTTACCCAATTAAATTCATTATAATCATCCACATGATTTTATTTCCCATTCCTGGCTTCCCAATTCATCTCTGCTTGCTATGTTGCATTGCGTTAGTAGGATAAAATAAATGAAATTTAGAATCGCTAAAATATTTCTAGCTAAGAAAAACCACACATTTTCTTAATATTTCCAGTTCGGTCCATCATATGTCAGCGCCACTAACAAACCTCAATCGAGATCAATCAAAGTCGTCTCTTGGATCAAACAAAAAGGGTTCGACTGAATTAGAGAGCAGATTAATCGATCTTTTCATCCATCCCAGTCCATGCTCCCTTTTGAAAGCCTTCTTTTTCTCGTTCCACCGCCGAAATGCCCCGCAGTCCTTTGATGCCTGTCCGTCACCCGTCATGACGGGGCCATCGCTCGTTGCTCACATATCAACCGAAAATTAATTCGCTGTAAATAGATTTACCGACAAAATATCATTTTATGCCCACCAATCCCGATGAAGTTCGATTAAAAATTTATCCAGCTTGCTATTGCACATGGGAGTTACTTCTATAGAAGGGGTTCCGCATGTAGCAATTCAATGGGTAAGGAAGGGCTCCAATGGCATAAGGGGTGAATAAGGAAACTAATCGGTACTATATCGATCATAGTTCGCACTTCTAGTGAAAATAGACAAACTTATAGTTTCATTGCTAGTGATACTTTGAATCTGCGATAATACCGCATACTGCATGCCATTCATAACCTGCTTAACTTTTTATCACGATGCTAACGGGAATAAATGAAAAATTATTTTCCAGAGGAGGACTAATCGCTGTAACTATAAGTATTTATCTCAACTATGAAATATTTTGTCCTAGGTTACTGAATAGAAAGACTTGTGACTTCTCTTGTCACGAATACCAAATAAATAAATAATTTAAAATTTTAATACGCTTGTAATATGTATATTTGTGTAAAATTTAAGTCAAAAAAATTAATGACTTTTCTTGATGCCTGTAGGACTTGAGGAGTGCGGTGAACAATCTGTAATTGATTGACGACATTCGAATATTTGCGAAATTGCCATATATATTATTTACTTCCCTCATTAATTTTTTGCTGATAACTCGGAAGTTACACTGCAAGTAACGATACAACTGAAATATTACTTTACTCGAGATTTCCATATAGAAGTCAACCATGTCAATGGTGAAGCCGCCTTTAGTACATTTCAGCTGCATCTAACGATATATTTCTATTAAATTGAGGAAGGTTCCCTCGTGACTGTGTGATTCACAAATAAGCAGTAATCCTACCTTTTATTTGAATTTCAAATCATTAAAAAAATACTGCTTTCACCGAAGACACTCTTCATATACTGGGGAGGAGAAGTAAGATAATAAATACACTGATTAGACGATGAAATATATTGAAAGAATAAATTTTCCATTCTGAGAAACTGACTGCGAACGCGGTGAGATAACTCATTTTGGCATTCAATAATGGAAGCAACTTGCAAACTACCTAATCAAAATATGATGGGGATTGATGATCTCATTTTCGTACCATTTATTTTCCTCTCTTTCACCAGATTTCTGCAAGGTTGATATTGAATCGATGTGAAAAAAAGCATTTGGCGCCAATTTGGGATTTTACTGACGTTATCAGATGGATAACACTTTTTTCTACAATCATCTCGAAAAATATTACATTAATTTCGTTTAAATAAATACCAAAATAACTCTCATCCCATGTAGATAACCAAATCCCAGCTTAAGATACTAATATTGTGTTTCCTAAACTACTCATTCAGTACAGCACACTGTGTCAAACGCCAAATGGCATGGATTCACAACTTTGATAATTTTAGGAAAAAACACAAGCAAGGATATCGCTACTCCGACACCTCTACCAATATTTAATATAATAATTAGTATTACATAATCCAAAATCAATTGATGCAAGTATTTTTATATCAATTTACATGAACTAGCTGTTAGGCGCATATCTCTGTTGCCACGGAAAAAATAGAAATGATGCTACGCCTTGAGGATACCTTTTCTGGAGAAGCAAAGATGGATTTATAAATAAAACTAACACTCACTGAACTGAAAAACAATGTCTATTTACACCAATATTTATTATAATACAACTTGTTTTGATGCATCGGGATCACCATCAGGTACCGACTTTGTGATGGACATTTACTCATTAATAAAAAATGACATCGACTTAAAGTTTGACCGACTAAAAATTTCAGTTAAAATAAATATATCAGTCAGTTAAAATTTTGGCTCAAAAACTTCGACTAAAAACTCGAACATCGGATAAAATTTCGTGGTACGACCAAATGCTGAAGCCTGCTTTCTCTGCAACCTCTAATAATTAACACAAGAAGGACGGGATGGGTCATTTTGACCCATAACGCGTGTTCAAATCAAATTTTACTACATGTTTGTGATTAGATTATTTTTAAATTTTGTGACATTGTGCATTTTGGCTTATATTTGACTAATGTAGAAAGAAAATTTCGTAATTGTAGCTGCCTATTTTTTAAATTGATGTTATACCTAGAAGTACGGTTATGGGTCATTTTGACCGATTACTTCATTGTGTATTGGAGTCAATTTTTCTCACCTTTTTCTTCTCCTATAGATCACTGATATTTATTTACATCAACTAAATTATATCAGAGCACATTTAGATCAGTACTTGAAGCCTTTATATTTGATTTGAATGCCATTCGTCGATAGGAGAGCTCTCCTGGTTGTGGCTTACCAAAGTTACGGAAATGTTTTACTTTCAAATCGTCATTGAATCTGACTAACAATTGAAATCGCCAAAGTAATAGGATTGAAAATATGTCACTTTCATTCTGCCGTTGTATATATTATTATCGTTTTCATTATTAAAATATTTAGCATAAAACATAACAGCTATATGATGGGAATGTTATCAGCATTGCTTCCATTCCCAGAAGGAGAGGTTACAGCGGCCAGTAGTGCGAAAATAGAAAAGGATAGTCCTGACCATCGTTCGCCAAATTGTATTGACCTCTCACTAGAGATACGCACCTTCGCCCAGACATATTTTGTCACCAATGTGTGGGCACACTACTTCTGAAAGCCGTCTAGAGGATGCGCCGTTCTCAAGTTGTAAAATCATTTCCGAATTCCCTATTCTTTAGCTTTATGGAAATCACTCCGTGGGATGCAAAAGAGAGGAGGAAAGAGTTTTGGCTCTAATGGGAGCATTAAAGGCCATTGATTTTGCCCCTCCTAGAATTAGTGGGTACATTTTCCGACACCGAAAAACACGTCCAACCTTCCGTATGCTTTCTTTCTGTCATCGGCTCCTTTTAACGCAGACGACCGAGTACTAGATCCATACTTTAGTGGCTGGCGGCATGCGTCATTCACGTACTCTAGGACCGGAGGGTTTCCCCGGAAAGGAATGTGAATGGAATCCCAGGCAGATGGCAGAAGTGACGAATAGCAAATTAAAAATAGCAAGATAGAAGTGACGAATATTAAAATAAGTAGAAAGAAATATATTCAAAAACTGGTTGAAGAAGTCATGAGACGCTAATTGAAACGAAACCCTCATCTTCCCGGGAAACGCACGCCACTATCCCAAAGTGTCAGAAAAGAAAACGTCAAATTTTGAAAAATTGCACAAAGAAAACTGCCAATGTATGTCCTCAATGCAATAGAAGTGTCTGTGGAAACTGTGCCAAAAAATATAACTACATGCGTAAGTTTT
Source organism: Pyrrhosoma nymphula (assembly GCA_963573305.1). Lineage (NCBI taxonomy): Eukaryota > Metazoa > Arthropoda > Insecta > Odonata > Coenagrionidae > Pyrrhosoma > Pyrrhosoma nymphula. Next base: position 59,524,774 of record OY754339.1, on the reverse strand, counting down.
GCAAAAAAGTGATCCTACATCTTTACAAATATCTGCACTTGTATATATCTGTGTATGGATGTGATTTTTATACATAGGTATTTTTTATTTGAAAAAGGTTTTGTAAAATTAAAATTAATCAAATAAAAGGATATTTACCTAAATATGCATCATATTCAGCCAGGTGTCTTTATTTTCAAATGTTATGCTTGAGAATAGCCTAAGACGAGCACTGCTGATTAGGATCAACTGAAATAATTTTATTATAAACAATTAATTAGTAAAAATAATTTTCAATCCTAATAATGCGTAGATAAGGCCTTCTTAATGTCATTTGTGGAAAAAAATTAAGTACCGGGAGAAAAAAGTAGCTATTTGATGCTGATAAACTTTATGGGTCAAAATGACCCCTGCCCGTCATTGTAACTACTGTGAAACTCCCGTCCTCTTAGTGTCAAATGACGATTTGTACAAATCACACGACTAAAAGCAATGATGTTTTATTCGTTTGTGGATGTTGAAGGTCGTCCTGATTTTGGATCATCCACATTCGATGCTCTACCCGATAGAAAACGCTTAATGCGCTGCGAACGGTTAATACAGCCGTTCTTATGTCTGCTAAAGCAATGCCCACCGTTCAGTTAACGTTTCCTCGATTTTAAAACAAAGCTGCACACAAACACGTAGTTTCATAAGGTCTTTCATCTTTTTTCACAAAGCGACGACGATACGTGTTTACTATAGCAACAAAAAACACTCTATGCTTGCCACAAGATAATGTGCTTTGCGGTGCTGTCTTATTGAAGGTTACCGTTAGGTGGCATTGGTTGCCTTAACTTGATTGATGGGTTAGCTCCACGCCATGACGAAAGTGCAGTTTCTATTTGAACAAGCCTCGTATGTTCATAAAAAAATCTGCACATTTTATATTTTAATTTTGCTTTTTAATATCTAAAACATTCAGCTAAGGAAGCAGCTATTTTTTAAAGAATAAAGGTAACAAGGTGGACTTTGCTTTGACTCCCACAGTCATTTTCGAACTTCCTTAATCACTACACATTTGATTGGCATACAATAATAAAATGTCTGTTTTGATAACATTTTTTATAGCTATCGTACGTAACATCTCATAAGTGACGTCTTCATCCATGGCTTCCCGACCCAAGCCTTTGACGGCCAAAGGATGAGCGATGTTGTCAAAAACCAGGTTTTATCGCACGTGAACGACATGTTTCTTTTATCTTCCGCGTCAGGAAGAACGGAAGGCTTCAGAGGAAAAACGTCGAAAGACGGACCATTTTTTTCGGAAAATCCCACACACGAACTTGATTATCCATAGCTCTAAAGGAAGTTTGTCCAGTTCAGCCTTCGCCATTCAGAGGTCCCTTATTTTCGAGTGCCCATTTGAAAACCCGTTCCACATCTGAAACTTCCGTCGTCCGAAATCCTGCCCGAGGCTCACACGGAGTTCCGTAAAAAAAGCGAGGTTCAAAGAAAGACTGACTGCTTGAAGTCATGCGAAACCCATTACAGCTTTAAGGGCGAAGACGGATGAAAGGACGGAAGGGGAAGAACGAAGAGGAAAAACTTACGATACCTCCCCGCGGAAGAAAGGAGAGAGTAAACTTTTTTGGTAAATTGATTGATAAAAATATACCCAGAAGGTATGATTATTATGATTTGAAAAAATCCAATAGAATTAAATGTAAAGAGATAAAAATACGTAGCAAAAAAATGGAGGGTTTTTTGACTCGAAAACTTTTAACCAAAAGTTTCCTCAAGGCAAATTCACCTCCCTTATGATTTAGTGATAAAAAAGGCTTTATAAAGACAAAAAGCAATGTTTGGCTCAGCTGATACTAAATACATACCCGTCACCCTTATGGAGTACGCAAAGCCAAAGGACTTCATTATGGTCAGACTGTCAGGTCTAGGAAACTAGGTCAGGTATAGACTGTCAGGTCTAGGAAACTGGATCTCTTTCGGTAATTTCCTCCATAATGCCCTATCCTTGCATATATCTTTCACTTCTATTACATTCATTCATTACTTCTTACACGTTCTCCTATTCTTAACACTACCAATATTCCTCCTCTTCAGAGTCTCTTCCACCAATGATTTTCTTGCACTACTCCTTCGTCTCACACCATTTACACCACTCAAACATTTAGCTAATAGTAAGCGTCTCACAATCAGCGGTGCGGCCTATACGACAGAAATTTCTGAGATGTAATGAAATTGTTGGCCAAATAAAAACTGTCAGGTGAATGTATAATGGGTACTAAACCGTCTTTTTTACCCAAGGCCGTACTCTTTATTGGGCGAAAAAGGGAGGGGGGGAAGAAGGGATGGATAGAGTGTTGGAAGGTTAGTAAGGACGTCAACGGGGTAAGAATAGTTCATGTAAACTAAAAACAAACCTGATTGTGTGCGTCATTGGACCCTCGCGGAAATTGTCCCCTTGGCAAATCTCCTAGGTGATTGAGTGAGCTTGTACGTATGTGTGTGTTCTTGTGTTTTTAGTTTACATTTACTATACTTACCCCATTGACGTCCTTACTAACCTTCCAACACCCTAACCATCCCTTCTTCCCCCCCCCCCTTTTTTCGCCCAATAAAGAGTACGGCCTTGGGGAATTTATTTTCTTTCAACTGTTCAACGGCCGTAGAACGTTCAATTATCTATGTCTTTTTTACGCTTTAAATTTGTATAGAGGTGCTTGCACCGTTTGTCTCTTGCAGCGCGCACCGAATCGACTTTCCTTGTACTTTAATCCGCCTCACCTGTTACACCACGAAACTAAGGTACTGCTAAATTAATGGCTAATCATATGCTCTTTCCGATGAAATGCGTTTTCTTGTGTTTTCTTAGGGCTTTTCTATGAGTATGAGGCTAACATCCGGCATTTTACCTGCAATATCATTTTTGATTTGTTACCGAAAAATATAATAAAATAGCGACAAAATACAAATTACGTTTACTCAAGTAGAAATAGATGAGATACAAATTTAAGCACTGAAATCAGTACGCTAGCACATCGGAGTCGCGTAATGCATTGCGCAGATATTTTTTCCCGCGTCCGAAACTGCAGCCTAACGCCACGGGACCCCACCTACGCTGCGCTGATTGTAAAACCGGCCGAATGTGACAATAATGTCTGGTTAACGTTGACCACAAAAAAAAGTAACCTTTACGTTAACTAGAAGTTAAGTGAGAGTTTTGGTTTTGCACATTACATTTAGACAGTCAGTTAGTTGGCGTGAGCATTGTTGACGGGAGGGCATGTTAGAATGGGTTTTCATGCAGGGAAAACATTTAATCAGAGATCGTCAAACTGGGCCTAAAGATGTTATTCCAGCGAAAGTCTCATTGGCGAGCTATTCCACTCTTGCTTTTTCCATTGCCTTAGTTCCTGACTACCACATACAGGAGAGAAAGACTTCGGAATGCTATTAGTTTGTTCATTTGTATCGTGATTTTGCATTTGAAGTTGGTACCTTCTATCTCTTTCTTCAGGATATGATTTTGATTTTTTCCACATTCTGCTGTTTTACATTGCGTATAACTTCATTTCAGCGAAATTTATTCCTCCTCTAGGTTTTCTTTAATGTCATTGATTGCTTTGTAGTCATAAGCATAGAAGATGTTGGATATAAGCCGACATCCTAACCTCACTCAACTCTCTATTCTTCATCCATTTCTCCAAGCAGTCCCTAATTTATCTATTCTGTAATACGATATCAAAACATCGTTTATAACCACGGTCCTTGTTCGTATCTATAAAACTTGCGATTTATTCACTCTGTAATCCTTTTGCGGAAGGATCTATGCCCTTACTTCTGAAATGGTCGTTTAATTTCACCAAGGTTGTTTCCGCTGCTTCTGACTAGGATATTTATTCAGCGCTAGAGTGTATTCAGACGACATCTTTTCGTATCACCCTAAATTTCTTCCTTTTATATTATTGACAGTTTTCAGACAAATTGTTAAACAGTAATAGTACATGTAGAAGTCCACCAATTTTATGATTGAATGACCAATAATGAGGATGGAATCCCGCGCTAAATAGCATTAGTAACCACACCTTTCATAGCCTAATACTCTTCTGGTTCATTACATTGATATCCCGACCTGTTTTTGTCTCGCAGTCGGGAGAACGGTTCGGTGTGTGACATTTATCAAAGCAATCCCAGCGTAGAATAACTCCATTACACCGTAGAGGTAGCATTTGGCGGTACGTAACACCTGCAGATTACGATGCTAATCAATGAGAAGAGATAATCTTGAGAATCATCAATACGATAAAAAATCATTTATAGATACGGATGCGTTAACTAAAATCAAGATAATGGGTGCTTTTAAATCACATCCTATTGCGCTGATCGCTATGCAACCCAACACCGCACTTGCTTTCCATTCTTTTCACTCCCTGAGCACTAAGTGGGCACTGCGCACTTCAAAGCAGGTCGGGAGGAGAGTCGATGTGCTCTAAAGTGCCCTTCAGAGGAAAACAACTTCGAAAATCATATCCACGATTATTACGTTTGTGTTGATTTTCGGTAAAGGCGTAAAAAATGAACTATGTAGTTTTTAAGTTCTATGTGGCAAAAATATTACTTTTTGAGCATGTAGTTTGAACGAATTCGTAAATTATTTACATACTGATCGTCCATTACTTTTGTGTAATTACAGAATACTCTCTACCGGCAGGTTAACGAGCGTTTCTCCAGCGTACATAGTCCCAATCACCGTCGTTCATGTGCGTTTAAGTGGGTTGATGTGTTCCAATGTACACTAACCTTAACTCAAATACTGGAAACCTCCAAGTAATTTCATAGCGCCACGTTGGATGTTACTGAAAACAGAAAATTCGCAGTCTTCCAGCGCGTCCCTAATGGAAAAATGATTCCTCACTCATTTCAAAGTAAATGATGTTGTCCCTAAATGGGTACACTCTTGGTACAATCGTTATTTTTAGGTTAACGCCGCGGTAACTCGTACAGATCTTAGGGATAAGCCTAAAGCGATACCGTGAGGGGAAGTGAGAAAAAGACCAGATAACCCATTGTGGGCAGCTGCTAGGGAGGCAACCATTGAACCGGGGAAGGGATTGGTTGAAGAGATAGGCATTGAGAAGGGAGAAATAAGAAGGTTATCTGGGGGAAAGGGGGGAAAAGAGGGATTGGACTCCCATCCCATTTAATAGCTCCGTTCCTTCACATCCCTCTCTTCTTTCCTCTACAGAAACCATTCCTCCTCCCAAAGAAAATCCCGTTTGCCAATCTACCTTTAAGCTGGCGTTGCGTAAGGCGTAGGGTAAACCACCCAGTTGTTGGCACTTTAAGGAGCTAGATGAAGAAAATTAGCTCTTGTGACCGTTTAATCACCATTTAAGTTTGTTTATAATTTGCATTAGATCTGAGAGACATATTGCTTTATTTTCCTTATGTAAGCTTATTATATTTTACATACAATTTTTTACTAATAATATATTTTTTAAACAGTCCAATTTTCCCTGTTATTGGCACCCTTTTCCCATTTATTGGCACACAATTTACCAGTTATTGGCACCCCAGATTTTCATGCACTATTTAACAGGTTCTTTTAAATACCTATATGGTATATTAAAGAAAAATAACCTTTTTTAGATGTACTGAATTGATCATTTTCTTACCATCAATTATATTAATGCCAAATTCCTGCAATGAGAAGGTGTAAAATAATAAGAAATAAAAATCTGATGACCTAACTTTTAAATTTTAGTTATTATTACACTCAAACAAAATTCTTTTTGACTTAATACAGTAAACTTTACATCTTTAAGAAGTAATTAGGTTTATTTTATTTGAATTATCTCTTCACAATAAATATGTATCACTTTCTGAAGTGCTGTCCTCTGGAACCTCATAGCATTCATAACAAACAAATAGATCATCATCGGAATCGTCTGGAATAAGCATTTGGTGCGTTTTTGGGACACATTTTGGATGATACAACTTCTTGCAGCTGCTGCATTCAATACCTTCCATCTTATGCCTATTTTCCCTAGGTGAAGCCTACATTAAGCGATTATCACGTGAGCTTCAGTGCAACGCAGGGGGTATTATTTTGATCCCAAATCACATCTCTAGAGCTGATAGAAACGGAAAAATAAGAGAGGCACACTGCCGGACACATTCCTTCTTCCCACGCACCATTAGTGGACACTACAACAAAAGCCAGGCCAGACACTATGACCCTGACCTTTACGGGAAAGCTCCAAGAATATAAACCATTCATACTTATGTTTGTTTAAGAGCATTTTGCTAGAGCCCATAGCCGTACCATATTCCATGAAAACCAGCTTCCACTGAATATTTTGGCATATATCTCAAAAAGTAAGGCGGAACGTGCTTAATGCGCGAGTATTATTAGAGATATGAGATATTTTTCTTTATGACGAGGCAAAGAGCAATGGGTTTTTGAAGTGATATTTGGCTCAAACTACCTAAAAAACGCCAAATTTCCCTGCAGGTTGTGATTTTCACTTTCCTTGGCGTACTGTCAGTGAGATCATAGCAGATCCCAAGGTGGCACGTTTGGCACGACGCAGAGGATGAACGCACCTCTTTCGGCCGAATTTTTTTCTTACCCCTCATTTCAACTCATAGTTCTCATAATTCCTGACACAGCTCAGGGTCTAGGGTGCTCGCCTGTAAGGTAGATTCGACAGTAACGTGTGATGACTGATAAACCAGCATGGTTGCTCTCATACTCCCTGAGATACTTCATTTCATAATTGATGCCGAACTAGATTGAAACTTGCTCCCATTAGAATATAGTAAATGTCGACCAATCACTGTGCGATCTTCATTTTTTTTAGTCAGCGCCTCCTCTACATCCTTGCGGCGATCAGCAGTTTTCTGGCCCTAAAGTTGGCCAAAAATAGGTGAAAGTATCCCGAGTTGTTTTTGCGCCTGTTTCCACAATTTGTTTAATTGAAATTTATTGTATACATAGGCTACGACATAAATGAAGATATTGCATCCTCGTGATACAAGTTCAATGATCGTGTGAGACTTGGCCAAATGTTAGGCGCCAATTAAAAGAAACGCAACGTTCTGAACCTTTATGCTCAGTTTCAATATGCTTAGTAAAATAAACTTCAGATGACGAAGTCTATAATTTAATATGATCTAAAATGATAGTTCAGGTTTCATGATTTAAATAAAATTTTCGGAAGTTAATGTGAGTGTAGCCGACCGATCATATCCAGAGTGGTCACTATAGCTAGGCATTCGGTCTTACATTACCAAATGGGATCTGTTAAGATTAGATAAAAATAATTCTTTACTCGACTAGGAAATACATACGAAAAACGTTAATCATTCTTATATAAACACAACTCAACTAAAATGTTTATTGGTAGGCCGCGGTGGCGACGGTCCTCACCTGCCAATCTGAGGGTCGCGGGTTCGAGTCCCGCCTGGGTGGATTTTTCTCTATCCAGGACATGGGAATTTGTGTTCGTCTGTGGTTAATGTTACATAACACGATATAAGAGGCCATTGTGAGCTGTTTTGGGGAAGTTATGAATAAATAAATAAAATAAATAAAAAATATGAGACTAGGAAAAACTAAATGGAGATTTTTTTCTGAAAAAAACAGAGCAAAGAAAGTTTTTGCGTAAGTTATGTCAATCGTTTATCGTCGTCAGTTGCTGGATGAAGTATCGTGTGATACGGCCTTCACTCCTTTAAAAAATCCATTTCCCCTCCGAAACGAAATCCCCACGTCCAATCTCCCCGCGGCAGTGTATGAGGGCAGACGGCTCCCCACGGGAGTGTATCAGGAGCTAGAAAAAGGGTGCGAAAACGCCGGTGAGAGAGCGGGGGGAGGGTTTATAAGGGTGTTTCCTTCGTTGTCTGAGGGGAGGAAGAGGGAGGTAGGCGTACGAGGGAGGGTACAAGAAAGGGGGAAGGGTATAGAGGAGGGGTAGGGGAAGACATGTCTGGCAGAGGTTTGTGTGGGGAGGCGACGGGAGGAAGGGTTGGTTGGAGCAGCGGTGGAGTAGGAGAGGTATAGGAAGCTAAGGGAGGGAGCGGCCGTCTGTCTGTCTGATGAAAGGCTCTTTTGGGTGAACAGCGGGCGTTCTCGGCGGCCGGGGGATAGTCCCACAAGTGTGACGGGGAGAGCAAACGCTGAACAGCAGCCGAACAGCTGAGAAGCAAGCGAAGGGCAGGATGGAAGCCAGGCAGAAATACGCTTGACTGCGTAAGTGATTCTTTTCTTCCAAAACCTAAAAGAGCACTTTTTACTTCTCGCATAAAATACACGCTGTCAATCAAGAGAGTCAGAGCGAGATTTTTCTATAGTGATAATTAAGACTATTAGGATTTTATCTTAAAATTTAACCTGTTGTAATCAACATGAAGTCAATATAGATGGTACAAAAAGTTTGACTGAACTTTTCTGTAACTGACCGAATATGTAAACATACTTAGTCATAATATTTTCAAATGTAAGCAGTTGTAATAAGTATGACGTTAATTAAGTACCTAATATTACTGAGGCAAAAACTGTTTTCACGGCTTACCTTCTCAGTAATCAACTAAATGCACATATTCGAGGCTTAACTAATTTGCCTAACGCTGTACGCTGAAGTTACCGTTACTACGAAGGTGTTTTTGAATTTTTGAAAGAAAAGTTACGGTGAGTATTAAAGTTAATACTTTTCATAATTGATAAAAGCATATGAACTATGTACAGTTGCACTGCTTACGTAATACGTCCGTCAGAACTTCCTCATTTTGTTTCTATAATGAGACTTTGAAGCACCCAGGCGCACCGAATACCGAAGAAAAGGGCTTCTACTTTTAGTCAAATGTTTTGAAAAGTAGAGCAATAAGTTGCTGATTATTTTGGTGTTATTAGTAAGCTGAAATTGTGTTGCTTTGCCATAAAATCAAGCATTCAATTTTATGTGTAGTGACATCTCGCACTAAATCTCTTTAACATGTTTCCACCATAATTTCACGCACAACTGTAAGCCGTCAAGCTGCCAGCCAACGGTGGTGATGCCATCAAGAGCATACGAAGCATAAAACCAACATCTAAGTTTTACAATTTCCATTCGCTCTTCATTCACCTGGTATTCCACAGCTAAATTTATCACGAGAACTTTTATTAACAGCAGCAAACTAAAAATCGCACGACCAAAATGTCGATATGTTAATAAGCTTTTCGCAATAGCTGCAACCTGATACTTACGAATCGATACCCAGGTGATATGATTTAAAATTTTTAGTGCTTTGTAAACGTTCTCTAAATGTACATTAAACTGCATTGCACCGCAGTAGTCTTATCATTTGAGTGTGGAAAGGGATGAATTTTCCTTAAAAAAATGAATGAAATTTACGAAGACTTCCACACAATTGGAGACTTGGAGCTGGTGTGAGTTCAATTAGGAGGCATTAATTTTACAATTTTGCATCGAGTAAATAAAATACTACTAGGCTTGAGAGGAAATTTCTTCATTTCTGCCATTAATCATCGCCGCATATTTCACTCAATCCACACCGGCGTAAATAAATACGATGCCATCAACATATCACGCACACTTTTGGACCTTCTCTGAGCTTTTGAACTTTTCTGATGATGTCATTGAGAACGCATGACCCACCGAAACTACACCCGCGTAGTGCCCCTTAAGCCATTTAAAATATGTTTGACAAGGGATAAATTTTCAACAAACACGTAACATATAACGAAATTGAACGATATAAAGTTTGTAGACCCACTCTAGTAGTTACGGTAAATGCATGCATATGGAGGGCTCGGTGTTAAGTGGGCAATGTTCATCGCAGTAAGTGAGGAAAACTCGTTTATAGTTCCGTATACTCCTCCCGCCAGTCAGCGACTCGGTACTCTCGAGACCTGCTGCCACGAAGAGATAAATATTTGAACTTTGGAATAGGTTCCCTATTACACTAAAAATATATTACTCCATCCATCCTTTAAGATTATTCAGTTGAGTCGATGAGTTGAGAAATGGAAAAAATGGACTTGGCTCACTTTGACACGGCTTGGGACACTTTGACTCACTTTGTGCATATAATTGTTAGAAAGTAAAGCGGACATGTGAGATGTCCTGCAAGCAGTGGTTATCCGAGTAATAGAAAGCGTTACACAGTGGGAGCTCCACCATTCAAAAGGCATTGAAGCTGGAGCGGATCGGAGCGCAATTCAGCGCACACGAACGACAACGAATGGATCGGTGTGCAGAAGTGAAGCTTTCGACAACCTGCCTCTGGGTGGCATTCTGAGAATACGAAATAGCTACAGCCGTAAGTTTTGGTTTGGTTAAAGAATAGCGTTGATCCACTGAGTTAATTTTTATACGGATTACTTTCCAAAGACGTAAAGAGCATATAAAATCTCCGAGCTACTCACGCAGGTTAAATCACATGCATAAAATTATAGATATAATTTGCAGGACGGAAAGGTTCCAAACTTCATTTTCCCCGCGTACGATTATAGACCATAATAGCAGTGAGCGAAGGTGCCAATAATGTAAATGATCAAGACAAGTAGTGTTGTTCTATTATGCTATTGTTTATACTATTTGTATGTCTAAATGGTATGTTAATTTTATTATACTTAGTAGGTGTCAGTAATATTGATATCATTTCGCACGTTACCATGACTGAACTTATACTAATAATCCCGTGATTATGCAGTGTGCAGTGTCTTTGTACGAGAGCAGTGTCTATCCCACATAAGTAGAATGATAGAAGCTGTATTTGCGATCTAAATAAATTAAGGTGTATTTGACGGCTAGTGTAAAGTCATACACATATTTTAGGTGGCTTGCAGGGTACCACGTAAATGTAGATGGAAAGAATCTAAATTAAAACCAAAGCTCTTTTTAATAGAGCTCGTGAACTACAATTATCTTTTAAAGACACAATTCATCATGTATTCTTAAAGGCGTGAAAATGTTTAGCAAATACTTCTTATGAGCAAAAAATTCCTAACTTTTTCAAGCTATTAATATCTTGAATAAGCCTTTTTTATTTTCCATATACTTTACACAGAAATAGACAAAAACATGACGTTTGAGGTTGGAAGTTTTCTTTAACGACATACTTTGTAACCAATAACGGCGTATTCCCCTTGGCCAAAATGCAGTCAGTTAATGCAATTCCCCAAGCATAACACGCATACCCTGAACTATTAAGGCAACATTCCCTGGCGGTGCCATCGAGATAGCGTGACGCACCATGGGCAGTGCATCCAGCATCAGGACCTTGTGCGCCAAAAACTGAGGCAATTTTTGTAAACTAATTCTTTTGGTCTCTAACTCGACTCGACTATAAAAACTCCTCATAACCTCATCCACCGCAATTTACCTCATGTATTCCATTCATAGTCTTCCTCTGTAAATCTTTCCAATAGTATTTTCTTTAATTAGACTACGTAGGAGGCTGTTATGTCAGAGTGCTCCCAATAAAACAATGCTCCCAAACTCCAATAACAATGAATATTCTTCTTAGCAGTTTCCACCAAGCTCCTTTACTATTCTCTTCTTTATAAGACTCCATATAGGATTCTATCTGCCTATTTGACTATCATCATTCGATAAAGTTATATTTCTAATTCTTCAAATCATCTTTGTTCTGCATATATCTTTAAAGCTTTACTTCCATATTTGTAGCATGCCCCGTACGTAAGTTTAAAAGTTAATCACTTTTATAAGAGACTATGTTAATAATGTAGCGTTGCTGTTATCAAGGGAAAATCTGATCAAAGCAATAATGGGCAATCCACGGAGAGTGCTAGGTTAATAATATGCTACAGGGACTCATGGAAAATCCATTTTTTGAGCGTTTTTAGACGTAAATATAAGGCCAAGGAGGTATATTCAATACAAAGGCGCTGAATATTTTGCCTCCTTAAAAGAATCATAGCCAGAAAACTATATCTAAAATCGTTAACTGCCATTAAATAGGCTCCACAATGAATGAAATCACATTGTAAAATAACAAATCCGCTACATATGGCATGGGTCTACGTGGATCTGCATGTATCCAGTGCCGAAGAGAGTGTGCAGGCAATAAGAGCGAACCAGGAGTCTCGCTGTACGAAACTGGCCTATCGCCGCCAATAGCTCTACCAGTAAACATTACGAGCGAATCAAACCGCGTGAAAATTAAAAAGCAATTATCACCTTACTCCATTAACAATACATGAGATACCACGCCGAGCACAGGTGTTCACCAGAATATTCCAGACGCCACGTGGGTGATAACAATGCACTTAGCTGAAGAGTATTTGAACGCGACCCTACCACGCCTCGGGGATCTTTATTAACAATTGCTTTATTAACAATTCTTTATAACTTGTGTAGAACGTCTCCACGCCACCTCGGCCTTTGAATTTCGAATGCCAGTTAACTTTACACAGTGATAATTCAGGGTGAAAAATAACGATTCATCGCCCGGGGAAAGGAGACCAGCTGACGCGGATTGACGCCAGGCAGACTACAGGGGCGATGAGCTGTGAGCAGTCAATGCAGGTTGCACACCCCGGCGTTAATCAGCGGCCCAGACACGTAAATTGTCGCATGTGTGATCATAATCGTCCTATTAGACCATTCTATGTTTTTAAACTAAATTTAAAGGGTGTTTTGTGTATTTGCTAAAGGGTATTTCTTCATATTTGTTCAAGTGTTGGAATTTGAACATTTTGTTTGTAAAGTTAAATCTGAAAGAGTCATTTGATAATAATTCAAGGTCAAGACCCAATTATTCAAAGGATTACTCCTTAAAGCAATTATCTTAAAAGAACTGGAAATAACTATTAGTCATTTCCACGTTTCTCATCAAGTATTATAACCAACGGCTCATCTATTTTGTTTTAAAATCTCATTAATATTATTGTACAAACTGAAACAGTTTATACAATAATATTAATGAGATCATGTATTAATAATTAAGTAATAAATAATTAAGTATTTTATATGTGTTTAAGCTGGTGGATGAACTAATTTGGAAACGATATCCTTGTGTTCGGAATTTGTAGCACATAGCAGCCAGGAAAAGGCTAAAAGATATCGGTAAGGGGAGGTGTCCATTTTCAATAAAACAAAGTTGGTAAATTTCCACACAATATATTATCAACCACAAAATACAACACCGACCAAGGTTTCGGCACGTAATGCCATTCTCAAGGTATTCGGCATTACGTGCCAAAACCTTGGTCGGTGTTGTATTTTGTGGTTGATAATATACTGTGTGGAAATTTACCAACTTTTTTTAATTTAAAATGGACATAAAGTATTTCCACAATGTTAAGCCTGATACGCTTTTTTATGAAAGGAGAGGTTTGTTTTAAGAGAGGCTGCACCGTTTACGTACAGATTGAATAAGGTAAAGCAGGTGTTCCGGATGGATACAGTAACCGGCCTGTCGTGCCACCAAAGATCAGATTATACTAATATCGAATATAGAGTAAAGGAGCACGTTATAACATATTGCTTCAGAAATTAATATTACCTCATAATCATTATCATTTAAGAACCACAGCCAGTTGTGATATAGAAGCGGTCTGATCATTAAGAAATATATATGGCTAACTTTCTCAAATACACTGTTTTTCATTTTCTTTACAGATAGATATTAGAGCCATCAATAATAAATAAACTTAATACTACCTATAAGCATGACATTTAAATGATTATCAATGGATTACTTTCTTCTGTTGTTGTCCTGTGTATGCAATTAATATTGATACTTGCCCACAAAAATAAAACATTGCAAAAGTTAAAATAAGGCTGCAATTGCCCGCTTACCACTGATATCGTTAATAGTCTCAATGACTGGTATTGAATAAATCCGATTTGGAGGAGGTGGCTATAAAACCATTTCATTATTCTATTATAACATTGAATTAGCGACCTTTTTCTCCATATCCGACAGCCAAAGGAGATTATGAGGTTTTACGACTAGTAGGGATGTCACTCCTCATGACTTCCTGCCAAGGTAAAGCCAGATGCATGCTAGGCAGTTTGCTAGGTCAATGACCTCAATTAAGGATCTAAAAGACGGATGACGTTCTCAATCGGCTACGTTCTTCATGTCAATGTGACTCGCGTTTTCCTTGCGAACGACTAAGACCGTTTTCCAGGACTAGGAAAGCAAATTACGAGAGCAAAATTGAACAAAGTGAATGGGAGCCCTAGGATCAAAGATAACACGATTCTAATGCCGAGTATTCTGATCAGTCTTTCATTAATATAATAATGGTTTATTAAGGGGAAATGCCTATAACAAAGAACAAGAGTCTCGGCATTTAGCCTTGGCATTACATGACGAAACGATTGAAAAAAAAGAAAAGCATACATACTTAGTTTGATTACATAAAAAAACTTAAGAAAATAAAAAAAATATAAATAATTACGCACAAAAGTATTAATTAGGCAAGTATAAACAGAAAAATACTTTCAATGATGTTTACAAATTTTCTTGGTAATTTTATCTTCATCAGTAGAGCCACTGATTTTATAAAAAAAGATTGTTTTGTGCTTTATACAACTCACCTTCTCGTTCCAACGGTTCCCACTATGCTACACATTTATAAATTGTCACAAATTTCCCTTCGCAAACCTGCAATGGAAATGTTCAACTGCATAAATAGAATAGTTTCCTGCGTTCCGACAATTTTAAATTTACGGGAAATATTGCCTAGAATAGCACGATTTAAAAAAAATCCATATGTTCTCCGATTAACGTGAGAGAACTTCAAAGGAAATATTATGAAATAGTGCATTGTCCTTTTCGTGATCCAAAAATAATAGCGGAATCCACTCGTTTGTTTCTGCGAGAGTGAAATCTTTCATCGTCGTCAACTGCCATCAGTTTGAAGATTGATATGCCGCAACTCTCCTTCTGTATTAGTTTCTCCACTAACCGCCTTTCTGCTTCATCATTCCTTAATTTCACATCCTCGTAATTTTCGTCGTCTATTTCTTCCTCTGTATTCCACGGAGATTATTCACATTCATCTCATTCTTTCATTATAGTTTTAAAGTTAGCCCAATTGCTTGTTGTCCTCGGCCATTTTTCAAGTCTCAGAATGTGTGCAGTAAATATATTGTAATTAGCAGAGTTATCATGAAACACCTTTTCTTTCTATATTTTCATCAAAGGCCTTAGTTCAGACCCCCACCTTACATTTATTATTAATTTTTCTTATCATTCTTTTGCACATTTTCATTGCCTTCATTTCCCCCCTTTTCCGCTAACTCACTGTACCACCTTTACTGCCACATTAGAGATTACTCATTCATACGTTTTAATTAAGTTGTTCCTCACTTACAAGCTCAAGTAGCTAGGTGTTTCAATGATTATTCGGATAAAATGCTTTCTCAACTGGTAGGTAATTCTCTTCTTCTATAAGTTATTCATTATTCTTGTAAGATGCCACATTATCATTGTGTACCATTATCTCTGCCATGCTATTTTGAGGAGGCTGCAATGTCTAAGGATGCCTACAGTTAATATGCCTCTTCCATTCCTGCGAGTGTTCTTTGAAAATATTATCTCCCTAGCCCATTGTAAGACTTCGTACGTGATTATCTACGCCCACAGTGTTGTATAAATTTCCGTTAATTTGGTTATTTCGAAGGGGAATTTGGAAGCCCGCGGGTAAAGGACAATGCCCGCTATGAAAAGACAACTGAGATATGGTAAGGCGTAATATCTAAGCGGTTATCAATGCTGTGGAAAAATAATATCACCAATACCTAAGTAAGTGAATCCATAAGCTCACAGATGGAAAGTGAAGAAGATGTATGTGAACGATGAAGAAAATTTCTCCCTTTCCCCCAGCTCTTTTGGTAAATACACCCCCAACTTTCTAACCATCACCGTACACACGTCTCGCCAAAACATAAAACATCCGGCTGAATACGAAAATAGGGGAGAATGAAAAATATAAATTACTAGCGGGAGGTACCCGTTGAAACTCAACGGGTGTGAAAAACATTGAACGCATTTTTTAAGAAAACCACTAAGCCTGAAGAATACTGTCAGCGTAGGCATTTGAGGAGTTCGTAACCTATATTGTATGTTATGCTCGTTGTAGTAGATACGCTGACCGTTTTCCAGGTGAACGGGGAGATTGGTGACTGTTAGTCCTCTTTCATGCATGGGAAACCTAAAAATGGGCCCAGAAGAATCATTACTACTTAAATAGCACCGATGTTGATAGATCGTCACCTCGTCCCTCCAGTTCTCTAGAGCCATCTTCTGAGTGAATAACAGCTTGATGGCTTCCCTTGTGTACATAAATATATTTGCATTCAATGACTCAGTTGAGTTGCGCAATTCAACATCGATATGTGCGTTGAGTATCTTAATCAGGATCGGAGAGCAATCTAGCGGTTAACAGCGTCAAAAGGAGCATTTGCAGCAGCAGCAATGATTATTTGATCTATGAATCCTCCATCACCCGGACTGCGCCTTCGGCATTAAGGGTGGCCATAACTGTTGGTTTCGGTTGCTAAATAAAAAATCTATGGTGATTCTAAGTGCACTTGCCGATTTTCATACACGGATGTCGTTCATTACGCAGAATCTTAGTTCTTCTTTCGGGTAAGAAGCATGTAGTGACGTCAGTTTAATTTCCACCATCTTACTACACATTGAAGTTTCAGAACATATGGGTCTATATTTGAACCAGATTTATAGCTGGTTACGCGTCCGTAGGTTAGGTTAGGATGAAATTTGTGCTGTTCTTAGCGTAACCCTAGAAACACCAGGGGAGATGATCATGACACCGCTGGTGGGCATGTCTTTGAGCATCCGAGTCTAACCATTGTCGTTTTTCTTGCAAGGGCTCATTTTCTCCCAAATAACACATTCCTCTTGCTCTAGAAGATTTATCCGAAAGTTTACTCCTTTTTCTATTAGCCATGTTGATGGATTTATTTTTAAGTCCGAGAAAGGGAAACACAACGGCGAGTGAGAGTCTTGAAAAGGCAACGCGATGATAGAGTGAATGAAAGTTAACTGCACTTTCACACTTTTAAACATATTTAAATATCTCGTAACGTTTATGATGTGGGAATTGGTCTAAAAAACTGTTCGCAATCGTAATAAAATTCAACGGGTGTGAAAAAAAATTGAACGTATTTTATAAGTAAACCACAAAGCCTGAAGAATATTGTCAGCGTAGTAATTTGAGGAGTTCGTAATCTAGTATCATATTCGTTGACGTTCCTTCGTTCGTTCGTATTATGTGGGAATTGGTCTAAAGAACAGTTCGCAGTTGAAATGAGAGGCAGATGGTTCCACTACGTGTAATACGTCTGAGTATTAAACGATAATAAGCAACGCCTTGTTTGTTGTAGCAGTAGGCACAATTACCATTACTATTTACTGCAAGTAAATATTCTTCCACGTTTAATTCTTTTATGTGTATCGTTTATTACATAAGTGTTCTCTCATATGCAGTGCTCCTATTAAAGCTACTTTGATAATAGAAATTTAAGAGTATACTCGTTGTAAATATGCATTTAATTAATCGATTACCCCCGAAGCAATTTATCATGGGGCCCTTGGGACTCTGAGCCCTTCTTATACAGGTTTTCTTTCTACGTGCTATCATGGGCCTGCAGAAAAATTTTAATGCTAGAGGCGTGAATGTCATTTGAAAATCTAATCTCTGATTGTCAAGGAAATATGCTATTGTTGATTTCAGAGAAAAAAGTGAGATTTTCACTTTTAAACATGTTTTTCAGACAATTAAGAAGTGTAAAACAAAATCGATTGAAATAATTATAAACTCTATTTATTCAACCATACAATTACAAAATTCCCAGCCTTCTATCTTTAGTGAAAATAATTTAAAAAGCAATAAATGAAACCATTGCACCGAACCCAATGCTTAGTATCACCAGAGGGGGCCTTTGGGGGACCTGAGGGCTTTTTAATGTAGCCTATGTTACACCCAGATAGATTTTCACACTACATGCCAAATTTCAGCTCAATCGGTTCAGTGGTTTTTGCGTGATTGAGAAACAGACAGATAGAGAGACAGACACCATCACATTTTTATATATTAGTATGATAATGTATGGAAAACAAAGAGGAAGGAGAAGATTAGGGAGCAAAAAATCATCGATGTACATTGGACCGCGACGATCGGGAAGATATGTTGAGGTATATGTTGAGATATGTTGAGGTTTCCAATTAGATTTCCCAATTAGAAAAAGATTACGTTTACTCATCATGCATTTTGTAGTGAGAATGACTCAGCTTTCTGTCAATCACGGAATGAATACCATTATGTTATTCAAAGAATGAAGGTTGCCCATAACGCTCCCCTGTGAAACTACCGATACGATTCCAGATTCGTTGTGGGTGACACCATCGAAAACAATCCTTCGTGCATTATCACTCAACACCAATCGCAGCCAAACATCTTAATGTTATAGTATAACCCATAAGAGTTTAATTTCATTATAAATCTACTATAAAATACGAAAAAACATCTTTTCACATCGAGAAACTTATTGAAAGATCTTAGATTATTCCTGCGAATATTTAGAATGAGGAGTTCTCGTGTTCCCAGAAAGTGATTGTGTTGATTGCCACCGACGATTGTATTGCGTAGTCTTTTATCGTCTTCAGAAGTAATAGTACTGAAGAGGATGGTAGGCTACGGGGTAGAAACATTGGTGCCGCTCAACACCAACCTCTGGTGGGAAACTCGAAAACTCTTCACCATAAGTAACTTCTTCTCCACACCCACATCTCAAAAGCTATACCAACTTTAATATGTTACTGAGATATGTTGTCAAAATACCGGAAACATACCGGATAATCTAAACTTACAAAGTAAATAATCTCGGGTGTAACTTTGTGGAAATACTTCAGAACTAACGATGAACTGAAACAGTAATTTGTTAACTAGCAAATATATTATTCGCAACTATGTTTTTGCATTGTAATATCATGAGGTTGAGCTAACCTAATGATGATGCAATAAAATAAAATGATTGTCGAGATTAATAAAACAATTAAGAGGATATACCTGTGATTAAAATTTGTTCCGAGCTGGCCACTGAATTAACGGACGTGTTACAAATTGTGAACCATCGCAACGGTGACTAATTTTCAAAGAGACTGCTCTTGATCCAGCAATTAGAATACATCGATGGTAAAAATACGCGATTGACATAATTTTGGTCATGTCCATGGTAACTCACGTCACACATTCATTCATAAAGTTATAAATCCTTGTATCGCACCAGATTTAAAAACAAAACGTCAATTTTAGCATGAAGCTATGCAACATATGTAAAATTCAAATAAAACACCATTTTACCATAGTTTTAATTTCATTAAGTCAAATCTCAGGTAACTCACGTAACATTTAAAGGACACCATACTTCACCTCATCCAGCACCTATTCAATTTTCTGGTCTCCTAGTAACAGAATAAATGCAACTTCTGTTAATGCAATTAACATAATGTAAAGAGCTTAATAGATTATTTTCTGTTGAAGCCTTGAAAAATAAATAGTACCACACCATTTAAAATAAGAGTACCCCACAATTTAACTAATAAACCAACATAGAACCTTCCAATTAATATTATCGTGGTTCCCATCGTGTTAAGCATTACTACCAATACTCTTCCAGGGTTTTTCCTCTCAAAAAAATAGGAAGCTCTTGAGTTTCATTTTTTTTTTTCAATGTATTAGTTTCGCCCTGATTTTCATCGACAAGCCCTCCTCGGAAAGGATCGGGAGTTGCTTTGTGATTGCGTGGGTGCTTGTTTGGGGAGGTGCGGGATTTCTCCGCGAGGCGCAGGTCCCAAAATGAGACCGGATAGCCATCGCAGCGATGTGGGTGGCGAGGGGGGGAGGGGGGAGGCGGGGGAGAGAGGTCATTAAGATTAGGAGGCGCCGCGCCGGGGTGATTCGGCACAACAGGCCGCACACCCTCTCTCCCTCCACACCCCCCCGCGGGCCCAAGGGCGCCGTGAGCGGGAGATGGGGTGTGGGCAGCCGACCTTAGGTACCCCGCACGGGGGCGTGGGACTGGTCTCTCACGGCACAGGGGTGGACTCCTCGGTGAAGGCCAGCTCACGATCGCCACCACGACTAGTCATGGCGCTAATAGAACACAACACTTTTCAACTGTTTAGCAACCGAAACAGTTCCGTGACACCCTGTTGCGGACGACAGCACATCAAACAGCAGGCGATCGATTGGCGCTATTAGAATAGTTATGTAGTAGGCTGGTAGTTCTGTATTTTATGTAATAAAAAATCTTTCACTTAAAAATGTAACAATTTCATTTGGATTCATGAAAGGTACTTCACAGCTCTAATTCTATATTCAACGATGGGCGGACATGTATCGGATTAATAAACCAGCAACCGCCTACAACAGATTCAAATCCAACCAATGGTAGCCTATAGCACAGCGCAGCACAGAGCGCAACGGCACGGCTGCAGCACGATCACGAAACTTAACTGTTGTTTGCAACAGCTATTTGAAACAGTTGCCTGAAAGAAACAGTTGCGGCTGCAGCCGTTTTGCTCCGACAACACTTCATTCCACCACTACTCGCAACGCGGGCCAGGGGCCTAATTCTCGTTCTTTTAGCGGGACAAGTTATTACGCGTTCCCCGTAACCGAGATTGCGTTCGTCTCCCATTCTCGTTTTTTGCATTCACGTTCGTGATAAGGTTCGGGCAACTTCGAATCTGAAACCATGGAAGTGACGTCAGCACCACTAACGTCATCGATTTCAGCCAATACGAGAGGAGTGGAATTTCGAGTGGCAGCTGTTAGCAGACGAAAAGGCAAGAATAAGCCATGAATAAGCAAATAAACATTTCCAATCGCTTAAATGTCATAAGTTCGCTTGTAATACTTTTATTATCAATACAATTGTAACTTAATCGTATTCGATTATTCACCTACGGCGATTCGGTTCACTTATTCGTTTAGACAATACGATAGCATTAAATATAGTGCTCACTGGGTACCCTTAGAAAAAAATACTATAGAACTATTATATACTTAATAACTATAGCATATAGCTATTTGGAACAATAGTGTTTATATATATAATCACTGCGGTCCTATAGGCATGAAATATAATGACTATTGGGCTGTATGTAATCGTATTGATAATTAAAAAAATTGACTAAATACATTTTTCATTGAAGTAACTATGATAAGAACACCATTTAAAAACAAAAACGAATAAACCTGGGAAAGAAAACAATGTACCATAGGAGAGAATCGATCTCAAAACCTTGGCAATGATAGCCAACCGCCTAAGCTACTAAGCTAAAACGGCTCCTTGAAGGCCCCAGCCCCAGATCACTACTAGCCACTGCGTTCAAGGCGGCTAAGGTAGGATTTTTCTCCATCCAAAGGATTTCTTTTCTCAACCTCTATATATTAATAATATTCTCTTCTCAGGAACTGATAAGTTGTAATGAACCGCATACTCAAACTTCGTGAACTATAATATGTAAACATTGTTGAATACTGTATAGCATATATTCATGATTTAGCCCTTAAGAAGCATAATAAATAAGCAACACGTCAGCAGAAAAGAGTACATAATACTATAAATCATTAATGATTAGACCTATATCTCTAGAGAAGATAATATTATATATTTTTCTCAACTTATAATTGGGACTTAATTCCAATTTTATTTTCAAATTTAGGCAGTTCTAAGAAGCATAAAGTTAGTATAATAATATTATTTACGGCAAAAGGTTTTTCGTTATAGAAAATCTCTCTGTAATTAACTGTACATAACCGGATTAGGTTTTACCATGACTTTTTCGGTTCATGCCTTCACAATCGTAGGTTTTTTTACAACTTTATAAAAAGTATAACGATTAATAATAGATTTATTTTTAAAAGTATTTTCAGAAAACGAATACGTATGCTTATGAACTACACATATTTATATGTATGCCCGAACCTGCGCAACATAACTTCCTTATTTTTTTTAAATAATGCATTTAAGGAGCGCAGTGTACAGTCGTGGTATTTCCCATGAGAAACGGCTTCTATTTCTTGGAAATTACCTCGACCAGTAGTGCAAAAGGTGTCTAACTTTTTGATGTCATTAGAAAGACGAGAGCTTTTTCTTGAAAATAAAGCCTAATTCCTTGTAGTTTATGGTAATATCTATTTGGAAGAATATAGTGATATATCGCTCAAAATGCCTTAGCACCACCACTGCCAATGCTCAGCTATATCGGTAGTGCAAGTTTTGGTTTTCTCTTGAACCGTACTCATGCGGCTGGCGTTGGAGTCAACGTTTAGGCCAATAGTAAACCGGCCTCGGACCGACGGGAGTGGAAAGGGCTCAGAAGAGAAACGCTTCATCATTGCATCGAGGCACGGAAAGGTCTTGCGTGCCGCCCGGGTTGGGGGAGTGAAATGGGGGGTGGGGAGGGAGGTTGAGAGACCCTGATGCGATCGCCTCCCCCTCCCATGCTTCCATTCTTCAGCATTTTTCACCTCCCCCTGGTGGAGAAGAGTAGTTGGGAATCCAAGCGATAAGTCTTCGGCGTAAACTAACACTTTTGTGACCGCCGATTATCACTGTGGAATGAATAAAACATTTTCCTTCACACTTCGGAAGCTTTTAACTTTGGAATTCCTTCGGAGAGAAACTTGAACATTGAGAATTTTTAGAAAGTGATCGTAACTTCGAGAATGCCTGCTTGGGGAGCTATAGATATATTTTAAGTATAACGCAGAAAACTTTTATTACCTAAAGTTACATTATTTCCGAAATAATTAAAATATTTTAGCCATACAGGAATGCGTAAAATCTACATTATAAGCGTTCAATTAAAAACGTGTCTCGCAAAAATATTCAAAATACAAAATACTTACAGGAATCTTTTACGTTCTTCATTTACCTAACCGATTTTCATGCATCAATGAACAAATAGTAACTCTAACTTATAAAAACTTAAAATCCTCTCGACATGCATAAATAAGAAGACTTCTCATTCAAGTCCTCAAAAGACTTTATTTATCATATGTTGAAGGCATATTTTTATCAATTTACGTACTATGTAATAAATTATAGATTATATTCTAAACTAATAACGGCTGATGAGGAAATGAGCTTGGCACCTATTTGCAACGTCATTTCATTATAAAAAGGATTCAACCAAGGTTTCCACATGTGACTGCAAATTTCAAGGTCATGGATCTAAGTGTGGAAACCTTTGTTAAGTCCTTTTTAGCTTGAAGCTGTGTGGAAAGGACTAAGTTTTACACCTTCCTTATGGAGAGCGTCCACAAAATGAAGCCTTTTTCAATGCAATATATCAAAAATGGTTGTCTCAAAATCAGAAGCCATAATTTTCAAACATATCTTAAGTACCTACCTAGCCACATGAAACAAACCATCATAAAGCTGAATATTGCCATAAAGTTGACAAACAAATCATTTCCCACTCTTTTGTTTTTAGATATAAATTTCCTCCAAAAAGAAACAGGAAAATTAAGGGTTTTTCCAAAAGAGATAAAAATGTAGGAATTACTAACCTCGAGAGATGTGGTTTATGCTAGGAACTTCCAAATAATAAAATAAGAAAGATTTTCATTCCATAATGCACGATAATTTCTCTGATGAGTCAAGCAGTAGCTCATGAAAGACACGAAAAAAATTATAGATATAAAAATTACTTTGTAATATTCCGCGATGTATATTCTCCCTCAACCAGTATCTAAGTAATTGTTTATTACCAAAATCTGAAAGATATTTTTAACCAGTTTGTTATGGCAGAATGGGTTGGAACAAGTTGTACGATAAAATATGGTAAGCAATGTTACAAAATGCTTTTAACTTCCAATATGTTGAAATTCCATATAGCTCGCAAAAAAATGTTTACGAAATCGGTTTTTTTGATAGGCTCAGTTGATAGTTATGTTTTCCATTATTCTTTTGTATTGAGGTGTTTTTTTATGCGCGATCTGTTTTATTACAGCATTCTATTTGGCAGAAAGAAAGTGGCCCTGCCATGACAAATAAAACTCCTCATAAAGTATTAGAACTAACTATACGGCAGTTTGCAAGGACATTTGACATGACACACTGTAAACTATATCAACTGACCTTTTCCCAAGAACAGGAAAAAATTATACACGAATTAATAGGTACTTGTGTAGAAAACGATAAATCCTTAAGCTCGTCCTCATCCCATGTAGATGAGCGAGACTAAAGCAACTATACGGTTACTTACGAAATAATGGTAAAAAGAAGTAAAACAAAAACTAGAAAGACTGCGAGGATCCTTCCTAAATCGCATGACCCATACGCTATGGCTCACAGCTCAGAGTGAGAGGAGCAGATAGTGAGGGAAAGAGGGCAACAAAGTAGTTTAATGTGACATAAGGAAAAAATCATTAGGCAAGTGAAGCCATGGGTAACATCAAGTTTATTTAGGAAATTATATCAGGGCGCCTTAAGATGCTATGATACGTTTAAATAAGTAAGTGGGCTGTATCAGGTCTACTTTTATTATTTACCACTATTACGAACCGTACAGAAGTAATATTTTTAGTTAGCTATACCATATAAAACGAGCTCAAGCACTGAATCAATTCTACACGATATAATAATTAGTTTATTAAGTTACATTGATAAGTGGATAAGTATGTTTTCATAAATTTAAAATATTTCTCCTCAAAGTAACTTCCAATACGACTGGCAGCAATTTTAATTACCCTAATGATTGGGTTTTACTGGGAGAGAAGAATCCTGGCGTGCGTGAACATAATCCCCGCAGAGTCTGGAGGCTGAATCTCCGTTACGTGTGCCAGTGGCAGGTTCCCACGGCGTTTTGGTATCGATAAAATCGTAAAGGGAGAAGAATATTGTAACAGGAGAGAAAATGGACGAAAAGGGAGATGTTTTGGCATGTTAGCATTTCGATTTGTCAGTGCCAAGACTTTGAATGGCGCGTAGTAAAAACTAATTCTTGAGCCATTTTCTGTTTGACAGGCTCTTACTCATATCACGTCACCATGGTCTACTCTGCATGGCGTACCTATCTCCTGCATTGTGATTATACCTTTGATCCAAGGATTATATTCTCGATAAGAAAAGTCAATTCGCATGATAAATATATTGTTACGTGCGTGGGTGCAAAAATAACTCTTCTTATTTCCGAAACAGTTTAAACACATTTATTTCCCTAAAAATGTATACACAGTAACATTAAAGCCGTTCCCAAACACACCATTTCCCGAATCCGCCTTGTTGATTTTCCCGTCTCCCGTCAATAGCCACGGTTTTCAAGGCTCTGGATGATTCCTCCGCTACAATATCTTTGATAATTTAAACTATTTCCTGGAAAAGTTTCCTGGTTAATGTAATTGGTACTCCTCGCTGGAGAAGTCAAAATGATATAATGGTTTTAAAATCAAATATGAAAATTATAGTAAAACGCTGATCTTGCACAAATATAAGGATTTAATCTAAAGCGTTCATGTATTTAGATTTACTTTCAAAATTATTAAGAAATACTGCGCCAAAACTTTATTGAATCAATTATTGAATGGCAAGTTTCTCCTTTCCGATGCATATGCTCCTCTTAATTCTAACAGCGGAGTGAAGAGTAATCCATGAGAATCCAAGGTGGATGTTCTTAGGAAATCTACCATAAAAAAGGGAGGGAATAAGGAATTGTAAGAGGGAACGGACCAAAGTGAACTGTACGAGTACGTTATCGAAGTGTGTTAATGCCTCGATATAGTCACTAATTGAGCGTGGGAAGAAGGAAGTTTTCTTTATTTTCTTTATCTCCATTATTTTTTCTCTTCTATCTGCCATAGAGATATACTGCGAGCTTAAAATAGCATCCACCGTGTAAACCTTCAAACTCTCGTGATTTTATTAAGTGGCACTAGCCTCCGAGTCTGTATAGGTTACGAAACTTCCTGCCTTCCATCAGACGTGTTAAACTCTCTGTTTAACCGTAATAGTTTTTACGGAAGCGCCCGGCTTTCCTTTGTATTTTTTTATATCGCGTATTGAGTCTTCCAGTGCAGGGTCCCAAATACTCATAGCGTCCTCGACATATGGCCTGGCCCTGGTTAATCTAGCGATTTTGGTCACAGAATTTCAAAGAAATGCACAATATAATCAATGGATATCAATCCGAAAATTGGTTTGCAGCAGCTCTCCATTCCACTCTCCTCTCAGCCAACTGCTTCATTCCGACATAATCCATCACTTTGACGTCCTTCATAATATGCCTGATGTATTCCATTCTTGGCCTTCCTCTGTTACTCTTCCCATTCATTCCTACATTAAACATTGTCTTTGATAGGCAGTTGTGTCGCAAAATGTGTCCAAGTTTCTCTCTCCTTCTTCGCAGTTTTCACTACACTTCTATTTATCTCCAACTCTTCGTAGTAATTATTCGTTTGAGATTCTCTCCACCCATTAAATCTTCTCTTCGGTAACACAACATCTCCATTGTTTCCAATCTCTTTTGCTCCTAATCTGTTGTCCTAGCTTCAATGCCATATAATAACATGCTCCAAATATATGCTTTAATAAATTGCTTTATTAATTCGTCGCTTGCGTTATCAGCTGTCAGCAGACTCCTCTTGTAGTAGCATTCCTTCTTTGCTTGGGCCATTTTGCTGACACTAACGTTCTTGCTTTTTCATTGCTGGTAACCCGGCTTCGCAGATAGATATTAAAATTCTTCCACTTTCGCAAGTTTTTGCTTTTAAAGTTTGAAAGTGATTCTGTCGTCTCGATTTCTTCCACAAAACATAACTTGGATTTTCTCAACCTTGAACTTCAAGTTTTTATTCTTTATAGTTTGGTCCATACAGATCAGCACTATCGTCCTATCTTTGGCTTTAGGTTTATCATAACGATTTTACGAGAATCGTGGACTTCCCTAAATTGTTTTCAATGGGGATTGAGTAAGTGTGGTGGATAAAGTACTGACTTTCCATCCCGAGGGCCTGGGTTCAAAATCCAGCCACGGTGAATATTTTTCAGCGGAACCCTGTGGTGTCCACTCAAATGCTCTCTGAATAGCATTTCAAGCGCAATATTCATCCATCGAATGGGACGTAAAATTATCGCATCTGGTTAAGAGCGGGCCAATGCCGACGTCGGGTTTCCCTCCATTCCCAAGATTATCCTTTCCTAACCAATCATCTTACCTAATCTCAGGGGCGCGAATGCCCTCCACTGTCTGCTGTTAATCCCAAATAACCAACCAACTAATATGAAATCAAGCAGCACATTTCATTTAAGGTCTAATAAATAGTATTTCTTCTTCACCTTTTCACCACTCTACATTATGAATTTAACGAATTCTACTTTTTCCCATGAATCACTGCGTGTGCTGTGGTGCTCCTCTTAGTAAATTCTGATGTGACTACCAAGCACTTAATGCGGTCTCGAGCGCTCTTTATGACACCCTATATAGTTCGTCTCTTCTATTCAAGTAATATTTATTTCTTATGAGATTTTCTAGAAGTAAGAACACGAGGCTGAATATAAGAGTGGGAGGGTACAATGTAGAGCAGGTCGAGTAGTTTACGTATCTGAATAGTATTTTGGAGGAGAATAGGTTTAGTGGTAGGGACACCAGATGCAGTATTGCCCTCGCTAAAGAAGCATTTTCAAAGAGAAGGGAATTGATGATGTGGGTCTGAGAAGAGATGTAAAGAAAAGGCTGGTGAAGGGAGGAAGTGCGTAGACTTGAGGTGTTGGAGACGTGGGTTTGGAGAAGGAGGGACAGGATGAGCTGGGTGGCGAGGAAGAGGAACGAGGAGGTATTGGATATGGTTGGAGAGGAGAGAAAGCTGGTGGCAGAGGTTCGGAGAAGGCAGAAGAGATGGATGGGGGAGGTTTTGAGAGGAGAGGGCATGTCGAAGAGGGTGATAGAGGGGAGAACACTGAGGAAGCGTGGAAGAGGAAAAAAGAGGAATCTAATGACAGGACATCCTTAGGAGGGAAAGCGAGACAATGTTTCAGAAACTGGAATGCAGGATGGGGTCTATCCAAGAACCTACCAATCAGCTGGTAGAAGACTTGAATGAAATGATTCCTGTTAACCCAAATATTCCATTTTAGTACCAATCACGGATGCTACACTGATGTTAAAGAATTTGCACTCTGTATCCTTTTTTTACCTCCCAGAAAATTAAACAATAATCTGTACTTTCTTAAGCGTACTATATGTTTATCACTTCGTAAAATTTATGCGCATGGAAAAATAGGAAGAGGTGTCTAACAATTGTATCAGGTTCTCCAGATGCATGATTGGGAATCTGTCTATTAATTAAGATGCGAAATGAAATCATGTTTTTTGTTAGCTATCTTCTCGTCTTCTTCTCACTGTTTCCGTTTATTAATTTAGAGTGAGGGCCATTATCAGACTACCATGCATTAAAATCTTAACGGCGTCGAATATTTTATGATTTTTTTTCGAAGAAACTACCTGCACTACCTCGGTCCCAAGGGTTCATTTTATGTAAAGAAGCTGCTGAATAATACTCCTACGATTTGTTGCCTTGTCACGCATATGTATTTTAAGAATGTGGATCTTAAAACTCAGCATTTTCCAGTTTTTAACTTGGTTGATGCTCATAAAATATGCCCAACCATAGGTCAGAACACTTCTAACATCAGCTATCGAACGCAAACGGTCAAATGTAGAATACCACCTCTTTATTAGTCTTCGATCCGAAGACAGGGATACTGAGCCGAATCTTGGCCAATTTTTAGAAGAGTGGTTAATGCTACAAGTTTTCAACGCTGGAAGGTACCCTGATACTGTGTATCCGGCTGACAACTTAACGCGGCTTGCTCTTTCCCCCTTGCTCTTTCCTCGCAGGGGCCATGACAGAGAGATCGGGAGCAGAGTTGAGAGACTAATGGGGACCAGCGTGGTGAAGTTCACCGACCGCAAGTACATGATGCAACTCCAGGAGAGGATCCTCGAGTCACACTACGAGTCCACGGAGAAGCGCATGAACAACCGAATGGTAAGAGGATGATGGCAGGCGCTCTTCGGCTTATGTTTCCCATTGTATGCCAACGGGCGTATACGATTTTCAAGGGGCATCTGAAAATCTGAGATGTCTTGACTGAGTGGGAAGCATCTTAATTGATATTATTAACTTATGATGCCCAATACGGATTAGTCTTAAGGAAATATTTAATATAATAATAAACTCCGTTGTCTCGGGCGTGACTTCGTGGAATTTGCCTAATACTGTTAATGGAAAGTATAACTTAGTTTTTCCACATAGATTTATTGAAACCTATGTCATCTTGTTTCAATAAATCTATGTGGAAATATTAAGTTACACTTTTCATTTACATAATAATAAATATATAATAAGACCTAACACACCATGCCACACGCCCATGTGGCGGCTCACAGGGTAGTATTTTTTAACTTAGTTTTTTAGTAACTTAATAACTTAGTTTTTCTTAGCTTTGTTTAACTTAGCTTAGTAGATGTAGATAGATGCAGATGTATAATAATGCCCACCATCACGTTTTCAAGCGTAATTCTTTTTCTGCGATTAAATAGCCATTTAAGAACATTTAAACTGTAACAATAAATCAGATAAGCAGTCATTTGATTGGTGAGCTTACAATAGAATTGAGCTTACCGATGAATCTTACTTTTTTTACTTATTTATTTTATTCTACTTTTTTCTTTTTTTCACTGAAATTTTCCTTTTTATGTTCTTATTGGAAATTCTTTATCCTGCACAGCAAAAACGATGAAAATATAAAAAATTAATTCTCCTCTATATGCTTCATACTCCACGACCAGGGTTTCTCTAGGACTCCTTGACGATGTTGATAACAGTCAACTTCCTTGTGACCTCGGCCGCGGGGACGAAAGCATGGAAAATTTTCGATCACATAAAGGCCAAATACGTATTCAGTTAAGAAAGTTGTCTCCATAGCATTTGCGTGGCGCGTGACAACAGATGCGGAAAAGCCGATACAATAAAAAAAAGGCTCCGTTTAAACGATTATATTTTTGGCTAAAACGATTTTTTATGCAACTGAGTAAGGGTGTGCGAAAGAGGAAAAAAAGCTCTTTCTTTGATGCACACCTCATTAATTCGTGGCAGAAAAACGAAAGACAGCAATGTGGCATCAAATGTAAGTTTCACTACCGCAATTCCTATACGCTGAGAGTGATTTTTTTAAATACTACGCGAGGACTCTATCATGCAGAAATTAAAAATCTTACCTTGTCTTACACCACAACAAACTCCTTTCTCTGGTCCCTTTAAGCCATCCGTTGCACGCGCGCCCCTATTAAAAAATATAAAAAAACAGCTGATATTTCATTCTTATGATCCTTTCTCTGCATTCTTCACCATGAAGGATTTCCACTATTAATAAGCTATGCCTGATAACATTTATTACATACTTATAAATGGGTGAAATACTACCACTCAATTTAGGCAATATATAGATACATAAGTAGATGAAGGAAACCGTTACTAAATAGTAGCCCTATGTTAACTAACTAGCAGTGTAGCCAAACTGAGCGAGTACGCGACATAGTAGCACGCTTTTTTTACGAAAAAGTGGCGAATGAAGCTCATTTGGCGGGAATCGAAAGAATGATTACCTTTTTCTAAATTAAATGCAATACAATTAATGTAAATTTTAATGTTATCCTTAAGAGTGTTGGCCAAAACTGTTGAAAATCGGATAATATCAAATGCATTGATACATTCCACCGCTAATACCGGCATTCCTTGAACATCACATAGAATACCGCAGTTAAAATGTGACATGCTGAATAAATAGCAAGAATAGCAGGCTTTAGAGTGATGTAGAGCGTTTTCCCCCAGTTTTGTAGCCAGTTATGTTTTCGGTAGTCTGGCCACACTGCTTACAGTTCATATTCTCGCCGGAGAAAATTTGCGGAATTGAATAAACTTTTACGATAATGTTAAAACAACAAGTTAAATCTAAAAGCATAGTAGGTCATAGATGCACCGTTCTAGCGAATGTATTCGCCAATCAATGCTGCTAGCGACTGAGCGCATCGGACGTAATGAGACGGACAATTATTAATATTAGTTATACTAAGGCACTCATTCGCGCGTGAATATTTATCGGTTACTAACAAGTCATTATTCCCACAGCATAGGAAGTAATTTATTGTGTGCCGATTTCTACGAGTGTTTTCAAGGCCAAGGTGACTGGGTGCGCGGGAGAGTAGTAGGGTGAAAAATCGTTCATTTCCTCCCTCCCTCACTTGAAAGCGTTGGCACTGAAGTTGCCGCATTCGCTCTCTGCCACTCGCTGAGTGGTTCTTTTCTAATCCCAGTCGTAAAAACCCAATTGCAGAAAACCTATTGCTCCTACGCAAAAACATTTCTAAGGAGTATTCGTCTTAGGGTTAAAGTCACGCTCCATTCAATGGTATAGGTATGGAAATATGTGTTTCAATGGTCCGAGTCCATGTTTTCTATTTGTTAACCAACAGTAGTTTAGGATTGCTAGAGTGGTATATTTCTATTACACCAGATAGCAAAGTCCCAAGTTCGAATACTTGGCTTTACATGTCAGCAGTTCTCGAGAGCACGGAGTACAAAAGAATTTACGGGAGAAATATGAAAAACTTCAATCGCTTTTTCCTCTAACAACTACTTCGGCGGACTTTGCCCCCTTAACACTGAGACTCCCGTAGTTAGTTGTTTCTATAATACCCTGACCATTATTCATCATTGACTTCGACCTGATCAGCTCTATGCCTGAATCCGGGTGTACACTTATTCATAAGGTATATTCTGCAAATAATTAACTTAACACCTTTTTTTCCAATTCCCACTCAGAATGAGGAGATCGAGAGAGAGAAGCGACTCATCTTGGAGAACAAGATGCCCGTCAACGACGACTCCGGGCTCACCAACCATCCGGTGTTCGTCGTCAGGAGCCGCATGGCCACCAACCCTCGGGTCACCACACTTAACGTAAGACCCGTTACCTACCGGACCATCCTTCTCAAATACACCTAACTAGTGTGCTGTTCAACCTCTGTCAAGTACTTAGAGATCTATTCATAGACGCACACATACAAAGAAGCGATACACTAATGATTAACATACCTAGATCATAGTTTAATTGAACGTAGTCCAATGAAAAGGTATTTTCCGGAATTTCGTAAAGGAAGCTGTTGGTGACTTATTCATAAATCAATCGTTAGCTGTCATGAATGTAAAAGATTTATTTTCATGATTGCAACTCTTTACTCCTCTCCCCTGTCAGATAACAGTTGCATTTCTTTCTTTTCTGACTTGTCTGATATATTCCATCCTTGGTCTTCCTTGGTAATTCTTCCCACTCATTTCTCTTTCTACTACCATTTTCAAGAGGCTGTATCTTTGCAAAATTTGCCAAATAAACTAGATTTTCTTCACTGATAAGGTAACTTCACTTTTCCCTCTATGTTTTTGGGGGGTAATTTAATTCGACACTAATGAAGGAATTTGTATACGGATGATTGAAGTACACCAATTTTGGGGACTGGTCGCAATGGAAGAGGAGATACGTTCTGCAACCAGGTGCTTGTCGGCTGACGATTGTTTTTTAAATGCTACATCACAATATGTCACTAAGTTGACCATATAATAGCGGTGGTGTGGGTTTATAGCTGTAAACGGATGGCTTTTGCTGCGGATCTGCAGATCAGACGGGGAGAACTGATGCTTTGATTAATTCACTACTCTCGAATAGAAGGGGAGGTCATCAAAAAATTCACTAACATTCGCCATGAAGGGTAGCTCAATAAACAGTTAGTGATTCTACTTTTTAAAAATGGATATGTTTTAAATCCACAAGTGGTTTGCAAAGTTGACTCTTTTCTTCTCAGTCTTCGTTAAACATCTTTTCTTTCCCACACTTTTTATTGGGGATTCACTCCGTCTATTTGATCTTCATTTATTCTTCAATAAAATTGCATCTTAATGATTAAAATTTCAAGGATGAACATGCCTAGGTAAGGGAGTGAATTATGCCTATAGATAATGGTGAATTTTTTACATAAATATTTAACAAAATTATCGGTTTTATTATTGGCTTCTTTTATAAAATAATGCTTGATCACAATAAAATCTTTCCACCAAAATCTTCTGGCCTTACAAAACGTTGCGAGGAATTGAGCTAGTTCTAATTTCATTTTATTATCTAAATTATAACAAAAATCAATCCTTTGCCCCGGAAAACATTGCAAAATCACTCGAAAAATACTTATTTTTATAAAACTGCTCTTGCCCGTGGTAAAAACATTGCCATGAAATATGGTTTGCCAATAAATCTTTTACGGAATTGAGCTAATTTCACTTCCATAAAAATGTTTGGTACAACAGCCAATGAGGGGCGCTCTCACAACATTGGTTTCCTCTGGTGGATGAAAACTGAAATGGAAACGAGCACGGCAACGAAATAAATAAACAAATACAGCAAGTAGCCCAAGGAGCGTGGAGGTATCTATGGATCAAGAACGGCAGGTAGGTCAAGAAATATTCAGCACAGCGCGCATTGTAACATTTATGATGCAGAGGAAAAACTTGAAATTTCCGCACAAACTGCCATTGATGACAGAGCCACAGCCTTTTCGATTTTATGAATAGTTTCATCATGGTCGACTGATTGCGTTATTGTGTTCAATCCGAGGAAATTCAGGGAAAATATTTCATAAAAATGCTAAAAATAATTTACTGAAAACAAGAGGGATGTGAATCACTGAGCAGCCTACGTCCATAGTTAATTCTCAAAGGTTGTACCGGATGCTATAAGTCTTATATAGTATAAGGGAGCTATTAAGCAAATACATATTGATGCACGCACATAGAATCTCACATGTAAACTTAAAAAGGCGGATTAGGTTGCATTTTTCACATCCCATAAATCACATTTCATTAAATATTTTGCATAGCTATTCAAACACGCGTCAACCGACTTTCATCTACATCTACATACTACCCCGCAAGCCGCCTCAATAGGCGTGTGGCGGGGGGTGTTAGGACACCAGCCGTTTACATATAAAAAGGAAACGCTCTATGAAATTACGCCTTGAATTTATTAAAGTCCCTTATTGTTCGGGGGAAAAACGAATTCCCATACCTATCCGTTCGGCAAAATATCTCTCTTAATTTATCGTTTCTGTCGGACCTGGACTTTGAAGACAAAAATGATGGTATCCAATGTATGATCAAATTTAAAAGTTAAAAAGGGATACCCTGGATGTAATCACAGACTAAATTGTGACAAATGTACAGTTCATAGTAAATTGTAAATATTTTATTGATATTTATCGAGTTTGAAGGTTGATCTCAGAGCAAAAATGAGTTCATCACAAGGTTCTAATTTAAATTTAGCCGTTCATACCCTAGCCTTTGGTGCCTTGCTAACTTATTTAACTAGTAGTTATAGGTATTTTTAGCTTTTTTCTTTATGTTAGCAGTTGAATTCCTGGTACTATCAATTACCATTATCATAATTTGACGATTTTAAGAGACAAATAGAGGTTTTGAGGACCCTACGCATAATTTATCCGCTAATTGACTTGATTACAGGGTTTTGATAAATTATTATCACGCGAGTGCAGCATAATACGGAGGATATCATTTAATCCCTCAGTAGAATTGCTAGAAGCTACAAAATGGGAGAGATTCACCGCTGTGCTGATAGACACACAGATTCCTTACTCTCACGCACTAATGACGTCGTCAGCTCCGTTAATATACAATTCATTTAGAACGTAGATTTTCTCAGCGATGTGACGTTCCTCCTTTTGGAGGGGCTTCCTGTTTCTGCTGCGTCTTCATTTCTTTAGGTCAACGTTTAGCTGTCATTGTGGGCACCATCATCAGGAATTTTCAAACAAATTCGGGAGGAATTTAATACTTATCCCTCTGGCTCAGACACCTACGTCACGGCTAGAGGCACGACTGAAGTATAGTGGAGCATGTTCTCGTGCATGTCACACTATTCTTAAAGGATTGAATTTTAGCGAAGTACGAAGCGGTAACGCCGTTAACGGACCCAAATCAAGAACAAATGACGGGTAGGACCTTGAGGTTGGAGTATAACCCGCCGAAACGTGTGTACGGGAAAAATATTAAATTCCTCCGAAACTTTAATACAAGTAATGGCTCCTGATAAGGCTAACCGCAACAGTGGATACACCTCGGCCGAAAGAAATAAAGACAGCAGAAATTGGAAGTCCCTACGAAAGGAGGAAAAACCTAAACAGTTCACTTTTTGTCCCTTCCAACTTTCAAATCCTTTTCCCTGTTTCCTCCCTTTATCATGGCCGGTGCCTTTACACCCCATGCCAGACGTCCCATGCAGCGGCTGTCGAAGTAAAAAGTAGTTTTGCCTTTGTCACAGCTTAAGTCGAAACGACCTAGTAGGTCATTAATGACTTTGAGATATCAACAGGTGAGAGTAATCTCATAGCCCACCAGTGGAAATGAATCAGCTGTATTCAATACTTTGGCATTTTTGGAAATTCGTAATTACTGTACTGTTATTGCACCATGTGGTCTCTGCAGGGCGTAATAATTTCCTAATGTACCGATTGATTATTAATATAGCAATAGGACTTGGAAAGTTTTCCTTTAATTTAATGGATCAATGTATTTAACTGAGAGGAACATGTAGTATTTCCCAATTTCGTGAAACCTATTCTTCCATGTCCCTACAGTGGAGAAACACAGCGACTCACCCCGTTCATGAGTTCCTTATAATGAAAGGGTTGTCAAGTTGTCAATATATTTGTAAACAAAAACATTTTCTTGCCCTCCAATAAATATACTCCTAATGCAATATCGGAAAATTAAAAGTATCAAAAGAACGAAACGATATTCACGCATACCGATTAACATTTTATTTTTATTTAAAGGCAAGTTCGAAGAAAAGATACGCCAGGATGCAAGACATGGAATCGGCTATAAGGACGCAAGAGGAACAGGAAAAGAAAATGGACGCCGGGAGCAGGGTGAAGAAGAAGAAAAAATCTAACAAGACAGCGGATGAGAAGGTAAAATGATTCATTGCGGAGTTATGCTCATCAATAATTACTCTCCATCTTATTTTCTTAAACACGCATAGAGGCCAAAACAGAATCTATCAAAAAGTGCAATATCAAATGCTATAAATATTTCATTAATCATAAATTTTCTGACTACACATAAATGATCTTAAGTACTTCTCGCTTAAGCAATCGCTAGAATAAAACTGTTACGACTGTGACCATAGCAAAATAATTCCTAGAATTACTCAGATGAAGTACGATTACGAAGCTACTTCAAAGTCATCATAGGATTGCAAGATACATGAAAGCTTTGCTTATGGGGACATGCGGTCTACTTAGCCATGGAAGTTAGCGGTTTAAAATGCGGTCAAGGTTGAATGTCAACAAGAATACTTTCGCTCTTATATCTAACGCTAAAATTGAAGTCATTCATCAAAAACATTAAAATTGAAGTCATTCATCAATCCATAGTATTTCCACCATAGTATACACCAATTTACACAAATCCATAGCATAGCCTAATTTGCTGAATTGTATTTCCAACAAAGGCTGGAGGTCCAGTATTCATAACTCACGCTAAAATTCAAGAGAGAACATAGGGCATTAATCCATGTTTAATATTATGCATATGGAGTTACATACTTCATTATCTATTCCCGACTCATTTGATGATATCTGTACCGTCGTTATTACAACAAAGGCAGAGAATAGCGAGAAATTAAGTAAGTATGCACTCTTTCTATTAAAATTAGAGAAAAAAGGAGCCTTTCACCAAATATATAGACCATACAATATATAAATTCTATTTTCGCAATTCATTGTAACTATTGGAATTTAAAAATAATTAAATCAATCCAAATATTTCCAAATACTTGATGACATTTTACTTTCAAATAAAGTAAAGTATTAGTGATTTGAATGGCAAAAATGTAATGAGTCCTCTCATCGATAACCATTCCACTCAAATGCACGCAGATCCAGCGAGAAAAATTTTATGGGACTTCATCAAATCGCAACCGAACCCAGAATTACATTTGCATACCTTTCTCTTAAAGGGAACTTTCACCTACGGCCGACCTTCGGGAAGTGAATTGCCTGCCATTCAACTGAGCCTATTCAATAAAGTTAAATGCTGTCATGAGGGAGAGATAGAAGATGATACCAGAACGATTTTAGAAACGCCGTACAAATGGCCTGTCTCATAAAAGCCATTACATTAAATGGTCTGCATGAAACGGCTACATCTTGGGTATCGTATTTGTTAATCAATAATTACTAAATCAATTTCAATACACCAGTAGAAAAAATTAACTTGGGCCATGTAAGGTGCATAACATACATTTTCTGTTTCTTATATTAATATCAAAGTTCCGTCAATCGCTCTATAACGATAAACCTCAGGCTGCAATAGTGCCAGATCTAAAACTCATTATTGTTGACTTTTCTTTTGCGAAACTCAAGTTTGGCTTAAAGAATAGTCATGAAGCAATTTACAAGGATTTGTCACGACATACTCAAAGGAAAAAGTATCTCATCTCAATTTTTGGCTATTTCAAGGACGGGCAACTAACATTTTAAAATATCCAGTGCAATTAAACTTTAGGTAAGGGTATATTTTTCTCGTTATTAACTAGATATTGATCGTGGCAACCATTTAATATTTCAACAATTGATTTGTGGAGTACATGAGCAGTCTATTTAGTCTGAAAGCAATTAACATGAAAATTTATTTTCCCGCCAATGTTTTTCTGTTAAGCTTTATACATCTTACCGCAAGTAAAATACATCCTCCAAGAATTTTTATCAGTCTTTATAAACGGATACTTATCAATAAAAACAGCAATTTATTGTAGAGATGTCTCAAACCTAATATTTGTTAAACTTCACCGGAATGTAGACCTAGAAATTTAGCAATGGACAGAAGAGAGGAATGATAAAGTATTATGTTCCAATGACATGTAGGGAGAGGATTGGCGCCATCCTAGATAATACCAGAAACGATAAACAGATATCCAAGCCATTCTTTCTCATGTTCTCCATTGGGGATAGCCCTTCGGACGGCAATTCTAAGAACTGTAACCCACAAAAACTTAAACGGAAGGAATTCACGTGATCGCATGGCAAAAAGCCCTTTTCAAATGGCGGGAAACTTGATTTGACTTCTCCGAAATCAAGTATTTAAAAACTTAAAAAAAAGTAAAGGAAAAACAGCGGGTAAAAAAGCCTTAAAAAACAAGAGCCAAATGTAGCACACGTTAAAAAAGCGAAATAATGTCTTTAAAATCTAAAACAATTAAATAAAAATTAAAGACAATCAAGTATAAGAAAGGAGAGGTAATAAGCAAGAGAGGATTAAGAAGTAGGAAATGTGGAAACATTAGGAGGGAAGACAGGATAAATACCCTGAATCTTCGCCCAAGACTTTCTGTGAGTAATACAGAGATGATGGCAAAAGTTTGAAATTCGGCCAAGGTTTATTTGACATTATACCCAAGAAACTCACTTAACGGAGTTCGCTAAACACGCAAAATTCACGTAAACATATTTCTTAAGCATGAGCGGATATCTTGCTAAGCTTTTGTACATACTAAAATGTAATTAGCATGAAGGAAAGTAATACGCATCGGGAACCTTATGTTTTACCCACTCTTTCACTCCCTCCTACTGTTTCCTGCATTTAATAAGATGAAAAAAACGTATTATTCCCATGACTTCACCATTTAACCCATTATCTGTCATTTTAATTCTTGTATGCGTGAAAGAAGAAAAGGTGTAATTTTATATCTAAGAAGCAGTCGATTTCAAGACAACATCCTGTTCCACGAGATTCAAAGAATTTAATGCTATTATAACTATGTTGTCATCATGGCGTACTCGTGTTTATATTGTAGTCATGTATTGTGCAAGGAATTAGGAAGTAGTTAAACCTATCAGTCATAGAGTCTATCCCACTGATTTCATCTGTGTGGTCGAATCTATTAATTGTAAGAGTGTTGAGGGGTTTTAATAATATTGTCACTAGAATCAGAATTTAAACCTACAACATTCGAAATATCTTCATCGTGCTCATGATAAATCTTTCTGACCACTAAGACGGGACACCATACCTAGTTCATCCAATTCTCCTGCTTCGCATTTCATATTTTTACTACAATTTTTTTTCCAAATCTGGTGGAACTTCTTTAAACGCTATAGAATGAAATTAATTCTCTTCACATTTCATATACCTCAGTACCTTCTGCCTTATAAATAAAATCACATCAACGACATATCTACAGAGTGAGGGTTTCTATAAATGTATCGCATGCAGTGAAATATCTTGAATAATAAAAGACTAGATTGTCTCCAAACATTAATCACATTTTGAGTTTATTACTAGCAATACCTTAGATCAGCGGTTCCCAAAGTGTGCATTACTGCCCCATGGGGGGCGGTGCGTTAATCTAGGGGGGCAAATGAAACAAAAGTTGGCAGGGAGGCGCTGGAGGCAGGGTCCTGACTGAATAGTGGTCATGTATTCATGCCCTGGGATGAATGAACTATGTATTGATTTGAAATTAACTTTATTTAACCATAATTTTTTAAACTATATTTTTATAAGCCTCCTGATTTTTTCACGTTTTCGATGATTTTAAAGTTTAGGGTTGGGGGGCGTTGGGTATAGGTTTGTGAAACTAAATTTTGGAAGCACACCCTTAGATGAATCTCAGGCAAAGTAACTTGAACACCTACAGGCGAAATGCATGAATTTTCGTAATTTGCAACATTTGGCATATATTATTCACCAGGACTGGGATTCAAACCCAGATCCCTCGAATTCACGTGAAGTGCTTTAACCAACTGTTACTCACAATGCTTTGAATTCGTCTCCAATCCAGTTTCTTACTTTCTCATTACTCATTCAGTTTGTTACCAGTTTATAGCGGCCCAGTCAAAATGTTTGCGGTTCAAAGGGTACGATAGAATCAGCCGGAAATAAATATTACAATCACCCAATACTTGGAACTCCAAAACAAATATGTATCCCAGTCACGTCAAGTCTCCAATCGTCCTTCGTCCTTGCCCTACCTTACTTTCTCTATTCTCCGATCCCCTACACCCCTCTCCACCCATCAATACGAGACATATAAATTAGTGAACCGACGCGACGGAAGGGTGTATTTACGAGAGAAATAAAGAGATATAGAAGGTCTCGTCTGAACGGCATAACTCTCAAGGAGAAATAACCTTAACGGGAATCCCCCCCACTGAGGAAATACACGACCCTACGAAATCCGCAATGATAAAACATCAAACGGGGCGGGTATTCAAGGATTTTAACTACCTTAGGGCCCATCGCACAAAGTTCGGTCACGGCCATAGCAAGAGTCACGGTTGTAAGGCATAAACTTTTCTGTAACCGTGACTATCTTATAGTCCGTATATGAAGGGGTAGGGATAAGATAGTGTCAAGCAACATTTCGGTAGTTTCGAGAACTTTAGATAACTACGTCAGGATGTATCTATTAATCATACTTGTATAATTTCATAAAAATTGGCTTCGATGTAAAATTAAACAGTCTTATTAAGAGTAGGAAAAAAATTGTAATTTATTTACATTTTCAAAATGATACTTAGAAACAAACACTAGGCAACAACAAATGAGAGTTATCGCTAGCTATCTAATCCCCACCCCTCAATAGATGAGACGATCCGTTTATAGAGAGGAAAATAGCCGAAATTTTGAGGTTCCATTTTAGAGAATTAATCAACAAGAGAGCAGCATTATTTTCATCAATACTTTATTTATTTAAACATAACTGTGCCTCTGCAACTTCAAGCCTTAGAAGTTCCTCCATCCTTGCCCTACCTTGCGTTTTTTGCTCCTCAATTCTAGTCATTTGAAATTGATAAATATTATCAAATATAGGAGCTTATCAAATAATTATTACCTCATAAAATAATCAGCAGTAAAGTAAGAATATATTGGACACTAGCATCCTGAAAATTACCTGACTATCAGTCTCAGTGGCGTGAAGGGTGTGTGAAGTCTTCGCGTACTAACCTGGAGACACGAGTTTGAGTATCGCCATGATAATACTTCCCAACGGTAATGAATGTTCGCCTAAGGCCCAGTTTTATGATCTTTAGTTAAATATTTCTCACATAAGCTAACCGAAATGAATACAATCTCTAATTGGTTACGCCCTCGTTAACTAACCGGCAGTTTGACTTTTTACAAATCCAAACTCTTGGTACTATTCGTTCTATCATTCCCAAACTCTTGGTCAACATCACAGTGACGTTAACTCTACGCCATTTAGCTGTTAAAATTAACCAGACACTATAAAATCGGGCACATGTGAACTACATCGGCTGTAATTTGTGAAATATGCTGTCCATAATTAAATTATCTTTATAATTATCAAGTAGTAGGCCCAATACTTGAAGCTAAAAAATCTTACGGTGAAGTTAAACCGGAAAAAAGCATTCTTTTAGCCAAACGCTTCAAATTCTCAGACATATGCTTATTTTTCTGTCCAATGTTTGCCAAAAAGGGGGGGCATTTACGTGGAATACAAAATGAGTGATTTCCAAATATTTCAAAAACGTTCTATCATAATTCGCTTCCTTGGGAGAGTTCCCTCCATATTGACAGTTTTTCCCAAATGCGGATTTGATATAAAAATACAATTTTCCTCAGGCTTTACTCGCATATACCACCGTGTAACTTCAAGTTCAATTTGCGACCAAAGGCGCGGAATGGAATGGTTGCGTTGTTCATCTCACGCAGAAGATACGTTTTTCTGTAAGCAGTCAAAATATGAATTAAATGACATATAAGTCGTTTTACGGTGGATTTCACCTTGTATTCCCAAGACACCTAAAATGCCCCTGTCAACGTCAACCCACCAGACGTCCTTCTTCGTCCTTGTCCTACCCAACTTTCTCCACTCTCCGAACCCCTCAACTCTTCTTCGCCCATCAGTACGAGGCCCATAAATTAGCAGAACGACAGAAGTGGTGTATTTTACGATAGAAATGAAGACGGAACGAACGAAGGTCTCTCTGGGGGATGGCATATAACTCCTTCGGGATTCCACCCATCCGAAGTCGATATATGGATTTTTTATCGGGCTCATGAGGAGATTCCCCTTCCGCCGATATCTCCTCCCGGCCACGACATTTTTGACTCCCTCTCCCCCACACAGCTGTCTCTGTCCCCCGTTTCCCGTCGCACGAGAAAACGTGGCAAAGCCAACTGAGGGAAATATTTCACTGTTCCATCTCCCGCCGAGTAGGAAGGCTCACTGGGCGCCAGCCAGGGGAGCGTCGAGGCGGCGGGCAGCGACAAGGCGTCCATGAGGGTCCTGCTCGACTTGTCCGAGTTCGCGAGGGAGGGACGGGAGCCGGAGACGATAGCGGGGAGGACGAGGAGACTGCAGCGGACCTTGGCCGAGGACGGTGGGAGTCCAGAGAGCGTCCAGCCGGAAGGGAGGAAGATGAAAATGACGCGTGGGTCATTGCTCGACGGCTACGCCGACGTAAGTAAAAAAATCCCTCTTTGGAATCACCTAAATATAGGAAACATTCCGCCATTAAACAATACACCAGCGATCGGCAACCTATGACGTGCTTCCTGGTGGCACGCCAAGAAAACGACGATTGAATTTAAGGTAGTTTGAGCGAGATATTTCTCTAGTCATAATCAAGGGCGTAACAAGGGGGGAGCAATAGGGGCGATCGCCCCCTCCCTCCCCCCCAACGATGGAGAAAAATCTCAATTTTAATATCCTACATTCTAATTTTGATGAATGCAAATCAAGCGCGCGTAATCGGTTTTGACCTGTCTTTATTAAAGGTACGTTTTCCAAGGAACAATTGTGGCGATCATTACTGGTAAGAGTCGCCGAGGGGAGGGGAGGAGCACAAATGCGAATCCCCCCCCCACCTCCCCCCAAGAGCTTTCTCTGGTTACGCCCTTGATAATATAGACCATATTCCAATATAATTTTTAAATTTCAGTGTCTGTAAGAAGCATGAAGTAAATGTTGTAATATGAATGGCGCCAAAATATAGTCGTGCATGACCAAAATTATCAGTAATTAAATAAATATATCTACATAAGCCTCTAAATTGACTCATTTTTTCACGCCTTACGGTTAAAACACCTTCACAACAGAAAGTTTTTTTTAATTATGTGAAAATTTCTGCGGTGAGAAATAGATTAATTTTTATTTATAGTTGAATAAACATACAAACTACCCTCTGTTAGTTTTTTGACGAAATCTAGCTGCTATAAATCCCTTATTTTTCAATATTCTCCCTCTGAAACGCACAGCCGTAATTTATGCCATATAAAACACCTTATGCCATGTAAAACAGCTAGGCAAATTGCTCGAATAGTAGTTCGGCAAGGGTTTGATATTTTGATATAATTTGGAAGATGGTAGTTTTTTTCTTGAAAATTAGGTCAAGCTCATCCAATTCTAGTATAAGTGATATTTCACTCAAACTACCTTAGCTTTCGATATTTAATGTCCCTACCAGGTGGTGGCACGCGCCCGGCTGGAAATTGTATTTTATATAAAAGGTGGCACACGTACACATATCGGTTGCCGACCGTTGCACTATACGTTTTACATCTACTTAGTACACTGCAGGCCTCCTCAAAGGGGTGTGGCAGGGGGTGAATCCTCATCAAACATGCATTAGCCGTGAAATAAAATATCGAAATGTTATTACTTACCTATATTATTAAATACACTTACTATTGATTTCAATGAAGTAACGCACGCGAACAGAGATTTCAATTGCAAAATGGCTTCTAAAAAATATTCGATTCACGCGGGATGCTCTCATACTCTAAGA
The DNA here is from genome assembly GCA_963573305.1 of Pyrrhosoma nymphula. Taxonomy (NCBI): domain Eukaryota; kingdom Metazoa; phylum Arthropoda; class Insecta; order Odonata; family Coenagrionidae; genus Pyrrhosoma; species Pyrrhosoma nymphula. Next base: position 59,480,833 of record OY754339.1, on the reverse strand, counting down.
CCATTTTTTAATCATGCCAACATGTAAAACTACCGGAAAAAGTGAACAAAATTGCGAACACAAAATACACGTGATAAAATTAGCATCCCATTTATAAATGAGTAATTAAAAAAAACATCATGAAAAAACATCTATCTAGCGCACAGCCATTGTTGTCCCTAACCGTACGCATAAAAAATGACAGTTAAAACATGTCAGTTTTGCAATATATCTCCCTAATTTTATTCATGAGATTAAGTAAGGTATGGTAAAATGAAGTTTTTACGTTCTCTGTATGATGTTGGCCGATGGATTTCCATTTAAAAAAAAATATTATATGGATTAAAGTCCTCGCCTGCTAATCCGAGGGTCGCGGGTTCGAGTTCCGCCTGGGTCGGTGTTTCGCTTGCCCAGGGCAGGGGTGTTTCTGTCAAGTTCTGGTGGATTGGCCCCTCCGAAACCTGACGACAAGCCAATGGCTTATCGGGATCGTAGGGGCATACGGACCACCAGAATCGTCCGAGGGAAAAAAAGAGAACAGGGTTGTTCATTGTTCTTCTGCAAGCAGAATTTCATGCCAAAGGAGAAATGCTGATAATAGCTATTATTAATATTGAAAACGTTAAGTTTTTATGGACTTTTACATGCTTCCTATATGTCTCTTTTATCTCTGAGCATATTCGTAGCTGCAAAATGCAATTGTACATACCAACTCAAGATTTTTCTTCAACATTTTTAGCGTATATTGCAGTGTATGTAAGTGAAAATTCACCCCTGCCGCATAATTGCAGGTATTTACTCATGCGTTTATAATTTCAGTTTCCATAATGTTTGTGATGGCATGTATAGATGGCATGTTGGTTAAAAAAATTCACCTTTCCACACACCCTTAAGATGGCTGGCAGGGTGCCTACTATGTACTTAGATGAACAGGAAATAACTGAAAAAGGGTTTTCTCGGTTTACAAGTGCCTACATATTTCAAGGAAGATTACATCGTATATATTCATCCTAATTAATCTGCTCTCCTTTCATCACAATAATGAAATTCATTCAAAGAAGCAGTCTGTGTAAAGAAACAATACCGTTTAAGTCAATTTAAGTTTATTTTTGCATTTAATGCAATGAAGCGGTAAGCGCGTATGATTTATCCGTCTTAGAAACACGGCTTTGTTTGTGTAGTTAAAATTAGAATACGCGAACCAACATGCGCTAAAAAAGACGGTATTCATTTATTTTTTCGTTACACAAAATTTGTGTGCTTAACTAATTCATTCAAAGAAATAACTGTTGCGATTATTTATTTTCATTATTTTTATATTTTTACTAACAATAGTCAACATGAAAATATGATTAACGGGTGAGCAATAATTTAGAAAAATAATAATCATATATATTTCGTAATTTATAATCCAATATCATGGGAAGAACGTTTTAGCGTGATTTTGATACGTTTTAGAAAAGAAGATTACGATCAAAGCATCAACAGAATGTTATGGTTCGCAATTGAAGAGATATTTCTGATGTTGTAAGTTTTTTTAATGTCTGAATTTGTTGCCTCGTTGCAATTTGTTACTCACATGAATAACTACCCCTCTGTAAGTAATTAGTAATTAATTTTTTAAACTGTCCATTGCATGTATGCATGTTCCAAAACCTGAAACGCTCCTAGTTTACACCCTAGGCTCGCACTGTTTCCTTCTGGCCTCTTAGTGGCCCGTGATGAGCAGTCGTGGAGGCGATTTGGAGTTACACCTTGGAAAGAGACGAATGCAGCATACTTGATGCGGAATAACACTGCGACGCACAACCTGGGGATTTGGCCGATGTGGTACTTCGTAGATTTAGATATATCCTACTTTGTTTAACGTACCTGACCTTTAAAATTACAAATTTTGGAACACGCGACATATACATAAGCTATTTGCAACCCCAGCGTATATTTTACAGCCTGATTCGGACCCGTTCTCTTGCCGAAGTAAAACGCCCCCATAAAGGCAGTTAGACGGAGATATTTTACCCGTTGTCATGGAGACCATATTCTAATTTCATTGGAAATCTAAGCAGATCTGAGAAGCATGAAGTATAGGTATAGAGGGATGTTAATGACGCATAAACTTGTTTTTATGACTGAAATTCTCATGAATTCGATAAATTTTCATGATTAAAGGCTAAAACTTGGCTTATTTGTTTCCCTTAATACGCTAAAAACGTCTACACAGCCATGTTTTTTTTTCATTTCCACAACAAGAGTAATTTATTTATGTTTGACTAAAATTATACAAACTGCCCTTACATTCTATGATATGGTGCTTTCCCGGCGTAGTTCATGCTCTTACATTTCTGAAACTATGTGAGCGTCATAAATTCCGCATATTTATATAATGTCTCTATAGATCGCACAGCGGTATAACATCCACTAGAAAAAGGCAACAACTCACTCTTTGACAAATATTTTGATAATTAATGCGATTAGTGGCTGATATATTCGTATAAATAGAAAAATAAAGATATTTTTCTTTTCCAAGAGGTCAAATTCAATGAATTTTATGAGTGGTTATATCTCGCTCAAACTACCTTGAAAAAGAGGACTAGTTCGAGAAACTTAAGGTTTGGCTATGCCTTATGAATGCATCAAAAACGCATGGCTATAATTAGCATGAAAACTAAAGAAAGTAGATGAGACCTCTCATTCATACTCAGAGTCATAATACAGAGTAGAGAGTATGAAGCTATTAAATAAAATTGTTGAAGAAGGGCAGGTGAAGTATGCGGACATCATGTTTCCACCAATGGCCCTAAACAAAACTTGTATTCATTGTCCAGAAAAAAGGTAGTGTTAAAATCATAAAAATAAATAGACTACTACTCGTAACACGATAGAGGGAGTTTTGAATCACTAAAAAAATAATTAACATAATTTATACTTTCTATATATCTTCTATTCCTCTGATAACAAAAAAAATGTATTCTCTTTACTCATTAATCAATATAATGCCTGCGTGACAAAGAACGAGGTTGGCGTTAAAGTTCCATTTTACAGTCACATTCGCCGGAAGCAAGACCCAATTGAAAAATGAATTCATTCAGTCGGAATAAACCAAAACTTATAACAAAATAATCATTCATCACTCCATTTTCTGGTATGAGCTGTTTTCAACTCCTCAACATTGCAGACTTAAGAAAAATAAACTCCAAGTAAGCGCTTTTTACAATCTGCCTCGAGGTACACACGCAAAGTTGTCCTGAACTAACTAACTGTTAAAGGCCTAAAGATGTAAAGTACCTACCCTTTAAACATGCATAAATTCAGTCAAGTAGCGGCCAAAATTAATTATAAAACAAATTTAACTATGTAAGTAAAAATAAACTTGCTTTACATTGGTGATTTTATCACCTATTCAAGAATATTACGAGGCTTAAATTTACATTATCTACGTGAAAACTATGACGGGGTAAAGAGATCAGCAAACTTAATCAGAGTGAGCAGAGTGAAGGGAACATATTTCCAACTCGATTCATGGAATCATTGAATTTTCTGATACAAGTGAATTTCTTTCATTGAAGTACTACAAGTTACTAGGAAGATAAATTAAAACATGTTCCATCCATTCTGGGCATTAAAAAAGTTTTTAAATGCGTAAGAGACTCGTAATACCTGGGAGTTTAAATCTTGACGACTTGTGTTATTAAAAGGCATCAAATTGAATCACTTACTGCTCCGTCGGTTCTTCATCATACTGAGAAAGTTTCTGCAAGTAGATAGCACTGGCAATATTCTAACATGTTCATCGATATATTCCCGCAAAAATAACAGCAACCCTTTGAAAAGATTAAATCGTTAAGAGAACTAAGACGCGTATAGTTCATCGCTCTTAGTGATAAACTATTTTTATGATGAAAATTCAAACTTTTTATGACATCAACAGAGATCGCACAAATAAACGATACCAAGGAGAAACAAGTTCAAAGAGTTATGAATTATTTTTTATGAATACACTACATATTACATGTTTCGTGATATGTAACCATTTCTGTTCATGAAAGTTACTTTTTTATTCAAATAGTGAAAAAATATAATTTATGAGACTATATTCATTCCTAATTTCCCATTGAATATGCTTTTCTCGACTTTTATGATCTTACGAGGAAACACTGCGTCAATATTTCTCCCAGGTCGTGTAAATAAAAGCAGTTATCTTCCTTACAAAACCCTTTTGGGACCATCAGATGCATTCTCGCAAGAGCGTCCATCAGCGGTTTATTAAACGTCAAGACAAGGGAAGCGGAAGGAGGAGTTTGCCGAGACACGAAAATTTGGTGAGCTCAATAGGAATATTGCGAGGAAGAATAAGGAAGCAGATGGGTTATGGAAGCAGATAGGATATGTTCTTCTAAGATGGGCAACATATGTAAAAGGTTATTACAATTTGTCTGTACCACAAAACTATAACTAACACTTGGTACGAGTCACAAGCAGATTGTTGTTTAAAGTTTACACCTTTCAAATAAATTTGAAGCCGATAATTTTTCTGACGGCGTGAAAAAATTCGCAAACCCCACCTAAAATAAATAAGGGCATAAGCATAAAATTAGGGAACTAGACTCCCTAGAGGACAGGTTTGATACGCCATTTTTCTGGGAACTAATGGAGAGACTAGGTACTCATAAATGCCATCGAGACTGAATAAATAGCCTGTTCCAGTAATGGGCTATTAATTAGTATAGCTGTATGACGTCTTTTAGTAATTAGCTAATCAGTGTTCATAGCACATTGTCTGATATACCTTGGACATTATATAACAATCTTTAAATGCACGTACGTTGGAGCTTAATGTATCAAGGCACGAAAACTATAAGATACAGCCTAAAGATTTTCTAGCTTGTATTATAGCGCATGCTAATTAACGACATATATTTTTTAAAGCTTTATCCGCGACTTTTTTTACATCATTTAATCAACATCGAGTGCAAGCAAGCAATAAGCAAAGAAGTGAAATAAAACGCTGACATTTGCCGTGAAAGTAACTTCAGAAAGTGAAGATTGTCATTGTTTAAAAGTGATCAGTCCTCCAAATCAAGTAGTAAAAAAGTATCGCTAAGCGTAGGGCATAAAATATTCACCTCCTGTCAAACACTCTGGAGGTAACTTTCAGGTTATAAAGTATGTTCATCTACATGTTACCCTACGAGCCACAGCAAGGCCCCTGCAGCAGAGGGTGTTAGGACACCATCCATGAAAAAGGGAAGGGAATGAGGACAAGAAATCGGTGGAAGGAAAAGACGACAGTGAATTATAGGTTAGTGGATTGCCTCAGTGTCTCACTCTGTATTTGAAGTAATAACTAATGATATGCGTAAGAATAATATTTTTTTAAATTTTTCTGCTTAGATTTTTCGTTTCTATCAGTTCTAGACACATAGTCTAGGGTTAAAATAACATCGTGTCACCCTGAAGCATGCCTGATCTGAATTTTTCAAGATTTAATTTACTTTACACGTAGCCTCCGATCCCCGGCCCAATCATTCCATCAGCTGTCTCTTTTCCTTCGTAGCAATGTTTAACGAAGCGTGCGGCTTCCATTTGCATTTTGTTTATTTCGTGTTTTAATTAACTGTGGTATTGGAAATTCAATTGAACTTTCCAATGAGGAGGGAGACTCACAAGGCTTCAAACATAATTCATCCACCGTTACAAACCTTTGAGGTGGCTTGAAAGGCAAGTTAATGAAATGTAAAATAAATAAGAAAAGTAATGTACGTGAAAATCTCAATGAGAAGTAGTCTTCAACGGGGCCTCGTTCGGATTTCCTTGGGGGAAAAATATTCAACAAAAACAACAAGGTTCAACAACTTCTAAAATCAATTCTCATTTTTAAGTGTCCACCACTTATTTTAAAGAAAGTATATTTGAATGTAATTCCACTAAAATACTAGGGGTGTGTTCATTACCTCATTTGATGAAACCATGAGAGCCTCACAACATTTGTTGGTTACTTGGAGATGCTCCCAACATATGAGGTCATTCGCTTCACAGGCGTGAGAGTTGATCTGATATGATTGTTCGGAAATAGAGCAAAAGAGAAGAGATACTACTTGTGTCATAATCACCTATTCCTAACGAAAAGGGATGTTAAAGGCGATAAAGGGGACTACAATTATATTTTCCATCCGACGGACGGAATACTGCCCTTAGTAGTCATCTCAATGCATCACGCTAGTATATATATCACACCCTGTCACACACCCATGAGGAGGCTTCCGGTAAAGAGAGTACTCGGTTTTATTCGCGTCTTCGCTCGTCTTATAATTATTTCCTAAGTTATATGAAACTACTTCTTTATTGTTATAGTACTAAAACAACTATTTTCATTCACAACCTGCCCCTCTAAAAGTAAGAAGTGAAAACTCTAGCGTGAAAAGAGACCTTTTGTAAATATTTTTGAAAAATATATTTTCAATTTTGACATGATACGTTTAATCACGCTTTCGCTTCCGGGTCTTCAGTGGGAAGCAGATGCTGCGGGGTGGAAAATTGCTGACGCAACATTCAATTTTAACGCTATTCCACTAATTGCATGTGGGTTGGATAAGGATGCAAACCAGTATCCTCTCGTGTAATCTCTTGCGGTGTCGAATGACAGTGCTCCGCAGTGCCCGGGGTCGGACAATTAGTGGGGTGGATAGGCTCCTGGACGTAAACCGTTTGTCACCTTGCGCAGCTGATTTCACCCGGGGAACGGAAAATCTTGAAACAGCTGAACTTTGAACCCTGGCGCACGACTATGGCGGGTCTATGGAATACGACACTATAAGACGGAAACTTGTGTTTTTTCACCAAATTAATCATTTTTAATGTGCATACGAATTTCGTTGTCTTCCGATTTTATGGAAAAGTAAGCGCCGCCCTTTACCAGTGATATTGGGATCATTAAGTGAGTCTGTGGTATTCACCTTTTACATGTAAAGACATACTTGCAGTATGCAAGGTTTAAAATTTAAAAAATACGAGGAGTTTGTGCTCGCTGTTTCCATCCATTTCAACGGCATTGTGAGCCATAAGTTCTTGCCAATAGATCATACCGTCAACAAGAAGTACAACCTGGATGTTCTACGCGTTTGCTTGAAGCAATCCGAAAAGAACGCCCGGATTTGTGGCAAAATAAGTCACACGCAATTGCAGCACTCACGCGTTCGTAAATTTTGTTTTTGCGAAAAACAACACCGTTATGATGCTTCAGCCTTCGTATTTGCAATACATGGTCCGCTGCGACTTCTACCTAATCCCGAAGATAAAAAAATGGACAGACGACGTTTCACCATCATCGAGGAGATGTAGACAGAATTGCTGAAGGAGATAAACGCCATCCCCAAAAATGTGCCCCAGAAGTGCTTCGAAGATTGGAAGATCCGCTGGAATTAGTGCTTTATACCCGATGGGGACTTCTTTGAAGGGGGCAAATTTAGTGTCGAGAAAATTCCTCATAAATATTAAAGTTCTTAAAGAGATTTTCTTGAGAAAATTTATTTTCCCTCGTAGGTAGCCTCGTAAATACCTACCCTATTTTACCTATATTTAGTGGTACCCTAGTTAGTTCCCTATTTTACCTATATCTGTATATGAACATTTCAAGCTTCATAAAAACCCTGTTATGTTACCTATGTCGTGGCAGATGTAGATGAACATTCCTATGAGGAGGAAGCCTCAGTGCCGAACACGTGCCTCCTCCTGGCGGACAAGACATTCAACGGGGTTCAACGTCTCCCGCAATCAATCCTCATTGTTTACATGCTCCCCCGTCCCGTCGTTCGAGAGGGAAAAACGACGAAGATCGGGGAGAAAGCAGAGTTAGATTTAATGCCTCGAAATGACTGTTAGGGGGTGTTTTGTTCATTCCCATCCTTTCTGGTGCCGCCCCCACCCCTTCTCGGCCTCATTTCCTCTCCCCGCCAATAGGGGACGGACTATTGCGTGCAGCGTTTCCGTGCGGGGATTTCCTCCCGCCCGTTCCCGATTATTTCGACGGGTTTCCGTTCGCGGTTCCCGAGAAAAGTCTGTCGGGAAACCGAGAAAATTGCTCCAAGGGTCCATCGTTTTAATAAAACTGCTTGAACGTTAAGAAAACCTAAAGTATTGAAGAAACCAAGTAAAAATTGATATAAAAGGCGAAGTGAGCCATGAATCATTTTGAAAACACAGTACGGTTCCACTAATTTTCAATGCTGTCGACCGGTTCGATGACTACAGCGTCATTTTCAAGACAAACAACTTGTTTCATATCTCCTTGTTCCCCAAATTAATGCCAAAATCTATTAACTTGATTCATGCTGAGCCAGTTTAGAGTCCTGTGCAAGGCAAGCGTCATTTCCGGTCGGCCTCGATTAAGATACTGTCCATGCTTTTATTTGCTTCGATCTTTGTAAGACGGTTCCACCGCGACCGTGCGAATCAAAACAAATATTAAATTTCAACTTCTCCCTCGTCTTTTGTTTGAAAAATTCTGCTTTTCACTTATGAAATACATTGGTAATGAGAAAGTAAAAGTAAGGTACAAAGTATGCAGACTTGTCCACGAATCTTTCCATCGAATGCAGCCGACTGCAGCGCATTTCCCATTGAATCACCCAATTTTCGGAGAGCAATTATTGTGCTTAATTGCAAATGTCCAAAAAATTAAAATTATGGGTGGATGCCTTCGCTTTATTACCATTTGCTTCCCTGGGAGAAATATATTATTTTCAATAGTTTTTTATAAATATGGCATTTATAATAAAAATTTCTCTAAATAAAATTTTCTCTGAGGTTCACCCATTGTCACATATAGCACCATATGATTTCAAGTTCAATCGGAAAAACATAATTGGAACAGGTTGAATATTTTTTGTTAAACCAAGCAGAGAACATTGCTTTCTGTATATAGCCAGAATACGAATTAAATGACATTTGCGTCATTTGATGGCGGAAACACCACCGTCAATAACACTACCTCCACCCCTCCGCAAATACTACTTGTGCCCCAGCTGCTTCGCTCTCTAAATGCGGCTTTGCTGATACTAACAGCAACTCTTACAGACATCGCTTCATCCAAAGTTATGCTGTAGAGTAGCGGTTCCCAACCTTTTCTGACTTGCGCACCACTTAGTTAAGCATTTATAAAACTTGTAGCACCTACTTCTATAGGAAACATGTTAATTATTTTAGCTGTGTATGTTATTAAAAGCTTACTTCCGCTATCAGTTAACTTTTTTCCTCTTACCCCAACAGTACCGAGCACGTATCCCTCAGAGTACGTGTACCACAGGTTGGGAACCGCTGTTATAGAGCACGGTAGACAGAAAAATTCTCCAGATATTCACGTTTTGAAAGGAAACTAAATTAGAAACATACTTATCCATAGCCCAAGTTTTGTACGTATTTATATGCATCATGACTTAGGCGTGAATTTTACTAATACACTAAATTCGAAGATGACTGATAAACAGAGATGTGTATGACAAAACTAGACAAAAGATACTGGGTGCTTACCATTTGTTTAAGGCACTGCCCACTTCTCTACACCACAGCGCACCTGCTTTTTATTCTTTTCAGACCCTGTGCACTATTGGCAGCGCGCTTAAAAACAGGTCGGGAGGGAGGAGAGTTGAGCCTGAGAAGAAACGAACTTTGATAATCGAAGCCACCTTTATTATTTTAATGTCGATTTTCAGTAAAGATTTTAAATATATACTTAAGATGGAAAGTTTAAATTACTGTGTGGTGAAAATAATGCATTTTCATTACGCTGTGTGAACGAGTTCGTTAATTGTTGACAAAACATTCGCCCGGGATAGATGAGCACCTACAAAATGCTACCATCCGGCAGGATTCCGGACGCTTACCCTGTGCACAAAAGGCAATCTTCAGGGGAGAACACGGAAAAAAAGTAGCAAGTAGTTGATCACGATTTATGGAATTCTATGGAAATACGATTTCCCGATTTCAATTCCCGAAAGTCCCTAAATATCAAGAACCTGGATACCCTATTTCGTCGATCCAGGGAGTATATTGTGGGGGAGTCCCTCCCGTCACGAAATCCTTGCCTGCCCTGGCGAGGGGAATTCAGGGGTTCCAGCTTCGTGACCTCCCCGTGGGTAATGGAGACAAACCCATGTCGGCACGAGTGAAGGCCCATCGCACGAGAAAAGAGATAGGACGGCGAGCAACCCCCCACGAAGCGATCGCCCGTCCGCCTGTGAAAAAGAATCCAAGACGTCCGTCTACTGAGGCTCGTTATCTTTGCTCGGGAATTTCATTTGCATTCACTCGGGGAGTTTAAAAATAAGCCGAGGTCAAAGTTCTCATCATGTGAAGGGAGGTTTGAAGGATATAAAGCGATCCCTCGCGTACAGTCAAAGTGGCGGTTAAAAAGCAGATTTCCTTTCTTTTCGCGGACGAATGCATTATTGCGAGTCTAGGGCAATACTCCTAACACCAGAGCCACTTTTTTTTCATCTAAACGATCAACTTTCATCGAAACTTAATTTACTGATTGAAAAAAACTTTTGGGTTGAACTTCGATGGTCAAATGGAACACTTTTGGTAAAATCTTGTCAAATCTAATTTGTGAAGAGTATGTGTTTCTCTCATGGCCGACTTCATACAGGCCATGACATGCAATTTGGCATTCCCACTTTACGTGACGTCAGGGGTCCTACGGTGTGTCCTGCGGCTGTCTGCTGCCGTGTTTTGGTAGCGGGGTGAGAGGATAGCATCCGAACTCCCACACTTTAAAACAAGATAAATCTGATGTTTTTCATTTAGCCCTTTGTCTTTGGAAGTAAATTGTTGATAGGTCTCTATAGACATAGTGACTGACGACTGAAAAAAATCCCGTAACGAAGGAAACAGCGTAAATACAGTGAACAATTATCATCACAGCGTCCCGGCCGCTGTCTACGTAGGTAACTGTCAATTTATAGTGATTTAACGTCATAAGTTTAAACTGCATGTAAATAAAAAATTTGAAATAGTATTTGGGGGCGCTTACAGGTGCAATTTCAACGGTGCGATATAATGAACCGGAGTGTTAGTCATTTTACCTCTCCGGTGAATATCTAGTATCGTGACGCCTAAGAGCAATAATAGTATGTACGCATTTCTTATTATCCCGGGAATTATTGTGCTCAAGACTGAATACAGTATAATCAGAGTAAGAGAATTTACTGATATTGCAGCAAAGTGACCGCTGTCAATAAGGAAAAAACCATCCCTGAAAACATATTTCCAAAGTAACATATGCCTTCTATCTGTTAGTGACAAGTAGTTTACCACGATTACAACTAACAAGAGAAATTTCAACCTGAATTAAAATACCATAATTACAACTAAGAAAATAAATTTCTATACTTTGGCATCTCTGTACTATTAATAACAACACGTTTGTGTATAAAGATTTTTTTGTTGCAATCAATGTACAATAGGTTACGTAGGCTCTGGTACGAATAAATTATGCCATTAACAACATGCAATATTTTTATAGCCATAGCAAATTTAAAACTCATGGACAACGAGTGTTCTCTAGGCATTAGTCCATTGCAACAGCACACAGTTGCACTCACTATGATGGTGTCCTCGAATGTGGCCTATCACTGTACTGTTTTGAAGACAATGGTCTCTAAATTTCACTAATATAAGTAAATAATATTAGGCCAAACCTGAACTGAGAATTTACCTTTCATGTCACAGAGTCCTTCACTTAAAAGTCACAGAATCCCCTCACAGATACTTACATGCGGCACTTATTTTAAGTTAACGTCACACGCTTTCTCATTACTTTTTTCAATTGCTTTGTAACTAGCACTTATTTTTTCATTGATAACCTTTGCATAGTATTAAGTGATTACTGCATGTGAAAGTAATGCAGGTGAAACATCAAGAATGTAGAATAGAATAACATCATTACCTTCATGAAATTTCCAGGTTTGCAAATTATCTGACAATATGTTTTTGAACCCATGCAGAGTTCAGTGAAGTCTGAGAATAAGTCGGAATACAGCCAGTCCTACAGTAAATCCTCATGTCTTGAGCGACTCTCATCCCGTCTTCCTTTAGGATTCTTTCTTTCTGGGGGGTTCACTGTTTAAATACATCGTACCTGTTGTAACCATACAATGTTTAAATACATTTAAATACCGTTCGAATCCGTGTACGTTTCACTCCGCTAAATATCATTCTCAGATAAATGTTTGATGCACACCACCGAATTCTGAGAAAAATTCCAGTCCTTTCTCGGAATGTTATTCAGCCACAAATTTCTACAACACTCCTCTTAAGAAAAATCGAACGCTCGACGGATTCCTTTCCTTCTGCGAAGTGTAGTTGCTTTTGCAACACGTCAGAAAACATCGGCCGGGCATATTGAAATAAAGAATAATACACTGTCATTATTTTCGTATTTCATCATGCATACCATGCTAAATATGTGCAATAAAATAATTTGCTAAGCACGGCCCCGGTTTAATACCTAATCAAGGTAAACACGAACAAGTTTTATTCCTCACAACGCTAAGTATGTATCTATAGGTTGAGAATTCGAAGTAATCGCGAAATTAAACACCTTATACGAGAGAGCTCATTCATATAACAAAACTAATAACTATAAAACTAATGGTAAGAACAATTGTCTTGAGATAATAGGCAAATTAAATAAAATTATGTTCAAAAATACAAGATATAACGGCCAAATTAGAGTTCTTGCAATATATGTGAATTAGGAAAACATGAACGGAATTGATAGTCATTACAATTCATAGCGTAAAATACACCTTATTAAAGAAATAATTCCATTAATAACTATTCCCTGGGCCCAGTATTAAAGATTACATCACCTTCATATTCAGCGCGAGCACATGGTTGATTTAAAATTTTACATATGGAGAAATATAACGAATTTTTCAATTTCTACAAATAATAATAATACCAAATTATTCTACATACCTTTACCCACGTCTGAGTATCTTTGTTTTGACGGCTAATTCAAAGAAAACTATTTAAAAATCAGTTTTTGGTCACCACGATTGACCGCGATCACCACCACACGTAAATAAACCATGCATTCACGACGTTGCGATAGGCAGCGGTAGGACCCCCATGCGGAGTTGCCACATTTGCATGTCATGGCCTGTATGAAGTCGGCCATGTTTTCTCTTCATCTCCGACAATAAACGCTGTTTTACGAGAATTTAAGGCAAAGTCACTAAATTAAGACTATTATTTTTTCTCTCCACGCAGAGAATTTAACTGTTTATATCCTCGGGAAACACTCATATTACTAGCTAGATAAAAATTAATCAAATATTGCCACGTTTTTTGATCCATTGTCTCTGAAACTGCGTTAGAAGAAAAATAAATACTAATGGATTCCACACTTGGAAACAGGAAAACAGAGGCAAAATTTGAAACATTCGAATTAACATTGTCCGATAAAATTTCTGAAGAACACATTCCTCTTTAACTTTGACAAATGCAGTTGCATTATAGTCAAATACGCTGTGTCAAAGTAGATATTTTTCTTAATAGAGAAGAATGAATGATTAATACTTACGGAAAATACTGCTGATAAAAGCGCCATATTATTTCTATGAAGCTGATCAATTCGAATTGTGAGAAACAGTAACTACTGAAATTTATACACTGCTGAGATTTCGATTTCATTTGAGGATAAATCATAGAAAGTTTTTAAAGTGAGGTTTGATCATAAAATAATTTTTCAAAGTACTTTTCTCTTAAAATTCCAATAAAGTAATCACCTGCTTTGCGAATGTCATAAATTAACAGCGGCGGAGAAACTTTTTCTTTTGTGAACGGTGAAAAGAAGAAGGTAGAGATACCAGTTGTAGGGTGCAGCCGAAACTGATCAGCTTTGCAAATGGTGACAATCAGAGCAGTTTATTTACCTATTAAAAGCCATCATTAGCAGTCATCAATTCGGGTATTGATTTGCTGCATACCTCCATTCCACTTTCAGTCCAGATGATCGCATTATTCCAGCATGATTTTGACATATTTCATTATTTGCTTCGTCCGTGATTGAGGGGAGGATGTTGGGTAATCGGGCAAGGGGAAGAAAGAGAATAGGCTTTATGCGCGGAAGTGAAAATATAGGACGCACGTTGAGATGAAGAAAGACATTTTGTAAAGAGATAGGGTCCTGCTCATGTAAATAAATCCAGAAAAATTTTAACCATTTCTATCTGAACCTACCTTAACCAGTTGGTAACCTAAATAGTAGTAATTATTTGCGTCATGGATTCCATACTTGGTCTTATTTCCCATCTATTTCTCCCACAGTTAATGTATTGAAAGAGAGCTCCTACGTCTCAGAACTTATTGGGCACATGGTCCTATCTTGTTAAATTAAACTTTTTTTTCCCTAATCTACGAAGGACTCATTCAGTGGTGACTATTCCCGCCCATTTCATCCTCATTGTATCCTATAACACACATTTTATCATACGCCTGATACCACAGTCGGTTTTTCTTCGAATGAGACAGTCAATTATCTTTTTAACAACTCCATTTCGTGAAAAGCAACGACTACTGAATTTCTTTCACGAACAAAACATAACCTGGTGGAAGGTGGTTAAAGAGAAAAACTTGGAAGGAATTCTGACCGTAATTATTTTTCAACAAGGTATTTATTCATTACTTAGAAGAAAGTAATCGACCTCAATCTGTATATAATTAGCTAGGAACGTCCCATTTAAAAATATTAGTTAATGCTCTGACAAAACGTAAAAGGTAAGGTGAAGGATTATTAGGGTATCAAAGCAGGGTAGCACCGTAAATATGCTAATATTTACAATTCCGTCACCTTTAACCACAGACGGTGCTTAATTAAAAACAATAGCTACATTTTGAGTTAAAATATTCCTGCAAAACTGCTCAGTTTGTACGTGAATTCTGAATGACAAAAAGGTTAAAAATTCTTTACCAACAGTATTACGTAGATACATCCATGAGCATAAGTTCAAGTGAAGCACTTAGCAGCAATCCAGCCTGAATTTTCCAATAAAAAAATACACTGTAATGTTCAAAATATTACACGAGGGAAAGGACGCTATCAGAGTAACTGCACGGGATTACGAAGAAGTGGAGGAAAGTAAAGGGCTACAGGCAGAGAAAAGTAAAAATGCAGGAATTACTGATTTCACTTCCTCAATACCGAGAAAGAAATGAATTTGTGACATTTTCGGCTCTTAATTTACATTTACGCAATACGTGCGTGGGAAAGAATCAAGAAGAATTGAGGCTGGAATTCACGGTCCAAGCCCCTACTTCAATTACGACTGCTTTTAAGTTCTTCCGCTCCCTTACTCACCCTAATCATTGATTATCATCCCCTTAATCCTCTACAGTGGTCTTTCTAGGGGTCGTCGCTCTAATATGTCTCCTGGTCTCCGCGAAAAAAAACATAGGGCGATATCTTTCAGTACAATTGACGGAGAACTTCAAGGAGAACGCGATTAGAATTGGAATTTTGTACGGTATACCGCGCTACCTCGACTCTAAAGGAACATGAAGCATGTAAACGTGGGGCCGTTAAGTTCAACAACCTTGGCGAAGTTATTATTATTTTTTTTTCAAAATACTACTGCAATCCGACCGTTCATCATGCTATCATTCTGAAACCACTTATCTTAGCCAAAACAAGAGCTTCATAAATACAAATAGAGACAGTAAATAAAACATACATACCAATCACGCTATTCCTATTCGGGGTAGGCAAAGGCAGAGAATTTAGTGATTGTTGTAAGACCTAGGGAAATGAATTTTTCTTAATAATATTCTCCATAATCCTCTATCCTAGCACATCTATTTCGCTTTTATTACATTCATGCATTACTGAAGGTCCTGATTCATGGCGCCGAAGGCGCGCACAATTTGATCCGTCTAGGTAGGCAAAAGCCCACGCCAACCGGTTCATTAAAAATACGGCAAGCTATGACTGTTGATGGAGAATGAGGTTGTGGATATGATGCGGTATTGTTGAAATTGAAGTGGTTGGTGTATCGCAAAAATGCTAACTCGTAAATTTTTTCTAATTGCCCTCTAGCTTGGCATGATTTTTTGATATTGACGGAATAGGATATGATTTTACGTGTAGAGGAGGAGTAAATGTTCGAGGATAAATTCTTTTTTTTCCGATTACGGTAGTGAGGGAGCGGAGTTTAGGGAATATTTCCCGGACCCAAGAGATGAGTTTGGTGGCTTCGGGATTGGAAGGTGAGGAGGTTGAAGGGATGTGGGAGTCAGAAATGCGAGGAAATTCGGATGGGGAGAGGACGGATGAATATTGGTGAGTGTCATACACGCTCTTACTTATAATGTTTCTCCTCTTAAGATTCTTTTACACCATGTTCACCATGACTTTTTCGGTCCGTCCCTTTCTTTCACACTATTAACTCTACTGTCACTAACTTTCATCCATTCTCTCAACATGGCCAAACTAAGCGCACTCCTTTCAAATATGTCCACAACTGGGGCATTCAACCCGCAATATTTTATGACCCCTTGTGTGCTTTTTCCGCGAGAACTTCTCATGTACCCCATTCCCCACTGCATTTAGCCTTCTCTGATGTTTATTCTCACATACCCATGTATTGCTACCACATAATAAAGTCGGAAAAAGAACACTTTAGTACAATGCAATTTTCGATTCCCAAGACAAATACTCATACCTTGATATGGTCCACTTTCTAACTACAACTTTCCTTTCAGCATTCGTACTGCTTCTAAATCTATTCATTTACCCTTTCGTCTTTCGCAAACATGCAACCACGATACACAAAATTGCCATAATTCAATTATTTCTTCATTTACCCTCATTATCAAATCATTCTTCCCAATTTCAAAAACAACCACAATGTTCTTTGACGCACTTATCCTCAAATCTAAATCGAATAAATATAATGGATTGAAAAGGTTATTTAGGTGAAATTAGAATAAAATCCAAAAGAATGAGAGGAGATGAAATTAACAGTAAAATCTGGAACGAAATCGAGAGGTAGAGTTGAATGGCAAACGCAGCTGAGAAATGAATTTAGTGGAAGCAGCGTTCAGGAAGGAATTACGCGATAATGGGAATACTTATTTCTCAAATGTGGGAATACCAGGGTGGGATATGAAAATGATTAAGGTTGGCAGATCATAATAGGTGAATTCCAACGCAAAATAGTAAGAATATGGCTCCAAAATCACTGAGCAATCGAAATGCGTATAATAACAGTCGGAAAGGATCATGTAGATTTTTATAATAAAGTTAATAATCCAGAAAGATGAAGGAAAGGTGCGATATTTAGGAATCATCAAAAGTAACTAAGATAGAGAGAGTAACTACTGATAAAAATGTCAGCTATTCTTTAATTCTCATGACTATGAGCTCTTTCACATGTCAAGGTCAAAAGCTCTTTCAGTGGAGATTACCTTGAGTTCAAGCCTGAACACATGAGGCTCCACAAGACGCGACAGAACTTCAGTTAGTACTACGCCCTAATGATTTCAGTCACAGATGATAGACTCAGACCATGAAGTGAATTTAAAATAGACGATTAGGCATACAAAATAAATGGTAATACGATCCCTGAGAAAAATGGGCACAAAATGTAGTTCATCAGGTGGGTAACGCGTCCGCCGGCTTACTAGAATTCTAGGTGGAATAAGGAAGCCAATTAAGAAAATATCCATAGAAATGAATGAGTAACTGGGTCCTTTTTCCATCGTTTTCCACCATAATACTGATGATTCTGTATTTAAGTAAATAGCGCGTGTACTCCAAGGACATGAGTTTGGTTCCAATTCCGACACTAGTGACGCGTATTTATTATGACTTCTCATCACATGTAGCCATAATTTGGATTATCAGAAACTTAATGCTTAATTTTAATTCAATATATATCACATTGAATTATATAATCCTAATCTCAGCCTCTAGCATGAAGAAAGTCCGCAAGAATTCATTCTGATGAGTTTTCGCTCGTTTTAATGATCAAATTTATTTTAAAAGTCTGGCATGACAAAAAAAGGACCTAGCCAATGAAATACACACTGAGAAAACACATAAATTGAGCATGCTAGTTAAAAGGCTTATAAATGATTGGTTTCCAAAATAAAAATAGTATATTTCAATTTAAAAGAAACACATAGTTTCAACTAAGTATTGCACATCGCATCGAGAGGCTTAATAATAGTGGCAATGTTATAACGTTTCAAATGCTTGGCACTCTGGACAACATTAAGCTCACTTGTGAACTACCTTTAGGTCTAAAATAAATAGAAAGGAGAATTTTTGGAAGGCTTCCAAGAGGGAGACGAATATTAAGAGCTATAGACAGAATACAGTGATGAAAAATACTCAACAATTTCATGGGGTTTTCATTTGGGAAAATTAGATAGCGTCGTGAGGGACAAATTAAATAAGACCACCTGAGGTCGCGAAAAATTATGGACAGGTCTGTCCTAGGGACTGTCCATCATTTAGTAGAATTATTTGGGGTGATATACTGGAAAAGGCCAGTTTACATGGAAGAAGGAAAAGCTATACTATACATTTCCCCGTTAACCTAACATCCTCCTCTGTAACACGGCCTATCATGTCCAATCACCCCCCGTACGCACTCCAACCATCCAATCTGCCTCATTCTAATCTCCTTCAGAAGTTTCTTTTCTCCTCCGTACATCTTACATCAGGTCTTTCTCAATTATCTTCTACATCCACATATAAATCGGCAGTAACTTACAATTAGTCTCACTCTCTCTCCTCAGACTCCACGATTCTGCCCCATAGTGCGCCACATTCCTTTGATGAAATAAAATAAGTTTTAGTACCGTCCACCGTTAAATTGAAATATAAATTCTATCAAACGCGTTTCGACGATATCTATGAAACGTCCTATAGTGAATAAGCCCTGATATTTTAAATTTATAGGTGGACGGTAAATAAACATCTTTTATTCCAACAATGGTGAAACTGTTCCACGATTTCTCGCCAGCAACCGTCAATCATACGCCAAATTACACACATACGAATTAGACTCCTCGCTACTAGTCTTTTCCTTGCCCTACCATACGAGGTCCTCGTCATGAATTCTCGCCTCTTTCGTAAAAGTGATTCTCCTTCAAATGTATTTACTGTCAAGCCCAATTTACCTCCAATGTACCACTTAAGTGTTTTAGTTGTTCTAAATGCTCGGGAGAATGCCAATGATAAACTTAAGCGTTTCACTTTCGTCTCTCCTCCGCAGCAGGAGTGCGACTGGGAGGATGAGGGTGATGTCGTCAACGGATTGATGCAGATGAACGACGGCCTCTCCGAGCAGCTGGGCTATTCGCCCTCCCTAGGCAGCAACGATGAGGGCAGCGAGGGAAGCTGTGGAAATCTGTCTCCCAGCAAAGAGGTCGAGAGGGTCAAGTACGAGTCACCGCTCGTCAAAGAGCTCAGGAGAGCCGAGGTGAGTACTCTGCGCGTAATAGACGTACGGCAAGGGTAGGTATGTGACATTTCTGCTACTGCAGTGCTTAATATACGTTTCACTCATAGCCACCTATCGGTCGGACACTCATCGCCGCCATAACTCAACGGAAGGCTTCTCTATGTAATTACACTCAGTATTTTCTACTCATGAATTACAATATCAGTGGGACATTTAAGACATACCTTTCCTGCAAACCAATTTCAGGGAATGAAGCTCTTAAATTATCACATGGGAAGCTATAATAAATATATTTTCATGATAAAAAATAACCTGGTCGCTCTTTTCTAAACCATGTGATTTTACCGACATAAATGTAATAATATAATAGGAAAAGAATTCGGCAGAATATTCGACGCCACGCAATAATTAATACATCGAATTTTTAAAAAGTTAGCATGTTCTTTAACAATTGCATTCTCCGCTTGAAATAGTTACCATCAATCTTCATTTTTTAAATGACAATATAAGTGCGTTAGTACATATTTCATTGTGGGAAATTGAATAACGCAGTGGCCTTATCATTTTCATAGCTAGAAAAATAACTTCACCACATGTAGTCTCAGGGCAGATGTGGTGGAACGTGTTCATCATGAATGAAAGAATTCTTGCCATTTTCCCCTTTTTTTAAATAAATAAATAAAAAGAAGGTAATCCAGCGATATTTCGACGCTACACACCAATTTCAGGCGCAAACGGTAAAAAAGAGTTATCCGTGGAAAATTTGTTTTCATCCTTGGGCAGTAAATGCTTACTTTTTGTAAGTAATTGTTATAATGTCAAAGTGGAAAACTACAAGAATTTTTTCACCCAGGATATTTTAAAATAAAGCCCTCCTAACCACACATTGCAAGAAATTAGTTCGGCCATTTTCTTCGTGGTTACGATTGCGATGTCCCATGTGAATTTCAAAAAAAGCTTTAAATCAAGATAAATCATTTTTTCGTCATCATACAAAAAAACAATTCATCGCATCTCTATCATACTCTTGATATTCACGGCCCAAAATTCGATGAATTACCTTCTTTTTTTCATTTCATACAAGTTTGATATTTTGAGCTCTTATTGAATACATTAATTTAAGCAAGTGCTTTCGCTATTGGCCACTGTTTGTAAACTAATCCTACTACTATTATAAATATGAAAGTTTGTATGTTTGGATGTTTGATCCTCAATCACGCAAAAACTACTGGACCGACTGAGCTGAAATTTGGCATGTAGATAGAACATATATCTGAGCGTAATATAGGCTATATTTAAAAGCCCTAAGGCTCCCCTAAGGCCCCCCAAAAGGCCCTTCTGGTGGTCCATGCTAATAATTGGGTTCGGTACAGTGGTTTCATTTTTTGCTTTTTAAAAGTACTTTCACTCAAGATAGAGGGCTGGGATTTTTTTTATCGGAAGACTGAATAAATGAAGTTTCTAATTATTTCAATCAATGTTCTTTTACGCTCCATAATTGTCTGAAAATCATGTTTTTTGCTGAAAAAGCTCAGGTTTTTCTCTGAAATCAATAATGCTATATTTCCTTGACAACCAGAGATTTGATTTTCAAAGGATATTCACGCCTCTGGCATTTAGGTTTAACTGCAGGCTCATGATAGCACGTAGAGAGATAATATGTATAAGAAGAGCCCAGAGTCCCAAGGGCCCCGTAAATTATATTTTCAGGGGGTTATCAATAAATTCAATGCATATTTACAACAAGTACCTATACTCTTAAACGTCTATTCTCAAAGTAGCTCTCATAGAGGCACTGCATGTATGTGAGAGAATACGTACGTAGTAAACGATACACATAAAGGAATCAAACGTGCAAGAATATTTATGTGCATTGAATTGTAATGGTAATAATGTCTCTGTTGCTACAACAAACATGGCGTTGTTTATTATCGTTTAATACTCAGATGTATTACACGTAGTGGGACCATCTGCCTCGAATTACGAATGCGAACTGTTTTTAGACCAATTCCCACATCATTTACGTTACAAGTTATTTAAATATAGTTAAAATTGTTAAAGTGCAGTTAACTTACATTCATTCAATCATCGAGTTGCCTATTCAAGAATCTAACTCGCCGCTGCGTTTCCCCTCCTTGGACTTATACATATATCCATAAACATACCCGATAGAAAAAAGAGTAACCTATCGGAAAAATTTTCTAAAGCAAGAGGAATGTCTTCTTTGCGAGTAAATAAGTCCTCGCATAAAAAACGACTAAGGTTAGACTTGGATGCTCAAAAACATGCCCACCAGCGATCTCATGATCATCTCTCCGTGGTGTTTCAGGGGTTATGCTAAGAACCGCACAAATTTTATCCCAGCCCAATCTACGGACGGGTAACCAGCTATAAATCAGGTTCAATTATATGACCATCTGTTTTGAAACTTCAATCTATTATAAGATGGCGGAAATTATAATGACGTCACTACATGCTTCTTACCCGAAAGAAGAACGGATATTCTGCGCAATAAACGACATAGGTGCATGAAGATTGGCAAGTGCACTAAGACTGATCGCCATAGATTTTTAATTTAGCAACCTATGATTATGATTTAGAAACCAATTATTAAAGCTACCCTTATGCCAAAGGCGGAGTTTGGGTAATGAAGGATTCATAGGACAAATAAACATGGCTGCTGCTGAAAATGCTCCTTTTGACTTTGTCAACCGCTGGATTATACTCTCCTCTCAAATCCTGGTTAAGATACTCAACGCACATATCAACGTTGAATTGCACAGCTCAATTAATTCATTGAATACAATTATAGTTATTTTCACAAGGGAAGCGATCAAGCTGTTAATCACTCAGAAGACGGCTCAAGTGAACCGGAGGGACGAGGTGACCATCTATCAACCTGTATGCTATTTAAGTAGGAATAAACCTGCGTGGCCCATTTTTGGGTTTCCCGTGTATTAAAGAGGACCAACAGTCATTCATATCTCCTTGTACCTGGAAAACGAATGAATTACAACGATCACAACATACAAGATAGGATACGAACTCCTCAAATGATCACGGAGACAGTATTCTTCAGGTAAAAGATCTTAGGCTTTCCCGGCGAATAATATTAGTAAAATCTTCATAAACTTCAATCACTGTGGAGAAATCAACTGTGTGGAGAAATGGGTTTCACTGTGCACGAACTTGGCAAGAGAGTTGAAAGACTCCGGGTCTAGGTCATCCCAGTCAAAATGTTGCCCACCACCGCTTGCTTGCCGTTGCCCACCACCACCTTGTTGTATTCTTGGCACTTCAGAATGCAGAGTTGACAGAAGTACTTCTTACATATTCGCTTTTTGCCATTCTGGTGATATTGATGAGCACAGAAGAGTACCACAGAAAAACTAATGAGATACTCCAAGAAGGGTCCTACAGATTCCTCACGAAAGATCCTACTGATGCTATCGTGAGAAAGACTTATGCACTTATCAAAGACACGAAGTTAGACCCAGACTAGAAATCCAACCTTGCAGTTCAAGCAGCCGTTCCTCCAAGGTTCTATGGTCTGCCAAAAATCCATAAGAAAGGCATTCCACTCAGACCCATCGTGAGTGCTATCAACGCTCCAAGTTACAAGTTGGGAAAATATCTATCTTCTATTCTGTCGCCAATGGTTGGCCATTGTGAGCACCATAAAAAAAATTCAGCTGAGTTCGTGAAGACACTTGGAGGCATCCGGCTAAATCCTTCTGACATCATGGTGAGCCTCGACGTTGTGTCCTTGTTCACTAGAATTCCACTTGAAGAAACGCTTAAGATCCTCGAAAGTAAATTCGACGAGATGACAGTTAGACTGTTCCGACATGTCCTTAAGTCAAATTATTTCCTTTATGATGGAAAATACTATGAGCTAACGGACGGGGTTCCTATGGGTTCTCCTCTTTCTCCAGCTATTGCAAACCTCTTCATGGAGGATTTTGAAGAAAAAGCTCTAAATTCGGCTACACTGCGGCCGAGGTATTTTTTCCGTTATGTGGACGATACTTTCGTCATTTGGCAACATGAACGGAACACACTAGATGATTTTTTGAGCCACATCCGCATCCGATGAGCAGCATCCCAACATCAAATTTACCATGGAAGAGAAAACTAAAAATTGTCTACCTTTTTTGGACATCCTAATTGAAAGGAAGCCTGATGGTACTCTTGGACGACGTGTGTACAGAAAACCAACTCACACTAACCTCTACTTAAATGGGAGAAGTCACCACTACCCCTCCCATAAGCAGGGCATCTTAACCACCTTGACACATCGCGCAAAAATGGTTGCAGATGCAGTATGATAGAATGTTACTATCCCCACTTTTTTCTTCCCTCATCCCTCTCAGATGCATCTGGCTATCAAGTTAAGCGAAAGCGCGATTTCTTCTCACCAAGTAACTGCATGCATAGGAACTAGTTGTGAGCAGGCGGATCACCTACCTTTAATATTAACCAGGTCATAAAGAACATAAAAAAGACATCACTTTCGTTTGTAACAGTAAAGCAGTCGGAGAAAATTTATATATTGTATTTATGGTTTTAAGGAGAAGATTTTGTCATGATTTGTTATTTCCATATTTTTTCCAGACAGTTGATCAGCTCTACGAACTTGCAGAGCAGATTGTCGGCCCCGTCTCTCCGTGCATCGTAAACAAGTGAAAGCCAAGCACCAGAAGCACCAAAGAAGGGCACCATAGAGTGATAAACATTTTCTGACGGAATAATCGTACAAAATTGAGCGTTCAAAAAACCACTACTACTGCTATCTTTACTTTGAATATGCACAGAGTACGTTGAAAATAAATCCTAAGCATTTTTCCCATCACAAAGTTATAAGCACAAACTTTATGGCACACCGTCACTGGATACAATCCCACAGCGATAAAACATGAAGGAGGATTTGCTCAGACAGTGATGCTATCTGTTGTATTCATATTAATCTTTGACGAAGTAATAAATTCTTTCCTGCGGATAAGTGTAATTTTCATCCACATATTAAAAAAATAAAAAATACCTTTTCAATAAAATGTACATTCATAAAACTACAAAAAATTCCTAATGGGAATGAAACGTCTGTTCCTCATCTAATGCACCAGCACTTGTCATTCTCACTTTATGACAGAAATGTTAATGACTCTCTCTTAATTTCCGGTTCATAAGCATTATGTTAGCATTTCATTTCCTATGTAAATGGTCCATATACACATTAAATATTTATGTAGGCGATTCCATTTTATTGTTCAATAAAGTTAATGGCATTCACCTTTGGTACTTGATTTATTTTCTATCTTCATGACCATCCAAGGTGCTGGGACACAAACGTCTTGCCATTTCTACCTATATCGAAAACTCATTCAGTGTATTGAAGTTTATTTGAATACATTGTAACTTTAGTGGGACTAACCTACTGAGGTAATACACACAAATATGAGAAATTCTCAGCATGAAAAAATCATTCGCATGGACAGGGGTGGGATAAGGGATTGATTCTATTCTTAGCAGATGATTTTCCGCTGTGAATTTGACTCATTCGCATGCTGAAGTTTCCTTAACAAGCAACAAATAGTATTAAATTGTAGGTAGTGACTCAGCAAAGCAATGCATAAGGTAAGGTATGAGTGAACAATTTTCATACGAAAAGAGGTAAGTTATTTGTAAAAATAACTTAGTTCGGCTTATGTAGTTTAATGTTCAGTAGCATATTTAACAGAAGTAAACGTTATCACAGATTTACACGATATTATCACGTGATATATACGTATGAAGAGGATATAATGATGTAAATGCGAATCATAGATTATATATGCACAATAGCATATTAAACTGCATTGAACGATATCGGAGATTATTATCAAAGGGCTTTCTACAAATAGAGTGGTGAATCCGTAGTAAATGTGCTAGAAATTAAAACTGAATTGAAATGTGAAGTTCGATCACGCAGTTCACTCTAATGCTTGAACTTGGCCAATATTCCACATGTAAAAAAGGCAATTTTTTGGTGACTTTACTGGTAAAGTCACCAAACAGTATCGCGTGAAAGCGTTTTTTTACATTGTTTAAAAAGCGTCCGAAACTTATACACACGATTAAAAGGCAAATAATTGCACAAGGCAATTAGGTCATTACTTCAATAAAAGTAACAGTGTTTGGTAGAATGCCAACTATAATATTATTCCCAAACTTAAATGGTAACCGAGGTCCTAAAACAAGACGAAATATAAAAATTTTCCGACGTTTGAGGAGTAAAGGCAATCTCGTAAGTTTTAAATATATACTTAATATAGTCTATACGCACATGCGTTTAACTCCGATTCCAACTCAATGTTTATTTCCCTGCCTGTTGATAGATGGGAAACAGTAACAATTGTGTGGTAAAAATGAAAAAGGATGTAAGAGCCAAAAAATAAAAAAATGACTTTTTCGGTGAAAGGCGAAGTACAAGCCAGGCGTATTAAGATAGACAAGGTAGTAAGTGTCAGAAAATGTTTCCCTAGTTTGTAGAGCAGTCGGAAGATGACAGCACCGTGCAAGAGCCGTGCTAGGTTGAAGCGGAGAAGGATGTAAGTCCACCCGCCATGATGTATGTTCCTTGTCTATTGCACAGTTAAAACTCGATTTTCAGGTAGCTTTATCATTGAGAAAGGAGCAGGAGGTTCAGAAAGTCAAGACTATGCCTAAAAGTCATCAAAATATATTTTGTACTTATTATAATGTATCCTTGTAACACATTATAACATTGAATTTATGGTATAAATTAAAAATCTTCTAAACAATACTGGACTTGCATCCTTTTGTTAAAACTAACCCTTCACTTACATCATTTTTTAAAATAAAGCAAGGCACTTACACCCTTTTCTACAGAAAAACAGATGGCACATATCTTTATCCATCTTTTTTTGGTTTCCCCTTACATATTTTAAAAATAAATTGTACTATATGTTATTCCTATTGCTTTTCTATTTTTTAAAAATGTATAACAATTTTTTTTAGTAAATATTCAACGTTTTAGACATATTTTATTGAATACTGAAAATTTTAGTTTCTGGCACTTACAACCTTTTCCATTTTTACTACACAATGGACATAGTAGCATTAACTGAAACGACAAGCGTAATTAAAATAAACACATGGCCCGTGTTTTTAGTGACATGCCTCTTCAGGGATTGGGCTTAAGTTCCAAATCGAAAAGACGAGAACACTAGCCGTTTTCGAGGCAGGTGCGACCATGGCCCGGCCTTCACCCGAGGGAGGAGGAAAACCGGGTAAACCTCCGCCAGGCCGGCATGAACTGGGCAGATGACAGAAAACAAGTAACGAATAAAAAAATAACTGGGGGTTAGGCAAAACAGAAAAATGAATAAATATATGGTATAATCTATTATTTAATTATAACAACCGTATAATCTTCAACAGGTATGATCTAGTATGTAACTATAACAGCCGTATAACCTATGACAGGTATAATCTACTATCGGCGCAAAAAAGGTAGAACGCTAAACTTTAAGCATTTGATAAAGGAAATGGTTGTAGGCATGACCTTGTGGAATTGATCCATTACGGAATAATTATAAAAACTTTGTTAACTCCACTAATTTATTTAATAACACGACTCGGGGTTCAACACTTGGTTTCATATTTTTGGTATCATCTTTAAGCATTTGTATGAAATTCCGCCTATATAATATATCGTTTTACTCCTTGTTTATTTGACTACAAAGTGCATTCATTGAAAAGTGTTTAAATGTAAACGTTTAGCTTATACGGTCGAAAGAGTGAAGAAAAACACGCGAAAAACTTGAAGAACGGCGAAACGGTCGTTTTATTCATCTCGTCACGGCCAAAATATTTGATTGGTGTACTTCATTCATTATTTTTTTACGAAGAGAACGACATCCACATTACAAATATTTTTTTAAATTAAATTTTACCCATTCTTTTATTTTTTAAATTGCCGAAAGCTAGATTTCAATTCCCGAGATGTAGAAAAGTATATGAATATCGAAGTTACTTAGACTTTATGGAAAAAATACTGTTAGACTTTTCATGTAAGGAAATGTTGATATTATTCCTCTTACTTAAAATAAACCACAAAGAAGAAAATTGCCCCGCGGAAATGCAGACTACCATTTTGCGGAGTTGGTAATGGCGATTTCACTCACATTTGAGTCTTCATCATCATTTTCTCCTTTACGTAAAGGTTTCATTTGTGAGTCTTATTCGTTTCTTTAAGTCCCTCTGAACTACTCCTAAACGCTTAAATCTTTCTAAATACCACTCATGTCATATAGGTGAATATGGACAGCTCATTGCAAGAAATAACGTATTAACAACTCCGGCACTTAACTGGTCGCCTTAATAAAAATCTATCACTCCATACAGGGAACTCAAAATTCATCCCGAACTCAACTTTGCTTCGCCCCAAGAGTGTCTTTCTTCACTTAAGCCACACTGCAATGATAGACTGAAACCTCAAAATCAAAGGATAGTTTTCAAACGTTTTATCGTTTCAATTCACAAAACATTTCATTGACGATGAGATAAACAGAGCCTAAATGACTCCGGCACTTTAGTTGCTACGAGCAGAATGGGTCCAGAGCGGAATAAATATGTTATTATTAACATATAATTATCGAATGAATGGGACTCGACATGAATTCAAAACTTTGCTCACCCTCTAAGGTGTTTCTAGTCACTTAAGGGGAGTGGATACTTTTCGAAAAATGGAAATGGAAATACGGATAAATGCGAAATAATGTCGCAGTAGGAGCTATGAAGATAGCGTAGGGACGGTTATTCGGGCGGATTGCGGGACATTGGCGGGAAAAACGGCTCTGACTGCCACTCAGGACAGCTTATGGCATCCTGTGTCACAATTTCAAAAGTTCAATTAAGCCGATATTCTCAAGAATTGACAAAATTCAAAGGCTAATGATCATTGCATGACTCATACGTTAGTTATTAATCGTATATCTCCCCATTAACGATTACAACTCCTTTTTAAATGGTCTATGTATAGCGAAGTCTGGATATATTACTTTCCATTACGATTAGTATTAACTTTACAGACGAAGGTATTTGCTCCACCCTTAAGCGCCGAATGGTAAACACAGGAGTGTTTTTTATTTCCTTGCACGCAACTGCGGCGATTAAAGTGGTTTGGATACGCCTTTTTCTGGCAGGTATTATTCAACCTTTTAAGTAATATAATCCGAATTCGGATGACTGCCGCCAACCTCAACATCGGGGGATGGTTTTCCAAGAACTTATTTTTTTGTGAATCGATCTTTGATATTTGATGTAAAATTGATTCCTTGCGTGAGGCAGTGTGGCCCGATTAAATATTTCCTCCGTTTTCACGCCAACCTCCCGCGATCACCTCCCCCATCCTCCTCGTTTCTTTATTTCCGCCTCTATTCCTCTCTCTCTCCAAGAATTACTTCTCGCTTCTTCCACCAGGCGCTGAGGGCACTCTTGTTTTCCTCTCTCCCCTTCTTTCTCCCTCCCCCATTCACACACACCCACATAAGCTACACAATTTCTCTATTATCATAGAACTCTTATTCCCATAGCCATTTATTCCCCATATTTGATTCCAGGCATCTTCCAGCGGGCCACCTTCTTTGGGTTAATTCTCGAAATGCCACGGTAAATAATGCATGGTAGTTGGAAAATGCGAAACTGAAGGATTACACGTTTTCCTGTAATTACGGCCTGGTAAACCACCACCTGATATTTTTCATGCACTAATTATTGCAGGACAGGATGTGACAACTTAGCAATACTGAACCAACGATACTGGGCGATAAATTTGTTCTTTTCCACATGGTATTTATCACGACATTCGAGCATTGGCCTCCAGGACTTCTGATAATTTCGGCCCGACCGATTCCATCTCCTGCTTTTGGCTTCCATCATCACACCATGCGTTCTGTATAATTTCCTTCATTCCCTATTGCATTTAAACTCCTCATATTGCCCACTCTTTTTGTTCCGCATATCTTTCTAATTACTAGTTTTATTTTTTAATAAAACCCAGCTCCGTATTCTTCACAAAAATTCATGTCTCTACTCCGTAAAATAAGATCGACTGAATGATAGTCAATTTTTATAGTAAGTTATATGTTTTGCATGGTTTGATGGAAAATTAGATAGCAAACATGTTATTCGATGCATAAAAACTGTTATGGGCTGCATTTTTGCAATTCTATATATCAATTCGATCTTTTCCCTTGGTATAATTACTTAAATGTCATTACTTTCAAATTTCCACCTTCTTTACCTGCAGAGTAGTACTTCGAGTACGTGCTAAGTAGACGGCTACTTGTACAATTTATTGCTTAAGGTAAAGCCCCTCTTATCAATAACTACGGCCCAATTCGCCATTTTCAATCACAAACGTAATAAAAGAATCGAAAAGTGAAGCGTTATTTGCCCTTTAGATTTTGTTCATAACCTACGGAAATGGAAAACTTCACCCGCCTTGGTCTATCGATTTTACGGAAGTAAAAGGTTGTAACTGAACGTTTTCTGTGAATTAAAAGTGTATTTAGGAAAAGGATAATATTCCAAAAGCTGACGTCACTCCACATAAATAAGTTACATATATTCTTTCATACCCATCACGCAATTCATCTATGGGAGGCACAGTCAAATTCCTATTTACTGCTGTTAGGCCTCGGTAATTAGTTCTCTTTGAATAATTTTCTCCACACAGCCCTATCCTTGCATATCTATTTGCTTCTGTCCCATTTATGCATTGCTTAATAGATGTTCTCCTATTCTTAGGACTCCCTAACTCCCTTAGGGCTTCCTAAGCGCCCCTTCCACCTCATACACCCATGAATTTCCAAATAAGTTTTAATAATAAATGAATAACTTGGAGCGGATTTATCTTATAACTCCTAATAAGCTTCGAAAACTTAGAATTCCCACGTTCTTCCTGGGATCAAAGTGTCGGATGAACTTGATTTATTGAAATTAAATTATACCTGAAACTCTAGCTTCTGTAGTCAGTGCAAACCGATTGTATGGACGTCAGACATGGCCAAATCAGGGGAGTTTACATCGGTGGCGCCCGATTGGATAGTGGAATATCCTAAAAGAGATCACTTTCAGGGTTTAGGATCCGTGGTGAGAAATTATTTAAAAATACTGCTTCATTGTGCAGCATTTAATTGCTAACAGACGAGAAATGAAGGGGGGTTTTTCGTGGCCGTGCAACACATTAATGAGGCGTTCGTATGGTACATTATTTGAGGTGTAGTACAACAGGAATTCCTGTTTACACTCAGCTAATGTGTTAAAATGGAATGGTATCTTTAACCTAGTGAAGCAGAGATCGACGGTTCATCGCCGATGCGAGACGCTTACAGATGAGCAATTGCTGAAAATAGCACCGAGGCAGCCCTTAAAATCAAGGTAAAGTATTCATCAGCCAACAATGAACAGCATTATTTTTTGCTCTTTCGGACGATTCTGGTGGTCCGCATGCCGCTGAGATCCTGATAAGGCATTGGCTTGGCATCAGGTTTCTCAGGGGCCGAACCACCAGAACTTGACAGAAACACCCATGCCCTGAGCATGCGAAAAACCGACCCAGTCGGGACACGAACCCGCGACCCTCGGATTAACAGGCGAGGACCTTACCCCGCCGCCACCGGGGCCGGCAAACAGGAGCCTTCAGGACTCCAAGCAAACGATCTGTTGAAGAAAAATGCAGTCTCACCTGGGATCAATATGTTTGAAGCAATTTTTGTTTACGAACAGATTTGAGCGAAACTTTGCATAGGTGTTATCATCTAAAAATATCAAGTTGTCACGCCGAGTCCAGTTTTCGAAAACTACATATTTCAATATGATTTCGCCTAAATTTCGAATACAGCGCCAAACACTCTAGTAACAACATGTTTTTTTTATAAAAAAGTTCAAAATATAATCCTTGAATCATTTCCATTACTGCAGGTATGGTGAGTTCCACCGCATAAACAGATGCACTAAAATGAAATGTGGTCCAAGAATTTTCTTTCAACTTACTTAAAACATTATGCGCACTCAATGACCCACGATTGCCGCTCCAGCCAACTTAATTCTGTGAGCACAGGTTTATAGCGTGTCCCCGTCGATGGTCACCGAAAGATCGACCATGCAATCTCGGCAGACATCTCTGCAGGTCAGTTTAATGTTCGCACTTGCGGTTGCTTCCTCTCCTTCCGCGGAGCGCGCGGCGCTCTTCATCAATTACCCCCACTCACCCCGACGGCGGCTCGTGAAACATGAGCCCCCTAGCCTCCCACACGGCTTTCCCTTTAACCTCCGGAGTCGGCGACGAGAAAACCGCTATTCTACTCAACTATGGCCAACTCCGTTAATATGGATTTCCGCATTTAACACCGATACCAAAGAACTCGTCTAAGCTGAATCGATAATGTTTATAGAATCGTAAGGACTCAGCTATTCTTTTTTTAATTCTTTATTCACTTTTTCCATAATGATGGTGAATTCCAACATGAAATGTGCAGTGTCTTGATGAATACTTCGTGAATTAAAGCTTATTAATAAAAATCACCAGGGAGTGCGCAGAGTTTCAGGAATGTTTTACAGAATAATAAATAAAATCAACCCTACTTACGTGCAAGAAGAGGCCAATGAGCGTACAAACATTTTGAATGCTTAGCATCGCAACCTATGCAAGGTCACTTTAAATCATGTAACGCTGGACGCGACCTCCGCAGGGGAAGTTGTCTCCACAGTAACCAATGCGATTAGCACCAGAGGGATTACTCTTTTTTACTTTCGTGCCGATCGTCTCTCGGGGTCAATCGGAATGTCCGAACCAAGAATTTATTTTACTTTCCGACCGATAAATTTTCCTTTGATTTCAGCTCGATTTTTCGACATCATATCGGCTATGAACTGAATCTTTTTTCCGATTTGGATCCGAAAAGTTAAAAAATTATCCCCCTGAAAAGATATATCTGAACATTTAAACGCACTCCTTGGATACGTGCCATCACAACATCGGGATGAAAACTTAACAGAAAATACTTGCAAAAAACATAAGAATGCAAAAACATAAAAGCTAGTGGAAACAATCGCCGTGCAACACATGCACGGCCTCTCAATCTTTTGTTTTATTATTGTTCAATCATAGCGATTGCACAAATGATGTAGTACAAAGTCACGGGTACGAAGTTATACACCACAGACGGTGAAATTTGCCAAGGAAAAATCATTTGACTTGACCGGGATTTGAACCCGGTATATCCCAATTAACGGTCAGGGGGTTTATTCACGAAGGACTCGATTTTTCCGCATCCTCGACAATTTCGAGGCCACGACGTCCAAAGCTCGACATTCGCCAAAGTTGCGATTCACGCGGTTTATTGTTGCTGTTTTAACGTCGAGTTTGGCGGAAAAAATATCGAGGCAAAGGAGGCCTCGACATTAATTTCGTATTAGTTTTAGCCAATTACACAGTCAAACCACCTTAATTCAAGACGAATTTCAGTGGGGGATTATACGAAAATGTTGTTCTCGTCCCCAGTCTACGTTGTAGCACAGGAGATGTTGTCGTGTGCATGATATGTCATATTCGCGGAGAATAAACCCAACATTATGATTTTAAAACGACTAACTTGACAATTTTTCCAATCATTGCGATTGCACAAAATTACGCTTCGTTCCTTCTCTGATTTTTTTACGCGTGTGGAATCGTCGCGAACGACTTTGTTAAAGCTTCAATGCGAACATTCCATGGCCCAACTACGCATCCGTTAAGGTAAACCATGAACATCCAAATACTAGGCGTCTCAACGTCTTCAGAGACCATGTTGCTTCGTAAGGGCTCAGGTTCTATTAAGGAAAGAGGGAGGAATGAACGCAGGGTAGCACGAACATGAAACGATTTCCTTCTATCTGTATACATCTCTCTCATTACTCCCTCCCCCCGCATTCAACACCCGTGTCACAGATCCTTGTTCCTCGTCCCCGACCGTCACGACAAGCAGACACATTCTCCAACCTCACCCAATCCCACACTCTGAAAACACCCACGCACCCGACAGGCAGAGAGACCGACCCCATTATGCTCTGCCCAAATTACATTTCCCTCCGGAATGGCGCTGTTGGCGAGAGGGTGACGCCATAGAGGGCGTGGATGGAAGGGTTGAATGCCGCAGTGGGGTTGGGTGGTCAATGTGTCAGCGCGTGGGTTTTGGGACGAGAACCACCTCCGTGGATGTCGAATGGGGGACATAGGGCGATGGCCTCAGAATGGTCCGTCAATTCGACGATTCGGGGCGGCCTAATGGGAATAATTAAATCGCCTATTCCCTCTATAAGAGAAGAAACATAATAGCCAGGAAAGTCGTACGAAGGAAGCTGAGGGGCAAATAAAAACCCAGGTAATACGGGACATGAAACAGGAGAGCAATAGGGACACATATGAGTTAGTAGTGGGGCATGGTAGAATGGAGGGCTGAAGTCAATCTTAGGATTACATAATAATATTGTTTCAGGACTGATTGGATGGAACATACGCATGACGTAAGGTTTTCAAAAATAAGCGTTCCTCGATTCTATAGTGGTTTATTTGGAAGTGTTTTGAAAAGTTTATGTACATGTTCTAATGTTTATTTTAATGTTACCACCAGGCGATCACCTATTCGTAACGTTTTGTATTAAATTACATTAAATTAAAAAACTCCTTGCAGTTTTCCACTGAGAAATGTTAAATACGACCGGTTTTGATGTTTCAAAGCATAGTCAAGCCACCATCATCATTATAGGGATTGCAGGACTATACTATATACATATATATATATATTAAACAAATATATAATACATTGAAAACAATCGCATTAAACATTACTCAGGTGAAAACTGCTTAGAGTTATTTCGTTATCTCAGTATTGAATGGCTAATGGTACGACATAAAGTTTGGACAAGTCCAATTCCACCTGGTTTTTCCCAGTGGATTTTTTGCATTCTCAATGAACTTTTTTTCTTCGGCTCTTTGAAATACTTCTTCATTTTTCATCACAAATTTCACAAATATTTAATTATTTTAAATTAATATCTGAGCATTGGATCGAATGTAATTGATAAGTGAAACTGATCGGTGAAATTCTGGGGATCTTGGTATGAACACCAGAACAGGAGAACGATTTATTTTATTTTGAATACGCACATTCAAGTATCTCCCGTCTCCTGTTGACTTCGGTTGACGTTACAACGCTTTGAATTCTTCGAAGTTAAAATCCGCCTCTCCACATCGGAGCCGGGTGCATTCCTCTTGTATTTTGTCGGTGGGATGTAGAAATAATACCCTCGGCGCTAGTTCCTCATGCGAATAATTCAGGACTGAAATTATCCTCGGAATTTCTTCCCACCACTTCCCGGTTGTGCGAGCGGGGGCGGACATGATGTAATGGCCTCTCGTGGTGCGTGTTTGTTGGCGCGTGTTCGTTGGTCAACTCTCAGCTCCCACAGCACCGGTGTTATTGCAAGGGGGACGGCGCAGCGAGGGGGTGGAAGGAAAACTGGAACCGTCTGCACAGCATCCCCCGCGCAGGCGCGTGCCCGCGTGAGATATCCATTTCATCCACATTCTGCCCCGCGATCCGCTACAGGGGAGTGAGGCAGCAGGTGTCAGAATTTACGTACCAGAAAATGGGATACATAAAGGCAAGAAAAGGGATGCATACACAAAAGCGAAAGGGATGCATGCATACAAGAAAAGGGATACATACATACAAGAGAAAGGGATACATATATACAAGAGAAAGGGATGCATGGATACAAGGTAAAGGGATACATACATACAAGAGAAAGGGATACATATATACAAGAGAAAGGGATACATGCATACAAGTGAAAGGAATACATACATAAAAGAAAAAGGAATGCATGCATACAAGAAAAAAGGTTATATGCATAAAAGAAAAAGGAAAGAAAAAATGAAAAAGAATGCACGCTAAGATGCAATCGGACGAGTAAGGTAAGGATGGAGACGGTAATATAAAGGGATATGTGGTGTTATGTAAGTAACAGATTAAATAAATGAGATGTTTCAATGAATTCCCTAAACCAGAGTCTCTTTTCAGTAGATTTCTACGAACTCAGAGGAGTATAATAAGTATTTCAATTGTTATATTTTCGTAACTTGGCCGAATGTTCGTGAAAGATGGAAGGATAGATGAGGAGATAAAGAGGTGGGCGAATGTTGAAAGGAAAGTCATAAGTAGTGTGTTTAGCATGTCAAGAAATGCGTTATTGTCTTGGAAAGTGGTAATCCCAGTGTGCAAAGTGTTCTCCTCCCGACTTCATTAACGAAACCTGGGTATGTCAGGATACGCATAGACTAAAAGCAGTGGGAATGCAATACTTGAGAAGTATTTGCGGTAAAAGTAGGATGGATAGGGTTTAGAATAAGTGAGTAATAAAATTGTGGAATTGATGCTCCAGTAATGGACATGCTGAAAGGAGTGTGCTTCGTTGGTTTGGTCATGTTTAGAGAATGGATGAAAATCAAATAAAGAAGTAAATTTATGATGGCCGTATGAATGGTGTGAGACAAATGGGTACACCGAGAAATTCATGGGTGAATTTGGTGGAAAACACTGAAGAAGTGATAGCCGATAATTGAATTGATAGTATCCGAGGAGTATCAGGAGTCTTACGAATAGGAGGTGTGTATGAAGCAATGGATTACAATAAATTTTCAGGAACGCATTATACTCGCTCGCAATTCAAGGTTTTACTGTACTACATTACACAGTCATGGGGGAATTTGGTGGAAAACACTGAAGAATTGATAGCCGATAATTGAATTGAAAGCATCCGAGGAGTATCAGCAGTCTTACGAATAGGAGGTGTGTATCAAGCAATGGATTACAATAAATTTTCAGGAACAAATTATGCTCGCTCGCAATTCAAGGTTTTACTGTACTATATTACGTATTAAAATGCAGCCTAAACTAAAAATAAAAAGTGATTTTATAATCTAAACAGCTCGAGTGACACTTGACGTTGTTCTTTGTGCAAGTAAATTCACTATCGAGTGGAGTTTGACCTTGAACTTGCAAGGGATTGCAAATTGCTTTCAACCCGCAACAACAACCCGGAAAAACCTTTTGGTAACTGAACTAATATGCATGGAAGAGATTATCCTGTCTTATAAACCAAATGTACAAGGAAATCACATCATTGAGGAAATGCGCAGGAGAGGTAAAGCTAATCAGGCTTAAGTGAAAAGGAAGTTGATTGTAAACAACAGAAGGGAGGAAATGAAAAGATGAATGGTAAGCGATGATGGCGTTGACGAACTCTTCCTCAATGCCCATTTCCGAGAAGCGATAATAGCATAATGGCCACCATGATATAGCTGAGGAGTACCACATGGGGTACATTAAGATGGACAGATAGTACTGATATGGGACTGATCATACAGCTCGTGTCAAGCAGGTCACTGTGCCACGCCATGACCTAAATAAACGCATGAAATCTTATCAGGTTTAGGATCTGGCCGGCCTTTCACTGTCCGACTCGTGCATCGTCCCCAGGTCTGTTGGAGAACCCAGAAAGAATTCACACATTATGTGCGGAAGAAAAGCACCAGATCATACATATAAAATGATGCTTCCGGCTCATTTATGTTGATTGCATTCAGGGATTAAGCAAGTGATGGAGTGATTCATAGCGTAATGCGGATAAATTTGGCTGTTGCAATTGCAGACGTGAGAGCTGATACGTTGTCGTGGAGGAAAAGAACATTTGTCTTCATCTAATGGAGTTGCTTTTTTATCCATTCTATTTTACATTGATCCACTAGAGAGGCTTTACTCTGCTTTGTCATAGTTTCCCTCTTTTTCGGGTAGTTATTCCATATCATGCAATGTCAATCCCAGAAAACGGTGGACGAGATTTTGTCAGCAGGGGTAATTTTGTTGCCTCTCTGGGAGTGCGTTCGGCATCAGACGTCCCATATTTTGTCCGCATGACGTAGTTGTGGTGACGTGGTAATGTATGATGTGGATGATGGATTCATGTTTCAACCACGGTTACGTAACATTGCTAAACTCACTTGAATTGCTCTTCAACAGGTCAACTTTGATATTTTGTTTATTTACCTAAATCACATAGTTAATGTTAAAAATAACATTTAATTAGTAACTTAAATAAAATCTCTGACCAAAGCCATCAACTCAAAATGTCGTTATCCCAAATATGTTGAACTACTCTTGTTGTAAACGTTAATTGAGCGCAGGAGGACTGAATTTTTGAACTTATGAGATTAGCAGTGAATTTCTCGGTGAATAATATTACATATGTACTAAGGTAACTGCTTAAAAATGACATGTGAATGGTTATTAATATTTCAGGAAGTTTAGATAGCCTATAATGCAAATAGCCTGTTTTTAGGCTAACTTCAAATAAGCATTTTGCTGTATAAATAACTAAACACCAAAATTAACTTAGTTTAGATAGACAGAAAAATACAAGTAAGTCTAATTATCCTTGTCCACACAAAAACGGCTGACTTGATATTACTTTAGTAAGCTTCACCCCAACATATAATGCTATAGTCCAACTTGGAGTATGCCAAGGCATAATAAATTAATTTACGCACAGAAAGAGGGCATTTATTGCAAATGAAATAAAATCTTGTTAGGCTGTGCTTAAAAACTGCACATATATTTGAAATTTGCTTATCCAGTTTTTATCCGATAATCTAAAGTCACTCCCAAATATTTTATTTCTTAAAATTTCTTTAAAAAACATTAAGTATATACGTTTACTTAATCGGTACTCACGCCTTGGCTGACAATATCCATCATATACACTCCTTTGTTGCATAACTCTATCTACGCATGTATATTCATCACTAATTATATGACACCATTTTATTCCAACCGGCTTGCGAAGTACAATTGTCACGTATCCTTTAGATCAATAAATACACGCCGTAATGCTAGAAGGATGTTTCTTTTGATTTTGTAATAGTTAAAAAACGCAACGCGTACGATTATATATTCAAAAAAATTGAATATAAAAATGTAGTTATGAAGAAATTCAACTGTGCTATTCTAACTAATGGAATACTAATAATTTATTATCTAATAACATGCATGGTTTTGGAATGAGAATGGTTACAATACTTTGTGAAGGAAGAAAAATAATTACGACCTTCCTCAAAAATGTAAAAGGCTTCTTAAAATATAATTAATTTTCAAAAACTTCTCGATACAAATTTATAAAATGCGTGGAGTTTTCCTTAGTACGAATGTTCGAGAAAAACTAATCAGAGAAAAATTAATATTTCTTCTCTTTCCCATAATATGAATCGCTCGTCCTAATTAGCGACTCGCACTCGCAAGTGGGCGTTTTCGATGCACAAGCTTCTCATTTCCAGTTCAGTGAAGTCTTAAAGTTCAACCGTCATGGCTTATGATTACATTTGTTTCATATACCTACTCCATCTAATAATCCTTCCGTTGGTGGTTACTCGTGAAACTCATTGAAATTCATCAAATACAAACTACGAGAAAAAACTTTGAACCCCGGACAAGATAAATCCAAAACTTTGACTATCGATTTTCTCTAAAAAGGTCAAAGGTCTAACTGCTTGAACTTCCAAGCTACGAGTTACTGATTAAAAATTCTCCGTGGTAGCTATTTTTTCCGATAATCACTATATCCCCAACTTTGGGTCTTCCCTTACCTCATACAGAGAATTTTGTAAATGAATGCCCAATAAAAATAAAAATGTACAGATTAACAATGAACTTTGAAATAAAAACGTCTAGAGCAATTACTCATGAGTGGTTTAATTGTAGTAGATACATACAAAACCATAATTTAAAATTGATTGCGCTCTTAAAAGGTTCATGGCTGCAAAGCGACCTAGTTTAAGATGAAAAATATTGGTTCTAATGTGGATGATCAGATCATATGGAGAGTCAACATACGCCACCCCCTGTTGAGATAATTTTGCCAAAACCAAATGGCCGTTTGCAAACGGCCATTTACAACATATTTGTTTTTTTTTAATCCCAACTGAACGTTAAAAAATATTGTCGAAGTGCATTATATTGAGCATTGTAGCACTGTATATTGTAGCATTGTATAATGCAGAAACACGGGCTATGAGGAAACAGGATTAGACTAGGCGGCAGGTTTGAGATGTGGAGGATAATGTAGAAGGTGCGATGGACGGAAATGAAAACGAACGAGGAGGAGGGGGAATTGCTGGAGGGCATTGCGAGAGGGCAGCGTTTGGAAAAGGTGAAGAGGATGGGAGAGGGGATGCTGGGTAAGCGGCGATGGGGATGAAATGGTAAAAAAAAAGTACTCACAATGAGCCCTAACGAAATATGTACCCATGTCGCTCAAGCACAAGAGAAATAAGTAAAAGCTTTAAAAAATTGATTGAAACTGATTGAAATTTAGCGGGTACATAAAATACCGGCAGCAAAAACGGACTTCCATGCGGCTGTTTTTAGAGTTATTCTAAACACGATTTTCTGCATAAAAATGTCGCCCCATGGACCAGTTTAATGCAAAAAACGAGTATTAAAAACTTGAGAGTGAAATGTCACGTGTGTCAAGTTTAGGTGCGACATAGTTCCACCCATCAACTCCCCAATAATTCTTAGCTCTAATGGCAGTTTGTAGTCCAGAGACAGCATTTTTAGACAATAATGAGCACGTGTGAGGCACAATGTGAAAGGTTCTGTACGAAGATCAATCATGAAAAGACAAAGTTAAATAGATTCTATTCCGGGATTAGGAGGCCTACATTAAAAATTAATTACGGAAGGCAAAGTCTAGAGCATACAGGTCACATACCAAATAAGATCAATGCGGGGAATACTGTTAAAATGCATAAGTAAATTATTAGTTAAAACCCAGATACCGAGCGCCGTGTTGTGCATGGCCCAGAAACACGTGGGCGCTGTGGGAAGAGGGGGAATGTCCTTTGGAGGGTTTTTGAGAGATAGTTTTCTTGGGAGAGGGGGAAAGAGAATATGAAATTGGAACGGTAAGAGGAGAGGCAGAAGATACTAAGAGTTGAAAAGGGGTTTCAAATTGGAAAAATGGATAGTTTTGGGTAGGAAACTTTAAAGATAACTACCGGAATTCAGGGAAATCATAGGTGCAGCTGTCCTCTAGATCTATCATTTCATCTGCAGCAGTCATCAAACCTATTATTAGTTTGCTGCAGCATTCAACTCCGATCTCCTACCAAGTAGCTGTTTGATTTCTTCATTAATATCCTTGGAAAAAGACTGGAAACCAGAGTTTGAGACGTTGTCGGGCCCGGTGGCGACGAGGTAAGGTCCTCGCCTGCTAAACTGAGGGTCGCGGGTTCGAGACCCGCCTGAGTCGATTTTTCACCACTCAGGACATGGGTGTTTGTGTTCATCCATTGTTGCATGTTAATACACCCGATGTAAAACACCGTTCGTGCTGTTTTCGGGGACGTGGAAAATGAATAAAAAATAAAAATAAATAAGTCTCGATAAACAATGCATCACCATTGTAATGGAATTCTGCATTGCGACGAATGTCTGGATTACAGTGGAGTAAAATACAAGTCAAATTATGTCAACGAATTCCTTGCGTAATATGAGCAAAGTTTATATAGCATACGGTGCGTAATTTGAGTAGAAACTATGCATATATTAGTTAAAGATTTATTATGGGACAATGAATGAAAAATAATATGCACCTTTATTGTAGATAGATTTTAAATGAAGTCGATATTCTCAGGCGTTACTTTGTAAAATTCCATATTGACAGAATCAAAACAAACTTTGTAAATTTTACAATGGATTTTATTCAATATTTATTCGTGCCTACACAGGTATTGAATAAAATCCATTGTAAAATTTACAAAGTTTGTTTTGATTCTGTCAGATTTTAAATGGATTGAAAACTCATGCCAGTATGACGGATATTTTTGAAACACGTACTTAGTGTTCAAATTGTAGCTACAGATACGTTTGTGTCAAAAACTCTGCTTTTTTCAATAGAATTGCCATAAATGCTTTCTAACCTTTATCGTACGGATTAAAATTTCCGCTGTGGGCCCTGCTGGTCGGATTTAATTTTGAGCACTCAGTAGAAACACTACGAACATTTTTCTGTACGCACGGTATACTCATCCCAGTGTACATTTAAATGTACGCTAGTCCTTTAAAGGCTAA
Source organism: Pyrrhosoma nymphula (assembly GCA_963573305.1). Lineage (NCBI taxonomy): Eukaryota > Metazoa > Arthropoda > Insecta > Odonata > Coenagrionidae > Pyrrhosoma > Pyrrhosoma nymphula. The sequence goes on along the minus strand of OY754339.1, from coordinate 59,439,150 downwards.
TTATGATTGAAAAATATTTTACTCTCAAATGACAAAAGAAATTATAAATTATCTTTGGTATGCAGTCTATTTAGTTGCAATCGTTTCATTGTGTATCCTTATATAACGCTTCAAGCTCGGATATCTCAACTTTATGCATGGGCAGTACCAGTATTCACTTTGACGACCCTCATAATTTGCCTGACGTATTCCATCCCGGGTCTCCTTCAATAAATCTTTCCATGCATTTCCCCTTCCATTTTTTTGGTACATCACCTATGACGATGAATCCACCCTCAGATGGGTGGGCACAGAGTGTCTGTGATGACGTCTGAATGAGTCGATAGGACGACAGAGGTTGCCTTGGCTCCCTTTACGTTAGGCGCTGTTACGCTTCATCTAGCACAGCCCCTTGAGTGACGTCCTCCTTCCAAGACACCGCCCTCGTCATCCCCTGAAGCGCAATGATAGTGAACCTTTTTCAATATTCTTCTCGGTCGAGCAACGGGGATGGCTCCGTAACAGCTGCAGTTATTGTTTAATCGCAACGGCAGCTAGCAATGGGAGCTTTCCAATCACCTTGCGCAGATTAGCGCACATTGTAGCAGATGGGAACACAAGATCGCATATTCACGTCGACGATTGAAACGATCTGTGCTGAGGTGCTTACAAAATGGCAGTACGATATCAAAATTCATGAAAGAAATGGTCAAACTCACCTCTTGAAGGATTAAGCTCCGAAATGGTATTTATATTTTACCCCGCCGACCCCGGTGGCGTCGGGGTAAAGTCCTCGCCTTCTAATCCGAGAGTTGCGGGTTCGAGTCCCGCCTGAGTCGGTTTTCCCCATGCCCAGGGCATAGGTGTATCTGTCAAGTTCAGGTAGTTCGGCCCCAGAGATACCTGAATACAAGCCAATGGCTTAGCGGGATCGCACAGGCGGACTACCATAATCGTCGGCGAGCAAAAAAATAAAGTAATCATCATAATTGAGGTATTCCAGTTTCTCTTACAACAAATTTTCCCGCCATCACAAGTTTCGTCTACTGACGAATATAGTTACGCAGAAGAACTACAGTGAAGTTGTGTTTCAATCTACTTGACGCAGATGAAGACATAAATGTCAATAGAAAACACGCTCAGCGCTAAACAGATTAAAACAGTTTAGCGCGGATACGTGATTGTAAAACACCCAATATCTACATCTACGTTGCGACCTAACATTCACCAGATGGGAGTGAGACTGGGGGGAGTTGGAACACCAGCGATATGTCTTACTGAGAACGATAAAATGTCTTGTACTTTTGTTATCACGCTGCATTCAAGTTTAGACGCACACCTCTGTAGCTCTGCTGTAGTCGCAAATGTTTAGGAAGATATAAATAATATATATTAAACCTATTTGTGTGTCTAACTCCCATTATTTATTTTGGAAAGACGAATCTCCTAGTTGTGATTAGGGAATCTTGTGGATTTTAGAATTAACCGGGGTGCTTTACTAGGGCAACAGACCTTTTTGTTATTGTCAAATAACATTGTGATTAATTCACATGCAGTCGCTCAATACGATTGCTACCATATTTCCCAATTTTTAAATGAATAGCACATTTACCCAAAAATTCCACTTCGCCACACCCAGCATATATTTCCCAATCAATATCGCTCCAATCGCTCACTCTACCCCTCCATCTCACTTCCTACAAAACCAAAGCATCCATATTCCCCTATTCCAAGGTCCAGTTTTGTTTTCCAACAGTCTGGCTCTCATCAACGTCCAAGCATTCAAAGCTCATACTGTTACCACTGATTTCATCATCTTAGTTTTCTCCACAGTCGTTCTCCTGGTATGCATGCAGCTGTTGCCCAAGGGTTCTGATAGATGATCGCAGAGGCCTTCCCCGCTTCCGGCCACGACACTGACCGCAGTGGACTGAGTTTCTTAGTCGTCAGGGTTCAATTCTCTCTCATTGACATTCACCATAAGTTTATTAAATACATCACATTGAAAAATAAAAAGTTCTAAACAATTGCGAAACACCAGCAGATCCTGTCTGCACGACAGCCCTCCGAGGAAGATGTTTGGCATAGGTTATCCTCAGTTATCACGATAGCTCAATTCTACGAAAGCTACATTCTCGAACAACCATAGCATCAAAAGGGAAGACCATTGCATGGAGCATACCTTAGTTGGATATCCCCTCTTTTCCTCCATTACAGAGTACCGAGTGCTTCGATTGAAATAGGCCATGTAGAGCGAATTTCGCGATTTTCTATCAACTTTACAAGCAAACTTTTGCCCCTTTTATTCATCTTTGAAGAGGCGAATGGTGAAAACAGGAATTTTAGATCTACTAGCATGCATCCATGGCGAAGAAAACCACAGGGTTCAGAAAACACCTTTTCTGGTGAATAGTATCCACTCCCCTCTTGACAATTTTACACGGGAATGTGGACAATTAGGAATCGATTTCCGTCAAGTTGCATCCTCGGGGAAAGTAGAAGGGGCATTGCAAATGGAAAACGGACAAAAATATTCCCTCCCATCACATCCGACAATAGCCCTCTCTATCCCAAATGGTCCGATTCCCGCATTCCTGCTCATATCCACTGGCCCCCATTATCCACACCCGTGGGGCCCTTGAAGCCACTCAGCCGTTTCTGACGGAAACTTCTGCAATCAGCGAAGCGGTTGGGTCAAAATGAGGGGAAGGGAGAAACCTTTTAGAATGCGTGCGCACAGGACGCGTAAACATTAGCATACTCACGCGGCCGATCGGAGTTCTTCGGATCAATTTCCACGTGAGCGGCAATGGGAGGAAATTACGCGTTTGGCGGAAGTGAGGAAGAGGATAAAATCTTTATCTTTATCTAGTCTTTTTCAAATAAAAGGCTGACCCGACACCAATTTTATACGGAAAAGATCCACTATCAGCGGATTCGATACTGATATGCACAAAATTAAATTTGTTCACCAATTTCAAGCATTTTGGCATATTTCCCTTTAAGGAACACATAAAATCTGTACCACGATATATTTTACCTGTAAGTACTTATCCTTAGTTCTTCAATCAATTTACCCATTTTTTATCACTACGTATCAATCTTAGGATGGTTACGCGCTTATGATGAGGCTAGACTAGATTTCTGTGTTCAATAATTCCTAAAATAATTAATTAATTACTAACACCTCACCCTGCGTGGCATGGTGTCCCATATGGTATGGTCACCCGCATTAATTAGTATCCTTCGTTAATCAGAAGAGTTATCTTAACCTGTGCATGGCATGCAAGCATTTTTAACGAAGTATCACTTAACAAAGTGTATACAGACAGGAAAAAATTCGTTGCCCTGTACGCTAGTTTGTTTAATGATTGTTACGCGCATCCACCATATTGTTGGGCAGTACCTTCAGCGTGAATCTTGAAATAATTGCCGTGCTCTTGAGAGACTTTCGAATAAATGTATGTTTGCACGTTGTACAAATGGAAAATTGTTTATTCAAACCTAACTAATAGTGGTGATCCTTGATCTATAAAAGGAGGCAGGTAATTCAAATTTAAATAAAATACCATAAATTCTGAAAACAAGACAATTTTTAAAAGGGTTTCATAATTTTCTTGTTCACGTGAGGGTAGTATGAAGCAAATATTACTGCAAAATTATTTCATGATTTCGCACCACAGTACTCATTAAAACACCAAGGATATCGGTTTTACCTTCATTGAACTTTGCCTTGAGTCAATAATTTTTGCATGAGACTAAAAAGCATCCAAATGAGACAATCCGAGCAATCTTTAAAGCCACTGCCTCTCTCACTGTATGCCACTACTTAACTATTGACTGGCCAAAACGAAACTTGCTATGAACATAGCGGATTGCATTTAATATTTATTACCGCCGTTATTTCTTTTGCCATCTCTGCAAGCACTCTCTCGAATTATGGTCCATCCCAACATTACTCTCTCCTGACTGATTTCTGGTCAGCGCCTAGCGCCCAAGGGGGCAAGGTGCGAGGTCTGACCATAGACAGGAACCAGTATGCATGCCTTGTGTAGAACCACCCCGTGCCACAAGCCCAGGATGTAGCTTACACTGTACTTTTCAAATATAGATAATAAATTTATAAAGATTCCTTGTCACTACTTCACGCGCATAATATATGTATAGAAAATTGGTATGTTCCCGCTAGTTTTGCGACCGATCTTCGTGTTTCATTCAAGTATTCTACTAGCTGATTGGTAGGTTCTTGGACAATCCTCATCCTGCATCTCAGTCTCTAAAACATGTCTCGCTTTCCCTTCTAAGGGTGACCCCCCATTAGATCCCTCTTAAATCCCTCATATCTTCTACCTCCTCTTATTTCGTCCTCTATCCTCTCCCACGCTTCCCCAGTGTTCTCCCCTCTGTCACCCTCTTCAGCATGCCCTCCCCTCTCAAAACCTCCTCCATTATATTGCAGTGTAGTCCTCCTGCCTTCTCCGAACCTCTGCCGCCAGCTTCCTCTCCTCTACAAACATATACAATTCGATATCCTCGTTCGTCTTCCTCGCCACCCAGCTCACCCTGTCCATCCTTCTCCAAACTCACATCTCAAACGCCTCAAGTCTACGCACACCCTCCCTTCGCAATTAGCAAGTTTCCTACCTATAGAGCGCCACCCTCCATACTAGAGTCTTCACCAGCCTTTTCTTTACGTCTATTCTCAGACCCCTCCTCAGCAATGACCTTTTCTTTAAAAAGTCTTCTTTAGTGAAGGCAATTCTGCATATGATGTCCCTTCCACTAAACCCATTCTCCTCCAAAATACTACCCAGATACGTAAACTGCTTGACCTGCCCTATCTTATGCCCTCCCACCCTAATATTCAGCCCCGCCTACTCCTAGATAATCTCATCACTTTTGTTTTCTTGTGGTTTATCTTAATCCCATACCTTTCGCACTGCACCTCTAACGTATTCATTATTGACTGTAACCCCTGAGCAGACTGAAAAATCAATGATTGGATAACTACGTGTTATGGTCAATAAATTATGGTATTTCAATTCTAACGCAAGCTGAATCCTTTCCATCAATATTCATTGACATGCTCCATAGATATGCTCGATGGATGTTTTTGTTGCGGAAACCGTCGCAACGCGTAGTTGCAATAAACATCTGACTGCGGAAAATGATGAACAAGTGGTTTAAATAAGCAAAGAATAAAACCGTTAAATGCTTACATAAGTCAATAAGAAAAGATTAATGCATTATAGTGCATTCAAATATAATGAAAATAAACAAATACATCTTATGGATCCACCAGTCGAGGTTAGAATTCAATAATTATGTTCTTTGCTTGGTCAATACAATACACCTTTTACTAGTCTTGTACACGCCCCCCTCCTAGCGCTAATTTCAATTGTTTCAAGCTATCATGAAGGTCGAGCAATGGATTTTGGGCTTGCTTGAACTAATAAACTAATCAAGACTCCACTTCTCAAAAAAAAAACTTAATGCCAACAAGATATCCAATATTTGTAAAATTTTGTATTTTCCGACACCATTAATAATCGGCATCGGCCTATAAATATCGGGTCGTTCCCAATAAAAACATTTTTTTTCAACCTTTCGTTGTATTTCAAAACAAGAGATATGGAAGAAAAAAACAGAGCACGGCCAAAACTTTCGCTCCAAATACTTTTACTGGAATCTGTATCTCACCACGGAGTGTATCCAGATAAATTGAAAATGTGCATGAATGAACAGTGAAGAAATACGATGCTTTCCCCGTTTTCATTGGGAGAAGGTGCAGCATTCTCTCATTGCAGAGAGGAATTGGTGTAAAGGCAAATGGATCCTAAGTATAGCTGCAATTCCATTTCTGTTATAGTTTTATGCCAGTATTAGCTCTTACTTGTGGCTTTACTCACCCTTTAACCCTTCCTAGTATCAAGCTAAACTACTTCTTAATTCTCTTTTCACGTCCCTATCTGCCCTCCTCTCACTCCGTCGAGGGGACTTTTTTATAACAGGTGTATGGTATTGCTTTAATAATTACGTCGTTCTCAGCGGTAGCCGAGAAACATCTCAGGGCGGTGACCGTGTATCGTTTCTCATGGGGAGTTTTTTTTAGGCCCGGAAGGCCTCCCTTACCCACAGTCGTTTAGTTTTTTTTCTAATAATTTATGAGGATTGAATTGTTCATGGCCGGCTGCCTTGCTTACTGTCGTCTCTTTAGTGTCATGTTATGAATATAGGAAATGTAATATACCTTGGAAAATGGTATGCCAGTGGTATACCTTTCCCAGGGCATCGTCCGAATCACATGTTCAATTAAATAACAATTCCTGTTAGATATGCCATTTTTGTATTTCGCAGAGAGCCTAAAAGGGCCTAAGATGGAGGTGTGACTAATTTAATGGAAATACGTCCAGTGGTTCTAGACACAACGTGATCAGTCAGCGTGTGAGTCAGAGTTATTTTTCTTCAATGTATCCATACTGATATTGCCGAATCAGCCGAATTCATTAATTATCCCATCATAAAACTGTTTTTTAGACCATCTACCTTTTCCTTTACTTTACTGCCTTTTCCAACAGAATACCACATAAAAACATATAAAAGTTAAATTTAATTCATTACCTGAAGACGGAAAACGGGTCAAGGATATATTTCGCAATGCATGTCGAAACAAAGTTCAGATTTTATGAATAATATACACGAAATCTACACTTAAGATGAATCATTTACTTTATACAAAGTCAAAAGTCATAATCATAAAAAGTAAGCAGAACAAAATAGAAGAGCCGGATTGATAGGACACTCTTTGGCAGAAATTTTGCACAACCTTCTGGCAAGCAATCGTTTATGTAGAAAAAGAAATACCGATTATACATATTGATAACATTTAAAACGTTAAGTTAGTTATAAAACGCTCTTGGAAATTTTGAGCGTTTACCTGAAGAAAAGGACTGGGCGATGTTGTTTTTGACTTGTATGTAAAACCACGCATAACATTGCAATTAGACTTTATATTTCATATTACAGCTTTAACATCCAGCAAATTGTTAACTAGTTCACACACCCAGTTAACTCATGAATGCTCCATTATGATTAAATGTCATTTTATAGTTGATGGTCGAGCAGAATACTCACGAAAGCAATCAGAGACCGATATTTGATCGGATTGTAATCTTTCTTCTGACGAATCCATGGAAAAATAATGCGTCGTGAGAAAATTAATTTTTGGAACACCGCTGAAAAATACGTTTTCGCATGTCCTTCATTTGCCGCCTACCGATTGCGTCATCCTTTTTCGTAAAATAAACAAACAACAACGGTCCCAACCATGGCTCTAATTTTGAAAAGGGCACTAAAACGCCAAAATATTTTTTTATCATAATTATCGTAGTTTATAGACCAAAAAGACAAATCAAACGCTAGAAAAATTAAATTTAAGCTTTTCAGTGATATTTTATTTCAAGTCTCATTGTCTAAAGTGTATTTTATCATATTTTAAAGTCGTAAAACGAAATACTCTATTTTGAATTCTCCATGGATTCCCATGCTTAACATGCTCTGGTCTGGAAATCTTTTCACACAAATCCGGTCGCATAAAAATCTTTCCCGAAAATCAGACGTAGCCCAATAAATTTCTCGTGCCTAAAACCCTCTGTGTTGGTCGTCTAATCAATTTAGTAAGATACGTTTACGAGATAAATTTTGCAAATATATTATAACTACATTAACACTCGTTTAAGAGGATAAAATTAATGGAGGACCACGTGAATAAACTTGAACTTATCTAGTCAGATAAAAATATTCGTAAATGAAAGAACCAATAACATGGATTTTATCTTCAATATCTATCCCCATTCCATCTATAACGATTCTATTCCCTAGGTTTCACAGGCAAACCATGTTCATTACACATAGATTCAAGAAGAAAGAGGCTGACATCCTGACCCACGAAGGTGAAGCCCGTTTTTTTGCGGAAACTATCCAACTAACATGAATGGTTATCACGCGCAATTCGTCCATAAATGTAATGAATAATGCTGTTTTTCAATTGTATCCATTTGGCATTTAAAAAAATAAATTTTACAGGACGATAATAATTCCGCAACTAATAACTATGTTTTCCGTGTATTAGCCCCAAGCAATCATCGCATATGTGCATTATATTGGCTTCAACATTCCCCGGTGTTATTGTACCGTATGGTTTTTCAATTTTATTTTTTAATCCATTCTTATATATTATCATTTACTTTAAATTTTTTACTAACACTGATTAAAAAATAAACTAGGATACTCAAGTTGAAATTTACATTGAAGTCCATCGTATTATTGGCACCGAAACCGCTAGATAACGTCATCAGCCAGATCCCGGACGCCGCCAAACAAGCGAAACATTTCAGCAAGCAACGGGCTGCTTTCCAATAGAGGCAGATATGAGGCTCTCGGAATCCCTTGCCTCACATCCACTGGCAGCACTGCGTGAGGAAGCGAAGAGGAAAGTAAGCTCCGAGATCCTGCCTTCTCGCCTCACTCACCCTGAAGACTGCCAAAAACTCAACAAAAGTAAAAATCGCTATAAAATACACCTTTCTTTCCATTTATTGAATATAATTGAATTGCAGTCATGAACTCATGATAAATCCAATGTTGATACGAAAATTCCACTCCATGCAGAGAGAACAGAGATAAGTTGATACACGAAAATGAAGACAACATTTAAACAGATAAAATTGGAGCTATTAAATTTGAGAACAACACTTACAAAGGTTGGAGCATTATTCTGTTAAGGATAAACTGCCATCAAACTCGCAGTATATGTATATAATCCCCGAAAGTTGGGCATTGCTTCTCTTTGGTCAACAAATGGGCTCTCTTTTCCTAATCATTCGAAAAGCAAACTTTGAATAGAGTTTTAAAAATCAATTTACTCGGACTGAAACAAGCAAATGTCCTGTCTGTTACATATAAAAAGGCCCAGGCGCGCCTAGGCGTTATCTGTATAATAAGTCTCAAAACTTTCACCGCCAACAGTAAAATACCGTTTAGCTTTTTCTGAGAATCAAAATTATTACTTGCTGAAAATGAATAGTTCACTCGAGGTGGAATGGCGAAATGAACGAAAGGTAAAGATGCAGGGAGTTCTGAAAATTTAGATAAAACAGCAGAGGCAATGTCGGCAGATGCACATCATTTAAAGAGCAGAACACGAACACGCTTCACTGCTAAATTTCTTTTGGTACCTTCCTTTATTCCTTTAGCTTCACCCTTAAAAGAGATAAGCTATTATCACACAAGAGACCCACGCTGAAATACTTTGAATATTGATTTTTAAATCACACTATTCGTACTTCTAGGAGAGGATATGAAAACTTTTATCTCGTTGGAAACCAATTCCGAAGAGACGTGATATACTTTGCATTCCTTGCGAGATCTCCTTTGCGGCGATTAATCGAGGGAATCGCATTATGCATTCAATCTGATGCTCTTCAGAGAAGTCTTTGAGCGGGACGCATGTTTGTTCTCTGCATTCTCCCAGGACGATCACGGAGACGTCGTATAATCCACCGGGTGGCGCTCCAATCGAGAATTCAATGAAATTGATGTAAATGAGGGTCGCTTGAGGGAGAAAAGGGCTCGTCATTGTCATCATCATTAAAATCATTCTTCAAAGCTTTAAAGTGAAAAATGATAGTGATTCGTGAATATAATCTGGTGAACATTCCTTAATCGTGATGAAAATCACATAATGGATCATTACTCAACTCAACCTCCCACATTAACTCATTCTTGCTCAAATGGCACTTTTCTACCTTCATGTTCAAATTTCCCTACCAAGTCCCCTATTTACCATTTTTTTTTATTTTGAGCTCCACATAAAGGGAAAGTATTGTTTGCTAATTCAAAACAAATTACCACCAACATTTCCAGTTCTTCGTGTTATCTTTCGTTAGCAAAGTAAGTATAATACAGTAAATCCATATACGATAAACAAAAAGGATAATTAAACATTATAAAGTACCTACGCTTAACCACTTAAAAAATACACTTCTGTAGATAAAGTTTGACTATAATCTTTAAAGTGCGTATATCTACCACGATTGTTGCCCACATCACACATTGTTATTCACCCTAATTCTCGAAAATGACTTAGTAGATAGAAAAACGAACTTCACTTCTGCAATAAAAGAGCCATCTCCACCAGTTCATGCGACTTAGAACAGCACATTTGATAAAAGTAATACCGGGCATGACTGGGTTAAGATGGTCCTACCGTAAAATGACTTAATGTCATTAATCCTGGATATGAAATTACATAGTGATATTAGTGAAATATACGCTATATAGTATATTTCACTATGTTATCTGCTATCTGCTGTGGAAGCATCTTATTTACGCTTCCAAGGGACAGAGGCAAGTCATCACTGAAAGCTGTACATTTCTGGCTCATACGAAAAGATGAAATTTCTCATTTGTTTGTATTTATTTAATTACACGAGGCGGAAGAGGAAAACTCTTGATCCAAATCCATGGAGAGTCATAAAATCCTTTGACGGCCACTGTATCCCTGCCATCCAAAGTGATCAATCGACTGACGCATCCAAAAGTGAGATTCCCCGCGATCAGCCTTTAAGCTGTTTAAATAAGCGTGGGCAGAGCACGCCTCGCACCTAAGTACAAAAGCACATCAATTTCCCACATTCAGGGTACACGGGGCTATTTCCAATCCTTGAGCCACCAGCAAATCCCCTCTCGGGAATCTTTCTAACAGCACGAATTCGTCCACATAATACCCCGCAATCCCTTTCAAGGGTGTACGGCAGGGTGTGTTCGGACAGTAACCAAAATTACAGAGAGATTAGGAGAAATGATTATGGAGCGAGAAGGGATGGCGAGTGAGGTGTGTTTGGTGGATTAGAGCTTTGATCTGCGTATGTTGTAGCCATGCGTTGAAGAGGGAATTTGTGAAGCCACCTCGGGGGGAATTTTTTAAACTTTCATACCGATTTCTTGATGGGGAAAAAAGGTATACCTACGTCATAGTCGAGCGGAATGCCCTAACCGCGCAATTGCAAAACACACTATCGGCGACAAATTCCCCATTGCTTTTGCCCGAATATTCCGAATCTTTACGGTAAGTCACTGAATCTATTTTTCCTTGCAAAATTACCATCCTCCCCTTGCTCGACGGTGTTATCTATTTAATTATTTCACTACTGACTGCACCACAAATGCAGTATGTGAGCAAAATAATACACTTCGCATTAACCTGGAAGTCACATGATCCGAATGTTGACCATAAACATAGACGATTCCAACTAGGGGAGATGGCATTATGATACCGATCGGTTCGGCAATGCATGCGTATTTTTAACTGTTTTTGGCTTTTCCACAGTTATAGTGCTTTAATGAGTAGTCACCCATCCGAATATTGGTTTGCAGCAGCTTTCCACTCAACTCTCCTCCCTGATATCTATTTCATTCCCGGATAATTTTCGTCTTTGATGTCCTTCACAATTTTCCCCATGTGATCCATCCTTGGTCTTCCTCTGTAATTCTTCCCATTCATTACTCCAGCCAATATTATTTTCATTAGGATACTGTGTCACATTCTGTGACTAATCGAACTCTATAAACAATTGCTAATATTTAATACACCATACACGGTGAAATTCATGAAAATGTCATTTGTCTTGACCGGGATTCGAACCCGGATCTCTCAATTGCCAGTCAAGTGTGTGAGCCAGTTACACCACCAAGCAATCTTAATTCAAGGAGAATTTCAGCGGGAGTTTATAGGAACAAGTTTTTCTGGTCCCCTATCTCGTCCCCTCGTTCGTAGAAATCCCCACTGAAATTCACCTTGAATGAAGACCGGCTATTGGGAGATCCAGGTTCTAATCCAAGTCAAGTCAAATGATTTTTTTAATGCCGAATTTTACCGTCTTTGGTGTATTTCTTCGCACCCGTGCGCGTGACTGAGTACCACATCATTTGTGCAATCGTAACGATTGGCTTATACGTAACTTAAATCCACATAAAGCTGATAAAATTATAAATCATCGGTCACAAGTAGGAGGAACTGAAATTGCATATTCTTTTAGCTGATGATTCCATGAGAATCTGTCGTTAGGTCACTTTCACATAATTAATATGGCGAGATGTTTAATAAAGAAATCAGTTTCAGTGCGTAAAGCAAACAGCTTTAACTACATAATCATATTGTCTGAGTGTCATGATGCATGATCAGCATGGCAGTGCACTGCTAAAATATGTCATTATGAGCGCCAAATACAGAAAAAAAACGCCAAATACCAGATGTTCGCAGTTACAAAGTCTCCGTTTACGAGAAGTCGGTTATGAGATGTCTTTTACGATGTGATTGGTTATTTCTGGACGCGACGCCATTCATTTAAATTCTTATTAGTGAGTGAGAGTGTAATTTTAATCAGTGTGGAGACCTAAACACACAGCTACGAATTGCACCATGAAAGGTACCATGAAGCTCTTGGAGGTCCATTAATTCATTAGGTATTCCAAAAAAATGTATCTACGCAATGTTGGCATGGTATTTGGTATGCATGAAAAAAATAAAAAATATTTTGTGGGCTATACTGAATTTACTTCATTTTTCTAAAATGAAGTATACCACAAAGTAGCATAGCAAATGAAAAAGTCAATTTGATACCTAAAGGTATTACGTGACTTGGTAGGATTTGGACAGTCCCTACCTCAAACTCAACATTTTGGAATCAACTTCAAACGTTTCTACTTGTACAAACGCCAACCAATCAGAATCCATGTACAAGGCTCCGACTGCTTCAAAATTGTGAGTTACTTTGACAAATATACACATCCCGTAACGATGGCAAAACGGTCGTAGCTAAACACTGACCAAGGCAGCTGGATCCCAGAATATGGATTCTGTTACTACAATACGCTGCGGAAGCTGTGGCTCCTAATTAATGACCACATACAGAGAAACTCCTTTCAATTCCACCTCCACCGAGCCTTATTTCAATTCCACTACCAGGTTACAGTCCCGCAATTATCGCCGGATTTATTATTATTCCTCAATTCCCCAAATAATTCTCCCCATGCCAATCTACTGACCTGTCCCCTCTTCGATTATTATTCAAAATTGTCGGCCACCTCCCCAAGTAACCAACCAACCTATTTCTACTTCGGGAGCTTTCCATTCAAGTTGCTAAAGTAGACGCGCATCATCGCCACACAAATCTGCGAACAAGATCGACGATGAATGGAATCAGGTGCGTTGGCGAAACGTTCAGTAACCACCCAATATAGACACTATCCTGTAGATACACAATATTCACGTTCAACTGTTTTGTGAAACGATAGTTATCGAATTCGTTCAAAATACATACATTAAAAAAAGTTTTTACCCTAGAGTAATTAAAAACTTTACACTATCCATGTTTTACTGAATATCAACGTAAAACCTGCCGGTAAGTACCATAACTTAGGCTCACAATATTCACGACCGTATTTTTTCTGCAGAAGTTTTCAATTCGCTGCAAACACGTATTTAAAGATGCTAACTTCTTGCAGTCATTAAAAACTTGTATTTTAAATGTTTTACGCTTTTACTGACGACAGAAAACAACAGTCATGGGCGCAATTATAGACGTTCTTTTGTTGTTTAGCACACATCAACAGCGATCCTAATCTGTTTGGAAGTGCGTGGCTTAGTGCGCAAGGTTTGATACAAATGGAAAGCAAGTGCGCTGTTGTGTTGCAAAGGGAACAGCCCATTACGGGGAATGAAAAACACCCTTTATCTAGAAAAGCAATAGAAATCAGTTAGTGCGCAGCTTTTCAAACGTTTAAAAAAAAAGTAAATCACAAATAATGTTGTTTACGGCGTTCAAATAGCAAGAAATTATTGTTATCGTACTTCAGTACTTAAATTACTTGGGCATATCCAATTTTGTACGCAAACTAATGATGAGATCGAGAGAGGAAGTAACGCAAGGGTAGCAAGGATAACAGGGGGATGGCATTGGCCCATTGAAACATCTCCTTCACCGGCAGGTCATCGTCATTATTAGCATAGATTAATGAAAAGGTATATTTTCATTTTAATCCTAAGATTGGTTGACTGGAGCTTTCAATCTTACCGTATCCTCTGCTAACTCCGTAAAGTCCTTGTAGCTCTTTGGTTTAATATCCCGTTTCAGCTTTTTCATTTGCATTTTTCCCTCGGTCTTGCTCCTCGTGGGCCTTGGCCTTCTCTAGTGCTCCAATATGACTTTTTCTCACTTTATGTGGTATTCTTCCCTTTCTGGTGACCACTGAAATAAAAATGCTTTTGTCACAATCTCACAGGAAAATTGAATAATGGAATATTTAAGATATTATAAACAACAAGTATAACAATATCAATATCTCAACAGAAATCATATCGGGGTAATAAACATTGCGGTGTAGTATAGGTATTACCCCAGGGGAAACCCTATTTTGGGGTCAGCATTTTTTTTCTAATGTACAGAGACAAAAAAACTAGTAGTTACATGTTTAAAAGTTATACCATTAAAATTTACTTGCGTGCAAGCCTTGTTTGTTCATATCCAATCATTCATAATCATTTTCATAGCCATAAAAATGTCACCAATTATCATTTTAACATTGAGTAACATTTTATTCCATGAACAAATAAAAATAAGGTAATGGGAATGAATTTAAAAGGGCTCTTAATGCAGTCTTAAACTATTTCTTAGAGAATCCCCATTGTTTTATGCACGAATAATACACTACAGGATTATTGAGTCGGCTGCTAGACGCGCTGTCACCCACCGAGCATCTTATTGAGTTTACGAAAGTCGCCACTCACGGCGCTGACTGCAAACCGATCCGCATTTCACGGGGAAAAACATGACAATAGTGGGAAATAGAACTGATGTATTGCCGAAATCAGACGTATACTGCATGTGCTACTATTGTCAACAATGCAGGAACACTTTAAGCTTTACTGCCATCAACCAGAATGCAATTTCACAGCTGAATCTCAAAGAGGAATCATTAATCAGCGATATATTGGGACGTATACACTGCTAATGCACTCGCAAGCAATACACACGTAATACGCAAGTAACTGACGTCTTCACCACGTCCAAAGAACTGTTTTGTCGTCCTAACCAAGGGCGGTTTAAAGCGTTTGATCTTAAAGTACGGTAAACCTTGCGCATATAGCCATGGTAGGCCTTTTTTACATGGGAGAGATAGGGACTAAACATGTTTTCACGAGATAAAAATTAATCAACTATATTTCATCGAATTTGAGCCATGATAACTTGTGAATGATAAAATTTCCTATAATACTACATCATTTTCAAATCAAGTTTATCCTCCAAAATGCGGAAGTCGGCCTGTATAATACGAGCCCAGCAGACACCTCAAACGGCAGCAGACGACGCCGTCTGCAATATGAGTGGAACGTCGCGATATTTTCCCCGCTCGTAAAGTGACTTATCGTTGATAACAGGCGGAATGGCATTTTAAAATGTTATAATACTACATAAATATTAGCTTACTTGTCAATTAGGTATCAAAATCGACTAGGTATAGAATATTTCTCTGCAATAGGAGTAAAATGTCAAGTCAATTCCTCGACCATGAAGTGAATCCTCATAGAGAACAGAAGGTGACCAACCATGTATTGTCACTGGAATCTTAATCATTCTCAATTAAGGTTAATTTCACGTCCAAAACTCCCTTAGATTCCCTGGCACTTCATCTACAGCGAGCGGACATACTTATCACACGGGTGACAATAATTGTGAGAGAAATAAATTTTGAGATACCTCGGCTTAGTTACGGATCGTACTCCGCACCGGAACGAGACTGTTAACGGCGGCTTAATTCAACACGCTACTATCTAATTTACGTTCTTCATTGTCAAGTCAAGTGAGCACTTTGACAGGATTTACACGATCAGCACTCCATGTTTAACTGAGGCACTGACCATGAGGCACATCAGGTCAGTGCAGTACAAATAATATCAGATATATGTAATACAATTATCTAATATAAAATAATACGATAACGTACCGTGAGATATATATGGCAGCGATTAATTATTTCCACTTTATCACCAGAGACACAAGTACAGCGGCACTAAATATAAAGGAACAATACTTGGTAATGACATCAAGTCGAGTAAATGAAAAGATAACTTTTTAGATGGTAAAATTTAATGAATGAAGCATAATGAAACAATTTACATTGCATAAGTAGAAAAAAATCATCACCCTTTCACTTTGACTACACACTCACAATTTATGATACTATAAAATAACACAATAATCCCCGCCAAGGACAAATTCAATTGCCTATTGCTAATTAGTCATTACCTGCCTTAAACGCAAACGGATTAATTATTTCAACAAAATCACATTGGATACAACAATTCAATGAAATAAAAATACACTTGGGGTGGCAACATTCACTGAATGAGGAATAATAAAACACTAACCTGTTTATCCCTTCACTGGGACATAAACAACCACACTTTCAAGACAAGAGCAATACACTAGTCACTAACTTAACTTCAATTCACATAGATTCCACATTTCAATTTTGTCAATAGTAGAAACAATGAACTGATTGCTGTTATGTCTCCTCCAACACATACTACGCATTTTTCACACTTTTAATACCAGTCCATAATTCAATACCACACTAATCAGTAAACACAACAAAAATAAATGTAGGTGAAGAAGGGTTAGTGCTCGGTTAATAGTTTGCACACTTACTAGTTATCGGATGGTCTTTCTTTGAAGATGGTCATTAGCTAGCTCTAATTGCCTTGGTATTAATTTGAGAACCTGAATGGTATCGATGAACATTATCACAGCATCTGGACGAATCAGTCAACATTGCCATAATTTCATTATGTTTGAGCTTGTTTTCAATAGCACTTGATATGTGACGCAATGTAGTGTGGGACTAACAATATCATCAGCACAGCAAACATGGCACGCAATCCTTTATAGTGAAGCACACAAACACAACACAACTAGCACACAAATTTACGGATCTCCCTCTTCAATGACATAAGTTCCCTCCTTAGTTCCTCAATTTCCTCTGTGACATTCTCCTTAGCAGGGGTGGAGTGCATCACCTAGTCACTGCATCCACACGCATTACATCAACAGTTCAATCTATCAGGGGCAAATAGTTGCATTGTGAAGTACTTGTATCAACACTGAAAATCCACGGATCTGAAACCAGAGAACAAGAATCATGATAGGTGAATTACATCCAACAGTATTCCATCAGGAAAAATAAATCTAAATAAACATACGTCTAAATCAAATGCACAGAATGAATCAAGGAGCCTAATGTAATATTCGTGCAATGAATAATCCCCACGCCCCATGAATTACTCAAAAAGACATGGCGGACACAAACGGACACGTGGGTCGTAACTGGAGAACACATTTGAATAGACTTGATTACACCGAAATACAATTTTATGAGGAAAATCGTTTGATTTACTACCATTTGAAATTGATATTTTAATATTAATACCACGAGGATCATCGCAACCATCTCACTGTTTACACACACAATACCTTTACAACCCACACAACGCGTTACTTTCACTGGCGATAGCTAACCAGTACAATCATCTAATGACCTCATATTATTCACCTTGCGTAGAGTAATTAATATATAATACAATTTAAGCAATTTCACCTTATCATACTTCACATGAAGGGACTTACTTACCTTCGCCCCTAACAGGCTTCCGTTCCGTAAGCCCAACTCCTTATTCCGCTTTTTGGCACTTTCGTACCCAGCGTCGCACCCAGCAACACAACAACGGCGGTTAGTCCTCATCTTAAAATTCTTGCAAGAAGACTTAAACAGTTTTCACCGGCAAAAACACTTCGTAAACACGATTTCGGCCGAGCAAAACATAAACACTTGCACTACCGCTAATGGAGGAAGTCGGAAAGGACCGGATCGGTCGATACAATCAGCGCCGCTATGCGGCCGATTTTGGCGAACGAGAAAAACGCGCGGTAAGTGACAGCAGAAATACGCTTTCCCGTTCCCGTTCTGCAGCCTCCTTATGTAGGCTCCTTGGTTTTATGCTACGCAAAAATCATAACAACGGAGCTTACGCTTCCCGGTGAATGAATCGCGTAAATTCTTCTCGGTAGTTTCGGCGGGTTAAAATTTTTAAAAAGTACCGACGTTTCGACGGACGACTCGTCTATCGTCTTCAGGGTAAACCTGAATAAAATGGACCTGAGGGCTCCAGTCAACCAATCTTAGAATTTAAATGAAAATATACATTTTCATTACTCTCTGCTAATGATGATGGTGACCTACCGGTTAAGGAGAGGTTTCAATGGACCAATGCCATCCTCCTGATATCCTTGCTACCCTTAAGTTACTTCCTCTCTCGATCTCCTTATTAGTTCGCGTACTAAATAGTTGATACCCTGAAGATGATGGACGAGTTGTCTGTCGAAACGTTGGTACTATTTACCAATAAAACCCGGTGGAAATCCCGAGAAGAACTTGCGCGGAACGGAGCTTATGTTTACCAGCTCAACCTGGATGGAAAATATTTTGTTAAGTTGCATATTTTTCATGTTTTTCTGTAGTATTAGCCGGTTTTGTTGTAAAATACAACCGACAATCATCACTTTCATCCATCAAAAATTCCGGATGAAGGGCAGCGAACGAAAATTGAAAGGAAAACTAAAGGAACGAATGCCATGAACATCACCAAACGAGACGGGCAAAAGCGTCGAGGGCAAAAATACGAGAGGGAAATCTCCCGGGGACGTGAAGAGGAAAATCCGTCGGGAACCAAACACTTGACGTCATTGACAGCCGGATGGATAGAAAAGGGGACCATGAGAGGTCGATGGAAATCCATTAAGTCTTGTGTGAGTTCATATGGTGGGAGAGGGAGAGACATAAAATCATCAGATATATAAGCGTCCGAAGAGATTGAAGAGAAAGAGCGGAGGAAGAGAGAGATGGAAGGCAGAAGAGGAAATAGAAGACGATGATGGGGAGTCGGAGAGGGGAAATGGACGACTCAGAAGTGGACCCGTAAAAATACCGAAGGAGAATAAGAGCGCGTCCCTTGATAGTGGGAGGGAATACTGGCAGGGGCTGCTTCAGTGAATAGGATGATGCACGCAGAGAAGTTGGTGGTTTCATAAACGCACAAGCTGGTAACCACTACCAAGTCAGAAGGTTAGTTTTCGTTTAACCCAGAATATAGTAGCTATTACCATCTCACTTGGTTACCTTGCGTGGGTTGCCGTCACCGCGTCGTACTGGTAACCAGCACCAAAAGGCAGTTTATGCCTAAACCAAACTCATAGTTGTGATAGACATCTCTCATTGTCTGAGTTATTCAGTAAAATGGCCTCGTTACCAAGCTCTAGTGGAAGGATCTGTGTTGAAACCATCTTGGAATGGCTGCTTTGAATCTCTCTTGAAGTTGTGTTGGAAATTGAAACATGAATCAAACACAGTCTCTGTTGAGAAACTTGAAATTTTCTGTTGAGACTCCCTTGCCCACTCAAAAAAAATGAAAAACATAAATTTCAAATACTATGAATATGTAATAATAACACTGTGGCATACATTATATTATAACTATATCCTATTCAACCTAACGTCACAGTTTCTCCGCATGATTCTTCTTCCCTATGACTAATCGCACACATGTTAACAGACGCCAAGAAAGATATATATGGCCACTTCCGAGGATTAATGTAACGTCGAGAACTAATTTTTTGAAACTGCAATTCCGTGATAGTCTGAGGAAATACCATGACATCACGATGACAGTTATTTGGGATTAATTAATGGAAACCTATATTGACACATAGTATGAATATACATTCAATATTACTGAGAATAAAAAAGATATTTTCCAATTCCCGCTCCAAGAGCATGCGCACCACCACCCGACCACGTAGCTCCCCCTACCACTCCAGCGGGTTCCTCGAGCTTCCAGACTTGGTTGTGTGTGCCGGCAACTTGCTGCCTGTCGCACCAACTTTGAAAATATGGTTCCCGTTACCAGCCGCATAGCCATTGTAACCGAGGGCGAGTCGATCAGTCGTGCTGGTGCTGATTACCAAGCTCGGATAATTACAGTGGCCAATAGATAATTAGGGTGACCAACTGCAATTGCTTCATCAACTTACAACTACGTTACCACCAATTTTACAGGTTACCGTAGCCAACCGTTTCTCTGCGTGTGATGAAGCAACAACGGGTGGAGCGGTGAGGAGGGGGAGGAAGAAAAAAATGACAAGGTAGGGGAGGGAATAGTGTGAAGTGATGAGAACCGGTCCTGAATGATCGACTCACGTGACCCGGATCTTATGAATGATCGATTTGTGAACCGGGTCTCTCATTCGAACAACGGAGCTCAATTCTGATCGGAGAACAATCTCTAGATTGTCTGAAATTACGGACTGTGCCCATCTTGCATGATCAAAACTCGGATGATGTGACAGAAAATAATGTTGAGTGAGCAAATATTAACAAAGAACAGATATTTCCACGTTTTCCGTATTTCAGTTTGTGATGGTACAGGCGTGCTGCACTATGGGTAGTCGAATGTAAAGACAACATCCAACGTCCATTTACCTACAGTGGTCGGCTTTCAAGAAATAGACCCACCTAACCCTAACATCGTACACCGCCCATTCATCACAGACCTTTGCCAAGTAGAGAATTCCTAAAATGTAATCCTTCCCTCGGAAGGCCAACGCACTCATTCATTCCTACAAAAGATACACTTTCTCGTTATTCTGCTCGAAAAAGGTAAATAAAAAAATAAATGCCTATTTCCATGGCAATATTTGACGAGTTTATTCATGATTTTCGATCTGATACCTGCGGTCAATCTACGCCAAACGAAGGCAGAAATTGGAGCGGGCATCTACTTTGGAAGGTCAATTTGCTGACAAAGAAACATTTTCCTCTTTTAACTGATATTGGCAATGAGATATTGGCAGATAAAGAGTGCTTTAGCCCGTTTCTGCTCAAATGGCACTTTTCTATCTCCATGTTCAAATTTTCCTAGTGAGTGCCCTATTTGCAATTTACTTTTTTTAAGCACTACTAAAGGAGTAGAAATTGTTTGTTGATTTACACCAAGGTACCAGCCGCATTTCCAGTACTTCTTGCATTTTATTTGTAGAAAATCAAGTAAATATACAGTAAATACATAAAGAAGAAACAAATAGTATAATTAAACATTAAAACTTATGCTCAACCGCTTTAAAATTATACTTCTGTAAACATTATATGACGCTAATCTTCATAGTAATGTCTTCTAAATTTGTGTCCACATGGCACTTTGGTACCCATGAATTTTCCATAAATGAATGAGTAGATCGAAAAACGGGCTTCACAAATGTGGCAATAGAGTCATTTTTACCAATGTATGTGACATTCAACAAAAAATTCGATAAAACTAGATATGAGCATGACTGGACTAAAAAGATTAAGCTAACCCAACGTCCTATAAGACCAGAATCGAACAAAAGACAGTGAGGAAGGCTTTACGTCGACCTTCGGTAACAAAGTATAATCCAGTCATCCTGCAAGCATATTAACACAGAAACGAGAAACTATGATCGCAAATAGGCATCCTGATGCGGAAAAACACTCGAGAGCCGTTACACATTTACAGAATTGCCATCGAATCGCTTGACCCGCCTCCACATCATGAGGCCACGTAATCTTACATAATTTCGCGCAACTTATGTGCCTAACCCATAGTTCTCTGCACTCAAAATCCGATTTTACACCAAGTACAACAGGATATGAACAAAGAGTGTTAAGTAAAGCAACTTAATAAATGCATTGATCAATTGTGATAATTCATTGTGATGATGATCATTCATCAATGCTAACGGAGAAATTACCACAGAAAAAATCAGTCTGACCGGGGATCGAACCACGGACCTTTTGGTTTGCCAGGCCAATGGGCAGGACGCTACGCTACCCAGCCTGGGTAATTTCCTATGGCAATTTCTTCGATATTTCAACGCCGTATTTACGGCAGGCATCTTCATCCATCACTGATGGTTGGCATTTATCAATAAATCATATAGTACCAGACGAAAAATAGCAAATTACGGAGCTGAGATACAATTTCTGGCGAGTAAGCAAATTAACTCTGGTAGTAGATTAGACAGACAAAAAACCACATATGTTTCTTGATTACGAGCGTCATAAAGTCGTTCTAAAGAAATGTAAAACAAAAATAGAAAAATTTTAAAGCATAAAATAATGCTAATTTGATTTTGAATGAGAATTTTAATGTTTTTACTTTAAAAATTTCAAGTGTTTGTGTCTCTATTTAGAACTAATAAAATGAAAATATACAGCATAAAGACCGAAAATGAACAATCGTTGAAGCATTTAGTGCCACATAAAATGTAGTGGGCATAAAAATCTCGAATGTAATCACACTTGTAGAAGGAGAATGCTTCGTATGCGACAGGATACACAATATTCCGAGAGTTTTCACGTGTTATGTCGGCGGTTAGTTCGCAGAAAAAATAATTTTGGTTATTTATATGCTTGACTGTTTTCCCTTCCACATCAACTACTCACGAATAGTGAAATTTGGAGTATGAAGTACTCATTTCATGCCTACCTTTACCGCTTTTCACTTGCGCTTTTCCAGCGGCTTAAACCTAGCGGGTTACTTTCGACTCGTAAGTAGAAGTTATTATTCCATCCCCTCAAGATGCTCTCTCCACAATTCCTGTTAATTCTAAAGGGTTTTCAGCGAAACTTGCGGGATTTTCCCTAGAAATTTCTTCACTTTACGGATTGAGTGCTTCAATACCGTGCCAGGTTTTGAGTGTCTAAATGCTCGAAGCCAAGGTATAAGAAAGAGGCCTGGCCAGAGCAAAATTTCATCTCAGTTTTGCTTTTTCGTCCAGACACCTTTGAGCCTTTCGTTTGATAAACCCTGGTTTATTTAATGTTGAGTCACAAATGTTGCGACTGCTTTCCTCATGCAAATGCAAAGGTAAAAGAAGTACCGAGGCATTCAACTTCGCAATCTACGTTGATACCTATTCCTCCAGTTCTATTGAAGTGAATTCAGAGGGAAATATTTTCCTAGAATAACATTGCTGCGCATTCTTTCAGTATACTTTCGAGCCTCTACTAAGTGACTCAGGGTTACAGTTGGCGAATTTACTTCCCGGAATTGAGGCGTTATTAACGAAGGCCACTAATATTGGTTGGTAATATTCCACCCTTTATTTTGGCAAACCCTACCTACTAGTTTCAACGTTGGCCGTACCATTACCGTCTTAGAGCCATTAAGAGGTTGTTAAAATAAAGGGCTGGATATTAAAAAAGACTATCTTTCCTGATATCCCAATAGTGACAACCTGGTATGAATGCTGACAGTTGCCATCAAGTATAAGTACCGGGTGTACCGCTTCGGTACTTATTTCTACGCAGATGGTGGTTCGTCAACAAATCATTTAATCATGCTTCAAATTGCACTGATACAATTTTGAAAGTCATCACCGCAAGCAAATTAGAAGTTTGGCTAGCACTTGCTTCCCATATAATTTTTATTGAGGCTTCATTTCACTTATTAGTCTTTATTACAACATTCTTAATGATATTTTCAATGAAATATGATTTAGTTTTTTCCCGGCGAAATATATTAAGGAAGTCTTCGCGGGTATTCCACCGGGATAAGCAATTTAGCACTGCCGACGTTTCGAAGTCCGATTCGTACCCCATTCTCAAGGCGAATGATGATATTTACGATAGACTTCAACCGTCACTATTGTTGCACGTGGTCAAGGGACTCTAATGGCCGTTACAGTTTGAAGTCCCCAAACGTTTTAATAATGATAGCTTTCGTAATAGTATTTTCGATGTTTTTAGTCCTTGGTCTTTCTCGGAAATACTTCCCCTGAATTTCTCCTAGTATTATTATTTTCAAGGTTGCTATTGCTCAATATTCTCCTTTCCACGCAATTTTAGTGATCATAACAAAAATATTGTGACACTTAACTAAGACACTGTGAGCATACAACTCACCTCTGCCCAGTCCCGCCCTCCTTTTCCCAATTCTCTAACAGCCACTCGGAGGGTGGAATGCACATAAATACGTTCGCACAATTAGTCTGTCTCTCCTAGGTATTTTGCAGGTTTTTCAATTAAGAGACATTGTGGAATTATAGAAGTATCGATTTTTTCGTGAATGATATGTATTTCTCCATTACTAATTTGGGCATGGTCAAAAACAATAAAATTCATGCATTTTATTTTGTATAGAGAATTTATTTTGACCTTATCACCGGAGTTTACAAATTTATCTCACTGTTCCTGGCCTTTATATTCCAATCTCAATTCTATCCAACTCAATAAATCTCAAAAATGTATTAAAAGAAACCAGCTCCATTATCATATGGAAATGCTGCGAATGGGGTGCTTGGAGGAGGGTGCGCATCAGAGTGCACGTTAAGATGCAAAAGGAAAGGAAATTCACTACATCCAATCAAATCCATCCCTCGTCTTCTGGTTTGGTAATGTCGGAGCTCTCTACTGAGCTTTGGATGAGGAAACTAAATCAAAGGGACGGAAATTCCGTGGGAGATCTCTTGAAATAATTTAATTTTCAGACTCTCCGAAGCGAAGAGACCCCTTCGAGTTTATTTTTGATATGAGGGGATCGGAATGGGGAGAGTCAAAGGGAGGAATGGCGGGCGGACGCATGAAAGAAGGAAATTCTGCGGAAAAGGAAAGATGGGCAAACGCAAGGGATCAAGTTGACGAGGGTGTCGGGGAAATGGGATAAGAGTGAGTGAAGGAGAGGATGTGTTGTAAAACCGCCCACGACCTACCAGCGTTCAACTATTCGACCCTTTTCCAAACTTTTCTTGTATAAGGAATCATTTCCGATATCCTTCTCATCGGAAAAAAGCGTCTCGTCGGTTAGGGCGTGAAAGATTTGGAGTGTGACATAAATGTACTTCCTGACAACCCACAGCCGTGTACACGACATTTAAACCTTTTTTGCGAGGAACAAAGACGTAAATTTCAGAGAGAGAGAGAGTGAAACATTTGTTCTTCTACGCGGTCGGGTTATCATTACTGAGATCATGGGGCATTTTAATGTAGAGGAATACGAGCTCGTATTTGATAAACAACCAGCACGAATTTTGAAATGAAGGTAGAGGTGAGATGGTAGATTTTAGATACACAGTTGATTTTATTCGTTCGAAACGGTATAGTCTCCCGTGAAAATAAGGTTCAAGTTCTCCTAAAATTCCTTTATTAAAAAAGTATTCGACAAGGTGCCTCATAGTATACTGCTCGTAAGGTTAGAAAGCTATAGGATTAATACAAACATAATAAGCTGCATTAATCAGTTCTAAAAGGGCCGTTATCGATAGTATTATGTCCAATTCTTTTAACGTCGAATTGGGTGTTACCCAAGGAAGTGTTACCGGGCCTTTTCTCTTTTTCTTACACATAAATGACATCAGTAAGGTGGTGAATAGTAAACTTAACATTATTTGCTGACGACACGAATGTATACAGAGAGATTTTGAATTCGGAAGATAGGGACTTACTTACAAGGTTCAAGTACAAGAAATCAAAGCCTGGTACGAAACATGACAACTAAACCTAAAACTGAGGTGGTAGTAACTTTTTCGAGAAAAAGAAATACAATAGAACGATTTAATACAATTAGCGAAACGGGAATAGTCAACGTCGAATCCGTAAAATATTTAGGCGTTACAGTCACTTGGTACCTATCTTGGTGTAAACATACTCGCGTAATTTGCGGTCCAGCTAAAAGAAGGGTAAAAATTATCAAAAGAGTAATAGGGAAGTGTGATGAGACAGCTAAAGGACACAGTTTTTTCACTAGTTATGCCCCACTTATAATATGGGTCTAGTGTTTGGGATCCTTATGAAGAAGGATTGATATTTGTATTATATTGCGTGCAGCGACGCGCAGCTAAGCTTGTAAAGACAGTTGAGTTGATACGTCTAGCAATGCGTCAAAGCTATTGCAATAATAAGGTTAGGAATCGCAATTATAGCGTAGAATAAAAGATAGTCTTTTTCTCCAGAGTAGATTTGGGGAGAGTTACCTTTTCGAATACACAAAGGAAGACAATAAAAACTCCGTACTACTAATGTAGGTTCGATAACATGCATACATTTTGAGAAATAAGATTGCCGGACGGACAGGTTTAAAATACCATTTTATCCGCATACAATTAAGGACCACAATAAAAGTAGCTTTGATCAGTGCCACCATTAATGATAACTCCAACGATAGGTAGCGTTGTTTAAATGTAATATTTAATTTCGTCCAACTTCCAATTTCAGCATGAGAGGTTAATTAATTTTTTTTTCATGTGTGAGTATTTTTGTGATGACATTTTCATATTAGTATGACTGTGTTTAACGGCACAGTAACTGTGTAAACCTTTTGCATGTGGGCATAACTGCGCTCAGACTAATAGTCCCTGTGATGTACGAGTACAGTATCCATCTTGCATGAGTTAAATGACAGACAAGGTATTGCATGTGAAATCTATCTTTTCTCTAAATCTAAAAAATAGCGAATAATATTATGATATTGAGTTTAACGGTTAGTATATGCCTATATTTATCAGGTGACATTGCTTACGACGTTGCCACATCTGCGCCATGATTGATGAAAAGATACTCGAGTTGAGGGTGGTGGTTGTGAAATGTGGCCGCAATCGATATCGTACCACTGGAAACCGGACAATCGAAAAGTTCCGAAACAGACGCACACATTCGTCGTGTGCTGCTATGGCCACCGTGGGAAGAACTCGTAAGGAAATGTCTTACAGTGTTTTAATTCACCCCTAAAGTATTCCTCCGTCAGTTAGATAGCCCTTACATCGATCTTCTACTATGAATATCACAACTATAATTCGAAATTATAATTTGAGAATGGAATAATAGCAAAAATAATAAGTCAATATGAATATAATATAATAAAAATACATTTCAAATGTTTAGAATAAATATAATATTCACGCTATGATACATTAAAAATATTGCTACTTATTAGTTTGATACCTGAGAAACGATACAAAAGTATGTTAAAATTCCCACCTTTGATGTTACATCTAGTTCCACGCATTGTCTTCATTACCCGATAATCGGCAAATGAAATATCGATTGTAACAAAATATCTCGTATGGTGAAGGCCACCATATAGGTATGGAAACGCCCACGACTAAAACTGCTCCAACTTTCCACTCTTTCCCGCACGCTTTTTATACGCATTATCTTTCTCGACATCTTTTCCACGAAAAAGTTGCATGGGTAGGGAATTCGAAGTGTGATTGTACGAAGTATGGTACGACGTCAAGTGGTGGGCGTAGGTAGAAATTGTTTCGCTTTTTTTCCTTTTCTGGTTGAGACGAAGTAGAAAAATTCAGAAGCTGGATGTGAAAGATTGTTTCCCACCCATTGCCCACAAATTCCGGAGAAATGGTCAAAAAATACGGGAAGAAAAGGCCTTTTACCCCTGGAGCAGACACGAATCAACGCGCCCACGCATCCGATGAAGTTCCACTTAAATTTAGTCACAGTACGTGGGCTCCAGAGCTGAAAATGTCGTTTTTATTTCTGGGAAGCGTCTGGTGGGAACAGGCGACCACCGCACGTGAACTCACGATGATGGACTACTGGGCCCAATGGAAACATGGCACTCTAACAATGGCCTTCATTGAGCGATTGCGACGATTTTAGCTTCGCCGGCCTTTATCGAAGGAAGGGTGTCTTAAAGTTACCACTTAATACATGAGCCAGTTGGTCATATGGTAACTTTAGGCGTCATCATTAACCTTTATGTCCAAAGTAAAATGTTTAAATAAACAAAAAGAGCAAACGGTCAACTAAGTCACTTTAAGACCCGGATTTATGATGACTTGTTAATGTTAACTTCTAGATGACGTAACTCAGGGGTGACCAACATTTTACATACCAAGCGTCAATGTTTTTCACATACGAGTTAAGGTGCGCCATACAATTCAAGCACCTTTTCTACCTTCTTACGTTCATGATTGGGGTTGGAAAATAGGGATATGGGTACGATCTGCTTCACTTAGGAGAAGAAAAGGGATAAGCTAATCACGCAGCTAAACTAATTAATGTGAGCCAGTTCAAAAGACACAATTATTGACGCACCAATCTGAGAGATTATCTGTTGGACGAGAGGGCGTTCGCAGTCGTGGACCCTGCTATCCTGATCACTGTCGTGGATAATTAACGCCAGGAATTAATGGAGTCAAAACCAATTTGATTTTAAAATGCACGTCATTTTTCATTTTCAATAATCCATTTGTTTTTAAATTAAATAGGCCCTTTAGTATGTTACTAGGAATCTTCATTAAATTTTGTTCACCAAGTGAAAATGGCTTTATACATGCGAACATGCAGTTTTCTTCTTTAGTCAAATGTTGAAAACGACTTTCAAATGACCCTTGAAATAATTTCATTTTTTTTCATATATTTGTTCGAATTGCTGTTCTCCGCAACAAATTCTCTCTGCTCTCTCAAGTGTGGAAATTGACTTAAATCCTGATTTTCTAACTGAAGTATTAACAACTCTAATTTGATTTTAAACGAATTAATTCAATTTAATATGCTAGGAAATAATTTATTCATGCCTTGTATTTACAATTTAGATTGTTGAGATGGCTCGTGACATCAACTAAAAATGCCAAATCAAAAAGCCAGTTGCTATCAAATAATGTGATTCTTTCATCAGGTGTTTGATTTTTCTGTTACAAAAATATTTTAAACAGCATTGCTCAATTTTCAAAGGTCACCATATTCCAAATCTAACAATTCACATTATTCTATAAATTAACGTCTGTTTAATGCTCTCACTCAAATTGTATGCACATATTTCACAATCGGTAACAGAACATGCTGCATATTTAAAGTTTGTCCACACCGTGCCTCTTGGTTAAAAATACCGTGATATTTAATATCGGACGATTTAAAACTTTTTCAAGATAAGTTGCAGTGCCATTGACTTTACCTATCATTAACGGCGCTCCGTCAGTACACACACACTGATGAGCTTACTATAATCGAATTTTAGATTTTCTTGGTATGATTTTACTTTTTCAAATTTGTCTGATCCTCTTGTTTTACCACGCAATGACTGCAGACAGGGAAGTACTTCAAGGGCAATTAAATTATCATAAATTTATCTTATAAGAATCCTTAACTGGGTTTCATCATATATGCCCGTTGATTCATCTAAAGCTAGGGAAAATAATGTACAAGAACGGACAAGGTCTTCCAGTTACTGAAATACATCCTGAGAATGTTCCTCGATACGTCTCGTAACTGTCTACCTTGATATAGCAATTTCGTCAGCTTTCCTTTCAATACCTTTATTATCAAGATGGCGTGTAAATATTTGAAGAGAAGACCTAAAATTTCTCCTCCATCAGAAAAGTTTTCTTTTTTTCACTAGCGCTAAAGAAATTTCATAGGTCACGCATGTGCCAAGTCTTCACAACTTATTTTAATAAATATATTTTGTCTTCTTCTGATTTCTTCATTTTTGGTCTCATATTCTTTTCATAACTCTGATCCATAAACGAGCTTCACTTTTCCTTCTATTTTAGTTACGCCGTGTTTTATAGTGTCTATTAAAATCATGTCTTCTTTATGTGAAAGAGTACTTTCACAAACAATGCAAATCGGTTTTCCTGATGGACTTATAACTAAATATAATAACAACTCATTTTCCCACTTTTTATTAAATTCACGCATACTATCACAATCTACGCTTCTTTTACTCATTTTATTTCACACTATGAAGGAAAAGGAATGTAAAAAAAAACGGAAAGTTAAAAAAATCTAAAATTGAAAAGGTTGAAAAAGAACAAACAGATTAAAAGTACGTACGTCGCATCACGCAAAATATCAATTTTAAACGGTCAAAAAATTACGACGGACTGGCATAGGCTGTATGAATGGAACTGAGAGCACGATGATGTTGAAAATATGAATATGAATTCACTTATGCGCCTACTAAGTAGTAGTCAAATGAACATAGTGTTGTTTATAAAATTCACATAGCGTTTTAGCTCACATCAAGTCTATTGCCATTGTAAACCTAAGTTGCATATATTACATTTGAAACGACAGATAGGGTAATAACTTCAAAACTGTCATTATTACTACGAGAAATCTCAGCTTGTTTTTGGATTTTTCTATCGATATCTGAAGCTGATAGAAGATTTACTGGAATTATACAGTACCGGTAATTCCATACAATACATCAGACCATAAAACGTACACCTTACCTACAATTCGGAAGAATTCATTGGGAACAGAAAGATGCATAATGGTTCACAAATTTGTGGCACTCTACCATAGCGTGTGTGTGGGAACAACAATTATATATATATATATATATATATACTCAATCATTCGAAAACATGACACTCAAAGGCGCGAATAAATTCATACATTCAAAGGAAATGGAAATGGATAGGAACACATAAAAGGACGAACACAGGGTTTGGTGGGGAAGATGAAAATGAGTCAAATCCAGACAGAAAAAATTTCACTATCCACTATTTTCAGAAAAAATCCCGGCTAAGGTGAAATTTTTTCTGTCTGGATTTGACTCATTTTCATCTTCCCCACCAAACCCTGTGTTCGTCCTTTTATGTGTTCCTATCCATTTCCATTTCCTTTGAATGTATGAATTATATATATATATATATATATATATATATATATATATACACATACCGAGTGATTCTCCTAGAAGTTATATATATATATAATGTATCGCTCTGTTAGAAATTTAACACACACGGAAAATTTTAAGAATACCGCGCTCAGTAATCACGGAATCTTATGTTGAAAATTGTCAACACGGGAGACCAAATTCGCTCGAGGTAAATGAAAAGAAACATATTTTATGCTGAGAAAGCGTGTCTCGCAAAGCGATAACTGCTTCTATGTGACGACTTCCGGCCTTTCAACCCTCATGTTCAATCTGAAGCTCACCGCCTTCATCCTTAGAGCGAAAACAATTTCCGGTTGCATAACAACTCAAACCTGCGTTTTATTCCTTCAACTGAATATCATACCTCATTTCCTGTTTCAGCAAACAAAGCCGCTTCCCACTCATTTAATGGGCATGCCAAGGTCTCAAAGGGATAATAATTTTTTCCCACTTCTAGGGAAAGTCTAAATAATCCCCATCGGCGTAACTTGATTCCATTCCGGCCCTTTCTCCTCAAAATTTATTTAAGTCAAACCAAAGCATTATTCCATCTCTACGCAAATTAATCGTTTACAAAATTCTTTTTTTCAAAGAAAAATGAATCTAAATAAAGGAGACTACGTTAAGGAAAATAATTCATTTTTACGTGCACATTATATTTATAAGATAAACCATTTAAAAAGTAATACAAGTCCGTTATCGAGCCTAAAAATATGATAATGGATTAATTAATGGCTTTAAATGGGATTGTTTGAGGAAGATGGTGCTTGAAATGAGTGTTTTGAGAGAAAGAAACTGAGAGCTAGTTCGGATCACCTCATGTAACTCAAGTCAAAAATAGACCTCATCGAAAATGTTTTTTCACAGCTAGAAGTATTGCTTAGATTATTTACAAAGAATGTTAATTTATGTTTGGCACAATATTTCATTAAAATATATGCTGAAGACTAAATTTTTAATAATATCATCATATATTTTTTCATCATATATTGTACCAAATACAAATGATTAATTCTGATTTTAAACATTCAGAATCAATAAATTGTAGTCCTTATGAAGCAAAACTAAATTTGCAAAACGTTGGAAATGAAAAAATAATATCTATCCTACAACACCAAGAAAGATAAATTGCTTGATTATAATTTCCTTGATAAAATACGCATAAGCACGTCACCTGAAAGACAACTGATAGTATCATTCTGAAAATGAAGGCATCACATTTCGTAGAATCAAAGAGAGTGCGTCAAGAAAATCAGCGAGAAAATATGGCCAAATCCACGGAAACGGTAGAAAATTAAGAAGATAATTGGAACGAGAGAACTCAACAGCTGCTGTTAAATGAGGTGATATACTAAATGGTCCCTCCTTAAGATTTACAGAAGACTTGACTAATTACAAAAGCCGGAGTGATTTGAGGACATGAGATACAAATGGTTGAAACAAGGAAGTAATATGTGATACATCGAATCGTTCTTTCGTCCAAGGCCCAAACACCTATTATTTCGTTCATAGTCTTTAATCGGGTGTCACTTCAGCACTGCACAAATGGTAAATAAATATATGAAATTAGATTCATTTATATGCGATATATCGAATCGCTCTTTCGTCCAAGGGCGAAACACCTATTATTTCGTTCATGGTCTGTAATCCGGTATCACTTCAGCACTGCAAAAATGGCAAATAAATGTATGATATCAGGTGCATAGGAGTTCGAACCATGGAAATCATGAACAAGCTGTCAGCAAGATATTCAATAAAAGTAAATTCTCCACCGTCGTCGCGAGGCATATAATTGGAGCTGAAAATGACAAAATGACATAAAAATAAATGCAAATAAAATTAATGCAATATGCAAAGTTAAATTATGTAGCATGGTTAAATGTGAATCTGGAGGTAGGATAAATTGGCTACACTGCCGATTAGGTTTCATCGCATGCACAAAACACAAAAACTATTCAATCAAACCCACTATATAGTTTTCAACTTGAATTTTTCATTGATTTTATTTTCAACTTGAATGCTATTACAATTCTAGGCCGAAAAAGATTAAACTATTATCTCTATGACCGGAATCGATGCGGTGTGAGTTTTATAGTGACTGACTACAGATTAAACTGTGAAATTTTATACCCATAATCATTATCGAAGAGGCATTATGTTTAAGTAATGCTGTGAAAGCAATTTTTTCACTACTGATGGAGAAGCTCATAAAATAAGTACCTGATGCCTTCATAGCCAACAATTTAATCAGTGTTTAGCATTTTTGAAAGAAATTACCAAATCTTCCACAGTGTTTTCATGCACTGACCGGTTCAATGTTTAACTTCCGGTTAAAATGCACCATCAGAGTAAAAAACAGAGATGGAACATTACCAGAAGTCACTTCTTTCAAACGTGTAGAAATTTCACAATGTGACTTCACCTACCATCACCTTAATTAATGAATGAATGAAGCTTTTAACACTCTCGCTGCTGAACCTATAATTCCATTACTTTCAATTTTGAGGAAACCGGGACTAGCCTGGGTAGTAACCTTTACGGAGTCACCCGCAAGTGCACATAAGTGCGATATTCCACAGGAGAACAATCATTCGCCCTGACCGGGATTCGAACCCGGATCCCTCGATTTCGCGCCGAGTGCTTTAACCATTTCTTTCCATTTAATCCATTACTTTCGTAGAATGCTGAGCATTTTTGACGTGTTTGCTGATATCTTTAAAAGGGAAATCTGTCATGTAAACAGAAACCATAACTACATGCAAAGTTATGGATTTTGCATGTACTTCGACAAATATTGCAAAATATTTGGCAAAATAATTTCACTGCCGAATAAAAAAATACAGAGAGATTTTAACTTGACTTTTGAATAAAATAAAGTAAACTTTTACAAACTGCAATCTTAAAATACGCCAAATGACGTTAGCCGCATTCCTTCTGAGTTATTAAATCACGTCAATCAACGGAATTTGCAGGGAAAGTGTTAAAAAAACATAATGAATCGAGGGGTATTATCAGGTTCATGTTTCATATGATTAGTAAATATTATTTAAGGTGCACATGTATGCATAAAATAATATTTAAGCAAGGTAATATAATGCTATAGATCGTGGAAATGGGGTACCTGAGACAAATTTGTGTTAAAAGTAGATGGGATAGGTTTAGGAAGGAGTGGACCATGAAAATATGTGAATTGATTGCTACAGTGCTGGTTATACGTGAAAGGAACGTACTTCATGGGTATAACCATGTTCAGGGAATGGACGAGAGTCTAAATACAACACAGATTTATGATAGAGGAGTGAATGTTGTGAGAGGAAAGGGTAGACCGAGAAAGTCATGGGTGAACATGGCGGAGGAGACCAAGAACATGAGGAACATTAGGACTCTTAGAGATTAAGGCATCGAGTATGAAGCAATGCATTAGCGGAGCAAAAGAAGTATTCATGGATGAGAAAGTATGGAGGAAGTTATTAAAAAAAGAGCTGCTTTCCTCGACCTCACATCATTAATTCAGATGTTTTTACCATGTTAACCCCGAAAGTGCATGGTAAGAAGAGTTTTTTCCACCTATATCGATGATATTTTACCTCTGATTTTCTTTAAGTGACTAATGACAGAGTATAAGCCAAGTAATGCATTGTAATATAGCCTGTTCTCCTTTAAAAAGGTTCAAGACCCAGCCTCTGCTATCACTAATGCTTCATTAATTATCCGAACTTCCCCGAAACCCTTGAGCTTTTAATCACAGTTAGTAGCAGATGAGTTCTAAACCCAATGGTAGCTATATTACATTTATATTTCCTCTTTAATCGTATCTTTAAAGCAACGCATGCATCCCATTCAAATAGACAAACCGCGATTTTCCACGTTGGTACCGCAATGGCCTAGACATTTAAAAGTCACATGTGGGGCATAATATAAGTCCCGTCAATCTAAAAACCGATTAAATATTCTTTAAGTATCGGCGTCAACGTGAACCAAAATTTCAAGTTGAATTGGTGTTCACGGAGGCAGGCTCTTACGATCGCACGGAAGAGCCAACGTGTACGTCAACTTATAAGTCCAATCAGTCCTAACTTAAACGTTCACAGTTAACACCAGATCAAAAACCGATAAAATATTCTTTAAGTATCGGCGTCAACGTGAACCAAAATTTCAAGTTGAATTGGTGTTCACGGAGGCAGGCTCTTACGATCGCACGGAAGAGCCAACGTGTACGTCAACTTATAAGTCCAATCAGTCCTAACTTAAACGTTCACAGTTAACACCAGATCAAAAACCGATAAAATATTCTTTAAGTATCGGCGTCAACGTGAACCAAAATTTCAAGTTGAATTGGTGTTCACGGAGGCAGGCTCCTACGATCGCACGGAAGAGCCAACGTGAACGTCAACTTATAAGTCCAATCAGTCCTAACTTAAACGTTCACAGTTAACACCAGATCATGCGCATTACATTTCCGATTATATGGTTATTGAATTTTTTGTCCACGTTTTCCTGAATTTCTCGCGTTTTCACGGTTGGTACGCTGGTAACATTCGTCAGTAATAAAATGTTAATGTTGATCAAAGAAAGTAAAGAGTTCCGTGCACTAAACTATATTGTTCGTGCATCGTAATCCATGCATCGCGTTTATACTCGAGTTCACAGCGGGGGATGTTTCAACGGGGCTCTGCAACTGAAGATTCCGGATGATAGCCGATCATAAACCGAAATCATGATCGTCACCCAATTCCAATTCACGGCTAAAGTTTCGACTCAACTTCAATAGCAATTTTGGTAGACGTCAACAAGAACCTCAGGCTTCCACCGCGAGTTCAGTGCATTGGTGAATGCCGATGTGCTTATGATCGCCAGAATGTGTCAACGGGGACCGTCAGTCTTCTACTCCAAAGATCAGCAAGTTTCAACTTTCACGTTCACAGTTGACGTCAGCGCATGCGAAGATGCCATGGAAAAGATGCGCACCAACCAGAGGAAATAAGATGCATTGCTTATCACTGCATTTCAATTTGTTCGCTTGTATCTCCCTGTAAAAAATGAAAAACTGATCCCGGCCAGTAGGTAGTTACGTAGTAGTGAACAGTGAGAGAAAATGGCTTTTCAAAGGTAAAGGACTACTCGGAAGTATTTTTCAACGCGAGAATCATGTCTCGCTTCGATATTTTTGAAACTGCTCCAAAATTAACGGCTCAAACAAAATTATAACGAAGGCAAATCAATATGCTAGGTGTTTCAATGAGTGTTTGGTATGAACTCATGAAATAATTTTGAAATATTTTCTTTATCCTTCACAAACATGAACAAGATATCAGCTAAAAAAAGTATGCAAAGCCTTTAAAAATTCTCGTTTTTTTCAGATTTTCTAGTATCCTATCTTAATTAGAACAATCTTCTTTCTAAGCCAAAAACCATTGCCTAAAGTGTGGTCAGAATTTAAACAATTTTCTTTTTGTACCACCTCCAAACAAATAATTCGTTAAATATTACGGCAATGAGTTTACGCTTTGATCCAAAGGAACTGGATAAAAATATGGTGGCTGCGCATAACAAACATTGCGTAACATGACATAACAAAGGGCAAAGAATTTGGCCTCTCCCTATGAAATAGACGGACAATCAGACATCGACATGTTCTTCGTCAACGAGGACCCAAAATTCTGGTACGAGCTCTGATTCCCCGTTATTCTTCCGGGCATATTATAAATGTTGTTTACATCAAGCAAGTAAGGAGACAAGCAAAATAATACAAGGATAACAAATCTCATGAGTTTCATTTAACGGAAAGGTAGTTTGAGCGATAAGTCAGTTCACCAAGAATTTGACGAATTTGATGTCATTTTAAAGAAATAACTCCCATCTTTCCAATGATATCAAAATATTGCCAAACTATTTTTCGAGCAATTTGCCTAAAAATATAAGCTGTTTTACATGAGATAGATTACGGTTGTGTGCTCCAGAGGGAGAATATTGAAAAAATTAGGAACTTCTAGCACCTAGATTTCGTAAAAAAACTAACGGCGCGTAATCTGTGTTTTTTTAAATATTTATAAAAAATAATCAATTACTCACCGCAGTACTTTTTACAGAATTGCAAAAAAAATCATATGTTTTGAAGGCTTTTAGCTGTACCTACGGCGCGAAAAAATGAGTCAAGTTAGAGACTTGTTGGTTATATTTTTTTAAATTACTGAGAATATTTGTCGTGCACAAATATATTTTGGCACCATTAATATTACAATTGTTACGTATTCCCGCAAATTTTAATTTCGTTTCTTTTTTGTTTTCTGTGTTGCGTCGTGGGTGGAGCTGTCACTGCTTCCCCTCTCCCCCCTCTCCTCCTTCGTGAAGGTGAGGGAGCAATCGAGACGACGCCTCGCTCTCTTATCAATGAACCACCAAGGGAACCAGACCTCTCTCTCTCTCTCGTGAAGTCCTGACCGGCATGTCTCGCCCGTTCACGACTACACGCCTGCCTATTTGCTGCCAGCACGCCAGCTTTGCATGCCTCTCGCTTTAACTGCACGCCTGCCTACTTGCTGCCAGCACGCCCAGACTTGCATGCCTCTCGCTACAACTGCACGCCTGACTATTTCCTGCCTGCACGCCTTCTTGTTCCTGCCTGCACGCCTTCTTGTTCCTGCCCGCACGCCCTGCATTGAATGCCGTGCCCTGTTACTGCACGACTCACCAGTTCCTGCCTGCCAAGTTCCAGTTAGACCGTGAATGGTGGTCCTTCGGTCTCTTAAAGAAGCTATTTTTTGTTCTCTTGTCATTTAAATTAAAATGACTGTTCAATTTGATTAGTTTGTTGTTATTTGTTTAAATTTACGCCACAACAATGTTTACTTCATCCTTCTTACAGACGCTGAAATCAAAAAATAAAATTCGAATGTGGTCTCTATTATGACTAGGGAACTATCTCGCTCAAACTACCTTAAAGCGAGGTCACATGTGGTGGCAAATGTGTTTAGCCCTACCGTGAGATGTGGAAAACTGGAGGGTGATTATACGCAAACAACAACTATCGAGGGAAAGCCAGGTTACGTGGGTCGAGAGAGCACTTGAAAATTGAAAGCACGAGATCGAGCAGCTATTTTAAAATGACGACAAAAAAACTATTTTTTCAACTCCGAAGGACATTTTGTGTGGAACTTTAACGTTAGTTTGCATTCGTTGATGGAAGGCTTCATTGAAAAACCCAATGCTTTACGCACGAGTGAACACAACGACTCGAAAAGCAGCAGTTATATGCAGTTATACTTTCTCCCGACAGAGCCCTTTTATAAAAAATGCAACTATTTCCTCGTACAATACCCTTCGAAGTAACTACTCCATATCTCTGCTCTGAGGAAAGAAAATTATTATTCTTTCCAAGCGATAAATACTCCATTAAGAGGTCGCGTGAATATTATTTCCTCATTTCTATCATTCCACGAAAAATGACTCGTATGAATGGGATAGAATTTTCATTTCAGAATGGAGACAAATTCCGGAAGTAGAATGATTCAAGCGTACGTACTCACAATCCGGTAAGCCTATTAGTTTTCTATAAATCACCATCCGGCTATGAAATTCTTTTTCCGCTATTAAATCTCTTGAGGATACGGTGAATATTAATAGAATGGTGAAAGAATCGTAGGAGAATCAGGGTGAATAACACAGATAAGTGATCTTAAAAGGGATGACACTGAAGACTCGGTATAAGCATTACTCAATTTTTTCGTTGTTACACTCAATTCCTTTCATACGACGGCGATGTGAGCAAACGTCATTTCATGCAAAATTAAGCAACACGCTAATTTCAAACTGTAAAAACTCGGATACCTGACTTGAAGCCCATATTTTATCCGTAGAAAGTATAAAATATATAATAAATCACTATATCCTTCAGCACTTTTCTCGGTTAACCAGTTATTCCTTTGTAATTACTGATTTATAAAAAGATAACGATGCATAAAATAATGCATGTTACGATCATTTGATAGCTTGTTAAAAGCTTAGGAGATAACCCTGATGTTATCAGAAAAGTATTTAAGAATGAATAAAACACTTTCTTTTGAGGACTTCGTAGTATTCCATTATGAAAGGATTTAATAAGGTAAACTTACATTACCATAAAACTCACGACCCGGGTTACATAGCTCTAGCGTCATCATCAGCTTATTTGGTCATATTTCAAATCCCTTGTATTTACAAAGACCATTGAAGAAAGGGTAGGGGGAAGGAAGGAGAAGGGAGAAGAATAATCGGTGATTAGGGTGGTGGTGGGGGTTGAAGGTCATTGAAGGTCACGGGGGTGGAAGACAGGACGAGGGATGTTCGGTGGAGGGGGGAGAACTAAGGGGAAGGTGGCTGAGAGGATAGGGGAGGATGCAGGGTACATATATTCATTTAAAATCGTCACATCAGGGTCATACAATCTTGTTAACATTTCTAACTGCTCAAGTGAGTGAAATTCACGTCTATTGTTCGAAAGGTATAAAATATCAACATTAAAAACACTTTCGTGGTCATTAACTATAAGATGTTTCGCTAAGGTACTCTTAGGTCGCAGTTATTTTTTAAAGCATGTAAATTCTTTATCTCTAGTATTAAAACTGCGGGCTATTTGCCCAACATATTCACCTTGACAATCACAACATTTTAATGCATAAAAGAGTCCAATGGGTCTTTGTACTTAACAAACAGGGTTTTTAAAGTACAAGGGGGCCTGAATGCAACACGGTATCCATCTTTTGGAAAGATCTAGACAATTTTCTCGCTGATATGACATATGTACCAACGAAATACCATTTTATGCGTTTTTTAGGCGAAATATCGCTGTTAATATTGAGTTAATAACTATTTTCTTGTCTTAGTTCTTTAATAATTTATGTATCATATTTGGTGGGAATCCGTTATTCTGAGCTGTTTGCTTGATTATTGTGACTTCTTTGTAAATTCGTATCACGACATAAGTCCATTAATCTTTACATTTCGTGACCTAATTTTGTTTTCGAATGGCTAAGAATGCCATCAGTGAAAACAATATTTTGAAACGATGCAAACGGAAAGGTGAAATTCATTTTTTGTTTTGACTCACTCAGTCGCGGTGGACTCGGGCTATCAACAAAGATACGGGACGGAACACGGCAATCCAGCATCGTTGAAGACAGGATTATGGCATGAAAACGTATGTCATGAAAATCATAAAACATGAACCGAATTCTTCAAGGGGGTTTATATGAGGATTTCCCCGATATCCTTGGATACCTGCGCTCAAAACCCTTACCCCTCCGCCACCTCCGCCAGTCAACATCCCCCAATATATCTCCTCTCTTCCGACTGGTACGCAATTAAATCCTTTTCACGGCTCCAAACGTTCTTCCTCCCGCCCGCCCACTATCGCTTACAGCTCTCCGCTCGCCAAAGCTCTCTCTCTCTCTCTCAGCCCCATTTGCATACTCCGGTCTTCTCGCCTCCCACGCACAATATCCTCCACTTTCACGTGCAACCGCCAACGCTTCCGGTGAAAAGGGCATGCCGGGAATGGGGCGAGAGCGTACCGGAATAAAACAATTTAAGAAAAAAAACTCAACTGATACGTTCGGAAAAAGAGAGGACTTCCAAGTCTCCAATGGCTTTTTCTTTTATTTCCAGCCACACTTCCAACTATTCCTATTTCTGCCGGAGGGACAAGTGGAAAAAATCTTTCTCGAAATTCCGTTTCGTCGCAACCAACCCCAAGGGAAGGGTAAAAAAAAAAAATGCCATACACATGTCCCTGTGGAACTTCGAAACTGATCCCAAGATTTACTTTCTCCTCACCTCACTCGTGGTTTGTATCGAAATTCCAATCCTATTTCCTTGGGGACCACCGGTGGACCAGGATTCTTCGATCGGAGGTCGGGAATACGCAGTGGCTAGAATACTGGGAGACGATTTCAGGGCTGCGTTATGGTATGTAGTCCTGGATAAGTAGAACGAGGCTTGTGTGAGGGTATATAGAAATAAAATTAACGAAATTGCACCCTAAAATATAAGCGTGGCTCACTGCCGTCAGGCAAAGTGGAATTGAGGAAGCTGTCATCACGATAATATAAACAAGATACTGCGCTCTGACGATTTCCTATCTCTCTACTGAAGAAACAAACCACCCCCTATGCGAGGCATGCGAGCGATATCTCTCAGCGTGAGTTAGGACCTGGATATTCCAATGCACACGGATCTCCCAGGAAACTTGCTCGTAATGTTTTGTATATTCCGATGAATTTATCTCCTACACGTTTTATAAGCACTAGTAACTCGCGCGCAACTCTTTACTACATTTATACATTTTTACAGGCCAAATGTACTACAATATTACCTAATGAAAAGTATTAATTACCCTGACTATGTCGTCGGTTTGATGAAAACAGTTTTCCAATGCAAACACGTAATGTTGATGTTCGTGCGCGATGCATACATGCGCTCTCAGCGTGAGACCTTTCCTGGCGGAGTGTGATGAATAAAGGGTCATATGCGAAGGGCTGAACTTCAAGAGTAACATGAGCCACTTATTAGATGATAAACTTGAGGATATCTGGCACGTTTTACAATTCTTTTAATTTGATGGCTTTAAAAAAAAACTGAATTATTTTATCTTCAAAAGTAAAATTACAATTTATTATGTACATATTTATGTAAAATATAATTAATATGATATATTTAGCATCGATACCATTAGCATTAGCATTTGGCTTGGGATACCATAGCTCGTATTATTCACGACCGTCTTTTATCATTCACCATCCCATACATTTCACCTCAGCAGCACGGCTTCCTCAAGGGGGGACTCCTGCGCTACTAACCTCACTGAACTGTATCTGCACATCACCGCTGCCTTCGAAGCCTCTTCTCAACTTGATGTTTGCTACGCCGACTTTGCGAAAGCTTTTGACTCCGTAAATCACACCCTTTTAATCCACAAATTGGCTAATCGGTACAACATTCACGGTGCTTTCTTATCTATCCTTATCAAATTCCTCACCGACCGCACTCAGCGTGTTGTTCTTGACGGAGCCTCATTAGAAAATCTACCCATCCTTTCTGGTGTCCTCCATGGCAGCGTTTTCGGACCTCTTCTCTTTTCCCTTTTCATTGATGACGTAACCAGCTGCGCACTTTCTAACTCATGCGGAATTCTGCTCTATGCAGGCGACTGAAAAATGTTGAGAATGCTGCCGTTGACTTAAAACAGTTGAGAATGCTGCCGATTCCCGGTCACTCCAATCCTCACTCAATTCCCTTGAGGCCTGGTGCCTGCAGTGGCAACTTAAAATTAATGCTCTAGAAGCAAAAACACATTCCTTTTTCTTTTAAACATACCGTAACTTCTAGAAACTACACTATATTTAACGAAATTGTTCCAATTGCCTCCTCACATAATGATCTGGGTATTACTTTCGACCCCAAATTGTCTTTCGTCCCGCACC
Source organism: Pyrrhosoma nymphula (assembly GCA_963573305.1). Taxonomy (NCBI): domain Eukaryota; kingdom Metazoa; phylum Arthropoda; class Insecta; order Odonata; family Coenagrionidae; genus Pyrrhosoma; species Pyrrhosoma nymphula. Next base: position 59,396,898 of record OY754339.1, on the reverse strand, counting down.
TCAATAAAATAAAATCTAAGGCCATGTCAGTCGTGGGTGTGCTCTATAGATTCACCAATGTCACAAACCCCATAGTCCTGAAAACCATATTCACTGGCTGTGTTATCCCAATTCTCGAATACTGCTCCGCTATCTACTCCACTGCCTGTCCCTCCAACTTGAAAATTCTTGAACGTTAATTTCTTCATCTCCATAGTCCGTCACCGCGTACCGCACCTCCGTAATTCTTCTCGTACTTAAATCATGTCTGCTCTTTCATTGACCCCACTGGCCACCCGTAGGAATATCACTGATCTTTCATTTATTTACACTACGTTAAATGGTCAGTACCGATCCACTGAAACACTCGAGCTGTTTGAAAAGGTCACGTGACGGGCAAATCTCAAAAGTGCATCTCGGAAGACGGGAGTTATTCTTTTTAAGTATAGCTACCTATATTTTCCACGTACGCAGTCTTTCAGTGTCCCAAACCCTCTTTATTATTACTTTTCACTTTACATATACTATAATTACTTTTCACTTTACATCCCCACCCATGCCTTGCGCAACAATCACCTTACACACCAACCTAAATTCTTTCTTTCTCTCTCCCAGCGATCCATTTTTACAGGCTTCCTGCCTTGTACAACACCATTTCATCTGCCTACCCTTCCCTCGATCTCTCTGCTCCCTTCGGATCATTCAAGCAGCAGCTTGGAAAAGCGTATTCCTCCTGATTCCCTAATTTTTCATGTTGTTGAAGTTTATTGATTTGTTATTTTCTCTGTTTTTATTTTTATACTATTTCCGAACCCATGTTTTTTCATATTTTACTTTTGTTAATGCTGCAGATTCTAATTTGAAAATGTTCAATGTAAAGGCCGACATCGGCTGTTTTTGAATATTTAAAATAAATCAAATCAAATCATTTCCATAAAAACCTCTCGCCAGGAAGGTTTTTTTCCAGAAATTTTCCACGAAAAAACATAGACCTGGATCGGAAATAGAACCAAGGAACTTTGGTTTGCCGGGTCCGTAGTTCGATACCAGGTTTAAGTGGAAATGTTTTCTCATGGCGATTTTCCAAGTATTTCATCGCCGTCATTTCGGCGGTGGCTGACTACTTCAATTTCCACTGTTGTCCTAGCACTCAAAAACTCAATACTTCTGCTCGTTTATTGAATAAATATCGTTTATAACGACGGTACTATGACAACAAATGTGATATTTAGCAAAAATTATGCCGACCACTTAATAAAGGTCATGTTGGAAGTGATATTTTATTAAATGTATTTCGTCAAAATTAATCACCAATTCCCAGGAAAAACACGACCAAACGGAAGTTAACCTCAGCATTCATTCTACGATAAGAACATTGAGCGAGATTGATTCCAATGATAGAATATCGCTCGATGTCTCCGTCACTATCCGTTCAAATGGAGAATTGTAAAAGCATGGGCCACAATAGGGGTTAAGTACGATATCTCCTCCACTTTCAGTCAATACGACGTCGATCAATTAAAAATGGCAACCTAAATAGCATGACAGTTATTGTACATTAATTTATACATTATTCTGCCATTATCTTACGATACGCGTTTAGAAAAATCTCTGAAACAGCTAAACAGAGGACTGTTCCAATATTGCGAGTATTATTGATTTGCAAAAGCGCAATTTTCGCAATCACTATTGCAGTATCTAAGGTGCATTCCAATCCATTTGTTCTTCACCATTCGTCTATAAAACCACATTCTCATTACTTCCTATCATCATCGTTCTGTATCTGTTATTGTATAAGCTTCACTGCCACGTAAGATCTTGCTCCATATATATGCTTTTATGAAGTGATCCTTACTTTCAGGCTTGCTACTACATGGCGTTCCGTATTCAGTTGACAGTGTCAATTTAAGGAGATCCATTCAGCGTGAAAATCTCCTAAAAATGCCGGAAGTAAGATGTTGCCAAAGGCAGCGGTACGATTAAGGTACTGGACGAAGTGATTGTACGGAGTCTAAATTTGGCAACAGTGCTCTCCGTAAGGCTCAGTACTGTCAACTAAATGTGGAACGCATTATAGTTGTTAGAAGACTCCTCTTAAGAAAGCCCCCTAATTTCTAATTGGCTATTCTATAGTCGAGTGGCAGGTGCTTCCTCTCCCGCTTGAACTGGGAAGTAATAAGATATTTGAATGTACTAAATGCCTATTCACTTTACCCGCGAGATCCTCTGAATTCCCACACAAAAATATATAACCCACAGGGTGTGTGTTCCCATATGGCATTCAATGTGGGAGCGCGGTGGGGGTGCAAACCGTGGGTCGTGCCACCTGTTCCTACATTCCCCCAATCGGCTATTCAATACCCAGAAATAAGCGGAACGGAGCAGAGTGGAACACGAGGAACGGCAAGGACTGAATTAGTTCGGCGGTTATATCCACATCTGTAAAATAAGCTTTGGAGAAATAAAACAAGAATCATTTGCATAGTTACTGCCAAGAAATTTTAGCATAATACTTCAATGATTCATTCTCAGAAAAAATAAAAGTAGGATCGCAGCAAAATATCAACCACACTTCTTATCGTAAAACCTCTAAATATCCTAACACTGATTCCTATCGTTGAACTAAAAGTAGTTTCAATCAAAGAGTCATTACGCGATCATTGTGCATCCGTTTACTGTTTGAAGGTTGTAGGGAGTTTAGTTTAAAATACGTATTAATATTTTCCGCACAAATCAGAGACTGAATTTTCAATAATAGCTATTTTATAGTGAAATTCTTGAGTAAAGCAGTGTATTGTCACTCTAAAGGCTTTTAATGATAAATTATCAATTTGAATTTCAGTAATAAATAATAAACCATAATGATAAAATACAACTGTAATAAAACATGTCAAATAATGATGCAAGAAATAAGTTGATACCAAACAAATTATGTAAAAAGTGGAAGAAAATCCAAAATGTTAATTAGTCCCCGAAAGTTTGAACTTATGACCTTTGATTGATACACAGAAATTAAATATCTAATGGTTAAAATCGGCCTAAAAATTCAGAAGGAATGAAAATTAAGTTATCAACACTAAATCAAAAAATGTTCTACGAGACTTCATTCGTAAGAGTAAAATTCTTTCGAGGAAGACTAAATAAAGATTGAATATGAGCACTAAGGCGATAAAAAGTGAAAAAATATCAATGAGAGCTTTAAGGAGGTTTCCTAGCTACTAAGCTTAGGTATAAAATATTGAATGCTACCCGTTCCACTACATTGCTGGAAAAATAAAGTCCTCTATGATAACAGACATTGACTACTGGAAACAAAAATTGAAATATTATAATACTCAATAAGGTTGTCGCGTTATTCAATCTTTCGAAGACACATGCGTCGCCGGACATTTGATTAAGTAAGACGGATATGAAAAAATGATAAAATTCACTTCATCGTTGAAGATACTAATAAAATTTGCAACACTCCTCGACCTCAGCAGGAAGAAACATACCACATTCAGTTGCATGGGAATCTTTGGTTATTATTGCTATTTTTACCATTTACACCAGGTTTTCGGAGCTCCAACAGCTGAACCCTTTCGCAGCACAACTGGTTATCCTAAAGAATAGCAAATGAGGTATGATATTTGTTCCTAAGTTTCCACGGCGATGCTAAGATGATCCCTGCGTTCCTGAGTTCTAGGTTTGCGTACGTTGTTCAGGATGAAAAATGTTTCACTAGCTGTTCTTCTGGCAAAACCGTTGTCATCCCTAGTAACGCAGCGTAATACGCAGTAATACGCTGGCAAAGAACGCGATAATGCAGAGATCAATAAATTTGGTAGGCATGGAGAGCACTGAAAACAATATTAATTTTGTAAACTACCTGCGTGGTGCACTAATACATGAAGATAAAGAGCTTATTCAATTGCTAGTAGAAATATCTTTGTCCGCCTGAAATTTTATGAATTCATAACATAGGTATGAAAAATGATGCTATAACGCTCTTCCAGTGATAATGTTCACGTAAACTAACCAACAGTCTGGAGCAAAACACAAAATCCAAACTTTCAGATGACATAAAGACAACGTTAAGGCTAACTCATTTGCTATTAAGTTGACAAAACATTGTAAATCCGGACCTGTAATTTTAAGTAATACGCTACAGTGTTTACTGCCCTTTAGTATCAAAATCATATCAAACGTGGCGGCATGTCTTTTTCTACACAGAGTCAAAATCTGTACTTCTGAAGCGTATTATTTTGAACGCCTTTGTCAAACCTTACATGCAAACGGCATAGACTAGCTAGCCAAACTATTCCACGGAACTAGAGTTAATATTCAATTACAGAGTTTTTCTTCTTCTTCCACAGCTCTACAGTCCGGTGTGGGCCTTGGCTTCCTTAGTTATATGCCCCCATTCGACTCTCCTTTTGCTTTCTCTCTCCATCTTCCAATCCCCAATTCAATACAGAGTCGTGACGGATAAATGCCAGTGGCGTACTGACGGTTAGGGTTTAACCCCCCCCCCCCCCCCCCCCCGCCAAAACATGTTTGCCTGAATTCGTTTTCGATCGTTTACCTGAATTAGCGTTTATTATTTTGCTTGTTGGGCTGAAAAATATAGTTGAATTGTCTTCACGAAAAGAGAATGTTAATGTAATTATTGTTTTAGTGAATAATCTAAATATCATTTTATGATGATGCACATAAATATACCGTATAAACGCGTGTAAGAGGCGCACCCGTGTAAGAGGCGCATCCCTCTTTTTATGCGTCGAAGTTGAAGAAAAAATTTTGAGTTTTTTTTCTTCTATTGCGAGGTTTTGCGGGCCTAACTGCGAACTTTCGGCCATTTTCAAAGCCTTCCGCTTGCGATATTCTCTTATAATTTACGCGGCATTTTTCATAGGCATATATAGACCCCGGAGGTAAGTATTCACTTGGATCTGCGGTTACCGCGGCGTTTCTCCATATTGGTAACGGCTTTCGGGCGTTCCTCTACAAGACAACGCGGAGGAACGCCCGCGTGCCGCGTGCCCGAACGCCGCGTCACCCTTTATGCCACTATTTACCGAGTCCAAATGACTCATGCACAGAGAAAAGACAACTGGTTTTGTTGAACGCGCTCTTTTTCCGAAATAAATGTTAATCGATATTGATTAACCAACGAATTCCTTTAAGATTTTATAAGTGGAATCATGATGATGAACTCGAGAGCTTGAAGAAGGTCTAAACGGCGGTTTTCAGGGATACGCGGAACGGAAAATAACGGATCCGTGCATTTACATCTATAACTAAAATACTAATGCATTAAATAATATGAAACTTCGTATAGCTGTTAGGAAAGATCTTTGCTACAATATTTGTAAAGGAAATTTCGATATCTTGATCCGTGTTGTTATTACGAAGCCGTAAATGCGATGCATCCGTCCGGTACCCAGGAAAATGCGCTAAAATTCTGTTTTTAAGCACACACTGAAATCGATATAAACGATAAAATGTTTTGTACACCATCAATAAACGCAGAAAAAAACAAGCTTTAATTTGATGTACTTCATTTTAAAATCGATTGAGCCATCTCTGAGATATTAGTCTTCAAACTCGGGTGACGGAATTTTGCAACGGACAGATTCGTGTAAGAGGCGCACCCTCATTTTCGGCTGCGATTTCTGGGAAAAAAGGTGCGCCTCTTACACGAGTTTATACGGTAATTAAACCCGCCCCAGAAGGAAATCCTGCGTACGCCACTGGTAAATGCTCTTATTGGGCACAACATTCGGTCTAATGCCACAAATGTGATCAAACACCAATATCTTGGGAGCTGAGTAGCAGGGAGTCCTACATGGAAAACAGTTTCCTCAGTTAATTCGAAACGGTAGCAGGGAGGGACATTTCTAATTGGAAATAATTCATTCATTTCATTGATCGTTCAATCCTAATATTGGTTGGCCTTCATCCCTTCATCCTTTCCTATCTAATGCTAGTGAATAAGAAATAAATGGAGAAGAATTGTTTGTTAAAATACTGGTGAAAGTCTATTTTCCTGACTGAATTGAACTAGCACTATGGTGCTCAGTATTCTAAAAATCAACCGTCGAAAAATCCCGAAGGGCTCACGATTTTAGGCTGAAAGCGGCCAGGGGAGGTTACAATTGGCTAAGATATAATTTAGGTCATATTAGAGAAGCTCCACTTGGAGAAGTCTCCCTCAACTAAGCATTACACGTTAGTCACATGATAAAAGTTCTCCATGTGTCTCTCTATCCAATACATCCTCCACCTTCTATTCCTTCTTAGCCATGCCTTTTCTTATGTCATTTAACCCTTTAAGTGCGGAATTACTTTTCAAAGTGTTTCTGTGGGTGGGGGAATAATAAAAAGGGCATTATTTACCATTACATTCTTGACTCACACCGTGAGTCATTCGCCCCTGGAATGCATGCATCCGTGACTCACTCGTGGAGTCTTCTGCACTGAAAGGGTTAAGCTAAACCAATTTCACCTTCCTTTTCTTTATTTTCCGTCTCGCTCTCATTTTGTAGCGATTTCATGAGTTTTCTCATCTTTCATCCTTTGGTCATGTCAGCATGTCGGCTAAAATATGGACTTCGGTTAAGTTTGCTTAGAAAATTCAGTTCACTTTAGTTTCAGGTTTACACCGAGTATATTATCGACCCCGCATTACCTCTAAAGCCCCCTCAAGGGTGTGTGGCAATATGTGAGCTTTCACCTAAAAAGCACTACCTGCCTACCTATCCTGCAAAATTTATTGAAACTTCGTCTATTAACGATCTGCTAAAACCAACAAATACTTTTCAGAAGATAAAATGTGAAAAATACTATGCGTAAAAAAAACTGTAAGTATAAGGCCTCAGTTTAAACTATCTCCATAACTGACAGATAATAAGATAGGCAGAAAATAAGATAGACAAACTGTAGAACAGTTATGTAGAAGAAGTCTTTCTTCCCGTACACCCATAGTGACCTCAAAATAAAAAGTGAGTGTAACACCTTGACAGTCCGTCAACGAACTTTCCCTCTTTCAATCCCATTTCCCATATTCCATCCCTCCTTCATTATTTGTGTCCTAAGACCCTCTGCCACATACCCCTTCAGCAGTTTGCAAGGTTTTATACAAACGTATATGTTTCCTCTGTTGATTAAGGACACAAAAATGGATGGCAGATCAGATGATTTTTTTTAAAATTGTGATTTAAGAATGCAAATTATCGACCCAAAATTTTAAGTGGAAAGAAAACCTGTATACTAAGATGAGTAACGTGAGATTAGTGGTTGATTTCGAGAAACGTTTTGGAAGGGAAAAATGGATATGGATTAAATGGATTCATTAAATATGGTTCAAATATGGATTAAAATTTCTAAAATGTCCATAAAAATGAGCTTTGCGACGAGAGTTTGAGTCTCGAAATCCTGCTGAAAGTCAAAGGTGTCTCTTTAATCCTCTACACGTAACGTTCTAAAATTAATGATTAAATGACAATAACAAAAACAGAGATTTATTTACGCAAAGCTTAAAATGTACTAAAATCCCGTTAGCCTCAGGCTGCTTAGGAAAACCAAACTGTGCAAAGTGATCAATGACGTATGATAAAACTTAAAATAGAATTTTCACCATAATTTAACTGTTATATGAACGAACAAGTAGGTAGAAATAATAACACCTTATGTATAAGAGGTACATGGTAAAACATAAGATAAAGACGTTAACATATATTTGTACAAGGAAGATAGGCAAGTTGCAAAAAACTATTTCGCATCCTGGTCAAATGGCCGAGTACTTCAAATAGGAACGAAAATAGGAAATGAAAACTATCGAAGATATGAGAGAATGATTACCTATGTACTAAATTTGGGCCCAATTAATTAAAAAGGTGTCGGGGAAGAGCGAAATGAATGAACACATGGTAGTAGCTGTATCAGCTGCAGAGCATTCTAGATAAGTTCATGAACTAATTTATACAAATTGTTTATATCTTATGCAAATAACTTATTCTAATAATACAAAAGATTGTAATTTCCCAAATTAAATGTATTCCGAGTCGAAATGCACGCAATAATAAAATTGTAACTGATAAATCACGCATTTTGGGTGGTGAAAATAATTTTGTTCTTGCGCACATTGTTGAAACTATTGACCAGCAAACTCAGTTCCCGCACGTTGTGGCTATTTTCACTTGTTAAATTACCTCTTGTGGATTCTCGTCAAGGCATCCCACCCATAGTTCACAGGATACGCTATAACATTTCCATTCCTAATTAATCTGGTGGATATCTGGCTGGTGTAAAATAATGACTTAACTCATTTATAAATTATCAACAAATGATAACAATAAACTCTGCCAATATTAGCAATTTTAGTAAGTTTATGATAAAGATATCTCCTGGTTTAGAATAGGTACTCACAATAATCAAATGATAGTTGGATTAATCACGTATCTTGAGTGATGACCAATATTTTGTTTCTGAAACTGACGTTAGCTTCCTTAAGCAAAAGTTTCGTACGTAGTAGGAGTCAGTGCACTAGTTTAAGAGACATTTTAACAAAACTGCACTAAAAAGAGCATAAGTGTACTAAAATTCAGAAAAGAGTATCCTAGCCCAAAGTATTTTCTCTTAGGTGACAGGTATTTTTATCCAAAAAGTATATTAATCTCACTTTTCTTCTGATGTTTGTGATGAGAAATTTTAAAATTATAATTATATGATTATCAATTAGTAATTCTTAATTGCAATGGATAATTTTGCTCTCTTCCACTCAATTAGGTTTGAGATAATTGAGTCATAATTAATTATATAAATCAAAACAAATGGAGAAAACCAAGCGTGGGAAAAGAAATAAAAACATCATCTTAAGATAATTAGTTAAATTCAAAAGAATTCAGGAGTGCTTCGCAAACAAAAATAATGGTGGAGGCATTTGAATTGTAAAGCTTTCAATAGCCAGGGAATCTTCATCATTGAATAATAAAAGTCCTCCATTAAATTTCATTATGAACTAAGTCAGGAGGAAATAAATTAGAAAAATTAACTTTTAAAGGAATACTTTATTAGTAATGAGATAACGTGATGACGTGAGGTAACGGGACAAATAAAACTGAATTCTGTACTCAATACCGAGTACCGGCAGTGCTCTAGGCATTGTGCTGGATCAAGTAATGTGTGATGCGGGCTATACATATAAATTAGTCGCTAATTCAATTGCACAGTAACGCAATGAAGCGCAACGTATTTCCTAAACAATCCGTAAAAAGATAAAATTCAGTTACAAATTAACGCAGTGCAGTACAATGTATATTCAATACAATTTGTTATATGATTCAATCCAATAAGATAAAAGAAGAAATATTATTCAAGTTGGGTAGGTACTGTCCTTCTTTACTCCACTATATTTTTCTCTTTCCAAAATTATTGTGAAGTATAGAGCAACATCATCTTCTCTCCTAATTGAGTAGTGAAACAGTCATTCTGCTGAATCGTAGTGCTGTAAATTGAAGTTTTATGTCATATCATTTGGTTAATCGTAATTTCAAATAACTAATAAATTACGTGCACCAGAAAAGCATAGCACTTAGAAAAAAATCCCATGGAAAAAGAACGTGGTTCCACGTTAGGTGATGTCAATGGGCAGTATCGCATTTTGACGTTTGAGTGCATACTTGTATATCACAAAGTAGGTGCCGGAACTAGAACACACGCACAAAATACACAATAATTTCACGAGTTTTAAAGGCAATGACTTCAATAACGATGAACTGAGGTTGGGGAAAGACGAATTTTAATAACATTCTAAAATTACGTAGTAAATGAGAAAGGAGTCCCCTTAACAAGGCGAAAGATACTTCGATGTAATTAGGAGAGTATATGAAAACTTGGATAAAGCAAACTCGTAAGCAATAAATAGTTACTTAATGCATTCTATGCGCACGTACATACAATATGTTGAAGTATGATCAGAAGGTATCTTATGTGACACTCTAAGGTGGCATAAGTCCTAGACCTAAGGCCGAGGCCTAGAGACGGCTAAGGCCTCGTGACGTGAAAATTTAAAGCGACCGTATCTTCTCCAGCAGAGCTTCAAAATGTATCTATAGGATTATCTCTCGAAAGTCTTTGGCAATTCTTAGAGGCAAATGGCAAAGTCTTGCAGGCAAAACCAGTCCGAGGAACTAGATCGGATATTCAATTTATTATCGGGAGATTTAGGCCCCTCGCACACTTGGCCACTCGTGCCAGCCACAGCTCAGCCACTAGTGGCCGCGACAAGCTGCGGCCGACGCTTTGCGTACATTTACATCACACCTCCGCACACTCAGCGATTGTTGTCGCCGCGTCTGGCCACAGGCTAGGGCTGTGGCCGGGTCTCGCTACTTGTGGCGGCCACTAGTCGCCGACTTCAGGCGCACACTTGGCCACTATCGCCGCTAGCCACTCTTCGTTTCTCAAGTCTGTTCCAGTACTCCGTGGAGCGTGCGTGTGTATTGCTCGACCTAGAGACTTTCGATGTGGATGTCATTATATCCGAAATTGAAGCACGTCCTGCCATTTGGGACCTGAAATCGGACTGGTACAGTGATCGTTTGAAGAAAACCGAGGCCTGGAATGAACTGTGCCTGAAATTCATTCCTAATTTTTTCCGAAAAAAAGCATTCAGGCAATCGAGCGGGGCTCCATATTCTCAGACAGTAGACTCGTCTCTATTGAAATTTGGTTACGGAATGGAATCAGTCAGTGAAAAAAGTGGCGGCGACAGGTGGACGGGTTGAGCATCTAGTGGCAGCCACTAGTGGCCGCGTCTAGGAGCTGATGGTGGCCACTTTTGGCCGCCACTAGTCGCGACCACAAGTGGCCAAGTGTGCGCACGGCCGTAATGGCCACGAGATTTAGTCCAACTCCACGAATGAGATCCAACAGCAAAATCTTGGGAACTGAGTAGCTATACAAAGAAGTGCTAAGTGGAATTCAGTTTCTACTGTTAATACAAAACGGCGGTAGGACGGAACATTATCAATGGGAAATAAATGGAGAAGAAATTTGTGAAAATAGAGGTGTGGGACTAAATTTTCTTACAGAAAACGCCAAACATTAATGTGTCCAGTGATCTAAATCCCGCTGGTTGCCCAGTTTCACACATTTAGATCGGGAGCCGCCACAGACTCTGAGGCAACACACTCGGCTAAGATTTTATAATACCATATGTTTTCCTCTGACAGCAGTATCCCTCAACCAGACATTACAATTTTGTCAAATGATCATTGTTTTTCATTCGTCTCAATTCAATCGATTTTATAGGTTCTCTCGTCACTCATCCTTTGAACATGTCTGCTTAAAACCAAGTTCATTACTTAGGCTGATATGACTTGGAAAATTCAGATCACGTCAGTTTGAGGGTGACACCGATAGCATTATTTTGACCCCGTATTGCATTATATCCTATTATAATGCAACAGAATATGGTTAATTGTTTCCCTAAGATTTTCTCTTCCGCAATTTGATTTCTGGACGAAATACTGAGATTTCTGATCAAGTATATTTTTTGGAAATGTGTAGTAACCAACAAGTTGCAAGGGCGTGCTATTCGAGCACGATTCTTTTACTGATATATCAACTCTCGTGTTTATTTAATCGTACATTAGATGACGTGATTTTAGAAATGATTTTGATGTTTTTAATAATCTTATGATATCATATTAGTTACACTAAATGAATTTTAAGTAAAAACCGTCAAGTAGCTACATAACATTTCTTTAATTGTGACAACACAACTCATTCACGTAAAAATAAAAAAATAACTAGAGCGCAAGTAAAAATCGTCCTTAGTTTTTAGTTTTATTGAAATAATTTCTCGTAAAAAAGAATAAATAAAATATTTACCTGGTACTCTACACTGAAGAAATTTAATATTGCAAGAATTTCAACGCCTCAGCGTCATTATCAAGAACAAAATTTTACAAAATACAAGTTAAAGAGAATTTAAATTACAAAATTAACATGCTTCAATGAACAGTACCAAGTTTTACTTAACTTATTCGTCAACACACTCTACCGCCACACTTTGCCCGAAATAGTTGAACTAATATAGCAATAAGTTTACAAAAAGTCACTGTAACAGTAACCGGGAATTTTCATCACGATATTTTGGCATCAAAATCTCAAAACTATTGTTGCTTAATAAATGCATTATGCATAGCTTTCAAAAACGTAACGAGATAATTTAATGCAAATCAAGATTTTAGCATATTTATTTTCGTCGCCAACCAAGTGCAAAATTGCGATACATGTCACCTTCAAAGTAATAACGTCATTCATCGATCAGATGACTTCATTTCATTCATGAAACACCGCAACCGCTGGTCTCGAGAGGCAAAATATTTTCTTCCTCGTTCAGTTTACGGAGATTTTCCCCCGAAAGCATAACGGGGGAAGACGACATCGGGAAGTCAACCCATGCAAACGACGCCCTTTTGCGATCTCTCACGAAAAATAAAACATCGTCCCACACACGGATCCCATGGACGTAATTACCCCACCTCCATTACAAGTTTGGCTCAAATAAACGAAGGGTACATGCGATGCAGATTAGCGTGATTGTCAGGGCATTAGCAGAGTAAATACCCAGGGATCCCACGGCAAATAAAATCATCTAAACACCAAAATTCTCGCCACACTACGCAAAATACCAGGAGCGTTGTGGCTAGCCCTCATTCCCCCGAGCTGTGGCCGCTATTTCGTGGAATTGCACTCGAATTAACGCGTTCTCATGGTCTCGTTTTCTGCTCCAACGGCATACAACACCTCCAGGGGTGTATGAACATACTGGTCAAGAAAAGTTTTAGTAATTAAATTCCGGGTTAAAACCTATCTATCCTGTACTAGCAGCCGAAAGGAGAAAAAGAAAGAATACTGAATACAGTCGGGGTACTGCCTCCGACTCCAGGTCCGGGCACTTATTTCCTCCAACTGATACTCCATGTCCATTAACGCCACTACCGAGTATAAAATTGAAAAAAAAACACGAAAGCGGAAGCACTTATTTCGACATCCCTGCTCTTTCCAAGTAGTATGTGACAGAAGGCTTGGTAAAATAGTAAGGAAGTATTATTTACGAAGTTGAATTTTTCTATGACTCTCAAATTAACGATAAATATCCAGGGTGATTTAGGACGAATCTGTGTAACTTCTGGGGAATTGATTTTAAGGTCTGGCGGAGAAGGGATTGTATCCACTACCTCTCGAAACTATGGCAACGCAAGCATTTTCTTCAAGAACATTTAGCAGTTTCCATGAAAAATCCAAATAATGGTGGCCTGTTATACCAAGTGAGTAAATCTGAAACTTGTCTCTGTGATGCAAAAGTTATCCAATTGTTCTGTCAATCACTATCACCCATGCATATGATAGCTTATTATCAAGATGGTTGCTCCTTTTTGAATCTCATAATCTTATACTCATGAATGAGTTTAAATTGTATGCATTTTAATGTTTACTTCGGTAAATACTCTTAACTATTTAATGAGACAACATATATTGAAGGTTATAGGTCCGAGAAAATAGGATTGAGCCCAGAAAAAGTTTCCTAAGGTATTTCATGAAAATCAACCGAGACTTCAAGGCAAAGTATTATAGTTAACTTATTTAAAACATGATTAGGACGCATAAGACAGGGAGACCTAAAATAAATTGAGGGGCAGAAGAGCAAGCGGTTAAATGACGTTGCGACGACGTTATTTCCTGCGGTTCTTCAACGATTATTTTACTCGACAATTGTGATTTCTTCATTAAAGCCACCCGCAGAAAAACTAAAATCCAATCGACCGATCTGCAGATATTTATGAATTACTAGCGGAAGGTGCCCGTTGAAATTCAACGGGTGTGAAAAACATTGAACTTATTTTATAAGAAAACCACAAAGCCTGAAGAATACTGTCAGCGTGGTGATTTGAGGAGTTCGTAACCTAACGTGTACGTTGTGTTTGTTGTAGTAGACACGCTGACCGTTTTCCAGGTGCACGGAGAGATGGTCCTCTTTCATGCACGGGAAACCCAAAAATGAGTGAATGTAAGTTAACTGCACTATAACACATTTAAACATATATAAATAACTCGCAACGTTAATGATGTAGGAATTGGTCTAAAAAACAATTTGCAATCGTAATGAGAGGCAGACGGTTCCACTACCTGTAATACATCTGAGTATTAAAGGATAATAAGCCACGCTGTGTTTCTTGTAACAACATAGGCCATCTTACCATTACTATTCGCTGCACCTAAGTATTCTTGTACATTTAATTAAGAGTCTAGTCTATTTAATTCATTAATGTGTATCATTTACTACATAAGTGTTCTCTCATATGCAGTGCCTCTATGAGAGCTACTTTGAGAATAGACATTGAAGAGCATACTTGTTGTACATATGCATTAAATTTATCGATTACCCCCGAAGCAATTTATCATAAGGCTCTTGGGACTCTGGGCCCTTCTTATACAGATTTTCTTTCTACATGCTATCATGGGCCTGAAAGAAAACGTGATATGTAAATGCTAGAGGCGTGAATACATTTGAAAATCAAATCTCTGGTTGTCATGGATGTATGATATTGTTGATTTCAGAGAAAAATGTGAGATTTTTCAGCTAAAAACATGATATTCAGACAAATAAGAAGCGTAAAAGAAAATCGATGGAAATAATTAGAAACTTCATTTATTCAGCCATCCGATAAAAGAAACCCCAACACTATCTTGAGCGGAAGTAATTTTAAAAAGCCTTTAAACCACTGCAAAAAACCCAATACGTAGCGTACCAAAGGGCCAGCCCCTTTTTGGGACCTTTTGGGGCACTGAGATATTTTTGAAGTAGACTATGATTTTCCTCATGTCTTGAACTATTAGTCTGCAATATTTCAGCAATAGATCAGAGTAAGCTGTAGATTTGTATAAAAACCAAACAGACAAACATGCAAACATACAAACATTCTTCTTTATATATATAAATATATATATATATATATATATATATATATATATACTATATAGATACAGATAAGTTTTTGCACAATTTTCACAATTGCTTTTAAAATTTGAGTAATCAAAGAAATCTAGAATTGAAGCGCGGTTCATAAATAGCATTTAAGCCCACATCACATTCGGAACGAAAACAAAACGAAAGCTGAGATTAATTAATTAATTAGTCAGTTCAATTTACAGAGCACAGGTGGTTCCTCTAAATTGGGAACGAAATTATTTATAGAAGTCTAGTTCCACGTTTCCGCTATTTTAATTTTTTGATCTTGAGTTTTCAGTACCCTAAGGGGCCTCGAGACATTCTCCTTGACCTGACTAATTAATTAATTTTAACTGAATAATAGCCGGTTACACAAATATTTGGCTACGAGATCTATAGTTATGAGATGTATTAACTTATGGCCATTATCACTAATAAGAGGTTGCAGGCACTATCACTATCGTAACTTATCTTCCAATAGTTAATGCTTCGAATACCTGATCAACTCTCCTACCGCTAAATAAAACCTATGCATGCATACCTTTTGCAAATAAATTACTTATGCATATTACTAATGGTTAGCATGCGTAAATAATGCCGTAACTTGTCGAAAAAAATTCTTTTATCAATTAATTTACCCTAAATGTGGTTCTTAGCACGTGTCATATTTTTTACTTATGGAACTCTTAAGTATTTTACTACATCCTATCAGGCGCCTAAAATGGCCAGTTGCACACAAGGATTTTTAGAGATAAGATCCATTGAGTCATGAAAATGAATAAGCTATGAAATTCGTGTTGCAGGAACATTACTTTCATTGACTTATCCCCTAGCATTTATATCGTTGTTATAGCTTCAAACATTTGGTCTAATTTCCTTCCCCAGGTAAAATTTATGTATGTTAATGTTATGTATAAAATTACTCATACATATAAACCAGCATGAGTGAATAAACTCGTCATTTGTAGCATAATATCTCTTTTATCAAATAATTAGGCCTCAAAGATGGTCATTGCGGATCCGTCACCCGGGTTACTTGTTGAAGTCATAAGTATTTGACTCCATTTCATCAGCCCCAATAAGTTATGAGGTAATTTGTGAAACTAATGAAGTTAGTGAATGTCTTCTGCAATACACATTGAACGAATACTGGTACGGAGGCTTCCGTGGTGATTTGATTTATTTCATTTATTCGGGTTTCTCCCGCGTTGATTCATTTTATGAACCGTTTCACTTGCATTCCAGCTAGCGTCGTCAGGTCATGAACCTAGGACATGACGACGCCAGCTGGAATGCAAGTGAAACAGCTGTCCATAAAATGAATCAACGTGGGAGAAACCCGAATAAAATAAGTTCATTGAAATAATACTATTAAGTACATATTTCACACCGCCTACGTCGTTTATGAAGCCGGCCATAGCCATGTTAGCCAGCTCAACCATCAAATTATCACAGCTTGTTGTGAAATCCGGACCTGAAGTTCTTCGTGTATGTATTTCAAAATTAATTGAAGGGTCATTGATCCAGATTCATGACGCATAATAAGGAGCCAAAGGACTGCGGGACTAACCGTGGATGTGAAATTTATCGGAGAAACCCATTGATAAAATTCATAAATCTTCGAAATGCACAACTAAAATAACATTTGCTTCAAATATACCGAAGTTTCAATTATGGTAATTGAGTCCGTTTATATGAAGCAATAATTGGATTCGGTACAATAAAAATTCGGGTGCCCTCTTCGGGAAAGGACCTGAATTTTGAAGACTCGACAATGACAGAATTTTAACGCCACACATTCGAAAATTTCAAATAACTCCATTTAAAAGTTGAGATTGAGTTGATTTAGAGGCGTGCTAATGCTGGAAGGAATGTTGAATGAATGGATTAGGGGCGAATGACGAAATAGACTTATCATAGAGGAGTGAATGGTGTGCGAGGAAGGTGTAGACCTTGAAAGCCATGGGCGGATTGCGTGGAGTAATATTAGGAGTCTTGAGAAAAGAAAAAAAGTAATGAATGAATGTGGCAGAGGCGAAAGAGGTTTGCAAGGCGGTATAGAGGAAATTAATCAAACGGGTTTAATAGGTCCGACCTCCAAGAGTTATATGCTCTTGACTGTGCCCATCTCAATAGGGAAAGGCGTGATGGAGAGGAATTGATTTAAAAGTAGACACTTCTCGATTCTGTGACATAATGTCCACAAAATTGTCGTTCGTTTTTTATGCTTCCTCGGAAATTCTGGAGGCCCGTATGCCCCTGCGATCCCGATAATCCATTGGCTTGTCTTCAGGTTTCTCAGGGGCAGAACCAACAGAACTTGACAGTAACAGCCATGCCATGGGCATGCGAATAACCAACCCAGGCGGGACTCGAACCCGCGACCCTCGTATTAGCAGGCGAGAATTTTATCCCGCCGCCACCGGGGCTGGCAACCCGAATCAAAACCCCAGGTAGGAATGGGAAGAGGTGAAAGGCAGGGTTGTATTGTATGGACTGAGAAGGAGGCTCCACGGTCCCTCCTCGCGAGCTTCACCAAACCGCACCCACCTCCACGTTTCCCTAACCAACTCGAGTGAATGGCCTTTCCTCTCCATTCATTCTCCGAAAAACTCATCCCCGCATCTCACTCCTAAATTCATTCCCTACCCGGATCCGGTCTGCACCCCTCTCTTCTTCTTTTTTCGTATTTCCCAGGAAATCCAGGGAGCAAATACGATGCACGTAATGCGGGGTTTAAGGCTTTGGGGGAGAGGACAGGTTATTGGGTTTTGGAAGTGTAGCGTAGGAGGATAAGGTAAAACTGGTTCCTCACGGTCCTCTCTACGCAGTAGAAAACTAGAGGTATGGAAACGAGAAGGTTTCGGATCCGAAAATAAACAAAAAAAACAAATGACGGAAAGGGCGATGTAACGTTTGTAGGGTTATCAATTCCATTCCCATATTTATCTGACTATATTCATGATAATATGTGGTCTCGTTCGATCTGGTAAACGACCTAGATGAAAACATGACCTTGAGTTGGCACTGTGCAGGCCCACAGCGAATAGCGGCCATTTATGGTGTGGGCTTATGGAATTAGTATGGGCTTGTGGGATTATTTTGATGACTGTTTCGACTCACTGCAATGCGCTAACTAGGTGCACAGACTTTGGTGCGAAACGAAAGATTTCATGTATTTCTGTCCAGTGATCCAATGAAAACTGACTCCGTACCCAATTCCCATAATTAAATAAATTCCTAGTAAAATTTTATAAGTCAGCCCACCCTTACAATGCAGCTCATTGGAAAGGGTGTTTCATTAACCATTCACTCTCAGCTGTTTCACAATTTCCGTGGCGGAACGGGTGAGACTATTTCGAGAACATTGGAACGCCCACCAGACGCGCTACTCAGTCAGTAGTTAATACGCTTTAGGGACAGACATATTTTCCGCTGAGCTGAAAAAGGCACGACGCCATATTTAATTTAATTTTGATGTCACCAGGCAGTAATCCCTACACTGTATCATTTTAATTGTTATACTTCTACACATCATATGCATAGATAGGGCCATATGCCATACTCACAGTTTATTACATGCGAGTTTCCTTTCACTCCTCTAATTTTGTCAACGGTCAATGTTCGTTATTATGTATCTAATTGTGTAACATTATTAGAATTGGACTTTCCCCAACAACAGTTTATCTTTCTTAAAACCATTGCCTAAAAGTATTGTGAAGTCTCGCAGCCTGATTTAAAAGCGTGACATTAACAGGGTATAATCCATTCATGGTGTAGAGATACTCTAAGAAAGGATTTCCTCGAAATCCAATTATTAGGGTTGTTTTTAACCCCATTATTTTTTATTTTACTTTCATAAGGAAAACATCAGATTTTGTTTAGAAATAGTCTAGGATTTGTTAAGAATCCATCTAGGATTCGGCTATGATTTGTTCAGGCCACTTGTAGAATATAACTTGGATTTGTCTAGGATTTGTCAGAAATTTGGTTGGAAATTGTCTATGATTTGTCTAATGCTTTTAGGACCTTGAACAGCAAATAGGAAGGATTTTATTTTTATCCGAATGTTTTTTACAGTTTTTTACCCTCTGCTGAAATTCAACGGTTGCCCTCGGCATTATATTCGTATCAAGAGGAAAGATAATGTGTCCATTTTCTTTCTGATTCTTGCCAATGCAAACCCCATAAGAAATAAATATTTGTTTAGAATCTCAGTTACCGATACTCAAAAATTATCATGATACTTCATTTCATGCTAGGTCAGCATAAAATATGAACGATAAATTTATACAAAGTGCAAGACTAAATTAGTATGTTAAGGAACTCATGAATATAGTAATTATACTTCGAATTGCATGACCACCTTTAGTCACTTTCAACTTCTATAATTTATGGAGCAAACTGTTAACAGGTAATAAATGTTTTCTTTCATTAAATACGAGTATATATTAGCACAAGTATCGGCCCCAGTAGCAACGGGGTAAAGTTCTCGCCTGCTAAACTGGGGGTTGCGAGTTCGAGTCCTGCCTGAGTGGATTTATCCCCACTCAGGACATGGTTGTTTGTGTTCCTCCATTGTTACATGTTAAATACCCGATGTAAAAGACCGTTAGTGCTGTTTTCGGGGATGGGGAAATAAATAAAATAAAAAGTGTTCTTTATCTTACAATAAATTGATAAGAGAAAATAAACGGGAACATTTCACGAACGCTACTCTCTTTCCACAGCGAGCAACAGGCTTCCCTCGGAGTGGAGTGAAGTAAATACATATTAAGAACGGGGTTTGACCGCAGCAATCCGAAGAGTGTCCCTTGTGACGTCGGGTAAGGCGTGCGGGGGTGAGGTTGGGCAGGGGAGAAGTTGGGAGGGGGAAAGTCGTGTGGGCTTCGCGCTGAAACGTACGGAGTCTGCGTCGATCTCAAACCGCTTCTCAGTCGCTCCCCCTAACCTCCCTTACCTCTCCACTCTACCCAACCTCTCCCCTCCTCCCTTAGCACTTCCCCTACGAACTGCGTTCGGGTAAAACACCCGTGGGAAAGGACCCTTTAGTTGTTCCTTGACGACGGACCCCACCACTATACTCTCCTCACTGCGTCCCGCATTCGCACACACACACATCCATCCATTAACCTTATCAAGATTGAAGCAACTCGTCCGGCAACTGTGGTGTCAACGTCTGGAAGATTTTTTTTCCACATCACGGGTTCCTCCTTTCCAAGCAAGCGACAGTACAGAGTCGGCGAGGGAGTGAGGTTTTAGCGGCTATATCCTGAAGCGTGTACTTCGCCGCTCCACGGGAAGCCTCTGCGGTCGGAGAGCCCAGCAGGATACTCCGCACTCCAGTTGAAAGCGGTACTCGTACGTATGAAGGTTTTTTGTCCTTTTATTTCCTCCGAGAAAATGAAGAAGTGTGTAAGTGTGTGAGTGTCATTTCGTGGAAAAGAGTTGGACAATTCGACTAAGAGAACGGTAATGATCCCACCAAAATTTCAATTTTTTTTTGCACCAATGTTAAATTGGCCATGAACAAATCATTCGACTTGACCGGGTTTTGATCACGGATCTCCCTATTGCCCGTCAGGTGTGTTAGCCAGTTACATCACAAAGCCATCTCAATTCAAGTCGAATTTCATCGGGGGTTCAATGGTCAAAGTTTTTTCTCGCGTAAATTTCAAAATAGGAGATCAACTTACATAACTTCTTCATTTTTGCTTCATAGGTACCACTTAAAACTGATTAAATTTATAAATAAAATTTGAATTTGGTTTATATTATGACCATAGAAAAATGTCGCTAAAATTTCAAATTTTTTAAAACGTTCAATAAAAGTTTCTACTATACGCTAAAGGAAGGTGAAAAAAAATGTTTACGTTATATCGTGTAAGATATATGTCGTTCATACTATGCACAATTACAATCAAGTTTGTTTTATGATATGATTTTCCATGATAATGATAGGTCGGTTTGATGAAAAAATAACGATACGATCTTAGTAGTATAGTAGATCGTAGTATCGATAACGATGGTAGTTAGAGCTAGATATCACTTCACATAGAGGTAAACGAATCTGGCCTCATTTAAAGGAAAATGACTTTATCGTTTTAATGAAACCAAAGTATCAGCGACTTACTGCTTTGGTAAGGCTGAGAGCTCCTGTGAGAAATTATCAAAACATGTGGAAGTTCTGACGTATTTTGCGGGTCGGAAATGCAACGGTGTACAGTTCGTATGTTTTCTCAAATAAGTTCAGAAATGAATTTGTTATTCACCATAATACTCTGTATAAAATCTTCAAAAAAACAAAGTTGTGAAGGCAATTATGACGTTACACTTAAATCAAATAACAAGTTAAATATTTTATAAGTGTATTATATCATTTGATAAATACCGAAAAGTGAAGTCATCGAAAAAACGTTTTTGCGCCATCAATAGTGCCTTATTCTCCTAATGCCTCTCATAACTTCGTAAACTTAAAAATAAATTCATGCATGGTGTTTGTCAATGTTAGAGAAAAATTTCGTTCGAATAACCTTAACATTTAAAACGTTTCAAAAAGTTATTTTTACAGTATAGAAAAAAACCGCGAAGCAAAATATTTTTGCGTGAAACGAGATATGACGTTCATCTCAGGCGGCTTACGACTTGGATACGGCTACATTCAGGTATAACATAGCTCCTATAATGACCCATCATTAGTGTTTTCATTCTAGGTATATGAATGATTTTTGACGCTTCTGAGTCCGAAACTTTACGCTATAAGAAAACATGCAGTTCAGATGCAAGTGGTCTTACGTTTGCTTTCCAATGGCAATTAGTCGTGTTTTTTAAAGGACTCAGGCAATCAAAATTAGTGATCTTTATAGCTGCTACTGCTTCATTACATCTTCCCACGTAAATATCAAATGAGGAAATTTAATGATATAGAACATAATTTTCCAAAAAAAGACGGATATCTTGAAAAAAACGATAGGTTGCTAAAAGTCTGGAAAAAAAAACATTTTTATCTCCCATTTGATAGGTAGGAAACGAGGCAGAAAACGCGTTTTTTCATTTGCTTGAATTGAGGCCTTCTTCCTTTGCGAAACCATTAACAAGGTTGTCAGTGACACAAAATATCACTCACCATGACTTATTTGAATTTTTTAAAGTAAGGTATTCCTATAGAGTACTCCTGCTAGGTAAATAAGAGGAATGCAACCACTAAAATAAAAGACAGTGGAGTTTTTCTATAATTCCTCTAATAATGCACAGGAGTGTATTTGTGAGACTATATTGTGAGATTAAGAAATACAAGAACGGAATTACATTTATGTCACTAATACTACAGCATTTTTTTTCAAAGTTTTCCAATGTAAATTTTAAATGAGAAAATTTATTGACGCACAACTTTATTTATCACGAGTTTCCCACATTACAAATATTATTGATTTTTACAAGTATAGTAAGGGAACAGAGAATGAGTGTACATGTAGAAACAATTTGACGTTTTAAACCATAATACCGCTGGAATTTTTTCCGTTAAACTGTTGTTTGGCGATTAATGTTTGTGCTATTATTATTTAGGCTGTTTACCTGACTTAGCATATGCAGCTCTCATGAGCAAATATTTCGTGTTTTACTCTAATTAGAGAACTTGCGGCAATACTTCGTGATTATCAATGGAGAGGTTTTATAATCCGGTGAATGAACGCCAGAATTGTCACATATCTATTATATTTTGGAGCGAAAATTTCATAAGAGTGTACCTATTATTAGACTTATGCTCTAGTTTTCAATGAGAATATTGTGAAATCTTAGAAAAAAAGCATTTTATTAATTTTTGAAAACACAAGAAAATATTTTTCAGGAATAGATAGGTAGAAATTGGGCAATAGTTAATAATTTTTTTCCGGGAGAGTATGGCTCCCACAACGACTTAATTGGTAGTATTTTACCATCGTTCTTGAAATGATTTAAAACATATTCTTAGTACCAGGAAGCTTGATCTGCTCACTTTTATTCCTCATTAACACAAACGACATTAACTGTAGAGTAAGAACAAAATTAGAATGCTTACAGGAAATGCAGTCATCTACCGAGAAATTTCCACAAATTGGTTACGCCACATCTCAAATACGCTGAGAGTATTTTGGACCTAGCACAAGAAGATGCAATCCGCGAAGTAAATAAAATAATAAGGAAACGACGATCACACTTCGTTAAAGAATGCTATGAGTGAATAGAAAGTGTTACAAAGCCGATGTAATAACTAGGTCGGGATACGTTAGAGACGCAGAGACTCGCTACACGCTAGGTTTAGTTGATTAATTGAAAAACTATGATCGGGTGAGTTTCAGTACCACAAGTAGGATATTATATTGACCCCGCTAAATATCTCAAGAACTGATAGGAGCGACAAAATAAGATAGATACACTGCCAAACTGGCAGGTAAAAATATTCCGTACTTATACGCACTATTAGTGGCTATGAAAAAAGCAGCGTGGCACTTACGAAACATCGTTAACATATTATTCATCTCTGTCCTCTCCCCCCCTCCTTATCCCCATTCCTTCCTCTTCCATGGCTGGTGTCCTAACAATCCCTGCCACACGCCTCTGCGGCAGCTTGCAGGGTAGTATGTAGATGTACTATCCCTTATACTGAATGCATGAACTTAACAGAAGAGGTAATTGACCTTTACTTATTCTCTTTTGTATTTCGGAGACGTATTTTTTTAGAAAAACTTCGAAAATCTGATTAAGGTCCAGTTTTATAATTCCTGGTTATTGCTAATCGCAAAATGACATTGCCTCTATGTTAACTTGGTGCTAACTGGGAGTTTGCGTTTTCTTTACTACTTCCGAAAGTCGGTTGGATGGCGTGAGCGTTATCGACGGAAGACAACGGTTGACGTGTAAGTATCGGTTTCAAGCCAATAATATACTAAGCCAGAAATTAAAAAAAACGGGGCCTAATATTTTTTTACTACAAATTAAATATATATTTCCTACAATTTCAAAAGAAAGCATTAATAGACATACATTCTATCTTAGCATGATTGGTGTTGAGGGATCTTGCGAAACATAGCTCTCGAACGTTTAAAACACTCGAAAAGCATTTTCGTAAACTTTTTGGATTGCCAATTTACTACCACCAATATTTTATAGCAAAATATTTACCTCATATCGACAAAGGTCGTATTTTACTCTATTAACGTATTAAACTGATAGCAAAAAATAAACGACCGTGAGGATTTTAACAATAGTAGTGTGTGAGCGTTAATGTTTGCTTCTACTTGTTCTACTTTCTTTGTACGCGTTTTAAAATTTGGAAAATTATTATTCATTCTACATCCTCGGTAAAATCATAATGACGTTTGTATTTGGGGCAATATGCATAAATCCCACACCAATTTATGTCACTTATTGTTCTACTTATCAAATTGACATTTTTTAAACAGTGATTTTGGGTGATTTTATGAAATTAAATGGATAGTTAGTTTACCTTGTGTAGACGTCGTTTATGGAGAAATACTTCAACAATCTAAATAAGTTATTACTAATTTGCCTGCTACTTTAAGCTAATTTCTCAAGTGAATCTCACGATTTCAAATTGTTTCGTGAATTAAACAAGTCAACATGCAGTATTTTCGCAATATTTTTTGGAGTCACCAACCACGAATTCAATACACTGTGCCATAATCTCCAGAATTAACTTTATAATGGCACAAATTTAAAAAAACATAATAAGAAATTCTAAAATACATGGTAAAAGCAGAACCTTTTGAAATTTTTCCATCGCCATATATATGCAAGTAATCCTAGAGGTTATTCCGTAGCACACTTAGAGATAGATATCCATATTTTTTTATCTAAGCCTTCCTTTTTAGTCTAAAGAGGTCTTATTTGCGAATCTTTGATTTATAATGCTAATGGTGGCATTCTTGCTCAAAATAAGTGAGTTAAAAAATATTGCATTCCCACTTACAGTACTTCTTGTGTAACATTTGCTTATGCAGTTTGATTACTAGCGCCAGGTTCTAGCATGCGTTTTCGTTGCCGTTTTTTGTGTATTTGCCGTGACGGCCGAGCGGTTGCGCTGAAATCGAGTAAGGTATTTATTCGTCGGCTCCTCGGGAGAAAGGGAATTTTGTCGGTTTGGAGGTCGTGCGGTTAGGAGCCGTTGCCTGTGTGAGGTCACGGAGTTCGCGGCGTTTTTCGTTGGACTCCAGATTCTTTTGAGTAGTTGGCGTTTCCTTCCGTCGCTTAGGTCTTCCTTTTCCTTTTTGTCCATCTCCCTAACTTCCCCCTTTCCCGCCTTTCCCTTCCTTTTCGTGGTTCTCGATGATGAGACGTGGCTCGCGACACTTGGTATGAGTGTAAGTCGCTGAGAGAATTACGACAAGGAAATTCCTGCCCTTTTTGTCCTAACCTTCCTCGTCCGAGTACAGGCGGACGTTTCCCTTTCCCCTACCTGTGCTGGCGCCCACCCCTTTTCCTTTGTTTTACCCGATCCATTACGTACTTTGTCCCTCACTACACCGGACCCCGCCCAGAGCTAGTTGGGAGCCCGAGGCGCCGTTACACTTACTTATATATAGTAGTACCTCAGGGAAACCCATATTTCGTACATGATCAGGTGTTCAAAAGTAAAAAACTCTTTGTGACGTAATTTTAACGTTTCAATATGTACAACAGCTAAGACTGCAATTTTAGAATACAGTTTTTATCAGTAAAATATTAGCACATATTTATCAACCAGTAAGCTGTCATTTTGGTTATGAGTAGTTATGGATAAAATCAGTCAACATTAGATTTGAACTGAGACGAATTGACCTTTGAAATAATCTGGATTGTGTGAAAACAGTACTCCGTAATACTTACAGTAAATGCTTTTAAACGTTTTCATTGTTTCTAATACGAAAACATTTCATAAATCAAGGCTAGCTCGAGAAACTCCGCTGCCTTTGCTCAATTAGAGGATTAGCTATGAATTACACATGAAGGTGCTTAGCGCTACATTCATCATAAGTTGATTCCAAAAGAATACCTGCTTAAAATAGTAGAAAAATGCCAAGACAATGCCAACAAGAACTCAATGTTCGAAAAGTAATACTGGACTTTGTATAAATTGCTTTGCCTCTTATCACTCTAAAATCAGTTTGTGAAAACTATAATAATAAACAAGGAAGAAAAAGAGTTGACGCAGTTTTCTTCATTCGAACGAAAAAATATATTCATAAGCGAAAAGACCCTATCAACGCCCAGCGGTGCCATATGGCACCGGGGTATTTCCGGTTTTCCGGGTATTTCCGGTTCCACTGAATATTAGGGGGAAAAAATTACAAGAAATCTTCATTCTTCTACTGCACGTTAGCATCATATTTTAGAAAAATTAACGATTTTTGAAACAAAAAAAACTTTGGGCGCTGACTGGTTAATGAATAGCGAGTAAAGAGTTGTACGAAATCCATAAAATTTCGCTGAATCTTAGTGATTTAAAGAATCTTTCCTATCAATAGGGCTAATTTAAAAGTCGCGACACTTGGATGCCACATGCTTTTTCTCAACCACGTGAAATCACTTCATTATATATTCCAAGTTTTCCTGTATACGCGCCTCAGTAAGTTTTCATCTGGCTCTTTAAAAACACCTATTTCATGTGTCCATGTAAGTACTCCATTATGATACATGTAGGGTCGGCTAATTTTACATAAGAGAAATTCTCTCCAACCAATTTCCACTGATAAACATAATTTCAATATATCATTCCAATATAATAATAAGCTGCTGACTTAACGAAAAATAAAAAACGTTTCACAACAAATTTTTAAGACTGTGCCATTTGTGGGCACTTTAAAGCGCATGCTTTCTCTAATTCCTAAATTAATATATACCCTTCATCGCAAGAAAAATTATTGTTTCCTTATTTTTTCGCATATAAAATAAATATTAAAAAATTTGAATCCACCGTCCATT
This sequence comes from Pyrrhosoma nymphula, assembly GCA_963573305.1. NCBI lineage: Eukaryota > Metazoa > Arthropoda > Insecta > Odonata > Coenagrionidae > Pyrrhosoma > Pyrrhosoma nymphula. The sequence goes on along the minus strand of OY754339.1, from coordinate 59,369,954 downwards.
TTATTTCAAACCCTTGGTTATTTAAAAATTATGCTGAATATAAAACCCTGCTGGCATAACGCATAGAAGGTAACTTCCAATGTGAAAAAGGTTAAAATGTTGCCTAGGTCTTGCTATTTTTGCCTAAGAAACATTTTTCAAGATAAAATTTATTTCTTATACAATAAAAAATAGCTTTACTGAGCCTAATGTATATAAAATTTATAGAAACCTTGACTATAATGACCCAAATTGAGGAAACCGTTATTTTAAGGCGAATCAAGCGAATGATTTTTAAACCTAATAAGATTCATTATTAGTGAAACTTTTAGTCGCACGAGGCTCCTACCATAAAAACAATTACATTTATCCATTTCACAAAAACATGCATAACAGCTTACCAGATATATCAGTTAGAAGCACATTAAGTCTAGATAAGTAACACATTTCAGCTTCAACGTTAAGGGAAAATTAAGGGTAGAACATTTACTAGCAAATATGAGTGGTATCGAAGCCTATTCGGATGATCACTAGCATATTAATCAAGATCTCGCGTGTTCTAAAAAAATATTATATTTCTTCAACACCGGTGTATGTATAAACTTTCCGCCAAAAACCTTTTTGCGACAATAGATATTACTTACGAATAACTCACTGTCAAAATGCAATGCAAAATCCGTTTCATTCTGAATCCAGGAGAGGTAATCCACATACCTTAAGCAGCAAAACGTAAAAAGGTCAAACTTAATTTCCCAGCACATCATAATTAATGAAATGGAAATCAATGCAGGATAATGGTGCTCATTATGTGCACCGCTAAACTCCACATCAAGTTCATTAACGGAAATGAAATGGACCAAAAAGTTGCACGGTGGACATGAATGCAATAAAGATCATTTACGTCGAAAATTTACCCTGCATCAATTACAGCATGCAACATTCAGAACCTTCGAGATCAATCCATTGGCTTCACAGTGAAGTTAGCTAGCACAGCTCCCTCGTAGCTCCGTTAATGATTATCCACCACGGCATGTCATTCATGATAACGTTAATGAATGGTGCCCTAAGGGTATGACACCCTGATACCAGCACCTAGAGTCAGGTCCAAGTGGTACTCGGTGACAGGCTACACCTAAACACAACCCGGTAAGTCCAGATGTGATACATCCAGACACCCACAGCTGAACTCAAGACATATAATGCGTCCTGCATGTGATTTATGAGAGAGGCTAGAGGCGACAACGGGGCAGGAATATCTATCAGTCGCCAATAAGAGATATCTCAACGCCCAAGTATGGCTCACTGAGGGGTGATTTATAACTCCACCAATTAAAATCAATCATTGGATAGATATCTTTATACTACCGAGGCATGGAACATTACCCTAAAGCTTTATTCACTTAAATTAAGTTTTTACTTCTCAAAATCATCAACTGCTGAATTGTTTAATTATTTTTTTAAAAAAGACCATTGTTGTTCTTAAAATCCCGACAAAGCCGGCAGCATAGCACGGAAAAACTGTTGCTTAATACTAAATAATTAATCGCAGAACCAAAAGCCTGAATACCATATACAATGAGCTGCGAAAATCTACAAAAAAGTTCTTTATTCACTTAAGTTGAACTTCAACGCATGGAGACGATAGAGAGAAATTTCCTTCTAGGTCTAGCGAAATGATTGCAATCCTACATTCAATAACCAATATTTTATGCTGAAAAATAGTCAATATACACTTCTGAATTTTTTATTCCCTAATTGTTTTAATAATTACTCTAGATAATAGTCGAAAAACTCGTGAGACGAAAGATACATACCTGTCTCTCACAACAATGTAATAGCTATTCGGGAATCATAAATAATTATTAAAAAGAAATTAATTAAAAGCAATATTATAACAAAAAAGACCAAAAAAAGGAAAAGAGCAATGAAAATTTCAAATGAGAACGGTTAGTCTCACTTGGGGTAATCCACATACTTAAGGCAGCAAAACTTTAATAGGTCGAACTTGATTTCTCGGCATATCATTGTTAATGAAATGACAATCACTGCAGGATAATGGTGCTCATCATGTGCACTGATAATCTTCACATCAAGTTCATATCATTTTATGGCCTGAAACCATAAATTAATAGCATACTGAAACTTGCTACAATGTTATGGATATTGTGAAAAACGTTCACATGAAGTGATATTGAAATCTTCTCTCACTATAAAAAGTATCTTCCAACAATCTGTACCACGAAATTATACTCCCATATTCTATCATATACGTACATGGGCAATTGTTAATCATCTGTTGTAGATTTTTACTGCATTTTAAGTAGATTGATATGTAGATATAGACAAATATTTGCATCTAAAGAATCATCATCTTGATTCCTGCCAAATCAAGCGCGCTAAAAAATAAGTTAACCTTTAGAGCCTTAATTTCTCAGCCCCAACGATCACTTTGATCCTTCATAAAACGATACGGAAGTAGAGAAGATAAAAATGGAATTCAAGAAACATCTAAATGAATCTAATGAATAACTAATATATATGGTTTAAGGAAACTTTTCGCCCCTCATTTCGGTAAACTCAATGGAAATTTCAAGAGGAAATTTACTCCAACAATTATGATTTTCTGGCATTCAATAGGAGTAAAATATACAAGTATACTCATATGAATATCATGCGCTTCTCTGAAATTTCATAAAACTAATGATCAATTATAATGAAATATTTTTTTGTGAATTATATAAAAAACTATTTAAAGAAGATGACTCTTGAAAATTACACTGAAATAAGACATAACCACAATGTACGAATACTTTTGGCTTTAAATCTGAGCAATCGGCCTTTTAATGACTGCATTAGAAATCAACTGCAATTTGGTACTCTCCATGAATGATTTATAAGGGTAATTGGGCAGTTCAGCAGTTAACACACTTCATCGAAGCCATTGCATTCAGATAATTCATAGTACATAGTTCTTGTTTTTAGGAGACTGTTCTGAAATACCTACAGTTGCACTCTCAAAGAATTTAAAAAGATTTCCAAGTAATAATGCTTCATACTAATTGGTTACAGTGAAATTATTCCACCGATGATTAAGCTGAAAACAACTATGCTTTTCGCCAAAAAATTTTAATAACTGATACTACCTCCTCATTAACTCTAGCGAAAATTGGTGGAGTAAAAAACAGACGATTTCACTCTTTCTTATGCATGATTTAAAAACTAAGGCAAATATGCCAGGAGGCATTTTTTTACTATAGAAGTTTTATTTTTAAATTTGGTCATCAAGGCGGCCTCCCGAAATGAGAACAGGAGGAATTTGAAACGTATCACTCCGCGACAAAAATTGCTGAAAGAAGCATAAGTTCATTAGTAGACAGAGCCCTCGGAAAGTGAACTCCGTCCTTAGGAAATCATGGTGACTTCCATCATTGTACTTCCCCATTCCGGCATCTTCATAAAATCTTCCCGACTGATAAGGTTTATTCGCATAAATGGCGTTTCAATATGAAGCATTGAGTTGGTGCAAATAAACAGATTACATGCGTAGACAAAAATGTTTCGTGAAGCGTTTCCAAGTTTTCTGAAGTATACCCTTCGCGCATTTTGCACCTAGGCCCCATGAATCATCATCATTTGGTAGTCTACCGTTTGACTGGTAAGCATCATGGACAGTCTCTACCTACCACCTAATATACCTATGCTCTTTGAACTGTCCTTCACCGTAATTTTCCCCCCAAAATGTTTCTCTCGAGGTCATACTTTTGCCCATCCCTAATAAAGTCTAAAAGCTCAATTACGGTAAGATGGTTATTCGGGGAGGTGGCCAGCGTCTGAGATCATTTGCATCATTGAAGATACGTGAGTAGATTGATAATGGGAGGATTGTTTTGGGAATTGCAGGTTGGATAGAGGATAACCCGGCGCCGCCATTAGCCAACTCTCAAAGAAAGGCACCACGGATGCCCTAACCAATAGTCGAAAAAGTATTACACTTGAGGTCCTCACCACATGGCACATGTAGGTACCAATCGGGATTCCAAAGAAAAAGCACCTCCACAACCAGAAATTCAAACCCGGTCCTTTGAAATAAGAAGCCCATACTCTTGCCGCCACACTGATCCGATCTCCGAAAAAAATACTTCCGACATTAGATTCGCTTGTGTGAATGACGTCTCAATATAAAAAAATAATTGATATACACACACTGTTTCAGAAGTAGAAAAATCGTAATGAGAGTTTCTGATGCGTTTTAGATTTCTCAGAAGCTAACTCATTGCGTGTTATACCTTCTGGCTCCGCGACCACTGCCAACAAAAAAATTAATACATCAGGAATAACAACACACTTTAAACTATATATTATTACTCAATAATACAACTTCAAAACGATCAAAAGTTACAGTTTCCTTTACGGATACAGCGCCATTCTCAATATGTATCGCGACTTCTGGTAGTGAATATCATTTTATGGCCTGAAACCATAAATTAATAGCATACTGAAACTTGCTACAATGCTATGGATATAGTGAAAAAATGGATTTTCCCCTTTTGCGTATAATCAGCCATGCTAGGGAAACCATGAAGCTGATATTGAAGAATCATGCTACGATTCCATCGTTATTTTAATGATATATTTAAAAATCTTGGTAAAATTCTCTAGTCGTGTCCTAGCCACGGACGTCAATCTATCCGACATTTGAAACTAGAGATCTACGGTAAAGATTTTCTTTTGATACAACCATTTTTTCCGTTAATTAGACAATTACTTAGTGAAGCGCAAGCATGTTAGCGATCGCAAAGTTTTTTCCATAAATTGATTATGTCGCAGTTGCTACGACAGAAAACTCACAAAAGAATGACAAGTAATGAATCATCTTAATTTTAATAGGTAATTTAACTTTTAAAAAGCCACTTCCTCATTTAATAACATACACGATTTGGGTTTCGATGAGTAATCCCGGGTCGTGTATGTTATTAAATGAAGAAGTGGTATTGTAAAAGTTAAATTAATTAAAAATTAAAATGATATACCACAAAGTTACCCTAGAACAAGATAATTTCATCTTAACCTTCTCTACCACTAAATATAAAAAGCTCTGTGCTCACTGACTGGGAGAAAATTCCTTACAGCCCAAGCTACTCAAGTCACGAACGTGAAATTTCTAGAATATGATCTTTTTATGGTGTGGATTACTCACATGGAAAGATTTTTTCAAATCCGCTTTCAAAGCGCGTTTTAAGGAATAAAACCTGATTTTGCAATTGTTGCCATTATTTATGAACAAATAGAAACTATACTTGCTATTTTTTGTAAATATTACTTAAGCAAAAATGTTGAACTATTTAGATGAATTTTTCAAATTCTGCTGAATTTAAAGAATAAAATGCGGAAAAAATTTCTCCAGATTCCAAAGGTTTGATTGTCACAATTCTTCGAAATGAAGCAGATAAAAAACTATCGATATTTTTGTTATATTTTACATAAAAATTTTCCAGTAATTTAAGGACGTTTTAAATGCAGGGCTAAGATTTTCTTGATGTGACATCCTACAGTTGGTTTGTGGGTACATCACGCAGGGACGCCTCGCCCCCCGGCCTCAAGATTGCGCTTATTACCAGGATCAGAGGAGAGTGCGAGGCTCGGAAGGAAAAAAGGGTAGGGCTGGAAGGGAAGTGAAAAATAGGAAACACTCGACCCCAAAGTCATAAATAGGCTAGGGGGCAGACGAGCGGCGAAACAAAAACCTTTCGTCTAGTGCGTTTACTACGTTGAATCCTATTAATGAGGAAGCAACTAAGTTGTAGCCGGTTATCGAGGGCCCGCCCGATGGTCACATCCTACAATGACATGCTACCTCTTCGATAACCCTCTCGTCAACTAATCGTAAGAGCAATGTCCTTTCCGAAACCTTAGCTCCTATGTAACATTCCATAAGTCATTAAGGCTATGTTATCTTACAGTTAAAGTTAACCAGACGTTATAAAACAGGGCTCATAAATTTTGGGCATTGATTACTCAAAACATTAAATTTTAAATATAACGCGCGCGACGTCTTGACGATGAATGCTTGTTTACCTATATTACCTATGGACATTCTAGAATGTAACTTGATTATTTCATGGGTTCTTCCGAAAAAGACTCCAGACCATTAACCTCTCAGGAATGAACCGAAATACCTGTCTGTTTTATGGGACTTACACCCAGTTCTCTACGCCGGATGTGAGGGCAGGTTGTATGCGATAAATCAAGACCTGATGGTTGCGGTCCGATGGTTGCCAACCTCATTTCAGTTACGATATGAGTTGAGCGAGAACATACATCACTCGCGCGCCATACCCGACCCCACCACGTAGACGGCACATTTACACATTACGTCTCTTTAATTTCACCCGAGGAAATACAAATGCGATATTAGCACCATAAATAGCGAAGTGTGAAGGCGCTTCGATGTTGAACCTTATTACAGTACCTCACATCGCGGTAATAATTTAAAATGTTTTTCTCGCAAAAGAGCTCTTCATAAAGGTTAATTAATGCTTCTACAAACAAGCCTTCATTGTTTCTTATCGTAAATCTCTTAATTTGTACCCAAGGATAATCAGATTCATTATTAGTATTATAAATACCGATGGGTATTGTTACAAGACGTTCCGATGTTGAAACACATTTCATACACGCACACATTCGTTTTAAATAATCGACTGTGATTTTTATACTTAGCGCTCTCCTGTATGAAATAAGCCACCGTTTTTGCTACCGCCATTACTACTGGCATATCTCTTAATATCACCCCAAAAAATAGTAATGGTATATTATAATCGAAAATTATGAAAGATATTACGAGAAAAGATCATTGGATGCTGAACCTAATTTCAGTTGCTCATATATTCCCCATTAATTACTGCTTTTTTTTACCAAGAGCTCTCCTAGGATGCAAAATTAGAGCCAAAAATCCAAAAATTATAAAGTGACAAGAATTTTCACATTCATACGACTTATTTCAGGTGCTAATACTATCGTTGTGAGTACTCGAAAATTTTGTTTAAACTGATAGCTCTCCAATGCAATATAATAATTAATTTTTTCCTCCTAAAATGCTTGAAACCTCAAAAAAAATATTTCAGCAAGTATAAAATAAAAAGAAAAAAGTACCAAAGTATTGTATATTGAAATTAACTAGGGCATTAACGAGGAGCATTGAAAATAATCTTCTTCTTACGGTCAAGTGGCAGAGAAAAGTCAAATATTACTAAGGTCTTTAAAACGTCTTCTCCACTCCTTTTGTCAAATTGTTTTGAAAATATACTTTTCTGCATGATTTCGGCGATCATGTCAATTATATTGTTCATACAGATTGAACTGTTAAATCACCACTTACTCGACAATTGTAACTGACATACACTTAGGGCCGATAAATTGTCCATTTCAATTCCCACAATTTTATAAACATGCATCCTAAACCACGAACAGAGTACCTCCATAGCACGTTGTGCTGGCCAAATATACAAGATAAAATTAGCAGCGCTTCATTAAATCATGTGTATAATTGTGGCACTTAATACTTAATTGTGGACTTTTTGCATAAGATGAAGTATTATGTGGAATTAACATAAGTGAGTCTGCCTGCGGTGTGGTGACCATGGGTTACAAGATAGTGACTGAAATTGTGAAAGTTTTCTTTCACAATGTTCACAATGTATATAAAAGGTAAATTTATTATTTTATCTTTTATGAAATAAGATCTATTAATTATGCAGGACGCGGTCATTAAGGCCGTTTTACACTAGGCGCGTCAATGTGCAGTCAATTGTATGGATGAATGCGCAGTTGAAATTGCATCGTGTAAAGTAATTTGCTATAATGACTGTACGAATGCATAAACGAATGAGAGGCTCCTCTGCTCTAATTCCGTGCCCGCGTTCTCGCAATTTCTTTTCATCAAACAGCGCAATACAATTCCCTGTGTAAAAAGGCCTTTAGAATTGCCGTATAGGCTTTCTTTCAATTCCAATGAAAAATGGCGCATCATTCAAAATTTGTCCAACTATCTGGACCATAATCACAGATACCTACATGTCATATTTCACCCATTTTCCGTAACCAATTAGGTTTACAGATCGCCAAAGTGACCAAAGCTATGCATTATAAACAAAATGTTAGTAGCCTTTTAATTAAAAGCATCCAAAGTGACTTCAATTAATGAAAAAATGAAATTAATAGGCTATTTATTACCAACAACGAAACATGATGACGTTTAACGCTTAACAAAAAAAAATTTAATTTTTGGCGATGATTTTTAAAAAACATTTAAAATCATCGCCATTAGAAATAATAGGTTAGATAATAACATTGGAAAATCTAGGGTTTAAAAGCATAAAACTAGGTACCTAAACAAATCGTGAGACTAGCCTAAAATAAGCTTGGTTCAAGCTTAGTACTAAGCTTGGTAACCTGATTTAGGGTTCATCCATTCTAAATGACGTACTCCTCACAACTACCATACAAATTTCTCTTATATACTCAATTCGTAAAATCCTTGCTTGGATCCCCATTATAATCGGTACCACTAATGAATATTTACCCTATTACCTAGGAGGTAATTAAAGAGACATTTGCATGAAACCCATTTTCAAAAACTTTAGCACTTTTACATACAACTTTCGAAGTAAACAGGGCTATTTTATTAACACATTCAATTCGGAGTAGTTGTATTCATAAGACCTTTCAAAGTGACTGTCTCCCTAATTGAAGAATAAAATTAAAAGCCCAATTATGGACTATCATCATCGATGCATAATTGCCCTTTATCCTTGGGGAAAACTCATCACATGCAAGTCAATTTCCATGGAAATAAAATTCCATGCGTACCCCCTCATTAAAACTCTATTTTCCGGATGCAAGCGTCCCAAGGGAGCAAGATTGCGTTACACGTGGCGGAAGCGATCATGTAAATCACAGCGCAGGCCCTTTAAAGAAAACGCCAACTAACTTAAGTAAAAAAATGAGCATCATCATTCATTGAATAAAGCTCGTGAAAAGGCCTACTCGTTTGGCTGGATCGGAGAAAACATGGTCCTATTCAAACCAACTATCAAATCTCCATTTGAAATTCCTGATCAAATATTTACCTATGGTGCAAACCCTTAATTTACCAGCTTGAAATATGGTTTAAATGTGCCCTTCAGAATCGTAGAAGGTATTTACCTCGGCCTTAGATTTTCGCTGACAAATACGCATAAAATGCCACGAAAAACTTTCACTTGGACCGGAATTTGAACAACAAACGTCTAATTTTGAGGATTCGAAGAACTAGCCGCGGCATTGCCTTTTTGGAGTCACCCGCAAGGGCACAGGAGTGTGAATTTTTCAAAAAGGAATTATCATCCGCCTTGACCTGGAGTCAAACTCCGTCAATATTCCGTCGAGTGCTTTAACTGGTAAAGCCATCGAGGCGCCCTTCTCCCCAGTGGATGTGGACTTTAAAAGATAAGATATTTAGGACTACCTGACGTATGTACGATGTCGCAAAGTAATCAAATCGGGTGCACAGAGTCACGGTCCACGAAGTCAAAGTCAAGCTTTATACCCTGAGGTCACCATTTTTTTTTACACACTTGACTATTTTTTTAGGATACCGCGAAGAAGCCACCAAATTACCACGACAACATGAAACCCAAATACACAGAAGTCCGACAGTTCCTCAGGTCATCCGCTTTTACCCCTCCCCTCTTCATCCAGGTCAAGGTGGATGATTTTCCTCCGGGAAGTCTTTTTACGCATACAACCATTTTGTGGTCTTATCTCTGTCCTACTATTATGATCACAATCACGAACCTGGAAGGAACCTCTTCCAAAATCGTATTCGTAGATTAACGACTTACGACACGTAAACAAGGAGCGCATTCCAATAATCACATTAGACGCCTTAGGTCTAGAATTGCTTTCAATACGAAACATTCGTCATTATCTGCACGGCGATTGGCTTCCCGATGTCATGCACACAACTCAAGAAATTTAGCCGGAAATTTTATTTTCATCTGTTCAATTAACGCTTGAAAACCTTTTCACAATGGAATTGGCCATTATTAACGTGCAAGGCAACGGATGACCAAGTAGGCCGTAATTGGTTTCTATGCCCGTAAGCTACGAATAACTCACGGAAAAATGGCGAACTGCAAATTGGAACGCACCTTAATTATGCCAACAGAAAATAAGAATTAACATGCTTAAATTCACGATATGGCACGCAAAATGTTCACGTTTCTATTTTCCGTACAGTAAAACTTTTTCTCTTGAATTTTTCTACGCATTCAACAGCAGAATAGATTTAACTTACAAATAGATATAAACCTCCTGTTATGCGTAGCTTCTCGCAAAAAGTGACATGCGATAGGATTTAGCCACTTGCCATCATCCGAGTGGCAACCTAGACAGACTTTGAAGGCACCAACATTAGTTCCCTAAAATACAACAATTATCCATGACACTAAGACACTGGTTCTAATGTCAACAACTATAGCGAATTTGTATAAAATTCCTCTCGTAGTACCAGGCACATAATTTTCATAAATCTTAATTTTGAGTACATAGACTGAATATTTGTGTGTGAGAGAGAGAGAGAAAAAGAGCGATAAGGAGAAAAGGAAAGCAAATGCTTGAAGGGTAGTAATCTGTGCAGAACATCATGGAATGACTGTCGGTCTGAGGAAGTAAAAATCGCGGTATGTAAAACCGTTATGTTAGTTCCTGACATATCATCGCTCAAACATTTTTAGCATTTTCTTTTGCGGGACGAATTATTGTAAATTTGGCTACGAATAATACTAATAGGGTCCTGCGATCGACCACTATCTCTCGACCCCACTTCCGGTTACGAGTTGGTTGTTTACCAAATTTTAAGTTTAGGGAATAGCAAGTAAGGAGATGTCTGGTAACGAGATGTCGCGGTTACGAGATATAGCGGTCACGAAGTATGTTTGGCTTGTGTCGGTTACGGGATGTCATTTACGAAGTGGCTGGTTATCACCTGGCGTGATGCCTTATTGCCCCCTGTCTCTATACATTAATGCATTATTTTGCTCGACATACGTCCTACCTCTCATCCCATCTATAGAGCCTATTCTCTTTCTTCGCCTCTCCCGCTTACCCAACATCCACCTTTAGCATCCCTTTCCCTCTCATTATACGTTTAAACCACCCACTCTACCTTGTAACTTCCTCGCCCGTTTTCCTTTCTGTCCACTGCACTTTCTCAATTCTCCTCCAGTCCCCCATCTCAAGCGTTGGCAGCCTGTTTTCACCCTCTTTTCTCAGTCCAAGTTGCAGCACAATATAACGCTTAACTCTATATGAAATACTTCTAGAGTCTTATCTATACATTCTATCACAAGGTTCTCGTCATAATTTCTCTCCAATTAAAGAGCTCCTCTTTTGCTGATGCATTTCTCCAGCTAATACCATTATTGCTGTTCCTCTTTTCCTCCAGCGCACTGCCCAAGAAACTAAATTGTTCTAGCGATGATGACACTCTTAATAGGAGGAATACGATGCGTCTTATGAACAGGAGGGCATGTCTGAAGCAATTCATAGGTGTACCTGAAACTTATTAGGTACGTTAGGTTAAGATAGTATGAAATAAATTAATAAAACTCCTATTTTCTAGGCCAAACACCGACAAATAAGCTCTTAAGACTGTGCGTATAAGTTACGGGAACAGCGAAGTGGACATGTGTGCACGTAAATTTTGACATACAATTTTTCCTTTCTTCCCTATTCATTCTCGCATTTGTGGAGCTCTCTAAATCTAAGGAAATTAGAGCCAACAACAAATAAATGAACAACAAGCCATCGAGTGGTACAAGGGCAGTACCAACGCACCCAGGGTTAGGCAGTACCAACGCACCTCTTTCCGACCGAAAAATCAGAATTTTAGATGAAAAATACACATGCTAGCGGTCGCATGAAAGCATCCTGTCTCCAAAATATTTTGCTATTTTGGTGTGGTGAACTTTCTGAAAATGATCGGACGGAAGAATGTGACATATTCGTAGCATCGGTTGAGGAGCTCTTAAATCAAGTTATCAATCACTACATTTTTCAGTTAAAGAAGCCATGCAACCATGCTAGAATATCCACGAAAAAAACTAAACAATATGGAGCCATGTCACCATCCATCAACGGCTATAAAATATAAAATTTCTGATCCCCCACATCTGCTCGAGGCACGTAATATAAATTCGGGAAAATCCCATCGTCAGATTCCGGCGTTGTCGGGGTAAATTAAATTATTTCAAGGGCCACTTTCATGCAAGAAAACATTCGATAGGCACATTGTGATTAAATTGCTTTTGAAGCAAAATATTGCAGGGTTTTTGCCATTTATGACGGCGTATTTTATCATAAAAGTAAAGCTAAAGCAATGCAATGAAAGTGGTTGGAGTGGGACTACCTCATAGTATGCCCATTAATCAATGTTTGCTAGATATAGCATCTGAAAACAAATTTCTCAAAAACTACTTCTCTTCACATGAAACTAACAGCATGGAAAAATGGTGCCATATGCAATGAAATTCAAGGTTTTCAAAGGGCTGTCACAATAAAAAATATTACAAAACGGATATCATACTGGCCGATGTTCCAATGCACCGATTCTGCCGATAATTATGATGCGCAAATACAAAAAAATATCGTACATTCAATTTTACATACACTTTCAATTTTCTAAAGGTATATATGTATATATTTTTAGGGTTCAGAGTAGAAACCTTTAGTTCAATAAAATACAGAGGAAAAAAGAGAGTTTTTGTAAAATTCCACGAGCCAGCAGAAAGCTTGTCACATCTATTGCAAGGTTGGGAGCTGGATAGAGATTCAACGGTTGAAAGGTACGGTAAAACTGATTTGAAAAATTAATATCTTATGACTGTCAGGTATGTCGGATATTTAAAGATTAAATTAGCAAAGGGACTGTGTTTTCCACGCTGGATTGATTTGCTAAGACCCGGGTTTGGCCGCGTCGTCGTATCTTCAAGTATAAAATACAGAATTTATAAGACCTATTGTGCCAATTTTTCCTCCTCGAAACCTCGAGACTCGAAAATCCTCGGAGACTCCAGAGTGCCAGAGAGCGATGAGACAAGTGCCGCGACCTGGCTCTGGTCAGCGCGAACGCTCAGGTCATCGTGATTCCAGCAAGCATCCTGCTTTTATTCGGTCCGCGCTGGTGCTGACATATTTTTCCACTTTCAAGTCGACCTGTGAACATTCCCACCAATCCAAAGTGTGATAGCACCTCCCCTACTCTCCCCCACTCCTCCACTGGTCAGCTGATTCCCCTCCTGCGCTTACAAAGTGTACCGTGAACAGACTAGCCCTCTTTGAACCTGACCCGGCGAAGCTGTGACTTGTGTTCGTCTTGTATAGACCAAGTTAACGGTATTTAGCCTACGGGCTTGTTTTCTATTGTAATAATTGTGGTTATATAAATGCTGTTACTTGAAGTTAATTAAACTGGCTAAGGTTGTTGTCATTTTTCTCTCGTTTCCGCCCACCAATCGCAGTCAATTCACTCGCGACGTTAAGTTTCAGTGGCTTGCGTTGCACTATATAATTCATAATGATAGGAAGTCATTCCTATGAGAGAATTCCACATAGTTGCGCCTCAAACCGTTGAACTTTAAATTAGCATCGATTTTATAATATATCTACTTACGGCAGTTCCACAGTAAAATTATTTTGTTGAGATTGAACTCATATTAAGGTAACATGTTGAAAAGAGTGTCCCCTGTTTGTTATAGAAAACAAAACCCTATTTCAGCACGCTCCTATGTCCGTAGGTTGAACTTGAAAGTAGGTACGCGGTGTGAAATGAGAGAATGGGTGAAACGTTTGGGAAAATAGAATTTTTGAATTATAATTTTAGTGTTATTTCCGCAACAGTTCGTATAAAAAACCAAAACTTCCCAAAGAATTGAAAAAATAAAATGCTGGCACCCAAAAATTCTATTTGTTGAGTTATTAGCAAATCACTGCAAAAGTTGAAGTGAAAAGGTGGTAGTTAAACAGAAGTGGCGCTGCATCATCTGCTCCCTTGGCTGAAAAAAGTGTTAATTAAAAATATTAACGTCGAAAAATCTGCATATTTGATAGCGTATTTTTTTATAATAGCTATGGAAATCAAAAGTGAAAACGGTATTTTTTAAAGAAAACAAAAAAGGGTGGAATTTAGTATTTGTTTTTTTTTACATACGTAGTCGCGACGAAACTTCCTTTAGCAAACGACCACATGATTTATGTTTCATTTTATGGGTAGATAAGTAATGCAGAAAGTCCAACCGTGTATTTAAGCCATTGTTCACTCGTAATAGGTTTCTTCACTAATGGTTCTTGTCAGTTTGCCATTTGGATACCTAACATATCAAGAAATAGGATTAGAATAGAAACCGTAAGCTTTGAATGAATAAGAATTACCATGGAATGTTTATGATGGATGGATGGAATACATGGAGAAAATTATCAGAGGTTAAATAGAACTGCGAAGGTATGTAGCGGTTAACTGAAAAGAGAATAAAGAGCTACAGAAAACCAATACATATTAAATGATGTCGAAACTTGAAACATGTACCATTTGAATGAAATAACTGCCATCACGTTACGCTGTGAACAACAGAGAATAATCGATTCTTTGCACCAAAACATTACCCACATTTCGCATGTTGTCACTTTCCTTAACTTAATGTATTTACATTTTAACGTATTTATATTTTTGTTAGATTATTTTGCTAACGTAAATTACTCTAATTTATTTAATTCCTGCATGTATTATACCCTTAAACTTAACAACTAAGACGGAAAAATAGCAAATAAGAGATATTCACGTTCATAAAAACCGTTTCAAGATTTATTTCATCCCGTGCTCGACTACGACAAGAGCAAATGGAGACTAATTCCACCGGAACACCCGTCACAATTCATCGCTTGATGCCTCCAATTCTTTTTCGCATTCCCTTCATTTTACATCTGGAATGCTAACACCTACTGCTATGTGCCCCTACTGCTCGCGGGGTAAGACGCAGATGTAGATGGATTCAGGAACGCAGGTGAATTTTGTCTCGGGTGGCAGCCCGTAATTCGCACGAGAGGCAAATTGAGTTTACGAGGCCCTCCGGCGGATGAGGAAATGCCATGCCTTGCCACCTCGTAAATCTATCCAAACGGATTCCAGAGCCTGAAAGAACTCCATCATGCGGGATTCCAACCCAGGACCGCCTGGTTAGCTGGAGATAAAAATCTATTCAACAACCTAAAGTACATTAATTTATTCACTTGATGTGAGAGCAATCATCTCTTGACATGATTTAATCTCTCGATGGGTGTAAAAAATAAATAGAAAGGAGTT
This sequence comes from Pyrrhosoma nymphula, assembly GCA_963573305.1. Lineage (NCBI taxonomy): Eukaryota > Metazoa > Arthropoda > Insecta > Odonata > Coenagrionidae > Pyrrhosoma > Pyrrhosoma nymphula. Next base: position 59,354,578 of record OY754339.1, on the reverse strand, counting down.
AAACGAAAATCATTTACCGTCAAAATAATCTCAAAAATAAACAATATGAATAAAACGTAGTAAGTTAATAGAAGTGAAAAAGTGATGTCAAATTTGGGAAATGTTTTGGAGCCTATAATTGATTTTTCTCGGCTGTTTACAGTTAAGGTGATGACAGTTATTTCCTCGTAATGGTGGGCGTTTAAAAGTTCAGCACCATTAGCATATATATTGACTTTATGCAGCTCTTCACTCAATTCTATTTTCAGCTGACCACTATATAACTTTGTATATCCGTTTAACTTCTGATAAATTGTTCCATGGAGTATACCCTTCGTCTTCCACGGTAATTTCTCCCATTCATTCAAAGGCTACGTTTTCTTCTCTCTACCTACTCGTTTTAAAAGTTAGGTTTTCTAATAGTAAACTCACCAAAATCCATTAAAGAAGAATGTTATTGGGATTTAACAATGGCTTCAAGTATGGTTGGACTTTTTAGTAGGTTGTACTTGGTAGGTTAATTGTCAATCATTTACCAACAAGTTACCTATTTTAATAAATGATCTGATAAATTGATGCTAATTTATACTTCATATCGAAAGAAGTGCATTTAGTTTTGATTTGACAGTGTGAGTTCTCTTCAATATTCATTGTGTTTAATGACAATGATTCTTCTTCTTCCTTTGCATATAGCCTGCAGCCTGTTTATTCCAAACTTATAATGATTCTATCCGTCTTCTTAGAGGCCTGCTTCGTGATCTCTTTCCTACTGGTAGCTAGTCCTGGCGATTCTTACAATTCTACTTTCATCCATTCTTATAATATGATCATTCCATTCTAGTGGTCTTTTCCGCGCCCACTCGTTTATTGGTTTCATCTGTAGTTGTTCTCTAATATGTTCGCTGCCTACTCTATCCCTTGGCGTCTTCCCAGATAACTTTCGCAGTGTTCTCATTTCCTCTGTTTCTAGCATATGTGATGTTCTGCTCGTTTCTACCCTTGTCATAGCGGAATACGTAAAATTAGTCGTACAACAGATTTATATGCTCTTGTCTGAACTTCCATGCTTAAATATTTGTTTGTCGCACCCGATACTTTAGAAGCTTTTAATGCTTGATGTTTCACCTGGTCTCTAACCAAGCCATAACCTATAATGTTTATTCCGAGGTAGGTAATTGAAGATAGATACTTGCTCAATAATATCGTGGTTGACTTTTAACTACATCTCACGGGCTCTCTACTCCGCTTGTGACAGTCGATGTATGGATTGAGTAGCTCATCAACGTCACTGCCGGTACCAATCCCGGATAAAGGAGGAGGGTTAGTGGTTCAGGTTAGAACCCCACCCACCGTCAAACAAATAATCGCTCATAGAACCAAAAATAAAATAACAAGGCAAATTTAATATATCACGAAGGATAAGTGACTAACAGTTTAGTTTCAGTCCTGTTGTTGGTTTTTCAATAATAGAGCCTTCAATTCATATAATTGGGTAGTATTCACTCCCATAAGATTTACTTAGCTCGAATTTATTTCCAGTATAGATCGTTTATGACAGATATACTGGCAAAAAAGGTACCCTTTTATTTCATCAAGGCTAATATCCATAAAAATATATCAAAGAAGAATTTCATTTAATGAGAACTAAGTATTAAATTTAATCTAGTTTTGAACTCTTCAGCAGTTTATTTTTCCTTTAATTACAACTCATCATCGGTCACCTTCACAAATGGTATTTAAAAGAGAAAATCAATCACAAATTACACGGATAAAATTCATGGAAAGGGCATGCGATGCCGTCGCATGCTCCTTGATAACGTGTAATTTGAGCGAGGATGAATCGGCGATGAAGCCCTGAAGGTGCCTTTCCGGTGATTAAATATAGAGGTCAGGCAGTTAGAGTGGATGAACTTCTGGGAAGTGGTAACTCTAAGAGATTCGGGGAATTTGATACAAAATGTCATTGCGTGTGGTGTAAACATGAAAGGAAGAAAGGTGAGATATTTGATGAATTATCCGTCACATGCATGATCAGCAACAAGCGAAGTTTTAAAGATGTGAAGGTTAAAAAATGATAAAAAAATAATTAAAAAAAAAACAACGACGTAATAACGTACTTTAATGATCGCCATCATTTCCAGACAGCCGTAGATCATTTGCTAATGACGCTGCAGCAGACGACACAGGAAGGACATGCGCGAATAAATGGAATTTTCAGCGCAGGAGCACCCCACCTAATTCAGTTGTCTGCGGGGTGTGGAAAACATAAATTCTACGTTAAGTTCACGGAAGTATCACAAATCGCGATAAATAATAGGTGGAGCCAATAGGTATGTGCCATACCTATTGGCTCCACCTATTATAGAAATAGAAATAGATGAATGAAGAAGATATATAGAATAGAAATAGAAGAAGATGAATAGAAAAGCACAAAAAAGGAACACCCACAGTAACAAAATATTCTCAAACTTTCGGACAGCAATGGTCTAGCCTTTTTCAAGAGTTGAGAGGATCAACTCCGTTGATCAGGTCCATAATCGTTATATTTCTGACAATATATTTCATATTAGGATGTTTTATGGAGAATTGGTCATGAATAAATTGTCACATTACTTCTCTTTCCAACGCCCAGATAACTTATCTAACATAAAATAGTGGTCAATAACCAACTCTTATCAAACTATATTTAATTTAAGAAACTAAATAAACTGTATTACCTGGATGTCAAACGCTGCAAATTTTCATGTAACAGTAACCACGATAAATATGAGACGCACTCAAAATTTCTGTGCTTAGAAACAGACAAAATAGGTGGAATCACTCAAAATTAAAAATCGGATTTCAACCGTTCGAAGGAATAAGGTATGCATAAAACACACACCCTCCAAATTTTGGTGTTTTTGAACGATTTTTACGGGAGATATACAGCCTTAAAAGTCGCCGCGGAGATGTTACCACGACCAGCCCGCGAAACGTATTTTTATCGGCTGGCTCCAATCGTGACGTGGAAAGTTCATGAAGACCCCCGGAGAGGCATTGAAGGAACGGACTTAAGAAGGCTGCTCAACGTTGAGTCGTCTACTGAATGAAATAATGGGTGAGAAACACGGCGACTTTGTTCGGGCCGATTCGAGGAACTTACCGTCTGTCTCCACTGATACTTTGTATCATTTTGTGAGCCGAAATGAATTATTTAAATATGCTGAAAGCAGTGGGAAAAACATGCCAGGTAAGTAAATGGCATACAATGTCCGGCGTTTATGCATCCGTAACGTATGAACTTCATTTAATAATGGCATATGGCAAAGTAATAAATTCCCTGACTAATGCCGCATCATCCCAATCATGCTATATTTGCGGGAACAAGCCTCATCAAATGAATAAAATTGAGGAAATAATTGAAAAGGACATCAACCATGAAAGTTTCTCGTTTGGTATATCTCCCCTTCATGGCTGTATCCGTTCGTTTGAATGCATGCTCCATATTGGATACAAGCTACAGATAGGCAAGTCCTTCCTCCTTTTGTTGCTCCTTCTAGTTGCTCCTTCCCAGAAGAATGAATTGAAAGAGTGCACCCATAAAATAAAAACGTTTTTCAAAGATAATATGGGATTAATTGCTGACTGCCCAAAGCAACGATTCGGAAACGCCAGTGATGGCAACACGACTCATCGATTCTTTCAAAAGGCGAAAAAATCTGCCTAAATTTCTGGCGTGGATCCGCAACTGATTCATCGTGTGGGAGTAATACTTAGAGGTTTGTCGTCAATTTGACCCTATGCCTGTAACCATCCTCAAGATCCTGATATCCGGTGCTGACATCATTAATGCCTCTCCAAAAAGATATTTCTCTGAGGAACCGCAAGAATCCAAGAAGAAGGACTGTAAAAGGTTCAGAGAGCTCCACATGCGAAAATTGAAAAGGGAGATAACCAATGAAGATCCCCTACATATCCTCCTTCCGTCATCAGATCCTCTAATATTCTCTTTACGAGAACTCCCGAAGGAAGCGAAAGATCACGTTCCCACAGGATGTTCTTGCACTGCTACTTCCTCCCCTAGGTGCACCTGTAATTGAATACATTTCAAGTGACGACGAGCATCATGACTAAGTTGCACATCAGTGTACATGCTATAAGAACTTTAACTTTCTCCATAAATAGCGTGCGTGTAAAATATCATACTTTGCAAAAACATGACTTTCATGCCAGAGATAAATGCAGACGGAGGAATTAGGCTGGTGGAATGGTAAGATTACTGACCTCCCACCCAAAAGGTACGGGTTAGAATCCCGTTCATGGTAGAGATTTTTCAATGGCTCCCGGTCCGTGCTCGTGTGCTAAGTGGAGAGCACTTCAAGTTCAGTACTCCGACCGTCGGATGGGACGTTAAGCTGTGTTCCCCTTGGCGCCCTTATTTAAGAGTAGGCTAATGCCGATGCTGGTTTCCTCTCCATCCTTCCTCCGTTCCCTTGATAGCCTACCTAAAACCGAAATACCCAGCTTTCCTAACCTGACGCAAATGACTATAGCTGTCGGTTACCTAACCCAAAACCACTACCGCCACAAAGCAGCATACTGACAATGCGTCATTATTAATTAGACATGTGGAAAAGGAAGTAAATTGATTGTAAGCTGGTACAATTTCTCAATCTCAACCTCAAACCCTAGTCCGAAGTCGAGTTCCCGAGAATCTAACAAAGAAAGTCCCTTTACAATGACAATTGTCAACATTCAAGAAAATTATAAAACATCTAAGGAATAAAAAATAAGGGTAACAATTCGCATGATTATTTATGCAAAACATTGTGCATCAATGCAAAGCTAAATGCACCCACTATGGATCAACTTATTAATTAAATATCTTTTTTCTTTCGAGGATTACTTCGGAATAGTAACAAACTTATTTCTCAGGATATATTTTGTTAATTTGCTAAGGCTAATTTTAATTTTATTGGACACATATGAGCTTTCATAGCAACTACAAAATACTTATAATTTTAGTCACTTCCTTTGAGTGTTTCTTGCACACAAAGCTGCTTCTATTATTGCATTTGGAGCCGATTGTCCCCCCAGAGACGAAAATCGAGAGTTCTTGACTTTGCCAGTAACTAGTTGTAGTAAATATATCACATAGGAGAAAATGGTATTGTGTAAGAATAATTTTTAACTAATGCGGTAATAGGGAGCAAAGCATAAACATATTGTTTATATTTTCAATGTCTGAATATAATATCGAATATAGTTTCACTATCTTACTCGGGTAGCCGAGTAAACGACGACTCTTACAGATAAATATTTCGATTATTTCGATGAATCCAACTAAAATATCTATTTATTCTTGATTTTACACTTCCATTACGATCGTCTAAGGAATACATCAAGCGGCATGAAGCTAAGGCAAGAATTTATTTTGAATGTTCTTTTTTATGTAATTTTTTTGATCCTAGGAGACCCGATGTCCGTACTCCGATAGATGCTGTTGAGGGTGGTCGGGGAGGAGAATGTCGGGTAAGCAAGGGAGAGGGAGAATGAAATTAGGAATTACCTACTGTTGGTATGAAAAAAAAAACAAAAATTAAAAGATTTTAAAAAGAAAAAAGAACTTTTTCAGGAAGGCGTGAGATAATAAACCCTCGAGATAGAGGAAATTATGTTGCACGACTGTCCAAGGACCAGCCACTTGTATGGTAGAATACCTACAATGATGATGAAGGGTAATAGAAATAAAACATTTTACAAAAAAGGTTATAAACCCACCGCATTTGATTTTTAACTGCTAAACATTATCGTTATGAAAATTGTACATAAATAGCATTCTAATCAACTAGGGGACCCTTGTCAGTAAAACAGATTTAGTCGGCTTCCGCTTGTATTCGGTGTGATAAAAATTAATATTAGTCACATCTTAGCCAACCCAAGAAAAAAACCACCAAAAACTTTGGACTATATATTGATATTCTGTAATTTTACATAATTTTCTTGCGACGAGCGACGACCAGGTGGATCTCATACAATTTTCAATAATATTTTCCTCGCGGGAACTAAAAGAGTGGGATAAAATCGGAAAAGAACTATGCGAAAACATCATCTTCACATTGGCTGAATGATACGTAAAAACACCAAAATATTGCAGTAAAAGCTTTCGGGAATAATTATAAATGCTTATCCTATCCACTGATTCCCGCAATAATCCCCGTGCTCAGCTTAATCCTCGCATAATATTTATGGTTGAAGGCGTAACTTTGTGGAACATAGTCACAGACATGGCGAAAAAATATCTTAGTATATTCCAGACTAAAAATGTCGACCCAGTTTTCGACTGCACAGCAATCATTATCAAGGTCCTTGATAATGATTGCTGTGTAGTCGAAACCTGGGTCGGCAATAAACATTTTTAGTGTGGAATATACTAAAATATTTTTTTCGTCATGTCTTAATCCTCGAAGTAGACAATCGCTGCTGTTACCAACGAAAAAACGTCTCGAGGAAAATAAAATACCTGTTCGTACCATAAAAACTCTTTTGCGTATCCCGTGAGTTAGTGAGTTCCGTTCGCGTAAATGACGGCGGAGATGCAGCTCAGAATTAAATTATTATCGTGTGCAGTAAAAAAAACGCCCCACTGCATCATTTGACACTTGGGAGAAATTTGAAAAAACATCGCAAATTTATCATGGGAGCATAGCATACATGGTGCTAAAGAGCAATCGACACAAAATGTAGAAATAGTCACAAAATTATAAAATTTTATTTGCAAGTAGCTCTGAAAACACAATTTCCACTCAAAGCAGACCGTCTAAACACTAATATGCGTGCAATAAAAGATTATGCGAATAATTATTTGCAAACTAATGCTAATAGCTAAGAACCAACTGCTAATACTGAGTATTTCAGGAGGTACCTGTGTTACTTCTGGAAATGATAAGGGATGTGATTTCAAGCATGAGGTGTCTGATGGACATGGGGTCCCATCTCCTTCTAACGGAATTTAGATAATGCAAACATTTCATCGAACACATTTTGCAGTCACCATTGAAGTGCAGAGTAATAGAGATCTATTGAAAGTAATGATAATAATAAAAATGGCCACTTTATTCTGGGTGAAATTAGGACTCTACAGTCATTTCTTACATTTAACTCATTAATACACGCATAAGGTAAAGAAAACAAGGTATTATAAACATAAGTGACAAAACTGAAATAATGACACATATCTTATGCCCTGACCCTGGCACAAGTTTCAGATCTCTTCAATAAGAACAGGACATCGTCATTCGGCGTCTTCATTGCAACCCGAAAATGTGCTGGATGAAATTTTCCCACACAACTGCGCACCATTTATATCCTTAGTGGAAGGACGACATTAGCAGGCGCTAAACTCTCGACCAAACTGGGCTCAAGACTTTGACCCCATTCCATTCAAAGGGCGCAAACAACCAGGCGCCAACCACACCCCCAACCTACATCCACCGTATCTCATGCACGAGGACGCTCGTCAACACATAGCAAGCGTTGTCGCACAGATTGATAGAACGTTCGACTAACAGCTCCACCATGTGAGCAGCAGAAGTGGAATGGGTGGAGAAGGAATGGACGGGGTGGACACTACACGCATCGGCAGAATATCGATACTTCAGATTATCCATTGTACCGCATGGAATCGGCTAATGAACACGCATTGATCCTCCCTCTAAAAAAATCGACGCTACTTTTGCCTTATCTTAGAATCAAAAAAATATTAAGCAAATAACAACGATTTCCTGATTGATGAATGTTATGGTGATTGAGCGTGTAACTCAATCGTTCTCACATTTATTGATTTTTGTTCTTTCAAAGAATGTAAGTTAAATTCATTAAAAGGTTCTTGTATGTTTGTGCATATTATATTGACTTGACTTGTTATTTTCTTTGTAAAATCTGTCATTGTATTTGATTTAATATTATGTTTGTGTTGCAATGGTATCTGGAATGTTTTTTTTTATTTTCTTTTCGTTTTGTTTTCGTGTTGTTAAAGCAAGGTGACTTGTAGATATTTTGCATGTCCCATAGGTTCTGTCCTAGAACAATAAATTTGTTTTCTATTCTACTCTATTTTAATAATAAAATTATATTTTGCATTATTTGAAAGAAAAATTAACATAACATCAGATACTCAAGATATTTAACACAACATGCAACGGACGGAGTGCTGGACTTGAAGCGCTTCCCACATTCAAATAGGGATTATTGTTATTACTATGGTAATCTAATTGTTAAGGCCCGTTTAAATTGAAGAAATTTTAATCCTCCAGATTTTTACAAGCGCACACAAGCTCAATTTCTTTCTTTATCTCAGCATATGTCATACCTCTTTAATTCCGTACTTAAAACTTATTTTATTTCCCCCCTTCCCTGCTTACTGAAAATCCTTCCCTCTATCACGGCCTTCAGCTACCCTTTGCCCCTCATTCCCTCTTCCAACCACCGACTTTGCCTCCTCCTAATCTCATCTAGAAGTTTCCTCCTCTCACTCACCATACCAAGCACTTTCTTATTTGCTTTCCTTTCCGTCCACCGCACCTTCTCCGTCCTCCTCCACACCCACATCTCAAACGAGTGCAGCCTATTCTGTTCCTTCTTTCTTTAAGCCCACATTTCTGCACCATAAAAATCTACACTCTACATTAATCGCCTTAGTATTTCTTTACCTTCATACACAAGATGCGAAGCGTATGGAGAACTGCCGCCAACCAACCTTTGGGTTGAAGACTTAAGAAGAGATACACAAGATCCTCGTCAGCTTCCTTCTGTTACCAAACGCTTCCTTCGCTAGTGCAATTCTGCTTTTAATACCATTGCTATTATGAATATTTCCTACAAATTACTATCTGATTAATAAAATTGTTCTACTTAAGTAGGGATCGAGATTCCACAAAAATATCTTTGCAATTGCCTTAACTGCAACTGCCGTAGATAAATTAGATTCAAATTACAGTCATGCGGCCTAAACGAAACAGTAGTAAACTGGATACGCGACTTTCTGAGTGATCGTAAGCAAAAGGTAGTTCTTGACGGAATTAGCTCTGATGTAGTTAAATTGACATCAGGTGTCCCGCAAGGAAGCGTGATCGGCCCCCTTTTGTTCATTATATACATAAATGATCTATGCTCTCGAATTAGCAGTAAAATACGTCTATTTGCCGACGACGCTGTCATCTATCGTGAAATTAGTGATCACACTGACTTTGAAACTCTATCATCGGATTTAAACAACGTTCATGTGTGGAGCCGAGAGTGGGGACTCGAACTTAATCTGAGCAAATGCACGGTGGTACATTTCTTGTGGAGGTCGTCCAACTATTCCCATGTATATGCTGCGGATGGTGTTAACATAAACGCGACAGATGAAGTGAAGTATCTAGGAGTTACGAAAGCTGCGGACCTATCGTGGGGAGCACATATAAGAAATATTTGTGGCAGAGCTCTGAAGAAGCTAGGATTCGTCAAGCGTATTGTGGGAAGATTTTCGGATGAAAAAGTAAAAGAGAGGTGCTATTTCGCACTCGTCCGGCCACACCTTGAATATGCAGCGAGCATATGGGATCCGGTGCAGAAAGACTTAATCCGGGAACTTAATAAAATACAAAGGAAAGCTGCCCGATTCGTCAAAAACAGCTAAGGGCGTACAGACAGCGTTACGCAGATGTTAAACGAATTAGGCTGGGAGCCGCTAGAGACTCGGAGGCTGCGCGCTAGGCTTATATTGCTTGAGCAATTGAGAATAGATATCTTTCAGAGCGACACGGAGAACATCATATTAGAACCCCACTATATTTCCAGGTCCGACAGAAACGATAAATTAAGAGAGATATTTTGCCGAACGGATAGGTATGGGAATTCGTTTTTCCCCCGAACAATAAGGGACTATAATAAATGCTAGGCGTAATTTCATTAGAGGGTGTCCATTTTATATGTAAACGGCTGGTGTCCTAACACCCCCCGCCACACGCCTATTGAGGCGGCTTGCGGGGTAATATGTAGATGTAGATGCAGACAAGTTCAGCCCATCAAGGATGGGTTTCGCAGGGTTTTTTTTTCTTTTATTTCTTAAATATTCTTTCTGAAAGTTTTAATGTTATTATATAATATTACCTAACCTAACCTAATTACGGTTTTATTGTAATACCACATTGAAATAAAATATTTATACTCTTATTCTAAATGAATGTATTAAGAATAATTTATCATAAAAAAGAATAAAATATATGTTGTTTGAGATACATTACGCATCAAATTAAAACTACGAGAGTAAGTTAGAAGGCAACACCATTGTGTAGAAATTCGAAACGACATAAGCACGCTACTTGGCTGGGTTTCGATCTCACAGGTGCTGATCATTGCGTTACCCTGTGTAGCTGGTTAACTTATCTGAACCTGGTTCCACTCCAGGTCAAGTCAGACGACTTTTTCAGGACGAATGTCAACGTATTGGTGTGCTGTGTCGATACAGTTCATCAAAAGTGGGCTAGGGAGGCTTAAGACAGGTTTTTTTGCCAGTCTGGTAGCTTTTACGGCGTCCTCGAACTTGATGAGGTCCAAAACTTAATGCTAAGATTGGTATTTGAGAGTAAAAATCTTGTTAGAAGGAGACGCTAAGATGAATACCATTTGCCATTTTTATCATAAAAAGTGGTCATCCCAATTAGGTAAGTTTATTTGGAGACAATATTAACTCTCCTTGAAGTTAGAGATGAAATCTCCTTCCTGACACAATTACTTTCTTCAGTTCGGCATACATCCAGCCTCCAGTAAATATAATATCACTAAAGTATCAGTAAAATACTCGGATATTGAAAAACTTGGGCTGTGCTGTTTTCAAAATTTATATATCGCACTGCGATATACATTTTGCATAAAAATATACCCGATGTATCTCATTCAATTGCATATCGCAAGGCTTCGCTTAAACCGTACTACATCACATCACGCTGCTTATCATCTTGCAACACGATTTGATAAATCTAATGGCTCGGACGATCAAAATTGCCATGCGATATCTCCATAATACCGCAACGGATGCATCGAATCATCGCTCCGCTCATCGCAGTGCATGTTATTTGAAAAAATATATCTGAGGAACCTTAGGCAAGTATGTTAAAATGCTTACCATTGAAATAAAATACGAATGTTTGCGCAATAGTATCGTAGAAGTAGTTTCCGATTGGCAATATCGGAACGGTGACATGGAATCGGATCTGAAGCATCAATTAGAGAGTCAGCGCTATATCGCAAAAGATGCATCGACGCATAGCACAACCCAATATAGTGCAGATTATTTATACACCTCAGGGAAAACGAGGAAGTAACTCTATTAAAATAATCGTCATTGTTATAAAATGTAATTTGCGCAATAGTATCACACCTGTAGCATCTGGTCGGTAGTATTGAATATGCAGCATCGGTATGTATCGGATCAGTAGCATGGGATCGTTAGAGTCCAATGGTAAAGATCGGAGTATCGGAATCGTCAACTAGTATCGGCATCGGATGAGCCGGAATCGGGCCAGCCGTCGGATGGTGCGGGCGAGTGGGAGTATGACACTGAAGAGACCACTCCTTTCGCCGCGATGCTTGTCCTCCTCCCCCCTCGCCCACCTCCACCCCCCCCCACTGCCCCTCCCCTCCCACCATCGCCCCAACTACTCCACCCCAGCGCCCTTTCACTCTCGACCTCCTTCCCACCCGTGTTTGGACAGCACCGAGTGTCAATTGCAAACAAGAGAGGGCGGCCGGGAGACAAACCGTTTCTCCTTTTTCTTCCCTCCCTTCCTGTGACCATCATCGTCCTCCTTCGCCGGAAATTCCCCGCGAACACGCCCAACCTCCTTCACTCAAACACTGCCCCGCGTCAGATTTCGAGCAAACAACAATGAACGCGTTCTCAGCGTCGCGTCGGCGTGACTCAAACAATAACAACGTAGCTAAGGTAAACTACCGAACCGGAAACTTGAAAGGAATGCCCTTTCCTTCCCCTTCCTCTTTGCACCACTAACCAGCGCAGCTAGCGGTTGCTGGTGAACTGCCATCGGTAAACGTCAAAAAGAAGAAATGCTTTTGACTTTCATGTCCAGACGTGAGTGTTTTAGACGTTGTGAGGCTTCGATTGGCATGTTCACGAGGTATTGCAGAGCGAAATTCAGCCATCGGGCTAAGCAGCGTATTGCATTGCTGGCGGTACTACTGTGGTTTTTTAATCTGGTCTGATATAAACAATAATCATCATTATTAGTCATCAATCCGAGGATAAATATATTAGTTTGCTTCAATTCTCCACTCCACTCTTCATTCAGATTAACGTTTTATTCTTTGATAAGTCTTCATTTTAACGTCCTACAAAATTTTCCAGAGTCATTCCTTCCTTGGGCTTCTTAGCCAGCTTTTCCCATTGATTTGTCCTTCCATTATTGATATCAGGAGACCATTATGTCGCAGGGCAATATTTTTAGCTCTTCTACTTCACAGAATTTTCATCAAAAATCTCTTTTCCCCCAACTCCCCGCAGGGCTTCTCCATTGACATCACTCTCCGTCCATTTAACTTTAATCCTTTAATAATCCTTCTATGGGGCAAAATTTCCATTCTTATCATTGAATAATAAACACTAAGGTCAGGTTGGTAATAATGGTAAGCGTAGGATGACCTAATCTTATGTTGACAGAGAGATTGGGCTAACTACACTTATCCAGACTGTTGATGTGAGCGCTATCGACGTGAGAATTAACTTAAATTTTGAGTTTTTATACTGAGAAAATATTTAACGAGGGATTATAAAGCCGGGTACACGAACAAAATATCGTATCCGAATGCGAAAAATACTTTGTATCCAATGAAAACAAAAATAACAGCGAAATAAACTATCATTAGAAATAACAGAATAAAATGAACGTCAAGTTTCCTTTGAAGGCAAAAAGCAAGTAAAAAAGCTAAAAAAAACATGGAAATAGTGCAAAAAATATAATACGGAAATATGTAAAAAAAAAAATCCTTTGTCCTTTTATTCATATGGCCGAATCTATGTAACTTTTAATATTCGAGTCGGAGTCAGCTCTGAAAAAGGCTCTCAACTTCATATTACCTGGAAAAGGTAACATTTAACAAACCTGGAAGTCACATTAATGTTTTAGAGGTATGCAATCAAATAGAAAAAAACATGAGCCTTAGACCATAAAAATGTCTTGAGTTAAAGCTAATGTATTTTTTTACAGGTGAATTTAAAATTTAAAATTTTTTATTTAACCTGAGGCAAAATGAAACACTTTTTAAAGAATCATAGGAGTAACTCTTGCTATATGCTGCGTTCCTGCGCCTGGCAACATGAAATCGAATACTGTTAATAAAAAATTGATTTTTCGAGTCATACTCCTTAATAGCACTCGAGAAAAATTAAAAATACAGTATATGCATCAGATTTACGGAAAAAATGCTCGGCTACTTGTACACAAAATATTCTTAAAATTTCGCGGATATACCTCTTGGTATCGAAATTCTGAGGAACGTCCCCATCCAGGACATGGTTGCATGTGTTCGTCTGCCATTAAATGTTACAGTGCTTAATATAAAAGGCCTTATAGGTTGTTTTCGAAGACATTACAAATACATAAATACAATATCAAAAGTTACGTGCAATTTCCCATGTACTATATCATACTTATATCGTATCAATGGCGATGATAAATTAACATCGCAATGCGAGGCTAGAATTATATTGCATCCCCTTTTTTCTGGGACTAAACTAAAACCGAGATCGCGCAGAACTGAAGCGTAATTTTCTCTTCAAAGGGCCGAAGTTTTTAGGTTCCAGCCAAGTTCTCTCGTTAGGTAGACTGGGGAATATAATTCGAAGACGTTCTTTAATAGTGTTCGGAAACTTCCCGTCAAATATATAAAGGTAATGTTTCTTCTCCGCAACTGAAATCGCCAACTCAATGAATTCGCCCTCTCCTTAAAGCCCCTTCCCTCTTTCCTTTGGTCCAGATACTTATTTTTTATATCATTTTTCCACCCCCATGAAACATCATCCCCCTCCATAGTTTGCTTCGGAAAACAAGCACGTCAGACTTCCTCGGCGTATTTTTAAGTACTCCTTCTTCCCTCGACATATATCCCAGCTCAAAGTAAACTTTTGTTTCAACATCATTGAAGAAAAAGAAAGAAAATGCCGATGTAATACCACTGGTTTCGACGAGAACGCAATAAAAGGTATCCAAAGATAAAAAATTAACGCTACTCCTGGTTTTTTATCAAGACCTCGCGTAAGAACTCTTCTTTTCTTTCGTACCTCTTTAAGATGGTTTGAGCGAGATAGTTCCCTAGTCATAATGGTGACCATATTCAAATTTTATTTTTTTATTTCAGCGTCTATAAGAGGTATGAAATAAATATTTTAATATTAATGGCGCAAAGATATAGTTATGTATGACCAAAACTCTCAAATTAATAAATTATTTTTATAAATAGCTGAGAAAACATGCAATCTACATACCGTTAGTTTTTTGACGAAATCTAGGTTCTAGAAGTTCCGAGTTATTAAAATATTCTTGCTCTGGAGCGCATAGCTATAAACTATCCCATACAAAACAGTTAATATTAGTAGGCAAATTTCTCGAAAAGTAGTTCGGCATAGGGTTGATATTTTGCTATAATTGGAAAGATGAGAGTTTTTTTCTTTATAATGAGGCCAAATTCATATAATTCTAGGTGGAGTGATTTTTTGCTCAAACTACCTTAAGTGGATAATATTAATATCCTTTTTTCGCGTTGGACAGCTAAAGTGGGAACTTTATCATGTAAATTATACGTTTACTTCACGAGGTATGCCAACATATGAAGATGACAAAAACGGAGGAATTCATAGCCAATGCATTTCTATGATGTTATTCTTTCCTTTCCCCACTTTTTCCCTCTTCTCCCCCCCCCCTATTCCCTGGCTGGTGCCCCAAAAGCCCCTGCCACACGCCTCTGTTGTGGGTTGCAGGTTAGTATGTAGATGTAGATGACGACTTACTAGTACCCGGATATCACTTAATTTTTATCAATGGCTTTGACTCCAAAATTACAAGAAAAATGAGATAGATTTACTCATAATGCGTATATGTATCTACCGAGAAATTGGAACATAAGCGAGCTTCGATGCTTTTTAATACGATTTTGACAACGTTAGTTCTTCGTATTTTGATTTAGAGCTCGAACTTAACTATTAAAAATGTTGGGCACTTCATTATTTTAATAAAGCACACAAACGCTACATGCATAAAGTTGGAGGAGTAGATATTAGTGTAACATATATGCTTTCATTAACCTGGACCTCCCCTAAAATTCGGACCGATATAGGGGAAGTTATATGAAGATATTTCAGGTCTTCCGAAAACTGGTGATGAAATTACATACAAATTGCCTTGGTAAGGGATCCATCTGGACCGGGAATCGAACCACGGACCTTTGGCTAGGCGGGAAAATGTGCAGACTACCACGCTACTAGGCTTACTGATTGCTGAGGTAATTCGAGAGGATTTAAGAAATAGATGTTCAGCCCTGACGGTCAATGGCCCGGCAAGCCAAGGGTAAATATTTTATCAAGTAAGCCGTGGGAAGGTTCTCGAACGAAAAAGTGACAAAAAGGTATGTTAATTCTCTCAAGTTAAGCCTATTCTGGAACACGCCGCAAGATCTTGTGGCCCACAGCAGAAGGATATCATAGGTATATTTACGTGAACTTATTTAATTTAATTACGTGAAGCGAGGGTGAGATTCTTGAGTCCACCTTACCAGCGAGGATGAACAAGATACAGAAAATGCATGCATGAAAATCCATACAATAAGTACAATAAATTTTGAAGGTAAATAAAAGAATGTTACTAATTTTACAAAGTAGTAGAGATCAGCAGTTTCAACTTCGTCAGTGGAAATATTTATCAGGAATATACACATAATAAAGGTTGTGCACTCTAGAGTAAATATGATGGTAAATATAATATTAACAAAAAAAAGCATGCAAACCTTTTTAGTGAAAAATTAAGCATTTTGCTTAAATTCTTAATTTAATGGCCAACAGTAGAAAAACACCCGCACCAAAAGAAGGTCTAAAAACCTGCGAAAACTATTAGCAAAGAAGCTGAGTTATGCACTAAAATATAAAATACTAGAAGTCAGAGAGAAAAACATAGTTTCTTTCCACGAATATCTAGTAGTGTAGGTATAATGTACTAGTTTCAACGCGTCGGCGTTTCAAAGGCGTCATTTTCAGGTACAAAGTTGTCGTATATTTATTAATGTCCATTTTTGCTGGGTTATTGAGGTGTAGGTGGAATAGTGGGAGTAAGGAATGGAGGAGTCCAACTGTCCAACGTTCCTTAACGTTGACAGAATTAAACAGTATTTTCCTTTTCTGATGGAACATATTTTGAATAACAATTTACCAGTTAATTTTTGGCTTTAACCACTTTTACGTCAACTTTTAATAGTTTCCAATTCTCGATTGTACCTGACTTCTGAAAGAAGGATGCTCAAAAGTCTATACAGCAAGAAATGAAAAGTGGACAATTTTTGAGAAATATGATGGCGGGAGTGAAAGGGGATAATATGGCGGGAGTGAAAGTGGTGGTATTCTTTTAAAAATGCAATTCTAATTTTTCCTCTGACTTTGATACTGTCACATCTAGGAAATTAACCTTCCTTTTTTTTACTTTTCATAAGTGAAACTGTTTCTATTTCACCGGGAATTAAAAGTTTTCGGGAAACTGTTCATCTACCTGTTCGAAAATTAATTTCCACATAGTTAAACCTGAACCCGTCGAACTTATGAAGTACTAGGTTTACGTCTGCGAATTTTTAAAACATAAATTTAGCACACATGCAAGTTTAACTAATTACAAACGAATGAGAAGCACTGTAACTATTACAAGAGAAAAGAAATTGTGACAAAGCTATTTGAGCCAGGACTTTGGATCTGGAGCCGGAGTTGGAGCCACCTGGGGCTCCAAATTTTTCCTAGCCAACATTGGGGCTCACATAATACATCTATGCCACACTAAAATCAAGTAAATTTCATTCTTGTTAACACTTCATGTACTGAGAATTTTTAAATTATTCAAGAGTACTTTTTATGTGC
Organism: Pyrrhosoma nymphula; assembly: GCA_963573305.1. Lineage (NCBI taxonomy): Eukaryota > Metazoa > Arthropoda > Insecta > Odonata > Coenagrionidae > Pyrrhosoma > Pyrrhosoma nymphula. Next base: position 59,337,450 of record OY754339.1, on the reverse strand, counting down.
CATAATGTTATCCTAACCTTTTTATGAAACACCAAAACGCCAGAGTGACTAACCGAACTTCATTTTTTGCTTGATATTTTCTCAATTGACCTTACCTCATCACGTTCTCTGTAGAGACCGAAGAATTATTTTTTTCATAATCCTTTGCCGCGTTTACTTTAATGAACTACTCATAGCTCATAGCTCCAAAATTTAGGGGTGCTTAAAGCCCCCTTATCTTTAAACGAGTTACTGAATCGAGTCTAAAGAATCCCACAGTATTTTTATCCCACGTTTATGTATTCATTGGTTTTTTTTCATGATAGCCTTGTCTTATTTTACCAAAATGGCTTCGGCAGCAGTCGTATCTTGTACTGCGCGATCCACTCATTCATTATAACTAGCTATTCGTGATGGATTATAGCAAAGCTACGCAGAAAAATTATTGGAGAAAATGCGAGCTGTAGTGAAAAAAACTACTGAGTGCCCAGTATGATTTCTTCAGCAAAGAAGTAGAACAAAATTGTTCCAGTGTTGGACCATAAAACTATATGGGGCTCAACATTTCGAAAGATTGAGTTTCTTCTTGCTTAATATCCGTTCTGAGAGCAAGTAGCTACAATATTTTATATATATTATTCATTTCTAAAATATCATAAAATATTGAGTCCCTCTGAAAATACCTGATAGATCCATATTATTATGTCACCATCATAATTCAAAGCAGGACATAATATGTCACTTGGGTGAATTTTTAAGAGTAGAAAGTGTTAAAAACAAAAATTAGAGAAGAAACGAGGAACACGGCTTCTCTCGTGGCAGTGATTTTATATTTGCATTACACTTCATCTGGTGCATACTATGGATGCTAAAAGGTGGTTCCACGCCAAAACGATCCAATAATGTTGCATGACAATTTTTTATCTATTTTTTGCACGTTGGTTTAAAAGGGTTTTCGTGAAAAATGAATAATAACCATATGCCATATAATCACCAACGCCTTATTGCAACTGTACCACGGGCTTTGGATTTTACTTGTTTTCATACGATATACGAGGAGGTAACATCTGTTTGTATCTACATACCAGATCTTTCCAAAACCTCCCAATGTAGCGTCGAAACCAGCTTAAGTATGACCAAAATCTTTGCTTTTCCTACGTCTATTTCTCTAAAAACACAAGACGTACACGTGAAATTTTTACATTTCTAAAATGCGCAAACCTTCTTCTCTCATCTGCTGCTAATTTCATTATTTCACGGTGCCTTTTTTTCTCGCAAAACGTTTTTGGGCCGGCGGGACCTGTAATTTTATTGAACTCAGAAATGAATCTTATTTCTACTTTTGATAAGTGTTTGAAAATAGCCATATTATTCTAATGAATTTTATTGCTTTTTATATTCAAGTGACATTGATAATTTATCATTGTCGCTAAGAAATTAATGAGATCGCTTGTTTTGGCATTTTAGCAGTCGGCTTGGAAATTGCTCAACCTTCCTATTGTTGTAAATCAACAGTTCCCTCAGTCTTTAAGTGCCTTCTGTTTTGAACAGTTGTGTTTTCGGACTGTATGACGATGTCTAATAGTATGGTTATTTTTCTTCTGTAATCTTTCTGCTTACTTACATGCGCTAATTGAATTTTACGCAAATCCTTTTTAATAGGAGTTTTTGAATTTTAAAAGGATCGCAACAAGTTTTTCCAAATAAGTAGTGTCTCAACCCGAGACTAAACTATGAGCACCATAAAACAATGAACTAGTTAGGTATGGACATGGGATTTATAACTATCTCATCTCCAAACTAAAGACACTGTATGGGCACTTAGAGGAATTTTAAAGTAAATCTTTAAAAATATAAAATAAATAAACACTATTTATATAAATATAATAAAGTATTGTTATATTATATCATTGTTATATACATAGTCATTATATAATATAAGTAATGAAATGCCTCTTTTTTCAATTTCCGAATTCCCCTTGTTAGAATTTCGAGAAACAGGCATTGTCCAATTTTATAACAACTCTGGACTAGTCCCTACAATAAGTTTGAGTTTAAATGTTACATATATAAATAAAAAATATCATGGATGATATCCAGACAGAAAATCGCATTAAATAAAGCAATAGCCTGACCGTTGAATGTGTTTCATTATGAACTTAGCCCTCACATGACTCGCGATACAAGCAATACAAGATTAAGAAACCTTTCGCAAATGTACAGTACTTACTAGAAACAAATTTCATAGGTAATACTGCATGAATTTAGTAGGCATATTTTATTTCTCACTCTCCAAAAATATTTCTTAGGTTTGAAGCTGCTAGTTGGTCAAAGTGTACAAACGTGTACTTATGTACAACTCGTAAAAAAAGAAAAATTAGAAGCATTTTAGCAAACATCAATACGCAATAAAAGTATATTTTAAAAGTCTTTATAAGAATTTCCAGCAATTTTTCCCTGTAATCAGATTCCCTACCACAAAAGGCTATGTAATAACATGTTTCAAAAACTTAATAGATGTTCGTACATTCAAGTTCACCCACCTGGCAACAAGTATTTCAAATGCCAGGTTCTAGCCGCATTGCCAGTATCGAATACAAAAGAATGTAGGTATTGAGTCAATATAATCAACAAGGAAAAACACTAATTTACAATTTCATTCTATTCAGCGATACAGGATTATAACGAAGGAAAAAGAATCAAAAATGGTCCATTCGGGTAAAAGAGAGATTTCGCTTCTCCCAATACAATTGCTTTCCTCAAGTTTCCATCCACCCCTTTACAGAAAGTTTATCGTAAGAAATCGTTTTGGACAACTAATAAAAAAAAACGTTTAACTGGGACGTCTCAAAATAAGTCGCTGAAATCGGCAGAACGTTATCGAGAGGAATGATAAGGAGAGAGAATATTGACTCCTCCTTTATACTGGCATTGAATTCCATTCCAGTTCCGGCAACATAACCGCTGATGCTATCTGCAAAGGGATCGCCGACAAAAGGTTCAAAAGAAGTTTGCATTACCTTATTCTTTTCTCTGAAACTCAAATAGCGGCCTTCATGGAATTGAGTTCTCTCATCACCATCGAAATTGCGTAGATAAAAACTTGAGTTTCCAAAAACGATGTTCCCAAATGTTTTTGTAAGGACTTCCAACAAAACCCTATTTTGAAAAAGAACCAATGAAGAACAATTGGTCCCTTAATCGCTTTCTTAATTCAAACTTTGAATTCAAGACGAATAACAACGGATAATAATCTAGACTAAATTCAGTACTATAGAAACTTTATTCGAAGTTAAAGTGAGTACGTATCCGGAATACATCAACAGTTTAAAATATACCCAAGTATGTTAAAAACATATAGAGGGAAGATATTCCAGGAAATATGTGCTAAACATCTGAAGGTGCGTGGGGATATTTTTTCAAGCTTTTTCGGTCTGCTGGGACATGGGGTCGCAACTCCTTATGGGGGTGAAATATCTCAGCCGAAAACGTCCTTTTAGTGCTGGCTTCTGCCTCAGCCATGGACAGATCTTCATCTTCTCCTCCATTCCCCGCCACGCCTAAGACGCTGGCCGGCAAAAAGCGGGGGAAAGGGAAGTTCATGGTGGGAAAGATAACGCCATCATCTCCCACAACTGGTTTTATTGAATTGTCCTCCACAGGAGAATGGTCTTCGTAAAAAAAAAGCAGGCACCCCCTGGTCCTCCTTTCATTGTCTATCACTCAGTCCTGATATGCTGGGCCGAGAGCTGAGGATGGACCATGTTTTGACGGGTATAGGGCACCGCCAATACGGGTAGCAAGAACTCTTTACGGTAATTCGTATATAAACCAAGTCTACGGGTTTAGTATTCATAGGCGCCGTTATGCTGAAAATATTACGAAATTAACTTGTATAATTTCCTTATTGAAAGACTTGGGTAGCAAAATTGAAAGACTTGGTTTGCCTTTTGGACTAAAAACAGGGAACTAGGTTGAATGCTTTTGACAATGATAACGCAGAGCAGAAATATTACATTCGGAATGTTTTTCTCTTCTAGAAATATAACACTTTCGTCGCCAGATGAATTTAAGATCAATAATGTACGTAATGACCATCATTTTTGAAAAAAAATTTTTCAGCTCCAATGTTGATTCCTCTTGGAAACTCCAAAGCACTGGCGGAGCTATGTCGACGATAACAAATTATCCAGCACGCTTTGCAGTGGCCGCGAAAACTTCTAATAACGGTGATCTGGGCCAACTGACGAGATTTGAAACTTTTCTTGGTGGTGCATAAGATATGAGTATTTATTTTTTTTATGTTTTCACTCGTGTTCTTAGTTGCTTATTTTCAAGATGGCACGCATCACTTGGCATGATATCAACATTTATCGGGCAAGTTTTGGCGCTCAGATCCGTCAGTTCTGTGCCCTATCTTGGTGCTGCCTTATGATTGCGCGGGAGACTTGTTATTCTTGTCCATATTCCGTGCAGGGCGCCTCTCTGTTGGAATTCATAGGCGATTTTATGATTTGATTAGCTTCTCTTATTATTCTCGAGAAGTACATATTTTTGTTAGCTATTATTTTGGAGTCTAGAAATTTTATGGCGTGCTCCGGTTCACTCCATGCGTGCTCTGAGATGGCTGATGTTTTAATCGATTGAACTGCACCAAAACTCCATCTCGGCATCCTCCACTTGAGGATGCCAGCATGATAGCTGGCGTAACTGTTGTGCTTCTAAACAACGTACGCGGACGCAACGCGAAAAATGTTGATATCATCTGATCAGCGCCGCAGACACCTGCGAACGAACTTCCTCTGCAATAAATTTATTTGCCATTTTTATGCAAATTGCAAAATGTGCTGGATAAACCTTTTGCGTTGCCGAAGCCCCTTAAGAAGAAATCCGACCCCATGTCAATCAAGTAAAAACTTGTACTAGTGGGATATTTTATCATATCCATAAGTTACGCAGACTCCTCATGATACATCCCATTTAAGTTACCTAATTGATGTTACTACGTAGCAAGGCCTTGACGACTCTTGAATTACACTACAACGGCGTGCAGGTCACTATGAAGCACCTTGCTGATGGCGTTCAAACTACAGCATACCCACTTTCGGATGGAGCATTTTTTCTGAGATCTATTGGCGCCTTCCGTATAGGTATCACATCTTACCCCCACCTTCAGTTCCATTACTATAAAACGTTAAATATAATCACCGTTTTTACCTCAGATTGACTTTTAACAACTACTTTTATTTTCCATGTTTTACGCATTTAATGAAAGTCAACACATTAACAACAACCGTAAATGAAGTTCTTCTATTGTTTAGCGCATTTCAACTCCGCTCCCGATCTGTTTCTAAATTGCGCTGCCTATTAGCGGACAGGGTCTGAAACGAATAGAAAGCAAGAGCACTGTTGTGTGTTGCGTAGTGAACAGCATGTCAGAGCAAAGGAGTATGAGTAAGTCACAATGGACCTGGCCCCAACGTTTATAAAACAGTCAAACTGCAATTCCACTTCACTTCACTGACCGGAAGAAGCTAACTGCAACGCCCGCGAAACTGTAGTCCCCACACAATGGACCTACGCGGAAAGAAACCCGGAAAAATCCTTCAAATTCATTAAGCCGCGGAAACCTCCAAACGTGGTGTGTTCAGGAGGAAAAAGTGAGCGGAGACCAAGATGAACAAGGTCACGATCCCGGAAAGAGAATAGATGTAGGAGGATTGGGCATGCGAATGGGTAAACATTACCAGAATTTGATTACAGTATAGCACACAGCGTAACACACTAGATAGAGCAGTATCAAATCAAATATCGAATAAAAATGATCCATAAATTCGAAAATCTGGAAACGTACACTATGATTGTCACCAAATCATTCATCATCATCAGAGTAATCTACCGGTTAAAGGTAAGTTATGATGAAAGTAAGAGAAAAGCCAACAGACTCTTACACGTGCCTCCATCCCTTACACGTCCCTTTTACCTCTAGTATTTCTTTCTTCATCTCAGCGTAAGTCCTACCTTTCTTCATCCCAACCATAAAACCTATTCTCTTTCTTCCCCTTCCCCGCTTGCTCAACATCCTTCCCTCTATCACGGCCTACAGCAAACCATCGCCTCTCATTACCGCTTCCAGCCACCTACCCTGCCTTCCCCTAATGCCAACCATGTCAAGCACTTCCTCATTTGTCATCCTTTCCGTCTACCACACCTTCTCAATCCTCCTCTACACCCACAGCTTAAACGCCTTCAGCCTATTTTTGTCTTTATTTCTCAAATACCACGTTTCTGCCCCATACAACGCCACACTCCATATCAAGCTCTCCACCAGCCTCTTTTTTACATCCTTACTTAAGGTCCCCATAATCAACTCTCTGGTATTATTGAACGCTTCCTTCTCTAGCGCTTTTATCCTACTAATGTCTTTGCTACTATGCCCGTTTTCTTCTAGCGTACTGCCCAGGTAATTAAATTGTTCTACTTGCTCAAGTTTGTGCCCGCCTTCTTTTATGACCAGCCTCGCTTTCTTCCCCCTAGAGAATCTCATTACTTTTGTTTTCTTATGAACCAAATCACTATCGAATGATAAATATCGATAAAGGCTCATATCGAATGCACATCCCCCATCCCTACAACAAATGACCTCAGCATTTGAACACCTTCGGCGGTATTTAAATATACTAAAATAGATCACCGTAATTGGTTTTGGGGAGAGGAAATCTAATTTCGCATTCCGTTCGAGCGATCGATGTTCCGAACGCTTCGCCAGTTTAGGGTGTGCGTCTCCTATTCTTAACACCCGAAGGAAGAGACGAGAGTGGAAGACGTTCAGTCGGAGGAAAAGAAATTCGACCCGTTAACCCCTCTCCCCCACTGTCGATGGACGTGACAGCTGTCGTTTCATATTCACGCGCCGTGCCGAGCTGATCCTTTTCCTTCACCTCGTCCTTTCTTCGCCAACGAATAGATAATTGAATTCTTCTCTTCTTCTCCGTCCATTTCTCAGTCAAACCGAGTCTCTTTCGTCTTTCACGATGACTGTTTCGGGGTTTAATGCGTTAAACCCATATCGCTGCAATTAGCGTGCTAGCACACCCGGAGGTATCCTTGCCACCAGTGCGAATGCATTAGATACAAGTCCGATGGGAAAAAGACGATTGGTGAAAAATTTAAAATTTTTTAAATATTTTTTTTTAATTATCAAACATATTTCAACTAAAACATTAAATTTTAACTGCGCTAGGGTCATTATAAAGCCCTAATCACGAAGGATGATCGATAAAACGACGCGGTGACGCTAAAGGTACCCCATTAGAGTACTTATGAAGACTCTATCGTTGAGTATACCCCAGCGAAAAGGGTATAATTCACGACATATTTCTTCTGTCTTTCTTATTCACACGTCTAACATCATAATCAAGAGCATTCTATTTTGTCAAGTCTCAGTCAATTTAGCGTCCATTGCCTTCTGTACAAACAAATATAAATGTCCCTGGGAAATACTCGTACATATTTATAGCTTACGTCATAACATCTCAAAATATATATTGGCGATTTCAATTCAAATCGCAAAAGGATCGAATACTCGCCTTCGATTTTTTGTGATTTCATGCACACACATACTGTCTGTTTTTTAGATAATCTATGAAATTTCAATTTGAAGCCAGTTACCCTGAACAATTTACGAGAAATCGCAATGCAAATTAGGCGGGATTGTCAAAATATTTTCTCGTTTCAAATCCAGCGTCTCCTAAACTAATCAGCGAAAATAAATTATTTTTCTTCTTGAGTTACAAATATAACGCTTACAAAGTACATATTAAGAGTGCTAATTTTTCATGATAAAATTTACATTTTTATGTTACTAATTGTTTTTTTTAATTTTTACCTTTAGCTTTCTTCCCCCAACTTAAGCAGAATGAAGTAAATGCACAAATTATAGCAAACCCATCTTTCTTCATAAAAATATATGGAGTTTTAAATTGAATTAGCTTAAGAAAAGAAGTTTGAGCGCTAGTGAGAGCCGATGGCAGTAGTTATCAGCGGTACGTACGTCCCGACATCTTAGTCTGCCATCACTTCGTATGCTGGAGCGCATATTGCCAGAATCTCTGACGTATTAGGTTTGGCAATTAAGGCTCGTTGACAGCGAAAGTCATTTTGCACCACGTACTACCAAGTAATGTAAAAAAATTATTGCACGAATACACTTTGTTGCATTACATACATATTTACAAACTATAGGGCATAATAATTACTAACATTTGTTTCTCTTGGAAGCACTACCATTTTGTTGATTATGTTCATTTCAACTATAAGAATTTGAGCTATGCTGCCACCGACACAAGAAAGTTACGAACCGCACGGTATTTGATGCATTCCGTCCACAGATTTCGCACGGTTAGAGGTATCACAGCCACCACACTGATGTGGAACCATCTCATCAGTTAACAGATATGCTAAAGGAAAGTTAAGCCCTCAGTGACCTATTTGTAATCGTGCGATGCCACCTCATCTCCCCAATTCTCCTTATCGAGGAGAGCCATGCACCTTGTCGTCATCTAGGCTCCATCAGGTTCCCTTACACTGGTTCAGCATCTCATTTTTCTATGCCATTCTTTCCGGTCTGGCTATCGTCACGACAGATGTCGTTTCGGGCTTAATCAGGGTCTATTTTCAGACGCATTCTCTACATAATTACCCACAATTCCGGCATGCCCAGAAACCCACAGGAGACTAATATTTTAACAGAATCTCTGGATTTACCAATACATAGATGTCATATTATTTCGATAAGGTAACTTTACGCATAATCATTGATGGTAATGGATGGCAAAGCATTATTTAATATATTATTTTTCAACTTACTATACACTAATGTTGAACGAACCCGATTGACAATCGGTCGACTTATAAACGTATTTTCGCCGCGATGTTGTAGTGAGGCAAAAATATTTCAATAATTGCAATCCTGATACCCATAACTGATATCCTTCCACTTCATACTAAATCCGTCAAAGAGCTTAGTAAGAGTGTGTTTGATTATATTGTGAGTAGAAATTCGAGATATTTTATCTAAGTTGTAGTTGATAAATTAGCCGGTTTCTGAGAGTGGCTTCCTTCTTTACCGTTTTTCCTCCTTCAGTTATCTGCGATTGTCAACTTTTTAATTGCATTTCCCTCTTTCCTGCCATACGTAGATGACGCATATCAAAAAAGAATTTACTTGATAATGATATAAACTATTGAAACACGTCCACAAAATTACATTAAACAAAGAAGGAAAACTGTCGCATAATAATTCAATATAGTCGACTTTCATAGAATGGCATACGTCTCAGGCAATAATTTACCAAAGCACCATCCTTAAGTACTCCCGGAAAAACGAGATTTTTAACAAACGTAGCCGGTGCAAAAAAATTTCACAAAAGGATTGTATTTTTAGCTGAAAAAAATTCAATTAGCTGAAAGAACTAGAAATAACTAGCAATGAACTTCCTCAAACCAACTCAGGAAAACCCCAAGGACTTGGGGCGGAAGATAAGATTACAAACACGACACCTTTAGGGCGGTGAGGAAAGCGAGCCACTTAAAAAAGATTCCAGGACTCGCTTCTTTTTATTCGCGCCAGAAACCTTGAATAAACTCGACGGTGTGCAGAGAGAAGTTAAAGATTTTCCAAGAAAAGACCCCAACAGGATGGGAAGGGAATAGTCGGGAAAAGTTGAACAAGATTTCAAGCGGTCACGCCAAGAGAATATTTTCACGCTTCAGACCTATGAATGAACCACCTTCGAAGAATTTCTTCCGTCACCACGAAATTGTTATACATCTGAAAATAGTCACGTGCCACGCGCGAGTTCCAATGCTAATTCGACGCCTACAATTTTACCTTGCAGCGCATAGTCACATTGAAATTATGTTCGAGCGCAAAATGCCTGGTAATGGATAGAAGATTAGTAGTAAAAACGAATGTACGTAAAGGAAAAATTAACTATCAATCAACGCAATTTTATATCGTGACTAGCTGTTACCCGCGTCTAGGCTCGTCGCAAAGATTGGTGAAAAAAAAATCGGGTACATTTTAGTGCTTGAATTTTTTATACCACAGATCACGTAAAAAAACCACAAAGACGATTTCACCAACAAAACAGTACAATCAGGTTGAAAGTTAATTAGGTCAGGTCGACGGGATAATTGTTCAGTTTCCACCTTCATTGTAACAGAAAACTTCTATGGTGCTGTTCCTTCTGATAGAAAACATATTAGTGTAATAACACTCTTAAAACCCTCACTCTACAGAATATTAAAAATGTTTTATTACTATTATTGATTCTCAACATTTTTTCTGGGCAACACACGTTCGATTTTTTTTCAACAATTATGGGAGAGTTATCATTTCAAAAAGAAAACTTCAAAATCAGACGCGGGATCTGTTTGGTGTGGTTGCTGGCCTCCCAGGGGAGATCTTTTCAGCGGAATTCCGATCCCTACTTGTGTCCTCCGGTGAAGTACTTCGTCCGTCAGACAGGACGTAAAACTGTGGTCCCATTATCGCCTTACGTTAAGAGTTGAATTTCACCAACGCCGGCTTTCTCTCCACTCTTGCCCCATCCCACAAATACTCTTTTCTTTCCTCTTTTATACCTCCTTCCTCCTTCGGAGCAATTACCCTCACCGCCCCAAAAAAACTACCAACCAGCCAAATCGCTTGAGACCCAAACGCTGATGAGAGCAAAATCGCATACGAGAAATTAAGAATAACATCACAAACTAAGAATAACATTAAGTGGTTGAGCTTTTGTAACTCTCTGGCCAACACACGAGACTTTTTTTGGCTCAGAGGAGAGCCTTTTTCTGAGCCTTTTCAACTACTACGCGCCATTCGATTTGGGGAGGCTTATAGGCTGAAGGAGGAAAGGATGAAAGGAGGATCAGAGTTAAATAAACTCGATCTCAGCATTAGTCTAGTCTCGACGAAAAACTCGAGGAATAAGGTAACATCCTTCCAGAAATAAGGCGCCCTATAATTGAAGCTTCATGAAGGAACGGAGATGTAGCAACTGCATTAGAATTGGGATTTTGAGAGGAAAAAAACGAATGGAATAGCAACTTATTTTCAGTTTTCATTACTTTTACAATGGCTAATGAACTATTTTTAAGGATCTGACTGTATATAAATAAAATTTATTAAAGAGTAAATGCATTTTGTCGAGAATTATTTTTGGGAGGGTAATTTGGGAGGGTAATTATTTTTGGGAGGGTAACAGCATTGTATAGCGTCTCAAGAATTTAGGGTCCAGCTTTATTTTGAGTAAACGTATCTATGACGATACAGCTTGACATACAAAACTTTGTCGTACTGTGCAATTCAAAATTCTATTTTAAAAAGTTGGCTATTACATTCGGTGCTGACCTATTTTCACAATAAAATTCAAGCTGGTGGCTGAAAAGGTTACAAAAGGTCATGATATCAGTATATTTTCATAGACTTCTCTGTAAAAATAATATCATCATTCACCCAACTCTATGATGATGTCATAAATAGAGGAGGCAGATAAATAGATGTTGGTCACACATGGACCAAGGAGAATGGGTAGGCAGCGCCGCCTATAGTTCATTTAACACTCGACTAATTTTTCCGATAAAACAACTCCTTAGAAAATCCGAGCCAAGTTCACAGTCTAGCAAATTATTTATTAGTGATACGTTGTCTCTTAACCAATTCCAGCCTGATTTTAGTATATAACCAACATCGTGCGAAAAATAACGAGAAAATTTGAGGATTGCGGAATAGAGAATGTAGATTGTAAAATATTATTTAATTCCAAACAGCTAGTGGAATACAGACAGACTTCCCTACCATTTAAAATATTAAAAAACGTATTTACATGTCTTCCCACTAAATTTAATATTATTCATCCAGATTACCATGTAATTAATCCAATATAAAATGGTTATTTGTGACTGCTATAGCATTAAATCATTCAAAATGGATCTGTGTCCATACAGTAGAATTGATATATGAAGAGAAAAATAAAAGCTTAATCACAACAAACAGCATTAGTACATGAGTTCACAAATCGTGTATCTCGTTAATATCCTCGCAATTGTAAGAATACGCAGTAAGAATAGAAAAATAAGTGACTTGTTCTGGCCACCCATTATTTTTTTATACTCAAATGACATCGAGGGGTGCATGTGAGATGAATAGGTACGGAGACCGGACATAAATAGTAAAAGGCGGGGAATCACCGAAAGGCAAAAACTGCCGCCGAAGCATCAACAGTTCATATTTCCAGCCATTCGATTTCCGAGTATCTTAACAGGCTTAAGCATGGACTGATACACTTATGTACAGGCAGGGGCGGGCTAAGCACCTTCAGTTACGCAATTCGGCGAATATGACTTTCTAAAGACCCGCATAGTGAAATAAACAAGAGAGATAGAATTGTCTACATGGTCCCAACAGTGGTCATAAATTCAATCGGACATTTCCGAGATTTTTAAAGAGAAAGAGTTTAGATTTATTCAAAGAAGATATGCAAGAAATCTTGGGCTCATCCTGGAAATGGCTAATCTCTTGGCACACCGATGATTTCCCGATGAACCAACCAAAAAGTTATACAAGTTAACTATAACAAAAAATAGGCAGTGTAATTAAAATTCAAACGTGACTGAAAAAATGAAAACAAAAGAAATCCAACCTTTACTTTTTGTGCCGTAAATACTGCTTTCAATGTCCCATGAACACTACCTTAGCCACAGGGAATTAAAAGTAAGATATTTAAAAAACAGATTAGACGGCAAATCAATTTTTCAATAAATGATGTTATCAGCTTTAGGAGCTGACTACAGGGCCATTTCCATAAAATTAATGCTTTTTGGCTTCAAAATCGCCAAAAATAATAGTAACTTAGAACCTAAGGTATGTTGGCACCTTCATTTATTTCTCAAACTTAAATCAAATTTTCACCAAAATGACATTGGAATATGACTAAAAACAGCTAGTTTTTTTCCTATATTTTATCATTTTTAGCTTTTAAAGCCATATTATTTCCCCTTTAATTTGAGAAAAATTATAAGAGATATACAACATTTTGTGGACTTTTTCCGCCAGAGAACGCATTCCATGAACAGTTACACGCACTTAAGTTGAGAAAAACTATAGCTGTGATTACCTCATCATCATCAGTAATCATCAATTCGAAGATTGGTTTGCAGCAGCTCTCCACTTCACTCTCATCTAAGCTAAGCTCTTCATTCCATCTAAATTCTTCATTTTTTAAGTCCTTCGTAATCTGCCTGATGAATTTTATGCTTGATCTTACTATGTAATTCTTCCCATTCATGTTGCCTTCCATTACTGTTTTCAACAGGCTATTGTGTTGCAAAACACGCCCAATAGGATTGTCTCTTCTTCTCCTCAGAGTTTCATAGCACATATTTCCCAGCAACACTTTGTATGAGTTCTTCATTAGTGATTCCCTCCGTCAATTTTATCCTCCTCATTCTTTGAAAAGCTTTCAATCTTCTTTGCTATAAGTCTCTCATTGCCAAGGCTTAAATGCCATATAGAGCATGCTCCAAATATACGTTTAAATGAACTGCTTCCTTAAGTCAAAAATTGTGTCCTATGTAAGCTGTGAGTAGCCTCTTCTTCTGGTAGAATTCCATCTTATTTTGCGCTTCTCAGTTCAATGCTCTCCCTCCGCGCAAGTTTATGCTGTCCAAATTTGACGGTCTCTCCGTCCTCTTGATTTCTCCCAGAAGCCATAACTTTGGTTTTCCTATTAACGCTCCATTCAATTTGTCTCCTGCTTGGCGTGAAAGTTCCGCTTGAATGCCACAACGACGCGCTTTACTTACAATCAATTTCCTCATCTCAAGTAACCGAGATCCGTCAGGAGATCTCATGAAGTTGGTGGTTTCCGGCGTAGCTTTATGGAACTTGCTATTCATTTTGAATAAAAAAGATTAAACTTTGTTTTTTCCACACTAAATTTTAATTTTCACGACTATGGTTTCGATGGTTAACGTACGTGATGATAACGATAACCATCGAAACCATGGTCGTGAAAATTGAAATTTAATCTGAAAAAAAACTAAGTTTAACCTTTTTATTCAAGATCTCATGAAGGCCAAATTTCAACCAACTCGAGAGCCGCGCGGGAGAACAAACAGCTGAGGGTGTCTCTCGCGCATCAATTGGCGTCCGACCTAAATGTAGCAACGCGACGGTGGGGGCTGGAGGAGGGGTTCAAAGGTTCCATAGGTAAAACCCTACCGCCCACGCAATTCCCTCTCCAAAAACCCTATACTTCCCACGATCTCCCGTTCGGTCTCCCGTCTGTCTTTCTCTCTCCCACGCAATCCGGAACGAGTTTCCACCTTCCTATAAATGCTCCCTTCCTCTAATTCCCCATTTACATTACTAGCATATCTTTACGGAAGACACTTGAATAGCACATTCCGGAGTTTTGACATGAAACATCTTACAATTCGGCACTGATACGGCACTTACCTATAGCTCGCGACGATGGAATGAAATTATGAGTACCAAACATATCTATACATCTCGAAAAGTGTACGACGTATCCGAACGAGTCGCATTCCAATCGAAAGGGGAAGGTTGAAAGGGTAAAATTATTGGCTACATTTAATGTTCTCAGGCATTACTTTGTGGTACTCCATAACTAAGTAAAATAAAACTGTATAGTCCGCGAAAATTTGATAGTGACAAGGCCTTGATAATGACTGTGTAAGTCGAAATAAATATTTAATAAAAATTCAATAAAAAATTTTCGTGGACTTCGTAGACGTGAAGAAAAGTTTTCTTTTACTAATTGGCTGTCATGAAATTGATTCCGTCAACATAAAAAAGGTGATGGTCGCGAAATAAGGGTATAAAATTACGAGTCGCCGCCAGCGTAAAATTAGAGTATCTCGATGTAAAATTGTGCTTGGAGTTCGCGAGAGGATTCATCTGAAAGCGCTTGTGCCATTTTTAGGGATACAATAATGAAGCAAGCTGAATTTACTTTTTTTTAACTGTTAAGAGATAACAGGCGTGAAGTAATTAAAATATCGTTCATTTTGAGGAATTGTAATTACCTATCTCAAAAAGAAGAAATTTGATGCCGACATAAGAATGTTACTGGATGAAAAAGCATCAAGTTCCCAATCTTGGAAGAAATACCTAGACAGTCGTCCACATAATGTACCAGAAAATTTCGGGTGCGATAAACTAGACTAGCGAGAATCCAAGGCCGAGTCATCGCCAATCAAAATTGTGCAGGTAATGGAAGATGGCAGGTATCGCGGCGCTTTCATTCATTTCAACTTATGCGCATTCCCGGATCACAAGAAGACCTTTCACGCAATAATAACACACTTAAGTGCCCCGGACAGTATCTGATTATTTCCTACCCCTATATCCTACTTCAGTTTCCCTCTCCCTCACAAAAATACGATCAACGAAAGAAAGGCGCAGGAAATCCGCCGTGGGCGGCATTCGGCTTTTGACCAGCTCCCATGACGTGGTATCTCTTATGATCAACGACTACGGAGACTTGATTTTGTCACTTTGCAGATAGTCTACCATCCGTCGCGGATTTTCTGCCATCGCAACTAGAGCTATAGACTATGCTAGAGAAACTAGAGCAATAGACTATGATACCGACAATATACGATGAAGATGTGTTTCAAACTGCTTGGTAGTGATGTAATTCGTCCTTTATAGTAGGCTCCTGTGCCCTGTTTCTATTTGAATTACAGCAATCTCTAGTTTCGGTTGTCACACCACCTCTGTCTTTTTAAGAGCATTTTTTGTAAAGCCTTTTACCAGCAAATGAGCCCAAATATCTCACAGATATATTTGTAACGAAGCCATATAACCTTGATGTATGTACCAGAGCTGATCCAAATTATTTATATCATCCTGGACATAGATCAACTGCATATCATAATTCATTTTTTGTATCGGTTACCTACCCTACCTTTAAACATAAAAAATTCCTCCACCACTCATCTGTTTAAAATTTAAATCCGGTCTCAATAATTTATTGATGGAGGAACAAAATCTTATGAAATAACCTGTGAAGCTTCGTTTTCTTTGTTAAATATTTTTGGGAGTCAATTTTCATTTATTTAATTTACTATGCAAACAACTTGTAACATTTTACAAATTTGCTAATTGAATTCCATCTATGGAATTTTGTGCAGTATTACATACTATTTATTGAGAGTAATTTGAGTGTCATAATCATGATTGCTTTGTTTGAATGACAATTGGGTATTTTCCACGTATTTTAAACTATCGATATTCTGATTCAGTTACTTGAACTTATTGCATTGGCTAAAAATTTTCTTATCAAATTGTATGAATTTCGGTTTTAAAAGCTAAAGAAAGTAGAAGGTTACGAATACTCCCGAGCACACTCCGAAAACAACCGAATGGCCTGTGACATCAGTTTCGCTGTTTACATTTAGACCCAGGCGTTTCCTTTTGCTTACGGTGGAAACAAATGCGGCGAAATTAGTTTCTGACGTGTTCGCGTTTCTAGATATGCCTTTAAATGGCATCTAAGTAAGGGATATAGATGGTGTTTTGTGCCACAATGTACAAATACATCGGTTGAAACACCGAGCAAGAAATTTATTCACGCAATCACGACATTGAATGATTGAAATTTCTTCCTTGGATTCCTCAATGTCCACCCGTAAAAATGTATGCTTTACTTCGCACTTTGTGTTCTGGACATATTCTTGCAATGGCTGTTCACAGTGGTCCATCTCTCTTTACTTGGACGTATCCTATAGCATTATCACCATAACTCTCACGAGAAACTTTATAATATAACAACACTTAAATTAAACTTTGAATAGACATTTAGGAGATGAGATTCTTTTTTTAGGCATTTCTACAGCAGATAAGCCACTTATAGAAACCTCCTCTACAAACAATCACTAATTAGCAAATAAAAAATTAACGTTTTAGGTGTGTCGAGTATTGGCAGCACAAACATTTGGCAAGTACTGTGTTATGCTGATATGTTACTAAGATACTGCTTGTTTACTGTTGCATGGACTCATATGGACTTCGATAAAGAAATAAGTATCATAATGATTATGAGTGTATTGGAAAAACAGTTAATAAAGTTCATACACCAAATACATAATTATATGTATCAAAAATGATATAAACAGTAATGACGATTTTAAAAGCAAACTTTAGGCTTCCATTTTTTGGACTTAAGCTCAACGCATTTCCACAGCATTAAATCGCTCGTCCTTCTTCATTAAAACGCCTACCATAAAGATATCCACTTTGGGTAAATTATCTTATGTGGTTTTAATAAAACCATTGCACGTCTTTGTTTTCAATGAAAAATCTTTAAATATACGGTAGATCTTCTACAGTTACTCACTTTCTCCCTCACATCCGTCTATCACTCAGCGAAAATGACGTCAAGCTAATCAGATTTCGTTTCGCAGCGGCGTAAAAAAATTTGAAATTTCGACTATTTTAATCTTAAATATCTCAATTAATATTGAATCAATTTTAAAACTACTTTCACTCCGCTAGCTTGTTCGAGTTTAAGTAACGTATAAAGATCCGTAAACTTAAATTTAAAATTTTGTAAAATACCCAACGAGATTTCATTTACTCAATTATTGTATTTTGTTCTCATGGAGCTGCTGCTCCAGAACATTAAATTTTGTTCAATTTTAAGTTCAATTCTGCCGTGGCTGACCGACGTTTCCTCTAACTGTGGGCAGTTCATCTCTTGCGATAACTACTAATCAGTCGCTCATCATTCTGTTTATATGTTTAATTTTTGTTTTCGTTCAAGTACTCAGTCATTTACATTTTTTTTCCTATCATTTCCTGAAATTTTTACTTCTTTCTCTGTCTAACAGTGAAAAATTAAAGATTAAATAATTTATTTCTTCTTACACACATCGAAAACTAAGTAGATAGTACATGTGCAATTTCCAAGATTTCTTGCCTACATGAGCTTGCCTTAGCCTTATTCATAACTGAACACAATGACCTAAATGAGTTATTTATAGCTCTTGTCCACACAAAGAATTCTATTGAACCAAATCAAACTATTACATGCTGTCTCAAATATGTAAAATATGAATGAAAATGAAAAAAAGATACTACGCGGTACTTCCCTTGAACATGAAGGATAAACCACGACGGTATGATCAGTGTGGCAATTAGATTAAGTGTGTCTTCGGTATACTTTCATATTGCCAGTAGGCACGTGAGCCTTCGTAGCCTGAATCGCACTGAACACTTAATTTCGAGATAAATTAGACAACTGGAATGAGATTTTTCTTTAGTCATAATAGATACCATATTCGAATTTTATATAAAATGTTTATAAAATAGAAATGTTAGGCCTGCTATTCTCCAAAGTATTTTCGCCTCAGTTGCTTATAAGCATCTGGAATATGGGTGCGGAGGAGAATGGAGAAGGTGCGGAGGACGGAGAGGAAGACAAACAAGGAAGTGCTTGGCATGTTGGGAGAGGAGAAAAGACTTCTTGGAGACTTCGAGAAGATTAGGTGGAGGTAGAA
Source organism: Pyrrhosoma nymphula (assembly GCA_963573305.1). Taxonomy (NCBI): domain Eukaryota; kingdom Metazoa; phylum Arthropoda; class Insecta; order Odonata; family Coenagrionidae; genus Pyrrhosoma; species Pyrrhosoma nymphula. Next base: position 59,318,880 of record OY754339.1, on the reverse strand, counting down.
TAGGTGGTTGGAGGGGTAAATGAGGTGCGAAGGATATCGGAAGGCCGTGACGGAGGGGAGGATGTTGGGTTAGCGGTGAAGAAATAGAATAGGTTTTAGTGAACGGGATGAAGAAAGGTAGGACGTGCGCTGAGATGAAGGCAGAAATATTCTCGATAGATAGAGCCCTGTAAAACTCCAGAATATTTTTAATCACTCCCATTTAAACCTACCTAAACCAGTAGATTACCTTAATAAATAAATAGTATCGAATGGTCTGCTGGTCTAGGATGTATTCCGCCTCCTATCAGCTTCGTGCAGATGATGTAAAAAATTCAATTGGAACACGCTCTGCGCTAAGAAGATAGAGAATTTTCAGCGCCGACTCGAGATGTGAGAGCACCCCACGGCTCGTTTCTTTCCTCCTGGAGCACTCCATCCATCCTTGACTCCACCCACGGTCCTCCATGGAAGGAGAGAGGTCTCGGCGCATATTTAAACTGCATGAGAGAAGGTCGCCTTTCCTGGAAGGGGAGTCGCCGCGCCCATTCAAGTCGAGTCCGCCCGCGTCTTCCCACACAGCCCCTCCCCCATCCACCCTACACCTCCGCATGGGAAGGGGGGGAGGCGTGGGAAGACTGCGACACGCCGTACGTCACTCGGAAAAACGAGAGATCTTCCAAGAAACACGCTCGAAATTGGTTCCCACTAGATCAGGGGGGGTGGGGTTGAAATTCAGTCCCGTGGGGGAGGGGAGGGATAAGGGACCCTTGAGTGTGTCCCGGGAAGGTAGGAGGCGGGGGGGAACGAAACCCTCATCCGTTTGAAGTCCTTGCGACGACTTCGGGCGACTCTCCCCCGCGCTCTTAACGACACGCTGACTGTGCGCGTCCCAAACCTATCTGTTCTCTCGAACAGGACAGAATGCCGGAACGGCAGCATGATTGCGCGGATGCCGACCATCACCGCCTTCAAACTCAAGCAACAATTGCATTTTTGCGAGTAATTTAACACTTTCAAGGTGACGCAGAGTGGGGCCAAACCCCACTTTAGACGGACAAAAGTCCAAAAAATTTACAATCAACTCCAAAATAGGCATGTGTACGATTTTGAGAAAGCTTAAATGAAAGCTGATATCAAATTTGCAATTTTATTGTATTTTATGATTTGTTTTGCAAATTTTATTATTTTTACAATTTTTGGCAGTAAAATTATTTTTCAGTAGAATAATCTGAACGAATCAAATTAAAAATGTTCACGTAAATTGAGATGGTCGCCGAAAATGAATCTGCTATAAAATTTACAAAATTATTTTTGTAATCACCTTAGCAAAATATTTTCATGTTTCATAGAAAAAATGATACGATTTGCACAGAAGTTTCACAGAGCTGAGATTTTTGAAATCTCAGCCCTGGTGTAACAAACATCACCACTTGTACCTAAGAGTGGACATAATACATATAGCATCCAAATTTGACTTATTACAAACTTCAAAAAACAAAAGTAATAACTTCATAAACAGATTTTATTTACGGTACTTGCATTTGCTTTCCATTATTGAAATAGTTCATATTTAAGTTTACCCGTTGTCATGCGGCCATAGCGGCCGGATGAATTTCCTATCCGCCTCTCGTGCATAATAACTTTTATATCGTAACAGTCCTTTTGCAACTCAATGGCAGTTGATATCTTTTACAATCTCTAGCTCATACTAATACATTCAAAATTACGATACGATTTCGTCCGATTCTATAAATTTTCTTTAAATAATTAAAACTTTTCATTTTGAAAAATCAATAAATTTTCTTTCGTAATAATTAATTACTCCACGCATATTTTCTTAAAAAAAATAAATTTTAAAACCATATTCACACTCTACTTGCTTATTTCAATCGATTGAAAGTTTAAAAAATAAAATAGAGTACACCAGTATGCTGTACATACTAATAGTTTCAAATCGACCGTCCAATTCGGCGTCTGCGTCCGTGGGACCAGTGCTCCGCTATTCTCTCATTTTGACACTCATTTCTACGCGCAGGTGCATACTTACCAACCTGAGAAATACACCGTTACGTAGTTCAAACATCAGGTTACCCAACCTACTATTTCAGAAACCCTAATTCAAACTTTCATTTTTGAACTTTTGTCCGCCTAAAGTGGGGTTTTGCCCCACTGTGCGACGTCCGAGTGTTGCTTGGACTGCATGATTGCCTGCGCTTAAAATCTCAAGTCCGAGCGACGCTTTGCTAGCGCCCCAAGGTTCAAGACCTTCAAACCTAAGTATATTGGACGGGTGGAACGACTACGTCACGTGAACGAACTGTTAGGAGAGAATTGTCAACGAAGAGCAATCCGCTAGTGCTCGATTAAAAAAGAGGGAACTCATTTGAACACTTAACACTAGAAGTACCGGACCCTCTGGTACTTCTAGTGTTAAATTACGACAATTCAGTAACATATCGAAGATAATGTGAAATACCGAGAGAGCAGAGCAAAAGTGTTGGAGATCGGTCGAGCCATCATTTGCTCCGTCATATAGTTCACCCGTCCTTTACGAGTTTATTCTTCTCGCGCTTGGGCAAACTGCAAAGGATTTCGTCCTTTGACATCATTTTTCAACTATGTTTCATTTTTGGATTTCTGCTGTGACCTCTAGCCTAACAGAAGAGATTTTTGATATTGTCGAGTGTGTCACTTTGTAATTAACCCGTAAAACCACCAGGGATTCTCAGCCCAAACGATTATGGAACCCACGGGCCTCCTACCGATGGATTTGTCCACCGATTCATTCTCATAAAGCACAACAGGATTTATTATGGTGCTTTATCGGCAATACTTGGTTTAGATCATTCGGGTGGATCATTGCATCTCTCCTATGTTCATTTCTGGGGACGCACTACTTACTCACTCGACCTCTCTCTCTCACCATTTCAGCATACTTCGCACCTCTCTCAATAAAATCCAAAATTCTCATCCTTCTTCTCCATTATCAGCATTCCTTACCCAGCATTCCACCCTTCAAAACGAACTTAAAGTATCCCATTTCACTCTATTATTGGCCCCATCCTTCCTACTCTGCAGCCTCTTGACTTCCTCAAACAGCATCCCTTCGCCCACCTAATCACGCCAATTATTTCTTTGCTCGTCTTCCTCATAGTCCTTTGCACATTCTCCTTTCTTCTCAAGTGCCCGCATTCTATTCATGTCCTCCATCCCTAGAGTCAAGAAATCACTATCATATACCTACTATGCTCCATTATCAGGATCCTCAATAACCTTTCTAAATATCTAAACCCAGGATTTCTGTCATTATGAGCTTACTTTATTGATGTTGGGCCTGGGAATGGACTCTCATTTAACAATTCCCTTCACATTATCCTACCCTTGCATAACTCTTTCGCTTCTAATACACTCATGCATTGCTTCATACACGCTCTCCTATCCTCAAGACTCCTAACATTCCTCCTCTTAAGAGTATCTTACACCACGTTCACCAAAGACTTCCTTGGCCTACCCTTTCCTCTTACACCCTTCACTCCTCTGGCATAATTCTATTTAATTATTCGACTCCCATCCACTCTCTAAAAAGGGCGAAACCAACGAAACACGCCCATTACATATATATCCTTCCACATTCCACATTCTTTCATGACCCACTCCTTCCTAATCCTATCCTTCCTTCATTTACCACAAACACTTCTCGGATTCCCCATACCCACCACCTTCAGTATCCTTTTATGTTTATCCTGGAATACCCAGGTCCAAGAATGTGCATACGTGCGGGAGGAGTTGAATGATTCCACATGATTCTTGCGGTGAAGAAAACTTCTACTGAGATTATAGTTAATGTTTTCGAATGAAGTCAACCGTATCTGGCAAATTGTGAAGAGAGACATCATATTTGATTAAGGCTTTGTAATGCGCCGAAACGCGTGCTGTAATTGAGAAATAAAGTGAACAGTACTGCATCAGTTAATTTGTATTCACCTTAATATTTTCGTTATTGGTTGTGATTATATTCATTATGCTATCTTAATGCATTTTTGTCCACCCTCCGTATGTGATCTTCCTTGTTTAGATTCCAGTATTTACTTTTAAAATAAGATACGACTTACCAATCATAAATATCATGAGGTAAATCGGTATTCAAACTCGCATTGCGAGCACACATGCGATTTTCCCTCCAAAAGGTTTCTATACGATCAATTCTAAGCCATAGCAAGGAGAAATAGGCACCCCGATTAGCTGAGGAATAAGGTGAGCAAATTTTACTTCGGTGAGGAAACTCCCGGAGCGGATATAAATACACGGCAAATCGCTCCGGCCTGCTCCGTGGTCCCGGCAGAAGCGGAGCACGGTGGACCAACAATGAAAATTCCAGGAGGCAACGAGAGAGGGAACCAAACTACTTCTAAGGCTAATAGAGAAGAGCGGCTAGTAGTCAAAATTACCCATCGGGACTTCACTACGAAGTTAAGGTCTCATTGCGAGACGAATCGAAACGGTGGAACAGCATTTTAAATAAAAACTACAGTAATTGTACTGTCCACTTAAATTTAATGTGAAATACACAACGTGTTTCAACGCTCCTTAGGGCGTCATCATCAGGTCTGCTGCAGGTACGGAAGGTAGTGCTGAGTCGTCCCATATCTCGGAGCGCATGGGTTGTCAGCAATTAGAAAGGTTTTCTGACTTACCCTCCAAACTAAATAGCCTTCCTCTCCCGTTTCGCTGGATTTTCAGAGTTCCGTAGCCAATGTCTCTAAATCGTCCAATGCGCAGCGCCGGGAACTTTTTCGAGGAGAATAAGTACCCTTTGCTTCGACCAATAGCCCACTTTTTGATCAGTTATCATTATATCAGGGCTGAAAAATCAGAGGAATGAAGAGTAATAACCTAGTTATATAGGATTTCGAAGTGTATAAATGGGCAAGATGAAATGTAGGAAGTATTATGCAGAGGGATGTGTCGAATAATGAGGGATTTTTCCTACGTGAAAAAGCAATATTTAAACGTGATAAACCTTGGAAAAGGTGACATAGTTTAAGATCAATGGTGTCTTTGTGCGTTCTTCTGCTGTAAAAAATTCTTCATTCGTCGTCAAATAAACAAACAAACGTCATTCTTTCATCTGCCGGTAGTTCACGCATTGCCCCGCATTTATTACTGAATGTAAGACTTGAGAATATGATAGACGAGCCACAGTCACGAATATTTATCAAAACATGACTCAAATGAAAATATTGGTAAATGGTTGATTGGTTATAAGGTGAGGCGACAGACAACTGAAGTCATTTGCGCCATTAAATAGGGTTGGATATGTTGGTACAGAGTAGGAGGAAGGGCGGAGAGACACCCGGCGTCGGAATTAACTTAATCTTAACGAAAGGCATCAAGGGGATCCGCAGATTTAAGTCCCCTTCAACGAAGGGAATCATGCACGTAGAGTGCAAGTATAAATCGAGGTCCCCCTGAAATATCTCCGCAACTGCCGGGATTCAAAGCCGTGCCCTCACGATGGAAAACCAAATCTCTATACATCACATCAATCCGATCCAAAATATTATTGTTTTATTTAACCAATAATAAAGATATTATTGAATAATGGGATATTTCTCTAAGTGTTGATATTAATAATCAGCTCCATTTTATATTTCCAGGTGAAAGCAGTATGTGGCGACGATCGGAAGTCTTCCATGCCACCGTCCTCGGGCTGTGTTGGATCATTCTCGCTGCCGCCGCCGCTGCAGCTCAGGAATCCGAGGACACGGAAGTGGACCCACTAAACTGTAATTCATTTTTCAAAATCTCATCACTCAATCAACTAGATTTACTGTGCGCGTACTGCCAATGGCACTTGAGTAAGCACCCACATTCATGGGAACTCATTGATCCATTCGAGTATTCTAACAGCTGATTGGTAAGTTCTTGGACATTTTCCATTCTGCATCCCAATTTCTGAAATACTGTCTCGCTTTCCCTCCTATGGATGTCCGGTCATTAGATCCCTATTAAATCCCTCATATCTTCTAACTCCTCTTATTTAACCCATAATTCCTATCCTCTTCCTTCCTCTTCCACGCTTCCCCAGTGTTCTCCTCTCTATCAACCTCTTCAACATGCCCAACCCTCTCATAAACTCCTCCATCCATCTCTTCCGCCTTCTCCGGACCTCCGCCACCAGCCTCCTCTGCTCCCCAACCATATCCAACATCTCCTCATTCGTCTTCCTCGCCACCCAGCTCACCCTCTCCATCCATCTCCAAACCCAATCTCAAACCCCTCGAGCCTACGCACATCCTCCCTTCGCCGTGACCAAGTTTCCGACCCATACAGCGTCACGCTCCATATTAGAGTTTTCACCAGCCTTTTCTTTACGTCTCTTCTCAGACCCCCCCTCATCAATTCTATTCTCTTCGAAAATGATTCTTTAGCAAGGGCAATTCGGCATCTGATGTGCCTACCACTACACCCATTCTCCTCCAAAATACTACCCCAATACGTAAACTGCTCGACCTGCTCTATCTTGTGCCCTCCCACCCTTATATTCAGCCCCGTCTTCTTACTTCTAGAAAATCTCATAACTTTCGTTTTCTTGTGTTTTATCTTCATCCCATACTTTTCGCACTGCATCTCTAACGCATTCATGTGACTGTAACCCCTTGGGAACGAGCAAAGACTAAAATAGATTTTATCTGAGTAGATTTTTACCACATTTACCGATTTACAGCTACGAGAAAACAAAAAACGTCATCTTAAAACGGTTTAGTTGGCTGATAAGACTTCCAGAGAAGACATGATTTTCATCTTTGTGAATTTCGATTTTCTGACGCGGCAAGGTTATTGTCGGAAGACAATCAAGCCCTTCCTAAATTTGTGTGTAGTTAATGATGTAATGAGTCTTGGATGGAAGAGATGTTAAACTTTCTCACGTCCTCAAGGATTTGAACCTGACTTGATATCAGGCTGATCACGACTTGACAGCCTTGAACCCGTCTTCCTTCTATATAATAATAATTCTTCTTATCATTTAATTATCTGGACGTTATTCCTCTGCTTCTTTAATAACAGGAATGGGCATTAAGATAACAAATAACTAGTAAGGACTATTTCATTTATTTGATACGACGAATATCCCTATATTCCATGTCCTCTAAAAGAAAAGCGAAGGTTTCTCGCATCATTTCGTGGATATGTTACACATAAATTGCTGCTTTGTACTTCCCCCACTCTTTTAACCCTTTAATCTTAAAGTGCAACTTGGGTTGCGTATCTGCTACTATGCGGTCAGTTTTGACCCCATATTTGAGGAATAAATTAAACTGAACTCAATAGTTTAAATAATTTTAGATTCTAACATATAACTAACAATGAGGTTAGAGTATATGTAGAAAAATAAATTTTTAAATTTTGCATTTTGACTGATATTTATTTAAAATATTAGCAATAGAAAGATAGGGAATTTAGCTAGCGATTGATATCAATGTTTTATGACATATTTTAAGAAGAATATGTGATAAAAATCAAGTTTTTAATTCGCTTAAAAGAGAGTACTTTCACGTGCTGAGAAAGAACTTTTATTAATTTTGGTACGCAATGCTGTTGCACTAAAAACTTTTAGGAAAACACTATTTTAAGGTCAAATGAAACCTCATCACGGCAAAATAAATGCAAATATCATCGGTGAAATGCTGGTCAGTATGTAGACCGGTAAGGGATAGTGAGGGTACAGAAAAGAAAAAAAAATATTTAAACGTAGGTATTGCCACTTTTCGGATAAAATTAAACTAAAATTTGCTGGGGTCAGAAGTTAGCCCACCATAGTAGCCGAGGGTATATACCACAGTCCCGAAGATAACTGTCATTATCAATGTACATACAATTCATTACGGTTGCTGTTTCCATATGCTCCAACTAAGAAACTCTTACGGGGTTGGAGGGGTGAGACGGCTTGTTTTCCAAGATCAGAGTAATTGAGGAGGAAAGGGGTAGAGAAGTAAAATGACTAAGTAGCGGGGATTAAGCCATCAAATTAGAATGACCCTCGATTTCTCTTGGGAAGGGCTATTGAGAAGAGGGAAACGATCTGACCTTTGCACTCACCATCCATCTTGAAAAACTAACCCCTCCATCGCTCAAACTCCTCTGAGGTGGGTTTAATAAGGGCAGCAACTGGTATACATTATATGTACTTGGATAAAAACCAGTAACAGTCGAAAATATGGATTCACCATAAGTGAGTGTGTAAAACAATGAGTGGTAATTTACAAAGAGATAGATACAGCTAATTATCCCAGGGTTCCTTTTTGGCTACTTTTATCCCGACAGCCGCGTTATTTCGTTAATTTTGCCGAATTAACTGCAAAAGTACCGCTTTTTTAAGGGTCCATCAGAACAAAATGGATCTACAGATTTAAGCCAGTTTTTAGCGCCAATTTGTATAACAAGGTTGAACATCTGATAATATTTTTCTAATTATGCTTGTCATTAATTATCCTCTATTAAAGTGAATCTCATTTTAGCGCATATGCATAGTAGTATTCATTTGAAGTGCAGCACATAGAATACATAGTTGTACTATTTGTTTTAACTTTGAACGTATCCCGTTTTTTAACGTAATGTTCCAGTTTTCTACAGTAAAAATGTATTATTGCCCCAGATTCCAATAAAAATAAGGGAATCTGAAGCTATCCTTAGCTATCTCAAATAAACGGATGTAATGAATCATTCTGAATAACACAAGCGTACAGCAGATTATTTCCGCGCGCAAAAGAGTGCTCGAGTCAATAAGTGGAAGAGGTCGACCATGCATGTGGATGTAACTAAATCATTCATTCATGGTGTTGAACTAATTAAATAGTAGAATTTAGGTTTTTATACTGAGCGTACTTTAATTTCACTCCAAATTATGGTCTATACCAAACCTTTCTGAAGAAACTACCAATCACCCTTGCTTTAAGACTCTCTAACGCAAAAATACTCAACCACCGACCCGGGAGCCCATTGTAGAATTTTACTCCGCCCGCAAATCAAAAGAAAAACATTTCGTAACTTTAGGGCTTCCGGTAATCTTTCTTTACGTGCCTGGCAGGCGATTTTGGAAATTACCACTAATTCCACAAAGGAAAAATCTTTCGCCTTGATCGGGACTCAATCCCGGATCCCTCAATATCGTTCCGAGTAACTAAGCCAGTTAAACTACTAAGGTGTCTTTCTCGATATCTTAACTGGCTAAATCACTAGGCACGATATCTATGGATTCGTGTTCGAGCCTCGTTCAAGGCGGATGATTTTTTCTACGTGTAATTCTCACACTTTTGCAAATCAACTGTTTTAATGCTCCACTGAAGTTGTTCAGATAATTTCTGGACACCCTGTACAATTAAATCTAGTACCATCATAGGTAGCCGTCGAATGAGTAATCTAGTTGTAATACCGCGAGGAAAAATAAGAATGCGAGAGATATGGCCCATAGTGCTAAGAGTTTGTCATCCCGTGCTCTAAAGGATATAGCATTCCCCTCCTCTCCTTATGTCGTCCAAGATTTCTCTGCACCTTCTTCTACCGCTACAAACTAAACTTTATCCCATCCATCAATCTCTCTTAAACACGCGCTCGACTCTCAATACGTCTTTCATCAACTTTCTCCTCCAGATCTCCGCTGACGATATATATTCCACCCCTACCATCACAAAGTCTTCCTCCTTCTCCTTCTCCACAACTCAGCTTCCAATCACTTCCGCATCCACGTCCCAAATGCCTCATCCAGTCTGCGCTCATCATCTCCTCTCTCCACAAACACCAAGTTTCCGAGCGGCACTCCAGATTGTAGAGTTTCATCTTATCTCTTCTTTAGCGTCTTTCATAAAACTTCCCCTCATCACGTCCCCTCTCATCGTAAATTCCCCCGTCGCTGAATGAATCCATAGCGTTATGTCCCTACTACTTGAACCATCCAGATGACACCCCCAAGCACGTGAACAGTTCGGGTATAAGGGAGAAATGTAGGTCAAATGTATGAATCGGGTCGACTCATGGTCGTTCGTTATCTCGATCGTCTCCTTCTCCGATGTTACATCGAATACATCGACCCAGGGGTCAACGTACGGTAAATCGACCTCAGGAGATAGGAAAATTTTCAGTGATGTGCAAAAACGGTGTCAAAGTGCCGTGAATGACCCTGAGGAATTACTACCAGCTCAATATTCGGAACTAACGACACTTAAGGAATGATTTCACATGTTTCTTGATTTATCTTCGCCCCTCAAGGAAACTCTCGACTCATCTAGTCTCTCCTAATCGTAAGACGTAAGCTTTTTTGTGCGATTCCCCAGAGTGATGAACAAATTACCAGACATGAGTTTCGGAATTTTCTTCAGCCTAATCATTCGCCGCCAAAACCTACTCTAGTGTATGTCCTCCCACCCTCAGTTCAGTTCAATCTCTCCACTTTCGAAATACCAAATAGTCTACACCAATTGATAAAACTTTTCCTTAATCTTTGGTCCAAAAACCTCTTTTGCTCGGAGGCATGTCATTGATCTTGTTCTTTTGAAACATCAAAGACTAAGATTGAACGCGGCAAATCCGCCACACTCACAAAGCAGCTTCATGGAGATACATACTTCATTCACTAGAGGACCAACGTGAGATTGCGTGATTACTTGCAATAAGATAAAGAGGGAACCGTCGCGCCACGTGGAACATTCTAAGGAGTTCACCGCAGGTCAAGTATATTTTAGATTCACGTAAAGTATGAGATTTGTATATTTTTTGCCATTAAAATTCGCAATCTTTATATATATAAAAGTCAATGTATGTATGTATGTATGTATGTATGTATGTATGTTCCACATCTCCTAAACAACAGGACCGATTTTGATGAAATTTGGAACACATGTTTGTTACTGGTAGACAACAAACACTGTAGGGTTCAATTAACCGAAACCCTATTTTTTCCAGGGTTAAGGGTGTGATCCTTACTAATATGTATAAAAATGTAATGGTCTCTGTCTGTCTGTTGCTCCATCACGCAAATACTACTGGACCGATTGAGCTGAAATTTGGCATGCAGATAGAAAACATATCTGGTTGTAACATATGCTATATCAAAAAGCCCTCAGGGCCCCCAAAGGCCCCCTGAAGGTCCCCCTGGTGGTCAATGGCAAGCTTTGCGTTCGGTGCAGTGGTTTCATCTTTTGCTTTTTAAAAGTACTTCCACTCAAGGTATAGGGCTGGGATTATTTTTATCGGGTGGCTGAATAAATAAAGTTTTTAATTCTTTCAATCGATTTTCTTCTACGCTCCGAATTTGCCTAAAATTCAGGTTTTTAGCTGAAATATCTAACATTTTTATCTGAAATCAACAATAGCATATTTCCTTGACAACCAGAGATTTGTTTTTCAAAAGATATTCACGCTTCTAGCATTTAAATATCACGTCTTCTTGCAGGTCCATGATAGCACGTAAAAATAAAATCTGTATCAGAAGGGCCCAGAGTCCTAAGAGCCCCATGATAGATTGCTTCAGGGGGTAATCGATAAATCCAATCCATATTTACAACAAGCATACTCTTCAATTTTATTCTCAAAGTAGCTTTCATAGGGGCACTGCATATATATGAGAGAACACTTACGTAGTAAACGTTACACATAAAGGAATTCATAGAATACACAATTAATTGTGCAAGAATATTTACGTACAGCGAATATCAATTGTAATAATGCTTCTGTTGCTACAACAAACACGGCGTTGTTTATTATCGTTTATACTCAGATGTATTAAACGTAGTGAAACCGTCTGCCTATCATTACGATTGCGAACTGTTTTTAGACCAATTCCGACACCATTAACGTCGCGAGTTATTTATATGTTTAAAAGTGTTAAAGTGCAGTTAACTTTGGTACATTCGCTCGATCATCGAGTTGCCTATTCTAGACTCTCACTTTACGCTGTGTTTCCTTTCCATGGACTTAAAAATATATTCATCAACATGCCTAATAGAAAAAAGAGTAACCTCTCGAAAAAATCTTCTAAAGCATAATGAATGTCTTATTTGCGAGAAAATGAGCCCTTGAAAGAAAAACGACAAAGGTAAGACTTGGATTGTCAAAGACATGCCCACCAGCGATCTCATGAGAATCTCCCCGTGGTGTTTCTTGGGTTACGCTAAGATCCGCACAAATTTCATCCTTACCCAACATATGGACGGGTAACCAGCTCTAAATCTGGTTCAATGACAGACCCATCTGTTTCGAACCTTCAATCTGTTTTCAGATGGCGGAAATTATAATGACGTCACTACATGCTTCTTACCCGATAGAAGAACGGAAATTCTGTGCAAATAACGACATCCGTGCATGAAAATCGACAAGTGCACTAATAACCACTCATACAGTTTTTCTTCAGGCTTTGCGGTTTGCAAACAAAATAAGTTTAACGTTTTTCACACCCGTTGAATTTCAACGGGTATCTTCCGCTCGTAACATATAAAAATGACCCATAATACCTTCGGAGTCTAATGAATATTCACGTCATGTAAATGTAAACGGATTCCCTTTTATTTAAATGGTAATTATTGAGGCTTTCACGATACGTGAGACACAATACAACAATGATCAGAATCCAGTAAAAGCAAAAGACATTATTTGCGCCATTTCTGACAAATTGGAACTTATTGGACGTAAATAATGTAGAAATTGACAGTTATAAGCAGTTCGAAGTTGTTCATTTGGGACTTAGGCCATCCGTCACCAAATTGCTATATATAGACGTCTAGTTGCCCAGGCATTAATATGATATTGAGAGGGGTCGATCCAGGCCAATACCAATATATTTCTACAAATATTTTCTATTGAGGTCAGAAAATCAATACTCTCCTTTCGTTCACACTAAAGCACGACATACAAGATACACAACATACTTCGATAAATAATTCACACCGAAAAATAAATAGTCTAGAAATCACAAAAGCGTCTTCATTTCCTTATCTTATTATAATTACGTAAGTTAGTAAAGGTGAGAGGATCGATAAAACGAAAATTCCTTGATAGATCGATGGTTAAAAAGTATGGGAACCCCTTTCTCAGGCAATACTTAAGCGATAATATATAAGAAATCAAATGAATTTGCAGAATGTCTCAATAAATGTAATAAGATCCCGCGACCTCTAGATTAACAAGTGAAGAATTCACCACCGAGGCCGACGGTAAATAAGATAGAGCAGGTAGAAATTTCCGCGAGAAAAAATCGGCCTGGACCGGCATTCGAACCAGCTTTGGCTTGCTGGGCCAATGCGCAGACCACTAAGCTGCCCAGGCTACTCGTATTTGCAGCAGTTATGAATATCTTCAAGATAGAGCAGGTAGAAGATTTCAGGTAGGTACCACATTCGTATATAAATGGAGAATTTCGGAGAAATGTGTGTTTTGTGATAAGATCACAATGTATATAATGGCTTGACCCAAATTGATTGATTGATTAGTTTTTATAAACAGCTGAGAAATCATACTAATTACACACCGTTAGTTTTTTAGGAAATCTAAGTGTTAGAAATTCCTAATTTCTTCAATATTATCCCTCTGGAGTGGACAGCCTTCATTTATCCCGTGTAAAACAGCTTCAATGTTTAGGCAAATTGCTTGAAAAGTAGTTTGACAAGGGGTTAATATTTAGATATCATTGGAAAGATGGAAGTTTTATCCTTAAAATTAAGTTAAATTCATTAAACTCGAGGTGAAGCCATATTTCTATCTAACTACCTATCCTGAATTAGGGGATTTTCGCACGGATTTTAAGCATTACGCCTGCTAGGTTGGCAGCCCACAGTACACCATTCCCCTGATAAAAATTGTCCAGTAACGGATAGAACTTCAATATATTTAAATAGGAAATTCTATTGTGACTGTTCTTTCGACCATCGCATTACTGCCAAAACACCTTTTTTCAATTGTTCGTTTTTGTTGGGAGCTAGAAAACATCCCAGCGCGTTCGTGGAAGCACGGTATTTGGCTTAAAATAATGAATAACGACAGCCCTCAAGGAGCATCCGCACTAAATTTATGGACTCAACGTGTCATGTGGCAAAGCAAGAAATAAACTAAACTAAATGAAAATTCCAGCATTCATGATACCTTGCGCAATATTCGGAATGGTTTTAGTGCTAGCGGTACACGGAAAAACGTTGCATTTGATGAGGCAAGCATGAAACTTTGTGCAGTTGTTCCTTGGACCAATCTAAGCGATTTTGCCCGAAGTACCATCCGCCCCACCCCATAGGGTTCGATTTGGGGGGCTGGGGGGTGAATTATGAACAATTATTTTTTAACATCAAATGACTGGCCTGGGCTTGTCCAAGGTATTGTTTTCGGACAACTCATGCCCAGCGGTAACTATGATGAAGCTCAAACGCCACTCCGACGACCGGAAGCAGCGAAAATGGCGCCATATTTAAAGATGGCGGTCATTTTGGCGAATGGACTATTTAACGCTTACTTTTAGTTTTGTGGTATCGTATCAGATGTTTTCGAGGTCGCTGAGCACGTTTATAATGTCAAAAATACGTTAAGTATATGCATTTTCTTGGGCCGTTTTGTCACATGTTACAGAGATCATTTGCTCCCCAAAACGGAGGATGAGTGAAATTTTGAAAGAAACAGTATGGCATAAGATGTCTAAAACAGAACTGAATGGCTAACTTTATACATTACGGATGTAGAAAGTTAGCCATTTACACAATAATATAACGAGCCATCATTTAAACATTAAGTTACAGCATCCAGATCTCCAAGTTCCCTGCGTTGTGACTGCTTGTTACGTGTTCAATACGTATACCTAAGGTGTTACGTGTTTATGAACAGTTTTTTTCACTTTCCACGATGAATTGTGTCCATTTTCTGATAGGTACTATTTTTTCCTCTCTTTCTGTTGAAGTAAAATGTGTAATAAACGAAAAATAGAGTTATATCCCTTTGCTGAACTTATCTCAGAGTCAGAGTAGCAGGGGTAGGCAATTTTGCTGAGGGTTTAAGCCACATATATATGGGAAAAAGAGTTGGATTTCTGGCTGTGACTCTAACAATAGGCTATACTGTTTCCCTTGCATGCTTTTTGCTACAGATAAGGACGCGAGCTTGACAAAAATAGGTGTGTTCGATTTAGGGCATTTATCTCAAAAACTTGAAAAGCACGAGGAATCTATTGGACACAAGAATGCCACTTTCGATATTTCAGTTTTTGGTAAAATGTAATTCGAGAACAGCTGAGTAGTGCATTCAGAAGGGAAATTGAGAGACACAATGATGCCGTAAGAAAAAATCGGCGCCTATATATTGCCAAAAATTATTGACTGTGTCAAATTTTGTGGAGAGTTTGAATTTTCTCTCCGGGGCCATGATGAAAGTACTCAATCAACAAATTCGGGAATATTCAGAGGCTTGATTAATTTTACATCTACACTAGACAACCTTGTTTGAGAACATCTTAGCAATGCAACTGTTTTTAAGGGTAACTCAAAAGATATTCAGAATGATTTGCTGAATGTGCTCCGTGAGAAAATATTGGCTGAGATAGCTGCTGCTGACTTTTTGTCAATTATGACAGATGAGACTACGTATATCTTTAAAATGTCAACTAGTCGCTGTACTTCGGTACGCATTACCCGAAGGATGACTAGTTGAAAGACATTGCAGCTTCATGAACCCTGTCGGACACGACACCCCTTTTTTGGCCAATGTCATTAAGGGTGTTCTTAAGATGTCGTTCATGAAAATAAAGAACAAATTGTTTCCCAAAGTTATAATGGTGGTAATGTCATGAGCGGCTGGAACTCAGTAGGGCAAACGACTATCGGACACGAGTATCTTTAAGCTTATTTTGTACATTGGTGTGCCCATCAATTGTATTTAATTATGGCCCAAGTAGCAAGTCAAAACAAGAAAGTGGGTGTGTTTTTTGCTAATATTCGAGAGATACCATTGTTTTTTGCTCATTCGCCTCGAAGGGTTGCCATCCTTGATCAGGTAGTAGGGCAAAGAGTTTCACATGGCATTCCAACTAGGTGAAATTTTCATTCCAGGACTATTGCGGCAGTGTATGAACACAAGGACTCCATAATTCAATGTCTGGACCAAATCGAGGAGACGATCAGACAAAGCACAACTATCAACCAAACACAAGGGCTACTCTTGAAAACAGAATTTCTGGTTATTATTCTTATACAGAATAAAGCAACATGTTGATATTTTATAAAATCAATTTCAGAAGCGAACAGCTGATCCGTTTTCAATTAAAAGGGCTACATTGCCCTTCGACAATGAAGTATTAATAATAAGAGATGATGTGGACACCATCGCTATTGAAGAAGATGGGCCCTCCGAGGGGAGAAAGAAGAGGAGATACAATAAAGTACATGTGTCAAGGAATGTAGCTGCCAACGTAGTGTGTGACATTATAAATCACACTAACGAAAGATTTTATTTTCAAATCATTTGCAAGGTTAGAATTTATTCGAGAATAAACAATTTCCCTAATTAAAAATATCATTTCCCGAAAATAATCTCATAGATGTTACATATTCCTATCCTTGTTTACACAAAAACAAATTAAAAATGGAGCTACATATTATGAATTCCACGGACGATTGCAAGGAAATGACAAGTGTGACTGACCTTTTAGGTTTCTTCATTGAAAACAATTCAAATGAATCTTTTGGTAAAGTAATAAAACTATTGAAGTTAGTTGCCCCATTTCTAATGACAATCTTTGAAGCAGAAAGGTGTTTTTCTGCTTTGAAAAGAAGAAAGGCATTCCTAATAAGTACTATGGATGAAGAAAGATTGTCTGCACTTGCAATGTAGTCCATCGAAAAGGAAACGATCAATCAGATGAAAGAATTCAATGGAAAAGTGATTGACAAATTTGCGGCAAAAAGGAGGGAAGGATGGATTTTTTGTACAGATATTCGGCGACAGTATTGCCAAAAATATCATCCCTGAACAAAATCATTTAAAGTAATTGACTTATTTTGATATAACTATATGTCATTTTGAAACAAATAAAGGCAACGGAATTACAGCGTACTTCGGCCTCTAATAATGCATACGGAGAAATAAGAAGCAAGCATTCAGATAGAAACTCAATTGACGTTAATCTAGGGATCTTGTACAATAGGTATAGGCATGTAGGTACTCATTCAATCCGATATATTTATTTCCATATTTCTACTGCTTTTGACTGCGGTTGTTGTGAATGATCCTGCAACCATGTAAGCAAACTTATCCCAGTAAATCCCACCATTTTCAGCCATATCAGCGGCAAATTGAGAAAAAAGTATGCGATTTTTGAAGTGAACCCCCAGTTATATTTTAGTCACGCGCCGCTACTACTAAAAATTTAAACATTTTGAATGAATGTGATTTCCCGTTTCACTCCCCCATTATTTCCCATAGCCTCGAAATTAACGTCAGCAATTTAATGAAATGATGAATAACTTAACACATATTTAATTTACTTCACGACCCGGGTTTCGTCGCTTCGCGGCATCCTCAGGTTGTCACGTCAGTAATTTGTTTTCTTCCTTAATATCCCCCCCCCGGTCTTGTAATACGTAGGATTTCTTTGACGTAACTGAAATCCTCACTCTATCACCCTTTCCTTCCCCTTCAATTCATCACCTTGGTATAACTTATTGAACCCCCCACTCCTCCACCATTTTCATTATCCTATGTATTGACTATCACTTGTAACTATATAATGACTGCAGAGCAGCAGAAACCCGGGTCGGAAATTTACATTTAAGTGTGGACTACACGAAGTCTTTTATTTTTGCTAAATATGCAGTACGACAGAGTGCTTGAGACAATCAAGTTAAGAAGTACTAAGGGCCCAGGGAACTTGCTTTGCCCATGGTCTGGAAGCCTCTACGGCATTCTAGATCAGTGAAATCATTGTTTAGATGAACAGGGTCACGCGTGATGCCTAGGAATACAGCCCAACGAAAGTAATAGGAGCGCGGACTGACGGGGAAGGACAAGGGCCGCGCTCATGGCAGGAGAGAGGGGGGAGGTGTTAAATTAAGCACGTCTACCTTGAAAGGAGAGTAGCCTCAAGTAAAATACACAAAAGCCACCGAGAGAAATCGAAAATCACCAACTATTTATCTTGTGATTTCGTTTTAAAAAAGTGCACTAAATACTCCATAAGGAGACGTATTTCTTAGTAACGTGCCACTCAATAACAGAAACAAATGCAGATAACGTACTTTCGACATTATAAACGTGCTCAGTGATCCCAAAAGCATCACAAACGACACCCCACAACTAAAAGTAAGCGTTAAATTGTCCATTCGCCAAAATTCGCCGCCATCTTTAAAGATGGCGCCATTTTCGCTACTTCCTGTCGTCGGAGTGAAATTTGATCTTCACCATAATTTCCGCGGGGATTGTGTTGTCCGGAAACGACACTTTGGATAAGCCCAGGCCAGAAATCTGATGTAAAAAAATAATTGTTCATAATTCACCCCCCTTCCCCCCCCCCCCCCCCCAACTCGAACCCTATGGGGTGGGGAGCATGGTACTAATACTGTGTTAGTACCATGGTGGGGAGGACGGTACTTCGGGCAAAATCGCTTATATTGGTCCAAGGAACAACTGTACAAAGTTTCATGCTTGCCTCATTTTATCCAAGGTTTTACCCTTTTTCGAAGTGTACCGCTAGCACTATTCAAGAGAAAAAAACTTCTATTTTTATCAAACACAGTTACATCATTCTCGCCATTATCCATTTTGTGTTCCTTGTCTGATTGTGAGTATCGCACTTCATATTTCCGGTTCCTACCCCACAACGCCATCGCCAACCAACGTAAGGTCGGTAGCTACGGCAGCAGGAACTACGTGTTACAGCTGTACAGACGTGCGTTTCTACGGAGTTTTGCGCCTATTACAGGCGTAGGTATGTCGATACGTACGGCTGTTGTGTAAACGGGGCATTATTCCATCATCGGGCCGGCCTTTGCTAATCCCTCGTCATTCTTTCGTTCACAGCTGACTTCTATTCCTTCTACGCACCTTCGTCCAACCGAGAAGAGGATCTGGAGCGTCTTTACGACTTCCTCTCCGGCGTGCTGAGGAGCGAGGAGGTTGGAGCCGAGGACGGCGGTGGCCGAGGGGGTCTCGTTTACGAAGAAGGCGGCGACGAGAAGTGGGAAGGCGACCCGGGGAGCTCGCCGGAGGGCGGGTCGGTCGCGGCTCCGGAAGTGGCGGGGGGCGGTGGGCAGTGGGTGGGGAAGCGGGCGGCCCGCTACTCGGGCCGCTACACATGGAAGAGACGCTCCGGCAACACGATCGCCGGTGCCAGGACCACCAGCGACTCCCGCGGGCGATACCTGTGCAATCCGACGCGGGAGGACATATTCCAGCTGTTGGTGGCGCTGCACGAGGCGAGGGAGGGCAACTCGAGGCGCATCGTCAATTTCTGCAACCGGAAGAGGCCCGCGAGTGCCATCTACACCAACATCCGCTTCCTGGGTAAGCGCAGAAAGTGAAGGAGGAGGCGACTCTACTGAAATGGGGCTGTAACGATTTGACTGTGGTGGACGATAAAATGCTGCACGAATTCGTATTGGCAAGTTGATTTCCCAAAAAAATACAAACCTGCGATTGATTTAAATATTATGGTTAAATGCTGCAACTATGGGTACCTACTGGAAAGTTGATTTCGCAATTTAATACAACTCGATTAAAACATAATTTTTGCCACGTTTAAATATTTGTTTCCTTGTCGATCCTCCTTGATTTTAGTTTCCATAGAGGTAATGAGGATTATTGGCCATTATTTGGTAAAGAAAAACCACAAACCCCATAAGTTTTTTTATGATTTTTCATAACTCGTCATCAAGAGAAAAACCTACACGATTGGACAGCTTAAAACTCCTAAGTTGCACTCATAAATTCAGTACAACAAAATGGGCATTTACAAAAAAATAATTCTTCACCCTGTTATCTCATGCACATTTTTGAAATTAAACAAACAGTTTGATGTAGCAAATTTTGAAATAAACAAAAAATTAAGGAAATTTAGAGTGATGAAATGCTCACATCATTTAGCGACAGAGGATTTGTATGCATGCCCATAAATGGAATATAATGATATAACTGTGAATAAAAATGTTTCTCTTTCAGTCTCCATTTATTACTAAATGTATTATAAATTCTTTTGATAGCATTGCCTACATTAGTATTTCAATGCTATCTGAGGATGGTCTATGTGTTAAAGAGTAGAGAAAGTGCAGCAATATCTGATAAAATTATGTGAATTTGCATCATCAATCATTCACATTTCAGGTATTTACAAGGAATATAGCTAGGTATGTTCTTTGCTTGATCATCTACACATTAAGATGGAATGATAAATCAACTGAAACATACATTTTAATTATTGTGTTTAATCAGTGTTATTGTGTACAATGTCTGTTCGAGGAGATCTCAAAAATGGCTGAAATGGAATGAAGTTACTGTAATATTGCAATAGATTTTATAAATGTTTGATATGTTAGACAAAATGTTTTTAATTTTTGTTTGACTTCTTCTCATGTGAATACTTTACCCTGTTTAATATACTTCCTGTTATCCAACAAATTTTCACTAAATTATAAATAAATATTAAGTGTGAAATCGAGGTATGACATTGATTTTTAAGTATGTGTATCACCATTATTTATAATTAAACAGTGAAAATAATTTGCCACTATATTACCTTCATTATACTTGTCATGACAACTTTACTCCACACAGAGAAAATCAAAAGTGAATACATCATGCTTGCCACATATATTTTAGCATAATAAAAGCCAATAGCATAAGAGTCCCAATAATCTCTGGAGTCAATTACAAACACCTGTTTGAGGGTAAAACAGCAGCGTAGCCAGGGGGCAGGCGGAGGGGGGGGGGGGGGGATGAATGTCCCTCCCGCCCCATGTTCTGGTGCCCCTAAGTATGTGAATGTTTCCACTCTTAAGTCCCAAATACGTGTAAAAAAAATGAGTATAATACGTTTTCAATTGTCATATTTTGTACTAACCCATCCGCCTATTGCATCACCAAAATTTGTAAAGTTTAGTAAACTGGTTAATTTATGAGTCGGCGCCCCCTAAAAATTTCCTGCCCCCCCTAGACCCAAAAATTGGGTATGCCACTGGGGTAAATGGATCTCATTTTACTTATAATAAGAACATACACTGACAAATCAAAGCAAACTCTTGAGACTTTTCAGAAACAAAATCCTTGTTCTGGAATGAAATTTTCATCCATGTAAGTGACAGCAACAAGAGTTACTTACACTTAGTATTTACTAAGTTGTGTGTCTTTTTTCAACATTGTTTTTTTGACAAATAATATCAAAGAAGAGCATCCCAAGAACATAATAATAAAATTAATAAAACTTAACTGAAAATCAAGAAAACGGGATAAAGTAAATATATTATATGGAAGATAAAAATAAACAGATAAGTAATAATCTTACTTTCATAGTTAATCACTCCAGGAGACGATGATGCAGAAGAAGATGAAGTAAAAATGGTTCCAACATTGAGGGATGAAGTTCATTTAAAGCATGCAGGTAACTTTTCATTGTAGCCCTTTCAGTGGTACTGCACTGAAAACAAGTGTCCAAAACCCATTAGCATTTGAATTTTTGGCAACCTGCCATAAAAAATCAATTCATCACGAAATTGTTATATTCACGGCATTAGACTTATTTTTTGTGATATGCAGGTCTCAAGAGACGCAAAATGATGGTCAAAGCTTAAGTACTTTTAATAGCATATTGGTTTTTCCTCACACATCATTTATGTATATTTTTAAAAGCATTCATTTACCAAACATGATTATCTAAACCAAACAATGAACTGTTTTACACTCCCCCTTTACCTTAAGAAAACTAAGTCAAGGCAGTATTTTTGCTAGAAAAATTACTAGGTTCTTTTTGTGTGAAAAACACAACTAATGGAATAATTTTGGTACAAATTACCACTATCAAGCACTGATGAAGGATCCTAAGGATCATGGTAATTTTTTTTGTAAAGGTAAGGTAATTTTTTATTTTGAAAAAGTGAAACTGTCACCCTCACTTCATCTGCAATAGATCAAATGCAGTTGATGGGAAAATCTTGGGGCATATGTATCACTTTTGTGTTATAATTAAAAACCTTATACCACAATTTGGCAGCATCTCATTAAAGGCTTCCACTATGCTAAGATAATGTTTGCAATATTTACTTGTCAATTCTGGGCCTAACTTTGGAGTACCTACCTAATTTTTATCACATATTATAAATATGCACAAATAAGCATGGCTCATAATCTCTGTCATCATACTCATCAGGGAATATGGTGGGCATTATGCTGCCACAATCCTGAATGCTAATTTTTGCCTCTTGCAACTCAATTTTGGACTTATACAACACCTATTCCCAAAGCAAGACTCAAACCTACAACATTATTTCCACTCAGGGTGTACATGCGTCTCCACAGGATTACATGAGCAGCAGCAAATAAATTATAGTATGTCGTTTAACACATGCATTTCATCACACCTAGGTGTTCACAATTCTTTTTTTCATGTTTTCACTGCCAATGAACTCTAGGTAGAGTGCATAAAGACTTTCTTTGTAGGATGACAAAAACTGGAGCAAGTAGAACAATTTAATTAGTTGGGTAGTACACTAGAAGAAAATGGGTATAGTAACTAAGACATAGGAGGAGAATAGACCTAGCGAAAGGAGCGTTCAATAATAGAAGGGAGCTGATGGCAGGGACATTAAGTAAGGATCTAATAAATAGGCTGGTAAGATTAGATTGTTGTTGGGGGGGCCTTCGTCAGGAGCCCGGGCACTTAGACCTTTCTTGGTCCATTGTACCAACCCCATGCCCCTCTGCCACTTGCAGACAGGGGACAAGAGCACCTCGGTAGAGGTATGGAGGATTGGCCTCCCCCTGCCTCACCCCAGTACCAGGTATAGAGGATATCCTCCCTCCAACCGGCCCGGTCTGGGTCTCCCTCCGGCCTCCCGGTATAGGTATGGAGGGAGTATCATCTCTCCATCCATGCCTGGTCGAGGTATGGAGGAGGGTCACCCATCCAACCACCGTCCGGGCACAACGTTGCTTAACTTCGGTGTTCTGATGGGAACCGGTAAGAGGCTGGTAAAGATCTTGATGAGGAGTTTGGCATTGTAAGGGGCAGAAATGTGGTCTCTAAGAAAGGAAGACGAAAATAGGCTGAGCGCATTCGAGATGTGGGTGTGGAGGAGGATGGAGAAGGTGCGGTGAACGGAAAGGAAGACAAATGAGGAAGTGGCTGACGTAGTTGTTGAGGAGAGGAAACTTCTGGATGAGATTAGGGGAAGGCAGGGTCGGTGGCTGGAAATGGTAATGAGGGGATGGTCTGATGAAGGTCGAGATAGAGGGAAGGATGTTGGGCAAGCAGGGAAGGGGAAGAAAGAGAATAGGTTTTATGGACAGGATGAAGAAAGGGAGGACGTACGCTCAGATGAAGAAAAAAATACTAGAGGCAGGTAGGGAACTGCACATCTAAGAGTCTGTTGGACTTCTCTGACTTTTATCATCACCTACATTTAACCAGTAGATTACTCATATGATGATGATAATGCATAAAGACTGCCGAAGCAATTTAATGAAGTTTTCAAATCTCTAAAAATCCATATACATATTTAT
Organism: Pyrrhosoma nymphula; assembly: GCA_963573305.1. Lineage (NCBI taxonomy): Eukaryota > Metazoa > Arthropoda > Insecta > Odonata > Coenagrionidae > Pyrrhosoma > Pyrrhosoma nymphula. Next base: position 59,295,171 of record OY754339.1, on the reverse strand, counting down.
TTATCATACTGAGGTTAGATCTGCAAGCCCTCCACATTTTCTAGATAGGTCCTCGTTCAACATGCGCTGTAAAATTTACAAATTTTCATAGGCATGTCCAGAATTTTTCCAGAAATCTGTAACCTTGTTATCATTCCTGGAATTGGATGATTACATTTATGGAATTAGTGGTGTGATAGGTTTGGCAAGTGTGATGGGAATGCATTATCTTTGCATCCCCAAGGCTGTAGTTTCCAGCACCACCTCATGAATGCCTGTTGCATTTTTCTTCTGAATTAGGTCAATCGCTGGATGAGACTGTGGTATTCATGGCACCATAAAAACTATTTGTAAATCTGTACACCAAGCAGTAATAAACATAGCAGTGAAAAGATGATCCATGGTGTATTTGTGATTGATGTCCTCAAAATTCTGCATTTTTTTAGATAAATATACACATTTCCAACAGATAAGACCACATACAGCCCTCACTCAAGTTAATTCTTTAAATTTTAGTTATACGTTTAGGAAATAAATACCGAAAAAAAATTCTTGAAGATTATATACATATCTATTTTTATCACAAGGCTGAGCAGTCAAAAATTTTCTACCTTAGAGCACATTCTAGAACTATAACATCAAAAACCAATTATTCATGTTTTAATGATAAAGAAAAAAAACTTTGTACTTTTCTACAATATTTTATTACTACGATGTGTTTCACCAATTTACGGCATCATCAGGTACAGAATGTTTGTTTTTGTTTATTGTTGTTTGATTTATGGGGAGAACGAGAAAAAATACAAATATTCAGGCAGGTTGGAGAAATGCAGGGGCTTGTAGATCAAGGGCTGGTTAGGCAAGAAAGGTTATTATTTAGCAAGGTAATATTATTGGAAAGGAGCGGGGAGGGTGCTGAAATAATAGTTCATTGCAAAGTTATTGGAGTGTCTGATAATTTCCATTTGCTCCATATTTAGGCCTTTGGGAAAAATGCGTAAAATTTTGGGGGTGAAATCGCTCACATGATTGCTTTTATGTATGAGTTTGGCAAATGGTGAGGTGAATCCTTATTTTTGTAACTTCTGGCATGTTCTTTGATGCGTATGATAAAATTTCTTCCAGTTTGACAGATGTATGACTTATCGCAGCTATTGCATTTAATATTGTAAATACCAGACTTAAGGAGTCTATCCTGCCTGTCTTTGCCATTGACTAGAAGTTTAGAAAGGGTTAGGGGAGTGTACCCAGTTCTTGCTACACCACCAAAAATATAAGGTACATAAGATTTCCTTTAAAGTCCAGCATTTTTACTACTTCAAGAACTTGAGAATTTCACATCCCATTAGGTAATTTTCCATCGTTAACAATACCTGGATGTTTTGAGAGGACAATTTCTTTCATTGAAAATTTATTACAGCTTGTAAAGTATGCCAAATTGATTACTTTAATTTTATTCCCTGAAATCTATTTTATGAAAATTGTCATACAATAAAGTCTTTCAAAGCTTAGAATTTCATTTGAAAATGATCTTAGTTTTTTCAGGTGATAAAATAGATTAACAATTTCAGTGATAATCCACAAGTACTGATTAAAAATTTACTAAACATTTTACAACTAGACTCTGGGTAGAATCTCAGCAAATGTACATTTGCAAGCATTAAAGAGTTTCAAATGGAAATATAATAAATTATCACAAAAAACATTAGTAAAAACAGCATGCTAACTACACTGAGCTCATTCAGAAATATAACAACTTTATACGTATATTACAGATTTCGATAAAGAGATTCAAAATATGCAGTGTGTTCACCTGGAAATTGGAATGAATGGCTCGTTGCAGAATGGTGGTGGAATAAATGGTGGCCTAGGTGACGGAGGCACTCTTGCAGGGCAAACTTGAAGCAAGTTCTTCGTGCGCAACCAAATCAGCCACCACTTGACTTGTGGCCAGTCATTTACCTGACAGCTTCTACTTTGTGAATGGAAGAAACGTGATGAAGCATTCTGAACACTTGAGGAGGAAAGTGCTTTCAATTTTCCCGCCAGGCTAGTATCAGCATTACCGACTCGGTTGAAATCATTTCTCCTCCAACTTGGATAGAATGGAATCTCTTCCTGTATAACCTCCAGCAAAAATCCCAAAGGTGGCCTTATGTTGGGGCGATTATAGAGGAAGGAATCAAATGCTCTTCCTGATTTGCTGACCGGATCAGAAGTAGAATTTCCTTCTCTGTTGGTTAGATTTTTCTCCGTCAGTCTTTGAGTATCCCCACCAACTGCAGAGTCAGTAACAGAAGATGGCGATGGAAATAATATCAGTTGAGAATTGCTAAAATCAGACGAGGGTAGAGCCCTAATACTTTCAGCAGCCCCTAGGGTACGTTCATTGATCAACTGCACATTCTGATATTTTCCATGAGTCAGATCATTCAGAGAGGCCTTAAACTGCAATGGAGCTTCACCCGAACTAGAAATGGATGACTCATTGTAATTTTCAGATGAGAAGGCTGAATCTTTCTGAGACCTTGACAATGGAATGATCGATGGATTGTAGAAGCGAAGCACTTTCCTTGTCTCAGATATGCCAAATGGTACTGTGATAATGAGTCCAGTCTGACAGCCACATATGTTCCTATTGTCGATGTTGAAGTAGCCTCTTGCACTGGCTGGATATGGGGATGCACCTCCATATTGGTATGGGTCCCAAGGGCAGGGCAGGAAAAAGTATTTGAAATGGATTCTCAACTGAGTGACTCGTGGATTCAAACGGTTGATCACGTAGCCACACTGGGCGATGCCGGGAAGTTGGGCAGGAAAACCAGGGCTTATGAGGTGGATGTGGTGACCCTGATGTTGCGTGCCACAGCAGAGGGGGAAGAAAAGAGGAGGGGAATAAGAGGGCGGTGGCCTATGGTGGTGGTGATGGGGTGGTGGTGGAGGGTTGAAGGGTGGAAGCCATGGCGGGTAATATGGTGGAGAGGTTGGCAGGGGACGGACAATAGGGGGTTGAGTAATGGGTGGATACAGGGGATATTGGGGAGGGACTGGCAGTGGGCCATTGCAGGGAACCTGTAGAGAAAGAGGTAAATCATAAGAGACACTTTCAAGCTAGAAAAATATAAAAAAACAAGACAGCTAGACCATTTATATATTATGAGACATTTTGAGAAAACATGATTAACAACAGACATGACTTCCATTAACTTATTTTGTATGAGAAAATCTAAAAATTTCTATACCATAAGAAGGGGTACTATACTAAACACCTTGAGGGGATATGCACTTTGCATTCAAATTTAAAAAATTTTTACTGCCCTATGTGCACAACCGGATTGCCAATAAGGCAAAGTAGGCAGTTGCCTATGGGCCCCGAGGCTTTGGGGACCCCGGAGGGGCCATGAGAATTGTTTTCCCCTTTCTTGTCATGTGACTTGTTTAAAATGTGGGCCTCGTTGCTTGCACTGCCTATAGTCCCCCAAGCTAATCCGCCACTGCCTATTCGGGTCATATTGGAAATTCCATGCATAATAATGTGCTACCTTTCAATGGATGGAGCATAATACTCTTGAGTTATGAGAATTACATCGCTATCTGATTTCTTTGCACCACTAAACTGAACCATGAGTCTCACAGAATGAAATTCAGGAGGTATCATAGGCTGTCTCTGTATCACCCCATCTTATTTAATATATATGTCATACAGAATAAAAATAAATTGTTAAATTATTCTCTGCCGGGAATAGTTTGCATCACTATTAAAACTAATTGATAAAATTTTTTGATGATATTTTTAACAAAAATTAGCCACTATTTTTATTATTATTAACCAATGCTATAAATACATTTTATTCAAAAATGAGGCTTATAAATTAATTTTTTTTAACAAATTTACGAGCCATAGACAATAACTTCCTTTTTCTCAGTTCAAATAACTCCAAAAATCCATGCAAATCAAAGAATCATAATCTTTATTCATCTGTTGCACAACAGGCATTGTGGTAGATGTGGTAGATTATTAAAAATCACGATACCTGAAGAATATTCACTCTATGTGTTTGCTAAGTTATTGATTCTCTTGAGTTTTTTGAAGATGGGAAAAATACATGATACCTTTCAATTTTCCTAAAGGCTAGAAAAAAAATACTTTAACTACGAATATGTACTTTGAAACTATAGAAGAGAGGCAAAACATTGTGAAAACACAGCCAAACGCGAAGGAAAAAATGAAAAGCTAATGGAGTATATACCAAATAGAGGTAAAACCCACAATGAGAAAATTACAACGGAATTTATTGTTTAAAAAGACTCCTTCTGATCTGGAGTTTTGCTCACAAAAAAGCAATGGCTCAGAATTCATTGCCAATGTTTCACTAAAGTAAATACGTATCATCAGGCCTTCAACACACAAGGATAAATGGTATCTTATTGATCATGATGAAATATATGTATTAGCTGTTTTAATGATGGTTCATATTGCAAATTGTGTTCATTGGGTTTGTACATCGGACCCTTCACCAATTTGTAAGCAAAACTCAAAATCCCAAGAATTTATTCAAGAGACAAGTTATAAAAATCTCTAATGGCCATAATGAATGAAATGAGAATTTATAACTTGTTACTTTAAGAGGCCAAAGAGCTCAAGTTCCCTTGATATTATTATTCAAGTGGTAGAGAAAAAACAAATATAATTTTTAAAAGATATTGTAATAAGAAAAAATAATTGACAGAGACCATGTAAGAAATGCATATAAATTTTTTAAATGTTTCCTAAAAAATACTAAATGCTTAAGATTAAATCTAAGTTTTCAAAAATCTAAGCACCAGCATATTTTTTTTGTAATAGTCTGAAATGAAAGAGGTTTTTGACCACTTTTTTCACAATCACTTGCAAGATAGGTTGTAACAGGAAAAAAGGAGACTTCATAATTACCTGGTGAAGGATTTCTACAAGTTCAACACATGCCAAAACCCAGATCTACTATAACTTGGAGTTTTAAAAAAATATCATTATGAAAACTCAAAACTCACCCATAATAACTATGAATGCTCCTCATTGGCAGTTTAATTATTTGGGAGGTGATCATCAACTCAGGCCATTTGTGCCACTTAGGAAGGATAGATAGGTTGGCGAGGGTAAAGAAAAAAGGCTGGAGAGAATTGGGCATCGGTACTATAAGCCCATTCTAAATGAAAGTGCCAGGGGATCCTCAGTATCTTACAAAGAGTATGTTAAACTGTGAATTGAACTACACCTTGAAGTGCCCTCAACACTGCATCCAAGTAGAGAATGGGATTCCTATAAAATATTCCCACCACCACCATGATTCAAGTCTAGGCCCTAAGGACGAGAAGCAAGAACATTCTACCCATCACATGAACCTGACCCCAATCTCTTCCTAAGGCTTAAGACCTTAGAGCATGTATAGTTAGAGATGCCTAATTGAGAGGAGAAAATGGTTTCACATGGAAAGACATCTGAATATAGCTCATTAATCCTGCATTAAAGTTTCACATTTCTCAATGAAATGATTAGTGTCCCTCTGTTTTATTATGTAATAGAGTATGGGTGCTCCAAAAGAGAAAATATTAATCAATATCTTTTGCATGCCTCATTTATATTTTCCACACAAACTAAATTTCTTTGCTTCCTATCAGCTATTCAATGAAGTACAGCAAAGCAGCATTTGTACCATTTCACCAGGAAAATTTTTCTCCTTTTCCCGCTGGACAAAATAAAACTCAAGTCATTTTTATCTTTTATGAACAATGTCATCATTGAATTCAACTTTAAAACAATATTTAAATCACATTTTGTTTCAATTTTAAATTTATATTAGGCAGTTGCAGTCGTTAATGAATATCAAAAACATGAACACTGTGATTAATTTAATCATCATAAACAATAAAAATGAAATACTTATCACAGGATGAGAGGACAATGTCGGGGCTGCCCTGCCACACAAGGGTAAAGGGTTAAAATTAGTGATGTGGTCAGGATTCCATCGTATCTTATCGAATCCATGAATTCGAAATTTGATCGAATCTTTCAAAAAAAGATTCAAACTCTGGTTGCGCGAGTGACAAATGTGCTACGTTGCAGTAAACTGTGTAAGTTTAGCTATATTCCTAATTTTCTAAAATTACCGTAGTTTTAAGCATTAAACAGAAAATGTATGGTTAAATAGGAATGCCAATAGCAAAAGGAAGGGGATACGATGTTTAAACCATAACTAATGTAACATTAATCTATTATATATTTTTTTAATTGTAAAAAGAAATACGGTAGCAACACGCAATCTGGCTTTTTTTTGTCAAAGTATGAGAAATTTTCAAGAAGAATATTCTGCTAAATATTACTCAATAATGTTTTAATGTAAGTAAAATATGTCAAAAAAGAGTTGTACATGCCTCAATTTAAAATTAAACACATTGGGAATGTGGACTTGGCTTAAAAGAACATGTTGGGAATTTATCTGTATGAAAAATTATCTCAAACATGGGTGAATTATTTTTAAAATTACGGTAATTTTCAAGGGGTGCGGTAAATTACGAAAAATACTTTGGTAATTTACGAAAAAATTACCGAGGTAATTTTCAAAGTGGCCCATCTCTACTCGGGAGGTATGGAATGCTTCCCAGGAAAAGGGGAGTGTGGGGTAGGGTGACCAACTCTCCCGTATTTCCCGGGATCTCGCGTATTAGACCCTATTTTTTCACGATCTCCTGGCTCCCGTATTTTCTGTCTCTTTGGGTGAACTTCTCCCGTATTTTTTCGTCAAGTAAAATAATTCAGTTTTAATCTTTTAAATTTTGCGCACACGGTCGAAATTCGTTTAAACGTTCGAGAGCAGACTCCATTGATTTTATATCGAGTTTTTTCTATCGATTATCTCGTTTAGAAATGACCAACCAATGAGTTTAAATCTCCTTGTCTGTTAAACCATTGAACGCGTACTTACTTGCTTCCTTTCTTTCTTTCGTTCTTTGTGTTGCTCAGTTGGTGGTGCTTTGGCGTGATTTTGTTTCAGTGGTTTTACTCTATATCACCTGTGAGCCGTATAGGGGCAAGAGTTTATAATACAATAATTGACAGTGATGACGAAGCTAAAATGCCACCAAAAAAGAAAATCAAGTATATATAAATATATCTTGCGAAATGGGAGCAATATAGCTTCTGAAAACTTGGGAAAGTTGATAGGCTATGTTATGAGCACACCAGGTAGTAATTCTCATGCAGAGAGAGTATTTTCTCTAATGAATAACAACTGGACAGATGTTAGGAATAGAAGCAGTACAATGCTAATCAAATTGGAACAACAAGTTGCTATGAACTTCACGCATTCTTGCATTGAATTTTTAGAATTTGCAAAAAGTGATGGCAAACTATTGTCTGTAGCAAAATATATTTTGGTCTTCTTAGTATAAAATAAAGTTATTTTTAATTTTTTATACAAACACTGCATTGTTTTTTTTTGTGAAATGTTGCCGTGTTTTAAATCTCCCTTATTTTTGGTCTAGAATATAGAAATCTCACTTATTTTCTTCAAAAATAGTTGGTCACCCTAGTGTGGGGTCTCATCCTGGAAAACCGTAACAAACTATGAATAAAATGAAAAAGAAACTCTTATTTAGCTTAAGGCATATGCCTACCATCGTACTTCAACGCATAAAATAATAAAATAAAATGTGTTTTGTGGGGGCAATTGCTCCCCCTTGGAGCCGCCAATACTATATTCAGATAGGTATATCAATATATGTATTTAAATCGCTATAAAATTTACATCAATAAATAGTAAGGGCCAAAATTTTACCCTTCCTCTGTGACAAAAATCACAAGAATCAAAACCATTCGGGTTTATGAGTACTTGTGTTATGAGATTTGTGTGAAATCGCCCAAGAGTGAAATTAGTTTCTACTTTTCACAGAAAAATTCCTTTGATAAAGTCGACCCGATCTGGATTTTCGGCACTTGCTGCAATATTATATTTCCCCTAATGGCATCTCTAAAACCACAAATGCACTATGTAAGCACGTAAACAACAGTCCCAGCCCTTGATGCAGCGAAAGCCTGTAATTTGAACCAAAAATAATCACCGAAATGTTTTGAAATGCCTTCTACGACAACACCTTTGGACAACTCTAACATCAATATTTTTAATGATAGCCTCCAGTACGCCTGGCAATTTGGTTATTAAATAATATGAAAAAAATATTTTTTTAAACCACGCTTATATTCAAGCGTACTAAAATTACATTGACTCGGTAACTGGTGAATTCAATTACTGTTTCATTTATTGTCATCGAGAGTAAGTAAGCGTACCAAATTTCAGCTAGATTGCACATAGGGAAGTGGGTTAGATTTCGACAGCGCTCGTAACAGCGCTGACTGCGAGTACACAATGTGATGCGGGTTTCGTCATGTTAGGATAAATACATACAAAATGTAAACCTTTTAATTTTAGTAGATTAACTAGGTAATTAGTGAATTAAATGACTGATTCATATATTATCATCGAGAGTAAGTAAGTGTACCAAATTTCAGCTCGATTGCACATTGGGATGTGGGTTAGATTTCGACAGCGCTAGTAACAGCGCTGACTGCGAGTAGACAATGTGATGCGGGTTTCGTCATGTTAGGATAAATACACATAAAATGTTAACCGTTTAATTTTAGTAGATTAACAGGGTAATTAGTGAATTAAATGACTGATTAATGTTTTGTCATCGAGATTAAGTAAGTGTGCCAAATTTCAGCTAGATTGAACATTGGGGAGTGAGTTGGATTTCGATTACAAGATTCCATCCAGACAAAAACCAAACAGGGCAAGTTAAAATAAGCATGGTAAAAAAGAAACAGATTTGATCCCTACAGGCAAAGAATACTCTATATTCATGAGCAAAAATTACAAGTTAATTGTCTTCATATACCTTTCTTAATTTAAGAATTAATAAACCCCATTGAAACAAATTGCTCTTCCATTATACATTAAATTTACTTAAAAGCCAAATTAGTAATTTTTTCCTCAGGGAAAACTTGTCTTAGCTTCTTATGGGTAAAATATTAATTAACAAGAAAATTATACATGGATTAAGATTTGTTTTATACGTGATGTATTAGAAATGATAAGGAACTGGGATTCATAATTTGGTGAAAGCAGGAAATGGGTTTGAGATTTGGCCTTTGAGATTCGGATTCAGGAATCGATAAACTTTTAATTTGACCCGTCACTATAGTTAAATATGTAGCTTCACCACCACAGTTAACTATAAGAGAAATGTTTTAAATATTCCAATGTCCTGTGCCTAACCCTTTAACTGCTCCCATCGTCTATTGGAGATTTGAAGTATGGTTTATGGTTTTAGTAAAAAAAAGTTCAACAATTCGTATTCAACAGTACAATCAGACGATAATTACTCATTGTAAATTTTAAAACTTATTTTCCTTTGAATAAAAAGTGACAAATTTTAAAACTACGCAAAAATTTAGAAAAAAGTTTGCGTTTGGGGAGAGCTTTATTGAAGATTATTTGCGCAGTTAAAGGGTTAACCATGCAAACATCACGAATCTCACCAAGTCTGACACAGCAACAAATGGCTTGCCCTGGCCCCACAAACAATGCAATGCATGGATAGCCACAGCCCCTACTAGGGTTTAAGGATAAACACACTTGAAGCTTTGGGCAATAAATTTTAGGCAAAGGACCCACTCACCTGCGAAACACAAATTCTGAATCCTCGTCCTGTTCCAACTTCATCAGTCACCATGCGTAGCAGAAGGTGTCTCTCACCGTTCCGACCCCACTCTGTCTCGAATCTCTGCACTCCAGACAATCCACCGCAAAACCTTTGTCCACCAACTTCAAGCCTGTCCCCAATGCAATCTGGCAATACTGAACTCATGAAAAAATCCTCAAAATGAAGATCAAGAAAACAGGGAAATGATCCACCTTGAAATCTAATGTCATATATGCAATTTGCAAGGGATGGGTACGGCAATGGATAATCAGGTGAGTATATCCTGAAGGCTAAGTCATAGGGCCTCACAGTATAAATGCCACCACATCTTGGAAGATTTCTACGAGGAGACACATCGCTTGAAAGACCATTTGCAAACCTCTCCAAATCTTCTTTCTCAGATATCTGAAAAGAAGTATTTATTAGTTCATGAACAAAAGAAGTAAGGATGAGTCAATTCCAAATGTCGATTCTCAATTCCACCAATTCTGAGGCTTAGAATCGGTATCAAGAATCGATTGCCGAAATTCAATTCCGATTCCATCGATTCCAGATAGATAAATATTTGAAACATAGACTATAAGCTGAGGATATATTTGCTATTTGATATTAAATACACTTTTTGAGTGACTTAATTGTCTTTGTTTTTTATTCCAGCCAGGACTTGAATTTAAATAATAGTCGTACACTACTGGTATATCAATATCCCACCTGATATTAGGAATAAGAATCGATGGGATCGGAATCGAGAATCGGGAATCGATTTGAAAGAGTCGGAGTCAGAATCGAAAAATAGTGGAATTGACTCATCACTAAAAAGAAGTAAAACAAAGAACTACAAATACATAGTCAAACTTCAATAGTTCAGAGAGTTCTTTGGGCTGAAAAATGATATAAGTTATGGAAATTCTGAATCAGAGAAAAGAAATATCCTCAGTAGGTAAAATACATAGAACCCCTATGAAAATCTAAGCCCATCTTGAATCATCATAAATTCAACTTAAAAAATTAAGGAATAAAATTTCAAACCTAAATTGAATCATTGTATCCTCAAAGCATTAGAAAATGCAAAATATTTCAGCCTATCAAAGCATTCCAAATTTGTCCATATTCATATTACACCACACAAGATCACTCACCTGAGTTTTGCTAATCGTTGAATTGATCGATGATAATGCTGAAGTTCTAGCAAGCTGCACACACAAAACAAAAGCAAGAACTCTCAGATATGTTGCAGGAATCAACATTTGTCTCTGACATGGTGAATTATGTCCCGTAATCGCCATCGAACAATATTTACTTAAGCAGTATCGCCTGATGACAGATTCCATAAAAATATTGCACTACTGAGGAACAATAAACTCATACACATCACACTAAACTATCAGTGAAGCCATAAACAATTTGGGCAATTTTAATATCTACTTTTCACTGAGATTCGATTAATCCTCTTGTGTCACACCTAACGTTCACAGCTGGATGCCCAAAATCTGCAACCATAGTCATTTTTTTCTCAAAAGGCTACTTCAAACAACATAATAAACCAAAAGGAAAGTAATTAACCCATTCGACATAAGAAAGAGCTTCACTTACATCAGTTGTAAATGCAAATTATGCGACTGAAAGCTCCAATAAATTCATAAGTGCATTTTTACCGAAGGATTTTTCAAAAAAAGAGAAGTTCGATAAAGATATAAGTCTTTGAAAATGGCAGAGTTAGTACCATCTCAGTCACTTGAGCACAGCTATTTCAGATTATATCCACTGAGCAAGGCACATACGGCACTGACATAAAAACTTGAGAGTCAAGCTATATATACAAAGTTAGCACAACTTATCTTCTTGAGAAATGGGAACAATGGAGAGACTTAGGAAGGAAGTTTGTACAGTCAAATTAGCTAAGGGAGAGTGGGTATCCCAAGAAAGAGACTCAAGGCTTGACGGTGAAACCAGGCGAATGAGATTAGATAAGGAGTTAAGGAGTTTCTCTTTTCTGTCACACTTAACAAACACATGGCAGAGACAACGGTCATGTGGCATCTAGTTTTTCCTTACAAGATAGGAAGGTCCCTTCACTCAGTCTGTACAAGAGGGTACTTAGACACAGATAATCAGGAATAGGTCTACGCGGCTCTTTGATTGGACACATTACATGAACCCCCCTATATACATGGTGAATACCGTACCTGTTTTGAGTTGGAAATCAAGCATCACCTTTTGGTGATCCTTGCACAATGAGGACACAGGCAGCATGAGAGAAAGAAAAGTTGGCAGTAGGTACCCATCAAAGATTATATGAACCTATGTACAGGAAGCCATTATCTCAGAGGGACACTTGCATTAACATGCTATTTTCACTGTGGCATTCAATGTGTTATCATTCCTACACTGTTTTAGTTGGAATTATTCTCCTAAACATAATACCACTAAATATACCTAGTGCTAATAATTGCACGCATACATTTTAGAGGATTCACAACTGAATACAGTTCATGATTTCAATGGCCTTGATCTGGCATCATCTTGTTCCAAGGATGGTTATGTGAAGCCTCATAAGTCGGAGTCATACACAAGGGTTAGGACCATTCAAAGGTTTCAAAGACTGTTGAATGAAAAGGACTTATCGTAGGTAGTCATCTGCTGCTCCTTCAATAGGACAACCTGAAAATTTAAAATTACTGAAGCAAGTGAGCAAGATTACCCTTCTGTCTGTGAGCAAGATTACCCTTCTGACTGTCAACATATTGAAGGCACCCTCCTGATTATCCCTACTTTTATGACTACATTAATGATTTAATAATACATTTATGATTTATTTCACAAATATGCTTTGAAGTGGTATTCATTCATGAAAACTCTTGTCATGTGAAGATTGGAACTCAAATGATAGAAAAGAAATGCATGCATTTCTTGAGGTTGCAATTTCATTTTAGGTGGTATCTTATTAGTGAGCCTCCCCAAATAACTATGAGATAGGAGTCTTGAGAATTATAACCCTCAGCCGGCCATAATGGGACAAAATCCGTGGCAAGATAATTAATTACCAGTAAATCTGAAAACACATTTAAAATACCACATCAGACCTGAAAATTAGCCCTTCAACAACGAGTGACATAGTGACTACATTGGGCACAACCTTCACATGCCATCGAGCGATGTAGTGACTATATCACGGTGATTCCATTTAAATCAGCAGAAAACCAGCGATTCCATTTAAATCTCCTCTGACCAACAAGAAGGGATCCTTTTAAGTCTCCACGAGGCTTGAAGGGTTAAAGAATTGAATGGATTGTTTTTAGCATTAAAGCACACAAAGTATTTCTCATTATTTCCATCATATGACTGAAGGCATAAAAAACAAGCATCGGTCTCCCCAGCATATCTCTAACATATGTCCCTCGAGCAGACGATAAAGATCCCTTGGGTTCTCTTCCTCATTGATTCATCAGGTGGACAAATTTTGCAGGCACATCATTTTACTCCTTTTGGTCAGAAGTATCATCAAAGTGTTTTAGTAGCTTTATGCAGGCAGCCTCCTCAGTCCAATGCACAATGATTGCCTGGCACTTCTTGACAATTTTGTTTAAAAGAGTACCCCAGGAAGAGGTAATTTTCATGCACAAGAGGAGATGTAATAGCTGAGCCAATTTATTTTTCTATGCCTACATATTACCCTGCAAGCCACCAAAGGGATAAATGGAAGGAGGTGATCAAATCCTATCACCTCCTGCTGGTGTCGACACCAGCCATGAAAAAGGAAGGGAAAAGGAATTCAAAGAGAGAAAGTACAAAAACGTACTCTAAAAAAAGTGAAGTGATGTTAATGAAGAATCTTAGTGTCTCACTCTTTTTTTTTGTTATCACCACCGAAGAAGCAGTTTATATCTCTTATTTTGTCACCCCCATCAGTTGTAGAGATCTGAATTTTTCAAGCAACCATATCCTAGTTGCCTCTGAGTAGTCCTTGAAACGTCCCCTTCCCCAAGGAAAATAATCTACCCTATACTCAGGGATATAGAGAATGTGTGACCATTCAAATCTACCTCAGGAAGGTTAGATCAAAAATAATGGCAGGGTACTAGAATGGGGAAGAAAGTGACAGCCAATATTGCTATTGAAATCAAGAATCCTGGGTAGTACAGTGGACTGTGCTGTGGTTCTGGCAAGCCCAAGTTCCACAGCTTGAATCCTAGTCCATGTTGAGATTAACCCCATGACAATTTCCATAAATAACTGTGTAAATCTGTGCTGCACTCAAATGAACAACCAACTTTTTGTATCTAAACTTTAAAAAAAAATCCCAAGTACCGTTTAGTTACATGCCAGAGTTGGGAGCATTCAATCAATTTAAGTTTCAGCGTAGTGAGCATATAGCTAAGTAACATAACCATATGATAACATTCCAAAATTAATAGTCCTTTACCCCAATTGAACAGGCTCCTCCACTCTCAATGTCCTCTGTCAACCACAATTCCAGGATCCAGGTCAAGATTAATTTCTTATCTACATATCAAGAAATAAGTAAATAAAATGTGTTTATTAAGTGAAATTATGCCGCCACTTAAATAAGGAATTTGTGCATTTTTTTACACTGAGACATTTTCAATGCAACATATTATGTAGTTGGACACTACAGTAACAGAACTGCAAGTGTCCAACCATGCACACATGTTACTACATCTTAATTACAAATATGAACATGAATAAATGTTCAGTTTAATTTCTTTCAATTATAACTTACATGAGGTGTAGGAGATGATAAAAATAGTGTCCTAGTAGCATCATCCCAGGTAAGCCATGTATGAGGATTCCTTCAGGGACGAATGATTACCAACTTCATTGACATACGTACATATGCGCGCGAGTAATTTACGGAAATCGGTGGATCCTGCTTCACGAACAATTACCCGATAATTTATAAGCATCTTCTTTTCGTCAATCACAAGGAATTTAAAAGCGCAATTAGTTTTAATGAAGTGTTACCGGTGTTACAAAAGATTTTATACTTTGGCGCCGACGACTGAGTTCTTCCGGTTCTTCTGTAAAGCTCTTGAAAGCTCCAATCAAGCGCTTTAGTTCTTCTGAGGAGGTACATGCCATCTATGATCTGAACTTTCAACTACACCCAAAAATGAACGTTGCAAAGCGAGTTGTATTTGTAAAGCTATATTTTCGTTATTTGAACCTAAGGAAATATTTGAAAATTTTGATATGATTTGGGTTAGGGCATATGATGCCAGGTTTATTCACAGATTTATTTTTATAATTCCTTCGCAAAAAAGAGTTATTCATCGCAGTGGTCTTGTACGTTAGTTTTTGTTCGGATTGTGCAGGTGGAGAATGTTCATACTTTTGGACCTTAGCACCCGAAGAAGTTGTTGGAATTAAAAGGCATTTACGAAGAGTTTTCCGACTGCAATGAAAATTACTCATGTCCCTAATTCCACCTAGTGGTGAATTAGTTATGTTGCTTCGAACTACTGCCACCCGGTTAATGCTGGTGTTACTGGGTCTTTTAGTGTTGATATTTGTCTATGTACACTATGAAGCCCGGGTGACTGACTTAGAAAACAATAATAGGAATCTTGGTAAGTGAAAAGTAGTTAAAATTGATGAGGCTTCTCGGCCATTTCCTTCGGTGTGTATATCTCAATTATTTTTTCTACTCGGCAGAAGATCTTGTTGTGCGCATGCAAGTGCAGGAGTTAGAAAGTAGAAGAGCGAGCGAAAGCAAGGAACGAAGGTCTCACAATGACCTGGTTATTATATACAATAGAGTTCCAAAGACTGCATCTACTAGTTTCATGGGAGTTGCATATGATTTGTGTAAACAAAATGGGTTTCATGTGCTTCACATAAATGTTACAGGAAATATGCATGTTTTAACGTTGGCAAACCAGGTATGATTCATTATATCAAATTTTTCATAAATTCTGTTTTTATAACATTTTATGTTAGCAATGGAAAATATTCCCCTCAGTAATTTGGGTTCTTAAATCCCTCAGGCCAAGTTTGTCCAAAATGTAACTCAATGGGATGCCATGAAGCCTGCTCTTTACCATGGTCACATGGCTTATGTGGAGTTCAGTAGGTAAGTAATTTTCATCCTCGTGGAGTGCATTTTCATAAAAGCTCATTGGGTTAATTTTTATTCAGATATGAAAATTTTGCACTCAAGGGGCATGGTATATTAATATATGTGTATATTTTTAGACTTAAGGGCATCAAAATTATGTTTGAACATTTTTTGAGAGATTAACTATCTACTAATCTTTCAAATAACTACAGGACCATACCTCCTTGGATGATTTGTTGGTTACTTTGAGGAGGGAACTAACAGCTGAGGTCGTTTATGCCGTTAAGGTGATAGGTTGGTTAGGAAAGGATTATTTGGATAATTTATTTATTTATTACACTGACATTGTAATTAGACATTGCCTGGTGGCAATATAAAATTAGCTAAGGTGGAAATAATAATAAAGTTTAAAAAATACATATGCCTAAATAAAACATCAAACAATCCTCGTTTTTAATGTGTAACTTTTTTTAAATTACATTCCGTGGTAATGGTTTGTGAGTTATTCTGGTAATTGATTCCATTCCAAGACCCCACGATTTAAGGAATACTTAGCAGCATTATTTTTTTGCCTCCTTAATTTGAGTTTTAGCGGGTGGTCATGGAGGAAGGGTGGGTAAAAACCTGGCCTTGGCATTTGCCTGCTCTTAACAAAAGGTGTCAAAAGGACCATTGACTAAGGTCTCACCTGACAGATGGAGTGCTACACCTGAAGTGCCCCCCAACGAGACACCCGAGTAGGGATCGGGATGCTAATGAAAAATGTCCGCCATGGTCAGAATTCTCACCTGGGTCCTCAGGTCGGGTTGCCAACACTCTAGTCAGCTCACCCACCCAATCCTTTCCTTACTCGAATTTCTTACACTTCAATGCCTCCTCCTCTCCATACCATCCATGAAGCCTATTCTCTTTTTTTTCCCTGGTTTTCCAACATTTGCTCTTAATCTGAGCAAATGCACGGCGGTACATTTCTTGCGGAGGTCGTCCAACTATTCCCATGTATATGCTGTGGATGGTGTTAACATAAAGGCAACAGATGAAGTG
Organism: Pyrrhosoma nymphula; assembly: GCA_963573305.1. NCBI lineage: Eukaryota > Metazoa > Arthropoda > Insecta > Odonata > Coenagrionidae > Pyrrhosoma > Pyrrhosoma nymphula. Next base: position 59,278,334 of record OY754339.1, on the reverse strand, counting down.
AAGTATCTAGGAGTTACGATAACTTCGGACCTATCGTGGGGAGCACATATAAGAAATATTTGTGGCAGAGCTCTGAAGAAGCTAGGATTCGTCAAGCGTATTGTGGGAAGATTTTCGGATGAAAAATTAAAAGAGAGGTGCTATTTCGCACTCGTCCGGCCACACCTTGAATATGCAGCGAGCATATGGGATCCGGTGCAGAAAGACTTAATCCGGGAACTTAATAAAATACAAAGGAAAGCTGCGCGATTCGTCAAAAACAGCTACGGGCGTACAGACAGCGTTACACAGATGTTAAACGAATTAGGCTGGGAGCCGCTAGAGACTCGGAGGCTGCGCGCTAGGCTTAGATTGCTTGAACAATTGAGAATAGATATCTTTCAGAGCGACATGGAGAACATCCTATTAGAACCCCACTATATTTCCAGGTCCGACAGAAACGATAAATTAAGAGAGATATTTTGCCGAACGGATAGGTATGGGAATTCGTTTTTCCCCCGAACAATAAGGGACTATAATAAATGCTAGGCGTAATCTCATTAGAGCGTGTCCATTTTATATGTAAACGGCTGGTGTCCTAACACCCCCCGCCACACGCCTATTGAGGTGGCTTGCGGGGTAATATGTAGATGTAGATGAACATCCCTCTACTGCTGTCTTCAGCATACCCTGCCCCCTTATTGCCTTGTCCAAGCACCTAACTTGACTCTGCCTAATCTCCTCCAGCATCCTCCTCTCCTCATCCATCAATCCATGCATTTCATCATTTGTCTTCCTTTCCGTCTATCATACATTTTCTATTCTTCTCCACACCCACATCTCAAATGCCTTCAATTTACTCCAGCCCCTTTCGTAAGGTCGAAAATTCAGCTCCCCACAACATTTTCGCCAAATCCTTAAGCCCTGGTTACACGATACATTAACATACGTACAAGTTAATGTGTGAATGTATGAACACTAGAATGAACAAGAAAATTCACCGTGTAAACACACCAAAATGTACGAATGCATGAACCCATGAACAGAAAATAGAACCTGTTCTAATTTGGTTCATGCATTCAAACAGGTTGCGCTCGTGCTTCAGTGACACCTGGTGGTAGATAACGGAAATAATGTTTTCTGCTCGTAAGGTGTTTCTATACGTGTAAATTTTGGTTTGTTTGCGTTTGATTCAGCTATTAGTATTTATTTTGACCTCTGCTCCATTAGGACTTCACTCTACTAGGTATTTGAACTTGGCACTGTTAGCACTTCCTGGAATACCTGTGTGCTACGTTTATTGACCTCTCGTTATCGTTGGACCTCTCCTGTTATAGACCATTGCCCTTCGCTTGGACTACCCTCCTAAACATTCCGTCGGAATTAGTAGAATAAAGGTTCAAATGCATTAATTAGAAGAGCATTCCTTTTATTTCGCATACTTATCTATTTCTTTTCAGAGCTAAACGCTTACTCTGCAAGGTCATGAATGCCGGGAGGGCTAGTCCAGTACCAGAACAGTGAATTACAAAATGCCTCGTTTGTGTAGTAAATATTTGAGAAGCTTGCGCCACGAATGTGTGATTGGCTGTTAATAACTTAGTTTTTTACTTTAACAACAATTTATGCTTGTACGACTCTCACATAGTTATATTTTCTTGGGTACTTAGTTCACTGGCAGAGCATCCAAGAAACAGCTTCGTGCTCGAAACTGGATCAGCTGTTTTTATATACGTCCAATTCTACATGAAAAACTTAAGTAAGTAGGAACCAGAGAGATAATTAAAGATTACCGTCAAGTACATGAGGTAACAATATCCATTTAAGAGCAAGTTTTTACACTTGTTTCCAATACTACTACAGACTTCCTTTCCCAAACGTGCCGAGAATATTTTAATCTATGTTTTTACGATCCATTATGTTACTACCCATGATAGTTTGAGTTTACTCATGAATTTCATTCAATACATATACACAAGCGTTCTTATCGATCCTGTATAAAAAGGGTTTTTATCGCACTTTTTCTCAACAGGAAATACCTCATGTAAAATACAGCTAACATTTAAATTAGATTTTGATCCAATGTATTCGTTCTACTACAATTATTTGATTTTCGAGGTAACAAATTCACCTCACCATAACTGCAATATAATTCCCGAAGCATATAAAAAGTGACTTAGCAAGTCCATTAGAGTATCTTTCATCTGAGGAACTACCACTCGGGAAAACAAATGCGGTATTTGCAATAGTTACTGCTGAAAATCGGAATCTGAATTTGAAATATTAAGTATATGTAATTATAATATGCTTTATAGTAGGTAGTCCATAGGTAAGTTGACTTTATGAACGCTTGAATGGTTTGAATATTGCGCTTAGTAAAGAGAAAAACAACAACAATCGCAAATGCATACCCTGAAAATTGTGCGAATGCATGTACCGTGTAACTACTGATTCATCCATTCGTTCACGCAAATGTACATGAATCCGTTCACACAAATGTACATAATGTATCGTGTAACCAGGCCTTATCATCGGCTCTCCTGTATATCGCTGAATACCTCTTTTAATTTTGCAATGCATATATAGTAGAGGGAGTAAATTTTCAAGGTCACTGTTTTAAGTAACAGCCTTTAAAGTGGAAAACCAATGGAAATATCAAAGACAAAATTCTTGTCTTGGCAGAAAAGTTCTGTGAAAGGTATATTCCCAATACAGGCAGTCCCCGAGTTATGTAAGCCTCAACTTACATAAATCCGTACTTGCGTAAGTGGCAACCTTACCCAAAAAAAGACGAGAATTACGAAAGTTACGGATTTAAAAGGATGGTTGTCTACTTTCAAGGAGTTTTGTTACTTTTGCTACTTTGTTTCAAGGAGCGCATGTGCTGTAATGTTAGTAAGAGCTGGCCTTCCCCGTGTTTCTCTGAATCGACCGTAATCTTGAGAGCACGGACTCAGTTACGGAGTAATTTTCGACTCCTTTTTTTTTACTTCCGTAAATTTCGACTTAAGCCGCTAGTGTCGGAACGCATCTATTACATAACTCAGGGACTGCCTGTACAGTGAGTTCCTTCTTCTACTATTATACTGCTCTGAATAATTCCTGATGCAAAGTGGTATGCCTAGGAAGATAACTAAAGGCAGTGCTGTTAGACTTTGTAATGGAGGGTGCTTTAAGAATACCTAAAGAAACACATGACACCAAAATAGCTCTCACATGTGGATCTTATGCTCTCATAAAGCGTGGGAAAATTAGGAAGGGGTGAGGTATTATTGCATCTTTGCTATCCCAGGAATGCTGCTTCAGGTTCCATAATAAAAATGAACTCTTTACTCTCTCATTTTCCGTTGCATTATATTAGTTAGTTTCCTTTGATGTACATTATCCAGGAAATTTTCCCTAAGTATTACCATAGAGTAAGTATATTACTACTCTACTTACTCTATGGTATTACTAAAGACCATTTTACACGGGGCACGAAATTGCACAACTTAAAAACTGCATGTTTTTCTTAATGGGGCGTGCAATCACTTTCGAATTAGAGCAGGGGCTATTTTTTCATCTCAGGTTCATGTGTTCTTGAAATTCACAGCTTTATGTGATGCAATTTGAAATGCACGTTTGTACGTACATCAGATTGTGCAATTACGTGCCCCATGTAAAACGGGCTTAAGATCACATAATGACAACTCCTAGCTGCATAATGTAACCTCACCCGGTCACACTTTCCTATATATTTAATAAAATTATGCCCTATGTGAAGAAGCAAAACAATTTAATGTTTACCTTCTTGCCGAATGGGATTCAAGGGTGATTAGAATATGAGCACATACTAATAAATCACTTCATATAACATTTGAAACAACACTCAACACTTTTAATTAAATTTAATTAAAAGAAGTTAAACCTTTGTTTAAAACACCAATATTTAAGAATTTACTAAATGGTTAATATTGGGCCCAATGTACAATCTTAACCCTCGTAATTTAAATGTTTAATGTTAAAATTACTTTACAACTGGCAAACAAATTTTATTCACGGAGGTTGTTTTTTTTATATTTTCTTTCCAGTTTAATTATTCTCATATGTGATCGCGGTTATCACTATAGAGTTCGTAAGGGTCATTTCTTTTAACTTTTTCTTTACTGTCTATTTATGTTACACTTAATCCACCAATACTGTCCCCTCATCTTAGAGTGGATACAAGTAAACCTACAAAGAAGTCTAGCTCCGTAAAATTCTTGGGAATATATTTGACTGAAAACCTTGATTGGTATCCTCATATTAATGATATAATTAAGAAAATGGCCACTGGGACATTTATGATCAGGAAACTTGTCGCTACTACTTCCGTGGAAATTTTGAAACTAGTATACTATGCGAAAGTTCACGCTCACTTGACCTATTGAGTTGTCTTATGGGGTAACTCGAGCGCAGCAAGGAAGGCATTTACTATGCAAAAGAGGTCTATAAAGGCCATGTTGAGTGTACCCATCAGGACCCCTGGAAGGCCTTTGTTTAGGCAATTGAATATCTTGATTTTTCCCAGCATATATATTTTTCACTCATGTTTATTTGTAAAAATGAATCCGTCTATGTTCATTCCTAACTCGATGGTTCATAGTCACATGACTCATGGAAGGGAGGATGTTCACCTGCGAGTACAATCACGTGCTGTATGTAAGAATGGCCCGATTCACTCGGTATCACTTTTGTGCAATAGGTTACCTACAAACTTGAAATGTATGTCCTCTGTGTCTTCTTTTAAATTAAAACTCAAAGAACTACTTCTTAATAAATGTTATTATAGTACTGATGAGTTTTTTCGGACAATGTTGTAAAGCTATTGTGAAAGGTTATTTATTTATAAATGTTTCTGAATATGTTCTATGTCAACTGACCAAAAGAATAATAAAGCTATGTATTATTACTTATCGTGATCTGGATCTTCCTTTCACTCTCTGCGGCTACGGGCATAGGTCCACTTGTTTTAATATATCTCCATCACTCCTCACCTCTGTCTTCCCCACGTATCCATCATCGATTTGGTCCGTGCGTCTTCCTTCTTAGGTATCCTTCCTATTTCTTCCGTGGCCTCACAATTATTTTGGTAATGCTCCTTTGGGAACCTTTGTACATTCTGTTGCCCATTTTCCTGCCGTCTTATCTATAAATTTTTTTCACGATCCTTCCGCTCTATGTACATTTATGATCTCGACACCGTACTTACTTCTACTATTGTTCCCTGTTGATCTCTCAAGCGTCCCCCGTTACCTATTTTTAGCCGTTTATTTATCTCCGTTGTTCTTAACTCCTCTTACATAAATCTTGATTCTATTTTGGTGTCCTTGGTTTTATATTGTTATTACGTGATTTCTTAAGATGATTCTATTATTTATTCAAACCATGCTTTATTTCCTGATCTGGTATGGTTGTGAGGTTACAATAACAGGGCTGATTCTATTCAGATGTACATCTGCATGTGACTGATTGAAAATGTCTTAGAATCCAGAAAGCTTATCTGGTGTAATTACCTACATGAAATTTTTACTTAGCGCATGTAGTGAATTTTTTTAGCTATGAAGTCATATTATAACTCAATATTTTTTCCTCTGTGTTCTCTAATCTTCAAGTGGCTCTGTAAACCCTTTCCCCATCAAAAAATTCAAAGTAGATTGTGTTGAAACTTCCAAGGAAATTTTATTTAACTTTCAATGGTGTTGATGAAAGTTCTAAGAAAATGTTTAACTTCAATCTTCTGAGATTAGTTTCTCAAAGATTAGGTTTACATTTGAGAAGTCATGCATTTAAATTGCATATTTGATAGTACATAATGGAAAATAACTAATTTATATCGGGTAATATGTATATGTATAAAAATGCTGTTGGATATATCTGCCAGTGGACATTCACTGAAGGCCAATGGATCAACCCATTAGCACCTAGAGGACTTACTTCCATAGGCATAGCCACGGGTGTGGCACGTGCCACACCTATTGTCCTGAAACCCAAAATTTTTTTTCTCAAAATTTCCCTCCCGAAATAAAATGATGTATCCGTTTTTCCCAATAACCCTCTAAATAACCCGAATTGACAGGTTTATGAAGGCGTGAGTCTCTCAACGTGTCTAGTGTGAAGACAAAGATTATCGGGGAAACTTTTTTTTTTTCAAAACTTACATTGTTCATTAAAAGTCCCTTAAATAATTTGGATTGACAGGTTTACAAAGGCGAGAATTTCATGACATGTCTATTGTCTAGACAACGATTATCGGGTAAACTTTTTTTGAAGTTTTAAAAATATAGAACTGCAGTGGGCGTATACAAAATTTGTCAATTAACTCCTAAAATAAAACCCTCCACCTCTTTTCTGAAAATACGGAAACCGATTTTCTTCCTGTCTTAAATCAAATTAGTCTCAATTTTGACCTCGCTCTGAACATTTCGTGAAAGTTTGCATCCATTACCATACTGATGATGCCACACCTATTGCCTCAGTGCCACACCTATTGCTGGTGGCTGGCTACGCCTATGCTTACTTCTGTGGCATTAATATGTATTGATGCTGAATTTTGTGTGTATATTCTGATATCTGTTTCTTAAAAGTCTTCATCCAGTGTTCTTTGTCTCTAGGTTCGGTGTGAGCCAAAGGCCAATATATATCAATTTGATTCGGAAGCCTCTGGATAGATTAGTATCCTATTATTACTTCCTTCGGTTTGGTGATGATTTCCGCCCTCATCTAGTTCGTCGGAAACATGGTGACAAAATGGTAATATTTTAAGATTAATTTTTTTCCATGAAAAAATGTAAAAATTTTCTGAAAATAAAAAAATTGTTTATGTCAAGCAAAGTATTTCCGTGAAAAATTAACAGACAAAAATATTTTTACACAGTCAATGAAATGAGAAAGTTCCAACCAGTGAAGACTTAAGTGTAGTGCTCATCAGTGGTGTCACTAGGGTTGGGTGTTACCCAGTACGATAACTCATGGTGTCACCCCCTCACGACTTACCACATGGATCCCCTCCAAGTCCATGCAACATTTCATGTTATACACACAAAACTATAACTTGTTTTTGTGTTTATAACTAACAGAACAGATATTTTTATATTTCAATGAAAAGTTTCTGTCGCTGGGCTGAAACAATGCATAGCAATAATTTCATAGAGTAACATAGAATCATAGACAGTAATATTTTGCATGTTGGTGTCACCCGGTGCGGTTGGCACCCCCCTAGTGACACCATTGGTGATCATCATTTTCATAGAAAATACATGCTATTCTGCCATTTAATCAAAACTGATTACCATGAGACATGGGTGGCAAGAGCTAATACTCCTCGTTTTAACCTCTAATGAATGCCTCAAAATCCACACCCAAACTTCCCAAGCGCCAGCCTCAAATTGACCCTCCTCCTTCCCCTATGTCCAACGAGGTCATCAACCTCTCATCCACCGTCTTAAATAGTGACCAATTGTTTGTATTATCCAAGGGCCTTTCCTTCTCACCCACCCCCAAATTCAATCCCTTGTCCTTTCTTGCTGACTCTCTTAATCTTTGCCGGAACCTAAGATGGCGCGCTTTCTGGAAAACTCACTCACCCTCTCAAGCCCCTATGCATCCGGCCATTCTAAAATTTCGCCCACCTTCCGACCTTGAGCCCAAAACACTCCACAAAACCCATCCCGTTGAAATTTTCATAAAACAATTTATGAATAAAATTTCGGATCCCAACTTCCTGAACTCCATCACACCCAAAAATAATCTTTCTCACAGTGAACTCGCCGCCATCCGCAAACTCCGGTCTGATCCCATTATCATCATTTCCCCAGCAGACAAGGGCTCATGCGTTGTTGTCATGAATACCTCTGACTACAACGTGGAGGCCTACCGCCAACTCAACGATGCCAATTTCTATAAACCTCTCTCCCGCGACCCTAATCCCAACTATCAAAAAATCATCTTGTCCTTCCTAAAAACTCACGGCCCCAAGGAAGGACTATCATCGAAAGACATTGCCATTATTTCTCCTCCCAATCCTAGCACCCCCAGATTTTATCTCCTCCCCAAAGTACACAAGGCAAATAATCCCGGCCGGCCCATAGTGAGTAATGTTAACTCGCCCACTGAAAGGATATCGGCCTTAATAGACTCCTATCTGCAACCCATCGTCTCGTCACTTCCATCTTTCATCCGTGACAGCTATCACTTTTTAGATCGCCTTCGTGCCCTCCAGATCCCCCCGCAAAGTAATATTTTAATGGTCACTATTGATGCCACCTCCCTTTATACCTCAATTCCACACTGTGAAGGCCTCAGTGCATTGCAACATTTCCTCTCCCTCCGTCCCATGCCCCATGCCCCCTCTACGGATTTCCTCACAAACCTTGCCCGATTTGTCCTTGAAAAAAATGCCTTCTCCTTCAGAGATCAAATCTTTTTGCAAATCCAGGGTACAGCTATGGGCACAAGAATGGCTCCTTCATACGCCAATTTGTTCATGGGCCAGTTGGAGGAAAGATTTCTCTCCTCACAACCCCTCAAACCGATATTCTGGGTCCGATTCATTGATGATATCTTCCTAATTTGGACTCACGGACCCGAATCCCTCTCTTCCTTCATTTCCGACCTAAATTCCACATCCTCTATTTCTTTCACTTCTACCTCCTCCTGCACCCACATAACTTTCCTAGATACTGAAATTTCCCTGTCTAATAACAAGTTTTTGACGTCCTTGCACATTAAACCAACCAATAATCAACAATATCTCCATTTCGACAGCTGCCATCCCTATCATACTAAAAGTGCCATTCCATTTTCCCTGTCTATTCGCGTGCACCGCATCTGTAACTCCCAAAACTCCCTTGACCATCACCTAGCCAATATTAAAACTGCCCTCCTTAAACGTGGATATCCCTCCTCTCTCCTTGAGCGACGCATCTTACCTTCCACCACGCCCTATGCTCCACCCCCTAAAACTACCACTAAATCGCCCTTGAACCTTTGCACTACCTTCGTTCCGGGACTTCATAAGGCAAACCTTGTCCTTAAGTCGCTTTTCCCCATTCTGCACGACAGTCCCCTTACTGCTGACTTAATTCCCAAATGTCCCACTATCACTTTCAAAAGACCAGCAAACCTAAAATGTATTATACGTCCCTCCAAACCCACTCCCACTTTGATTCCTCCCAAAGATCCCGGTTCATTTCCCTGCCATAGACCCAGATGCAAAACTTGCCCTTTAATTCGAAATATTTCAGTGTTCCAAAGTCCCAATACCCCAATCCCGTTTCCCATTTCCTCCCATGGCAGCTGCATATCCTCCAATGTAGTTTACCTTTTGCAGTGTAATAAGTGCCCCGCCTTCTACATCGGTGAAACATCCACGCCCCTATCTATCCGTATGAACGGCCACCGAGCTTCTCCTCCCCACTTCCCTGTCCCTAGGCACGCCTCAAAACATGGACTCCAATTCGACTCATGCTTTTCTCTTTCCGTCCTCAATACCCTTCCCGCCAATACTTCGAACACACAGCTGAGAAATACTGAGATGTCCGTGATCTGGTTTTGTAAAGCTTTTTCCCCACCCGGAATCAATGTATTGCATTAATCCCATGAATACCTCTGCCCCCTATTGTCACAATTATAATTTTCCTCTGCCTTGCAACACTGTTGCATTTCTCACTCTTCAAGAACTCCTCCCTACTTCAAAATTTTCCTTTGATTAGCTGACACAACATTGTCACATTGAATTCCCCTTCCAGTTCCCCTCCCCACACTCCATTTCTCCCCCCCTTAGTCACTGACCCTCAATATTTAGTGCCCTCAGTATTGCAACATTGTTATAATTCTCCCTGCTTGAAACTTCTCTCATCCGAAAACAGCCAGGTGCAACATTGTTCCCTCTTAGTTCCCCTCCCCTCCTAGTTCCCCTCCCCTCCTTCATTTCCTCCCCTACCTTCCCCTTCCCCAGGGCAGTACTAACTGCTCACTTCTAGAGCTGACGAAGGACCAACTGGTTCGAAACGTTCCGTAAGAACGAATTCTTTATCTTTTCCTATTTCTCCTACCTCCTGTAAGTTTGAATTTATATATATATATATATATATTCTTTTGAAGTTTTCGCCAATTGGCCACAAATATATAAATTAAAACTTACAGGAGGTAAGAGAAAGATAAAGAATTTGTTCTTACGGGAACGTTTCGAGCCAGTTGGTCCTTCGTCAGCTTTAGAAGTGACTATATATATATATATATTTTGTCACCTCCTTTCACGTTCAGAGGTGCAAAAAGAAGGTAATGATCGGTGGAGAGCTTGGGGGGGGGGAGGAGAAATTCAGTGATGGGGAAATGGGGAGGGAAGGATGCCGGCTAAGCTCGTCGGAGCTTCTGGGGTGGGGTGGATTCTCGATGGGTGCGCGACCACGATCATGGGAGTGGGTGAAACGCGAAGCGTGTTCACGATCTCCCTTTTTACCTTGGGCGGGACGACGTGGGGGAGGGGTAGCACGACTTGACAAGTAAATCTCAAACACAGAATTAACAATTTTACAATTTACTCATTTACAAAAGGCACAAAAGAAACCATTGATCAATTGTAGATAACACTAAGGGGGAAAAGGGGGCACTAATCCTAGAATAAGAGATATCAAATGTTTTGAAAAAAACACAGAAAATAAAAATAACTGACACAAAATAATTCGCCTTTGGACGGTGGGAAAAACATGAAACTCCCTTTTGATTCTATTGACAATTAAGACAATTTTGTTTGAGTGCAGCTTCTAATTGTCTGTACTCCTCATATTCTCTTCATTTAGTTGCACTGACATTTATCTCAATTTACACATTCACACTCACTCAGGTATGGGATAGGGAAAAGGGTGTATAAGCAAATGATACGATTAACGGGGTTTCACTCGGTATCTTCTTCTATTTTAGGATCTTCTTAGGGGAATGGCGATTCGTTCAAGGGAGAATGGCGGGCTCTTCTAGGTTGGGGAATGGCGATTCGTTCTATGAGGAATGGCGGGCTCTTCTATGTTGGGGAATGGTCACAAATTTGGACAGTACTTATCGGCTTTGTCGGCACCAACTCTCCTGGGCAGCCCTCCCGAAGATTTCACTTCCTGCAGCTCTCCCGACCAGGATGCCGGCTCGCCATACGGAACCTCTTTCTTTGTTGACCGCGACGGTTTTTTCGTCTATTCACCTACGCCGCGGTCCCTTCCATAGATCCTCGGGTCCAACCTTCTCCTCTTGCAGGGGATCGCCCTCCGTACGTCGTCTGCTTGTTCGCCGCTAGCCATTTCATAAGTCCTCGCCTTGCAAGAATCAGTCTCAAGAAGTCCTCTCAAGAATCAGTCGTCAGAATTCCCCTCAAGAGCGCGTGGCACTCGACTTATATACCTCTCGCCCCGGTTGGGGTGAGACGGGGGGGAAAGGAGGGAGTTGAGGAAAAGTAGCTTCACCCAGAATCAAAGACGTCCCGGGCGCACTTGACCCCGGTCCCGACGCAGCTTATGCCAGTGACTTCGGGGGCAGAAGAGGAATGGGGTGGGGGGGGGGGGTAAAAGCACTTAGCCGGCCGTCTCCAAACGCCAGGGTTGCTCGCCAGTTGATGGAGGGGGGAGGGAAAAGACTGACGAAAGGGGGGGAACACTCACACTCACTCGCAAAGAAACACGTTACAAAAATCTAACAATGAAAAAAAAATAAAACCAGAACCATCCTTTTCGCTCCGGTTGCTCACAAGCTTGTCGCCGCGTCCAAACGGGACCAGTTACAATATATATACATATATCACTTTACAGAAACATTGATTAATACCCTTGCGTCTGCTGCTCACATATGAATTAGTCACTTGCCCAACGTAGACATATAAAAACTCCAATATGGGCATAATACATACGTAGATCAATTCATTACAATAGCGGGACAATTGGTCCCTTCAAAATACCTCACATTAGGTGTCGTAAGTTGGTGGGTATCGTCTATCTTCCGGCACCACGCCCTCATGTTTGTTTTGTTCCTCTCCCACATCTGCCTAGTGGTGATTCACTCGGCTGCTCCTGGCTAACACGTCTGGCTGCTATTGGTTGAAGTTGATGCTCACCCCTCCGGATCTTACAATACATGTTGCACAATTTTATTAACTCACTTCGCCTTTTATTTTGCACACACTGTGTAAAGTAAACTTCTTCTTTCGTGGCGTGGCCTAGTTGTGACCGCATTCGGTCATGCAGTATCCTATTTATATGAATCTGCTCTCAGGCATTATGACGTGTAGCACTCGGGATTTTTCAGACAGCCTCGACTGAGCGCTTGTGTTCTCTTATATGCCTAATAGCTGGTGCATTGTTGTCCTTCTAGAAATTTTGCTGATGACGTACTTCCGTTTATCCAGAATGTTCTAATATTTTGCATGGTTCCGGTTCTGGAACCTTCTATCTATTGTTATAATTTCCACGTGGTCTTTAAATTCCGACCACGTGGCGTTCAATATGGAGGAATGCGCAATATTGTAATTCTTTTGAATATAAATAAATACGTGTGAAATTGAAATATCGGTATTCTAATAATGCAAAATTAATATAATGGAATAATCTGCGTCACCTCCTGTCTACTTTGGCTGCCAGGGTTTCAAAAATATACATGAATGTTTTTATGCGTCAGAGTTTGCTTATATGTGAATACATAACAGCGTAAACATCAAAAGTCAGCCAATATGGAATCTATAACCCAGAGGAATAACAGACGATAATTAACAATGAGCATACAAGCAGGATTAGAGGTAATTTTAAGTTATGGTCTCACTTGCTCTCCACGCATGCAAAAATATGTACAATAAACTGATAACTTTTTCGTTTGAATCAATAGATCAATATGAAACAGCTATCAGGCCATTAAGTATAAGACTACATAAAAGAGGAAATATAGTACACTAAGTTGATACTGACATTCTTGATTTCAATTGGAGTATCAAAATATGTTTAGCACTGCTCCAGGTAATCTAGCATTTATTTAGAGTACAACTGTACATTCCCCGTGCATTTCTTCACTGTTCAAAACATGGAATCATTTCATGGAGGAGTTTAGATTTAAAAACTGCCTCTGAGAATAATTTTGCCATTGTAACTTTAGAACTCATAATCTCTTTTTTAATTACAGTCATTTGATGACTGTGTGGAATTGCATCAACCAGATTGTGATCCTGACAATATGTGGCTTCAGATTCCTTTCTTTTGTGGCCATGCTGCTGGGTGTTGGTAAGACCATTATAATCTGTAAGCCTTTTTTAGGTTGTATCATCATTTCTATACATTATAAATTAAATATTAGAAGAGTTGGGTTTTACCATATTGGAACAAAAATTATTAGTCTTTCATTGGACAGAGAGCAAAGTAATGTCAAGGGCAATTTTGACCCAGAATGATTTTGCAGCATTTTGATTTAACAATTCTTTTGGGTATTTTCAGTTCCTTTTTCATAAACTTGATTTTGATCTTCCTTTGTTCTTTCAGTATCATATTTCTGGAAAATTATTTTTTTTGTCTTAACCATAGAGGTAATCTGGGGCTGTTGGCGCAACCTAGTGTATTAGGCATGGCTGGATTATGACCAAAGTTTTTCTAAAATTCATTTTGGGTCACATTGCATGCTATTGCTTAGCATAGTGTGGATATAGTGGTAAAATTTAGTCGGAGATTTTGAAACAATACAATGAGAGATTAAATTAGGAGTAAATCCCTATAAAATGAGAAGAAAAGAAAATATTAGAAGTAAAAGATGAAGTATGAGTTACTATGACCCAGCTCTAGTGACTAAGGGTTTTATGTAAAAGTGTACACTTGGCCTTAACAAATCCTTTTAATGTTGACAATGCACCCATAATATCAGGTTGCCTTCATAGGTATTGGAATACTCGGGTGAAGGTCTCGTCAAAATTTGGGATGATAGCAGTATAGCTTGATATTTTCTGGTGTTATCAGTGTACTACGTGATAACTAAGGTCATTTGAGGCTTTTAAAATTCATTCCACTTTGTGCTAGATGATGTGACCCATGATGGGCTGTAAAACTCTGTTCTTTATCTTTAAAAAATAACTGATTACAGCAATATATGGCCTGTTGACTATTTGGAATCATCCAGTCTAATGTAAATCAAATTAAAATTGTTAATTCCTGAATGATTTGAGTTATTAGTCCTTGAATCATATTCTAATATGATTATTTCAAAAAGCATCTTTCGTGATTCAGGATTTGTGACATTATTCTCCTCTTCTTTTTTTAGGAAATTTAGTATTTTTAGTGTGTTTTTTTTTCATTTTAGGGAGGTGGGCAACAAATGGGCTTTGGCAGAAGCAAAAAATAACCTGCTGAAGCATTATATGCTTGTTGGAATAACAGAAGAGCTTCCAGATTTTATTTCTCTGTTGGAGAGTACCCTACCTCAATTCTTCCGTGGAGCTTTGGCTCACTATCAAAACAGTTAAGTTTTTACGTCCAAGTAGTACTGATATTTTAAAGTAGTGATTGTTTTAGTCTATTTATACATACTACGAACCCTCAAATTGCACGGTTTAACAACACACAATTTGAGTTAACTCTACTCAGGCTCTCCACTGGTTTAAGCTTTCCCACTAAACACACAATTTCATTAAGTTTCAAGAATTTGGAACAATGCTTAAGTAACAAACCTGTCAAATTAAAACCACATTGAGAGTAAATAACATTGTGATATATGACATTTATCATGCATTCATCATTTCATCATGATAAACTATGTAGTACATATTAGCTTTTACTCTCTATTAGCGATGACGATTTCAGTATTGTATGCATTCGAAGTGACATTGTATGTGTTCTGCGAGCCTTATATCTCCTCTCCTTCACAGTTTCGTGGGATATATTGTTTTGGAAAGATGTATTATGAGGAGAGAAAGCGAGGCAGTATTTCTTTTACATTTCTCTCGTTCTCAACAAGTACACTACTTTTCTGGGCATTTTGTGTCACTGGTTTCTTTAAGTTCATATTTAGAATGTAAGTTAAAGTCTGGCGTGCATCAACTACAATAAGCTGAGTTCATTTCTACATTTCCTGAGGATATGCAATATTCCTTTTACGATCCATTAAAATTCCATATCTGATTCTTGTTGTAAGTGATGCATGTTTTCACTTTCCTTACGGGCTGTTCTATGAAAGCCCAATCAGCCTGGATTTCGTTTTTCTTGTACCCAATAGATTGCTTGTTAGCAGTAACAGTTGATTATTCCATCCTCATATATTTATTCAAACTTTTTCACAAACCACAGATCTTTTCAACTCACCCGTGACCCGAGTTTCAATGAATAATCGTCATCATCAGGTGCTTGGGTCTGGCGAACTCTCGTTTGTATAGTATATAGTTGATTTTGTGATGTCAGCGGAAGGAGGGGGGGAGGAGAAAAGTTGAGCCGAAATTGAGGTCAGGATATGGGAGAAGGCTGGGTAAGGATACTCATTAATGAGGGTGATCTAAGGGTCATTGAAGCGTTTTAAAATATCTGTTCTCACGAGTCCAGTTCTCGCTTGCCAGTACGTAATTTTAAAAGTTCCAGATTGAAATGATTCTTATGGTTATTACATGTTAAATGTTTAGCAAAATTACTTTTATTGTCATTGTTATTTTCAAAAGCACTTAGTGTTTTTTTCTCCTCATGCCGAAGCTTCTTCCTATCTGTTCCTTGTGGATCTCTTGCACTCATTGCACCTTAAATGCATTCACCCAACTTTTGTCCATTCTGTCAAACGGATCTATACATTTCACTAGGAGCCTTTTGATAGTGCCTTGAAAACAACCTGGAATTTGTCCTTTTGCAATTTTTTGTCTATAATTGTTTGCTTTTTTGAACGAAAAGAACAAACACCTCACCATGTTCCTTTTTTGGCTTTAACCTAATGGGTGGTGGCACTAAGCACACACTTAGGACTGCTTCTGTGACATCGTATGTCTAACAGTCCTGAACTACTTGTTCTTTTAACGCCCTCAAAAATCCACAGGAGAGAAGGATGCATCTGTAACTGCATACTCAAAATCGAGGGATCCGGGTTAGAGTCAAAGCAAATGGTTTTTCCTCTGTAGAATTTCACACATGATTAACTAACACACTAAGTGGCAACTTTTCCACCCTGGAGGTGTTAGGAAATTAGAAAACAGAGGAAATCAATCCACCCTAATGTATAACCCTAAAAACTATTACTCGTGGATTGAGTTGATGTGGTGGACACTATCCCAAGGGCCAAGGCTCGAATTCCAGCATTAGCAGAGATTTTCAGCAGGTTCTTGATTCTGACTTGGGTGTGATGCATAGAGAGCTACAAGTGTAGTACTCTGTCCTTTGTTTAAACAATGAACCCTTTAAATGTGAAAAAAAACTGGGCATGATATCTCTCGATATCACGCCCAGTGCTTTAGCCAGTTAAGCTACCAATGCATCTTCCTCCCCAGTGGATTTTTGTACGCTTTAAAGGTACAGAATGTTCATGACTGCTAGACACTCAATGTTACGAAGCAGTCTTGAACATCCTGTTCCTTTAAAGCCTACAAAAATCCACTGGGGAGGAGGATGCCTCGCTAGCTTAACTGGCTAAAGCACTTAACGCAATATCAAGGGACCCATGTTTGAGTCCTGGTCAAGGCAAATGCATTTTCCTCTGTGGAATTTCGCACTCTTGTATATTTGTGGGTGGGGTAAAGGCTTAGCCATATTGCAACACTGGTTCCCATCAAATCACCGAAGTTAAGCACTGTTGGGCCCGGATGGGAGTTGGATTGGTGGTCCTCCTCCATACCTCTACAGGAGTGAATAGAGATGGTGACACACCCTCCAGACCTATATCGGGAGGCCGGAGGGAGATATACCCAGACCGGGAAGATTAGAGGGAGGAATATCCTTCCATACCTATACTGAAAAGATTGGGGGTGGCCCCTCCTTCATACTTCTACCGTGGTTCTCTTGTCCTGTCTGCAAGTGGCAGGCAGGTTAAATGTGGGATGGCACAATGGACTGATAGGTCTGAGTGCCTGAAGGGCTCCAGAAGGCCCTCGCCCACCCTTACAATCAATCAATCAATACTTGCAGGTGACTCCGTAAAGGTAATATGGTGGCTAGTCATGGTGTCATCAAAATTTGTCAATGGACCCCTTGATGAAGAATTCCTCGGAGTGCAGTAGTTGGTGCAGTGGGATATCCTGGTTGTCTTCTGTATTGTATCATCTCCTGCAATGACAGTTTTGCTGGCATTTCAGCAGGAATCTTCCAGTTCCTGCATCCCTACAGACCTGTAGATGCCTGCTGTAACACCAGTGTAACTGCCATTGCCGAAGATGATACCAAGCAGAAGACAACTAGGAAATCTAACTGCTTCAAATGAGACTCCTTGGTGCATTTTTTTAAAGAGTAGGGTAATGTTAATGCTGGGTTTCTCTCCTCTGATGTGAAATCATCCTTCCTCAATTGCCCATAATGTTGTGGATGACTTCAGCTATTGGTAGCTTCCTCACTTAAAGAAGCAGCCATTCAATAATCCAGTTTCCTTTTCAAGAATCAGCAAGAAGTTTTCAGCTATAATGTCCTGCATTTGTCCACAGGTAATAAGTCTCATCTTCGCAAAACATCACAAAAAGTGGAACCATCTCCGGACACTATTGCCATTATTAAGAAGTCAAAAGTGTGGCAAATGGAGAATGAGTTTTATGAGTTTGCAGTGGAACAGTTTCATTTCTCCAAGAGGAGAGCTGGAGTACCTGCCATAAATGCTGGGTCGAACGCTGTTATTAAAGACAAGACTTCAGAAAAAGCACAACAGATACCCATTCTCCAGCAGCAGTTCACTTATGAAAAAATAAGGCCCAAATGACTGTTGTATTTGATAATGTTGATTCCAAGTTTCAAAGGAAGAGGTTGGTCTGTTTGTTGGCAGGAGAATTCAGTTTTGTGTGTGTGACTTGTGATGGATGAGAATGATCAAAAGTTATTTTTCATATTTCTTTTTGTTCACGTTTATTTTTGTTGAAACACAAAGCTAGACTTGAAAGAATTTTTAAATAAGATATGGTTGTAGATAATGTTAGCAAGTCACACAGTTGAAGCATTGAGTAAATTTAGTGTGATGGTGTTCTGAATGAGACTTGCTGTGATTCATTTTGCTCTCAGATGTAGATGTATACATGTGTACTTCCATTGTATATCAGAATGGCAGCTGCTTTTTGAAGGCCTTTCAATACATATTGCCATTCATTGAAAGAGTATTTTGGCTCTGGATTTTTTTAATACTTACTATGAATTCAAGTTATTATATTGGAGTTGAATTTTGTAATATATTTATGATGAAATTATTAATAAACTTCTGTTAATATGCTTTTAGATCAAAAACCCTGTGATTATTTTGTGAACGTGTATGCATACATTTAATAGATTCTCTCCATTACCCTACCTCCTTGCAAAGCTGCCATGCGTATTCCATGGCTGCAAAATTGTCATATATGTTCCAAATGCTTCCATGGCTCCCAAATGGGTTTTCCTGAATTTTATGCATCTCTACATCACATTGCCAATCAAAATGACATGCAGAGATTATTATTTACAAATATATGCCAGAAACTGAATTTTTCCTTAAACTCGATCAAATCCCCTATACAGAGGAGCAGAATTTCCTGATGTTTCCACCACCACTGTACATACATCCTGTTACTCCAGAAAATATCATTCTTTCACTGACCATTAGTATGCTGTATATACAAGGAGATGCATCAAGAAAATATTACCTTAGACTGGGGAAGTATAATCAGAAAGACCCTAAGGGGTGTTGGCTTGGTTTTTTGCCTGTAATGGGATGTACCGATCAGAAGCTTGAACTCTATCAAGTATTTGAAAAATGAACTGATGAACAACATAAAGTTCACAATGAATACAAAACTCTGTATTTTTAAAGGAATAGTTTTTTATAATGCATGAATGGATTTTCAGTAGAGAGAAGATGCTGATTTTTAAATTAACATATATGAAATGTGATATTATAACTGTAGTTATGGTATGTTATCTGTGATTCCTTCTTGATTATATTAAAATTTTGCATTGAGAAAGAAGTTTTGCTAATGAAGACTATTTTAATAGCAGAAGTTAGATAATGATTAGACCAAAGTTAAGGTAAATAAACATAGAATTGGAATGGAATATCTTGAGTACATGCGTAGTTACGAAGGTCAGTAAATGTGCCACCTACACTTAAGGAAAGCATTTCTTCTCATGAATGAGCTTGTGATTAATGGGCCATAGTATACACCTATGGAATCGTTGGTGCCTTTCTTTAACTTTTTCAAACTCCAAAAGTTGCACCAGTATTGGAGAGACATATGTAATATTTAAAAAAAAACACAAGTTACAGAACCAGTATTAAATAGGGGGAAGTAGTTTCTCAATTAAAAAAGTGAATGCTACCAGCTGAGTATGCATAGAGATATATGCAAGTATTAGAGATGACACTATATCATACCTACATTCGGGAGATAGGGTTGGTGTGGTGGCTGGAGTCCTGGGGCGGGATCACAGTTCCTTCTTTTGCGTTATTGTTATTTAAAAAGCAAATTATTTTAGAAGGGAAAAGCTATCAGTTACTGTTATGAGAATGCATGCCATCAATGAAAACTAGCAATTGAAAGCACCTGACAATATTTGAAGAATTACAATGTTTTTGCTCTCATTAGCGCAATTGAAAAATAATGGTAACACAAGCCGATGCATTCTGGAGAACTGTGATCGCACCCCTGGCTTTCTGGGCTGAGGGCCCAGGTTCGAATCCCAGTGATGGCTAAGATTTTTCAATGGAGTCACGATTCCTACTTGGATGCCATGTGGCGAGTATTTCAAGTAAAGTACTCCGTACATCAGATGAGATGCTAAACCGTGGTCCCCTTTGTCTGTGCTAAGAGTAGGCTAACAACAATGCCAGGTTTCACTCCACCCTTCCTCCATTCCCAAATCTAACTATTCACCTGCCCTTCAAGGTGCAAATGACCTCAGTAGTCAGTCGCATCCTCCAAATAACCAACCAGCCTGTACATGTGGAATGAAACAGCTCTGCCTCACAGTGTAAATAGGCTGGTACCTCTCTCCCAATTTATCTACTTCACTATGAAATATTTTCCCAGCATTGTAAATTGATGCCAGAGGTAGAGAAAATTTTTACTCACACCAGAATATCTAATAGTAAGGCTATTAAATTTGTTGTCACAAAGAAAGGGCAACAGCACCGACTGCCAGAGTCATTAATATTAAATGGGACACTACCACATACGCATCCTCGATAAGAATTATTCTTAGCCAAAGACTGGACCACCACTTGCGATTTCACAATGGACAAGCAAATACGCCCAAAGGTACTACTAAATACGATGTGTAGGCAAAAAGAAGAATGTTCAGTTTGCAAAACCAGACATGGAGAATTTGCTTGATTTCAATGAAGTGCAATAAACTACTTATCCCACAATTGAATCCACCTCACGGTGTCTTTATGAAGGCAATCCACGACCAATAAAATTCTTTTTAACAAGCTTAGTATGGTCCCTTAGTGCCACAGTCAACCCATCCAGAATTCTGGGGCAGAAAAGGACTCCAATGCTCGGGCAAATCATCGATAACAATTAGGTTTGTAGAGGATCCATCAGTAACAATTTTCGGTACTCTAATATTACTCTAACCGAAAACACATAAAGGATAGTGATCCACAAATTATAAGTAGCATTGGAGACGATTAATACACATTTATTTACGAAACAGTACTTGTTCCAAGGTAATCGGAAATACGAAAACTAAGCCATCGACAATATTTGAACTTTGACATACTGGCCATCAGACCAAATTTCTATTGCACAGATATTCACACAAGGCACACACCACCAGGGTCGGTTCAGTTCTCTTTAAGGTCTTCCTTCGATTCCATCTCGGAAAAACCCAATTTCTTCCATTCTTCAGTGGCCATCAAGTTATTTTTCATTCTGCAGTCTAAATAGTCACGTGCTGCTAGTTTGCAGGCGGAATAATCGTTACCAGCTGACCGTATGCACACCATATATTTCAACATGGGTATTTTGCAAATTCCAGCGTGGTCTAGAGGAAAACTACCCTTGTCTGGAGGAGTTGCAGTGAATTTTTTCTGGCCAAATGTCATAGACGACATCTTAACGCCTTGCTATTAGCCTTAACGCCTTTTTGGCTATAGAAGGCACTTAAAATTGTGATTTTCGGTATCTCATTTGCTGTCATTTAGAGTATATACACAATTTAAATCCGCCAAATAAATTGATCAGCGGACTACAGGATGACCGGAAAAAAATAACGAAACGAATTGCGAATACGAAACAATGACAAATGAATGACGAAATAGTATGAAATGGCATCGGCCCCGCACTAGAAATCACTGGAATGCACTGGAGCAAAGGTTATGCACCTTTACTGGAGCAAAGGGACGAATATATAGATATATGTATAGCCATGGGCAAAGGAGTCTCGAATATTAGTACTGGAGTATCTATATTTGTGCTATGAGTATGAGTGAAGTCACCCCAAAAAAGCAACAAGAATACACTCGTAATGATAATTTATTTATTTCATCAACTTGAATACAGCCTCGAGGACCATTTTTCATCAGACGTTGTAACATTAACGAAGGACAACACACAACCATGTCTTGGGAGGAGAAAAATCCTCACCAGGCGGAACTCGAACCCGCGACCTTTGGGTTGGCAGGCGAGGACGTTACCCCGCCGCCACCGAGACAATGTATATATTACATGACCCCCCATATTCAAAATATATGTTCATGCTCATATTCTTGGCGTATCACTCTGCGCGCGACTTGACAGATGTTGGCGATTTACGCAGGGCAAACTTGATGTTGTCCCCGTGAGGCAATGAAAGTAACAGCACGGGAGAGAAGAAGAAGGTATTCTCATTCAAGAAATGTAAACATCTCGCGGGACGGAAGCGCTCATTAACCATAGGTTGCTCACCCCTCAGTTGATCATGCTTAGATCCATCAAATTATCAACCTCAATGCCCTCCGAAATTGGTATCCAGATGTTATCTGAGAAAATGTAGATAGTGTACCAATAATTATATACATACTCATACACGGAATGGTACTGCTTCCATGGCTGCAATGGCATCTCAGAAAGTTTTGACCCAAAGATTTTGTACAAATCATGCTGTGGAAAAATCAGGAAGCCCCGCATAACCGGTGCATCAGCAAAATGAGGTCGATTCAACATAAGTAACTTGATGTTGCCACATTACGAGCTATCTTGGGAAATCAGTTTTACAGAAAAAATTTACATTTGTTAATCGCAGTTTGCTGTTAGAACTTCGTAGCATCTTTGTTTAGGTTTATTTGGTAAACATTATGATACGAGCAACATTTTCATAAAAGTGATGTTGATCGAGCTACCTTGTGATTGTCCCTGACCACATTGGCCAATGCACATTGGACATGTGTGGTGAGTCTGGGCCAATGTGTGCGGAAGGTTGATGTCGTTGATGTGTTCTTGCGCAGCCGACTATTCCTCAGTGGTGCTCTAGTTTCTTTGTGAAAGACCGTTCTTACCCGATAATTGAGGAAGTTAGTTTGAAGCGTTCTAATAATATGTATCAGAAGTATTTGTAGAAGATCATTACATTTGTTCTGGGGTAAATATGTTTGCCTGAACAACGTTGAAAAATGTCTGAGTGGTTGCGCGAGAGAACTCTTGCTTTGATAGAAGCCTTTCACCGTAATGAATGCCTTTGGAAATCTACGAGCCCAGACTATACTAATAGACCCGTGAAAAATGCAGCTTGGGAAGATGTTGCAAGAGCCGCAAGCTGTGATGTTAGAAGTGCTGAAAAGAAAATCAAATCACTGAGAACTCAATTTATGTGTATTTACAAGGAAACTATGAGGAATGCTGGCCCAGGAAGGGAAGGAGTTTTTCAACCTAAATGGTTTGCTTTCAATGCACTAAAATTTTTAGTCGAAGAGAGGTATTCCATGGCAAAGCGGGATGCACTCGTTGGAAGAAAGGTAAGATTCATATGGCTCGACATCTCTTGCCACATGCCTCCATTTTGCACGGCAATATGGGAACAATATGTCTATTTTTCTCGCCTGTTGCCATATTAAAGTTAAACGTGCCATGTATTAGATAGTGGTTAACTATAATTTAAAATCATCTATCGCACAATAATTTAGTTGCCGGGGGGTAGTTTTTTTCGAAAGTCATTAATCTTTTTGGAAAATGGAATGAACATGTTATTTATAGAATCATACGTAGTTGCTGGCAATCAAGAACTCTGTATACAGATAAATCCGTGTGGAGCAATGGACCTACGGGGAAATAAAGCAGGAAGACTGAAGTCTAGAGAAGTCAATCTTCAAACCATACATTGTTCTTGCCGGCAAGCATGCTATCTGACTATTAATAGCGAGACTTAAATTTCTTAATCTTCATTGAAGAACCAAAAATTCACTTTAGGCTGATTTTATGTCTGGTTAAACATTTTTTTCTGCATGATAACAATGAGGATGCACTTTGCCATTGAGAGCAACTCATATCAAATAACTGACAGTATTAAGTATCTACTTAGCGAAACCTGAACTCTAGCAACATGGCTATGCCATCTAATGGTTAACATTAGCCAGATGTAAAACTGGGCCTACCTCCACTCATTCTGGTACCTAACAATTGTTGAAATATGTATGTTTTAATCACAAATGTGTGTATATTTATGTGCATGTAAACAACCTCAACCTATTTTAATAAACTGCTGAAGACCACTCCCGACTTGAACTTCAACTGTAGGATTTTACTGTCATGACCCAGCTTCATTGCCAGTTATAATATAAGCTTGTGTTTTAGTTGTACTAGTATTAAATGAAGGATGCCAGTTTTTTGGAGAAAGTATCCTTGAGTTTCCCACTGGATGGAAGGGTTGGTTAGCATGGAAATTTTGAGGAGATTTTGAAAACTTGAACCTATTTTTAAAAAATGTGCAATTGCAATAATTAAACCCTTGAATTTCATTAGAAATAAAACCTTCATAAATGGTGAGTTCCCCGACTACTTAAAATCTCAAAAATTAAACTTACTCGAGTAAAATTTCTCCCTTGAAACTCAACTGAAACAGGGCTGAAACGCCCTTGAATCACACTGCCTTGCTTCTCTTCTGAAACTGCCTTGATATTTAAACAAAACCAAAGGAGTTTGGAAGTGGGGTGGCAGCAGGTAAGCTGTGCAATAAAATACCTTGCAACTGCACTGGCACAGAGGCCACAGACCATTGTAAATATATAATGGGCTGGCACACCCTTGCCACAGAGTATATACTCTGTACCCTTGCTGCCTAATGACCTGGCACTCCCTTGCTCTCTCCACTGAAACTCCCTTGCCCACTCCCCTGAAACTCCCTTGCCCTCTCCCTTCCAAAATAGAAAAAGAAAATTTGCATTTTAAAGACGAATGTCAATACTACGCGATGGCATGCGTAAATATATTTCCTGCGTTATACCTACCAAACTCTATAGTATCTATTTTGCATGTCCAACTATTCTACGGCTCCACACACATTTTCTCGCACCCGTCACAAACTTCTGAGTCAAGAAAGCCTTAAATATGTGGCCGCTTCCGAGAAATAATGTAACTTCGAGAATTAATTTTTAAATGGCAATTCCATGTTAGTCTGAGGAAATACCATTACATCACTATAACAGTAAAGTGGCATTAATTTATTGAAACCTATATTGCCACATATTAGGTAAGACTATTAATGCAATATTACTGAGAATAAACAAGATTTTTTCCAATTCCCTCACGTTGAAAATCAAGACCTAATGAAGGGGACGTATATAAACTAAAGTACCAACTTGGGGAAGGGAGGGGGTCACCTTAAAACCTATGGCGGGTAACGAGGGGGAGGAGGGGGGGGTTCTCTCAAAGTAACGTAGCTCATACAATGCGCCTGTTTACGTTTCTTACTCGTCAACATCGCGTCGACAATACTACTGAGTTTAACATAAGGAAGGACGCGTGGGGTGTTTTATCACTCAAAGCTTCTACTATAGCTCAATGTAACTGAACTATTGCTTCTACAATGTTGCAAGTCTTCATACCATCAAATTGCTAACATTTTAACCTTCTCGCGGGTTAATGTAGTTCGAGCAAAAAATCACTTCACCTAGAATTTGATGAATTTGGCCTCATTTTGAAAGAAAAAACTCTTATCTTTCCAATGATATCAAAATATCAACCTCTTCGAGCAATTTGCCTGAAAATGCAAGCTGTTTTACATGGGATAGATTACGGCTGTACGCTCCAGAGGAAGAATATTAAATATTGTCATTCTACCGCAATGTACAATGAGTCCATTTTATTTAGTAACTTAAACTTTTAACCATTTACCACCTAATATAAATAATACCCTCTCAAGGGGAACTTTTAAAAACAAATTAAAACATTCTTTACTTGATAAATCTTATTATAATTTGAAGGACTTAATAGAAGAAAATTTTGGACATGGCATATGCTTAGAGTTGCCATATCTGCTTCTCAGGAAATGATGACAATTAGGTAAAAAAATGAGGACTTTTGAGGACCAAGTTCCCTGAAATGCCACATTCATACCAAATCTTATTATTAATATTACCAACCTTCAATTTTTTAATGCATGGAATTCCAGGTAATTGTAAATTTTGATTATTCAGTAGCTCCAAATCCTATGGTTACAGTGCACTGTCTATATAGCACACACACTATCATCTAATTCAGTATGTAGTTTCACAAAATATCTTGTTACTTTCCCCGAAGAACTATTCCATTCACATTTTTATATATTTTTCGGAAATAATATGTCTGAAGTCTTTAGCACCATGATAAGCCACTGAAACGTAAGTGCCAGCAGTACGAGGGGGGACCCAAAAATAAGGGGAATTGGGTCATAACGTTTTTACTAATCAATATTTTTACACCAAATTTTGATCACCTTCAAAGTAAACCCTATGGACTGTAGCACATTTATCTAATCATTTCTTCCATTATTCAAAACAGTTTTTAAATTCGCTTATTGTAATGTTCTTTAGGCCTTCCAGCAATTTTTGTTTCACCTCTTCTACAGTCCCAAAACGTTTTCCTTTCATGTCCCTTTTGAGTCTAGGAAATAAAAAGAAGTCGCAGGGGGCAAGGTTAGGTGAATAGGGGGAGGGGGGGGGGGGGTGAACAATTGGCGTCATGCCGTTTTTGGTCAAAAACTGCTTCACAGACAGCGCGGTGTGGGCAGGTGCGCTGTCGTGGTGGATGAACCAATCACCTGTGCACCAAAGATCCGCCCTTTTCTTCCGGATGTTCTCCCTTAACCTCCTCAAAACCTCTAGGTAGAATTGCTGGTTGACCGTCTGGCCCGGAGGAACTAATTCAGCGTACACAACACCTCTGCAATTGAAGAAACAAATGAGCATTGTCTTGATGTTGCAACATTGTCGTCTGTTCTTGAAGTTGACGGGCACCCAGAACGAGGTTGGTCTTCAATCGACATCTCTCCATTCTTGAAACGCAAAAACCAGTCGTAGACATGTGTTTTACTTAGGGCACTATCCCCATAAGCTGTTTTAAGCATCACAAGAGTTTCTGCGGGAGTTTTCCCCAACAGAAAACAAAACTTCACAGCGGCGCGTTGCTCCCGTCAGTCAGCCATTACACGTTTTCGCTACAACGAAAAGAGTTGGTTTACTGAAAAAAATCCCACAGAGGAACGGATGCACTCAGAGCGACCAGGCTTGGCAAACTGACTCAGGAAAAGTCATTGCTTAGAACCCACTACTGGAAAACCCTATCCCTCACTCTGCCGCCCCCCCACCACGCTATTCCCGTTACTTTTGGGTCCCCCCTCATACATGTCATACACTCTGCTTCCCATTCTTCTTGACAGGGACGGAAAGACAGCATGGCATTAATGATTTCTGCTTTGCTTTTACATAATCAGGGATCTTTTAACACAATCTCTTGCTTTCAAAACATGAAATTTCCACAGTACGGCCATGTTGCCCAAGAGAGGTTAGCTAATTGTCACAAAGTTTACCATAGAGTCTGTGTTGCATGAGTAACATCTACCTATCTATAAATTTGTACTGATTAAACGAGTAATATCACATGTTCTTCGGGCATTTGATAACTCTCTGTTGCTGAAGTTATTGCAATAAATATTTTTTAATTACTCCATGATGAGATCAATTTAATTTTCTCATAAAATAACCAATTTGAGTGTTCGCAGTGGTAGATGGTACCCTAGAAATGGAAAGTTTTCAATTTCAGCAGTAGGTATATATATCGATTATTACAGATTTTCTCGCTGGTCTCCAATTGAACTTGGTTTGAACCAAGAAATTGTGGACAAATTTAAAATCTTCAAAAATAGTTTGCGGACAGTCGATTTTGAACTTTAATTGAGGACATGTCCGCAAAAATGAGGACGTATGGCAGCCCTACATATATGCTTTCTTGTATATTGTGTTATTTTATTTTTGTTTTGTCCTACGTTTGACTAGTCCTATATTTTGCTGTAGCAAAATCAATGGATAAATAAAGAATTGAAGGAGGGCCACCACTCCAAACCCCATCCTGGCCCAACGTTGCCTAACTTTGGTGATCTGATGGGAACCGGTGTTTCAGCATGGCTAGGCCCTTGCCCGTTTGTGGGGAGTAAAAAGGATATAATTTATTTCCTTGACAAGAGGATCACGTGATAGGTAGCCGGGGAAAGCATGCAGAGGTCACAGTATTTAATAACAAGTTAAACCCACTTCAGATTTTTTAAGTGTACCTCATCATAGGGATTACTACTGCTTGACAGCTACAATGCATTAATAACTTGTTAAAGTGATGTTTCACTTGGCTTAGAAAAGTTATTTGCGGAGGCGACCAACAGCTAATAAGATGTGCACCATTAAGTTGGTGGGGAGGTTTGTGGGGGAAAGTATTAATTCGAGGATTGAGGAAAACCTGGTATGGATCATGTATTATGGTTAGAGAAAAATCTTGCTGAAACCACCATAACTCACAAGATCAAGCTTTTCCACAGCAGTTTGTTGTTTTGGTTATTTCATTATTTGGGGAGGTGAGATGCAACTGAGGTAATTTGTACTGTTGAGGATAGGAAGGGGTAGACACTCAAGCATCCCATCCCACTGGAGACATTCTACACCTTGTAGTACTTCCTACATAGCACCAAAGTAGGAATTGGGAATCCAATGAACAATCTCAGCCACTGCCAAGATTCAAACCTAAGCCCTCGGAATGGGAAGCCAGTATCATGCGACCATAGCACCCCAATCTCCTTTTTATAATAACCTCCTATAAGCAGTCTGCATCTTTCAATGCATTCCTATTGATTTGCCAAAGTGTAAATTGCATTCTTAGCAAAAGTAGTATATTTAAATGGCTCATTTATTCAGATGGGATGTTTTAGGGGTCTCAACTCAGGAGTCATGGACCCTAAAAAAGGTCTATGTAGAATGGAAGAATAAAAATACTGGGAGGACATTGTAGTGAGAATGAATTTGTGAATGGAGCACAGTATAAAAATATAGGAAAGTAGGAATGGAATTTAAGGTGATGAAAGAAGTGAGAAGATGTGCTAAGAATGGAAGAGGGAGAAAAAGAATCGACAAAATTATCTGTCATAATGACTTTCCTGTAGGTAGAGTGGAAGCCTTCTAAGATGTGGGAATGGATAAAGATGGAAAAAGTAAGCTGGGTGGAAAGAAAAATGAAGATGTTCTGGATATAGGAGACAGTAGAATGGGCTGGTGGACATTTTAAGGTGCAATGACTTGTTCAAGAGGGTCATATTGGGGAGAATGTTGGGCTAGCGTAGGAGAGGCAGGAGAAGAACAGAAATCTTGGATGATAGGAAGGGAGACAAAAGATGAGGAGTTTACAAGGCATTATGTCTTGTAAAAGGGATAGAATTATAAATTAACCACGTGCTAGAGACCCAGCCACCCCCACCCAGTCCATGGACCTATCATTTATTCAGTAGAATACGTGCAATGATAATGATTAATTTAATAAAGATTGGGTCTCAATTGGGTAGTTAATTGATAATAATGAAACCCAGTTGTTTGATTTCCATGTGCCTTGATTTATCTTCATGGGGTTTTATTTTTATTTTAGAGGCCATCATTTGAAGAAAGAATCTCAAGGGAGGACCTTCACTTGGGCCAGTGCGGGAGCATTGTGGATAGTGAGACCAGTGGTTCACGGACAAATGCTGAAGTATTTGCAACTCCAAACAGCAGCAACAGAGGTCATGACTTTAGAGCTAACAGGACGATTATTAGTCCAATGCCGCAGAAAAGAAACAGTGATGAACTTGATGGAACTAATGCAGAAGTCTACAGTTTTATGAATGTAGGGCCAGAAAATTCAAGACGAGATGAATTTGTTGTTTTTGCTGAACATATTGCTCATCGATTAAGAAAAATATCTGATCCTCAGGCTAGATTAGTTGCTCAGCATCAAATTAATAACGTTCTTTTTGAAGCTGAAATGACTAAATTTCATTCAAATGTTATACGCTGCAATGCTGCTACGAACACAGAAGCTATTCATGCATCTCAGACCTCTCCTGCTCATAATAGCTCTTATTATGACAATCTTGAAGCCCCTGGTTGCCAAAACAATGTTATCATAATTGAGGATGAGGATTGTGATGTGAAACAATTTGTTTAAATTTTTAAAGCATAAAATTAATTGGAACCAATTACTTATGCCAATGCTCTTTCAGGTACATTTATATATTTGTTATCATTAAGGAACTATGTAGAACGAATTCCTTTTATCACTGAAAAACATGAAATTGTTCAGCATGTTTAGCATCTTTAAAAGAAAACTTAGGAATTAATGGCTATTCTCTTAATATATTTCTCAGATAGACATTTTTTGATTGCTCATGCACAGATAGAGAATATACAAAACATGAATTGAAGCATATGAGCTATAGGTAACTTCAAGGATATTCCTGTGTGAAGCTACCTTAATGACACGAGTGCTTATTGTTAAAAGTATGCATAATAGAAAATAAATTATATGAAATACATTAATTCATCAAAAATATTGAATAAAAATTTTGAAAACATAATTTTGAACATGAATACTTAACTAGAAAGTACATAATTATATAAATTTTAATACAATACAATTTTCATACAAAATCTTAAGTTTCCCTCTCCCAATTTGTTTCGCAAGTTCATCACTGCAGTTAGAATGGTGCAAGCAATTAATCCCTTAAAAATTGATCATGTTGTGCCAAGTGGGTCCATTCCTTGGTCCTTCATTTTTTTTAAAATTACCTTTCTGTTCAGTTTTCCATGAGTTTTTGTGTCAGTCATTTAAGAAGAGGCTAAAAGATCTGATGCTAATCAAAGGATACTACAGTATGCTACAGAGTTCCCCGCCAATATGTTTTACATCTTCTGTTTTCTCCCACTCTTCTTTGTGGCCATTTGGAATGTTGTTTGTTGGTATACTAATTGAATACTGTTATAATATACCAGTACTGATGAAATTGTACGGATATTTGAAATTTTATATGGATAAGTATAGATACTATCATATGATAACGATGTAGTGCATCCTGATGTAATAAATAATTTTTATTAAATGAATATGTAAAAGCAATATTATCTGAAGTATTCACAGTCTTTCATAGCCACTTTCAATCCTTAAGTGTATTTTTTCTACTAATACATAGCACTATTGCTCAGCTTTACAATTGTGCTGAGTGCCCCGATCTAGCGTAGCTCAGTGGTTTAGGGTGCATAAGGGAGCATAGTGGAACTCTTCCCTGCCCTAAGCCCCTCTCAACATTCGCCCTACGGAATGAAAGAGCACTGCATGACGTCATGACAGAAAAGTGACAATCGTAAAGAGTGGATAAGGGTGCGAATAATAGTGAAATGGAGCACGACCACAGTGGGTGGAGAGCTCTTTGAATAAGATTATTACGTCCAATTGACAACTTTTTTGTTTCTTCGCCCAACCTCTAAGACAATTAAGATACTCATGTCTAGCGTAGTTATTGGTCCAATTAATGCTATACGCAGACTTTCTGAAATCAACTTTCATAAGCGCAATTGCTTGAATGGAAACTTTTCTGAAGAATCTTGTGGGATAAATACTGCGCAAGTCGGATTTCGGCGGCGCGACGAAAACGATGCGCCCAACCCCACCACCATAAATGTGATCTGCATCTATGGTGCAGATCGCATTTATGGTGGTGGGGTTTTTTAACACACGGTCACGCATTGTTAACCCCCAACCCAAATACACAACCAACCAATAACCTAACTTAGTTAATGCATTTGCCTGACACTTCGCAAAAGGCAATTCATCAATGGCATATCTATTAATAAGAGAGAGCACAGTGTAGCACATAAATTCTCATTCCTAGGAATCACCAAGAACTTGAGACATCTTGTGGGATTAAACCATTCAGAATATAAGTGGCACTAAGCAAATATTTAGAAAGACCTCGGGGGAAAAAGTGTCAGGGAGATGTAAACACACATTCAATATGCCTCATCAAGAGCATGCTCCAAGCATTAGGGACCAGGGACAGACAGACTGAATTCACAATATATAAAAAAATACCAAGGGAAGCTGCACTTTCATCAAAAACTGCTGTGGGCCTAGAGTGTAACACTGCTTATGGAAGACTAGGCAGGAAGCCACGAGAGATTTGGGAGGCTGCACACTTCTGAGAGGTTACTTAGAAAATTCAGATAAAGTAAGTTTCAGGGTGGTAAGGATATTGCTTTAACCCCACACTAATATCTAAATTGACAGCTGTGACAAAATGAGACGCAGTCCAATAGATCAGGGGTGAAATTCCTTCTTCCAACTCACCATTAATGAGACTCACTACAACAAAAACAGAGTGAGACATTAAAACACTTATTCAATATATTTCCCTTAAAGTCCTTTTCCCTTCCTCCTTTATGGCAGGTGTTCTTACTCCCACATGCCCATGTTGCAGCTCATAGGATAGTCATATGAGGATGTAGATACTCAACTAGGTGAGGGGGAAGAAATAAAACCTATGAATTTTAAAAAGATCTTTTTATTTTTTCTTTTCATTTCCAGAATATGCGATACAAATTCTGACTCACTCTCTCCTGTTCATTTCTACATTCATATCTTATTTGGTCACAGGAGAAAGAAATGATGTAAGTGAGAGAGATAGCCCTCTCGACGTCCTTACTCACTCCCATGAGTCAATCAAAGATTAGGGAGAGAGCTTTTTGCAGTAGGTACGAGGTATTATTTTGAATGACATAGAAATTCACCAGTTTAGTAAAACCTTCCATTTTTTTGACTCAGATGTTTTGCTATCAACATAGCAAAAACTACACAATATTAAATAACCACTTTGGCATTGTGTAGCAAATTTACTTTCTGCAGAGAATATATTTTAATCTGCATACACCCATTTTTCTTTAAAATATTCATTCAAGCTCTCTCCCTGCCTAGCTTCAACTACCAAAGGAATTTTTTATTTTTGGTTACACAAATAGAAAATGTTTTGTCTCAAGTATGAAAAAATTTGTACTTAAGTAACTGACTTACAAACATCAAAGAAGGATGTACACACAGTTTATATTTATCCTATCATGACCTTTAGTAACCTAGCCAAACCAATGCTTTCCTCACCATCTTATCCATCAAGGCTTGCTTACTGACAATGTGTGTATAATGCTATAAAAATAGAGCTTAAATGTGATTAAAGTGCAATTGTTTCACTTCATGTAAAATTCCAATTGAGTTTTATACATGCTCCTTACTATTCATTATTGTAAGGTAAGCAAGCTTGAAGTAAGTTTGAAAGAGCTCATTAATAGATATTTATTTATTTACAGCCAATTTGGCATTAATTTAAATGAATCTCCTATAAAACTTCACCAGCCTTGACTGACTGTATTGTTGCCCGAGTGAGTATTGTAAATTTTACATGGATGAATATATTCTCAGCAAATATTAATGCTCAAAAAGGATATATGATCTGAGCGAGGTTGGCAAAATTTAAATATTCTCTTAAAAAATTATTTTCTTTTCATGGATTACCAAATTATGAAGTTGCCTGAACCAGGAATTTAAGCAGTCTTTGGAGCCAAAAATCACATCTTTTAAGATGATAAATTACAATAATTCTTCAGGCCACACATTTCACTCTGAAACATTTCTTAGAATACCAACTCCCAAAAATAATAAATTTTACCAAAAACACACTTCACAAATTTGGAAAGATTAAAAGGGTTCTTTCAATCAAAGAGGTAATGTACATATTTATGTCACTGCTACATTCAGAATCAATTTAAAGTAACCCTTACCACAATCTGGCTAACGAACACAGTTTTGATTGGTGGTAGTTTTATTCAAAATAGGTTTTTTGGGCTAACAAAAGTTTTACTATTTATTTAAATTTCCAGAAATCTATTTTATGAGCCCAAATATGGCTATACATTTGGTCACTATCCATACAAACTATTTCAAGGTGTTCCTATCATCATCATCACAATCTTATATTCGACTAGGATAACTTTCTTGACTGCTTTTGTTAGACATTGCAACAAGAACTTATCTACATCTTCTCTGATGCATTGTTTTAATGCTTGGTCAAGTGTACATCCCCTACACACATTGTAATCACACCGAGCAGGACCTCAATGCCACTATTTTCAGTGTATGTATATGACAAATAGAAATAGGTAAGCCAACACCAGGACACCAGATGAGCACAGGGCAGCAAGAAAGTAAAAATGATTAATGAAAACTTGCATTCTGTTTGAAGAGAACTTTTCAGCAGGTAAGGTCTCCAAATATTTCATAAAATTTACTTTATTTTCACTTACGACAAATACCTATATGCCAATTCAAGATTAAACCATTCTTTATCATATTCAACCCTTTCACTGCCAGTAAAATTCCAGGTAGGGAGTGCAATGACTGCCAAGGGCATTTTGAGTAGTTTTTAATGCTAAATTTTTTTAAATTAAAAAATCAATATATTTATGAATTTCAGTAGGATATTTTTTTAAAGATTATCTATACATTTGAGAACCAAATGGTGAAAATAATGTGCTTGGATTGTAATTTTAAGTTAGTCAAAATTAAAAAAAATATACTTGTCCAAAATGGCAGCTAATACTTGCAGTAGTAGGCAGTTTTTGCACAGGCACCTGTGGCCAATAGATTAGCCCACTGGCAGAAAAACAATTAATGATGCAGAAGGCATCAGTCATTCACCACTGGAATATTTATCAATTAGCATAAAACATTTATAAGATCTTTAAATAATATGACATTTTAACATTGCACATGAAACCTGCAGGAAAGAAATGATTTCATCTATTCTCATTGGATGAGAAATGTAACATATATATGTATATCATCAAAATATTTGTATTGACACTAAAGTTATCTTAAATTTTCAATTGTAAAAATACTCTGGAAAATTTTATTTTGCACAGCCAACAAATTCTTAATACCGAAAGAGACAGGTATCTCCGAATATTTACGCCACTAAATAATCTAGTCAAGAATGCAAGCGAAAAAATGAAAATATTAAGCTAAATAAAAGTCTGGAAAATGATATCAAGGATTAGTTGGTTACAGGTAGCTCCTCAGAAAGACAACATATACTAACTGAAAGTGCCATAGTGGTGCTAGCAACATTTATATATATACAAAAACAGAGCAGGACTTAAGTATAGTCCAAGAACTTATCAAATTTACAGATAAAAAAATATTATGATACATCAAATCCCCCCAAAACACCACAAAAAAGAAATGCACATGATTCTTGTCGTATCAAATCACTTCTAAGTTGTATATGATTATGTACACAATGACGAATGAATGAATATATATATATATATATATATGTATATATAATGTATATGTGGGACAAGAAGACTTCCCTATAATGGCAAAAGCCAACCACAGCCCATCAGGGTATGAATAAGATGAAGGAAATCAATTCAATATCACACCTTCAACCTTTAACCACACACCTTAATGATTTTCATCAAAAGCACATCAATGGTGAAATACTCAATACAGAGAGAAATGCTGATGTAATCCACTCTGGCCCATTCTAAAATTAACCAGGGATTATTTCGATGTCATAAATGGTGGTTAACTTTAGGCCCAAGCCAAATCAATGGCTGCTCTACATGAGGCACACAAGTACATGCAGTCAATCGTTAGGCGTACATGGGAGGAGAAGAAATTTACAAAATGCCCTTCTTAGCTTTAAAATTGCCCACTCTCTTCTAGCTAAATGTGAAAACACATATTTTTACCATTTAAAAATATAGGCACATACGTTTCATCCAGAATTCGGTTGGGTTCCACAAGAAAGAATATAACTATTTCTACAAGCAGCTACCAAGCACAGAAAATTATTTACATTCCTATTACACACACATATGTATAACTTCATCCCCCCCTCCATTAATCCTACCTATATAATTTTTGACATTTCATCAATAAAATAATTACATAATATATTTACACAAGTGAAGCCCACATTAATAAAGGGATTAAACCCTTGAGACATTATTTACCCATAAAGTGAGGTCACAAATTCATTGGGTCATACATTATATAAATTTAATCCGAATTTACATTTAATCAATATTAAATATGTGCAAATTTCTTTTCATATCAATCAAAATACGAATTCCAGTCAACAATATACATATTATATTTAGAGGGGGCTTACTCACAGCACAATAATTTTGAAATTACAAATGTAATTTTTTTTAAAGTTTACCATTCGTCTCAATTTAAAAAAATTAAGTTGGTATTCATAAAAATTTGCTACTATAATACATTTGCATCCCCAGGCATTAGAATTTGAAGCAATATTTGTACAAATCACTAGGGCTTTCAATAGCATGCATATTTGGGGTAAGATAACTAACTAATATCTTCAAACATATATTACAGTTAATATTAAATTCAGCACACACCCTGTGTTTGTTACCCCTACAAATTTTACTACAAAATATTGTTTTCTAAGCATTATTAAATCTACAGTACTATTTCCTGACATTTTCAGTACAAATGAATGTAAAAAGTTCTTCTTATCACAAAAAAGGCATCAATGCGCTTAAACCGTATCAAGGTAAATT
The DNA here is from genome assembly GCA_963573305.1 of Pyrrhosoma nymphula. Classification (NCBI taxonomy): domain Eukaryota; kingdom Metazoa; phylum Arthropoda; class Insecta; order Odonata; family Coenagrionidae; genus Pyrrhosoma; species Pyrrhosoma nymphula. Next base: position 59,242,097 of record OY754339.1, on the reverse strand, counting down.
TATGGGATTAATCCTTTCCTTTCAATGAAAAGGTTTTGTCCCACCATATTCTTTCATAAGTACTGAGGATTAAATGCAAACGTGGGTAAAATGATGAAATTCAGGGTACACACAAAAACCTTTTGGTTTTAAGATAGCATAAAAAATAAAACTCACTCCTGCACCACAGTGTTCTCAGGGAGTGAATTATATACATTTTACAACAGAATGCATTTGGTTGGACGTGGGCCCACTCGACACCGACCAACCCCTTTCCATTTCTAAGCATTATTTTTTTCACTGGTTAATGAGATCAGTGGCCTAACAATGATATATCACAACACAAAACACACACATTAGGCTCATAACCTATGTATATCAAGCTATACATAATTCATAGTTGGCCACTTATGTCAGTATGATTGCAGAAGCAGCCAAGTTTTTACACACACACAAACACACATGATACAAAAAGGGAAATTTTAAAAGGAATGGCATATGACATTGCCCTTTTTCAGAAAAGGTACCACCTTATACTTTGCGAAAAATATCAATGGAATGGTTAGTAAACTGCTAATCTACAGTGTTGCTATATTCACTCTTACATGCATGAAACCTGAATGACAAAAAGCTATGGCGTGGGGGGGCCCACTTATAAGTAGATTATTCTATAATTCTATTGAAGATTGGCGGCTTGAATTCAAACTTACACCCTCCTTACAAATTGTTATTTTGGCATTAAAATGATTTTGACCAAATAGAGGGTCTACACTATGATGGCAGATTGAAAGTACTACATAATTGGCAACTTATATCTTGATGCAACAGCAACATAGTATTAGCCCATAGTTTCCATTGCTGACAGCGTGCAATTCTTGACTGCCTTACAAGAAAACCCAAAGATGAAGTCACTTATGGCATCATATATAAAAATTTTAGGGCAAATAAAATACCACAACCCTCCTTGCCACATGAAATAAGCAAGTCAGGGCACATCAGGTACTTGAAAGCCAAAAGTGGAATGCTAAAAAAGAGCAATTAACACTAAAATCAAACAAATAATTGTAGCGGTGGGAGTAGCTGTGTAAAACTTAGTATGAGGTCAGAAAAGCAACAACACTATTTGTCTTAAACTGCAACAGATTAAAACAACATAGATGACATAATAAAGTATTTTGGCAAAATGGCAAACATCCCAATAAAAGAAAAATTTATATACAAATCTATAAAATCAATTAGTGATTAACTCGAAAAATCACTCGAAAATATTTTCCATAAGTTTTAAAATCCATCTTCAAATAACCTGACAGATTATATTACTTGACAAATAATTAGCACAGAACTTCCAATAAAATTATAAATAATATTTAACAGAAGCTTGAAAAAAAAGTTAAAATGAAGTACCATTGAAAATGTGCCATTAAAATATTTTCAGGAAACTAAAACCCCCAGCTCAATTTATCAGCAATGAAAACTATTGAAAGTATGATGAGGAAATTAAAAACTATGGAGCAACTATCATTTTCAAACTTCCTAACTCAAAATGAATTCAGCAGTCGCCATGCTCATGGGAAAGATATCAACAAATAAAAACTAAACAATCAAAGCTTGCCCATTTTTGACTAAATAAAACCAAAATACTTCAGAGATTTTAAGGCTTCAGAAATATATACTCGGGAGTGGAACAAATCTTATGACAAATGATTATTGCATTTTTTAAGCTCCCATTCTAGTTATCCTTCGGGGTCTGCATTAACCTCTTGCACAAGCTGGGAGAACTCATTACCACACTCCAGCAATGCCTCCAGGCTCTCAACTTGTGACTGGTCAAAAAGCTCCATGTTCCTTTGTGTGGGAAATCCACCAGCTGAACCAGAAGGGTTGGCATTGAGGGCATTAAGTGTTGGTTCAAACAACGGAAGGGGAGGAGCTGAGATCAATGGGGTGGAGGGGTACGAGCGTGATGCCAGCATTGCATCGCCATAGCTGCGCCTGCTGTTTGTATCTTCCACGTTAATCCCCGTCTCACTTAAGGCAGCTGCCACACCTACCTCAGGAACAGGAGTGTTTGGATAAGACCTAGAGAACTGCCTTGAAGCTCCAACAGACTGCTGCCCTTCAAAGTATTCCATGTCTTCCAGGATGGCACTGAGATGGGAGTCATCGGCTCCTTCCAATGAGGTTGTCACACCATCCCCACCACGGTTGTCCAAGGAATCATCACCTCCAGTCACACCCATTCCTTCCAAGACACTGGAAGCCCCTCCAGTATCCATGCAGCCAAAGTCTGCAAACTCACTGGGAACAGGGGTGGGTGCCACTGAACTAGCTGCTGACTCCATACTGAATCCAAACCGCTGCCCCAAACCTAGTGGTGTTGTGGGATGTGAACGTGATGGACACATTCCTTCTAAGGAAGTGGAATTTCCAAAGCCATCTCCACCTGAGAAAATTGAGCTGAGATTTGGTAAATCGGAGGAGTTTGATAGTCCCAATGCATCCATGGCCTCCATGCGATGCAAAGGCACTGACTGTGATCGGAAGAGGGGAGGAGGCCCAAGGGAACTCCCTATACCAGAGTTCAGGTTGGGTGCATCTGACAAGAGACTGCTCACTTCTTGTCCTAAAGGATCCGGGAATGTGTTCTGTAAACTAGATGGTGAACACACTGCTCCTATTCCATCATGATCTCTATGCCCAGACACACCATGACTATGCGCTCGCATTGAGAGAGTAGTGCCCGCTGAGACATGCCTCTGTCTCTGATGATCCCCGCCATGCCCACTGGTAATGGATCCAAAGGCATTAGGTATCCTGTACAGGCAATGAGAATTGCCTGAGCGGGAGTGGATTGCCTGTAAAAGGCCTTGGGGTTTTGCAGCTGGCTCGGAATCAAGGAAGGATACAGTAGGTTGTGTGTTACATGACTGAACTATGGGCGAATGTGGAGCGGATCCCGGTGAGACTGGAGTGATGCTGCTAGCAGAACCGTGCCTAGCTCGAGAATTTACACTCGTCTCTGTGGGGGTTACAAACTGCTGCAAAGAAGATGGAGGTGGCAAGTTAGATTCAGCTGAGCATTCAATGGGAGTGAGAGACACACCTCCAGGTGAAAATTGTCCACCACCGTGTCTCTGTACATTTGTGCCTGATGAATGCCTGGGCCTTGAAGTTAATTGCTGCGATATTACTTGAGAGCTACCATTGAGAATTCCTCTAACTGCCTGCATGCCTCCACTAGAAGTATGCCTAGACCTGCCTATAGGAATATTTGTCCCCTGGGGAGACACAAATGGGGTACACATTCCTGCTGAGGTCTGCCCTGAGTCATGACGAGATCTTGGAACAGGAGTGCTGCGTGGGGAAACAAAAGGACTTGCATTATTTCCTGAGGCTGATGAACTTGGGACACTTGGCATGAAGCCCACAGTCCCAGGACTATCATGGCCAGGAGATATTGGTGTGAAGCTAAATATCTGCCTACGAGTGTTGGGACTCGGTGGAATGGCTGCATGCATTCCAATGTTTGAAGAAGAGGTTGCTATGGGTTGAGAGGTTGTCTGTAATTCTTGTAATGGTGTCTCAAAACTGACGCGCCTTTGTGTAGCATAAAAACCTAAGGATGATAATGGAGGAAGAACTGGTTTTGTGCGTCCTCCAACTGATTCAGAACGACCAGGTTGACAACTAACATACATTTCTGAAGAAGATGGAGCTGATGAAAATTCTACTGATGTAGTACGGCTAACAGTAGAAGGTGCATTACTACTAGTTGTAGCCAAGTTACGCTCCAGCAAAAGACGAAGTTGGGAAAGCTTTGCTTTACCACCACCCGAGGTGTTACTTTCTTCCACAGGCACGTTTGGAAGAGCACAGTTAATCTCTGACGACTCCCCACGAGCTCCTTCCTTCTTTTCAGAGGATTCAGCTTTCCCAGGAGTGTTTTGAAATAGCCTCATTAGCTCTTCTTCCTGTGAGTTACTTTCATGGTAACAGTCATCCAATGCATCCTTCTCGAGACAAGGAATACTCATCATTTCACTACCCCCTGCAGATGAACTAGATGCCAGGTCAACATTCTGATCAAGAGAAGCAAAGAAATTTGTTTCATTCAATCTGTCCAATGACTCCAACAGAGCCTTCTCATCCGCTCTAACATCCGCTGTCAAACCAACCGTTTTAGTTGTGACTGCTTCCATGTCTCCTGGATAAGTCTGAATCTTTTTGCCTTTAGCCTCTCTCCCAGTGAATTCCTCACTTACAGCAGATGGTAAAGGGAGCCCTAAGTTACGATCTGTTCTCCGGATATTTGCAGCCACTGCCCCTTTCCCTCGTGAGCCCTCGGGAGACTGCTTGGGCTGGATTCGTTTGTACTTCTTCCGAGACTTGGGAGTGACAGGTGGTGCTGTGGAACACCCAGCCACAGGGGGGATAATAATAATGTTTGTCATCTGTTTACAGGGTGATGCTTTTGATGATGGAGGCAAGCGGGGAATCAGCATTTTACCAGAATTTGCAGACTGAGGCATAACAGAGGAAGGAGAAACTAATCCACCAGAAGGCATTGTGTCTAAAACAGACTGAGAGCGGGGAGCGGGAGCAGAATTTTTATAATCTTCCATGCTGCAATTGGTATCCACCCCATCAAAGGAAGCACTAGTGATAGCAGCTGATTTAGGCCTCTGCATTTCCCCATTGGGTTTTGAAGGTAACTCAGGTTTGTTTGATTCCAACTGACCCATAGTAACATTTGAATCTTGGCACAATTTAATATAGCTATCCTTAGTCAGGGGTTTGTTAATTATGGATTCCGGCAAAACCTTTCCGCTGCTGACCAACATAGGTCGGTCTGTTCCCCAGCACTTGTCAGCTGCTTTAGATTCAGTATTGATGAGAGGCTTCAACGCATCTAGATAGCAAATCTTGTTAGCTGAGGTTGATGACTCATCTGAGTTAGACCTTTTCAGGTGATTGCTGTAACTGCAGCCTAGTTTTGCCTTTTTACCAGATTGGGATTTCAACTGCTCCAAATTTGCCCCACCCCTATAAGCCGAGAGCTGATCCTAAAAAGAATGAAATCAGAGAGTGACTTATAAACATAGAAATTGAATTACTAATCAAAGTACATGATTAGCCGTGACATTACTAACAAAACATGCATCAAAATATTGAACTTTTGCAGGAGAAATTACCACAATTATAACAAAATAGGAAAGATACACTGTCCAACTGATACCTAGGTGAAAAAATCTTTCTTCCAACAGACCATTAATTACCACAGCAAAAACAGACACTAAGACACTCCATTAACATGCAATTCACCCTTGTCCTATTCCTTTTACCAATTCCTTCTCCTTTTCATGGCTGGTGTCCTAACACCCACTGTCACACACCCCAATGGTGTCTCACATGGTAGTACGTAGATTCACAGTAAAACCCCAATTCTATGCACCATGAATTTATATAAATCACCACTTTGTGCAACAAGTATATAGATGAACTTTTTTATTAAGTTGTAGCGTACAATATTGATCCACTGAGTGCTTTGAAAATGCAAATACCCCAATCCAGTAAATTTAAAATAATTGAATCACTCAGTAAGAATAGTAAACTATATGATGATTTTTAACTTTTACCACCCATATTTTGTCTGGGTAAAACTGCCCATCAGTGCATCAGATAATCAGCATTCCCTTGCATATATACAACTGGTTTACTGGAAAGTATGTAAATCCACTCCCTGATTAACAATCTGATTCGTTCCAAGGAATTCCAGCTTTTTTAATTATTTTGTGAATTTTTCATAATTTCATTCATTTCTGCCAATTTCTTAAAATTTCCACCCATTTTCACCCATTTCTTCCGTTTAGTGGTATTTCTACTAACTATTTCTAACAATTTTTTCTATTTCAACCATCTCCCATTCCTGACCATTTCTGTCCATTTCCAAGTATTTCTGTCCATTTCCAACCATTGCTTCCATTCCTGATCATTTCTATCAATTTAACCATTTCTAGCCCATTTCTTGGCATTTCTTCCATTCCTGACCATTTCTTCCATTCCTGACCATTTCTATCCACTTCAACCATTTCTAGCCCATTTCTGTCCATTTCTGACCATTTCTAGCCATTTCTCCCATTTCACGACCATTTCTCAACAAGCATACACCATTTCTCAGAGTTGCATACCCCTCGGTTATCCAGTACTCAAGCAACCTGAATTCTCATGCAACCGGCACAACAATTATTAAGATTACGACATCACGACAAGGTGAGAATCAGAATGTCCTCATGCAAGAATTCAATATTTTCAATCAGCTGACAAATTAAACCCTCCACAGATGCTAGTGAAAACTATGGCCTAGCGCAATGTTTGAAGATGAATCATCCGATGATGAGGAGGGTTTAAAAGGATTTCCTTATCTAAACAACAAGGAAATGAAAATCATTCATCACAAAATATCAGATGCAATGGAATGCTATAGTGCTGTTCATCCTGCAAAAAACATCTCCTGAGATGAACTTGAGAAATGGCTGGATGTTGATAAGGATGCCTCCATTAAGACGACATTAGACACAGATGAGATAGTTGAAAGGTTACTGAATAGGGACAAATGCAATCCGCAAAGAGGTGACAGGGATGATGAGGAAGAACATGTAGCACCAGTCTCATGGTGGGTTGCTTCCAAAGGATTTAAAGTCGTCATCAAGTTTTTAGAACAGTGAAAGTGCTTCACCGTCCAGACTGTAATGCTTATTTCACCTTCAGCATTAAAAAAATAAAAAGAGAGGAGAGCAAATGCTAGCAAATGCTTTGTAACATGTAAGACCCAACTGATGACCACGAATTTTTAAAAAATATGGAGTCGACTCATATAATGCATTCGAGAGGGTGAAATTATTATTTTGTGTCCTTGAATATCGAAAAGTGCAAATAGTTCATTATTCGAGGTATTCAAAAATTCGACTATTTGAATGTCCCATCTCCAGTAGCAAAGCATCTTTCTGAAGGTGCCACATCAAGAGCTACTCCATAAATTTGTCTGCAGCCTCCAGTCTGAAGACTCATGCAAGCTTCATTGTTGGGGTAGATGCCCTGAAGGGTTTGCGAAGAGATTTGCCACTCAGAAATGTAGTCAAAAGTAAGGAACTCTCACAGGAACAATATGCCAGTGCCACAAAATTTCTAGGCACAAGAAAATCATTATTGTAAAATGTGTATCATCATTTAAATTCTTTCAAAAGTGTGTTGGGAGTAAGAAAAAGTGAGGCCAAGAAGTACAACATAAAAAGTTTATAAAATTATTCATAAGACATAAAAATCTGTACATTTTAAGTTATTAACAGTTCACTTGAACAACAAAAAAGTAAACTTTTGTAGTATAATGCAAATTTTACAACTTTGTGTTCAACAATTTGCATATTCATTGAATAATTTTCAAAAAACAAAATCATTGCCTTCAATTTGACTCTAAATTTAACAGAATTGGTTCATAAATAAGAGAAATGTGATACATTTTTAACAACCACTGTCAAAATTGGAGGTAGGCATTTTGCAAGCAAAGCCACTTTTTAAAAAATGTTTACTGAGGTCATTTTTTGTCATAAAAATCTGAGCATAGCTAAACACGATAAAAAATATTTTGAAGAAAATCCGTGTCGCAAGAGCATGAACTTTTCCTGAAAGTTGGTGATTTGACGTGGAATGACACATATAGTTATTATATTTGATTTTAGTAGTTGATTTTTGTATCCATATGCCTAGTAAGGATTAAATAGAGGTTCACCTATTTTATTTGATTTATGAAGGCCTTATCCAATGCAACCAGCATATTCATCTAACCAGCAACCCATATGTCCCATGCATGAAGGATAATAGGGTGCCTACAGTATTCCATTGACACAAAAGAATCTTGCCATTTAAAATTGCAAACTCAACACATTTGAACCCCATTTGTCGTTAAGCATTAATAAAATGAATGAAATAATATCTCCTCGCACGTTTATATGCACGGCTGACGATAAGGAAGACACCACAAATAATGAATGACCTGTGAAGGATTTACATATTTGGAAATGGGCTTGACTGTCATCCTAGCTTAATTTACCTATGAATGAGTGATAGTGGTGGAATAAAGAGTTGTCTGAGTAAAACAGCTGCAGCTGGAACTGTTTCAAATATCTGTTGCAAACAACAGGTTAGTTTCGTGATCGTGCCACAGCCACGACGTAGCGCTCTGTGCTGTGCAGTGGCTAATGATAGCTAAAGCTGGCTGTTACGTCTTCTATTCTGTTCCAGTTGCACGGCACCTGTGGCTACATTGTGGTTATAGGCTACAATTTGTTGTATTAGAGTCTGTAGCAGAGGGTTGCCGGTTGCCGATAGAATTACAACTGTGTAGTATCTTTCTTGAATCCAAACGAAAATGCTATTTTAAGTGAAAGATTTCTTATACCATAAAATACAGAACTACCAGCAATGTTCCAACAGTGCTGACCGATGCTGGTTAATTGATAAGAGTCACTTGTAGATTCATGTTAAAAAAACAATAATGACAGAAAACGTACAATGTGAACTCCAGCAGCTAATGATACATTTTTCAAATGCAATGTAAACAACATATAGTCTGACTGTGAAAAGCATGAGAGTTAATATTTGAAGGCTCCCTCAGGAAATCATTTTGATAAAAGAGTATCTGCCTCTCCACACAAGTTTTAGGAATTACGGAGTATTAGGTCATTAGATTGGAGACAGATTGTAATATATGCCAGTGAGACGTAATGGTGTCAAGTCTCGATATTGCATGGTTAAAATATGTCTCTGTCCAGCAACCAGTAAATTTAATCTCCAGTAATTTTTACCGTGGTACAAAAATTGAGTGAGCAGAATTCTATGACTGAGTTTTTCGAAATTGGTTTCCAAAGCATTCCAAAAGTTGAATAAAAGGACTTTGAGCTACTTCAATCAATATTTGAAGTGAATAAATCTCCTAAGAGAAAGTTTTAGCGCTCTTAGTTGGGAAAAATATCAAATTAAAAAGCAAATACGTAAAGTCACATTAGTCCAAATGCGGTAAAGGAACAAGAACTGGATATGATACCACTTACGAAAGAAAAATGCATTGCTTTTTATTCAAATCATTAGGTAGATATTATTTGCGTATTAATATTACGCCGCTAGAAAAATTTTCCCCGTATTCTTCACGAGAATAGGATGTGTTACAATACTGCAGAATCGAAGGATCTGGTTTAGATTCCTAGTCCAGGCGATTTATTATTCTCATTGAGAATTGCACCCGGCAAGATTGAAGAAGCACGTAAATGCACTACCTAAAATGCATTTCGTGAAATTTCACAGCATGCTTTCGGAAATATTAAATAATTGAATGGAAATTTAAAGAATTGAGACAACGCACAAAATGAAACTAAATAAGTTACCACAGAATCGATTGTGACATTTCAATAATAATACATAATAGGAATTTCGGCACCACAATGAATTATAGATTAAAAAAATACATCAACACATTTTTAACGATAATTAATTCGCGTAAGAAAAAAAAGTATTAAAAAAAAAAACAAAACAAGCTGTGGGGATGATGACCAATGCTGGTCTTTCCATCTTGTAGTAGTTGTCACCTTCGAGAGGTCTTTGAGCGACCGAACCAAGCCATCCCCCTTTCATTCTCACCCACACATAAAGCAAACAGAAGCACGGACCCTACCCCACCCCTCAGAAAATATCCTTTTGCAGGACAAAATCTTCCTTCCTTAGGTCTACCCCCTCACCAGCTGCAGGGAGGAAGGCACTTGTCCCGTTCCTTGAATTTTTTGCTTATCCGAGCAGGGGGCATGATTCGGCCTTGTTGTCACATCGCTGTCAACTTGGAACTTCTTCGGCTTGGAGCTGGTAAGATTTTTTTGAACAGGACTGTACTAACCGTGCCAATCAATCACCCACTGTTTGGTGTGCTTCTAGCTGTCGGGCTTTAATTTCAGTAAATGCATATAGGGTTTTTTCTACCTTCCTAGCTGCTTAACTAATTTGGACCACCATTTTTTTACACTTATATGATTAATGAAATTCCATAAAACATGATTATTCTAGATTAATATGTTGAATAATCATGCATTTAGTGGAACTGTTGGAATGACCAAAGCTATCATGACCACCAAATTGAAATCTAATGCTCCAGTCACACATCACCAGCAAGATAACCTAGCATACAAATTGGAAACATTGGAATCATTAGCAGCAATTACCACAGTACTGAAATTCGATCCAGAACTAAGCACACAGGTTGTGTTTTCTAAAGGCATTTTAATTGAAATGATAACTCACCTGAATTTTCCTTTTTTCCCGCAGGATTTCTTTTTCTTGCAGCTTCCTCGTTAGTTGTATTTGAGCTTCTCTATGCTTCCCACCAGCCTTGCAGATATTGGGAATCAGAGGACCCCTTGGACTCAACTTTCCATCATCTAGAGTATAAAACAAGCACACTAATTTTAAATCACATTCAAGAGTTGTAAGGGGTGCTTCCCCATCACAAATCCACTCGAAACAGTTTCAAACTGTTAAGTACACATCATGTTCCAATCACATATGACACTGCCTTTAGAACAGAAATCATCAAAATAGATTCTCATCATGACTCATCTACACCAGTGTCATCCACTAGTAGAATCTACACTCAAGATTCTGGAAAACTAATAAAGTTGAATTGAAAAAATCTTTAGTTTCTGCAATTTTTATGAAAACATTAACACACACCTTAATATTATCCATCATTTGCATTTTTAAGAGATACTTTCCACAACTTCTGACATTTCACCCCCATTACAGTACATTAACCATGTAAGAAGCACATTAATGAAGACCATTACGAATGCCAAAAAAAGAGTACAATAGTCTGTTTCCATTTAATAGAATAGATTTTTGTTGGTTCCTATATGACATGTTTTGGCAAACCTATGGAACACGTCAACATCCAATAATGGGTACTGTAAACATCATAGCCATTGAGCATATATGTAATACCATAAAATATAAAACAGAAGTACAGATATAAAAGAGAAGTATTCAACAACATCACTTACTGTCTGTAAAATAAGTCTGGAGCAGTGTCAATGCACAGCAATAATGACTAATGAAGACTAAAAAATGCATGTCAGAGGGACCATTTTAAAGTGCATGACCTACAATGTAACAACAGGGCATAGACAGGGGAGACGTTCTCTTTTTAATTCCATTGTTAGCGGCTCCTTCAATTGCTGGCTTGCAAGCTGTGTTCAGCGTTCAAACTAATGATACATCAAAATCACTATTGACAACACTGGTAAATGTTTATTATTTTCTTTCTTGCTAACTTTCCATTATATTGAAATTACAGCGCACGCAACTATCTCACTTAAATTTCAATCGAGCCATTCATTTCGAAGTTAGCGGAGTTTTATATTTTTTACAACAACTTCTGTAATTTTAGTGATATAAACCAATGGTTTACAGCAAAATATTGTCAAGACATTTGCCTTTCTTCCTTTAGAATTGCAAGTCAATCAATTTGAAAACTAATGGAACACCAGCGCTCAAACATGAGCAATCCGTTGTTATGTGCCAAAACCATGACTTTTTGCAAACAAAATTCAGCAAAAGTGCAGTGAGGGCTAAAGAAATATGTAAACTTATATCACAAAACGTAAAACTAAAAAAGCTACATAGCCTCTCAAACTCGGGTGTCTAGACTTATTTTACAGACAGTAGAATAAATAATCAATGATCTAGAGATAAAGACATAAATTCATCAATTGAGTAACACTGATAATTACAAAGAAACAGATAAAGTCTAGACTTAAACAAAAGAAAATTATCTATTTGCCTGAAATATCTAGGTAATACATTCATAAATCTCACCCCGACATACCTAGGGTTCTTGGATAATAGGGTTGAATCATGAGTTGCAATTCTTAAATCATTACAACCTCTTGTGTTGTAACTATGCACTTCAGCATCGGTTTTTAGGTTGATAGGTTTAGGTTTAGGCTTTGTGTTAATATACAAAGATGATAGTTATGAAAATGTACACAGACAGCGGAGGGTAAGAATTTTGAAGTTTTTATAATGAGGTCCACAGCTTCTTTTTCTACGGACATTACCCAGAATTCTTACTGCCCATTTTTGCAGTCTAAAGAGGAAGATAAAATTATATGAGTGGCCCCACACCACAATTCCATACTTCAGTTGGTTATGAATAAAAGCATAAAACACTAAAAGAGCAGTAGCAGTGTCAACTAGGGTCACAATTTTTCTCAGAACTTAGGCAATTTTTGCTACTTGGCAATTTTTGAACATAATTTATCAACATGAGATTCCCAGGATAGATTCATGTACATATACGTAGTACAAAAAATTTTGTAACAGTGGAGCACTTAAGAAAAGACCCATTTAGCTATAAGAGGGGAGAAACAGTAATTTTCTTTTGATGAGTACGGACATAGTTTTATAATTGTAGATAACAACCAAATTATCATCACACCATTTGCTCATGCAATCAATATTCATTGGCACTAAATCATGGTTTAAGTTCTTGGAGGAGGTTAGATGAGTAGTGTCCTCTGCATACATATACACAGATCCATTGATAAAATAATTTGGGAGACTATTGACACACAAAAGGAAAAGCAAGGGTCCCAAAATGGAACCTTGTGGAACACCTCTTATTGTCATAAAGGAGTTTGAAATTATGTGGGATCTCAATTCTGATAAATATATTTTATCACTGCTAATGATCTTCATGTAAGGAAAGATTTAACCCATTTGTTGGCTACCCCTGAGATTTCATATATCCCAAGTCTCCTCAGTAACACTATGTGATCGACTGAGTCAAATGCCTTTCTAAGGTCATAGAAAACGCCAATAACATTATTCCATTCATCAAGTTAGTATTCTGTTACTAAGGAAGCATAATAGTCTACTGTGCATAATTTGTTCAAATATTTTTGAGAACACAAATAAAACTGAAATGGGCCTATTGCTGTTCGTATTCTGTGGGCCATCTCCAGGGGCGGATCCAGGGGGGGCTATAGCCCCCCCCACAGCCACAGTCAGAAATTTATTCCCAGAAATCCCAGATTAAATTTTTCCCGCAACAAGACAAGAATACTTTATCCCCGGAGGAAGTTTTTCAGTCTTGGAAGGACATTTTTTTCTAATTTTAAAGAACTGATGTGCCTATTTCATATTAAAACAACCCATACATAAATTATACCATAGAATTAGGTCAAATCGATTCAAATTCCCCGCCGAAAAGACGGGGCTAAAAGTATTGTGTCGATATAAACTCAGTGGTATCTTTCGCATCTGAGACTCAACAGCTGATATAAGCAACAAAGAGGTTAGGTTGTATACAACGTTGTTGACGTCTGCCATTGTTTACCCTCTCACGTATCACTTTGTTTTCGTGCTGCATTTCTTACCCGTTATCGCCTAGCGCACCATGTATGGTACGCTTTGCAAGGTTTGGTTACGGCAGCGCTATAACGTGCTTACATTGTAACGTCCGCGAGGATTTTCTTGGGTTCATACGATTAAAATCTACTGTCGGAAAAGATATCAAAACGGTGATCTCAGATGAGTTGAAGGCTTTGGAATTGAACATCATTGATCGGCATGGACAAGGATATGATGGAGGATCTAACTTCTCTGGTAGAGAAAATGGAGTTCAAGCATTAATTTCCGAGGATCAACCACTGGCGTTTTATACGCACTGCTTTAGCCATTCATTGAATCTGTGCGTTTCAAAATCTTGTGAAATCCCCGAGATCCGAAATATGCTGGGAACAGTTTCGACGTTGATCAATTTTTTCACAAGTTCATCAAAAAGAACGCAATTACTCGAAGACGAAATCAAAGCCAAATCACCGAAATCGAAGAAAACCCATTTGATAACACTTTGCTTCACGCGTTGGGTAGAGAAACACGAAAGTGTGAACACGGTTTGTGAGTTCCTGCCATATATTGTACAAGTGTTGAATGATTTGAAGTACGATAAGGACATCGAGACGTCTTCGAAAGTGACACAACTACTTGGTGCAATTGAAAGATCGGATTTCTTGATTGCTCTCCAAGTAATCAATGATGTGAATTCTCCAATTGTGACTGTCAGTAGGGAACTTCAAAATTCTCAACTGCAAATTTCATCGGCTTGTGCTCACATCGAGAAAATCATCAAGCTGTTTCTCGAGACGAGAAAGGAAGAAAAATCGTTCGGCAAAATCTTCCAGAAAGCCGAGAAAATTGCTAGTGAGATGGAATTTGAACTGAAGGTCCCTCACTTGTGTGGCCGGCAGTAAAAATGAGCTAACATCCAAACAGAACATCAAACAGCTTTTGGATATTTTCGGTGAGTTACTCTAACTTATTTTTCGCGTGTTATTATATCTTGCTTACTAAAAATGGATCATCTGGTTGAATTTGTAATATTTTTCCTCACATTTTTTGATTAATCTTGATTGAAATTATCTCGCGGTAAAATTGTAAAACGTAGATCTGGGAAAGTCATTTGTAGTGCATTTTTGAAATGAGAACTTCTAAATAAAGTAATTAACACTGATTTTGGGATTACATACATAATGTGTTGAATATGATAATGTGAACGAACCTATTCTTCATAAAATTTTTGAAATAAGCTGAAGCTGACGATTGTAACGAATTACTTTTTCTGCATTACAGAGCTACGATTTTTTACCCTTATTTGGATCATATGATCTCTTCCCTGACTTCGAGGTTCAAGGGTGAATTTTTGATGATTCTACCTCTGAAAGGGCTGATCCCAACGCTCCATACCAAAGTAGCCGTTGACGAAATCTTAAAAGCTGGACAAGTATACGAAGGAGATCTATGCGGCTGCAGCGAGACGGAGCTGAAAAATGAAATTCTCCTTTGGCACTGCAAGACTACCGCTTTCCAAAAAGCTGAAACAGCGATTGATGATCTGCAAGTCATGAAGTCGAAGGATTATGGCTCGTTTTTCCCGAACGTTGCGACACTGCTACAATTATTCGCTACAATCCCGGTGATTTCAGCAACAGCAGAGCGTACTTTTTCGACACTCAAACGATTGACGAGTTTTTTGCGAGTCAACATGTCCGAAAATCGACTCAACGGTTTAGCGTTAGCAAACATTCACAAAGAAATAGGAATAAAGGTTGAAGAAGTTGTGGATACATTCTGCAAATCGAAGCCTCGACGAATTGAAACTTTAGACTGGTCGGTCGATGATTATTAGATGTGAATTTTGAAGATCAAAACCTCAACGACTCAAATCTTTGGAGAGGTCGGTAAATGATTCTACCAACGTGAAAACTTTAATTGGAAGTATTATACGAGAGTGCAATGAGTAAAATATTGTAGCCTTCGAAGTAGATGGGAAAATTATCATTTTAATGCTCAGTCGTTTATATTGTCGAATTTATAACTGGATATTATAAAGCGTTCGTAATAAAAATTCTATTCGTTGAATTTAAAAATGTATTTACACAAATTTTACTGAAGAAAAAAGTTTTCTCTGAAAATTTTAAATGAGTACACTGTAATGAATCAACTAAACTTGACATGAGAGGTCTCAACTCTTAAGCCCCCCCCAGACCTGAATCCTAGATCCGCCACTGGCCATCTCCCTTGAACACAGGAATGACTTTAGCAGCCTTTAGCCTATCAGGGAAAATGCCAGAGGACAAAGACTCTTGATTAAACGTGTTAGAGAATGGATTACTGAACGCTTAGCAATTCCTTTGAGCAGAGAACAAGGTATATCTTATAATGTACAGTGATCTGAGCTATTTGATTTGAAAGCACCCATCGTTTGTTTAGAGTCAACTAGAAAACTGACGCTTTCTTTTCAAAACTTTTCTCTACTAAATTTTTCATCATAATAGGACACTACCTATAATTTCTTCCAGTAGTTATTGAGAATGGAATGAAAATAGGACCCATTACATATATGAAGGAGATAATAGAGAAATTCAAGTAGCATCACAATTATAAGGATTCAGACTAACAACTCATAATTTCAAACAGAGAGAATAAGTCTACATGACCTGCAATGCCAATGCTGCTACGCACCAAGCCATAATTATGTATTCAATTATAACAACTTCCTTTGAAAATGTCAAGCTCCACTCACATGAAATTAAAACTTCATGACTTTTAAAAGGAAATAATTGGTCAATCACCACAATATTAGCATGAACTTGAATATTTGAGCTGGGAGATACATGTTACATAATCACTTGTAGAGTAAATTAAGTGCTACTGCTACTTAATTAGATTTATAAGAGATACTGTTTCACCAAACGTCCTCACTACTTTGTACAATGGGGAATTCTAATGTACTACTCAATATCTTTTTCTAGGGCTCTTCCCATCATGCGAAGAATATTTCTCAAATTAAAAAAAGAACAATTCATCTAATGGCTAAAGAGCCCTACAATACCCCATGCCATCTTATTTCCAGGAAGCTTCTCCCTATTCCTTACATCTACATTATATCTGCTGTCATGTACACCCATAGTAACCTATCATCTCATTCTAAAAACCAAGGCATTCACCATCACTTCACGGGAAGCCGTATTGACTTGCATGTAATGTATGCTTGGACCATAAAATGTTTACATGGTTCGCAGAGGATGGGACTTTAATTATACATTCATGTTAATGAGTAGGGACCGGAACAAATCGCATGTTGCGATAAAAGTGAATTTTCAGCAAAAAATAGGGATAAAAGCATAGTATCTGCAAAATTAGTAAATGTGAAAAATGAGGTTATGAATACAAAAAACTACAGTAAAACCCCTAAATTACACTTTTCCAGGGACCCTAGAAAAAAAGTGTAAATTGCGGGAAAGTGCAAATTGTGGGAAAAGTAGAATTTTCATGTATACATCATGTTCTTTTACTGAAGTAAGGGTAAAAATAAGAAATACTGATAAACTGAAAAAGAGCAGTGTCATAATTTATTCCTTGAACTAGCTCATTTATTTATATTTGATGAAAAAAATACATTAAACATCTTAGACAAATTGAAAATTAAGAAAGGATGAAGATGGCAGGGCGATTTACATTATATTTGTTATTTGCAACCATTGAAACTATCTAATGAATATAGCATGATTATTTTTAGAAATTTGATATTTTCAACTGCTTGGACTTCCTCTGCCTATTAATAATATTATGCACTTTATTTTCAATTTTCTGCAGTTCCTCAAGCATTTGCTCACAGCAGTCACTACCTACTAAGTAATTTCTTAGAGTTTGAACAGCACACAGTGTGTCTTGCCTATCATAGTTATAGCTCGGGAATCGAGGCAGTGCAAATTATCTCAGTTGTCTACCACGAGTTCTTTCATTTTTCATGATATCTGGTTAAGAATCCATTGTTATCCTTCATAGTTTCTACTTAGGTAAAAAATTAATATTCCCCCGCAGGTTCAATTACAGTCGAGCACCCATAACCCGGAAATCCAGGAACACGCTATAGTCCGGCAGTGTCGCGAAAACAACCAAATACATATTCCGAGAAATCAGAAAATCAAAACCATAAACGCTGTTTTAAGAGATTTTGACTCTGCTCTTGATAAAAATATTTCCTTTAATTGCTGGAATATAATGTAACTTGTAATAGTATTTCGAAAAAAATAATTGTACACGCAATCTAAACGAATTATAAGATTTGGTTACGCACATTGCAGTCTGAAATCCTCACTGTTGGCTGAGAAACCACTATAATGGTTTAGTGACTTGGCGTGGCTACGCTACTTCATGGCGCGCACATTTAGCCATGCTTAAATTTAACGCTTTTTGCTCATTCTCTGGCTGTAAGGTGAAATAAACTTCATTAAAATTCTTTGCTAGGTACGCACAGTTATTATATCCGATCACAGACCTTGTCCGATCTAAGCGGGCGGAGCGATGCCAGCGGCGTGAAGCGACGGCACAAAACTATCGGTTACAGAAAAAGTAGAAGTTTATCCTCACTAGCCTCCTGAAACAGCAATGTGGATGAAGCAGACTAAACTGCTCCATTGAAATTAACCTTAACTTCTTAACTCCCGACACGACGATAGCATCAAAAACGATGAAACAACTGATCGTCAATCGCATTAATCAATCAGCCGCAGCAAGGAGTGTTGCGTCATGAAAATGTTTCGTAGTTTACATTTTTATTTCGGTATGCTCAAATTTTCCTTATTGTATTAACAAATATATTTTTTATATAAATGATTATTTGCGAATTAAAGCTTTTGGGATGTCCAAACGGGCGAAAGGTTCCATGTAATCTGGCGTTTCGATGTCCGACACGGCACTTGTCGTCAGGGGCGTCAATAGAATCGCCGGAAAAGTACTATCTTTCAGCGATTTATGAAGTTAAACCCAGATATTTATTATAATTTTTATGCATAGAAATAGTAAAAGAACGATATTATAGAATTATCACTTACTGGAATGAAAATGCTTAACATAAAAAAGACTACGCTTCATTTCATTGCTTGATTCATGGTTTGAATCGTATCTGGCAGATTACGAGTTGATGTAGTTCAAATTTCTGTTACTAGTGGCGCTGTATACTATTCCCGCCACATTCAAATTCTTCCTTAAAAAAGGTCCTATTGCTGCTCTCTTTCGTATTTTTCCGCATATATGTACAAGAAAAAGTCAAAAAGTGTTTTACAAAGGATGATACGCATGAGCAATGGACTTAATAAGTGAATTTCATTTTTTGAAAGAGCGCGTTGTGGTGCAAATTGCGGGAAAACTGAAAAATGCATAGTCTAAATTCGGGGTTCTGCATACGTTGGGAACATAGGAAATTGAATGGGACTTTGTAAAAGTGGTGTAAATTGCGGGAAAACGTAATTTCCGATAACGCTAATACGGGGTTTCACTGTAGTAGGAAATGGCAATAAAAATATCTTTTCATGTTTTTATTTGTGAAATATCCCATTTTTATCCATTAAGATTATGATCACATGAATGAAAACAATTAGCCTATTTTCAACTTAAACGTACTAGTATACGCCATTTTTACCATGAGTAAATTAATTATGGGAAAATTCTAAAAGCAGGTTGCCTAACTCTCAGAGGCGGAAAATAATACGTAAAAATTGAAATATGCTATAAATAATAAGTAGCACTTGAGTTCTAAGCATTCGCACTGAACAAAAATGCATTACACATGTTTATTTTAATCGTTTTTTAACAAAATTTACATTTTTAGACATATTCTTCTTTCTGAAATCAGTGTTAACATAGTAACTACACCATAATTTGAATTTTGCATTATTGTAGCATTTATTTGTTGGTACTTTATGTAATATTTTATTATATCACATCAGTAAATAAACCAATTATTTACATGATGAATTATTTATATAGTTTTTATATATAATCACACTTGGATTTATAAAAGGACACATTACTAAGAAAAAATATCAAAATTCGCACTGCATATGCAACTCATAAATGAGAAAAAGAAATGAAAACAGAAAGATAACAATAAATTCAATGATATGCAGCGTATAAAAAATAATGTGTAAAATTCTTAACACCGGCAATTCATAGAAAATTGAAACTGTGGGATTTTCTAGATTGTGCAGATTGGAATTCTTGACAGCATTTTCAATTACAAGCAAGATTGTAACTTATACATACAATTACAAAAAAAAATCAGTAAAAATCCAATCGATTTGATTCCAAGCCCACAGAAACTGTAAATAAACAGGCATTAAAAAGTTTCCCTTCTTTTTTCTTGCACAAGTTTCCCTTTCCTAAGACTGGCTTGCTTTCTATGTACTTGAACGTGGAAACAGTCTTTGACATGATCGGTGAGTATTACCATGAAGTTATATTCAATTCTAAAATAAATCAGCCATAAACTAGGTGACAATTTTTTGAAATAATAATTTTTTTTCTAATATAAATTAGCCAAAAAACGCAGCGGCAAATTTTTGAACTCATCATTTATCTTATGTTAGAAAAAAATTGTTCAAGTGTCAGATTAATGTGTTATAAAAGGGGTTGCATGAGTTTTAACAAACTTATTGATTGAAGTAATGATATATTTGCATATTCTGCAAACAATTTCATAAGATTAAATAGTTAAATTCTAGGTTATCTCTCGATCGTCTCCCGAAAAATTCGGGTCGGGTATTTGGTGCTTGAATTTGAATTTAATCGACTGATCTATCGTGAAATCGGCTATGCACCCATACAGACAACTAATGTACTTACCACCGTAACAACCTTACGCGCATTTACACTACTAACGTAGGAGGGCGTGGTTCGTGCTGCTGTAGACTCTAACCACTGTGTGAACGCCCGTTGGTTACTGATAGAGTAGTAGTTCTTAACGTTGCTACTAAACAGTGGTCAGGCATTGGTGTCGCGAGCGGAAACCGGAAATAATTAAGGACGATAACCAAAAAAATCAATCAAAATAGTGAAGCATACGGTGCTACTTTGATGTATATGACATTTTAACACTTTTTATAGGAATTTAAAATCACATTACACTCATTTTTGCTTATTTACGAAAATAATACTTCGCCCTTCTCCATTTTGATTGCCTTATTTGATTATCGTACTTCATCTATTCCGAATTCCGCCATCTACACGAGCGCTGACAACTGTTAAGTGGTAGCGTCCGGAAGAACTTGTCCATCGTTAACCAACGCACATTCACACGGTTTTTAGCACCTACAATGGTAAGGTCGAAGGTCGTTAGGTTAGTTGGTTTGTTGAGTGAAGGGGGCACTACTAGATCGCGGCACTTGCAACGAAGCCGAAGTTTCTAAGCAATGAAAACACTATCAGTGCTTTTCATTTGAGTACGGCGATAGCCGATTATCGGATGCAGGTGCCGTCGATCACCGTCTCACCTCGGAACAGAGAGCCACCAACAGCCGGCGACTCAGCTAAATCGAAAGCACCACGGCGTGGCAATTGCCGTCTATCGCCGCAAATCGTAAACACCCAAAATGAAGCATCGATCGATTAGAAAAAATAGATTATCGACTGTCGATCTTCCGGTAGGCCTGTCAGCCAGTGAATCCACTTGCTCTCTTTAAGTGATATGTACCGATTTTTTTTTTGACAATTTCATCTCTATTTGCGTGACGTGTGAGAATAATACAAGCTGGCCTAGGTGTAGGACATATGGATAGCGATGTTGACGGCAATGACGAATCGTGGTCACGCGGAAATCCACCATGGCGGAATAGTAAGGCAGCTATCCGGGTGCACTTCGTCCAATTGCCGAATTTGCACGCAGCGTGCAATTACTGCAATGCAGTATTAAAAAACCTATAATATTGCTTTCATGTCTTATTTGAAATTTTGTTCATAAGCTATAGCTAGGGATAGGAAAATTTCGCGATCGCGAATTTTGCGAATTTAGATAAAAATGTCCTAGGAGTGGTAATTAGTTACAACATACTCCATACTGACTGGGGAAATGACTTTTGAACTTGCAAAATGTCGCGAATTGTGCCCCAAAATGCTCATTTTCATTGTTTTGTGAGAAAATGATTGGAAGTACATTTCAAACGCAAGAAAAACATTAAAATTGCAAGCAAATGTTCTCAATTCATTTTAAACGAACTCGCGTGCAAATAGTGCTGAGGTATGCGGAAGTTAGCAGTTCATCGTAGCATAACCGGTGTTACGATAACAACCGCGAGAGGATGACATCGGGTGCTTTCCATTTACAGCAATAACGGGCAATACACAGCTCGTCACGCTGCGGTGCTTTCTATTTACAATTAGTGGAATAACCACCTATCGGCATCTATGATCGGTGGCTCTCCGCTCAGAGGTGAGTCGAACAAAGGAAAAGCAATATGCGCATTTATTCTAAGTAATCTGCTACAGCAGGGCTACAGCTATCTGCTACAGCTATTCTAAGTAATCTGCTACAATCTGCTATAGCTATTCTAAGTAATCTGCTACAATCTGCTACAGCTATTCTAAGTAATCTGCTACAGCTATTCTAAGTAATCTGCTACAATCAAACTTTTCCTGCGTTGGAACACTTCGTAAATCCTGAAATTTTAACAGAACACCTTGTGGACTTAGCATATATTGAACCATTGCGTTAAGGTAGCAGCATATAAAGCCATTATAGGTTTCTCGAAACACCCATTAGCCTTCCGCGGAACATAGTTTGGGAATCCCTGTGCTACAGATTTGAAGACAAGACTGACTGCGCATGTGTGAATAGCCGCTTTGAGTTGTTTCATTTCAATGGGCTTGTTCGCCAAGGGTTTTTTAATGCCAATTATAGTTTGAAAACTAAAGAGACACATATTTTTCCGATTTTTTATTTTGGTTCTGATTTGTTCAATACAGTCTATAACGGATTTAAGGACAAGACGGACTGCGCATGCGTGAATAGCCGCTTTGAGTTGTTTCATTTCAATGGGATCATCCACCAAGAGATTTTAAATGCTAATTATAGTGTGAAAACTAAAGAGACACGTACTTTTCCGATTTTTTAAATTTTTTTTCTGATTTGTTCATTAGACTCTACTACGGATTTGAAGATGAGACGGACTGCGCATGAGTGAATAGCCGCTTTGAGTTGTTTCATTTCAATGGGCTTGTTCGCCAAGAGTTTTTAAAATACCAATTCTGATAGAGTTTTAAAAATAAAGAGAGACGTATTTTTCTGTTTTTTGATCCGTCGCCTGCTTCTAGAATTATCAGCGGCAAAAAATCAGGGTTCTTAACCCTTTCACGTAAAAGAACCAACATAAAAAGTTTTGAAGTCACTCGCTGCTCCGTCCAATCACGATGGGCGCTATGCAGCATTCCCCTTCCCTTGCTTTCCAGCGAGCGAATTAGAAACTGAACCGGATCTCTGATGACGTTACGAACTTTTTGAGTGGGCGGCAAGTTTCGTGAATTTTTGTTTTTGATTTAAGAGGGAGTGGCTGAATATAGAAGAATTTTGTCTCCACCAAAAATCTATTTTCCAATCCATCTACCGAATTCGTGAATTAAATTGCAATTTTGCATCATAGTGAACGACCTTATTGCAATGGTTGCGTAGCTGGCTTTAAAGCACCAATCAAGGCCAACTACGACATCAATATATTTGTCGATATATTTATTTATTGGGTGGCTCCAAGATTGATTTTATTGTTTGAATATCTAGTTTTTGGCCATTTCCGTCAAATGACTGTTTGTGTTCCAGTGACAATTGTTAAGTATCCTAGTTTTATTCCTGTTTTCTGTGCTTGCTAGTGATTTTGACGAGTTATTGAGATGCCGAATTCAAAATTAAGCGCAAGAGACAGCTTTCCAGTATCAAAAAGATGGATTATATTGTATCGATAAAAGTACAGTCATGTACATATTCTACAATAGGGTAGTTTCCTTCATCAAAGAAAACAGAATTCATTTATTGCGACAGGTGCCCCAGCATAAACGTATTCATTACACGCAAATTATTTGGATTAAAAAGTCTTAGTTTACAAGTAAATTGAATGTTAATTTTAAGTTCATTTGAAAAGGCTCGGAAATGGCGGAACAGCGGCAGCTCTTATGATGACGTAACAGGTAGATAGTCAACATTGCGAGGTATATGGAATTGTCATCGACTGTACTTACTATAGTATTTCAGAGTCCCTAAAATCTGGTGAACATGTATTAATATACCTCGATTAAAATGCTCAAATTTCGGAAAGACTCCTCCATTGAGCATGCCATTAAAAGAAGTGTTCTAGGCTCCTACGCTACCTGCTAGTACAGAGCTACCGCGAAGGAATTCTTCGCGGCAAGCGTCGCATGCGCAGTGAAATGAATAACGAAACTGCGTACCTTGTGGTGTTCCGGCCTAGATGTTTACGTCAAGAACCCTACATATAGGGTTCTTGGTTTACGTTTTGATCACTTTCGTTTTGACAAACATTTCCTTTATCTCATCTTCTATTCCTTTCATTTACCATTCCTATCATTCATACCTTGCATATTTCATTAGTTACCTTTCATCATCAGTTCCTTTTGCTGATATACAAAGCCACAAGGTTTCATGAGAAGAAGTTCAATGGCTTTACAAACTGGTTTTGTACGGACAATCTACCGTAAGTGGATGTGGCCATGGTGGTGGAGTTCTTTAGAGAATATGTTCGGTTTAGTGCAGGTGAAATCAGAGGAGTAAAGCAAGGTACTCTCTTCTGACAGCTTTTAACCACAAAATTCTCCTCTTCTCGATTAGTGGAACCGCGACGTAAGCTTTCTTGCTATCGCTAAATGTTGTTGTGTGACACTGTGGCACAAAACAATTTTTATAAAGCAATGTTCTCGGAGGCATGTTACTGGTACTTCTTGGAGAATATGATGCTGATCAGCTGATGCAGTGAATCACGAGTTTCCATCAATGGTCTGTGATCACGGTGAGGGGTGATCAACGCATTTTAGTTGTTTTAGTATTTGCTCACACATAGTTTGCTTCGAGATTTTGCCATCCATTATGCTATTGACGGTAAGCCTTTTTTGCTAATTTCATGTTCTGGCAATGACACCTCAACAAAGTGGATGAATTAAATCTAATGTGTAATCGTATCATAGCTGCGGCGCAGCACCTGCTCTCAGTATAGTTATTAAGTGACAATTTCGTGCTTGCTTGCGGGAAATATTTCGAAATGAATACGAACAAAATGGTTTATTTCATGCTTTTCATACTAACTTTACCTAAAAAATAGGAGCTGGCACCATTAATTTGAGAATATATTATACTACACGATTTTCATTCCCCATACCGTAACCATAAATGTTTCATTATTTTGATGAGGTTTCTCTATGCGACTAGAGCAGCTAAATTAATAAATAAAGTTCATTTCCATTTTACACCAAGTTTACTTTTGTCAATAGTTTTTTTCCCGTCAATAAATTTATTATTATTATTAAAGCTTTCTCGGCGGACGTCGTCTGCAGATAAGCAGCGGCGGCGAACCACCTAGCGGCAGATTGCGGTAGTTGCGTACGTACCTGTGACGTCACACGTAGGATTAACCAGCATGCAATAGTTTGCCGTCGCGTTTTCGCGCCGTTGAATTTTTTCACTTTTTAATTAATAAGGAAAAATACTTAACGCCATTTAAAAATCGAACGGCTTCAAACACGTACTCCAGGGGTTATAAACTTTAGATATTGGCAATAAAAAAAAATAGGAAACCACCCTATTGTCAGGTTGCTTGGGAAAGACTCAATTGGAAAAATATAAAATCTTTGAAGAACGTAACTGCAGCAAACTTTCAGAAGGATGGAAATTCTCTAAAGTTACATGTCAATACACGAAATGTATTAAATTTTATTTTTAAATTTAGTGCCACTTTTCCAAGTTCCGCCACCGAGGTGATTGTCTTCAGTCATAATATGGCTAGAAGGGGAAGTGTCGCATAATAACCCAGATCATATTGGGTTAAACTATAGTATAAGTGACCCTTTTCTAGACTTAGAAATTATCGGTATTTTATGTGTATATATATATATATATATATATATATCAATTTGTGGTCACTGTGAAAACACCGAAATGTCTTGTTGAAAGTACCGAATTCCTAATTTCAAAGTACCGCTTTTCTCCCTCTCAAACCACCGAAAAATTCCTATCCCTAGCTATAGCCTATTAATATTTGTTATAAATATGTTACTTCTTCATTCATGAAAATTGACAATATTAAATTCCAAGTGATCATTGATTTCAATGGTGACTTAAAATAAAACATTTGACAAACTTACTGATCTTGAGTGGTGGAACTAAAAAATATGAAAGTAAGGATTTGCTTTATAAATCCACAAGAGCTAAAGATCACATTATCTTGTTCACAGGTGTGTCCCAGCTAACCTGCCGATCCCAGTTATATTTTATTGTGAAAAAGCACAAGCTACTGGTTGTAATTTTGCTTTGGAACCTTCTGGGTTGCACTACTTTCATCTACATCTACATACTACCCCGCAAGCCGCCTCAATAGGCGTGTGGCGGGGGGTGTTAGGACACCAGCCGTTTACATATAAAAAGGAAACGCTCTATGAAATTACACCTTGCATTTATTAAAGTCCCTTATTGTTCGGGGGAAAAACGAATTCCCATATCTATCCGTTCGGCAAAATATCTCTCTTAATTTATCGTTTCTGTCGGACCTGGAAATATAGTGGGGTTCTAATATGATGTTCTCCGTGTCGCTCTGAAAGATATCTATTCTCAATTGCTCAAGTAATCTAAGCCTAGCGCGCAGCCTCCGAGTCTCTAGCGGCTCCCAGCCTAATTCGTTTAACATCTGCGTAACGCTGTCTGTACGCCTGTAGCAGTTTTTGACGAATCGCGCAGCTTTCCTTTGTATTTTATTAAGTTCCCGAATTAATTCTTTCTGCACCGGATCCCATATGCTTGCTGCATATTCAAGGTGTGGCCGGACGAGTGCGAAATAGCACCTCTCTTTTACTTTTTCATCTGAAAATCTTCCCACAATACGCTTGACGAATCCTAGCTTCTTCAGAGCTCTGCCACAAATATTTCTTATATGTGTTCCCCACGATAGGTTTGAGGTTATCGTAACTCCCAGATACTTAACTTCATCTGTCGCCTTTATCTTAACGCCATCCACAGCATATACACGGGGATAGTTGGACGACCTCCGCAAGAAATGTACCGCCGCACATTTGCTCAGATTAAGTTCGAGTCCCCACTCTTGGCTCCACACATGAACGTTGTTTAAATCCGATGATAGAATTTCAAAGTCAGAGTGATCATTAATTTCGCGATAGATGACAGCGTCGTCAGCAAATAAACGTATTTTACTGCTAATTCGAGAGCATAGATCATTTATGTATATAATGAACAAAAGGGGGCTGATTACGCTTCCTTGTGGGACACCTGATGTCACTTTAACTGCATCAGAGCTAATTCCGTCAAGAACTACTTTTTGCTTACGATCACTCAGAAAGTCGCGTATCCAGTTTACTACTGTTTCGTTTAGGCCGCATGACTGTAATTTGTATAAAAGTTTGTTGTGAGGTACCGTGTCGAAAGCTTTCTTAAAATCTAGGAATAATGCGTCCACTTGTGTTTTCGATTCACCAGATTTGAGAACGTCATGAAGAAAGAGCGCGAGCTGTGTTTCACATGATCTACCTTTCCGAAAGCCGTGCTGACAGCCATGAAGGAAGTTACGACTGTCCAGGAACGTCATGATATTGCTAACGACGATATGTTCGAGTATCTTGCCTATAATAGAAGTTAATGAAATTGGTCGATAGTTCCCTGGGTCATGTCTGTTTCCCTTTTTGAATATCGGTGTAACGTTTGCAATTTTCCAGTCTATTGGTATCTTTCCTTCAGACAATGACTTCTTGAATATTATGTCTAAGAACGGTGCGATCTGTGGCGCTAATTCCTTGAGGACACGCGCGGGTATTCCATCCGGACCCGGAGATTTACTATTTTTGATCGACTGTAGCTGTTTAGTTATCCCATCACATTGAATAGTGATTTCTTTCATCGGTTCCTCAGTGAATGAAATGTCGAAATAACATGGAGTATCGTCTGTAGTGTATACACTTTCGAAGTGGGAATTTAACGTGTTAGCTTTGTCAATATTATCGGTGACAAGTTTGCCATCTTTATCAAATAATGAATCTATGGTTGAAGATTTTCCCTGAAGCTCTCTCGCATATGACCAAAAAGATTTCGGATTTTCTTCGAGTAATTCACCAAGTACTTTTTTCTTGAAATTTCGCAATGCAGTACGCATTGATTTCTTGGTTTTTGAGCGTTTTGCTAAAGCATACTTTGTGCTAAAGCAATGATGTTCCCACTCTCAGGTCTTTACAAGGCAAACATTGACTGTAATTTTTGTCTAGCCATCGAAAAATCCATTTTCCTCGATAATCCAGCACCCACGAATGTGAATACCTCTACTACCCGAACCCAAAAATTACCCGATGCCCGCAGATATTTCACTACCCGAATCCGAACCGAAATGAAAAAGTGCTACCCGCACACCCCTACATAGTTTACCACATACTTTCATTAATTCCTGACATGCCATTTATTGAGTGCAAACTTTGTAACTTGATCTACTAGGCAAATAACTGTTGTTATTATTATTGCATGACGTGGCAAGGAAAGAGAATTGTACACTCAAAAAGGCAGCAAAAAGTCAAACTGTTGTTACATCATAAGGAGCTTTCTGTGCCTTGCTTTGGAAATTGTTGGAGTCTTCTGGTTTCACTATCCACATTCACACAATAATTTACAACTTGTCCTTGCCATGTTGGAAAATGGATATCTTTCGACTGCTAAGTAGTCATCGCCAGTGTGATAAGATGCAAGAACAAGCTCTACATTATTGCATGAGCATGGAGAGCAAAACCATTTCTCATCCTCTGTTTTGGTTTAGTTGGTGAGGAGTACACATTGCTCTCAGCATTCAGTCAATTTTGACTTAGAGATCTGGACAGCTTGCACTTTTACAAATTCATTATTGATTTTGGAGTGGAAGTTAGAAAACCTTTGATTATTTTTTATTTATTATTACTTTGATTTGAACTTTTGATTATTGGTTTGTAATTTGGCTGCTGTTGTGAAATATACAGGGTTTGCCCATAAAGTAATGAGACTGGCTGCTGGTGAAGTAATCTGCTCGGCGAATTATCGTAATTTTTATCTGAGGTAAATTACCATGGTAAATTATGGTCATTTTCAAAAATTACCATAATTTTCCAGTATTCTTTTTTGTTTTAAGCATTCAACAGCAAATGTATGGTTAAATAAGAAAGCCAATAGCAATAGGAAGGAAATAACGATGTCTAAACCATACCTAATACAACATTAATCTATTAGAAATTTTTAAAATTTTAAAAAGATATACGACAGCAACACGCATTCTGGCTTTCTTTTGCCAAAGTATGAGAAATATTCAAGAAGAATATTCTAATACATTACTCTATAATGTTGTAATTTAAGTAAAATATTCCAAAAATGAGTTGTATGCATGCCTCAATTTATTATTAAACATACAAAATGTGAACTTGGCTTAAAAGAACATGTTGGGAATTTATCTGTATGAAAACTATCTCAAGCATAGGTGAATTATCTAGAAAATTACATTAATTTTCAAGGGGTGCTGTAAATTTCGAAAAATACTTTGGTAATTTAGGAAAATTACCGAGGTAATTTTCAAATTGGCCCATCACGAATCAGTGATCATTAAGTGACACTCTATAGAAAAGCTGTCTTGATTACCCAAGGTAATGTGGAATAAGGCTACCTCAGGTACAATGGAAGGCTTATTTAAGAGAAAAAATTGAGACAAAAATGAGCTTTTTTTTGCTTTGCCATCATTCATTTTTTGAGTTTCATGGTACACAATATTTCTGTGAAGCGTCTATTATTTAGAGATCAAACAGAGTCAGATCTTGCTGTTCGTTTGATGGAGCTTAACTGGCTTGGTACAGCCACAGCATAAGGATCTGTACCTCATATAATACAGACCCTTGATAAATTGAGACTGCTTATTATAAAACTCAATGCACCTGATTTAAAATGTGATATAGTCAGAATATTTCATGGTATTTAATTTACAATATTATGTGATATATCTGAAAGTACTGCAGGTTTTCTCAAATACACAATACATATATAATTGCCCAACATACTTAAGCACACTAACCATCAATTCATTTAAAATGGAACACACCTAATTACAACATGGAAAAAAGATTTAAAATCTAAGAACAACTTACTCTCATTTGTAGATCCTGAGGGATCCAAACAGGGCCCTCTCGACGATTGCTGGTTACCAGGGAAAAGTGTGAAAGCAGCCTCAGATCTTCCATCCACGACCAAATTCTTCACAAGAAACCTCGCTAGCTCAGGAAGGGTTGAAAAGTGAACCCCCAGTACTTTCTCAGCCCACTCGCGTATTAAATGTGAAACTGCCAACTCCGTGTCCCTCCCCCTCTCATCCCTCTCCACATTGCCAATGGCTGCCTCAATATCCTCTCCACTCTGCTCGGGGCTTTCCTGACGATCCTCCTACAAAATTTCCATTGACAATATTAGTAATGCCTGCTCCAAAACTACAGAACCAGGGATGAAAGGCATGTAAACATATAAAAAAAATAAATTATACACATATAGAAGAAAGTATCTTTCCAACAGGTATATTTAAAGCTAAATAAATGTGCAAGATTATTATTTTATGTTACTCAAGCCTTTTAAAATTTTTTCAAGAACTTAATTAAACAAACACTAACTATCATTAATCTAACAGATGCAAAAAAGGTATGCAAAGACAGCAGGAATGAAGAAATTGCTAAAAGAGAGCAGGTTTCCAAGGCCTAGCACCAACAATTAATCTCTTTTGACTGTGACTACCTCCAAAAGGGAATGGGATAATGGGTATATGCATGTCTTCAAATGTTAATTTGGAAACATTACAGATATGAAAAATGTTTCAGGGACCAGAGTCAAGAAAATAACACAAATTTCACCAGTTTATTCACCTGAAAACTACACCAATATAATGATAATATTTCTGGAGTTTTCGTCAATGAAAATAATTACAGCATATCTACCTACGTTTCGTCAATTTTTATTGACATCATCAGGGCTAAAAACATAAACAATTAATATTTTTTATTATTTTAATATTTTTTAAAGAGTGTTGAAGGTATGTGTAAACTTTTATGTTTGTATTGTGGCAAAATTCACCATAAATAGATTGTACATAATTATTTGTTGATTGATTCTAAATGAGGAAAAAATTCAATTATAATTTGTTCTAATACTTCTAACTTGGTGCTGTTTATGTATTTAGCCCTGGTGATGTCAATAAAAGTTGACGAAGCGTAGACAGATACGCTGTAATTATTTTCAATGACCAAAACTCCAGAAATTTTATCATTATTTATAAAGTGTTCAAGATTTATAATAATTCTACACCAATATATTGTAAAAATATACTGAATATACCAGCACATCAGTATATACCCTCATCTCTACCACTGACCAAGAAATAAATGACAGATAAATAATAGCCCAATCCCCATATCTAGAGTTGTTACGCACGGTGGATGAGGAAAATAGGATGGCTGAAGGAGATATTAAGAATAAAGATAGAGGGAGATATGGAGACAAAAGAAGTTCTTGGAGGGTGTGATTAGGGATAATGATACGGTAAGCTTGGTCCATAAAGAAAGAGAATGAGTGTAGATTGGAGGATTTTGAGATATGGACTTTGAGAAGGATAGAGATTACAAGTTTGTCAGAAAGAAAGCAGAAGTGATTGGAGGGTGTACCGGGGTGTGATGGGCGATTAAAGAGGAGAATGCAATGACAGGTGAATGGTGGACAAGAGGGGAAAAAGCAGACGAGTGGGCATTACGGATGTCACCTGATTTTTGGGATGCAAGAGGTATGGTGAGTTTAAGATGGGGATAACAAATGATATTGGAGGTAATTCATAACAAGATTAGAAGAAAAATAATTATAGCATAAGGAATAGAAATAAAATTAATGTAAATTTTCAAAGATTATCAAAATTGCAGTCTTCACTGCATGGGACCCAAGCTCTCCAACAAGTCACTTGAAACCATTAGCACCTTGTACGAAATAATGAAATTTGAGGCTAAAATATGCACAAGGTTTCTCAACTGAGCATTCTTTTCAATTCAAGAATATATTTATTCATATGCGGAACATTTTTGACTGATGTAAATACATGCACGTGAATATATGTTTTCATATTAGCTTCTGCTACTTTTTTGTACTTGATGACGTAAAATATTATTTTTCACGTATTTAAAAATGTCTATTGTGGTCTTGCCATTTTATGACAAATAAAGTTATCATTATCATTAGATAAAAGGTAGGGAGAGAGGTAGGAATTAGTCTAGAACCTACCAATATTGGTAGAGCACCTATGATGACTTACCCCTCCTGAAGCTAGGCAACCTCCCCCTTTTAGTGTTGCCTTATGACTTCCAACCCTACTCAAATCTCCAAGGTCTGGCAAAAGAGGTGGAGTCAGTTTCATTCTCTTACGAAGACCAGAATAGCAATATCTAGAGTTCCCTCGGGTCCCAAGCCTCCTGGGTCTAACACGTGGAAAAACTTGCTTCATAACTTTACCAAAATCTGCCGTAGAAAGAGGTTTCATTGCATTGTTGTTGCAGTAACCCCTGAAAATCATAAATTGATTACTTATACAAATTGACTCAAACTAAGAAAGATGGGAAAAGGGGGGGAATAGAATGGGAATTCTAGGAGGCAGAATGAAGGGAGAAGGTGGAAAGGGTTAAGGAAGACTAAATAGCAAGCAAATGTGTTATGCATAATAAAGTTAAGATACCCCAGAAATCAGAAAGTTAGAAAAGTTAGTGACTGCACAACAACCATAGATTTTGATTTTCAAGAAGAGAATAGATGGAACCACAAGGTACAATAACTCAGGGGAATATTGAAGCCATTTAAATGCACAATCAACCATTTGGAATGGATCAGTTATGCAGCTACTATGCCGAAAACATAGGTATTAGTAGCAAAAATGTCACCAAATGTAATCATTTATCTAGAGAAAAGGAAAATATTTCCAAAAAAGCACGGCATTGTTCATAAAATTTACCGACAAATTGCACACAATAGCCATTTTAAGAGGATCAGTTTTTTGCAAAAAAAACACTTCATTTTTGTGAGCCAAGATGCCAACTACTCTCTTCTTTATTCTATGGCAAAAATCAACCTGTCAATTTGTAGTAAACTTCAAGATGACATATTTGCATCCTTAGAAAGAGGTCACCCATGTGGTAGGATGATGGACTCAATATTTCTCTCATATTTGGTACAACATTTGAGACTACTATCTCGTCAGCTGCATGCTACAAGAAACTCTATGTAGCCCAAAACACTATACTCCATATAGCCTTGGTGGCTTCTTAATCAGTTACAAATTATTTTCACTCAGACTGCTTGAGTGAAGAGACCACATACTTTGGTCAAACACTCAAACGAATATCCACACTCAGTTGACACATCAGACATCAGTATTCTGAAGTCAACTGAAATGTCCACAGTGGGGGCACGAGGTTAAACAGAGTACATAGTAGTATGTAGCAGTTAGTACTCTCATTAAATTTTCACAATTTTCTAAATGAATTCAATTATTCACACGTAACACACGTCTGTAGAGTGATGAACAGCAACTATTTTTTTAAATTTTGAGCTTCAACTGCATCACAGAATCAGCAACATAACCCTGGGATACCCTTAGCTTTGTTTTCAGCTCTGAAGTGCATTCATCAATAGATGAACAATGGCCATTCATCTACAATACTACAAACTGGAGATAGAGTAAAAATAATCAATCACTTTGTAATAAATTTAGAGTTTTGTTCATTATGAACAAGTTTCACCACATCAGCCATGAATTTCATATTATGCAGTGAATTATATTTGCCAAAGGTACACCCATAAAATTTCGTACACATCAAGGGTATTTCATAGTCAAGCCTTGAGTAGAGTAGAAGCAGTTAAGCCTGCTTAAAAACAATGAAAATCCATCAATTGAGGCATAGTTTTACTCCATCTAGATTAAAGCCATAAGTAAATCACCTATGTTTCTGAAAAAACTTAGTGATTGTTACACTATTACTAAATAACAATTATAAGGTAGCATAGTACTTGCATGATGCAAGGGCTGTAGCGTCAAGGAGTAATTAAGTACACATAGTACTTGCATGAATGACAAGAACAAATGATGACAATTTAAAATGAAGTGAAAAGGTTCCTTACAAACATCTTTTAAAAATTTTCTGTTAGGTTTCCTGCAGGCAGGCTTTTATAACTTCACCAGCAATGTACCACAATTCTCAAAACTTATTTTGTTCCTTCCCTTTACTTCCCTGTCAGCTGTCCTTCCCTGCCAAAAATTTTAGGTGTAGTAGTATTTTCGTTTCACGTGCTTCGATGGCTGCGGTCATTTCGCTCATACTGTCTGCCATGTGCATACAGGGGCAACAGCACTCGGACGAATCAGAGGACCACTCCTCCAAACTCAAGCAGAGTCCAACAATGCTTAACTTCAGTGACTGATTGGGAACCAGTGTTTCCATCGTGGCAGGCCGTTGCCCCAAAAATTTTAGAACTACACTAAATTGTCCATCATTGTCAATGCAATGTGCTAAGCAAAGAGCTGATCATATTTTCAAGAAAAAACTAGTCTTTGACATATTGAATGTACCTCAGTTCATGATTACTTAAGTAATACCAACCCATACAAAAAAATCTGTACTGTGGATGCACTGTAACTGGTCTAAAACTGGACTAAATTCAGCATTTAGCACAGTCACAGTGCAGTTAACTGTGCTAGACTGCACTGTGGCAGCTGGTCTTCGGAGAGGACTGTACAGTAACTGTGCTTAACCCTTTAACTGCTCTCATCGTCTATAAGCAATCGCCGTAGCAGACTGCTCCCATCGTCTATTGGCGATTTGAAGTATGGATTATGAAAGGTGATAATTTTTATGAAAGGTGCTAAAAATGTTTTCGTCTTTTAGTAAAAAAAAAGTTCAACAATTCGTATTCAACAGTAAAATCAGACGATAATTACTCATTGTAAATTTTAAAACTAATTTTCCTTTAAATAAAAAGTGACAAATTTTAAAATTACGCAAAAATTTAGAAAAAAAATTTGCGTTTGGGGAGAGCTATATTTCAGATTATTTGCGCAGTTAAAGGGTTAATCGCCATTCTGTAACTGCACTATAGCTCAAACTGCACTGTAACACAGCTGTGTCACAGGGCTGTAACTGCACTAGAGTCCAAACTGCACTGTGACAAAGCTGTGGGACTGGACTTGAACTCTACTATAGCTCAAACTGCACTGTGACACAGCTGTGGGACTGGACTAGAACTCTACTATAGCTCAAACTGTACTGTGACTGAGCTTCTGTAAATCGTGAAACATATTATAATATGTATAATGCATATACACGGAAAATGTTTCTAGTGTAGATCCAGCTTCAGAATAAGCTGAAGAGGATAGTGGTTGAAACAAGTATATTATAGCTTGAAAAACCGATCGTGAACAACGTTGATCATGCAGTCCAACACAATAAAAAAAAACAGTAAACAATAATATCAATGACCAAGTATAGATACTACACGCCAATAAAAATTACCCCGAGAGTCACGATTACAAAATTGTTGGAGAAAATTAAGAGTAAAATTACAATTTGAAAAAAGTAACGATTAGTAGTAAAACTAAATCAAATGTAATCGTTACGGGACTCAGATTATTTGTAATAAATTACATCCCATCACTATGGATCCATATCGTACAGCTATACCGTCAAGAAAATCAATTGCTAAAAATGTTAAGTTACCTACATTAAAATTTCAAAGTTTACTTATAAAATACTTCATAGTAACATATAAACCATCCTTATAAAGTTTCTTCAGAAACCCTTTAGAAAATATTTTTCACCTGGGATGATGCTATAAATGTATTTCAAGAGGTGCTGGTATTATCTATCTAGACGAGGAAGAGTTGAGTTTTCATGTGAGACTCCGCGTCTCACCTGATCATATCGCGCTTTACACAATTTAAGAGACGCCTGAATAACTCCCTTTACTGTTTGCTGTTGCTGGCAATTATAATGACAGAATATAATTTTCGGTAATACTTTCCAAGCGTCCAGTCTGCAAATTCTTCGATTTCACCAGTTTTCCTCAGCACAAATTACACCTATTTCACATGAGACCATTATATTGCAGCAAGAGCATATTATAAGAGTTTAGGGTTTTAGTCATGGTTGTGACGGATAAATAAAGGAGAACTATATCAGGAAAACTACTGTATATCTGTGTGCATTTCAGTTCGACCGATTAAGGGTTAAGTGGTTGTTCCTATGAGATTAAGACGGAGGGAGTCCTTTCAGTTCTACCGACCAATCTTTAAGTCAGAATATATAAAAATAAAACTTAACACCTGTGAACTGCCCATGTTTCCAAGGAAATGGTGGTGTAGTGGTAAGGTGTTGGATTCTGGATTGAAAGGTCTTAAGGTCAGACCCAGGGAGGGACATTATTTTTTTCGTAGTTTTTTTTGTTTTTATTTTTACAAATTGTGTTTCCATCTTTGTGGATATCATTAAAAATATGTTTGCGTAGTTATATTTTAGAAGGTAAACACCAGAGATGGGCTCTGAGAACTGTACTGTGGCTGTGCTCTGGCAACTGCACTGTGACAATGCTATGGCATCTGCACTGTGACTCTGCTATGGCAACTGCACTGTGACAATGCTATGACAACTGCACTGTGGTGTTTCAATTCCAGTATAGTTGCAGTGCAACCACAGCACAGTCCCTTAGCACAGTTGGAGTGCAGATTTAGCACAGTCACAGTACAGATGTTTTGTATGGGAAGCTATAATTTCCTGAAACATGTTACACTCTCTCAACACTGTCTCTTTCATAGAGCAAGCCATTCAAATTTGTTGCAGAATTTCCAATAATGAAGAATTTATAATTTCTAGTCCTTATACTGGACGTTAAATAACACTGCACACCATGGAAATTCATGGCAATTTTGATTGCTTCGACATTTGCATTAGTAATGTTGTTCCAGGGAGGATAGTTTCCGGATTACAAATATGAAATGCCCTTAATTGATGGATATTCAAGGTTAACTGCAGCATGTAAATATAACTAGAACTGCTGGGTGGGAAATAATGAGAGTACTTTTGAATACTCAAAGGAGGTCTCACAATGATCTTGCCTGATTAGTGGCATCTTCATTGGTGTACTTGAACTCCAAAATAGCTCCATTACGAACTTTAAAGGTGAATTGGTAGTCATAATATTACCAAATGCAAATTTAAGTATGTCCAATATGTATTTAATTCCTCATCCTCAACAAGGCATTTCACTGACAATAAGTATATATTAACAATAATGCAACAATTAATTTAAAGCAGTTGATTTATCACTGGTAGATTTAGAACCAATAGAAAATGTAAGACTATTGACTTTCACATCAGAGAATTTAATAATTTCCAAGACAGAAATAGGCAATCCTTGATTAAATTTTCAACAGGAACAAAATTACCTGCCATGCAAATATATGTATAAACATTAAGAATCTGACGTATATGGTAATAAGATTGCAGCCTAAGTATAAATCGATATAGTAAGAAATATTTATAAAAGCTAAAAATCACTGGTGTGTGCAATGCATTACTCATGCTAACGATGTGCTTACAGCTTCTCCCCACAGTATTAAACAATGTAAACTCTGAGACATTGACAGTTCACACTTAGCTTTTGTAATAAATACTTTATTTACTCACAAATACTCATCGTATACTTCTTGCTTGGGCAATGAAACATCTGGATCTTCTTCCAGATGAGTTTTGATCCATGTAATGGTTTGCTGTATTTCAAAACGACTCCCAAGTGGGTTGATAGGCCTACAAGGAAGATATATAAAATGTACACCGAAAGAAGGGTTACCAGATGCTCTTTAACGAAATGTAGGACACAATGTTCTAAAACTTATGACATTAGACGAAAATATAGGGCGTCGGGAAACCATAGGGTGTAAGCCAAATACATTTACATGCATTTTTTTGCCTTAAGATAGGCATGCAAACAACATATTGATATCTACAGTACAATTATATCATATCTCGGTAATGAACTGATTTTTTTCAAAATTATCCCCATGTAAAATTAGTTACACATCAAAAAATGTGAGACTACACAATAAAATAAAACTCAAGCAACCAAATATAAATAACCAATAATCTCCACGCAAGAAAATAACACGCTAAATGTTGTTACTCACTGTGTTAATGGATCCACAGAAATGTTATTTCCTGTTGGTAATTTTAAATAGAGTAATAGCTTTTCTGATACGGACAACTGCTGCACTTGGTCTAAAAGTTTTGTCACTATTTCCTTGGACTCAGGGCTGCAAGAAGGGATAATGCAATGCGGATTTTAAACATATCATAGCATAAATTACATTTTTTAACAATAATAACTTCACAATAATTCCAAGTAGACGAGATACGAAGGAAATATCAATGGCAGTGGAGAAGCAAAATAATCAATAAATTTACTTAACTCTGACCGAAAAATGCATTCACAATATTCTTTGATAATAAAATTACTTCTTGAGTAGTAAATTTGGGCAGTTGTGAGAAAAATATAGGAACAAACCTTGTAGCATCCTCCACAATCTGTTGAATTTTGTTGGTTTTACCGGGAAGAAAACTAACATCCAAACTATCTGAATTT
The DNA here is from genome assembly GCA_963573305.1 of Pyrrhosoma nymphula. Lineage (NCBI taxonomy): Eukaryota > Metazoa > Arthropoda > Insecta > Odonata > Coenagrionidae > Pyrrhosoma > Pyrrhosoma nymphula. The sequence continues at coordinate 59,203,762 of OY754339.1, read as the reverse complement.
TCCCCGCTGCAATCGTCGTGAAAACCGTTCGAAGCATTAACGGAAGCATCATTGTCAAGATTTTTGTCTTGAGTTCTGTCAGACAGGGAGACATCTGCACGGCTACGTTCAGGGATATTGGTGGTACACATAGATTTTTCAGAAGCGTTTAAATTCCCATCGGTGTTGTTTTCCTCCTCCTTTTTGATACCCTTTCCAGCTGCAACTCTTTCTTGGGCCCTAGGTTCCACTTGTGGCCCGTCCATTCTTCCTTGTGGTGTTTCCAACCTAAATTAAATCCCAAAATCCAGCAATGCCACCCAACCATTTTGTCATACTGATCAGCTGGGCAACTTGTTGTGTCTTCGTTCTGAACTCTTTGCCAGGTGTGGCGTAAAATGGCAATTCTGAGTGTCGTAAAACGTAAAGCGCCGAATCCATTTTCACGGCTGCCACTTGATAAGTTTGAAGAAAAACATTTTATCACTAAACGTCATAATTTGTCACTCTTTTGGCTGATGGTAATATTTAAAAAAAAATTGGATTAATATTTTCAATCTTTTATTGATACTTTGCGTGTCAATAAAAATCTTTTCTTAATCACTGATACTCGACCAAACATTATGGATTTGTCGGAATTCAGTGGCGACGAGGGAGCAGTGGGAAATTATAATAATATTTTGGGTCTTTTAGGGGTGTTTAATAAGAAGGCACACATGGAATTTCTTCCTTCACTGATATATTGATTGGATTGGTGAACACAGCTGATCAAGGAACACTACAAAATCAAAACAAGAAAATACGTGCAGTTGGCTATGATATATCTTCGTTTTGATTGGTGCGCTTCCGTTTGAGCTTGTTGGAGTTGTTTATATTATGATTTTGGTTTTGATGGCGAGCTTAGTTAAAATCTTTAAAGTCATTAAGCGTACGTGTATGCGTAGTAATGGATGTAAAAATGTTGCAGCAAGAAGAGGAATTTCATCGATATAATGCACAACTGGAATTAAAAACGAGTGCATTGATGAAAGAAGTGGAAAAAGTCATGGTTTGTTTATGTTAAATAAAATTGTAATTATGCTTTTCTCTTGGAACATAATCTGTAATGATTTTAATTTTTTCTTTAGACTATCCAGGATACGTTTGTCATGTCTCCAAAAGTTAATTTGAGACTGCAGAAGGCCCGATACAAAAGGTCGGTACCTCTAGTAAATAAATATCCTTTTTCTCCTTAATGATGAATAGCATAATAATTTTCAATTTTTCCGTCTATCAGTGGTGATGGTCACCGCGACTGCGATGGAATCATAGAAGAATGTGATTTCAAGTGCATGAGATACTCCTCGGGGATGGGAGCTATCAGTGCAAGATCAGAGAGTCTGAATTCATTACTAACCCCAAGAGATGCTGAACCTACGATCAAAACAGCGAGAGAAAATGCATACATTCATATCCTAGGAGAGAACAAGAAGTCGTCTGCATCAGAGAACATCATAAAGATTTTAAATTCTAAAATTAAAATACTTCAAAATGAAGTTAACACCCTTCGATCCGACTACAGGAAAAAGGTACTACTACTTATATTGCGCCCGAGCCTAAGCATATTGAGCATACTCTCTTTTTTCTTATGACAAACAGAACGTCTGCTTGAATTCCGAAGCCAGCAGCCCCAAGCATCAACCAATGCATGTGGAAAGCCATTCAGTAGATGCTATTTTGAATGTCATCACTACTTCACGCACAACCATGCTAATGCCAAGCAGGCTTGGAGATTCGACCGCGGCTACTTTGTCGGATATCACATACCTGGGAGTTTCTCTTGGGATATTTTTCTTTCCTGATCACTTCCCTAGGGTAGAGTTAAAATACTCAATTTTTACCCCTAAAATCATCATTTGTGCTCTCTGCCTACCCTTCCTCTGCTGTAGCATATGCTGAATTTCCACTGGAAAATTGTTCTTCAAATTCTACGTAGATGAAAGTGCTACTAGTATGACACTCCTTCACACACTGATAGTTTAGCACAGGTGCTTATAAGCATATTTTGAGCATATGAGCATAATTTGCTTGATCACAGAAATGTGTGTTTGTTTATTTACGCGCAACTTCCGAATTATAAGATAAGCACAATTTTAGAAATATAACATCAAAACAGAACATGAAAAAATAGATCAACATCAGTATAAAAATTTTAATAGGGTGCAAATGACAAGACATCTTCAAGGAGCATAATTACTGAAAATATTTTTTTAAATATTTATAGGAACTAAAAATCTGGTACCTACCTCACATGCATCATACAGAGTCCTTGTACAGGTTTTTAAGGCATTTAAAGACATGGCATTTATATCACTGGTTTATTTTCATTTAATTATTCTACCAGCTGATCGGTAGGTTCTTGGATAGTCCCCATTCTGCATCCCAATGTCAGAGACATTGTCTCGCTTTCCCTCCTAAGGATATCCCGCCATTAGATCCCTCTTAAATTCCTCATATCTTCTACCTCCTCTTATTTCGTCCAGGATACCTATCCTCTTCCACGATTCCCCAGTGTTCTCCCCTCTATCACCCTCTTCAGCATCCCCTCTCCTCTCAAAACCTCCTCCATCCATCTCTTCTGCCTTCTCTGAACCTCCGCCACAAGCTTCCTCTCCAACCATATGCAATACCTCCTTGTTCCTCTTTCTTGCCACCCAGCTCACCCTCTCCATCCTTCTCCAAATCCACATCTCAAACACCTCAAGTGCACATCCTCCCTTTGCAATGACCAAGTTTCCGAGCCATACAGTGCCACGCTCCAGATTAAAGTTTTCACCAGCCTCTTCTTTTCGTCTCTTCTCAGGCCCCCCCTCGTCATTTCCCTTCTCTTCAAAAATGCTTCTTTAGCGTGGGCAATTCTGCATCTGATGTCCTTACCACTAAACCCATTCTCCTCCAAAATACTACCCAGATACGTAAACTGTTCGACCTGCTCTATCTTCTGTCCTCCTACCCTTATATTCAGCCCCGCCTTCTTACTTCTAGAAAATCTCATCACTTTCGTTTTCTTATGGTTTATCTTCATCCCATACCTTTCGCTCTGCACCTCTAATGCATTCGTCATTGACTGTAATCCCTTGGCAGACTGACTAACCAATGCTTGATCATCTGCAAATCTCACTGATTTGATCAGCTCCCCTCCTACCTTTATTCCTAGGTATTCACAGGTAATTTGTTTAAAAAAATGCATCATTCTATTCACAGGAGAGAAGTATGTATAGTTCTTTTTACAGAACTTTGTGTTAAAGAACTTAGTATCTTAGGTATTTGAAGTGGGAACATTTCAACAAGTAATTTCAATTAGAGTGAGCAATTAATATAGCCATTGCATAATTTAAAAATAAATACTATAGTATAGATAAAACGTATTTTAGAAAGAGGCAAAATATCCTATAACAACATGAAATCATCATATGGAACATTATAAGAATAAGTTTTATTACCAATAAATCTAAAATAAATGTATCAGAGAAACCTATGCTGTACTTTTTCCAATAGGTTTGTATGGTTTTTATAGTAAAAGTATACAATTATATTTTAATACTGGACTTACCAGACTGCAGTAAAGCATAACATACACATCATGTAAGCACTTGACACAATGAATTAAATAACCAATGTCACTCGGGGACATCATATGCACCATATTCCATCCCTTTACGTATCATCCAATAATCCCAATGCTCATTCTTCCCCTTGCAGGCTTACCCAACATTCTCTCCTCAATAATGGCCTTCAGATTCCCCTCACATCTTACTACCTGCTCCAGCCACCTAGCCTGCCTCCTCTTAATCTCCTTTCGAAGTTTCCTCTCCCACCAAACTCATCACTTCCTTGTTCATCTTCCTTTCTATCCAGTGTCTTTTTTCCATTATCCTTCGCACTCGCATCTCAAATGCCTGGCACAACCTATCCTCATCCCCTTCTTAAATCCACATCTTAAGTTAGGGACTGTCCCAAAACTGACCAATCATTTGGTAGAATAGCAAATGTATGAATATCCCCAGCTAAAGAATGCTTAACCTCAAATGCATGCGGAATTATTAATAATAGTAAATTTATTTGTTCCAAGAGGTCACAAATACAATAGGCACAGGAATCCGTCAAATATATATAAAATCAAATTAATACATAAAATTTCAAAATACATAAAATGCATTTAATATGCTTTAGCTGAGATAAAGAATATTAGTACATACACTAGGGTGTCCGGCGACCTGGAAAACCTTGAAAACCTGGAAAACTCAGAGAAATATTTTGTACTGGAAAACTCAGGGAATTTTTGTAGTTTTCCATAAAACCCTGGAAAATGCACGGCAGCCTATTTCCATTAAGGGAGAGAGAGAGGTTTAACCTGCGCCTTTGCTTGAATTTTTCTCGGCTCAGCGTAGCCTTGCGCTCCCTGTGCATTTCATACTCTTTTTGTTGCTGTGTGCCCACATGCAGCTTGTGCTTCATCACCCCACCTCCATGGTTGATTGCATAGCAAGGCAAATTCCACACTCAATACTTCCCATGTAAAATGGGCGCTATGAATGGAACCAGAATCGATACGAAAATGCGATTGAATATCTCCATCACCAGAAACAGAATTCCACGCGGAAATCTTGATATCGTTCAAAGAGCCATACAAATGGAATTCTTGGTGTTGCCAATTTACAAGAAATCTAAACATGTGCGCATGCGTGGTGGTATTTCCCACAATTATACGAATACCATTCAGCCAGCAACCTAAATGGATAATTGGTGCATTTCTATATTATTGATAATTCTCTCCCATTAATCTCTACCCTCCTTGTTTTAATGTTTGCATAAATATTTTTGAAGGAGCGTAAATACATTTTGTGGTCACTGCGTGTTGAAATCACGGCCCTCGGGTTCGAAGCCGACAGGGCCACTTTTCAGTGGTAACCCCAGCTAATTATAATTTGTGTATTGTCCAATAAATACAATTTTTTTTTAATTGAATTCTTCCATGAAATTTTGGTTAGTTGGAAAATGACTTTCCTGATTGCTTCCAACAATGGCGAAATGATTTGTGAATGTTGCTTGCAAAATTACGTAGAAGAGATAGAAGAATTATTTCAGATGGAGATGTTTGAAAAAGATGGACGTTGTGAATTGTGGTAGCGTCGGAAAGATGACTAGCCTCGCAGCACAATCGTGCATTCCCTTCTTTCTCCCTCCTTTAATTCATTTAGGAATAGCGCTGTACATCTAGGTGCCATGATATCAGAGAACACGCTGGACTTTGATATCGGAGTGGACGCTTCCGAATCAGTGTAGCAGTGTTACATCAGTGTTTTAAGGCAAAAGTGCCTCAAAAGATCTGCTATCAGCATTTGAAGCAGGTGCATCCCAATCCAAATAAAGTTGTAAGGGCAAGTTTTTCAGATCTCCTTGGACGGCCCTAAAGTAAATAAGGCATTCTTAAAGGATCTAAAAAGTAAGCTGAAAGTCAAGGGTTTCCCAGGGGATACTGTAATAATAATATTTATTGATCATTCAGCCAACCTTTTGTGGATTAGATCTCGTCAATTGCACAAAAAATACATTATTAAAATAGCAAGTAATCAAAACAGTGCAAAATATACATGTGTAAATACATTGCTGCATCAAATCATGTAATAGAGAAATATACATTCATGGCCACAAAACCATAATACCTACAAGTACAAAGAAAAACAAACAATTGCAGAACAACATGTACATACAACGAAAACAAGTAATGGCATGTAACATTAGAAGGTTAAGTCTGATATGTTCGAGCTAAAAAAATTTTCAATGCTATATAATGGGTGGTGCTGAAACCACCTTTTCACTCCCCTTATGAAGTAGGCTTCATTTGCTAATCTAGCCTCATATGGTAATGCATTGAACATCCTTAACCCAGGCACATTGAAATTCTGCTTAGTCTTTTCAATTCTACAGAATGGCACATCAAGTCCCTCTTTCCTACGGGTATCATGACTGTAACTGTCTGCTTGCTCTTAAGGGAAAGGTTGACAGATTAATTTTTACAAAAGAAAGCACTTTAAGAACATACATAGAGTAAACTGTCATTATTTTAGTTTGAATAAAATAAGGCTTACAGTGCTCATCTTTTTTTAGGCCAAGGAGAGCCCTAATGGCTTTTTTCTGTAATTGAAGCACATTTTTAGCGTGACTTGAGTGCCCCCACAGAATTATACCATAGATTATATGGCTATGAAAATAGGCATAATATACACTCATTACTACCTGTGATGAAACAACTGGCCTTATTTTTCTGATTAGATATAAAACTCTACTGAGTTTTGTGCATATGTTGTTGACAAGGCTATCCCAGGATAATTTTTTATCTAGGAGAAAGCCTAGTCTGATTGACTTGCTCGAATTACTTCCTTCTCTAAGTCCAAAAGAGAACATATTTGTTTTTAAGTCATTAGTTAATAGTTCATTATCTTTAAACCAATCATTAGATATGTTTAACATTTCCTCTGCTATTCTCCAGGTCTCATTATAGTTATTATGAGTATGTATTAATGTGGTGTCGTCAGAAATAGAGCAGTTTAGTATCGAGTTTACTTGGTGAATTATTCTGCAGGAATAATTCACCAAGCAGTGTCCATGAGTCACTCTTTTATGATGCATGACCTTCATCGATGGCCAAACCCTGCATATGCTCCATCACTTTAGTATCTTGTAAATGTCCTCCTCATTAAAACATTATGTTTGAATATTAAACAACAGCATATTTTGACTAAAAATGTGTGTTACTGCTAGCAATTTTTTATTGAACTGTGTTGAGTAATTCATTCTGTCTTTTAATTCACCTTTTTGGCTGATTCTCCTAAAAATCACTCTATTAAATGGAAGTTAAGGAGTGACAGATACTTTACTCACATACAATATCTATGCAAAACAAATATGCAATTTAATAATTATGCAAATATTTTTCTTTCTATTCCTTTGAAAGGTTGATGAGTTGAAGAAATATGAGAATAATGTCAAACAGCTTGAAGAAGAGAAGAATAAGGCATTATCACAGGCAGGAGTTTTAAAGGAAGAAAATATTCAGTGTCAGGCTTCTTCAAGTGATCTTGCTTCAAAACTTCACCTCAGGGATTCAGAGAATGCCTCACTGAAAAAGGTACATTAGTCCTCAGTGGAATACTTTCCTTGTTTGATAATCACAATGATTTTTCATATCTCCCTCATGAAGTTGACTTGTTCGACGTTAGTTTTGCTGACATTCTAGGTAGCATCCTTAGATCTTGACATAGCCTGAGGATACTACGAGGCAGGCTAAAACACAAGCCAAGTTGCCCTCTCCCTCATATTTTTTTGAGGGCGACAAAGTGATGCTACATTTCAAAATGAAAAATAATTACAGCATTGCTCTTAAAAAATAAATACATAAATGATGACAAAAAAAATCAAAGATATTAATGATAATAAAAGATACTCCTTGAAAGTTCTCTGAAATATGCAGGGGTTGTAAAAATATATAAAAGTTTGTTTGTGTCACAAAATAAATATCATTTTAATGCATAGTGTATTATATTATACCATAACATAGGAGCAAATTTTGTTGCAATTGGGATTGGTCAGTCGAAGGCCTTCAAGGTGAACCCAACTATAGGTATAGCAAAACTTGGTGGCACTCGTTAGCGGAGAGTTTGAGGTCACTGAGAGTGAATTAAACGTTGATGAGTGGGCAGAAGTACCAAAGGGCCCTCTTCATTCCTCCTCTCTTGTATGCTCACCTCTCCTGACATAATTCTCTGCACAAGAGAGTGCCACCAAGTTTTGCCATACCTATACACTTCTAGTTAGAAAGAAGTACAGTAATACAATCAAAAGCTTTAGACAATGATTACAATTCAATTATAATTCAATCAATTATAATTCAAGTTGTGATTATGCGTTACTTACCAATGGTTTATATATTAATCTTCACATTTTTGAGATCTTGGTATATAAAATGAAAAACACTACTTACTAAATAGTGCCTAATTTTGTATCATTGTACATATCGATTTTATCAATTAGCTCTGTGTTTAACTAAGTTCAAATGCCATTATTAATTGAAAATTACACCAAAGGTTAACAACCTTTTATTCATTTGTTTTATTATTTCTCTTGTTTGCTTTGTATACAATTTTGGTTTGTTCTCTAATCTCTATGCATAATTTTAGCCCTGATAATGTGAGTAAATCCACATGAAAGGTTGCCAGAGGAGTAAGTGATTTTCATGACCAATATCTCGATAAAAATGCTGATTAATGTTTTTATAGCAATTCATGTCAGCATTTGTGGAAAGCCCATGTCTATGTTGTAAATTTTGCATGAAAAATCTTCGTAACAGAAATAAACTAGCAAAATGTCTTTTTTACTAGCTATGAGTATGCATGCTTAACTGAAACCTTACTGCATGTTTTGTGTTGAATCATAATTTAGGTTTATAAAGAAATCGCCTCTCACTCAGTGGTCATTGTTAAGGCTAGGCGAAAATAAGGATGCAGCTCACCTTCTGCAAACGTAATTCCAGGTTTATGTAGTTTACCTGTTTAGGGTAGTTGGGTTAGTTTCTTTTCCTTGGTCACTTATTTTTTTTAAGTTTCTGATACTTGTAAAATTGCATGACTAGGGTTTCTGGTCAAAAGAGACTTCACCAAGATTTGAACAACCTGGTACCCTCCAATCCATTGCTGAACATTCTACCCACTGGACTACCCCCATCCCAACTAATGACTGCCATATTTAATTTAACTATTTGAGAGAAGAGTAAATACTGTGTTTGGTAAAATATATGTGGTAAACTCCTATCATTACATTTTTCAGGAAGTCGACAATTTAAAAAAAGAACTTAAGTCTGTGACACAAGCCATGAATCATAATGAAGTGCGAATGAACAGAGCTTTGGAAGAAATTGATAAGCTGAAAACTGCTCTGCAAGAATCAAATTTGCATGAAAAGGTAGGTATTGCCTAACAGAAAATTGTTATTACTTTGGGTAGTCAATCTCTTTAGACAGGTCTAGTTTGAGTTAAGATTACTTCTTATTAGCTTTTCTAGTGGGAGGCTCCTACCTTCTTACATAATTTCATCCTTCTGGCTAACTTACATCCTACCTCTCTTCATCCCATCCAAGGTTGTTTCTCAAGGGCCTTGCACCTTATCTCAAAAGCTCTATATGATACTCCATGCCACCAACTTTTCAGAAAACTGAATGTTATATCTTGATAGGAAAAAAAAATTAAATAAATCTATTGTAAAAAATCTGACTTGCATCAAACATTTATGTGGACAAAGTCAGCAGCTCTTGGGCGTAAATGTTTAGGGCTAGCACTGTACAATAAGCTTAATCACATATTAACATCAGAAATGAGAACAGCTGCTTTTAAAAACAAACTACGATTGTTACCACTAACCAAATTATACTACTCTGTAAATGAATATTCAATCTTCAAACGATGTTTATCTCGAAAATTAAATATGCATTTATGCCTTTATATTATTTCATGAATAATTGTTTGGAATTTTCTTAAAAATTACGTAAAAACCTTATTTTTTTGAGAAGTAAACTATCGTTATTATCATTCCTGGCTCAGATGATGAGCTCTTTGCAGCAAATAAATTCTGCACATATGTATCCTGTGATTATATGCAACCCATTTCACACAGGGTGTATTTTTCTCAATCTTTTCCTGCGAGTTTATGCAACCCACTGCATTCCAAGTTCCCTCCACCTGCTCCTGTGTATTGCCCGGTGCATTCCAGCCTCATGTGAAGTGATCAACTCTTAACTTTAACATAAGTGTCAGATGATCTCTAATTTTGCACTTCAATGGAGAGAAGTCAACTGCAGCATCACAATTTTTCCAACATGAGAACTAAAATCCGTGACACTAAATAATTGAGGATTAATCTGGCTTGCCAATGAGGAGTCTTGAAGGCACTTACGCATGGGTAAGGAAGTTGAGAGATAAATTTATTCTCTAAAGGTATGGGTCGTTCATGAACGGTATGTTCAAAAAGACGAATAATATTGATGAACAAATAGATCCAGTTCAAGGAAAGGGGGCATCCATTATTTACATGAGGCATTTAGGGGGGGAGGGGGTCAAGCCGAATCTCACCCATTCTCATGTGGGGGAGTGGGGGAGAGGAGTCTCGGCATATATCACGTAATTTTTTTCTGCAAGAAACAGTATAAAATTGCGAGAAAACTGGGTTAAATTAAGTAAAACATGTGGAAACAAATCACATGGACATGTTGGTTCCAGTAGTCACTCTTGAGACCACACATGAGTCCCGGTGGACTGAATTAGAATGAGTATTCTTTTACGAATTTTAGTAGTTTCTATTTCAGTATTTTATTGCTCGATTTTCTCAGTGTGATTCTAGATTAAATTCTTAGTAGTCTTGAATACTAAACTTAATTAATAATAATTAAGCAAATTATGATTTTTGTAAATAAATCCAATGCAATCAAGCACAGATTAACGTATTTACACTAAAAATAAGCATTTTTTAAAATCTCACGTGAGATTAGGGGGGGAGGAGGGGGTTGAGCCAAATCTCACGACATCTCACTCAGGGGGGAGGGGGGTCGAAAAATCGCCAAAATCACCTCACGTAATTAATGGATGCCCCCAAAGTCTTTAAAGTCATTCGTTTTGAGCTGGATGGTGTGAGGATGGTGTTTATGGAGGGAGAAGGCCAAGCCGGATTGTGGATAAGCGGTGGTGATGGCTAACTATCAGTCATCTCAACTCCACCTCCAATACATGTAGATGCGATACCGACCCATAGCTATAACTTATATTTTACAGTGTAAACACTTATGTGATCAGCCAAAACTGCTGAAATTGGAGTTCACGAAACTAAAAAAATTAGTTAAAACAGACAATTTTGCAAAAATGAATTGTAGGCACTGGTTAACTATGATAACACCATTAATTAGAACAGTCAATAGTTACTTTGCCAGAAGGAGGAGACAAAGAGCAGTAAGAGTGCATGTGGCACGTGAGAAATAAAGGCAAGTCAAAAAGCTATTAAAGCATTGCACATACCTTGCGCTGGAATAAACGTGATTGGAGATATAGAATTTTCATCAATATTAACATTGCCTTATTGTATTTTACCTATTTCATGCTAAGAGAATGGAATACTATCAGCTGATGAGATTTTTTTGTTTATTTATTTATGTTAATACATTTTCAGCTTCCTATTTTCAGATGTTCATGCTTATTGAAAAACTCAAAATAATGGAAAAATTAAGTTACCATTTAAGATTTTTCAAAGTTACATTCCAAAGTCAAATCTTATGGTATGCAGCCTGTTCATTCTTTCAGTGATGATGCAAATGTTTTCAAACCTAGTATTACTGCAAATGCAGAATATTGAATGATTTTCATGATGACATTGCCTGGTTTCAGAAAATCAACTGTGTTAACTGTCCCTCTCTCATTCGACACCCGAATGAGCTCAGCCTGCTCTCTCTAGGCCAATTTCAGATCTCGGTGCCCCACTCGTTCATCTACGAGCCTGTTCAACAGCTCAATGCCCTTCCTCGAGCTCAAATTTGGATTGGAAATAAAGCATTGCTTTATACATTCCGCACACAAACTTTATTGACTGGCTACACACACTTTATATCGACCATGGTTTCGACATGTATATGCCATTATCAAGGACACTTGACATTTACATGTCGAAGCCATGGTCGATATAAAGTGTGTGGCCATTCAATAAAGTTTGTGTGTGGAATGTACAAAGCGACGTTTTGTTTGCAATCTCATGGTTCCACAAAGTGAAGCCTCAAGCATTAAACCGTGCTCAAATTCGGACCTCACTTTCCCACTCATTTGCTGTACGAGTCAGCTCGTCAGCTCAAGATAATTCCTCTAGATCTCAGTCCCCCACTTGTTCGCCAATTAGCTGGTTCACTAGCTCCTATTCAGATCTTGGTTACCCACTGATTGGCCATTTGGGTTGGCTTGACAGCTTAATGCCCTGTGGTTTCCAAATAGTATGTTTGTGACGACAAGGCCATTCTGCACGCAGAACTCAATCAATCGCTCTCCCCTATTATTGTTTTTTCCCAACCCATACTTCCCTACTGTCTAACCATCTTGGCGTTCCCCTACAATAGCATTCCAGCCTCCAAGAATAGTAAAGTTTTCATCCCCTTTTACATTCCTTATCACGTCTTCTATTCTGTCGTATGTAGTTCTTGCACGTCATCATCTTCGTAATATGTGACGTGTGCATGTATACTTGTACTACTTTTTTTTATTTTTATTTTTTTTTAATTTATTTCCACATCCCCGAAAACAGCACTAAAGGTCTTTTACATCAGGTGTACTAACATGTAACAATGGACGAACACAAACACCCATGTCCTGAGTGGTGAAAAATCCACTCAGGCGGGATTCGAACCTGCGACCCTCAGTTTAGCAGGCGAGGACTTTACTCCGTCGCCACCGGGGCCAACATGTCCTTAGGTTTTGTTTATAATCTAACCATAATTATCCCTTCACTGTATTGAAGATAGCTTTTCACTCGCATACTGCTACTTTTCCTGAGTATTATACCAACTCCTGCAGGTCCATTCGTAGTTGCCACTCCAGAAGTCTCCTTCTTCAAGCCATTTCATTTTGCTGATAACTAAAACATTCAGACCCATTCTTCTCATATCCATTTTCACATATTCAAGTTGTTCAATGCCCCAAAGCAACCTTACATTCCAGGTACCAATCCTAAAAAGCTGCTTATTTTTCTTGACTGATGTACCCTCTCGAGTAGTCCCCGCCTGGAGATCCAGATGGGGGACTAGTTTACCTCTGGAATATTTTACTCATGAGAATTTCATCATATCTTTTAGTATAAAAAATGACAGAGAAATAGTTAAAGAGCTGCTTCTCCTCAGGGTGATAAGCTGGTGGTTTCCCATTGTCTTCCACCTTGCAGCACTGCAGCCGTTTAGGTAAATCTTACCGCGCCTCGTAATGAGTGTCACTGTACCAACCCACGCAGTCTCCACCTTCACTCATGTGAAGGAGGGCTGGTGCCTCTTCCTCTGGGTTACTGGCTGCCTATTAGTAGACGGCAGCCATTCACCAAATAGCAGCATCTTCACGGGTTTTCGTGGCATTTTTGAGCCATCGTACCCTAGACTGGCCCCCTACACCCTCTAGATACCACCCCAATTTGCCCATGACTGCTTCTTTGTCGAGTAACCTTGCTTATTTTGTAGCTAACCTCTATATCTAAAGGTCGACCCATCATCTGCAACCCAGTGGATGAACTTGGTAGTGGTAAGCTAGCCCTGAGATTGACAGGCCTAAGTCGGCAGTTGTTTCCTAGTGGTACTTGCCTGGTAACTAACAAATCCTCCAAGGTTTAATCCAGCCGCAATAAGCTTTGAGATGTCCATTGGAATGAGCTCTCTAATTACTGCAGTGGGAAGGTCATGTTCCAATAGGAAATATGCTATTGGAAATTTCCATCGCGTTTAGAGACCCCCAATTAAAAAACTCCAGTGTATTTCCCCCTTCTCTCATTTCTTCCAAAGTGCTGTAAATTCTCAAAACCTTCAATAAAATTCAGTGCTAGAAAATTGTCTAAATTTGATTTCAGAGACATTTCATGGAACACGAGTACACAATCCCAACTGATTTCAGGAATCACCGGAACTTTAATGGTGAGCCATCTAAAAAGAGACTCATCAAACCCTGTCTTAACCCTTTTCTTCCTCACTCACTCAGTGATTCAACCCGAAGGTTGGTTTTTGATAGGTGAGAGTAGAGCTCACCCCGGACTAAGCCACATGCATGTGAAATTCACACATTCAAGGTAGGGGGGCCAGTTCCTTTCCCTGGGCCACCTGGTACTCCGAGGATTTTTTTGTCCAGGGGCGTCCAAAGGCTTCACCCAGATTTGAACCCGGGACCCTTCGATCAGTAGCCAAGCGCTCTACCCACTAGGCCACCACGCTCCTAGCGTTGAGAAAACACAACTATTGAGATATTTAAATATTGTTATTTTTCCTTTTAATGATTAATTACCAGAAAAAAACTTAAATTAACATTTTTAAACATTACAGTATATTTTGTGCATGCCTGAGATTTTATTACAATATACATAGTTTTATATTTTGATTGCTTACTTGTATCAGAGTTTTTTGCCTAGATATGTTTGTTTGAATTTCTATGATTTGCATTAAATGACATGTTGAAATGAAGAAAAGCATTTGCAACTCTAAAGTGTAATCTTATGTAGTGAAAAAGCAGAGCATGCAGGCAACAAGAAGTGAGTAAGAGAAGAAGTAAGTAATAAGAAGAAACAAGCAGATTGGCTTACAAGGCTGCGGTAACTCGATAGAGAGTTTGCTTAACATGAAAATATATCTAATAATGACACTATTTTTGTCTGACTTTTATGAGATGCCACATGAGCTCGGAATGGTTTAGCAGTTGCCTTGTTGATCTACGATTAAGTGAGGATTTAACTTTGTTTTAAAAGTATATATGTATTAGGGGTACTATTTCTGCCATGGCTCTTCTAAAGTATGCAATTACACCTAAGGTATCACTGTCCCCAATTTTTGTTATAATTATGATGTGGTTTGCTTGCAATATTCATAAAAAAAAGAATACAGAACACTCCTTCAGAGCAGGGGCTGCTTGTCATGCTGGGCTGTCCCGAGGTAACCTCGCATTGGCCTGCCTGTATGGAAGCTCATCTTTCAAGGACAGTCCTGCGTGCAGCCCCCTCCCCCCACAGTGTCTCACACTTGGAATCCCCTTAGTGAAGTCAAATGCAGCATTTCCATCAACCGAGGTTAAAAATCAACACCAGCGTGCAGTGAGATAAATCAGAAGTACGTTCACTTGGATAGCGGTTATGGTGTATGCTGTGAAAACTCTATGGGATTCTTCACTCTATGATCCTCCCTACATACTCCTCATATGCTACAGTATTTTTTACTCAAGTTGAAAATTAATATTTTGACTCACCTGGTTGTCGCCTGTACCCAATCCTGGTTATTCCTCTAGTCTTGGGTGAGTACCATCATACTGTATTTAATCGAAGTTTCGGTTTGTTTTGATAAGTTCTCACGTAAGACCTTTTATATATTTATGTCAAATGTTCTCATCTACATAGAGCATAGAACTCATCCTATATTTTCTATGGGTAAAATCAAATACACAAGGGCAGTATGAAATAAACTTTAGCTGTTACTAACTTAGAGGATCTATCCAAGTGCTGAAATCTAGTTGAATGCATGAAACAGTGCAGTCTTCTAAGAAATAGATAGGAAAATCATTTAAACTTATATGGTACTTATGTTTATCAGATACATCAAACATTGTGCTCAATAAACTCTTTTTATTTTCATGGGAAAAATAAATAATTGCATGATAATTTCTCTGGTTATTTGAATGATTTATTCTCTCTCCATCATAAATTACTCTATGACTCATGATGCTTAAAGATATTCAACATTTAAGAGATACCTCAGCTATGTTATTCCCCAATCATGAACTCTCCGTGATGATTGAGGAGAATTATAGTCGTTAAAGAAAGTTAAGGTGTCACTTTAGTCTCAATAGGATTTTGGGAAGGTCTCTCGGTTACCATTTTTGTTCAAGTGACTGTAAAAGTCAAATTTGAAAATAATACTGGTCAAACTGCTTTTTTTATCCCCCTTTCATACTCCTCACATTGCCTTTATAATTTTATTCCTTCCATTTATATCTTTACCTGAAGAGTTGATTATGCCTGGTAGTTACTGACAATTGATTTTTTTATTCAGGAACTGCGAGTCTCATCCAGACGCAATAGTGATCACCTTACCTCTGTAATAAGGAAATTGGAGAAGCAGAAAACTGAAATTGCACATGCTTTTCGTAAACAAGTTCAACTAATTGAAAATTTGAAATCCCAAAAGGTATGTTTTTGCTACCTATTATTTTACTGAGCTGCTATCAATAGTGCCTTCAATTAATTCAAGTAAACTGATTAAGTATTTGTTCATTCTCTACTATTGCCACCATGACCACGTCTTTAAAGTAGCTTTGAATAAATTTTACCAAAATTTGCTAAAGTAGTTTTACTTGATGATAATAAGTAATTTTTGTACTTTGATGTTTCAGGAAGTACAGGAAGCCACATTAATGGTCAAATTAGCAGAGAAAAATTTTTCAGGTCTACTGGACTATGTGCCTTCATTGAGTAATTCAAATCTCAATAAAAAACTATAATTTATTTATTTTAATTTTACATATTTTCAAAATATTGTTTGGTATAAAAGTAACATTTTGCATATGGCCAAACTAATATCAGTTGAAAAAGACTGAATTGCATTTTATATGGCGTATATGTACCTATATTTTTATATCAAATTTTTCTAGTCACTAAAAAACAATTTATTAATTTTCATTTTGTATATTTTATATAAAGGACCATTTTGCACTTGGAATAATTGATATCAGTTGAAAAATGCTGAATTGCTATTTATATGGTGTATACCTATACATATTGTGATACCTAATTTTTCTAGTCATCTTTTATAAATTTTTTACCAGCCTCAGAAAAAAAAAATATTTTTTGCTTTAATATTTATCTTTTTATACAAGCTTCTTTAAACACTACAATGATTATGCCTTGATGTGTACTTTTTATAATAATGAAAACAAGAATATACTCATATTTAATGTAAATACGGTGTGATTTTTTTCTATTATCTAATAATTGAACATGTGTAGATAAGTAGTGAAGATAAAATTTACAATAGGTGGGTGAAAATAGCTGCGGGTCCATTTTTGACCAAGTCTTTGTCTTTGATGCTGCTCACATCTATACCTTTGCATCTTCCTTAATGAGCTCATGCGATTAAGAGTGAATGACCATGATCATCACTTGTCATCAATATGAATATTGCTTTGCTGCCTCTCTATACTCCATTTTCTTATCAGCTAACTGCTTTACCTCTTCATTTGAACATCCATGACAATTTTCTTAATCTATCCTTTGTCACCTGCAGTAATTCTTAGGTGATACGTCTCAGAATGTGTCTAGTCAGTTTGTCTCTATTCATTTGCAAAGTTTTAACCAAGCATCTCTTCTCTCCAGTTCATCTTAGGGCTTATTCATCAGGTGGCTCTCTCTCCATTTGATCTTCATCATTATTTGATAATATGACATTTACATTTCTTTCATTATCTTTCATCCTGCAATTATCATCACCCAAGTTCTCTGCCATTCAATGGCTCCTTACTTATGTTTTAATGAAGGGTTTCCTCCCTTCCCAGCTTTGGCATGAATATTTAAAAGCAAATGTGTTAACTGGCAACCTTTAAAACCTATTATTTCCTTCAACTGATCATATACTCTTGCCACTTTTACCTCTCAGTTAACAGAGGTAGGCATATTCACATGAATTTTAACTAAATATGTTGGATCTGTCTGAAAGTCTACAAGTTTTTCCCTTTCAATCACCTGCTCTGCTTGGACCACTCTTCTACCTAGTTCCTTCTTCATTTCTCAAGCAAATCCACGCTGACTTTCATTCCAGAGTTATTTGGAGGAAAATGACTGAAGTGGTCCGGATAAATGGTGTAGAATTGCCCAAGCTTAGGAAGCATTTTCTAATATAGTAAAACTTCGATTTAACGGACCTTTATTTTATGTAACTCTCAATTTTGCATGGTGACATTAATGTCCCGCCAGGAAGCATAGAGTATTTCAATGGTAAACTCTTGATTTTTCGTAGTTTCTGGATTTTGCGTAGTTTTTTGTTTTTACGCAGTAATACTATGGTGTCTACGGTCAAATTATCTCCACTTTTACGTAGTTTTGCAATACTTTTTACGAATTACGAGCAAATCTATTGAATACGACAGCCAACCCCAACATGCTAACAGCATATCTGTGTACTCCATTTTTCTGCAACATGCACATAATAACATGAAAATACAGCACTAAATTTCAGTTTTTCGAAATATTGTACTTGAATAACTCACATTTCGAGAGTCATTCAAGTGCATCATAATCCTTATTTGAATAATATTCCCTACATTTGGAGGCTATTTTATAAGTTTTTTTTCTGGTTTGACCATAGTTAACCCCTCAAGTGGGGATTTAATATTTGAGTATTTAACTCCTCAGGGGGTATTTAAATTTATGTATAAGGTAAATGGACGTACGCTGTCTGTTGAAATGCTGCTGGGAGAGAAAATAGGGTCTGTACACGTGTACATCAAAATGGATTTAGAGGTTAATGACATGGTATTACAAAGTCTTACAAGGCGATGGTATGACGTTCAATATATTGATCGTCATTGTCGCAGAAGGAATCATAGCCATATGCCACATTCGTCTGAATATGACCCTCATTTTTGGCCAAATATCGGTATTCTAAAGGGGGAAGGAGTGCTATTTTCGAGCATGAAAAGAAACCAAGTAGAAAATCCATGGTTATTAGTCCAAAATAATGGATAAAAATAGATAGGTACACGCTGATATAACTCATATCAGTAATAAACGAATGGCATATTGAATAATTACTCAATGTTTTAAATTCTTGTTCAATTAATCCTCCTTCCTATGGATTTTGCTATGGTGGTACAGCCATATGGCAATTCGGTAAATACCTTATGCAACCTGCAATGAGTAGATGCCGTAAATAATTTTCCGATCCAACTGATTTACCCGTCGAAAATATATATGCAGCTTTGTGCATATTTTCAAAGATGGTTCTAAGAATTTACGAACTGTTTATATCATTTTATTAATATTCCATCATGACGATACATTTCTTCCGGGTATTAAACGCGCTCTCAGCAAACGCAATGTAGTCACAAGGTTTAATTGTGTCTCCAAGACCAGAAGCCTTCTCGTCAGAGTAAAAGACCATGTACCTATGCAGTCGAAGAGCGGAGTGTACGAAGTCACTTGCAGCTGCATCGGTGCATGAGTAGCTACATCGGGCAGACCTCCAGATCCCTCAAGTGCCGCTTAATGGAGCATCAAAGGGCAACTAAGAACAGACAAATACGACTCTCTGCCATAGCAGAGCACACATGGCCCTACCCACAACATCAACTTTGAAGAAGCTAAGCTAATTTCCGAAGAAAGGAGATATTTCCCACGTCTTATACGGGAGGCAATCGAAATAAGCAAGAATGAAGACAATTTCAATAGGGAAGATGGCTATTCCCTTGCGAATGCCTGGAAACACGTTTTGTGCAGGAAAAAGGAAAACAGCAACAGCCAATCACGAGTGACCTAACCCCTATGGATAAGATATATAAGGCGGCCAACATACTGCATCCACACTTCACTGACCTGAAGAACCCGACTGCAACGCCTGCGAAACTGTCATCCCTGAACAATGGACCTACGCGGTGTAATACCCGGAAGATATGTATCTTCATACTCATCAACCCGCGGAAGCCTACACAAGGGATTCCATCATGACAATCTTTCTTTAGACCTACAACGCCGCGGAAACGCCCATGTATGCAACCCGTGATACAGTCCCATCTTAAATATTTTACCTCCCATTAGACATATGGATGCACTAAAATTTGACCGGTGTTATTTTTTATTTAAAAACATTAATACGAAGGAAATTCGTGGTACGAGAGTAAATATGGGCAGATATTTGGGTATTCATTTCCAAAAATAGAGATGAAAATTTGGGTGGAAGGCTTATATTTGGAGGGGGGGCTATTTTCGGAGAAATGCGGTATATATCGATCCTAGCACTGTTCATAACAATAATACTGGCAATGAATAATAATGCTTAGGGATGGGCTGGGCGGTACAGACCATCTGGGGTAAAATTTGCCCTTAATAATGGAGAGCGCCAGGGATGACTTTAGCCTGCATGTGGAGTTTCCCTACACATAGAGAGAGCTGGAGGTGATTTTCAAGCGATTATTAAGGGGGAAAAAATGCGTCTTATGTGCTGTCAAATATGGTAATTCAATTCAAATTCACACATCAAAACAAATTTGTATGACTGATGGCTTGATTTTAAATACAATGAAGAGATCTGGAAAATGTTATCACATCTTGCATTTTTATCAACTTTTGATTTTACACACTTTCATTGTACATACTGCCTCTTTTTTGGCCCTTCTAACTACGTAAAATCGAGGTTTCACTGTAGGAGGGAACTGATGATGGGGACTGAGAAGAGATCTCCTTCTTTAGTTGTCAACCCTTAGGTTAGTGTGCAGCAGCTCGCCACTCCGATCTTCGTTCTGCTTTCCTATTTATCTCTTCATAGGAGGTGCAACCCATATCGCTCATGATTTGCTCTATGTAGGACTGTCTTGGTCTTCATCGACGGTTTCGTCTGTCAATCATTCCTTCTATTATTGTTCTAATTATATGATTACGATGTAGGTAGGATGTGCCCTATTAATTCGTCTCATCTTTTTTTAATGCTAATCCATAATGTCCTTCTCTCTTTTGCTCTTTTAAATGCTTCTTCATTAGTTATTCTTTCTACCCAGCTGACTTTCAGCATCCTACGATAGTACCAGGGTTCAATTACTTCCAGTCTTCTTTTATCTTGTTTCCCAACGGTCCATGTCTTGCATCCATATAATACAACACTATACACATATGCTTTCATGAATCTCTTCCTTGTGTTTAAATTAATGTTTCTGTTAGTAAGGATATTTTTCTTTGAGTTAAAGGCGAACTTGGCTTTTTGAATCCTGATTATTATTTCCCTTTTACATTTACCATATTTTGTGATTTTGCTTGAGGAGAGATGCAAAGAAAATACATATTTGTGTAAACTCTAATATGGAGCGTGGCACAGTATGGGTGGAAACTTGGTCATTAAGAAAAGAGGGTTTGCATAGACTAGAGGTATTTTGAGATGTGGGTTTGGAAAGGGATGGCAAGAGTGAGCTTGGTAGCAAGAAAGATGAACGAGAGAGTGCTGGATATGGTGGGAGAGGAAGTTATGGTATTGAGGAGATTCGGAGAGGGCAGAAAAGGTGGATAGAGGGCATGTTGAAGTGGGTAATGGAGGGGAGAATGCTCGGCAAGTATGGAAATGTAACGAAAAGAATGGGAAGTTGGGGTGACATAAGGAGGGGAAAAATGGTTGGAGGAACATGAGAGAGGATTAATGGAGGGCAAGCAGAGCATTGGAAAGTGAAAGATGAATTGCCTATTAGTCAGATTGTAAGAGATGCCGATAACTGTAATAATATCAACCTATTTTCTATCTCACCACTCTCTCTTAAAAAATTGTTATTAAAAATACCTGAAGAATTTTAGAAACCTAGTTATTGATCTATATTTATCTGTTTATGTCAATAAGTTGTTTATAATTGCCCATGTGGCAACTTGTTTTCCTCTTTGAAACATCCTCTGTTTTTACCAAATATTTTTATTTTCACATGTCTTATCATGCTATTAAGCACATTTATCTGAAACAGATTGCATATAGCAAAATTATGTATATTAAGCTTAATTTTCAACATAAGAAATGGCATCAGGCTTAACTTTGTGGAAGTCACAAGCATTCATGATTAAAAATTATTTTGTTTTAATCCACGCTTTTTTATTCAAGCTAACCGACCCAGGTTTCAGCAGTTATGTGCCATTATCAAGGTATCAAGACCTTGAGAATGGCACATAGCTGCTGAAGCCTGGGTCAGTTAGTTTAAATAAAAAAGTATGGAATAAAACAAAATAATTATTAATCTTAATTTTCAGACTGTGTATCTTTACTTGATTTGATTTCTGTGTTTATTATTAAACCAATATGTATTTTCTATTACACTTTGTATAAAGGGTAAACTCATAAATAAATTAATATCATTATAACCCTCTGAAAAGGGGAAGTTTGGGCAAGGACTGTCAAAATACTTACCTATAAGCTGATTAAAAATCCAGTAATGATATTGAACACACTATTTTCTGTGATATCAACATGTCATTGAACTGCTCTTTCCAGCATAACTCTTAGGGCTTGATCATAGGGACGATTCTCTTACCGTATTTTACTCCTGGCATTGCCTTCTCTACAATTGGTACAACAATTATATTGACTCGATTTTGGATTCAAATCACAAATCAACTTGTAAAACTACATAAAAGTGAATTACACCAAACATTAGTTCATTTTATTTTGCATTTAATCATGCTTACTTGCATTTTTTACAATGCAGCTCTGATCTTTTATCGCAATGAAAACAAAAAAGTGCTGTTTTTTGCACTTTTTGACGGACTGCTGTTTTTTAAACTTCATTAAGAAAAAACTTGTCGTCGAAATGGCTTGAGAGGTTAAAGGAAATTGAATGGGAATCCTTGTCACATGCCAAGGTGTCCTACACCAATGTGGCCCTGCGCCCAAGTGTCTCATGCCAAGGTGGCCTAGCCAAAATGTCCTAGACCTGTGGGCAAAACCTCAAAATGAAACCAAGGTGCAAAATTTGTATTTGGATGCTGCATTTACGGCCTAGTGCTAAAACCCAGTCTATCACACAGTGGCATAGCATGAGCATGGAAGTATGGCTTCTAATTGCAGAACTTGGGTGCCGAGCCTGTGTTTGTTGAAGCCAGTTGTAAACCCTAATAAAAACTTTTACATCCATTTGTAACTGACCATTTTATAAACGACATCTTATAACCAACTTTTAGATGTGCATTATGTAACAATGATACATTGTAACCAGGCAGCTCGTTACTTGCCTTCTCATTGGCACACTATTTCTCATGAGCTGCTCTGGGGATTTGCATTTCAATATGTTTTTCTCTTAACTTATTCATTGTTGAAAGATGAAACAAACAATGTTGCATGTGGATATCAAAGTGGAAGTACTGGTAGGTATTCAACATATGCATGCAGGAGGGCTATTTAACCACCCATGGGCCACAGGGGAGATAGTGTGAAAAATGTTACCAATACTTGATATATCAATAGCTAGAATTTCTCTGTGATTCTTGTAAGAGATTGTATGGGTGGGGGAGGGCCATCTGGAGCCGTCCTGGAGGCCTGGTTTCTTAGTAGCAGGTAAGGATATATGGGAATTCTCTGGAGAGGTATTGAGTTAGAGGATTCCAGTGAGCTCAAGGGCCTTCAATGATGAGTTGAGTACTCATACCAAGTAAATATGGAACTGGATTTTTGAGTAACTCTTAATTTTTTCCCTGAAGCTGTAAAAGGAAGAAAAATTGATGTCCATCAATTCCAATGGTTCATTGATTCAGAGACATTTATTAAGAAGAGTTGAACTGGCATTTGGAGTGGCCTTATGTCTGGCTTGCTTTGGGTATTTTTGTGGAAAGGAAAAGAATTTTGGCTACCAGACTCTTACTGTCATCTTCTATCATCAGTTTTTGGACCTAAGTTAATAACAAATTACCTATAGTTCTCTAGTAGGTTTCTGCAGCCTGTGGTGTGACACATGCAGTGACACATTGCAGTTGTGGCCCCTGTTTAGGCAGACTGGGAATTACCTATGGGCCCATTCCCTGAGGTGCCCTGCACTTGCTAGTAGCCAGTGAAGAGCCATTATCTAGGAACCCACAAAAGCCTCCATCACACTCTTTCGAGGTGTAGGAGTAGCCATATTCCTCTCATTCTCAATCATCACTCATTGTACATCAACCAATCGTACATCATTGTTTTCCCTTATCATTTATCTTTGCTTTTCAATCTTTCTTCCTTTCCTCATTTATTTTCTCTTCCTCCTAAGACTACCAATAGTATGCTAGCACCTCAGCACTAGTGATGCACCTGTTTATCATTGGGTCTTGCAGTTCAGGGCTTAAATACTCCATAATACAAGAGAGGGAATGGAAAAGAAATTGTTTATGCAATATCCAGTAGACCTTATCGTATTGTGATTTACCAATTTTACTGACCTTGCAACTGTATGTACTGAACAAATTCTTTAGAGAATTCATGTTTTGATCTCCACTGTAATAATATTAATGTGTCAATGTAATATGCCAACGACATTAATGCACATCCTCCTCAGCATTCGGCTGCTAAAGAATTGTGTGTAAATGGCAGATGGGAGTCAGAAAGTCCATAAAATCACCATCTTATGTGGCAAAAGCTTGAAAAATTTTTTTCCTGGTCAAGCTGGCTAAACATGGTGTAGATATAAGAAAGAGTGACTTTGGAAATTAAAAATTGCGAGAGAGACCGCAGAATTTCGAAGTATTAATATGAAAATGAATACCTACATCTCTGGAGTAATAATTAAGCTTTGGTTGAAATTAAGACATAAATAAAATCTTTGGCCACTCGATGGTATATAAATACTAAGTGTTGCGCTGTTAATTGAATTTATTAGATATAAGGGGGATCCATCGATTTTTTTGCAATACTTAACCCATTGGCTTTCGTAAACGCCTCATCATGAATTTTATTCACACAACTGTCGATTCCCATTATTATTTCTATGATTTTGGAGAATTATTTCACCCATTGAACAAAAAATTAAATGAAATTCATGCCCTAGGCACCAACTCAATGGAGAATTTTAAACCTTAAAATTGGTTTCGTAGTGCGGTATGCATTTTATTCCGGACAAAAGCCAAGGCTTCGGCCCATAGAAAGTGAATGCGCATGGAACTGTAGGATAAGAAATATGGTCATGTAATTCACCTTGGAGGGCTCAATAGAAATAAAAGTGATTACTGATACTGATTTAGATAGTCATTTTACATTGCGTACCTATGGAATCAATTATAAAATTGAACTCGACAAGAGACAGACCGAAGGTCAAATCCTTCGTACGACTTTTGAGAGAAATACGACAAATAATTTATCTTCATATCCAAAGAATCATAGAAAAAAGTTGGAATTTAAAAAGCATTATAAAATCACTAATTAATGAAGTTCAAAGGTCCGTTTTATTAAAGCGAAATGTAAACCTGAATGCTGTCTTCGTGAGAGCCTTTTTGAAAAGAGAGCGTGCATCGCGCTGCCACCTCGCGGTTGGAAAAAGTGGTTATTGTGTGAAGAAGTAAAAGCGTGTCAGACAGACGAGATCTCACGGAACAGGTGTAGTTGGGGTCCTGGCGTTTAAGGTGGTGGTGTGGATAGCGAGACGGATAAGAGGCTTTTACTGGTATTTATGCGTTTACGCAGTTCCCCATCTGTAGAAAACCCAGGAAGCCCTTCTGCAGGAGACTAGAAAATAAAGTTTCTGTATCTGTTTGTGACGTCAGAGAACAGTGGAGTTGGCCATTTTCCTGTGAATCAATTTTGGTTGTTGTCAAGTGAGACCCAGCCTTGTTTAGTGTACGTCTTACCATGGCTCTGCAGCCCACCAGCAGTGCTCTTAGAGCATTGGCTCTAGAATATAAAAGTTTGCAAGAGGAGCCTGTCGAAGGTTTCCGTGTTAAACTTGTTAACGATGACAACCTCTTCGAATGGGAAGTTGCAATATTTGGACCTCCTGACACTTTATATCAAGGTGGCTATTTCAAGGTATGTATGGGTTGTTATATGATGCAAAAATCCATATTTGGCGAATTTGCGTGTGCAATTTCTGCATTTCATCGTTTAGCTTCGTCATAATACGCAATGTGCGGGCGGCTAGTTCAAACTTCTAATGCATTTGTGAACACTATCATTGACGATTTAACGAGAGATTTATGTGTGCAATATTATTTAATTGTGGTTGAGCATTGACAAAATTAATAATTTTCATTATGTTTTGTTCATTCACGTCATTATGCAAATATTATGCCTGGATGTAATAACCTAAGTGATGAATTTGTTAGCCGGCGTTCCTTACGCATTGTATTTTCCGTGTATGTTCATTGATCCATGCATGAGATTTTCATTGCCACCAAATCCGGTTTTAGAAAATGTTGAAATTTCCGTATTTTCTGGACTCAAACTTTAAATATTTGCTGGATCTCTGCCCTTATGCGTTAGCAATTAAATTTGTTTGCGCCTGTGGTGCATGCGTCTCTCGTGTGCTAGTTAAGAACGTTCGTGGTAATACTTGAATGTAAATAGTTTCATAGTTCCTACAGTGGTGTGCGATGTAGATATAAATAATCTTCACGTATTTATCGTGAAACTAAAGCAGAAAAAGTATTAATTCGAAAAACATTGCGGTATCGCTGTCGTGGCTCGTCTCACAGCAGGAGAAACCCCATTGTTACCTTAGCATTTATTATTTGCATTCATTTATTTTTACACATTGAAAATAGCATCAGCTTGGTGTATTTTTTGTTTCGGTATTAACTTCGGGGTGATAAAAAGTATATTTAAAATAACGGTAGTCATTTCGTCATCCTTTCGTGTTATTGATGCATAAATAAAACATATATGCGAGCGAAAGCCTCGGAATTTTTCAATATCCGAAGAAACTACTCATGCATTTTGTGTAATTTACTGTTCGGCCCTTATACGATTATCCATTCAGCGTAAATTCTTTTTACAGTTAGTGCTTCTTCAGAATAGAAGCTTATGAATTTATCAGGAATGAGTTCGAACTTCAATTCGGACTTTGTAACAGCATCTTTGCTCAGTAGTTTACATTATCGGTATCGTGATAAAATCATGGCCTGTTAATATGTATTTTAATTGATCATGTCGTTTTCGAAGATCACTTTTGTGTATTATGCCAAAACTGAGTACCTACAGCGTTTAATCAAGTGTTGCTCAGCGAAATATCCTGCTCCACTGGTATTGTTTTGATTCTAGCTGTATCCAGTGTTTAATGTAAGAAACATGGTAAATACGTGTTGAGAGCTTTTTAATGTTGTCTGTATCGCGAAAGTACAAATCAATGAAAACCCACGTGTACACTAACCTTTTTTTCGTTGAGGTAAAACTGTCATCTACACCTAGTTGATTTTACACTTAGTTTTTTTCATTTAAGAATTATTTGTCGAATATGAAAGCAACTGTCGGTTGCTAGTCCTCCTACTTACCAATAGCATCTTTTGGATGATATGCTTTTCCATTGATACACTTCAATTTATAAATAACATTTTATATTTCATTTTCAATTATTCGCCTTAGCCGTATTAATTATGGAGATTCATTTCCAACTAATTGACGGGATCAAATGCACGGTACTGCATATTGGAAATTAATTGACCCATGCAAGTTTATTTATCGATGATTGACACACGAGCCGATATTACTTTCATGTACAAGATGTAATGTTTCTCTTCGCGTTCGTGCCTTATCACTGCTGACGTTAATTTTTACAAGTATTTTTGTTCATGGTCGTTCAATGCTTCCATTTAGCCGGAAATGCGCAGTTCTAACCTGGTGTTTATTTTTATTTATACATAGGAACTATTTGGACGGATATGGAATTTCGTCAGATACTGACTTATGTGCCCATCGTTTATCATAACTAGTGTACTGCTATTAATGGTGTGACGAGAGTTGCAATCATTGATGTTATTATCAAACTGTAATAATGTTAATCAATTGGATTTGTTTAGTTGTGTCTTTATCATCGGAATATGTGTTGACAAAAATCAGCGCTCGGGTTTCTTACCATATAGAACTTCCTCTGAAAATTTTTCATCCATTATTGTACACGGGGATACTACTCCATATTGTACTATTCTCTCATTTCTTGCCGTTTCTTTTCACTGGACACTCATAGAAACAATTGGGTCTCAGAAAATATTTTCATTATTTGATTATTCGTTTGTTTTGTTCAAATATTTATGATTGCGTTTTGTAACTTCCATTTATAGCGAAATCTTTTGTGGTCTCGTATTTCGTTCAGCTAATATTTTTACTGTGTTTGGCGAAATCTATGGCAAGGGACTTTGTTCTAGTATTCTTTGATTTCTTGAAACTGTTTGTTTTAAATTAGTGGGAGAGGCTTTGTAGTGAAAGTGTTTTGAATGCGGGTGGAGTATTGTTCTGCTTCGCTCTCATACCGCCTTCTGCCTGGATACCTTCGTCTTTGTTGTAGCTGTCTGGAACATGGTTGGACGAAACGAGTTGATCGGTTTTTAAAAATGTCGGAATGAGGTCAAGGACGCTTACGTCCCAAAGTTGTTGGATTTATTTTAAGTTGTTTCATCCTATGATTCCAGAAATAATGTTTAGTAGTTAGTCGTGTATGAATTGAAAGAAATTGGACATTGAAAACATTTAAGGAGCCGAAAAAATATTTTGTTATTACTATTCTGAATGGTAGTGGAAACTGCTGATCCAAACGCGTTCCAAGATTTCTAGAAAGATATCGATGTTGTTTCTGTGCCTTCAAAGAAAACTATTAAAGCTCTCCTTTCGGCTTGTGGGGTTAGTTTTTTTTTCAAGTGTTCCATTTGTGTTTTGAATTGTAATCGGCGTTGAAATCTGGAGGAATCGTTGGTTTTCTTAAACGTAGAATACCGAAATGGCTTCGGTGCTGCCCTGATGTGGACGTATCTTGTGATTATGTGATTTGCTCTTGGTGAAGGAACTGCGATATTAATCCAAAGTCAGTCCTGGAATGATTGTTAATTAATATCTTCCTAGAAATAGTCGTTATTAATGTAAAATGCAATTCAAGCGATTTTCGTTTTCGATGGTAAGGAGATTGATGTTCGAAGTCGAGTTTGGAGGCCGTAATATCGCCACGTGTCCGCAAAACCTTGGGGAAAAAGATTTCCTTAAATGTTGAGAGCGTATCCCCCACGTCCTCCTC
Organism: Pyrrhosoma nymphula; assembly: GCA_963573305.1. NCBI lineage: Eukaryota > Metazoa > Arthropoda > Insecta > Odonata > Coenagrionidae > Pyrrhosoma > Pyrrhosoma nymphula. The sequence goes on along the minus strand of OY754339.1, from coordinate 59,175,080 downwards.
ACATAAGCTATGCGAGGTGTCGGTCTTAGGGAGGCAGGCCCTCCGAGTACCACCACCACTGCGACATGGGAGTGAATGATGCGTTCCTCACATCACACTTGGGAAGAAATGGATTGTTTTAAAACATATTTTATTCCACTGGAAAAGTGAAAACTAAAAGTTTTTCTTTTATTTAAAGTTGATAAAGTTGGGTAACATTTTTCTATCGATTGTTTTGGCACAATAAGGCTCCCTTAACAACACATTTGTGTTTTACTTACATGTTTGAGCTTTCTTTGTTCCTGGGAATGATAACGGTGACCCCTGGCCTACCTCACCGGTGTTTTTTTAAGTGAGCCTGAAACTTACGACGCCTTCCAACTGGGGAAGAGTCCTTTTTAGAGCCGCCTCTCTGGGGTACAGACGTTGGGCAGACTCCACGGTTTGGGGTTGGGACCATGGTAGGAGCCATGGAATCTATAATTGGTCTATAATATAGACTCCATGGTAGGAGCTATCCTAAAGTCTACCCGTATTGATGTCACATAATATATAAAATGACACGGTGGAAGTGATTCCGAAAAAGAAGACACTTAAAAAGTTTCCATTTGCTCAGTGATTGTAATACCGGCTCTGAGACTATAGAGCGTTTCTACATAAATATCATGTGGTTTCCCTGAGGACAGTCACGTAGCCTATAATCGCTAAAAATACCAGTTGTGCTATTTTAGATTATGTATAACATTTAGATTTTTTCCACATGTCTTGGTGAAGGAGAAAATAACGTATCAACTCACATCGATCTTTGAAGGATTGAAAATTCCGTGTAATGAAGTGGATTGTGGAAGACGGGAGCATTTGCAATTTCATGAAACAATTAAGACGAAATTATAATGTTTCAAATGCGATTTAAGAATAACATTTTGGCATTCTTCAAAATCCGCTCAACAAGTTTTTTCCCCCTCTATAGTTCCTGAATTTAGCCGAAGCTTTTGGGTGTTTTGAAATTGTTAAGTTTAATTAGAAGCGTGGCGTTCCGTGGTTTTGAAATTTTGACTCGGAGGGAAGATGTGGACAGACTGGAGTCTTTTCAGATGGTGGTGTGGATAAGATGGAAGAGGATCTTGTAGGAACGTCATTTCAGTGAGAAATTAATATGAAATGGAAGAAAATGAAAGAAAACATTCAGTTGCGACTTTTTTTACGTTTTAAATAACCTAAATGGCAAAAAAAAACATTTCCTTTCCACCACTAGTTCCAGATTGCTCGTGTTTTGCACTCTCGCGAAGATGTGGGTCAGACACCATGCCGGTAGACGTGTCGCACTGCTCTGCTTCCTCACAGCTGGCGGTCCAGCGAGTTCTTGCCCCACGGCGACTCGACGAGGGACCTCCCATATATCCCCCGTCGCACCTCGAACACCCTTTGGCGACGGTCCAGGTGTGCAATGGGATGATGCTCGAGTTGCGATGACGGGCGCCCTTGCGAAGATCTCATTCTCCCGGTTGGAAAGGCCTGTTGACACGATACACGCTCTTGCGCAGGAATATGCGTTGACAGATCTGAGTTAGTACCTTGTTAAGTCACCGCAAGGGTGTACCGTGGGGTATGGCACCGCTCCGGGCATGCACTAACTACCAAACTCACAAGTATACTGATAGTAGCTCTTTTGATGAATGCACCGTTACGTATCGTACGTGGAAAGAGATTTCACATGCAATATAGCTTCTGAATATCATTCTATTCTTGCGGGATGAATGCTGCACTTATACTCCGCCCTATGTGTTAAAGTTGTGTCATTCTGGCCTGCAGAACTTGCAAGACAATAAGAAAATTACACACAATACATGTAATAAAATTAGCTTCCCATGCAGAAATGAAAAGTATAAAAAACAATGCAACCTCTCACCCAATAGATTATTTGCGCCTTCGATCACTACTATCGTGGTTCATAATCGTACTCGGAAAAATTGGCATTTTCAATCTGCCCGGCCTGCCATATATTTTTCTAATTTCATGCCTGTTATCTAACCCGATTGCACGCTACTAGACAAGCCAATATAGCCAATCAAGTGGCGTATGGTGGGGAATGTTAGGATACCTGCTAAAACGATAAGTCTTCGATAGAAAGAATTTTGTTTTGTTAGGTAGGCTGTGAAATTCTCTTATCTTGTCGCTTTTTTCTGCCTTACAGATGTAGTGTTGGCGTAACACAATATGCGCCGTGTGAACCTGACACTAGCAAGACATGAATTTTCTCGTCGCCTCAACCTTGCATTTGGCCCTCGAGACCAGTGGTCGGAAAACTCATTAGTCAAAAGAGCCAAATACCAACAGTACAATGATTGAAATTTCTTTTGAGAGCCAAATATGTAACTTAAACTTATACGTAGGTGCATTGGTATTAACTTAATTAGGGTACTCCTAAGCTGGCCTTTGCTAAAAACGTCTTCAATCTGATTGAGGTACCTACGTTTGCTGAGGTTGACCCCTTCCAACTCTCCCATCCGCAATCGTATTATATACTTGTTTCATGTCTCCTTTCGTTCATCCTCTCTATGTCCAGGCCATCTCAACATACTTTTCTCAATCCTCGACACTTCATCTTCTTTCACTCCACAACGCTCCCTAAAATTAACTTAATAAACTTTTCTTAAAGTTTTAAAGCACAGTTAAACTATGTTGAATAGTTAAATAAAACTTGATATCATACTTGATAGCAATATTATTTATTGATAAAATTAAATTGTAAGGTATCCATAAAACTAAATCATTACAATAACTGACAAACACTTATGTGAACAATGGCCTTGCATCTCCTAGGAAAGTTTGTTAAGGCAGGTTTGTATGATGTTGTTTTTAATTTTAGGCACGGTTCCAGGTTCTCATCAATAAGACGACTTCTCAATTTACTCTTGATAAGGTTCATGCTTGAAAATGATTGTTCCCATGAATATATATACCCGATTAAGGAAAGCAAACGCGTTTTTTCAGCTGGTTATATGAGTCAGGAATACTATTCCAGGTGTTAAAAATCAACACATCTTTCTTCTCCAGGTATTTCAAAGCAGACCACTTGTGCTGTGAACTAAGTTCGCATTTGTTTTTCTCCAATATTTCTATATTAACACAAAGACGTTCAAATTTTGAACTCAACAATTCTTTGTTTTTAAAATCCAGCAATTGCATTTCAAAGTTGCCAATGTCAATATTAAAGAGAGAAAAATTTAATACTTTAAAAGCTTCCCTCATATTTACAAGTGTTGTTTTGAAATAGCAAATGTCAATATCAGAATTATTTTCTTGGCGATGTTTCAACAGACTTGGAAAGTGAATCAGTCTCTTTCAAAATCTTGAGCAAAAAGAGATAATTTGTTTTCGAATGAAATAACTTCTTCTAACATTGAAAAAATTTTGTTTCCTTTCCCCTGTAGTTTACGATTAAGCTGATTTAGATGAGACGTAACGTCTACCATGAAATAAAATTTTTGGATCCACTGATCGTTCGTTAGTTCTAGATAGTAAACACTCTTCTCAAGGAGAAATGCTTTAATTAGGAAGCGAAACGTTTCAAACAATTTCCTCTTGATAACCAACGTACCTTGTTATGCAGTAGATCGTCTGCGTACCCACTCTCCATTTCTACTAAAAACTTTTTAAATTGGCGATGATTCAGAGCTTTAGCGGTATTGGAGTTGATAATCTTAATCACCAATTCCATAACTTTGCAAATTTCTTCTGGAAATGTCTGTGCACAAAGCGCTTCTTGATGAATGATGCAATGGTAAGTAAGTATCTCATGATTAATTTTTTCATTCAAAATAGCAACAAACCTGATTCTTACGCCGGTCATACTTTTCGCCCCGTATGTTGAAATTGAGACAATTTTATCGAGTGGAATATTATGTTTTTTCAATGCACTCAATTACAGCATTTGCTATATCCTCTCCACGTGTTTGACCTTTGAGTGGGAATAATCCTAAAAGTTCTTCTTTAGGACTTCAAGGTGAAATAAATCGTACAAAAAGTAAAGCTGGGGCTGTATCATTTATGTCACAAGAATCGTCAACTTCTATTGATAAAGCTGAAACCAATTTAAGATCTTTGACCTGCTGTTTGGTTACATTCGAAGACATTTTGACTGTTCTATCTTTCACTGTTTTAGCAGACAGTGGCAACTCTTAAATTGTTTTTAGAATATCTTCTTTGTTCTTAAAATCCCGAAATCGCTCTTCGGATGCATTTATAAAACCACTTTTTATGTATTCACCGTCTGTATATGCTTTCCCTCTCTTAGCAATCTCTTGACTAACATCAAAACTTGCAAAATTAACATTGTTGGAAGATTGCATCCAGTAATTAAATACAGAACTTGATTTTTCTTGACTCTTTTGAAGTTCCTCAACTGCTTCCTTGCATCACCGACGGGATATTTAGCACTAAATGACACGTGTTTAGTTGTAAAGTGTCTCTCCAAATTTGATTTCTTGTTATGCGCCGATTTTTCCTGACAAATAAGAAAGTTCGGAAGGCCATTTAAGTTTTGAATAAATACGAAAGTCTCTGTCCATTCCACTTTAAATTCACGGTTATCGTTTTCCGTTATTATTTGCTTCTTCTTTGTAGTCATGTCAAACAGGGCACCTAAAAATGTTTCATTTTGTATTTATAAAGACACCAACGCAAAATCATTACAATGCTTGAATTGATGACAAAATTATCTGTAGGATTTGCAGCTGTTTGGAAAAATACAGGCAACTTTATGCTTCGAGTAGGTACTGTACTTTTATCACCCGCGCACGATTTGCAGACGCGAGTAGCACTAACCACTGCACAATGAGATTGTTGACTGGCTCACTCAACTCGTGCATGAATCGCGCGCGCCTCCACCGCGGGGACACGTGCTCGGAAGTAATACATTGTAGAACACGATGCAAAGATACGACTTGATAAGCGTTGACATTTTATCTTTCTGGAAATGTTTTCTCAGTAAGGGGTCGTGCATAAACTACGTTACCAACTCAGTGGGGGGAGGGAGTCGCCTAAAAACCTACAGCGGGTAACGAGGGGGAGGGGGTTTCGCTCAAAATAACGTTACTGTTACAATGCGCCTGTTTACCTTTCTTGCTCGTCAACATCGCTCGTCAATACTGCAGAGTTTAGTTTAACATTGGGAAGGGCGCGCGGGGTGTTTTTTACACCCCAAGCTTCTACTTTAGCTCATTGTATCTGAACCAACCGCCTTGGTTCATGTTTGATTTTTAGAATTTAAAAATGATCATTTCTTGTTAAAATTGAGATTAGATATTTCTATTATATCTATTTAGGATACTTTGACTTATTTCAACATATCCCTAAAAATAATTGAGAAAATATTTTCGAATTGTGAGTTTCATTAGTAGAGACAACGTTACATGTCGGAGGGTGGCTGGGAAAAATACTACGGTTGTCAACGAAGGGGGGGGGGGGAATCACCGAAAATTGTAACGTAGTTTATTTACGACCCCTAAGTCGCTTCAGATCACTCGCCTAAAGATAAAGACACATAAATGCCTATTAAGTATGTAAAAATATAAAGAAGAAAACCAGTCATCACGTATTTATCAATCGCACTCTACGTGCGCGCCCGTGGCATTTTGTGGAAGGGCCACACTCAAGGGGCCCAAGAGCCGCAGTTTACCGACCACTGCTCTAGACTCCAGCCACTCCCGTCTCCGTCCTTGTAATAATTTTGTATCGAATTCCGTTCGCAAATTTTGTCGAACCCCCAGTATTCTATATTTTATTACTTATCTTTTTCTGGCAATCGGGCGTATGATCCGGGGCCCCGCGCTAGTGGGAGTCTTTAGGGGCTGGTTTTCTATAGTTTCGCTCTTGAATATGATATGAACTTCTTGTATTAAAACTGTTAAGACCAGATAGGATATCGTATTTGTTTATTTTGGTACAAAGTACTAGCTTACGAAAGATTGATTGTTTATTCATGCTTTGTTTCCTTGCGCCCGAATCCATATTTGTGCCCAGGGCCTCAAAATCCAAAGGTCGGCCCTGTTTATAAGTGCGATATTTTTCAGCACTATACTGCCTGCCCCGTTCGATTAGAGTATTTTGGATTGTCGGTCGGTCCATTTGTGTGGTTGTGATATACATTAACGGTCCCTCTGTAGCATGTCTGTAGTGTAGTGCATACTTGTGAGGCTTCGCCTCGTAACACTTATTAGCGATGTATGCTAATGCATAATTATCCGTAGTTACACTAACTTTAGGGCATAGTGTAATGTATGTTGGTGACTACTAACCCCCTGCCATTCACCCTTAAGGTGGCTTGCAGGGTATTTTTTAGATGTAGATAACACTGTTGGATCAGTTATACCACTGTGAGAGAGGGGACCCTTCACTTATTTTTTGGACGAAGCTTGCGTTGCATGTCTTTTCCTCTCTCAGGTATATATGTAATATTCTTCATCCGGGAGCATACCTGGCACATGCTACTGTCCTACTGCCTGTGTAAGTCACGCATTCAGGATGATGGGCCCTTTTATTGTTCCGCCTGGCTCGCAGGTACACTCATTTCGCGTGTTCTTCACCTGCTCTCGAGAGGACGGTGTTGCCGTTAACGTAGGCATCGTGCGTATGCACAGCTGGCTGAGAATAATGCTCCTGCGCATGCGCTATACCCTGCTCCTGACTCATTCGGCTATGCGTAACAATCGGGGTGATCCCGGCCGTTGCCCGGGCTGGCGTGTGCATACACCACTGTTGTGTGCGCGCAGTCCGCGTACCCTGATTTGCATGAATTACACTGTGGGATTCCCTCAGCGGGGATCGACGCAACTGTGGCGGCGGATTCAGTCCTCGCCTGCTAACCCTGAGGGTTGCGGGTTCGAATCCCGCCTGGGAGGATTTTTCGCCGCTCAGGGCATGGATTTGTGTTTGTCCCATGTTGACTGTCATTTCATCCGATGTTTGCCTTGAGTGATGTTTTCGGGGTTGTTGAAATTGTGTGAATCGATAAAAAATCTATGAAAAGGAGGGCCGCTACCAACTGAGGAGTGCCAAACAATTCACAACCAGCCCCCGAAGATTACTCAGGACAACATTTTACTTTGGTGACGCGTGGGGCGTATTAAAATATCTTGTTTTGTTTATTGGTCACTTCATTAAAGGTTCATCAACACGGCTTCAGTTTTTATCCATTTCTTTCACTGCTACATATCTTTGAATTTTGATTTGTTGAAGTGTTTTTTATTTTAGACTATGGGATATTTTTGTTTGGGATCCAGGAAAAGAATATTTTCCTCCGGGGAATCACTGGCTTGGGAATAATTTTCCCTGGGAAAAATGACTTCATAGTGCTTCCTGCTTACCAGTGAAACTCAAGAATGATAACAAAAACTCTTGGGGTGAGGCTTAAAAGACGCAAACCGGCACTTACTTGTGAATTGGGCCATTTAGCCGGCCTCGGCGGGTAAAGTCCTCGCCTGCAAAACCGAAGGTCGTGGGTTCGAATCCCGCCTGGGTAGGAAATTTACACCTCTCAGGGGATGGTTGTGTGTGTTCGTCCATATAATAAATACCTAGTAATTGGCTTCGGCTGTTAGGTATATAGATATTATTTCGGTAAGTGGACAAGGCTCGATAGTGATTCTGGCTTCTCTATGCTATGCGGTATTTCATCATCTCCATTTTAGTCTATTAACTAGAAGTGGTGCTAAGGGGTTTCTTGCCGGGAAAATGCTGAAAATATATCGCAAATACCGCGAAAGAGAACGAAAGTAGTCTTTGGTTGGCGATCCAAATCAATGTAAGTTTAGGGTTAGATAACCCGTTAGAACTGATCTATCAACTCGGAAAATTGACGATAATTAAGTTACTACTCATTTCTTGAGTCGTTTCTTGAGGTAACTAGGGTAATCAATTGGAAGCCGGAGGTAGTGCAATTATTTGTAGTAAATAACTTGAGTATATGGCAATTAAATTCTTACATTATTTTATTGCTATGGGTTTCGACGTTACTACGTTTTCATCAAGTAGTATATATTGCTTTTACTCTTTTCATTTGCTTGATACATTTTATGCCAGAGTTCAAAATATTTTAGTCTTTTATCCATATGGCTAAGTGAAAAACGTTTATTTTCCGATTATTTTTTCCAGTTGTGTGACTTCGGTCCTATGCATCGTTTCTTTTTTCATTGGCCATGAAAGTTCGAAGCCTGTTTTCTCTTTCCTAGAATTTCTGGTCTATTTTCCTATCGCGTAAATTACTCCGTCACCTTTGACCTAGTTTCCGCCCGCAGAAATCGACCCCGTGAGGATATGAAGGCCGTGAAGGAAATCGGGCAAGGATTCTTACACCTTTATCCTCCCTCATCATCGCGCATATAGTAGCATTTTCCTTGCCAAGGTTGCGGCGGTCAAAGTAAAAATGTTGCCTTTTGTGGTCATGTCGTATTTCTTTCTCTCATGTCGACGTCCTCGCTAGGAGTGCGCTGTTGGCGCCAGCGGCATGAATTTTGGAGTCTTAGAAGTTGATCTTCGTTCAGGTATGCTGTTCAGTGACATCATGCATAGGCGATAAATTAGAGCAGTCTTTGAGGGAGTAGTATGCAGGAAATTCTACAATTTATAATTTTCGTTACATCCGAGCCATGTTTACAAATGGTTAGTGGAGTGACGGTGCCGGATTTGTACTTGTGTTGGATTTTACTACTTATTTTCCTTTTTTTATTTTATAACTTATATATATATATATATATATATATATATATATATATATATATATATATATATATATATATATATATATATATATATATATATATTATTTTTTTTCTGTGTACGCTGGATAGCTGATAGAGAAAAATTGGCATCATTTGGAATAAACGATAAATAGACATCCAAGACATAGCTAATTGCACGAATTGGGTGTGGTTATCTTCGGAAATTAGGAACAAGTAAAGTAATATGTTGTCACTATGACCTCAAACCTCTCCTGGGCCGCAAAATGAGAAGAACATGCAGGCCAGCCCTGAAATAACTGTTATTTAGGCGGATGTTGTGTTTATGTATGGGATTGATGTTTCTTATAATAGTTGGGCCGCTCCTAGAATATGCATTGAGTAATTGGGATCCATTTGGAGACGAAATTTCTTAATTAGATGAAGTTCAAAGAGGACCCACCAAATTTCTAAAACTCTCACTAAAAATAGTTGATTGATTTGTCGGATACTCTGTGATGAGATTTTCTTTTAAGTACAGAGAATGGAATTTAAATACTTCTAGAGAGGTCCGAGGACCCAAGTTTCATTCTGACCTTAATGAGATAATTAAGTTCGCTCTTTACATAGGTATTTTCGACATTACATAGGTATAGATTAGAAAATATAGGTTCAAATGCTTATTTTCCATAGGAAGTTTGAAGAATATGAGTTAATAGCAGTAGAGAACCTTTAAAATGAAATGACACATCATAGCATATGCGCTGAACACTTCATTCGGTAACCACATAAATGGCCTGCGGAAGCGAGTGCTTCCACTGCGTCTCTTTTAATTCCGTTTTCCGAGATTTAGCTTCATAGGTCTGCTGAAATAAGTAAACATTAACTCTCCGATTTTTGTAATAACTTGCATTCACTTATTGTTTGAACGGACATAATTTTATAATTCTTACCTACTTTATCTTATGGGGACGTATTGTTTATTGCTCAGGCTGGAATTTTACGGAAAACAGTATCTTCCCCAAGGAGCGTCTTTAACTCGTTAACTTCGGGCTTTCCATTCAAGGTGTTGAAAATTGAGGTTTTTGTGAATTATCGCGTAACCTCTTCATTTTCGAGTTTGGCTTTCGAGTGTGAACAGCGAGAAACTACTGATTTGCTTGATTGTCTTTCTTTTCTCCTCCAACATTTTCTTCATTCTTTCGCTCTGGTTCCTCCTCCTTTCTTCTGACCAGGTGTTTTTGTGCCTTTTTACTTTTTTATTCCTGGAACCCCTTAAATCCATTTACCTTCCTTCGAAATATCTCTTTATTACGGATATATTCTGAATGGATGCCAACTTCCTCCGTATCTTTTTTTGTTTGCTCAACCCATTTCGCAATTTGGTGATATAGCTCAATATTTTCTTTGCCAGTCTATAACCACCCCTTTTGAAGATGTGTCCAAAACACTTCTGTCTTCTCTTGCGCATTGTATCTGTAATTTGCTCCACTATGTTGTACACATCTTAATTTTTCCTCTTCCTTCAAGTACCGTCCTCTCTTTTCACCGGACCAAGGATCTTCCATAAGATTTTCCATTCTTTATTTATAAGTCTTCCATTTCTCCCTACTTGTTCAGTACTAGGCATATGAATTATGAAGTCTGTCTGAATAAACGACTGTGTTGTGGTTTTCTTTTTTGTGTTTTAGTGTCTTAAATTACCAAATAGCTATTGAATAACTATTAATATTTTTTAATACAAATACTTAAGTTCAGGCCAATGGTTTATGAGCCGGAGTGAAGTAGTCAGTAAAAGAAGTTTCTTTGGAACACACAGCGATTTCGACGTATGGGTCAAATTGGACGGGGCCTTCCCACCCCAACTCCTACCTCGCTCCCGTTCCATACATGTGGTCAGCACTGCCCTCCCCAGTGCATTTCAACCTCCTTGGTTCTAACACCCCCTGCCACGCGCCGTAGTGGCAGTTCGCGGGGCACAGCGCAGGTGTAGCACCAGGGAGCAGCCAGCCCTGTGCCGATTCGAGTTTTGAACCCATTCCCTTTGGCGAAAGGTCTGACGCGCATACCTATACGCCGCTGCTCCGGACATTGCTTGCCGTCCAGATTTAGCTTTACGCTGGCGTGGGTAGGTACTCTTTGTTGGCTTCCTCGGGCTATTGTGTCCATCCCCTCCTTCCTCGGCACAACCTCCTCGTTCTCCGGAGCGCCCCCGTCATCTCATGTGTGTCAGCCACCCTCTCCTCCTCTTCCATACACTGGAGCACTTTCCCTGGCGCGTCCTTTCTCCCTCTTCCAACGCCCGTCCCATTACTCCTTGGAAGCAGGTCAAGTGCACCCGTTTTAGTTCCTCGCTAGCCGCTATCATTTTCTTTGGTCTAAAATAGTTTTTTGTTGCTCTCGTATCACGGCGCATAATTCGCGACCACTTACCTCACGTAATCACCCAAACTGGCCATCGCGGCCTCTTCCACACAAACCCCTTAGCTGTGAATGTTTCTATTCGGCTCTCTGTAAGGTGGGGGACTGTTGCGGAAGGATCAATGTTCAATTGTTGTTTTCTGGGAGTTGGTTTTCTTGTGCAGCTAAGGTAGTTTAAGCGAGGTACTGTTACGAATATAACTCTGCGAATTTGGCCTCTTTGGAAAAAAGAAAAATATTTCATCTTTGCAATGTAATCAAAATGTCAGCCATTTATCGAGCTGCTTTTTGTGATAGTTTCAAAAAATAGGAGCCGTGATCCATAGGGTATGCTGTGCGCTCCTGTGACACCATTTAAAAAATGAGGAAACTCCAACTAACAGATTGCGTTAGAAAGGAACGATATTTAGTTCGTAGGTTTTCTCTTTATTTTTAAATAATCGATTTCTTAGGATAATAATTTTAATAAAACCTCTCAAAAACGTTGGGTTTTGAAGGCTTTTTCAGCGTTCGGATGACTGAGAAGTTCTATCGTATAAACAACGCGTTTGCCTTATTATAATAATACCACATTTGAATATAGGACACTTGTCTCTGGCGTTACTCAGGGGAACTCCTTAATTATTAATGAAAAAACAGGTACATCATCCTCCTCATGCCATCATCAGGTCCCTGACCTGATGATGGCATGATATACTGAAACCCGGGTCGTGTTGTTTGTAATGAAGTGTGGAATTATAACCAAGTGTCTGTTTTTTCATTAATAATGCCATATTTATTTCACGCCTCTTACCACTGACCAAACTTTAGGATGACTTAGGATGAAAATGGTCTATGTGATTACTAGAAAAAAAATTACGTTTATGAAAATACGCCTGGAAGTATCTCTGCTCATGATTGATTCGGAATCAAGGTCGGTCGGGGTGTTTGCGCGTACTTCTGAGACAAGCCGCGTTAACTATTCTGATAGTGTTTCGGAAAGAGGACTTCTCACTTTTTCTGTATCTCTCGTTCGCTTTCTCACTCACTTTAGTTCCTCGCCTATCTGTCCCTTCTATTCCTCGTGGGACTTTCCTTTCTCCTTTCCCTATTTTATGTCTATAAATAAATACTATGTGACGCTGGGTGTTCACGGTCTCACGAGTTCTTTTTTTTGTCGTAAATATGCCGTCGCTAAGGGTTTTCTTCTTTGGCTATATTGTGTGCTCCTTCTCGTTTCTCACTCTGTCCGTCCGTTTTCCCTCTAGCGTCTCTCTCCTCCCACACCTGTTTCCACATATCTTCTTTTCTTTCGTTGTGTTATTTACGCAAAATAGTCTCCAAAAACGCTCCCACTCCCCTTCGATGCATACACTCTTGTGCATAATGTATGTAACTCGAAGAAAGGTTAATTGTTAAGTTGTCCTATATTTTTGCAAATTAAGTCGATGAAATTGAACACATTTCTCTTTTCACGGTAGTACATATTAAGCTTGGCGAATCCTGTTACTCGCGTGGTGACCTATTTATCGCATGTATGCGATAAATAGGTCACCACGCGAATGAAACCAGGCGTATACGCCTTCCTCTCCGTATCGTGGTTCCCACCCCGTTTTTCCCTTCTTTGTCCAAAATGAACGAGGTCCGTGTATCCGTCTCCTCAAGCGGTGGCGCCACTGTGTACTTCGCGTTGGAACGTTACTCTGCGTTGTCCTTCGCTTTTTTTTCCGTCGCGTCCTTGTCGATAGCCGCCGTATATCGTTTGCTGCCGTGTTGACCATGGGGGTCCAACTGGAATTCAAATTTATTTCCGCCTGTTAACAGCGCCACCTATAAGTGGGGCGCGCGACCCGAAACTTTATTAAGTAATACTTTCAAACAATAATGTTAATTGTTTCTTCATTGAATTATTTAAATCCATTTCGTGAACATTAAGGTATTAATATTTTGTTTTAAAATTATTATTTCAAACCATCTATGCCCGCCATGGCCCATCTGCCTCGCCACCTCCAACCTCGACAAATCATACGTTGCTCGCGGGCTTGGAATGCAATTGGCTGACTTGAAATACTACCCTTTACTTCTCCCAGATGTGCATTTCAGTTCCACCGATCTTAATTATAACCATCGCAGGAATAGTACTACCGACCAGTCGTCTCCTAACCTAAGTCAGACATAATGAAAAACTACAAATAATCCTGTGACAGGACATCAACTATAAGAGAGCGGTGGCCTCGTGGCAACGTAGAGGTTTCATAATAGCAAGGTTGGAGGTTCGATACCCTGACCTGGAAGTTTTTCTTATATTTTTTAAATAGTTTTTTTTTCTTTTACATCATTAGAAATTGTTTCCAACGTCGTTAATGCCAATTAAAATATTTTCACGATACTCCCATTATAAATATTTTCACATTCTAGTAAACCACTTTTCATCAAAAGTTCTTTACTCAGTATTTGTCATTACTCGCTTCAACAATAGTTTTCAGTGTTCCTATGTAGTCTGATTTTGATGTTTAAGGAAAAATTAAAATTTAACAGTGATAACTTGCTTTGTATTGTGGTATTCACCACATTTACCATTCGTATTACCTAAGGAAATTTGTATCGAAAAATCGAATTGCGCGCCGCGACTGGGGCGTGCCTTAGCTGCCACCTAGATGTGAGGCATGAAACATTATTGACGTCACATGCTTTTGCAATGAAAAATAACATTGAGTTGGACTCCCATGGTGTTGACATTTCACAGTTCCGTAGTCGGAGACGCAAACGAGGAAGCAAGCATCCGACCGAGCTTTTATGGTTTCAAGGGCGGTTCCGTAATGTATCACTGTCCAGCAAAGTTAAATTCTTAAGTCGCACTAGAGTTATATGGTCGAACTCTTATGTTCAAGAACCTGCCTTACGTTTTCTTACGTTCATATTTGATCTCTCTCTGCCTTTTTTATTATTGGTGGTACCTACTCTGCCGATTTTTGTTGGTGTTGATTGATATAGGAGTACTGCCGTCTCATCTATTCTTATGCCGTCTTTGTAGCTTCGGACCTGTTCGTCTTTATTCTATTTCCATTATGCTCTGCCTCCCCTGATGTCTGTTAAAATCCCATTCTTCGTCTGACGCTCGTAAACAGCATCTAACTCACCGTCACCCCCTCCAGCATACCGCTTACACTAGATTTGCACCCCATCTACCTCTGCTGCCTTCTCCGAATCTTCGCCACTGCCTTACAATAGGTCGTAAGACAAACAAATACCTGTTTGTCTTACGACCTATTCAACTTACCTACTCCATTTCTCTCTGCACCAGCATTTCGAAAGAATCCTGTCTTCACATATTCACTGTCCCCCATGCCCAAGTTTCCAAGGCTGCGTCCCATTTTGAAGATTACCTGAACCTTTTTCTCATAACGTCTTTGATAGATTTTTACCTCTGTTGACTTCTCCTTTTCTTGAAGTTTTCCTGAGATAATGCAATCCTTCGCTTTGCGTCCTTGATATGAAACCTATTCACGTCCACAATTCTCCCCATATGTGTGAACTGTTTCACTGCCCTTGTTCATGCCTGCCTATTTCAAAATTTATTTCTTCCTACTTTGAAAGGTCCTCATTTTCTTATGGTTCATCCTTTGCCAAACTTTTCACAATTTGTGCTCTTATCGTCGACTACAGCAGCTTTGCTCTCTGACCAGGTAATGCTTGATCGTTTGCAAGTATGACTATGACTTCTTCAAATGCATAGGTAATTTTAGGTGATACGAACAGCAAGAGTATGGAATTAGTAGAGCATTGGTCTGCACCTTTTTACGCTGGTGGATCAGATGGTGTGCGCCGTGCACAGGTGGCGCGTCGAAGCGTGGTCGTCAAGTTCATTGAGAGCTACTTAGGGTGTGAAAACCGCAGTCCGTGGCGACTGAACACGCTTCTGCGGTCGCCCAGCCGGAAGGTCGTCTTAAGGGGTCGCGCGGAAGGTGCCTCTCTCCCTCCCACCTCCCTCTCACCTCACTTCCTCACATCATTGCCTTATTTGGCATTCACCTTGTCACTTTCATCTCCCTCCCGATATCCGCCCTTCGTCCCTCGGTGCCCTTCCGGAAGATGTGGTTCTCTTTTCACTTTTCCCCTCCGCCATCCCCGAGGTCAAAGATTTCCACAGAGTTGATCGTGAAGTCCTCTCCAGCTCTCTCTGCGCCTTATCATTCCTCTCCTCGTTCCCTGCTACGCCCTCCTGCTTAGGAATATGGATGCTGTGGTGGCCGGAGTGCTGGCTTCCAATCCCGAAGGGCCTGAGTTCAAATCCGAGAAGTGGTGGAGATTTTTCAGTGGGAGCATAACCCTTTATAGCAGTGGTAGTACAGTGGCGGTCATGTTGCACCACGTGGGACCTGTTCTAAGGAGAAATTTTTATTTTAAAGCAACGGTAGCGGTGTGAAATGTCTCAGTGTTTTTGAATAAATATATACAACTGGTGGAGAGAGTAATTTAAAGCGTGGTGTGGCGTTATATGGTACAGAAACGTGGACTTTGAGGATAGAGGATGGGAATAGGCTGTTGGCGTTTGGAAGTGCTCGGTGTGGTTGGCAAGGAGAGGAAACATTTGGAGGAGATAAGGAGGAGGCAAGGAAGGTGGTTGGAACAGGTGATGAGGGGCGAAGGGATGCTTAAGGCCGTGATAGAGGGGAAGTTGTCGGGTGAGAGAGAGATAATACGCTTTGTGGATGGTATGAGAAGGGGTAGGGCGTATGCCGAGCTGAAAAGTGAAATGAAGACGATGACTCGTGGCTTCAAAGATAGCGTAGGTATTCTGTCTTCCAGTAAACCTACGTTAGCCGTTAGATCACCTCTGATAAATAATACATATTAAGTTGTCAATTACACTTCCGAAGTATAGTGAGAGAGCACGTCATGTGCAGCACTCCGTCTGCCGAAGAGGATGTTGAACCCATAACCCCTTGGCACATTTAGTTGAGGATATGTCTGAGCCTACGCCGGGGTTCTTTCTTTTTTTGAGTAATTTCCGAAGTGATCCCAACAAACTCGTGGCGCAGATGACATAAGTTGTCGGTCGCCTCCCACCAACCAAGCCCTCTTGCTCCCCGAAAATCTAAATCCACAATCTACCTTGTGAGCTGCCCTCAGGTGTGTGGAATAGAGTGCTCGATCACAAGCTAAGAAGAAGGGCAGAGGAAAATAAAAATAATTAATATAAGGAATGGACACAAGGTTGTCTATATGTGTTTTGGTTGATTAGTGTACCACTCTTGTTTTTGTAATGGTGCGATGGAAGAAAGAATTTTTTAATCTATCAATACGGCAGTATATTACTCTAATTTTTCGTTTTTTTCTGTTATGGGGATGAAGTGTGGGGCTGATATAATATTTTCCGTGTCAATCTGGAACTAGTGAGATCTGAATTTTTCTAGTACCCCTTACCTAACGTGTAGTATCAATCTCCTGAAGCCGTCAACCAGCCCCTCCAATGACGATGTTTCACTTAGTGATTGCTCGTAGCACTTTTTCAAATCGCGATATTTTTGTGTATTTTGCTCAAGTTAGCGATTTCAAGGAGAGAATTGAGTGCATAAATTTATTGCATATCAATTACTTGTGAAATGAACTAGTATATAGGATTTCCCAAGTACGAGGAAAACAAACGATATTTTTTTCTTTTGGAAATGCACCAGAGCTGGAATAAAAAAGACTTGAACCTATTACGAGAGGAATTAATTCGCAAAATTAGAAGAATGTGAAGGAAAGCCGCGAGAATGATTGAAAACTGCTGCAAGCGAACAGAAAATGTAAAGCACAGCTGTTCGAAGGACTTGGTTGGGAGCCGCTAGAGACTCTGAGACTGGAGAGGAGGAAAGAGACGCTAGACTTAATTAATTTGTTAATTTCAGATCAAGCGAGTTTCAGGACGACACGGAGGGGATTGTTTTAACTCCGCGCTATATCACAAGAACTGTCAGAAGCGACAAAATTAGAGAGATACGCTGCCGAACTGATATTTACCAATATTCTTCCTTCCTTCGCAGCATTAATGACTATCGCAAAAAAGAGTGATAACATTAAATCACTCCTAACATACCGTGCTCTTTCGGCCGCTCCCTCTTCCTATTGTTTATTTTCTCGATTCCCTCCCCGTTTCATGACAGATATCCTAACGCACCCTAGAGGCCGATCACAGCGGCATATGATAGTGTAGAACAGAAATGGATTAGTATGCGTACACATTTGCGGGTCGAAGTATTGCGAATTCATTTATGTTGAGAGACTGTCCCATTCCGATGTGGATGAACCTTTCTCCTTTCTTCCTTCCCTTCTCGATCACGTTTCCGGCCTGCCGAGCACTCGAGTGCCGGGGGCCACTCAGCCGAAGCGTGACCAATCCCCTTTCCCGTCCAACGACGTCCTCCCCCCACCCTACATATCCGCCGCTCGGAGAGGAAGTTGCCCTCATTCGTTCGCTTCGTCTTCTGCCCTTTCCTCCTCCTCTACCACCTTTTAAGTACCCTCAGAGGTCATCACGTGTGTTAATCTACATCTACGAAGTACCGTGCAAGGCACCACTAGAGTGTGTGGCACGGGGTGATTCCACACCAGGCATGCAGCACTCGTTCCAGTTCTAATTAGGACCTCGCATGTTTCCCTGGCCGCTAGACCAAAAAGCGGTCAGCAGAACAGTATGTATTACTAAACTACAGATATAAGCACAATGGAGAGAGACCATTAATATATATGTATTTTGCAACTACACAAATGGACAGAGACTCAAGACTTATGTAGATAACATACACGGCGTGCTGTTAGTACTAGGTAACAGATAAGGATTCAAGTATTAGGGAGTACTACTACTACTAAGAGCTACACTACCTAACGACAAACCTAGATAAAAGTCTCATTGGCAGCTGTTATGGTCCCTTATCGTTCGTGGGAAAAAATGATATTTTAAATCTATCCGTTCTGCAGTCTAGTTCTCTAATTTCATTCTCGTGATCAGATCTACCGTAGTATGTCGGATTTCGTAAAATATTATTAGCGTCGTCAGAGAATAGACCGGTTTGGAACTTACATAATAGATTGAGTCTAAATTTTAATCGGCGGTCTGAAAGCTTTTCCCATCCCAGTTGATGCAAAAGGTCAGTAACACTAGCGAGTAACACTAGCGAGATAACGGCCTTTAACGTATCTTGCCGATCTTCGCTGCACGCGTTATAACTCAATTTCCAAGCCTATCTCATAGGAATCCCAAATACTGGCAGCATATTCCAAGTGGGGTCTAACGAGGGAGAAGTAGCTGATTTCCCTAACTTTATCGTCGCACTTGCCAAGTACTCTTTTAACAAATCCCAATTTACGATTAGCTTGACCGGTAATTTCTCGAATATGTTTACTCCACGAGATATCATTAGTCAGTTTAACTCCGAGGTATTTAACCGATTATACAGTGTCTAATTGTCTGTTTTTATGCAATAGCTGTTTCAAGGAGCGTTTTTCCGTTTCCAAAAGTTCATAACAACGCATTTTTTCGGGTTTAATTCTAGCTTCCACACATCGCACCACTCCTGTATTGCCTCCAGATCCTTGGTTAGCGCTTCCTTATCATAAAGGCTATGAATTTCTCTGTACACTTTTTTAATTTATTTTTTAGGGGGATTAGGGGATTTAAGAGGGATCTAATGACCGGACATCCATAGGAGGGAAAGCGATGTCTATGAAATAGGGATTCAGAATTGGGCTGTCCAAGAACCTACCAATCAGCTGGTAGAATACTCGAATTAAATGAAAGGGGGATAGGGAGAGAGGACTAATTCATGCAGAAAACAAAATAATGCTGGACACTTCAATCGTGGTGATGATGTTATGTAATTAAACGCATGTGAAAAGTCCACCTAGAGAGGGTGGAAATTACATATGAGTGATCTATCGCAACTATTATGATCCCTTATTGTACGCGGATAAGTGATATTTAAATCTTTTGGTTCTGCAGTCTATTTCTTTTATCTTATTCCTGTGATCGTTTCTACGGTAATACGTTGCCTCTAGCAAAATATATTGAACGCCCGGCAAAAAATCGTCTTCGGACTTCTTCTTCGGGCTTCGAACTTGTTTAAAAGATTTAACCTGTATTTCCGACTTCGATCAGTTAAAGATTCCCACCCTTACTCCTTCAACAATTGGTTTACACTGTTAAGTTTATCGTAACAATCCTTTGCAAATTTTGCCGCCCTCCGCTGTATTCGATACATTTCCGAGATTAGTTCCAATTCGTTAGGGTCCCATACATACATACATATGCTAGCGGCATACTCCAAGTGAGGTCTCACGAGAGAAAAATAATTTTGCTCTTTACCATTCTCGTCACATTTTCCTAGTATTCTTTTAACAAATTCATATTTGCGACTAGCCTGTCCGCAGATTTCCCGTACGTGTTTCCCCCAAG
Source organism: Pyrrhosoma nymphula (assembly GCA_963573305.1). Taxonomy (NCBI): domain Eukaryota; kingdom Metazoa; phylum Arthropoda; class Insecta; order Odonata; family Coenagrionidae; genus Pyrrhosoma; species Pyrrhosoma nymphula. The sequence goes on along the minus strand of OY754339.1, from coordinate 59,155,547 downwards.
ACAGGTCCTGAGTAAGGGTCACACCCAAGTATTTAACTGACTCTATACTTGATAATTTGGTTTGGTTAATTGTGTATGTTTCGTTGACCGAGTTATTCTTTTTCCAAAAATTCATAACAGCGCACTTTTTTAAATTCAATTCTAACACACGCTAAACTAATTAATGGGTCCAAGCGATTCGGGGATCCTTCCTAATTGGCTCTACTGCATGTCAAGGGTGAAGATTCCGCGGAGGAAGAATCATCCATTCGCCTTGACCGAGGCTCGAACCTCGATATCACACCGAATTCTTGAACTTGCGAAGCAACCGAGGCATCCCCCTGCCCTGTGGATTTTTCCTATCTGTATAAGCCGACGAAATCAGCTGAGAGGAACGCTTCGGATGCTTCAAAGCAATCTGGGCGCTATCGAGGGATCCGAAACCCAGTGATGACGGATGATTTTTCCACTGTAATTTTCCCACTTTCGTGCACTTGCGGATGGTGACTCTTCGACAGAAATCCCGTGGTACCCTTGATTTTGCATCTGAAATGGTTCATCGAGGAATTATTTTTCATTTTATATTTGTGTAATAAACTATAAAAAGCCTGCTGGAATATACACTCGAATTTTTACAGGTTAAAATGTGTACGGAGTTATAAATGGATATATTCTTCAATGTTTTTCTCTTAATAAATAAATAATTTATTTGATTCAGCATGAAAGAGTAGTGTTACCGTTTAAAGTAGTACAAGGTGATCCACAAAGTATACCTTAAAGGGCTCTAATCAGCTAAACTATGCCATTACCTATTTATAAACTACACGAATTACTTTGTTACAAAATGTATGTGATATACATTTAAAATATGAAGAATTATCTTCGAGATGCATAAGTGAATATTAATTTTTGGCAGTGGAAAATATGTGAATATTAATAACTACCAACAACTCGGCAAGGACAGATTATTTGTTTACTATTCAACACAATTTGTTTATTATAGTGCAATTGTTATTATTAATCTAGCTGCATGGGTGTAACCAAGCAGAGTTTATTTTTCCATTCGGTGCAAAATAATGTAATAAAATGGAAGTAAATGAAGATATCGACTTAAGTGTGATTATTAACGACATCACTACGAAGTACCCGCATTACACGGAACAAACCACCGATGCCTATCACGCGCCAGAAAAGTTGTAATGAAATTGTGTAAAATTGACAGCAGACTTAAATGGAGGGCGTATTTGGATGATTGAGGGATATCTTTATTATTCGGAGAAAGATGGAAAGTTGGAGGTGGTGTATGGTAGGCGATCGATGGGGGATCTTTGTGTCATGGACTTTGGGTCAATGCGAGGCTCTTTCCCTGAACTTGGACCAATTTGAGCGCTGACTCACGCCGCCGTTTTGAGGGACCCAGTGGTGTCGGGCTTTTCCAGCGCTTTTACGATTCGTCAGGTCGATTTCCGAGAATTGGGTCATTGGACAGCTCAGCTGGCTGGCGAATCCTCCGCGTGATAATATCAGGATATATTTTTTGGTATCTGGTTTTTCGTATTTTTTGCACGTTTAACCATTGAAAGAGTGAATAAAAGAGTGCTCTTAGTCTAAACAATTGAGGCTATTCAGCTCTCGAAATATGTTTTAGTCTTATTATAGTTCTGAATTATACACGGTCTCACTTTTATCAGTATAGTCACCATTTTTTCTACATAGATTAGTGTACATTTTCATTGTTTTTTTGCCGTAGTAATCTTGAATAAAGATGAATGTTTCCTGTTTAGTTAGTTTGAGTGAGACATTTCCCTAGTCATAATGGACACCATATTCGAATTTTATTTTTTAATTTCAACGTTTGTAAGAAGTATGAATTAATATTGTTATCTTAATGGCGCAAAATTATAGTATTTATTCATACTCATTTTTTCACGCCGTACGGTGGAAACGCCTTCGCAACGGAAGTTTTTTTTGCGATTCTGTAAAAATTACTGCGGTGAGTACTTGATTCATTATTATAAATAGTTGAGAAAACATACCAACTACATACAGTTATTTTTTTACGAAATCTAGGCGTTGGAATTTCCTAATATTTTCAATATTCCCCCTCTGGAGCGCACAGCCGTAGTCTATCCCATGTAAGACAGCTTGTATTTTTAGGCAAAAATGTATTCTCGAAAAGTAGTCCGGCAATGGTTTCATATTGTGGTATCATTGGATGGGGTCAAATTATAGGTGAAGTGATATCTCTCTCAAACTACCTTAAGGTATCTCAGGTAACAAACCAAGGACTTGGAGGCATTGCTTGGCAACCTTTTTTTAGCTTGAACTATGATTGCGGGAGAGACCGTGAAGAGTTGCGACGGAAAGCTGACCCTTGTATAATTCTCATGTGAAAAATAATTGTGCAGTAAATTCCTCTGCGTTTCGTAAATTTGCTCCTATTTTTTACTGGCTGTATTTTTTGGCCGTTTAGCATAAATTTTCAAGCTGTAATTACAGTTACAAGAAGCTCCAAATCCTTCATAGTATGATGCAATGATGATAATGCAACAGCATGGTCGTTGAGCGTCACTTGTTTTGGTCGATGAATTACGTGTTGGATCAATATCCCTCCCCGTGGTAAAAGTGTTCTGCCTTTTATTTCAATTATAAATTATACATACCACACTCATTAAGTTAAGTATGTGCGTTTATTGCACGGGACGCGATGGGGGGCTTACCAGTCTTGAGCAGAGCTGATTTTATTTCCATGAAATCGTTATATCAACTTTTAAAGAAACTTGTTGGAATTATCTTCCGTAAAATTTCACCGTCATGCAAATGTATTCGGATTATGATTATTGTAGGTTCATGATTTCAATAGCAGAATCTTTCACAAAGTAATTCTGCTTCTGCCGTCAGATGCGCTAGCTGCAAAGAAATGGCATTATGAATACCCCCAAGACGTATAATTTTGCATTCTTGTCACATTCCGATGACCTCCAGAGCTTATAAATAGGAAACATGGTGGCGAATTTCAAGTTCTCTTTCTTCTCGAGTTACCGTTTGCCATCATACTCGCATCTGACTCACCCCTACTCAGGGATCGGCTATGCGTCACGGCTGCTGATATTTTGAGAGCTAGACGGAGTCCCCGTTTGCGTCATGTTCAATTCTCTCTGAAAGTGATTCTTGGAATATGTACAATGTAAATTTGTATGTAAAATTGTACATCTACGTAATACTTGGCAATCCACCTCAAGAGTGTGTGGCAGAGGGTGAGTTGTCACCAGCATGCATTATACAATGACCTATTAAATTTAATGTAACAAAGAATTTAATTTGTCTATGTATTCGTTAGTCGGGAAAAAATGTTGCTGCTTTAATCACAATGAATTAAAATTTGCTGGTGGCTTAGAAGGCTAATGCCTGGTGTATCGAATGTTGATATTCTTTACCTTAGTGTCCCCTGTAATTATTTTATTCTTATCATCTGAAGATGATGTTGAAATAAAACATATTGTGCAATCCTAATTCAGTACTACATTTCTGTCTATTTAAAGTGTGTTTAGAATGGAGAAATTGAGTGACAGTAGTTATAATTTGTACGCTTAGCTCTCGACGTGTTCTTGAAAACGGCGAAAAAATACCTGATGGGTAGCATTTTCATTAACTATGTATGATTCCGTTTTCGCGGTTGATTTTAACCTGCGCAAAGATATAAATCATTGCGTAGCGTATAAAATGGAGTGGATTTAATTTATTTGCTTTACAATTTTGCATATTTCATTAATATTGTGGTGTTACAGTTTATAGCCAAGAAGGTTATTTAAATTAAGATCATTTTACACCAAGCAGCTCGTGTTATTTCGATAACACCGGGATCAAATGGCATGGTATGTTTTTATTACTATGCATTTTTAGAAGATACTACCTCATCCCTGCCTTTGTAATAGATATAAATCTGGCAATGCAATCGTTTCTATAAGAAGTGATATTATAGTCTTACGTGTAACGCTAATAAAATTATCTTAACGACCTTTACTTATCTTGCGGATAGTTCTCTTCAGTCTGATTGTAAATTTGAATCATCAGATAATATATCGTATGCGTCAATTATATGAATTTTATTTTTTCTTGCATGTGAATGAGCTGACTAAGACGAAATTTAATGAATCCGGCCCATTAACATTTTTAAATAGCCTTGAATCTCCAAACTTGTAAAATGAAGATGGTGCCGTAATTCACCTAGACGTCATTATTGGCAGGGGTGGAGAAAATAATGTCTCGTCTTATGCATTGGTTCCAGAGGCGGGTCTAAGCGCGTGCGTAGAGCTGAGATCGTGCGACGAAAATAGTTCCCGCATCTTCCTCGTAATCCTCCCAACCTCCTCGCTACCGTTTCGTGTTCTCAAATGTGGGGCAAGATGTTCAAAGCGACGCGACGTGATTCGACACAATACAGGTGCTAAATTTTATGCAATTCAGTTGGTAGTTGAGCCGATGCATTTTAGTGCTATTTATATTTAAGGTGATCTACCGGTGGAGTTAGGTTTAGATGAGAAGAGGGTAACTCTACGTATCTTTCATAGCCAGTTTTCTATGCCCCACAGCAATGACTAAGTTCTTTGACTTTGCCTACATCGAAGCGGAATGGCGTGATGGTTATCAGGATATCGGAATGTATGTATCTTTTATAGCCGAAGGCCCTTACGGCCCTGTTCTACTTAGGCTTTCCTTCTTTAGCTCGGTATGCGTCCTATCTCTCTGCATGTCATCTGTAAAGCCTATTTTCTCTCTTCACTTTCCCGTTTACCCATCATCCGTTCATGGCCCTCAGCATTCCCTCGTCCTTCGTTGCTTTTTTTCTCATACTAGTTAATGACCGTTTTACTTACGCAATTATTCTTAATGTCTCTATAGCAGTGTCAATTTTTATTCATATTGCAACGGAACTGATTAAGTTGTTCCACCCGCTCCAGGCTATGCTCTTCTTTTATCTTCAGCATCGATTCCTTTGTCCCTCATTTTGCTCTAAAGTTTCTGTATTACCTTGACTCCGAAATTCTTCTATGATTACTCTATTGATGGTAAATGTGAGTGTTTTACATACTGCAGATTTTCTTTAGGTCTACTTTTTCTCCGAATCGCGACTCATATTTTACTGTAGACCTTCTCGTCTGCTAAGGGATTTCTCTCAATCAGGGTGATCAGCGATCCTTGAATGCTTGAGAAACAGGGACAGATGAAACCGAGCGAAGATTTTAACCGCCTGAGAACTGGGCCTTAAGAAAAAATTATCGACGCCAAAAAATTAATAATTTTACCAAAATGACGTATTAAGTTTAAATGTTTCCATTAATTCAGTTAACCCAATTGCTCAATTATTCTTAAATGTCATTAAAATAATGTGTTGGCGTGAATGCGAGTCAAAGTACTCTCTGTGAATTGGCAATAAAAACGTTAATGCAGTGTAGTTAATTAATGAAAAACTTGTACAGTAGTTTACGGATTATTGTATAAACAGGACATTTCGTACCCAGCACAAAACGTAAGGATAAGTGTATCTGAGTTACCGCTTTCCCCGAAATTGTACATAAATTCACTCAACGCTTGCTATTAATAGTCATCTAGTAGAAATCCTTGCGCAGTCATTTTGCACGGATTATGTTTACTATGCATACAGAGTTAATTATTTATTTTGGTGTGTGTTTCTTAGCATATTTGGTTTTATCTTAATGTCTAATAGATCATACTTCAATTGTAAATGTGCTATGGTCCGAAGTGATTCCTCGGAGTCGCTAGCTAATGAATGCACGTGTTTCGTCGTACGGCATATTTGCTGGAAATACGTTCGTGTCCGCCAAAATTATCGGTTGCTCGAGATAAATGGTGCCAATCTTTGGTCGCTGGAGGTGTATCTTCACGTTATCTCGCTAACCGTTTTGAAGTAGCACGATATGAGTAATGTTCATGATATGCATGCGGGAAAATCGCTAAGCGCGACTTACTCACCGGCGTGGAAAAATTGAAGGTTTTTCAATGATCTATTTCTTTTGACGTCACTTTTACCCTAAGTATGCTGTACGTTTATAATTGCATATCTCGTCACACTATATACCAGGATTCTCGTGTGATCAGTTTAGTTTCGGTCGTATGTTGCGGAACCAGCCGTCCGTGAGTGACTCAACCTTTCGAACGCAAGAGGAATAGAGAATTCCGTTACTCGCCAGTTATGGCCTTTTAACGATAACGGGAAGTGAGATAGTAGCTACTCTCTTCGTCCGTGCTTCTATACTTACGGACTACCTTTTCTGTCCCCGAGGACGTTCATCTCAAGATTTCTAAAATGGTGTGCTTAACGCAAAAACTATTTTTTGCAGAAATTCGTGCAACCTGAAGTCGGTTACCTAGTTCCTGTGGTGCATTTGCGCCTGGAAGTTGAATACACCTCATGTTAACTTCGTAGGCTAAATGCTTTTTTTCGCATCCATTTTATCATAGTATTTCCACTCGCGGAAGATAACTTCGGCAAAAATGTTTTGTCTTCGTGCTCGTGTCCTGAAATCCTATCCAAATCACGTCGAACTTGCGTTTTTTATGCTGCTATTCATCGAACTGAGAGAAGTAAATTTAGTTTTTAGCGGTTACTTGCGTTTCTAAAATGACACAACTCGAGTTTACCCGTCAAAAATTAAATGTCAAATTAAATCGCTTAAATTAAAACGCCGTAAAATAGATAAATTGCGCATGCATTAATTGTTGACGCATTTGTTAAGACATATCTACCCTCTTAGATAAATTCCCTTATAATAATATCGTAGAAGATAAATTCTCTTAAAATGTATTGTACTAAGGTGCAACGAATTTTTAGGCACACGGCCAAATAATGAAATTAATTGTTGTAAAAACATATTGCATCTCCAGTAATTCAAGTTTTAACATCTATCGTAATTTGAAAAAGTTTTTTTTACAAACGTCAGAACAAAACAAAATATCTAAATAATTTTAAAAAGGGCACTAATTAACAAATTAAATATATTTATAGAGCATATTCAATGTTATTTTGTCATGTTTTAAAGCTGTCAGTTGTATAGTAACCTTGAAAGTGGTACAAGTAGGCGAAACCATGATCTGCCACCTTCTTAAATAAGGTGAAGTAATGAATATTTGTTTTTGTTTTGCCGTGGTGTTTAAAAGTCATCGGTGGTTCCATAGGGTCAGATTTTATGTAAGCAATACTGCATCCACGTTTCAGCTTGATCTTTCTGTCACCGACCCCCAATCCTTCAACCCTACCCCTAAAACTCCGCCCCAGCAACCGACAACGTTCGTTTTTTTAGACAAGGTTGGACGCACGTGATTGCTCCTCCCTGCGGCGGAAGTGAAGAGAATATGTCCCCCCTCCTCGTCAGTGCCGCCTCCCAGCGTTCCCCCAGGCACCTCGCGGGCTCCGTTGCCGTGCCGGGCAGTCGCCCTGCGTGATGTTTCCATCCGCGAGTCGTGTGCTCCCCTGCCTATGAATGCTGTGGTGATCATCATCCGCTTTTCAAACCGATTACTGGTCGAAATATGATTTGGTTCTTTCCTGGTGTGTGATACTGATGAAGGTTTCTCGGGTTTCCCACCAGGTCAGGTACTTGTTGGCCGACGTTTCGATGGCAGAGGGAGCCTGGTTGGAAACTCTAAAAACCTTCATCCCGAATACTGGTCCTCTGCACCCCTCCATTCTTTCTTCTGTCTTATGAATCTTCTGATTTCCGTGCTTTTCACTGCGTGGTTCCGTGTCATGGGCGATATTTTCCTGGCTATCCTGCAGCCTTCATCAGGTGAACCAGTCCTGAGTGAATATTTGAAGACATATGAGGAAACCTGCTGGATAAAAATGTCGTCCAAGAAATGTATCCCCTCGTTGGAAAGTCTGGAAATCTGATGACTCATCCCAAGAGAATATGTCTCCCTGAGCTCTTATCTTGGCGTTCCTCTCTTTATCTGTGTTTTCCTTTTCATTTGCATCAAGCCTTGGGACAAAACAATGGCCACCACGCATTTTATTTTTGGTCCATTTCTTGATGTGTTCTGTGCGTAATGAAGTCGCTCCTACAATGCTCTACTATGCAGGTTATGGTCTTACACTGGGGTAGTCTCCATGGAATCAAGCTACAGAATATATTGTAACTATTGCTACTTATACATAATTGGTAGTATTCATTCCTATTCAATGCGGATTTTCTTACATCTGTTTTGTGATCTCGTTCCCTCTTGATTTTGTCCATTTGTCTGCGCAGTACATAACAACCTCCTGAAAACAGTAATTGACAGAGAAGTAAATTAAAATAATTGGCTTGGAAGTAGTATTAGTATTTTTTTGAACGTGCTTCGACGGCTAAGGTCATTTCGCACTTACTGTCTGCCACGTGCAGACAGGGGCAACTGCACTCGGAAGAATCGGAGGATCACCCCTCCAAACTCGAGCCGAGTCCAATGATGTTTAACTTCGGTGACTGATCGGGAACCAGTGTTTCTATCGTGGCAGGCCGTTGCCCTTGGCGTGGAAACCCAAGGATAGATAACACATTGTAAATTTTGAGACATGCGAAAGTAAGGGCTTATCTTGAATAAAGCTCTCAGCTCTTTAGTTACGGCAGCGTTTTGCTGAAAAGAGGAGTAGAGAACTGCAGAAAACCAGTCCGCTGATTGACGACTGCTGCTGGTGATGCGACTCACAAACATTGGTTAGCCGCAGCCCTCTTTCCTTCCTATTCTAGACTCTTATATAAACTATTTATGTTTCTTTTCTAATTCCCTGTCGTCTTAGTCCACATACGTGTCTGCCACGTATTGGTTGCAACTCGTGACCTTCCTTTATAATTTTCTCCCTGTAATATTTTTCCAGAATTAGTTGTGCCTCATAGTGTAGTGTAACCTATACTTCTGGTTCTTCTTTACGGTATTCCATATCTCCCTCCCGTCTTCTTATCCTCTTTGTAAAACTTTATTTTTTTGTTCTATCCGTCTACTTGATATTCAGCAGCCACCTCTCATTGCAATTTTTGAGACTTCTATTCTGATATCTCCTTTCAATGTTCCAGGTATCTGATCTATTTTGAGCATCTACCGCGTACTTATTCCTGCTTGCGTTGATAATACCTCTTTTAATTTACCTGGAAAGCCGAAGGTCCGTTGTTCGATTCGTGGTTCAGGTAACCCTCTCTCCTCCGGCAATTTTAAACTCTTTCAGACGGATAATGGGATTTTATCTTTCCTAATCTAATGCCTATTTTAATTTTGGGGATTTGAAGTAAAGTGACTGCAAACTCTTAACCTGAAACTTCTTCCTGGACTAATCAGTGGACCTCATTTCCCCCCTAAGCATATGGATCTGGGTACTATCCCGCGTGCCGTCGCGGTGGCGCGAGGTCGGGGTTGTTATGACAGCAGTCATGAAGGAAGGGTATTGGGGAAAGGAATTAAGGTGGGAAAGCGATGAATAGTGAAGTTTGTTCCGGTAAGCTTAGGGTCTTAATCTACTCTTGCTGTAATCTTTATTGGTGCGGTGGAAGAAGAACCTCTCGGTTAGACAGTGAATTCCTGTTGTTTTGTCAGCCCTACAGATTTAGTTGGAGTGTAAAATAATATCCGCCTAGTCCATATGAACCTCGTCAATAGGAATTTTCTAGTTACCTTAACCCAGCGTGTAACCTCGAGAGCCTCTAGCGACTCCCTACCAAGTTCTTTCAATAGTTTTGTCCCGCTTTCTGTTGTCTCTCGTGGTGGTTAAAAAAAACGAGCGGATTTTCTTCGCATTTTATTCAGCTCGAGTGTTAAATCTTTTCTGTCCGTGATTCCATATGCTTGCGGCGGGCCTTGTGCTACGCGAAAGTGTGTTGGGGAGATTGTGTGTGCTTGTACGTACGGCTCGGCTTGCTTCTCCTCGTCCCGCTTGTGCCTAACTAACCCTCCCGTTCGCCATCGCTTGTCGTATTGATCTCTCTCTCGGCTCTGCTGGTGCATGGGGTGTGCGGCGGAGGCATAGGGGGGGTCTCTCTTGTGGGGGGGGCCTCGGCTCTCCCCCACTCCTCCACCTCACTCACACAGCGATATATGTCGGGGCGGGCGGTGGGGTGCCGCGTGGTGACTGGCGACCGTGGCCTCGTTACTCCTTCCTGCTCCTCTTGTACGCTCGCACGTATTACGAAGTGCGGCTTGGGTGGAGAGGGGAGTAATGGGGTAGGGGTGCGGGGGAGGGGAGACTTGCAAGGGATTGGGGAGAATGAGGAGAGAAGTGGGGAACTTGGAAAGCATGGGCATAGTAGATACTGGGGGCCACCGTTGGCTCTGGTATCATTGGGCGATCTGGGGTGATCGATAATATTTCAATTCTTAATTTTTACACTCTACAGTGTTGTGGAGGCTCTGAGGAGAGACTTAAGACATTAAGGAAGTCTCCTTGGGTCTTCCACCGGGATAAGCTTTTTAGCACTGCCAACGTTTCGGAGTCCGACACGTTGCCCGTTATCAAGGCGAATGAAACGTTTAAACGTAAAACGTTTGGGGGATTCAAACGGTAACGGCCGGCCCGTTGTTGACCATTAGAGTCGCTTGACCACGTGCAACAATAGCGACGGTTGAAGTCTATCGTAAATATCATCATTCGCCTTGAGAATGGGGTACGAGTCGGATTCGGACTTCCAAAATATTATTCGCCGGGAAAAAACTAAATCATAATTCAGACAAAAGTAGTTTGAAGGAAATAGTTCCCTAGGTATTATGTAGACCCTATTCGAATTTTATTTTTTGATTTTGTCTTTTAAAAGTGTGAAGTAAATATTTTAATATTAATGGTGCAAAAATAAATGATTTATGACAAAAGTTCTCAGTAATTAAATGAGTATCTATAACCACATGAGTCTCTGACGTGACAATTTTTTCACGCCGTACGGTGAAATTGCCTTCATAATAGAAGGTATATTTGCGATTCTGTAAAAATTACTGCGGTGAATGATTGATTAATTTTTATAAATAGTTGAGAAAACATACAAACCGTTAGTTTGTCGACGAAATCTAATTGTTAGAAGCTCGTAATGTTTTCAATATTCTCCCTTAATCTATCCCATTTATACAACATACAATTTGAGACCAATTGCTCGAAAAAAAAAGTTCGGCAAGAGGCTAATATTTTGATATCATTGGAAAGATGGAGAGTTTTTAAAATTTAAAATGACGTCAAATTCATCAAATTGTAGGTGAAAATAGATATCGCTCAAAGTTCCTTACAGAGAAGATTGGTGAGAAAGCTAATATGGAGAGTGGCCCTGAAGGGGTCGGAAAATTGATCACTGCGTTAAGAGGATGTGCGTAGACTGGAGACATTTGAGATGTGGGTTTGGAGAAGAATTGAGAGGCTGTGCTGCGTGACGTGGAAGTGTGGAATATGGTGGGAGAGGAAAGGAAGCTGGTGGCGGAGATTCAGAGAAGACAGAGAAATTGGATGGAGGTTGTGTTGAGATGCAAGCTCATGTTGGAGAGAGTGATTGAGGTCGATAACGCTGGGAAAGGGCGGAATAGGATAGGAATTATGGGCGACGTCTGGTAGTAAGATGATCAAATGATAAACCTGAGAGCGAGCAAGTAGTGTGCGGGGAAGTGGAAAGATATCCTAGAAATAGAGAATTTAGCGTGAGGTCTGTGCAAAAACCTACCAATCATCAGGTGGAATACCCAATCATGATTGACAGTCTCGAGTACCCAAGTTCTGATTTACCGAGGCTCCATATTATCCGCGGCGCTTATTATTATGTTATGAATGCATAAAGCAATCTATTTCTTCATCTTAACGGAACAGAACAGTTACCATTTTCCGATTTACCAAGGTTCTATGTTATCCGGGATCCTTATAATTTAGCTCTCCCTTTCCTCATAACCACCTCTCCTAATTGGAGCAAATGGCCCCACTTGTAGAACTCCACTACGAATAACCGATCCGTCTGCGTCCATTGAACCAGAATGAACGATACAAGGAAATAAGGTGGCATCTTAATGAACAGAAATACATTTTGGAGAGCTGCTCTCATCATTAGTAGACATTAATCCGGATGTCGGTTTGCTGCGGCTTTTCTGTCTCTTCTCAGCCTACCACTTCATTCCCACTCAACACTTGCTTGACTTATAACTTGCATGATGTATTCTATCCTTGGTCCTCCTCAATAATTCCTCCCCTTCACTTTTCCTCCATTTTTGTTTTCAGGAGGCTGTTATGACTCGGGATGTGTCCAAATAGTTAGTCTTCTACGTCGCAGGGTTTTCACGAAACTTCTTTTCTCCCCAACTATTCACAAGACTTCTTCATTTGTGTTTTTCTCTTTCCATTTCATTTTCTCGGTATTTTGACTTCATATTCGCGCTCATTGTCGTGTAGTGACCCATTCCTTTGGATCATGTAAAGGCTAGATACGTCTTTGGCGGAGATAGTTGTCTCCGCAGCTACTACGAGGCACGTGACGTCAGTCGCGGGAAGTCAGCGGATGCAGTCCAAAAATCCTCGTTCAAGTTGCATTGTTTTTGACTAAAATGATTTGCTTCCCTAGAATATTTTATGCAGCTGACTAAGGGTGTCCGAAAGAAGAAAAATGCTCCATTTTCGAGGGCAATTATCATTAATACGTTGCACTGAAATGAAAAACAGTCTCTTTTTCCTATTTATTACTGATGAAATGTTTTATACTAAAGCGACATTTTATAATAGCCTCATTAACGCAAATCCTATGCCCTGAGAGTGAATTTATTCCGATAATTTACTAGGGTTAGCGACCTCACCATTCAATAGCCGTGAACCTTGCCGTGATTGACGTCACAACTATGGCCTTTCTCTTGGTGCTTTTGATTCGCGGCGAACGCCAGCGATAGACGGCGATCGCCACGCCGCGGTGCTTTCGATTTAATGAAATAGCCGTCTATCGCCGGCTATCGGTGGCTCTTCTCTCCGAGGTGAGCCGAACAATTGAAGAGCTTCAAGCGTATTTCTTCACAGCTATGCGCTACTACTTGTGTGTAAGCGAGACGGACTGCGCATGCGTTAATAGGCGCCTTGAGCTGTTTAATTTCATTTGGTCCCTTGGCGATCGAAAATCACTTCCGTCAATAGCCGGCTATCGCCATGTAGAATCGAAAGCACCCCTTGGCTCCATGTAAACAATATAGTGAGCGTACAGCGCGCGAAATTGAGTATTTGTTCGAAGACTAATTCCTAACAATACCTCGTTCACCCCGATTAAGAGACCATATTACGTACATTGTAGGCGCTGGACGCCGCGTTAACCCCCCTTTTTTAACTATCGTACTAGCAGTTCTTAACGCTGCTAACTGACTATGATAGGTTCATACGTTCTGATGCCGTGGGGTTTACAGGAAAAGATGAACCACAATAATCAAATAAGAAGACCAAATGGAGAGTAGTAAAGTGAGGGTTTGATGAATGAGCTAAAAGGGGCGTCATTTGCGTTAAAAACAGTGTCTCGATTTTCATGAGGGAAGGGGGAATTCTAATTCCGGTCTAAATTGGCTGCTTTCTTCTCGTATGTTCGCTGCGAATCCTGGAGAGGGCAGCGCAGAACTACGATGATTAGAGGCCCTATGTTACAGTCGTAATACAGTGCCTCTAACGATGAATACTCAAGGGGTGATGTGAGTGTATGTCGGTCGGTGACGTTGGTACATACGGTGGAAGTGAGAAGCGGATACAACGGTCCTCCACATGGCACGCTTCGCCCTTTCGCCTCCGGGTTCCTTTTTCATCTGGGCCTTCTTTTGTTTTCCGTTCCTCGCTCACCAGGCCCACACAATTTCAGCTCGCTTCGTTTAACTCGCTAACCGGTCCGATTTTCGACCCCAGCATAGTGGCTTTTTTCTAATTTATATCGCGCTCTCCACGTCGCATGTGCAGCACTCTTTTCCTACGATCATATCTGCGGGGCTTCATTCATAAGTCGGCAGGGCAGTTGGGTGCGCCGTGTCCTGAAATTTGTTGGATTCAGGAGAGGAGTACGGCGGCGGTGGGGGCGACACATGCCGGCTCGAATCCAAAGGCCTTGACAAGTTTAATCTTAACAAGATTAGGGAATTGGCAGTTGGGTCTACACATGTTCAACAGTGCCAGCCATTACTGTTCGATCTGCCGATGGTACTTGGTAAGAGCGATGTTTTTCTGTTGTCAGACCAAATTGAAATTTAATTTTTTAATTTTTGCATTTATGAAAAGCATGAATTTAATATATTAATATTAATGACGATAAATTTGTTTTGTATATCCTCTTCGGTTACTAAATAAGTAACTATATATATTTGAGGCTTAATCTGGGCGTATTTGTTTTATGCCTCACGCTGAAAACGCCTTCACAATCTAAGTTTTTTTTTCAAATTTTAAAAAGTATTTTAGTTAGGAAAGATCATTTTTAAATAATGCTTTTATTAAAATTAATCTTTCATGTCCTGAGTAAATGCGTAAAAGTAAGAAATTATCTAGGTATTTATTTATTTATTTAGAAGATTGACCTCTTACAACATGTTTGCCAAGTTACTGCGGCACAATATAACAAACAATATTTTGTAGAGGATGCAGAAGAGTTTCAAATAATTTTTAGCGACATACTGAATTGTGATGTTTTCTCTCTACAGTTTGATCCTATCCCATGCATGTAGTGACAATTTAAAAATATTACGTCTGACAACGCAGTGATTAAATGACCCCACGCTTATGTGTGGGCCATAAGAGCGTATAGCTAAATGAAAACTTGCGATGGCAATGCAAAAATGGCTTATTTCGTTCGATTTTGGAATAGTTTCAAGTGTACCAAACGTATCAAATCAGATAAGCACCTTTGTCGAAATATTTGTACAAACCTAACCTTTTTCTGAGTACACAAGTATCTCTGGTTTCGTCGCACTTCGGCATCGTGTTATACTGGTTAAATTGTAACCTTACGTTACTTTACTAGATTATATCTTCGACCTAACATGGGAATTGTGTAATACATGTGATTTTATTTCATGGAGAATGTAAAGGGCATTGTGTGAACGAAACTGTGCTCATATTTACGTCTTATTTATTCTTATTGAGGGGCATTCCAATTTTCAGATGTTTTAGCGGAGTGAGCTAGTTTTAGGTTGAAATATTCCGTTTGTGCGATTATAGTATTGTTGCAGACGTAATATTTTGTTCTCCAACCACACGTAAAAGAATTCACAACACACTCAATTTCACAAGAATTGGTGAACCCACTTTCCCTTTTCCCGGCCAAAGGCTCGATGAAACGGAAGCTAGCCCGAATTCCTTGGAATCTTTGTTCTCTGCTCGGCTACGGAAACCTAAGGCTTAAGTTTCGATTCCCAGTCCTGATTTTCTATTCAATTGCTTTTTGACTCGTTGTTTGTGAGAGAAAAGGCGGTTTTCATGTGTAAATGTCATGTGAACCTATGGCAGTGAGACACTTGCGGAGTACCTTATGCGTGTGGAAACAATAGGCTCTATTTTTTCAATTAGCATCGAACGTAAAGTAGCAGAATCGACCCTTCAGGAGCACTCGCTCAGCACTATCCCTTTCCTGTGGCCCTTATTAGCGAACCAAATGCAGTCGTTAATTTAACGCCTTCCAGAGTCCATGGAATATGGTATGAGTCTATGAAAACAATCTTAATAAGATTGAAATAAACCGTCTAAAAGAGATAATAAGACAGGGAAATATGTAACTTGGGGAGCATTCCTGGACACAAATTGACACAGTACAAAAAATGTTAAAGAGAGAAATGTGTTACCAAAAGGTGCGTTCATTAATTGAGGAGATCTACTGAAGAGGAACCTTGAATGAAGATTCATGTGCCCAAAATGTGAGTTTAAAGGAGAATGTAGAAAGTCCAATGAATGAAATGGAAGTGAAACAAGGAAATGTTTGTCGTTAGTTGGGGAGGAAGGAAAATATTCAAGGGAATAACAAGAGGTAAAAGTTGATGGATGAAGCCAGTAGCCAGTAATAAATAGGAATGGGATGCTGAAGGCCGTTTTGGGTGGCAGAATGCTGGGGAAGTCGGAGAAGGATAGGTTACATTTTGGTTTTAATGAGGAGCTGTGGGACGTATTCTGAATTGAAAGGAGAGAGAGTTTGAGGAAGTAGTCCAACCCTAGCGAGAGTAATGGCAGAATGGAAATGATCTTTCATCTTGAGCACATGACCTGATGACGATGGACGACACGTACATGCATCGGAACGTCGGCAGAGATTTAGTTTAACCCGGTGGGAAGCCCGAACAACCTTCAATATCACCATACTCCGGGAAAGCCTTACGATCGATCTTTCATTTTTAAGGAGTGTTTTCGGCTTCTCTGTTTATTTAATTAATTTACATTAATCGTTTTGTGTCCTCTGCTGTACGCTCCGTAGGGAAAACATGGAAGCCGATAACTTTCCATAAATTTGAGCATAAAATCCAGTGGAAAACTTAAAATGGCGATGATTAGCCTAAAACGCACCTTCAACCGGTAGATACACTACATACATGTATACATAGGTACTCATCACTCCATTCCCTTTCGCGGTAGGCACAGTCAAAGAGCTCAGTTATTGCCGTTATGCGTAGGAAACTCTTTTAATTATGTCCATCATGCCTCGTCCTTGCATATCTAACTATTGCTTCTATTGTAGTCATGCATTGCCTCATACACACTCTCCTGTCCTTAGGAATCCTAATATTCCTTATCTTGAGTATCTCTGCCTCCACATTCACCTATGACTCTCAGTCGACGCAATCCTCTCGCACCGTTCATCTCTATCACGAATCTGTTAAGGTAATTAGAGCGAGATTTTTCCCTACTCATAATAGTGACAATGTTGGAATTTTATTTATTAATTTGTGGAGCTTTAAGGAGGACGAAGTTAATATTGTAATATTAGTGACGCAAATCTCTTTTAAATTACTGAAATTCTCAAGAATTAACAAAATATATTTGACTAATTTTTTCGCTTTAATCATCACTGCTGATCCGAGTCGCTTTGGCGGAGCGCAATAGCAAATCAACGCAGATCCCAGTCCTGTTTTTCACTCTCGTGTGTTTTCGTCTTTCATTCCGTTACTTTTTCTCTCTCCGTTGCCTCTCCTCACTGTGCTATCCCTTCCATTTCCTCCATTCGCCAACCCCTTCCTTCCAGTACCCCTTCCAGTACCCCTTCCAATACCCCTTCCAATATCCTCTTCCCTCTCGCACTTTCCCATCATGCCCGTCCTCTCTCTCTCCCCCTCTCGCTCTCGCTCTCTACATCCTGCGGCATAACCCCTTCAGACTCTCTCTCTTTAACCCCTCCCTGCCCCCAAACCCTCTCCCTACTTTGGCCCTGGCCAGCAATCCCCCTGATTCCTCCATTCACTCCTGCGCAGTGGTGACGTCAAACGACCACATCTTCCCCTCATTTTTCTACCTTATTTTTTTATTTAAAAAAGGGTCAATCGCTATAATGTGGCTTTTCGTTGCTTTGGTCCGTGGCGGTGGGTGTAAGAGCCCATCTGGTTTCTCGGCGTACTCTCGGGCACCTTGGGTATTGTTCAATCCTGCGAGCCACCGCAGAGGCGTGTGGTGTTAGGACACTAGCCAAAAAATGGGTGCAATAGGGAAAAGGAATTGGAAGAGGGAAAGGGAGAAAGTGACTAATTTTACAGTGTCTTAGCGTCGCACTCCGTTTCTGTTGTAGTCGCTAATGGTGCGTGGAAAGTTCAGCAGTGTATCTCTCTTATTTTGTCGCTTCTCTCAGTTGTAGAGTTTGGTGCGCGGTTAAAATAATAGCCCCCTATGTCACCTCCAAACTGGGGTGATAATAGTTTTCTAAGTAAACTAAGTCTAGCGTGTAGCCTCCGAGTCTCTAGCGGACACTGCAATAAGGATTGGCGAATATTCGAAGTCCTTCCTAGGGGGAAATAGCTTATAGGTAATCGGAGTAGAGCACAGGGTAGGCACTGGCTTTCCATCCCGTAGGCCAAGGTTCCAATCCCGTCATTGGCAGACTTTCCGGTGGAACCTCGACCCTTACTTGGGTGGTATGGGCAGAGCAAGTGTAGTACACTGTTCGTCGGATGAGACGTTTATGTGTATAGTGTCTTAGGCTAATAATTAGACTTATGCCTGCTCTGGACATCTCTCTACCATTCTTCCATTCCCCAAGTAATTCTACCTTACCAGCCTACCTACCAATCCTAAGTGGAGTAAATTACCTCAGCTGTCGGGTCTCCCAAAATGACCAGCAACCAAAATAGTCTTAATCTGGCGTTGAAAGGTTATATATGTCGGTGTCCGTTGTGGTTGAAAACAGTTCAAAGGGCGTCGGATAAGATCAGTAGTTAGAGAATCAGCTTCCCTCTAGGAGGGCCGAGGTTCAAACCCCAGCTGTGGCTGAAAATTCGATAGGTAATCCGATCCCTTCTTGTGTTATGAGATATTTTAAGTGAAGAACTCTTTTCGTCGGATGGGACGTTTAACCGTTGTCCCCTCGGCGTCTCTCTTGAATGCATTGCGAGCAAACGTTTTCGCCAGTCATAATAGAGAGCATATTTGAATTTTATTTTAAATCTGACGCAGTTTTAAGAAGCAAGGGGTAATTATAGCATTATTGATGACGCAAATAGTTTTAATGCAACCTCTTCAGTGATGAACTATCTATGCATACTTGAGGCCTATATTTGACCTATTTGTTTCACGCCATGCGCTGAAAATGCCTGCTTCACTAAACGTTTTTGTGCGATTTAAAAATATGACTACGGTGAATGAAATATTTTTAATAATTAATGAAGTACATGGACTATTCACATTAACATTTTCCATGGGAAGTGTGCGTCGTTAACTTCTTTTTTTTAATAATGTCTCTGTGAGGGCACAGCCGTACCATATACCAAGGAAAATGACTCCTTGTTTGGCAAATATCTCGAAAAGTTACGTAGTAAGTGGCTGGTATTTTTGGTATAATTGCAAATATAGGGATAGTGTGTTCGACTATTAATTTGTGGGCCGCAGGTTCGAGACCAAGGGATGGTAAATATTTTCCTGATTTTGGAGAATTGTATTAATGGAGAAAACTCGCCCATTTTCCTGGAACGAAACTGTGAGAATTTGATTCGAAAAACATTCACGGGACAGATCAAGAAGATCGGTCAGTTATAACTGCCACAGATTCGGCCAAGAGTGAAGTTCACGGAATCGTCCGGAGTATTGCGATGGGGAAGGAAACGGGTTACAACCACATAAGTCTCCGTAAGTAGAAGATGCTGCCATGCACTCGCCAATATACTACATGATGGAATTTCTCTCGGTAAATATTCTGGAAGTAAAATATTCCTCCAATCGGATCTCGAGGTGATGACTGCTGGGAGGGGAACATCAGGCAGAGTGGACAAACGCGGTACAAAGTTGAGATATTTTTCTTTACAATGCGGCCAAATTCAATGATTGTTGTGTGCAGTGATATCTCGCTCAAACTACCATTATAGACCTACGTAAAAGTATGTTGTCTGATGCAGGGTTCTCTCATTCTTATACGCGACCTTCACTCCTATTCTAACCTTTTACTTCCCGATTTGCAGCGCAAATACGTGTGGAACGCGCTTAGAGTACAACTATAAAAATATTTCCCTGTGTTTTGGTTTTTTTTGATTCCTCTCAGGTTTTGTAGGTAATTTTGCTTTTTGCAAAGCGATTTGTTCAAGAGATTTAATGATTTTCGCGCCTTCAGTTCATCTTCCTCCTTTCCTTATAATTTATTTCTTATTTGGCTTTGATTCGTAACGTGGATAATTGGATTCTGGTCATCTTGTATCAGTGTCGATTGCCGCTAGCGCCAACTCCGTAGTGACCAAGCAGTATTCCCCATTCGTTTCGATGCTACCTGGGCGTAGGGAGAAACGCTTTATATCCATAAACGCGCAGTGATTATAAAGTTATTTTTCATCCCGTAGCTGTTTCGTAATTAAACAGTCGAGCTTTTGAGGCTTGGATTCCGGGCGTAATAATTGGGTAATATTGGACTAATTATCTGTAGATAATTATGACAGAGTAGATGTTAACTATGGAGATGGAAAGAGGTCATCCTTTCATAAAAGGACCTCTTTTTACAACCTCTCGTAGGTATTTCAGTGACGATTGGAAATTCATTCAGGAATATTATTTTATTTCAGAGATGGTCTAGCCGGGTTATTTTAATGAGACTATTTTTAGAATGTGTGGCGATGCAAGAAAATCTCGCTTGCGGTTTTTGCCTTTCACTTTGTTTTTTGTGGAGACAAGTTTCCTTGAGTATAGTGATGGTTTTTTGAAAGAGATTGTTGGGGAATAGTTCTACATTAGATGCTTAATTTTTATTCTTTTCATTTTATTCCCAAGCCTTTGGGTGATTATGTTTCATATTTGAGTGAGAAAGTTCAAGCCTGAGGTGGGAAAGCCTCGTTTCATCATTTATTTTGTGCTTTATTGTTTACTGGTTATATTTGTGTAAACTACTGAATTAGCACTTGTCATTTCTTAGGCTGCAAGGTATCTGTTTGCCTCTGGCTATTAATTGGTACTTAATGGAGTAAGATTCTCAAGATTTGTGCTTCTGACGGGAGTGAATATGGGTTCCAAATCGAGTCAATCCCAAATCGGCGTGCCGGCGTGATTTTTTATTCTGTTTTATTCCCTCGAGTGTTCGGAGGTCGCCTTTCGTATTTTTTCCTTGCAGATGCCTCCATTATTGTTGCCGAGCCGTCTCGATTTCATTACAGTGGCATTTTGGGCGGGGATGGAGCAGCATCTACATAAATTAGGCCGTTGGGGAGGAATCGGAAATCGATGCGAGCGGCAGCGTTCCAAAACGATGCCATTGTGTGCGTTCATCCCAAGCCACAGGGGAGCCTACCCTTTTCCCCCTCCCACTTCGGTGGGATCTGCCACCCCTGCCCCCCCTCACTACCCTTATGCCACAGCCTTGAGTAGCACGTATTTCCTTCTTCAGCGCCTCGAATCATATGCTTACTGTCAGTTTGAACCTCGTGTCCTCCGCACTTCACCCAATAAATGTTTAGTTGTAGAAATGATAATATTTTTTTCAGTATAATAAAGGTTTGAAATTTGATGCAATGATTAAGAGCTCATGCGTTGTATTGTATTTAAAATGGCATATTAAATGATAGCATGGGCCTTTACAGTGACCCAATGATAGAACTACGGCTAGCAGAGGTACTATTTCTTATAAACATTTCTATAAAATCAGTAAAAAATAGGTCCTAGCGTTTTTATTCTAGAACATTAATTACTCCATCGTGCATACGCAGTAAAATATATGATGTTTTATCACCTTCGTCACCCGTCCTTCCTTCATCAACGCTTACGTTGCTCCCCCTGAGCTACCACCACGGCCTGCCGTAAGGGCATGGGGACACCATCCATTTCTGAGTGACTACGTATGGAAAAGTTATATGATGAGTATTTACCTATGTTTCATTTGAATTCGTGGTTTCTTCACCGTCGTTTTGTTGCGGTCATGAATTGTATGAGAGAAAAGGAGTATTCAAAGTGCTTATTGAAGGTTATGAAGGGCTCAAGAGAAAATTGTTAGTGGGAAAATGTGTGTGGAAACGATAAATCCAGCTTTACAATTGTCTAGGTCTCTGAGACGTATAGCTCAGCACTCCACACAAATAAAAAATGCTATGAGTACTGGGACTGGCCACGGTATTACTTTGCGGAATCGCCCGCTGGTGCACATATTATAGAGCGAATATTCCACAGAGGAAAAATCATTCGTCACTCAATCTAGCCCACTGTAGTCCATAAGGGAGAAGGATGCCTCGGTGATTGATACTAAATATGTACTCTGACTTTAAAATGGTTTGATGCATAGCGAATAAGATGAAGTAAACTCTATGTTGGACCGTAGTATAACTGGGTAAAGCACTCGGTACTATATCCAGGTTCGAGCACCGGTCAAAGCGAATGTTTTTTTACGCTGTGGAATCTTCGCTCCACGCGAATTTTTTCATGTACTGCCTCCTTATTGGATTCCCTATTTTCTTTAAACACAAATTTTGTTTTTCAACTTGAATGATATATAGGCTTAGCTTATTCTCATAGAATTATGGTTACAAATTAGCATCTTCTTTTGACTTAATACAATTATTTTATTAACTGTTTCCCTGACGGCTCCCAGCAACGTCGCAGCAATTCCTCGCCTGTCATCCGATATGGCCATCGTAACTTCTCCATTCTCCTCCACACTCGCATCTCAAACGCCTCCAATATGCTCTCGTTATCTACCTAAAAGACCTGGTTTCCGTACCGTACAATTCTTCTCCATGTTTTATTTTTCACCGGACTTAGCGTAACATCCGAGCGTAAGGCCCCTGCTTCCTGTACTCGTCTTTTAGTGAACGCTTCCTTAGGTCTTCCAATTTTAGCGGTTCTCACATCCATTTCCTTAGTGTCAACCTCTCTGCACCGCACTTGCATGTTAAAAAAAGTTTTTCCATTGGGTTTTTCAAGCTCCCGCTGAAGAAAAACGTTTATTTCCGTCACAACTCATCTATACCACTTATAGGAGCCTCACGCTAAAGTTTGTGGCACTCGTCAACGGAGACTTTAATGTTAGTGAGGGTGAATCAAGCGTGAATGAGCGGTCTGAAGAGCCGAAGGGCTCCATCGAGGGGTTCACCCTAGAGGAACCCTGGGTCCACATGCTTGTTCTTTCTCTCCGGGCCATTTTACACCAAGCTCTGTATTATATGAATGAAATATGCGAAAACGCGGAATTGCAATTAGAGCAGGGGCTACTTTTTTGTTAACTCTCGTTCATGCGTTTGCGCTGTCGTTTTAGCAATTCTGTGCTGTACACGATGCCTTTTTCCTTGAACATCCATCCTCCATCCATTACTCAGCATGTGCAATAAAATGCCTCGTGCAAACGGCCTTAACTTTGCGCTCTTCATAGGTGAGGGTCACTAAGTTTTGTGACCCATGTATGAACCACCCCTTTTGTCTTTGGTGGCCAGCCCCGAACTGTCAACGTGACAGAGGGAAACATATTTTCACATCTTTGTTGAATCTTGTCACGCGTCCTTTCCGTCCTCTCTCGATCGTTGGGGCAAATCGATCGTGCGTATGTCGAGGCGGTGACTGCAAACCCCTCCCCGCCTATACGACCTCCATCCCCCCTCCTCTCACCCTCTGGGGATCACAGCGGTCATTATCCCCCCTAGCGCATAACAGCGAAGAACGGCATTCATTTTGATATTCTCCCAGTTGATTTGAGGGCTAAGTGTATTCTTATTTAGCTTCTTCACCCTCTCGAAATCTACGTGCTAAGGACATACATACCCGTCACGACTTTCCTTTTCGTCGTAGGCAAAGTCGGAGTACCAAGTTATTGCTGTCAGGGCTATGAAACAGGCTCTCCTTAAATAGCTTCCTCTATAATTCACAATCCTTGCATACCTCTTTCGCTTCTCTTACAGCCATTAATTGCTCCATACACACTAGCCTATTCTTAACTCACCTAATATTCCTCCTCTTGAGAATCTCGTCCACCACATCCACCCTTGATTTTTTTGGTCTACCCCTTCGTCTTACACAATTCACTTCATCGTAAATTGGTTTTGTTATTCGCCTCACACTCATTCTCTCGACGTGACCAAACCATTGAAGCGCACTCCTTTCGTCTGCGTCCATTACTGGAGCATATGAAAGTTTAAAAAATTCATATCTCACTAGTTTAATGTCGACGCAGCGGATATTATTTTACCCCCATAACACACATATGTATAGCGTTGGCAGAGAAGAATAGCGTTAGATAAGGAAGCGTTCACTGATAGGATGACGATAACCTTGTGTAAGAATGTTAAGTAAGGAGTGGCTAAGAGTCTAATATGGAGTATAGCATTGTGTGGTGCGGAAAATTAAATTTTGGAA
Source organism: Pyrrhosoma nymphula (assembly GCA_963573305.1). Classification (NCBI taxonomy): domain Eukaryota; kingdom Metazoa; phylum Arthropoda; class Insecta; order Odonata; family Coenagrionidae; genus Pyrrhosoma; species Pyrrhosoma nymphula. Next base: position 59,131,621 of record OY754339.1, on the reverse strand, counting down.
AGAGGATGAGAATATATTTCAGGCCTTTAAGATTTGGCTGCGGAGGAGAATGCAGCAGGTGGGATGGACAGAAAGGAGTACGAACAAGAAAGTGATTGGTATCGTGAGTGAGGAGAGGAAGCTGCTGGAACGGATTTAGAGGTGGCAGAGTAGGAGGTTTTATCAGATAATGAGGGGAGAAGGGCAGAAGGGGTGCTGATGATCATGATGGGAAGGAGGATGTTGGGTAGGAGATGGAAGAGAAGAAAGAGAAAAGGCATATCATTATTTTTAAATTGACATGGTAGACAATCACTAAATCCATGTCATATTTTTTTTACTATTTTTCTCTTCCTCTTTTTTTGTTCCTCTTAAGGATTTTCCAAGAATTCTCCATAATTGAGCCTCCTTCAACACTCCGTTTCATTATCTAATCATATTACCTGCTCTGCCTCCTCCTAATCGAACGTGAGCTTAAAATTATGGAATTTGACTCCACAACAGAGAGGTTATATATCATATTTGTTCGAACGATTAGGTAGAACAGTAGGTGCCATGAAGAGTAATTGAAATAGTTTTTCTTATGGTAGCCTATTTAATTAAATTTTCCATTGATACTCTAACTAGGAGGTAAGTACTAACAACGCGTCTCGTATGCTTACTTTACTTGACAAATTCTAATATCAGCATGTGTTTTATGTGCTTAATCTGTAGTGTAAACCTGGTCAGCTACAAGACTTCTCCTAATACGTGTACGGGATGTAATTTTGACTGTAGTAATTAACCCCTTTTTCACCCACCTTAAGGTGACTTTCGGGATCAAATGGAGGTATAGCATTTGTGTGAGCTGGTTAAAGTGGGTGCAACAGAATTACAAAAAATATGAATTCAAATGATTTATTCCAAACTCATTATTGTACGGTGAAACCTGTATTAAGCGGAATCTCTCGGGGCCATCATTTTTTCCGGATAAGCCAGTTTTCCGCTTAACCCAGGGCCTCACATTTCGAAAAAGACCTTTAAAAGCATTTCACGCACGTAATATACGTCGCCTAAAAGGTTGTTTTCACTCTAATTTTACATGTAGACGAAATTATTATGAAATCACGAAAGAACAGTATCACATTGTGGTTAGATTTATCTGTTCACTAGTTAACATTAAAAATGATCTATAAAATACGCATATAATCCGTTATTTTTGTCTGTTTTTCCTTTTTTCCCTGTTTAATACAATTATCTACGTTGCCGATAGCCCCGTTTAAGATATTAAATAAATCAATGTTACTTTTGGTAAGACTTCATTCTGCTAATTCTTTTAAAATTCTATAATTCCTTTTTCTTACCTGCCTCGGGGACCAGTAGTGGCATAAATCCAGCTTTAGCGAAGCATTGTTTAACCGTTGATGTTTTCATATCTTTCACTGCCAAATTAATCCAATTTATGGTATCCAGCGCTGATATTTTTTTCATCACCTCCGACACTATATTCGTAGTATCTCCAGAAGCTAATAACAATCGCATCATGTACTTAGATTGTGCTTTCAGCTATCTAATTACCCCCTGATCCACTGGCTAAGTGATGCTAGTTGTGTTTGCCGGAAGCCAGACTAGCTCTACATTCGTAAGGGGAATTTTAGGGTGGCAGGTTGCGTTATCGAGGAAAAGTATGACTTTCCTATTCATTTCCTCTTCATTTCGACATTGAAACTTTTCAGCCACTCTTCCATGATTAAAGCCGTGTTCCATGCTTTTTTATTATGTCTCCATGTGACCGGTAGTTTCTCAATGTCAAAATGTTTGATACATGGTGGTCGAGCTGATTTTCCGATGACAAGAGGCTTTAAGAGCTCCCCTGCCATATTTCCACAAATGAGAATGGTCAAACGCTCCTTTGAGTGCTTCCCTCCTACAGAATAAAGAATAAGAGTAAATGTAAAATAATTTTTCCATTAATGCACTAATTTCAAGAAACAGAACTCGGAAATGCATACAAACACTTTTAGTTTTCTCCTCTAACGCACAATTTTTTAGACGGAAGTGCCCTAAAAAACAATCCAGTTTCAAAGGACTTAAGGATCCCCGTTATAGACATCACATGGTTAATAGTCTTTAATTTTTTCTTGAACCATGCCTTTCCAGTCCTCTACGGTTTCCATATCCACGTTGTTCGACTCGCCGACAACACTGCTCCAAACAACATTGTGCCTTGCTTTGAAGCTCTCTACCCAACCATTCGAGGTCTTATAATCTAGTTTTCCTAAAGAGCCTGCAAACTCCTTTGACTTTTCTTGCACCATTGGACCTGACAAAGGAATATTCCTCGATCTTGCTTGCACAAACCATTCCAAAACTAATTTGTTTAATTCTTCATATTCGCAGAGAGGAGTTTTCCTCTTTGAATGTAAACGTAGGCCTAAAATAATAGACAGAAGCAACAATTATTTTATGGTGTGTTGGTTTGCAAACTATTGTTGATTGGGATATGAAGAAATACGTTTCTTAGGACCTACACCTCTTTCAAACTCTTTCTTGATTTCGTCCTTCTTCTTAATTGCTTCATAAACTTGCGTCTTTCCACACTTAAACCTCTCTTGGATCAGCTACATGTAAATCTTTTCTCATTCAAATCTCTCGATCAACTACAGTTTATTTTCCAGCGTTAATACGTTTCATGGCATTGCGGAAATCAATCAGCAGTTCCTCTAAGGTCCTTAGCGTTCTCTGTTGTGGTCTTACCCTGTCAGCGGCACGTAGGAAAATTATTCCGTCTATTTCGGTTGCGAGCAAGGCTACACAACAATGTTTATGTACTATTTGTAGAGAGGTGAGAGGGTTCTGGGAGTTTGAGGGGAGGTAAGTGTGCAAGCGATGGTTGATGCAATGGTCAAGAAAGAGAAAAGGGGAACAATTTTCCTTATGTTAAAAATTGTGCATTAAATTTTTTTTTGCAATTCCGCTCAACCCAGGTTCACGTGCTGGAAATCGATTCCGTTTCCGCGTTTGACAGTTTCCGTTTAACACAGGATACCAATGCATGTAAAACCCTATTACGATCGCTGGGACCAACATTTTTCCGGATAAGACAGGTTTCCGTTTACCTCAGGTTCCGCTTAAGGTAGGTTTCACTGTATTTAACATTTATTTCCCATTTTGCCTGTGTGGCATCTAAGGATGGCTTTTGTGGATGCTCAAACTTGTATTGCATAATTTGGGAAAAATTCGCCTCTCGCCTCACACCACTGAGGGTACTATGTAGATGAACAGGGGACTTCGCTCTTTAATTCTCCCCCACTAGAACCGCCTGCTCCCCCTCCGGTGAACGCCCTCGTGGTGTGCGAGGCGGCCAGGGGTTCCTGGCAGAAGGGTTAGAGGAGGGGATAGAAGCTTGACGGTCCAGCGGTCGCGAATCGCTTGGGCCCGTGCCGCCGGCAGCTGTTAGTTGGGCGAGGAACTGACTGTGAGTGGGTGGGGGAAGGGAAGCACTGGGTCATCAAGGTCCACGTCTCTCCCGTGTTCCGCCGGCCTCCGAAGTGGCGTTATATGTACCCACGTTTATTGTCGGATGAACTTAATTGTGCGTTTCTTTAGAACCGAAGTAAGGGGATGGGGTTGGTGGCGTGCCTTAAGTACTGGATTCCCTTCCCTAAAGCTCTGGTTCGAACCGCAGATTATTTTTCGGTGGAATGAAAAACTTGCATCTATTCAACCGGGAATACACGAGCTCTCGTAGGCGTTTCGAGTGTCCGCTGGATTTGGGGACCTTGAACAATGAGATGCGCGTAATATGCAAAGAGAAAGGACAACGGAGATTTTGATAGGCATGGGTCGGTAGCCGTTAGATTCTCGGTGAATACGCGCAAAGCATTGGTGTGAATTTATGAGGAAAATAGTTGAAAACCTAGTACACTGCCAATGAGACTTTTAACTAGGTTTGTCGATAGGTAGTGTAGCTCTTAGTAGTAGTAGTACTCCCTAATACTGGTATCCTTATCTGCCACCTAGTACTTAGACCACGCCGTGCATGTTTTCAGCTTAACTCTTTAATCTCTGTCCTTTTATGTAGTTGCAGAATACTTAAATACTAACGGTTCCTCTAACATTGGTAGTAATATCTATAGTGTAGTGCATGCTTGTGATCGTCCTGAAATGCATTGGCGATTTATGCTAATGCATCAATCAATAGTCATAGTTACACTAACTTGTGGGTATAGGTCTCCCTAGACGCGTGTTGGTGACTGCTCACCCCCTGCCACACACCCTTTAGGTGACAAGAAGGGAACTATAGATGTAGATGTTTTCTTCTCTCTCTCTCGTGGGGACGATCGTCACGCCATCAAGTGGCCTGACCCAGCGTGACTTCACGCTCTCTTTCACCCTCTCCCCCCATCCTGTGCTCGTGTCATGCAAGGGAGTAAGGTGCTTTCTTTGGAGGGAGGCCCCTGCGCAGTGGGTCGCGAAGACCTCCAGGGGAGTGGTCTCGTTCTTGGAAACTCAACGGCTTCATTCCAAATTTCGCCTGGCGAGATGCGAGGCAGGTGTAAGGAAGTCAGTCCGTCTCTTCGGTGATGATGATCCGACGTACATGCATACAAATACACCCATCACTCCGTTCCTACCTAGTTCCGTACCTAGTACTAGCAGCACGCCGTGCATGTTTTCTACATAAGTCTTGAGTCTCTGTCCAGTTGTTTAGTTGCAAAATACATATATATTAACGGTCCCTCTCCATTGTGATAATATCTGTAGTTTAGTGCATGATTTTGAGGCTTCGTCACGTAGCAAGCATTAGCGATTTATGCTAGTGCATAATTAGTCGTAGTTACACTAACTTTGGGGTATAGTGTAATGCATTTTGGAGAATACTCACCCCCTGCCACACACCCCTGAGGTGGCTTGCAGGGTATTTTGTAGATGTAGATGTATAATCTGCACATTTAGGCCCGGTTTGATTATGTCTTGTCAATGTGATGGAGTAGCCTTTTCGTTAAGTTGGTGTTCACTGATAGCTTGGGTTTTGTACATTACTTAAGACTGCCGGTTAGTTGACGTGAGAGTTATCTATTGGAGAACGTATTTCCAACGGTTTTCATAGCGAGAATACTTACTACTAGAGATTATAAAATCGGTCCTTAGCACCGTACTTCTGCTTTCCAGAAGCTGTGGCATGTCCTCATCGTCAGCAATATTTATTTTTACGAATGTCTTATTAATCGCAGTCGCGATAAAGCCTTCTTGAACTAGGTTTTATAGCGTCGTTTTTAGCGCTGCTTTGGATATGTCCCTGCAGCTTTAGTCTAGAGAAAGTAAAGCTTAATGCCATGCTGATTTAGCCATAAGTTAGAACGCGTTGCAAAGTTAAATAAATCAACTTGCAGTGTCTCTTAGATCATATCTGGAAAACGCTTTCAATCCTCGTGTCCAAACATCCTCTCCCAAAGTAAAAAATCCTAAACCTGGGTTCAACTTGAAATCTGTGTTTTAGGCTGTTTATATTTGGCTCTTCGGATGATGTATTTGCGACCAGAGATTGAAATCAGTGCAGTCTTGCTGAATTTCGCTGGTCGCTAGTTATAGGGATTTAGTTTACATAGGAAATATTTTACATTTTACTGAACTTGCGTGACAGTAGCCGTAAGAATTTTAAAAGTCGTTGCTGATTTTAGATTCCTTGAAGCCTTGGTTACCACAAACTACTCTGAAATTCAAATATATTTTTCTATTCTGGGTATCCATGTTGTTCTCAAACGTAAAAGAGATCAAACTTTGTTTCGTGTATTTAATAACTTTCAGCGATTAATTCTAAATACATGTCTTTAGCTATGGATTTTTGGTTGAACTAAAGAGACATGTTTACTATGGTCAAAAATGAGGAAGAGGTTTTAAGTTCTTAATCTATACTATATAGCATTTACGAATGCCAAGTAGTAGGGGTTAGTCCACATAGCAACTCCCTTTCTACTACGAGCTTTGCTGGACAATGAATGAAAACGTAGGAAATATGTTAGAGGTGCTTTCCACAGTATCTCGTAATTTTATCGCGGAATTATTTTATTTATTTTTCCGATATTACTCTTCACTTAGCAGAATGTTCATTTTTATTTCTTCGTTTTAAGCAAAATCTTCAATGTATTCAACAAAATTGACTTTTTATTTTCTCATTTTCGGAATTATTTGCCGGTTATTTTTACGAGGAAGTATTTCAGTTTTGCTTGAAAGCTGCGTTTCAAAACGTGTTACAATTTGCGGCCGGCCTGTTTGTGAGGTTTTTAGCTTTGTCTTACTCGGGAGCATCTCTCAATGGCAGCAAACTCATCAACCACGAGTAGGTGGTATAAGTGTCTAGACATCATCCTCGGTTGAGGTTGGACTCAAACAACAGTCGAAGGTCGTTGATAGAAGAGGTCTGCTAAATTCTTACGTTTTACTAATAATGCCTCTCCATAGTCCTGAAAATCGTCTATCAGCTTGAGAGTTAATCCAAAACATTTATAACGCAGGCCACCTATGTTTGTACATATTTTATATTGTTGGTGATATCCCATGTTTTCTTTTTTTCAATATTTTGCTTGACGAGGGCATGCTCGACTGAAATACTTTATAGTAGTTTTATAATTATACGAGGGGCATCCGGAAAGTAGTACCCGTTTTGGAATTTAAAAAAACTGGCACATTTAAACAAATATAAATTTTTTTATTTGTAAAGAACATACTTTAAACTGCTTCTCCACATAGTCACCTCGCAAATTTAAGCATTTGTCATAACGTGTGACGAGTTTTTGTATCCCAGCTTCGTACTCCTCTGCCGCCCGTGTATTGAGAAATGTAGTCATAGCTGCTTTCAGTTCTTCATCACTTTCAAATTTCTTTCCTGCCAAAAAGTCCTTGAGTTTTGTAAACAGATGAAAATCTGAGGGTGCCAAGTCTGGGCTATAGGGTGGATGGTTGAAAGTTTCTCATTTGAATTGTTGAACAAGTTGTTCTGTTATCCGAGCCGTATGAGGCCTGGCATTGTCGTGGAGGAGAATAACGCCGCTCGAGAACAATCACAGCCCTAATTTCACAACTGGCGGCGTTCTCTATTTTCTTGAACATTATAAACACTCACAGAAAGAACACAGTCAGTACCAGCGAGGCGTAACTTTGCACACAGCCAGCTGAAATACAACTGAACGTGTTAGAATTTGTCCGGCGGTTACTCTACTCACCAGCGCTCCACACGGTACAAACGGGTACTACTTTCCGGACGACCCTCGTATAATAGGGAGGATTCTACTGCAGGGAAAAATCTCCCCCTACCCTCTTTATGATGGTTAATTGTATCTATAACTTGCGACGAGACGGTGTGAATGAAATGCTTCATAGCCCGAACCGAGCTTATATATTCGAATGTATCGCTGGCGCTTTGGATTGAAATAACTCTTCCAAAACTTTCTTTCAATTCCTTGGGCTCTTCATTGGCTTCCTGCTTCCGTTTTTTTCGCTCTAATCTTCGATGTGTTTTATGCCATGTTTCTTACGGTAACGGGACGACAAAGATCCTGCGTGGACATTTTTGTTTTCTCATGAGATACACCTATATCGCACTTACTACGCAATTGTAGCGTGTTGCTCGGGGAAGGTAAACAATTTTCGTACACAAATCCCATTGTCATGGAACGAACTCTTCCCGCTGTGAGTTAGTTTCGTAAGCATTCGCTCTTGCCTACGTGAATGCATCCGACGACGGGCTGTGTGTGTGTCAGTTCACGTCCGCGAGTCTACCTCGGAGAACTTCCGTGTTGGCACCTGCCTCTCTCTCTTGCGAGGCGGTTTCTATCCATTACGTTCCTCATTAGTTCAAGTTTAATGTGCCGTTTTTCAATGAGTATAGGATGTGGTGACTCAGACGTTACTTTGTAAAGATATTACCATTCTAATAGAAGATCTGATCAATCTCCACTCTAATTTTGAACCGTCCATCATTTCAACTAGGTATTCCGTTACCTTGATATTTCTTCCGATTGAGTGGTTTTGTACGTATACAGAAATCCAAGAAGAGGGGGGGAGTGGGCTTGTTGAGGAATTTCGTTTAGAGCATAGGATATTTGAACGATAAATTCGCAGCTGCTTCCTCATACGTTTTGTATCGATGCGATCACAGCTAGCCTAAAAAATTACCTTGGTAATAATTGCACATTGGGTGGAAACCATGGTCAGTTAGTGTTAAAATTGACCTGACATAATTTCTTTACAATGAAAACATAAGTGTATTTAGCCACCTCCCCAATCAAGCGAGAATGTTTCTTCCGTCTTATTTAGTGTATTTCACGTGTGAACTTATTTTCTTGGACACGAAGTGTTTACATTTAATAAAGCATAGATTAATGCAAAAGAAAGACAATGTGAAATTAAGCATGCCTCTACAAATTTGCTGTAGGTTATAGTTTTTTATTAATATTAAATTGGATTCCCGCTAAGCTACATTTGGCGGGGTATATTTTGGATACAGTCAGTGAGCCAAGTCGCTGATTATTTGTTTATTTTTGCATACCCTGCATACCCCATGATTTTGGCAGATCCAGTCAAAAGGAATTTCACTCCATAAATAATTATACACGCTGATGGTGGGCATATAATTTGGTTCATGAATTGAACATTAAAGTATGAAAATGATCCGCCATGAAATGTGAAATGTTATACTTCGAAGAATGCAAAGGAATCGTAAATTCCGTTGTACTGATCGAACCGAAGGTTTAATTTATTTATTTTCAATATGTATCAATTCATTTACAAGTTATTGATGAAATATTTCAATCGGGCGTACGCATCCCATGTAAATTGCGGTTTGATGCAGCACCAATGAAAGGAGACTCATTTTCACTGTGACAATATCACCCTCGTAGTTTTGTTATCACAACTGGTCCCTTTGCCCATACCCATTGAGGTCTTTCTAGTTAACTGCTTTCCCTCTTCAAATACGGTCATTATTTAGTCACGAATTCCATTCCAAGTTTTTATGATGGAGTTTGTTGGAGAGCGGACGTAATTATTAAAATTTATTTTGTTGGTATAAAAGCATTCAGAATTTGAAATGGATTCATCATGGCTTTTTTAAAAATAGGTGATCACATTTTTATCGATTGCAGAAAGTGTTCTCATTCATTTCTCCGTAAATCGCTCCGGACGAAGGAAACCCCGAGATCTTTAAGGGTGATGTTTGCGTGCTACTAATGGGTGGCGTGGCCCAGGAGCAACTTTATCCCCGTTGCCAGCCTTGACATCGTTAGCACTCGTTTCGTCTGCCGCGCACAGCTGAGTACAACGGTGATCTATATTTGACGTGAATGCTCCGAAAGGAATTCGAGCCCGCGGAGAAATGTGCGCGCTAGACTTGAGTTATTTGCTGCTGCGTTGAATATCCTTATATTTGTATAAATCCGGAAATGTCCGTCAGTGTATCCTTATAGCAGAAAGGTTTTTCGGGTGCTCCACCGGTTGATATTCTTCATATCTGCCGACGTTCTTTTCCCAGAAAAGATCATTTTCGTAAGGAACTGGTTTCGAACCCAAGTGGTAATAACATTTATCCACTAGTTTCAACGGAATTTTCCATTTATAAAATTGCTTCTTCTTCTATTGCTTACTTCTTCCATTTAATAAAATACATAAAATTGAACCGATTTCTTTCGTATTTTTCATACATAGATAGGTGATATTCATCTGATACATTTTATCCTTGGGCTTGTTTTACGCTATGCGGTCGACTTTTAAATCAACAAATGCACAGTAAAGCTGGAAATTTATCGGATATTATGGAAACTTTCCAAGCCGTGACCGTTATTGTTTTCTCCGATTCAGATATCGTTAATTGAACGATGAAAATTCAAAATCGTTGCCTAATTGAAAAAGAGAAGACATTACGTTATCCATTTATTTTTATTTGTTTTAGTTGCCTGAATTCTTTATTACTACAAATATTTAAGGGGAGTTATTCTGCTAAATGCGCATAGGAAGCATCTGTTACCACTTAATGAATACAGGAGTATTTCAGTACTCGCATTTATTTTTATGTCAGTAGAATACCTTGCATCTACAATTTGTATCTGTATCTGTAAATGGTGATTATTAATAAGTGTTGATGAAACGTATTTGATAGGGTTGAATGTCAATAATTAGCATAAATAATCTTTCCTTAAAACTGTTGTAGAAAAATATTTTATCATTTTTTTCTGTTAATCATCAATATTGACGTTAACTTCAAGAAGTTTAACTATTCTAATCACAAAATGTATTTAAGTGTGTAGAAGTAAGAGAATTGGTATTAATATAATACACGCGCAAATACTTCGGGGGTTCAGATAATTAATTGTTTATTTAATTGGATTGTTGCTGTGGATCATTAATTTCAGGGATCAGTTTTAGACGTGAGGGATAGTTGCAAATAGTACACTCCCTGTTTTACTTAATATATGTGTGTCAATGAACTCTAAATCTGCTGGAAAACGTCTCGTGGGAAGGAAATGACCGTCTACCCTACTATTGTGTGGAATTCTGGCGCTTAAGATTTTATGACGAGTTTAGCTTTACTTTGTACCGGTACCAATCTTCAAATTTAAATAATTTATTAATGGCTTGTTGCGCTTAGTTTTTTGGCTTCGGGGTCTCAAGAATTTATACTCTCTCTGATTCTTAGGTCTTAATAAATGGTTGGTTATAATAAAATAAATATAAATATAAAAATAATGGTTCAGGTAATACGTACGTGTTTGTGTTAAAACACGTACGTATTACCTGAACCATGTTCGGTTGAACGATAAAAAGTGGGGAAATAACCCAGTATTTTTTATCACTCAAAATGTACATTTATGCCTGCCTTAGATTTTGAAATTCATGCACAGAACAACGGATATGTGTGCGGCCAGAGGTAAATGAAACACGCCAAGTGCATGATAGACTTATTACGGTTATCGAATGGAAACTTTAACCTATGGAGTCGTTATTTAAATTCAGCTTCTGTGAGTCACTGAATGAGCTTTTGCTGAATGCTGTCTCAAAGTCAACGATGCGGGAAACGCTTTAAGATGAAAATACTTTACTTGAATCAGATGTAGTGTCATTTCTGAATAAAGATAACCACTCGGAAACAATGGTTGTTATATTTTTGTTCGAATTATCGAAGTTCTCTCGAATCAAACGTCCGTAGAACTTTTCTATTCAAAGCTTTCAAATTCACATAACATGTAGCAATGTGTCATCTGTATTGAGTGTTCCCCGTGATGCTAGTCCATTCTAAATTATGTTTGCATTTACGTGGTTCTTTTCTTGGTTCCTTTATCATACAGTGGTCATTATAATTGATTTTTGCCCTGATTTTTACGTAAACTGTTTATATGCTGGTATTGTTAATGTTTACGTTTAGTTTTTGAGAAATTATTTTTGACTGCGCTCGTGAGATGACCGCTTTTAATGTTCATTTTGAGCTTAGTTAATTCTTCGCATTCGTATTATGTCCAGCCTATCCACTGAAAATTCGACGAATTTTCTCGTTCCTTTTCAAATAAGTTATTATTCAAGTCTTAGAATAATTCAGAATATTCCTTGAGGATTCCTGCAAGCCCTGAGGCTCGAATCCTCTATCCCCTTAAAGGTGTTATCGATCTTTTGTGCCCCGCTGAGGAGAAGCTCCCTTAACAGATCAATGAGTTTCAAATGGAGAAAGAATTTAGGGCATGCCGTTAAAAATTCGTGGAGAGGACTTGTTAAAAAGTGCCATTTGAAATAAATTGGGTCGTGTGCTCGGTTAATTTGGGATGCGAAATCGCTTACCTAAACATTTTACGCCAAAAATTTATTACGGTGTGGGTGAGAGTCTTCATCACGTTATCATCTCAAAAGACTGGACTCTGTTATGAAATTCCTTGTTAGAGGCGTAGGAATTTGGCTAGGCATGATCGAACAAAATCCGATTTTAAAATTTACCAATTTTAGCTAGAAAATGTGGAAATGAAAATTTGAACCTTGATACATGCATGTGGTGAGTAATTAAAAGTAATGGGGCGTGGTATTTTCTTTTTCTTTGAATATATTTGCCGAAAAAGTCTCTGCCGGACTCCGTAAATGCTCTTATGGGTTCTTACAGAAGACCTCTCTGCACCACATAAGGTAATGCAACAGAAACGCTTCTTTAACTTCATCTTAAATTTTTCGAACCTTTCGTCTCGACTCAACGTCTGCCGCTTTTATTCATTTCGTATTCACATTTACAGTCAGCCGTTAATGCCTTGGCTCTTCCGAGTTGAATCTAGAAACATACGGTGAACTGTAATTATTTCATGAAATGATAGAACATCCAATGGTATGCTCCTATAATTTCAGAGAAGCGATGGTATTTTTTAATACGTGTGTATTATAGTAACATTTAAATGCTTTTTCTCCTCTTTAAGTTGGTACTGCTGAGTGTATTTTCAAGGTGCGTAGTGTGATTAATCATTGTACTTTCCCGTTGACCTTAAATTAGTTGCAAATGACAGTCAAGTGAATTAGGTGGGTGTTTGATTTTGAAGGACAGTGGCATTCAGTTATTTACTAGATTATTATTTATTTCTTCATATTTAGATGCTTTGCTCACGCTTCGATGAATGAATGAAAAACACTGACGAAAATCTCCTCGACTGACAAACCATGGACCTGTATAAGAAGTATATGCCTAAGTTAGGTCGGTCTAGACGAAGTCAGCCGGACTTTCTTCCAGCTAATTAAGAGGGTCTGCAGTTCTTTCGGGACAAGTAGTGGCATTCATCACCTTGGTTCTGATTTCAATTTGAGACCGTGTTAGTGAAACTTCTCGCACGGACTGCGTTGCCCACCCGAGGAAACTTTCTTGACGGGAATACAAGATATGGCCCGTCGGAGGTATTTCTGCGAAATCACCATGCATTCGAAAATGACTTCTTACTTAGCCGTGAAGATTCCCCCTCATTGTTTCCCGTGTTATCTAGATCCTGTGATATCATGAGTACGTACAACGCAGACTCAGAAGGACTGTGTGCTTACCGTCTAGCTTTTGTTTTGTGCTCCGTGGAATGCCCTCCACATCTTCACGAATAAGGTCGTGTCCCACCCAGTTCTTTGCCCCTTCCTTGCAGCCCCTGCTCCTGGCCATGTTGAACTTTATACTCCTTCACCCCTCATTTAGCGGCGCATGATTTGGAAGGAAGGACGCGGGGTTTTTAGGGTTTAGGACGCTGCGGAGGATATGACATTATGGATTCTCCTGAGGGCTGCGGAGGAGTACACTCTCCTCGCATTGTTGGCCTTCTCCTTTCCTGCCCACCAACACCTCCCACCTCAAAACACTCAGGATTTTTTTCCTTGCCCTCTTTTGTTATTGCCGCGCCATTTAGAATCATGCCCTAAATTCGGCTCGCAAACCGTAGCTCTGAGTACCGTAAAGGTTTCTTCGAAAAAGTGTCGATGTGTTTTGTGTGAAGATGATGTGGCGTGGGGAGTAGGTATGTGTTACTGTGTTATGAGGATTTTTGCATCTTTCCTGAGGATGAGCAAGGCTGTTGGATTACGGTTGGCCTTAAATGCTTGGGCACAATGTTACGGAAATAACCAGTTAAATCCAGAGGGTTTTCGCGCTAATAGACACTCATAACGGAGAGAAGACGCAGTCACCTCTAATTCTTATGCCACTCACGACTTCGTTTTTCTTGATTTCATTAGTTCCGCGGGTATCTTGTTCCGCTTTTATGAAACCAAGCATATTTATTTTATCCTAGAGAACACAGCCTGGACTTAAATATCGGTCCTCATCACAAGTATTTTAACACATGAATGAGCTCTCTTTTGGCTATTCTGCCGATTATTTTCCCGGATGTTAAGTTTTTTCAAACGTTTATCGTCATAAATGTATCTATTTCACGTATTAAATATCTTTTTAGCTCTCCATATATTTTTTCATGTTTCCTACAGTCCAAAATTAATTGTATCGTAGGATAAATTTAGGCTTGATTCCCAAATTAGAAGACTAGCAATTTCCACTTTTTATTTTTAGCTGACCATAATTTTGGTGCTATTTATGGTCCATTATCAAGTTTTCATTTCGATAAAGATTTATTACCGAAACCATAGTCGGTTAAATGTAAAAAAAGTGGGGAAATAACCCAGTCTTTTATGTGACTACAAATTTTGAACACTAAACATTTCCACCAAATGACGCCTGAGACATTTTCTAATGTTAGAAGACCTACACCGCTCCTCTGTTGCTCTATATATAATTAATACTGATGTAACTATCGAATATTTCAATTACTGACATACTATTTTGTTCTCTGCTTGGTTGCTCACGTTCGAGAGATTCTCACCAAGGTGTTGACGCTATCATGAACTATTTTTACCAAAGGGACGTGACGCCGACCGGATTGTGTGACGTTCTTAGTATCTTTTTTATACGACGATGTCTTTTTATCTCGGAATTGGGAAGTTAAATAATTCCCTTTCGTTAAAAAGCGCAGCAGTTATTTCGGTTCCGGCATAGCACTGCAGTGTGTTTATTTTTATGTTCACTCTCCTTCTCTTTCGTAAAAAGGTGAATCGCCTTTGCTTCTCATTGGTGTTATGACAGATTTTCGGTTTACGTACTCCATCTATAAGAATTGCGGCTGAAGCCTCATGCAGAATATTAGTGTTTTATGGCATTTTTTGGTATTTTGATGCTTCCTTATAGTAAATTATAGAATCTATTTTAAAATGTTCGTAGAGTGGAGGCATTATATGCGTGGGATTGAAGAATAATGAAGACGTTGAACTGGCTAGTAAGGAAGAGATGAACGAGGAAGTATAGGATATGGTGGGAGAGGAAGGGAAGTTAGTGGCGGAAAATCGGAGACGGCAGAAAATATGGATGAAGGGTGTGCTGAGAGGTGAGAGAATGTTGAAGAGGGTGATGCAGAGGAGTGAACGCTGGGGAAGTTCGAAGGAGGATATGAATTTTTGGCGATGCATAGAAGAGAGGCATAGGGCATGAAGAGCTGTAGAAAAATTCAGAATTTTCTGGTGATATTGAATGGTATTATGCATTATGGATGGATAAAAAGAGGCCCTTATTTGTGGAAAAAGAAGACTTTGTTGTGGAAAATCGCACATCTTTTTATCCATCCAGATTATGTTGATGTACAGTGACATGATGGCGAGCGAGTAATGTACAGGATAGTGAAAAGATGGCCCAGAAATGTGGAAGTTGGGGTAGGAATACCACCTAAATATGGTGAAACCTTTCACCTGCCTGAAAATTCTGAAATGTGAATGATCCACTCCAATATATCTAATATTTATGGCACCTTGAGTTATTTCCAGAATGAAATGCTGGTAGATGAAACATACTGGTAACCGGTGACCTTGTGTTTGGCACTACCTTCCAGTATTTCCCTTGAATTTTCTCGAAGGTAATGTTATTTGGTTGAATCATCTTTTAACGGTGGTGATTTCGCGTCGCATACTGAATGCGTGCACATTAAAGCGTGACATTTTGGGATGGTTAATCTCGCCGCCCATTTTCCTTGCGTGTGAACCCAGCGGGTCTGACTCCGGATCCTAATCGTCGCGCTCGCGGGAAGTGGGTTCCTGTTACGGTTGTGAGGGGGGTCGCTATGCAAGGCTGGGAATAAACCAATGGTATTGGGACGAGGAGTGCGCCTCATCCGTGGATTGTTTCCTAAGGAGTTAACGGGTCTCTCCTCGGCGCGTTGTCTGCCTAGCTGGCCCTTCACTCGACTTCTCCTCATGTCGACGAGTTGCTTTACGCACGTGCGGGGTGAAATAATTCCTCTTTTTTTACCGGTCGATAGTGTGTTTTGAAATGAAGGTAGTCTTAATAGCTTGAAGTAGAAGTCAAATTCACGACCTCTAAAGATAAAAACGTCATTGTGTCTAAGAGAATTTATGTACACTCCTCGGAAATCTTTGATAATCGATTACAAAAGATTTCATACGATTTATCTAGAATTTTAATTATTTACAAGCTGTTGTTATCATAACGTTGGCTCATTGTAAAGTATTGGGAAACCTAAGGTTTGGTGCTATATAGGCAGTGCTATAGAGATTGCGATTACCCAGAAGATTATTTCGTCATCAAGCAACTACTTACCTCCTCACGCCATATTTCTCTCCCAATTACTGTTTTTTCCGAAGATATTTTGTTAATTCAATACTCTATGGTTGATTTCCATGCTGAGGGAAATTGGGAGACTGACCTTAAAAGTATGAGGGCACAAACTAGAGCAAGTAAAATAATTAAATTACCTAGGTATTACACTAGAGGAAAATGGGCATAGTGTTAAAGATATTAGGGGGAGCATAACGCAAGCAAAAGAGGTCTTCTCTAATTGGAGAGAATTAATGACGGAGACCTTGTCTAAGAGCTTGAAGAAAAGACCGGCCAAGATTATAGCATGGAGTGTAGCGTTTAATGGTAAAGAAACCTAAACAGTGGGAAAATAGGATTGAGAGTAAATTGGAGGCGTTTGGGATGTGGGTGTGGAGGAGAACGGGGAAGGTGCGATAGAGGTGCTGGAAGACGAGCGGGGAAGAGCTCAGCATGGTGGGTGAGGAGAGGGAAATGCTTGAGAAAATTAGGAGGAGGCAGAGTGTGTGGTTGACGCAGGTAATGAGGGCATGCCGAAGGCCGTGGTTGGGTAAGCGGTGGAGGGAAAGAAAGAGAATAGGCTCTCAGGATGAGGTGAAAGGAGGAAGGATCTACGCCGGGTTGAAGAATTAAAAAGTCCTTGGAGACAAGGACCGTCGGCTGTTATAGATTAGTATCGTAGATTAGTATCGTTATTCCTACTTCCGTCTAAATGTACTTTTACGGGCAGATCATGTCCAATATTATAATAATGAATAATTTCGTGAATTTTTGTAAATTCAGGACACTGTTCCTGGCGTTACTCGGTGGCGTTACTCCTTCGTAATGAATGAAAAAACAAGCACTTGGTTATAATTCCACACTTTATTTGAAACAACAAGACCTATGTTTCGGCATATCACGGCATATCACCGGATGATGGCATGATATGCCGAAACCTGGGTCGTGTTGTTTCAAATAAAGTGTGGAATCATAACCAAGTGCTTGTTTTTTCATTCATTTTTTTTTAATTCTGTAGGTACTTGTAATATGCGAGTGTGCCCAGAATTGACTGCGCTGTTGATGATATAATGTTGATATATAGCGCAATTATAGGTATTCACTTCTTTTCATGCACTTCGACACCGTGACTCGCATCTTCCTGAATCGTTTAACTCATTCCTCCTGGATAAAACGCGATGGTTACATATGCAGTGTCTCCATTAGTTTACGCCGACGTTTCCGCTCAAACGCCCATCCCAGTGAAGACCAAGGCTAACATGCTCTTATGTGTTGGTCAGATGTTGAACGATTAAATCGGAAAAAATTCCAGGTAGCTTTTCCAATAGCATGCTTAGAAATGCTGACAAAACAAACCAATTCATTATTCCATCGTAGGTTTCCGCGGCGTTCAGATGAATTATTCTGCATTTTTGGGCATTATATTCTATATTTCTTATGAGTATACTGCGTTACTTGGAATGATTTTCGTGGTAGACTTGATCGCCAGAGCTTTGCTTGAATGCATTTGTCATTTATATGCTTAATTTTATTGAGAATTTTGACAAACGAGTTTTTGTGGTTCGCACATTGCATTCCGCTGTCTCATAAGCCTTTGGAGTGGCCGATAAAACTTCTCGATGTTCGACTGGTGTTGGTAGTGTTGGGGTTTCAACGGCACCGGTCTTATATCCACATTTTTCCATGAAAACATCGCGAGCTATTAATTTTAATTCTAATTGTCATCGAAAGCGTATTAACTGTTAGATTATTTGTCGACACCGTGTAATCTGCGAGTTTGGTCATTGATACTGAAATAAGAGCATGGTTTTTGCAACAGTACATTATGGTGTTTCGCACTTGCTGTACTCATGTTAAACAAGCGAACTAGTTTGAATGACTCTTCTCAGAAATTTTTGTATTGTTAAGGTGTTTTAATTAAATTTTCTTGTATTAATTGCTTGGATAGTATAGAAAATGTCACTCCATAGTATTTGTGCGCACATGATCTATGTTGAGTAAATTGTCTGTTTACTTGTAGGCATATTCAGGTGTTGATACTTTTTTCTACGGTATCTACTATTAGGGATTATTTTCCCAGTAATGGTTACACGCCTTTTTTCTTCCCCGATTTTCATGTTTGCAATGTTTTGGATGAAAAATTAGACTTACTGTGTATTTTGTTGTACAAAAACTTCAAATTGTGCTCTAGTTGTGCTGAGCAATGTGTGTAATTCATTATATTTTTTTCTTTTTCAGGCTCACATGAAATTCCCTCCAGATTACCCGTACTCTCCTCCCAGCATCCGATTTCTTACCAAAGTATGGCATCCGAACGTGTATGAGGTGAGTACTGCTGTACGATGCATGCGTATTATTTTCGTTGAGACGGAGTAGACGCAGCAATAGTGGATTGTAGCCATGGTAAAGTAATGGATGTCAAAAGTTGGCCTGAGGAAACTTCTGAAGTGGAGGGCACTGGTTCAAGTGCCTGGGGATAACAAAGCAAAATATGAGGGAAGCGGAGGAATTGTACTCTGAAGGGTGAACGCACGTTATTCAATTGCAAAGGGAAGAGCCTAGGCTCCTTTTACTTCATGAAATCGCATTCAGGATGAAAGATCTGTAGTGGTTTCATATATATTTCAAAAGCCTTAACGGGGCGGAAATATCATTTATATACTTTACAAATAGGACTTACTGAATCGTGGAAACCAACGTATGCTACTTTTATGACGCATAGTTGAGCTCATGGGATATCTTCTTCCAAATTTATTCCTTAGCCTTAGTCCGCTTGCAATATTCACGACTCGTTTAGCATGTATGTGACTGGGAAACCCTGTAAGAGCGTGCGCTAGCAAGAACTCTTCCCGCAGAGGAATGGCAATAAGACTCAGGAAACTAGGAAACTGTGCTCAAACTACAGACTATGCCTGACTCTGCTTATGCTGCCCCTCTCTTCTGCTTATTGTGCGCCGTTCAATGAAAGGCAGTTTTAGCGAGATAGTTCCCTAGTCATAGTGGAGTCCATTTTCGAGTTTTATTTTTTAATTTAAGTAGCTGAAAGAAGTATGAAGTAAATATTATAATATTAATGGTGCAAAAATATAGTTATATATGAGCAAAATTCTTAGTAATTAAATAAATATATCGACTCATGTCTCTAACTTGACTCATTTTTTCACGTCCTACGGTGAATTCGCCTTCACCATTGAAGTTTTTTTTTGCGATTCTGTAAAAGTTACTGCAGTGAGTAATTGATTATATTTTATAAATAGTTAAGAAAACACGCAGACTACACATCGTTAGTTTTTTAGAAATATAGGTGTTAGAAATTCCTAATTTTTTTCAATATTCTCCCTTTGGAGTGCACAGCCATATCTATCTAATGTAAAAACAGCTTATATTTTTAGGTAAATTGCTCGAAAAGTAGTTCGGCAAGGGGTTAATATTTTGACATCATTGGAAAGAATAGTCTCTTGTCCTCCCAGAGGTTCGCTTTGTTCCATCGCGACTGAAGTATTACCAGCCTTGATGAACTGCGCGCCTAGACATTAAATCTATTAATGTTTTTAAAGCGGATCGGGTTAGTGTGGTGGCTTCCCACACAAATCGCCCGGGTTTGAATTCTGGCAGTGGCCGAGATTTTTGGTGGATACCTGATCTGGACTTGAGTGCTATGTGTAGAGTACTTCAAAAGTAGCACCCCGTCCCTCGGATGGGACGTTTAACTGTGGATCGATTGGCGCCTCTCGTTAAGAGCCGTGGCTAATGCCGTCCCCGAGTTTCTCTCCACCCATCCTCCGCTCCCCAAAATGATCCTTCCATTTCCGTCCTGCGTAAGTATCCTCGATGCCGCAGATGACCTCTGTAATCGGTCGCCTCCCCTAATGATGTACGACATTTTCAATGAGGAATTGCACCATTGCATTATTTATCATCTTGTATCCCTATTTGTGACTCACAATCAGAGATTCATTATCTAATGGCTTAGGTCGGTCAAAGCATGGATCTGTCATGATTAACCTGTGCCTGCTTCTTCGTTTTATTTGTGATGAATGGAGCGCTGTTACCGTTATATGCAATTCTGCTCTGGCCACCGAAATGGAAAGTCTTCTTGTTTGCTTGTAGGTATCCATGAATATCTCATGCATTGCCACTGTTTCGCTTTTAAGCTAAATTTCCCTCCTTGCAATGGCACTCCATTACTTAAATTGATGCCGCAGGAATGTAACTGAAACGCAGACTAATTCAGGTCGCTTTCCATTGGCAAAGTGCTTGGACCGTAGTTATTCTGGCAATTTTCATTTCACAATGCTCTTTGGTGATCTAATACTCTTGAATTTCTTACGGATTCATTTTAGTATAGTTCAAGCATTACCCTATGCACAAAAACACTTGGTTTTGTTATGCAATTTAAGTCATGATTGTTTCCTAACCACGAATTTATTTAAAAAATTATCGTTTTCCCACCATTAAGATTTTTTCTGTAAGTGGTTCTTAAAGTTGCATGTAAGTAGTTCCTAACCTCTACTTTGCTTTGTCTAGTGATAGGGTTTTTAAGTTATAGAAGTGTGATAAGTTCATCTTTACATTTCTATCTTTACCTTTATGGTCGTGAGATCCTGACATTGTTTTTTCCCGCAGTTACTTCATAACTAATATAAAATATTTTGCTGTGTTAGTGTATGGCATAGGATTAACTGCGTTTTATCCATTTCTACTTTCTCATCCGTAAGGATTAGCTCATTTCGTAGCTAAGCATTATAGTCATGAAAAAGTAGACCTAATTTCGATGGAGTTACGCGTAATATCCTAGAAATACCTGTTGACCTAATGTTTGTTTGAGCATGCGTGGGTGTGAACAATGCGAGTTGTTTCAAATTAAAATGTTAAATGCATAACGCGACTTGATGCTTAAATGTGTGTTGAAGGATGAAGATATGCTTATATTGCATTTTATATATCCCTAAGTTGTCACAGTCTGCTTAGCCAATATTTAATGTTTTATCGATATTTTCTGATCAGATATTAAAGTATTAATTAGCAAAACTTTAACGTACAATATTGGACTACCACTTGTCATAATTTTTTACTTTTAGCCTACGCTAGTATTTTAGAATTTCTGTAATCCTAAATTCAGAATTGACACTTTATAATATTATAGTACATTTGAAAAGATAATATTGGTAAATATTCTTTATTTTTAGTGATCCCAAAAACAATTATTTTATGTATTACTGTAGTATTCAAGCAAATAAGTCCCAATATTTTTCTTTGAGCTGAGCCTTATTTTTTATGGTCTACATACGAGAATAATATTTCCTGCGCAGGCTCTGTGCTCGTAGGGGAAACCATTATTATTTCCAGTTGGAGAGAGTAGATAGTATTAATTGTAAGGAAAGCACTTTGATTAATTATAAAAGGAAATTGCGCTTGAGGTATCTTGAACATTTCAGGGCATCATAATGAAAAGAGAGAACTTGGCGAGCGTTTTCAATACAATTAGCCAGGAGAAAGGGAGTATTATTTCTTCTTCCCTGTAAGACTGGCACTTAAGAAATAATTCTGGTGATTCATTGCTCCAGTTTCGATAACGTAACGTTATTGCTGATTCATAATGTAGAATCAAGGACGCATAGTCTTCCTTTTCACTTAGATATTGATTGTCGTTACCATAAATAGATTCGAAAATTTACCCAAAGCTGACGACGAAACAGCAAAATTGTTTTATTTTTTTGATTCTATTTTATCCCCGACACTCCTTTTAGCTAAAGTGTAAGTAAAAGGTCTTTTTATCCTGGCTGTGTCCTATTATTTCCTGGCTGTATTCTTGTTACCGTGGTTTTGATCCTGGTTAGCAAATGGCTGGAGTGGTGTCAGCCCATGCCACGCACCCTTGACGTGGCGTGCAGGGTACCATGTGGATGTATAGGTCAATAACTATAGAGTAGAAGAGGAATTGTAGGAAAAGATATCTTTTTTAGTAACCGTGAAAAGACGTAATTATGTTTAGCAGGACTCTATCCAACCAGTGGATCTTTATTTTCTTTATATATTCCTTATATATGTATTTGGTCTCTTTATGTGTATATTTTAATGTTATGGTAGATCATATCTTGGACCATCCTATTGCGTCTCGTATATGACCAGAATGATTTTTGAATGGAGGATCCTTTCTCGTTATTTCACGACTGATCACTGATGATCCTGTCGAGACATGCTCATTGTATCCGAACGAATTCTTCAGTTTATTTGTATTTACGTGTCTCAACGTAGTCCTGCGATAGTTAAGGTGAGGTCCTTTTTTCATCCGGCAAAACTCTTTCAATCGTGGGATATCGCCACATGTTTCTTTTCGCGATCATCTAATTCTCCAGTCAGTTTTCGTTGGCTCTAATTGAACACGTTCATTCGCTTTCGAGGTAGGTAAGTCATTAACGTCGTATGCTCCGCCGTGCCTCCATCCCTTTGGTGACGCTTTCGCGGTTGGAAAGGCGATCCTTGAAGGGGCGCGTACGACTTCTTTAAATGAAATGCTCGTCCGTGGTGACAGGAAAGAGAGGTTCCTGTTTTTGCTGGATTCTATTTCCGAGCACCTTTCACGGGACGCAAAGTCAATAACTGCTTCCCCGCCCCCCTTCCACAGCTTTCGAGGAATGGCAAGCAAATGCAGCGTGCAACCCCCCCTTCAAGCCACCCTTTCATTTCCCCATTCCTTCGGTTAGAACAACGCCCTCCGATACCTTTCGGTTGCTTTGCTCGCCACTACCACTCCCGAACGTCGCATATGTGGGAAGTAAGTTTGGATGAGAATTGATTTAGTATTCAGGGCACTCAGCGAAGAACTTTTTTATGTTAGGGGAAGCCTTTAAGTTGGTTTGAGCCAGATTATTCTCTGGTCTTATTGTTAGTAGAGACAATGTTTGAATTATATTTTAAAATTGTAACAGTTATAAGAAGCACGATAAAAATAGCTATTGCACTAATGTTATATATTGACGCATAATATTTGTTTTTATGGTAGAATTTCACGGTAGAAAATTGTATCACACTGTACCCCTAAAACGCATTCCCAACCGAAGTTTTTTTGCTATTTTGTACATTTTTATGGTGAGTATTAAGTTATTTTTTTTAATAATCTAACTACACTCTCTCCGTTCCTTCTCCTTCCGTTCTGTTGCTATTTACTTGTCATGTCATAGCTTTAATACTATGGGCTGGGCTTAGATCAGTTATTCAGTCTCTCAGTCAACACTTAGCTTAATATAGTACAATGAAAGCTAACTTAGGCTAGCCAATGCTAAACAGAAACCGGTCTTTATGTTCCCGGCAGGTGTTAGAGTTTTTATGGAATATTACCCCGGGTTAAACGGAAGCTGCCAAACGCGGAAACAGTATGTGTTCCAGTACACGTTGATCGTGGCTTGACCGGACTATCATGAATAATTTCCATGGAAAATAGCAGTAAGGCACGTATATCAAAAAATCATGTCGAGAAATGATGGATACTCAAAAGATTTGACAAACAACTCCGAATAAACCCAATTTATATTAATTTCACTTATTAATTGGCCCAGTTCACAAGGTAGAAGCTTGTATACTGCGGAAAATAAAGAGAAAGACGGCTTTCGTGCAAAGTTTGTAAAACATTAATGTAGTTAAGTATTATTGTTTAGAAATAATAAAACAATGTAAAATATGCGTGACTCTACCCTTTGGTTATTTATTATGAATTCCATCTATCTGTGAACTTGAGCCAAAGAAAGTTGCCGTCACTCATGAAGGTAGTTCCGAGCGAGATATTACTTATCATAAAATGCAGTGAACTTGGCCTCATTATATATTATGAAAAGATCTCATCGTTCAAATGACACCAAGATATCAGCTCTCGCAGATATCGCTCTACATTTCGAGATATTTGTCAAAAAATATAAGCCGTTTTCAATGGGATGGGATACGGCTCAGAGATCCATGAAGGAATTATAAAAAAAGAGCTATTTCTGACTTATAGGTCGCGCTATAAGTGTAACTGTGTGTATTCCGTATGTATTCTCATTTATTTTTAAAAATAAATTAAGTACTCCCCGTGAAACATTTCATAAAATTGCACGAAGTACTGCGGTTGAGAAGTGTTCAGTGTACATTGTACAACGTCCGACAAACTCAAGTCAGAGCCTCACATATGTTGTATTACTTAAATACTGAGAAGTGCAATCGTATTTTACAAATATTTTGCTTTGTAAATTTTGCTACGTTTACTTAATGCCTTTTAAAACTGCTCAAGCTTTAAAATATAGCTAGAATATGGTCCCCATCATGACTATAAAAATCTCGCTTCTACTACCCTGGGCGTGACATAGTGGGCTTTGAATGTCTTTTTTGTTAATGTTTTTCCCTGAATTAAGCGTAAAAATATCATGGACTGCAGAGATTTCGCTGAAGAAGGCTTAACTGTAGCAGAGGAGATAGAATATTTTGTGGATGCGACCGCGGAGCGATAGATGTTGGTGGCCTCGCGGTCTCTCGAGCCGCTGGGATATCCTCGCCGAATTCACCGCTTCGCTATTTCATAATTATCTCGGTCGACGGTCTCGGGTGAGTTCAACTGCATTGCAGAAAAAAATAAGTCGATAGGGCGTGCGTTGGGCGGAATTCGCGTGGCGCTCCAGGCGGGAGTGGAAGCGATCTCATTTGCGCGGATTTTTATTTATTTATAGGATGATGCGTCCCTCCCTTCATTTTGAATTATCGTGCTCCCCTCTTGAACTCGAAACTCTGTCGCCATGTTCCCTTCACGCACGTATCCTTTTTCCCCTTGATGGATTTCGACCGTGGATATGACAGTGAACGTTATGTTTGTCGGACTGGGTGGCGGCGGTTGGTAACGTCCTCCGTCCTCGTCTCCCAAACGGGAGGTCGCTTGTTTGGATCCAGACTGGCGTTGTTTTTTTACCATCCAGGTCATGGTTCTTTCAGTTCGTCTAAATATACAGGGTAATACGAGAGCCATCTGCGTAACCTCAATAGATGATGGGGGATGTTATTTCACGCATTGTTTATTAGTTATTGCAATTCCTTACTTACGGTGGTATGATAATACAAAGATTTTATCCAGCATATCATGTGTTTGGTTGCCACTCTTGGTAGTAATATTCCACAGATTTATTGAATGGCACGACGTGTTTCACTACTCCGAGGTATATTCATAAGCACATGATTATGCTACAGAGTGGTGACATGCGTCGTATGTACATACCATTCAATAAATCTGTGGAAGATTACCAAGTGTTTTATTCCTCACGAAATTTGGCATGCGGTTATAAAAGAAAAATTGCTGAAATAAAAAAATGGGAACTGGTTACCAACGCCTTATAATTACCTTCTTGTCGTTGTATACTAGTCCTCCTAAGCCCTCTGCTGCCCTACTCATCACGTCACCAAACCTTCTATTAAATACGATTTTGAAGGACTTTCTCTGACGAAGGTTGACGAAAGCATCAGTGTTGGTAAAACGTGTAATGAATAAAGGAGAGAATCGAATAGTTTGTCACTGATATTCAAGTTCTAGAAATTCGCTTGTGTGAAAAACTGACCTTGCGGAAAACGTCATTTTCGAACGCCGATTTCCGATGATACATCTGTCAGTATAAAAGCCTAGCTAACGTGGCCCTTGGCGTAGTATGTATTGAGGAACAACCAGCTGACTTTCTCCTCGTTTGGCCCTGGTTTCCATAAATGTTGTGATCGAGGTCAAACTTATCCCGTGAATCCAAGGAGAACCTTTCTCAAGATTTTTTGCGGCTTCTGTGGAAGGCAGTAGGAAATGCTCTTGACTAGCGTTATTCGAAGCCTTGATATTTTCTATTTAAGGGTTTGACGACTAAATGCTCTCGGGGCTACTTGGCTCTAGTATACTTCCTTAAATGACATCATGTACTATTTATGTGAACATCAGTAAAAATGGAAATATTTTCCTTGGATTTCTCGTGTTTGCATAAATATGTGTATCGATCATTATGTTTAAACTAAGGTAGTAGGTAGTTACTCATAGAGACTTGTCGACCTATTTTACCTCTTTTATCTCGTTCTTCTTAAGCTTCAGAAAATCCCGCATTTTCTCTGACTGTTTAGTGCTAACTAAATATAAATATGCCACTAACACGAAATGTATCTACAAATACTAAAATAAGATTATTTTTGGACGTTAAAATGAAAATGGAATCACACGTACGTCCCCGAACCTCATCTAATTTGGCTACAACCTAAAGAGAGCGAGAGACTAATCCTCGAGTACATCTCAGTTTTCATCTTTTCCCTCCATGGTGGCTCACTGGGTAGTATGTAGTTGGATTAAATCTGTAATTACACGCCGTAATGAAACCTTAGGATATATAATAACAGTGCAGTTGTCCTTTTCGATTTTCTTTTCATAGTGTTGCATGCAATATGTATG
The DNA here is from genome assembly GCA_963573305.1 of Pyrrhosoma nymphula. NCBI lineage: Eukaryota > Metazoa > Arthropoda > Insecta > Odonata > Coenagrionidae > Pyrrhosoma > Pyrrhosoma nymphula. The sequence continues at coordinate 59,105,081 of OY754339.1, read as the reverse complement.
CTGTATGAGCAATGAAATATTTGTGGCTGATATTCGCTTTCTATCTTGGTGGGGTGTCCTTTAGCAATGGAATATACCTATTCCCATCTACAAATATTGAATTTTATCTCCAAATTGTCAGGAATATTAGATATTTACAGGGTAATATTTTTATGCTTTTTCATATCCTCCACGCAGAGTACTTCTTTTATGGGTCCGAGCTTGATGGAGCAGCCAGCAAAATGAAGGAGAAGAGCCTTGAGAGTTGTAAAAAAGAGAGATGTAAAATAAATGAAAGGAAGAGCCTTTGTTGTAAAACTGCGAATGAAAAATAACGGCCTACGATGAATTGCGGAATGTGGTTTTATATTTGTGTATTTTAGTTAATGCTTAACTCCGAAATAAAAGGATGACACGTGGTTAGCTGAAGCTTTGAGAAATGTCAAAGGACTGCGTCGTGCACCCACTTAACGATCCCAAACATGTTAGGCAAGAGTACTCCTAACGGGACTACTGGCAATGCGAAGGATGTAATGAATGAATAGTTGCACTTTAGATCTATATCAGAATGATGACTTTCTAGCCGTCGTACGGCAATGCTCTAAAGGATTCACGGGCACCAGCCAGCCTTTTCCTACTTTCATGATTTATTTGTGTTAATCATTTTTCCATTTAATCAATCGCAGATAAAGGTCTCCCTGTTTCAAACGATGCGTTGTGTAATTTCGTTTTTTCCACGAATCGTGTGGAGGAATATTTATATACTTACTATCAATACGGGAGTTTATCTCCTCGTTTTTATCAGAAAGGTTTGATTTCACGTTGCAGTGTGGTGTGCCAGTGATTCCTTCTTTTTCGTAAGTAAATTCGAGTGCCCGGAGCGTTCTTAAAACTTATAGTCCACTATGTCCTCTTCGTGATTGGAGAGGCACTTATACTACCTTCTCCGTAAGATACTCGAAGGCTCTTCGTCAGAATTAAGATACTTGGTAAATTAAAAAGGCTCCAGAAAGAGGCTGACTCTGAGGTTGTTTGGCTCCAACACTGTATGAGACAGATAAGACAAAAAGTAACGAAATGATGAGAAATACTGTCGAACAGGTGGACACTGGGAGTCCAATGCACCCTCCACGTCCATAAGGCTGACCGAGCGACACACAAACATGACTAATACACCTAAACGCATCTCTCTTTTCATGCATTCTCTGCCTTGATTCCTCTTTCTCTTCTATTCATTTTTCATGGCTGGTCAACTTACGCCCCCTGCTACGCATTTACGACGGTAACTGCGGTAAATTTTGTTCCTGATGAAGGTAACGCAAAATGCGGTTACATTAAATTCCCAGGCACTTAACAGTTTTAGTAAGTTTGTCATTGTGCACGATTTTTTAATATATCTGGCAGGCACGTATGCACAATCAATGTTAACCAATAATAGGTATAACCATTTTTAATTTTTTTTTATTTTGCACATAGATAGGTGCTTATATGTAGATTACAAATCAGTTCTCGAAACATTTTTAGGGTAAACCATATCCGAAATACGGGCATTATCGCATGTGCCGGCTGAGTAAAAATGTCACTTTTTGATGTTTGCGATTATTGCTACTATTTGCTTGTTTTTTAAGGTACAGCAACCATACTTATATAAATACTTTCTAAAAACATTGCTCTATAGAAATATGCAAGAGAAAATGAATTTAAAAACATATTGAGGCATAAACGAGGGCATCAACTTTCCGCATAAAATTTTTGTTTTTTTCACTTTTTGAAGGCAAATAATTTCAAATGGGGACCAGATATCAAAGCAAATCTTTTTGGGATTAATACTCTAGGAACATGTATTAGAAAAAAAATATTTTGTATTGATCCTGAATTCCCTTTACCCCCCAAAACAAATCCAAAATGGGCGGAAACTCAAAATTTGACGTTTTCAAGGTCACATATCTCAAAAGGGGGACCTAGTAAAAATTTTATATTCATAGGGAACTAACATAATCATTAAAACCTACACTGACTTCAAACTAGGAGTTGATACTCAAAGCCGTTTAGGTTTGACAGCTTTTTTGAAATTTTATGAAAATGGGGCTATATGTCATAGTTTGATCCATAGTTTCATACCACAATCTCAGTGTTTCAAAGAGATTTATTTCTAGTTACTCACAGGTTTGTGGATAAGTGTCTAATGGGCATTTATCATGGTGCTGATTTGTAGGCTAAGCTCATATGGTATGATGTGTGACCGGTCAGTAGATGTAATCAGTTTGTTTGCCGATAGAAATCGTAGAATGTTACAATGCAGAGCCCATGCTTCATCATTTTTTGAAAGTTTGAAAACAGTGCCTGGGCCAGTAGGGTGAAAGAAGTGAATATTAAAATCATTCATTCCTCAACCATCAACCGCCATAATACATGCAAGCAACATTATCGTAAATTTCAACGTTTTTCATTGGTTTAGTAAGTGCTAGTTTAGAGGCAGACATTTCATGGAACAAACAAGATGATGTTCGTCAAACCTGCATTGTTAGATTATTTAATGGGATGAAGTTGTGATTTTCACGAGTGTTAGTCACTTGCAGAGCATTTTCAAATCGTTGTAAAAGAGATATGCCACATTCTTCAATTTCTTCATTTGGGACATAAATGAAAAATATTCTCTTTACTTCGCTGGTGCAGAATTTTCAGGTGTCAACATATGATTGTTAGTTATAGTAATGAAATTTCATAGCAGTTTTCCACTTTTTTATAAAATATAGGTTGGTGCGACCAGTTTCGTTGTATTATATCATTGCCGCGCAAACCTATATTTAATTTAAAAAAATTAAAACTGCTAAGAAATTTCATTACTATGAATGAATTCAACCACATTTGCCCTGATACCACTTTATTTATGATTGTTAGAAGTTCGATGGAGGCTTGCTTTTGTAGTCACCCTCTTGACAGTCCCTCTTGTATAATCGCATGGGCCCTTCCCGTGCGAAGTGGCAAAGAAATGCCACTTTGCATCTAGTCCAAAATCGGATTTTGGGTGACAGAGGTTAGTAAAATTTTACTCATTTTTATATTGTCTGGCAGCCCCATCCGAAAAGTATTGAATTTTAGTTACTTGAGGAGCCAATTTTTTGTTTATGTATGGCATGCTTCTAGTATGTATAAACTGCCGTTGTATGTGCTGAAGGTTTTCACTTATGATACAAATACTAACAGTTTTTGCCACCCCTTCATCACGTGCAGAGTGGCATTTCTTTGCCACCTCGCACGTCTAAACTAGTTCTTGCTTAACCAATGAAAAAAAATAAAAATAAACGATAATGTTGCTTTCATGTATGGTGGCAGTTTGTGGTTGGGCATTTCGCGCCAATATTATGAAGAAAAGAATGATTTTAAAATTCACTTCCTCCACCTTGCTGGCAGGGCTATCTTAGGATATCCCGGGGCCCCTGGGCACACAAAAGTTTTGGGGCCCCGTTGGAAAGTAAAAAGATTAATGAAAAAAAAAATAATATTTTTCTGTTATGATTTTATATTTATTTTACTTATAGTGCAGTTAATCAATTTCACCAAATAGCAAATAATAAGTATTTATTATTATTTGAATATTCACTGTTCACTTTCTGGAAAAAATTGAAAATCTGACGGTAATTTTCGTAGGCATCTACTTGAAAACCGAAAAAAAATTGAGCTCCTTTTTTTTGTCTATTCAAATATATCGGAATTTCGGGGCCCCCGTGAGGTCGGGGGCCCTGGGCTCGGGCCCCTTGTGCCCTTACTGTTAAGATGGTATTGCCTGCTGGTCCAGGCACTGCTTTCAAACTTTCAAAAAATGATGAAGCATGGGTGCCGCATTGTAACATTCTACGACTTCTATCGGCAAACGAACTGATTACATCTACTGAACGGTCACACAACATACCATATGAGCTTAGCCTACAAATCAGTGCCATGATAAATACCCATTAGACACTTATCCACAAGCCTGTGAGTGACTACTAAAAAAGTAGTAGTAGTAGTAGTAATAAATCTCTTTGAAACACTTAGATAGTGGTATGAAACTATGGATCAAACTATACCATGTAGCCCCATTTTCATAAAATTTCAAAAAGCTGTCAAACCTAAAAGGCTTTGAGTAACAATTCCAAGTTTGAAGTCAGTGTAGGCTTTAATGATATTACTCAGCATTTTCGGGTTTCCACCGCGTAGGTTGCTTTTTTAGGACAACAGTTTCGCCCGTGTTCCAACGGGCGTCTTCAGGTCGAAGTACCGGGGCATCATTTCGGCCGCGTTTATATAGGCCTTCTGTTTCCCTCCATGCTCTGTGATTGGTCATTTTTCTCCCGCCAAATCCTCTTCCATGCACTGGATAAGAGTGGTAGCCATCTTCTCTGTTGAAGTTATCGTTTGTTTTGTTTATTAATTATTTTATTTAACGTTTATTAAACGCCCGTTGGAACACGAGCGAAACTGTTGTCCTAAAAAAGCAACCCACACGGTGGAAACCCGAAAATGCAGTGTAATTCATCTGAACGCCGCGGAAACCTACGATGGAATATCGTTTTGCTAATATGTTAGTTCCCTATGAATATAACATTTTTACTAGGTCACCCCTTTAAGATATGTGACCTTGAAAATATCAAATTTTGAGTTTCCACCCATTTTGGATTTGTTTTGGGGGGTAAAGGGGACTCAGTTTCAATGCAAAATATTTTTTCTAATAAATGAGTACCTGGAGTATTAATCTCAAAAGGATTTGTTTTGATATCTGGTCCCCATTTGGAACTATTTGCCTTCAAAAAGTGAAAAAAAAACACATTTTATGCGGAAAGTTGATGCCCTCGTTTATGCCTCAATATTTTTTAAAATTTATTTTCTCTTGCATATTTCTATAAAGCAATGTTTTTAGAAATTATTTATATAAGTATGGTTGCTGTACCTTAAAAAACATGCTAATAGTAGCAATAATCGCAAACATAAAAAAGTGACATTTTTACTCTGCCGGCACATGCGATAATGCCCGTATTTCGGATATGGTTTACCCTAAAAATGTTTCAAGAACTCATTTGAAATCTACATATAATACACATATCTATGTGCAAAATAAAAAAAAATATAAAATGTGTCGTCAACCACCTCTGGTTTTTTTCTGATAGAATGACCCAACTGTGTGTAGTTCGTGTGTTTTCTCAATGAAAAAAAAATGAAGTTATTACTCGCTTTAAGGATTTTCGTAAAATTGCAAACAACCCTTCGGCTTTCAAGGCGTTTTCAGCGTACGGCGTGAAACAAATAAGTCGGAATAAAGCCTCAGATATCCATATTTATCTACATTCTTAGAAATTCAGTGATAGGAAACGAAGTTGTTGGGTCATTAATATTACTATAACTACTTAATGCTCCTTACAACTGCCTACATTTTAATACAAAATTGTAATCTGGTCTCCATTATGACTAGAGAGAAATCTCTCTCAAACACCCTTAGGGTGCTCACTTCCAAGTCTCCGGAAGAAGGTGTGGACTTTATTTACACTATCCTTGAGAGTGGAGTTAAAAATTTTGTGTCCATGGTCAAACCCAAGTCCAAAAAGTTCACTCCTTGGTTCAAACCAGATACCATTCGTGCTCTTGGAAACAAGAATCGTGCTTGGTATCTGTAAAAAGCTTTCCCGAATGAGAACACTCGGAAATCATTCAACGATATCCGCCGCTTCTCTAAGAAGCTAATCCGCCGTGATCACAAAGAATACGTGCTGGGCCTTTCCTCTTCCATTTCCTCCAACCCAAAAAAATGCTGATCCTTTGTAAATAGTCGCCGTAATCGGCCGCGCATTCCCCTTGAGATGTCATATGAAAATGTCAATGCGGCGGGTCAAGATAGACCAAACTTATTTAATAAATTCTTTGCAGATTGCCTGGCCCCTTTATCTAATCTCCCCATTAATCGTGATCACTTCCTCACTCCAATTCGTGACCACTCCTTATCCATGATTAAGACATCCTCGTGAGGTATTTGATTATCTCTGCTAAATCCCTCTCCATCGTGCTCCTGGTCCCGATGGCCTCAGTCCCATACTCATCAAACACTGGGTATCCTCCCTCTTCCTCCCCTTGTTTCTCCTCTTTAACCATTGCTTTTCCCTCGGCACTTTTCCTTCCCAATGGAAAATCGCAAACATCGTTCCCATTCATAAAAATGGCCCTAAAGATGAAGTTTCTAACTATCGCCCAATATCTTTAATACCAATACTATCTTCAGTTTGTGAAAGACTCTACTATTTTACTTCCCCTTTTCTGTCCAAGATCAACATGGTTTACTCCCTGGCCGCTCCTGCCTGACTAACTTAGCAGTTTTTCAGCACCATGCAGTCAATTGCATTTCCAACGAAACCCAACTTGATGCTATTTTCATAGATTTCTCAAAGGCCTTTGACTCTCTAGACCACTCTCTTCTCCTTCACAAACTTTCTCATCGATTTAACCTGCATGTTAATTTCCTAAACTTAGTTTACTCCTTCCTCAGCAACAGATCCCAGCGGGTAATACTTACCGGCTCTTCATCCCACTGGTCACCTGTAACGTCTGGGGTTCCCCAGGGAAGTGTTCTCGGACCATATCGTTTTAATATTTTCATAGATGATCTGGCCTCCCTAGTCCCCTCCTCACAAACTCATACCCTTCTTCACGCAAATGACTGCAAATATTTTAAGCAAATCCACAATTTCACGGACTGTTGTGATCTTCAGGATGTCTTAAACACGGTCTCAGGGTGGTGTGATAACTGGAAACTCAAATTTAACCCAAGAAAATGCAATGTTATATCTATTTCCCTAAAAAAATTCCCCATTGATTTCAGTTACAATATAAACTCACTAAATCTCAATCGCGTCTCCTCCATTAAAGACCTCGAGGTTTTGATGAACCACACACTCAACTACTCTGACCATATCCTTGCAGTTAAAAATAAAGCTAGGCCTCCTCTACCGCTTCACACAAATTGCAGATCCACTAGCCTTACGGTCATATTTTTCGACTATTTTCATCCCAAGAATCACGTATTGCTCCCCCATCTGGTCCATATCAGCTCCTTCTAACATTCAGACCCTTCAGCCTGTTACTTCTTTCTTCTGCAAGATAGTTAAATACAGAGAATCTCATTTTCGAAATATGCCAACTGAAACTATTATGCCTACACTATCTATTCTTAATCTCCCTAAACAATTTCTCAAATCTGACCTGAAACTCATCCACAGCATCCTCAACTCTGCCATTGACTGTCCAGAATCAACATTAAAGTTCCATGTAGACCTACTCGCACACATTCGTTAATCCACATGCCCATTCCCAGATTATCCTTGACCGAGCGCTCTCTCCTCTTCCGCGTCTCTTCCCTGATAAACTCACTTCCAGACAATATTGACCCGTTTTCACTTTCTTCCTACACCTTTAACAGCCGTGCTCTTTCGTATCTCACTGGCAATTTTTAATTGCTTCTTTCTTTTTATGTGTTTATTTTCATACATTGTTACTGAACTCATTGTTTTTGTTTGAATGCATTCGTATATCTTTTTCTTGTTTTGTTGTTGTTACATTGTTCCACTGTAAATTGACAAGCATGCTGTATGTGGACAATTTTTATTTAAAAAAATAGAAAGTTTTTCCGTGATTCTGTATAAAGTACTGTGGTGAGTAATTGATTAATTTTATAAGTAGTTGAGAAAACATACAAACTACACATCGTTATAATGAATCACATAAATGGCAATTTTCCACTAGAAAAGGTTTATTACGACCATGGTTTCGATTCCCTGCATCATCCCGTTTTTACACCGATTTTACACACCGTTAGTTTTTTGACGAAGTCTGTGTTAGAAGTTCCTATTTTTTTATAAATATTCTCCCTCAGGAGCGAACAGCCGTAATCTATCCCATGTAAAACAGCTTATATTTGCAGGCAAATTGCTCGAACAGTAGTTTGGCAAGGGGTTAATGTTTTGATATAATTGAAAAGATGAAATTTTTTTCTTTAAAATGAGGTCAAATTCATCAAATTCTAAGTCAAGTGATATTTCGCCCCAACTACCTTAAGTTGGGTTGCCGCGACTGTTTGCTGTGAGGCGGTGGCGTGGGCAGTCCCACCCAATCCGCTCGCCTCCCCTTTCCTATCTTTAGAATCTCACCCTCTCTTCTTTCGCTATCTCTCGCACACCTACCCCGTGCGCGGCCAAGCGATGAGGCGGTCATCACTGAAAACAGTGGAATGAAGCAGCCGCCGCGGCTCAGAAATGTTTTTCGGAACATCGTGATGCACGACCACGTGAATGTCGACACCTGCGTATGGCGTCCGCGCCGCTTCCATGAGTCCCTTGTAACTCTTTTTTCTTGCATTTACGATTATGTGATTCAAATCTTACTATTTTTCCTCCATAGTAATTGCAATAATAATAGCGTTTATTTTAGCAGTAGCTATTGAAATAATCAATTACAGAATACATTACAAATAACACATTTTCCAAATGACAATATTCTAATTGCAAAAAAATAATGCTTCATAACTTTCTAACAGAAAATGGTGTTACTTCCAGTACACCTTATACATTGACTTCTTATGGCTTCAGTACGCGATACATTTTACACCTTAACCTCAGAGTTTTGCGTGTGTCAACCATCTTTTTACCCTTATTTTAAAAATATTCAGATTTTTAATAGTTTTTAGTTCTGAGGTCATTGCGTTAGATAATAAAAATCCCCTATAAAAGAGTGAGGCCTGTGATGATGTCTTCTTTCTCATAGGTAGGTGGAAATTACTATTTATTGTATTATAATGTACTTAATTTTAACGTACTTCGACGGCTAAGATCGTTGCGCACTTACTGTCTGCCACTTGTAGTCGTGGCCAAAGGCACTTGGAGGAACAAGAGGGATCACTCCTGCGGATTCGAGCCGAGCCTTGCGATACTCAACTTCTATGATCGAGCGGGAACTGGTGTTCTCAGCGTGGCAGGCCGTTTTCCGTCCTCAGATGTTCACTCTACATCCATCATACTCGTGATTAAGATATGGCTAAGTGATGGGTGGATTTAGTGATGGTGGCTGATCATCGGAGGAAATTGGGCGGAGCATTACCAGACCATCAACGGAACATCGATGGACCGTGGATGTTGAGTGTCATTTCTCGGGCTAACATAAAAAATATAATTAATTTATTCTATTTTAAACAACGGAAGCAGAGCAGTTATTGTGACTATTGTTTTTCGGGGGTCTCTAGTAATAATTTTTACTTTCTTTATGCTGTATAACTTCGTCGAATCCCTCAGTCCTAGCTAATAGTACATGCGAAGCAATAGACTTTTGCTGTTGGGTGAATCAAAGGAGATGTCACCGATATCCACAATACCAATATTACCACCCTTAGTTTCATTGGGGTCTCTAGTAATATTTTTTTTACCTTCTTCATGCTGTAGAACTTTATCCAGTTCTAGTAAATAGTGCATGTGAAGCAATAGACTCATGCTGCTGGGTGAATCAAAGCAGAAGTCACCGATATCCGCCATACCAATATCTCTACCCTTAGTTCCAGTGAAGCATTGGCTGTGATGGAGCATTATTATTCCTTGCATTGTGTCTGCGTCTTATTTCAACCATCTGTAGCATCACATTTGATCGTCCTATTGGTTCTAAAGGCAGTTTTACACGGTACATTTGTTCGTACAAACTCTTCCGTGAACTCTTGCATGAGGCAAAATCCATCGTGTAAAGCGGCAAATTGTCTGAGTGCTCGTGCGAATGTCTCAAAGACGGAACGGAAAATAGAACCTGTTATAATTTTGTTGAGACAAACGTACAATTTCACGTACATTCGTTTTTACAAAATCTTTCATCGTGTAAAACGGCCTTTACAGACCAAGAATTTTGCCCGACCATACAAATTACATACGAGCCCTGTAGGCGTTGTTGAAATTTAAGGTTGTTGAGATAGCTTATGTAGCATTACTTATGTATGTTGTTTCTTGTTAGAAGTTTGTCATTTCATCGGATCATTTCAAAGTCAATAGTTCGCGTTTATTCGATTTGACTTAAAAATTTGTCCATTGGTATTTTGAATGCCGCATATTTTTTAAATCAGGGATAAGTAGCGAGTGACGTTCGTGTTGTGCCGTGCATTCGGTGTCACGTTTTTGGTGGTAAGAGTGGCGCGATGCGCTGCATATAAATGTGTGGCCGCTCATGTTATCCCTGCCACCGTAGCTCAACCGTTAGCCGACCTTAAACACTTGTGCACGTTTTTAACTTCTGCCACGCTGCGAAACCTTATCCATTGACTTTTCGCAGCCTACAGTCTTTTTGTGGCTCGTGCGTGTTGAAACATGTATTTTTTCGTGACAGGTGTAATCGAAGTGGGAACTCAAGCTTCGATAATGGACCTTATTGACACCAAGCTTGTTAACGTGATAAAACTCATCTGAGCTTCTCTGCTCACAGCTACAATTACGTAGCTGCTGCAGTCCCTAATTGTCGATAGCAGTATTTTGTAAAATTAACATCACTCGCTACACTACATTTTATACTTTGATCACGACTTCGGAATTTTAATCCTACTGAATTCTCTGCAATTATCTACATTTTCTATTTCTTTGCTCTATGGACTAGTTGCAGACCTTTGATTCATATCCATCAAAGTGATAATGAATAGAGTCATCGAAGACCAAAGTATCTTTGAATGATAAACATTTTCATATTTTTCTAAGCTATCACTTATTTACTTTTCCTCCCCATGTGAAAGTCGTATATCTGAAGGAAATATTCTGCGAATTTTCCTTAAATTTTGCCTACTTAACTTTTAAATACATCTCTGATTAATTTTTCGTTTAATTGATTCAATTATATGTATTAACAGTCATACTATCGAGGTATTTGGCCTTAACGATGCGATTATTTTGGTGTTTGTCAAATGTTTGCTGGGGATTCTTTTTGTTACAAGTTTAGCTGCGTGTTTTGCTTCTATAATAATTATCTGCTTATGGAAAGTACTACTCATCCGTGAATCAATCATCACAGTTGAAAATAATATCCGGATTACAGCGGCGCCGGAAACATTTTTACTGGGACGTAACCGAAATACATGAATCTGGCGTTCCTGGTGAATCTCATTGTGTGAATCTCACTTTAGTCCTTTAACTTATTTTTTTCCTTAGTACAAATACCTTTTGAGTGAAAGAAATGGGCTTGAGATGGAATCTATGCGGGACTAGATTAGTCGTGTCAGATTTAGTTGCGCTTTCTTGTCTGCCAATTCTCACATTAGGATTTTCGGAATTTTGGATCCAGGTATCGAAACATGTCAGGAACTCCACCACATGGGGAAAATAGGGATATTTTTCCGTCAAAATGCAGGAAGGGGAGTCGCTCAGTTATCTGTCTACTTCAGGAAGAGCATAGACCTCAGTTCCCGCTAAATATCCACACGTTTGATCTTTTCTGCGAAAAATATTTTCCTCACTCTATTTCGCCGTACATTTTGTCGGCCCTTTCGTGCTGGAGTAGGTGATATGTTTTGTTTGTTTTTATCTCTCTTATATTTGTAGAAAAAAGTCTATCTGTTATCGTCTGCAGAATCTTACTTTCCTCACTACGTTTTGCGCAAATCACCAGTTGGGCGGAATATTAAGGTGGGAGGATACAAAAAGGAGCAGGTGGAAAAGTTATGTATCAGTGCAGTAACGTTTTTTCTCAAAGACCAATGAAAAGGCGGGATTTTCCATTTGCTGGATCGTTTTCAGCCTCGAGCTAGCCTCCTGGATGGTTGAAGCGCAGATGACGTCTTAGCGCACGTAAGTGGTCTGTTTTTTTGCGAAAAACGAACCACCCAACTCTATCAACTTTCAGCTCATTCTGTCCATAAATTTTATGAATAATGCTGTTGTCTTTTATTATATCCGTATTGCTTTTTATATTTAAATCATTACGGTCCCGCGACTATTCCGGTGTTAATACCTAAGTTTTTGGGGTTTTAACTGCATAACTGATCCATTCAGTATGGCTGATGGCGTGTTTTAATGGTTTCAATATTCCCCTCCACTGTCGTGCCGTATATTTTTCCATTTAATATTGCCTGTAAAATGTGAATGAAATACACAACACTGTGATTAGAGTGATATGCCTGCACCCAAGTATGGGCGATTTGTTTAGTCATCAAGCGGAATAGCGTTGGCTAAGTGTCGAATTTTTTTTGTCGAGTTTTTTTCACTTTCAGGGTTAGCGTGTTCCAATCGCACAAATATATTCCATTTTCCTGGAAATCCTCCATCGCCTGATGTCCCTATATATCTCATAAGTCACTCACCCTCCAGTGCCCACCGATCGTCCTCTTCATCATCGACACAAGGCATTCAATCCCATGATTGGTTGATTGATTGAAGTCCTCCACCAGACTCTATGCCTCTACTCTTTTCTTTTCTCTTCCAATTCCTTCCGCAGCAATAGCTCTTCTATTTTGTCCAATTTTACATATTTGTCCTTCAGTCTTCTTCGCGAGACTTACCCTTAAAATTTCCCGTCTATTATGCTCTTTCAGACTTTATTGTGTCTATGGGCGTGGCCTATCCAGCGGGTGGTTTCACCGTAAAGTCACTAAAGTGTCGTTCAATTCTTATTATGGCTACTTTTATAAAAAAACGTGTCTTTTGTTTGAAATGTGCCTTTGCTTTTATTTTATTTATCAAAATCTTTTGAGTGTTTCATCTATAAAAGCAGTATTTTTTATCAAATCAAACGAAAAGGTGGAATACAGTATTTGTTTTGACCAACGCTGTTATACCCTTGTAATACTTGAAAATAGAAATTCAGTTTTGTTTTCTCAATGGTGGATGGATGTTGAATGCCGAATGATAAGTATTTCGTGTATGTTACGTATTTCCCATTCATTCTCAGTATATGTAACTTTATCTTACCACTTATTATTCTTTCATGCCGCAGCAAATTCTGTTTGTTCGTTAAACACTGTAAAATGAAAATGAATTATGTATGTGATGCATGATGATGTGAGCAGGAATGCATGTTTTCTGATATTGTATTGTATGTGAACCATTCTTGGGGATATTTGTGGATTCCAAATCTGTGTCGGTCAACCGTAAGCGTTCCCTTCTGCGTGTATTGCCAAGAACTCCAATTGGCACGGGTTCAGATCTGTAATTTATTTTTCTTCGTAGTGAAATTTGAGGGTCTTATATAATCTTTGAAATGACGAAAGAAGAGTTCTTTGCAGCTTTCCTCTGATAAATGTTTACTGCGGCCGATTTAAATATTTTACATTATTTTCCAGCCATTCTATGTTTTACATCGTCATCAACGAGGGCTAGATTATGATTTAAAACATTGCAACCGGTCGCATTATACATTTCTCGGTGAAAAATTGCAAAAAAAACTCATCTTTCATCATGCATAAGTTCCACCGAACAATCTGAAACAGTCAGTCAGTCCTGAGACAACTTAATTGATATTTGAATTACTTTTCAGCATTGCGTTAATTTGTTCAGTGTACAAGTGCCTCAAAGTGATTGCCAGTTTTTACCGTATCAGTTTATGCATAAGTTGATAATAGTAATGGTAATTTTGGGCAGATATTGTTTCGACTCCTTATTGTTGTTATTTTTTGGTGGTGTACCGGTCAGTGTAGGTTTTGATGGTTCATGTTCCCATCATTTGGATAACGGTCTTATTACCATTTGCTTCGGTTGCACTACACTCTCACGCGATATCACTATCTTCTGGTAAGCATACTTCCTAATTCTCTTCATTAACTTCAGAAAAACTATCCTTTTCTTTCCCGTCTTCATTGGTCACTTATTTGGGTAGGCGACCGACAAATAAGGTAATTTGCGCCATTAAGAACGGGTAGGTAGTATGTTTAAGAAGGAAATACTTGGAAAGTGGAGGAAGGATAGAGAGAAGCCTGGCGCAGTCCAACTTCCCATCCTAGGGACTAAGTGCTACACTTGGAGTGATCTTCACATGGCACCCAAGTAGTGATTCGGATTCCACTGGAAAATCACCGCTACCGCTGGATTCGAAGCTGGGCCCTTCGGGATGGGAAAACAGTACTCTGTCCAGCACACTAACCCGATCCCCCCTTTCCCAGAACTCTACCTTCCAATATTGCCATAAGTGCCCAATCCTCTTGTAGCTTGCTCCATCCACTTTGCCTTCTCTTGACTTATCTCTCTTTGTGACTCTCTTTACTCCCCTACTATACCAAGGACTCGTTTTCCTTTCTGCATATTTCACTTTCTCCAACCTCTTCCTCAATCTTATCTTCAACTTCCTCTCATCCTCACGTCCCGCGATCCAAGTTTCATCAACAGCATCCTTCCAACATCCTTCCTAACTTTCTTTGCAACATCCAAAATGCCTATGCTTCTCCTCCCTCTTCCTCGGCGTTCTGTCGGCCTTCAGTATCCCATTCTCATTAATCTTGCTTCCTTACCATACTCACCTTACCCCATCTTCCCCATTTCTGGAAAATCTTTTAACATCTGCATCTCCGTATATCGTCCAACACGCCTGTCATCTTCCTTCCTCTTCCACGCTTCTCTAGCGTTCTCCCATATATCACCCTCTTCAACATACTCTCAATGCGTGCTCCATCCATCTTTATTGCCTTCACCGAATGTGCCCATGTCACACACCCTTGAGGTGTCTTGCAGAGTATTCTGTAGATGTAGATGAATCTCCGTCTCCCATTTTTCTTTCCTCTTCCACAACATCCAAAGCTTCCAGCGGCCGTTAATTGAAGTGCACACTTCCTTGTATGAGCTATGCTTAGTATTCCGAAAAAGCAGTTGTGGTTACGGCGTGCGTACCGTGCGACACGAAACTACACTTGAGCCGTTCTCTCACCGTGATTCGTGAGTGGGATGTCGGAGTGAAATGCGGTGATAGGCTCGGCCTTCTTAGCAGGCGTGGGGACGTGACGCAGGCAGGGAGTGCATGCGAGCAGGAAGTTGATCTCCTCGAAGCGAGAGCATTCTAGTGTCACGCGTCGGCCCATCCTGTATTATTCGTGGACCAGTGCACGACCCGGGGCGGGTAACACGGTCGCGCTTGAGAGCACGCTTTTAGATTCGATCGACTCCCGAAAACTCGCGGTCGCATGACTCTCAACTTCCTCCGAACCGCCCTGCTTGGTGTGTCTTCCTCGCATTGCATATTTTGAAGCACTGTCGGAAATCGCTGAAACTCTCCCTTGCTAGATGCCAAGGCTCAATGGATTTCGGGCGCTCCTCCGCGTTAAGATGTTAATTGGTGAAAACTGTTTCTCCACTCATCCTGTTGACATCTTCAGGTCAGAAGTGACGATGCATGGTTGTCATCCGTATTGTATATGAGTAACCGCTGAGTAAATGCTTGAAAATTCTTTCCCATGCGTGAAAAAGAGAGTATATTTCTTTCTGGCTGTACCTCTAAACTCTTTTTGCTTCGAACCTGCGCAAAAGATTCTACCTACATGGTCTGGGAGAGTTTCCTAACATAATTCATTACGCAATTCTGTCACACAGCTGAGCTTATCGTTTCAGCCTTTTTCTAATCTGGCTGTTCTGCACTGCACTCGACCTCTTTCCGAGATTAATCCTATTTCATTAGGATCCCTCGCGTTAGCTGCTTATGCAGTATTTGTGGAAGTTAGTAGAATACGTAATGAATGAATCACGGGAAATGCAGTCTTCGCGCGAGAACGTCCGTGTGAAGTAAGTCTTTGTGTAAGTCTTTGTAGGGGAAACGCCCGTGAGTTGTACGTAAGTATTCCTTTGAGTAGTTCGCGACCGTCGAGGTGATAGCGCGTGCCGTTCCGACGCTCCCGTAGCCATCTCACCCATTCTACTCTATTTATCGATGGCTAATTAGGCACCCTTTTTGATGAGATTCGTTCTCTTTATATCTCTCTCTCTCTCTGTGGGTATTTCGTTGAGTGTGGTACGACATCTGGAATTTTACTTAAAATTTCATTACTTGCTTTTTATTTGTATCCTACAGATAGTATCCTGCAGAGTTTATGGTTTTGAAATTGCTGAAATGGGCAGAAATAGTTAATATTTTTCGTTTAGCACACAAAACAGCGCTGTAACATATCGGAGTCGCGAGATGTCCTGTGTGGAAATTTTCGCCCAAGCCGAAAACTGATGAAAACAGTCGCTTCGGATCCCCACCCGCGCCTCGTGAATGCGCGGCGATAACTCGGTGGCATGCTCGCTTCTTGGTGGTTAATCCGATCGAACGATACCACATTCATGTCACTCGTTTAATTAATCACGAAGTTATCGTGACGGAATGGATCACACTAC
This sequence comes from Pyrrhosoma nymphula, assembly GCA_963573305.1. Lineage (NCBI taxonomy): Eukaryota > Metazoa > Arthropoda > Insecta > Odonata > Coenagrionidae > Pyrrhosoma > Pyrrhosoma nymphula. The sequence continues at coordinate 59,088,774 of OY754339.1, read as the reverse complement.
AAACGTTACATCGCCAAACGTCCTGATACCCCGTTGTCGGACTGATTTGTTTAGGTTTGAGCGAAATATCAGTTCATCTAGATTTTTCTTTATTTGATCTCATTTTAAAGAAAAGTACTCATATTTCCAAATATAACAAAATATTAACCCCTTGTCGAACTACTTTTCGAGCAATTTGTCTAAAAAGATAAGCTGTTTTACATAGGATTGATTACGGCTGTGCGCTCCAGAGCGAAAATTTTTGAAAATACATGGGATTTCTAGCACCTATATTTCGTCAAAAAACTAACGGTTGTAGTTTGTATGTTTTCTCTACTATTTATAAAATTTAACCAATTACTCACCGCAGGTAATTTTCACAGAAATGCAAAAAAAAGCTTTTATTTTGAAGGGTTTTTCACCCTTCGGCGTGAAAAAATGAGTCAAGTTGGGGACTTATAAGGATATATTCTTTTAATTGCTGATAATTTTTGTCATACATAACTATATTTTTGCGCCAATTATATTACAATATTTAATCCATACCTCTTACAGACGCTAATATTAAAAAAAATAAAATTCGAATATGGTCTCCACTATGACTAGGGAAATATAACTCATTACAAAAAAGCTTCGGCGTAGCCGTGCCCCCAGGGCCACTATGTCCCACTGCGCTCCTCCCATCATTCTCGATTGGGATGGCGTCGCTGCGCTTTGCGGGCCCACGCCACCCTGAGAGTGAGACACCTTACCCATCTCCTCCTCTTGACACCTTGGCCATCGTTCATTCGCGCGAGGGATATGCTAAATGGGTGGTTGGGAGGGGTTCGGAACGGGAGGAGAGGGCCTGCAGGAGGGAGCGGGCTTCGCTGCACGTTTTACGCGGCGGGGAAGAAATGAGACGGGGTCGCGCGACGCAAATAGTCCGATGGGGGAAATAAACGTGCGGCGGAGGAGGCTTGAACGCGATATGACTGCGATATTGCGATGTATCGACTGAGATATGTGATAGCCATGAGGTAAGGCATATTTATACTTAAAAGTGACCTCTAAGGCAGCAGCCTCGTAAGTAGCTGGTAGCTTTTCGATGTGTGAGCACGGACTTCTGTGGCAGTAGGGATAGCAATCGTTGAACTACCGAATGTGGCTCACATTTCAATGAAAAATCGACTGTCTTCCATTTTCCCTACATGTAGCATTTCTATTCTGCGATTATATCGCATGCCATCCTGTGAAATCCTGATAACATGACTGTGAGTGGATATAACAAATCTGAACTACAAGTTAATGTGACGGAGGACAATTTATTTTTAGAAATATAAATATTTATATCTGCATAGAGACGTTTGTTGTTGTTTTAGATAACATAGAAGAAATAATTGTGACTGATCTTCTCTTTAATAATTTTGAGTAAAATAATTCTAAAACTTAATACGCTATACCTATAGATGAATTTTTATACTTTATATAGACTAATTTATAAATCCCGCGAATGCCTGAAGAACTCATGGAGTTTGGTTTACTAACGCATTGATTGTCGAATATTGGCAATATTCGTCATTGCCATATTAATGTTGACTTCCATCATTATTTTTATTGGTAAAGCTGCTTAGTTACGTGTAAGCTGAACGATGCCGTGGGTACTAGTAGCGATACCCACACATCAAGACATTCTGCGATTTTGACCCACCGGGTTATGCGATATATCGCTTTGACGTATATTTCAATGTGCAATATATTGAAATAACATGCATTACAGGATATTATGCAACATACTATGCAAATGCGACATACATTCTCTTCAGTACAAGCGACTAAATGATAAAAGTAATGTTACAGACGGTAGCAAATCCCCTTGCCGTGTTTGAATTATGATTACTACACTTTAATTTTCGTAATTTAATGTCGTGACCGTCGACTTTATTTTCTTAAATGCATAGCCAAGTTAAAACTCCAAATTAAACATAACCAGAGTATTTTTTTTTTGAACTTTGGAAAATTTGTCGACCTTAAATAGGGAAAAAACGTATTTAGCATATTTTGCGATGTTGGAGTTATATTTTCATGCAATTCTGAATATCGAATCATCGCGCCCCCAATTAGGCATGGGGAGTATGAGTGAAGATCTGTCGGCCGCTGGAAAGAGGGGTGGCTTGTTATTCTTTTACGAGGAGGTGGGAGAGAAGGATATTTGGCCGTGGCGAGGGGAAAGGGATGTTGGCCTTGGGTGTGATGTCCGCTGGTTACCGGGACGCGACGGCGCGCCGGGTAGGAAGGCGGTGTTGTGAACGTGCGTGTATATATTACGAGGAGAGGTGGACAGTTGAGAGAAGTACAGTTCGTGTCGGCAGGAAGAAGGGCGGGGTTCATTGCCTTCTCTTTCTCTCGTCCGTGCTTCGTACTCATCCTCTCATGAACCGCCATTTCAGCCTTCTCTCCACGCCTACATCAAAGCGAACACCCATCATCATTGGCTGTTCTAGCAGCTGATTGGTAGGTTCTTAGGCAGTGCATACCCTAACTTCCCCGTTTCTGGGACATCTTCACACTTTCCCTCATCAAAGAGGGTGAAATTCGTCATGAACAAATCATTTGACTTGACCGTGATACGAACCCGAAGATCCTAGTTTCCGGTCAGGTGCGTTAGCCAGTTACAAAACCAAGCCATCTTAATTCAAGACCAATTTCAGCGGGGGTTTATAGGGACAAGTTGTTCGTATAAACACACCTAAACGGCAGTTGGGAGATCCGTGTTCGAATCCCGGTCAAGTAAAATGATTTTCTTATGACGAATCAAACCCATCTTTGCACCCGTGCGCGTGACTGCGTACCACATCATTTGTGCTATCGCAATGATTGGAAACTTTCCCTCATATTAATTGCTCGCTATCAGGACTATTAAGTTCCTCAAACCCTGCATTTCCTTATTTCGTCCGGAATACCTTTCCTCTTCCACGCTTCCCCAGCGTCCTCCCTCCTCCATCGCCCTCTTCAACGTGCCCTCGCCTCTCGACACGTCCATCATCCTCTTTTTCTGCCTTTTCCGAATCTACGTCACCAGCTTCCTTTCCTCTCCCGCCTTATCCAACCCTCTCTCGTTCATTTTAAATAAAACCAAGTTTGTAAATTTCCACACAGTATATTATCAACCACAAGATACAACACCGACCAAGGTTTCGGCACGTAATGCCATTCTCAAACCTTGAGAATGGCATTACGTGCCTAAACCTTGGTTGGTGTTGTATTTTGTGGTTGATAATATACTGTGGGGAAATTTACCAACTTTGTTTTATTTAAAATGGAAATAAAGTATTTCCACAATGTTAAGCCTGATACGCTTTTATATGCTTTCTCGTTCGTTTTCCTTCGTCACCCACCTCACCCTCTCCTTTCTTCTCCAAGCCCACATCTCTACCTACGCACTCTCCTCGCAATATGAATTTGCCTCCATTATAAAGAAAATATATAATTTTTCCATTGATTCCAAAATTTCAGCCACTTACCGCGCAAGTTTTCAAGATATTTTCCATGAAATAGAAGCCGTTTTCCTTATGATTTTACGTGGCTATGCGCTCCAGAAAGACATTATTTAAAAAATGAAGTTCTGACCCGTAGATCGTGTCAGAAATGTAACGATGTGTAATTCCTTTGTTTTCTTTATTAATTTTAAAATAAATATATTTCTCTTCGTTAATTATTTTAATATCGCAAGTTAGTTTTATTTGTAGTCAAAAGATAAACCTTTAAAATGAGAGTTTGTAGAAATTGATTGGTTAATTTATTAATGAGTTAATCGCAAAAAAAAACGAAAAACGCTATTTTTCAATTGTTAATAACTATTGTTTAAACGATGTTTGAGCTCTGAAATATCGTTTGAATATGTGTCTTTATGATCCTAATAAGTGGTGAAATTTTTCAGCTAGATATATCTAATACTTTTTTAGAAAAGTTAAACGTTTATTCTGTTTTAGCGATATTGCATAAAGCAGAAATATCCAAAAATGAATATTTTTGAATTCTGAAAAAGCATTGCTAACTTGAAGACTGCTACTATGACTTCTAATTGTTTAGAACTCATTTTAATTTGTTATTATTATGAATAATTGTTTCTTGAATATGGGTCAAATTTGATACCCTTTTTTATAAACTTGAATACATTTTTAGTATGTGAATATAAACTTTTTTACTATAGATATCTTGAAAGCTGACATAGTTTCACACATTAAAGAAAAGAACCTTCTACGACCCATAAAAGCCGAGATAGTTTTTTATATTTTTATTCTTATGGCCACATTTATTAATATTAAGAAACGTAATAAACGCAGTTTCGTAAAAAAATACTTTTAAATTTTACGTGGGTGATTTTTTTCCAAGGATCAACGAGAAAATTAAGCGTAGGTGATAGTTCAAATAGGACTCCGAACGGCTAGACCGCCGTAGTTTCACGAGAGTAGTGGTGGGGGAAGCCGCTCAGCTGTTTCGCGCGCTACCAAAACTTCAAACTGAGGCGAATTATCTCCGAATCTGCTCAACCAATTGCAATCTTTGTTTTTAATTGTGGTACCTCGATGAGTACATTACATATATGTTATTATTTTTTACCTACTATTATTACTATAGCCACTATTAAACAATAATTTTGATTTTTTGTTATGTTTTTTTTAAACTAAACCCTTTGTTACCTGTTCCGCCGCGCCGTCCGCCGCGATTTCTCTGTTTTTACTCGTCCCATTCATTAAAGAAGAGAAAGGATGGAACCATACGGTACAGTGGCGCAGGGGAGTATTGAAGCCATTAAAATGGGCAGTCGGCCATAATGAATGGATCAGTGGTGCAGTTAGACTCCATGGTTGCAGTCAATGCGTCGAAATCATAGGTATTAGCATCGGAATCATCGCGGTACCGCTATGACCTATCTAGAAAAGTACGAAATGTAAATAATTTCCAAAAGAGCGTTGCATTATCAATAAAATGTATGCAAAAATTGTGCGCGATAGCCATGTTGAGGTAGTTTGAGCGAAAAATCACTTCGCCTAGAATTTGATGAATTTGAGTTCATTTTAAAGACAAAACTCTTTCCAGTGATATCAAAATATTAACCCTTTTGTGAACTACTTTTCGAGCAATTTGCCTGAAAATACAAGCTGTTATACATGGGATTTACGGCTGTGCGCTCCAGAGGGAGAATATTAGAAAAATTTATAACACCTAGATTTTTTCAAAAAACTAACGGGTTTTAGTTTTAATATTTCCTCAGCTATGATAAAAATTAATCTATTACTCACCTCAGTAATTTTTACAGAATCACAAAAAACCTACAGTTTTGAAGGCTTTTTAGCCGTATGGCGGGAAAAATGAGTCAAGTTACAGTGTTATGTAGCTATATTTATTAATTTACTGAGAATTTTAGTCATAGGGTCATTCCATACCATTTCACCAGATTTAAGAAAAAGTTGTTGCGGCACCATTTCAGAAAAAATTCAAATTTTGCACACTTACTACTACATGTCTGTAGTGCACAAAACCAATTTTTGTTTATTTTTTTTCCATGACCTCAAGGACTTACAGGCCCGTGAAGGTCGCAGCGCGTTGTAAAAATGACACTTTCAGCGAGTATTGATAATTATAGTTACTCGAAAACTAAAAGATGTAGGAAAATGATTCAAATACCAGATTAATCATCACAAATTGAGCTTTCGTTTGACATAGTTTTTAATAACCTCACTATATAACATCTATGAGAACGATGAGTACAAAGTTTTGATACAAATCACTGTTTTTTTACAACTTTTGCTATTTTTTTCTTATAGAAGGGTTGTGATCACAAGGTTTATATTTTTTTAATAGTATGTTTGGGTACCATAGTAAATGTCTGTAAGAAAAAAGTTGTGTGTTTGTTAAGCCTCTAGCTGTTACAAGCTTCGAAAAATAGGAAAAGTTGAAAATTTACCATTTTTGGGCCCCGGTATCTCCGGTGGGGGACCTTTTAAAAATTAGACATCTTCAGTATGATAAGCTATGATCCTATAAAGAATGCCCTAAAAATTTGGCGCATGTGTTTTTCCTCGTTTGGAAGTTACATTACAATGAAATTACAAAAAATTTACTCTCGCCGACTGTGTAGAAGCAATGTACAGATTGGTGCATATAATTAAATGTTGCCTAAAATAAGTCCAATTTTGATTTATAATTAGCAAACCAGTTACCTATTCAATGTGTTGATAGTTGTAGATTTCAGTTTCACTTAGAAAAAAATATGTAGGCGGACATTGGAACGTAGGCCAACTATTTATCCTGAAATGTTTTTCCACTAGACTTACTGTAGAATTGTTATCAATGACTGTTTAGGTTGTTCACATAATAAAGGCTAAATGAGTGTCTACCTCTTTGTCAATATATTAGACAGTTCTTGGCTCAGCAGTTCTTTAATATTATGCACTCGACCAGTTGCCGTTGATAATTCGAGCGGAGAAAGAACCCGTAATATATTTTCATTAGGTACCCACGCCTTGTCTTTTTTGATAATTTGAATGCTGTGTTAGGTCCTGAAGGATGGAAGAAGCGCACAAAGTTGTCTCCTTCTTTAATTTCTATGCTTTAAGCAACTCCGAGCCACCACGTTGAGTCGTAAATACATGCCACATAATCATTTACCTTAATACTAAGTCGTGTGTTCAATTTGACTCTTGCTATTTGGAATTCTTCACAGATATTTGAATTAGATGTTACAAAGCATTTCATATTATTGCAATCAATCGGAATAAAGCAGTGTTTTTCTCGAGTGCTAGGAATCCTTAAGGCATTATCAAAACGATCACTCAACCATGTTTCTACCTCTGTGATCTCATTGCTTCTTACATACATAAATGTTATGCCATGGATATTAGCATAACAAAATTCAAACATCTTTTGTAGTCAAAATTTGATTTTCTTTTGTTCTCTGTAAACTGGTTTTAGATACTAAACGTTTAACAGTTCCTCCTATAGCATCACAAGGACCTTTTCCGTGTGATGTACCGAAAAAGTGTCACTGGGCTTCTAAGCCAAAAGCAGATTGATGATTACAAAGGTTATTGAAGTTTTTGTGCTGGCTTCCTTCCCCATTGGAGTAATACAGAAGTTTAGAGACATAATTATGTCTCTAAACTTACCCTTAAGGGGCTATTTTCTTAATTTCAGGTATAAGGTATTTATGAAAGTATATACTGTTGTTGTAGTGTGCTTTAAATTATCACTTATCATGCAAATGCTTTTTGAAACAAGAATGCCATTATCTTTATAGTACAACACAAATGGATGCAAAGTAGCCTGATCATTCACCCAATGAAAACTGAATTTCATCTTGGATTAAAAATGTGAATATTTACAGGTATTCCAACTCTTAAGTTAATTAATAATTGTTCTTGTTCACTAAAATCACTTATGTTTTAACATGTTTAGTAAATGGATCACATATATGTTTATGGCACTCTTCTAACAAAATTATTCCAACAGAACACTCCATTTTAACAAGTGACCTACTCCATGAAAAGAGCTAGACTAAATTCAATTTCTCAGAAAAGAGTACAATGTTGCAGCTCAGTTTATAGCAACATGATTAGTATGAATAGTAACTGGACCATATATATGTTTATGGCGCTCTTCCAGCAAAATTATTCCAACAGAACACTCCAATTTTATAAGTGACCTTCTCCATGAAAAGAGCTGGATTAAATTCAAGTTCTCAGATGAAGAGTACAATGTTGCAGCTCAGTCTATAGCAACATGTTTAGTAACTGGACCATATATATGTTTATGGCACTCTTTTAACAAAATTATTCCAACAGAACACTAATTTAACAAGTGACCTCCATGAAAAGAGGTAGACTAAATTCAAGTTCTCAGATAAAGAGTACAATGTTGCAGCATAGTTTATAGCAAGGGAATTTCAGCCAGCCAGTCTGATGATCCCCTAATTGGGACTGGCTGGGTGAGATTTCCTTGCTATAAACTGAGCTGAAATATTGTACTCTTTATCTGAGAACTTGAATTTAGTCTAGCTCTTTTCATGGAGAAGGTCACTTGTTACAAAAACCAATCAGAAGGCAGGGTGCCACTTTAGACAGAGAAATAGAGACATCAGAAAATTCCCTGAAGCTACCTACATAAACAAATCACTACCACAAATCTCTTGGGATATTGTTAAAAAAATAGATGTAAACTACACTTATGTTAAGATTGGTTTCTTATCAGCCTACTGATAACAGAAATATTAAGAGAAAGTTCAGTGGAAAAACCAATGAAGGCTGAATAGTTTGCCAATATTCAGCTTATGAGACATTTTTATTCTTAGTGAAACATGAAATCTACAACTATCAACACATTGAATAGGTAACTGGTTTGCTAATTATAAATCAAAATTGGACTTATTTTAGGCAACATTTAATTATATGCACCAATCTGTACATTGCTTCTACACAGTCGGCGAGAGTAAATTTTTTGTAATTTCATTGTAATGTAACTTCCAAACGAGGAAAAACAAATGCTCCAAATTTTTAGGGCATTCTTTATAGGATCATAGCTTATCATACTGAAGATGTCTAATTTTTAAAAGGTCCCCCACCGGAGATACCGGGGCCCAAAAATGGTAAATTTTCAACTTTTCCTATTTTTCGAAGCTTGTAACAGCTAGAGGCTTAACAAACACACAACTTTTTTCTTACAGACATTTACTATGGTACCCAAACATACTATTAAAAAAATATAAACCTTGTGATCACAACCCTTCTATAAGAAAAAAATAGCAAAAGTTGTAAAAAAACAGTGATTTGTATCAAAACTTTGTACTCATCGTTCTCATAGATGTTATATAGTGAGGTTATTAAAAACTATGTCAAACGAAAGCTCAATTTGTGATGATTAATCTGGTATTTGAATCATTTTCCTACATCTTTTAGTTTTCGAGTAACTATAATTATCAATACTCGCTGAAAGTGTCATTTTTACAACGCGCTGCGACCTTCACGGGCCTGTAAGTCCTTGAGGTCATGGAAAAAAAATAAACAAAAATTGGTTTTGTGCACTACAGACATGTAGTAGTAAGTGTGCAAAATTTGAATTTTTTCTGAAATGGTGCCGCAACAACTTTTTCTTAAATCTGGTGAAATGGTATGGAATGACCCTATGACTAAAATTCTCAGTAAATTAATAAATATAGCTACATAACACTGTAACTTGACTCATTTTTCCCGCCATACGGCTAAAAAGCCTTCAAAACTGTAGGTTTTTTGTGATTCTGTAAAAATTACTGAGGTGAGTAATAGATTAATTTTTATCATAGCTGAGGAAATATTAAAACTAAAACCCGTTAGTTTTTTGAAAAAATCTAGGTGTTATAAATTTTTCTAATATTCTCCCTCTGGAGCGCACAGCCGTAAATCCCATGTATAACAGCTTGTATTTTCAGGCAAATTGCTCGAAAAGTAGTTCACAAAAGGGTTAATATTTTGATATCACTGGAAAGAGTTTTGTCTTTAAAATGAACTCAAATTCATCAAATTCTAGGCGAAGTGATTTTTCGCTCAAACTACCTCAACATGGCTATCGCGCACAATTTTTGCATACATTTTATTGATAATGCAACGCTCTTTTGGAAATTATTTACATTTCGTACTTTTCTAGATAGGTCATAGCGGTACCGCGATGATTCCGATGCTAATACCTATGATTTCGACGCATTGACTGCAACCATGGAGTCTAACTGCACCACTGATCCATTCATTATGGCCGACTGCCCATTTTAATGGCTTCAATACTCCCCTGCGCCACTGTACCGTATGGTTCCATCCTTTCTCTTCTTTAATGAATGGGACGAGTAAAAACAGAGAAATCGCGGCGGACGGCGCGGCGGAACAGGTAACAAAGGGTTTAGTTTAAAAAAAACATAACAAAAAATCAAAATTATTGTTTAATAGTGGCTATAGTAATAATAGTAGGTAAAAAATAATAACATATATGTAATGTACTCATCGAGGTACCACAATTAAAAACAAAGATTGCAATTGGTTGAGCAGATTCGGAGATAATTCGCCTCAGTTTGAAGTTTTGGTAGCGCGCGAAACAGCTGAGCGGCTTCCCCCACCACTACTCTCGTGAAACTACGGCGGTCTAGCCGTTCGGAGTCCTATTTGAACTATCACCTACGCTTAATTTTCTCGTTGATCCTTGGAAGAAAATCACCCACGTAAATATTAAAGTATTTTTTACGAAACTGCGTTTATTACGTTTCTTAATATTAATAAATGTGGCCATAAGAATAAAAATATAAAAAACTATCTCGGCTTTTATGGGTCGTAGAGGGTTCTTTTCTTTAATGTGTGAAACTATGTCAGCTTTCAAGATATCTATAGTAAAAAAGTTTATATTCACATACTAAAAATGTATTCAAGTTTATAAAAAAGGGTATCAAATTTGACCCATATTCAAGAAACAATTATTCATAATAATAACAAATTAAAATGAGTTCTAAACAATTAGAAGTCATAGTAGCAGTCTTCAAGTTAGCAATGCTTTTTCAGAATTCAAAAATATTCATTTTTGGATATTTCTGCTTTATGCAATATCGCTAAAACAGAATAAACGTTTAACTTTTCTAAAAAAGTATCAGATATATCTAGCTGAAATATTTCACCACGAATTAGGATCATAAAGACACATATTCAAACGATATTTCAGAGCTCAAACATCGTTTAAACAATAGTTATTAACAATTGAAAAATAGCGTTTTTCGTTTTTTTGCGATTAACTCCTTAATAAATTAACCAATCAATGGTAGGGGTTAGGCCTGGGCGATATTGATAATTCAATATCGGGATACGATAATTTTAGCATATCGTCAGGTGGCGATATCGATAACTCATATCGTGACGATAAATATCGTCTTATCGTGCCCCGATATTTTATCGGGCACGATAGATATCGCGATAAATATCACGATAAATATCGCGATCACGATAAATATCGCAATAAAATATCATGATATCGCGTCCCGATAACACATCACGATATCGCGCCCCAATAAAATATCACGATATATTATCACGATATATTATCATGATAAATATCACGATAAAAGATCGTGATATTGCGCTCGTTCAAATATCGCGTAAACGCGCCCGATGAATTATCGTGATATTGCGCCGGTTTGTTGTGTCGGAAAAAGACAGCCGTTGGGTTGGCCTTCGCTTAAGCTGGAGCAAGTATGTTTGAAAACTTACCATTCTGCTATCTGCTAATTCAAATTCTCAGCAGTTCTCTCTCTCCCTCTTTCAATTTCAGTGGTCCGATAGTTTATAGGTAACGTCTTGTTCAAATTTTGGAAGGGACTGAAAACAACTGTTTGTATGTACATTAGTGTATATATTGTCTGAGAATTTGAATTAGCAGATAGCAGAATAGTAAATTTCCAAACGTACTTGCTCCAGCTGAAGCGAAGGCCAACCCAACGGCTGTCTTTTTCCGACACGATAAACCGGTGTAATATCACGAAAATTCATCGGGCGCGATTACGCGATATTTGAAGGAGAGCAATATCACGATCTTTTATCGTGATATTTATCGTGATATTTTATCGGGGCGCGATATCGTGATATTTTATCGGGAGGCGATGACATGATATTTTATCGCGATATTTATCGCGATCAGGATATTTATTGCGATATTTATCGTACCCCGATAATTTATCGGGCACGATAAAATATCGGGGCACGATAAGACGATATTTATCGAGCAACGATATATCGTCAATTTTAAAAACTCAAAATCGGATTGGCGATATATTAAAATATCGCGATGTTTTACGATATATCGATATATCGCCCAGGCCTAGTAGGGGTACCTTCCCATATCGGCCGATACGTCATTTCACCTATCGTCTCTTCCCTCTTTCCAATCCATTCTAAAATATGCATTAAAAAGTCTTTTGTGAAGATGTCCACTTCTGCCGTAAATACAACAGTGTAAAGATTTAGATAATACCTTGAAAAAATATCCGTCTTCACTGGGAATCGAACCATGGGCCTTTGATCGAAGGATGAAAAGACGTCAGAGGGCGCTTTGCGGAAACAGGAAAAAACGGTACTTTCTACGATTATTTATTTGGTTATTAGGCCTTTATATTTCGAAGCAACTCCGTAAATCTATATGAAAACCTTTGCAAATTTGATTTTAACGGTAATATCGAAAAAGCATTCCAATGATAATCCCCCATTATTTGGCCCTATGCATTTTTCCTTTTAGTTTCGTGACGCACTGTTTCGAGTTACTAAGGTCTGGTTGTTGTTATGGCTTGAGAACAGCAATTATGGCTTCCCAAATCGAGAACCTGGGTTCGAACCTGGGTGAAGATTTTACATTACGAAAGTGGGCGAATTTACTTGCTGAAATTTTGTCATTATTTTAACGCACTTTGTCTAAACAACCTCTTGGTTTTGACGTTTCAAACAAGTAATTTTCAATAGGACTGCATGCATTATGAAATTCTTATCAGTGTGTTATGTATTCTAAAAATTTACCCGCCATACCCTAAAGAATCTCCGGATATTAAAATACATCTCTATATATCCTGAAGAAATCAAGAATATGTAAGGCGATGTCTGGAATTTCTGTCTGTATTCATCATGAATGTGGGGTATCTGTATGTACTTCCAAAACCGTTGCTACAACCAAGTGTGGAATATTATGAAGTAGTTTCTCTGTTGAAATGATTTTTAAAAATCGGAATCCTGTTCCCAAAAGTGGAGTGCACTTACAGAGTAGTAGACCGTCCGTTTAGATGGCATGGTGAACTGAAGACCCTTCGTGACCTATCGATATTCTTCGCCGAACAACCTAGACCCCTATCCTCATGGTAGTTTTTGCGATGTATCACTACACATGAAATACGATGAACTTGTCCTCGTTATAAGAACAAGATCTCATCGTTGTAAAGGTGCCCAAATATCAGCCACTTATGGTATGACATTTTGAGATATTTGCCATTCAATATGAGCCGTTTCCCATGGGATATGGTACGGCTGTGCCGTATCCCAAAGATACTGTATCGATAATTCGAAAATTATATATTTTATGTCTGGGAAAAAAATCTCGCGAAGGCTATCTCAGTTGCGCATATGTCAGCAGTTGTAGGTCGCCATACCAAATAACAAACCCCTTTTGAGTTAAATGGACCTATAAAAAGGGAATTTACGATGATGATCGCATTAGCTTTTAGGGTAGTATAATATATATATATATATATATATATACTAGGATATATTGTTGTTTTTATTGGGATACTGTGTATGCGATGCAACTATGGGAACGCCGGTTGTTCACACTGGGTCATGGCAGCGATTTACAGTCGTTCGCTCTGGGCTTCCGGAGCATTTTTTCTGACCTTGAGAGCGAAGACTTCCAGAAAACCCCAGTGGATTAAGTGAAACTCTCGTTCACGATGTATTTCTTTCTTCTGCGGCTTTCACGGCTTATTTCGTCGGTAGTGGCATCCAAGATAGAAGTTTCAAAGGTGGTGACGGACGTTGTTTTATTGTCAGATCACTCTCATCACTTCTCGTCGAGCTCGCCGCTTGGATTTGTTATTCTGAACGGAAAGATGCAATCCACGAGCTCGATAAAAATGCTCGGAGATCGCGTTTTATTGACAGCTCCGCGTGCAAACGGAAGGTATGACAAAAGTATTTGGAGGGCTGGGTTTGAAGTCGCTAGTGACCCATAAGTTACCCGCTAGGCTTAGTTACTAGAACATTTCATGTCACCAGTTTCAAGGCGAAGCGGTGGATATTATTTTACCCCAACACTACATCTGTAGGGGAGAAAAAATCGACCGAATAAGGGAGATACCCTTACGAAAATTTAAGTTCAAGAATTCTTCCTTCCCGCGAACCAAACTAGTCTCTAACGAGAGAAGATTGTGATATTAATTCTACCAAAACCTCTTTAATCATCGCTTTCTCCTTCCCTCCCCCTATTAATTTCTCCCATACTCTTCCTTTTAGTGACTGGTCTAGTATCACCTCATACCTGACGCCCTTGCGACGGCTTGTGGGGTAGTACGCAGATGTAAATTGGCAAAAAAGGGAATAAAAGTGTAATAAAATGCTACGTGTGGAGTTAATCATGCTAAAAAGTCGAATGCAACCCAGTTAATTAAATGGAAGGACAATTTTCAAGAAATATATGGCTTCCGTGGTGGTAAGGAGCTGAAAATTAAATGTAATGGTCAATCGATGTAGACAATCGCCGTCTCTTCCCCCCCCCCCCGTCCCTTTCCTCCTCCTTCCCAGCGAGTCTTGGACTTGTTCCATTGGCGGGGACGTAAGAGGTGCAATAAATAAGTTCGTGTGTCGTACCACCCCGTCTCTGCCCTCCGCCGAGTTCCCGATCGATGCCCGAGTGCGACCCTCCCCAAGTTGCACGACTACTCCCCCCGCCCCCTGCGAAGGAGACCCTCCGATTAACTGCCCCTTCTTTCATTCTCAAACCCCGTATGTACTATCTTCTGAAAAAAAACGCGCTCGGCTATTATAAACAATAATAAATATAGTTTTAAAAACACAGGCTCACGAAAATAAATTGAAGGACACTCACAAAAAGTATCCCCCCTCCCCCGAGGTAACATATGACTAGTTAGTCTCTTGTTATCGACGATGGCGGCATGACCGCCGAAACGTCCATGAATTTTTTGCGAGTCTCCTTCGATTTATTTTCGTGTGTTTGTGTTTTCAAACAGAGGGTGAAAGAAAGAGGATAGGAAACACACAACATGTGTTAACACTGTACGGGCTACTCCTGGGGGTGTTTGTTCATGTAAACCACCCGCCGATTCCAGTGTTTCTTAAGCGGCTTGGTAGCGCGGTGGTTCTATGCATTCGACGTGACATCCAAAGGTCCGTTCATTCCCGGCCTAGTCGAATTTTTTTTACTTGGAATCGCCCATCATTCCATCCATGAATATATTCATTGCTCCATCTTCACACCACCATTGTGTTAACACATCTTCTGCGTTTCCTATCCTCTTTCTTTAACCTTCTGTTTGAACGAAATGTTTATTTAGGGATGTAGGATTGCGATTACGATCGTGATAATCGATTTATCTTCCCGATTATTCTTGAAAATCCAATCGATTGCCTACGGACTGATTACTTTCAGTCGATTATTCAGGCAGTTTATTCTAACCGATTAGCTCTTCGACGTAATCATAATCATTGCGTGGAAGAAATTATACAGGCTGGTGATCACCTTCAAATGGCGGTTATTCTACGGAATCTGAAGCTCTTTGGACAAGGATCGTTTGCTTAGCTGTGAAAGTGTCCACTGTGGTGGAAGCCACAACAGTCATGTGGAAATAAATGTCGGTTCGCTCTCTCCCTCTGTACATTGAGATAGCAACGATGCTGGTGTATGTGAATCGAGCCATAGGCAGAGACGGTTTCGTTTGGCCAAATAGTGGGTGTGTTCCCCTGCATTTTGTCCGCGGGTAAGAGCTGGATGTTGGGGGTGGGTGGGGACGAAGAATGGCCCATGTCATTGGTTTCTTACATCGCGTAAAACTACGCTTGTGTTTGAAATCTCGGTGGCTGTCATGGGAAAGCGATTGGGAATTGAAAGAACACTTATCATATAAGGATTCCACCAAAGTATACCTAATGCTCGGTTTGATAAATTTCGGTTCACGTTAGCTGCAAGATGACATGACATTTACGATTGCTTGATGTAAACTGGGAGTTTGGGTTTTGTGTATTACATGAGACTCGGCTAGTTGACGGGAGTGTTATCCGTATAGGAGAAGGAATTGGCTTTCATATCGATAAAATATTTTACCAGAGATTGCAAAACCGGGCCTTGGAGTTTTCTCCATATTCGAAATAAATTAATTGGTCGATTGATCGAATACTCTATTGTCTCTACTTTATCAATTCCAGATGAATCGATTTTTTCTAGTAGTCGCTCACCCCTAGTGGAAGCAGAGAAGGTGTCTTATCTGAGGGAAATTCGAATTTCGGAAGACCCGTGAGTTGCGAAATTGACAATGAAAAAGTCGTTTGCCTGGACCGGAATTCGAACCTACTGTATTAAAGAGTGCTACCACTAACTTTGTGGAAGTTCTTAGCATCCTAATAAGAACTAAGATATTACAATTTTCCACAGATAAAGTTTTATTCGACCCGGGTTTCGATGCACTGCATCATCATCAGGTGATCATCATCATTTCGATGCAGTGCATCGAAACCCGGGTCGAATAAAACTTTATCTGTGGAAAATTGTAATACCTTAGTTCTTATTATGCTCATATTCCACAACATCTCGCCTGATTCCTCCCTTTTTGTTCTTAGCATCCATCTTCAAAAGAGAAAAAAAGAAAAACACTGGTACACGTCCACATTTTTACTTATCAGCCGACCATGGTTTCGGCTCATTTTGGCTCGTCACGACCCCGATGATGTCATAACCTGCCGAAACCATGGTTAGTTGATGAATAAATTCGTCGAAGTGCACCTGTGTTTTTATTTTTTCCTCCTTTGAAGATCGAACCTACATACTCTCCATGCTAAAAATCGATTTTCACCTCCGTGGGCATGGCTGTATTTGTCCGTTGTTGCCTGTTAAAATGCCTTATGTAAAGGGCGCTTGAGGCTGTTTTCAGGATAATCTAAATAAATAAAAAGAAGCAAAAAACGTTTCCAAGTACAAATAAAGCCGGCCTCGATGGTGCCGGGGTAACGTTCTCGCCTACCAACCCAAAGGTCGCGTGTTCGAATCCCGCCTGGGTGGTTTTACACACCCAGGGCATGGTTGTGTGTGTTGTCTAAATATGTATATAATAAATGGGTAGTAATTGGCGAAAAGATGTTACCTATGTAGAAAACATTATTATTATAATAAATATTTACATATGTAACGGATGCGATGTGATATTATTGCAGAATCAAAGTACTACTTTCTGTAAAAATAGAAGCCAGTCCATTTACCATGCAAGTGCGAACCGTGGTCGATAGAATGCCAATTGCTATCGCTACAGAAGTAACTTCAATGTGAAAAGTCTTCCTAAAGGAGATACACGATCGTGCAAGATATACGATGGACTTAATAATTTCATTGCAAATTTCGCGAAATCGCGTATCTCTTTAGCGGATGACTCCCACCTAAGTTGCTGTTGCGGCTAATTCTGCAATAGGAACTTAAAATTGGAGTCATAGACATAAAATGTTCGAACGCATTTTGCTAGACGTTCTGGGACTCTGTAATTGCTATTAAAGCATGATACTTCTCCAGACTACTTAAATGCAAACCACTTCCTACTTGGTGGATTATCCACGTCCTCTAAGTTGGGTCTTTAAATCGGTAAAATATCCCAATGTTCTCTTCAACGCCTTTAGGATGGCCGCAGCCAGTTTTATTGACCGCACAGCTTTTTTATTTCAATGCCACACAATTCGGCGCAGACTGCGCGGTATCTTTTTATTCGTCTGCACGTGTAATGCTTCTTTCCACCTGCTAGTGAACGTGTTTGGGAATATCTCCGCTTGCAACGGAGATCGGTTTATACAAAATACAGGGAATGTAGCCAAACATTTCTTGTTACCATTTCCCTCCGCTTTGATGCGGAGGTACACGTGCGCCCGTGACGTTGAGGGTGGGTTAAAGACAAAGTCTCTGCACATTTAGTGACTATACTCATTTAAAGGGGGGGGGGGTAAATGGGCGGTGAGACTATCCCAAATGTGGTGACAATGGAGAAACTCGTTAGTGGTCGCTTTCTCGTAGCCTTGAGAAAACTTTCCTGTAGGTAGTTTGAATGAAATCCCGCAAAATATAAAATCCCGTGAATTTGTGGCTAATTTTAAAGAAAAAGATCTTATCCTTCTAATAATGCCAAAATGAATGCCACTTATCGTACTACTTTATCAGACATTTACCAAAAATATGATAACTGAAGGTTAAACCTCTGATATGTATATTTTGTTAATTGCTGAAAATTTCAGTCAAAAGTATGAAGTTTTAGCGACATTGATATTACTTCAGTTACTTCATGATTCTTAAAACTGCTTGTATTTAAATATAAAGTTCGAATACGTTCTCTATTATGTTTAGAGAAAAATCTCACTCAATATACTTTTAGAAACCAGTAATTCGGAAAATCCTGCTGTAGATGACGCTTGGCGTGTAGAAAGTGAAAGAGAGGTGTTGACCAGCTCTCACTTGGTCACATCGTGAGTACGCCGCTAGAATTTGGGACCCAGGACTGGAAGATAGTATCCGCGAACTCAAGAAATGTATATAGGAAAGCCGCGCGCAATATTGAAAACTGCCAAGAACGAACAGAAACCTACCCATCATTTATAAATAACTCAGATGGGAGCCGCTGGAGACTCCGAAGTTCACTGGCTAGAATAAGAGATCTAGGGTAATTCATATAATAAGAAAAGCGACGAAATAGATAAAGTCGTTGTGGAACACACGTTTGAGTGTTCTTTCCTCCCTCGCGCCATTCGCGACCACAAAAGGAGCAGATGGAGATCCCTAAGATACCGAAACTCATCTCGCTAGGTATGTCTTTTCCCCTTTCAATTCCTTTTTCCTGAAACCTGCCTTTTTATGGCTGGTATCCTAATGGAAACTTTCTTGATGGGTGTAAAATATTTTATTGAAAAATTTGATGCCGTATGGGGAGTATAGAATTCAGTACAATATAGAATAGAGGAAATGATGTATTAGATAGAGTGGCGTCAGATCAAATACCTAAACAAAATTATGGAAGTAATCGAAAATCTGGAAACGTACGATACGATGGTTATTAAACGATTATTGAACGAGATAAATCGATTCTGGCTGATATCAAATTACGTACCGCCCATCCCTACCTCCTGCGGGTCGTTAATTGCCGTGATGCTTATTCCGTTTCCCCCTCCCTATTGATTGAAGCAGAAGAGGGTGCATGGCGTCTTGACACACGAAAGTGAATCCTGTTTTTCGTGAAAAATGATCTACCTAACATGGCTATTGCGCCCAATTTTTCAATAAGTTTTATGAATAATATATTGCTTTTTAAAACTAATTTTCATTTTGGATGAAACTAGATAAGCCATTGCGGTACCGTGATAATTCCGATTCTAACGCGTATGATTTCGGCGTATTGACTCAACAAATGATCCATTCAATATAGCTGATTGCGCATTTCAATGGCTTCCCGGTGCTGTCGTGCCATATGCTCTCATCTATTCTTAACGTATGTGGCTCTCGATTTAGAGCGCAAATGAAGACGGTGTGATCGCGGTCTAATATTCGCGAGGACCAGTGTATTCTCTTCTCCGTGTTCTCAAGCCGCTTCCCGCGGCTGCGCTATAAGTGGGATGGGGGGATGTGAGGGGGTTCATTTCCTCCCCCCTCCCCTTTCCTTCCTGCGGCCTTCGCCGCTCCCGCAGTCAGCTGATCGCTTTGAAACTACTTTGGTTGCGCGCCAAGGTTACGGCGAGAGAACGCGAATTTTATTCTCGCAGGCTCTGCGTTGGTGACTAAAATTTCTGCCCGCAATTCAAGAAAAAAATAACTTTCCAAATATAAATGTGTGTTATTCTGATCTACCACCATTGCATATAGCATTATAATGAAATGAAATGGAAGAAAGAATCGTCGTTTTTTACATGGCAAGCGTAGGTAATATTGGTGGTGCATTACTGCTGAAGTTATTTTCATCGTAAGGGGTGGGCATTATCTGGAGTCGTAAGCATGATGTGTACATTGTTAAAGAGTAGGAAGAAACTCGACGCTGGTGTAGCCCAATCCCTCAATCAGCTAGTACAGGGCGAAAGATTTACGCAGTGGAGCATCCCGCGATAAGCTCAAGTTACCCGGATTTTTCGCAGTCTTGGAAGTTTCCATGTATTCGTTTGCTTTCATTTGTCGAGAAAGTGTTGTGAGTGAGGTAATATTTGTCATTTTTAATTTTCCAATGCATGCGTAACAATTGTAAACAGCATCGTTGTAAAAGGATCATATCCTGTTTTAGCATCGTTTTAATTCGTTAATTTCTTGTTTAACTCAGGTTCAGGAGATGCTACCTAGTTCTGAAATGACAATTTGAGTATGATTGAAAGTTGATAATCAACTTCCCCAAACGGTTTGAACTCTCCTTGAAACCACATTGCCTTAGTTTTCACTTTCCCAATAATAAAGCTGTTGGAACTAAATCCGATTTCCAATGGTCAAAAGTTTTGACAAAAAATTTGATCAAATTGATTTGCGTGGAGGGCAGACGGCAGATTTAGAACATATTGTAATTTGATTCTAAGTCATCGATCATTGTAAGTCTTGGAATCAAATTACATTATATTCTAATTCTGCATTCAAATCCAGATTGCAAATGTTTGGAGAAATTCATGTTTACAGTTTGCCATGTATCCCGTGGGTATATAAGGGATTTGTGGGGTGATTAAGAAAAGACATAACAATCAACTATATTGTTGTAAATTGGCATCGATATTTGCTATCATCCAAAAACAACAGGGTATTTGGGGTAATGTCGTGAAAATTCTATCAATATTCGGCAATATAGGTGTTGAGATATGACAGAGACATACTATATAGCAGTCTACTTGGTTGTTTTTGACTCCTTGATAATAATAGTTACCCATTGAAACAATGGTCGGTCAAATAAAACCTCACTCACTCAGTGATTCAATCCGAAGGTTGGTTTGGATAGTTGAGAGTAGAGCTCACTCCGGATTAAGGACTAAGCCACAGGCCTGTGAATTTCACACATTCAGGGTAGGGGGGCCAGTTCCTTTCCCTGGGCCACCTTGCACTCCGATAATATTTTGTTCGGGGGCGTCCAAAGGCTCCACCCGGATTTGAACCTGGGACCCTTCGATCAGTAGCCAAGCACACTACCCACTAGTCCACCACGCTCCCCAAATAAAACCTATGATTGGATAATTACTATAAAGTTTCTTTTGTTGTTAATTCAATGCTATTATACAAAGTTCATCCTGAGACCATTTGTTTTATCTATGAAAATTGTGCAAATTATTAACAGTACTCCTTGTGAACTTATAATTGGAGTAAAGTGTAAGGAAGGAATGGCATATGCCAACTACAAAAATCTATTTCTCTCCTTTGCATTATTTAAATTGTAGCACTACATTGGTGTGCCTTTATCTTTACAGAATGGCGATTTATGCATTTCTATCCTGCACCCACCAGTCGATGATCCTCAAAGTGGAGAGCTCCCATGTGAAAGGTGGAATCCAACTCAAAATGTTAGGTAAGTAAAGTCAACATCATCCAAATTTGATATGCTGGGGGAAACCATCATATTGTGGGTCCCTTTTGCAATTCACCATGGGGAATTCTTCTACACACTGATTGATAGGTATTGGACATTCCCCACCATAACCTCTCCATTTATTGGTCATCTTTTCACTTTTCTGAACATCACTTGCTCACCATCTGGTCTCCCTTCAGTTCCCGATGCCCTCTGCCTCTCCTTGAATCATCTAAAATTCCTGTCCTCTTTCAGTAGTTGCCAGGATTGACTTCCAAATGAGATCCATCCATGATTTCCAGGTTTAAGTATTTGAGGTTGTATTTTGTGGCCTTCCTCAATAGTATTTTTTAACGTAAAACCATCATGAGAGTCCCACTGTGGTCAGATGCCTTTTCCAGCCCCCTCACTTAGGTACAGATGCTGTGGGTTCTACAATTTGTGTGTCTACTATCCTTCAACCTATTCAGCATGAGTGACTCTGCTGGAAGCAATTATTATTGCTTCTGTTAGTTCAGCTCTAGGGGTCATTGGGGCCCTCAAGCCCTTCATCCTCATCTAGGTTGTATTCCCTGGGAAGGGCATTGCTGCAATCCATAATAAAATGTTGAATGTGTGGCATAGAACAAGCATGATTATAGTCTATAGTATTGCCAATATTGACCTTTATTTCCCTAAGTAAAGAACATTGTTATATTTTTCTTGTTCAGTGTGGTGCTGAGGATAATTTTACTGAGCCACATTCATAATAATTGGATATTTGAGAGTTTTAAAATGAAATTCTCATGTCAAATATGGTCATGAGTGTTCGTCAATATGGACCCATTCAAGTATTAAATACGACGTTTTAGGGCATAGGTGGGTTTGGCTCTTCTTGCATTGTGTTGCGTAGGGGTTTGTGAGGAGTCTTAGTCTAGTGATCTTACGTAAGATTTCATTCACTCATGGGGTTGTATTTGTTTCCCTTTTTTGGAATTGTCGGATGAAAAGTCATTGTGTTTAGTACTGCCAACATAGTGTAGTTTCCATTAAAGAAAGATTTCTACAAACAACTGGTATAAATCCACTTTAAGTGCTAAAAATTAAGAGAAACAGTGGTTGTTACAGAGTCAAGTTTCACCTATAGCATGAATACTAATGTGCCAGTGGGCTATTTGAGCATGTGATCCCTTCTGCAAAAGGCCAATCTTATAATTTACGTGATGATTACTTATTCTCAGTTCATATCTCCTGATTGTGCATTATTTCTATCAATCACTATCAATCATGATCGGCTATGATGGAGTAAACTCATTTTTTCTGTATTTATTTCAGGACAATACTGTTGTCTGTCATTTCCCTTCTCAATGAGCCCAATACATTCAGTCCAGCAAATGTTGATGCATCTGTCATGTATCGAAGATGGAGAGGTGCAAGTGACAGAGACAAGGAATATGAAAACATCATCAGGTATGAAAGTGTTTATGTACTTGACTAACTTAGTCTACCTTAGTTATTGTTCTTGTGTCTGGTCACCTTATTGTAGAGTTCATATTAATGTAATTGAAAGAGTACAGTACAAATTTGTTCAATTTTTTATGTACAGGTTTGGTCTTTACAATTTGGACAACACGAGTATCCTCTCTATTTTAAATTTAAAACCTCTTTACATACGTTGAAGGAATCTGGGTGTTATATTTTTACAAAGATTAATTATGAGTTCCATAGATGTATCTGAATTACTACAGGCCATCAATTTCAAGGTTCTGTCAAGAGGTGTCAGAAACTCTGCTGTATTTAGTGTTCCACATTACACTACATACTAACTATTCCTTCTATTCACCATTATCAAGATTAATGCGTGACTCAAATTCCATCTGTTGTGATATTGATATATTCAAACATTCGTGTGCGCAGGTCAAGAATTTTTTAAATAATGTTGCATAGTGTTTATCAACAAGCTATTTCAGTTTATACAAACACAATTTAATTAAGGTGTTTATCACTGTGATTGATATTGCTATCTACTTTTGGAGTCTGATGTCTTTTGTGCAATCTGAGTGTTATTATGAATCTTTTATAATATGAAGAATCTCTTTGTGTGGTAATTATTTTTTTACTCTGTGATTATCCATTAACATTTTTGTGCAATCCTATAAATGCTACCATGAATCTCTTTTATTACGAAGAATTTCTTTTTGTGGTAATTATTTATTTTATTTTTTTACTTGATTATCCATTTACATTTGTGTGCAATCCTATAATTGTTACCATGAATCTCTATTATTATTAAGAATCTCTCTGTGAGATAATGATTTCATTTACATATTTGATTTTTTTACACTGACCATCCTTAATATTATTCTTATGGTTAATATTGTGTTAACAATGTAAACTTTGAAATGGGTTAACTACCCCATAAATAAATATTATTGTTATTAGTTGTGCTCTTGTAAGCAGGATGATCAATTCAGTCTTAATGCTACATTGCAAAGATTGGTGCTGAGAAATAACTACATATTTATTGCCTACCAAGTGCTTATAGCCGTATGTATGTGATGCAATTTTAGCTCTTGAGGAAAGTCTATGACTCCTTATTGTGTAAATTAATATGTTAGGTGGTGATTATTGATGGGCATACCAGAGTTTAGCTGGGACTACAACAACCCAGCATAGACTGGGTTGTTGTAACAGAATGTGAAGGATGATGTCATTTTGAAAAGGCTTCTTAAAGAATAAATTCAGAAATTCAAGACTTTTTGCCTTAACTGCTCTAAGCTGTGTATGTTGAACTCACATTTGTTGCTCTATGTGTCAGTAGTGTGTGAATGACACTCACTTAAATCACAGTTCCTGTTGTGTGGCACTGTAGAATGAATTTTGATAATTGGTAGTTCACCTAGGAAAATGGCTTTCTCCTTTATTTATTTTTCATCTCTACTGCCTTGTCCTTGCATGCCATCATAATTTTTCCTTCCTAATGAATACAAAAAATAAAGGCAAGAAAAGCATGTGGAGTAGTTAGTCCATCAGATCTATTGAAGACTTTAGGAATAAATCAAAGATTATGATTTTTTTCAAAGTAGGATATACAATGAGGGATTACATAATCGATGACCTTTAATGCTAGAAGCACCAGATTTTCCGATTGCCTAAAAGCACCAGATTTTCCGATTGCCTAAAAGCACCAGATTTTCCGATTGCCTAAAAGCACCAGTAGTAGTCATTTTGACTGCTCCTAGTTTGCTTCCTTTTCTTGAGATTGTTTTCAATGAAATGCATAAGATATTGATAATAATGGAATAATCATTTCACTTGTGGTTGATAAAAGCCATAAGATCCTATGACATTTATTACATTTATTTATGACAATTTTTTTAACCTCATACATTGAAATACACTAATGTACTTTCAGTTTTACATTCCATCTGACATTGACACAAAATTATACATGGCAACCATTTCAGAGAAATACATATAAATGTATAAAAATTGTAATTTTATCTATGACAATATGCTGTAGTTGAAGTTAAGCTGATGAATAATCATTATGGAATTTGGTGACTCACCATGACTCTAACTACAAATGGGAATTCTTATTTTTGTCTGTAAATATAATGGGAGTAAATTTTGGCCACTCTGGAAACTTAATCCAATATTTATTCTGTATCTTTATGCATGACACTCAACATTTTATTTGGTCATGGTACACAGCATCTGACTGCCACCTGAATCTTTGTTATCCAGTTTAGTTTCATGTCCATCATTTTCCTGTTGCTCAGAGGCAGCACCGTGTCTCCCCTAAGCTGTGATTGTGTATCTGTCAGTGTTTCATACTTGCAGAACTTGAGGTTTGCTTCAGAAGCAGTTAAAGAAAGCCATTTAGCTTGGACTTATAAGCTTTGGGTGTTACATGATTGTCATTTTTTGATGATGTTTGGGATTATTTTTTATTTAGAAGAAATGGTAAGGGAGGCATGAGGGATAAGGAGGAAGGAATAAAGGAAGGAGGGGAGCTGATGAAATCAGTGAGATTTGCAGATGATCATGCTTTAGTTTGTCAGTCTGTCTAGGGGTTACAGTCAGTGGTGAATGCGTTAGAGGTGCAGTGCAAAAGGTATGGGATGAAGATAACTCTTAAGACAACAAATGTGATGAGATTTTCTACAAGTAAGAAGGTGGGACTGAATATAAGGGTGGGAGGGCACAAGATGGAGCAGGTTTTTATTACAATTACTGAATGTATAATGAAATTATGATCACAACGGATTTGTTCACATTTTCGTGTGTTATGTAATCGTTTTACATTTACTTAACAAAATTAAACTATTATCCTAATCAAATTTGGATTTTATCAAAAGAAAATTATAAAAAAATCATGAATCCAAATTCACTCGTAGAAATCATGTCAAATTTAATAGTACAAAGAGAGAGTGAGAAAAACTTTGTCTGTTTATAGCATACATTTTTTTGATTTTACAATGATTTGTTCCACTCAAAAGTAATTTTCAGTGTTGGTATATTCAACAAATTATGCTTACTAATGCATTTAGATTGCAAGCCATTTTCACATTTCACACTTTAGTGTGATACAGAGTCACACATCATAAAAAACTAATTCCCTAACGATGATCACGCTTATTGAGATAAGTACTGCAATAACCTGTTGTCGGATTTGGTCCCAACTAAACTTTCATCTATATAGGTACACTTACTGGTGAGGGGAACTCTACGGGGAACTTTCAAATTATCAACTGGATGAAAAAATTTGAGCAAAATTTGAAATCGGCTATGGGAAAACATGTTTCTGAACATGATGTCTCAAAGCATTTACTGTTGGAGTAGTAACTAGAAATTCTGGGCTTAGTAACTATCCCCATATTCGAAATTCAAGCAAGAAATGCTTCCATTTCTTGTCACAGTCGCCGGCTTCCAAAGTCTTGCTCTTGAATTCGGGGAGACGGTCTTGTGGGAGTGGAGATACTGCTCTGTATATCTGTTTATTTCAGTGACCATTATCCTCGGGGAGTATTGGTGAAAAAAAGATGAAAGTACACTATTGGTGCAGAATCATAGAGTGGAGCGTGCTTCAAACCTTGAACTTTGGCATACTGCTGACGTGGTATGGTCTTCCCCATATCTTTCACTCCAGCCGTATTCACTCTCGTCGGTTTCTGACGACGAAGTTTCAGCATCACTAGTGTCTTCTTCCTCCACTGATTCACTACAATCAGATGAGCTTATTTGGAAACCACTGTCACTTGATATTTCACTGATCAAATCTTCGATATTTTTCTTTCTTTTCCGCACTTCACTCATCATATAGAAAAAAAAACTTTCGTTCGTATCACAAGGAAATAAGAAACCGTAATGGTGAGTTTTCGTCTCACCAGCAAAATTTTTTTAAATGAAAAAGCTACGTATATGACAAAATAGACTATGATACCTGAAGGTAGAGGAAAGAATGCGCATTTGTAAAATTTAAGAGGTTTGCATTAAGAGTGAGGTGATTTTGTTGTCGATACGCCTGTTGAAAGTGGGTAAAAATCGCGTTTTCAGTGGCGAGACGAAAGCTCACCTTTACTAATACTTGTCGATATTTCTTTACCGCACTTCACTCATCATAGAGAAAAAAAATTTTATCGTAAATAAAAAATCGTTCGTATAACACGCAAATTTTGGTAGGGAATAAGAAACCTAGTTAGCCTGCGTCTCTTGCTCTCTCCTAAATGCAACAGCTTTCTATGGGATCCTTCACTATTCCCGTCACTGAAAGAGCTTTCGTTGTAATTGTTAACCCAAACGCTTGACTCAGACCAGATGGCCGTGCTCAGACACTCCAAGTTGTAAATAAATCTCCCAAACGGAACCCTCCACTTAGCCCATCACCGAAATCACTACCTATGCGACTGTCAACCAAAAGGCATGACTAAGACCCTCTTGAGTCATAAACAAAGTAGCTGCTGGCCTAATCTTTCTAGGTCAAGCCAGTGGCAAATTTGTTTACGCCTGCAGTGCCTTTCATTGTCAGAATCTTTTGCGCCGCAAAAGATTCAAGAGTGGCACCATCTCAGTCATACGAAGGCGGGGAATGCAAGCCCGGGAAGAAAACATTCATCTCAAAAAACACCACGTATCCAGGACTGATTACCTATCTAGTTTTTCCCAATTCCCGTAAATATGTTGTGGAGATCCTTGTAGAAGATAATACAAAGAGAAAAAGATATTGGCACATAACATGCATGAATTATGAGCATTTTCCCTTGAAAAAATCCAAAGGAAAATACTAATCAAATAAGAGTGTGGTGAAAGTGCCATTTAACTTGAGACCTCAGTATTTAATAGAGATTTAAATCACCACTTGTGTTATAAAAGTGATTTTGAGTAGTATTTAGTTCATGGAACATTACAAAGCTAAAATATTAAAAAAATTACGGTGAGGAATTGTGTTCACGATGAATAAAAAAACTTTAAACTTAGCGTTGCTATAGGCAATGCTTATACTTTAAGGGTTAATCTGCTGGACCATGTATATATGCAGATATGCATTTGGAAAAGGGTAATCCAAAATCAAATGGGAACAGTTAGTAGCATACACCATTGTTGCAACCGCCAAATATATCTTAGTATATATGCATGGTCCAGTAGATTAGGACTGACTATTGCCTGACAAAGCCACCAGAATGGTCGGCGAATGCTTGGGCTTTATTCAAATACTATCAGTGTTGTCAAAAGCAAGAACGTAAAATCATGCGACACTCTGAGAAACTAAAATCAAAACTGTATTCCATATTATTTGAATTTTCAATTTAGATATACATGCAATGATAAAAATAGAAACGCTGCTATGTCTTGATTAATTATATAAAATTTTGTTTTCATTCTGTAGGAAACAGGTGGCTGCATCTCGACTGGAGGCTGACAAGGACAATGTGGTAGTTCCAATCACTTTAGAAGACTACTGCATCAAAACCAAAGTGAAGCCTCCTGAAAATTCTGTGGACATGACTGACTTCTACGATGATGATTATGATCTAGATGATGATGAAGACTCGGACCTCGAGGATGATGATGATGGAGGCCTTGACAGTGGGGGCTGTGCCGATGATGGCAGTATGGGTGGAACTATGAGTGGAGCTGGTGTCGCCGGCACGGAGTGCTCTAAAGGAGTGGTGAGCGGAAACAGGTCAGCAGTGGAAGGGTCGTACGAGGACGGCGACGACAGTGGCAATGGGGAAACGTGATGGGTCGTTGCTGGGGGACTTGGGAGGCGAGGGGAGAGGCAAGGAACTGAGGGAACAGAGGAGGGGAGGAGGAGGGGTCTGGAACGGTGGTAGAGGACTCAAAAGTGTGCGTTGGAACTCTTGTTTGCCCCAAACTCGTGCTAATACTTGCGCTTCCAAGTCTACTTGCACTACAGTGTGCTCCCCTACAAGCTTGGTTTGCTGATTGATTGGTGTCCTGGTTGCTCAGTGTCAAGTGGACACAGGTGCCCACTTGGGGAATGCATCTGCTTTGTTTTTGTCGAGAGAACCGTTTCTTATCGATATTTTGTTTGTTTTTTAAAATTGTGAAGGAGAAAAATGTTTTCTCTTGCATGTTTAGGTTGGTGTGAGAAAGTGTGGCCTCGTGTATTTTGGTGTCCCGACTTAAATATTAGTTAGTGTTCGAGTTTTGTGCAATTGTGGTTGTTCCAGAGGAAATAGGTCCAGTTATAGAGGGTTCTGAGACATAAACAGCAGCAAATTTTGCAAACCCTTTACTCTCTCTGCCAATGAGGGTGGATCTCCGAAACACGTAGTGTGGCTGTGAATACTGTTTACTCTCTCCACTCCATGGCAACCGTAAAACCTTGTCCCTCCAGAAAAAATGAGCATGTGTTAAATGTGTCATTGGATTTGCCTTCCTTGGATTACTTCCTTATATGATTCATGATATCTTATGTATGGGGTTGTACTCTTTACAAGTTTTTAAAAATTAGATGGTACACCAAAAATGTATTTGGTGAACTCTTATCAAGGAAGTAGTTGTGGATGTTGGGAACATCTTGTGGTTATAGTTAATGAATTAAATTGATCACATGTGCAAGAGTACGAATATTTTCCTCAGTAAATTCTAGATAGTTGTCCAGTGCATCTTTCCATTTAAAAAAACACTAAAAGATAAAATTCTCTGCATCATGGAAATTTGATTTGTATATTTACTCTAAGGAATACAGATTAATATTACTTTAAGAGAGTTATTCTGGATGAACTAAATTAACTGTGTAGGTTGCTCTCAAGTGCTAAATTTTAATATTCCATGAATATTGGCATTTTCATGTCTATTACTTATGAACCTATTCTGTTCTTTAACCTAATTTTAGGCAATTTGGCCCAATGTAGCTGAGAAGTTAAGTTTCTCAACAGTTAGCAAGAGGCTTTTGTCTTTATCTTGATTTAATAAATTGAAAACGTAATGTTACTGAAAATTGTGAAATTTTTTATTTCACTCCAACAAAAAGTTTTGTTGTATTCAAATAACCTTATGCTCATACATGCTTATCTGTTCTCCTTTCAATATATTTCCATAATCTGCCAGTCACAGCTGTTGCATTCTTAGTACATATTTTTTTCTTTTTTATTTTACATGTATCTTTTAACTCTTTCACTAAGGATGCTGTTTATTTCCTCTACACTTTCTCTCAGTGACAGCCTAACTCATGGCGCATGGCTGCGGTCAACTATTTGTTTTCGCAGTGGATACACTAATAAATGATTTTTTGCTTACTCGGAAAATATAGATTCTGAAGTGCGTTCCTCATGTTAAACTGATCATTTACAAATTTTGAATGAATCTAATGTTATTTTCAGCCAAGTTGTTGGGAGCATCCTTTACAAAGAACTTGGTTAATAATTACATAAGAGTTTTATTTGAAATTTGTGAATGCACAGCAAAACATAAGGAGTACACTTCTGAGTCTATGTTTTCCAAGTATGGAACAAATTTGTTTTTGGTCTAGCCACTGTGGGAACAAATAGTTGGCCATGAACATGGGTAGGCACTGAGGCAAAGGGTCATGATTACCTCCATCCACTGACTGAGAAAAGGCTTTGGTGTTCTGAGAATTTGGGTCCAAAAGTGGACCAAAAGTACACCTGTCGGATTCCTTAACACAAGAAATTTCCGTATGGAAGAGTAGAATGAAATACAGCACTCGTTACAAGGATAGCATTTCCCATCGCTAGGCTCGGGTGCAAAAAGGTTAAGTTGAGGAAAATGAGTCTTGATAAAAAGTTTTCATATCCATCCCAAATACACCAAAAATTAAGTCATTTAATAAAATGTCTTGTTTACATGTTTTCTCATGCGTATCATTTGTTTTATGCATTTATTTGGTATCTTATGCAATCAAAATGGCACAATGACAATTATTCATTAGTTGATACAATAAAAATAAATAAATACTAGAGCAATGATAAAAGAATAGCAAGTTGAATGAAACAAAAAAGAAACAACAGAAAAATGAACTGAAATGAGATAAGATGGGAAAGTGTCTATTACTGAAGTTGATTGTAAGAAAATTATTTATTAAAGAGAAATCTAAGGAAGGATGTTTTGAGGGAAATGAGTGATATTGAGAAGGGGATTTGGTAACTTAGGGAAAATAAAGATGGCAAAAGATGGAATAGGATGTATAGAAGATTACAGCTTCATGTGTGGTGTGGAGGGGCATGAATTGGAAAGTGAGAGATATGGTCGCAGGTATGGAGTCCATTCATTTATGTAGGAATTTAAGGTCTGATAGTTCTCTGTGGTTAGAGAGGCGAGGAATACCCAGGGAAGACAAAATGAGTTCACAAGTGTAATTGTGGAGTGGGAGATTGCATTGAAGAGCTGGGAAAATATTATCAGGACGAATTACAAGTTTCAGAGTCTTGGGGCAAGCAGTTGACCAAATTGACTCAAAGTATTCTAAAAATGAAATATTTTGTATGTAATATCCTGTGAATGCTCCTTAAGCACCCCCTCTACTAAATTTTTAGTCAGCATCCTTCATTCCAGTGATATTAATTATGAACATTGCACTCTATTATTAACACCTCTACCTTCGCCTTGCTGATGCCCTGAACACTTCCTATTTGAGTAACATTTATAGATGTTGTGAAGCAGTTTATGGGGAGATCTCTTAAATCTTAACAAAAAATTATAACAAGTACATATAGTGATAGGGCATCAGGGGTAGTGAAAAATTAAATGCCAGGGCAGTGGTGAACGTGTTAATATCATTTTTGGAAAAGTGGCTTCTATCCAAAGCGAAATGCTTTATATGGAGCATTATGTTATATGGATGCGAAACGTGGACGTTGAAGAAGAGAGAAGAAAAGTACTTAGAAAGCTTAGAAATGTGGCTATGGCGACGAATGGAGAAGATTGGATGGAAAGATAAGATCACGAATGAAGAAGGGCTAAGGAGGATTGGAGAAGAAAGAAGTATACTGGGAGAAATTAAAAAGAGAAAGGCAAAATTGATTGGACATATTTTAAGGAATAACAGCCTACAGAAATTAATGATAGAAGGGAAGAGAGGAAGAAGAAGGATGAGGCACGGAATGCTGAGGGATATAAAAGAAGGAAGGAGTTATGCAGAGATGAAGAGAGAGGCCCAGGACAGAATGCTGTGGAGACAACGCTACCGTTGAAACCTGTCTGCAGACAGAAGCACCAATGATGATGATGAACCAATGGAGAAAATCCATTCTTAAAAATTTATTATGTGAAGTTCACAATCTTAAATATGGAGCACAATAATTTTGTCAACAAGCAGGTATGCTTAATGAAATTATTTCTAGTTAAAAATGATGTACACTTGGTGGCGACCAAACACGAAAGAAAAATGAGAATCTAGCAGATGATGTCATGGAATGGTGTTGGTGCTATTAATAAGAGTCATTTTCATGTGAAGTACAGGTGACTGATCCCAATTTGATGAAAATAAAATTTTTTATCTCAACGATGGAAGACAATGAACTGCATTGTTTGATTTCATCCTTCCTGTTGAAATAAATAGACAGCTGAGAAGTAATTCAGTATGGTGATATGCATCCATTGAGATGTCATTTTGTATCTATGTTTAAATTCATATGGACTTGTAGCGCAATCATTAATGTCTATGGTTAATTCAATTTAGCGCATATGGTTCATGTGTTTGATTTCATTAGAAAACTTTTCCTCATGCACACCAATCAAACTTGAGGAATAGTTGAAAGTTTCCAATTTTTTGAAGGTATAATTTATTATCAATAAGCAAAGTAATGAAAAATTGATGAAAAATAAAAATGACTTTTAAATATACCATTTTACATGTAATGAGAATTTTTATGTCAGTGCATTGCATGCATCTGCATCCAAGCATTACTCTGCAAGCCACTGTAATGGTGCATGGCAGAGTATGTTTAGTGACATGCCATGAAATGATTATGCCATAAAAATGAGTGAGAATGAGAAAAAGGAAACGAGAATGGAAATGAAGAGTTATAGTGCATATTAGTGTGTTTGTCATTGTTTTGCTCTGTTAGTATTATGGTCATGACTGGTATGTGAGAGGAAATAATTCTTGAATCTACCTCCTTTGCTGTCCATATCTCTTATGCATGCTCGCTGTGCGTTGATGCACATCTGGAAAAAGAAAACAAATCAATCCCACATATTTGAAATTTAAACAGCAGATATAGTGTGTGACTTGTGAAATTTAGTAATCTTTTTAAGTGTTACTCTTCAATTTGGTATTATAAAGGGGATTAATTCATTTGAGTATTCTACCAGCTGGCTCTTGGACAGTCCCCATCCTGCATCCCATTTTCTGAAACATTGTCTCACCTTCCCTCCTAAGGATATCCCACCATTAGATCCCTCTTAAATCACTCATATCTTCTACCTCCTCTAATTTTGTCCTGAGTTCCTATCCTCTTCCACGCTTCCCAGTGTTCTCCCCTCTTCAACATGCCCTCTCCTCTCTAAACCTCCTCCATCCATCTCTTCTGCCTTCTCCGAACCACTGCCTCGTTCGTCTTCCTCGAGGAGGTGTTGGATATGGTTGGAGAGGAGAGGAAGATGGTAGTGGAGGTTCGGAGAAAGGGGATAACACATCCAAATCAATGGTGTCGACGGCAGACATATATCCGGAGATTGGTTGGGTGCATCTCTCCACTTCACTCATGTATCAATTTACTGTTTTTTTCCTCCGCTAGTTGAAAACCCTGCTGAAACAGGCTGAAATATTGGCAGAAATTGCCAAAAAGTAATGAATGAAGTAAATTATTAAATAGAAATTAATGTTTGGTTTAATTATTAATGCATATGAGAACGGGTCCATAACTTCAAGGTTTTTAAAATTGAAATGGTTTTTCGTGGCTGTAGTCAATAGTGTTTTATATGTGATGCCATCATGTGAGAGGCCACCCCATTAGGGTCAGATGACTTTTTCGGCTGCTTCACAAAGGTACAGTTGCTGTGCGGACTACAATTCATTTTCCTAACCTTCAACCTATCTGGCATGGATGGCCCTGCCAGGAGCATTACTCCCGCCAGTTCAGCTGTAAGGGTCATCGGAGCACGCAAGCCCTTCCACCACAAGGTTGTAGTCCAAGGGAAGATTAATTATTAATAAATAATAATTTAATTAACTTATAAATCTCCCTGAAAGTTCGTTAGAATTATTTAAAATGTTTTCATTGTTGTTTAAATGATGCAGTGCAAAACATATGGGATGAAGATAAACCACAATAAAACGAAAGTGATGAGAAATTCTAGTGTTAAGGAGGCGGGGCTAAATATAAGGGTGGGAGGGCAGAAGATATAGGAGGTCGAGCAGTTTACGTATCTGGTTAGTATTTAGGAGGAGAATGGGTTTTGTGGTAGGGACATTAGATGCAGAATTGCTGTGGCTAAAGAAAGATTTTCGAAGAGAATGGAATTGATGAGGGGGGGTCTGAGGAGAAACGCAAAGAAAAGGCTGGTAAAAACTCTAATACATCTACATACTACCCCACAAGCCAGCTCAATAGGCATGTGGTTGGGGGTGTTAGGACACCAGCCATTTACACATAAAAAGGAAACGCTCTAATGAAATTACGCCTAGCATTTATTAAAGTCCTTTATTGTTCCGGGGAAAAACGAATTCCCATACCTATCCATTCGGCAAAATATCTCTCTTAATTTATCGTTTCTGTCGGTCCTGGATATATAGTGGGATTCTAATATGATGTTCGTGTCGCTCTTAAAGATATCTATTCTCAATTGTTCAAGCAATCTAAGCCTAGCCCGCAGCCTCCCGAGTCTCTAGCAGCTCCCAGCCTAATTCGTTTAACATCTGTGTAACGCTGTCTGTACGCACCTAGCAGTTTTTGACGCATCGTGCAGC
This sequence comes from Pyrrhosoma nymphula, assembly GCA_963573305.1. NCBI lineage: Eukaryota > Metazoa > Arthropoda > Insecta > Odonata > Coenagrionidae > Pyrrhosoma > Pyrrhosoma nymphula. The sequence goes on along the minus strand of OY754339.1, from coordinate 59,054,116 downwards.
TTTCCTTTGTATCTTATTAAGTTCCTGGATTAAGTCTTTCTGCACCGTATCCCATATGCCCGCTGCATATTCAAGGTGTGGCCGGACGAGTGCGAAATAGCACCTCTCTTTTACTTTTTCATCCGAAAATCTTCCCACAATATGCTTGACGAATCCTAGCTTCTTCAGATCCTAGCTTCGACGAATCCTAGCTTCTGTCACTAACATTTCTTATATGTGCTCCCTACGATAGGTCCGCAGTTATCGTAACTCCTAGATACTTCACTTCATCTGTCGCCTTTATGTTAACACCATCCACAGCATATACATGGGGATAGTTGGACGACCTCCGCAAGAAATGTACTGCCGTGCATTTGCTCAGATTAAGTTCAAGTCCCCACTCTTGGCTCCACACATGAACGTTGTTTAAATCCGATGATAGAATTTCAAAGTCTGAGTGATCACTAATTTGGAGTGTGGAGCTGCATGGGTCGTAAACTTGGTGATTGCAAAGGGAGAATGTGCGTAGACTTGAGACATTTGAGATGTGGGTATGGAGAAGGATGGAGAGGGTGAGCTGGTTGTCGAGGAAGATGAACGAGGAGGTGTTTGATATGGTTGGAGAGGAGAGGAAGCTGGTGGCTGAGGTTCGGATTAGGCAGAAGAAATGGATGGAGAAGGTTATGATAGGGTAGGGCATGTTGAAGAGGATGATAGACATGAGAACACTGGGGAAGTGTGGAAGAGGATACGAACTCTTGATGAAATAAGAGGAGGTAGAAGACATGAGGGGTTTAAGAGGGATTGAATGGTGTGTGACATCCTTAGGAGGGAAAGTGAGACAATGTTTCAGAATTTGAGATGCAGGATGGGGACTGTTCAAGAACCTACCAATCAGCTGGTAGACTTTTTAAATGAATGTCCCAGTTTTTTCTGCCCAAACCTCATTGAAGTTAATGATGGGTCATGGTAATGGATGGGCATACAAAGGAAAATAAAAAATGGCATTTGTTTGGAAAACGTTTAGCTGATGTGACAAGTGAGAATGTGTGATTCTTATGTTTGGCAGAATTGATTTTTATAAATTTCCTCCAAAATACTGGAGGCATACTTCAAAATGAGAAAAATATCATTTCATTGCACATAATTCAATACTCTTAAAAGTTATTGTTCTATGACTCATGTTGTAAATCTTAAATGGCATGTCCACTTGAGGAATATATGTGCATTTATTTTTCTTTCATTCTTTTCTCTTGGTTAGATATTGCTTCTACCATGTTGAGGTAACCTTTCCTGACATTCTTAAATAGAAATTTCTGATTTTATTCCCGCTATTGAATGTTCTCACAAAAGAAGAATTCAGTTTTTGTGAACTGCATGGATGCATTGATTTGCCATCTTTCTCTCCTGTGTCAGGTTGGGATTGGGTCCAGGGTCACTTATCGGCATAAAAACCCAAGAGATGATGCTGCATCCATGCCCAAAGTTGGGGAGACTTGAACCTTCTCACAGGATGTTTAAAGAATCATTCAGATTAAAATAAGTAAGATCAATTGGCAGATGTTTTAAGGAATCAATTCACCAAAACATATATTTGGAGCATCTACATACATATGTACGTACTTATCTGCAAGTTTTGGTAGAGGGTGTTAGGATACCAGGTGTGATAGGGGAGGGAATAAGGAAAAGGAGGCGGAAGAAAAATGAGGTGAATTGCATGTTAACGACGTGTCTTATGTTAGTGTTTTGCTGTATTTGTTATAAGCACTAATGGTATGAGGAAAGAAGGAATATTTGCATCTATCATTTTGGCAGTGGATATCTCAAAGTATATTCTGAAATGGCAATGAAGCTGTGAAGATAATTGCTCCCAAATAGAAGAGATTGGATAATTGGAAATTCTGGAGTTAAATGAGATTTTTGATGATCAAATGGATGGTGAGAATCACTAATGAAGAGGTTGCCTGGAGCGTTGGGGAGAAAAATTAAGTAAAGCCTGCAAGGTAGATGAGACAAACTTTTAGGAAAATTCTGAGTTATATAAGCCTCTCGAAAACAATAGTAGTAGGAACAATGACTGCGGAGAATTGCCAAGGAAGATTATGAGGGCAGTAAGCATCTGTAGAGATCTGTAGGCATTCTGAAGGAATGAAGTGTTTGGTAGAAAGGACATTGGAGTGGAGAGTTGCAGCAAACCAATCTTTGGGTTGATAATAGCCGATGATGATTGATTGTGCTATTAATGATACTAAGGAATCTGTGACAAAATCTGTATGCCTATACTGGTATCTAAATTTCATAACTGTTGGCATCATAGTTTGAAATAACGTTATGAGAGCTGTATTGCTTTCTTTGTTTATTCATCCATCAAATTTGTATTGCAATGATTTCATGAATATCTTCACTTTTTGCATAGATGTCACAGACTATGTTGAATTGAAGGATCATTTTGGGGTTCATGTTGTAGTTGTGCATTGGTAACTATCTCTCTCATTCTTGGCTTACACTTCATGACTTCATAGTCCCCGCAAACCTAATGATGAACTTGAGATATGACTCAGCCAGACCATATGGGTACGCCAACTGCCTATCACTAAAGCTTGGATGATAACTGCAGCTCAAAAAAGGAGATTGGAGCAATGGAAGAGTGGTGTTACCGAAGATTGATGAGGATGAAATGGAAGCAGGGAAAATCACCAATGTAAAAACCTGCAGAGAGTTGAAAGAAAAAAGTATGTTTAACGAAAACTATTGAGGCATAGAATGAAGAAGAGACAAACTAATTGAACATGTTTTGCAACCCAACAGCCTCTATAAAACAATAATGAAGGGAGAAATTAACGGGAAGAATTATAGAGGAATACCTTGGATGGAATATATATTCATGATGATAATCAGTGGTGTAATTCGGGGTGGCATTTGCCTCCCCAGAATTTTGAATTAAAAATCTCAATAATTTACAAACAATTGGAAAATACAATCCTACATACACGGCCCTTTCTTGATTCTTCATTAATCATGCCTAATTTAGGAGGACCCCCCTTCCACCTGGGGAGTATTCCATAACCCCGGTAGGCCTTGCCACCCCAGTTGAAAAGATGAAATTACGCCCATGATGATAATATTACCCAGAGGATCTTTGGCCTCCATTAAGCTTTTCTTAGCCTCTTCTTATGCCATCCTAAATTCCTTTCTATTCCTTCCTCCTCTATGCTCACCCGATATTCCCCCTTTTATCTGCCTATACCACATGGGCACCTTTTATGTGCCCTACATCTACCGTTGCCACTACCTATCTTTGAATCCACATCACCAAATCCCTTTCTGCCCCTAAAATATCTAACTTTTCCTTGATCGTCGTCTTCATTACCTAGCTTACCTCTTGATTCTTTCTAATGACGAAGGCTGTAAATTATATGCTTTGCTTATTTCAAAATAATCTCTCGTTAATATTTGCCTTTATTTCTCTTATTAGGAAGACCTAGATGTATTCCACCCTAGGTCTTCCTAATTACCTAATTCTTTCAATTTTTTCTCCTCCTATTATTGCTTTAAGGAGACTGTTGGATTGCAAAATGTGTCTGATAAGGTCATCTCTTCTACTTTTCTCTCTGTTCTTTCAGCATCTTTTCTCCCCAGCTCTTCATAGGACAGCTCCATTCGTGATTCTCTCTGTACATTTTACCTCCTCACTCCCTGATAATGCAACATTCCCATAGCTTTCAATGTTCTTTATTCTGCTTTAGTCATCATCCAAGCTTCCCTGCTAGATATTTAGGATAAATATCTGTTTGTATCAAGCTTAGAATGCTGGTTATTGATTGACTCATCTTGTGATTGAATGCCTTCTTTACTTGGGGGACTCTAAAGGGTTGCAGCCTGAAAAAAGTTAGCTTGTTCAGAGTCTGTACCTCAGTGAGGCTGCTGCCAAAAGGCACCTGACCCCATTGGGTTAGCCTCGTAAGTGGGAGTCATGTTGAAAGCATTGCTGGGGAAGGCAGTCGGACACCACCACATCTATTTTTCCTTTTAATGATGCAGAGAGCCTACCCTTGAAATTAAAATTACACATAATAATACCAGAGACATATAAAATTTTAAATACCACAATAGAAATAAAACTACCACAGAAATAAAACCCTTGCCCATACAGGGACGGATCCAGGGAGCAATCTTGGGGGGAGGGGAGAAAGTGTGCATGCTTATGTGGATTGTGTGTCTTACATAATATATTTACTCCTAACTATACCTGTTTATTTTTAGAATGCCGATTGGCGATTTATTTTATATAATTAATTATGGGTTCGTTAACTCCTCCCTGCCCATTCTATCTGCAACCTGGTGACACCTTTATATGATCACAGAATGCCAGAATGGAAAAGAACCAACATTCAGTGAATTATCTTTGTATGCCTCTCTTTGTTCTCCCATACCCATCAATCACTTGTATACATAGTACATAAATGAAGATCTTATTAAATAAACAACGCAACTCAGTACACCATTTGAGTGACCAATGTTAGACATATGTACCTATTATATATAGACTTCACGTCTGTGCTATGCACTATTTGTTGGAAAAGAAACAATCTAATAGATGAGACAACATACAATGAGACGAGATTTGTGATATTAAATGGTGGACATGCTGTACCTGATGAAATTTCCAGAAAGAATTACTTTCAGGGATGGTAATTGCACAAGGGAAGCTATTTTGAAATGGCCGTGTTATTTTCGATACTCAACTGCCAACAAAAAGAAACTCAAGACAGTTTATATGACAATACATATTTTACAATATTTAGAGGTAATATCATATAAACAACTCACCTCCAAGAGACCCTGCTCTTATCCCACACAATCTCGCCACTTTTGTTCTTTATTGCATCCATCCCTCTGCACTCACTTAAGTGGTAAAAAGGGCAAACCAAATTTGGTTTAGGTACCCTTTTTACCCAATTCCAAAATAAAATTTTATTGCCTTCAAAATCACTCTGCATTTTGCAAGGCTCATCTACTCGCATTCACTCATAACGCTTCGTTGCCTAAGACCCTCTTCAGTTTTGGATGAAGAATCTAATAGTAATAAATTAATTAGCAAGCACTTGTGCCTATATATCTGCTGTTGTTGTTGTCGTGAATGGTGCGTGGGAGGAAATACTTATTGAACCTATCTACTCGGCTGCATTTCGATCTTATTTTCCTGCTTTTGTCTGCCCTACATATGTAGAGAAAGGTTAAAGAATGCTACACATGCTACATTGCAACATACTGTGTAGCCAAGTCCGCCGTATCAAGCCAAAAAATGAGGTCTCCATGGAAGTCCATGAACTTCAGCAAGGAATAGAGATTTGAGCTACGCGGAATCGATCGTCATTTTTAAGTCGGTGGGTCGGTGGTCATAACGGTAATAACCGTAATAACCATCAACAAGAACACTATGAGTAATTACTATGTGTGTCTGTTAGAGTAGAGAAGTAAATGTGAGACTATGATAAACAAGGAGTTTTCTGCAGAGTTAAGGGCACGCGTTATTAGCGTTTACCTTTTTTTTTTGCAAGGAAATGGCGAGGGAAACTCTCTCGGATACTTTGAGAGACAATTACGTCGTAGACCGTGAAAGACTGTGTTTGGATGAAGTGTCGAGTGGTAGTGGAGTGTCGACCCTGGGTCATATTCTTCATTCAGGAAAATATTCAGCAGCCTGGGATTTAAGTATGTGCTGGGTAATGATGGTAGAAAACTGTTGATGGAACGCTCTGATATAAGGGAATGCAGGAGGAAATTCCTCGAAATCATGCACTCGCACCGTGTAAATCCTACATACCAACAAACTGTGTATTTAGATGAAACGTGGGTAAACCAAAATTACTGCCAGTACTCGGAGTTCACCCAGATGTCACATCTGGGTGAACTCCGAGAGAGAAGGTCGCATGCGTGTACCAACCTAGGGAAGAGCGGGCGATTGATTGTGACGATTGTGACTCATGCAGGATTCAGTGAGCTCCGATTTATTGGTGATATGGCTCTAGTTTTTAAATCCGGTGGCAGAGATCCTTTGTCCGACTATCATAAAGACATGAATGAAGATTGTTTTACTTGGTGGTTCGAGGAACTTATGAGGAGGTTAGACCGGCCGTCCATTTTTGGCATAGATAACGCAAGCTACCATTCAAAAATTGTTGAAAAAATACCCAACACATCCAGCCGGAAGATGGAAATTCAATCCTGGTTGCGGTATCGTAGTGAACCTTTTAGTGATAATAGCACTATCTAAGAACTGCTTAAAACAGTGAAAGAATTCGTGGTGAGAAATAATATCGCTACGTCATACGAGTTGGATGATTTAGCCCTTTCAATGGGTCATTTGGTCGTCCGCCTGCCTCCTTACCACTGCAAATATAATCCCATTGAATTAATATGGGCACATGTGAAGAGGTTCGTCGCGCAGAGGAACTCTACCTTCAAAATGGTTGATGTGGAGCGTTTAACGCACGAAGCTCTTACATATGTAACGAAGGAGGACTGGAAAAAGTGTGTTGAGCATGCAGAGAAAATCCAGGAAGAAGACTATCTAAAAGAATGTGTGTGCAACAAAGTGCCCCAAGTAATTATTCCTCTTGGTATTGAATCCTCAAGTGATGAAGATTGAAGTAGTTCAAGGATCGGGTCTGGGAGGTCTTGGGTTCCCAGGTCAAGAGCGCAGGCTAAACTCACTAAGACACGAATCACCAAAAACTTAGAGGTATGTTGCGGGTTTTATATACATAAAATTAAATTAGAATAATTTTTATTTCCCGTCGTAACTATGTTTCGAGTGACAGGCTTTCTTTCCTGAATTAAATATGGTAGGATAAATTCTTATTCCTTTTCTAGTGAGAAATATATTATTTGTTCTGATAATTAAGCGGAATTTTCGTATTTTTATTTTGTAAAAGGTTGGTGAAGAGGTTATACGTATTGTTAATTTATCGTAGAACCAAGGCGACATGCGCCGATGGACATTAGTTTATAAACTTGTTGCGATGAATAATACAATCACTGAACGTTTTGACTCGATATCTATTGTAGTTTCTTGTCCAGAGTATTTCTATGCTAAAGGCCGTCGCGACGGCGAGGCATTCCGTTCGTTTTCGCCGAATCTTTTGGATCGCTGCTTTGAGCATTCGTACGCGGCGCGCACTGAACTAAGAACCGGTTTACGGGATAGGACGCCAACAGCAAATCGCTGTCCATCTACTGTGGGTAGCTAGGCTAAGAGAAACTCTCCTGCACAGAAACTTGACAGAAACTCTGCGACCACTATAGTGTTCTTGGCTGTTATATTGTTATACGAATACAATGTATTCGCATTTACTTTCCATTTTAATTTTCAATTGTTCAAGAAAAAGTGACAAATTACGATTGGCAAATTCATTGTCATAATATGACCATATTCACATGATTTTAAATCTTTAAAATATGTATTTTTCAAGTTTTGATTTTCCGTTGCAGGTCTTACGGATTATCATGAACATTTATCAATTCAGCATGCACAAAAATTCAGTGGGTTGTGAAGAGGATAGCAGAAAAATTCCAAATGATGAAAAGACCAAAATTCACGTTGAAGTCCTTCATGAATAGAGTACATATACGATAATGAAAAACTATATTTTCCCGCACACTAGCCTATTAGAATGGATATCCAAATCATTTTCTTCTTATGAAACAATAAAATGCTTCTCTTTGGGATCATGGAAAATATATGTTCTATTCAAATATCTTATAATCATTTATATTTCATCCACGGTTGCAGAACGTACCTACTGTTTAGGGCAGTTTAGGCTGTTTAGGTTTTACACGGGGCACGAAATTGCACAACTTCAAACTGCATGTTTTTCACAATCGGGCGTGCAATCATTTTCGAATTACACAGCAGGGGCTATTTTGCCATCTCGCGTTCATGCATTCGCGCATGTGTTCTTGCAATTCATGGCTTTGCACGATGCAATTTGAAATGCACGTTCGTTCGTACATCAAATTGTGCAATTACGTGCACCGTGTAAAACGGCCTTTACATGCATTGAACGCATTAAATGTTTATTGTTCATGGGGTTCATGGTATTTTTTACAATATGCAGAGGGCGCCGTGATATCTTTGCAAGTGCTGCTACCTACAGGCGACTAATATAACGTGGTAGGTCAGCGCGCGGACTTAGTTTGAAATTTAATTGTGAGTGGGGATGTTGTTCGTTTCTATGGTTGTAATTACTGCTTTGAAAGGTGATTGTCAAGAATACTATATCTGTAAAAGGAAATTTGAAGTTTAGAGAGAGTGTGAGTGTAAAGATTGGGCGATAGGGATATTCGATGGAGGAAATCACTCAAACGAGGTGAAGTGTGTATTGATGATCTACCCCAACTCTGAGGGGGATGTTTTTAGTTGCTATTATAGGGGCGCAGAGTTTTTCGCATTCATATACCATTTTTACATGAAGCTTCGCAAGTGATTCAAGCCTCATTTACAAATATAGTTGTCGCTTTTTGAAATAAGAAGTGCTCCGGTCGTGACATATTTGCTAATAAGAGCAATTTACCCTATTATTTCCTCTGTACCCAATTTGGCAAAATTGCCATTTTTTGTAAAAAGTTCGATATATTCGCACTGAACATATTTTAACTTTTCTCTGTTTACCCTTCAAGTTATTTCTGTCCAGTTGCAGTCATCATACGTTTGTATTCCAGTTGATGGGTAGGCTTTCAGACAGTCCTCTAACTTCCCCTTCTGGGATGTCATTTCACATTCTCTCATTTCATCTACATCTACATAATACCCTGAAAGCCACCTCGAGGGTGCGTTGCAAAGGGGGGTGGGTATCACTTGCTCGCCATTGGATCTCTTTGAAGCTACTCAAAACTTCTGCCTCTCCTCATGTCGTCTAAAATTCCTATCATATTAAACGCTCCCACAGCGTTCTCGACCCTCTATCACCATTTTAAACATGCCCTCACCTCTGCGCGCGTCCTACAAGAAGCTTAAATTTCTAAATATTTTAAGCTTCTTGGTGTCCTCCATCCACCTTTTCTGCCATCTCCGAATCTCTACCACCAACTTTCTTTCCTTTCCCACGAAAAAAAGCACTCCCTCATTCGTCTTCCTTCCAACGCAGCACACCATCTCCATTGTTCTCCAGACCCACATATCTCAAGTACCTCTGTGTCCGTTCCACCTCTTCCGCTACACTTAAACCAATCCTCAAATTACCCACCGGTCTTCAAGGTAGTTTGAGCGGGATAGTTCCCTAGTTATAATGGACAAAGTTATGCATGACAAAATGTCTCAGTAATTAAACAAATATAACCACATAAGTCTCTAACTTGACTCATTTTTTCATGACGTACGGTCAAAACGCATTCACAACAGAAGGTTTTTTTTGATGATTTTGTAAAAATTACTGCGGTGAGTAATTCATTAACTCCTAAAAACAGTTGGGAAATCATACAAACTACACACCGTTAGTTTTTTGACGAAATCTATGTGTTATACTTAAAGTCCTAATTTTTTCAATATTCTCCCTCTGGAGCGCACAGCCGCAATCTATCCCATTTTAAAACAGCTTATAGTTTTATGCTAATTGCTCGAAAAGTAATTCGGCAAGGGGTTAACATTGGGAAGATGGGAGTTTTATCTTTAAAGTGACGCCAAATTCATCAAATTCTAGTTGAATTGATATATCGCTCAAAGTACCTAAATGGTCGCAATGGCGACTTCAGTTGCTGACCGCCTCCCCAAATAAGCTTAAATTAGAGTAGGGTCGGGTGAAATATCGACCAATCGATTGACACAAACAAAATCTATTGGTAAAGGTAAGCATAGAATTGGTAAATGTAAGCATAGAATAAGAGCAGTATTCACTTTCCATTGCGATTAAGTTCCCGAACCATCCAGCGCCAAGCTCCACATTACAGTTTTCACCAATCTTTTCTCTGCGTCTCTCCTTAGATTCCCCCCTTATCAATTCCCTTATCTTCGAAAATTCTTCCTTGGCTAGAGCAATTTTGCGTGTGATGTACATACATACCACCAAAACCATTTGCCTCGATAATACTGCCTAGGTATGTAAACTATTCCACCTACTTTATTTTATGCCCTCCTACCTTTACATTCACCCAGTCTTCATATTTCTGGAAAAATGTAATTTTATTCGTTTTATAATTTTTTATCTTCATCCCATACCCTTCACCCTATCTATACCTCTAGCCCCTAGGCTGTCTGACTAACCAACGCTTGTTCATCTGCAAATTTCAGTGGGGTTATTATCTCTCCTCCTACCTTTATTCACACCTGATTTATTTTAATGATTCTCACAAAAAGGGAGGAATCAGGCAAGATGTTGTGGAACATGAACATAATAAGAACTAGGATATTACAATTTTCCACAGATAAAGTTTTAATCGATCCGGGTTTCGATGCACTAAGAAAAGTTTTTCAGTTATTAAAAAAAATAATAAGAATAATAAGAACTAGGATATTTCAATTTTTCACAGATAAAGTTTTAATCGAAACCTGGGTCGATTAAAACTTTATCTGTGGAGAATGGTAATATCCTAGTTCTTATTAATGATTCCCCTAATAATTTATTTTGGATAAATGTTAAAAAGCAATGGCGATAGTTGGCACCTTGCTGCCCGGTGTCCCAAGGCCCATTCCAATATTCAAATCTTCGATAAACTATTATATAGAGATGGTAATCGTTTATCGGGGTTAGGTCTAAAAATCGAAATCCTTTCCAACTTTTTGGAATCTTATTACTTACATCTTCAGGGCTACAATCACAAAAAATGATTATTATTTAATATCGGAGGTCGAGATGCATAAGACTGAACATGTAGAGTTGCCCAATGAGACGTCTGTCTCTCCTATCTACCCCTAATTTCTTTTGCAGTTCGATTAATTTTGTTCAATCCACGCTGCCAAACGACTTCTCGAAATCTAAGAAGTAAGGAGAAACATCTTGGCCACATTCTAGGTTTCTTTCTATTAGCGTACTCATTACTCATATGGCGTATCCGCCCCTCTCTTAAACTCAGACTGGTCGCCAACCAGTTATTCGTTAGTCTTCTTATCTAACTTCGTGTTTATAAATTTAAGAACTACTTTCGCCATATTTGTAATGAGCAATATTAAATTTATTATCCTGTAATTACCTTGCCCTTCTTCGGTATAGGAATTACTATTGTCTTCACGAAGTCTTCCGGCAACAATCTATCCTCTTAAATCTCACAAATAATTGCAAAACGTTTTCCTCTTCCGATCCTCCTCTTACCCCTTGGAAACTCTGCGGGTGTTTTCTATTCCTTATCTCGGGCGTGGACCTTTCTCCCCACCCTTCCACCAATCCTCAAACTACCCATCTGTCCTTAATGGTGCAAATGACTTCAGTTGCTGGCCGACTCCCAAAATAACCAACCAACATACATAAATTAGAGTAGGATTGGGGAAAGAAATCAACCAATCAACTGGCATAAACAAAATGCTTTGGTAAAGGTAAGCATAGAATAAGAGAAGAATGATGGAGCTAATTCCTCAGGAAAAATCAACTACGGTGATAGATCGATAGAAGAAATACTAACTGCTGCGCTCAAAAAATATTTTCAACTCAAACATTAGGAATGCTTAGCGCGGTTGTTTATCTCAATTGAAGTGGTTTGAAGTAAGTTAATAGGAGGGCAAAGCCCACTTTAGTTTAATAATTCTACGGAAAAATCTTATGAATCTGAACGTCGCGTACTATGAAATGCTTTAAGAGGCTAAAAGGGGCGGAAAAATATGATTGATGTTGCCAGAACTCAGGGAGTGGCTTCTAAACCAAAGTGACACCTGGTTAAAATGAGGTGCAATGGCAATTTCCTAGGTCCCGAATGCCAGAGAATCCGAAAAAGGGAGCAGAATTCCTTTTCATATCTCGCAGGGAAAGATATCGGCCATTTCCGAGGCTAAGAGAGATTTTGACCAAAGTCTCAAATTTTTGTCTGGAACTGGGGTTCCCAACTTGGGTTACCCGTAACCCCTTGGGGTACTGGAAGCTTATCCAGGGGGTGCAGTGAATAGAAGGAACATATGTTTATTATGCAGGTGCGTGCAAGGGTGCGAAGTGTGCAATACACGGGGGACGGATAATTGGGGGCAGCCAACAAGGCTTTGAACTCTACTTCCAGCAAAGTTAGGACAGCTCCGCATCTGCGGTATATAATAAAATAACAAAGGAACTCCAAAGCAGCCATAAAAGGAGGACCTTCTCTTATTATTACATTCCTCGATTGGAGGGACGGGCGTCTCATTTGGAATCTGTATATGAACCAGACGGCGCAGGTTAGGGTAGCCGATGAAGAATCGGGATGGGCAATGATAGGACGGGGTGTGCGTCAGGGTTGCCTATTGTCACAGTTGCTTTTTAACGTGTATTCAGAAGAAATGGTATGGGAGGCATGGGGGGATAAGGAGGTAGGGTTAAATTTAGGAGGGGAGATGATAAAATCAGTGAGATTTTTAGATGATCAAGCATTGTTTAGTCAGTCTTCCAAGGGGTAACAGGCAATGATGAATGCGCTAGAGATGCAGTGCGAAAGGTATGGGATGAAGATAAATCACAAGAAAACGAAAGTGATGAGATTTTGTAGATGTAAGAAGGCGGGGCTGAATGTAAGGGCAGGAGGGCAGAAGATAGAGCAGTTCAAGAAGTTTACGTATCTGGGTAGTATTTAGGAGAATGGGTTTAGTGGTAGGGACATCAGATGCAGAATTTCCCTCGCTAAAGAAGCATTTTCAAAGAGAAGGGAATTGATGAGGGGGTATGAGAAGAGACGTAAAGAAAAGGCTGATTAAAAATGTAATATGGAGTGTGGCGCTGTTTGGGTCGGTGTAGAATGGAGGCGTCTGAGATGTGGGTTTGGAGAATGATGGAGAGGGCGAGCTGGGTGGCGGGGAAGACGACCGAGGAGGTATTGGATATGGTTGGAGAGGAGAAGCTGATGACAGTGATTCTGAGAAGGCAGATGAGATGGATGGAGGAGGTTTTGAGAGGGGAGGGCATGCTGAAGAAGGTGATAGAGGCGAGAACACTGGGGAAGCCTGGAAGAGGAAGGAAGAGGATTAGTCTGAGCAATAAAATATTTTGAAAGCGAAAAATTGCTGACCGCGATTCTTTTCTGAAAATGTCTTGGGGAAGCTAAAATAAAAGGCTTCTCATCTCGTGGGTCATGAAAGTTTTGGTGCGTCATTGTTGTTTTCGATCAAAAATGTCGAAAAATCGTTTTTTTTGCTCTTTACGATATTGTGAAAAAACTATAGAATTTAGAGAATAATTTTGTGCAAAGGAATTGCACGTGATAAACAGATATAAAAAATGAGAATTTGTAAATTAAAATAAGTCAATTAACAAAAAAGTTTTTGCAAAAGTAAATGGAAAATCGGAATTATTTACAATTGTTTATAACTTTTGAAATAATTATTAAAACTTCACCAAACTCTCCAAACTTTTGAGTTTTCATGTACTTTTTATTTTCAATATTTTCAAAATTTCATTTCCCCATAACCCATCCTACTTTTTAACCCTATGATGAAGCATAGTTGACCTTCTTGAAAATGCCCTGCGACCTTGCAATCCGCAAAAATTATCTTGGTCGGTATTTTTGCGGATTATTTATAATTTTGTTTTTAAATGCTAAAATAAGCAGCTACTTTGCAACCTTTTAGAACTCCGGTTGCAAATCTGGCGTTGATACTGCCCGTCAACCGTAATACTCTCCTCTTCGACGGGAAGTCGAAAGAAAAAAAACTGAACGCAACAGACGTTTCCGTCACGTCATTTATACGTCAATCGTAATCCCTCCCTAAAGCGTTTTATAACATGCTTAAGGTTTGAAATATGACCACTGGTTATCATCAGTATTTCTTTTTCGACACGAGCTTTCGCTTGCAAAAATTTGTTGCAAAACCCTGATGTATCTGCCTCGGTATCGCCGAAGAGCGTCATCTTTTTTATTTGCTTTTTTAATGCATTACACGTGTATGTGTCGTGTTATTTCGCACACAAATCATCTTTGAGTTTAAATATTTTCTATGTCAATGGTTCATTTCCGCAGGAAGAAGGCGATTTGCGTATTTTTTTGTGCTTGCGGAGGTAAACACACCGACATCAGTCGAGTTCCCCGGCTCTGTCACTTTCATCTCCTTACGAGTTCGTCGTCGGCAAGAACTATCCTTTACTGGTCGGCATTGATATAAGTGCCGCTTACACCGATCAGTAAACCGAGGAACATTACGTTATACACGTAGCAGGAACCTTAGTGGTTGTAATTCTGGTTTAAAAAAGTCACATTCCCTTTTTTTTTTTGCTAAAATAGTGAAATATAGAAATCCAAGTTTCCGCAATTTGTCCACGGACACCATACTATCTTCACTCTCTGCCTGCATTCTCTCCCGTCATAGACTCAAATCCGACTTAAAACGCATCTACAACACCTGTAATTCTTACGTTGACAGTCCCGATCTTATTTCATTCATCAGAGTGCCTTCTCGTCCAACCCGAACTAACTAATTTTTTTTACTCCACATGCCCACACCCAGGTAATCACTAATTAAACGTCCGCTCTTCTTCCATCTCTCCTCCCCAATAAATTCACTCCCTACTGAATTGATCTATTTTCCCTATCGTCTAAACATTTCACCAAATTGGCCACAACTCATCTTTCCGGAAATAATCATTAATCTAGACAATAATCATCATCCCTATTCCATATTCATTAAGGATTTTATTTTGTTATGTTATTTTTTTTTGTTTACTTGTGTGTCTCATTTTGTGTGCGTTGCAAGTGCACTTCAAATTGGCAAAATTGCAGTATGTGTTTAATTTTCTTTAAAATAAAAATAAAATTAGTGGCGTCACCATAATGGGTTATTTGAATCCTAAGGTCGACCGTTTATATTTCTTTCCTCATAACTCTTTCACAATTATCCTGTTGAATACAGTAAGTCCTCGACTTACGCGGATCCGAGTAACGCGGATCCGGAGTTACGCGGATGTTCAGTTAGGCTGGTGACATGCTTGCGCTTTCTCCTTTTTTCTGTTGCCGCACAGATACACCGGGTGACGACCCGCGATTCATGGTCAGGCGCGCAAGAACTGATGCCAAACTACGGCCGTTCGGAACGCCCACTCTACTACCACGGCGCGATAATCAGCGGCACATTCGTCAGTCCTCGGTATGGGGAGTGTACATCGATTATTTATCGTGTCGCGCCATAAACACGACATGCAGCGCTTTCTCCGCGAGAAATACGCGGCGACAGTGCGCCGAAAGTGAAACGCATAGAATAGCATTGGGTTGGTCAAGCTTGCGACCAGCGACTAGTGGCGAATTTTAAAACGCTGCATGTCGCGTTTTAGGCGCGTCACGACAAAACACTGATGAGAAACGTTTCTTTTTCTTCAATACCAAGAAACAGCGAGCGCGATTAGTAGATCATCACTTTCCGAACTCATTACGCCGACGAGATAACGTTCAGAACGCTCGCAGTTTGGCGACACCTCCTCCGCGACAAAGTCGCAGACCCCCACCCGGAGTTTATGTCACGGCAACAGAAATTCGGAGGAAAACGCTAGCATGTCCATGGCCTTTGGCTCCATAAGAACCTATGTGTTTGACCTTTTACTAGCTGTCGCCGCATATCTGTCACGGCGAAAGAAACGCGGAGAAAACGTGAGCCTGTCTCCGATCTTTCGCGGCATCGACGTCTTTTTTTTTGGCTTTGTTTGGCCTTCCCGCGTAAGTCGACGCGTAGTTAATTTTCTACTCCATAGGTGACGCCTGTTGTCCATCACAGCAAAAAAAAATACGTTCGAGCAGCAGATAGACGAACTTGTGTTTCCGTTGTGACTTGATCGTTATTTATCAAGTTCGAGAAAGTTTTCTCGTAAAATCATGAAAATCGTCTTGTGTTTATTATGGATGTAAACCCTCATAATGGCTGAGAAACGAAAGAGTGGTGAGATTTATACGAGTGGCAAAAAGAAAAGTAAGGATATAAGTTTGTAAACGAAACTGGAAATTATTAAGAGACATGACAAAGGTGATATGTTTGTTGAAATTTCTCAAGCTTATGGGACGAATGAGTCAACAGTTAGAACAATTGTACATGGTAAAAGTCAAATCAAAGAGCATATACGTATTTATTAAGATTTTTTTACCAATTATGAACAGGCATTCACATGAGTATGATAGTTTTAACAAATTTTCAGTTTTTTAACATTTTGTGTAATAATACTTATTTTTGATTTAAATATCCGGTGAGATAAATATTGGATTTGTGTTACAATCGGAATTTTCGTATCATGTTAACTTAACGGCCTCTCAAAAGATGGCGTTTACTGTAAACGTCGCCGTTCGCCGCCAATCGCAGTAAAAGTGGCACCGCTAATGGTTCAAAAATGGATATGTAAGTTGTTGTGTTTCGACTTACGCGGATTTCGACTTATGCGGAAATTTTTGGGACGAATTAACCGCGTAAGTCGAGGACTTACTGTAAATGCTTATTCTTTGGTTATGGGCCTACGTTTTCAGTTGCTGTCTGCTTTCTATGAATTTTATATTTTCTCGGAGTTTGAGTTCAATCCTTCTCAACTACGTTCGAAATGGGATCTCTCAACTATATTCATACATTATGGGTGCATTTGTACCCATTGCAAGAGAGTGAGTTATTGGTATGTAATGTTCTGTAAGTCATTCATTTGGTCTTTGATTTAGAATAAAATGTTTTTAATGCTATCAGGCAGGTATCTATTCGTCTAAGTAACTAAAATATGAAAAATATTCTTACAGAAATCAGTTTAATTTTCAGCATAAAATAGCGCAGGTGGAACCGTTGATGCGCCTCGGTAGTATTTTTGATGAAAATGGCTTAAGTGGCAGGGACTTAAGATGTAGCACTGATCTAGCCAGGGATGCATTTTCGATGATAAGCGAATTGATGCGGAGGGCTCAGAGAAGAGACATAAATAAATGAGTGATGAAAACTCTACTTTGAATCTTGGGGCTGTAGAGGTCGGAAACTTGGCCATTGCGAAGGGAGGATGTGCGTATACTTGGGGCGTTTGAGATGTGGGTTTGGAAAAGAAAGGAGAGGGTGAGATGGGTAGTGAGGAAGACAAACAAGGAACCGTTGTTGGAGGAGGGAAGGAGGTTGGCGGTAGAGACTCGGAGAAGGTGGAAGAGATGGATTGAAGACGTGCTGAGAGGCAAGGGCATGTTGAAGAGAGCAGCGATTGAAGGGAGAACGCTGGGGAAGCGTGGATTAAGAAGGAAGAGAGTAGAAAATTCGGACGATATACGGAGAGGCAGAGGATATGAGGAACTTGAGAGAGACCGGATGGCTAGCGAGTCTAGGCTTAGCGAGTTGTAGTAAGAGGGAAATGTAAAGATGTCCCAGAAATGCAGAAGATAGGGAAAGGACGGCCCCAAAAATCAACAAATCAAATGATAGAATATTGCATAATGACTGCAACTAGACATATATAAATTTAAGTATAAACATAGACTGGTATAAAGACGTTCAATGGGGTGACATTTTTACAATATAGGTTAGGTAATTTCGCCGAATTGGCCGTGGAGGAAATAAAGGATAAATTGCTCCGCTTAACATATATATCACACGCGAAGCAGCTCCACTGGTTTTAATACTAACTGTTTTACTCCATTCAAGTATTCTACCAGCTGATTGGTTAGTTCATTGACAGTCCCCATTCTGTATCCCAACCTCATAGAAATTGTCTCGCTTTCCCTCCTAAGGAAAAAAGGCATGATGAAGGGCACGGAATGTGAAGGAAAATGGAAGATGAACCCCCCTGTAAGAGTAACAAACTCATAGCCCACCAATCAGCTGATACACTACCCAATGATGAGTCTTTGGATCTTGATTTCGTTACTGTAAGGCATTTAATCAGTTTTATGTTTGAATACTTCGTGATATGATTGCTTCATTTGCAATTGGCATTACGACAAAATATTTTCGTTGTGGTTCTGAAATGATCAAAATGTCATTAGTGTTAAAAAAATCCGGATCAACCTCCATTCATTGATATCGTCCAATTAAAACCGCTAAGTACTACCTCATATTTAGTTTGGAAAAATACTCACCCTGAAGCGTCATTGTTCTTGCAGTAATCATTTATATTAGCGAATCTATTCGTTACAAAACTTGTTAATTTTACGATTTTATTCGAAGATATCCTCCACATTATTGCCCGCCAAGAGCCCGAAGGTTTATTTTAGTTTCGTCCCTCGCACTGACAACTTAAGTTTGGCTGAAGCTTGCCATGAAGGCACATATCCCGTCCTTTTGCTTTCAAACTATTAGGTTACTCATGAAATTTGAATTAGAAGAGAATCAGAAATTTTGGGATGAATATTTTGCAGTTAGGAGAAGCGCAGGAAATGGGATTGAAAGCCATTACGGTTAACATGCTCCGCTTCGCAGATGACACCGTAGTCTTTGCAAGTAATTGTACTGATCTTCAAAGATCACTGTACACAATTGAACAATCTCTTCTAGAATATATCATGAAAATAAATAAGAAAAGTACCAAAATCCTGGCATACGGAAGAGAGAATCTGAATGCAGAAGTCATGCTATGAGGAGAGAAATTAGAGCAAGTGTATTCCTTCACCTACCTCGAAAGTACCGTCACGTGGGAAGGAAAAAGTACAACGGGCATTAAGCGTAGAATACCCCAAGTGAAGAAAGAATTTATGATTAAAGGGCAGTGTTAGACACTGTGACAGAATCAATACAAACTTTGTAACGCTCACAGTAAATTTTATTTAATACGACATCTTCAGGTACATTTTCTTGCCAAGCACTGAATATAAATCCGTAAACTGGGAGGGTGTGGGGAGGAAAAGAGGGCAGCGGGAGGGGGGAGGGAGGCTGAGGTTGGAGGAAGGGGGGAAGTTATATATTCTGTGTTTGACAAGAAAATGTACCTGAAGATGTCACCTATGCGATGAAACTGGTCGTATTAAATAAAATTCCTTGTGAGAGTTACGAAGTTTGTATTGATTCTGTCAATATGGATTTTCACAAAGTTACGCCTGAGAATATTGAGTTCTTCGGCAGCTACTGTGTTAAAAATATGGGACTACGTAAGAGGGAATAAAATGTGAAAACATTCGTGTGAAGCGTGGCACTATACGGATCGGAAACATGGACCATTAGAAAAGGAGGCCAGGAAAGATTAGAAGCATCTGAAACCTGGTGTTTGAGGAGGATGCTGAAGATCAAATTGACGGATAAAATAAGAAATGAAGAAGTTAACAGAAGAGTAGAAGAGGAAAGGACCAAATGGGACATTATACAAAAAAGAAGAAACAGATGGATTGGGCTCATCCTTAGGCACAATGGGTTAGTGAGGAATATTTTTTTTCATTTAAGTATTCTACCATCTGAGTGGTAGGTTCTTGCACAGTCCCCATCCTGCATCCCAAATTCTGAACATAGTCTCTTTTCCCTCCTAAGGATGTCCCCTCTCAATTTCCTCATATCTTCTACCTCCTCTTATTTCGTCCAGAATTCCTAACGTCTTCCTTCCTCTTCCACGCTTCCCCATTGTTATCCCCTCTATCACCACCTTCAACATGCCATCCCCTCTCATACCCTCTTCCTTTCATCTCTTCTGCCTCCGCCGAACCTCTGCCACAAGCTTCCTCTCCTCTCTAACAATTTCCAAAACCTCCTCGTTCGTCTTCGTCGCCACCTAGCTAACCCTCTCCACCCTTATCCAAACCCACATCTCAAACGCATCAAATCTACGCATATCCTCCCTTCGCAATGACCAAGTTTGAATATAATTGAAGGGAAAATAGAGGAAAATTTCCCAAGAGGAAGGCCAAGGGAGAAATACATAGACAAAACAAAGAGGAAATTACATAAAAAGTACTACCAAGTAGTTAGGTGACTAGCATTAGATAGGGAAGGATGGAGGGCTTTAGTTAACCAATCTTAGCATTGAAAAACCGATGAATGAATGAATATGAATTTTGCAGGTGGCTCTTGATTTCCTTTTTTGTCAATATCTTATCGCCAAGGTTTCTAACAACATAATACACGAAGATGAAGGTCTTTTTTGTTTGTTTCTTTCGACGTTCTTAGGTGGAAAATCGAAATAATACGTCAACACGCAGGAATTTTGGACAGTAGGGATGCACAATTTTTAATAACTCATCGGTTAGTCGGCATTAAATATATCGGCCCGTTCCGATTAATTTTAATCGATTAAAATATTTGATTTTTCGATTATTCGGCTAATTGATTATTTCAATGTTTTGAGCTCGTGGTCATCCTCTGTTGAATTCCTCTAGTTTGTTTTTAAAATTTGCTATCGCTTTCATTTGACAGCCACTGAGTAGACGTCAAACACTGGTGTAGTTTCACGCCATTTACATTCCAACAAATCACACGAAAGACCTAGGTTTCTCTTTCCTCTCCCCCCTCCCAGCATCCCTTACTTTTATTCCGGGAAATCGCTTTCCTTCATCAAACAAGCCAGTTTAATGAACATTACATTACTAAACCACGTAAAATTGTTAATAACTATCGCATAACTTCGATGAAAAAAAAATCATCAGCGTGACTAGTGCAACTCAAAAACGAACATAATTTTGCGATTTATGATAAAAGCGGTGTTCGAAATGAAGGGCACTTGGCCCCTGCGCCCTTCTGCCCCCTTTGGAAGGGCACTTCTCAAGCTCCGAATCGACGCTAGGGCTACCATTGGCGCAAAAATGTACTGAGAACAAATGAAGTCCGAATAAGTTATTTACGAAGCAGTTAACTTTTGCATCGACCTTTTCCATTTAGTTATTTGCTGTTTTAATATCTTGTAATGCAAATTAAAACAGTAATTAATTATATTTAACTAATGGGTATTCATTGTTGTTCTTAAATTCATTATAAATATTCTAATATCACTGTTTTACTCAATTCTTGAAGTCATTTTGTCAACTATTCTCTCCCGATGTCTGAATTTTGCAGCATTAGGCATTTCTTTTAATAACAGCTTTCATGTCATTTGGATTAGTTACTATACGTAGTTAACCACTTTCTTCACTCCGTGCTTTAGTATTTTGCGTAGGTATCTGTAATGATATTTCGTGGAATACCTACGTATCAATGAAAGTTACTTCATCATTTGTAAACTTTTCTTTCCTCGTCCTATCAGCTTCTTGATGGCTTGTAAAGAGATAAATTTTAGATATACAGAACAAAATTAAATACAGTAGTTTCTTTAAGTATAGCAAGATTTTCTGGTACCTAAAAGTATAACTTTCAAATAATAAATAGCGTTAACACAGGCATTGGCAGGTATTGTGATGCTACAGCGCCATTATGATGACTAGGTATTTGAGATTTATCTAGTTGAAATTTGTCTAATGCACTTTAGGTTGTTTAGCTTACCTAATGAAGTATGGTCGCAGAAGTAATTTATTTAGTTATTCAGACCCGGTTGTATTATCTCGCTACGAAAAAACTATGTCAGTACATCTCCTTTCGATTAAGCCTCCGTCGACTAACCAATAGACTTATATACTGTACAGAATTCAAAATTTTAAGTTAATGTAAAGTAAATGGAAAATCAACGTCAACTTGCAGTTAACGTAAACCAGTCGTTATAACACCATACCTTAGAAATAAATGCTTGGATAATATATAATTGGAATAAATAATTGGAATTTCAACAATTCATAAGAATTAAAAACAATATTACTTCATAATTGTGAGTGATAAACATTTCATGTAAAACATCCATATAATATTTTATAATGAAGTAGTACTGAAAACGAACATTCATTAGATTCTTCTTACTGTGTGATTATATTGTTTGCAACTAGAAGCCAAGTCAAATTCAGCAGAATGGATCACCATAGCGATGTATATATGAACATGATCAAAGTTATCCCTCCGCACTTTGAAGCCCAGCACGAAAGCACCAATCACAAAACAAGTCCCATGATTCTCCGCCTCAAGATTGTTTGGAGAACAACGAGAAGGGGTCGAATGTGTGCATCGCTTGCGCCCTTCGATCCGACCACTTCCCAAGGGCCCTTCAAGCGGCCCCTAGCGTTTCGGACACCCTTCGAATGATGGCCGCCACCACCGAAGCGCCCTTCAAGGGCCCTTAGGTGCCGTTTCGAACACGGCTTAAATTAAAGAATTTATAAACTATACTGTGACAGGTCAGTTGGTGCCATAAACCAAGGAGTTTAAAATGAAATGGATGAGGCATGACCGTGAACGCACATGGGCGAAAGTGAAGCAAGATTAGGGTTGCTTGGGAAGGATTTTGTGCCGAGGAGGTGTTGCCAAACCAGTCACAAAACATCGCTTTGCCTGTGGTTTTTAACTTAGATTTGACGAAAATCAAACGCGACAGCCGGACACGTAATCCAGAGGAAGGTCTAATATGTGCCGACTGCAATGGCGGGATTGGCTTCAAGAATCAAGTGGTATGTCGCCTCCATTTCTTTTCTAACCTCCTTGCCATAAACCACCCGCGGTAAAGGGTTGGGTCGCCTTCGACGCCGATGCTCGGACTCCGAGTTCGGGTGCCCCTGGTAGGCACTGCCTACCAGGGGCCCTATGTTCGAAAGCGTGCGGCTCACCGATGCAGGGTCGACCACTCGCAAAGTTGAAGAGTTTATTTATTTTATTTTATTTAATAATAAATCCAAAAACAGTCAAGATGACCTTTACATCGGATTATTAACATTAAATGACTTTACACAGAACAACAAAAAGAAAAACCAATAAGTTATCGAAACATCATCTCGTAAACAACTCATCCGTTGTGACATTTAGGTGGAAAGAAGATAGGAAGGGGAATTTAGATAGGAAGTCTGTTAATAGCGGTTGTGAAAGTTGGAAAAGAGGATGTAATGTCAATAGATGGGGTATTCAGGGAATTTTAGGTAAGAGGTAGCCGGTAGGTAAGGGATCTCTGAGTCACTGATAAACGGGAGTGAGGTAGATGAAATAGGGAAGAGTTCCTTGTTTTACGTGAGGGGACCCGGAGGGAGAACATTGATAGAAGGTCGTTAGACCTGAAGCGGCCGTTCATGATTCTATAGAAAAATTTGAGGTCACTAAGTGTGCGGCGACGTTGCAAGGGAGCGATATCAAGTTTTGAGAGCAGATCATGCTTGGTAAGATTACGAAGAGAGGGGTTGCGGTTTTTCACAATGCTGATGAAGAAGTTAAGAGGCCTATTAAGAATTTTGAGATTTGTGGGACAAGCTGAGGACCATATAGGTGAACATTATTCTAGGTTTAGGTAGCGGGGGGGAAATTGCCATGCTCGAAAAAGTGAAAGGCAGCTTCGTCTCAGAGCGTGCGAGGGAGAAGGCCCTCGCCTCGTTCAAACACAATCAGATCATGGATATAACCATACAAGTCTTGGGACTTTTTTGGTGTTATTAAGGTGGTTTGAGCGAAAAACCACTTCACCTAGAATTTGATGAATTTGGCCTCATTTTAAAGAAAAAACTCTCATCTTACCAATGATATGAAAATATCAACCCCTTTCCGAACTACTTTTCGAGCTATTTGCCTGAAAATATAAACTGTTGTACATGGGATAGATTGTGAATGTGCGCTCCGGAGGGAGAATATTAAACAAATTAGGGATTACTAGCACCTAGATTTCGTCAAAAAACTAACGATGTGTAGATTGCATGTTTTCTCAACTATTTATAAAAAATAATCTATTACTCACCTCAGTAATTTTTACAGAATCGCAAATAAACCTGCTGATTTGAAGGATTTTCAGCCGTGCGGCGGGAAAAAATGAGTCAAGTTAGAGACTTATGTAGCTTTATTTATTTAATTACTGCGAATTTTGATCTTTTTTAATTATATCTTTTCGCCATTAATATTACAATATTTATTTAATACTTCTTACAGACACTGAAATCAAAAAATAAAATTTTAATATGGTCTCCATTATGACTAGGGAACTATCTCGCTCAAAACTACCTTAAGTCCTTTGAACATAAGCATCGAGTCATGGCACATACTAAAATATACCGAAGAAAATATAGATGAATCGAAATTCAAGGCAGCGTTAGGGAGCAAGGGACACTGCAGTTTTGCGGGGTGAAATTACTATGAAGCTGATTTTATTTACGCTACTAAAAATATCTGTCGAATGAGAAGCGGTTAATTTTTAAAATTTTGGTGAAAGAGTTTTCGCTTTATGTTGAAGAAGAAGAAGATTTGGAACCATTTTCACAACACTGAAGCATATGTTATTAAGTGACTCTGGCATTATACTGAAGTTTAATGGACTTTATTCACTTAAAAGTGATTGCTTCCTTGGTAAACAATGAAGTGCATAACACGTATGTAATCCATAAAAATGTTACAGTAATACAGAAGCGGCAGTTAAGTGTGTTAGTAGTGATTACTGTCAAGAAATGAAATTATCATTAAAGATTCAAGTGTTCATTAGTTAGTGGTTAACTTTCAGTGACGTTATCTCTCTCTGGTCGGTCATACTTCTTTGAAACTCACTATAATTAATGTATTTTTTATTGAATTTTAAATTCTCTTACACTATTAAGGTAAACAGCAAATCATGTAACATTAAAGGCTTTGCCGGTGAATACTTGTGATGTGAATAGGTGCAACACACCAATATCACCCAGATGGAAACCCGAGAAATCTACATCATTAATAAATCATAATTTTGTATTTTTATTTAGCTTCGATTGACGCCTAAAAAACTGCAACGCCAATGTCACCGCATAGAACTAGAAACCCGTGCAACGTACGTGAATGAGTTTTGAATGAAATGAAGAAGAATATATCCTCTACTTCATAAATAAAAATCTAATGGTGTCTGCCTGTATCTTTCGTACTCAATCTCGAAAAAATAGCTGATCCAAGTACTTTGAAATTTAACATGTGGGTAACTAAGTGCGCTGGAACGAACATCAGCAATAATGAAATTTCCTCAGAGCCCCAATGGCCGCTAAACGGGGTCCTTAGATTTTACTTCCATAAGAAAAGCAATGGAATCAGTGCAGAGGTTGATTTATTTGCTCTTTTAAATTACTTGCAATCATGATGCAATGGTTGTAATTAACAAACGGACGGCTCAAAGAACTAAGTATTGAATTCTTGCCTCGATTATGTTTTACGTTTCGTCTTTGCTTAAAAATGATGTATTCAATTTCAAAATTATCATTTTTTCTCCTATTTCAACAATGGCATATTTCCTTGTCAACCTGAGAAATCACTATGGACGGGAAATTTCACTTGGGCCTTTTATAGATAACATTATTTTTGCTTAAATAATTAAAGCAACTTTCAATGAGATTTCAGTTTGGGTATATTTTACTCCAACTTCTCTGTGTGCATTTAACGGCTTTTACATAGTATCTACATTTAACAATTCACATTGATTCTCATAATTAGGGACAATCGGTATGCGTAGTATATCGCTTACCACGTACAATTTTGCACACTTCTAGAGACCTACGTACCTACTACACCTATAAAACCTTAATACAGTCCTAGAGCTCAAGAGAAATGATTGGGGTTCCAATCGGCTCAAAGTCCCCAAATCACTGCTTTCTATGTAGCCTCGGAATGAATGAAGTAATGAGGTGTTTATCTTGACATTTTTAGCGTAGGTACATGATACTTATCTCAAATTAAAGTTCTAACTTGGGGTCTATTATTTCTGGAAAATATTTCGCTCAAACTCACTTCCCCCTGCCACACACCCCTGAGGTGGCTTGCAGGGTATTTTGTAGATGAAGGGAAAATATGCTCGAAGTTTACGGCGATCTTCCCCACGCCCCCAATGTGAAACTGGAATCTTTTGTAGTCTTATTGATTTATCATTACATCATTAAGCGAAAAAACAGGAAATTGTCACTTATTGTTAGTAAAAAAACTAAGATAATAAATGAGAAGTCAGTTTCTCTTCTGTTTGAATAGAACTTGTATCTAATTTCTTACTTTTATCTCTGACGTCGTGATTTAACAGGCATTTTGGCAGTGTTGGCAAATGTTGTGATTGGGAAATTAATACCTCATTTTTTTAGTTGTGGAACACTGCTATTTTCATTATTTATACTGCTATTTTCATTGTATACCACGTACAATTTTGCACTCTTCTAGATACCTACGTACCTACTACACCTATAAAACCTTTATACAGTCCTAGAGCTCAAGAGAAATGATTGGGGTTCCAATCGGCTTAAAGTCCCCAAATCACTGCTTTCTATGTAGCCTCGGAATGAATGAAGTAATGAGATGTTTATCTTGACATTTTTAGCGTAGGTACATGATACTTATCTCAAATTAAAGTTCTAACTTGGGGTCTATTATTTCTGGAAAATATTTCGCTCAAACTCACTTCCCCCTGCCACACACCCCTGAGGTGGCTTGCAGGGTATTTTGTAGATGAAGGGAAAATATGCTCGAAGTTTACGGCGATCTTCCCCACGCCCACAATGTGAAACTGGAATCTTTTGTAGTCTTATTGATTTATCATTACATCATTAAGCGAAAAAACAGGAAATTGTCACTTATTGTTAGTAAAAAAACTAAGATAATAAATGAGAAGTCAGTTTCTCTTCTGTTTGAATAGAACTTGTATCTAATTTCTTACTTTTATCTCTGACGTCGTGATTTAACAGGCATTTTGGCAGTGTTGGTAAATGTTGTGATTGGGAAATTAATACCTCATTTTTTTAGTTGTGGAACACTGCTATTTTCATTATTTATACTGCTATTTTCATTGTATACCACGTACAATTTTGCACTCTTCTAGATACCTACGTACCTACTACACCTATAAAACCTTTATACAGTCCTAGAGCTCAAGAGAAATGATTGGGGTTCCAATCGGCTTAAAGTCCCCAAATCACTGCTTTCTATGTAGCCTCGGAATGAATGAAATAATGAGATGTTTATCTTGACATTTTTAGCGTAGGTACATGATACTTATCTCAAATTAAAGTTCTAACTTGGGGTCTATTATTTCTGGAAAATATTTCGCTCAAACTCACTTCCCCCTGCCACACACCCCTGAGGTGGCTTGCAGGGTATTTTGTAGATGAAGGGAAAATATGCTCGAAGTTTACGGCGATCTTCCCCACGCCCCCAATGTGAAACTGGAATCTTTTGTAGTCTTACTGATTTATCATTACATCATTAAGCGAAAAAAACAGGAAATTGTCACTTATTGTTAGTAAAAAAACTAAGATAATAAATGAGAAGTCAGTTTCTCTTCTGTTTGAATAGAACTTGTATCTAATTTCTTACTTTTATCTCTGACGTCGTGATTTAACAGGCATTTTGGCAGTGTTGGCAAATGTTGTGATTGGGAAATTAATACCTTATTTTGTTAGTTGTGGAACACTGCTATTTTCATTATTTTGGGGTTTTAGGAAATTTAAAAAATACTGCAGCCGCTGCATTATAGCCTATATAAACGAAATTATTGTTGCTTTTTGTATTCAATTGGTATGTTTGATTAATCTTCATCCTGCGGTCCGGTGTCCCGTGAGCGAGAGTATAACTAATTCAGGTACTTTTTTCCCAGTTTCATCATCGTTGGTTTCAACAAGTTATAATCACCATTCGCTTATTTAAAAAATTGTAATATACGTTGAATTCATTCACAAAAACCTGAAACACTTTAAAACATTTACGTTTTAATTTTGTTGAGTTACATGCATATGAATTAGAAAAAATAGTGCTTACAATTGATGTGTTTATCTGATAGAGCAAGAGTGTGTGCACTATATCCCAAAGGTTATTTTCCTACTTAACATGAAACGCAACGACTACTACCGAAAGGCATTCATAACGGTCAACCACGGGCGAAGCAATTATCCCCGTATACGTTTAGGGGGACAACTACAGAGGCATAGCCCTATTGAATATTTGTTATAAGGTTTTATCAAAATGCATATTAAGTCGAATAAAGCCATTCGCAGACAACATAATTGGTGAATACCAGGGGGGTTTTCGACAAGGTAAATCTACCACTGATAATATATTTTTTATTAAGCAATTATGTGAAAAAAGTGTATGAGTACAATCGTAGCCTTCATCTCCTCTTCGTGGATTTTAAGAAAGCGTATGACAGTGTACATAGAGAAAGTTTGTTCAAGATATTGACTGAGTTCTGCTTACCAAAGAAACTTGTTAGCCTGACAGAAATGTGTCTCAATGAAACAGAAGCTAAAATAAAACTGGGAAGTAAAGTTTTATGATTAGGACAGGTTTGAGGCAGGGAGACGGTCTATCTCATATTTTGTTTAATTTTTTTATAGAGAAAATTAAGAGGGAAATTGACAAATATGATTTGGGAGGTTTTATGATGAATGGGAGAAGAATTTCATTTTTAGCATATGCAGATGACTGTGTTATCATTGGCGAGTCAAAGGCAGAGTTAAGAGGAGTAATGCAATTAGTAGAAGCAGTAGCAAGAAAAGTGGGATTGTTGGTCAATCCTTCAAAAACTGAATATTTAATTGTTGGAAGGGGAATAAATCATGATAGAAACATTACAATTGGCAATAATGACTACAAGAGAGTACAAGAAGTTAAATATCTAGGTACCTTTTTGACCGAAAACTCCTCAAGTGAAACGGAAATAAAATCCAGACTGCAAACAGCAAATAGAAGCCTCTATGCACTTAATAAAATACTAAGCTCAAGAAGCGTTTCCCGGGAACTTAAAATAAGATTATACAAAACACTGATCCGTCCCGTTCTCTTGTATGGATGCCAATCATGGAGCACACGGAAAATAGACCTGAACCGATTAGCGATATTTGAAAGAAGAGTACTAAGGAAGGTCTTTGGTCCAGTCCTTGATTTAGAAACAGGAGAATGGAGAAGACGACATAATGAAGAATTGTACAATCTGTATCAAGAACCGAATATTATAGGAGTGTTAAGGAGTAGGAGATTGGAATGGGCTGGACATGTGGTTAGAATGAGTGGCGAAAGATTTCCTAAGATGGCTATGGATATGACAATAGAAGGAAGGAGACCAGTGGGGAGACCTCGCGGTCCTCTGGGCCTGATCGCGTAAAGTAAAGTAAAGTAAGTATACGTTTAGGGGGACTCTCTCGGTGTTGGGGCTGCGGGTCGCGCGTCCAGGGTTAGGCAGGTCGAGCATGGAAGAGACCCTTCCACGCGGCTTGCGGTCACGTGAGTCGCACGAAAACCCTCGCCCGTATACGGCCCAAACTTCCAACATAGGGCCCCAGGTCCGGCACTTTACCATAACGGACAGTTTCATGCCTCCCAGCCACCGGCACCATAACGGACAGTATCGTGCTTCACAGGTCCAGTACTAAACTTAAAGTTACTTTTCGGATCACATCACATTTAACTTTGAACGCCCGCGGATTCCCGTATCACCGGAAGAGTGACGGGGGTCCTGGGCCGTTCCAATGCTTTCCCATCTCTTAAGCAAGGATTCTCTCTCCCTTACCATTTCTCCTTTTCCCAATACCCTGTCGTATCCTTAGCGCGGGCGGCGGATCCCCCACCCCTCCACGCATCGGACGGCTCGGCCCTGCGCCGCCTCACTCACCTCCCCACCCCACCCCACACATCTTGGCGGTAACCCATCACGTGATCCCCTTTATTGTCAGTAACAACCTTCCTGCACTCCCATTTTCCACATCCAATGCATATCTCCCGCTTTGGACCTCTCAACCCCACCCACCCTACCCCCTACATCCATCCCATCCGAAGTGGAATAATTAATTTACGAGTGTTGGGGGGGGGGGAGAGGGAGGAGTCTCACAGTTCGGAAACCATTTCCGGTAATTACGGCCGGCGAGTGCCGAGGAAGATTAACGATTTCGCCTCCGCGGTGTTTTATTAAAGTCCCTCCCTGCCGCTACTCTGCTCTTTCTGCCGCCCCCACCAAACCCCAGCGTTCCCCCTCCCCGCTTCAACGCCCCCACCTCACTCCTAACGCCTCCCCTACCCGCCCCACCCAGCGCAGGCTATGTACATTAATGTTGTTTCAGCGAGATACTTCCCTAGTCATGATGGAGACCATATTCGAATTTTATTTTTTAATTTCAGTGTGTATAAGAAGTATGAAGAAAATATTGCAATAGTATTGGTGCAATAATATAATTATATATGACAAAAATTCTTAGTAACTAAAAAACATCTACATAAGTCTCAAAATTGACTCATTTACCCCCGTACGGTGAAACCGCCTTATAGCAACAGACGTTTTTTTTGTGATTCTGTAAAAATTACTGCGGTGAGTAATTGATTATATTTTATAAATAGTTGAGAAAACATACAAAGTTCCACCGTTAGTTCTTCACGAAATATAAGTGTTAAAAAATTACTCTTTTTTTATATTCTCCCTCTATAGCGCACAACCGTAATCTACCCCATGTAAAACAGCTTATATTTATAGGCAAATTGCTCGAAAATTAGCTCGCAAGAGGTTAATATTTTGATATCATAAGAGAGATGGGAGTTTTATTTTTTTAATGAAGTTTAATTCATAAAATTCTAGGTGAAGTGATATTTCGCCTCTGCGATATGGCGACACATCGACTACGATATGCCGCATCCCGGATGTATCGGATGGTGTTGTTGTTCATCCGGGGTGCAGTTCGATATTCGATGTGGCGCGATCTCCGAGGTATTAAGATGCGACCTGGTGCTATTAAATACGATATGATTCGATGCAAAGCGATATGCGATACTATGCAATATGAGATTTAATCTGTGTAATGCGATACGACTCCACGATTAATGCAATGCAATAATGATATAATGCTGTATTCAATGCATAATAATGCGACGCAGTACGATGTGATGCAATGCGAAAACAACATGCGATACAATGCTTTGTGATGCGGATTATTGCGGCATAAACGCTGTATTGCGCGACACTTAGGTCAGCACTGGAATTAGCCCCGTTAACTCTTATTCCTAATTCGGAACTTAAGGTAGTTAGAGCGAGATGTAACTTTACATAGAATTTATTGAATTTTACCTAATAAAAAAAATAATCTCACATATTTCCGATTACATCAAAATAATAACCCCTTCCCGAAAAATTACAATTTGTGAACAATTTGCCGAAACATATAAGCTGTTTTGCATGGGATAGATTAACTACGGCTATGCGCTCCAGAGGGAGAATATTAAAAAAAATTAGGAAATTATAACACTTAGATTTCGTCAAAAAAATAACGGTGTGTAGTTTGCATATTTTCTCAACTATTTATACAAATTAATCTAATACTCAACGCAGTAATGTTTACAGAATGGCCGACCCTTTTCCCAGAAACAAAACCTGTTTTGAAGGCTTTTTGGCCATATGGCGTAAAAAAATTATTCAAGTTAGAGACTTATGTGGATATATTTATTTAATTACTGAGAATTTTTGTTATTTATAATTATATTTTGGTGGCATAAATATTACAATGCTTACTTCATACGCATTACAGACGCTAAAAAAAATCGAAAATGGTGTCCATTATGACTAGGGAAATATCTCTCGAAATAGCTACCAAGCATCGGTGCCTGTGTTTACACGATGCTGATTTCCTTGAGCAGTGGCGCTCTCCGAGAATTTGCTGAACTAAGCAACCTAATTATATATATATATATATATATATATATATATATATATATATATATATGTATATATATGTGTGTGTGTGTGCGTTTTCTCTTTTGCAGTTGCCATATTTCCTCCGTAATTTGTTTCGGTAGATTACAGCTCCACCACCGGTACTCTCTCGAAGCGCTCGACTCGCCTACTTGACGGTGGTTGAATGCAAGAATGGGATGGAAAATAAGTATCGTATATAATTCGATTTTGAGCACAGGTAATAGAATTTGATTCTTTCATCAGATGCGATAATATCCTTTGCACGAAACGATTTGAAGCATTCTGAATTCAGTTCGATTTACAGCACTGGATTCAGCTTTCTAGAAAAGGGCCTTAACGCGATGTAGTTCCATGCAGTATATTATAACGATATACAATGTGGAGTGAAATGCAATGTAATACCATGCGGTGTGAAGGAATTCGGTGCAATGCGATGAAATGAGATAGGATTGTGATTTCATGCTTTATCGGATGCATCGCATTTTTTGGGTCTGAAAGTTTTTCTCGCGATCATCATCTTCTAAGTAATCTACCAGTTAAAGGTAGGTTATTATGAAATTCAGAGAATATGCAACAGACTAGAAATTTTACAATCTTCGTCCCATTTCCGTTCCGTGATTTCTCCAATTGTTTTCTTAAAAGTGCAAATTCTTGGACAATCTTCAATGGTAAGTCTAGTTCCTAAATATGTTGTTTGGTTGAGCGTTTTAAATTCCACTCTTGCTATTTTTTTCATCACAATATATTTAAGTGGTGGTTCATATGCTATGGTGGCTAATAGTGCATCGGAACTCACGGTGGAGTAGCAGTGTGTGACTGGGATTAAGCAGGACTCAGGGCATATAGTAATTTCCTATTTATTCTGCTTTGAGAGGCTCTTTTTCCCCAAACTGCGCTTCCGTTCATTGTGATAGGTTTTACAACGCCGTTGTACAATTGGTGCATAGACTTGTTTCCATACACGGACCGGCAGTATCTTTGTATTGCATGGAAGATCTTCTCTACTTTCGATATAAAGTAATTGGCGTGCACTTGGAGACGAAGAAGACTCATTCAAACATCGTATTGAAAAGTGCATCCGATTCGAAATGTGGAGAGTCAAAATAAGTTTAGAGATGAATACCAGATCAGAAACGTGTAGTCTTGGTAACCTTCTGTCTGAAAAAATAGTAGATTCCAAGATATAGAAAGACTATGTATTACCCCCCAAGAGCAATGATATACTGGCGATGAAGAAAGAAGACCCAAGAAAGAGAGCAGGACCGAAGATAGAAGTTGAGGACGAATAAAAAGAAGAGAACGCGATGGCCTTCTGTGGCGCCTAACCGCGTTATACCATATGTAAAAGTTAGATATAAATACAATTTTCAAATCAAAATTTGAAATAATAAAGAAAACAGCATCCAAAGGATGCCCGCAAGGGTCTGTTTTAGGACCACTTATTTGGAACTTAGTAATTAACCAACTACTAAGAGAGGAGTTCCCAGAGAATTGCGAATTAATCGCATATGCGGACGCTGCTGCAATTGTAATTAGAGCAAACTCCAGGCGGGAAATGGAAAAAAACAGCGAAAGAATGCATGGACATGGTCGAGAAATGGGCACACAAGTGCAAACTTTTTTTTTAAAGTATCTTACACGCGCAGTGCCCTATCTGCCTTTAATATTTCTTTATTCATCTCAGCGTAAGTCCTAACTTTCTTCATTCCGTCCATAAAACCTATTCTCTTTCTTCCCCTTCCGCGCTTGCCCAACGTTCTACAGACTGTGGTTCTACCCTCTATCATGGCCTTCAGCAAACCATCGCCCCTCATTGCCGCTTCCAGCCACCTACCTTGCATTTGCCTAATCTCATCCAAAAGTTTCCTCACCCACCATGTTAAGCACTTCCTCATTTGTCTTCATTTCCGTCCACCGCATTTCTCCATCCTCCTCCACACCCTTATTTCGAACGCTTGTAGCCTATTTTCGTCTTCCTTTCTCAAGGTCCACGTTTCTGCCCCATACAATGCCACACTCCATATCAAGCTCTTCACCAGTCTTTTTTACATCCTTACTTAGGGTTCCCGTCATCAGCTCCCTTCTATTATTGATCGCTTCCTTCGCTAGCGCTATTCTCCTCCTAATGTCTTTGCTACTATGTCCTGTTTCTTCTAGCGTACGACCCAAGTAATTAAATTGCTTCACTTGCTCCAGTTTGTGTCCTCCTACTTTTATGACCAGCCTCGCTTTCTTTGCCCTAGAGAATCTTATTACTTTTGTTTTCTCATGATTAATCTTAATTCCTTATTTCTCGCACTGCTTTTCCAATGCATCGGTAACACGACATGGAAATTATTTTGTCGCACAACCCTGTTTGCATATTCCGCCCCTCTCCAAACCCCCCCCCCCTTTCCCCCATCTTTTCTTTCTCAACCCCCTCCCCCACCCCCAATCCCTACCGTGAGGGAATAGGGATAGGGAAGACCGCATTCCTTCCGATTTTCCCTTGAATTTCACATGCGTGGGGGGTATCGCGACGACCCCGTCCTGTCCCTTGAAGAATTGATGATGAGGGTTTGGTTGGTTCGTGTGCCCGTTTGTGTTCTGCGGAAAATTCCCCCTTTCTTCCTCCTCTCTCTCTCTCTCCGACTCTCTTCCTGCCTTCCCTCCTCCCTCCCAACCTCCCTCACCGCCAAGCGTGTGGCATTCGCACTCCCCTTGAGCGAGAGAAGTTTTAAACCAGTCAAATCAACGTCAAGAGGTTGTCGTTCCGTGGGAGCCTGTGCCGTGTTGGAGATGGGCCTCCGCTTTCTCCCAGCGCCTGCATAATCAAGTCCAAAGCCGTGGCATCATCAATTACACCGCGCTGCCTTCTGGGAGAGGCTCGCCGAATTGAAATTGCGAACCCCTCAGCATTCCTACGAACCCCTCCCTCCACCTCTCTCTGTGCATATATCTCTCTCTTTCCTTCGTACTTTTTAGGGGCTTTCCCTTCTTCTCCTGTTTTATCTCCGCGTTTTTTCTATCCCTATAGACTTTCTATTGCCACTGTAAAACCATCCGATGATTTCTCACGTAAACGAAACCTTACTATGATGTGAGAACGAAGGCTTCCTCGGTGCTCTAAGTTGAACTTCTTAATCTTCCGGGTGCACTACTGCGTTGGTTTTTGTGGCGAAAGCAAGTTTCGCTGGCACTACTGCCAGCGTCTTCAGGTTTAAGATGTCAGTTCACTGTTTTGGCTCTTATTATATCGGCCCTTTGGCGGGAAAAAGACAACAACCAATGCGGTAGTGCACCCGGAAGATGAAGAAGTTCAAATCCTTACTAGGCAGGTATATATTTAACTATGGTATTTTCCATGCTTCTTCCAACCTTGCTTCCATGCTTCCTCTGACCAATCCTTTACCAACCTTGAAAAAGTCATATTGGTACTACAAAAAAGCATCGGGTCATGATAGAGTCCTGATTGAGTAATCCATACAGACTTCACTGCAGTATATCTATTCTAAGTTTTGAAATTATGTTTTTTTTTAAATGTTTTTATTATTATTTATAATGACAAAATATTTTCAAACGATTGAAAGTGAGTTGGAGCTTTACTCTTTCTGCCACCCAACCACAGATTTGAAGAGAGCTGAAAACATTCATCGAAACTTGAAAACAGTCATGATTAATTAAAGGAATCCTTATCTTGTCACAGTTTTTTATTTTAAAATTTTTTAAATATCGTAACTATTTCGAGTTAGAATAATCATCGTAAATTTAAAGATGGCTGAGCTATAAAAATACCTCATACCCTACAGTAGAAGTTTAATTAACGTCATTTAATACAAATTAAAAGCTGTGGTTATGTTTAAAATAGTGTGAAATAAACTAATACATTATTTATTTAGCGTCCATCTCTCCCCGAGAAGACATGCTTGGGCATTTAAAGTCAAAAGCAAATATTAAATAGGTATTTACCTCTAAGCTGTTGTTTGCAAAGGACCTATGGGTTTTACAGAGGTACTGCCAATTCTAAACGGATGGTATGTATGTTTATAAATGGCTTTTGGATATAAAAAAATCATTTAACTCTTAGAAATAAATGCCATCACTTTTGAGGATAACTTTCCAGTGGAAATTTTATTCCTATGAAAATTCTCTCTGATATCTGGCTGATTTTTCTGTCACAATGTCAGTTTTTCAAACAGTGATGTCCATCGCTCTTTGCCCATAAAGCCAATATAATGAATAGTATTAATGGAATGGATGATTTCAACGAATTTCTCACCACGTGTATGGCGTACGTGATAATTGACAACTGGTCCTGGTTATTAGTTTAAATTAAGTTCAGTATCCATCCCACATGAGTAGAACGAGGGAAATTGTCATAATGAATAAAGACACTTGGTAATCTTCCACAGATTTAAATCTGTGGAAGATTACCAAGTGTCTTTATTCATTATGAATATCGAGAACTTACACCATATCCAATCTGAAACAGTAGAATTTAGAGAAATTGTATTGTGAAATGTGAAATCTTGTGAAATCTCCTTACACGTACGTTACTTAACATTATATTTAGTAAGAAAGCTAATATCAGTATGGTAGTGCGTTTGACGGTTATCGCCTAACCGGTATGAAGTCAGTCCCTGGCACAAACCATTAAAATGAATTGTAGGGTGCCACGGAGATAGGTAGAAAGATAGATAGATGGCAAAACGTCTGTGACTCGCATCCGAAGAGCAGTAAGGTGATTGTTGGGAGAAGAATTAATTCGTACGCTGTGAGATAGAATATCCCAACAAGCGAGATACTAGTATGGAAATCTTTGCCGTTCTTGTCTCTCTTCATCTTTAGTTTCCTCTGGCAATTTTTGTAACCCAGTTGACTCTGCGGACGAGTCATATCCTCGAGTCTGTTTGCTATGCTATTGATATTTACTCTGCTGGACCCCAAGAAAATATGTTAGTCTTGTGGTTTAAGTTTGCTTTCGACTCTCAAAGGCAATATGAGCAGTGATGGACGCAAGATAAAAGGATGGACGTCTTTGAATTATCTCGAATCGAAAGGGAAATTTAGAATCGGCTTGCACTTGTTTGTTTCGCCTTGCGTTTGACGATAGGACAGCGAGAGCGAGAGTTATTTGGAAGAGGATGGTCCGAAAATCTATTTATTTCGCCCCTCCTCCAACCGGAAGTAAAATGGATTCTATACGACGCCTGGTAAATTTAGGAGGAAAAGCACTATGAATTTAAATAAATGTAAAATTTTCCTGTCCACTCAAAGCTTTACTGTACAACACGTTCCAACGTTTAAGTTACATTATAGTGATTCAACCTAAAGATCTTATTTATTCAAGATCATTTATAGGAAGTAAAATCTGCTCTCCCCACGCTATGAGTACACCAACACATAATTTTTCCTCTTACAAGTAGTTGACGTGGACTTCTTACGTAATTACCCATCACTCCCTTCCCTTTCGGTGTAGGCAGAGTCAAAAGGGCTTAATTCATGGCTGTAGACTTAAAAACTTCTCTGTTTCAATGTAGTCCTGTTATACGTCACAAAGTCCTCCGTACGTCACCATCCTTTCATTACCCCTTCACGTCTTCACCGTTCACGTACATTTTCATACACGCTATCATTTTCCTAATACTCCTGTGACTTCCTTGGCCTACCCCTTCATCTTACACCATTCCTTGCTCTATCATTAATCTTTTTCATTCTTGTACTTTCATCCATTCTCTCAGCATGGAAATACAATCAAAGCACGCTTTTTTCGTATAAGTCCATTTCCAGACCGTTAATTACACATGCTTTCATCACCCACTCATTACTAATCCTATCCCTCCAAAATTCACCGCAAGCATTTTTCATATACCTTATACTCACTGCATTTAGCCTATACTTACGCTTATCCTGGCATACACAAGTTTCACTGCCATATAATTTAAGTGGGGGGGATCTTTTATCGAATGAAATTTGGCAGTAGAATAGGCATAATGGCGGAGCGGTGGTAATTTGATAAATATCCGTGTTTTGGTTCTTTTCTGTGGAGGGAAAACAGAAAATGAAGGAAAAATAAAAAAAAATTGGATGGAGAAACTTTATCTGACTAAAATTCAAGAACGAAAGTAAAATTCTATTATATATCAGAAAGACTTTATTTATGTACAATACTTGTGGTGCTTGAAATGTATTCTCTACAAGGGGTGTGATCTTGTTGAAAATTAGTATTTGACTTCCTACTACGTATGCCAAAATTGTTGAGAATAGAATTTCCATGGATTATTACTTCGCTTGGAAATGCTCTCAGATTTCAGGTTGCTTTTTGGGGGTAAAATCAGTAAGTTGATGTCATTTAAGTTTTGTGCTTCGCAATGAGTCGATAGTGTTCTTGAAATGGATAGTTGATAAGCGATATTATTATCACGTTTTTCGATGCATGATGTAGGAGCCAGAAGATAAAAAGTCTATAATCCGTATCCGAAAGTCATTATTGGTTCAACGATTCTTCGTAGGCAGCGAGAGTGGAAATCAGCCTGCTACGCTTTGCAGGTAACATTGTCGTTATGACGAAGGAATAAGAGGATGTGCCGAGGATGCCGGATTTAATTTGAAAAAAGAAACTATTAATTAATACTTACTGATACTTAAAAGCATAAAAAATCATGGCTTGTGAAAGAAATAAATAAGAAAAAATCACAATAAGTTTTTGGCAGTAAATATTGGAACAAGTGGAAGCAATTTGTTTTTGGAAAGTGGGGTCACCAGTGATGGAAGAAGCGCAAATATTATAGTTCAGTGGATGTTTAAAATACGAGTAATACATTTAATACATTAGATGTAGCATGAAATTTTAAGTCGAATTTTTCTTGGAAGTTTTGGCGGATTTTAGGTATTTGAGGCTGAAATTGTAGAAGAGAGCAATTGAAAAGAGAATTTAAATTAAAGACAAATCCAAATTGTCAACAAATGAGTCATTTTTCCTTTATTTTGCGTTCATAATTTGGATTAGTCTGTAATTTAAAGGCTTAAATAGTTGTATCAATGTAAATGATAAATAATGTCCTAAGGTAAGGGGTAAGACTTTTGGAAATTGATGACTCAGACTTGGTAATTTTAAGATTGGGAACTACTGCTCAAGACATTCTTCGGTCTGAAGACTGTCTTGAGCAACAGGTTTATTCTATTTCTTCTATTTATTTTGGGACTTCGTCGAATTCCTTGTACCCAAGCTACATCTACATCAACGCATTGCCCCGCA
This sequence comes from Pyrrhosoma nymphula, assembly GCA_963573305.1. Classification (NCBI taxonomy): domain Eukaryota; kingdom Metazoa; phylum Arthropoda; class Insecta; order Odonata; family Coenagrionidae; genus Pyrrhosoma; species Pyrrhosoma nymphula. The sequence continues at coordinate 59,015,179 of OY754339.1, read as the reverse complement.
AGGCACCTCACGGTTGTGAGTGACTAGGGATGGATTTTCACCTGCATATGCATAAATTACATTCTATAAAATTTCAAGGGACAATACTGTTGATAACATGTATTAATGTGCTATACATATGCGTACTTAAATCAGAATTCAGAATTGTAAAGCTGGTCTGCGCGAAGCATTGCTTTGTGCAGCGAACCAGCTAATAAGGGCACATACCAAATTACCTTTATAGTGACAGCTATCAGCCTGTCACTGGCCCATTTCTAATTCTTTGCGAAAAATATGACATTTTGAACAAAATAATTCGGCAGTCTCATTTTTCAATTTTATGGCTATTGCGCCAATTTTGAGTATAATGTGAGTTTCGCAAAAAGTATGTTTAACTTTGTTGGAAAAAAGATGTTTTGAACTTACTGAAAAAACTCAGCCTAAATTTTAACCTACCGTCTGATGATTTTTCTGTCCTGATTTTCGTAAAAGGGTTAAAACACAAATATAATTACAGTTACGACATTTTAAAAATACTTTCCAGAAAAGAGTGGTGAATAATTTAACTTGGATTGGGTTGGTTATCAAAACATTTCATATTTGTTTTTCGATGGTTAAAAATGATGGGAAATATTTAATCTCTATTTATTATCACCGGCGCATTTTGTTTGTTGGACGCATCTAACTGAGCAGATATTTCACTGGACATGAGAAAGGGGACAGGTAAGATCCTAACTACATTTAAATCTCACCAATAATTGCAGACCGACCACCGTTGAAAATTCAGCGAGCCATCATATATACCATATAATTACCATCCACATCCCTGTTGATTTTCTCTGCCAAATCTAAATACTTCCCTGCCATGCCTTTTATTTCCATATTTGTCATCATTTCTGCCTATCACACTTTCTCCATCCTTCTCCATACTCACATTTAGAACGTGATAAGGTGAACAACGAAATGGATTTTGTGAATTTAAATATTATTTCAAAGCAAACAGTGAAGGGCTGGGCCATGATTAATACTAAAAGTGTAGGAATTGAGCTCGATTTAAAAAAAATCGTCGGGGAACAAAAGTAGAGAACCTCAAAAGTTATGATAGTGTGCTTGTCATCCCTTTTCCGATCATAGGCTGCAGTGCGTTGGCGTTTTATCCAGTAAATATTTCTTCACTCAATTTCCCTTTGAAAACGCTTATATTCAAACATTTTAGAAATTAGAGTCTGGTTTTTGTCGTTCGACGTTTTTGGGGGTAGGAAATGAAGCCGGTAGATTTTATGCTTACTTAAAATTCGTTAAAAACCTGTAGTGACACAGGGCAAAGGGTATATGGCTGGATGCTAAAACTCGCGAACTGTCCTCATGTTGGGTCTAATAGCATTTAATTTAATTATTGCGGCGTATGTCAATAACTATTAAAATTATTGCTCTATAAATATTATCTGCGAAGCACTAGAAAATAGTCTAAAAATAAAAAGAATATGGAAATATTATTTGAATGTAATAAAGTGCCAATTGGTGCCAATTCATCTCCGGTGTAAAATTTGTTAACTTTTTTAGGTATTGCATTAGGAATTTGAAAAATGGTCCCACGCGAATTCGAGGGCAAACATATTTGAAAAAGTACAGTATTCTTAAAATGAAAATGGCGAGCAAATCATTATTGCAATCTTTAAAAAGTATTAACTCGATTGTGCCGTGTGAATGCCCTGGAGTAAGAAGAGAATTCCTCCTTTCCTCGAAGCCAGCCACTTATGTTTTCGGCTCTTGTACAAAGTTTGTTTCCCGTACTTGTTTGACCAGCTCTGTGTGTGGTCGCTTGGGTACAGCAGAGAGATTGAGAGTGATTATGAAATTACTCCTCAGAGAAATGGTTCGCAATTGGTATGTGCGAGCTTGTTTTAGAAAAAATATTTCAATGGAGTTGGAACCGCATCTTAATTATTACTTAAATTACCGCCAATCAATGACTTTTACGGAAGAACAACAGGGTTTAAAAAAGCACTTGTACATCATACAAGAACGTTAAATGCAACAAGGACTTGAAGACGGAATTGACTAGTAATAGTTTATATGCACATTTGTTTACTTTGATATGTTTTGAAATAAATAAATTAACAAATATCCTATTTTTGTAATATAAACTGACATTTCATTCTCTGAGAACATCAATTCTAGCCACCCATAAGGTCTTAGTGAAAATGGTTTAATAACTTATTGGCATTTAGACTATCAATCAGTATATAATGCTGAGTCATCTGTGCCGTTTCGTAGTAGGAAAAAGGTAGAATGATATTGTTTGTCATTTTTTTTTAATCCAACTTTTTATATGGAAGTTCATTAAAATATCGTTTAATGGCCTACTAACAATTAATATGGAGGGATAGAGAAGAGAGTAAGTTTTCAAATTCATTTTAATTCATGTTCCTTGCAAAAACACAATTCTTAAATTGGCCTGCACATTGATCCGGATCTATGTGCCAAGAGCCTGTTAATATCTGAAGGCTCAGGAAATTTTTCCGCATATTTCATTGATTCTTCATCATTTGAATTTCCCTTAAAAATCCTCATGGTCGCCCAAATATTGGCATGCCGGTATTGTGGGCATTATGAAATAAATTGTCATTTTTAGATTATCAATATGCCCAATGAACAGGTTTGAAAAGTTCAGCTACGTTTAACGACTCATGACGACCTCGAATCGCAGAAAAGCCTCGAAAGTTTAAATTTACTTATACCTTTAAATTTAATAATTATAACTTATATTAGAAAAAATAAATCGTGCATCATGAGCAATCTTTGCTAGAATATGTTTTTCATCTTACTTCCACCGGGCTCATTACCATGGCTCTTGATTTTGTCGCTGGTATGGTGTTTCCTCTCTTAAGGTGGTTGGAGCGGTAATCGTGAGTCGTTGAAGGCACATTCTAATAACTTTTCAAGCAAATCGATAAAAATATTCTTGGACCACTTTTCTCTTAAGTACACCAGTTTATACGTTGGAAATTGCCAACCATGCAGTAATGTATATGATGCAAGAGTTGTATTTCAAATTTTCGCCTTAATTAAAGCATTGTTTTGACTTGGATTTGCGGGGCGAAATTCGAAATTTACGAGAAAATCATATCTAAACACGCTTTTCTTACTCGGCATGATACCTTGATATTTGTTAGCAGCTATCATAATAATATGAAAAGTATTATTTCGCATTTAGGAGAAAATCTGTACATAAGCAATCGAATTATTTCAAAATATATGCCGTGTACCATAAGAGTACTAGTTAAAATATCATTGAATTTCCAGGAAACCCAATCGGTAGCATGCAGTTTTTTTCACTTTTATCGATAGATATTACTAATAAGGACACGTATGCAAAGTTTCACGCAAATCTGTATACATACAAAAATCGCTCCAGCCACCTTAAGGTGGATTCACATTCATGCGTTTCACGCGTACTAAGCGAAGCGTTTCGCGCGCAGCCAATCAGGTGCTTCGCCTCGTACGCATATCTTCGCGTCGCCGAAGTTGAATTTTGCTCAACTTTCAACGCGCGCGATGCGCCTGACACGTGAAACAAATGGCGGACATGTGGAGTCATTTCGTATTTACTTTTAAGATTCACTGAGATATATTGGCATGCATACATTAATTGTCCATTTCTGTTAATCATTGATACAGTGGTTGATATATAATAGTTGTATTATTGGCACATTGAGAATTTTATGGGCTAACTTTCGTGCATAAACATCCCAGGCGACAACGAGACACCGTTGCAGTACTCATTATAATTAACGATTTCCCCGTTAATCCCCGCCAAAAATGTGAAGTTGGATCAGATATGAGCTATTAATAATTGTTTTAGTGCAAATAAGAACCTCAACAAGTGAACAATGAGCAAATGAGTAACAAAAAACTCCTTAAGGTGGGGACCGACATTCTCAGGCCATAACCCGAGTTTCATAGAAAATTGGCAGAGGGTCGCAGGATCAATTTCAAAACAAGTTAATTTTTATTAACCCTCAATATTTAACCTAAACATTTAATTTAGCCACTAATTTAGCGATATATTTTAAAAGTAGTGAATAATCTTAGAAGGAAATTTTTCTACCTCAATTTTCGAACTAATTCCTAGTTAATCTGGGAGGAGTAACATTTGAAACGATCCTTTCCTCATAATTCCCTTTACGATTACGTGCATTCCTTCTCCTAATGGAACTCATTTTTTAAAGATAAATTGAAATTACGTTCCATCGAAAGTCGTTGCGATTAATGTTTTTCATTAGTTGGAAAAGGACTATCTCGTAAATGCAGCTTAACTACACGTTTTGGAGAGCTTGACTAAAACTATTATAAGCAGATATTTGAAGGGGGTATTTCCGCTAGACGCTCTAAGGATTCGGGTGGTTTATATATTATAATCGGTTAAGGATCGAGTGGGTTATAAATTAATGATAGTTATTACATAAAATAATGATAATATATCTCGCACCTAATTATCAGGAAAATAATGAGAATGTATCCTTCTAGTCTGCAATAAATATTATCAACTTTGCGGGAACTATCGCAACCGATCTTAAATTGGCCTACATTCTGGTTGGTATAATGTCGCCTAGCAGTTACTGCCCATGCACCTAGTGTTACGAAACCAATGATAACTTGAATACTTGCGATACGTACAGAACGATACCTTATACGTTAGTAAATTACATTCAATGGTCTTCGGCATGAGCTAAGGAAACATGCAAAATTTTACAAGAACTGCGTCTACAGTCCTCTTTTTTCTACTCCTCGAAATCGTGCCTCCGCCAGAGTTGCATTTAACGATAGGTGTCATGAACACTTTATATAAACATTTATTGAATGAATTTGAGCTAGATTTTTTTCAGTCGGCAGAAACATGCAGTGTGACTCGCGATATACGTCAAGGGAGTTCAAATTTCAACGGCAATCCTTACAAATCACGGTGGGGAAAACTTGATTTACTGCGATCAAGAAGTCAAAATTTGAGAAGCTTGATGTACGTAACTGTATTTGAAAATTTTATGAATTATGTTATGGCTGCTTTGGTAAAAAATTCAATCCCAACTTCAAAAATAATATTGCCGCATTCAAAGAGAGCTCTATTATGCTCAATACAACGGCAACACCTAAAGTCCACGCAGTATTTTTTCCCCATACCCGATTTTTGCGACAAAATGCAAGTAGGCCTTGGTTTCTACAGTGAATGGTCAATGGAATCTGTCCACGCTGATTTCAAACCTATAAGGGAAAATCATATAAGTATGAAATCTCTAAGAACCATCCGACATTCACAGAAAGACTGCTTCATGCTTTTAGTAAATATAGTTATTTTCACTAATTTTTATGTCTATTAGTATTATTGATGTTTGAATACATGATAAGTTAATTATTACTGAAGTGGATTTTTATTTTTCTAAATTCATTATTTTAATATGATCTAAAACAATAATTTATTATATAGTAAGCTGTTTTATCTTGCCTAATAATGACAGTATTCATTCATTCATTCATTACAGTAATCTACCGGTTAGAGGTAGGTTGTGATGAAAGTCAGAGAATATCCAACGAGCTCTTATACGGGCCGTGCCCTTTCTACCTCAAGTATTTCTTTCTTCATCTCAGCATAAGTCCTACCTTTCTTCATCCCGTCCATAAAACCGATTCTCTTCCTTCCCCTTCCCCGCTTACCCAACATCCTGCCCTCTATCACGGCCTTCAGTAAACCATCGCCCCTCATTACCCCTTCCAGCCACCTACCCTGTCTTCCCATAATCTCTCATCTATAAGTTTCCTCTCCTCGCCCACCATGTCAAGCACTTCCTCATTTGTCTTCCTTTCCGTACAACGCACCTTCTCCATCCTCCTCCACACCCGCATCTCGAAAGCCTTCAGCCTATTTTCGTCTTCCTTTCTCAAGGTCCACGTTTCTGCCCCATACAATGCCACACTCCATATCAAGCTCTACGCCAGTATTTTTTAAATCCTTACTTAAGGTCCCCGTAATAAGCTCCTTTCTATTATTGAACGCTTCCTTCGCTAGCGCTATTCTCCTCCTAATGTCTTTGCTACTATGTCCTGTTTCTTCTAGCGTACTACCCAAGTAATTAAATTGTTCTACTTGCTCCAGTTTGTGCCTTCCTACTCTTATCACTAGCTTCGCTTGCTTTGTCCTAGAGAATCTCATTACTTTTGTTTTATTATTATTAATCTTCATTCCGTATTTCTCACACTGCTTTTCCAGTGCATCTACTAAAGTTTGCGATCCTTTCGATGACCGACTGACCAACGCCTGGTCGTCTGCGAATATAACCGACTTTATCCACTGGCCTCCTACTTTCATTCCCACATCTAGCTCATCCCATGCCTCTTTGACCATTTCCTCAGAATAGATGTTAAAAAGTAAAGGCGACAACGGGCACCCTTGCCGCACCCCGCGACCTATAACTGCCCACCCTGATTCATCGTCAGCTACCCTTACCTGAGCCCTCTGCCCCATATATAAGTTTCGGATGAGTCTCCTATCACGCCAATCTATTCCTATTTTCCCCAGTATTTGCATTAGTTTCTCCTAGTTTACTCTGTCAAAGGCCTTTTCGAAATCTACAAAGCAAGCGAAAACATCCTGATTATGCTCTATGTTTCTATCTATAAGTGTCCTCATTACCGCAATCGCGTCTCTGGTTGCCCTCTCCTTCCTGAACCCAAATTGGTCATCACCTAAATAGCACTTTGCTCTGCTCTCCAACCTTCTATTTAGTATTCTAAGCAAGACTTTTGCCGCGTGCGAAATTAAACTGATTGTTCTATACTCCTCGCATTCTGACGCTTTCGTCATCTCCGGGATAGGTATTAATACTGTTTTCACGAAATCCTCTGGCCATACTCCTTCCTCGTAGATCCTGCGTATAAGTTGGAAAAACGATTTTCTCCCCTTACTACCAACATTCTTCAGTAGCTCCGAAGGTAGTTTATCGGTTCCCACGGCTTTTCTAGCCTTCATCTCTCTTAATGCCCTCTCTATTTCACTGTCAAGTAACTCTGGTCCGAGGTTATCCCTATCTATTGTTCCTTCATCCTCTAGATCTACCCTCAAGGGTCTATCATATAGCTCCTCTATGTATTCTCTCCACCTTTCCTGGATATCTTCCTGTTCGATTAATATCTTCCCTGTTTTATCCTTAACCTTTGGTATTGTTTGCCCTCTCTTACCACCCGATAATATTTTCACCTTGGCGTACAAAACGCCCACTTCCCCCTCTTCCTGCAGCTTTTCCATTTCCTCGCATTGTCCCTTCCACCAGTTTTCTTTTGCCCGATTGGTCTCTCGCCGGAGTTTATTATTCAATTCCTTGTACTCCCTCTTGCCTACGTCGGTGTTGACGTTTTTCCAAATCCTTCTCTCCTCCATTTTTTAAATCATTTCTTCCGTAACCCACTGCTTCTTAAACCTCTTCCTTTCCACCATTGCTATAGCTTTCTCTGCCATTCCTACGGTGCCTGTTTTTATAATATCCCATATTCTCTCTATTGTTCCCATCCGTTTTTCTTCACCTATTTTCTTTTCTACCTGCTCTTGGTATTCCCTCTTTTTCAACCCAATCAATGCTTCAAGGTTCCACTTCTTTATCTTCCTAACTTTACAAGGCCTTTTGAATCTGACTTCACAGTTCATCATCACCAAGTTATGATCCGAGTCCGCATCCGCCCCTGGATAGGTACGCGAGTTTTTTTACACTGTTCCTAAATCTCTGCCTTACCATTATATAATCAATTTGGTATCTCCCAGTGTCACCCGGCTTTTTCCATGTGTACCTACGCCTGGGGTGATGTTTAAACCAAGTGTTTGTCACTACTAATTTATTTCTTCTACAAAATTCAACTGCCTTTTCACCCCGATCATTTCTTCTTCCTAACCCAAACCCTCCCACTTCTAATCCTTCCCTCCCTTCCCCCACCACTGCATTCCAGTCACCCATCACTATCAGGTTTTTCTTTCCCGGCACTTCTCTAATTATTTCTTCTACTTGCTCGTACACCTCTTCCTCCCTATGGTTGCTCGTAGGCATGTACACCTGGACCAGTACGAAATTCGTTGGGCGTGCTTTTATTTCTACCACAAGTATCCTGTCGCTCACCTATTCAATGTTTACCACCCTCAGTCCCAATTTTGTGTTCAGTACCATGCCTACCCCCCGTTGACTCTCATCTCCCCCACTATAGATTACCCTGTAGCTATCACTCCAATAGTCCCCGCTATCCTTCCATCTCACCTCGCACAATCCCAAACCATCTATTTTTTTTCCTTTTTCCATTTCCTGCTTAATATTTTCAAGCTTCTCGGCCCTCATCATGGTCCTTACGTTCCAAGTTCCTATTTTTACCACTGTTTTCCTCCTCTTCCTCTTTTTATTCTTCTTCTCCCTCCTATCCCTTGTATCCGCCGATGATGCTGTGTAAGGATTTCGTGTGATGACGACCACGGAGGCCTTGCCTCCCCCGCTGCCGGGCACGACACCCGCCCTAGTGGGCGGCATCCCGTAGTTGCCAGGAATCAATTCTCTGTGGATGACTTTCATATTCTGGGAAGTGATAGTTGAGAGGTATCCCCGCGCCACTCAACGGTATTTTTAACGTGACACCATCACGGTACTACCTTTCGTTTGGCTCCTACCCTTCGACCTATCTGGCATGGGTGGTCCTACCAGGAGCAATGGTACCTGCTCCTGCCAGTTCAGCTCTAGGGGTCATTGGAACGCACAAGCCCTTCCACCACGTCAAGGTCGTAGTTCAAGGAAGAGAATGACAGTATAGATTATATTATAATAATATGTATGTTACAACATAGAATGGTGGTAAGATCCGATTTTCATGCATTAAGTGACTCAAAATCATTACTCGCGCTATTGGTTCGAGATATTAAAATCGATTTAATTTCTATTATCAATTCAATATCATAACGAATACATTATAAAATTACCATAATTGAATGTACGTTAACAAGTTCCGAACTTGGAATTTTCATCACAGACAAATTCTGACCGAAAAAATGCCATATAAACAACAAAAATCAATTTTCTCGCGAATCCCTCTGCCAATTATTTTCTTTCGGGACTAAAAATATTCGTGAGACATCGTAGAAATGAAACTTGAAAAGATTTCATCGGTGCAAGCACTTTTAATTTTAAGTCGATTTAAGCCCACCGTGCATTTACATGTCCTCATAATGAAAGAAAGACGTACGTCTAGTCGCTCTCGTACCACCTCGATGTTCGTACGCTCCCGGCGCGTCCACGCACGCAGAGGCTCGACTTATTTTTACTACTTCATTCATCCTCCAATAGGTGTCACCATGTGCAGTTCACGCGCACGACGACGCTGTCTACTCTTGAATGTGGACCTTTCGTGAGTTTCGCACGTAAACTGTGCGCGCGGGACGCGTGGATCGCTTGAATGTGAATCCGGCTTTAGAAGTTTTTCACTTAATGTTTCTTTTATAAAATTCTTCCGCCTTCTCTCTCCCTCTAAATCAATTCTAAGTCCCAAATTAATTATTTTTTCTCTTTTATTTATTTTTTCCAATTTATTTCTCTTGTAAAGAACATCCGTGAGTCTGGAATTCCTCTTTACGCAATCGTTTTCGCACGTTTTTCACACCCCCCCTTCATGTGTTTTTTCCTGCAGTAGGTTTTTTCCGTGACGGATGCCAGTCAAAATTCTCACGTTTTTCCCGCAATTTTACGTACCTTTTTATACTTATTTTTGATACTTCATTCTGTCGCATTAATATTCTATTGTCTTTACTATTATTTCTTTGATTTATATATTGCAGTGTTAGTCATGTTCACTGTATTCATATACTGACGAGGTGTTAGACGGAAGAAGGGACTTCTAAATTCTCAATCTCGCCGCAATAAAGACGTTTATTTATCCATCAATACTTTTGTATTACCATACATTTTTACTAACCATACCACGTAACGTTTATTTATCATAATTGGTCTACTTTTTCGCATTCTTGATAATATTCAATACATTTTAAACTATTTGTAGGTAAATAACGAAGAGTCTTGTATGGAATGTGAGGAAAAAGGAAATGGAATGGATTCTGAGGAAAAAGGATGATAATAGCTTGACGGCGTTTGAGATGTGGAGAATGGAGAAATGGTGGGCGGAAAGGGAGACGATGAAGAAGCTTGGCACGGTGGGTGAGGAAAGGGGAATACTAGATGAACTAATGCCGGGTCTACGTTAGCGCCTTGAAGTCCACCTTAAGTGAGATGTTACCATAAGGTGGTAATGTAGCTGTTCGCATCCAACTTTATGTATGCACTTATAATGAATGACCCCACGCATTAATTTTCGTTATTTATTTTCAGCTCTCTTTCTTAAAAAATAAACAATTGAACGTTCTACGGCCGTTAAAATATTGAAAGAAAATGAATTCCCCAAGGCCGTACTCTTTGGAGTACAAAGAGTACGGCCTTGTGGAATTCATTTTCTTTCAATCTCTTTCTTAATCTTCAAATAGCTCTTCATTCTTTCGCTTCGTTTCCTCCTACCCTCTTTTCCGTCCATCCGCGTGTTATTTCTTTTCTTCTGCTCCTTCCTCTGTAAATCCTTGAAGCTTTGTATAAATCTTCTTTTTAAATGTAGTTTTCTAAATTTATTTTTATCCAGCATTATACACTTCGTTATCCGTATCTCTCCCACGTATTTTTTTTTATCCCTTTGACCCTCTGGTTACCATTCTTACTCCATTTGTTTATTGCTATGATAGGTGATCTACCGGTTAAGGTTGGTTTACATGGAAGAAGAAATCGGGTGCCTACGCGAGAAATTAGAATAATAGCGAAAGTATGTTTGGAGTGGTAGAATGAAAATAAATGTTTACCTTTTTTCTAATGCATACAAGGGGTAAAATTTATGGAAATAGGTGACAAAGGGGCACGTGAATCAAGTAGTGCTGAGTACCGAAATACTCTTATTATGCCTCAAGGGTGAATATTGTCACTCCCAGGCCGGTGGATTTTCCGCGAAATTAATGGCCACCCTTTCAATTGGAAAAAAGCAATCGTTCCAAACAGTTTAGCTTCTCTATGATGGAGTTTTGAGTGCTAAATTTCCACATAACGATCTATTTCGCCTCTTTTAATTACATTGGAGGTAAAGCACATTAAAACATAATGTCATTTTATTTATTTATAATTTTTATCACGCGAGAGTTTTACCGTGATCCTGTCGGTATTATCCTGTAAGAATAGGTACGTATATTTTCCTACTCCGTTCACAACTTTTTCAACATTAGCAGCCTACACCTCCACAGCAAACTGCTATCATATCCAGATTCGCAATTTTCGTCTGTAATATACATAGGAAATTACTTTGAAAATCCAAATCGAATAGATTTGAATTCATGTCTGCATCAGGGTTCCATATTGTACATTTTTTGGCATTGGATGTTCTGGAATATTCAGCATAAGCATCGAAGTTAACTCCAAACGGAGGTGGTGAATTTAATTCACGATTGAGTACAGAAGAGTCCTTCGAGACAGCCTTGATTTTACTTTCTATCTTCTCTTTTCTTGTATTTTATACTTCTCTTTTCGGTAAATAATGGGCAGCTATTCAGCCCCTTTGGCGTATCATTATTTCCAACTTTGCATTTTGAAGCTATTTAATGTCCACTAAAAAACTGAGGAAAATTATTTACTCATATTATAACAATTGTATATGGCCGGAAAATCTGCAGTGAATTAAGTATGATCAAATCCCTAAAATGAATGCAAAGAAGTTACCAAACTATTGATTTTATGGTGTTTAATCACGACGCAATGCTGGCTGAAGGCTTTCACTGTGGCTTTTTTACTCAAGTTGGGCAATTTGAGATGAGGAAAATTGTCTTGATATGCGTTTACCGATCACTAGAATTTTGCCGCACAAATATTAAGTCATTTAAAACAAATATATAGAACAAACTTATAGCAAAATAAGCAGATGAAGGCAGTGCAAGTCATTTACCAATATGCAATTCATAATATGCTCTATTAATGCGCTCACCCATAAATAGGATTTGTCTTTAGATTACACGTTTACAAATTTTAATGGTGTATGGACTACTATAATACTTAATGAACCAGTCACGATCCTATTCCAGTTCAAAACATTTGCCTGACTAATTCAATGGCACATGCCTGACTAATTCAATGGCACAATTGCTGATTGCATTAACACAAGTATTCCACAACTTGCATAACATAAGCTATTGATATAATTCGTCGCAGTGTGTATATACTATTACCTATCTGTAAGATGAAATGTATTTCAACAACCTACCTGACATGATGAAACTAAAATTTTAGCAACTACTATCAGATCTTGACAACACCAAAACGCAATAAATCTACACCATCACATTAATCACATATATATACCAAACCATATGAGTATAAGAACGGTAACATCGGCAAACACAGAATTAAGAGGAAACACTGCCAGCATCCCTGACCAGAATGCTTACCGAATTAAAGTTAATTTGAAGTTCTGATAAGCTGACGCAATCTACCAAAGTTCTGGCCTAGCCTCACAATATTCAGGAGTAGCGAAAACACTCCAAAATAATGTATATACTTACTAATAAGATTTTTATTCCTTGGAGTTATTGGCTAGAGCACGGCCAGTAATGTTTACATCCCACATTATCTTCAGCAACTTCACAACCTTGACCGGCATCGTTATACCCACAATTCCCTATTCACCAGCCTAGTAAATGTATCCTACCAACATAGTCTTGTAAAGTAACGTCCGTTTCCTGATTCACTATTCAGGAAGATAACCAGTCGTGTTTGATTTAGTACTTTCTTAATACTAGCTCATTACACCAAAGATTATAAACTGTGATACATCGGCAAAAAAATCTGTCATGGCGTCACTGATACGATGACCACGCCAAGCATTGGAAATGTTAAGACCACTCAGGACTGACGTATTAATACAAGGATTTGCACTTATTTTTATAGATAATAAAATAGAAAGTTAAAATTTTATACCCAAAAAAGACTCCGCCAACTCCGGGAAGCCCCAAGATTGAAGAAGGAAATTAATGTCACCAGCATCCATCTTCGATGAAGGGAAACAAGTCACTCAGTGGCTTCGGTGGTGTTCTTCCCAGGATCATCGAAAAATTCGATAAAAATTGCGAAACGATAGTGTAGTCGACCAAACCAAAATATGGAGTTTTCGATATTTGTAACCAAACATATAATATATTCATAGAATTAATGATCACTTCGTTGAAAATTATCAAACTCTTAAATGCACCGAATTAACTTCCTTATTTTAACCTAACTCTTTCGTGATATTTGCCGTATTGTGAACGATCGAAATATTCAATAAGGGTTAACCGAATCGCTTAGATAAATAAACCAAGAGCATAATTATTCGCATCAAATTTTCAGCATATTTTACGAAATTACTCCTTATCATACGTGTTCGTTTGTTTCTGACCAATCTTTTTCTCCGTGTGCATTATGAAAGAGTCGCGAAATTAGTTAAATTAGTGGTGTCGTACTTAAGACCAAGTGTGTGATCTTTTAATTGTGAATTTTGCCAGCCTGTGCTTATCTCATGTACGTGTGTCTCCTGTTTAGTTAATGTATCTACCTAACGGATGTGTTTAAAAGTGGCTTGACACTCGTGTAATGTGGCGTTATGCTCAGGAATGCTAATATTCCATGAAATTGTTGGCTCGGAGAGAATATTTAGAACGTTTGAGGTACCTATCTATGATATCCTTAAAGTAGTGGAAAGCCTGGTTAATCAAGTTGGTAAAACCATTCATCGTGAATTCGCGTGAATTATGGAGAATGTGTTTCGAATATCAGGGAAGCCGAATGTTTATCGATTTAACTGTCACGCACCTATGCTATATTTCACGAATTCAAATTTATTTGAACAACCCGAAAAGCAGATAAGTGGTAGGCAGTAGTGCCCCAGAGATAAGGTCATATAACCGGGCGAACGAATGCCCATGGTCACGTACCAGTGGGGCGCATGGTCCCGAGCTTAGTTACGTTCGCTCTTGAATGTAATGTAAACTTCTTTTATGGAAGTGCTATTTGGATAAGAATACATTTCATTTTGTTCCTTTTTTCTATTGAAATTATATTAATATTTTTTTTACTTCAACCTACCAATCAGCCGGTATTGAATTAACTGGGGGTCATCTCCATATTTGCGCCCGAGGCATCCAAATCGCAGTTTCAGGTTGCGACTGGAGTGCTGACTTTCCATACCTACTTTTTTATCTTAGTTTTTCAGTTTGTAATATATCGAGTTGATTCTTTCGCTATACACTATATTCAGTCATCATCATATTCCACCAGCATATTGGTACGTTTTTGGACAGTCCCATCCCAAACTTCCCCCTCTATTCCAGTACCCAGATGATATTTTCGGGAAAAGTAACTTAGGACAAGTTGACCTGCGATCTCTCCTTGTTATTGACTTATTTCTGCTTCTTCCTGTCGTAGATTTTTTCTAAGTTACTCATCTGAGCTTCTTGATCACATGGTCGGTACGAAGACTGGGTGGAGATATTTTCGATCCTACACAGTAAGTTCCAGTCCCCTGAAGACCTAATTGTAATCAGCAGGAGTTGTAGATTATATGACTCATCACTGCAACGTTTGAAGGCATATTGTGCGAGTTGAATGAATTGTCAACGCCGAGCTACATTGGTTCGACCCAAGTTCCTTTATGCTGAAGTGTTGAGTGTCACTTTTGGAAACATTGAACTTGAAAATATATCTCTTTTTTCTTAGTTTTTCGTGTCTCTATGTTTTCAAAATTTACTCAACGTACAGCCGAATAAATTTTCACCGTGATCTTTCAACGTGTTGAATATCAATTGGATGATTTCGGTTAACACCGGCACTAAGGACCTGATTTATATTCTCTGGTAAATATTTTCTTGGTTTGAAAACCGAAGTTCATATTTTTCTCATTGATAGCGCACACGTTAAGTAATAGATAGTCTGATATTACCTACATACAAAAACTCTCATTAACCATCAAGTTAACGAAAAGGCTGCAATCTGGCGGTTAACGTTAACCAAATATTAGAAAATCCGGGATCAACAGTTTTAACCGAAATAATCAAATCGATATTGTAGGTATAACTACCCGTTCTCCGCGCGTCTGTATCTTCGGAACAGAGAAATAAAACATTTCCATTGCCTCTAAATTGGTCCCCCTAACCTCATACACCCACCTCTCGACTTCTTTCGACACTCGCACATTTTTTTTTTATATCGCCGCTATTATTCCGCGAACTCCACTCCCTCGAAGCCCTCCCCTCCCTCAACCCGATCGAACCCCCTTCCCCCTGCCCCAGCTTCCATCCAATTGGCCACCTCTCCTACTTTGGCCGCTCCTCCCCCTTACAAGCGATCCAACCCTCCCTCCTCTCCCATTTGATATATCTCTCCCTTCCCCTCGCAGTCCTCTCCGGCATTCCCTACCTCCACCCTCCCTATAAACCCTCCCCCTCGCATCCCGCCCGATATCCCCCGACCGCCCCTTCCACATCGAATGCTCTCCGCGCAAGGCCCTCCAGAAGGAAGCCACCCCATTGGCTGGATTCGCCGAAAGGGAGGGAAGGGGGAGAGGAGCAGGGGAGGGATGGAAAAGGACGGAGAGATATGTAGAGGAAAAAAAAGAAGCGACTTGTGTATAGCGAAGCGGGAAAAAAAAGTTGAGCGCCTTTTCCCTCTTCCTTCTCCCCGCCGCCGCCGAGCGGCGTTTCTGGGCTTGGCCTCTTTGACTCCGCCCAGTCGTGATTTGATTGGAGAATAAGGGGCGCGTCCTTCTTTGAGCGTGTTCGTGTTGTGGTGGAGAGAGGGAATATACGCGACGCAAGCCAAAGCGTTGACTGCTTCTTTCTCTCGCG
Organism: Pyrrhosoma nymphula; assembly: GCA_963573305.1. Classification (NCBI taxonomy): domain Eukaryota; kingdom Metazoa; phylum Arthropoda; class Insecta; order Odonata; family Coenagrionidae; genus Pyrrhosoma; species Pyrrhosoma nymphula. The sequence goes on along the minus strand of OY754339.1, from coordinate 58,999,230 downwards.
TTCCCTATCTTTCTCCCTCTCTCTCTTCTTGGCCGAATGCATGCTTGAACCCTCCTTCCCCCTTATTCACCAACCATACACCCATCCCCTTGTCCCTCGTAGTCCCTTGTATATTTCCTCCCGCCCCAAGCCTTCCCTCTCTCCCCGCTGGTTCACTTCCCCTACCTCGGCCAACCTCCCTTCCCCTCTCGCACCCTCCCGGCCGACCGTGCTGCTGGCTCATTGATACACTCTGGTGGGGTGGAGGAGGAAGCACGATCACGACGTGGCTCGCGAGTGTTCGCAGGGGGAAAAAACACGGGAGACGTTGTTCGGTGTTTTTGTGTGACCCTTTGTATTGTGAGTGTGTGTGTGTTTCGTACGTACTTGAGTGCACGAAGTGTACAGGATAGATAGAGCTACTGCAAGACCTTCAGTTTTAAGGGAACATACAGAGATTAAGAAGAGCACATCTTTTTCGACCGGACCATGCTTGTACCCCTCCTCCATTTCACTAGACAATTCTCCTCCAGTGCGTGATCCATTGTTGGTGATGTTACCTCGTCGTTGAACCGCTTACACACATGCGTGCGAAGCCCAGAAGTGTTGGAGATACGTCGCCGACGAGGACATACAGTTCTTGTTGTTCTTCACCTTTGTCCGGAGTGGTTTTACACGGATGCGTGGCCAGTTTGTAGTGACTGTCTCTGCCGTTCCTTGCTGCAGTTGTTCCATTCAGCAGTACCGGGTTCGATCGATAGGCGTGTCTGTTTGACCTGAGTGCCAGTAAAGCAACTCGAGGGGAGTAGTCCAGTGGTTGAGGTGTAAAGCGGAGGACTCTGGTAGTGGTGTGTCGCCCAGCCTGTCAAGTTTTTTAACCGGCCGCTCCGCCGCCGGTCAGCCGGCAAATCTTCCGCTCGCTCCCCCGGTCCCATTTTCTTCCTTCGTTACCTACTTCTTCCCACGTGGGGGTAAAGTCTTGTTCTTCGCGGGACGTCGCTGACTGTCGAACCACGCCAATCCTTTCCCAAACGGGCGGAGACTTCCTACGCAGGTGAAGCGCCGGCGCGAGACAGAAAAAACAGAAGGAAGTGTGAAGTTTTTTTTTTCGGTGTTCAATTAAGCAGCCAAAATTCGGGTCAAAAACAGAGAACCTGTTCCCCTCTACCAGATGGACAGCGACGACATGGACGGAGGGGGGGGACTGGTAAGTTGACGATTGTCCTTTGTTGTTTTTTTAAGCCAGTGTTGTTGTTTTTGTTTTCTATTTTTCCCTATTATCATCGTAACTCATTCATTCTAGTTGGTTTGCGTTTCCTTCCATACTTCACGTATTATTTTTTTGCCTCATCCCGCTTTTTGTGTGTTTTGTTTTTTTTCCCCTGGAGGTTCTTTGCCTGTGTCCCTATCTATTCTGCAGCGTCGCCCATTCTCGGTTTTTTTATGCCTGGGCCTGGAGCTTCAGGACGCGTTTCAGACACGTGAATTAAACGACGGTACAAATGCTTTCGTCTTTTGGCGTGGGAAATCGAGGATTGCGAGCCTAAATGTCTTTCGCCGTCTTCTATGATAAGATTTTTCTAGCAATCATGGGCTTCTGATTACGCAGATTTTACCTCTCAAGGGTGGATCATCTCCCGGTTAATTAAATGCAAACGTCTGGCGTGAATAAATTTATTTTTCTCCATCAATTAAAACCTGAGTGTACATGAAAATTTAATATGAATTGCCAGTAGTCAAATTTATCATCCCAGTTGGTCCGGATTTGAGTTAAAAATAAATCTGTTTCACCTCAGTGGGTAGAGTGAATGAACCATAGAGAAAGAATTTTGAGATAACCCTTAAAAACATTTTCATCGGCATTAATTAAACGCGGGACTCTTGGTAACTTAAGATGTTTAAATTATGTTTCCATCGTCCACTGTGTGTTTGAATGGTTAGAAATGTTATATGCGCTTCCGACTGGATGATGCTCTGCTTACTGCTAGTTTGTTGCCGATGAGCGTTTAAAAGTCTAGAATTTTTATATTGTTGAGAAGAAAAGACAAATGGTTAGGTTTAAGTAGAACAAAATCCCTTGGTTTAGCTGTTATCCCGACTTGTGGGGGGCAATAAGGCGTTGACATTAAAATATATTATTGCGGGAGCACTTTAATTGTGAAGACGAACAAATCTGCTGATATTGTATTGTTTCCTATATTTAAGCCTTTAACTCAAGCAATTTCTACTTATTATCATCTAATGTTTGGCAAAGCTACGTCTTTCCTATCATATTTTCCCGTTGATCAACTTCCGACAGTATCTTTCGTCACTACTTACTGTTAAAGGATCCTTTTTATTTGTTATTCCGAGTGATTGAAGTCGGAGGGCTTTTGTTTGGTCTGCCTCCTCACGCCCTGTAGCTGAGCAAGCTGGGGGGGGGGTTGAGGTAAGGTTAGGAGCGGGGGAGTCGGGTCCCGCGCTCGCCGGATGTTCCCCGAGTCAACTGCCGAGGACGACTAGTTCCAACGACCGTGCTCCATCTCCGGACATTGCTAGATTTTGATATTCACGCTCCTGCATGGGCCCTATTTCTTATTTCTGCCCCAGGTATTCATCGCGGGGTCAAAAATCAATGAGGATCTACGTAAATGTTTAGTTGGAGTGTTCTTTGGGGTTTTTAGAAGTTCAGAATAATGTTGAAATAGTAAAACCATAGTTAAAATAGGTACGCGTTGTTTTTAAGAGTTGATTAACAAATAAGAAAGTGTTCCGATATATTTATTAAAACATTTACGAGAAAAAACAAAATATAAATAAGTTTTTGAAAGTACTGTGATGGATGTCTCTCAAATCGTGAAGCAAGCGAGCGAGATAATTAATTCCAGAAAGTTGATTGGGACTCCCGAGTTTGATTCTATTATCGAGGAGTTAACTAACTATGCTCCTTATATCCCTCTATTGGCTTTAGTGCTTCCTCACTACATTGAAGTATTCCATCCATAGGGTCGAATAGAGGAGATAACATCTACATCATCTACATATTACCCTGCGAGCCACCTCTAGGGTGTTTGGCAGGGGGTGACAAGTCACCAAAATGCAGCATGCAAGCGGACCGCCAAATGCACACCGCACGGTCATGAATATTAAGGATACTAACCAATTCCATCATTAACTAAAAACCATCATGCAGCATGCAAGAGAATCCCCACATGCACGCCACACATGTACGATGACACATAATTTTCTACATGCTACTTAAGAGGGCAATCTGCCTATGAAGCTAGAACATGCAAAACATGCTGTTAGAATCACCATAAAACACCGCAAACATGCTTTAAGAAATACATAAGTTAGTAAGCTACACTACCAGTCAACTAATCTATTTCTAAGTCCTTACACAGCCGTTATAGTCTCTTATCGCTCGCGGAAAAAACGACATTTTGAATCTATCTGTTCTACAGTCTATCTCTCTTATTTTATTTTTATGATCTAATCTACCATAGTACGTTGGCGGTCGTAAAATATGATCAACTTCGTCGGAAAATAAACTACTCTTGAATTTACATAATAGATTTAGTCTTGTTTTCAATCTACGGTCTGACAGTGATTCCCATCCGAGTTGTTCTCTAATATAGACTCTAATATAGACTCTAGGTCGGATCCTTCTTATTTTCCTTTTGCGGATTGTGGCCACGACAGAACAACGGGAAATATTCATTACTATAAGCATCGCATCATCGTATACAGGCATCAATACCTTTTTCTACTCAGTACACCGCAAAAAGCCATTGTCCCGGCACCCCATGCCGCACGCTCTCGTTTTTCAGCGTAGCAGTGTGGGCATTGGTTTTGCTCATTCAATATCACTAATCGAACGGCAGTATTGCTTTGATTACACTTTCCTCATATTGGTGGTATCATTTCTCCTCGTTTGCGTGTTTCGATAAAGGTCGTCAAAACGTCTGAGCGCCCCCGGCGGGCCCGAGACTCCGGCGCTAGACTCGGATTTAACCGTGTCGGCTCCCACGGTATTCCTTATCTCACAAGAATATCTCTGTGATGACCCATGTTTCGGCGCCGGTCGGCTAGGAATTTCTAATTTGCGTTCCTCTTTTGAGAGTACGGGAAAGCCAATTTCAAAGGGGGGGTGGAATGGTTTGAAATGACCATTCGGAATGCTTTCATTGAGAATAATCCGTCACTCCTCTCCCGATCAGACATTTCACTTTGCCCTCCCATGATGAGCAACGTCGCCCGCTCGACGACATGATTGGTATTTCGAGCAGAGGCCGTCGCGATCAAGGTGCGAGAGAGAATGGGGGACATTTGACTGCACTCGGTATACTCTTTGTGCCTCAGCTTTGTTTAATTAAATCGTGGAAATAATGTCCGTCCTTTTTTTATCACATCCATAGTAACCTAGTCGTTCCCACGTTCAGAATCGACTTAGTTTCAGTGCACGGTTATAAAAATCAATTTATTTATATATTTATGAAATAAATAAATTTTGAACGTAATATCCTCGCATCTTGTAATTATTGCTTGCTCGCGACTTTTCTATTGCCTTTTTTCTTATCGGTTACGTAAGCTATGAGTTAATGGCGAAGGCGTGCTTCTCAGATAGGTGCTTTTGTTTTTTTTCTCAATTAAAGCTGAATTTGCAAATATTTTATTCCTTCTCGGTAACCGTTGTGTTTATAGTTTTCATGTGATTTTACGCTTTGCTGGTGATTTTCGTTGTTTATCTTTGCAGATTAGGTGTAATTTCATCTCCGGTCTTCCCGGGCTATCATGCTTATTTTGAGTTGTCGCTACCGGTGAGCAATTATGTGCAATACCTGCTTAACGGAAATAGATGAATCCCGATTTGCACGTGGTGCATATCCTGCGATTATTTCGAGATTTCCAGTCGTAATATTTTCTCTACGTCGGGGTTTTTTCAAACGATATTGCCTATTTCATTAACAGTAGGTTAGGTAAGGTATTTTGATATTTTAGCCAATGTAAAGTTTTCCACGGTTAGATAAATTATTTGTGGCACTATTATCTAGGTGTGGGTGGCACTTGCAGTTATTAGAATATGGATAGTTGTGTTACTTTATAAATAAACGATTGGGGAGTTTGTCGTAGTGAAATATTCTTAGAATGAAAAAGGAGCCACAGAGTACGAGTTAATTAGATAAAATCTGGATTAATTGATGTATATAAGTGTAAAATGTTCATTTTGAGCAATGATAGAAAATGAGATCAATTGAATTACGGAAAAGTTGATCAAAATTGAATAAGAGCATCGAAATTGAGTGACATGGAATAACTTCACATAATTACTAACTCTTCACACCGGTCGATTAGTCCGGCATTATTTTATTTTGTTCTTTGCATGAGGTAGCATCTCGTAGTATTAATAAATTAACAGTATCAGTAATATTAACCACCAGATGTATCTATAGCATTTTTCTGCATGTTTGTATGTTCTTTTACGTATCACTCTCCCAGTTTCCGGTTGGACTGCGCACTGTTCTCCTTGGCCTGCGCCTAGAGCCAGGGGGAGCGTGCGAGGTTCGGATTTGTTGTGGGACGAGTGCTGCATGCCTGGTGTGGAATCACCCCGTGCCACACACCCTAGTGGTGGCTTGCACGGTACATCGTAGATGTAGATGTACTCTTCTTTCCTGATTAATGCTTCGTAGAGTTATTTATTTCCACAGTAAAAGTGCTTTTGGAGCATCGTATGTTACGTGTTATTGTCTTCCTCAGGGTTCAGTAATTGCTTTTATGTTTTAAACACTCATGATTTCTATCCATAACATTAATTTTAAATACCATAGTGGCAATTTGTTACTATGTGGTTGATTCACATATCCGAAAGGTTTGTTTTGCGCACCAAATATCCCAATTTACCTTGACCGTGTTTAGCTGCCATCGAGGTTTTACAATTTGTTTTTTATTAGCAGGTAGCTCAGCTCTAGATGTGCAACAGTAGATTTGCTCCCTGATGACTTTGTCTTAATTTTCTCTGTTGCACTATCAGAACGCCTCCATTTTTCTTGTGTAAGTCTAGTTAATCTCTGGGCATTTATGAAGTCACATGATGCATTAAAGCCCATAGTTTCTATAACATAGGTAGTAGGTGGTAAGGTATAGGTAACATAGGTAGGTAAGTATATATAATTTGTCACTAGGGTGACTAAAAAGGAGAAATACATGGTATGACACACGGGTTTTGGAATATTTCGCCGCCACCTTCTTCAGCGAGAGGTAAAGGAAGAATATATATATGTATAGAGAGAAGTGCACGTTAGTGAAAACCCACTCCCTGCCAGACACCCATCTGGAGAGTCACTGGCTACTATGTAGTCGTAGATAATTCAAAGCGTTGACCCGGCTGCATGCAAGTATCTGCGCTAGGATCGAAGTCGGCCCACCGCACCGCGAAGCGCCCGCCTTCAGATAGCCCGTCTGCCCGTTGCTCGTAGCTGCTTCCCCTCTGGTGTTCATGTCTCCTGGGACAACTTGGCTGACATCGGACCCTATCACTTTCATTCCGCTCGTACACCCGATCACTACTTAGGTACCCAACGCGGAGAACACTACCGCGGTATAATTGGCCCACAAACCTTGATTGCGGAGCTGGTCTCTTTGGGAGCTTCGTTTATTGAGTCGTTTGCAGTTTTACTGCCATTTCCATTCTTCCCACTTAAGCAGTCTAGACGCAAGGTGCAGGCTAAGGGAATACATTAAGCTTTGGGATATTTCCTATTAAATGGTAAGAAAAGGTTCATGTGGATAGCAAAGGAAGTTGCGTTGAATCGTTTACCAAACACGTTATCAGGGTATGCCATGCGTCTCAACATTAAAATTGAGTCCAAGAAATCGAGTGACAAATAATTAGCTTGATAATGATAACATTCTACTGATTTGACTTTTCCTAATTTTTCAGTGGTGTACTTTGCCGGTTTTGAATTCCTGTTTTGTCATCACTCTCTGTCACTCTTCTTTGAAGTAGCTTACGGAGTACTTTATGGTGTGACAATGGTTATGAATTCAGTAACGCTCGACGTGAACACAGTTTTTGAAACAAAGCAGTGAAATGAAAACGATGTAAATTTGACTCACTCCTCAATAGCGATCCCAATTTTCTGAGTAAGGAAGGGAGGCTTAAATGTTAAAAGTTAAAATACTTAAGAACGGGGATGGCTGTGTTTATGAACATATAAATTTGCATAAAATGCCACGACTAATTGTATGTTTACCTTTTTCTTATCCCGAGTGCTTGGAAGTCTCGATCCTTGGTAGGAAACCCTTAGTATAGTGCATTTTGGTGAAATTTTACCTCCAGACAATTTGCAATGCATTAACAGCCGTAGTTTCATTAACTTTATTAGGGTATAGTGTGTAGTGCATGTTGGTGATATTTCACCCCCTGCCACGCCCCTTTGAAGCGGCTAGCTAAGTATAATGTAGAGGCTCATTGTACAGAAAATCAGGGAAGCAAGACTGACGAAAACGATAGAATGTTATCAGGTCCCCACCCTGTATCGGGGGAATTGACTGCCCGGATTATATTACCATCTAAGATAATCCACAGAACCAACTTTGTAACACTACATCGTGTTATCTGTTGCCAATGTTTTGGAATAGTCGCTCCGCACTCTTGCAATCTTACGATCAAGTAGCACATTTTTCCGCACCAACTTTTATGTTGCTTTCACCGGTAAACCACGAACGAACTTTTTTCTGTCAATGTATGTTATTTATTGGAACATTTAAGCCGTTGCTGTGACTCCCCTTGCATCACTCATCTCATAAGGCTTTCGTAGTACGGTGGTTATAGTTTCAGAACCACGTATGAATAGGTGCTGAAAAGTGTAAACAATTCTAGGAGATGAACGGTTGAGAGTCTGTTTTCTGTAATTTTTAATAATACCTCATGATAATCCTATCACATAAGGTGTTTTTCCACGATTCAATCGAGTATTGGCTATATCATGGGGGATTGAGGTAGAACCCTTTCACGTTGACAACTTGCTGTTGACCCTCCATTCCTAGTCCTGAGTCACGAGATTAGACAGCAAAAGATAATTGGATTAGACGAAGATGCGTATCTAGTTCTCGCGTGAGTCGGTCCTGGTTGACACCACTTGCCAAACAATTAACAAACGTCTGGATACCGTGGAAGAGAACAAAATCCTTGCCCCACTGTTTCATGCCGGGACTGGTGGCGCAATGGACACGTAGCATCTCCAATCCAGGGGATATCTATATGTACCAGGTGGATAGATTTTATCGTTTTGAATCTCCGCTATTTTTAACATTCTTTTTTCCAAAAGCCAGCCTGCGGTACGCTATTCGTTACAACAGAATCATTTTTCCTTCCTCAAAATTGGAAAAAAATGCGCCTCGAAGTGGTCTTTTTTGAAGATAAATTAATTTCAGTAGAGTTTTTATGTTTGCAGGATAAAGAAATACTGTGGTACTCCCGTCATATCCATTTTCCAATTGAATTAATCGCATGATCACATTAGTTTTACAAATCGGGATTTTCTGACCCCGTGTTGTTTACAAGACTGTCGTTTCCTCCTCCACAAAAATCTTGAATCACTCACTATTTTGACTGTTTTTTTCTCCTCTTCAAGGTCACTGATATATGATTTCGCAAATCTTGGCAAAAGTTCGTTATAATTTTTGCGTTTACAGATTAATGCTGTATTTTTTACAAACGACACACTTCCCCTGCTTAGTTCGCGCTAGGTGCATTATTGCCATTATAGCAGGTCTATTTTAGACTTTATTATCGAAATATCCTCTCGTTTATAAAATTCATCGCTAAATTTAGAGTTTTATGTCTTATGCTTAAACCTTCTGATAATATTTGATATTGTGAACCCTTTGGGATGATTTTATGCGTTGATTATGCTCCAAAGTTTTCAGCCCAGATTTTTCACGTTTTCGCCATTTTATTCTAGCGTTTGCATATTTTAACCTAATGCATTCACGGTTACATTATAGTTTAACGAGCAGAGGGTTGTAATGTATTCTGTGCCTTGTCTGTAAATGCTCGACCGTTTTCAAGCGCTCAACTGTAGTTTCTTTACTTGGACCTTTGGAAACTAGTGGTTAATTTTCGGGCTGTTTCTTCCACGGCCTTGCTTGGTCGCTAATTCCGATTGTATCCCTCTAATGTCATATTTTCGCTCGTTGCTTGGGCCTGCGGAGGGATTTGGAAGTCAAGATTGGGGATAAGCGACTCGAATTCGAGTACTGAAAGCCGTGGGTCCGCTGGCAGAACCTCTAGCCCATGCATTCAAGAGCCGACATGGGATACCACGGACGCATTCGAGATTTTGTTCACCGAAAATATCAGTCTTGTGCGTTTGTGTGGACTTGCGAGTGTCTCCGTAAAGGTAATACCGTGGCTAGTCCCGGGATCTTCAGCGTTTTCCTTTCATGTCTTGTTAAGGTGCTATGAGCGAGATATTTCCCCGGTCATAATGGAGACCATATTCGAATTCTATATTTAAATGTCTGCGTCTGTAATAAGTGTAAAGTAATTATTGTTATATTAATGGAGCAAAAATATTGTTACATATGACCAAAATTCTCAGTTTCTGATATCTACTCAAGTCTCGAACTTGACTCGTTTTTCACGTCGTACGGCTAAAAAGCCTTCAACACACTAGGATTTTTTTTACAATTCTGTAAAAACTACTGCGGTGAGTAATTGATTAATTTTTACAAATAGTATATGAAACATACAATTTACACACCGTAAGTTTTTTTGGCGAAATCTAGGTTATATAAATTCCTAATTTTTCAATATTCTCCCTTTGGAGCGAAGAGCCATAATCTATCCCGTGTAAAACAGCTCGTTTTTCAGGTAAATTACTCTAAAAGTAGTTTGGCAAAGGGTTAATACTTTTATACTATTGGAAAGATGAGTTTTTTCTTTAAACTGAGATCAAATTCTTGGTGAAGTGAATTTTCGCTCAAAATCCCTTAAATGTATTCGTAGGACGTCGAATGTTGGAATTGACGGGGATTTCTGAAGATAAGCAGCTCAGCGGGTGTCACCCTCTATGAAGATGCTCGAGGAAAATACTCTCTCCGATTGCTTTGAAAAATAATTTTTCATCATAAATTATTCCCTGGGCAGATTAATTCCCTTAATTCGCTCGACGTTCATTCTAGAGAACTTTCCTGTCCGAGTGGAGGCGAATGATTTTTATTGATAACTTGGATCGTTGAACTAAGTTTAAATTTTAAAATTAATCTTTAACATCATTGAATTGAGTAATTCATGCTCTAGTCAGTGGAATATCAATTGTATATTACATGAATTGTATGCCAAGATGTGGAGAAATACTAAACTTAGGTTTCTAGCAAGTTACCGTAGAAGAGGTTTTTCAGGAAAAATCTTTAGTTGGCCTGCAAGGTACTATGACAATGAAGGCGTGTTCAGTTATGTCAAATGGAGCCATTTCTCTGATGAATGTCACATTTTGGCATAAAAAACCCTCTAGCATCGCAGTTGGATCATCACGGTATACGCGAAGGCCTTCACCTGACCGTTCTCTCATCGTTCAATCCCTCCCTTGATGGTTTGGTGTATCTTTCGATTCGGGATTTCCGGGAAATGGTGGGATTAAAGCGATAATTTTTGCCCGTACTGGGACATTGACTAATTGGGACGAGGAGAAAACGAGTCTTTGGCTCTTGGCTTTACCCCATTAGGGCCCACCCCATCGCATCCCCCAATGATTTTTAAGTTTTATCTCTTTCAAGGGCCGGGTTTTTCCTCGCCTCTTTCTTTAGGGGCTTGTTCGAATGAGAAGGTGGAAGAGAAGGGGAAAAGGGATTTGACATCCATTACCGCGGGAGGTCCTTCTGTACATACACCCACCCTTAGTTCCCCCCGCTGTCCCTTTCCCACTCGTGGGTTTAAACCCTGCCGAGATAAGGCGAGAGGAGGCGTACAAGTGGTGTGAGGGGGTGGCTTTGAGTTCTCGCAGTTATTTTTTGAAGGGCATGCAAGGGGTGGTTTGCCTGCTGGGAGATGAAGACTGTAGGGGGAGGGGTGGTGTCATGTCCCGTCCCTCACCTCCCTAGAAGGACACTCTGGCTAAGATTCGAAGGGAAGTGTCCATTGTTTACCGTGGTGAGGCGTTTGAGGAAGGCGGGGGGAAGGTAGGATAGCCTCCTAGTCCTTCCAGGGGTGCTTATCCATAAAAAGCCTCCCTAAATTGGCCTCGCTTGAGATTGGGGAATTCTTTTTCGGGGGTGAATTTTGAGATAGGGCGTGGTGTACTGTGAGTGGTTCCCAGATGTCGTCAGGTAGGAGATCCGTGTTGGGTCTGAGAAATAGTGAAGTCTTTTCCAATGGAATCCCTTCGAAAGCGTTTTGCCTTTCCGAGTATTTATTCAGCCCAGCGTATCTTAGGTCCGTTGGGCAGTCTTCCTCCGTTCAATATCAGGAATGGTTCGAATAAATTCATATGGATACTACCATTCTCCTCAAATTTATCTTGAATTGGTGAAATTGTAAATTTTTACGACACATTCATAATGGCTGTTCTGAGAAAAGCGTCGAGTCAAAAAAAAAATACATTTTGACCTGTCCAAGAATGCGTGTGAAGCGCTTGCCTATTCGATCAGTTTTCCCTTTATTTGCCCAATTGTACGCTGCGATTCTCCAAGTGTGGAATTCATGAATTTTATACTAAAATATCTCCCTTACACGACAAATTGTACCTAGCATTTGACCTCTCGCGTAGTTAATTATCAAATGACGAGAAATTTTATTTTTATAGTAACACTTCCAATTTTTTGGGTGGGAGTTTTATCTTATGGTTTGGAAGCGTTGACTGCCGGTAAAATGTGTTGAAAAACGTGTGGAAGACAAGTTGTGTAGTTTTCCTGTACCTCCTATGAATCCAGTGAGGGTGGAGAACATTGTGAATGTCCTGTGCGCGACACTAAGCCGCTAAATTGGCAACCCTGGTGGGGAGTACCTCGCCCCCTCCACCCAATTCCCTTGCAGTAAAGGGACGACGCATCGTCCCTTTACTGCCTTCATCCTTCGCCTCCCTTCCCTCCTCTGGGGACTTCCACTTTATCCGGAGACATTGGCCTTTGAGGATTTACAATGCATCCTCGGCCGTCCTCTGGTGAAGGTGTCCAATGCTAAAACCTTTCCCGAATGGCTGGAAGTTTTCCCTTCGGAAATGCTTATGCACAATAGGTGCTATTGTTCCGACAACGGATCTTTCCTGTTTTATTGGGGGTGTAGAGAGGTTTTTCCTCTAGAATATTGGCTTGCTAGCTTCTTCTTCCGTCATTTGGGCGTGACTCTCTAAGGATTCGCCTCCAGGATTTGTTTAAAATCGTTGCTGTTTGTGACACTCCTAGAAAGTTCTGAACTGCATCAGAAAGGCATTGCTTGTTGGTTTTGGAGCTTAGCGTATGTATTCTTATCAATGATACCGAGTCATTAAAAATTTATCTGCCATTAAAAAAAACCACTGCTCACTTGCCGACTAACCTTAAATTTTCGCGAAATTTTTACCAAATCATTTTGACCAAATATTTGAACAAACAAGTCATGTCACTTTGTTTTTGATTGGTGCACTCAGAAGAGGTATTCCCTGTTTTACCTTACGGTGGTCGTGTAAAAACATGAAAAGATATTGTTATTTAGTATTTTAACGAGGACCCTCGTTTTTATGTACCTACTCATGTCCCTGGAATATGTTTTGACTCTTCCCCTGGTTATAACTGTGCATATGAGATTTGATTTATCAGTCGTGCAGAAGAATTACTCTTTATAGAAAAATCATTTTAAAAGACACTTTGTTACAAGCGTCCTATTTCGTTAATTGTTGGATGAATTAGGTTGAGAATATTTTTCAGATCGAGGATAAAAATATGGGGTGATTCACTCTTTTAAGATTGAATGAGACTATTTCTCCGAAGGCGTTCATCTATTTTTACAAATACGGGGCACTGCAGTAGGAAACGAACTGAAATAGTAGGCAAATAATATTCTTTGCATACCATAGGTGGTAAAAGTGCCAGTTCTTCCTCGTAGAAAAGGAGCTAATAACATATATCATTAAATATCGTCTATGAAGATATCTCTCCAACTTGCTACTTATACTCAATGCGTACTTTTTTTTAATTACTAACTCCTCATCCGGCCTAATTTTGGTTTCTGGATGATTTGGTATCCTCATTAATTTGGCGTCTTAACCTGTGTATGCATTTGACGAATGCTCGCCTTAGGTAAGTTGGAAAAAAGCTGAAATATCTTGGGAAACATTGAAAAGTAGACGGTCGTGATCTCTACCCTGCAAGCTGCAGCAGAGGCGTGCGGGAGGTGTTAGGACACCAGCCATGGAAGGGGGAAAGGAAGAGCTGAATTGTATGTCAACGATACGTCTTTTGTTTGTGTAACGCTGTTTTTGTTAAAACTAAAATTAGACATGCGTAGTCATCATCGGAGTAATTTACTAAATCAAGGTAGGTTATGGAGTAAGTCAGACTCTTACACGTGCAGTTCCCTATCAACCTCTAGTATGTTTTTCTTCATCTCAGCGTAAATCCCACCTTTCTTCATCCCGTCCATAAAACCTATTCTCTTTCTTTCCCGTCCTCACTTGCCCAACATCCTTCTCTCTATCACAGCCTTCAGCAAACCATCGCTCCTAATTACCGCTTACAGCCACCTACCCTGCCTTCCCCATATCTCATCCATAAGTTTCCTCTCTTCACTAACTAGGTCAAGCACTACCTCATTTGTCTTCCTTTCCGTCCACACCCACATCTCGATCGTCTTCAGCCTATTTTCATCTTCCTTTCTCAGAGACCACGTTTCTGTCTCTCGATTATCACGATTACAAAAGATATCACTGAAGTGTTTCTACCAGAAGATTAGTTTTTGATTAATGAGAGTAGAGGTCACTCCATACTAAGCCATTGGCGTGTGAAATCCACACATTCAGGGTAGCAGGGTAGTTCCACCGCGAGTATTTTAGGGGGCGGGGGTGTCCAGAGAGGCTTCAACTGGATTTGAACCTGGTACCCTTCGGTAGGTAGCCCAGTGCTCTACCACGACCACTGAGAGACAGTCTCTCGGTGGCCGTGGCTCTACCCACTAGGCCACCACGACCCCCACATAAAATATATGAAACCTATATACACGAAAGACAGTTGAAGTAAGAAATGAATTGTTGTTGCATGATGTGAACGTTTGTTGGTTCTCGTATCACACACCATTAAGTGTTACTCCGTTTAAAAGTTTTCGGAAAGTTAACGATTTTTTATTTCTGATATGATAAGTGTCAATTTAACCAAATATTTTTCCCAATTTCTTGATCATCTTTCATGCACCGAGTGGTGGAAACAAGATTTTATTAAATTTACTAATTGGAATGACACCATTGTGAGTAAATAAGCGGTCTGAATACGCCTTTTCTGGTTAAGTATTCATTCCTCTTAAATGCAATAAGAAAAAACAGGAGGTTAATGAGTCCATAAAGGAAAGGGTGAGTATTTTGATTCAGGTTAAAACACGTTTTCTCTATTATCCCGGGGAACTCTTTGACACTCATTTGGCACTAGTGATTGGGCTTCTGGAAACGAACAATTAAACAACTGAATAATATCGTGCTACTATCAGAGGCGCAAGTAAAACATACTGATAGGACTAATATGTCATTCATAAAGTCGAGCGTTCGCCAAAAATTGGTCCCAAGTATTGTCTCTGGAGAAACGCACCCCTGCAACCATGCGTTACCGTGCAAGGCGTTATTATGGTGTGTACTACTGAGTGATTATACACCAGAAATAGCAATATTCATCTGAGTTACAGATCTAGCACCTGCTATGTTCTTCCGACCACTTATTTGTGCTTTTAATTGGATTCTATATGTATCCATTGTCGACTTTTGTAGTTTTCCAAAGCTTACCTTGGCAAAATGCAGAGTATAAAGTGCATTTGCTGATTTCAAGACTTGTCTTTGAACAAAATAGTAGTGACTTAGCAAATGGAAATGTTTCCTACCATTCATCTGCATCTACGAAGTACCTTGCAAGCCACCACTAGGGTGTGTGGCACGGGGTGACTCCACACCAGGCATGCAACACTCGTCCCAGCAGAATTCGGGACCTCGCACGTTCCCCCGGCCGCTAGGCGCAGGCCAAAATGCAGTCAGGAGAACAGTGCGCAGTCAAACCAGAAACTGGGAGGGTGCTACGTAAATGAACATGCAAACATGCCTTACAATGCTATAGCCACATCTAGTGGTTAATATTACTAATGCTATTAATTTATGGATGCAGCGAGATACTAATTCATGCAGAGAACAAAATAAATTGATCGTTGTCCTTTTCTTGCTCATTTTTGAGTTTTGGACCTGCCTTCGACAGATAGTATAGCTAATTCATTTGCTGTAGATTGTTCTCTTACTAATATGCTCACTAGTATTAGCAGTGCGTCTCACATGCCTAACATATAAACTTTATCTATCTACATCTGCCAAGTACCCTGCAAGCCACCACTAGGTTGTGTGGCACGGGGTGATTCCACACCAGGGATGCAGCACTCGTCCCAGCACTACAATCGGAACCTCGCACGTTTCCCCGGCCGCTAGGCGCAGGCCAGATAGCAGTCAGGAGAACAGTGCGCAGTCCAACCAGAGACTGAGAGTGTGATACGTAAATAAACATACAAACATGTAGAGCAATGTTATAGAGACATCTAGTGGTTAATATTACTAATACTGTTAGTTTATACCTATGTGCATGTGTTATCTCTCTCATCTTGCAACTGTTATGGTCCCTTATTGTTCGCGGGAAAAATAAAATATTTAATCTACCCGTTCTTAATTCTATTTCCTTTATTTTATGTTTGTGATACTTCATACGTTAATACGCTGGATTTAGCAAAATATATTAAACGTCTTCAAAAGACGGTCTGCTTCGAACTTACGTAAAAGATTCTATATATTTCCTTCGATCTGTTAGAGATTCCCATACGAATTCATTTAACAATTCGGTCATGCTGCTAAATTTTTCGTGACCAAGTTTTACGAATCCAGCTGCTATCCGCTCTACTTCATCTGTTTCTGGTATCAAAGAAACAGGATATGGGATACGGGACTAGGATACATTATTTAGGATCCGTATGAGGTAGGCTTAAACCGGGTTTGAACGCTCTGCAGACAATATCGGCAAGATACATTAATGGCCGTTAATCTCGCTAGTGTTTCTAACTTTTGCAGCACCTGGGGTGGGCATTGCAATCAGACCGTCGATTTAAATTTATACTTTATCTTTTATGTAAGTTTCGAACCGATTTATTCTCAGACGACGCTAATAATATTTTACGACTTCCGACTAACTATGGTAGATCAGATCCTGAAAATTAAATTAGGGTAACAGACTGCAGAATGGACATATTTAAAATGTCAATTTTCCCGCGAACGATAAGAGACCATAACAGCTGCCAAAGAGACTTTTAACTAGGTAGGTTGATAAGTTTAACTAGGTTTGTCGATGAGTAGCGCTTAGTAGTAGTAGTTGTACTCCCTAATACTTGTATCCTCATCTGCTACCTAGTATATACAGCACGCCGTGCATGTTTTCCGTATAACCACCACAGGTATAACTCTTCAAATCTCTGTCTGTTTATATAATGTAATTATTTTATTTTATCTGCATTAAGTAGCATTCATAAATTAACAGTATTAGTGATATTAACCACTATATGTGTATATAGCAGTGTTCTGCATGTTTGCATGTTCATTTACGTATCACTCTACCAGTTTCCGGTTGGGCTGCGTACTGTTCTCCTGACTGCCTTTTGGGCTGCGCCTAGGGGCAGGGGGAGTGTGAGGTTCTGATTTGTGCTGGGTCGAGTGCTGCATGCCTGGTGTGGAATCACCCCGTGCCGCACACCCTAGTGGTGGCTTGCACGGTACTTCGTACATGTAGTTGCAAAATACATAAATACTAAAGGTCCCTCTAGCATTGGTAGCATATCTATAGTGTAGTGCCTGCTTGTAACGCTTCGCCTTTTGACAATCATCAGCGTCTAATGCTAATGCATCAATAGTTGTAGTTACACTAATCTTAGTGTACAGTGTAATGCATGTTGGTGACTACTCACTCCCTGCCACACACCCTTGAGGTGGCTTGCAGGGTATTTTTTAGATGTAGCTACAGCTTACGTAAAAAATGAGGAAGAAATCGTGGTATTTGGTTATGTCCATATGAGTGTACTCAAAAAATTTCCAAACGTCCGAGCATACATGGTGTAGATGGAAGATTTTGCAATCCGAGCAAGTCGTTCACTTCCTTCCTTCCTTCCATCATCTTTTTTTCGTCAAACGTCGAAGGCGAGAGATTCCTAGAATCCCATTGTCTGTGCGGTGGCCGTTTGGTGGGTGGAGGGAAGTGGGAGGTGTGGGGTAGGATGTTTGTCGCCTCATTAGTCTAGCCTCCCGCGAGGTCGGCCGGGGAACGTTGCTGATGGTTTGTTGACGGTCAGGCCTAATTTAGATTTTTCCAATGGTCTCCCTTTTCCAGGAAGCTTTCTCTTTTAGCAATACATCCTTTTGCTGTTAGGGAGGTTAAAGAATCGACGGATAAAACTCCAGGAATGTCTCCGTGCATTAAAGTTTCTGACATTCATGTCATTTTCCCGACCACTTGACGTCGTATTTTTCCACGGCGCTTCAGTTGCTTGAGAGATTGCTCACCTGGAGGTGGTCTTCTGTGGATTATTTATCTATTGTTGAAGAAGGGTTTGTTATATATGTTTGAGAGGATGAGGTTGTACGGGCTCATCTTGTAGCGCGTGTATCTGTTTATTAAAAAGAGATACTTTCAAGATGACTGGTTTCAGTCGAAACTGTTGAACAAAAAGTAAAATTGTATGTTACTGCTGTTGTGTACACGGTCAAAAACTAGTCAATTTCCGTCAAACATTTTATTTACATTTTAGCATTGATGTTTTTACTTGAAGTGGGCACCTCTCCGTTAATGCGAAGTTGTGTGGCCATGGATTTTAAACTTTTCTTTATATCTTCTAGCTTCGGTGATTCCTCCTGACTCATTCATTCTTCTATCAGTTCTTTTTGGTAATTTTCCCATTGGAGTTGTCCATGTATAAATGGGAAGCACATTTTCTTATGCCTCGGATATTATTATTTAAAAATATTATTATTGATCTTAAATGCAATGGTAGATATATGACTCCCAGGGTGTACTTAGGGTAATTGCACCGTCGATTCTTATACATTTGCTCTCTCTCTCTCGAGGAATTTACTGACGAACGGTATAAGAAAAACTCTCTTCCTGAAAAGCTTGTCTAAGTAGACGCAATATTTCTAGATTTCAAAAAAGCTTTCGATAAGGTCCCTCATGCGAAATGACTCGTTAAGTTGGAAGATTAATGAATACACCACGACATGATATGTTGGATAAGAGAGTTCTAAGCCAACCGCGAACAGAGGGTAGTTCTAGATGGCGTTAGTTCAGATGTAGTGAAAGTAACATCAGGTGTACCCATAGAGTTATTAAGGTACCAGAGGTGGCGCTGCCTGTACTCGGCCGTAAGCGAAGGTGAAGCACGGGTGGGCGTAACCGTCCGCCATATTGAGTGACCGTGATATACTATTAGCGGAATAGGCGTAAACTTAGATATTTACACCTTTTTTGTTTATAAAATTTTGAATTATGAGAACTAGGGATAGTAGGGATAGTAATTATTCACCATTAAAGACTATACCCCTTTAAGACCTCACAATTAAGAGCAAAATTGTTGGTGGCTTGAATAGCCTCGAATGTGTCTCATTTCTGAGTTCACAGTGATTTATAGGAGTAGCTAATTTGTGAAAACATTAGACCCTAATTTTTCATTGACAATGCTGATGAAAAACAAATAATTAGTATCGAGTTTATTCCCCAATCAATAACCGTAGTTCTTGTAGGCCTGCTGCTGGCTACATTCACAACTGTCATTTGAGTTAATAATTATACCTGCCAGTATTTGAGGGAGGGATAATTTTATTGCTAAATATAAAACAACAGAAGGAAAGGACAATGGAACCCCTAAGAGTAGAGAACTCGTCTTCAGAATAGTCTTCCCGTATCACGATCTCTTACGGAAATCAGTGTTCTTACGGTCACTCAATATGGCGGACAACTTTCACCGTGGCTTCACCTGAAATTCGTCACGCCACCTCTGTTGAACTATATACTCTAAGGGTGTACCCCAGGGAAGTGTCATCGGTCCCTTATCGTTCCTTTTGTATAATAATGACATCACTACCGTTGTTCCTAGCAAAATTCGTCTCTTCGCAGAGGAGGCAGTGTTGTACAGGGATCTAGGCAATGAATCTGAAAAGATTGCGTTACAAAAAGACCTAGATGCTATTTATGAATGGTGCAATACTTGGCAGTTTTAATTAAATTTTAAAAGGTGCGTTGTTGAGAATTTTTGTAAAAAGAATTACTCGGTCAACGAAACATACAAAATTAATCAAACCAACTTATCAAATATAGAGTCAGTCAGAATACTTAGGTGTGACCCTTACTCAGGATCTGTCTCGGGGGTAACACGTCCGGGAAATCTGCGGACAGGCTAGTCGCAAATTGGAATTTATAAATAGAATTTTACGCAAATGCGACGAGAAGGTTAAAGAGCGATGTTATTTTTCACTCGTGAGACCTCACTTTGCCGCTAGCATATGGGACCCTTACGAAGTAGGACTAATCTCTGAAATAGATCGAATACAACGGAGAGCAGCAAGATTTGTGAAAATTTTCTAAGAATAACTTAGCCGTGTTACTGAGTTTTTAAGAAGGATTTTTTAAAGTTTAACGCGTGCCGTATCATTGAGTTGCGAGTTCGAATAATTTATTTCCCGCACTTTCCTCGTATTTCTGAGTTAATTACTGGATTTTTATGTTTCTTTCTTGCTCAAATTTGTAAACCCTTCTGATGTTTTAAATGGAAGATAATTTATTTTTAGTTAATGATTTTTTTATACCTACTTTATCACTGGCGAAAATATCGGCTTCTTCTATGAGTCTACGTAGCGATTGATTGCTGAAACGTGTCGAGTGTTCGATGATTATTACTACGCTTCCATTAAGTATTTGTGCAGTATACAGAGTTTGTTTTATTTAACGCAGTGATGTTGCAGACTTGCAAAACTGAATGTTTTTATTCTTAAAAACGAGTCGTTACCATTCTATGTTCGATTATCACTACTGCCATGCATTCCCCCTGGTCTCTCTCATTAGGTCATCTACCCCATTCGAAATAACTTCACTCGTAATATGCGATTAGCGGTTTCGTCGAAAATTATTGATAGCTCGGAATATCCATCGTCGCCACCGTCACAGTCCACACACTCAAGTCACCTTGCTCATCGGATCCATCATGGTGGAAGTGGCGAAATTGGGACACTGGAGCTCACCGTTATTGGCGCCTGATGCATTAGTGCGGGCAAGGGAGAGCCTCTAGTCCTTCGCCTCCTATGTATCGCTCAGACCGAGCCTTTTGAACCCCATCGGCCTGTCCTCCCTTTTGTTTGATTCACGAGGTGAGGACCGGGGACTTGAGGAGTATTGTGTTAAGTGGTCTCGGATATTGGGATGGCGGGGATCGGCGAGTGAAGGAAAGAAGTTAACTTTCTTCGGCCCTGTCACACGGTCATTTTTTCGCACAATTCTAGGTCAGATGTTTTAGGGTTTCAAGGAATCTTGAGTGATAGACTTGAGTGCGGCTAGTGTCATATCCGCGGCTGTTCCGCGATTCCCACATTTTTTGACAACGTCAGGAAAAAGATCCGCCTCGTTCCTACCTTTATGAGGACCACATTTTAACATTCTGTCCGATTGTGATTCCAATCAGAGTTGTCACAACAGGTTTGTGGGGGTCAGGGTTGTTCCACCGCGACTGTGTATTTGAAAACGAACGCTGAATTGTATCTTTTTGTTTGGATTGGATGTGGATTAGTCTTTGATTGTTTAAAAAAATATTGCTTTCACGGATGAACGGATATTGGCTTGTAGAGAACAAGACTAAGGCACAAAATATATAGTGTTCGATGGATATATTTTAATGAACACATTTTGCAGGCCATATGGGGCGATTTCAACTCAATTTACGCATTTTGACTTCGTTTCCTGTTATTATTTGCTTGTGACTTAAAGGTTTCGTGATTATACTATCATTCAATTCCCTGGGAGAATTCGCACATTACAGTTTTTCTCTCGCTAAAATTGCATTAGCACTCAATAGAGAAATATGATTATAAAAAATGATGGCGTCCTGAGTATTCCCACGTGACGGCCTCTAGAATCATTCTTTATGGGTAGTATACCGTTAGGTTGTTGCTTCTACCACATCATGAGCTTCAATATGCCAACAAATTATTAATTTTTATTTCCAGGCGCCTAATTTCCCATTGAAATTTGTTGAAAATTTCTTTGTACCTTATATTTACGTACGTACATAGAGACCCATCTTGCCATCCCCTTCGGGTAACGTTTCACTGTCGATAACATTTTTATTCTTGAAGTTCTTTTCACTGCTTCCGTTATCGCTGTAGCTTTACATCACCAACTGGACATTCGTTTGCGTCTGCGCAGTGACCACTACATGCAGTCGTGGCTGCTGGGGCGTGAAGAGAAAAATAATGGAGGGTTCTCGTGTTTGAACCTTTGAAGAGTTTTGCCGGTACGTTGTCAGGAAAATGGAAATATGAAAGGGGTCTCATGCCACCAATAATTTTAATCAGAAGGGTTTGTGCTTCGATAAATCAATTTCTCTTAATCGCCCAGTTCGTTAGCCAAGGGGAGGCAGGAGGAGTTCCCCCGGGTGCATGGGTTGTCTCGAGCAATATGGCTTGGCTATTGATTTTCTTTCTGGTTCACTCATGTCTACTTATCTGCAGTACCCAAGAGTTTGAAATTCGTATTTTTAGCCGAGAAAACAGGAAGAAGATATCAAATTGGTATTCACGACTTTTATATCTATTGAAATTTACTGTCTCGCACAATACAAGTGTTTTACGCTTAAATTTGCAATATCTTTCTTTCAAATTGTAATCTCATGTTCGCCGCAAGTTTTCGGTGTAATATGAGTTATAATTGAAATAATGAGGAGGTTTAAAGGAACTAAGCATGGGGAAAATTGTTAGTGTCGTCTTAAAATTTTATATGCCCATGTTTAAGAGAAAATAATAGACCAGAACCGCTAACCAAAGATATCAGGCGTACTGTTTTTTTTAAACATTACCTCATGAGATTAACGTGCAACAGGAGGGGAGGATAGCGAAAACAAATGAACGCAAATTATTGATGCCGTCGTCGGATTGAATGGCGCCATTGCATAGATATTGAATTTCTCTGTTTGGTTTATGAGTAGTAACTATCATTTTTACGTGAGAGTCAAAAAACTTTGTATCTTTCCACTGATTTTTAATTAAAGAAGTTATAATGCTCAACTAGTTTCGACAGAAAGGCGTCATCTTTAGATGCAAAGTTCGTTATTTCTATTTTTGTTCGTAAATACCGGACGCTTTTGTGTCAAAACTAGTTGTGCATTTGAACTTCCTTGATTAAAAATCAGTGGAAAGATGCTAAGTTTTTTCACCCTCAGTCAAAAATGAATTTCAACAACGTTATGGCTTTCGAACTTTAACCTTAAACCTTCGAACTTCTATAATTTAAATTTGTCATAAGTTGTTTATCTGTTGTAGTCTGTTAATTTTAGAACGCCATTTAGAAACATTTGGGTGGACTTTAACTCGTAGTATTGTAAATCGAATTTTCGGTCATTCGAGATAAATTTTGCGTCGATATTTCGTGTATTTCGCGTAGCACTGAACGTCGTCATAATCTGTGACTCGTTATTTCTAAATATCGGAGCATTTTTTAGTTCCAGCGGGGCTAAGGCTTGTGGAAGTTTGACTTAATTTCAGCACGAATTGACTCAAGTAACGCATTGACCACCATTTAAAGAACCGAGAGTGCTATGCTATCGAAGCGAAGTATTGTTAAGGTGGCTGGAGCGGTAATCGTGAATCGTTGAAGGTACATTCTAATAATTTTTCAAGTAAGTCAAAAAAAAATATTCTTGGACCACATTTCACTCAAGTACAAGTTTATACGTTGGAAATAACCATAAATGCAGTAGTGAATATGATGCAAGTGTTACATTTAAAAAGATTGCTTCAATTAAAGTATTGTTTTGACTTGGATTTTCGGCGCGAAATTCGAAATTTACGAGAAAATCATATCTAAATACGCTATTTTTACTCGGAATGATACCTTGATATTTCTTAGTAGCAATTATAATAATATGAAACTTCTTATTTCGCATTTAAGAGATAATCTGTATATACGTAATCGATTTTTTTCACAATATATGCCGTGTGCCATAAGAGTACTTGTTAAAATATCATTGAATTGCCAGGAAACCAAATCGGTAGCATACAGTTTTTTTCACTTTTATCGATAGATATTACAAATAAGGACACGTATGCAAAGTTTCACTCAAATCTGTATTTTAACAAAAATCGCTCCAGCCACCTTAAGGTTTGCGTTGACCTGTGTGATACGAGCGTAATAAATACGGTTCCTTAAGTTAGTTTCTCTCCTTTTGAGCTTAAAAAGGTGATTCTGCGAGCATGGATTGCTCGCAGGGATCTCATTGAATTCCACGATGGTGGAGAGGAAGCCGTGTAAGAGCTAGAGGGCTGATTCTCGTGTAATGAACCCGTGGCGCGCCGGGGTGCGCCTGCCAGCGAAAGGGTGTCAACTCCCTGAGATGTTCTTTATAGGTGAGAAAAATGTTGTCCGTGGGTTGTCATTCGAGAGCGGATGTTGTCATTTACACCATCGATCGATGTAAGGGCTCCAAAGGCTTCCGATTACACATTTGTTTTCGGATACAGCATCTCTATTCAATAAAGAGGTGGATTTTTATTTATTGTAATATCAGAAAACTTCGGATACATTGTTATTGGCAAGACTTAACGGACTGAATTCAGGATATCGTTAAGTAGCGAATATTATATGAAGCACAATATTTAATGGAGAGAGAAGAATGTCACATTTTTATAAAATAATTGAGAATATACCTTGGCTTTTGCATGACCTTTATTCACCGAAAAGATAACTGTGACCAATTGATGTATCCTCACATACGTATTTTTCAGGCAACAAAAAACTACTTATTAAGGCCTCTGTTAAATAGGCAACATAACCCAAAACAAGACTTGTTGGTGCTGGAATGAATGGGATTTTAGAGGAACAATAAATGTGTACAATGTATTTAATAAATGTTCTTACTGATTTTGGTACAGCCTTGAGCAGCACATGGCATTTGCGTCGCAAAAAATACAGTCCGATTGCTGAACGCTGGTAGGAACAGAGCGGACGCAAACGAAGTGACAGTACCTGGCCACGATGAAATTGCCCAACTATACTATTCATATGGTGGCAACGTGCAGCCGCCATGCCTTCCGAGTTAAGGTTGTTTGAGCGAGATAGTTCCCTAGTCATAATGGAGACCATATTCAAATTTTATTTTTAAATTAAAGCGCCTGTAAGAAGTATGAAGAAACCATTGTAATATTAATGGTGCAAAAATATAGTTGAAAATGGCAAAAATTCTCTGTAATTAAATAAATATAACCACATAAGTTTGACTTGACTCATTTTTTCACGCCGTAAGGTGATACTGCCCTCACAATAGAAGTTTTTTTGCGATTCCGTAAAAATTACTACGATAAGTAATTAATTAATTTTTATAAATAAGTAGTTGAAAAAACGTATATTCTACACACTGTTAGTTTTTTGACGAAATCTAGGCGCTTGAAGTTCTTAATTCTTTCAATACTTTTCCTCTGGAGCGCACAGCCGTAATCATTGGGAAAATGGAAGTTTTTTTCTTGAAAATTACGTCAAATTCGTCATATTCTAGGTAAATTGATAGATAGCTCAAACTACCTTAAGAGACACGTTCACACCAATGAAATGTCGGGACTGGCTACCAGGGACGGAAAACGCTCGGAGAAGAGGTGTGCGAATGAAAACGCCGGCAATGTTGTGAGGAGGAAGTGAGGGCGGTTTGGGATGATTGGGTGCAGGGATGGGCACGTGCGGGAGAGCGGAAACGAAGGAATTGCCTTTTGGACCTGAGAAAACAAACAAGTTAGTGAGGCGATAGGGGGTGGGGGGAGATGGGGTTGGCGCCTATCTGCAACGAGGGCGGGGAGGGTGCGTGGCGATCTCCGCCTGAGATTTCCCAGCCAAGTTCCCTCTTTCGAAATGTTTTTTTTTTCAACTCCCCCCTTCCCTCATTTCTGCCAAATTTTCCTTCCCTGGAGATCGAGTACATTAATCGATTGTTCAACCGAAATTAATCGATTATTTTAATCGATTATGGAATGTTTGATTGTAATCAGTATGGCGTATTGACTCACGTAAGTGAAACCTGTTTTTGTGTGGAAAGTGATCCCCCTAACATGTGCACATAGGTCCATAAACTTTATGAATAGTGCAGTAACGTTTTTTTGGTAAGTATGTCCCTTTTGTATTTTTGTAGGTAAGTCATTTGTGTACCGCGAATATTCCGCGGCTACAATCAATGTTTCCGAATTATTGAGTGCGCCGCTGATGCATTCAATATGGCCGATCGCAAATTTCAGTGGCTTTTAAAGCACCCTGTGATATCGTCCCGTGCCGTTCCATCTATTCTCTGCTTTTATCTGTCATATAAACCCTCGATAGAGCTAGTCATTTAATTACATTTTGTCCTTTTGGTAGTCAGCATGCCCCAGGCAGGCAGTGGCGCGACCCATTGGCTCTGGGTTGATATTGATATTAGGTTAAAGAATTTTTCTGCTTCACGAATAGGTCATGTTTTCGATAGATTTTTAAGTTCCTATAAGCATCAGTCATCGCCAGATGTATTACATTTAGGAGTAAGCGAACATCCATTCCGAAAAATATAAATTAAATAATGAGTCAAGCATTGTATCAAACAGACCAATATTAACATTATTTAAACGTTCCTTTTGTATATGGGGACAAATATATTTAATATACTGCCCGTTGAAATTAAAAACATGTTAATTCTCAAAAAAAATTTAAAACTGGCCGAAGACAGGCTTTTTTCTAAAAAAATGTTGAACATTTATTTTGATGATATTTTTCATGAAACTTGAATTGCGTGACTTTTTCTGCTTTTATTGTTGAAGGCATACATAATTTATAGTTTACTGGTGTCCCAATATAGGTCCTAAGATTTTGGAGGCCACCTAAATCTCCCGTTATTTTGTTTTTATCCTTTATTGTCTCAATCATGTGGGAGTACATAAATTCTTATTATTATTATGTTGAGGGCTCCTTGCTCCGTGACTTTGCATCCGGCCCACAATTATCTTCGCTTGACCCAAATTTGGAGTCGTCAAAATATGTTTTCTTCCGTCGAGTGTGCAGTAACTGAGCCGTCGTGGAATATACCAAGAGGACAGTGAGGAAATAGCAGTTCACTGGCAATTTTACGGTGGAAGGAAAAAAATATGACGTTTGTCACGAAGTTAGCTTCGCTTATTTCTATTTGGCCCATATTCAGGTGGTTTGAGGGAGATATTTCACTAGTCATAATGGAGACCAAATTCGAATTTTATTTTTTTTATTTCAGCGTCTGTAAGAAGTATGAATTAAATATTGTAATATTAATGACGCAAATTTACACTTAGATATATATGACAATAATTCTCAGAAATTAAGTACCTGACTTAAGTCTCTCACTTGACTAAATTTTTTCACGCCGTACGGTGAAAACGCCTTCAACACAGAAGATTTTTGGCAATTCGGTAAAAAATACTGCGGTGAGTATCATTAATTTTTATAGATAGTTGGGAAAACATACAAACTACGGACCGTTAGTTTCTGACGAAATCTAAGTGTTATAAATTCCTATTTTTTCAGTATTCCCCATCTGGAGCGCACAGCCGTAATCCTTCCCATGCAGAACAACTTGTATTTTTCGGCAAATTGCTCGAAAATTAGTTCGGCGGGTGGGTAATATTTTTATATCATTGGAAAGATGGGAGTTTAAAAAAATTAAAATGAGGTCAAATTCATCACATTTTTGGTGAAAATATTTTTCGCTGAAACTACTTTAAGGTGACTCTGGCCTCAGAGTCACTTATTCAAGAGGTTCTGAAAACTGAAACATAGAATATTTGAAGTAAATTTTATACACTTGACATGGATAAGGGGTTTATAGGCTTATTTTACAGTTATTCAGCCGTGAAAGTGGAAATTTAACATGGGCTCTTATGGAGATTTCTCAGTTTACTACAGAAAAAACCGTCAATTTGAACGAGAAAACTTATATAAGCTTTTAATTAAAACTCTTTATAAGAAGTGAAAAGTCCTGAGAAATTGGATAGCAAATAAAGGAATCCAAATACCGAAGTATTCCTTAAAGTCATTAGCAAATGACTGCCGTATTTGAAATTAAAATTCGGTAGTTCCATACCAGTGGCGCTTTAATCGGCACCTATGGCTGCACAAATGTGGTCATTAAAATATATTCGTGGAATAATATGCATATTTGTAGTTTTGGTTTGCGATATGTTATCCATTTCATCAGCGAAAGCAGGATTTTTTATCCAAATAGAGAAGTTGTGACGATCGACATGTAATTTCCATGCGGTCTTCATCTCTGTCCCTTGGCAGTATTTCATGTATAGACATTTATAAAAGTCCCGTATCACTTGGCCTACATGATAATTTCTACTGCACCTACTCTACGGTGGGAACAGCCCAGAGCTAAAGCAGAGCAGGACGCTAAAGAATAGCTAGGTTATCGGAGGCTGGTATCTTGGCACTTTATGATTTTTCTAAGAACAACGAAGTTTTTCAAAATTTTCCTTTAAATTTCCTGCTCATCAGGCTTCTACTCCTGCTATCCAGCAGCAGGCGAGGATCATTACATAGTGACAGACTCCATTTGAGTGGTGTAAGAAGGTTGGATGTTTAAACGCATTCTGTTGAACTTAATTGAATTGGTGTTTACTTAGTAAAAAGTGGGAACCTACCAAATATGAGTTATGAGTAATATATATTTTTTGGAAACTTTGTTGTACTGTTAGCAATTGCTTTTTGTTAAAGAGCTTTTATGGTGATACAGAAAATTTGCTATTAGGTATGTCTCTTAAGCCATGTACTTTCAAGCTAACTGATCTTGACTAAAAAATAGTATCGAATGTTAGAATTTAGTTTAGTTTTTCAGAAAGGTGACACGTTTTCCTTAAGTGTTGGGGATTAGATAGCAATTATAATTATACAATTTTTTATTGCCAACTCCTTAAACTTTCCCTTCAATTCTTCCCGAAAGGAAAACTAATTTCCCAAATACAGATGGATTGCACGTTTATTTGTTCTGATAATTTCATGTGTTTTTCGAGAAACAGGGTGGAGTTATACACGATAACTATAGGTTTCTGCGTGGCATTCTTTTTTATTTTATCTTGTATTTCCTTGTGGCGCAGTTTCTAGGTGTGCATTATCTGGTCACTCGGTCGTATTAGAGCGCTACCAGTGTCAGTCACGGCATATTACGTGAAATGAGAACGCAATGTCACTTCATTCACTGATCGAATCTTTGGTGCCAAGTTCTTGGGCCGTTGCTCGAATCTTTTTGGAGCAAAGGATATCTCACTACGACTTTTAATTGAAGCCAGTAAGCTGCGATAACGCGCTCCATAGGAAAAGTGGAATTTATTTCTAATTCGCCGTTGAACTTTCGCCGGCTAATCGGGGTGTCCTAGAATACATGATAAAATTCATCATATACCATTGATGACAAAATGAACTTGACTGGATTTCAAAGTTGTTAGTCACCACTGTAAGAGTTTTGAAGAACATTAATGGGAAAATATTGCCCAATAGATAAGCATAAAGAATATAAATTTCCATTAAAAAAATAGTTGTCGGTCGCTCCATCACATATTAAGGTCTTTCATTAAGATTAATTGTTTAGAAATATTTCTTTCGAAGTAGGTTTAAGTATTTAAGGATTATAAATAGAGTGGAAATAGCCTTAAAGTGGGTTATATAGAGTACAAGCTCATCAGCCTAATACATAGATGAATAGTATGAAGTACCTAATATGAGAACTAGAGGTGCATAAAAGTGCCCATTTTCGTGAATTGTCCTCGGAGTCGAGGTGACAATGCAGTACAACCACCATCCATTTTAACTATTTGACTCTCTTAATGATGACTGATCTCCTGGAATGTTCTCTACTCGCCGAACAATGTTCGTTTTTATCTCGTGAAGGCGCCATAAGTGTGAACATGCTCACTGCATTGGCCACGCTTATGACAACTTGACTGCCGTGAATTTTGTCTCCAGCTTTTCATCGGCCGGAACTCGAATTAACTTCGCGAAAGAATAGCATGCGGGCTTGAGGTCGATTGAACAGTTAGCTTCCTGGATTCTCATTCATTTAATCTTTGAAAGGGGGAGGTCTGAGACGTGTTTAATGACATTCATTTCCTTTCTCTCCTATCTGCATGGTGGTAATTTCCCCAATGCGGTTTCGCATGGAAGGTCCTTGGGGCTTTTTCTCGGCAATGTCTGAACTCAGGTGCCAATTATGCATCTCAAGGTCTCGATATTGCTTATGATATAGAGGTGATGATTCAGCTTGTATTGGATGTATGTTGGGCGTGAGACAAAGGATAGTTTCATGATTGGCTAGCCACTTTATCAAGAACAGCGATTGTCATATTTTCCACGGTCTACCTGTTGAAGTGTAAAATTTTCCGTTGCAGATAGAGGGGCTAAATATGTAGTGAAATTGCTGTTCGCTCAGATATTTTGGCTCCCGTTTTAACTTAATAAATATTCATTCGTGACTGAGGATGATTAAGCTCCTTGTTGTGGGAACGGTAGTGTAATTCGGTTGGTCGTGTCGGTTATGTCGTGATATAATCATGCTCCAATTTGGTTCTTGATCTTTTTGCGTCCGTTATAAATTTCAGAGTTAACTGCTCGTTGTGCCTGTCTTCCATTCCATTGTATGCTGTAGATGTCAACGATAACCAAATCGATTTTTATCACTTAGTCTTTCAGCTACGGTTAGCCTGTATGGACGGTTGTTAGAAGGGGCCTGCAAAACACTGAAGAGATGGTCAAAACTGCCATCTTTGCGTGTGAACGGCAGCAGATTTCCTCGTCGTGTTGCACCGGAACACGGCATTTCCAGTTGCATTTCGTGATTAATAAGCTGTAAAAGAATGAATTTATATTTTTTAAAGACTTAAATTGAAGTTCCGGCTAATAATTCACCCCGAACTGAGTAGTTGGAGCTACCCTTAGAGTAGTTTGAGCTCGATATCATTACTTATAGAACTCAATAAATTTGGCCTCTTCATAGTATAAAAAATCTCATTTTTCCAATGATACCAAAATATCAGCCCCTTACCGCTATAGTTCTTATGAAAATTGTCTAAAATAGAAGCCGTTTTCATAGGATATGGTTATAAAATGCTCTTTGGAGAGGATTCATTTGAAGAATAAGTCAATTCTAATGCATAGATTGCGAGAGAAATTGAATATGGTGTAGTTAGTATGCTTTTTCAAATATTTATAAAATGAATTTATCCTACTGCTTTAAGAGTAAATTTATTAGTCATCGTAATACTTTTTACGAAATCGCAAAGAAATACTTGCGTATATGAGGGCGTTTTCAGCGAACAGCGTGGAACAAACGAGGCAAGTTAAAGACATGTATATGCAGCGGTCGAATGAAGTGGGTGGTGGGGGATGAGGGTGGCGGCCGCCCACGTAATTCTTGGTTCAATAGGAAAGTGGTGGTCATAAGGTATTCCATACCTCCCAGACCCCCGGGAAGTAGCAACCCCTCTACCAAATCCCCCCCCCCCCCCTCAAACATCGAACCTAATCCGCCATTGTGTATATGTAGGTAGATATTTAGCTAGTTTCAACCATTAAAAACAAAGTTTTTGAACTACTTTTATTTAATTCGTTTCGTACAGCCCTAAATAAAAAAAAAGAAAGAGGCACTCCGGGAGTGCCGACAGAAGTGAAAACTTGAAATAACGTGAGCATTTTTGAATGTAGGGAATAATTTCTAATGAAGTGTTTTATTAATCAGTAGAAAGTAGTTTCATGTATATAATAAATAAAATATTTATTTATTGCGCTATTGTACACAATTATTTTACATAAAAATTGTACACTTCAGAATAATCAACTTTCATCCATTATTTCAACAACTCTTTCATCATCACCGCCATCATCATCGGCAATATCTAAAACTGATAAAATAGGCTTATGGTAACTAAAGTAAGAAACGAATAATTTTGATTCGAATTTGCTTAAATGTCTTGTAAATACGGCATCAATAGTGGTTTTATATTTCGTTGTGCCAAGATCGCGATCTTTAGACATCGTTAAACCAAACTCATCATCATCATCATCATTGGTGCATCTGTCCGTAGACAGGTTTCAACGGTAGCGTTGTCTCCACAGCATTCTGTCCTGGGCCTCTCTCTTCAAACCAAACTCACTATTTAAAAATTCAATCAATGGTAGATTTTTATCGTCTGCAAAGTTTATGTTTATGTATATATGAATAAGCTACTCAAATTGAACGTATTAAAAGAAATTGAGTTATATTGTACTAACCTTCACTATTCTTGTATCGAGTACACTCTCCTGCACGAGTATGGACTATTATATTATCCGGCACAATATTTGTAGCAACCCAAATTGAATGAACTAAACCGTATATTAGATATATATAATGTTATTTGAATGAAATTATAATACAGTTTATTTGACGGTGACGCGAGTCCAATGGTTTTTACCCATCCACAAGTACTGTGTATATAGCGAGTATACTGTGTATATACAGAATATACAATTATACATATATTTAGCAGCAGTGACGGTGACGCAAGTCCAATGGCTTTTACCCATCCACAAAAGTGTATACACAGTATATACAATTACACATATATTTAGTAGCGTTGATGGTGACGGTGATGCGAGTCCAATGGTTTGTACCCATCCACAAGTACTGTGTATATAGCGAGTATACTGTGTATATACAGAATATTAATAATTATACATATATGTAGTGACGGTGACGCGAGTCCAATGTCTTTTACCCATCTACAAAAGTGCTCAACGCGACATAAGAAGTTTTCACTTAAAAAATCGAACACCTACCGTTTCTAATGCGACTGGGGAAAATGTCGCTCAAACTACTAAAAAGTAGTTTGAGCGAAAACAATTGTTTTCCGGGTTTCCATCTGCATATATCCATTTTTGATGGACAATATTTCGCCAGCGTTCCAGCTAGCTTCCTCAGGTCCATTGGGTATGAGGAAGCTGGCTGGAACGCTGGCGAAATATTGTCCATCAAAAATGGGTAAACGCGGATGGAAACCCGGAAAACCATTCTCTTCATTAAAAAAACTCCGCGGAAGCCTTCACGAAAAGTTTGAGCGAAATTTCACTTCACCTAGAGCATGATAAATTTGTCATCGTTTTAAAGATAAAACTCCCATCTTTCTGGTATCAAAATATTACCCCTTTTGCCGAACTACTTGTCGAGCAATTTGCCTTAAAATACAAGCTGTTTTACATGGGGTAGATTACGCCTGTGTGCTTCAGTTAGAAATATATAAAAAAGTGGACTTCATAGCACCTAGATTTCGTTAAAAGAACTATCGGTGTGTAGTTTGTATTTTTTGTCAACTAGTTATAAAAATACCTGTTGCGAAGGCGTTTTCACCATACGGCGTGCAAAAATGAGCCAAGTTGGAGACGTAAGTAGATATATTTATTTAATTACTGAGAATTTTTCTGATATATTACTATATTTGGGCGCCATTTATGTTACAATATCTACTTCGTACTTCTTATAGGTGCTGAAATCAACAAATAAAATTCGAATATGGTCTCCGTTATGAATAGGGAAATACCTCGCTTAAACTAGCCTAAATCCATTGCGATTTCGAGATTTTGGTCAAAGTGAGCGTGGTCTTCCTAACTATCCCCAGCCTCCCTATTCCTTCCACGCTCCCGTTGTTACATGCGTGTGGATCAGCAGCGTGCTCCCGACCATCAACCTGCTTGATTGTTTGCCCGAACGATAGATGATGAATCCAACCGTTGAAGACTGCTTTCCACTGACTCACCCCGGACAAGGCCTCATTATTATTCTTTCAAAGACGGGGCGAGTGGAGGAGGAGGGGGAGAATGGTATAGAGCGATAGAGAATGGATGAGGGGCCGTTGTAGGGGGGGTAGGGGAGGACAGGACGCCGCTCTGTCTTGCTCTGTGACTGTTTTTAGCACTTGGGTGGCGGGCAAGCTTGCTTCGGCAGGTGAGAAAGGAGGAGCCGTCCCAAATGTAAGGAGGAATTTAACGCATTGGTCAAAATTAACCATCTGGACTTTCTCTCTCCCGTTCACTGATGAAGGGACGTTCTTGTCTTGATTCGCCTCTCTACCTGCTTTGTGGCTAACTCGACTACGGAAAGACGCGAGAATTATATGTGCCCCGCGGTATTTGGTATCTTTTTTTAAAATGTAAAACGGCACCATTAGAGCGATAAGTTTGTCGGCCCCATTAGTTGATTTTCTGTGGGATGAGGTTGCCAAGTTTGGACAAGTGAATAACCTTTTCCATGGGGGTTGAGCGATTTTTTTTCGTATCTTTATTTTCACGGCTTCAATGGATCCCAATCCCAATGAAGTTTACTGCAAGTGTACATTGAATGAAGGTGGTATGTCGCTCAAGTATTCAGTTTTGTCTGTTCCATTTCAATGATAAAACTCCCATATTTCTAATGTTAACCCCTTACAAACATTCTTTTCGAGCAATTTGCCTGAACATTTGAGCTTTTGCATGGGATGGATTAAGTCTGAGCGCTCCAGAGGGAGAAGTTATTTTTACTGAGACCCAAATAAAACCTGCTGTGAAGACGTTTCCACCTTACGGCGTGAAATAATGAGTCGAGGTAGAGACTTATATAGATGTATCTTTTTACAACTGATAATTTTTGTCAAAAAATATATATTATTTTGCGTCATTAATATTAAAATATTTACTTCATACCTCTTACAGACGCTGAAATTAAAAAATAAATTCGCTCAAACAGTCTTAATTATTCTACCAATTCACGCATCGCTTCTTCCCGCTTATACTTTTTCTCAAATCAACCCTTTACTTGGCTAGTGTCCCAACACCTCTTGCCGAGGCTTGCGTGGTTTTGCGCTGTGTAGACTTGAGAGGGCAGTCGTTGGAGCGCAGCGAATGAGGATCGCGGTGGACGGGGAGAGCAGGTGGACTGAAATGCGTTCGTCTGTGTTTGGGTTTTGGAGAGGGGAAGGGGTGCAGGAATGAGGGGAGGGGGAGGGGCGGCGCGACGGGGTTTGGGAGGGTGGGGGGGGACATGGGCGGGTCCAATATCCCCCTACTTCTTTGGCGCCAATCTTCTCTTTCGTACTCGCCGGAGCACAACTTAACTACGCTGAGTGCTACGTTGCCAGCTCCGACGGCGTTATTCGTTATTCAACTAGAAATGATCAGTCAGTCAAATAAACTTTGCAACGAATTATTATTTCCGCATCCCTCCCCCCTCCTTTAAGATAAAATTAATCTCTCCCGCCTCACTGGCCCTTAATCATCGTGTCTTTTATTTTTTCCCCCTCAACCCTGCCCCAATATCTGTTTCCCCCCTCCTCCTCCGTAACTACAACAAACAATAACAAACTTCTGTATATTATATTTTGTGTACCTGACCTGACGATGCCGTAAACCGGCGAAACGCTTCGTTCCATAATAAAATATTATAGAAAAGTACTAAGCTGTGTTAATCATGATTACTGATGTTATTTCCTTGTTGGATATGGAAAATAATTCTTGTTTTGAACTTGCCTGTAGCTTTTTACATTCGCAGCGTCTCTATAATAACCTTCACCTGCCATAGACTGTGTCGTCAGTTGATGGTTTCAGACCTCACTTCGTGGAATTCCTTGATATCAGGGATGGAAGAAGTAACTCGGCTATTCCACATGGCACATACCATGTGGCATTGCAGAGTTACTTGTTCTATCCCTGTGTCGTCAGATTATTGTACTGAATCAGCACATTTTGGTGAAGACGATCGTATTTAATTTGAAAACAATAAGCAATGCGGTGTGGCCGATTGAAATGCCCTTTCTTCTCAATCGTATTGACTGGCAATTTCATTAAGATTCTAATCGCACTTCTGTCAAGATTTTTATGGCTTGGTTGAAAGGTTTAGTACTCTCCAATACTTCCTTCGCTTATGGAGTTGGGCTGAGTATTCACTCAAAAACTGAGCGTTGTTAATCACAATACTGCACAAAAACATGGCTGCGATTGCTGGTTCTAAAGGCACTTCAGCGTCAACGAAGGTCCCAGTTTCCAATCCAGAGATGCCGTTTATTATTAAGAGGTTGGTGGTATTTTACATTTAAGGTAGTTAAAGCAATATATCTATTCACCAAGAATTTGATGAATTTGACGTCATTTTAAAGAAAAATCCCATCTCTCTAATGTTATTAACACACTAACCACTTGCCAAACTACTTTTTGGGCAGTTTTTCTAAAAATATAAGCTGTTTTATATGGGATGGATTACGGCTGTGCGCTCTAGCGAGAGATTATTTCAAATATTAGGAATTTATAACACCTAGATTTCGTCAAAAAACTATTGGTGTGTGGTTTGTATGTTTCTTCAACTATTTTTAAAAATTAATCAATTACTCACCACAGTAAATTTTACATAATTAGGAAAAAAAACCTGTAGTGAAGGCGATGTCACCGCACGGCGCGGGCGTGAAGAAATGAATCAAGTTAGAGACTTATGTGGTCATATTAATTTAATTACTAAGAATTTTTGTCATATGTAACTATATTTTTGCACCATTAATTTTACAGTATTTACTTCATACTTCTTACAGACGCTGAAATAAAATAATAAAATTCTGATATAGTCTCCATTGTGACTGGGAACTATCTCGCTCTACCTACCTTAAGGCACTTCAGCCTCAACCGAAGGTTCCAGTTTCCAATGCCGCTTATTATCTTCTTCTGTATCCTATGAGTGGGGTATTAAAAAAGTCAGTGATATTTTACATTCAAACCGCTTGGATGCGCCTTCCGACGCCATTTTCGCCGTATACCACTTCCTTCTCATCATCTTTCTCGCTGAAGTGCGTCGCCTCATCTATTTCATATCATCCAGACCAGGAGGCAAAGACCCTCGCTCAAGTCTTCGTTCTTGCCGCTCAGCCAGCGGTGGTTCAATCCCGCTGGGTTTTATAGTAATTAAATTTGGATGTAATTTCCTCCGAATCCCGAGTGCTGGGTCGTAAAAGCGTCTAAGGACGAAATGAAAAATAAAAAGAAACGAGGTTGGCGGGCAGAGAAGAGAAAGAGAGAGAGAGGAGGACGAGGGGGGAGTGGGAGGACTTCATGGACCATGAGGCGAACCCTGAGAATGAGCGCTCTGTGACTGTGTGCTGTTTATTTCCCAACTACATCCTTCACTCGGTCTTCACTCTTCGTCTTTCTCTTGTTTCATTTCTGCACGCTTTAAGGCTGGTTTAAAATGGTTGATAAAAACGGGAATTAACGTAAGCGGTACTTTGTATGAGTTTCCAGTTCTTATCAAGTGCACTAGTGGCGTTCGTAGACGACGGAGCGTGAATTCTGTTTTGACTACGGAAAAAGTTAACTTTGGATTTGAGCAAAATAGCATTCTACATCTATGTAGTAACGTGCACGCCACCACTGAGGTGTGTGGCACGGGATGATTCCACTCCAGGCATGCAGCACTCGTCCTAGTTCAAATCGGAACTTCGCACGTTCCCCCGGACGCTAGGCGCAGCTAAACCAAAAAGCAGTCTGAAGAACAGTGCGCAGTCAAACCAGACACTGGGACAGTGCTACGGAAATGAACATGCAAACATGTAGAACAATGCTATAGACACATATAGTGGTTAATATCACGCCTCATGACACTCGCTACAACGCTTCGTGACAGGCACTAGCGATGTGCATCATTAGTCGTAGATACACTAAATTTCGGGTATAGTGTAATGCATGTCGGTGACTACTCACCCCTTGCCATACACACTTGAGGTGGCTTGCAGGGTATTTGCAGATAGATAGATCACTAATCCTATTAATTTATGAATGCTACGAGATACTACTTCAGGCAGAGAACAAAATAAAATAATGCCGAACATATCAAGCGGTGTGAAGTGTTAGTAATGATGTTATGTTATTAAACACAAGTGAAAATTCTACTCCACCTTGTGAGGGTGAGTTTCATATGGTTGATCTATCACAACTATAATGATACCTTATTGTGCGTGGAAAAAATGATATTTTTAATCTAACGGTTCTGCAGTCTATTTCCTTTATCTTATTCCTGTGATCGCTTCTACCGTAGTACGTTGGCTCTAGCAATATATGTTGAACGTCCGGCAAAACATTATCTGCTTCGAACTTGCGCAAGAGATTTAACCTGTATTTCTCCCTTCGGTCAGTTAGATATTCCCACCTTAATTTATCCAACAATTTGGTAACACGGCTAAGTTTATCGTAACAACTTTTCACAAATCTTGCTGCTCTCCGTTGTATTAGATCTATTTCTGAGATCAGTCCTACTTCGTAAGGGTCCCATATGCTATCGGCGACCTCCAAGTGAGGTCTCACGGGTGAAAAATAACATCGCACTTTAACTTCTCGTCACATTTTCCTAGTATTCTTTTAATAAATCCCAGTTATCAGCTAACCTGTCCGCAGATTTCCCGAACGTTTTTCCTCCAAGATAGGCCCTGAGTAAGGGTCACACCTAAGTATTTAACTGACTCTACATTTGATAAGTTGGTTCGAGCTGTCGAGTTTTCATTCGAGTGAAATCAGCTTCCTCCTCTTGCCAGCCATTGCTTTGAATGTATATCATGGGAGGAATATGTTGAGGGAGGGAAGCAAAAATTTTCCTGCCAATCACCTATTAACTAAAGCCGATTTATAAAGTAAAACGAACGCTATACGCTTCCAAATGTCCATTCATTCATTAAATGAGACCAGATGGCTGACTAAGTTATTGCGTCATCTTTCACCTTATGCTCTTACTTGGCTACCTTAGCGTTAATCTTTTATGAAAACTGACTTTTAGGCTGGACGCCTTAGGTTCTAACCTTAGGTAAGATTTTATAATGCGAAGTGTATCGGCATACTATAGTTTTTTAGTCAAATCGGCAGCTCCAATTAAAGTCTTGAACTAAATTTTACCGTACTTTGATGCTACTGTCCATTTTACTTTCTCCTGCCCTCCTACCTTACGCATTCAGATCGCAAGGATGAGGAATACTATCATTTATACACTCATACCGTAAGATGGGGGTGCTTTGCATCAAATTTAAAAAAAGTTCAATTTTCCTATTGTGTTCTATTGAGTCAGGTAGGGAAATGCTTGCATTTGAATGTAATACGTTTTTAAAGGAGTAGAATACTGTATGTTGTGAGAATGGCACCGCCAAATGGCATTTTTCTCCTAATTATTCCATGAGCCCGACAAAAAGAAATCATGGAGGTGATGCCGCCTATTATTACTTCACCTCTACATCTCCATGTAATATCGAATGAAATAAATGTGATACAAATACTACCCGAATCAGGAGATATTTTGTGTCATTACTAAAGTAAATGAATATAATTAAATCGCTGATGGCGATAATTTAACCAGAAGTAAGCTAAATATTAGGCATTAACAACCTTAATGTTTTTAGGAATGAAAATGCAGTTAATGTCCAAACCATGGCTCGTGCATTTGTTAGTCCTTTTCTTTCAATAAAAACTAAGGAAGAGTGGTACAAACTATCCTCATTACACGGTATTCCTTTTCTATTCCGTTGTTGATTTTTATTCTCAATTAGCTAATTTTAAAGGATTTTATAAAAATCATGTGTTTTGCGAGTTTTTTATTATAATATGTTTTACATTTTTTCGACATTACATCGTGTCGTATTGCGTTTGAATTTTGTTTCCAAGCCCAGCGCATATAATGGAGCGTTAATTCGTTCGGTTTTTCGAGCAGAGTCACGCGTTGCCTATCTTATCATGGCGTTGCCTCATAGCTTTACGCGGCCGACATACTTTCACTATAGTGATAGCTTCAGGTGAGCAGGATGGAATTAGGCCGGAATATTTTATACTTGGATATTACAATCAGCATTGAAATCGAGTCAAGGTTAGTGAGGGCTATACTATTCTGTCCCCTTATTAGTGCAGTTACTTAACGAATCTCGTGGTTAAAGATATTCTTTCATCGAAGGGTACGACACCGCTTTCGCAGGGAGAAGGATAACGTGAATCCTTTTTTGTTACGTGCTCAGCATTGGGTCATGGCTGTTGCTAGGAATATTCAAGAATTGAGGTAGCAAAATCATTGTTTTTATAATTACTTATTTTTCTCGCTATAGTGTACTTGGTGCTAGACTTTCGATAGCATTAATGAACGTATTGAAGTAACTTTTGCCAAAATAACAGATAAATATTGTTTTCTCTCTTACTACTTGTCACTTCTTAGTTTGAATTAAAGAGTTCAATATGCTACTGCATTCTACTCCTCCGTGTTCCTGGTTCATTAATTGCGCTTTTTTTGCTATTATTTTATTCTAATCTGTGTGATTATCTCATTCATTGCCTTACAATCGATAGAATGAAATTGTGGCGACCTGTGTCGTCTACTGTCAGAGCCTATGCAGAAGAGCACCTTTAGAATCGCTGCGGTCTTTTACATTGAAATTATGATAGTATTTTTCCTTTTTGAACGATTTTAGTTAATAGTTTTCCAGACTGAATTATTGTCCTGTGTTGTCTTGGTCAACCTACAGTCCGTAGTTAGGAATCGATCGTGCATGGTACACGTAGTTCTTAAAAGAGTCTAATGCGCTTCAACATCTGGTTTGCTAATTGCACTTGCTTGCTTGCGGAAGAGAAATTGTGGATAAATTGCGTCGGCGAATGATGATTGTCAGCTGTACTTGCGAGCCAGGTATTTCGTGGGAATTGCAATCAAGTGTGGACTTGGCTGTTTCTCCGAATTAAAACTGCTCTCGCATTTTTTTCTCCGTCTCTGTTTCTGCTACCGCATATTTGCCCTCACCCCACCCCATTGCTATACCCGTCATGTGCGAGTTGCTTTTCGCTTGGCGATTGTTTTTTTTTTTGCAATAAGTAATGCCATTAGTAGACCCAACATCATTCGCGGCGACCCCTAATGCATCTTCCTATTTTAAAATTTCTGACCATGAATTACAATCATGTGATTCCGCGAAGTAACGTTGGACGATGGCTAGTTAAATGATACTTGTAAGCGCAATCACCCTTTTCCTTGACAAACCAATTGAATGTGTTCCAAGCATTCAGCTATCATTTAGTTCAAGGCTCCAAAACGATTAAAATAATTTTCCTATTTCCATTTTCGTTCTCTCCCATCTTGGGTGAAAGCTTTACAATGTAGAATATGCTACTATATAGATGAATGTACCATTACGTGGCTGAAGCACAGTTGTACTTGATGAAACCCATCTTTGCTTTAGAAATTTAAGTCGTGTGGTAAGGAAATGTATTTGACAGGAGATTATGTGTAGTTTATCTTTTGAACCATGAAAACTTTGATCCAATTCCTTATATTACGTCAGAAATTTTTTTTGTATGTTCTGGCTGTTAGTGTTTAATGGAGGAATCTGATGCTGTGAACTGCATGTGGGATAGTTTGTGATGGCTATCAATCGCAATTAGGAAGAAATTTGATTTTTTTTCTTCCAATTATCTTCAAGTAAATGACTATGAGGGAAACAGGTTTTTCTACGCAATACTGACACTACATTTTTCACCCCTCTCTATCTTTGTCACTTTAGACCTATTTTTTCCAGTTTTTACGATGCGCATGCAGTGGAAATATACATTCGGAAACGACCATCATCCATCTCCTGAATTGACTCGATGGTATAAAATGAACGTCTATTAAATGCGAAATGTTTGGTATAGGATTAAGTTCTTAGATGAACCGCCAAATTTGTGACCCAATGTATGACTTAAAATGTTCTCATTGATTGAGCGTGACGGACTTCTCTCACCAGACTTCTTAACCGTAGTTTACGATTGGCGTCAGCTTTAAACGCTTAGGATGAATTAAACAGAATCTTTCACGATTTCGGCTTACAATCGGCTGTCAACCGGAAATTACTTCACCAATCGTCGTTCATCTTCGTCAATCTTCAGCTGCACAGCCTCGTGTAAACATTCACCGCTGTAAACGTAAGCAGTAGGACGATACACTATATTTCGTGTTTTGTGGTACATTTGTACACCGCATAGTGGACGGAACTAACTACTTTGCTTTTATCGGTACTATGGTACTATTATTGTCGTTCATTACTGGGGTAATGTCCGTTCAAATGTGAGAAATATTAGAAAGGATGAAGATTTAAAATCTCTATCATTGGTATGTGCTAGCGTCAACCGTGAACGTGAAAGTCAGAACTGATTGAACTTAGAAGTTGACGGTTGACGTCTACGTTGGCCCTTTAGCACAATCCTTCGTAAGTAGAGGCGTACTGAACTTGCGGTTGAAGTTCACATTGTCCCCAATCATAAACCCACCTTTATTATTCTTTTTCTCTTACCGATCATCTCTGCTCGTCCCCTCATGTCTTCCTTCTTCTGTCTCCATTCTCGATCACTTTTCCCGATACCCCTCATTTTCCCCCCTCCGAAAAAAGGGAATGCGTAGAAAAATCCATCCGGCAATGGAAATTAGCGCTCAGGTGATAATGTATCCGTTGCTACGGCAATGCAAATGAGAAGGAGCTACCGTACCCACATTTATGTCTTCGTGTGTGTGCGTCATAATAAGTATTTTCCCCATGCGCTCGGTTTTGTTAACTTGCTCTTGCGAGTCCTAATGAAAACAAAGGATCCCTTTTATTGGCCACCTCGAAGGTTGAATTGTGCGCGAGCAGCGATGAGTAAGAGCCTCTCTGCCTTGCGGCGTTGGACCTTCATTTTTTCATGTTTTGCTGCACGCCAAACCGTTTTCATGACTCGAGATCTCGAGAGCCGCGCTTCGTTATTCTCCTTCTTTCAGTGGTGCCTCTCATTTCTTGCTCGCTTTCAGCTTCCTCTCCTCGTTCATGCAATGTGATTTTAGGGATACCTTGGAAGTCCTCCAAATCTTTTTTAAGGGGAGTTGCTACTCCGGTTTAAGCCATTCTGTGTCGGCATGGCAATGTTTACAGTTAAAATCACTAAGTGGAAAAGATTTTGCACTCATACTTCCTAACGCAACTGCCTATGAAACTATAAGTTCCACCTTAGGAAGGTAGCATTGTCGAACAATAAGGCCTGGATTTATAATGTCTGGTTTAACCGCTAGATGACGTAGCATTTTCGTTTACTTTTGTTAAAGGTGAATTCAGGTTTAGTATATTACGTCAGACTCTGTTAATTGACTAGAGTGTCATCGACGGGAGGTCGTATTAACTGCGGTTTCCTTTCCGAGAAAATATTTTAGCAGAGAATATCAAACCGCATCTTAATCCATCAATGGTGTAATGCATACAGCATAATAATTTTTATTCTAAGCGTGTTAGTCTGTGTTGTCATGGCTTTAAGTCGAGTCACAAGTCTACTGCGGGTAAGTTATTCGTTTTATGCTTTTTGTCCTCATCGACTATGCGAGGAGAAATTTCATCATGCATAATTGTAAGTTTCACATTATTGTATTCATTGAAGATTTGGTTTGTTTTTCGAGGTGACATCACCCCACTAGGAGACACCCATAATGGAGGAATCAATCCGCGGAATGAATCTTGGTTTTTCTCCAAACGTTTTATGATTAAACGCGACTACGCTACCGGTGCAATTCTAGAAGAATAAGTTTTTCATTTTTATGAGTCTGTGAAGTTGTATTATAGGTGAACAAATATGAGGCAGTTTAGTATTTTTGGGAAAATGTGGCGAAATGAATGCAGCGAATTATCGTCCGGCGAGAAATATGGCATACATTTTTAAAATTGGTCTAAAATTTGACGGCCATATACGACTTTTGCCATCATCTGGTCCTGGTCAACGCTGATGTTTGTCTACAGTTGGTTTTTCTCTTCTCTTCTAAAGTCCTTTCGCAAAAAAAATAGAGAAGGACTTCAAAAATTCCTCGGATGCAATCACGAAAAACTAGATGAACGGGATACGGTCAACATATTTTACATTATTAACCCTCAGTTCGAAGTTTTTTGGTGGACATGTCCCTTCAAAATGACGCAAACTAAAGAATGCTAGTGGTGATTACATGTTTCTCAGTTGTCACGGGCTATCAATATGTATTCCAATTTTGCTCTCTGGCTTGTCTCTTCTGCCCACATTTGCCTACCTGTCAGTGGATCTCTCCTCGCTATATCCCAAAGCATTCCTGTCCTTCGGTCCTATTCCATCCGATGGTATCCCCGATTCCTTTCTTCTCCCGCCACTGGTTACGTCTCCCCCTTACCCAAAAGAGAGGCATAAGTTTCCGTGGGGATGGTGGGCCAGCCCTCCCATACCCTTCTCCTCCACCCACTATTCTTTCTTTTGAAGCCCATATCATCCCATTTTCGCTATCTGATATGGCAGGATCCAAAAGAATAGTGGAAGAGCAGTGAATTTTCGTCCTCTTACTGTAAAACCTTGAAATTTTATTAAAGTAAATGCACTTTTTCTGAGTTCCTGCATGAGTAAAAGGAACTCATTACAGAGGGATTTTTTATTTGAAGTACATATAAACCTACTACGTATACGTCTTTCTTGGACCCCTCGAGCCGCCACAGGAAGTGAATTTTAGAAAAAACATGTTTTTGTGGTGAATGAAATTTTTCATTCTCATTTATTCTTCATCTCTCGATTTTGGCCGACTAAAGACCTCGTAAAATGACCCAACTCATTCATTTTTGTTTTTTATTTTCCACTTTTCTTGCTCTCCAATACTACTACATTTTCTCCTCCTCCATGGGTATTTGGGAAGGTAAACCAGGTTTTATTTCCGTTCTTCGTGCACGAACGGATACCATGCTTATTTAACACTAACACTTCCACCTTAA
Source organism: Pyrrhosoma nymphula (assembly GCA_963573305.1). NCBI lineage: Eukaryota > Metazoa > Arthropoda > Insecta > Odonata > Coenagrionidae > Pyrrhosoma > Pyrrhosoma nymphula. Next base: position 58,955,008 of record OY754339.1, on the reverse strand, counting down.
CCCACCTTCACCTGTAGATCAACTCTATTAATAATTGAGGTTAAATATGGTGTCTTAACATTACTGTATTTTTAATTAAGGGATTTCATAATTGACATGTGATTCTCTAGTCCTTTTTGTTTATATATGTTATGCTATTTCGCAGCGGGATTCCTTGTACTGGTTTTCACAAATCGTGACGTTTGTGTGCTACTTAGGGGCTTGATACATATAAGATACAGAGTGGTCTTTTCCTTTTGTGTGTGCTCTGGGAAGGAATTTGTCTCTATTGAGAGTTAGTTAAAACCGGTAGGTCATTCGGAGAATTAGACGCTCAGCCTTCAACCGGTAAGACAGGACCTTTCTCACGGGTCTTGCTTGGAAGACCTCTTCAATCCACATGAGGTTCTTGTCACGTCAACTCAAATAAGTCAGAAACCGGTTTTATTTTTTTTTTTTAACATTTAATATTTAATGATTCTTAAACAGTAATACAGCAGAAATACAATATAAATACAATATAAGTCCTCCTGAGCCTCTGGCTCGTCAGGAGGTGCTTGTGAGTACAAAAAATATTGCAGAGCATTGGTGGCGATATAATAAATTGTACACTTTACACTTTTACATACATTATGAAGAATGACGATCAATTTCTTCAATTCTTATCCAACAATAAATTCTTACAGTCTCTTTTCAGTTGTGAGTAAGTACTAATATTTGGTATTTTATTATTTACAAAATTAAGAAGTTTAGGTATAATCACACTTAACATTCTATCACCATAGTTTGTGTATGATTTTGGTATATCATATAATTCCTTGTATCTTAATTGCATTGTATCTTTTAAGTCTTTTTTTAACCTATATTTTTTACTGTAATAGTTTTCAGTAATGAGTACATATTCAAATAGCTTATCTACGGGCAGTACACATATGTCTTTATAGACCTTATTAGCATCAGATAATCCCACATCACTTCCTAAATTATATTTACATCTGAAAATTGTTTTTATTATTCGGTTTTGGGTGCTAATCAAAATTTTTTTATGTATATTAGCAGTGCTACCCCACACTGTCAGACCATATCTTATTACCGATTCAAACAACGCATAATAAACCTGTATTTGGATGTCAGTGGTAATATATTTTGTTATATGATACATTTGGTAAGATATTTTTCTTAGCTTTTTATTGATTTTTAATATATGCTCACCAAATTTGAAATTACAATCAATAATGACACCCAAATAATTGTATTTATCTACTTGAATCATTGTTTTACATCTACAGTTTGATATTTGATAGTTGCGGTGCATACAATCATGATCGTGCATAGTTAAATTTATAAATTTGTGTCTATCCATTTTGCTAACAATATGTAAAACTTTAGATTTCTTATTATTGATTCGTAGATCGTGATCGTGTGACCATTGCGCAATGGAATTTATGTCATTTTGCATGTTCTGCTGTGCTTTATCAAAGTCCTTGTGGACACTAATTAAAGCTACATCATCAGCATATAAAATTATTTTACTATGGTTAATAGACGAAAACACTCCATTTATATAGATTGTGAAGAGAATTGGACCTAATATGGATCCTTGCGGTACACCATAGTTTATAATTTTCTTGTCACTCATATTGCCATCTAGTTTAACTATGATATGTCGTCCTGTAAGATAACTTTTGAACCATTCATGAATATTGCCTCTGATGCCTATATTATATAAAATATTAAGTAGAATTTTAATATTCACTGTATCAAAAGCCTTGCTATAGTCGATAAAGGTCACAATTATTTCATTTCTTTTATCAAGGTTCAAATTAACAATATCTGAGAACAACTCTAAAGCATCCCTTGTCCCTTTTCCTTCTTGAAAACCAAACTGAAATTCATTAATAATTTGATATTTATTTATGAAGGCAATCAAATTTTGTGCAACGTACTGTTCTACTATTTTACTTAATGATGGGAGTATTGAAATTGGTCTATAGTTGTTCAAATCTTTAAATGAACCCTCCTTATGTATTGGTTTAACTAATGCAGTTTTTAGATCTGCGGGTAGACGACCTTTTTTAATACTTATATTTATGAATTTAGCGATTAATGGATGCATCAATTCATTGTGTTTTAAGTCGTACATTCTGATTTTATCTATGCCAGGGGCTTTCACTTTCATTTTAGCCATTATTTTTGATACTGAATCATTAGAACATTCTGGTATTACAATGGAATATTTGTTGCTCTTACAGTGGCTGTCACAGAAATGTTTATTGCAAATTATTTTCAATTTATCTATGCCATTAGTGAATTGATTAACAAATTGGTCACATATTGTTTTTATATTCTCTCCAAGTGGATCACCTAGGTGTGATAATATGACACTATCACCTGTTTTTCTTGGTTTCCTTCCTAACAATTCATTTATTGTATTCCACATTCTTTTTGCATCTGTGATATTACCTATTTTCTGTTGATAGTAATTCAATTTATTTTTCCTTATTTCAGTAACTACTTTACTTCTTAGTCTTTTATAAGTCTCTCTATACCTTTCATTAGTGGGGTTGCTTTTCCATTTTTTAAAAGCACTGTCCCTATCCTTGATTATCTTAAGGATTTCAGTATTCATCCAGGGTTTCAATGGAGAGTTATACCTATTAACAGTATATTCTTTACTTGATAAACTATAAATATGATTCAGAACTTTGACCAACATATGATACATAACCTCAGGATCATCTTCGCTAATGATATTTCCCCACTGATATTGATTTATGTTGTGTTTCACCTTATGATTAACCAGTAAACAATCATGATTATTCTCAGAAATCGTATTATTCAATTTGCCTTTGGGATGATCATTAATAATGCATAGTCCTACCATATAATGGTCACTTATTTTTGTTTTATATACAAGTCCTTCCACAGAGTTAGTATTACCATTAAAATAAATATGATCAAGGCAGGAAGACACTAAGTTGTTTCCAATTATCTCTTCCCGGGTATACTCCATAATAATTTCTTCATAACCGAATGTAGCTAGGAGATTCCTGTATTTTATGCAGTTCACCTTCGTTTTATTTTTAATGTCTATATTAATATCACCTATTAGTATATTATGACCTGTAGTATGCACAAGAAATTTATGTTCAAGTTCATCCAAAAATTGATTTATAGAATTATTAGGAGGTCTATATATTCCAATAATGCTATAGTTAGTACCATTAATTAACAATTTCCCACAAATACATTCAAAGCTTTCAGTCTCAATATTCTTCATGGAGAACACAACATCATTTTTTACAAAAAACATTATCCCACCTCCTCTTCTGTTGCTCCTAACTTTACAATACCTTGTATAGCCATCAATATTGTAGGCAGTTATTTCATCCGAGTGTATATTAATTTCTGCCAATATTAGAATATTGATTTTCATTTTTTGAGAGATAGACATATATAAAATTTCTATTTCTTCCCAATGAGCTCTTAGAGATCTGATATTAATAAATAAAATCGTACCACCTAATGTATTAGTACCAACTTGGGAGACATGTTCATATACATTTACATTAGGCTTAACCTTTTTCATAGCATTGAGTATATCCATAGTTATATTGAAGGTATAACTGTATAAACTATAACCCTTTTAAGCAAAACTTCTACAAATATTTAACTCTAATTTTTTACTTCAATCAATGCAATATGATCAAGTAATTCTATTTAGATCTTTATCATCACTAATTCTGATTGTTAAAGCATTAGGATCCTTTTTTACTAGAATTTTACCAAATTTCACCCAAACATATTTGTATTCTTTCTCCTTACATTTCATTTTTGCTTTCCAAAATAATTCATTGAAGTGACTCGTAAGGGATTCATTTACATATATACCTTTATAATTGTTCTCATTTTTTAGGATTTTTCTTTTTACAACCCACTCTTCCCACATAATTCGTGACGTAAACTTTACAATCATCTTACTTTTGCCTTCTTCATTCTTTTTGGGAACAAAATAAGTCTCATCAATATCCTTAATATTAAAGTTATTTACACCCATGTTTGTAGCCAAATCATTGAAGCCAAATCATTGTTTCACGTTGTTATAAATATTTTTTTGCATCGATAAGGGCTTTTTAAAGGCTTTATCAGCTGGTAGAATACTAGAGGGGGTGCCTGAGTATTCACCAATATTTCCAAACACAATTATTGAGGATTGAATCTGATAAATTGTTTGTCACGTGACATGTACATACGTGACTGATTAATTGAAGTGAAAACTTCCTTTTAAGAGGTACATTCCTGTACCTATTTAGGTGCTCTTTTATTGATAACGTAAGAAATCTTTATTAGGAGCGTTATATAGTCATTGGGATAATAAGCAAAGCAATGGTGACTTTTATCGTTTTTCTTTTAAGAAGCAAAGTACAATATGTTTTGTGTTAATAGCAATATTTCCTCAGCAAAAAGCATAAGTTATTAATAATGATTCGGAAGTAAAAGCCCTTTTCTTTTTTATTTACGGGAAGTGTCCAATTTTAATATCTCTGGATAGTACAAACCTTGAGAGTAGAAGTATGATTGGTGTTTTTTTCTCCGATGGATTTTGTTTATGTTGGCCATTATGCTGTCATAATTTTTTTTGCTATAAATTTTTTCGTATTCATCAAAATTATGTTGGAAGTTGCCAGTTCTGAGAGGCTGAGGGGACAAGATGGATATGCTTAGTAACAATGTTGCTGTTCTAGAAGGGACTAGGAGCTTACCCTGTATCCATGAAGTATCCTCGAAACATCATCTGCTCTTATTTCGAGCCGGGTACCTCACTCGTAGGGTGTCGCTTTTGTGGAGATTTAAACGCCTGTAAGTTCTGCGATAATGCTAAGCTATTTCATGAGCATTCTCGGATTCTATCTTTTTTGAATCTGTTGCAAGTTCGAGATGGATTTGCGCATAAAATTAAGGAAGTGGTTGTTACATTCTATTCGGATACCTCCTCCTCCTCTATTCGGATACCTCCTCCTCCTCTATTCGGATACCTCCTCCACCTCTATTCGGATACCTCCTCCTCCTCTATTCGGATATATCCTCTATATTGTAATGTCAAAGCGCCTCACAGGACTAGTTTTATATTCAACAGTACGTGATATATAGCCAAAAGACGTTCGAGGTCCAAGTTTCCCGTTCGAAAGTCTTGAAACATCTGCGAGAGCGTTCTTGAGAGTAAAAGCCTGGGGATTTGTCGGCTGCCTCAGGGTCAGGATGGGTGGGATGGACTTGGGAACTATCTGAACCGTTGGAGCTTCAACAGCTTGAACAGCTTCCGTTTTCGGAGTATATGAAAAGATATCTCGACGGCGCCACAGTTTGAAAAGCCGTGGACGTGAGTGCAGCGAGGGACGGATTTTTATCCACCATTTGAAATCTTTCTGAGCAGTTGGAAGCTAAAAATAACTTCTTGTGACTCAATCGACAAAAATGTTGATTAGCTGCGTACATTTTAAAGACCGGGTGGCGGTATCACACTTGGCATTTTTATCGTGGACTTACAGTTTTTGTGGTGGGGAATATAACGTATTATAGCCTATTATAATATTCTGCTGGTGCGCAACTTCGTTGTTGCCCGTTTTCTTCGGTAAGTAATTACTCAGGTACATTGGCTACTGTTACTGTCGCATGTACGATGGAATGATCATGGCATCGAGTACGTAAGTTGCTGCCTGTGCAGTAACTTAAAGTACGTGAAGACAGGTGAGTGTTTTAACAAAAAACAATGCACTATTCGAACTTCTTTTTGTGCAGTGGCATCTTATTGTCGAACACCCAGACTATATTAACTTAAATGTGGTCCTACGCACCCGTTTTCAGTAGGTTTTTTCTTGTTCCTGCTTAGATACATCTTTAACATGTTCAATTTTTATGAATGACAGAGCTAATCATTTACTTTCGTATTGCGTTGCTCATTGCATCGTTGTAATAAAGTTTCATTTTGAAGGAGTGCCTTATTCTCAGGCGTAATATTTTATTCATATAATAATTATAACATTTAATGCCACACGCCATTGTGGCGGCTTTATAGGTGCATAGATGTAAACATAGCCCCGAATTAAATACAATTTCCGCACGAGTTGCAATTTTGTTTGATCATGCCCTTATGCGTGCAAAATCGTTAACTCATGTTCTTGAAAAAATGCATTGTATTCAAATTGGTGAACTCATACTCTCATTAGCAGTGGCTTTCCCCAAGAAAGATGCTCCACCATCATCACTATTTACTTTTTGTAGGAAACATCTTTCCGCTGGTCAAGAGTAGTGAAGGACTTTAGTAAATTTCTCCTTATTAATGCTTTAATCAGCGGTCAACGGTCTAAATAGTCGAAACTCTTGGTCGTAAAAAAACCAGTCAACATTACTCAGATATTGCATTGCATGTGCAAGAATGCAAATAAAGTTACGTCTGCATTATTTCAATATCTGTTGGTTTTAAGGTAAGTTTTTGTAAGCATCTTAAAAGACACACAATTCCTCTTTAGTTTGTTATTCCTATTTATCGTCATTACATTGATTCAGTGTCGGTAACTAATTAGCGGGAATATTTCAGGGTGGATTGAAAGATGCACCAAGCACGCATTCGTATGTGTGTATTGATATTCACTAAATTATTTCACCGAACGTGACAGCGTCAGTTACGTGCGTGTATTGCCTTGTTGTAATTACGCTTGCCATCCGTTGCAATCAACCCGCATGCCCGAGGGAAATTCAATAACGTCGGGTGGCCTGTGTTGCGCTTAAATAGAGCCTAATTAGATCCATCCTTATAAACTTCCACGTCAGATCAGAGGGGACTCGGGCCGAGGTGTATGGTAGGGGTGGTTGTTGGTTGTCACGGGTGGAAATTTAGAGTGGAAAAAAAGGAAGTCTTGCGGAGCGCCTCCATTTTAATTGCGACCGATGGTAATTTCGCGTTTAATTTGCCATTGAAGATTGTCCGGGGGTTGCGGGTGAGGCTGACGGTGGTGAGGGGATGGAAGGAGGAGGAGAAGAAATAATAATGCCGAAGCAAAAGGGCCGCCGCCGCTGCACTGCTACAGAAACGGGTTTTGGTTTTTAAAAGGCCGGGTACGGGCGAACGGGGAGATAGAAGGAAGGAAAGGAGAGGGTGTATTGGATAAATACTCGTTTGGTGAAAAAAAGTGCCCCGCGCCTTGGGATAAGCCTCGTAATTATTTTTCCTCTTCATTCACCGCCGACCCACCGCGGGTCTGTTGGTTCCCTTAAAGGTACCCTAACACCCACCCACCCCCTTTCCTCCCTTTCCCCACTCCTCGCCAATTCTCTCTCCCCCCCTACTCTCCCGTAGGAGAGGAGGAAATTATAATTTTTATACCGTGGGGAGGGGGGAGTATGTTGGTGGCGCGCAAACAGATAATTTCTCATTATCTCAACCTCCTCCCCCCGCCACGGCTTCTTTTCCCTCTCCTCTGCCCTCTCCCGCCACCATTACTTCAAAAAAGGCGCTCTTGTTTTGTTTTCCATTTTTATTTATTCGCTACCACATCCGCCCAGGTAAGATAGATAAGCCCTCCACCGTGCTGCCATGTTTATTGGGCGATAAAAAGCTAGTGTATGGGGGGGGGGGAGGGGCGGGCGAGCCAAGTGAGCGTGGAAGCAACGTCCCGGTCGAAATGAAGGCCATTAATGCGCATGCGAATGTACCTATCGGAGGAAATATGGCGCCGCGGGTTTCATATTTTCACTTGTCTCCCTTTCTCTCTTTTCTATGCCTCGATCATCCACCGTTTGATGCCCAGGAGCGCTGTTATTTTACTCGTAAAGACATTCTAGCGACATATATTGGGTCGTTGTCGTTCTTTCAGACTTCTATGGCGAAGAGCGCTATTCGATAAGCCGCAATCAACGATCTTCATCTTTCACTCGTCTGTGGTAACCGACTGCTTTCGTCAGATATTCACTTGCCATAGGTGATTGAAGAAGAGGGTGAGGAACATTCCCTGGTTGGCTGCGTGGTTGATTTTACGATTTTGCCAAACATGATTATCGCTTCGCTTTTATTTTCGCTCCCCTTTAACTTCACCTGACAGTCGGAAAAACGTATCCACCTAGGAATGAGCTTCGTATAAGTAGTGCACCCTTGCTGAGATCCGAAACTTGGCTCGGACACGTGGAACGATATCCTATCGTCGAGCCCAGACACGGAGGAACGTTATCAACAAGAGGGATACGTTAACTGTTTTAGTCATCGATATCTATGCCCTAACAGCGAATTCCTCGTGAGTCAGAGAATAGAAACTGCAGTGTGGCATACACCTTGACCTTACTAACGATATCTTACCTCCAGAATCAAGGGGGAAGTTGAGATAAGGAGTCCCACAGTCACAGGATCAGTCACAGTCGTTGGTCTCATTCCAAAACTAGGGTTCCGATTTTTTAAGATACTTACTCGGTCCGTCTTCTATTTCTGACACTTTTCATATGGTACATCTGCATCCACATACTGCCTGCGAGCACCCGCAGAGGCGTCTGGCAGGGGTGATTGTTCACCAGCCGTGAAAGGGGGTAGGACAGATTGAGTGAATTGTGTTTTATCGATATGTGCTTAATCAGTGTCACGCTGTTTTTGTTGTAATCACTAAAGTAGTGCGTGTAAAGAAGGACTTTTGGTACGTATCTGTTCCGCTGTGTATCGTTTCTGTCAGTTCCAGAGATGTAGCGCGGGGCCGAAATAATATCCTCCCGTGTCGTATTGAATCTCACCTGGTCATTATTTGTCAAATAACCTAAGCCTAGCGTGTAGCCTCCGAGACTCTTAACGGCTCCCAACCTAGCCTACCTAAGTATTTTGTTTACTTCTGTATTTCTGTACTTCCGGTATATGTTGGTGTATGTGAATTTTATCCACGTTTGATCCACGGAGTTGACGGGTGTTTTTAGTTGCCACTCTGGTGAGATCCGGGGAGAAAAATTGAGCGCAGTACATGTTTTGCATTGAATATTGAAGGCTTTGTTTCCTTAAAGCTCAGGCCCGCATCTCGTCTGTAGACCGGCGATGAGATGAGAGAAAACCACTGCCGATTGCAGGTATTGTACCTCTTAATTTCCGCGCGATACATTCCGAGCTACGAAAGAAACAACGAAATATCAATCTACCAAAACAGAAGTTATTCCCTCTCCCAATCACTTTTCGTTGGCCGGTGTCCGAACACTCCCTGCCCCACGTCCATGTGGCGGATATGTGGGTGGATCTGGAAGTACGTAGATTTAGAAGTCATCGCAGGACCTTTATCGCAGGAATAGTGTCGCCGGGTGTATATCTTCCTCTTCATATTCAACTCTCTTTACTCAAGTCAACTTTCATGTTTCGTGAATTTTCTTAACAGCTGGATCTTGAAGATCTTACGCGTTTCAATAATAACCAAATTTAATTTATCTTTCGATTAGATGTTGAGATCCATTACATTTTCCATAAATAGCGACACGATCAATTGCAAAGAAACTAATTTATGTGGATACTCTTCATAAATGAATAGAAAAACCTAGTTTTGCTGGTAAAATAATAAGGGGAACATGCAATTCTTATACGCTCAAAGTGGAATACTCTTCAGTTAAACAAAGCTAGTTTTTTAGTTTTAATAGTTAAACCACGTACCCTGTCATACAATTTCCGTAGCATATTGAAAGAAAAACAAATGACGCTGCCGATCCGTCAGCAAGAACTGCAATCGGAGGGGTCGCTGTATGGGATAACTCAAGCTCAATGCTGGCGTTATTGCTGGTGATATCCAGTGATCCCAAAGAACGCTCCGGGCTCACTATTTGAAGTACCAGAATCAGGGGGAATTTATATAATGCTGAAATAGCGCCATATGTCATAATTGCTCAGGCGTTATCTGTTGCAGGATCGCCTCCCCTCCTCTAAGCCTCTGATTCACATTAAATCGGTCACTTTATGTTGAATCCGTTCAGAAGCCTCTTTACTGCCCCTCCTTTGATTTCTTTAATCAATACTTCTCTTAAAAAGTCGCACTAGAAGAAAGAACGCTATGTGCGTCTTCCTCTGCCAGCTGCCTTATTGGCTTTTAGTCTATCATTGTAGTCTGTGCATTTAAAATGAATATCTCGGAGGGTAATTTATTTTACCTGGGTACAATTTTAATGAAACTGAGCTTCTTCCAAGTCGTTAGTTTTTAGGTTATCGTACTGTCTCCGTAACTTAGATTATATTATTTTTTCTTCAATTTGAATACGTTTCCAGAGAAAAGTTCGGATACGTTTTTTTAAGAAATGGCTCCACAGGCATATAATTTTAACATTAAAGAAGAAAACTGGTATTAATTTATCTTATCATGGGTTAGACGCCCACATTGTACTTGGTTGTACGTATCGCTTTATTAGCGAGGTAGTCCACAAATTAAACGACGATAAAATATGTTAATTTCGTTACCTGTAATTCAGGAAGTCGGAGTGGGATTTATGTCTTGTCTCATTATGCGATTCTTAGGTACGGAGAAAGTTTTAAGTGGTGACTTATTCCGAAGAGCAACAAGTATCATTCATCAATAAATACTTAATTTCAAGCACTTAAACTTGTATCGCCGAGTCCCATATTGGTTGCGTGGTGTTGCGTGGCATTCGGGCTACTTAAAAATAATGTTATCACCTCTTAAATAATGCATGTTTTCACGTAAAAATAAAACTGTTCTTAGCATTTATTTATATTTGGGGTGCTCACAAGTTGATAAAGCGCATTTGTGTGCGCGCGTTTATTTCTTTTTTTTTATCTCTTTGTCTTTAGCTAATAGATTCCCTTGTGTAGGCGTGAAATTTGTTTGCTTGCTAAGAGGGCGTAGGGGGTGACAATGGAGTGTAAGAGGCGCCTTGGGATGCGGTGGAGGCGGGAGAGGGGTGGGAGGAAGAGAAAAGGAGCCGATAGGAAGGGGAAGAGAGGAGGTGGAATTGAGGGGGAGGGGCGCTAATGAGCGCTATCGCAAAGGCTGACAATGCTGAATTAGTGTATTCAAATTCGGTGGAAGGACGAGTAGACCTTGCGTCGTTATGGCGAGGAGGGGGTATGTATGACAAATGAATTAATGATGCCGCCGTTATAATGACTGAGCGTGGGAGTTTGGGAGGTAGAAGTCACTGGTTTCTTTCGCGGATCTTGTTTTAAAAGTAAATGAGCGACACATAGTCGATTTTCCTAACCATGCTTAATGTAGTTAGAGTGAGATAGTTCCCTAGTCATAATAGAGATCATAATCGAATTTCATTTTTTAATTTAAGCGTCTGTAAGATGTTTGAAGTAAATATGTAACATAAATGGCGCAGAATTATATTTAGAACATATGACAAAAATTCTCAGTAATTAAATGAATATAACCACATAAGTCTCTAACTTGACTCATTTTTTGACGCCGTACGGCTGAAAAGCCTTGAAAACAGAAGGATTTTTTTGGGATTCTGTAAAAAGTACTGCGGTGAGTAATTGAATAATTTTTATAAATAATTATGAAAACATATAAGCTACACACCGTTAGTTTTTGACGAAATCTAGGTGTTAGAAGTTTCTAATTTTTTAATATTCACCCTCTGGAGCGTACAACCGTAATCTTTCCCATGCAAAACATCTTATATTTTTAGGCAAATTCCTGGAAAAGAAGTACGGGAAGGGGTTAATATTTTTATATCATTGGGAAGATGGGAGTTTTTTTCTTTTAAATGACGTCAAATTCATCTAATTCTAGGCGAATTGATTTTTCGCTCCAACTACCTTAACACACTGTAGTAGTAGTAGTTTGGTTTTACGTGCTTCCACGTCTAAGGGTTACTTCGCACTCACTGCCTGCCTCTTGCAGACTGGGACAAGAGCACTCGGACGGATCGGGAGGATCACTACTCCAAATTAATACGTTGCAATTCTCTCCCGTGCAGACATGTTGAATAACCATTGGTTTACCTAAAGCAAGGTCATAAAGACATACTTATATCAGTAATCGTAACAAAAACGTTCTCTCTCCAGAATGATTTCCCAGGTCAGATTTTTAGTTGAACAATTTTTGGATCAAAGTTGCGTGGCATCAGGTGGAACTTCTTGATTACGACATCGCCTTTATTAACTTTCGTTGTGCAGGAGAAATTTTCTCATGGCAGAGAAATGCAAGTTTTTAGCAAGAGTTTCTTTTGGGTTAGACACTTTTCGGCTCAAATTATCTCACATTAGAATTTATTCCACGGAAATGTCTCTGCAGGAAGAACTAAAAGCAAAATCGCACCTGATTCTTTTGTGCAAGGTTATACGTGGTGAGGGAATTTCAATGGCTGGTTCACACCTAATTTCTCGGAAACATTTTTGGAAAGCGTTGGCTCGCATCCCCCTCTAGGGATTTTTTTGAAAAAGATTTATTCGACACCATTTGCCTAGGTTCATACGTGTACCCTCCTGGGGCAATAAAAGAATTTGGAAGGTTCAGAGTGGCTCTTTCGTAAGGGGACGATAGGTGTGTTGCCGCAGATTGTCGCCTGGTCGCAAACCGTACTCTCGGTGCTTTGTTCCATCCGAGTCTTGTCAAGTGTTGAACGTGCCGGAGGCGACTTGCCGCCACGAAGGACAGGTGCCTACTATGCCTACCTGTGGCGGGAGGCTTTTTGGGGTCCGTCCCTGCCACAACCTTTGGGATTGGAAGGTATGGACAGAGGATAGGAGGAGACGCTAACGGTTTCAGAGTTGTGTTTTGGAAGTGGCAAAATGGGGTGAGGAATTTCATCATTGTCTCAATCGATGCATTAATTGCTCGTTCATAAATCCAGCAAGCTTGGTGACCGTCTGAATGGTAGTCGTTCATCCATTTTACATCTGGCAACGCACGAGGAATCTTGCTGTGCGGGTGTTTATCCATGAGAGAGTTGTAATTGTTTTCTCTCGTCGACGCGTTAACATATATCTTATTATTGTTTTTATTGGGGAAGCGTAAAAGAGGAAGGAAGAGAATAGGAATTCTGGACGAAATAAGAGGAGGTAGAAGATATATAGAATTTAAGAGGAATCTAATGGCCGGACATCACTAGTATGTTCAGAATTAGGGGTGCAGGATGGGGACTGTCCAAGAACCTACCAATCAGCTGGTAGAATACTTAAATGAAATGGGCTTCGAAAATAAATTAGTCGATAAAAGTTGGACTTGAAGAATACAATGAAATTATATTTGAATGTGATTTGTAATGGGGCGTCAGGCATGAAGTAAATATTCATTTACCCACAGTGAAACAGGAAAAGTTTAAATTAGCGCTCACATGGTGGTACAAGGAAGAGGAGGAGGATCATAATTAACTTTGTGGCTTGAATGCATGACTTATTCTCAAAGTCGATTTTATGGAGCCTAACCAATTATACCGATTGCTGTGTCGATAATTCCACTTGATTCAAGTGGCAATTGATCTTCTTGTGTACAAAGCATCCACACTTCAAGTGAGCCCCTGCATTGTGGACGATTAACCACAGGAATGTTATCTTTGCGTGAATAACCGGATATATACATAGCGGCACACATCGTCTAAGATGTCCACTGATTGATGAAGCTCTGAAAATCTTTATCCGGCAATTATCAATGCAGGGAAATTGAATACAGACTAAACTTGCAGGAAGAATAGACTTGAAATGTATTTGTCTATTTATCCAAGCATTAGGGTTTGGCATGAGTAAGGAAGAATTAACCAGATTTTGTTGCATTAGCACTTGTTCGGCGCACATCATCTTATTAGTAAGTAGCGGGACATATTACCATAAAAATTGTTTTGTAAAGAACAGGTAAGCAAGGCATTTGAAGATCTATCATATAAAAATGTAATCCTACGTCCCGGGTTTTATTGCGGTAACATTCAGGGGATTTTCTATTTTTAATGCATATTTTTATACTCACTAAACATTGAAATATATTTCTGACAGATTTATTTTGTTTTGAATATACTTTGATTGCCTGTGGAGTGTGTCGTGTTCTATCATTCTGAACAGACGTGGATTTCATATTTCAACCTGTCTTCCTGGCCGGGAGCCTCTTTCACTTATGCCTGATTTGTCATCATGGACTTGATTATCATGGCTCATCTTTTGTGCTTTACCCTTGGCGGTTGCCAGCTAGCACTTCTGTTGTGGTGTTTGATTGAATGGCCGGGATGTGTGCAAGGGCTAATTTGCATCCCTGTGGCATGGGTCGCCTCACCTGAGGTATCCACCGCTTTCTTTTCCTTTAAAGCACATACCGAAGTGTCGCCACTTCCTTGTCCATTCTTTGATTTCTCGAATGCGCATTATTTCCACGTTTAAATTTGAGCTACCTAGGAGAGGGGAGTGCCTTCGAAATAATAGTCTCGTTAAGCACGTGATATGTGACTTGGTGCGTGGTTGATACGGGCATGACGTAGGCATTCATGTCAGGTGAGGTCTATAGTCGAATGCGGAATCCAGGTGCATTCTGTGGGGAATTCATTTATTTCTTTTTGAGGGCTTTTTTGGGGTTAGGTCTATGGAAGCCTTGTGTCTGTATTTCTTCATTGCGTAGAATAGCGGACAAAAACATGCTACTTGGCAAAGCGAAGGACTTCTACGATATTATTCGAAGCGGAAAATCGGCTGTCGCGTTGGCCATACACATAATTTAATAATGGATAAATTTATACCCAATTAATCTAAAACATTTAGATTATTTGAAATTAAACAAAGAATGGATATTACTGGTTCCTCTGTGTGCCATTTGTAAGTTTATTACAGACCTGATGATGATTTAAAATTTTCCTAATCCAAAAATTCTTATAATTTTACCAATATCCTCGCTATCTCAAACTTGTCTGTAGAAATATTTACCAGATCTGATCAATATATCCTTTAAAATTTGAGAATTTGAACTACTGAGTAAAAAATATTCAAAGCATTTTTACTGCTTTAATTCGCATTCGACATTGACGAATTTCGGGATAAAATACCTTTAGTGAGCCATTATGTATTGCCTCACTCGTGTCAGAAAGTGTAAATACCCTTTGGGAATATTTGCAACCAAATAAAGTGAGATAGATATATTCACCAGAATAGAAAAAAAAATCTCACATATCGAAGCATCTCATATGTCGAGGAGACACATTTTCTAAGCGTCATTTCAATTAGAACTGTTTAGCAGGGCCTATTTAAGTCTACCAATTTTTATTCCAGCCACTGGACGATTGTTCTTCAAGAGTGATTCCAATTATTTGAGACTATCTTTGACTGCATAAGGGATTTACTTCTTACCAGATCGGAATGAGACACTTACCTATATATATATATACGTATATTGCCTCTTGTCAAAAAGCCAAAGTACCTGATGAATGTGTTTGCAACTAAACGTAAGAAACCGAAATATTTACCATAACTGATCCATATCTCCCATTTCATTAGAGTCACTGAACGGCCGTATTTCACGAGTCATTCAAAGTATTTAATGCGATTGTAGACCGCGTGCAAGCAGCAACGCCAAGACGGAGGGACTTTTCGCGTAGGCGTTGAAGTCTCCGAGCCGCGCCTTCTCCAAGCAACCCGATAGCAACGCGATAGCTGCTAATGGATCGGTCGGCCATCTTCCCACTTGAAATCTATCAATCCGACTCGCAGCTTCTACTCCTCTCTCTCTCAATATATTTTTTCCGCGGCCTATCCTCCCAAGAAATAACTCTCTGAGGTTCCTTTTGTTTGCCTACTCTTACTGGGACGTCTCTTCGCTCTGCCTTCCCCCCCCCCTCACTTCCTCCTCTCCGTCTTACATCGTTCTCCTCCTGCTCTCTCCCACTTGTGGCCCTTCCCCTTCCCTCATCTCCTCCAGCCCTCTGCGACTTCTCTTCTTTATTCACCGTCCCATTATGCCCGAGGTGCGAGAGTCTTTGACCTCCGTTGACCGTCGCTCAGGGCAAGTCGAAGCTTGAGGGGGGGAAGAGATAGGAAAATGTGAAAGGGGTGGGCATGTATATGAAGTAAGTTTACACACGGAGCGGAAGAGGCGTTCTGTATGTGTGCTCGTCTGGTTCTGGAATCTATCGTCCATTTCCATTCGTCGCCTTCGGCTATGTTCCTTTTATTTTGTGTGGCGTGCTTTATAAATGTAGACCCACGCTATTAGGAGCCACCCAATCAGCACCGACGATTTTCACCTGCCTCCCCAGGAGCGTATTCCTGTTGAGTTATCAATTCAGTAAGTCACGTCAATTATTAATTAAGGTGGTTTGAGCGAGATAGTTCCCTAGTCATAATGGAGACCATATTCCTATTTTATATTTTTTTATTTCAGCGTTTGTAAGTGTGAAGTAAATATTGTAACATTAATGGTGCAAAAATATAGTTAAAGATGACAAAAATGCTCAATAATTATATAAATATACCCTCGTAAGTCTCTAACTTGACTCATTATTTCACTCCGTACGTTGAAATCGCCTTCAAAATAGATGTTTTTTGCTATTCAGTAAAAAGTATTGTGGTGAGTAATTGATTAATTTTTATAAAAAGTTTAGGAAATCTAGTTGTTAGAAGTTACAATTTTTTTCAATATTCTCCCTCTGGAGCGCACAGCCGCAATCTATCCCATGTAAAACACCTTGTATCTTCAGGCTAATTGCTCGAAAAGTAGTTTGGCAAGGGGTTAATATTTTGATATTATTGAAAAGATTTTTCTTTAAATGACTTAAAATTCATCAAATTCTAGGTGAAGCGATATATCGCTAAAACTACCGCAGCTATCATCCTTTGCAGCTAATAACCCTTTATCTGACACATTTCGAAAAAAAAAACATTTTTAATCCTTAATAGGGTCTCAGGATAGTCTGCGGTCGGCAAAGCTACCACTTCGTTCATCAAATGAAGGCACCGCCTAGAGTAAAGTAGCCTTTACTCTGTAAGATGACACTAGTGAAACTTCGTGTGACTACTAGCACTCTCCAAAAGACAATGCATTTATGTGGGTTCTTAAACGGCTGGCGACTCGTACTGGAGACAATATTAATTTTAATAAAATCCATGGAAATTAAGTTGTTTATTTAATGAGTGTGGATGAAAAATACCAAACTCTATGTCAATTTATGTGGTATGGTTTTTGGCTATCACCTTCCTGAGTTTCCAAACTAATAATAATAGCGATCTAGCAACGAGTCGAAGGGCTTTTGGGAATAAAATACGTTTGTAGCAGTAATAGTTTCGAGTTTCAGGAACTTAAATTTCTCTTACTTGTATACAATAAATGGGATAGTGAGTAAAGTGAAATTTATTTCAAATCAACTCAAATATTACTTAAAAAAGAATTAGAGAGCTGCGACTGTACATGAGAACGTAAAATGTTTTACGCAGAATAGCCATGGTTTGAGAAAGACAGTTGATATTTTTCTTTTGCTTATGATAGGTATGAGATGTTATGAACTATAAACAATATACACATCCCGAGTCACAAAAACCCTGATTGAATTGCAGTCTGATTTATTTAACTCACAACCATGTAGAAATAGGTTAAATAGTCCTGAATTTTCTAGAACCTTTTGAAATGCCTTAACTTATTTCATGTACTGCATTTATTTCATTGAATGAAATTTGTCATTTGTTCTTCGTGAAATTGCTTGATCTAGGTGCGGCACCATGAGGACGAGCTTCCTAGTCTTCGGAAGCTAAATTTGTTTGCATTTTTCATCGTGTGACACACCTACGTTTCTAGCAGTCGTCTTTGAGAAACGGTATTTCAATAGGTTTCAAGTCAAGTTCCCATCCATCAGCTCTCAATTGTGAAGTGGATTGCGTTGGGATGAGTGATGCAAGTAGTGGTATGGTGTTCTCAAATAGAGTATGCTTCTTTCTCAGTTCGTTTAACCTGATTTCCCGTTTTGAAGCAGAGAAAGCGCTGTGTCGGAAATAATTTGTGCTTGTTGATCGTGCGATAATAATTGAAAACGTGTACTTTTTTTTAAAAATATCAACTGCAACTTTCAATACAACGTGGTTTTCCTAGTCCGTATTTAAGTGTAATGCTTGTTCATGTTTGGGGAAATGTTTTTTGCAAACATTTTAAAAATATTTCTCACCGCGTAGGTGTGAACGTTTTTCTAGTACAGTAGAGCGTTGATAATCCGGATCAATTGTTACCGGACCCAGTCCGAATTATCAAAAAGTCCGGATTTTCGAACAGAACCAAAGAAAATGCCGTTTTATGCCTTAAACATGAATAAGCTTAGCTTAAAACAGTAAAAAACAGTAATTCACTTTAGTACTGTAGTTAAATAATTAGAGCAGATAAATAAAACCATTAATTTAGCCATTACCGCCACATTGTAGCAGTCGAATATGTACATTCTATTCAATTCAAATTATTTTTCGTCGGATGTGAATCCGGGTTATCGACGGTTCAGTTTTTTTGACGTCCGGATTATTGATACTCTGCTGTATTTGATTTTTACAGCTTTTATTTTTAGATGAAAACAGCTTTTTCGTGGATGCGGTAGATATTAATTCTAATAATTTTGTAAGCATTTTACTGGATTCCTAGAAAGAGCTTTGAAATCGATTGCACCCTCCTTCAAGTTTCAGTCAGCTGGGCATTTCCGCTTTAAATCCTTTCGAACTCCTAATGAAGAGAGAAGCACGAATTATAATATCCGCTTGGTGTTTACCAAAGCCTGGTATTTTCAAAAATTTTAAAGGTCGATTGCTCGCCCGAAACCTAGCTTTTTATTATTGCTGAGACAGTCGTAAAAGCAATAGTGCAACTCATTTCCTGTCAATCGATTTTCTTCTCCTTGGGTTATGAGCTGCTGTGACGTCAATATTATGTTCCGATGAAATCTTTGCCACTACTTCGAGAAATTCAACGTCGATAATTTTAAGCATGCTTGATTTCAATGGAAAATATGAGGCAATCGTTTTTCCCAACCAAAATAGGTTTGATTGAATCTCACGAAAAACATTAATCCTACTCAGAATTATTTCTTGTCCTACCACAGGACCATGAAATTAAGTTCTCTAGATCTGTGATTTGATGGAATACCTCCTCTACTGCGGGCTTGCCTGGCTCGGAAATTATAATATTCCATGGATTGTGAATAAAACTTGAAACACGTTGAAATAAGGCAACTGTTGTTTTAGTTCTTATTGTCAAGTGGCATTTGTACAATGATTTATGATTGGAGTGATATAGTTTTGACGTACGTTGCAACATAACCCCCTTTCTTCATATCCCTTGGTATTGGAATAAAATTTTTGACTATTTAATTCATTTAGCAATATTAGTCATCGGATCAGTGTATTCAAATATTCACTTGTAATAGCATCCATTTGAGGTGATGCGCTATAACTACAGTGTTTTCTGTGGATAATGGTGCTCTGTAAACATCCTCATTCTTCCTTGGCGACATCTCTGTCCCGCGTGGTTTTTCCGTTTCTGCATGTGGCTCATTTCATCTCTTCCAGCGATTTTATTTACTCAATTTCTTTCCTGGTGCGACCGCGGAATTCGACACTTTGTTCCTCGTCACCCTCCCCCGCCTCCCGCTTCGTCTTTGTTCTTCTCTTCGCAATTGCAGCGCCGCCCACGCGACAAACGAGCGACGGAGTCCGTCTCTCCAACAATCCATCACACAATATATATATATCACGCCCTTTCCCCGTGAACTTTTTACACAACCCTTTCCTTACCAACGCTCCTTATCAACTCTCTTCTTCCTCGGTAAACTTTCATCCCCATCCCTCTTGGGCCTTGGCATCCTCTCCCAAAGACATCCTTTTGTCTTATTTTATTTTCCATGTCACGGGAAAGACCCGCCCGATTTCTTAACACACTGCAAACTGACCATCTTTCTTTAAAAAAAAGGGAGACGCTCCGGAGTTATTGTACTGAACTCTTTATATTTCCGAGAAGAAGGAAGGAGGTTGGTATTCTTTTATCAGCGAAGAGTCGTGCCTTTGTGTGCCGAATGAAATCTAAGGAATGAAAGAAAAAAAACTATATGTTCTTCCCTTCAAACAGCGCGTGGGAAAGTTCTTTTCGTCCGGGAATCGTGTTTAACATTTTCAGGCGTGAATAATTTATTTGCCAACCTCGTTCGAGGGATGTTTGCCCGTGGAAGAAATATGTTTTCGGCGGATAAATATTTAATCCATCCACATAATTACGCTGCACTTTTTGGCAGTCTCTGTTATTCGATCATGGCTTAGCAGTTAATTTTTTAAAGGTGCATTCGACTTAATCGAGGCTACATCTACAAAGCAACATGCAAAGCCCCTCTGGAGAGTGTGGCAGGGCATGAGTGAATTTCACGATACATGCTAGGCTGCAATTAATAGTGGTTCGTACAATTGTTGTCTACTCGCAAATTTCGTCTGTAGATTTTCGCTAACGGGAGCTGGTCTTAATGGCCCTTCTAGATCATGCAGGTTGTGAAATTACAGTGATAGATGTAATATTCCACTATTAGTAATATACTTTTTATATTTTTGAACAGCGTTATGAAGAAGGAAGAATAAAATGAATTTCTCATCGTCCTCTTGGTCTTTTAAGCTTACACAGCGCACCTAACGCTTTCTTTTGCGGTATCGTCACTAGTAAAAGGTACTGCGAGTATTAAGGTGATGCTGTCATCTTTGAAACGCGTTGTAAAAGATTATTAAAGTTATGTATGGGACGTAATTAGTTTAAATATTTCTTTTTCGTTTTAATTATCAGGTATTTTTATTCCAATTTTAAGTGCGCTGCCACGCTGATAGCACCATAATATTAATGCTATTTACTGCTATGATTCTAGCACATCCATTGCGGACACATAGGTACAAGTTGAATGTTTTAAGTATCGAAGCTTCAAAAATAATTATGTTAAGTTATAATTAAAATTTGAGTTCGATGGCTGTATTCAGAAACCCAAAATTGGTTTGTTTTGCCATCGTTAAACCCGCTGGGTTCAATGAACTAGTGGAAAAATAAGAAGTCGATTAGGAAAATTCTGGCGTGAGCCAGAAATTAGCTAAACGAAACGGACACATGCTTGAATATTCCTTTGTGACACAATAAATATTGCTTTTCTTGTCAAGACCCTTGCGCGACATGACATAATTAAACTATCGCAAGAATACAGAATCGCGCATTAAAGTGATGAAAAGTTTCCTTCAAAATTTACTCACATCAGTCAGCAGGTGCAGCGTAGTGCATGTAGGTACCTAATGGCGATTCTTTATACGTTGAAACGTTGCTTTATAGGATCGATTGACAAAGTTTAAAATAGAATACCGTTGTATTCTTTCTTTGTGAGGTGAAAAGGTGAAAATGGCATAATGTACCGAAACCTGGGTCGATCTGTACAATAATGTTTGGAATCATACCGAGTAACTTATTTCACTCATCATCTGAGTAATCTACCGGTTAGAGGTAGGTTACGATGAAATTCAGAGAAAATCCAACAGGCTCTTACACGTGCAGTTCCCTATCTACCTCTAGTATTTCTTTCTTCATTTCAGCGCTCATACCCTACTTCATCCCGCCCATAAAAGATATTCTCTTTCTCCCCCTTCCCCGCTTGCCCAACATCCTTTCCTCTATCACGGCCTTCAGCAAACCATCGCCCATGAAGACAAAAATCCTCATGTCTAAATCGGTACTAAAATCTATTATCTATCTATAATCCCATGTATAAATCTGCACTTGTTTGAAGGTATTTGGATGGCATTTATGTGTCTTGCAAACATTTATATATAGCTATTAATATCTCACGAGAGACCTCTTTCTGTGGCATAGGCATGATTTAGAGAGTTTCCTGTCGAGATTCGAGGAAGTATTCGAAGCATGGATTACGAGATGTTTGATATCACTCTAGTGGTGAAGCGCGTGTTCATGGAATTTATATTCCTTCCCTGTATGAGCGTGCTTGTACTGGTATGATGTCGGAAGGGGTGATTGTTTGCGTGTTTGCGCAGCTATGTGCTCGGAGCTGGAGTTGAATTTTCCGGTTGATGAGGGTGTTCCCCCAGTTCCTTCCCACCCCTTTTCGTCTCTCCTCCTTTCCTATACGTGCCCTCAAAGGAGTGCCGACCGACCTCGTGCGTGCGCACGCGTGTCGGTGTTTTCAAAATTAAATAAATTGGAAAAACCCGTCTCCAGTAGGTCTAGAGACGCTCTCTGCTCTCGTAATTCACGGAACGGGCGTTCTCTCCAACCGAAATCGTCATCGGAAATAACTCGATTGTTAGTCTTTAATGACAGCAATGAATAAACTCTTAGGGAGCAGGATATATCATCTCTTTCCCTTTGGATGCAACGTTTTGATTTCAACGTCGAATGCGAAGAAATCACATCCGAGACCAAAAAAGTCTGCTTGGATGTCCGGATTCGCGTCTTCATGCAGCGTTGTTTGACTGCTTCATTCATGCAAATCAACGATTCCCAACCCCGTATGATTAATGTTCTTTGATTGGTCTCTTTCTGCTAGCAGAACTTTTAATTTGAAAAAACCATCTATGGCATGGGGAAGGACTTTTAGTCCCGGTTTAATATTTTAATTCTGGTTAAATATATTCTCGGTTTGAAAACGGACCTTGATACTTTCTCCCGTCGGTAGCACTTGCGCTTAATACACAAAACCCGAATTCTCTTATAACTTAGAGCTATCGGAAAGTCTACGTTACCTTTCTGTTAACGTTAACCAGGCATTACAAAACCTGAATTATTCTTTTTAGTAAGTGTCTTAGTTAAAACTATTGGTTCGGGTATTGGTGATGCGGGAGTGGGGGAAGGGGTTGAGGCACACCCTTGGGTGTCCTCATTTGCGGTCTTCATGCATCCGTTCACATTTGCGCGCATCTTACGCTTACGGATGGATGAGTGCCGGTGTTCGTGGTGGTAGGTGCTATTTGATGTTTTTCGCTAGCTTCTGATATTCCTCGCTAAGTGAGTGGTATGCGGAAGAGTGCCCCCTCTCCTTCCTAAAGGGAAAAGTTCTCGTCCTGTTTACATTCGGCGTGGACGGTAAAAATGACCACGTAGGTATCTTAAAAACCTCTCCTTAATGCTTCTTTCTCGTTTGCTCAAGTCACGTCGAGTTATTCCTGCAAGATTTCGAACATTTCCAAGTGAGGGTATTTGCACAGCAGAAGCGCTATGACCTGAATCTCAATATTACAACCCATCAGAGACATTTAATGGATCCGCGAGCAGCTTCTTAGGTCATGCTTATGTGGACCCATTTCCTCTCTCTCTTTATCTCTTTCTCTTTTCTCGCGGCACTACTATTTTTCAAACAATTATTATTATGAGTGGTTATCTACCGGTTTAGGTAGGTAGAGACGGTAGATCAGATAATGAGAATAAAATTAGGGACTAGACTGCAGAACGGACAGATTAAAAATGTCATTTTTACAGCGAACGATAAGAGACCATAACACCTTCCAATGAGACTTTTAATTAGATTTGTAGATAGGTAGTGTAGCTCTTAGTAGTAGTAGTTCTCCCTAATACTTGTATCCTTATTTGCTACCTAGTACTTACAGCATGCCGTGTATGTTTTCGTTATAACTCTTGAATCTCTGTCCGATTATGTAATTAATATACATAAATACTAACGGTCCCTCTAACAATGGTAGCTTATTTATAGTGTAGTGCATGCTTGCGAGGCTTCGCCTCGTGACAAGCATTAGCGATTTATGCTAATGTATCATTAGTCGTAGATGCACTAACTTTAGGGTATAGTGTAATGCATGTTGGTGAATACTCACCCCCTGCCACTCACCCCTGAGGTGGCTTGCAGGTAGATGTAGAAGCCGAGAAGAGGTAGAATGCCTATGCAAATCTTTTACAACTGGTGGTTCTTCTCTCCATGTTGTCTTTTTATTCTTCAACTCGGCATACTTCTTCATCTCATCCATTAAGCCTATTCTCTTTCTTCCCCACTTACCCAACATCCTCCCCTCTACCACGGCTTTCAGCATCCCTTTGCTCCTCATCTGGTCCAAGCACCTACTCTGCCTCCTTCTAATACCCTTTCGCGGTGTCCTCTCCTCACCCACAAATGCCGAGCACTTCCTCGTTCGTTATCTACCATCGCACTTGATTCATTCACCTCCACACCCACATCTCAAACGCTCGAAGCCTGGTCTCTTCCTCCTTACTCCACGTTTCTGCGACATGCAACGCCACTGAGAGATTCTTTTCCGGTATTTCCTTTGCATTCGTACTCGGGTTCCCCGTAAATAATTCTCTTCTGTGACGTCTGTAGTACAATATGCCGCATGTCGAAGTGTTGATACAGGGGTAAGATCCTGTGGAGACAAGACCATGACATTGATAAGGGGACACTAATATCAATAGCTATCGAGCAACTTGGTGCTTAATGTTGTCACAGCTGTGCCGTCAACAATAATCGGCACCGTTGGTTTTAGACAGTGAGCAACAACAGCGGGTTTTATAACACCATTTAACAAACAATCGATAAGTTCCGTAATAGGCACTCAGGGGCTGGTTCCAGTATTGCATTTGTAACTTAAGGAATCAACATGCTTAATGCATTGTCTGCGTTCAAAATTTGGTATGGCAGCCTTTTAATCAAATCTCCAGATTTAAAGGCATTCTGCATTATTTTGTGCAGTAATTATGTGGATTTTTGTCGTGATTGCATAAAATCTTGTTTTTATAATATTTTCGTGTAATTATATCCGCCAGTGAGTTATGAGCAAATGACCCTTTACAGCTCAACGTCAATGGTGAAGGGTGGCTTTTTTAAGGTGTAGTCTCGATTTTCCGATTTGTGGAAAAAAGAAGGCAGTTATCTAGAAGATTGAAGACTAGAGGGTTGATTAGAGGGAACTTCACGTGTTTTTTTGACGGAAGTAACTTTTTATCCTTTCTGAGCAGCATGAGAGGGATCAGCCAGTATAGCCAAACATCTTCATGCCACACAACCGGTTTCTGTACAGTTTTATTTTTATTTAATTTGTACGAAGGCGTCCCAGTTAAGGAGTTTCGAATTATATCAGTTGAAAGGGAATTTGGGAAGTTCATTATCTGTTTACTGTGCTAAAACTACTGCGTAAAAATATTAAGAGGTTAATGTTCTGGACTTCAAGCTGCCGTAAATGATGCAAAATTTTTTTTTTTTAATTTACTTTGGAAATTTGTCTCGAGAAACGGTCATTCCCGCTGCATTTAACTCACAGGTGACTTTTTTGCTAAGTGGTCAAAATCAGCTGTTTCCGGCGAGATGTAGTATAGGAAAATGTCTCCTTATAAATAGTGAAATTTAATTATGATAATCATTGATGAACAGTTCTTCCTTTTATTCAATGTTACATCGACATATTACTTTATCATCAGGGTGTGTGACAAGGGCTGAGATTTCACCAGTAGTCATTGAAATTAATGTTAAAAATGCAATAGAAACTATGGCTATTAATGCATTTTGCAATAACATAAATGCACAGTGATACAAGAATATACAGTTATGCAGGCAATAACCTCAAACTGCTGAATGCCAATGCCAGAAGTCGTGCTTTGCTGTTATTTTTATTTCACCATTTCCGTTGTGGATAAAAAGGGTGAGAGGCTTCTGTTGTTCGGCGTGGGGACTCTGCGATGGGTCTTGCGGACGTAAGTTTTCCTCGTAGCAGCGTGGAGAGGGGGATCGGTCAGTTTAGCCAAACTGCCTTCAAGGCACGCTCACACCCCCTTAGTCGGTTCTTGCCGGTCTTGACGCCGCCATTAAAAAGACGCTGCACATTTTCTTCCTCTCTTTTGCGCGAGAAAGGATTGGTCGAATGAAGGGGGAAGGATGTTTGAGGGTCTGGGCAGAAGGGTTCTGCAGGTCAAAAACAACCTCTTCTGGAGGAAATGGGACCTTGGGGTAGTGGTTGCAGGTGGGTAAGGGAGGGGCATGAGGGGAGGGGAGAGGATCGCTACCTTTCCCCACCCAGGTGACAGTTCCGAGAAACGCTTAATCTCCGTTCAAGAATTTTTCCCTTTCTGTCCCTGCTCGATGCAGTGCTAGCAAGCCAACAGAGGCTCGCACTGAATAAAGCTACGCTTTTTCGTATCTGTTTTTGCGTTGCCGCACACTGCGTTGCCGATCGGAAGCGAGAATTCTCAACGCAGGCTGCGTTGCCGTCGGGCGAAGTTGGCCATGTTTCAAAGTTCGTCGCAGACTGCGTCACCGGAACTGCGGCGACGAGGGAGGACCAACACTTTCTGCCTGTTGTTTGTTGACCGCGTGATCAGTTCCCGAGGAATTTTGAGTCATCTTGTGATTGTAGTCAACTGTTGAATTTCAAAATCGTTTCCGATAGTGGAGAAAAATTATAATACCAAGGGTTATCCTCAATTCTATGTCATCTGGGTTCCATAGAAATCCACCTTTTTCCTCGATTGTATGTCCGAGTCTTATTGAATCAAATGCCAATGCCATTTCTCCACTCTAACATTCAATTTCCAGCAGCAAGTCCACAATAAACAGAAATAATTTGCAAGAATAAACGCGTCAAGGTTTACCACCGTTCTCTTTTTTCATTGATGTGAAAACGGGGCATCAGGGTAACGCACAACGATGAGGCTAAAATACGCCAAAAGAGACAAATGAAAACGCAGCATGAAACAGTTGAATGATACTTTGTGATCTCGGACATGATTGTGTCCCACAGTTAACACGCGAAGACACGTGCAATTTTCTACAGACAGGAAAAAGCCAACCGCAATTAATTTTCCGTATATTTCCGAGCGAGGTTTTAATTCAGTTTTTTATATCCATCTAGATGTTTAATTACTCTCCTTTCGATCGATTCTTCGAATTCCTCGAATGCAAGATGTAGTTGCTTGCCAACTTAATTGCTTGTCGATTATTTTCCAGTTTCCCCGGAAGTTGCGATGAATTGAATGATTTGATTTCTCATTGCTTAATGCATCGCAACTTGATAGGCCTTAATGGGGCATTAATGCCCTTGCTTTGTAAAAATGTGTGTTTTGATCTTTATAAGTGGAATTTTCGTTACGCTTGAATAGTTTATCCTTAAAATATCTACAAAAGTACTGCGGATATAAAGCATTCATATGATAATAATTATCGTATGAATGGATGGATTTTATTGATATCTGTTCAGTAATTAAAAAGGAAAATTGACTGCATCTAAGTTCAAATAATAAACAAGCTACCTGAAGAACAATCTACTCAATAATCTAGTCTTAATCGCAGCAATTGCGATTTTTAATTGTTGACGGGTAAAAATGAAAATTTTAACTTGTCCTTTTGACAGAAATATTCCCTATTAAAATTTTCCTTATTATTTAATGTCCTTTAGTAGATATGTCGCGGTTTTCTCAAGCAATATTTTTTTGGGAAGAGGTTTAGACTTTAAAATTTCAAAAAAAGACTACGCGTAAATTTTATGGATGTTTCATCACGACTGTGTGATTCAAAGCAACTGAAGTTTTGCATTTTTATTAATACTGAATGAAAAATACTGGTTCGATAGATAAACTACTCACGCATTCATAAGAAATACTGCGTATAAGATAGTGAAATATCAAAAAGTGGACGAGGTGGCATATATTTTTATTAAATCTTTTTCACAGCTCAAGGAGCTGACTGCAGCGTTTGTTCTGTTGAACTAACGCATTTTGACCGTAGTTGTATGCAAATAACTAGAGAACAACGAAGGATGGATGTCTTCATTTTATTGCTATCAAACTTTCTGGAAATATTCGCTTTTTACGACATCTTGTCACTAAAATGCCATTTGTAATTGATGGGAATATAATATTTTCCCCTCTGCATATACTGTTCTTTCCTTTTAGCCCATGTAACTGTTTTATACGTTCGATTTGCGAAAAAAAATAATGTGGTAGGGTGATATTTAGTTGGCATAGTAGATACGGAGAGTAAGAATTTTCTTAATTTTACGGTGTAATCTCCTAAATATATGATCTGAGAGTGATGGTTCATGTTGCAGTATATACCGAGAGTCGATAACAGCTAGTAACATGTATAACTTCTCTGTATAATACAGAAAAAACTGTTGTGGTCGAGTGTTTTTTTTCGGCCCTATCTCGATCTCCATGCTTCATCCTCCCTGCATGGTGTGCAAAAAAATCCAAAAATTGTGACGGGAGGGATATTTCCTCAAATCCCAGAAATCCCTCGGAAAGGTTCCTTCCCCTGGCTTTCACTCGTCCATTATTCCTTGACCGGTCTACCTGAGGGTCCAAAGGGTGGCACGGAAAATGTATGGGGGCTGAGGTATTGGCGATGGCCGCTTCCGATGGAACGAATGGTGCAGTCGTGTGATGGTTCGGACGTATGTGCAAAGCTATCCCATTTGGATGGATGGATTTTAGACCAGGGATGGATTTTCTACCTGAAAAAAAGAATCAGTCGATTTCGCAGGTCCCTCCCGTACATTCCTCAGTATCTACTCCACCGTTTCCTCTCTAACGTCTGAGTTATCTTAAATGCTTTTATGTTTTAACTTGTTTATTTCATTTCGTATTGAATTTTTCTCAATCTTATATCATATTTAAATAACATTTGTAAAAATAAATACCTGAATAATTGGTGGTGAAAATAGAAAATATATTGTACCCATAACAGCTCATTCAAAGAAGGCATTCTAGCGGAAAAAGTCTACTCCACTGATGAGGAGCTTGGACAGTAACTGAAACAGAGCATAGAAGATCGGAAGCAACCGAATATTGGTGTTATCGAAGAGTGATGAAGATCTAATTGACGGAGAGTATCATCAACGAAGAAGTCCTACGAAGAGTTGGAGAGAAGAGATCTACATCTACAAAATACCCTGCAAGCCACCTCAGGGGTGTGTGGCAGGGGGTGAGTAATCACCAACATGCATTACACTATACCCTAAAGTTAGTGTAACTACGAGATGAGTGATAAAAATTCTGAAAAGAAGAGAGAAAAAACTGAATGGCCATATTTTGCTACGCAACAACGTATCGAGAACAATAATGGATGGAGAAATAATTGAGAAGAATTTCCGAAAAAGGCCAAGGATAAAATACACCAGGCAGATTATAAGCAAAGTTAGAGTACAGTAAGTTGTGTGGGGAGTGTAGTGTAGAGCTGCAGCAAACCTATCTTCGGATTGATGACTGCGATGGTGAAAGCTGACCGTTTAATTAGAATTTTCTCCTATCATTTGGCGATTAACCCTTAATCGCCTTTTGGGTTTTTCCTAATGATTCCATGTGACTATCAAACCACAGTTGTAGGCGAAGGAAAGGGCATAGTAATTGCATATTGTCTTATAATGTACGAAGTCGGTGACGAAACAATTAACGGGTGAATTTTTATTCCCGATTTCCTTCCGATTCCATGTGAATTAGTGGCCGCAAACGTATCACATGCTCATTACCGAATGAGAAATTCGAAAAGGAAGATGATTCATTTAAACTTTGGAATCCCTTTTATTAGATAGTTGTATGTATTATATTTTTATAGATAAGAATTACTGTCGAAGATGATACGTGGAAGTGAATAATATAAAAATGAATATTTAAGTCAGCGGATTTGTCAAGTTTTAATCAATCAATTTCCTTTTCGAACATAATATTCCACTGATCATCAACCCAATGTATCAACTACGAGAAAAAGTCGCTCACCTTATGTCTTCTCCCCGTTGTTACCAATTTTCGTTCACGTGAGCGACCAAAATAGTCGCCGGTTGAAATTCCTGCTCTGAATTTACTCTTTTATCTATAGTCTCGTTTTCATGACGTTCATTTTTCGAGTGAATGAGGCTTCTCGCCCACCGATCTTTCCCATACAATGAATCCATCCCCAATCGGATTTCCCCACTCCGGCATGTGTGGTGTTCGCAATCCTGACCCTAGTAGTCCCTCCGCCTCCTTGTCGTTATGCGAAACTGTAGGAAATTCGTCCTTACCCGTCTCCTCGAATTTTTATCAGGAGTTTCATCGTTGTAAGGTCACCAAGTGGGTGAGAGGGAGTGAGGGTGAGGTGGAGGTGGGGAAGAAGGGAAAATTGGCTGCGGGTAGGGGAATAGATACCACCTACTTCGATCCTTAAGACGTTAACAGAAGCCTTAGGAAGATTTCGCAAATTGTATAATACAATGGGAAGTCGATGTCTCTCTCTCTCGGTTGCTGGAACGGAGGGGGAGTCGAGTCATGGGGTGGACTTAACTGAAGGAAGGAGAAAAGAATTCCTTGTGGTTTTATAGATGTTCGTGGAGTTCGACTTATGTCCAATTTTTTATCGTTCAAGAGACTTATCTAATGAGATGAGCGAAAAGGGAGAGACGTTGGAATGGCCGTCTGCTTCCCCCGTCACATCAAGAAACCATCCGAGTGCTTTTCCTTTTCTATTTTGCATTACTGCAAAGGGTATTTGATTATACGACTTCCTTGACTCTAGTCTATCTCTGTGAGGCTTAGTCCTTTGTGTAGAAATCGAATTTATTAAAAGTACACTTCTTTCTATACGTTTCTATACCCTGCTAGTCGCTACGAGGGTATTAGACAGGGGTTGCTTGGCCACGGGACAAATAAATAAGCCCGTGTATTGCCCGGACTTAATGAGGAATAAAGAGGTTTTTTTGCGGATTTTTACTTAAATAATATATTTTAACGTTTGTAAATAAATATCTTCGTTTGAATTGCGGCGTAGTTTTCCGCGGGGCTTGAATGATTATCCATTATTCGGGTTCTCAGCGCGTTCATTGTTGACTTAATACAACAGTTTCGCCCGGTATCCTCCAAGCATCTTCAGGTCGTTATTTGAATATAATGTTTCAAATGGAAAATTGAAAACTAGTTGAGAAACTAAATTTATCTACTCGGAAAAATGCTCTCCCTCTTCATTCATGATAAAGGAAAAGTTACACCCTTACCAGCCTTGATTCTATAACAATATACAAAAGGAATTATTCTTCTTGTGTTTGTATATCACAAGTACGGAAACTGGCATGGGATTTTAGTGTCCCTTCAAGTATACCATTCCATGAAACACGAGAGATGTCACGGGAGAAGAGTAATTCCGTAGAAGTTCAATTGAAAGGTAGTCACCGAGCCGAACAGAATCATTTCCCCGACGGGGAAAACCTTGAAGGTGTCTTTTTTTTACTTAAAGCGTTACCTACTCAATGAGAAAGAGATGACGCCTAAGGAACTGCACGGTTTCGTATCTTCCTTTCTCCCGGGATATAAGGTCTTGGGATGTCTATTCCATTTCCTTTGCTAATTATCAACTCCTAGCGAGGACCCTCGCGTTCTCAGCCCTCCACCCTCCACCCTCCTCCCGACTTCAAGTCCCCCTCCCCACTCAATCCCTCCACTCTCCCATTCAACTCCTTGAGTCTCGGGTTGCCCCCCCCCTTAAACCTTACGCTCCCTGGCCACTATCTCGCCTTCCCGTCATGACTGTGGCCTCAAGTCCCCCGCTCTTATTTTCTTCTTCCTCTCCTTGCCATCCCCATTTCCTTCGAAGGATTTATGTCTCCTTTTTCTCCCCTTCCCGCCTCACCCACGATAATCATTTCTAAGGATTCCGTTTATTTCATTTTTTATTGGAAAATGCAGCCTTAGTTTTGTGAGCACGCTGTGTGGCGACAGCGTGGACTTAAGTATAAATAATACATCAATACATCGATCGAGTTAGTGCTTCGTCATAATATCTTATTGCAGGCAATGTAAATTCCATCTATTCGACATATTCCGCGTTTACATTACTTATTTCGTGACTTCAACTTTTAAACAAAGTATTTACATCATTCCTATTTAGCAAAAAGGCTACCTATCACTCTAACGACAAATTAATCTGAATCGATATAACTCCGTGAGTACTTCTATTAATAGGTAGTATTTATAATACACCAATACATCGATCGAGTTAGTGCTTCGTCATAAGATCTCATGGCAGGCAATGTAAATTCCATCTATTTGACATACTCCGCGTTTATATTAGTTCTTTCGTGGTTTCAACTTTTGAAAAAGTGCGTCATTCCTATTCACCGAAAAGGCTATCACTCTGTAATGAAAAATGTATCTGAATCGACAAATTTCTCTGAAAACTCCGTGAATACTTTTATTAATGGGTATTAAAATTTTAAGGGATTTTGATAACTAGGTATTGCATTGTGAAAATCGATGCTCATGGCATGGAACGCCTATTAATGATTTTACCGACTTATATTACGACTATGGGAACTTGCTTTTTCTTAATTTAGTTTTTGTGATGAATTAAATGTAAAAATGCATAACTTTATTTCTTGGATTCCAAACGTCGCATTTTTTTTGCAGTTGACAGATTTGTGTGCAGGTTCTTAGAAAATGTCATGAGACTCACGTTCTGATAAATAAAATTTAGTAATCTATTTCACATAATTGAAAAAAATAATGGGCATACTTTACAGGTTAGGAAGAACGCTTAAAAAGTCGTGTGTTCGTGGTGAAGTCTTTGCAAATCTGATTTTTATGTCATATATCCGTATAAACTGTTTTCTTTAGTTACTTTGATTAGGAAGAGTACCCTGGGAAATTTTTCATCTCACACGCGTGTATCGTGTCAATAATTGAGAATAATTAAAAAAACTGAATGGTAGGTCTATGCGTAATCCTGCCAAAAGGAGTAGTCTTTTAAATATAATTGACGGGAGCAAGACTCACTTGTCTTCCTCTAAGCTGGTGTAGAGAGTTTTACATACGCCGATGAATTTTTAACGACAGTGATGACTACCATTGTAGATTTTTAATGTAAGAATCCGCTTAGAAAAACCGGTAATTTTGCTGATAGGATGAGCGAGTGGAAATGGGTGCATGCATACGTCGAGAGGAAAGGACCGAATCCAATTCCTTCAACTTAGTAGGTTGTGCATCGGGGGCTTTACCTATTTTGCGATGGCGCTATCCACGTGACTCGTGACGGGCCGCTGCATCTTGGCATTGGTTTTGATTCCTCACAAGTGGACCGAAGATTCGCCGTTTTGTCTCTTCCCCCTGCGGACTTCTCTCGACTTGTTATTCTTTAAAAAACTTAGAGAATCTTTACTTGATATATTGAGAATTTTTTATCAAATACCGAAGTATTTTGCGTTGGTTTTATGTTGTAACAGCGCTCAAATTTCACGATAATAACTACGTTGAAGGACAGTATCCACGTTATTTTTCTGTGTGACCCCCTTACCTCTTTTGCTTTTCTTTGAGTTCCGTCCTTCACTCACTACTAGTAGGAATACCTTGTTACTGATTCTGTTCGTATGGTCTTACGTCGTTCTCACTGATAGCCTCGAATGTATTTTTATTCTCGATAATCTCTGCGTGGCTACCGACTTGCGCATCTTTCATTGGCGGAGAAGTATTCCGTATTTACTTACGTTTTTGTGATACGGTATGGATATGATAAGTCATCTTTCAACCTCTCGCAACTTATGATTAGTTTGGCTCCCGCTGAATGGATCTTGAGGAATGCTCCTAGTTAATACTTAAGGTGCTGATGGCATCATTCTCCGTGCAAATTCAATTCCCCTATAAATAATATATTTAGTGGAGAGTTTTTGCATTTGGTCATGCTCAAAATTAAAAGCTCTCGAGCAATATACTTACAAAACGGCTCTGAGAGTTATACTCCCCAATGAGATACCCTTTCGTGCTAAGTCAATTCCCCCCGCCTCCTTTCCCCCGTTTTCTTTTTCTTGTGTTTCCTCCTCCTCCCTTTACCGCAAGCCTCCTTCATTTCTTCTCCCCCAATGTTTAATTCCGGCGGGATACAGTTACTGCAGCCACCACCGTCTCACGTCTTTAGCAGTCTTCCTGAGAAGCCCCACCGCGTATCCACACCACTAGCCCTGCTCCCCTCTCCACCCTAATTCACAACCCTCCCTCACCGCTCTTCTAATTTACTATCTAAGAATTATCCTTTCATTCTTATTTGTTATCTAAATAGCCATGAATCAATCCGTATTAGGCCTTGGATGAATATTGTTTATGATCTCCTGCTATTGCAATAGTTATATGCAACTGTTATATCATTTTTGGCCATTCCGCTCAGCCTCAAAATATATAACTGATACCGTTTTAGTTTCATAAAATGACTTACTTTTCGTCAGCCAAAAGAAATGGTTATTTATATGGCGTAAAGTTAGTAAAATCTTTGACTTTTTGTTAAAATTTAGATGCTTGGTAAATTCTTCGTAATCTATTTTTATAACCGAGATATTCTTTCGACACTAATTATTGCATTATTTTCTTCCAGGTAAGTGATTTGAGGCATCTTGAGATTTATAAACCTTTTCGTGACCTGTATCCTGCTTCCTGTTGGCTAAGTACCAATTTAGTTGATAAGTAATAGTAGGTATAAAGTGACCTATTTCCTTTTATCTGCTGGCGATGTACCTAGTTTTGAATAGTAAAATGGTGGGTGATAATATAGGTTGAATTCAGTGTGATCTAATTCGTTAGCTGTGCAAATTAGAACTGTACATATTTTGAAGAGTGGATTTTTTTTACCCTACTGCAGACATCTGCGTATCTTATGTTTACCTCTTCTCTTCATAACAAAGTTTACATATCACTCATGGTCGCGTTCATTTCTCGTCCGAATGTCGATGAACTTAGCGGCTTAGCATTGAGTGGATTGATAACGGAACAGCACGATTTGAGACCAAGGTGTGTTTTGGCAGCCTGATCAATTTGAAGTGACAAGTTAGCATACGAGAGAGAGAAAGAGTGACAAATCCGCGTGGGGTATTTGGTTGACACACGAGAAGTGAGCGATGTTTTTGTAGCCGAGGAATTTTTTAAAATTTCCATGCTAAGGAGCGAAAGATGATTTCTTTTACTGACAGTCAATATTAATCAAGTAACCTTTTTTGCACATATTAATCACAATATTAAACATTAGACCACCTTGAAGAACGAACATGCGGAATAATATGTCGTGTGTTCATTCATGGGGTATTCTACCTTCTGGGTATTTGGTTTTTGGATAATCTCTACCCTAATTTCCCCATTTCTTGGTCATATTTTCTTACAAATTTTACTTCTCGATCGTCATCACGAGTCCATTTAGTTCCTCAAACCCTGTGTGTGTCCTTATGTCGTCTCTTCCTTTCCCTTCCACGCTTTCCATTTTCCCCTCCAACACCCTCTTCAACATGTCCTCACCTTTCAACTTGTACGCTGTCACCTATTTTCCTCGTCTGAATATCCGCCACTGACCTCCTATCCTCCTCCACCATATCCAACACTCTTTGGTTTGTCTTTGTAGTATTTTAATGATGAATGAAAAAGGTTTATACCATATACGATATGCTTCTAAATTTAACAAGAACATTTTAAATATACCGTGAATATCATGGAAAGGTCATGGGTTCAAATCCGATACCGGGATTCAGATCTACTATCTCCTATATAGAGTAGATCTCCTATTTGTCGATCAGGAAGGTAGGTAGGGTTGAAATACCATCAAGCCATCTTAATTCAAGGCGGGTTTCCAATCGGGTCTATGCTTATTAAGTTTTATGCTGTGGAATTCCGCAGGTTGTGCTCTATTGCTCGAGGGGAATTGCCTTGAAAATCGGAAATTTGAACTCCCTTTGAATGCTTGCTACGGCGTAATTTTTTTTAATTCTTACCTAAATTTGAGGGAACTAGTTGATGTACATGATTATTCACCGTGGTATTAAAAATGCGTAGCGTGTTTTTCAGTTTTGCTTAAAATGATCCTCTGATATGCCTCTAATATGACGATAAAAACGTTTGCCATTCCCCTTTTCTTTCACTATCACGTTTTAGGTTTAATCTAGAGATTTTTTAGCGTTAAGAGCTCAAATTTTATGGTTGGAGAGAAGAAGGTGGTGGGAGAGGCTCGGAGACGGCAGAAGAGATGGATGGAGGAGGTTTTGAGAGGGGAGGATATGTTGAAGAGGGTGATAAAGGGGAGAACACTGGGGAAGCGTGGATGAGGAAAGAAGAGGATAGGAATTCTGGACGAAATAAGAGTAGGTAGATGATATGAGGAATTTAAGGGGGATCTAATGGCGGGAAATCCTTAGGAGGGAAAGTGAGACAATGTTTCAGAAATTGGGATGCAGGATGGGGACTGTCCAAGTGCCTACCAATCAACTGGTCGAATACTTGAAATAAAAATGGCGGGACATAGTTAGGAGGGATCTAATGGCGGGACATCCTTAGAAGGGAAAGCGGGAAAATGTTTCAGAAATTGGGATACAGGATAAGGACTTTCCAGGAA
Organism: Pyrrhosoma nymphula; assembly: GCA_963573305.1. NCBI lineage: Eukaryota > Metazoa > Arthropoda > Insecta > Odonata > Coenagrionidae > Pyrrhosoma > Pyrrhosoma nymphula. The sequence goes on along the minus strand of OY754339.1, from coordinate 58,918,780 downwards.
CCTACCAATCAGCTGGTAGAATACTTTGATGAGGAATAAATGCAGTATTCTTTGAATGAGTAAAATAGTTAGGGCCAAGCAAGCTGGGTTCGGAATCTGTGGTGGTTAGCAGAGGCGTACTTGTTACTACTTGTTGTTGTACGTACGTTATTGGAGCTAGTCGGTGGGTGAGCGGAGGAAAGGTGGATTTCCCTCTCCCCTGGGAGTCCATTCCGCGATTTTATTGACACCGTGGTTAGGAAACGGGCGGTTAATGGAGGGTTATGGGGTAGGTAGTTGGTGTTGGTGGTCCGCGGAAAGCCGTCCGTTCACCACGGCATCAGCTAAACAAGGCTGTGTAGGGATTCGAATGCGATGTGGTGGGTGGATGCATTCTTTGTCGTCTCTTCCCTCAGTAATCGCCCTGAGGGACATTTCAGTGCCTCGTCCTGCGGTCGGTCCCTCGTGCGAATATGCCTAATATCTATACGCGACGCGCGTGACTTAAGTCTCCCCCTTGCCATCGTCGTTATCGTAGCGATTAATTCGTGGGATTGTCATGGACCCCCTTTGTACCATTATGGCGCAGAAATATAGAATTTGAGGCAGAAGGATCTGATAACAATTATTTATGCACACATCACATCGTAGGTAATGGTCTGTTTTCATTACCTTAGCTCGAAAAACGTTGGAGATATCTCCAACCTTAGGTTTAAACCGAATTGTGCTCCAAAGGCTGTCATACCACTCATATGGACGACAATAACATCTTGTGAGCGCAATTTTGGTTATACCTAAGGTTGAAGATATCTCTAATGTTATTAGAGCTAGGGTAATGAAATCTGACCTGAACCTAGGATGTGATGTGTACCACGTACAATGTCAAAATGAATGCGGTAGCTGAAATAATTCGGGATTTATGGAGGGGGATGTTTATTGAAAAAACTCTGCGCAGTTTCCCGGTAGACCAAAGGCTCGTTGTTTGATTTCTGGTTTTGAAGTGCACGTGATGGGTTAGCGGGGGAGGAGAAGAAAGAGACTTAGCTTTATGGATGGGATGAAGAGGTGAAAGATGAATGTCGTGCTAATGAATCAAAATTGTGTATGGAAGCCAGGGCCTGCGGCTGTAAATGATTGTACAAGCATTCCCTCTTTCATCTAAAACTACCTTAACCGGTAGATCACATTTAATAATGAACCTAGCGCAAAAGCATTTGAGAGTTACTCCCACCTTTATCCTATCCTGGGTCGCCGGCATAAGAAGGATAGTCGGGTCGAATGATATTGGGTTAATTTGACGGTGGGAGATGAATTGAGAAACCCCGAGGAAGACGTTATTTCACATCAGTAAGGCCACGCGGAAAGGCATGATGATCGCGATTAGTCTTTTATTTTTTAACTGGCCAAGCGAACGAGAAGTATGACATTGCATATTACTCTCCGCCCATGCATACATTCGCTTGCCTTATTCAACGAATCTGTCTTTTAGAGGAAGAAATTATTGCACTTTCTCGAGGTACTTCGAAAAATCAGCAGGTATTTGGGACCCACCGTGGCAGGAATTTATCAATGAATGACATTAAGTGAAAAGAAGATCAGCGAAATTTGTAGAACAATGTTTTTAGATAGCAAATTATGCCAAAATATTTTGATTGACTAGAATAGAAGCTCCTCAAAAACACAAAGCAAAATTTAAGAGAGTAGGCAAAGTTTAGACTTGTAGCAAGGCACTGGGGTTTCGAGCTGAATGCTGATTTGGAACGGAATAACACACAAAGCTCAGCGATTTGCAATGCCTTGCGATAAATGCTATGTCTCTCGTCTTTTGCTGTTTCACATTTTATCGCAATGCGATGTTGAAATTTGAACATAGCACATCCTCGCCGCTCTGCGCCGCCATGCCATTGAATCACATCCTCTTCCACGCCACCCATCTCCCCGCGCCTATTTACGGTACTTTCTTCCGACGACCTCTCGTTAGCACTCCTCGCCGAGGATTTGCATTACTCATTTGCCGGATCATTTTCCTCGCCATGAATGGCTGGATATGCGTAGCCGAGTTGGGATTTCATGAAAGTGTCCAAACGGTGTTGAGTTGGCTTTATCTCCGTTAATAGGGCCGGGTTGGTGGGGCGGTAAGAGTTCCGGGGGGTAATTCTGATGGCTGGGGTTCGATTCCCGGCGTTGTTAGAAATTTTCAGTTGAATCCCGATCCCTATTTGGGTGCCGTGTGGGGAGTACTTCAAGTATGGGACTGTTCATCGGTTTCAACTTCGGACCCCATGTTTGTTAAGAGAGAGCCTTTTTCTTTTTCCTGCGTCGGGTTTTCCTTCTTTTTTCTCAATGTAGTCTCACCTTCCCACCCATCCCTAGCAGCGCAAGTGACCCCGGATGTCAATTTCTTCCCAGAATGACCTGCCAAACAACAATTATCGACTGAGGCATTGACTTCCTTCAATAATCCTTTTCTTCCTGAACCTACCCTTTGAAATGAGGCCAATTCTTGGTTGCCTCCCGTCGTAACCACCAACCTATTCAATATTTTCATTGGTGGAAGGTGATGTTAAATAGGAGTAGCACACTTGGCTCACAGAAGAGATTTTTGTTGCCTTGGGGCACCTTCCGAAGACTTGTTTTTATCAGAAAAATAATGCTACCGACATGGCTTACTTATCAGAAAGTTATTGGAAAGATTTACGTTATTTTTTTTGGGATATTTGTTTCGGTACAATTATGTTTGGGTTAATAATCAGGATATGCTGACTGTTCTTCTAACAATACTTATGTTTCCGGCGTATCCAATGCCTACTTAGTTTACTCACCATGAAAATAGTGCCTCTGGAATTGGGTTGATGTGTTAGTAAAACATATGTATTAAATGATGAGTCTCCGGGTTCGATTCCCGGTGGTGGCGGAAATTTTTTCACTGGCCGACTCCTACTGGAGTGATAGAGAGAGAGAGAGGGAGAAAACTTTGTGCATAGCATTCTGTCCGTCGCATTGGCCGTTTAACATTGGTCCCGTCGGCGTATTATGTGAATCCGACGCCTTTCTATTCTATTATCCGTTTTATTTACCTACATTCAACAATAATTCTATTCCTTTCGTAGCCAGTCTAATTGCTGACAAGTGAGGAGCATACTGGAATATCATCGATTCAAATTTCTCATTGCAGTAATATTCTCCAGTGTTATCGCACTCTCTTGTCCCTATTATTGTCATTGTGATGGAGGATCGGTGGAGGGGGTCAATTTAGAAGGTGGATCATTTTAGCGGTGCAAGGTCGACGATCGAAGTTGGGGCGAAATAAATAGGGTTTTGGCTCAACGTGGAAGGAAAGAGTTCTGTTGCTGGATGGGGAGGGTCCCGTGTGAGTTTTCTCCATTCCGCGAGAATGAATTGGCCAAAGAAGTGGAGGGAGTTGGTTTTAAATGGGTTTGGCATCGTAACTTCGTCCTCTCCCCAGCACGCATCGAGAGCCAGCCGTGCGCGCGATAAGTGGATTCGGGAATAAAGGAATCGTACCTCCCCTACCGTACCCCCGCCCGACCGGCCGTACCCCCGAGTGTTTGTTTGTCGGTGGTGGGTGATATTATGCGGGGGGGTGCGAGGATGTTGGGTGCTAACAGGTCTAAAGGCGTGAGAAGCCACGGGTGCTTGCGATCATCTTCATCGACATATCTCGCTCTGCCTTCAGAAGTGAGGGAATATCCCACGAGGAAGACCCGAGGAGCAAACGCATATAAGGGCATAAAGGAATAAGCGGGGGACAGGGTAGAATGAATAGCTGCAGTCAATCAATCTTTTGGATTGAATGACAAATGATAAATCTACATTCATTGGTCTGAATTTGGGTAAATTCCCACCTCAGCTCCGCTATCTGGGTTATTATTTATTATTATTTGATGAGACCAATAAGTTGAGGTAGATTCAAATGGAAGGGGGAGTACCTTTAGTAATCTTTTATAGATGTGTCCTTACACGATTTCATCCTACGGCTCAGTATACATCCTACATCCCTTGATCCCATCCATTACCCTCAATCTCTTACTTCCCCTTCCCCGCTTACGAAACAACCTCCCCTCTTACCATGTCCTGTAGCATCCCTTTGCACCTCATTTCCTGTTCCAGTCACATGCTCTGCCTCCTCCTATTCGCCTCCCCCCGGCTATCACATGAACCACTTTGTCATTCTTTCTCCTTTCCGTTCAAATCACGTTATCCTTTCTCCTCCTAATCTCCTCCAGCAGTTTCGTAGCAAATGAGTCCGAAAACTTAGTCGTTCGTCTTCCTTTTTATCCATCGCAATATCTTCATTCTCCTCCTCTCGTGCTTACTGTCTCCACTTTCTGAATTCATCTTCATCTCCTACCTTCGAATTTCTTCACCACTCCAAAGTGAGCAGTGCAATCAGGTAAACAACAGTAATGATACACAGTTTTCTTCCCAATTTATTGAGTTAAAGCCAACTCAATTCTGGCTTTATATCTCTTACTTGAATCATACAACTGACTGAGTTGCATGCATCATAAAATCTATCTTCACTATTTTTCGTCGATTTAAATCTACAAAATGAATTTTAAAGCCATTTTCCTTTTTATACTTTTTCGTATTTGTTTCCAAATGACAGAGTCGCAGACAATCTCATAGAAACTTATGCTTTTGACCCAAACAGCATTTTTAATGAAATAATCCTGCTGGCTTTTGAAATGTGTCACGTGTAGAAGTCACGTTTATTCGTATCACGAGTGGTTTCAAAGCAACTCAAGGTTTAAATATGTAATTGATTGCTCAGGTTTTGTGCGTGATTGTGTTTTCCTTGTGTGATTAGCCTTCGGCACCAGAAAGGCTATTCAGGAAGTTATGTCTACTTCAGAGCCAAAAGGCATTTTATTTATGATTAGGAATGTTTTTCAGCTGTATTTTATTTCTTTATCATTAATCGACGGTTTTGCAATTTCGAGTCGAGCGTTCGCCGAGAGCTTGGATTCGGTGATGGGTGCTCGTGTGACTTATCTTGCATCGTCGGGCTTTCCTGCATGTCTGTTTAAAACTGTGGTCTTTCCAGGTTGTCCCTCTGCTAATGTGCTGCGATATATAACGAATGGGATTAGATATTCTTATGTTGAATGGTGCTCCATTTACTTGACGTATCCTTTTGGGCGAGTAAATACTTATAAAAAAGTACAGTTGGATTGCAAAATTGTGTGCTATGAAGAAAATTGTATAAGATAGAAGTTCAGACATAATGTAACAAATTGAAAATTTTATATTGTGGCTGTTTCATTTTCTTTTGTAGCATTACGGCTCCATTTTACTGTTCACTAGGCACTTGCGTTGATTCGTAAAGATATTTTTTGTTTAAAAGTATATATGTACTTATATTGGGGATGTTATTGTATCTGCGTAGAAATAATGAATGGACGGTTCTTGCAAAAATATGTTGTTTGATCGTCAGCTTATCAGGAAAATTTCTGCTTTAAGGTTGAACTCTTTCTGCTATTCCTGACAAAAATGTGTGCATGTGAAGAAACTTTTACCAGAAAAATCCTTAAAGCAATGACATTCGTATCCCCATTAATGCCCTCAAAACTCTTTTAATACGTTCAGTGTCCTTTATTTAAAAAATAACGATTTGGCATGTTAAGGAACCAACTTGTAGGCGAATTGATTTTTTGTTTCGGTTTAGATGCACTATCTTATTAATAAACACTTATAATTAATCTTTATATTGAATAATTTGTAATAATTTTGTCGTTAACTAATTAGTTTGTCGGCCCCGGTGGCGACGGGGTAAAGTCCTCGCCTGCTAAGCTGAGGGTCGCGGGTTCGAGTCCCGCCTGAGTGGATTTTTCATCACTCAGGACATGGGTATATGTGTTAGTCAATTGTTACATGTTAAAAAAACCCGATGTAAAAGGCCGTTCGTGCTGTTTTCGGGGATGTGGAAAATAAATAAATAAAATTTTCCAGATAAATTAAAAAAAATACTAATAAAGAAAAGGAAAACAATGGTTGTTACAATAAAGGCATCTAAGACAGAAAAGGGGAGTTAGGAGCCAGCTAGTTATTTTCCTGAGGTGTTAGGTGTAAATGTGGAATGGGTGTGGAGAGATCGATCGAAGTGTGGGTTGACCAAGTTACGTTTAGCAATTCAGAGAGCCGGGAAAAAAGAGATCGCTGGGAGAGAGGAGGACGGAATTTAAGCAGGAGTACACCGATTGTCCTCGAAAACTACAAGACTGATTACAAAAAAATAAAAAAATGCCCTTTCTTTGTTCTCTATTCTTTACTCATTAAATACATAATCTGTTATTGGATATTGTACCCGAAGTTTATTTCTTCCCGTTCTATTCTACTAGTGGGAATTTTCTGGAATACATCTCCGAAGAAAGGGGTTCAGGAAGGGAAACGGGATAGGTTGTAGTCGTCCGAAACCATCGCGGATGGTTAGCTTGTTGTTATCCATATTGTTGCCTTCGCTTCATTCCAGTCTTCATCTGTGCACCACATTGGAGGACCGATAGCCGAGGCATATCACAACAATAGCGTATAATCGTCCCCGCTGCATATAAATGTCCTCATTTCACAAAAAAGTTTTCCGAGTTTTAAAACCAGTTTTGATAATTTCAGCCATAAAGAGCGCAATACGATGTAGAAAATGTTTTATCAAGGCAGTAATGCTGATAAGACTAAAACTGCGCACTTAGATCAGCCACGTGATCGGGATCAAGCAGCGAGAATGAGTGAAGATTTCCCGCATGATATGAGCAGCAGTATTGATTAGCGAGAAGTCGTTTTTGAAGTTACTTTTTAATGAGTAGTGTAATTGATATCGCGGTCACTGTTGTACCCTCTCTTCCGAAACGTACAAAGCACGATTCGTCGACTTTTGCTATAGAAGATAGTGATCGTTGAGCGGTATTGCCTGTATCCGGCCACGGAAATTTGACTTAAAGATATGTTTTACTCTTTTCTTAAATTGCATCACCTTTCATGGTTATTGCAGTGCTTGGAATTTGGGCTCTCATCCCTCTGTCAAAACAAATGAATTTCTGTGGGAAAAATTTTCATTCTGCAGTAGTGGAGTACTGAATTTATCGAGATTAATTGTCAAGGTATAATTGAAAGAAAAGGCTGTAACACGCTAAACTGGGTGTCAAACAATACAGAGTAGCGACGAAACAAGTACTTTTATAGGAAACGTCAGAATATGAGGCAGAGTGGGTGGTTAAAAGGGGGAATGAGGGGCGAAGCGAGGCCATGATAGAGGGGAGGATGTTGGATAAGGGAGGAAGGGGAAGATAGAGAATAGGCTTCATGGATGGGATGAAGAGAGGTAGGACGTGTGCAGGGCTGATGAATTAAGGTAGTTTGAGCGAGATAGTTCCCTAGACCTAATGGAGAACATTCAAATTTTATTTTTTGATGTCAGGGTCTGTAAGAAGAATGAAGTGAATATTATAATTTTATTGGCGCTAAAATAAAATTATATATTACTAAAATTCTCAGTAATTATATAAATATGTATAACTACGTATGTCTCTAACCTGACTCATATTTTCACGCCGTACGGTTAAAACGCCTTCCCAATAGGATTTTTTTGGCGATTCTGTGAAATATACCTACTGCGGTGAGTAATTGATTATTTTTCATAAATAGTTGAGAAAACATACAAACTACACACCATTAGTATTTTGACGAAATCTAGGTGTTAGAAATCCCTAAATTTTTTTCAATATTCTCTGTATTAGGCGCACAGCCGTAATCTATACCTTGTTAAACTGATAAATTATTTGGCAACTTTCTCATAAAGTAGTTTGGCAAGGGGTTGATATTTTGATATCGCTGGAAAGATTGGAGTTTTATCTTTAAAATGAAGTCAAATTCCAAGTGAAGTGATATAATCACTCAATTTACCTTAAATCGCGCAAGGAAACGAGTACATCCCACTGTGAAAGAATAATGGTACAGGTGCATTCCTTCTTCCATGCAAATCTACCTCCAACGGTGGGTCACTTCTGTTAATGCCAATAATGGTAATAGGTGTTTGGGGGGCGAGTTGGGGACGCATCGCCAATGGAAGCTTCTCCTCCACCCCCTCCTCCGCCCGCCCTCTCCCGGGTCTTTCCCTCAAATCTCGCGAAGGCGAAGCGCGGTGACATCTCCGCCACTCTCTTCCCCTGCTCGTCCGTTCCTTCACGAGCGCCCCCTACCGGTGCGGCCACCCAACTCAACGTCCCTCCTCCCCCGACGCACGAGGATACAGGGGTGAAGTTTGTCTAACGGGAACCAACCCCCTTAACGCTTTTCCACCGTCTCCTCCTCTCCCACCCTCCCCCATCACGACCCTTCTCAACCCTCTCTCTCCTGCTCTCTGCTGCCTCGTATGCTTTCTGCCTTGAGCAATCATTTCCCCGTTCGTATTCAAACAAAAGCTATGTGCCCGGTGACTTTACGAAGCCCTTCTCTGCACGCTCGTTTCTTTTTCCCGTCTACCCTTCCCCGCTTCAATCCTTCGTCTCCTTCCTCACGGTCTTATTTCCAAGACAAACTTAATGCTCTTTTTTAAGTGACTGCGTCCACAAGCAGTGTTTTTATATTATTTTTTTTTATTTTCAAGCCCCCCTCTCGTAGAAAGGTCCCAGAGCATATGTACTAGTCTCGTGTTTAGGATCGTGACGAGTGCCATAAAATAGGTCTTGTTAAAAACCTCTTGTCGTCTCGTATTCACTGTGAAACAGTTAGGGGTTATGTTGATGGATGCGGCCTATACTTCGTGGAATTCCATGTTCGGAGAGATAAATGGTTAATTAAAAATCTGTTGCAGTGTAATATATGTATATTATGTATTGTAAAGCATGTATACTATAATGCATTGCATTCCAAAAGCTGTTACAATGTAACGAAGCAAATCGAAATATATGTATCTAAATGAGTGAATTACATAGTTTTATTTAATTAATTTCTTATTTGACGTGGTTGGGGTTTGAAATGTGACTTTCACTTCAAAATGACGGAATATATTCGGTGGGGTTTATGATTTTCTCGGTCATATGTTCCATGAGATCTCGTCTTTAATTTTTGTGAACCCTTTTAGGACACTTTCATAGCAATCCGAAATCCAGTATTGGTAATATGTTTAATTAGTAATATTATTCCCGGAATCTATTCCACGATTTTATCCTAAATATATTATATATTATGTATCCAGTATGTAGTATAAAATACACGATGCATCCGAAATTTCGTAAACCAGTTATTTTACGAAATATCCTGTATCCATAATTATCATTGACCATCTATCGAGTAATCTACGTGGTATGTATACCGTGGCACCATGTAGGGTGTGTGGCAGGGGGTGTATCCTAGTCAGGAACTATTGAGGAGGTAAGGTTACAGGAGCGTAAGACTCGCTTACAGGGAAGAGATGGGAGGAGGATGGGAAGGGAGGGAAAGTGGACTAGGGGGAGTAGCGTGGCTCGTGCCGGCCCTGCTTCGGCTCCCGTGGAGTGTTCCCCGGCGTATCGCGCGCGTGGGGAAGGTTCGGGATGCGGCTTGCGTGTGACGACACATCTCTCTCCTTTCCTCTACCCCGCTATGGACCTGTCGCAGCCTCAGAGCGGTCCTTCAACTCCAGCTTCCTCCCTTTCGTTGTCCAAGGACACAGTCGTATAAAAATAATGATGTTTACTTTGCGGAAAATCTTCAAAATTCGTAAATAAAAAAGAAAAATGCAGAGGCAAAGAAAACTGACGGAAAGTGCTGGGAGTAGGGTGAATGACTATACATTGAACCATCTGAACTCACATCTTGTAATTTCCTGCCGATGCTACAGCGTAGTGAAAATAGTTGAGGTAGTAAATATATTCTGTTGAATGTAAAGTTTTTAATTTGAAGTTTTTTCTATGGAATTCCGATAAGTTTCGGCCTCACCAATCGCTCACATTCAAGCACAAGCAAAGAAAATTCGCGGCGAAAGACCCAGAAACTCATGAACATTAGTAATAATACATGCTAAACACTATCTCCTCTATTAATGAATCCTATATGATAAAATTTTGCGTTTCAGAAGGTTATTTATCCATTATCCACTTTAAAGTCGATCCCAGATTCTTCGTGTCTTTAAGCCTGTACACATAATATACATAAGTTCCAATATTTTCTCCATTCAAACCTAACTGAACCATTAGATCCCTTCTGATATTAATCGCCATATTATCCGAAAATATTTGACGGCGTTATCTGTTTTATCTGTTGACGAAATATTCTGAGGCCATTATAGGCCAACAAAAGCATTAAAAACACATTTTGGACATACTTGAAATTTTAGTTGTCGAGCGATGTCTTTCACTGAAGTATTTTCTTGCGAGACGTTACCGTCTTTCGATTAAATCCAATGCAAAGCAAGTAAATAGATAAACGTAGGATGATGAACAGAGGGTTTTCTCACCTTCGATCTTTACCATAAGTATTAATATGCCTGCTAGCTACGCAGTACTGGCACAAGATATAATATGTACATTAATGTCATCTTAATTGATTGATATGTTGTCATTAAATTCGTGTGAGATTCTTATAATTTGTATTTTAATTAACTAGTGCGTGAATAAAAGTTTTTCTGGGCCATTTTTGAAAGGTTTCTGCTGTATAATTAGTCACCTTCGTAATTTGGCCATGAACCTTTCTTGGAAAGTCATTTGGGTCACAGTAGTTGATTCGTTTCCGGATCAATGTTTTGCAAGATATTGGTGGGGATCCTGGCTGTCATTTATTTCATTTGCTCTGATAAGTGTGGCGATTTATGATATGTGTGCTCTCGCATTCAAAGTGTGGTTTGGCATGCAAAATGAGTGTTCTCTTATCCAACGGGTTTGTGACTTGTCTCTCCTCCTTCTCTTTACGAATCAATCTCCGCGGGTAATAGTTGACAATCGGGAGCAATATCTGCTGCTGACTCTCCGATCTCCTGGCGTTTCCACTTCACCAGCTATCCCTCTCCAAATTTCCAAATATCTCCTCCTGGACGCTCTACACTTATCTTTTTTCCCCTCCTCGGGAGTTTGACTTTGACGGGAGATAGCTGCGGCACAGGATGCTCTGCTATGCCGAGGATATTTGAGAAGGGATGGGAGGAAGCTTTCAGGGGAGTGAGAGGTTCGAAGGGATCCAATTCAGGGTCAAGTAGAAGTTAGGGATAAATTCGCTGAGGTAGCCCGGTAGAGGAGATGTGATGAGGCTGAGGTCGTTTTCAAATCAACGCTAAGGCGTATACTATGCACATTTATTTTCATCAAATTCAGGCATTTATGTCAAGATCTCAGCCCATCGAAATAACTTGACTGCGAGATGTCCTGCAAATGACATTTCCAACGATGTAACTTATATAACTATAAATTATGACCCAGGGTCCGTGGTGGAATCCAGGCAAACTAATTAGGCGTACTAATTTTTCCCCGAAGTATGAAAATTACGTCACGATATCAGCGTTATGCCCGACTTAACGACCGCGAGGGGACCTGCAGAGACCTATTGTATCGTTGAACTTCTGCGTTTGTAAATAATGGGGCTTAAGCCATGTTCGAACCCAAGTTAAGGCGTAGACTAGTCGTACTTATTTTCCCTCATATTCAGAAAGTGACGCCACGATCTCGGACTTCGGACCAATTCTACGACCGCGAGAGATCCTGTCCGGAATAGCAATAGTATCAGGGGTGGTAGTATAAAAGGCAAAGACCGTCGCTCTAAACAGCATTCTTTTGATGAATCCCAATTTGCGATTAATTTGATTAGTTATTTCACGCTAATGAATTGTGGGCAAATGTAATTAAACTTGAACTGATTGTTAGTGCTCTGGGAGGAAGTAGTCCAGGGTACGGCGTATCACAGGATGGGGTTGCGACGGCTTTTGTTGAGGAAGGATTGGTTGATCCACTGCGGGCGGCTCGCCGTCGTAGAAGTAAAAGTTAAAGCGACGGGCCTACTCTCCCACCTTCTTTGCCTCCGAAAGAGAAGAGTCAACAACGCCGTCTGCTCTCCTCAGATGGTCCTCAAACAATGAGCTCTCCTGGCGCGCCTCGTTTCTGTCGGTGGAGGGAAAAGCAGGGTGTCGTCGGAATTAATAAGAGGCATATGCGGCTTGGGCGTCTCCGGCATTTGGGAGGGGCCAACCGGCCGTGAGTTTGATCTGGCTGGATAAATAGTTATGTTGGTTTAAAAGGTACCCTACTTCGGTCTGGATTTAAATTACCAAGACCTGGGAGAGATGGTCTGATTCTTTCTGGGGAATTACGTTCATGGTCAAACGTTGATCAGTAAAAGGGCCTCGGGGCCTGAAAAATGCATTAACCGATGGTCCTACGGTCAAAAGTTTGGCAAAAATTGAGGAAGTGATTTGGAGTATCACGTGAATGGCGGCCTATGAAGACAATGCAATTTGTTTCCAAGAATTTGACTGGTTGACTGATTGTTGATGAGGAATCAAAATAGGTCTTCGAACTCAGGTTCTCACACGATACCATGATGTGGCGCTCTTGGTTTGAAAGATGTCTGAATTATTTTATCATCAGTCGTTCTTAAAAGTGTAAAACAAACAATACACCCTGCGCTAAAAAGTATCATTCCATACAGTACCTTTACATGTATAAATGTCATAACACTGTTTCAGTTGATGTAATTTGCAAGGAGTTTCTTTTGGCATTGGATGTGAAAGAATATATTTTACGCTCAATAAGGAAAAAAAAAGAAAAGCTATTCGTCCGAGTGCTGTTGCTCCTGTCTGCACGTGGCAGACAGTATTTGCGAAATGACCTTAGCCGTCGAAGCACGTTAAACAAAAATACTACTACTACTAGAAAAAAAGGCCCAAGAGATATAATCTAGGGCCGCGTTCCACACCACACGTTTTTGGAGGTATATACTCGGAAAGCTTCCTGGGAATTAGTTTCCTCCCATACTTTGAGGGCGGACCTGGATTCCTCCGTCTCTTTCTCCTTCATTTTAATTTCGGCAACCGCGCGCTCGGCTATTCCTCTTCCCACCCTAAGGGATCCTTGACTTCCTCCCTTTAAGGGATAGTTTGGTGGATTGGGTGGGTTTAGGGAGATTTTGGAATGGTTGGGGGGGATGGAGAGGGGAAGGGATGGGGCTGATGGAGGGGGTTTTAAGGGTTTTTAAGGGTGGAGGGAAAGGGAGGGAAGGGCTGGGCGACGCCTTTGCCACACTCGCGCGCACACTGGAGAGACATCTTCTCCACTCTCCCCGCTCGCTCACAAACCTCGTCTATTCGTCTTCTTCCCCTCCACTGGAAAGAGACTCGCAGATGTGTCGGGATGAGGGTTGTGAGGGGGGGAGAGGAGGGTGTGGGTGTATGTCGGGGGCGTGAAGGAATAAAATCGTAGGATCCCTGGCTCACCATGCTGCGCACCGACTCATCCAATCGACATGGCATGGGGATCGGGTTGGTTGAATCCAAGGTCTGTAGAGTACAGGTTGTCTCGATTCCTTACCCCCTCTACCTAAGTTATAGCCCTCTGACGTCACCGGAAGCCAGAATGGACAGGCTGTATAGCTTACTGCGTGCATTATGAGGGGTAACTTCATTTCAATGGGTGACTAATATACTTGAAGAATTTAGGTTTGTGCAATTCAATACGCATTAGGATAGTTTTTGGTAAATATCTACTGCTAATTAGATAGAGAATGATGTAGCGAGTTTAAAGAATATTACGCATAACACAGCCAAGTTACAAACTTTTGCGAATGTATTCATGATAATCACGAGAATATAAAGACCTGTTTTATATTTTCTTGTCATAATAGTAACATCCTTATAATTTCAATATCCTTGGTAATATCATTTTCTACGTAATTAAGCTACTGACAAGCGCGATATCTCCATCATACGCCAAATACAGAGCAGAAGACATTACTTCATCACCATTCGAATATAGCTGCGAAACGAATCTTTTTATTACCGCGGACTTAAGCGCAATGAAATTAGATATTTGACCACCAATGAAATAAAACGCCATACTCCAGTAAGATTATATATATTTCTCAAGGTTTATATCATTGGGTTTATCCTCAAGTTGTAGCAGAATATATAATCCCTTTCTTATTCAGCCAAATTAATTCTATGCAAATAATTTTAATTTCAGCGTCTATAAGAAGTATTGTAATAAAGAAAGTAATCTATGTAGTACGTCCACTTTATTTAAAAATTCACTACACGTGTTTTGGCTTTTCACTAAGCCATCTTCAGGTACGATCATAAATAAAATTTTTTAAATAAAGTGGACGTACTACATCGATTACTTTCTTTATTGATACGATGTTCCACCACAACTCGCCTGACACCGTTGATAAATATTGTAACGTTATTGGTGCAAACACATAGTTACATATGACAAAAATTCTCAGTAATTAAATAAATGTATCTACTTAAGTGGGTATCTAACTTGACTCATTTTTTCCCGCCATACGGCTAAAAAGCCTTCAAAACAGACGGTTTTTTGGCGATTCTGTAAAAATTACTGCGTTGAGTAATTGATTAATTTTTATAAACAGTTGATAAAACATACAAACTACACACCGTCAGTCTTTTGACGAAATCTAGGTGTTATAAATTACTATTTTTTTTAAATATTCTCCCTCTGGTTCTCACAGCCGTAATCTATCCCATGCAAAACATCTTGCATTTTCAGGCAAATTAATCGAAAATTAGTTCGAGAAGGGGTTAATATTTTGATATCATTGGAAAGATGGGAGTTTATATCTTTAAATTGAGTGCAAGTTCATCAAACACTAGGTGAAATGATTTTTCGCACAAACTGCCACGAGGCTCTTTCCGGAGGAGTGGACATGTTGGAAACCGTTCGATGGCCGGCATAAGTTGGTGGCACAGATAATGGTAGTGTTGGTAGACAACGTGGATGTGTGGGAGCCGGCGGCGTCGGCGATAAAGAGGCGACCGATGGCGCGTCCCCGAACCCTATTCTCCCCCGCCCCTAGCGTGTCCCACCCCCGACCAATGGCCCGCCATGGCCATCTCGCCGATGCCTTCAGCAGCCGCCCGGGTGACGCCTCAGGCCCCCCGCCGCTCCTAAGGATACCCTCTCGCCCATGTGTGCCCACCCAGCGACCCTCCCTCCCGACAGGATTTTCCATACACTTCTATCCCTTCCCCTACCTTCTACCCTCATCTCATCCTCTCCCTCCCTCCTCAAAAGCCATTGCCAATGGCTGCTGTCCTAAAATTAACCTCACGAGGGCTCCCGAGGATGTGGTGGGTGGGTGGGTCTGGGGGGAAAGGCCGAGGGGATTTTTGCGGGGGTGGCGGCGTGCGTTGTATAGAGGGTTGGTCGGGAGGGAGTGAGAGGGAGGAGGGAGGTCTTTTTCTTAGGGGTAGGTCGGGAAACGGATGAAGAGGGGGATTGTGAGTGTATGGTGCTCGCTGGAGAGGGTGTGAATGTGATGACCAGGCCTGCCAACCGAGAAGATTTTTTTCTCTCTCCTTCTTCCCCCTTTTTTCCAAGAAATTGGTTCGTTTTGTGCGTCCGTTTTTCTCGAGAGGGCCTGAAAATTTCACGGGTACGAATGGGAGGAGAGTGGAGATAGGGCCGGAGCAAACGTTTGCAGAGTGTTGTGGGGAAGGGGGAGTGGGGGCTTCGTTCTAATTCCTTGTGGCAATATGGTGGAGTGGAAAATTCTCGAGGGAAGATCCGGAGGATTCGATGATAGTGGGAGAGAAAGAAGGCCTCGCCCTCATGCATCCGGCTCGATCTCTTGAATTACTGAACCCGGTGTAATCCTATCCTCTCTCGGCAATTTAATTGACTGCGATAAGTCGGTGCTCGCAACGAACGGTTATGGTAACTCGCAGCTAGGGGTTAGATAAAAGAAGGGACTTTGATAGTCTCAATCTCGCCCCAATAAAGACGCCTATCTATCTAAACATCTATCTATCTAACGTGTCCTTCTTTCCTAGTGCCCATATCATTCCGCTTCAGATCCCCTGCCCTTAGTAGCCGTTTGCAAATTAGATAAATACAGGGCCTACGAGTTATTTTATGGCGCAATGCTTTTCGAATGCAATACGAAGTGTTTGTGAAATATCCACCTTGGCTATTATTAATTCATATCTCAATCGTTAAAATTCCGTGTCGGTGAACTACTCCCATTACATTTTTATCTCTGTATATAAACGTTATTGCCATTTTTTACACCTTGTACATGATATCATGGTATCCCACTATGGTGCATGGCGGGAGATTTTAGGATAGTGTTAATTTTTTCTTTTGTTAAAGAGTTTTTCACGAACATTTTTCCTTGCTTGTCGTTGAATCTAGTAGTGGAAAACACGACATTAATTAAATTTCATCTCATTTTAGGTTTTTCAAAGAGTAAGAAAATGGCTCGCGGTGTGGATTTGCCGTTTTTTACGTTTTCTATCCATTCATCGGTACTCAATGTGGAATTGGGTTTCTGGGTGCTTCAACTTCTGAGACCTAATTGCATTGTCTTTCCCGATACCCTAACTTAAAGACAGGCACATCAGCCATACCCATGGTATTCGATACCCTCCACTTTTGGTTTGTTAGACTGATGCGTTCGGGGACCGGGTTGGTGTGATGGGTAGGATACCCACTGCATTCCCATTCTCCAGACCCAGGTCCGAATCCCTGCAATGGCGGAGATTTTTATTTGAATCCCGATCACTTTTATGAGCCTCGAGGCGAGCGTTCCAAGTGCAGTACTCCGTCCGTCGGATGGGACTTAGAATTGTTGAACCCTTGGCGCCTTTCGTTAAGAGTGGGGCAATTCCGACGTCGGTTTTCTTTCCCCATTGGTCCGTCCTATATTAACCTAATCGCCTTTCCTCAATACGGCAAATGACCTCAGCGGTCCGTCACCTCCACAAGTGACCAACCAAATATATATATATATATCATGGTAAATCTAAGTGTCCTGGTAGCTCAACTGGTAGAGCATTCGGCGCGAAATCGGGAGGTTCCGGGTTCGAGTCCCGGCCACGGCACATTTTTACCCTCTGATTTCTCGGCTTTACCATCTTCCACATCACCAGTGTCTTCGTCCAATTTTAGTTACATGTCTCCTATCTCTTTCTTTCACCTTCTGTTCAAATTATATATATATATATATATATTTCCAACTCAATACTTTTTATGTAATCCCTTTATTAAATCTGCTGTGAAAGCATTTTCAGCTTGTGGCGTGAAAAATAAGTCAAAGGGAAAACTAAAAATAAATCAGGACTATAGTCACTTAAACAATGTTTTCGTAATTATTATTGCTAAATTTACTTTGTACTTCTAACAACTACATAATTTCCTAATTAAAATTCTACTATGGTCTCTATTATTGCCAGAAAAAAATTTCGCCCAACCTACCTAATGGCCTTCTTGGCTGGAATTCTCTCCTTCTCGTTTATGATTGCAGTGGTACAAAACAAGGTGATATATTTTCATCACACTTTAGGCTTTCCAAAACATATAAGAAAAAAGGTTGGACCTTGTGAATTTCCCGTCCCGTCTTTCAACTTTCTGCCATTCGCCGCCGCATGGCGTGAGAGTTGAAGCGAACCGAGATTCGGATTTATTCGCTCCCTTACGTAACCTCGCTCCGATTCGTTTCTGTCTCGAGCGGCGAAGATAGCTCTCCCCTCACATAATGGGAGCCAATGAAAACAACGCAGCCCGTAATGGTTTTTAGATCTCGCTCCGCTGCTGCCGCTAGTGTAATTGATGTCGGGGAAGTGACGTTTCCGGCGGACAATATTCCAATGGACTTCATCTGACGTAGGAAAAAATGTCTGGATCGTTTTAAAATGACCTCTGGTTGAGATAAGTTGTGTGATGGGAGCCTTAGCCGACACTTGTTTTTCTGCGTGTTTATAGAAGTCACTCCCTTACCGAATTATTCTTGACTGAAGGAAAAGATTATAGAAAGAAAGAAATATGATTGAGGATATGTGGATGTAAAACAATATTTTACCAGGACAGATTTTTCTTGAAAGTCTTATTCCGCTGGTCAACCTATTTTTTCCATTGTGTGAATTTCTACCTCATCAGTCCTCGCTTATCGACAGTTCGATATCGTTTTTCAATGCAGAAGTAAAGTATAAGTGTGCCAATTGCAGGCCTTGACATAAGCGTAGCTCGTGTCTACGTACCTGTCTTACTCTCCTGTACCACTTACTCTCCTGTACCTGTACCACTCTTGCTTATGAGGCAGTCTTAATTTTTTAAAACTTTTATTAATTTTACATCTCCCCAGAAAACAGAAATTTTAGGTCTCTATTTCTAGTAAGGGCCTTTAACATCAATAATAAAATACTCTACCAAAATCTCTGCCCTGGGTGACGAGGAATTTACTCAGGTGGGAATTGAACCGGTCATCTCTTTATTGTCAGGTGAGGAATATTTTCCGCCGAGACCTGGTTAGCATATTATTGATTAGATATTCTCAATTGCTTGAGATTAAAAACTAAAAACACAAAAAGTTAGCACAAATTAATTCTCTTACGATATCTGTCTTTAAGATGAACCTAAGGTCGACCACATAAACGTGTGATGCACAGAGATAGATGGAATCTACAACATCAGGCAGTTGAATCTTTCCATGAGAATCAATTCATTCCCTGGTAATTTTCCACTTAAATTATTTATTTAATACCCGTTTCAATTTACAATGCCATCAGGTAAAGGCTGGAATGCTTTCCATGGCCTAAAGTAAAAGAATTTACCAGTTTGCCTGATGATAACTTCGTAACGTTAGCATTAGCTTTATCGTAAAGTTCAATAAAATAATTTAGGTGAAAAATTACCACCAACTCGGGAACTAACTATGCATAGATATTTTTTTGTCTTCAATTCTTCTTTCCACTGCCGTGCTTTTCGCTTTATGATTCATTCACCTTTCTAAGAAATGAAATCTATCGTTGGAGACGCAACTTGGTGGAATATACTCTTTACATCTATATTTGTGTAAGACTTAATTAATCCACAAAAGCATTATTATAATTATAAAATGGCTAAACACGACCGAGGTTTCGAAGTAAAAGCGTCGTATGATGGTCAGAAAAAACCTTAGGCCTTAAAATCAATAAAAATTATTATTATTAAGCCACAAAATATTTCTCCCCGCAGCGATTTGTCTTTGAAAGGACAATCGGTATTGAAGAGGCGATTTCAAAAAATGGTCGCCGCTGGCACACCATCGATATTTGGACGGATAATTCTCGAGTGATCGAGAGGGCATTCGTCGGGTCGATAATTTATTCCGACCTTTCTTCGTAGGCGTGACATTTTTTTACCGTCGCGGGATCCAAAGAAGTTCTCGCGTCGTGGAGAGATGCCTCCAGCGCAGGTTAGCCCGTCGTCGTTTCTTTCAACGCTCTATCCCCTCTCTTTAAGACGTTCTCCATCTCAAAGAATTAATTAATCTTTGAGCATAGCGCGTGCTCCGTGTGGGCGCGACCCCTCAAACTTGTATGCGAAAGTCGATCTATCAAATAGAAGGCTCTTGCCCCTACCAGCGTCCATAAATAACGAATACACTCCCGACGTATTTCAATTCCGTCATTTTTTCCCTCCTCAAATATCTGTTGCACCTACCTTCGGTTCCAGTCACTTCACGCTCTTTGTCGTGCGTGAATTTTATCCTTCATACCTCACCCGTATAGGGTAGTTAGTCCCCTCTGCTAGCTTAAAGACAAATTTCTTGAAGTACTTAGTGAAGTATGGTTTTGGTGATCGTAACACCACCGGATTAAAACTATGAGGATTTTAATTTTTTTTGTATTATCACATTCCAATTAATCCTTACCGACTAGCCGTCATTATAGAGCAGGTAATTGGTCTACCTTACATAAAGATGTATGGTATAAATTGAGGTAGTCGGTTTAGAATTATATTAAGACCAAGGTAATAAATTATCCACTGTTAGCATTTAGTTTAGATTAGGTATGTAAAAATAATTGCTCAGTGATTTAGTTCAGAAAGAGGCGTGCAGTAACATGTAAGTGAAGATATTGCAAGCCAAGAGTAAGAAAAACAACAAGGTTTTTCAGGAGGAATCTGCGTCACTTCTGGAGGTTGTACCTCCAGAAGTGAGGAGGGGATGTGTTTTAATGCATTTTATGTACGATATACGTGGGGTCGCAACTCTTTACTGACGGATCTTTGACAACGCAAACAAAGTTTTCAGTTGCCGTGTAAATACCGATTTTGGGGTACCCAATTAAAAATAAGCTACAATTAGCATGTTTGATAGCATTGAAAGAACGTAGCTAACTACTAAGTTACTAAGTACTAAGTTTCAGATCTGTTCTTTTGGTATAGATCACCATTATCAGGTGTTTTCATGATAAACGCAGAAGTGCTGCATAAAATGTTTACCTTGTCATTGCTCCATAGGTAAGGAGTTACGACCATGCGTTATTAGTTTAAAAAAATCTCGAAATCATGTTTCATATCAACTCTAGAAGGTATGTACGTAGATAATGGAACACTCTGCATTAAAATGTATTTTCTTTCATAGTAGTTAAATAATTTAGATGGTATGGAGAGACATAAGGTTGTTAGCTAGTTGCTGGACATAGGTAGACCAACATCACAGCATAGACTTAACTTGTGGTCTTTATTTACTTGTTCCATAGCGTTGATTTCGTCGTTCGAGTTGTTCCCTCGTGTCCCCTTTTCATCTCCCTCACGTCCCCTGTCGTCACACCTCTTCGCTTTGATTTAGCTCTCCCTCCCCCGCCCCTCCCTTCCTTCTCCCTCTTCCTATCCCTCTACCTCCCGTGTGTCCCTCTTACTCACTCCTATTTTCCGATTCCTCCCGTCTCTTTTGTTTTTTGAGTTTTCCTCTTATCTGACCACCCACCGACTGAGGGGGAGCCTTCACCGTGACTTGAGTGATCAGGGATGTCGGGGAGGCATTCCTGCCTTTTTCGCGATGGTTGTTCGCGTGTGTGGGAGGGGGAGATAGGAATGGGAGGGTTGGTGGGTGGGCAGTGCGCCCTTATCCGTTACGTCTGTCCCTTAGGTTAGAGACAAGAATGGATGCCATCTTGGTGCAAGAAAGTGAAGCCCTTTTTTCGTGAGAATGATCCAACCAGCATGGCCATTCCACAAAATTTGTACTGTGAAATTGCATAAAGTTCTATCTATGTTTCTTGTCAAACATTTTCGGTTCACAAATGTTTGCATGCTTCATCACGAGTGCATCGAAAATTCTTTTGCAAATCCCTTTTCGTGGATTAAGTGATCCAAGATTCCATTTATCTGATGGCGCTGTTTTAAGCCTTCTGTGTTACGCTCCAGTTTTAGACGATTTAGCTGCAATATTATCATTGTTTTTATTAGAGGTAGGTTCTGTCAGTCAAGGTAGTTTTAGATGAAACATTGTTACCTCTACATTTATTTTATAGTATCTTACTAAATAAACTGCGTAATTTTTTTATATTTATTATACACAATTCTTGAAAACAGGCCGTACAGGACTTATATTTCGTCGCTTTAATCTATAACGAACTATGCAAACTAACACCCTTGCCCTGTACGCGGTAATTCCACCCAGACGGGCCTCGAACCCGCAATCTCTGAATCAGCGGGCAAGGACTCTATGTACACTGCAACCACCGTGGCTGCTCGAAGTATCGAATCATTCGCTGCGATTTGCGGAATGCAGGAGGAATCGCACTGCGATTTAATGCCATGCCAGGGAAATATGCGGTGTGATGCGATTCAATGCGATATATCGAGTATTTCGCAATTGAGGATTAAAATCACAATGCGATACTGAAATTGGAACTTCCAGCTGCCTTAAGGGTGGTAAATTAACCCATTTTTATAGGGCCAATTGCACACTTTAATGTGGAATTTAGAGAAATAGGCCCCATAGTTATCGTACGGTATGTCTCCATGTCTTCATTCTCGTTTGTCTTCAATCCGTAGTTTGTCTGTCCGTCCTCCAGCATCGTCTCTTATTTATCCTCTTTGTTTTTTTCATCTTCTCCCCTTCCTCTCCGACATCCTTGTCTCTCCTTTATATTCTCTCTCATCTCTATCCGTCTTCTGTTTCTTCTTCTTTCCTCTCCCCCTCCCCCCCTAAACCTTCCCAGCGTGAGGGAGGCGGGAAGGCAGGGCACCTGGACCCGGGCGCCGCTCCAAATTCCCTGATGAAGACGAATCTCTCGGGATGCTGCTATACACGTGTAAGGCTGCGAAAAAGGGGGGGTTGTCATTAATTTATCAAGCGGGAAAGGAGCATGGAACACGGCAGAGGAGATGAAAGCGCCGGTTGGGAAGTAAGGTGTGAGAGGAAGTCAAGAAGAGGGTTGGAGAGTTCTCCGGGGATACTACTTTTGATATTAGTTTCTCGCCCGTGTTTAAACCCTTCACCTGGCCGTGTAGAGCACGACTTTGTTGGTCATTCACGTCTTCGCAATAATAATAAAGGAATGCTGAAGGACTCTTGGTCTCGTGAAAGGTTGGCTCTTTTGTTTTTCGCTTGGGGAGGCGTCTTCCTCGCGAGATATCTCATTTTCTCGCTGTCTGCTCCAGATTATTTTGATAAAGTCTGGTGGGCATGACTCATGCCTATGCCGCCTCTGGTTGGACGCCTCAGTCTTTCTCGTGTAATTTTTACAATGATCCGTTTATTATTGGTCCCGATTGAAATAAATATCTCAGTTTTTTTGCGACGAAGAATTTATCTGTGAGCACTTGCGAAGCAAGGATTTTTTAATGCGTTTTATAGAGTAAATGAATCACTGCACACAATCCTTTCTTTCACTGTGAATAATTTCCACCACATACCCCCATAGACAACACCGTTCATGCGTTAAATAGTTTGCAGATTATATATTGACATATGTATCTTTAAAATCCCGTGACAGTCATGTTTGGACTCAAGAATGAGATGTTATATGCGTCGCTTTTGGAACTGACCTTTCTCCATTGAGATAAACTCTACCATTTACAAATAAGTGTTTTATCTCTAAATATTATTGGTTGATCTTTGTCAGGAATAGGGCTATCAGAGGTATGGGTTGTAACAAGGAGACACTACACACATTTTTGGAAACAACGTTTAGGAGCTAAATAAAATTTATCTTTTATCAAGTCGCAATAATATGAATAATAACATTTTTGAGCAGGTAAATATGAAATGCTTGCTTTTCATAAATTTCCTTTGTTTTATATTTATAAAACAATGCTTTAACTACTGAACTTGTCGCTTTTACTTTTAGTTCACCGCGCCTGAAATCTTCCTCCAAGATTGCGTCTAAATCATATCTTAGCGCCAGCATGTTAGTGCGATGAATCAAGCATGTGCTCAAAATATCCTTCTTTACTCTGGTGTTCTTTTTCTCGATGAATGTTGTTCAAAAATAACGCCACCCTCATCTCTTGTCGGCGAATCTTGTTTCGCTAGTATTTTCGGATTTCATCCCTCTATTATTGCGTCCTTAACGAACTTTATCTCGTTCAAAGCTATCCGCGACCAGATATAGCTATCGTGTGTTTCCTTTAATATCATTAGGTTATTTATGAGACCTCAGTCTCGCGTTCTTTGATCTATAAATTGATAGCCTCTCAAAGAGATTTCTTCCGGCCCCGCGGAACAATGTTGTCGGCATCAACTCGGAAAAAAACTGTAAAGGCGGTGCGAAGAGGTTGATATTCCGTGAGCGCGTGCATGCATAACACACACGCCACTCGGCACCATATGAGTGCAGCTTCTGTTTCCACAGCGGGTGGAAAATTCTTCCCATCGGCGGTTTTCTATAACATCCAGAGGAGAGCGTATTTTGTTCTATAAGTGATTGTGCCCTGCATGCGAGATACGTATTTTCGAGAATCATTGCTTCACCGGAAGTGGATCGGAGAGTGGGTCGTAAAAAAGCCGCATTGGAAGCGGTCCAGTGAGGAACCGTAAAAGTGCTTTGGCTTAGGTATTATCCTCCCGGTGGTTTGAGATCACATGAAAGGGCGGGCTCCTCCACTCCAGTTGCCTTTGAAAGAGTGAAAGGCCGCCTTTGTCTGCATCTCCGAATTATTAATGCTTGCTCGATCCAGTGTTGATTACGCCCTGCCAATCCCAAGCAAAGAGGCAGGCATTTTTTTAAAAGTTGCTTTATTTATGGTAGCCAGGAACGACATATTTGCCGATCGTGCAAATGCAATTAGTGCGACATTTATCCTTGGAATTTGGGAATCTGATGTTTTTAACGACAAGGGTGCTTTGCCCGTTATTGTCATTCATTAATCAACCGTGTGGATGACGCATCATCAGGGACTTTATAATTTAGTATGAAACGTCTTCTTAATGACGTATATTTCATGTGTTAATGGTTATTTTTCTCACATTTCGGGGTCATATTGAAAATGTGGTTTCTTCCAATGCTATATCATTCCCCTCAACTGTAAAATTTTGGTGAAATGTCATATGCAAATTTAAAAGTTCTAGTTAGTCATCATTTAGTATTTTATCATTATATTGATAGGTTTCATAATCAATCTCCATGTGAACTGTCCAAAATATATATATATATATATATATATATATATATATATATATATATATATATATATATCTTTTACTTCCCTTCTCATAATAATTCATTTTTTCGCCATGTCTTCTGCTTGTAAAGTCGGAAGATATGTTCTCAGAAATTGTTTTATTTCAATTTTCATCTTATGGAGTTTAGTGGAGTTTAATCTTATGGAGTTTCATGGAGTCTGCTGTCTTATCCACACTTGATTATTTTCTGCCAATAGATTTGAATGAGTAAGAATCGTGTTATTAGATATATTGATACCTATTATTCACTGGCCTATGTTTTGGGCGCATTAATTGGCTGGACGCACGCCATGAAGCTGTGTATGATTGAGCCCGTCCTCAATTTACCTCTGTTTGGTGAGCGAGTTTCAGGGAATTTTTCACGTGTGCCCTCTGCTCTTGCATACCATCGATTGAGCGTATTCGTCAGCACCATTGTAATTGATGCGGAGGTGTTGGAAGTCCAATCGTTGCTGCCCGAGTTATTCTCTGCTCGGCTACGTGACTCTATCAAACCTTTGACGATTTAGGAAGGCTTCCTGCGAAGCGAGTCGAGAGTTAACCACCGATCCTCTCTCCCTGCTCGCTTCAATGCACCGAATGTTTCCCTAATATTGAAATGTGGTCCACATTTCTCCATCCCCTCGGCTTTATCCCAAATCCTCTTTGCCCTTCCACCCCTCGGTCCTATCCCCCCAGTCTCTCCTCCTCCTCTCCTCCCCCCCACCACCCTTCCCTGCCCATGTCCCTCCTCCCGCAAACCCCTTGTATATCAGCGATATAAATAAACCCCTCCCGGAATAACTCGGTGGTGTTCTTCGCTTCCATAACCTCCGCCCCCACTCCCCCCCCCCCTTCCTCCCCCTTCCCCTCTTCCCCAATCTCCCTTTCATCCCCCCTGCGCCCCATCTCCTGACTTCATTTCGTCCCCCCCCCCTATCTGCTCACACGAGACACAAAACACCCCGCTCCTAACGCATCCCCCCGTCCACTCTCAGCTTTCGTCCCAACACTCCTGGGGACCGGATGGATGGGCGTGATTGATGAAATACTCGCGTCCCACCCCAAGTGGTCCTGGTTCAGGACCCGGCTGTGGCGGAGATTTTTCACTGGAGAATAACTATGAGAAGTAGTGAAATTTTGTATCGTAAAGAGAAGTAGTGAAACGTATGCAACTATAAATTGAAAGTAATTCACCTGCTTCGGAGAACGTCCAAAACTCGTATTAAATAAAAAATATTTGCCTAGATTGGGAATCGAACCCTGATCCCCGGAGTTCACGCATGCTGCTTCTAACAATTAAGAGATCCAGGCATCCCCTTCCACAGTGCTCCGTGGAGTCTTTCACAAGGGTTTAGGTTTTTTTTTCAATTTGAATTTAATGCATGCATATTTAATAAATTGAAATTCAATGCTTCGAAGTCGTATCATATTTTATTTGCTACAAATATCTAATTAAAGTGTGTCAAGTGTGTTGTGATACAAGGTTTAGAGATGTGGACTAATGATGGGCTAAGTCGGTCATTCCCGTGATTATAATCACGATAACCATTCACTTGAGTGATTCTGTCATGAATGCACGGGTTGTGATTGTAAAAAGTGGATGGCGAATACGACCCTGTTTCAAATCACGACCCGCGCGAATGATATTAGATTGCGACCCTCTCTTAAACGGCGCTTCAATATCGGTCAACAAACTCCCGGCGGTCAACATGGCCATGCTGGGTGACTCTTCTGTAGTAATCGGGGTCGTTGAATTCGTATGTAGCACCGAAATATACTTTTGGAGCATTCCTGTGGCTCTTGAGGATGCACTGGTTAATAATGTTCGCACTTAGAAACTGTTGATAAAATAGAGGATCCATCAAAGTCGACGAGTGTCTCGAGGCCTGAAGATCTAGTGTTGTGATTCTAAACAGTGTTTTTATGTTCATGGTGCGGTATGACTTCAGCTCAGAGTTCATAGTGCAGTGCCACGGCCTGTAGTGCGTTGGTATTACGCCCCTCTCATGCGCGTTCCTCGAAACCAACCCCTCCAGCATCATTTGCCGTGGAGGAGTCCGCAGCCCATCGCCAATCCCACCTCATCCCTTCACATCTCTCCTTCATTTTTCGTCGCCTTTAAATCCTCCCGCGTGATCTTTTCCACGCCAACCCTAAGCCCTCTTTATTGCTCCCCCGACTTTGGAATCTTGATTGCTCTCGTTTCGTCCACGAATATCTTCACTCTCATCTCATCCCTACCTCCCACCATCTATACCTCTTCTGAATCAGACGGAATCGCCGTCAATCGCTCATCACAATCATTGGCATTCTGCCGAGTGAATGGTAGGCAGGCCCTCGGGGCAGTCCTGCTTATTATTTCCTCGAGCATGGGGGCCTTTTATTTGTATAAATATGTTTTGCAATTTTAAATTTCTCATATATATTTCATATCTCTTACCTCCCTTCTTCGTCTCTCGATTTCGTCCGTCTAACGACCGCGTCGAATAACCCAAACTACCCATCCATTTTCGTTTCTCATTTTCCACTTCTTTACTTCCGCTTTTCAATAGGACTTCATAATGTTTCGCTTGATTTCCTCTTCCTCTATTTCGTCCACATTTTACTTCTTATATTCTTTACCTTCTTGGAAAAACCATTGAAGTTTTGCCAAAATCCTCAAATTGTAGTTATATCCCGCTATAGTAATTCTGTATTTTTTGTATTTCGAATAATTTATAATTAAAATCCCATAATAGAAAATTTGGATTTTTTGTTGGACCCTATTTCTGGGGTAAAGAGGTCGTATTTATTAAATTTTGCTTACACTCAACAAAACTTACGACCTTTATTTACATATCTTATTTTTTACACGATCAATGGGACACTTTGTGTGTCTTCCTTTACTCTCTCTTTTATATCTACCATTTTTCCTTCACTAACCTTCATTACGTCCAAAAAATCGTTCTAATCCTCTCTCCCTCTATCTCCCACGCTAGCCTCTCATTCTTTCTCCCTCCTGTTTTCTGTCCAATTTTGGAAATGTGCTGAAGTAAATTTAATTATTCATCTACTAACCATTCTTTCTCCCATCACCCTTACCTCTATCACTCGTGCTAACTTCTGAGTTGTCTTCATCCACTTTCACTGCTTCTTCCTGGTCTCACCTATCGCCCCCGCTCCTACTCTATCTAGCATTTTCTCACTTGTGTTCCTCTCCACCCAATTTGCTCTATTCATTTTTCTTCTTCACCAACACATAAAAAGCCTCCCGATCACTCCCATCCTTCGTCTGGATCGCGAATTAGATTACGAATAGTGATTAACTATTACCATCCCTCAAGATTCTTAAACACTTAAATTTTTGACTGTAAATATTGTAATTTTCTGTTTATTATTATTATCATTTACTATTATTCCAAATGATTGTTCGAATCCTATGTTTTCTGCACAATTTCCGGAATGTGCTGAAGTATATTAATTTCTTCATCTACTAACAATTTGCTTAATCCTCTCATGTTTTCCCACTTCATGACAAATGGAGTTGTTTCGCAACATCCTGGGGCGTGAACGCGTGCATAATTTGCGGAATAATAAGGAGATTGAGCAAGACGCAATGTTTGCCCACCGTGCATTTCTTCATTCTCTATTTCTCCCGTCGGTCGGAGATTGATGTTTTCAATGTAGTCATCACGCGTTCGATCCCTCAAGATTTATTTTAGGCCTTATTTTTTTATTCGTGCAGCTGCTTCGTTCGCGGAGTGATTGAAGGGTTCTTAGTGGGGGAGGAACTTTGGGCTCGGTTGACGCCGCTGAATTAAGCCGTGGGGGATGTTTTCCTCTCTGAAAATGGAAAGATTTAAAGTGCCAAGAAAAACTCTCGGGGCTCATCAAATTAATGAGAAGCTACAGTAATCATCGCCTCCCAACTGGAATCTTAATGTATAACGCAGGCAGCGAAGCCTTCTTGTGTAATATTACGAGGAATGAAAGATTCAATGCGTCGATTCTTCATATTGGAATGAATAAATTCTCCTTATCTGCTCTGCTTATGTGTTTCTTCATGAAATGGAAATTCTTTCGTTTGAAAGATCGTCGTGCATTGCCTGGCAAGAGCAATATGCCGTAAGCATCGTTAAATTGCATTCGTCGGTATTTTTAGTTACGTGATAAAAATTGGCTCTAAAAACACATGTAACGTCATAATTTAATCGGAAAGTTATTTTTAGTGAATGTTAGGTATGCCTTTGATTTCAGGTAAAAATTGGATTATATAAACCTATAATAATGCTTTCAAGGAAATTCAATGACTACTTATCAATTTTGAAACTGTGTATGGATTAAAATATAAACTTTTGGGGTATTCGTCGAGGTTAACTTGGCCGACAGATATTGTTCATTCCAAGAATTTACGTTACAGTCACGTGCCATCAGTTGTTATCTATCCGAAGATTGGTTTACTGCAGCTCACCATTGTATTCAGCTTAAGGAAAATCACTCCTTTTCAACCGTAATTCCTTACTTCAACATCTCTAATAATTTTCTTCGCACATTCCTGGTCCTTTGTATTTAATCCAATCGTTGCTCCTTTGATTAATGCTTTCAGGCCAAGCCATTATGTCTCAGAATGTGTCTCATAAGTTTGTCTCCTATACTTGGCCGAGTTTTCATATACTTCTTTTCTTCCTAGCTTCTAGTGGGAATTCTTCATTGGTTATCCACTCCGTCCATTTGATCTCGTATTTCTTCTGTCTCTGGTCGAAATTCGATCTAATTAGTTTTCATATTAGTTCTACCTGATCTACCGTCGGATCTTACTGGTACGCGAGAGAATAGGCGTTTTTCTTAGGGGTAGAGTTTTAAAAAATTACCTATTTTATCTGAAAATCAATTCGAGTATTTGACGAAAGAAGCACTTCCGGCAGTTTTCCACTGATAAATGTTTTTAATGACCGGTTTCAATGTTTGACAAGCCCTTAATCATTTATCAGTCGTAAAAATTTATCGTTGTAAAACTGGAAAAAGTTTTTCTATCTTCATGTTTCATGACCATTTTATCGCATCAGTCGTGAGACAACATCATTATGACGAGTATTGTTAACTTGAGAATAAAATACAGCATTTCCTGAAAATAATAATGAATATAATAATTTACGATTCCATTCTCTGAGTCTAGCAGGCATTATTTTAACCAAGTATTACGTGTCATCGGTGGAAAAGAGGAAAAAAACGAGGAAATGTTTTGCATCACTCAAAATATTTATTCTAGCCTAAAGACGAGTTTTTGTGGGGCGAGAAGCTGAAGGAAATAATTCTCGAAATTATCACAAAATGAAACAACTCCCGACTCCCAATTTCAATTTCAACACACAATTTTAATAATCCCCATAAACCCATAATTTATTTTAGGGATGATCCAGTTGGACAATAGATCAGGAATTTGTTCCGAGCAATTCGTAATCGTCCGTCATGAAGTCCACCATGAGCGGTTAAGATAGGAGTATAAACGTTCGCATACAGTCGTTCGTTACACGTTCGTCGGCTCACGTGTCGGCGTAAACGTTTCTGGGGTCGCCGGATAATCAATCTGCATCAATTCCTCCGGCAATACCGTTGCCTTCCCCCATTCCCGGGGAATGGAGAATGCCCCTTGGCTCCGGGACCCGGAGAAGGAGGGAGAGGGTGGAAGGGAGGAAAAAAGGGGATAATTAACAACCAACCCCCATCCACGACGGACCAACCCCATTTACGAGCGCGAGTCCATTTTCACTTCGGCGGCACAATCAATCAACTCTAGTTTCGGATGTTCCGAAGGGGGTGGCGGTGGAGAGGGGGTGGCTGTGCTGTGTGCGGGCGAGAGACGTTTCGTGTTGTGCCCCAAACCCTTGTATTTGTGCTCTCGTTGGATCCGATGGACGTAAAAAAAGGGGTTCTGCGGCTCTCGCCTCCTCACCCACCGCTGTATCCTTCTCCCTTCGGCTCCCGCAGCCACCGTCAGCGTGTGTGGAATGCTCGGATGATGCCCGGCGGAGGTGCGGGCGATGCGCTATTTCGCACTCCGTGTAATTGGTGGGTGTGAGTGTCGTGTGCTCTATGCTGTGTGCGCTTTTATCGACGAGTTGAATGGTGATTCGTAGTGTTAAGGAGGTTCCGCCGCGGCTGTGTGAGTCAAAACAAATACTAAATTCCAAATTTTTTATATTTTGTCCATAAAATCCTGCTTTCGTTGATGAAATGCATTGCCTACAGAAAACCAAAAGTAAAGTACAAAAAATGCAGATTATTTCACGAATGCATTTTCAATTAGCCCTTTTTTTCCAACCATTGGAGCCGACTGCAGCGCCATTTCCTTCGAATTACCGCATTTTGACTTCAATTATGGCAGTAATTCCCTAATAACTAAAATAATGTGGTAAGATGCCTATATTTTATATTTATTCATTTTCTCAGGATTATTTTCCTCATATAAATAGTTTGAACGAAAATGGCATTTACATTTTATGGAAAAATACCATTTTTCCTCGTGCTTCTCTCATTCCCCCATTGAACACAATGTAATTTCAAGTTCAATTATAGAATAAAATAGCGTGGAAAGGTAATCTTTTGTTGTTCATATCAGATAGAGAACAATTTTTTACTAGTAAATAGAATATGAATAAAATGACATTTAAGTTATTTTACGGTGGAACCACCTAAAAATTAGCAGTGATAAGGGAGAAGATTTCACGAATGAGAAAGGTTTGGGTTTATAGCATTCGCGGTTATTTATTTATTTCTTATTACCTCACACAGCCAAAAACGGCAACACAATGGCTAACTACATTTGTCTATGTCACAAAAGAAATAAGCATAGAACAAGAAGAAAGAAAAACATGAAGAACGAATTTTTTAAAAATAAAACAGAAACAAAATTAATTCGAAGCGAAATTATCGCAGTAAATAACTGCTGGGCAACGATTTGAACCCAGATCCCTTGAATTTGGGCTGGCAATTATCAGTGATTTAAGCAATCAAGCTGTTCAGACGTACTCTCCATGAAAAAAGTCAAGATACTAGAGTTTGAGACGTTATATCTAAATTTTTTGATGAACCGACTGCTATGAAATACGATGAAAATTAAAGGTTATCCATTTTTGCGTACCATAATTTCTGCATAACATTTAAAATTGGTGTATTATTTTCAATGGGGCTTTGAGTGAAAAAAGTCATGTTTTGGTCGAACAAAAAAAACTCTTCGAACAGCTGCACTACTTCGAACGCTGATAACTTGAAAACCATGCGGCATGCGTGCATGAGCTTTTAAACTACAAGGGTGCATCTGTCGAAACAAGGTATTAGAGCAGAATGTTTCTACGGTTACATTTATACCAAACTTTGTTAATTGTTTAAAAACTCCGTAATTTTTGTTATTGTGGGTTAACGAGAAATATTAAAATTTTATAGACTCCGGGTAAAAGTGTTCTTAGCGAATATATAAACGGAAAAATTGTTGCTTTATCTATTTCAAATGTTGTGTAGCCTTAGGATACTTAAGACCTGGCGAATGATATTTCATTGTGATTTTCACGCGTTCGTGAACCTTAAGTAATTAAATAATAAGTAAATAATTTCGTTGAATTTCCCTTTGATTTAAATTCATCTTTACGGTTATTCATGGCCGGGTAATTAAGTATGAATGTTCGGGCGGAAGGTTTATTATAAATTCTACTCTAAAGTCGCGTAAATCGTGAATTTTCTTCTTTGTGTATTTCGTCTCGGTTATTTGGGCCTTACTCGTATACTATCATCCGAACGATTCAAGCGTGACGTGCTCTAGAATTTTGATACATAAAATTTGGAACCATTTGCAAATAAATCAGAAAATAATTTCTCCTTTTGAATTTATCACCGGCATCACATCGCATGAGGTCGATTATCAATGTAGCGGATAGCATAGTGGCCCAGCATCGCAGTGTGATTTGTCGTGTATGCTGAAGTTTGCAGTCGATACATGGTGATATCAGGGAGCCCTAATGAGGGAGAAGGCGGCGTGGGGTTTGCTGTGAGTTCGGAGTGTTTGGAGAGTAATGCCGCACCGGCGCGGCACCCGAGGGTGGTGCAGAGGGTGGGCGCGCTGGTAGATTCTCATTTGTCTGCTTCTCCGGACTCGAGTGACGGGCGTATCCAACTATTCACCCTCCCCCCAGCCCCTTAACCACCCTTCTCACCCCCCCACCCTTCCCACCCCCTCAAATATCTACCCTTATCCTCTCTCTCTCCTCTCTTTTCGTCTCCCGCTCTTTTTACACCAAACATCACTCCCTCCGCTTTGGTTTCCACTCAATCGCTTGTTTTTATGCGCACCCGTTTGGTTCATTTGCGTATGGTGCCTTTTGGTCCCGTGTGGGTGAGTGAGGGAGGGGTTGCGCATGCGCCGTCGCCGACTTTCCATCCCTCTCTGGCTTGTGGGTTATTTTTTGCATCATTTCGGCCCTCACTAATGTTGCATTTGAAGTTTGGCGGCCCGTAGGGATGTGAGGGGGGAGTTGGTCCACGTCATTAGCTATCGGCCGACTCTCGCCGTGGGACCATTTCATCCCTCACCCCCCGCCCCGACTCCCTCTGTCTTGATTTCCTCTTCATTCCTCCTCTCCCCGCGTGCCTCAGATATTCCTTGCGTTGTGGCACTGTCCTTGGTGCGGCCCACTCAGCGTGAACTGCGCGTTAGACAATACTTTCCCTTCCTGCATTGGGGCAGGCGGTCTATTACCCCTGCAGCTCAACACATCAGGAGTCTTAACAGATTTATATGTAGAAAATGCAAGAGTATTTCAAATGTTCTGAATGGAAGATTTCCATGAACATACTTATTTGCTTTGCGATCAACTGTTAAGGTAGTTTGAGCGATAAATTAATTCAACTAGAATTTGATGAATTTTACGTCATTTTAAAGAAGAAAACTCCCATCTTTCCAATGACATGAAAATATTAACCCCTTGCCAAACCACTTTTCGAGCAATTTGCCTGAAAATATAAGCTGTTTTAAATGGGATAGATTACGTCTGTGTGCTTCAATGGGAGAAAATTGAAAAAATTAGGAACTTTTAACATCCAAATATTTTGTAAAAAAATAACGGTGTGTATTTTTTGTCTTATCAACTATTTAAAAAAAAGTATCAATTGCTCACCGCAGGTGTTCTGTTTTGAAGGTGATTTCACCAAATGGCCTTAAAAATGAGTCAAATTAGAGACTTAAGTGGCTATATTTATTTAATTACTGAGAATTTTGGTCATATTTATCTAGATTTTTGCACCATCATTATTACAGCATTTATTTCATACTTCTAACAGACGCTTAATTTAAAAAATAAAATTGGAATACGGTCTCCATTATGACTTGGGAACTATCTCGCTCAAAGTACCTTAACTGGAGCTTCTTATGCTGAACATGTATCTGTGTGTGACTTTATGCTCGAACCAAAAGGAACCTTATATATTCGATGTATTTAGCCTTGCTACACGAGAAAGTAAAAGTTGCAGTGTTTATGACTGTCTATGTATATTTTAACTGGGAGAGAAAAGGAAGCTTGTGGCGGAAAATCTGTGAATATAGAAAAGGTAGATGGAGGACGTGATGAGAGTTTACGGTACTTTGGAGAAGGTGATGTATAGAGAGGAGAACGCTGTGCTAGCGTGGAAGAGGAGGGTTGGGAATAGGAATTATAGCGTGTAGGAAAGTGGAAAGATGTCCCAGGAATGGGGAAGATAAAACGTGGCGGAAGAGGGTTGCCTTAGTCCGCGGGTTTTGGGACGACCCCCTATATACCTGTATGTAGATAGTTTTATCTAGGGGGTCATGGTTTTGGCCCGTCCGGCCCGCGGGTCACGCCAGGGTCAATCAGGCGCGGAATGGGCTGGGGTGGGCTCGCGCATGTGACGACCAAGCAGCCTTTTACTGGGAGCGGTCCAATAACCTGACAATTAGCTGGCGGATTACCCAATGATGAAACGCCCGCCTTCATACAAAAATAAAGGCACCTGATTGGACCACGCTTCTCTCGGACTCGCAGTGAAATCTCGGTTCTCTCTTGGAAAAATTGCTGTTTCTTTGCGAAGAAATGGTCGGCCGACCCCATGCACGCTTCGCGCAACGTAGGAAAATGAAAGTTCACGTGTGATGCAGCGCGGCTTTACCCTCCTCCACGGACTCGGCCCCTCGTTGCTATCCATGATTCCCATTCCCCTTGCGTCCCGTCATCCGCACCGCCCGCCGACCCCCTGGAAAAAAGTAATTAAGGCCCGCCATGCCGCTCCAAATAACAAGTCAAAGAGAGGGGGAGGGGTGTACCCCAGTTTTATTTTTAATTGTTGTTGTTGACAATGTTTTCCGAGGGTTTTTCTCTTCCGTCAGATGGTTTTCTTTTATTTTCGTGTTTTCACAGGGCGTGATATAAAAATAGGGAGGTGTTGGAAGATGTATCTGCGTTGGTGTGATCCCTTTTCGATTTATTCCTCTGAATCATGCCGAGAGAGAAGAATGTGGAAGCGTTGAGGAGAAGACTGTCGCGCAGCTTAATAATGGACGACCTTAATTATTTTTTATCTCTTTAGGGAATCTATGTGAAATAATAACCGATTCAAACTTGCGCTAACTGGGTTGTACTGTAGATTAGGGTTTGAGTTGAGGTTGCCTGCTGGATACACATCGGGAACTTACTTTCAAATCGACGATTAGATGTTGTGAATTCATTGAATTCTTTTGTGAATAAACTTAAGGATCAGCAGCGACGAGTCAAGGCTAAAATTAGAAAACTAAATACCTGATTTTTGCGAATGCAGTGGGAAATTCATGAAAATAATCTGAATCACTAAATTTTCATCCAATCATTTAACGCGATAGGAATTGATATGAAGGGATTCGATTAATGTAACGTAGGACCTTTTCTTGTGGATTTGACTGTTATTTCCGATTTTCTCTAGGTTGTGTGTGAATCCAAAGGACATGGAAATATAACTAAGTGCCCCTTTGTAGTTCCTTTTTTTCTAGAGGTTGAGAGCTTTTGACGAAAGCATGGGCTCATAGCGAAACAGTTTCCTCGGCTAGTCACGAGCGAACAAATAATTGGACTCGTGCTTTTCAAAAAAATACGATAAATACGTGTATATTCTAGTGTATTACCTACCTATACCATTAATTATTAGCGAGATTCTTACGCTGATTATTTATACTTAACTATAAGGGTTTTGTCCTTCTTTTCCCTGTGAGGAAATGATGTTTTACTGCAGTGTGTTTGGAGGAACCGGGCTAGGCAGCAGTGTTGGAAATCGAATGGAATCTGCCTCACTACTTAATAATTTAGTGAACTCTGCGAAACTAATTTTGTCCTCCAATTTGCGTTTTCCTTTGAAGTTGGGAATATTTCCACTTGTTTATATTGAATTTCAAGTGTGAAGCAATGCCTTGCCGTGGTAACTAGTTTTGTGTGGATCGAAATTTCATTTTCATCCGTCACGCATTGGTCCAAGCCTGATGTTTTGGCAGCATCAACTGAAATTGAGACGCGGGCCTAAATGCGAATAGGAAGAGGTATTTTCACATCCAAAGTCCAGTGCTCGGAGGTCATTAAGCAATGGAAGACGGTGAAGGATTAAGAAATACACACGCCTCAAGGCTGCGCTTTTTATGTCGCGTATCCACCCGTATTGTGCGTGAACAGCTCACACACACGCAAAGGGCCTTACTCGCTTAGTAGGGGATATACACGCTCCCTTGCCCATCGCATTAATTACCTCCACGAAACGTCTAGCGTGTCTTTCACTAGCCACTCCATCAATCGTCTTCTATCTGTTGAAATCGCCTCCCCCCCTCCACCCCACCTAACTCACCCCTCCTACCCCACCCAACCCACCCCTTCTTCGCATTTATTCCTTCTTATCCCCCCCACTTCTTCCCTCCCCCTCCCCTCTCCTATTCCCTACCCTGTTCCGTCTGCCGCCTACAATATTAGACCGCCTCCCCTCCCCCGACCATTCCCCAGGTCCAACTCTAATTTTTTTTCCACTTTGATTTATCACCCTGCAGACAGATGAGGCCGAAATATCTTTCGCGGCGCTAAAATTTCATTATCAATGTAAGAATACATGTGTGCACAAAGAAGTCATCAGATATTGGGTATTAGAAGCCGCGGCGGTGCAAGTATTGTGGCTGCAAATTGAAGCTGCGCGCGTCTGCTGTCATTATGGCACGAGTGATCAGATGAATGTAGCGTGTTAATGGAATTATAATATGGAAATTGATAATTTCCCTGAAGAATTGATGATAAGTGTGTGCATGGCATGGAAGGAGCAGAATTATTGAGTTCCATTGATAACTGAATCTGTTTTACTCGAGGGCAACGAATGTGATTGTCGATTTCAGCAGGGAAACACGTTCGATTAAGGAAGCATATCCTCAAAAATAAGTATAAGAATGTCATTCAAATCAAAAAGGAATTCCTGATAATCCTTGTTTGAATATCACTGTGGCACTCTATGACAAAAAGTAAATAATACATTTGCACCTACGAAATACTACGAAATAATATGCAAGCCACCTCCAGGGCAAGTGGCACGGGGTGATTTCACGCTGGGCACACATATCATCGTCCCTAGTCGAGGTCGAACCCCAGCCACTCCTGTGGCCACTAGGCGCGAACCAATAATCAGGCAGGAGGAACAGTCAAACCAGGAACAAAAAGAGTGCTACGTTGGTGATCATGCTGAAACAGGGCGAAGATACTACTGCTGATTAATTGTACTAATCATTAATACTAATTAAAGCATATTACGAGACACGAATTCATGAAGAAAAAATCATGCGTGACATCCCAAGTAGGGAAAAGTGTCAATAATAATGACTAGTTAATAAGCACAATTCTAATCTACCCAGTGACACTGGCTCGTTTTCATACCTTGAAACTCATTTTGGCATGCGAAAGTTATTATCAAATTACGGACACATAAATTCGAAATTACTTAGCATCCCATTCAGATATTGAAAACTAAAAGAATTAAGAGAGCATAATATGTACAAGGCTACCGATCGTCAACACTGATATTATTACATAATGGCGTCGATAATTGCTATCGTGGTTCCTAATCATCGCATTATAAACTATTCATCGAAAATAATTTACTCGTAACTTACCATTATTTGGTCGATTGTTACTTTTACGGAGGGGTAGCACCAATTTAAATAATTTGAACTGGACAGGTTTGGATATGCCGTGATTTTTTGCCTTACAAATGGCGGATTTCATTGTGACGCTATCCACTCTAGATCAGGAATAAGGTACTTATCTATAATTCATTATATTCAAGGTGTATGCTATCCGTGGATGTTGGTTGGATAGTGGTAGTAGGGTCCTGCTCATGCCGAAGTCTTTCTTCTACCTTAATTGGTTGATTATTTGGGGAGTTGACCAAAATTTAATTAAGGTAATTTGCGTCTTATAGGATGGGTGAGTAAGTTGATAAGAGAAGGATTATTTGGGAGGTTGAAGTGTGGTGGAGTTCTCCGTGTTCATATTCGCCTGCTCTGAACGAAATGCACCAAGGGTTCTACGGTTTAACGCCCTATCTGACGGCTACGGAGTTACTACTACACTTGAAGTGCTCTCCAGTAAGCACCCATGTAGGGAGAACCCTGAAAAATCTTAGCCACTGGCAGGACTCGAGCGTGAACCCTTTGGGTTGGGGATCATCCGTTCTCCGGCCGCAACGCCAACCCAATCCCCAGTGCTTTTCTTCGCTTTCTGTCTTCGTGCGCGGTGCGGTCGTTTTCCATCCACGATTCATCCGACATTTAAAAGAGATCCAACTCTTCCCATAGCAGACGGCGGCGGCTCTGGGACCGAGGGAACCATAACTTCACGCGAGGGCGCGATAAATGTCAGGGAATGTGGACGAAATCGGCGCCGAAATTTTAAACACCGCGTTCATCAAATATTGTGGTGCCTTGTTGTGAATAGCTTGTGTTATTTTGAACGGTCGGGACGCTGTGTAATCTGCGAGACCAACCTTTCCCCTCAGCCGGAGAGAGATCCATTAGATGGCCGGTTTAAACCGTTTCCTAGACGATGGCTCTTAACCGAGACCTTTACCCGCATTGCATTTCTATTTGTGGCCCTTTCCATGCGATTGTGTCCTCCTAAAATAAATGCTTCTATTTTTAGGCCAGAATAATTCCCCTTTGTGCGAGAGCTTTAAAAAATCCACCTTCGTGCAAACTAGCCGTAAATTTTGACAGAGCTTACCCCAAGTGCCTCTACACTCTGTGGAGTGCAGAAATATTATTTCGACCTCTTTCATCTTGATTTTTTTTCGCACACGCTACCCCATCCACTTTGAATCCCCACCGTTCACGCATAATGCCATGCGAGTTGAGCCTCCAATTTGTGATGTAAAGCAAGTTGAAGACTGACTGCGGCTCTGTACACGGGGAGAAAGATGGCTCTACACGGCTTTTAACGTTTCTTCCGAGAATGGTCAATGTAGGCATATGTGTTGTCATATCACGCCGTAACGTCCAGGTGTGATAAATTCCATGGGAACTATTAGATGAGGAGCGTTATCTTGTGTCTACTTCCGCAGTGAATTAATACCGACTCTTGTTATGCTCTGGAAGGATGCTCCCTATTGGTGGAAGAGTGGTCAATCTCGCCTCACTTAAGGTAATTTGAGGGGAACATGTTTTCACCTAGAATTTGATGAATTTGACCTCATTTTAAAGAAAAAACTCATTGTTGCAATGATATATAAATATTTACCCCTTGCCGAACTCATTTTCGAGTAATTTGCCTGAAAGTATAAGCTGTTTTACATGGGATAGGTTACGGTTGTACGCTCCAGAGGGAGAATATTGAAAAATGGAATTTCTTACACCAAGGTTTCGTCAAAAAACTAGCGGTGTGTAGTTTGTGTGTATCTCAAATATTAAAAAAAAAAGTTACTCACCGCAGAAATATTTACGGAATTACGAAAAAACCTTGTTTTGAAGGCTTTTTAGCAACGCGGCGTGAAAAAATGAGTCAAGTTAGAGACTAATGTAGATATTTTTCTTTAATTACTTAGAGTTTTGGTAGTATATAACTATATTTTTGCGCCAGTATTTTCTCCACACTTTTTACCGACGCTGATTTTAAAATATAAAATTGGAATATGGTCTCTATTATGACTAGGGAAATATCTCGCTCAAACTACCTTAATAAAGTAATTTATATATCGAGGGTGACTACTGAAGGTCTAGAGGACTGAATGAATAAAATTGAAGTGCAATGAATACATAAAATGAATTAAAGTAGAAGAAAGCCATCCATGAATCCACTCTGAATATCAAACTTCATGCATAGGGCAAACCCGGAGACATCTTTGGATTGAACAAATCATCATCTACACCTACATACTAACCTGCGGGCAGCCGCAAGGGCGTATGGCAGGGGTATTAGGACACCAGACATGGAAAGAAGAGGAATCAAACGAAATTAAAGCTGTATGTAAACGAAGTGTCTTAGCATCTCACTTTTATTGTGTTGCAGTCGTTAATATAACCTGGGAGGAAGGAAGTTTTGCACTAATTTTTCAGTTGAGTTTATCTCTTATTTTTTTCACTCCTTTCAGCTCTAGGGATATAGCGTGGGGCTAAAATAATATCCACCTTGCCACACTCAAACTCGCCTGATCTGAATGTTTATAGTATTCATAGTCTAGCGTGTAGTATCTAGGCGAATGTCTAGCGGATCCCAACCTAGACCTTCTATCAGCTGTGTTACAATGTATGCTTGCTCGTAGTATTTTTTGACGGAGCGTTCGGATTTCCTTTGTATTTTTTATTTTGCAAATTATATCTTCTGCGCAGGCTCCCAAAATGATGAATTGATACACAGTCCACTCTGCCATTAGCGTATTTCTACATGATCTTATACATGACCTAATACTTTGATGGACTAGCTGCAAACATTTAAACGCCTTTCACGACGACTGTTACAGTGGTAAATTTATTCACGCTAATATTTATCCATTAGATCTTTGATGATGGCGCAGGTTTAAAGCTAGACGGAATGAAAGGTTGTATTTTTGTTTCCTGTCTCAAGTCGAAGGATGAATAATAAGTTTCCTTTGGACTAGCTCTTGTTTTCTTGCGTTCCTGAGACCGAATGCCTCGACGCATCACTCATCAGCTCCCTTCTCCGGCCTTTTCTTTTATCTCCCCCAGGCCTCATTAATGTACACTCTGGAATTCCACACGGAGATTTACGGGCTCGCGTCCATATAAGGACGTTCTGAAGCCAATGAGACATCGGGATGAGGTGTTTAAGAAGGTATTTGACGATGCTGCTGCTTTATTCCAACTTCTTGCCAACCAACTGCATCAGAAGATAGGCTTCATGCATTGTTAACAGGAATTGTGTGCCCTCTGCATGATTTCTTTGCGATGAATCGCGCGGTTACGAAGATAGCCATGGTGTTCGTATTTTTTCTCTTGTCTCCGCAGAAATAGATGACATTAGTTAAGAAGAAGAATTGTTGCCTGGATATTTTCATCTAGTTAGCTGAATACCTTATGATTCGTCTTAATGCTCCATTGGAGTGCCATTTTTTAATTATGGCATTTTCATCCATTTAATGAGATGTGAGATAGTCTTTAGACGATAATTAGTTTGTGAATGAATTCTTCTCGGGTTTCCAACCGGGTTAAAATCTCAGTTGTGGCCGACGTTTCGATGGCTACAGCCCTGATGACGATACGCGAGTCGGGCATCGAAACGTTGGCCACAATGGAGATTTTTGGAAACCCGAGAAGAATTCATTCATGAGCTACGCCGGGAAAGCACCAGATCGATAATTAGTTTTTTTCACATGATACCTAAAACTGGAACGGCGTATAGGATATAATTTCACGCGTGAAATACGCTTTTATTATCATATTTAAGCTGATAGTTTTGTACTTATTCATTAGTAGAGTGCCAACAGCGTCTTGTACTGTTTTATTTTTAAGGACAAGTGAGAGTCATTTGTCGTCGTCTTTTAGCTGTAAATTTCCTTGCTTACTTGAGTTACATTTCAGTTTCAAATAGAAGAAAATTGGCTCAATGATTGAAGGGACATCAAATAAATTGATTTATTTTACGGTGACTCTAGTCACATGGTAGTGTATGGTACCTGCAAAAGATGCACACCGGCTACGTGGAGATTATTGATATAAGGTTAATAATTTTAAAATATAAAGAATCGCGTCCAGCTACTTGGGATATTTACAACCTGAGAAAGCATGAGTTGATGTAATTTATATGCAAATTGTAAAAGTTATACACTATTTTGCATCGTTGCAAATTAAACACCAAAGAAATGAGAAAGGTGTAGACTTTGGTGAGAGAAATTAAAAATTTGTCGTTTCTTCGTGACTAAAAACCAACTGACCAAAAGTCCAGAATCACGCTGCTTTAGCAATTAAATTTGCTGTTTATTTTGGGTAAATTCCTGGTGAGAAACCGCAATTATGCGGACTTTGGCGATATTATATCCAGAGGAGATAAATTTTAGGATAAATTCATTTCGTGC
Organism: Pyrrhosoma nymphula; assembly: GCA_963573305.1. Taxonomy (NCBI): domain Eukaryota; kingdom Metazoa; phylum Arthropoda; class Insecta; order Odonata; family Coenagrionidae; genus Pyrrhosoma; species Pyrrhosoma nymphula. The sequence goes on along the minus strand of OY754339.1, from coordinate 58,876,651 downwards.
CCAAGGATATGATTCCCTTGTTCGCTTTTCATTTCACACTCGCAATTCGAGTGGTGTCGAAAGTGTCGTAAGGTCCCCCTCATGTGTGTTCATCCGTCGTAGGTATAGTTAGAGGCACACACTGGAATAAACTCCACCTTCCTCGTACTCTCCCTCCACTCCCCCCAATCCTCCCTCCACATGCCACGGCATTTATGTAAATCATGACCCTTTGAGGGTCCGTATTCCACGGTTTTATGCTTTTACGATCCTTGAAGAGAGTGATTAATAGCACATTTTTCTTGGAGCGATCTCGCGGGGCATAAAACTTTTCGAAGGTATTCCGATCTCTCTCTCCCCCCCCCCACCTTTTTGGATTCCTTCCACCCCATCAGCCTCTCCCCCACCTCACTTCACCGCGCGCCAATCTTCTTCAGCTGCCAGCCCTCCACTTTATGGACTCCACCCAGCCCTTTGCTCATTCCCCTCCTTCCTTGAAGTCAATCCCTTCCACGCCAAATCTCCTCAGCTCTTCACGACTTCTTCACCCGTTTTCATTCCCTACTTCACCAATCCCTATTTCCATTCTCCCCTCCGAGTGAGACAAGCGATGATTGCGTGAAAAAAACAAATGTTTGAAACTTTTTTCTTTTTCGAAATGTATGTATGCTTCGGCAATGTTATCTTTTTCAACTTTTTTCAAATTTAAAGGGAATAGTAATTCATTCGGAACGTTTCCTGGATCCACAATTGTTCTTTGCGGACTGTCCTGTAATTATGTGCCATTCCTTTGCAGTCCTGAGAAATGCAAAAAAATCACATTTATTTGTGATGTCTGTATTTACATTACCTAGGGACTACCAGCGCAGATGGAAATAATCAAGCGGATAGGTGGCAAAGTAATGGGAAACGGTGTACTATTCGTACTATGAATTTTGGCATTTGATTCCGTGTGCTTAACTCCTGGCTCTAATGTCTCTGTCGTCCATACGTATGCTATTTGATGGCGGAGAAAACGTATTTCAGATAATGACCACCCGAGCCTAGCTTCTTGCTTCGTTATCATCGTATTTTGTTCTTTTAGAAGTCCCAGAAATCCCATGGTTCATCACTCCTTAAAGTATATCTTTTGAATCAATATGTTCAAACCTCATTTTTTAAAGCGTAATCTTCAGGCAAAAATGCATTTGCAACATTGTATTATAGATCGTTAACTTTTATGCGCTGTCAAATTTTATTTGGAAATTCGTAATCGTCAATGAAAGTGATCCTACAGCAATATGACTAGTACCTCAGTAAATTTCAAGGTGAAACTCCTGTTATAATCCTGTCATATCCCTTGCTTATTACTTTTTTACGCGATATTTACTGCCATCCTCTCGCAAGGAATGAGAAACGGCAGGAATAAGGCGATTAAGGTAGTTTTAGTGAGATTTTTCCCTTGTCCTAATGGAGGCAATATTCGAATTTAATTTTAAAATATAGGCTCTTGTAATGAGCGTCAGGTAAATATTGTAATATTAATAACATAATGTAATTTTAAGTAGCTGAATTTCTCTTTAATTAGCCTAATACACAGGTTTCTATAAGTATTTAACATTACTCGTTTTTTAACCTCGTGCGCTGAATATTTCTGTACAACTGACTGGTTTTTTTGCAGTTTTAGAAAAATTAACATGGCGAGTAATGAATTTATTCTTGAAATTAGTTGAAAATACATGTGAGCTATCCACCGTAAAATTTCTGACGCGCTTTTGCGTAAGAATCTCACTATTTTAATATTGTGACTCCGGAGCCCTAGCATATCCAGTTGCAAACGGCTTCCAATTTTTTGGAAGCAACTCGAAATGTAATGCAGTGATAAGCTTCAATTTTTGTATCATAGGTAAGTAGAGATATTTTTCTTTTCAATGTGGCCAAATTCATGGGATTTTATGTGAAATGGTATCTCGCTCGATGTCGGCTGGAGGAGAGGGAGTTTTTCAAATTTTAGTCTTTCAAGTTGGATAACGAACGCCCTTCTTTCTAATCCGAGTTGGGTGATGATGGGCGTCTCACAGTTTGCAGTATTTCTCTTGCCTCATTGCTCCGCCTTTCTATCACAATGTCTCCTGCACTCTCCGTCTGGACCTCCTTCCAGTCTTCCTCTTCCACTGATTGGCGGAGATAAACCGTCAAATTAACGGCGCGACTCCGTGAGAGTCACCTCTCCGCCCGTCCCATCCTCGTCCTTATGTACAGGCGCCCGAGTGCATCGTAAGAGTCATTTCCATCTTATTTCGGCGCGGCATGTGAGTGCGTTTCAGGATCTTGGTCTTTGAAGGAGGCTTGTAAGGAGGTGGGGGGAGGGGAGAGAGAGGGAGGGGTTGAGTGTAAATGGGAGGTTCCCATTGGCTACGAATCAGCTGCGGCGGCCGACAGACAAAACACTCCACCGTGGAGGAGGTAGCGTTTACTTGAGTTATAAGCAGAAGTACAAACTTTATTCCCGTTTTAATCACGTCGTATAAAAATACCAGTGACGGTAATTTGAGCGATATAGTTCCCTTGTCATAATGGAGACCATATTCGAATTTTATTATTTAGTTTCAGCGTCTGTAAGAAGTATGAAGTAAGTATTGTGACATTATAGTTAAATATGATGAACATTCTCGGTAACTAAATAAAAATATCGAAAAAAGTATACAACATGACTCATTTTTTCACGCCGAACGGCTGAAAAGCCTTCAAAACAGCAGTTTTTTGTGATTCTGTAAAATTAGCGTGGTGAAAAACAGATTGATGTCTATAGATAGTTGGGAAAACATACAATCTACACACCGTTAGTTTTTTGACTAAATCTAGATGTTATAAATTCCTAATTTTTTTAATGTTCTCCCTCTGGAGCGCACGGCCATTATCTATTATCCCATGTAAAACATCATGTATTTTCAGGAAAATTGCTCGAACATTAGTTCGGTAAGGATTTAATATTTTGATATCATTGGAAATATGAGTTTTTTCTTTAAAATGAGGTCAAATTTATCAAATTCTAGGGGAAGTGATTTTTCGCTCAAACCACCTGAAGCTTGTAACCTGCCTACATTATTGAGAAGTCATAGTCGGGTACTAGAGATGCAGATTAGTCGACGGGTATATTCATCATTGAATACTTTTCCAACCTCAGGAGAATCAAGTCGACGCATTTTGACCAGCTTAATAACTTGGGAAGTTGCCATTATTTCATTTCTGTTAAATATCTGGAAAATTTGCTACTATAATTAGTTTATCGCAAAAATGGCATCAGTATTGTCATCGTTAGGGCAGTCTCCCGGTTGGGATAGGTTTATTTGGGAGACAATTAAAATCTTTTAGACTTTCTCAGCCGCAGGCCCTACCTCCTGACACTATTCCGTTGTTCAGTCCGGCATATCCTCTCTTCATCACATCCAGGAAACCTATTTTCTCCTCCTTCCTCTTTTCTCCGCTTATCCAAAATCCTTTTTAATCATCCCCTCCCCCCTCATAACCAGTTTAAGTATTATTATGCGGTACAAAAAGTCTACTTTCTCCGGTTTCACGTGTTTTTCACTTGAGCCCATGTTATTTTCAGTTTAATGTGTGATGAAGTATAAATCTCGAAATGTAGGATATTTTGAGGTGTTTCTATTTTTTATCTTGGATTCTATACAGATCTATATTGGATATTTTTGCTTTAAGGTAGTTTGAGAGATAAATCAGTTCACCTAGAAGTTGATGATTTCACGTTTACCACAATATTTTTAATGTTATAAAAATATTAACTTCTTGCCGATTTACTTTTCGAGCTATTTGCCTAAAAATGTAAGCTGTTTTGCATGGGATGGATTACGGTTGTGAGCTCCAGATGAGAATATTGAAAGTAAATAGGAATTTCTAACATCTAGGTTTCGTCAAAAAACTAACGGTGTGTTGTTTGTGTTTTTCTCAACTATCTATAAAAAATAATTTACTAATCACAGCAGAAAACTTTACGGAATTGAAAAATTCCTTCTGTTTTGAAGGCTTGTTAGCCTTAAGGTGTGAAAAAATGAGTCAAGTTAGAGACCTATGTAGACATTTATTTAACTGCTGAGAATTTTTGTCATATATGACTATATTTTTGCGCTACTGATATAACAACATTCATTTCTTACTTCTTACAGATTCTTACATTAAATAAATAAAGTCGAATATGGTCTCAATTATGACTAGGGAACTATCTCACTCAAACTACCTTTAGAGGATACGTCTTTCTGTAAGTGAGACGAATATGATTTTATGTTGTATAAACTCATAGCCTCTCAGTCCTCCGCGCTGTGAAGGCCTCAGATCCATCCTCCTTCTGCATCCACAGCGCTCTACCCGCGAAGAGAGAGAAGAAGTTTGATAATAAATTTCCCAACGTTCCGCGGAGGTAGAACGAATATATGTACGTGGGGGGTTGGCATGAAAGGAGGGTGGCGGGGCGGAATGGAAGGGGGCATGCAAGATTAGTGACAGTAGGCAGGATCATGGGGGAAGGGGTTTTCTCGCCCCCTTTGAGTAGATTTTTAACAGCCCCCCCCTCTCCTTCTCTTTAAACATTTTCGCTCCAAAAGGCGGCTCCAGAGAAAAATAAGACGAAAGGGAACACGCATCACTTTGGATGCATTGTAGCAAAAGTCTTGCGCCCCGCGCGTAAAATGTGCGGTTTTATGTGGATGCCGTAAAAATGCGAGAGCAATGTGGAATGGGGTTGTGTGCGTGGAGGTTGGAATGATGTTAGGAAAGAGGTTGAGGGGGAGAGGTGGGAAGAGGGGGCGAAAAGAGGGACGCCTTGAGACTTTAGGTGTTCTAATTAGGCGACGGAGGATTTGCGCATTGTGTGAAAAACCCTACTATCAGATAGCAAAAATTACTGGTATCAACAGCTGAAAGAAAATACTAGGGTAGCAGAGAGAGAGAGAGAGAGAGAGGGAGAGATGCCGTGAACAAGAATCGGAAATAGTTGAGGCTAGGGTTGCCACGAAATTCGAAATGGAGGGCATTTGAATTTTCAGTTGCAAGCTTTCGTAATGTTTTCCAGGGTTCCCCGAGGATCTCCCTTGCATTGTCAAGATTTCCTTAACGACGTTTCTTGCGCATCACAGCATTTTTCTTCAGTCTAATTGTAAAAATGCTTCCCATGCTTTCAAATATGAGCTCTCAGTATGGTATACCTCATAATTTGCGTGATGCATTCCTTCCACGGTCTTTCTGGGTAATTATTTACATTCTTTTTTCCCTTCATCATTGTTTTCAGGATTCTTTCGTAAAAAAAAATGTGTTCAATTGGTATCTCTTTTTTGTTTAGCAGAGTTTTCGGCAAGTATCCTTATTTCCCAGCTCTTCGTATTACTTCATTTTAAGTGATTCTCGCCGACCGTTCGATCTTCATCATTCTTCTATGGAATCACATGTCTAATCTTCTGAGTTCTACTCCTTTAAAAGACTTTAGAGCATCGTAGTTACTAAGAAATTGATTTGGTACGATACAGAAGTGCGACTTCACTGCGTCCATCCTATGTTGCACTATAGCGAAGCCAGAATGGATGAAATAATTCAAAAATGTTTGGCAAGTTACGTATTACGCCAAGAAACGCCCAGCGGATATAGCTACATTTGTGAATTTGATGAATTCTCGGGATTTCTCCCTGTTCAGCTTAACCCGTACACGTATATAGCATGATGTTGAGCCATCGATTATGTTTTGTAGGATGATTTAATAACTATATTTTGAGTATTCCGTAAATAGATCGTCTGTCCTCTCTGCGGGTTATGTGACTGTCGTGCTGAGTTCTTGGTAGCTACAAGGTGTGTTTGTTGGAAGTAGGTTTTGAGAAACAGTCAGCAATGATTGTGTGTGCATTTAATCGACGAAGATGTGTAGGGTGAGCTGATTAAACTTAGCAGTGCATTGGAGAGCTATGTTTGACTATGTTGGAAGTGTTGAGCTCGAATTCAAAAAGGCTAGGGACGTCCAGTCAGCGTTTGGGTTTTGATCTTCAGGCCACCTCGTATTCTGTCCGCTCCTCCAACCTTTTTATTGGCAAAGGATAAGCGTAAAGGCGTGGGGAGGTTCTCGGGGTTTCACGCATGGCGAAGTTCATTCGGGCGCTTATTTTTCCTCTTACCACAGCGGTGTGCCGTAAATCAAGAGTTGGCATAGTTTTATGGCATTTCTGATTGAAGGACCTTGACAGCTAATCTCAAGATTTGGGTTTATTGTATTCGTGGTTATTACCTACAGTCTGGGTATTTTAATATGAATCCTCATGCGGAAATACTGGCGTAAATCGTAATCTTGCTTCGCGTAAAACGTAAATCTTCAATCTTACTTTTTATGGGCATGGTGTGAGTTGTTACGCTGTCCTCGTAGATTGTTGTCCGAACGATTCAAGCGTAATATGCTCGGAAGTTTTAATATTTTATATAAGGTATGATCTACAAAGGATTATTAACTACTGTTCCTTATAAATTTCTAAGGGGAAATTACCCTATGTTTGGAGATCCTCTGTGCCTTCACCCTAAAGTTATCAGGTTAAAATTGATCCAAAGTTCCTCATTGAAGTTGTTGCTCAGAATTTGCTAAAAAAATATGCATAGTCGAAGACATAAAAAAGCGAGAACGAAGACATTTGAGCGAATAACTGGTAATGATAATATGAATAGCACTATAAACTTTTAAATATGATATTTCAAATGAATATGGATTTAATTTTATAAGAACAACTTAGAGTTTATTAAATAGTAATATAATGAAATATTTATGTGTTGTTTCTTTCGTATTGTTATGGCAGTTGTATAACTGTTGCATACTCAAATATGTAGCAAGCAAGCCGAGAGCCATAAATGCCTATAAAAGTTAAGAGTTATAATAGTACGAGTTTCTTGAATACTGACGTAATGCTATTGTTTTCGAATCTGGAATCTCAGCGTAGAATCGGCGCCCAAGTCCCATAATAGTTTTTTTAAATCAGTGATTTCTTAATGTAACTTCATTCTCGAAATGAAATGTGATCGAACACTTGGTTCTTTTGCAAGAACATTCCTCCTTGCATAATGCTTTCATATTTTTAATAGTTGGCCTTGGTTTATCTATTCCTACTGACGAAGACATTTCTCCTGGAATCCTGCGCCTACGTTACGGTTTTTAAGCTTTAGTGAATCCAAACATTTATTCAAATCTGTGACCTCATGCGGCATGTTTGATGCACAATTCCTCGTTTCCTTCGCGAGTATGAACTCACTTTCGAAAGAACTTCCCGATTATTTCATTGAAAGTTGGCGAGGGTGCGATCCGACTATGATTACTTTTCGTCTGTAACAGCATTTCGTAAAAGTAAGACGGACGTTCCATTTTTGTTTATGAGCGGTCTTATTTCTGGAGTCATTCGCCTGTCGCCCTGGGCTTTGAAATAACGCAGTCGACTTCTGCCCTCTTCTCAATCGGCCTTGTGGAGACTTCCGTTTAATGAGCCCAGAGGGCGCTCTCGAGTGCAAATAGATGACTTTACCATGACCAACGATGAAAACAATGCGTTCGTGTCACTGTGCAGATCGGGTAAAAGAACATAAATAGCCGGAAAAGAAAGTTGAATTCGTACCGAAGGAAATTAGAAATCTGCCGTGAAAACTAAGTTAGTATGTGCGCCTAATAAACACCGGGCACAAAACGCTCGGGGAATTATTAGCAAGCCACGCCATCTCGTTAACATTTCCGCTTCAGCCGATAATTATCTCGGCGTGAATGTTATTGTTGGCGAAAATGGTAAACCCATCCAGAGGAATGTATTTCATCGGAAAACTTGTTGCTTGGAACGAGGAGAGAGAAGTAATCGATCAGAAGTTTTCTTAAGATTCGGGGGAATTTTCAAAAACTGCTGTCCAATCGGTATGGAGATGGATTTGGGTAATTCGTTTCAGTTCCCAATTTCATACCGAGTGATGCATTTTATATGTGGCCCAAATTAGGTTATGGATTTGAATGGTAGATTATTTCTTGTGTGCGTGAACAAAAGAAAAGAGTCGAGGCCTGTTCTCTCTTTCGTTTTCTATGAAATCAATGACCTCATTTTATCCCAGTCCTTATGTTGGATTGGAATAATTGGATTATATTTTTTAACAGTGAGAGTTTACTTCAGCCACTATTGTTATAATCGTTAACGTCATTAAAAGCTTCAGCCTACCGCTAATCACAATTCCCTTCAAATTCATTTACGTCCTTATAACTCTTCTGTTTTCCCCGTTTAATCTGGTTAAGCTGTTTATCTCTTGGTCTTCCTCGCGGGACATACCCCTTTATTTTCTACCACTTCATGGTCTTTTCATCTGCCATCGTTATTGGTGTTACCTATTGTTGAGTAGTTACGTTTAGTTGGGTAGTCACATCCGCCGACCCAAACTAGGGAACAGCGAAGATATCAAGCTAAAAATAACATTTTCCTTGTGGTAGTTTGAGCGATAAATCAACTCACCAAGATTTTGATGAATTTGACGTCAATTTAAAGAAAAAGCTCTCATCCTTTTTATTATATTAACCCATACCGAGCTACTTTTCAAGCAATTTTACTACAAATATAAGCTGTTTTACATGAGATAGATTACGGCTGTACGTACGTTCTAGAGGGAGAATATTGAAAAAATTAAGAATACATAAGCCCTAGATTTCTTCAAAAAACTAAAGGTGTGTAGTTTTTGTTTTATTATCTATTTATAAAAATTAATCAATTACTCGCCGCAGTACTTTTTACAGAATCACCAAAAATCTTCTGTTAAGAAGGCAATTTCACCGTACGATATGAAAAAATGAGTCAAGTTTGAGACTTATGTGGTTATATTTATCTAATTACTTAGAATTTTTGTCATATATCACTATATTTTTGTGCCTTTAATATCTCAATATTTACTTCATATTTCTTACAGACGCTTAAATCATAAAACAAAATTCGAATATGGTCTCTTGTATGACTAGGGAACTATATCGCTCAAACTACCTTAATAAGATGAATATAATCAGGGAACTTACTCTTTGGCGTTTTCGTTCTCGCACGAATTCTGCCAAGCATCCCGAGTACCTACATTACGAAAGAATAGCTCTAAGCACTTTGGAAGAATGTTTTTCCTCTGCTTTCATCCTACTGCTTCTCTTTAACTTGGTTATCACTGTTGTCGATCGGCTTGCAGAGATTCGGGATGGGAGGGGGGGGGGAGTGAATGCGTTTAAATATCAACGTCAGCCTCCTTGCCCCACATTCCTCGACAGAAAGAGAGAGTTTGCAAGAAGCGGGATGGCTTGTAATCGCTCTTATTTACCGTTATTAAATGTTGGACGTTGTACCAGAGTCGGCAGCCTTAAAAGGGTGGATTTCAAAATGAAAAGTCGTCCAGAGCTCCTTACTCGTGGTACGATCCGATTTCTTCTCTTCTGTTTTGCTCTTTCTTCCGCATCCGTCCCGATTCCGCTGACTGGTTGAGTGCCATTACGTCATAAGTGTCGATAGAGCCGGTGTGTACTTCGTTATGCACTGCGAGCTACCGTAAGGGCCGATTGAACGAATATTTGATCCGGCCTCAAGCAATACACAGTTGGTTTGAGCGAGATAGTTCCCTAGTCATAATGGACACCATATTCAAATTTTATTTATTGATTTAAGCATCTGTAAGAAGCATGATATAAATATTGTTGTATAGATTGCGCAAAGATATAGTTATATATGACTAAAATTTTCAGTAATTAAATAAGTAAAGCTACATAAGTCTCTAACCTGACTCATTTTTTCACGCCGTACGGCTGAAAACCCTTAAAAACAGCAGGTTTTTATGGCGATTCTGCAGAAATTACTGTGTTGAGTAATAGATTAATTTTTATAAATAATTAAAAAAACACGCAAACTATACACGGATAGGTTTTTACGAAATATAGTTGTAATAAGTTCCTAAGTTATTCAATATGCTCCTTCTGTAGTGCTCTGCCGTAATCTATCCCATGTTAAACAGCTTATATTTTTAAGCAAATTGCTCGAAAAGTAGTTCGGCAAGGGGTTGATGTTTTGATTTCATTGGAAAGATGAGTTTTTTTATTTAAAATAAGGTGAATTTCATCAAATTCTATAAGAAGTGATTTTTCTCTCAAACTACCTTAAGTTGGCCTGGGTGGTAGTGTGGGTAAGTTCTTGCCTTCTAGCCCTAAGGTTACGGGTTCGATTCACGCTTAGGTGGAATTTTCCCCACCCAGGGCGAGGGTGTTTTTGTGCGTATCTCGTTGTGTATAGTAAAAAATATGATACAAAAGGTCTCTAGAGCTGTTTAAAAATAAATGAATTAACTGGCAGTTTCAGGAGTAACTTTGTGGAACTTATTAATTATAAAAATAAAAACGTTTAGCTTCGAGGAAAATGGAGAGGGTAAGCTGATTGATAGAAATACTAACGAGGAAGTGCTAGGAATAGTGTTTGTAAGTTGATTAATGCTTGAGTAATGAACGAGTGAGAAATTAGTGGTGGAGATTCGCAGGAGTCATGAAAAGTGGATGAAGGACGTATTGAGAGGAAGTGGCATGCTTCTCTTGTGCTTGGCCAACGCCAAGATGGCGTTGGACACCAAGAGTCGGTCGTCCACGGTCGTCCACGGCCTTCCCTCCGGTCCAACTAGAGGATTCGATAAATAAGCGATAATGTAGATGCCTTATATTTGCGGAGTGGGCGTATTTATAAACATGGGTTCGGTTTTGGTCATTTGATCTCGATTCAAAATACCTATTTTCTCCCATTTGTCTTTCAGGTCGTTTTTCAGAAGGAAATGTCACTCTTGCCCTTCTGATTGGTCGCCTCGCGTTAGCGTTATTGGTCTTTAAGACGTTTAAGACGAGTTTTATTTTGGATTGTTGCAGCATTGGTTTCGTTAACTGAATGATAGGAGTTTCTTAATTGTTGCATAAATATCATAAATATGTGTATCATTCTGTCTTAGGAATGGCATTAATTCATGATAACATTCTCAACTGTTTGCTTTCAAATTATTTTTTATTTAGGTATGTTTATAATAACTGTGTTCACGAAATTATCGCCCTAACTCCTTCCTCTTATATCCTATACATTTTGTTCGGACTTTGTTTTTTTTCCCTCTATTTTCCTAAATTTTCAGCAATTCCAATGGTATTTCTTTTTACCCAGCCTTCATTTCCTTTTTTTCTAGTAGGACTTGCTTTCTATCCTTATCTAGAGTAAACGGGTGGTGGTTTTCCACGTTGCGTTCTATGTTTGCAAGCTTAAAATCTCTGCCATACTCTATTTACGTATTCGCTTTACCGAGCATGAATCGCTTCTGGTTCCATGGGATGTTTCTCATAGAATTTTCTTCTTTATTGTTCGTGAAACATTTATATCTCTGTGATTGAAAGCAGCATATACGTAGTTGTATAGTTATGTAATTATTATAAAGTATTGAATGCGTTAAACACCTCGCAGTCTTGATTAGGCTTTCAAATTTCCTGACGCTCTTGGAATCCACGGGTTGGAAACAAAACCGAGGAACCACAGGAGCTCACAAAATGAAAATTTCTATTTGATTTTTATAGATCAATGGTAACGATGTCGTTTAGAGTAATAGTTACCTTTTGAGCAAAGCCGCAGTGAGGGCGGAACTCCCGAGGCACGTGGTCAAGCTTTGCGCAGTCGTAGAAAGAGACGGAGACGCTCCCATCTGAAGACCGACGGGAAATGAAGAAAGACGAAGAAAAATTGCGATGTAGAGTTCGACTAAAACTTCATCACTTCTTAGATGAACGAAAAAGTACTTGATATCGAAAGTGAGTAGAGAAAACCTTTGGACGAGATGAGGAGAAGGTAGAGTAGGTGGTTAGATCAGGCTATGCGAGGCGATAGAAAACTGAAGACCATGATATTGGGTAAGCTGGGGAGGGGAAGAAAATGAATGGTCTTTTTGATGGGTCTTTTGAAGAGAGGTAGGAAGTACGGCGAGATGAAGAAAAAGAATCGTGTACGGGGAAAGTGGCCTAGCGCCTTTAGGTATAAGTTTAGAGGGTTCTTACTCTCTTCCACTGAAAACCTACATTAACCGGTAGATTAATGTAATAGTAGTACATCCCTTGCCCAGGACGCTGAACGGGGTACTTCGGTTGATCGAAATGTCAATTTTGGTTTGGATTCCATCATACCTCCTCCAAGTTTTCTTAAAATGTAAAGAGCAGCGTTATGACAGGGTTCAAGAAGCAATATTCTAAATTTCCCGGATAACTTTTCACGGATTCGGGCAGTATTTCTCACCCCGAAGCACGCTGATCTTGATATGCGGTCGCCCTATCAGTGGCGGCGGGCAATTTAATCGACTCAGCTACGGTGGCGGCGTCGCGTCGGTGGGCGTATGGCATTGCTCTCTTCGTCGGCAGAGGGGGGGATGGGATGGTGTTAGCGAGCTGGGGTCGCCCGGGCGACGTCGACGGCGCCGGCGCCGTGGACTACCGGCCCTGCAACCCCCATTGTTGCGTCTCCGACCCCACCCATCCCCGATGCCGTTCGCCACGCCCCTCCGGGGGACGTCCTTCCTCCTCCCCCGCTTGTTCCTATCGCTTCCGCGACAACCCCCTCGCTCGATTTATCCCCTCCTCGTTTGCCATTTGCCATTCTACGAATAAATCAGTTGGTCTTTTGACACTCCCTGTGCGTGGCGTTGTATGGCTCAGAAACTTGGTCATTGCGAAGTGAGGATGTGCGTAGACTTGAGGCGTTTGAGATTTGGGTTTGGAGAAGGATAGAGAGGGTGAACTGGGTGGCGATGAAGACGAACGAGGAGGTATTGGATATGGTTGGAGAGGAAGCTGGTAGCAGAGGTTCGGAGAAGGCAAAAGAGATGGATGGAGGAGGTTTTGAAGTGGTAGGGCAGGTTGAAGAGGGTGATAGAGGGGAGAACACTGGGTAAGCGTGGAAGAGGAAGGAAGAGTTTAATAATTCTGGACGAAATAAGAGGAGGTAGAAGGTATGAGGGATTTAAGAGGGATCTGATGGTAGGACATCCTTAGGAGCGAAAGATAGACTATGTTTCAAAAATTGGGATGCAGGATGGGGACTTTCCAAAAACGTCACGTCACGTCTTTTATACAATGATCCATTGCAGGGAATTCTCAACATTTTGCAAAATAATAGCTATCGGTGTTGTATCTATATTTATTAGGTGTAATCTACTGATTTAGGGTTATTTAGATGGTAAAAAAAAATCTATAACAATCTTTTACTGCCGCGGGCCCTTGTTTCCTTTCTGAACATTGTTCTGCAGACCAATGTTCTCTCTCCCCGCTCTCCCGTCATCCCCTCCTCTATCAAGGCCTTCAGAATATCTTCACCCCTCCTTTCCCTCTCCAACAACATAATCTGCCTCCTTCTCTCTCACCCAACATGTTGAGCACTTCCTCTTCGTCAATCGCACCTTCTCCATTATCCTTATGTGATACGAATCTCTTCCCTCCTATCTTTATAAAATTTAACCGGTAGTTAACCTCTTATCTAATTATATTTAAGTACTTCTTACCTAATTATATTTAAGTACGCCGCTCAATATGTTTCCCATTGCTCATCTGGTAATATTTCGCATTGATGACTTTATTTTTCTTAAAATAATTTAAAGTTAATGAATTAAACATTTCTCTCAGAATAATTGATTACCTTATTGCTTCACCTCCCCCGGGATTTCGAATGGAATATGGGTTCCAATGCTCTTTTATGACGAAGTGCCACTGTAGAATTACTTGGAGAATTTCTTATCCTGGCTCCTGGAGTTTAAATGATCGATTCTTTGACGCCACCTGCGCGAGTTGTTTTGTTTGATGGAAACTACCTAGCATTTTACAGTGCTCAGAAACGCGAATGTGTTTAATACCGTGGCACGAACTGCGTTTCATGGGCTCGGGCAGTTCTGCATTTATCTTGAATGCACGGAGCACGGCGTAGCGCCTTTGGAGTTGCTGTAGTGTCGGGAGCTCATTTTTCTTCCGTTTACGAGACGAGACAATTGGCACGCAGCATTCAAAAAACAGAGAAGAAGGGTTGACGTTCGCTTACGAATTTTCACGCCTCCTGCGAGTGAATTGACATTCTTTGTCTCTCATTCCCTCGTACCCCAGTCTTCCCACAATTCTCGCCTCGGGAAAAGCTCTTGCATGCAGTGAGTCACTCTCCTTCGTCAGTCGTCACCTGCCGCCACCCATCTAGTCTTTCTTATTCAAATATCATTCGTATCATCGCCTCCGCTTTCTTATCCGCGGCCATTAATGCCACCCCGCGTAATTAAGGCTCATTCAGGTCGAGAAAGAAATCCACGGGAATTTCCCCGGTGGGCGTGTCTAAATCTACTAAGTACCGTGGAAGCCTTGGGAGTACGGCAGGAGGAGAAGTATCATCAAGTGTGCCCTACGTCAATGATGTGAATGCTTAATGACTCACTGTCACCTGATTTGATTTGATTTTATTGGTTGAGTACATACGCACATACTTATGTTAAAATTTTGAAAATTAACGTGGGCATGTGAGATGTATTTGCATTGGTTATTTTATCGAAAGTGCTGGTTGATTAAACAGTATTATTCTGATATTCAACGTACATACATTCCGAATGGCCTATTTATTCGTTCTTAATGACAGCCACTTTTATCTCTAACTATCGGAGGAATGAACGACAACACAAACCTGTATGATCGGTAATACAATTAGTGTAAAATTTAAAAGAAGAGTGTCACATGCCCTTTAAACCAATTAATGACTTGAGATAGTTTAATAGTTGAATGGAAATCATACACGAATGCTATATTTTAATTAATTTACGAAGTCTTTATGTTCTCTTATATTCAAGACCTAAATCTTGAGTTCTTCATGTCGATTATACTCCTAAGAATACTCCATCAGCGGGTTCACAATTCAATTCCATCTGACGTGGTGTAGTAGGTTTAGAGTTCAGTATTGATTTTGTCGGTAGTTGTGTCTTTCGATACGATCCTGCCGCTTCAGTAACTGCACTCGTGATCCAGTCATTCAGTTAATTTGCTACCCACGATCCCTGACCCCTTGTGAAGATTGCTTGCAGTTGGTTGCAACAGTCAGTTGTCCCCTTTCCCGCGTCTAATCGAACCGCTTTATGAATCGAGCGCTAATTTTGACATTTCACCATGCAAAGGAGATCGGAGGGAGGGCCGTGATTTCCGGATCGCTCCTTGTTTGCTCTCGATCGCGTGTTGTTCATCGAAATCCAACTCGGTGAGGTTCGTGGGTCGATGGAATAAGATCGGCGACTCCGGGATTTCTGTTGCGCTTGCTCGCATGTTTTTGTTTCGAGTTCTGGTGGCATGAAAGTCAGATGGTGCCGTTCCCTCTCCGCCGTTCCATTTTTTTTGTGAGTTATTCGACCAAAGGAAGTGATGAGGCTTATTTCCAATTTGACTCACAGTTGCGTGACGAACATACATTTTAAGAGAGAAGAAGGAAAAGTAAAATTTGCATTGCGTGTGGCCGGTAGGAAACGCTATTGATGATGATATTAAGACCATTAAGATGTTATTTAATATTCTTTAATATATAGGTTTCAGTTGACAGAATTGTCATCATAATTAACATGATTTTTATGTTTGGCATTGACACCTTGCCCCTATCAATTATAATAATGTATAATTTACTTTGGTTGTATGAATTCCGTCAATTTTTTTTCCTATTAGAAAAAAGGATTTACAATATATTCTATTTAAAAGCAGATTTCAGGCTTCTTGACTGAAGTTTTATCCCCCCTAAGGTCATTTACAAAGGATAATTGATGTTAAAATTCCCCACACTATAATTGACCAGTTGACGTTTTTGTACAAATATGTTGTTATATGTGCATAAGTGACATAATACATGGATTTTAGACAGCGATATGAGAATAAATGAAATTAACGAAGCGATATCTATTGTTCATCGAAAGCTATATTAGCTACAGGTTACTAAAGCAATATTTCGTGCAACCCGAATTTTATTGAGTTCCATTGCTTCAAGCATTTTATGACTAAATTATATGCATAGTGAAATTATAAATATTGGCTCCGTAGCTTAATATTGGTGCAATTGGTTGATATGAAGGTAGGCAGAAGGTACGAAGCTTAATAAAGTTTAAAATTGGATATAAAAAAAATTTTTGTGAATGAAACATTGGAGAATACTTCCCGCGCTCATGGAAATCATGGGCAGGACTTTAAATGGACCTACATCTCCATTTGGTTGAATATCAATGATGATGATACCAAAATGGGTCGAATCTGATTGGAAGATAACAGCATGATATCGAAGAGGTCACCTGCGTGATCAGGTGATTAAAATGCACGCTGGTATTCCCCATGAACTGATTCTACGTCGATGTCTAATTCATCATCTCATCCTGATGATCGTGTCCTGTTGATTGGGATTTGATTCGGTGCCGGGAGTGGTCGTTAGCGTCTCGTCGCTAAGCAGGAAGAGGCGCGGCCGGCGCGCGGGGCGCAAAGACGGGGAAGACCGCACGGCGGCCCAACCGAGCGACGGTTCCAGAGGAGTGGAGTGGCGTGGTGCGTAGTTTTATAGTCGTAGGAGGAGCACCCATCGAACCGAAATGCCTCTCGCATCTGCGACCTCGTAGGGAGACACTCGCGGTCAAAAAACATACGCGCATACCTTCCCCACGCGCCGTTGCCTTTTTTTTAACAAAATTTTGAACAAAATGTATTGTCCTGGAGCAGCATCTCCGTGAGAACAAAGTACAGTGAGTAAATGAAGCCTCCAGAGGATTACGATATTGAAATTACGTACAGCTATGAATAATAAAACAAACAAATATATGGGAGAACACAAAAAATAAACAAGAAATAGAAAAATAAATTGTCAATCAAACAAAACAATCATGATTATGGCACTCATAACAATGCATAACAATGTGCTCTCAAAATTATGTGACAAAGAAATGGAAGCCTTTAGCGGCCGGCGCTGTCAAAATAGTTTAATTATTCGTGTTATGCATAGGAAGGGGGAGCGTGGTGGCCTAGTGGGTAGAGGTGTTGGCTACTGATCGAAGGGTCCCGGGTTCAAAATCCGGGTGAAGCCTTTGGACGCCCCTGAACAAATAAAATCCTCGGAGTGCGAGGTGGCCCAGGGAAAGGAACTAGCCCCTCTACCCTGAATGTGTAAAATTCACACGCCTGTGGCTTAGTCTGGGGTGAGCTCTACCCTCAACTATCCAAACCAACCTTCGGGTTGAATCACTGGGTGAGTGATGCATAGGAAACTGCTTCTCTGTGAATAATTTCTTCCATACGGCCCTTTTCATGCATGCCTTTTATGCTTGTTTTTCATTTATACTCCACTTTACATCACCGACTGACCTCCGAACTCAAATATCTTCACTCCATAATGAATGGTTCTTTCCGCTCTAATATTCTCTTCTCATTTTTTTTCTCTCCACATTCCTGCCCATACCACTCGCAATGTAGGGATATAAATTCAAACTCAAACAAACTCAAATTCCGTCTGCCCATTTCCCAACGATCCCTATTCTACCGATTACCTTCCCTCGTCATACCCTATCACTTATTTAAAGAAAATTGGCAATTCTTCACAATATAAACTTTAATATAGCATTATTATATAGCACTTTAATATAGCATTAAAGTTTATATTGTGGAAAAGTACCAATTTTCTTTAATTATGATGCAGCTAGTTCACCTTCCAACTTCAACACCTTTCATTTTGATTGTCTCTTTTCATTTAAAATTCTTTGCTATCCTTGTTAAATATTTTTTTTATTTCATTAATTTTTATAGAACCCAATATAAAGGCCTTAGTTGCTGTTTTTTTGTTATATTAAATGAATAAATACATAAATAAATAAATACATTTCTTATCGCTCTTTTTCGCTCATAAAGACTCCGTATATAATGGAATGATTTATCATTTAGTAATTAACGCTTTTTTACTGAGTGATAATTTATTTCAAGTAAAAGCCTGGAACATTAACTTATTCCTCCCATGAGGAGCCTCTGCTGCCACGTTTACCCATAATTTCCGAAAGTTGAGAGACGAAATGATATCTGCATCGCGGTAATCTTCGTTATTATCAAGCCAGAAATCACCAATTTTTCTTAATTTTTACAATTGAATGTGACCGTATGTGTTATCTTGTGAAAATATTAACTGAATGTTTTTGTGATGGTTTTAACTGGGCTTGAATCCGATTACAATCCGATCAAATCCGATTGAACGCTGTGAAAATATTTTAGAAAAATAAATTCTAGAAATTCTCTGTGATTTTCTTAATCGCATGCTATTTTTAATGTGTATGGATAGAAAGAGACACACTTCGAGCAGTTATATTTGCCCAAGGTCACTTTATGACGTAGTTTTCGAATTTAAATACGGTATAGAGGGGAAAGTAGTGACCAGTGCGATAGTGACTGTGGCTATCGAGGCGGTGGTTGTATGTGGCTGCTTGCGCTGGCGAATTAATGTCTCATCATTCATTGGGGTTAGTCCGCGTCGCTTTTTAACGCATGAGTCATTCAATTAGTCCTGATTTGCTCAATTTCTGAGATAACACCTGCTGTGCAGAGCTTTTCCTCCATAGGCGTAACAGATTTTATTCTGGGAACTCTCAATTAAAATCCTCTATCTAATTTATTCTGGGAAATGGTGGAGTAATTTATGTCGACAAGGTATTTTCCTATCCTAGATCTTGCTTACGGATCACAGTCTAATAATTTCTACTATATCGCGGAAATAGGCAAAACAAGGTTAAAAATTGTCACCTCGTTAATAATTAGATTATAAATACTTCACTGAGGCAAACCTTTCTAAAGTATATTTTGATCAATTACTCCGTTTTATTTTATAGTTCTTTTTCATTGCCCTACTCGTTTCCGATTAATCGCAATTTTTCATTATATCTGATAAACCTCAGAAGCAACGAGAGCCAACAGGTTGACTGGTCTGATTACGGTTATACACGAACGATAGCCTTTGGAACGAAATTAGTGTACTACTGCGTCATATGATATTATCATAGCTCCTTTTCGCCATCCTAGATCTTGCCGTTATGTTGCAATTGAAATAAATTCTCATGTACTCCAGTTGCAGTCAAAATTATCGACATTGCGGTGTTATAATAACGGAGTCCATAGAAACGAAAAATGTACAATACTGCGTCCGCATGTACCCGCGGTGCTTGAGGACCAACCTTTCCGCTATTAAAACGTTCCACTCTCGACAGTCAATTAATTAGGTTTTCTTAGCATGGGCACTGCTTCAGGATGGGAAGGGAATCACTTGGCCGTCGTACCTCCTTTGTTACATTGTTCCTCCGCAGGAAAAGATTAATAGAAGAATCTCGTTATTAATTCCGCGCAGGTATCAAATTCCAGGAAAGTCGGCTTGTTTGCGACCGCGTGATGTCGCTCATATATTTTCCTGTTGCGCCCATTTTGGAGTCGATGGAGCATAAACAGAGCACTACGTGGAAGCTTGCTTTAACCTTCTCTCTTAAGTCTCTTCCTAAATTGGTATTTTTCAACTCCATAGCCGGAGACACGTGGCTATTGTTTGCATTACGATTTGAGCATCACCAAACCGTTAGGCATTTTTTCCCGTTCTTTTCATATATCCCGCACCGGCTTGAAATTGACCCGTTGACTATTGGGGTTGGCTCGAATCCCTCTCCTATAGCACTGCTGTTTCACTCCTGTTTTTGAACATTCTACATGTTCGAAATTTTAGTTTGAGTGGATACTTTGGCTTTAGATTGTTCGGAGTTGGAGGAAACCTTCGTAATTTTCTGGGGTAAATACATGTGTATTGACACATAACGATCATTTTTAATTGGTTAGTATGGAAAATATTGGATTGACAAGAGAGGTAGGCCTTCAAAGAGGTTCTTGGCGTGGTAGTTGTCGGAGTAGGAGACAAAGGTATACTCGGCGATTTTATTTTAAAAACTTCAGTTCGCATAGCTAAAAAAATGAAGTGAACACACTTAGGAAAAAATTTTTTTGAGAGGTGACTTCTTCACAACTCTGTAAATGAGCAGATGGCAGTATATCTGTACCCAACCATCTTAATCGATAGGTCACCTCTTGTGATAACTTTTTGTAACTGACGGATTTAAGGATCCTCATGGAATAGCTTACCTGTGTCCAGCACGGCCTTAAACTTCTCTTGACATGAGACCTTTAGGTAGTTTGAGCGATAAATCAATTCACCTAGAACTTGCTGAATTCGACCTCATTTTAAAGAAAAAACTCATCTTTCCAATGACGCAACATACTCTTTGCTGAAATACTTTAAGCCATTTGTTTAAAAATATAAGATGCTGTGAATGGAATAGATTACGGCTGTGCGCTCCAGAGGGAGAAAATTGATAAATTATGAACTCCTAGATTTTGTAAAAAAACAAACGGTGTGTAGTTTATATGTTTTCTAAACTATTTATAAAATATAATCCATTAATAACCGCAGCAATTATCACAGAATCACAAAAAAAATATTTGTAGTGAAGGCCTTTTCACCGTGCGGCGTGGAAAAAAGAGTCAATTTGAAAACTTATGTGGATTTTCATTCAAGTATTCCACCAGTTGATTGGTAGGTTCTTGGACAGTCCCCATTTTGTATCCCAACCTAATAGAAATTGTCTCGCTTATTGTCTAGAAATTGTCTTATGTGGATATATTTATTTAATTACTGAGAATTATTGTCATATTTAACGATATTTTTTCGCCATAATATTACCGTATTTTCTTCGTACTTCTGATAGCCGATGAAATTTAAAAATAAAATTCGAATATGGTCACCATGATGACTAGGGAAATATCTCGCTCAAACTACCTTAAGTGACTTGCGAGGCGTTCATCCAGTGCGAGGAAACCACGGTCTCCCTCTCCTCACCGTAAAAGAGGAAGTGATCCCTTCCGTTCCCGTCGACGTCCGCCGCGGCGCCTTCTCCTCCTCCAGCCGACCTGCCGGCCCACCTCGCAAGCCTCCGCCACCGGTGGATGGTGTCGTCGATTTCGCTTTTCAGGCTATAAGTACTCTTCGGTTCTTTTGGTTCCGCGGAATATCCACATTGGGCATCGAAGGAAAGATTTACGACCACCACTTATCCCTTCGATCGACCGATCGATCGTCGTCTTTTTTTTATCTCGTCCGCATCCGGAAAAGAAGAAAGAAGGGCGGGGGGAGGCGCAATGAAAACTCGGACGTGACTTACATGCGGAGATGGCCGCTACCTCCCCCTCCGCATTCCGTCCCCCGCTCCCCATCGCATCTGCTCTCTCGCGCACCAAACAGCAAAGTACTGGATTCTGTCAAAAAAGCGCTTAAACTGAGGCATTCCGTTTTGCCCCTAATCCGCAGTAGTGAATCGTCTAGCTGAATGTTGGCGGTGGTGAATGGTGGTAAGTGCTGACGAATACCCAGGGGTTAGGTATAAACTTAATATCCCACGCGGCCAATGTAGTTCTGAGAGTTGTAAATAGAAGGCTAGAGAAGAAGGCGAATGAATACCTGGGTGACGACAAGGTCAGGTTTAGGTGAGGGACGGGTACGCGAGACGCTATAGCTGTGATGTGGACGCTAGTGGAAAGAAACCTAGCGTATGGTCAGGATGTTTTTGCATGCCTCGTAGATTTTTGAGAAGGCGTTTGATAGGGTGACTGGACGAAATTAATGGGAGTTTTGAATAAATTAGGGGTCAATTGGAGGGACATACGTCTGATTCGGAATTCGTATATGAACCAGACGTCGCAGGTTAGGGTAGCCGTTGGAGAATTGGGATGGGCCATGATGGGACGGGGAGTGCGGCAGGGGTGCCGACTATCTTCGTCGCTTTTTTTACGTATATTCAGAAGAAATAGTAAGAGAGGCATGGGGGTATAAGGAGGTAGGAATAAAGGTAGGAGGGGAGCTGATAAAATCAGTGAGATTTGCAGATGATCAAGCATTGGTCCGTCAGTCTGCCAAGGGGTAACAGTCAATGATGAATGCGCTAGAGATGCAGTGCGAAAGGTATGGGATGAAGGCGAGGGTGAAAGAGGGGAGAACTTTGGCTTTGGCTGTAACTTTTGAAGCAATGGATCAATGCAAGGTTATTCGCCTCATTCTTGTGGCATTCTAAAGATGTTTCCTCGTCAATGTACTATCTTTCTTTATTGGAATGGCACTGCTACCTTGATGGCAGTTTTTGTGTATATTTTTTTAAAGAATGAATTTTTTACGAATTTTCGGGTACCATCTTCAAAACAAGACACTACTGGCTTGAGTGACAACTCTGAAACAACGATTCATATCTTATTATGCACCGCTGAGACAGGTTTTCCATCTCTTCAATAGGTTAAAGTTACCATTACTCAGCATTTTCTGGCTTCTGCAAAATGTGCTGGATAAAACATTTGCGTTGCCATGACTCTGTGAGTAAAGAGTGGCGATCCCTTGTCAATTTACGAGAAAAGCTGGAAATCACATTCACTAACAAACGCCTTTAGGAGTCCCGCAGATGCCTCCTGGGGCACCCAATTGGTATATCGCCGGTATCTTGCGTCATGCTATCGTTTAGTGCCATTCGAAACCCACCTCTTCTCTCAACACTCCTTCCTTCCTCCAATGCCCGTATCGATATCCTCCTTGTTTGCACCCCCTCCCCTCTTCCGAAGAACCTTCCCCTCCCCCCGCCCCTTTCCTCCCAATCTTCCTATTTCTCCGCCCGCCCAAAGTCCTCTTTGCCGAATATGTGGTATATGTGCCCACTTCTACTCCCCTCCCTCTCCTCTCCATTCCGATTGGAATTTTTGAGGCGAGCGGCGAGATTTTCGTACCCGGTCGGTTCTCTCGAAGCCCGTGTTTGCCCAGGGCGTTTGTTCCACGACACTCCGCTCCACTCTTCATTCCCTCTCGTCTGTAAGCGATCCCCGTTCTTCGATCGCCGAGTTCCTCGGGAAGGATAATGCCGCTCAGTCACCCTCGATTCCTGTGGCCAACTGAAGGATCGCGTTTGACAACTAGTATACATATATATGTAGTTCGATCGAGATATCACTACGCATTTAGCTCAGTGAATTTGGAATCACTTGGTCTTGGTGCACAGCGTGCACAACCCTCTTCGCCGCCATTTTGTAACATGAAGTTATTTTAATTGTGCACTCAAACTTGGCAAATATATGGAAATGTGTATGATATATCCAATTAAATAACCGTTAATAACCATTTCTTTCGTTTTCATTGAAAAAAAAATCCCAAGAATGAGGTACAAAACGGGCCTCTAGACCAGAAAACCCCCTTAAGAGTAACAATTTTAAAGGAAAAAACTTTTTTTAACGATGAAAACGTTTTTTTTTTAACGTTTTAAATTTTAAATCAATTATTATATTAATAATTATATTATAGTTATTAAATAAAATTGCAGTAGTTATACAGTCCACTTATATTTAATGTAAAATATTACACTACACGTGTTTCGACGCTTAGGGCGTCATCATCAGGTACTAATATGACAGTTTTATTTAATTACGGAAATGCTGTTCCACCACGTAACGCCAGATGCAGTCAAATTCATTTTATAATATTATGTGTACATTGTATGTATCATTTATTATATATTATATTGTAATATTTAATATACATAATATATTATTACATACTATCGCTTTGTCATCCAGTTCTGAGCTATGTTTAAAGTTTAAGTCTCTAGCACATCGGGAAGTAAGTTTAAAATCGATTGTAAATTTTGTACCGAACAGACAGACAAGAACTCAACCTAATAAAAACGTTTTAAAATATCTCACCTTTCCAATTATATCAAATACCTGCCTTTTACGGGACTAAATATCGAGATATATACTATTAATGTAGTTTTCCATGGCACTACAAGACTATCCAGAGAGATATAAAGTAAAACGATGAAGTTCTGGCACCCAGATCGCGTCATAAGTATGAAGGAAGTATATTCATGTGTTCTCTCAAAATATTTTAAGATATGAATTTATTACTGGCCGCAATACTTTCCATTAAATCGCAAAAACACTCGGTAGCGAAGGCGTTTTCAGCTAACGGAGAGATGAGTCAACTTCAGGCGTCAAGTCGAGGCGGGTTAACTATAGGTATGAAGGTATATAGTTAACCAAGGAGAAGTTCAATCGTAAAAAACGAAGTCTATGTGAAATTAATATAATCATACATATTGCTATTTCATGCTCCTTACGACTGCTTAAGTATTATAATACAATTGGGATAAGGTCTCCATTGTTTGGCTAGAGGAAAATCTCGCCCAAACTACCTAAAGTATGCTGGATACCTCCTTTGAAATCTCTGCTGCATACTCTTCTTCTGAACATAACTGTGGTTGTACTGTTACAGAGAGAGAGAGAGAGAGAGGATTTATTAACAAAAATAGAATCTAAGAATTGAACTTGGAGACTTTTTCAGTTTTTCCATTTCTATTTATGGAAGTGAATTGTCAATTTTCAGGGAAAAATTCATCATTTGGTCATTATCAAACGGTAGGTTTTGGTAGGTGTATGTACCTTTTCGAAGTCATTTTTAAACTCTCATTCCTATTGCTGTGTATTTTCCTGTCAGAATACCTCTCAAGTTCGTTGCTATTGTTATTTTTCGTCTATTAACATAGGTATACTACTTTCATGGCATCATTTAACAACCTTTAGTACTGGTTAAGACTAAGTTAACTATGATACGTGTTTCCGTGAAGGGAAAATGAAGTGATGTAAAGTGATGAATAAAATATTGTATCATGCTACAATATAATAGATTAATTTAGTTCTATATCTAAATATCTAACTTTCTATCTTTTTGTTATCTAACTTTCTTATTAACTGCTGATGAAACTGTATATACTGATGTAAATCTCCAAGTAAACCCGTTACTAAAGAGACTCAGCTCTTTGGTTTTTTGTCCCTGTTTCTTTTGTGTGGAAAATGTTACATTCAATGCCTCGTTGTAATAATTTTATTTGACCTTATTTGTGATGCACTAATTAGTATTGTTATCAAGCGTGAGAGGAATTCTACTCCAATGCGTGCATACCATCTCTTTGCTGATGGAAGCTGATCAACTCTTACTTTCTCCCTTGGTTGAGGTCTTTGCGGTTCGATAAGAAAGCGATAAAACGTATACGGTTATGTGACCTTCAATCTGTTTATAGATTATCTCCAGTAAATACTCAGTTGGACTTCATGTCAAACCCCTCATATAGCCAGCTGTATAAAGTCTCTATTAGCGAAATGGCGAAAAAACTTTGAGATTACTTAAATTCATACTCTAAACGAAATGTAGCCTCGGTGTGAAATTGAGTTTAGTGTGTGGAAAAACTTAGGGAATCATTAACCTGAAGCTTTAATTTAAATTAGCGCAACAGTATGAAGGCCTTCACGACAGCAAATTGACGCCTAAAAGTCCAACGCTTTTCTTTATTTAAACCGTATGTAAATGATGCTTAGAGAAATTAGCGATGAAGCTTATGTGATTGATGTGTACATTGTATTTTCACCTATTTACTTCCTGTCTTTCGCTTTTCATGTTATTCACTGTGCTCGGTTATTAGCTCTTCTGGGTCTAGCCTATTGGAGGGCCAATGAATGCCAATCGAATTATAATTAAGGAATAATTGATAGTCCCCCACACACCCCAGTTCCGCCTATCCGTTTCCAAAAGGTCCCTTTTCCACCGAATCCCATCCCTTTTTAACACCCTCTCCAGGAAAATATCCTTCTCTAGACCTCTTCCCTCCAAACAGCATATTTACCTCCTCACTAAAACACTACCACCTATAACTTCATTCATCCCATGAATAGCCATATTAATGTTATTTACTTAGTTTTTTTTGTTACCTTCATTTTTTGTTATGCATTATTTACTTTAATTAATTAATTTATTTTGATATGCCCAATGTAAAAGGCTTAGTGGCTGTTTTTGTGGTGAAGTTAAATAAATAAATAAATAGTCTCTCACACATCATGCTAAGTTTAAATCAACGTTTATTACAGGTTTTCAGCTCTTTCTTGCCATTTTCGTAGAATTTGTTAGAACTAAATCTTGCATTGAAAGTTGCCCACCTCAATCCATATGGTTTTAGTGCTTAAGGAGGTTACGCCGTGACTGTGTTAGTCAAAACAACTACTACATTCCACATTTTTTATATTTTGTCCAAAAAATCCTGCTTTCGCTGATGAAATGCTTTACCTACAGAAAACCAAAAGTAAGGAACAAAATTTACAGATTATTCCACAAATGTATTTTAAATGAGCAATTTTTTCCAGCCATAGGAGCCGACTGCAGCGCCATTTCCTACGAATTACCGATTTTGACTTCAATTACGGCAGTAATTCCCTAATAAATAAAGAAATAATGTGGGAAGATGATTATATTACATTTTTATTCAATTTACCTGGATTATTTCCTTCTTATAAATAGTTTTCCGCAAAAATGGCATTTATATTTTATGGAAAAATACTATTTTTCCCCATGTTTCTCTCATACTCCCATTGAACACCATGTAATTTCAAGTTCAATTAGAGAGCAATATAGCGTGGAAAGGTATTATTTTGTTGTTCATATCAGATAGAGGACAACATTTTCTACAGGTAGACAGAATATAAATAAAATGACATTTAAGTCATTTTACGGTGGAACCACCTTAAAGTGACAGGTTT
Source organism: Pyrrhosoma nymphula (assembly GCA_963573305.1). Lineage (NCBI taxonomy): Eukaryota > Metazoa > Arthropoda > Insecta > Odonata > Coenagrionidae > Pyrrhosoma > Pyrrhosoma nymphula. The sequence goes on along the minus strand of OY754339.1, from coordinate 58,849,944 downwards.
TTAAGGAATGAGAGAATGCGGAACTCATCGTGACCAGTCATTAATCCTAAGATTGGTTAGCTGCAGCGTCCCGCTCCGTCCTCTCTTCTTCTAACCGCATTCTTTCTTCAATAGTCTGAAGGACCTCTTCGCTGGTGATTCACACCGTCCATTCGTAACACTTCTATGAAATCAATTTTCATCACTTCCAATCTCCTTTGCTCTGTCGTTGTTGTAGCCCAAGCTTCATAGCCCTATCCATAGTATGCTCCACCGGTTTTTGTGAAGTGCCTCCTTTATGTTACTTCTGTAACTTGCATTGCTAGTCATTAGGAGATACCTCCACTGATAGAAATCCTAATCCCCTTGGGCTCCTCTGTTCATTACAGCCTTCTTGCTTTTTCCACCACTGGTGTTCCTAATTCCCAGATTGAAACATTTTTCCATTTTTTTCGTTTTTTTCTGTCCGAATCTCATGGTCACTTTTCCTTCTTGATTTCCTCCACAAACTATTATTTTTGCTTTTTAAAATCATTTCATGTTGCACTTTTTCATAATTTTCTTCGTGCGGTTCAGTATTTGAAAATAACCTTCATTTTCCCCTGATGGAATTTCCACGTCGTCAGCAAAGCGTAGCATGCTGGTCGTTCCTCCACGCACGTATATCACTGTTCTTTAATTTCTTTTTTCATCTATTGCATTGACCCATTGTGTATGAATGTAAAAAAAAGGCCGGCGAAGAGTAATATATGGAATGTAGCTTTGTATGGTGCAGAAACGTGGAATCTGATAAAAGAGGACAAGAATAGGCTGCAAGCGTTTAAGGTCAAGGTGTGGCGGAGAGTGGAGAAGGTGCGGTGGACGGAAAGGAAGACAGACGAAAAAGGAAGTAGGTAGGTACTTGGAACGGTGAGGAGAGGACACTGTTGAGGAGGCGGCAAAAACTCCTGGAGGGGAATAGGGGAATAGGAGGAGGCGGAGAGAATAGACTTCTTCGATGGAATGAAGAGATGTCGGGTGTATGCCGTACGGAAATGTTGTAGGGGGATAGGGGCCAGCACCTGTGAAAGTCTAAAGGATTAGTCTAGAAGTCGGAAAGTTTAGAAAGGAGAACACTTCTATCTCAACCTACCTTAACCTTTAGATCACTCTTTTTATTACATTGGTAACTATGCTTCTGTATCTGTTTTCATTCGGCATAAAACGATTAAAAAAGCTTCTTTTCTCGTGTGAGAATATAAAAATAGGCGCGATCATACTGACTTTTTGAGGCGATGAGTGAGTTTGGTCGAGGGTAGGGTAGGGACGACTGTAAAGGGCAGGAAGGGGCACTGCCTGTCTCGGGGGCGGTCCCCTGCCGCGATTCCCACGTCCATCTCACGGTTGCCGTCCCCAGGTGGGCGCCACTACCCCATCCCCCGGCCAGAGGGGCCTTAGGTTGGCGGTAGGAAGCAGAGGAAGATGGATTGAACAAGGTCTCCGTGGAGCTGGGGGGGAGGGATTGATTCGTCTGCTGATGTGGGCATCCCCATTCAAAGGGAGAATGAAAGAGGAAACGGGAGACCTCTGCGAGACCAAGTCTCCCACCGTGTCGTCCCGTGTTTTCTGAAGACGATGAATTAGAATGGGTGGTCGTCGGTTTTATATTCTCCCGAGCTTTTATTTCCGGACCAGTCAATGTTTGTTTTGTTGGTGTTGTTGGGAAGTGGTGGGAGGGTTAGGAAGTTTGTAGTCGATGGACCCGCTTGGGTCTACTGCCGAACCCAAGTTCAAAACTGTTGAATGGTATCGCTCTTTTCCTGTGTGCCACACGCACCCTCTGCGACACGTATCATCCCGGTCTTCGGGTGAACGTCTTCCCGAAGAGTTTTCCTCGATTCTCTGGGGTCTGTTGTAATTATGCAGTCGTCGTCATAATCAGCAGTCGTCAAGCCGAAGATTGGTTTGATGAAGCCCTCTTCTCCTCTCTTCTTTTCCTTGAACTTATTTTCTTAAGGCAGTTTGAGCGAAATATCACTTCACCTAGAATTAGATGAATTTTCCCTCATTTAATAAAAAAACTCATCTTTACAAAGATATTTAAATATCAGCCACTTGCCGATATACTTTTCGAGCAATTGGCCTAAGAATATATAAGCGTTTTTACATGGGATAGATTACGGATGTGCGCTCCAGAGGGAGAATATTGAAAAAAATATGAATATCCATCACCTAGATTTCGTCAAAAAACTAACGGTGCAGTTTGCATGTTTTCTCAAGTATTTACAAAATATAATTTATTAACCAATGCAGCAATAATCACAGAATTGCAAAAAATAACATTTTTGGTGGAGACGTTTTCACCGCGCTGCGTGAAAAAATGAGTCAAGTTAGAAACTTATGTGGATACATTTATATAATTACTTATAATTATTGTCACATATTTGCGCCATTAATATTACAGTATTTTCTTCATAATTTATACAGGATCTGAAATAAAAAAATAAAATTGGAAGATGGTCTCCATTTTGACGAGGGAAATATCTCGCTCAAACTACCTTAAACTCCTCCGAATGAGAGAGCACTCGCTAATGAATGCCGGGAAAGTTTCCGTGAATTTGTAAAAGCTTCCTCTGCTCTACCGAGACTGCTTATACGGAACGTGAGCGTCTCGTAGGTGCACATGTTTCGTACCGGTCCTACGGATTTCCAATTTCGTAGGATTCCCCATGTTCACAGAACAAATTGCTCGGAATTTTTCTGCAGGGAAAATATGCACGTACGTCGTCGTAGTTCTATTCTTTGTTTTTCCCAAAGTTTATAATGAAATATTAATTTTTACACGCTGACTGGTTGTCCTTCGCCATTCAAGTAACTAATAGAGAATATAAAATCCGAAGATTCACGCGAAATTGAGTGGAATTTGTACATAATGAAGAAATAACACGTGCAATTTTCCACAAAAATAAAATTTACTTCCGACCCGGGTTTCAGTGTTGATATATCATCTTCAGGAGTGCGATGGTGGCATCGCCTGAATATGATGTATCAACATCGAAACACGAGTTGGGAGTAAATTTTATTATTTTGGAAAATTGCACGTGTTATGTCTTCATTATAACTCTAGAGAAGTTCGATTATTATATAAAACAGTTTTAAATCACTGCAAGCTTCTTGCCAGTGTCGTCCTCGGATGGAAACCGGGCTACATGTTGCCGAAGTCAGTCACTCCAAACGTCACTTTTCCGCAGCGGCATGTGCCCTGCGTTGCTAAGTGGTGACGCAATGTATGAGAATCGTTACCATTCAAACACTCAAGGATGCGAACAGAGGGGAGAAGTCATCCTCTCATTTTTGTCGTAATCGAGTCATTAGGACACGCTCTGAAAACACGCTTCGTGGCTCCGCTGTTCTCAGCCGTCGATAAACAAGCGAATGCATTGCATCCTACTGGGGCGATGTGGAGTGGGTATGGGGGAATTCCATCCATTTGGACGCCGGCGATGTTTTTCCTCGGGGCCGTGGTCGGCTGTATTACTCACTTGGGGGCTAGGTTATCGTCATCATCATCTGTTATTCTTCCAGCTGATCGGTAGCCTTTTGGACAGACCGTACCTTATTTACCATTTCCATGAGTATCTTTAGAAATATTATATGTTTAGTATCCATAATACACCCATCAAGTTTTTGTTAAGCTCTTCGATACTTTCTAGCTTCCGCACCTTCCCTCCCAAATTCTCGATCTTCCCCTTCCGCGCTAATCTGGCTGTCTCTAATCTATTGCCTCTCAGTACGTCCTCATCCCATTTTGCTACCTTCTTCAAATCCCCAAAACTAATGTCGATTCTTCCCCCGCCGTTTCTGACGCTTCCTCGTTCGTTTGTGGGGATTCTCTTGCATGCTGCATGATGGTTTTTAGTTAATGATGGAATTGGTTAGTATCCTTAATATTCATGACTGTGCGGTGTGAATGTGGCGGTCCGCTTGAATGCTGCATTTTGGTGACTTGTCACCCCGTGCCAAACACCCTAGAGGTGGCTTGCAGGGTAACATGTAGATGTAAATGTCTGTCTAGCTATCGGTGTAACCCATATCCGTTTTGTCCTCGCTCACATCTCAAATGTGTCCTGCCTAGGCTCATCCTCTGTCCGCAAAGACCAAGTTTCCGATACGTACGACTCAACAAGTCCCACACTACTAGTAGACTTTTCTCCAATATTTTCTTTGCGTGTCAGCTCAGAACTTCCCTTCCCACCCGTTCCAGGTAAAGGACCAAGAAGAGTACCAGGCTTGAAAGAGGCAAATAGGCTAGGGAGGCTAATAGGAAGGTTTTGTGGTGGGTCTTGGTGGGGAGTGTTTTGAAGATGTTTTTTCGTCTGCGAGGAGAGGCTGGTTGAGAGGTGAAGGGGGAAGGAAGGGGGTTAGGTCAGGAGGGAGAGAGAAGAAGGTGTCGAGGCAAAGGTTGAACGGGGCACAGTGTGATGGTCCCTCCCCTTCGTTGAACACGGGGCGGGACACTAAGGTGGTGGCCCTCAGGTGATTTGAAGGTTTAGTCATCATTAATGACGAGGCAACTTGCATTGTGCACTGTCTTGTTCCCTCTCGGGCGATTCCCGTCGATTTTTGACGCGTGCTTTTCTTCGTGAGCACCTCTAGTCATTTTAGACCATACGAGGCATGTAGGTAGTTCCAATATTTGGGGAGATGTTATTATTTTTGTTATTATATGTAATCTACCAGTTATGATAGAGTTTGTTAGAAGTAGGAATATAATTATAATGACGATAATGCCTGTTTTTCTACTTTTACGATAAAATGCAAATTATTATCCGTAATGATTGAATATATTAATTAAAGCCGTGTTTTAGTCCGTGATTTTGCTTTTATTTTTAAAGTGTAGCCATTATTCCCAGAATCACCAGATTACTGGATAATGATCAATATAGTCAACTTAATATAGTGATTGCGAACATATCTTAGCAGTTGAAGGCCGTCAAACTAAAGTACTACAGCTACTTAATGAGCACTTTCAAACAACAATAAAAAAAATGTTTTCGTGTCTTACCCTTCAAAACCTTTATTCTGCTAGCTCACCTCTCAGCCATCCAACGTATGGCCAACATTGGGGTCTTTTTGGAGTAAGTTTTTTCACTTGGTCTATGTCTTAAATATTATTTTTATCTTAAGGCTTCTCTATGGATTTGTATTCGTGGCAGGCTGTTATTGCCGAAGGCATTCCCATTTTTTCGATCGTTTTTTTCAATGTCTTGTAATTATCAAGTAACGATGAAGTCCCTGTTCACTTCTAAGAAGAAAGGATGGGTGCTTGTCTTTCGAGAATGACGTGGAATGGGAGTGTCGAAACGATGCTGGGGAGAAATAATCTTGTCGTTCCGGTCGGATTGTACGTGTTCCTAAATTTCTGCTTCTTTCCCTACAACTGGATGTATCGTTCCACTCTTCCTTCTCCTGTCTAAGAGCTCGATCTGCTGTGGGTATGTATTTGCCCTCGTCCTCGAATCACCTCGACCTCTCCCAATGTGACAGGAAAGTAGGGGAGGGCAAAGAGTGCCCTTCCAAATCATTCCGACGCCCTGAGTCATGGAGAGATCCATAATTCAGACTTTCTAATGTCTCCATGTTAATGGCTTTTTTTCTCCCTTCCCTCCACCGTGTGACTTGGCCGTTTATTCCAGCGAATAAAATTCAAGGCTTCTACTATATTCAGTGGTTTACTAAAACCAAATGGCAGCCGGTTCAAATTCAGGTGTTTTTTTATTTACGAGGCTGAATTCATTTCTTTTTTTACTTTGAAAGCGCTCGTCTCTAATTGTTGTTCGTTTGGCGGAGCGGGGAGGGGCAGAGCCGCGGCAAATTAAGAGATATTTTTATTTAATGAGGAAGGTGTGGAGGACTCGTCAATTATCTCCCTTTTAATCCATTCTTCGCGCGCGTTAAAAAAAATCGTGTTTGTGTTCGTGGAGTGAGGAGGACCTCGCCCTTCCGTCACCCACGAGAGGTTCCCTCGACCCCTCCCCCCACCTCTCCCCTCATCTCCGCGTCCAAACCCACCCCCTTCCTGCCTTATACCCCCCTCCCTCTTTTGACTTCATCCTTACAACCCCCCACACTTACCGCCATCATCAATCCAGTACATTTAGTGTATGAATGCCCTTCGGGTGAGTTTGTGTTAGCACGGCTGACACTCCCAGGCGATTAAGTCGAAGACGACCGACACACCGACTTCCTCCTTCCCACCCACTCCGCCTCTTCCACGGCCTACCTACCTACTTCCACATGCTACCCTGCGAGCCACCGCAAGGACGTGTGGCAAGGGATGCTGGAACACCAAACCAGAAGAACGGAGGGAAGGGGATAGTTGTAGGACAAAAAACGTGATCTTTTTTGGAAAATTAGTGTCTCGATCTTTGTGTACAAGATTTTGAATCCATTTTTCAGAAAATATTACGTTTCTTTCCCCTCCAACTTTTTGTTGGGCACCTTCATTAGCGAATCTTTCCATCCATTTGATCTGCATCATTCTTTTGAAACGCCTCATTCCCATTGCTTTTCTTTAGTTTGCAGGTTTTATTTTCCTGGTTTAACTGCTATTTAAGAGCGTGTTCCAAGTATATATTTTAATGAAGTGCTTCCATGCTTAGGTTACCGGCTATTTATAGACTTATTATGGTAGAATGGCTTCTTGGCCTCCCCAACACTGCTTTCTTGCTTTATCAATCATTGTTGTTCCTACTTTCAAGGCAAGAACATTCTTTTATTTGTTTTACTGTCTGTTTTAAGTCTCATGGCCTCTGTCTTCTGGATTTCTTCCACAAAGCATTACTCTGGTTTTCTATGCAATAATTTTCAGTTTTAGTTTTTTCGTAGTTTTTCCCGCGCAGTTCAGCATTCTCACGAGATCTTCTTTCTTCTGTGCTAGATAATAATACTACCGTCTTGAATAATATTGGATATTTCTGTATTCTGTGAGAATTCTCCTTGATTTCCGTGATTATGTGCGAAGTAAGTTTGCAAAAATTTGAATTTGGTTCTGCGAGAAGTTTGTAGAGCACCAAACGCCTATTTTTGAAATCGTTACATATGCTATTGATTCCAAAATCCAAATCCCATTGATCAGATCAAGGATAGAAGCCTTTTCATAGGTCTTTTGGAAGACATATACTATTGTAGCCTTGTATTAAGTTACGTTGTGTTCTTGCGTTCAGTGTGAACCGGTCCAACAATAACACTTGCCACACGTTTTGCGACGGATCGCAAGGCATTATGTAGATGTAGAACACCTTTCCCGTTCTTAACTCGCCACACCTTTTTTATATTATCTCTTTATACTCGCCATCGGAGTTCAAGTCTCCCACACCACTTCCTTTTCATCCCCCCTCCTCCCCCCACATCCCTCCTAGTTCCTAACAAAGGGAAGGCCCCACATTTGCATCACAATGCAAGGGGAAGACGATTGCTCCTCTCTGATGGTGTTTTGTGGTGGGTGTAGGCAGTGCCGGGGAGGGTGGGGGGTGGGGTGGCTGAGAGATGGCGTTGGGGTGGGGGTACTGTCTCAGGGGAATGGGAGAGGGAGGGCAGGGGGGGGTCCTTCCTCCTTTAGGGGAAGGGATAGGTAGGAGAGAAAGAGACACGGGTTTCTTAGGATGGTCTCCGAAAAGGATCCCGTGTACCAAGTCGTAATCTGTCTCCCGGGGACATCATGTGGGGGCGGAGACTTGGTGGTTTCTTTCTTGAAAAGAAATCGTGGGGAGAGGGGTCTTCTTTTATAAACACACAGTTATATAGGCAAGCACACACATACACCACGAGGTGTTTTGTTGGTTTATACGTGGGAAGGCGTGCTATTCATTCGTCATCCTCCTCCAGTTTTCTCCGGTTGTATACCCTCCAGATTCGATCTTTCCTTTCTTGATCGGGATAACAGTCGTTTAATGGAGTGGGCTTTTTTTCTTTTTAATTGTTATAATAGCGGAGAGGATCTTTTTAAGCCGGGTCACGATAAAACGCCAATGGGATGTTCAGAAACGTAACGACTTGGCCATAGGAGTGTGGAGCAATAAAGTGAATCTTTTGCAAATAAATCACACCAAAAAGTTTTATTTACTATCACTGTGGCTTGAATACGTAAATAAATATTTTCTTTAAGGGGGATACTTCCCCAGCGTCCCGATCTGTCTGTCTCCCTATTTAGCGACGAGACAACTGCACAGGGAATAACCATCTCCTCTATCATAAACGCCTAAGTTGACCTCGCCTCTCTAATGGCCTTTGACCCAGGAGAACTATAAGATTTTTGAAGTGTAAACTTCTATAGTCGCACAATGCACAGAAAATTCTGCAGGCGGTAAATCGGATTCTGGGCGTCACGCTCTTTTTCTCACGTCACGCTTAGCATGCCGAATGTAAACTCAAGAGAACACTCTATCTGTAGTGGAGTAAGGTGGCGTAGTGATTAGAGTCATCGTCCCACGTGACGAAGGTCCCAGGATCGATTCCTAGTGGTTGAGCTTTTTTATATATTATATTTATCAGAATATCGACATAGAAGTTTACACTTCTCCCGTGTGGTCTTAAGCACACCAATTCTTTTTTATTGGATTATTGATATTTTTTCTCGTTTTGAGTTTTTTCTAATGGCTGTAGATTGGCTACACTAAATGTTTTAGCCTTGGAAATTCGACGTCATGAGAGCATGTTACGTAGATTTGGGTGAGGCTTACGATGAATCACCTGATCTCCTGGCTTTCCACCGTGTGATTCCATTTCTTGGGCGAGATTTACTCTGCTTTCTTGCAGGCTTCTTCATGCCCGATTGGTCTGGGTAGCAGGCGAAATATCGTCCAAGAAATAGAACCACGCCTTGGAAAGTGCGGAAATCATTAGATTTGTCATTAGAACAATACATTTCTGCTGCTTATTCCTTTTGATAGTTGTTAACTTGTTGTAATATTTCCATGATTTAAATTTTATATATTTAATGTAACAATTGCTATAGGCACCACGCCGCGTGCGATTGTTTTCTCGCAGTACTAGTCTACTTAGCGATAAAGGCAATTTCATGTATAAGATCTGTTACAACTATTACGGTCCTTCATTGTCCGCTGCAAAATTACATTTTATATTATCCGTTAAGCTATCTATTTCATTTATCCCTCACTTGTGACCGTTTATACCTTTTTCCGTTGGCTTCAGTAAAATATGGTGGACGTCTTATTCTGAAAATTCGCCCCATTCGAATTTAGGCAGAAGATTATGGGTAGAATGACAGCGGGTGTACATTAGTTCCATTTCATCGTCAAGTCCAATTGGGCCATTCGAAACGCGGATACCCAGTAAAAATATCTGGCCTTGAGAGAAAAGCACCTTAGAGCATGTTGATCGCTGCTCGGCACTGGAATCCCCGCCGTAATGGTCTTGTCTTTTTCACGGACCGTATCTGGAATGCATCGCCGGAAGACCCAATTCCCCTATCGCCGCAGCGGCGACAGCGCAGGAAGGAATTCGCCCTGGACGGTCGCCCTCACCTCTTGGATGTCTCCCAGCGCAGTGCCACAGACTAGGTTGAGTGATGGAGAGGCGTGAAGTGGGTGGCGTGGGGAGACAAACAGCACGAGGATATTAGACAAGAGAGATCGAATCCGGCATCATACGAGCCGATATTTTCCCGCGTTGCACCTAGCGTGCTTACTTAGGATATACTGTGCGTTTCATTGCGAGGAAACTTTATTTTCCCTGGATTGGACACTAGTAAAGTTTTCTTTGCTGCTCTGGTAGTTTCTAGTTCCTCTGGTGGAGAAGAATGAACTGCCTCCTCGCAGTTTTTCCCTGTGCTGAATTATTGAGGCAACTGATGCTATACATCAGTCTTTCCCAAACTTTTCCGGCCATGGAACACTTCTTAAATTCTGAAATTTTAACGGAACACCTTTTTACTTTGCAAAAATTAAACCATTCCTTTTAGGTAACAGCATATAAAACCATTCTAGGTTTTCCCGGAACACCCATTAGCTTTCCGCGGAACACAATTATTCCGCGGAATATAGTTTGAGAAACCCTGCTTTCGTCATTATCAAGGCTTGGTAATTATGTAAAACATCTGAAGACGAGCAAGTAATGCGCAGGGAGGTAAGAATATGTCCCGGAAATGAGGAAATTAAAATAAGGACTGTCCACATACCTACCTATCAGGTGATAGAATACCGAGTGACACCGATGATGTTTTACTTAGACTATTAGACTATCCAATTACTCCCTTCGCTTCCTCTAAACCTTCTTATTGTTACTAAGTGGACACTCCCATACTATTCGCTGTAGCGCCTAAATATTTAAATTTATTTACTCGTTCTATTAATTTGTTACCTACTAACTGTTTACATATACATCTGTGGATATGTCGATATTGTCACACCCTGTAGTCTGTCTTTCTTACAATTAGTATAGGGAGGAACGACGCGGAAAAAGAATAGCTATCGTGTGACGCCGGCTTTAGGGATGAGGGGGTGGGGAAGCATTTTCCGTGTCGTAAATAGCGAGCGTATCCGGGGTGTGGAGGAGAGGAGTGATGGCAGGAGATGGGTTGCGAGACAAGGAGTAGGGTAAGGGCGGGGAGGTGAGGGGCTTGGACCTCGAGGAATTCGTCTTGTGACGCAAAAATGCGATTGGCTTGCGGCTGAGGTGACTGTCCATCTCTCGCCTTCCTATTTCCCTCGCTGTTATTATTCGGGCGGGCGAGATTCGGGGCAACAGTGGTAAACAAGGTGCGTGCGTGGCCACGTTGGTTCCCTTCTGCTCTCTCTCAGAATGCGTGGCGTCCCTCAGGAATATGTGTGTGTCGTGGGACGAGCGAGAGCAGTGGACGAGACTGACTTTGACAATTTTGAGTGATTTTTTTATTATATTTCATTTGAGTATTCTACCAGCTGATTGGCAGGTTCATGGACAGTCCCCATTCTGTATCCCAATTTTTGAAAAATTGACTCACTTTCCCTCCTAAGGATGTTCCGCCATTACATCCCTCTTAAATTCTTCATATCATTTATCTCCTATTATTTCATCCAGGATTCCTATTCTCTTCCTTCCTCTTCCACGCTTCTCCAGTGTTCTCCTCTCTATCACCCTCTTCAAAATATGCCCTCCCCTCTCAGAACCACCTCCATCCATCTCTTCTGCCTTCTCCGAACCTCTGCCACAAGCTTCCTCTCCTCTCCAACCATATCCAATGCCTCATCGTTCGTCTTCCTCGCCACCCATCTCACCCTCTCCATCCTTCTCCAAAACCACATTTCAAACGCCTCAAGTCTACACACATCATCCCTTCGCAATGACCAACTTTCCGACTAATGCAGTGCCACGCTCCATATTAGAATTTTTACCAGCCTTTTCTTTACGTCTCTTCTCAGATCCCCTCGTCAATTCCCTTCTCTTCGAAAATGCTTCTTCATCCACGGAAATACTGCATTTGATTTCCCTACCACTAAACCCATCCTCCTCCGAAATACTACCCAGATGCTACTCACTGCTCGACCTGCTATGTACCGTGTATCGATTGTACGTCAATTTTGCGATAGTTTGAAGTTTGCGACGCTAATACCCTGTCCTTAGTACTTGGTTAGGATAATGGTCGATCACCGCAGTTCTTACCCATTTACTCACCGTGACCGACTTTTCCGGGAGACCCATCCAATCCCAATGTCGCCCGCTGGACGTGTCTTTCTCAGGAGCTTTTGCGTGAGTCGTGAGGCTATTTGATTTTGACCTAATCCGTAAGGTTGGACACTACCAATTAAGAATTTCAGCTATAAATTTGGATGTTTGCTTATTAAAATATTTTATTGTAAAAACAATGGCGCAGCTGGTATCTTTCTCTGGTGAACTCTTTTGGGAGTAATTCTATCTTGCATCCGTTAGCTCCCAGAATATTCGTCTTCTGTTTCTCTTACCTCACGCACTTCGCGTCTGTTCCAGCCTTCAGCGAAATTAAACAATTTGAATAATTCACTATGCGTCCTCATCGGCCACGTGGTGTTCTCTCTCCGTCTTTGCCAACGCGACCCTGTCAATTTCAATTCCTCACTCACAACCCCCTTTGTGTCACCGAGGCTCTCCCCCCTTTGAGGATGAATCAGCACTTACGCTCGGGGTGAGGCTTGGGAATTTCGCCCTCTGAGATGGAATGGAATCCAACGGCTCACCCGGAGGGTTTCCAAATTAAACTGCCTGTCGCACGTCGCAGGAGTCGATCAGCTATTGTCTTCGCATTTTCGGCGGAGTCGGTGCCATGGTGAGAGTGTGAATGAAATTTTCTGAGAACCCTACTTATTGTATAGTTCGGCTTATTCTCACTTGTCGATACAAAATCATTCATCATGAATTTTGTTGTCATCTTATTGTAAAATGATTGTCAATAGGAAAATATTCAGGGAATTGCAACAAAAGGTGGTTTAATTGACAGACGGCGGTATGAAAAAAATGTAATCGAGGAATAAATTCCATAATTTATTAAACCGCCTTGAAAACTATCATTTCATAGACAGATTACGGATACGGATTGCTGCTCAGTTGTGTTAATCAGTTATACACCAGCAAGCCCTCGTAATTCATGGTGAATGTCCTTAGGGATTTTTTGTTAGATAAATGTTTAAAAATGCGCTTCTTCTTGATAGAATTTGAAGGAGGAAGGCCTACCCATACTATTTATATCTTTAGAGCCAACTTATTGCAATATATCATACACTTCCTGTCATTATATGTTTTTAATTACACTCTAAAAATATGTGTGCATTTGTGACAAATAAATACTTATATTTTATGAATCGTGCTAGATTTTGTCAACTCGTACTGAAAGAAGACACGCTCTTAAATGTATATATCATTCAATGTTCTCTATTCAATGACAGGCGAATGTCGTAGGAATTTTTTTGAATAAGTTATGGAATAAAGAGATATTAATTTATCTTAGCTTTGGGATACTTGATTTTCTCGTCAGTATTTACTGAAAGTAAGATGAATGTCATTTATTGCGGTACGAAGTGCATCTCATCGCGTTCTCTATTGTTTGATATTTTTAATGCTAGTATATGGTAGTCGGAAGGAGAGGCATTTTTTTATCTTAACACAAAGCGCGAGAACGGTCATTCTTACCGTTTTGGACATTTTATCGCCTACCTCCCTTAAATACAGATGAAATATTTTGTTATTTTGTGACTTTTAAATTATTTAAGTTGCACGTATTCGCATAATAACAATAATTCGTGAAAAAGTAATGTTGATTTCCGCAGTTACGTATTTGAAGCAAGAAGTTAATGAGCCTAGTTATTCATAATATATAAAAAGCTGTCAAGATGGTTCACCTTACACAAAAAATGCGAGTAATCTGCTGTTTCTTCCCATTTCCCTTTTTTATTTTCTCTGAGACACTTTAAAATTCAGCAAATTCCTTCATAGCTCATCACGGTGCCTTTTTACTTCCGTGTCTTTTATCGCTCTGCATGACATACGTCTATCTACGCTTTCGTAGAACTTTCTCCCTGTCATCAGATAGATAAAGTACTATAATTTTCTGTTACGTCTACTATATTGTTGTGCGCATCGTATTTTTTATCTGCTAGACCAAATCTCAAGTTAACTTCTGGCGTCAGTATGGCGTAAATCACTGGCGTCTGTTGAAACAAGGTCGTCGCTGGCTTATCACATGCGTGGCAAACTCTATCTGAATTGATTGCCTTATCGCAGTAAGTCATTCCTCATTCATCTTTTCGGATTACTGTTAATATTTTGTGACCATACGTATGTCTTATCAGCACGATGTGGCATGTGCTTTTCTGCAATTTTCTTATAAAACAATGCTGACCGATCATCTTGTAAATTGTATTCCTGATTTTTATAGCGGATTAATAACTACAAGTTAATTAAAATTATACTTAATGACTTGTTTTGGCTCTGTGGTAGGAGCTTTAATCTCTCTTAAATCTATTTCATAAAAAATTAATTTGGTAAATAGACCTACGTTAAAAGTATCGGATTCCAGTCCTTAAAATCGAAGTTACCGTCACATCAACGGGCAACACGTTCAATGAAAACTATATTGAACGAGAAGATTCCTTGGCTTGAATAAATGAGTAAAATTCAAGCAAAATAATATTTAGAAGTAAGACCGATTGATTTACAGTGCTACAATTGATCACTTGCCGCTTATTAACAGGCACCAACATTGAATGCTAAAATGATGGAGCTAAATAAATACCAAGGAAACTTCAAACGTGAAAAAAAATGTTCCCAGCAATCTGACACTCAGTGACTCAAACTTCGCAAACGCGGAAATATAGTAGAGCAAATAGGTTGTCGAACAAATACGTTTTTCTTCGTCCAAATTATATTCAATTCGCGTAATACATTCGTGACTGTAAAATAACTGTTAATCTGATGCTTATCCACTACGCTTTTTACCGTTAGTCGCTTGTTTCCTGCATTCTTCTTTTCTTAAATTAGTGGGGGATGTATTCGGAAAAACAGAAAAGATAGATGGATGGTGTGCTGAGGGTATATTGAATGGTGATATATAGGATGCAGGTTTGATAAAAGAAGATGATACTGTTACGACTCAAGAGAGGCTTTATGGCGAGCAGGTAATATGCAGAGTGGTGGAAAGAAGACCCATAAACGGGGAAGTTAAGCTGGGACTTATCATTTAGTTAGGTGGCTGTTACTTATCATTTAGTTAAAACTGAGGGCACGAAATGGAGCAGCTGAAACATTCTATTATTATTTGGGTTTTACGCTGGAGGGAATGGACTTAGTGGTAAAAAAAATGTAGAGAAGCATTGTGTAAGCAAAGATCTTCACTTATAGGGGAGAATTAATGACGGAGACCTTGTGTCAGAATGTAAAGAGAAGACTGGCGAAGAGTCAATCTTCTTATTATCAATATTAACATAGTGTAGCGTTGCATGGAGCAGAAGCGTTGACTCCAATGAAAGGTGTGAAGGAGAATGGAGAACGCAATGGAACGGAAGACGAATGAGGGAGTATCTAAAAAAGAAGAAGTGTAAGAATAGTGGGTGAGGAGAGGGGAGGACTGAAGGAGATTCGGAAAAGACAGGGTAAGAGGATTGAGCATGTATTTAGTGTCGAAGGGATGATTAAGGCTGTGATTGAGGGATGTTGGGCAAGCGGGGAGGGGGAAGGAAAAGAAGAATAGGCTGTATTGATGGGATGAAGAGGGGTAGGCCGTATGCTGTGTCGAGGAATAAAACTAAGCCGGGCCTTCGGCTTTAAAATAGTTTGAGCAAAAAATATTTCCCTAGTCATAATGAAGACCATATTCGAATTTTATATTTTTATTTTAGCGTCTGTAAGAAGTACCTATAAAGTAAATATTATAATATTAAGGGCGCAAAAATATGGTTATATATTACCAAAATTCTCAGTAATTAAATAAATATAAGCACATAAGTCTGTAACTTGACTCATTTTTTCACGCCGCGTGACCTACGGTTAAAAAGCCTAAACAGCAGGTTTTTTTGCGATTCTGTTAAAATTACTGCGGTGAGTAATAGATTAAATTTTATAAATAGTTGAGAAAAAATACAAACTACACACCGTTAGTTTTTGACGAAACCTAGTCGCTATAAATGACTATTTTTTCAATATTCTCCCTCTGGAACGCACAGCCGTAATCTATCTCATGTAAAACATCTTGTATTTTCATACAAATTGCTCGAAAAGAAGTTTGGCAAGGGGTTAATATTTTGATATCATTGGAAAGATAAGTTTTTTTCTTTTAAATGAGGTCAAATTCTAGGTGAAGTGATTTTTCGCTCTAACTACTTTAATATATTTGTGTTGTTATTTCATCTTCCATTTAAACCTACCTTAAGGACGTTCGGTGGTTTCACTCAACTTAAGAGAATTCGACGAAACTTGCTGGAAGCATTACTTATGTTGTCTTAAATCTACCTGATTTTTTACAGAATTATTTACCGTAGATTACTTACGATATTTGATCGAGAAGTGGACAAAAAATTACATGGGTTCTTATGGGAACACAAGGTACGAGTAGCTTAATTTATCAAAAAGAACCTTTTTATAGTTAAGAATAAGAAAAACAAAAAAAATAGAAAAAAATATATCAAATTATTTTCATACATTAATCTATTGATGATTTAAATCATTTTTGTTTTTCTTATTCTTAACTACAAAACGTTCTTTTGGATGAATAAAGCTCGTCGCACCTCGCGTTCCCATAAGAACCCATTTTATTTCATGCCCACTTCAACATCTAATATCCTAAGAAATATGCGGTAAATAATTTTGAAAAAATTCAAGTAGCTTTAGGAAAACATAATTAATGCTTCCAGCAAGTTTCGTCGAATTCCCTTAAGTTGAGTGAAACCACCGAACGTCCTTAACCGGTAGATCACTTCTAGTAATAATAGTAATTATCGCCCCTGCTACCCGCTCTTGTAGTGGCTCACCGGGTATACATATTTCGTTCATGTTATAATTCTCCTCTCTTTCTCTCGTGTCCGTTGCAGTCCAACAATGAGGAGGAGGTCAGTGAGACGGAGGAGCTGCACGATGAGGCGGAAGAGGAAGACGAGGGCCTCTCTCGGATGCCCATGGACACTCTCGACGCGGAAGCCATAGCCAAGCTCAAGAAGGTAAGGCCCGCCTCTTCCGGTGCATTTTTTTCTTTAAAATGAGGCAAAATTCACCAAATTCTAGGTGAGTGATTTTTTCGCTCAAACTACCTCAAGGTGAAAATGGTCGCAGTTTTTAAATAAAGTGTGGAAAAGTACGAAGTCTGTTATATTCAAAATGGATACGTATCACTTCCACGAAGTCAAGCCTGAAACAATCAAATTTATGCATTTATAACTATCTGGAATGGTAACATTTTATACCATGCGTCAATATATGATGAAACGCCTTAAAACTGGAAGTGCATTAGTGAATTTATATTTATGAAACTAAAAAAATTGTTTTATGAAAAAATATATTTTACGGCTTTGATCCACTTTAAATTAAATAGTTACGCCAATAAATGATTACTGTTGATTTCATGTGCAATTTTTTGGAAATATCCCTAAAGGATGAAAACAAGATGCGGTCAAAATGATCGCTACCTGCGCTTTTAGGTGCGCAGAAAATTCGGTGCGTCTATAGTATTAGAGCAGTTGTATGATCTTCTGCACAGAGTGGGTAGAGCAGGTAATGAGTGGTAGGAGGATGTGAGGTAGTCCGGTGTGATTAAAGGAAGTAGTATGAGGCAATCGAATAACATGTAACGATAGTAGTACTCATGATAATTGATAATACTTAGTACTTTTCTACAAAATTTTGTAGGAAAGTACTAAGTAATATCATTAATCATGAGGATATAACAAAACGTATCAGGCTGAACCTTGTGGAAATACTTGACATCCATTTCATATTAAAAACAATAGTAACTTTCCACACTCAATATATTTTAACAAGTTAAGTATATTTTAACAAGTTAACCTGTTAAAGTTAAACTTTGGGGTTAACTTTGGGATAAACTTTGGGTTAACTTCTTAAAATATCCTTAAATTGTTAAAATATATTGAGTGTGGAAAGATACTATTGTTTTTCATTTGAAATGGATTAATCATAAGTACATTAGTGTAATAAACTTCTACGAAGTGAAGCCTGTCAAGTTTTGGCGACATATAGTGACCCGAGGGGGGTGCGGTACTTTCTAGCCTCTGTCACCATCGAATGCCTCTCAGTCATTTCGGCAGCGTCACTATCTCCTCTTTCCACTCCTACAGCGACGAATCCCCCCCCCCTACTCTCTATCCAACGCCGGTCGTCACCCCCTCCCCCGCCTCTCAATGGCCTATTCCGACTCCGGGGGTGAAAACGGGGACTTTCGACGTGCGATGCCTCCATTCCTTTGATGGTGACCATTGACCGACCGCTTAGTGTGAATTTAGGGCTCGCGCCAGGCTATTTTTACTTTTATAAGCGCACAATGTCGGCAAGCCGGCGCCTCTGCCGACTGTCGAAAAAATACATACCTTGACCTTGTCATCAAGCGGCGAAGAATTTTCATTTCCCCTCCGGCAAATCATTTAGGAAGGGCGAAAATTTTCCACCTTTTCCTAAATCGCCGATAAATCCGGATTCTTGCCCCTCGTCTCTTCTGGCCTTTCATTTTAATTTATGACTAATCTGTTGAGTGAAGTTTCCAACCGTATGTTTCGTAACAATATTTGTCTCTCCCGTAAGGAAGGTTTCTTTCCACTTTGTTTATATTAATGCTATGGTGTCAAGATGATTGTCGTACAAAGAGGCATTGGTGAAGTATCAAATTTATCAGATATTTATGCAGGATTAAAATTGTTAATCTTTATGAATCTTGGAAAGTGTTCATATAATAATTTACAGCCCCTCCTGAGCTTCATTTGGTTTATATTGCATTTCTCTGAAAAACTCTCAGTGTAACATTACCAAAAGAAATACATTTATCCCATTTTAAAGCTTTGTTTAATTTAGCCATTTCAAGTTGAACCTGTAGTCGGCTGCAGTGGCATTATGTTGTCAATCATCGCCAAGAGTTTGGGAAATGAACTTGCGATTGTATGTTTTTTTTCAAAATAGGACAAAATCACTCACTTCAGGCATTAGTAATTTGCCGAAGTGTTACGTTTTTAAAATTCCTGGAAACAGAACAACCGCTGGCAATAGATTTCGTTGTTCCCAGAAACTGTGAATATGATTGGATGAATGTTTTAAATGGAATTGGCGATAAAATAAACTGCCTAGGGGTAGATTAAACTCAGATTTGCTATTATCGGAGTAATTTTATTGATCGGTTGGAAGCATTTAAGTGTCACGGCACCTTATAAACAGCTAATAGCAAAATAAATGTTTCTCTCTGAGATATATTATCATTAGTTTGTTTGTTTTGTGATGTCTTTAAAATTTCTATTTGCGCACTGTGCCATCCCAATTCTGTTTTCATTTGAAATAGATCAAAACTGACCTACATAGAAATTTAATCGTGAAACAGGGTTTCAGCCGAAGATAATGAAATTGTTTCCCAATACTTATAAGCATTGCCCTCACCCCCTTTTACGTTGGCTTTGGTTTACATGTACCCTTTCATACGTATGTGTATTGGGATTGGCAATCTTTTTGATGGAGGAACTATTCGATTTAAATTCAAACATCTTCCTCGCTCACCTCAAAGCAACTCAAAAAGTGTCGCATGGCCGCCTTCCTTCGCTTACTACGCATTGGTTAGCGTCGCGAAGGTTTGTGACACTCGCTTGCGTGCAGAATTTAGCTAGCGAATCATGCTCATGCCCCATGTTGCGCTTCAATTGAAAAACCTTTGTTGGAAATGGATATGCGACCATGTGACCTGTGTGACCTTCCTAGAGGAATACCGCTCAGTATGGAATTATTAATGAATGTTTACTTTCAGGTTTGTCAACCCTCCAAAGCACTAACTATTTTGCTATTTGAACTATTTACTCTGGTAGCCATTCACTTATATTGTCTTGACTAGGCTTTTATGCTGTCAAATATCACATTATCCTAGCCCCACCATTCCTAGTACGGATTTTCTCACTAAACGTATTGTTTCCATATTTCTATACATTTGGAAGTGGTTTAACACTCTAGTCAAGCATATATTGTGAATTACAAATCTGCAACGGAATATGTATTCTTATTCTTTCAAACAGAGTATATCACTCGTGCAAGTCACAATTGGACTCTTTAGATGTTAAATTATGTTCCGATAACGGCGAATGCTGGTATGCGAACGTGTCTTTTCAAGCTATTTCTGAAGAATGAGACATTTTGTCGACGAGAATCTTTTGCTTCATCTCTTGAACGTGTTCGGTATTTTGGGAGTGCCTCACATATACGAGATAAAGGAGTCTTTGAAGCAAGCCAGTTCAAAAAAGAGCGAGCAATGGACATCTATGGAAAGATAAAATTTCCTGTCATGCGTGTATGTATTGTGCTTCAGATGCCATGCATTATTCATTCGTAAGTGTAAGAAGTTGAAATGCAGTGCCAATTAAATTAACAGGTTCCTAGCATGTGGATGAAGTAGATATGCCTAGAAGGTTGGATTTGTTTCTCAGTAGCTGAAAATGTGCGGAAGGTGATGGTAATTGCTGAGTGAGCAAATTGCGGTCAATTAAGTTCCTCACGCCGGCAAAAACTTTTATTGCCTTCATCATTAGAGAAAATGCGATGGTATCTCCGCGAGCCGCAGGGATCTCCAGCCAAACTGAGACTTTATAAAGGCACTGGACCCTCAATTTTCAGAACTAGTTCAATCCTGATCTTCATTAAATTAGACCACCCGAAAATATAGTTTGAAGAAACTTATGGACGATAGTACAAACATAATTTTTCCAACTCGCGTAATTTTCGACGATTACACCTAATTCTCTATTTAATTCATGAACACTCTTTTCCATTTGTATGTAGTGTAATATCTTATTTTTACTTATCCTTTTCGAATTCTTGATTGAATAGACATGCATTTTGTGAAACATTGAAAAAAAAACGTTTTAAAAGTCCTATACCATGTGCTCAAACTAAAATTATGATGCGCTTTTGATTTTTGACAAATTTGTAATAACTTTTAAGTCCGTAAGTTGGTCCGTTCCATTAGATGGTATTTTTATTTACAATACGTGATAGCAGTTCATTTTAAGATACTGCTTATTAGGACAGTGGTGGCGAGTGGTTAATGCTGATCACCTGCCAGAAATATGCGGTTCTCATTGAGGTTGTTACAAGCGATCTTGCCACAATCGCCATTGAGAGCCCTCGATTAAACTAAGAAATTAATGCTGAAATTTGTCAAAGTAATTGTATAAAGAAAATATTTCATTTCTATGGATGCTGTAATATTTTCAATGAGTGAGGTAGACGATTCTTAAGACGACAGGCCAAAAAATATTCTTTTATTTCGAGATCCCCTCTTCACACCTAATGTATGGGTTACTTATCATTTAGAAAATTAATGGATTTCGTGTGATAAAAGGAAGAAGATTTCCGGGCAAGTAGGCAAAACGTTTCTCGCGCTACCGTTTATGACATGGAATAACATGTCAGCCACCATATTGTGGGTGATATACCGGTTAAGGTAGGTTAAAATGGAAGAAACAACACGTGTATTTCATTTTACAGAGGCATTCCTTTGTACAATCCTTCCATGATTCCTCTCTCCAGCTAGGAATACTCAATTCTTCCCGTTCCTCGCTTACAAAAAATCTTCCCCTCCTTCACACCTTCAGCATCCCCTCGCCCCTCATTACCCGTGACAACGGTCTACTCTGCCTCTTTCTAATATTCTCTATAAATATCCTCGCCTCACTCGCCATGCCGAGCACTTCCTCGTTCGTATTCCTTTCTGTCCATCACTTTTTCTCCGTATTCCTCGCTGAAGAAGCATTTTCGAAGAGAAGTGAATTGATCAGGGGGGGTTTGAGAAGAAACTTAAACAAAAGGCTGGTGAAAACTCTAAAAGGAGCGTGGCACTGCATGGGTCGGAAACTTGGTTATTGCGAAGGGAGGATGTGCGTAGACTTGAGAAGTTTGAGATGTGGGTTTGAAGAAGGATGGAGAGGGAGAGCTGGGTGGAGAGGAAAACGAACAAGGAGGAATTGGATATGGCTGGAGAGGAGAGAAAGCTTTGAGGCGGAGGTTCGGAGAAAGCAGAAGAGATGGATGGAGGAGGCTTTGAGAGGAGAGGGCATGTTGAAGAGAGTGATTGAGGGGAGAACACTTGGGAAGCGTGGAAGAGGAAGGATGAGGATAGGAATCCTGGACGAAATAAGAGGAGGTAGAAGATATGAGCAAATTAAGAAGGATCTAATGGCGGGACATTCTTAGGAGGGAAAGCGAGACAATGTTTTATAAATTGATGGGGACTGCCCAAGAACCTACCATCAGCTGGTAGAGTACTTAAATGAAACCTTCTACACACGCATCTCAAATACATGTAGCATATTCTCATCCTCTTTTCTTGAAGAGTCCTACTCGCCACAAAGCCCAAAGGGAATACAAAATCACGCTCATTATTGAAAAGTATCAGTGGTGTTGAGTGTTCGTGGAGGAACGGGTGAGATGGCTTCGGGGGATTGAAAGTAGACGTGGGGCGCGTCGCAAATGATTGCGCCAGCACCTCGACGGCCGCGAAAATTCGCCCGCTAAGTTCGGGATTACGATCGGCGCCTCCTGACGTGACGGAAACAAAACCTGGCGTTCGCGAAGCTTGGTGATTGTTATGTAATACATCCTATTATTCCAATGGCCGCACGCTGATGGCAAACGGACGATGAGTGAATCTCGTCACACTTCACCATCAAAGTACGTCAACGGCAGCTTATCAGAGGAGAGCTTTTTCACAATATTTGAAAAATTTCTTTAAAAGATTGTCTTCTATAATGTTAAATTTTACAACCAAACACAATGGACCTTTCAAAAGCAATATTAGTCAATATGTTTGCTTATTATTTATATTGTGGTGATAAAATATGAAAATAAACAGCTATTTCACATCCGTTTAGAACTAAGTTTTTAATCACGGTAAAAAATGGGCGCTTATACTCACGTCAATCGTAATACACTTTCCTTGATGGGATGACGTCGGAAAACTGAATGCCACCATCCGTTTTCGACACGTCTTGAAACGTTGATTGTAATCTCGCCATAAAGCAGACGTAATCACTTGAACTCACTGCCACAGTCTAAAGAAAGACTAGGTAGTCTGTTTCCAGACCAGGAGAGACTTGGTTTTTGGGTGTTCCGCCGCGTCTATCCATATTCTTAAAGAGCCCAGAAAACGCGGAGGAAGACCAGAAAACAAGTTTCTCCAAGCCAAAGACTCCGCGGAAGCCTTCACAGAAACTGTTTCCAGACCAGTCTGAAGAAAGATTAGCTGTTGACTGTGGCCCTGCCGTGTTCTCGACGCTGCTTCAGCCCCGACTTTTTCATCGCAGTCATTCGAAGGAAAAACATTATAAACGTTCCCTTTTGCCATTCGCTCATCGCTACGCGGGTGGAGACGAAACTTCGCGACGCGAAAGAAAATCAGTGTCCACTTTCTGGAGTAACCACGCCGCGCCTCCCGCTGCCTACGATCGGCTATTCCTCCCTTTCTCTCCTCCCACTGCACCTCCCATCCCCTTCTCTCTCTCTTCTTTAACCCTTGCCCAACCTCCCTATCGGGGGAGGAGCCACCACACCCTACTCTCCCCGTTCGACCTCCCAGTGAAGGGTCCATTAAAAATTGCCTCAGACACGTGATGGCCCCATAAAAAAAATAAGTGGAACACCGGTTATTAAATTCCGTATATAAACATTTTTTCATAATTTTTATCGCCGGGTTATCGCTTCTCAAAATTAAGGTTCCTTAAGGGGTATTTTCTCTTCTCCCCAACTCTCACTCTGCAGTCTTTTTATTCCGTTTTCGCTATAGTCGGTGGGCGAGTGAGCCAGAAAATGTTCACGACCTCTCTCCATAAGGATTCGGGGCGTATTTTTTTGACCCCCCCCCATTTCTCCTCCCTCTCTTCCCCTTAAAACTTAGCCCTGGAGGCCCGTCCGATGTTTCATTATTATTATTTCATATTTTATGGCATTGTCCGAGAAATCGACCGTTTCTCAGAATTTATCGCCGGCTCTAGCAACGGGGGATTATAAACTGGAGAACGAAATGAAAGGGGAGTCAACGGGAGTCATAAAACCCTTGGCAAGTGAGAACGTCAGTTTGATAAGGAAGGAGGTGTATGGAGAAAATGGGGTGTGGGTCGGGAAGAGGATGGATGGGTGGGAAGAGTACGTTACCTCAGAGCTCCTCCTCGGAAGGTATTGTTGGATAAAAGCATTGATATAATAGTTTTCATACCTCCCGAGTAATTAATCAAGTCCACCTTTAATGCACGGAATTTTAAGGCATTGCTTAATCCCTCCACAACAATGGGTTTGCCTTCCAAGATGGCTTTCGCACGGTTAGGTGCTTCATGCGATAGAATAGTCTCAGCTTTGTTTGCAGAAAACGTCGCCGTTAAGTGTTGTGCCGTGATATGATGGGACTTAGGATTTCTCTTTGTCGATTTCGTGTTACGAGACATTTTTACGACCAGATTGTGAATTGTGTGACCTGTGTTATTCTCTTCTACTGGCTCATAGAAAAGTTAGCTCATGAATGACATCATGATTCTGCAATTATGATCAGGAACCCAATGGTATATATAAAGAGTCAATATCAGTGTCTTGTGCTAATATATTAACCTCTCATCATCGTATTCGTTCCCATATTTTGGGCATCAGCTTAATTTAAACTTACCTTGCCTTTTTATGCGGTTTTTCTTGTGGTCAGTACACGTGATCTCGCGTAATTTCAGGAAAAATGTCATAAAAAAGATCTGTTCCTCATCTTGTAGATGAGGAACAGTAGCCATGTCATATGCGCTTTTGACGTCCACGTATGGACTCAAAACGGCCAAATGGCTTCTTTTGGTGTCACCTGTAAACCATATAAGTAATGGGGTCGATGTATATAGCAATAGGAAGACTTGCTAGCTCGAATATCTCCCGGGCATGCGAATGCTGAAATGCTCTCATTCTATGGTATCTTATCGACCCAAAAATATCGATCGGCTTGCGATATGATCTTGTATGTATTCCTTGTTTTCAGGCAGTAAAAGTGTATTACAACCTAAAGTCTTTTGTCACCGACTAAGCTCTCGCACAGCTCTGACAGGATATTTTTGTACTACGCCCTTATTTCTCGTATCGGTATATATTTTACCCCGATAATTTATAGCCATATCTAATTGGGGATGTGTGGAATATATACTTACACATTGATAGCCTACCGTCGTCAACGTGATCGTCGTTTTATTTGTGTATTTTATGATAATCTAAGCTTGCTTACTTTTATAAATAGAGAAATAGATACAATTCATTATGACATAAACACAGAACCAAATTCCACTATTTATTTTTAATGCTGTCGACCGGTTTCGACGACTAAAGCGTCATTTGCAAGAAAAACACCGTTTTTATCAAAAATATCAATCAATTTTTAAAATATTTTGAAGATCAAATTATCCTTAATTTTAAATCCGTACTGTATTATGTTATGGGCTTGTTCTTCAGTTAAGACATGAATGAAGTTCACTTTAAGTAAACTTTTAAAAATCGCGCAATTTTCTATGACTTGTTAATAGTAGGTGAACTAATTCATTTTTGTGTCGTTTTGTGTCATTATTGTATTAGTATGACTTATAGTGTAACTAAAAACGATACATAAGCGATGTTAAATGGGTGCTTTTTCTGTTTTTAACTGAGTTAATGTCGCTGTCTGATTCATATATATTCTTTTTTGTAGCAAATAATCTATACATCCACCACTTATCATAGCAACAAATTTATTCATCCAGCACTTCGATCGTTCCTAGTGAAATTTGTGAACTTGAAGTACAGTTTTACGATTAAAGTCCATTTACTCAAAGTGTCTGATGCTATTAATCCGGCAGGTTGTGCATTATTCAGAGACTAGCGAAAATAATTTTGAATTTCCTTTGATAGCGTGACTTATCTTGCAGAATAACAAGCGCTAAGAGGAGCAATTTGGTGGTCACCAGCGGTTCATTTAGGCCAATAAAATACCCAAACCTGGATCACGCACATCATGTTAAAGGTCTGTTGCTGAGAGGCACTCCTTAACTTTCGTCGTCATTGAAGAATAAGGGGATTCGTACGTGAATGAGGCTTCAGCGGAAGCAATTAATATTATAGAGAGCTGATAATTCACATTTAGGGGTGCCGTAAAGTTTTCATGCTGCGAAATCGTTATTTTTATTGATGATTTTTTTTAACGGAAAAAACATTCTCGTAATGATTGTGAGTGTGTATTTCGTGACAAATGAGAAGGTTACCAATTGATGAAACTTTTTTCTGATATAATTGATTCAGACTTATTGTGTCTATGACGGGCGATTTTTTCTACTCCACATCTAGTTACTCTGTGGGTTCTTTTTGGGGGTCGCGTAAGTAATATGTCTTCCTGTCATGAAATCAATGCAGGTCCATAATTTTAGTTCCTCTTATGACTAAACATCTGGAAATCTAAGAACGCTCTAAATTTCTTGTAAATTATCCCATCGTCTTTGACACATATCTATGAAATTTCTCATGCGTTTACAAAAAAGGAAAGGCGGAGGAAAAATGACGTTTCAAATCTACGTCTACCTATTACCCAGCTAGCCACCGATGTAGCGTGTGGCAGGGGGTGCTGGAATACCACCCATGAAAAACGGAGGAATAGAAAAAAAGTTATTTTGGAAGATGGTCAGGGTGAAAGAGAACAGTATGTTAATGGTGCGCCTTAGTGTCCCGCTATGTGCTGGCTGTAATCCGTAATGGGGCAAGGAAAAAGGGATTTTTGTACCCACCTCTTGGTTTGGCAGTGTATCTTTCTCGTTTGTCCTTTTCATCAGCTCTAGAGAAAAAGTACGAGGTTAAAATGATATCCTTAAAGGTCACCCTGAAACTTTGGTGTCGGCCTTTCTTCCATTCTTCCTCTCCCCCTTAATAGCCTACTCAGGCTAACATTACTGTCTTTCTGAGTGACTACATATTTCGTTTAACCCTCGTCGGGTTGCAATTCGTTCTTTTGCATTCTGATTCGTGAATCCTAAACTCGCCCCCAGGGGGTGTTGTCAAACAACCGAAACGCACAGAAAAATCAGGACCAAACAGATTGTAGCGCCATCATTTATTTCCTTGATCGCATGGAACAGATGCTTGCTCTTCAAAGCCAATTTCATATTGTCGTCCCTCGATTTCATTTACCTTGTATTGCAGCTCGGTACGAAACAATATCTGTTCTGATTAGACATTTTAAATATAAAATAATGCTGAATAAGCTTACTTCTGAGGCAATGGCCAATGATTGTCGGCGTGGGTAAACGACGCAAACTTCATGGGTCAACTGCTCACTTCCTGTACCATATTTTTGCTCCCTAACATCTACGTAGTGTCTTAAAAGTGCTAAAAGGTAGACTAATAAGATTTAACAAATTTCAAGTCCGTATTTATTTCACTAGATGGAAATTAACACCTCTGGCTCAAGTTCCTTCCTGTTGACATTGGCCATTTTCGTCACACAGAAGCGAACGATGCCGATTACAGTGCCGACCTATAGGCAGAATCTTTTTCGTAAAGATAGTCGACACCGCCGCCTGTACAGCGGTGCCGAAGATTTAGATCCATATGTATATTCATACTCTGATTGTTGTCTCATTTTATTTTCCAGGAGAGGGATGAAAGGGAGGAAATTGAGAGGGAGCTCAAGGTGACGCAGGAACTCATCCTGAGGAGGGCGGCAGCAGGGGTGGCGGGCGGACCCCTGGGGGTGGTGATGGGTGGCGGGGGCCGAGAGGAAGACGATGACGAGGACCTGGACGACGAAGACAACAATGCCCACCGGGCACCCGAGCACCACAGGCCACTCATCCAGAACCACCTCTCGCTCCTCTCCTCGTCCTCGGCGGCGTCCACCACATCCTCCGCGTCCTCGTCTCCGCAGCAGGGCCCCATGATGCTCGGCGGGCCCCCTGCCCCCGGGGGCGGCGGCAACAGCAACGGCGGCTCCATGACCATGGTCGCCTCCTCCAACGTGCCCACCGGCATCGTCCCCTCCAGCCTGGCGGACATGCAGCTCCGCACTCCACCGCCGCCCCCGCCGCCTCCACCGCCGACCATGCACGCGCCGCCCCCGTCGACCTCGGCGCCCGCCATGACCTTCTCCATCCCCGCGCCCTCCCCTCTCGCTCCGCCGCACCCGTTGGCCCTCACCTTCGGCAACGGCACCGCCCTGGCCGCCGGCCTGCACCACTCCCCGCATGGCAACGGCCTCTCGCACCTGCCCCACGCGCTGCTCTCGCACCACCAGCAGAACAGCAACGGAGGCCCGAACGGCCCGGTCCACCAGCCGCCCCCGCCCGCTTACCCGGTGTCCTCGCCCTCGACGCCCACCACGACCTCGTCCTCGTCTTCGCACGCGGCAGCCGCGGCCGCCGCTGCCGCCGCCGCGCTTCACAACTCCATCTCCTCCGCGTCCTCGCATTCTTCCGAGTCGTCGACGTCTTCGTCCCAGCAGACGTGGAGCTTTGAGGAGCAGTTCAAACAGGTGCGTCAGGCAAGTGACTCGTTCCTTTTTTCTTCTTTTTTCATTCTTTATACACACTAACAAGTGCACGCATTATAATAGCATATGTAATGCACTAACAACTTCGTATATTATGCACATGGCTGCTTTCCAATCAAGCATTTGCGCCATTGAGGTAGATCAACATCGACGATCTGCGCTGAACAGTTTCTTAGTGACATCAAATTTCAAAAATGAAAATATTCATATTTCATTCATCTCATCAATTAGAATTCATTTTAAATTTTACAAACCCACGTTCCTTTCGCCTTGGCGAATTAGTTTTTTACCAATCTCAACTGTACCGCCACCTTATAATAAGATCGTTCCGGCTGATTGCAAACCTTATGGCGCAGAGCAGCCATGGTACATGCAATGGGCCAATCTGGGTACAGGTGATTGTAAAACACCCATCGTTACCAAATATTGATGAGGTCATCATACTCTTCACGTAACTAGTTAGATCTACTCATTTCATAACTCTTCCAACTACATGCGTTGCTCCACCAATGACTCACAATTTTCTTTTTGTTCATAAATAATCTCCTTCCTAAAGATTTTTATGATCACCTCTTACTACGTATTTGAATCTCATTACTCTTACATAAAATTTTATGCTAATCCTTTTGACGGCGTATTTCATGAATGCTGTGTGTATTATATGTACGTAACCTATTTCTCACCATGGTACTACGTATGATAAAGTTTACTCATCATTATATTAGAGGTTAGGATTGAAGATAGTGCACGTTCACAATAAGATACTTCCTACCGTGCTCTCGCCATTTTAATTAAAATGCTTGGATTTCTGCTTTGCGAATGGCGAGATAGAAGAGCGTATACCTACATATCTACATGTAACTGGCTTTATTTTCGTTGAATGTCGTATTTAACAATGGCGCCTGGTTGGCTAAGAGAACTAGCTAATGCTTGTGCTTGAGCTATGTAGTGGCTCAATAATTTGGGACTGAGGCCTCGAAATGACTCACGGATTCATCAATAAAGTTCCTGTTTAGAGCTTTATTTTCTTCGAGTTCCGAAGAGCAGCGCCAGAAATGAGGAAGCCGCCGGCTCAGGTGTTGTTGTTGGGCCTTTGGTGAGGCCGAGAGACTTATGATTGCGTATTTTTAATAGCGCTTCGGACTCCGTTTTTAAGGACTGGAAATGGCCCTCTCATTGCGGTGCCCTTGGAATGAAGTGGACAGAAGGAATAGGAAGTCCGCCCCACCGTCCTTATCTCATCCCCTTTCCCCATCCCCTTTCCCCCACTCCTCCCATCGAGCGATAAAATCTGAAATGGAGTATGACCCGCTTGAGTGCAACTGCCGTTAATTATGGTGACGATGGCACCAAGCGTCAAGCCTTGAGGCTCTTTCACTCCCGGGGTTAATTACGGTAATGGCTAAAGAGGATTCCTCGGTTGTCGGCAGGATGGGGGGAGGGAGGGGTTGGGTGGGTTGGGGAGGGGCCGTGTCGAGGGGGGAGGGGCCGTGTCGAGGGGGGAGAGTAGTCAACGGGGACAGTTATGAGAAAAGTTTAAAGGAGCGGGGACAACGGAATGGCAGTTGAGGGGTGCAAACATAGAACTCTGAGGGAGATGGTGTCGAGGGGGGGCGGGGAGGGGGGTGGGGTTAAAGGAAGAAAGGTATGAGGGAGTAGTGTGTGGGGGTGTTTTATATGTACCGAGAGATGGCGCAGGGGAGTTCAGGCTCGTAAAGGTGAGCTATCGCTTCGAGGTGGCGAGGCCATCCAGTTTTGGGACCAAGCCAGGAGGCGGTTATGGGGAGCTGGAACAATCACGTGAGCCAAAATGAAGTTTGGATTGGATTGTTATAGCTGTAGAGCCATCGTTTGGTTCATCTTCGCTAGGTGTCTTCCCATCGGCCATCGCAGTTCAGTCTGGGGTTACTTTCACACTCTGCGAAGTTCAAAATGCTGAAGTAAAAGGTGCGGTTTAAAGTTGAATGTAAAGAACAAATATGCATCGCTCTGTTAACTCTTTTTATGTATCTTTTACTGCGCTGAGATGAAGAAAAAAATACTAGGGGTAGATAGGGCACTGCATGTGTAAGAGTCTGTTGAATTTTCCCTGACTTTCATCATAACCTACCTCAAACCGGTAGTTGACTCAGATGATGATATCTTTTACAACGTCATCATCATGTATGCAGCATTACAGAAAAGCCTATTGAGTTTCGTTTGTTCTGGGTTCTGGGTTCTGGGTTAAGGCTACCGGCAATCACATCTAGTTATTCAAATTTTTTTCCTTGGGAGGACCATCAAATGTTTGACATGCTGTATTGAACTCTCTTTCGTGTTGACGACAGAACGTCTTCCATTTTCAGTTTACTATCATACCCGAGGCGATATCTAAATCTGAAAGGATTGTTGGCAAGCCTACCGCCCACGGGTATACGCGAGTCGGCAGCTTTGTCCGTTCCGTATAATTTTACCCCGAGCGCTTTTTGAAGTCACGAATGTGTAAGGTCCCCATTAAATCAAAATATGTAACCTAGAAACGTTAGCTAGAACGATCTCAACGTTACGTGTGTTCAGAAATAGTGATCGTTTGAGCTCTGGATGAGCTATTTAAATCTTTTCTTATGGGTGGAGTGAATTGCTTAGATGTTGAGGCAGGAGATATGCTCGTACGCGTCAGAATGTTCCTAAGTATACGTTTCCCTTCGTAAAAAATAATCGACCCTAACATAGGGTCAAGCATAACAATCTTTAACATACACAGCACGTGTCGGTGAATATATCCGATGGTATAATTCCCCACTCTCAAATCTATTTCGACTGATTTACTGTCATGTTTGTGATAAAAATATTTATTTTCACGTCAGGCTCGAAGATCGTTTTGTTTCGAATAATCTAGGGAAGAGCCCTTAATTGGTGCCTTTCTAGGACGCGTCGAGACGAACGTAGATATTCCTCTAACTCGTACTCGTCTAGTTGCATCAATTATTTCTTCTTTTGCACTACACATACAATATGCTGACTTCTCTGCCATATTTTCCTCCCAAAAATGCCACCATGGCTTTTAATGATAACTTTCAACCTTCCTCTCCCATCCCAGCCCTCCCAACCTTTGTTCCCCCGAAAACATTCCGTCATTTTTACGACCACCCTTCACCTTCTCTTTTTTCCTGAGCGGCCTTCCACGGTGCCTGTAATTTTCAAATGGATTAGTTTTGTCGAGGTAAAGTCAGAATACAAAAACCCATCTATTCTTTACCTAATACTGCTATTCTTTTTTATTTGGTAAATAACAGCAGGCTTTTTTTTATTTCTGGCCTTACTTCGATGAAACTTTGAATAATTGGAGGCCAATATAACGGACGCCTGTTATTTTCTTCCACTCGTAGTTTTAACATGATGTCCCCGAGGTATCCGCTAAGCACTGCCGATAGACTGACCTGCTTATTCCCTTCCCCTACCACCAAAGTTTCTGGGTTCCCCTCCCCCTGCCTTTTGAATTACCCGTTTTTTTTATTCTGCGTCTTTGCCTTATCCGGTTTCTTATCGTCAATTTCGGTCAAGTGCGCCCTTTCCTCATCCAGTGGAGGAAACCTTTAGTGGGATGCCTTCTGTGTACTCCATTTCTGGTAGCCAATCCGTTTTCGGCATTTGTTTTCGGTGACACCAATGTTTTTTTAAACAAAAAAATGCTCTTTCCAGTAGGATTTTCTGATAGAAATAAAAAAACTATTGCAAGAAGGAATTGCTTACTGCTTGATTTATTTCGACCTTATCAAGTGCGCCATTTCACTCCACTATTCCAAAGCCATTTAAAATGTGAAAACGCTATCGTCAAACCATACCATCAGTGCGGTGCAAAATGGTAGGATAAAAAAATTATGACAAACTAGACCTAGTTAGATTTGTAGCTTTCAGTTAGCCATATCCCAGTACTGGAGTTAAGTGCACCCCTCAACCATAGTAAATCCAGTGGTTGCCGTAAACTGTGCCTATAAATAAGCCAATTAGTTTTTATTTCCTTCCTATTGCTGACTATATAGCCTTAGGACCTGTGTTGGGACACTAAGGCATGGCGAATGGCATGAGGAAGCATTGTATCGATTGGGAACGGAGTAAAATTCATCCAAAGAGAATTTCATGAATTCTGATTCAATTTATTTTGCTGGAAAGTGCAAGTCAACATGATTTCTTCGTTTAAAAATTTATTTAGGCTCTACTAAAGTTAACGCATGGAGTTGGTGGGAAGACAGCTGCAAATTTTGTGAGCAAAATCTGAGCGTTAGAAAAAGTAAAATTAGCAAAATTCACAGTTTTTTTTAGTGAAGTAACGACCGGTTTCATCAAGTAGTCCACATCTTCAGTAGACTCATTTTGCGAAACCGATCATCACGTTGATAAAAACCCGTAAAATCTACCGCTACCGGTGGCAATGGTCCATGTATCACTCCAATACTCAATGCACACATAATAATTAAAAAGTAAAAATTCACATAAAAATTATGAGTTGGTTCGCCTAAATTTTGTGAGGGGAAGTCTCTTCTTGAACTCTTTAAAACATGGGAAAGGTTTTAAGACTTCTACAGGTAAGGCATTCCACTCCTCTTTCGTCCTGTTAACGAAGGAAAATTTTCCTGGGTCATTTTTTGCTGTTGTGCCGTTATTTTAAAACTATGGTATACAGGTGACGATGAAGTTTCAGAAAATTCAGCGCAAAACGTTGGAAAAAATCTACAATTTTAGACTATTCTCCTCGTCTTTTCTTAGGGTCCAAGGGTACGAAATAGCGCGACTACGCTCCGTATTAGGCTCCTTGCTGACCTTTTCTTGATGGCCCTCTCCTCATCTGCCCTCGTCTTCGGCTTCCCTCCTCGACCAATCCCGTCCGACCCCTCTCTCGGTCGGCGTGCGTCCCCATGGGGGGATTGTATAGTGGGAGTGCAAAGGGGGCAGAGGATGCACCGACCAATGTCTGGCGGCGGAAATGCAGCGCACGTCGTAACTCAAGTGGTGTGACGAAGAGGCGGTGGTGTGAGGGTGGGGAGGGCGGGCGCCTTTTTGCGTGGTGGAATAATCGAGGAGCTTGGTGGTGGTGTTCAGTGTGCGTGGAAATGGTGGGGGCATATGTGGTTGAATTTATTCATGCATTCCCTGCCATTTTGCATTTTCCCCCCTCACCTTGCGTGACATCGGGTGGCCATTTTGGTTTCTCCTTGTTTTCGTAGCCCTAAGTTCACAGTGGAACGTCGAAAAATAGTCAATCGTAAAAGTGCAGAACAATTAGCATCCCCAAGTAATCATGAGTTCCTTTCGTATGCAATAAACAAACAATTCTCCTTGTTGTTAGTATTATGTTTCTCAACTTATTTTTTCTTCAAAACTTAATTTTGTCGTCTACTTCTGCAGTTATCATTTAGCGGTTTTGAAAATTTGCGTTTTGCATCGTACATTATTCACCATAAGCGATGGGCGCAATCCTTTTATCATTCATTTGTATTTATACCGGTTGATTGGTAAATTTTGAAAAGGCCCTACCCCTCCTTCAATTAATACATAGCCTTCTCTCTTGGGCCATGCCTCTCTTGAGCTCTACGAACCTTCTGCCTCCCCTTCTTATCATACTAAATTTATCTTTTCTCCCTTATTCTTCACTGGGTCACCAATGATATTTCGCTCAAACTACCATAATTCTCTCCTCAGAACACTCCTCATGTATTCCCTTCTCTTCGATATACACTGCACGGGGCGCTGCATTCGAACTACTCTACACACTGCACCCAACCTCGGTATTAATCGGGATTCCACTGAAAAATCTCTGCAAACACCAAACCCATCGGATGTATCATCATTCCCCTATTTCCTATTCCACTATTGAGATGCGACGTTGCCGTCCAATTTTCTTTCCGAACTCCGCCGGAGACGAGCAGAGAAGGGATGATGATGTGGACTCGGGTGCCGTCCCGTTCGGAAGGGATATCCATTCACTTTCTATCGTGCGCCTCCCAACACTCATTTTTTTTCCAAAAAAAAAACCGAGGCGATGGACCAGGGAAGCGTAGCAGATGAGCAGCGCATCGGAGGAAGGGAAATGTGGTCGACTTTAAAGGGAAAGGGAGAGTGTAGGGATTGGAGGAGGGAGGAAGGGGAAAAGGAGGAGGGAATCTGTTGCAGATGGGAGGGTTTTTTGGATCCATGGGTTGGGTTCTCTCGCCAGCGTGCTCCGCGGGGAAGTCGGAGCGGGATGGGGGGGACTTAAAAATAAAAGGCTCGCTTGGGAGGCCGACTAGGGGTGGTTTAGTGGGGAGGGAATGGCTGCATCACCCCTTCCCCACAACCCCCTTGTGCGTTTGAGAGAGCTGTTACGCATCTCTCACTCCATCCCTTCACACCCCATGCCACTTCCCCACCCCCGACGCACTGGGAGGGGGGGGGAATGCGGCTGCACACTTCCCCCTCTGCACCATCCACCCTAACAACACATCCCTCGCACTCAGACTGGCGTAGGGTGAGTTTAGGAGATTAGGGTAGGGCATGGTCTCATTCCTCTGTTCTTCTCCATTGTAACGCGTTCCCTGGTGTGCTTCTTCTCTTCTTCCACTACCTGGTCCTGGTCCAGCCTCCCTACTTGATCTCCTTGGTAAGCTACCGTTTTGGTAAAATTTGCTTACGGATATTTTTGTTGCCGGAAAATTGGAGGTGGAGTTGATATTTATATGCAAATGTCCTAAATTCATTTGCTGCTATTAGTTTAGATTGGAATAGTGAAAAGCCTTTTGAGGTCATCAGGCCGCAATCAGGCGAAGCTTAGACTACAATAAGACAGTAATGTATAAATATATCATTTTGTTTTAATGGAAGCGGATTATTTATTAAATATACCATCATTTATTGTACGTGAGTATTGATTAGTCATGTCAAAGTCATATGATTGTGCAGTGTGCCCAATCTTTTTTTTTTATCTTTTAGTAATGCCAAATGGCATCGTGGTTATGATTTCCCATGATATTAAACTACTTAAATTTTCTGTTGCACTTATTACTGAGCTTTGTCTGTAATCGAATGTATCGGATAAAGTAACTTTTCCCAAATCCTCTAATAATTTTACGCAAAGAAAAGATAGTGTATTGACTTTATTGGCAAGTTAAGATTATACGCCTAAGTGTTACGCCACTGGTATTACATTGACGTTATCATTTGAAGAAGTCTTGCCGTGAGAGCATTGATTCGAAAGGCTGATGCGTTGAAGTTTGAAAGTGTCTAGCTTGAATATAAACGTTCGTGGTGGTGAGGAGCAAGTTCGATATTGGATAGGTTCTTCTCAGACTAAGTCAATTCCACCAGAGGCTCATTTACATATGCTATTTCCTGATGATCGTGATTTGTAAAAATGTGACGACGAATTTCACTAATTTTAGTTCTGGAATGGATCGTTACCGTGGTCTATCGCGTTGCGTGTCCCGTGCCACACTCATCATATCATATACAGGCACGTATTTGATACCAGTGTTCGTTGCAAACTGATGTTGTTATATTCCTTCGGAAAAGTTAGTGCTATTGCTTAAGTGCCTCAGAACGTATTTGCTGGATAAACATTCGCAAATGAGGGTCATCCGAAAAACATTTTAAAAGTAGGTATAAGATGAAGTAAAAAGTAAGCACCCTGAGAGCTCGCTCGTTGAGCTGAGCTTCTATTTTTAGCGTGCCGTGTCCCATTCGTTTAAGCGAGTGACCTGTTCGTTTTTCAAAGGTTAGATCCAGCAGCCAGCATCACACGCCAGGGGGCTTCTTAGTGCTCGTCGTCGGAGACACTTGAGCCGGGTGAATTAGGTTAATGGAAAAATTTTGACTCCCTTCCAAAAGATCTCTCAAAATTAAGTTGGTAATGTGTGCATGCGGAGTTTCCATTTCTCCCTCCCCCTCCCACCCTCTCCCTCTCCTACCTCCGCCTCCGGATCCGGATTCTGGCACTGCCCTGCCGTAATTGCAGCGGAGGGAGAGAGGCACTGTTGGATTTTATAGCCCGTACGAGTACGAAATCTTTTTTCGTCTCTTTCTCCCTCTTACATCGCTGCCCACCTCTTGACGACTATCACGTGACAATCATTTTCACTGCTCACTCACGCTCCTGCATTTTCACTTCTCAAGGGATTGCATGCTTCAGCAGATGCGTTGGGAAAGCAGAGAAAATTAAAAAGCGACAAATACGGAATTAAGATTAATCATAAGAAAACGTAAGTAATGAGATTCTCTAGGACAAAGAAAGCGAGGCTGGTCATAAAAGTAGGAGGAAACAAACTGGAGCGAGTAGAACAATTTAATTACTTTGGTAGTACGCTAGAAGAAACAGGTCATAGTAACAAAGACATTAGGAGAAGAATAGCGCGGGCGAATGAAGCGTTCAATAATAGAAGGGAGCTGATAACGGGGACCTTAAGTAAGGATGTAAATAAGAGGCT
This sequence comes from Pyrrhosoma nymphula, assembly GCA_963573305.1. NCBI lineage: Eukaryota > Metazoa > Arthropoda > Insecta > Odonata > Coenagrionidae > Pyrrhosoma > Pyrrhosoma nymphula. Next base: position 58,813,317 of record OY754339.1, on the reverse strand, counting down.
GGTGAAGAGCTTGATATGGAGTGTGGCGTTGCATGGAGCAGAAACGTGGAAAGGTGAAAAAGATTTCCCAGAAATGAGAAAATTAGGATGAATACTGTCTTAAACCTACTAATGGGGGGGGGCTTTTGAACTTTTTGATTCAGAATCGTGAAATTGACTCAAACCGATAGTATTCCGAAAAATGAGTGGAAAGAATTCAAAACAATCGGTATACTACTAGTAAGCAGTAGTACTTTTAGTAAGTTACAAAATCGCCCCATTCGGACGATCCGTTCGACTGTGACGTTATTCCGAATAATGATCCTATTATACGAGCGGTACGAAAGTGACGTAATAACCCCACGCGGTAGGTTTTGTCAGGTCATTGTTGATTTCCTTTTGCTCTCTCTCTCTCACTCGTTCCATCTCATTGTTGATGAATCACGGAATTCTTCCTTTTCACATCCACCTTTAGTGCTTCATCGGTCCACCAACTTTGCCTCGTTTACATTTACTCAAGCAACTCTCTTACCTTCCTCACCATGCCTAGAACTACTTCTTTTGTCCTCTTTGCGGTCCTTTGCAGTTTTGCCATCCTCTCACATCTCCAAGTAGGCCTGTGCGATTATTCGATTCATTGAATCGTCGACTCAATTATTTTTTACAATTGATCGATTATTTCAGCACATCGATATCGAATGCGGTAATTCACTCGATTGTCAATTTGTTCAAGTGTCAATTGTTGTTCAATTGTCATTTTTTATTCAATTCACAATTATTGTCTGTTAATCGATTCATTGGCGATTATTAATTCGCGAGGGGTTTTAAATTGCACGTTTAAACTTGTTCGCTTTTGCCGGATGATGGCCGATGCTGCTGATGCTTGCTGTTCACTCTCGATCGGCACGAATAAACGCACGATCCAATTGAGTCCTTTCAATTAATTCGTTGATGTCAATTTATTGAGTAATGAAAATTAATTGACACCCATTTCGATGTCCATTAATTGGCCTTTGTCAATCAATTGAATGACTTCAATTAGTTATCACTTCCTCAATTCCCGACAATTGAATCGACCACATTTCCAATTATTCTCATAATTGATCGATATAGATTTTTTTCGATAATCGCACTGGCCTATCTCCAAGCGTCTCCAATCCATTCTCATACCCTTTCCTCAGTATTCAAGTACTACTCCCACACGAGGCTACGCTCCATATCAGCCTCCTCTCCAGCCTCAACTTCCCCAAGCCTCCTTGAGGCCGAAAATTGCTTTGCTCTTCTTTCTAAGTCCTTCACTGAATATCTATTGGACCGCTAACTTTCTGAGTGTCATAAAGGTGCAGTACCGCTTCCCGGCGGCTGATTCCCTACGCTCTATTTGTGTAGACAGCAGAAGGAAGTCTTCAACTCTTTCTCTTGCTTGATATCAAGTTGTCTTTGCAACTGTGCCCATTTCCTTCCATTTCTCGTTGCTAAAGAGGGATGATGAATGTATTTACCGATGCATCTAAGACGACTTACAGCCACTGCACCGCAATCTTGGAGAGAGGTTTGTCAAAATGCTGGCAGACGTCTGATCAAAGGGTGGCCGTCATGCATTTGAGCTGCCGCTGTCGGGCTTCCTCCTACGCTTGGCACAGTGCTGCAATGTAGTTTTCTGAGTGTACACACTCAGTTTGTATGCATTCATTTTGCCACGCACATCTTTAGAGGAAACAAATTTGTGATGACCGTTACTGACGGCTACTAATAGCCGAATGGAACGGCTACTGGAGGAGGCTAAGGCTCAACCCATGGCTCCCTTCTCTTGAGAAACAGTTAGGCTTCGAAACTTCCTCATCATCTTTAGAGTAAATGGAAAACATTGGTGTTGGGTCACAGTAACTGAACTCAATACAATGGAATGACGATACCCCCTCCCCGAGTGAAGCCAAACAATTGCGCATCCGGCCATCTTACGGAGGACCTCTGAGCATTGCGCTCCATTAGAATGCATGGGAAACTCATCCATCATTGAACATTTTTTCCTTGGAGAATATAATTCGGATTGAATTGCGATTAGGATGACCAGCCATTGGGATTTTTTATTTAAGTGTAAGCACGTCAAAAATCACTATACTCATTCGATTTTTCCACATTTTCCCATTTAAAATACATGGGCCGAGGGCCTTCCCAACATGGCCGATATGACTTCAGCTGCTCATGTGCGCGGTAGACGGCGATCGTCATTCCATTGCATTGAGTTCAGTGGTCACAGTTGAAAGTAAAACGATTCCTCGAGTTTGAGATCGTCGATTTGAATGTTCTTCGGTGGAAGCAAATACATTACCTACCTCATTATCATATCTTTCGGTTTTAAAATTGGATAAACGCAATCCTCCGTTATACCTTATCCCATTCTGTTAATCCATTTACTTCCGCGTAGTTCGGGGAAACAGATGAATTCGAGGCATTTCTTGATGGGAAGAATGCGGCGGCGGAAGAACATTCAACGGCGCGCGTGTCGTGCTGCTTGGCCGAGAAAGAATAAGGAGAGCCTCTTTCTGCGCGTAGACTTGTGTCTGCCCCACTAGTGTTATGGCCCAATGTGTTGTGTGTGTGTTAGTCCGTTGAGGGGGTTAGGGGAGAATGGTGGAGGGGAGGGGCTGTGGAGCAAGCAGAAGGGGGGGGGGGGTGTGGGTTGGGGAGAGCAGGAGGCGTGGGTGAGGATGTTGAGGCGCGACAAACTCCACGCTAGTCTCCGCAGCCTCCTTCACCTCCCCAGTCCCCTTCGGAAAAAAACCGACCTTTCTCAAGTCGGGCCGTGTTGTGCGCGACTGCTCTTTTAGTAGGTCCTCCTCCACCTCATCCTCCCTTTGGGATGTCCCCTCGTCTTCCCTCGAGGGGGATGGGGTGGAGGAGGTAGTTTCTAAGACGTGGCTCGCTCGGGAGCCAAAGGATGCGCCCGGGGAAGGAGATGCCGCGGAGGCGAAGGAGGTAAGGGGAGTTGGGGCTGTAAAAATGACGGAACGTCCTACACCAACGTACTACACTACTGGACACCATGGGGGCGTGTGGTAGGGGATGCTATGTAGGGCTGGGCGGTATTTGAATATCCCAATAATATCCAGTATCTTAAAATATTGAAAATGGACCAATATCAGTAACCTGTATTGGACTATTGAATACAGGAAAATATTGGCATATTGGAATATTGGAAATAATTAAAAATGCTACATTGGTATATTGGAAAATATTGCACATAGCAACATTAACAGGTTAAATTATCTTGCTTACAATGGTTTGCAAATGGTGCCTGCATTAACTATGTAAAAGTCTGTTAATTAAAAAAGGAAAAGCCGTGTAACATTATTTTCCCCAGTTATTGCTATGAATAATGGTGGAAAAGGAAGTGCTGGACTGAGTGCTACGCGCGCCGTCTGTTTTCAAAGATTAGGGCGCTATCCGACCACCCTCCTTGCCGGGTTCCAATATTCATTACTTGAATTTTTAACTTTGGTAATCCTACATACAATATTCCAATTGGACATATTGGTTCTTCAATATACAATATTCCAATTACAAATATTGGTTTTTCCGGCCACCAATATCCAATACAGGATATTGGTATTGGTCGTTCAAAAATTGTGGTTTTGGAATCCCAGTATTAAAAATTTTGATATTGGAACCAATATATTGGAAAACCGCCCAGCCCTAATGTTAGGGCACCAACCATGAAATGGAGAGGAAATTGGGAAAAGGTATAAGAAGAGAGGAAAATGAACTATGTTAACAGAGTGTCTCATTGTCTTGCAGTTTTTGTTGCAGTCATTCAGGTTACGCGAGAAGAAGTAATTTTTGTACCCATCAGTTCGACTCTGTATCTCCCTTAATTGTTCACTTATTTTCCCCTGAAAAGTTCGTGGTTCAAATAATATCCTCCGACTCACCCTTTAAACTCTCCTGATCTGAATTTTTGTAATATTTAAAACCTGGCGTGTGGCCTCCCGAGTGTCCTGCGGCTCCCGGTGGTCCGATCGGTGGGTAATTTCAAGGATTCATATTTTGATGCAATATTGGGTGCTTTACATTGTATTTAATGCGCTGTTCAATTCTCAGCACACCAGTGAATTTACTTTCCCTTCGTTACATACGCTGCGCACTGGGGAGCGAACTCCGCGACGGATCGGGAAGGGACTTTGAATATTTTAATACGAGAGTGTGATCGAGATATTATTTCGGGGTCTAATAACACATAATTATCCAAATGAAGGGCTTTGAAGTGTGCAGGCGTTGAGAAGTAGTTCGGATGGAGTGCTCAAGCATATTCGATGTATATGGGTGAAACCCTGGATATTCACCCGACTTTCATCATAACCTACCTTTAACCGGTAGATTACTCAGATGACGATGATGACTCTGTAAAACCAATTATTGGCTTGGGAAACTTTGCAACACCTATCTTCAATTGTAATCGTCAACTATTCATTTCATATGAATAACCATATCATCGTATAGTTGAAAATTTATCATTTTTTCGCCTTAATAATGATGCGTTGAGTTGTCAGAAATCGATTCTTAATCTTCAGAGTCAAAATAAGGGTAATTTTTGCCCATAAATCACGCATTTAAATCATTAAATTATGTTATTCGATGGCAAATTTGGTGAATTTGGCAAAGAATCTCTTTGCGCGCTGTAGTCCGCGTGTGCCCGGATGATGGATGTTCGTGGGTGATGGGTTAGGCGGCTACTTGGTCTCGTCTTTCCCTTGCCTCGTGACGAGAGACAACTATTGTGGCTTCTCCCGACTCTGGAGACTCGTGTTCACCCCAAAACAAGACTCCCTATCCATATTGCCTACCAAGGTGTGTATGCTTTTCTTAGCTACACGTCACGGTTCCCTCCCACGCGAAAGACACATCGCATCGTCATTCCCTACCATCGGTAGCAGCTCACTTCGGACATTCATGATTTTCATTTTTTGTTTTTTCTTCTCGAGAAAATGGTTTTTTCATCCCATCCCATCAAAGTGGTTATTGACGTGAAAAGTCATGTAATTCGTCTCTTATTGGCTTATAGCAACGAAATTATTTACACCAAATATTTCTTCATATCTCATTAATTGAAGATATCCGAAGAGATGACATACCATTCAGAAGAGGGAGGTTGAAAGGGTAAAATTATTTGACATCTTTGAATAGATAGCGTCATCAGGAGATGGAATATGGCCCCCAAATTGGGTATATAATCGCGGGTCTTCGACGACGTAAAATTATTGTAGCTTGACGTAAAATCATGCAAGGAGCTTACAAGTGGGTTGATTTGAAGTAATTCAGACCGATCTATTGGGTAGCACCACAAAAAGCTGACTTTTTAAAAGTTAAAATACATCGATTGGTTTAAATGTTGAAATATTGAAAAGCTTTTGAATTTACGGGAAATTTAAAATGTGTATCACCTAAATGAGAAAGTAGATTCCTGCTAAATGAGGTTTCAGGATAATAGAGCACTTAATTTTTAATATAAAATGCTAAAATTGTGATTCGCATAACTTTCCAGAAAATTTCAGGTCCGACAAAGTCAATGCGACACACGTTTCACTCAATAAACGCATACCTGCGGTAGCATAGCGGATACTAACTGTCAGTTTTATTTTTAATTTTAGGAGTGTACAGGGTCGTTACGACTACTGGGATCATAGTCGTAGAACGTGGCGATCTTTTATGCTCTTTTCTCGAGTCACTGACCGATTTTGACAGTTCATGCGCATTTTATAAACATAGCTGCGAGGGAGAGACTAGGAGAGAGGCCCAGTGAGTTGGGAGCGGGAGAGGCCTTTTTCTTGATTACGAAAGTATTTTTTCCCCTCTTGTCCTACCAAAACAAAGGCGAAAGTCGCAGTAGCGTAATTAATTGCTGGCGCCATGTAATCGTTCTTGACTGTTTTCTCGGAATTCTTCGGAGAAATCTTGCGAGGAGAAGTGCTGATAAAGGGGTCGGTTTTATTTTTCATGCTGTTTTCGTAATTTATATTCAGTCTTTTTCCCTCCCGGCGAGAAGCGGTGTGTAAAATGGTGGGTTCTTCACTCGGTGTTCACTGGGGGGAGGGGCGGAAGGCTGAAGAAACAACCTCAACGAATGCGATTTTGTTTCCTCATTTCGAGTTTCAGTTCTGTTTACTGAACATACTTACGGTCCCGTTTTTAATTTAGCAACCGTAAGCTGCCTGTTGTTTGTCGACGTCGAAGCTGGCTGCTTTTCACGGATAAATAAATATTGGCCTTTTTAAGTTTGTTCAATTTTTGTAAAAAAAATCATATTTTTCAGTTATGTCGAGGAATGCTAAACTGGAGGATGCTCAGGAAAACACTGTGCCTTGTTAATATGAATTCATATCTTTAATGTTGGAATTCATTCCTTTAATGTTGTTCATTTAGCACCTCCTTTGCTGTGCTTGTTTTTTCTCTCTCTTGGTGTTTCTGGAATTGAAAAATTTTCTCGTGAGATATTTCAGGTTTATCGTATTAAAAAGACTAGAAACCGTTAACTCTGGAGGATTTAAGTTCAACGACCTAGTCTTACACATTTCGAGTAACCAGGTAAATTCGATGATGAGAAAACCACCTTTGTTATTTCCGTTGTTTTGTGGAAATAACAAAGTTGGTGTTCTCATCATGGATATCCATAATATCCACGAGGTCAGGCCTGATATCATCAGTTTTACAGGTAAATTCGCTTTTCTTTCTGCTAACCACTCCCCACACAGCCAGCATCCTACCTCGATCCCTTCTCCTATATTTCCTTGAATCTCGTCTCATGACACTCATCGCATATTGAGTCATGTTTTCTCATGCACTGTAACGAATTCACGCATTGGCTGTGTCGTGCTGGTGGAAGGCTGAAGTGTTCATTACTCGTCGTCCAAACTCATCTGGACGCAAAAATAGACTTGTTCACACTAAAATTGTTTGAAATTCGTGTTGAAATTACGGTACTTCTGAGAAAAAAACTAGCGAAAGAAAAAGTAAGAATCTCTCACAAGTTTTAAATTTTCTTGTTTTATTTCGGCATATTCTCCTTTGAAGTATGACGTTCAGAAGAAGTCATTGCCTATTCATCGTCTTACGGTACATACTGTTTCGTTGACTCATTTAAATGATCACTGTGCTCATTTACATAATTACTAATAGACTCAGTGGCGAGTAAAATTATTCATCGTATTTATTTATTGAGATTTTCATACTTAAAGCTCCGCGGGCTAGACATCTAAACCGCGAGGATTACTTTTACAGACGTAAGGTTATGAACTCTTCGTGTTATACTTTTGAATCAGCAGATTTCTTTCCTTAATTCTCTTCTTGGGGATGAGACTCGTGAACTCGTTCGTAGCACAACGTCTTTCACTGTGCTCCGCCAACTAACCGGCAACCAAACCAAATGGTCTCCCATTTCGTTCCCCGCCATTTACAATCTCTTTTTCACGTGCCCTCTCCTTCTATGTGTTGTAATGACACTGGGAATAGAGTTATGGCCCTCATCCAAGTACCACTCTTCTCACCTGAATGACCGAGGCCAAATACCAATGCTTATCTTTATTCTGAATACAATTATCCCACTTCTATATGCACTGTTGTCTGATGTATCAATTCGTGCGCTCGAACAATTCCATGTGCATCGGTGTGTAAAATGCAATTGCGCTGGGAAGGTATGGAATTATAGAGCAGAGGACATGCCTTGAAATGCGTTCTGATTTAGCAAACATGTCATTTCAATTATATGCAACGATATAACATAACTGCGGCACAACGTAAGCTGTTAGAAATTGTTTTTTTCTCTCCCAGAATTACATATGTGCATTTTTTATTATTCTACAAGCTTCATTATAATAAAGGTTTGTACTTTTCTACACATTTTATTATTTATTTTTATTTAAAAAAGTGTAGCAAAGTACAAAACTTTATTATAATGAATATTAAAAGTTTCTACAAAGCAGAGCCTGAAGGTGTGGATTTTATTCTAAAAGCTTATAACTTTTGTAAATACTGGTTGCGTAAGTAACCTCAAAAGTGGTGCATCTTATGATACAAATTTATTCAGTTTTAGAATTAGGGAACAACGTAATCTTTCACTCACACGCCTTGGTGGTCCCGCTCAAGGTGCGATAGAACACGTTTCTTCTTCATTTGTGGCCACGAATTTCTTCCCTCCTATTCTTCTTACCTTACTCTCCACTGTATGTTTTTTAACAACTTCCAATTACTTACCTCAATGAATAACAAACGCACATCCATTTCCAAAAACATGTGAAGGCTTTGATGCATTTTCCTCAGGGCAGTTGAATTAACTCGTATTGAAATAGCAAACATTGTAGTTTTCACAAACGTTTATGTAATACTGACATGACGAGAGTTTCGCCACGCGCCGACATATTCATTTGCTAACAAAATTTGTTCCTTCAGTATGGAAATCCATCGTCTCCACTAAGTCAGGCCTGGTGCCATCAGTTTCAGTAATATTTTACGTAATCAACTCATTTCATTCCCACGTGAATAATGTAATAAGTGTCCTCTTCACTGAAACGCCGCAACTTTGACGACTGTCCTTTCCTGTTGATCTCTTAGCTCTTGCTGTGTGAGCGCGGGCATCGGCATAGATTCCCATTTTTCTCGTAAGGATTCACAAGGCACTAATACCGTTGCTCTCTCAGGCTCTGCCTTCCTAATTGATGCAAGCGTCTTCCGGGGCAATTCCCCGGCCTTATCGCGGAGCGGCGCAAATTGAGGATGTGCAAAACGGAGATGAGGAATTGAGGTCGAATCATTCAATGCACGACGAATACACGCGGATGCGAGACTTTTCCGTGAGCGTAACATGCAGTGTTCCTGGCAAGTCGGAGCGATCGGCGTTTTTGCTGTTATCGGAGAACCTCCTCGCTGATATTTCCCTAGTGAGTTGAATATTTTTCAGAAAGTTAGTGTTATCACATGTAGACATGTAGAAAATATAAGATAAATGAAGAAATACAAGGCCTAATTAAAGAACGAAGTCTCTTTCCTTCCACCATGCCTGCATAATTTTATTCCATTATATGGGATAAGTTAATTTTACTGTCATGTAAGCACTCGTAAAATTTATTTTATAAATACGTTTGTCTTGAGGACTTCTCAGAAGTACGATGTATACTGTTTACATCACCCTCATTACTTCAATATTATCGATAATTCTTATCTTCTGCAAATATCAGCGATACATATTTGTTTTTCAATGAAATGGAATGCCGTTCAGCCACAAATATCTTCTGACTTCTATATAAGACCATTAGATAAGCGCAACAGCATCGAGGAATGAAATGATTTGGTAGCTCTTTATTCGATGGTGTTTTTGGCGTGAATATTCTTTAATCAATTCGGAGTCATTTATTACAGTGGCATATAAATAAGTAAACATGCCTACTCTTAAAACGTATAAATTAAGAAGGAATATGCCATATTGACAGGCTCAGAGGCAGTGTTCTTAAAAGAGAAGCCATGTAAATGGCACGAGCAGAAAGCTATCGATCGTTAGGGATAAGGCTGACCATGCCATGCGAAGGAGTTGCAGACGCGTAGCGAGTGTATTTTTGCTGACTTGAAAACTGACTTTTGCTTGATCTTGCTGTGGACGGAGATGCTCTCCACGACTTTTGAAAGTTTTAAAATTTCTTTCGAAGACCAAAAACGCCTCCATCTGGACGGATTATGCCATACTTTAATTAGTACCTATATTAGGAATCCAACGATGAAAATTTATGGAGATAACTCAACTTCTTTTAGCACCGATTTGTGCTTTGCAACTTACAATGTTTCCTTACCCTAAGTTGTGAAAATGTAATGTTATCAAAGATTAAATTCAATTTTATGACCAGTTTTGAAGTTGAAATGGAAGTGAGGGATACCCATTGATAAGAGAAAACTGTAATTTTCAAATTTCTGTGGAAAAGTGCAATATTCTCTTGTTGATATGGAAAGATGGTTTTTCCTTGTCTTCGAGAGATTTGTTCGGGTAAAGCTATTGTACATATTATCCCCGAAAAACTTCTATTGTGGCTTTCTTGCTAAAACGTTGCCTTTGATAGTGGGGTGCAAAGGGTGATGACTATAGAAAAAATTGTTAATGATAAAAAATAAAGTCGTAGTCAAATCTCTTGATCTCATTCACGTTTTCAAATCCTGTCCCGCGGTTCCCAGACGGTCTTCATTTCAGGCAACCCCTTCAGACTTGGGCTGAATGCTTGCCCATTACATAATTCATTGACACATTCACGAACAATCTCTTTCCTTCTCCCCCACGTGCTCGTCGTCTTCGTCGTTTGGAAGAACGTCGATCGCCCCCTCAAGGACGGGCAGGATCTAGTCCTCCAACCCCCGCTCCCCCTAGGGGAGCCCGCACCGGAAGTCGGGTGGATTGCTTCCGATATTCCAGCCTTATTGGGCGAAGGGGGGGAGGGTGGTTTTCGTGGGGGTGATTTCAGAAGGGGCTGTTCGTCCTGCGGGTCGGACGGGGGCAGTGGAGGAGATTGGGAGATTTCGTTTCCTTGTCATTTGAAATAAAAGTTCTGGGGACGCGTCTTGTCTTTCTTGTCGCTCACCCCAATGCCGGCATCACCCCCTCCCCTCACCGGCATTGAGGTGTGGGAGAAAGCGAAGGCAGAGATCAGGCTGATAGAAGAGTTGCTGGCCATCTGCCCGGTAACACGCAAAAGCAATGTATGCATTCAAGCCCGACTTAGAGTCAACTGTGGTATAATTTTAATTCTAACTTCAACTTTTGTAGTTTTGAATTGATATCTAGCTACATGCGTGCATGTAGCTAGATATCTATGTAGATTCACATCCATCACTTCGTTCCAATTCGGGGTAGGTACAGTTAGGAAAACTCAATTCCATTCATTTATTACCGTGGGCCTTTGTGCCCTATGAGATATTTTTACTCACTAATTAGGTCAAGCACTTCCTCATTTGTCTTCTTTTCCGTCCACCGCACCTTCTCCATTCTCCTACACACCCACATCTTGAACGCCTTCAGCCTATTTTCGTCTTCCTTTCTCGGAGACCACGTTTCTGCCCAATACAACGCAGCACTCCATATCAAGCTCTTCACTATTCGTTTGAAAAACTCGAATAACTTTATTACGTATTTAACTGGCGGGGTGTGGTGACGGTGAATGGGGAGATGCGCATGGGGCGATGGTGTCGCGTGGGTGGTAGGTATTGGAAGGTGAGTGAGGGTAGGAAAGGGTGAATGGTGGGGGTTGTCACGAGACCTGGACGAACTTTGACCCCCGTCTGCCACCCATTGAAACCCTCCCCCTCCTTCTCCACCTCTGCTATATCGTGTCATCTTCCCTTCCATCCTCGCTCCTGGAGGCAGTGTTGGTGAGCACGTGGAAAGGGGGTTTGACCCGACGTATGTTTGTATGTGGGTTTGAGCCGTGTTTGGGAGCGAGGCAGAGCAGAGGTGGCCGACTCATCAGCCGCTTGCGCCGTAGGTCGCGATTTTCCACTGAGGATATGCGGCGACGGGGTTTTGAGGTGGCTGGGTAGTCGGCGATGGCTGTATTCGTGATGCCGAGAATTGACGGTAGCGTCTACGAAGGAAACCAGGATTTCTGTGTGAAAAGGGTGTGGCTATAGTTTCCGGTATTGCTCTATTCATTAGTCAATGCTCCAGTTACGGAGCTTTCCTCTAAGACTCAGATATGGGAGTACGTTTTCAGCGGCGCAACGTATGCCGAGATAATCACTCGTAGATTTATTCCAGTAGTTCTTATCGACCCTTATTCTCACCCAAGTTGATGAGTATACAGCAAATAACAAGCTGTCTGCAAATATTTGTGGTGCCCTTTTCCCGTTTTTTAGACACTTCGCGCAACATTAAAGAGTTTAATATTCTGGTTATATGCTCACTGTTATGATGAGTGAAAATGAAATCAGCAGATATCAGTTGTTGAAGGCGTTATTTAAAATATTTTCTAGTAGGTCCAGCAAAACATACAACGGTGAAAAGCTTATTCAATAGCCTTGCAAATGACTACGCATCATTATTAGTACATAACTGGCAATCGTATTGCTTCGGGTGTTTCCTTTAGGCAAGCGATTAGCATGTATAGGTGTAATTTTTTTATACTTTTAATTAAAAATATCGTAGCAGTTTTTACTCTCTTCAAAACATACGGGTAAAACGTTTTAATTGCCGATTCAGGTGTTAATTTTACATGACTGAATCGTACCCAACATAGAGATAAATCATTTTGAAAGCTCAAATTATTAAATGCGAGCCACTTGCTGCTCATGAATGGAATAGGTAATTCGTTTTCAACAGGAAGTAGTCATGACTTCGAGTGGGAGTGAGCATTACCAGCTGTTGTTTCATTCATATTTTGGAGAAGTTTCTTTTGCGCATCATAAATCTTCTCATTTTACGTTCAGAATAATGAGTGACCCAAAAGATCTGGACATTAAAAAGCAGGCTGTCGCATAGAAATGAGGTGGGCACGTGAAGAGCGCTTTTGAATGCTCGCGGCTCAAGAATAGAGGAGGAGTGGAGATGCTTTTATGCTCTTCGCCTCGTCGAACGAAAGGAGAACTTGAGGAGGAGACGGAGGGTGATGGGTGCACGAGCAAGAGAACTGAGTGACATAGACAATGGTCTTAGTACGGCTTCTCATTACTTCTCATCGATGGAAGAAGAGGTAAAAGGGGGGAACAGAAGAGGACGTTCGGAAGCCATTTCTTCCCTCCCACAATCCCCCCCTCTTCCCCACCAATGTAACTCCTTCCACCGTACTACCCCGTTTTTCGTTATAAGCTTCTATTCCCAATCCTTCGTATACCCTCTCGAACCCCGCCTCCCCTCCCTACCCCCTTTCCTCCTTCGTAAGAGACTTTATATATATATATATATTTCTTTTTCTTGTCGTGACTCCCTCCTCCTTGATCACGTCACGTGTTAACAGAGTTAGGGATTTAAAAGTAAGGAAACCCTTTAAGATCCACTCTCATATCACATGCGAGATGCGGTGTGGAGTGAGAGGGGAGGCGGAGGAAGTGAAAAGGAGGTAAGGAAAGGAGGGGGAGGTGGTGGTTTGTGAATCTTGGTGTTGCCTTTCATCGCGGGAAGGAATTGCGTGCCATGGAAGAATGTTCTGACTTTGCGGAGTTCAGGGGGGGGGGACGAGGGTGGTCAAAGTCTTGAGGCCAGTCTTCGTGTGGTGGGGGAGGTCGTTTAAGTGATGGAGAAACATTGTAGTATTTTCGAATTTTATTTTTTTAATATCCTATCATCATGACTTTGTATTATACGTATTCATTGCTAGGCTTTTCATCCGACCCTACTATGTACAGTCGAGTCGATTGTTGGAGTATCTTTGAGAATTGTAAGTTGGAGAACTTTTCCGGAGAAGAATCTTATCTATATTATTGTTTTACCTATTTATGATGAGACATTTGCGTTTACTTCGAATTTTATTTTACAATGATCTTTCATTCTTGTTTACAATTTTACTATACCATTATTCAGCTTCCCTACAGGCCCTATAATAATGGATTCTGTTCTTGGAGCATCTCACTACAGTCAAGACATCATGCTTGTATGCCCAGATCTATCATAAGCTCATCATTCTATCTTCCCCCGCTAATGTCGTGCACTTCTTATCGTCTTCCTTCTTTGTCTACGCTATCTCAACACTTTTCTCTCTATAAGCCTCTTAAAAAAGCTCTTCCAACAGAGGGCGTTTTTCATTCTTAATTATCTGCCTCCTTTGAATTTCCACCAATAGGCTTTTTTCCTCCCCTAATTTTTCCAAATGCTTATAATTTGTTTTTCTATTCCCTCAGCTTGCATTTTTCATCCTCCTCTAGCCCACATCTTAAAAGTCTCAAGTCTACTCTCATCCTCAATTAGCATTGGCCACGTTTCTGAACCATTTTACGCACTTCTTTCTCGGGGCCAATAAGGATACACCCTGTGAAAGGAAGGGAGAAATATCCTAGGCACAATTGGCCTTTCGCTGATGAATTTGACATTCTCAATGAACGATTATATATTGGGGAAGCGTCTGACATAGAATAGGATTTAGTCATAAGTCTAAGTTTCTTCCCTTAAGTCTTTCAATGTAGAAATAAATTCTATTCCGGGGAAAATTCTTCATTTTTGCAATTTTCTTATCTCATTCATGCTCTTCGCTGGTGAGCTGGAGATTGGACGGGTCAAAGACCGTATAAGAATGCGCCATGCAGAAAATTTTCCTTCTGTTATCCAGCATATGAATGACAATGGAATTTCACAGTGTGAGTAAAGTATGCATTGGATGGAATTTCTGTCACGCTAAAAATATCGAAATCCAACTTTAGTCATCGCTTCTTTCTTTCTTTCCCATGCGGAAATAAGGACGTGCCTGTGACGGTATGACTGTGCTTATTTCTGATACATACGTGAGACGTGCGCAGTACTTCTTTCGTGAATATCATTGAAGCTTTCTAAAAAAAAAAGTAAACCCTCCGATGGAGTTGATTGTTTTTTAATGGAAAAGCCCGCGCCATGTTCCGGGGCGCTGTGAAATGTGCCCCGTTGTCCTATTGACTATCGGCAAGCGGCGATCGCGTCTTCTTTTCAGACACGAAGAAATGAATGGTTGGTGGAGGCGGTGAATGAAGCCGGGTGGGTCTTCTCTTTTATCGGCGGCGACCCTGTTTCCTGCCGTTCGCATTCGCTCTACGCCTCCCCCGCCAAGGCGTCCGTTCCGTGAATCGGCGCCTGGGATCTTCCCTCTATTGACCACCTTCATACGGCCAGTCTTCTTCTTGGACCCTCTTGTACTATCTTAACTCACCTCCAAAGGCACCACCACATTTGTCCTCACTCGGCCACAAAAGAGGTCGCCATATGCATAAGCATAATGGTCCTCGCCTTTCCGCGTGATCATATGCGCATGTCATTATGATCCGACTCGATCTTTTGAATGAGGCCTCCATCTACTTTTTACGCTCCCCTTCGACTTTTTAAACATGTTTTTAACTGCCTGTTTTGCTCTCGTGTGTCTAGATGGCGAAACCTTTCAGGTTTTGTTTAAATGTTTCCACACAATTTTATCGGCTGAGGCGTTTCAATTGGAACACAGGTTTTGGTACCAACTGCCCCAAATCTGTGGGCATTCTTGTGCCCTCAGATTTGGGGATTTGTTTGAGTGGGTCTGGGCTTCAAAAAGGCGCATTGCACCTCTATTGACATACATATCTCGCTATCTCATTCTCACCCGCAAATATCACTCGTTCTGACAGTTTCCCACCTACTTACATGCCTACTTCTTCTATGGCTTTCCTTGTTTCTATAAAACCTTTCTCTTGAGATCAATAAGCGTAAAATTTGTTGAAATCTTTTACGTTTTATTGAACGGATAGCCATGACTGCTTCAGACTTGAACTGGTAGAAGTTGTCGATAGTCATGATGAATAAAACACTTAGTAGTCTACACGATTGTCAGTGCGGTGAAACTTCTCTTGCAAACTAAATAAATCTTTGGAAGAGTAGATACTAACAATAAGTTTTTTAACCATAATGAAATTATACGCGTGTTTTCTAGTTCAAATTTTCGGTTATATTATGACGATTGGTCACTTTGGTCCAACAACTAAGATCATTGGTGACTTTTAAGTTTGTTTGTATTGGCAGGAATGGGGAAATGGAGGAAGGTAGAAGGGAAATCCACCGACGAAAATAAATTGCGCTGCCCCCGCGGTTAAACTTCCCGTAAACAAGACCGACAATTATATACGATTATTAATTGCATTTTTCTCTAAAAATTACGAGAGGTGTATTGTCTCACTTCGGCATATTGAATGTATCATCATGAACTCCCGACACAGCGAATTTGAGCTGAATTGGTCTCCCGTGGGTCGTGTACTCCCCTTGTGAGCGCTGCACTTGAAGTGCTCCAGTGCACATAGCACCCGAGTAGGGATCCGGTTCCACCGATTCCGTCTCTGCGTCCACCTCCCTCCCACCACCCTCTCACCTCCTCCTCCTACCGCAGCCTCCTTTGTATCCTCCCGTTGGCCGTAGCCGTGAGGATCCGCGCCCTCCTGCTATCTCCCCCGCCATCCCTCAACTCTCTCTACTCCCTCGACCTCTCGCATACACCCACGGACTGCGAAAAATCTTACACCTCCCCACACCCCACTCCCTTTGCATTGGTTTCTCCACCCCCCACCCCACCCGCCTCGCTCCCTCTCCTCGACACCCCTCGACTTGAGTCTTAGTCGTGACCACACCGTTTTCTCAGTTCTTCCATCTTCCCCTCACGCTCTTACCTCTCCTCCTTTCACATCCATTTCCTCTCTCTCGTTCCGTAGAGACCCTCATTCTATTTCCCTTCATCGTGTACACCCTTCCGTTTTCTCCTCTACTCCGGCTGAGGATTCCTCGTCTTCGAGCGTGTGCATATTGGAGATTATTCTAAGTACCCTCACTATCTACCTCGCTAAGGTCACCCTGTCGGAAAATTCCCTGAAACATTTACCTCTTTTTACCCTAGAAAATATTCCTTTTAGGAAAATCTTCTCTATAATACATTTTCCATGGAAATTGATTTTGAAAGTGGGTTGGAGTGGCTTAGAATATATTTATTTTACACCAAATTTGAGGGATGATTTTCATAATGGTTGCACATCGTTTTTCATTGAGAAATATTTCCTCAGTCTCATTATAATTAATTATGATAACTCTATGGTTGTATAAATGAAAATATGCAGAATAATATTTTTGTTTTTATGAATATATATATTTTTACCTCTATAGTCATTCGCTCTTTGCACTGCAAACTGCATTCTATGCAATTGCTGGTGTAAGTTTTCTTACACCTGAAGTTTGTCCCTAAACTAGCACTTTGTTCTAGGGAAATTACTTCCCGAAGTTTGTCATTTCAAAGGAAAAACATTCTGGGAAAAATTCACATGTTTCCTTAGAAAATAAACTTTTTCTAAGGAAATTTCCATCAGGGTGGATAACCGGGCGTACGCCCAGGGCTTCGCATTAGCTACGTTCTCGTATCGGGCCTTTTTACATTACTATTGTATTGAGATTAAATTCTGTATTAGCTCCTTTAGGCATTGCTTTAGGTATTAGTTCCTTTAGGCATTCCTTCCTTTAGGGAGGGGAGGGCGTGCTGAAGAGGGTGATAGGGGGGAGAGCACTGGGGAAGCGTAAGCGAGGAAGGAAGAGAATAGGAATTCTGGACGAAATAAGAGGATGTAGAAGATATGAGGGATTTAAGAGGGATCTAATGGCGGGAAAGCCTTAGGAGATAAATAAATAAACGTCTTCATTGGGGCGATATTGAGACTTTTAAATTCCCTTCTTCCACCTAACCCCTGAAGCAAGCAAAGAAGCAAGGAGGGAAAGCGAGACAATGTTTCAGAAATTATTATGTACTATAGGGACTGTCCAAGGGCTTACCAATCAGCTCGTAGAATACTCAAATGAAAAATCTGTTCGGCAATGTATATTGAAGGAGTTTAGCTTCCCCTGCAGTTGTCGAAAGGAGGAATTTCTTTGATCTGGCTCGAAAGTGCGAGCACCAGACAAAAAGTCTTTTGCTCGTCACATTCTTCTCTATTTAGCCTCGGAGTCTCAGTGCTATCCATCCGCCTCACTTCATTGTATATCTCTCTTCCTCCGCATCCTTTGCGTGGAGCGAGTGACTGAATGCGGAGGTCACGATGTGAGGTTAGTCGCGTGGGTGAGGTATCTGTTCCATTCGCTCGGGCTTCGTGGACTACTCATCCTCTCGGGAGGAGTTTGGCGGGGGGCGTAAGGGCGAGAGGAGGGCTGCCGCCCCGAGCGATAAGGCCCATCTCATCCCCGCGTCCCGCCCCCCCACAAGTGAATTGATTCTCCGGAAAAGGGTTGCTTTGCCCATTCTTAGCGTCTCAAGCCCGATACCCCTTTAGCCTCACCCTCCCACGTCCACGAGCTAGCCTCACCCCGTTCCTTCCTCTCTTCAAATCTCACTCACCTTTCCTCCTCACTCCGTCTCTCTCTTTCTCGGCTTCAAAAGAACTCCAAAGATTCACTATCGTCCAGCGACGCCATTCACGTCCTGTGCTCCTTGCTCGTGTGACGCTCCGTTGAAAAAGTTGTGGAGATCGCAAGGAAAGTTCTACGGGCGAGAAAGAATTGAACGAGAAGGTGGAAGATCTTTTCAAGAGAGTCCACCTTCCCTTCTTTATATTAGACGGTCCATGTTTTTTTATATTTATTTCCTTTGTCAAACGGATTCATAAGTAAGGAAATGTAAATGTTCAGGTGTTTGGGTTTTTCGGGATATTTCGGAGGTCCCTTTCTCCCCAATTTTCTCCCCCTGCATGCATCCCGCCATTTGTATTCTCATTCCGGTCCAGGTTTTTGCTCCAGACGCTCGTTATCTATGGAGGTTTGGCACGGCTTCCCCTTTTTTAACCTTTTCTTCAACTCTTAGCGAACCATTCGCGCATCATTGTTATTTTCCAGCCTCCATTTATTCGCAGGGAAGTGTAATATTAAGGTGTTCTCTACCTCAGAGCTGCAGCTGTCCGCTTGAGGTTTTCTGTTCTTTGTTGTCCAGTAAAGCTTCTCGGCTGGGTAAGCCAATCTTCTTGTATTTCGTCGTCGATTTTTTCTTCCCAAAAATCGTGTTTAAATCAAAAGAAAGTTCGTATTTTTATAATTTATTTTCTTCTTCTTCTCTTTTCATGAGATATAGGTCAAATATAGAAGAAGAAGAAAATAAAAAAAAACGAGTTTTTATTTTTCTAATTTTTTTCTCGGTACGAATGTCATGCACAATATTAATCATGGATACTTTTAAAAGTCTTTGACTCCACCCATAAAGAAAGGTTTTTTCTTGTCATCTAAATAAAATATTATTATGAATAAACTTATACAGGAATATATTTATTTTACTCTGATTGCAATTATCAATTACTTTTAAGGATTTGGAAGAATGAGATTTCCGTCAGAATATAGAATATACAAAATATAATATAACTTGAATTATACGCGAGTTTAATAAATTAATGCTTACATTTAAGATGATTTTGAAAAGGTTTTTTTTCAAAAATATTCCTTCATCAATGAATAAAAAAATTATAAAAGCATTTTCAATGTTCGGTTACTTTCAAGAAGCTCGGCTTTAGCCGTGATGGGTCCACGGCTCACCCGTGTTGGAGGTGAGCTGGGACGGAGTGGGTTGAGGAGAAATGGGCCGGTAGGTGTGGGTGGGTGAGACACCAACGAATGGTGCGTTTAAAAGGTGCTCACGAGCAGACGCCGCCGTGGCGATAAGTGGCGCTGGTCTCCATTCACTCCTCCGTCGACCGAGAGACGCCCCTGGTGCCGCCGTCGTTCTCGTGTCTCTAAGGGGCAAAATAAAACAAAATCCAAAATCTCCGCATCTACGCTTAACCTCCCTCGGTTATTTTTTTCGGGGTATCGCGTTTCCTCCGAGCAAGAGAAATGCCCGTAACACAATATTACGCTTCCTTCCACGGGCGGGAGGGGGAGGCATATGCATATCGCAATGCCGCCGGTCGTTATTGTTTTGTCACGAATGGAACTCCGACGGAGGGGGTAAACTATCGTTTTCTTTCCCTTAGCCGGCTGGCTCATCCTCCCATTGGTGTGGGATCGTGGTGGGCGCCGAAAAATTGTTTGTCCTGTCACGTTGGTGATATTTCACCACCGAAGAATTGAATTCGATGATGATATGTTGAGGTTTATTGTTTGAATGGGGCGGAATGTTTTTTTTTGGCGGTGTCGTTTACCAAATAAATCTCGTGGTACAGACCTTATTGTTAGGATCCTCACCTCATATTAGCCTGAGAATTTATGAGCAGGAAAATGTTTTAGCTCAAAGTTAAGTTAACGTTTCAGCGTCACATTATAATAAAATTGAAATAAGTTATTTTCCCCAGCATTAATTTAGATATATCGATTTCATGGCGTTAATGCCATGGAAAGCAGCTCTTTAACATAAACAGTGGCTTAGAAATTTTACCGTGTTGGTTAATAATTTTAATTCCATGTGAGCGTGTATTTTACTCGTTTACTATTAGAAGAGGTAGTCTACTTATTAGGTTTGATTATGATGGATAAAGATGCCCAGCCATCTGCTTATCTATTGATGTAAATTATGAAGCTAAGTCTTTCTGTCTGCTTCATCAGCTCGAAAGGCTAGTATGTGTTTACTGTATTTTTAAGATCTAACTGGGCTTCCTTGAGACCGGATGACGAGCAAGTAGTGAGCAGGAAAGTGAAAAGGGGTCCCAGAAATAGGGAAGTTAGGAAAACTTCCTTCCAAAAACCAGCCAATTCGACGGTAGAATACCAAAGAATGAATTGTTCAATTTATTTTGATGCATTATTATTTGATGTATTTTGATTGATAGACAGATTTCTAGAACGGTAGTTATCTCAAGCACCAACGCAATTTCTGGGTACGGTACATAAGTATATGTTTGCCCGCCACTAAATATCCTTTTATGTCATTATTTTATACCTTTCTTTCTATCTTACAAAAGTCACATTCTTCTTCCTCCAAGTTTATCCTACATAAATTAAATTTGTATCGTGGAAGTTTATGGAGCTGCAATGGAAATACTCACTTTATTCCAGAATATTTGTATTTTTTCTGTGGATATTAAGACTTTATTTATTTGGCGATGAGGTCGTGCTCGTTCACGTACGGGCCAAAGAAAGGGACTAATTAAAACTATATTTCGGGAGTAAATGCGCCGAAGCCTTTTAGTACTCCTTGGTTGGTAATAGAGCCTTCGCTCAACAGTCATTACGGCCTAGTCGATGTAATCCGTTCGAGTCCCAGAATGGGACGTAACTCATCGGAGGAGGAAATCACGCGCACGCCCTGGGTCTCGTAATTTGGCGAAAATTGGACTCTGGGCCGCTTTGATAAACTGCGAAATAACTTGTGCGGCGCGGAATAAATGCCCTCCCATGACTCACGCTCCGAAAACCTCACAAACCCCTCCTCCCCCTGCCCTCGCCTCTTACCCCTGCCCTCGCCTCTTCCCCCACCCATCTCCCATTTCGCCCACACGTCCCCCTGCCCCCTCAACCCCTGCCCCCTCACCCCCTGCCGAAACCCTCAAGCTAGCGAGCCTCATGCCTCCGTCCCCCCTTCCTCTCGTGCCTCCCAGAGCCCAGTTGATTGAGACGTCCGCGTCCTAATCGCCCGTTTTCAATTTATGTCGCACGCCCTGACCCCTCCCCCACTCCTTCCCTCCCTCTCACGCACCCCCTACTCATTCCCGGAATCTTTGGCCCTTTGGAACGAGTGCAGTCGATCATCGGAAGGTTTGCAAGCTTTAGTAGATGCATTGGAAAAGAGTGTGAGAAATTCGAAATGAAGATTAATCATAAGAAAACAAAAGTAATGAGATTTTCTAGGACAAAGAAAGCGAGGCTGGTCATAAAACTATGGGGGACACAAACTGGAGCAAGTAGAACAATTTAATTACTTGGGTAGTACGCTAGAAGTAAATGGGCATAGTATCTAAGACATTAGGAGAAGAATAGAGCTAGCGAAGGAAGCGTTCAATAATAGAAGGGAGCTGATGATGGGGACCTTAAGTAAGGATGTAGAAAAGAGACTGGTGAAGAGCTTGATATGGAATGTGGCGTTGTACGGGGCATAAACGTGGTCTCTGAGAATGGGAGACGAAAATAGGCTACAGGTGTTCGAGATGTGGGTGTAGAGGAGGATGGAGAAGGTGAAGACAAATGAGTAAGTGCTTGACGTAGTTGGTGAGGAGAGGAAACTTCTGTATGAGATTAGGGAAGGTAGGGTAGGTGGCTAGAAGCGGTAATGAGGGGTGATGGTTTGCTGAAGGCCGTGATAGAGGTAAGGATGTTGGGAAAGCGGGGAAGGGAAAGAAAGAGAATAGGTTTAATGGACGGGATGAAGAAAGGTAGGACACGCTGAGATGAAGATAGAAATACTAGAGGTAGGTAGGGAACTGCACGTGTAGGATTCTGTTGGATTTTCTCTGACTTTCATTATAACCTACCTCTAACCGGTAGGTTAATCCTGATGATGATGACGATGGAACGAGTGCGGACGAGTGGGTAAGTGTAAGGCTTACTTGTGCCATATTCAATTGCCAACCACTCCTCAATACTAAATCTAATTTTTTATTACAGAAACAAAGCACTGGGAGTTTTCCACTTATTAAATATTTAATACCTATGCATAGAAGGTCCGTGGTGCTATTCCCGGTCAATGCAAATTTTTTCCACTTGAAATCGGCCATCATATTACCTTCACACCACCATTGTGTTCGTCATTTTGTGTGTGGCCGATCCCCATTCTTTCACCTTCTGTCTAACTGAAATATTTATATATTTAAGCCTCTGATCGGTCTGTCTGATTCAAATAGAATACATATAGGTTTTAAATATTTAATTTGTGAAAAACTACAAGTGCTTTGATTCTGTCATTATGGAACGGTTCCGCCTCATCACAACTGAATCTATATGTTGCATGTTTTTATTACTATAAAAGGTACCGAATCAATCCGCTTTCCGGTAGGTTTACATGGGAGACAGTATACTAATATGTTATTCCTGTAGGCCCTTCCCTTGGCATGATTTCAGTCTTCACTCTTCGGCGTTCGTCATACCATTCTGAATCCCATCCATGTAGCCGATTCTCTTTCTTTCCCTTCCCTTAAAAAAACACGTCGGTTATCTTGTACCTTTTAATTGCATATTTTCCTGTCGACGGCGTTAGATAACTTACGCAGTTATTCACCTTAGTTCTCCATGGATTAATGAAATGAAGCGTGCTGTTGCCCTTGCGCCCAAAAATCACTCATTACTCACCTTAAACTTACACTCCAGTTCCAAACTTTGAGAAAAGTCTTATTATTCACCTTCTCACATTGGTGTATGATAAGCGGTGTAGCATAGAAGGTCTCCTCTCCCCCCTCTCGCATTTGCTCGTTTTACTGAATCTGAGAAGCCAATCAAGCTAAATTGAGTCATGAAATGTTCACATCATGCCGTTTCCTGTCGCGGTAGGTACCGTGGAAAGATCTTAATTCTTGTTGCCTGATTTATGTATGTACCTCAAAGCCTCCGCAAAACTGGCTCTGGTTTAATAGTGCCTTCCTTGCAGCTTAATCCTTGTAAATATTTTATGCTTCTGTTGCACTACAGAGTACCTGCCTATTGCTCGCTAACCAGCTCGCAAATGCTTCGAGGCTGAAATGATGCTGCTCCCATTTCATCTACACAATCAGCTGTATCAATTGAATTTCTTATTGTTTCACTTCTACATATCGCTTTCATAACCATTGAGTCGGAGGAAGCTGGAAGGCAGTCGTGAGGAGACGCTTTATGTGTCACCTTGGAATAGCATGGGAGTTGGTGGAAGGTTACACTTCCAGTTGACCGGTCCTAGCCTTTTTCATTAATTCGTTCTCCTTTTTTCCATGTCCTTGGTTTTGGCTCTCTCTCTTATCTTGATCGTCCCTAATTCTCTTCCCACCCCTCCGCGATAGCATTCACCAATCCAGAATCCCAGTCTCTGGGCAGGACACTGAAAAGGCCTTCGCAACCAGGTTTTTTTCTCAATTTTATTAATCGGTCTACGGTGGGTAACGAAAAAATTATTTTATTAAGTATACGTCCTACTAACGGTTTTGTTACTGACGCGAACTTCGTGATTTATATATAGTCTCCTGGGTGATACTAATTCCATGAAAAACTGCGTCTATTGATTGGAAAATATCACAAAAAGTAGTACAATAAGAGTACTTTTTCATTGTAACACAGCGAAATTCATTGAATTTTATTCGTAGTGATATCTCGCTCAAAGTAGGTCCCTTAAATGATGAATTGAAGAAGAAAATGTTTGAGAGAATCGGTGTATTTCGGTGAAATGGAACGATCTGGAAGGCATGATGAGAAAACCACCTTTGTTATTTCCACAAAACTCTACAAAAAAGTTTAGTGGATATAACAAAGGTGGTTTTCTGATCATGGATATCCATAATTTCCACGAGGTCAGGCTTGATATCGTCAGATCTTGAAGGCTTTATGGCAGTTTAAGATCCATTCAAAGCTTCCTAAGCTACAACTTGCGTGGTGTGGATGGAATATAATTTGAACCCACAGCTCGTCCTCTATACTGCATACATACTCTCCGTGCTCAAGGCTCAGCCTTGGCTCAACCTTTATCTCGATCCGTCTGAGACGAGACCCACCAGGGCTCTCTCTGTAACACCCCGCTCCCACCAAACCCCCCTCCCACCCTCCCTCCCTCGATATTGGCTAATTTTTCCATCTGCCACTCCCCCATCGGACCTGCAAGCACGCGTTGCCCCGACGCCCACGCCGCGTCGGCTTTACAAATGACCCACCGCCCCCCGCCATTCTCCCGCGCCTACCTCCCTCCTTCGACCCTCCCGCCGCGTCCAAATGGTGGGAAAAATCCACGGACCCGCTGTGCTGACCGGAAGGGGGATCGGCGGGGGGTGCCAAGGGATGCCTCCTCCTCGTTACGTGGGGTGGGGAAGAGGAGGAGATGTTTCGGAGGAGGATGAGGTGGTCCAGGATGGATGCCCCTTTGACGGTGAAACAAGAGGGCGTGGCGTGGTCTCTTCTCTTCTTCCTTTTCGAGTTCATTTTCTCTCCTTTACTCTCCTCATCCTTTCTCACGTTCCCGTCGCCCATTGAAGTGGATGGAGAGGAGAAGATGCTCCCTCTCGTGTCTGATACGTGAACTTGTACGTGAACGTGTAACGTTGGTGTGGCCCGTACTCAGCATTGGTGATCCCCGTTCAGCCATAGTCATTATTGAGATTTCTACTAGCTAATTGGTTGTTTATTCTAGCTTAAGGTAGATTGAGCGAGATATTTCCCTGGTCACAATAGATACCATATTCGAATTTTATATTTTAATTTCAGAAGTGTGAAGTAAATTTTGTCAATAAAAATTTCACTTCTTAATGGTCCACTAAATGATATGGAGTCTGAAGCTATTGCTAATAAATATTTTAATATTAATAGCGCAAAAATATAGTTCTATTTGACAAATATTCTCAGTAATGAAATAAATATATGTACATAAGTCTCTAACTTGACTCATTTTTTCACGCCGTACGCTGAAAACCCCTTCAAAATAGAAGTTTTTTTTATTTCTGTAAAAATTACTGCGGTGAGTAATAGATTAATTTTTATAAATAGTAGAGATAACATGCAAACTGCAAACCGTTAGTTTTATTGACGAAATCTAAGTGTTAGAAGTTCCTCTCTTTTCAACATTCTCCTTGACTCATTTATACATGCAAAACCTCTATACATGCGAGAATGATTATGCTTATACTTGCGAGAATGATTGGTTAAAAGAAACGGGGATAACCAGTGTGAGGGATGGTGGTTACATGCTTGTGACGCCCTGCCCCCTCTCCGCCTACCCGAATGCCCTCGGCCCTACTTCCTTTTTTAAAAGGACCTCTGGTGGGAAAGAGAGGGAAGACTGATGAAGCCATCGTTCGGTGAGGTTGGAAGAGCGTCTTGGTGTGAGTTTCCTGCGTGTGAACGAGTGTGGTTGTTGGTTGACGCGGAGGCCTGCTTCGATTTTCATTCTTCTCGGTCTCTCTCATGTCTTTCTTTTTCTCTCTTACCCCCGCTACCCCTGCCATTCCTTCGTTCCTTTGTTTTTTTGTTCCGACTCGGTTTATTTCGATTGCAGTCATTAGCAGCCGCTGACAAAGTTCTTCGCAACGGAGGAGAAGTAATGCATGCGATGCTTGTTCTTGTTTCTCGCGTCTAATTTTAGTGACTCCGGGGATTAATGTCTTGTGCTCGGTTATACGGTTTTTCTGTCCGCGTTTGTAATCCGTGTACACTTTTCGTGACTCTGCCGTCACTGGAAACATCTGATTGGTCGCGTGACGATGCGGGGAACCGCACGATTTTACAAAATTTTCAAAAATGGTTCTGTCAATTTTTAGCCATTTATTAAATTTTTTTATATTATTTTACACTTTGCGTTCAAGCTGAGAGCATTTGTATTGAGTATTACAAATGCAATAATCGATTATAAATTAAAATAACGGTGATTACTATTGTGTTGTGAAAGAATAACTCTCTTGCTTTAGTTAATTTCGAAAAGTGGAGTTTTATAAGTTTTAGACCCAGTTTTGTAAAATCTGTTTAAATATTTTCTCTGCATGAAGTAAATATGTCCTACCATTGATAACGCACTCACTATTTGTATCAGTTTACCGAAAAAGTTACTTGTTTTTGCGGATAACGTTAGCGGAAAGAAAACGGGGCTCATTGTGTCAAACATAGTGCTATTCTATTCCTCTGATTCATTCTTGTGGCAATGTCTTCACTGTGGCAGTTCCTATTGCATGATTTGCGCCATAATTTGTTATTTTTTATCCTCGTTTCTTTCGATTGTCGGCTATAAGTCGAAATTATATCGCTGTGTATCGCGTCTATCTCTCTTACCTTGTTTCTTATTTTGGTACGACTATCCTTAAATGTATAATCTAGTGACTAATATCAATTATTATTATTATACAATTGTGAAATGGGTTAATCCTGTATATAAATTTGTTTCATCTTCTACTTCTCCGAGCTCAGATCAGGCGCGAAAGCCTATCCGAAGAATATTACTCTCCGATCACGTTGCTGTTTTGTTATTTATACCGCCGCGGTCATGTGCTCTCTCAAGCGGAGTACACGAGAGAATTCGTGTTGTTTTCCGAGAGACGCGCTGTACTTTTAGGTCCTTTTCCTTTTGGAGGGAGATGTGTTCTTTCCGTTCTCGAATCCTCCCTTCAAATTGTATGTGTATGCGTGATTTTGCACGCGGGGCATTTATTCATTGGCAACTGCAGGCGACGGAGTTGCGTTCTCTCTTGTCTGCTTGCCTCCGCCCTTCCACCTCCCCTTCATTTTCCTCCCTCCCTGTACTATTCCCTTTGCCCTTTCCTCCTTCATCTTCCGAGAACGTCTTCACTCCCTCCCTCCCCTTCCTGTCGAAAGAAATATATAATGGTATTAAAACATGTCCGCGGACTTATTTTTTCCCCCGCGTGGACTATTATGGATTGTTGGCCGTGTTTCTGTCTCGTCCGGGTATATTTTCTGTTCCGTCGTTATTTGTCCTACTCTTCCTCACTCGCTCCCACTCCCTGCTTGCTTTTACCTCCTCCTCCCTCCCCCCACCTCCTCCCCCCTGGAGGCGTCTCAAGGAGAGACTGATTCTTAATTTTTTTTTCAATTTTCCATTCGGACGCGTGAGACTGGCAGGAAAGGCCGGAATATTCGGTTTATATTAATAGCCCGTCTCTCGGTCGTACTCTTCTTTCTTTTTACAGTCGTCTTTTTGCAGCTCATTAAGCCAGTTCAGACCAACCGGATGAAGATTATTGCTCTGTACGTATCGTTCCATCATATTTCGTAATTTTTAGTAAATACTATGCATTTTAGGTTTACATATGATGTGCACCAAATAGGGTGAAATCCGTCGTGCAAAACATTATTTGACTTGTCCAGAATTCGAACCCAGATTCCGGTCAGGTGTGTTAGCCAGCTTCACCACCAAGCCTATATTTTTATGAGTTTTTTTTCAGATTGTTAGCACAGGACCGCTGTATTTATATTAATGTCGAGCCATTCTGCGAAAAATTTTTATGGATGAAATACATTTGGCCCTTTCATTTGAAAAATTGTGTGAAAATATGAAATACCTACCATTCATTTTGGGTGTATTTTGAATGGATTTCATTAATACCACCTAATAGGAGTGTTGAATTGAGTTATATTTTGCTGATTTTGACCCCAAGTGCATTATTTTGATAGTTGTCTAAGATCGACAAAGGAAATCGTTTTATTGAAAACATAAAAAATGAAGTGCAAAAAAATATTTGGTTCAAAGTTTTCAGTGCTTTGCATCTTTGCAACATATTCTTGCGTTTGGTAACTCTGATAGCTTTTTTTATACGAACTAGTGCCGATCGATCTGCCGACTTCATCAGGGAAAGATTGCCCTTTGAAAATCCTATCAGATCGCGCTTTATGGTTCGGAAACTTGGTCATTGCAAAGGGAGGATGTCCGTGCGTAGACTTGATGCGTTTAAGATGTGGGTTTGGAGGAGGATGGAGAGGGTGAGCTGGGTGGCGAGGAAAACGGGATGGCGGGACATCCTTAGGAGGGAAAGCGAGAATGTTTTCATAAATTGGGATACAAGATGGGGATTCTCCAAAAACCTACCAATCAGCTGGTAGAATTCTTGAATGGAAATTATATCCATGGCCTTTATTCGTAATTACCTCCATTTAAATGTTTTTCCATTATGGTTGACCAGAGTCTGATGCTTCCCAAAATTTATGAAATTACCTTTTCTCAGAGTTTTCATCGTTCATTTTTTCTCTCCAGCTCTTCGGGGAACATCTTCATTGATGAATTCCTACGTCGATTTCATCTTTTTCCTTCTTCTATAGCACCACTTTTCCATTGCTTCCAATCCTTTTTGATCTGCTGCTGTTATCGTCTAAGATTTACTTTATGTTAAATGAAGTGCTTATCCTCCCCCATTCCTCAAATAATCCTTCCTTTACAAGTATCCACTCTCCTGTCTCCAGTGCCTCGAGTTACTTTATTCGTCGATCGCCTCCTAAAAGAACCAACAATTTATTGCGTATGCATCTCAAGAAAAATCAGTTGGCGCGAGTCAATCCCTGCGAACAAGGTCGAGTGAAACCTTGGGGGAGTCTTCCATACTCTCCTCATTTCTTCTCTTAGAGGGAAGAGAGCCATGATACCCGCGACCTCCGCGTTGGATGGCGACTGTGTCCGCTTTTCAGCGCCCCGAGGATTAAAAAGCGCACATAATAGATGGATGGCAAAGGGTTACGACGGAAAGATATGCAGACGAAACAATTTCGACGGCCTCCTCTCCCTCGCGTGGCGTCGTCGACTCGACAGCCTTTTTTTTATTCCTTCTTTGCGCGTCCCCACTGCCCTTTCACATGGATAGCGAGCGGGAAAGGTGCTCAGTCAAGAGGTGAGCGGTAGAGGTGCTCGCATGTATACACATGTGTGAGCGCGCTCCAATGGCTGGCGGAGTCCCCGCTGGGCGCGATGGCAATTCATTTGGAGTCAGGTGGGAAGAGGGTGGGAGATGTGTGTGTGGAGGGGTTGCTGTGTGGCTTGAGCTAGCACGAGGGAGGAGGGTTGAAGGGGGGGGGGGCGAGGGGGGAGAGAAGTGAGACGTCCACCACGGGGAAGATGATAGCCGTTCATTTATTATAGCCGGTCTCCCCTCCCCCCTCTCTCCTGCATGCTCGTCCCCGCACCGTCCTGGACATCGGGAATGTATCGGGACCTTCTCCATCCCCACGCCCACATCTGAATGCGCTACACCGCCACAAGAGCGTGTGCCGTGGGGTGCAAAGATCACATGCGTGAAGTAAAGAGGGTGGGTAACAGAATGATAGGAAGAGGGAACAGAGGAAAGTGCACTGAATGCTGGGAGTGTCTCAGCATCTCTCTCTGATTTTGCTCTCGTCATTTATGGTGCGTGGAAAGAGGTAATATTTGTGAATACCAATCAGTTCAAAGTTGTGTCTCCCTTATTTTGTAGCTGCTATTAGCTCTAGTAGTAGTACCTAGTTTAACATGCTTCGACAGCTGAGGTCATTTCGCGCATGCTGTCTGCCACAGGGGTAACAGAACTCGGATGAATCGGAGGATCTCCCCTCCAAACTCGAGCCGAGCCCAACGATAGTTAACTTTGCTGACTGATCAGGAACCGGTGTTTCCATCGTGGCAGGGCGTTGCTTCTATTAGCTCTAGATATGTAGATCGGGGTTAACTACTAATTATGGTAGAATATAAATACTACGGCGGTAATGAAATCGTCATCACGCGCCTATGCACAATACATACATAGCAGCGCTATGCTTGCCGTTGTGTTATACTTAACTCTCTGGAAAAGTAAGCCTACCCGAGAAGAAATGAAGGGGATTAAAAAAACAGTTGATCTGTTTTTACTGTAACAATTTATGGTGAGTTGGAAGGGGAAATTTTATCAAGCCTATCTTGCCTAAATTTTATCAAGCATATCGACCCTTTATCCCAGGCAGGGTCGTGTATTATATAGTTCATACGTGAGGAGAAATATAAAACTTAGGGAATATATTTCATAAATCAAATTCGAAGCAACTCTTACAAGCAACGTAAATCAGAAAAAATATTCACTTGTGAGTTATTGAGATGTCTTTCAAACTACCTACTGATAACGAAGCGAGAACAAGTGTGCGTTCGTTTCACGTAAGAAATTACGTGTCAAAAAAATCATACCATCTTACCCTGCCATAGTATTGTCTGGTATTTTACCTCATGATATCGCTTCGTACCGCTTGAGAACCAACTGTATCGGGATCCTTCTAAACGCTTCCCTTCCCAATGCACCAGGGTATCATGTTAATGCCCCATCTCTTCAGGCTTGTCGATACACGCACACGCAAACAGACCTACCAGCATAGCTACGGCTGCATCATGGCATCCCGCAGCGTTCGGGGTCATTTAGTCTCTAGCGATCCGGGGGAGGCGGGTGGGACAGCGGAAGGCCGGAGCGAAGCGATTCTGGATTGAGATATCTCATTGTCGCCCTCAGCTGGGTGGCTCTTGTGGCCACTTAAAACCCATCAAGTGGTGCTGGGATGTGCGAATGAACGGATGGGATAGGGTACTCAAGGCGGCGTGAGGGATGATTTGCGGTAATCTCTTCATCGGATCGCTATTATTGAGATTAATTGACCCCTTTCGATGCGACAAGCCTGTATCCCTCGCACCGATGTGAATGGTCGGTGATTTGGTTACATCGTTTGGAATCTAAGAGGACTCTGCTGAGGGAAGGATTTACGCACGTTAAAATCGTTGATGTCTTAGATTATTTGCCTGTACCTTAAAAGGGTCTTAAATGATTTGTTCTGACGTATTATATGGATGCGTTTTGAGGTTTTCAAGCTGTGAAAGTATTTGCAAATCGATTACTATTTGGTTCAAGTCGCCCGTACATGCAAACATGCCGGAGAAAGTTATTCGGGTCATAATGAACCTTAGGCGATGCATAAATGTACCACTCACCTATTGACGGTGTTTTTGTGGGTGTTTATACGCTTAGGGGTGTGGTAGATGCGTGGTAGATGGGTGTTTAGTTGCTTAGGCTTGCTGGGTTAAGATGCTGTGGGTGTTTAACTGACCTGCGTTTGAAGTAGGACTTTCATGTTTTGTTTCTCCGAAGTTATTTTTTAAATAATCTATTTGGTTAATTTATTTATGAAGATACTTTAAGCTGATTTATTGCTATAAGCTATTTCCCAAATTGAAAACCTACTTCTTTATTTGAATATTTTTATTACTTAAGAAACGTATGCCATTAGCCATACAACGGCCTTGTAATTTTTTTTAAATGTATGTCATTTAAAATGAACGGTATAATGATCCCGCATTTAGATTTTCATGGTTCATAAGTATATTTTGGCATATCCAATGGAAAAATATGAAGTTCTTTTTTCACGTTTCAATGTTGTAATTTTATGAAGAAATACTGGATTATGTTCACAATATTTGAAACCTACATCGATATTACCATATTTGTTATTTAAAATGTCATAAGTGATACAAAGATTTATTCTGTTGACGTCTTATTATTCAAATAAGTAAACACAGCATTTTCTATTTAAATGGTTTGAAAGATCCTTAAGAATCTCTTTGATGGAAGAGGGAAATTAATGTATATTCATTTGCATATTTCATTGCGCTGTAGACTGAATAATATACACTCAAGTCTCTTCAGGAATCGTTCACGGCTCTGCATCTGCGAGCGAATATCATATGATTAACGAATAATATGGCGCATTGGATTCTGGAGGCTCGAGCCGCAAGCGGAGATTGCCGCATGAATTACCTCGCCGTATTTCAAAATATTTCGAGCGTGCAATGAGGGAGATAATTTGTCTGATTTTTTATTGCTCCTCTTGCGAGAAGCGGAGCATGACAAACAATAATGTTACCCTCTTAGTAATCACTCGGTCATTAATCGCCTCGCCTATGTGATATCTGGCGCATAATCGAGGCTGCTCCTCGATCCATCTTTGCCAACCCCTCCCCGATCCTCCTCCCGGCTTTCCCCCGGTCACTTCCCGATCCCTTCCTCCTGGCGACTCACCGCAACGCGATCTCCATTCCCCAGACTAC
Organism: Pyrrhosoma nymphula; assembly: GCA_963573305.1. NCBI lineage: Eukaryota > Metazoa > Arthropoda > Insecta > Odonata > Coenagrionidae > Pyrrhosoma > Pyrrhosoma nymphula. The sequence goes on along the minus strand of OY754339.1, from coordinate 58,781,038 downwards.
ACGCCGGACCCTCCCCTCCTTTCTCTTCTCGGTCGGTGATTATTAATATTGCCATCCAACTCCTCCGGCCAACCTCCCCTCCCCCCGCTCTCTCTCCCCGTCCACCTTTCTAATTCGGACGGATTTAGGACGTTAGGGTTGATTTGGGATCCCGGCTGGTCGTTCCTCTCTTTCCGCGCCCTCAGCTCTCGCCTGAACTCAGCCGCATCGCATTTGTTTTAATCCCCTTCTCCTCCTCCTGGCGGTTTTTTCGCTAGTCTCCCCTCCCCCCACTCTGCTACAGACCCCCCTCCGCTTTACCGCACGTGTAAATATATTATCCCCTTGGGTCCATTTATCCCCGCAGGGACCTTATTTCGCGTTTCGCGGGGGTGTTATTTTTAATTTGATGGTTGGTTAATAGTGGTGGAATTTCATAGAGGTGGAATTCCATAGAAGAGGTGGAACTACAAAAAGTTAAGTCTTCTCTTTAGCCCCAAGAAGCGTCTCCTTCACATTTTTCCGCCCATTGTTATTTGTAATTCGATGGTTTAATTGTTATCTTAATCGAATTTCTTGGTAATGAAGTATAAAATACACTTTCCACGAATATCATTATTCAGTACGGCCTGTTTTATTATGCGTAAGGTTCCTGGAGATGTCATCTGCATGACGAAAACGGTTTTGCCAGAGAAAAACGTCTTTGGAACTAACATAGTGTATTTCTGCATAGTTGCATTATCTATTTTATGTACATGCTGTTTTATATTCCCTCGTAGGATTTTGTTATCTTGAGGTGTCTCATGGTAAACGTTTATTTATTTGTTTGTCGTTTACTTCTTTTCACATTTAAACTATCACGCATCTGCGTTAAGCCTTCAACTCCGAGGTAGGAAGCTGTAAGCTTTATTCTTCAATTAATGCTATTAGCAGAGTGTGTCTTTTTAAATACCCTTTTGTTATGTAGTGGCTGGCTTAATATTTTTCTGGAAGTGAAAACATATTTAAGACCAAATATTCTACTGGTATGAATTTATTGAGTATGTTTCATACATGTCTGATGACAGTTTCATTATCACCTTATAGTATTTTTTGATGTGATGCCGTGGTTCGAGTGAAACGATGGTGATATTTCCGGCATAAATGCAAATTTGTGGAATTCTGAGGCTTATAAGCCCTTTTACGTGCTTAAATCCGGGGTTGACTTAAGCCTTCCACTGTTCCTTCTTCCCTGCTAGTTCCTTCATTCCGTGATAGTACTTGCCGTTTCATGCCCCAATTCACCTGGTTAATTTCATATGTCAATCATGTAATCGAACACTATATTTATTATGCATGTTAGAAAGAATTTAATAAATAATATTGTATTTGATTCCCATGGTTATTATGTATTTTTCACTAAGTGATTCAGGTACCTATTAAAGCCGAAGCATCACAATATGATGGTTGAATTTTAAGACTCAAACAGAAGAAAAGCCTGACCCTCACGATCGTGACGGTGTAATTACAAGCTAATTAGGCGAGTAACATTTTTTAAATTATTTTTCCCAAGCCTAGAGATGCCTGATACAAAACATTAGTGAAATAAATAATAAAAATTAAAAGAAATAATTTTCAGGTCGTAAAGGGATATCATAACCCTCTTATTTCTTGGTGAAATGGAATTCCAAAAAGTATCGACCTCCAAATCAAGCCTTTATTTTCTTAATTGGGCTCTGATGATTGTCCCGTGTTTCTCTCAATCCGATTTATATTCCTGCCACTCATGCGTGTCATTTCCGTTCCTCCTTTCACACTCTCTTCCCTTCCTTCCATACACCGCATCTCCTCTTCTCGTTCGTTTTCCCTCTTCATCTTTCTCTTCCTCTATTTAGACCCCCTTCCCGAGCTCACCCGGCAAGTTCTTTCTATTTGCCCGTCTCTCCATTCCCAGAGACAAAAGGAAAAAGTACATTCGTGTTCACGTTCATTGCCAAGCTTTCACATTCATCTCCTTCGGCTATCCATTCACATCGCAATCCATCGCCCCTGCCCCCAGTTTTCTTTTGCAGTTTTCTTATTCGCTCTTTTTGTACTGTCTTCCCCTTTTTGCCCTTCGAGCTCACAGGGAAAGGGCAGAAAAAAATGGTAGCTTCGTGCTACCTCTCCAAAAATCGCCTTCTCACAAATGTAATTCCGGTACCGGAGTTTGAGGAAGAAAAATCATCGAATGCAGGAATGAATTTGCAAAGATATGAACATTCGAACACGTGCTTGGAGGCTGTCCCGAACCTCATGCGTGGAGTCCCCTGCTTTAAACTTGATGTTTTCAGGTTTAACTATGTGGAAATCCATTATCTTTGTGGCAAAAAAACAATGTATACTTCTACCAGTATTTATTAAGGTACAACTAGTTTTGACGCGTCATCATCTTTCGCCTACTAAGATTTTTTTTAACGCATTTTCGGCAAGTTGTAACGCAACGGGGCACCATGTGAGAAGTGAAATGGATCTGATCTTACATATCTCTTGTGTTTTTGTGAATTTTTGTGATGCAGCTGTGGGTCTAGTCTTCGATGCTTAACTGTGCTGGTTTTAACGCATGAATAGGTAGACGTACAACGTAGGGTTGTACCGGTATAGTTTTCCCAAAGCCCCCAGAATCATACGTCAGGAAGGATGTGTTCAAGATGATTATTAATTATACTTTTTTTTAAAGAACGTTTTGGACTAATTTACTCACCATGAGATTCTCTGCAGCATTCAGACGAGTGATTGAATAGTAGAAAAATGGATTTACCTACCTTTTTTCAGGAATAACACTCATTCTTTTCGTAGCTCATGTAAGCTTAAGAGCAAAAATACACATGACCGTTGAAAGAAACAACAGAATGCAGTGCCAAAAACACAGATAGAGACACCAAGGCAGTGCCTTGAAGGCACTCAGCTTACATACAATTCACTTTCGTCATCTCTCTCTCCCTATTAAGTTTTTCCGTTTCTCCCCATTTCATGACCGGCGTCCTTACACCCCCAGCGCTACATGCCCTCGCGAAGTCTCCCTAGTAGTGGCGGAATATAGTGTTGTCGTAGCGAAACGGCTGCAGCCGCAACTGTTTCGGTCAGGCAACTGTTTCAAATAGCTATTGCAAACAACAGGTTAGTTTCGTGATCATGTCGCAGCCGCGCCGTTGCGCTCTGTGATTTGCAGCTGCAACTGATAGCCGAAGCTGTTTCTTCGTCAATTCTGTTCCGGTTGCATTGCATGTGTGGCTGAGTTGCGGTTCTAAGCTACAATTTGTTCGATTTGAATATGTTGCAGGCGGTTGCTGGTTTATTCAGCCAACACATGTTGGCGGCAAAATTAGAACTGTGTAGTAACTTTCTTGCATGGATCCAAATGCAATGGTTACTTTTTTAAAGTGAAATATTTCTTATTACATAGAAAACAGAACTACCAGTCATGTTGTAACAGCGCCGATCGATCGCCTGTTGTTGGGTGTCTCTCTAGCTGTTGTCCACAACATGGTGTTTCGTTGAACTGTTTCGTTTTGATACTGTTTCGGCTGCGAAACAGTTGAAGTGAAACTAGTGTTCTTTTAGTGCCATCTCTACTCTCTGGGTAGTGTGTGAATGTGGACGTAGGGTGCTTCGCAGGGTCCGGGCGGAAGGCGAAGGCTCAAGGGTTGCGTTTTCCAAGATGGGGGCGCGGGAAATGAAGTTTAGGTGTAGGGGTGAGGTGGGGGGGGGGGAGAAAAGAGGAGGGGGAGTAGGAGAGAGAAGTGGTGGGGGAAAATGATCCAAAAACCATCTTAAAACAAGTGCACTGCTGTCTTCCGCGGCTTCGTGTTATTCCTCCGCCCCATTTTTTTTAAAGATGCTCATAAAGTTCTTTGAAATGAGAACTCTTTGGCGGTAAGGAGAGAGCGCAAGGCTCTTCCCCTTCTCTTCCCTTCTTACCCTCCTCCTGCTCCCTAAAATACTCTCTCCTCTTGGACCCCTCTTGCTCCCTCTCACTCCCTCTTCCTCCCTCCTACTCCCCCCTCCTTCTTGGTCTTCTTTTTATTTCCTCTCCTTCCTCCTTCCTTGTTTGCCTTTCTCCCCTCTCGCAGTTTACTCCTCCGAGCTATCCTAAGCAGGGGGAGCGTGCATACATTTTATTCCGAATATTTGTGTGGTGCACATGGTTGCAAATTTTGTATTGAACCCACATGTATATTCCATATCTGTGTGCGTCAACTATAGGCATTTCTTTAAAAATCCCTCCTTATATCCTTTCATCAGCATTCATCAATCCGAAGATTGCTTTGCGGCAAATCTCCACTCAACGCAATCAACCCTTTTTATAGTTCATATTTTAACTTCCCTATCTATTAACCGAATGTATTTCGCCCTCGATATTACTCAGTCATTATTTTCATCCATTTTTATTTCCATTATTGTTGTCAGGTGGTTTAGTTATGTTGCAGAATGTGTACAATGGGTTTGCCTTTTCCACTTCGCAGAATTTTCTTCAAGCATAATTTCTTCCCAGCTCTTTAATATATGTCTTCACTTAGTCTGTTTTCTCCATCCGTTTGATTTTTATCATTCTTCTTTATCACAACATTATTTATTTATTTATCCATAAGACCACATTATTTGTAGGAAAAACTTATTTTTGTTTGGAATTTTCACGCAAATGGTTTTTGAAAAATAATGCGGGCTCCCAGTTCCCGAAATCTTCATGTGTGGTCCTTCGTTTTCTCCTGCCTCTGCGATCACGATGAGTCTTTTCTCGGTACCCTAGCCACGTTATCTGGTGGGAATGCTTCGTAAAACCGGGGTGGGGAATCCTAGGGGTCATTGAAAGCGGCCAATTTTTTTGGGTCTAATTTTTTCATGCATTCCCTCATACTCTTTCCGGCCACTTGCCGAACCTCGTGCGTTTCAAAGTTTATGGTATTTAGTCGACTGCCTAGATCGTCGTGTGCGTTCTGAATTTGATCGGACCTTTGTGTTTCAGAAGTACAAGAAAAAAATTCATATGTGACGGAATTTGGTCTACCAATTTGCAATGAATGTTGAGCCGTCATAAGTGCCGGTCATGCTTGCCATAACTATTTGAACTTTTGCGTCACTAACTGATTCTTTCCCTTGCATCCATTTTTACATTTTATAGCTACTTCATATACCTTTATTAAGTGGTATTAACGATGTTTAAGGCCGATACATCGAAATATTTCATTTTGAATGAACGAACGGAGTTCTATATCATTGATATTTATGAAAAAATGTTCACGAAATATTTTTGCCTCAATGTTACATGCTAGGGAGTTTATTCATTGAGTTAACAGCAATTTAATGTAGTCGCTTTATAGGCTTAGTGTTATTTTTAGTTAGGCATCCTGCTCAGTTTTGAAACACTTTTTTATCCTCTTAATTTTTTGTTTTTTTATCACAAAATTACCTCTGACGCAGACTTAAACGCAATACTGCCTTTTGATATCTTCCCGTGGCGTTATACCGATTAGCGTTATACCGCAAGCTTATTTTATCCACCTTTTTCCTTTTCTTTCGTCCCAGCTATTAGAGCTCTCCGGCTGTTTTCCACTCCATCAAGTTCATTTTCCCTTGCCCGCTCCAAATTCACACCTATAAATCTGGGACGCTACCTACGGGAAGGCAATTTGAATGAATGGAACAGATGGTGAAAGTAAGATCACAAAAAATTGAATTTGTTCGACAGTAAAATATTTGATAAACTCGATACTCTCAGGCGTTACTTTGTAAAATTCCATTTTGATAGAACCAAAAACAAACTTTGTAAATTTTACAATTGATTTTATTCAATTGTAATTTTCAATTGTAATCATTGTTCAATTGTAAAATTTACAAAGTTTGTTTTTGATTCTAGTAAAATATTTGATTAATTTGTATCTTGTTTTATTTTAGAAACAAATTAAAATGTAAGGATATCTGCATGAATGGATATCTACAGTTCCATTTTATTTGTGCTCTATGTTATATTTTTTATTCAATGTTATGCACGGGGCGCCGCGGCGTCTAAATTCCAATCCTGAAGCTCTGAAGATTTTCATGTTAGCGCTTAGATGATTTCAGTTGCCGACATGCCTCGAGTGTTTCTTCTGTTGCTAGTATTAGGATGACGTTAAATATGGGCGCGGAATGAAAACATTACATGGGCAGTTTCATTCAGAAAGTTATTTTTTTTTAATGTTCGCGGTGATTGACAGGCGTCCAAGTATTTCCTCCTCCAGGTTTCTCCAAACCTCTGTCGAAAAAATGTTCACGGATCCATATTTCGCCGTGTTTTGATTCTCCCGTGTATCAATTCCAAGCGCTTCCCGTGACACATTTTGTGGATGCTCCTCTCTTGATCTTCACCATCTGCCATCTCGCGGAGAAATACACACGCTCCTGGAGCCCTCCTTTTAGTGTGTGCCGGTTAGGAAGCTCTTGTATACATTTCGCCGTATAAAACCCGGACTTAGTTTTATATTCACGATATACCCCCCACCCACCTTATCCGTTCCGATGCTCTGGAGTGTATCTCGCGAGCTTATGCGGGGATTTTTATGACTCGGCACTCAAAACCATCCATGCCTCCTTATTTCACCCCCCTCCTCCGCACCCGACTTCCGCACCCGGCCCGCTTCCTCCTCTCCACTTGCTGCTCCCCGCACGCGAGTCGGCGTCTTAAATCGCTCGAAAGGGTCAGCGTTGTGCATCCATCGCATATTACCGCCGGTGAGCAGCGGGGAGAGAGTTTACAACTTAATTTTTGTGGCCAGGCCCAAAGGGGGAGAGGGGGGCCTGTAGTATCTGGTTTGACCGCATGGGAAATTTCCTTTTTTCGCGGAGTTTGTTGATCGTTTGCCTCTTCCTTTGAAGTCTCCCCTTTCGGATTGTGATCACGTTGGCGCCCAAGCGACTTCGTAATCACGGAACAGGATGTGCTTTTCAACAGTTATCAGTTATCTTTTCCAAGTGCTCATTGTCTTCTTTTTAGGAAAGTGGTTTAATATTAACGAAATTGGAAGGCCCTGTTTCGATTCCCGCTCCCGGCGAAGATTTTACTCTCCAATCGGCCATATTCTTCACATTCACACCACGCACGGCTGTGTTTGTCCGTTTGGTTCGTTCTCTACTCCTTTTCTTTCTCCTTTTGTTTTTAGTGAAACTGTTCAATGTTAAAGTTCCCATGCTTGAGACCTGGCAGTGTCGATACTTAATCGTTACTAACATTCCAGGTAATCAGTTAATGCTCCTCCATTTTCTCTTGTCGAATAATGGCAGTTTTTATACGATCAAATATATTTATATTTATTTCATCCTGCCCCCAACTCTTTCCCGCGAATGTCTAAACTATAAAGCTCCTTCTAGTGCCCATGGAGTGGTTCCCGAGTTTCATTCGTAATTTAAAAATTTGACTTAAGACTTTAATGGAATATATTTATTGAAATCTGCGCATTGTAGTCGTAGGTTGTTACGAAAATATTTTCTTCAAAAGTCGTTGCCTGTATTGTTTTTGAAGTCCATTTTCAGAAGTCCAAGAAAGCGAAGATAGGTTACCATCCTGCCCGTTTACAGTCTCGGTATTCTGGAATTTCTTATCAAACTCCGGGGGTAGGTAGGTACCAATTCTTTCTTTCGGGCCGTTTCGACTCTCGCAGGGTGCCAGTTGCTCTCACTCAAAAGTGTTTCGGTAGGCCACGCGAGGGTAGGGGGAGAATGGATTTGATTGAGAGGGAGCACCAAGTGGCGCGAATGGAGCGACGCTCACTTGTTTATTCCGGCCTCTTTATTCCTCGCCGACCCGCACCACCATCGTCACCACGCACACATATGCCCCTCCGAAGAGCGCCACCTCATCCATCCTTCCTTCTCCCTAAACCCTCACCCATCGCCCTTCCGACATATGCTCCCCTGTTCTCCCCTTGAATGAACCCCTCCTCTCATCGGCTCCTTATATCCCTGTAACCCCTTTAGGTAGTTTGAACGAAAATTCATTTCACCTAGAATTTGATGAGTTTGACCTCATGTTAAAGAAAAAACGCTCATTTTTCCAATTATATCAAAATATTAACCCTTTGCTGAACTACTTTTGAGCAATTTGCCTGAAAAACAAGCTGTTTTACGTGAGATAGATCACGGCTGTGCGCTCCAGAGGGAGAATATTGAAAAAAAAATGGGAATTTAACAGCCCCTAGATTTCGTCAAAAAACTAAGGGTGTGTAGTTTGTATGTTTTCTCAATTGTTTACAGAAAAATAATCAATCACCTTAGTATTTTTTACGGAATCACAATCACACCTGCCGTTTTGAAGGCTTTTTATCCTTACGGCTTGAAAAAATAAATCAAGTTAGAGACATTTATTTGATTATTGAGAATGTTTTTCATATAAATATAACTATTTTTGCACCATTAATATTACAATATTTACTTCATGCTTCATACAGACGCTGAAATTAAAATATAAAAATCGAATATGGTCTCCATTATGACTAGGGAACTATCTCGCTCAAATTACCTTAAAGCCCTCCACCCAACCCTGTCCTTCCCATCCTCCCACTACTGAAATCTTCCTCCCCATTCCCGACTGACTGTGAGAACACGAATACTGAATTCCATCTTTTCGTTGCTGTAAGTGTTGTTTTTAAAAATGCTTCACTGATAGCATGCCTAAGCTTTTAGAAAATATACGAAACGCGCAGATTATTTGACGAAATTATGCCTCTAATGAGCACTTGTTCTACCCATGGTAGCAGAATGCAACGCTATATTTATTGAATTACAGCATTTTGACTTAAATAATTGAAGTTATTTTAATAACTCATATGATAAATTGTTTAGCAATTTTATCACTGTCAATTTATTGAAAGATTGTAGTGAATTATAGGGGAAATTTAGTGGTTTTTATCGCATTTTTATTGTAATTATTGTGGAAAAATGGTTTAAGGCGTACTATATTTCCTGGAAATCGAATGAGTATTTATCTTGAATCACGTATTAGCTTTTATGTGTTTTTAAATAACGGCAATTATTCCACTACAAAATGCTTTTTTCGACCAGAATTTATACTGTAGTATGTTCCTTGGGCAGGAGAAAGTTATTATTAAAGAATGTTTGCTGAGTAATCTGGAGAAATCTGCCCGTTCTCTTTCCTTTTGCAGTGAATTGAGCGTGTTACGAGCTGAAGCTGCATTTCATTAACCGTCGTAAGGGAAAATGGTTATATCGCTCATTTGTTTTGACTCGAGCAATCGCAGGGGCAGAACCTCCTCAATCGTCGACGGAAGCAGGCCTCGAAAAGATGCCGGGGTACGGGCCCTTTTTATCCTGACGCCGACCGAAAAAATTGAAAGAAAAAAAAATGTTGTGCCCCCAAGTCAGCGTGTTACACATCTTTTTTTTTTCAGACCCGCCCTGTATGCGTGCATGCTGTGTGCCCCAAGTATTTCCATTTCCGCGCGGTTTATCCAAGATGGCGCTAAGTGGGAGATGAGGGATTTTTCAAAGGGATGGGCAGCTTATTTTTTTCCCGTGAGTGTACGCATCGAAAGGGTGTTGGAAGACGAGAGGAGAGTTTTTTTTTGGTCGCTCTCTCCGTTCTTTGATTTGTCGCGGTCTTGGGAGGAATAATTTCGTTTCGTGTTTTGCTGAATGCTACATGCGTTCTTGCACGCGTGAAATTATTTTAAACCTTCCTCACGTTTGGTTTCCGTCAACTCTCTCTTCATCTCGCCTCTTTCCCTCACTGCTTGCCTCGGACTTAAAAAAAAGTAAGGGTGGCGTTGTGCGCGAGGAATATCTTTTATTACGATCGTTAAAGTGCGTTTGGTTTATGAACAAAACGGGGCTCTTTGTGTGGTCTGGTCATGGAAGCCCTCAAGATTTCCAAAATATGCGGAGGACATGAAAGATTTCCTCTGTTACGCCTGGGTTCTGGGCGCGCTGCGGTCGTGGCCTTCGATGGCAAAAATCTCATTATAAATTGTAGAGCAGCGTTCGTGGGGCATCTTATATTTTACGACCGTAATACAAGCTTTAAATTTTGGGGAAGTATATAAATGTTTTACCTTAAAAATCAACTTTATGTCATTCAAAACATTTCTGGGGTATTGATAAAATAAATATTGGCACCACCGGAAAACAAGTAATTGCTTAAGTTAAACAACAAGATATATTTTAGAGCGTAGCATATATAGATGGATGAGCTAAGAACAAAATGCCAGCAATACGGTAAAAATATTTCGTAATCCTCTGTACTCGGAGAGAAAATTTTCAAGACCTCTTCGATAAATGATATACTGCATAGATTATTTTGAAAAAATATCATTTAGCGCTGCTGGGAAAACTTTATTTTCTTTCCTGACTTATACAATGTATAAATACTCTGGTCACAATATACACAAATCTAAAACAGCAGGATGTTAGGTTTCCATGCACGGAAAGACTGAGAATAGGATAAACCAATTTTGAGAGCCATTGGATAAATAGTTGAGTGTTTTGGTAGGTTTGTCTCGTTGTGTGAGTTGTAGTCACGAATGATGCTAAGGAAACAAGGAAATAATTTTATGTCCGTTTTCAATGGTGTATTTCACCTTTGTTTTTGTTTTTTCTGTCCTACAGAGGTAGGAAGTTAAACGGTAATCCCCTTGCCTTCCTGCAAATTGTGTTTAAATTAACCTGGTCATCTAAGCTTTGCGTGCGACATTCTCTAGCCACTCCCGGTCATTTCAATAGCTTTGCCAGTTTTCATACGCTCGTATCTGTTTTATAAACTAAAAGTTCCGATAAAATTATTCTATGGTCGCAGATTATTAAAGATTTTACACAACTAGAGTGACTATGCAATATCTACGGTTCGGAGTTATTTATTTATTTATTTAAATAATTTCTTACATGACAGCATTTCTGCCAATTCACAGTGACGCAGTAACAAACATTAAATAAGGACAAAAACAATCAATACAAGGTGAAAATAATCAAAAATTACGAATTAAATGCAGGTAGAAAGGGAGGTACATTTGACAGGTATTATTTATTCTTAGGAAAATGGGGCATGGCGAGATTTATAAATGAGTTTGAGAAGAGAAAAAACGTATCAATATTATCAGGCAAAAAATTCAGTTGGGAGGAGAGGCCGTAGTGAAGTGAGCGCTTGACAAGGGATGGTCTGGGGGTAGTCACATGGAGTAAGAGTAGGTATGGATCGAAAAGGGACTCTGAAATTAATGGACGAAAGCAATTGAGGACAATCAATCAATATTGTAAATAAATTTTAAACCGGTTTAAATTCTTTGATGGTACAGATCAGAGGTTGACAAAGAAGATAGGAAACAAGTAGGCATGTTGCGGAAGCGTGCAACCCTGTGCTTTACAATTCTGGCGAAGATTATTCCGAGTATTCGCTTAATGAGTCCCAATCTATTTAATGATGATAATTTACCTATATTGAAATAGGGAGATGAGGTAATAAAAATCATCTCTGGATTACAAGTTAGTGTTGTGCCGGACTAGTGGCTGTGCCTTCTTACTTGGTATGCCCTCAAGGGGTTAATGTTGAGCTGTGGGGATGGTAAGGGGGAAAAGGGGGGTCGACTGATTGATGGGAGTTGCGACTTTTACTGGCCCCGTGGTGAGCATCCCGCCTTCCGGTTTTAGACGGGGCTATCAAAGGAGACGAAGGCCGCGCCCGGATAGGCAGCGAGGAGGAGCAGCTTGGCGGTTTTTGTCGGTCGTCTTGCTTACTCGGCTGACTTCCTCCCAGGGATTTCCGCCAGACTTAGCGCCGTCATCTTCCTCACCGATTGAGTGGCGTAGAAACTTCCATGGGAGAGGATGAATCGTTATATTTGGCTGTACTGGTTGGATACGGAATCCAAGTACAGGAGCATTTCGTTTTTAGGTTTTATGTGTATTCATAATTAAAATTCCTTACGTGAAACGTTCTGTGGTTCAGATACTTGGTCGCTGCGGAAAGAACATTGTATGGGATTAAGTGCAAAATGTAAATTAACGAAAAAATATTAAATATAAGTAAGTAAAAAAATAGTTTTTAAAAAAGAAACCTTAGAGAAGATTTAATAGGGCTTATTAATGCCCCCGTATATATTGGAGCATAATTGATTAATTGTGAAAATGTATGTATTCACGAAACGTTATCACCATCAAGATAACTGGACGCGAAGAAACCCGGGAGACATACAAATGCATGCACTGCAACGCTGCGAAAGCCTAAAACAGAAACATTTTTAGTCATATGCATTTTTTTAGGGGAGGGTATTTTTTAAATTTGATGAAATTTAGCTGAACTGCTTATTTAGTGGAATAAATAGCGAGTCCTTCAGCAGTCCTTTGAAAATGGTGGAGGATATCAATACGAAAATCCTGGGCAATGTGGCGCATTTGTAGTTGGAGTGGCGAATTAGTCATTGCAGATGGTCGCCTCAAACGATTCCGCTTAACCTTCAGAACACTTTCAGGTCTTGTAGGCACCCGTGAGGAACCTTTGGCAAAAGTGCTGACAACTTTTAATGCCAATAATCATAATTTTTCATACATCTGCAACTCATCATTGTGCTGAAGATAGAAAGGTTTACTAAGAAGTTGAAGGCTCTTAAAACAAGTAGGGCGATGAAAGCAATATTCCTGATGAGTGAGCGCAATAATACACTTTCATGCATCATCCTCTACGTGAAAGGTTTTTGTGACTTTATAGCTATAACCTAATGTAAAGTGAGAGCTTACGTATACAACTTGAGCCCAGATAACACAAAATTTCCTGTTAACTGTACGCAGCCACAATCAAAGTGAGCTTCGCAGACCTGTAATTGTATCAATATCGCTGGCATTTTACGTCATAATTTTGTTTCCTTTCCTACCGCTGGACACTCACCGCTGGAAGTGACTCCACTGAAATTGAAGGTTTGCGTTGTGAGATGGGATCGGCCATTCCTGATCAAGATAGGTGCTAAGAGATGTCCGGTGGAGGACGGTGGGTTGAAAGTGGGTGGGTTGAAGGTGGGCTGCGGACACACGTACTTTTTTGTATCGTTTCTGACCCTTCTCCCTCCCCCCCCGCCCGCAGTCTCCTCTTCTCTTATACCTCTCTCCCTGCTCTCTTCCCTTTTTGAAGAGATACCCATGTGTGCCCAGGCTTTTAGCGCCCCCCTCCTCGACCAAACACCTATTTTACATCTTTTCCACTTTTTCCCTCTCCCTCTCCCTCAAATACATGCGTATAGCGTTTCGTATGTGCAGAGGCGTTAAGTCCCGCGTTGTGTGTGTTTGATTTGTCGATGAGTTGGGAGGAGAGAGAGGGAGAAGAAAACCCTTTATGAAACAGAAAAGAAGAGAGGAGACTATTTCTCCGGAGGCTCTTAATACCGGCGACCGTCTTTGCTCTCTCCACCCAGCCATCCACCTCCCTCCCCGCTTCATTCTTTTCGTTTCGAGGAGGGGCTAACCACCGCAGGGGAGTGATTTAATAAAGCGACGTCTAATTTGAGGAATAAGGAAGGTCAGACGGGTGGACAATCGCCGAGCAAGTTTATGAGAATGAAGCAGCACTTATCCACTGTGTATTTTTCGAATGACGTCCGACGTATTGCATTATAGCCATTTATTTGATAAGATGATGGAAAGTAACCATTGAATCGAATGTGTCCAAAGTTGATGGCGCTGCCTGTTTACTCTCGACACGAGGATCTCAATCTTTCTTTATATTTTTGCTGGAAGTTTTCCAGCCCATAATGTTGCCCATCTGCCATTTGTTTATCATTCATTGGCGTAATAAATGGATGGATATAAAAGTTTAATTGAAAAAATTAGCACTGTTGATTCCGCATCGTTGCTGTCGTGTCTTGGATGGCGCCATTTCCTCTTTTTGTGAAAGGCTTCGGCGGGGAAGCAAATAATATTTTTAAAATATAAATTATCCGCCAAGAATGTTATTTGACTCTTATTCATAAATCATATAGATTGCGTCGCAACATTTTGGTAGGACAACATTATAAAGATTTCAAAATTGCATCGTATTTACTTCCATCATGCATATCATTACAAAACGTTGTATGGAATATGCAATACCTGAGGCCAAAGGTTTATTAGCGCCCAGCATTGACTAATTTGCTTACATTCACACAACGACATACCATTTGCATGAGTGGAACTTGCGTTTTTTGTGTGTGATTTTGACGATATAGCTACTTCCTTAGAATTAAAAAGATTGAGTTTATAGTTTAAAATGACGGTGATATTATTCCAATGTATTTGAGATTAAGGTTGATACAATTTGCCCATATAGAATGGGAATCATCTTAGATTTTTAATATGTCAACTTATTCGGTTATTTATGCAAGAAAAACCTTAAGAATGAAATAACGTTACGTACTCGCATTGGTCTGTTTTCATTTATAAATATGTTAAAATTTTCCGAAAATGAGAAACTCTAGTGACTCTGTCTCCGATAAAATGTCTTCGGTACGGGTAAGAGCTGTGGGCTTGCTTGAAAGTCTTGAGTGCAGCTCTCTCCCTTGCTCGACGGCCGAAGGATGCTTTGTGTGTGTGTTACCGCTCAGTGGACGCCAGGTAGAGTCTATCGTGACCAGTGTCTAGAGAGATTTCAAGAAGTGCATTTTTGAATGGCGAGGGCTGCAGGGGTGGGGGACGAGGCGTGGACGGAAGTCTATGGAATTGCAGCCAACGTCTCCACAAGTGAGCCGGTGGAAAAATAAAAGAGTCGTCGGGCGAATGCGGGGTCAGCGCACTTCCCTTTACTTCTGTCCTGATTTTAAAAATGGTCTGTTTTAATGCGTTTTCACTTACACTACCGCTAAGTTCCGCTAAGTTTCTTTCGCATAACCCAAACTACTTAAAGTGGAAATCTCAGGCTTTCCCGACGAATGATACTGATGAGTTGTTCTCGGGTTTCCCACCGGGTTAGGCTCTCCGATCTAGGATCTCACCGAGGAGAGCCTAATCCGGTGGGAAACCCGAGAAGAACTCATCTAGGTGGACATCGCTTGTTTTAAGTTAACCAGTGAATCTCCGTACCGTCGTATCCAATACGAATCAAGTTTTTCGGTTTGTTTTCCGTATTCTCAATTTCCATCTTATTGGAAAATATTATGCACGAGCTGTGGTGTTCGTGGCTTCGGACGTGGGTGTCGAGAGGAGTTGCTTCCCATGTTCTACGGTGCAGGAGCCCGTTATGTTATATTCGACGTTTCGAATCAAATTCTTGCTCCAAGTTACATTTTGTTACTCGTAGATCCGGGAGGCAACATTGGAGTCATGTGCGACAGTCAAACGAAACGCCTTGCCTTTTATTTTAATAGCATGCTAGTCGTGGGAGTGAGTCATTCAATGACCGAGAAAAACTAACGGTGGAAATCCTCTCTCAAACTTAACAGTGTGTGAAAGATTGACTTGAGTCTGTATCCAGTGAAAATAATAATATAAAATTAGAAACTCCGTGAGTTCTGGTGTTCTTAATGGCCAGAGGGACTTGTAAAATTTTAATTTTTGGGATATTGGTAGCAAATTATGGGTATTATTGTCATCATTCATAGGTACTACTGGTATTCTGGTCATCTCAGAATCAGAATCAAATGCTCTCACATCGTTTAACGTCTTCCTCTCGGCATTCACTTCCTAATTCATTTAACTTAAAATCGCGAATTCGTGCGTTCATGCGTGAGTATTAAGGTTCTATCAGAGAAAAGGTAACGTCAGGAATGGGGCATGAGAGGGTAAGAGTGAGATATTGGTAATATTTCCCTTCACCTCCTCCTTGAAGGATTGTCTAGGAGCATTTTGTGATTGTGTCTAAACTCAAAAGAGTCGCACTAAGTCGCTTTCGATGAGCTCTCGCGGGAGTAGGTTAATACTCAAACTTCCTGTTTCTCTACACATTTTCTTTCCTACTGAACGAGGCCACTAATGGGTTTGGCTCAACTCCTCTGTTGACAGTATTGCCAATGGAGCTCTCTCCTCTCCTCCAACCTCCTTCCCGCGGCTTTGCGAGTGTTCTCCTCTTGCGGTGCCTTCTTCGATATTCCCCAATAGTCTCTTATCTTCTCCCGCGTTCCTTCCTTCCATTCCTCGGCCCGTTCTTCAAGCCCGCACTTCACGCCTCCTATCGTCGACCTACTCTGACGCCAACCCTTGTCAACCGCATCCCTTCGCCCTTTCGTCATCTTCCATACGCCCACCCGATGCTCCCACCCGTCCGCCCTTCGACTCCGAACTGATTCAGCGTGACTAATTTCCTCCCGCTGCTCGAAACACCCTGATATTACTTGCTAGGCTTCTCTTTTATCACCTATTTATTTCAAATTCAACGTCTTGTAACGCAATAGGAGTTAACTTTATGATCATTCACCTACAGTTACATCATTTTAATAGTATTCCTCGTATTGCTCACTATTCCATGTCTGGCTTTCATTTATTGTCAATTTCTACGTGAATGTCAATCATTTTTCTAGCTAATTGCTTAGATTGTTTATATTTTTTTTCTTCAACTAATCCTCAATACCGTGCCCATTAATACTTAGTGTACTAATTGAAAAGTTCTTATGACAGAATCTTTGCGTTCTGTGTGATAGACATGGGAATATTATTTACATATTACTTACTTTAAAAACATGGTTTTTGCCAAAGTATTATTGTTCGTCTCGTGCCTACTTGTAATCTCGTGTAAGAATATTATCGCTGTGATGAAACGGTCTTAAGTGCGTGCTTCATCTTCCTTGTAAGTGCTTGGCTGTGGGCATCTTGGATGAGTGTACGTAATTTGAATTCCTTTCCTAGCCTCGTGGGTTTTCTAGAATCGGGAAAACGTCAGTCGATCGATCGAAGGCGCGAGCATTAGAGTTGAAATCGGAATTCGATGGTTCCAAGGAGGTGTGGCTGAGAATTCCCGATGTCGATGTGTGTGGCTTACCTTAAGACGCTATGTCATTAATCCCTGTCTTAGAAAATGGGAAGGTTTGTCTTATTTGAGCCGTATTCGAGACAGAGGGAAAAGACGAAGAGGAATATTGCTGTTAATCTTTCAGCGAGTTTCTTAATACTGATTTAGCGGACTTTAAGAACCAGAATTGGAAATTTTAAACTGCCATTTGTCATAATTGGGTATTCTACCAGTTAATTGGTAGGTTTTTGGACGGTACTTATACTAGCTTCCTCATTTCTGGGACATCCTTTTACTTTCCCTAACATTACTTGCTCGCCATAATGTCTCTCATGCCCTCATTTTCTTCTTTTATCACCCAATTCCTATTCCCTTCCTCTAGATTTACCCCTAATTAATATAGATGAAAGACAGATAGCTATTATTTTGCAAAATGTAGAGAACTCCCTGCAATGGATCATTGTTTAGTAGACTTGATTTATTTGAGTATTCTACCAGCTGATTGGTAGGTTCTGCATCCCCATCCTGCATCCCAAATTCTGAAAAATTGTGTCGCTTTCCCTCCCAAGGATGTCCCGACATTACCTCCCTTTTAAATCCCTCATATATTCTACCTCCTCTTATTTCATCCAGGATTCCTATCCCCTTTCTCCCTCTTCCACGCTTTCTCAGTGTTCTCTCCTGTATAACCCTCTTCAACATGCCCTAAC
Source organism: Pyrrhosoma nymphula (assembly GCA_963573305.1). Classification (NCBI taxonomy): domain Eukaryota; kingdom Metazoa; phylum Arthropoda; class Insecta; order Odonata; family Coenagrionidae; genus Pyrrhosoma; species Pyrrhosoma nymphula. The sequence goes on along the minus strand of OY754339.1, from coordinate 58,763,446 downwards.
TTAGCAACACGTCTTCCACCAATCTTTCCTGCCTTCTCCGAATCTCCACCGCCAACGTTTTCTCCTCTCCTACTGTATCAAGCACTTACTCGTTTGTCTTCCTCGCTACTCAGCTCACCCTCTTAAAAAGGGTGAGATTAATATTTTACAACTGGAATTAGAGGATTTCTAGGAGATAATCTGAAGAATAGGACGAATTTATCAATTAAAAAACTGATGTTGAACTACTTGAAGCCACCAATGTTTAAGTGACATTATATTTTTTTCTGAGATCTTAATTCTTTTTTCCTCGGTCAAGTTAATTGAATTCGTCGTTCCGGAGTTCAAATTGAGCCCAGCTCCGTGAAAGTCGATTCTAATAAGAGGTGGCGCCACCTAGAATAGTGAGTTTGATCGTTATCATCATCCTTCATCTGAGGGGAAAATTTCTTCTGCTGCAATATTCAGCTGTTCACCCAGGGAATGTCTTTCATTTATTCCTTAATTACGAGTATTTCATACCATCGCTTCACCGTAGTTATTCTCAGAAGGGCTACACACTTTTTGGACAGCACTTAACTTAACTTCCTCATTTCTGGGACATCTTTTTTACTTTCCCTCACATTACTTGCTTATCATCTGGTATCTAATCAACTCCCCATGCCCTATCCTGTTCTTTAATCTCTGTCGACCTTAATGTTTTGCTAAGTGAGTGAATGTACATATTAGGACATTTTTGTTCAATTAGTTAGAATCGTAATAGTTTTCAGTCTTATATGCATATGGATCTCTTTCAGTCTTACCTCATTATCGAACTCCCAAGGTAGGCTTTGAGCTTGGTGTTCTTCACAAATCTTTCACCTTTCCTATTCCACCTTTTCTTAATGAAGCTCGAAGGTCGTAAATACGTACACATTGATGCCATTTTGATGAGTTTATCGGCGTACGGAAATTTCAATTAGCGTCAGGCATCAGTGTTATCGCGGCTGCTGCGCGTAATGGGAAGTATAAATATGTATGCGAATCTCTCGCGAGGATTCGCTGCTCCGCCTTTTAAATATTTCTCCAAGAGCTGAAGACTTTTCAAAAGCAACCAATGCAATTGCCACGGTGGCGGTATTCGTCTCTGAGTCATTCTCTCCTGAGGAGGAGGGGGGAGAGAAGAAAAAATGAGACTGGCGAATCCCGTCTTTTTACGGTCTTTGAAAAAAATTTGAAGGCGTCAAAGCGTTCTTTCTTTTGATCCTTCGCCGCCGATAATTTTCCTTTCCTTATGACTCCCGGGTGGAGCAGGGGGAGAGAGAGGGAATCCTTCTCCTCGATTGTATCCCGGCTTTGCTCCTCCTCTTCCTCTCTCTCTTTCTCTCTTCTGCTCAGAAATAACGCTTCGGAAAGGATCAGGAAAGGGGGAGATACGTCGCATGAGAGGAGAGAGAAGAGCAAAAGACAGAAAAAAAGGAGAAGTTGCGTGGATGATTTACGCGCTCCTCCCATTTCCCGGTGCTCTCAATTTATAAAGTGTTGTTAAACCACGAGAGGGGTACGGATGACTTCGGGGCCCTCTTGCGTCGAGTGTGGTTTTCAAAGGTGATCCCCCCGGTGGAAAAATGAGGGAGTAGGCAGAACGGGCAGCTCTCTTCTCATTCCGCGGCCTGCCACTCATGCCATTGGCGTCTACCGCCCCTTGCCCATTCCTCCTCACCCACCCCTGGCCTCACCCTGCCTCTCTCCCGTGAGCGCTCATATCCGACCCACCCCTTGTCATTAACGTCCCATTTCCAATCCCCACCCCCTCCTTCGCAGATCTCATTTCATCCCCCGCCCGCGCTGCAGTCTCCAGTGCCTGTGTTTCGTTTGATTTTTTTTATACCCTCCTCTCGATTCCGGTTTTAATTGCATTTTCCGTCCTTTCATTATCGCGAGGTTTCTTTCAACGAATTTTCTCTCGCCCGAACCTCAGCTCACCGCACTATTTCGTCTCATTTGATTTCATCCAGCCCAGCTGCATTTATCTCATTCCATAAGACATCGTACACGTCGCTGATGCTTTGTTCCCAACCTCGTCGGCGTCGGGGCATTACTATTGGCATGTCATTCCCGGGGTTGAAATCATTATCTTAAACACGGGTGGTTATGGGCGTATTTCATTTTTAACGTCAGCCTCTTGAGGCTGTACGTTGTGGAAAGTAAGCATCATGTCCGGTTAATTAATTATTAGTTTGTTTATTTACTAATATATTAATTACCGGACCGGTTTAAACGCTAATGCGTCGCTTAAATAACTAATTAATTAGTGTGGAGCGATACATAGTTGTTTATTTTACCTATCCTAACGGTAGCCACGTAATGTGTAGGAAATAGAGAAAGGTGGCTATCCAAGGAACGGAGAGGTGAGGTTAAGGAATATAAAAAAACTATCAATCTATTAATAGAATGCCCTTCGAATGACCTAATTTTTTTCATTCTTCCCTATACAAATAGGGAAGTAGTGCTAGTCGAGGACGTATCAATTGTAGAAACCTAAATACGTTATGCTCATCATTAAGGAAATCGGTTTTATCAGCTATCCACTACCATTGTATTTAGTTAACCGCTGGATTGCTTCGTGATTCATTTTTTTATCGTTTTTATTGGTTATCTCCGATAATTCTTTCCCATAATTCTCTGAAATATCTCTATAACTTGGATATCCTATGCTTCGCTATTCACGCTATCTTGTCGTTCTTGCCTGGAATTAAACGTTTTTGAGCAAATCTTTAGCGTTAGTGTGGACCGGTAAAAAGTCATTAATTGGAATAAATAGTTTTTAATGAGGGATCCACCAATTACTGTAGACGAACGATCCCTTCCATGAATTTTCTGCAGCACTAGCTTCGTTCCGTCACGCATCGGAATTCCTGGTTGAAGCATTTATTCCAACGATTCTTTTCTCATTAGCAAACGCGCGAATCCGTGGCTGGAAACTATTGCTGGTCTGCTTTTATTGCGTTCCATCTCTCCCTGGTTGACTGTTTGGGTAGGCGACCGACGGCTACGGTCATTTGTGCTAGGAAGAATAGGTGGTTTGCGTTGGTGGGGAAAGGCTCCTATGGGGAACGGAGGAATATTGGAGAGAAACCCGGCTTCGGCATTAGTCTACTCATAGCTACGAAATGCCCCGCCCATAATAATAACAATAATAATAATAATAGAAGGTCTTTATTGGGGAAGATTGAGACAAAACTGTTCCTTCTACCTTCTAACCCCTCGTCCATATAATTACATAAAGCATATGATTGTCATGTTAAATCATTGTACAGTTGAAATCTGAGATTTAAAATGGGTACAATTCAAAGAATAATAAAAAGAAATATATATGTGCACAGTATATAAAACTTAAATACCAAAGACATTAATGTGTGTGGAAGTATTTACAGCTGTGGGAAAAAGGTGAGGATTATTAAACATACATCCTTTACGAACAAACCACTGCAGGAAAACACCCGTACAAGAAGGGAGGTGTGAAAAACGTAGGATGATGGAAGGAGTACCTACTGTGCTTGAAGTACTCTCCGAACTGGATCCGAATAGGGACATGGGTTCCACTGAAACATTTCCGCCTCTTATCGGGAATTGAACCGGGGCCCTCGGGATTGGACGCCAGTACTGTAACCGCAGCATCCACTCGATTTTCTCTATCTCTCTCTCTTCCACACACGCTCTAACGTTGTCTTTAACCTCCGCCTCCCGCTCACAAGAGATGCACTCCTCTTCCTCGATCGCTCGCCCTCAATCATTCAAATATATTTCACATCTCTCTCTTCCCATCTCTCCACACCACCCTTGCACATCGAGCCGAGAGACGAACGACATCTGTTGGGCGAATTTATGGATGGGTTTGGAGGCTGAGGGGAAATTAGATTCCAACCGTCTCCATCCTCCACCCTCTCATTGCCACCTCCCGTCTGAACCGCGAGAGGCGCGCCTCCCGTCTATGTCCTCCCTCCTCTTCTCCACCTCGCCTTGCCTCTCTACATCACCTTCCTAACACCGCCATCCTTCCCCCAACACCTACCCCATACAGCGCGCGAGGCATACATTTGTGGAAACCTCAAAGGGAAACGCGATTCGTTTGAGTCGTGCGCGCGCACCGTTTCATAGCCACGCGATATGATTGGTGGCCAGAGCTCGCCGCGAGACTTCATTATTTTTTTTTTCACGGTTGACTGATATTTGGCGAGTTTCACATTAATAATTTCCCTCTAAACGTCAACGATCAAAGGGTTTTCTGGCGAACGCCTACCTGAGAGCGCTTTCCTCTCTTCATTCTCTCTCCCCTCCTCCCTTCGCCCTCTTTGACCTTTTATTTGCCATCGAAGCTGTTCGCCATGTTGAACGGGGGCTGGGGAAGGAAAATGAGTGTGAGAGAGACCCGGTGGAAAATTCACGATTCGCTCTGCTCAATTGTCTTTGCCCGAGACTGTGCACTGGTGTGAAGGATGTACTCCGGTTTTTCTACGGCACGTAACGATTTTGGTCACGCAATCGCGTTAAGAGTGCATGCATTTGTTTCGTCGCTGAAAATTTTCTGAAATTGAAGCGTAATCCGAACAGAAAGGTTGACAAGCGAAGAAGTACTTGGTAAGGTAAAGGGAGAAATAATGAAGGAGGTAGATAAAGTTGGTGGGAATAGTAGGTCATCAAAGGCGAGGGAATGGTGAAGACCATTATTGAGGATTGAATGCCAGAAAAGCGTGAACGCATTTTATAATGTATGGCGGAATGGAAATAGATTATAAGGATGCTGAATGAAAGGGGAATAAGGAGTGAGAAACGTGAAAGTGGAAAGTAGAATTCGTCTACCGAAAAGTTAGCCGGGAGAACTTCTGACCATTGTAATATAAAAGTTATCTACTACGTAGCAGTGGCAAATTTAGTTACTTGCGAACAAATGCAAGTGGAAGAGAGTGAGAAGAGGAAGAAGTCAATCAAAGCTTGCGTTATAATAGTAATAATATATCATTTTAGAACTCCGTGGCATCGCTACGGTAGGCGTCTTAGTAATCATAATTTCCTCTGTCATCACTTATTTCGAGCGGGCTCCATGCACATACTTACTTTTCACTCCTAATACGATTAGTCTCCTTTTCCATCTGCAAGGTTTTCTAATGGTATCAAAATTAATCTTGGGTTCGCGACATGAAATATTCATTCTTCTTCATTCTTCATTGAAATAAAACTCCTTACACCTTTGCTGACGTTTCGTCTGTATTTTCAGATATGTTTATGAGCTATGTTTTTAGGGAATGCGTTCAACAATATAATTCATATTGGATGTTAAAGTAGAAGAATAAACACCTCTGGTTGGATTGAATTCTTTTCAGTAAACATCTGAATCCATAATAAATAAAATGTCTAACGAAAAAGCATACAGATGAAAGCCGCTTTGAGTATGTTCATCAGAGAATTATTTTAAAAAATATCTATGACCTTAACAAGGAAGCAGCGTTGTAATGGTGTCAGAAACACCCCAAAGAAACTCCCAAGAGAAGCGTTGATTGAAATGCGGTCGAGAACATGCATTTTTCCATTTTAGTGATAGTCCTACACATGCCATGAGATTGGCTCGAAAATTTTCTCAGGTCAACTCATACTACGTCTACTGTTAAGTCTAATAACCCTTGAAGGTCTGAAGGATGACGGCTGGCCACGCTTCCTAACCCCTCGTGCGAGAGGATTCTGCCCAGTAATTAGGGTGCCTGCCCCCTGTAATTTTCTCCGGAATACCCTTCGCGTTAGCCAGAAGCGCTGCTGCTGCATTTCATTCACCGAGCGTGCTTGAATGGTCTTCTAGTGAGATGTTCTCTTCGTGAGATGAGAGACATTGTCTACGTCCCCTTTAAACGACGCATATTGTGGGAGCCTAGTTTATCACCTCAATCTGCTGCGCTGTCTATGAGTGGGAATTTTTCTTAAATGGACTAAGTGGAATGGCTTTGTTAGAATTGCTCTTCGATTGCACCATTATATTTCCTTGTTAAAGAAAGTTTTTGTATTTTGAAACTTGTATCCTCTCTCTTAAATTTCCTGTGCAAACTAACGCTGTTGCGTAGTTCCTTTTTATAAATAAATGAGGTAAATTGAACTCTTAAAGTCTCAAAAGTTGTAATTAGATTAAATAAAATTATATTATTTTGGCCTTGCTACGTTATTACGCCTCTCATGGAAATTTTTTTTGTATTATTAGTTTTAGACGGCGTGGAAAATTATCTGGACTTATGTGGCCTGATTGTGTTAGATTTTATCACCGCTGAAACCATTATGTTTCCTTGGTGCAATGAGGTCTTGTGTTTTGGGAAGTACGGCCGACATGCACTTTTCTGTGAAAGCGAGTGGAGATGACCAGTTGTTTTTTTTATGAGAAGTATCCTGTGTGTGGAATTTTCCTAACACGAGACAGAAGCCATCTGTGCACTTCTCTCGAGAACGAAGATGTTGTCGGAAGGAAGGAAAGAGAAGTGTAATTTGAGGATGATTCAGAGGCCAAATTAGATACCTACTTGTTTTGAGAATTGTGTAGTCTAACAAGTGTGTGTCATTTGATTCAGTTGGAGAGAATTGTGCCTGCATTCAATATAAACATGACGCAGCATCAAGGAGCTCATCTCCTCTCGTTGCTGGGAGTAATGAACGTCGGTGTTGATTCAGGGGGTTAATTTCACGAGTTGGACCAATTGTGTTGCACTATACAAGTGTTGTACTGTGATCCAATTGAATACCGTGAGAACTGTCAGCTAGTGGTCCATCTAAAGTTTGAACAAGCCAATCCTCCGAGCTTAATCCCCTATAGGTGGAGGGGGCAGCGCAAAACGGCTCTCTTGGAAATGTGGTAGTAGAAGAGAGCTTTTGGTGGAGCGAGTGAGATCCACGCCACCTGGTTAGACCCACTGAAAAGCGCGCCAGCCCATTACCACCCACACCTCATCTCCGCCACCACCCTCCCATTTTTGCTGCTCGCCCTTCCATCCCTGATGCCCCCGGGGGCACGCCAGCCGCCCCCAACGCGTGCCTCTTGAGTGGCTGTCCCCCCTCCCTTCTAGAGCCCACCACAGCGTCCCGAAAAACCTCTTCATGAAAGACGGGTCAACATGCGATCGTCAACCTTTTCACATGAGTGAGGCGATGAGTTCTGCAGCCGGCCAATCAGGTGCCGGAGACTATTGCCTGGCTTCGAGCGGTCGAAGTTGACAATGTCTATCTTGCTACGAAAATTATTTCTTGCTGCTCTGATCGGTTCAATGCCTAAAGACGCGTTGAATCAACATAATGTTTCTTGTTCGCGTCGTTATAAAGTTCAGTCATTTGGTTTAATTACAATTAACTGGTCGGTCCAGTCGCGCTGTAGGACCGAAGGCGCGTACGTTGAGTCGTTCCGTTGAGAAGTGGGTTTAACAAGGGGAATTGAGATTATCGGGGGAATGAAACATTGCCGTCGTATTGTGTGTTGTGTGTAAAATGAGAAACCAAAAAACTAGGTGTATAAATGAGTTTTCTGCGTAAACAGACCGTGGTTATATTTACTTCATAGCAGTGTCACCCTTAATATTTTATAAACTATTTTCCCTGGACAAAATATCTCTATAGCTCCTTTTATCTTCAGCTTTCCTTCACTCTGTGTTGAATTTATATTCTCTTCCTTCCCCTTCCACTCTTGCCCCACATCCCCAAAACTAAACACGCCCTCCAATCTCAGTACTTACTTCCTCCTATCATTTTTGCTGCCTTCTCAGAGTCTCCACAAACAATTTCCATTCCCCTATCACCATCTCCAGTGCTTCATACTTAGTCTTCCCTGCTACTCTACTCACCCTCACTATACTTCTCCACTTCAAATTCCTAACGGTTTCGAAAATACGCCTATCTTTTTTTCGCTACAACCGTGTTTCCAATCCAAATTATGCTATGCTCCATATTGAAGATTTATCTTTCGTTCCAAATAAAGATCCGCCAAGAAAAGTGAAAAACGGGAGGGGAGAAAGATGGTGGCGAATATCTATATCTAAGAGCACACAGTTGAAAACATTTGAATAAATTAGTTATTTGCCTCCATGATTGTACAAATAATAGCTTCACGACACACGCAAGATACTCAATGCTTTGTTTTCTTGACCGTTACTCTCTGTAGCTGTTGTCGTGATTCGTCTTGCAATCGAGCGTTTGGGAAGGTTGTATCTGAACTTATTGGGCGTAAACCACGTGAATTACGCGCACGAATCGCCCAAGACGGCTGAATGTGAATCCGACAAAAGAACCCCACTCAAAAGGGATACGCTCACGCCTGGCCCCTCCGCGTGCCTCCTGTCCCGCCTCTCAACAGATTGTGTGGGGGGTCTCGCAGGGTTCAGGTGTCGGGCCCCGCCTCTTCTACACGGCACACGCGGGTGCTTTTCGCCCTTTATTTCTTTCTACCTCCTTTGGAGGAGCTACTCCAAGAGTCCTCCACTCAGAACTCAAGGGTCCTTTGGCCTTGCCCCTCTGCGGGTGGTTGTAGATCATTGACATTCGTTTTCCCAATCTCCACTACTATGCTTTTTTGCGTCTGCTTCGCGGCAAGTGGCCGATGGATGATGATGCTTCACGCTCTAGTTTACGCACAGAAAATTATTTGTTAACTCTGAGCCGCTCTAACTGAAATTAGTTGCTCTCAGTCTTAGTCAGAAAACTAAATTGTCACCTTTCAGATTGACTGAAATTAGGAAAATCTCCTGGATATGATGACTGAATTTCGACAATAAAACGTTTTTTCGACGGTAAAACTAGTTTTAGTTGTGAAGGAATGGACTATAAGGTAGGAAATATGTTTTCCGTGGGCGTAAAGTAATTTATTTCCTTTCCATTAGCATCTTTTGTGGTCCGCACTCCCGTTCGTTTCTCGGTCGTCCTTGTGTTATCTCTTCACAAAAACTCGAACCGACTGGATTTTCTCTAAAGTAAGGTCATAACTATACTAAATTTTCTAAGACAGTTACTAATATTTTTAGGTTGCAATCGGTTATTCAATGGGGTGCTAAGTTTAATTTTTCTTTTTCGTGGATCTTTTGTACTTACTCTATTGTGGTCGCAGATTTGGGCGTCGTCATTGTTCGTAATTTTGTCTTATGTCAACATTCCATGTTGGCTTGTATCAGTAATTATTGCAATGGGAGTTGAGCGCTTATCTGTTAATTGGCTTGTGCCTGGAGTATTCTCCTCCCACCCTGGACGCTGGCGTTTTTAAAACACGCAACCTGTTCTCTTCCGTCGGCCCTTTCATTCACCCCGTGTCGAAAATAGCTCTTCTCGGAAGGAAGCGTAATTCAGTGATCCCAATGACGAAGACTTTATATATAATGTTTATTCAAAGGGGTTGGTAGACGGGGGACATCTTGGTGTTCCCTGAAGACCCCCTACCCCCATCTCCCCGGGCGGTATCGCACGGGAAGTCGATCTGCCACCTTCAACCTCTCCCACATGTGCGACTTAGCCCTTCACTCCTTTTCATTCCCTTCCTGCCGCTCTCTCAAAATATTCCTTTCATTTCTCCGGTGGAGAGGAAAAAATACCCAGCTTTATTTATCCACGGCATAATTTACGCAAACGACATTTTTATAACGACTTTTTCATTCGTCGACGCTCGAATAACTTCCGGCCTTCAAATTAAGTCTCTTCGGATGCTATGGAGGGCCTGAGGAACCCGCAAGATTTTCCCCTCCCCCGCAGAAGCGTCATATCTATGTATCATTCCGGAATTTCCGCTTTGACGTATGGAATAGAAACACTTCGTCATGTGCCATCTGTATCCGGAAATCTAGATTTGTTTATTTCACCTTGCTCTTCTCTTTTCCATCCTCCGTCGCCCTATGCCATCCTTCTCCATTCCGCGCTCCTTTACGTGATCATCTTCTCTCACTCTGCCTCGAAAGAGTATTTTAGGCTTCATCTTAGAAATTAGCGATTTATCTAGTGTTACGTTTCATTCCTCTGAAATTAGTTGGCGTTTCTCTGGTAAATGGAGGGAACGGGAATGTGTGATGACTGTTTTTCCATCGAGAGTGCACGGGTTAGAGTCTAGGTAGGGGCTAAGCGTTTTCATTGGAATCTTGATCCCTAGGTGGGAACCACGTGAAGAGTAATTCAATGGATAAAACTCTATCGGTCTGGTTAAGCTGTGGGCCCTATTGCGCCTTACGATAATGTTAGATGACGAATACCGTCGCAGGGTTTCTCTCAACCCTTCCTCCATTTCTCAAATAAAAATGCCAACTTGCCCACCTACCCTACCGCGAATATGACCTCGTTTTCACGGTCGCCTGGCCCAAATAACCATCCATTTCATCAATTAATGACTTTGTTCATATTTCATTTTCATTAGACGCTGAAGTGGTTAATTTGAAGTTATAATGTAAATTTATCTTCTACAACTATGAAGGTATATTTTATGTTGTTTTGTTTATATTTTGCAATTAAAATGCTCTACATCTTATCACAAGTTTTAGGGGTAGTTTCCTCAATTATTTTCTTTGTTTGTCATTTCTCCGGAGTAGCTGGCGTTCCGTGGACGTCTTGTAATCTCATTTTCGTTTTTATTTTAGTCATAATTCTGCCTTCCTCTCTTTCTTTTCTTTCCTTCACACGCGGCTTGTCTCGTCTCCGCCCTCGCCATTCTTCCGCCGATAAAAACCCAAGGACATGTGTTTCCTATTTACTGCGGAATTAATTGGCATAACCTCACTTTTTTCTTTTCAAAGCACGCGGGCCACACCATAAAAATTTAATTCGATACCAACCCTAGGCTCGTTTTCTTTTTATTGTCATAATACGGACATTTTATTATGACTACAGGAGGAAAAAATGAGTCTATTCTCCCAATGAACGAATTGACCCGATGGAATACCCAAATAACTTATGCTACTTGCATATGCCGGGAAAGCATAAGATCTTATTTTAAGTCTTCCAATCTTTGAAAATTATGTTCCGAACTCCATCTTTCCATTTTAAGCCGCACAAAAACTCTTTTGTGTGTAGTCTAAACGTATAATAAAAGTCCGTATTTTGATACGGTACAATGTAGCATGGTTTTTTTACGCCATCAAAAAAATATAAAAACTCAGACGCGAAAGACATGAATGTTGCGTGGACAAGGAAAATAGCTGGAAACGGCACTATCTGGAATGATTGAGAAAGGAAAGCTTCGAACCAAATGCCGTAGTAATCAGCTGTTATAGTGCATGAATCGGAAAGCCTGCGGAATTTATCAGATATTACGGCCAGGGCAGTAAAAATGTCCTCGCTCTTTCAACACGGGAAAGTTTGCTTCCATCATGCCTCGTGATTTTTTTATTTGCGTGTCAGCAGAAATTCTCAGAGTCACGGCATTTTCGCATCGCGTGGAATCTGTTGCGCGTGGACTAAATACCGATTCCGGGCTGTTTTTACGGCAGATTTCCGTGAAGTGGGTTGCAAAATGAGTCCCCTTCGGTGGGAAATTCGTCTCAGCCCATTGCGTCGCAATGTACGTATTAAAGGTCTCTTTATTTCGCTTCATCCTCGTCGAACGCGCAGTTCTCTCAAAACATGCTAATTGGTCGCTTCTCCCTCTTCCTCTCTTGACTTCCTGATCATCCCGTCCAGAGGGGACACTGTGACCTTTCAACGGGCACAACAATCACCCCATCGCGCTTTACATATATAGGTATACATACTTGTATATTGTTTGCCTCATTTTTCATTTCCTTCGTCACGGCCACTCTTTGTTTTACTTCTTTCATTGCCAGCCGTTCACCTGATTCTCACCCTCATTTTTCTTATTATCACTCATCCGTGATTCCCCATTCAAGGGGTGGTCTAGAATTCACCCGTTGTTGGGAAATACCGGTAGTTTTCCTGCTGTATGGCAGTGGTAAAGAGTAGATGATTATTTTGAACGTGACAACTTCATGCGTTGTCAAAACTAATTATGGGCTTCAACTCCCACCGATATTTAGCGTTATATATTTGCATATATTTATTTATTTATTTATTTTATGCTTAAGTCTACTTTACTTCTGTGAGAAGAATAGTGTTTATATGTGTACCTTTGTAGCGTTGAATTCGATTGAAAATTCAACCCGAATGTTTATTTTCTAGCCGTCGTGCAACACACGCTTGCCACAACTGTAATATTTACAGTACATTTATATTTGCAAGTTTTAATCCTCTACATCTCAACGGTATTTCATTTATAGTATTTCTTCGCGTACTTTTGGGAAAACGCAGCGTCTTTTTATTCCGTTGTTTTCTAGGCGTTCCGGTCATTGGGCATCTTTTTAATGAGTTGGAGAACACAAGTCAGCGATTCAATGCCGAAGGAAATGCATTAATGCGGCATTCCCTAAGCGACAAAGATCAAGGAGGTTGATTTCAAGGAAGGTGGTGGTTTTAAAATTTTAGAACTTTGACTCCGTGTCTACCATGTTCACCCAACATTCTGTGCCCTATTACCTCTTCAATAATCCGTTCTCTCTCTCTCAACACGTCCTCCACTTCTGCTGCATCCTCAGGATCTGCGCAATCAACTTCCTTTCCTCCCCCGTCAACTACAACATTCTATCGTCTGTCTTCCTCGATACCCATCTTACACACTTCACTCTTCTCCCAACCCTCGTTTTAGGAGTCTACGTTAATCCTTTTCCCCCATGAACCAAGTTTCCGAGCCACATTAAACTACGCGGCATATTTATGTTCAAATTAATTTTTTTAATGCCTTTATTAAATGACTCATTCCCGTAAATGTGCCATGATGTGAATAAGGTTGATGTTTGGGTTTATTGACATTTTTGTATTTTATGCCTACGCCGATGTTTATTAAATTCTACACTGGTATGCATTTTAATTCCATTACGTCGGCCAACGTAGGAGATTTTGCAGTCGTTTTTGGTTGCAAAATAAAATAAATAAAGTGCATTGATACGGTGCAAAGTGCGACGTAAGGAAGCGAGAATGGTGTAAGAGATCACGAATGGATATCGGATGGACCCTTTTTTTCTCTCTCTACTCCTCAATATCCGTTGTTTAACTGCCCCATCCTCCCCAAATCTCTCTCATCCCGCCCAGCATCCTATTCCTTCTTGATCTTCAGTCTATATTCCTTCCCTCCATTGAAGCTCCATCCACCGTGGCTCCATCCAGTGTGAGCGCGGTATATTTCCCTGGAAAAAGAGAGTCGTAATCCAAGACGCGTACACACACTGTGGAAATCTTGCGGTTTCTAAACTTAGCTTCATCGGCTGCGGGAGGCTGTGTGTGTGTTGTTGCGCTTTGGGGGCGGATGCTTGAGTGGTGGGGGAGGGAGTGGGAGGGGAAGTATAAGGAGGGGTGGGGGTCGTCGGGAGAGTTGAACCGGGAGTGGAATGATGTTGATGACGAAGTCCCATAGGGTGGAGGGGAAGTTATGATGATTTCATGGGTGGGGATATGGAGGGGAGGAAGATGGGGTGGGGATTTCTTAGAAGGGAAAACAAAGATGCTGTTCCCGGTCTTTTTGTGAGTCGCCGCCTCCCAAGCCGACGCGACGGTTTCCCCTTCATCTTTAGCCATGCTATTGCTCTTGCCCGTATCAACGTTTCTTTTTCTTTGCTGTTAGGGATTCGTAAGAGATAGGGATGAGATTGCCTTTCGCCCAGGAAGTAACTCTGAATCCGGCGGAGGTCTTCTTGTCGTATACTTCGCATGGCTCGGAAACCTGGTATTCCGTAGATTTTTCCCCTCCTATCCCCGGTCCATACTTTTGCTCTTGTACTATTCAACCTTCCTTTTTTTCTCTGGTGTGGATTTTTAATGGATAGGGATTAGATGTCCCGCCCGGAGATAGTCTCTTCTTCCGCCTGAGAATATTTGGTTTTATCATTCGTGTATCTTGGAAACTTTGTCTCCCAACGGTTTCCCCTGTATATCATGCCCATGTTTTTGGCCGTGTCCGCTTTTTTTCTGAGTAGAATTTTTAAGGGAGCAGGGATGATATCATCTTCCTTATCGAAATAATCTCTTCAGACAGGATTTCTTGTTATTAAATTCGTATGGCTCGGAAACTTGGTCTTTTGTTGTGCGTGCGTGCGTTTTGGAAACTTGCGGAGTCCTAGATAATATTTTGTGATTTTAGTGCTACCACTTCTTCCGATGTGAAATGACGAAATAGACTTAGAGCAAAGGAACAATGAAGGAATTGGTAAAAGGTTTGATATGGTGCATTACATTACAGGAATCGATAACTTTTCCTATTCGGAAAGAAAGAAGTGAGCTGGACCGTGAGCGAACGAGAAAATGCTGAAGATGGTGGAAGAAGGAATGAAGTTGTTGAACTGCGTAAACAGAATAAGGCAGGAGGCATAAGCTACGAGGACTTAAAAAAGAGGCTGAGCGGGAAAAAAAGCTATCGCGATCAGGAATGAATGTAGTCGACCCTGCTGAGAAGAAAGTAAATAGGGCCATGGAAGGAAACCCAATTAATGAATGCAGATTAGCGAAAAGGAATTTCATTTCTTTTCCTTTTTTTCGCCGTGAGCTCCTACGAAACATACTTATCGGATATTGACGGATATTAATTTAGTTTGTTCTTTAAATTTAAAAATTCAAAAACTTTCTATTTTCCCTGATTTCAAATTTCAATCCAAAAAGTGAGGTGACTCGTGTCAACAAATATTTGTTCAAAGCACGAGGAAACTGAAATAAATTGGTTTGTAAAATTTAGGGAGAGGCTGATAAAGGGTCAAAGGCCATGAGAAAATGTTTGGCAATGCTCTGGCTAGAAGTGATAATGCAGTCTCACAGAAATTTATGACATATTTTGTACCGAGTGGCCGAGTTTCCCTAGAAAACCTCAACACTCGTGAATCTGTGTATTCCTTCAGTCGTTAACTATGGAAGCAGATTTACCTACAACACATTGAACATCATTGGTACATTTCCCTTATTGTTCTCTCCTATCTTTGCTGTTGTGGCACCTTTAAATGTATTGCAGCGGTGTTTTGTGATAGATTTAGCGTTTCCTAAGTGAACAGTAATGCTTTCATAAGGGTCTTTTCCCGATCGGAACGTGTGAGACTGCAGCTTTTATTGCTCTAGGCGGACGCTCTTGCGGCTGGGAGAAAAAGCCTCTTGTTATTGTTAATCTTTGTTTGTGATAGTTTTATGGACATCAGATCGGGTCGTAAACGTTTGCTCTCCATGAAAGTAGGTCACAAGCCGCTCCGGCCGTAAAACTCTGCGATGTTGTGCACGCATTTTCATTTCATAAAATGTCCGGGCTTTAGAAATTATTATTTCCAGGTTGGAATTTTATTGTCGAGCCGAAATATTACGGGGCACATTTTATCTCCGTGTCTCATTATGTATCTCTGCACTGTATGGCTTCATATTTCTGAAATTGTCAAAGAAATATTCTGTTGATTTATTTGTTTGTCTCAGAATTACCGTTTCCTGGGATGATGTGTTATTTAGAAATATTATATCGCGGTAGTATCAGTCGCGTGTTGTCGGATTAGCCGTAAAGTACTCCATTTTATTATTATGCAATTAAGATTTTCCTATTCACTGTTTCCCAGTCCAGACGAGTGATATTTCATTCCGAGTATCGTAAGTTCGTGGATCTAGCAGCCGGTGACAACCGCTGTATTTACCGTCGTGGTTAGTCCCGAGGAACTTAGATACTTGAAGGCAGGCCTGTCTATCCATCTTGCTACTATCTCTCTTGTATGACAAGGACTATGTGGAAAGTCAGGGGAGGGTGGATATAGACCCTGGTTGCCTTGACATCATCCCGCTCCTAAAGAAAACTTCAAATACTGAAATAGTTAGCTAATAACAAAAAAGATTGACAGTTATCTATGCTTGATAGTCATTTAGATATCTGGGAGAATTTGCTTTTAATAAATACTTTTTCGCGAAAATAGCGTTGGTATAAGGTAGAAAAATATTCTTTTTCCACATGTTCCACTTTTTCCTCGTATTTAACCCCACGCATCTTTAATGCCCAAAAAAGTGTGGACAGATTGGGTTATGTTCTTCATATCATATGGAAGACCCGACTTCCTCTTAGCAGCCAGAATGTTTCAGTCACTTTACTATGCAAACAACCTTGAAGTAGTCAAAAATATCTTTATAGCTAGGGTCGGGTAAGGACGGTTCATTTTATCAGAGGATGTAGCTCGTCTCAATCAACATCTCGTCCTGCGAAAGATTGCTCTCCGTGCCTTGGTCTCTTCTTCATCTTCTCCTTCCCCCGCATGTGTACGGACTTCCGTCCTAGCTGTGTCATCCCCTCTGGGGATGTAGATGCTCCCGTCTGGCAGACTCTGTCAGAGGAGGGGGGAACCCCATCCCCACTCTCCATGATGATCCCCACGACACGGGTCCCTGGTAAATTTATTAATCACACAGAATGGCATTTATGTTGGTTTTATGCGAGGCCGACCGGGCGAGGCGGGGGTGAGTGTGGCGGGAGGCGGCCTGTGTTATCGTTGGACCAGAGAGTCTGCGGTCTTGGGGGCCCCAACACACTCGGGATGAGGGTGAGGCGGGACATTAGGGGAGGCGAAAGAAAGAGGCTGCATTAGGACATTCAGGAGTAGTGGTAGTTAAATCGGGATAAAGAGAGGAAGGAGAATGAAATAATGAGTCTCGTAAAGAGGGCTGATTTCTGTTTTTGCGATGGAAAAATCACATTCACGTCTGTTTTTGAACCCATTGTTAAAATCAGCAATACAATTGTTGAAGATTTAGTCCAAAATGCTCTTCATAAACAAATTTCCAACGTTTCAATGACATTTTTAAATCTGTATCAGGTCCACAAAGGATAGTAAGAGGTTTACCAAAGCATCATGCTAAAAAGTCGGAATACAAGCAAAACATTGGTTCACCATTTGCCCGTGCATCAATCCCTGTCGGTATGTAAATGTACAGGGATTGACATTCATTGCAAAAGAATACAAAAATGACCGGGTACACAGTCTAGTGCACCATTACAAAAGTGTAACCCGTAAGTAAATATGTTGTCAAAATCAAATATTTTTCGATAGAATATATTCGTTGCTAGAATACCAACGATCGAGTGAAGGGTTTCGGGTGAATGGAGGAGAAGGAAGAAAGGCAATATGGATATGGGATGAAGAAAGGTTGGGCGTGTTCCGAGCTGAAGAACGAAATAGCGTAAAGAGGCAAGGGTAGTGACTGTAGAGGTATTTCTTCTTCCGTCATAACCTTCCTTAGCCGGTAGATTACTTCTAGTACTAATGATTAAAATTATGCAATTTACCATATTTTTGCATCGTAAGTAATGTCTAATAAGAAAGGCGATGTGTAGAAAGATGCCTACATTTCCGGATAAAATCAAAAATTTGGCTTTAACCCTGAATTAAAAATCTAACTGAAGAATTATTGATTTTTCCCAAAATAGTAGATAAACCTGCGAAACACTGACAGAAGTACGAAGTTTTCTTCATGTTCAAGTACGTACAGGATTGTTCTCCATTTTGACAGATCCACCGTATATGACCTCTAGTGACAAATAAGAAAGCTCGCTGCAAGTTTTGTAGTCGGGGGAGGATAGAGGGAGTTTGGGCGAATGGAGTATGGCGGGGGGTGCAGGTCGGCAGGGAGTGGTCCATGACGAGGCGACGGCCGTAAAAGTTGAAGCTGCGGAGGAGAAATGAGGGTGGGGGGGATGGAGAGGGGGGGAGAGGGGGAGGGAGATTCGTATTAGGGGAGGGAGGGTGAGGGGATGAGGGGGGAGATGGTTTTTCGGTTGAGGGGCGGGAGGAGGAAAATGGACCCCTCGACAGATGCCTCCGCGCGGGGGGTTTAATCTTTCTGTTGCTTCTTAGTCTTAATCTTCCTCTCCTTTTCCCCTTCACCATTTCTGCTCCAATTTCCGCCCTTCGCGTACGAAATTCCAAGGAAATCCGAACGCTCTGCTGGAAGCATTTACGTGCGAATGGAGAGTGTGACGCATTTGACGGGAGGATTACGCTTGGAGCCGATAAATCCTCGAAGCCTACGGTCATGCATGGTTTTACTCGATTAACTTGCTACTTTATAGGTTCAGGCTGATCAGGAAGTTATAACTTTAGCATCGTATTACTTATCTAGAATCGACAGGAGAAGCAAAATGTCACGTTTTCCCTTTATTTTGGTCCGATTGCTCATTTAATTATTTCATTAGTGTTCTGGAATTAATTTATCTTTACGACAACCCGAAATTTAATTGCCATTCGGGGATTAGTGGTTGTTTAAGAAAATGAACACACAAATGTGAATTCAAATGAGGAATGAATAATAGTATTACACTGGGGAACAGAGAGGTGTAAAAGTACCCTGTTCTCTCGCACCATTAATGACTACAATTAAAACAGAGCTAAGCTATGAGGTACTCAGTCAGAACTCGTGTTGAAGTATTCGTCCCTTCCGTCTCCCATTTCTTTTCTGTTCCCCTCCCGCTTCCTGCTTTCCTGTCTTTCTGCGCCCTGCCACACATCCTTCTGGAATTTCGTGGATCCCCTTATTCCTCCTCGAAAAGGGATTTCTTCTTTGCCCCATCGCTTGCTCGCTTCTGTTTTGTTTCCCACTCCCTTGCCCGGCAACATTTGCTCGCCTATCCCCATTTCGTGATTCGTCTCACCGAAAAAGTGACCATATCGTGGTCATTTTTTTTTCGGTGAAACGAATTTGGGCTGAATTCAGTTCCCTTGGAAGAGTGCTGTTGGGTTACAGGGTCCATAGACTTTCGCTCTTCGTGCGACATCATGGCGAGTCCTAAGGGATTTCATTGATATTCTTATCCAAAATACCATATTAGCTACTACGTGCATCTCCAATTAATTAACTCGTTTAATTAATATTATCACTATTTATTGGTTGTATTATGGACAGAAAAAAATTGAACCACTGCATATTCCTCTCATCAACTTTATCTTAATCTAACAGAGATTTTATTCCAAATTAAAACTCAATTTTCGTTTAAGATAGTGGTTATTTTTTTTTAACTCCTTCTTGCTAACGAATTTGTTCGTTTCTATGGTAATTTTTAATTATCTTACCTTGAATAATGTCATATCTTAATGCGTGTTACCCTGGTACTTGATCACATATTGCCTGCCGCAATAGTTTAATTTCTTATTTTGCTTTTGTGAAATACTTATCTATTAGAGTCATAGTTTTTTTCTTGGAAATATGTATTAGTATTCATCATGCTTTCTTCTCTTCAGTCAATTTGAATTACGGAAAATTTCATGGTCTTTATAGATATTGTGATCATTCGTCGTGTTCTATCTAAATCTTTTCCTTTTGCTTTCCTCAGTTTGCTACCTCAAGATCTTAATGGGTTCTCTTCTCTATAAATATATTTATATTAAAATATGCGTCACCATTGCCACATCTCAAACTATTTTTTGTGAGTTTTTAATTAATGGTTCCGGTTCGTTTCACTGATTCTATCACCGCGAGGGAAAACCTAATTTCATGCGGATACTTTTACGACACGTGTCTTTCATCTGGTCTGAAGAGCCAGTTATTTTCGTTGTCTTACTTGGCATTTTATCCGTGGTGAATGCGAAATTTCTCAATCATGTCGTGGATCTAAATACACACCGCCACCGTACGAATCTCCGCATGCTGGCTCCGAAATCAGTTACTGTCGAGCGAAAGTTGTACTGGAGAGAGAGTTTTAATTAAAACTCCCTGATATCTTCTTCGGGGACGACTTCCAAGCTAGAACTGAGAAGTGCTGCGATACGTCCGCTGAGATATGCGATATGCCGGAGAAATCGCTGATAGATAGTGTTGTGATAGGATATACGCCGCGATTTTCTGTAATATACGGCGCTATGTGACGCTATGCGAAACAATGTAATATGGGATGCAATGCGGTGCTGTGCGATTGGGGATATAATACGATATATAAGATTCAATGCTATATATCCTATGCAAAGCGGTGCAATGTTACATTTACAAGGTAATGCCTTTCAGTGCGGAATGCGATACAATGCGATGTAGTGCGATATACTACGTAATGCGATATATGTGATTCAATGCTATGTATGCGATGCAATTCGATATGTGATATAATGAGAGGAATTGAGAGTTATGCGTAAAATGTGATATGCGATTTATTGCTATTAGACTAGTGAAGATGCCCGTTGAATATCAACGGGAAGAATATGATAATTTACTTTGATTGCAATAAATCATTCATATCTTATTTAGGGCAAAGAATCATTGAGTTAATGGATATTCACGGAATCTCGACTTAAACTATGAGTATGGTCGTTATGGTGACGGTGACTCAAAAACGCTAAAATATTGCGAAAAATCGAAACGTTTTAGCAAACATTTCGGAATTTTGACCGGAGTACAAAATTCAATTGATGGAACGAGAATATTTATTTTATTTTCATTCTATTGTCACCTTTCCCAATAACAGAAAACCACTTTTTAATTTAGTTTTGCAAATTAAAAGGTCTGCAGGCAAATGAAGATTCAGTTTCACGGGTATTTCATATGTGAAAGTTACTGACGTATATATACACATTGGTGATTATTATAGTAGATGGTTTCCGCGTTTTTAGAGATGCAGAGAGATAAATCGAAAATTTCGTATCGCAATACGATACTGGAATGTAAGCATCGAGCAAGTACATCCCGAAGTGCCCCCCTTTCGTCTTTTAATATCCAGTCCCTCGGGGGATCAAGTACGGGGGATGGATGTAGAGGAGAGCGACATGGCGGAATCGCGCGTGATTTTCCGGGCGTGATTAATTCTGTCCACTCAGTCGTGACGCTTCGTGACATCAAACGGGACGATGATGCGGGAGGGGGATAGGGAGGGATATACATACAGCGAGGGGGGGAGGGAGGGATATACATGAGCGGTGTGAGGGATATAGGGAGGAGGGTAGGGAGGGAGGTATATAACGGGATGACGCCGGGAGACCGTGCTTTGTTGTGGCGTCGTAAAGCGACGCATTTGCCGCGCTACTCGTCCGGTTAATTGATTGCCGCGGGGAGTGACGTATAGTTTTAGCCAAGGGCTCTCTCGCGGAGATATCGTGTCTAATTTAATTTAATGACTGGCTCCATATCTCTCTCTTTCCCTCTCCTTCTCTCTCCCTCTACTGCTCTATCTCATGTGGCGACTCCTACCGTGTCCGCGTCTTGTTCGTCGCATGCGCCGCCGGGGAGATAGAGAAGCAGCGAGAATGAAAAATTTGCAGGAGTGTAGATGAAGATTAGAAGGGGTGGATTTCATGGAGTTTCTTTCCCATGGACCTTTGGCAGGGGGGATGGGAGACTTGTTTTACGTTAACCCCACCGTCGCCGTGCCCATAATGTCAGAACCTCATCGACTGGGCTACCCCTAATGCAGTCTGGCTGTCATAATTTACTAGTTCTATTTTAACTAATTTTATAGAGCAGAAACGGATATTCAAATGTTTATTGGAATGAGGGGAGGAAGCTTAGTAAGTGGGGTTGAGAAGATATTTCATTGAAGGGATGAGGGAGGGCAGAAGGTGTGTAGAAATTTGCTGTGGGTTTTAGGAGACGCCTAGGGGAAATCCATAGTAAAGCATAGCAATACCGCCTACCCTGCTTTCCCCTAATTTCATCCAGAAGTTTCCTCTCCTCAGCATGAGAGGTGCAAAATTCTGCTCATACAACGGAAGTTTTTAGGTGCTGAAGATAGAGTAACGTAGAAATAACGAAGACTACAGCGGGGGGCGCGTTTTGTTAATGAATTTAATGCGGTAATAACCTTTCTCTTAATTTGTTCTTACGGTTTACACGTACAGATTTGGCAGTAAACCAGTTTTGAATTCAATCGAAATCTTAAATAAAACTGCTGTACTGTCCACTTATATAAAATGTAAAATATTGCACTACATGTGTTTCGACGCTTAGGGCGTCTTCATCAGGTAGATATATGGATGACGCCCTAAGCGTTGAAACACGTGTAGTGTTATATTTTACATTAAATATAAGTGGACAGTACAACTAATGCAGTTTTATTTTAGTACTAAAATGCTGTTCCACCACGTAGCGCCAGATACAGACGAATTTATTGAATCGAAATCGCCTGTGCCATTGTTATTTTTTCCACCGCTCTGATTTCGCGATTTCCTTCTCGTCGCTTGTATTGTCTCTCTCTGTTTCTCCGATTCACTCCTTCACCCCCATCCGCCCCTTCACTCTTTCTCTCTCCCCAACGGAGTGTCCCACTACTTCCTCTCCCCTATACACACCCCTTGTACCCCACCGTGGGCAGTTGGCACCGACTCCAAGCCTTAAACTAATGCACGCAAAGTGGGTGCGGACAGGGGGGTTGGCCTACGGCGGCAGCGGGAGGAAGGGGCGGTGCGCGCGGCGTGAAGGCGCATGTTTGACGGGGGAGGGGTTGGTGGTGTTTTGGTAGTCGTGGTGTTTGGGGTGTGAAAGGGTTGGTTCTGGCAATGGGTGTGGGGGATCAAGAAAGTCTCTAGAGGGGGTGGGGGGAGATGGAGGGACGCGGTGATTTCATAACCACAAATAAGAGTAGGGAGAGTTGCGGAGTGAAGGGGAACGGAAGGTAGAGTCTGTGGTGGTAAGCGTCCCGCGTTGATGTGAGAATCGTATTTATAAAAGTGGTTGTTTACTGCGATAGGCTCATTCAGCCTTATTTATACAGTCATTGTTTTAAACTTCGGATTAGTCTTAATCCACGTGCGCGTGGATTATATCGTCGGCGGCCTTTGATTCGGAATTTTATGTTGCAGTACTCTCTGTATTGTTTAGAGAAGATGGCAGTCCTTTGCTCAAACTCAGGACCCCGCTTGATCTATGGTGTTTGAAACTTAATTTTCATCTAAACGTTGAGGCAAAATTCCGTTTCGTTCCGAGTAACCCCTTGTTTTTACTCGATGAAAATTATTTCTTCACTTAATTAAATGAATCCTACGATGGCTCTTTTCTGTATTTGTATGCATCCTAAGCTGGATTCTTATAAATATTTCTTCAAGCGATAGTGTTATTGAAATCAAAGGAAGAGTCTTGGTGTGGTGGATTGAATAATTGCATCCCATCTCGAGGGGCCATGTCCACATCTCGGCAATATCAGGGAATGGAGATCCCCAAGGGAGTGCAATGTTGCATGTAATTTTTGTGTAGTTCCATGCCCGTTGGATGGGAATTTAACTTGTCCCCTCTTTGCTATATTGTCTTGGGTAGATTAATTCCGACGCCGAGTTAATCACCTTCCGTTCTCCATTCTACAATATTGACCAATCCACCCTCCGATTTTTAATGGTAATAATGTTTTCGGTTTTCGGTAGTTACACCAAATAACCAATCAACGAAAGTTTTTATTTATTTTTTTTATATTTACTTTAACTTGAAAACATTCTCAAGGGCCTTTTACATCAGGCATTTTAAATCAGGCAGCAACGGACGGACACACACAATCATGAGGTGAAAATCCTTCCCAGGCAGGATTCGTGCCCGCGACCCTTGGGTTGGCTGGCAAGGAAATGACTCCGCCACCAGTGAGGCCAGCAAATGTTTTCATCGGCAGTTTTAATTACGATGGAAGAATTTTATTTCCCTCCGAGTTTAGGAATTTGGTACTGTTTACGCTCTGATGGCGGCACCCGAAAATTCAGTTGTTTTCCACTCCCGAGTTCTCGGAATCGCTTGATATCTTTTATCACCCGATACTGCTTCCACAGGCGTAAATTCCGCCAGTAAAGAAGTCCGGAATCAGCATTCCGGCGGCGGTTTCTAATAAAAAAGATAAGCCTTGATATTTAATCCGCTGGCGCCACATCAAATCTAGTGGTGGTGCTGTCTTTTCGCTCCCCTCTCTCTCCTTGTCATTCCTCCCCTCCCCTTTCCCCTCTTGCTGTCGACTTGAAGACGTGGAATGAGGGAGTTAGCACCTCAACGTAGCAAGCTCGCCTCATTATTATCCCCACCTCCACGACATCGTCCTCTGCCAAACCGAATTAAAACAGGAATCTCAGAACTGATCCAACCCCCCCCCAACCCCCCCCCCCACCGACACGCTGTGTCCATCCCCATGTGTTCTTTTATGTTTGTTATTTCTGTCACTGTACAATGGATTCATGCTCTATGTGGTCTGTTCTTCAAATAAATAATGACTTGCTTTCACGTAATTACTCCTGTAAAATAGGCGTTTTCGAATGATAATTTTTTTTACCGATCCCCTCATGAAAATGTCTGTGATTGTCACTGTTCCAGCGGCTTCCCTTGTGAGGGAAACGACTTCCAGCAGGAGCGGTGAAGGAAGAATTCGAGCAAGGATGCGGCTCTAGAATTGAATTCGTACCCCCCTTCCCTGTGAAAAATATGAATCTACGCCTCTGCTCCTACCAGCGAGATGTGTAATGAGTATGCACACGAATATATATGCTCGTGCTCATGCATGAGTGTAGTTCTTGCGAGCACGTGTTCGTCTTCTTTGCCCCGCTCTATCCTTTTCACTTTGTTGTCACCAGGCACGTATCCAAGCCGCCATTTTAATGAAGGATAAAAAATAGCCCACCGTGATACGTCTCCTGCTGCAAAGCCTTCCCGTCGCCCCCGCCCCTCCTGCCCCCCGCTCCCTCCTCCTCCCCCAACCGACGGCTGCAATGACAAGGGATCATTCCTCTTCGTCATCCTCGTCACCCCACGCACACCTCCCCGAAAATCTACCGACTTCCTCCCTTCCAGACTTCCGTCTTCCGTGCGCAGCGTCTCCCAAGTTGACTATTCGGCTTTCCATATTCGCCAGCCGATTCTCTTGAAGGCTCACATTAACATTGTAACTGTTACCACTAGAAATTTATTGTCAGAAAAATAAAAAAATGTCAGTTAGCATAATAATCTATCTCTATATTGGACTAATAAGAATAAGTTATTTAGGAAAGGCGTTAAGTTATTAATATAAGTTAATAAGGAGAGGCGTGGAATGAGGGGCAGATATTTGATGGAAGTTTTTGATTTAATGATGAATAATGGAGTCTGATGACTCAATAGTTTGATACTTTTGGAGCGGTTTCTAAGTTTAATGGACTACCTGCGCCATCTGATTATTGACGCGAATATCATATCAAGCGGTTTATTCGATGTATTAGTGTCGACCTCTAATGTTTTTCCGATTAATTTTTCCAGTTATTGTTGGATATGGTCTTGAGTTCCATTTTAATGATGTTTTTCCACGTCAAGTGACATGGAATATTTCCCTTTTTTCTTTAGCTTCAATTCAGATTCTTCCCCGCCAGGTATTTGATTGGCCACGTATCATCTTTCTTCAGCGTACCATTTGCACCATTCTCCACACACGCATCCTTCGAACATTCATGTACGTTAAACTGGCTAGGTTCACCAAAGCACGTAATATGGTTAATATCTATCTTATAACTGCGATGAAAAAACCATTTTCATCTGAGCGACTAGTGCAACACAAAGACAAACATAATTTTGCGATTCATAAACTATAGTGTGACTGGTCAGCTGGTGCCATAAACCAACCGAGGTGAAGGGTTGGGTCGCCTTCGACGCCGAGGCTCGCACTTCGAGTTCGGGTGCCTCCCAGGCCCGGCACTTTACCATAACGGATAGTTTCGTGCCTCTTAGGTCCAGCACTCTACGTAAAGTTCCTTTTCGGTTCACATCCCTGGTAGCTGCTAATCCTTTCTTCATGCCTTCACTCATTTACCTTTACAAATTTCCCTTCACCAGATCTATCCTTTTTGTAAATGCTTCCTTTGCTGATGTGATTCGTCTCTATATGGCCTAACCAATCTTAATCGCCCCTTGTATTTTCAGTGGATCATTTCCACTTCGGCCCTACCTCCTAGCAGTGCAGTAAGTTGGCGTCAAGCACGCGTCGCGACTTGAGCGGAATCTCTTTCCCTTTGCTTGCTGTCTCTCTCTACCAACTTCTTTTTGCGATTCTTCCCTTGACGCCGCCTCCCCCTCAACCCCTCCAAACCGCCACCTCGCCCCGTGCCTAAAAGGTGGGCCACGGGCCAACGTCCTGCCACCCTTCCCCCTCCACCCCCCGCCCACCTCTTGATTCATCATCACACGCCAGAGACAGAAATCCTTCCTCTCCCGTCCGCTTCACTCGTTTCCCAATCTCCTCGCCCCTCCCGTCCATAACTTCTCTTCGGGCCTCTCTCTACGCAACTCAACCTCTAACCTTTCATCGTTCATTCCACCTCATGAGGCGTTCTTAGACGCGCTAAACGGTGCTCCTTAATTTATGCCCAAGTGACATTTACATTAACAAATGTTGTCGTTTCCTGCTAGTAGGTTTACTTTACCTGAGTCCTCAAAATGTTTTGGCCATTTTGCGCAGTAGTGTACAAATTTGTACGCGCACGAGCTGGGTAGACAAGAGATAATTTGCCTCCTGGAGGCAGATGTGGCAATGGTGTAGTGGCGAAGACACAAGCCACTGATTCTCATTCTTATATTAAGGATTGAATATATAAAAAAGCCTAAGTTGCCAAAGAAAATGACGGTTTCTGGCGAGAAGTAGTTGAAATTCATAATAAATAACCAAAGAGACTAGTAATTCTTCTGTTGATTTGAAATAATCAAGTGGATAATCACTGATTATTTACATTTTCTCCCTTTTAAAATTAGGAAAAGGATACTCCAATGTCCGCTCCAAGTGGTTGCATTACATGTACAAAGTTTCGTGTAGATTTACGGGGACTTTAATCTAACGCCTGGGGTCTAAACCAGTTATAAATTGAATAAAAGGAATGTACATTCATTTTCATATTGTTTAATTTTATGCATTTTTAGGTCTGGCATGTGACCTAATTCTCCTTCTCCTTTACGCGCAACGCAATGACTAAATGTGACGTTCGGAATTTATTTTTACTTATTTTACACTTTTGAGGCCTTCAATTACCTCATTTCTTGCTTCCCACTGATTGTATGTATAATTTTTCACATATTTCATCAATGCACTTATGCATATTGCTTCGATTTTGTTGTCCTTTGTCTTCTTTATCTTTGATTTCTCCAATTATTGACTTAGCGTAGGTCGTGTTTGTCTAGATTCTTCCATCTCTCCTTAGCAATCTCGACGTCTTCGATCGTGTTTTCGCGAACTTCGCCATCCGTTCCTACTCTGCTGCTTTACTACTTTTGTATTGCACTCCCCTTCAGTGTTTTCATATCTCGTCAGTTAATTTGTGACTGTCATCGCAGCCAAGTTTGCTACTTCTTATTCGTTTTCTGGAACTCCTTTCGTTTCCCCGACTTTATGCTTGATATAAACAACTGCGGCGCCTTTCAAATACTGATCATCTTATTTAAAACAATTTATGATGTAGACTGAGGTGATTATCTGTCGCTTTTTCTCCATTATGTGTCTTTTCTGCCAGAACATAAATTAGAGCCTTGGCTAGTTGCTTGCTTGGTGATACTTTAAGTCGTCCTACTGCCCAGTAATGACTGGCAATAGCACAAAAGTGTCTTTGATAGTGATTCATGTGAATGAGTCCGCCATATAGCGCCGTCTCAGTTGTTTATTCGATTTTTATTTTGAAGTTCCCACGAATATTTCTCTGTATATGGTGGTGTCAAAAGTAATTCCTCTTGTCTTTTGATTATTTGGATAGGCGTTCGCTTGAACGCCTACCATTTACCTTATTCATAAAGAACAACATGCGCAGGTCTTAAACTAGCCTGCTATATTCTTGAAATGTCATAGCTTGTCGTTATTGGTCGTTAAAAATGTGTGCTTAATTAGGCACTCTCTTGACTTGTCATGGTAGAATTGAGGTAAATATTTTGTCATGGATTTTGTCAATTACCTCGGAGCCTCAGGATTAATCCCGAAGCGTTTGAAAGTAACAAGAGTCTAATGTGTTTAGTTGACATTTTTTATTTTACCGTCAAGTAGCACTCAAGTAGCACTTCTCCTTATCATTCCATTATACCTCGCGAAAATATTTCCTGAATTCTTCAACGTATTTAAAACCATCTCCTCGCCGTCTGAGAAAATTACGCAAAGTGCCCGCTCTGCCACTTCTTAACCGACGCGAAACTTTGACGCTTTCCGCTTTTACGCAGAACTAATTTTTTTGTCCGCTTCAAAGTGGGAATGGCGAGTGAAGAGCGCGGCCTTTCCTTTTATTTTCTATTTACTTTGAATCGACTTTTTTCTTGTATCGCAATCGGACTCATCAATCTTTTCGGAAACCTATTTTCGACTCCATTGCGTATTTTTACCCCCTTCTCGAATTAATCACATTTCCCTATCCTTCCACCACTCGCCCTATTCCCCCCTGCCATGCTTCTCCTCCTCGTCAACCCCCCTACCCCTCCTATACGGTCCCGCGCATCCCATCTTGCGCCAGGCACATCTTGCCAGCCTCCCTCCCCCACCCCTCCCCCTCCCCCCCCTCGCTGTCTCATTAACTTCCATCGCCACCGTATTTTTTGCTTTCCTTCTTCTGTCCTCCTTTCCTTCCCTCCACATTCATTTCTATTTTATTTCTTCGAATGCGAGGGTCGTTAGTGGTGTTGGGCTTCTTCTCCTTATCATTTCAATAGTGGTTTTAGTATTATTATGTTATTGTAAGGTAACGTCAACGTCGATTTATTTGCACCGTACCAAAACTTTTTCTAACCAGTGTACGTAAAGAGTTAAATTAGCGTAGGAAATAGGTTCCAAAGGTCACAACGAGTGGTCTGCGGAGTGCAAATTATTGAAATCTTAAATTTTTAATTTCAATCCCTGCAGTCACATGCTAATAACTCAAAAACTGATGTTGATTGGTGCCTTAATTTTATTAATATTTAATTTCCTGGTTCAATTTGCTTCTTCATTCAGATTTCCGCGAAACTACATTTGTTTAAGACTGAGAAATTATATTTTTCCTATATTTCTCCCATTCTTATCTTGTACATCAAGTATATTCAAGGTTAATTTAAAAAAAACGAATTCAGGAGGGTTGGTCTTTGTGATATTCTCTAAAAAAAATTTTTTTTCTATCTAAAAATCTAAAAGTTGTTTTCTGTTTTTAGCACGAATACTAAGACAATAAGTCATCAAAAATTAATCATTCTAAGGTGTGTTCTGATTAATTATTTACCCCCAGTCTCCAAAAGAGGCCGTTTCTTCGCTTGCCTCCTTCCGACATCGGATCTTCTTCTCCGCACGTCAAAGTCACGTGACTGAGGAAAGATTGATCGCTCTCCCTCACTCCTTCCGAGTTCTGTTTTAAGAAATGGCTTCTCTCTGAACCCGATTTCTTTTGTCTGGCGAAACCCCCCTCCCCTCAAGCCCTCCCACCCCACCCCCAACCACCCCGTGCCAAATTTCGTGGATCGGAGTTGAAACGATGCCGGCCTGTCAATTTGACGTCGTTTGTTTTGTTAAATTGGACCGCCGTGGAATTAAGTCAGTAATTACACGTGCGTGCGCGCACGTGTTTAATTAAGGGAAAATCTGTATCGGTGGGTTACTTTCCTATCTCCGCCAGCCGTATGTTGTCACTGTTCTATTGTTGTTCCTGGGTTCCTAAATATTTCTTGTTTCATAATACTGGAACTTTCTGTTTGTGTCCATTCAATGATGAACAAGATGCTTAATAACCAAAGACTGCTGCGACGTGCTGAAAATCCACAATACATAGTTGCATGTGTTTATTCAACTCTATTGTTCCATTTTATATGCAACCAGTGCCAGTTCATTCATTTCCTAGATTAAGGGTGGCGAATACTTTGTGGAAATACAAGTAGAGCAAAATGCAACAGTAGACTGCAAGGGAGCTATAAAGGTGGTGATGGGGAGGCGATCCGGGTGAACTTCGGGGCCCTGGTGGGAAAATAGCGCTTCCTGCCTAGTATCCCGCCGAGGAAGGCACACGAAATCCTAATTGCGAGTACAGAAATTCTACGAAGTCAACATTCTCGAGAAATGACCGAATTCGAAGTGAAAGGATACGCATTGCACGACGCAAACGTCGGATGGTTTTCGTATTGCTCCCCACTACAGAGTGCTGCTCCTTTGAGAAATTGTTTATTTTTAGAAAATTGTTTGTTTCTTTCCGATATCAGTTCAAAGAGCATACATTCTCCGTATTTCTACATCTTCTGAGCGTCGAGTGGTGAAAGCAGCATTTCTGTATGCACTAGCGTCTAACCGAGGCGAAGGAAACACTTATTTTTCTTGCCTTCTCTGCCGAGTAGTATTCAACCCCTTAATATTGATTACTTGTAATCGTCCAACGGAGCTTACTTTCCGGACGTACCTCGAATGAGTCCTGGGTGATCAAACTCACACAATTAGTCGTTTCAATCATGGTTCTCGACCGGCAACGGGAATCGGAGTGGGGCGCGCCGATAATGAAGTGACCATTGCGAGCCGACGTGGCGGCCTCATCGTGTGGGAGTCTTTAGTGTGCGTGTATTGGGGTCCATTGTGCTGATTTATCGCGTTCGAATGGGGCGCAGCGGCTGGGAAGTGTGAAAGGCCTACCTCCCCATTCTCACTCCAGACACGGGGGGGGGGGGCATAAAAGTTCCCCCATTTGCGGCTGAAAGGGTGATATTAAACATCCGAACGAGCCTCCGATGGGCCGGCAGTAATGTTGTGTGTTTGTGGGATCGGGGTGGGGGGGGGGGGTTTGCAGGAGCGAGGGAGGGTTGCCTCCACGTCAGGGTGAGGGGGGGGGAGACGATTCGAAGGGGGGAAGTGGGAAGAAAGGGGTTGGTTGTTCGTCGTTACAAGGGGGGGGGGATCTCATCTTTCTCCGTTCTCTCTCTTATTTCTCACGGGGTGGGCGGCTTTCGTGCCACTATCCGTCTCCTCGCCCGCTAATGACTCTTTTTCCCTTCAGCCCTTGAGCCCCGTTTATCCTTTCCAATTCACTATCCTCGTCCGGGGCAATCTATCCAACCCCCTCGACCCTTATTTCGGCCGTTACTCTTATTCCGGTTGGGGGAGGAACGGAGATTAGTGGTGGAGATTCTGCGGGGGTGGAGAAAGTGGAGGGCGTATTTGAGGGGTGAGTTCATTTAATATTATCGATATATATTTATTCAACGCACCAATAACAGCTACTTCATGTCTTACACTTACGATAATTATCATCAGAGGTGATGTACCTGAAGGAAGTGCCAAGAAGATAGGTTTAGGTGGAAGAAGGAATACATGTATCTACTTCTTTTTAGCAAGGGTCCCTACAAATTTTACCGCCTACCGCGTTTTAATCTCCATTCATCTCTGTTTCCCCAATTATCTCTTTTCATAGCCATATATTCCATTGCAGCTCTCACGCCACCTTTTTTACATGTTACTTCCGGTTTTCTTCTTTTACATCTACCAACACGAACGTAATTTAATGCTGTTTCGGCCATCGATCGTCTAGCGTCCTCATTACATGCCTATTCAATGAAAGCTTACTCATTTCTATCCTGTCTTGATTGGAGTCTTCCCGTACTTCGCATGATATCTTTATTGCGTATATGATCTAATCTAGGTACACATTTTTTTCATTATTCGATATAAAAGCTTACTCGTTTTTATTCTGTCTTGAGTGGAGTCTTCCCGTCCTTCGCCTTATATGTTCATTTCGTATACGACCTAGTGTAGATACATAATTTTTTCGTTAGGTATTCGATAAAAATTGCCTTCTTAAAAAGTCCATTTCTACAGCATATATTTCCTTTCTATTTCTCATGGTAGCTGTCAGCAATCTGAGCCGTTGGTGAATATTGTTTTAATCATAGCTCTGTAGATTTTCATTTTTGTTTCTAGCCTCATATTGTTTGACCCGAGCGGCGAGTTTAACGTTTTGTACACTTTCTTTCGGCGTGAAGTGGAAGTCGGGGAGATAATTCGTTCCGGGAGAGCTGAGAACGCCTCACTTCTCCCGACTCCTCCTGACCCTTCTTATCGCCCTACTCCGTTCACTGGTCCATCATCCCCCATAAGCCCACCCTCAGCACACCCTTCCCCCAGCCTCCGAAAGTAGTAGTGGGACTTCAAACGGATTTGCTTTGTCCGACGATTCATTCCATTCGGTCAACCGCTCCAGGTCCCTCCACGTGGACATCTCTCCCCCCGCTCTCCCTCTGTGATTATCGCATCGGAATCTCATCTCGTTCATTGCGCCCCTGTCTCTGTGTCCCCTTCTCATGCCGCGGCGGTCTCCGGATATCCGTTCCACTTCCCCCTCTCTCACAATCCCCTACTCCGAAGTAAGTCCACCCTCTGGGTCCCCCGCTTGTCCCCCATGGTCGGTTCGTTGGCGTCTCCCGCGGGACTTTGTCCGCAAGGCACGCGTTTTGGCTGTTGGCGTCACGCGTATGCTGGGCGTGATGTTTGGGGCGGGGGGGATTTGAGTTCCGCGGCAGCGTGTATCACATTTGAAGGGATGATTCCGTGTTCAGCCAGTTGTGAATGCACAATTTTTTTCAAATATCAAGACCCAAATATCGTTTTTATTTTTTTGGGTATTTCTTTCGTTTCGAATGAATATCTTTTAATTTCCGCCATTATTCAGCTGGATAAATTGATTGTTTCCGGCGTAACTTTGTGGAACTTATTAGGTATAAAATAAGAATAAATAACTTGCCCTATCCGGAGCTATAATTTTTCCCACGGCATAGGTTTCTTTGTGATGTAAATCAGCTTGAAGCTGACGTTGTGATACTACGCCGTCGGGGGTGAAACCTTGGCCATAGAGAATAATATTTATGTGGATACACAATGTTATTTATCGATATTTCAATAAACTCTGGGATTGTATGTTGACAAAGGAAAATATACCAGCTTTCCTCTAGACGAGATCAGTTTTGTGAGATGATTCGATGGTGTAGAGTCAATTTCAACTACCTACCTGAAGTCGTAAAATACTCCACCATGCACTTTACAGTCATGTAAAGCATTGAAACCATTTGGATAACCACCCTTTTCCAGAAAACTGCAGTGTTTCCTTATCAATACGGAGTGGGCCTATCATACGAGCCTTTAGATAAAATCAGTTATTCAGGATTTTGAGCGAAGAAATGGTTTATCATCGTGACTAACTTGTTTCATTTGCTAATGTATTTTTAATATTTAGAGTTCAGTGACCGCTGAAATATTCCTCTTACAGTCTGGACACATAGAAAATTTGACATTTAAAATTCAGTATTTGCGTATTCTTCTTTATGTATATTTTTAAGATGATTCTTCATCATTTTATGAAGTTTTTCATCTCGAATTAACTCTCTGTTTTGGGTACATAAATGGATGGTTTTTACAAGAATCACTAGTTTCACCCGTGATTCATATTATACTTTTAAAATCTACAAAAGCAGGAGAACAGCTTTTTAAAAATGTAGAGGGTACAATTTTTATCGTTATCATTGTCTTAAATATTGGTACGAGTGGTGAAAATTCAAGAATATTGTTTGCATTTAAAGCGTGGATTAAACTTTAGGTTTACTCATTTCAAAAGAGTACATTAAGGAATAACGGAAAATGAAAAGAATATGTGGACTTAACATTCTAATCAACGAAAGGCTTACTCCATGAAAGCAATGAACAATGGTTCCGGTCTTGATTTGCAAAGTAATGAATTACATTGATATATTTTTTGTCTTAATTTAAATAAAATTCGCGGCTTTTAGTAATCAGGTGGAGGTAATGTAACGCTTGAATGCAATTTGTTCGGCATGCTTGTTATGATGAGGCCTCATAATGAACCTGTCACTCTTGGTCGGTGAAATACCGGGTGAAGCAAAGGGCAAGGGATAAGCTCTCCATTTTTTCCTCTCGACGATGCCAGTCAAGCGAGTTTTTGGCGAACTCGTCCTTTGTTGTCGTTCTCCTGTGTTGAGATGTTTCCGAATCAATTATGCCGTTCTCCGCTATGCATTTATCAGTGTAATGGGTGATAAATACAGGTAGCTCCAGGAACATGACCTCCCATTGAAAACGCCCGCGTGATAAATAACGAGTCCGCTCCCTCGCTATTCTTTGTGGAGGTTTGTCTGAAGGCGATAAAACGACATTGTTTCCCCCCTGAGAGGGCCGAGTCCGAGGAGCGGAATTATTGTGTTTTATTGTTGCGGCGAGAAATTTCATATTTCACGGAGGTGGCAGGAGATATGGTTGGACGGATACCGCGGGAAGGTCCTCGATGCGTTTAATAGACCCTCCTCCGTGGCGTTATTCCCCTCTCACGATCTCAACTCTTAGATAATGGTCTTATTTCTCGCACTCCCGGTCTTCGCTCAGAGCCAACACCCATTAAAACTTCTTTTGTCATCTCTTCTCCCCTTCTATTTATACACATCTTCCTTGTCGGTGGTGTCGCTGGTTATAAAATATTTTCTTTTTCCCGAGTCCACGAAAAACCATATGGATCCCATTATTTCTCAATGTAGATTGGAGTCGGGAGATTGCGTTCGGGAGGGAGTGGAGATACAGGCACGGTAGGTTAGCCATAACTATAAATTTCGTGGAGACGTGGGGAATTTGATTCGGCCGGAAATAGCTCGTAAGAGTGGTAGATTACGTTTGGAGGTGTTGGTGATGCTCAAAATGTTTGGGAAGAATCCGGAGTGAAGGTACAAAATTTCACTCTATGAGTGAGAAAAGCTGGTTTAAATATTCAACGTAGGAATTGTATATGAAGCAGTTCGCTGAAAATATTTGAGAAATATCCAGTCAATATTGAAAGATAGCGGCTGTCTGTTAGCTATTTTCTGCTCATTAACTAATTAGTGGACGAGTAGCCTTATAGAACCATAAGGCGGATGAGCATATTCGTTCAAGGAAAAAATATACCTACTCATCACAATGTCTGTCCCAGATCATAATGTTGCTTGTCACTGTATTAAATGGTATATTGTCTTCAAAACCGGTTGGGAATGAAATTAAAGTGTGCTGTTTAATCTTTAATTTAATGAAGACCATCTTATAGGTTCAATTTTTTTTTTACTTTAATATTACAGCTGATGATGGGATGAGAATTTCGAAACTATGCTTACTGCCAGCGAGCTCTTTGTATTTTCGAGAAAGGTCATGGATGAAGCAAAAGGTATTACAGTCGTAATGAATTTGACGCTGGAACATGTGAACCTAGGAATTTGTATGAGTAAAATTGTGTCATTATGAAACATTATTGTTGAAATATATTCTCAGGTATCTCCGTTTAGTAAATTCAGCTGTATCGCTGATGATGCTTTGTACTAATGACTTTTTAAAATTCCATTACTTTGGAATGAATTTGCCTGTCGTAGTTAATTTACACGTTTTAAGGAGAGGTAGAGGGTACGAGGGATTTAAGAGAGAGAAATAGATGGCGAGTCATCTCCCGTGCAATCCTGAGATTCTGAGAATACTGGCAGGTAACAGTGTTCTGTAGTGAATGGGAAGAGGTGAAGGGATGAGGTTGAAAAAGGAGAGAAAGAAGAAGAGTAAGAAAAGGGTTTACGGGGTGAATCGAGGAGAGACACCGAGTACATATTGCATTCCCCGGGAACGCCGAAAAGATGCCCGGATAAACGCCGAGAGTCAACTAAATCAGCCAATCAGTGGTCTCAATCGAGGAACCCGGAGACGTTTGCATGATCCAACCAACCCAGAAGGGCTCGCGCGCTCTCACGATCAAGGAGAGGCACTTTTGCCTTGCCCTATCCTACCCATTCACCCCTTTCGCCCTTTTTCATATTGTTCCGTCCTTGTTCTTGGCTTCTCCCTAACCTCCCTTCTCCACCAATACGAACCTTCCATTTCTCACCCCACGCTCTACCAGCGGCTCCGGCGCGCCACCTAAGGTAGACGGAAATTTACGGCTTATGCTAATGATCATCGTGCATCTTTCTTTAGCCCTCCACGAAGAGGGAGGGTTGGCTTTGGATGGATTGTGAGCCGAGACGTCAAGACTGTGGCGGGATAAATGAGAAAAAAACGGTTGCCGTCTGCACCACTGATCTCAGGCCGGAGAAACCTCACCGAAGTGAGCCAAGGGAAGTTTCTGTGACACTAGTTCTCACTCACTCGCAGGGAAGTAAGTAGTAGATGTATCAAAGGGCAATAATGAAAATGTGGCATTTCTCATTTGTGTCGTCTAGCGCAAGGACCTACTTAATCCGGTCATCTCCTCTACACCATTTCGTTCTCCTCCACCTATATCCTTCTCTCGGGGGAATAAAGGGAATTGGCGGGGGGTGTCAGAGGTGTTCTTATTTTCTTAATCGCGCGGCCATCGGAGGGCTCCGGTCGGTGAGTATTGGTGCGTGGGCGAAGCTAGGCGTCGGGAGCTTCCGGGGATGATTTGTGTGTGGGTGCACCTCGCATCCCACGTTCCCCCTATTCGGGTGCGGGAGTGTCCGGGCGACGGATTTACGGAGCGGACGGCGGCGGGTGAGCAGGGCGCGGATTTGGGTGCAGCGCACAGCCTCTCTGAAGCGGTCGGTGTTGGCCGAATTGAAGGTTTCGAGTGAAGTGTCAGGTCTTCCCTTTTCACATGTCCTTTTTTTCGGAGTCGCTGTTTGGTTCCCTCCCACTCCATTCCCTCTCCGCGGTTGTGGGATTTCTAAGCGGTTGGGAGAGCATATGTTTAAAGGGTGAGATAGATTTCTCTCATTTCCCGGAGTTGGAAAGTTCAATCTAGAGGAAACAACTGAAGAAAATGAGGTTGGTTGCTCATCCCTGGCCTCCACTAGAAGATTCTACCTTATTCTGCGCGGGCTCGGGATCGAACCCCGATAGTCGCGTACATTATTTCATGACATCTCTACAAAACTGTGGGTGTTTTCCTGTAGTGGGTGTTTTCGTCAAGGATATTAGCTCCTTTTTCTTTACGTTTTTCCCACAATCGTATGTATCTTTCTACATTGCTTACATGCCAGTTTCTTCATTATAAAATATTGATGGTAATTTTTTTGTTCTTTTTCTATACCTAATTCTAATAATTCAATTGTAACTGTTTCATAGATGTGTTTGAGGAAGGGTTAGATGGAAGAAGGGACTGTCCCAGTCTCAATCTAGCCCCAATAAAGACATTATTATTATACTTGGGTGCCCTCACGAAGAACATTTCATAGTTAGCTCTCCATGCATCGGTGTCCCTTCCTCCATTACCCAAATAATGTAGACAATAATGACTCTAGGTGGTTTCACGGTAAAAGGACATAAATGCCATTTCATTCATATTCTGGATACTTATATAAAATCAAATCTTCTCTCTCATGTGAAGGACAATATGTTACCTTTCCACGTTGTATTTCTCGAAAATTGAACTGGAAATTATATGATGTTTAATGGGAGAATAGGATAAACGCAGGGAAATATTGTATTTTTCTATCTAATGTAAATGCCATTTTCACGAAAAACTGTTAATAAGAAGCGAAAACTTTCGGGATATTGAGTAAAAGTAGAATAGATTCATGTTACCACCTTATGTTTTTGAGTTATTAGCTAATTACTGCTATAACTGAAGTTAACATGTGGTAATTCCATAGAAACAGCGCTGCTTTATGCGTCTTATGGCTATGAAAAAGTGATTATTAAAAATATATTCCCGGAATAATCTGCAAATTTTGTATCTTAATTTTGGTTTTCAATAGTTAACGCAAGCCATCTGCGAAAGTAGCATTTTTTAAACAAATAAATAGAGATTTGGAATTTAGTAATTGTTTTGACTCACTCAGTTAAGATGAAACCTCCTTAATGCCGTAAGTACCTCATGAGTCGTAACCTTCCCCACCTTGTACTAGGATATCTACTGAAAAACCTATTAATCCAGTCTCAATGGCAGCTATAAACAGTGCCGGCCACGTGGGCAAATGCCATAGGCTGCCAGTCCTATGGGCGTCCACCCTACGACTTAATAATGAATGTGAAAAGGGGATAGAAAGTATGAAAATCGGAAAATGTTATAAACTTCCCGCATGTATTTCTATCCAAAATGACCTACTTAAATGTATCGTAGAAGTGAATGACACTCCTAGCCTCAATAAAAATCCATGATGAAACCTATGTACTAGCATTTTCCCTCTTTTTGCATTCTTGTCGTCAACAATTTTCTGTTGAAATTACACCCACCCACAAGAAGTACGTATTAAATAATCCCTTCATACACTTTTCCTCGTAAAACTCGAAGCTTTGAGACAACGTCTATATTAAAAATTGTTTTCCTGGAGGGAATGGAAACTACTATATCAAGAGGATCTTTCTGAAACACCAGAGTATCTCTCGAATTAAAGTGCGGTTCAAATAATCACCATCGGAAAATAAATTCTACGTCAGGCCAAATAAAATTTTGCCCACACTTGTAAAACAACTTGGGCCGGCACTGGCTATAACGATCCCCAAATGTGCGCCAGAAAAAATTAATAATGTCCTATCGGCAGTGTTTTTATATATTTTTATGCTCATGATCTAATCGACTGCAATAATTCTGGATTCGCAAGAAGTTTTTGGCGTCGTCAGAACTGAGGCCAGCTAATAACTTACTTGAGGGATTTAGTTGAAATTTTAACTTATATTCTGATTGGAATTCACTTTCTAGTCGTTGATGTTGGCTTGCTACACTAATAAAATTGTCGTAAGGATATTTTTTAAACTTATCAATTCTTACGGACGTCCTCACTTGGATGTATTTGTATATGCATGTCCTTACCTTGCAAGGAGCGTGGCACAATCCCAAGCTTCGTCGAAAAATCACTTTCAACAGCCTTTTGATCAACTTTTTAAAAGGTCCACTTTAGTGTTTTAAAAGCTCCAGGCATCATCGATTGGCGGCATACACGTGAAAGAGGAAATTTTTTTCTTCGCGTTACGTCTCTTTTTCTTTCTCTTTTCCTTGGCGTTTTTACCGTAGCTTTCAAAGAAACGTGAGGCCTTCTCGAATTTTTAAATTCGTTTAATAGACGCTTCATAAAGGGGAACCAACATTACATTTTGGGTATTATTTTTCCTATGAAACTGGAGCCATCAGTTATGAGCCGACGGCAGCTATCCTGGTCACTTTTAGTAGCTAAAAGCACTGTAATTTACGTGAATTATAGTTTAAAAAAATAATTTAAGCGAAATCGGTGTATAATTATAACTCCGCATGAATTATATCTTTGCTCAAATTGATAATATATTCGATCGTACCCCATAGATAAAAAACTCAATAACGGATATGGTCTAAATTCTGTAACTATAGCCAAAAAGCGAATAAATAAAACGATGAATTTAATGCTGCAATTGTAAACGAAAATACGTTTTCAAATCTATTAAAATGTGATAAAAAGAAAGAAATTTATTACTACCCTGGGTAATTATAATTCCTTCAATGATATGAACTGAAGGCATGATTGTGCGATTAAATATTGTACGCACAGAGTTAAGTTTTAGTCATCAAATATAAGTTGTGGCTTTAAATCTAGGACAAGATAGTTTTCCTAAAACAGTACGCTGTTTAGAGAATTTTAACGTTTTTAATGAATGAAAAGTTCATCGTAGTCATAATGAACGACCGGTGGGTGATAGATCATCTTACAACTGCTGC
Source organism: Pyrrhosoma nymphula (assembly GCA_963573305.1). Classification (NCBI taxonomy): domain Eukaryota; kingdom Metazoa; phylum Arthropoda; class Insecta; order Odonata; family Coenagrionidae; genus Pyrrhosoma; species Pyrrhosoma nymphula. The sequence continues at coordinate 58,723,922 of OY754339.1, read as the reverse complement.
AAAAGCGAGCTGGATGAATTGATTAACAAACGTTTTTGCTTGAATGCATATGTCCAATTTAATTGCATACACACATGACTCAATATTTGTTATAATTGGAGACGAATTAATCCTAGTTGGGTATTAGAGTCACCCTCTACATAATTCCTTTTAGGTTGGCACCGTTTCCTTTAAAGAGGCCTCCTTTTTTAACAGCGAAGTTATTTCTTCATCTTGAACGCCGGCTTAGCTTGTAGGATTCTTTCTTTGATGCCCCATACATGAAGCAGAATTAGGTGAATGAAAATTCACATAATTCTACTTCCGAGTTACTTTAAAGAGTCCAATTACTCTAATTTCACTTATTTTCTCCAAGTTACCTAGTCTTCTCTGGCCGCTTTATACATTGGTTTACATCTCATATCCATTTGGAGGAAATGGCGTCACATCAAAAATTTCCCATTCCTATGTACGTCTGTTCTTCTGTATACTTTCTTTTTTAATCAGTCCACTTGATTTTTGGAAGCCTCTTCCTGTACCAAGTTTCAAATATGCCAATTATTCTCTAGTCACTTTATCTATTTGTTCACGTCTCTGATCCGTGTAGAGCAGATGGTATCACACCTTATGTTTCTCATTTCAATGCACTCTTCATTTTGTTTCCTCATTTCTTATTTCATCCGTCCACTCTTCAGCTGCTTCTTCCAGCATCAAGTTTCAAAGATCCTTTAAAAATTCCTCCTGATCAAATTATCCAATTGTTTCAAAGACTCCTCTGATCAATTTATCAAACGATTCTGATATCCGAGAGGAGCAAATGGTATCGCGCCTGTGATTTCTCATTTCTATATTCTTCTACTCTTCATTTCTATACTTCAATTCCTCATTTCTTATTTCATCCGTCCACTTTATCTTCTGAAACCTATTCCCGCATCGAGTTCCGTGAGCCAATGCAGGAAATGTGACGCGCGTGAATATATTTTGTTTATTTGCTCAACGTTATGACGCAGTCTTCGTTCTCATGAGTCGATACGATCCTTTTTGGGCTCGGTCACATCCACGCCAGCCTCTCTTCATCTCCAGTCCCGCCTTCTGCCCTCCCGTGCTGCAGCTAGTCGCCCGTTCGTTAACGATGGGCATTCATCGGGCCCAGCCGCCGTGCTAATGGAAGGCGGCTCTAATAATGCCTTATGTCCACCGATCCCTCCTTCCCAATATCCATTGACCGCTCTCTCCTTGGAGCCGAGTATACAGGCGTGGGTTATACCAACTTACGTATTCTCTCCCTTCCTTTTTCCATGGCCCTCCCATCTTCGCGGCGTCGAAATTCGTGCCCACATGCTAAACAACCCGCATTCTTTTATCAATTCTCTCTATTTCTCCCCTTCCATCTTTCCCCCTCCGTCACTACCTTCCATTCTCTCCTGCTCCCTATTTATTTCTCTCTTCGTCGAAGGTCGTGAACCTCTTTTAAGAAGAAAGCCGGATTCAAATGAATAAACGTTAGTGTTCTGAACGCAGCCATTCAGGTACCACTAAAATGTAATAGCCTCGCCATTTTGATAACGTAAGGGCTTCTTTGGCGGAATCTTAGCCTACTACACATTGATGACTTGTAATACTATAAAGTGTATTTTAACAAGTTTTACATGTGAATAAGTGAACTCAATAAGTCTACTATCTGCAACCCGGAAAGGAAAATTTACAAATTTATTACCCATATTATCATAGTTTAGCACATAAAATCAAATACTTTTTCGGAAGAAAGTAAGAACATAAGCTATAACAGATAAACTCACTGCGTAAAAATGGCCACCTGGAGAGGAGTGTGAAAAACATGCAAAACATAGTAAATAATTAAATCGAAATGATTTTGTTCTATTTTTAATTCTACGAGGGACAGAATAGTTCTCAATTTTAACGGATCAATTTTTCTCCTCATGCATGGGTTCAGATTTTCTTTCATTTATAATTCTCGCTATTTGTTAATCGCTATTTGGAATCGTGACTCCCATTCCTTTGCACTTATTAGAAAGGTGGTTCATTTTCTTTCGCGTGAGTGAGTGATTAGCGTCGAGTAGAATGCACAAGGGATGGGTGTGTTCATGCGTTTACACGTCTCATTATCACGATAGCTATTTTCTTTGTCGTTTTCCTCCGTTCTAATTCAGGATTTAGGGGGCACGGTGCCATGAGCTAGGTATCTCTTATGTTCGCATTTATGTTGTGAAGCCCAGTGAAGTTAGGTTTAAAGGGCCTTTTCACAAGCATCGTCTATTCTTTGATGCAAATTAAATTCAAAATTTTGCCTATGCGTGTCGGGGAGGTGTTTTCTTTCTTTATTCTATAGTAGGCTTTCGGGAATAAAAGTAATACTTTTTCTTCTATTATCGTTTTTAGGGTGTTTTCAAGACTCAGAATTTCTCCAATGAGCCTGTTTCTTCTACCTCTTCAAGTTTCTATGAGGCATCATTTCTTCCTAGCTCTTTGTAGTATTTATTGATTGTTGATTCTTTTCATCCATTTGATCGTCATTGATTTTGGACAGTACCTTATTATCAATGCTTTCAGCCTTCTTTTTTTGTCGCTGTTTTAATCCAAGGTTCACTTTCATATAAGAGCATGCTTCGCATACATGAATAATATAATTAAGATCTCATTCCATGCTTTGTTGCCAACAGTTCACTTGTCATCTTCAGAAGGAATACGTACTTTGCTCGGGCTACTTGCTTCATTCATATTTCCAGCTTCTTCCATCTCTGGTGATTCTACTTATCGCAGAGTTCTTCCTCTTGTACCAGTTAGTGCTCAGGGAGAATTTAGAATGGACGATTCAGCAGTCAGGAAAGGAATTTGGTTTCCGGTGGGAATGAAGAAAACATTTCGAGAGTTATTTGCTAAGCATAAGTGTATAGGAAGTATGTTTTGAAGCAAATTCGAGGCAAGGGAGGGTGGAAGTGGAGTTTATAAAGACCGGAACTTGGCGAGGGGAGACGCTTCGGCTCCTTAGAAACCCGCCAAGTGCACCCCTACCTTTTCTTGGGTTATGGCATTTGAAGGGTGTGAGAGAGGGCTTGGTCGAAGGAGAGTTGTTGGGTTTGTGTTTTGGTGGTTTTCGGGAACATTAGTAATGACCCAGGAGAATAAGTTATTGTGAACAGCAAGAATGACTTTTCAAGACTTCGGAAAAAAACATTCCTATATATTCATATCAATTACGATTTCCATTAGGTAGTTTGAGGGAGATATTTCCCTAGTCATAATGGAGACCATATTCGAATTTTATTTTTTTATTTCAGAGTTTATAAGAAGTGTTAAGTAAATATTTTAATATTAATGTTGCAAAAAGATAGCTATATATGCCAATAATTCTCAGTAATGAAATTAATAAACTACAAAAGTCTCAAACTTGACTCATTTTTTCACACCGTACGGTGAAAACGCCTTTACAACAGAAGGTTTTCTTGTGATTTTGTAAAAATTCCTGTCGTGAGTAATTGATTAATTTTATAAATAGTCGATAAAATATATCAACTACACACCGTTAGTTTCATGACAAAATCTAGGCGTTAGATATTCCTATTTTTTTCAATATTCCCCCTCTGGAGCACTCGGCCGTAATCTATCCCATGTAAAACCTCTTGTATTTTTAGGCAAATTGATCGAAAAGTAGTTTGACAAGGGGTTAATATTTCGATATCATTGGAAATATGGGAGTTCTTTCTTTAAAATGAGGTCAAATTCATCAAATTCTAGGTGAAGTGATATATCGCTCAAACTACCTTAATTTTTAATACGATTCAGATCGGGCAGTGCGATATTGCAATTCATACTTAACTCTACTTTTATTTAAAAAATGTTCGCGTGCCCCTAATGGCCAAGATCGTTCCCCTCAGGGTGCGCGTGACAAAAGGGTTTGGAACCGTTTCTCCAATGCACTCATCTGCATTTTCTACTTCGGCCTACTCACGCCCATTATAGGAAGGCGTAATAAGAGGCATCCAAAATGTAATTTATAAAGCAAACAGATGAGTACAATTACCTCACTCAACGCGAATTTTTCTGCGAAAAAGCCTTTTAAAAATCGAATAACGGCATACATCCATCCTGGACTTAAGGAGGTTCGGCCGCGACTGAGTGAGTCAAAACAAATTCTAAATTCCACATTTTTTAAATTTATTCCAAAAAATCCTGCTTTTGCTGATGAAATGCGTTACCTATAGCAACCGAAAAGTAAGGAACAAAATTTGCAGATTATTCCACGAATGTATTTTAAATAAGCACTTTTTTCCAGACATAGGAGCCGACTGCAGCGCCATTTCCTACGAATTACCGCATTTTGACTTCAATTACGGCAATAATTACCTAATAACTAAAATAATAAGGTGGTAAGATGCCTATATTACATTTTTATTCAATTTCTCTGAATTATTTCCTTCATATAAATAGTTTTCCGCAAAAATGGCATTCATATTTTATGGAAAAATTCTATTTTTCCCCGTGTTTCTCTCATACTCCCATTGAACAACATGTAATTTCAAGTTCAATTAGAGAGTAATGTAGGGTGGAAAGGCATTATTTTGTTGTTCATATCAGATAGAAGACAGCTTTTTCTACAAGTAGACAGAATATTAATAAAATGACATTAAAGACATTTTACGGTGGAACCACCACATTCAAATATTCAAAGGTTTAAGAACCGCTGTACTACATTAGTGAGGCATTGGGACGAATTAGGAAGCGCTCCTATCGAAACGAATGCATTCGCATTTAATTTCGTTCGTGAACACGAGAAAAGCCTTAAAAGAGTTTCCCTCCGAATTCCCTCCTCTTAGGGATCGACTTTATCATTCCCCTTCTGCCGTGTTTCTCGCCTGAAGATGTCTCTGTCTCTCCCTCCCAGACAGATATCTCGTTTCCCTCATCTGATACCTCCCCCTAATTTCTCCCACCTCTTTCTTCCCTCCCCCATCCTTCAGCCTTTTGACTTCCACCTTGTCTTCTAATCCACTCCGGCACGCCAAACACTTGCCCGCAGTAGTTGTAGCCATCTCGCACGCACAGAATTAGCCCGAAATCCACCCCACACCCCCGCTTCACACCCAAAGCTTTTCGTCCCTTATCCCTCGAGCAGACTTCCTGCCAGGGAGCACGAGATTCGTTTCTTCGCCTTCGTGATGTCTTAAGCATGCGATTGGGATTAGTGGTTCACATTATTTTTTTACACCTTACTTCATTCGTACTCATCGCTTGCCGTTAAGTTTCCGCCTCTTTTTGTCTCTCTAGCGTTTTCTCTTCGATTATCTCATCTTCGTTGTATTTTTTAAATGATAATGAAGTTAATTGCAAACTTTAGTAGATGCACTGGAAAAGCAGTGTGAGAAATACGGAATGAAGATAAATAATAGGAAAACAAAAGTAATGAGATTCTCTAGGACAAAGGAAGCGAAGCTGGTGATAAGAGTAGGAAGTCACAAACTGGAGCAAGTAGAACAATTTAATTACTTGGGTAGTACGCTAGAAGAAACAGGACATAGTAGCAAAGACATTACGAGGAGAATAGCGCTAGCGAAGGAAGCGTTCAATAATAGAAGGGAGCTGATGACGGGAACCTTAAGTAAGGATGTAAAAAAGAGGCTGGTGAAGAGCTTGATATGGAGTGTGGCGTTGTATGGGGCGGAAACTTGGACCTTGAGAAAGGAAGACGAAAATAGGCTGAAGGCTTTTGATATGTGGGTGTGGAGGAGGATGGAGAAGGTGCGTTGGACGGAAAGGAAGACAAACGAGGAAGTGCTTGACATGGTGGGCGAGGAGAGGAAACTTATAGATGAGATTAGGGGAAGACAGGGTAGGTGGCTGGAAGGGGTAATGAGGGACGATGGTTTGCTGAAGGCCATGATAGAGGGTAGGATGTTGGGTAAGCGGGGAAGGGGAAGGAAGAGAATCGATTTTATGGACGGGATGAAGAAAGGTAGGACTTATGCTGAGATGAAGAAAGAAATACTAGAGGTAGAAAGGGCACGGCACGTGTAAGAGTTCGTTGGATATTCTCTGACTTTCATCACAACCTACCTATAACCGGTAGATTACTGTCATGAGTCATGAAGTTAATTGCTCCACCATGTTGAACTTCGATTGAGAATTCGGATATTAGTTAAAAATATAAAACCTAAATCCATTATTTTTGGCAAACACCCCTCATGGTTCGTTAAATAACACTTTGTGAAGTGAGTGAGCCTATATCTTATCAAGGACTGAGAAGACCTTGGCAGATAGGTCCTTTAAGGACTCAGATTACATTATTTTAGTTTTCTTTGTTTTATTTGACCAGTAAAACGGCTTGCATGGTGTGTTTGATTGATAGTACGTTAATTAGAATTGCTAGGTAGGTTTAATAGCGAAGCTATCCATGCTCTGGATGATGAATAATCCTAGGCGGGACTCAGTGGATTAACTGGAGAGGATGTAAAAACGCCGTTATTGTGTAAAACCTTTCAACGCTTAAGATGTTACACTTGTAGACGTTAATTCTAAGACTTGTGTGTTTACACAATACTTGACATAATCGACAACAAATGTATTGGAAGACCCTGATGTATCCTGCTTTCTTTTATGCTACTGTCTCTTCTTTTTCGCAGTTCATACCCTTGGTACATTTTCCTACAATCTGGCAACGATCGCGTGAGTACAGTTGGTTGCCATGCTGTTCTGTTGCCAACTATCCTTTCAATGGTTCCCTCGTAAAAGACATGGAGACGCCTAAATACTGCCTGGCTTCAGTTTAATTTCTTTGAACTATGTACTGCTTCATAGCGGTGACTCGTTAGTGCCTTTTTTCTCTTCTTTCACATTCATTAACTCCAGAAACACTCTAGACTAACAAATAAAGAGGGTTTGACGATGAAATTTTGCATGCATGCTTAGAGTCGGTCTTTGTTAAAGTTACCTAATTGATGGCTTTGAGAGCTTCTCAACTCGCTTTACGCTCCATGTTTCCGTTGCGGTTATTTTTTTTCATTTTATTACAAGCAAATCTTGGGAATTTCAGCATTATGACGAACTAAACCCGCAAAGAAGGCATACTTATATGATTATTAAGGATGTCTTCAAGTAGGTATTTCTGTCAAGGTTAAATTTTTCTCTCACAATCTGTGTAATTCAATTTTTAGGACAGTTTACTATTTTTCCTTAATGACTACGTCTTTTTCTAGCTGGCGATGAAACATATTTAATGTTAAATTGTAAAACAAGGCTGTTATAAGAGTAGAAAGTCGTGCGGTTACTATTTAATAGGTATGTATCCAGAGTAGTCGCATTTTTTTCGTGCCCAAAGTCTTCTTATTGAATTTAGAATAGCTCCAATACATTTTATTAGCCATGTTTACGTGTAGTCCTTGTATAAAATAATTAAATAAGTGCATAGTAGTGCATATTAATAGTGGAAATAAAAAAATCTGCAGGAGCAATTCGTCTTTATTTTCGAGTTATTAGCGAAATAATGCAGTTGACAAAGGCAACATGCGTTTATTCAGTCAAAATGACACTACAGCGGGCTCCTCTTGTGTCGGTGTAAGTAATCATTACAAAGCATATTTGAGAAGTTTCCCGGATTTTTAAGTGACTTGGCTCCGACTTAGGTACGTTATACGTGAAAGCAGTGCTTTTCGTTAGGCGAGAATGAGTAGTTGAGATTTATCACATGTTATAATTCGTACAGCTGCGAGCTAGCCTCCACATAAGCTTTTGAATCGTGCGGGATTCGTTCGTCTTTTGTTTTCCACAATCGCGCTTTTCCGTAAAGCTGGTTTCTCCGCTCGAGTGGCGGTTAGGGGGGGGGGGGGGGGGTGAGGGTCAAATGCCTCCCACCTTCCGCTGCGACCACCTCCGCTCCGGTCGCTTTCGCCCCATCGGACTCTCCCGGGCACCTCCACCTCTGTATTGTAGTCACCACGCCCTCCCGCACCCGCCGCTGCACCCTCCCGCACCCTCCCTCCCCGCGCCAACACCCGCTGAGCCCCCCTTGGGAATCGACGGCCTATGCAACCTGCTCCATCATTGCGTCCACGTGGGTTGCCTATCGTGCGTAGAGTAAGTCCTCGAGCCTCGACTGTCTCCCCCACCCTTTTCCCCTCAAGTCAATGCGTCTATCCCCCACTCCTTAACCTTAAGGTAGTTTGAACGAGATAACCCCAGTCATAATAGTGACCATATTCGAATTTTATTTTTTAATTTCAGCGCCTGTAAGAAATATGAAGTAAAAATTGTAATATTAATGGCGCAAAAATATAGCTATATAGGGCAGAAAAGCTCAGTAATTAAATAAATATATCGACATAAGTCTCTTACTTGACTCATTTTTCACCTCGTGCGGTGAAAACGCCTTCACAACAGAAGGTTTTTATCGCGATTTTTAAAAATTACTGCGGTGAGTAATTGTTCATATTTCACACATAGCTGAGGAAACATACAAACTACACACTTTTAGTTTTTTGACAAAATCGAGGTTATAAATTCCTAATTTTTTTAATACTCTCCATCCGAAGTGCAACGCTGTTATCTATCGCATGTAAAACAGCTTCTCTCCTAAGGAAAATTATCGAGAAGTAGTTCTGCAAGAGGTTAATATTTTGATATAATTGGAACGATGAGTTTTTTCTTTAAAATGAGGGCAAATTCATCAAATTCTAGGTGAAGTGTTATTTTGTTCAAACTACCTTAAAACATTCTAGCGTCCCTTACATTTCAATGCATGTGTAAACGCCTCCATTGCTGAACATCCTTCCAATAAGAATCATATTATGGTGTGATTTGCTCTCATTTCCTACCTGTGCTCCTACTAGCTATGATCGGTCATTTTAACTCGTTTGCGAATTGTGGTTTAGCAGTTTCTATTATTCTATACATTCCAATTATTGATAAACTACATGTATTTGCAAATGACATCCCACCCGGCGTTTTCTTACACAGTTATTTTTATATTTGACATCTCTAAAGACTGTCAGCACTAGTTAGATCAGCATAAAGCATTACTAAGTAAAAGAATAAAATATTTGTATGCTTTGTTTAAATATTTTGTGAATTTCGTCGTAAATAAATGTTCTCTGCCCACTCAACCAAACTAACTCCTGTGAATCAAATGTCTTTTTTTTCTTTGCTGTTTGATGCTTCTAACAGTTCAGTCGTTTCCCCTAAATGCCATTTTTACTGGTTAGCTGCGCTTCTACTTCTAAAATTGACAAGTTGGCGTGATACCAGGATAGCTGCCAATTATTATCAGTAGTCCCGTCCTCTTCGGACGCAATTTTGGGATCGGTTTTTGTCCGGAATAAATTGGAATATCTTTGCATTGATCTCTGTGTTGCTCTTATACTTTTTGCTATTCCAACGTGATGTTTTATAATATATTTCCTGAGCCTTGTAATGCGAATTTGGACCTCTAAAATGAAATCCTCTTTGTTTCCATTGAGGTAATATCCCTCTCCATTGACGATCACCTCGGCACTACGCTGAGACTTTTCTTTGGTTAATGTCTTAAAGTTTGCTAATCATGTTACGACAAAGTGGCCGACCGTTATAATTTTTAGTTCAGTGACCTTTTTGTGAAGATGATGTTTAAAGTGTTTTACTAATAACTCACCCTAGTTAGCGTCCGTGGTAAAATTTGAAGCCTTTGCTAACCCATCATACAATCGCTACAGGGCATTAATTTTTTAAAACAAAGGAGAAACAGGATGAGAAAAATCCCGCCGTGCTCACAGCAGCCGCGTGAGATGGTTTTACAGTTCATGGCATGCTTTTGTGAAATCCTGAAGCAAGACGGAATTTCGGGTCATCGGTGCCGAACTGCATCCTCATAACTCCTTTCCCTGAAGCGAAGAGACGAAAAAAAAGTCATTGCCCCCGGCTAGGCTTTTGTTTGACGTTATCCGCCTTCTGGATCTATACGCCCACAATTTTTTTTCATCATTCTCATTCACAAGGTACTTCTCTCACGTTGGCAACCACTAGACTGAATGTCGCACTAGCACGAAACTCCAGAGCTTTTCTCAAAAGCGCATGCTGCATTTTTCAAATCACCCCACGTTAACAGCTCTTTTACCTTATTGTGCTTTCCCAACGACCCCTGACGATTCGCGCAAGAACTATTATGGAACGGTATTTTGTTTACGTCCCATTAATTTTTTTCCACGTAAAACCACGCCCAGAGAAACCCTAATAAATGCGCTAATTCCTTATTTAAGGTGTTTGCCAGCTCGTCTTGCTCAGTTTTCGTCCTCGCTTTGCTCAATCTATGCCTGATCTTCGAATGAACCAGGTCGTGTGGCGCTTAATTTTCAGATTTTCCGTCGGAAACTTCCGTGGAACTGTATTCAGAATTTCGCTTGAGCTTCCCCGGAGATTTTAGTGTTTTATTTTATGTCCACTACTATATTAGTAGACATCCGCTGTTGAAGTTTTTCTCAGCTCTTCTCTATATTCATGGGTTGAGTCAAAACAATGGGCTAGAAATTCTAAAACTTTGATGTTTTCTTGTTGATTATGCTTGAGATAAGGGAAAACCATCTTAGTGTACCAGCATTCATTTGGTTTTGTCATTGAACGGGGGGCTGTGAGAGCGTAATATTCCCAAATATTTTCGTTTTTTGTGTATCATCTAAAAAAAAGAACTTCTTACAATTAGTTCATCCTCATTTACCTTGCGCCATATCTTCAAGCCGGATTGTATTCATCCATATTCAAATGGTATTAGGATTAAATATGTATGGAAGAGAAATGTAAATATTTCGGATCGATTAATGTTGCTCATTCAGTTTCTTCCAGCTAATCCCTACACATGCCTCGCCATGAGATTTTTAGGGTGTATTGTAGTGCATGATTTAACTCTTCCGAAGAAGGACTTACTCAAAGAGTCTTCTCGTGTTAAACCTACGATCGTGTGCAACCAAATGTAATGTGTTCATTGAGAGATTTTAAAGGTCTTTCCTGTGGACATAGTCTTTTATGTTTACATTGAGAGATTTTGCGTAATCTCCAAGATAATTATTTTGAAAACAATTCGTCGTGTAAGAAAAAATCATGATGATGTTCCATAAATCCCAAACAATCTATATTTAATTTATACGACTTATAGTAATTATTACTGATTTCATTACTGTTTTAATGTTGCATTATCCACCGATAGCTGGAATATTTTTAAATCGAAATTCAGTTTCACTTAATTGATCATCAATGTTCTGAGAAAAGACAACATTGAGGTAGTACTTTAATTTTTAACTCTTAACCCTTTGGATTAATCTGAATATTGCAAGTGTCCATGCTGATTCTGAGCCATTAGAATGTTCTAATTTTATTTGGCAATCTATGGGCGACCGCACTTCTGCACGTAGGAATATCGAGCATGTCAAATTCCAGTTGAAAAAGGTCTCCCTGGGCGTCTGGTCTAGAAAGTCGTGGAATTTTTACGTTGATTGCGATGGGTTCAAGCAGGTTGTCATGATAGCAATTTACGAGCCATATTCAGTCCCCCGAGTGTGGTGCATAAAATTTTAAGTGTTGGGAATGGGAATTCTTTTGATGGGTAGCCGTGGATATATAAGCGGTGGTCCTTTATAACCTACACAATCTGAGAGGACGACTATTCCTCCCGGTGATTTTCGATGTGCCGGTGCTATTTTTAATCGTCTTAAGAATATAAAGTATATCGCAGTACATGATTGGATGGACCGCAATTACCGAAATTCCTGACCGGAATCACATCAAGCTGAGCTCTTAACTTTCCTTTATTGGGGGGCGCTAGCACTCGAGTGTGGTTTAACTGCGTTCAGCTGTTTTTAAGCGCCTCCGCAATAAAAGTGTTAGTTTATCAAGGAAGGAATTTGATTATAGTATCTCAAGCGTACCTAGCCCTTCACATTAATGTGAGTTTTCAAGTTGGTTATTTGAGTGGTAATTTTAAACTGTGTATCATTTATGTTCAGAGAAACTGATTTAATGACTTTCTTAGAGTAACCGCACATGTTCTATTGAAACCGATGTATTATTATTAAGTTTTCACATTGCAGAACCGTTCAAGACGCAGTGACTACCTTTACTGAGGAGACAATTAGGCAGTTCAACGAGGTCCTTCTAAATAGTAATCGTTTTTATCTACTACTTCCTTTTTAAGGTTGGCAGTTGACGTATAAAAGAAGTAAAGGCCAGCTTCAAAGAATAATTAATTATTTTTGTTTTTCGTCCCTTTTATATTGAATTTTCAAGTTATTAAATTCTTTGTAGTCGTAACTCGTAAAAAATTTGAATTGCTAAAGCTGTGAACATTTTTCTCGGATTGTGGTTATGAAGGCAGTAGTATAAATAGATCTAACAAGCATAATTCGTAATGTGCTGTGTATTTATCATTTATTAGGGCTACTTTTCTTGCGACTATCTTGGTAGTTGAATTGATCTTATTATAATCTATTTGTACTCCTGTTTGAGAATAGGTTGCAGGCGTTCGAAACGTGTTTGGGGAAGAGATTGGAGAAGGTGCGATGGAAGGTGAGAACGACAAACGAGGAAGTGTTCAGAATGGTGGATAGAGAGATTAAACTGCTGTATAGTATTAGGAGGAGGCAGGGTAGGTGGTGTAGATGAGTGGCAAGGGGTGAGGAGATGGTTACGGGTTGATTACTAGTGGCAGAAATTTGGTCAAACGGGGGAGACGAGCAAAAGAACATGCTTTCTGAATAGGATAAATAGAGGTAGGATTTCTGCCGAACTGAAGACAGAAATTACAAAGAGCTTTCTAATATAATTGTTTATAATATGTATAACAAGGGATATAAATGTACCTGCCTATCGGTGGACTAGCTCTAGTAATTACCGATTCATGTTTTGAATTGTAATCGTGAAAGGAACTGTAACCTTCAAATCTCAAAAGCTAAAACTAAAAATATGGAATTGTTAGGGAGCAACCCGATAAGAACAAAAATTGTCATAGAAAACCAAGTACTGGAGCAGGTATCCCATTTCCAATATTTAGGAGATGATATAACGTACGACGAGGACAAAGATATCAAAAATAAAATTAATGTATTCCAGAGAATATGTGGGACAATAGGAAGAAATTTAAAACGTAAACCATGATAAGAACCCAGATAAAATTTTATAAAGCGGTGGCAGTTCCTACTGTGTTTTATGGGTCAAAATGTTGGGCAACAAAGCAAAAGGAACTAAAACAAATAGAATCATCAGAAATGAAATGTATTCGAGCAGAGCAGAGTATTGTATTCGAGTGTACAATGATAGATTAAGTAAGGAATACATGTATAAGAGAGGAACTAGGTGTCCAGCCGAAATCTGAAAAATATGGTAGTGTATAAAAATAGATGTAAAGAGCAACGTACTACGAATGCCTAAGGAACGATATCCTAAGCAGGCTTTGGAATATAAGCCACTAGGTAAAAGAAGCGTTGGAAGACCAAGGATGAGATGGTAAAGTGAAGCCGGAACAGGCTTAAAGCCAATAGCTGGAAGGAAGAAAAAGATGAAAGGAACAGTGATCATGTGCAGTACCGCTGATCATGTATTAACTTTAAAGAAACAAATGTCGCCCTTTCCTTATTTATGTAAAACTAAGTTACAAACCTAACCTTTTTTTCTCTTTCTCTCCTAAATTTCAGGACGTTTGCTTCACTCCTACCCCTCTTCTAACCCCACCACCATCTTCCACCACAAACCCGCCCTTCTCTCAGTCTCCCTTTCTCACCCCTTCTCTTCCCTGCATCCCGCCTCAATCTCCATTCCACTCCATTCCACCGCCTCCTCCTCTCTCGCTTTTATTTCCGCCCTCTTATTACCTTCCCTTGGGCCCTTTCCCACCCCGTCCTATTTATAGAGTTTTATAGTGTCTAGGTTTCGAGTCCATAAAACACTTACGACCCTCTCTTTCCTCCCGGGAGTGACGCGTTGGCCCACCTTTCCGGATCGCTTCAGAGCTCGTGTGCGTCTTAGCTTGTGAATTCCTTCGGGTAAAAATGGGGGAAGGAAAGGTTGGTGCAAGAATATGTTACCAAAGACCAAGTGGGGTGGTCGTCGAATGCAAAGTACTGTTGTGTTACGAAAGAAGCATCCGTAAAGGTAGTTTGAGCGAAATAGTTCCCTAGTCCTAATGGAGACCATATTCGAATTTTATTTTTTGATTTAAGCGTCTGTAAGAATTATGAATTAAATATTGTTATATTAATGTTGCAAAAATATAGTTATGTATGACCAAAATTCTCAGTGTCTTGTAGCCACATTAGTCTATAACTTGACTCTTTTTTTCACGCCGTACGGTGAAATCCCCTTCACAATAGGTTATTTGCGATTCTGTATAAATTACTGCGGTGGCGAATAATTGATTATATTTTTAAATAGTTAAGAAAACATACAAACTGCACACCGTTAGTTTTTGACGATTTATAGGTGCTATAAATTCCTAATTTTTCAATATCTTCAATATTCTTCCTCTGGAGTGCACAACCGTAATCTATCCCATGAAAAACAGCTTAATGTTAAGCAAATCTATCGAAAAGTAGTTCGAAAAGGGGTTACTATTTTGATATAGTTAAAAAGATGAGTTTTTTCTTTAAAATAACGTCAAATTCATCAAATTCGAGCCGTATTCATAGTTACGTTAGACTATGCCTACGACAGTTTTTAGGAAGTTAGCCCGGCGATGTCGTTGAAGTCATATTCATTGCGTCGTTTTAGCACTGATCGACCTTAACCCCGGCAGCTTTAGTCCGGAGAAAGTTAAACCTATGGAATAATGGTTTAACATTGAGTTTAAGCTCCGCTCGTCGCCATTTTTTCCAAAGTTTTTGTGGTGTGGTGATTGTCGAAGTGGTTAAGTGATTAATCACGAGTAATCTCCTCGTTAGAGCTAATTTAAGGGGTAACATTTTTCTTAGTCTATCGTTAGGAATATTGTTGGCTTAGTGATTTAAGTTTATACTGACGTAAATAGTTTCGCTCTCAGGGTACCAAGTTAATGAATTTTTTTTTTCGTTAGTTTAATTTTATCGGAAAACGGGTTAATTAGTCTACTATAATTTAGTAAGTACAGTTTTTACTAGGTATTATAGCTTGCATTGATTAAATTTGTTTTCGCTTCGCTTAGTTGTGTTTATTTGTATATATTTCGTGTGATGAGTTTTATCCTTGTGAGTTTTGTTCAATCACGATAATATCAGTAATATTTCATACCTTTCATACTTTGTAACCTCCTTTTGTTTATACATTATATACTTAGTTTTTAACGATCATTTCAATTAACTGTGCGTTTTGTGGAATACGTTATTTTAGTGAATTAATTTTATGTGTAGCTAAATTAAATTAAGCGAATTGCACGAAACAAAACAGGGTGATTATGTTATATATTCAAAAAGAATAATAAACTTAAAGAAAAATAGGAAAATGAAATGCAACATGTGTAAACCATAAATAATTACGAAAAATGAAATGGAAGATATCCAAAGCGCAGGGAGCAGGATTCCGGGCCAATTTCAGTGAGCACGGAAGTCCTAGAAGCAAGTAATGAGTGGTAAAGGGTTCGCAGATAACGCATCACTCCTCAGGAGACCCCAAAAACCAGTTCAGAAATTCCAGGAAATACCCTGGTACTTGACGAATAGCGGTGTTGCCAAGTGTTCCAACCTCGCGCGGTAGGCAAGCCTCGGACTCCGTTAGTCCCCGAGGCTATCTCTCTCGACCCAAGCTATGAATACCAACTTTTAGTACCGTTCTAAACCGCACTTAGACCGGACTAAGATAAACCGCATAACCCCAGGTTTAGCTCAAAATCTATGTATACGGCCGTAGGTGTATTGATTTATCGCTCTAACTAGCTGTTTTAAGTTAAGTGGCCTCTTTGAGTGGTTTGATCAAGGATTTCTGCGAGAAAGTGGATGGGGTGAAATTAAGATGATAGTTATTTTCTCTTAATCGTTATAAAGGTCATTCGAAAGCCCTGAATTTATACCCAATGACAAAGTGCTAAAAGCTTTCGGAACATATTTTTCGCGGCACGTTTGACCCCGGTGAAGCTTTTGCGAATTTTAAAATTCGAATTCTGAACCTGTATCAACGTTAAGAGGTTAAAAGAATTTTGAAGTTCGAAGATCCCGACCCCTTCTGGTCATCGTACATTCTCTTGCCTTGTGTTTATTACCGCGTGTATATCTATATGTCGTGGCTAAGTTACTAATCTTGACGATTTCTCTTCATGCGGCATGATTTTAAATCACGACCATGTGGCTATCTTGCGTACCTTTATGAATTTTTAAACTCTTCGTACCGGCCATTTTATCTATTCCGACTACGGTGAAATCACCAATCAGTTATGTTAAGTTACCGAATTCTTATTTCTCAATAGTGTTTTTAAATTTTGTCTTTTCGTGCAATAAAAGTCAGGCATTCAGGTTATTTGGTTAAATTAAGAGTACAAGCTTTCATTTCGTTTCGGAGAGTTGTGTGTATCTTGCCTTTAAATGTGTATGGTATCAACATGGCTTAGCAGATGGGTCAGTTATTGCCCAATCACGTTCTCATTCCGATCAATAATATGAAATGAGGCAAGTACATCGACGTCTTAAGTATGGAGTGTTTGTCCATAACTACGCCCATCACTACGAGTCTCTGCCTGTAGAAAAATATATTTGGGATGATATTAAGTTCCTTCAGAAATTTATTCATGTTGAGGCCAACATCATGTTCCTTTGCGTTAAAAGAAAAGCACTGTATGTATACAGGCTTGAGTGTTGTTTTCGGGAAAGTTGATAACAAGGAGGTAAATGAAAATATTTCCTGGATTATACGGCCATTTTGCAGGTAATGTTGTGATAGAGTAAAAATATGGTTTAAAATTCAGGTTAGATAGAGACTTTACAGAGGCCCAAGTTCTTGCTGCCGCCCACCACGGAACTTTTTGGGGATACCACGTATCCCAGATGATTCCCAATTGCAATAACGACTGGGTTGTACGACCGTGTCAATAATACAAGCGATTTGACGCAAAGCTCAACAGGATGAATGGATATGGCCCCCGACTTTTAACAGTCTTTTTTGTTAATTTTTTTTCTTCAAAAGGTTAACCGGCACTAAATATGTTACCTCTCCTTGCCGTTGGCCCGCTCCGCCCCTCCTCCCTCTCCTGCCCTCCCACCACGCCTTTTGTGCCTGCTCGCTTCTTCCCACCCCACGGACAATGGAATAACTCCTCCACTTAAATGGCTTCCTTCTTTTTCTATTCTACTTTTAGAGCCCTCCTTGAGTGATATTCCAGGTAGCCGGACAGACAAACAAAGCCTATTTATTGACGCTTTTCATTGGTCCACGCAAGAGTTCTAGCCTTAGGTAGGACCGGTAGTAGGTCGCCTTTAAATCGCTGGCGTCTCATCTAATTACAGCCTAAACTCTTCTTTCCGCCTTTGTATTCCATTCGGTTTCTCCTGCGTCTGTTGTTTCTAATTTCCTCCGTTCCCTGGCCCTAATATTCCCCCGACTACTATAGGGCTCCCAACTCCCGAAAACGTTTTCCGTAGTCTTTAGAGAGCATTAAGGAAGCTCATTTTTATGCACCACTTTGTTATTCTGGTCGTATTAGTTCTCTAAACCAACTATTTCCTTGAGTAACTTAAAGAGATTGTGTTTATCAAATTTAATGTATATTTATTGATGGTTTCATTTTATTCACCTAAATTTTGTTTGTTCTCAAGCTAATTATAAGCACGGACAGAATATTTTGAGAGGCATGAAAGAAAACAAAGGGAAATCTATATGAAGAAGAATTTAAAGCCAAAGTAAAGCTGTTTTCTGTTGAAATGACTGCAGAGTGAAAAGTAAGACGCAGACCGACAAGGTTTGGAGTTAAAGGAAGGTAGCTAGGCAAGCATTACAGAGCAGGTGGAAAAAGGGAAATATATTGATCCTAAAGAAAAAATACTCTAATAAAACAAAAAAAGCAATGAGAGGCCTTATTGGGAAAGTTAATAATACCTCTGGTTTAATAAGATGGAGTATGTGACGTAGCAGAGAATATATACTTCCGATAATTCTACAAGTGTTAATGTAAAGGCTTATGAGAATAAAAAATGACGACAAATGATAAAGAAAAGCTGTCGTATTTAAGATTCCTTACCATGAAAATTTCTAATTCAGCTAGGAGCGATGGGAAAGCATGAACGTCATCCCTAGTGGGGATAATCTCAAGTGACTGAAATCTACTGTGGTATTAGAAAATAAATTCAGAGATCAAAATATAAGCTATGGAATAAACGAATATATAATTATGTTGCTTGGCGTGATCTTTCCTCGTTAAATCTGAAGAAAATTTCATTGTTTTTCCTCATTTATAGCTCAGTCTTTCCATGCGATAACTTCGTTTTTTTTTCGGATGCCATCATAGTGTAGTACCTTCCATGAGATCTGGAAATGGTCTTGTTGCCACGTTCAAAGTTCATTCGAATGATTAACATCGAATGGTTGGGCCTCTTTTTTATTGCTTTCAACGGTCATCCAGGACTTTCCCGTTGACGGAGATGGAAGTGGGTGCTTGGCCGTTGAGAGCTAATTACATTACTCCCTTGGCCATTCTCACATCTCTCCGGCGCTCGTAAGCAATGCTTCTTCGCTGTCGTCATAACTCGAGAGAGGGACCGTATGAATATGCTTTATTCTTTTTCGTGCGTATTTATATTCATGGTGTCGCAGCTTCCGCAGGCGGAGTAAGCAGAGAACGAGGTGGAGAGAGCTCAGTGCGGCAGCCGCAAGGTATTCATTCTCGGGGGGAAGGGGGGGGGGAGGGGGTTTCTATTGCCCCATCGACGTCCCCATCTTGTCATTTTTGCCACCCTACCTCACCCCCATGCGTTCTCCCCACTCCCCACTTATAAGCAACCCCTTTTCCTCCCCCGCCCATCACAGTGGTCGTCATGACGACTACACAGCGGCAGCGGTGCCGCCGTCTGTGCCCCCGCGTACGAAATAGTTTTATGACTTCCAGAACGCCTATGCGTTTCCCGTCGCCCTCGAGTGCGTCTCAATCTTTAAAACGAATTTCGGATGTCCCATTTTTCGCCCCCGCAGGAAGACGTAAGTAAGAGATAGCTTTGCGACTTAAACCCCCTACTTCGGTCCCGATCTTTTCTTATCCCTGTGCATATCTTTTTCTTTTTTCAATCCTCTTTTTCCTGTCGCAGAACCGTTGCATTCGGCAGACTCGTGTTCCAGAGAGCACGTCAGTGAGTCACGTCCTGCCGTGCTCTACAAGAATGGAGCGGGCGGTGATGAATCGTACGGGGTTCTGCCGTTAAGTGAAAATTTTTATATTTACGTATTTGTGCTACACATGGAAACATCCTGACTTGAAAATAATATTAGTCGACAACATCCTGCTCTAGCACATTATTTATCTCGCACATTAGAGTTGAAATTAAAAGGGCACAAAAGTGAATCATATGAAAATATTGTTCCCTGCTGTTAATGAATGTCATTTTTTTGCCAAAAACGATTATAAATAGGGAATTATATCGAGAGAACTCTAATATGGAGCGTGGCGCTGTATGGGTCGGAAACTTTGTCAGTGCGAAGGGAGGATGTGTGTAAACTTGAGGCGTTTGAGATTGGGTTTGGAGAAGGATGGAGAGGGTGAGCTGGCTGTCGAGGAAGACGAACTAGGAGGTATTAGATATGGTTGGAGACGATAGGAAGCTGGTGGTGGAGGATCGGAGAAGGCACAAGGGATGGATGGAGGAGATTTTAAGAGGGGAGGGCATGTTGGAGGCAGGGGAGGCATGGCACTGGGGAAGTGTGGAAGAGGAAGGAAGAGGATAGGAATTCTGGACGAAATAAGAGGAGATAGAAGATATGAGGGATTTAAGAGGGATGTATTGGTGGGACATCCTTAGGAGGGAAAGCGAGGCAATGTTTCAGAAATTGGAATGCAGGACTGTCCAATAACCTACCAATCAGCTGGCTGAATTCTTGAATGAAATCAAGGAATTATGCAGTTGAGAATAAAATGAAGATCTCTGTCCATCTTGATTTTTAAATTATTATCAAATAACTGCTGTTAATAGACCCAAACGGGTTATTTAAAATATAAATAGCACTGCGGTTGGCTCCCCTGATTGGTGGAAAAAGGATCCATTAAAAATATGTTCGTCAACTAAACAGCTTTTGTGGTACATCTTACATTTTATGCTCTCAATCATTGAGGTATTTCATCATTTAACGCAATACTTTTATTCGAAACCAATGGGATTGTGACATTTTTAATTTGTTTTTACTCTCTCAGTCGCGAGTAAACGCCTTTCAAAACTTTTTGAAGCTCGCTTCTCGTTATTACAGTAAAGATCAATGCGAACCTTAGAATAAAATTGCTACCTTACATAGGCAAGTAAATCTTCATGAATTATCTTTTTAGTTGATGAAATATGTATTCTCTTCAAAAATGCCTTAATGCAGAAAAAATTAGCATTATTAAGCAATAAATTAATGAGACAGACAATAGCATGGCCAAAGAAATGCTATCAGTACATTGCGATGTGTAATATCATCTCGCTTTCTCTATCTCTACCCTTTGATTCAAATCGGAGTGATACACTTTATTTCCACATCATTAGCCCTTCCCCGGGACTAATTGACTCGCTTTCACAATGCCGGTGTATTTTTATTGCTCAAGGTTTCTGAATATCAATATGCCCGGCTGTTGATAAGGTCTCTTAACGACGGTGCCGCCGTGTGAATGAACCGACCACCGTTTCTTTCGTACTCTCTGTTCATTTCGAGCGGGGGCAATAAATTCCACAGGGCCGCCTTCATTATCTCTCTCTCTCTTTTTGTGGACCGTTTTTTAAACGATCCGGACACCCGGCGGGCTTTCTTCATTCCCCATTGCTTTCCGCGATGAGGACGAGCCGACTCGCACTTTGCTGCAACCGTTCTGAGCTCTCCGCTTGAATTAATTAGTGCCATATTTGTGCAGCTATCGGGAGCAGAGCGGGGTGGACTAGCTCTTTGATGAGTTAGACGGCCGCGGGATGTCGGGCGATGCTCCCTTCCTTATGTGTTCTATTCTTTGTCTCTCCTGCTGTCCCTAAATACTTATATTACTTCTGCAACGGGAGCTTGCCCTGGCCCGAACTCACCTGCGCAGCGCGTGACGGTTTATTTCCGGCCATTGCCGATTTTTTCCCTTGCAAGTTTTTTTTCACCGAAGAACCCGCACCGAGCCCTTTCGGACGTCCACGTTTCTGCACCACGCAACGCCACACTCCGGGCTGCCGCGGCGAAAATATGGTCGCGTTGATGAATTTCAATGTGGATTTTGAGGCTCTCTTGTTCGTCTTAGAGCAGGTCGAGCAGTCGATCTATCTGGGTAGTACATTGGAGGAGAATGGGTTTAGTGGTGGGGACATCAGATGCAGAATTTCCGTGGTTAAAGGAGCATTTTCAATGCGAAGGGAATTAACGAGGAGGGGTTTGAGAAGAGACATGAAGAAAAGGCTGGTGAAAAAACCAATATGGAGCGTGGCGCTGTATAGGTCGGAAACTTGGACATTGCGAAGGAAGGATGTGCGTCGACTTGAGGCGTTTGAGATGTGGGTTTGGAGAAGGATGGAGAGGGTGAGCTGGGTGGAGAGGAAGACGAACGAGGAGGCATTGCATGTGGTTGGAGAGAAGAGGAGGCTGGTGGCAAAGGCTCGGAGAAGGCAGAAGAGATGGATGGAGGAGGTTTTGAGAGGGGAGGGCATGTTGAAGAGGGTGATAGAGGAGAGAACACTGGGGAAGCGTGGAAGAGGAAGGAAGAGGATAGGAATTCTGAACGAAATAATAGGATGTAGAATATATGAGAGATTTAAGAGGGATATAATGGCGGGACATCCTTTGGAGGGAAAGCAAGACAATGTTTCAGAAATTGGGATGCAGGATTGCGGCTGTCCAAGAACTTACCAATCAGCTGGTAGAATACTCAAATGAAAACTTGTTCGTTTCTTTCCTTGGTGCCCATTCGCCGCTCTCGTATGCGCCACTCTCCCTTTCCGACACCAGCACTCCACGTTTCAGCCACCCCATCCTCCCAGAGGGATGTAGATCCGCCCTTCGAGAGCGAGAGATATTCATGCGCGTATCTGGCCGCAATAAAAGCGAAGGGGAAGCGCTGTGGGTCCCTCTCTTAATAATAAAGCCGGCAACGGTGCCGAGGAGAATTCGCCCGAAGGGACTAAGCAGGGGTCCAAGGCGAGGCAGGAGAATCTTGTGGAGATTCGGAGTGGGGGGGGGGATGATGTTAGGACGAGGAAAGTCAAAGGAAAGCGGAGGAAAAGTGTTGAGGATGTGGTGTGGGTACGAGTGGGATGGTCGTAGGGGGTGGTAGGAGAAGAAGAGGCCATCAAATGCGGATATAAAACCAGAGGACGAAAATTAACTCCACCAATTTGCCAGCGAAGGTGGATAAGACGTTTTTTCTCCCACTAATGTATGCGTCGAAAATTAAGCCTTTGTAATAGTTTTTGAGAGTTTTAGGATGGTAATTGTCGGGTCCTTTTTTACGACTTGGTAAAGGGGAATGCTGCCCTGAAACCTATTTTTGCTCGACGCTTATCGGAGTACTTTTCGTAAATGTATTAACATGAACATAACACGCGATTATTTCCACTCCTTGGACCCGATGTCCGTAGTGACCAGCAATGCCATAGGGGGCTGTGAGCAGCTATGGATAAAAAAAAACATTTTAAAAAAATTTTGACGGAGAGAAACAACATGAAAGCTATCTTGTGAACGTTGCCGTGAAAAATTATGTCGGATTGCCTGTTTATGTCCGCAGAAGCATGCGCGAGTTAATGCACGAATTGATGCTCGAACGCCGTCGACAATGAAAGTGGTTCGTCCCTTGCAATCTAATGCGATTTTTGCATTTGTTCTACCGTCTCTCGGCTGTGCTCGCTCGCTGCGAATATATTTGCGCGTTTTAAAGCTTTAAACAAGAGGATGCATCGAAGTGGTGTTTGCAATGCGCGCGCACACGATCACGAGCAGGCTTAAGCGCAACAAAGACGGCATGTTACGAGGTGTGCGGAATCCATTGAGCCGAAATGTTTGTCGTTTATGTTCTCCCCCTTTTATAATGTAAAGGGAAAACAGGTTCCTCCGTTATGAATTCATAATTCTCTTCGCCTCTGCTTGCTCATCTCATACCCAAAGCTGCTTGGTTAGTTCAGTCCCTGTTTTTTGCTGCTGCAGCCTTGATAGTATATTCGTTTTTCCCCACGTATTACTTATAGATGCATCGCGGTTTCCTTTTATAACTCACTTTTTTTTGTTGATTATTCTGAACCAAAACTTCTGCTACCTGATAGCATTAGGGTGGTATTGTAATTTATCGTGGGCAATGAGTTCAATAAAAGTCTGCATGATATAAAAAAGACTTGTTTTTATGAAAGCCGAAAATTGCAATCTTTGATTTCATTACCATTATAGGTTGCTACTATTGCACGTAGTA
This sequence comes from Pyrrhosoma nymphula, assembly GCA_963573305.1. Classification (NCBI taxonomy): domain Eukaryota; kingdom Metazoa; phylum Arthropoda; class Insecta; order Odonata; family Coenagrionidae; genus Pyrrhosoma; species Pyrrhosoma nymphula. The sequence continues at coordinate 58,700,419 of OY754339.1, read as the reverse complement.
ATCAATTTCTGGACTCTCAGATGAAAAAATTTCATAACTTCGCCTCTATTTTCCCTAAGCGTTAATGATTGATATATTTATGATTTCCTCCTGCTCGCATGTCAGTGTGTATCGAACAACACTCGCATCATCTGTGAACAAACTTGTACGCTTGTACTCGCATCCATTTTGCTACACTATTCGCGACAGTTGTGTAGATGGAAATCCTTTAGCTGGTAGAACGCCCAATGAAACGAGTGAAGTTGATTAACTCCAGCAAAATAATAAAAGGTAAAATTAAAACTTTCATGGATCGTTATTGGTGATACCATTGCTTGATCTGCGAATTCAATCGCTTTTCCGGCAAATTTCTCTAAATGCTAATATTTATGCCGTGACGTTAGGCATTATGTAAGCATTGAATGAGATTAATCATCTGCTATCTGCATTATTTTCTATTCTTTTGATGGGATCCACTGGGAAAAAATCCCAGTGAATGTTAGTACATAATGTGTCATGATATTTTTAATGACCTCTATCGTATACATGATCGTTAAGAGATAATTCAACCAAAGAAGTGGAACTTAACTATGTTTGAGCACGTCGAGTTATTGAGAGCGACTAATTTTACCGTTTTTAGATTTATTCGTGTAAATGTAATATTGCAGTTTGAAAGACGTTTATTTGAAAAAGAACTTTAACTTATTTGCGTTCAATGAAGGAGTCTTGGCTGCTGCGGGAGAATAAGAAAAGAAGGATAGTAATCCTCCCTCTATATCGTAATTGGCTTAGTTGTGGTACCCGCCTGCCTTCCTTCGTGCTCGGTGGCGAACTTGTGGCGTAGTAAGAGCGGTTACGTATTATGATAATAAACAGAAGGAAGCCGCAGCAGATTAAATACATGGAGGCAACGGATAGAGTCCTTGAAGTTTCATATTTTTCTGAAGTAAGTGTTCTTCTCCCATCACCGCGTTCTTCATCGTGTCACTACGGTAAAAAATTGGACATTTTCAGCCCAGCGAACGTAACCAGTTAATTTTATACCCGAGAATTTCCATACGTGCTATGCCTCCGCCACGTTGCTGGATGGGGCTGGCGATGAAGGCAAAAAACAATATGAGATGCCAACTGTGGCGCACAGTTCCTCTGAGGGGATCAAACATTTATATCTAACTAGAGTAGTCGCGGATCACTTTGACTTGAAATCGATTGTAGCGGCAATACTCCGCGGGAAATATAACCACGTCCGCTGGTTACAAAACATAAGTTGCGAGTAAACATGCTTGTACATTTTATGTGGTGTATTGATTGCTTTTGGCCATAGCACGCCGCGGTCTCATTTACGCTCATGAGAGTCTCTTAGGTATTTCTTCGATTATGGCAATTTTCTTTGAGAATGAAATTTAGGCCACTTTCCTGTGATGTCTGAGGGTTATCGGTACTACCGGGAATTTTATATCAGAGGGTCTTTGGTATTATCGGTGTAGATTATCCGCTGAAATGACATCACATAGATCATATTCGTAACTTTCAATTCAAGGCACTGCTCTTTTCATGCCATCTACACAATCTCGTGAACCCTTATCAGTAGTTGTGCCGAGGAATCGTCGGATTCCAAATGAAAACTGCCCTAGGATATTGCATTCATTGTCAATTGTTAACTGAGTTAAGTATAAGAAATAAATTGGCAATCCTAATTTCGCTTGATAAAGACATCATTGTTATGATTGCTGTAAAAAGTTACATTATGTCGTGTCCTCCTTTTGAGCCTTCGGCAACATAGGATTTCGTTGCGATCATGACGCTGGAGACTTGGAGGGAACTGTTTGAGATCGCTTCCGTCATTATTTTCATAGCTTTATTCATTGTTGCAGTGAACTTGCGCAGCTTCGATTTTCAATATTAACTCTTTCACCGTATCATTTTTACTGTGTTTCAAATTTGTGTCACCCGAGATAAAGAGCTCGGATATTCGAAACGGCTTGAACTATTTTAGACACAGTCGTATCAAATTGTGGTTCACTTAATTTTGCGTTATTTTGTGTGTAAACTGAATTTTTTCAATTGCACTCTTGTTTCCGAAATTTTTCTCCTTGAGCGTGAAAGAATGTCCATAAGTTTTAATTCAGTCCCTGTTTATTTAAAAAAATAATATTTTGAGGCTGACTAATAATTAATTAAGGAAGATAAATACAGAGATTCCTTTCTGCTAAGCGTGAAATACACTAATAATTTATAGAGGTAAAAGTCTAATGCGTTTATTTTCGTGAGCTTTTAAGCTTCGATAAATCTCAAATTTGTGCAATTAGTGTACAATCTACTGTCGGTGAAAACATTATGTAGACTCGAGTTTGAGCACCAAATGAACTATAATATGTAAATGAGTGAAAGTTACATCAAAATTTATCTCATTTTATTTTTGTTGGACCATACTTACTAAAATGTTTTATAATACACCTCTGATTTTTAATCGCGATGACAACAAAACAAGTACCGGTTTTTTGGCGTTTTCTGAGAGAACGCTCTCTTTGACCTCTCATAGGGCAATAATTTGGCCTTTAATCGTTATGAAATTTTAATATGGTGAGGAAACATCTTTTCTCAATGTTAACCTTAAATTTCAGATCTTTTTTATTTGCCTTAAAAAAGTTGTTATTAGTTTTATAGCACAACTTATTATTGGTAATGAATTGTCCCGAAAACTTGATATTGGTATTGTTTTAAAGCTCTTTGCAGCGGTATCGTAATACAATAACCATAGTCAATCCAAAATATGGATCCTATTTTTAACGAGTTAATAAATAACGGAGCATTTTAGCGACATTACGCTAGTAACTACTTTTTATGGCTATTTTGCGCCTTAAGCCTCTTCATCTTCCATTTCTCTTTCCTTCTCGAAGTCCCGAACCACAACTCCTCTCCATTCTTCCTTAATAATCCATCTGCTTTGTCCTTCTCCCCCTCCCCGCCCCCTCCCCTTTCAATTCGATCCCGCCCACCCTCTCTCCTCCCTTGCCACTTTCCTTCCTCCTCACCCCCTCTCTCTCCATCTCTTCGCCCATCGGCCGCCCATCCCGTGTGAAGGTCTCTCTCCCTGCGATATGAAAGCGCATGGGAATGGGTTCTTTACCTCTTTTACGACCGTTGGTTTTATTTATTAAATGGGCGAAGGGATTGGGAGTGTTCAGTGTGTGTGAGCGAGAATGGGGGTGGGTTTGGAGGCCGGCCGGTCGGGAGGGTGGGGGGGGAGGGAGGGTGTAGGGGACGGGGGGAGGAAGGGGTGGGTTTAAAGTACGAGTGCTCTTGTATGTGTGTATGTTGAGATGTGTGTGTGCATGTGTGGAGGGACAGGCAGACGGCTGGAGGTGGAAAGGAAGATGAGGCGGCCTGTAGAAGTTGGTCTGGGTGCTGGGCCATTTGTAGGTGGTCTCTCCGGATTAGAGGTGGACACTTGGGACCGAAAAAGAAAACGAAACGTGTCATACAAGTATGAACGCTTAAGAAAAGAAACATTTTTCATTATCCTTGAACAAAGAAAAATACTTAGGTATATTTTTCGGTAAATTGAGAATTTTCCTTCAGTTTTTGCACAATTATTAAAAAGTATGATATATTTCTAGTAATGTTTATCTCCCTTTTCACTTAGGGAAGTAAACGGTTGAGTGTTTTTAGATAATAGAAAACGAGGCTGACCATGAAAGTAGGAAGGCACAAACTCCAGGACACTTATTATTACTTGGTTAGAGTGTTTCTAGAAAGCGAGAATAGAGGTGAAGATCTTAAAAGGAGAATAGCGTTGCAAAGTAGGAGTTCAAAATAGTGCAGAATAAATGACGTGGACCTTATTTAAGAATGCATTTAAGAAAATTGGTGGTGAATGGTGAATTTATAGCACTGCAATTTCCACTTCGAATTCTGTTGTTTACGACCATGGTTTCATAGCAGTACATCATAAACCGATCAACAGTATGGCCTGATGATTTTATATGTGAATAGAACTCATCTAGGAGACGTGATTGGAGAAAAAAATCATAAATCAAAATGGGATCACTGAAGACAGACATTGCGCTATTGATGTTGACGACCTTGGTCGTAGTTATCGGTGTTCTGCGTTGCTTGTAATGGCTTCCGTCTGGCTCAGAGGATGAGCGCTGTCCGCCGATGGAGGCACTGTGGGCCTGCTCATGATAGTGTCTAGTCCTTCCGCCGTCTCCCTCCTCCTCAAATCTGAAGTCGACTGGATTTCTTTTAAAAATCTGAGGAAGAGGGGAGAGAGTTTTGAAAAAGGTGGGAGAAGGAATGGGTTCTTTGAAAGACACGAAGAGGGATTTGGATTTGAGGAACGAAGGCAAGATGTGGTGCAAGGTGGAGCGAGAGAAGTGGTTGGCAGGAAAAAAACGGGATGTGAAGAGCACGGGGTGCATATGAGGCCTCATTCCACTTCCCCGTCCCTTTCACTAAAGTACGCTCCCTTTCTTCTCACCGACTGCAATAACATTCTACAACTTCTTCCATTTTCTCAGCGTGGAAATGTTTTTTAGAATGGATGAGAAGACATTAATTAGAGGTTTACGATTATAATGCACGTGAAAAAGTAATCCTCATTGATTATGTCCGAAGACCACCGGTAGTGCGGGAATAGAGCGGATGCAAAAACTGGTGCTGCCGCCGGGGGTCTTGCCCATTGGTCTTATCTCGTGCACCTCTGTGGATAATAATAACTTTTTTTGAAGGTTCATTCTCTAAAGGTTTGAACTTCTACAAGCATTTAATCTTTTCCGCTAGGAACGTAAGATACTCTTTTTGGGCACATCATTGATGAATATGTATGTAGCCTTAAGAATCGATAGGAATATTCGGTATCTCCTTAGCTTCTTGATCGGTGTAGCATTGATAGTATACTGTTGTCGCTGAATTCATACGAAATTGATTAAAGGCTGTGCTGATTCCAGGCTGTATATGAAAACAGTACGAAGTTTTTAACTTATTTTATCATGCATATCGTACGTTTTCACCAAGTGACGCCTGAAAGGATTTCTTTTGTCGCTGAATTGCTCGCTAACTTCCTACCTATTTTTGGGCTCTTATGTGATAGGTTTAAGAACGGACTACAAAGCGGTTTTCTAATATTTGAGCAAACTTTTCTCGACACGATATTCTATGTGGATAAGTCTCCCAGCATATTTCACGTCTATAACTGATAGTCCGGTGTAATTCAAAAAACCTAAATTCGAAGTTTACTTCATATCAACGTTAAGGGTACATAAACTAACGGTTCAAGTTAATCAGACGCTTTATAACCTGGCCTTAGTCTTAATCTTGCTCCAAATATTTACATTTCTTCCAAGACTTTTATCCTTTTATCAATCTATCTATCTCCCTAAGTGTGCGATGTCTTTCTGTACCATTTGAATAATTTCTCATAACATTGACTTATTCTGAACTAATCAACGTCTTGTCACATCGTACCATAAGTACTTAGTGTTGAATAGCGGTAAGGTGCGTGAAGTTAAAACTTTTCGTGTCATTTAACTTCGTCGCCAGATTCACGAGGAAAAGATGAATGCCGACAATCTTCTGCCGCTGCCTCATTAATGCACACCTGTCGCCGGAGTCCCCGTCAATTTGCTTTTCGATGCGTCAGCACTTTCATCGGATTCCGCTTCCCTCACGCGGTGGGATTTTATTTTGTCGTCAACCACTCGAAATAAAAAGCCGAAACTCCTCACTCCGCCTCGGAATGCTATCGTCGTATCGTTTTAAAAGGGTTTTCCGTCTCCCGCAACCACTCGACGAGAGTTTGCGCGTAATTCCGGCAGCCGAGGGGAAATGTTTTAATGCCGCCCAATTCCCACTCGAGTGAGAGGCATGGCAGAGGGGAAGGGAACGAAAGATAACACTCGAGCCAGCCCGAACACTCCTTGTTCCAACAACGAACCGAAAGAGGACCCCGCTGCCATTCAAGAATAAACTTCACCCATCCTATCAGTCTCCTCCCGCACCGCCCTGTCCCCCCGCTTGTCCCTGCTCTTTCCTTCCTTCCTCTATTTCTCTTCCCGAACCAACCTCTCCTCGTCTAAACGGTGTTCTTCCCTCTCCGAAAAAAAAGCCGCGCTCAAACAGAGACCGAAACTCGTCTCGCTTCCCCGATCATGTTGTCCTATCCTCCCGACGCGTCCAATAGCGTGTCGTACGCCTCATGATTGCGAAGTTATTAAAACGTAATTTAAAAATATGATCGTCATTTGAAAAAAATGTGTGCTCTCTGGAGGGGGGTTTATAAAATATTGAATACTCCTACAAGTAGCGTGTCGGAAAGGAGGTAAACTAGAATATGGGTCGGAAACGTGGTCGTAGCGGAGGGAGGATGCGCACAGACTGTAGGCATTTCAGATGTGGGTTTGGAGGAGAATGGAGAGAGGGTGAGCCAAGTAGCGAGGAAGGCGAACGAGGAAATGTTGGATACGGTAGGAGAGAAAAGGAAGTTGGTGGCGGAGGTTTGGCAGAAATAGGATGTGTTGAGAGGTGAGGGCATGTTGAAGAGAGTAAGAGATTTTGGACGGCAGAAGGAGAGGCAGAGAACATGTGAAATTTATTACAGAGCTGATTTTGAGCGACTTCTACGAGGGCGAGTAATACGATTTCGCAGAAATGGGGAAATCAGGAACGGTCCAAAAATCAATCAATCAGCTGGTATAATTCCCTAATAGAATGAACCAAACCAATCAGAGGAAACCCTCCTGGATTACCTTCTTTACTCGTGCAACATTTATGTTTTTCAAAGAAAACTTGGGATTTCTCATAAGTTTTCACCCATGCAGTCCCAATGGATCCTCCTTAACCCTATTCTTCTTACTGATTACCACTCCCCACTGCCCTCACCTGATTTCCACCCACCCCCACCAGGCGGCGTCGCTGTCAACCCGTCTCGCCCACCCACCCACCCATCCTCTCAGTGCAAGAACCTTTCACACTAAGGAGGCTCTCCCCTGCGCCGCGTTGTCGTGTTTTGTCTTTAGTCTCCCGGTACCCCCTCCTCTCTTAGCCCCTTTGTCTTCCCGCGGTAAACATTCCATACCATAGTCCAACTTCCTTTTACTCCTGCATTCTCTAGTTTCCTCAAGCTCCCTGTAATTCTCTCCTCCTCTACTCGCTCCTCGTTGTCCAGGTCTTTTTGTCTGGCTTTCTGAAATATTTCTTAGTGTATCGGTCTTGGGTTCAATGATTACGCCTGGGAGTTTCCTGGGATTCAAACGTATGTTTCACCGTGCTTTTATTTTCTCATTTCCTTCTATAAGGTAGGTAGTTTGAGCGGCATATCTCCGCGCACGAAATTCAACGAATTTGGCCTTAATATAAATAAAAATACTTCATATTTATAATTATACAAAAATAGCAGCAACTTATATGATTACCTCTACAGATATTTAATAGGAGTTAGAAGCCATTTTCCATGTGATATCGAACGTGGTTCTGAATGTGTGTATGTGAATATGTCTGCATGTTTGTGACAGTATTTGTGAATCGACCTAAGCCGTTGAAACACGCTTAACTAAAATATTACTACTGCTACGATGATACCTGAGGAGTAGATACGTATACTACTTGGCGTCTTATCAACTTCGCTGCGAAAAACAGGGACTAAGACACCAGGTTATCCGTTCGTTGAGGAAGAAATAAAAACCTACTATAATCTGTCGTGAGACATAACTTACAGGACTGAGCTTTCCTTGAAGTGTCACACATTATGAATATACTCATATTTTTACCTGGTTTCAGAGATTTTAGCCGTAAGCCGTACAATATTCAGACTTAAATCATGTAAAAGTTGAAACTGTCTCGTCTGTGGCATATAAATCTCATCCGTGTGGAAACATTGATGTCTCCTTCAGTTCACTTTTATTGTATACCCTACATTGCAGAATCTGCTTCTGAAGTCATTCAGGCGTGCATGTTATTTAATTATTTAGTGACTTCTCTAATGCAAATGCATTGTAGTTATCTTTATCCAAGGTTCCATATCAAATCTCGTTTCACGGGTCAATTCGAGATCCCACTGCTCAATCGTGAAGGAATTTCATTTATCGTAATGACAAGGTTCGAGTTCGTGGCCTTCTGCTATAATTGGCCGGCAGTTACCTCAGCTACGAGCCCGACGTCGTACAAAAGCTGAACACAGATGCTGACGTAACTGGAATGATAGAGACGTTTTAACACGATTGCCACCTTGGCATCGGGAAGTGTTAATAACCGTCACTTTTCAGTTATTGATTGCTAATCAGGCTTTGATAGTCAATCACAATATCATATTTCATATTTGTCAGACTACCTAGAAATTATCCTTTCAATTCCGCTTTTGAGCAATCCGGAAAGCTTGATTTCTTGCATAAATATTATCGAGGAATTACCTAAGAAGTTCAACCTCAGCCGCTAAGCTCATGAATGAGGTTGAATCATACCGTGTTTTTTGCCTGCAGTGAAGGATGCGATGGTAATTTTTGGGATTGTTTACTAATAATTTTCAACCCAAAATTATTCTTTATTATTTTGAAAATGAAATAGGACCAGGCTGGATTTATATTAGCCTTCAGAACAATAACCGTGAACTTGCTTATGTTTGAGGGCTTGTGTGTGTACTCTCAGTGGTGCAATGTCAACTAGTCTTGGCGGGAATGATAGACCACTAATATTTTCTACAAAATCACTCATAATTCTTTCTGCCGCGTTTGTCATGTAAATTATGTGTCGCATTCTTTCTTAGTGTCCTCCACCGCTTCTAGATGGAATTATATTTGAAGTTGCGGAAGACAACTTCCGAGTTTGCGGTGGGTGTGTGTTGATGGTGCCAAAAGGAAAGTGTAATTATGATTTGTGTCTTCAAGATGTGAGAGGGGAGCGTTCTTTTGGCAGTTAATTACGAGAATCTACTTTAGAAACTCCAGCTCCGTAATGCTTTCGTTTCTGGATTGCTGCCAAATAGGTCACGGTGACAATTTCTAGGTTTTAAGCTGTCACTGCAATATCATAAATTGCATTCGGTTGGCATAATGTGTCGTAACTTTTTGGAAGGATTCTGAATCGTAAGAAATTCTGCCACAGAAATAAGCAATATTACCCTCATATTAATTTACTATTCATTTATCTTATTCATATCATTCATCATTCATTTCCTCACATTTATATATTTTCACTTTTTTAAGATATTTGATTAATTGCTGACCATTGTTTTAAGATATAGGTATATTAAATGCGCTAAATGTTTTTAATTTATCGACAACTGGCAATAGTTCATCTTAAAACTGGTTTCAAGTAGTAGGTTAAGGAATAATTGGACATCAATTCATGAATTTTTATAATTCATTTAATTTCATTTTCTGACACTGGTCACGGGTATAAATATACTGGGAAAGTCATAGCTTCAAACACCTTTTGCTCGAATTATGATCTAGAAGTCACGATTAGTTGATGTTGGCTCTTTTTAGTGTTTTCCTCGTTATCTAAAATATGAAATCTTTGAAACTCCATGAATTTATGTTCCTTTAACATCACTTGAAATCGAAAATAATTTTTGAAAATCAAACTACCAAAAACTTATAGTTTTTAATCGTAGCTAGCGAAGGAGTAAAAATATGTTCTCATGCTGCCCTGTGCATTCACTGGTTATCCTTCTCTGTTACCAAGGGTTAAGGTATACATGGCGTAGCTGACGGTGTAAAGGAAATCAATCCATTAGAAATATTTTACTGTAGCTTATGAGCATCGATCGATGAATATTGAGGAAGAACAAAATTATCGCTGGTCAAATTTTACTTGCAGAGCTTTAATCTGTATATTACATACATATTAAAGCTCTGCAAGTAAAATTTGACCAGCGATAATTTTGTTCTTCCTCGACATTCATGTTTGAAGTCCATTCATATCCCTGCCGTATCCTGCCGCGGACTCAATAGAAATCACTTTTGGGAGGAAATGAAATGAGGTGTCGAAAGGAAAAGAAAATCGAAAAACTCTTTGAAACATTATTCCTAACGATGTTACAGAGGAGGGAGAGTTGCGGTAGCGTCGGTGTATTCTAGTATTGCGTGACTCTCTCGTTATATCTTACATCAAAATTGTTAGTTTTTTTTCCTCGGCTGAATTCTCTCTTGGAAATAAGCAGCTCTCCTGCATTTTCTGTGCGCGAGAGTTAGGAGGATTCGGCATTGCGTGTTGACCGCCATTACGGCGAAGTCTAAGCTGAAAATGCGGGGTGTAAATCGTAATGAGGATTGAAAAGCAACGACTTCCTTTGCGTGCCTCACCCTACTAGTAGTTGCCGCAGTTTGTGAACGCAGGACGTGGTGTATCCGTTAGCGGGGACTCCCGTCAACATGACTTGTTGACTGACTATCATCTGCTTGGAGATTTTTTAGGGCTAAAAATTAAATGATTATTTACTTAATAGGTCAATTTATGTTTTAGACGATATTTACCATACATTTCCGCACTGAATGTCTATTTGCCGAACGTCTCATCTCTTCCTACATGGACCAATGGCAACCAATTTTGCATTACTCCTCTGCATGACTTCAGGTATTTGTTATAGATAGGGTGACTACGCAGTCAGCCACGCTGCTCTGTCTCGTCTCGTCAGTTCTCCAGTTATGAATGAATGTTTATCTAAAGACGATCAGTTATGCCAGAGGTCCAGAGGTCAGCGAAGTGGTTCGACAAACTATGCCAATGGGCGTGGTTTGGCGCGTGAACCAGCCTCTGACTAAAGGATGTTGATAGTCAATCACCATTAAGTATTTTACTAGCTGAATGGTAGGTTTATGGAAAATCCTTTCCCTAACTTAGGTACCCATTTATTGAACACATTTTAGCTTTCTAGCACATTACTTTCTCATCATTAGGCCTGTCCTTAGTTCCTCTGATATTGATTTGGAGTGGTGAACTTCAGCAGTAGGACCTTAACTCTTTTTCCTAGTGTTTGTCATGGAAGGGGAAACTCAGTGAAAATATAAGGAAGTTGGTACCTGCTATAGAATTTAAATAGTAATGTTTTTATAATTTTACACTGTGCAATTGGAATGGAGTTGGAAAAAATTGCGCTAAAAAAAGATAATAATGTCTTTATTCCATACTATATCTTCTTATAGAAAAATATTTGTACCGTGATAGCGTGTAGTAATTATAGCCTAAATGATAATGTAGCCTACTATAAGCTTGAGTTGAACCGTAGCATACATACACCTTTAAGGAAGTCTTCTCGGGTCTAAAATTTAAAAAATTTTAAATTTTAATTTAAATTTAAATAAAATTTTTACTGCCGACGCTTCGGAGTCCGACTAGTACTCCATTTCCAAGGCGAAAATGAAGTACGAGTCGGACTCTGAAACGTAGGTGGTAAAAAAGCTTATCCCAGTGGAAGACTTCCTTAATATAATTCGCTGGGAAAAAACTAAATCTTACTTTACATCCACCTTTGTTCTGTCCTCACTTTGGCGCCCGAGAATAAAGTTTTTGACTCTGGCCGCTGGAATAGGCGCTCGTCGGTGCAGGGGGCGCTGGTTAATTTTTTTTTCTTTTTTTATGGGCGGTGGTGGTGGGCGGGGTGGATATTAGGGTGGACCGATTGGTGTGGACGTGAGGAGGTGAGGTGGGTGGGTGGAGGAGGCCTAAATGGGAGGAAGGGTGATATCTATCGTTGAGGAAAGAAGGGTGGAGCTGTGAGGGGAGTTTGGAAGGCGTTGCTGTACGGACTCATGGGAAGGGTAGACAGGAGGGGGAGGGAGCATTTGGTTGGTTGGCTGGTTAATTGGGAAGGCGACCGACTACGGAGGTCTTTTGCGCCATTCGGTGGAAGTGGAAAGGTTGGCAAGGAAATTTTATCGCATTTCATAATTGTAGGAAGATTTGGGGGAGAAACCTAGCGTTGACCGTTGTTTGGTCCTCTAAAAGACCCCCACTGCTGGTATTCGTACCCTGGCAAGTTAAGGTAGATAGAGCGAAGAATGACTGCACCTAGAATTTATTTATTTATTTTCAATAACCACCGAAAACAGCATTCATTGGCCTTTACATCGGGGTATTAACAATATTAACAATGGACGAGCACATAAAACCAAGACCTGGGAAATGAAAAATCCTCCCCAGGCTGGATTCGAACCCGCGACCTTTGAGTTAGCAGGCGAGGACGTTACCCCGCCGCCACCGAGGCCGGCGATGATGAATTTGACTTATTTTTAAAGAAAATTTTTTTTTTTCCAATGATATAAAAATATTAACCCCTTGCCGAACACCTTTCCGAGAAATTTGCCTAAAAATGCAAGCGGATTTACATGGGATAGATTACGGCTGTGTGCTCCAGAGGAAGAATATTGAAAAAAATAGGAACTTCTAACACCTGAATTAAGTGAAAAAAACTAATGGTATGTAGTTTTTATGTTTTCTTAACTATTTTTAAAAATAAATCAATTACTCACCGCATTGATCTTTATAGAATCGCAAAAAAACCTGCTGTTTTCAAGGCTTTTTAGTCGTACGGCGTAAAATAATGAGTGGAGTTAGAGACTTATGTAGATATATTTATTTAATTAATTAGAATTTTGGCCATATAAAACTATATTTTTACGCCATTAATATTACATTATTAACTTATAACTTCTTACAGACGCTGAAATAAAAAAAAATAAAATTCGAATTTTGTCTATATTGTGACTTCGGAACTATATCGCTCAAACTACCTTAAAGATATACGGAGCGTTGCACTGTATGGAAACTTCTACATCTACATCTACATACTACCCCGCAAGCCGCCTCAATAGGCGTGTGGCGGGGGGTGTTAGGACACCAGCCGTTTATATATAAAAAGGAAACGCTCTAATGAAATTACGCCCTAATGAAATTACTTGGTCGCTGTGGAAGGATGATGGGCGAAGACTGGTGGCATGGTGATATGTGGGTGTAGGGATAAATAGAAAGGATCAAATCGGTGGACGGAAAGACCAATGAGGATAGGTTGGACATGGTTTGGAGCGGAAAGTGATCGGAAAGATTAGGCAGCAGCTGATTTTCATTTATTGACCGAAGAAAATATTTTTACTCAGTACTCCATCCATTAAAAAAATCAGTACCGTAGGATGTCAACCTAACTATGTCGGGTCTCATTCAGTCGATTATTACATTATGCTGGCAATTAGAGAGCCACGTAGATAGTTCTCTACTTTTATTAAAGCATGTATACAAACAGGAAGCTTAATACACTACATCTTCACATCATTGATTTAAATGAGAAATAATAGATGGCCAATTAAGTTTCCTTGTGGGACGCCGGATGTCACCACCCTATGTCAGAACCAGTTCCGTTGATTAAATTAATCAGTCATAAAATTCACCCATACAATTCACTATTTTTAAGACAAACATACATAAATGTATGATTAAAACGCATTGATATCAATGAAGAGCAATAGCAATATGGGTCGCCAGATGTCACCCTGGCAACGTCAGAGCCATTTCCGTGGATTTCAACATTTTGTTCGTGATCATTCAAAACGTCACGCATCCAATTCACTATTTTTTTGTTTAATCCAACTCTTGGTTGATAGGTGGAGTTGTTGGATAACATTGGAAGGCACTGCTGTGCGGGCATAGGGAGAAGGGAGCTTAAGGGGAGTGTAGGAAGGGTGGTGGTTCTCTTTTATGAAAAAATCAGTAATGCGAACGGACTGGGGGGTGGCCCCAGAAAGGGTTGCTTGCTTTTTTTTTCGGAGAAACTGAGTGGGTTGGCGCCCTCGAGGGAAGAGAGCTCTGCGTGACGGAATTGGAGGGTCGCCGCACCTCCTCTCCTTGCCTCCCCCTCACCCCCGCCCCACCCCCGCCCCACCCCACCCACCGTTCTCTGAAACCCACCTCCAGACGTGGCCCTCACCCCAATGGCGTCCAAATTGATTTCTTTCCGAATGGTTCGCGGACCAATCTCTCGCCGGCCTTTTTAGTTCATCCTTTGTTTCTCCACCCCACCTCTCGCCCCCGACTGCCCTCAGGGTCGCCGTCCGTTCCTCCCCTTGTGATGGGATCGGAGAAAAGAAGGGCGTGAGAGTGTGCGTCTGTGGGGTTGGCGAGTAAGTGGGAGGGGCCCCCGATTTTATGCTTCCTCTTCCGGCTGGAATAATTCCTGCCCGTATGCTTTCCCTTAAGCCTCCTCCTCCTCTGCCCTCACTACCCATCCCTCCCTCCATCCCTTCCTCCCCCTACTTCCCCCCCGTCCACTCACGCGTTTCTCCATCTTGTTTTTTTTCCACACGCATAAGCGCGCCTTCCCTATTGCACGCCTGGTTTCTCTATTCTTTCATCATACCATCTTCACCCCTTCTTCATTGTCAACGCCACCCTCCTATACACCCTTACATGTATTCAGCTCTCGTCTTCCCTCACGAGATGGTTTCGCCGCTCACAAGCCGATCATTTTGTCTGTTTGAAACCTAAAAGAACAGTGTATAATTTCGATGTTTTTTCTTAGATGAACTCCGAGAAGTGGAATATACAAACGTACTGGGTGATGCCTGAGGCATAAAAGCCTCCTGCAAAAATTTAAAGGCACAACGGATTCGAAGAAGTGTGGGGGGTAACCGAGGATGAAATGCGTAAAGGACATTGTGAAGGATATCAAAATGAGGAAGGAGGAAGTTAAATATGATGAATATTCTTTGCCACGTTATTAATGTCAATGTTTATCCTAAGATAACTGAAAACGATGCATGAATGAAGCCTTACTTCACCCACTGTATATTTTGAAATTAAATATGTACAGCTTGTTATGCTTCCTCAGTTAATATTTATCAAGCTACTAGTATTGCAACCATTAGGTAGCCCTTACAGTGTAGGCTTACGCTGTAGAGAATAGATAACAAAATTGGGGAAGGATAGGGACAAAAACTATTTTAGGTTGTTTCGGTTCAATTAGAATATCAGTCTTCTCTTGTTACGATCTTTACGTTATCGGTGTGTGGGAAGGAGAGCAATTGCTCGATAATGGTTGATAAGTCATGCAGTGGTTTAGTTTCTAAGTAAGTAGTTATAATGCTTATTTCTAAGTAATTCTTATTTTTTGGACATAAAATGTGTCCACGGTTTTAAACTTTGTGGACGTTTTATCGGTAATTGTGTGCGATTTTGTTCAATTTATCGTTTATAATGAAGTTGCCAGTCATTATTTGTATGTATACATTCATTTATTATGCTTTCACAGTTCGTTTGATTGTACCTTGTACAATGAGATAGTGCTTCCTTGTACTTACTTTTGTAATGCTTTGTGCGCAGAGTATTATTTTTTATCCAAACATCGTGTTGACAGTTCACAATCTAATACCTTAAAAATGGCAGTAAACTGTAGAATTGTCACTGTATGAATAATTTGCGTGGAAAGATATATAATTGTACGAGTTCGGTGGTGAGGATTTATGAATCAAACTGCAAATTTCTATTTATCATTTCACTTGGTGGAACATTTAATGTCAAAGCTGTATTTTTTGTAGTTTTCTTTTTTAATTTTCCACTGGATATAATATGTTCGCCTATCATGTGTTTACTGGTTTACCGTCTGCTAATATAAAAATGACAGTAGTCCTTAGAAAATATTGTTGGTGAATAAATATTCAGTACGCATGAATACAAAGCTTCATACACTTAACTTGACAGGAAATGCTCAGTTTCCGTTTGCCAGTATGGAGATTACCTTAGTAGACTAGTGTATATGCAAGTGCATTCCAAAATAATGTTTGTTCTCTAACCAGTATTAATATTTCATAATTTTTGTCAATCATTCCAGCCATATTCTTACCTTGTTTTCTTGGTTCCGCAGGTTAGTACCGGTCCCCAATGTGTACTGTACATGTGAGGAGAAAAAGAAGCACTGTATCTGAGGTCAGTCGGTTAAAGTTTAAACAGCAATCTATATCCGTGCTAGTGGACTTAGGAATTCTCAACTACGTTATAAGTTATATCTTGGTAGAATTTAATTCTTTTTTTTATTTTACACCGTTAATGTTTTTGCCTCCCGTAACTGTGAACTTTGTCGCCGTAAATACGTATTATTGTCGGGTTCCAATTTCAAGAATAATATTAAGCAAGATTTGGCGATCGTCTCCTTTCTTTGGCCATATTATACATTTTGACTCATGTCAATTTTATTGCTAGGATTCTCCCTCGTAAGTTACTGAAGTGCTCATAATTATTTTTACTATCCACTAATTCCGCGAACAATTTTCATATCCATTGCTTATTTTTTCGTTGGTTGGTTAGGTTAGGGGGGTGACTGGATACTTAGGCAATATGCGCCATAGAGAATCCGTGGGTAAGATGGTAAGAAAGAGATTGTTGAAGGAATGAGAGAAGGGTGGAGGAAAACCTAGCATACTTCAAACCAGAGAATCCAAGGAACCATCAGTTAAACGTCCCTGACGGTGTGCTGCGTTTGCGGTTGTCTCCACATACAACCTCAGATGGGATCGATATTCCTTTGAAAAATCTCCGCCCCTGCCGGGATTCGAACTCGGGCCCTCAGTATTGCAAAGCCAATACTCTAGAAAAGTCACCAGCCTCATCCCTCTTTTGTTTTATCGGACTATCATTTCGGCAGTCTTCTCGTTTCCCTCTTAGGCTTTTTATTTGGTTCAACTCTTCCGTCTTCAACGTCTAGATGGTTTCTTTTTGGTTTCGCGTCCCTAAACATCTACCCCAGCATCACCCTAGGCTTTCAGTTTTATCGAAATACTGGAAATCTCTTGGGTCTTATTCAGGAAGGACTCTAACTGGACGATGTGGTGAACGAGGAATAACATAGGTACTCGACAAATCTCAACTGTTTTAAAATAAAATTATTTTAAATTTTAGAGGTTGTGACGTCAAAATCGTATCATTGTCACGGCTTGAACATTCCAAAGTATTCCTGAAAAGGGCAGCTGAACTTCTTGCTCTATTCGAATACCCAGACTCTATCCCATCTTGACCATTCTTCCCAATGAGTTCCCGTTCCTCCCCCCCCCTCCTTCCCACTCTCCCCCGCCTCAGTCTTCCCTCCTCTCCCTTCGGAGACTGTTGTGGAGGTCCGTTGAAACTCCCCCTTCCCTCTCCCCTACCGACTGTCCCCCCATTCCCCAAAAGCAGGGAGCAGTTAACGTCATCGAAAAGTTTTCGGTGCTTTTGAGACCCTAATATTTATTATCAATGGTGTTACTTTTGTTCTTTTTTTGGACCAGACCCGTCATCTTAATGTTTCTCGGAATATCGGAGGGGACAAGGGGTAAATGCGGGATACTTATATTTTTTATATATATATCCATCCCGAAAATGAGATTAAAAATTTTCCACTCCCCTCCTTTTATTATTTACGTTTTATTATTATTATTATTATTATTATTATTTATATCTTCCCGAAGAATCCGTTTTGCCGAAGCTTCCTTTTAAAAAAGAATCCTCCCCCCGGCCACCTTTCTTTTCTTTTCTGCCGAGTCCTCCATTTGGTCGTCATTATTTATTTTTCGATTCCTAATTTCTCTTCGGGGTGTGCCCTGAAGAACGCCGTAATTTAGAACTGTAACGAATTTTCAGTACAGCGGTTGTATTTTTATCGTTTTTTTTCTTTGTCTACGAAACTCGGCCCCGGCAGTTTCTTGTGTAATATATGGTAATGAAACGTCTTCGAGGTTTTTCATAGTTTCAAAAGCATGACAATACGAGTCGCCCTAAAACGTTCGCTTCCAGTAAGTAATTGATCTTGGTGGCGGTTCGGAACCCTTAGTTTTGTAAAGGGGTTTGCTGTATTCTTGCGGAAATTTGTATAACAGGGAGCACATGAGTCACAACAGTCCTTTATGTGTATGTGTGTGTGTGTTTGTGTGTATATATATATATATATATATATGTGTATATATATATGGTGGCCCGTTTTATGTGTACATTTGCAGAATGGACGTTGTGTGCACATGTGTGTTAAAAAATAATCCTCCTCCAGAGTTGGAAGAAAGCGCGGACAAAGGGTAAGGAGAATTGAATGCCTACGTCTTCGCTAATCGCCCCGAGTTTCGAGAAAGCGACGGCGAACGGAAGGCGAAGAGTACCATTTTTTCAATGAATTACAGCTCATGATGACATACTTTCGTGCCGATTGTCTTAACAGGAGGGTGTTTACGTATTTGAACAAGCCCTTCGAAGCTTGTTGAGAGCACTATCTGCGTCTTGAACGGTGAGAGGCAATGGAATTCTATAACTGGCGTCCGATCTTAATGCGCACCATGGTGGTGAAATAAAAGTAATGGTATCTTTGTTTTATTATGAAGACATATGAAGTACTCCCTATGTCTTATATTTGAAATTGTTAACTATTCACGTGTAATATTATGATCGAGAATTCCGTAATTCTCGTAATATAAACATAAAAATTGATAATGCAGTTATTAATAAAAATGCTTATCCGAGTTTCAGACGCTACAGAGTTATTTACAAGTTCTAATTTCTTCGAGCGTGGGGTGCATCCTTTTATCCTCCCAGAGCGTTTTGTGAATTTTATTCATGATTGGTCTTGTACATACGTTGAGGTGACAGTGATAATTGAAAATTATAATGAATGTTCATACATATACACAATACAGAATTTTCAATAAAGTACGTGTTGATCATTGCTCAAGCATATATCATCGATGGCTTCGGAAAACGACAAAATGGCGATGTTTATCGGCGTCAAGTAATGGCGGCGGTTAGATGGGTGCGAAGGCTAGCTAGATGAATAGACTCCGTCATATGATACCGGAATTGGGGTGAACTTTAACAAGTGACTATACCTTGGTTTTATTGTGCATCCATATAAAGTGCTCTTCATGTCCTTATTTCATCCCCGATCGGAAAGTTTGTTTGTTCAATCTAATATTTGGGAGATACTTAAAGTATTAATTGTTGCTAGTTGTCGTTCGTCTGTCGTTGTTCAGGGGCCGGAATCGTGTGTGTACGGAAAAGTTTCAAACTTAATTTAGCGGAATACTTACCTTAATGATGGAAAAGTGCAATTACCTCGTGCTGTCCCACACTTTTCATTAATTGCATTTAAAAGTGACTCTGTACCTATTCGCTACACTGTTTATCGAGAATATTGCAATCGCTATGGAGTGTATATCCATTGAGTGGTGTGTGGCAATTGGACACGTGCATGAATAATACGTGATGCAAAAGTTTCAAATAAGGTGAGGCGATATTATCGCTTCGTGCATACCTCGTCGATGGCCTCGGAACTTGGCAAAATGGCGATATATATCGGCTTCAAAGAATAGCGCCGAATAGGTGGGCACGAAGGCTAGCGATGAATAGGTTCCGTCGGGAGGGGAGGAGAGTGGGGGTTGGGGAGACGGGGGGAGGTAATGTAGTCAGAGGAGGGGTTGGTTGGGGTGAAGTACGGGGCGGGGGGTTGTTGTCGGGGGGGGGGGAGGATTATAGGGGAGGCTTGACTCTGTGAGGGGAGAAGGGGGAGGCAGGCAGTCTGGAGAGGAGGGTTGTTGAGGAGGGGTGGGGAATAAGAGGGATTAAGGCCGAGTTGAAATGCACAAAAGGGGGTGTGTTCATGATGGCCGCTGCGCGTTCGGGCGTAGGTTAATGTCGACCCAACCAAACCCCCCTTCCCTCTCCCCCTCCCATCCCCCTCCCCCTCTCAATATCTCCTTGCTTCGTCAACACAAATCCCCACTCCATCCTTCAACACGACCTCCCACCCTCCCCTTATGCCTTTCCTTCCCTCCACTCCCGACACCCTCAAACCTTCCCCATATGAATTCACCTTCTCTGTCCCCGCTCCTGTTTTGTGTGCATTCATTTCCAAATTCCTCCTCATCTAGCCTTGTACCTTTGTAAATGAGATAGTGAGAGCAATATATGAAATATACGTGCATGACATTTAAAGATTTCTGCTTCATTATAAAGACAAATATCTCATCCTTAGTGTTCATCATTATATTTATTTATTTAGTATCTTACTCAACCAAAAACGGCACAATGGCTAATTACATTGGTCTATGTAGTAAAATAAATAAACATAGAACAACATTAAAGAATAGCATAAAGAATTAAATAAAATTATGTGAGTAATCTGCCGGTTAAAGGTAGGTTATGATGTGCTACCAAAATATCAGCTCCCAAAATAAAAGCTCTTTTCTATGGGATTTGTAGCGCACCAATGGGATGTAGTAAAAAAATGAGTACGTTCTGACAAACAGATCACGAAAAAAATGTATAATTTTGAGTAATTTCGGCGTTTTCTCTGTTAGTAGAAAAATTAATTTATTATTCACTGTAATATTTTAATGAAATCGCAGAAATATTGGTTTTGAACGCGTTTTCAGCGTTCGGTGAGGATAAAAATCACATCAAAGCTTAGATGGGTATTTAGTCAAAAACTAAGAAGTTCAATCATAACAACTCGTTAAGTATTAAGCAGCAGGGATTCAACTTATCTCAATGAAAGTTCACCTCTTTGGATTCAGGTTACAAGTATTACCCTTCTATTAGTGCACCGGTAATCTTTATTGTAAGTTTTCTCACTTAAGTGAATATTTACCTTTGGTAGGTGATGAATCACTGAGACTTTTTCATACGTTACCTCAATATAGAAATTACTTGATAAATTTAAAATTTTTAAAGCAGCAGGGAGTAGTTTATCGTGGTAATGATTTCCGAAAAGAAGTAATAAACATTTTTTCGTGTCACAACGTAGAACTATGGAAATGATGAAATCCATAATGGTGTCCTCTGAGAATACACTCAATTCTTGCCAAAATGAATGACTGGCGGAAAAAAATATGCTTAAAATTCGCTGTCGACTGATACATTACTATTTCGAGCGTCCTTCGAGATGGAAACAGCGTTTGAGTACCTTTTGCGTTTTCAGTTCGAACGCTGTCTATATCTCTCTTCTCTTTTCGCTGAATTGTCTTCTCAATTTCCTTCATTTTTTTTTTTTTTTTTTTTTTTTTTCAAAAATAAACGAAAAAAACAAGATCTCAGAATCGCCTCCACTGGTAGACTTATATCCCATTCGCTTTTTCTCCGGTTCAATCTTTTAGTACTTTTCCCCAACCAATCTCTTTTTCCTCGACTCCGGTTTTTTCCCCGAAAAACGTATTTGGTGGATTAGAGAAGGGGGGTGGTCGGGCATTCGTGTAAGTGCCAAAGGGGGTGGTCGGGCTTCGTGGAAAAGTTTGGCGGAGGAGACGTGCGGAGGAGCTCGGGCGGAAAAATATCAGGGGTGGTAGGAGAACGGTCGCTTGAGCCAAGGTTCTTATTTGCCGTTCAGTACCACTCGTATTTAGATTGCATGATACACGTTCTGATTCTTTATGGGTAGGTAAGTATGAGATAGTGGGGAATTTTAATTGATAGAATTCGTGTGGTGCGCTAGAGATAGGTGCTTCTTTGATAATCGCGGATTGTTTTCTACTCTGTAGTTACTTCTCATTTTACTAAACGCAGGGCCGTAACTACCGCCGGGATAAACGGGGCACAGCCCTTGGGCCCGCAAGCCAGAGGGGAACATGGATGATTTATCTTTTAAATATTTATTAATTGTGTGTAAACACGGCTTGCTCTAATTCCCGATAAATAGCCAGCTTTGTAATAAAAATACAAATACACTAGATGCGCAGCTGATAGTACAGGCGTACAGTTGATAGCTCAATCGTCTGATTTGTGATATATCTTTTTTTAGTAAGGTCTCGATCTTGTACTAATAAAGGGGCCTTGCCATCAAGTTTTACGCCGGGGCCTCAATGTTTATGTTAACGGCCCTGATTGAACGTCCGAAATATTAAAGCGAAACCAGTCCTCTGGGCAGAAATTAACATATTTCTTCGAAAGAAATGTAGTATTTAAAATCTTCGGCATTTTTAAGAATATTGAATGGTGTTATCACTAGCCAGGCGTAGGAGTTTTGGAAAATGGTAATAGTAAGTATCGTATCCGTTCATTTTTTGCTAATTCACTTCTGAATTGCATTTAGAGGAGGAACGATCGATTTAAATAAGTAGCTAGTGATTCCAGGAAAAGCATTATCTTATCTGAAATATGAAACCATGGATAACTAAAGGTCTTTGTGCACGTACTTCGAAAAGAAACTTGTTATACAAAAATATGAGGAAACAGCAGTATAATAAGCATTTGGTCCGAAATTACAAATCTTATAAAACGAGATTAGATGCAGGTATTCGCAAACAAAGAGAAAACTATTTCTTGCACACTTTCGAAGCCAATCGTAATGTCAAGCAGTAGAGAGTCGTGGATGATATTATAGGTGCAAAAAAGGCGAGAAATATAGTTGACAAAATCAAATCCTTAGACGATGGTGAATTTATAACTAAATCGCACAGTATTGTCAATGAGTTTAGTAAATTTTTCAACAAGATCATCGAGCAAAATACGGTATCAATACAGTAAACTATACATTACCTCCAAATTATAATTGTTGGATTCCTAATGAATACTCTCTACACTAAATTGTTTTCACCGACATCCACTGAAGAGGGTCAAAATATAATCAAAAGATTGAATTCTAATAACTCCTAGGGTTTAGATAACATTTCCATCAATACTGTTAAGGCTATTAACGAAAATGTGGCTCCCATCTTAACATAATATATTGTTAATTTAAGCTTGGAACAGGGAAAGTTACCTGGTAAATTAAGATGCGCACTAATTGTGCCAATTTTTAAGAAAGGTGATCGAAATGATATTAATTGGTATCGTCCCATCTCTCTTCTTCCGGTTTTTTCTAAATTCTGGTAAAAATAGTTAAATCCAGGCTATTAAATTTTTTTAAATAAAACCAATTATTTCAGTAATTCACAATTCGGTTTTTTTAAACAAATCTACCGAGGATGCCCTACTGCAATTCTGTTCCGATCTATATGAGAGCTTAAACACAAATGATATGACCGGTGGTTTATTTATTGATATAACCAAAGCCTTCGATTCGGTTAATCATGCTACATTGTTATCTAGACTGTCGGAGGCTGGAATTAGAGGGGTTGCAAACGACTGGTTAAATAGTTACCTGTCGGGAAGGACTCAAAGGGTAAAAATTAACGAATGTATTAGTGTACATGACTATTTCCGTGAAAAAAACTGGTAGTATAAATTCCAAAGTAATCATTCACTCTAAATCCCGCATTAAAATGCTTTGAAAAACAGTTATTCTCATAATTCTTAGTGCTGGAGCAAACGTTTGCATTTTTACAACTATAATTGATAAATTTTGCCGTTAAAAACAATTTTTTTGTTCGCTTAATGTGAAAACCTTGCTTCTAGGTATCTATATCAACGATTATACTGTTAGTCTGCCAAATCTACATATTTGGATTGTATTTAACCCAAACAGTTCTTCTGCAACAGTCACACGTCTTAAATTTTGTAGCTGAAGCTAAACGAAAGAGATTTCCGCTTTTTTTGTAAATTTATGACGCGTTATTTATTGTTTTTCAGAATAAACTTTGGATTGTACATTATTTCACTGTAATGGATATGATTTCATTATTATTATATTCCAGGTGAATAGTGAGTGTGTATAAAGACAAGTAGTGTGTGCTTACCTACCTCCCCTCGAGCCAAGCCTCTCCTCTCGCCACGTTTGCTCCTCCCACTTTCTGTCGTCATATCGCGGCCCCTCTCCCCACCCCCTCTGCCCTCTCCCCCCCCCTACCCCTAAACTATCTCTCGGTCCGACTACCACCACTTCAAAAACACTCCCCTTTCAGCCCCCGCCTTCTTTTCCTTCCGACCCAGATATCGCTCTTAATGATACGCTGTAGTAGGCCGTGGGCCTCGGTGCAATGTATTTATCAGTCGTAAAACTCCAGTCACGCCTACTTGCGATATCCACGGTTCCCTCACACTCCCCCATCCGCCTCCCCCTTCCCTCTCCCACCTCAGTTCTCTTCCACCCCCCCTCCCCTTCTCCCTTCCTTTCTTTATGCCCGCTTCGCAATACCACCGTAGGTACCAACATAACTAATCCACATGAGTTCACACTGCTGGTAGATTTACCGTCGTATATCTGATCTGCCCTCTCTGCAGGTGATAAGCAAGTGAAAAAGTGGTGAATATCAAACGGCCAATTTCAAACGAGATTAGAATTTCCGCATCCCTTGGATATGTTGCAATATTTTAAGTTGTTTAAAAAAATAAATAAAACCATTTTATGATCATTCGTAAAGAGAAAAAGCTGACCTCTCTCAAATTTGTTGGCCTCATTTGAATTTGGTGTTTTAATATTTTCTGATTTTACCCGCGGTGCCGACTCGTACCAAGTTAAGTTGGTTTAGGTACTTAACAATGATGATGGTTCGGACGCTCGTTCACGCGGCGAACCGTGCCCGCGGTGGTCGGTATATATGGACATGCACATGTTGGTACGCAAACCTCGTTGTTTCCACAGAATTTATTTGACTGGCACGACGTCCGTTTTGTCATTCTGTGGCATAGCCAAGAGCGTTTAAAAGGGACTATGACACAGTGTAGAAAAGCGCGTATCGTAACAGTGAAATTAATACTGTGGGAACAACGAAGTTCCTTCTTTTTCAGTGTGGATCTATCGTTTCCACCGAGTCAGTCCTGATTTCGTCAATTTGGTGGTCGGTACGTTGGCAGTGGCGTGAGAATGGCTTTACTGTCTCCCCCTAAACTCTTTCTGTTGCCACCCCTTCCGTCCGTTCCAGAACTCTACGCCGCCTAGTCCACACTATTCTCATCCCTCACGCCCTTCTCAAAGCATCCCCATCCTCCTCCTATGTTGTCCGTCGTTCGGAGGAGAACGTCCTGCCAAATTATTGCGCTTATTTCAGCCCTCACTTGTTTCGCATATGCGGGTTATAAATATTACAGGCTCCATTCATGATTATGTGGCCATCCATATTTTTCTTTATAGCCCGATGTCGTTTTTCATTTGTTTCCCCTCGCGCGTTTCTCTTTTTTGTTCCATCCTCCATCATCTGCGTTTCATTTTTTTTCTTTCTCCTCTCGCTCGCCACTCCTACCATGAAGCCCGCCATCTTCCTACCTCCCCCACCACTCCTCCTTCAACTGGCCACTGTGGCGTCCCTTCCGGGAGAAATCTTCTCGAGCGTGTCTTTTATTGTCTTGCCTCGCTATCAGAATCGTCTCCTTACTTGCTCCCACGTCTTATTCCCTCCCTGCCTACTTCTTCCGTTCTTCTCTTCGAGAAAAGTACGAAGCGTCGGACCATTGAGCGTTGATTGTTTATAGGCTATGCTCAAGCCGGCTCCTCAAGGTGCAGAATCGCGTGGAGGTAATCGTTTTTGCGGCTCGTATTCTGCGGTATTGTCTCTCTTCCCTCTCCCATTTCCTTTCATTTTTCTCCGTACCAATTTTGTCATCTTGCTTTTAGCCTCCTCGACGTTTTCTTTCTAGTTCCTAGCTTATATTGTGGCGAAGTTTGATGTGCAACCGTCTATTCAATAAGGCTCGTCCCTTATGAAAATCCTTCATGGAATGTTTCGAAATATAGGAACAGTAATTCATTCGCAGAATTTTATACTATGCCTATAACCTTTGCTTTGGTAATAGCATTACTTTCTCTTTCTCACCTCTTGTTTTCAGAACATCTCACTTCATTGCATTTTAAATGCCTATTCTTCTCAATTTCCCCTTCTTTTTTCCAAATCCTCATCAAGAATCGTATCCTGCGTTATTTCTTGTTTGACTCAAATACTTTTCCTCTTGATTTCCTCATGGAACATCTTCTCCTGCCCTATCATTCCACGCAATAAATACGTTTAAGTACCCGATCAAGGGGAGAGATCTATTTCAATCATCCTAGATTATCTAAAGCTTGTATGATATATATTCTCTTGAACTGAATTTTCCTCTATCTGAACTTTTTACGTTTATTGATATTAGCGGTGATATTATATGTTCGCGTATAAAGTAGTCGAATTTTTAATGTGAGTTGAATTTTATCGGGTATATTTTGTGGAAAAACGTAGAAAGTATTGCGAAAAAAAACTTCCTTTTATAGCACGTCTTCACTTAGCTAGCATTTTTTTGGGCATTATTAGGTCTGATTGACCGCAAGCAAATACTTTTCGTACAAATGAAAGAGAGATTTCAGTATGCGCGCAAAAACTACGACAATCTTCATTTTTACCGATGCTAGGCCGTCATCCCTGCGGTTTTGTACAATAGTGTGTACAAGGTCTAGGCCTGCTTTAGTTCTACCCTTTAGGCCAAAGCAGGAAAAACTCTCTCTCGGGGATTGGTAGAGATAATGTTGATAGTCAGAGAAAAAGTGCTGACGTGGAAGTTATACTTAACATGCGTGGCTTGGCTTTTAATTCCTTTATCAGCGCAATTTTCTTGTTTGAAGGGAAAATGTTTGCTTTTAAATGGAATACTCCACATCTATCTTCCATATTCGCTTCGGGAGACCATTGTTTTTGGAGTTTTCCGAGCTCGGAATGGAAGGCTTAGGGAATAATTTCCAGTGAAACCGGTGCCGTCCCTGCGTTATTAAACGGACTTTGTGCATTATCATCATGAAAATGGGGTCATTTTACACATTACTGATAACTCACAGGAATTTTTGATTCTGAGGTGCTCAAGGTAGAAAAATTTAAAGGATAAGTCTGGAATGTCAGTCCATGCTGTGGCCAGGGACGTAAATTCAGGTTTAGAATCGGTCGCTTTTTCGAGGGAATGATAAAACCCCATGCTCATTCTGAATAGCTTTTGACTTCGTTCATTCATTTTGCTTCTACATTAGATTTTCAATAACGTGTATGAATAAGGTAAATGGCATAATAGCGAGGAATAGTTCCCGGCACTAGTAGAGAAATAGGTTCGGATTCCACCCCTAAAATCACAATTCTCTCCATTGAAAAATCTCAGATTGAGCGTATAGCGAAACTAGGGGGTAGGATTTGTTTGAGAATCATCCGGAAAACTCAAGACGGAGAATGAAGTTACCGTTTACGCGCGATCGTTGTCTCAGGACTGGGTGTTTCGCCCAATCGCGCTCCTAAATACCTTTTCAGGTCGCGATGCGTCTTTGTTTCTTGCGTTCGCCTGTTTCTTAACGCAGTTCCCAAAATTTCCCGCTCCAATCCTAGTGATTGCAAAATGCAGTTTAATATGGCAATAATTCCGAATGCAATTGAATGTGAGCGATAAGGTTGTGAATCAGATATTAATTAGCTGGAAATTAAGGCTGTAAACTGAAAGTTAGCTTATAATTAGTTAAGTGTAATATAAAATGCAAAGAATGTTTCGCCTACCATAAGAACGCTGCTACGGGCGTACAGACAGCGTTACACAGATGTTAAACGAATTAGGCTGGGAGCCGCTAGAGACTCGGAGGCTGCGAGCTAGGCTTAGATTACTTGAGCAGTTAAGAATAGATATCTTTCAGAGCGACACGGAGAACATCATATTAGAACCCCATTATATTTCCAGGTCCGACAGAAGCGATAAATTAAGAGAGATATTTTGCCGAACGGATAGGTATGGGAATTCGTTTTTCCCCCGAACAATAAGGGACTTTAATAAATGCTAGGCGTAATTTCATTAGAGCGTTTCCTTTTTATATGTAAACGACTGGTGTCCTAACACCCCCCGCCACACGCCTATTGAGGCGGCTTGCGGGGTAGTGTGTAGATGTAGATGAATAACTACAGAACTTGACGCATATTGTTACGGAACAATATTTTCCCATCAAATGCAATGGAATAGAACCTTTAGAGAAGGAATACGACTTGAATTCAACAAAATTCAGTTATTCTATTCTGTCGGGCTCTAAGGAATGCCCAGGAGGAGAAAGTAGGCTTATCAATCATGCATGAAATTCTCTCCTCTATAGGATAACATTACCATCAAGAGTACTTAGTCGTCCGGGAGTATGATCGATAGCGCATGACGTAAGCGTAATGATGACGGCATTATTTATTGTGCCAGCTTACACATTTTGATACTTTCCTGTCAATAATCTCGCCCGTGATATCGTAATGATTTAATACTTTCGCGAGTGCCCGCGTCTGTAAGAACAATCATCGTTCGAAATCTCAGGACGCCTTACGGCCTCTGCTTTCTTTTTCCTCAAGACTTGGTCGTTTGATTTATGAAATCTCTTGCAATATTTTACGGCTTCTGTCGCCCATTTTACGGCCCTTTCCAGGAAGCTTCAATAAGTATTGTCATAAAATGAATCTTATTTTCGCTTTATGTGATAGTTGCGTCAGATTGCGGAGTCTGAAAAAAATCTTGCTAGGGAAATCCATCGTAGAAATCTTGCAATACGAATAAAACATCCCCCTTTGGCCTTCGTGGAAGATTGGACTGTCATTTCAATGCAATTTTTCCTGGTTATCAAGAAGTTTACGTTTGCGTGAGTGTGGTTTTTTTCTTCAGATTGTCTTGTCTAAATTACTTTCCCCAAGCATGCTATTAAATCATCCCTCGCAAATTATCTACGTAAAGAAGACCTGAAAAGTCACTGAATTGCATGAAATCTGAATGAGAAGGTAACGATTATGCTGACTAAAGTGAAAATATCCAGAGTAGATTTGAAAATTTCACAGCATGATAAGTATCACCATTTTAAAATCTCAATTTTATCATAATTATATAGAAATATACCTGAGAATTAGGAACACCATTCAAGTATTCTACCAGCTGATTGGTAGGTTCTTGGACAGTTCCCATCCTGCATCCCAATTGCTGAAACATTGTCTAGCTTTCCCTCCTAAGGATGTCCCGCCATTAGATACCCCTTAAATCCCTCATATCATCTACCTCCTCTTATTTCGTCCAGAATTCTTATCCTCTTCCTTCCTCTTCCACGCTTCCCCAGTGTTCTCCCCTCTATTACCCTCTTCAACATGCCCTCGCCTCTCAAAACATCCTCCAACCATCTCATCTGCCTTCTCCAAACTTCCACCTCAAACTTCCTCTCCTCTCCAACCATATCCAATACCTCTTGGTTCGTCCTCCTCATCACCCAGCTCACCCTCTCTATCCTCCTCCAAACCCAAATCTCAAACGCCTCGAGTCATCCTCCATTCGCAATGACCAAGTTTCCGACCCATACAGCGCCATGCTCCATATTACTAGATTTAAAATTCCTTATTTGTGCCCTAATTGTTCTTTCCCCTAAAATGTTCTCGTGTTCATCATTTTGTATGCTACCATTTGTTTGTTATTTTTTTGCTCAATGGTCATATTTAGTAGACTACTAAGTTTGTAATTCATATTTTAAGGTACTCGCAATATACACGTATAACCTGTGGGAACTTCAAATTGGAAATTTGCTTCTCAATTAAGAGTGATCCATAGTTTTTTGTTTTATTGTCATTGGGTACTCAGGCGATGGATTGGTGATTCAAGGACTGTTGCTACTCCAATTTAATTAATTGCAAGACCAATTCTAAAAATTATTCTTGCTTAATTTTTTCTTAATATCATCGTAATTTCTGCCTCTCAACACGTCGTTATTTTTTTGAATATTTGACTAATTCATGAAAATAAAAAATGCACCACTATTTTGTACTAGGAGAACTGAAGCCTGAGGGGAAAAGATTAGTCGATGAATCTTAGAAATTGCTTCGCTGTGAATGAGGATGTTGTCGTTTGCATGAGCTTCGCGGGATTGTTCCCGCATGGTAGCCATTCAGTAAGATTTCAGACAAAACTCATTTCGCTCAATTGAGCACGCGAGAGACTTCCTGTTAGTTGCGTGTGAACGCGGACAAGGGAGTGAAAGGGTAAAAGGGGGCTCTTCTTCTTCCTCAGCACCTTAATCCCCTTTTTCCTCTCTCCCTCTCTTTATCATAGCACATGAAATGTGCAGCCATCACGGGGATTTACTCTCGCTCACCCCGTGCCAAAATCCACCCTTTGGCTCTGCACTAGCGCTGAAAAAAATGATGCGGAGCAAACGGGTTTCCCGGCCAGTTTTTTTCTCGCATCTTCCGGGAGTCGTTCCTACTTCTGGCCATGTGCTCCGACGACATCACTGTCGTCGAGAAAATCATCGTCATGGCCCTTCCTAGTGATGTTCTGCTCCTAATACACTCGTGTTTCGGTGAGGATTCCGGGGTGTGATTGGTGGCGAGAGTAGATGGTGTACTTTCTGCAAAGTTTTATGCTCGATCCATGAATTTTCGTCATTTCATCTCGTAAGGCCTGACGAGCATCCTGCGTTTTTTCGGTAGTGTTCTTCGACGATGAAGACAAGTTACAGATTTCCATTTATAATAGACTAGCAGGAATGCTCATTTATTCTCAACGGAAGAGATAAAAGTAAGAAATAATGTACTAGTTATATTCATTCAAAAGAGAATCTGACCACTCATCTCTCATCTTAGTTCACAGAAGAGAATCTGATTTTTTTATTTCTCATCTTAGTTTTTTTACTAAGTAGAAATTTCCCGTCTTGTAGCTTAATGATGCATAGTATCAAGCTATTTTACTGAGATTGTTTATTTTTGAAACAGTAAAACTAGAAAGGTATTCCAGTTTCGCGAAGGGGGCGTGGGGAAGCTCGCCATAAACGTCGAGCATATTTTATCTTGAGTGAGTTTGAGAGAGATTTTTTTCCAATGCCAATATGAAACATATTGTAGGTTTCATTTGAAATAACTATCATGTACCTACGTGCAAAATTTCAAGATAAACGGCTCATTACTTCAATCATTCCGAGTCTAAATTGATTGCAGTGATTTGGGGACTTGGAGCCCACTGCAACCTCAACCATCACTCTCTAGCCCTAGGACTTTATTGAGGTTTAATAGGTGTAGTACGTGGGTCCCTAGCAGTGTGCATTTTTTTTGCAATAAGCGATATACTACGCACACCGATTGACCCTAATTATTATAATCAATGTGACTTGCTAAATGCAGGTACAATGTAAAAGCAGCTTAGTGCACTTGGTGAGGTTGGGGTTCAAAATACTCCTACTGAAATCTCACTGAAATTTGCTAATATTGATTATATAATATGATGTAATCCAATAAACACCCGGGCAAAATTTTACGTTCATAGCCATTGCTTAGGTTGCAATTGTTGAAATCGGATAAAAATTGATAAATTTGGATTTGAAGGTTTAATTTTTAAGCAAAACCTATGTGCATAACAAAATCGATTGCAATAATTTAATACTTTATTCTTTCTGTCATCCGATAGTGAATGTTTTAACCCTATTTCTTGATTGCAAGTAATGTAAAAAAAACAAAAAAGAAACCTCTGCAATGATTCCAATGTTTTTATGATGGGATTAAAATGTAGCAGTCATGTCGCGTTAATACTCTATTTATATTGTTTTATTATTATTTCTTTGATTTATGTATTGCAGTGCTTGTCGCGTTCACTGTATTCACTTACTGACGAGGGGTTTGATGGAAGAAGGGAATTTTAAGGTTAATTTCGCCCCAATAAAGACTTCGATCCATCTACAAATGTTACGCAGATTACGTCGCCACATAATTAAGCACGCACTATCTGCTTATATTCGGGTAAATACAGTACGTATTAACAAATCGTACTTTGTCAAGGGTAACTATGTGAAAATTCTCCAAAATGGAAAGGAACGAACTTTGCGAATCATCTCCATGATAGAAAGGAATAAACTTTGGTCACAACCGGAAGATGAAATAAACTGTTAAAAACCTGGGTCGTGAATAAAAAACTTACAGTGACATTCGCAAAGTTTGTTCCTTTCCAATAACAGTATGTACTATCTTCTTTTTTTTGAGTTCTTCTATTCTCTATCTAGCTTCCCCTCTCCTGCCATATGCGTCGCCGCAAATAGCTCCCCCCACCTTCCACTCCCCCATTCCTCCACCCCCTCCTCTCATCCTCCACCCCGCCCATCGCTCGCCGCCTTATTGGAAATGCATGGACCTTGCGCCGTCGATCTAACTCAACACCTTTTCTCTCCCTCCCTCTCCACCTCCCCCTCATCCTCCTCCTTTTCCCGCGCGTCCAATGGCCGATGCCATCGCATATCCCCTCCCACCCACTCCTCCCCCACCCCCCCACACCCACCCACGCTCCCCCTGGTGGTGCAAACGGGGCCCTCAGGCGCAGGCGCGGCGGAGTTTATGGAGTGCTGGAGCGAGGCTGGTGGGGGAGGGAAGTGTCGGTCGGTGTGTCTGTGTTCGGGGGCGAAAGGGAGGGCAAGGATGGAAGGCCGCCCTCGCGCGTCCTGTATACATTGATGGGGCGAATGAAGCGCCCCCGGTGTAGTAGGGTGGGGTGCAGGGGTAGAGCCGCTTAGTAGACGGGGAGGTGGTGGTGGTGGGAATCTAGGCGGGGTAGCTCAACGGCAGGAGAGCGCCTTCGGTCGAAAACTTGGAACGCACCAAACGCATCGGTATTTCCTTATTGTTCCATCATCATCATCTGTAGAGGTGGCTATAGAGTAGATTCCACGATCTACTCTATAGTCACCTTCTTCACTAGATCATCATTATCATCTGAGGAATCTAGTATTTCTTTCTTCATCTCAGCTTCAGTCCTACCTTTCTTCATTCCGTCCATAAAACCTATTCTATTTTTTCCCCTTCCCCGCTTGCCCAACATCCTTCCCTCTATCATGGCCTTCAGCAAACCATCGTCCCTCAATACCGCTTCCAGCCACCTACTCCGTCTTCCCCTAATCTCATCCACAAGTTTCCTCTCCTCACCAACTAGGTCCAGCAATTCTTCATTTGTCTTCCTTTCCGTCTACCGCACCTTGTTCATCCTCCTCCACACCCACATCTCGAACGCCTTCAGCTTATTCTCGTCTTCCTTTCTCAAAGACCACGTTTCTGCCCCATACAACGCCACACTCTATATTAAGGTCTTCACCAGATTTTATGTACCCTTACTTAAGGTCCCCGTCATTAGCTATCTTCTATTATTGAACGCTTCCTTCGCTAGCACTATTCTCCTTTTAATGCCCATTTTCTATTATTATCATTCCATCAGGTTTCAATGTAAATAATTATATTCAGTTCGTAAAGGTTTCTCGGGTTTGACACCGGGTAAGGTTATTGAAATACATCAATGTTTCTATGGTTGACTCAGCCATCGTCATCAGGATAATGAGTTGAGCGAGAAAAAATAAGAAAGAGAAAGCGAGAAACTGGTTATATATAGACGCAGATGCCCCATTGTTGTGGTAACCATTACGATTCATTTGATTTCTTCAATTTTAGGTCTCCAAGTCTTATTTACGTTGAAGCCGTTATCTCTATTGATGTTATTTTGTTCTACCTGTATCAATATGGCTTCTTTGTTGTTATTTCCAAATATTTGGACGCCCGCGAAAGTAGCGTGGAATTAGGGAAACCGACATGATGGCCAAGGGCAATTATATTTAGGTCTTCAGGACGTGAAATGATGTAAGCAATCCGATGTTTCATAGGCCCTCATCAATTCCTCTTGTAACTTGAATGTATATAGCTGCCTTGAATTGCTGCCCAGGGGTCGGTAAGGATGTCCAGGGTTGAGATTGTAGGTTGAAGGGAGGAAGTTCTTGGGCGTGTAAATGGATGGGGCAGATGAACCGGGGCGGAGAATGGGGAAAGGATAGGTAATAGTCTATTGGAATCTAGGCGGAGTAGACTGAGGTGCTAACGCACCCCATTAGAAAAGCATGGATAAGTTACCATCTCGTTGATGCGTGATTATTGCCGTGATAGTTCATACTTAGGGATGAAATAAGAAATGATATTGTAAATTGGAGAGTAAAATTGGAGGGAACCGTATGGAATTCACTTTTCGACGAATTTTATGTCGTGCTTCGTTGTGAAATCTCGTCACTGGAAATTGAACAAATTTGAGAGTTCCGTTCAGTAATTTTAGGCATTTTTACCAGTAATGTCTAAGTGGGCTCATCAAGGATGTTTGATCCATAGGGAACACCGTACTGAAAAGAAAAACCGGGCGTAACAGATTCGTTATAAATATGATGGAAGGCAAGTTTGATGGTAATGCGTCTAGAAGAAAACCAGTGGATGAGAAATAGGGACATTAAATCGAGAGGGGAGAGAGTACTATCAGGGTGCAAATATATTTGTATTGAGTGGAAAATGATTTGGATGGCGGCTGTGACTCATTCATCGGATTGAAAATTTTACATCCAATTCGAGCGAGGGAATTTCTACGAGTGTAATTAGCGTTTGCGTTTTTTATGTAATTCATGCTACGGAGTTACCTATTTTATTTTTTGTGCTTTTCTTTTAAATGCCATGAGAAATGTGTGAAAGGTAGAGGTTGTTCCATGGTTATCCCTGCTTACTTCAACCTTGAATGCAGTTGAACTTCGCAACTCGTTGGTAAAGCTCCATCAACTAACACGAGACTTGAGTGGTAACTATTCCATGCCCCAATCAAGGTTTTTTTTATTTTTTTTAAATCCGGCTACATTTTTAATCAACCAATATGACCGAGAAGAATTAATCACTTAACGAGTTTTATGAAACGAGATTAGATCGTTCGCTTTAAATTCATTCCACCGATTTCGTTTCGTATTTTTTTATATCGACGATCGGTTTGATCGGGCCATTTGTCTTATGTATGTGGACGTGAGATTTTTTTTACTCGTTAACCCTTCACGAAATCAATCGATTAGTGTCTGTCGGAGATTCGGATTTTTTTGCGCCACGAAAACACAGGTTCATTACGAGGACGAAGGCAGGCATCACATCCAACTCTTTTATTGCTGGGTTGACGGAGGTCGAGTGATACAGTACCATTCTAAATGAAGTGCCAAGATACTGGAGATTCATAAGAAAGTCTGTAAAATGTTCATCGACTTCATTTGAAAATTATTCCAGTAGGCTGAGAAACACTTTAATGAAAAGTTAGAAGAGAGTCTGTAAAAGTTAGCACAGTCACACAACCAGAGGCTCTTGCCATTTTCTCGAGTAAAATCTTCCAATTACTTTAAACGCATTAATATTTATTCAAAATTAATAATAAATAACAAATATAGTCGTGATTTCGCTGAAACGCTGATTGAGTGGACACCAAACTTCGCGCAATTCCGTTGTTTTTCAGTAACGTTGCTAAAATCTTCAGCCGCGTGACCCACTGCGGCAAATAGCTGGGGGCATTCAAATTCATTGAAGGCATATGACAAATTTCAAAGTTGGCAACGAAAATCGTAAACATTAGTCCGCCGGTGCTACCCTACCACCCGCGGCAACTGGTTTTTAGAAAATAGACCCTTCCAGTCTCAAAATCGTCTACTGCACAACGCCATAAGCTTTCGCGAGGACTGTAGTTAGCGCAATTCTGAATGCGTGGCCATGGGAAACATGTTGGTAAAGAAAGACTAGGGGGGCTATTCTGTATGTTCTCGGAAATTCCGAGCCACGAAAGCGAGGAAATGTTGACGTCATTGCCCCTAAAATTTCATTTTAAAGACTTTTAATTGATCAAAACTCAAGAAAATAAAAAGAAGAAATGTAAAATTTCAAACAGGGCCATTCAAAAGTTGAGATTTGTCGGTGGAAGTGTCGTTACATTCACGGATTTGCCGAGATTCGACCATGTCGAATCCTTACTGAATAAGGTCCTAGATTGGAGAGTTGGGGTCCAGAGTCGGCGTTAGCCTATTCTACACGAAAGGTGCCTTTAGAAAAAAACTTGGAAACTTCTTTTTCCTCAAAACATTTTAAGAGGCCAAAGTTTAACGTCTCATCCAACGAAGTACTATCCTTGTGGTGCTCAACGTATGGGAGAGTAAGATGGGGTGAGGGATTCCACTGAAAATTCTTCTTTGTCGGGTTTTGAACTCGGGCCATCGGGACGAAAAGCCAGTACTCTAACCACCAGAAAAAAACCGATCCCAGGCTGTGTTTTATTTTGAGGCTCAACGCGAGTGAATGGGAGTGATGATGCGAAGATCGCTCTCTGGTAATGTATGCTAATAATGCTTCCGGTTTCTCTGCGAAAAATGGTAATTCCTCCAAAAGAGTTTCCTTGATAAAAAAAGCAGAACTTTTATTATAATATTCCGGAAACGTTGGATGGTCCAGCCAGGGCTTTCCGTTGAGACCTCGTGAGAGGGAAACATGAGGGGATTGATATTGGAGGTGGTCTGGCGATGGGGTACGTGAGGGGGAAGGGGGTTTAGGCGAGGTACTCAACACAAAGGAAACTTTTGTGCGGAAGTGTCGATGCATGACGTTCTCCGAGAGGAGGAACGGCGTAAGGAGCAAGTCGTCCAGTATTTTCCCCGCAGAACTCCATTGATTTCGCCTCCTCCCGTATGTCGCCTCCCATCGGCCGAAGGCGAGAAAAAATTGCGCAATCTGTCCGTTTTCTGAACGGCGATGCGACGCCCGGCTAAACTGGAATAACGAGGCGGAGGAAGGGGATGCTCGTAGGTTCTCCTTTTTTCTAACCACGCGAGCTTGTCGGAAATTGGTCTGGTTCCGAAGCCGCAGGGGTTTTTAAGGGAGATCCTTGCCGGCCCCGATCAGGTATTCATGCACGTCGAGAGGGAGACAAGGGGAGGGGATTAGCCCTGAGGGATGAAGAGAGAGAACAGCCTAAAACCCGTGGACACAATGGGCCTATAGGTGTTGATGCGTCACTCTTTGGACGTTTTCGATATACAAGGCCAAGAGGGCCGATAGTGCGATAGAGCGATTGAATATTCAAGGGGAGTAGGAGGCCGATCGGGAGTTCGGCGGGGCGTCGATGGAATTCCACAGGGTCGTGTCGTGGGACCTGCTGGCTTTTATGTTCGAGGGGAAGTGGGGGGGAAGGTGGATTGACCGAGACGGCTTTGAGCATACATTCTATCCCGATGTTTGACACCTGGCTAATTGTCCGCCGGACAGGGACATTGTTTGAGATGTGGAATGGGTAAGGAGAGGATCTTCACGTTTTTTTATGCGGGATGGGTGTCGGTATATTCGCTACCCCTTTGTTCGGCCGATCGCGTGCATCTTTTTTTTGTTCTCATCCTTACGGCTGCGGGCGTTGTCCTTGGCAAACTCCATATGGTATTCCCATACTCTCATCCTCTTCCCATCCTTCCTCTGCGCTGCGTTCTTAGTCAGCCGTTCCAGGAACGGAGTGGGCGCTCGAATTTTGACGTTTGGCATATTGGCGTCGTAACCGCAAGTTATATTATATATATTTGAATTTTTTGTTTAGGATTCACGACCAGTGCTCACAGCTACGAGCGTGGAAAGGAATAGGGATGGTAGGGGGAACCATACTGCCTTTGGGACTCGCGGAAAAATGAGTTTGTAACTGCGTATCGTTGGTTACTAATGTCGGATATTGACTGGGCCTGAAATAGGATTTGTTTATGCATGGGCGTGGTGATTTATTGATGAGGTTTTAAGCAGTTATGACATGTTGTTGCATTGGTTTATCTCGCAAGCAATGTCTGTTTACAACTTTATTATTTTGGAACATGGTTTTCTTCACTAATGTGGCTATAGTATTAGGAAGAACGAACTGTTCGTAATTAAAACCTTAAATTTGACACATTTAACTATTTTTGGGATTGATATAGACTCATGATTATCTTTTAAGATTAGGTTTTTAAATAGGTATATGTTTACCTCTCTCTGGCCGTAAAAAATGCTTTGGTGTCGAAAACTTCGTAATGATCGTTTTTGCTAGTGGATAACTAAGAGAGAGAGAGTATTGGCACTAATTTTGTGGAAACTATGGACTTCCATAGATCTCACTGTGTCTTCAAACACCAGACATTCACACCAAATGATTATTGTTGAGTGATATATTTCTAATTATGGAAGTAGATAACTACTTTGCCTAACCATTAATATGAAATTAAATATTAATAATTCATTATTAAGTGACTATTAATCGGAAAGTTATTCCTTTGCCAAACAGAGACGAAACCGTCTTCCACGAATGAGTCAATTTCTTTTATTTCCAGTTCAGGATATATTTGTGGAATGGGGGTTTTATGTACGTAGGTACTTCACCGAAACTTCACTACTTTTCGAGCAATTTTCCTTAGAATATGTAGTTGTACATGGGACAGATTAAGGCTGTGCGCTCTAGAGGGAGAATATTGAAAAAATTAAGAATTTCTAACATCTAGTTTTCGTCCGAAAACTAACGGTGTGTAGTTAGCATGCTTTCTCAACTGTTTATAAAATTATTAAATTAATCACTGATGTACTTTTTTCAGATTCGCAAAAACATTTTCTGTTGTGGACGAGTTTTCACCGTACGGCGTGAAAAAATGAGTCAAATCACAGACTAATGTAGATGTATTTATTTAATTACTGATAATTGTTGTCATACAATATATCTGCGCCATATATATTACCATATTAACTTCATACTCATTACAGGCGCTGAAATAAAAAAATCAAATTCAAATATGGTCTCCATTGTGACTAGGGAAATATCTCGCTCAAACTACCTTGAGGTAGAATTTGAAAGAAAAATGAATACATGTTGTAGTATTTTACTGACGAGGACCTCAATGTCTTCACGCAATTTCATTCTTCATCTCGGCTTTCGTTCTACACTTCATCATGGCGTGTATTAAGCCTCATCCCTTTTACGTTGCCCGTTTACCCATCCTCCATTTTGCTCTCCATCACGGCCTATCACTTTACCCGATAGGCACGTCAATGACCGTCGTCGCCCAGGGCCGAGGATCTCACACTGGCTCTCTCCTCACTATCGTGTCCATTCCTCCGGCCTAGTGGTGGGATTGAAAGAACACAAGAGTTTCATTGCTACTGTTTCGCAGCCGAAACAGTTCTGCGAAACACCCTGTAACGGACAACAGTTAGACGCACACCAAATAACAGGTGATCGATCGACGCTGTTACAACTTGGCTCGTAGATCTGTATTCTATGGAATAAGAAATCTTTTGCTAAAATTAAGTAACAATTTCATTTACATTCATGAAAGGTAGGTAATTCACAGTTATAATTCTATCTGCAACTATGGGCGGATATGTGTTGGCTGGATAAACTAGCAACCACCTGCAACAGATTGAAATCAAACAAACTGTAGCTTATAACCGCAACCGAGCCACACGTACAGTGCAACTGAAACCGAGTAAAAGACGAAACAGTCAGCTTCAGTTATCAGTTTCCGCTGCGCAGCGCAGAGCGCAACGGAGCGACTACGGCACGATCACGAAGCTAACCTGTTGTTTGCAGCAGGTATTTGAAGCAGTTTTCTGATCGAAACAGTTGCGGCTGCAGCCGTTTCGCTTCGAAAACACTTTATTCCACCACTACTCTGGTCCCTTGGTATTGAATCACTCTCTCTCACTCTCCTTCGCATCTCTTGCAATCTGGAAAGGGCCGCTCGTCCTCTCCACGGGGGTCCAGCGGGGTATGTCCATCCTTTGCCGCGCCGATGCAGAATAATCTCTCCTCTTCAGACTCAATACGGAGTGAGGGATAAATGGGGGATTGGACGGTTTTCCGCGGGCATAGTGTGGGGCTCTCCTACGCAGGGTGGTGGCTTTGGGTCTGTCCTCCCTTCCATACTCCACGTTCTGTGCCATCGGCTTTCGATTCCACTTTTCGGAGCGGCACTCCTATGCACTCCTGCTTCCCCATTTAGTTTGGAGAGATGTGCTGATTTACAAGTTTTTCTCATCATAAGTTTGGGATTTCGGCTATTTATGGCATCAATTTTGGATAGCCCTACTGTTATATGATCTTGTAGAGGTGCATCTCTGAACTTTACCGAATGCACTAATGATTTATGAAATAGGGGGTTTCAGTTGAGATATAGTGGAAATCCTTGGAAAATAATAGTCTGTAATGATTTTCCGATTTTCTTGAATTACTACACGTTTCTATGTTACACCGCCATCTTCAGGTACTGACTGAAGCTATGTCAACAACGTCCAATGTGTGTCTTTTTATAGAAGAAGGTTTTAGGGTATTTAGGGGATTTTTTTCAAATACCGTTCCCCTCCTCCCACAAAAATATCTATATTACGGAACTTATTGTTTGTTGACAGTTTAATTGTTGTAAAAAGTTTTAGGGTGCACTTGAAGATGACGTAGCAACGTTGAAATGCGTTAAGTAAATGAAGTGGATATTTACTAAAGACTCTTTTATTATTTTGGTACAGTTTATCTATCTTGTACCAACCTTCTTTTAAGCTCCTTGTCAATCCCGCCTCTCCTTATGTCGTCCAAGATTCCTTTTTTTCCCTTACTCAAGCATGCCTACTTCTTCATATTCTCCCCTCTATCATCCTCTGCAACATGCGTTCTTCATCCACTGACTCTGCCATCATCTCATCTGAGGCCCCATTCTTCTTTCCTCTCCCACCACTGCCGACTGGTTGGTGACCGCTTATCTGGATGATTACCTACCAATAATTGATATAAAATAGCAATTACAAAAAAAGAAAAGTAATGTGATGGTTACATTGGAAATTCGGCATGTACAGACAGCGATAAACGTTTTGATATGGCAATGGACTGAGTTATTAAAACATGCTCTAAAAGGTATTTCCTCCTATGCCTATTTTTTTATTTCTTTTTTGACCGAGTAGTGACGGAGTAAAGTCCTTTCCTGCTAATCCAAGGGTCACGGGTTTGAGTCCCGCCTGGAGTTCGAGTCCCCACTCAGGACATAGTTGTTTGTGCTCGTCCGTTCTTAGTGTTGATATGCCCGGTGTGGGCCAATGGTACTGTTTTCGGTGTTGTGGAAATCGATTTTTTCATGCGAGTATTCTACCAGCTGATTGGTAGGTTCTTAGACAGTGCTATCCTGTATCTTGATTTCGGAATCATTGCCTTACTTTCCCTCTTAAGGATGTCCCGCCATTACATCCCTCTTAAATCCCTCATCTTCTACCTCCTCTTATTTCGTCCAGAACTCCTATCCTCTTCCTCTCTCTTCCGCAATTCCCCAGTTTTTCCCATCACCCTCTTCAACATGCCCTCCCCTCTCAAAACCTCCCCCATCCATCTCTTCTGCCTTCTCCAAACCTCTGCCACTAGCTTCCTCTCCTCTCCAACCATATCCAATACCTCCTCGTTCGTCTTCCTCTCCACCCAGCTCACGTTACCATTCTTCTCCATACCCACATCTCAAACGCCTCAGGTCTACGCAAATCCTACCTTCGCAATGACCAAGTTTCCGACCCAAACAGCGTCACTCTCCATTGTAGAGTTTTCATCGGAAATCAATCAAATAAAAATATTAAAACGTATATTCAGTATAGTACTACGCTAGGCTTGGCCACGTTCTCAATGAAGAATGAGGACAACGAGTATATTTGTTGAAAGGTGTGGGGACTGCGGTGGAAGGCGACTTGAGAAATGGTGTCAGCGCGCCGTGGAATCGACACGGGATGGAGTGGACATAGTGGAGATCCTTAGCGGATCAAGGGGATGAGGGATGGAACTCTATTTGCCAGCCTCAAAAGGAAGAGAAGATATAAATGTGTGAGTGAGAGAGGAGGAGTAAAGGCTTTGTGGGTTGAATGGATGGGAAGATGGAGGGAAGGGATGTAGCAGGGAGGCCAGCGGTGTGTTGGCCACATCCCGAGATAAATTGATGTTGGGTGTGGAATCCGTTTTGGGGAGAGCCGAGAGGGAGAGAGAGAGAGAGAGAGTTTTAGGGTGGTGGGTGGTGATGGGTAGGCATGGGGACGAAAGGTCGGTTAAAAGGTCTTTTGTGAGGTTATTTCAGCGTGCGAGATTGGATTTTCTTAAAATGGTATTCTGATATTTTTTCGAGGATATTACGTTTCTATCTCCCTCTTGGGATTTCTCCGGCCATACGAAGTGCTTTCCCGGGAAACGGCCATTATACTGATGAATGCTTGCCCTCGGAACTGCGTAATCCCTGACAGCACCCTCTATGTTCTGAGCATCTTCGTGTCTTGCATGTAATAGATCGAACGGAATTCCTCACATCTCCGGGCAGATCTTCTCAGATTGAATTAGAGCAACTGTTTTCATAGGATGTATAAATATGCTTTGGTTTGTCGTTTCTCATGGTATGTGCTAATTATTTTGGTGAGGGCAACGTATTGGTACACTTTTGGGCAGGTTCGTATTTTGCTGCCTTACTTTGGAGTTTATTAAAGTTATCGGGCAAGTTAAGTGAAGTTTGAAGAAGGTAATTATCACTAAGTGAATTTTATTTAAATGACTCCGACGCGCTCATATGCAATGATTCGGCATCTTTGGAGTGATGATGTTCTTTTATTATATAATTCTTAAATTCTAAAAAAAATTGTGACGCCAAATACAAACTGCTGGAGAACGTTAGGAGGACACAGCGTAGTTGGTTGGAATGGGTAATTAGAGGAGAAGGGATGCTGAAGGCTGTGGTAGAGTGGAGGATTTTGGGTAAGCGGGGAATGAAAAGAAAAGGGATAGGCCTTCAGGTTGGGATGAAGGGGATAGGTAAGACGTAGGCGGAGTTGAATAATAAAATCGTGCGAGGAATTAAGTGCCAATTTCAGCAAAAGATGAATATAGGTATTCCTACTTCCAAATAAGCCTATACAAGTCGCTAGTTGTTCTCTAATAACAAAACAATCCGAAAGCATAAATTTTAATGGAAGAAGTGTGTTATGTTTTTACCTATGGAGCGAAGTTGAATGAAGAATGAATTGGGCCTGAGTGGTGAATCTGCGGTGAAGGCTACTCGAGTTTCGTAAAAATCGCTTGCAGAGATATCCTTCCTGAGAAGAAGAAAGCTTAGACTCGTTGACCCTGTTGTGCATTGTTACCGCCTTCTCCGGCCTGAGCTCTCGCCTTGTCGGCGTCAATAAGCGAGGGAAGCAGACATTATGAACCTCGTACGCGCCGTCCGTGTTTGCACCATGCTGCGCGGCTGACGGGCGGAAGGTAGAACTGGAGCTGTCCGTGGCACCGCAGGTGGTCGAGGCGCCCATTTTACCCGCGTTAAGCCCTAGCCGAG
Source organism: Pyrrhosoma nymphula (assembly GCA_963573305.1). NCBI lineage: Eukaryota > Metazoa > Arthropoda > Insecta > Odonata > Coenagrionidae > Pyrrhosoma > Pyrrhosoma nymphula. The sequence continues at coordinate 58,657,503 of OY754339.1, read as the reverse complement.
GGACCTGTGAGAACAGGCCCAGATCAATGCAGCCTTCTCGATCGCAGAATTCCAATTCCACACACCTGAGACGCTTATTGATTGGGTTCAGATGATGTTGTGTGTATCTCGAGTTGAGGGCGATAGGCAGCGAATGTTTTGGCTACTCTAACAGCTTCGTTCATCATCTTCAAACAGCTTTTATTGTGAGTTAGGTGTTGCCACATCAGCAGTTGTGAGGGCAGTGAATATTCCCTCTATAATTCATCTTTACATATGGATTCAGTTCATTGGGTTCACATTAATTATAATCGATAAACGTTAGCGATCTCTAGTCTGAGTTAAGAATGCAATATTTCCTCTTCTTTCTTGCCTTCTTTTCTTGTATTGTTAAATTCTTCCATGTATCTATTATTGGAGCATTTTGTTACACTTCCTGCTCCATTTCATATCTCTCTAACAGCCTTAGGAGATCGAAATACAAGAATGATAGGAAAATGTTTCCTAAATTCCATCCTTTCTTATGAAATATTGTTCTTTAGGTTTTTGCTAACATGCCTATTGGTTTCCAGCACTTTCTATATTATAAAACCAAAATTAAAGTAACGAATATATATTTAGATGATTTTGTAAGCCACGCACATCCACTATAATAGCAACTCTAACATTAAGTCTGTGGTTATGTCACCAGCAAGTATTGATCATTTATTTCAATCGAGAATGACAAGTACATCTGCATAAATGAATGCGCTATAAGCTTTATTTTACATGTGATGCGGTTGAGTGTTTGTGCTCGAAATCAATTTTGACTAAATAACATTATTTATTCATTGCCGAGACATAATTAAACACTTTAAATTGTGTGACTCACTCAGTTTGTATTTTACCTGTTCATAATTATGCTATACAAGTTTGTGCTGTTTTGCTACGAGGTAATTTTGTCTATGCCTTGAAATGTCTGATGTCCGTCTATAAGCTATTACTCCTATGGTTAGAGGAGCTTATTTTCTTTCTGGGTTGGGATGGTCATATTAAAAAACTTCTTACATGATTAATTATCGTGTATGCATAAGTAACACGTGTCTTTTTAGAAGCGCGGGGAGCAATATTTTTGCCTCTCAGGTTTTCGGACTCGGTCGTTTCTGAAATTTAAATATTAAGTCGTTAAGTGACCTCCGCCGTCTAATGCCCAGCTGTGTACGGCCAAGAAATCCTAAAACAGGTGTGCGTAATCAATTTCACCGTGTTTTAAATTCCGTGAGCGAACACGGGTTCTCATTCGTGCGTCGCTTTCAAAGCTTGCATTGGGATATTCGTTCCGGAAGGAAAATTCGCCACAATTATTAGATAATTAGTTTATCGCCTTCTTATTCAGTATGGCTCGCTATGGAAGGAGAGGGGGAGTGGGTGGAAATGGTTAGGAGTGGGAGTGGCAACGCGTGAGAGTAATTTTGGTCATTTGGTCAATCGTGGGAAATCATTTCCTTTCGCCACCAATTAGTTTCTCGCTTGTTTTCCCCACTCTTTTATGACTCGCTGACACACGCTGCGCGTTTTAATGGAATAGTGGTCTCTTAGCGCATAAGGAGACTGATGATAGGAATGAAGACATCGCTCCAGGAAGGGCACATTTCGAGTGCAACGCGAGCCTTTAGGGAGCAAGGCGTATGGAAGGATATAATTCCAGAAAAAGACTCCTACGAGCAAACGAAGAGGGTGGCACAGCTGATGGAGGGACTACTATATGGGTAAGGTGGAAAAGGAGACTATTTAGTCTCAATCAATTTCGCCCCAATAAAGACTCGTATTATTATTACTATTTATTTTATGAGATCAGGAGCCCACAAATCTCACCAAAAACCTTCCAATTCCAAACCCTAGTCAATAGAAGGCACCGTAGACCGGTAACCGATCCGTGTCTCCACTATTTTGCGTATTAGTTATTGTCGCTTTGTTTCTTAAGTAATAGCGAAACATGGTGGCAGTTGCGCAAAAAACCAAACCGGAAGAGTCCATTGTCTAGAAACGAGTCTGCGACTGAAAGGAATTCCAGGATGGCAAACCCTTGACGCCAACTTCAAAGTGCTCAATCTGTTATTCACATCCAGTAAAATAATCTGTTTAGATGGGCCTCTCCGATGTGTTGCGAGCGCTATCATCGTATTTCGATCCATTTCATGTTTTGATCATAGGCATAGTCGTGAAACGCGCTGCTGACACACATTCCACCCTCTCAAGTTAAATGCGGTTATGTTGGTAGCTCTGCCTGTCATGTGCTGACCTCTCCCCCCTTCCTTAGCCGACCCCTTCCATACTATCCTTCCTCTCTTAGACATCTCACGACGCGCAGGTGAATGCCACCAAGCTTCGCTTCCACCACACCGCCTGAAACTCAACCACTACCTTCCACTCCCCTCAACGACCTCCAATATGTATCTCCGCGGTCGCGTCTTTCCCGTCGTCCTCTTCGGCGTCGCCCCAAAACTGTGCGCTTTCCCATTCCTCTGTTTTCACTTCCCCCTCTCCGTTACTTTTACCCCACCGCACTCTCTCCCTCCGTCCCTTATCCCTTATGCACGTTATCTATCTCGCCCCTCTATCGCCCTCCCCACCACCCTCCCCACCGCCCTCCCCACCGCCCTCCCCACCGCCCTCCCCGGCGCCCTCCCCACCGCCCCCCGCCAGAGCAGCGCCTTCTCTTAACCACCCGCCCCTCCTTACTAAGAGGCACCCGATGTTTCACTCCTTATTGTCCTCCTCCTTCCTCTCTCCTCCTCCTCTCTTAATTACAAGCGAGTCGCCCTCTTCCTGGTATTGTTCGTCTCCCTTCCCCCTTCCCGAATGCAGAGCCCACTTAATGCCCCACCACCATCCACGTGGCCTTTTTAAATAAATAAAAAAACATCCCACACTACTTATACCCCCCTGGCCGCAGATCCCCGTCCCCCCCTTTTTCGTTCCCCATGTGACATTTCTTGCTTTGCAACTCAAGCCTTCGAGGTAAGGAAGCACGCAAATCAAACATGTACAGTGTGTAAAAGTAAACTAGTAGTATTATATGTGTACCATTGTATCGAGCATGACTATATAAGAACATTTTTTCATAAAAATGTTTTCGAAATTTGGCTTGCGATGCGCTTTCGTCCATTCCCTCTTTCAATTCCATCTCCTATTTCCTCCCTGTTTCATGGAAAATAGTGTCCCTAACAGTCCTTACACGGGTCCGTGTGACGCCGTTTAGGGTAGCATTTAGATGTAGACGCCATATGAGAGATTGTTCCAAAATATACAGGGTGTAAAGAAAATCAGGAAGAGCTGGGAAGAATGGGTTCTCGATAAATACTCAGCGAAACGGGAAGAAAAACTAACCGGTCAATTTCTGAGGCTTATCAGCTTCTTGAAAGCAGAGTACTTAAAGGGAAAAATTGCATGAGGAGACCATAGTTAAAATACATGCGCTGATTAAAATAAGGAACCATCTTACTCTCCTTAGGTCATCCAAGACACCAGTCCCCTTCCTTCCCCTCTCGTACTGACTGAGAGCCCGACGAAAAGGGTCATAGATGTAGAAAAACTATAAGGGATGACCAGGTCCTTTGAAATTCGCGACATATTACGAAAGGCATGGACCGTCTTGCATACAAATGAAAACGGAAGGCGAGCATTTGTGTTGTGCTGCCCCCACCTTATAGCGGTCTCTCCCAACCAGAAGAAGGAGAAGTAAAAAAAACATTTCTTGCGCTCTCATCCTTCTTACCTCCTGTGTGTATGCTTCATTGACCCTCCTGCCCAGCCCACCTACCGGCTAGCTGGCCGCTCGCTCCGCGGCAAGGGATAATACGGTGTCCGGAAGCGAGGGCACAAGAGGAGAGAGATGCATCGTGGGAATTTTTTATTTATTTTTTTCTTCAGGAAGGGTTGGAGGCGATAAAAGGGTTCGGTTGTTGTCGAATTTCTGTCCATTTCCTCCCCCACCCTCAACGCGAGTCAACTTCTCAACCGCCATTCAATGCGAGCGTGCCTGCGTTTCGCAAGCATAATAATGCGTGCCGGAGATAGCGAGAGGAATACCATTAAGGTGGTTTGAGCGAGATAGTTCCCTTGTCAAATGGAGACCATATTCAAATTTTATTTATTTATTTCAGCGTCTGGAGGAAGTTTGAAATAAACTTTGTAATATTAATGGCGCAAAGGTATAGTTATATATGACCAAAATTCTCAGTAATGAAATAAATAAAGCGACAAAAGTCTCTAACTCGACTCATTTTTTCCCGCCGTACGGCTGAAAACCCCTCAAAACAGGTTTTTTACGATTTTGTAAAAATTACTATGATGAGTAATAGATTATTTTTTATAAATAGTTGAGAAAACATGCAACCTACAAACTGACCTGACCGATGTAACCTACAAGTTAGTTTTGTGACAAAATACAGGTGCTAGAAGTTCCTAATTTCATTAATATCCTCCCTCTGGAGCGCACAGCCTTAATCTATCACATGTAAAACAGCTTATATTTTTAGGAAAATTGCTCGAAAAGTAGTTCGGCAAGGGGTTGATACTTAGATGTCATTGGAAAGATGAGTTTTTTCTTTAAAATCAGGCCAAATTCATCAAATTCTAGGTGAAGTGATTTTTCGCTCAAACTATCTTAATGGTGGAATGGAGGAAGGAGTTTTTCAACCAGGAAGGGAGGAGTGGAGGCCGATTCAATCCGTTAGTGGGGTGAGCTTTGTACGACACTGAAGGAAACGATATGATGGCGTGAAAAATTTGACAAATTTCAAGTGCGGGACTCAAACGTAAAATTCCAGCGATACCTATCGGTTTCGTACCATGTATCTGTGAGGCCCAATTTTACTACGGTGGTGTGGTACTTCCGGAAATATCAGATTTTTTCATTGTTTCGTTGAGGTATCGTGTACTCCTTGCCGATTCGGTATAAACCATGCAGTAATTGTCGCTTGCGGTCGGTATGTGGATACTCAAGAATACTTTCTGGACAAAATCTGTTCAACATGCTGCTATTTCGTGCGTGCGATAATTATCGTTGACCCTCAGGAGGGTCGTTCTGGAAACACCATGGTAAATATTGCTTGTGGGAACAGCACACCGCAGCGTACTGCAGTGCAGCAGCGTACCGCAGGGAACTGACCGGACGTGACAGAAAGGTATAATTGGCACATAATGCAATTAAAAGAGCAACGGATGAAATAAACAAGCTTTTGAGATCCCTCAATAATGCTTAGGGACATAAAATATTCATCGTGAACTCCGTATTCTCTCTTTGTTTCACGTCGTCCGTATGCAGAAATTATTGCATGGAATAATCTATGAAGTAGGCGTGTAGCATTCGATACTTCTGTGAAACCGTACGGTAAGATGTTGTCGTTAAGAAGATACGTTGTCGTATGCTACAGTTAACGTGGCGTTTTAGAATCAATCTCTAGTTCCTTCACTCCTGCTCGTTTCCTTATTAGTAATTGCCCATTATCGTTGTGTATTCTGTATTCGGTATATTTCTATTTAGTTGTACATACGCGAGTTACTGCGACTGTTTATTCGTATTATACTTGTGAAAGGTTTTCTTTTATATTATCCCATCAATTACCTATTATTGTCGGTGATTCGTGACCAAACATTTATTTCAGCTTTTTAAACTTATTCTTGTCGTATTGAATGCACTTCGATAAGGTTTTACTTATTGTTATAAATTTGTATAATCACTTCACTCTGGATTTAAGTCTGTGGGCATGACTCAAGGGACGTGATGGGTATTTCATCGAGAAAACTGAAGGCCAATCATTTAATGGTTATTTTAGGTTGCCATCGGCAACTCTCGTTAAGGTAACATCCAGATAATTCCGTGTACTTTCATGTCAAATTATCTCCGCCCCTCCTCCTCTACCCGAGTCTAATAGAAGCAAAGAGGCGCTATTATATTCCATTCGTAGATTTTTTTGCCATTTGCAAAGTTAATGCTGCGGTCGCGAAACCAATTTGAGTGAGTAGGATGAGTAAATTGTCTTCCACTTCTATTCCGTTTGTTTTCTCGGTTTCCTTATCCAGTTAGATTGGCGTAAAAAACGCTTTGTTCCCGCGAGTGGGATGCGATGCCCGTTCAATGCAGCAAGTTGGATGAAGCAGGAAGGGCGATTTGCAATAAAAATGAGTCAATAACGGATTTTGCTAGCTAGATGAGGTCTTATTGGAGTTGGCATATTGCAGTGTTATGTTTTCATTTTCATTCCTCTGTCACAGGGAGTGGTATGAAAAACTAACCTCGACGCTTTGGAGTGGAATGGTAGAAAAGTGAATGGAATTCGAAAATTCCATCATTTGACATGGATGATTTGATGATCTTTCAATGCGAGCGGAATCGAATACAGTATTGTGGTATATTTTCATATTTCCGCTCGATAGGCGATGTTAATTCGAGGGACCTTCGATACTATCTCAATGCGTCCTTCAGACTTAACGTACATGCTGTGTATCAAAAGTCCGATTGTGAAAACCTCTAGCCTCTCAAATTTATTAGTCTCTTCTGTCGATTCCCCCGAGTGGAAGAATGCGTTTCATTAATTTAAGATGGAATGAATTATTTGTTTAGAGTTGCTTTTATAGCAACAGGACCATTCGATCGCTTTAATCTCGATGATTCTGGCAGTGAAGATTTTCAATCAACGAAAAGGAAAGAGAAATCTATGTATTTCTTATTGATTATTTTCCATGTTTTATACGGAAGTTAAGTGGTTGCAGATGTCATCATTTACAGAGGGACGACATGAATTGTAAGCTCTGACTTGAAAATAGTCTATTAATTTCTTTAGCTCCCTACAACATGTTGCTAATATTTTCAATTTGTTTACAACCGGAGAGGGGAGCATGGTGTTTTGTTAGTATACGTGCGAAAATATGTACTCAGTACTTATATGCACTGTGAATACTATACGGCAATGTAAGTAAGAAAATTGTTTCATTTTGGTATTAGTTCAATACTAGTCCACTAATGTTTAACCCTACAAGTAATCAGAGGGTTTAAATCAGCTGGGTGCCGTTGTACTATAACGCGCCCTCGTAGGTTTTTTATGGAAAAAGTTTTGAAACACACTGTTGAAATAAAGCAATTACGTCTAACCATGAAGTCAAATAATTCTCGATACCCTCTTTTTGAAGATAGATGACTGCACAGAGGCCTTATTGAAATTCATTGAAATAAAAATGTCAAGTTTTGCCCCGTGAAACTACGTAATGACAGCTTCGAGTACTAAAATAAGCGGTCCATTCCAGAGCTCAAGAAGTCGACAAGGGCGTGAAAACCTTGTGTCGGTGATTATTCCTGCCTTGTTTCTTTAAAAGAAATTAAGAAATAAGTGTCACTCTTCGCATTAATTTCGCCGAGGGGTTCAGCGTTGGGGGGGGGGGGAGAAGGCCGAAATGACAATTGATGTGTATTCTGCATGAGTATGCGGCACTTCGACTCTTATTAGGTGGCCGAGGTGTATGCAAATTCACCGAGCGCGGAATGAAAAACGTCGTCTCACCCGAGAAACAGCATTCCACCTCCTCGCCTTCTTTTATTTTCTCTCCTCTCTCGAGCCCGCCTTGCTTCCAATTATTCGCGTTCTCTTTCCTTTGAGATGCCACACGCAGACTCCACGGGCATCAAAGCGGCGTGGGGCGAGTGGGGAACGAGAGTGGCTTGCCTGAGTGCGGGGACACATTTCCCTACCCTCTCACCCACCGTCTCGCTCGGTTTGGAATTTTAATCGCATAAAATGTCGCGTTTCCGTGGGAACTACTTTATCGGCGTCGGTGACGGAGAAGCCCGGTGAAGAAGAAGAAGCTCCCCCCTCCCCCTCTTCCTATTTATAGAATTAAATGAAAAAAATGGGCGATCTTTGGGACGATTCCGGTCAGGTGTGTGGGCGCCAGCATGCCTTGATGTGGGTATATTATAAAAGTGGACGGGCAGGTAGGAGGAGAGAGAGAGGGGTGTATTGCGAGTCAGGGCGGTCGAGTGGCGGTGTGGGGCCGGATGGTAATGGTGGTGGAATGAGGAATTATGATCGCCTTCCGCTTGAAAAATGCAATTGAGGAGGGTGAACGCGAAATTGGGCAGCATGCATTAAAACAAAACGGTTTTTCTCTCGTAGAAGCTTTGAAAAATCTACTAGTACTGACAAATTTTGAGGATACCGGGACTAGCCACGGTATTTACCTTATGCGGAGTCACCCGCAAGTGTACGTTGATGCGATATTCCACAGAGGATAAACCACTCGCCCTGACCGGGATACGAACCCGGATCCCTCGATTTCGCGCCGAGTGCTTTAGCCAGTTAAGCTACCGAGGCGTCCTCCACCCCTGTGGATTTTGAGGGCATCATAGGATCAAGTTGTTCTGGACTGCTAGGCATATGATGTCAGTAAGCATTCAAAGGCGTGCGCTGAACGTCACAGTCCACGTGGATAAAGCCGCATGTGGAACGCAGTGAGGTGTTCGCTCCTTTTGACCAATTTTGAGGATACCGGGATTAAATGCTTTGCACAATTCCACTGGAGAAATTTGACTTAATGAGTCAACATTTTTCACTGCACTCCAGCATCATCAGGACTGAATACTAGATAACCAATTCTGAATATATAGTCACATCGGGAGGGAGGAGTGAAGGGTAAGGGGGTTGGGGGTGGAGGGAGACGGAGACGACGGCTGAATTTCTCCGATGGAATTGTGCAAAGTATTTAATTTTTTCCTACACTGGAATTCCACAAAGTATCGGCCGCCACCAATAACTTCAAAAATACTGTCAATGTTTGTAATACTTATGGAGTGTAGCGTTGTATGGAGCGGAATCGTGGGCTCAGAGAAAGGAAGAGGGGAATAGGCTGCAAGCGTTTGAGATGTCGCCGTGGAGGAAGATGGAGATAGTGCAATGGGCGGAGATGGAGACAAACGAGGAAGTGATCGACAAATGTTGAGGATACCGGGACTAGCCACGGGTGTTACCTTTACGGAGTCGCCTGCAAGTGAACATAAAAGCGAAATAGTACCGAGGAAAAAGCGTTCAGCGCGATATCGATGAAGTGCTCGGTATGGTGGGTGAACAGAGCCGGATTACCAATAAGGCAAAGTAGGCAGTTGACTATGGGAGGCTTTGGGGGCCCCGGAGAGGCTCTGAGAATTTTTTCCCCTTTCTTCTCTTGTGACTTGTTTATTAGCGAGGGCCCCGTTGCTTGTACTGCCTAGATGCCCCCAAGTGTGTTAATATGTCACTGTGGGTGAGGGAAGGTGGCTGATAGAGAGGAGATTAGGAGGGGGCTGACTCAGTGTTTGGATGAGGTAATGAGGGGCGAAGCCTCCTTCCATCTAAACCTGCTTTAACCTGTAGGTCACCTGTGATAATAAAAAAATATTACTGATGATTGATCTCAAACTTTAGCTCCGGATCTTCTGCGTATGTTGGCCTTTATAGACAACAGTTTCGTTGTTATCCTTGAAGAAAATAGTGGGATAATCAGTGAAACTGTTGGTACCGAAGTCACTCCGCGAGGACTAAGACCCAGAAAAAATGCCCAGACCAGCATTCCAATGCCAAAGAATCCTACGGACAAATTTGGTGGAATGGGGTGTGATTACCTTGAAACTGATGCATCCGTCCTCGTAATTAATTTGTGCCCAATCATCATCTGAGCGAAATTCTATATTTGTTACATTTCCAGAGATTTTAAGATGTGAAAGGTGTTTTTTACATTGCTTTCCAGATGTATCTACCTACTATTGCTATGAAATACAAATTTTCATTTGAAAATAGTTCTGTTCACTATTTAAGCCCTCTTTTATACGTCAGTGAAAGACGTTTCCAACTGTAATCATTCTTACCAGTATCTACAGACCTATGACTAGGAGAAGACACAGCTCTTATTACGTTCCCAACGATGACGTTCTTCGACGCTTGCATGAAACTCGTCGGTTCCTGATGAATGAGGTTTCGGTAGTTTTTTAGGTACCCCAAGGTAGCAGACGGATATCTATGTAAAACCTTCGTTAAAAGAAATGTATTTAATTCAGTTCCATTGGCCGATTACAGATTATGTCGCTGTCCTTGGGTGCGAGTTAAACTATTGTGTGAAGAAACCGTCTACAATGCCAACTCCGGCATGTAATTCAACTTGCATAAGAATTAATGTATTTTTTATAAATTTAATGATTAAATTAATTGTATATCAATTGTTTAATGGATGGAGTAACTTAAGTCACCATGTTGTTCTAAAAGGAGTTTTAATCGTGCCAGAAAACAATCGTAAATGTAATTGTGCTATAAAGGATTAACTTTAAACGATTGACTTGACAAAAATTATTAAACCATCGGAAAAAAACATTGACTCTCCACGTATTTTCAAGTAAAACCAAATAGTCTTTTCTCTTAACGCTTGTATATTTTTCAAGCCTTTCGCCTTTAGTGGGAAGGCGGTTGAATGGTTAGAAAGGGCAGGTTGTATGCGGCATTATGATCGCCTTCGCCGGAATAAGGTACTGAGGAGGAGGTTGGGTCAGGGAGGTGTAATGGGTAAGAGGGAGGGTTATGAGAATGGGGCTGACATAGCTTTCCACTTCGCAGTCATTGTTTTTCGGACGGGTCAGTGCGTCTCCCAGGTGCCGGTGTTTGGGGGCCGGGGGGGGGGAGGGAACGGGGAGCGGGTGGAGGGGAGGGAGGGGAGTGCTGCGTTGGGCGGATATATGCTACAAGCGAATTTCCTTCGTTGGGTGAGGAGTGGGGTGGGAGAGGGTGGAAGGCACACATGCCATGATAAGGGTGAGGAAATGTTCGAAGGACGTCGCTTCGTTGGTTGGTATAGGAGCGTGATGACCGCGCTCCGGTTCATTCGCGACTACGTGAGTCAAAAGTGATATTGAGAATACCAAACCTTTTCATTTTTAAAGTAGTTACAGTGAGATATAATTTCACATGAAATTCGATGAATTTAGCCCCATTTAAAACAATGGTCTTATTTTTATAATGATATTAAAACTATAGCTCTTCTCTCCATTATTTTTCGTAATATTTCTAAATAAAACCGTTTTCCATGGGATGTGTTGCTTCTGGTTGTGCGCTTCGGAGATACATTTTTACAAAAATGAGGAAATTTTGACGAACAGATCGCACCATAAATTAAAACGGAGGGTAGTTCGTATGTATTCTCAATTATTTTCGGGAATGAATTAATTACTTATCACATAAATGTTTCTAAAATCGTTAAAATCCTTCGGTTGCTGAGGCATTTTCAGCGTATATTGTAAAATACTAGGCTAAACTATTTTCAATTTCCTGAGTATATGCTCTGCCTGAATATACTATTGTTAGTCATTTTTACTAAATTACATATAGGTTAAGAACAGTGGAGCCAAAATCGTTTCATCTTGGACATTTGTGACTTCAGTGTGATAGAAATTGTTATCTTGTTTAGGATTTTTTTTTTATCTTTTCGAGAATAATTTTTTAAATCCATCCCATTGCTTATATTTGCGTTCGGATAAACGCTTCCTCCACCCATCTTATCTCCTGCGATGGCTTAAGTGTGCATACATTTCGTTTCCTTTCCTTCTCCTTACTTTATCGCCGCCCACATCGCCAGAGCCGCGTAGGATGCTTCGCAGGTCTTTATCAGTCTGATTTTTATTCAGTTGGAATTGATCTTGACATTTACGTGCACGATCACGGTTTCCTTGCCAACTTTTTGAGTCACGGAAAAGAATATTCCCCGTATGGGAGACATTTATTTGTGGATTGAGTCTGAATTCAAACCTCAACTCTTCAATGACATTATCAATGCTGAAGTGAATTTTTTTTGTTTCAATGCTGCGTCGAGCTGCCGCTGCCCTAAAGCTATCGAATACTAAAAAATTTCGGAAGTCAATGGTATTTGTAATTGATAGCATTCAGAAAACTGATATCCCTGAGCTTTCCTAACATTCGGAAGAAATGTTCTCCTGCGAAACTATTTCCGGGTGGTCAGTTAGTTGTTTTTGGAGGTGAGGTGAGGTCATTAGCGCCATGAAGAATAGATGTGTGGGTTGATTGGGGAAGGATTATTTAATTAACTGGGGAATGGTGGAGAGAAATCAGGTGTCGGCATTAGCCTACTTTTATTGGAAGGCTCTTAAGGGATAAAAATTATAAAGCCCCAAACAAGAGACAGAGTACAACACTTAGGTATAGTTTTATAATGTCTGGTTAAATATATCCTCAGCATCAAACCCGAAGTTAATCGTTCTCCCTTCGATAACACGTCAAATAACCGAGTCTGATGCTATTTACAAACCCGAATTCTCATTAATATAAAGCTAACAAAAAGACTACGTCATCTTGCTGTTAACGTTAACCAGGCACTATAAAACCGGAACTTTTGAGTGCTATCCACATAGCACCGCAGTTGGGATTGGCTCAGGAATGAAAATTCTTGCTCAAATGTAGTTCATCGGGATAGAAAGCCGATACGCCAGGTACCATACCATGAGATTCCCCAATTATTGGTCGTTATGGATTATGAGCTATTCCGTTTACTACGGTCCACCTAGCCCTTATTCCAGTTATTGGATATTTTCTCAGTTTTTTCTACAGCAGTAGGGCCGCCCTAGAGAATAGGGATACATCTTCGACGCAATAGTCTTCGGGTGGTTTCTTTAGTATTCTTTATTACGTGATTCCCTCTCCATTGTTTGACAGCATTCACCCGGAGGTAAAAAAAAATTCACGCTCTGACTTTATATCGAAGGCGCCCTTGTGTGTGTGTGGTGATCGAGGTCGATATTTTACGATCACGAGACGTATTCCCGAGGCTTGCTTTCCCTTGATCCCTTCCCTCGCTTCAGAAATGAAAAAGTGCTCTTAGGGAGAGAACACCCAAGATGTAAATGAGTGCCGGCGATGGAGGATGAAGAAAAAAAGAAGAAACGATTTTTATACGACTTGAAACACTCCGCTGAATATATTCCATTTGGGAGGAGGGGGCTTGGGGGGGGAGCGGGCACGATCATGAAGAGCTTGGGCGTCCGACCAGAATGACCAAAAAATATCTTCGTTCTTCGAAATGAGATTTGCCGTTTTTATATTGGATAAAAAAAGATGCGTCCGTCCCCACTCGTTTTTTTTTTTTAGAGGTCAGGGTATCCCACAATTCACGAATTATATTACCCCGCGCGACGTCATACCCATCACCACAAAACTTTCTTCTTCCCCCGGCACACCCAGTCAACCACACAACCCTCATTCTATCATTTTCCCGCTCTCCTTCGTATACCTATCTAGCTACAAAGGGTCCTAACTAGGCGATGGGCGGGTTGATAAAAATTAAAGCTTAGAACTTTTTACTTTTTTCAAGCAAATATTACGCGGTAAATTTTTCCATGGAAAAATTATTAAAACATAATTTTATTGATTTTTTCGCGGTAACATTTCAAAAAAAGCTTTAAAATGAAATATTTTGAAAAAAGTATTAAAATGAGAAGGTTTTTGAAAAAAAATTATTAAAATGAGAAAGGTTTTGAAAAATGTGTTAAAATGAGAAACATTTTGTGTACCTATTAAAGTTTTGCGTGAACATTTTTTTTAGTCAAAATTATACAAACATTTCTTCGAATGTTGGCGAAAATGATACTAAATTCAAACATAATATTCATCCGCTTCGCAATCGCCCTATGTCCACCTAAATGCATAATCTGTATCTGTAGATAAGCATCACCTGCAATGCTCTGTTAGAGTAGCAGGAAAATAATAGGAAGTGCTTGATTGTGTAGGCTGGCTGTCGAGGTATTCCTGGAGGAAAACTATTACCGGAGAAATGTTTTGCGTATTTTTTTGGAAATCTTCAATTATCTGTCCATTTAAGGGTAAGGTGGAAGATGGGACTGCCTAGTTTCCATCTCAAGCTTGTTACGGTAAAGCTGTCTATCCGTTTTTCCATTCTCTTTTTCGTTTGTTTTTTTGTGTAACTGATGTCTTGCCATCCCTTGCCACGTGCCCTTGCGTTCTCTCACTGGGTTTGAAGTGAATCCTTTCACATTCCATATCGTAAGGAGATTTCGTCGTGGCTGTGTGAGTCAAAACAAATACTGACTTCTTGTCCGTATACATAGTTAAGAAATACTGCATACATCAATTACACACCTAATTAATGATATTTAAACAAAGTAAGGCATTAAGTATGCAGATGTTTTGATAGATATGTTTTTAATGAGCCTTTTTCGGTAAAAAGCTGACCGCAGTGCCACTTCTATTGAGTTAGCGCATTTTGATATCAATTATTTAATTTTTCTGCTTATTCATAAAATATAAGACGGGTTAGGGCCTAAATTGTATAGCTATCTATTTCCCAGTAGATTTTTTCCCAGGGCCTTTTTTTGTCGAAAATGACATTTATATTGGATAGAAGAATACCATTTCTTGCCATGTTTCACCCATTCTCGAATTTAACACCGCGTTTGATTTTAAGTTCAACTTGCGGAGAGTATAGTATGGAAATATAAGTTTTTGTTGTTTGTACCAAACAGAAGGCATTGTTTTCCATTAGTACGTATACTGTGAATAAAATGACATTACAGTCATTTCACGGTGGAATCAACTTAATGCTCGGAAGTAGGGTGGGGAGTTTTATTTTGTTTCAAAACTTCCACCATATGGGTGGAGGAGGCCTTTTCGTCCAAGTCGATTCTGTCCTTGCCTACCTTCCGCCTCCAAGATATTAGTCCCCCCTGTTCTCCTCTCGTGGAAGCACAAGCCTTCCTTTACCTGTTTTCTTCCCACCCCCCTGGGGGCCTCAAACGGGTGAGGGTGTAGACTTGGGTGCGGGGACTCGAAAGGGTGAGTTTTGTGCGCGCAGGAATAAATAACGCCGTATCCGACCGTGGCCAATCTGTGCCCTCCCTCTCCATTGCTATCCTCTTTCTCTTATGTAAGTCTCGATCCACACCCTTTCTTCATCGTCCTAATGTATTTCCCCCCTTCTATTCGACCGGGGAACAAATATATAGCCTCTAGCCCCGTGCGGTTCATTATCATGAAGGGCTCTCTCTCCCTATGTATGATAGAATAATTAAAAATTCCCCGGGCTATTCCAATCTCGAAAATCCAGTCCCTCAGACCGCAACCTTCACCCCTTCTTCCCTCTGCTGTGCCCTCCCTGCCCTGCCCTGGAACATCTCGTCAAATGCCTACCTCCCACCCTCCCCTTTCCACCCCGACCCGACATTTTATTTACCCTTCGTCTCCCCATATTTCATTCATTCTATCGCTGGCCCGGGTGATGACGAAAAAATATTTGAAAACCATCGGTCCCAATGATAAAAATTCTTGAAATTTAATTCGCTCCGAGTCTTTTGGGCTATTCATAAGTACCTCTACTATAGAACAGAGTGGGGTATATAGGTCCCCATTGGGTTTTGTTTGAGGAATTTATTTTGATTAGGACTTTAGTTTATACTGGATATAGTTTGACAGCTAAAATCGTTCCAGTTTCATGCTATTTTGTGAACCTTCATCTGGTATTAATTTAATAACCAGACGTAAGAAAAGGTTAAACATTGGAGAACATTGAAGATGTTGACTTTGTTATGCACCCATGTTATCTCGATTCTGAATGATTATCAGGCGAATAAAATATAATAAAATAATTTTACTTGAAGAAAATAATATTGATTTTAATTATGCAGCAACTCTATGATAAGACGTTAGACTTCTATCACTCTTTCAATATGTGGAATTTGAGTGAAAGTCGCGTGAATAGCCAAAAGCTTCATCAATAATTGCTTGACAATCCAAAAACTCACATTATTTTTAGCAAGATTCTCGTATTACTGTCTTGTTTACCCACTTCTTTTCGTAAGCAATAGTCTACGAAAATACGAATGGCTTGAAACCACGTGCAGATTCCAGGTGAATTTTTCCATGTGAAAGAGAGGAGGGGGAGAGTTTGAAAGGATTGCGTAGATGATGAAGAAATAAACTGTGCAATTATCCACAAAAGTATATTTTCATTGTATATTATATTATACAATATAATCAATAAAAATACATATGAAATATTATAAAATGCTTACATATCATCTTCAGGTGAAGTTGATGTGCAAGCATTGAAACCCGGGTCGGAAGTAAATTATATTTTTTGTGGAAAATTGCACGGTTTATTTCTGCATCATGTACAAATTCCACTCAATTTCGCAGGGATCTTCGGATTGGGTAGAAATAAGAGGAAATGCGAGGATGAAACTAAACAAAAATCTAGATCAATTAGTGGAGATGGCGATTGAAATGAGAAGAAAGGTGGATTGAAATAAGAGGAGAGGTGGAAGGAAAAGAGGAGAAATGTAATATAGGAGAGGAAGAGGTGTGTAAGAGAGAGGAGATATTGGTGGGTGGCTGGGGGTGGGTGGTGCATGATTTGCCGAAGAAAAATGAGGGTTATCAGTTACTGGAAGGGGCGGATGGGGGCGGTTGGTTGGCTTTTTAACCTTCAGCCCCAATCCCGCCTCCGGGGGCTGTCCCATCGGATCTCACTCACCGCCTCCATCCCTCCCTCCGCCCCCCTCTCCGTCCTCTGCCTCTTCCACCCCTCTCTTCCTTCTCCCCCTCCTCTCCTCCTATTCGAGTGAGTATGTGTGTGTATGCATGGTGACCGCATGCTTTCCATCCTCTATCTGCCATATCGCCATCTTTCGCCGGTCGATCGTTTTTTGCCTCCAGCCGCATTGAATTGCGTGGGTAGTGAGGGGAAGGAGAATGTTAGGGCCCGATCATATTTCTTCTTCTTTTCCGACGAAGGAATTAAATCGCCAAATGTTATTATTTTTGGAGTTTGGCTTTGAGCTTAAATCCCATATCCCTTGGGTCATATTGTTCGACAGCAGTTTGACGAAGCGGATTTGGGTGGTCGTGTGACAGGATGGATTCAAATAAATTGTAAATTATGCCCAAGAGTGTGATTTATTTATTAGTTGCAGACTTGGAATCAATTTTTTTCAGTTGATATTTATTATTATTATTAAACAGTTACAAGTAGGCCATAGCATGGTGGTAACCATAAAACAGCCGAGTAAAAAAGAATAAACCTTGATAGACTTTTACTTCTGTAATCTATTTATTTAATAATTGACTTTTTGGGAAGGGCTCAAATAGTTATCCTGGCAGATCGTTCCTGTCCCGTATGGTCCTATTCATGAAGGAGAACCGTTTTATATTTGTCCTATGTGATCGGAACTTTATCTTGAACTGGTGAACATTTTTTCTCTCTAAGTTTGGCTTTACTATGTCCTTCCCAAATTCATCCCATGCTTTTTCCTCACTCACTATTTTATACATCCCACATAGCCTGCTTCTTTTCCTCATAACCTGTAAAATCTCCCATCAGGTATATCTGTTACACGATATTATATTCCATTTTTTTTTAATTTCAAAATGCTTGTTCCGCTTTACATAAAATAATATCAATTTTTTTTTAATTCGTCAAATGTTTTCTGAAAAACTTGACCTTGGGACATCGGTTTTATTCAATGAGCATGCGCTATTTCCCCTGCCCATAAACTAGGCTATATCTCTAGTGCTTAGTCAGGAGGCCATTACTTTAAGTTCCAACATATGTCTCGTTCACCCCCTGATTTTCCTCGTCAACACATTAATTATTATTAAAAATAACATGTCTGTTCTCGAGGCATATACATTTTTTTCTCGCGCGATTGAGACGGAGCATAATTGCTGGGAAGTCCTGGTCTCGGATGTGAGAGCAAACAGTGTTTTTTGCCTAACCTGACAACATTGATTGGAATACCAATTATGGAAGAAAGCTGTAAGAGAGAGACGGTTTGACGGAAAGATAACTTTATTGCCGGAAGAGGTGAAGACGCCACGTGCCGACCGGCGTGTGATTTCGCGGGTGGATTGCATGCCTCGAAATAAATTTCAAAAAGTTTCTATTTCCCAGGAAGACCGTTCATCTATACACTACGGGAATTTTTAGCGAACTGCAAGGTCCGCTGATACGGGTCGTTACGTTTTCATTGGTTATTTGGGGAGGCGAGCGACATGATAGGTTACTTTCCCCGGGGGTAGGTTGGTAAGGGATTAGGGGATCAAGTCAGTCGGGTGTCTAGAGTACTGGCATCGCATCCTGAGGGCTCGAGTTTGTATCCAGACAGTCACGTAGATTTTTTTCCGTCGAATCCGGATCCTCTGCTGTCATGTGAGCACTACAGTTCTCCGTCCGTCGGATGGGTCCCGTTGGCATCTTTAGGTAAGAGTAGTCTAACTCCGACCCCGGGGTCTGCTCCACCTTTCTTTCTCTCCCTAAGTAGTCCTATCCATACCAACCTACCCACCCATCCATGATGCCGTGGATTAGCTCAATCTTTCTGGATAGTTACCAAATCAACTCGGAAACGGATGAATGTTTTGGAGAATGGAGGGAAACTGACCTCCCGGCAACTGCACTAGTTTGCAACTCTTACAAAAGGGTTCACAAACGAACACGGAACTCACGAACCGCACGAAAACTCACAGTTTAATGCCCACTCCGACGGACCTTGTAGTGATCTCTGCATTAGCAACCCATAATTGGCTCGGGATTTCTCTCCAAAATCTGCGCTTCCACCGGGATCCGGACCTGAGTCTTCGGAGTAGGAATCCGTCATACAACCCGATTCGCAGTCACTTGTCGAAAAGATAATGCCGATAATATGCAGGCTGGCGTGGATGTTGAGGGGAAGCCGACTAGGGTCGAGAGGTGAAAGAACCCTTATTTGTGCGTACCTCTTGTGTGTTGAGGCAGTATCTCGGCGGATGAAACTCGTGGTCCCGGCGCTGAAAATGAAATATCCAACGCTTTGATCACGTATTTAATCTAGCGAGTTACCCCGTGATAAATTGTCCGAAAATCGCCGAGTGAAAAGGCCGGAATTGACGCCGGCACATGGCCTATCCATTCATCACTTTTCCAATCAGTACACGTTAATCTAAAAGTGCTCGTGTTAAGTATCAAGACGAATTATAGGCTTTGCGTGTTCCCTCGTCCGCATCCTTGTGAATGAATCCCCCCTTTGCGCTGCTACCAACGTGTACTTATTAATCCGTGAAATCACATATTCCCCCCACTCCTACCTCCCCCCCACCCCCATAATGGAACGTGAGGTATCGGATGCCAGCCCGCCTTCCAAGGCCTCGATGATCACTGGAATTAGCAATTAGGACTATCTCCTCGGCGATAATTCATTTTCGGGATACTCTTTTTATTTCCATCCCTCCGTACCACACACTCTGACCAACGTTGCGAGTACACGTATAGTCTACTCTCAATCTCATTCCCCTCTCGCTCTACTTCATATGCATAGTATCATGCAAGCCACATCTAGCGTGCGTATCTGGGAATGATTCTTTTAATCAAAACTTGTGCCATATTATAAGTGTATATTAGCATATGTTTACTGTATGCGTATTTTATTCTCATTTCGTCTTAAGTTTATTTTAAATCTCAACTTCCTTGTGCCAGCGTTTCGCTCTCAAGTATCATCAGGACTATAACACAGTGTAACGAAAACAGCGAAACGTTAGCAAAAGGAGGTTGAGATTAAAAAAAAAAAACTTTGACCAACTCTCAATAAAATACGCATGCATTAGTAAAAAGTCGTCAGGAACCAACTCAACACACATATGTTTACTGTAATTTCTAACGTCATTCACTGTAGAAGGGTCAATTCAGTGCCTAAGAGGAATTCGACGCTAATTCAATTAACGTATCGACCTTGTCACATATCCTGCCCCTGGTCGCTGCATACGTTTCAAATCGATATTTCTACACATGCATACTACCCTGTCAGTCCCAGCAAAGGCGTGTACATGAGGGTGTAATATAACCGACCATTGAGATGTGAGGGGGCTGGGATGGACGAAAAGTAAGATTTGTTGTAACGAATCAGTGCTTGAATTTGCTTTCGACATTAATGATTAGTAGTGGGAAGAATGCTTTTGCTTAACTATCTGCTCTGCAGTGTATCTCTCTTAATTGGTCGATTAGATATATATTAACCTCAGCCGTGCGTGTAATCTTCGACTCACTCTCAACCCAGTCCTTCTGTAAATGATAGAGGTATAAAGAGGGATTAGGCTTATATCTTCTTTCTTACCCTGAAACTCTTCTGAGCTGAAGTTTATGTTTGAATCTCTAAACTGGCCGAAAATTTTGGATAATGTTTCCCAAGAATTGAATGTGGCATCCAATTTCAATAAATTCTGGAGAGCCATCCAATTAATTGGGTGAGACCATCGTTTTAGTTTGATGTCACTTTCTACTTAAGTGGATAGAAATAAGGAGAAATTAAAGAATAAAGAGGTCGTAAATATCGGAAGAATATTTATCTGCAATGAGCCGTAATTTTGAGACCTTAGGTACCGTAGCTGAATACATATCCTCGTCAGGATTTGGTAAATGTGTGTTGTAATGGAATTTCGATTGCTGTTATAAACTCCTCCATAAGTAATTTTGTTTTACGAAATATTTTCTTATTGTTTTGTTGAACTCTGCTAAACCTTAGATGGAATTGAATATTTAAAAATCCCAATGCTAACTGAATTAAAAATTTAAAAATACTCTGAGGTGGGTTATCCACTGGTCGCCATTTCTCTGAAAAACCCTCTAAGTTTCAGACTGTGAAATGCGTTGGCTGAATGACCCAACTAGATGGTTCTAGGATCTTCGCGAGTGCTGTAGAGGCCAACACTGAAATGAAAGGCTACTTAGCAAATATCTCTTTAGAATTTATGGTACACTCAGGTGCCTTAAAAGTTATATCGATTAGTCATCATCATGCCGATTGGTAGGTTTTTGTGCAGTTCTTACCATTACTCCCACATTCAAGGGACATGTTTTCACTTTTTCTCGTGCTATTTACTCGCCAGCTGATTTCTCATACCCTCGGTCTTTCCTAGTGTCGTCCAAAATTCCCGTCCTCCTTCCTCTTCCACGCTTCCCCAGCGTTCTCCCCTCTACCTCCAACACGCCCTCGCCTCTCAATACGTCCTCTATTCGTCTTTCATACCTTCACCGAATCTCTTCCACTAACTTCCTTTCCTTTCCCACTACATACGATCCAACACTTACTCCTCCGTAACAATGAAGAACATGTGTCTACGATAACCCTTGCAATGATTTTATTGACGCGACTGGTTTTGTAATTACGTTACATTTTCTGACTTTACCAAACTCTATTGCCATGAAACGCAATTACGAAAACGGTCATGCTAATAAAATAATTGTAGAATCGATAAATGTTATTTTGTCACTGCTAAACAATGCAACACTTTGAACGGGAAACGGTGCCTTACATTGTGTCTATGTCTTTTCTCATGCAACTAAAACTGCATGCTTTACCCATCCTTTTTTTTAGATTATTATTTAATTCTATCTCGTCGTGCAACAAATTTTCCGTCGAGCAAGCCTGCGCCAAGTTGATACGAAAGCGCAGTCGGGCGTAGAAAAAAAATCAACCTTTTTTTCTCCATTTCCCTTCCCAGTCCTTCCTCGATATCCTCCAAGCCTTCCCAAGTTATCCCCCCCCTCCCAGCGCCCACCTTAAACCCCGGAATCCCCCTCCGATTCTCCCCTTCCCTCCCCACCCCCTCCCTCACACCCCATCGGTGTTAATCTATCATTCTTTATCGTGGCCGCTGTGACGCGAGGGAAATTAAAAACGCAGATGGGAGGGGATGAGGATGGGCACGAGGTGGGTTCGAGGGCATCCTCTCGGCCCGTGGATGGGAAGAGGAGGTGGCGGGGCTTGGGGGAGAGGTATTTGGGAGGACAGAGGGAAGTTTGGGTGAAAGGAGTGCGAGAGGCACACGAGATGAAGCGGTGAGGGAGGAAGATGTGCTCGGGTGTGGGGGAGGTCGAGAGGTAGACTGTGCGCCGTGCGGCTAAAATTTACAGGTGGACACGGACGTGTGGCAGGCGATAAGCAGGCGAGACCGATCTTTAGCTTAATTTTTATCGCTTATCCCTTCCTTAACTATAATAGAAGTGACACTGAATAGAAAATGCGGAGGAAGAAATTGTAATTATTCGAGACTACTGCCCTCGCTAAAGAAGCATTTTCGAAGAGAAGGGAATTGATGAGGAGGGTCTGAGAAGAGACGTAAAGAAAGGGCTGGTGAAAACTCTAATATGGCGCTGTATGGGTCGGAAACTTGATCTCTGCGAAGGGAGGATGTGGGTTTGGAGAAGGATGGAGAGGGTGAGCTGGGTGGCGAGGACGACGAAAGAGGAGGTATTGGATTTGGTTAGAGAGGAGAGAAAACTTGTGGCGGATGTTTGGAGAAGGCAGAAGAGATAGATGGAGGTTTTGAGAGGGAGGGTGTGCTGAAGAGGGTGATAGAGGGGAGAAAACTGGGGAAGCGTGGAAGAGAGGGGAAGAGGGTAGGAGTTCTGGACGAAATAAGAGGAGGTAGAAGATATGAGGGATTTAGGAGGGATCTGATGGCGGGACATCCTTAGGAGGGAAAGGGAGACACAATGTTTCAAAAACTGGAATGCATGGGACTGTCCAAGAACCTACCAATCGGCTGGTAGAATACTCAAATGAAATGAATCTACCGCTTACGATACATTTTCATTCAAGAAGTAGCATACATACATGTGCTAATGTCATCAAGTCGGTGGCTTGTCTCTCCTAAAGCGATTACATTCTTCTTCAGCTGGACGCACTTCTTATACCTACCTTTTCGAGCCATCCATTTACGGCCAATTCTCGTTCTTACCCTTCCCCGCTTACCCAACATCCTTCCCTCACTTCAGCAACCCTTCGCCCTTCACTCCCTGTTCCAACCACCTTCTTTTCCTCATCCTAATTTCCTCTCGTCACAAAAGACTGCTAAGCACTTTCTCGTTCGTCCACCTTTCCATCCACCGCACCCTCCTCCGTCCCTACCCCAGCGCACCCATAACCCAAACGCCTTCTGCCTATTCTAACCCTCAGCATAGGAGCGTATTGAATGAATTCACTTGCTTATATTTACTATTAATTGTCGAAGAATAATGTGATACTTTATGTCATCATATTTATTTGGAATGATAGCTTCATTGCATTGAGCTTGATCTTATAGGCAATTAGGTATCGTGTAATTCTCTTCCTTGTGGCTGTGAAATGGCTGGTCGGCTAGATGTAAAGGTGAGGTGATTGTGAGTCACGCTGTCGGCGAGGTTTTCAAGCTCCATAACTGTGAAAACCCTGGGGAGAAACCTGTAGTAACGTTTGTTCTATCACTTAACAGTTGCTCTTGAACCGCCTAAGGATGGCGCCATCACTCATACTAAATACAAACATTGCTTTGTATCCTAATGCTTTTCTTTGTCATTTCTCTCTAAATATTACGTATCTCCCTGTTTTTGTTACGTTCCATTTCCTCTTATTCCTCGTCCGACTGTTGGTTTCCCATCGATCGTTTCCGTCAATAGAACATTTTAAGTGTCTCTTACAACCATTTTTACCATCTCCCTATTTGATCTAATCGCTTGTTTTCTGTGTCAAAGACATCTTTAGTCAACTTCTAGTCCACCTAAGTGAAGTCTCAGTAACCACCTCTAAATAATAATAATAATAAATTTTATTTCACAACATCTTATGCATTATACATTGACGCTTAACATTGGGAATATGGAGAAACTCCGTTTTGGGGTTACCAACTCGTTCTTACTTAACAAAAAAAATATTTGGAATGTGTTGCAACATAAGTAATAATAACAACTTTGTATTAACGCTGGTATATTTACATACTGAACAAAGATAATTACCACTGCTGTGAGATCTACCTTTTCATACAATTTTAAAAATAAAATTGATTGAAATTGAATTAAATATTGAATTAAAACCGGCCCTTTGGTACGCTACGTATTGGGTTATTTGCAGTGGTATAAGTTGTTGCTTTTTAAAATTACTTTTGATCAAGATATAGGGTGGAAATGTTTTTAATTGGATGGCTGAATAAATGAAGTTTCTTATTCTTTCATTTTATTTTCTTTAGCGCTTCATATTTGTCTGAATGTCATGCTTTTAGCTGAAAAATCTCACATTTTTTCTGAAATCAACGATAGCATATTTCCTTGACATCCAGAGATATGATTTTCAAACTATATTCACGCCTCTAGCATTTAAATATCACGTTTTCCTGCAGGCCCATGATAGCACGTAGACAGAAAATCTGTATAAGAAGGGCCCAGAGTCCCAAGGGCCCCATGATATATTGCTTCGTGGGGTAATCGATAAATTCAATGCATATTTACAACAAGTATAGCCTTTGATGTCTATTCTCATAGTAGCTCTCATAGAGGCACTGCATGTATATGAGAGAACACTCACGTAGTAAACGGTACACATAAAGTAATGAAATATACTGCACACTTAATTAAATATGCAAGAATACTTAGGTGCAGCGAATAGTAATGGTAATAATTCCTATGTTGCTACAACAAACACATCGTTGTTTATTAACGTTTAATCCTCAGATGTATTACACGTAGTGGAACCGTCTGCCTCTCATTACGATTGTGAATTGTTTTTAGACCAATTTACACATAAAAAACGTTGCGAGTTATTTATATATGTTTAAAGGTGTTAACTTATATACACTCATTTTTGGCTTTCCCGTGCATGAAAGAGGACCATCTCTCCGTGCACCTGGAAAACGGTCAGCATGTCTACTGCATCGAACACAACGTACAAGATAGGATCTAAACTCCTCAAATGACCACGCCAACAGTATTCTCCAAGCTTTGTGATTTGCTTATAAAATAAGTTCAATGTTTTTCACACCCGTTGAATCTCAACGAGCACCTTCCGCCAGTCATCAATAGAAGATAACTATTTTTTTTACACTTCCAAAAAATTTACATTCATTTTTCATATTAGCGATAGGTTCCGGTAATGCACAAAATATTTCAGGCCCTAGTAATACGTAACTGTGTTTAAAAGCTTCTGTTCTAGGTATAGTTACATTGTAATTGCTACGCAGCTCATGTACTCTTGGTGTTTTCCATTCACCACCACGATTATAAAAATCCTAAGGACCTTATAGACAAATGAATGTCAAATAAATTGACATCTATAAGGGTTCGTGTCTACCTACGACACATGTATTCATATTATTTATATTTTCTTACTGCAAAATGGAATAATTAGTATGTTTAACATAATTAGTTGCTCAGGTGGGTTATTTACGGCACGTTTTGTCAATGGTCTCATTTTTGTAGCCTTGTACATTTCTTGTGAAAAAGATTTGTCGTCTCTCCGCAATGGCAACTCCAACAGCTCATCGTATTCATTCATTTCCTCGTAATGATTAATTTCCTTTTCTTCTCGAACGCTCTATTACCTTCGATACCTCTCAAATTATCTTCATTATAGGCATTTTTGAATAATCATTTAATGTGCTTGTAACTTAATTGCAGTTCTGCTTCTTACTCACTGAAAGTCATCTTGGAATCTTGTTCAACCTGATATACTAAGTCCGCTTTACTTCCGCTGTCATTCGTGTGTTCTGAATTTCTCGCGTTCTTGTTGTCATTTACTCTACGTACAGCTAAGAGTAGATACCTATGTAGCTTCGGCCACCCAACCTTTTTAAATCGACCCGACTGACCGGATATGAGATCGAGTTCTTTTCGAAAGTCGGTGTGACTACAATTAAAAGATGACATAGACTTGAGAAAAAGATACAGCGGAATGTAAAAATTAGCAATCGCCTGCATGAAAAATGTCCTTTTGAAAAAATCGATCGTTGAAAGTTTCAAAGTTAAAAAATTAAAATATATTTGCTTATTACTTCCCAAAAACGTCTTCAGCATATATTTACGATTAAATAATGACCAAATCAAACTGAAAAGTGGGTGCCTTTATTCCGTTTAATCGAATAATCGAAAATTTGTATTTTTATGCCGGTGAGGAGGAGAAACTTCTGGATGAGATTAGGGGAAGGCAGGGTAGGGGGTAGGAAGTGGTATTGAGGGGCGGTGGTTTGCTGAAGGCCGTGATAGAGGGAAGAATGTTGGGCAAGTGGGGTAGGGGAAGAGAGAGAATAGGTTTTATGGACGGGATGAAGAAAGGTGGGGCTTACACTGAGATGAAGAAAGAAATACTAGAGGCAGATAAGACACTGCAGGTGTAAGAGTCAGTTGGATTTGCTCTGACTTTCATCTTAACCTACCTTTAACCGGTTGATAACTCAGATGATGATGATGATCTAGTGAAGAGGTGACTATAGAGTAGATCGTGAAATCTAATAGCTCTTCGGAAACTTAGGAGGTTTCGGATCTCCCTTCTACTGGGTGAATGGAGAGTCGTTTACATGATTAAATTGATGGTGGGGTTGGACCACTCCTGTAGGTGGCCTCTTCACTCCCGCACCTTCCCCCGGGTTCCTACTGCCCTCAGGGGCCACCAAACGCCCCTAACGCCCATCGGCACACTATTATACTCTATAGTACACCACCGTCTCCCTCACTCTCGTGCTTCCACACGGGCGATCTTGAGAACACCGCGCGCGCCCTTGAGGGGCGACTCGAGTCCTCACGACGCACAAGCAACTGTGTCACCAGCACCCAGTCTAGGGCTGGGCGGTATTAGAATCCCAATATCAATATCCAATATCTTAAAATATTTAAAATTAATCAATATCAATAACCTGTATTGGAATATGGAATATTGAATATTGGTATATTGGTATATTGGAAATAATTAAAAATGATATATTGGTATATTGGAAAATATTGAACATACCAACATTAACAGGTAAAATTATCTTGCTTACAATGGTTTGCAAATGCTGCCTGTGAAAACTATGTAAAATTCTCTTAATAAAACAAGAAAAGGAATGTAGGCTTCTTTCCCCAGGTATTGCTATGAATGATGGTGGAAAAGGAAGTGCTGCACTGAGTGCAGTCTGTTTTCAAAGATCAGGGCGCTCCACGACCACCCTCCTCGCCGGGTTTCAATATTCAACTTTTTTATTTTTTTAAATTGGTAATCTAATATTCAGTATTCCAATTGGAAATATTGTTTCTTCAACATGCAATATTCCAATTAAAAATATTGTTTTTTTCCCACCACCAATATCCAATACAGGATATTGGTATTGGTCGTTCAAAAATTGTGATGTTGGAATTCCAATATTTAAAAATATTGATATTGGAAGCAATATATTGGAAAACCGCCCAGTCCTACCCCAGTTCCTTCGTGCCTTGTGTCCCACAAATCCTATCAACTCCCTACAGCCCATCCCCTACTCGCGGGCTAGCCGTCCGTCCTTCCTTCCGGTGGAATATCACTCTCAAAAGGATTCATTCGATTCCTCATCCACGCTCGTACTTATGTCGCCCCGTGGCTGATTTTCAGTCTATGGTAAGGAGATTCCGCTGTCCTTGATCTATTCTGTTTAAGTTGTCATTTGATCTGTGCACATATATGAGTACTTGTGTAGCTTTGGCCATCCAACATTCTCGAATCGATCCTACAGACATACGACCTCGGGTCTTTCACGAGTTGGGATTCGTGTACATGTGAATGTAATCATAACAGCGAGCTACTTTTAGAAAAACGTGTCATCTTTGTAATAAAATGAAAAAAATGATCTCAACCAGTTCACATCCATTTTTTACAACAATCAAACTTGAAACTACACGGATTTCAAAGCGAGAAGCAGAGAAAAACCTTGTGTGAAGCAGAGGAAAAAGTTTTTTACTACTATTTACGAATGAAATTCTTTTGAAAAACTGACATAAGAAGCGTTCTTAAAAGGGAAATTGAATGATAGTGGAATAAATGGAGCAAATCATCTTAGTCTTGAGTTATTACACAATGTATGTAGAAACTTAAGTTAAAATGCGCTAGTTCAGCGTGATTGTCGCTATATTTGGCTCCTCGCGCTGAAAACACGCCATCCTCGTGGCACTGCGTTATTCATAAAAAAATATATTTATCCACTAATATGCACATTGAGCTTTTCAATAGTTGATTGACATCATCAGAGAAGACAGTATTACCTATATTTTAAACGACTCAAAAGAATATGTAGGATTTCTCGTTTGTTCTGACTGTAAGATTGGCGAGGAAACCTCCTTACAAAGGCTCGCCGGAGTCACACCCATTTTTCCTCGAATTCTCGAAGTGATGTCACGATTGCTGTCTTTGTATTTACTTTACGATCACGAGGGATGAAACTGTGGCGAAATTGATTGCATTTTCAATCGTGTAGAAGTTATTTTGGGTTAATGAGTTTATTTGTTGCCTCAGGCCTTAGTAGTCCGGGTTCGGATCCCGTGGTTCAAGGGATATTAGTATATCAGGCAGTGAATTTTCCATTTGATCGTCGTAAAATAACCGACGCGTCTCGATGATCAGCGTGGCTACATTGCGTTCACTTCATTTTGCGATCATAACTACTTTCTACTAATTTTTTTCATGCCGTGTCATTAATATCGTGCGCTTTTAATACTTGGCATATTGAAAGATTGCGGATAGCGAAGTCGCGTTCATTCTTGAAGCCGGGTTAGCGAACGTATCAATGATAATGACACGGATTGGAAGATTGGAAAAATCAAGCTTTTACGAGACATAACTCAAATAAAATTATTCAAGGCAAAATATGTATGAAAAGGAGGGATAATCGATTTACCATTCTCAGATCGATGGGAGTCGGTGGAAAAAAAAGGTCGAATGATTGATTTCTATGTGATGATGTGGTGAAAATACCTCGTCATCAAAACCGTTCTTTTGTATGCAGACGTTAAAACCCAGTGTGTTTCTTTTTTCATTCATCCCCGATAGATAGCTAGCGCGTACAGTGATTGATTCCCCAATGGCCGCGCAATGATCGGTCTTTGCTCATGCCTCATCCTCTCCTCACGTACCACCACCCGCCCATTCTCTGTCAAATATCCCCTTTAGTCGAGAATGCTCAAGGGGGTCGCTGAATCCCCGAGGTTATTTTATATTAACCCGTCCACCTCGTCCCTCTTCCCGAAGCGTCTCATCACCTCGCCGAGGAGAAAAAAACATCATCATCCCATTGGGCCAGGTGGAAATTAACCGTGCCGTGAATACAAAAAAAGAATACAATCGATCAATTACCGTAGTCATGGACATCGTCAAACTTTCCAACGTTTTATTCATCTCTCTGCGAGTCGAAAGCTTAAACCTATCTTGAAGTATTTGCTCGCATTGCAAAGTGAAGATACGCTTTCGGGCGTAAGTCAGTTAAATATCAATGAAAATAACTATACTTGTTATCTTTCACACTTTTTTATTAGAACAACCGACCGCGGTTTCAACTTCTAAGTGTCATTCTCAAGGTTTGCAAAATATGGTCGATATTTTGTGAACCTTGAGAATGACGCCTAGACGTTGAAACCGCGGTCAGTTGTTTTAGCTAAAAAGTGTGGAAGATACTAAGTATAGTTATTTTCACTATGGAAACCTTCCACAAAGTGACACCTGAAGGAATCTCTTCAGTTAAATATTGTTACATGGTTTATCAAAATTTTTTGATTAACCATGGTTTAGCAAAATCCTTGGTCAATGCTTGCGCTAGAGTTTCACGAAATAGACCCAGGTTTCGGAAGTCGGTGTCATTCCACCCAGAGCTTGGTATCTCTAACATGATGATTGGCTTTCGAAACTTAGAGCTATAATCTTGATGATGACCCCAAGTGTCGAAAAATGTGTTAGTTCTTAAAACCCCTTGTGTGAATACGAGCTACGGGATTTAACCTCTGTGCATTAATTAGTAACGTCAAATGTGGCAGTTTTCTCTCTTCGTCCGGATTTCTCAAGATGGATTCACGGTTTTAAATGCTTGAGGCTGGACCTGGTGGCAGTTGTCGATATTCATGATGAATGAAACACTTAGCAATCTTACACAGAATTTTTTATATGGTACAAAGCGTTTCCCCACACTGTGACGTAATCACGTGATTGATTATGGCAAATTTTTGGCGCATGATTATGCCACAGTGTGGTGAAACGTGTCGTGCCATCTAAATAATTCTGTGTAAGATTACTTTTTATTCATCGTGAATGTAGATTCACTGTTTTATTTCCGCTCATTATCCGAGAGATGAATAAGTATAGTTATTTTTACTTTAACTTGCAACAAATGGCGATAATTTTTCTTTAATTACGATTTTGTATGTCAGCGCGATTAATTCAATGTAATCGATGGCGGTTTCGATGCTGTCACGTAATTATCAGTAACGTCATTCTCACTTTTTGGATTAGAATCGCTTGGAAACACTTGGAGTGTTCATTCTAGTAAAATGAATTCCACGTTTTGAACTTTGGAGTGTAAGCAACCACGTTTATACGCGTGTAAGATAATCAGCTCATGCCGTAATTTTCAAAATGGACAAAGTGTCATTTGGCCAGAAAGTCATAACTCAGAAATAAACTTGAAACGCATAAAATTTCATTTTCGGCAGAGAACCACGGCAAAGTAAAGCAAGAAATACGTCAAAATAATATTTTGCAAATAACCGCATGAAGAAGAGAAAGATGCTGGAATTGTGCATTTATTGAATGATCATTATTTTATCAATTAATAATATGCCAAAAAATGGCATTGAAAACTATTTCAATTCATTTAAACAGTCTGAAGCACATTAAGGTGAAACTTTTATTTGAACCGAGTTTCTGAGCGATAGGTGTGGTTCGAAGCATCATCGAATTTTGTAGACGATCATTATAGCCTGGAAGTAAGTCCATTGTAAGAAGAAGCAATCCATTACCAAGAGACTCAGCGACTCTATTATCGGCAACCGACTTAATTCCATTTTTTAATGTCGTGTTTTAATTTTCCCATCCACGAATCAACTTGATGATTCAGCATCCGCCCATCCAAATTCCTCACCCTTCCTTTGCATTTCGCGGAAGTGGCCCAAGCCTTAAGCAACCAATCAAGGAAAAGTTGTTCAAGTGTGACGGATATATATAATCTATGGTTTATATTCGAGGTTTTATAGGACCGGCACCTTTCTACTCCCCTTATTTCGTGTGTATCACGTCACGTGCAATGCTATAAACAGGAAAAGGGAACGACAGTACGGTGCCAAACGGTGTCAACCGTTGGCTAACGGCCCTCTCTTCTCTCCCCCCTGAAGGTCGACTTGAAGGGATTACCCAACCCATACAGGTTTGGGAATCGGGAATGGAAATTTAATTCGAAAGGTAAGCTATGGATTCCAAAAGTAAATATGGGTAACTAAGCTTCAAAGCTCTACTTCAGTATGGTCGCTGTGATGATTTAAGAACCTTAGTGAAATTAAGATTTTTCATCCAACTTGTGTGCTTTAACGTAGTATGAGCGATTCATCAGTTCACCTAGAATTTGATGAATTTAACGTAATTTTAAAGAAAAAAACTACCATCTTTCCAATTATATCAAAATACTAACCCCCTTGCCGAACTACTTTTCGATTAATTTTCCTAAACATTTAAGCTGTTTTATATAGGATAGATTACGAATGTGCGCTCCAGAGGGAGAATATTAAAAAAATAGGAATTTATGTCTCTTAGATTTCGTGAAAAAACCAACGGTGCGTAGTTATTATGTTTTCTCAATTGTTTATAAAAATTAATAAATTACTCACCGCAGTAATTTTTACAGAATTGCAAACAAAAACCTTCTATGGTAAAGACGATTTCATCGTAAGGCGTGAAAAAATGAGTCAAGTCAAACTTATGTGGTTATATTCGTTTAATTACTGAGAATGTTTGTCACTATAACTATATGTTTGCGCCATAAATATTAAAATATTTACTTCATGCTTCTTACAGACTCTTAAATTAAAAAATAAAATTCGAATATTATCTCCATTATGACTGGGGAACTATCTCGCTCAAACTACCTTAAATCACGTTCAAAAATATCTATCTAATACCTCGGCATGGGCAAAAAATACAGGGTTTGCCAACTAGGACTACCAGATATTCTTAATGCTTTGGGCTCTTGCTACTTTCTCTACCTTTAGTTTTGAACCAGTGGACGGCTTAGGATGTTGGTGGCGACTTATGCCTGGTGACGAATGGAGAAGGTGACGAATGGAGTCAAAACAAATGAGAAAATACCATTATTATTTATAGAAGTGATCTTCCGGTAAAGATCCTTCCGATCCGGAAGGAGGGATATCTATGCTAATCTTTGACAGCCGCAGGTGCCGTTCTCCTTTCACGATTTTCATTCTTCAGCTCGGCATTCGTCTCTCTTCATCCCATCCATAAAGCATACTCTCTTCCTTCCCCCGTCCCTTATCACCCGTTACAATCACCTACTCTGCCTCCTCTTCATCTCCTCAGCCAGTTTCCTCTCCTCAATCACTATTCAGAGAAACCCCTCATACGTCTTCCGTTCCTCCGTCCTTAGTGTATCCTCTTCCCCCCCGCATGTCCAAATCTCAAAGGCATGCAGCCTATTTTCATTCTCTTTCCTCAGATTCCAAGTTTCTGCACAGAAAAACGCTGCACTCTATGCTAGACTCGCCGCCAGTTTTTCCTTTACATTCTTGCGACAGCTTCAGCTATCTTACAAAATCACAATAAATGCACTGCAGTTCTTGCGGAAGTCAACTCACAAACGCCTTGTCTATACTGTGGGTGGAGTAAGGATGAAGTCGTCGGATGAAGTAAAATATCTGGGAATTACCTTTACTTCAGCCCTATCGGAGAGAACACATATATTAAACATATGAGGCACACCCTTGAAGAAACTAGGATATATCAAGCGTATACTACACTGAGAGAACAGGTTTGGATGCTGCACCCTAAGCTCTTTTGGGCGGGGAGGTTTGGATGAGCTATCAAGAATGATACGACGTCAGAACTAATTATTTGGATGTGAGAACCAAAGGCAAAAAGTGTCACACCGAACACGTCTAGTCAACGTCCTTTGGATGGGAGACCCAAAGTTGTAGTTGATGCACTCTGCTGGTTTAGGTGCGAAATATAAATTTATTGTTGCGCGCTCTGGTGGCGCTCTCAGGAAGCTCTATAGCACCCGCAATTCCGTGTTCAGCCGGGCGAGCCGTCGACACGTGTGGACTTGTTCTGGGTAAAACAGGCGAACTTTGTTGTGACTCTTCTGTCGCGTCTGCTTCACTGTTTTCCTGCTGCTCCAAGAGATTATGGACGAGGGGACGAAGAAATTCCTATTGAAGTCTGGACTTGGAGCATATATCCGGGTGTTCGCTGGCAAGTTGCACTGAAATTGCACGGCCATTGTGTGTTAATTCTCATGCCGACAGTACCAGCCTTTGCTTATGAGTTCTTTTTCAGATTCCCATTGTTATCTCTATGTGCTTATTACAAACAAAGTTCAAACTCTCAGATCATGTTTTGTCGACAGTGCTGCTGTGCATATTAACATTGAACTTTCTTTATGTTATTGAGGTTAAGTTGTCTCACGTTGGGGCACATGCCTTTGGGCTGGTCATCTAAAGTTCTCATTCGGTATCCAAACGTTGTTCTGATGAGCTACCCAACACTTTGGTTCTCACACCCAAAGTACTCGTCCATATTCTTTGGATGCAGCAACCAAAGGAGTAGTTGGCACATCCAACACCTCATCACCAATTCCGTTTGGATGATACATCCACATGAATGGGCAAGTCCTTTCCTTCACCTCAGGTTTGGGTGTGACATCCAAACCTACGATTCTCATATCCAAAGTGTTTTTTCAGTGTAGGATGGTCCTCGGGTGAAAAAGTGAAAGAGAGGTTCTACTTCGCTCTGGTTAAGCCACACCTCGGATACGCCGCGAGCATCTGGGACCCTGGGCAGAAAGATCTGATTCGAAAAATAAAGTACAAAGGAATGCTGTGCGCTTTGCTAAAAACTGCTACGAGTGAACAATGAGTGTGTCACTGCTTTTGGAGGGAATAGGTTGGGAACCACTGGAGTTTGGAGACGTTTCGACGGTTAACGTCATCGTCATCAGATGATGACGTTAACCGTCGAAATCATGGTCGTAAAAATTAAAATTCAATGTGGAAAAAACAAAGTTTAACCTTTTTATGCAAAATGAATAGTAAGATTTAAAATTTATATGTAAATGAGTGAGTCGGCAACCCTAAAGCGTGGCGAAAGTCTCAAAGGGTGCCTAATTCCTAATTTTTGTTTATGCATACTTCAAGTATTATTTGTATCATAAGGAATAAAATTATTGTTATTATTGTTAGATCCGTAAAGTCACGCCGGAACCCACCAACCCCACGTATAACAGTCTCCTTTACACCTTTGCACGGCTGGTGTCCTAGCACCCGCTGCCATATTCCCATGCGGTGGCTCGCAGGGCATTATGTAGATGTAGACGTATACCTGGGCCGGAAAGAAAATGGTCGGATGGCAATATCGTTGTGGAAGTTATTTTGATTTAGTCGGCGCGTCCATTATCCGTCGATTGGTCGTTCCGTGTATGCATACAGCAATCCGGCTCCTCTCGTCTTTCGACTTTCTGTCGAGGCTCGCGCGCCCTCTGCCTCGATATTATCCGCCTCCCCTTCCTTCATTTACATAATTAATCACTGACTTGTCATCGCGGCGATATTTCGGGATAACCGCATCTCGAGAAGATGGGGGCCCGATGAGGAGGCGACTTCGGTGCTTGATTGCGTCTGGCTCAATTCATTTGTTTTGGCCCCCCTCCCGCCCCCTTACCCTCGCTGACGCCTCTCTCGTCCCTGATACGTCCCCCTCCTCCCCCTTTTCTTCGAACCTTCCACTTATCCCCCACAATCCCTCCCCGTCTCGGCCCCTTTCTTAATAAGAGAGTTTAATGATGTTGTGTAGGTTTTTGGCTCAGGCGGAATTAAGGGATTGTCATTAGTTGACTCTTGATTAGTTGTTTTTTTCCTCGTATCTGATTTCTTAATCTGGTTATAGCTTTTTAACATTGCCATGTTTAACTAATCAGCTTTTCCTATGTCCCACTGCCGTTATTAATTGTGTGCATGAAGAGCACACGTGTGATTTTTGGCGATATTTTAAAGTTTTGAGGGTGCTTGGGACTCAGGTTTATTCATTTGGACGTTTGTAAATGCCCAAGCCTCGTGGATTTAGTGAGCGAGGCAAATGTAAGGTATTTGCCTGAGCCACGCGTTATTTTGCGCTAAACTTCTTTGTTGCAATTTAGTTGAAAATGATAAACTTTAATTTCATCAATCTAAAATTATGCTTCAATTGAATTTCTCTTTGAAAGATCCTCGATGCGAAAGATATTTTGAATCGTTCAGTATGTTTGCCGTACGTTTCCTACTGCCTCAAATTGAAGGGGGTTTGTGGCTGGCCGTTTTTTGTAAAATGAAAATATCTACAAATACTGTTTTGAGCAATATTATTGTTGCTAGTAGCTACTTTGGCATTTCAACCTGAGGAATTAGAATTTGATTATAATTAGCATATAAAATTCCGGATTCGGTTGGATTCCTTTTTGCGTAATTTTATTTTATGCTTCTTTTTTATTTCCTTCTGGGTATTTATGGAGCAAAAATCATGAATGTGGTTAACGTTTAATGTTAGGGTAGGTACTCTCTCAAATGATTTGGAATCTAGACTCATCCAGGAGTGGTATTTAAATGTTACTTCAGTCTCCTATTTATACCATCAGGGATGTTATCAAAAGAATTCTCATCCGGTAGTCTTTCATGTCTCCTTTCTGGGTGTTAGCAACTCCAGCCGTATATCGATCCGTTTAGCACACGATAAATCGTAGAAAATGTACAATTATTTTGTATCCAGTCCATTCTCGTCTACCTGCGATGTGCATTATGGCCATTGGCTTTGAATGATGCTCTTGAATCGCTCAGGTTTCTATATATTATGGGCAAATAACGAAAAACCCTGTGATGCCTTATGTCTATAGCACGGTCATCATTGATCCCCGTTCGTGAAATGAAGTGTCCAATTTTCGTTCCCAAGGAGATTGACTAGGGTTAATGGAAAGTATGGAATCGCCACGTGGAAATTTATCGGCAGTTCCGCAGAACTTCATTCCCGCTCCACTTCCATCATAATTCGTTTTCCCCGCCGTCTAAATCGCCTCTACTCCCCACTAATCCCCTCTCTCTTGAACGACTACATTGTGCCTTTATCCTACCAAAAATATATATGTATATAGTATAAAGGTGCCTCGTTCTCCTTTCCCACCGTTTAGGCCTTTCGTCTCGCCTCAAGATCCCACCACTATTCGATGTCGAGGGCCAATATCTGAATGACGTCGTCAACGCGCGGAAATAAACTCATTCGCTCCGAGGATGAACGGATATATGTCTATATGAACCCATATATATTTTATCGCGATATATTTCTCGGGTTCGCGACGAAACGGGGATGGTGGGTGGGGGAGGGGAGATAAGCGCTCTCGGTGCGTCGCTTTAAGCGTCTTCCTCGGGACGGGCGACGGCGTAAAGTGTTCTATTTTACGACCTCTGCTTCGCTCTCCGGAGTGTCCCCTACCTTGAGGGCGGTGGGTCGGTGATGCCCGCGGACCATAACCGGACGGATGGCGGGTGTGTATTATGCTAAAATCGAAGCGAGATGACGATTTCATCTCTTGTGGGCGAATCATAAACGCTCGCCCATTGCTCTCCGCGGTCAAACTCTTGATTCTTCCATCACCTCGACGGTTTTCCAGAATACAATATTTTTTTCTAGCGATCCAGTGAGATATTTTTCTGGGGACATCAGCATTTACGTTGTACACTTACATGAAGGCGTGTGGCGGGGTGTGTTTTGACGCCATATTTTCCACTGCCTTTGTGAATGAAATGAGGGTTTGATGTTCCCCTCATCAGCATCAGCAGTATTTAATCCGAAGGCTGGTTTGGCACAGCCCTTAATCCCAATGTCTTACCAGCTTACCGGTTTTTTCCTTTACTATCAGAAGGCAGAGTAGATGGATGGAGGAGGTTTTGAGAGGAGAGGGTACGCTGAAGAGAGTGACAGACGGGAGATCACTGGTTGGAGGAGGAAGGAAGAGGATAGGAAATCTGGGCTAAATAAGAGGAGGTAAAAGACATGAGGAATTTAAGAGGGATCTTACCATTTTAAGGAGGGACCTAATGGCGGGACATCCTTAGAAGGGAAAGCGAGACTATGTTTATGAAATTGGGATGCAGAATTCGGACTGTCCAAGAACCTACCAATTAGCTGGTAAAATACTTAAATGAAAACCCCTAATGTATACGATCATTTCTTCAGTGATGAACATCAGTTACTACACAAACCTTCTTACTTGAGATTCATTCTCTATTATAATGGTATTAACAATCTTACGTAATTTCAAAACCCTTTTGATGAGCTCTAATGCAATGCATCGCACATGATGCATCAGGCTTTGTTACTCCGATGCGCAATTGCCCATCTTTTATCGCTCGATGCAAAGGAGGCATTTTTTAATATGTATCTTTTCCCTTTCTGTTTCCCCCGCGCTGGAGGAATATCACGGCGCTGCGGAATAAGAAAATTTCAATCATCATTCTTTACAATCGAGTTGTCCGTGAAGTATTCTCAAAGTGCACCTCTTCGCTTCACCCTCTCTCCTCGCCATTGCCTTGTTTTTTCATCATTTCTTTCTCTCCATGGCCCTCGGGGAGAAATGAATCTCCTTCCATTAGCGTTCAACTTCCTTTTTTTCAACTCCTTCCTCCTATTCAAAACCTTACTTACTCTTGAGCCGAAGAATCCACCTCAAACCCTTCAACTCGGTATTCCTCTTCTCGGAGCGCAGAGATGAGGGACGCATTGGAGCATAAGCGACCTCATCTCCAAAACATTTTCTTTCATATCCTTTTTTTTCTTTCAACATCGCGTGCATTCCAAGTAATTCAAACAAAAGAAGAAATGTATATAAGAAGAAGGCTCTCTGTGGCCACTGCGTCGAAGAGGTAAAGCCTTTTTCATCTCGAATCTCCCAACCCTCCCTCTCTCGACTTTTTCCATCTCCAGACCTCGATCCCCCTTTTCTCCCCTCTCTCTATTTATCTTTTTCTTCTCTCACCGTGGTACCTCACTTCTTTTTTTCCGGAACCAGTTTGCCCGCAAAAGGAAGAATAGGAAGAGGACGGAGGAGGAGAGACGAGATGGGAAAGGTGGGCAAATAAGTGAAGGAGTCGCGCTTGGCGCCAGCGTTAATGTCGAACTCTTTCGATCGTTTTACATTTATTTGCTCACTCGCTCCCGCCCGCGCCAACCTTCCCGAGAGATATCGGGTAAATAAGCCTCCTCGATTCTCGTTTTAATGGCCCCACTGTTGATAGTGGTGAAAGGCGATCTGAGGTGTTTTTGAGGGAAAATCTTTTCGTTTGGGAGACGTAGGCATCTTTTCATTTGGAAGTTAGGGGTGAGTTTCTGGAGGGCTGTGGGATATGTTGCCTATTTTCCATGGAACAAGTTTCTGTGACAGGTCCTCTGAAACTATACTCATTTGTGAATTCTACCAGCTGATTGGTAGGTTCTTGGAAGGTTCTCATCCTGTGTCTCAATTTCTGAAACATTGTCTCGCTTTCCCACCTAAGGATTTCTCGCCATTAGATCCCTCTTAAATCCCTCAGATCTTCTACCTCCTGATTTCCTATCCTCTTCCACGCTTCCCCAGTGTTGTCCCCTCTATCACCCTCTTCAGCATGCCCTCCCCTCTCAAAACCTCCGTCCATCTCTTCTGCCTTCTCCGAACCTCCGCCATCAGCTTCCTCTCCTCTCCAACCATATCCAACACCACCTCGTTCGTCTTTCTCACCACCCAGCTCACCCTCTCCATCCTTCCCTAAATCCACATCTCAAAAGACTCAAGTCTACGCACATCCTCTCTTTGTATTGACCAAGTTTCCGACCTATATAGCGCCACGCTCCAAATGAGAGTTTTCACCATCCTTTTCTTTATATCTCTTCTCAGAACCCCCCTCACCATTCCCTTCTCTTCGAAAATACTTTTTTGGCGAGATAAATTCTGCATCTGATATCCCTACATACATATCTCGCAATTTCTCGCACGATAACTTCTATCGTTCGTTTCCACGATACGAGAATCCCTGGTAGGAAATATGAAGGGCCTCCAACATGGCGTTTGTTGACGATTAGGCACATCGTTTCCTCATTCTGTTAGGTTTAAGGCTTTCCCGGTGAGTTCTTGTAACGTAGAGTTCTCGGGTTTCCATTCGGGTGATGTTGGTGATTTGCACAGACGTTTCGACGGCGTAGTCTGCCATCGTCCTCAGGGTGAATTCTTCCTCATTCACCTTGAAGACGATGGCAGACTACACCGTCGAAACGTCGGTTCAACTCACCAGTTTCACTCTGATGGATACCCGAGAACTCTGCATTACAATCTATAGTCTGCCGACAGAAGCGCGAAATGTTACCACAAATCGCTTGTACAGAGAACCTAGTCACTATAACGTTGAGTCTCATTGAATATGCATATGTTATTAATGGAAATGTCGATCGTTTTTTTATGCTAACATAGATATGTATATTTTTTTATTTGTTCGATTCCTTTTTGCGGGTAGCGCTGATTCTTGCTCCGTATTTCTGATTGGTAGTTGCTTAAAAACACTTAATGAATGGAAAAATTGGAAAAGGGCGAGATAAATGTCAATGTGGATGGCAATGTTCTTGGCGCAGTATTATTTCGATATCTTAAATGATCTAATCCAAATCCGGCGAATATTTTGACCAAAGAATTGGGAAATGCAGGCTCATATTTAGTTTATTGGGCAATATTGATAGCGTCAGGTTTAGAAAAATGTACAAAAAAAGATCACGTCAGTATTTTCCATCTTAATTTTTGTGTTCGTCAGGAACAGTTTAAGAATTGAACTACTGCGATTCCACCAAAGTATCACATTTCTTTACTTATTAAAAACGTTATGTTGTTTGAGCCATAAAGTATGTAAATGGAGACGGAGATCCAGTGTTTATTTCATTTTTAAATGGTGTCAATGTTAATTCTTATTTAACTCAGCCTATTCTTCAGTAACAACGTGCATAAATGTCATTGCGATCAATGTCTTGATCTGATAACTTAGGGCACATTCGAACACTCACAAAAGTGGTAGTTGGACTGTGCATGGTGCCTCGAAAACATAGTTAATTTACACCACACTACAGAGAACTTATACTTACGATAAGAATATATTTTAAAAAATGTATTTTACGATAAAATTACATTTTGCACTGGTACGTTGCAGCCTTCTGCATAGATTGTTACCCCCTTAAAAACATGGCAATTAACCCAAACCAACTTCCTCTGTACGTTCACTTTTACATTTTGTGCTGTGATCGAATTGGGAATGATCGGGAAATGTATCATAATTTTATTTGTTTTCAGTCAGTAAACTGAAATGAAAGAAGTCGCAAGTTGCAAAGGAAGCTGCATAGTGTGCACGAACACCTTCCATCTCTCAGGATAAGAGTTGACGGCGATAAAAGGAGCTGATTGCTGGAAAAAGATGAAGATTGATGTTATCCATTACCTTTTATAAATGTATATAATGTACGCATAATGCCATTAGTTATCAGAAGAGGAGAAGAAGAGAAAAAAAGACGAAGTGGACAAAAAAAAATCGGGCGATAAATCGCCCTGATTAATAGAACCAGATTGATTAATGTAAGGATTGGAAAGCACATGGAAAGGGAGTGTCTTGTTTGTACAAAACGTTATCTCGTAATTCGATTGGAGGGGAGTGTCTCGAGGTTTTTTTCCTTTGGAGCTCACAGCTACCTCCCCTCTCTTCCCATTCCTCCTCTCCCTCTCCCCGCATTTCCATCTCTCCTCCCACACAGAATCCGAACCGGCCAATCGATGACTTCACCGTTTCATTTCCTTTCGGGACCATTTCCCACCGCGCCGAAATCCTCTCTGCTCAGCTCACCATCGTCCGAAGAGAATGTGTTGAGGTGCGGGTGAAATATGGCTGAGATAATGTTTAAAAAAATATTGCATCAATCGATGGGATAATAATTATTCGCATATAAGGGAGATAATGAGCGCGCTCGACCATTTGTTAAAATTGTCGATTCTGGTAGAGTTTAAAAATGTGAAGACGCATACATTTTTCCATTCTTCAATCAGTCGTTTTCTTCTCAACTTATAGGCGGTGAAGCATTGATGTTTTACCGGTGGGTGGATGTCAAAAGTATTCCGCGTCGAAACAGCATTACTCGTTTTTCCACCGAGATTCGCAGCTGATGCGAAAGTCTTGCCGTCACCCTCTTTCGATAGCGTTATTCTTGAAGTCTTCGTAGTATGTCGTACAGATCAAGGATGAAATTTTGGTGATTTTGTGTTTGAAATTGTGCTCCAAAGAGAAATAATTGTCGTCTAAATTACACTGTCGAGAATGATTAGCTCGTTCCATAAACCGTTCTCTCAGTCAGATCGGTTACCGGATCTTGGTTACCGATCACTTGGTCCCTTGTTTAACTGCATTATTCAGAAGCAATCAGCTTTTTATTTAAAGAAAAGGACGAATATTCTCACTTGTCTGAATGGAGAGACGGGCGATTACATTCTTAGGTTGAGGTAGTTTGAGCGAGATATTTACACATTTATGAGAGAAATCATTGATGTTCAGGATTATTACTTACTTGCTTCACCCCGAACGCTAAAAGCGCCATCATAACCGATGATTTATTAAATTTTACCTCAGTGAGTATTACATTTATTTTCGTAAATTATGGAGAAAAAGTAAGAAATCGACATTGTTACATTTCTGGCGTGATGTAAGTCAGAACTTCCTGATATTTTTCGC
This sequence comes from Pyrrhosoma nymphula, assembly GCA_963573305.1. Taxonomy (NCBI): domain Eukaryota; kingdom Metazoa; phylum Arthropoda; class Insecta; order Odonata; family Coenagrionidae; genus Pyrrhosoma; species Pyrrhosoma nymphula. Next base: position 58,615,710 of record OY754339.1, on the reverse strand, counting down.
GATATCTCTCAGGAACGCACAGCAGTACTAGTTGTCACGGCCTCTTTTTTTGGTCAACATATCGAAAAGTACTGCTATAAGTGACGGATATTTTTATGTCATTAAAAAGATGAGATTTTTTTACAGTGAGGCTAAATTTATTGAATTAATTGGTGATTCGTAGGTTCTTGGAAAGTTTCCATCCTGTATCCCGATTTCTGAAACGCTGTCTCGCTTTCCCTCATAAGGATTTCCCGCCAATAGGGCCCTCTTAATTCCCTAATATATTCTACCTCCTCTTATTTCGTTCAGGATTCCTAACCTGTTTCTTCCTCTTCCACGCTTTTCCGAGTTGTTTCCCATCTAGGTATCACCCACTTCAACATGCCCTCTCCTTTCAAAACCTCCGCCATCCATCTCTTGTGCCTTCTCCAAACCTCCGCCACCAGTTTCCTCTCCTCTCCAACCATATCCAACGTCTCCTCGTTCGTCTTCCTCACCACCCAGCTCACCCTCTCCATCCTTCTCCAAACCCACATCTCAAACGCCCCAAGTTTACGCACGTCCTCCCTTCGCAATGACCAGGTTTTCGACCTATACAGCGCCACGATTCACATTAGAGTCTTCACCAGCATTTTCTTTACGTCCTTCTCAGACCCCCCCCCCCCAATCCTTCTCTTTGAAAATGCTTCTTTAGCAAGGGCAATTCTGTATCTGATGTCCCTACCAGTATACTCATTCTCCTCCAAAATACTACCCAGATTCGTAAACTAGATAGAGAATAGCCAACTCCCTTCGCAATGACCATGTTTCCGACCCATTAAGTTCCATATTATGTTCCTGAATTCAATGTTGGCCATGAAGGGTTAGAGTGTAGGATTGGGATGTTAAAGGAAAAGGGGGCACTTCACCACGTCTTGTGTTGATTGAAAGAGTGCTGGCGATAAGAAGGAGGAGGAGTGGGGGAGGTCTTTTGTGGGCGGAGAGTGCGTTGAGGGGGATGGGAGGAGAGAAGGTTGGCCGTTCAAAATGCTCGTGGGTTTTTGAGGTGTGTGCGTGAGGAAGATGGGGTGATGAAAGGGGGTGATGCGGGGGGGAAGAGTGGGGGGAATAGGGGTGAGGGTGTGCGGAGGGGAGGGGGAGGAGGCACGGGCGAAGGAACCGGAGGAATGGGTAGATTGGACCGGCTGATGCGTGCGTGGGTCCGGTGGAAGGAGGAGTACCTGTTACACTGTGTTTCTTTTTTCTTCCTTTTCTCCAAGATAGTGCAGCCAGCCCGCCCCACCTCCTTTCATCCCTCCCCTCCCCCATCCCCCTTCCTTTCCTTCCCCTCCTTCGTATACACTGGGACCCCCAGATTGGTGGAGTCCGAATGAACGAAGGATGAAAAACGCCGATAAACGAGATAGGGAGAATGGGCGTGTGTAATTAAATTTGGAAGTTGACAAAGTGTTTCTGACCACCCAATAACTCATATCGTCTCGGATATCTTATTATTTGACTTTTTGTTCCCCACTTGCTCTCTTCCTCGATTGTGCCTCCCCCCTTCTGCCCTGCCTGCTCCTTGTGCTGCATGCATCGTATCCGATCAACCTCCTGGGCTACGAAAAAAGAAAAGGTGAACGAGGGAATGAAATTTAAGAGACAATTCAAAGGTGTAGGTACGCTAAGTGACTTTGGTGATTGTTTTCCCTGCTCGCTCTTTGGTTTTTTCGTTCCTTGCGTTGACGTGTGCCAGGGTGGATGTCCGTTGGCAGGTCATGGGATGAAGACGCCGAGGACAAGTCTCTAAGGGTCTTCTTCTACGTCGGATTTAACTATGCTAAATAAGTTTTTCAACACTTCACCCGCTGTCTTTCGATGGCGATGATGATGTTAAGTGGGATTTTTTTGTATTAATTACTTTATCAACAACTTCAGAGATTCCGGTGCGTGTAAATCATAGTTATAGGGATAGTATTTCTCATCATCAGAAATGTTTTTTATAGTTGTCTCGATTGCCCGTGGCAATGTGGTATAATGTTGTTTAAAACTCGGGTGCCTACTCCTACCACTTTTTAGTAATTCTGATGGCCTACGTTAACGAAACGATGGCCAAAAGTTAAAGAAGTAAGGTATTTCCATGCTCTCTTTTGTTACGATGAAAGGATACAATATCTACGTCTACATATTACCCTGTGAGAAGCTACTGAGAACGGACGTTTGGCAGAGTCTGTTACGACTCCTGCTATGTAATAGGAAGGGCAAATGAATGAGGAATTGGCAGGAGGAGAGTAAAAAGATGAACAGCATGTTAACGGAGTGTCGTATTGTCTGGCTTTGTTTTCGTTGTAGTCAGCAATAGTGCGTGGGAAGAAGATATTTTTTGTACCTAACAGTTCGGCAGTTTGTCTTTTTTGTCACGTTTATCACCTCTAGCGATATTGTGAGGGGCTATAATAATATCCTCCATTTCATTCTGAAACTCAAGTGATCGGAATTTTTCAAGGAAGATTTTCAGTGCGGATGAAATTTGAATCCATTGCCAGAATATGATTTTCATGTCCTGGCATAGTGTGAAATAAGTATCTGAATATATTTATTTCGGATAATGCGCAACCTCTGTAAATACCTCGGATAATCGTGACTGTACCTTCCTCAAAAAGATACATTATTAAAAATACGGCCAGAAAATGTTCTCTTTACAGCATGTAGCGTTTGTCTGTAATATATTTTCACTGGTATTTTCTTCTCTCTTCTTCTCTAGCTCTACGAGTTGAGTGACGATCCGAAACGGAAGGAGTTCCTGGACGACCTCTTCAGCTACATGCAGAAAAGAGGTGAGTGACCCTGTGTGCTTCTGAAACACGTAAAACACTTGAGTGCATTCCTGTGTACTTACTCATTTTTTCCCTTAAACACATTCTCGAGTTTCGAGATGGAGAAACGTTTCCACATGGGTTTTACTTTAAGAGATTGATGGCGGGGATCAGTGAGGCGATGCAAGGGCTTTTCTTAATCTTCTGTATTTTATTACTTGAGGAATGTGGCATCAATACGCGTGCATAATTTCGTGTTCTTCTATGTTTTGATGAACTTCGGACAAATCAATCATCGCAAAATTATTTAGCCCGTTTCCACTGATTCACATCCCTTTTTAGAAGTATTTATTGACCTTTTACTTTTCCTTGCAACTTATTTTGTCGCGCAAATTATACGTTATTCTGTCTGTATTCATTTTTTGTTGATTGAATTACCTCCATGCTTTTATAATCAGTAACTTTACCTCCCTCTTGCGTGAATCCATGTTTTCTAGGTTAGTTTTATATGCATGCTATTTGGCGTGCGATCATGAAATGCTGATAAAAGGCTCATGTGAAAAAAGAAGAGCAATATACCCTTTTAAAATTCTTTTCTTTCCCTCAGAATTTTAACTGAGCATCTAAAGTGATAAGTAAGACTTAACTGGTGGTGAGAATTGTCAGCATTAAATTATTATGCATATGAGTTATTAACAGCATAGTATTTTTCCATTAATTTTTTTATGCAATTGGTTCTAAGACATCAATAAAACATACCTAAAATGAAGTTTTTAAACATGAGATTACTAACAAGGAAAGGAAACTAATAGTTGTCATGGTTACTTGGCATATTCATTGATAATTTTGGTGGAGTTAATTGAATGAGCAGCCCCGTTATTCATATGCGGCAAATGAGTAAGGTCGAGCAGACACTTCCCTCACGAAATGCTTTTTCAAGCCCCCACATATGTTCTGACCACATAGGCCACAGTGAGTAAGTGGACAGCTATTTTGATCATAGTATCCATGGTATCGTAAAATGAAGTAAATCAAGGTATATTTTTTAACTTATGTTTTCAAGAAGTATTGTTGGCCAATAAATGAATTTTCCCAATCAAAATTATTTATTTGTAACTTCAATCGTTCTCATCATTACCTGAGTAATCTACCGGTTAAAGGTTGATTATGATGAAAGTCAGAGAATATCCAACAGACCCTTACATGTGCAGTGACCTATCTACCCCTAGTATTTCTCTCTTCATATCAGCGTGTCCTAACAGATAAATATACACATGGGAATGATTTTTTAAAATCTTCTTTTCCCTCAGTTGCTCTCTATATTGAAGTGGTGATCTGTAAAACGCGATCAGGATTCGATTTCTTTATCTTTAGCTTACTTTCTTGAGAAAATAGCTTGTTTTTATTCATTGAATTTATATAAGTGTGGTTTCTACCGAACATATTCGGTTTATGCAAGAAAATTAAAAAAACTTGGAGTATTGAATTATGCACCAAAATATATAAATGTAGTCCACAAAAAGTGTCTTAGGATCGTGTCCTAACGTAGTCAATACACGCAAAGTGTCCTTAATTCTTATTAATAATACAAATATCTATGTTTACTGTGTACTAACAATGCAGTTAGTAAGTAGACTAATAATAGAAGGGAGCTGATGAAGGGAACCTTAAGCAAGGATGTAACAAAGAGGCTGGTAAAGATTTTGATATGGAGAATGGCGTTGTATGGGGCAGAAACTTGGTATTTGAGAAAGGAAGACGAAAATAGGCTGAAGTCGTTCGAGATGTGGGTGTGGAGGAGGATGGAGAAGGAGGGCAAATGAGGAAGTGCTTGACCTAGTTGATGAGGAGAAGAAACTTGCGGATGAGATTAGGGAAGGCAGGGTAGGTGGCTGGAAGCGGTAGAGACGGGCGATGGTTTGCTTAAGTCCGTGATAGAGAGAAGGATGTTTGGCATGCTGGGAAGGGAAGAAAGAGAATAGGTTTAATGGACGGGATGAAGAAAGGGAGGACTTAAGCTGAGATGAAGAAAGAAATACTAGAGGTAGATAGGGCACTGCACGTGTAAGAGTGTGTTGGATATTCTCTGACTTTCATCATAGATTCATCTGGCCTTTGGTAGATTACTCAGATGATGATGATGATGAACAGTACGACTGATCCATTCAATATGACCGATTGCGCATTTTTAATAGCTTCAATATTCTCATGTTTTTTCGTATCGTGTTATTCCATTTCCCTTCTTACTATGGCTATGAGTAGAACGGATGACTCGTGAGAGAATCTACTAAACCTCGTAGCCTTTGCCAAGCACGAGCAAGGAAAGGGGAAAGGAATGCGTTGCCATAGCGGGGGAAGGGGACTGGCCATCCCACCCTTGTTTCTCTTCGCAGTTTCTTGACCCTCAAAAAGCCTTCTCGAAAAGGGGGTGGTGGTGAAAAAAACCTCCCGCGCCTTCATCCCCTAGGGTCGGAGGACCCACCCACCCACCCTCGAATTTTCGCTTCCTTCCTCTTTCGTCCCTCAGCGGCTCCTAGTGTTCTTCCCCTGCACCCCCTACCCTCCCCGCCTCCTGGGAGGTTCCTCACCCACCCTCCCCTCCCAACATCCCTCCTCTCTTCCAGGGTGGAAAGGGCATAAAATCCCAGATGGCTGAGGAGGCAAAGAAAAGGAAGGACCTCCTGCGGGGTCTCTCGAGAAATGGGCTCACCACTTCGTCGGATATATACCGTCCGAAGGGATTCCGCCCATGTGTCTTTCTCACGGAATAGGAAAGTTTATTGGAAACAGAATGTGCGGGGGACGGTAGGGAGGCTCCAGATATGAGGGATGCAGGGAAGGGAGTGAGGGTTTAAGGGGGAAGAGGCGGGTATAAGGGTGGCGGCATTGGCCGGGGGAGGAACGACGCCTTTGAAAGCCGAGTGCGATGGGTGCCCTTTTAGGAATAGCGTTGATGGTGACTGGATAATAAGACGATGGGAGCTGTAGTTCTCTCTAGTGAAATATACCAGTGCCGTTGCATTAGGTAGCGTTGATAGCTCAGTAGGAAAGAATGTGGGTATTTAATTCCCTGCTGCATTTTGAAAATCTAAATAATCTTAGTTAATCCACAAAATCCTTATTAAAACAGAATTAAACACTATCCCGATTTCGAAGGCAAAGCGTCATCTTCTGGTCTGTAGTTCAGTTGGTTCAGGATAATCTTAGATTAAAGAAAGGAATCGATGTAACCATACGGTGTGATAGCACTGAGGAATATTGAACCGATTACACGGCATATTGAAATAATCAATTGTGCATTTCATACGCTGTAGTTGTTCTGCAGCATCCAGTCTTTGCCCCTTGTCTTCATTGGGTATAACCTTTGAAATGCAATCACTGTAAAATGATCTCACTAAAAGGTACTTTGTAAATTTATTTTTTATTTTCGTAACAAACTTGGTGTTTCTTGATACGTTCTTAAATTTCTAAGTTCTAACAAAGCTCATTTCTGTTATCTAACTGAACAGTAGATTCTACAAAGTGACGCCTCAAACTACGGATTCCCTGTTTCGGCTCTTAGATTTTCATTTACCATTAGTTCCGTGGGTTCCAATAACCATGTGTGGTTGCAAGTAGAAATAATTAGGTGGATGGTTAAGATCTCCGTTTGTTTTCATCATTGAAGTCCAGTTTAGTTTTAGTCACGGTTCTGTTACATGATGTTGTCAGTGCGTCGTTAAACGACAGTATAGTTTTTGAAATCATAGAGAATGGAATACGATCTAGCGTGAAACTGCAAACTTTTTCTCTATGATTTTCAAGTCAGATCCGGCGTGAGCAAGAAATGTCCCTCAAAGCATTTTTATCTTTTAAAAAATGATTCAAAGTGAAAATCGAACTCCACGGTAAACGTCGAATTTACGTCTCCCTCGACATTAATGGTACATGTATGGCTTACACAAATCTTGGAATTTATAGGGTTCACGCTACTCTTTCACAGACTATTATATATTTACTATAAAAGTGTTGCACTTGTCTTGCCTCGATGGAACAATACAGGAAGTGCTCTTACATCGGTTGGGCATTAGGTTCGCTACTGAAATTCCTCAAAGCAAAATAAAATTTTCCCCTCGAGAAAAGCGAGGACTTTTTGTGTCCAACGGGTTTCATTTCTCCACCTCGCCTCCTCCTCGTTCCCCCCTCCCCCCATGAATCCCCCTATTTCCTCTCACGAGTCCTCCGCGGATGGATTCTGGGAAACATTTTACAGCCAGCTCCGCCATTCTCACAGAGAGATGGAAAGGGGCGATTTCTCATTGCGGGCAGGACTCACCAGGTGGCGCACACATTCGGAAGTAGTGGGACAGCGGATTAGAGAACTAAACATGCTCCTCCTGGGTGGGGGTTATAAAGAGTCTATTGCTGGTGTGCGATAAATCTCTCCGTTTATATCACCAGGCGTTGCAGGGTACCTACCCTCACTCTCTTTCTCCCCGTGTAATTGGAAGGGCTCTTCGTAAGGGTGCAACAAGCTTAGGAATGAGAATGGGACTCCTCCAAAGTTTTGGGAAATAGGGTGGAAGGAAGGGATAGAGAGAGAGAGAGAGCCCTTCCCTTAATACCCTGTGCCTTGAAAAGCTTGTTTATTGGTTTGCCCTTTTTACACCCTGGCCCTAATGCTCCTTCTCTCTCTTTCTTCTTTTCGTCTCTTCAGCCCCCTTCTAAATTCCTCTTTCTCGAGTTCTTCCTCGGCTCTTCCTCGCCAAATTTGTTGCTCAGCCGCCGAAATATTCCATCCATAGTTTTTCATGTTTTATTTCGAGTGGGGACGGGTAAGCGACTATTGTAATAATATACCACGGTTTCACTACGTGAATATTTCAGTTCCGCATTTCCTTTCGTAGTTCATGATGAAGTTTCTAGTTTTGATACTTTGGTTACTAATCAATATGCTGTCGTTGCTCACTTCACGTCCCTGCCCGTACCATGCGCGACAAACAACTCCTCCACCTAAATGAATTCCATCTCTCCGTCACATTTTTTTCACCTGACCTCCCTAAGTTTTCCGATACCATTTCGTTTATCTACCAAAACATTTGACTTCTCAACACCCCGTCATGCTTACATAAATCTCCGTAGAAAGATTATCAACCCCCTAATTCCCCTTTCTGCCGTATTGTGTTCTGCTAATATTGGTATCACATTGTTTTATCTTTTTTGACATGATGTTTTATAACTTGTTGATTTTCTGAAACTTAGTTCTTTGTAACTATTCAGTGAAGGGTCCATGCTGGCCTCTCTTGAATACTTGACAAATTATATAAAATGAATGAAGGTTCGAAAATTTTCACCACCGTTGCATTAGCGGCTTTGATGGTATTTTACCAGTTGATAGGATTTTGTCAGACCATAGTCGTGTTTTACGAAGATTTCACTTGAGGGTTGTCAGAGAATCAATCGATCAGACGGTCTCCTTAGATTATTTTTAGTCGTACTTTCCCGAGTTTACGATAAAAAGAAATGCAATGTCTTTGAACAAGGACATATTTCTTGTATATTCCTCCTGACTCACTTTGTTGCATTTGTCTCATAGGCACAATTAAAAACCAATACTTAGTTTGACTTGAAAATGAACTTGCGTTTGACGCATGCTAAATTTATGCAGACATACTGAGGTATTATAAATGTCAATGGGGTGAAAGAAACAGCGACCATATTACTCTCTCTGGTATGGGTGTGAGACGTTTACTCTTGCCCTCACATTCCGTCGTAAGCCGATGGATAATTTGAAATAGTAGCCAGCGTCGAGGAATGTGAATACGTAGTAATGTATTATGTATATTGCTAAATGAGGTTCGCATCCAGGAAAGCGCCCACATCATAGAGTAAGTTACGATAGTAATTGCGATCATGGAACTCACGCGCTGGCACAAATACGAGAAGTAGTCACATGAGTATAATATAATAGAAATCAGATTAAATTCTCTGGCAGTCTTTCATTCGAAGGACGTCCCGCAGGAAATAAATGAAGGGATCATTGAGAGTGCGTGGAGGAGGTCAGAGCCGTTGGCCGGGGAGCGTTGCCGGTGGTTGGATGGAGGAATTAAATGTGCTTTGGGCGCCAAGACAAACTCATTCCTCGCCAATGGATCATTATTTAAATCGGATCAATATACGGAGAGGGCGCGGAATCCATTTTTTATAAAATCCATTAACATTTTAATTAAAGGGAATGAAGAGGATGCGACTGGGGAGTCTGAGAATGATCTGGCGGAGGTAATTGTCCCGAACACACCCGTTGAATGGCTTGACTAATCGTTCGAGTGATTTGAATGATAAGTTTCGAATAAATTATGCAAGTAAATAAAGATTTAAATGGCTCTCTTTTTTGATTATCCTCTACCAATTTAACCAGCAGCAGATGGATTGAGAAGCCTTCCGCCCCTTCCGCGTCCAATTCATTCCACTCTCGTACGTTAGGAAGGGCGCTCGTATCTTCCCGCGGTGGAGACTTTTTGATATCATTTATCTCAGCAGCCTCAATAACGCGTGATATATTTTTCAAGAATAATTTTCGTAGTAGTCTGTTCGTGTCATTTGCTTCGAGATGTTAACGGCTCGTCCTCTTCATTTTTTTTTCGGTTCCGGTAATAACGTTCGCCCGTTCTTCTCAGGGTCATTCATCATTCCGGGCCATTGCAGCGATGCCTTTCGTCTTGTACAGGCTTTTAAATGCTTGTAAAAGTATCCGTTAATCATCAGGATAGCGTTCCGAGGCTGGAAAAATGAAGTGGATGCTTTAAAAAAAATATGTGTATAAAATAAAATGTGTTCGCTTAATCCATTATCGGAGAACATTTTCAATCGTTTGGAAAAATCGTAAATATACGCCCATTCACGGATCGTTCATCATTTATATTCAAGTTGGCGATGGTCTCTCTCTCGTTGGATGAACGATATTAAGAGGAACGGCTGTGCCCTCTTATCTATTGATAAATAAGGATTGGAATAAATAGTCTATGCTGAGCACATTACCACTCGAATGCCAACGATATGATTTATGATCCAATTGATTCATACCTTCCCCTTTCAGCGCGTTAGGGAGAGGTAGAGAGAGAGTGATAGACAGATGGAAAAGACAAGAGGTTAGTGCAGGGTTGAGGGAGGAAGAGGCAATGAACGGAGCTCGTGGGTGTGGAGAATTATGGTAAATGCTTGAAAGAAAAAAAAACGAATAATATTGGTTCCCTTTCACGTGATAAGTCTTTCGTTTCACTGGAGAAAGGAATTGAGCGACCATTGAAGAAAGCATTTCCTTCAGCTCGGACCGTATAGCGGGCGTTAGGACGCTAGCTAACAAGGGAGCGTCTCGTGGGTTGGTTGTGTGACGAAGTTGACGGTGTTTGCCGCGGAGAAGGGGGGGGGTGTGTGCCACGGACACGTCTGGCTGTTCTCTCTCACTCTCCAACGGTCTGTCGGTGAAGGCGTTGAGGATACGAAGGACAAGGTCTAGGAGAGGCATCAATTTCTTCGGCCCCTCATGCTGCCGTCTCTTTTATCCGTCATTATTCCTTCCAACTTCATTGATACGGCAACCATTCGCGCTGAAGTCTGTCCTTCAAAGGCGACCGCCCTCTTTTGAAGCCAGTGTTATTTGCGATCCCCTCTCTGACACCGCGTTCGCACTGCTGGGATTGAATAATGTTTAATACTGTGCCTTAAAACTGACGTGGATTCACTCTTCTTCAATCTTGATATTCCATCTCATGATAAGCTGGAGTTTAAGTTTCGACATGGCTACCATCATTAATTTATACTACGTTAAATTTTAGAATGAAGCATTTCAATATTTTTATTATTGAATTGCGTTTACATCCATTTGAGCACCTGACTCAAATTAAAGTTGGTTTAACTGTCACCCAAGAGCTCAATTGAATAACAAAGTCATTAATATTCCAAATTAGTCCTATTGAATGGATCAGTTACTCAACTGATACACTGAAAACAGGTTAATGGTTGAATAATTTCCACTTAACCGTGATGATTTTTCAAAACTCGTATTAACCCGAAATACTTTGATAAAAAAATATCCTTTCATATTACGTCGCTAGACAAATGTCACTTGATAGCCTTAGTAAATGGATCATATTTTTGGGAAAACAAAGGATTCGCATTATTGCCTCAAGGCAAAATCTATGGTCCACTGACTCCTCGGTGTATTGATTGCTGTTATTATCCATCTCCATTTTTATTATTCTCTCTCTCTCTACTATTATGTTAGCTAACTTTCATCGTCACGCGTTGCAGAAGTCATTTATCAGCGACCACAAGAGTTATTCAGCTATGGTATAACAGGTTATACAGCCTTCGAAAAACCTCGTGTATTATGCGCAGGGGACGATTTCTGGACTGGGTCTATTTCCTGGGCCAGCTTGGTACTGGAGTAAACGGGGAATAACGCTTACTCCAGCACTCCACTTAATGATCCTTCCAATAGAGGGTTGGTACAACTACGTCATAGGGCTTGGGGTAGCAACAATACACTACAATTCCCTTACGCTGGGATAATGTAGAAGAGCAAGCTCATTGGAGCGTGGAAATTTAGATCGGTTAGTTGATTTCAAAGCTAATGTAAAAGTTTTGCATTTATTTAGATATCGTGCCCTGTAATGTAATCAACAGTGGTTCCTTCGCTTTAGCGGCATTTCATTAGGAAGTCGTTTCCCGTAAGGAAAAAGTGCGGCATTTGGTCGAAGCGCATATTGTACACTCGTCCACTCTTCTCCCAACGAAAATCACCTTTCATCATCCTGACCCCATCCCTCTCCTGTGTCCCCCTCCCCTCTTCTCAAACGTCTTTGTCCTCGTTTGCGTCTTAATTTATTCTCTCATCACCCCGTATGCCTCCTTCCCTAAGGTCCCTACCATCTTATTCTATTTTTCTCTTCCCTCCTCTACTGGCTCCCCGGCCTCGCCTTTCCTGCTTTGCCACGGGTGAAGGTCCGCCGCATTCAAGTTCTCCCCCATTCAACTCATTGCCCTATTCGCCGCGTCCGATCCTTTTCCCACCACCTTCGTCTATCGGGAAGCTCGCTTCAATGGCGCGGGAGATTGAAAAGGGGATGCTTTTTGTCATCTTCACCTCATGTGACCTTACTCTTTCGTTTCTCCCTGTATATTTCCTACTCTACTTTTTATGCGAATGTCTTCCTCTTTCGTACAATTATTGTCATAGGTAGTGTACCATTTGAAGCTGTGTCTTATCGATATTCAAGTACTGCCACTATTCTGTGCTTTGTTCTCTGTACTATTCTCTAACCATAAGCAACTACTTGTTGACAATATCGGCTTCTTTAATTCGGTGGAGGTACTTCCTTCCACCATTCATCCCAGCGACAAGGTGTATTCTTTCTCTCGCCTTTCATTGCCCGCCCAAATTCCTCTCAACGATGACTACCTTCAGGAGCCCGATTTCTCAATTGTGCTTTGGGATCTTTAATTCTTTCAGAATTCTAGTGGTGGTTTAATTGTAAATTGTTTTTAATTGCAGTTGTGTGTACGGCCAAGTGCCCAACTTAACGTAGATGTAATATCCCTTTGCTTCTGAAAATGTCTGCTTCATAACTGCGGCTCTTTCATTTTTTCTTTCTTATGAGAATCGTCAACTAACGCGGTGTGGGTCATAGAGTGAAGGTAACCGTCATTCAGTCGGATGACTTGGTTAATAAATTTCTTTCGTAATCCTCCGTCCCATATTTTTCTTTTTAATTTCCCCATTCACATTTTTTCCTCATTACTTGAAGGGGGGCTTGGAGGGAGAAGTATTTTTACCAGCTACACCTAGTGACCTATTCATTTCTGTTTTCTTTCAAGTTTCTACTCGTCTGCTTCTTATATCAGCGCTTTTATAGCTTCTTAGTGTTACCAGTTGTGTTGCCTTCCATATTTTTTTCACTGTACGAGTTAAAATCTATTTCTCTTTTCTCAAGTGATTGGAAATGAGTGGAGTTATACTTCTCTTTTGAATTATATGACTTTAAAGAACGTCCATTTGTTGACGAAATTTACTCCCACGAGGCCTAAAATATTTGCCGTTAAACGACTACTCAACTCTCACCTCACGTGGTACATCATCGAATGCATCTTATTGATAGACTTATTTTTTTATGGCATGACTGATGTCCGGCACATTTCTTTCCTTCGCGGAAGTGTCAATTTGATCGCCCATCGTTGAGACAAAGCGACAGATGCTCAATTAAGCCTATGGTCGTGCTCAGGCATTTCGAAAGAACAACAGGCGTATTTTTTTACTATTATTTTTTCCACGTGATGGCGAGCGTTGCCTGAGCAATGTCTGTCCGAATTTGAATTGCAAAATAGGGTCTCCGCGCCCAAAAATCAGAAACGATCTTCTTATCCTAAACGTAATTGAGTTTGAGACGAAATTGACTCTTGACGTCGCTTGAGAGGGTGAATTCGATGATTTTTCACCGCTTACTATTTCGCTATTCCTTTCATTAGGTATTCTCTCTCTCTTGTTTGTCCTTTATATCTCCTCGCATGTGGAAGGAATGGCCGGCGCAATATGTTTTAAAAGTATTTTTTCTTCCTTGAGAGTCACACGCTCAGGCAGATGCGCGCTAAATGGGACGGGAGTACCATAAATCTCCTCTCCTACACGAGAGACCTTTCCTCTCATTCCACTCCCATATGAAAGCCTATCAATCAATTGAGCCCCTCTCTCTCTCTCTCTCGTGGACCGGTGCGTGGTAAAATGAAATGTCTCCTCCCACGCCACGCAATTATTTTATTCATGTGGACACCTCTATCTCACGTCTTCATCTTCGAGACTCCGTCCTTGTTTCAAGAAGGATTTTAATATCCTCCGAGCCCGCTTTAGGCAGTCGAAAGTGCAATATGAGGACACCGGAGACAGCGGAATTTAATTATTTTTTCATTTTAAAGAAAGATAACCACATACAAAAGGGTGTCATTTTATAGAGGCCAGGTAACAATACATACATTTGAGGACATATACAACCAAATTTAACAGGAAGAAACAAGAACCAAGTTTACAAAAAGAAAAAAAAACAACAACAAATAATGACGGGAACATCCAGTTAGGTGACAGATACGAAAGAGAGCGGCTTATAAAGGATTTAATTGGATGTGCAAAGGGATCAATGTGTGGAGGGAGGGAGTTCATTAGAGAGGAGAGGCGGAAGAAAAGAGAATGTTTAGTAAACGGAAGTCTAGGAACGGGTGGGGCGGGATGGAACTTTGAAATTGATAAAGGAGAGCAATTCAGGGCAGTCGATGGTGGAATTTAGAATATTATAAATAAGTTTTAAATCTGCAGTGAGTCTATGGGTGGTGAGATTAGGGATGGAGAGGGAGGAGAGAATAGCATCGGTGGACATGTTACGAAAATGTGGTAATCTATTTTAAACTATTTTAGCGAAGAAACTCCAGACACAGTCCAGGGAGGAGAGATTAGTTTGTGGAGAGATAGACCAGATGGGACAGGAATAGGTAAGAATTGGAAGAATGATAGAAGAAAAGAAAGGTCGAAGTGCTCGGGGGTCATTGATTTCGGTGGAACTATGGAGGAGGCCTAAGAGGGACTTAAGACTTGATTGCTTTAGACTTGATGGATTGTGTGTGTGGGGAAAAATTTAATTTATTGTCTGTGAGAATACATAGGTCCTTTGATGTTGAGACACGTTTGAGAGAGTAATTAGAAACAGTATAATTAAATTTATGGGTGACCTTCTTTAGGGAAATAGACATCACACTAATTCACAGGAATTTCTGCTTGCCTGTGAAACATTCTCTGCTCTTATCGTCCTGAAAAAATTATACACTACTCGTAATTGCAAGGAGCGTAGTTTAGTTATACCTATGTGTGGGTGCCGGGAGAGATTTAGAATCTAACTTTACTAATCTCCATTATGTGCCGTCAATTGGAGTTAACATACAGGTATTGATGAAAAAACAACAAAACTAACTAAAAAGATCTTGATTAAAAGCTCATGCATGTTTGTTGCGCGGTTGTCTTCTCATTGCAAGTGATGCTGCCATTTTTTAAGCCTTAAGATTGGTGGCTTTTTTGCCACCAAAGTCACCAAAAAAAAGTTAAAATATGATTTAAATATATGCTTTACTAATTTAGATACGTAAAAATAAATGATTTTAATATTCAGCTCTTTTCTTTGCAATGGGTTCATTTATTATCGAGATATAACGTCCATAACCCAATTATCTCAACCTTTTGCATTGACTGTATGTACACAAATTCAACTCACTATATGTTGATGTTTAACGAAAAAATTATAGTGTAAACCTGTCCGTACGACATTCAGTGTCCATACTTTAGCCTATGATCTAATCGTCCGTGAAAGAACTAAACTTTGCTAATACTTTGTGCCATTGTTCTGCGAAGGGTTCGGATACGCTCTATAGCAACCAGCTACAGGCATCCAGAAGTCTGATATGAAATAGTGGATGGTCTGATTGATGGTGAAACTCAGATCTTCCCCTCGTCGTCAAATATTGAGCGCTCTTTTGGGAATTGCAGCGGGGATTTGCTCATCAGTATCTGCGCTAGCTGTTCCCAATTCACTCTGTCGAACGCCTTTTCGAAATTATCGGCAGGCAAAAATTCCCTGATTGTACTCTAGATTTTTCTCTATTAATACTCTAATTACTACAATCACGTACTGGATTGCCTCCCCCTTCCTCCACTCGAACTTGTCGTTACAAAAGTAATCGTCTCTTTTTGTCTCCAACCTTCTCTTGATGATTCTCAGCTATATCTTTGCTGCATGTGGTAGTTTCATTTCTAATGCCATAAAATATCCAAATTTGAACCATCAGTGATTTCATTGCTCAGTTAGAGATGTTGTTTTACAAGCTTGCGACAGTTATTACATTATCGTAACGACCTTTTTCTACTCTTTCCGATCTTCGCTAAATTCTCTCTATTTAGGTATTTGAGTCTACCTCAAAAAGATTCAGAATACTGGTGGCGTATTCTAAATTATTCTAGCATGGCAAAAGTTAAGTTCCCTTACTTTTAATCGTGGTACTTGCCAAGTGCTTTGCATTGTATGGCTGCTTGTAAAACAGCCCGTACTTCAATATCCATAACATATTGCAGACTAGAATCGGAACGGCAGCGGGATCGCTGTTGCAGTAGTTGCGTTTTAGACACTTCAACTGGCAACGTTATATTGCACATTCTAGTTTGAGACCCGAATCCCTAAACAATATTCAGGCTCGAGACGGGATTCAAAGCTGTGGCATTAGAACAGCCAGGCATACACAGGTACTTGATTCGGTCCAACTCGATTATAGTGGTTAGCGTATGCTGGCTTGAACTTGGGCGTCCACGTAATCTTCCGATTTGACCCTAGTGAAAGCGATAACGATATCGCTGAGGTAATTGTCTCTCGGAAGAACTTACCCTGTCCCTTCTTTCAAGTTTTTAATCCTTGGCACCCCGCCTTTTCATAATCCCATAGTATTTAGCATATACACCTTCACGGTATCCGTTTCAGGGAACCTTATTATGCGACTCCTTCCGAACATGCTCCACGCCCATATGATTTTCGTGCTTCCTCAAGATACATTCGTCCCATACTGTGGGGCTCTGCGAGAGACGGGTATTCTGACGTTGGCTCATCGTGCATCATCGATTAAAAGTCAATAAGAATGGGGCTGCAGGAGATTATGCGAGAAGCAGGCTGGACGGCGCGTGGGTGAGCTCTCCAGGAGATCTGCTGGCACATCTCTGGCGGACTCTCGCCTCTTCTCCAGCCTTTCCCATTAAGAATAAACCGATTTGTAAGGTGTTGAACCGTCTCGAGTCGCTCCGGCGTGCCAGCGGGGGTCAGGACGGGGCGGGACCGGAGATGTGGTCGGGAGATTCCGGGGGCAGCGCTGGCGCAGCTTCCGTTGCCCCGCCCCGGTGCGGTCGGCGGGGATAACCCAGTCTCTCCTTCCCTCTGATCCTCTCTCGGTCGGTCCTTCGAAGAGGGCCCAGAGCAGTGATAATGATGATGATGGGGGGAGGGCTTGAGAGAGGGTTAGGCCGGAGGTGGAGCCTCATACTAATGTATATACACCTACCCTGTTCGCAAGCTAGTGCCTCTACAAGTTGTGGTTATGGGCAGGCCATAGGCAGACTCACCGAGATGCAATTGCCTTAGAATTAAAGGTGCACCTATAGATTGAAAATAGTTGCGGGACTAGCTACTGCGGTTAGACCAGAAATGAAACTTTACACACCTTGCGGAATGAGTAATTAGTAGGTAAGGCTGATAGCGACATTATCACCCATAATTTAGTAACTCCTCTCCGGCAAAAGTATGCGGTATTCAAGCCTTTATTGGTGACAATGTTTTAGACTTTCAATTATTTAAAAAAAAACATACAGCCAATGGAATTATGGAATGTTGAATTTTAATTAAAAATACCACATTTAGGTAATATTAAAACTATTATAATGTTGAAGCATATTTTTTTATTTAGAGTCAATATAATTGTCATATTCATATATATTCTGAAGACGAATGTTCTACCAACTGATTAGTTGGTTTTTGGACAATCCTCACCCTAGTTTCCTCATTTATTGGTCATATTTTTACTTCCCTGTTCATTACTTGCTTACATGGCTGCTTACTCTGGCTGAGGCAGGACATGCAAACATTATTTTTTTCACGAATTGGAATACAACTTACTTGGTTACTACAATAAAATTGTGATATCTCGTTTAATAATTTATAAAAGTGCAAATACTTCTAGGCATGAAACTTCATTTGTAGCGAAAAAACGGGTTCTATTTCTACTCCCACAGCAGTTGCCCAAGATAGGTAGATTTTTCGGCTCATCTTTTCAAATACCAAATGGCAAAAGGAAGAAGGATAATTTTGATGGAAATTGAGTGAAAATCTGTCTAGGTGTTTTCATTCTACCTCTAATTTCACGTATGAAAAAAGCGATGTTAGTATCCCTTTCTAGTGGGAGGAGACCTTTTTCCATCCACATCCTTTTTATAATCAGGCCTTCCTGCGGTGAAACGATTGGGTGTAGTGGGGAGGCATGTTTATATGGGAGGCGAGATAAGCGAAGGAGGGGAAGGAAGAAAAAGGTTTAGAGAAACAAACAAAGGAATCGGGACTTTAATGGTTTCGAGAATGGAAGGGGTTGAGGTTTGGAGACTTGAACGGTCGAAGGGACGATGGTGGAGTGTAAGGGAAGGATTGGGAGACCCCAATAGGCGATGCGGAATCAGCATATTCATGAAGTCTTAAGGACGGATTGTTTACTTTTTTTATCGGATGGGTTGTTGGGATGATGTGGAGTTGGGGCGGCGGGATTCCATTGGATGGGATGCGGTGTGTTATTAAAGTGAGTAGCCATCGGGGGAGGATCTTCGGTTGCTGAAAGCTTAGGTAAGGCTCAGCACCGGGAGGATTTTTGTGACGGCTACTGTTGTGGTGGCTTAAGACGTGTTGGTTCAGTGCTCGCTCGAGACCATGGTGAAATGTATTTTAATTCATCATTCAACATTGATTACCGCAATACTCTAGTACCCTGAAAGTATATATCCATATATTTTTATGAAGGAAATTAAAAATGTCGAACCTCAGCATTCGATCTTAAGGTCTATCCTTTTTTCGAATAAAGCAAATTAATGCAATGACTGGTGCTTGATGTGAGTCATGCTTTGATAATATATTTTGGAAGTAGGTAAGTGATTTTCTTTCCTTTTAAATTGTCACGACACATCAGTTCGTTCAGAACTCTATATGTTTATATATTTAGTGCTGCAGCTCATTCTCTGCGTTCGGCGTGATATTTTTATAGTTCAATTTTTAGCTTTCTCTATGCCAGCATTTTCCAATGAAAACGTTCGTAAGGCATTTCATTCCTAATCCATCTGGTCCCATGATTCCCGGTGTGCTAGAATAACGAAACATATTACAATGAAGTATCTGCGTTTGTTTAGAGCGTATCAATTCGTAGCGGGTGGCCCTCACTTTATTTGTACTGTTTGGAAGTGGATTAAACTTGGGTCTCGGGACAAGAAAGCTTCGGTAGAATAAATTTGCAAATCAGATACACGGAAAATATCACGTCCATCGTACCTCCGTTATTGAATTGAATGAATGGAGAATGGGCGCCCAGTGAGAGGTTCTGCTGGCCACGGCGCTTGGAATAAGATCGGGATCGCGGATGGTGGATGGAGAGGAGATGGGATTGAGAGTGGACGAATTGCGGGGAGCGACTTCGCCACCGATCCAGTTTAGTCCGGTGGTTATAGCACTCATCTGTCATCTCCCGGCACAAGGTATCCGAGCACCATGCCTCTCATTCACAATGACCGGCTGTTTAGGAGGGTGCGACATTCGGGTAACCAGCCGTAAAATATTCTTAATACTCTTCTCCATGCATTATAATTTTCCATGAGTCTCTTCAACCTTTCTCTTAGAGGAACTCAAACCATAATTTTGAAAGACCAAAATACTTTCGGAATATTGTACACGACTCTTACGCGCGGCTGCTTCAGTCATTAGCCCAAAGTTTTAGCTTCTGATGACGTCTAGGCCCTAACACTACTATACTATCAATGAAAGTGAAAGAAACGCAGCGTAATGTACGATAATAATTGATGATTTTAGTTGCTCTAGATAAATTAAAGTTTTGAGATCAATGTGGCGTATACATTAAATGCATTCATAAAACTATCCCTGACAGCGGTCTTTGCAAAATTTGGTAATCTGATAAAGATGATAAAGATGGATAAATATCAGACAGATGCACTCATATGGAAATGAAAGCAATCTGTTTCTACGTTGCAGAATTACTTTTTTGTTAAATTCAGACTATTAATCACAGCATTGGAAACAAGTCATATATGTTGGTAGTATGATAAAGTAAAAATGCATGATTGTGAGGAAATTAAGTAAAAATAATTATAATGGCAAAAGAAAATATCTCGGAGAAGGGAACAAGACCGGCTTGAAGTTGAGGAACGAGCACAAGCTTAAACTGGATTCTTTTCAGATATGGGCGAGTATGAGAATGTGGAACGATATGTTGATTCAGATGAAACCAAACATGTTACGCATTGCGGGGTCAGCGAAATAGTAATAGGATAAGTTCTAAGAAGGCAAGAAAGGGGATTTTGGAGATATTTAATGTTTTCGTATGGTGGAGATTACAAACTGAAGTAGAGTTTAATGCTGAATTTCGGTGGAATAGAAATACTACACCTGCATCTAAATTATACCCGTCCCTCAAGCTTTCTTGCTGATAAATGTGTACATGAACATTTTTTGTAGATTTTCCCTGCTCATTGTATATCTTGCTATTCAGGCTTTTGGTTCTGCGAGTAATTATTTAATATTTTGCAACAGTTTCGCCGTGCTATGCCGCCGGATTTGTTGGGTAGCATAGCACTGCAAAACTGTTGCAAAATATTAAAAAATAATTACACGCAGAACCAAAAGCCTGAACAGCAATGTGTAAATGAATTCCTTTACAAGTATTTTCAGAGGTGGTATGTTCATAAGCTAGTGGTGAATTTTGACAACCGATGATGTACACTTTTTGAACCCCTAGGGACAGCGTCATGGCTATGAAAATATTTTCAGCGTCATGATGAGGAGCGCTAATGGCTCTTTGAGCATCAAAGCGTCATTCGAGACGCGCGCGCGCTATATTCATTGGAAAACGGCTTCTATTTTTGGCAGACTTTTGTATCCAGAAAAGTATTTTATAAATTGGGTGATATTTTGGAAAAATTTGGAAGATGAGATCTTTTTCTAAACAATGAGGCCAAATTTATTGAATTTTATGCCTACTGTGTCCTCGCTTGAACGTCCCGTAAGCACAAGCCGTGGTGCTTGGGTGAATCGGAACGAGAGCACAGTCGTAAAGAATTTGGCCAGCGGTGTGGATGTGATTCTCTTTCAAGTCTTCGCCTGCTCGCACTGGTTTCAATTAGATGATGACCCGAGATTGACGGTTCGCGGATAAGCGATGCCTTGTCTACCACCTGCCCCCCCCACCTTCCTTACCCTGCCCCCCCTTTACTCATCACCTACTGGTGCACGAAAGCTGTCCAGCGGGTTTCTATCTCCCTCCCCCCTCACACTCCCAAGTCACAGCCGAGACTTGGACTGCTCGGCCCTCGACTGACGTCCTGTGGCACTGATGTCCGACTCCTCTGTGCGATAGAACGTCTCTTGATGTGGTGGCGTCATAAAATGACATAGATGTCGTTTTATTCATATTCTAACTACTCAGAGAAAAGCGAGTCCCCTTTTGATTTGAACGACAAAAATCCTCCCTTTCCTCGCATTTATTTAAAAAGAATACGAGTTTTGATGAACTCGATATTCTCTGGAGTAACTTTGTGAAAATCCATGTAGACAGAATCAATACAAACTTTGTAAATTTCGCAATGAATTTCGTTTAATACGACCGGTTTCGTCGCATAGCCGATTGCACCTGAAGATGTCGCCTATGCGATGAAACAGGTCGTATTAAATAAAATGCATTGTGAAATTTACAAAGTTTGTGCTGATTCTGTCAAAATGAGTTTTGGTCATACGAATTCAGACTAACGTACTACTCGCGGGCGCCAGTACGAAAATATAATCGAAGAAGAAATGAGCAATTGTGACAGTCCCATTTTGAAAACTTATAAAAATGCTGAGAACATCAATTTAATGGATCGAAGAAAAGTTTGTTTGGACAACGAACGATTATTAATTCATTTTTCAAATTAAAAACCGAACAATCAGCTGGTAGGAAACCCACAGTGAACATGGCACGGTGTTGGCTTCCCATCCCGTGGGCTTGGGTTCGAATCGACGCAGTAGCGGAGATTGTTCAGTGCAATGTCTTACCCCACTTCAGTGTTAAACAGTGGGCACTTCTAAAACTACACACGTCGGATGGGACGCTGAACATTTAACACCTTTCGTCAATAGCGATACTCCAATCCCCGAACAATCCATCCTTTGCCGACCTACCCAGCTATCATTTATGGAAGTAATCATGGAGTCTATATAGTTTGAGTGGAATTCTATGGAGTTTATCATGAATATACGTATGGATCTAAATATTCGGCACCACTGTACGGGCATCAGTTTTGCGTAGCCTTCCGCAAAAATAGGTCGCGCTGCAGTCGGCATGGTTCCGATTCTGTGTGTCAAAAATAGCCGGTTTGATTGCGAGGCCAATTCCGGTACATTTATTTCCAGTATCTCCATTTGAATCGCGGCCTTTCCTTATTAGAACCACCTTCCCTAGAGTGGCGGCGCTATAATCTGCTTGGTCCTGATTTTTCGGTGCAGGCGGAATGTTTGGCAACACCCACTGGGGGCAAGTTTAGGATCCATATGTATATTCATGGAGTTTATATAGACTCCATGGAAGTGATTTTCGCACCGTCGTAAAGTTAGTCCGAAATCTGAGATAGTGACGTTAATTCCCAACGTTTGTGAAGTTCGTCCAAATTCTAAGGTAGTGAAGTCACTTCCTGAATTTGAGGGAGAATAACTACTAAGCCTTATAGTGGGTTCGAACACGGCCTCAAAGCACGAAAGAAGTCATTGCCGGTGAGGTTGCACGGAGGCAGACAAGAGAGGAGACTGCTGGTCGTTCCTTCGATGATGGACACGGCGGGGAGTCCAATGCATGTCCTCTTCCCCCCCCCTCCTCATGCCGTGCGAGGAGAGAGGCCCAGTTCAAGTACGAGTTCTCCTTGCTCCCTCTCCCTCCTCATCATACTCCCCCTCCCTCCCCACCACGTCGATTCTCGGTAAATCGTCTGGGCGATCACGCCGCGGCGCGCGACAGGTGTCCTTAATGACCTCAGCATCTCACGCCCTCTACGCTGCTCCCTCGCTGCCCCGGCGATCGAACCATCCGTTGATTCAAGTATTCTACCAGCTGATTGGTAGGTTAAAAAATGAAAAGTAATCGATATATAGTACTTACCACTCTATTTCTAATTTACAATGTGTTTCGGCTTTTTTACTTAGCCATATTCAGGTACAATGTGAGATAATCCTTGAACAAATAGTACTTTTACCATATCTTGCTATTCCGTTGCTCTCATTAGGCTTTGCCTACATAATAACTTTGTACTTCCACTGTGGTATAAATTGTCATGATAAGTTATCACCATTAACATCACATTGTACCTGAAGATGGCTAAGTAAAAAAGCCGAAGCACGTGTTGTAAATTTAAAATAAAGTGAACAGTACTTTATTGATTACTTTTCATTTTTGTCAATGCAGCTCCACCACATCTCGCCGGACACTGTTGACTGATTGATAGGTTCTTGGACAGTCCCCATCCTGCATCCCATTTTCTGAAACATTGTCTCGCTTTCCCTCCTTAGGATGTCCCGCCATAAGATCCCTCGTAAGTCCCTCATATCATCTACTTCCTCTTATTTCGTCCAGAATTCCTATCCTTTTCCACGCTTCTCCAGTGTTCTCCCCTCTATCACCCTCTTCAACATACCCTTCCCTCTCAAAACCTCCTTCACCCATCTCTTCTGCCTTCTCCGAACCTCCAGCACAAGCGTCTGCTCCTCTCCTACCATATCCAACATCCGTCTTCCTGGCTACCCGACTCACCCTTTCCATCCTTCTCCAAACCTACTTCTCAAACGCCTCCAGTCTATGCACATTCTCCTTTCGCAATGACCACGTTTCCGACCCTAAGCATTAGTGCGGTGGAGCGAAAATCTTGAAAGAATATCGCCGCGCGCAGAAAAGACCTCTTAATTAACCTCTTTTCTTCTTCCCTCCCCGCTTCCTTCCGTTTGCCCTCCTGCTTCTCGTTTCCGCGGAAGTTTCTCTCTTTTTCTTCCCTGAGGCTGAAGTCACATCGTCGACCTTTTTAATCCGTTTAAAGGTTTGGTTTGGTCTCTGATTCGATAATTCCTCGGTGTGAAAACTAAAATTAATACGTTCTCCCATCATGAACGATCATATCGAATGAAAGCGGCAGTCTGATGTAATGTACAAGACCCGAACTCTATGTTATCATCAAGTTAAAGCATAAGCTAAATTGTCTTTCGGTTTACGGTAACCAGACGTATTAAAACCTATGACTGCTGCCACCAAAACACTATTGATCATCATCATCAGCAATCACCAATTCGAATATTTGCTCCCTGCAGGTCTCCACTCCACTATCCTCTCTGTCGACCGCTTCATTCACACAGTAGGTTTTGTTGTAGTACACTTTGGATTCCTTCATAATTTTCCATCATGCATTCCATTCTCGGTCTTCCTCGGTAATTCTTTCCATGCATTTCTCATTCCATAATTGTTTTCATGAGTTGCAATATGTGCCCGGTAAGTTAGTCTCTTCTCCTCGGTGTTTTCATATATATTTCTCTCTAACTATTCGTAGGGCTTCTTCATTTGTGATTCTCCCCATTCACTTCATCTACATCATATTTCTAGAGTATTATACTTCCATTGCTTCCAATGTTCACAGCTCTGTTGGCGAAGTGTATTGGAAGTGTTTGGAAGGGTAATGCGTTTGTGATAAAAATTGAGGCGGTGAAGAATTTACGCTCTTCTGGCTTCTCTTCCGATTTCACAAAACTGCCTCAATAGAAATATATTGTTCTCTGTGGGTAGAAGTGCTTGGCGGTATAATAATGTCTGGTATTCCTTTCCCACATCAAAAGTAATTAGTTATGTTTCGAAACCAAAGCAATTAATTTTTTATAGTGTACCATGAAAATATCCCATTGGACTCAGTCATCATCGCTTGACCTTTTCCCTGAGGAATGCTGGCTAGAAACCAGTTTAAGTTTCGGATAGCTGTTTGTGCGTGCTTTTTATTGTGTTTTGTGCTTATAAACTGTCACATCTCTGTATTGACAATTTTACATTTTCAAGTTTTCACGTTATGTGATTCTTCCTCCAACGAATTAAGCGTCATAATATGTATTCTCAGAAATTTTATACATATATTTTTTTAAATAAATATTTTTGTGTTTGGGTATCGGCAGTTTTCTCAAAAGGTGTCCGCCATTACTCTTAGAAAGCAATCTTTAGCTATGATTCGTCGATTGGTGATTAGGGGGCATTTTCTCAGGTCCAATTCATCTCGGATCGTTAGAGACTCATCCGCCATACGTAGACACTTGCTGGACCTAAAATGTGCGAACGCGATGAACTAGGCTGCCAAAGTGTTACCTATTCGTGATATCTTATTTGCATCTCTTCGCCTTTAACGAACCGTTCGGTGGGTTCTTCCAGCCAGAAAGCATCTCGTAGGCACCTTCGAAATAGGCATCGTTCTCACTCCATCTGAACACGCGCATAAATTCTTGGGACGCGTCTATCGTTACCTCTTCCCCTTTAACAGTCCCGTGGCTGACACACTCTTGGGTTTCATGCTCCGTAAAGAGAGAATGAAAGATAGAGAGAGAGACCCCCTTTGCACCACTTTGAGGGATCATAATTATCCCGAAAGGGTAGATGGAGCCAAAGTATTCGCTTGGCGGAGGAAGGACTCCCTGTTCCCTTCTGCAGAAATTTATCGCCCTTGCTTGTGCGTACTGGAGGCGGGGCCCTTCCAGTAGTTAGGATTTTATGCTCTCCCCCTCCCCCCCTCTCTGCCCCCATCCCTCGCCCTGCTTCGCTGCTCCACCGCCCGCATCCACTCCTGGGACAGACCGCTCCGAATGGCCGTAAACGCTGCTTCGAGCTGAAGATGCGACCCGTAACATCCCCCTCTTTGTTTTGCGCTCGTTCTGTTCGGCTAAGGTTGGAGTGAGTATGATAACCCCCTGGCCACAGCTCACGGAGCACGGTGCGTGAGCAAAGAGGAGTGTCCGCCAATCAATCAACTCATTCGCTCGAACCGCGTGAAAATGACCGGTGCCATTATGCACGCTTATTGGACCCCTTTAGGTAGTTTGAGCGAGATGTTTCCCTAGTCATAATGGAGACCATATTCGAATTTAATACTTAAATTTCAGCGTCGGTAAGAAGTATGGACTAAATACTATAATATAAATAGCGCATAAACATAATTATATACGACAAAAATTCTCAGTAATTAAATAAATATGTGTATATAAGTTTCTAATTTGACTCATGTTTTCTCGCCGTACGGTGAAAACTCCTTCACAACAGGTTTTTTTGTGATTCTGTTAAAATTACTGTGGTGATTAATTGATTAATTTTTATAAGCAGTTGAGAAAACATGCCAACAACACACCGTTAGTTTTTTCACGAAATCTAGGAGTTAGAAATTCCTATTTTTTTCTAATATTCTCCCTCTCGAGCGCACAGCCATAATCCAGCCATGTAAAGCAACTTGTATTTTCAGACAAATAGCTCGAAAAGTAGTTCGACAAGGGGTCGTCATTGGAAAGATAAGGGTGTTTCTTTAAAATGAGGTTAAATTCATAAAATTTTTGGTAAAATTATTTTTCGCTCAAACTACCTTAAAAGATGCCCGCGTTGAAAAAAATGCATCCAAAACGTATTTTTGAAATTGCATTCCAATGCATATGGAATGCATTGTCAAAAAAATATTCCAAATGCTTTTGTGAAGGCCTCTAACGCGAGGCTGGTACGTACCCACGCCGTACGTACCAAGTTCATATGCGTGAACACATTCATTGAATTCGAGTTGCATTTTTTTCATCGTGGTCGGGAGGAAGGCTGTGCTATGTTGTGATGCATCGGCTGCGATAGCTCTCCGCTGTCACTTGTAAACATTGCGGTTATGTGTCGTTTGGAGCATATTTCAAGTCGGTTTTCGCAATTCACGTTCCGAGCTAAAAGACTACTCTAAAAAATAATGGCATAAGATGAAGCTCTGTGTAGATAGTTTGTGTTAACAGAAGCTAATTTTTAAGCTGAGGTTAAAAAAATGGATGTACTAAATTTGTGAAACGTTGAGCAAAATGTCAAATTGTGGGAAAATGTCTCAATGTCACCAAATTAAGAATGCAAATGTCTTCAGAAAGAGTTTACGGGATGACAGAGCATCAAATTGTGAATGTGAGAGTTCAGAATGTCCTAAAAAATTCTAGAGTGACGGAAATATTAATTTCGTTTATGTTTCATTTCATTTGTTCGTTTTAACTCGTGAGCTTTATCGAATCACAAGGAGACGTTTCACGGTATAAGCACGTGCGGTAGTATCGCATACACTAGTTATATTTTTTTTATATTTTAGTGGATTCGAGAACTAGAACTTGGCCTCCCGAAATATTTCTCCTCGGACCCGAATGATCGAAGTTTCCCAGTTTTAATTGCTTGACCCTCGAAATCCTTAGGATTGCGTTCGATGAGGAAAGGCCATCGCTCTTCGGGGTGCCTCCGGGGGCCCTTCCGGGAAGCGCGCGAGGAAAGATGGGTGGGTTGGGAGGGGCTTTGACGAGGGGAGGAGGGGTTGGTGGGCTGGCGGGGGCGGAGGGGCGGCAGGGGGAAAGAGAGGATAAGGGAAATGGCATTTCCAAATTTTCAGATGGGATTGGTCCTACTAGGGTCAACAAGACAACCAGCTGTTACTCGGAGAGTTATCGCGTTCATCTCTCCCTTGTCTCCTAGCCGTGGTCGCCGGTCCTGCGTTGCCAAATATATGGGTATAAACACTCAGGGTGCACAACGAGGCAAAAGGGAGCGTGCCACTTGAAGTAGGCACGGTTGGGTTCGTTTTGGGGCCAGGGTTCTCATATAATCTTTACTTATTTTGTGTCACGATGCGATCCATACGCTTTTCTGATCCATGAGCATCTGTTAGAATGTTAGCGCCTATTCTTTTGCTATGCATGGTCACATTTTAAAGTGTAGAAATCCGAAAGAGTGGGTCCTATTGAGGAAAGTAATGCTCTCTGGTAAAAAGATCATAAGTACCACACGAATCCTATTTGGTGCAATGGAAATGAAGAGGTTATGGGCTCGTTCCAACTCGGGTACACCTACTAAGTATTTATATAAAGTAGAACCAAGCATTTATTCCCTGCACTTAGCCTTAACTTCATCCATATTATCGAAGTTTAGCGGAGTAAGTGCTTGTAAGATGTGTTCGGAGAAAATTTTTAACAGATGTACAAAAACCAAGAGGTATCTGCGAGTCCCGGGTATTCCTGAATTTTCTGGTCTATGGCTTCATACGGTCTATGGCTAAGCTCTATGGCTTCAAACCGTCGAAGTCGATTTGAAACTAATTAGTGAGATTGGCTGTCACTTTATATGGAAATATGATGAGAAGCAAAAATATGTTGGAAGGAAAAGAAGAGTTTAAGTGAAAAAATGGAAGTCCCTGCTGGAATGACCTCAGAAAGCTACAGTCGCTCTTGAGTGTATAAATATATGCCTTCTTATACGTTTTGAACGAGTATGGCCTGTACTTGCGAACTAAAGCGCTAGATCAAAGGCACCATAAAAATGAGTGATGGTGGACGTCAATCGAGTTATATAGTCTTTCTGTCTATGCACACAACTTGGCCATCACGATGGAGGCTCCAGTGAGGACGCGAGAATAAATAATTTAATGACTAAAAGAGAAGATTATTTGGCAAAGTAAGAATGTATATTTTAGCATTTTTCAAGCAAAGAAATGCTGCATATTTTCATCTTAATTCAAATATACCCTCATAATTAATCAGTAATACTGATATGGCTGGCGGGTGAGCCTTGATTTGTACCAAACCCCATACCGGCCGTCTCGCAGCCGTAAAGTTGGTCCAAATGCTGATATCATGACGTCACTTCCTGAATTTTGAGGGGGGAAAATTAGTGGGACTGGTTTGCACCGGCGTGGAATCCAAAACGTTCATCGGCGGGCGGTTCCATGTTTCGGATTCCCTTCCAAATATCCCGCATGCCTTTCTCATCTCCTTCTTCTCCTCCCTAGCCCTCTCATCCCACCTTCATCCCTGTCCTTATTTCTTTCTTGTGGTGGCCCAAGGAAAGCGTTAGTCTCGCGCGTTAATGCTTCCGCTCTTTCTTAAATGGTTTTCCCTCTCATAAAATTCCTCGATGGGACCTGAGAATGCGCTTTACCGTGACTCGAAAATTTTTATGACTCGGCATCCGTCTGACTATCCGACCGACCAGACCCTCGCTTTTTCTAACCTCGAGGAATTGATTGCTTTCCCTTTTCAGCTGCGATAACTTCGAATATATTCTTCAAAATCCCCATCTGAAAACGATCGCACCCATACATTTGTTGTCCCTGCCCTATGTTTCTGGAGGTATAGTTTTATCATCGCAACCACAGGCACTATTTCGGAATGATAACTTCTTGATATACTCAACAGTACCAGAGCTGCGATACGGCCCGGGAACGTCTTAGTCTAAGTACTAAAAAATACTTTCATTGCCTATTGGTCACAGTAAAAATTTCCGTAAAACTAGTAAAGTTAGTCATGAAACTAATCAATTAACAAAATCGTATTAGCTCATGATCACACCATTTGTTAAACCTGGTTTATGAAACAGAGCTTGTTTAAAAATCGATTTTTGAAAATGATGTTCTTAAACTATAAACTTATCAGGTATTGAGAGTTATATTTTTGGCGAATGTGTTGGCGAGGTTGATAGGGTACTGACATCCCATTCCGATGACCCAGGTTTGAATCCCGGCGGTGGCAGTGATTTTTCAGCTGAATCCCGATACTTACTTGTATGTTTTGTGGCACCTTTGGCTAAGAGCAGGCTAATACCGATGACGGGTTTCTCCGTCTCGCTTCCCCAAGTAATTCTATCCTTACCAGCCTACCCGCCTCTCCTCGCAAGCGAAGCAATTGCCTCCATTATCGGTTCATACCCCAAATAACCAACATGCCCATCAAAATTTACTGTGTAACGTATACTATTAGAGGAGTCTTGGGTAGGTATTTTAGAAGTCAAACTGCCAAAGGACTACCATCATTGAGAGTTTTTAACAGGAGGCTGGTGAGCGAGACTAACGAATACCTCGGTGACGACAAGTATGAATTCACTAGAGGATCGGGAACGCTATTTGTAATAGTAGAGAGCAATAGAATAAAGGAATAAAGTTGTCTCAGGGCAGATGTGGTGGAATGTATTCATTAGGAATTAAATAAATTTGCAGTTTTCCACTTTTTTATATTGAATATAGGTTTATTGCGACCGTTTTCGATGTATTTACATCATTGTCAAGTTCGAGAACCGTACTTGAAAATTATGTAAGTACATAGAAACCGGTGGCAATAAACCTAAATTTAATATTTAAAAAAGTGGAAAACTGCAAATTTATTTAATTCCTTGGAGAAATGAAGCTAAAACGTGCCCAAGATGTTTTGGTTGCTCCCTAGATTTCTAGAAGGCTTTTGAGAGAATAGATGGGAGGAAATAAATGGAAGCGTTGGATGAATTAGGGTTCCATGCACAACGATTAGCAAGCATTATCTTGGAGGAAAAATACACTGCACATGCGTCATCTGGAACTTAATAATCTAGTACAATTCTGCTCGGATAGAAACCTTTTCCAGTTTCTTTCGAAGCTCACTTCTTCATACTCCAGCCAGTCCATGGATAGAAAGGAATGAATTAATTTGATCGCATCTTCATAATTCATCGGATCTTACGCCACCAGCATCTCATTCCATGCCAGATGCCCCCGAAGTTACAGGGTAGCCATCGACTCCCCCCTCCTCTCTTAGTTAGCCTCCCGGATATATCTCCCCCTCACCCTCTCGAACCCTGAACGGCATCACACATGCCCCTGTCCCTTGCCCCCAGCCTTGGTCGCTTGCCTAGCGCGCCCCGCCCACTTCTCCCCCCCTCGAGAGAACCCTTCCCCCACGTGCAGCGGCCCCGATTCGGCGCGGCCCATCCGGTTCAAGGCGACTGACGGCGATGCAAGCCAGGGATGCTCCCTTCCCCTCTCGATCCCCCGCCGCACCCTAGGGCTCAAACCCCGTCAAACGGGCGGGGTGTGCGGTTGTTTGGGAAGGGAGAGTTGGGGGGCGGGGTTGGGGCGCGAGGCGAACTGAAGTGGGACTCCGGAGCCGATTCGCATTGAACTCATGATCACGTGAGGAAGGCGTTCGGCGCATTCTCCACGATTGCAAAAATTCCATGAAACCTACATTCTAGGTAATCTATTGAGTTCAAAGGAGAAGAATCGTTGCATGACGCATACGTTAATTCATTTTCGTATCACTCACCGAGTAGGTACTTTTTCGTTTAAAATGGTATTTTTAAGCAAATTTTGCTAGTTTTTCTTTTTCCAATACCATCTTTACCAACTTAACCAACTAATGCTTGCTCGATTGGCCCAGTTTTAATCACCGAAGTGGGGAAAACAGGATTTGTTTGTGTACAATATAGCATGTAACCTCGGCGATGAATACCCCAACGGTCCAAAAACGCCATTTCTGGCTTCTAAATATCCAGAACCCTTAAGTTAACGTTCTTATTTATTAACCTCTTCTATTTCCCTTGGATCCCTCTCTCTCTTCCTCCTTCCCCGTGCCCTCCCTCCGCATATCGGGCAGTAGCTTCCCCTCCTCCACTGCCCCCCGACTCATTCACCCCCACCCGACGCCCCCATCCGTGCCCCTCCCACACCCATCTGGACCTTGGGCAAAGGCGAGGACCACCCATAACCCCGTCCAAGTATAGTCAAGTAGTCAGGGGGATGGTATGCGGGGTGCCGTCGAGTCCGTCCCCTCCGGTCGCCCGCAGATGGCTTTCTCTCCCTGCATCATCATCCCACTCCCGGCAGCCGTCCATGCTAGGGATAGTTTTTAACTCGTTGACCCAGGTCGCGGGCGGGTCGTGTGAACTTGGACTCCAGACGGATGCTGCATCTCTCTCTGGATGATGATGATGTGCCACGGCATTTTGGAGATCGTAACGTTGTAGAATGAGATATGTCAGTGGTTGGTAGGCGTTAATTTCGTCTCGTAATTTGTGTATAATTCCCTTCGTATTGCCATTCTTATCTTACACTACGGAAGAGAATGAATTTCCCGCAAGGAGTACTCTATAGCAGAGTGATTGGTATTATTTCATTGGTCATTTTATGGTATCACAGCAAAGAGAAGCATTCTTTCTCCTAATCCTGGAAAAATAAATCCTGTTCCATTATTAAGTTGCAACATGCATTTTGCTTGAAATGAAAAACTTTTCGAATTCGACATGAAAAGACTTTAAATACGAGCTAGGCTATTTATGTGGAAATCACCAAGCTTTTCATTTCAATTATGAAGCTTTTCCATAAAGTTACGCCTGAAACCATTCTCTGCAAAATGCATTCATGCGCATAATTTATATAACATTGTAGCATAAAGTGCAATTCGTATTGAAAATTCACCCCCTACCACACGTATTTCAGGTGGTTTGGAGGGTAATCTGTATATGGGAAGATGTAATGGAGAAGATACACTTTAGACATTAAAAAGGAAATTTATTGTTTATAGTTTGCCTTTTTTATCTATGTATGCTATCTTTTACTGCTTCTTCATCAGATCTATAACCTTGTGGAGTACGTTTTTTATTTTTAAAAGGTAGCGATCGTTATCATGGTATAACTGAGGAATGTTGAGGAGTTGTTGAATCATTTTACGTTGAAGAAAATCCATTGGCAGTTCTTGTCGATATTTCTTTGTAAATAACGACTAAATTCTGGAACTTAAGTTTTTTGTTGCTATGTCGAAACTCCAGGAAAATTTTCTTTCGAAAACTAGAATACTTAGGTCTTGCTATGCTTTTTAATCGTCGCATTTGTTTAGCTATTTTGAAAGAGGTGAGCTCATTACTTGGGAAATTATATATTTTTCTGCTATCTAATGCTGTAAAAAGAGCCTCTTATTCAACGAGTACGATAACTATCGAGATTTTAATTCTTATGGAAATTCTATAAACATTCTTCTAAATTATCTCGTATTTTTGCAACATGCTTACCCGTAGAGTACTCTGCGGTTTGACTTCGAGATCTGTTTAGAAAGAAAAGCCGGGGTGAGTTGCAACACTTTAATTTGATAGAAAATACTGCCAGGCGAATTACACATATTCACCCATGAGTAATTGTTGTTGTGTCTACATCTACAAAATACCCTGCAACCCAACTCAGGGGTGTGTGGCAGGGGGTGAGTAATCACCAACATGCATTACACTATACCCTAGGCGTTAACAGCGTTAAACTTTTCAAGCGCATGTAGGTGCGGCACGGCTACTTTTTCAATTTTATTAGAAAAGTTGTTGAGGTGGTGGATATTTAAAGGTAGCCCTGCCGCAAGAATTCTTTTGGGAAAAAGGGCGTGTAAGGTTTAGCAATCTTGAGTTTTGAGGGAAAAAGAACCTTTCTTGAGTGGTGACGGAACATTATGTCACCGGGTGAGTGTGTATATGTGTGTGGCTCGTCTTCTGAGGACCCACTCTCGAGGTTTCGAAATAGAACAGCAGGAAGGCACTCTTCGCCTCATTCCTTCGTCTTCTTCTTCTCGTCCGTTCTGACATTTCGCAGGTCTTCGAAGAGTCGAGCGGGATAAGATAGATTCCTCCATGGAATGACTTCCATCCCCAGAACACTCTATAACCCCGCTTCTTCCCCCACCTTCCTTCCCTCCCACACCTCCAGTCCCACCCCTCCACTATCCCCTTGCGACCGACTGACAGCGACTAGGCTTTCGTTCCTGTGTGTCCCACTGGCGCCGCAAGGACGGAGTCAACCCTCGCACCCTCTCTATGGTTTTTTCCCTACTCTGCTCTTGAGGCCCTTTTTCTAGGAATCCATCCAGTGGGGCATCGAAGAGGGAGAGGGAGAGATGTTTTATAGATGTAGGGAGTAGTGGTGGAATTAAGTGTTGTCGGTGCGAAACGGCTGCAGCCTGAGGAAAGCTGTCTCCGTTGACGATGTTAATACGAGACGAAGCATATGATGGGCATTTATTGTCAGAATTCTCACCGGAATTCGATTAGATCGTTTGAGTAGATTACGTAATTCTTAAAATTATCATTGATAGAAGGGAAGCCCTCTTCAATGTGACGAAAGTGGACTATGTTTTGTGCCACATTTTAAGACGACACGAAAATTTGCCACATAGCTCCTCCAGTGTAATTTAACCGCCTCGTCTGCTTCCAATTTCCCCGGTCAGTAGGCTTATTCCCTGGAAATCATTAGTGGTGGCACTAAAAGAACGCAACAGTTTCATTGCAACTGTTTCGCAACCGAAAAAATTTCAAAACGAAACAGTTACATGAAACACCCTGTTGCGGACAACAGCTAGAGGCACACCAAACAACAGAAGATCGATCGGCGCTGTTAGAACATGGCTGGTAGTTCTGTATTCTATGGAATAAGAAATCTTTCGCTCAAACAAAGTAACAATTTCATTTCGATTCATGAAAGATAGGTACTTCACAGTTCTAATTCTAACTGCAACATGTGTTGGCTGAATAAACCAGCAACCGCCTGCAGCAGATTCAAATCCGACAAATTGTATCTTCTATTCGCAACGCAGCTACACGTGCAGTGCAACTGGAACGATATAAAATACGAAACAGTCGCCTTCAGCGATCAGTTTCCGCTGAACAGCACGGAGCGCAACGGCGCGGCTGTGGCACGGTCACGAAGCTAACCTGCTGTTTGCAACAGTTATTTGAAACAGTTGCGGCTGCAACCTTCCGCTCCGACAACACTTTATTCCACCACCAGATATCACGTCTCTTCCTCTCTCCAGCAATTCCACACGCATCACCCGAGCAGAAGCTTTAGTAGTAGTCTCCTCCGAGGGAGCCACAGATGGATTGACGATTGGAGTGCCAAGCCGGCAGCAGATCACCGCGGTGGCGCCCGTTGTCCTCCAGCACCGCACGCCCGGCCAGTCGTCATTCGAATGGGGAGGTGGCTCGAGGTCAAACAATCGTCCTCGGCTCTCTAGTCTCTCCGACGAGCACGTACGTGCTCTATTCGACGTTCCGCCGACTCCGGACCGCGTGCGCGCCTCCCTCCCCTGTCTTGTTTTGTCTTCCCTCCATTATTATTCTCGCGTTTGCCGTCTTGTTCCTTCGCGCCGAGTTAGTCACGGCCCGAATCGCCATGCGCTACCACCAACCACTCCTCCACTTACCCCCTTCCCATTCTGCGCCACACAGCTCACTCCACGTTCTCTCCTCAACGCCACGCCATTCCATTCTCCCTCCCTCGCCCATCTTCTTTTGTTTACCGACCCTACCCCAACTGCTTTTCCATTCCCGGGCATGGACACTGCACGCGTGATAATAGTGCTCCTCTGGATAGTTTTTTGCGACATCACATCACATAAAAAAACCTATGAATTTGGCCTCATCATGATGAAGAAGTTCACATATTTCTATTGATACAAAAATATCAGCTACTCCACGACTTTTCGAGATATTTGCTAACGATTATAAGCCGTTTTCCATGGTATTTAGCATGGCTGTACTTCCTAGAGAAGCAATTAAAAAATGCTTTGACATATGGATGGTGTCAGAAATTCAACGGTGGTTAGTTATTATGTTTTCTCAATAACATATTAGAATGAATTGATTACTCTCCGCATTGCTTTTTCTAAAATCGCAGACAAATCTTTGATTATAAAGGCGTTTATGCGTACGGCGTGAAAAACTAATCATGTTAAAGACTCTAACATGTAATGTATTGGCCATTTAATGAGAATTTTAGTCAAGTAAAACAGTTTAACCTTCATTAATGTTACAATATTTACCTCATGCTTATTGCTGCAGCCTAAATTTTAAAATAAAATTCGTATATGGCCCCAAATATGACTAGGGATAATTCTCGCTCAAACTAATTTAAAGTCCATTAGCGCGCTAATGCAGGAACAAATTTTATGAGATAATTTATCACCAAAAGCCCGATTCCGTATTTTCACTCATTATCGGTAGAGTAAGAGTAGTCCTCGCCCGCTAATCATGAGGTCGCCGGTTCGAGTCCCACCTGTGTGGATTTTTTAACCACTCAGGATATGGATGTTTGTGCCTTGTTATTCATGAGTCCATTGTAAGAAAGAACTTTCAAGTCTTAAATGCGGTTTAGAAATAAATATGACATTCATTTATTAGTTAAACTTCGCCATGACGCATATTTCCGTAAATAATTAACAACTTATTTTTTGTGTTCCTTTACTTGTTTGCCTTCTGGTTCATGTTTCATGCATTAATTATGTTTCATACGAGTGCCCTGTAAATTATAAGTATTATTTTGTGGGCTACTTTCTTTTTAGTAATAATTAATGCAGCGGTTAACATTGATCAAATGTTTCCGATAGCAAGTATTTACGACTTTAGGACGTAACGCTGAATATTATTCTGGTTTGTTTTAAGTATATCATTAATTCGACCTATTACAAATAAGACCGATTTCAAATAAGTCAACCCCTCGGACGCTATATCGCGTGTACTTAAGCCCTATGGCTTTAGTCCTATGGCTAAGAAGTGAAGGCGGTTAAACTTTAGCGTATGAATTCAATAGAGAGCCTTCGCAACACTCCTTAAGAGCATAACGCAGACGATGCCTATCGTTCTTATCT
The DNA here is from genome assembly GCA_963573305.1 of Pyrrhosoma nymphula. Lineage (NCBI taxonomy): Eukaryota > Metazoa > Arthropoda > Insecta > Odonata > Coenagrionidae > Pyrrhosoma > Pyrrhosoma nymphula. The sequence goes on along the minus strand of OY754339.1, from coordinate 58,579,391 downwards.
ACAGTAATGTCGTTCAGTTGGCCAGTCAGAAGTTACTTTGATGGGTACATACATATACGCCGCCGCGACAAAAAATGTTAAATTCAGAAAAAAGTAGTTTTTAACGATGGATTCGCTTCTCTTTGAGAGAAGTACCTACTTCGAAATAGGTCTACATTACGGAGAGCCTACATTGGTACAACAAAACGGAACGCAATTTTGAAAAGTGGAGCCAATTTTTGGGCATTTTTCATGGAAGTATTCTACCAGCAGATTGGTAGGTTCTTGGACAATCCCCATCCTGCATCCCAATTTCTGAGACATTGTCTCGCTTTCCCTCCTAGGATGTCCCGCCTTTAGACCCCTCTTAAATACCTCATATCTTCTACCTCTTATTATTTCGTCCAGGATTCCTATCCTCTCCCTTCCTCTTCCACACTTCCCCAGTATTCTCACCTCTATCGCCATTTTATGGAATAAATATTCCTATTATTCTTCTGAAGAAAATATACAAATATTATTTCGTTGGTGTGAAAACCCAGGCGATTGCAGCCTGGGCCTAGTTGCGTTATGCTCTTGAGCTTAGCCGTCACGTTTAATGTGAACTGGCATCCACACCCTATATCGCGTTTATGTATTCCCTCCCGTACCCTCGCCTGGTAGCAGTAGTTCATTTTTTTTCTTGCCCAAGGAGGCGTTTTAAATCTAGTGTCTGTTCGTGCCCCACGGTCGTACGAGGGGAAATGAAAGAGAATGGAGAGAGAGAGAGAGAGGTTGGAGAGAATCGTGTGGCGAGGGCATCAACACGCTCCGTCTTCTCTATTTCAGAAAGCGCCTGGAAGTCGCTGTGAATGTTCGTTTTTCGCGGGTTTATGTCCATACGGTAATGTCCCGCAGTCTGCGGAAACTCTCTCTCCCTCCCTCCCTCCCTCCCTCCCTCTCTCCCTCCCTCCCTCCCTCTCTCCGTCGACGCTTTCCTTGAACCATGTGGCGTGGCCCGATAATTGGCGTTTAACGTTCTCCGTTCCGTCTGAGCGTGCGTACCGAGCTTCTTTAAGTAGTGCCTTCCTTATATGCCTGATGAGATCTGCTTGCTTTGTGCCGGGAGTCATCAGAGCTTTCTCTCAAGCTTTGGTATTGTTGAGAAGTTCCTAACCGGTGAGAAATTCTTCGGGGGTCTACAGAAAATCTGCATCCGTTGTATGGCTCTCTCATTCCGTGAAACCCTGAATATATTGTGGCTGATGCAAGAGTGCCTGTACGAGTCGCTTTGAATTACTTTCAATTCAGTAGTTTGACGTAAATAATATTGTTCAAGAGTGCCTCAGTGTCTAATTTCATTGTAAACCTCCACCACAGTACAACTGTAAAATAAAACTATAACGAATTAATACGTTAAAGGTTAATTAACGCGATGAAGCAGTCATTCAAGGGCTAGTCTGCCTTTACACCACAAGTCCATGTCAACCTACGTCTAAAGGAACCCACCGTCGGATTCCGTCTAGGATGTGAGTACTGCATTTTTCTCAGGCTTAAGAACTTAAAATCAGACGGTGCAATAAAGGTGGCATTAGAGGGTGGTGTGCAGAAACAAAAGTCTACCTACACTACTCTGAGTACTTAGTAAGCTGAAAGGAGTTATGTCCAATATTCCCAATTTTTAATGAAATGTTTTTTTTCTCAACTAAATTGTATGAAACGCCAGTGAAATAAATTTGTGTCGGAGATTCGGAAAAGGCCGCAAAATTGGATGGAGGACTTATTGAGAGTCAACGAAAGGTTGGAGAGGATGATGGGCAAATATCGATTTAGCGCGGAAAAGAAGAGAAAAATGGTATTATTGGATTAGATGAGAAGGGACAGTAAAAGTATTAAGGCCTAATTGAAACTCGAGAAAGTTAATAGTCATTGTCAATTTAAAAGTACTTAATCAAAATTTTTGCATAGACACGTTCAAAGGTATCTCTGAAATAGTGTATTTGGCTTCGAAGCTGTCCAGAATCGGTTTACAGAATACTTAAGGATAATGATGATTATGTTAATTGATTTCACTGCAGCCTTGGCTTAGACATTCAATGAATCGGAAGCCATGCAAGGGAACTCGTAATGTTTCAACTATAACTCTTCCCGCTTTAATTTGTCGCTGGCCCTGGTGGCCATAGGGTGACTTCCTCACCTACTAATCCTAGGATCGTGGATTTGAGTCCGAACTCGGCAGATTTATCACCACTCAGAGCCTACTTGTGTGTTATTGTCCTTAATTATTTGATTATTACCTCGATGCAGAACGCCATGGGAGTTGTTTTTGGTGATTGTGAAAAATGAATTAATTGAAAAAAAAAGTAACGGTTTCTTTCGCATCCTCGACGAACTGAATTCCTCGTGCAAGTGAAATTCAGGCGCATATAGCAGAATATGAACCTACGAATGGTCTCTGTCTTTCGTCACCGTATTCACGCACCAAACGCCGAGTAGCTCCGTTCCCTCCCGCCATCCTCACCTCGCCATTCGCGAGAATTCCCGGCGCGACCGCAGGCATGCGCCATTTTGGCTCCCTCCTCTCACTCTCCTTTTGTTGTTTTCCATCCATACTCCCCTCATTTTCCTCTCCCAGTGATCCATTATACCTATCCATTCTCTCTCGTTTCCCTCTTCCTCCCGTTCTCCTCATCTCCATCGTCTCCTCATGCATACTCAACACTTCCATCGTTAAATGGCTCGAAAGGAAAACGACCGGAAATCGTCTCTAGGATTTCTCCACCCGCCCTTTTACTTTCCTCTCCCCTCCTCTCCCTCGTCTATCATCTTTCCCATGCGTGCGTGTTTCTTTCTTCCTTTGTTCCTGCGTCTTTTTTCCCGCGCGGCAGAAAGTTTTGCGGGCGCACACTCTTATTTGTTTTGAGATTGCTTGTGGGCGATAGGCGGCATCCCCCGCGCCCGCGCACGCCATCTCGTTTACATCTTGTGCGCATGCGCTATCTCCAAGCAGGCGCCCTCTTTCATTTGTTATTTTTTTATTCCTCCTGAGCAAACTTTCCTTCCTTCCCCTCCTCCCACCTCCCCGACGGTGAGTTTGCGACAAACAATGGCGCATCGTTCGGAGGAATGAGGTGTGTCCGCTCGTAGAACTGGAATTATGTGCACTTTTGTCTTTGCCGTTCCCCTTTTCCTTTAGAATGTGTTTGAATTAATGTGTCGGTTTAATCCCGTATTAATTTTTTTCCATTTTTTCTTTGCAGGTAAGCGTTTCCGACGAAGAAGTTTGCTGTTTTGCTCGTGAAAATGAAAATGTGACAGTGGTTGGATCACTGCAGTAAGTTTTCTGCCATAATATAGATACTAAATTATGTTTAATATTACTCGGCATACACTTCAAGTATTGGTCATGACTGTGTGAATAAGGCACTCCTGCCCTCATGGGACACTTGTTATACCTTAGGATAAAGGCAATGCGTTTTGACTAAACATTGGGTTACTTTTTCCATTTTATCTTTTCATATTTTTATGCTGATGCTATTCCATGGGAACTCTATGAAAATGAGACCCCCATGCTGTATCCTCTTTGCCAATTTTAATTGCTGGTAAGGCAGTTTTTTAATATCAGCGAGATTTAATCTAACAATAAGAGGGTTTGTGATCCCTATAACGTATAACAATAAATGAGCATAAAATCGCTAACTTTGAATGAATGCCTCCGACTCGAAAGAACTTTTCTTTGTCTTTTTTGTGCACAGTATTATGTATTTTTTTATAATTTCCGTATCTCTCTGTCCATAACTCTAAATTCACCGAAGGAATGATCTTTAAACCTCAAATGTACATTATTATATCACCTATAAATGCAGTCGGAATCATCCACCTATGTTTGCCAAATCCGAAAAACGTATTCTTAACAATCGTCGCCCTCGTCGTTTGTGTGATAATTATATTCGATAGTGTAATGACCTGACGCCTCCTCAGGAGAACGCGATAAAATCGACTCTTAATGCGATTTTCGCAATCGAACATGACGTTTCCTACCAATATCTTCCCCCTACGGCCCTCCATCTCTTCAGTGTTAATTTCAAATCGTTTTCGATTCCCCGCCCCACCTGTTGGGTCCCAAAGACCCCTGTCTCTGGAAGAGACTCCCTCTGGAGAAATTGACTGGTTTTTGGGTGCAGCGCAGCAGGTGCAGGGGCTGTGGTTCGAAAGAGGGTGCTATAGTTCGCCCAGAGTCCCTGTCCACTTTCATTCCTCTCTTCACTTTCTCGTAGGAGTAAAGAAAGCTAGCAGTTCTTTAGTGGATCCTCTCAGCACCTGCCCACGTGTTTCTCGGTTCTCCACTTATCTCTCTCGTATCCGTTGCGCATCTCATCTCGGCGAGTGATAAGTTACTCGGGCGATCTTATTACAAGATTAAGCCTGCCATAAAATGGTGGACAAGCTTCATTATTTCTCTCTAATTGTCCCTTTTAATCCCACATTTACACCACCATTGTTTCTACTTGAAACTCGACATAAGCCGAACCGACTGATCCTATCGGACGACCGTATCTTTTTGCTTCAAATTCGATAGGCGTGTGCAATATTAGTAGTGTCGGATTTTGTAGAAAATTTCTACCGTTATAGAACTTTTGGAAGACGTAAGGCTTTGGTAACGTAGATTGCAATGGGCAAGCATCTTCATTTGTTCCACACTCCACATGTTCCTTTTGTCATGACTTAACGTACACCTTCTATATCTTGTATTTTCAGGCGTTACTTGGTGGAACTTATTCATTGTATAAATGAAAAACTTTAACTTTGTGGTTCCCCAATGATACTTTTATTAGCACGACCCGGGTTTCGACGTACTATTACGTCATCTTCAGGTGAACGCTCAACAAAACACTCATGTTTATATACTGCCCTCAGGTAAGGGGGGAAGGTTAGAGGGAAGGATTTAATGGGGGGGAGGTGTTTTGGATTGGGTCAGGGAGGTATCGCGTGCTTGAGAACCTTCTAGCAAGAAAGAGCATCCGCTATTATGATTGTTTGGACATGATAATGCGTATTCTTAGGATACGCTTCCCAGCCAATGTGAGAATCAACCGAAAGTGTTTCCCAGTTGTAATTCTCATCTATAATGAACAAGAGTCGCTCACGTTAATGATGATCAGGAGCAGTATCCATTCAGATTTTTTCTCAAAATCGGTGACAGATATTTACTTGCAATAAATAATACAAAATTGGAACTTTTTTTCAATTCGCAGTTAGTCATTGCTTGCGGTGTCTCGTCACTGTAACTGGTATCCATAGCATGAAGGAATTCTTCTGGATTCTGAATCCGGCCGCGTTCTGAACACGGCAGGCGTCGTGTCATTTTTGAATCTCATATTGGTCGCTGTCTTCCGGCACGTAACTGTCTGCAGCGGTTCTTTTTTAACTTCGCATTTAGTCTTGCTTGAGGTGAGAAATCAGCCACAACTTTCTCTCCTAAATCAGCTTCATTTTACTGAATTATTTAGCTTGAATTCTTGCTCAACCACGTTTGATTGAAGTCCATGGTTGCCCGTAAAAGGTGTAAAACGGCGATCTGATGAATGTTTATGGAAATTTTTGTCTCTGAAAAGGAGTCTGGGACGGCTAATTTGGTGCGTGTGGAATGAACTTAATATTACTTTGACCGATTCAATAGGAGTTTTGCGAGACTTGGAGCTGATTTGTAAATAAAATATCATGGTTTCATAGCTTAAATAGTTTTGTCAGAAAATCGTAGGCAATCGGCCATAATATGCCTGTTTGTTCTTGTTTCGTTGCCTAAATACATGTAATGGAATTTCAGTTGGGAGCAAAAGTTTTTTAATAAAATTAATGATAGCCTCAGTATAAAACTAAAGTGTTAAAAGTAGCCATTGCACAACTCATAATATTATTGGGCAAAACATCACATAACATCACATAACATTGGGCATAACATAACATCGACTATTCAATTTTTTTCGGATATATATTGGTTAGTTTTATTTAACCTTCCTTTTCATATTTGAAATAATACGTAAATGGGAACAGAAAGAGTGCTAACGTTTATCAAGGTTTGCCATATATAAAGTTAGTGCCTACATAAGTATTTTTAGTCAAGAATATTCTTTATTGAATGGCAAGAGCCACTCAATAATTCATTATATACTAGAGATATTAATTATGACTTTATTTGCGGATTAGTCCTCTGCGAAAATAAGATGACTTGACTATAAATAAGATGGCATTAATAGATCTTCCTCTTTGAAGCTTATTTTTCCTATATAACAAATCGAGTAGTCTCAAATAAGTTTGATTTCAAGTGCAGGGATGGCATTGAAATATGTTGGGTAGGATTCAGAAGTATTAGTCATAAAATTAGTTTCACCCCACAATTATAGAACGAATAATAGCACGGAGATCCTCGTGAATTCCTAGCTACACAATTTCCTTTAAAATTCACCACGTTTCCCAGCTTTATGCCTACATTTCTCCATCATTTGAATGATTTTTCTGACTATGCCGTAGGGACATATTCATGGATTGCGTCAGCCTATGAATGGGGACACTTTAATAATGGTGAGTCCCGTTTCACTTTTCAGTCATCGGAGTCGTCTCGACGATTAATTCATTATTTTACCGTTCAGGAATTCCACACAGACTTTTTCACGGATTTCGTGTGAAAAATTACGGCTGACGAAAGCGCTAGTGACTAAGCGAGTTTCACGTTTATTTATTATTTTATGTCCGAGTTTCACCACATTATTGAATGAATGCAAAGGAAGGAGAGATTCTTTATTAGACTTCATTATACTTCGTATTATCCTCCCTCATTGATTAATCTTAATTGCATTATATAGCAGCAGGGCCCATTTAGATATTGGGCCCAGGGCCCATATACATTACACGTCCTCTTACAGACGGTTAGAGGTAATAATTCAGAATAAATTTTTCTTTAAGATTTGATTTGTGTTGGCGCAGCGTTTATGAATGATTAGTGCTCATCAACCTCACCAACAGTGTGGTCTTATCTATTTACGTGGTAACTATGTCCTCTATGATTCATGATACTCATAGTTTCCATCTAGGCCCAATTTTAGCTTTTTTCTAACGGCCCTATGATATTTTTATGTAACACTGCTTACTATGTACAAATAAGTGTGTTAAAATCGTGTTCTTTAGTTCTTAATTACTCTTTTGGCGCTTTTTGTAGTTTTCCATCCAACGTAATGCAGTGAAACTATTCTGGAGATAAATTCCCCCGTCGTGAAGCATGTATGTGCCATGCCATGAGAATATACTTTTATACCATGTTACAAAGACAGGAATAGAGCGGGATATTCTCTGACTTTCGTCACAACCTACCTCTAACCGGTAGATTACTGTAATTATGATGAAGAAAGTTTTATTGCATTGTTCACAGCTTTCAGGCAAAACGTATCTGATACGGTTGAAGAGTTCATAGTAATTTTCCACAATTAAAAGTGTTTAAAAGGCTTTATTACGACCTAGGTTCAATGTTTACACATCATCTTCAGGTGCTTGGGAAAATTGCTTTAAACTCTTCAACCGTATCATGTTGAAATTCCACGCCTAATCGGCTGAATCTTCGGAATTCATAAAACTTATCTACTTTAAAAGCAAAAAGAATAAATTATGCCTTCACGAAGACATAGATAGAAATTGTTTGAAATCCCACTGAAATTAGGATGAATTGGTTTCAATTTTTACATAATAATACATGAGGTTAAAATGTATGCCGTCATTTTTCTGTTCAATGTGCTTGGGTACTGCACTTCTCGTTATTTCATTTATAATTCTCTCACGGCTAAAGTCTTGAGTGAACATCGACAAACATTTTCAATTTCCATGTCACCCGGAAAATTTTGTCGTGAAAAAATTAAGCGCATAACTCTTCTCGTGAAACTCTCCGTAGGAAGTTCCTACTAGGAAGTGACTGAAATAGCCTTTGAGTGCATGAATAAGGCCTGGGACTAGTTAGGCCCGTGAAAATAGCTCTGCGCAGGTAATTTTCTTCCTGTGGGTGCCTTTTCATGTCGAGTTTTTCCCATCCTATTGGTCGAGCGATTCCCCCTTCCCCCAGCCCTGCCGATGGATATGACATCGGATGTGCAGATGTCGCTTGGGCAGCAATGGCATTCGCCTAATGGCCAACGATTCCTGGAAGAATCCGAGCCGAAAGCCTTTCGCAGAGAAAGGGGACTGAAAAAGCCAACCCTTTTCTTTAAAAGAAGAAGAAAGGGCTTACGGTACCTTTGGAAATAATCACCCCGAGGGGGGTGAGGGAGGGATGAGGTTCTTGACGGGAATTTCACCCCCTTTTGGCCGTTTGGGACTGCACGGACAAAAACGAAAGGGCGTTAGCTTCTTGAGCTCGGAAGGGGAGGTGGAAGGGTCGTGTTTATTCGTGCCTCGGGATCCCTCATCGGGATTTCTCCTTTCTTCTGCCACCGTAGTCGCGTAGAGCTAAGTGGGGAGGGAGGTGTGGGAAAGCCGTGGTGAAAATTACACGTGTGGCCTCGGTGGCGGTTGGTTGAAATTCTACTTACAGCTCTTGTCGCAGGTTCGATTCCCGTCTTGATTGGTGTTTTTCGTGGCGATAGTGTGCTTTAGCCCAAATAAAGTAGGTACATTGACCTTAATTGTTGGGAGAATTTCGAAGGAGGCAGCAAAAAGTGGACTAAAGCCGTGGTGAAAGGTTACGACAGTGACGGCATGGTGGAGAAGATAATAGAGGGGATAGTATTGAAATAAATTTAATAATTTGAGGCATGACCTCGTGTAAGTGATGGATATGCATAGTAGTAACTCTATTATGCACTTCTCCACAGCTGTTTCATGTTTGCTATTCTATTTATTTATTTATTATCTCAATCAACCAAGTACGCTATAATGGCTGATCAATCAAAATAAATAAATACCAGAAAAGTAAAAATAAGAAGAAGGAATTAAACCAAAGAAGTAACTCAGTTGTTGAACAATTTGTATTTCATTACAAAAGTGACGTATGATGTTTGCGTTGAATGAGTTGGATGGGGAAAAGAGTCCAGTAAAGGTTATCTTGACGACAACGAGTTTAATTCGGGGGGAATTCCGGAATTTTGGGATGTGTCGGGGAACGCAGTTTCGTTTTTGGTGCTAAGGACGCAAATTGCAAGTAGGAAGAGAAGGTCTCAGGTACGAAGTTGTCCCTTCGTGATGCTGTGTAATAATTTAAGGTCCGATATTGCTGTACGGAAGATGACTTATCAAGGTGAAGCCAGTCCCAAGAAAAAATAAAACTTTGCTGTTTAAAGATTAGCTATGACAAAGGTAAAATTGGGGTCACACGGTAGAGAGAGGATAAGAATAAGAATTTTGACAGGCTCGAAGGGAAAGAGTTGATTGGATGAATTTAAAAGGGGTTTAAAAGTGAAAAACATTGTTAGTTGCTTTAAGGAAATGCTGATGCTCTATGGAAGTATATTTTTATGTTTGGGCCCTACATCTTGGTCTGCGTTGTACCCAGCCAGCCGCTTCCAGTGCGTTTGGCGGAGAGTGTTAGAAAACCAATAATTGTGAAAAAAAAAAAGTGTTTTATATGCTTGACATAGTGTTGTATTTAAGTTAACGCGTGCCCTTTTGAGTGTAAAATTAAATAAACCTTGTAACTTCCACGCTGTTAAACGGGTAAACCCCGACCGGTGTCAACTGTGACTTGCATGTCATTATCGAGGGACAATACAAGTCTTTTCTGTTGCGAGTTCGTATTTATTATCTGTTTCGGAAAAGAGGGGGGAGGAGTTATAGGAAGTAGCAGTTAGGATGAAGCATCGGGCTGAAGGTCGACGTTGCAGAACATTTTCTGGGAGGGGGGGCAGGTACTACTGTAGGGAGAGAGGTGAATAATGCAATAGTATCAGGTCGTTTAAAAAACTCTTACCTAACCCTAGTTACAAAGTTTATATAATTACACTCTATACTATGAATTCCACGAAGTCAATCATTGAAGATATTAATGCGTTCCTTTATGTGGCTCCGTTACGGTCTAGAATCTGTTGAGGGGAAATGGAGTGTAAAAACCTATCTTTTCTAGTGTCTATCTCCCACAATAGATCTGGTTGGTCGAAATTTCCAGTGCTGTAAGAGATCTCCAGCTTTAAGAGAGAATCCCGCCGGTATCAGTTATCAAACTCGGTTCGTCTGTACATTTGTTGAAGATTTAATCTCACGTGCTCTCTTTATGCCCCGTCCAAGTTTATCCAATCTGTTAATTCTGTTACACTTGGCATTTTCTCTTAACTTTTTTTTGGATTGCTCTTTATTCGGAATGGAATACCTATTTGGAAGTGAGCAAATTATAATCTACTTGATGTTGACGGCTCCGTGGTTTTCACCGTGCAGAGAGCAAGGAGAGGATGCGCGTAAACTGGAGGATTTTGAGATGTGGGTTTGGAGAAGAATGGAGAGAGGGTGAGCCAAGTAGCGAGGAAGGTGAACGAGGAAATGTTGGATACGGTAGGAGAGAAAAGGAAGTTGGTGGCGGAGAATCGGACAAGGCAGAAAAGGTAGATGAAGAACTTTTTAAGGGCATGCTGGAGAGAGCGATGATGTGGAAAACTATGGGAAAGCGTGGAAAAGGAAGGAAAAGAATAGAAATTTTGGACCACATAATGAAAGATAGATGGTATTAGGAACCGAGCGACGAGTTATTGCTATGCAGGAAAATGAAATGATGACCCAGTAATATCTAAGTAAAACCTAACTCATAGAATTGTTAATGATGAACCGATAGATCACCTCTAAAACTGAATCAGCGGGTAGACCACTCAATTATGGTGCTGATGGCGATGGTTTCTTTATATTGTGTATCCTGCCAAAATGGCCGTCGAAGATTGTGTATGATGGAGAGAGATGTCGTTTAACTCTGTAAGCAGCGCGCTCTACGCAAGGCGTAATTAGAAGGGAGGGAAGACACATTTTTTCATTCTTGTGTTGTTATTTTTATTCTTGGTCATTGGCCCCGTCGGTTTCTTGACCGCGCGTACGGATGGCCTTCTGCACAATACAGAGTGCGAATTTCAACCAGTCCTCTCCTTCGTCAGTCTTCTCAGAGGGTTCCGTTCACCTGTATGATTGATTGATTCCCACCCCTGGTCGTGCCTTACGCCTCTTGTTCCTCCCCGGAGGCCCCTCGCCCCCTCCCACCTCCCTCTTCCCCTCCCTGAAATTCCCGGAGACGGACAGTTATTGGTGAGTGGAGATTACAATGGGCGAGGCTGTGGCGACCGGAGTATTTCGTCCTCCCCGGTCATTCCTCACGGTCGCCCACCTTCTAGTAGTCCCCAGAGGACCGGCCGGTGGCTCTTGACTGCGGTCCGTGTGACCGCGGTGGCGGTGGTGCAGTGGTGGTGTTTCGTGTGCGGTGGCTGAAGGGTTATGAAAGATTTGGGAGCGGTGGGCGTGGTGGGCGAACTCTCCTACAGATTTTCAAGATGTACGTTGCTTCTTCCTTGGACCGAATCCCTATGGTGGGCCTTGCGGTGGTAGTTTGCGGCACCGTAATCAAATCACTTGGGAGTTTTTTTCCAAAGATATTATCTGATTTTGCGCTAGAAACTGAAACTGCGAAGCTGTCACCTGTTCATCAGCGTTTGTCTGTATGTGAAATATGTATGTAAAATTTAGATGTAGATGTCCTATTAATTGGTGGTTTCTGGCGTGTAATGCATTTTGGTGAGTGCTCGCCCCCTGCCATACACCCCTGTGGTGGCTTGCAGGGTATTTTGTAGATGTAGATTACCTTTTAGGAGCAGTCAAGATTTCCGGGGGACTGCACTGGCAATGAATTCCTAAATCTAGTTTTTATTCAAGGAGAACTTGATGAAAGTTCAATAAACTAGCCGTGAGATGTGAAAACATGCAATTCCTCCTTCAGCAACGTGATGATAGTGATATTTTTTGACAAATGTTGACCAAAAAATAAACGTTTTGAAATGAAACTTTGAATGATATAACTGCATTAATCATATTAAGATTTGTAGTTAACCTCTGGGTGATTGCCTGTTCATAGTAGCAAAAATGTAAATGTTAATGATTTGAATATACTCTTTTCTTTCTGTACTGCTCATAAGGCAAATAGCCTCGAGAATTTGTTTAACAATCGACTCAAACTTCTTCCGGATCATGTCCGGGTTTTGATGAAATCGGAAAGAACTGAATGCTTCGAGTCCCGAGTCTATTGCAGGATGGAAACCAAACTACTCCAGTCCACTTCTGCAGATCCGCAGGAATTGTTTGCTTCTTATTCATGCAATATCTCTCAAGGAAACGTTATATTCTCCTAATGTACCAACAGTTAGTAACATTTGAGGCGCCCAATGTGGCGAAATGACAACGTGGATTGGGATCGGCGGAGCATCTCCCGGGCTCTTGTGTCTCGTCATTTCTATTCCCCGCTCTCCGCGACCCTCCTCCCTCGCTCCAGAAAGACAACGGCCGCTGTGTGGTCGGCTGTCGGCAGGTGAGACTTAATTAATGGACGCGCCCAGAGGGGAACAGGTGCCCCCGCCCCACGCAACAGCAATATGTGTAGCATTTGCGACAGCAATGAGCCCGAGGGTGATTCGTTGAAGAGCGGATCGGTGATGGGTGGGGGTAATGGAGCGGTGTTGGAAGGGGGGAAAGAGTTTAGGATGCGTTACTCTAGGCCACCTACGTCTACATTGTACCCTTTAAGACACCTGGAGGGTGTTTGGCAGGGGGTTCGGGATTATTATTTTACCAAACTCCACTTGCAAACTGTGATGTTGTAGGTACTAATGTATAAAAACCGTTTTAATTTTGAGTTTGAGAGTTTAGTTAAGAATACGTTACACTAGGCCTCCTACGTCTACATTGTACCCTTTAAGCCACCAGGAGTGTGTGTGGCAGGGGATTCGGGATTTTTATTTTACCAAACTCCACTTGCAAACTGTGATGCTCCAGGTACTTCTGTATAAGAATCGTTTTAATTTTAAGTTTGAGAGTTGAGTTTAGGATACGTTGCTCTTGGCCACCTACGTCTACATTGTACCCTGTAAGCCACCTGGAGGGTGTGTAGTAGGTGGTCGAGTTTCTTTACCAAACTCCACTTACAAACTGTGACGTTTCGGGTACTTATGCATAGAAATCGATTTAAAAACGCTAAGCGCTGCAGCGAAATCATGCTGTGACGAATGAGAGACCTCCAATAAGAAACCGGGTTGGCTCTTCCAATTATTTTAGAGGCCTTATTACTTGTGAAATCTCCTTCCGGTTACTATATTTAGCAGAAAATGTATTAGAATAGCTTATGTAACAGTATTATTGTGCGTTTGACGGTTACTGCAAGACCGGAGTTGAGCAACGTCCAGTCGCACATCATTTAGGTAGCTTACATGTGGACGCAGAAATGGAGGCGAATTAGCACTTCGGGAAGGAGATCTATTGGTCAGCCGTCGAGATCGAAGGTGGATTCGCTTTTGGGTGTGGGGAGGCGTATGGAAGTTCGCTAAGGACGTGTGGGTGATTTAAAAATATTGGATGAGTGCACCACACCACATGTAGGCAGGTCGGAGTGCGCGAGAATGGATGTTACTATAGTTGGGAGTGGCTGGGTACGCTAATCTCGGACCAGATGCTCCGCGCCGGGAAGATATTTGTTTTGTTCTAAGGCTGTAACTTCAATTTTTTTCGGACCTCCCGACTCGGGGCTATATCCGTGCCTTTTGTCTCTGGCGGTTAAATATGGCCGTGAGGACTGTGGCCAAGGGAAACGCGTCGGTTAATCCTCGAGGACTCTCATCCCTGAAAGTAGCTTGATCGAAATAGTTCCCTAGTCATCATGGAGACCATATTCGAATTTTATTTTTTTAATTTCAGAGTCTGTAAGAAGTATTAAGTAAATATTGTAAATTTAATGGTGCAAAATTATAGTTACATGAGACAAAATGTTTCAGTAATTAAATTAATATAACTACATAAATCTCTTACTTTATTCATTTTTTCACGCCGTGCGGTGAAAACGTCTTCACATCAAAAGGTTTATTTTTGATTCCGTAAAAATTACTGCGGTGAGTAATAGCTTTACTTTATAAATAGTTGAGAAAACATAAAAACTACAAACCATTAGTTTTTTTTACAAAATCTAGGTGTTATAGGTTACTAATTTTTCAATATTCTCCCTCTGGTGCGCACAGCCGTAATCTATTCCATGTAAAACAGCTTGTATTTTCAGGCAAATTGCTCGAAAAGTAGTTCGGCAAAGTGTTAACATTTTGATATTGATATTCATTTTTAATAAAAAACTTCGTACTTTTCCACACTTTATTTAAAAACAATCAAATTTATTTTGATATAGGTAATTGGAGAGCGAGAGTTTTTTCTATAAAGTAAGGTAAAATTCATGACATTTTAGGTGAAGTGATTTTTCGCTCAAACTACCTTATAGGGTGAGAGTGGTCAGTTTCTCCTCAATTTGTAACCCAAAAAACTACTTAAAAACTGTAAGAGATAATTTTTTCTCCTCGGAGAGAATTATTTTAGATTTATGCGGGTGCAGCATCCATATCTAAGGAGCTTCCCTCGTGCCACCACGAGGAGTGTTTGGACTTTAAAAAGGAAGGGAATTGGTAAAAGGTGTTGAGCAAGCAGTATATTAGACGTGTATAGTTTCTGACTCTATGGTGAGGAAGGAAAGGAATGATTATTGAGGCGTGTTTTCGTAGAATTAGTGTCTCTGATATGATTAAATTTTTCGCGGGGAAGGGAGAACTTTCTTCTATCTTAAATGAAAATGACTGGCAATTTTCCACAAGAATATATTTGAATTTTGCCAGTCATTTTCATTTATGATGTTATTCCATAAAATTAAGCCTGAAACTACAACTTTTCTTCTATCTGTTTTACGGCTCTATCTTATAACTTTTTTCTGTGCAATGAGTCTATTAATGGTAAATTGATAATGTGGGGAGGAGCGTTCCTGAAGGCCTTGGTACTGTGGAGGATGTTAGGATAGTGGGGCACGGGGATAAAGGGAATAGGGTTTAGGGATGGTCTGGGGAGAGGTAGGACGTGGGCCGAGCAGAAGAAACAGATGGTATAAAGAAAAAGTTGCCTTCTGACAAGAGGTAGATCAGAAGATATCACTTCTGCAGCATTCATCTAAACATATAGATATAAATACTAGTCTACTCAAATGTCAATAATAGGTATACGAATAGCGAACTTGAAGCTAAAATTCCACAAAGATTAAAGCAGATCAGGAGAAATAATTAATGAATTTTTCTTTTCTATTTGTATACTTTTGTTCAGGCAAATTTCAATTTGTTCATTTGTATACATAGTTCAGGCAAAAACTTGCAAATGTTTATTTGAATATGTTTTTGACATTTCTGAACGAATCGAGATGTGAATAATTGTCATAGCTGATCATAGGCGACAGCATTCTAAGATGTGGATGCCAAAGTCAAGGAGTTCAAAATAACATTTCACTGATTTACGTGCTCTTTTTGAAAGTCTATGAGGACGCAACATGATGGCTGAAGGCAGTTTTTACTCAAATTGCACCCATATGGCTATGATAACGTCCCACCCGCTCGTAGATGAAATGGAAGGGGAGATGAGACCCGATTGACTGAGTAGATTGGGAACACGTTTCCTTGATCAATCAAATGCTTCAAAATATTTTAGTACGCACTTCACCGAGAGGCAGGGTGGGGACCCATGAGCGAGAGGTCGCAGGTTCGGACCCAGCCAGAGGGCATCCCTCCGTCCTTTATTGATTGATATTTTTTCATCTCTCAAATTCAAACTCGTGAGCGTACCTTGGGAAGGCGTTGCCGTCGGCGACTCGTAATCTGAATGGCTCCGCGGCGACCCGGGCATTCGATCTATCGATCAAAATCCAATTTGCTCTCGGAAAGAGTGTTTGAAATACGAGCTGTTGATAACGAGGTTCCGGACCTCGGAACACTCGACGAATTATTGCATCGCCTCCGGGGATTCTTCATCCCCCCCCCACCTGCACCACCTCTCTCTCTCTTTCCACCGAATGAAAACAAAAGAAAAACGCTGGCCGAGCGATTGACAGGAGGCGAGAGGAGGATGCCGGGAGCGCGCGCGCCGGTGGAAGTTAATGCAGTTAGAGTTGATCGAGTGAGCTGAAGTTCCTTGGGCTCGATAACGGATGGACGCAGAAATGGCCAAGGAATGCGAAGGGCGACGTGGAAGCGATTTTTGTGAGTCGCGAACGCTTGAGAGTTTGACGCGCGGCGATTAAGAATCCCTTCCTGGGATAAATGTACCCGTGTGAAGAGTAGGTACATTCGGCTACGACTACCAAGTATTCACGTAGAGCAGCGGCCCTGCACTTTTTATGGCATGCGTATCCATTGAGAGTCCGTTTACTTAGATATTGCCATGCACGCATCGGGACTCAGTTCAGTGCGCAGGACTTAGTGCATTGTGCTAATTTTATTAATTCATATTGTTACCGTTCATGTTTACAAGCTATATGCTAGAATATATGTAGGAGGACATCTTATTATACCCGTAGTTTTCATCGACGACCAGGCGTTTGTTGGTCAATCATCAATATCACTGCGGACATAGTTGTACGCATTAGTATGTACAGTCGCCGCATAAAGTCTGGTGACATCGGCAACTTAATTCCCTTAATTAATGCATTACCCCCCAAGACGAGGTTCCGATTCACGACTACTCTGGCCACTTTCTCACCTCCCTCCACCCCCATCTCTCTATCTCCCCTCCCCTCACTTTTGAATCAATGGAGCCACACAAAATCGTTGTTTCGCTTATCCAGCGCTTTTGTCGATGTCGCCAGAGTTTATGCGGCGACTGTACATTAACGTAGGGAATATTGAGTGAAAGTCAATCATAAAAAAACTAAAGTAAACATATTTTATGCTAGGCAGGACAGTTTAAATACGTGGGTAGTATGTCTGAGGAAAATGTGTAGTCATAAAATATTAGATGAATAATGTTAGAAAAGGAGGCCAACACTGATGGGAGAGAAATAAATACGCGCAACTTGAGTTAGAAAGTTAATGAAAGGCAGGCGGAGAGTTCAATATGGAGTGTGGCGTCGTATGTTGCAGAAACGTGGACTCTTGAAAAAATAGAGAGAGAAAGGGCCGAAGGCTTTCTAGATGTGGGAGTGAAGAATGTGGGTGTGAAGGTGTATGGAGGTCCGATGGACGAAAAGGAAGGCAAACGAGGGAGTGGCCAGCATGTTAGATGAAAAGAGGAAGCTGAGAGTGGAGAGTGGAGGAGGCAGAGAAGGTGGTTGGAAGAGGTAATGAGGGGCAATGGGATGCTGAAGGCCGCGATTGAGGGGAGGATGCTGGGTAAGCATGGAAGAGGGAGAAAGAGAAATGAGTTTATGGATGTGAAGAAACGGCGTTGTATGAAACTTGGGTGTGCAAACTTCCCACTTGCACACCCAAGTTTCATACAACGCCGTTCTCACCCTCCTTACCATTCCTTCCTCCCTCCCCATGTGACTATATATTGAGGGTTAACTATCTTGTATTCAGTCCTCATGATGTTGCAGTGCAGTGAAACATGTCGGCTCAATAAATAATATTTCTCCAGTGGAATAGTGCAAAGTAATTTATCCTTTTCCTATACGTTTTCTTTTTGCGTAGTTTTTAACAGACTTTTACTTTTACGTGGTACACAGGCAGCATTTGTAAACCATTGTAAGCCTGATAATTTTACCTGTTAATATTGCTATGTTCAATATTTTTCAATATTTTCAATATTACAATGTATTTCCAATATTCCAACATGACAATATCTTCCAATATTCAATAGTCCAATACAGGTTTTATATTTGTCCATTTCCGATATTTTAAGATATTGATATTGGGATTCAAATACCGCCCGGCCGTAGTCGAGGGAACCGGTGTGAGATCCAACCGTTTGGAGTGAAAACGGAATAGCCATTGCGGGAGCGTCGGCTGAGATAATGGTGCGGTTCGAATTAGGACTCCGTTATCTGGGAGCGCAGCGCCGAGGGAGGACTTGCATGCTCGGGGTGGTCGATGGTGCTGAGGGAGACTGGTTGAAGGTGATCGAAGGAGAAGAATAGCCGGACGGAAGATTACTGCGGTGAGGCAATAAAGAGAAGCGGTGATGAGGTGCAAGAGGGAGTGGGAAAAATAGTGGGAGGCGCGAGAGGGGGTGGATAATGGAAAGAATATACGAGACAAGCGTCGGACGCGCGGTACACCCTAATTGTCCGCGGGTTGGACGGGGGGGGTTTGGGGCGTGGATGGGTTGGCTCCTCGAAGGTGTTGGCCGCGCTAACTCATAGCACGCGTGTATACAACAGCGCTCTTTGGATCGGTTGGTCGTCTTGTTGTGCGTGGCTTCGCTTTTGTCGCCGTGGAACGTACGCAGGGGAGGTGCAACGTGGGAGTGGTTTGGTTCAAGTGTGGTGGTTTCCACCTCGGAAAAGGAGTGATAGTTAAAAAGTTATGGCCCCTCTTCAATGGGGGAGGGAGCAGCCATTGGGCTGTGGGATGTATGTAGGGTGAAAAGTGTTGGGGAATGGATGGATGGCAGGAGGGGGAGCGTGTTGATGGAGAAGGCCGTGGAAAAGTGATGAAAATGAAGAGGGGTGGATACAACAGTGTCGTGAGTAGGACGTGGGATGCACCGCAGATTAGAGAGGAGGAGATTGGTGGGCAAAAATCAGTCGGTGGGTTGAATAGACAAGGCAAACATTTAATTGGATGCTACAATTGTATAATCTCATTGTAAACAGGTAATTTGTATTGAGGTAGTAATAGCGAAAAATCACTTCACCTAGAATTTGATGAATTTGGCCTCATTTTAAAGAAAAAAACTCTTACATTTCCAATTATTCCAAAATAATAACCCCTTGCCGAATTTCTTTTCGAGTAATTTTCCTTAAAAGGTAAGCTGTTTTGCATGCGATAGATAACGGCTGTGCGCTCCAGAGGGAGAAATTGAAAAAAATAGGAATCTGCAACACCTAAATTTCGTTAAAAACTAACTTTGTTTAGTTTGTATGTTTTCTCAGCTATTTACAAAAAATAATATATTGCTTACCGCAGTAACTCTTACAGAATTGCAAAAAAAACCTGCTGTTTTGAAGGATTTTTAGCCGTGCGGAATGAAAAAATTAGTCAAGTTAGAGACTTATGTAGCTTTATTTCTTTATTTACTGAGACTTTTGGTCATATATAACTAGATTGTTGCGCCTATAATACTAAAATATTTATTGCATACTTATTACAGACGCTGAAATAAAAAAATAAAATTTGAATATGTTCTCCATTATTACTAGGGAACTATCTCGCTCAAACTACCTTAAATACACAATGTGTTTAACAAACTAACATATGATATTATATATGCTACTGCGATGTATTTTTTTAATCTGACGAAATTGTTGCTGTAAAAAGAAGCACTTAATGTCAGAGCTTATTTATCTTTCAGCAAAGCTCATGTTTGAGTTATTTTAAGTTCTTTTAGATTTAATGCTGCGGTATATTAGTATATTTTTCTTGTTTTTCAACTTTATATGTACTTTTAAATACAGCATTACTATCAAATTGGGGTAAGGTAGGATAAAACCTCGTGGAAGATTAAAACTTACAACTTGAATTAAAAACTCAATTTGATTGACTCAGTCAGCGAGAGATGTTTTATTGTCCTCTCTTTCAGAGCGTATTGATTCTTTATCCTAAACAAAACCATTGAGTAGCAACGGTGCATAACGGCGAAATATAAAATCACCAATTCGGCTAAATATAAAATTACAAATTCAAGACACACAAGTTAGGACGCCGTAGGGGTCAAGATGGTAGCCTTTACCCTCTTTTCCAAATTAATGATGGTAGAACCCTCGTAATCTTTTATTTCGCCACGGAAGCAGTCATTATATTTGAAGGAATGAATGCAAATAATTTCTGTTCTCAAATCTTTCATCTTCACGATGAGTATATAAGTATAGGTTTTCGGCAAAGGGAGAACGCCTAGAGGTGAATCAAAATATGAATATAAAATTCGTGGATTCTGGTGATATTATGTGGAATTTTGCTGTGGTAAATAACTTGGTAATATGCAATATTCCTTAAACAGATAAACTATAAATAATGTTCAAAATAATGTCTATAAATAATTTTCTCAAGCTCCTTTTCCTGTTCCAGCCCTTAAGAGATGCTCGCAGAGCACATTTTGTCTTTGTTTAGAGCTCTACTTCGTTTCATCCCTCACGCCTCAAGTATGGAATTGTTTCTCGAAATGACACCATCTGGGTTTTTATATGATTTGCTGTGGTCACCTTGCCTTAAATTATTAATCCTTTATCTCCGGGCACCGGTCCACCTCAGTGAAATCCCCCCCCCTCTTAATTGCACCAACTTGAGTAATGGGGCCGTCGCCCACTCTGGAGTTTCCCAGGCGCAAATTATTGTCCGGAGATTACGCATCGTAGGAGGGAATGAGAAAAACAGGCTTAAGTCGGGAGTAAGGTGAAATATACTGGCAAACATAAGCAAGAGAGGAATGGAAGTAATTCTTTGATCTATCTTGTAAATGATGGAGGCTGGCCCGATAATTGTTTTTACGATACAATCCGATACCGATACTCAAATAGCCATAATGTCGATACTACCCATCCGATACCAATCCTGCGCAAATATTAATTCAGCTAAGTTGCTAAAAATTTTATCACTGTCAACATCAACATCGTCATGTTTATTTCGTGGTTAAGGCTGCGTTGCCTGCTTCTAGAAACATCTGAGCCTTCGTCAACCAATAATACGATAACCACAGGGTTTATTCTAAGAAATTGCTGGGGAGACGGTTCTGCTGTATTCGTCCTACAGGGTTGCACCATTTGGTGCTATGTTCTGCTTTTTTCTTCTAGATCAACAATGTTAAAATTTTGACTAATGATTTCATTTCTTATCCTATGAATGCAGTGGGCAACCGTCTACTGTTGATGGTGCTTCCATTTTAAGCTGACGTGATTTTATTTCTGTCTCTCTTCGAGAGAAACCACGTATTTCTACGGCCCAGTCTTACCGGAACTGCCATCGCTCCGTGAAACTTGAATTTAGTTTATTTTCTTGTTTTATAATTTAAGAGTTTTATAAATTGTCCCTCAGATGTGTTTGGATTCAAGTTTATTTTCGACACCATGGTCCGTATTTGGGAATATTTCTTGTCCAAGATAATTACACCTGGACACTTGCTCTGGAATTATTTTACTAATCATTTTACTTAGACATTTATTAGTCATCAAAATTCCCATTCTCCTCCTCCTCTCAAGCTTATCGAACATTATCCCCTTCATCTCCCTCTTCACGAAATCGTTTCCCCTTCCGTGCTTTCTAACACACCTACGTGTGTACCTAAACGGCCAATTCCCAACTCCTCCCTCCCCTCCCTAACCTTCCCCAACTTTCAGTGACTCTATATTATTGGGTCTTCTTCTTCTAATGTATGTACCTGATGATGACGAGCTTCATCGAAACCTAGGTCGTATTGTGTTTATAAATCTATGTGGAATAACTAAGTTATACTTTTCATTTACAATGTCAAGCAAATTCCACCAAGTCACGCCTGAGACATCGGAGTACACCTACGTGTACACCTACATCGGAGTTCCCTCATGTTTGTGAATAATATGCACATTTGTATATCTTTGTTTTCCTTTCATAGTACTATTCCCTTCAAACAGACGGCATCCTATTCTCAACTACGGATTGCAGTTTTAACGAGTCTGCGTAATGGGAACGCTAAAAAAGCAGCTTGATTTCCAGAAATTTTCAGGGAATGGAAAAATGATCCAATTTAACTTCTTGATTCTCCAAAATAATTGTTTTCTGAATTTACTTTTTCTGTCGGTGGCTTAGTGGTCTGCCTTTTGGCTCTAAAACGTTTAAATCGGTTACCTTTTCGTTAAAAAAATTAAAAATACCGTCAATTACGCTTATATTTATTTAAATATTGAATCATCCGATATCTTGGCCTACCGCGAGTATCGTCGGCCGGTATTTATCGGACCGACAGTAGATTTAATATTTTTTTCATGCTGAATATCACTTCCTTGGCTACCGGGAGGGAATCGTGACAATTTACGTGCTTTTTATGTAAACACCGTTGACGTGCCCTTCCAGCAGTCGAGTTCGCGGTGATGTAAATAAAATACAGACCCCGATGTCGTCCTCCGCGGTTAAAACCCCGATGGCCTCGCAAATGGCTCTATACTCACGGCTGGCTTCCACGAACGTAAGAGATAAGATCCAGAATTGCATTTTGAGCGAGCGGGGGATTTAATATGTGCTTCTTGATGGTGCTCGCTTAGTTCGATCGCCCAAGACTGCACCTTTGGATACAGCTGACACCGTTTCGGAGGTGGGAGGATTTTAAGAGAATGGCAGAATCGTGGGAGTAAGATAGAGGTGTCCTGAGTGCGGTCGTGATTCTATGACAAGAGCGGTAATATTTTCATTAACCCAACTTACGTCTCTCACGTAAATGGGCAAGGTTAAACTCATGGCCTCACCTTTTTATACAATAAAAATCATCAAAATATTAGACATATACTGCAATGAAAGTGCATTTGCGATGATATTTATGTTCTTCAGATTTTACAAACAAAAACCCTGCCCCTACGTAGTGATATGCGTTAGTTTAAAAAAAAAACATGTGGAAAATTGTGATGAGTCAGGTGTCTGATTTTATGCATTAGCTCAGAGAATAAACGGAATATACGGAAGAGAAACCTAGAGGAAAAAAAAATAGAATACACAATGATACTATTCAAAGCATTGTGCATTTTACTAGAGGCTGCGATAGTACTGACTTGCGATTCGGTAAAAATACTAACATACCTTACCCAGTTTTACCACTTAAAAACTAAAATGTGTGCCTACATTCTTTTGAAATAAGTAGCGTAAAAATACTTCTGTATCGGCTGGCGTGTGTAATTTGATCACCAGAACTAAGGTCAATCTCATGAATTATTTCTCAATCTTTGCTAAGCAATGTCTCATTTTGAGTCGCCTTAATATTTTTTAATTATCGTATCCATTCGTCTTACTGGTCCCAAATATTGGCTAGCTGATTCATCTCCACCTGTTTCCAAAGTATTGATAAGAGTAAAAAACTTATATAAATGTATTTTAATATGAATACATAGATATTTACGATAAGTAAAAATATGTCAAGTTTTAGTAAATTGAGTTCAAGAAAATTATATTGAATTTTTTTTCTTTGAAAAAGGGGTGCAATTTGCCTCGGCCGATATTCCACAGTAAAGTAGCATGGATGTAGAAATGATTTCTCAGATTACAATAGCGCCAGTCATGACACCACTTCATTCCCGATTGGGTTTCGTCTTTCCCAGACGTAGGTAGAATTGAACGCGAATATCTCGAATAATGCACGAATACCCATAAAATGGTTCTTTACTACAGCCGGGAATGTATTATTTTGACGGAGTAGTTTCTTCCAAAGTAATATAAGTATCCGCTAAAGAACGAACTTGAATACAATTTTGAGGAAGCTATTCCAAAATCTTTATTTTGCGTTTACGAGCCGGGATATAAGGAACTTAATATCCTCCTAGACTGTTTTGCAAATGCCAAAGGCAATTCCACGTCATTTTATGACACTTGATATGAAATTTAGATTTCTGGTGGTTATTCCAGAGAAACCAGGTTGATATTCTCCACGTATAAAAATAAATGCACACGTCAATTTTAAACGACGGCATTGGATTATTTTACCCCCGTCTCCCTGCAA
Source organism: Pyrrhosoma nymphula (assembly GCA_963573305.1). Taxonomy (NCBI): domain Eukaryota; kingdom Metazoa; phylum Arthropoda; class Insecta; order Odonata; family Coenagrionidae; genus Pyrrhosoma; species Pyrrhosoma nymphula. The sequence continues at coordinate 58,555,601 of OY754339.1, read as the reverse complement.
TATTTATCCCCTCTTGCTGCTTTAAAGAGAAAGAAAAGCCTTAGTTTCTCTGGGCGTGACTATATCTGAAGTTGTGATTTAAAATAGCCATTTCTTTCGATGCATGTGGATGGTATTTTGATGTCGTTGTGGCATTTTCAAATTCGTATTGTTCTGTCGTCATATTTGGCCGTCCGGAGCGGATTCAAGTCTCTGGGAATGGCAGTTCTGCCCAGACGGAGGCCGCCCGTAGTGATCCAGTTGAGAGTCTAAAGAATGCAATCGTATCTTTTACGGAACCATTTTCTCTGGAAGACAACACCGGTTTCTGTGCTTTCTCGCCGACCTTCGCTTGCTTCATATAAAATATCGGGGTAGTCTCCCCTCTTTCATCCTTTATGAAGCGCTCCAGAAAGTATGGATGCTTAAGGAGGGAAACACATAGACATGCTGCGTGGGCGTAGATGCTTTGTTCTGACAGCAATATGGAGAATGTTACGTTATATATTTTTCTCTTTGTGAGAAGATGATTTTATGATATTGGCATTTTTTGCATGTGGCGAGTCATAGCAATTCCTGAAAGAAGCACTCATAGCCATCTATGAATAGCATATATCGCCATTCTGCCAAGAACAATTAAAAAAATGTATCTGCCCTCTTGGATGTTGTTGTTTACTTAGTCTTCATTTTTCCTTAAAAATGTCATAAATGTCGAAATGTTTCCTGTTGTTAGAATGGAGTACAGTTTGTATTCATGTCTAGAGATTCATACTATTCTAGATAAATGCTTTTAGTGAATGCTCTGAAATAAGGAAGAACATGCCTCATCGCCTTTTATTTACTGGCTATAGTTTCTCTAACTTCACAGAATATTTTTTTAAATAATTAATTCCAGCTTTTGCTGCGTTTCCAGAAATTCCAGCGTTTGCTGAATCATCCAAATCATTCGGACTGCAAATATGGAATAATTAATCCGATGTGTCATATGGAATAAATATATTGTTAAATTATTGAAAATTGAAGACGAGCGTTAATTTTTCCACCAATTCGTGTGGTGTTCTTTAAAATTGTATTGGAATCTCAATTAAGAGTATTACACACCCCATATCATCGCAATGTAAATACAGACCCTAATTTCAGGTTCTAGACCAGCTAAAAAGGTGAAGAAGAATGCTAGATGCAGGCCTTTTCCCCCATTTTATTCTTCAGTTAATTTTCTGCTGGAAACATTCGTCTTAATCTTTCTCAGTACCTCCTTAGCCCTTCAGTAAGACTGAGCTCATTCCACATGAATATTTTTCTTGATATTAGTTTTACTGGCGTTGATATTATCCTCTCTAGAATCAGAGATAAGGGAATTACGAGTCGGAGAAATATGAATCATAGTGTACCTATATGTTTTTAAGAACTTGATAGTTACATGTCAGTTTAGTTTCGAATCCGGAAAGTAGAAGTATGGATAATGCTTGTGGCGTGTTATCAAACTAAGTTGTAAATATATCGTGGAAATGGCCGTTGGGAATTGAAAAAGAGGCAGACATAGTTTATGCTTTTTGGTTTCCCAGCACTGCACGATTATTGGAGCATACTTCTTGGTCCTTTCTATACCGTGAGGCACTTCCCTTTACTCATTGTTTGAAACTTAGCCACGCCTAAAGCTCACATAAGGCACGAATTAATTTAATTTGTAATCTACTCCCAGCAGTTGGGTTGGCTGGTTGAGATCATTAGTTGAGCATCTCGGATTTTTAAGCTTTGAGTGTACATTTTTGTTTGATTTGTTTATCGAAGGACATTTGCAGTTGCCTTTTCAGTTTAATTTCTGCAGTGATGCCGAAGGATATTTAACGCTATGAAATTGAAATCCTTCATGATCATCAGCAGACATCCATTCGATGTATGGTGGACCCTGCTCTCCACCCCGTTCTTATTTCAGATCACCACTTCCGTAAGTTTTCATTTCAACGTCTCCCTTAAGTCAAGTTAAAAGATAAATTAATAACAATAAAGTAATAACAATAAAGTAATAACAAATGGCCAAAAAAGATATGGTAATAACAATCTTTTTTGGCTAAGAAATAAAATATTGGACGACTAATTACAATGATGATTTTAAATTAAGGAAGAAATCTCATGCCTGTTTATGATTCCGCTCCATTAAAAAAAAACTCTCAGCAGGTACCACCATTGTTGGGATCGAATGGAATACCGGACAGAGCCCAAGCCTTCTGGGCCCTTGTTATTCATCGGAAATCTTTCACGATGAATCTTTTCGTTTGTAGCTATTACTCAAGGTGTCTCTCTTATACATATATATACATCCAGCTTTATGACCACCCCTGATCTTAATGCGCCAAATCCCGTCCGTCCCCGAAGGTGATGAGCTTCTCACATAATGCTCCGTCCGGATGTCCCTTTGGAATAAGAAATGGGAGGACCCGTATCCTCGGTCATGTCCCCGCAAGAGGTGGGTGGGTAGTCTCAGGCAGATAAAAGGAAATTGACAATCAATCAAACTCCACGCCAGAGTAGTTTGCGTTGTACACGTATCGATAAGGTTGAGGATGGGTTTTGTTGGCCACGGTCTGGAATGGGGAAGCATTTTCTCATTCTGGCCTCCCCTCGCGGCAATCTCGCCAAGATCTCGTCCCCATATAATCCCTACCTTCCCCCCCCCCCCGGCACCACCCCGCCCCTCACATCCCCCCCAATCCCTACACCACCCACCATCTCCCAAAACATCCCATTCATCCATCGCCCCTCTTCACTCCCCGTCCTTCCCAGCTCGCTCTACCCACTTACATTTCCCCTTCCACAGTGGAATGCAGCGGATGAAATCAAGCTGCAGAACAAAAGAGATTGGAAGCAATGGAGACGTGGGAGTTATCGAAAAATGATGTGAATGAAATGGGCGGAGAGAATCACCGATGGAGAAATCCCACGAGGGGTTGGAGAGAAACGAAGTGTGATGAAGACTGAGATGAAGAGACAAACTTATTTTACACACATTGTAGCTCAACAACTCATTGAAAACAGTATTTGAAGGAGAAATGAATGAGTAAAATTACTGAGGAAGACCATGAATTGAGTACACATCAGGCAAATTATGAAGGACATCAAAGTGAAGGATTATGTAGGAATGAAGCGGTTAGCCGAGAGGAGAGTGGAGCTGTAGAGGACCATTCTTCGGATTGAAGACTTCTGATAAAAATGATATAGGAATCGGATGCCCAGGCGTCATCATAACCACCCTGATACAAGGCGTTTAAAAAATAAATATCTCAACCATTGGGTTGAGCATGAAAATCTAATACGAATCTTTCTAGGAAGTTTTTGTGAGGATGTCATAGTTATATAGCAATTGAGCTTTGAAAGTTAAAGAAGAGAACCAATCATCTGAAGCCGAGAGAGCTGATGCGGCAACTGCAGTTGCTGTGAGTGCTAACGCGAGTCAGCAAGGTCAGGGCAGTTAGCTCACGACCGATTACCTGCATCCTCGCCTGAGCGTTGGCACTCCAGTTGCCGCATCAGCTCTCCAGCCGCCCGCTAACTGGTCTTTTATTCCAATTTTCAGAGCCCGTTGCAGAAAAACTATAGACGTAAGTAAAAACATGACGACGTCCCGGATCACGCCATATCGTCATAATTATTCCTCTCATTCGGTTCGAGATTTCCTATCAGCTTCATCGTAAAGAATCATTTCATTCAAGTATTCTACCAGCTGATTGGTAGGTTCTTGGAAAGTCCTCATCCTGCATCCCAATTTCTGAAACATTGTCTTGCATTTCCTCATAAGGATGTTCCGTCATTATTTCCCTATTAATTCCATTATACCTTTCTTCTATCTCCTCTTCTTTCATCCAGAATTCCTATCCTCTTCCTTCTTCATCCACGCTTCCCCATTGTTCTCCCCTCTATCATCCTCTTCAACATGCCCTCTCCTCTCTAAACCTCCTCCATCCATCTCTTCTGCCTTCTCCAAACCTCTGCCTCTAGCTTCCTCTCCTCTACAACTATTTCCAATACATCCTCGTTCGTCTTCCTCGCCACCCAGCTCACCTACTACATCCTTCTCCAAACCCACATCTCAAACGCCTCCAATCTACGCATATTCTTCCTTCGCAATGGCCAGGTTTCCGACCCATACAGCGCCACACTCCATATTACAGTTTTCACCAGCCTTTTCTTTACGTCTCTTATCAGACCCCCCTCATCAATTCCCTTCTCTCTGAAAATGCTTCTTTAGCCGCGGAAATTCTGATCTCCCTACCACTTAACCCTTTCTCCTCCAGAATACCACCCAGATACGTAAACTGTTCTATAACCTGCTCTATCTTGTGCTCTCCCACCCTTATATTCAGCCCCGCCTTCTTACTTCTAGAAAATCTCATCACATACGTTTTCTTATCTTCATCGTATTATATGCCGGAAAATTGGTTGAAAAAATGTAACAGCTTTTTCATGATCGCCCTGCTCCGTTCATGTGTTCCCATCCTTTTTGAGACTTCTCCTTACACTCGCATGTAAATTTTGGCGTGGGAATGGGACTCTCTAATCGCGCACGCTCTGCCTCTCTCAAATTGGTTCCCTTCGTGGAGAAACAAAAATACTCCCTTCTATCGAAGTGAGTGTGTGGTGTATAGAGGGTTGGAATTGGATTAAGGTTGAAGTATCTGGAGTTATCCATTTCGGCCGTTGAGAGTGGGATTGCCCGAGATCGAAACACGTTCTCGAGCGATGTCGAGTGGACGATAAGTCACCACGTTCAGCCATATCCCTTCGCAATAACGCTGGGACGTATTTATTTATATTGTAGGTACTACTCCCGAGGGGTGTTTCATTATCTCTTTCTTCCAACGCTTAGTAATACTGGTAAATTCTTCTATCTCTCAGAAATGGCCCGTCTAATAAGTCGTTGACATAATGCCAGAGATGATATATCAATGTTTTTAACGTGTAACTCTTTGTTGATGTTACCACTGTACCTAAGCTCAACAAAGGATAGGTGTACTACATTATTTTATGAGATAACTTAGTTTTGATTCAGCGGGAGATGCCATAATGCTTTAATTTTACGTTTCATGCGCCAGATTTGCCTTTGGATTCGTCACCAGAGTTACCAATGGATTTTTTAAATTTCGATCTTTACCATGATTGTCGTTTTTCGCTGAAGCGATAGTGTGATATTCTTAGCCAATCGCTGTGAGAAATATTTTTATTTCATCTATTCGTCTACAGTATTAAGGAATGGAGCTTTTCGTAGCCTACAGTTAACATTGGGATTGGTATTTAGGCTTTATTTTACTTAATTTAAAATAAGATCGGTATCATTTACTGATGAGAAATATGATGACTCCCGAAAATTTTAAGCTGATATTGCTTTGATGCCCATGTAAATATCAGTATTGAGTAATCACAGAGTCCCTGTTTACATTCGGTCTGCTTTGGAGTCCCAGTCTTTACGTTCAGTGAGAGGTATCCTATTAATCCGTCTGACCTCGCAGGCATTAATACTATCGACGTGAGGATTTTTGAGGGTTCGTTTTCTTCCTGGTTTATTTTATTTTTTTCCGAATAAGAATTCAGTAATGATTGGGGTTCTTCGAACTTTTTCCCCCAGATGGCTCACAAGGCCGACCGGCAGAACTCACAAGGTGCTAAATTAGCATTAAAAGTGCTTAAGGATTTTACTGTTTGAGTCCTGAGATTTTGGAAAAAAAACGACCTCAGGTGGAGTAAGCCGTTTCAATCGGAGCTAAATTGAGCGCAATAATAATCGTCCATCTCGGTTAAAATGGCCTCGATTCGAGATGGTGGAGCGGAGATGTGTCGAGATCGAAATTTAGGAGCGTAATATCTCCAGCAGAAGTTGGGCAATAAAGAGCGGAGGGACATGGGGTGGGGTGGTCCATTGCGTGGTGGGAATGGATCTGGGAAGATGGGAAAGGCGTCTTCGAAAGGCTGCCGCGTCAGGTTTTGGAGCCAGGAGATTGAGAAGGGTGCAGGAATGAGTCACGTGATGTGAACCTTGCGTGTGGTGGTCGGGGTCTGGTGACACCAAAGGTGTTTGCGAGCGCTTGGTGGTCACGACTGTTGTGTCCACCGTTCTATGAGGGGTGTGATTGCACAAGTGAAGGGGAAATGCTGCGAAGGTTTTAGCGATAATTCGAATTTCCCCAAGATCTCGAGATTATTATTTTATTGAAGGTAGTCTGCCGATTAAGGTAGGTTTGGACGGACATAAAAAAGTACTGCCATCTTACGTCCGGTAATCGCCGGCACCTACTTCTTCGTACTGTTTCTTCAGCTTGGCAAACTTCCAACCTCTCTTCATCCCATCAATAAAGCCTGTTTTCTCTTTCTTTTCCTTCTCTCTTTTCCCACAATCCTCCCCTCGATTGATACTTTCATAATTCCATTACACCTCATCGCATGCTCTCTCTAGTTCCTCCTGATCCCTCTCCTCGTTACCCTTTCCGGCCACCTACTCTGCCTCCTCGTCTTTTCCTCCAGTGCTCCCGACGTACCCTCCGTGCTGAGTACTTCCTCTTTCGTCTTGTTCTCCAACAGTCGCCACACCCTCTTATCTATTCTTCTCCACTCCCACATCCTAAAGGCCTGCAGACAATTTTCATCCTCCGTCCTCAGAATACAAGTTTCTGCAACATAAAACTTGACCCTTCGTGTGAGACTCTTCCCCAGTCTTTTATTTTGATGTTTGCATAAGGCTCCCGTGAATAATTCCCTCCTATTAGTGAACGCTACCTTTGCGTATGCTATTCTTCTTGTAAAATCTTTTTCACTGTGACCATTTTCCTAAAACGCACTACCTGAGTAAATGGAGTACTCCACCTGATGCAGTTTCTGCCCTCCTACCTCGTTTATTTGACCTAGAAAAACTCATTAATTTATGTTGAGAAAACTAACATTATTCCGCTGGCAAGACGCGCGTTTTACTATTATGTGGATTATTCATGTGCCACATGAATAGGCCACAGTGTGGAGAAACGCGTGCCGTGCTAGAGGAATAAAGTTTGTGGAAAGTACAAAGTTGGTTTTTTCTCAACATGGATATTCATCATTTCCACGATGTCAGGCCTGATATCATCAGTTTTACTCATTAATTTAGTTTTCTTGAGATTGATCTTGATCACTTATTTCCGCACTGATTTTCTTATGCATCTACCAATGTCTGCAATCCTCTGAATGATTGAATAGTGCCTGGTAATTAACAAATGTAACCGACATAATCAGCTGTCCTCCTTAAATTCTACATCTAGCCTAGCATCCTATGCCTCTCAGACACTATGGAGTATTCTCAATGATGATTCGTAAAGGGAGACGTAACGAAGTTAAAAATTTAATGTACGTTTTGTCAGCGATTCGCCTTCACGTGGGCGTCTTCTCGTGGAAGGGCAAATTCGCGTGTAAGTTTGTTTGCTTGTGCGTGTGTCGCTGGGAGCTTGTCCCGGACAGAGAGAGCCAGAACTCGCCTTGTGAGCTCCTCGCCGTTTTCTTGTTTTATTTTTATCGGTCGTTAAGCGGTTTGATTCGGGAGTTTTAGGTGGGACGGGATAATCTGCGGGGAAGGACCTTTATTGCTCACATATTTTCTCCCCGTGCTGTCCCCGGGAGTCGTGTATCTTCAAATCGAACAGCCTGTTCCGCCGCGATTTCCTCACTCGCTACGAAGGGGACTTCATTCTTCCACAAGTTCCTTTTTTCTTATCGTTATCCCTCCTCCCCCCTCTCTCCCTCTCCTCGTACCCCCTCCCATTTCTCCGGCTTTCTTCATCGTTCCCTCACACTCCCACCCACACTCATCCACTCCGGAGTTTTCTTCGTAATAAATGAAAAGGGAAGGATAGGAAGGCAGACGAGGTGTGGGTCCCAAAAGGCGTCTGGTTACAAGCACCTGGTTCTCTCTTTTTCTATTTTTAAGGGACGATTTTCTGGCCTACTGGTTTTTATAAATGTGGATGGTGGGGGGTTTGAATGAAATTATGCTTCCTCCTGGCGTATTCCTTTCGGAATTGCAAATTCGTGAATAACTTGAGAGTCAGATTTTTAATTATGGCAGATAGCGACGAGTTCTTTATCGTACTTTTCATTTAAGATGCGATCAGAGCCCCCCATCCTTTCCAGCCAAGACTTGATAATATTACTATATCGTATATTTGATTTGGCTTTTTTTAGTAGGGCCTCTATCGAAGGTACTTAAAGTTCAATTTCCATTCAGTTTTGAATCTTCCAGAAATCTGACGAAAATAAATGAAGTGCACATTTTCTTCGCTACCATGTCGTGCCATATTCAACAAAGACGAGGGAAATTCTACCGCGCCTATAAATTCTAGAATCTAAGGAGTAAGGTAGGTTTGAATGGAAGGAGGAATATCTATAGTAGATAGGTAATTTTTTCAGTCGCAGGCACTTGTTTCTCACACAGTTACATCCTTCAGTTCTGCATTCGTCCTCTCTCTTTGACACTCGCCTTTATCACGGCCTTAGGTAAACTTTTGTCCCTCATTAATCTTTCCGGCCACCTAGTCTGCCTCCTCCTATACGTTGTGAAGAACGAGCACCTTTACCTAAATATTCTCTTCGCTGGTTCAGCAGTCCCTTCTTCATACTGCATTCATCACCCATAATTGGGCTCCAAATTTAGATATATAATCAGCCCCATCAGTGTACTCCCTTTCGAAGAAAATTATGTACTAAGGCCACTCGGCCCTTTTGTCTTCTGCATGAGGTAAGTCTTTCGTTTCCGTCTTCATTTGAAGGATAAGCGAAAGAGGCGGTCGAAATTGAATCCCGAAATAAAAACAGTTCAAATGAAAGTGAGTGGGTGGCCTTCCTATATCCCTTTATCTCCTACAATTCACTCTCTTTTACACCTCTATCATGTACGATTGTCTGTTAACTAGTTGCGGAACCTCTGGGTATTTAAATGAACACAATGTCTGTGGAGAAATGCACAATCTCACCTCGTCGCCACTTTTCAGGTACGGTCAGGCATGCAGTAGGGGAGGCTGTAAACATTTTAATGTAATGGTGGTGCGATCCCACCTTTCACCCTCCACTGCTTCCGAAGCACGTCGATTTCTAGCGCTTTCTCCTCCCTTTCGCCACGAAAGACAAAAAAATAGCGGCATGTGCTTTTTATTCGCATCAGTCTTTCGACCGCAGTCTTCAACTTCTCGAGCTGGGTGCGCATGTGCAGGATTTAATGGTGGTTGTTGTCCTTTGCACGTTAATTATGTAACAGCTGTTACGCTAATTTATTACGTCGAGTGTTTTCAGCGATGGTTTCTTAGGCTGTGGGTGCTCTGGGGGCAAATATTATGTGCATCTACAAAATACCCTGCAAGACACCTGGAGGGTGTGTGGCAGGGGGTGAGTAGTCACCAACTGTCATAACGCTATACCCCATTAAAGCTAGTGTAACTACGACTATTGATGATTTAGTATAAATTGCCAATGCTTGTCAGGAGGTGAATCCTCACAAGCATGCGCTACTCTATAGGTATGCCACCAATGTTAGAAGGACCGTTAGTATATTGCAACAACATAAATTGACAGATACAAGAATTATACTGAAAGCATGCACGGTGTGCTGTGAGTACTAGTTAGTAGATAAGCATACAAGTTTTAGGGAGTAAATCAACTATCTATACTACCTATTGACAAACCTAGTTAGAAGTCTCATTGGGAACTGTTATGGTCTCTTATCGCGAGAAAAATGATTTTTCAAATCTGCCTGTTCTGCAGTCTAGTTCACTAATTTTATTATCATTATCTGATCTACCGTAGTATGTCGGATTTTGTAAAATATTATTGATGTCAAAACAAATTGGTTTGGAACTTACAAAATAGATTAAGTCTAAATTTTAATCGACGATCGAAAAGCTATTTTCATCCCAGTTGCTGCAAAAGGTACGTTTAAGTAACGAGATTATCATAACGGCCTTTAACGTACATACATTGCCGATCATCACTGTACGCGTTCTAGTTCTTCTTTCTTATGATTTCTACGGTTGTAGAGTAGGTAGTGCGAAGTAAAAATAATAATCTTAGACTTTTTAAAATCGGCTATTCTGTTAATGCTCATAAGTTTTATGATATCACTAAGTGCACGTATTATTTTTTATAATTACTAATAGATAATGCTCTCTTTCCAGGTAAGGACAGTCCTAGGAATATATAGATAAGTGGGTTTCTTTGCAAAGAGGGAAAGAATCGACAGGTTGGTAAGTGAAGAATTATAATTTTACGTTGAATTTGTAATTACCTGCTGGTTACTATACATTTGCATTATCGCTTTAAGATTGATAGATTTCGACCTACTGTTCAATTCAACACGAATATGTTCCGCGATATAAATATTATAGAAATTTAATGAAATAAACACTTGGTAATCTTCCACAGATTTATTTCTTTGGCACGACGCGTTTTACTACACTGTGGCATAATCATAGGCAAATATTATTTAAATTTTTAAAATTATTTTTACAACACCTATAACTTACTCATTCGGTCCATCCTCTTTCGAATTCACATCTCGAGAGACTCCAGCCTCTTCTCGTTCTATCTTCTAGGATGCAAGTTTCTTTACCATACTTCACACCATGTATTAATATCCTCACCAACCTTTTCTTAATGTTTCTTTCCTTTAGTTCCTGTCATAAGTTCTTCTCCATTTGCGAACGCCGCCTCTATTAATTAATCAATTCTCCTAGTATCGTTCAAGCTACGGCCATTTTTGTCCAGAATCCAAACCAAGTAAGGAAACGCTTGAATCTAGCATATGCCCTTCTACTCTTATGCTTAATTTGGGCTTGTTTTTCCCAGAAAATCTCCTTGCTTTTCTCTTCGCATGGTTTACCCAAATTCCATACCTTTCGCTCTGATTCTGGCAGGAATTCTTTCATGGAAGAAATTGCATAGCTACCATTTACATAGTAATTAAAAAAATACTTGGTTTGAAACTAAAATACTTGGTCAATACTTTGACTCGAAGTCTAAGTCAAAATAAATTGTGGAATTAACCAAGTATTTTTTCATTACTATGTCTAATTTCACCAAGTAAACTTGCCGACCATCAATTTTATACCATTTGCATACCACCAGTCTTATCAAAAGCCCGTTGATCGGTAAACTTTTTAGTTCTCATCCTACTTCAATCCCTATCTCATTCCCATGATTTAGAAATACATCTCCGTGACTTACTCATTTGTCGCCAAGGTGCGAGTTAGCGCGCAAAAAGAAGGGGCTGTCGCACGTGGAATAATAATCAATTATCGGATGAACGGCATGAAATGCAGAAGAGTCGAGGGGAAAGTTCTCGCGCCCCGCCGCCGTGGGGCTCTTTTGCGTTAAAAACCCGTCGGGCCTCCGGCTTCCAGGCCGCTGCTCCTCCTGCGCTCCATTTTTTAGTCGTCGTACCCTTTCCATCCGCGTCATAATTCACGGCGGCGCTGATGCGTGACGTTACCAGAGGAGAATCCATGGTGGCAACGCGAATTGTGTGCTCTGCGAACAGTCTTATGAGATTTTTTTATGCGCCTCCAACTCACGCTCCTGTATTGGGCTGTGCTATATTCAGTTTGAAATATCGTATTTAAATATAAACATTTTGTAATGCATGTTGTTCGGTGCACCCTATTTGCCTTTAAAGCCTAAGCTGAATGTGAACAGTTTATTTTTTCCCTAGAATCTGACCTTTAAGGCCATCTTCCGACATGTTTTTCTTTGTATTTGCTTATTGAAGAAATGCTAGAGGCAGATAATGTACTGCCCGTGTGAGTCTGTTGGATTTTTTCTGACTTTCATCATAACCTGCCTTTAGTCGGTAGATTACTCATATGTTGATAGCCTAAATAAATCAAAGTAGCAAAGACATAAGATGGAGAATAGCGCAAGCAAAGGAAGCGTTTAATAATAGTTTAGAGCTGATGATGAAACCTTGTGACGTTGTATGGGTCAGAAACGTGGTCTCTGATAAATCAATACGAAAATAGGCTACAGGCGTTCGAGATGTGGGTGTGGAGGAGGATAGAGAAGGTGCGGAAAGGAAGACAAATGAGGAAGTGCTTGACCTAGTTGGCAAGGAGAGGAAGCTTAAGGATGAGATTAGGAGAACGCAGGGTAGGTGGCTGGAAGGGATAATGAGGGTTAATAGTTTGCTGAAGGCCGTGATATAGGGAAGGATGTTGGGCAAGCGGAGAAGGGAAAGAAAGAGAATAGGTTTTACGGACGGGATGAAGAAAGGTAGGACTTACGCTGAGATCAAGAAAGAAATACTAGAGGCAGATAGGGCACAGCACGTGTAAGAGTTGGATTTTCTCTGAATTTCATCATAACTTTGCTTTATCCGGTAGATTACCCAGATTATTATGATGATGATATAAAAAAGGTAGTCCACGATCGGCAGTGCCACCAATTTATTTATTTACCGAAAGATGTGTTAAGTATATTTGATTTGCTAGAATTTCTGGAGGAAAGTGAGAATAGATAAATAGCTAGATAAACAGATTAATTATATTGAGATTAAGAACAGGTAGTCCCTTCTTCAGTTTACCGTAGCCTCCCTAATCAATTCCTTCATAGTTGAAAATGGTTCCTTGGATAGAAAAATTAGAAAACGGATTCCCCTTAATGCAGCCATACAAACCACACCGACCAATGCGAGTACATTCGTAGGTCCATTGTTGAAATTCAGACTCTCGACGGATGTGAAATGAGAATGACCCCTGTCCAAATATTACGACATTTTTAACTATCGGATAAAGTGGCCTTGCATACATACCTACCAGAATTAATTTATTCAATGAACTCGCTTATATTTTAAGGAAACGATACATCCACCCTCTCCTTCAACTAGCATTCTTTCTTCTACTTTATGCTGTGTTGCTGCTTGCGCGGAGGTTGCTTTAATTTTTGTAACTGACCATTTACTCTTCATGCTTATCTCAAGCACGATAAACGGGAAATTGTGTGAACTCAAGTTGGTAGTTATCGCTATGTTAACCATCATTCAGTGCAGTATGTTCAGGAAACAGTACGTGAAAACATTCGTGTGGGCAGTGGCACTCTACGGATCAGAAGCATGGACCATTGGAAAAACTGACCAGAAAAGAATAGAAGCCTTCGAGACATGGTGCTGGAGGAGGATACTAAAGATCAAATGGACGGATAGGGTGAGAAACGAGGAGCTATACAGAAGAATTGGAGAAGAAAGGACACTGTGGAGCACCATACGCCCAAGAAGAACAAAGTGGGTTGGGCATGTTATGAGACACAACAATTACATAGGAAGCATAATTGAGGGAAAAATTGAAGGGAAAGTCCCCAGAGGAAGACCAAGAGACAAGTACTTGGGGCAAGTCAAGAGGGATGCGGGGAAGAAGAGCCATAGGGAAGTGAAGGAACTGGCATGGGATAGAGCGAAATGGAGGGCTGCAGTATACCAATCCTAGGAATGTAAAACTATGATGATGAACCATCATTCATCCCCAGTAGTAATGCAATCAGGGCAAAAGAGAACGTAGAGAGGGTATGTGAAAATGGTTGAAGGGTCGTCTACTCTTGTTCCTTTTTACTGGTGCTCCAGGGGTGGCTGCTTCCAGGGGGGTTGGTTGGTCGGGCCATCAGGGACTTGTGGTGAGGGGGAGAGGGACTCCCTAGTGTGGCCGTTGGTTGGTCCGCCCCAAGGTTTTTCTTTCCATTGATTGACCGGTTGTAAAAGTGTCCGGGATTAAAAAGCTATTTCCGTCTGAAGGTTCCTTTCTTTTTTTTTTCGCTGAAAGAGATCCGATTGCAAATAAATGGCGGTCCTTTGGGTGAAAGGTGTAGGCATTCCTACTTTTTCTTCGACCCCATCCTTTCCCAGTCGTGTTTTACATTCTTTTATTTCCTTCCACTCTCTTCTTCGCCTTTCGTCATGGAGCCAAGATATTCGGGCGGTTACCCATCGATTTTATTTTGATCGACAAAATGTTACTGAACGCCCACGTCTGTACCCATGGTTTTGTCCAACCCGGTCTGAGGCAGTTCGAATGAAGTACATTTGACACTCATATTTCAACCAGTATCGGTAGCGTCTTTGCGCTAATTAGCCAAGTACCGGCTACTCTAGTTAGGGATATCTATCGAAGTGTTTCAGTGATCGATACGTTTGTTTGATACAATGGTGGTTCTCTATCGTTGTTCGACAGCCCGACATATAGACATGGTTGTAATTACTAGTGTGTTTATATCGGTTCTGTGCTCTCAACGGTATAGGCGGAATATTGTAGCAAATATTTTTTGTCCTTGAATGGTATTAAGTTTAAATTGGTAAATGCTTGGATGCTTTCTGGCAGCAACAATGAGAATGTGCCCAATGAGTCTCTTCCACCCCGACAAATTTCAGGGGAATAACTTTTCGCCCAAGGTTGGCGTATGACCTCTTCGTGGTTCATTCTCTCCATTTGATATTTATTATTCTTCAAGAACACGATGCATTTTCTTGGCTTCCAGTCTCATCTATTCTACTGCTGTTATCGTCCATGCTTCGCTGAAATTTATGAGCATGCTCCGCAGATATGCTTTTATTAAGTGCTTCACTGCATCCGAACTTCTTTTGTTGCTAAGAAATCCTATGAATTGCTTAGTTCCGACGACATCAATCTTAAATTTACGGAAATTGTTGAGCGTATATAGCATTTTGCCTATCAGACTTCATGTAAAGTATTTCTGCACTTGTTTTAGATATCTATATAGGTCGATTAATCACTGAATAGTCCAATGGTGCTGACTAAGGTTAGTGAAATGCAACAAACGGCTGCCTCATTAGCATACCTCAATTCCTCCTGTCTACGCTATACTCGTACTTCTTCTATTATGGACAATGGCCATCATAATTATTTGCAGCCATGACCTGAACATAGAGTAGTGTTTAATATTTTTTTTGTTAATTAGTCTCTGTTTTAATTCTGGGACCTTACGTGGAAGATATTCTTTTCATTTTTCTGCCGCTGTCATGTCATGATTATGAAGACGTCAACGAAGGCCATTTTTATCTCATATAACATTTGTTTTCCAGTCACATGAATTATCATTTGTTTTCTAATTTAAATGCTTATGATGCCGACGTCATTATCGTATTGTATTGGCCATTATTAGTATCATTAGTCACATTTAGTATTAATATACGTCGCGGCATGCAATCGGTTTCTTTGACCCACTTTTTTTACGATCTGAAAATGAATCAATCTATTTGTGCTTAATCTGTCAACTTTCCCCAGCACGGTGACGAGTGTGTACCTTCGGTCAGGGGTATCTTTGTGGCATCTGTCAGCGGGAGGATAAGTCGCGAGTTAATATCTTTATTTGACGGTTCAATCAGTTACATTCCCGCAGATATCATGGTAATAATCACCTCAATTTTAACCACGGAAGTAATTATTTTTCATCTGGTTGTAGGTAAAAGTTACAAACATGAAACAAGGGTAAAATCAAAATAATTCAGAACATTAATAAATAAATTAATATTTCGTCAAATTAAAATAATTCAGTGGTGCAGCAGCAGGCTCAGATACCTGTAAAAATGTTTTAAGTGATAGATATACTAAGTCGATATCGAAAATGTATTATCGCCTCTTCCACACGATACGTTCATTTCCCATTCAGTGCGTTCGACATCTCAGTGCATATAAATGCGCATACATATCTACGCTATAGTCGGAGTCAAATTAACAGTCAAAAGCAGTAAGGGTCAAATTAATTGATCGTATTTATATTGCTTATCTCATCGAGTATATGAGCAGTGTGGAGCAGAGTGTAGAAATTACGACTGATGGAAAGGAAGACAAAAAAAAGTGTCCGGCATGGTGGCTGAGGGGAGGAAAATGCTGATGGAATTAGGAGAAAGCAGATTAAGTGGTTGGAGCAAGTGGTGAGGGACAATTGATCCAAAAGGAAGTTTGAGCGGAACTAGAATTTGATGAATTTTACTTTATTTTAAAGATAAAGCTCCCATCTTTCCAATGATATCAAAATATTAACCACTTTCCGAACTACTTTTCAAACAATTTGCATAAAAAGTTTAGCATCTTTACATGGGATATATTACGGATGTGCAGTCCAGAGGTTATTATTGAAAATAAATTAATATATTGAAAAAATAGGAATTTATAACGCCTAGATGTCGTAAAAAAACTAACGGTTCGTAGTTGGTATGGATTCTCAACTGTTTATAGAAAAATAATCAATTACCGCGGTGATTTTTACAGAAGCGCTAAAATAACCTGTTGTAATAGTGCTTTCGCCGTACAGCGGGGAAAAAATAAGTCAAGTTAGAGACTTTAAATGTAGATATATTTATTTATTTATGAAGGCTTTTTGTCATATTAAACTATATTTTTGCGCCATCGATATTACAATATTTACTTCATACTTCTTTCTGACGCTGAAGTCAAAAAATAAAATTCGAATATTTCCTCCATTATGGCTAGAGATATCTCGCTCAAACAACCTTACGGCGAGGAGATAAGAGGTGACGAAAGAAAACGAACCTGCGGCTGATTAATATCAGTGCCGTTATTACTCCTTCCGTGCAAATCTGTCAAAAGGTAGTTTGAGCGAAAAATAACATCACCTAGAATTTGATGAATTTGGCCTAATTTTAAAGAAAAAAAATCATCTTTCCAATGATATCCAAATATCAACCAAACTAATTTTTGAGCAATTTACCTACAAATATAAACTGTTTTACATGGGACAGATTACGATTATGCGCTCCTGAGGGAGAATATTTAAAAAATTAGGAACTTATAGCACCAATATTTCCTTAAAAAAACTAATGGTGTATAGGTTGCATGTTTTCTCAACTATTTATAAAACCTAAACTATTACTCACCGAAGTAATTTTTACAGTATTTCAAAAGCACCTGCTGTTTTGAAGGGTTTTCAGCCGTACGGCGGGAAAAAATGAGTCAAGTTATAGACTTATGTAGCTTTAATTATTTAATTACTGATAATTTCGGCCATACATAAGTATATCTTTGCGCCATTAATACTACAATATTTATGTCATATTTCTTACAGACGCTGAAATAAAAAATAAAATTTGAATATGGTCTCTATGACTGGGGAATTATCTCGCTCAAACCACCTTAACCCATACTCTTCCACTCAGCGGCACGCCCTTGCTACACTTGTAGGATTTTATTCTTCATCTCGGCATACGTTCTACCCCTCTTCATCACATCCAAAAAGTTTCAGAAGGCGTTCTCCCCCGGCATCTCTGCCGTCTGCATCCAATCACCCCTAATCATCCCGTTCCACGAGCTGTTAATACTACTATATTTATTTCATACTTCTTACAGACGCTGAAATCAAAAATAAAATGTGCATATGGTCTCCATTATGATTGGGAACTATCTCTCTCTGCTCCCTTCGGATCATTCAAGCGCCAGCTTAGAAAAGCGCTTTCCTCCTGATTCCCTAATTTTCCATGTTGCTGTAGTGTATTGATTATGTTATTGTCTCTTTGTTTTTATTTGGATACTATTTACCAACACAGGTTTTTTTGTCATATTTTATCTTGTTAATGCTGCAGATTCTAAGTTGTAAATTTTCAATGCAAAGGCCGACATCGGCTGTTTTTGACTGTTTAAAATAAATGCAATCAAATCTCGAACTGTAACCCATACTCTTCCACTCAGCGGCACGCCCTTGTTACACTTGTAGGATTTTATTCTTCATCTTGGAATACGTATCATCGCATCCATAAAGCTTAAGAAAGCGTTCACCATCGCTGCCGTCAGCATCCAATCACCCCTAATCATCCCGTTCCAACAACCTACCAACTCTTGTCTCTTCTCTTCCTAATCTCCTCCAGCAGTTTCCTCTCTCACCCACTTTCCCGATTACTTCCTCGTTTGTCAGCTTCCCTTTCTCCCGTTCCATATCCAACATTCCCACACATGTTTACCTCCTCTCGGCTAGCTCCTTCGACGCGATCGGTGCCTCTCATGAGCGCTGCCGTTTCATTCTCCTTATCAATGCTTTTGCTCGCGCCTTCACCCGCTCCGCCGCCTTTGCTTGTGCTCACCGCGGGACGGCTTCATCCCACGTTCGGTGGTGACCGTCTCTTGACGGGAGGGAGGAGAGGGTGGCAGGTTGTGAGGGGTGGTTATGAGACGTGGTGGGAGCGAAGCACCTCTGCTTATACCGAGGGAATGAAGGGAGGTGGAAGGGAATCCAGAGAAGGGAATGTGGTGTTCGGGGAAGATTGGGGACTGATGGGCCATTCACGAGGCTGAGGGAAATTGATGAAGGGCCGAGAAGGGAGAGGAATTAATTGGTTGAGCCCGGCTTAAGAGGAGGAGTGAATGTTTGGAGTGTGCGTGGGTTTGGTTGGTTTAAGGGGGGTGGTGGAGGTCGATGGAGATAAATGAGCCTCCCGAGCGATCGCCTCTCGGAAAGGCTCTTTCAAAAGCGAGCTGGAGTTGATTAGGTGAAAGTTCCCAATCGCTTTCCGGAAATCATTCCCCTCCCCTCACCCTCGCCCGTCTTGAAACCTTCCCCTCCCGCCTTCGCCTTGCAGCCCATTCAATTCCCTCGCCCGCGACCCCCTCTCTCCCCTCTCCCACGTGTCCCCCTCATCAAAACCCTTGTCTACACGCCCAGCCACGGGGGTGAAATCAAAGACGAGTGCATTAGGGGTACAGTTTGTAAGGTAGGTACCGTAAGGTATAAGGTACTTAACTCTTTGTAGGCTGGTTAAAATAAATATAAATAAATTTACGTTCTCATAAACTTTCCAGTGCTTGATTTTTCAGTGCTTGTCTAAACCAATAGCGGCGTTCGTAGAACAGCAAAGTTTGAATCTCGTTTTGATTACGGAAATAATTAGTTTTAGATTTGATAGAACGTGGAACGCTGAGGAAACGTGACGATAAATTCAGAGCGCTGCGTCTTTGTCTCGTCTTGCTCGGGGTTTTCGCCTGTAATTTGTAAATGTTCGTGTCCATAATGTGAGGAAAGCATCAGGGGAGGGAAGCGAAATATTCTTTTAACACTCACCTAACTATTAATACCGAGTATCAGAGTTAGTAGAACGGTACGCTCCTATATTTTACAATTGATGCATTAGAAGCGAACTAATTGCATCCAGTCCGCGCTAATTTTTCACGAGCAATGTCAAGTCGCTGCGTGTATTGTACCATGTGTTAATTTTGCTTTAATTTGATCCTGTGAACAGGCTTAAGCATAAGCTGGTGAGTATTGAAAAGTCTTTCTTTGGTTCCAATCCGATGGTGGGAAGATATTATAACGCATAAAACACCGGAATTCTGTTTGTTGTTGGTTCTCTGTGTTATTGGGCCGCACCAGTCCAAGCCCTGAACTAAATTCTAACGCAGTCAGTATAACTGTTCGTTTTATCCTCTCTTACCCGCCTGCCACACGCATTTTCCTCAAATAATAATGCAAACTATCACTTAAACTTACTTAAATCTATTACGTAAGATGGAGATACTTTGCATTAAGTTATAAAAAGGGGGGTCAGTCCGTGAAACTGAGAGTCATATTGGGAATTACATGCATAAGAATATCCAATGCAAAGTGCAAATGGAGAAGAGCACTGCATGTTATGAGAATTGTACCGTCATCTGGCTGTTTTGCTCCTCTGCACTACACTAAGAGTCTCACAGAATGACATTATGGGCGTGATTTGTGCTATTCTTGTATCACCTGATCTTCTCCATTGAATAGCGATAACTGGGTGTTCTACTAGTTGATTTTTGGACCATTCTCACGCTTAACTTCCCCGATTCTCGGTCATCCTTTTACTTTCTTGCACGTAACTCTTCCTATATTTTATTAAGTCTCTAATAAATTTCTCATGACCTTCGACTCTCCTTTTGGCATCCATAATCCGTATAATTTTCTTCCTCTTCCACGTGTCTACGGCGTTCTCCCCTCAATCACTCTCTTCAACATGCCTTCGACTCTCAAATCCGTCTCTGAATCTCCACCACCAGCTCACTCCACTCTCCCACCATGTTAAACTGCGTTCAATGGTCAGTACCTACCGATCCACTGAAATACTCCCATACTTTTCACTTCACATCTCCACCTGTGCCTTGCGCAACAATCACCTTATACTCCAACCAAAATTCCGTCTTTCTCTCTCCCAACGATCCCTTTTTCACAGGCTTCCTGCCTTGAACAACACCATTTCATCTGCCTACCCTTCCCTCGATCTCTCTGCTCCCTTTGGATGATTCAAGCGCCAGCTTGGAAATGCGTTTTCCTCCTGATTCCCTAATTTCCATTTTGTTGTAGTTTGATTTTTGTTATTGTCTCTTAATTTTTATTTTGATACTATTTCCCAAACCATGTTCTTTTTCATATTTAATCTTTGTTAATGCCGCAGATTCTAAGTTGAAAATGCTCAATGTAAAGGCCGACATCGGCTGTTTTTGAATATTTTTAAATAAATAAAATCAAATATAACACTTCCTCGTTCGCTTACGGCACACGTGAGTACATCTTAGTTAGATGGCTCGCTTAGTGCGACCCCGTGGAGCAGGCGGGGCGGGAGGAGAGAGTGATTTGGTGCCACGGGGTAGAAGCCTGCCCGGAAGCCCTCACACCGCCAAAGCCCGTCTCTGTCCGTCCCGGTGGTTTCGTATGTTTGCCGTCTCTGGACTAATGAATGGGCTCTTTTCTCCGTAGCTCACGGATTCCGGAGTCAATAAAATCAATAATTGAGAAAAAGTAAATGAGTTCCCGGAGAGGATTAGTTTCCATAGTTTCAATCGACGATCGGGGCCCCATTCGACACTCTCCGCCCCATTTGGATCGGGGCCCGGCGCATTAATATTTATCGTTTGCCCGACACATTCTGATTCGGTTGGCCGAACTCGTTTAATTCAACTGGGGCTAATGAAATCCTGGCACGGAACCAGCTTTGCATTCCCCATGTTCTGAATGAGAAACTTGATGTGGAATTCTCCGAGGATAAAAGTCGAAACGTATTACTTTATCTCGGCTGATGTTGATTGCATTGGAAGACGAGGATCACGGGTTACTGTTTTATGAATGCCGTGGGTTTTGGTTCCCAGAAGTCTCGTATATGGTTTATTATTAGGCAGTCATTGAAATCGATTAGATTTTGTCTTTTTTGATGACTGTTCGCCGTTTGAATCATCGAGCTTATTTTAACTTTAAATCGCCATAGATTTCTGAAAGTATCTTATCATTTTTGCCTCTTTCATTATTATTCTGACCGACAATGCCATGATCTTTTCGTTCATTTATATCTCTACCAATTGGTCGGTATATTCTTGGCCTTAATTATTGGCATACTTATCTGTTAATCCATGGCTAGCACTATACGTCTCTCTAACATGAAGTTTCTCTAGAGCTTTGCATACCTACCCTCTTTTTGCCCTCATTTCATCTAAATTTCACGAATTCTTACTTCCCCTAACTTTTTCTTATAATATTCTCTCATTAATCATCCCCTCGTCAACGCCTTTATTCTCAATTATTTATTTATTGTAGATTTTACTTAAGATGGCCTTAAGTACTTTTTACATAAGGCATTTATCCATTTTTAAGAAAAAAAACTTAGTACTTTTCCACACTTCATTTAAAAACTGCGACCGGTTTCACCATAATATGGCATCTTCTGGCACATTCTGAAGCTTAGGTCATACAATATATACCCAGAGACAGTTAAAAATGGTGGGGGTTGGTTTGGAATGGGGGAGGTTGGGGAATGGCAGAGTGAGAAGGGGTTGTGGAAAAATCGAGAGGAAAGGAAGGAAAGTGAATCGGGAGAAGACAGTGGGAGGAGTAGAAGGTCACCAACTTATACTGTTTTCTATTTTTTTTAAAAAGAAGATTGGTTAAAGCCCCAGCCCAAACATCTGTAACTGAAGTGCAAGGAATTGTTTCGGCAGATCTTAGCCTACTTAAAAAATAGAAAACAGTATAACTTGGTGACCTTCTACTCCTCCCTCTGTCTTCCCCCGATTCTCTTTCCTTCCTTTCCTCTCGATTTTTCCACTACCCCTTCTCACTCTGCCATGCCCCAACCGCCCTGCTCCTCTCTCCCCCATTTCAAACCGTCCCCCACCATTTTTAACTTTCTCTGGGTATATATTGTATGACCTAAGCTTCAGAATGTGCCAGAGGACACCATATTATGGTGAAACCGGTCGCAGTTTCTAAATAAAGTGTGGAAAAGTACAAAGTTTTTTATTAAAAATGGATATCTATCACTTCTACGAAGTCAAGCCTGGAACAATCAAACTTATTACGCATTTAACTGGTAGCAACGGAGTAACACACATAACCATGCCTAGGGAGTTGAATTAGCTCTTTAACCAGTTTTCCTGCCTATCCTTATCTCCGTCTCCGATTTCATTTCCTCTCTCATCATGTATGACACTTTTCTCGCACATCATCCTCAGTACACCTCTAACCCTTTCAGCTCTCCTTCGCGCTCGGGAGACGTATCCAGTCTCGTTCTTCCTTCCTCAGTGACTCAATATTCTACCTATATAAAGCTGCGCTTCATCTCTTACACTGAAATGGAAACCACCTTACTTTCCTATTGGATGAAAACGGTCACAAACAGTTCTCAATAAAATCTGTAGTCTCAGGTGACACTCGGTGGAATCTCTGTATTGATAAAATATGGCGAAGGTAGTCGGAAAATGTCTCAAAAATACTTCTACTTATCGCAATAATCGTTTTTGTAATGTTGGTGCAGTGCACCTGAGGTTTTTACGACAAGCGATACTCGTGGTGCAATGAATTGTACTACTTGGAGAATTTACTGAGTACTTTTATTTTATGAAGTGTTTCTGACAAATATATTTTCTCAACTCTGCGCTATTTTGCTTGAAAACTCTGCATAATGTGAGTTTTGGGTGTTGCGTAGTTTTTATTATTTTAACCCAAAAGTTTATTTTTATCCCGAATTTTATTTAAACCCCGTTAATTTTTTACCCTGAACTAAAGGTGATATAAATACAAAATGACAGAGTTACACTGTCATTCTAATAGGTTCATACATTTCTTTTTTCTTAGCACCCTTAGTGACCAGAACAGAATACAGAGTGATACAGTAAATACTCTGTTAACATAAAATTCACTTCCGTCTTCTTCCAATTCCCTTTTCCAATTCCTCGCTTCTTCAGGACTGGCGTCCCAGCACCTCCTGCCACACGGCCTTGCGGCGGCTCGCTGAGTACTTTGTGCATGCACTTCGGTTTATTGCTCGTCCGTTTTCTGTAAAGATGGTGTAATGGACTTGAAGATTACGTAACAAGGGAAAACCGTCATGCAATGAGTCGGGTTATTTGTGGAATTAACTGATTACTTTCATCATTTTTATCATGTAATTCAAACTATTGTTCATCTCAACTTTGCATAATTTGAAAATGAAAATCAATAAATATAGTACTGTCCACTGCATTTTACATTAACGATACGTGTTTCGGTGTATTGCATAGCCATCATCAGGTACAATATCGTATCATTGTACCTGATTTTTTACCTGATTATGACTATGTAATACACAAAGGGTAAGAAAAAGACTTTGCTGTTCCACAAAATAAAATATATTTGCTTTA
Source organism: Pyrrhosoma nymphula (assembly GCA_963573305.1). Classification (NCBI taxonomy): domain Eukaryota; kingdom Metazoa; phylum Arthropoda; class Insecta; order Odonata; family Coenagrionidae; genus Pyrrhosoma; species Pyrrhosoma nymphula. The sequence goes on along the minus strand of OY754339.1, from coordinate 58,531,986 downwards.
TATCAGCAAATATATTTTATTTTGTGGAACAGCAAAGTCTTTTTCTTACCCTTTGTGCATCATGAAGGAGTTCCACCATGTTACGCCACCCACCATCGCATTTACTATGTAATACGTTGAAATACGTGTCGTTAATGTAAAATGTGTTGGACTGTACTATGTCTATTGATTATTATTTTCAAAATTGCTGTTCCACCGCATCTTGCCGGACACGGTTGGCTTAATCTCTGCAAACTTTATTCTACAATTATAATCTCTGGGTCTTGATTTGTTAATTGGAGGGAGACTAGCTTCAAATTGACTACCGTGGGTTTTGAATCCCGCTCCACCTGTTCTTTCGCGATAACCCCTTGCCCAACGGTGCTCTTGGTTGAAATTATTCCAACAAGTATATAATACCCTAGAGGCCCTAAATTAGGATACATTTCCTAATACAATGCCTCTATAATACCCTACCTTCGAGAGAGCGAAGCTGTGAGTGGAATCGGAAATCCATATCCCCCCGAGGGAAATTCCACGGAAAGGCCATCCCCCGTTTTTTTCTCCTTCGCATCCGTACGTAGGCTTTTCCTCCCTCGGCCTCCTCCTTTCCCGTCCTCCACATCCCCTCCACTCTAAACTGCTAAAATAAAAGAAGCATTGGGTTATTTCGTCAGAAGGGTCAGCGGCCCTTGTCGGCCGTTTCCTCCCCACATCTCCCAGGGATATATCCGGGAGCGAACTTGCAAGGACAAAGGGCTATGAAGGCCCTCCCAAGGGTGAAGGAAGGAGGGGGTTGGGTCTTCTTTCCTTCGCACAGTTAAACCCCCCACTCCGACCCTGCTCTCTCATCTTTTATGGCCGTTCCCTCACTTGGGTGCTGACCGACCGTTGGCCAATAGGGTAAGCGGGGAGGGAAGTTAAGGGTGTTATTTTTTTCGGGGGTGGCCGATGAGTTGTAGTGGATAGGGGGGACGAGGGCTGTCGGGAAGGAACAAGAGAATGGAAGGGTGTGAAAGTCTTCGGGGATGTGTAATTCTCTGTTCCCGCTACTACCACCGTGCGTACCAACGCAACCAATCAAAATGAACTCACGCTGCTTCTTGCGTTACCGTCGTAACTCCGTGAAGACCTGCCCAGGGTTCGAAATGAACTAGTTGTAAAAGCAAGCATTCAATCTCAGCCATTTACTTTGCCTTATGTCGATCATTATGCTTCATTTTTTCCGGTTTCGCTCTCACGACTCCAGCGCTAACTATGGCCAGTTGACCGTATTAGAGGCAACAATTAGGTTATAGTAATAATAATAATAAAGTACTACATATTTTAGTTCATGGTGTGGTCTGAGGGACCGCGGGACCGGAGGGTCTCGGGTTCAAATACGGTTGAAGCCTATTTGGGCACTTCCTCCGAAAATCCTCGCGGTGCGACTATCTGACTGTCAGAACTTCGTGGAAAATTGCAGGTGGCCCAGGGAAAGCAACTGGCCCCCTACCCTAATTGTGTAAATTTCACACGCCAATGGCTTAGTATGTACGAGGTGAGCTCTGCTCTCACCCATCAAAAAACAAACATCGGGTTGAAACACAGTGAGGTGTGCACTGAGGTGGTATATCTGGATTGGAACATAGTCTAATGGGGGGGGGGGGGTCTAATGGGGTTCGCATTACTTACCATTGTCCTAAACCTTCGTAATTTCTACCCGCATTCTTACCTCTCTGTAATCACCATGGTGCAACTGGCAGTTACTACATTCTACGTGCACTGTATTTGTTTCTCATCACTTACCGGTCACTTGAAGATAATGACGATTGATCTGTTGACCATTGTAACTTACGCGCATTCGGACGGCAGACACTAACTAGATAAATTCAGTAAATAGTAGATAGATAACTTCAGTAAATTTACCCGGGTAAAAATGTTACCATTGAAAGAGTTAACTGGGCGTTCTCATTACTGAATCTTACCTTGTAATTGATTTCCATGGTAAAAAAGCTGGTAAAGCGGACGGGACATTATAGACAAGTGACTGTGAAAGTCAACACTAACCACGAATTATACCTTTTCATTATCAGTGTTTAAAAACATAGCTTTCAATGATGACATGTGTTAGTTGTAGGACAAAAATTAAGACACAAAATGTACGGACTATTCTACGAATATATTTTCAATAAAAACTTTTTCCAGCCATTGGAGTTGACCGCAGCGCCGTAACAATTGAACTAGATCATTTTGGCTTCATTTCTTTTAGTTATCTACAAATTACTTCAAAATTAAGATGGATCGGTAGTTTAACGCCATTGAATTCCATGGGAGAATTAACTTCTTGAAAACAGTTTTTTTGGGGGAATTGCATTTTACTAGATAAGAAAAGTGCTGATTGTCCCATGTTTAACTCATTTTTTATCGCTTTCTGGATATTTATTCAACCATGTGATTGCAAGTTAAATTTGTCAAAATTATAGCTTGAAAATGCAGGATTTTGTTGTTATTGTCCAAGGGAGGACTCGATTTTCGATGAGTAGCCGTAAATAGAGAAACGTTTCATCTATCTGATATGAACAACAAAATGTGACCTTTCCACGCAATTTTTATCGAAAACTGAACTTGAAATTACACGGTGTTGAATAGGAAAATAGGAGAAATACCGTGAACTGTAGTGTTTTTCTATCTAATATAAAACCCATTTCCACGTTTAACTAGTTTATAAGAAGCGAAAACTCTCCGGAAATTGATAAAAATAAAACAAATGCATCTTACCGCCTTATTTTTAGAGTAATTAACTAATTACTGCGATAATTGAAGTCAAAATGTGGCAATTCTATAGAAATGGCGCTGTAGTCAGCGTCTATGGCTTTAAAAAATGCTCATTAAATATGTATTTCTGGAATAATATGCAAATTTTGTACTGTAATTTAAGTTTTCAATAACTAACGCAAGTCATCAGCGAAAGTGGCATTTAAACCAAATAAACGTTGGAATTTGGGATTTGTTTTGACTGTCGCGATAGAACCTAGTTCGAGCGAAAAATTACTTCGCCTACAATTTGATGAATTAGACCTGATTTTAAATTTTAAAAACTCCCATCTTTCTAATAATATCAAAATATCAACCCCTTTTCGAAATATTTTTCGAGCAATTTCCCTGAAAATACACGTTATTTTACATGGGATATATTACAATTGTGCGCTCCAGAGGGAGAATGTTGAAAAAATAGGAATTTACAACACCTTGGTTTCGTTAAAATCTGGCAGTGTGTAGTTTGTATGTTTTCTTAACTATTTCTAAAGATTAATCAATTACTGACCGCATTATTTTACAGAATCGTAAAAAAAAACTATTATCAAGGCGATTTCACCGTAGATACGGCGTGAAAAAATGAGCCAAGTTAGATACTTAAGTGGTTTTAGTTATTTAATAACTGTGAATTTTTGTCATATAAAAATATTATTTTACCATTAGTATTACAATATTTACATCACACTTCATACAGACGCTGAGATTAAAATAAAAAATTCGAATATGGTCTCCATTATGACTACATAGGGAAATATTTCGCTCAAACTGTCATAAGGGTAGGTTGGTAGTGTTGAACGGGGTGCAAGGGCGGGTTGGCCTGAAGCGGTAGTGCGGGGGCGGGCGGGGGGGTATTGCAGATAATCTGGCGGGCTCCAGTAGGGTTGGTGCCGGAGGGGAAAGTGTGTTAAGGGAGGGGTAAGTCCCTGGAGGAGTCGCTCGGTTGGTAGGCCATGTCTCCTCCTTCGAGGGCCACCCCAGAAGAGCGGGAGTCCTATCTTCCCCTATTCTCCATGTGAGGCACTTGGTGGAGGAAGTGGGGGGGGGTGCTGTTTCAAAGGAGGGGCTTCTCGCAAGACTTTCATCCTTGTCCTACTTTACACCTCATCCTACTCTATACCCTTCGGCTGTCCCCTCCGCTTCAATGCCCTCCCCTTCTGCTTAACAATCGGGGAAAAATCTACTGTTCGCGAAGTAGAGATACCCTAAATTGAGACGTTTTTCTCAATAAAGAAATAATTTTTTACATTGAATCAACCTGCATATTAAATGTCGTTTGTGTTTCCACTCCTTTTTGGCATAAATAATGTTTCAACCGTATTTACTATTTTTCTGGCACTATAATTGAAAAAAGCTACGGTTTGTGAAGTTAAAACAAAATTATTTTGCATTGAAGCACTGAGAACTTAAAAATTACCCAACCTACATACGTGAGCTTTTAAGAAAATTATAACGCTTATATAATATGTACACATTTGAAAGGGTTTCGCTTTTTTAATTGGCTGAAAACTCAACCATTCATTCAAGTGTTCTACCAGCTGATTGGTAGGTTCTTGGACAGTCGCCATTTTGTATCCCAACCTAATAGAAATTGTCTCGCTTTCCCTCCTAAGTTATTAGATCCCTCTTCAATTCTTCATATCTTCTACCTCCTCTTATTTCATCCAGAATTCCTATCCTTTTCCTTCCTCTCCCACGCTTCCCCAGTGTTCTCCCCTCTATCACTCTCTTCAGCATGCCCTCTCCTCTCAAAACCTCCTCCATCCATCTCTTCTGCCTTCTCCGAACCTCTGCCACAAGCTTCCTCTCATCTCCGACCATATCCAATACCTCCTCGTTCGTCTTTCTCGCCATCCAGCTAACCTTCTCCATCCTTCTCCAAACCCACATCTCAAACGCCTCTAGTCTACGCACATCCTCCCTTCGCAATGACCACGTTTCCGACCCATATAGCGCCACGCTCCATATTAAAGCTTTCACCAGCCTCTTCTTTACGTCTCTTCTCAGACCCCCCCTCATCAATTCCCTTCTCTTCGAAAATGCATCTTTAGCGAGCGCAATTCTGCACAACCATCTTCGTTATTTATTGATTGGTGAGCTGAGGCGAGGAAGCTGCTGAAAGAGTTTAGGAGGAGGCAGAGTAGGTGGTTGGAAAGGGTACTGAGATGCAAAGAGATGCTGGAGATCGTGATAGAGAGGTGTATGTTCGGTAAGCGGGGAAGGGGAAGAGAGATAAATATTATGTATGGATGGGATGACGTGGGGTGGGACGTTTTCCGTACTAGAGAATGAAATCGAGTATGAAGACAAGGTCCTGCGGTTGTGAAAGATTATCATAGGAATTCCCTCTTTCATTTAACCCCACCTTAACCGGTGTATTACCTTTAATAATTATTGTATTCATCACAACCATCGTGGTCGTATAAATCCGCGGAAAATGTGACATTATAAATCCATGTATTCTGCAATCTATTTCCTCGCTCTTGTGATTGATTCCACTTGATGCGTTCGCTTTGGCTGTGCGTCGCTCAACGATGGCAGTGGGAACGGGGAAGAAGTCCAGTGGGCATGGGTTGGGTTGGGTCGTGGATGAGTGTCGTCCATTCGCTTGTTTTGGTGTGTGTGTGAGTCCAGCCGCATTTCTTGGAATCGCATCGGTAAGCCACCGCCTTTTTTTCTTAGCCCAATGCGGGCAAGGCCTCTGGCTTGGAGAGGGGGTCGCTGTGCATTCGAAGTGGGGGAGTGATGTGGGGAGGATAAGTTTGCTGGAATGTGTCTCTTTCTTTCTCCACCCTGGAGGGAAAGCGTATCCGCATGTGTTTCACTCCCCTCCTTCCCCCAACTCCCTCATTCGCTCCTTCGTTCTTCCAGGGTTCGTCGGCAGCGGCCATTATTTCCTGTGCACAGCCTTCTCTTTGGCCTCCCGTCTCTTCTATTTATTTCCTTCGTTATCCGGCCCTCTCGTCGTGTTCTTTTGCTTTGGTCTCCGTATATTTTTTTCTGGAACCTACTTGGATTTTGGATGGAAAATATTTGATTCCCAATCAGATTTAATACTTGGTGGGCTTCCTCTCCTTTGGTCTTCTGCAAAATAAGCGCTTTAGAAGCATAATGTGAAAGGTGTCTGATTGCATTCAGGTATTCTACCAGTTGATTGGTAGGTTCTTGGACTGTTCCCATCCTGCATCCCAATTTCTGAAATATTGTCTCGCTTTCCCTCCTAAGGATTTCCCGCCATTAGATCACTCTTAAATCCCTTATATCACTACCTACCTCCTCTTGTAGAATGTCGTCCAGAATTCCTATCCTCCACGCTTCTCCAGTGTTCTCCCCTTTTTCACCCTCTTCAACATGCTATCCCCTCTCAATACCTCCTCCATCCATCTCTTCTGCCTTCTCTGAACCTCCGCCACTAGTTTCCTCTCCTCTCCAACCATATCCAATACCTCCTCGTTTGTCTTCCTCACCATCCAGTTCACCCTCTCCATCCTTCTCCATACCCACATCTCAAACGCCTCAAGTATTCGCATATCCTTCCTTCGCAGTGACCAAGTTTCTGACCCATATACGCTCCATATTAGAGTTTTCACCAGCCTTTTCTTTACGTCTCTTCTCAGACCTCCCGTCATCAGTTTCCTTCTCTTTGAAAATGCTTCTTTAGCCACGGAAATTCTGCATCTGATGTCCCTACCACTTAGCCCTATCTCCTCCAAAATACTACCCAGATGTGTAAACTGCTCTACCTGCCCTATCTTTTGCCCTCCCACCCTGCGGGGATTTAGAGGAGGGAGAGTAAGGTGTGGAACATGTTTCAATAGAGAGAAAAGTTGATGATAGATGGATAAACGTCTTTATTGGGGCGAGATGTAGACGTTAAAAGTCCCTTCTTACATTTATATCCTCGTCATTGTATGGATGCAGTGAACATGACAAACACTGCAGTATATAAATCAAAGAAATACTACTTAAACAATATAAATAGAATATTCACGGGTGATGCAAAGAGAAAATTGTGGTTAAGCGCGTAGAAGGCAGGAAGACATAGACAATAGCAATCTTGGGCTACATGGGAGGAGGTAGAATGAACAGTGAATTTAAGAAGGATTATGGCATAAGATTGATGATTTTTCGGAAAAGCTTAGATATTTCCCCAATGGATTTAATTAGGGCATTTTATAAGCTAAAATCCGTCTCACAAAGTGGAGATTAGCCCCATTTTAGCCCCACTAATTGTTGCTAAAATCTGCCCCACATTCATAAGGTATTTTACCAGCTTATTGTTAGAAATTTGGGTGGTCCGTAACTCAACTTCCCTATTAACATCTGTTCTTACAAGCTACCGATATATCTAAATTCATCATGCACTTTTCCTCTCCTTGTAACCTTAAAAATACCGATCATCTTCATCCCTTTTATGCGCGTACGAAGCATTCTCCCTTCTTTTCCACGCTCTTCAGCACACCTTCACCTCTCTAAATATACGTCCTCAATCCACTTTTACTGCTTCCTTTGAATCTCCAAAACTTATGTCACTCCTTCTCATCTCATCTGGTAGGTGATAGGGAAACGGTGAAACACCGAATGGTAAAATGAAAAACTTCCTTTATCCCCATGAGTATATTTTTCGTTGGTGTATTTCCTCGGCCTCAGTAGTATTTGCAGTTGGGTGGGAATGCCTGAGGCTCTCGTCTTCTCATGTGGTGTCCCACTCCACCACTTAGGATGTGAGTGAAGTTGATTTACAATCCCAATAAAGGAGGCGACTCTGGACCCTCAGCGGGTGGGAAAGTGGGGGTGGGTGAAGTGGGGGGAAGGAAGAGGGGGTGGGAAGGAGGGAGGGTCGACAATGAAACAGCGAAGGTCAGTGATTCTTTCTTTCGTCGCTTTCTTTCCTCTCTGGACAGAGAATAGGGAAACCCTCACAAAAAACAACCATTTCCCTGGAGAGGAACTGAAGTGGCAACCTTCTTCTCCCCAAGTCAATGAAACAAGTGGAGAAAATTTGGCGTTGCATGCGTACCGGTTCATGAAGAGTTTTTAAGCCATGGGAATGTTTGTTTATTTTATTTGTATCGCCCTTTCAAATGCAACAGTTATGAAATCGATGGAATCACGCCTGACTTTTTAGAAACGTCCATGTGTAAACATTCACATTCAACATAGCAAACTTCGTTTGTTACCACGGTATTCATTTCAATGGCACAACGCGCGTTTTGCTAAGACGTATGGTTCTCCGGTCAAACTTGACGCCTATCCTCAATGGATCTTGGAACAACTCAATTGAACCCGATGTATGTGCTCCTCACTAGTTCGCAAAATGTTGTCTAGAATCCATTGCATTGCATCATGATGCTGACTTCCATAACTTTATCATAAAAGTTAAACTGCGTATTGCGCGACTCTGTCAGCCATTTTAATCTTGATTTTAAGCATAATTTGTTACTTGTGATGGAAAATAGTCCTTTATTTTCACTATCTCGGCCATCACGGCAGGGATTCTGAAATGTCTCATGTGCGAGCCACTTTACAAATTCTCTTATATGGCCCATTAGGCTACTTCTTGAGAGGGTTTAAGCTGCGAAGATATACAAGAAGTCATTCGTAATGACTTTTCAGAAATATATTCATGGAATCCGAAGGAGAGGGAAGGACTTTTGTGAAGGCGCAAAGTCGTGAAAAAGGTGGAGAAATCTTGAGGATTTCGTACCGTTCGGATGGTCGAAAAACGGGGTTGGGGAAGTGGAATTTGAAGGACTTTGTAGAGTACAGTTTTCCTGATCGTTTTCACCGTATTTCTGAGAATTAGTGAGACGTTTTATCGCAGATTTGGGAGATTGAGAATTCCGAGATGAAGTTATAAATCCTATCTCCCCTCAACAATTACTCCTCCTTCCTTCATCATCGTCCCCCGCCCTCCATTTCTTCCCATTCCCAAATTTGCCTCGCCTCTAAAAATCCCTTGCGATATTGTCATCATAAGGCTTGATGATCGAAATTATTCTCGGCGAAGAAACTCAGCTCACTCTCAACCACGTCACTGGCGTCGTTAATTTGTGGAAAGGAACAAAAGTGGACCTAAGACGCTTCCTTGTGGGACCCCCCTTACTGACGGCTTAAAACATCTCCTCCCCGCTAAATATCCCCACCTCCGCTGTCGTATAAAATAAAATGAAATCTCCGCCGGCATCTAATGGCGAACCGGACCTTTGAGTGGGGAGGTTGGAGGGGAGGAAGGAAGGAAGGAAGGGGTGAGAGGTGAAGATAAGGTGGTGGTTGGGAGGTTTGGTTCGGAGATGTGAGGTGGGTGGGTGGAAAAGAGGCATGAGATAGAGGCGACCATTTTGTAATGAGGAACTTGTAACGAGGCGCTGTTTATGGGTGGCTGTCTCCCCATCCACCTTCCAGCCTTCTTCGACCGCCCTTCGGAATGAATGTAATACTCCGTAATATATGGAGTATGACGGCTTTGGATAATAACTCAAGGAAAAGGTTGCGGGGCGTGGGAGGGGGTTTCCGTGTGTTAATAGTGAGCGCGAGCTTCGGCGTGGACTGTGTTGCGTTGGCTGCCACGCGTGGGATAAGGCGAGGATCGCCTCGGGAGGACAAGGGCGAAGATATGGATGGAGTGACAGTGCGACGCCGGGAATGCGCTCGGGACGTGGACTTGCCGAAGGAGAAATGATTGTCCGGTGCCTTTATTGACGATCGGTTTGGAATGGAGAGAGAAATGGGTTCGATAATCTTTGATAAAGATGTCTCGTCTTCCTGATGTCGTCCGTCTTATTCTAATCGTAATGGCCAAGGCATTGTCACTGCAGCCACATCTTCCTGTCTATTGCAAGCTTCTTCACTTCAACATAGGTAAAACTCTTTTAAGGCTGATCAAGGTTTTCACGTGGAACATTCTCGGTCGCCGTCTTGTTCTCTTCATGGTGATCTTGCCTCCAAAAGTATTCTTGTCTGCCGTACCTTCATCATACTGATTAATTGGAATTCTACCTGTTAACTACTTTTCTTTAATTCTTCCTCAAATCATGGCCTTGGTTTTCTTAACATTAATCTTCAGGTGGTATTTCTTCAGAGCTTTGTCCGTATAGTTCATCATTCTCGTCAGATCGTCTTTCTTCTCAGTAAGAATTTTTATGTCACTAGCAAAGCGTAGCATGCTGATTTTTTTCGGTAGCGGTAAGCTAGCCCCGAGAACTAATTATTAGCCCGCCAGTAATTTTCTCTCAAGCTCTTCACCCTATCCGTCACCCTTGATGTCGTCCAATATTCCTATCCCCTTCCCTATTCTTCCCGGCATGCCAAGCGTTACCATCACTGTCACCCTCTTCATTGTGCCCTAACCTCTCACAACAGTCAGTACGTCCTCCAACCACTTTTCGGTCTTTTTCAAATCTCCGCAACAATTTTCTTTTCTTTGACTCTTAGGTTTCCGCGGCGTTGATCGTTTGATCTCTCCATTGTTTCTGAGCTTTTCACTGTGTTCGAACTTTGTTGATGACGACAGTTTCGATGGTTTTACAACCAGCGCAACGTCTTCAACTCGACCTGAGGACGGTGGTTGGGATATCAGTAAAACTGTCGCCATCAACAAGGTTCGAACCCGGTGAAAAACTCAGAAACATTTAAGAGATCAATTTTCTTTTCCTCTTCTACCACATCTAACACTTTCTCGCTCGTCTTCCTCGCTACGGACCTTACTAGAAATTTTTTCACCCATACCACGCCAACATCTCAGAAGTCTCATGCTGTGATTCTTCATTTAATTTTACTAAATAATGGTTTCAAGAATTCATTAATATGCACAAAAAAATTCCGAGCAAAATTAATTATCAGAAATTTAAGATACTGCAGTGGATTTTGAATTGATGAATGGAGTTCTGACAGTTGTAAAGTTGAGAATGTGAAACCCTTTTGTCACCCACCGGAGATATTTTCGTCTGTGGAGGAAACCTTCGTTTGAGTAGGAAACTTCGCACCGGGAATAAACTGTTGCAGATATAATTTTTTTAGCCTCAGGGCAAGTTTAATTGCTTGCTATATTTTCTCTCACTGGACACTGTAAAACAGTTTAATGCCCATGCTTCATGTGGAATTTGAAACGGCTGGGCGAGTGAGCCTTGAGAAAATGCAGCACGCCCGAAGCTTCTTCTCTTGAACTCAGTTGCATTAACGATTTGCCCCACGGAAAGCACGGAGATAGGTTTCGGCCTAGGACTCCATTCGATGGACTCAGGTACATTAGGCTCAAAGTATGCTCATACTAATCCTAGACATTAACGAGAGCTGTTTTTTCTGAGATTTTCCCCACTCTAATCAACTGAGGTAAAAGGATGAATCCCCACCGAAAAAAATGAAACATTACTACTCTTAGGAGATGCAAGGCAAATATTGCGACTCAAAGAAATGTTTTCTTATGAAAATAGTCCATTCTTCGCTGAGATGAATGCCCGCTAAAGCGTATGTCATCGCAAATTAATTGTAGGGCTACACATTTGAATATAGCACTTCACAAGTATATATTGATGAAGATAGAGATTGCATTTTCCACTACATAACATTTATTTCACGACTAGTTTCAACTTGTTTAATCATTTTCAAGTTTTGCCTATTAAATTCACTTGGAAACGATGTCAAAACTTGTAGTAACATTAATTTCATGTAGTGGGAAAACGCTATTTCTCATCTCTTCATTAATATTGGACAATATCACATTATCAGCCTCAGATTATTATAATGCAGGTAAGTTAATTATATGGCTTTATTATCAACCTTGTTTTCTACTGTGAAAAATGTTTCTCCTACTTTGCCGTTGGTGTCTTTAAGTCGTTTTAGTAGTACAGATCTAAAGACGCATGCAGTTGAGATGTAGATAGTAATACGTTTCGCAAAATAAATGTCGCTAGCAGTGACCCAAAAAAATACACTGTACGGTCGCCTATTATATGATCCGCTAGTGGACAATTTAATTGAACAGCAATAATATATCTTCATTTTCTTTAAATTATTGTTGTGTATAAAGAATTTTATGATGTTTATGTTGGAATACCTTATATTGTTGGAATGGTTCAGCTTTCACAAAACTACACGCAAAAAATTCATGTTGAGCACGTATCTTTGATTATAGTATCAAGGGAATTGGTTTCAGACTATCCATGAGAAACTCCCCGCGCACGAATATGAAGGCGAAACACTTTCCATGCCTCGCGAACCATATCGCCCTTCTCAATATCTCATGGGAGTATTTAAACCCACGCCCTGCGCCTTGTCACTTGGCCGAGCCGGAGAAATATAAAAGGTTGAAAAAAAAGAGGAGAAACAAAAGTGAGTTACATTATGGAAATGACCGCGAGGGAGGGAAGAACGACGACTCTCTTTCCGTAGCATCGCCCCCTCCTCGTTCCCTTTGCCTCCGCCTCGCTCGTAATGGATGAACGCTCATCGAGGAACTTTTCACCTCATCCAATACTTCACTCCTTTAAGAGCCGCGAAATACTCGAACAATATTTGGTCCAGATGGTTGAGACTCACGGCACCACCCTCGGCCTTTCCATCCACCCCCGCCCGACCCACCCCCCTCGTCCCCCCCCCCTACGTCTCGGTTCCCTCGCGTGACCCAGCCTCTTCACAAGATTTGGCCTCTGGCCCCTCCAACCCTTCGCACTCTTATTCTTCCTCTCGTGCCTTGACTCCTGTCGAATGGATCCCCGGCTCGATGCATCGAGCCTTTCTATTTTTTTTCTTATTCATCATCATCAACAGTTTTTCAATCCAAATGCTGTTGCCGATCAAGGAGAGGTTGAGTAGTAATGGAGGCCATTCCAGCTAGGCGATATTTGTGCGCTCAAAACGTTCGCCATGCTGGTAAGTCAACTCTTGTCGTATTGAAGTTGTCTTTCTTTCCTAAAGATTACATACCTATAGGCATAGCAAAACATGATGGCACTCGACAGCGGAAATTTTGAGGTTCCAGAGAACGAATTAAGCGTTGAAGAGTGGGAAGAGGTACCGCAAGGCTCAGGTGTGGACCTTTAGAGTGAACATAAACATCTTAATTCCTCCTCTATTGTATGCTCTCGTATCCCTGACGTCATTCTTTGAACAAGCGAGTGCCACCAAGTTTTACTAACAAGTAAGTCAAACTTGGTCACACCTGGAGCCCACATAAGTTTCAAATTAATTTCATTTACTCTCGAAATTCGGCGGTAAAAAAATTGATCTTTCCGTATTCCCATGCTTTGAATGTGATTTGTTCTATTGGGATCATGTATTCAAGGATCATCACAGTTGCCTTTTCATAATAAAATTTGTCAGAGGTAAGGTAAATCTGAAGATAACCAATCAACGATGAATAAAGTGTTCCCTCTGATAAATAACTTTGAATTCATATTATGGCTACTCATAGACGTGTCCTCTGTATAGCGTGAACTAAAATATAGACCTACTTATTCATACTTTATTCACGAATTGAACTTGAAATTGGGCGGTGTTAATTGCAGTAATGAGTGAAATATGGGGGGAAATATAAATTTTTAAATCTAATGTGAATGCCATTCTCGTGGACAATTTTGTATGAGAAGCAAATTCTCTCGAGGAATTGAACGGTGATAAAATTCAAGCACATACATCTTAGTTTTTGAGTTATTGATAAATAAATTCTGTACTAGAAGTCTAAATGCGTTAGTTCAATAGAAGTGACGTTGCAGTTGTCTCCTATGGGGAGAAAAAGGTTCATTTAAACTATATTTGTCGTATAATCTGCTCGTAATTAACCTTTATTTTTTTTAATCAGGCATGCAGTATTTATAAGAATACTTATGAAAGGGTGGAATTTAGAATCTGTTTTGACTCACTCGGTCACGGTGGAATATTCTTGAGTGGGATAGGGAGTCGTCAGTTTCAGTTTTTCAATCGGAAGTTAGGTTTACTCTACCGGGTCCTCTCCTCCGCCACATCTTCCCTCCTTTTGTGGATAAACCATCCATTCATTATTTCTGATTCGTTTTCTCCCTTCATCTCTTCTGTTGTTATTAGTCACGATATCTCCAACGCGGGAAATATCATGCTTTCTGCCGCACTATAATGCTTTCCTACATTAATAATGTGTATATAAATGTGTGTGTATCTCTCATCCCATGGAGGATGGAGGTTGGCGGGTCGTGAAGGCTCAGCGCGATCAAAAGACCACTTTGAAATGTGAGATCTCGAGAGGCGGACAACTTCGCCGCTTTAATTAATCGTCCGTTTTTAGCGAGCGCAATTTGTTCGCGGGGTGGTATATACGGTTTTGATCTCTCGGGTTCCACAATCTTCCCTCGTGGCACGTTTTTCATTCTCGGCGGTGCTCGGACCGAACATTTATCGACGGGAAACCATTTTGATTGCGTGCCGATGCCTAAGAGATCGTGTCCGGGCGATAAAATTTCGCTCGCCGATTTTTTCCCGCTCTCAACTTCGATCGTTTCCGAGGCTGGAAATTTGTTGCCACCCTTGTGTTAGAAAGGTTAACGCTTGAGAGAGAACAAACTTATGCTCGACATGCAATAGATATTAAACATTACTCTTAGAATTCAGAATAACCCCAATCGCTGTACTGTCGTGCAACCTGATCAATAGCAAAGTTTAACTTTTCCCGGACCTGTTGAGTTAAACCGTCTGTGAATTTGCCCATCCGGGCAACAGCCTGCCGCAATGGAAATACCGGTTCCCGTTAAGTCACCTAAGTTAAGCATCGTTGGGCTTGGCTTGAAGTCGGAGGGGTGATCCTCCTATTCATTCGAGTGCTGCTACCCCTGCCTGCAAGTGGCAGAAAGTTTGTGCGAAATGACCTTAGTCGTCGAAGTATGTTAAACTAAAAGACTAGGACTACTATTTAGTCTAACCATACGTTCGTACTCGGCGAACACATTGATTGGTTAGTCAATTGGGGAGACAACTGACAGCTGAGGTCATTTGCGCATATAACGACCCGTTGGTAGTTTAGTCAATCAAATAGGTATTCTACCAAATATATGGTAGGTCCATGAACAATATCCTGCCGATGATTTCCACAACCACGGGGAGTTTTCTCTAGAGTTTCCGTCATGGAACTATCGATTATCCAATATTGAATCCCATTTTAATTGAAACTCTTGGGAACTCTTTCCTTTCTTCGCATTTCCCACGGTTCTTATTTTTCTCTTTCTCCAAAGAATGCCCCAAATTCTCCTCTCCATTACCCTTTTCATCATATCGGGTTAAAATGAAACATATAATTCCACTTGGTGTGGCGCGGTGAAAAATGAACACAAAAAAGAATCACGCATAGTAATTCCGAATTATCAACCAATACAACCCTGGTCTTTCTCAAGGAAGAGCTGAACGTAAGTTGGGGGTAGGTTGGTAAGGGAGTGTTATTTGCGGATCCATAGGAAGCAAATGGAAACCCCGCTTCGAATTTAGTCTTGCCTTCACGAAAGTCACTGAGGGATGCACGGGGTACTGTACTCGAAGTGCTCTCCCCAAGGCACTCCAATGAGGATCTGCATGCTTATGAGATTTCTGTACCGCTGCCTGGACTCGAAATCGGTTCCTCATGATGAGGAGCATTATTAAGCACTACAAAAACCCAATCACCACCCCATGGTCACGTTAGCCAATGAATGACGAAGCTGAACCCAGACAACAGTGAATAAAAATCATCTGTATGATTTGAAATGGACGCACACTGCGGGAAAAGTCACTTAGGCTACGATAACTGGGAAATCAATCCGTATATTACTCATTTCTGATGCCTGGGCCGTTCATAACCCTTAAAAAAAGTCATCGCCGTCCGCCCCTATCCCATTAACTAGTCATGAGGAATGAGGATGAAATGCCGCTCCGAACACTAACTGCTAATTGGTCGCTTAGTCATGCGACGAAAACACACCGTCCGCACACCATTGAATTTCGAATTTACTATGTTTTTTTTTAATTTGTCTGGTGAATCATCGTCACGAACTAACTCTTGAAAATTACAGCATAGGTGGTATTTAAAGAAGAATCACTTCACGATCTTCGACACATATAGTTAAGTGTATATTTAAGTAAATCGTTTACAGTGGTAGGTCATAGATAGCCCCTGTAGTCAGAGTGAGGCCGTAGTCAAAAATGTGTAAGACATTGTGTGTATCACTAAGTAAAACCATAAAGTAATGGTAATATACATAGCCACTCTTCGTGTGACCCCTAATTAAAGCCAGTTCCTATAAATTATCATCGGTATTATTCGGAAGGCATGGAGAATGCACAACTTACAATTTGGGAATGGCAACCCCAAAACAAGAAATTATTTCTCCTTGGGTGCCTAATTTCACCCCATTATTTATTTGTTAAAATTGTGTATATTTATTCGGGTGAAATAAATACTAAGTATTCTATTCAAAAGCATCGTCAGTAAATAATACAATTCTACTAGTGAGTCGTTGATCTACTCTAGGAATAATAGGGAACCAATTACAATTCCTTGTGGAACACCAGCGAGACGATCCAGCTGAATCCAGCTGAAAGTCCATCCAATCCAGCTGAAAGTCCATCTATTATTTCAATGGATTCAGAGAATTTACTCCACCTGCCCCTTTTCCATTTCCTCGTTCTTTCTTCGCACCTCATCCCTCATTCCCTTTCGACCTCAATTTAATTCATACTCCCTCTACCTCCCCCTCTGCCCTTCCCTCCTTCCAATTTCCCCACCCCTGATCCATCCCACCGTGCCACCATATATGCTCCGAAGCCACCCCACCCAACACCTATCCTCACCTCTATGAGCCTCATAACACGATCCCGAAAGAACCACGACCACTAAACTCCATTAGGTTCCCCGTGCGGGTGGAAGAGAACGAGCCTTATGCCGCTGCGAGGGCTAACGAGATGCCACGGTGCCGTGATAAACCACCCCAGTCTCCCACTTCAACGTACCCACGCTATATCCCATCCTTATTCCCCACACCCGTGACCATGCGACCCCCCTCCTTCCCCCCCACGCCCTGCTCATATCCCTACTCTCGTCTCGCTGCCCCCGGGCCCGGCCCGCCGCCTCCGCCGCCCCCACCCCGCCTCCTCCTATCCCCGCCCCCCCTCCTTCCCGGCTTATACGGAACCGGCCCTCCCCGATGTGTTGTTGGATTTCGGCTCCGGCCGAGAGAGAGAGAAATGATTTATCACGAGATGAGGCCATTCCCATGCAACTTGGCCCCGTCCGCAGTGGTGCCCACACCTTTTGCCTCTCACATCCTCTCCGCCCATACCTCCTTATTCCTCCCTCCCTTCCTCGCCCTCTTTATAATTCGAGTGGGCTTCCCAAATATTCCCACCCCCCTCCCTCAGGAATGGCCAGATACGTTTTTCCGATACAATCCGATACCGATGTTTGTCTTGCCGACATTATATCGAAGAGAATTCCCGTTTCCTATCCTCATATATTAAAATGATGAAGAAAACTATTGGAATTTGCCAACTGGATAAAACTCAATGCCACCATTAGTTTGAAAATTGCATAGTTATACAATAAAATGACGCATCACCAGTGTTCCTTCTTTCCTTAAATTTTGTTGAGTGAAACCACATTGCGATATTATTCATTCGAGTATTCTACCAGCTGTTGAGCTTGCTAGGTTCTTGGACAGTCCCCATCCTGCATCCTTATTTCTGAAACGATGTCTCGCTTTCTCTCCTGAGGATGTCCCACCATTAGATCCCTCTTAAATCTCTCATATATTCTACCTCCTCTTATTTCGTCCAGGATTCCTATCCTCTTGATAATATGTTGAATTAAAAGACGGCAATTATACACTTTATTCTGCCAATTTTCTGCATTTTAGCCTACTTTATATTAAATCTAAATTTAAAGATTTAATATACAGCCCACGGACGCCATAGAAGCTGCGTGACTGGCAGAAAGAGTCATTTATTAAAACAATGAACTGTGCCACCTTCTGAGTGCCACCCAGGATGGACCATAATTCCATATGGCTGCAGGTTCCTCCCTCATAAGCCCTCCTAAAATTTCCCCTGAATGAAGTAATCCTGGGCGGTGTGGTGGTCATTGGCCCGGAAAGGCTAAAATCCTTCAATCCCTCCTGAAAATTCAAAATGCTGATATGTCTGCCGATATAATGTAAAATATCGGATCGGACGATGAACTCTCGCGATAGCATCGATGTCGTTGGATACGCATCGGGTCAGCCCTACACCCTCCGTCGGAAACGGGAGAGATTAAAAAGGTAAAAAAAATGAAAACATTCGGGTAGGCGAAACTTGAGGCCAAAAAAGTGTAGATATGGGTCTTTTTTGTAATCGGTTGGTATTTTTCTTTAAATTAATTACTTTTTTGGTGGGGAATGGAAAGATTAATGGCGCTGTTTTTATGGAAGGAAGCGCTTTTTTATAATGGAGGCGAAAGCTTGGGGAGTGGCGAAAACAATGCAGCATCGATTTTTTTGCCGTTTTTTTTCAACTGTCTCCGCATTTTCTTCTCGAAGCCAGCTCGCGCCTCTTTTCAGGGCCAAGGATCGGGGAGCAGGGGAAGGAAATATCGCCTAAGATGATTGTGGATGTCGTCCATAAACATGGCACCCTCTGAAGACTTTCATTACCGGTTATTGTTTAGGGATGAAGAGGGCGTTCGTGATGCCGCACGAGGAGTGAGACCTCAGAAACGGGTAAATCAGCGAGTTTCGATTACGCTGCGCGTCCCGGCCATATTGCTCGCTCGTGCTATAAGATGCCCGGAGCCTCGTGCTGAGGCATCTATTCTACCTCTTTCCTCCATAATGCATCGAAAGGGAATGTATACATATATATTTCGCACGCTGGAGCGTTTGCGATGTCCTAAGGAGTCCCTTAGAGTCGCGCACGGTCTCTTTAAGGCGCGAAGGTTTCGTGGAGTTTTAAATTCTACGCCGGTAAATGTTCTTCGCTCGCATTCGCCGCTTCACTCGGTCCTTATAAAGGGATGTGATTTACGGCCACTTTCTCCCTTTGGATCCGACAAAAAGCTGTCGTTGTTTCGGAGCGTAAGCTGCGGCTGGTTACTCACCAAAAATAAATCGCAATTTTCTTGCTGGTGAACTATTTAATGTACGTAAACATCAGAGTGTTCTTAAAGAGTCGTGCTTTTAAGATTCTCGATGTTTTTCCTTGCCGGGGGCTCGCTACCCGTACCATCGTATTTTAACACCTCCAAGTGACAACGGTACAGAAAAAAATGCCCTTAGGTGTGTGTTACCTTTCTCGCGTAGCTGCGAAATGATTTTAGTTAATATTTGTTTCAAAACGTGTGTTATTACGTAAGTAATTCCTTACGATCTTTTTTTTTCTGGTCACGTTTTAGATGCATTCCTCGGTAATTTGTTGGAATAGTCATCACCGAGGATTTGGTGTTGGATCTATTTATTCACCTTACAAGTGGAGCATATGTGCTCTCTTATGTTTGACATTATGCAGATATTTTGTTCTCTTAAGTTTTTATGGAAAGAGATCTTTATTATATTCGTGGGAAAATAGTTGGAATAAGAATCAAAAGGGGCTCAATGCATGTTTTTTGTTTCAGTTTTCCAGCGGATATATTTTGTGGTGGGTATAATGTGAAATTCAATTGGATATGCTCAGTACAGTGGAAGTGAACAATATACAAAAAGTTATTTTTTATTACACATACGCTATTGAATGATGAATTAAATCACTAGAAATTCAACGTCACAGCTTCGCCATCAGTAAAAGTCACCAAATCTGTGATTGGTATAACCGTTGAGTTTAGCTGCTCTACGTCTTGTCTTCTCGCTGCCCAGCCCCTGACCGTTTTTGCACTCATTTGCTGTCGCGTATTACATAATTTATTCCACGCTTTCCTCAGACCCCGAGTAGTGTTCTCTCTTCCTCTCACTCCGGCTTCCATGTCCGTCTGTTCAAGACTATCGTCCATGCCTCTAAACATGTCTGATAAGTTCATATCCTTGGCTTTGCAGGGCTTTCCGTGGGCTTCTTTCCTCGTCGACTCTTCGTAGAGCTTCTTCATTCTTCGAAGCATTACGTTCGTGACGATATTATCGAATGCTCAAATCTGTTAATTTGATGAGCGCCTTCGTCCTTTTTTCTTCCCTTATTCCGAAGGAATCCTAAGCCTGAATAGCTTCCCATGTGTATCTGGTTTTCCTATTTTTTTCTCGATCTGAAGAAAGTTTTTAGACTTTTTTCTATTCTCCGATACGCGATCGTGGGGCATGTATGGAAGTTGTCCCAATAATGCTACAATTTCACTCTGTACACTCCGTGACAACTTACTCCTCGAATACACTTGCTTCATAGCCAACTCTTAGGTATATTCAAAGGTTTGCTGAGGCGTAAGCGAGCATTTGTTCAATGATTAATAGATAATTGATTTTCTTGTCTGTAGCATCAGTGACGCACCCAGAAATTTTTTATGTAGACAGTGTGCACAGACAGTGTGCACCATCTGCCCGATCTTTTGCAAAGAAGTGTAACTAAAATGTTATTTTAATCAGTATATTTTGAATGCTGTAGTAGGCCATGTATGCATCCTGTAAGTAGCCATATCAGATTTACAGGCAAAAATAGTCATAATCATTTAGGCCTATGCTATGGTGTTCTTATCATGAACAGTTCTTATCATACTAATATATAAACATTTATAAAAATCCTAATAATTTAGTTCTTTTATGCAAATGCAATAAGACCCTCCAGGCTGGCTGTGGCGCAAGGTTTAAACATATTCAAATGCCATGTTTACCTAAATACAAGTTTATTACGTGTCATAGAATATACGTTACGTATATACGTAATATCCAGATATTACGCCCTTAACTACAAAACAAAATCAAGCCGTCTGGATTTTTCCTTAGCCATTAGATCAATTACATCGTCCACATCCACTTTAATTTCTCTGTGTATATTTAAATCTGCTACACCATTGATCCTGTTTTCACCCATCGTGTTTCTGAGGTAGGTTTTAATTCTTTTAAGTGTAGAGAACGACGTTTCTGCAGTATTAGTGGACACTGGATGTGTTGCAAAAACTAAGGATTTTGTGGATATTAGGGAACAAGTCTTTGTTACACAACAATAAGTCCTCAAGAACGTTTTTTCCAGCAGAACTCTTTTTTGAATACCAGTGAGCATACCGTAGTTCTAATTCTGACATACAAGATTTAATCAGGGTACTCTCTAAATAGTGTTCAAAAAGAGTCATGACGTCTTCTTTATCGTCTTTATTAGGTAATGGCTTATTTGGCACTAGACAGTTAAAACTTTTCAAAATATCCTTATGCTTTAAGAATCTCTTCCGCAAAGAGCTTAGGAACGAGTCAATCCAAGGTATGAATATTGAAATTCTGTAATAGTCATTGGCAGTCATATCTAATCCTGAGGTATAGTTAGACCTTTGTGTTTGGCTATTTCTTATTCGAGGTATTTTTTCCACTTCTCCATATTTGTTCAAAACATTAACAGCCTCTTCGAAAATCTTGTAAAATTCTGCTTTTGCATTCTGTCTTATATTTTCCACTACAGTAGTTATGGTGTTGACAAACTCGATGGCCGACGGTAGGTCCATTCTTTACTTTTAAAGCTTCTTGCTTAAAGGTAGGCTGTAGCAAAGTGCCTTTTCCGCTGACAGCAGTGCAATGAGGAAATCCGACAGCAAAATTGCGTGAAGCAGCATTTTAGTATTTGATGACGTGTCCGAATCTTTCCATTCCTGTATTTCCATAAGTGACTCGAATACAGGTTCAAAAAACAAAACCATGACAAAAATGGTATTGTGCCGTTCAACCCAACGAATTGGACACGGTTTCTTCTTTTTATTTGAATCCAAGTTGGACTCATCAATGTGTTTTGTCAGTGCGATTTGTCTTTTGGGCGTGTTAAAAAAGCACTAAATTTTTTTAACTTTGGAAAAACAGTGCCTTATAGCCTGTTCATCACAAGAATTGGAAATCGCAAGATTTAGTTCGTGTGACGCACAGTGGACGTACAATGCTTTTGGATGTATAGACTTACGATATAAGACACTGCACCTCTGTATAGTCCACTCATAGCGCCAGCACCGTCATATCCTTGGCCACCTAAATAATCCATGTTTATGTTGCAAGCAGCAAGGCCCTCTAGGATTGCTTCGCCTATAGCCTTTCCTGTTGCTGCTTGTAAGGGCGTAAACTGCAGAAACTGTTCATATATTTTATAACCATCTCCCTCTATTTCCTTTAAATATCTAACACAGTGTAAGTTGCTCCACATTAGATACATCGGCCGTCTCGTCTGCCAATTTTGAAAAACACTTCGCTTCATTAACCTCACTAACTACTTGCTTTAGAAAAATTTCCTGACAAGTTTGAAGAATTTCATTTTGAATATTCCAGCTTGTATAAGTAGCATTTTTTTCACAAGAATTCAAATGATTCTGTAAATGATCTCCTGACTGAACTTTGACTCTTGGCAGTGCTTTAAAATTTCCTTCATTGTCAGAAGGCTTGGACAAAAGATCAAATTCACCGTGGTCCCTATGGCCACGTAAGAGTAGTTTTTTTATACCACACAAAATTACTGTTTCAATTATTGATCGTAAAATTTCCCTATTTTCAGTAATGTCAATACGTTTTTCCTATTTTTCCAATTTCTGCTACCATGTGACTGTGACTTGTCAATTAAAGATAAATTTGGGTTTTATAGAGAGCTAAGGGGGGGCCAGGTCCACTTTGGCCCACCCCCCGTGGGTGCACCACTGTGTAGCATCATTATCAAGGTACATGGTAATTTATAATGACGCTATGTAAAATTTAAATCGATCGGTATACGAAACAAGTGTAGAATAGTGCAGTGTTTCCTTCGTCATGATGGATATAGTTAAGAAAATGGATAAATTTTTACTTTTTGGTTCCACAATGATCATTGTAGAAACGCAAAGTTAAAAAGTTTTTCATTTTCATAATGAATAAGCTCCACCAAGTTACACCTGAAACTAACAATTATAGTCATAGTTAAGTTTAAAAAAAATATCGCGTATGTCCAGTGTTGTGATGGGCTGTATAAAAGGGAACTTTTTGTTCAGTGCAATTAACGGAAGAAACGTCCAAGATCGTGAAGAGAGAATCGTCTACGAAACCGTCAACCGCAGCCCGCTGGACTCAAAAACGTCAGCATGTTCTCGAGGTATAACCTGATTCTGAGTTCTCGTCAATCCTACCCCTCCAGTTTAATCGATTAATGCACTTCCCTTCTTTTCCAATCAAGAAATTTCCTGCATTCGGGTTTTGCGTCACGTGTCCATCGAGACGGGACGTTTTAGGTGAATTAAGGTGATCAAAGCCTTGTCGCAGTCGACGCAGCCGAAGTAGACTTGAGACCAAATGGGGTGAGGAGGCGAATCACGGGAAGGTTGCGTTTCTTTTTATGGGAAAAGCGATTCGCGTGCTTGAGAACTCCAGTTGTGGGCGAGGAACGAGTTTCATTTCCTCCCCACCCTCTAGCCTTTAAATAAAAGTCAAGGGACTGATATATTTATTTGTTAATAAAATTTTGTGTGGCTGCATCGCTACACTGACCGTATTCTCAAACCTCTCCAGCGCTCTTGCTTATTAACCCTAGTCGGGCCAAGGCTAACCTTTCAGGCTGATTACTTAACGTAGTTTGAGCGATATATCATTTCACCTAAAATTTGATGAGTTTGACGTTATTTTAAAGAAAATACTCCCAGATTTTTAATGATACCAACATACTAACCCTATCGAACAGATTTTAAAGTATCAGGCGAAAGTTTGTGGAAAATTGTCACAGATTGCATTGTAACAGAAAACACTTTGTAAATATTTCCACACCAATTTTTTTTTTTATTCAACCGACCTAGGTTTCGGCAAACATTGCCATTATCAAGGTAATGGCAATGTTTGGCAAGGTAATGGCAAGGCCACTGATAATGGCAATGTTTGCCGAAACCTAGGTCGGTTGAATAAAAAAAAAAAAAAAATTGGTGTGGAAATATTTACAAAGTGTTTTCTGTTACAATGCAATACTAACCCTATGCTGAACTACTTTTCGAGTAATTATCATAAAAATATAAGCAGTTTTACATTGGATAGATTATGGCTGTGCGCTCTAGAGGGAGAAAATTGAAAAAAATTAGGAACTTCAAACTCATAGATTTTGTCAAAATATTATCTGTGTGTATTTGTATGTTTTCTCAAATATTTCTATAAATTAATCAATTATTCACCGCAGTACTTTTTCCAGAATTGCAAAAAAACCATCTGTTGTGAAGGCGATTTCACCGTATGCCGTGAAAAAATGAGTCAAGTTTAGAGACTTAAGTGGTTATATTTACTTAATTACTGATAATTTTTGTCATAAATTAACAATACATTTTTGCACCATAAATACTACAATTTTTACTTCATACTTCTTACAGATGCTTAAAATAAATAATAAAATTCGACTATGGTCTCCATTATTACTAGGAAACTATTCCGCTCAAACCGACGTAATACTTTTGATACATGAAACTTTTTGGAGTTGATACTTTTCGAAAATGAAAATGGAAATTCACCAAAATGCAAAAGGTTTTCGCAAAGAATCTATGGAGTTGGTGGGGAGGAGGCAAAACGGTCGGACTGTGGGGCCTTTGCAGGAGAAAACGGCGCTGCCTGCACGGCAGTTTGCCTAGGAAGGCGTATGACGACCTTAGTCATTGCAATTACAACAATTCTAGGAAAATTTCGTTCTTGAGAAATGACCTAATTCGAAATTAAAAGATTTTTGCATTGCGCATATATTTATCCGTTTTTGTATCACCCACAGTGTTTTTACTCTGTAATATTGTTTTAAACGCCCACAAGTGTGCAAAAACACGTATTCAATACGTTGTATTGCCTTTAAAGATATATTCATAAATATGCGTTCAAATCACACAGCCGGTTGAATTTAGTTCAAGAGGCTACCCTGAAGTTTTTGTATTTCTCGCAGCTGAAGTATTCAATTCCCTTACGGAAGAATGTAATAATTTTTTTAACTCCACTAAACTTAACTAAGTTACTAAACTCTTCCGTATTGAATAAATTCTACAAGATGAAGCCCACAACCATTTCCTTTGTTTTTGAATTCCCAATCAATAGTATTCAATAATCTACTATGACTGCATTATTCTTGTTCATTTCAAATGTTATTTTGCGAGATTTTTTCTTTGATTGCTCAGATTCGAATTATCCTTCCACCTGACTCAAGATCGAGGTGACTTACCCCTGTGTTTTACTTGTGATGATTACCTATAACCGGTAGATTACTGTAATGAATGAATGATAGGTCTGAGAGGAAGGGACCATTAGGGCAAATGGTAAGAGGGTGAAAAAGCAAAGAATTTCCTTCTTTAAGAGGGTGAAGGGAAATCCAGCTCGGTCCTGGCAAATATCAGCTCCTCAAGAAAGTGAGGTCTGCATCTTTACGTCAAATCTGCCTAACTTCGAGTGCTGTCTGAGTAGGGATTGGGATTCCGCTGCGAAACCTCTGCCACTGCTGGAAGTCGAACCTTGGCCCTTACGGATGGAAGCCAATTCTTTGGCCACTGCAATAAACTGGTTTCTGTCGTCTCTTCGCCTGACGAAAAAGTAACCTCAATATCTCTGTGGGTTATCGTGGATTGAAAATATGAAAGTATTTTTATGTAAGAAGTATAGATATGTCATTATAAATAAAATTTAAGCGCTACATTTTCCGTATATTGTCGTGATTTATGATCATTTGAAGTAGGTGTGTCCGAATGAATCACCTTACCCGAAGTAGGGTTTTAAACCCTCTCACACCCCCGTAGTCGTTTTTTTATCCTCATCCCCGTCTCATCCCAAGGCACCCCGCCTGCCTCGATGATTGTGATCCCGGCGATTCGTCTTGTTGGACCCGACACGACCTTATTATTCCGTCCCTGAATATAGTGCCCCGGGACCCCGCTGGGATCGACCTAATGCGAGTTGGCACGCAGGCGCCAAACACTTGTGTCCCATCCAGCCTTTTTGTTCTCATCCAGACACGGTCTCTGAAATCTTCCACGCGAGTGAATCTCATGGGAAAGCCGAGCTTACGTCGGTGGATTCTTCCACATTCGGACCAGGGATGCTCCGTTCTTTCTCGTCGTTGCCGGGACAGCGTGGGCACGGCGAAGGGGAATTTTCGTGTGGCTCGCGCGCCAAGACCTTGCCCCTACATAGTGTGCCTGTCATGAAAAGTAACGCGCGTTTCCCGAGTCCGCCGAATGAAGTATTGAATTCTTTTAAAACCGAGCCTTTGTGCTGTTGAAATGTTTTAAGCCGGGTGTCATTTTATGCATCTGAATTGGAAGACGGGGATGTGAAATACGATATCGTTGCATGGCGTTCTCGATTAACTCGTGGATATTGCGGCGGAATAATTGTTTAGCGACATTTTCTCCTTTCATGATTTTACACTTCTGCAATCCTGAGCAGAATGGGGTAATGTTTATCGACGAATTGGTAGATGGCGCGATTGTGAATTTATTTCGCAACAGTTATAATTTTAGTAAGAAAATAATAAACTTTGAGTAATGTGTAGGAAGAAAAGACGCGTTTATTGCTTTAATAAAGTTTTTCATGCGTATTTTAGTAAGGAAAATTTGCAAATTAATTTCAGAAATAAGTCTAGTTTGACTGGTTAATTACTAACCCGGGGAGGAAGTTTTTTTTACCTAATGAGAATGATGAAAAATCCATGCATCAACAACATTGGTATTTGAACCCGATCATGAATATGTCGCATTCCTGACCACCTTCATATATTTTTCCTATTCTTTGGAGGAGGGAGTCTTTTAACCTAATTGAAACGCTGAAACATCCATGCGCTAAAAATCTTAGTATTTTAAAACAGCATGAATGAGGTGGGAAGATATATGTCGCATTCCTAACCATCTCTTTATGTTTTTATATTCATCGGACTATTTGCAAAGAGTTGGAGACAATGGCGTTCGAACAATGAAATGGCCCCCAAAGTAAAGAATCACGATTCTAAGGGCGATTGAAACGGATTAATGCATGACTGGAACTGATATTCTGATTAAGGAAGTGTCCCATACTCCAATTTCCTCTGGTGATTTTAAGCGAAATATTTGATTCAAAATAATGATTTATAAGTCCTTACCATACTTTTACCATTTATATGCGTCGGATCAACATGGAAATTTAGCCCTCAGGCAATCGGAAATGTTTTGCATCTTGCATCTGAGATATTCTATAGTTATCTATGTAATTGAGGAAATAACGTGAAATTATTTATAAGGTATGTTGTAAGCTGTGCGCGGCATGTGTAATTTGTATTTTATGGATTTATTGCAATAAAAATTCCGGCAAACTTTGGCAAAAACTCTGACTTCGGTGAGTCTCCGTTCATTAATTGCTTTTATAGCTCTGTAAAATTTTTATCCTAACGTGCAGATAAATTTCTTTGGGTGTGAAAGAGTAGTAATCGGTGGTTGTATTTCATTATTTTGTTGGAATTCCTTTGATCCTTCCTTGGGGCAGAAGCTCTGGGTGGATAGTATGTGACGATTTTTGGTTGTGAATGGTTGTGGTCGAAGGGATGCAAGGCGTGGCAGTAAAGGAAATTGAGTCAGTTCCTCCCCCCCGGCCCCAACCCTCCCTCCTTCCCCATCTTGCCCACATAACCCCTCCCCTTCCTCTGCCCGGCATGCATCGGTCGCAATTTCACCCTCTGGTCACCAGATGTTTCCCGGAAGGTTCCTCTGGGTTTGGAGAATGTCGGAAATGCATGCTGTGCACATGGACATTGATGTGTTGTTTGAGAGGACAAAGCAGTGTGGGCAACAGTTTTCTTAGGATTTATAAAAAAAGAGCATAAGGTTATCTGACATTTTTCTTCAGTGGAGTGGATATTTTTCGAAAATGGAATGGAAATTTGTAAAAATGCATAAGGTTTTTGCCAAGGAGGCATGAAGGTAGTGGTTGAGCTGTATGGAGTAAGGAGGTGGCTATTCTGCGGGGCTCTGGCGGAAGCCGGAAATAGGCATTTCCTGCACGTAAGCCCGTCGAGGAGGGTGTATATCATCCTCCTTGTTTCTAACGATTGCAAAACTTCCCTGAAACCTACATTCTCGATGAATTACTGAATTTAAAGGTGTAGGAAAATTGCATGATTCATGCGTTATAAGGTTTTTATGACATTGCTCCACTTTAATGATATATTTTTTAGCTAAGTTAGCGATTTTTTCTTTCTGTTGTGATAGATATCTACTTTGAAAAAAAAAATATTTCCCCCACTGCTCCATTTTTGCGCCGAATGGTGAAAGAATGATTTACTAAAAAATAATAGCATGCAGCTGTGACGATGAAAACCACAGCGATCAGTGAACTCTTTCAGGCCTCCATAGTATATCCATTCTCCCTAAACTGCTGGCACTTCAGAACTTAGCTGGTAAGCGTAATCACTCCATTTAATTATGAAATATTATTTTGTTTTGTTGTGAGTACGGAAGGGAGTAGAAGTTTTGGACGACATAAGGAGATGTAAAGGGTTTGAGGAACTAAAGAGAGACTTGATGCCGATAATGTTGGATATAAGCTGGAATGTGAAATGATGTCCTCGAAATGGGAAAGATAGGGAAAGGACTGTCCAAAAACCTACCAATCATCTGAAAGAATTATCAATGTTGATTATTTCAATTTTAACGGCAGGTTTTGTTTCATATTGTCCCACACTATTTATTATTAGTTTTACCAAAACTTGTGTGTGCAATTAATCACGTAAAGATCTCTCGTTTGTTACGTCTCAGTTCTATCAAGCTAGTTCGCCAACTATCAGTTGAGTAAGATTTTGTCTCTCACATTCAGTCGGGGTTTGGCAAGGCAATGTAGTTGTGTATTTATAAAAAAAGCCAAATACTTCTAGAAATAGAGCAAAGGCTACTCATTTCAATATATTGTAACATGTGATTGATTTTTTATAAAAAATGTATATATTAATTTTCTGATTTGTGAACAAAATGTTTGACCCTTTAGCTGATTGATATCTACATGTAAAAAATACCCTGCAAGCCACCTCAGGGGTGTGTGGCAGGGGGTGACTAGTCACCAACATGCATTACACTATACCTTAAAGTTAGTGTAACTACGACTAATTATGCATTAGCATAAATCGCTAATGCTTGTCACGAGGCGAAGCCTCACAGGCACGCACTGCACTACAGATATGCTCACAATGGATATTCATTGATTCATTTGTCTCGGTTTCTTATATCACACATGATGACATTTCTTCCATTTCCGAAAGTGGTAGCTTTTGTGAAAATAAATGAGTAGTTTTCTGTATGCGATTTCAATCACGTGTATTGTGGTGGAAGAGACTCGTAATAAGAGGAATATTAGAAGTTTTAAAAATAGAAGAGCGTATATAAAGCGGCAGAAGCCAAGTAGGATTGCAAGTATCGGGCAGTGTGGAGGGAATGGCTAAAATCAAAGCCAGTTTGCTAAGCCTATCTCCGCTCCAAGGAATTCATCTCCTTTGACAATGCCTATTCCGAAGTGGAACGGGGTGTTGGGTTTATACAACACATATTTCAGTGATGCTTCAACTCCACGAACCCACAGGATATTTCTCTGTTTTGATCACCATGATGGCGTCTGATCTACCGTGCAAAAGGGATGAGTAAAGAAATTATGAAATCTGTACGTCGTGTCGCCATGTTTCATTCTGAATCTGTGGGTACATCAATGTTGGCTCGATGCGTACAGAGATCGCAAAAACGTTTCATAATTCAAGAAGTACGGAATTTACGATTTAAGCCGCGAGAGGAAGGCGGAGAGGATTCCTATTCACCCATTTACGCTTCTCTTAAGGGCCTCGAGCGAGCCGAGAGCACTTGGCTGGAACATTATCATCACGAACCCTTGCAGCTCGAGTACTTTCCGCGAAAAATATGTGGATAACTGTCACCATTCGTGAAAGACCGTGATTCAAAATACTGGAGATGATCGCCATCAAACGGGCAATTCTGTATGCACTTTAGCACCGCGTAACGCTGATGGGTTATCACTGAAATGGTTCATGGATAGAGAGGAGAAAATGTTTTCATTGCCATTTCCTCTATCTCCGAAAGTGGCAGCTTTTGTAAAAATGAGTGAGGAGCTTATTGTGTGCGAGTCGATCGCGTGTAATGGTATGGGATATTGATTTGAAATTGTTCCTGAATCCCCTCTGAAGAGGCATATCTTCATCGTCTGTAATTTTCTTTTATTCTTGATTTAGTACTATTTTGTCATAATGACTTCTCAGTCAACTTATGTTATCTTTCTTTCTTTGCAGGTATGTGCTTCTTTTTTCTTCTCCCTGCCGAGTGATTCCGTTATATACGTAAGTCTTTTAAGTGCATCATCGCTTTTGTTCTTCTTTTTCATTTGCATTTTCCTCTTTTAATGCCTGTATTTCCTTAAACCATTTAGGAAATACTTCTCCTTGGCTTATTCCAACCGCTGAAATTATAGTTTTGCCAGCCGTGTGTGATTATGTAATCAAACTGTTTCCGAGAAGGTATACTACGCTTGGGGAGGCTCTATCAGTAAGCGTCGATTCATTCTATCAAAATGTGATTACCCTTGTATTTGACAGGGATACTATAGCTACCTAAATACTAAAAAGTATCTATATTTTATAGTAGGTACGAAACTATTCCACCTGCTCATCTTTATGACCTTTCAACATTATATTCAGCCCCGCCTGCTTACTTCCGGGAATCCTCATTGCACCCATATTATTATAATTTGTGTTCACATACAAAAAGCTGTTATAAAAATTCTCATTGCGGATGTATAAAATATCAGATGATCATGTCAGCAGGGTAGGAATGAAAGGTGAAACACATAAACTGCAATTTCCATACTTTACTTTATTTTCCACCACGATAATTTCGTTGCAAAGCAACATCATCAGGTTAAATGATGTTTCTTTGCAACGAAAACATGGTTGTGGACAGTAAAATATAGTGTAGAGATTGCAATGTTTCTGTTTCACCTTTCGATCCTACCATGAAAGATTTCCATATTGTCAATCCTGAGACTCCAGAATGTCAGGATGACTCATTCGACTTCTCATTCCCTTCTTGCTTTTCCCGAGGTTAAATGCATAACCTGGTCATTGCGAATGGAGGATGTGCGTAGACTTGAGGCGTTTGAGATGCAAGTTTGGAGAAGGATGGAGAGGGTAAGCTGCGTGGCGAGGAAGACGAACGAGGAGGTATTGGATATGGTTGGAGAGGAGAGGAAGCTGATGCCGGAGGTTCGGAGAAGGTAGAAGAGATGGATGGAGGAGACTTTAAGAGGGGAGAGCATGTTGAAGAGGGTGATAGAGGGTAAAACACTGGGGAAGCGTGGAAAAGGAAGGAAGAGGATAAAAATTCTGGACGAAATAAGAGGAGGTAGAAGACATGAGGGATTTAAGAGGGTTCTAATAGCGGGACATTCTTAGGAGGGAAAGTGAGACAATGCTTCAGAAATTGAGATGCAGGATGAGGACTGTCTAAGAACCTACCAATCAGCTGGTAGAATACTTGAAAGATGAAATTCCGAATGGAAAAGAGCGTTGCTTCGCCTATGACTTAAACTTTACCCAACCGTGATCTAGTAGCATCCCACCCCTAAACCCCGCCGAGTATGGAGGGCTACGGAGTCTCCACCCCAGCTGCACTCTTTTAGCGCCCCACCTCCCGGCCGCCTAATAAATGCGCGGCCGTCGCTGCTTCTCCTTCGTCACCCCCTTTGAGGTCCACGCGCAGATTTACGCCTCCGCGCAGCACCCACCCTCCCCCCGCCAAGAGGCGCTAAAACAGGATGTAACACGGCGTTTGTGGATCCGATTGTGGACATTTACTGCCCTCTTCTTCCCCTCCACCCATTCCGGCGGCCGACAGGACTATTCCCCCAAATCCTTTCCTGCCACACCCTCCACATGTAATTTCCCCTTTTACCACAACCCCTTGGGAGGACTGGGGAAAGGGATCCCAGACAGCCCGGTTTTCACTCCGTCGTTTTTTGCGTCGTGGTTCCGAAAAGGACTCGAGCGCAAGGCTGCGACGCTGGCGACGGCTGGCAACCTTCCTCAGTATTGTGATTGTTGTGCACCGCTCTCGAAGGGAAGGGTGGGATCTGAAGAGATACGTGAAGAATAGATCGACGAAAACTGTAGTATGGAGCGTGGCGCAGTGTGGGAAACTTGGGTTTGTCATTGTGGAGAGATAATAATAAAAGGTCTCTATTGGGCGAGATTGAGAAAAAACTGTCCCTACTGCCATTTAACCCCTCGTCAATATAATTATATGAAGCATATGATTGTCATGTTAAATCATTGTACAGCTGAAATCTGAGCTTTAAAAAAGATACAAGTCAAGGAATAAACAAAAAATGTATATGCACAATATATAAACATAAAATATCAAAGAAATTATGGTGAGCGAAAGTATTTACAATAGTGGGAAAAACGTAAAGATTATTATACTTACATCCTTTACGAAAAAAACCACCCGCACAAGAAGGGGGGGTGAAAATAGGTGAAAAACCTGCAAACTCCTACCGATAGTGTAGCAAGTGTTTAAAAACAAATGAAATATAACAGTGCACAGGAAAAATAGAAGACAAAATATAAAATAAATAAAAAATAATGATAATATAAAAAGAAAGATATTTTATGCAAACAAACATGATGCGACTACATGATGTTAGATGTGCGCCATTTATCTTGCCATCCGTGTTAGAAACTATTAAGTACATTGTGTTAGTGCTAGCGACGTGAGAGATGGTGGAGGCCTGGAGGCATTTGAGGAGTAGTTATTTGGGAGAATTGAAAGGTTGAGCTGGGTGACAAGGAGGACGAACAGAGAAGTGTCGCATATGGTTACAGAAGATCGGAGCGGACCAATGGCGGAGATTTTATAAGGGAAAACGGGATAATTTCAGGGCATGTTGAGAGGCGAGGGTTCGTTGATAGAGGGGAGAACGCTGGGGAAGCGTGGAGGAGGAATGAAGAAGATAGGAGTCTTGGACTGCATAGGGAGAAGCAGTGGGTTTGATTAGCATAAGAGATACCTAATGGGGATCAAGTAATGGTCAGGAAAGCGACAAGTGCCCCAGAAATGAGAAGGTTAAGATATGTCGAATAACCAGGTGATAGAATACCAATGAAGAAGATGATGATTCTTCGTTCTCGATACTAACGTACCGGCCTTCGCCCGTGTCATCGTTAGCGAAGAGAGCATTTTGAACTTGCGTGGGTTACATCGTAATTTCTTTTTTCTAACCCTACCAATTTAACATGACAAATGCTGGCATCGAGGCGAAAAATTGACGGTCATTAAGCATGACAATCAAACAAGGAAAGGAAAATAGAGAAATTCGCACAATATTTTATTTAGAATTAGAGAAGAGTATGGTTTCCTTCTAAAACATTTTCCAAAATTGCAAAAAAATCAACCCGATGCGTGCATCCTAATTTCGCTGGACACCCGCTTCTTCCTTTTAGTAGTGCTCAGCTTATTTTGAAGAGTTTCACCGTGGTAACTGAAGAAGTGGTGTGAATTCATTTCTAGTGGTTGCGTTGGTACGTTTGACTTGGGGTTTTATTGATAACCGAAGTTTAAAGGCCTGCATTTGGTGGTGAACAAGTTAGAGACACAATACGCTAGATATGCTCTGAAGTAAGCCAAAAGAAAACATTCGTAGGTAATGAGATTCTCTCGAGATTAGAAGGCCGTATCAATGTTAAAATCGGAGGTCCCAAAATAGAGTAGGTGGAGCATTATACCTGCCGAGGGAGCAGAATTAGTTTTGTAGTTTGGAAGAAAGGCGAGAATTTTGTTGGGAAAGGAAGTGGTTACGCAAAGAAGGAATCGATGAGGGGAAATTTGACTTAAGCATTTTAAAAAAAAATTAGCTGAAGCCCTATTGTTGGGCGTAGCGTTGCAAGGTGCAGATGCTTGGCTATTGCGGAAGAAAAATGTGCTGGACTGGAGAGTCTTTTGAGTTATTGGGAGGCTTGAAAGAATGCAGTTGTTAATTCTCTGCAGCGTGGAATATTTCTGGGCAGTTACATTTCGAAGATTTTGAAATTGATTAGCTAATTAACTCTGGTTGGAAATTGATTGTCGGGGGAAATTTGTGATTATCCTTATAGTGCAGTTGAAAGGCCTTCATGATGGAAATGGCTAGGCCCTTGGTATTCATTTTCATGTCCCACGTTCTAATTTTTATGGCCTTTTCCTTTATAGAGTCAGTAGCAATGTTACATTTTGAAACCATAATTACTAGAACTTATTGCCGCTTTTACAGTCTCATGGAAAAGTTAAAAGGGGATATTTTTTGTAAAAAAAATACTTTTTTTTAAAGGCATCCGACAATGTATCAAAAAGATAACTAAGTTGTGCGGTGGGGTAAGTTTTATGCGAACCGTAAATTACTGAAGGCTTTAATGGTGGTCGTTGGGAGTATTTCCACCAGTTATCCATGACCGTGTGCGCGATTTGGTCTCTGCAAGAAAACCTTTCAAGTCCCGTCTGACAACCCCAATGAACTTCTCGATTTTGTTGTCTCCTACCGGGAAACGGTCGACAATCAAACTTTAAAATTGCCCTCACGTGGCAGTTGGCCGTCGGTTATTTCTTATTGGCAAACTTCGGTTTTTACGCCCCGCATGCTACGGCGCTCTCCATATAATACTGAAATTAATGTAGCCCCGTAATACATGGCTATTCACGCTTCGGGGCTCATCACAAAAGACTCCCAATGGATGTTCCCAAGCGGGCATGTCCATAAATCATGGTGATTCCAAACGTACGTATGAGGACATGCGTAACTCTATAAATTGACGTGAACAAAATGCACATATAATACATAGGTCGTACGAAGAAGGCGCCCCGCTTAGAAATGCGTAATATCTCTTAAGTCTTAGTCTCGTCGTTGCGTCCTCTTTGTTTTGACATTGTTAGAACTAAAGAGTTTCCTAAGATGCTTCACGGTGAGGCTAGATTTCTATCACGGTGGATTGCTGTGTAAAATGTTACTTCAGTCATCATATACCGTAACACTTTCTTGGTTTGCGAAGATTTATCCTTTTTTGTTTACATATCTTTTAAGGACGTTCGAAGCTATTATACTTAGCATCAGAAAACTTTTCGTCCCTTGTTATTCGGCGTGAATCATCGTATTAATACATGAGTTGCCTATCCAGCTGTGTTGTCTAACAGTCCGAGGACATTAAAAGCAGACTTCCAAGTAGCCGTGATTTTCTCAACTAGTTCCGGTGGCGAATGATAAAATTCCTCGCCCGAGACTCCAGAGTCGTGGGTCCGAGGTGTATTTTTCACCTCTTATGGCGTAGTTTTTCGCCGGTGTGTTCGTCCTTCGTTATATGTCATTTTTCCTTATGAAAAAGGCATCTTCGGCATTATTCGGAAAAATTGAAAATAAAAAATATAGGAAGAAAGTAAACCCACCTTTCGTTGTAAGATCACTGAGGCATTATGGAGTACGGGAAATATAGTCAAAGAAGGTAACATAGCCCTATAAAACGAATGCATAACAAAATGCATTCATTAATTCTTTGATAATTCCCTATTGAGTGGTAGATTTGAAGACCTTAATTGGCTCTATAGCAAAGTCATCTCCAAACTCTCCTACGCGCAGCCATCTATTTGCCCCGTGCTGAGTCTCTTCAAAACTTATATGTAGAGCATGGCGTCGCTGTATGGGTCGAAAACTTGGCCAATGCGTAGAGAAGATAAGCGTAGACTGGAGGTTTATTGGATATGTGGGTTTGGAGAAGAGTGGAGATGGGCTAGGTAGCAAGGAAGTCGGTCGAATAAGTCTTGGATATTATGGGGGAGGAGAGGAAATTAGTGACGGAGATTCGGAGAAGGCAGGAAAGGTAGATGGGGAACATAACAAGCGTAGAGGGAATGTTAAAGAGTGGTGATTGTGGGTATAGAACGCCGGGATAGCGCGGAAGAGTAAGGAAGAGGATTGGCATAACATGACATTGGTAGATAACATACTGAGAGGCAGAGGGTTGGAGGAACTTATGAGAGACCTAGTGTCAATGAAGTAGGGTTCCGGAAAGGGAAAAGATATCATAAAAAGCGAGGGAAAGGGCTGTCAAAAACTTACCGATCAGATGGTATAATACTCAATAATGAGTCCCTCAAACTTTTCTCATACCATCTGCCTTCTGTATGTCGTCAAACTACTCTAGTAATTATGAAGCATCTTTCCTATTGGGGAAATAGCATCCCCCCTGTAACTTGTCCCGTTCGGAGGAAGGAATACGCGCTGTTGGGGTGAAACGTGTGACACCCTGCACAAGGAGGGCCTCCATCTTTCCTCTCGTTTAAACCCCTCCCAAATGCAATCTTTTACCTCTCTCATTTCCCCCTCATCCCTTCGTTTCACCCCCCCCCTGCCCCTCCTCGTCTCCGCTCTCCCACCTATCCTCCGTCCCTCCCCTCTCTCCGAGTACACACCACCCTTAAACATCCTCCCCGCCTTGATCTTTATTTGACTTTGATTTCTTTTCCGAGAATAACGGCGCTCGAGTCTCGAGAAGATCTCACATTGAGAGGGGAAGACGGCGTGGGTTGGGGGAAGGCTTTGAACGCGTGGAGGGAGGAAGCAGTGGAGTGGTGGTGGCAAAGAGAGGAAGATATCTCATACCGGGATGGGGCAGTGCGAGCGAATCCCACCAGCTTCATGTAGTGAGTGGTCCTTTTGTTTTTGTTGCTCTTTTATAATTTCTTTTGAGCTCCGGTGTCCCTCCTCAGCCTTGAATCACAATCGTCAAGTGAGCTTCCCGCGCCACTTTTGTGTTGTAGCGAGCACTATCGAAGAAGCTCGCGCGGAACAAGTTCTTTGCGTCCCTCTCCGACAATCGTTAGAGAGACTCGTCCACGGCCCGAAATTCGCTGAATGGTTTGGCACACTTTGCGGAATCAATTGAGTCGTTTTTTTTACAGTTGAAGTGGTCTCAAGGCTGTTATAGTGAGGCTGGGACGTAATATAAGAGCAAGAGTTGGTAGTTTTGCATTATGCTACATATTTTTGAGGTGATCTTCAGGTTTAGATGGGAAAAAGGTTACTTCGACTAATCCTTTCACCAACGCAGGCATTCATCTTCTTGCTTGATTTTTGATAAGTTTATTTTATACCTAGTTTCGTTAGTTTGCATAATTTTCTGCGACTTAGTTGGTGAAGTTCAGGTGAAATTATATCGTTACATTTTTCGCGATCCGTATTCGTAAAAGATACGTTTATTATTTTCGGAATATCCGAGTCTTGAATTTTGGATACCGAATTTTCAGGCAACTTTCACCTCAAGGTTGATGTATCAGAATTAATTTAACCCAGAAGAGGTCTCTGGCACAGTTGAGGAAACGTTCGTATTTCAAAATGAGCGACGCAGGGAATTCGAAAGGAAGAAACCATAAACAGTGGTAGTAAATATACTCATTCTGGAAGGTACTCAACATATTGCGCTGGTAATGTATTTCTCATATACTCTAAGTTAACTCTAACAACCAGGGATATTTTACTTGGAGCAAGTGTGACTGACAGAGTAGTTGGGGCTTCCCTCTGAGGTTCGATTAGGTTTTGTGGATATCGAATGGGTCTCTTGACGTGGCCTGACGAAGGAGAATGGAGGTGATGGTGTTTGGATCGGATGAGGTAGGAGTGGTGGGAACCCGAACGGAACACGTGGTCACAAATGGAAGGTTGTGGATTTTTTTTTATTCGTCAAAGTTTTAGTCGCTGGTGAGTTGGTGAGGAGGGAAGAAGGGAGAGGTTGAGCGAATTCGAAGAAAGGAAATTAATTGGCCAGTAACGGCAAGAAGAAATTCATTGATTTTTTTTCTCTCCTCTTCTCCGCAGTTGGTCTTTCCAAGGAAAAATTCCTTCAGTATAAAAATACCTGCGGTACGTATGGTATTAAATGTGAGAGCTTCGTCCAACTACTCCAGATGAGCAATTTTTATTGTCGCTTTAATAGGGCTGTGCAAAAATCTTTGATCTGGTTCTTCAATAATTGCGATTTGACAAAAACTGAAAATGAACCATGGTTGGAAAGCTATCGCAAAAAAAAACAGTTTTTTTTCGCCTTGGCTTTGAAACTTTGATGGTCACATCCGTGAATCAGGTTGGAGTCGACCTTGTCAATTTTATTGCTTTTAATATGACTTCTTTGAATTGTTCCCACTTGGAGGTTTCGGTAACCGCATAGAACATGATGTTTTAGGTCTCTCCAAAACTAATTTGTTGAAGGCAGCTACTACTATAAATTGGAAAAGTATAGTATTTTTGTTTGGAGAAACTCCCAGGAAGGATGAAAATTGGATAAATTATTGATATCCCACGACGACTGGAGTTGCGTTAATTACGTGATTCCTACTTGTTGCAGGAAGGTTCTCGTTATCTTTGAGACACCCAGGGTAAAGGCGTTAAATGCTTCCAATCATAATGTGGTGTCCTAGCGGTTAGGGTTGATTGAGATGATAGAACAGTTCTACTCTCCTATTGCCCTTGCTTGGGCTGCACGTAAAAATTCTATATATTCAGTTCAGCATAATTCCTAATTCTCTTCATTAAGTCGAAATTGTCTTACCCCATCTGCCTCGTCATACTATCATCCAAAACGGTCTTATTTTGCCCATTTCTTTTTATTGCTTACACCATCCACCTCATCTGCCACCTCTTGATTTCCTTAAGCAATTTTCTTTCCTCTCCTATCATTTCAAGAACGTCTTCGTTTCTCTCCCTTTTCACCCTCCGTACTTAAAATGTTTTCTGTGGATTTCATGAATGTATCTTCTTATGTTTCGCCTTTGATTAACGCTTGTTACCTACGCTTCGAAAAACGTTTTCTCGTTGTATTTCTCAGCGTTAATCCTCTTGTCTCTACTCCACAGTCATCCTGCCCTTTTTCTAGTCTTTTTATATGCACTCCATTCCGAACTCACCTTCCTTGTTCCGAGCCAATACTGCTTTGATGGCCAGAAGGGTACGCATTCCAGGGCCGTGGAAGTGGCGAGAATACCTTCTCGGATGGAATGCGATGACCCCATGAGCTGCGCTTCACAATCTTCTTCGAAAAGCTCTCGCGTCCCACGCCGGCCCCTTTACACCCGCACTCCCCAAGTCACTTGGACCTCTCGCACTGAGTAAATAAGCTTATCACACTTCCACCATCACCATTATTTTTATTTATGCCAAGTTATCGGTATATATTTGGACTGTGCATACTGTTCCTCCAGGCTACAGGCGTTCGAGATGTGGGTGTGGAGGATGTAGGTGTGGTGGACGGAAAGGAAGACAAATGAGGAATTGCTTGACATGGTTGTTGAGGAGAGGAAACTTGTGGATGAGATTAGGGAAAGGTATAGACAGGGCACTGTTCGTGAAAGTCTGTTGGATTTTCTCTGATTTTCATCATTACCTACTTTTAACTGGTAGATTACTCCAATGATGATGATGTTGACGAAACATATGATAAGCTGTGATCACCATAGGATGACAGCCAAATATCCCAGTCTCATATATTAGATTGCGGAAATAGTTAAGTTATTGGCTTTTTCACTCGGAAATTAGTCACTCATGATAAATAAAAGATTTAGTACCCTTCCTCAGTTTAAAATATTGTGGAAGGGCACCTACTTATATTTCATGTCCCAAGAATGTCGCCGACATGCACTGAGTCCAGCCTGAGGCAATCATATGTATTACTCTCTCAAAGAAGGGATGATAATTGGGGAATTAGAGGAGGAAGACAGATAAAAGGCTTTATGGTTGGGATAAACAGGGCTAGGACATAAGCCGAAGAATGAATTGCCGCAACGAGACTGGGGAATGGACTGTAAAAGATTTGAATAGATGTCCATTCT
This sequence comes from Pyrrhosoma nymphula, assembly GCA_963573305.1. Classification (NCBI taxonomy): domain Eukaryota; kingdom Metazoa; phylum Arthropoda; class Insecta; order Odonata; family Coenagrionidae; genus Pyrrhosoma; species Pyrrhosoma nymphula. The sequence continues at coordinate 58,492,256 of OY754339.1, read as the reverse complement.
TCCATGTTAACCTACCCTAACCAGTATACAACCTCTAGTATTTGTAAAAGCATTTAGAATTTCTTAGTTGGTTCCATTACACCAAATTATCAAAGTGTTTTAAACCATACTTAACTACTCTCTGGTCAAAGAGGGCATTTTCTTTTTAATTATTTAGAAGATGTCGGGCGAGTATATAATGTGCAGGAAAGTGAAAAGATGTTCCAGAGATGGGAAAGTTAGGGAAAGAACTGTCCACAAATCTGCCAGTCAGCTGCTCATCTTTGATCACTCCACGAGCCGATCAGTAGGTTTTTGGACAATCCGCACTTCCGCACGTCTGTGATATCTTTTCACATCCCTGGACACTACTTGCTCGTCTTCAGGTCTCTCCTAAGTTCTCCTCAAGCCCTCTGCGTCTCATAGTGTCTTCCAATATTCCTATCCTCCTCCTCTTTCCACACTCCCTTAGCGTTCTCCCCTCAATCTTCGTCTTCAACAAGCCCACACCTCTTGTCGTCGTAGAATACCCTATAATGATGAATCAAGGTGGCAGTCGAGCTCTCTAATCTCGAAGGAGACACTTTCCTCGCCGTGAAACCAAATTATCGGCTGCAGGCACTCGTTAAATATGCGTGTTGCAATCCCTTCTCCTTTTTCTCCTCGTGCGAATGCCGAGGTGTGCACAAGCAAAATACCCAGCTTGACCGCAGTTTTAACGCCCGTTACATATCCTCCCCCAGAGGGCCGTAAACCAAAATCGCACTCGCGTCCGGACAAGTGCTTCCCCTTTTGTCTCGCGCAAACACGTCCCTCATCATCCCGCGAATATTTGCGGTGGTTGGTTTTTTTTCTCTCACAAGAAGGTTGCAGTATAAAGAGAAGTACGGGGGTGTGAGGGCTTCAAAGCGCCTCAGACCTCCCTCATTTCACACGCTTAAATCGCTAACCCCGAAGGGTCGTAAGGAAACGCTTCTACGTCACCAAGAGCGTGATTTACCATTTGAGTGAAGGTCCACCGCCGCTGCTACGCTGGCGGCAAAGGCGATCCAAAGTATATGGCCGGGGAGGTTGTGGGGTTTGCGATGGTGGGTTGCTCAAAAAACGATCCGCATTACGCTACGCCCGCAAGGGGGATATGGGCTATATGGCTTCGATGTGAGCCTGTTTCGATATATCATATTAGATCATCATTTTATATCTACAGGGTACAGGGAAGGGTGTTATTTAGTGGAAGATGGATGCTGGGTAAGCGGAGAAGGGGATGGTATAGGGTAGGCTTAATGGTTAGGATGAAGAGGGTTAGGACGTATACGGAGGTGTAAAATGAAATCATGCAAAGAGACAAAGAGCATGCAGTTGTAAATGATAATTATTAGTTAATTTGTACTTCATCCATTTGAATCTACCTTAACTGGTAGATCGCCTATGATGGTAATACTACTATTGGATCCACCTCAAGGGTGTGTGGCAGAAGATTTTAGTGCACCAGCCATGTAGAAGGTAGAGTGTGAGGAAAAGTAATTAAAAAAGACAAAGGAATAAAATGGAGAAGTAGGTATGTCTTCTGAGTGCCTTAAGCCTCTTTGTCTGTTCTTGTTGAAGTTGAAGTTGTAGCCGCCAATGATGCATGGGAAGAAGGTTTTATTTAATCCTTCTGATTTAAAGTGTACCTCTCCTATTTTGTCGCACCGGTCAGTTCTATACATCCAAAGCGGGATTAAATTAATATCTCCTGTATCACACTGAAACCCTTGCGATCTCAATTGTTCAGTGAAACTAACAAATGTTTGACTAGCATGTAAGAGGCTCCTAGTTTCTTGAGGCTCTCAGCCGAGTTACTGTGTGTTACCCTCTGTGTTACCTACCAGCTATGTTACCCTCTCTTTTCGCTCTCATTGTCAGTAATTTTTAACAAAGTGTTAGGCTTTTCTTTACTTTGTGATAATTTCGTGGATAAAATCTTAGCCCTGTGACCCAAATGCAAATGAGGTTTTCAAGATATGACCTAAGGAGTGTGAGTGTCCCATTTTTATTATCTTATAAACCTTCGAAATTTTATACATATTTACATTCCTATCAGACGTTTCGAATTTTCGACATCACGAATTTTCAACGAAAGTATTGATATATCTTAAAACACTATCAGCCGTAGTTTTTAATAAAATTTGAAACGCTAAAGTAAATATTAGGTGGTTTAGCATTGTCTAGATTTGGTAGAATTGTTCATACCTCTAGGTGGTTTATTAAATAAATATGGGTCTAGTGATATAGATGTGTAGCAAAAACCTGCACCGGACAGAGAAACATGAGGTAATGAGGAGAGAATCAACGAAGGGAACTTTTTTCAAAGACGTGGAATTTCATTTTTCAGTCAGAAATTTTAATGATTGAATTGCTTTGATTTGTTACACGACCATATTGATAATTTTTCCTGAGAATATTATTATTTTCCCTTCCCTTGGACAACAATATGGGTGGTGAAAGGGCTATTTTAGGCGGCTTTACACATGGAAGTTAATTCATTAGCAGTAGCCTTACAAGTCGCTTGGAAGCATCATTTCGATGTGTGAGCATGGACTTCTATGATGGTATGAGTCGATAAGGGGCAGCAATCGGTGGGCAAGTATCGATACACATCGAGACATCGATATACTCGCCCCTTCCGTCGAAGTCAACTTTCATGTGTAAGGGCGCCTTTGGCAGCAGAGCCGCCCCCAGCCCTCCCACTCCTCCGGGGACTTAACGTAAACTCGGCCCGTGATTTTTCACCTCTGGGTCATCTCGTGAAGGGCGATAAAAATCATCCGCGTTTGCTCAGCCCCTCCTTCGCGTTTTCCCAGCCCGACCTCGTGTTTGTCTTGTCCTCCCCCTACAACATGGCTTCCTCCCGCCCACCCACATCCTTCTCCTCCTTTTAAACTGGCTCATTCATCGCATAACCTCGGAGCCTTCTTTCGCCCGAATCCCCAGAAGGATCCTCCGCGGGAGTTTTATCGCCTCGGTCGCCAGCGCGGGAGATATTGGAGGGAATAATATTTTGGCCTTAAATCAGGAGTGGACGGGTGGGTGGGGCTGGAAGAGGGTGGCGAAGGATATGGTGGGATGTTTGTTAAGCTGGGATGACCCTCAGCTCTGCCCAATGTTTTTAATAAGCTAATATGTTTCCGGGAAGCCGAGAAGCTCTGGTCCCGATGGATCCTCTTACACATCGCCGCCTCCGTTTTTGAGGTGTTTGATATTCAGCTCCCAGTAGCGTATTGCGGTATGAATGTTACGTCTCAAAAGAAGCGAACTGTCTCAGTGCATTGCATAATGCATTGCATCCCATCGTATTGTTATTCAATAAATATTATCCCAATGGTATCAGGCTCAACTTTTTGGAAGCTCATTTTAAATAATGAAAAAGAATACTTTGTTGTATTCCACCAATTCATTTCACGGTACTACTAGTATCGAAGCAGCAGCGTCATCTTCAGGTCAAGTACCTGAAGATGACGTCGCTGCGTCGAAACTAGTAGTTCCGTAAAATAAATTGGTGGAATAAAACAAAGTTTTCTTTTTAATTATTTGCTATTATTATTATCATTAGAGGTGATTTACCTATCATGGAAGGTATAGATGGAAGAGGAAATATCTATACTAAGGGACTAAAACGCCTCAAAAAGTCGATAAATGGTCGGAATATGGTTAACTTATTCGGTAGACTTCCTGTTTGTCGGTCTCGGTATTACCGTTACATGCTTTGTGTGGCCAACTCAGTTTCTCCAGAGTCATCGTGTGACACGGTAACGCTACGGTGATCAAAAATCGTTTTCAGTACCGTCAGTTTGACGCGTAAAATTATTAAACCCAAACTCCCTCGTTTATTCGTTCAATTAAAAACTGATGCTCAATAATTTCACTGGATTCTCACCTCTGAAGTAGTATTTTAAACTTGTTTTCACATTTGTCGGTCATTCGTTTGACCACTCAAGGGTTCGGTCGCGTTTGTGTCCTGATAAGAGGGGAAGTCTGCTGCACATGAATGCTAACAAAGATGATTCACATCAAACCCTTTCGGATCCCGCACGTTTTCCTTTACCGCTTCCACCCTATACCCTTCCCACACCTCCCGGCTCATGCCTTTGCTTGTTTGTGCTGACCACGCGGCCTTTGGCTCCGCTATAAATGAATGGGGATGTATGCACAACCGCGCGCGTGTCTATCCTCACCCCATTACCCCATGGGACGAGTGGGAGGGGGATATAGTGAAGGGGGGAGGGGGATTGGCGCGGAGAGGTCAAAAGAGCGTTATTGCGGTGGGTGTGATGTTTCAAAGCGAGCCGAAAATAAGGGAAGCAAAGAGTTTCTTTTTTCAACAGCCTTCGATTTTGGCCGTGTATTTTTTTTTAACTATTGCAGAAATATAAGTCTGCGATTACGGAACTACAAATGTGAGAATACATTTTGAAAGGTCCTAAATTAACTAAGAATAGTCAAAATATTACTAATAATTATTAATGAGCAAAATCTATTAATAGCTAGTTAAGGCCTTGAGAGGTCATGAAAATTACTGTTACCTATGCGTTAAAACTTGTAATGGGTCTTTTTTATAATATATTAGTGTGGAAAATACTAAGCTATTTCTTTATTGTTGAGCGTTTCCACAAAGTAAATCCTTCGAAAATGCAGTATAAAAAGTAATTGAATGTAATCCTTCATTAAAACTTACACCTTTTTTAAGTTTAAGTTCAGATATTTGATGACCGTATAGGTTAGGATTAGAAAGATTAGGGTGCCGGAAGTAACACAATGATTCGAGCTATCGAATATTTGAAGATGTCCCACTCCAGTTGTAATTCTTGAGACGCCGTAGTGATTCTAAGGTCAGTGATTGTCAATAGTTACATTACTGTTTCAGCCATATTTGGCTCTACTCTGGGATATTTTATGAGGTAAATTTCGTGCATGATGGCACCTTTAATTTAATTCTCACTTTTGTTTAGCTTCCCTTGACAATGGTAATAGTTGTACCGGATATATATACTCTCCCTGCATCTCGTTTTCTATCTGTCGTCCATGGTTCAAGGATATCTGTTGGGAAGAAAAATTATTGTGTAACTCCGCAAGGTTTAATAGCGTCCCTTTAAATCTTAGTAATGACGTGAAACAGGCTTGGTTTTTACACTAAAACTTAAATGTGAAATGTGGAAAGTGCTTACTTTCTAATAAATATCTGCGTTCTACAAGATAACTTCGTTCGCAGTCCATTTTTGTGAGGCTAGTTGTTCTATCAGTGCAAAGAAAAAAGGTTTGTATTTTCATTTAATGTGTGAATTAAGAATCAGACCAGGCTCTTTCGAATAATCAACTTCATATAACGAAACATACACTTCCTAGGTGAGACTTAAACCCGCGACGAGTGGGTTAACATGCGAACTCGTTGCTCACCTAAGTAACCTGGTCGGCTGGGATTGATGTTCTAAAATAGCGAAAACGAGTAAAGTATATTGCGGGTAAATGGGGTTTCCGAAAATAAAACACCACATCCACTTTCAAGGAATTCCTACCTTTTATGGTTGACCGCGCCTGCTGTGAAACTTGTACCGTATAGGGTGTTATCCGTGGTTTGCTTGTAGCTCACGTAGTTAATTCATATATTTTTTTCTGATATGACTAGAATGGATAATTCCTCGGTCAAAATTAATCTGTTTGTTTTTATTTACTCTGCATATATGATACTGAGGTATCACGTCTTTCGGCTTAGTATTTTAAAATATTGAGTACGGTTTTCCGAGAATTGTTGTGTGAGTTTTAGTTGGTTTAAAAAACTTTCCCTTTAAAATACTAAGAGACTCAGTCCATACTTTTTTAAGCTCGATATTTCAGGTCTAAAGAATTTTGAACCCAACAGAGATAAATTGACTGCGGCTGATGTCGTGATGGCATTAATGCGTCGTATATGCTTAACTCATGGCCAAGCCGCAAAGAATTAAATTTCAGATGAAGTTATGTTGACATCATTTTATAAACACTGTAGTTATTTATAACCCTTTTTAATTCGAAAGTCACATACCTTTAAAGTTTTAAATCTAAGGAAGTAGTCGAAACGTCGAGACCACCGCCTTAGTGTATTGCCCAAAATAAATACTGCGATAAATGGTCTATTGATGATAAGCGTCATTCTCTCGAGCAATTAAAAAATGTCTTTGCGTTGCTGGGTGCTGTAGCATTAGTATTAAGTGTTTCTCTATGTGTGTATGCATGTATTTACTTGTAAATTATGTCAGTATGAATTGATCATGTAACTCGCTTTATGTAGATTAATGGAAAACGTGAATCACATTCCGAAGCATCACCTCATTATGTAGCTTTGTACAGATAATAGGTACTTCCTAGATACCTGTAAGAGTCCTTAGTTACAATATTGATCCTTAAATTTGTTTTAGATTATTTATATGTAAAGGTAATGTAAGGCAAAAATGGAAGAATGTGTTTTTTAATTGGAAACAACATCTCCCATGCTATGAGCATTTTTACGTTCTTATCGACCTTAATATTTCTTTCTCAAGGATTCCATTTTAGTTTTCCTCAGGGCTCACTTCTTTTGTGTTGTGCTCATAGTAGTTATTCAATGTGCTTCGAGCCGAATATCAGGATGATATTCGGCTAAATTGTCTCAGATCCGGAAATGTCTGACCAATCGATTTCTCTGCTCCATGCCTTAATGGTCTGTCCTGCCCTCCTCTATCGCACTTTATCGCCCTAATCTTCATTTAGCCCAGAGAGAAGAGCATCGCAAAGCGTCCTGAAATTCCGACGCCGCTTCCCCCTCCCGGACTTTTATCACGGTCGCCAGCCGTTTTATGAGTTCTTAATGTCACCACCACGGTGTTCCATAATCCCCGCTTGCTCACGGCTCACAAAGGAGTCGAGCCTCTTCCCCTCCGCTTCCTCCCCTAAGCACTGTCACTCGGGTCTTGTTTTATTTTTAAACATTCAACCTCCTCCTCTCAGCTTCTCTGAATCGGCTATGTTGCGTTCCAAACGACCTGGGCGGCGTAGGAATTTTTGGAAGTGACCAGTGTCCAAGTAGGCCGGCTGGGTGCGATGTTGTCCCCGTGTCAAAAAGGTCTCGGCACCAGGAACCGAAACGAAAAACTATATAAGTTAAGTTGCGTGTCTGGTGATTCTTTGAATATCATCGCAAGTTTACAGTGCAAAACATTGAAATAATAAGGTTGAAGAGTTAAAAGCAATTTTCCACGAATAAATTAAAAAAAAAGACTTTATTACGACCTATGTTTCGATGTTTTACACAATCTTCAGGTGTTGTGTAAAAAATCGAAACCTAGGTCGTAATAGTGTTTTTTAAAGTTTTATTCGTGGAAAATTGCTTTTTAACTCTTCAACCTTATCATGTTGAAATACCAATCCATATCGCCTGAATCTTCAGAATTCATACATTGAAATAAAATATATATTTAGTGATGAATTGATTGCAACTTCATTTTCGCATGGTTCTCAACTTACTATTCGACTAGTTTCTTTGCACCGTCAAACCAAGCATGTCATCGTCCATGGTGGTCTTGCAAATGATAGTAGATCCTTCAACGCTGCTGTCTGAGTTTAACTGAGCGAGTGGAGTCTTCTCTAACGTTCCCTTGGTAATAAATTCCTTTTTCTAATAGAACTAATGCTATTGAGCGATGCGTAGTAGGTGGAAGTCATACTAAGTATATCAAAATTAGCTCTTTTCCCACAAAACTTATTTATTGAACCTATTACACGTTTCGGCTTAATCGGCCTCCATTGGGCACAAGCAGGCAGCTTTTTGTACCTACGTATCAATTAACAATCCAGGGCTGAAGAGGTAGAACTGTTCCATGATGGAGGTAAAAAACAGAGGTTCCAGTTTTCCACGAGTAAAACTTGCTTACTATTGGAAGACTGCATTGAATCTGTTTGTTTTTACCTCCAGCGTGTTGTACGTTCAATAAATAGGTTTTTGTGGAAAAGTACAAGTTTCGATAAATGGAGCACACTCATTTTTCTATTGTCAATTTTTTTTTAATTCTTCGTTCCTCTTACCCCCTTCACAAATGTCCAAAATTCGAATGTGTCTTCTCCCTCTGCCACGCTTAACCAACAGGCACTCCTAACACCCTTTTTAGCATATCGTCACCTCTCGATACGACCTCTGTCCACTTTTGCTGTTTTCGAGTCTCTTCCATCTGCGTCCTTTCCTCTCTCCCGTAGTCAACACCGCACCATTTGATTCATCCACCTAGCTTCGTCCCTCTCCTGACCTTAACCGTAAAAGCTTCAAATGCCATCCTTCTTCTCATCGGCCAAGTTTCAGAACCTTGCTGCGCTACGATCCAATTACGGATTTAACTGTTCTTTCGTATTCTGTTTCCGCCGTCCTTTTCTTGTACGCTTCCTCTTCCTTTGCAATTGGGCGTTTTTACGTTCTTAAGAAAACATTATGTTATTATTGGTAGTCTAGCGATTACTATAGGTTAAATTGAGATAGAATTTCCTCCACAAATTTCTTCATAACCACCGCACTATATCTACGTTCATGATTTATTTCTTCATCTCAGTTTATTTTTCTACTCCTCTGTGAACCATCCATAAAGCATACTCTTTCATCCCCATACCCGCCTGTCCACCATCCTCTATCACGGCCTTAAACATCCCTTCACCCCTCATTACTTGCTCCATCCATTCTGCCTTTTCTAATATCCATTAGCAGCTACCTTTTCTACTATTCCAAGCACTTCGTCGTTTGTCCAGGTAAACATGTGAGTGGTAGAAATCAGGGGAAGGAATGACATTATTGGTTGGGGTCACAATCCCACCCATCGCACGTAATAAGTGCTCAACAATGCCATAAAATGAATCGATCCTTCAATATTGTTTATCTCTTCTCTCTTCCTAAATGACTTGCCTACGTGAGCATTCTCTTTTTTCTAGTCTTTCCTTACCACCCACCCCTGTTTCCGTCTCCATGTCTTCCCATTTGAGTTGATCCTTCAGCCGAGACAGCGCAACCCACTCTCGCATCCCATGCTCTGTCCCAAACACGCATGCACAGCATACCAAAGTGCGCGCGAACGCAGGCCTTGTTCCAGAGGACGACTCCTCGCTGGCACTCGAAACGATCATCTCCGTTCGCCTGAGTAATGCTGCGGCGGGAATGGAAGATTGAAAACATCCGTCTGCCCGTGGATTACTCCTTTTTATATTGCCTCTCTCTTGCTCGTCGGTTTGTTGGCCTCCCCAAAAGGTTAATGCGGGAGCGTAATAAAGTTGTACCACTCTTCCCTTCCTCCCTTCATCCGTCTCCCCATCATCCCTATAACGAGGAATTAACGGGCGCAATTCCTTATCGGAAGCAATAAAGGGACGGATTTTCGAGTTCCTCTAAACCTTCCGTCCATTTTGTTATTTCATTTCGAATGAGGGGATGGGGAGACCTCGTCAACTTCGTATACGTTTTAATGCCTCTCTTTAAATATAAGGACTCGTCTTTTTTAATGGAAAACGTTTCTCGATTCTTCCAGCGCCTTTTTATATGACGTCTCCGGTTCTTTTTAATGTTTTTTTTCTTCTTCTTCTCCTCTCAGCGACCGAATCCAATTTGAAATAAATCGCTTGTTTCGGGAAATTACGGCCGACGCCGATTGAGATAAATAGGCTGAAGGGAAAAGATATATGTGTATGTGTGTGTATAACTCCCTTCTTTTTCTTTCGGATTGATATCCTGCTCTCTCTCTCTCCCTTGGAGAATGGCGCCCAAACCACCGGTTTGCGCGTTTGGGCGCTTTCGGTTTTAGTTGTCGCCAACGGATCGACAAAAAGCTTAAGCGCTCTCCCGACTTCCAATTTCATTACGAACCCCGCGATTTACGGCATAGCTTATCAAGTTATTGGATTCGCTCTCTCCCTTGCCTCAACGAAGAAGGTCTTTCTAATTAGAAACCTGTTTTTTTTTCTTCCTTCGTCTTTTTCTCCCCCTTCGTCTTTTTAAAAGTCTCCTCTCTCTCTTTCCGAGTTGAACTCAAAAGCTCGAGAATCCATAAATACGAAGACTTAACCGCGGTCCTTGGATTTGCGGGTAGATGCGTGAAGAAAAAAAAATTGCTTTCAAAATTTCGTATCAATAATTTAGATTTTTTTTCCAAAATTAAAAAAAGGAAAACCTAAAGTCGCATCTGAATGAAGTTTTCTCGGGTGTTCCACCGGGTTAAAGTCTCCGTGTCTGCCGACGTTTCGAGTCACATCCCTCATGTTTTTTTTTCCTTTTTTCTCTCTCGACTAGTCTCCGAGCCAATGTTTCAAGGGCGACGCAATTGATGTGTTTTTTCATCCAAATGCGTCCAGTCAATCTTATTATTCCAAAGGATGGCCGCTAACGTTTTCCCATCACGCTTTTCCATGCCATGGAGCTTGTAATATATTTTTCTACCTGTTTAAGCTTTTTCCTTATAATCATTTCCACGAATTCAATAACACAATTTAGATACTAAATTGTTTAGCTATAATTCCAGTTTCGTTGTTCTCGGTGCTGTTGCAACTACCTAATCTCCCATTTTGTACTTCTCAGCAAAATTCTTGAACTTAGCTTGATATCTCGGTGGTGTTATGTATGTCGTGTATTGAAGGTATTAACAGATTTGATGAAGGAAACTTTCAAAGAAATTCGTACCCTCTTGCACTGTAGGCATACCAATGTTTAATATACCTATTGGCTATTTCGAAGCTGGGAAAGATGCAGTTGTTTCTTGAGTGCCTCTGCGGGCATCTGCGTCTCCAAGTCATCCAATAGCTGCTCATTATTACATTTCCTACTTCACCCACCGAGTGTGGTACAATCAGGTCTCATTTCATTTGGTGCTCTACCTATATATCGATACGTTTCGTGCAGGCTTGATCTTAATTTACTCAATGGCAGCCGCTACCAATGCACTTTTCTTCTATACTATTTCTAGTAATACCTATCTAGTTTATCTCCCTTGACTCAATGTCACTGTTTTCCTCCATCTCCAATAGTCAAAGGCCACCAGTGTTGGCAAATCTTTTTTCTTCATTTGCCAAGTTTCAGGGTCATATAACACTACATTTTATATTCGAGTTCTGACTAACCTTTTCTTTAAGTCTTCCCTTATAGATAATTCCTTTCTCTTTGCAAGTAGAGATATAGTAGCCATGATGTAGAGCGTTCCACCCCAATGCCTATCGTGTAATAAATAAGGTATTCACGGAGAGATATCCCTGTTGCATCGTCTTGATTCGATCAGATAATTTGGCTACCTCGCTAATTCCAAATACTGGGCCGAAGCCAAAATCTTCACGAGAGGAGCTGGGAATAAAGCGAGTTTTTTTTCTTCCAATCCGAAAATACGGCATTCGGACATAGCCTATTCCTCTTCGTCCACTTGCCCGGTGGTCCCATCGAATCCCACGTCGCATTAGCTTCAGATCGGGGTAGCCGAGGCACGTTCCAGACTGTAAAGGACACATCGATGGGAGGTCTGCCAGGCACTTCGTGCTATAACGGCGGAAAGGGAAAGAAGCTATATAGGTTGGCTCGAAGTGCTGAGTTCTATTCAACTTAAAAATTGATCAAATGGTGATGTTATATAATTTACTTGAAGCCCACCGTTTGAAATAGAGGAATCAAATTGGGGAATAGGTTTGGCAATTTGCATTATCGCATAAATACAGACATTCCCTATGGGTAATTTAGTGCTGTAATGCGCTATTGTTCCATATTGGGCAATTTAGTGCTGTAATTGGTTTTGGCCATTTTAAGCTGTTCGTGTATATTTTTTCCAAATCATATTGCTCCTACTTATCTTTCAATATGCATTTACCAATTGAATGTTACTCGAGCATAGAATTTTCAAATACTTCAATTGGTTTGTATCAGCGTGTGTAGGGTTCTTGAGGCAATGTGCTTTGTGATTACGAGTGTATGGAAGTTAGCACTAAGCTAGATGTATTTTTTCTTGCTTTACTTCCTTTTTGTCGGATCCGTGCCCCTTATCCTGCCGTCTGGGCCATTTAAACCCTCTTTTGGTCAAAAGGGGTGTCGTAAATTTTCTTAAATTCTGGCACGTGGTGGAAAATACGTTCGGGAGGCACGTAGATTTTATATTTATGGCCTCTGGGGCAACAAAAGGAGAATAGGAGAGCAGGAAAGACCAATGCACATTTGCACTGTTTGATCCACGAAGCGTCAACGCATTCGCTGACTCCTTGAAGTTCTTTACCCTTAAACACTGACACGATCTCCACATTCATCTCTTGTGCATCGTCCTCATTCCTGGTATTAATCCCTCACCTCCTGCCCTCAAAATGGTTTGTACAAACATGGGTCTAAGTTCTCTCGAAGCTGCCCTTTTCCTATTTTTTGTCTACAGTCAGGTGTTCTCAACCATGGAGGTAGGGCTAATAACAAGAAAAAATGATAAAAGACGTGAGTTTAGGGTAGTCTTTTTTGTCGGCTTTCGTTGATGGGGAAACGAGCTGGAGGTAGATAAGACTCACTAGAGATGATGCTAGAGGTAGGGTGAGCGAGGAAAGAGATTTTTCTGCGAAAGGAAGTGAAGTTCAAATAGAGACAGGGGATTCAGGAATAGGATTAGTGTCACAATGGATTTTTGCTGCGATCGTATGTTGGGTGCAGTATTCGGTCGAACTTGGTGATCGCATGGATGTTAATTGCTCAATGAGTGCGGGGACCATTCGAGGTCATCAATCTTTCAATACGGAGACTGGATAGCTGCAGGCCTTCATTTTTTCCAATCTCTTGTTAACTATTTTACGTCTCTGTAGTTCATCTATCCCAAATCCCCATTTGTCTTCCATATTTTTTGTCCCTTGAGTCACGTGAGTCTTCGAGAAATGGTCTAAAAAAGAAGTTTTCCCGTGGAAGGACACTTGGCCTATTTATTTTTTTGTATAAGAGGGGTATCGGTCCCTAAAGGTGTTGTGATTAGTTTTGGAGTGGTGAGGTAAACGATTTTACAGCTCTGGGTCTCCTTGTTGATAGGAGCAAAAGTGTTCCAAGCCAACTAAGGTTTTCTCACAAAATCATTCGAATTTTTTTATTTTAAAGCCAATTTTGAGATTAATTCCACGTTTGCATTACTTCTCTTTTTTCCGTACGTCATTCACTGTGTGAGGACTAGTGTTTGAATAATTAAACCCTATGGTAAACCCTGTTAGAGAGGAAACATACCTAAGTTACCGGATGTGATTGGCTGGTATCCTTTTACACGTTTAAATAAAATTTTGCCATTCTAGTCTTCGGCAATTGCCAACCTTGGGGGTTATGAAAGGTGAATGACATACCTATTTTTTTTAAATAAATGAATCAGCTCCAGGTGTGGGGATCGGTTTGGTGTGGTGGCTGGAATTCTGGCTACCCATTTCAAGGGCCCCGGTTTCTCTTTAACCAGTAAATATAATCGGATGTGGTTTTCTACTATTTAATGATTGCTTTTTTTGCATGCTGCGAAACGTGGGAAATATCCCCACAGGTGGCCGAAAAGGCCCGTAAAAAGCAGCCGGAGCACATTTTTTACGCCTGTCAGGATATGAAAATCGTAATTATTAAAATGGGCAAACATTGATCGATTCTTCGTGTATATGACTACTACCATGGATTTTACCATGATTACAAAGCATTTGCCTGCAGTTTCTTTTCTTTTCTAGACATGCTGAGCAAGATCTGCTCTCGTCTTTCGCTCCCTGTCTGTTTGGTTCTAATTTGTTCAGTGTTAAATGCTACTTTTTTATTAATTTATTTAATGATGTTTTATGTTGTATGGTTCTTTGTTTATCCGTAATGAATAAAAACACTTGGCAATCTTTCACAGATTTATTTCTTTGGCACGACGCGTTTCACCACACTGTGGAATAATCAGGTTCTAAGGCTCTTCCGTTTCCTCATGGATACATAGGTTTCCACCTATATATCCATGCAGGTCTATCCACATGATTAAGTCACTGTATGGTAAAACGCGTCGTGCCAATTAAATAAATCTGTGGAAGATTACCAAGTGCTTTTATTCATTATGAATATCGAGAACTTCCACCATATCCAGCCTGAAACAGTTATATTTGTTCTTTGTTTATTTGTTTTGGATTAATGTTGTTATTTGTCCATTGTAATTGGCCTTGAGCTGTTTTTGGACTTGAATAATTAATAAATAAGATAGTTTCTCGAGGCATGAAAGACCATCCAGTAGAGCCCTGTCTCCGTAGAGCCTCCTTATGACTCGTTATAAATACTTGTGTCGTTTCGGAAACCGGATGAGAACATTCTCTCATCTCATGTCTCGTTCATTTCAATCATTCCATTCCATCCGTTGGTCCAGTGCCTCCCCTTTCTGCCCCAGCCAATCCCTGCATCCCAGCTTAACCTCGTCCCTTTTCCTCTAACTTTGTCCTCTCGCGCTAACTCATTCGCTCTCCACTCTTTGAACGACTAATGAACATCTCTTCTCCAAAGGTAAAAAATGACATTTTTCATCTCACTTTTAATTTCGCGAGCGTGTTTCAAGGTCTCCTGTTTTTTTCAATCTCACTAGGATGCATCGAGTTTTCACTAGATGGTGTGTTCTCCGCGGCCACCAAAGTTATCACCCTTGGATTTATCCGAGCTCATTATTCTCCAGAGACTCCCCCACAACTTTGTTCCCCTTATTTTAAACTCTCGCCCCGCATAAAAATATGTAAAAAATATTTTGTTTTAATCTTGAGAAGATCATGTTGACGAATTCAGCGCCAGGCGTCTGTGAAAGGGCCATCTCGGGTGGGGATCCTCAAGACGCAAAATTAGTTCGACCGTAGATCTCCAGAGATTAAAATGTGGTTTCCCACAAATTGAAATGGCTAATGTATTCCGGCTGTGAGAGTATTTTATTAATTCGACGTAATTAAAAAGTGTCTCACCCATCATTCCCGATAATAAATAGCCATATTTTTTTATCACGTATCTGTCTAATAGTAAGGTCTCGAAGAACCTTGCCGTCTTAATACGGACAAGTTTTGGTAGTTATTTCGCTGGTTTTATGATCCAGTCGGCTTTCTCATTCCCATAGATTTCTTCCCAGTCTTGTGTAGGAAGCTGCTCTGCATCAGATGCCTAACTCCTTGGTTTGGAGCGTAAAGCTGCCTTTGGAAATAAGGTTATTGAACGGTTCTCACATGTTTATATGCACATATCTCCCGGTATTGCTTTGTCTCGGTGGAATTGTATCTATTTACTTATTGTATTCATTCACTTCATATTGTATCCTCCACTCCGCGTCAGTATTATGTTGAATGGATGGGCACAGCATGCTAGATTACACAGGAAGTTCAGAAGCCATGTTTTGTGAAGACATTCTCGTTGTTTGATTCTTGTTTAATTTTCTTACGCCCGCTCTCCCTCGCTGTGCAGGTTAACCCAAAATATCAATTAACTTTCTACAGCGATGGGTGTAATAACTATAGCTGAGTGCTTTGTGGCAACTAATGTAAAGGGAAGTGTTGCATTATGTTAGTATTTTTTTCCGTCGATAGGCCACAAAAGCTTCCCAGCTAACATTTGTGAAATGCGAGTGGAGGGATGGTTGCGGGCGATAAACTCTCGTACCCGATCGTCATTTTTTTGGCCTACACGATAGAGTAAACGTTTATTCCGAGGTATTGATTTTTAAAAACTCCTTTCAACTCTTGCCGCCGCTCCGGAGGAAGGAAAAATAATAAACCTCAGATCAAATAAGCCAAAATGGGCAAACATAACCCGGGCAAAAAAATAATACCGCGCAGCGCGGCCGAGAGACCCGTCTTCATTAATTTTTATCGGAGCCTATGCCTCGTCCAAACCCCCACCCCTTTACAGATACTCATTTTTATTCCCTTGCACCGACCCCCCTCCTCTTTCCTCCCCCGCCCCCTCACCCCCAAATCCTCCTATCTCAAGAAAGCTCATTCCAATGAGACCTTGGAGGAGAAAGAGTATAGCAGTTTTTTTGCCAACCACCTAAAATATCGTCTTAAAAACACGCAAATGGAAATTGCCTCCGCCTCCTCCCCCACTTTCAATCCAACCAAGGTCTCCCATCCCACTCTACAGCCCCCTATTTTGTGTGGGTGACTACTCTCTACCCACCCCCCCCCCTCCGATCCAGTGTTCCTGCGATACGGGAATGAACCTCCTCCACCCACCCCCTTTCCTTGTTCGTCTCATTTCCAGGTGATCATTTTAAGCTCGCATCCGACAAACTAGACTTCTCTTCATCCTCTCCCCACGAGTCGCGTCCATGTCCTGAGTATTCAATGTGCAGGTTGGGTGGGTATGATGGCAAGAGGTTCCCATCCGGAGGAACCGGGTTCGAATCCCAGCTACACCAATTTATTTAAAGATAGTAGTCTCCATACATCAATACTGTCAATTCACAGTGCAATCGTAACAAACATAAGTTTGAGGCATAAAACTACATATCATAATCATCATCTGAGTAATCTATCGGTTAAAGGTAGGTCATGATGAAAGTCAGAGAAAATCCAACAGACTCTTACACGTGCAGTGCGTTACCTGTCTCTAGTATTTATTTCTTCATCTCAGCGTAAGCCCTACCTTTCTTCCTCCTGTCCATAAAACTATTTCTTCCCCTTCCCCGCTTGCCCAACATCCTTCCCTCTATCACGGCCTTCAGCAAACCATCGCCTCTCATTACCCCCTCCAGCCCAGGTTTTACCCTGGCTTCCCCAATGCCATCCAGAAGTTTCTTCTACTCACAAACTAGGCCAAGCACTTCCTCATTTGTCTTCCTTTCCGTCTACCGCACCTTCTTCATCCTACTCTACGCCCACATCTCGAACGCCTTCAGCCTATTTTCGTCTTCCTTTCTCGAGGTCCACGTTTCTGCCCCATACAACGCCACAATCCATATCAAGCTCTTCACCAGTCTCTTTTTACATCCTTACTTAAGGTTTCCGCCATCAGCTCCCTTCCATTATTGAATGCTTCCTTCGCTAGCGCTATTCTCCTCCTTATGTCTTTGCTAAAACCATGTATAGCGTTACAAAAAGAAAGCATTACGAGGACCAAGGAAGAGAGATAGATAACCAATAATTACGGAATTATGTGTTATGACCAAGTTTGTCAAGTTTTTACAGGACAGAGAAAAGGGATTAGTCCGAAAGCGCGTGTCCTACGTGATGAACTATATCACATCTCTAAAATTTAGAGGAAAATATTACAAGATTTTTATATTTTTTATCAAAGATCGGTTTTTTGTGCTGGCTGGATATGCCTGCTTGAAGACCAGGATTTGATTCCCGGCAGTGGCGGAGATTTTTCAGGGGAATCGCGCTACCTACTTAGTTGCTGTTTGGAGAGTACCTTATTGAATTATAATATTTCACCGAGGTAAGTGTTGAAGAATGCGTATCCCTAAGTGTACCCGAGCCGCGGATTACTTTATGATATCGTGGCAAGTTCAAGCGTCAAAATTATAAATTTTTGTTTGTGTATTACTTGGATTTCTAAACTTTAAGTAATAAAAATAAGTAGACCGGACGCATATATATCTATATATACACATACACTCTCTAAATGTGTGAGGGCGAGAATAATGAGACAGGGCAACTTGTACAAACACTACTGTGAATCATCGCTTGAGTGGGATGTGGAGCTGAAAATTATTTTCGTGTACCTATCTCCCAGGTGAGCCAGAGTTGTATTCTAGTTCCATTTTCAAGCCTTTAGTTTTCAATAAGGGAGGCAGTTTTTTTAGTTTTGACGCAAAATAAGATAGTATGCTGACGGTTATAATTTAAGAAAATACTGGTAAATTCTTGTTATAAATATTTCCTTTCCTTAATAAAACATTGTGAATAAAGAGTGCAAGGTCTGGTTACATGACATTTAAGCAATATTTCATTTCATTTTTTCCTTTCATTCTGTTGAAGGTATCTACGTACGTTCAGCGCGAGTTCATCTTTTCTGTAGTTTCTCGCATTTGTTCATAGTGCTGATATTTAGGCGATCCTCCTGTTTAAACAAAGTAGGTATTTCAATAATTCACCCTGAATTTTCATATTAATATGAGTATTAGTATTCAGTTATAGTTTTTGGGTTGTTTTTCACCACCCTGTTGCCTCAGAAGGCTTGTCGCTAAAATTACATGGAGCCTAATGTCGGAAATTTAGGAGTTTACTTTCCTTACCTCTCGACACCTTACTACTGAAGGACAGGTTTGTTTCAGTCTCGATCATGCTACACTTCACCCTCGGTCCTAGATTAGCTTATCTTCCTCGGGGCCTAAAATTAACGCCCCGAATACAACGCCCCGCCATTGTGTTTCACGTCCATCCCTCCCCAGTTAAGGACCAAAACCAAATATATCCTCTCTCCGAAGGTGAAATGGCAGCGGAACGTCTCTCTAAGCATCGAGCTTCTGAAGCGAGACGAAATTCCCCCGCCCCCTCCCCCCACCAACCCCCGCCGCCTCTCTCGGGCATGACAGTTGAGGAGCGCCACATTGTTTGCGTCGGATAACGAAGCAAGATTAATGATATATAAATACCTCTTACCTCCTCCTCCTTCCTCCTGGGCGCTTCAGGAGATTCGCCCCCCCTTTCTCTCAGCGACACGGACAAGATCCTCCACCCCCGCCGGCCCCCAGGAAGCGTCTCGACACATCTCCTTATCCTTTCGCCCCGCTCCACTTCCACACCCCCACCCACACTTCCCTCTCTAGTTTCTCTCCTCGCGGTCCCTCCGCGTCTAGGATGCTGGCGATCATCGTGGAAAATGTCCTCGTCTCTTTGTCCTATGTCGCTTGTTGGTGGTCAGCATGGTATTGTTGACCACCGGGGGTTTGTTTACCGACGTTGAAGTGCCATTTTTAAGAGAGAGTGGTCGCGACCTGCGATAATTCGCGCGGGTCGTGATTGGAAACACTTTTCACAATCACGACGCGCTCATTCATGACCGGGCGTTCATGACAGAATCACTCAAGCGAATGGTGGTCGTGATTGGGATCACGGGAATGACCGACTTAGCCCACTAGCTACCAATTAATTTTGATCCCTTCATTACCTCGCTCTTGCCTTGAAAAAATGGGTACCCATTGGAATAAAAAGGATTAGTTTCCCTTTGATTTTCCACGTCTCCTTCCTCCTTCGGTTTGCTTCGGAATCGTGCGACACGGCTGGTGGAAGGGGTGTGTGGGGGAGGGGTACAAAAGAGGAGGGGGTTTTAGGGTCGTCTGGTGGGGAGGGGTAAGGGGTGAGGATGACAGGAGCGAGAGATGTGGGGATGATAGATGCAGCTAATGAGCGGGGAGGCGTCTTCCTTACCCCCTCCCCCATTGCGGAGGCAGCGCCTCAAAATAACCTGGCGGCAAATTTGGTAAGAATTCGCGTCCGCGGAGGGCAGTGATATAGCGGGACTGGGGGGACGTAGACAGCGCCCGTATGCAGGAAGTAGGAGGAACGACCAAAGACGAAGTTATAAATGTTGCTACGGCGCTCGTGTAGGTCTGCTAATTTAATCCTAGCGCGTCCGCCATGACAATGGCGATAGCAATCAGAGGAGCATGGAAGCAACTTGTCATTTGGAATTTGATTATTTTTCAAAGAATAATTGCCCAGTATTCGCACTATGTTCATATATGTTTTGCATCTTTCCTGCCGTACATTGTGGAGTGCGTAGTAAATACCTCGGGACAGGAAACCATTACGCCGGTAGCCACCATACCGCTCTGATAAGGGTTCATACCTCTCTTATGATGGAGTCGAAATGTCAGATAATTGTGTATAAATACCAGGATATACCAGGTCGTAGTTTTAATACTATTCACTTCGTTTTCAGTAGAGAGATCTGAGCTATTAAGGAATCTAGCGTGTAGCCAGCGTCGGAAATCGCTAATTCCCGGCAAAATTTAAAATGTCTCGCAATTTATATGCACGCAGGGTCGTAGTATTTATTTTCTTCGAGTGGCAATGTGAGGATTGTCTGGCCTTCCTCTTATGTCATTGGAATGATTGACTCCTCTAATATCGCTTTCGTGTTCCAAAGGTCAATGGAATGTTAGGCCGAATAAGCTAACATCCGAAAGGGAGTGGATTTTCTCGTGCTAGGGAAAAAATGCGGTGGGCCAAAAGATTTTTGGAGTAAGGAGAGATCCTTGGAGCGACGAGTGTTTTTTAAACAAGTGCCTTTCGAGTGTCTGTCATCGATTGGTCCGAGTCACTGCCTCTCGTCAGGAGGGAAGGTCGTATTACATCCGAACTCGCTGTATTCCCCCGAAGGAAGGCCGCTCCCCCTTTCTACGACCTCTCCCTCCGCCGCTGCGGTATACCGTGCCACCACACTCCCTCAACTCTCGACTTCCTCGACAGCACCGCCTTCCCCCCCAAGATTTCAATTATTTTTGTCCACCATGGCTGGGATTAATATTCCTCCCCAGTATTTCCTCCGCATCCCTACACGAGTTTTTTTGAGGGTGTCGCAGCAGTGGTGATTGACTCGCGCTCTGCGTTGGGAATGCTGGAGTCCTCAGCTGATGAGTGCGGTGCTGACGTATTCGAACGTGGAAACATGCTGGGTTAAAAGTGATATTTTTGGGCGCTGACTATATCGCATTAAACGGGAGGTAGTTGCACTCGAGTTTCGTCAGATTTTTCAGCTGAACTTTGCAGGCGTAGCTTGTTTTCCTATCTAACATATAGTGTGTTACGGTTGAAGAGTTTAAAGCAATTTTCCACGTTTAAAAGTTTTTAAAATACTTTATTACGGCCTAGGTTTCAATGCTTTACACATCACCTTTGAGTAAGTTTCAGACCTGAAGATGATGTGCAAAACATTGCAACCTAGGTCGTAATGAAGTCTTTGAAAAACTTTTAACTGTGGAAAATAGCATTAAACTCTTTAACCATATCATGTTGAAATTCCACGCCTTATCGACTGAATCATCGGAATTCATATAGTGTGTTCATTCAAGTATTATACCAGCTGATTGGTAGGCTCTTATTTTCTCACTATTCATGATTTCGTGCCCATCTTCAAACTGTATTGAAACTCTCTTAGCATTTATTTCCTTGAAGTTTTATCGTCGCATCAAATGGAGTGATTTTGTGCATCATAATTTTCCTATCTCATTACTTTCTATTTTTAATACCTAATATTTTAATAATAATACTTTTGTTTAAATCATGAGTTTGGATTGCATTATAACACAACCTGTGCATTTCTATAGATGGAATGGTAACTAATATTTCGTCGCTGGAATGGAAATGGGTCTAAATATTGAAATGCTGTCAAATTCGCTAATAATGACGCAAAACTCGTCGAGTCAGGAAAACAGTGTCGTCCCCAGAAATCATGCTTAGCAGAAGCAAACGTTTCGTTCATACCGTCACCATTTATTGATCTTTTAAAACGTTTTTATTAGGTTGAGTTCTTGTCTGTCTGTTTGGTACAAATATCACAATCGATTTTAAACTAACTTCTCGATGAGTTAGAGACTTGAAACCTTAAACATAGCTCAGAACTGGATGGCAATGCAATAATAGGTAATAATATGTAGTATATATGTTATATATTGAGCATTACAATATAATATATATTATAAATGATACTGGAAGTGATAGATATCCATTTTAAATAAAAAACTTTGTACTTTTCCACACTTTATTTTAAAAACTGCGACCGGTTTCTAAAATAAAGTGTGGAAAAATTACAAAGTTTTTTATTCAAAATGGATGTATATAATAAATAAATATAATATAAAAAATAAGAAATTTAAAATTTACAACGTAAAAAAAATTATCGTAGAAAATGTTTTTTTTTTCCTTTTAAATTATTTCTTCGCAGTTGGCTTAAGACTTCGGCATTAGCTCACGTCTCCCTGTATAAGACCACCGTCGAGTATGCTATACGAATTCCGCCTTGCTCTCTGACATGCGAGCGCTCTCGGATTGACGTCACCGATTTTTACGGGTGGCCCTTCTCCTAACAAACACGAGTCACCTCATCCATCCCCTACGGCCGGGGAAAAAAGAAATCCCCTCTTAACGATCCACGCTGGAATTAATTTCCCCGGCGACTCTTAATGCCGTGAGATGGCCATCGGAATGTCTCTCGCGATCGCCGATTCGGTTGGGTGTAAATGCTTCGAAGGTCCCGTCCAGGGTTTGATGGCAGGAAGAGGAAGGAACACATCGATGAGATTAAAGTAAAAAAAAAAACTGCCGGAGAAAATGCTTTAACACACCGTCTGTTGTCCACCTCTCTCTCTCTCTCCTTGTTGATTCGATTGCTCGGAGGTGGTTATATTATTTTTAAGTGCACGCTGCTGATTAGGAACGAAGGATTTATGGAATGTAACCATCAGGGGGCGTGGGAGAAGGGTTGTCTTGGAATCCGGACTGTCTAGGAGCCATCCGTCTCTTCCTTAAAGCGTTTCGAAAGGGGCAAGTGGGATAGCAGAGCCTTTGCGAAGAACTTTCAAACTGGTCACGTCGCTATCCGTTTATATTGCCGATTCGTAGCATTTTATAGCACCTGTAAGGATGAGATGAAAACATGCTGGGATAATTAGATGTGAATCTCTCCTGGAAAGATCTCCGCGTTGGAATTTCCGAACCCGTATCTTTGGCATTTGGTCTTCCACCCTCTTCACTTTTGATTATTTAATTCTGCGGCTTTAGAAATTTCGAGGAGTATTTGTCCCGTGTTTTGGTGTAATCTCTTATGGGTGATTTCATGCCAACACTAAACCTTAATAGAGTTAATTGGTGGCCGGTATATCTTCATGAATTTTCAATCTAGTGCAGCGTCGCCTGCTTGCTTTCGTCCTATCCGTGTGGTCTTTTCAAGCTCCACATCAGGAAAAAAATGCTACGTATTCCTACACCTCCACATAGAAGTCCTCTGCCCATACAATTTTGGACTAATATTCATCGATAAATGAAAGCTAATGGTACAGAATGTCTTATTATGTAGGTTCTACTTTTAAATATCGTTTCCTTCGTTATCATTTTTCTTTAGAAATAACTTCCTAGCAAGCAGTTCTCGTGAAGGGACCAACGTCGACGCTGGTGAGAGTGTAATCTGTAAACTGGAAAAAAAAGTGCGGTCCATGACTGATAGTTTTGCATTTTTCCTTCTTTGCTTCCCCCTTATCAGTGTATGTAATGAGGTATAGGTTTAGCGAAACTTGGTGGCACTCACTTGTTAAGAGTATGACGCAAGGGAGAGGAAAGCATACAAGTGATGAGGGATAAATTGGCCGAGTCGTCCTCCAGATGTCACTCCGGGAGTCCTTCGGTACCTTTGCCCGCTCATCAACGCATGAGTTACCCTCAGTGATCTCTGAATCTCCGCTGGTGAGTGCCACCAAGTTTCGCAATCGGCATTAGGACAGCTCTGATCGTTAAATCTCTTCTACTTCTTCCATCACTGGCGATCCAACTTTGCCGAAATCAAAATTTCCAGATGATGATACGCCGTATCGAAACCGGTCGCAAATATATATTATTTTGTGGAACAGCAAAGTCTTTTTTCTTACCCTTTGTGCATCATGAAGGAGTTCCACCATGTTACGCCACCCACCATCGCATTTTCAAAATTTCCACTTAGGTACTCTGTTTTTTTGCCCATTTCTAAAGGCGAATATGTCGTCTTGCTTTCTTCCAAAAATCATTGTTTGGGTTTCCTTTGAACTTGTCTTCAGGTTGTATTTCTTTCCTATCTTTTCCATGAAGTTCAGAATCCTCGTCAGATGTCCCCTCATGTCTCCTCATGAATTACCCTTGATAATCCTTTTCCTCCCCAGCGGAAATCCAGAAACTCCCTCTCCAGCAAGTAGCCTCTTCTTGACATCTTCTCTCCAAACAGGATATTTACCTCCTCACGAAAACGCTACCTCTTACGACTAGATTCATCCCATGATTAGCCATATGAATTTTATTTATCTAGTTGTTTTTGTTACCTCCATTTTTTGTTATGCATAATTTACTTGTATTACTTTATTTATTTTAATATGTCAATTGTAAAAGGCCCAGTGGCTTTTTTGTGGTAAACTTAGATAAATAAAAATAAATAAATAATCATCGGATTCCTTTGGGTATCAGCTGATTCCAAGGTTTTTTTGGCAGTCTTTACGCAAACTTCCCTATTTATGGAACATTTTTTGCTTTCCTGCTCATTACTTGCTCATCATCAGTCCTCTCTTGAGCTCCTTTAAACCTCTGCCTCCCCGTGTTAAGCATTACCCTTGATATCTTTCGAAAATAATTATCAAGTGATTCACAAGTTTTCGAAAGTAAACCTGGAGCCTTATTCAGTAAGGACTCGACAAGGACAAACCTCGGAAAATCCGTGGATTTGACGTCACAGCCCCCGACAAATCTCAACTATTGAATGGCCCTATTTGAAATTTTAAGGGCTGTGACGTCAAAATTTCGTCACTTCCGAGGCTCGGAAATTCCGAGAACATACAGAATAGCCCCCCTGTAGTACTAATCTGTATGTTCTCGGAATTTCCGAGCCGCGGAAATGACGAAATTTTGACGTCACAGCCTCTAAAATTTCAAATAGGGCCATTAAATAGTTGAGATTTGCCGGGGGCCGTGACGTCAAATCCACGGATTTTCCAAGGTTCATCTGTGTCGAGTCCTTACTGAATAAGGCCCCTGATGCATTATCGGAACCAACTTGAGTTCGTGACTCGAGCAGGGCAGGGAATCAGTGGCCCTGCGAAAGCGGCTTTCCGATGGAGTAAATATTTGACAGCTCGGTCTTCGAACGCGCGTTGTTCAGTGCGAAGTGTTGACGAGGTGAGACATTGGAAGGAAAAACGGAGAAGAGTATAGAAGGTAATCCGGGACGCGGGGAAAATGGTGTATTGCCATTCAGTGTGGGAGTGTGTTTTACTTCTCTTTGTGACTCGTGTTTGAGTGGCCCAAATAAGGGTCACTCGCGTGAATGGAATGAATGCCCGAACACCCTCTTCCCCGCCCCTGAGTTCTATCGAAGTCGAGGCGCAATATAACTGCGCCCACCACCCGTGAACGAAGTGTGTAGGATTCTTCAAGTGGGCCATAAACGTATAAATCAGTTCCCCTCCCTTCGCGCTCCGTGACTTTTTCTCGCCCGCTGCCGTTCAATGCTGCTCCCTTTCATCCTGTGCTATCCCTTCGTCAAACACCCAAAGACCCTTTAACAACCCTTTCATCCCCTTCTCCGTGACCCAAAGGTGAGGAATTTGCCTTTTTTGTCGTTTCCTCGCAAGGGTTTTCCTTCCTTCCTCCCTTCGACAGCCTCACGCGTTACGCGACCCTTATATCTCCTCTCTTCGCCATCCCCCCTTTCCGGAATTGACCCTTGGTTTTTTTTTGTAAAAAGGGATGCATTCACGGAAATTCCATCTTTGTGTTTTTTTGCCATGGTGTTCTTATCGGACCCTCTTGGTTGATTCATACAAGTTACATTTTTACCTATGGTTGTCAAAGCTTTCTCCTAATCTTTGGCAGAAAAAGGAAATTCCTCTTGGAAGCATGTTTTTTTCCTAATAACATTTTAGGAGTCCTGCACCTCTTTGGTGCACGCTAGATCTTCTTGAACCCCTATAAAAGATGGCCTAAACCTACAGTTCAGGGGTGGACCACCATTTGTCACCTTATTACAAGCCTCAAATCATTATCCTGCCATTTTTTAGTAGCCTTCTTATGGGTTTTACCGTAAAAATATAGCCTGATATGGGCAGTCTTGCCCAATTTTCTTAAGGGCGAGAATGCCTTAGTACCTCTAGTGATTCCCGCCGCTCCTGCTGATGGCTAGAGCACCCCTGATTAAGAACCTTGTCGGGAAGGTTGGAGAATGGATCATCAATCGATCTAGTGAGAAATAAATTATCTGTTTAAACTCATATCATCTTATTGTCAAAATAGTTTTTCAATGAAACAGTAGTGAATAGAACAGATAAGTATTTCACTTTGATGCATTTTTATTAAAATATATCGTGCATTTGATTTTGGACGACGTGAATCCTTCAGTTTTTTGCGTAGGCATCGTTTGCCGTTGATTATCACTCTCTTCAGCTCGCCATGTAATATTTCCATGCCGTGTGAAATTCTGATAATTTATCTCTTTCCTCGCATTTGCCTAATAACTCTTTCTCCATCAATCCATCTGCATCCAAACAAAAACCAACCCTCAATATATCCCATTCATTTTCGAGAACTACTTTGAACTTCATTCTTTTCTCTGAGGGCTTATTCCTTCGTCCAGTCTCACCTCTAAATACGCACAATTAGATTAAAACTGTTGGCTAATTTATCGTAATAATGCCACCAGATGCTCACTGCCTTCATATGCTAGGTAGGGTATAAAATTTAGAATGCACAGCGAATTTGAGTTGGCTGAAATGGACCGGTGGTGAAATGAACGAGGGAAGTAGGCAACGAATGTGTACGGAAAGACTTGAATTTTACAGGCAAGTAATTTACAGACGGGATTAATTTCATTTTCTATGTCATGGTTTTTGTGAATTTTGATAGATTACAATTCTGGTTCAAATTGACTTCCAGATTCTGGGATTAGTATAGTTGCTGCGTTACAAAGATAATTTATTCATTGCTATGTGGACACATCTTACAAAGTTGTATCTAACACAATGGGCTGTTTAACTATCCCAATGCGTAATGACAATCATCTTAACGAGTATTCATTATTCTGCAGCTTTATTGGTGGCAAGGGCTGGAGACAGCAGTTTTCAACTTATATCCATGAAGACGATAAACTTTGAAATTAATGTAATGCCTGTCATGATTTTTATTTTACTGGGTTAGTTATTTGCTTCTCTAGCTATAACTCGGCAGCACATTTTCTTCCAGATGGTAGTTTAGGGATTGGGGTACACTCTCAGCTCAACATGCCCAGTTAAAGTCTCCCACCGGTGAATTCTTTGGTTTTTATTTTTCATTACTTTAAGGATATAATGTCACCATGTTTTACCCAGTTATGTTCTAGATGGAAGACACTGGTTTAATACCTACTCTATGCTAGACACTCGGTTTCATACCGTGTATCTAACATAATGACATTAGTACTCGAATTATTGAATGAAAAATGGGGGTATAAGCTGCTACGGATTCATTCATATATTTTTTCCGTACCTGGTGTTGTTTTACGTCTATATCTTTCCCTTCATCGTGATCACTTACGATTAGTGGTTTCACCATTCGTGGTCACCTTATTTCCTGGATTAGCCTGCCACCCTGTTATAATCTTCGATAATACTCCCTAAATATATTTTTACTAAATCAGTCTCAAGTTTACTAGTCTCAAGTGTCTGTTACTTCAAGGTTTGTAGCATTTAACAAGGCAAATACACAGCCAGGCCCTGATAGGTAAAAATCCTACTCAGGCAGGATTCGAACCCCCGACCTAAAAGCTAGGAAGCTTTATTCCGCTGCTATTTCTTCCATATAAACCTACCTTTCCCGGTAGATCGCCTCTAAACAATACTCATAGGTTTGAGGCGCACAATATTTTTTCATGATTTTATGGGGCTAGGAAAACTACATGGCTGCCGTTAGTGCTCCATTCTATCTTGGTTAAGTCTTAAGTCAACATCGTAAGTACAAATGCAGTATTGGAACCAGCCCTTGGATTTGAGAGAGCAGAGGATAGTGAAGAGAATACGGGGAAGCAGTTCGAATTCCGTGGGATTCTCCGTGCGTCGATGAATTCCCCAAATGGGACGCGAGCCGTCCCAGTAAGAACCGAGCGGGAGGTCGACGGTCGCCCACGTCAAACGCTCTCCGTCGATATCGGTGCCCTCCCCGCCAAGAATGCACTCCTTCTCTTGCCCTTTCCCCGTCGGCTTGAGAGAGTGAATCTTCTTCCTCGGCCTCCTCAAGTTGTGAGTGCAGGAAGCCGCGTGGGCGAGCCAGCCGGACTCTCATCGGAAGGACAGTTCCCCTCGTTCGATTTACTTCTTTTTTTCTTCTCCCTCCTCGTCCAGTGGGCCACCCAGCTTACGTCCAATTCTTTCGCATCTCTCTCTTCTTTTGTTTCAGATCTCCCAGCGAGTAGGTGCGCGTGCTTCAGTTGGTGGGTGGTATTTTCTCCTCTTGTGCTTGCTCGCTGGGACTCGGTCCCTCCGTTTCCTTTCTTTCGTCCTTATTACTCGGGATTCCTCGGAACCACCGAAAATGCCATTCTAGCTTTCCAGTAACGATATCATCCAAATGGCTCGTTTCTTTTGTTTTGTTCGTCTCGTTTTCCTCCGGACGTGACAGTTTCAAAGGGTTCCGAGGATTTTCAGCACCTCTCTCACTGCGTCTTAAAAGAGTCATCCGGGGGAAATTGGCAAAATGTCTTGTTTTTACGACGCCGGGAAGTTGGCTGGTTTTTCTTTTTTTACATCAGTTTTCTCTCTTTGTCTCTCCCTGTTTTTCAGCAATCTCTACTCCATCGTCGTAGGAAATCCTTTTTAAAGTGAGTTCTCAAAATTTCAAAGTGTGATGAAAATTCATGATGAGCTCAAGAACATTATCGTACGAGCTTTGATGCTTGAAATTTTCTGTTTAATATTGCATACCCAACATTTTTGCCCTGGTTCATTGTTATGCTCTGACTTCACAAAAATGTTTTCCTCAGTTTTAAAAAGAATCGGGGTACCTCAGGAATTACTGCCTTCCGAGATCAAAATTGGAATGGAAAATGAGTGGGAAGAATTACTGACGAGTACTAAGGATGCGCGAAATATATATCTGTAAATGAATATGAGGAATGTTAAAATGAAGACTGAGGAAATAGTTACGCGAGTGGCAGAAAATTGAATGGTATGGAGTGTGTATCGGGTGACCAATCGGTTGATGTTGATTGGATTGATTGTTGACTGCTGATGATGGTTCAGAAAGAACTTTGATCGTTCCTAATTCCAGATATTTCACTTTCGAGCAATTCTGATCAGTTGTGTCAAATAAATTAGTTCATGGTGCCGAATCCTCAGTAGCGTGTGATAAAAATTAAATTTTCGATCTCATGGTGTAGCGATTTGAATCTGCTTCCCTTCGAATCCTCATCAGTCATCATCGGTGGTCATCCGTGGATCACTTCCCATCGAATGCTCAGGGCGAGAGGACACTGGCCGCAGGGACTCCGATGTATTTGCGACAAGCTTTGAATTACGATGGTGAAGCGAAGGGGGAGTACCGAATGTAGACTTGACTTTTTGTCTTAGTCCGCTGGATGCCGCGACGTGGAGATATTTCGAAATTCGCGCTATAAAAGCAAAAAATGTATTATTTCTTATTGGAAACGAGAGAGAGAGAGGGATGGAGGAAAAAGGGTAGAAGCTGGTTACAGGAGGATCGAAGGTCCTCCTCTTTGTTCTCCAGCGATTCGCGGAATCTCTACGGACTCCCTAAAAACGTCCATTATTTCTTTCTCCTTCCCTCCCGTCGTCTTTCCATCGATGCCTCGAGCGAACGCGCCTCTTCCCCGCTTCGCTGCAATCTCGCCGAAACACGGGAAGAGGATGGGCTTGTGGTAGGATTCGGTCGGAGGCGAGAAGTGGCAGGTCGGGAGGCATTGGGCTCTGTAGATGCAGAAAGAGTTGTGAGGTCACTTTAGTATTCACCTCTTGAAGGGGCCTCTAATTCTGGTAGGGGCCTTCTTGAAGGGGCCTCTACTAGCTGGCGATTTAAATCAGTCATCGGTCAAAATTATTTCAGCCTTTACGAAGACGAAAGAAAGTACTTTTTTCATCTCTCAATCTTCATCTCCAATATTTCGCCTTAATCAAAATATGTATCTTATGATACTCCATTCAAGTATTCTACCAGCTGATTAGTAGGTTCATGGGCAGTTCCCATGCTGCATGGGGGGGGGGGGGGGGTGACACACTTATTGATTAATTAATAATGATATATTTCCTGACAATGAAAAATTGGACTGTCCTTCGCTTTTGGCTAGAGTAAGGTGGTGACTTCATATGTTGCTTTCTAGTAGAAAGAAGAAGGTCCTACCTTGCTACTAACCCTCAAAATCATTCGTAAATCACTGCCACATGTATCCTATATTTTCCTAATTTTAAAAGCTTCATATCCCCTTCATCCTACACGGGGTCTGAAGTCCCTGCTTCATACTCCAAATGCCCCACATTCTCGCACTGATACAATTTGTCTGAGAGTGCGTTACCCAGATTCTCTTGAACAGTGTAATCATCATTTGAGATTCTACCTGCTTATTGATAGGTTTTTGGGCTGTCCCTAACAAAGGGTCTATTGCTGGGATCATTTTTGACCTAGACTGTGTATTGACATCCTTACAGTTATCTCTACTTGCTCGGCATCTCTCCTTAGTCCCTAACACCCTTTTTTAATCTTTATATCATTCAAAATTCCCATCATCTTCCACGCATCCCCGGCATTCTCCCCACCAACACCCTCTTCTGCCTCTCTAGGTCTCTCCATACGCCCTTCATCCGCCTTTTCTGTCTTCCCAGAGTCTCCGCAAATCTGTCTTAATTCTCTCACAGTATCTCACTTATCCTAGCGAAGTAATACGTTTTACTTTATGGAATTTTTTTTAAACCTTGATGCCTGTTACTGTTGTAATGCGATTGTTTGTCTTTTAATGCCACATGCCTATCCTCTTCGTCTATATCTCCCTCTTGTACCCACTCCACCCACAGCGCGGGATGCTGGTGGAGTGTGGCTGGCGATTGTCTCCTGGGCGGCTCCGGGGGGAAGGGGGGGGGAGCCCACAGCTGAGGGGCGGGGATAGGAGGGGGGGAGGAGATTGACCGTGTGGAGGAGGGGCGGGGAAAGTGAGGGAATGGGAGGGGGAGTGGAGGACGTGACGTGAAAAATATAGTGCCACCCGCGCGGGGGCATTTGGCGACCGACCGACCACCATCCACGACCCGAACAACTCCACCTTCTCCCCCCCCCCCTTCCCGCCTCCCCCTCCCTCTCGCCATAAAATCATTGGAATGGAGCTGCGGCCGTGGTGTTGTCGGTATCTGAGGAGTGGAGGGAGAGGGGTGGAAGAAGGCAGAAGGGGTTGTGTAGAAGTGAGATAGCCGGCGAAGAAAGCTATGCCCCACGGCTGAGATTTTCTCATACTCTGCGGCCTTTATTAAATAAAAGCGTCGAGGGGTAAGATTGTGCCATGCATGGTGTTGGGCAAGTTAAGAGGAGGTTCCACCGCTACTGTCGTAATCAAAACAAAAATACATTCTACCTTTTGTTTCTCTGTAAAAAATATGCTTTCAACTGAGACAAGCCTTTGCCATTAGAAAAATTAAGCGAAAAACAAAATAATTTATTTATTTATTATTCACGTACAAAAACAGCTCATGGCCAATTACAATGGAAAAATAACAGAATTTATTAAAACAAATAAATAAAGAGACATGTAACAAATAACACCATTAAATACATTAATAACAACGTAGCATTTAATACTGAACAAATTAGAAACAGACAGGGAGCGAAAGACGAGAGCAGATCTAGGATGAGGGAGGAGTGCGACAGATACGGAATGAATGGAATGGATCGAATTCAGGGACACTTTTCAACGTAGCATTGCACGTAGATGGGAGTCAACAGAATAAAACCGTTTGGAGACAGAGAGACGTGGTGTGGTGCAATGAAATAGCTCATTCAGTCTTGTAGTTCGTGAAGGAACACGTAAGGAGAAAGAAGTTCCGATGACCTTTAGTTTCCAGTGACTATTTTTTGCTGTCGATATCTAAGGGTAAGGCGGTCAGTCAGGGAGCATATTGCGCTTATTCGTAGGATATATGAGGATGGAGTGTGGCCGAAAGACTTTGCGAAGATTATTAATTACGATACCGAAGAAGAACAAAGCAAAAACGTGCGAAGACGTTGGCTTAATATATATGATTCAGGCAAAACTACTGCTCTCAAATTAGCATTAATAAATTTTATTAACTTGTTTTTTACCAATTCATTCACTTGGTCGAATCAATTAAAGTCTACAATCAAATAATGTTGCTTTTTCCAATGGCATGCAAATACTGCTGTGCCAATGCTACTGTGACGCCTGCCGCCTTTCATTCGTTTTCTCGCCACCGATCTGTGAAGGGGTAGGTAGTACATGTCCCGTCGGCGGTGATCGGCATCGCCGCCCGTCTCCGCCGTCGAGCTATTGCCTTGTCTACACTACAGACTTAACTTAAGTGACTTCACTTAAGATTTACATTAAGTGTGGTCCGACAGCTACACTTGAGCTTTAAGTCGACTGAAGCGTCGTGATCGTCAATTTCTGGAATTAAAAAAACAGTGAATATTAACAGTTGAGGATTAAGGCGAGCAAATAGTTGAGGCCACTAAACTGATGTCACAGTTCAATAAGGATTAATTAATTTTATTATCAGAAAAGATTTTCAGATGACTGATCCTAAAAACTTATCATATAAACAGGCCGAATGAGTACAAATTTTAAGAAAAGAAAAAACTAAGAACAATGTCCTTTGCGGGAATTAGATTGTCCTCTTTGGATACATGTACATCACAGACATGTCTTACTTTTAAAGTGTTCCTTTTTAACAAATATTACGAACAAATCTCTGGTAGTTTAAGCTGTAAAAAGGAGAGGAGCGTTGTGGTTATATGTTTGGTAGACCGTCAGAAAGGGTTCCACCATACCGGCAACATACGAAAAGAATGCGCTTTTGACCTAATATTTTATTATGGACATAACTTCAGGGAAATAGTTGATGTTTGGCGATAAAAAATAGCTATTAGAAGTCAAATGTAATTCCTGTTTTGTCTATTAATTTAAGGTACGGCTAAAAATGCTATTACAAGTCAATTATATAATTTTTATTCCCTTTTTTATCTCTTCTACTTTTAGGTACGGCTAAAATAATTACCTTAAAAATCATTAATGGGAAACATGTCAAAGAACCTCGGTTACCTCGGGGTTCACCTATTGTAATTTGAACAAATCCTTATGATTGAAAGGCATAATGTTAGGTTCCACATGAAATGTTATTTATGGGGGTTGATAAGGCCTGTGACTTCATATCCCTTCACGAAACATGAGCATTAAAACATATTATAAGCAAAAATTCAAAAAAACTGAAAATATTCATTTTGGCTAATTTTACACACTTTAATCTAATTTCATCAACATCACCAGAAAATATAACTTTTAACAATACACCGGGTACCTTATAAAACTTCCTACATTTACCAATACACCGCAATCTATGAATATTACATTGTCCCCCACACGTGCAAAATATAACTGCTACCCGTTACGTACAAAGTTACCAGTTTCAAAGTTATTCCTGCATGAAACCTCTCAAATTACATTAATAAAAACCTATACATTTCAAAATACATTACGCATAACACTTGAAGAACGCCAACCGTGTGGAAATAGTTGACTTAAGTACGGTTCTAAAGTGACCTAAGTGAAGGTGTCCTTAAATGAAGCTGCTGACACCTACACTACCACCTTAAACGAACTTGTCACTTAAGGTCTCACTTAAGGTACAAGTGTAGACTCGGCATATGAGGGCCCCCAAGCTTGACGGCGATATTGTTGCAGTGAGAATCGCAGGAGGTGGAAATTCTGCTGGAGGCATGGGGAGCAGGGCCCCACGCGCTAGTCGATCGCCTTTCCACTGCAGACGTGATTTCTTTCCGAGCCCCGCCGGTGGGATGGTCTGTGGAGGGTGGGTGGGGGGGGAGAGGGAGGGAGGGGATAGAGGGGTGAGTTGTTTTGAGACTACGCGACAACCGGTGCGAGCGGCGAGGGCGCTCAGAGAGGGGTTGGGTTTGTGGAGGGGGGCGGGGTGTGGGTGGCTGTAGTGTGGAAGCCGTGTGTGGAATGACCAGTCCGAGTCGTCTTCTCCTCATCTGGCGCTGACGTTTATTCGAGCGGCGTTTTCAACGTTGGAATCGCGACCGTAAATGATTGGCCGGGGCGGGGAGAGTTAGTTGGACGTGGCGTCGGGAGATGCTGTGGGCATGCGGGCAGAATTTTCAGGATGGTCAATCATTTGGGGAGGCGACCGAATACTGAGAACAATTGTGCTGTTGGTGGGTAAGTTAGTATGGGTAAAGTCCTAAGTATATGCGTTCATGAAGCATGTTGGGCAAGCGGGGAAGGGGAAGAAAGGGAATAAGTTTTATGGACGAGATGAAGAAAGACTAACCATGAGATGAAGAAAGAAATGCAAGAGGTAGATAGAGCCCTGCACGTATAAGAGTGTTGGTTTTTCTCTGGCTTTCATCTTAGCCTACCTTTAACCGGTGGAGTGCTCAGATAGTGATGATGATGATGTTTATTGAGTGGCAGCAGGTTCGTCCAGCCACCATTTTAGGTCTAACTTCTTACGTTTTACAGTTTTTTTATAATATGTCAGAGAGATTGCATTGGGGTATTTGCTTGTTCCCCCTTCTAAAGAAAAGTTTTATTGCTATATTTCTTTCTCAATTTCCAGAGTCTCGTGAATCAACAACACGAATAGCATAAAACAACTGAATTTGTACATTTATAAGTGTGCTTGGCCTAGTTGGTGAGGAGAGAAGACTTCTGGATGAGATTAGGGGATGGGATGGTAGGTGGCTGGAAGCGGTAATGAGAGGCGATGGTTTGCTGAAGGCCGTGATAGAGGAAAGGATGTTGGGCTAGCGGGGTAGGGGAAGAAAGAGAATAGGTTTTACGGAGGGGATGAAGAAAGTAGCGGCAGGTTCGTCCAGCCGCCATTTTAGGTCTTAATTTTTACGATTTACGGTTTATAAAAAATAATAGGACAGAGAGAGAGAGTGCATTGGGGTTTTTGCGCATTCCCCACATTTCTCTCGCAATTGCTCAGAGTCTCGTGAATCAACAACACGAATAGCACAAAATAAATGAATTTGCGCATTTATAATGGTAAACACGTGTATATTTGAGTAAATTTATACATTTGGTGAAGAAATGGGTACAGCCATTTTAATAAAGACTCATGCACAATACACTGGATGCTCCTCGCGGTGGTCGTTCGTCCGGCAGAAGGGCAGACGCGTAGCCATCGAGAAGGACATCTTCATTCGGGACGGTGTTATTATATAGAATAGGACAGAGAGAGTGTGCATTGGGGTAATTGCATATTCCATCATCCGTATTCCACTCAACGGCTCGGAAGGCGAGGACTCAACCGTTGGGATGTCGCGAATGTTCTTTTTTGGCGAGGACCTGCGCCGAATAGAGTAGAGGGAGGAAGTGAATGAATGGACAAAGGGCAATTAATTGCTTAAGATTATAAACTTAAATCGTAAAGCAAGAGTAAGAAAACGGATTATAAAAGAATGCTATAGCAGACAAAGTACAGAAATAGATGAAAACAATAAATTTTCCTTGATCGCCGAAGGAGATAGTGGCCTGCGGCTGTCAAGGAATCGTAATCTTGTTTCCACATAAGCGTGCTTTAACCGGTAGATCACTTAGGTATAATAACAATCTTCACTCACTACTTATATGGTCGGGCGGGCCGGGTCCTGGACGACCGGCTGCGACTCTGTTGTTTCCTCATCCATATGATTCAACGTAGTAAACGCCCTAGACGAAAGGTTTTTTTTCGCCACTTGTCAGCCCCCTGCCCTATTTATGACCTTGGGGTCGAGTGTTTCTCTTTCCTCTTCCCTTCCATCCCTATCCTTTTTACTTTCCTATCCCCTCAGCTTCTTCTAATACCTCGGTCATGAGCGAAAGCATGACACCGGGTGAGGAGGTGGTCCAGCGTGGAGAAACCGCGGAGTATGATTATATGTTCATTCACAGTAACAGTTTGCGATTGCCTATCCCGTAAGTATTTTTTCTTTTAACCTTCTGTCTCTCTTTTAACAGGGGAGGTAAATGGAAGGGGGTCAGGAGGGGTGGCGATAGATAGTGTGTGTATTCATGCGCAGAAACAATTAGTAATTTCGAATCAATTTAGTCTGCCCCCGCTCTTTTAATCTTCCTTTTGGTGTACCAGGGCAGTCCGAAGGGAGCGAAGGGGAGAGGTGCGGGACCGCTTTGGATGCTGCGGGGTGGTTGAATCTCACGAGAGGGCTCTTCGCCAGATTTTAACAAGGAGCAGGGTGTGAGGGGAACGAGGAGTGTCTTTGGGGTAGGTACGCGCCTCCCCCCTCCCCCTAGAAGCCCCTCAATCACCCCCTCTATCCCTCCCTTGAGTCGTCGGTGGCGGCATCGTCTGAGGTGGAAACGAGGCTGACTCTCCCGTCCTCCTCCCCCTTCACCCTTCTGTCGTCTTCATTTCCTTCTCCTCTCACCCCCCCACCCTATTCCTCCCCCCTATTCCTCCCCCCTATTCCTCCCCCCCTATTCCTCCCCCCCTATTCCTCCCCCCCTATTTCTCCCCCCCTATTCCTCCCCCCCTATTCCTCCCCTCCCCTCTCGACCGGGTGCTTACCATTCCCCGTTCACACTGTCAACGTTCGTTCAATCGAAATTTTTAGTTTCCAACCCTGCCAACTTACCATGGTTGACTCTGGAGTCGCGGGAGGATGCGTGAAATATTAAAGCACGATAGTCTAATTAGTGATACTAAATTGGCGATGTTAAACAGTTTCGGTGATGACTAAGCGGAGTGGTGTCATAGTTGAGTCGTTTAACTCCTGATATTGGTTGTCTGCAGGTCTCCCATCATCCTAGGTCATGTCCTTTATGTTCTGGTGGCTCATCTTGTTTCATGTTCCGCTTTGTCTGGTTTAAGTAATTATCCCCCGTTTTAAGAAAGAGAATAGGCTTTATAGATATGGGATGAAGAGGATTGTATCTCATGCCTCATCATATTCATCATATAATGTGCTAGTTGTCAGGGATTGCATGGAGAGCATTAATAAAGCAGTTCTATCTTCATCTACCTAAGCATTTTTATTCGGTGGACTATCTCTAATGATAACATCAAATTATCAATGTTGTGATGAACGTTTAATTGTATTCGTTCCATGATTAGGGATAGTCAATTTCGGCGCCTGTTGCCCGTTTTTTCTTGGTCGCAAGATCTCGGGTGGGGCGGATAAAATCTCATTCAAATGTTATTGCTCGCCTGCTTTGAAGTGAGTACTCTCCTTTGGTGTCTGCCGGTGAGGGCAAAAGAACGGAATAAAAAAACTTTGACGCAGCGGAGTGACAAGGGAGGTGCGATGACAGTGGACCTGCAACTCTGGGTCTCGCCGAGGAAGAGAGCAATCTGGGCGGCTTCATTCCTCCCTTATTCTTCTTCGGCTGCGCTGGTCTTCATTTCATCTGAGGAAGTTTGAACGCAATGGAGGTTCTATGAAGAAGAATGTCGTGTGGTCAAAATTCCGACAATTTGGTTTGCCAACTCTTGTCACATTGGAGTGTGCTTCCTTTTTTCAGACATAATTTTAACCAAGAAATAGTGTGCTTAAACTACGATTTAGTTAACTTTCAGAGATAAATCTGAAAATAAATGCACTGCATGCAAGTTGCTACGAAGAAAACCTCTTCATACAGCCGGGAATGTTTACCTTCTCGTTTTGCAACAGAACACGTTAAATGACGTTATACACCAAAGAAGGGGAAATTTGCCATGAAAAATCATTTGACTTGACTGGGATTCGAACCCGAATCCCCCAATTGCCGGTCAGGTGTGTTGGTCAGTTTCAGCACCAAGCCATCTTAATTCAAGGTGAATTGCAGCGGGGGTTTATACGAACAAGATGTTCTCGTCCCCAGTTTACATTGTAGCATAAGAGACGTTGTCGTGCATGATATGCCAGAGTCGCGGAGAATAAACCCAACATTGTCGCTTAAGAACGACTATCCTAACGAAGATCCGTTTTCGAATCTCGGTCAAGTCAAATGATTTTTTCACGACGAATTTCACCGACTTTGGTGTGTGTGACTGCGTACCGTGCGACCCGTGCGCGTGACTGCGTACCATATCATTTGTGCAATCGCATTGATTGGGGAAAAAGTTAAGCGGCGTTTCACAAACTACCACGCAATGAAAGAATAGATCATGTTAATAATATGTTTAACGCAGTTCAATTTTAGTGCCGACCAATATGTCACCCGGAATTGAGTAGTTGAATTCACCTTTGAACCCACTGTGATTTCAATCTGTCGCTCAGGCAGGCAGACGTGCTGTTTGACTGCGCATTGCGCATTTTCCGACGTCTTCTCACAATCAGCTTACACTGCTTGACGTTGGTGGGATATGCATGGAAGAGGATGAGATAACGAGTAGAATGTGACGTTTTTTGATTCAGACGTAGATTACTGATGGCTTTTTATTGTGAATTTGGTACGATTGTATTTGAAGTGTGGGTTTTTGTCGTAGTTCCATATATTATCTATTTTCATGTTCCCTAAGTTGCCAATTGATTTTGAAAAGGATGTGGCTATGGAGTGGAGGTATGATGCAATGGTGGGAATATTGAGGTTCTTGCGGATATATTCATTACATGCATACCAGGAGGCGTTGGTGATTGTTCGTATGGTTTTATTTTGGAGGGTTTATTACATTTTTTATCTGCGTTTTTGATGCCGTGGCCCAGGCTGGGTATCCGTAGTTTTGGCGTGGCCTTTCTATCCCAAGAAGCGCTCATATACCTACTCCTGCCACTCTCCCGCTTCCTGTACGGGGGACCAACAGCGAGCGTCCCCTACCCTCTAGTGTATCATTTCAACCTCCTTGATTTCGTCCCACTCCGCGGCTCCAAATCCAGCGCCTCCCGTGTCGGGTTGTCAGGAGGCGATGTAAAGCATTAGCCGCCCCAGCCTTATTCCCCCAATCCCCCCCCCCCCCACAGCGCGCACCAGTGTAAATAAGAGGTGGAGTTAATCAGCCAATTAATCTTTCCTCCCTCTCCGAGACTTCCTCGCAGCCCCGCGTCACTTAACTCCCGCCCGCCCCCTCC
Organism: Pyrrhosoma nymphula; assembly: GCA_963573305.1. Classification (NCBI taxonomy): domain Eukaryota; kingdom Metazoa; phylum Arthropoda; class Insecta; order Odonata; family Coenagrionidae; genus Pyrrhosoma; species Pyrrhosoma nymphula. Next base: position 58,453,346 of record OY754339.1, on the reverse strand, counting down.
CCTCCCAGCAGCCTCCTCCCATCTCTCACTCAGGGCTCCGGATTCACCGCCACCTCCAACATTCACTTCTCCTCCGACCTCCCTCCCTCCCTCCCTCCGCATCACCTCTCGCTGCTCTTGCGTCCTGCGTACGGACAAACTTCTAAGTCTACTTCTATGATAATGCTGAGAGCAGCCGCAGGGGCACGTCGCAGGGGGTTTTGAGGACAGGGGCCACTAAGAACGCAAGAGAATGAGGGAAAAGGGCATTGAAGAGGGAAAGACGGAACAGTGGAACGTTTGATGACGGATCGCCACTTTAATGTCTTGCTGTTTTGGTTTTGTCACCATTGTCACGCACCTATTATTTTTCCTAGGAAGCTGGGGGGGGGGCTGCGCCCCCCCCCGTGCCCCCGTGTATGGGCGCCCATGCCTCTTACCATGGTAGTTCTAAACCTAAACTAAAGTAAATTTTGTACTACCTTTCCTCTTACTTAGTGGCGTCCTGTTGCGTTATTGCTCGGAGTAGGTAGTTGGAGCGAGTAATGAGGAGTGAAGGTATGTATGCTCCTCTCGGTTCCTTTTAATTTCTATATTATTTATTTACACTGCCTTGGAAAACAACCTCCTGGCTCTTCTACATCGTGGTCACTTAACGAACAGCAGCTGGCGAAAACACATAATCATGCCCTGGGAAACTGCGATTCGTAATGACGATGCAATCTGCTCCTTGGCTGGAATAATTGTTCATTAAAAATATATTTGTCGATTAATCTCCATACTTTGAACATCAATTCAATTTTTAATAGTTCAAGCATGTTATCAGTGAAAGCAGTGTTATTTTAGCAATACGTGGAAAAAGGTCGAATCCAGTAGTTGCTCTGAACTGCTCAATGAAATTGGATCCTCCTAAATTTTTGTATAACTGTATTAAACGGGGAATTCTGGAGTTTTAGATTCTTGTTTCATAAGTCCGTGGTGCACGCTTCTGTTACAATTCCTATTTTTATTCCCGTCCGATCCCCTCTCCACAATCTTTCCCACTCCACTCGCACCTCATCCAACCCTTCCCCCTTCCACGCCCGCCTCTTAATCTGAGAGACAGTGGTGAGATTTCTTCTGTTAGCCTCCCCCACCCCCAATCCGGGTCCCCTCTCTTGTCTCAATCCAACGCACCACTTGCTTCCAATCCTTCTTTCACCCCCCTCTCTGTCTCTCTCTCTCTGTCCCCCTCCACTCTCCCCCCCACCAACTTCCCCCCCCCCTCCACTCCGGAGTCCCATCACTCTTTGCCGCCCTTACTTCCTTCATTCCTCCTTCCCCACACCTCCCTGCAACTATTCTTGAAGCACCAGAGCAGAGACCCCCGGTCCCCCCCTCTGACATCTGCCTCCCCTCCTCTGCGCTGCCCGTATCCGAGCGCACGCGAGTACTTCAACGTTAGTCTCTTGGGTGAAGCTGCGAGATTCCTCGCTTTCGGTGTTTTTTATTTTCGTTTCGATATTTTTTCTCCGTTCCTTCCTTCGTCTCGGTGAGCACGTAAATGGTTGTATCCTCGAAGGTGGCTGTTTGCTTCTCGTCTCCCCGGAAGGTGTACTTGTTCGCTTCGTCGAAGCGCTCCGAGAAATTGTTTCGGTCGGCTCATTTATTGTAAGTACAAAGGTCATGACAAGGTTTCGTTGAGTGTTGCGTGTTCCTCAATTGTATTACTCACTGCTTATGATCGTAAACTAGTTATTGTTTTTTGTGTTTGCCCTCATGGGGTGTGAGGTTGATCGTGGAATGAGTCTAGGGTAAGTTTGAAAAAGGAAGATAAAAAGTATGAGTTTTGTGAGGAATGAAGCTATTTAAAATATATAAATAGCTTAAAAAGTCTTACCAGCTGATTGGTAGGTTTTTGGACAGTTCTTATCCCTACTTCCACATTAATGGATCATATTTTCATTTGCCTGCGCATGACTTACTCGCCATCAGTTTTCTTTTAGGTTTCTCAAACCCTCTGCCGCTCATTATGTCGTCCAACATTCCTATCCTCTTCCTTCCTCTTTCGTGCTTATATATCTTCTTCCGATATTCTCAAGAAGGTATTAAAGTGTTTCTTACAGTGTGCCTATGACTTCAGTTTTGAGGTGTACTAGGTACTGTACGACGTATTCCGTGTTGTTCGAAAGATCTTCTAGAGGTATTCTCTTTCGTGCGCAAAGAAGAGCAACTCCGGCGCGAATATCTTATCTCTCATAGGCTATTTGCACTATACAAACTCACATATCTTGCTGGCACTCCGTAAAAGATGCTCTGTTTGTACTTATAAAGAAACATTCTTCATAAAACAAACTTGTGCCAGTCTGAATATTTTTGCGGGCCAGCTCTCAACGCAAAAGTTTTTTACTTTTTAGACAAATCTCACTACACAAAAATCAGTGAATTTTTCCTCATTATGTATATAAATATCTCTTGAGATGTCAACATATCATCCTTTCGTCGTTCTACCTTCCGAGATGTTGCCGGAAATTAGAAAACATTTTCAAGACTGGCTCGGCCTTGCGCTCCAGAGAGGCGCGATATTAACTCCTGCTGATTATAGCTGTGTTGTAGGTCGTATGTGTTTTAATTACCTGTTTAAAAATTAAAATTGATTACTTAATATTGTACATTGTTAATGATAGCGAAATAATATTTATTTTTGAAGGCATTTTTAGCGCTTGGCGTAAAACGAAAAAATTAAAGCTGAATTATGTATGTTTATATAGGCCTCAAATAGTTTATTACTGAGAAGTTTAGTACCTATTAAAACAATTTCTTTGCATCATTAATACGAATCTAACTACTTTATGACTCTTTACCGATTTATTTTTTTAATTAAATTGAAATATGGTCTCTATTATGACTAGAGTATTATCTTCTTCAAACTAAGTTCACGTCAGACAGACACTGATTCTATTAAGACGCTGATGTGGCACGCACCAAGTAAGCGCTAAACTATTTCAGCTTCTTACATTGGATTGTGCGCGGACGGATGGCGCTCAGTGGCTCCATGGGTGGCTGCGCGCTTCCCTGTCTACATGCTAATCAGGTGGGGATTTCGAGGGAGGCTGAGGTTTCTCCGTCCCTTCCGCAGCTATCCGGCCCTCCCTAATTCATTCTCTGCCTCTCTCTCTTCCTCTCTCTTCCACCCGACGAGTAATTTGGCTATTAATCAGGTGTTAAATTGGACCGCTGAAAGAATCCACCGGCGAGGCGGTATCAAGAGGCATTCGCCCGTAACCTATCGCCTCCATCTATTTTCTTCCTCGTGCCCCACTCTCTTTCTCTATCTCTCTCTCTATTTTCAACCCCCTCTCTCTTTCTGTGCCTCCCGCTAAAGGGGTTGCATTGTTCTCTCTCGCATTCCCCTTCAAGAAACAGAAATAAAATAATTTGTAGCCGCGTGCCACACCCACGAGCTTTATCTCCCTCTTTTCCTTCCCTGCTACACCCTCCTCTTCTTTCTTATTCGAAGTCTTCTCTTTTGTGCGTCCTCCCCCTGAGTCCCCTCCTCCCCCTGAGGACCCTCCTCCCTTTCTCATCGCCATCCGTCTTCTCCTCTACCTTCGGTCCCCATTCCTCCTCGTCACGCGTCCCACGTCGCCTCCCCGTCCATCACCATTCCTTGCGTTCCCTTCCGGGAGATAGCGCGAAGTTTCACGCGCCCCGAAATGGTTATGCTCCCATTCTAATCGGTGGGGTATCGGTATTTTTCACTGTTAATCAGATTCCTATTTAAGAGCCCACTTTTCCCATGTGGAGAGAATTTCAACTGTGGCACTCCGTCCCTCAAACTGTGATCCCCTGGCGTAATTGTTTTAAGAATAGGTTATTGCCGACGCCGGGTCTCTCTGCACGCGTCCACAATTTACTAAATAATTATTCCCTCACTACAGTAGAGCAATGGAACTTTTTTGGCCGCCTGCAACTTAGGTCCATGACCAACAAACTATGGTATAGCACCGATATCACCTTCTCTCATCTATCATCTCCTCTCATCTTTGTCTCCAGGGTCAGCTCTCTCCTATTCCAATCGTCTTGTTTCTTCCGAGGCCTTATTCATACGTTCCAGTGGTGGAATAAAGTGTTTTCAGAGCAAAACGACTGCATCCGCAACTGTTTCGGTGGCAAACGCAGTGGCAATCAAAATGTTGTGTTATTTAGCCCCGGTGGCCGCCCCGGTAGCGACGGGGTAAAGTCCTCGCCGGCTAAGCTGATGGTCGCGGGTTCGAGTCTCGCCTGAGTGGATTTTTCACCATTTCGGACATGGATATTTGTGTTCGTTCATTGTTACATGTTAAAGATACCCGATGCATAAGGCCGTTAGTTCTGTTTTCGGGGATGTGGAAATAAATAAATAAATAATGCCACCACTAATACCTTCTTCATCCCTTCCATTCCCTTCCGACCCCATCCGACACCCCCTCCCGGCTGCAGATCTGTCTCCCCCCACGTCCCCCCTCCTCGGAGACAACCTCGGAAGTTCTCCCTCCGTCGCTGGTCTCATTTTTCGACGGCCACTCCACCGTCACCGCAACTTCCTTTTCATTCCCCTACCCCCATCGGAATGCACATCCATTTCCGCCTCTCATATCAGGGCCGTCCCCGCCGTTTTCCGTGCCACACATGCCCGTGTCCGCGTGAAACTTGACGTGTGTTCCACTCAATACTGGGTCCTCCCTCCACCCCCTTGCCCGCCGCATCGCATCCTCAACGCCCGCTTCCCCCACTCTCTCTCTCCTCCCGAGGTAGTTTGAGTGAGATATTTCCCTGTCATAATGGAGACCAAATTCGATTTTTTTTAAATTCAGCATATGTAAGAAGTATGAAGTAAATATTGTAAAATTAATGGCGCAAAAATATAGTTATGTATGTCAAACATTCTAAGTAATTAAATAAATATATCCACACAAGTCTCTAACTTGACTCATTTCTTCAGGCCGTGCGGTGAAAACACTTTCAAAACAGTTGGTTTTTTTGTGACTCTGTAAACATTACCGCGGTGAGTAATTGATTAAAAAAAGAAATAGTTAAGAAAACGTACAAACTACACTCCTTTAATTTTTGTACGAAATCGAAGCATTAGAAATTCCTAATTTTTTCAATGTTCTCCCTCTGGAGCGCACATTCGTTATCTATCCTATGCAAAAAAAAGCTTATATTTTTCGGTAAATTGCTCGGAAAGTTATTCGGGAAGGGGTTAATATTTTGAAATCATTGTAAAGATGGGAGTTTTTCCTTTAAAATGAGGTCAAATTCATCAAATTCTGGGTGAAGTGATATCTCACTCAAACTACCTTAATGAGTCGAGTGGAGACTTTTCTCCCCCCCCCCCCCCGCCCCTCTTACACAGTGTTGCTCATTTGCCTTTCTTCAGGTCCAAGCATCCTCATTTGGATTCAACTCTTCATCTTGTCAATGTCTTTTTTGCCCATTTTGTCTTCCTTCAGGTGCTGAAGAGGGAGTGAAAGAATTGAATATTTGAACGTTGTAATGACAAAATGAGGATCGTGTTAGTAAAGAGAGGCATTCACTAGATGGAGGTGACTAATGAATGGGACCTTGTGTTGGGAAGTAGAGATCAGCGAGTAGTTTAATATGAATTATAGAATTGTATGAATCAGTCGCCTGGATAATGGGGAAAAAGAATGCGAGTAACTTGGAGACGTTTTAGATGTGGTTGTGGAGGTGGATGGAGAGAGTGCGATGGAAAGGAGAACATGCGAGGAAGTTCTTGGTTTGGTGGATGAGGAGAGGAAGTTGCTGGAGGAGATGAGGAGGACGCAGAGTAGCTGTTTTGAGCTGAAAATGAGGTGTGAAGGGATGCTGAGGGCTTCGATAGGAAGGAGTATGATGAGTAAGCTGGGAGGAAAGAGAACAAGCTTCACTGATGGGATGAGGGTGGGGTAGGACTTGTGCCACAATGAAGAATGAAATCTTGGAAGGCTGCTGGAGCCTGTGACTGCGAAGGACTGTTTGAGTTTACCTTTTTACACCGAAATCAATGTGTGTGAGCAGGAAATTACAAATATGGCCCCAAAATAGCTATTTTAAACAAAGAAAAAAATGTTGACCAGCGATTTTGTTCCATATATTTTTTTCACTGAAATTTTGTCGACCAAACGCTTGCTTTTAATGAACCATAATGCCTTTTGTCTATTTTGACTTCACTTTGATTCATATTTTGTCATCTCACGGTCATCTTACCTTTACGTTATTGCACAGTACTTATTTTGCGTCGGCGAAGGGTTTCATTCTATACCTGAGAAATCCATCGGTTGTCTGTTAAACCAATTAGCATTTTCTTGTGTGTCACTGCTTGTTTACACTTCCTTGCTCCCACGGAAGCGGTCTTGAAAGCGAATCGGGGTCGAGATCGGAAATATTTTCTCTCGGATTGCACAAGGCGTGCGCGAAGTGGTGATTTTCCTTTGACCACCCGGACCGTGCGAGGTGGTCGGCGTTCGTATTTCCATCCAGTGGATTACGAGGCGGGGTGGATCGTTGGCTCCTCTTCACCGGAGGTGGCCATCGGGGGGGAATTTAGCGAGTAATTCATCCGGGTGGGCCTCATTTCTGCCCGGCTTCGCCACGCGCGTCCACCTCGTCGCGGTGCCACCTCATCCCTTTCATCCGAAGTCCCGAATGGCTACATTCCAAATCTGCCTCCCCCCGCCCTGCACCCGCCTGCTCCCCCTTATACCGAGTAGCAAGCCATCCTCTCACCTCCCGACCCAACCCACCTTTTGCTCCGGACATCCCTCATCCCCCCTTCGCCTCTTCCCTCCCCGACCTCGCTCCCCAATCCTTACTCATGTCGTTTTATTTCTTCTCATTACCCACAATTCTCTCTCTCCCTCCTGGCTCGCTATAGTATCAAGGCTTACTTCTCCCTCCCTCCATTCCCTGTCTTCCCCATCCTGACGCTTGACGTCGGCTCCCCTCCGGGCATGTCGACGGTTCAAATTCCGATTCCGCACTATCAGCGGTAGGATTTGTTTGAAGTTTCCAGTCACTGGGCCGTCCTACAACCTGCCTTGTACCTGCGACGATCTTGTTCTGTGCCACCCGCGGGCTGCTACCACTGTTTGATCGGGCGGGAATTCCAACCTCTATCTCTCAGTGATGGCACACGGACCGAATTACTACATTAACCTTGTCTTGACCCGTTAAATAATTGAATGAGCCCACTGCTTTATTGCATAACTTGGTGTGACTGAGCTTCGAAGAAGTGAGCATAAGCTGTGTAGAGCACCTTTTGAGAGGTGATGACATGATGAATTGGGTGAAAGAAGGGATAATGTTGGGTAAGCGTAAAAGAGGAAGGAAGAGGACAGGAATCTTGGAAAAGCGTAAGGGGAGGCAGATAGTAAGAGGAACTTAAATGATACTTAATGCAAGGTAGCTTTCTAGAATTTTTGAAAAATATTCAGAGATGCCCAAATAAAAAAGATATAGGATGCCCAAATGTTTGAAAAATATTCAAAGAAGGGGGCATCTTTGAATCATCAAATCAGCATCTTTTATTAGGGTATCTCTTGTTCACACTTATGACAATCCATTGGTAGAACACCAAATGATACATTTTATCCGTGGTAATAACAGTGGGACTAATGACCAAGATCAATTTATTAGGTGAAAAATGAATGGCCAAGATCAATTTATTAGGTGAAAAATGAATGGCGACTACGCCCTAAGCAAGAAGATAATCTCACATAAATTTCTCGCGAAAGGAAAAATATATCTTTCCAATCACTCGAAATATTATGCGCATGCTCGAAAACCTATTTCGGATTGAATTACCTCATTGGCAAAATAAGTAGTCCAGGCAAAGTTGAAAGAAAAACGCTGCTTCCCGCGTATTATACGGGAAGAAATTGAAATAAGCAAAATTCCTAAAAACTTTAATGGAGATGACAGTTACTCGCTGTCCAACGCACGGAAACGCGTGTTGCGCGGGAAAATGAACACAAATAACAAAAAACCAATCACAACGGACCTGACCCCAATGGATGATGTTTATAAAACGGTCAAACGGCATTTCCACTTCACTTCACTGACTTGAAGAAGCCGACTGCAACGCCGGTGAAACTGTAGTCCCAGCACAATTGACCTAAGTGGATAGAAACCCGGAAGGTTTACATCTTCAAATTCATTAAGCCGCGGAAGCCTCCACACGGAGTCCATCTTGCTGTTAATTTTCATTCTAGCTTTAATTAAAAGGATCTGTTAAATCTCATTGAAACCCTCCTTTATGCAGAGTTAAATAAAGCAGAGTGATTGATCAAGACTAAATGTTCTCCTTTTCTCAAGTAATCCAATCCTCGGGGTAGCAAGTCGGCTTTGCGGCGAGGGGACGCGAGTATCTGCGCGAGCAAATTGAAAGGATTAGTCTCGGGAAGCTGGCTCTCACTCTTCTTCGCTCTTATCTCTCACGCGGGAGATTTCTGCTACTGAGAATCATCCCGCCCGCCGCCTCGTTGAAGTCATTCCATCATATTCCGTTTGCGATCGGGCCCTTGCTTGCATTGCGGTCGCCGTCTTGTTGTCCCTCTGCTTGTGCGGTTGTCCCTCGCCTTGTTTTTCCCGCTCCGCTGAGCCTACTCCACTCACCTTCGCCCTATTCTTGAGCTCGTATCTCTTTCTTCTCCCTCGCTTCTTTTATTTGAGGTCGATTCGGTGGCCCTGCCCTTAAGCCTCTTAGCTCCTTTCCAATTCGCTCGCTCATACTTTAATTCTAATTTATCGCTACTTTTGTTTAAGCAATTGCTCTTCTTCCCTCGCTTCCCTTCTCCTTCCATCATCCCTCTCCTTAAATCTTGCTCCGCCGGACGCGGTTACTTCTCTCGCCGCCATCTTCCTCCCGCGCTCATATATCATTCCCACCCTCCCGCGATCTCATCGCGTTTGCTGTGTGCAAATTTAAAGCAAGCATTCTGCAACAAGGGACTCGACGCGCTCAACGCAAGAGCGTTGGTCTTGATATGACCAATTGATTTAGTCTCGTGAGTCGGTTGCAAATGGGAGCGCTTCGCAGAGATCGCGGCACGAAGCGTTCTCTCATTGTTTGAAATTCTGGTTATCACTTCGCTGGTTTCATGGAAACTGCAGCGAGAAAAAACTTCACCTGAACCGGGAATCGAACCACGGAACTTCACAAGTATATTAGCAGACCACTACGCAACCCAGGCTTCCTAATTCTCAAGGCAACTTTGGTTAGTTCAGGATCTTTCGTGGCAATTAAACTTAATCCTTCGCCGTATCGGGCACATATATGAAAATCTTCATGTGCTTCGCTGTTAGGTTGGTTATTTGGGGGAGGCGTTTGATAATTGAAATTCATTTTCAGGATTAATATTTGATGGGTTGGTAATTTAGGGAGTGGCGAAAGGGCAGAGAGAAACCTGGCGTCAGGATTGTCCTTTACATAGCGAAAGGTGCCGAGGAGTCCACAGCTGAGACGACCGGCGTAGTACTACTGTTGAAGTGCCCTACTCATGGCACACAAGTTGGGGTCGGGATTACACTGAAATATCTCCACCACTGCTGGGATTTGAACCTGAGCCATCGGGATAGAAGCCAGTACTCCGGCTACCACAACAACCTCTCTACGTGTAGTATACTAGTGGACTAACAGGAACAGTTGTATAGAAGACAAACTCGGAAACTATGGCATTGTGGTGTTATCTAAGAAATTAGATTGAATGAATGGAGAAAATCAATGATGTAGAAGTCCTACGAAGAGTAAGCGGGGAGAAATGTTTCATGAAAACATTTCAAAGTTGAGGAGACCTAATTATTGCACTCATTATGCGACACAACAGTCTCTTGAAAGCAGTACTGGAAGAAGAAGTCAATTGGAAGTACTGCCGAGGTAGACCTATGATGGAATACTCCTGCAAAATTATGAAGGATGTCAAAATGAGGACTTATGAAGGAATAAAACGGTTGGCTATTGGGGGAATGTTGTGTAGAGCTACGGCAAACTAATCTTCGCATTGGAAACTGATGACGGTGTTGCAGAAGATGGTGGTGATGTAAAGAACGCCAGTGCAATGCATGAGACACTTTCCGAAGTATCCTCCGAATACCTTTCAAGTAGGTGGATGAGGCTGGTAGGCGTCGGAAGGCTGGTCGGAGCGTCCCGAGTTGGAACGCGGTAAAAGTGAAAGCAATCCCGTTTGAAATTCGGGGGGGTCTTCTCTCCCTGTCGCCCTTCTCAGAGAGAGAGAGAGGGTGAGGAGCCTCCACAAAAATCAACAGAATACCTCAACAGGAGGATGAGATCCGTCGTCCTATTAAGCCTTTAAGCCTTGATAAAGTGGATGCAGAGCCTCTCTGAACAACAACGATCCATCAGCAGCCTCACTCCTGCCTCCTCCAGCCTCCCGCTCTCTCCCCCTCTCGCCTCTTCCCTTACTCTCTTTTTCATCTCTGCATTCTTTTACCTTTTATCTTCTTTCCTCTCTTCTTCCTGCTAGCAACCACCTCCCATCGTTGCCAGTCTTCTGCCACCTTGCTTCAACTTGCGAATTAACTTTCGCGGGCGGATAAACTCTTTTAGGTATACGCAAAGAACAGTTTCAGGCTCAAAAATTGAAGAAACGCAGCATGATAACATTTTAAAAAACTTTGCACTGTTCCAGATTGGTAACAGACTATGGTTTCGATAGATTCCTTTCTTTATTAAGGTAAAATTTACACTCAGTATGTTGGCTTTAAGAGTAATTGATGATGCTTTTGTACGGCGGTTGGGCAAATTATAGGCGGGATGGTTCATGGATATACTATTTATTAGGTATAGCACCTTGATTCATTAAGGCACAATGTATGTACTCATCATTGATTATCCACCGGCTGATTGGTGGGTTTTTGGGCGGTGCCTGCTCTAACTTCCCCGTTTCTGAGACATTTTTTTACTTTCCCTGATCACTTGCTCACCATCAGGTCTCTGTTTAATTTCTCTATATCTCTACCTCTCCTTATGTCGTCCACAAATTCCCATCCTCTTCCTTCCCCTTCCAAGCTTCCCCGGTGTTCTCCCTTCCATCACCCTCTTCAACATGCCCTCGCGTCAAAAAACGTCCTCCGTCAACCTTTTTTGCCTCCTCCAAAACTCTCCCACTAACTTAATTTCCTCTCACACCATATCCAACGCTTCCACCTTCCTTGCTACTGAACTCACCCTCTCCAATATTCTCCAAATCCACATATCAATAGAATAAACAATAATTTGTCGGCCTCGGTGGCGGCGGGGTAGCGTCCTCGCCTGCCAACCCAAAGGTCGCGGGTTCGAATCCCACCTGGGGAGGATTTTTCACTTCCCAGGACATGGTTGTTTGTGCTTGTCCGTTGTTGATTGTTAAGATACCCCGATGTAAAGGCCAATATGTGCTGTTTTCGGTGGTAATAAAATAAATAAATAAAATAAATAAATAAATTAAGCTAAAGAGAGAGAAATAGCAGTTCTGCATTTGAATGAGATATGTTTGAGTTGGTAATTTTGAGGGTTTGTGTCGTTTAAAAATGATGATAGAATTGATGGACTTGAAATTGTGGAAGCCTACAGTATCTTCTATAATATCAATATGGAACGGTGCCACCATAACAGCGTTGATACTGTATCAGTTACTCGCGAGCATTAAATTAACTTGGACCTAAGTTTTCGTTAATCTTCGGTTGTGAGAATCTATTCCAATTTTAAGCACGACCGTGCCGAGATTAATGAGGATGCATCGACTAGCTTTGTTGTCGGCCAGATTCCACGTCGGTAAAAATGCAAGGAATGACTTCACCGATGAAAATGTACCCCTTACTTGGCATTCAGGACGAGGTTGTCGTGGGAGATGGCCAAGGCTTGGGAACTGGCGCGAGAGACAAGGATACGAGAGGGGTCTGGGAGGATTTTGGAGAGGGAGGGATTGAGAGGGGGGAATTGGGAGGGACACTAGCAGCGGACCTAGGGTTATAAATAGCCTTGAGCATGTAATCAGTGACTCGGATTTTCGGAATTTTTTATTTTATCCCGAGATTTACACCTCCTCCATAAATTGTTTTCCCTCGCCCGCGAAAGCCCAGGACCCTTAAAAATACTTAAGCTCGCGAATAAAATTAATATTCACGATGAGAGGGGATCAGGGTAGTTGGGGAAATTTATTAATTGTGTTTATCCTCGGTTAGTTTGCTTGGTAATTTATTATACTCTCTTTCATACTCAGTTGAGAGTTTTCATGGAGCACACGATTCATTGCAAATTATGGCAAAGATTAAATGATGGAAAATTTCGTTTCCCAATTTTCTCTTTATATTTGAGATACCTAAGAGAAAAAGGTACTTATCTGAGCTTTGTCTGTTATTTAGTTATAGCTGACTCTGAAACATTATTGCCACTTGGTTAATGTTCATCATTACACATCTGTATAAGCCAGGCACTGAACTTTGCGGGGCTGGTATTCCCGCAAAGGAGGAGGCAGATGCAATAGCTTCGGTGCTTCACCCAGCGCGGTGCTTTGCGCGAAGATTGCAGTCTTAATTAAAGGGTCTCCCCTCGCACTTTTGCTCCCAACTTAGTCGCGAGGAGGAGTCGAAGAGGAAGATGAGTCTAAGGATGCCCTCGCGGGCGCCCATCTCTTATGTCTTTAACGATCACGGCCGAGCGGCCATTTGCGGCCGGGAGGGCGGAGTGTCGGCCGTAAGGACGATCGTAGCCGTGAAGATCTTTCGTAGAAGTGGAGGACGCGGTGTTGGATGAAGGAGCCAACAGGTGTTGAAGGGCGTGCTTCCACTAGTCTTCAAGTTGATTCTTTCTCCCCCGTTGCTTCACGCGTGAAAGTTGCCTTCCATGTTAGCCTCGTTTAATTGGTGGGTTGGTTTTGGATTATTTTGAGTTCGTCGACGATTGAGGTAATTTGCGTTTCACGACCCACGTAATTGAAGAAATTGGTGGAGCTTCGGTAGTTGCAGATTTTGCCACTGAGGTGATCTCTCCGGTTGTGGGATAAGTCACTTTCGTGTCCTAGGTTTATGTGTGGGAAAAATCTCTCTACTTTGTGATACTGCATTGTTACTGGACGATTTCAGGTTCTGGTTGCACAGCATTATTTAATGTTAATTGTAAAATTTCGCACGCGGCAAAAGTTGTACTGAGAATAACAATAAAGAAGGTTGGAGAGCAGAGCAAACTACTATTTTGGCGATGACTAATTTGGGTTCAGGAAGGGGAGGGCAACCAGAGGCGCGATTGCGGTAATGAGGACGCTTATAGAAAGAAACATAGAGTATAATCAGGATGTTTTCGCTTGCGTTATGGATTTCGAAAAGGCGTTTGACAGAGTAAACTGGGAGAAACTAATGCAGATATTGGGGAAAATAGGAATAGATATAGGCGTGATAGGAGACTCATCCGAAACTTATATATGGGTCAGAGGGTGAGGGTAGCTGAGGGTGAATCGGGGTGGGCAGTTTTAGGTCGCGGTGTGCGGCAAGGGTGCCCGTTGTCGCCTTTACTTTTTAACATCTATGCTGGGGAAATAGTAAGAGAGACATGGGATGAGCTAGATGTAGGAATGAAAGTAGGAGGCCAGCGGATAAAGTCGATTAGATTCGCAGACGACCAGGCGTTGGTCAGTCGGTCATGAAAAGGATTGCAAACTTAAGTAGATGCATTGGAAATGAAGTACTAGAAATACGGGATGAAGATTAGTAATAAGAAAACAAAAGTAATGAGATTCTCGAGTACAAAGAACGCGAGGCTGGTGATAAGAGTAGGAAGTCACAAACTGGAGCAAGTAGAACAATTTAATTACTTGGGTAGTACGCTAGAAGAAACAGGACATAGTAGCAAAGACATTAGGAGGAGAATAGCGCTAGCGAAGGAAGCGTTAAATAATAGAAGGGAGCTGATGACGGGAACCCTAAGTAAGGATGTAAAAAAGAGGCTGGTGAAGAGCTTGATATGGATTGTGGCGTTGTGTGGGGCAGAAACGTGGACCTTGAGAAAGGAAGACGAAAATAGGCTGAAGGCTTTCGAGATGTGGGTGTGGAGGAGGATGGAGAAGGTGCGTTGGACGGAAAGAAAGACAAATGAGGAAGTGCTTAACATGGTGGGTGAGGAGAGGAAACTTATAGATGAGATTAGGGGAAGGCAGGGTAGGTGGCTGGAAGCGGTATTGAGGGGCGATGGTTTGCTGAAGGCCGTGATAGAGGGAATGATGTTGGGTAGCCGGGGAAGGGGAAAAAAGAGATTAGGTTTTATGGACGGGATGAAGAAAGGTAGGACTTATGCTGAGATGAAGAAAGAAATACAAGAGGTAGCAAGGGCACGGAACGTGTAAGAGTTCGTTGTATATTCTCTGACTTTCATCATAACCTACCACTAACCGGAAGATTACTCTAATGAATGAATGAATGTAATGGAGGAAGTAATAATTTATTAGTAGTATACATTTTTTTAAATGTGTATCTTCAGACTGGAGAACTTCCATGCTCCGCTGCGTTGTTTCATCGCAGTGGTAATGAAGCTTTGAGTCCATTGCAGGGCGCATCTTCAGATCCTGATCTGAAGATACGCCCTGCAATGGCCTTGAAACATCATCACTACTACGATGCAACAACGCAGCGGAACCCGGAAGTCCTCCAATCCGAAGAAATTCACCACTGCTAAATACTAATCGGAAATGTAGTTCAATGAGGGCTAAAAATGTCATGTTTTATCTTCTATTCGACTTCCGTTTTATATAAAATTATGTGATTATCGATAGAACTGAAATATTGGGATTTTATCTCCTGCGTACGCCATATCGGTTTGTGGGATCTAAATGGCCTTTGCCTAATTTTTCCACAGAACTCAGTTGTCATGGCACGTTACCTATTGTTTCACCATATAAAAGTGTAGTAATATTTGCTTGGCCTGATAATTTAGACGGGGTGCTGAGTGAAGATGCGGGCTAAATATATTATTAAGGGCTCGGTGCCGACTCATAAACATACTTCCGGTTACGAGCTGTAAGTAAGTAAGCAAGGCAGACATTTTGGCATCAGACTCGACTTTTTGTGTTGAATGCGCTTCGTTTCTATAATAACTTTGAAGGGCCGGTTTAGTGACTGCACTGGATGTATTTATTCTCATTCTCAAATGGCAAAGGCAGCTAGATGATGCGGCGGTAAAGGAAAGCGTCAAGATTTCCCAAGGGAATCGTGTAGGTGCCCAGGGGACGAGTGGGAAGAGACGCTTCATACGAAGGTTTCATATTCTCTGCATTCATACGGCTCGCGGGACTGTCGGCTTGTAAATTCAGACATCAAATAAAACTGGCCACCAGTTACGTGTTGCGATTCACCGCGAGACAGCAGAAATTGCCAGATACGGGTTCGGGTGGAGGAGGTGATGCAGCAGAACATAGAAAACGAATTACTTCCACTTAATATGGCTCCGTTCTGCAATGGCGTTCCCCTTTGGTGTTTTACTTATCTAGATATCTAAGAAAATCTTCACAAAAACTTTTATTTTACACGAGGCGAATTTAAATGGAGAGGAATTTTATTTTAACGGCGTTAATCTTTGTGAGTAAACTTAAAATCAGTTATTTGATGGCGACTGGCGGCTATTTCTGTTGTTGGAGAAAATCTCCACGTAGGTTACCTCGCGACTACGATGTGCTAGCGAGGCGATATTGGTTCCAATCGAAAAGTTTTCTTTTAACATGTCTAGTTAAGCCCAAAAAAAAATTTTGTTCATTGATTTTGTAGGCGTATTAAAAATAAGAAATGAAACTTAAAATGACAGTTGAGGGCCCATTTTTGCGGAAAAGCGAAGATTTAACCAACGCTCGGAGTTTGGAGCAAAGATCGAAGAGGGCGTCTAATTAGCCATCGATCACAATGCCCATGAAGGAATGTTTGAGAGAGCTACGTCGGAAACTAGACCCCTCTGGATTATTGGTGTTACTAGAAGTTATCTACCAGTGATTGTAGATTTAAATTGAATACGGAATGCCCATTCTATCTTTTACAGCAGCAGGCCCTTGCACGATTCCAGTCACTTGTCAATGCTACCGCTATTGTCTTTTAATATCTTCGCCACTATTTTTATTGCCACTTAATTCCTTCGAGCTACCCGAGTCATTGAAATTCTCTACCTGGGCAAGTTTGGGTCCTCCTACATATTATGGCCAGCATTGCCATCTTAGACATAGAAAACCTCATTTATTTAGTTTTCTTATGATTGATCTTAGTTCCGCATATCCCGCACTGATTCTCTAGTTCATCTACCGATGTCTGCAGACCTGTGGGTGATTGACTAGCCAATCTGTTACATTAAAACGTGATAAATTGTGGGCAGAACTAAAGATGTTAATGGTGATCAGATTCCTGGCTGCTTTCTCCGTTTCCAGCCGACCGCCTTGACTGGTGCGATTAAACTCACCCCTCGCGTCGTTGGTCGTCGGATACGGGCGTCCTCCACGTCTTTCGTCGCCAGCCAGCCTGCGGTCGCCTCCATCTGTACCCTCGTCTGAGTTTCGATCCCCGTACCCTGCACCTTGTTTACCGGCATCCACTTTTCAACCCTTCCGATCTCATCCTCCTCTACGTAATTAACCCTCTCTCTTCGTTCTATTCATATCATTTGCCCTCACGGAGGCGCGCGTGTTGTAATTGTCGCCACCTTGGCTCCCAACCAATTCACTCAGTTTCCAATCCCGCTTAGGCACGAGTGATTTATGAATCTCGCCTGGGTATTACTGCAATGGAGTTTCCATTTCTCTCCCCCCCACCCTTTTGCGCTTACGACCCCTAGCGGTATCAGTTGGCCCATTCTCGTCCCCCCCCCTGCCCTCCCATAACGGGGCAGTCGAAACCGGAGGAATCTCTGGATTTCATCCGTTGCAAGGGACTAGAATCGATTACCAACGGCGTGCCGCGTTATTATCGCCTCGATAACTCACCTGTGCCGCGTGCCAGCTAGCCGAAACATTATCGACTCAAATCATAACTTCCCCGCAGAGTATTAGTTACACTCGCACGGATGCATGTGTGCGTCATTGGAAAAAGTTATCCTCTCGGTTTTGTGGTTTTGCTCGGAGTTTTGAAACCTGCGCAGTGAGGGAACGGCACGATTTGCCTTTTGTCATGCTTCAATGGTACAGTCTCGTCTACCATGTGCTTTCTGCCGACAAACTTTGAAGCACATAGGTGGAGTTTAAATCCACGTTAAGGTATGTTATCATTTCTTAATTTTCCCCATATACAGGAAGTGCCGTCGTAACCTCTACCTTTGGCCCAACTTCACGACCGCGAAAGTGCAAGACCACCGAGGTATTGATAATTTCGATGGTCTTGGATAGGGCTGGTACTGGCTAGAGTGAGAAATGGCTTGTTATCCGGTCGTACCAGTCGTAGTAATTCATCTTGGCGTCTGATAAGGCTAGGGTCGTGAACTTCTTGTGATATCGTGTGGGCATATTTGAATCCAGATGTTAATTTTTCACCAT
The DNA here is from genome assembly GCA_963573305.1 of Pyrrhosoma nymphula. Lineage (NCBI taxonomy): Eukaryota > Metazoa > Arthropoda > Insecta > Odonata > Coenagrionidae > Pyrrhosoma > Pyrrhosoma nymphula. The sequence continues at coordinate 58,435,854 of OY754339.1, read as the reverse complement.
CCTTTGAGTTTTAAATCTCCTATTATGTTAATACGAGACGTAATAAACTTTTCTTTGGTCATGCTATATGCTTTTTTTGGGAACACCCCATAGAAATTTGTGCCGTGGGTGTAATGACCTGTCGCCTGTCTGCTAGTTCTCCAAGTCCCAGCGAGCTAATCTATCCCGACTCCTCCTGCCTACTGTCGAGAGACAGCGATATACATACATATGTGCCGACTCTTATTTATCCGAGGAGGGGGATGTAAGCGCAGCCGGAGAGGATCGGATTAATTTCGGCGACTATTCCTGATCCTCGCTCGGAGAATGCGCGGGAAACTGTGTCCAATTACTCTCTCTCTCTCTCCCATCGTCTGCCGTCTCGGGCAGATCTTTTTATTTCGCTTTCTTTTCCCGGGCGAGGAAAGATGGAGACACCGACGGGGAGAGAGAGAGAGAGAGAGGGTGGAGGTGGAATGGACCTCCTCCCACATCAACTTTAATGCCTTCCCTTCCTCCCCAAGCTTACCCCCTCCTTGAGATGCACTCCTTTATGTGCGTAACTGTGTGTGTGTTAGAGTGGTCAAAAAATTCGTCCTCGAAATATATCATAATCCTCTACGCTGTTAATGTGTAAAAGTGAATCAGGCTTAATTTAGTGGAAGAATGTTACATTCATGGCGATAAAACACAATAGTAAAGTCCACACTTTTTAATATCACAAATACAGACCGACCCAGGTTTCGACACAGTGCCATTATTGACCTTGATAATGGCACCGTGTGTCGAAACCTTGGTCGGTCTGTATTTGTGGCATTAAAAAGTGTGGAAGTTACTTCTGTGTTTATCGCCATGTCCACACATAATTTTTATGGAATGCTTATGTGGAGATATATTTTTATAATTACTAATGAGTAATATTGTCTATTTTCAGGTAAGGAGAATCCTAGCAATGGTCAGATCAGTGGGTTTCTTTGCAGTGAGTGGATGAATCTACAGTTTGGTACGTGACGAATTTTAACTATGCCTTGAATCGGTGATTATCTGCTGGTCATCGTACGTTTAGATGATGAGTGATGCAACATTTCAACCTTCCATTGAAATCAAAACGAATAATTCCGCGATATTAGCATCTTGGAAATATCGTTTAAAATTGATGCATGCCGGAGGTTAATCAGTGGTGAAATTATGCATGGTATAAGATTCAATGAACTAACCGAGCTGGAATTTTCTAATTGCTGAACGTTCAAAGATCAATTTGGTGCCACCATGGAACCTCATTCACCAACGACATTGCTTGGATTAAGGAAGCGCCCTTGTTTACTATATTAAATAAATTTAACGTGGTCAACGCTCCCATGTTGTTAGTAATGGATATGTTTGTCATAAAAAGGAGCAGTTTCATTCAGAATGTAATTATGACCAGAAAGTTTAGTAAGTTGCTGCATGGGGTGAATTATTATGTATTTTTTATGCAACGTGAGTTCTCTCACGTTAAACTTCAATTTTATGGGTATGTATTAATGAAAAAATGTTATAGGGCTATGGAATGTGATAAGTTTATTATTACATGAATGTCAGTTGACATTTACCTACTTAAAAATATGGTGAAATAACAGGATTTTAGGAAATATGAATGTGTGACGTGAGTTCCCAAGGACACGCTTAGAAGATCACTATATCGCCCCAATTCCTTTCCTAAGCGATCGAGGAAACACCAATCCCAATTCTTCGATGGTTGCTACCGTTCCGCATTTCCATCATCCGACCGATATCCCGACCCTTTGACGCCAGAGACGCCGGTCGTCAGGGAGGGAAGGGATGGGGAGGAGGCTGTGGAGGGGGAGGTGGAGAAATATTATTAATAGGGACGTGAATAATCTTTGTTGGCAAGTGTGGAGTGGAACAAAGGAGTTTGGATGTATGGGTGGGTGGGTGTCTTTGGGGGCGGGGGGGGCTTTGAGGGGGGAGGGTTGGAAGTAGAGGGCGAGGAGGAGATGGAGAGATGTGAAGGCGGCCAGGGGAAGGAAGGAATTAAGGAAGTGGTTCGTGTTTGTCTCTCGGAATGAGAAAAGGGAGGCGGTGGGGATAATATAAGATGAGGGATGAACACGGGAGGGTTTGGGAGGGATTAAAAAAAAGGCGTCTCGAGGATGGTGGTCGAGAGGGCGAGTCGTGGGTCCTCCTTATCTCAAGCCGGCGTCTCATGGGACGCTAAGTCTTCCCGCGCTGTTCCTCGCCTGCAGCCCGGCGTTGAGTCAACTTGGTCTGCATCCGTTGTAATGACAAAAATGTACACCAAAGGGATTGAGATTCGCTAAGTAAAAATCATTTGACTTGACCGGGGTTCGAACCCGGATCTCCCAATTACCGGTCAGTTTCTCCACCAATCCGCCTTACAATTAGTTCATTGCGAACTATATCTTTGTATGTACCCGTGAGCGTGACTGCGTACGTATCATTTGTGCATTTCTCAATGATTGGCCAGTGTAATTACAAAACTTGTTCTTTCCCTCAGTTTATTAAATTTAACGACCGGTTTCTCCTCGAAAAGGCATCTTATTTCACTTATCAAAGTGAAACCGGTTTTAGAAGTAGTGAGGGAATAAAAGTTAGTTATTCAGCTATTTCAACGCCTCGTCCACGAAAATTTGTTTGAAACCGTTGGATTTAATTTGGTCTTTGCTGCGTTTCATTCCCTCAGATTGAACTGCGCTGCGATGGTACTTCGTTTGAAGGATTTTTCGGTACGACACTGAAGATCCATGTTTTCCGGGATGCCTGCCGCAGTTGCTCGTACTGGTGGGACAAAATGATGTTGTTTTCAATGTTGCTGCTTTTCTAGCTACGCTGGCTGTCGGGGAAGATTCCCCGAAAAACATGGATCTTTAGGCATTATTTTACATTCCTACCCTCTGGCACCTGCAAGTGACTCTGGAGTGCATGAACATGGATCATCATTTTAGACGTATATCACCTCCTGCGCTTGAACTTTGGTCCAACTATGGCAACTGCAAGCAGCATCCACAATACTGTTATACCTATTTAGCCTTGTAGCGGTCAAACTTTAAGGCGTCGCTTTGAGCGATTATTACTGTATACGGTCAAACTGTGCTAAACATGCGTCATCCACGGTCTGGATCTCCTAAAATTATGTGATAAGAATTGGGACTTATGATTAAACCACGCTTCTCCGGACGCTGAGAATAATTGCACGGGTTCTATCTTGGAAAACGAACGGCTGTGGACCTCGGTTTTTTAGCCATCGTCTAAGGAAGATAGTCCGGAACTTCCATTGTATGTACTAGTATTCCCTCCATCGCTTTATTCCCCCATGGCTGAATCCCCTTAAGGTACTTTGAGCGATAAATCAATTCACCTAGACTTGATGAATTTGACGTCATTTTAAAGATAAAACTCCCATCTTTCCTATGATATCAAAATATTAACCCCTTGCCGAAATACTTTTCAAGTAATTTTCCTGAAAATGCAAGCTGTTTTACATGGGATAGATTACGGCTGTGCGCTCCAGAGCGAGATGATTTAAAAACAATAGGATTGTATAACACCTAGATTTCGTCAAAATAATAACGGTGTGCAGTTTGTATGTTTTCTTAACTATAAATGAAAATGAATCAATTGCTCACCCCAATAATATCCACAGAATTGCAAAAAAATGTATTGTGAAGGAGATTTCACTGTACGCCGTGAAAAAATGACTCGAGTTAGAGACTTACGTGGTCATATTTATTTAATTAGATACTGATATTTTTGTCATATTTAACTATATTTTTGCACCATTAATATTTCAATATTTATTTCACACTTTTTAAAGACGCTTAAGTTGAAATTCGAATAAGGTCTCCATTATGACTAGGAAACTATCTAGCTCAAACTACCTAAATGAGTAGTCCGAAGAAAGTTAAACCATGCTGCTTCAACGTAGAATTTTTAGGGTTATTTTGAAATTTCAGACAAATTTTAACCCCATTTGGAATCCTCACCTAGGCCTGGGCTTACAATTAGTGAAAATTCATTAGTGCGATTTGAGCTCGAAATGAATGAAAACGGTGGAAAAGACGTTTCCTTGCGATGAAACTGAAGGCAGATCCGAGGGTGGTAGCTCGATGGGAGGGGTGGTTAAAGGCGACACAGTCGAGGTGTCCCATCTTCTTTCACGCTCGAACTTTTTTTTTGTACCTCACCCCTCCTCCACCAAAACCCAAGACTGGCTCCTCCTCGCAGCGGAGACATCCGGAAATTCAAAGAATGCCTTTTATTCTCTCTCCCCCTCTTCTTATCTTTTCCCGCATCGCCGTCTTGTACGAAGCTAATCGAATCGGAAAGCTATCTGTGCGTGTGGCGCGCTGTTTAGCGGCGGCCGAGAGTACTACTTAATTCGTCCCGTGTCGGTGGGGACAAGAATGGGACGCGACGGAACAGGTTTATACACAACCGTCGTGCCCATTTTGCTGCCGTGATAAACAGAAAAAAAGCGGCGTGGCGCCGCCGTCTGTTGAAAAACGTCGAATCACTCGTGTCGTGGAACGAAGTGTTTTGAAAACTATCCACCGAGTGTCACAAGTGGTGTTGTACCGGAACCCGTCGAGCGATTTGGTTGTGCTGGATACCTTGCTTCTTCAATCGTCCAGTACCTGCTTACTTACTTACTTACTTACTCTTACTTACTCTTTCTTACTCCCAGGGCCATCTATATCTTAGGCGATGTTTACCCGCATCAACAAATCCCCCCCACCTGGCTCGATCTTCTGCTTGTCTTTCTGTTGCCCCCGATCTTTTCTATATCCTTCTTCACTTGGTCCCAACATCTCAGTCGTGGTCTTCCCCGGGGTGTTCTTCCTTCTGGAACCCCGTGTAGTACCTCCTTCAGCAGACATCCTTCCCCTTTCCTTAGAATATGTCCAGCCCACCTGATTCTTCTGGACTTTATCTCACTTATTATGTCTGGATGTTTGTGTAGATTCCTGATTTCTCTATTGTGCTTTTTTCTCCATTTTTCTTCTTCGTATTTGGGCCCATAGATTTTCCGCAATATCTTATTCTCGAATACTATTATTTTTTCTCCTCCTTCTTTGACAGCCTACATGTTTCGGATCCGTAGAGCAGTACTGGGGAAATTATTGTTTTATAAAGTGTAATTTTTGTTATATGTGTGACAGGGATTTAGAAGATAGGATTTGGTTGCATACATGTAGACATCTGTTGGCAAGATTTAACCTGTTTTGTATTTCTGGCTCTTCCGCATTGTCATTTATTAAAATTACTCCTAAATATTTTAAATTCTCACCTTTTTTCAAACTAATACCCATCTTTATGCAGAGGGTCTGCATTTCCAATTTGGCGTCTTAAAAAATGTATTTAGTTTTTGTGTCATTTATTTTCAGTCCTATTTTTTCCGCTTCCTTAATAAATACATTTGTCAAAACGGTGCCTAGTACTCGTGCGAAATAGTGACCTGCAATAATTGGGTCTCCTACCAGCTGATTGGTAGGTATTAGGGCATTACTTACCCTTTATGGATTATCTTTTCACTCCCCTGCATGTTACTTGCTCCGCATCAAGTCTCTATTAAACTCCTCCGCAGAGTAAAGGATGATCATTATGAATGGTTCCTCGTGATTTTTGTATCTTCTTAAATATCCTTCGCAATTCCTAAACTCTTCTCTCGCGCGTCATCAGCGTTCTCCCCTCAATCGTTCCCGTCAAAAAACCCTCGCCCCTTAGAATGTCGGCCATCCATCTTTTCTGCCTTCTCTCGAGTCTTCGCCTCTTACCGCCACATTCATTCACAATTTATTAAATTGACTCCACTCATGCTTTGCTTCATGCATTTCACCTGCGGTGTTCTCTGGGAGGTGATATTTTTATTCGTTGTTCCTTCCGTTATTGTTTTCTGTAGGCTGGTCTCCGATGTCTCCTGCAAGTTAATCTCTTCTCACTCTGTCTGGAGTTACAATGAACCATCTTTTCCCTCTCCCAACTCTTTGTAGGACTTAATTGGTGATCACTTACGTCCATTTGATCCATGTTATTCTTCACTCCTCATTTTAAATGCTTCCAGTCTTCTTTGTTAAATTGCCGTCATCGTCCAAACATTACATCAATGTATAAGACGTATCCGTGCGTTTTTGTCATCGCCGAATGAACGTTTATTGATACGAAAGAATCAGAACCCGCCAACTTACTGAAATACATTGCTGTCGCTGATCAAATTGTATCCTCAATGGATGCTTAACTTGCTTCCTTTTCCATGCAATTGAATTCTGGAGAAATACGAGGAAATGGACAATCAAGCAGAATTTTCTATGAGAATCTTATCCCTCCTGCAAACCGACTGTTTCATAGGACTAGGGTATGTTTCTCTCTGACCGCCGGATTTACATCATTCCTCCACACCCTCACATTTCCATCGCTTCCAAAATTCTCTCTCGACTGTTGCCGTTATCGTCCAAGCTTAACTGGCATGGAAGAGCATGCTCCATAAGGCTTCATACGTGACTGTTCGTATGATATGGCTTTCATTGTCGTTCGACTATGAAGTGGAATGTTTGTAGAGTGACGCATGACATTGAACTGCATCTATGACACTGAATTAATCAATAGTAGTCGGGTAATAATGTCCATGCGCATTCTTAAGAATTCACGACTTTCTTCCATATGGGTGAGAATTCATTTAATTGAGCAATAAGAGATGGGAGAAGGTTGAGCAGAGTTAAAACAATTCCGTATCCTCTCTCCCCCTGCTCTTCATAGCACTTCATCTATTCACTCCATCCTTTCATTCTTCGTAATTTTTTATTACGCATCTTTTCAATTACTACCATTCTTATTTTTTGTGTGTATCCCTGTGAGAGCATGCTCCTTTTCTACATATAGGTTTGATTTATTTTGCATCGCATGCCTGTATTCGGCGAGACATAATAGAAGGAAGTAATACTCTTTGTATCTAAGTTTTTATGTTTCCACAGAACTTATTTATCAAAATAAAACACGTTTCGGCTTAGTGAGCTATCGTCAGGTGCAGAACAGGTACAGGTCAGGTGTGTAGCTGATGACGACTTACGAAATCGGAACTAGCTGTATGTTTAATAAATAAGTTTTGATGCATTGTTTACCATCAGAATGTAGTATTATTATAATTGAAGTGTGCTAGAACGAGGCGCATTTTTTAAATACATCTATCTAACGCCATATAAATTTAGATTTAGCCAAAAATTCATTCTGTGTGTATATATACTTTCGGGATGCTCAACCTGCTTCCTTTTGCGTATAAATAAATTTACATGAGAAATAAAAGGGAGAATGGTAGTCACGAGCGAGAGTGAGCGTGTAGAGGGAAAGGAGAGGAACTGATGGCGGGAGATGTGACCGTGTAAAGTGGAAAAGGAAAAAAAAAGATGGAGTGAAAAAGAGATTGAAAAATGGACGAGGATGAAGGAGAATTATGGCCGCGGGAGTGAAGGATTAGTGAAGATTAGAGTTGAAGGATGGGGAGTGTGGCAGGGGGGTGGTGGACGGGATGAAGGTTGTCTCGTGAGTGAGGGCGGGGGCAGGATTAGGATTGGTGGAGGAGAAGTGGGTGGGAGGGAGAGAGGGGGAGTTTGGCGTGGGAGGGGTGGAGGGGAGGTAGGTGGAGGGAATCGTAGAGCGGGGAGGGGGGGGGGTTAAGGGGGAGGCGGTGGGCGCAGCCGAGAAGTGTTAAACCGGACAGCTGGGTCTTTAAATGTATTATAACGTTATGTTTAACGACGGGCTGTATAAGCAAATTAGACGTTCCCATTATGTTCGCTTATTGCCTCGTCAGTTTCGTTCGCCTCCAGATGAAAGAGGCACTAGGAGAGAGTTTTAGGAAGGAAAGAAAGAAAAAAAGATGCTTATATTAATGGGAAATACAAAAGGTGGGATGGCGAAACAGCATTGGTGGGGTCAATATTGAAAGATTTAAACGAGGAATGAGATGGAAAAAAGTAGTCTCGCGACTCTTGCGGTTTTGATAAGTTTTGATATTTCCTACGCACATTAAAATACCCTGGGTGGACCAAGTAAAAAATCTAGAGGTGCTACAGAGAGTGGGAAAGAATAAGTGTCTGCTCGATATGATGGAGAAATGGAAAGCAACTCTTATCGGGCATATTTTGCAGCAAGAAGGCTTTGTGAAGAGCATCTTGGAGGGCTCAGTTGAGGGAAAACCTGCAGAGGAAGGTCTAGGCTGTCCTATGTGGAGCAGATCGTGGGGGAGCTAGGTTGTCGTTCCTATGCAGAGTTAAAGAGGCTGGCTCAGGACCGAAAAATATGGACGACTGCTGCAAACCAATCCTGGGACTGTGACCGAGAGAGAGGTATATCCATCTTCAGCGGAGGAGGTAGATCGAGCAGGTGACAATGTGCAAGGTGATTCTGATGGCCGTGATGGAGAGGAGGATGTTGGGTAAAAAGCGGGAAAAGGGAATAGGGTAGGGTATGGGATGAAGAGAGGTATGTCAGAATGGATGGATTCATAGGACGGAGTTGAATGGTGAAACAGATTTAGAGTAGAAGATTAAATATTGTGGAAGTTATACGGAGGTAGCCAAGCGCGAATGTGGCGGAAGAGACCATTGTAAGAAGAGGAATTTTAGCTGTCTTTATAGAAAGAGTTCGTGTATGAAACTCTGCATCCTTGTAAATGAAGCAAAATAGGCATGACAGGATAGGGCAAAGTGGCAGGTATAATAATAACAGCCGTTTTGGCCAAAATACTAACGAAAGCCGCAAACCTCGTAAAAAAAACTTCTGCGAGCAAACAGTTTTTGAAGCGAACATTTCTCGTTCTGGAGCTGTCTTCATGAGGCTATAATGTCACAGAATGTGTCCAAGAAGTTTTTCATTTCTACCTGTACCTCTGGAAAATAAATTTTTAAAGTCTCATGTCACGAAGTTCGAAACGAAGTGCCCGAATTATTATTTCGCCACGGCTTAGCGAATCCAGAAATAAATTCGCGTGGCTCTGGACGTGAAGGTATTAATTAGCCCGTTAGTCCATTAGGCGGAGCTTCCGAAAATATTAATGGCTGGTGAGCAAGAAGGTGGGGAAATGGCAGGGAGTGGGAAGTGGGCGTGGGAAGGAAAGGAAAGCACACATGCTGGAATTCTACGACTGTTTCTTTTTATCCATCCTCCGGAATGAAAACGTGAATAAATTGCTGGCTATGTGTGTGGTGGGGGGCAGGGGGTAAAGTGTGACGTCACTTGGCGCCGGAGAAAGGTGGGAAGATATATATAAGATACACTTAGGGTGTATGAGAAAGGCAAAAGTCTTGGTTGGGGGGGGGGGGGGGGGTCGGTTTAAGGGCTCGAGATGTGGGGGTGGACGAATGGTTGGTTGAAAAAGGTTGCTTTCGTTTGCAGAAGTGGGGAAATTACGGAGTTTCCTCAGAAAAAGGAAATTTGCCTTATTTTTTCACATTCGTGCCATTTGCAGAAGAAAGCGTCCGAATATCTGATAACGTAAACAAGATCTTGCCTTTCCCTTTATTTTTTTCCCGAATCAAAGTTTAAGTTCTATGTTTTTGAAGCAAAATATTTGTAAATAAAGTCATAGATCATTTCTATTTGTAATGAGTTTTGATTTGGCCCCAGCAAATATATAGTTCACAATTTTCATTTTTCGGGTTCAATTGACTGATCTGGACGATTTTTTTTCAATTTTTATTAATTTTATAAAATGAAAGATCCAATAGATGTGAAGGTCAGGAATGCCTATCTTGAAGATCTCAGGACAAGAGGGGAATAAGTTTCAGAGTGTGTGGCAAAAACAATATCTTTCAAAAGATTGGGTTGGTGAAAATTCCTCGGAAGAATTCCAGCTTAGCCCGTTTGTCAATGTAGTGTTGTACAACAGCGTTAATATTAGTTAAATGATTAAAGTTATACAAATACCTTTCCAAACCGGTTGTTTCAGCATCACATCAGAAATAATGACATCATCATCATAGGAGTAATCTACCAGTCAAAGATAGGTTGTGATGAAAGTCAGAGAAAATCCAACAGACTGTTACCCGTACAGGGCCCTATCTACTTCTAGTATTTCTTTCTTCATCTCAGCGTACGTCCTACCCTTTTTCGTCCCGTCCATAAAACCTATTCTCTTTCTTCCCCTTCCCCGATTGCCAAATATCCTTCTCTCTATCATGGTCTTCAGCAAACCATCGCCCCTCATTACCGCTTACAGCCACCTACCCCTTCCCCTATTCTCATCCACAAGTTTCCTTTCCCCACCAACTATGTCAATCACTACCTCATTTATCTTCTTTTCCGTCCAGCGCACCTTCTATATCCTCCTCCACACCCACATCTCGAACGCATGTTGCCTATTTTCGTCTCTCTTTCTCAAAGACCACGTTTCTGCCCCATACAACGCCACACTCCATATCAAGCTCTTCACCAATCTCTTTTTTACATACTTAGGTAAGATCCCCGTCATCAGCACCCTTCTAATGATACTGCGTGTCGAAACCAAGGTCGTTTTTTATTGAAATAGTGCATAAATTTACTATTGTGTTTTCTCTGGCAAATGTGAAAATATATGTCACATTTCCTCTGTTACGCCTGAAACTCTTTCCTATGTTCAATGATTTTAACCTCGTTGGAGGGGAGAGGGGGGGAGGTCACTAGGGGAGGTGAGAAGAAGGGGCTCTGGAGTGGGAGATGTCTGGCGAGGTGGCTGACGGCGCCGGAGAGACAAGAGATCTCCCTCCCCTTCCCCAACTCCCCCCCCCCCATCCTCACCCCCCAAGGGTGAATAACACGGCGCGGTCGCGCGGGTTCAATTCGTCAGGGTGCTTCTGCTGCTGCGTCTGGTGGCGGTGGTAAGGAGACAAGAGATGTCCGCCCTTTGGCTCCCGAATCTTCATCTCTCTCTCTCCCCTCTCTCTTTCTCTCTTTTCTCTCTCTCCGGACTTGGCTCGCCCCTCCCTGTCCTCCTCCTCCACCGTTTCTCCTACCACTCCCCCACCTTCCTCCCTCCTCACTCCCTTTCTTTCTCTCCTATCCGCTCTCACTTCCTTTTGTCTCTGCGTTCCCTGGGAGTAGTCACGCCCGATGGCGAGCCTTAATTTATTGGCTACATGTCGACGATTTTATGTTGGGATCACGAGACTTATTGAATGCTTTCGCGGGAGGTTTACGGTGCGAAAACTTTACTGTATTATTTGATCTCATACTAAGCGATTCAGGAAAAAAGAGAGGTGGTTATTTGAGGGAAATCATCAAGAAAACTTATAAACCTTTTGAGCGACGTATTTGTAAAATCTTAATGGCAGTATTTCATTCATTCATTACAGTAATCTACCGGTTACAGGTAGGTTGTGATGAAAGTCAGAGAATATCCAACGAACTCTTACACGTGCCGTGCCCTTTCTACCTCAAGTATTTCTTTCTTCATCTCAGCATAAGTCCTACCTTTCTTCATCCCGTCCATAAAACCTATTCTCTTCCTTCCCCTTCCCCCCTGGCCCAACATCCTTCCCTCTATCACGGCCCTCAGCTAACCATCGTCCCTCATTACCGCTTCCAGCCACCTACCCTGTCTTTCCCTAATCTCATCTATAAATTTCCTCTCCTCGCCCACCATGTCAAGCACTTCCTCATTTGTCTTCCTTTCCGTCCAACGCACCTTCTCCATCCTCCTCCACACCCACATCTCAAAAGCCTTCAGCCTATTTTCGTCTCCCTTTCTCAACGTCCACGTTTCTGCCCCATACAACGCCACAATCCATATCAAGCTCTTCACTAGCCTCTTTTTTACATCCTTACTTAAGGTCCCCGTCATCAGCTCCCTTCTATTATTGAACGCTTCTCGTATGAACGAACGAATGGCAGTATTACAGTCTCTAATTCTTTGCGGAGAAAATTATATTTTACTCCGTCAAATTCCTAGCTTAATGTTCTTTGTGTGCCCATTAAAGGTAAATAAAACACTTGAGGTGGAGTTTGTTATCCCGGGCTTGTAGTCTCGGTTATGTTATTTTAGAACATCGAATAAATACTAAAAGATACCGCTGCCAAAAGGAAAATGGCCAACTGGTCGGGCGATAGGATGGAAGACGTTTCCGATGGGATTTTACAAATAACTCCCTGGGAAGCGGCGCGCCGGAAAGCAAATGATGCGTGAGGTCGTGGCAAACGATCGGACGAATGGAAGATGGCAGCCCAGAGATGAAACGAGGCGACAAAATAGCCATAGCGATTTTCCCGAGCTCGTTGGAGCTCTCCGCTATGATTCTGCGTGTTGATGATTGAATGATTTATAGCCACGGTGTGAATACTCGGAAGGGGGGAGTATGGGTGGACCGCTTGGACAAGTCGGAGCGACGGACGGAACCAGCGCGGATAGCCTGCATTGCACGGTGAAGTCTCGTTCTTATATCGAGCCAAGATGTGCGGGGGGAGGGAGGGAGGCCCTTTTGTGACTATTAATATCGTTTCCCGTGACAAGAGTACACATTTTGAAGTGATATGAGCTCATTGGTCCGGCTGAATACCAACCGTCGGCTAGCCACGGTATGACTCCAGGCGAGGGTGGCAGCTTGCTGCTTACAGCTAACGATTTAGAGCCACAGTCCTTGCGAGCAAGTCAATTCCTCTTCTGCATTGCTCTCTTTCACACGCGAGTACACTCATGTTCTCGACGGCATTGTTATGCATTCAAACGTTTTATTTTTTCATCAGACACTCATTCGCATTTTTGGTGTTCTCAAATGAAAAGGAAGTATTTCAGACGTCAATGTCTCTCCATAGGTTTTCGCAGTCTCAATTTAGAATAATATTAGACCAGTTTTTCTGTAACTTCCTATTCGCTAATCAAATATGAATGTCTCAGAAATCCCTCATCACCTGGTTGTCGCATACATCAATTTCCAAAAAATTTACACAAAATTGTTTTAAAAAATTCAGTGAAAACATTTCTCAAATTCTTTTAGATAAAATTTTGTCGTAAGCATCGTGGATTATACTCCCACGTACATTACTCGAGCAGTTACACGGAACACCTGTGGGCCCGCACTTTTGAGCACTATGCCTGTTGCTTACGGTACATTTTTCTCTAAAATAATGAAATAAATGTCTTTCATGTATTTTAATAACATTTATTTAGGGTATTGAACTAGCAGTTGCTGAATTTCATTAATGTAACTTTTTAGGCGAGCTACTCCGTGAGCCTCAGGAATTCTGTGAAAACTAGTTTTATTAATCGTCTCAGAGAATTGAGCTGTTTTGAATGAAATGCAATTATGCGTAAACCATCATAAAACCTTTAACGAAATTTCTTACGGAAATACTGGAATTTCGGAAAAGGAGGTGTAAAAGAATGTTAAGGAACTGAGCTGGTTCAATTTCCATGTAATCGCACATCGCACGTCTAAATATCACGAATCATTCGTAGTCACATCTATAGTAACATGGAACTCACTACCAAATTCACTAAAACTACGAAAATCTTTGTCTGTATTTAAAACACTACTTTATAACTCTCTGCTTCGAAATGTACCTGGAATATAATTACCTGTCACTGTTTGGCCATGTATGACATATTTCTCAGATGACATTTCTGCTCCGAGTACTTAATGTAATACTGTGTAACCCTGCTCCGCATTCATTTTTTGTGTGTCATGTCTGGTCACCACCACATCCAAGTGTGCTGTTAAGTGGCTATGGATTGTTCACATTTTTACACTTATTTGTTCGTCTCTATTGAGGCACTTGCCAGTATACAACATGAAAAATAGAGATTGGGGCCTGGGGCCTCTACTTATCCATACACTTTTTCTTTTCCTTTGTCGCCTTCTATGTAAGTATAAATGCACATCAATTTTGTAACTTTTGTATTGCCCAAAGGGGTGTTGTACCCAGAGCATAAATGAAATCTATTCTATTCCATTCTAATCGCTTATCATTGTTTTTAAAAAAATTCAATTAACGTTTTCACGGTGAATGTTTGCCGTTTACCACAGGAATTCCGTGAAACTTGATCGTTAGTATTAAATGTTATATGGAATGTAGTTAGTTTCTATAAATTCGTTTTCTCATCTTTTGATCAAATATTTTATGGAATACCTATTTAGCAGGTTAATTTTCCGCAGGAAGCAGGCATGACGAACTGAACGCGGGAGACTGTGTGGAATTTCTGATACAGGAAAGAATCTTAAAAATAATGAAACAGCTTCCATTAAGAACTCACATTTAACCAGTCTATGCTGCACTCAACATCTTGCCAGTACCATGTATTTACATCATGGGAACAGTGTCCTTCATACACAAAAATCATAATTCTTTGGAAAAAAATTCAGATTTCCATAGCTACAGCACAAGATCAAATGAACTTATTCATATAAAAAGTCACTGAACGTCTAAAAGCATAAATAACATCACACACAACCTATACAACAAACTTCCGGCTGAAATTAAATGCTTAGAATATAGAAAGTTCAAATTACATGTCTAAAGTATTCTTCAAAAAAACTTGTTCTATAACTGGGAGTAAAGGATTGAACACTGCAGCTTCCACTTAGATATTTATTTAACACGACCATGGTTTCGTAGCAGTGCTACATCATCAGGTGATGGTCGTGTTAAATAAATATCTAAGTGGAAGCTGCAGTGTTCAATCCTTTACTCCCAGTATGATTGACTTCCACAAAGTATTGCCTGAAACTGTGTCGTTGTTCTATAACATTAATGAATATATGGAATGCTACTTGTTAAATCATTAATATTTCATCTTATCTTCAACATCGATGCACTGTACCTCTTCAATGTGTGTATTTGTATTCATATGTATGTATCTATTTGCGCTATTTTCTGTAGTGTACTTTGACAAATCCATGCTAATTTATGTTAGCCAACGGACAATAATGTATTATCATTATTATTATTATATGTATTGGAGCGAGGGAGAAGAGGGTGTGGAGAGAATGTAGAGTGGAGAAGGAGGGAGGGAAAGGCGTGTATGAGAGCTGGGGTTTGGAGGATCTCTCGCTGTTCTCGTTATCACGCCCCTGCCCAACTTCCCCCCTTCAACCCTTCCTTCTCTCCACCAATCCTCCCTTCGCTGCGTGAGGTCACCTATAAATCTCTTCTCCCACCTCGACTCCCGACGCCACTGCTGCCACCACCAAATCTCTCACCCTCCTCCTTCTCCCTCTGCCATCATCCCTCCCTCCACCCCCAAGCGAGCCTCCCTCCCACGTCGGAGAGACCTCACCTTCGCATTCTTCCCCCTCGATTCCCATCGTCCACTCCTTTCCGTTCCCTCGTAGCGTTTCTACTTCTTCCTCCACTTGGAGTCCAAGTCTGCCGCCTGCCTCGACACCTAATGCCCGGTTCAGACTACTATCTTAAGAACCAACTAAGCAACCCAATGTGCATTCTCACTACTATTGTAACTCAGTGCTGCCCTCACCAGGAATTCCGACGGACAAGTACAGTGCAAGCGAACAAAATAAGGATTCCCACATAACTGAGTTTTTTTGCGGCTTTCGAAATGGTTTAACAAGCAAACGACACTTCTCTTTGCTTATTCATCAAAGTAGCACCATCTGGTTCACTATTTTGATTGACTTTTTTTTCCTATCGTCCTTCATCATTTCCGGTTTCCGCTCGCGGTTCCAGCGCCTGACCACTGTTAAGTGGCAGTGTTATGAAATACTACTCCATCGGCAACCAACACGCGTTCACGCGGTAGTTAGCACCTACCACGGCACGGACCACGGTCGCTACGTTAATGGTCTGAACGGGGCATTATGGCGGGCCCTTCTTCAATCGTAGGTTTCCGCGCATTGATGCGAGGACTGCTGCATTTTTCCGGGTATTCACCTCGCTGGTTCCATCTGCTGGCAACACTGTCACCCGTGTTCCAATGGGTTTATTTAGGTCGAGCTACATATCCTGATGCACACATCGCCGTACTCGCTGGAGTCGGCTCTGTTAACTTACTGTTTGTTAGACGCTCGGGATGTGGGTGTGGAGGATGATGGAGAAGGTGTAGTGGACGGAAAGGAAGACAAATGAGGAAGTGCTTCACCTAGTAGGTGAGGAGAGGAAACTTGTGGATGAGATTAGGGGAAGGGAGGGTAGGTGACTGGAAGCGGTAATGTGAGGTGATGGTTTGCTGAAGGCCGTGATAGAGGGAAGAATGTTGGGCGAGCGGGGAAGGGGAGGAAAGGGAATAGGTTTTATGGACGGGATGAAGAAAGGGAGGACTTACGCTGAGATGAAGAAAAAATATTAGAAGTAGATAGGGCACTGTACGTGTAAGAGTCTGTTGGATTTTCTCTGACTTTCATCACAACCTATCTTTGACTGGTAGATTACTCCTCTGATGATGATAAACAGTGAATCAAGTGAGTTTTCATCAATCCACAAAGTGAATTATGCCCATGACACAATTGCACCGAGATACAGCATACAGATACGCCTGTACTTTCATAATGCGCTGTTAAAAAAAACGACTTTTTCCATCAGTCTACAAGGACCGGACCGTTTACGATTCCGCCCGATCATATCTAGTTGGTACGAGATCTCAGTCACATTGGTTTCTCAAGGGGGCTGGTCTCGGCTTCCCATCCCGGTCTCAAGGGGGTTGCTTTACCAAAGCGATATGAACTGGCTAGCCTGATCTGAGATCGCTTGGTAAACGTAATGAATGTGAAGGGATCCGTGTTTTCCCGGAGAACGATGTTGGTGGAGTTCCCTCGGGTTTCCCACCAGTTGCAGCCAACGCTTCGACGGCTAACTCTTCCATCGTCTTCTGCGATGGAAGGTTTAGCCGTTGAAACGTTGGATACAGCTAGTTATTCTGACCCGGTCGGCAACCCGAAAGAACTGTATCGGCGTCGTGAATGTGTTCCGGTGACTCGTCCAGGCTGAACTTCGAGGTGCGCGCGTAGAAGGCATTTGTTTATTGGTATTCTAGCCGGATGCATTCAGACTTTCTCCCTCCCGTGAAAAGAGTCGCCGTAAACGATTGGGGTGGTTGGGGATAGAGGCGTTGAATGGGGGTAGGGCGGGTAGCGTTTTCACACTCATTCGGGACCCCTGCTGCGAAGCCAGGACCCCCTCGTGATCCCCTCCCCACCCAGTGCCCTTACCACCCCTGGTGCCCCCTTGACCTCGCCACTTTTCAGCTCTGCAGGGTGTGGAGAGGAGGGTTGGGGTCGGGTGAAAGGAAGGGTGGGGGGCAAAAATCTTCGCCGCATTATATCAGTCGACACCACTTCCCCCCCGTTTCTTTCTCCCCTTCCAATCCAACAATACCCCCCCCTTTATCTCTCAGCCTTTCTTTCTTTCTTTATTCTTCCCTCCCTGTCATTTGCTCACTCCACTATCTGAAGGAGGCGTTTGCCCCCGATCTCTCAACGTAAACCACTTTAGCGGCACGCGCTCTGAAGTCGGGGAGAAGATAATATATTTGGGATCGTTTCTGAGAACGTAACTTATGTATGGAACTTAAATACGGTTGAACCAGAGCGTATGATTCTCTGACTGAGATAGTAAACTGCCCACCTGGCACATTGGATAAATAAACTATGATGAAAATTTACCAATAAGAATTTTATAACATTTTTCCTTAGAAATGACAAAATTCGGTCAGTAATTTCCCTTGGAAAAAAATACTACTTTAGTGAAAACCTTCAGGCATTAGAAAAATTACAACAGCAATTGCGTGGAGCGCAGTGTGAAGTGCATAGAGTGAATGAATATAAAGGAAAAAATATATATCCATAACACAAAAATATTATTCTGCATAGTTTCATTTATACAACCATAGAGGTATTACAATTAATTATAATTAGACTGACGAAATATTTCTCAATAAAATACGAGGTGCAACCATTATAAAAAATCACTTCTTACAGTCAACTACATTTGGTCTAAAAGAAATATATTCAAATCCACTGCAACCCACTTTCAAAGGCATTTCCCAGGGAAAATGCATTCTAGGTAAATTATTCCATAGAGGTATATTTTCTAGGGATAACGGGGGTTCAATTTTCTGGGGAATTTTCCAACAGGGAAGATAACTTGAATACGATTGAATTAGAAGGAGTGTGCCCAACTAAGAGATAACCATGATCGACCATTCTTGTTCATATTTATTCTAACAGGCTCGTTCATATTAAACATGAGAACATAACGTAACTTAAGACTGTTTAAGTTGAGCTGAAGAGCCAGGTATATAGTCAGTATCCTTGTAAAACGAACGCAAAATGCCATATGCCTGAAGATGCCTTATTAAGGTGAAACCGGTCGCAGTTTTTAAATAAAGTGTGGAAAAGTACAAAGTTTTTTATTCAAAATGTATATGAATTCAAAACGTATCACTTCCACGAAATCAAGCCTGAAACAATCAAATTTATCCAAGTTGGCTTGAAATTTCCTCCTGCTTCAAGTATTAAGCATGTTGTAGTGCATTCTAGATACAGAAATCTGGTAATTTTCTCTTTTCGTTTTTCTTATAACCTACCAGTTTCGATGGTTTAACGTGATTTTCTGAGGTATATTTTGATTGTAGAATGAGTAAATTCCACGGAGTTACGACGCCTACCATAGATTCTAGAGCAGTAATGCGTGCTTTGGTAACACTTCACCCACCTGCCATACACCCTTAAGTTGACTTGTTTGGCTACTAAGGAGATGTAAATGGGAGTGGTAAATGTAAATCAGAGAAAGACCGTATCTCGCAGTGGATGGACCAGTCACGCTACTTCTATCCTCCCCTCTTTCCACCAGATTCTTTACAAGAGGTTTTCATGCCGCCTGGTCTTTGCGAAGGGTTCCCCGTCCCTTTTTGAGAATGTCCCCACCAATAATGCACCCTTCCCCCTCCTCCCGCAACAATGCCGATCGTTGATCGTGGAGCGCGCGTAGAGAGCGACTTATTGCGGTCTCAGGACCGATTGTTGTCAACCCCTCCCAACCTCAAACAGGGGAGACCCTTCTCTATTGGGCCAGCGGTCGTGTGAGGGTCGTGTTTTTAGTTTTGTAAGCGATTTCGATCGTTTCACACGCACACGCAAACAGTCCCAAGGGTTTGGACGTGAGATCAGATGGCGAGGGCAGATCGTTTACTTCCATTTTACGGTCATGAGGCGACGGGAAACACGATGGGGGATGTCTCGTGCCTGCATCTCATTCAACGGCTCGCGTGGGCCCCCCTGATCTGATCAACTGTCCCCGGCGTAATCAACGACGTTGCGAGTCTTATCTTTTATCCCCTCGGGATGAGAGAAATGTTTTTCTCTTGCACTTGGTCAGAGTAGGGTCGGCGCATCACAACTAAAATTGATAAGTCCGCATTTTAATAAATGAATTCACATTTATCTTCTATTTATCCCTCAAAATTGGAAGGTACACATCCACTAAACCGTTCCCTTTCGCTGTTGGCACAGTCAAAAGAGTTTATTTCTTGGTGTAAGGCCCAGGCTTTCTTATCACATTTTCTCCCAAACCCCCTTATTCTTGCATACCACTCTTGCTTTAACTACATTCCTGCATTGTTATATGCACGCTCTATTGTTGCTAGGACGACTTATATTCCTGGTCTTCAAATCCCCTACCACTCAGGGATGTGATCCGAAAAGGAACTTCACGTTTAGTGCCGGACCTGAGAGGCACGAAATTATCCGTATTAGTAAAGTGCCGGACCTGGGAGGTACCCGAACTCTGAGTGTGAGCCTCGGCGTCGAATGCGACCCAGCCCTTCACCGCGAGTGGTTTTTTGGCACCAACTGACCAGTCACACTATAGTTTATAACTTCTAAAAGCTAAGCATGGATCGCAAAATTATGTTTGAATTTGTGTTTCACTAGTCACGCTGATGAAAATTGTTTTATCATCGCAGTTATAGGATAGATATAAACCATTTTACGTGCTTTAGTAAACCAAGCCAGTATAATGTATATTAGTGGAAGTTTCACTAATTCACCCATGGTCTTCTCGGTCGGACACACTCTCACATCATTTACTCTTCTGTGATTTGCCGCTACGGTTCGTTCTCTGGATTATGTATTAGCATTTTATCGCGGAATAGATTCCAGGTGATTTGGTATAGTGCAGCGTGAAGCGGGTTCCGTTAATCCCCAATATCTTCGAATTCCGCAATTCGTCTCAACAAGGGATCACTCATTGCCGCTGCGCTTGTCTCGATACGAGAGGCCGCGCCTCGTAAATATTTCATTCGCCTTATTCCTCGCCCTCGTCCGCCTATCTTCCTCTTTCCATCTCTTCCTCATTCCTCGCCCTCCTTCCAACATTTGTCCTCCTTTTATCCGTCAAGTAAACCTTCGTCACGCCTGTCCTAGGCTTTTGGCTCCTCTGGGTTTTTCGCCATCTCGGGCGATCCGGCATTCGATTCGGGCGAGCTTCGATGCGACGGCTAGATCCTGTCGTCTGACTGGAATCTCCGCTGTCTGTCCCCGCTCCGTAGATGTTTCGGAGACACTGTGATCCCCTTGCTCTGTCCCTGCTCCGAGGCGCTCTCCGAACAGTGTGCCGTTGCTTCATCCGTTGGTATTGGACGAACATCAAACGGAAAGACAGGACCATTATCTAGCCTGTCATCCTTAATTGAGCTTTGCCGTGTGCGATTCTCATCGTCAGCCTAACTCAAATAAAAGATTTTTCACGCTCCGTCCTCCCATCATATCCACCCTATTAGCGCATGGTAAGAAGTCGCTTATTCTTGGCTAAAAGGGCAGAGATTGTGAGACCCAATCGCTAAAAATTCTCCTTGGCCTCCGACATTTCTTTCTTACTTCAATATTCATTATTCACTTCCTTTTCCCCATAAGAATTTCCCTAACAATTCCACTGCCTATTACCCTGACTTCTTCTAAGAAGATTTATGTTTCGATTTCTCAATTTTTTGATCCGAAACCGGAATTTGTTCCGCCTTCATCGTAGCGTTCGATTCAATCAAAAAATTGCCTACGCTCCTCAACATATTTTTATCCTACTCGTGTGGAGTTTATTTATTTTCTGACCGTATGGGTTCAAGGTTTATCGAGTTAGCTAAGTATTTCCGAGATGTATCCTACTTCATTAGACCGCATCAACTACTTATCCAATGATAATAGAACGATAGTAAAATAAAGATTCGGAGATTGCAACAATAGTAATTAGAAGATGTATTGAAAGCAAACGGGATGGTGAAGATTGTCATATAGGGGCAAATTCTGGGATGATGGAAAAGAAGTAAGTACGCAGAAGAGTAACATTGTATTAGACGAAGGGAGTGAGAGACTAAGTCAGAACTGGCTGGAAAATGTATAGTCATCCGTTGGTACTTTAAGAGATAACATCGAAATGTTTGATTTATATGAAGAATGTCCAAAATTCTGCAAATCCACCGGTGGAATGTCAAATGATTATCATCAGTCCGCAGTCAATCCGTAAATGGGTTTGCTGCAACTTCATTGCCTTATCAACCCGCCGTTTTACTCATTTGGACATCCTTCATTTTTTGCTTCATGTGTTTGATCCTATGTATACCTCGTTCATTCTTTCCGTTCGTTACTTCTTTTATTGCTTTATTCCAGGAGTCTCTCATGTCTCAGATTGTGTCAAATAAGGTTCTATCTTCAGCATCGCAGTTTTCATCGATCATATTTTCTCCCTTCTTTCGTTGTGCTTCTTCATTTGTAATTCCCTCCATTCATTTCAGCTTCATCCTTCACTTTATGAAAATGATTTTTCTATGTAAACTTTGAAGATCATGGGTGGCATTGTACATGAAGATGCCATATCTGACTAAGAATATGCCTTATCAATGTTAAACCGGTCTCATAAATATATAAACTTTGGAAAAGTACATTGTAGTTTTACTGAAATAGACATTCATCTTTTCCAATAAGTCACGCCTGAAACCATTATTTTGCCCCAACTTTACCGTAATTTTGGCTTCTTTGATATCAATATTCGAAGTATACAATTTATGAAGAAGATGAGAATATTTATTTTATATAAATATCATGTCCATTTTATGTCCAAGTACGCGTAAATCCTTCGCTAGTAAGGGAAACTTCCTATCCATTTGGTAGTTGTGTGCGAGGACGCAGAGTAGCCTTTCTTGATCAAGGATTTTCGCGTCGGTCATTTCCAAGGCAGCGTGAATTGCGATCTATCGGGTCTCATTGGGCACTGGACGGACGCGGGAGAAGGCGTGAATTTCATCGCACCACGGTGTGATGGGCGAGAGAAACCACGTTAAGACGATGCGCTATTGTAACGCCGCCCGTGACGGCTGCTAAAAATAATCCATCGCTTTGAGAAGGAGCTCCTCTCATTATGCTTTTTTATTATGCGTCTTTGCCATCCCCTACCTAAATTTAGCCAAACATTTCAAAGGGAACCAGAAATAGTGCATTAAAGGGCTTACTCCTCTCTTTTTAAGAGTGTATGTCTTAGGGGTGTTTCGTGTAGCCTAGGACAGCCGGATGTTGTTATTGAAATCTCCTTCTAATTGATATTTGTTTATCGAGGTCGTTATTTTAAAGCTGTGCTCCAATTAGTGGAGGAGATGAAGGCTTTCCATTCTTGCTTTTATCATTCGCTTTAATGGTCGCGTCTGTGTATTTAGAGGCCCGTTTAGAATGTTTCTCCGCTCGCTGAATTGACAGCCGAGAAAGAGCGGAAACATTGTAATTCGCCAGAAGGAATATTTTCAGTAGGGCATGGCCTTCTTTGTGGACCTGTTTTTATTTGAAAGCCTAGTATTAAATTAATATTTTTCCAGACTCGTCCTTTTGACAAAGGTACCTATATACACGGAAAGAGACTGAGCCCTTTTAAGAGTCCAGCAATGCAAGTTGTTTCTTGCGGTCCTTGCATTTATTTGTTGAGGGAATAAAATATAAGGTACTGACATTACATGGTAAAATGGTTATCGTACCCAAATAACTATAGCTATTTTGGATTTAATAATTGCTGTTTTGGGTAGTTCTTGCAAAGAAGTTTTAGACACAGTGCTGGAAAAATACTGTACAGAGAAAATTGTTTGAACTTACCAATTGCTTACACTCATACTGTATTCTATACCTGCTGTGGACATTTTTTATTCCATAAAGACCAAGTTTCTGACCAATAACTCTACATATTGAAGAGATGACCGACCGAACACTCCTCCCTCCTTTTTCTTCTTCCTCGCTTATTCCGAGCCATGCTACGCCACGCTTCGTTTTGGTAAGAATGGGCCACCGTAATTGAAAAATGTTTCTCACAAAATTATCTTCTTCATTTTTCCCTCCATTCCGATGGATGGAGGAGGTTTTGAGAGGAGAGGGCATGTTGAAGAGAATGATAGAGGGGAGAACACTGGGGTTGCGTGGAAGAGGATAGGAATTCTGGACGAAATAAGAGGAGGTCGTAGATATGAAGAATTGAAGAGGGATCTAATGGCGGGACATCATTAGGAGGGAAAGCGAGACAATGTCTATGAGGTTGGGATAAAGAATGGGGACAGTCCTAGAACCTACCAACCAGCTGGTAGAATACTTGAATGAATCCTCACTCCTTACCCTCACCTCGCTTGCCCTGCCCCTTCTTTTCTCAAGTACCAAGTTTCCAAGCCACGCAACGCCGCGCTCCACATTGGAGGGATGGTCGACGCTGAGAAAATGCTCTCACGCCTGCCTCCTTTTTATTCTTCCCTGCCCCACTCCCAGTCCTCCTCCTCCCCCTACATCCCCCACCTCGCCTCACGGTTTGTTCCTTGACATCTCACTCCATCGTGGGGGCGAGGGGGTGGTGCTCAGTGTTAGGGAAGGCGGCAATGGATTCCCGAGCAGGTTGACCTCTACACAATAGATCAGGGGCGACTCTCCCTGCCCACGCGCGGGGCTCTGGCGCCGCGACGATAGGGGGGACGGATGGGGGGGTGGCAGAACTGCCCTCGGCTGACCTCACCGTTTTGCATATCTCATCCCGGCTTGCCCTCCCAACTCTTTTTAACCCACCCATCCACCCGAACGACCAACCTCCTCCTCCCCAATCCATTTGCATGACCTCCCTTCTCTTCTCTCAAGACGTCACCCCCCTCCCCCTTCCTCAACCCCCCTCTCCCCGCGCACTTAAAAATACTGAAAGCGAAACCTTTCTTCTTCTCGCCCGGAGATAGTCCACATTTCCATTGTTATGAAATATGCGCCGTGTTGCTTCTTCCCGTCGCCTCCTTTTGGCCCACGTCTGGCCAGGAGAGCAGGGGAGGGTGAGAGGGAGCATCGTCGGTTGAATCTTGACCTTACGGCAGGGCTCACTCCTTTGCCCTTATGAATGTGGCGGTAGCGATGGTCGGATTAGCCGTTCCTTTGCGTATTGAGGGAAGATGTGATGGCCGCCACCGCCCCAGGGTTGGGAACTGGATGGGAGAGGAAGTGAAGGAAGTGCGTGAGTTTTTTCTCGAAGGGCCGTAAAGAGAATGAAAGACGTGGGCACGATTTTTCACCAATAATAGCAATTTTTTCTTTCTTTCTCTTTTGCTTTTGTACATCACGGCCTTAAAGAGGCAATCCATCTTCTGCTCAAGAGTCCTCCTCTTTTCCAAAAATTCTCATTCCAATTTGTTACAACTCCCCAAGACCTAATTGAGATGTCTCAGAGACAACTGCCAGCATATGGTCTCTGAAGTGTTTTAGTGACATATCAATGTTTTATTCACCACCATAATATCACCCTGTGTAGTTTTAATAGCTTTTTTTTTATTTGTTATTAACATTTTTTTTATTTTTACCTTAAGATAAAGTTTTTACATCATGGCATTTTAATCAATAGCTATTTACGCAAACAAATACCGAAGGCTCTAAACTTTAATTTGAAGTTATTAATAACTGTCACCAAGAGGCTATCTTTTCTATCTATTCTACTCGTGCACCCTACTCCTCGTCATTTCCAAAATTTTCCCCTCTGGAGTGGTTCCCTACATGGCGCACATTCGAATTAGACTTCTCAGAGAAATCGTGAATGTTTCTCTATGGCTTTTATAGGCAGAGCTGTGTAATTTCTCGAAACAGGACTGAGGTACCTCATAGACATGTATCTTGGGAAGATATAACGTATCAGTGGAATAAAGTAGGCATCTCGAATTATATTATTCTGTGTCACTTAGTTTTGTCATTCATTCATGTTCCATAATGTCATTATAAGAATGTTTTCTCATTAGGAAAAGAATTTAGCCGGTCATTTTTTATTTTTGACCGGCGTTTTTACCGATTAACTAAGACCTTTTTCATGATGTTATTGTTGAAAAAAATGAGTTACGCACATAAGTATCTACGCCCTCGTTGTTGACAAACTCATCCAGGTGGACCTTGAACTCAGAGCCCCTAGATTTTTCATAGAAATCCGTCATCTTTGGGTATTCTACCATCTGATGGCTAGGAATTTGGACAGTTCTTTCACTAACCTCCCAATGTTTGAGACGTTTTTCAATTTCTCGTAAAAACTATGAAGATCATTCGTAAATGGGTACCTACTAATAAAAGGTGTAATGGACGGGATTGAATGCGATAGAGGAAGTGCTCTGCTTGGTGAGTGAGGATGGGAAGGTGTTGCAAGAAATTAGGGAAAGGCAGAGTACAGAGATATATAGAGTAGGTAGGCTGGAGGGGATGCTGGAATCCGTAATAGAGGGGAGTACATTAGGCAAGCAGGGAAGGGTAAGAGAGAAACTAGGCTTGATTGGTGGGACGAAAAGAGGTAGTGCGTATTCCGAGCTGAAAAAAAAATCTTGTTATAAAATAATAATCTTTTCTTCATCAAAACCTACTTTTATAGGTTGGAAACATCAAAAAAATATTATTTCATGATGAATGTCGCATATGTGGTCGTGCTGAGAAGTCTCAGGGCAGTGAGAGATATTTGAAACACAAGAGACCAAATTGAGACATCGCAGGGGAATATTTTGCGGAGTGGATTTGTAGTTCAACTGCTGATGCTTTTCAGGGAAAAAGGTGTATGCGACTGGGATACGGTTTAATTTATTCTCCGGGCCCGCGTGGGGGTTACTTTCACGGGGGTATCTGAGAGCAGGGGTGGAATTCTAGCGTAGGAGCGCTGTCCTCCGTGGGTGTACTTGGGGGTGAGCAGGAAGAGGAGGAGGAGAAGTATCAGAAATCTTCACCGCGTTATTTCAGTAGGGAGTTGAAGAAATAAGCTGTAATTTAAAAAAATGTGTTTTTGTTTAGCGGAGGAATGAAATATCACCGGTCCACTCTCGCTGGGAATCTATTGCGTTGTTGTACGATTCCCGACCATCGCGTGGAACATATATCGGGCGATTATTCCTCGTCTTCCTCCTTGCCGAAGGAGAATCCAATTTTTTTTTCCAAGCGAGAGAGAAAAGAGTTTGGCTCGGTAGGTGGCACATGCGTCGGTATTTCTTGGACATCGGAAGCATGCAATTAATGTCAGAGAGGGTGAGAACAAATTTCCGAAAGGGACAGGTGGGAAGCGATCGTAATTCACGGAAGGAAAACAAAAGTGTGGAATGACTGAGTTGGTTTACATTAGCGTCCATCTTTTGTGAATGGAGTCCCTCGGGGCACTGTTGGCATACTACTTAAAAAAGATTGAGGTTTACGGAAATATTTCTGTGGAAGGTGAGAATAGTGGACAATTTTAAGTTTACATGATCATTCTGCATGGATAGCTCTGGATGATTCCTTTTTTTCATTCTACCCAGGCTTAGCGCCTAATTAAGGGCCACGGATGAGGTGCTAAAGCTATCTAGCTTATTGAAAATAATGGCTTGATGAAAGCCATTGTTTATGACTACATGACTTACTAGGATTTATTAGATGCGGTTTCATTACCCTTGATTGAAAATTTTTCATTTTCAATATATTAATAATAATAATACAGTTTATTGTTCACAGATTTATATCCGATATGAACAATTTTCATGAATCACATTTGAGCTCAAAATACATTTAAATTTTGTGTGCAAAGCACCAATTTAAGAAAAAAGTATTACAATTAAGTGAAAAACAAAAAAAAACAACATGCCAAATGAATAGAATAAACATCATAAACAAAACACAATATAAAATATGGGATACGAAACAAGTTAACACAATTACTTAAATATAAACAGGGTTAAATATTTTGGTACAATAATTTGAAATAAATAACAATGGAAAATAAACCACAATAGTACAGCCCATACATTATTAAAGCATTGAAATGAATAAATACGGCTTATGTGGGGCAAGTTTGGTAAGAATATACTTTCTTTTTTAATTGGGGTAGCGATGAGGAATCTTTAATTGATTTAAGTAGGTAGTTCCAAGTTTGAGAGGCGGCAACGGTAAATGATTTCTGTAATGTAGAGGACCTATAATGTGAGACATGTAGGTAGTTAGGGTCGGCTCTAGCAACTATATTTGGCAATATGGTTCTCTTGGGATAAAAGTCAATTATGCACTGTGGGTCATCGTGTTTGAGTAGGGAATACATGAAGCAGGCCAATTTGAATTTCTTTCTTTTTTTATGTCCATCCAGGAGAGCTTGTTAAAATATGGGGTTATGTGCTCATCTTTCCGCAAGTCATAAATGAATCTGACGGAGGAATTCATTAGGCGCTGAAGCTTAGTATTAAGTTCTACTGTGAGATCATAAAATACAAGACCGCAAAAATCAAAATTAGGAAACATTAAGGTGGAGATAAGTTTCTTTCTTACATGGATAGGCAGCAATTTTTTATGAATTTTCAGTTGATGTAAAGTAGCATTAACTTTATTTGAAACTTACGAAATATGATCTTTCCAAGATAGAGTATTCCTGAAGATGACCCCTAAGTTTTGGCCGTCTTGGAATAAGGTATACAATTTCCCTGGACCTCAAACTTAGGCACTTCGGCCATATTAAGTCTAGAAATGACCCTGCAGTGACCAATTATCATGGATTTGGTTTTATTACTATTTATTTTTTTTAAAGTTTTCTCGTGCCCATGAGACGATTGCAGATACGTCATCGTTCACTTATCAAATGGTCTCAGGGAAATCGTACTGGTGACAGTGCATATAAATTTGGAGATCATCAGTGTACATAATATATTTACACCTGGTAATACATGCTGAAAGGTCTCCCACATACAACGAAAAAAGCAGTGGCCCAAGGACTGACCCTTGAGGTACACCGCAAGAGATAGGAGGCCACTCAGAAAAGTTTCCATTAGGATCTTTTACAGATTGGCGTCGTCCATTTAGGTATGAATATAACCAGTTTAATGAGGAACAGGAGAAATTAAGGTTTATCATTTTTTGTAAGAGCAATTAATGGTTTACACAGTCAAAGGCTTTGCTAAAATCAGACAACACCGGTATATTCAACAACCTTTTGTCAATGTCATATCTTATATCATCGGAAACCTTAATTAAGGCCCATTGAGTAGAAAAATGTTTGCGAAAGCCTGACTGAAATGGGTCAAATAATTTATTTGTAGTGAGATAATCTATAGTTTGTTGAAAAACTATCTTTTCTATGCATTTAGAGTTGGCACAAAGTATAGATATAGGACGGTAATCACCAGGAGAAGAGGGATTTCTAACTTTCTTAATAGGGCGAATTAGGGACGATTTCCAAAGTGTAGGGTAAATGCCGGACATTAGTGAAGAGTTGAATATTTCAAGTAGAGCAGGAGTCACAGCATTTAATACCACTTTCAAGTATCTAACAGAGATGTCGTCTATTCCAACTGAATTTGATTTTGCCCCAATGAGTACCTTTCGCAGAGCGTCTGGCGTGACGTAATGAAAGTAATAATTTCTATCATTATACGGCAATATAGCATCAACAGAAGGAATATTTATCAGGTGGTAATTGGTTGGACTGGAAGAAGGAATGCCGCTCGTAGAAAAATAAGTATTTAATTCATTTAGTGAGAGCCCATTTACAATTGAATTGTCTGTCTAATAAGCCCCAGGTTTTATATTAGGGAGTCAATTGAAGAATGTAGTGCTTTCTCAGCCAATTACTATATTTCCATGTTCAAAATACCCTGAAAGCCACCTCAAGGGTGCAATTGCCAGGGGAAATACTAGAAAAAATCCCCACGAGTGTCAAACCGAGTCAGGGGTTTAAATAAACCAATAGAGTCACTGTTAGCCTTTCAATACCTTGAAATAAATGAAAAAACGTAGTGATTATTTCGAAAGGGGCAATGTTTTTCTACCTACGTTTGCGTGCATACTCATTACTGGAATTTGGTTCGTCACTTCTTACCCGCACTATTTGTGTTTATTTGTGTATCAACGGTCACTCGTCTTTATCAAGACTACATCCTCGTCACTTTTTTCGCTCAACCATGGGTTTTGATCATGATAGTTTACCTGTCTTGGAAACAAAGATTTTTTTAACTGTTTATAATGCGTTTTGCCCTTCCGTCCCAAAAACCCAGCCCAAGGCAAAGATCGGTCTTCACGCTGACGGAGCAGATTCGTCGGAGGTGAATCCCATTAGGCGGTAATTATTGGAGGAGAAATATTTTATTTCCAATTCTATTTCCACCCATGAGTGCCCAATGGTATAAACTTAGAAATGAGAGCTGTTAACAAATAGTAGGGAGGGGGAGAGGAAGGGGGAGGGGAGGGGAAAGGAAATGGGGGAGGGGAAAGAGGGAGAGGGTGCGTCATCAGAAAAATGAGTAACGGTGACGAAAAGAGGTGTCGCCAAAGGGAAGTGGGGAGGGAGACGGGACGGGAGAGGGGAGGTTCGAAAGAAGAGAAACAAAGTGGGTGGTAAAAGGGGAGAAAGGGAGGAATGATGGCAGGGGGGGGGGACGAGAAACAGACTGACGAGGAAGGAATGGAGCTGGCCGCGCGTTATCTAGGTGAAGTGTATTTCAGTCCGCCAAGATTCGATTTATCACTCCTCCTTGTCTTCTCATCAAAGACGCATCACGGTCCTCACCATTAGATCCCGTCGTTGTCACCCGTGCTAAATCCACCCGCGGAGCCCACTTTGAAAGACATTTACCTCCGCGTTTATTTATCGCGTTATAAATATAGCGTTCATTTCACGTTTCTGTGGTAATTGCTATGGTATCGAGGCCGGCATGTCGGAAATTTTCCATTATGATAAATGAGGAGTCAGTACATTTCCTCTCCTGATTGATTTCACGACTAGTTCGGATTTTAATACTAATTAAGTTTGGAGAAGCTAACTCTGAGGTCACCATTAATATATGTGATATTTTGTTGTATATTTCCCCCCCTTCCGTGCTTATTGTTTGTGCGCCTTCAATAGCTAACTCGTGGTTGATAAGAAATGGGAAGGTATGTCTATAAATTTGGAATGATTGAAACATTTTCCCTCGGCTTTCCTACGTAGTTATAAAAATTATTTGTCCTAGAATTTAGTATAATATTGTTCCTACTCACGTGTGCCCATGTATGTTTCTTTACGCATAGATCTTATTGATTATGAAGAAGAACTTTCTGAAAAAGAGAAACGTTTAATGAGGTTGAATAATAATGCCGAACGAATGTGTATAAAGGTTTGTGCATGCTTTATTTAACGAGTTGTGCCAGCTAATTTCCCTGGGAATGTGATTTAGAATAAACAAAGAAGATTTTGGCTGGTGATGCACATCATGGCATGGTTTACGTTGTGAAATGGCATCTGTCATCTGGAAGTAGAAGTCATATTTATTTACTTTGTTCCAAACCTTGTGTTGTTTACGGTAAACTAAGTTTTATGTGCATCATTTACTTATGAATAAATTTACCAATATATTTTGTTTACTGGCCCTTCCTCAGAATGACACCAATCTAATACTCGTTTGATTGGTTTATTGCCTTTGTCAGCAAGTGAAAATATAAATGTTTTTACTTTTGTATATACTTACTTGAAGATTTGAACGATACATAGATAAATGCTTTAATGAAAGCTGTTACATATAATTCTGTTGTTTTCCTTGCCATCACACTAATTAAGGTACATGTCATTCGAGAAGGTTTTGAATACTATCACCTACTGAAAAAATTCCTTGCCTTCAAAAAGGGTGAGTAGAAACTTCCAATTTTCTCTCTCGCTATGAGTTATTCTAGCGTGGAAAACTTTGCATTTACAGACAGGCAGATGTATAGCTATGTGTAGGGACGTTTCAAAATGTTGCCAGCATGAAGGATTAGAGGTAAGAACTATCCCAAAATCTACCATTTACTAATCGGTAGAAAACCAAATGATTGAGATGCAGAATTTGTCACGTTCATTGTCACTTTGCTCGAGAGGACTTGAAGAGAGCGATTCGATTGAAAAAGTCTCAATTTTCGCGGCCGAAGGGGGGGGGGGGGTTGGGGGTAGGGATGGAAAGAGCAAGGGGGGGGGGGTGAGTTTGGGCGGGGGGTGGAGGAATTCCTCCTCCCTCTATAACGAAAACTCATCTCTCAGCGGCCGTTCAGTGCGCAGTCCATCGTTATTTATCGCTCCGCTGTTCCTTAAGTTAAACAGATTGACTCGTCACTTTGGTGGTCTTCGTTTGTATGTCTGCTGCGCGGTGCTGCGACCCCCTTCCTCCGCTCGAGAAAAAGGGGACCAGCTTCAATCGCCTCCCTTTCAAGAGGGCTTCAATGGGCGTCTCTCGAGCCGTGAGAGGAGCGGTGGGGGCAGAGCTAAAGGCGGTAAGAAAGGGAAGGCAATGGAAAGAGAGGGGCAATATTCTGTGCGGTATTTCGATACATCGACTGCGATAAGTCGACGTGACGTTGCAGTGCGACGATGATGATCGTCCGGGTCAAGGAGATAAATAGATAACCGTCTTGATTGGGGCGAAATTGTGAATCGGTAGTCCCTTATTTCCACCTAACCCGCGTGGAAGGATAGATACATTATCATCATATTGCATTGCAGTATTACGACACTTTTAGATGCATTGCGATATGCAATGAATTGTTACGTTCGATGTAGGTATCGAATAATCTGAGGAATACGTAATACGATGCACGCTGGGATGTAATGCAATGTGAAGTGCCTTACGTGGTTTAATGCGATGGTCTATTGAATACGGCTCGTAATATCGCACAATACGTCGCGCCTTCGGCGGTTCAAACCTTATTTTGATGAAACTGATCCATTCAATGTCGCCAATTGCGGAATAATGGCTTCAATATTTCCCTTTGCTATCGTACGGTATGGTTGCATGTATTCTCTTATTTAATCTATACCACAGTCCTAATCTCCGGTAAAACCGTGGGGTGCAGGATGAGCGAATAGATAGAAGAACTTAAACAGTGGTGACATTGAGCATATTACAGATTAGCGTAAAACGATGGAAAAACGGGGAATTGTGGGAATGAGGGAAGGATAAGAAGCGAGGGAGACAGAAGTAAAGATCAGTCGAGCTCAGAGAGTGAGTCTGCCGGGAATGCTCATCGTTTGGAGAGAGCGCTTTACGGCTTTACGTTTGTCTTTTTTTTCAATGCGCCTCGAGTTGCTGTGAGCACCGTCTGCCGCGACTCTGCCCCTACCATTCTGCCTTCCCCTCAGTCTCTTGTTCTCTAGCCGAGCAGTCAATGGGAAGTGTCGCGCCTGCGAATACATACGTGGCCGTTCCCTCAGCTGAAAGGGCTTTGTGGCTCAAGGAAGGAGAAGGGCAGACTCCGGGAATGAAACTTGTTTTTATGTTAAATTTTATTGTGAGTCTTCACGTTCGAAATTGGGATCGCGAAAATTGTCAGCTTAATTATCTCTTGTAATTTTCCTCTGGATTGTTTTCGGGGTAACTGGGTACATAAATGAGGAGGTCAAGAAAGCATTAGTGTTGGCCAAGTAGATAGCTATAGTAGTGTTCAGAGATCACTTGCAGTATACTCTCAGGCTTTAAGAACTGTTTTTCAAATTTATGATTTGGAACGTAAATTTTTTCAGTGATGTGAATCTCCCTTTGGAAGTACTTGCGTTCTAATCCTCCACTGAATTCCTCACTTCTGATATTATTTTCTAGTTACTTTCGTTGCAGTAAGTTTTCATTTCTAATCGTCGTTCTGAACAACCCAATTGTATTTAATTTTAAAGTCTTTGTTCATGCTGGTTACAAACTCGTCATTTAACCTGCTTCCCTTCTATTTAATTATGAGTGACATGATGATGATGATGAATACAAAGTTGTTCATTTGATAAACTACTATTCGAATGTATTATAAGGCTTTTAAACAATCATTAGCTAAATCCCCAATTCCGGGTGTTCTTTATACGTCCTACGTACCCATATGCATGTTCCCTACGTATTCATTCAATTTCCCCGTGATTAGTTTCTCGTAAGTTCCTCATAACTTCTCCCTTACCTTATGTTGTCCTGAATTTCCATTCTCTTCCTTCACTTCCGCACTCACCAAATGTTCTCCCCTTGTCACTCTCTATATCATGCCCTCACCTTTTTACACCTGTGTGTTCAATTCACTTTTACTTCCTTCTTTGAATCTCCGCCAACAAATCTCTGTTCTCAGAAAACACATCTACCTTCCTTCGATCCAGCCATCCCCAATGTTTCGTTTAATTTTTTGAGCATTGAAGTAAGCTGAATTTTGTTAATGGAAAATTTAGTTTTAGTTAATTAAATTTATTGAAAAAATGGTTAGCATTTATCCTCCAATCAGGTATCATGTTCTTAATCACTGCTTTCTTAATTTTTTTCGCAGTCATGAATCATACAAAACCTTGAGTCTTCGGCATTGTCGAAAATTATTCCCCGTAACTGCCGAATGATAGAATTTGTAGAGGAATTAGAAGGAAGGAATTGCAAATCCCCATTAACCTCCCACCTATATACAACCTCAAAAGTGATTTACTCCTAATAACGAAAAAATAAAACTTGTACAACCCACACTATTTGGTCAAAACATGTATGCACAATCCGGATTTCAATGCTTTTGCACCATCATTAGGTGCTATAAATCAAACACCTGAAGATGATGCAAAAGCAATGAAATCCGGATTGTGCATACATGTTTTGACCAAAAAGTGTGAGTTGTACAAGTTTTATTTTTTCGCTATGAAATGGAAGTCCACCGAGTCAAACCTGATCTTATTTCTTTTATAGTTTACTCCTCTAGAGAGAAGATATCAGTCCCACGAATAATGAATCCGCGCGAACGGCAAATACATTTTAATGGTTTTTCCTCGTGTCACTCGTCCTATTAGACGGTGGTTTCGAAACCAACCCGGCACTTCCCGAAGAGGCGACGCAATTACTCAACCGCGTCCTGCGCGGAAGATTTGACAAGTTTGTCCCCCAACTCCCGCACTCCCCCCCCCCCCCCCCCCCGGAGCTGTGTGAGGAGACGAGAGTGTGACCCAAATGACACCTGAG
The DNA here is from genome assembly GCA_963573305.1 of Pyrrhosoma nymphula. Lineage (NCBI taxonomy): Eukaryota > Metazoa > Arthropoda > Insecta > Odonata > Coenagrionidae > Pyrrhosoma > Pyrrhosoma nymphula. Next base: position 58,401,518 of record OY754339.1, on the reverse strand, counting down.
GCAGGCAGGGGCCAACGCTCACGGCTAGAGCCGGCGAATAACACGCCCAAGAGTCGTCGGCATCGAGGCCATTCGAGGTTTCCACATCCGCATCTGCATCGGAATACCCTCCGGACTGATGGCTCCGCCCCCCTCCCTCCCCCTCCAACCTCCCGCCACGCCCTTCTACGCGCGCTCCTTATAATAATAGGCACCCGATCCGTCTTTGTTCGCCGCCGTGGACCGAGAAGGCCATGTGATAAGTGGACGGATGGGATAGGAAGTTGGTGGAACAACCTCGCCCTCATCATATGAAATAGAAGGCTAAGTGAAAGGGAAATTCTGTGTTAATGCTATCCGTGTTGCTTTAATTTTTACTAAATTGCATTTATGTACAATTTACTGTACAATTTTGTTGGAGTAATAAAACAATTTATTATTATATCATTATTATTATTATCGTAGAACAGCGCCGTATGGCTCGGAAACTTGGTCATTGAGGAAAGAGGGTGCGATACGACTGGAGGTATTTGGGATGTGGGTTTGGAGAAGAACGGTAAGCGTTAGTTGGTTGGCGAGGAAGACGAACTAGGGCTTTTGAATTAGGGTGATAGGAGAGAACGTTTGAAAAACGTTTAAGAGGAAGGAAGAAAAGAGGATACCGTGTACGAAATAAGGAGAGGTCGATGGTTTGAAGAATTTTAGATATACCTTAGGAAGGCCAAATAGGTGCAAAGGGTACAGGGAGGGGAAATATGTCTTGGAAACGGGAAAGTTAGGGTAAGGAATGTCCATAAAGCTACCAATCAGCTGGTGGAATATAAAATGTGTGTGTTCATCATAGGGTGATAGAGGGAAAATGTCGTGAAAGCTTGGAAAATGACAGAAAAGAATATTGGATAGTCTTAAGGGAGGTGCTAGAATCAAATAGTTAAAAAGATATATAGTTTTTGGGAAATCTATAGTTTTTAAAAATAGAAACGTAAGAATCGGAGTGATCTGGGTAATTATAGGTGGGACTAGGAATAGGCATCCGGTCTGTCATTGTTCGGTGCCAGGAAAAAAGAAGGGTAAGTGATATATGGATCAGATGGGAATTCGGAAAATAACCTCGCCCTCATTCGTAAGAAAGGTAACATTAAGTAAATAGGAATGGAGATGCAGATCAAATGTGATCTTCGTTGCCGTAAATTTCTTTCAACTTCATTGATGCTTTGATTGCTGAAAATTATCAGGTTCCTTTTAATATAGGCAGGCTCTGGGGCAGAATTTATAAACTCAGCTTTAAAACTGGTTTTTATGTCTCATGGATTTTTTCACAAGGAGCTAGTGGTTACGTAATTCAGTCCTGTATTTGCTATGCATGCAGTTAATCCCTTCATGTCTTTTGCTATTCCAGCCATCAGTTTTGCAATTGGTTTTCATTATGAGCGACCGCGTTGCTGGGTGTGTCACCATAACTCTGTTATAGATATTAGTATTTTTTTGTAAGACCAGGGTCGTTCTATACTTGAAAATATGAGGAATCCTGGACGATCTAAGTGTAGGTAGGAGGTACGATGTGCTGAAAAGAGATTTCATGCAAAGTTTTCGAGATCTCCCCGGGTTGGATTTAGTGAAAATATTAGCATATAAATCTTCCAGCTGACTCGTAGGATACCGAAGGAATAATAACCTAAGCGATTCTTCATTTCTCTCTACTGAAAATTCACGCTACGTCAGGGTAACAGTGTCGTTGAAGCACCGCATTGGCTGAAACTCTTCGAAGAAAATCAATTTCTGCAACGGACGGCCGTAAATGCCTCCAGTGAGCCATGAGGACAGCGACGAATTCCAGAGGAAGGGATCGCTCGTGGAGTGGAAGACGCTTTAAAAAAAAAGTAAAACTTCAAGGGATAGACGGAGCAGAGATAGCATGGCGACAGGGGTTGTGGGTGCGGATGAATAGCGGGTGAGAACCTTTTCGCGCAAAGGGAGATATTATACATGTGAAGTGGGAGTAGCGGTGCTGCCCCATGTGACCATGGTCACTTTATAGGGGGGCAGGAGTAGGGATGGGAGGTAGGTATCGATATCTCGATACTACGCCTGTCGACATTATTTCGATATGTCGGTATAATGATTACTCTATTTGTTTGAAGCTTGTGTATTCGGTGATATTTTCTTAAGGCAGATCCCAATATCTTTGAATCACGTAGTCAAAATTTTAAAAGTAACATTTTTAACCAAAACTATTTTGCAAAACTCTTTTTGGAGCTAAGATACATAACTTACATTCCGCCTCCTCCGAGAAATTGCATTTGGGAAGAATCTTTTGTGCTTCCATCCCTTGATTCTTTCGTATCATGATGGATTTTAAAGAGACCAATTCTGCACCGGATGTCCCTAACTTTGACCATTTTTCCTCGAAAACACTACCCGTATGCGTAAACTGTTCCACGTGCTCCATTTTTTGCCCTCACACCCATATATTCAGCGATACATATTATTCTATTTATTTTCTTTAAAGCTGTTACTCCTAAGTACCGGCTAATACTTGTCTCCTAACAGAGTGGAGAGTGGGTTTTTCCTTTCAAGTATCCTACCAGCTGGTAGGTTCTTGGACAGTCCCCATCCTGCATCCAAATTTCTGAAACATTTTCTCCCTTTCCCTCCTTAGGATGTCCCGCCAATGGTTAAATGAATGTTATTCGGCGTAAATTGCTACAACTCTCTCATATTGAAGGAAAGTAAAAATTAACTTAGTAAAACTCTACATTAGTTTATTTACACAGAACAACCGGTTTTTTACCTAATGATGCCGTAAAAGGTGAAACCGGTCGTACTGTGTGAATAAACTGTTGTTGGTTTTTACCAATTTCATTTTTATTTATAATAATAATAATATATTTATAACTCTACAACTACATATAGTACAGTGTATTTAATTTACAATTTTTGTGGAGTTTTAGGCAGCCTCAAAGGTCACAGACCTGTGAGAAGGCTGCCTTCAATACATGATATGCATTGCTGCTAAGAATCAAAACTTTTTATGCAGAGCATATATAATATATTAACATAAAACCATTTCATTTTGCGCCAATTCCTATCAACTTTCTTTCAGAGGGGTTGTAGTTTCTTTTTAAAGACAATTATGATTTAAATTTTTAGGTCAAAGCGGGCGTGGCTTTCCTCTGTATGTACATTCATACCAAGCACCTCTTATGTCTTTGCCACGCTCACCTTTCGCGATTGTGACCGATGACGCCTACTCCCGCCTGTTTCAACCCCACTGGGTAAGATAAGGGTGAGGGTGGGTTTTGAAAATAACAGAAAGGGGGGGTGAGGGAGGGGTCGGGGATAGGAGAGAGAGGAGGGGGGAGGTATCGCGGAGCGGAAGAATGCACGGAGGGGGTGTGTGTTGGGAAGAGCCTTGGAGGCGATCCATGGGGAGCACGTTGAAACCATCAATCACAGTCGCACATTTCTCCGTCTAGCTCCGAGACGATCTCCGACTCACACCATCCCCCTCCCCCCCACACCTCCCCCCCCTTCCGCCCCCTCTTATGTTAGTTAGACTCCCTCACGCTCCTCCTGACTCTGCACACTCTTCTTTCCCATTAAATACACGGCACAGCAACATTAGGATCTGTTCCAATTCAAGTATACCTACCCCTCCAGTACATATCCCACATCTAATTATTAAGAGGTGACCTAGAGGTTTATAATGATAAGCTGGCTTTATTGGGGTGAGATTGATCCTTATGCCGTCTAACATCTCTTCGATGTGCATACTCGTGAAATTTAAAGAGAAAACACTGGAGGATAACACCCACTTTAGATGGGGAGTGTGAAAAAGCTGCGAAATCTACTTAACTGTTTCAAGGAATAAATAATTCTTGGGCTGTTTATTCAATAATTTGCCGTTCTTGCAACAGTAAGTGGGATATTGATTATTATATATATAACAGTTTGTTGATTGATTGAAATGCAACCTGAAGTAAATACGCCATATTATTTAAAGCTTAAACTTATCTTTCCGCCGAACTTGAACTGGTTACGACGCGATACGGCATCGTCACGTAATTGAGTTTAATGTAAATGAGCCGCTAAGAACCTGGAGGGGATTTGTAAAAGGGACAGGACTGTAAATTAGTTGTAAGTCAAGAGTTGTAAATGGGTCGTACAAAAATCTTCAAGTTGTAAAAATGAGTTCGGAGCAAATGTAAAACAGAATCAAGCCAATGAAGTGTGTTTCGATCGAGATGTAAATGAGAAATGTGGGGAAGATTTTCTCTCTATAGATGTGTCGGCATGCTGCTTCTTATCCCCTCTCTTTCTCTCTATCTATCTCTCACGTGTGTTAAAAGAGCCGCTTGAAGGGGAATGAGGAGAGGTTGGAGTGAGTGACTGGGGGAGGTGTGTGGGAGGGGGAGGGGGCAAGGAAGCTAAAAGGAAAAGAGGGAATCCGTCTCTCTGTGTGTTAGAGGAGTGTCATGGCGCTGGTTACCGGCCAAAATTATGTCTTATTTTCGATCCGAGTGTTTTCGAATGGAGTGGAGAGGAAAATATATTTAGGGATGCTGGCCTCCCATCGTGTCCTTAATATCTACGGCGTCGGATTGACAAGCCTTGCCTTGCCTTCCTTTTCTTTCTCTCGTGTTTCCATCTCCCTCTCTTTTCCTTCTCCTCCTGCCTCCCTCTTCGAACCTCCTAACTCCTCTTCCCGTAAGTCTACGATTCCTTTAGCGTCGTCCGTCTTGCCTCTTCTCTCTTCGTTCGTCCCCCAGCTATTCCTCGCCCGTTATCGGTCATTACTTGACGCCTCATAATTGAAATGAATAATATATCTTGCCGCAAAATAGGATGGAGGACGTATATGAGAGATGGTGTTGGGTTGAAGGTGATACGACCGTTCTTCACTATTTTCCTACAAATCAGCATTGAAGTAGAAAAGCTGGAATGAATATTGAGGTGATTTGAGCGAGATATCACCGAAAATTAAGAGTCAATGAATTGGAACTCACTACGGGGCAAAAGATCTCATCTTTTTTTTATACCAAAATATCAGCCAGTTATTGAACTACTTTTCGAGATATTTTCCAGAACTACAATGCATTGTTCCATGGAATATGTTGCTGTCTGGCTATCTTCCAGACAGACAATGAAAAGGGAAAAAATTAGGAAAATATGACGCCCAGATTGCGAATAAAATATGACGATTTGTTCTTCGTATATTTCTCAAATATGTTTTAAAACAAATTCATTACTTACTAATAATTTTTATTAAATCACAAAAAATCTTCGGTTGTGAAGGCCTTTTCAGCGTATGACGTGTAACAAACAAGTTCAAGTCTCAAATATGTATACTCAGTCAATTGCTGTAGGTCTATTCGATGAAAACACTTTATCATGTCATTTTCCGCAACTGATTACATTTAAAAATAAAATTCGAATATCGTGCCTATTACGAGTTGAGAAAAATGTAGCTGAAATTCGGTGGGAGGACACAAAAAGGAGCATGTAAAACCGTTTCGATATCTATGCATTTGATTAGAATCGGGAGCGGTAAGAAGTTGGGTGGCATCAGCCTCCGAAGCATTTATGAAGAGAATGGAACTGGGAAGGGGATCTGTTAGCCAAAAAAATCAGAGATTATCAGTGGAAACGTATTTTTATGATTTGCCCCTGTCGAAAAATTCCGTAGAAAATTGAATCCCCGTTTTCCCTAGAAAATATACATATGGCGAATAATTTCTCTATAATGCATTTTCAATGGGAAATGCTTTTGAAAGTGGGTTTCAGTGGCTTAGAATATATTTATTTTACACAAACTGTAGTTGAATTTGGGAGGTGAATTTTTATAAAGAGAGCGCATCTTTTTTATTGAGAAATATTTCGTCAATCTCATTGTAATTAACTGTGATAACTCACATAAATGAAATTTTGCAGAATATTTTTTTGTTTTTATGAATATGTACTTTTCCTCTATAGTAATTCACTCTATACACTGCAATCTATGCAGTTAATGGTGTAATTTTTCATATGCCTGAAGGTTTTCCCTAAATTAGCATTTTGTTCTCGGGAAATTACTGACCGAAGTCTGTCATTTCTAAGAAAAAGAATTCTAGGGAAAAGAACTCCCTTGCCTTTTTGGGCATTTCCATAGACAATTTTTTTTTCTAAGGAGTTTTCAAATTTTCCCTTACTCTTCCCTATATCATAGGGAATTCTTTCAGGAAAATTACCATTAGAAGCGTTGCAGCCAAAACGTGTTCATTGTGCAGAAAGAGGCAAACGACAGGGTCAGAAAAATTGCCTCGCCCTCGCAAACATTTTCATGGGAAATTCGTGTTTGATGCGTTATGCAATCGTAGAGATATGTCACTTGTTTCTTTTAACGCCCTGTATATTCAGGAAGGGGGGGGGGAGAGACCCAGAGTGAATTATTTTTTGGGAGCGACTCAAGCTTTTGAGGACGTATGGATATTCCGGCTCATTCCGTTTCGCTCCCGTTAGGAAATACGGCTATTTTGCGTCCATTATTCTTCCCTTCCCAACCACCCTCAAGTCTTTTCCATCTCTCCCCATCCTATAGCTCTCTCATCCTTCAACCCAAGGGGAGCCCTCCCTCCCCCCTCCCGCCTTTCGCCCAGGAGGGAGAGGAAGGACTCACTTGGGTCGGGAGGACCTCCGCGGGCACGCTGTAGTCTCTACCCCCCATCCCTCCCGTCTTGCCGTGTCCACCGCTAAATCACTTCTCCTCCTCGCGGGGATGAGGGCACTACTTTGGAGGAGATTAAAGCACGTCTCGTTTAATCCAGGAGCGCGATCAATTCGCCTTAAAGGACGATTTCCCCTGGGTCGTGAAGTGAAAAATTTCAAATGGAAGAGGCGCTGCGATAGCGGCCCCTTGGCGGCGGGTTTTCATGCGTGGCGCTCCTCGTTTGTCTTCACTTTTCCTCCCTGGACTCCCGCGCGTTCATTTCCTATCTAGTTGCATATTTCTTTCTCAGTGCGCCATATTGTTTAAAGCAAAAATGACAAATCAAGGGGATAGAATAAAATTGCAGTTTTCTATGTTGAAGGGTACGACGTGGTTTTGGGATATTTCCCAATGATTATAAGAGATGACCATTTTAATTTATTGTAATTCAGAAACAAACAATGGACTTATCACTATCAACGAATGGTGAAGATCAACAGACTGAGAGAATCATCCACGAAAAAGTTAATGGAAGATTTGGGGGAAATAAGATGTACAGTACAACTCCAATTATCCGAATTTCAATTATCCGAATCGCTAATTATCTGGATCGCTAATTATCTGGATCGCTTTGGGGGAAAAAATCCCAGATAATCGGATTTTTTTTACACTCACGGCAATAGGCTATTCGAAACGTGTGTTGTATCTTTTATCACATTAATTTCGCTCGACATTTATTGGGTGCAGTACACACGTTCCTTACGCGTTGTAAAGCCAATCCGTAGCATGTTAAAAGACGCAGTCTTCTTGCGAGCAATCAATAGGTATTCGGTAGTCTCGCGCCGTATTGGGCCGTTCCTACAGCGAAACTATTTAGTGCAGCAACAGCGCTACCGCTTAGGCAGTCATAGTCATAAGTCATAGACCTTTCACTCGCAAGTGTAAACAACATTGTTTAAGTAGTCATTAATCAATGTAATATGCATAAATGTAGCTTTTATAAAAACAAATTACCCGTTTTTGTGAGTTATCCAATTATCCGGATGGGGTCCGGTCCCAATTGGTCCAGATAGTTGGAGTTCTACTGTATAATGCAAACTCTCCGAGGTTAACTTATTGGAGAGATTCTGAGACGCAGCATCCTCTTGAACACCGTACTGGAAGAAGAAAGAAATGGTAATACTTATCGAGGAAGATCATCGAAGGATTTCGTCAAGCAAATTGTGAAGGACCTAGAAATGAAATCAATTGGATTGAGATGGTTAGCGGTGAGCAGAGTGGAATTGGGAGCCTCAGCAAAGCAATCTTCGGATTGATTACCGTCGATGATAATGCAAGTCAGAAAGACGTAAAAGAACTCAAAATCGCTTTAAAATAGCCATTGGTATTACTGATACGCTTCTCATCTTTTAAACAACGAGAAAAAAACTACGAGGGAATGGAATGACCTTCCGAAATGCATTGCATATTTAAAAATTGTACACCAGTTTTAACTGTCGTCATCAGAATACAAAAACTTTCATTATAATTTCAATTTAATGAGACTGATTTATTACTGAAGTATTTACATAAATTGTTGTGATTTTTACTTTATTGTTTTTTCAACCTTTAATCTATGACATGAAAATTATTGTCGTGATAAATTTTGTCATACCAGTAATGCTCCCAATGACTCATGTCCTAGAAGAAGAAGTCTTTCAACTGCTTTTATCTATTTCTCCTCCTTTTTCTCCCAGGAAGTTTTAGCTAGAGTAAATAAGGTCGTTCAAACTCATCTGTCCTCCAGTTTTTTTTTTCATTTTACGCGTTAAAATTCGTTTCTATCTTCTTCAGCAAGGAGAAATCCAAAGTTTCAATGGCCTTGCGTGAGGGCATTTGACTACCAAATATTTACGCATTTCATTAGCTCGTAGATAATTATGTCGGATATATATTATCTATTAGTACCAATTTTCATGCTTGGATTCTAATCTTTGCACATATCCAATTGATATTTGATGTCTCATACAGTCCGTCATTTACCGTCTTTTCTCGTTCATCTGGATGTATGCACATTATCTTGCATGAACCATCTGCATACATACGTGCGAGCCATTGCTCATAAATGCTGAATGTGCAATGATTTGCTTTTTTATATAACATTGCTAATTGTAAAATCCTATCACTATGAGAAATGTTGATGCGATGCGAAATATTCCGACGTAGTACCCGGTCGCTTTCTCTGTAGGTCTTTGAGGGCATTGAGGTAGTTTGAGCGAAAAATCACTTCACCTAGAATTTTATGAATGTGGCTTCATTTTAAAGAAAAAACCTCCCATATTTTCAATGATATCAAAATAATTACTCCCTAACGAACTACTTTTCGAGCAATTTGCCTAAAAATATAAGCTGTTTTACATGGGATAGATTATGGCTGTGCGCTCCAGAGGTAGAATATTAATCAAATTAGGAATTTATAGCACCTAGGTTTCGTCAAAATACTAACGGTGTGTAGTTGGCATGTTTTATTAACTATTTGTAAAAAATAATATATTATTCCCCTCAGTAATGTTTGCAGAATCGCAAAGAAACCTGATGTTTGGAAGGGTTTTCAGCCTTACGGCGGGAAAAAATGAGTCAAGTTAGAGACTTATGTAGCTTTATTTATTTAACTAGCTGAAGGTACCCGTTGAAATTCAACGGGTGCGAAAAACATTGAACTTATCTTATGAGAAAACCACAAAGCCTGAAGAACACTGTTTGCATGATCATTTGAGGAGTTCGTATCCTATCTTGTTTGTTGTGATCGTTGTAATTCGTTCGTTTTCCATTTCGTGCACGGAGAGTTGAGTGATTGTTTGTCCTCTTTAATGCAAGGGAAACCCAATAATGGGCCACTCAGAATCATAATTACTTAAGTAACACCCCGGTTGATAGATGGTCACCTCGTCCCTACAGTTATTACTACCTATACGGTTAATACGGTCCTACTATATTATTGCGCCATTAATATTAAAATATTTATTTCATACTTCTTACAGACGATGAAATCAAAAATTACAATTTGAATATGGTCTCCATTATGACTAGGGATCCATCTCGCTCAAACCACCACAAGAGGTGAGTGCTCGCGGCGCTTTATGACAGCTTAACGGGCGTTTTTGCTTAAAATGGTCAAATTGTAAAAGGAGAGGAAATGAAAATGAGGATATCGAAGGAATCACCTGAAGTGGATGGAGGAGGCGCTGCACTTCTCTGCACTAAAGCAGGAACTACACTTGTGGAAGAGTGTGATGCCGGAGCGGATTATGCTGAGTAAACTTGTGAGTGGGAGGAGATTAACAAGGTTTTTGAAGGGTATGAAGGAAGGCATGGAGAAATTTAGTGGGATATTATATGAGGAGAATAGATGTCAGTGATGGAAACGCTAGATGAGACTCCCTGTGGCTACGGAGATTATAGAAAGGATTGTCCATGGGCTTATTCATTTTTTTGATAGAATTCTTGAGATGGATGATATTCGAAGTGTTTTTTTACGAGTTTTTCCAGTGGGGTTTGACTTTATGATCCACTCAATCTAGAATGCGATGTAAATTGTCTTTAGGTGTCAATACAAACTCGAGCATCGGAGAACATATCTTTTTATGGCATGCATCCTAATGGGTCCTCGGTTCCAACGTCAACATTCACTCCCTTTTTTCTGCGAGCAGGTACCAACTGATTATTAGTAATCTCTTCAAGTAAAGTGAAGAATAAATACATATTCACTTCACCGAATTCACGACTACAGCAATTGCAGAGCGATACACTAACTCAATGCAAAAACGCAAAGAGAATCATTCCTTTCTTCCTCCCAATTCTTTTCTTCCTAAACTCGTCCATTTTACGGCACGCAGTGCATTCCCTGCCACACACCCTCGCGGCTGCTGTAGGAGTAGCACGCTGATGTACTAGTAGTAGTAGCACTACTTTTTTTTAGTAGATGCGCGTTCTCTGTTCTCACCCTACCCGCTCCCATGCCACCGATAGTATAGGAGGCATTCCGGGTCCCTTAAGCCTTTTACACACGGTGACATTCCTGGCGCCAGAACTGGCGCGGGAAGTGGCCAGCGGTAACTGTCTCCGTGTGAACCACCGAATTTCATTCCATCTGCTGGTATGTGATAGAATCACTTACGATATAGCCTTGCTCTGGTAGGCATTAGAAAACAACCAACTTTTCTAGCGATTTAACAGCAAAGTTTGCAGATTTCCGTCTTCATTTGTTGAAAAATAAAGAAATAAAATTGTGCAAAGAGGATAATGTAGAACTGGAAGTGTTGAGTATTGATGAAATTACTCAGCGTGTCTCAAAATCATTTTGTTTTTATTCTTCATGGATGTTATTATTTATTCTTTAAAGTAATTATGCACAGCTACTTCCATCAACGAGCGTTTATCGTCAAAAAACATGGTTACAACAATGACGATAATGAATTAACTTAAGTTGAATAAATAATTGATAGTTCTTCTACTATCACTAATACGGTCAGAACGTCATCCATTTCATATTGAAAGCAGTCACCCATCCTAAACTGTTTCGTGAATTGGTCACTGCCTTTGGTGGCTTCGTGTGTACACATCGGTAAAAATGTTGCCCGCCATCGTTTTTCGCCATGCCATCCGACATGGCCGGGCGCAGGATGACTGGCACAACAAATGTTGCGGTGTGTACAAGGCCTTAGCGCCGGAGATGGTGTCGTACGAAATGTTTCTAATAAGAACTATTACGATTGAATTTTCCACATGAAAATGTTTTTAATCGACCCGGGTTTCGATGCACTGCATCATCATCAGGTACACTGCATCAGATGCACTGCATCATCATCACCTGATGGTGCAGTGCATCGAAATCCGGGTCGATTAAAAACATTTTTTCATGTGGAAAATTGCATCGTCATAGTTCTTATTATGTTGAGATTCCACAACATCTCGCCTGATTCCTCCCTTTTTGTGCGAAATGTTTGTCTTTTCCCAGCGAGGGATTAATTCGCCCGGTGTTCGCGGCACGACGCACGACGCTAGTGGGTGGAAAGGAACGTGTTCTTTCGGTCGCATTAAGTGTCACTCGTGCGTCCACGAGCACGCACTTCAAGCCCTAAGCTTCCGCTTCAACCACCAGCACGCCAATACTGCGGCACGCTATACGACTTGCGGCATGCGTCACTGGTTCGTTGACGCGGACTCTTGGCTTTCTCACGTGTCTCCCATCCTCTGCCTTCGTCCTCGTTGCCTCGGCTATCTCTTAAATTGTTCTCCGAGGACACAAGAGTGCATGCAGAGAAGCCCAATGCGGCTATGCTTGTAATGACTACATATTTTCGCAAAACGTCATGTTCTTAGCGAGTAACGTTACGATCCGTCGCTAAAGAAATGTGACCGCTGAAGTTTAAATCGAATTTCTCGTTTACAGTACGTTGTTCCCGACTTATTCGGATAAATATTACCCACGAACGCCTTTAATACATCTTAAAAATTTCAATTGCACTTTTTACTGAGCCAGTATTCACGAAGCAATCATACGAAAATTGTGGCCTCATAAAGAGGGGACGAAATTTGGGAATTTTTAGAATCAATGGCAAAAAATCGTAGCGTTTCCTAATAATACCTGGTGATGGAATATGTGTGACAATGAAACGGAGCAGAAGAAATTAATACCCTCCGAGATACATCGTTGCACTTCTTACGTTTTTTCTGCATTACTGGAGATAATGCTTGACTGCAAAGGTGATTCTCCATCATGCTGTCCCTACCAACTTAGCCTACACATATCCCTTCCTCCATCTCTAAGCTTATCGCTTCTTTCTCCATCTTGTGCTGTTTTTTACGTCCTTCGCCCCCCCTCTACCGTAACTCATTCCCCACCCTTTTCCTGGATTCTCCGATTCCCATTGGTATCACGTAATTCAGGGTTTGTGCCCCCTCCCCCCTATTATCCGACGGGAGAACCAATGGGCTTTAAACGCAGGAAATGTTAGGGAACTGGGGGGAGGGGAAACCCTTGGAGGCATATGAAAAAAAGGCCCAGGGGGCTTCGTCCCCCTGTTCGGAGAAGGAGGGGGAATAAAGCGTCAGGCCTTGGAGCCAAGGAAGGGGCGGAGAATTCCCTTTCTCTGGCTCTTTGGTTATAAGCTCCGAACGTTTCCTCAAAAACCTTTTCCCCCCGTCCAATCAGCCTCGCCATCAAAAATGGCAGTACCCAGGCACTCCCCCATCCTGCTTTTATATAAGGCCATCAAAAAAATTGGGGATAAGTGGCTGCTTGGCGATAGGTTGTTGGGAGGGGCCGATCGTGATATGGGGGACCTTCCTACGGGGGATTCAGGGGTGGAAACACACCCCCTTTCCCCTCGCCGAGAAAGAGACGGGGGGAGGTCCCGCAGCATGGTTGGCCCAAATGGGCTTTGATGGGCGCTCCCAGCCGGCTCGGGAAACGGCCGATAATAATCGCTCTACTCTTCTCCCCCGCCAATGGGTGGCGTGGTTCGTGAGGAGTAATCATAATAATTGGCGAGATTCACGGACGATACAGCAGGCGCCCGTATGTCCCTTGGGGGCAGGCCTACCTCTCCCCCCTCGCGCCCCCCCTTCCCCCACCCCCTCCTGCCCTCGTAAAAATGGGCCACTCACTCTTTGGGGGCTGTCGACTGTGGCTCCGAAAGCTACAACAATCCTCCCATCCCTTCCTTTCTTCCCCTCACCCTCTGAATTGCCCGCCCCTCCCTATGGTCTACATGGTGGAATGTTTATGCTGACGAAATGTACCGCAAGGCAGGGATCGGGTCAGCTCCGTGATTAGAGTACTGAGGGGTTCCAACCCCGTGTGGTGACAGGAATTTGGCCATCGATTCATTTCATTCGAGTATTCTACCAGCTGATTGTTTGGTTCTTGGACAGTCCCCATCCTGTATCCCTATTTCTGAAACATTTTTTCGCTTTCCCTTCTATGGAGATCCTGGCATTAGATCCCTCATATCTTCTACCTCCTATTTCGTCCAGGATTCTTATCCACTTCCCTTCCTCTTCCACGTATCCCCAGTGTTCTTCCCTGTATCCCATTTTTCAACATGGCCTCTCCTCTCAAAACCTCCTCTATCCATCTCTTGTGCCTTCCTCAATCCTCCGCCACCAGCTTCCTCTCCTCTCCAACGATATCCAGTACCTCCTCGTTCTTGGTAATTCAAATAATTCCAAGAATTGGAGTAACCTGCGAATAAGTTTTACGAAGAGCTGGGGTGGAGAGATGTTTGACGAAAGATCTATTTTGTGAGCGAAATAGACCAATCGAAGAAAAGACTTTTTTCCTTCGTAAGAAAATCCTGCGAACATATATCAACACAAGCCTGGATGTGAGGAAGAACCTTGTAGGAAGGTATTCATGGATTGAATGGCAGGGAAGATTGAATGATGACAGGTACTTCTAAAGAGAGATTTGAAGGATTGGAAGTGTGATGATATGTCTAAGAATGGAAGGAGAGAATAACTAATGAAAAATTATACTAAGGAGTTGAAGAGAAATAGTTTGTAATGAAAACTCTGCTAAGTAGATTGAAAAACTCACTGGGCACTTCTTAATGCATAAAAGTCAATTGAAAATCGTAATATAAGTTGAAATGAATGGGAAGAATTATCAGGGAAGACCAAAGGTGGAAGTCATGTAGCAAATAATGAGGAATTCTGAAGTGAGGGCTTTTATTAGGTGATATCGAGGAGACAAACTTGTTGATCATTTTCTGAGGCATATTACCCTACTGGTAACAATTATGAAAGGGACAATGAATATGAAGAGATACCTATGAAGACCAAGAATGGAATACTGAAGCAACTGAATTCTAGTCTCGGGATACGTTCGATTAATATTTAATTTCTGCTATCCGAATAATTTTTTTTCATCGACCAGAGTACGAAATGGGAAACGCCTCCACTGCTAAATTACCCCGATAAACAATAGCCGGCCTTCCTCGAATGGCTAAGAAGACTCCCGCCGCCTTCCGTTCCGAATGGCAATTAACTCCCATCTAGTCTGCCGGCACCACTTCGAAACCACAGCAGAATAATCACTTTTTCCACGGCGAACTCTTTTTATCTTCTCGCATCTCTTCACCCGACGGATCACTATTACCCCGCTATCTCTCTCTCTCTCTCGTCAAAGGAAACTCTTTCCCTCCTTCCCTAAGTACATTAAAATAACATAAAATGGCGAAGTAGCGGAAGAGAGCGATTTCTTGTGGCGCTGTTCCTTTTTTCTCCCCCTTATTCCCTCTACTGGCCACCTCGCGAAGCATTTTCTTTTCTCATTACGTCCCGAGTTCCTACTGCCGCTTCAACCTCACCGCGCGCGGGTTACAAGCGACACGCGCACATATTATCGCCATCCGCGATATTCTCGCGCATAAAGCTTTCGTCGCTCTTGCGAAAATTTCATTTAATTTTTACCCTGGCAGAGAGGGTGGAAAAAAAACGGATTTTTATCTGATGTGGGAAAAAAACTATGGCGGGAACGGGAATGATTGCGTTGTCTTTCGCCAGAGTTCGTTTTTCTCACCTGCCGCCATTAAATCCCATTCTCTCCCACCTTTTCCCTTCGATTTTTTCCTTCCCGACGGCACCCTCCCTATCCATCCCTCCCCATCACTACGTCTTCTCTATTCTCCACCTACCCTCTCCTATTCTCTCCCCGCCCTATGGCATAGCTATTGGAAGGACTTACTTCGAGAGCCGCTAGAGACTCGGATCGAAAGAGTAGTCTAGTAATGAGGTTTTCTAGGGCAAATAAAGCGTGACTGGTCATCTTAGTAGATGGGCACAAACTAGAGCAGTTGGAACATCTTTACTAGGTACTTTTAGTAGCTTGTCTACCAATTCTCCATCACTAACTGTATTCGAAATTCGATTCGAATTATTCTGTATTCTTGTATTATAACCTTTTTTTCTCTCTTCTGGAATATTCTATATTCTTGTTTTATGACAGTTTGATCCTCCTAAATGTTCTATATACGTATATGTATGTGTATATGTATATATTGTGCAAATTTTTTGTACTCAATTCATACATATTTGTTGGTTACATTTTGTTAAATTTTTTTATTTGTTATATTTTTATTACGCCTTGTTTTGGAATGTTAAGCATTTGAATTCTGACACTTTAGTTTTTGATGGTAGCTTTTTTCAGGTTTATCCTTGTAAGCTACCTAAAGCTCAATTTATATATTCATTGTATAAATTATGTATGAATTTTGAGCATTAAATATCTATCTATCTATCTATATAACACTGGGAAGGCAACACTGGTCCCTTTACACGTAGTTCGCCATTCACCCCCCAAGTGCAATTGCACAGCCAACAACGCTGAAGAGGTAGACTTGGGTCTCACCGTAGCCGTGGAATTATTTTTGGGCTGAAAGGCTCTGCCATTGACAACATCCATCCATTAATATTCCGGGTTTCTTCCATTTGCTCTAGTGCAATAATCACTTCGTAACACAACGACCCACTAGCCTTCCGTTCGTTACAGACCCTGAGCACTAGGTAGCGCACATCAAAACAGATCGGGAGCAAATATGATGTGCGCTAAAGAACTAAAGAACATCGAAAATCGCATCCGTGTTTGTTGTTCAGTTTCTTGATTTTCAGTATAGGCGGCAAACATACATGTTGTAAAGTTTTTAATTATTTAGCGACAAATAGCTAACGTTCTTAAATACTTATTTCGAACGAATTCGACAAATGAACACAAA
The DNA here is from genome assembly GCA_963573305.1 of Pyrrhosoma nymphula. NCBI lineage: Eukaryota > Metazoa > Arthropoda > Insecta > Odonata > Coenagrionidae > Pyrrhosoma > Pyrrhosoma nymphula. The sequence goes on along the minus strand of OY754339.1, from coordinate 58,385,099 downwards.
AATTCGGACGCGACTACTGTGCAACCACAGAATGCTACCTACCGGCAGCGCACATCGTTCCATTCAACGTCGTTCGTGCGCGCTAAAGTGCGTTGATGTGTTCCGATGTGCGCTAACGCCAACACCTTGAATGGAAAGCCCCCTTCGTTGGAGAAAAGTGGGTACCGTAGCGTTATGTCCCTGCTGGAGGATAGCGTTAGCAAAATAAACTTTCGCCAATAGGAGGGATCTGATGTAGGGACACTGTGTAAGCATGCAAACAACTGACTGGATAAGCGTGTACAATGAAGTGCACTAAGCGTTTTGCGCTGCAGAAACATGGACTCTTTGAGTAAAGAGGACGAGTACAGTCTGCAGCCGTTTGGAATCTGGGTGTGGAGAAGAATGGAGAAAGTGAAATGGACGGAAAGCAATACGAACTAGGAAGTGCTCGACGTGGTTGGTGAAGAGAAAAAGCTGTCGGAGGAGAATATTTGGTGAGATGATGGGAAGGTTGTTGTAACAGGTGATGACGGGCGATGGGATGCTGAAGAGCGTGGTGGAGGGGAGGATTTATGGTTAGGGGGAAGAGGAATAAATAGAAAATAGACTTTATGGATGCGATGAAAAGAGGTGGAACGTATGGCATGTACTCACAAAAGGTCAGCGGCGGGTGCGAATTGGACGATTTTCGGGTTGGAAGTTTTTATTTCCGAAAAACCAGTAGCCGCAAGTGAACGGACAGTGTGCCGTGGTTAACTGGATACTTCCATGTGTATAACGCATCCATCATAGTAATTAAATTGGCAAATTACACTTATTTTAGGGGTAAACTTCCACTATTTACCATCTCGCTGCCAATGTCACAAGAGTAGACGAGTGGGTATTGGATGTGGTTGGAGAGGAGAGGAAGCTTGTGGCGGAGGTTCGGAGAAGGCAGAAGAGATGAATGGAGGAGGTTTTGAGAGGGGAAGGCATGTTGAAGAGGGTGATAGAGGGGAGAACAACAAGGAAGCGTGGAAGAGGAAGGAAGGGGATAAGAATCCTGGACGAAATAAGAGGAGGTAGAAGATATGAGGGATTTAAGAGGGATCTAATGGCGGGACATCCTTCGGAGGGAAAGGAGACAATGTTTCAGAAATTGGGATGCAGGATGGGGACTGTCCAAGAACCTACCAGTCAGCTGGTAGAATACTTAAGGTAGTTTGAGCAAAAATCACTTTACCTAGAATTTGATAAATTTGACTTCATTTTAAAGGTCAAACTCCCATCTTTCCAATGATATCAAATTATCAACCCCTTGCCGAACTACTTTTCGAGCAATTTGCCTAAAAATGTAAGCTATTTTACATGGGAAAGATTACGGCTGTGCGCACCAGAGGGAGAATTTTGAAAAAATCAGGAATTTATAGCACCTAAATTTCGTCAAAAAACTACCGGTGTGTAGTTTGTATGTTTTCTCAGTTATTTATAATAATTAATCAATTACTCACCGCAGTAATTTCTACAGAATCGCAAAAAAAACCTTCTGTTGCGAAGGCGTTATCGCCGTATGGCATGAAAGAATGAGTCATGTTAGAGACTGATGTAGTTATATTTATTTATTTACTGATAATTTTGGTCGTATTTAAACATATATTTGCACCATTAGTATTACAATATTTACTACATGCTTCTTACAGACGCTGAAATTTAAAAAAATTGAATATGGTATCCATAATGACTAGGGAACTATCCTGCTCAAATTACCTTAAATGAAAATGAAGCCCCTTCCGAGACGTAGCGTTTACGCTTTTGCGAGAGCTGTACGTGCGTACGTCGGCGGTGTGAACTGAGCCCCCTCCCTCCCCCTGCCCCTCCTTGCCTCCTCCCCCACCATATCCCTTCTCATCACTCCACCCCTCCCCCCCCCTCCGCTCGCTGCATGCACACCATTCGTCGACCAATCCCGTGGCTCCCCATTGTCGACACCAGCGCACCGACATGAGCATGCTTCACCTACTTGCATGGAAGCGTGGAAATAGCGGCGGGGGCAGGCATGCAATTTTAATGCATGCACTCACACAAGAGGAGGAGAGGTTTCCGAGCGTGTTTGGAATGACCGGGATCGTTCTGCGCCTTCGACACCGCGTCCGTCCGCAGCAATTCTAATTCCTTCGCTTTCTCTCTGTGCGGCGGGTGATCCGTGGGACGGGGCCGATATCGATAAGCCGATACATGGGATATTATTTTATCGGGAATACAACCGACCTGCACTCGGCTGCTATCAAAGCCGTTATGACGTCGAAGGAAGATTTGGAATATTTTTGTGAGCTGCGTGCTCAACCAGCTGAGGTCATCTTCAGCCGTGGTTTATCCAGAAAATAGTCTTCGCAAAAATAACTATATGCCTTTGATGCCCTGGAAAAAAAATCTTTGCATTTGAATCTCCGGGCACCATTTTGTAATTAAAGATGAATAAAAAGAATGTATTTCGTAAATGCTTAAATTGTGCACATTTCTTTGTCCAAATCTAAGGGTAATACATACTTTAATTCGATTATTCTGAAATAAAGTGTACTGGTAGCTATGAAGAAAGCATAACAAGCCGTTGAAGTCAAAGTCAAGTCCAGTCAAAATTGGTTTTATTGTCATTGAGACAATATATAGGTACTATCATACCAATACATAAAAATGCTATGGTTTCCGTGCGAAATAACGGCTAAACCGATTACTTTGAACTTATGAACGTAGGTAATTGAGTGCACTGGGACGAACATAAACTATATTAAAATTTCCCCAGGGCCATAAGGGTTCCTAAACGGGACCCTAGATTTTACGAGAAAAATTAACGAAAAGGGGTGGAACTGGTGATCAATAGTTACATGAAAAGTAGCCAGTTATATGTGCATGGTAGGCATCCCCACGTGCGGTTAGATGGCTAATAGATAGTACATACCTGCATTTAGAACGTTACATTCATTCTTCTAGTCATATGGATGTATGACTTCTCTCGCTGAAATTTAATGGTCACCATCATCTTTTATATTATTTAGCATTATTTCTGTACCCAGATTGTAATAATCTTACCAAATAGGTAGCTTGAAATATGTGTTTTATGTGGATGCGACAATCGCATGCTGAGCGACTGGTGAAATTATGCTTGTATACAAGTCAACATCAAATGATCTTCCAAATATTACGACCTTGATACTAAGAGCTTTCAAAGATTCGTTCCATTTCCATTCAGTCAGTCTCCTTAGGCGTAAATGAGCGTAACAAAACTATGTCCGTGGTTCAAGTGAGAAAAAATTCTGCTTCAACAAAATAAATACGTGAACTCCAACGCAGAGAAGTGATGTTTCCCTTTTTGTCCTTTTGAGGGCCAGAGCGGCCTTCCACTCTGCAAAACTAAGGAAATATTTTTTCCATTCACCGTCAAATCCTCGTCTTCATGGATAAGTAAATTTTTATCCGCAAAAACAGAAGTTTCTCCTCAGGTTTTATGGCTTGCAGATATGGGTTACATCATCAGGGTAACCATAAAATCATTCGTGAGAGGATGCGTTTAGAACCAAGAATCTTGATTGGGAATAGTGGTGCTCGCAGAGGGAAGGTGCGTATCGGGCAGTGAAATGCCTCCTCGGGTCTTAGTGATCGCAGTCAAATAGGTCTTCGTAGCCAAAGAAAAGGAAAAAGGACGAAAACAAAGGGAAGCTTTTGCACGAAAATGTAAACTTTCCCTTCGAAAGTAGGGGGAGCCATCTTGAAGGGTGTCCAAATTTATTCGACCTCCGTCTTAATCGCCATTTTCAGTCGCCTGTTTTAACCGCCAGCGAAGGAAGCAACCAGTTAAATCTGGTGCTAACGCGGCGAATTTTAATGCAGGAACTCTTCTCTGGTTTCCTTCTGGGTTAAAGGCTGCCCAGCGTTTTGACGTCCGACATAGACATCGTCTTCAGGGCAGTTTAAACTCAACATCGTTAAGTTGAAACTCGACATCTTCTTCATGGCAGTTGAAATTTCCCTTTTGCGACGTCATTTGTGAATTCGTATCGATGAATTAATAAACTCCACTTCTTTATCGTGTTTTTACCGCAGAATCACAGCACCTGGTGGTTAGTTGCAAAAAATAATGTAAAAAAACTGTGGAAGTAAGACAAAACTCAGATGACAATATCCGACAGCTATGTAGAAATTTCGATTTTTTTAAAGTTTGCACTCATCGCAATAGTTGCCTTCGCCATGTAATTATTTATCCGTGAGATACTTGCCCACCTATTAGAGCGTAGACTACCTATTTCTATTAGAATGTAGACATTTCCTAATGACTGAATACATTCGGATACAGCCAAAAACAGAGAAGACAAACCAAAGTGGAGCGACGAACATCAACGGATGGTTTAACACAACGAATGAGACAGGAGAGCACAGAGGACTGGGGTGCTGGGGGGGGGGGAGGGGAGGGAGGAGGTCTGGATGCATTCCTTGCGTCCGTCCCCAGGGATGAAGTCAACTCCCTTTGGTTGCAAGCGGTTATTTTCGGAGCCATTCCATTGTAGCGATTAGGCTCGCAATCGCCTCGGCAATGCTTTCAAACCGCGCGTCTTACGATGTGTCCCTGGCAGGAAGTACGCGGCTGTGTCATTTGCCTTCTTGGCAGCGGCGCTTGCCTTTTTCCTTCTCTCTCTGTCTCACTTTCGGAATAGACGTGGAGGAATAACAGGCGGAGGTTGTGTCGGGGCGCGGGAGTGATGTTGGGGTGACAAAACGCGTTCAACTACCGGTAGTGTGTATGTGTGTACATGCATATCTGTCACCGTCGCTCACTTGGATGAGATCATTAGTGCATTGACTCTCGCGCTACTGTCGATTAAGTCCGTATCACGCGGAACTTAATCCTTCCCAAATTTGAGGGGAATAGCGTGGCCTTATGGCGTAGAAGTCTGACGTGATTCAGAGCCAGCGTTCTGGCGAACGCGCATAATTTCTAGCGTTCTAGGATTCTTGATTCTTACTGCTGACGAGGTCATAATGTTATAAGTTTGGTGTGCTTACTGTCACATCAAACTTTTCGGACTTATAAGCCTTATAGCACCTATAAACTTATAGCCTTGTCGGACGAAGTAGCTCCTGACCAATGAAGTCCTCGCTTGCGAACGCAATGCGATCCTCATGTTTCATTTTCACGACATGCTAATGCTGCGTTCAGGGTACACCCAATTTTTCCGCTTTAGAATGAACAAAATTCGTGAAAAAGACCGTGTTCGTGAACGACGATTCTCGTACGACGGCGACGGAAGTCATGTTCGGCTTCATCATTGGCATTCCGCGATATCTAGCATACTGTGTCGTACACACCATCAATTATCGTGTGTGACGGTCTCATTCGATCGCGTTTTATTCATTAAAATGAGCGAAGTATTCGTAATGAAACAAGCACATAAGCGTCATCACGTTTGGAACCCCCATTGAAGCCAGAGTACAGAGGTCTGAGACCAGGTAGGACTTTGGAGGCCGCTTTGGGCAAGAGATGAAATAAAATGTTCGAACGAAGATCATTTTTTTTTACTTGAAAGAGAAAATTGATAAAATCGTAATCATTACGTTTTTACGATTACCTATACGGAGGTTGGTTGTGGCACAATGCTTCGGCTTGAGCAGCGAGCTTACCGCATGTATCATAGCATAGCAGTTCTCATTCCCGAAAAACCATTTCGTGGGAACTTTCAGGCCAGAGTGAAGTTTTTCTTGGATGGCACTTTCCCCACCACTTTCAGATTGGAAGAGAGAGTTTGTCATTTAACTCATCCCGCATTCTCTTGTTATATATAAAATCCTGGATTTTTTCTCATAAAATATTGTATTATCAAATCCTCTTTCCATTTTCCGTTATCTATCCGTTGATATATAATTTGCTTGTCATATAATAAGTAACTTTGGCTCAAAGGAAGTTTCCAATTATTTCTGGTGTCAACTTATGCCAAATAGATAGTGTCAACTTATGCCATCAACTTTTGCCCTCCAGCGACTACTACGGTTTGATTGCCTGATTGCGACTAATGTTTTTGGGCATGCATTTATCTTAACCAATAATGATGTCACTTACCTTCCCTTCATTTGCTTCGAATATTCTGCTCAGTAGTTAGAATGGTACTACATTTTTCAATGTTGAATAATTCATTTATAATCTAACATTAATTTTTGACATAATAATGAAGTTTTAATGTTAGTTCACATTTTCTAATGGAAGATTTTAATTTATTTTAACGTAGGATATAAATTCAAAATTTTATATTCTCTCATGTGACATTTTAGTCTTCGAGTCCCCAAATGGCGACAGTGCCCCAGTTTTAATTTTTAAATTAGAACTTAAACGCAGCCAAATTTAGCACTCCTGTCGAGCATTCCCATCGGCAGGCTTTAAAATATGACGTGCCCATGCTCATTGTCATCTTCTGGCTGGTAAACAATGACCACTAAGTTTTAAATCTCTATGATTATATTTTCAGTAAAGTACAAGTTAACGAACGCCATGAGTAGATTGGCTATTTTTGTTATTGTTGCTAAGGGTGTTAGAAGACTCATCCATGTCGTTAGTAATCGAAATCAATCAAACCTGTTCATGTCTTGTGGCCCTCTTGTTATTTCGATTGCCTCGTAGATAATCCGGAGTTAGTATTTGCTTTCAATGCGAATAGGTTTTTGATTTTCTTGAGCCTATATTGTGGCTTTCCTCAGCACACAGATGCTCAGCTATGGCGGAGTGGTACCAATCCCTTTCATTAATCCCTCGCTCGTGTTAATTAGTGGTTCTCTTTGTTTTGCCTACATACGGATTTCCACGGCTGCGGTAGATTTTCTTTATTTGAAGTTTATCTCATTCGAAACCGTTGGCGGGGAGAGTAGGGGCACTTGCCCCACCCAAAACCCGGCGTATTTCTTTTTTATAGCCTTATAACCTTAAATTAAAAGCTTAAATTATTTTGTGCTTTTTTATTGAAGTTATGGTGATTTTTACTCTAAACCCCAGTTAAATTTTAAATTAACTAAAACTATTTATTTTAAAAATTTTAAATTCACTAAAACAACAAGCTAAATGTGAATGTAAATCAAAGTAATTTCGGAATTAGTTGATACTTGGTGGTTATCTAAAAGGGAAATATGCATCTAGTAAAAACTTGCTCTTCTTAAAAGGCAAAACTTTGCTTACAAACCACTTATAAAGCGTCATTTTGCACATAGTTTGTTACGGATTTCCGGGAATGGAATACCCCCCTTTTCCTGGGGGGGTATTCCATACCCCAAGAGCCGCTGGTGCCCCCCACGAACCTCTGCTCTGTAGCCGCCCCTGTTCGCTACGGAATTCCACGAAGTTTCGGATTCATCCGTCGCTCACATCGATGCCCGGAGGTATTCTCTCCCTGCGTCTCCCCCGTCGTTCCAGGCGTGTCCGCCAGGGCGCGCGTGTGTATGTGTGTGTGTGCATGTGTGTGTGTGTAGTCGGCCTCATCTCTCAGTTCGTGCCCATTCCTCGATATCCCTCTTGCCAGACCAGACGTTTCCCCCCCCCCCCTCCCTCCCGTCCCTTTCGCGTCTCCCTTTGCGCACTTCTGCGTGTTTTTATTTCTCCGCTTGTTTCGCTCCGCAACGCGTGTTATATGCCTTTGCAGCGCACGGCTCTGGGGAGGAGAGATTCCACTGTCGCCCCTCTCGAGTAGTAATAAATGCAACCCCCTCGCCCGCCCTCTGGGGCCGGCTCCTCTCTCCCTCCTCACTCCCTCTTCTCCATACTTCCTCCTTCACTTCTCCTTCACTGCACTCACCATTGAGTCCTCGCCCCGTCCACTTCTACCGCCCTCAGTTCTTTCCTTCCATGCCCTACAACCTTGGATTCTCTATCTTGCCGTCATCTTACAAGTCTTCCGAGTAAATTTCATTAATTCTGCTTTTTTTTAAGTATTCTTAAGGAAAAATCGGCTGATAAAATTAATGTATTCTAATTAAATTATATTCAGAAGTACGTTTAGTTTTTAATTCGTTGATTTTTTTTCAATTTACTATTTGTTTTCATTTTTTTCATAGGAAACATTCTTGACATTCGTTCTTCTTGACATTCGTTTAATAAAACGTAAGAAAAGGGTTCACTTTTTAAAAATATTTTACGGCTCCTTCGATGAGTTACTTCAAATGGCGTTGGTCTTCCGACGCACAATTTGCATCCTAAAGAGAGCACTAGACAATTAGGAAGCTGATGAACGTTTTGTATTGAACTCTATAGTCATTTTTATCGACAAATAAAAAAACTGGTGTTTTTCAAACAATTTTAATCAAAGATTTTCTTTTCCTTGATGCTCATTTTTTTAAATTCATTTTTATACATTTTCGTGGAAAAACTATGTTTCGTAACATTTGAATTACAACAGTTTGCATCTGATGTAGGACGCAAGGCAATTGTTAAGCTGCTGAACGTTTCGTGAACCATGATATTTTTCTCAGTACCTAATTGAAATAAAAATATTTCGCTATTTTCATGAAACCATTATTTTTCGTAGTGTTCACTTGCAAAAAAAATTGCGTTTTCACGAAAAAAATCATTCCCGTAGAATGCATTCTAAATTTCAAAAAAAAAGTTTTTATGCGTTATTTTTTTGTTTCACCCATCATTATTCTCCCGCGGCTTTTAATGCACCCGAGAGCCATTCTCCTTTTCCTCATGCGTTCCCCTCCCCATATCCTCGTTCCCATTTTATTTATAATGCTCATGCTGTGGCAGCCGTTACACTATACTCCCTTCTCACACCTCTCCATCTTTCTCTCTTTATTTCTCACTCTCTCTCCTCTCTCTCTCTCTGCTCCTTGTCCCACTCCCCTTTCACTCTCGCGAAAGTCATTTTGAAGTTTTAAATTTTTTTGCCTCGCCCTTTTGTCTCCGCGCATTAAGCACTGCGTTTTTTTATCGCCTCGCGAGACTCATTTTTTTCCTTACCGCCCTTATTTATTCCAGCTCACAAACCCTCTCGTCTTCGTCGTCGTCTCTCGTTTTTTTTTTATTATTCCAACCGTCTGACCGCGTTTTTTTTTAAATTGAATGGTCTTTCCATCCCCTTCTCGATATCTCCACATTATTCTATCCGTCCTATGAAAGGAATTAAATGACCGTCTATCCTCCCCGCTAGTACAATTTGGAGGGGGAAATTACCTATTTTATTACCTTCCGTCGAATTTAGGGCGTTTTAAATGTGATAGACGTGTAAATTAGACTCATCCGAGATGATAAATTGAGAGTCTGCAAGGTTTCTCTCAGATAATTCAATTGTATGACCAGTTTAGATGTTTTTCAAAATTTTCAAAACCTGAAAAATGTGTTTTGAAACGTCTTCTATTCCTGCCAGTCTTTATATATAAAATTTATGCGTCTGAAATTGCTGGAGTAATAAATAAATCGACTATCATTCTACATTGATACCATTGAACTATTTCATGATTATAATGAAAATTGTAATTGTCCACTCTTTGGCGTTATTCACAACTCTTATGGGTTTTGTATGGTTATCAAATACATTTTATGTTTTTGTGTATAGGTATTTTTAATATTATATCTGTAAATTCGAATGCACATGGCAACGATTTAAATAAAATACACTTGTCCTACATTTTTAAAAATTTGTTTGCTCATTGAGGCATTAAGTTTGTCATTTATTTGGAGCGATAAAAAAGTCATTTTTCTGTAAATTATAATTTATAATGTACCGTATATTCTTTATTTCTGTGATAAGGAATTTCATATTTTAAGAGCCATAAAGGTATGACTTATGTTGAGATGGAGAAAGAAATACTAGAGCTAGATAGGGCACGGCACGTGTTAGAGTCCGAGGGATATTCTCTGACTTTCATCATAATCAACCTTTAACCGGTAGATTACTCAGGTGTTGATGAAAACGATTGAACCGAACGGAGGACCGAATCGAGTCCGAGGGATATTCTCTGACTTTCATCATAACCTACCTCTAACCGGTAGATTACTCTAATGAATGAAATGAATTATGGACGTTTAGGAATACCTCCTCAACAGTGTAAAATATGGAATGAAAAACCAATAAATTTTCGGTAGCTTGGGTACGTTTGGCTGCCCTGGATGTAAGAGTCTTTCTCTTCCATATTTGTGGAGTAGTTTCATCCGATAAACTTGTGGATGTGCTTTGCTAGCTACGAGTGGTTTCGTTTTGAAGGGTCTTTTGCGCTTTTATTTTTGGCCCGAGGTCAGGGCTGAGCATGAGGAAAAGGGAGATAAGACTGTGTAAGCGACGGTGGAATACCAAGGTTTGCGAGCTATGAGGGAAGACGGTTGAAATCGTACGCATGGATTCAACCAGGAACAAATATTTTCGCGCGGAGTAGCGCATTCTGCCGTGCGAGGACAGGCTTATCAACTAATATTCCTAAATTATAATAGGCCTCGAAGCCTTCCTGCTTATTCAGTGCGGTAGAATTCCATCGTTAATGGATGTTTATTATTTTAGACTCTTTTGAAACATCTCTTTCAATTCCAATGTTGTCAGGCAATGCTTTTATTCTAATCCAGATTATAGATTTATCCAGGTGATGGGACGGAGCTACATGAAAGTCATCTATTTTCTCTATTATTTGAATGCTTTGTGATGCCTTTGGCTATCCGCAAGCCCACTTTTAGTTTCCAATTGATTCCTCGCTTGTCATAGGACTGAGAAAAAAGAATGCCGGGGAAACAATCATAGCAGATTGGAACTTCTAAATGAGTCTATCAGAGTTGAAATTTGACTGCATATTAAATATCTATCAAGAGAGCACCCATAGTATTTTCTACTTACATTCCCATAGATCCTTTAACGTACCTACCGTTCACAACTAGTTTTATGATCTTCATTTTTGAAAGTAAACTGTGCGATCGGATGTAGTTAAAGCAAGATCATCTCAGTAAACAAAAGTTTCGCAGAAAAAATATAACTTCACCTTCGTATCAGCCATATTATTATTATTAGAGGTTATCTAGAAACTAAGAAAATAAATTGACATTTGCAGCATCATACTAAAATAATCCTTTGCTATACCTATTTCAGGGACACCAATCAACCGATTACCCATCATGGCCAAGCAGGTGCTCGACCTCTACGAATTGTATAACTTGGTGATCGCTCGTGGAGGCCTGGTGGACGTGATCAACAAGAAACTGTGGCAGGAAATCATCAAGGGACTGCATCTCCCCTCTTCTATCACATCGGCCGCATTCACACTTCGAACGCAGTGAGTGTATTGTTTATGTGCACCTCCCAAACCGATGCTGCTCTTGTGAGCGTAAACTTTTCCAGTCTTTGACGGGTGGTCACCGATGATATCTACTTGTTTGAGTAAAGATTTTTAGGAAATGCTGGCCATAGTCAACTCTCTGGAAGTAAGTAATTTTTCTGGTGTGGAATCACCCCGTGCCACACACCCTAGTGGTGACTTACACGGTACTTCGTGGATGAAGTAAGAAGTGTATGGCATCTTCTTTTAATGGTGAAGGGAAAGATCACAGATTAGGATATAAATTCTCAGTACACGAAAAATCAAATTTTAAAATTTTACACGTACTGCATTTTAGTGTTCCATTATTCTCTTAACATAAAATGAAGTGGATTTATAGCATTCATTCCGTGGCTGCCTGAGACTTTTTCATTTCCGATGCGTTTGCAACACAAAAACAACTTCATTTGGATACGAAAAATGATGAAACTGAACAATAAAATTACTTATGTGATTTAATGCTCGAATTTGATTTCGCATTTTCCCGTTTCTTGCCGAACGATATTCTTCTAAACCCAGAGAAAAACAGATTGATTGAGAGGGAAATAAGATGGAAAAATGGGTATATACTTCTATAAAAGAAAAGGGAAAAAACAGACGAACTGGATTTGTGTAAAAGAATTCGATAGGAACCATTCGATGCGAAGGTAAGTAAAATAAATTCATAAAAGCTTAGTTTTTAAGAATACCTGACGACACGCAATCACACGATCGAAAAGACTCTTGAGCCAAATCTTTGAATTGGAATCCCCGTTTAAAATAAGCGTTTGGCCCTTATACACTCTTGCTTCGCCCTCATTTGCTCGCTAAGTACCTATTTCCCGAATGCGAGTTGAATGTTGCGTTATCGCTCAGAATACATTAACGTTTATCGAAATTCGGAACATTTAACCACAAATTAAGAGTTTCTGTTGTCTTTGTGTTTATTTTTAATTGCAAATTATTATGGATATAGTTTAGAAGGCATTGTTTAATCCGTAATACTTTTAGTCGAAGAGTCCAAACTGTTTGTATTCAATGTCCGAAATAGTATAGCGTAAAACTCATAAATTTTCAAATGGGTTTATTTTGAGAATAAAATAATGGAAGACATGCTTAATTCTGTGATAAAAACAACACCGAATACCACTTCCTGCGTTAGGAAATTATCTTTTTCCTACGCGTTTGCCAGGTGTGCTTTGATAGCCAATCCAATAATTCACTCTCCTATCTTCTGCATTACATATTCTCCCGGAAGGCGTCCGCAGTGCGGGCGATCATTAAAATAGAAGGATATGATGACCTTGGACGTGGATTAAAGTACGTTGCCCCGTTGATACGAAATTTCAAATATCGAGCTTCCGCTATGCGGGTCAAATTGCCATTTATCAGCGCGAATAAATTTCCGAAGCTCGTGTTCTTGTAATCATTCAGTGAGAGTTTGGTGCGGTAAATACATTCATAGCAGTTTATATTTTTTGGGGAATTATGTCGATTTCCAACAACAACTACGAGATACTTCCTTTTTTCTTTTACATCAGACACATTTGAAATGCATAATTGGATAAATTCTGAAAGAATTTTATCACATAATTACTAACATATTACACAATTTCTTTCATCATCATTTGGTTTTTAATGCAGATTCTATTTCGTATTTTCTAACGATGCCGAAAATATCTTGCGATATTGATTATAACTTTCGATGGAATTGGATGTAATGATGTAAGATATATCGTGTCTTTTTCTATACTTTATCGTATCGCGATGCGATGTTTAAATTCTAATATATCACTTCCCTCTATCTATGCGATGAGACTAGGCATGGTTCCCCACCCTATCTTTCCCGCGCCATCATTCCGCGGTTGGCAGTGGGGAAGGAGGTTGATGGGCGGGGTCCCGAATTCGGGCACGCGTTGGCCGTAAAATATACGGCCCTGATGGCTTCACTCCCGTCCACGAAAAAAGAAAACCAATTATAACGCCCTGCCCTATCGGCGATGGATATCGTACCTTTCCTCTCACGTCGATCTCTCTCTCTCTTTCTCTCTCTGTGCTCACCCATCCCAAAATACTCGGTTCCCACTGCCATCGCAAACACCAACTCAAAAGTCCATATCACACGAAGTTTGATTGAACACAAGTTCGAGGATTCTCGCCAGTATGATAGCTTTCCAGTATCGTGCACCTCCGAGCCAGCATGCTGGTTAACAAGCATGGTCATACTCATACTGGATGATGAACTACTTAAGAAGGTTCCACCGCGACTGTGTGTCTCAAAACAAATATTAAATTCCACCTCTTTGTTTTCATTTCATTCATTAAAGTATTCTACCAGCTGACTGGTAGGTTCTTGGACAGTCCCCATCCTGCATCCAAATTTCTGAAACATTGTCTCCTTTCCCTCCGAAGGATGTCCCGCCATTAGATCCCTCTTAAATCCCTCATATCTTCTACCTCCTCTTATTTCGTCCAGGATTCTTATCCCCTTCCTTCCTCTTCCACGCTTCCCCAGTGTTCTTCCCTCTATCACCCTCTTCAACATGCCTTCCCCTCTCAAAACCTCCTCCATTCATCTCTTCTGCCTTCTCCGAACTTCTGCCACCAGCTTCCTCTCCTCTCCAACCATATCCAATACCTCCTCGTTTGTCTTCCTCGCCACTCAGCTCACTCTCTCCATCCTTCTCCAAACCCACATTTCAAACGCTTCAAGTCTGCGCACATCCTTCCTTCGCAATGACCAAGTTTCCGACCCATACAGCGCCACGCTCCATATTAGAGTTCCTTTCGACCAATCATGTTAGCTTTTACAGTCTCTATCCGATCTTCACTTTTTTTTAACCTACGCCATATGTACCTGGTTGTCACTATTAGTATTTTCTGGCGGTGTAATCAACTATATTTGCTAATGTCCACATTGTTTTTTTGGTCACCTGCTGCCATCTGCCTCCTGCACCTACTTTAAAAAATTATAGTAGACATACACCACGATATGAATGAAAATATCGCTTCCACGACGGTACATGTTCAGTGTTCAATCAGCATGTAATACCTGTTAGGACGGCTCAAATAATACAAGATTCCGGTCTTAATATCAAAGTAGCAGACTAGGTCTAATGCATGGTCATGTATCGGGTGATGCGAGTTCAGCCTATGGACATGCATTCGCACTACTACTTAAGTTATCACCGTAACCCTTCGCTTCCCTCATCAGGCTAGGTAATGAACAATTGAAAATCAAGCTGCAAATTTGAAATTAGATATTCCACATCCCTGTGATTTTGCAATATGAGAATTCATTTTTAACAAATTTACTCCTCCCTTCTTATTCATGAACAAAACTGTTGACGTCTTTCCATTATGTTTCCCTTGTTTTATTATGCCTTCGTCTTTTACGATTCCCGTTTCCCGCGATGTCAGCGAGCTACGTTGGCAGGATTGGGAATTAAAAATTACGATGATACAAAGGCGACGATGTTTTCCGGTTATGAAGATACGGATGATGCTTCGTTAGTTTTTTGAACCGCTGTCTCACGATCCCCACAGCCTCGTATCAGTTCTTTTCCCCTCCATTTCCCCTTTTGTCTTGTCTCCTCCTTCCATCCTGATTTCATGTCTTCCCCTCTTCTCCCTCTCGACCCCGCCCACGTGCTCATAGTGCACGTGACTCATTAGCGAAGTTGAGGAAAACGCCCACGGTGCTATATTTGAATGAATCGTCCCACGGGATGGAATCCCCCGGGGAGGTGGGAGAGGAATTGGGAATGGGTTGGGTTGGCCTGTGGAGAATTGAGCAGAGTTAAAGAGACACGGTGCCGATGGTATTATTGTTGTCAAGGGTGATTGGTGAAGAGGCGTCCGCTGTCCGTCCGGGAAGTGATTTCGGGCCATCAAGATCGGAATTGCTGATTGTAAGGTCATGTCTCGGTCCCATACGTGGTTAATCAATTTGCTCCCCACATATAACCTGTATTTTTCAAGAGCATTAGATAGATAGTCTTGATCGTGGCAAGATTGAGACAGAGTATTAGGAAACCCTTGGTCAAAATTGCATGTGATTAAAACGAGGACATGTAACGTAAGGATAGTCAGGGTGAAATCATTATCATAGAGTATTTTACCAGCTGATTGGTGTATTCTATGGACTATCCCTGCCCTAAATTCCCCATTTTCCCTTAGATATCTTTTCACTATCGTGGTCATTTTCTGCTCACCATTAGGTCTCTATTGAGTTTCTCAAACCCTCTTGGACTTTGTCCTCCCTCCTTATGTCGTCAGTAATTTCTATTCCTAATTATTTCATTTTAGTGAAATCTCCGTGATTAATTCTAGGCAATTCAATCTTTTGTAGTCTTTCAGCCTCGCATACTCGGCATAAAATCCAATTCTAGAACCTGATCTTGCTTGCTTCGTTCTCTTTCTACGACCTTTCCCTAAAATGAAATTAAGACAACTTGTGTTGAAAAATATAATTTAAAATGGAAAGCATGGTTCGGGTGCATCTACAATGAATAATCATAACGTTTTATTTGTCATTTTGGGTAGACAATAGGCAACTGAGGTCATTCAGGGCATTAAGGACTGGGGTAGGGGGCAGGAGGATTGAAGAGGAAGGATTATCTTTGGAATAGAGGAAGGGTGGAGAGAAATCCAGTATCGTCATTAGACTATTAGCGGAAGGTTCCAAGGGATCACCAGTTAAACATCCCATCCGAAGGAAGGAATAAGTGCTCTCAGTACTACCGTAATACTGGAAGTGCTCTCCGTACAGCATCCAAGCATGGATCGAGCTCCCTTTTAAAAAATCTCCACCTTTCTCTGGATTTGAACCAAGACCTTCAAATTGGGGTGCCAATGCTTCAGCAATGACACCGACCCGATCGACTGCAAATTGGGAGACCCGGATTTAAATTCCGTTGATTTCTAGCTAAGGTAGATGATTTCTTCTCATGGCGAATCTTCATAGGTTGTCTTAGCGAGTCTGCGTAGAACTCAACATTCATGGTAAATTAAACACTTAGCACTTAAAAATAGACAACTTCTACCATGTCCAGCCTGAAGTAGTTATGTTCACCCGTAATATTTTGCCCAAGTGACCCTTGCTTGTAGTATAATCAGATAGTTTAATCGCGTGCATCTCAACGTGCGTGCTTCGCATAATGGCGTCGCGGCTCAACGTTCCGCTGCGAGGCTCCATCCTCAATTGTTTTTCCGAGCTTTTCCACATCTCCGCTCGTCTGCGTGGGTCTTGTGGTTATGGCATTCCGCCTATAATTTACCCAAATGACTCACTTTTACCACTGTGGCATGTTGATTTATTGAACAATTATTCCAAATGCGGGTGGGGCATAAAATTTTCAACTTTCGTTAAATAACTAATTTGCTTTGTAAATGACTGTAATAGAAAGTTTCTGTGGATAATACTGGCGTGAGATTAATCCATAGGACATCAAGTTGTGTTGGCTAGAGTTCTGGCTTCTAATTACGAGGGCGCTGGTTCGAATCCCGTCGGTAGTGGATATTTTTCACTGGAATCCGGAACTCTGCTTGCGAAGAAGCTAGAAGAGCAATCCGAGGGTGGTAATCAGTCCGTTACTAACTCAAAAGTCAGGTCTTATCGAAGGAAGTTTTTCCGTCAAATATTGCTATACTTACAGAAAGAAGAAACTTTCAAATGTTATTTATCCACACTGTTTATTGATATTCCCGACCCAGGTTTCAACGGGTAACCGTCAATTTCAAGAAAATGGCGGTTACCCGTTGAAACCTGGTTCGGTAGTATGAATAAACAGTGTGGATAAATACCATTTGAAAGTTTCTTCTTTCTGTAATTTTGAAAGAGTTCCACAAAGTCAAGCCTGAAACTCTTCGCTTAATTGCTATACTTTATACTTCATAAACATGAACACTAAGAAAAGAGGATGAGGAGAGATTGTAGGCTTAAGAGGTGAGGGTGTGGAGGAGAATGGAGAAAGTGCAATGGACGGAGAGAAAGACAAACGAGGAATTGTTTGTACGAATTATACCCCTGAATGCTCCTCCAATTAATTATGCTATACTTCATGCTTCATCTAACTACATAAATTTTGAAATGAAATTGGACTATGGTCTCTATTATGACTAGTGAAAAATTTCGCCCATTAATACCTTAAAACACTCGTCACTCACTTTCTGTGTCCGCCTGTCGTTGAATATCGGGACTCGTTCTAACTATGACTCCGTCCGCGCTGAAGTGGGTGGGAGAAGTGGTGGCGAGGGAAACAAAAGGGAAACCCCCCTCCTCCCTCAACCCCAGACTGTTTAAAAGCTCCGTCGAACCCCTTCCCTCCCCCCCAACCAGCCACCCCCTTCTTCCACAATAACCTCACCGCTCGCAATGACAATGGATGCGCGCATAAAAATCGTTACTCTTCTTTTTTTGAACGTATTTTTCCATCCCTTCCCATTTCCTCCTTATTTACAATCTCTTGAGACTCTCTCTTTCCCCTTCTCCCTCTGGGAGACTCCTCTATTTCTCAAGCATGGATTTCTCTCTCTCATACTACTCTCATCTCCCCACCGCCGACTTACTTAGCCAATCCTGCCCCCACTCCCTCTTACATCTCATTGTTTACTCCTACCTTTCCGTATCACCTCTCAACCCCGCGTCCGTCTCACCAATAGCTATTATTCCTATCCCTCTTCCCCCAACACGTCTGTCACTGCTTCTTCTCAGAATCAAAGGAAATAACAAAATGCAAAGAAACCCGGCACATGCGAGCAAATAGTGTAATGCAGCTATTGGAACAAAAATGGAGGAATCAGGCGTGATGTTGTGGAAGATGAGCATAATAAGAACTCAGATATTACAATTTTCCACAGATAAAGTTTTAATCGAAATGTTAACGTTTTTCTTGTGTATATAAAACTCCCTCCTCTTTGAAATTTTTCCCCTTCCCCACTCCCTCCCTCCACTTTCCTAACCTCCCTCACCCACCTTCTCTTGTATATATACCTTGATTTCCAAATATATGTGCCTGATGATGATGCAGTGCATCGAAACCCGGGTCGATTAAAACTTTATCTGTGGAAAATTGTAATATCTGAGTTCTTATCAGCTAATGGAATGTTGGTAGCCGCTATAGACTCGGAGGCTTAACGCATAGGTGAGATTACTATAAAATTTCTGATCTGCAGAGTTTCAGGGTGATACTGAGGATAGTATTTTAGAAGGATATTATTATATTATCTGAGGATACCATACTTTAGTGTCGGACTGTGTCTACTCGTCAAAACAATACTTATTTTCCATTTTTATTAAGTAATGCTTCTATTTATTTCAGAATAGCTCTTCCAGCTTCAGGTCTCTTTCATTCAACCAATCCAACAACCTGCTTCGTCAAGAAACAACCCAACCCTTAACGGCCAAAAACATTTCAGCAATCAATAAAAATGTCAACGCTAAAATAAATTAAAACCTTTAATCAAAAGTTGAACCAAATTAAAACAAAATCAAAACAAAAAATTAAAGTAAATTTCAAACGTTACGATACTGATTTTAATTTTGGGTGAATTATAAACACAATAAATAAATAAAAGTATTATACCCTCACAATGAATCTCTAGAACTGATGGAAGTGGCTAAATAGAAGATACGCCCTGCCGATTGGATGAGTACAAAAATATTTTCCTCCCTCTCACACAACTAATGACTATTCAACAAAAAAACTGGGAGAGTGAGAAATTAAGGCGCATTGTCGAAATGCATCTCATCACAACACGCATCTTTGACTCTTCCAATTCCTTTTCCCCATTCCCACTTCTCTTACATCTACATCTACATACTACCCCGCAAGCCGCCTCAATAGGCGTGTGGCGGGGGGTGTTAGGACACCAGCCGTTTACATATAAAAAGGAAACGCTCTAGTGAAATTCCGCCTTGCATTTATTAAAGTCCCTTATTGTTCGGGGGAAAAACGAATTCCCATACCTATCCGTTCGGCAAAATATCTCTCTTAATTTATCGTTTCTGTCGGACCTGGAAATATAGTGGGGTTCTAATATCTCAATTGTTCAAGCAATCTAAGCCTAGCGCGCAGCCTCCGAGTCTCTAGCGGCTCCCAGCCTAATTCGTTTAACATCTGTGTAACGCTGTCTGTACGCCCGCAGCAGTTTTTGACGAATCGCGCAAGCTTTCCTTTGTATTTTATTAAGTTCCCGAATTAAGTCTTTCTGCATCGGATCCCATATGCTCGCTGCATATTCAAGGTAGTTGGTTGGTGCCCTAACACCTCTTGCTACACGCATATGCAATGGCTCGTGGGGTAATGCTTAGCTGTAGAATTGCGTGCAACGTATTTTTTTACTCCATGAATACCATTCCTCATTTTCATCTTCCGTAACTATCATGCTCTTTCCCTCAATTATCTTACAATCATGGACCATTCATGTATGTACGCTAATGCGTAAGACCTCTCGGGGGAGAGGGGTTTGGCTTTTCTTGTATTGTTTCACGTTCAGAGGGTTCCGGGGGTCCGAGATCATCTTATATGCGAATTTAATGGCATGTGAGGTACTATTTTACCAATAAGAAAATATTTCTTCTGGGTTGCCTAATTTCACCCCCATTTTTTATTAGTTAAAATATGTGTATATTTATCTGGGTAAAATAAATTATATTCTATTCTATTCTATGTTTAGCAATCTCTGAACTATCGTCGTGGTAAAATCTTAGTTTTTAACGCTGTAAACATCTCGTGGTTTCCCTCCTTAAATATTGTACCTACTCCAGACGCTATACTTTACGTGACAAGCACGATTAATAGTAAAATAACCATGATAGTCTCGGCATATCTTATTTCAGCGTACTCTCAATTCTTGAAAACTATGACAAATAACTATTTTCAATAATTCAGGTTTATTTTATAAAACCGTCCCTGATTCTCAAATTCTGCCAGTAGCATGAGTTGATCTGCGCACTCGCGGCTGCCGATAGTTTCGTGTCGGCAGACAGCAGAAGGTTTGTTACATCGCCGCACAGCTCGAAAAAAATATTTCAATATATTGTACTCAGAATTCTCATTGATAGCTAAATTTGGAAAAAAAAATCATCGTTCATCGAAAATTTAATCCTTCCATAATTAAATGACGTCTTGTGTGAGATTGGGAAGGGAAGGGGGGGGGGAGGGAAATAAGTTGATGAAATATTTCGTAGTATGGAGAAGGTGCGTTGGACGGAAAGGAAGACAAATGAGAAAGTGCTTGATCTATTTGGGGAGGATAGGAAACTTCTGAATGAGATTAGGGGAAGGCAAGGTAGGTGGCTGGAAGCGGTAATGAGGGGTGTTGGTGATCTGAAGGCCGTGATAGAGGAAAGGATGTTGGGCAAGCGGGGAAGGGGAAGAAAGAGAATAGGTTTTATGGACGGGATGAAGAAAGGTAGGACTTATGCTGAGATGAAGAAAGAAATACTAGAGGTAGATAGGGGACTGCACGTGTCATTCTATTTTCTCGGACTTTCATCATAACCTACTTTTAACTGGCAGATTACTCCGATGATGATGGTTATTACATGGAGGGTGTGGAGGGCATCAAAGAGACGTAATACTTGAACGGCACCTTACTTCAGGAGACGTTCTTTCCGTGCACTTGTTTCGTCACACCTCCGTGTGGCTTATTCCTGCGTGGAGTACCCCGCCCTATCCTCTTCTCTCTCTCACCTCTCCTTACCTCATTCTCTCGTCCATCCTATTTCCCTTCGCCGCTCCTGTCAGTCCCTTATTATTCGTCCTCCCCCTCCCCCACACCCCTCATCTACATCCTTCCCTCCCTCACCGCCGTCGCATTGCCTTCTGGGATTTGATAGCGGCGTGTCGAAGGGAGGGAGGCAGGGAAAGCAATTTATGCCCGTGACAGCTAATGCCCCCACGCCGTGATTTATGGAGCAGCTAATCACGCCAGAGGACTTAAACATTATAAGGGATAGAGCAAAGGAGAGAGAGGAAAAAATGGAAGAGTTTTGGGACTATCCAGAGGTTTTGGTTGAGTGGGGAGAGAGGCTGTGTGGTGGGTGGGTGGGGGGTTAAATTAAATCACGTGGGAGTGGAGGGTATGGGCGGGGGTCTTAGGATTAAGGGTGTTTTTAATTTTTTATTTTATTTTGGAAAGGGTTTAGTCAAGAGGGAGGAAACACGACACCTCATTTCATTCCGTAATACATTTTTATTTTTTTCTTTCCTCTTCCAGCCTAATTTCAGGTAAAAATGGTTTGTTCGTATGTTTTATAATGTCTTCGACAAGTTTATCCACGAGTACATATCTTGTTTGAGCAATTACCCGTCTGCTTGGTTCTCTAGGTTACGCGGAAGGTAAATATTACTTGATAAAAAGAGATCACTCGAGTGACATGTAACGCGATGCATGAGTAAAACTTGAGCCAGGTATCGATAAAAAGAAGACACTAACACCACATTTCATTTTATATCGGCATTCCCTTTTTTTACTATTTCTCTCGGTCTACTTGTCCGGAAAAATGGACCGTTTGAATGTTGTACGCTCGCAGCACCAGAGTCCTTCTAAAGTAAATATTTTGCGTTAGTATTAGCATAGTATAATATTACTCTGTGGTATTAGATACCATATACTCTTCAGGTGGACACAGAGGATATTACTTCTCACCCACATGATCCGTACATAGTACAAAAGCGACTAAATAAGGCAAGTTCTCACTTTAACAGATATTGTTCAATGACTCTTTCTCTCCCATTAATGATTGCAATAAAACGGAGTAAAAATCTAATCCACCAAAACTTATATCACTTTTTGTTCTCTCCCTCTTCCAATTCCCTTCCCCGGTGCATCTTCTTTTCTAAGAATGGTGTTCTAATACTCGCTGCCATTTGCTGGGGCTCACGGAGCGCTATAAGCTGCGTACCTACCCACCTCGCTAGAAACTCGGAGGTTACACGCTAGACTAAGGTAAATAGAAAAAAGTATGATTTAAGAAATGGAGCGAACGATTTACCCCTTGTCATTCCCTTACTACATCTCCATTTTCTCTTATCTCCGATCTTCATTTACGTGAATACGGTCTGTTCCGATTTTCCAACGCTGGCGACGTCTCTGTACTCCAAGCGTTAATGTTTTGTCTCGACATTACTAGCTATTTTGTTCACGAAATGATTTAATTTAGATTGCATTTTTTCTATTCTTACACATTTTTCCTTGGGCCGACGATAACTTAAGTTTCCCCATGCATAGATTAACCTCTGTTCTCTGTTGATAACCAAAGAAAAACATTTCAACTACCTCTTTTATTTGTATCCTATCTATAAGCTGATTCAAATTCCTGAAAGAAGTGAAACGATCAAGATAGGTCAATGGTACAAGCAAAAACTTCAATTATTTCTTAACCTCACTTTGAATGGGTGAAAACACATTATAGAGATTAGTTGAGCGAAATATCTTAGCAATATTTGTGTTTTTGAGAGGCCACGACTTCAGTGGAGCTCTTGCGACCATCCGTCGATGTTGGAAACGATCTCTTACGTCATGTGCCCACGAATAGCACATCTCGTGGTTAATAAGGCGTTTTTAAGGTCGAAACGCTGGATTAAATTAGCTGAAAGAAATCGAGTAATGAAACCTTGTGAGGTTGGACCTACGACCCTTGGGTCTCGGTTCCGTCATTTAATCTCTCGTTGATTGGATCAGGTAATTGTGGGAAACCATTAATCATTCCCTAATCACCTTCCAATCTTCTCCACAGTTGGGTGCAAAATGAGAGGTTTTTTCCTTGGGTTTAATTAGGTTTATTTTTAGATATTGTTGTGCGTGTTTTCCCTTCGCCGGGTGACTTAAATCTTTTGTTAAAAAGTGCATCGGAAGAACTCTCACTGTGGAGGTTATAGTTCAAGCTGCTTGGTTCTGATATAGAACAGACTGACGTGATATAGTCGGTGGCATATTAATTTCGATTCCACTTGCATACTTCGAAATTGCATACTTCAAAAGACAGATGTTCAAAATTAAATAATATTTTCTTCAAAACAATCTTCAATCATCATCCTTAAACAAGGATGGGAACTACTTTCGTCTGAGTGCTATGAGATAAAAGTAGATAAGACATTTTTTCGCTTACGCTTGAAGACATTAGCCGTAAGATACCTTTGTTTAAGGATGGCACCGGATTTCAGAGACAATCTACTTCTAATTTTACTTTCAGCAGTCATTTCTGGTGTATTAAATGAAAAGAAAGACTTTCATCAAAGGATACAAATTCTTCAGTAAATTATAGTAACTTACAAATAAATAGCATTGAAAAACAACCATTTACACTGGGTTATCCACGCCGACTAAACATTACAGTAAGATATTTGTACTCAGGAGAAGGGCTACTGACAAATGAAACCAATTAGAAATTTTTAATGGTGATAAGAAAATATCTCAATCTGTGTTTGTAATGAAAAGTCAACTTTCTCTGATGTACGAAATCTCGCTTTCTGTGTGCATTCTCGATTAGCGATGCAGAAACACTCGAATGATTGTCCATAACATGATGATGTTTTAAATGCCAATTATAAATTATTAATGGTGATAGGAGAGTATCTCAATCTGTATTTGTAATTGTAATGAAAAGTCAACTTTCTCTGATGTACGCAATCTCGCATTTGTATGCATTCTTGATTAGCGATGCAGAAACACTCGAATGATTGTCCATAACATGATGATGTATTAAAAGCCTACATATGTGTGTTCCGAGAAAAGTTTTTTTCGTGTGGTAGAGGTTGTTCGATCGTAGATCTCAAGTGCGTGAGCCTCATTTTAGCTGGGATCTTCACGCGAACTCGATTGTCCCGCGAGAAAAAGGAAGGGAACAACCAAGTATCATTCAGGAACTAAGGCCCAGCCATCTCGTTCGTTGAATCTTCTACGCACCAGCTAAACGCCCTTCTTTGTTGTAGTGTCCCTCAAAATGATTCAATTGGTCGAGCGCGCAGAACACTAAATGAATGGTGGAGGCACAAGGAGTAAGCCGTCGTCTTGTGGTCGGCTGCCTTCTTAGCACGCTAAAGAGCGCCACACTCTCATTAATCGTCCCACAAGAGCAGAGCTCTTCCTCTCATCGTTTTTATGCAGTGGCGGCCGAGCCTCTTGGAATGAGGCCCTCGAGAAAGAAGGCGGAGAAGCTCTCGGGTCGGGAAAAAAAGGCGGGAAACGAAAGACGCGCGATCTCGTGATCCACGAGACATTTTCCGAGCCGAGAGGGATCAATCATCCGATGCGGGTGGACGTTGGTTGTTGTGTGTGCCGTGTCCTGCCGCGAAGGCGCACCGTGGTGTTTTTGAAGGCCCCTTAATCGCTTGTTTGTTAGCCCGAGAGGAGGATTTCGATCGCCTTAACCCTTCTCTTCTTCATCTACCCACTTTTCCCGCCTCCTTCTCCTTCCCGGGTTCTCGTCCCATCCGCACCCCGCCAGGTTGGCGCTTCCATCGCCCTTCGTTTTATACGCCATCCGTCGTGATTGTCTAATTAATGACGAAATGTTAACGGTCGGAACAAAACCCTGAGGCAAAACCGCGTGATCCATTCGCCTCCTCTTCCCCCTCCTCTTTGCTTATCCACGTTTCTCCTTCCATCTCTCGCTTCCACTCCTTCTTTCGTTTTCCCATCCTCCTCTCATATTTTCAACCCATAACGCGACCCGTTCCTTTTATTTTCTGTCAAAATAATTCTTCTCGAAATGGTGGCGTTAAATTACAGGCAGTAAATCCATGGCTCTTTAATCGCCTTCGGAGCCACGGTCACAGTTAAATAATCTCTCGTCCATTTCTCCTGATGCAGATTGGATTCGAGTCCCGGGTCGAAGGTTTTTTGCTTTCCGTCTCCTCTCAGACCACTTTGAAACACCCACGCATCCCGTCTCATTCGTCGTTCGTTCACTCCCTTCCTACCTTCCTCCTGCCATTTATCCGCCTCGCTGCTCCCCCCCCCCCCCTCATTCACCATTCAAGTCTTTCCAATAAGATCGCGAGCAAAACCTTCGATTTGCTACGATCAAAGGTAATTCATTAGAAATCCAGTGAGCTCAGCATAATGGTGACAAAAGTGATCAGAAGAATGAGGTCGGCTAAGTGAATTCTGGCATGGATCTCGATTTTTTTACCTGGGGAATCATTAATATGTGTAAAAATATGATTCAATCCAATGAAGGAGAACAGCTTCGTCGCGGCTGTCTTTCTCCTCGAGCAGTCACTTGGGCCACCGAATAATATTTACAACGTGCGTATTTTACTTGCTACTCGTATACTGGTAAATTCCTAGGTACAGTGGCCTGGCAGCGACTCACATCAATTACGCTGTACGCGTTTAAGTATCTGCGAGGTCTTCCATCTACATATACGTAAGCCATCACAAAGTGGTGACTCTTTGGTATAAATTTGTAGGTATAAATTTGTTGTTTCATCAGCATGAAACGTTGATGAAATAGCAAACATCAACTTCACTGCTGTAGTCAAAACATCGTGTGAACCCTCTAACTCGATTTTTTTTACTAAATCTCTCAACGGATTGACTCAGAATTGAATAAACTACTTTATTCACTAACTATGAGCATTTTTCTCCACTTAATCTTTAATATGTTTTTCTTCTATACCTGAAAATGATTGAATAACAAACATCAACTTGATGGTGATACTGCAAACCCAACAGTACGACTTCTAAAAACATTCTGGACTGGTGGAATTACGACGTCGCCGGTCACCCTACTCCTTGCTTAGTGGTGAACGCCAACTAACAGCAGTTCACTATTGTGCTGAAATAAACGATGGGGGAGCTCATTTGAGCGTTTAATTCGTGATAGTTAGTGGCATATATTGTCTGTTATAAAAGTAGTTCATTTTCTAATAGTTCGTGCCCTATGGCATCGCATTCGGTCGCCATATAGTTCGCCGTCGCCATATTGTTCGCCATGTTTGCGTCGCCATATTGTTCACCTGCCCATTGCCCCAAAAATAAAGAAAATCCATAGCTATCTTGCCTTCCAACTACTCTCCACTTCTTTTTTACCCTTTCTGACCTGATTTTTTTGCCTTTCATAAGTTATATCTTTCAGCTTACTTCTTCAAGATTTTAATAAAATAACGTGATTATGTCTGTGAATAAATGCATTTTGTTTCACGCCACACTGTATGATGACAATGGAAATCTACCGTTCCATATCTTGGGCAATGGCATCTATGTTGGTGTTACAAGCTGGAATCACCCGGCCGGAAAGGGTTCTCCATTGCCCCCTTCTCTCAATCACACTTTGTCTCTTCCTTACCTCTTTTCTCCAACAAATTCATCCAACGTCACTCGAATTCAGGGCTCAAAATATACCCCGACTCCCTTTTATATCCTTAATCACCAACTTTACTAACAGAAAAGGGCACATAGAATAGATAAGAAAATGGATATTGTTTTTGTTACTAATACTATTCATTATGTTGGCTTTTACCCGATATGTCAACAGAACTAGAACATTTCTTATCAACTCATTAGTAACGAAAATTGCCGAGTATCAAAACAATTGACAAAATCAGTTGTTATTTTTGGTGTCACATTCTTCTTCCATTCATGTATTTGCCATAGACTAGTTTTAACATACTTAAAAGCCCATGATAGGATATTGGGTAGTAACAACTGCAAGGCTGTAAAAACCGTGCATTTTTTCAATGGTAGCCCTATAAACAAAACTAATCAATGATGTGAGATTTTTCTACGACGGCCTAGTGTAAATATGAGTTGCCTTTACTTCTCCATTTATTTCATTGCAGTTCGTTCATCGGTTACCGAGATATATGTCTCAAATTCGCGTATCTCGATTTTATTCATGGACAATGAGCCATCACACCTCAAATCC
Source organism: Pyrrhosoma nymphula (assembly GCA_963573305.1). NCBI lineage: Eukaryota > Metazoa > Arthropoda > Insecta > Odonata > Coenagrionidae > Pyrrhosoma > Pyrrhosoma nymphula. The sequence goes on along the minus strand of OY754339.1, from coordinate 58,357,957 downwards.
AATTTGCTTTGTGGTAACGTACGCACACGTGGTTACCCTATGGAGAGACGGAAGGGTTAACTTCCTCCTCGTCCTTTATATATCCATCCCCCCTCATCCCCCGACTCCAGACCCTTCCTCCGTGTGGCCATTCCTCGGGCATTAAAAAGCGTGATTTACGCTTCCCTTTACATAACTCATGCCAAAAGGTCCGCGCGATATTAAAACGCAGCCGTCGGCGTAATCCGTGTTGAGATTGCGTCTGTGGGTTTGAAATACACTTCTTTCTCCCATCTCTCCCTCTCTTCCTCTTTCACCGCCTCGGGCGAGCGCAGTATTCCTCCTTTTGTTGAACAAACACGAGTTTGTTTTCCGCCGAGAGTACATTAATTCATTTTTCTTTGGAAAATTCTCACCCCTTGGCGTCAAAGTTTGTGTTCTTGGTTCATGATCTTCCGTCGAGCCCTCCTTTATGTTTCTGAAGTGGATGTTTCAAATGGATGCACACGCGGATGAAATTCTCATTCGTTTCATTTAGACGGACGAGACAATATGGCGGTTCTAATTTATTTCAGCAAACATCCACATACTCCTTGTTTTGGAATGCGATTCTCTAAACAAGCATTGCTGAATTCGGTATGACAAAAACACAGTAAAAATTCCAGTATTTATTTTAATGCTGTCGACCGATTTCGACGTCTAAAGCGTCAATGACGATTTCATTGACGCTAGAGATGTCGATACCTGTCGACACAATTAAAATAAATAGTGGAATTTTTACTGTGTTTTTGTCATAATGAATTATATCTCCAATTTCCACCAAGTATCGCCACAATCGATTCATATTATAAGCATTGCTGAAATGGAGGAAATTGGACATTATATAGACTATGCGCAACTTTCATATCAGATTTGATGTTGACTTTAATTTCATAATTCCGGCGTTCATACAATCTCACTTAATATATATTTCAGCACCCGTGAACTGTTGTTTTTTTTCAGCAGCCTCGTCGTTGCCGTTCTGCTTGTCAGTTGTATATTCCTGACGGAGAAACTTTTAGATCTGAAAAATCTTCCATTCCTCTCATGGCAAAAAAGCAGTGCATGAGGCACTCACTTATCTCTCTAAATCGCATCGTTAATGACTGGTGAATTATTTTCCCGTTTTTATGTTGCAACTTCTCCCTCATTGCTCTGGCTACCTTTTGGGTTTTAAAATACTTTTATCGCACCGAAATCAGAAATTTACCTTGAGAAATCATTCCACTTCACGCTTTTTCATCAATTATTTGGGCACAATTGTCTAAGGCTGACTGGGCAATTAGCTAAGCTATTTATTTAGTAGTAGTACAATATATTTTGTAAAATCTTGTTATATCCAGGAGGTAAATGGCGAGTCACTATCGTGGTCATGTTTTCAAGGAAATAATGAGGCTGAACTTGAGCGTCGTACCTAATAATATAATTTCAAAAATAGGAGAAATATATTACTGTTGATTACCTTTAGATTTATAGTTATTCATAGATAGGATTCAGATACTCTTGACCGAGTTTTCGTAGTCAGTAATCCTTGCCGTTCCTCGTTTATTCTTTTGTTCTAAGCTAGGCGATTTTTGCTGCGCATTTTAGTCGTTTCAGGAGTGAGTGAAAGACTGGATATGATACATCTTCTTCCGGATTGACTCGGAATTTAGCACTAATAGGTGGAATTTACGATTTAAAAATATTTATCCTCCAGTCCAGGGGAATGTAGTTTTCATTGTAGATTATACACTTCTTGTGTATATCCTGAGTAGGTGACTCCACTAAAATTATAATAATTTGAAAATAAATACGGTATTCTCAAGCCTTGGGGATGACGAAATTGTGGTATGGCATCAAAACTCTTGACAGATTCTAGCTTAAATATATATGTAAAAGGATTTGTTTAATCGTCACAAACTCGACATTTTTAAGGGTAATTGTTCGATTCATCGCTGAAATTTCTACTCGGTTGTTTCCTGATAATATTCGGAAAATTTTGGGTGGATAAGATAAAAAATAATCAAGAGAAAGTTTCGTGATATCATGGTTCGTGTAATCCCTTCGAAAATGATGAAGATAACGAAATATGGCCAGGAGACGACTGGTACGAAATTTTAATGATATGTCTCCTCGGGCTTCATTCAATAAGACTTTGGAACTTTCGAGTCTCGAAAATGACGAATATCTAACGACACTACCTCGAAATATCTCGATTTTTAAAATGCAAAAGTAATTTCCAGGCTGTAATATCACCACCTCGATATTGCTAAGTTTCGATTCTTTCGAGCCGATCCTGAATGAGGTCCGTGGACATTGTGGCGTCGCTCGGAAAAGTTAGAGGACGGATGTGGGAGGAGTTGTCGGTCCCTTCGTCCGCGTATCGCGCGTGGACCGAGTTCTGGCTTTCGCGGGCGCTCTCCGTCGCGGGCTCTGGGCGATCCCCTCGGCCGCTCTCGGCGAAACGGCGCGAAGGCGGAGAGCGAGAATATGGCCGATCCCCGCGCTGCATTGCTCTTTCCCGTTCAACTGCGTCGTCTTCTTTGCGTTCCAAAGACAGTTATTTTATACGTTCCAGGCTGCTTTCTTCGTGTATTCATCGATAGCGAAGGGTTGTATAAAAATACCCTCGCTGCCATGCTTGTTCCCATTCGACAAGGCTCCCTCTTAAGTACGCGATGGACATCTACCATTCCAATGGAATCACACGTGGTGAATCCATGTCAATAGAATGGTAGCTTTCCATTCAAGTTGTTGAAGTTACCACAGATCGGGACGCATCAGTGCCCTTCACAGCACACGAATGACGATGAATGTGCTCAGGCGAAACATAAATGGAAATCTACCGACATGTAGCGTTCTGAAAATGCACAATAGTCACCGCCCAGTGTTTTGTAAATAGTTAATGAGTTTGTTGAAACTTCATACTTCTAAAGTTAATATTTATTACCGCAAAGTAAATAAAAACTTTACATTCTACATGCGTGACACCTGTGATGGTCAAGGTATCAACAGCAAGGGCGGATGCGAATATCGAAGCCATTTTCTTCTAGTAAGCAGACTCCAGTGCATATCACCAGTGCTCACGATCTGTTTTGAAGTGCAGTGCCGTGTGCGTAGGGCCTGAAACGAACGTAAAAACAACTGCGCAGTTGTGCTGCGAAGGGAGACCGAAGCACCCAAGCGAATGGAAAGCACCCGCTAACTTTTGTATGTTTTAGAAAAACCGTCAAGTGTCTCTGACCTTATGTCGACACGTAAATACCTTTCGGTATTCATCCGTCCACTGATTGGTAGGCAGTATTTTCATCCTATTCCATCTTAACGTAATTAAACTGCGTTACCGTCGATGTCATCTTAAAACCTCAAATGAAAGATTGGCCAAAATTGACATGGCACTGTTGGGGTCGGAAAGTCGGTAAATACAGACCATTAGGATGTGCGTAGACTGGAGGCGTTTGAGAGGTGGGTTTGGAGGATAATGGAAAGGGTAAGCTAGGTGTTAAGGAAGTGTTAGATATAATGGGAGAGGAAAGAAAGCTGGTGGAAGAGATTCGGAGAAGGCAGAAAAGTTGGATGGAGAGGAGGTGTTGAGAGGTGAGATGTTATTGAAGGTGATTGAGGGGAGAATAATGGGGAAGCGTGGAAAAGGATAGGAATTTGTAGACGACATGAGGAGAGGAAGTGTTTGAGGAGCATAAAGGGAGACCAGGGCCGCGATCACGAATCTCCATAGCGCGTGCTCTCGCTTAATCGCTATTTTACATCCTTTTTCAATTGCGCTCATGAGAGCGAAAAAGGAATTGCTATTCTTCAAATTTCTTCAGGCGTTTAAATCATTAGTTTTTTTTACGGAGTGCGTTCTTATGACAGTTAGAGTGAGAATTGCTCTTCTTGAGTGGTTTGCTTTGTGGGTGACAATAGTGACAGCGAGAAATAAGGAACCGTAATCCCACCCCTGATGACGAACAATTAGTGTGGAAGAAAGTGAAAAAATGACCCAGAAAATGGAAAATTTAAGAAAAGGACTGCCCAAAACCTACCAATCGGTTGGTAGAATACCAAACGAATGACGTATAACCATTCACTTTCTGACCATTATGTTACAATGAAAATCCTATGCTTTCTAGTTCTCTAATTCAGTCCAAAATTGATATTCTCTTCCTTCCTCTACCACGCTTACCCAGTGTTCTAGATCCTCCATTACTCTCATCAACACACCCTCATTTCTCAGCACGTCATCTTTTTTATTTGTGTTCCATGAATCCGCGTCACCCATTCCTTCTTGTTTTCTGTATGGGAACATATATTACATTAACAAAAAGAATGAATCTTTTCATGTCCCATGCAATTCGTCAGCCGAAAGAGTTGATGTTTGTGAGATGACGACGATATAGCTTTCAGGCGCGTAAATCGAGACGGATTACCTAGCACGCCTTTGATGTGCTCATCGTGGGTGCAGGCACATTATTCCGAAATTTGCGGAAATTCAAATTTGACGGCCAAAATAATTTAGTTACTACAGAAAAAGAAAGAGGTGAGTAAGGTCTGGATCTACTGTGGTGAATGTCAAATTTCCAACATATTTTTGTGACTGAAGGACAAACTTATCTACTCATTCAAATATCTACGTGACGCTGCCGTTTCAGTATATACTAGGGAGAACTTCCATTTTAACTGGCCTTCTTATCTAACGCCGTTTTTAAAAACTATATCCTTCATTATCTGCAACCATGTTGTTCCCACTTGGACCATACGTTATTTCGATTCTCTACATTTTTTGCTGATATTAAGCTGCCAGTTACCCAGTGATCTACTTACGTAGTAATCGTAAAATGAGCGATAATTATTTTCAGAAATAAGCTTTAAATAGATTACGCAATGAAGACGACGTATGTTAGGTATATGGAGTAGAACCGTGAGTATCGGCTCCGTTTATATCGTATATCTATAACGTCATCATAGCACCAAAGTGGGTGTGGATTGCTAATCTTCAAGCCGTTAAATCACGTCACATCCGAAATGAAACTCAGTCAATGTAAAGCAATCATGACATAATGCAGTCGAGTTTTTAGCTACAGTAAGCTGGGTGGAGAGTGAAGCATATGAGGTAGTGTGGAATATGGTATAGGAGGAGAATAACCTGATTAGAGAAGTACAGATGAGGCAATACAAGTTGGTGGAAGACATATTGAAGGGTGATGATGAGGATGATGAAGGGGGAATGTTGAGTAAACGCGGTAGTAGAAGGAAGGTGATGGGAATTTTGGGTGCTAAGATGTCCCAGAAATGGGAATGTCAGGACAAGGGCTGTCCAAAAACCTACCAATCATCTGGTAGAATACTCGATGAATTGGCTTTATAGGTAGGATGAAGAGAGGTAAGACGTATGCCGAGCTGATGAATGATATCACGTAAAGCGATAGGTGCTAGCACCTGTAATAGTCTTGGAAATTTTTACTTTCTTCCATCAAAACCTTTCTTAACCGGTAGATCATCTCCTACAATAATAATAGCGAAAGGAGGCGGACGACACGAAGACTTAAAAATGGATTGGACACAGGAAAATGAGATATTTGTGCGTAGGAAGCGTCAGAGAAATCCTCGCGGTTGGAAAAGTTACTGGCGCAGGACTTTGCATGGATCCACCATTCATTTGGCAGAATGATGGTGACTGAATGATAAACGCTCGATGTTTTGAAATTTGGAGCAGTGCACGCAACTCCTGAACTCATCGCCGGCGTCCCTCGCCGCGACCCGCCCCGTCACACCGGATCCCCGCCGACGAAGAATACCTCGTCTCCATTCCCACCTCCCCTCTCCTTCCTCCGGCTGCGACTAACTTCCCTCGCCCTCACCTTCCTCTTGCCTCCAAACACCCAACCCAACCCCCCCACCTCCCTTCCACCCCCTACTCAACCATCACCGTGCGCCATCCCATTGGAGCATCAATCACTCCTCCTTTCTCGCCGTCTCCACGTCAGAGCCCTTTATCCAAAGGATTAATACATCAGTGAAGGAGTGACCTCCCCCAACCCTCCTTCTCCTCCTCCCCCCACTCCTCGTCCGACTCAACTCACACCCCTGGTTCCCCCCCCCCCTGCCCCCACCCACCACGGGACACCGGCCAACAGAAACAAGGGGGGGGGAGAGAGGAGTAGTGGAAGAGTAGGAGACTCAAAGACGAGATGCAAGAGGGGGGGTGGCAGGGGGTGACTACTCTGGGGAGGAGAGTGGGGGCGGGATACAGGGTGAAAATAAGTCGGAGTGTGCTGATGAGGTTTTAATATTTCGCGGCCCTAGTTGTGAAGTGAACGGAGCGATCCCTTATAATAATTCCCTTAGCTCAAGCATTTGTAAGGAAAGTCAAGTAGTGAGGGTTTCATATAACAAAGAGAGCGAGGCTGGTCATAAAAGCACAAACTGGAGCAGGTGGAACAATTTTGGTGCTACACTTTGGTAGTACGTCGGATAGACATGGTTGAAAAGACTAAAAGATCTCAGAAGGATAATAGTGTTGGAGAAGGTGGTGTTACCTAATATGAGAGAATATATGAAGGGGACCTTGTTTAATAATGTAAAGAAAACATTTCTAATGGATAATAACGTTGCATAGTGAAGAATCTTAGACTCTGCGGCAAGAGGTTGAGAATAGGGCATAGGGGTTTAAGACGTGGGTGGGGAAGATGAACGAGGAAGTACTCGGGAAAGTGGATGAGGATATAAGGAAGAGGTAGATTAGGCGGAGGTGGAATGGACAATTAGGGACGAGGGGATGCTGAGGGCGGTTGTTTAGAGGAGTGTTCTGGATACGCAGGGAAGGACAGAAAGAAAATAGATTTTTTGGATGGAATGAGGGTGGGGGAGGACGTTTGCCGAGCTGAAAAATGAAATCTTGCAAGGAGACTAGGGCCTATGGCTATGAATGATAAGTTTAGGTATGTTTTTCAGGTAAACCTACCCAAGTGAGTGTATCCCCTCTAACGAAAAGTCTATGTAATAACAAAATTGATGGAATCAGGCTTGACATGCTGGAGAAAATGTGCGTCCGTATTGGACGATATCAAACTATATCCAAAAGCAGCTTCTTTTAATTGGAAAGGTCACCAAAATGGGAAAATAAGTAGCCATGTACGGAAGGAATATCATTTGTTGCTGTGCCTTTTCTCTTAATTCTCACTTTCACTTTTGGTACTTAATATTCTACTCTGAAGTTTCGTATATTTTAAACTGCTCAATCAAACCTGAGCGATGATTTCTGCCGATATGAAAATGGCTGATATATATCCCAAAGCGCTAGAATTCAGAGAAAACGCTCTGAAGTGGCTCAGCACTCACGGATGATTGCGCCCTATGTTAGGGATGAGGAGATTTTCAGTGTTTTGTGAAAGCTAAATTTCCGGAACTTTTTTCAACATTTCTTAAAATTCCTTTGGTTAGTCAGTGTTGCGTGAGAAATGAGATAAGACCGGGAAAAAGAGGACGGTTATCACCACCAATCACAGAGCCGTACAAAATATCTTACAATTTTTAAAACCTTACTGAATGAATTATCGTCCATTAACTGCAGAGAAAAATACTGGTTGCAAAAATAAATTGGATTATGATAAGAATATTTTTGGAATGGCGTTCAGCGTCTCCATGGACTCTTATATGTATATTCACCTTGTTGTTTATCAGCAAATCTCCCATTACTTGAGCATAAATGCATTGTTACTGGCATGCTACGATACTTTACATAATTGCACGATGCGATGACATTTACATAATTAGCATCATAGAGTAAGCATATAAATATGAATACCTATGCTTACTCTTTGTTTACATTCTGCACCACGGTGGAGTGGCACAGTTACGATTTTCTTGGTGTAGGTGAACACATCACACTACGTTGCCCCTTTCTCAAAACCTTTTAAATCCAGGTTTAACTCCTTTAAATCGCGGCCTACCTCTTTGGAGGCTGCGGGAATTGTTTCTGATTAAAAAATGGAATTTCTCATTGATTTCCCACTTTATTAATTGTTGAAAAAATATTGCTTTCACTAATGGCATACCTCACCAATCATAAAATAAAATTAAGGAGCAAAGTATACAGAACAGTCGACGTACATACATTTTTTTCAATTGACTGTTTTTCCAGCCATAGGAGCCGACTGCAGCGCGATTTCTGTTGAATTTACTGAGTTTAAATTCAGTTATTGAAATTCATATCATCGAGTATTCGTGAAGATGGAATTTGTTTGGAATGAAAAATTACTGTTTCCCCTTTTTTCAACCAATCTCGTATTAAATAAATATTTAATTCCAAGTACAATTCACAAAAAAAATATAATAAGTAGCCAGAATAACATTGATTCATTTTACTTTCGTGCCACCTTTATACACTGGCGTCTTTGAAAGATTCGGAAAGAAGGAGGAAGAAAGACACATTTTTTTCTGAATGGCAACCGTCTCACCTCCCGCTACACTCTCCCTCTTGAAAACGACAACTCTCGAGGGGCTCTATCTGCACTCTCAGGAGTGAAGTGAAGCTCGAACAAGAGACGCGGAGAGTGCAGCGACCCCGGCGCGCGGGGAGTGCATGCGCAATCGCTTAAAGACACCATTTGCACGGAGTGTTTGCGAAGGCGGCTCGAATTGGCGGGAAGGGGAGAAAGATCCAAGATGGAGTCTTGTTTCCCGCGCGCGGGGGGAACGTGCACATGCCGCGCGGCCATTATTAGCAAAGCGAAGAGGAGTCCTATTGTCGCTTTCTTTGAGAGCGCTGGAAATGAATGAACACACTCTTAACCTTGCTCACGACCACGAATTTGTTCGTCGCTCGAGGTAGTCGGTGAAAGATACACATGAATTACGCGTTAAAAATCATTGAATGTAAATTTTTTGTAAAGGATAAAATTTCATCTTTATCCGACCAAAACATCGTATCATGACACGTCGATCTACATTTCGAAATACTTAGCAAACAAAAACGAAGTCCTTACCTTGGAAAACAATTAACAAATTAATAAAACCATGAGGTAATTAAGATGCGCAGGTCTAGTTAGAATCTTAAAGTGAGCTTTTCATAAGTTTTTTCAATTATATTAAAAAGCTAACGTTTGATTCGCATTTCTAATTTATTTAAATAGAAAATAGTATTGCGGTTGTTTAAATTCTATTAGCATAAGACTTGGAATAACACGATTAAATCTGCAAGAAAATACGACTTATCCGGCCACAATGTTCTACAATTACACTAGAGAAAACGTTGGACGCAAAGATCTAAACCTAATCAAAATCACTTGGAGGGTACAAAAGCGCGTCAATTGAAAAGCACCTAAAGGCGATTTTGTTGCACAGTTCTTCTTGATGAATTTGTTCGAGACTTTTGCCCAGATAATAGTAATTTGCAACCCCAAGAAAATGCGACGTTCTGTTAGAAGAAAACAACTGGCAACACAAGCTTGGAAATAAGGAATCATTTTAAGAAAACATACGAAGCATGTTAACATGTGACACTAAAGCTTGAACGATAGCGGCCGCTGAACAGAGAAGTTTGAGGAAAATGATGTGTTATTATAGAAGAATGATGGATATCAAATGGGCGGAGTGAATCACCTATGAAGATGTCCTACAAAGAATTGACGAGAAAGATATTTAATGAAATCTTTGCGAGAGTAGACGAGAGAGACTTGTCGGAAACATTCTGCGACCTATCAGGCTATTGAAATCAATAATGAGAGGAAATATGAATGGAAAGCATTGCTGAGGAAGGGTGAATACATCAGCCATATTTTGAAAGAGATTAAAAAGAAATTTTATCAAGGGAAAAATTATTTAGTTGGAGGGGAAATGGAGACGGGAATTTTAAAAAAATCAATAATCAGAATGATGACTGAAAGTTTCTCGGGTTTCACACCGGGTAATATTTTTTAAATGTATCAACGTTTCGATGGTTGACTCAGCCATCGTCATCAGGATAATGAGTTGAGCGAGGATGCTGGCGGATATATACGAGGGGGTACCCAAAAGAAACCGAACTTTTTTTTTTAATTTTTTAAATTTAATTTATTAGACAAAATACCTTCAATCCCCTTCAAAGTACTCCCCACTGGCACTAATACACTTGTCCAATCTTTTATTCCATTGTTCCATACAATTTATAAATTCATTTTCTTGGATGCCCGACAGAGCCTCCGTCGTTTTTTTCTTTACCTCAGAAACGTCGGTAAAACGCTTTCCTTTCATGCCTCTTTTTATTCGGGGGAATAAAAAAAAGTCTCAGGAGGCAAGATCAGGTGAATAGGGGGGGTGATGCACAGGGGTCATGCCATTTTTACCCAAAAATTGGCGCACAGACAGGGCTGTGTGAGCAGGGGCGTTATCGTGGTGGAAAAACCAGTCGCCCGACCGCCACAGATCAGGTCTCTTCCGCCGTAAACTGTTTCGCAATCTTTTCAAACTTCCGGGTAGAAATCCTGGTTAACTGTCTGGCCCTGCGGAACAAACTCTGAATGGTCAACTCCTCTCACATCGAAAAAACAAATCAGCATTGTTTTCACATTTGATTTCACTTGACGAGCTTTTTTGGGGCGAGGTGAACTTGAAGACTTCACTGGCTAGATTGCTGTTTCGTTTCAGGATCGTAGCCGTAGCACCATGATTCATCACCTAATAACCTTGGAAAAACAGTGTGGATCATTTCGAAACTCTTCTTTCAAAGCATAGCATGCTTCCACACGACCTTGTTTTTGTTCAGCAGTCAACAGTCGAGGCACGAATTAGGCAGCCACCCTTTTCATCTTCAAATCTTCCGTTAAAATTCGCTGTACTGAACTCCAAGTTACTACAGACAGCGCCACAATTTCTTCAATTGTCCATCGATCTTACAGGACGACTTCGAGAATTTTTTCCAAATTTTCATCAATTCGGGCCGTGGAAGGACGACCCGAGCGAGGTTTGTCTTCAATTGACATTTCACCTCTTTTGAAACGGGAAAACCATTAAAAAACTTGAGTTTTACCAATTGCATCATCTTTGTAGGCCGTGTTTATCATTTCAAGTGTTTCTGTGCCAGTTTATCCGAGCAAGAAGCAAAATATTACGGCCGCCCGCTGTTCACGATAATCGGCCATTGTAAAAACGACGAGCACACAAAACAATTTTTGCTAACATATGCCTATAAACAAAACAGAACCTTCCTTAGCAACGACGCTTGCCTTGCTGACTCAGAAATGGTTGCTCTATATGCCACTAGCGGCAGAACAGGGTACTTCAAAAATTCCGCCCACCACAACATCAGTTCGGTTTCTTTTGGGTACCCCCTCGTATAGCCACAGATTGTTATGGAAGCCGTTACTTGTTCTTTGAATTTCTTCAATTACTGGGCGACAAGTCCTACTTAAGTTGAAGCCGTTGTCTCTATAGATATTATTTTGCTCCATCTGTATCAATATCGCTTCTTTCGTTATTCTTTCCCAATATTTTTTATGATGACTGCTACCTAATGGTTACGTGAGACATGCCTTGTAGTTCAGTCATTTAATCAATTCATTTATACATAGCATGGGAATTATTGGAGAAAAGTTACTTCATGACGTCACACTCTAAAATATGCATTGCTGGTTAAGGTTTACCTGCTTCATTTACTACAAGCAAAATTATCGTCTCATTAAAAAATTATATTAACCTTAAAAGCTAGTTCAGTTTCTTTTTTAAGTACAAGCAAGCTATTACTTGTGTTCATTACGGAATAGACTATTGAGCAGTCTTAATTTAGTGGCGATATGTTCCTCAATTACAAAGATCAAACCTCCGTGGTATCTATCACATGTATGGTCTCTTTATTTATTTTGTTCTAATGATGTGAATCGCATTTAATTCGAGGTAGCGCCCTCGGAAAGTGAAAAACCAAATTAAAACCGCAGTTTTAACGATAGGAGCAGACGGAATATTTGTGTCTCAAATCCGCCGGAAAAAATTACGCCCCGTTCTCTGTCCGTTTTCACCGCATGCGGCCCTGTACCGCCGTGTGTCGCTGGTTGAAAGCCTTTTCGCTGCAGTCGGCCGTTTTTCCCGTTCCTGCGGATAGCGAGGGAAAGCCGAATAGAAAGCGAGAAAAGATGGCGACGAAGGAGTGCATATACCACAGGAGGTCGGCCGCCGCCTTCACCCAAGTCCCGTTTTGGAGCACCAGTCGCGGTAATTATTAGCTCTTCCAAGAAAGGGAAGTGGCGAGGGGAAGGGGAGGTGGGGGGGAGTTCGGCGTAGTCTGGAAGTGTGTGGAGGGGAAAGGAACGGGGTCTAGATTCTGACGAGAAAAATGCGGACCCAAAATTTTTCCCCGGTCTGGAGGAAAATGAAAGGGTTTCCGAGCGACAGACGGGTGACTTTTATGTCATACTGCTCGGCTTCAGTCTGGAGAGCTTCTTGACTCGCCTCTGGTTTGGACCTAGGCATGAGCATCGATGGCTGATAGTTCAGAAACATCGATTGTTATCGTTTGATGGTCGATGTTTTTTTCATCGATATTAGTCTCATTTTTTGGCTCTATCCATGGTTTTCTTCGATGTTTTCCTCCAGTATTTCCTATTATCTTGGAATAAAATTATCAAGTTTAAGACAGGTATTATTGTGCTGAGTTTATACAGAGTATGCACACATCAGCGCGCAGGAAGGGGTAATGAGGGGACTTGAAAGGGATGCGGAAGGCCGTGATAGAGAGTATTGGGTGAGCGAGGAACGGGACGAAAGAGAAGAGGCTTCATGGATGGAATGAAGAGAGGATATGCCGAGCTGAAGAATAAAATCGCGCAAGGAGACAACTGACTGTGGCTGTAAAATATTATCATAGAATCCTTCTTACAAGAAAATGTCAACTTAACCGGTAAATCACTTCCTATAATAATAATTGCCATGAAACAACATTTTTTTTTATTTACTTTTTCCGGGTTGATGATGTAAGCATTTCAAGTAATTATATAGAAAAGAAATAGTAAAATGTGCAAATATAGCAAGGGTCCTTTCTGTGCGAAGCCGGGTACCTCGGCTAGTTACACCCACACGAAGCATTTGTGGCAATGCGGCAAAGAAACTGGTATTTATCAAGTGAATATTAGGAAGGTTCTTCGATTACTAAGTGAAAGAGTATTTTTTTTCTCTGGTTACGCAGCATTTCGAATACGCCGCGAGCATTTGCGACCATACACAGAAGGATTTAATCCGCGAAGTAAATAAAACACAAAGGAAAGCCGCATGTTTCGTTAAGAACTGCTGCGAGAGAACAGAAAGTGTTCCACAGCTGATGGAAGGATTAGGTTTGGAGCCGTTAGAGACCAGGAGACCACACACAGGGCTTAGAATATTTGAAAAACTCTGATGAGGCGAGTATCAGTACGACACGGAGGATATTATTTTATCCCCGCGCCACAACTCTAGAACTGATAGGAGTGACAAAACAAGAGAGATACGCCGCCGAACTGATACGTACAAAAATTCATTCTTTCCTAGCACCATTCATCATCATCAGAGTAATCTACCGGTTAGAGGTAGGTTATGATGAAAGTCAGAGAAAATTCAACAGACTCTTACACGTGCAGTCCCCTATCTACATCTAGCATTTCTTTCTTCATCTCCGCGTAAGTCCTACCTTTCTTCATCCCGTCCATAAAACCTATTCTCTTTCTTCCCCTTCCCCGCTTGCCCAACATCCTTTCCTCTATCACGGCCTTCAGATCACCAGCGCCCCTCATTACCACTTCCAGCCACCTACCTTGCCTTCCCCTAATCTCATTCAGAAGTTTCCTCTCCTCCCCAACTAGATCAAGCACTTTCTCATTTGTCTTCCTTTCCCTCCACCGCACCTTCTCCATCCTCCTCCACACCCAGATCTCGAACGTCTTCAGCCTGAATATGAAAGCACCATTAGTGATTGAAAAACTACGGCGTGACACTAACATAAGACACATCGTTAACATACAATTCACCTTTGTCCTCTACCAACTCCTTTTCCCTATTCCCCCTTTTCCTTAGCTGGTGTTCTAACACCCCCTGCCGCACGCCTCTGCGGTGCTGAGGCTCGCGGGGTAGTATGTATATGTAAGATCTGGCGTTTTCCCGGCGGATAACAAATGTTAGGTGGTCTCGGGATTCACCACGGGTGCCAACTGTCCCCCACACAATTCCCCTACCTATATTGGCATTGGCATCTATTAACACGATCTTGGGGTCATATTTTTGTCGCTTATTCATTTTTCTTGTACTAGCATTTCAAAAGACTTGTCTTTCTCCTCTTCCTCTGCATCCTCTGCATGAGCATAAAAGCATGCTGTGCGCATGGATATAGTTTACGATGCAAAGTGTAATTTCATAAGTATATAAACGTGGCTCTTTCTTTGCAGGTACATGAAGTATCTCTACCCCTACGAGTGCGAGAAGCGTTCGCTGAGCACTCCGGCTGAGTTGCAAGCGGCCATCGACGGCAACCGCCGTGAGGGACGCCGTAGCAGCAGCAGTGGGGTTGGGGGGGGCGGGGGAGGGGGAGGCGGCGGGGGCGGGGGCCCCTACAGCCCGTACGCCGAGATGGTGCAGCGCAGCACCAACCACCACCACCACCCGCACCACCAGGGGAGCCCGCACCCCGGCATCCCGCCGCACCACCACCACCACCTGCACCACCACTCGCCGGCGGCCGCAGCCGCAGCGGCCGCCGCTGCCGCCGCCGCGCTGCCCGCTCAGATGTCGCCTCTGAGCCTCGTCACCTCGAGGCCCTTGGTCAACGGCAACGGTACGAGTAACCATCGCCACGCGGGGACCAATGAGAGCAGTCCTCTGGCCGGAGGTAGGCGGTCGGGTTGAAGGGCTCTTCCTTTGGTTTTGTTGTTGTCGTTATCGTCTCTGCACCGAGCAGGACGTCAGTATCGTACGCAGGATTGACTTATAGGGGGGGGGGGTTCATTAATAATTATGTGCATCATTATAAAATGATATTTAGATTATTATTCACTAAAACAATAAAAAAATTATTATTCTCTTTTGGTGAAGACATTTCAACTATATTTTTCAGCCCAATAAGCAAATTTCTAAACGCTAGTCCAGGTAAACGAACGAAAACGAATTCAGGTAAACATGTTTTGGGGGAGGGGTGGGTTTAAACCCTAAACCCCCCTCCCCCGTCCGTACGCCACTGCAGGACGTGAGCCGCAGAAATTCTTCATTGATGTTGTCAAAAAACATCTATCCGCGAATTTCCAATCCCTCTACTTTCTTTGGTTTTTTAAATCTTATTGATAGCCCTGTTTCGTCATAATGTGCATTTCATGCGTACCGTAGATTGATCCGTAGTACCGTACTTTAAACTAACAAATTTCCCCTCTATGGACCCATCATTCAAGGTTAGAATTTCATAATCGTTTTCTTTGCCTGCTGAATGCTAGGGCCTTTTACGAAGGTATAAATGCTTTCGTCAGCTTGTTCTAATCGTTGATATTGCTGCCGTGTTAAGTTCCCTCTTGTTGTGAATTTCAAATGTGGTATTACCAGATTTCAGTATACATTATGGTATTTCAGTGCACCACAACTGAAATTTTAATAAATTATATCAAACCGCTCTACTCGGTGATGAAGTAGAACAACATGTATCGAATCTAACATTATTTTGCAATAAGTATATGGCACCGTAATTATGAACACTGCGGGACTAGGCGCGACAGGTGCTCTAGCGGTGTCACGTGATTGAGGGATAGTATGGAAATCAGGATGATGCGTTGTCCGGAGTTCTGGCTTACAATCCTGAGGGCTCGAGTTCTAATCTCGGCAGTTGGGAGGATTTTTCTGCGTGATTCCGATTCCCACTTGGGTGCTACGTAGAGATCTCTTCAAGGGCGGCAATGTTCCCCGAATGAGACGTTAAACTCCGGATCCCATGATGCCTTTCAAGGTGCCAAGGTAGTTTGAGCGAAAAATCACTTCACCTAGAATTTGATGAATTTGTCTTCTTTCCTTATAAAGAAAAAACTCTGATCTTTCCGATGATATCAAAATATCAACTCCTTGCCGAACTACTTTTCGAGCAATTTGCCTAAACAATTAAGCTGTTTTACATGGGATAGATTACGCCTGTGCGCTCCAGATGGAGAATATTTAAAAAATTAGGAACTTCTAGCACCCTAATTTCGTCAAAGAACTAACGGTGAATAGTTTTAATGTTTTATCAACTATTTATAAAAATTTATCTAGAACTCACCAAAGTAATTTTTACAGAATCGTAAAAAAACTGCTGTTTTGAAGGGTTTTCAGCCGTACGGCGTGAAAAAATGAGTCAAGTAAGAGACTAATGGTGCCTTATTTATTAAATTACTGAGAATTTTGGTCATCTATAACTTGGTCATATCTTTGCGTCATTAATGCTACAATATTTATTTCATACTTTTTACAGACGCTGAAATAAAAAAAATAAAATTTGAATATTGTCTCCATTATTACTAGGGAACTATCTCGCTCAAACCACCTTTAAAAAACCATCCACGCGTCCTCAATTGCGCAAAGTCACCTCAGGGCTTTCGGTCACCCTCCAAATAACCAACCAACTTGAACCTAACCTCTCACCTCGGTGTTCTAAATACCTTGCCGTGGTGCAATTTATATATTCGAAGCAACGTGGGACTGATTGCACGGAAACTTTACCGTAGTCAAACACTGACGTAGTGTAAAAATGCGCGATATTTCCAATAAGTAAGAGATTGAATTATTTTCATCGTTTGATGGAGGCAATTCAGAGAAGGAAGATCTCGTGTAGTTTTTGAAGTAGTGGGAGGAGAGCAGTTGAAATAGAATGAAAAATATGTCTTTGAAATTTCGGAGAAAAAAATATCACTAACGTTTTCAATGAAGGAGTAATTTATTATATTTCATTAAAGAAGTTTGAGAAAAGTCTCCCTGCATAACCTTTGGACGCTCTTTCAAAGTTAAGTAGTCGTCAGTTTGTTTAAACTTTGGGTCAGTATGTTGGAATCAACTGTGTGAAATATCGTCATAATCAAGGAAGTTGTATCGTGGGAAAGTTGGTGCAAGTGGTTGAGAAAACGAGTGTAAGCTGATTGGTGCCAAGTATTGGCTGAAAAATGTTTTGAAAATGATATTACTGTGGTACCGAGACTTTAAGTAGCATTACTAAAATATGGAGTAAATATCAGGAGTTGTAGGTCAAATGAAAAATTTAAAACTTCTGCCAACGTTTCGGATATTTATTTACCCATCCTCAGGGTTCTAATGAAATGTTACTTAGTGAAAATGTTTTCTTCAATCCTTTTTTGAAGACAGAATGGTTTTAATGTATATACAGTCAGTAAAAAGAAAAAATGGGTTAATAAATATCCGAAACTTTGGCAGAAGTTTTACATTTTTTATCTTGTCTAAAACTCCTGATATTTACACCGTAAAATATAAAGAGGTCGAGAAAACACATCATATTAGTTACTAAAATAGTTATTTTAACACGGCTGATAATATATTTAACAGAATACAGATGTCAGGGTATCACTTTGGAGCATTTGGAATGTTAAATATCCGTTTATCTGTTTCAGGTGCAGCTCCAGTATTGATGCCGTCAGAGTTCGAGGCTCGAATGGTTGAATATGTTAAACTTCTAAACAAGGAACTGAGGAACTCAACAAGCACACCTCCTTCCTCTAGGCAGGGTAAGTAATAGCGCAAAGAAGGGAATACCGTGCGATAATGATTTAAATATTTAGAGTAATGGTGGTTATGTGCATCAACTTTGTCATTCACCATGATCAGTAGGATTTGTCATTGATGATATCTAATGATGATAAAATTGAATGTTTTTCTTAATTAAAATATACGCGAGATTACTTATTCTCGAGTGATTAAGATCTGCAGCTTTAAACATGTTTATTAATCAAAACCAGACTCTTTACCAAAAGACGTCATTCAGCACTGCATTCATTCAGGTTCATTCATTCTTTGTATCCTTGGAATACAGATATGCTAATGAATTTCGATGAAAACAAGTAACTGACGGTTATCGTATTTTTCTGGACACTCATGTTTTTTTATGCTTAACTCGCCTTAGAGATAAAGTCCTACGCCATTTAGGATGTACGCTGTTTGGAATACTGCCATTAGATTCCCATTTGGGTTAAGAGCAATTAACCTCTGTCAGTTTTCAACTCTTTAAAAATTACGTTAAATTTCCAATATTCTGGTATTAAGGCGATCATGTGTTTTAATGCATTTATCGAATGATTCATCCTATGTGAGCGTGGGCAAGACTTCTGGTGCTAAAGACGGCACTCAGACTGCTCGCTAGGATACATCTTGAGTCACGGAAGTGCACTATCATATTTCGCGCCACAAAGGTGCGCTTGCGTACTCCTGGCCACACACCACCTTCACCATTGTTTTCCTTTTGTCATTGCCCTTATTAAAATATGAATTGAAGAAGAATGTCGATTTCATTTTGTTATTCATAGTATTAATCATTGGATTGATTCTGGGTCTGGCAATAGTTGTCTTGTGAAAAATGGGAATAATTAATGCAACGAGGTGTGATTCAAGTATTGAGGTCAATTACAGGTATAATTGTATGGAAAAAAATCAAACAAAAAAATGCTCACAGGAGCATTGATGAATTGGTAGGATTAGGTGAAAGGGTAGAATTGATTCCCTTTAATATAGTGCGCGATTCGTGCCCAGTTAAAAACAATCAACTGTCCCGAAAATGTTATTTTTTGCTAAAAAAATAAAGGTAAAACTGTAAATGTCATTTGTTTCCTATTGCGAAATATTTTGCGGAGACTCAAAGGAGGGAGCGCAAGTGGATGGAGAGGAGGTGTCGAGAGATGAGGGAATATTGAACAGGTGGAGGGCATGGCATTGTGGTGCAGGGGAAAGCGCTCGGGAGGCGTGGAAGAGGATTGGAATTTGGGACGAAAAAAGGAGGAGAGGATATGAAGAAGCATGGTTGGTGGCAAGTTCAGCCATGCGACGGAGAGTTAAACAATCTCCCCGAAAATAGTAAAAGCTGAAAAAAGTTCGGGCCTGTCCATAAACCTGCCAATCCCAGTTATTATGATGAGTCGTGAGGAACTTGCTCTGCGCACTGATTTTATTTATTTATTTATTAAAAACACCAAAACGGCAACAAAGGCCTTTAAATTTGGTTAAAAACAGAATAAATTAAATATATCAGTAATAGATAATAGGAAAAAACAACATTATTCAACAATGAATGCACAATTATGCCAGTCTGCGGCGGGCAAGAAGAATTTTACATAGTGCGTTGCAGTTGAGAGGATAAGATGTTACGTGAAGAGAAAGGGTCGAGGGTAGGGTGACTGTTAGCAAGGGCATTGAATAATAGAGGTAGGTGGTAGAATAGGAATAGTTGGGAAGTGGAGAGACGAAAGTTGAGTATGTGTAGCAGACACACATTACGAGTAGTGCGGTATGGGATGCGGAGTGAAAAACAGGAGATGAGATGATCAGAGTGGAAGGACCCGTTCGTTCATAATCATCATCATTATCTGAGTAATCTACCGATCAAAGGTAGGTTATGATGAAAGTCGTAGAGAATCCAACTGACTCTTACACGTGCAGTACCCTACTACCTCTAGTATTTCTTTCTTCGTCTCAACGTAAGTCCTTATCTTTCTTCATCCCCTCCATAAAACCTATTCTCTTTCTTCCCCTCCCCCGCTGGCCCAACATCCTTCCCTCTATCTCGGCTTTCAGCAAACCATCACCCCTCATTACTTCTTCCAGCCACCTACTCTGCCTTCCCCTAATCTCATCAAAAAGTTTCCTCTCCTCACCAACTAGGCCCAGCACTTCCTTATTCCTTTCCGTCCACCCACATCTCGAACGCACTCCGCCTATTTTCGTCTTCCTTTCCCAGAGACCACGTTTCTGCCCCATACAATGCCACACTCCACATCAAGCTCTTCACCAGCCTCTTTTTAACATCCCGTCATCAGCTACCTTTTATTATTGAACGCTTCCTTCTCTAGCGCCATTCTCCTCCATTTTCTTCTAGCGTACTACCCAAGTAACTAAATTTTTCTACTTGCTCCAGTTTGTGCCGTCCTACTTTTGTCACCAGCTTCGCTTTCTCTGCCCTAGAGAAACTCATTACTTTTATTTTCTTTTAATTAGTTTTCATTCCGTATTTCTCGCACTGCTTTTCCTATGCATTCACCAAAGCTTGTAATCCTTTCTATGACCTACTGACCAACGCCTGGTCGTCCGCGAATCTAACCGTCTTTATCTTCCTTCACCTGAAGCCTTCGCTTGTAAAAATATTTCATTCCGTAAAAAGTATTATTGGTTGATGTGAGTGAAGAGTAACGGTGACGCGCGAGCCGGTTCTGTTAACGTTTTACGCAACGAATAAATCAGGAATTTTCTTCACACAGAATATTCATATGTTTAACTACGTTACAACGATCGTGCCCTCGTCCGATGGTCTGTGAATGTGCGGTTGCACGATTTATTTGGATTAACGTCGCGACTTAAACAGTTCATTGTGCGTCGTGGAATGCTTATCGTTTTTGGAATACTACTACTAATGTTTTTTTTTAATTTCATGAAATATATCATGACGGTGAAGTGAATGTGGAGACGAAAGAAATCTAATCGTCGTCGAGTTAGAGAGGTCGCAAGCTACTCTGATATTCGGATTCATTCCATCGATTGATACATCGTGATGAGACGAAGGGCTGGAGGAATTTATCCCTGTGTTATTATTAAATTAAGTGTTACATTTGTTCTATGCACTTACAAGATAAAAAACGAGGAGGCATTTTAGCGAATGGTGATCAGATAGCACAGCAAGAAATGGATTCATATTCACTTTATTCCCCTTCCCCGCTTGCCCAACATCCTTCCCTGTATCACGGCCTTCAGCAAACCATCAAGCCCCTCATTACCGCTTCAGCAAGCCCCTCATTACCGCTTCGTTCATAATGGAGTTCAGGAATTTAAGGTCTGATTTAATTTTGTTCAAAAGTAAAAAAAAAAAAAAGGAATGGGGTCGGATGCGAAGCCTAGATATGATTCCCATTGAAAACTGCGGCAGAAACTTCCTGCGACAAAGTAAAAAAAAACGATCATTAGGAGGAGGATAGGAATTTTGGACGGGATACAGAGAGATAGAAGGGTTGAGGAACTGAAGAGAGACCCGATGTTAAGCAAGTAATTTGCATGAATGTGAAAAAGGTCTCACAGAAATGGGGAAGTTAGGGTGGAAAATGTCAAAAACATACCTATCAGCTTGTGGAGAATACCCAATGACTTTTGAAGGCTGAGGGTATTTCAGCGAAAGTTTTCTGTAGTCATTAAAAATACTATATAAGCGTTGTATTTTAAAATGTAAGTAGTTGTGAGAAGCACGTAGTAAATGTAGCAATATGAATGATGCAAAACTTTGAATGAACCTCTCTATAATTGTCTCACTATGTATGCATATTTGAGGTTTTAATTAGCCTTACTTATTTCACGGCTGTGCTCTGAAATCGCCTTCACAGTGAAAGGTTGTTTTGCGCTTTTAAGTATGGTGGTGAGTAATAAACTCATTATTTTGAACGATTGATAAAACATATGAACTACACACCCCGTTATATTTCTGACGCGATCTGTTCGTCAGAGCTTCATTTTAGTTAATCCTTTTTCATTTTGTCACTCTGGAGTGATGGCTGTCGCCGCACAATGTCGTGAAACTATATCTCGAAAGTTAGCGCGGAAAGTGGCTGCTATTTTGGTATCATGATAATAAGAGACCATTTTCTTTGAAATGAGGGAATTAAAAAATTCATTTAATTTTATGAGCAGAGATATCTCGCTTAAGTTACATTAAAGAGAACTTCTTTTTCCGAAAAAATGAGAAATGAAAAATAATTCTCTATCACAACAGTGCTGTGGGTTACGTCCGCGGCATTGTTTTCTTCCCGTTAAATGCTAGTTTCTAAATAAATGAAAAAATAGAAAGAAAACGTTGTTTATCCGCATCATAGCATCGCAGTACGTGGGTACTCACTGGTGTATTTTTTTATTCCTCGCAGGGTCCACGTCTCCACCCACGGCTGCTTCGCCCCGCGAGGCCCTCAACGCCCTCGAGATGTCCCGACTCACTCTGTGGAACCTCTACAACTCGGCGGCGGCGGCTGCGGCCGCTGCGGCCGCCGGCACCGGGGGCGAGGAGGCCGCGGCTTCCGCTGCCGTGGCGGCCGGCGGCGTGGGAGGCTTGGGGGGCGGCGGCGTGGGAGGGGGCGCTGGAGTCCGGCACCCGGGTGCGTCTCCGGCGAGCGGCCCCATGCCCCCTCCCCCCCCGCAGAAGGAGGCGCTGAACCTGGAGGTGAGCCGCCAGCAGCAGCAGCAGGCGGCTGCGGCGATGGCGGCCGCGGCGGCGGCGGCAGAACAAGCGGCGAGGGGCGGGATGCTGGCGTCATCGCCCGCCCCCGCCGGCCTCATGGTCAAGAAGGAGGAGGAGCTGTGCGACCTTGGCCCGCCGCCCTCCAAGCGCATGCTCATCGAGGAGGAGGGCATGCGGATGCACGGGGACAACGGCAGGGGTCACCCCGGCGCCAACATCAAGATCGCCAGCCGAGGTAAGGACACTCTCAAAACCACTGCTGCTCTCTCTCTCTGCTTCCTTTGGGGGCGAAAAGGTAGTGTGGAACATTGGTTATGTGTTATCCAAGGGTATCAGAACTTATAAATTTGTACAACTGAATAGAACGTCCATGCATCTGAGCATATGCTAATAGGTGTGAACACTGTAAGAGCCGAATCATTATCTCGCTATAAATTTGCATCCCAGATGAAGAGATTATTTTAAAAAAATATGAAAGTTTGAGTTCAAATAAACATTAACTCTTCAATTAAAACAAGAACACTATGGGTCACTAATTTAATGCATTATATGATTGGCTGTGTTCGTCTACACTGTCCCTACAGACCTCCACAACATGCCCTGGTAGCATGTGGCACCACACATTTCAGAGGATAATGGTAGATACGTAAAGGAAAGGAGCCAAATTTGGGCCCCTATTTTATTAATTTTGCTATGCAGCCAAGAGATAGTTGGTTAAATGCTCCAAATTATTTTTAAAAGATACTTTAATAAGTTCTTCATAAGATTCTGTAGCTATTATGTATTTTTATAAAATATTAATTTTCCAAAATTAGTTAATATAAAAAAAGTCAAATCTGAACTTTTAGAAAAGAGGTTCCTAAATCCCCCCCCCCTAAAATTGTCTATATTATTGAAAATAACTTGTTAAAGTAGATGTGGTAATACTTATTTACTGTCGATGTATGAATAAAGGTGTTTGGGGTAGAAAAAGAACTAATAAAAAATATTTAACTGTAATGATATAAAACTTATATTATCATAGGATCCCAATTTTTTCTTTTGGGGTTAGCCTTGCCCATTTCTGATTTAAGAACTGCAACACCAAACGAAAAAATCTAACTTTTGCTAATGCCCTTTCCTTTTTATGCTAAAATACATGTATTAAGGGGGGGCCCGATTTTGGAACCATAATGGGGGCCCGAATTAAGACACCCATCGGTATAAAATTAAATACTTGATTAAAGTGAAATTTTTAAAGATAGCTATGTCCTGACCATATCAAAAGATTGAGTATTTCATAAGGAATGTTATGATGTATAATAAGAAGTACTCACTAATACATAACCAGCTTCACAAGAACTCAAGTAAAAGTGCAAAAAATTAAACAAAGGCGTTTCCCGAGAACGTTAAATACTGCATACAGGTTAGGCGGGAGAATAGTGTACAACACCGCTACGCAGTTGAAAGGTTCTTAACTAACAGTTCAAGCACTGACTGCTAGGTTGCAACACCGTACAGAGCCAATATACCGGGGGCCCGAATTAGGGACCGGGGCCTGAGTTTGGTCACTCTCCTCTAATGATAATTTATCAAATGCACCCAGATTTTACACCCAATAACAAGCATATTTATAAATTCAATCGTAAATAGCATATCAACAATGGATGAAGGCAGACAACCGTGACCTGGGTTGCAAAAATTCTACCCAGGATAGCATAACTAACCCAGGGCCATTGGGTTGGCAGGAAGGGAACTCAGCCCCTCCTTCCACTAGTGAGGCCAGCAGAGATTCACTGAAAATTACATTATCGTGTAAAACTCGTGGTTTACCAGTTGTGAACTCATTTTTAGTACATGTAACCATATTATGTATCATTATTGAATCAGGGGTTAAGCAAGGTGGGACAATGCATGTACAGAATTGAATTAAGAAATGGTGTAAGGAGCTGTAAGTAGTCCTGTGCCCTAGAGGGATTCTTAATGTTAGTCTTTTCCTTTAAAATTATTTAAAACTAGGTGCTTAAAACCTATTTCCTCTTGAAACTTGTCAAATTTGTTATGCATAAGCCAACTTTGCATTTGGTAATGATACTGCTCTATGCATTTAATCAAAGAAAGATATAATATCATAAGGAAGCAGTTTACCTGTGGTACCTACTTGTAACATATGGGGTTCAAGCTTTGCGATTCCGGGGAACAAGTAAAACTTATTTTGTTCAGATTTTTTTTAATTAGAGACAAAGGGGTTATGGATCATAAGGTGTTGGGATCTGCTGTCAAAACGTATTACCTCTTGACTAATCTGGTTGGTATTGGAATAAATTGAAAACCATAGGTGTTTGTTGGTGGCTTATGTTGCTTGATATTGATGGAAAGTACAGCAGAGATTGTTTGTAGATACATATTTCCTATTGAAATTTTTCGAAGTGATAATTGGCTAGGCAACATTTAAGTTGATAATGATACTGCACTTCACACGAGTAGTAGGCATTATTATACAATTAAACATTTTGTATTTTTGAAATTATGATTGATTCCAAATTAATGAGTGTAAAAAAGTACAAAGTGAATCTATTTGACATGAATATGAGTAATTTTCACTAAGTTTCTCTGATTTTATTTCTTACATTAAAATAATCCACTTTGAGTTGACTGACTATAGGGAAGAGCTCTTAACTTCAACACATTCAATAAGTTATAAATAAGTATTGACAATAACATATTCATTCTGAAATATTTTTTCTAGGTGATGGACGCACAGGTTCTGACAGTTCACTGGTGGTGAGCATGGAGATTAACGGCATCACCTACCAAGGAGTGCTCTTCGCCCAGACCACAGTTACCGGACGAGGAGGGCGTCATTCTTGAGGGAAGAGGATTCAAGTAAATGAGAAGGACCCCATTCAATGTTAATCATTATGCCAAATAACGATGTCCTAAAAATGTCTCTGTGGTTGTAAGTAAGGGGCTAGTGCCTAAATACTGTTTCCATTAGGTGGTGCCCAGTGATAGTGAAGTCGGACTTGAATGTTTTAGGGGGAGGGTTGAGCTATGAATGAAACCCTGATAAACAAGGACAATGACAGCACAGCAGTATTGCTAATGGACATGACAATTCTGCAGTGCCAACATTCAACATTTACCATTCAGGATGATGTGACTGAACTGTAAGACAAAAACAATTGTTTGCACTCTTTAAATCCCCATTGTGGTGGAAATATCAATGCTGTGAAATACGTCATTATATTACTGTGTTATCATTAAAGTCCTACATCTATTAATAAATATTTGCAGCTCTATTAGGCCCAACATTTGAGTGTTGACATAGGTACCTATAGAGCTTTTTCCTAGACTTCATTGGGAAGTGAGAGTGTAGTATATCAGAAGATTCAATTATGTCATCCTCTTTCTGTATTAGTAGGTTTTGTATTTATCCAAATGAAGGTATTTATATTTCCCATTAAAAATACATTCTGTGCAATTTAATGAGTAACTATCTAAAATTCATTGAGTAGCCTAACTTGGATGAATGGAAATTATGTCTTCCATGAAGGTAACTGCTAATGAAAGCATTGTATAATTAACTACCTATGTAATCTTACTTACTCTTGACTTACAACTCGAACTTATGAATTTACAAAATTTTGAAATATCTCCTCGATTGCTACAGGTAAACTTTATAATGAACTTGATTAAAATTTCTGTGATTTTGGAGTTCAAAGAGCTTGATCAAGTGATATAATTTTTTTTTAATGAGAACAAGTAAATTGCTTTTGCTAATGATTACTTTAAGACTGGGCATTCTCTGTGCCTAACAACTTATTGCGGTGTTGTTAGTTGAAAGCTGAAATGTTGTAGATTTTATAGGGCAGTAAGAGCAATATTAGCCTAGGAAGGCATAAATTATATGACTAATCCCTGTTATTCATTCTGTTGATGTTAAATATTATGCACTGGCATTTTGAAAGTGTATCATGATCTGACACAGCAAATTGTAAATACTAAAAATGTATGTATTGACTATGCTTGTAGAGCCATGTCCTTGTGGCAATGTGGTATACAATTTGTGCTAAAATGTCCAACTACTCAAATACATATACCAGGGCTCTTAAGTTTTTGAAGTAATGTCCATTTTTTAAAACTATTTAATTTAAATTTATATAAGTTAATTCTGAGGAGTAATTTCTCAGATTTAATAATAGGCATCCAAAAGACTGTTACTTTTATCTATTTTGTCATCATGTTAGGACCTTTTTTTAGAAACTTGAAGTTGTATTTTAGTGCACTTCTTTTTGAGTGAATGATATTTTGCATGTCTGAGTCGTGTGTTTGTTGAGTAAAAGGTGCATTGAATCTTGAATGTGAGAGCTTAGGAAAATTTTCTTCACCCAAAGCTGTCTTATCAAATGTATTTGTGCTGAGGTGATTGTGAATAGACATGAATTGTGTAGATTACCTATTTCATATCAAAGTTGGTTGTGTCTCAAGATTCATTAGGTTAAAAAACTTGAGAATACATTTCCATAGATACAAACACATTCAGCTTTGAAGGGAAAACTGTCGTAACTGCTTTTCATTGTCCTTCATTTATACCAACTTCGGAAAGTGTATGAGAATATTGGTTTTCATCAATTAGGATGATGAAAGTTCATCTCTGTCGTACCATTGAGGAACGAAATGTCCTCAAAAAGGTTTGAGTAGGTAGAGAGGCAAATGTCAGTCAAATTTTGTGAGTAGTGGTGCAAAATGATATGTGATTTTTTATGTAAGAATTTTCATTTTATGTATAAAGGAAACTCAGGGAATTTTTCAGTATCAATTTGCTGGTTTAATTACTGCTCTAATTTTGTTCATTGTAATTTGTGTCTACTGTTATTGTATTTTAATAATTTGTGTGATTTTTGACATTTTGTTTTCTATAAGTGGATGCATCATATTACATAGGAAGTTAGAACTCTGAAAAGACCTGTTGTTAATAGCTGATATTCAAGAATATCACATTTGGGAAATTTGCTAGATTACTGATTTTTTTGTAGGTATTCATGATAATGTAATGTTCCTTTGGCCCCAAAGAATAAGTGTTGGATCTTAAAAAAGCAACTTTCAGGAGAACTATTGTGTGATCCAGCCACAATTTTTTCTCAACCAGAGGAAAATTTTCCCTGATATGAATCACCAGAAGCAAAGAATGCTATGCTAGCAAACTTCCGGAAGTTAAATTTTTGAATGAAGGTATTTCATCAGATGATAAAATTTTATTTGTTAATGAATTCTATAGCTACAAAACATTGGTGTAATAAAGAAGCCTACAGAATTTGGCCTGTATCTGTCACATCAGTAATAAAACTTATGTCATCAATGTTAACATTTAATTCTAACCTCAGGTGATAATACCACTGCTCAGTATTTTTATTTTTATCCTAAGATTTAATGTGTCCATGAAAGGTGTAGATGATATGTGGCAAAGCAAAATGTTACTTACTGCGTGGGTGGCAGCAGGTGCTCACTACCAATATAAAAATCTCAAATTTTATGACACTGCTCATAAGTAGCTTAACCTTTTAATTTAGTTGGATGGTTATTTCAAGAGGTTTTCAATTAGTGAGGTCATTTGCGCTATTGAGGATGAGTTAAGGATAATTTTGGAAATCCGGGAAGGGTCGAGAGAAATACATTGTCTGCTTTAGACTTCTCTAATGAATGGCACAAATGGTTATACAACATACCATACAATGGCTGGAGTAAGATGGTTTCACCATAAAATATCTAAAATACATATTATTTTATGCATACTAGTGGCTATACCAACAGAACAACACCCTGTTTGAACTGAACCATATAATCCTACCTTTCTCTCTCACTATTTTTGCGAATACAAATCAAAATTACATTGTACTAATTGAAAACATAACTGAAACATTGAAAAAATAGTATTTATTTTTCTATCTAATATAAATGACATTCTTGCAACAAAAAATACTATTGACAAGAAGCGATTTCTCCTGGAGAATTAAATGATGATAACTTTTAAGGCCCCAATCCAACCTTAAGTTTTAAGTCATTGGGAAATAACTTCCAGGACTGAAGTCATAATCCATTAGTTCCGAAATTCCAATTCCGTTGGCTGGATAAGTGTTCATTAAAATTATATTCGTCAAATAATCTGCATATTTTGTACCTTAACTTTGTTTTCTAACTGCTAAGGACTGTCATCAGTGAAAGCATTATTTTTTAAACACATTTAGGAAAAGATGAAATTCAGTACGTATTTGTTTTGTTGAACACAAGCATGGAGGAACTTCCTAAAAGCAGTGTTCACATAGCACCGAATTAGATATTGAGATTCTTATGAAAAATCTCTGCCAATTAGGTCGGTACTCAATCCATCTTATTGACCCAATCCCTATGTATTTAACTTGATAGAAATGACGTACTTGTAAACAATTCCTTGATGATATTTGTGCCAACACATCATTCTTTCCAGTGGAACTAGGTATTAACTGCTCTGAAACCAGAGGTTTCCTTAAACTTCGAATGCAGTTTTAGTATGTATAGGTGAATTACTTGCATAGAGCCATTAACGGCCCCAAGGGGCAGTTGCCCCCCCCCCCCAACCATTTTGCGCATAGTTTGTTACGAATTTCCGGGACGAGACCCACGAACCCCCCTTTTCTTTGGGGGTATTCCCCCCACCCCCCGAACCTCTGGTCTGGAGCTGCTTCTCTCGTCATCAGGGCGTCTGATTACCGTTCTCTTCCAGTTCAAGTTCAAAAGTGTTTTATTCAACATTTGCACGGTACAGGAAACAGGAAATGTATAACGTAACATAGCAAATATAACCGTATTAGAAATAACAACGCGAATGTGGACCCAGGTGTAGGTTTTCCCCTCCTCAGGGTAGGAATAACCTTTCACTGGAATAATGTCACTGGAAAATGTGCGGGGAAGGCTTTGATCTGGCATTTTCCCTAAGGACGACGGGAAGCCTGTAAAAACGTCGTCAGGTCATAACAAGTAACAATGACAAATACATACATAAATAAATAGATAGTAAGATCGCAAACCAGCATTTCCTTGGCCGTTACTGCCGTGCCTCAGCCCTGAGTTAGCATTCCTTTTCCCCCTTATTCCTCCCAACCGCTTCCTGCCTGCATTTTCCTTTCTGTTCCTCACTCCCACCAACCTAGTCAGCATGATCTATGCACCTAGACGCGCGATGTAACTGACGACATCGCGTGCCATTTAGGATCCATGAAGGGAAGTAACGAGGGGACTCTGAGGGGACGCCGAGACACGGAAGTGTTGGAGACGCGCGGCATTCGCGGGCAAGATGTAATCAGTAGTAGATCAAATAAACTCCATCTCAACTGCGGCCTGATTTCTCATGGTAAGCGAGCGAGTGGCTAAGAAAAAGGATTTGAGATTCCTGGAAGGGAGGAGGTTAACCGATACGGACGAGTCGGATAACGGCGAGAAAGGCGACGTAAGTGAGGAAGGGGCAGTTTCGTTTAAAACATGCGTGTGGTCAACACCTTCCGCTTAGCCCGCGCCGACATCCACTGTTTCCCCGGAGACCGTATTTGACTTTAGAACGCGGTTAGAGGAGGAGAAGGAAACTAGACGAAGGGAGAAGGAGGAGGATGATGAAGAGCGAATGCGAGAGGAAGAGTGGAGAAAAATGGAGGAAGAGGAGACGAATGGAGGAGGAGGAAAAGCAAAATTGAATGCGAGAGGAGGAGAACAGATGAGTGGAGGAAGAGGCGAAGGAAGAGAGGAGACGTAGAAGAGAAGAAGAGGAATAGAATTTTCAAAGGACTTTTTTCAGGGTCTGAATGGGAAGATAGACGGTGCAGAGGCAAACACTAAAAAAAGAAGTAGAAGGTATTCGTACTGAATTGACTCAGGTCATAATAATGAATGAACAAGAAACGGAGATTCTGGAGGAGCGTCTGTTGACTGTAATCACAAAATTAGAAGAATCTGTAAGGTCAGAAAAGGAGGAAACGGCTGGGCGAGAGGAGAATATCGGACAATTGACATATCGAGTAAAATAAGTAGAGCGAATAGGCAGCGGGACGGTTGTAGCCGCCCAATTAGCCTTGCCAGGCAGTGGCGTAGCGAGGGGGGGGGGGTCCGGGGGTCCGGACCCCCCGAAATATGAAGACATATAAAAAAATAAATTAAGCCTGGAGCAGGGGTAAGTCTACAAATAATAAATTATCATACCGTTGTTCAAAAAGGTTTGTCCTTTAGTTTAAATAATAAATTATCAAACGATACGTTTGGGCTCGGCCGCTCGGGTAGTGTAATGGCGGTGTTTGTGTAGCTGGCAGAGTTTCGACTGTGGACTGCCTACTGTCTAGTTCGCCCTGTTTTTCAAAAATTTTCCCCTGGTTTTGGAAACGAACCCCCCCCCGAACGAAATTCCTGGCTACGCCACTGTTGCCAGGTATTACTATGAATAAACCTGAATGTAGTGAGGGCAGAGCAGAATCCTAAAGTTTTTATGAATGACGCTGAGAATTATTTAAGATTTCTTGCGATTCTGCCCGCTTATTTTATCCGGTATGATGGAGGGAGCCGCTCGCTTGTGGCGAAGCGCATTGCATCCCATCCCTGAGGCATATGACGAACTAAAACAAAGGTTTTTGCAATAGTATTAGAATTATAGAGCAAAGTATAAATACAGGGCCAGAGTCATGTCAGGATACTACTCACGCACGAGTGAAGGAAGGATGAGTGACTATGCGATGAGAAAAATTGCAGTAGCTAAGTCATGCGAATCCCCGATTAGTGACGAAGGACTAAATTTTTTCCTAATACGGCAATTTCCGGATTGGGTAAGAAACCTTTTAAAAAGCGCCGAACCGCAGGATTTGGAAAAGTTAGTGATTTGTTTGGTTATTACGATGAGACCGTGAGAAAGAATGGAGAGTTTAACTCCTGCATTCGATTATGTTTTACATTTCTTTTTTACTTACGTTTTAAATACCAAAATTATCAATTTTCTCCGATTTCCACAATAGCATAATTCCTTGGCAACCTGAGCAATGACAATGAACGGGAAATTTTGCCTGAGCCTTTTAAAGCTAATTTTAAATTAAATGGTCAACATTATTTGATGATTTCATGGAAATTTTAGTTGAGATATTTTGTACCCCAACCTTTCCAAGTGCACTTCACAGTTTTTACATAGTATCTGCATTTAGCTCGTCACATTGACTCTCATAATTACGGCCAATGGGTATGCGTAGCTTATCGCTTACTACGAAGAATTTTGCACACTGCTAGAGACCTACGAATTACACCTGTTAAACTTTAATTCAGTCCTAGAGCTCACGTGGAATGGTTGATGTTCCAATCGGCTCCAAGTCCCAAAATCACTGCTTTCTATTTAGCTTCAGAATGAATGATGTAATGAGTCGTTTATCTTCAAATTTTGAGTGTAGGTACATGATACTTATTTCAACAATAAATCCAAATATCTGGGATCTATTGAAACTGGTAAAATCTCGCTTAAACTCACTAAAGGGAAAATATGCTCGAAGTTTATAGGGATCGGAATCTTACCCATACCCACCAACATTTTGAGCGTAAGACCTACTGCACCCATAGATCTTGAGATTTATGACTGCACCGGAACCCTCAGAACCAACCCAAAAGGTAATCCTCCCCACATAATTTCAACAAAATTGAAAAGAGATGAAATTGTGCAAGCTTATACTAATAAAAGTGTCTCCGTAATGAAGTGGAAGGGCAAACGGGAATTACTGATGATCACCACCGAATTTGGGAGAGAAATGATTTATTTTCCTCGCCGGAGAGGGAGTGGAAACATTTCCAAACCGGAAGCCGTTGTGAAATAAAATGAATCTATGGGGACGTCGGGCCTGCTGCAGGTCTTCGGGATGCATTACCGCACCCAGTGCAAGGAACTATAACTATCCTCCACAGGATCTGCCGTCTCCGGTGCAACGCCGCTAGGCGCATCGCTACCAGTAACCCTGACCTACTTCAGGAAGTAATGTCCAGAGGCAGCGTCCCAGTACCAAAGGCCAACAAGACAAAGCTGTACTCTACGCCTAGATTCATCGCCGACCACATGCATCTGTTTCATCCAGACGTCAACCTGCCTCCCACTGACATCCTAACTGCCGTACCGGCGCACCAACAATTAGCCATCACGGCGGGACTCCCACTCATTCCAAAGAAATAAAAACGAGAAGATCCACGGCTGCGACGACGACCGCTAAGTGAATTCCAATTCCAGTGAACTCCCCAGTGTTCCCAGTGCTAACCTAGTGGACAACCAAAGCCAAAGGCAATATCAGAACTATTTTACAGAGCATATATTTATACCCCCCTGTTGAACTTTCAGAGTCTATCACAGTTATTATTTATTCATCTTGTAACGCCGAAGAGTAATGAACGGATCTGGCAAAGGAGAGGATGGGATCGCAGTAGAGGTATGGAGAAGGGTCACCCCTCCAACCCCTGTCTCGGCCCAACATTGCTTAACTTCTTTGATCTGACGGGAACTGGCATTTCAATGTGGCTAGGTCCTTGGCCTCATTATTGGGTTAAGTAAGTATATTTAATGAGAGAATATTGACGAAATGGACCTAAATTCGTGTCAAGGGGTATTGACCAGAGAACCATAGAAGTGCAGGAAAACCTGTATTCATAGTACAAGTGACACAATTGAACATATACATACATCGTGTGACATTTATGTCACATTGGGCAGATTTAAAGGTGCAAGAACAGAAGTGCAACACCTCAGCGTACTTACTATTTATTCATTCATTAATTACAGTAATCTACCGGTTAGAGGTAGGTTGTGATGAAAGTCAGAGAATATCCAACGAACTCTTACACGTGCCGTACCCTTTCTACCTCTAGCATTTCTTTCTTCATCTCAGCATAAGTCCTACCTTTCTTCATCCCGTCCATAAAACCGATTCTCTTCCTTCCCCTTCCCCGCTTACCCAACATCCTACCCTCTATCACGGCCTTAAGCAAACCACCGTCCCTCATTACCCCTTCCAGCCTCCTACCCTGTCTTCCCCTAACCTCATCTATAAGTTTCCTCTCCTCGCCCACCATGTCAAGCGTACTCTTTGAATGACTTTCATGTTCTGGGAAGTGATAGTTGAGAGGTATTCCCACGCGACTCAACGGTATTTTTAACGTGACACCATCACGGAACTGCCTTTCGTCTGGCTCCTACCCTTCGACCTATCTGGCATGGGTGGCCCTACCAGGAGCAATGAACTTACTCCTGCCAGTCCAGCTCTAGGGGTCATTGGAACGCACAAGCCCTTCCACCACATCAAGGTTGTAGTTCAAGGAAGGGTACTTACTATGGGGGAATAAAATTTCCAAGCAAACTGAGTGCCGCCATCCTCGCTCTCGGGGAAAAGAGGCTTCCTTTCTGAAAACATAAATATTTTTTCCTTCCTTCCTGGGTCTCATCCACGACGAGGGAAATTCAAGCATAGTAAGGTGGTGGGCTCATCATCCAAGCCGGTGATGGATTATTGGCCGCTTGCCTGCCTCGAGTGTTATTCACGCTGGGAGGGGCATTAGATAGCATGGTCTGCATTTGAAACATTCTTTTTACCTCTATCGTTCTAGCCATACCTACATTGGGGCATAATTAGTTGCAAAACACCATATACGAGAAGAAACAAAACTTCAGAAAAAGACATTAAAAACCTGTCCACACACCAACAGTGTCTAAAATGGTTCTCCTCACTAATTAAAATAATCATCTCTTTACTTGGAATAGCCAGTTTCCAGGCTAATGTTTTACATGGATTATACTTTTTCTCAGTTAGTAATAGAGAACACAACAAATTTCTGATTTTAACTCAAAAAAGAGAAATATTTCTAAAACTACAAAAGACTGTTTTCTGTTTTCCCAAAGGGCATATTTTCGAGAAGTAATACTTCGTTTTATCACAGCGAATTAATTCTTCTCTTTTTATTTAGAAATATTATACTTCGCGATGTCCTATTTCTTAGCAGTTTGCAATATTTTTTGCATTATGGAATATGTATCCATTTTTCTAATTTAGCATTAAGAAAAGACGACAATAGTCTGATATAAACACAAATTATAGCACTGTCTTGAAAGCATAAACAAAGCACCACTTAATTTTTTTTCGCAAGGCATATTCTCGAGGAGTCTGATATAGTCTTTTAATTGCAAATAAAATCTGTCCATTCAATTCAGAAGGAATATTCTTCGCGGTGCTTAATTTCTAAGTAGTTGATAATGTTCTTTCTGGCGTTATGGAAGAAGTAAAAAATTTTTATCAGTCATAATTAGAAAATGACGACAAATTTCTTATTTTAACATTAGCGAAATATCTAAATTTAAAAAAAAACAAATCATCTCATTCCTTTTTTCCACAAAGCATATTTTGGAGGACTAGTATATCACATGTTATATGGCATTCATGTCATAATTGCAAATAAATTCAGCTCTTTTTGTTTTAATAATTCATTCTCCGCGGTGCTTGATTTCTTAGTATTTTGCAATATTTTTTCTGGTGTTTTGATTGAAGTATTATTAGGATATT
This sequence comes from Pyrrhosoma nymphula, assembly GCA_963573305.1. Classification (NCBI taxonomy): domain Eukaryota; kingdom Metazoa; phylum Arthropoda; class Insecta; order Odonata; family Coenagrionidae; genus Pyrrhosoma; species Pyrrhosoma nymphula. The sequence continues at coordinate 58,323,019 of OY754339.1, read as the reverse complement.
TTCAGGGATTAATATTCTTCAAATAGTAAATAAATTCTGCTCCTTTTATTTTGAAAGATTATACATCTCTGTTTTTTAATAGTAGCCTGCAGTGATTTTCGTTCGTTCTGAAAGATATATCCTTTTTTTATCCCTCCCCCTACCTTATCCCCATACCCTCCCTTACCCGTCGCCTTTAACCGGACAATCGCCTGAAGACTACCTCCCACTCAGAATATTGACTAGTTAAGCTACGTGTTTTACAATGTCTGTACCTAATGACGTCACGAATCGATGAAATCCGGGTCTAGAGAAAGAATTAATATTTATGTGGAAAACAAAGTAATTCATCATTTAATTATGCAGGAATTCCACTAAGGTACTGCTGATACCATCATCTTTTTTTTCTAAATTAACATTAGGGAAGCATAACAATAGCTTGATATTTAGTTAAAAGTAGAATTGTTTTGACAACAACAAAGAACTACTACATGTTTTTCCACAAGGCATATTCTCGAGGAGTAAAAATCTTATAATTGCCAATTAAACCTACCCTTCTAATTCCAATAGATTTTTCTTCATGATGTTTTATTTATTAATAATTTGCATTTATATTTTTGTGTGCTGAATTAAGTAAATTATTTTCTTCCCTAGAGATAAATTGTATCACGCAAGTCCTTCTGTCGCATAAATGAAATTGAAATCTGCTTTTTTTATTCAGAAAGATTATAATTCGTTTGGTGTTATTTGTAGTATTTTTTTCGTATTCTCAAAGACGCATTCACTTCTCTCAGTATTAGAAAACACCAATCAAAACTAATGCAAATTTATTTGAGAATTAAATTACTAATTTAATTAACTGAAGAACTTACTGAAATAATCCAAGCCAAAGCTAAAAATTAAGCACAAACTACAGAAAAAAAAATAAAGAAACATTAACCTAAAATGAAAATAAATAAATCTAAAAGAACTAACACAATACTAAGCTATTAAATAAAATCCTATTGCAGCTATGAAAAGGAAGCGACTAAAATGTGAAAGCAAAATAGCCAAAAAGAAGGAAACTACAGAAGTATTGAGGTTGACAGTGGCTACAAGCAATCTGAGTAAAGTCCCGAGGGAGAATGATCACCTACACCCAAATCACCGTGCAGGAAACGTTCGTGAAAATAAGTCTCGTCAAGGTCGGAAAATGACTCTGCGCACGCTGCAATCTATTCAAACAAGATGTAGGAAGATTCTCCAATGGTGAATTATATGAGAGACGCTACTTTACTCTGAATAATCCACATCTCAAATGAGCGGCGAGAGTTATCGAATTGATGAAGCAATTATGGAGGGAATCTCTAGCTGATCGAAGGAATAAATATAGGTTAAATTTTTTGCGAAAGTTTGAAGCAGAATATTTTTTGCCGGACATTCAACGTATTTTGCTAGAGCCGACGTATTTCGGTAGAAGCGATCACAGGAATGAGATAAAGGAAATAGACTGCAGAACGAATAGATTTAAAATGTCATTTTTCCGCGTAAAATAAGGGAGCATAATAGTTGCGATAGATCAATCATATGAAACTCCCACCCTCACTAGGTCGAGTGGACTTTTCACTCGTGTGTCATAATGAAAACTGAAATTTATAGCTCCGTTTAAATAATACATACCTATTCTTATACACATACAATGAAAAACAATTTGAAGCTACGTGACCCCCAAGGCAATCGGCCTGAGCTTCATAACGTCAATACATATACATACACATAACATAATTACTAATACTTTACCCCGCTTGAAATGTCCACTATTATTTTGTTTTCTGCCTGAAGTAGTATCTCGTAGCATTCATAAGTTAAAGTATTAGTAATATTAACCACAAGTTGTCTCTTTACCAGTACGCATGTTTGCATGTTCATTTACGTAGCACTCTCCCTGTTTCTGGTTTGATTGCGCACTGTTCTCCTGACCGCTTTTTGGTCTGCGCCTAGCGGCCGGGAGAGCGTGCGAGGTCCTTATTTGAACTGGGACGAGTGCTGCACGCGTTTGGAATCACCCCGTGCCACACTACGTAGTGGTGGCTTGCGCGGTACTTCTTAGATTTAGATGTAGAATTTTGGATCCTGAAAAGAAATATTTAATTTGCGAACCTTATAAAGTACAAAGTAAAGACTGACGCTTCGTTCGAAACTACTGCAATCGAAGTGAAAGTGTAACGCAGCTGATGTAAGGACTAGGATTGGAGGCGCTAGAGACTTGGAGGCTACACGCAAGGCTTAATAGATTCCTTGAAAAATTATGATCAAGCGAGTTTCAGTACACGCAGGGTATTATTTTGACCCTGAGCTTTTTTTTTCTAGGACTGATAGAAGCGATGAAATAAGGGAGAGACACTGCCGAACTAAGAGGTACAAAAATTCCTTATTTCCACATGCCAATAGTGGTTTTAACAAACACAGCGTGACACTAATGTGAAACACATCATTAGCACATCATCCTTTCCCACCTCCTTCCCCATTCCCTTCAATGGCTGGTGTCCTCACACCCCTGTCACACGCCTCTGTGGCGACTTCCAGGATAGTAAACAGACTTTTGTCCTTGCTTTATTGTATAGTGCTGAATATTGTCATTCATGTTTTAACTGCATTTTTTACGTTTAATATGTCCTGTTTATTGAGCACAATGTTAAGGCCATAGTTTATGTTTTAGGTATTTAAATAAATAACGTATTTAAAAACAAAGCCGCATTGGTCTCACGGGGAGGTGCCTTCGGTGTAGTATTTTCTTTTGTGGTCTCTGCGACAAGAATACATAATCGCCTCTTGGATTTTGAAGTAGTCCAGTAGCTCGTCGCAAGTGCGAGACTTCATCGGGAGTACTATTCGTACTATTGAGGGCCGCAGTCCCTTCATTAGATATCTAACCTGACCTCCCCCATTTTGGTGACGAACTCTCTGCAAAAAACATCTCTCGCTGTTTTTCAAAGATCCCTGTGTGCACTCGTTTAGCCTGTGAGCCTTCAACCCCTTGCTCATCGTCCCCATTGAGCAGGGGTTCTCAATCAGTGGGTAATTTTTCTCCTGGTGGGAATCCAGAAGGGTTCAGTGAAGAATAGGGGCCACTATTAAGCAAAATAGTTCTATAGATTATTTAAAATCTATAATATTGTCGTTTGTTTTGATTTGCTCTTCCATACTCAATAAAGTTTTTTGAAAGACAGATTTAAACCGGTTCTTAATCATGTGTATTTACGGAATTAAATCATTGTGGACTTCCCACCACGAGGGCTCGGGTTGGAATCCCGGCAGAGGTGGACGTATTTACGAAACCACCACATTAGTCTCGCTACATGATGATTGAATTCGCAAATATGACGTGATGGCATTCTTCCAAATATTCCCGAGGTAACATTCATCAGTCAAGGAAACTAATATTGGGAAGGAGAATGATATTCTGAGCTATTGTGAATGGGGGGAAGTTAGAAAGAAGGTTGGGAGCCCGTGCCCTAGGGGTTGGTTTCAATCAAGTGGCGAAGTGAAATGACTGTTTATCCCATTGGACTGTGGGCCTGACTTCGCTCTGCTAGATTACTCCTCCTACCGCTTACATTGAGTGGAAACGACCGGCGCGCCATCAGTAGGACCTCTAAACTAATCATTCAGTCGCATGGATGTTTTGTGTGGAAGCACGACGCAGTGTAGAAGATGGGATAACAAGCGAAAGGTAATCCTATTATATTTGAGTAGAGTTTTAGAGGTTATACATATTTTTGTTCTCGCATCTTCTCATGATATCGATATTTATATGTGATAGTTCGTACATATTAACGTTAATTTCCATTGTTTTCTTTGCCTTTGTTGGAAGATATTGTTTCGGATGTGGCCTTACGGGATCGGTAGAATTACCTTAACTGCGGTACTTGCGCAGTTTAAGCAATTTACTACGGAAGATTCTCTATAAAGTTCCGGATGGGTAGAACTATTTTATTCCAACTCTGATGGAATATCATTTCACCCTTAAGGTCTCAATTTTATTTCTCTTTCCTATTTCTCAGGGATTCCTAGTTGGAGATGGAAAAGCTGAAATTAGTGCAATACATCGACCAGTGGAATGTTCCATTGGAGCCATCAACGCTTCAGCATGATGGTGAAGTCCATGCGGGTTCTCCACCGGGCCACACTGCATTTCTGCCGAAGTTCCGATGTACGAGTCGCCCATCGTCCAACATTTCAGTATACTTATGGTGAGTGTAATCACGGTGACGGTAGTGTTTTGGTGGTCGGGCCTTTAGTGGCTTTGCATTGCATTTGTGTCATGTCCTCAATTCAATAGCGTAGGTAACGCGTGTTAGAGGCGATGAGATTTGTTCAATATGACTACACAACGATGCGCTCCAGACCTGTAGTTCAACCGTGCTTTCTTTGAGCTCTGGCCTAATTTCTTCAATATAATGCTTCCTCAGCTGGCAAATAATTTTTCGTAGTGCGCTTAGTGCATTGTTTTGTATCGTCCAGGATGGCTTAAATTGAGCTTCGAATACCGTGCTGCTTGTTTTCTTGATACCTACTTCATAAAAAAGTAAATTGTTTTGTAATTATCTCTCCTGCAATTTAACTGAGATCATGGTATCAGCAACTCGTTGTGATTTTCATGGTAAACAATTACTGAAACAATGGTCTGTAATTAATGAGTAGAGTGGATAGTTAATATGCTTATGGTTTTATCGTCATGACTCAGTTCCAGTATTCAATCCGGAATAATTGTCTCCCATTTCTACGACGTATAAATCTTTATTTTCCGATAAATATGGGAGCTCCAATCGTATGTAGCCGATGAATGCTTGTTATAAAAGAATCACGTTTGCATTCCATGCTCACCTCGTTAGACATGGTGGCAGTTGCACAGACGACCTTTTACATTGGAATGGTCATTTTCCTACGAAGTAGCCCCACACCATAACCATAACATGGCTATAACCTCTGAAAGTTAACTTACATGTTTATTAATAGAGTCCAGCAATATATATGAATAATGTCACGTAATAAACCAATTATTTTTTATTTTTTTGTTTTTTTATGGGTGTTTAGCGATAGTTATGCCATATTACCGTGTCTCCGCGCATATATCAAACCATGCAGGGCTGTAGGCGTAGGTATATTGTGGAAATAAAGGTAATTACATACATCTAGGAAATTTACTAGGCCCTTCTATGGTGCTTTCCTAAGTATTCTCTTTACAAACACAGTTTTACTTAAAGTTTTACAAGTGCATCTCGTCTTCGAATGAGAAACACAGCAGGTTATTTATTACCTAGTTATTGAGTGAAATTTCGAGCAATTGATCAATGATTCATTCAAGTATTCTACCAGTTGATTGCTAGATTCTTGGACAGTCCCAATTCTGCATCCAAGCCTCATACACATTCTCTCGCTTTCCCTCCCAAGGATGGCCCATTATTAGTTCCCTCTTCAATTATTCATATCTTCCACCTATTCTTATTTCGTCCAGAGCTCCTATCCTCTTCCTTCCTCTTCCACGCTTCCCCAGTGTTCTCCCTTCTAACACTCTCTTCAACATGCCCTCTCCTCTCAAAACCTCCTCCATCCATCTCTTCTGCCTTCTCCAAACCTCTGCCACAAGCTTCCTCTCCGACCATATCCAATACCTCCTCTTTCGTCTTTCTCACCATCCAGCTAACCTCCATCATTCTTCAAACCCACATCTCAAACGCCTCAAGTCTACGCACATCCTCCCTTCGCAATGACCAAGTTTCCGACCGATATAGCGCCACGCTCCATATTAAAGTTTTCACCAGCCTCTTCTTTACGTCTCTTCTCAGACCCCCCTCATCAATTCCCTTCTCTTCGAAAATGCTTCTTTAGCTAGCGCAATTCTGCATCTGATGTCCTTACTACTAAACCCAATCTCCAAAATACTAACCAGATACGTAAACTGCTCGGCCTGCTCTATCTTCTACCCTCCCACCCTTATAATCAGCCCCGCCTTCTTACTTCTAGAAAATCTCATTATTTTCGTTTTCTTGTGATTGATCTTCATCCCATACTTTTTTCACTGCACCTCTAATGCATTCACCATTGACTGTAACCCCTTGGCAGACTGACTAACCGATGCTTGATCATCTGCAAATCTCATTGATTTTATCAAATCCCCTCCTACTTTTTTCCTACCTCCTCCTCCCTCCATGCCTCCCTCACCATTTCTTCTGAATACACGTTAAAAAGCAACGGCGATAGTGGACACCCTTGCCGCACTCCCCGTCCTATCGTGGTCCATCACGATTCTCCATTGGCTACCCTAACCTGCGCCGTCTGGTTCATATACAAATTCCGAATCAGACACCTGTCCCTCCAATCGACCCCTAATTTCTTCAACACTCCCATTGATTTCGTCCATTCCACCCGATCAAACGCCTTCTCGAAATCTGCGAAGCATGCAAAAACATCCTGCCCATACTCTAGGTTTCTTTCTACTAGCGTCCTCATCACCGCTATAGCGTATCGCGTTCCCGTCCCTCTCCTAAACCCGAACTGGTCGTCACCCGGGTATTCATTTGCCTTCTTCTCCAGCCTTCTGTTTATAACTCTCAGAACTACTTTGGCCGCGTTGGATATAAAGCTTATTGTCTTCGCACGTTTTTGCCTTACTCTTCTTTGGTATAGGAATTAGTACAGTCTTCGCGAAGTCTTCCGGCCACACTCCATCCTCATAAATCTTACGAATAACCGCAAAAAGTTTTCCTCTTCCGTTCTTCCCCATGCTCTTTAAAAACTCTGCAGTTATGTCATCTATTCCCACCGCCATATTCCTTTTCATGCTTCGTAGAACTCTTACGATTTCGCTATCTAGGATACTTTGTCCGATGCCATGTCTTTTCTGTTATCGTTGTAATTCCCCTTCCCTTATTACCACCCGTCAGTTCCTTTACTTTCCTATATAATGCATCTGCTCTTCCCCCTTTTTGGTATTTCTCTAACGAGTCGATCTGTTCTCTCCACCACGCCTCTCTTGCTTTCTTTGTTTCTCTTCTTAGCATGTTATTAAATTCTCGGTATTTTCTCTTACCTAGCTCTGAGTTTACGCTCTTCTATTTACTTCTCTCCTCCATCTCCCTTATCATCGCCTTCGTGACTCACGGTTTTCTAATTTTAGTTGCACTGACTACGCCTACCGATAGTTTCGCTGCTTCTACAATTCCATTTTTAAAATCTCCCCATCCATTTTCCATTGATCTAACTCCATGTTTCTCAACCATTATCTCATCCACCTTCTCTCGATACTTCTTCTTCATTGCCCCAGTTAATGCCTCCGTATTCCACTTTCGTACCCTCCTTCCCATTCTTATATTTTTCAGTTTTACCCGAAATTTCATGACTAATAAGTTGTGGTCTGTGTCTGTATCAGCTCCTGGACAAGAATGCGAGTTTTTAACACTATTCCTGTATCTGTGACGAAAATAATATAACCTATCTGGAACCAATCTGTCTCTCCCGGCTTCTTCCAAGTGTACCTACGTTGAGATTGATGTCTGAACCATGTATTTGTAATTACTAGGTTATATTTACGGCAAAACTCCGCTGCTTTCTCTCCCCGGTCGTTTCTCCTACCTAGCCCGTAATCGCCCACCTCCCGCCCACCTCTTCCTTCGCCCACCACCGCGTTCCAATCCCCCATTACTACTAAGTGCTTACTCCCAGGTATCCTACCAATTATTTCCTCTAACTGATCGTATACCTCATGTACCTCCTCCTCTTTATGATTAGAGGAAGGTATATAAACCTGGATTATAACTAAATTCGTTGGATCTGCCTTTAGTTCCACGACTATAATCCTATCACTCACCTGTTCTGCATACACGGTTGGTCTGCTTAAATGGTTTTTTATCGGAGTTGAGAGATCGGTATTTTACGTGCTTTCGCGCGTACATCGATCAAAACAGGGTTGAAGACAAAGGTACACTTTATGAACTTAAGTGACATGGTCACTCATTCCGCAATCACTAACTATATGCCATTTATTCATCTACATTTATATAATACCCTGCAAGCCACTGTAAGGGTATTTGGCTGGAGGTGAGTCATCATAAGCATGCAATTCACCATGCACTAATAAAGTTACTGAAACTACAAGCACTAATCCCATCGCAAGAGTGTGTAAATACCTGTCTTATTAGGTGAAGTTTCGCATTCAATTGGGAAAACATTTTTCCAGAAAACGGATCGCCGTCAGTATCGCTCTGAGGGAGATACAGCTTCCTTTCTAACGGTATTATGGGGGGAAAAAGTTTCCAAACAAACCGTCGCCACTATCGCTTTCGGGGGAAATCACTTTACTTTCTGATTGTATATTATTCTTCGGTGTCGGCCCCGACGACGGAAATTCAAACGCAGTAAGGTACTGTACTGCTCGTCCAAATCGCTGACGGATTCCCGGCCGCTCGCCTGCCCAAAGCGTGTTTCGCGCTGTCCACTAGAACTGAGGCGCATTAAATAACCTTGCATGCATTTGAAACATTCCATTGAACTCTCTCCAATGGCTCAACCGAGGCCAGGTAATGAAAAAGTTTTCCTTTAGCTAAACATCGTAGGTAATACAACAGGCAAAAAGACTTATGGAAGTTGATCGGTAGGTTAGATAGGATGCGGATTTGAATGCATTTGCTTTTGCAGACACTTTATTTCTCTGTGACGACTTCCGCGGATATATACAAAATTCCAATAAGTCAATGAGAGAGGGGATAAATCAATGGGATAGTTTAGGTAAGCTCAATTGTCGCTCTGGCATCGAGGGCAATTGAGTTGAACAGAAACAAAATATTTATGGCTAAAACGCTACAGGAAGGGGATGAGACGACGGCAACACGACAAAGAAGCGGAGACCAAGATTCACGTCTCGAGATGAGGATGGCAGCATTCATTAGCATCCTACTGAAAATCCTATTACAATTGGCGGGGTGGCTGTGATAAAGAGGACATAAAACTAAAAAGAACCTGAATAGTGAAAAACCGCCTCATGAAACTGGTATGAGAAATTGCATACCAACAAGAAAGCCAGCAATAAACGAAACTAATTATGCGGCGAGGATAGATTTCGCTCATTTTTGCCGGGATATGAACCAATTATATTGGAATATCGTAACTTTTATCAATGATTAAACATTATAAGTGTTGAGTATGGGCGTGTTTAGCAGTGAAAAACACGCAATTTTAGTTAAATATAACTTCAGCAATTGATAGAACTCTTAAGAACATGTCTCTATATAAAGAAAATAATATTCCTCCCGTTTTTCAGGTATCATCCTAAAACATAACAAAGAAATATAGATATGGGCATATTTGACTACGTTTTTGGAGAGCAATTTTTGCTGCTGGGTCGGGACCATAATTAAGAACACCTCGTCGAATGACGTCCGAGGATTAAGTATTACTCCTTAGCTCTTTCTTAGTTCCCAACAAACGAAGTAGTACGAAGGAAAATATAATATCTTTCTTACTTACTGTTTTTTTTTGTCTCTTTACTTGCGTATTTACTAAATTATTATTTTATTTGCGTAGCCATAGTAAATCTACCGCCACGCTTGAAAGATGCATTGAACATACGTTTGTATTCACGATTAAAAGAGGAAATCCTTTTTAACGGTGTTGTTCTGTTATGTATCGTAGGTTATAGTGAGAGGAGTGAACACCGGGTGTATCCAAAGACCTTGCCAAATAGCGAGAGGAGGAGCGAAGCCTAAAAACAAGGGAGGGAAGGGAAAAAATGCTGAGGAATTCACGGCAAGAACGAGTTCCATGATACGTTTCAAATGCATACAAGGTCGTCTAATGTGCCTCCGTTTGGCCTCCGAACTTTGGCTTTTTCCGAACCTCGCACGCTCCCCCTGGCTCTAAGCGCAGGCCAAAGGTAGTCAGGAGAACAGTGCGCAGTCCAACCGGAAACTGGGAGAGTGATACGTAAAAGAACATACAAACATGCAGAAAAATGCTATATACACATCTAGTGGTTAATATTACTGATACTGTTAATTATTAAAACTACGAGATGCTACCTCATGCAAAGAACAAAATAAAATAATGCCGGAATAATCCACCGGTGTGAAGAGTTAGTAATTATGTGGTGTTATTAAGCACAAGTGAAAATTCTACTCTACCTATTGAGGGTGGGAGTTTCAAGTGATTGATCTATCGCAACTATTATGATCCCTTATTGTACGTGGGAAAAACGACATTTTAAATCTATCGGTTCTGCAGTCAATTTCCTTTATTTTATTCCTGTGATCGCTTCTACCGTAGTACGTTGGCTCTAGCTGTATGTGTTGAACGTCCGGCAAAAAACTGTCTGCTCCGAGTTTGCGCAAAAGATTTAATCTGTATTTCTCCCTTCGATCAGTAAGAGATTCCCACCCTAATTCCTTCAGCAATTCGGTAACACTGCTAAGTTTATCGTAACAACCTTTCACAAATCTTGCTGCTCTCCGTTCTATTCTATCTATTTCAGAGATTAGTCCTACTTCGTAAGGGTCCCATATGCTAGCGGCGTACTCCAAGTGAGGTCTCACGAGTGAAAAATAACATCGCTCTTTAACTTTCTCGTCGCATTTTGCTAATATTCTCTTGATAAATCCCAATTTGCGACTAGCCTGTCCGCAGATTTCCCGAACGTGTTTCCCCCAAGACAGGTCCTGAGTAAGGGTCACACCTAAGTATTTAACTGACTCTACATTTGATAAGTCTGTTTGATTAATTGTGTACGTATCGTTGACCGAGTTATTCTTTTTCCAAAAATTCATAACAACGCACTTTTTAAAATTCAATTCTAACTGCCAAGTATTGCACCATTCATTTATAGCATCCAGGTCTTTTTGTAGCGCAATCTTGTCGGACTCATTGTCTACATCCCTGTACAACACTGCGTCATCTGCGAAGAGGCGAATTTTGCTTGCAACAACGGTAGTGATATCATTAATATACAAAAGGAACAATAAGGGACCGATGACACTTCCCTGAGGTACACCTGATGTAACTTTCACTACATCTGAGCTAACGCCATCTAGAACTACCCTCTGTTCGCGGTCGGCTAAGAACTCTTTTATCCAACATATTACGTCGTGGTGTATTCCGTATGCTTCCAATTTAACGAGTAACTTTGAATGAGGGACCTTATCGAAAGCCTTTTTAAAATCTAGAAATATTGCGTCTACTTGGACAAGCTTTTCTCCCGAGGAAAGAATGTCGTGAAGGAAGAGGGCCAACTGGGTTTCGCATGACCTGCCTTTCCGGAATCCGTGCTGATTTGGCGTTAACAAGTTTTGACTATCCAAGTACCCCATAATCGAACTGACGATTATATGTTCCAATATCTTGCACGAGATAGACGTAAGGGAAATCGGTCTATAGTTACTGGGCTCTTCCTTATCGCCACTTTTAAATATTGGTGTAACGTTCGCGATTTTCCAATCGTAAGGAACACGATGTTGTGTTAGCGATTTTTCAAATATTATTTTAAGGTATGGTGCTATTTCTGATGCTAATTCTTTATAAACTCGGGTGGGAATTTGATCGGGACCGGGTGATTTCTTGGAATTAATGGATTTCAGATTACTTTCTATTCCACGACTAGTGATATTAATAGACTGCATTGGGTGCTTATATAGCCTAGGCATTGTAGTGGTGTCCTTTGGAGAACATTTGGTATAGACGCTTTGAAAAAAGGCGTTGAGGATTTGCTTTATCTAATTTGTCGTTTGCTCTTTCTCCTAGATTGTTCTTTAGTGACGTTACTGTTGATTTGCAGCCTTGAACCTCCCTCACGTATGACCAAAACGCCTTTGGGTTGTCCTCTAAATATTCGCCCAATATTTTATTTTTGAAATTCGTTAATGCATTTTGAAAGGCTGCCTTAGCTGCTGTTTTCGTTTTCTTGTATTTGTCGCATAACTTCTTATACTCCTCTTCGGGGAGATCCTGACGTGCGTTCCTCATTTTTGCGTGCCGTATTCGTTGTCGCTTGAGAGATTTCCGGACGTCCGCATTATACCACCTAGGTTCAGTATTGACCTTTTTAAGTTTACTTGGTATTGCGCTAGTTATGGCTAGTTGTGTGATGTTACGAAAAGTATTCCATGTATAGTCAGTACAACGGTTTTCACTAATATCACTAAATGTTTTTATACGCGGTCAATAGTTCTTGTTTTAAGCCTTCTAAATCCGCCTTGTGAAATAAATATACCCTCCTCTTTATGGGTGCCTTTTTGTCAGTACTAATATGGAATCTAGCTTTTACTGCTCTGTGATCGCTAATTCCGTTCACTGTTACTACGTTAAGGACGCTTTCAGGTATGTTAGTCACCAAAAGATCTAGAACGTTGTTTCCTCTGGTCGGTTTTGTGACTAATTGATGTAAGGAATTAGAAGTGAATGTGTGGAGTAGAGTGTCGCACAACTCTTTATCTTTGCCGCCATTTTTGAAACTATATGTCTTCCAGTCAATCGAGGGAATGTTGAAATCACCACCGATAATTATATTATTTTCGTTATTTTGACGTGTGAGACGCTTCACCTGTCTATCCAACTCTAGAACTGAATTTAAGTCTGCATCGGGTGGTCTATAATATGAGCAAATAAAAATTCTTTTTGTTGAGCATTTAATGGAACACCACACACTTTCTAAATTACAATCTGGAAATATTTCGGCTCTGCTGACGAACTCATCTTTGACTGCGATAAATACTCCTCCTCCTGTTCTCGCTGTTCTGTCTTTTCTGTAAATTGCATATGATTTTGGGAAGATCTCGGTATCCGCAATTTCATTCGATAACCAACTTTCTGTTCCTATTACTACATCAGCTTCCGTGCTCCCAACGAGATGGTGAAAATCAGCGACTTTGTTTTTTATACTACGGCAATTAACAACCACGATGGAAATAGAATCCCTGCGATACGACTTACAAGTCATGTCTATCGAGTATTTTATATCATTAATGACACTTGTTTTTGATGTACCTGAGCCACGTTTTCTATTTCTTTCGGATATTAAGTCATTCTGAATTTGAAAAAAGCTCTCATTCCTATCAATATTTACGGTGAACCCTTTACTTAATAACCCACTACATGATCTACTCTCTGCCCTACTTTCTATATCTGCGATTTCTCTGCGATACTTGGGACACCATAAATTTGACGTTTTGAATCGAATTATTATAAAGATATGATTAAGCCTTGTATGATATTATAGCATCACACGTTAGAACAATCTTTGAATAATTTATTGAAAAACGTCGGAGTAAATTTACTCGATGTGGTTTGACATCTACATAATACCCTGCGAGCCGCCGCATCAGTGTGTGGCAGTGGGTGTTATGACACCAGCCGTGTAAAGGTGTGAAGGAGAATGTAATAGGGAGGTGAAACGGTGGTGTATTTTGGCAGTGTTTTCAGTGGATCTCAGTTTTTATTATGGTCACTTATTGTGCGTGGGAAGAACGAATTTTCGTACCTATCTGTTCGGCAATGTATTTCTATTATTTTATCTTTTCTGTCGGACCTAAAGATGTAGTAGATGTCAAAATTCTCTGTATCACAATGTATCTCTGCAATCAATCTCTGTATCTAGATTCTCTGTATCACAATGAAACACACATGTTTTGATATTTTCAAGCAATCTAAGCCTAGAGTTTAGCCTCTTGAGTCTCCAGTGTCTCCCAAACAATTCCCTCTAAAGCCCGTTGTACACGGGGCACGTAATTGCACAATCTGATGTACATACGTACCAACGTGCATTTCAAATTGCATCGTGTAAAGTCGTGAATTGCAAGAACACATGCGCGAATGCACGAACACGAAATGGCAAAATAGCCCCTGCTCTAATTCGTAAATGAATGGACGCCCGATTGAGAAAAACATGCAGTTTGAAGTTGTGCAATTTCGTGCCCGGTGTAAAACGGCCTTAATAGCTGTGAAGCACTCTCGTAGCAGTTTTTAACAAAGCGCGCAGCTTTCCTAAGCATTTTATATACTTTTAGAATCAAATCCTCAGTCCAGGGTCCCTCATGGCGTATACGCGGTGTGGCCTAACCAGAGCGAAGTAGCACCTCTCTTTCACTTTTTCATCCGAGTACCTTCCTACTTCACGTTTGATAATTCCTTATTTCTTTAAGGCTGTGTCGCATATGTTTAATGTGTGTGTTTTCCCCGATAGGTTAGAGGTTAAGATAATTCCCAGATATTTTACTTCGACTGACCTCCACCTACAGTGTAGACTTGGCGTTTGTGTGTTGACTTCCGCAATAATTGTACTGCAGTGCATTTACTAAGATTAAGTTCAGGCCCCCACTCCTGGCACCACGAGCTAACGTTTTATCCGCATTGATGACAAATCCAGGGTAATATTTCGGAACGATTTCCGGCTATGTTCTTGGGAGAAAGTTATTTGCTCCTCATTCTTGTGGTCACATGCTCTCCATATGCTCTCAAATCGCAAAATCTATTATAAGTCCACAAGTCCTATCAGATCAGAGAGAAGAGGTGGACACCGAGTGAATCCCAGGACCTCGCGCGAGTGCGATAGAAGGAGCGAAGCCTGGAAGGAAAATGTAAGAAAGGAAAAGAATGCAAAGGAAACGAGCCCTTATGCGACGTCGGATTTCACTCCAACCCTATCAGAGCTAATACCGTCAGTGACTACTTTTTTATTGCGATCACTTAGAAATTCACGTATCCAATTCACTTTTTTTATTTTAACCCGCATGATTTTAATTTAAAGATAAGATTTTTGTGAGGAACCTTGTCAAATGCTTTCTTGAAATCAAGGATTGATGCGTCAACTTGTTTTTTTCAATTTCACTGATTTTAGGATGCCATTGAGGAAGAGCGCAAGCTTTGCTTCGCAAGATCTACTTTCCGGAAGCCGTGCTGACTGCCGTGTAAGAAGTTTCGATTGCCCAAGATGATCATAATATTGCTAACAATAATGAGTTCCGAAGTCTTGCATTAAAGCGATGTTTAAGATAGAGGCCGGTAATTTCTTGCGTCATGTCAGTTTCCTTTTTTAAATATAGGCGTGATGTTGTCTATTTTTCTATCCTGGGGTAACTTACCTTCGGACTGACTAAATATGATTTCTAGGAATGGTGCGATTTGTGGCGCTAACTCCTTGAGCTCGCTGTCAAGTATTCCCTCTGGACCTGGGGACTTGTTACTTTTAATCAAACGTAGCTGTTTAGTTATTTCATCACGTAGAATAATGATGTTAGCCATCGAATCATTAATAACAAGAATGTCTGAATCATGTGGTGACATCCATAGTGTATACACTTTCGAATTAGTAGTTTAATATGTTGGCTTTGTCGATATTGTTGGTGATTACTTAACCGTTTTTATCCAATAAAGACTCTGTTTTTAAATAAGTTGTGCAATGCCTCTTGTCTCCTGAGCTCCCACCTTACTGCACGTTTATACCAACTATGTTCTATGCTCTCACATTTGAGTTTGTGTGGAATATATTCATCAATTCCTTTGCGTAGAATTTCCAAAAATGTATCCACGTTACTTCGCTGCTTTCGTGTTTTGTAGTTGGAGCAAATTTCGTGAATGAAGTTTCTAGTGTCTCTCCAATTTTAATGTAATCACATTTTTCAAATAAGTAGACTTAACGTATTGGTATTACTGTGGGCTCTGCTGTTGTTTTAAAGGTCGCAAAAATTACTTCATAATCACTTATGCCTTCGATGGTATCGACGTATCTAATCATTGCAGGGTGGCTGACAGCTAAAAGGTCTAATACTTTGTTTCCTCTCGTAGGTTCGTTGACTACTTGGGTTAGAGAGTGGTTTTAAAATGCATTGAGTAACGCCTCGCATAGCACGCCTCCTTGAACTTGCTTCTACACTTCTGGTTTCCCAATTTATCGACAGGAGGTTGAAATCTCCACCGATAATCATTACGCTTTTGTTATATCTCGAGGTAAATGTTGATATTTGAGTTTCTAATTGGTACACAATTTATATTTTTTGGAATTGGGTGGTCTTTAAAACGAAAAAATATGTATATTTCTGTTGTTGTTTAAAAGTGCAACACACGCTCTCTATTTTGCTGTCGTCTAATATGTATGCGGTGCTATTCAAGTGTGATTTAACTGCTACGAATACTCAGCCTCTAGTCTTATACGGTCGATCACGTCTATGGATTGTATATCCTGGTGGAAAAACTCCGCTATCGCTTATATCCTCCGCTAGCCAGCTCTCTGTTCCAATTACTATACCTGCGTTAGGGTGTCCCAAGACATAAGGGAAAATTTTTTTTTCGCGAAATCAAGTACGCATACCCTCTACTTTTTTTCTGTTTGACCTTAATGACTCACATAATAAATATTATTGCGATTTAATTATGATAACACGTGCCGACTCGATACCAAACATGAGAAATGAAAATTTGTCCTGGGTTAGTTTGGAAGGATTCTAGAACTTAATGTTTATTTAGTAAATAAAACTCCAATATGCCCAAACTTGTTTATTTACTGTTTAACATGTAAAAACATTATTAATTAAATTTTCTTTTCAAAGTTTGCTTTTTGCAGTCAGGATACATCTTCCGGTGTTCTTGTACGCAACGTAGCAAAAATTGCTTTTGTCCCTCCTCAACCGTGTTAAACCGTGAAAATCTGGCATCAACTTGACCGCTCTTTCAGCTGTATCGTTCACTGCCCTCAGCGTTGAAACCTTCTTTATGGATTCTTGAAACGAAGCATTATTTCACCACATGGTAGGACATTCGTGGAGAAAACTGTCATCAATTTTAAGACGATCGCACAATGACTTACTTCTGACTGAAATGAAGTCGCAGATGTTTTTCTCTGAAATAAAACTAGAGAAAGTCAGTTAAAGAAATTGTGATCTAAACAGAAAGCTAAAGAAACAACTTCCATATTTACTAATTTAAGTTAACATACAATGGACCGCAAAGTTCTTCCTTCGATGAGATGTAACGTTTGCCATGAGTTGATAAATTCTTTTTGGTGAAATTTTCAACCATTTTTACTATTACTTTTTACATTTTAACTTTAGTTTCTTGATCCAAATCATCGTCAAACAGTGATAAGACAGAAACTTCATCAGTCAAATACCATAAATGCTGGCTTATCTTCTGTAAAGCTGCTTTTATCAATTTTTTCATAAACCGTCATCGACTTCAAAAAGCACAAATCTTGGTAAGGTGCTTAACTGCCAAAATACATTGGAGTCATGGCTTGACGTAGGATGTCACGATGAACAGGCAAACGTCTAACAGCGCTGCCTTATCCTTGATCGTAATTTTGAATTGATCACTAAGTAATGATATTTTTAGGGAATAAATTGCTCTCGCCATCCATCGAGCTTGGTGGATGGCACCTGGAGGTCGAATTATAAATTTTCCCTGTGCACCTCCGCCTAAAAATATTACAGAAAGCTCTATCAAATCTTGATAGTCATTTCTGACTATTTCTTTGGACAGTTCAGTTCGGTACAACTCAAGGAGATTGTCAATTTCGGAAACAGGCAGGTGCAATGCGAGATTTTCTTTATAGAACTGTACTCTATCTGAATCGACACCATTTCAGTTATTTTGGAACTTTTTGAAGAGTGGAATGTCAGGATTTGCTGTCACTTGACTAATTTTTACTTCAAACACGCTTTTGAACACCAATTCATACACGTGATCGCGGAATGCAAAAAGAAGTATATTTCCATTAAGTTTTGTTCAAAAGCACACTGGCACCATTGATATGACCTGCATTTGAAGCCTTAGTTTCACAACAAAGAATTTGCACTTTATCTTCGAGATTCCAGTCTACAATCGCGTTCCAAACAGCCTGCGCCTATCCGCTTCCTGAAGAGCTTTCCAACCTCTCCAGAGCAATAAGTTGTTCTTTACTTGCATAAGAAATGACTATTGGAAGACGTTCTTCTTTTGATTTCCGAGATTCTAAAGCAGGCAACAGTTTGCCATCCCAGTGAACAGTCACAACATTTAGTACCTCGTTTTTAAAATTAGCTTTTATGGCTTCCGCTCGCTCTTTCCATTTTTCCGTACGAATCTTTTGCTTCGATGACTTACTTATAGGAAAATCATCAGTATTATAGCCTAGTACCTCAATGGTAGCTTCAAGGATAAACACTGAATCTTTCAAACTTAACTGACACCTATCTAGCGCTGCTACTCATTTTGGAGTAATGAAATTTTTCCGCTAAGTTGTTTTACTGGTTCCGTGCTGTATGTTCTCGATCAGAGTTGTAATATCTTCTTTTAAATGCATGCCATTTTCATTAGAATCAGAAGATCAGTCGTTTTGTAACGGTTCATAAGATGATGTCGATGGAGTTGGCGTGGAAAAATATGTAGCACGTCGGATTTCTTCTTCAATAGTTCTGAGACGCGCCCTTTCCTCCTTATCAGTAAGTTACTTAAGTTTTTTTGTCCACTCCATCTACGTGACCAGGCCGACCTGGCTCTCTCTGTCGCTGCAAGAAGATTCTGTCTTAATTTATTTTCAATAATTGAAGCGTATCTGCGTGTTCAATGTCAAACAAATTATCTAAGTTGTTGACAAACTCTTGTCGGCGCTGCTTAAATACGTTTTTCGTTTTTTGTGCATTTTTTTGTAACTCCCTCCAAAATTGATATAGGTTCATTAGTATCTTCACACAATTAGGGAATGATTTGGTAGGTACACGCGCTTTTTCCCAAAAGACATTAAATTCGCGAATAGTGAGATCTGATCTTTCATTGACAGTAAAATTAACTCCACGAATATTACAAAGTAAAACTGTCATAACTTGTCTATTAGAGGGCAGTTTTGAACCTTTTATTTGATATAACTAATGATATCAAGCCTGATCTCGTGGAAATTATGGGTTTTCATGTGGAGAAAACCACCTTTGTTATTTTCGCAAAACTTGATTCCGCTGCCGCTCGGAATAAAGTTTTGTGGAAATAACACAGGTGGTTTTCTCAACATGGACTGTTATTCGATGTTTTACGCCCCTTTAAAAATATACCCTTTTTAGAACTACGTAATTCCACTGACATGCTCATTGCTCTCTGATTGAAAACAATACGTTTACTAACAAAATAACAAGTGATTACAAACACATCGACGGCTTCGACGGGTTAACACATTGTCACAACGTACAAGCAAAACCTGCTTCACTTAACAATCACTACGGACAACCAACGTGACTCTGATAACGAGTGCCAGCTCGCACTGATAGCGTTTCACATGTTCAATCGAACACTAAGATAGCAGTCTCATTACTATATTTGCACACCTTGTACAATGTACAATTGTGCAATGTACATTGTATATTTTTCGCTAAATTTGCATTAACCGGTGGGCGCGCCGCCGAAGTTTCTTGGTTATAAATAAATATGTCGGATGCGGTACCTATAAGT
Source organism: Pyrrhosoma nymphula (assembly GCA_963573305.1). Classification (NCBI taxonomy): domain Eukaryota; kingdom Metazoa; phylum Arthropoda; class Insecta; order Odonata; family Coenagrionidae; genus Pyrrhosoma; species Pyrrhosoma nymphula. The sequence continues at coordinate 58,303,609 of OY754339.1, read as the reverse complement.
CAAGCTATTTGTACTTCGTCTTATTTTGTGCACATTGTAGCAGTTATTTTGTGCTTACCATCTCATTGCCAGATCCGTTTAAACTTGAGGTGTCGGGCTTTGGTGCGTTCCTTGCGGTGGGACCCTTCGGTGGGCGAGCCGCCGCACTCCGCATAATTTCGGCTCGGCACTCCGCACTCGGCATAATTTCGTGGTTATAAAAAAACCAGCCATCATACTAGTCACCAGACCATGTTCAAACATCATATATTTGTTTCCCATTACTTAAAAAAATTTATATTCAGGTTAAAATGCTGCATCAGTCGCCGAAGGGTTAACATGTGGAAGGTTTTCAGTGACGCCTTAGCAACTACTGATATGTTGCAGTACAAGTCGGCACGGGTTTCCGAGGTCCTACGTTTATAAAATTTTATTTACAATTGTTTTGACATCGTAAAAATAAATTAAGAGGGTATGCGTTCAAAAAAAACGACTTCGATTTTTTTGGGACACCCTAACCTGCGTGTTCAAATATGTGCTCAAAATCTGCACGCTTGTTCTAAACTCTACGACAATTTACTATTGATACGTTGATATCGTATTTGGCTTGATTCTAGTCAGTTAGTTCTTTTGTGTTTCTGTGTGTTAATGCTTTGATATTTTCTAGAGGTCCTTAGAAACGAGATTTTCTCTCTTTTTCTTGAATGCGCGTTTTGGAATTATTTTCACTAAGTAAATTACATTTTTTGGGCTTCCCCAAATTTTTCTCTGCAGTATCGATTTACGCTACTCTGATAATCTCGGAGGTTGTATTCGGATGTATGCTTTTGAACGTCAATCCCTATATATGACCTACTCTCTATCTTACAAAGCACCTATACAATGCTCGAAAATCCTACGGGTCACCCGTCCAGACGCCTTGTAAGAGTAATACACCCCAGAACGGTTGAGGGAAGCCCAGCACGATCCGAGCACCGGCCGAAGAGTTAAAAGAGACATTAAGTTAAATTAGTTGAAGTGAGTGGCAATAGTTAATTTAGTTCATTAGTTTATGATTTAAAATTATTTTTTTAAGTGCCAACACCATCAAAATAGCATTTATTTTACTTCTAGTTTTTTAATTGTTTTCCCGCTAATACGGCGGATGTACCTGTTCTATAGTTTAAGACGTCACATTCAGCTCGCGGAAAGCAGAAGATATCTTAAAATTATATCCACCCGTTCCGCCAGCAGTAGCCACGCACCTTCTCTTTCCCCTCACCTGTTTTTGGCTAAACGCTTTTTCGTCATTCGCATTCGACGTCGTTTTCCGTCAATGTGAATCCAGCTCCACTCTGCTAAGTCCGAGTCAGCTCCATTTGACTCCTTTGGGGTAATGAATGATGAGCTCGTTCCTGAACCTCTGCGAAATGGTAGTCGAGAGGCCAACTCTGCATCACAACTCCCGCACAAGGCCCTCGAAATTCGTCCTTATCGGCTACTATGGAATGCAGACCTTGAATCAAGTACGGACCCTCAAATTCAATGAACATGCTAATGACCTGTGACTTAAGGCTTCGCTTCTACTCGTGTAATGATTGTCTAGAAAATGCTCTACTAAATCATACTATACTTTGACCAAGTTTTATTATGTTTTATTAAAGTTAACCGCAACATAACGTAGCCTTCACGTTACTTTAATATCAAATCATAATTAGGATGTTGTATGTCTCGTCTGTCGGCTAGTTGACATGAGAGTCATCGATGGGAGAACGTATGTTTTCATACTACATGTACATACATACTACATACATGTATTTATGTACTAATTTTTTAAAAGGCTTTTATTCAACTCGCAGTGGTTCAACCGTGTTATCAAATCTTGCAATCTTAATTTAACACATTTCCCGACCGCATAAAGTGATGACATTTTGCACAACGACGTAAGTCAGGTGACAATACAATGTTCTATCATAACTTTCATATATTTCTAAATTATTATACATACATATTTTATATAAATGATTATTTTCCCAACCTTAATATAACTCATTTCACGACTTCATTGGATGATTAAATTTCGCATTTTCAAAACAAAATAGTCCCGCGGAGCACCCATTTGTGGATAACAGCTAGAGGTACACGAAACCACAGGCAATCGATCGGCGCTGTTAGAACATGGCTGGTAGTTCTTTATTCTATGTAATAATAAATATTTCACTTAAATAAAGTAACAATTTCATTTGGATTCATGAAAGATAGGTAGGTACTTTACAGTTCTAATTCTATCAGCAACATGTGTGAGCTGAATAAACCAGCAACCGCCTGCAATAGATTCAAATGCAACAAATTGTAGCTTATAACCGAAACGCAGCCACACGTGCAGTGCAACCGGAACTGAATAGAAGACTGTTTCAATCAGCTCCAACTATCAGTTGACACTGCACAGCACAGAGCGCAACGGCGTGGCTGCGACACGATCACGAAACTAACCTGTTGTTTGCAACAGTTATCTGAAATAGTTTTATGACCGAAACATTGCGGCTGCAGCCATTTCGCTACGCCAACACTTAATTCCACCGCTACTAGACAATAGCTTTTAGGGTTAAACTTAAAGGGTTAGAACTTAAGCGTAAGTAGGTAAACAAGAATTTATTCAAAGAAGTTTTCACGTCGCATGTCTGAATGGCAGCAAGACCAGCAGCTGTCTACGTGGAAATATGCCCCCAAACCTTGATGGAACATTAGTTTATATACTTAATAACAAATGAGGGTAGTGTTGGAGTGAGTACCAAGTGGCGTCCTTCGCTAAAAGTAGAGCTGTGAAACCTTGGGTTAAGCCGTAGTCCACCAGACCTTTGACGGTAATGATCGCAGTGAGTACAATATTTAGCTAGAATGCTCACCTAGAAGGTCCGTCAATTGATGCAGTGACACACATGACAGGTGTGTTCGCTAGAGTACCGGCTTTCCATCCGAGGGCTAGTTTCGACTCCAGGAAGAGGCGGAGATTTTCTCTGTAATTCCGATTCCTACTTGGGTGCCATGTGGAGAGTTTTTAAGTACAGTACTCCTTCCGTCGGATTGGACGTTAATGTGCTTGGGGCGATTTTTTTTTGTGAACAGATTTGTGTGAAACTTCTTATGTGTTCATATTAGTTATATCTACGGTTAAAAGTGTAAAAAATTACAGATTTATTAATTAAATGCTTTTTTAGTACGTATACTTATGGCAAATGACATATTTCCGTAGTAATGCGATTTCATTAAGTAGGTACAGATTTTCTTTTATAATCGAAATAATACATTTATTATTATTATAATTGAAGCTAACAAATATTGAGGTGCCACGCTGAGTCCAATATTTGAAAACAACATAGGTATTTCAACATAATTTCGTATAAATTTTGAACACCACGCCAAACACTATTCATTGCATGCTTTAATTAATGAAAAAAATTAGAATATAAATCTTGTATCATTTCCATTACTGCCTGTATGGCGAGTTGCAACGCATTAAGTGATTTACTTAAATCCTAGAATTTCTTTTCGGCTTAATTGAAAAATCATTACAATGTGCACACAATGCCCCGCAATTAGCGCTCCAGCCGACTTAAACCGAGTTCCCATTAGCACCTTTCGTTCAGAGCAGGCTTTTCCCGACGCCAGGTTTCCCTCCACCTATCTTGCGTTTCCCAATTACTCCTCCCCTAACCAACCCATCCTCCTGTGCTCAATGACGCAAATTTTCTCGGTCGTCTCCCACTAATAACCAACCAAACTGAAATAGAGATATACGGTTAGGCGTCTTAGGTAGTCGAAAATGTACTCTCTTCATATTATTTGCTGCTTTAAGTTGGGTCTATACAGTCTATACTTCCAAGCCGCCTCAATTATCGGTCGCCGCCTGTTGTTGCCTACTGGGGTGGTAGAAGCCCAATGGGAAACTGTGAAGGCGGCGCTGACAACAATGGAGTGGGGAACGATTATCCCTGGGTGGGGATGGAAAAGGTCTACTCCGTTGTCAATGCAGGCTTGAACGTTTAACATTACTATAGCCTTAATACGAAAACAGCATCAATGGTTTTGGTAAGTTTCTTTTGGATTTCTGCGATTAAACTATACTTTTTTAGCAACAGTTTCGTCGTGCTATTCTGCCGGCTTCGTCAGGCTTTCTAAATAAACAATAAAAATAAATAAACAAACTTAAGCGGTTATTATGTAGCATGATTAATTAATACTTGAGTTTTTCAAAAGTCTTTTCCACGTATAAGGAAGTTTGTAGCCATCTTCTCTGTTTAGGTTGTTTAGTCTTTTTTCTATTTCAATCGCTTCCCTGATGATCCGTGGATAGTAGCTAATTTCTTAGCATAAAACTTTCGCCCTTTTGATGTCAATACTGTGACCTTCTATAAGTGTGTGCTCAGCCACGGCAGAGTGATACCAATCTTTCTTTCGAATAGCCCGTTCGTGTTCCTTCAGTCTGCATCCATGGCTCTCTTTGTCTGGCCAACATATGACTTTCCGCAACTGTAGAAAATTTCGTATATGCCTTCGAACATTGTGGGATAAAATTTATCTAATGAAAATGTTGCTAAAAAGTATAGTTTAATCACAGAAATCCAAAAGAAACTTACCAAAATTAAAATGAACTGCGAAAAATCTACGAAAAAGCATCAATGGTTATTTATTTTTTGCGTATATGAAAGACGATTCTTTGATTTAAGTGGGCTGAAAATCCTAGTTTCAAAATCTAGCCTTCGCAATGTGCCCAGGAATATTACCAAACCTTTTCATAAAAATAAAAGTTTTGCTATTTTTATTTTAAAAAACACAACCACTTCATGATAAAGTTACTCAAATTAATCAAAAAATGACTCAAGTCTCCAGCTGTCACGGCAAAGACGTTGCTGGGTTAGAAGGAAACGTCTGAAACAAGTTTCTTAGCCCCGGTATAGAGCCACCTTAAGTCAATGGATCGTTGGTGTTTCCAAGAGAGGTTCTATACCGGCGAATATAAACCACAATATCCGCTCGGCTAAAATATCTTTCACAAAACGCACCTACAGTCAAGCCAAGGTTTCATTTTCAGGGGCATTTTTTAAAATCTCCTTCCCCTAATTGCTGCAATTCGTCTCCCTCAGAACTAAGGCGATTCAAGTGATTATATTTGTCTCTCGATTATTTCGAGAAATCATGCTAGGTCAGGGATGCAGTGCGGCGTTTGATCTTCAACTGGGACACATTTAACGATTAGGGTTGGAATCATCCCGAGCCATACACCATGCATCTGCATGATACCAAGCTAGCCACCTCAAGGGTGTGTGGTAGGGGGTGATTATCCTCCAAAATGTACACTTCACTGTAAGCTAAAATATTTAGGAACTACAAGAGTCGATGAATAACGCTACCCCACTATCTACTCATTATTAATTTCTTCATAACAGCCTTCCCCCGTAGAATTACAATCATAATCATTATTTATTAACGGGATTTCCCCTTTTTAAATACATACATGCATTGCACAGAAACAATACAACTTATACTTCCATTATGCTGTGACAGCAATGCATCATAAATTTTATCAGTCTGGTCTGCTTTATGTGTAAAGTGTATCGGCATTTGTCACTTTATCATGATAAATAAATTTTAATATAAAATGAAGTGTAATACAACACATGAACATCACAAAAAATCAATTTAATTTATATCAACTAAACAAACATAAATGAGGATAAAGAGTTGTTTTGGGCTTGATGTCGTGGAATAACATAATAAAAACGCATCGATATGTGGGATCGATATGTGGACAACTTAATCTGCTTCTGGACAGGAACGGAATTATAGTTGAATCAGTTCCTCACAAATTTTAATAAACTGCACAATAGTTTGTCGTTCACGATGGAGAAGGATGTGGATGGCAGTCTGAATTTCCTAGTTCTTACTATCTCAATGACAGTACAAGAGGCACCAATTCTCAATCTATCGAAAACCTACAGCCAGATATCGTATCATTCCCCAATCATCCCATCATTTCTCCTGAAAACACTGCCGCATTCCATACAATGGCAACACAGTCTCATCGACCTTCCCCCATCAGCGGAGAGTTAAAATACAGAACTGAAAAAGATGTATTGCATTGCCATAAAAAATGATTTCTCGATAGGACTACATAGTAAATATATTGTAAGAGAAAAACCTTAGCAGATGGTCATTAAAGAGATAGTTTCCTCCAACTCTATTTGTGTTTCTGGGGAAAAATTAAGTTCCTCCCCTTTGTGGGCAATCTCACTTATAAATTGGGAAACCTAATGCTGAAAAATATGAGGGCAGAATTCTTTTCCCCTCTTACTTTGAGGAAAATGTTACACAGCGGGAAGGATAAGGTTGACAGGTATGTACTGTGGGGAAAGAAGTTTCCCAACAAAAGGAGTTCTTGGGAAAAATCGGCTTCCTCTCTTATGGCATATTATTCCTAGGTCTCGGCAACGACGAGGGAAATTAGAACACAGTAAGGTGAAGGACTCATCGTCGAAGCCAGTGACGGCTTACTGGCCGCTTGCCTTCCCCAAGCGTTACTCACTTGGATTCCAAACGGAGGCACATTAGACAACCTTGTATGCATTTTAAACGTATCATTGAATTCTCTCATTCTCGCCGTAAATTCCTCTGCATTATTACAGTAATTTAAATTAATTCAATTAAAATAAATACAAATAGAATAAATAAATTCTTGGTAGATGCTCTGTTGCTCAAATTATCTGTCAACTTCATAAAGAAATGCAAATGAAAAATATTTTCGGCCAGGTTTACGCAAGAAAAATATTCCTTGTCAGGACATAGTTCTGCTATGTATCTCGATTTCGAATGGCCGAATATTTCCAAATCAAGCAAAAAAATCACATATTCAGTCTCCCACTTTCGAGGAAATATCCTTTAAACTTAGGGGTGCCAAGTATTTTACAAAACTTGATGGAAATTCTGGATTAATTTTGCTCACATTGGATGAATATAGCTTCAGGTTGTGAATGTTTCAGGCAGGGCCCTTTGGTCGCTGGAAATATAAACATCTTCCTTTGGGTCTTAATTAGGTCCCAGATTTATTTCATAGAATTGTGCCACAGATTATGGAAAATTTGAGGGGTTGAAATTTGGAAAAAATAAATGTCAATTGAATTCAATGGAAGTGAACATCTTGGTCACAAGTAAAATGCTGAGGACATTGAAAAAGTAGTCTTGATAGTGAAAGAATAAAACCCCATGGAATCTCTTAGGAATAAAAAAAGTATAGAGAATATGTATAAGGTATGATTATGTATCAAAATTTACACCAATCTTTTCAGATGTCACAAAACCACCAAGGGATTTTATAAAAGATTTTTCAATACTTGAGTGGAATACTGCATTTAACGAGCATTTGAACAGTTGAAAAATAAATTAATAAAAGACCCTTTATATTAGCTTACTATGATTTCACTGAGCCCTAAACATTGTCTGTAGATGCTAGTAGCATAGGATATGTGCACTATTGGTTCAATATAATAGGCCCATAGCAATATTCACTCCCAATGCCTTAAGGGCACCTACTAAAGTCCAAACAAAATATGCTCAAATAGAGAAAGAAATGCTAAGCTCATAATTTGGGTGTGGGACATTTAGGCAGTTTGTCTTCGGTAGATGGGCAAATGTAGAGACATTTTGACACTTTAAATGTATTTTCGTCCGTTCCTGTTTCAGAAATATGAGGTTATAACAATTTAATTGGAAAACCCATTAGAGAATCAAAAACCAATGCACATATTAGGGATGATCTTCTCCTCTTAATAAAAATTACAATTGCTCAAAATTAATTCACTTTCAAAAGCATTTTCAATAAACAATACTAGGGTCTTACAATGAGTTCCCAACTCTCTCTGTTTCTGGCGGAAATATTTCTAAATAATTTAGAAGAAAAACTATTCACGTAGCAAGACAAACTCCTTCAATCCATTATTGGGATCGATATGTGGACAACTTAATCTCCTTCTGGACAGGAACGGAATCACAGTTGAATCAGTTCCTCACAAATCAGTCAGATCCTAATGTAACCATTTTTTCCATTAACTGTCATCAGCTTATTAACCCAATCTGTTGTTGTAGTCACAGATTCTATTCCTAAGTCCTGAATTCCATTCCATTCAATCTTTCAATTGAAGTTATTCATGCATTGAAAAAGGGATTCTCCTAGGTGGATGAACAACTATGTAGTTTGAGTAATGGGTCTAGTTTTATTTGAATGGTGTTAGGAATAAGATCTTGTCCCTCATCAAATAGTTCTAAATATTCACATACAACCCCAAGAACATTGACCCCTTAGTTTATTTTTATTTTATCTTTCTCACCTTGGTAAATCCCATTATACAAAACTGCATTGGACATTAAGCCTAATTATATGCAGCTCTCGAAACCAATCATAGCTTCATCTTACTATATGCTGATGACTGTAAAATCTTCAAACAAGTTCACAGTCCTTCCAACCACCTAGCCCTTCAATCCGCACTGGACCTTTTGAACTCCTGGTGTGCCCAGTGGCAGTTGTGCATTAATCCTACTAAGTCAGCTGTCATGACCTTTTCCTTGAGACGTAAGCCTGCCGATCATTCTTAAACACTCCAAAATATCCTTATTCCAGCAGTGAGATCCCATTGCAACCTAGGTGTCATCTTTGACGATAGGCTGTATTTCCAAGACCACATAAAAAGAGTTGTGGGAAGGGTGATGGCGGTAGTTGGCCTACTGTACCGTCGCACAGACATTCAACATCCCCTAGCCCTTAGAACAGTATTCTTTGGCTGAGTCTGCCCAATCTTAGAATACTGCTTACCAATTTGGTCAACTGCTTGCCCATCCACTCTGAAAATTCTAAATTTTCTCGTCAATTTTTTCCTAGTCATTGCCCATCATCGCATTCCCTCCCTCAAGAATTCAACCCGTGAATCCATTTCGTTCTTCCTAGGAGTTCCTCTGCTCTCCCATTGCCGTGCACTATCTGACCTGAAATTCTTACACAGTATAATGAATGGTCAGCTTCGTTCCTGCGACCTTCTCTCCCTCTTTCCAATTCGTATCCCTCCTCGCCCCACACGAAAATTAATCTCCCTACACATCCCGAAATTCCATCTTTCTTTTTTTAACTTCCCTTTGGCTATGTAATATGCTGAGAGGGGTTTATGAAAGGAATGACTTTAGGTTTCACTTAGTAATGATTTTATTATTCCATCCCTGTAATCTAATGTATTGTCTCCTAAATCTTTTTAACCTGATGAAGGAATTTCAACAACAAAATCTTAAAAAAGAGAATTCATAACTTGAAATAATATTGAAGGGTTTTTTTTTCACTAGGATAATAAGACAGTGATTGCTCTGCCCTATCACTACCTTCAATATTTTTGTTTTAAGCATCCATTATACTGGACTTAGTTGACATCAATCTCTGCCTGTCTGTACTAATTTTGGTCCATATTCAGAATAGATCATCCTCATATTTATATTTTTACCCCATAATAACATGCAGATTCTCTTGCTATTATAGGGGGTTTCACATTCCCCCATCCCTAATTTTTTGCTTAGTATCTCCAGATTATTATTCCTGTTCATTTGTGGAGTATGAGTACCTACTGTACATTTTCTCTGAAAGTAATCTGTAGCTAAGGCTAACACTGCTGTAAAATCTATTCATTTATATAGCATGTCCTGAACCCCACAACTTCTTTATCCTTAGCATCACAGTGTATCAAACTATCCAAAACTAAGCCACTTGGTTCAGTGAGCAAGTACAGTTCTTGATTTCGTACTTGTTGCCTTTGTTTGGAATGTATTAATTCAATACTCATGAATCCTTCATATAACAATGGATTCCTCAAGGCTCAAAACCCTTTCTGAGCAGTTCACTTCAATCATAGTGTCATAAGAAATAATTCAACTGTCAGCATTCTGTTAATTTTGGCCATATATGCAATACTGGCATTCTTCATAAATAAAATGCTCCCTTGCTGAACTTCACGGAGTTTCATTATGTGTAACACCAAGAAAACATTTTAAATTTCATAGAACTTCTATTTTATCATGACCAGGTTTTGTCGATAGTCCACATTACCATCTGAATATTACATAACAGATTTCGCATAAATATGTAGGTTCATAGTGTTGTAAGGAGTGGAAGTGGAGAGGTGGGAGGGAAGGTGGTTAAGAGGAGTGGGCCAAGTGAAAGGGTGGAATTATTTAAATGTAATCATCATTGCCATCTGATCATGCAATTCATTCCAACTTCTGTCGTCATATTTCTCAAAAACTAACAACTTTCTATTCTATGGTTAACAGACTCCGGTATATCCCTTTGAAGCCATGAAGTCTGGAATTATAAGCATTAAAATCAATTACAAAAACAAAGATTCTCGAATACACTTTAATTCCAAGCTTCGCTTCGTGGAAGTATTTAGAATCCATACAAAATAATATGCTTTGTACTTCTCCACAGAATTTTTTAATCCATGCGTACAATGCATTTTGCCGATCTACATAGCATCATCAGGAACAAATTCATAGTTGGTTTTGTTTGTTGACCGTTGTTTATTTTTGTGGTGATGGGGTTGGTTTGAGTGAGGGGGAAAAAACAACTATTCAAGCCACCTGTCTGCACCCACACTTGCAAGCCACGGTAACCGCCTCCTTCCTCACTCAAACCAACCCCAAAACTACGACAATAAAAAACAGACATTGAACTGTTTCATAAATTCTATGGAAAAGTGCCAAGTATATTATTTAGTATGGTTCTCAAATAATTATGGTTATAAGTGATTTTAATGGTAAAATGCATTAAAAAATGGTATCTCAAGAGCAACGGATTCCCATAAGTAAGAGAAGTTGAATAGACTCAAGATGGGGGATTTCAGAGAAGATTTGACCTTTTTTTTCGAAAGAAAACCAAAAGTTTTTATAGCTTTCTATAAATTTTGCTTGAATTTTTTGTTTGATAACACTTATTTTTTCATGGCAAATTAATTGCTGACTTTCTATAACAGTAATTTTAACTTTTTGGTTGGCCTTAAGCATGATTGGTGTGGGCACTCAATAGGGATTTTAAATAATTTGAAATTAAGAAGAATATGTGAAACAAATCAACTTTTTATTTTAAAAAAAATTTTTGTTGGATATTCAGCATTCAACAATTTATATTGACTTTTTCCAGTCTATGCCCTCGGGAAGGCATGTATTACCAAGTGCACAAAACCTGAGTGCCGCTCGCTCTTATACTTTATTGCTAGTGCTGTCTATTTTGTGACAATATTTTCAATAGACACTCATTTCCCGGACACTATATGTAGTCACAATCTGTTCATGAGATCCCAATTCAGCAGCAGCACGAGTCATGCACCACTTACTTGCAAGTTTTTTTCCCTTGTTACCACACAGTTGTTGCTGGACGTTTAAATGTTGCTAATGTAGCCCGGTAGAATAGATTAGACATGCAGGACCCGCAGAGTGGAAAGTGTTGATAGATGCCATCAACATTAGACTCCGATTCATTCATGTTAAAGATGGTGTGAAACTAGCAGATGATGCTTTCTTCTGGATGCATATGAAAACAAGAAGCAACAGGACATGTGGGTAGGTGGGACCTGCACTGTGTATGGCACTAAACTATGGAGGATTCACATATGTGCGTTCTCTATGGTGAAAGTGTGAAACTACCCAAACATGAATCTCTTTCATTTTTTGAGGCTTAAAAAGAACTAATACAGAAGGAATCTTCTCATCTCATCTCACTGGTATTGCAATCCAGATGGATATTTTCTTTTTTTAGTGAATTTAGTACACTTGGTTTTCTCCCAAGGTCATGGACAGTACTAATTTGATGATAAATCTGCATAACTGTAGGATTCAGTAAACTGGAGCTGTTGCTAAGTCTAGTAGCAGGTTCAAAATTATTCTAAAATTGACTCACGCAAAACAAATGGATTCACTTCCATTTTATTTACAAATGTTGGGTGTAAATCATTAGTGGGTTATTTTAATTGGTGGTCTGACGTAAATTTGATGTCCATATGTACATTTAGTTTCTTCTAATAGTTTCCTATCATTCTAATTTCATCAGTACCTCTTCAAGTTAAATATAGTTGTTACGTGTCATTAGTCACAGTACCTAACAAAACTGGCACCTGTGATTATACTTTGGGGAAAAATATTTGATTCTTCAGAGAAGTAAAAAAAATAAGCAACACAGTAACTACTCAAATATGGAAATTGGTTTCAGTTTCACAAAAAGGATATATTTTTGACCCCACAGTACATCTCCAGAGATTACAGAAGCTGCAAAATGAGAGTGAGACACTTCTGAACCGATAGGTACTGAAAGTCTTTCTTCCTGCACACCACTAAAATAACTACATACAAGAAAAATATTTTGGGACACCAGTCACTGACATAGCCAGGATTTCACTTCATGGGGTGCATGTTGAATATATGCTGAGGGGAGTGAAATTATGAAAATTAGGTGCAAATTTGTTTAGACAATTCAAAATATTTAAATATTTTAGTTGTGTGAATGTCTGAAAGAAAACAAAACTTTTCTTCTTTAACATCCTTTTTTTAATAAATTCGTCATTTTGGGGTATAGATGGCAGGGCTCCGGACCCCATGGACCCCACCCCATGGACCCCACCCCATGGACCCCACCCCCTGGATACTTAACTGAACTATTCTATCAAGACATTTCTCACCCTTTGACCTCTCCGCCTCCAAATTCCTTTTCAATGTTCCCTCCTTCCTTTATAGCTGAATTCCTAATATCTCCTGCCACACATTTATGCAATGACTCTTAGGGTAGCTATAGATACAGGAACCAGTTAAGATGTTAATAAAGTGCAAATATAATGGAAGTAATTGGAAATCTACAGAATTACTAAATTAACCCCCATTTGTTTGCTGAAAGGGGGGTGATATATATGGATACATGATGTACCTAGTTCTTACAAGTGGATATAAATCAAGTAAGAGCATATTTCCATTCCTTGAACTTTTCATATCCTCATATACTGGGGCATTCCACCTAATTTCTTTTCCTTTTTAATGGCTGATGATGACTTTTCCCATCATTCTTTGCATACAAAGGTTTGACTGAAATTTAAATTAACTTCACTCTACATTGTTCCTGTATAATAATTCCATATTAATCGCGTATTTTGTATTCTTCCAGAATAATGTTGCTGAAGTGACCATTGGAAGTTAATGCACACAACTCAGCAGACCTATTAAGTGAGGGCAAGGGCATGTTAAAAGTATCACCTTTTAGGAGGAAAAATGAAAGAATGGCTTGATTTCCGGGCATCCTATATGAAATAATAGCAAGAGGACATATACCCTGATGTTGTTCTTCTCCCAATTATGCTGAATGTTATACTTTGAAAATACTTACACTTAGTGTAGGGTTTCCAGTAGGTTAAACACACTGCTTACTTAGTAAAATTCAATACAATTTGATTTAGATTAAGTAAATGGAGGCAAATACAGAGCCTGATGTTCTGACGTAGGTTTCTGAAGGGCTTGGATGGAGGTTCATTATTCCGATTTCTGCCTCCTCCTGTGTGTCTCTGTGAATAATCAACCTCCACTATGCCTGATGCCATAGCTGGCAAAATCGGTGGTATATATCAAATTAAATTGCATGGAATTTTATAAAGTAAGCATGTTAATTAAACTATTAATGAATATCAAATGTATTATTCAAAATAAAATATATGTTATAAATATCTGTTGAGCATTATTTACCATCCATATTTCATTCCTTCCAAACACTGGCCCTTCCCTTCATTAAAGCCTAAGTGGTCACAGGTAGGCAAAAATAGATTTTAGAATAGAATTAATTTCAAATCTATTTATTGTAATATATTACCTTTACATACCTTAGAACTATGAAAACTGCAACCGATGTCTTCATTTGAAATTGACAACCATTTTATCTATTCCCCACTTGAAACTTCACTGTCACTGTCAGCATCACTCAATTGAGTCCTCTCTCAGATGATGCATGAAGAACTCATTTTTTTGGTAGGTGGATGAACGGGACCCATTTGTTTCTAAATAGGGTGTGTCTTATATATACACTCATAAATATGGTGCTTTTAAAATCAATGTACCATTTAGGATAATTGTAACATTCCTCTCAAGTTTAATTAAATTGTTTTCATCTGATTCATCCTCTTCTTCAGCCCATAGTTGTTAAAAACCCATGAATAATATTCGGGACCCCCAAATTTTTTTGCCTTTTCTCTACTTACCAAGCACATACCTTGTTTACCAAATTACCTTTGATCTCTGTTATCCACCTTTCAACTCCACCACACTCAAAATTTCCTCAGCAACTGCTTTTCTTCCCGTATCATGCCCAGCATTCTTGCTTTCCTCTCTGCAGATGGTTCCATTCTTAAATTGTCGCTTCATTGGTTTGGTGGGTTAATTGCCAAGGCAACTGACATCTAAGGTCATTTATGCCATCAAGGTTGAGATTGGTAGGTTGGAAAGGGAGGAGGTTCTTTGGGGAGGAGAGGCAGGCTATAGAGAATATGAACGTCGGCACTTACTCTTAATGAAATATACTTCAAAGTCGTCAGTTTAGCTTCTCAGCCTGACAAGTGAGTTATTAGGATACAGTGTGCTCCACATGGCACCAAAGTACTGAACTGAAAAATCTCTGCCACAGCCAGAATTTGAACCCAGGTCCTTGGAGTGTGATGCCAGTAGTTAAGTCATTGCACCAACCCAATCCCTGCATTATTTGAAATATGTACTTCAAATTCATTGATAGGTTTTTATAGTGTATGGATTAGAGAAGAGAGTAATGGCACCTATACTGTCAAAAGAGAAGCCAGTTTCTTTGTGGAAAGTGATCAACTTGACATGGTTATAATATGTAGTTTGTCCCTAAATTTTCTAAATAGTACAGTAGAACCCCACTAATCCATCACCAACGGGACCGAGAGCATGTTCGGAACACACTGAAGGTCGGATTATCAGAGGAACACATTTATTTACATAAAAAAGTTATAATACTGTCGTTTAAACAAAATATTGCTATATGTAAGGTTTTACAGATGTAATATTACTGTAAACAATAAATAAAAGTATACTGCGATAAAAATAGAGTAAATGAATAGAAACATAAATTGTAGAGTCATGAAACATCATAAAACACAATGAACACTATGATGGTTTCACTATTATACACTATGAACGTCATGAAACCATATACTGTAGATTTAAAGTTCTTGCGCTTGTCGAAAAAAGTCTGTAATTTTCTTTTGCTTAGCAGACAACAATCTGGATTTTGCCGCTATGTTCCTCCATTTTCGCATCCACAAAATGTCCATTGGTGTAAACATGGAACTTTGTTCATTGTATTGATGGGCCAGATCAAATGCATTATGCATTATGCATTTGATCTGGAATTGCATCTGCATGTGATACTCTTGTTGTGGGTTCGTTGTATTCATCGTCGTCATAATCTTTCTCGTTGTCATCTGCTCGAGTTACAATTTCAATGATTTGGTAATCAGTTAATTCTTCTTCCATTGTGCATTCGACGCCAGCTGTTCTGATCGCTTATGTCACTGAGCTCAACTTTCGGTTGTAAAGTTTGCAGATCTCTCAAAATTGTTGGCGACAAAAAGTGACAGTACAGTCAGACTAAGCGAGGAGTGGGACCATCCGAGGTCAGATTAGCAGGGTTCTACTGTATAGCCATTTATTGGAAATTCTAAACATATTGCATTTTTCTAGTTAAATCATCATGGTACCTTCCCCAACAATTTCTATCTTTATACCAATGTTTTTGACTTCTTAACTGCAAATTGATAAATTCAATTCTTGGCTGGTTGTACATTGTATGTATTAATGCAACAATGTTTCCATTGGTTATCATACCATATGATTCCCATTATTCTCTTCTTTAAACTATGGTTCTGTCCCAGCCCTATTTTCACCATTTCATGAGGATGTTGAAACCTGTATATGTATGTGAAACTATTTTCTTACCATTAAGACTTCTACCTACCTTTATTCCACCAAAATGCAAATTATTTTTCTTTCGCTATAAAGCCTCCAAGCATTCTTCTCTCTCACCCTATTAACACTTTTTTTGCTGGAACTTTGTGATGGGAAAAGCTTTCACTGTCATGAGTATCGTGACCATTTCACTCTACCCCTCTGTGCATAACGTTTTTGTGGTAAGGAATAGCACAGGTGTGTATTCTGTTCGTTTAGGGACCCAATTTCCCAGGAAGCCAGACCCTTTCCTTGGCCACTGGGTGGAGGTAATCTCGACCCTTCACCTGAGCACCAGTCCCTCTCGCAGTATGTGTTCATGATCAACTATTTATCCAGTCTGGGGAGTCATCCAGTCCGGGGAGTGACTAAAATCCAATTGTTCCATACTCTGACTAAAGAACCAGAAGTGTGTTCCCTATGATTTGCTCTGAATTTACAAATTTTAAATAAAAGTCTTCGGTAATCATTCGCTTACAAAAGTTTTATGAAAGAGTTCTACGACAACTTAAATAAAACTCACATTAGAGGTTTGTTTAAAATTTGTAAATGATCAGTTGAACATAAGCAACGCACTTCAGAGCCTATATTTACAAAGTATGCAATAAATTGTTTTTAGTACATCCACTGCAAAAACAAATAGTGGACCATGGCCAGATGCTATGACTGGAGCAGAGGATTAGAGAAAGGATGTAGGTTATCCCTGCCCTCAGGCTGATAATAGGGTCCCATATCCAGGAGGGTGGTTACCCTAATGACACCAAGGACATTTTTTTTCTCCATTGCATCTTGCTTGGCAGCCAAACCATGTTAACAATGGCATTCATTTTCTTCCATCAAAAAATTTACGTAATTTATAAATGGCGTTTACTCACGTGGAATGAAAAATCTGCAAACTGTTAACACAGAGTTTGTAGCAGGAGGGTTAAACATAAAGCATGTCATTTTTTCAACCATGTCCTCGTTCCACTGAAGCTGTGCCCACTCAAGAGTCTCCTGTGTAAACTTCCTCTCCCCCCTTACCACACCCATACCTTCGTCTTCCTGGTTGCCAAGCTTATTGTCATTCATCTCCAATTCCTAATCCTTGAAGCCTCCAGTTAACAAAATTTTCTTTTTTCCACCAAGGTCTTTTTTCTGAATAATAAAAGGCAATGCTCCATTTTTAAAGTTTTGACAGTACATATATCTTTTGTCCCATTTCTCAGATTTTCTTGATATTATTAAGGTAATCTACCAGTTAAGGTAGGTTTAAATGGAAGTGAGTTAAAATCCTGTGGATTTTTACATGAGCAGGGCCTTATCTACTTATTTCTTTCTTCATCTCAGCGACATGTCCTACCATTCATCCCATCCATCCTATTCTCTTTCTTCCTCTTCCCCACTTACCCAACAAACGCAATATCACAGCCTTAAACAGCCCTTCGCCTCTGTAAACCACTTACTTAGCCCCCTCCTAATCTCCTCCAGAAGTTTCCTCTCCTCTTAAAGATTCTTCTCAACTACCATACGAAGCACTTCCTCGTTTGCTCCCTTTGCTTCCCTTCTCCATTCTCCTTCACACCCACTGCTCGAATACCTGCAGCCTATTTTAATATTTTCTCAGTCCACATTTCTGCCCAATTCAACATTTCACTTCACACTGGAATGACGAGACACTTGGTAATTTCCACACTTTTTATTTTCACTGACCGGTTTCGATGTTTTAGTACATCATCATCAGAGTTAAAACACCATACTATATTTAAAAAGTATGCAATAAATTGTTTTTAGTATATCCACTGCAAAAACAAATAGTGGACCATGGCCAGATATGCTATGACTGGAGCAGAGGATGAGAGAAAGGATGTAGGTTATCCCTGGTGTAATAACTCTGATGACTCCCTACATGTTATAACTCCCTGCATGGTGTTATAACTCGGATGATGATGTACTAAAACATCGAAACTGGTCAGGGAAAATAAAAAGTGTGGAAATTACAAAGTGTCTCGTCATTCCAGTATGTCGAAATTCCACAAAGTTACTTCGCCTACCACCGAACTATTTCACTCCACATTAAACTCTTCTCCAGCCTATTTATTTCCTTACCCAAGGTCCCCATCATTAGGTCCCTAATATTGCTGAATGCTCTTTCACTAGTGCCATTCTCCTCATAATGTCTTTGCAACAATGCCCATTTTATTCTAGTGTAATGTAACTACCCAAATAATTAAATTTTGAAAAATGATGCATTGAGTAATTTTTATATTTAATTTCTTTGCTGTCAATCCCATTTCACAGCAAGAATACCACCCTCTCCCATTTTAAAGTTATAAGCTTGATCCATCGGTTCTCTTTCCTGTACATGCACTCAGTTTCCTGTACATTTGCTCATTTTTAATGCCCTATTGTCTGCCTGGGAGGACTTCGTTAACATTTTTAAACACCTGGATTTCAGCTCCATAGATTTGATAATCTATAATAAAATGCTGATTTTAATCTCTCCCACCTCTTAATATATTTATGCCTTGTCTTGTAGAAACTCTCATAACCTACCTGCATATTCTTAATTTTCCTCACTATTAGTGAAAACCGAATAAGAAGCATAGCCTTTTATTGTTCAGAAAATTGGTTGTTGAGGAAGGAAGATTAGCTTGTGCTGGAAGCCTTTGCGATATGGGTGTAGAAAAGGAAGGAAAGATTAGGCTGGTTAGGAAGACAGATGAATAAGTTCTGGATATGGTAGTACATAGAGGTAGGGAAGCTGATGGGAGAAATTTAAAAGGGGTGGAAAAATTGGCTGGGGGTTGTATTGAGGGGATACAACAAGCTGGAGAAGTTAATAGAGGGGAGGATAAAATCTGCTGTTTGAACGGTGACTTGGTGGAAATTACTATGTATGTATTCATTTTGATAAAAGAGTAAACTTTATTCCATTATACTTTATTTTACAAACGTTATAGGACACAGCCTGGGTTTTGGTGGCAGAACGTCAGGTGAATGGTTTTTTGAAGTGGGTAGGCATGCATTCTGTCTATATCATATGGAAAGGGTCCTAATGATATAGAGAGGGTAAAAAGGAGGCAAGCTCGTGTTGGGGCCAAAGAAATAGTGGAAGGTCAAAGAGAGAAAATAGCATGGGATGTGTTCAAAAATTAATTAATCACTTCACAATAGTTGCATGTGCATTTGCTCAATTTCAGGTTGGTCAAGATCATGCAGTCTTTGTCCTTTGTTGAAATTGTGTAAAATTGTGTATCCAAATTTGATTGTACCCACTTTCTAAAAGGATTTTACCAAATAGGAAATTGAAACATTTGTTTTTAGAACAAATTTGGTGTTCCTACATATCTTCCTTAAAACCCTTAAAATGTATTTCATATACAGTGTAGTTCCTGGTTCATAAATATCACTTTTCTAAAATTTTATTATTTTCTGAGATCAAGTTGTTCTGAATTTTTTTACAAGATGTTACCTATATTATCTTTTGACACTTAATTAGAGAATTTTTGGTGATAGACATACACATCACCCTGATACATAAATTCGTCTCTTGGCATCTTACTATCAATTTTTTGCAATATACATTCCACTCAGCAAAATAAATTTTATCCATTCGGTAAGGGAATTCCTTAAAGTTGAGAGCTGAGAATACATATTATTGATGGCTATCATGCTACATACATTTTTTCGAAAAATCTAGGGATTTCGGTAAGCATAGAAGAGGGAAGAGAATGTGAATCTTGGGTGCTATTGAGGGGGGTGAAAGATAGAGGGAGTATAAATTTTATTTGATGGAGGAAAAGGTATTTTATGCAACAATTGAGAAAACTCACTTATGTTGGAGATATCATAGGCAGGACTATCCATGGTGTTATCACTTATTTGGTGAAATATCTACTTAACATAATCTTTTTCAGTATCTCAAAAACCCTGATCAGAGCTCTTATTTTCCTTAAATTCCAAGTGTTGAATCCATTCAACTCGCATATATTGACTAATTTTATTGATGCTTTCAGCCACAATCCCTGTCATCAGTACCATCCATTTGTGACTGCTATCTTCTGGCATTCTTATTTCGATGTGTTCACCCCTAGATTTTTGTTTTCAATTCTCCAGATATGTAAACTGTCTTACATGATGTTTGCCATCCTACCTAAAACTTTGGGCTCATTTCCAGGGATTACCATTGGTCATGCTTCCTTGCGGATAATTCCAAACTGTGCTTCACACTGCACAGTAATAAATAAATAAATTTTATATGCCCAGTGGGTTTCTATACGTACAAACACAATGCTTGTCAAAAATGAAATGCTACATACACAACCACACACTATCACAACAGTTGTCAAAAGTTGACAAATTTTGTATTATATGAATAACAATAGGATCCCCTGAGTGATTAAAGTACTTGACACATTACCACTGTGGTCATAAATACAAGCGGGCACGAAAATAATCACAAATCATGTACAAAACATGTGTTCAGCTATAAGTAAATAACTAAAATGAGTGCATATGTGTTTTAATAGGTGTCTTCAAGTACAGCTGATTCAACTTAGAGAATGAATGAATTTAGAAAGTGAGATAAGCTAAAACAGTAAATGTAGGGGAAGTATTCTAGCTACTGTTCTGCCATGTATTCACTGAGGGAATAATATGGGTGTTTTGTGGGTTGTCTTACTCTGAATATTAATATGCCAATGTTCTTTAGATATGGTGGCGATTTAATATAGATAGACAATATAGTATGAAAGTCAATTGTTCAAATGTGACCCTAAAAACTTGAGTTTATTTTCAAATGGTGAGATTTTCCATTCCTTTGTCAGTAAGTTTTAATTTTTTTTTCATTCTCGGTAATTACAAACATGCTCGCTGAAATTTGTATGTAAAATTTGCATAAACCTGGTGGAAATTTTCATTCTTAATTTAAATTTAATGAAGATAGCTAGAATCCAGAATTCAATATTGTGAAATTGAAAATTTATGGGTCCTTCTATTTCACTTTAAGGAGACATTTTTGTAAATCTAATCATTGTTTGACATCAGATAAAGTCAAACATTTGGGAATTACTATAACTTCAGACCTTACATTAGGGGAATGCATTAGAAATATTTATGGCGCAACATCGGAGAGATTTGGACCAATCAAGTGAATAGTGCGAAATTCTTAAGATAAAAAATTGGAATGGTCATTCTATTTTTAATCAACAAAAGATCATCTACCTACTGTCTCATATTTTTACTAAGTTTGCTATGCGGGTAGTGCCCACCTTTGTAACCCATAAATCGTTGCCTAAATTCACGGAATAGCCCCTGAGTTATTGGCAAATATAACCCGCGGTTTAACGCGTGAAAACGCGATTATGAAACGCGTTAAGACACGAAAAAAAACTTATATTACGCTATAGTTTTACAAGATCAAACGGTCGTATTTAACTTGGTGCAGAAGTAGCAAAGGTATCAAAGGAAAGCACGAAGACAGTAATTGATATTAATCTACTTTAACTTTGCCTTTGTGGAAATTGAAATGCTTCAAAAACTATACTAAAAAAGAAACTTCGATATTTTCAATTTTTAAAAACTTTTGCGATTAATAAATAAAAATTCAAAGGCATGTTATTTCACTCTATGAGATAACTTTTCGTGTAGGTAAGCTAAGAACATGTCGGGCCCTGTACAGAAAGATTTAAGAAACGTAACAATTAAAATACCTAGTTAGCCGAACAGTTCGCTGAAAGTGTTACAAGGGAAGTGTGTATGACACGGGTGATAGAAGAACTGGGTTGGGAGCCGTTAAAGACTCGAAGGTTGCATGCAATAATTGGGTTACTGGCAAAAATTAAGACCATTTGAGCTTGCTGGGATCATGGGATGGGGAAATTAAGGGCATGGAAGTATGGGATGCTTGGATTGCTGGCAAAAATTAAGATAATGGGAGTTTTAAGGGTTACACGAAGGATAATATTTTAACCTTACACTATGTTCTAGAACTGATGGATGCTACAAAATATGTGACATACACCGCTAAACTATTAGGTACAAAAACTCTTTCTTTCTACTTATCAATTAATGATAGTGACAAAAAGACCGAGATACTCAGAGAGAAAAACAAAATAGAGAAAGTCCAAAATACTAATGCAATAATGTCTGTTAGTGCATGCAGAAATTACAACAATAATCCACTGTCTGAAAAGGTCTAGCCCTTTAGCTCAAATAGTCTCCAAAAGAACCTCGTCAGATTTTAGTAAAAAAGTCTTTTTCATCGAAGTCAAGAAGCTAATTATTCAAGTATAGTCAACCAATTTTAATGAAATGTATTTCATGGAATTAATTTCTGTCCTTTAACTCGTCTAATTCCCTCCTTTTATCATCGATAGTGTCCAAAATACGTGGTCGTATATGTGAAGATGACTGTATTCAAAGTATTAGGAGGAAGGATTTTGGATACGGAGTGTGGAGGCGGGAAAATGGTTGTATTGGGTTTAGTTAGAAGTAGAGGAGTAAATTGAGTATAAAAAGCTTAATTCTATGGAGAGGAGAAATATATTTGTGTCTGGTCTTTAAAATAATATGTTTTATGTTATATAGGTCCCAGATTGTTTAAAAAAATGAATCCGGTAGAGAAAATTAAACCGAAGAATAAAATAACTTTATAAAATTGAATCGAGTAAAAAAAATTATTTTCACGACATGACTAAAAAAATGTTGAAAAAATTTAATCCGGTCGAGAAAATTAATTGAAGTTTTATTAGAAATATTCTCTATGAGTAGACTTTAATTTTTCTTTTTTCTTAACCAAGCGAAAAGAGAAGGGCCTATTCCTCAGTACCATGGTGAGGGTAGAGGTCACCAAGAACCTGCGGTGGTGAGATGTATATTGGTCACTTGTAGCTTACTTCTCATATTAATGTAGCTGAAGCGGTCATAGGTTAAAATACATCGAAGTAGATATGCAAACTGAGTAAGCCTGACTATTACTTTGCAGAAACATTATTGGTATCCATCGCAACTTAATCACCATTAAAGTTAAAGTTTTTTTTTAGATTTGTAACAAATGATTGTATTTGTTCCATATTTTTAAAACACTAAAACAATACGGAACTCAGATGGAGAAAAGCGAAAAAAGGAAGGTCTAAAATTGTACCTAATATAATAATGCGTGGTAGTGCATATTAAAATGACCACAATATTCCTCTGTCTTTAAAAAAACGGAAAATCCTTTTAGCTCAAATAATCTCTACTAGCACCTTTTTAGACTAAAAAAATCAACTCTGAAAAAAAAAAACATTCTTGTCCGTAAAGTATAAGAAGATATATATTCAAGTTGAGTCAACCGATATTCATAAAAAATTGAAATTAATAAAAATATTACTCATACGTTATTTTTATGTGCGTTTAGATTTTTTTCCGATGTGGCTGTACTTACATCATAATTTGTTTGAAATAAATCTGTTTTTGGAGCTTTTCATTTCGTAGTCTAGCATCATTTTATAAAAAAATCGTTAAATATCGAAATGTTTGTTGTAGCTATGGAAAACGTTTTAAATCTTTGCTAACTTTGTAACAAACGATTATATTTAAATTTGAGGTGTGCCTTATATTCCCTCTTCAAATTCCCTTTCCCTCCGTTTTTCATGGCTAGTGTTCTATCAGCCCCTGCCAATCGCCCCTGTGGCTGCTCGCTGGATAATACGAAAATTTAGAACATCGGGCAGAGCACTCTCAACCATCATTAAGAACTTAGAAATTTAGAACATCAGCCTGACTCTCGTGCTGCAAAAATATTTGTTATTAATTGTAGATATTATCACAAATTAAAGTAAAACTTTTTTAAATTTGAGACAAATAACTACCAGTTCTTAAATTTAAAAAAATATAAAAAAATTGCGGAACTAGCGAAGGGAAAACAGGAAAGTAAAATCCAAAATAATAATTAAAAACTATGCGATCGCAGTCCTGGAACTGACCTCTCTATTCAAAGTCCTGGAAGGTGAATTGTGGAGACGGAACTATGTAGAGGAAAAGGAGCTAAACGATCGTGAATATAAAATTTTTTTCATTTACCTAACCGGATTTACGAAAAAACCTTTATTCCAGCAAATACGTTTTTATCCTTGATTCCACCTCCCAGATTGTCGAAAAAAAATCTGTTCTTTATTTAAAATTATATATTTTTTTAATTCTCCTGAATTTTAATTTGACAATCCGGGAGGAGTAATAAATAGGAAAAATTTTCCCGAACCGGATTAAGTGTTTTCGGCAATTCGGTAAATAATCTTACTATAAGAAATATATATCTATAGGGGAAGGGCATACCTACTTTTTTATTTCTTATCAAGCACGAAAGCCAAAAAAAGAAGCTTTACCCCAGTTTCTTGGTGAGGTAAGATCTCCCTAAGCAACCTGGCCGTTATTAGTAATCCGTGGCCCAAGTTTAACTGATTGCCTCTGACTGTGAGTTAATTTAGGTTATATTAATTTTGCGACATGTGATTAAATTTTCGATTAATATTTTGAATGTTTCTAACATGTTAATGCAGAATAATTGTTCGCGTTCCGGAATCGGCACGAGCTATGGACAAAGTTCTAGATTATTGCTAACTTCGAAGCAATCGATTCGGTTAAAATTTGAGTTTTGCCTCATGCTCCCTCTTTCAATTCCTTTTCCCTCCTTTTTCGTGGCTATTGTTGCAACAGTCCCTTCCACACGTCCTTATTTCCCCTCACCCAATAATACGTAGACATTATAGAACAGTCGAACAGTTATTCATGTTCCGATAAATTATTGCTGGCCGTTGTAACTATTATCAAGAAATAGAGTAAAGCGTTTTATACTTGAGACCAATTCATTTCTCGGGCACTAATTTTTAAAATATCAAATAATTGCGGGAAATTCCCCGAAAAAAATATTTGAAATATGCGTGGCATGTGGAAATGATCACTGTATTCAAAGTCCCGGAAGGTGAACTATGGAGGCGGAATATTGTGGAGGAAACAGGGCTGAGGGCTAGGTTTAGTTAGTCAGAGAGGAGTAAATTGAGCAAAGAAAAATCTAAAAACTGTAGAGGAGAAATATGTTTTATTCCGGTCGTGAAAATAATATATTTTAATAATTCTTGAACGGGTTATCAAAAAAAATTAAAATTGGAAGAGAAAATTTTCTCCTCGATTCCTCACCCCGAATTTTCGAAAAAAAAACTCCATAGCAAAAATAATATTTATATAATGGCACTTTTTCTAATTAAAAAAAAATCATTTTAATTTAGTTTTTAATCGTAAATACGGGAGGAGGAATCCTGGAGAGATTTTTTCGGATATAAGGTTGTTTTTGCAAAGTCCGGTAAATTATTTTATTATAAGAAATATTTTTCTAAAAGGAGGATACATCTTTTATTTACTCTTGACCACGAAATATAAAAAAGAAGGACCTATACCCCAGTTGCTTGGTGAGGGTAGAGCTCACCAAGAAACCGACGACGGTGAGCCATTCACTCAGTGAATGAACCCAGCGCCGCTCCCCCTGCAAGCATAATCAGAAGCTAATAAGCCACTAATTAGCAGCTTAAGCCACTAATTAGCAGCTAATAAGCCACTAATTATCCCCATGAGGGCCCTGATGTACCCCAATCCCCCCACCCCCCTCAGGTCCTCCCGGAAATCCATCCGGTACCCATGGCTCACAGCTTGAGGTCGGCCGGACGCGCCCAGGCGGAGGCGGGATTTGAACCCGCGCTCTCTGGTCAGCAGCCCAGTGCTCTACCCACTAGGCCACCACGCGTCGATAGGAACTTGGGGAAAACCGGTATTTGAAATTCACGATAGAAGTCCTTAAAGAAGGGAGGCAGACCAAAAATATTCTATGTCCCAAAAAAGAAGGAATTGAAGGCGAAACAAATATTTTAAGTCCTTATTTAAAGCCAAGATGAGTGTGATTGCTGGGAAATGATGAATTCGTACAGGTGACGCTTTGAGGAATAAGCAAAAATATTCTAAGTCCAGACGGCAAGGTTTGAATTACGCGGTCAGATGTGTTAGCTTATATACAGATAATTATCGAAAAACACCTTTTATGAATAATTTCAATGAAATTCTACACGACGGTTATTCGGACAAAATATTCTTGCCCATGTCTGCTCTGGTTTGAGATTTATTTTCGTTTAAATAAACTCAGGGGAATCATTTAAAGAACTTAGTTCTTGTAGCAAAGCAGTTCGCAGTCAAAAAAGAAGCACTAAACCTAGGTAGTCAGGGTGGTGGGAGGGCTTTGGTGACGCGTCTCCAATCACCAACGCTACCCGCCCCAGGTCAGGTGTCTTAAACGTGGGGCTTTGCAGTTCGTCCTCCCATTGTATCCATTTGATTGTAACAGTATCCATTTCATTGTAAGTGTATCCACTTCATGTTTGCAACTGTATCCCTCCTGTGACCTCTAGCGCTAAGCTGTCAAATGGGGGGACCAGTGAAAAGCGGGCGTATTGAGTGTCACTTACCCATACAGGATAAACGTTTGGACTTCGTTTTTTTCTGAGTTTTTCAAGAGTGGGACGAACGGGAACACGACGCAGCACACTGCACCACGTTTAACTTACCTCCTCTGTATTTAAGTAGTTGCTTCCTTAACCAGGCAGGCGGTTGATCAGATTGGATATTTAAATGATGATAGCAAAATTCATACAATTTATTTTATTTTTAAATTACTACACTTATTTCAACCATTAAAAACATCATTTAGGTACATTATCCAAAGCTATATTTTAGATTCAAAAGCACTAAACTTATGTTATTTTGAAAACTCTGTGATATAAACTGGATGATAATGCACTGAACACTACAATAGCAACTTCCAATTATAAATTATGAACAATAAAATATAAAGTACTACAACACCCGTTTCATGTTTTTTTCAGGCTCTGCAGTTGATGTTGTGAAGACGGATGACATGCAGAAGATAACATGACCCAGGAAATCACTAGGGATTATTATCTTGGTACAGCACCCACAATGATGGCTCCGGGCTTGGAGGACGCCATCGTGAAGATATTGCCAATGGCCTGCATGCAAAGAAAACTCAATCATTACCAGACAAGTTACCATGGACATTGCTAGCCTCATTACTAAATGCTTGTGACTATGTCTCCTCGGCTCCAATATCACACCAAATGAGCTCATGGTGAGAAATGAAAGATAATTTGCATGAATCAGATGAATATGTAATGATGAATTTAATAAATCGATAAATATCTTTTGACTTGACTATTAATTGCTGTTACTTTAAGGGTATATTTTAATTAAATGACAGTGCTCTCGAACTTCTGTGAAGCAACAAGGGGAATGGATTGTGGTTAAAAATGTCATAGACCAAAGTACATAACTGTTTTTGATACGGAGAATGTGAAGAATACTTGAATGATGAGGTAAAATGAATACATAATTGAACATATGTACGATTTTGTGTATCATGGCTGAAGTTTAGTGAAATACAGGTTAGTATGTACATAAATAGTTAGGCAAAAGATTAACAGTTGTGTGAATGATAGAAGGAAAATCAAAATATATGGTGCATATCAAGGAATGAGTAATAGTCTATGGAAGCAGAAATGGCAGTGTACAATAGTATTTCTTCTTCCGACGTTATTTTTGGGCAGCAAAACTTGGGACTATCCTAGGATATGAATAATTGTTCGCTGAATGCCGTGGAAATGGGGTACTAAAGAAGTTTTTGCGGCAGAAGTAGGATGGATAGGGAATGTCGAGGAATATTAAATAGTGAGAAAGAAATTTCATAAATAAAACTGATGGTGAATAAAGCAGTTGGAGTAGATAATTACTCTGCAGAGGTTTTGAGGTGGTGTGGTTGACGTTTTCACCGTAGAAATCAGGAGTAGATAGGATGGAACAACATCTCATCAGACAGCACATGTTAAAAAGATGCTGAGGGAGAAACAGGGTGGGCGGGGGCTGGGTGAGATAGGATTTTGTGCTATCACCAGCATTATTCAACTCATATGCTGAGGATAGGATGATGTAATCATAGGAGGACCTTTAAGTAGCGATATAAGTTGAAGTGGCAGTGAATAATTTGGATATATAGTTAGGAAAGAATTAGTCAGCCAGTAAACCAAAGGAATGTGATCAAGGCTTTCAGTCAACTCATGCACACAAGAAATGGAATGGGAGGGGCGAGAGGAGAGTGATTGATTGATTTTACTTGCTTATGATGATATAATTAACTTGGACTTTCATATGAAGCATGAAAAACTTCTTAAACCCCAAGGATTTCAGAAATATTTACTGGTAAAAAAAGCTTTAAGGGTAAAAATGGATAGAGGCCTTTGAACTAATTACTATGAATACCAGAGGGACTTTAAAAAAATTTTTTAACAGACAAAGGGGCATAAGGAGATGCTATATGTAAGATATATAATGGGATATCTTTTAAAAAGAGGTAATAGTGTACGTAGATATACTAAGCAATTAATAGATAAAGTGCTGAGGGTAGTCGTGGTGGAGGGGAAAATGTTTAGAGAGAAAGGAAAAAGAAGTAAGCTTAAGAAATGGAAAATATAGAGGAAGGAAATATACTGAGATGAAGAATGGAATAAGGTAATGTACTTAGTATTTTATAAGAAACATAGCATTGTATAAATTTTAAGCCTAATCAAGCCAGCCTTAAAAATAAATGGATTCTTAGAATAGCAATAATTGCTTTTAGATAAATTAAAGACTAATCCAAA
Source organism: Pyrrhosoma nymphula (assembly GCA_963573305.1). Taxonomy (NCBI): domain Eukaryota; kingdom Metazoa; phylum Arthropoda; class Insecta; order Odonata; family Coenagrionidae; genus Pyrrhosoma; species Pyrrhosoma nymphula. The sequence continues at coordinate 58,274,858 of OY754339.1, read as the reverse complement.
TTGTCAATAGAAGCAAAGGATATAAAATCCTAGATAGGCGTCTATTTCCTTTGCTTTTATTGACAATTTGGATAAATCTTTAATGTAATTTACTTGTCAATTGCTCTCCTCTTTAATTGCCTTGAGGTAAAGGAATAACGAAGAAAGATTTAACAATTTTTTTTTTATTTGATTTTAAATCGGTATGGGCTCTTCTACATGAAGATAGCAAGGTTGGAGAGGATGAAAACGTGTTGCAAGTGTTGCAGATGTGGGTGAAAAAGAAAAAGGGTTTGACGCATGGAAAGGAAGTCAAAGAAACACTTGTCATTATTGGAGTGGAAATGAAGTTGCTGAAAGAGATTAGGAGGAGGCAACCCAGGTTAAAGGAATGTAATGTAAAATTTAGAGGTAATGGGATGTTGAAGATCACAACTTGAAAGCATAAAGCTGGGAATGTAGAAGAGCGGGCGGAGATGAATGGGCATGATGGACCAAAGGAAGAGTTGAGCATGAGTCCAAGGTATAGTATTAAAAATTAATTAGTAATTAAGTAATAGTAGCATGGTAAGTAATATAGAATTAAAGGTATTAGAAAGGGAGCTATGCTAGTGAAAGAGTGTTCACCAGTACGAAAGAACTGATGAAAGGACCTAGAAAGTAGAGATGGAAAATGATGTACAACTACTTTGGAGAGGATTAGAGAGGATTACATCCCAGTGAGGAGAGACCATGCAGAAGATATTCATGAACTAATTCAAAAGTAGTCCGCCACTGATTTATCCTGATCATACAACCATAGAACGTTTATTGAATGTTCAAGTGTGAACTATTCATCTGTCATCATTCAACTGTCAAAAAGTTTAATTATAAATATATAAATATTTTGCAGGTTCCTAATTAAGAGGAAAAATTTCTACTTCATTTAGTCTTTTCCAATAATTAATTAATTTTTTTTTCCCATGATTAGTAACTACTGGCATAAATATACCAGCAGTCAGATGTTAATAATTTTATTTAGATTTTAATGACATAACGTCAGTGTTGTTTGGATAGAAGTTCTTATAGGCTTCCTGCGGATTCCTGCGAAGTTTTAGTGACAAGAAAGTCACTTTGAAAATATTTACCAAAAATGAGATCGAAGTAGGCTTACCCATATTTGAACTCAGAACCCTCTGCTAGACAGACGCACACTCTTCCCACTTGGCTATCACGCCGAATGATTTAGGTAACATAAGCTGTTCTTTCTATTCTACGGAGTGGTATATTCGAAGACTTGTTCGCAAACTTGGCTAAAAGAGATTTATTTATTCCTTGAAGGAATTAAGAAGTGATTTAAAAAATAGTTTTCAAAAATTAATTAATTCGCATAAACATAATTGAGAAATTTAAGTGCTTGAAACATCCTCTCTCTGCAACGCAAGCGCCAAAATAAAAAAAGAGTATTTAGGTATCGCCAATTAGTATTTAATTCGCTTTTAAATAGGGAAATCCTCTTTACAAGAATTCTTTCCACAAAGTTCCCTGTTTTTGGAAGTAAAAGTCGGAAGGAATCATATAAAATTTTTATCTTTGTCTTTAATATACTTTTGCCGATAATTTTATTTGAAACACTATTCCCCAACAGTAGTGTGAGGCATATTTACACGACATTATTCCACAACAACTTACTATTAAAAAATTAAACTTTTATTAGTTGGTTAAAGTCTAGAGCAGACATGGAACTTGTGTCCTTGAGTCAAATTGTTTTATCGTATATTTTTTGTAATGTTTCTATCGCGAAATACAATTTTAAAGGGCTCACGGAGCTAAAACAAATATGGCAAGTATCGTCACATAAAACTCTTCGAAACCTCAACTGGCTGCGGGGAAAGTAAGTTGTCATCACGTTGATGACTCCAATTCATAGATTCACTGAAAAGTAACCCTGTTTTTGCGATGCGTAAAATCTATTTCTATTCACATGGATTTGAATATTCCCGGTCGCGACTAGTTTTCTCAGATGTGTTGAGTTGTCGAAAAAAGAGCGATACCAACGAGACCCCGCGTACGCCGCCTTCCCATGACGAAGAGTTTTGCGTTAATTGTCTCCACCTCTGTACATGACGAAGTGTGTCTCATTGCCAACTAAACCAAATGTGAGCAGTGTTCCTCCAAAAGTCTCCAAATCATTGATCATCTATCTATCTTGGTCAGTGCCAAGGGTGTTCTACCATGTATCTTGGTCAGTGCCATGGGTGTTCCCATTATGTAAGCCTACCATGCACAGCCTTGTATCATTCAAACTTAATGTATAGAGTCTCCCTTCAAGAGAAATGTCACTGCGGAGTGGTGTCTTTTCTTCAGGGAGGAGGTAGGTATACATCAGGTATGCGGATGGTGGATTACTATCCTGATTACTCATTATAATGCTAGTAGTGAGCTAAATTGTTTTCCAAAATTCTATCCATGCACTTGAAGTATATGGATAAAAGTTTTTCCCTTGCATCCTGCTCCAGTCTGAAAGCACTATCATAGCCATGACATGTATTATGTCTGCTATCACTTTAATTTTACAATGATTTCCGCATTTCATTATCTAAGAAAAGTATAAAAATCTCAACTCATCAGCGGGAATATCAAACCAAAAAGATTCACTTTGTAGCTATAAGTGAAAGATGTGAGGATAGTGATCTGAATTTGAATTAAAAATATTGGTAAAACATTCTACTGGACACATCTGAGGCGATGTAATAAAGAAATCATTCTGCTGAGGACCCTTTGATTCATATTTAAACTGTGTTAGTCACCAGTACAATGAGCAATAGGAGCGTGCAAAAAATGAATTTCATAAAAATGCTTTAGTGAGCATTTCCAAGTGTTTATTGGAAAACTATTACTGAACATTACTCTCGAGAGGTACGTTTACCAAGGATTAAAAATGGGTTGGGCATTGGTGAGTATGGGCTAGGAGAATAATAAAAACTTACCTGAGAGTCATGGAATCGCATGTTATAGGCATAACTGTAGTGTTGTGGCATTGGTCTGAAATGGCATCAAAATCGCTGGAAGGTCTCTGGGTTTACTGTCAAAGGCACACTGAAAATAGAAAAAGAAATAATGTTTTGTAAATTAACCGCTTAAAGCGAAATTGGCACATAACGGTTTTTACCTTTCTACTGTATTTTTGTGTTAGTAATGTTTCTCATTATTGCATAATATTTCTTGTAAGTGGACTAATAAAAAAATGATATTTTATAAAGTTATTTTATTTTACATTTGCATAATCCCATACACGCATAGGGTTGAGATATATAAGCGTATTTCCAGTGAGAAATAGGTGGTGGAATCAACGTGGGACCGACGTGGAAATTCCGGTGGAGAGTAGGTGGAAATGTAACATGGATACCACGTGATTTTGGTCGTGGGATCAACGTGGAACGCACATGGAAATTTGGTGGATATCTTAAGGAATAATATGTTTTCCAACGGATAATAAAATATTATTATTGTGACCACTAGACAGCATTGCTTGTAAAATACGCGGCTGATTTGGATTCAGATTCGACCGAAAAAAACGCCTGCGCGCGGGCGCGAATTCATATTGCTAACACATATTCGTACATCCTAGTGCCTTAACCCACTCGGCCACGGCGGTTCTTGAGATGTAATGGGTTATGCAAATAACTTATTTCCTGCGCATTCATGGCCAACATGGCCGGGAATTTAAATTATTCTATGTATTCGTGCTTGGTCTAGTGAACTGTTTACAAATATTTTGTACCAAGATATTAATTCAGACGTTCACAAGTGATTGAAAATGACTGTTAGAAGCATACAAAAGCAGGTAATTTTATAGTTGAGCATAATATTAATTCTAGTTTGTTAAAATTGTACCAATATTCATATTAAAGGCAGTTTTACACGATGAAAGATGTAGTACAAACGAATGTACGTGAGATTGTATGTTTGTCTCAACAAAATTAGTACAGGTTCTATTGTCCATTCAGGCATTCGAGACATTCGCACAAGCCTTCATACAATTCGCCGTGTTACACGATACCTTTTGCCTCAAGCAAGAGTTCACGGTAGAGTTTGTACAAACAAATGTACCGTGTAAAACGGCCTTGCATTCTTGCATCTTGAAATAATATATGTTACATGCATAGGTATATAACATATGTTATAACAGAGATACCTCTTCGTAATCGTTTATTCTATTACACATAAACCTAATCCAGTTCCACGAATAACATAATTACAAAATACAATTTCCGATGCATTTTTACATAACTAGCGCTATTTCACGATGATAAACCAGATAAACTATGAAATGTCACCAAAGTTACTTTCCATGAAGCAGAAATTAAGTTGAATATTTAATATTATTCACCATCACCATAGATTCACTTAATGTCAACGTGGCATCAACGTGGAACGTCAACGTTGATGCCAGGAAATCGTAACAATTACTACGTGCATAATGAAAAAGAAACTATTTTGCTTAAAACATATTCCTACCATCATACTTAACAGCATAAAATAATTGTTGCTTTTAGTTTTAGGTTTAGGAAAAAATAATTAAAATACGCTGGCATTTGGGGAGGCAATTGGCGCCCCCCAAAGAACCGCCAATGTGAGTGAGACTAATAGGACCATAGCTTATAGGGAAGTAATAGGTAGGTACTGTGTAAAACTGGTATATGACCAGGATAAATGTCGGACTCGCATGCACGGAGTACTATCTTTATATATATAAAAGTCAATGTATGTATGTATGTTCCACATCTCCTCCTAAACCACAGGACCGATTTTGATGAAATTTGGAACACATTTTTGTTACTGGTAGATAACAAACACTGTAGGGTTCAATTAACCAAAACCCTTTTTTCCAGGGTTAAGGGTGTGATCCTTACTAATATGTATAAAAATGTAATGTTCTCCGTCTGTCTGTTGCTCCATCACGCAAAAACTACTGGACCGATTGAGCTGAAATGTGGCATGTAGATAGAATAAATATCTGGTTGTATCATATGCTATATTAAAAAGCCCTAAGGGCCCCCAAAGGCCCCCGAAGGTCCCCCCTGGTGGTCCATGCTAAGCATTGTGTTCGGTGCAGTGGTTTCATTTTTTGCTTTTTAAAAGTACATTCACTCAAGATATAGGGCTGGAATTTTTTTTATCGGATGGCTAAATAAATATAATTTCTAATTTTATCAATCGATTTTCTTCTACTTACTCCGTATTTGTCTGAAATTCATGTTTTCAGTTGAAAAATCTCACATTTTTCCCTGAAATCAACAATAACATATTTCCTTGACAACCATAGATTTGATTTTCAAAGGATATACACGCCTCTTAACTAAAATATCATGTTTTCCTGCAGGCCCATGATAGTACGTAGAATGCAAATTCGTATAAGTAGGGCCCAGAGTCCCAAGGGCCCCATAATAGATTGATTCAGGGGTTAATCGATAAATTCTACCCAGTCGGCACAAAAAATACGGCCAGTATTTGGCCAAGGTTTGGTTCGCCTGTGGCAATTATGGCCATGGCTCGCCGCATTGTGGCCCTGTTGTGGCCCATGCCCGGCTTGCCATAATGCAGCTGGCCGAAGTACCTCCGAGGTACGGCCACAATTCCGCGTTACGAGGTTGGCCGTAATGGGTATAATATGTGCCTCAAATGCATACCACAATATGATATGGATGATAATTATAATTGGTTATACATACGCATAAATACCTGAAATATAATATTTTTTATTGATCAATTATTTTAGAGGAAAACAAATATTAAAAATACACAAAAATATTCATCGATGTTGCACCATTGAGTAGTATAGTCACTTTGGCTTCCGTTTACGTTTGTTTACGATTCACATGTGTGTTCAGGGAATGTGTAAATTTATTTATTTAAATATGTATTATCCGTGTGTGGGTTCATGAATATACATTTGTACCACACATGAATATATATGTATATTCATATGTGGGCTGTGACTGCAGTGATTTAGGAGAAATTTGGCTTTACGGTGTGGTAATATCATAGTTGTTATCAACGCTATTGTACGAAGGACGAAGTACCATTAAATGTCGAAAGCGTGATAAAGACCGTTGTAAACATTAGTTGTCGGTGATTTAGGGTCAAGCAAATGTTCTTCTTAAATTGTGTTCAGTGATTATTATGCTTTGATTCATTGTGAGTGCAGTGACAAACGAAAAATGTGGCTTTAGGTGGTGATAATATCATAGTAGTTGTTCAACGCTAATGTAAGAAGGTTAAAGTACCATTAAATCTCGAAAACGTGATGGCTTTTGTGGCTATTGTTGTGCTCATGAAAGTAAGTGTTTACCCTAAAAGTATTCCATAAATGCGCAAGGTTTGAATGATAAGTGAAGTGAATTTTACTGTGAACAGATCTGTTACAAGTGGGTGAAAATTGCGTTTTATCTGGCAAGACGAAAGCTCACCTTAACCAATGTTCTTGTCGGTGTTTAAATAATTCTTGTGAATGAGGTATATAAAACGATGAGGGACGAATATTGAGAACTTAGCAAAATTGCATTGAAGTCTCACCTTTTACTTAAGTATTTGATGTGTTTCTACTTTGGTTGAAAAAAATTGTACCAAATGAATTTTAATAAATGTCACCATACTCGAGCAAAGAGAGTTTTATCTTCTTCGGAGCATTTAATCATTCCCTTTAGTTGTAATCCACGGCAGAATTGTACATATGTAATATATATTTCCATTATGCTCTTCCTTTTCTAGTTTATGTCTTACTTAGTGAAGGTGCGTGAGTGAGGTGTGCGAAGTGAGGTGCTCCACAGTTATAATATAGGTACCCTTAGTGCCTTATAAAGGTGCATCCGCAATGCACTGTATATGCAGGAAGAATGTGAATTTAACGCACATTAAAGGCATGGACAAAAATGTTCTTTTAAATTACATTTGAAATGTGCATTAAATGCTAACAATAATGTGCATTTTATGCACATTTAATGTCCATTGGCTCTGCCTGGGGTATTACATTTAGGAAATAGTGTTCTGCTTCACATAGGTATCTGTTTTAAAGAAATCAGCCTGAAGGAATTGCATGAACTGCCTGTTGTGTGAACTTCACTATTTGATGAAAATAGTTTAAAACAATCTTATTTTGCTGGCAATGTAGAATTATCATTTGAGAATTAGTAACCCCTAATTTAGAGATAGAAGAGCTTCCTAGCATATAGAAATTCCATAATTTCTTCTAATATTCGTAGCGCAATTCATTTCGGCACAATTATGGCCAGCTAATGAAATTCCAAGTGTGGCCACATTGGTTGTGGCCACACTTTGGCCAGGGGGTCAAAACCATTATGGGCCCATAATGGCCACACACTATGGCCACAATGCTTAGCCATAGCTTGGCCACAGTTTGGCCGCATTTTCTGTGCCCACTGGGTATGCATATTTACAACAAGTATACTTTTCAACGTCTTTCTCAAAGTAGCTCTCAAAGGGGCACTGCATGTATATGAGAGAACACTTACGTAGTAAACAATACACATAAAGGAAATTAATTGATTACACATACAATTATATGTGCAAGAATATTTACGTGCAGCGAATATCAATGGTAATAATGCCTATGTTGCTACAACAAACACGGCGTTGTTTATTATCCTTTAATACTCAGATGTATTACACGTAGTGAAACCGTCTGCCTCTAATTACGATTGCGAACTGTTTTTTTGACCAATTCCCACATCATTAACGTCACGAGTTATTTATATGTTTAAAAGTGTTAAAAGTGCAGTTAACTTAGGTACATTCACTCAATCATCGAGTTACCCATTCAAGACTCTCGCTCACCGCTGTGTTTCCCCTCCTTGGACTTAAAAGTATATCCATCCACATGCCTAATAGAAAAAGAGTAACCTTTCGAAAAGATCTTCTAAGCAAAATGAATGTCTTATTTGCGAGAAAATGAGCCCTTGAAAGAAAAACGACAAAGGTTAGACATGGATGCTCAAAGGCATGCCCACCACCGATCTCATGACCATCTCCCCGTGGTGTTTCTCGGGTTACGCTAATAATCGCACAAATTTCATCCTTAACCAACATACGGATGGGTAACCAGCTCTAAATCTGGTTCAAATACAGACCCATCTGTTTCGAACCTTCAATCTGCTTTAAGATGGCGGAAATTATAATGACGCCACTACATGCTTCTTACCCGAAAGCAGAACGGAAATTCTGCACAATTAACAACACCCGTGCATGAAAATCGACAAGTGCACCAAGAATCACCATATTTATTTTGCAACCGAAACCAATGATTATGGTTATGCCGAAGGCGCAGTCCCATTGATGGAGGATTCATAGGTCAAATAAACATGGCTTCTGCTGCCATTACTCCTCTTGACGTTTGTCAACCGCTGGATTGTACTCTTCTGTCCAATCCGGATTAAGATAATCAACGCACATATCAATGTTGAATAGTGTAACTGAATTAAGTAATGGAATGCAAATATATGTATGTACACAAGGGAAGCGATCAAGCTGTTAATCACTCAGAAGACGGCTCAAGAGAACCGGAGGGACGAGGTGACCATCTATCAACCTTTGCTATTTAAGTAGTAATGAGTCTGCAAGGCCGATTTTTGGGTTTCCCGTGCATGAAAGTGAACCAATAGTCACTCATATCTCCGTGCACCTGGAAAACTGTCAGTGTGTCTACTACAACGAACACAACATACAAGATAGGTTACGAACTCCTCAAATGGCCACGCATACTGTTTTTCTTCGGGCTTTGTGGTTTTATTATAAAAAATAAGTTTAATGTTTTTCACACCCGTTGAATTTCAACGGGTATCTTATATATATATATATATATATATATATATATATATATATATATATATATATATATATATATATAATATTAATTTATTTGCAAAAAAATACTCTTACACCTACATAATAAAAAATGTTAAAATATAAAAAACTGTTATCGTTCAGCTAGTCTGCTGTTCTTCCACCACTTATCTTTTTCATTATGTTGTTATTTAGTAAAAAAAATCCGTTTTTGATGCTATAAATACACTTCTGGACATGTTAGATCCAATGTGCTATAATTAGAGAAAGGTGTTTGTAGATTTTTCTAGGCATATTGTGGTAGAAATTAACGACAGTATATTTTTATCGACCCGCATCTCGCATTTTCTAAATAACTTTCAATAGGGTATTTTGGCGCAGATTTATGACTTATATTTTCCAACTATAGCGTTGATACCGTGCTCGATATTTATCCAGCGTCCATTAGTCGCATAATAATAACAAATGGACAAATTTCCCTCAAGTTTTCAAGTGAGTACGACGACACCGACTATTTAAATTTTCTGTACTAACTTCTTCCCAAATATAAAATGTGAATGGTAATATTAAAATGGATGGAACAATAGTTCTTGCGAGTAAATATGACCCTCTGAAATAATATAAAGAATAATGTGCGCCATAAATAACTGAAATCGTATCTTTCCATAGTGCCTATACATGCTATCAAGAACCTTATAGGTTCATGTATGCTATTTTTAGCTCTATAACAACTAAGCCACGTTGGGCGTGTGGGAACAGTAACCACTCTACAAAGGAAAGTTCGCCGGTTCGAGGCTCCCAAGGAGCACTTTTTTATTTTTGAAGTGTTAACTTCTGTTAACCTGTTGGGAACTTTTGGCATGGGGGAAAAAGAGCCAACTAGTGTCACGTACCGTCAAATTCTTCTTTCCGGGGCCCCGCTTAGCATGCCGAATGTAAACTCATGAGAACGCTCGCTGTTTAACAAAGTAAGATGGTGAAGTGGTTAGAGTCGTTGACCCATGTGCCGAAGGTCCCAAGATCAAATCCTAGTGGTGGAGCTCTTTCTTTTCTTTGAGAATTTTTTCTTGAAAACTTCTTTCAGATTTAGTTATGATATTGTCAAAAAGTTTTCGAAGTGTATACTTCTTTTGGCCCGTTGGGCACTTTTGGCATTAGGGAAAAAGAGCAAACTCTCGTCACGTACAGTCAGGTTCTTCTTTCCGGGGCCCCGCTTAGCATGCCGAATGTAAACTCATGAGAACGCTCGCTTTTTATCAGAGTAAGATAGCTTAGTGGTTCGGTACGTGGGAGTCGTCGTCTCACGTACCGAAGGTCCCAGGATCTATTCCTAGTGGTGGAGTCTTTTTTTAAAGAATTTTTTGGGAACAATTCTTGAAAATTTCTTTCAGATTTTGTTCTGATATTCTCAAAAAAGATTTTTTCGACAAATTTGTGGAGGAAAATGGTTTCTCATAAAAAATGCGTGTTTATGAGAAATTCTTTCGGAAATTTGACCTACGCACCTGATCTGCTATATCGAGAAATGTTATTTATTTGGAATTCTTTTGTAAGCACAGAAACATGGACAAACGTCATGAGGGCAACGCAACATGTGTTGAATCCACAATTTTAGACCATGCAGAAAGTGGAAGAGAGCGGCAAGAAGATCAAATGTGTAATGGAACAATAGACTCATTTGGGTGAGGTTTTACAATTGAATAATTTTGCGGAAGGACAGGGAGATGAAAGAAAGAGGATGAAAGCCGAATATGACCGAAATTATCGCGCTAAAAAGAAGGAATTGGGGAGAATTGACGCTGATCCCGAATTGGAAAAAACTAACATGGATCGGATGAGAAAAAAAGCTGAATATGCCAGAAATTTCCGCGCAAGAAAGAAAGACTGTGCGCAGTGCATAGGAAGCAGAAAACAAGAGAAAAAAGCCGAATATGCCAAAACTATCGTGCTAAGGAAAAAGCTGATGTCGAGAATAAAGATTGTGTAGGAAATGAAGATGCTGCTCATAGAAAGAGCCTAGATAAAATTCGTTCTAAAAATGACCGATGATATACTACAAACTATGGAAATGACTGATTGCCAAATAGCGGGGCCCTCCAAAAAACTATCATTCATTCCCAAGAGAGATCGTAAAATTCATTGTTCCCAAATAGCAGGTCCCTCTAAAGGCCGTTTTACACGGTACATTTGTTTGTACAAACTCTTCCGTGAACTCTTGCATGAGGCAAAATGTATCGTGTAAAGCGGCAAATTGTATGAACGCTTGTGCGAATGTCTCAATGCCTGCACGGGAAATAGAACCTGTTCTAATTTCGTTGAGACAAACGTACATTCTCACGTACATTCGTTTGTAAAAAATCTTTCATCGTGTAAAGCGGCCTTAAGAGAGAGATGCCATTTGTACCGCGGAAAGACATTACCTATCCTAATTCTGAAAGTGGTGTACCATCTCCAGATCTTCATATTCCGGCTATGCTGATTGATGGAGGAGAGGACCGGGGCGAGTCAAATTCAAATGTTGATAATTTTGTGCACGATTTCGTTCAACGGCGGAATGAAAAAGACATGTCAAACGAGAATAATATTAATGAACCTCTAATACAAACACATCAACAACAGCAAATAATGTACAGCTCATTCTCAACACATTTGTCAGCACATAAAAGGTTTATAAAGCAATTTATTAATAATGAATTTGGACATGCTTGCGATGCTTGTGATAGACTTTGGTTTCAAAATGATTTAACCACTTACCAATATTGACAGTACAAAAAGCATTATATTAATCAGGAAAATTGGTCCAGTTCAGAAATCGTAATTTCAGATATGTGCAACCTGTATCACCATCATTCACAAAAATGATATCCCACAACTATCAGTATATAATGGTTTCAAATATCCCCCATTTCTAGATAGTTTGAAAAATTTCCCATTAGATTTGGTGACTGAAAAATTAATATCACCCCGAATTCCTTTCATGCAAATAAGGCGACTGCGACATATGCACAGTCAGTTTGGGATTTATGGTCAAGTAATTAATGTTCTAGTTGAGGTTAATACAATGGTGAGTAAATTACCGCAAAATATCGATGATGATCACTGTATATACGTTCACATAAAGAGAGAAAAAATACATTAGTCTAGCTTTCTGCGCGGCGCAGTGAACAAAATGGTGATTAAAGCGTGGCTGAATTATTTAATACAAATACCTTTTTATAAAATGCATAATATTACAATTGATGAAATATTTTTTTATATATTATATATATCAGAATATCGCCATAGAATTTTACACTTCTCCCGTGAGGTCTTAAGCGCACCCAATTTTTTGAGCAATATTTCAAGTAAAAGAAGACGGAGGAGGAGGAAGAGAAAGCAGAAAAGGGGGCAGATAACAGCGTAATGGGGCAGCCCAGCGCTGGGAAGGAAGAAGGTAGCGGAGGGATAGGGAGGCAGCCCCAGTTAACTGAAACGGGAAAAGATGTAGCGGAGACTGTTAGAGTCTCCGAAGAGGGGGCAGTGGGGGGGAAAGGGAGTGGTGGGGAAGAGGAGGGGCAGGGAAGGAGGCCGTGGGAGGGGGGACCGAGGGAAGGAAGGGGGGTTATGAAAGACACAAATAACCCCGGTTTCCTACCCACAGGCTTTTGTTGGACAACCGACGATGACAATCCGACCGACCATCAGCTGCTGCCTGAAAAAACACCGGAGAAGAAAGCGGATGGCGAGAATTGGAGTATTCCGAGTACCAGCTTACAATACTTCCGCTCCAGACAAGGCTCCAGTGGCAGTCAAGGAAGAGGCAGATATCGTCGAGACTCAAGTACCCGGTAAATAAAAACAACCACCTTGTTTAAAAAAAAAACTTCGTAGAAATTCTTATCCATTTTACTTTTGATATACTTTAAAAAGATTTTAAATATGTATTATTAAAAGAATCCAAATCTAAACTTTAATGCTGGCACACAAAAAAATGTAAACATTGGACAACCAAATTTCCTAACCATTAAAATTGCATCTCTCAATATTGCCGGTATCAGCAATCAGAAAAAATAATCTTAAAATCAAAAATGTTAGAGATAGATGCCAAAATAGTCTTTCTTCAGGAAGTAAAGGAGAATTTACAACTTGAAGATAGAAATTGGCAATGCATTCATAACCATGGCACTGCCCCCAGCATTTCTAGTTAGACGGTGTATAAAAACAAGAAATATTCGGCAGCATGAATCGGGGCGGATCATCAGCCTAATGGTAGGAGACGTGCATTTTATAAATGCATATGCACCCTCGGGCTGCGAGAAAAGAAAATAGATAGATGAATTCTTCAATGAAATAATTCTCCCGTACTTAATTGGATTTACTGGGAAAACAATATTAGTGGGGGACTTAAACGTTATACATCGCAAAGAAGATAGCGACAACAATCGAAATAAGTTATTGCGAGTTTTCCACAGATAAAGTTTTAATCGACCCGGGTTTCGATCATTATCACCTGATGATGATGCAGTGCATCGAAACCCGGGTCGATTAAAACTTTATCCGTGGAAAACTTGCAATATCTTAGTTCTTATTATGTTCATATTCCACAACATCTCGCCTGATTCCTCCCTTTTTGTGACAACAATCGAGAAAAAGTTATATATCAAACGACGAAAACTCTTCAGATTTTAATAAATAATATAATGGCCACGGACGTTGCAATTAAAAATGAAAAATAATGTAAATTTCACTAGAATTGGGCAATCGTCAAGTAATAGGCTAGACTATTTGTTACACGATGTCCAAAAGAAGATTTTCAAAACTACCAAACTTTTCCAATATCTATTTCGGATCACTGCGCGATAACTTTAGATATTAATATTAACGCAAACATCTCTCAGCCAAACTCAAGGAACAATAAAATACGTAATGACAACTCCAGCTGGAGACTTGATACAAACATTCTAGCAGAAGAGGGAATAATTGAAAAAATCACCTGGGAAATAAATAGACAGCTAAGCCACAAAAACATAGATATCAACCCCTTGTACTGGTGGGAAAATATTTTTAAAATAAATGTATTGAATAAGATAAAGAAACTAACAAAATAATACTACAAGAGTCAAATTTTAACGATTTCAATGTATAGGAGCGCACTCAAAGAACTGATTGATTCAGAAGAAAGGCCACCTAACTTCAGGGAGCAGGTAAATGACTTAAAGCAAATCATACTAAAATACGAACTATAAAAAAAAAGCACCTCGAACGTGGCAAAAAGAAGGCGACATAAACAAATGGGACTTGCTTACGCTAGCCACGATGAAACATACGATAGAAAGAGCGGGAGGAGGAGAAGTTGAAGGTCTCGTAAACAACACGAGTAGCGAGAGCGAGGCGAAGCAGCTGTTAGAGGAAGGGAAAGTCCATTTCCAAGCCCGATATGCGAGGTACGAGGAGTGGAGCGAGGAGGACGCCCCTCCCCTTCTTCCCCTCCCACAAATTAGCGAAGAATATAAGCGAAAATTTTAGGCGAAAATAATTTCCAGAGGACATCGACAACATTAGAGACAAATTACAGAAAGGCAAAGCCCCGGGTAATGATGGCTTGCCTTATGAGTTTTATTTAACCTTTTGGGATAGTTTAAAACCTGCGTTCCTGACACTTTTTAACACGATGACGAAAGAAGGCAAACTATCATAAAAAATGAAAAAAGACAAGATTATGTTAGTTCCAAAAACAAAAAACGCGAAAAAAATTGAGAAATATAGGCCTATTTCACTCCTGAATGCAGATTATAAAATATATGCCCACATCGCAACTAAAAAATTGGTACCACTAGCTAACGAAATAACGTACGAAAATCAGTACGCGGGAGTGGGAAAAATAAATGCGATAGACGCAAATCTATTAATAAGAGACATAATACTCTCCCCACAAAAACGGAGAGGACTCTAGCACTTATTGCCATAGATTTGGAAAAAGCTTTTGACTACATAAGGACAGAATGAGTCACACATGTACTAAAAAAATTAATTTCCCAGACGAAATGATAAATATGATTCAGATTACCTATTAAGACATAAGTTCTTACATAAAAATAGGGAACGCAGAATCTGAAACATTGGCAATTAAAAACTCAGTAAGACAAGGATGCCCAATGTCAATGATGATATACACGAAAGCAATTGAACCCATACTGAAAGAAATCGAAACAAGAGGAATAGGAGTTAAACGCTGTGGAAAGATATACTCTTGTGTAGCGTACGCGGATGACATAACTCTCTTCTTAAAATTATAAAATGAATTAGACACTATAAAAGAGGTTTTTACGGTTTTCTAACCGGCAGGAATTAAAATAAACCAAAAGAAATAAAAAATCCTGCATATTAAAGGGAACGAATTTCAAAATAACTACGGGTGGGAAACTGCACAAGAAGTCAAAATTCTAGGTCTATGGTGGGAAAAGAACCTCTTCAGAACAGTGGATATATATTGGAGCAAGGCCTTAAACACCATACAAGGGAACTTAACGAAAATCTCAGACTGTAGAATGCGAACGTTAGCAAAGATAAACCTTCTAAATCAAATTTTGTATCCCGTATTATGGTACGTAGACCATGTATGGCCACTCCCTGAACAAAAAAAATGCCATGCTGATTAAAATGACGAACAGATTCATTTGGAGAGGCTTTCTGAAAAAAGTAGAAAGAAAACAACTTTATGCCCCTCCTAATCTAGGCGGATCAACCTTAGTAGATACAAAACTAAAAGAAAAGTCATACATAGGTGAAAAGCCGCTGAGATAATACTAGATGGAAATTACAATAGAAAAACCCTGTTAGCCAGTGCCTTGGGGAAAGCAAAGGTAATGAGATTCTTTAGAAATGTGTTTACCGATGAAATAGAATACAAAAACAAATACATTATGGGAAGAAAAATGAACACAACAAACAAAATATATGAAGAGGAAATAAAAAAATTACTCAACAACAATCCAAATACTGGGAAAAGGAATATTTGGGCGGACTATACTAAAATTAAATATTGTATAAAAGAAAGAAGTACAATGTATCAAATATGTAGTGGTTGTCTAGTGACTGAAGAAATGAGACATAAACTAGGCCTAGCTAATTCCTCAACATGCCAAATTTGTTTTAGGAAAAATAATACTTTGCCTAAAGTTATAGGATGCCACAGGCCAAACAGAGAGTGAGAGTGGGAGATAATAAAGAAAATTTACAAAGACTTTGATACCTTTGGCGATGGTAAATAACAGAGGAAAAGCTAATGTCCTTAGACTTAAAATTATTCCCTACAAATAAATGCGTAATATTAGCAGAATTAATCGCAACCCTGGTAGAAAGTAACATACATGACACAGATACGAGAGAGGCATTAATGGAAAAAATAAAATATCTAAACAAGCAATTGAAAACTTCCGAGAGAGAGAAACAGTGGTTGTCCAATGTGTTTTAACTATAATTTTTATAAAAAATAACATATGTAATAATTTAATTCTGTTCATGTGAACATACCTGTAACAATTCGATGTAGAATCCTTATCTTGCTAATGTTCAAACAAAAAAAAAGAATTGTGAAATTGTAGGGAAAAATCTTTGCAAAGAAATGTTATATGTACTAATAATTCCAAAATTTGACTATGTAAATGCAATGTTGAATAAATAAAATCAGTAAAATAAAAAAAAATAAAAAACACCGGTTCCCGTCAGAACACTGAAGTTAAGCAACGTTGGGCCCGGACGGTGGTTGGATGGGTGACCCTCCTCCATACGTTGACCAGGCATGGATGGAGAGATGATACTCCCTCCAGACCTATACCGGGAGGCCAGAGGGAGACCCAGACCGGGCCGGTTGGAGGGAGGACATCCTCTATACCTGGTACTGGGGTGAGACAAGGGGAGGCCAATCCTCCATACCTCTACGGAGGTGCTCTTGTCCCAAGGTGAGTAGAGAGATGTCTATCTACTCACCTTGCTCTTGTCCCCTGTCTGCAAGTGGCAGACCGGCAAGGGGTTGGCACAATGGACCAAGAAAGGTATAAGTGCCCGGGCTCCTGACGAAGGCCCCCCCCCCCCAACAACAATCTAAACAATCTAATCTATTCTCGATAGGTCAAATTATCAAGGATTAAAAATCGGTTGGGACTTTGTGAGTATGGGCTTGGAGACTAGTAAAAACTTACCTGAGGTTCATGGAATCGCATGTTATAGGCATTACTGTAGTGCTGTGACATGGGTCTGAAATGGCATCAAAATCTCTGGAGGGTCGGGTTGACACCTTTTACTGTCAATGGCACACTGCAATAGAAAAAGAAATAGTGTTTCACAAATTAGCCACTATAAACGAAATATTCACATAACTGTTAATATATTTCTACTGTACTTCTGTGATAGTAATTTTGCTTATAATTGCATAATCCCATATCGCACAGGGTTGAGATATAGGTACTCGTATTGATTTGGTCAAAATGTCGTGTGAGACTAAAACTGGTTTTTCCCAGCATATATGTCGGGCTCGCAGTCGCGGAGGGCCCTTGCGTATATATTAATAATAATATTAATTTATTTGCAATAAAATACACTTTTAAGTATAAATACATTATAAAAAACGTTACAATATTTTAAGAACGGATAATGCAAAAAATGTTATGGTTCAGATCAGTCTGTCGTTCTTTCACCTCTTGTATTTTTTAAGCATGCTGTTATTTAATAAACAATTTGTTTTTTGATGCTTAAAATATACTTCTGGACATGTTAGTGCCACTGTGCTATAAATTGAGAAAGGTGTTTGCACCAATTTTGAGGATACCGGGACTAATTTTAGTAGCTACGGAATTTTCTTTACTGAGTCACCCGCAAGTGCACATATGTTCGATATTCCACTTAGGAAAAATCATTCGCCTTCACCGGGACCAGGGGTCCACATGGGGAAAAGGGCTTCCTCGGTAGTTTGAACAGAGAGAACGTATTTTTGTGAAAGTTCCAATGTGCGGTGAACGAACGGTGTACGAGCGGAAGGGGAGGCAACAGAGCGGGGGAAAGGACAAATAGCTCTAGAAACATCAAATGGAGTGGAAGTAGAGATATTGAAAAATTACGAGGCTGACGCCGAAAGGAATGAAAAAAGGATCTTTCTTTCAATACTTCAGGAAGGAAAGAGACAAGACAACAGAGAAAACAATGACTCACTGGAACAGCTCAAGAGAGGAAAAACAGAAACTGGAGCACGCTCGGTGGAGGAGGCGGCCTTCGCCATCCCCAATGCGCCGACGGCAGCCAGCCCAAAGCCATTAACGGACGAGACGAGGGAACTCCCCTGCCCCAGTGTAGGGAATCCCGAGAACGAGTGCATTACTGAGGGTTTGACTTCAGTGAAAATTCCCGTTTCTCTTAGACCCCCAGCTCCAACAGTATCACAGGCATCGGTACAAATAACTCTTAGAACAATAATACGCATTTTCATCAGAGGAAAAGACAGCGGCGAAGGGCAATCTAAAGGGACCTGATACAACTCAACAGTTGACTAGGCGGGCCGAAGAAGAGGAAAACGAGAAGACGACGTCGGGTTAAGAGAAGGGAGAGGGGCGGAGAAAGAAAGAGAAAGCAGTGGGGAAGTCGTTGAAAAAGCTTACACTAGAAGACTTCTTAAAAGCAGAAAATAAAGAAATCCCAACGACAGGAAGGGTGGAGAGAGCGTATCTATAACTACAAAATACGCTGCAAGCCACCTCAATGGTGTGTGGCAGGGGGTGATTAGTCACCAACATGCATTACACTATACCCTAAAGTTAGTGTATCTACGACAAATGATGCATTAGCATAAATCGCTAATACTTGTCACGAGGCGAAGCCTCACAAGCATGCATTACTCTACCTATAGATATGCTACCAATGGTAGAGGGACCATTAGTATTTATGTATTTAAATAAAACGGCCGTATTTGTACTGCTCTCTTATATTTATTGTAAATAATTACACTGCACGTGTTTATTACAATTTACTCTACAACTATTTACATTTAATATAAGTGGACAGCACAACTACGGCAGTTTTATTTAATTACTGAAATGCTGTTCACCACATAACGCCAGATACAGTCGAATTTATTAGTATTTATGTATTTTACAACTACATAAATGGACAGAGGTTCAAGAGTTATCCTGAAACACGCATGACGTGCTGTAAGTACTAAGTTGCACTACTAATAGCTACACTACCTATCGGCAACCTAGTTTAAAGTCTCATTGGCAGCTATTATGGTCTCTTCTCGTTCGCGGGAAAAATGACATTTTAAATCTGTCCGTTCTGCAGTCTAGTTCCCTTATTTTATTCTCATTATCTGATAAACCGTAGTATGTCAGATTTCTTAAAATACTATTAGTGTCGTCAGAGAATAAATTGGATTTGAACTTACATAATAGATTAAGTCTAAATTTCAATCTACGGTCTGAAAGCGATTCCCATCCCAGTTGCTGCAAAAGGTCAAGTACACTAACGTTTTTATCATAACGGCCTTTAACGTACCTTGCCAATGTTCGCTGCACGCGTTCTAACTCAGTTTCCAAGCCTACCTCACAAGGATCCCAAATGCTGGCAGCGTATTCCAAGTGGGGTATAACAAGGGAGAAGTAGCTGATTTCCCTAGCTTTATCGTCGCACTTGCCAAGTACTCTTTTAACAAATCCCAATTTACGATTAGCTTTACCGGTAATTTCTCTAATATGTTTAATCTGCGAGAGATCATTAGTCAGTTTAACTCCGAGGTATTTAACCATGTAACCGATTCTACAGTCTTTAATTGGCTGTTGTGTATGCAATAGCTGTTAGAGCTAATAGAGCGTATTGGGGGAGGAGGGAGGGGAAGGGGATTTTGGCACACCCCACAAAACCCTTTCTTTACAGGTTCGACATTAGAAATCCTGAAGACAGTGGCGTATCTAGGAATTGCCTTTTGGGGGGGGGGGGGGGGTCTGGGGAAAACTTAAGGTTTTTTTTCCTTGAAAACTCTAATTTAACGCATTTTTCTACCTTTCTAAAGTGACTCTTTTTAAAACTTACGTTTAAATAACTTTCAGATTTTAAATAACATCAATAGCAAAGTTATTTTGATGTTGCTAAGAGTATACTTTGTACTCCTAGATATATGTGTCCTAATTCCTTACATAGTTTTTCTTAGGCCCGTTCACCCAGTAAAAAAGCAGTGGATATAATAAGGATAAAAGTGTGCTTTTTAACTTTTGCAAGTAAGCCACGTAAACTAAATTTAAATTTTATATTTAAATTCTGCATTAAAAAATTTAATTTGTAAAAATATATGCACCTCGAGAACAGATTTTTCAATAAGATCTCTGATCTCTTATTATATTGAATTTTTCTCAGTTATGATGTTTGAATATTTCATTTTGTGAGCTCATCCCAGTATATAAATTATACAAGAATTATATTGGCCTAGGCCCTTAATACTTATACTCTATAGAAAAAATGAAAAACTGTGACATTACATAGAGCTACAGTACTTACAAAAGTAATACTGGTAGGTAGTATATTCTACGTAAAATGAATACCAGTACTAAGTGAAACTGAAAAATTAGGTTCTTTCAACAAAAAATCCAAACTGATAAAGTTTAAAGTTGAATTCGCCTTGAGTTTGTTGTCATTTCATCAAGGATTTCTTCAGGCGAAACTAAAATATCTTTATGTACATACAGCAAAGATAGCTCATTTAACCTGGTTTCAATAGCTGTTTCTTAAATAATCCTTCAAATATCTCAGAGTAGAATTGGATCTTTCAGCGATGCAAGAGATCAATGGTAAAGTTGCCATTATTTGGGTACAAAAAAATGTATTTAAAAATTCTGGGAACTTTGATCGGGTTACCTTACTTAAGAAATATAGCATCACTGAATCCAAATATTCCTGAAAATTCTGCCCCAGCGTTGTCCCTGATTTTTTAAATTTCATTAACAGTATTTTCAGCGTAGGTGACACAACTGGACAAATCAATTTTCTCACTCTCTAAGTATTTAGTTAGAGGCAAGGTGTATGAAAATACTTTTTTGCTATAAATAATGCAATGAGAAAATCACATTTGTAAATGGTAAAGTGCATCAAAGTTGCGTTTGTTGTTAGAGTAATCAAGCCAATCTCTGTTTTTGAGCCAACTATACTGGAACTTCAATTTGCGTTTTCCGAGATCTGTGGAAGGGAATTGCAAATTTTTATCAGGTTTCTAGGCTTTTTTTGACAAATTTTCTCTTTCATCAGCATTCATCTGAAAAATATATTTAGTTGCACGAAAACAGAAAAACGTTTATTTTAAAGAAATTGCGGTCAAACCACACAGTGGGTAGGATAAATACGGGTGAGAATAGAGTACTTTTTGAGGCGACGCTTTTAAGCTCCCAATATTTTTGAGTCCCCAAGGTTAGGTTTCTGTTCCATAGGGGAAGAGAAGGGAAGTGGGATGGGTAAGGTGTTTTACGCTCCTTTTCTATTGTACTGAGACAAGTTTGCTAGTAACTAAA
Organism: Pyrrhosoma nymphula; assembly: GCA_963573305.1. NCBI lineage: Eukaryota > Metazoa > Arthropoda > Insecta > Odonata > Coenagrionidae > Pyrrhosoma > Pyrrhosoma nymphula. The sequence goes on along the minus strand of OY754339.1, from coordinate 58,253,517 downwards.
CTCTCGGCCCGTCGAACGAAAAAACTACAATACAGCAGATAGCGCACCGCCCGCGCCCGGATTGGACCGCGGTACCGGATCTGTCCAATGTATTTGCGAAGGGGAGTTAGGTTACAGGTTCGTAAGCTCAACCGTATTAACATTGAAAACTAATATTAATCGAGACGTGTAGTCAGAATGGTGCGCTTGTACATACCTACAGTAATCTGTTGGTGTTATGACTTATAATATTTCTTATTTTCAACGTAACTATGGACTTTCTTTTTGTACGTTGTACTAATTTAATTTTTTGTTCTGGCGGGGGACCGGTCCCGTTCGCCCCCCCCCCCCCCCGTAAATAGTAAGCCTGTCTGAAGATGGAGGGCTACCATGACCAGCTGCCTGGATGTTCATTTTAAATAAAACAAAGTAGTAAATTTCCATACAGTATAATATCAACCACAAAATACAACACCGGCCAAGGTTTCGGCACGTAATGCCATTCTCAAGGTCACGGTGTTGTATTTTGTGGTTGATATTATACTGTGTGGAAATTTACTAATTTGTTTTATTTAAAATGGACATATAGTATTTCCACAATGTTAAGCCTGATACGCTTTTATATGCCCGGATGTTCCCTGGTAATGACCCCGCAGAACCAATGGACAACAATCCATGCATCGGGCGATGACACCTCATCGTCCACGGAGGGTGGAAGGGAGCACCAACCGATCCGAGATCGAAAACGGTATGGTCTACGAAGAGGTTCTCGACGAATCAGCCTGGAATCCAAGGTGACATCAGAAGAAGACACGGTTAAAAGGATGTGAGTTGATGCGCGGTAATAGCTCCCTCCCGTGGGATACCAAAAACTTAAATGCAATTGTCAACAATGGCACAAATGATAGAGGCACCGCATTCCTCGGGCGTTAAGACTTGCCAATAAAAAATATAAGACGACACGAATTAGGACGCATGACGTCCATCAAAATCCAAGGTATACATGTAATCAATATGTATGGCCCATTCGGAGAAAAAGATCGGGCTCTCAGAGAAATATGTATGTAAGAAACACTAGCTCCTTATCTTAAATGTTTTACAGGGAGGCAGGAGACTTCAATTGTATTTATAGAAAAGAGGACAGTTCCTCTAACAGAGAGAGACTATGCTACCGTGCGAGACCGGCATTTGGACAACTGATCGACTCTTTAGTCTTAAATGATCTCGGAGTCAGCCTTTCACAAGGCCCTTCAGCCTTTACCAGAACAGCCTCTGTCCCAAAAACTCGTCTCGATTACATCCTTACATCAAGATAATTATGGAAAGAGGTAACTCGCTTTGAAACAAAACCAGTCTCATTCTCCGACCACTACGCCGTTTTCGCAGACCTCAGAACACAACTACCTAGCTCACGTAAGTCTTAACGTAAACACACTAAATGGCGCATGGACCTTAGTATACTATGCAAAGAGGAAATCCGTGAACAATTAAGAGAAAAAATAGAAAGTCTAATCAGCATAGCACCACTCAACGATGACATTGCGAACTGGTGGGAATTAGCATTTAAAAAGAATATACGTCAATTCATTCAAAGGAAACCAAAGAATATAAAAAAAAGTTTAAATAAGACACACTATGAAGCTTTGGAATAACTCTTGCTGACCAACAATAAACATCCTAAATTTCCTGAAAGAGCGAAAGATCTAAAACTTATTATCCTAAGGTTTGAACTAGAGAAATAGGCACCTGTAAACTGGCAAAGAGAAATTCATTGCGAATAAAGAGATCTCCTGACTTTGCGGAACTAGGAAAAATAATAAAATATTAAAGGAGGGAGGACACCTGCCACTCAGCCTGCGCTAATGAAGGAAGAAGGCCGAGCGATACTCTACGGGACGAGTCAAGCATTTAAAAATTATGTTATATCATCCGAATGGATATTTTGATGCAATTACGAAATTTATTTTTCGCACAGGTAGTAGTATTTTAGTTTTCCAATAACCTATCAAAGTTCACAATTTTCTGTATGAAAATGTTAAATTCTTACCAGAGGTATTTCAAGGTGTGTATTCATTCAAGTATTCTACCAGCTGATTGGTAGGTTCTTGGACAGTCCCCATTCTGTATCCCAACCTAATAGAGATTGACTCGCTTTCCCTCCTAAGGATGGTCCGTTATTAGATCCCTCTTCAATTCTTCATATCTTCTACCTCCTCTTATTTCGTCCAGAATACCTATCCTCCTCCTTCCTCTTCCACGCTTCCCCAGTGTTCTCCCCTCTATCACTCTTTTCAACATGCCCTCTCCTCTCAAAACCTCCTCCATCCATCTCTTCTGCCTTCTCCGAACCTCTGCCACAACCTTCCTCTCCTCTCCGACCATATCCAATACCTCCTCGTTCGTCTTTCTCGCCATCCAGCTAATCTTCTCCATCCTTCTCCAAACCCACATCTCAAACGCCTCAAGTCTACGCACATCCTCCCTTCGCAATGACCAAGTTTCCGACCAATATAGCGCCACGCTCCATATTAAAGTTTTCACCAGCCCCTGCTTTACGTCTCTCCTCAGACCCCCCCCCCCCCTCATCAATTCCCTTCTCTTCGAAAATGCTTCTTTAGCAAGCGCAATTCTGCCTCTGATGTCCTTACCACTAAACCCATTTGCCTCCAAAATACTACCCAGATACGTAAACTGCTCGACCTGCTCTATCTTCTGCCCTCCCACCCTTATATTCAGCCCCGCCTTCTTACTTCTAGAAAATCTCATTATTTTCGTTTTCTTGTGATTGATCTTCATCCCATACTTTTCGCACTGCACCTCTAATGCATTCACCATTGACTGTAACCCCTTGGCCTACTGACTAACCAATGCTTGATCATCGGCAACTCTCACTGATTTTATCAGCTCCCCTCCTACCTTTATTCCTACCTCCTCCTCCCCCCATGCCTCCCTTACCATTTCTTCTGAATACACGTTAAAAAGCAACGGCGATAGTGGACACCCTTGCCGCACTCCCCGTCCTATCGTGGCCCATCCCGATTCTCCATTGACTACCCTAACCTGCGCAGTCTGATTCATATACAAATTTCGAATCAGACGCCTATCCCTCCAATCGACCCCTAATTTCTTCAACACTCCCATTAATTTCGTCCATTCCACCCGATCAAACGCCTTCTCGAAAACTACGAAGCATGCAAAAACATCCTGCCCATACTCTAGGTTTCTTTCTACTAGCGTCCTCATCACCGCTATAGCGTCTCGCGTTCCCGTTCCTCTCCTAAACCCGAACTGGTCGTCACCCAGGTATTCATTTGCCTTCTTCTCCAGCCTTCTGTTTATAATTCTCAGAACTACTTTGGCCGCATGGGATATAAAGCTTATTGTCCTATAGTCTTCGCACGTTTTTGCCTTACTCTTCTTTGGTATAGGAATTAGTACAGTCTTCGCGAAGTCTTCCGGCCACACTCCCTCCTCATAAATCCTACGAATAAGCGCAAAAAGTTTTCCTCTTCCGTTCTTCCCCATGCTCTTTAAAAACTCTGCAGGTATGCCATCTATTCCCACCGCCTTATTCCTTTTCATGTCTCGTAGAGCTCTTTCGATTTCGCTATCTAGGATACTTGGTCCGATGCCATCTCTGTCGATATTGTCTTCCCTTTCTATATCTAACCTATTGGGCCTTATTTCTTTACTATACAGCTCTTCAACATACTCCTTCCACCTCTCCTGGATCTCTCTCGGTTCTACGATCACCTTTCCCGTCTTGTCTGTTATCGTTGTAATTCCCCTTCCCTTGTTACCACCCGTCAGTTCCTTTACTCTCCGATATAATGCATCTGCTCTTCCCTCTTTTTGGTATTTCTCTAACGAGTCGATCTGTTCTCTCCACCACGTCTCTCTTGTTTTCTTTGTTTCTATTCGAGGCCTGTTATTTAATTCTCGGTATTTTCTCTTACCTAGCTCTGAGATTACACTCTTCCATTTCCTTCTCTCCTCCATCTCCCTGATCATCTCCTTCGTGATCCACGGTTTTCTAATTTTAGTTGCACTCACTACGCCTACCGTTGCTTTCGCCGCTTCTACAATTCCATTTTTCAAACTTCACCATTCATCTTCCACTGATCTAACTCCATGATCTTCACCCATTATCTCATTCACCTTCTCTCGATACTTCATTGCCCCAATTAATGCCTCCGTATTTCACTTTCGTACCCTCCTTCCCATTCTTATCAGTTTCAGTTTTACCAGACATTTCGTGACTAATAAGTTGTGGTCTGTGTCTGTATCAGCTCCCGGATAAGTATGCGAGTTTTAACACTATTCCTGTATCTGTGACGAACCATTATTTAATCTATCTGGAACCTATCTGTCTCTCCCGGTTTCTTCCATGTGTACCTACGACGAGGATGATGTCTGAACCATGTATTTGTAATTACAAGGTTATTTCTGCGGCAAAACTCCACAGCTTTCTCGCCCCGGTCGTTTCTCCTTCCTAGCCCGTAATCGCCCACCTCCCGCCCATCTCTTCCTTCGTCCACCACCGCGTTCCAATCCCCCATTACTACCAGGTGCTTACTTCCTGATATCCTACCAATTATTTCCTCTAGCTGATCGTACACCCCATCTACCTCCTCCTCTTTATGATTAGAGGTAGGCATATAAACCTGGATTATAACTAAATTCGTTGGTTCTGCTTTTAGTTCCACAACTATTATCCTATCACTCACCTGTTCTGCATACACTTCTTTTCTACCGAGTTTCCTATTCATTACGAATGCAACCCCGCGCTGAGTTTCATTCCCTCCACTATAAATTACTCTATAGTCGCCGCTCCAGTAATCCCCGTCATCCTTCCATCTTACTTCACCCAGACCCATGATGTCTACACCCACCCTCTCCATTTCTTGCTTTATATTCTCTAGCTTCCCCGCCCTCAGCATAGTCCTAACATTCCACGTGCCCATTCTGTTAGTTTCGTTCCTCTTCTTTATCTACTTTTCCTCTGCTGCTGCTACGTCTGAGCAAGGATTTCGTATGACGACGACCGCAGGGGCCTAGCTCCCACCGCTGCCGGACACGACACCCGGCCCTCTGGGCCGAGTCCCGTAGTTGCCAGGATTCATTATCAATTGAGAACTGTCCATAATTTCAAGGTTTTTGTTTTAATTGAGATAGTATTCCGTGGCATATCCCAATAGTGTTTTTTACGTGATACCATCACTTCAGAGGCCGCCCCACTGGGGTCAGACGCCTTTTGCTACCGCGACAAGGTTGTAGTCCAAGAGAAGAGTTAAAGGTGTGCATTTGGGGTTTAATAATCAGAAGTTCTCTTTCCATTTCTGACAAAATCTTGACTTTAATTCACTTTTCTGGTAAATGCAAAGCTAATTTCAGCTTTCTTGAACTATTCGTCGTAATTTTTTATAATTTTCGGAACAATAGGAGCTTAAAAATATTATTTTTAATGCAATCATAATACGTAATTACTAGAGAGTGGATTAGAAGTCAGCTGTTTTACGGTGATGCAGAGTCATCTGCATGCCGCCAAAATAATTTTCAAGTAAAGTCGTAGCATACATTTCCACTATGGGAAATCCATCGGCCGCCATTGTTGGGACTAAAACACTTTTGTCCCTTATGGAATAGAGGGACTTGACCACAGTTTTTTATTTCAAATATATCATACTTTTTAGTAGTTATAGGACTTTTATTTGTAAACCTAAGCAATGAAGTTGCCAATGATAAACACAACGGCGGCTGTTTTTATAATATACCGTGAGCCGGATTATTAAATTTTCTTCATAAGAAATTGACTCAGGCCTCACTTTATGGAACCACGTCATTGTAAAATAAAATAGAAATAACTTTTTCAGTTTCACACTAAATTTATTACCAACCATGGTGTCAAGGTGATTCATTTTTTAAAAACGTTCTTTACTTGAAAATACAAAACTTGCCAGAGACGGGATTCGACCACGTGAAATGTGAGTAAAATGCGGGATATGCTGCAAATTAGCACTTTTTCCATTCATCTGCAAGGGGATAGTAACATCACCAACTTTTCCCCAAAAATTATTCTATTTTCATCAAATAATTATTTTTTTCCTGAATTACGCCGGACACACGTATTGCGAAGTACCGAGATTACCTACCCTCTTTTCTGCAATCGATCTAATTGCCTTGGCCATTGGATATTCAAATGAGGACATTTTAACCACAACCCTTGTGATTCAGGTGTTGTTGTTTGTGGAATAGACTACGGGCAGAGAAACCCCGCGTCTACATTACGCTTCACACGTGATATTTAACAGAGGGCCAAATTTTAATGCTCCGAAAAGAAACTGAATGTCCTTGGAATACATTTAATGTAGCATGGAAGTAGGAGCATGGTGGCCTAGTGGGTAGAGCGCTTGGGTACTGATCTAAGGGTCCCGGGTTCAAATCCGGTGAAGCCTGAAGCGGACGCCCCCAAAACAAAAAAATTCTCGGAGTGCGAGGTGGCCCAGGGAAAGGAACTGGTCCCCCCGGACCCTGAATATGTGAAATTCACAGGCCTGTGGCTTAATCCGGGGAGAGCTAGACCCTCAAATATCCTTCGGGTTGAATCACTGTAGGAGTCGGGATACCACTAAGGTATCTCTGGGGCCTTCTGGATTAAAACTCAATACCTCAGAATGGGAAATATTAATTATTCCTTTGATATCCATTACTTATCACCTATAAATTTTTAACAAGGTACTTCCTCAGTATGTTTCACCAATGTTGCGAAAATTTTTATGGAATCCATATTTGAATATTTTATTATATGTGCTTTTACATTAAGTACTTGCCTCTGGCTAATGGATGAGAGCGCTAAGTACCAAACTTCTCTTGGGTTTCTATCTTATCTGCTAAAAGGTGAAGACCAGGAAGAAGAAGAGGAAAGCAGCGGTAAAAATATTACCTTTGAATGTTTGGACCGCGATGAGGGCAGCGATACAAGAAAATATTAAACATGAAGGAGATAAAAGGAAAAGAGATGTGATTTCGTTTTGAGAGATGAAATGGAAGAACAGTAGGGAGCATTGGATTTTTAGTAATATAGAAATTTTAGTGCGGGGATAGGTGTCACGGGGATGGCTATGGTATTGGAGTCAACATTGGGGAAGAGGGCAGAAAACATTGATCAGATGAGCGACAGGATCCCTATGGTTGCAATAAATTCATACAGGTAAATTTCATTTTGGTCCAGGTGTAAATGACTACGAGGAACTACAGGAAGGAAGAGATAGATGTAGTGTAAAAAAATTGAAAGATATAATTAGAGAATTGCCGGGTTAGAGAAACTCAGAAGTGATTGGGATTTGAATTGCAATGATGGGGGAAGGGAGGGATGGGTATGAAGGATATGAAGTGGTTAAGTATTGTACGGGGATATGGAATGACTGCGGTGAGAAGGCATTGCATTTTACTGGAGAAATAATTTTAATAGTAAACACTTGATTTTAACATTACCTCAGTTGTACTTACTCATGGAAAATTCGGAGAGACAAAGGGACATATGTAAGTGATCATATCATGGTAAGGCAGAGGTTTAGAACGTATCAAAAATCGGTGCGGATTTTAGGGGACAGATTTGGACTCGTATAATAATGTAGTGCTCTTAAAATATGATGTTAGGGTCAAAAGGTTAAGTAAAAGTTGAAGAATGAACAGGTGAGTAAGGTATGAGATCTAAAAGAGCTAAAAAGAAGGGAATGACAGAAGCTGATGGACAGTAACATAGGTGAGTCAAAGGAAATGGATGCAATCGAAGGAAAGTAGTTAGAGGGGTTGAAAATACGATATGATCAATGGAAACGAGAATTAAGACGCCATACGTCATAGAAGAAGTTATCAGAAAATAAGGGGAGAAAAGGAAGTGGTAAAACGTCAGCACTGAACTAGAAGTAGGAGGTATAAGGAAATAGATTAGGATATACCTTTCAAGGGAAAAAAATATTTGTTATTACTTATTAGGAAACTGTGGAAGTTACAAAGTTCGTTTCACTATCAATATGACGACCTTACACCAAGTAAAACTTTCAACTTCTGAACTTTAAAATTGCAAGTTAGGCACCCCTACGGCACGGTTTTCGGGGGGTTGATTGATTCCAAATTTCGTATACTGTAAGCGTGTGTGTATAATTATTATATAATTTATAGGGTGCATCGAAATTTAAAAGGAAAAAAATCACACTTCAAGACCTTAAATTTTCAACACTTAAATTGCGACCCACCCTAATGATCATGTACCTACTATCTCGTAATACTCTTGAATTAATGGAAAGCCAATACTTCACTTCGTAAGTATACCTCTTTTTACTAATTTAAGTTCTTGCTCACAAGAAGAGTAGAAATAGGTACAGTATAATTTAACTTCCTTATGGTTTTCAAGATGGTATGTTTGTGAATGAAAATTTTAAATTGACAAAACGACAAAGTTTAAGCGCAATATTTCAAGAACTCAAACGACGATTATTGAAGTTGGAAGGCTAATCTTCATCTTGATAATAAATTACTTGGAATTGCATATATTTTAAATAGTAACGAATGGAACCCCAAAATGAATGTTTGCTGGCCGAGCTAACTCTCCAGTATCGGGAGCCGTACCGACCCTCAACGAGCGTACAGTCTAAAACTCCATTCCTCCTGCTTCACCTCCGCTGAGGGCTGTTTATATTCGTCATGAGTTTTTGGGAACTTGAGCCACATCGTTAAATCCACCAGCCTGGCTATGCGCCATTTGACCCCTTACTAAACAAAGAATAATGAAACTTCACCTCGCTGTCCCATGACCTCAGCAATTGGCGAGCTTGCGAAACCGAATCCTCGAGCGAACGTACGTGTTTGAACGGATCCAGAAAACCTTGAAACGAACAGCGAACCTTGTGCATTTTTCTGCGCTTGTTTACCTCTCTCGGTGTTGGAGGAACTTAAGGAGAAGGCCTGGTCGTAGGGTTTCATATGAAAAATATAGATCTGTTCTTTTCGGCCGAAAGGAGATATTGAAGCTCCGACCGAAGCTTTGTTCCGCTGGAAACACCAACAAACAAAAAAATTCTATCCCCCACTCCCAAAAGAATTCGCCGGCCGAAGAATCCGTGAAGCGCTATCGGCTTTGGGCTACGACTTATCGGTATTCCTTGTGCGAGGAAGACTGCGAAAAAATTCCACTCTCCTGATGGCATAGGTCGCTGTGGCTAAGTGCATTACTTCTGCGCAAAGGGGACTAATAGTAGCCTCGATTGCGTGCAAGAAAACTAGTAATTTATAAAGTACTAGTAAATACGTTGTTATAATCCATTGGTGCAAAATCAGCTCAAAAACATTTCCCGATAGATAATAAAGATAATGTTAAGAGATAAGAATTTTTATTTCGCACGTAATAAAAATAGCTGAGATAGCTAATGACATCGGAGAAAGGGCGTAAGACTTCCTCGGTGAAAACCATTATTGGCTAATGAATGGGAGCGGGACTCGAAACGCATTTCGGGTGATGAGCATGCTAACATTTATTATAGATAATAGCCACCATGTCTCTATTATCTTCTTAGACAGCTGGAAGACTTATGACAAAGTGCATTTAACAAGAATAATAAATTTTAATGCAGAAATAGGGAGTAGGTACACTGAAAGTTTAGGCGATTAATTATGAAACCTCTCCGGGATGAAGCGGTAAACGTAGGGGTAATGAATGACGATTCGGAATGTGCATAGGTTGGAAGAAGATTCAGGCCAGACCATTCCTTGTTTCCAATGATTTTCAATTGCACGCTGAGAATTTGGTAATAGATGTATATAAAGGAATAAAATTGGGAAGGAAAGCAGCAGGTTAGCTGTAAATTTTGGTAGAATTTTAGATGGCCTAGATTTATTTAGACAGTCAGCCACGGGACTCAATTACTATTTCGCAGGTGAAAAAGTGCGTGATATGTGGGATGTGAATCATATTAAGCGCAGGTAATGAGGTTTTTAATGTAGTGATAGCCAAAAATCAAGGAAAATTAGGAAAATTCTGGGCTGGGGAAATAGTTTACCTTTTCGGGAAGTATTTAGAATCATAATTGGTACTGTAGCAAGGACAAAAGCAGTAGAATTGTACCAACAAAGAAGTATTTCCATAGAAAAATGAATAGATGTTAGAGACTGAACAATTACGTCATTCAGAAAAGGATAAACTAATGTATGGAGCTTGGCATTACAGAGGATTTTAAAGTTTTTGTTTGAATATACATTTCGCCGTTTTCAAGTAGGATTGAGATAAAAATAAACGAAAAGTCGAAAGGAGACATAAGAGAGACAGCACAAACAAAACGTTGTGTTTCCTAAGGTGATATATATGGGATATGACTCAGCGACGGGATTAGGATTAGATTTATAGGGTGAATCGACTGCAAAGGTCATTTTGCTCAACGATGGGAAAGAGGAATATTACGGAAAATATCCATATTCGTCGAACACACTTGATAAATTTGCAACTATATCCCCATAATAGCCCAGTTAAATTAAAACGTTATTGCGCTTTAAATTAAAACGACATGGTTGAGTAAATCTAAATTAAGAACCAGAGAATTGATAGTAAACGCAATATTTTATCTTGAGGGAAATTCGTAGTGATAAGTGAATAAATCTCAGTTCCCTATCGCAAGAGAAAGAACGGAATCCCATAAGTTACTCATCCCTGTTGTTTGGTCATCGTCAATTTGGCCCTTTTAGGTGTTTATGAAATTCTCAACGGTCTGCGTGTAAATGCAATATATTTTGCTACAGTTAAAAAATGGGAAATCATATTAGTATATATGCGTTTTCTTGGGGTTTTCCTTAATCTCCGGGGTATGGGTTCATTATCTTCGTTAACGATCTGCAATAGCTTAATTCGAGACAAACGAAATTGATTTCTCGCTCTCAGAGAAGACATACACTCCATTAAAAAATATCTACGATGAAAAATTACACTTTTAAAAAACTTAATATTTTGAAATGAGCAACTTGAAAGATTTGCTCGTTTTTATAATAGATTAGAATGGAAAAGAAGTGGTTGAAAATTTTAGTTGGCGTTCATTTTGCAGCTAAAATCAATGGGAATGAGTCAATATTTAATAAGGTTAGGAACAAAAGTGTATTACCAAATTTGGGGTAGATATTTTTAGGGTATGGTAACATTAATCCCAAATAAAATGCAAATTCATCAGAGGACAACTTTAACATTTTGTAATATCGCCATTATTCTCAATTACAGATCGTAATCAAGAATCTTTGACCCAGCCACATTTATTTATTTATTTATTTTAACATCCCCGAAAACAGCACTGATGACCTTTTACATCGGGTGTTGTAACATATAACAATGGACGAACACAAACACCTATGTACTGAGTGAAGAAAAATCCACTCAGGCGGGACCTCGAACCCGCGACCCTCAGTTTAGCAGGCGAGGACTTAACCCCGCCGCCACTGGGGCTATTACTCGGGGACGTCGGCTACAAGAATTCCAAGAATCCCGTCTCTGGACTAAAAGGTCGTTTAAAATTGTACATTTATTTGTAAAATCCATCGTGCGTACGCATGTACAGTCAAGTGTGCAAGAAAATATTGTACGAACGACTGAATCAGACTGAATGTCGTTTTACACGATGAGTGTAAACGCACAATTTTCCGTGCAATTTAGCGGTAGAAATCGATCGCAATTCGCGAGTGATTTGTTTATCATGTTTATGTTTCGCTCGTGAAAAAATGTTTCACTCACGTATTTGACACCTTGAAAAGCTGATCACCTGAAATTCGGAACCTCGACTCAACCATCTGCCTACTGATAATTCTCCCGGTGCAGAAAAAGCTCTCTTGGACTCGTCTCTCTGGCTTTATTTTCGACCTTTGCATCGTTTCGTTTTTTCTCATCTGGATTTTAGGGCGACAAGTCATTTACGTTTCTCGTCGGATCTCCACTCTTGTTAGACAAAGTTCGTGGGTTTATTATGTGTGTGTGACAAAGTGTTATTATCAAGTGGTATAGCGGAACACGAGACATTTTTTTTAGTCCCTCCAAATTTCCCTTCCTTGTATTTGTACCCATGTTTTATTGTATTTTTTTACGATTTTGTTAGGTACTTGCTAACCAGCAGAAATAAAATGATTAGGTATTATTATATCACGCGGAATATCAAGAACGCTACTTGAGGACGCGAGCAGTCATAAATTTGGGGAATATAATAATAATTTTAACGCAAAGATCGCGATTACACTGAAAAACCAGAACACCAAATAACGCGACGAAATGACGATGTAAACATTTGAGCAACTTTGAGTTAACTCTTCTCGGGTTATCCACTGGTTCAAACTATTCATAATTCCCGGCATAATTAATTCTTGCCTTGAGAATGAGTGACGAGTCGTCTCTCGAAACGTCGACAATTATGAATAGTTTAAACCGGTGGAGAGCCCGAGAAGAGTTTACACATAAAAGATTATACACACAAGATAATAGTTACTCATATTATTCGACGGGAAAATGTTAATCCTTTTTATAAACAACTTTATTTTCAATTGTAACACAGGCACCACAGTTCTCGCCATATCTACGCCATCTGTTGTATAAAACCAGATCGAAATTGTATGATGGTCTGAATGGAACTAGATCAGGTTCTATTTTCCGTTCAGTCATTCATACATTCGCACAAGCTTTCGCAAAATTTGCCGCTTTACACGGTACAAGTTCCTGATACATGCGTTCGCACGATAGATTGTTCAAAAAAATGTACGGTGTAAAACGGCCTAAAGGCATCCTCTGTTTTTTCTTCGTCGTAATGCCACTCATTCACAATGATACCCCACACATTCTAAATCGGGGATAGGTCCGGGGAGTTAGCTGGCCAGGGTAAAACGCAAAGTTGAGAATTATCCTAAAAAAATCACTTTGTGATGTTTGCTCTGTGGATCGGACAGTTGCCATAGACAGAAATCACCTCCTTACTCTCGTAAACGATTTCATCTAGGTAAGACAGCAAATGAGCCCTTAATATTTGAACATATTCCGCAAAATTCATTTCACTCGGGATTCTAACCAATGGTCCTGGTCCTGCTGCAGGAAACCCCTGAAACTCAGACAGATACAACTAGGATTTTGCGTTCTAATTATATGCCCTGGGCTTTATCTATAAAAGAAATTGTCAATAAGTTACTACATTATAAAATTTGGTAATAACTTCACACTCCAAGTCACAAGAAATATAACCTTGTTTTTCTTGGACCTTCCCATCTTGGTTGCTTCAGAATGTTTTCTCGTCCGAAAATAGAACAAGGTCCCAATAAGATCGGTCCATTTCAATATACCTGCTGGCCGAGTTTATTCGGGTTTCTCGGTAAATTTCGGTCATTGAGGGTTTCTTGGTGGTCCTATGGTGCTTAATTCCGCCCACTATAAAGTGGCGCCTTACCATGGTGTAGCTGCAGTTTAGATTGCTACTTCTCCTCATTTCTGCAACACCACCGAAGAATGATGGATTCTGGCGAATGGCCTCTCTTATATCCTCATCTTGTTGCCTGTTAGTGGACCTCGGACGTCCACTCTTCGATTTCGATTCTATTGGCACGTCACCCTCCTGATTTCTCTGAATCCACTTTTTAATAGCTTTTCGGTCAACGTTTAGGTGTGGCGCTATTTGTGACACATTTTTCATGCACTCAAAAAGGACACTATTTGTCCCCTCTGGGCTGCGCTTAAATATGCATTGCCACGCCGATCCATTTCCTCGACATATCAAGAAGAAACAAGCCAGCTACTCGTTAAGAGTGAAGAACACCTAACCAGGAACCTTTCCCATTTGCATTCTCCGCCAACTGTTGCGTACCACTGGGAGTCGGGGGAGTTGGTTGGGCAGCGATCGCGGGAGAATGTCATTAAGATGATCTCCGAAGTGAGTGGAAATGAGTAAAATTGGCCCTTAGTAGTCGCTAAATGTATAGGCAATACCCGAAGTTTCTATTCAGCGAAATGCGAAGGTGGCCGTGCTCACCGCTTGGAACGAATTTGAAAGTGATAGTAACATGCGGGCAGAATATCAAAGTAAGTTTATCAATTCATTCATTATTAGGTAATATATAAAGTATTAATTTGAGGCCTCAGGGCCTATGAGCGCCTCACATTCATCTTTGGGCTCTTAGACCTTGGACCTTATCGCTTGGGTATGATTTTTATGCTATCGTGCTGATTAACCATGCGGAATTGATGGGGCTAACGAGAGTCGCCAATTAACATCGCCAAACAAATTACCAGAAACATTGCAAAAGGCAACAAGCTATTGATATGAGTTGGCCTCCTGATCCGTTAGTTAATTTATAGCAGTTTTTGCATAAGACTGAAAAGAGAGGTGTCACATTCATTCCATTTAGACTATTCAGTACATCATCCGGCCACTTTTGCCTCCTCCTTTCTATATCTCTCATCAGCCTCCTTTCCTCCCCTGCCATACACTTTTTGAAATGTTTCCTTTTCATGTTACTCTCTGAATCTAAAATTAAGACGGGTATATAAAACCCATTCTGATCGTTCTTGTTCCAGCACAAGTTCATGAACGCTTATTAGTATGATATTTTTCCTACCGCGTGATTTTCAAAGAGCGCGCTTAGTAAGGGATGCAGCGCAGCTTTCGACCTTGAACTAGGACACTAATTTAATGTTCAGAGTTGGAATAACCCCGTGTCAAAGTACCTTGAACATGACCATCGTATTCTATTTAGTGGGTAAGAACATTAGTTTTTAAAAACAAACTTGTAAATTAATAATACTTTTTTATTGGAACATTATCGCGGATTTTTTTAAATACGCAGAAAAGATAAGAAAAATATTTTAACCGAATACTAAAGATGCCTTAAAATTGAGTAAACTTGGGCAGGGTTAATTCAAAATTAATGCTCCTCGTATAATTTTGAGCGAATTTTTTTAAAAATGAAACGAAATCAAATTATTTTACATTTACCGATAAATTGTCGGTCATCTAGTGTTTCCTAGGGGAAAAAGTTAAGCCGCAATAAGCATACACCAAAATAAAGGCATTTCATTAATCTATCGCCTGTAATGCATAAATAAAAATTTTCACGGTTACACAAAAAAATCCACTTTATTCAACGTTAAAAAACTCAAGTTTTGTCACATAGTATCGAGTTTGAATAGAAGTAAAACTATTTTTTCAAACTTGCATGCACTCATACTCTTTCTTAAGTCATTAAAATGGGATCAACATTAACATAATATTCTTTCCGTATATTTGGCCGTCACCAGGGCTTGATTCGGTGCCACTCCTATGCAAGATAAATAACAATTAAAGCTATTTATTGAATTAATTTTAGTCTAATGGAATGTTGGCGCATAATGAATGGAAAAGGAGGAGGCGGGCATGTATAACCGCCCATTGGGGACCGCTGGCTTGCCGCACTGCGAACCTGGGGCTTGCCCTATTCAATTCAGGGCCTGCTCGCACTGAGCAGCTAGCGCACGCGGCCACACCACCACAGCAATGCCAATCGCGTTAATTACACCCTTAATTGGCTTGAAATCTAGTATATGAAAGACGAGTACATATAAATCAATGAATTATAAAATAATGAACTTTACTCATTTCGTATCCTTTTAATTTCTTTTTTCAGCAGGTTTGAATTTGATATTTCCGTAAGCCTTCAAAACTTTACTGCTGCCTGCACGGGTGCAGAAAATTATGTAAACATGCGCTCATTTGTATGTTAAATTAGAATTTCCATTTGAATGTTAAAATTGAAGGAAGTATTTCATTGCTTCAAATTTTATAATCACTTTGTCTGACCTCTAAACATTAATAGTTAGAATAAATAGAGTCACTAAATGTCATCTTGAATCATCTCCCGCGCGAAAGGATGAAATAGCAGCATTTTCTGCTCATAGAAATATTATTATTAAGGCCTTATTGGAACGATTCCCAGATATGCCAAAAAACGTGTTAACACTAGGATTTCTAAATAGTTTCTCAAGGATCAATTGATATTCATTCGGTTATAGTTGATTGCAAAGTAAAATTACACATTGAAATAGGAAATTATGTAATACACTATTAGAACAATCTTACTGGATAATTAGATTCGCAAAGCGCTACGAAAATTTAGCGGAACCTGTCTGTCTGAAGAGGCATTATTAAGGATCAGAATTTTGATTTAGCACGTGCTAGAAGTTTCTGCAGCAGTTATTCATAGAGAAATGGGGAAAGCTAGGAAGACTTCCTTGGTAAAGACAAGTTTAATTTCAGGAAAGGAAGCAAACACAAAATGCACTGGGTAATGAGAAATCTAACAGATATTTAGACCATTGCCAATCATTTTTTTATTTCCTTCTAAGACTCCTAGAATGTTATTTATACTGTAGCATGAGCGAGATCGATAAAAGTTACAGGATATACTATCAGGAGTTGACTGGCATGGTTAAACGACCTACAGAACCTACGACCTACGAGTTGACCCGTATGTTTGGGCCGAGGAGAATTTGGAGTGGCCGTTAAGTTAGTTTGAGCAAAAAATCACTTCATCTAGAATTTGATGAATTTGGCCTAATTTTAAATAAAAAACTCATCTTTCCAATGATATCAAAATATCAACAACCCTTGCCGAACTACTTTTTGAGCTATCTGCCTACAAATATAAGCTGTTTTACATGAGGTAGATTATGGATGTGCGCTCCAGAGGGAGAATATTCAAGGAAATAGCAATTTATAAAACCTAGATTTCGTCAAAAAACTAGTGGCGTATAGTTAGTATGCTTTGTCACTATTTATACAAATGAATCAATTACTCACCGAAGCAAATTTTTACAGAATCGCAAAAAAACCTGCTTTTTTGAAGGGTTTTCAGCCGTACGGCGAGAAAAAATGAGTCAAGTTAGACCCTTATGTAGATATATTTATTTAATTACTCAGAATTGTTGTCATATATAACTATATTTTTGCACCATTAATATTACAATATTTATTTCAATCGTCTTCATGACGTTGAAATAAAAAAATAAAATTTGAATATGGTCTCCATTATAATTAGGGAACTATCTCGCTCAAACCACCTTAAGTCGGGACGTGTCTCAAAGAACAGAACTCAATAGAAGAATATCCCGGAGTTTTCTCCTTTTAATTGGGACAGGATGCCATTTAATTAGGAACAAGTATGCACTCGAAAAATATGAACGGGGAAATATAGTTTCTTCACATCGGGAAAACAATTTTGCGCATTCCCCTTCGTCTTTCTGTACTTTCATCTATCCTGTCACCCTAATATACCCCTTTGAGTCACAAATCACTCTGCTGATGATTCGGGTATAGTCGCGGCTACAAAGAGTCTCAGACAAATGTCAGTTATGTGCATTTATGCTGTCGTTAAAATCGTGATTAGTTTTCTGAAATAATATATTTATTCCGTGTAAATATCTTTCACTGGCTGAAAAAACTGCCATACTGGTCCAAATTACAGATAATCCACATCAAATTAGTCATCGTTTTTTTGGAAAGAGTAGCAGGATTACGAAGATCTGTGTTTACTTGATTGGTACAAATCACGATAAACTAAGAGGAAAATGAGCTTTTAATGGAAAAAAGGAAATTCCAAAAACGTAAGCGACAAGGTAAAGATTCTGTAGTTTCGACCCTATATCAATCGCTTTTCGTTATAAGTGGGTAAGGGGTATGTTTCATTGGTCTTACGTTGAAAAAAAGTCTGAGGAATTATCTCACAATCTGTGTAATAAGGACTTCAAGCCAAGAGCTGGCTTTCTGTCTAAATGAAAATGAAGAAATTAAATTAAGTTTACGAAAGTGTCGATTTAGAAATTAATAGATTAGAAATTAATAGTATCGATGTTTCAAGTATAGTGGCCTGAAAATAACATAGCCCATCTTACTTCTGAGTTTATGCGCAGACGACATTCACAACACTCTTGTAAATGTGCTATTTTACCGTTATTTAGCGATTAAACTCCCTGTGCTACAATTATTTAGAATAGAAGGGTTGAACTGTTTTATGCTGTTCGAATAATGCGGGAACTAATTTAATGAACTAATGAAATTGGAGAAGGTTCAATGCCTCCATATTTGAGAGGGTTGATATTACAAAATCTACAAGTCAAGTATATCCCCACTGGTGATGAACGTAGAAAAAAGCACTGCTCGCATAAATGAAAAACTACTAAGTAGGTACCCATTCATTATTTGGCCAATTTTAAATAATCTTCAATATTTTAATAAATAATATCCGAATAAAATAGAACTGTCAATAAGAAATAGCGAGATTTTGTATTTTTCGCAAGTTTGTATCTATTTATTTCATGCATTTCAAATTTCAATATGCATCAACCAAGGATTTATTTAATATCCTCCGCTAATGAAACGGATAAAAAAGGGTACACAAGGTATCGGTAAGCAAAAGATCCGTAATCCAATTGGTGTTTATGGGGCATATATGCACTGGCAGTTCTTTGAACGCATTTCCCACCAGCGGATCGTTGCAATCGATTAAAGTTTATGAACTAGGCCCCAACGTAAGGAAAAGGCTATTATTTTCCTCCTTGCGAAGGTCTGGGTTCACGACGACATTAGGAGACTCGGGAAATGTTTTCCCATCTTCCTCGCGTAAGAAATACGTAACACTCCAATACTAAACCTGAAAATGGGTCATTGGTTCTTATGAAAGTAGATTATTTTGGGAAGGAGTTACGCGGGCAGTTCGTGGTCGGAGGTCATGCGAGGCCCTCTTGTCGAATGCTAAAAGATCAAGTTGCACCAGCCACAGTAGCCAAATTGATTCTCAGCATGCATGGAACGTATTAGGAATACGCGAATTTTCATTTCGTCAGATTACGGAGACGGTCGCGCTCGCCATGCGGACCGACTTTTCAAAGTGATAACATAAACGCATCGAGAAGGCAATAAAAATACAAGAGCTGATTATGAATGTTTATTTGTCATTTTAACTTGAAAAATTCCAAGTTGTAAACCCCTATATTTTGGTATGCATATTTATTTTTTCAAGTTTCTATTCGGTAACATTTATTTGTGCATATGCCACCTCATTTTTACAGCAAGACGAAGGAATACTGGGTATACACACAGCAGGAACACTTAACGATAGAAGTTAGTGCAGGTCCCGCAATTGCTATCTGAATAGCTTGTGCAATTTGCGGCAACAACGCCAGAGAATTTTACCAATTCGACTGCGTTTTGTGATTGCATCGGGAATTTATCAGTATCGTGAGAGATATTGACATTGAGAGTACAATTACTTTAAAAACTAGAAGCCAGAGAAACACCAACAAACGTTAATAGAGTTCTAGAAACAACCTAAATGAAGAACCTCGGAAAAATACTCGAGAGAACAAGAACATATCGAAAAATCAATAACAATAAAAGATAGGAATACAAAACAACACCAATAAACACGGGATATATAGCGAAGAAATATGTGAAGTGACCACATAAACAGAATATAATACTTGAGGATGGAGGATGCTTCGAAGGATCAGTTCCCAGAGGGAAAAAATGCTGTACGACCTAGGTAAAGGTGAAAAACATGCTTATGAGGTGAATGAGTCGGTGAAGGACAGGCTGCAAGCCGAGAGGAAGAAGAAAACCATGTCGATAATATTATTTTTGGAATTACGCCCATGTGCACGATGCCGCGTAGGCCAAAGAGAACCTACCAAAACAACACTAATATTGCTAATGCGATCATGCTGTGATTAGAAAAACATGGCATCCAATTGCTACTTACAATACACGGTCTAAAAACACTTCTGTGTTGTGGTAGTTTGAGCGAAATACCTCTACACTCACACAAAAACCAATGAACTTGGTCTCATAATACATTTATAAAAAGTTTTCTCTCTGATGATACCAAAATATCACAAATCACGCCTTTTTGACATAAAATGCCAAAATGTGAAAGACGATTTCATGGGATTTGGTACGGCTGTGTGCAAAAAAGGGATATAATTTAAAAAAATACTATAACTAAGAACATTTCTGAAAACCAAATGACTGCCTGACATTTAAAAGTAATGACTTCCCCGTACACATAGTACGTGTACATGTTCCACCAAAGATTTTTCCCTTTAAGGTTTACCGATTTCCACTTTTGTAAAACTTTTCTACGATACATTCCCGTGAAGTTCTGGGAACTTTAATTCGGAAAGTAATGTTATTATTCTTTCATGAAATTATTTTGCTAGAATGATTTTTTGTGCGCGTGAAACTTCATGTAAAGCTAGCAATTTTAAGTGTTGCAAACCCCATTTTGAAGATGGGACGCTCGGGAGAATATTTACCAAATAACCTTATGTATCCACCCATGTAAACTCCATCGTACGAGGTAAAACAAACACGCCTTCAATTTGTATCTTCAGTTAGTTACTGAGAAGTTCAGTCATTTAAAACATCGGTTTTGTGTCATTACTATTACAGTATTTACTTCACACTCCTTAAACTTCTTGAATTTTAGATTAAAATTAGAGTATGGTCTCAATTATTACTGTACTCACCAACTAAAGTTTCCTTGGAAAGAAGCAAAAGGATCTCCGACGTCTTTCTTTCGATTTTCTTTCACGATTACGCTGGCACTACACTCAATATCACTCTGGTGATTGATGTAACATCACTGTTTGAAACGACGATGTTGGAAGTGAATGGAGAGTCTGATCACTACCCTCAAAGATCGTGCTTAAGGATCGTGTTTTTTTATTTCATAGCACTGTATCACTCGTAATACACATGGTATTCCACTTAGTCACTAAGCAACACTTTCAACGCAAGCCATCAACAACACCAACGTCAATTCGGTCTTCAAACCAAGAAAAGCCAGTCCGCGTCCTCCACTCACGACGAAGGCATAACGAGTATAATGTGATTCGTTTCTTCACGCTAGAAACACAGCGGAAGAGGCTCGTGGCCTGCCTACCTCAACTCACATTCAAGTCGTCTCACAGCTGACTGGTTGGCAGCGAGTTGCACGCGAGGCAATGACTGTTCTCGCTCGTCTTCGAATTGAATAGGTTTGCGCTAAGCGACCTGTTCAACCCCTTGAGCAAGATGAGCTAGAACCTTCGAGCCCTACAGCTTGGAATGAGTGCACCCCTTTGCGGAGAACATCCTCGTACTGAGTCCTTGTTTGAATTATATTCAGAGCTAGGACGAGGCTATAGGTTTTCGGTTGGTTAGTAACTGAGGAGGTATTTTGATCGCCGATGCCATTTGTGCCGATGGGTGCAGGTGGATCGGACGGCGACGTTTTTTGCGGCAGAGCTGGCGCGGGAAGTGGCTAGCGGTAACTTTCTCCGAGTGAACAATAAAATCGCATGCCTTCCGTAGATATGTTTCACTTGTGATTGCCTTGATCTGGCAAGGATTAGAGAACGTTTAATATTTCTAGAGATCAGCAAAGTTGTGCATATATCTGCCTTCATTTCATCTGCATCTACATACTATCTTGCAAGCCACCTCAAGGGTGTGTGACAAGGGGTGAGCTGTAAACAACATGCATTACACTATACCCTATTAAATTCAATGTAACTATGACTATTGATTCATTACCATAAATGGCTAACGCGATTTAGGTAATGAACTTGTCAGGAGGCGAAATCTCACAAGATTGCACTACACTATATGTATGCTATCAATGAGGGACCGTTTGCATTAATGTATTTTGCAACTACACAAATGGACCGATATACAATATTTATACCGTAAACATGCACGGCGTGCTGTTAGTTCTAGGTATCAGATAAGGTTACAAGTACTAGGGAGAAACTCAACTAACTGGCTACACTACCGATCAACAAACCTAGTTAGAAGTCTCAGTGGCAGCTGTTATGGTTTCTTACCGTTCGCGGGAAAAAATACATTTTAAATCTGTTCGTTCTGCAGTCAAGTTCCCTAATTTTATTCTCGTGATCTGATCTCCCGTAGTATGTTGGATTTCGTAAAATTTTATTATCGTCGTCACAGAATAAATCGGTTTGGGAATAGATTAAGATTAAGTCTAAATTTTAATCGTGGGCCTGAAAGTTATTCCCATCCCAGTTGCTGAAAAAGGACGGTAACACTAACGATATTATTGTAACGGCCTTGAACTTATCTTTCCGAACTTCGCAACACGCGTAGGTATGTACTAACTCGATTTTTAAGCCTACCTCATAAGGATCTCAAATACTGGCAGCGTATTCCATTTGGGGTCTAACAAGGGGGAAGTAGCTGATTCTACTAACTTTATCGTCGCACTTGCCCAATACGCCTTTAAAAAATCGCAATTTACGATTTGCATAGCCGGTAATTTCTCGCATATGTTTACACCAAGAGATATCTTCAGTCAGCTCAACTCCGAGATATTTAACCGATTCTACAGTCTCTAATTGGCTCTGCTGTATGCAATAGCTGTGATGAGGAGAGTTTATAAGAGTCATAAATATACCTACGAGATAAATTCCTGCGAGAAATATATAAGATATGTTTCTTGCAGGAATGCTCACTTCCTCTTAAATAATGATTTGGAAACTAAAATATATATCTTGCAGAAATATATTTTAGTTTCCAAATCATTATTTAAGAGGAAGTATGCAATATAAATAATTAATTCCTCTGGAAGTAAAAGGATTAATTTTGTAGGCTCTCATGATTCGTTAGTAATTCGACAAGCTCATCTTCATCATTTGATTCACCAGTTATGGTTTGTTCTAATAAGGCATTAAAATCTTGAATCATAATTTACAAAAGTGAATCATGTCATCCCTGGGTGTAGCAATTTTGGGTTATTACAAAATTGGACATTTTCGATATGTTGACCGGATTATACGGTTTTTGGTTCCAATCCAGTAAAAAATAAAGGGGGAAAAATTTGGACTCGATCGGACAACGTTTAGGGGTCGCCCAACGGCTGCAAATTATTGAAAATATCGATTTTCCGGGTTTAAAAAAATACATATTTGCCTAACTCACAGGGACATGTTGGTTGCGTGGGTGGGTGTTTCATACGGGAAATGGTTCCACAGTGTTTCAGCAGTGGTATGACACCAATTACGTCTTCTCCCGATGCGGGAGTGCGAGGGGTAATAGGGACTTTTCGGTTCTCTTTGGCGTGGTTAGGGACGCGGACCAGGAAAAGATAAAATTGCTGCAGAAAATTCCGATTGACATTTGGTTTGTGTGATCATCGCTAACAAAAATAAAATGTTTTTCAACATGAGGATTTTTATTGCCGTTCCCATGCTCCCAATGAACAGCGTCCCTACCCACGCCAAAGAAGACCGAAAAGTCGCTATTACCCCTCCAACTGCCGCACCCCCGCATCGGGCGAAAACGTAATTGGTATCATACTACTGCTGGAACACTGTGGAACCAGCTCCCATGTGAAACACCCACCCACGCGACAGACATACCCCTGGAGTTTAGGCAAATATGTATTTTTACCAAGAAAATCGCCATTTTCAACAATTTGAAACCGTTGCGCGGCCACTATGCGTTCTCCGATCGAATCAAAAATTTTCCCCTCCTTTTTTACCGGGTTGGAACCATAAACCGAGTAATCCGGTCAACATTTCTAAAATGTCCAATTTTGTAATCATCATCACACCATAGTAAAAATTCCTCGAAGGGTACATTGTAGCAATTTTTTCTTTTCATTCAAGTATGCCAGAGGCATCATGTAAGTGCATATTTTAACTCTGTTCTAACCAGTGGCGGATACAGAAAAAACAAAAGGGGGGGGGGGCGCAAGTTATCGCGACGATTGTAGCTTTCAAACTGACTCCCTGGCAGCGACTCTGCTTCCCTTATATATGTAGCTCGGTTTTTTCGAGAACATTCGGTGCCAGAATGTTCGCTTCCAGACTTTTAAGGAGTGTGAACAAATACAAACAGTAGAATATTCGCGACTTTTCTCGAACAAATGCCAGACAAAATAACGTATCGAGATCACTAGAATGGTCGCGACTTTTCTCGTAGGTTAGCCATCTATGTGCCAGACAGAAACGTATAAAATACGATGACGCGGACGCGCGCGCGTGCTACATAAGAAAGTACAACTACTCGATAACTCGACTCAGAGTCGACTGACGAAAAACACGAACGAATAGCGTGCGGGCTGACTGGTGGGGGCGGCGCGGGCGGCAATGCGGGCGGCCCCGCAAGGGGGGGGGGGCGCGCCCCCCGCACCCCCATATGTATCCACCACTGGTTCTAACTAAACTAAAATTCCCTAATTCAGTGATGTACACCACTATATTATTTACCCTCTGGCCCGATGTGAACCCTTACCTCTTGGGTCTCTCTCTGTGACTCACTTCAACAGGCTAATGACAAGGAGGGTTTCAACATCCATATGCCTACATATTTTTTGTTCCCAGTACATAGAGTCACATGAATTTGTGGGTACCTAAGTACAGCGATCTATGCAAGGCTAAACTAAATGATGTGTCTGGAGTTAATTTAGGAGATACAGTAAATGTGAGCAATATGAAGTAGGAAAAAAATATGATTTTATTTAATGGTTTTTCTTTTACATTGGTATAACATGATCAATCCATATTTAACCTAAAGTACACCACATCGCTCTTGGGATTAACATGTGCTCATATCTGTTTCTGGAATAATGTTTTTCTTAATGGTTTGCTGGTAAATATTCACCAGAACATCCCCTATTCAAACTTTTTCATATGAAGCTAAAATTATAATGTAATCTCTAAGTATATGAACCTCATTGAATTAATTAACTGATATTTTTAGGGAATCATTTGCACCATTAGTTGTACAAAATTTCCTTTCAGCCCATATCACGAAAAATTTCCCTGTCAAAGACTGTGAGATGACAATGGGATTTATTGTAAAAAAAATGGAATAATATCTCAATGTGAGAGGAAAGAAATGTCAAATCTTGGTATTCTCTATAAATAAATTGTGTTGAATGAAATGTGAATTTACAGTATTCAGGTCTTACATTTATCATTTTCAATAGTTTTGCTGTACCCTGTAGTACCTACGTTGTTCTATTATCCGGTTGTTTGTTGGTGACTACCGCCAGCAGTTTTTTTCCCTGGTGAAAATAAGCCAAGACAAACAATGTGATAGAAGCGTAGGAAGAGCATGAAAAAACTGAGAAAAATGTGTGCTTAGAAAGTGGCAAGAGTATGACTACAGCATGCATACACTGTGACAACAGTGTGACATAAGCATAAATTAGAACTCTAAAGTGTGCAAAAAACAGGAGAAACGGGTGATGGGACAGTGTTAGGACACCATGTGTCCTCACACTGTGCGCACGGTGTCCTCAAACTGTCTCTTATGCTTTTTGTATGCTTTTGAGTCCCAATTTACGCATATGTCACACCACTGTACTCACGCTGTAATCACGCTCTTGTCACATTCTATGCACACTGTGTTCATGTATGCATGTACGCCGCTGTCAAACTGCCTGTCATGTTATATTTTCACCAGGGTCATGGTTATGAGGTCTGCATCTCATACTACATTATATTATTATCTGGTCTATTTCTAGAGAACTGTATCATGATCAACAGCCCTGCATCATGATAAACAGAGCCCTGTATCTTGATACACAACACTCTGTATCTTGATGCACAAGGCCCTGTATGATGATACCGAATTACCCGTATCATTAGTGGCATTTTCTACCAAGAATTTCTGTATCTTTTTTCTGCACCAATTTTCTCATAGGATACTCATTCATGTCATAGTTGTCTGGCCAACCAGGGATATTTCTATGGAAAGGGGTAACACTTCAGCAGGATTTTCTTATAAGAATATTTACTATAGGAAATTTTCTTATAGAAATTCTCATAAAGAATTTTTATAGGAAATTGCCTATAGGTTTAAGCTCCTTCATAATGAGTAAAAACATTTGGTAATCTTCCACATATTTATTTCTTTGGCACTATGTGTTTCACCACACTGTGGCATAATCATGCACATGATTATGCCACAGTGTGGTGAAACGGGTCGTGCCAAAGAAATAAATCTTTGGGAGATTACCAAGTGTTTTTATTCATTATGAATATCTAGAACTTCCACCATATCCAGCCTGAAACAATTATATTTAAGGTCCTTTTGAGAGCTATTTTTTTCATGCATCAATACTACCACAATTTCTTCCAACGTTCTCCAAAAGTAACTAAACTATTTCACCTGTTCTGGCTTGAGTCTTACCTTAACATTTACTATCGCCTTGATTCACTATGGAAAATCTCACGACTTGCTTTCTTTTCATTCAGCCTAATCCCATATTTCTCTCTTTTATCGGTCCAATTACATTTGTAGCCCATATCTGACAGACAGACGAATGCCGACATATTGAATAATGACAAGGACAATATTTACATCTAAAAATTATATCCAAATTTAAACATACCTCGGCTCACCTTGGTCCTACAAAATTATTTGTACTAGCTATATATGAGCTGTGTTGGTAACTATTGCATCTTTTAATTATTAAAATTCCTCCATAATTACCTGCACAATAATTTTTGTGCACTCTCTTTCCTGAGGCAATGATACGTTCAGATCTTATGCAGGCTCTATGATAATATAATTCTTTACAATGAGGGTGAAATACACTTTCAAGTTGGTGATTGAAGTGCAAAGAGGAGGGTAATCCTAAAAAATTGGAGAAAAATATGAAGCAGGAGAAAAGGACCCCTTTTTAGTTAATATCCAACTTGGATATTATATGGATGGCATTTGGCGGCAACTTTGGATATTGTATGAATATCTATACAAAAGTATTGGATGAAAATTGGATATTGTGTGGACATTATAGTTGGATATTACGGATATTGTGGGGATGTTGTATGGATATCAATTACCACTAGGCTAGCTTCAGTTTCCTTATAATCAATCTTCATTATATATTTTTTTGCAGTGACTTTATAGTGCATCTATCACTGACTAACAATCGATATCATGAATATGGATGGCTAAGTAAATATAACCAACTTACTAATTATTCTCTTAATAATTCCTACATTTGCTCATGCCTTTCCTCACTAACCATCTTTTGTATATATTTTGAAAATCTGTGGTGATTTTGGGAAATCTTGTCATACTTTCCATACACTCTCTGTCCAATCATATCTTTCATCAGGCACCATCATTTGTCCCATGTGTGTTATACCAAGACTGATATATATATATATATATATATATATATATATATATATATATAAATAAACTATGCCACAGGTGGGGCGGAATGAAATATAAACACATAAAAAAGAACACTCACACTATAAGTTGATATTTCGGTTGCTCTAGAACCTTTCTCAAAGATAGACGGATACAGAAACCGACGGATTCTGTATCCGTCTATCTTTGAGAAAGGTTCTAGAGCAACCGAAATATCAACTTATAGTGTGAGTGTTCTTTTTTATGTGTTTATATTTCATTCCGCCCCACCTGTGGCATAGTTTATTTATATTATCGCGTGTGTGATTTTCCACGAACTCGTTTATATATATATATATACATATATATATATATATATATATATATATATATACGAGTTCGTGGAAAATCACACACGCGATAATATAAATAAACTATGCCACAGGTGGGGCGGAATTAAATATAAACACATAAAAAAGAACACTCACACTATACGTTGATATTTCGGTTGCTCTAGAACCTTTCTCAAAGATAGATGGATACAAAATGATGGACAGGCAGGGAACAAGAGGTAGGGTGAGATGGGAGGAGAGAGGGGTAGGGAGGGAGAAGAGGGGAGGGGCGGGAGGGGGTCAGAGGAAGAGGGAAGGGCAAGGAGGGGAAGAGGCGGGAGGGGTCAGAGGAGGAGAAAGGGATGTGGAAAGGAGAAAAGGGGAGGGGCGGGAGGGGATTGAAGGAGGGGAAAGGGGAGAAGGGGCGGGAGAGGTCAGTGAGCGCGATTTAATCCGGGCGGATTATGTGCGGAATAAAGCCAGATGCACGCACTTTCTAGCGTACACAATTGAAGGGGAGAGGCAGAGGGAGGGAGGGAAGCCAATACGCCTACACGGAAGCATTTATCAAAAATGAGATTGTGGGAGGAAGCATGGATCGGGACGGGGAAGGAGGCATTGGGCGAGGACGGCTTGCAGCTGGCTCGGTGGCCGGTCATTCTAACACTGAGGGCGTTAGTGGTGAGACCAATGTAATATGAATCGCACAGGTTGCACAGGAGGATGTAAACAACGTTGTGGGAAGTGCATGACCGAGAGGGGACGGAAGGAAGAGGGTGGGAGAGGAATTTAGCGGGGAGGGGGTCGGTGATAAGGATAGGGCACGTTTTGCATCTCGCGCGATGGCAGGGGTTGGGTGGGGTTTTAGAGCTAATATAGGGTTTAGTCAGCGGTTTGGTGGTTTTTAGAATGCTGGAGAGGTTGGGGGGACTCCTGAAGGTGAGAGATGGACATTTGGGGAATGTGTTTTTGGTGGTGAGATTGTCAGAAAGGAGTGGGAAAAGGTTTTTAATGATTTTTTTGAGGGCATGGACGCCTGGGAAGTAGGTGGTACAGAGGGAGAGGTTGTAATTCTCCTTATTTTGGGTTGGTTTAGGAGGAAAGGGTTTTCTGAGAATTCGTTTATTGAGAAGAGTCTCAGGATATCCTCGTCGGAGAAGGGATTGGTGTAAATAGGAAAGGAATTTATCAAGGGAATCGGGGTTATTACATATTGGAAAGCCTCGTGTGGAAAGAGAGTAGGGGAGGGATCTTTTAGTATGGGAGGGATGGCAGCTGTTATAATGAAGATATTGCTGCTTATTGGTGGGTTTGATGTGGACTGAGGTGTTGAAATGGTGATTGGAGAGAGTGATATCTACATCCAGGAAGGTAACATGGGAAGAAGAGAAATGAGAGGTGAAGGAGACAGAAGAGAAATCGTTGAGAGCGGAAATAAATGAATTAAAAGAATCGACGTCATGGGGCCAGAGAAGGAAAATGTCGTCGATGTATCGGAGCCAGAGTAAGGGTTTCAGGGGTTGTGAGGATAGGAAGGACTCTTCGACACGGCCGAGGAAAAGGTTGGCATAGGAAGGGCTGAATCTACTGCCCATGGCGCAGCCTTTGGTTTGAAGGTAGAAGCGGTCATTAAAGGAGAAGGAGTTATGAGTCAAGATGAAGTGGGACAGGTCAATAAGGAAATCGGAGCTAGGGTTATGAGGAGTAGGGCGAGTATCAAGAAAATGCTTAACGGCGGATAAGCCTTCGGCGTGGGGGATGGAGGTATATAGGGAGGTGACATCAATGGTGGCCATGATGATTCCGACATCATCATGATTCCGACAATTACTGTAATATATAAAATATCAATGCAGTGATCATTTATTCATTTACTTAATGATAATGATTAGAAATGATGCTCAACTGAGAGACTGTTCTAAACACCATTTCAATCTATTTATACAAAAATTAATGTGTCTGTAATGGCGATGCCATTCATTTTGGTGGCACAGGCATGTAGAACCCATTACTTTTAGTATCCTTAAATGGTGACTGCTTTTTCTCCAACAAAGTAGCAGGACATAGTCCTTAGGGAACAGTTACAAGTTCTGTGCGATATATGACATTCTTTGATGTAGTGTCATAAAAAGACCATGTATCACTTAAAGATATGTGTGATTCTTGACCTCGTTTTGGGAAGGTGATTCTCTCAGCGGCGGCTGAGGAGGCTGAAGTCACTGCATAGACTCCTCCTCCCCTCATTCTCTCTGACTGGGGCAACGATTGCTGCTGTGACTGTTGCTGCTGAGAAGACCACTTTGCAGTGGATGAAGATGATCCTTTTTGACCTCCATCGTGCCTGTACTCAACACTGGATGAATATACTTCACCTTTTATGATAGATGACATGTTGTATTTGCTACCTCTGGTGCTGTGATGGAATTCAGTTTGTTGATGATGCATGGATGATAAGGGTTTGCAATTCCTGTCCTGTTTGTTGTGACCAGATACAAAGAGGCCTGATGATTCTGACAAGTTGACAATGTTTTTACGTTAAGCGGAGGCTGATGAAGAAGAAACATGAAGTGCTTCAGTTGATGAAGATACTCCTCGACGATGGAGGACTGCATTTTTTACATCAACATCAGAGTTGGAAATTACACTCTTTCTGTGATGACTTTGATTTTACTGCTGTTCTTTTCCTGAGGATTGAGTTTCAGAAGATGAAACGATATCAGAAGACGATTCATGAGAAATTTTTGATTTAGATAGAGAACTCATGTTTGTAGATATATGAGTGATAATGGAAGACTTTTTCAATGTTACTTCTTGAAGTTGAGAGGATGCTGTTACTTTGTGCTGACGGTCTTGTGCTGTTGGTGAACTGGAAGTTACTCTGCTTGTATAACTGTGCTCTGTTCTGGAACTGTGACCTGTGCTTTGCACCCTTCCTGTTGATGCATGATGATTGTTAGGGGTTGATGCTGGACAAATGTTATTTGTGGTTGAAGTTGTGATTTTTGACTGCTTCTGAGAGTCAGTCATTGACGCTTCTGCTACCGCATTGCTGTCAGATGTTGCCTTATACTTGTGGTGGTGGTCACTTCATGGACTATGGTTACTATATGCTATACTATCTGCAAGTTTTTAGTTTCAGTAGTAGTGCATACATCAGTGTTGCTGTTACTACTTTTTGACATATCTTTGCTCTTTGAACTCTGCTTTCAAACATAGATCTACCACTGTCATCTCCAAGGCTGATTTGCAACTCAACATGGCAGCGGCAAATGAATGTTGCATTATTTTTATTTGTATCTGTGGCTGATTTATGCTGAACACGGTACGTATCATGGGAAGTTGTGTATGCTTCCATTGATTCCCTATTTCCTCTAATACTCAGGTTATCTTGTGGTCGGTTGTCATTGCTCAGTCTCCCTTCACTGCTTTTCCATAACCATCTCTTGAACTTCTTTTCTTCTAAAGTTCCATTCTCCAATGTTAGATTAATAGCTTGTTTCACCACTTCCATCCTTTCTCCTCCGGGTTGAACAAAGTCATCTCTGGGTCTCGGGCCACCAAACTCGCCCTGTTCAGGTTTAAGGTTGTCTGGATGCTTTTTGGCAGGTGCTCTATCCCCTTTGACAGGTGTTTGATGATTTGGCAGTTCAAAATCTCTCTCTATTTTGAGATTATCTAGGTGTTTAATTGGAGGGAATCTTTCTCCTTTTCCTGGCTTTTCACCAATTGGCCTGTCAGAGTCACCTTCCAGTTTCAGATTATCTGGATGCTCAATCAAGGTGGGAATCGCTCTCATTTATCTGGGGGAGTTCCTTTTGGCCTGTCTAAATCACCTTCCATCAAATTATCTGGGTGTCTCACATGAAGTAGTCACTCTTCTCTTGCCAAGGTAGTTTCTCGTGCCCTGTCCAAGTCAGAGAGGCCTATTTAGAGTTTGTCAGGGTGCCTTATAGGTTTTGATCTTTCACCTTGACCAGGTGAGCTACCTTTGGATATTTCAAAATCCCCTTCCAGGTTGTCTGGGTGTTTGATCGAAGATGGCCTCTCTCCTTTGCCTGAAGTTTTCTCCTTCGGCCTCTCAAAATCACTCTCCATTTTAAGTACTTAAATAAAACAACAATAATTGTACTGTCCACTTTACATATATCGCCCGACACTGTCCAATTTACTCCATTTTAAGATTATCACGATGCTTCATGGGTTTAGGTCTTACTCCTCCTCCGGATTTAGTTTCTTTTGGTCGCTCTTATTCTCCCTCTAATTTGAGATTGTCTGGATGCTTAATTGGAGTGCAGCTCTCTCCTTTCAACACTGTGTACTTAGTTCTTCCATCTATAAGTTCACTCTCAACTTTAAGATTTTCTTTCTGCCTCACAATTTCTGCTCTCTCTCCCTTTACAACCTTCTTGTAATTTTCTCTTGATGACCGCACTGCTTCAAAAGGTCCTTCTATCTTAATATTATGGCCCTTCTTATAACTTCTGCCCTCTCTCTAAGGACAACAACAAGTTCATCTCGTGAGTGGTCATGATGGAATTCACCTTCAATTTTGAGGTGTATTCCATTCTCTGCCCTTTTACCTTGAGTATATATGTGATCTTCCTGTCTCTGAATATCAGTGAATTCTCCTTCCATTTTGTCAGTACAACCTCAGCTCTTTCCCCATGGACCACATTATAATCAATTTTTTGTTCTGTAATCATTAAACTGTCCCTCAAAACGAAGATTGTTTACATGCCTCACAACTTCTGACCTCTCCCCTCTAACTGCTGTGAAGTCATTTCTGAGCACATGATTGATAAATTCTCCCTCCATTCATAAGTTGTCCCCATGCTTCTTGATTACAATTCGTTCCCCTTTAGCAGATTCAAAGTCATCCTTTGGTCTGAAATCAGTAAAGTCTCCTTCAGGATTGAGGTTATCTGGATGTTTAATTGGTGTCACCCTTTAACCCTGTATCCCTGCTTGTCATAAGAGGCGACTAAAAGGACGGGGAAGGAAACCCCGGAAAAAAACCCCAGAGCCAGCAAGGGTTGAGTAAAAAAAGAAAGAAACCTTTTACCGGAGTTTCTCCTTTAGGTCTTACAAAGTCTCCTTCTATCTTCAAATTGTCAGGGTGGTATTACTGGTATTACTGGTATTACTCTCTCACCCTTTGAAGCATTATCAACCTTTGGATACTCGAATTATCCTTCCATCTTGAGGTTGTCTTGGTGTTTAATGGGTATAGCCCTCTCACCTTTCTGAGGTTCAATCGGCTTTCATGGCTCAAATTCTCCTTCCATTTTGAGGTTATCCAGGGGCCTCACAAGTGTTGGCCTCTCGCCATGTAGAGGGCCTCTTGGTTTTGGTCTTTCAAAATCTTCTT
The DNA here is from genome assembly GCA_963573305.1 of Pyrrhosoma nymphula. Taxonomy (NCBI): domain Eukaryota; kingdom Metazoa; phylum Arthropoda; class Insecta; order Odonata; family Coenagrionidae; genus Pyrrhosoma; species Pyrrhosoma nymphula. The sequence continues at coordinate 58,220,656 of OY754339.1, read as the reverse complement.
TCAACCTGAGGTTATCGGGGTGTTTTACTGGAGTAACGTTATCAGGCTGTCCAGGATGTACTTCAGTCTTTCAAAGTCACCCTCAAGTTTAAGATTGTCTGGATGTTTGATCAGAAATGGGCATTCACTTCTTCCTGGAGTTGGTGGTTTTGGCCTGTCAAATTTGCCTTCAGGCTTCAGATTATCTGGATGTTTAACAGGTTTTGCTCTATCTCCATGCAGTACAGGACTTTCCTCGGGGTGATAAAACTGTCCGTCCATCCTCAGGTTGTCTGTGTGTCAGACAATTTCGGACCTCTCCTCACAAACGACAGAATAATCCCTTCTTGAAGAAAGGGTCTAAAAAATCCCCTTCCATTCGGAGGTTGCCGTCGTCCCTGATAACCTCAGCTCATTCTCCAAGAGTAACAATGTACAAGTTCGTCCTGTGGATGCTGGTGAACTCTCCTTCCAGATGTTCATTCATGAGGAGGGTGGACCCGATTTTATGATCCTGAATAACAAATACATGGTACTGTTAGACGTGGTGTCTTAAAATTATTGATAGATAGTGTATCTACATGGACGATTTCTAATATAAATACATAGTAAGGATTTTGATTTTTTTTAATTTGATGAAATAAAATAGGTAGAAAAGTTAAAGCAAAAAAAAGTCCAGTGGGTGATGTGCCCTATAAGACAGAATGCCCAAAAAGAAAGAAAAATTTGTTCAGAGATCCCATCAATATCTTTAATGACATAGCTACCATGTTGATAATATGTATTTGTATTTCATGCCCATCAATGGTACAAATCCTTAGAATGAAGTTTGTTAAGATATCACCTAGTGTTTATTTTTGCATTACAGTTAACTATATGTATTTCTATAAGTATTTACCAGAGTTCACATGATAGAATAATTTAAAAAGTTGATCTCCATGGGTCAGCAGTTAAAGACATATGAAAATAGACCATATTACAAATGAGAGTATATCTTACCCCCAGGGGGGAAGGGTCACAACATTAGGTAGCAGATGTTCGGCTACCTTCCCTTTGATCAGGTGCCAGGCATGAGGAGAGTTAGCCGGATCTTATGGCCCTGAATAATTAAAATATTGTACTGTTAGACATAGTGCCTTAAAATTATTGTTAGATTGTGTATCTACATGGATGATTTCTAAAATTAACAAAAGGATTTTTATTTCTTTTAATTTGATGAAAAATCATCATCATCATTGGTGCTACTGTCCGCAGACAGGTTTCAACGGTAGCGTTGTATCCACAGCATTCTGTCCTGAGCCTCTCTCTTCATCTCTGCATAACTCCTTCCTTCTTTTATATCTCTCAGCATTCCGTGCCTCCTCCTTCCTCTTCCTCTCTTCCCTTCTATTATTATTTTCTGTATTCCTTAAAATATGTCCAATCCATTTTGCCTTTCTTTTTTTAATTTCTCCCAGTATACTTCTTTCTTCTCCAATCCTCCTTAGCACTTCTTCATTCGTGATCTTATCTTTCCATCCAATCTTCTCCATTCGTCGCCATAACCACATTTCAAAGCTTTCTAAGTACTTTTCTTCTCTCTTCTTCAACCTCCACATTTTGCATCCATACAACACAATGCTCCATTTAAAGCATTTTGCAAATCTTTTCCTAATATCCATCTTGATGTTCCTTGCTGTCACCAGTTCCTTAATCTTGCTAAATGCTACTTTTCCTTACGCAATTCTGCTTTTAATTTCTACAGTTCAGTTGCCATTCTGTGTAACTATATACTTCCCAGGTATTTGAAAGAGCTTACTTGTTTTAATTTGTCTTCCTCCAGCCATATATTTAAGGGCCCTTCTGTCTTCGCTATTCTCATTACCTTAGTTTTATTTCTGTTTATTCTCATTCCGTAGTCTTCACTCTTCTTCCTAATTCTTTCCATCATTTCCTGAAGTTCTTCTTCATTCTCTGCTAATATAGCCTGGTCATCAGCATATTTGATGGATTTTATTCTCTCACCTCCCACTTTTATCCCGCCGATGTCTTCTAAAGCTTCTTCCAGCAGTTTGTCAGCATACAAGTTAAAGAGGCATGCTGACAGACAGCAATCCTGCCTGACTCCCCTTACTATTGTGGTTTCCTTTGTTTCCTCATCTTCAATTCTTACCACAACTTTCTGATGGATGTACATCTGCTTTATTAATCTTCTGTTCTTCCAGTCTATGTCTATCTCTCTCAGAAGATCTAATAAGATCTCCCATCTGACCCTATCAAATGCCTTTTCATAATCAATAAAGCATATGCATATCCCACGGTTCAACTCTAATACCCTTTCTGTTAACATTCTCATATATCCAATAGCATCTCTTGTTTCTTTGCCCTTACAGAAACCGAACTGGTCTTCCTCTAATTTTTCTTCTATTTTCCTTCTCATTCTTTCCAATATAACTTTGGTTATAACTTTGCCCACATGTGAGATAAGGCTTATAGTTCTGTAGTGTTTACATTCCTGTGCATTACATATCGGCACCATTATCATTTTGATAAGATCTTCTAGCCACTCCCCTGTATCATATATATTATTAACCAGATCCACGAGTTGATCCAACCCATTCTTCTCGTAAGCCTTTAGAATCTCTACTGGCATTTGGTCTCCACCGACTGCCTTCCTATTCTTTATTCCTTTCACTGCCATTTCCATCTCCCCTTTCATTACTTTAGGACCTGTATTGTCCCTCTCCTCATTCATGTCATTCTCCAATTCTATTTCACTTCCTCTTTCTCTTGTGCAGTACAATTCTTTTATATATTCCTCCCATATTTCCTTCGCATCCTCGTTATCTGTTGTAACCCTTCCATACTTATCTCTCATACTTTTCTTTGAAATAGCTCTCTCTTTCCTCGTAGTCAACATTCTCACTATTTTGAACATTTCCTCCATCTTTCCTTCTTTTTCTAGCTTTTCAATTACAAAGCACTGCTCCTTCATCCACTTTTCTCGAGCTTTGTCCGTAGTTCTCCTTAATTCATTGTTAATCTTTCTATATTGTCTCTTTCCTTGTTCAGAGTCATCTCCTTTCCATTTCCCTCTATCTTCCATTTTTTTCAGCATATCTCAGTTTATCCAGCTTTTTCTAGCTTCTTTCTTGTTAACAGTTCCAACCTCCTGTTCAAGAACCATTATTATGCTTTCCTTCATATCCTTCCACTCTTCTTGAATGCTTTTCTCTCCTTCCCCCTTCTTCAGCTTCTCTTCCAGGACTTTGGTAATTTTCTTCTTATCCTCTTCCAACTTCATCAAGTTCCACCTCTTTATGGATTGCTTTTTCCTCATCACAGGCTTAAGACTAGTGATCATATCTATTATCAGAAGCTTGTGGTCTGTGTCCGCATCCGCTCCAGGTAGTGTCTTCGCGTTCTTGACGCTATTCTTAAATCTTTGATTTATCAGTTTAAAATCTATTTGATAATGCTTGTTATCACCTGGGCTTTTCCACATGTAGAGACTTCTCTTGTGATTCTGGAACCAAGTATTTGCTATACATTACTGCTGTTGTTCACAGAATTCTATCAATTTTTCTCTTCTCTCATTTCAAGTGCCTAAACCGTATGCTCCCACAGTTTCCCTCTTTCCTTCTATCTCCAACTACACTGTTCCAATCTCCCATTATCACTGCCCTCACTTACCCTTGCCATTCTCTTCATACACCTGCAGGATTTCTTCATATACCTCTTCGACCTCTTCTTCTTCTGCTATTGTTGTGGGCATGTACACTTGAACCACCAAGGTATCTACTGGTTCACTCCTTATTTTCAAAGCAATTACCCTTTCACTACATGCTATAACCTTGCTTACCCTTTCTGCACTTTTCTTTTTCATCAAGAATCCAACTCCTCTATTCTTACTGTTTCCTCCCTTGTAAATCATGGTGTACCCCTCATATGTGAGTTCCTCTTCACTGAGCCCCATTAGGTCTATATTATTTTTCTCCATTTCTACTTTTAAATTTTCCATTTTTCCTTTCCTATTTAAAGTTCGTACATTCTAAGTTCCAATTCTTCATGATTTTTTATTTTCCATTATCTTGTTTTCCCTCTTATTGCACCAAAAGTGCCCTATAGTTTTACCCACCCGGAGATCTGAATGTGGGTAATTTTTACCTCTGGAATCTTTCATTACAGAACACATCATGCTGCAGTCATGTATCCGTATAACTAGGGAAACCTTAGGTTCATTAGTGCGGTAGTTTCCCTTTGCCTTTCCCTTTGCCTTCCACACCCTATGCCGTTGGTTAACACTATGGCTCATCCGCCTTTAGGATCCATTTCTAGATCCATGGGTAAGAGGGTGCCCAAACCCCATCCTAAGATGGGGGAGAAAGCTTATCCCGGCTTTCACTCGGCCTCCAGTTAGCCACCATTAGGAGTCCATCCCCCACCGCGAGGAGGTGCAGTTGGATATTTCCCTTCCTTGAGGCCTGGGACCTTATATGTATTTCCCAACCTCTCTGGTACTTTGGGGGACAATAAAAAATAATGGAAGAAAAGTTAATAAGAAGTATAAATAACCCTTACTGCATGTTCTGTTCCACTGATTTATGTACACAATTATGACACGAGTTAAATATCATTAAGTAATACCGTTAATAGCAATCAAAATTTCTTTTGGTAATTTCATTGTTTTCAGAAGGACTCACATTTTATCTCTTGGACCATGTCGCCTCACTGTCTCAATATTCCTGAGAATTGTGAAAATTAAAAAAAAAAAAGTAATTTTATTTTTTGACTAGTTTTTTACGTAGCTGATACTAGGAGAGAATGGTCGCTTCATGCGACAAAGTTTAAAAATGTTTCTCGAACGTGGAGTCAAGTCGCATTTCATGGTAGGGATCTATTATACGTACAGCAACTTCAGTCACTTTGAGTGGCCAAAGGGTCAAGGAAAATATTCCCAAAGTACTGGACTCTCAAATGATTTGATCTAAGGCTAGTAATACAATATTTAAAAAAAACATTAATGCAATATATAAGGTAAAAGAAATGAAATTAAATGGCATTTAACATTTGGACAGTATTGTGTCTGGTGATAATGAGGCGAGACAATAGGAGATAGGTTATAATGTACAAGATGATTTTAACTATGTATTGCTAAGGAAATCACTGATGTGTGTTGGCTCACTGGAACCTTTTACTTATAGTGTGATTTCGTCAAGGAACCTATCCAATGAGTTTATTTTGCCTCACTTTTAGCATATTGCAGAAAGTTGACACCACACTGTCAATTTGATGCTACAGCATAATTATGATGGTGCTTCTTGACCTCATTATTCACTCTTTCCTACATTAAATACATCTGCTTGATCTAGTGTAATGCAAGGAATCCATTTTTCTCCTCCAGTTTCCATCCATCAGTTTGTCTGTGGTCAGCTCCTGGTCAAGTTCCTCCACTATGCCTTGAAAGTTGTCCTCAATCACTAACAGAACTTTATTCTTACCCAAGCACAAAAATTGAATGGAATCCTCAAAAATGAGGCTCCATTTCATGAGCAAACCTCTCAAAATCATGTCCAAGTATGCAATGAAGCTACAGCTTTCTCCAAGCAGAATTTAGTGTTCCCATTGTGACCCTATCCCTGGCTTTATTAATGATCTCAAGCCAGGTAATAATATGGAAATGATCTTTCAAAATTCTCAGAGAGAAATGTTGGTGCCATTGGTCACCCTACAACATTGCCGAGTTTGACATTTGGTGTAACCCTTTTGAAAATATTCATGACCAGCAGATCCATGAGCTGGAGTTGTACAGTTGGTGTTGGGAGGAATGGAATTGACTTGAATTCATCGTGTATTTCGATTCCTCCTGGCCTTGAGGATGAGCAAGAGCAATATCCATGACCATCTAGTCTGAGTTGCAGATTACGTTAGAAAAAGTTCTTCACTGCGGGATCGAAGACCTAGTTGATTCTCTCAATGAGTAAAATCCCATGTTTTCAGCCTTGCTGCTATGCCTCCACTTACAGTTGAATTGTGTTATCACTTTGCATTTGTTGAATACTCACAGCTACTCAAAAATTTAACGCTAGCGAGCCCAGGACTTTTATTTTAGGAATGGCATTAGCACACAAAAGTAGAATGAGATGTTCCAGTGATTACAAGCCTAGCTTTATTTTATTTTACACGACTTGCCCCGAATATGAAGATTCATCATTTTAAAATAGAAATGAGATCAGCAAAGATCCTCAAGGATATGAAATAATATCGTCCATACAAAATGTGTCCTAGTTTTGAGCGTACCAGTGCATTAAACCTTACCTCATCGTATGGCCAATAATTTTTTCTTCTGTATTGTTCCAATTTAGATCTCAAAACCCTTGGAAGACAAAACATATTCCTACTACACTTATTGCAAGATGCCGCTTGCATATCAGTTTAAAAATATCACAAACTATTTTGCTCCTAATGCCAAACACTCACTAACTAAGTTGCTTACTATCCAAGATTTTACCATATGAACTTATACCAGGAGGATAATAACTTTCTACATAATTTGAAAAACTTATCACTATAAGGAAAGACCTTATCACTATACTATCACTATAAGGAAATGATTCGGATGGAATGGCTACACATAGCATATATGAAGTGTGTGATACATAGGTGCATATAAATTTGTACTGTTACAAGATGGAGAAGTTACTGGAACTGAAGCCACACTATGTATTTGTAGTAGCATGGACTTCGAACTTAAGTGTAGTAGTTTAACTATACCTAATGCACAAAATATAACTTATGCGAGGAATGTGAAAATTTACTTATGCCATGAAAAAATCAGCCCTGGAATCAATATGATAAAAATGTTCAAGAAACCTTAAAAAGGTCTAAATCTGGACTACTAGATGCCAGGTGGAAAAGCTCTTACCTGACTCCCTTCTCGGCCGATGCTGAGGAAAGGAAATGGGCATCCTATGGAGACTTCCGAACCTCATCATCCTCCTCCAGCTCTTCTTCGATGTCTTCTAGAAAGACTCCTGAGGGGATCCAATGCCCAGAGGGCCAATATCCCCGGATGTCTCCCCCGGGGGCACCGTATGTCTGGGTGACCCGGGTTCTCCAGGGGGCCCGGGTCCTCCGGCAAACCATGGTCCACCAGGGGATCGATGTTCTACGGGAGGCCCTGTATCCACGATGGGATCTGTGTCTTCGGGGAGTCCTGTTTCTCCGAGGAGATATCGGTATCCCTCGGGGAGATATCGGTATCGTAACAGGAGATACTGGTTTCCTCCAGGGAGAAATGGATATCTCCCCGAGGGATACCAATACCTCCCAGGACGATAAATATTCCTCCCCGGGGGATATCATTATCTCCCCGGAGGGTTCAGAGACCTCGATGGTGAGAACAGAGGTCTCCCCGCGAGATTCCTCCCCGGGATATTCAGACTCCTCTCCAGGGGAAATGTTAGATTTAGTTCTCTCCTCTTGCCCATGGCACCTCTCCGGTCTTAGATCGATGTACCACATCATGGAGGTGCGGTTTGATCTCTTCACGGGCCCTTTCCCCAACTTGTTTTTTTTGGCAGCCTGTAAAATCAAATTGGGAGACATGATGTCAGGAGTGATATACAGCTGATCACTAAAACAATATATATATATATATATATATATATAAAGCTGCTCCCTCCTTGCGCTCTTCTGCTACGTCAGAGTGTAGCAGAAGAGCTTAGGAGGGAGCAGCATTTGCATCTAGGACGGTCGCAAGTAGAGGAGAGTGGTGGAGAGGTCGGTTGAAGGGTGGGTATCGTAGATTTTAAGACCTTAAAATCTACAAAAGTATTCTGACCTCTTTGGTCTCCAAAAAGAATTTTTTGTTTTTAAACTAAAATCAGAGTATGAACAGTGGATAGTGAAATGGAACCAGGATATTTATAATGGTAAAGTTATTCCATCAACTGTCATCGATGCTTATAATACATGCCATCCTGTCCTTTTTCCTCAAATAAAACATTTTTTTCCCTGTCCTCATAAGTTACTGAAAGGTATTTTTCTGCTCTACGCCTTCTGAAAAGTTACGTGCAATCAAGATGCGGTGAAAGTCGCTTAAACGGCCTTGCTATGTTGTACATCCAACGTCATATTCATGTAGACCCCGGTAATGTAATCAACCAGTTTGCTGAGCATAAAGAAACAAGAAAGCAAAATTTGCTGTTGTAATTTGTATACCTACCTAAATCTTATGTTTTCAAGAACTAGGCTATTTGCATAAAAATTGGTGCTCAAAACATTACAACTAAATAATTTTTTCTTAATGTACGTCAGCCCTTCTGTATTTGTGAGAGTGACTACATTACCTCAAAGCAAAAGTCTATACTTTGTTTATTTCATTAATTTTAATATTGAGTAGGACCTACTTGTTTTAGTCATTATCAAAACTATTAATGTATTCTACAGCCTGTTAGTTCTTTGAATGTTATCATTTTGACTTTTGCTGATAAAATAAAAATATTAAAGGAAAATGATATTTCCTGAATACTTATTTTTTTATTTCATTCCAACCAATTTTCATTTTCCACGGCACAAAAGAAGAAAGGAGTTTAAAATCCTTGAGTAGGCTGCCGCGGGTTGATGGATGTGAAGATGCAGGTCTTCCGCGTTTAAACCACATTGATCTATGTTTCCTTGGACGACAGTTTAGTCGGCGTTGCAGTCAGCTTCTTCTGGTCGGTGAAGTGAAGGTGCAGCCATTCGTCGTCTTATATATCTCAAGCGTTAGACCTGACTCCAATGAGTGAGATATATAAGATGACGAATGGCTGCACCTTCACTTCACAAACCTGAAGAAGCTGACTGAAACGCCGCCGAAACTGCCGTCCGATGAAGTATGGACCAATGCGGTGTAAAACCCAGAAGGCCTGCATTTTCACAAGAATGGCATTCTTTACATAGTGTGTTTATGTTTTTCAAATGTGGTTAGAGAGCTTTACTCAATAATTTATCACAGCTACTATATAATATAGCCGCACTAAAACTACGTTCCAAGCACTTAATTTTTTTTTAATTTTCCGAGTGAGGTCCACTCGGACCCCCATTTAGTTGAGAGTTATTGCATACCCCCCAGGTGCCACGGAAAGTAGTGAACCCCCCCCCCAAATAAATGACCTTAATCTGCCCCTGACCCCGAGAGCCACTGGTCTGGAGCCGCCCCTGCATAGAGCAGGTGTAGATGATGTGGCAAAGCAAAGTTCACTCACTGTGTGGGTGGAAGCAGGTGCACACTACTAATATAAACATTTTAAATTATACATGACATTGTGATCAGATAATTTCATGTTCATGCCTCCTTTCATTTTCCACAAGGCATTTGCCTACTTGCAACGTAAATTTGAATAAATAAATAAATAGCTTGACCGCAGTTAATAGGCAGTATGCCAGTGGTTTGCACATTATATGAGTTATATATACCATTATTTTCACGAATCTAAGACGAACCCGATTTTAAGACGACCCTCCATTTTTTAAAATCTACAATGGGAAAAAGTCATGGATTTTGTTTCCGATTGTTAGACGAACCCACTTATCTCCGGAAGCCCGGAAGGGAAAAAAACATCGCCTTAGATATGTGCAAGTAATATTGATAAAGTAGATCTACTGGTTAACGTAGGTTTAAATGGAAGAAGGAAGAACTTCACTAACATTTTACTGCTGCATACACCTCTGTCCATAACACTCTCCTTGTATGATTTCATTCGTCACCTCAGCATAAGTCCTACCCTTCTTCATTCCAGCCATAAGGCCTATTTTCCTCGTTTATCTCATCTGTCCATAACACTTCCTTCATTCTTCTCTACACCCATATCTCAAATGCCTGCAGCTCATTCTTGTCTTTCTTTCTCAGAGTCCATGCTTCTGCCCCATACAATGCTTAACTCCATATCAAACTCTCCACCCAAATTCCATTCTTTCTTCAATTCCCTACCCAAAATCATCTCCCATTATCAACTCCCTTCTATCACTGAATGTTTATTTTGCTAGGGATATTCTCTTCCATGAATTGGCTGGTGAAAAGCTTGATGTGGAGTGTGGTGTTGTATGGGGCAGAAACGTGGACCTTGAGAAAGGAAGATGAAAAGAGGCTGAAGGCCTTCACGATGTGGGTGTGGAGGAGGATGGAGAAGGTGAGGTGGGTGGAAAGAAAGACAAATGAGGAAGTGCTTGACCTAGTTGGTGAGGAGAGGAAACTTCTGGATGAGATAAGGGGAATGCAGGGTAGGCGGCTGGAAGCGGTAATGAGGGGCGATGGTTTGCTGAAGGCCTTGATAGAGGGAAGTATGTTGGACAAGCAGGGAAGGTGAAGAAAGAGAATAGGTTTTATGGACGGGATGAAGAAAGGTAGGGTTTATGCTGAGACGAAGAAAGAAATACTAGAGGTCGATAGGGCAGTGTGCATGTAAGAGTCTGTTGGATTTTCTCTGACTTTCATCATAACCTATCTTTAACCGGTAGATTGCTATGAATGATGCACATTGAAATAAAATTCTGAAATTGAACAATCCTGTCTCTTTCTCCTACCCATCAATGATCTATTCAAATTCAGTCCCTAAATGTTTCATCTGATTCACTCAGAGTCTTCTTATGGCTAGTCAATGACATGAAGCCTCAACATAAATGTAATGTATATAGCTTTGGTGAGAATGGGGATTCTTGTATTACATCCTGACCTATCACTGCCCACCCTAATTCTTCATCAGCCTTTCTCACCTGTGCCATCTAGATCATTAAAAAAATTCAAATAAGTCTTCTAATCTCTCTAATCAACTCCTATTTTCAATTTTATATTCCATTGTTTTTCCCAAATGTGTATCGTACACTTTTCAAAATCAACATAACTAGCAAAAAAGGCTTGGTTATACTCAACAGATTCCTAATTATATCTCACCACCACAATCACATCCAGGATTGCCTTCCTCTTTTTAAACCCTCTGCACTTGTCTTCAACCTTCTGTAAGTGACTCTAAGCACCACCACCCACTCTGCTTCTTCTTAACCTCCTTCATAAGATTCCTCTCTTCATCCAATGTTGAATACTTCCTTGCTCATCCTTCATTCCATCCACCACACTTTCTTTATTCTCCACCACACTCACATCTCAAATCCCTGCAGCCTTTTCTTATCCTCTTTCCTCAGAGGCCAGCTATGACAATGACAGTAGGTATATTATTTCCAGCATGTAGGGGGGAGGGAGGAAGGGTCCATGTTGAGTATTACCGGGAGGAGAAAGGGGAGGTGCATGGGGTAGGTTGGGCCGAAATAATTTTTTTTCCGAATGAAATTTGCCCTATATGGGAAAGTTGTGTACTGATATGAGGATCTCGTGTGCAAAATGTTTTCAAAATTGGATAATATTAATCACTGCTGCCCGAGCCCTAAATTTTTAAATTTTGCAAAAATACAGGCAGAAATGGTAAACAAATACATATGGAGACTGAGGTATTTAAATTACCGACATTTTAGTAAGTATCAACGATGATATTATTTCGCTGTATATAATTTCTGAAATTTTAATTTAATTTAATGAAATCTATGGTTCTACGACACCTGGGACTGGTCAACAAATTTTGAGCATAAGCAACCCGCAAACCAACCTAATATTCTGGCGACATAGGACATCACTTCGCATTTTGCCTTTTGGAAGCCAAGATTGCCATAATTTTCCTACTTTTCTCAAATTTTATTCCTTTACAAATGTCTCAGTCATCATTTCGCGTAAAGTAATCAATGGAAAAAACTTTGAAAAAATTATAAAGTTTGAAATTAACCTTAATTTTGACGAATAAATATGCATCTGATGATTTATTATAATTAAAAAATATTTAGTTCATAAAGGTAGCATGTGAGTACAGTTAGACCACCAAGTGCTAATCTAAGTAGCTCTTTGTAGTTCGTAGAGACTCTACCCAGAACTCACCACGAGGAGGTGGCTACTAACAAAATCTGAGGTTTCAGGCGTGATGGAGTGGAACCGGAACATCACTGCAGTTAATGAAACAAGAGCAATTTCCACAAGTATGACATTTAATGCACGACCGGTTTCGCTTTTTACAGCATCTTCAGGTAAAAGCAGCACCTGAAGATGCTGTAAAAAGCGAAACCGGTCGTGCATTAAATGTCATACTTGTGGAAATTGCTCTTGTTTCATTAACTGCAGTGAGGTGGCTACTATTCGAGTTCCACCCTAGCATAGGGGGCAGAGAAGTCCTGTGCAAATTTTTTGTAAAATCAAGACCAAGATTATGCATTAGGCATTTAGAGTGCAATTATGAGTAATGTGTAACAGCTGTTTCTTTTTATTTGGCTGTGCTAGTTTTTGAAAAAATACACAACTTAAGTACGGTATAATTATGTTTTTTTATGTTTAAAAATGATATACATATTTATTTAAAGAGTTTTTTGATAATGCATAATGGAGATTAATATACTCTTTGCTAAACAATCAAAGTACAACAATGAACATTACAATAAAATCAAGGAAACTTGAATAATAATTTAAGTAGTACAACTTTCTCCTATAGTGCCTTATTTTTGAAGACTATAATAATTGAAGAAATGAAGAAGGGGGCCAGGACCATATGGATGATACCCCTGGCTACATCACTGCTTACCTACATTATCTGGACCATGCACAGTTGTTTTTTATCATTCAAAATCCCTGCAGTCTACTCATATATCCATCAATACCTTCATTTACCTCTTCTATCTACAGTCTTTTTGAAATCAAAGGGAGATTATTTAATTCGCTTTTTATCATACATTTGCAATAAGATAAATTTTTATTTAATTTTTAATTTAGAGTAAAAGCCATTAGCTAAGGAGTTCATTTATTTGTTATTTGTATTTACTCTCGATAATAAAATCCTTCTTGAATTCTACATGAAAATGAAACACACAGTTCTGGGAGTCTAGATTCCTTTTCACAAAGGTTCTTACCAATGCAATGGTATTCTTGTCATGTTTCTCAGCCCAAACCGACCTTCTGGTAGAATATCCTTCGCCCTATTCTCTAGTCTTCGTAACCCTATTCTCTAACCTTGCAAAATGTAATATTTATTCTCCCGTCCATGGAAATCTCTTCTTTCCTTTTCTACAGGATACTGATGAAAATTTATTTCAACAAGAAATGAATTAATCTATATCATACAAGATTTCAAAAAATAAAATTGAATAAAACTTTGTGCCCTCCATGGAAACCTCTCTAATGCCAATTTTCATTTTAAACATTAGTCTACATTGTACCTGAAGATGATCCTATAGAATTTAAATGTGTAGAATCATGAAAAGTTTCAGTGGGCAGTTCAAACCAATATACACAATGGAATTCACAAATGAGTTGGTATCCAGTGATGTGCCCAGTTTCAAAGTTATACGCCAAAGTGATCAAATTTAACCAAAGAAAATCATTTGCCTAGACTAGAATTTGGACCTAATTGCCAGTCAGATGTTTTACCTAGTTACACAACCAAGCCATTATATCTGAATTAGGGGAAATTCACCTGGAGCAAAAATGATCTAGTTGTGTATCTGATTGACACAGAAATGAATATATTTGGCACTATTACAGCTGTTTTTAATTGCTTTGGAAATTCCCCTGTTATCATACTCAAATTTGCTATATGTGTAAAAACCGGTGCAATATGGTCATGTAGGGGAGGATGGGGTACATTGAGACACGGAGTACTATGTGTCATCGATCCTACTATTCAAACATGCACGCGCAGCTTAACATCATCGTGATCAAATGAGCGGTTTAGATGTGGATGTTGTTGTGACAAAGTTTCAGAAGGCTGTGATAAGTATTATGGCGGCAGCAGCCTGAAAATAAAAAACCAGGTCACCAGAAATTTGATTTGTCCACTGCAAACTTTCTCCTCAAGGTAAGTCGTTCCAATTTTTACTCAAACGAATGTCAGTACGAGAGAGAGCCAACATTGGGGCTGATTTTAAGCTCATTCCTGTGTGCGTGTGGCGCCTGTGTTCAAGACTATGTGAGGTTATGTTGAAGTATTACATTTGGTGTACATTGTGACAGCCACGCCAGGGGTGCAATGTGACAGCGTGCTTTTCTCCTAATAAGGTTACCTAATTGTTTTTTTCTTGGTTAGGCTAATTTCCAAAAGCAAATCATGTAATTTCGTTGCTTCAGGATTGGTTTTGTTGGCACTATACCTTCTAGGCCTGAAGCTATAGCCTCAAAATTATTTGTTACTTCAATTAATATGTGATTTTGTTTGCAGATAAACAATTCCTAGGAGAAGGGAAAGAAAAACAGAGCGAGTACGCAACGAAGAGTGTATGCGGGGAGCAGTCCAGGCCAAAAGTGAAGGTTTATCTTTAAGAGAGGCAGCTAAAATGTTCCATGTAAATTTTGAAACTTTAAGAAGATACTGTAACAGGAAGGCTGTTTCAGATGATTATGGTAATGAGGTTCTCGACCTAAACCAACATTAAGATAATCGTAAGGTTTTTTCAATTGAAGAAGAGGAACTCTTGGCTGAGTATTTCATTTCTGCTGCCCAGTTTGGCCATAGTCTAGATACAAATGTGGCTAGAAAACTAGCTTGTGAGTTTGCTGCTACAAATCATAAAAAAGTTGCTGAATCATGGATGAAGAAAGAAATGGCAGGCATTGACTGTCTTTTAGGTTTCATGAAACGTCACCCTGCAATTTTATCTAAGGAAGCCAGAGGCTTGCAGCATGGGTCGAAGCTCAGCTTTCAATCAGCATAACATGCAAATTTATTTTGCTAATTTGGATAAAGTCCTTCAGAGAAACCCCTACTTTGCAAATGGCTTGAGAGTGTTCAATCTGGATGAATGTGGCACAACAACAGTTCAGTCAGTGAGAACTAAAGTATTAGCTCCCAAAGGACAGCGAAGAGTATCAGTTAAGGCAAGTGCTGAAAGGGGAATGCTTGCCACAACTTGTGTGATAAATGCCCTTGGATCTGTCTTACCACCAATAATGATATTTCCAAGGAAATATTTTAAGCCCCATATGATTTGTGGATCATACCCAGGAACACTTGGCTTGGCTTACCTGACTGGATGGATCGTGTCAATTTCCTAAAAAGTTTTGAGTAGATACATTGCTCTCACAAATACCTCTAAAGAACACCATCCCTTCTTATAATGGATAATCTAGAAACCCATATCACCTTAGAAGCAATTGATTTATGCAAAGAAAATGGCATTACTATTTTAACCCTGCATCCCAATACATCACACATGTGCCAACCTTTGGACCTACATGTTTTGGACCTTTTAGCATGGCATATGACAAAGCTTTGAATGCTTGGATGATTTCGCACCCAGGAGAGACAGTGACCATATATCACATAGCCGCTTTAGTCAAACAAGCCATTGAAATAGGAATCATGGCATAAAATGTTAGGTCTGGCTTTAAAGCCTGTGGCATCTATTCCTTTAACCCTCAGATTTTTTCAGATAAGGATTTCAAGTTAGCAGTGCTATGAAAAAAAAAATTATTTTCTGTTTTTATCTCTTTATGAGGTTTTACTTCATTATTTTTTTTATTAAATTGAATTGTTTTAAAGAAAAATTGTATTTTGTGGTAATCCTCAACACTTCTGAGCACACTTCTGGACCAATCACATAGTACATTTGGCCTGTCACATTGCACCCCGGTCCGGGGTTGGATGTGACAATTGCAGTACTTTGTGACAGTGCCAATATTTATTGTATCATTAAATTTAAAAATCTGACAATTATACCAAAGATTCCTTGTTACAAAAGAATGTTAACTGCCTAAGGATCTTTTTGATGTACGCATCCATTTACGAGATACTTGGTAAATAAGATATCCATCACAGTGTACCCCATTCTCCCCTACTGATTTAATAATATTGACACTAATTTTATCGTAACCCATTGAATTTTTATGCTTCATTTCTTCGATAATTCTACTAACTTCTTTAGCATCAGTAGGAAAGAAATACAATGATTGAGGTATTTCATAGTTTGGAAACCACCCCTCGTGATGATTTTCAATGCCAATGTCAAAGTTATTAGATTCACTTGTCAGTCTTGGTGCAGCTACACTGAAATAAATGTTAAACTCATTTGCTATGTCTTGAGCGCGAAACAACAGACTGCCTATTTCTTGCGATTGAATCTTCTCAATTTTATTACCCATATGGTCCCTACCTAGGATGTTGTTCAGAGTCCTCCATTGTTTAGCTGAGTCATCACAATTTGAAAAAAGTTTCAAATAATACGCTTCTTTGCACTTTGCAATATCATAGTCAAGACGGATTAAAGATTAAAGGATTTGTATTGTGTATATGTAATCAAGTTGGTATGTTTGCAGTCTAATTTATTTGTGTTGGCACCACTGTTGTGGTTATGGGCTATGTTTTTGTGCTTGTACCTCTTTGCTTTTGTTTTTGCTTAGAAATAAAACACAGCCGCACTTCCGGTCCATGTTTTTAAGCATCAACATGTCGTGTCTTTATTTACTGATCGAGAAAATCTTCAATCATCACGTCGCTAAAACTAAATAACAACAGGTTATGGGCCTAGGATGTGGAAATAGGAGTGTGTGATCAGTACGCAATCATTGTTCGTGATCGTTATGTTCATTTTAACTGACTTTTGGACTATACGTAGTGAGCTTACCTCGCAGTGAGTTGTGCCAAGTGTTTGGGTGACAAATAATTGTGAAATGGAATCAAACGTCACCAATAACATTATATATGGAGGCTCACTGCCTCAAATTGAAAAATTGCGAGGATCGGCTAATTATGAGCAATGGAAAATGGACGTGGAAATGTATTTGCTCCACGAGGATCTCTGGGATTACGTGGATGGTGAAGTGGCCACCGACGCGACAGCACACGAGAAAAAGCAGTCTCAGCGAGCAAGAGCGAAAATATATCTGCTGCTGGATCAGGGACCAAAAATGGAAGTCATGGAGTGCAAGACGGCCAAGGGTATGTGGGACAAGCTGCAGCTAACTTACGAGGATAAGGGTGTAAATAGACACGTCGCCCTTATAGACCAGCTGTTCGACATTAATTTGGGATCGTGCTCGAGTATGGAGGACTATGTTCAGCGGTTTACAACAGTCGATGCGAAACTCAAAAGCATTGGCAAGAAGATAGACGACGAGCTGCTTGCAGTTTTGATGCTGCGGGGCCTGACCCTGGAGTACAGGCCGTTTCGAATGGCACTAGAGAACACCATCACTGGAGCCATCAAGTCGGACCTAGTCAAGCAAAGGCTGCTGCAGGAAGGATACAAGCGGGCCGCAGATTCCAAGGAGGAGCAGATCGCATTCTATGCTAAGCGGAGCCAGAGGCATCAGGGAGAGTGCCGCGTTGGGAACTCGTCGTCCACAGCGCAGAGTTCGGGTTCGTCCGAGTATAGAGGCAAGCAGAGTAAGAGGTCGACCTTCGATCCAAGAAAGGCCAGGTGCTACAAGTGCGGAATCATTGGGCACATCAAGAGTGAATGTCCTGAGGAAGGAACGAAGCCATCAGGCGGAAGCGGTAAAGCAAGTGGTGGTGCCAGGCAAGGAAATTCAGTGGCCTGGATAACAGCTCTTCGTTGTGAAGTGGGGAGTCAAAAGTGGTATGTTGATTCTGGGGCCAATGCCCATATGGCTAGAAGTGTGGAGTGTTTCACAGAGTTAAGATCTGATATAAGTGATGAAGTAACCGTTGCTAACCATGATAAAATCAAAGTGGCAGGGATTGGCAGTGTATCAATGGATTTGATTCAGGAAAAAACTGCCACTATATCAAATGTGCACCATGTACCAGGTTTATCAACAAATTTGTTATCTGTAAACAGGTTGGTACAAAAGGGTACTGCTATTTTATTTGATTCATCTGGGTGTAAACTGTTTGATGCTAAAACTTTGCATGTCAAGGGGGTCATTCAAGCCACAGGTACAGAGGAGAATGGAGTATACAGTCTGGATTTAAAACAGTGTACCTTAGATGACAATCTTGTCAGGGAGGGCGCTGTAGGTTTTGCTGCGACAACTGAAGGGAATAATTCACAATTGTTATGGCATAGAAGGTTGGCTCACTTGGGTCATAAAAACATGCAGATATTAAGAGGGCTTGCCAGTGGACTGGATTATCCTACTCCTAAATTTCTTCAACCTTGTGTAGCATGTGTCGAAGGGAAGATGACTAAGAAGCCTTTCACTGTGGGCCCAAGAACTGAAAGGGCGAGTGAAAAGCTGAGTTTGGTGCACTCGGACCTATGTGGTCCGATGGACCCTCCTGGTAATAGAGGGGAATTATATATGCTTACGTTCATAGACGATAGCACAAGAAAGGTTTTTGCCTTCTTTCTAAAAAGCAAGGAATCATATGTGGTCCTGGAATGTTTCAGAACCTTTAAGGCTAGGGTGGAAAATGAAACAGGAAATAGGATTATATGTTTGCGAACGGATAATGGTAGTGAGTACATGGGGCGGGCTCTGCAAGAAGAGCTTAGATCAAAAGGAATAAAACATGAGACAACAATACCATATAATCCCGAGCAGAATGGGCTTGCAGAGAGGGCGAATCGCGTCATTATGGAGAAGGCAAGGAGCATGTTATCTGATTGCAAATTACCTAAGTGCTATTGGGTTGAAGCGTGTAGGACAGCAGTGTATTTAAAGAATAGAGTGCCAGCAAAGGGGATTGGGAATGCATTACCAGAGGAGAGATGGACAGGTCATAAGGTTGACCTCAGTCATTTGAGGGTG
This sequence comes from Pyrrhosoma nymphula, assembly GCA_963573305.1. Lineage (NCBI taxonomy): Eukaryota > Metazoa > Arthropoda > Insecta > Odonata > Coenagrionidae > Pyrrhosoma > Pyrrhosoma nymphula. The sequence continues at coordinate 58,201,920 of OY754339.1, read as the reverse complement.
TTTGGGTGTATTGCCTATGCTCATGTGGCTAAGACCTTGCGAAAGAAACTGGATGCCACATCCAAACGTTACTACTTTGTGGGATACTGTGAGGAATCTAAAGGTTATCTCTTGATGGATCCTGAAAACATAGGACGAATGATAAAAGCACGGGATGTAGTGTTTTTTGAGGACAGTTTCAGGGAAAGGGCACAAACGGGGAGAACTTCAGGGAATACAATTATTCTGCCTGAACTCTCAGGGGGGAGTATAGGTTTCACCTCTCAGCCCCAGTCAGAGGCCAAGGTAAATGAGGGCTCTGGAACAAATGAAATGGTTAGCTCAAGTAGTGAGGGTGATGACGATACGGCAAGCAGTGAGAGTGAAGAAAGTGGTAGAATATTTAGTGGGCCAAGTTCAAGCTCGGGTGGTGATAGCCAGAGGGTGGAGATTATTGATGCTGGGGAGGAAAGAAGGTATCCTGTTAGGGATAGAAAACAGAAGGAATTCCCAGATCATGTTTTATTTTTGGCATCAATTAATTCAGCCTGTAACCAACCAATGTCTTTGTACTGTGATCCTCAAACTGTTCAAGAAGCTTTGTCTTCAAATGGGGACGAATGGAGGATGGCCATGCAGGAAGAGTGGGAAGCATTAGCTAAGAAGGGTGTTCTTTCTTTAGTTGATTTGCCTAAAAACAAAAAAGCGATAAAATGTAAATGGGTTTTTAAGCGAAAGGTAAATGCAGCTGGAGAAATAGAGCGCTTCAAGGCAAGACTCGTGGCAAAGGGCTTTACCCAGAAATATGGGATTGATTACCATGAAACGTTCTCTCCTGTAGTCAGTTATCCTGCCTTGAGATTATTGATTGCCTTGTCGGTGGAGTTAGATTTAAAAATCACACACCTAGATGTGACTGCAGCCTTCTTGAATGGTGACCTTAAAGAGTCAATTTACATGGAGCAACCTGAAGGTTTTATTATTGAAGGGGCTGAAAGTAAAGTATATCAACTGCATAAGGCAATTTATGGCTTGAAGCAGGCATCTAAAAGTTGGTATGATAAATGTTGTAGCACTTTTAAAGGTCTTGGTTTCAAGAATCTTACAACAGAATCATGTATTTATGTTAAGAGTGATGGTCCTAATATCTGTGTTGTAGCTGTTTATGTGGATGATTTTTTGGTATTTTGCCAGAGTGATGATACTGTTAACAAATTAGTTTCATCACTGAAAAAGCATTTTGAAGTAAAAAATCTTGGAGAGGCTAAAAGTGTTCTAGGGATGAGGTTAACAAGAACCAGTGAGGGAATCGAACTGGATCAGGAAGAATATATTAAAAGCATGCTGGTTAAGTTTAATATGTCAGGTGCTTATGCATGCTCTACACCCATGGAAGTTGGTCTGGATGTAACCCCTGGAGATCCAGACAACTGTCCAGATGTGCCTTATCAAGGTTTAATAGGCTGTCTCATGTATGCGATGACCTGTACGAGACCAGACATTGCTTTTGCTGTGTCAAAATTGAGTAGATATAATAGTAATTTTACTATGGAACATTGGAAATGTGCCAAAAGGGTGTTAAGATATTTGAAAGGTACGTCAACTTATCATCTCACCTATTCCAAATCTGGTAAATTCCTTGAAGGCTATGCAGACGCAGATTTTGCCAGTGACAAGATTGACCGAGTATCCTGCACAGGGTATGTGTTGAAATTTGCTAAAGGGGCAATAGCATGGGAAAGTAAGAAGCAGTCTTGTGTAGCTTTGTCTACAACAGAGGCAGAGTATGTCAGTCTTTCTGCTTGTGCAAAGAAGGCTATTGCATTGTGTAGAATCCTTACGGAAATCTTAAAAGGGGATTGCAAGAAAAGGTTTGGTAGAGAATCTGTGTGTCTTTATAATGACAATCAATCTGCAGTCAAGAATGCAAATTGCATTGATGTAAAAGAGAGGTCAAAGCACATAGATGTTAGATTTCACTTTGTCAAAGCCGCTGTAGCAGAATCAAAAGTGATGGTAAATTATAAGTCAACGCAAGAAATGCTTGCAGATGTGCTGACTAAGAGTTTATCCAAATATAAGCATTTAAAATGTGTGAAGGGTATGAATGTATGGGGCAACTAGATTAAGTGAGGGTATTGTGTATATGTAATCAAGTTGGTATGTTTGCAGTCTAATTTATTTGTGTTGGCACCACTGTTGTGGTTATGGGCTATGTTTTTGTGCTTGTACCTCTTTGCTTTTGTTTTTGCTTAGAAATAAAACACAGCCGCACTTCCGGTCCATGTTTTTAAGCATCAACATGTCGTGTCTTTATTTACTGATCGAGAAAATCTTCAATCATCACGTCGCTAAAACTAAATAACAACAATTTGTATTGGCGTTTTAATTTATCGTTATAAGGTTGATTCCTCATTTTTTTGTATAAAAAATTTCTTTTAGATATTCTAATGCATAATTTCTTTGTTATCCACGGCTTTATCTTCCTGGGGGCCTATTACGAACGGCTCACCGCATGCGGTGAGACTCCGCCGGCGGTGTCACTCCGCTCGGAAGCGCGTTCACCGCCCCAAGCGATTACGAGTGGCTGCCGGTCGGAGTCATACGACGGCTAGGGGGTCGGTGTGATACCGCGGCCGGGTACCCTGCCTTTGTGACTCCGACCCCTTAATGGCGGACGTTTGTTTACCTTTTTCGGGTCGATCTGGCGTTTTTAAAGCAAAATATCCGACGATAGAGACTGGGAAGCCCTCATATTTTGTATTATTTATAATATTAATATCTGAGTAAGTTCATTAAATATAAAACTGGAGCAATTGGAAACCAAAACTTTTATAGTAAATTACATCGTTGTAGCAGTCTGAATCACGGCCGTTGGAGGTGGATACATATTGATTTTAAGTTGGTTTTATCGACGATACCTAATTCGTTTATGTAATTAGAACAATTTTGATGTTTTATAATGTCCGCTATGCTTTTATATACAATAACTTCATCCATTTATTCATAGGTACCGGAAAATTCGTCGTTTATGACTGCCTGTGCTTGTATTAATTGTAAGGTGAATACAACTTTTGCTCGCTGCTTGGAGATTTCTACGAACATCCTTTGTGCCAAAATAGTGTTATTTTCAACATGACTACTCCCGTTAATCTACTGCTGATAATCACAGTGCCAGTGGTGTTGTAATGCTCAAAGTTTTACTAGGTTGAAAAATATCGGCCAAGAGTTGTAATTATCAGTGTTCCATCGTGATTGGTATGTGAATAGTGCTATTATTCTATATCTGTACTCCCGTTAATCTACTGCTGATAATCACAGTGCCAGTGGTGTTGTAATGCTCAAAGTTTTACTAGGTTGAAAAATATCGGCCAAGAGTTGTAATTATCAGTGTTCCATCTTGATTGGTATTTGAATAGTGCTATTATTCTATATCTATACTCCCGTTAATCTACTGCTGATAATCACAGTGCCAGTGGTGTTGTAATGCTCAAAGTTTTACTAGGTTGAAAAATATCGGCCAAGAGTTGTAATTATCAGTGTTCCATCGTGATTGGTATGTGAATAGTGCTATTATTCTATATCTGTACTCCCGTTAATCTACTGCTGATAATCACAGTGCCAGTGGTGTTGTAATGCTCAAAGTTTTACTAGGTTGAAAAATATCGGCCAAGAGTTGTAATTATCAGTGTTCCATCTTGATTGGTATTTGAATAGTGCTATTATTCTATATCTATACTCCCGTTAATCTACTGCTGATAATCACAGTGCCAGTGGTGTTGTAATGCTCAAAGTTTTACTAGGTTGAAAAATATCGGCCAAGAGTTGTAATTATCAGTGTTCCATCTTGATTGGTATGTGAATAGTGCTATTATTCTATCGAGATATATCTGACGGTAATTTAAAAATTGCCACTGGCGTGTTCACCTCCGTTATTCACCGTAGAGATGATATTTCACGATCAAGCTATCAAGAGTGAAGTTTGTTTATTCGAGTATATGAATCGTATCAACGAATAGTAGTGAGGAAAGGCACCTGTGCCACTTGCGTGGGTTAATGTAAGGCTTAAAATCAGTGAATAAAAAATAGTTTTCATCATAACGAGCCCTGTGATTGTAATGTTTTACGTGATGAAAATAAGAATGGCAGTGACTTCCAGTTTGGATGATTGTATTAGCCTATTTCCCTCTATATTTTTATGGTGTGTGCTACTATATCGTTTGTGGATTTATCTATATTATTGAAATACGTTGTCGCTTGTGTGTGCGTGTTGGCACAGAACCGATTCGCGATCACACATATGTATTGTGGGCAGACTTTTTCTGTGATTGTGTATTCGTGCAACTAAAGTAAATGGTGAAACTCTGTCACATTATCATGAAATAAAAGTGTATTTTAATAATAATTGCACTTCTTGTGTTTCTTTAACTGTTTATTGGTTTTCACAGATAACTGCTTAAAAGTTATTTTTCATTATTTAAAAAAGTGCCTTTCTTGTGCTCTCTGAATAGCTTTCCAATCCCCATCACTTAAACGAAAGGTATGCAGAGCAACAGATTTTTTGTTATTTCACAGGAATTAAGTGTTTTTGCCTGTGATTAAGGCTCTCCAGCTAAGTGTTCGTCCTGGATTTTCGTACATTTCTTTACGTATGCGCATTGCGGTCGCAGCTTGAATGCGCTCAACTCAGATGTCTGCTGGAGAGAGTTCCCGCGGAATTAAAACATTACAAACGCTTGCCATTGGCTGCAGCTGTTTCCGTGTTGAAGGAGCGCAGAATTTTTCATATAAACGTCACTTCCGCCGCATCGCTCCTCTCCGACCCCTAGTGAAGTCCTCTCCGCCCGGCGGTGTGACTCCGTACGTCCCATTCGTAATCGCAGGGGTCGGAGTGACACCGCAGGCGGAACGGAAACTCCGCCTGGCGGAGTCTCAACGCCCTCTCGTTCGTAATAGCCCCCCTGTACTTATTTCTTATTTTAGTAATAAATTTAGCACCTTCGATACCTTGTTCAAATATTTCTAGAAAAACGGCATAAGCTTTGGTGACATTTTTATGGTTATTTACCTCATCCCAGCAACATTGCCGAAAATATTAATTCAAAGAAAGGAGATCGATTTTTTCAAGAGATTCATCAATCACCTTTTCCCGTTTGCTGCTTGTATTTAATTTAAGATCACATAAGATTAGGTGGTGATCGGATATACTTAGGTCTAGCACTTTTCCTATGCATTCAAAATTATCTCTACTCCTGTAAAATGCATGGTCAATGCATGACTCAGTGTTTTTTGTAATTCTTGTGGGAGTGAATATTAATTGTTCCAGGCCATAACTCGCCATTAACGTTTGATATTGATAAATACAATCATTCTGACTCAGAAGACATAAATTTATGTCGCCGATTACAATTACATTTCTAACTACAGATCCATCTAGTAAAATTTGCAATTCTCTAAAAAAATCATTAATTGAGTGAGACTGAAGTCTGTAGATAGCTATAACAGTTACTGAAACATTGGATTCCAAAGTCACAGTTATTTTTACGATATCATTAGATAGCAATTCGGGTAGCTCATTTGAGAGAGAAGAATACGTTTCTAGTACATTCACAATCACTCCCCCAGCTCTATAATTATTGTTACATTTAACAAACTGATTATATCCAGTTAATGTATAAGCCAATACTTCATGGTCATTAATCCATATTTCTGACAAAATTATTATATGAGGCTTGTACTTTAGATTTTCAAATGCAATACGAAATTGTCAAAATTTGCACGTAAGCTCCTTATGTTCTGATGCATTATCTTAATATTAGTACAAAGATTAACTTCTTCAATTGAACAATACTCTTCACAACTCTGAATCATATCAAAAATAAATATACAGTAGCCTCACTTAAACTGGAATAAGTCAATTCATCCAACAAATTACCACTATCAACAATGGAAGACATACGTATGGAAGACATACATGTACATGAACAAGCAATACCCAATAATGAAAGATTCATGACATGGTGTTTGCGAGTAAAAACACTTAATTGTAGTACTAATTTTTCCAGATTTTCCCTTAGATTAGCCCGTATGACACTTCCCAATTTATTGGCCAATCCATTGGATATTGGATTGTGGTCCACCTGACACACACCAATTTCTCGTCCAATCTCCCTTTCACAATATTGGACTCAATTTCTCGCCCAATTTGGAATTTAGAACGGGTTCTATTTTCTCCCGGCCAATCTCCAATCAGAAGTCAGTTTTGTTGACTCCTAGCGGCTAAAACAAGAATCTCTTCGCAAAACATCCGGTTTCTTATAGAACGTTACGAATATACAACGATTACTTTAAAATTACTAAAGATACTAAATTACTAAAGCAATGGTTAATAAATGAATAATATTTTCACCGCCTCCCTTCCTAATGCTCGTAGTAAACAACCCCGCGTCTCGTGATGCTCTTTTGTGAACTTATATGTGGCGTTCTCTAGCGGGACATTAGAGCATTGTTATGGGCAATATTGGTGCCAATATTGATGCGTGCCATACGGTACGTAACACACAATATTCTCAACAATATTGCGTGCCAATTCATTGGCCAATAAATTGGGAAGTGTCATACGGGCTAAAGCCTTATAGACTTATAATATTTTGGTGCAATATGTTAATACTGGAACTAATCTTCCAATCATCCAATAAATTGAAATCTTTTGTGATTTTAGACATATTGTAAGTATAAAAATCAAAATTTATGCAAACAAATTCTTGAGAATATATATGAGGCGAGCGCACAGAGAGAATACTAAACATAACTCTGAAAGAAAGCAAATAATCACCAAGGGAAAATATAAAAACAAATGGTGTAACATTATTGTTGAATGCTTACAATTTCTCCAGGTCCTCATTGGATTTTACCAAAATGACGGGCTCATTCTCCCTTTTTCTCAAGAATATTGACCCGTGACGCAACCATAAGTATTTATATATGTATATATGTATACACGTGTGTATATTGTACGTATACAGTGTACACAATGTATACATTTCTATACAGACTATAAAAATGTGTACATTGTATACAATGTACAAATTTTATACGGGCTATGCAAATGTACACAAAATGTGTACATTGTACACATCCTGTATAGAAATTTTGTACATTTTATACAATGTACACATTTTATACGGGCTATACAAATGTGTACAAAATGTGTAAATTGTACACATCCTGTATAGAAATTGTGTACATTGTATACAATGTACACATTTTATACGGGCTATACAACTGTATACAAATGTGTACAAAATGTGTATACACATCCTGTATAGAAATTGTGTACAAATTTTTCATTGGGGTACCCTTTTTCTTTCTTCAGTTCTCTCGCGGCAGCAAAGAGTCTTCTCCGCCCAGGGCTTACAAGAGCACAGGGCTTGTTAGTCTTTCGTTAATGTAAACCGGTGTGTCAGTCGCCATGCCCATGTGTCTCGTAGAAAAGGTCCTCTTCACTCGTCGCTTACGGAGGACGCCTTTTTTGTACACTGAGGACGAATTTGACCACGATAGCTCTTGACCCATCCCCCTCTCGACTTTTCCCAATACGGTGGCAGGAGTCCACCATGTCGTATGTTATTTCAACATCGAGCGCGGCCCCCACACTCTTAACAACCTGTAGAATATTTTCATTTGGTTTTTGGGGAATCCCATGGATCTCAAGATCATTTTGGCGAGCATTTTGTTCTTGGTCGTCTATCTGCCTTTCCAAGACACTCACACGAGATTTCAAGCTCACATTTTCTTGCCTTAACATGACAATTGTAGCTAAGATATTCACTTACTTGAGCAGAGTTTTCTTGCAGAACTTTCGTGTTTTCGGCTATTCTTTCGTGGACAAATTCGAGAGCTTTGATTAACTCAGATTCCATACGCTTTCTATCTTTCTTGGCTTCATCAAGCATATGAATTATCTGAGAAACACTCACTGAATCTAAGTCCTCTGGTGAAGCAGCGATCATGCTTTTTCGTCTTACTTCTCTACAGTTTGGGCACCGCCACTTCTGCTTTTCCTCTTTGAGATATTCAATATCCTGTTTGGACATTTGCACACAGTCAGCGTGGCACTACGATTCACAATCATCGCAAGTGATTCCCAATTGATGCCTTTGCACAATCGCTTTGCACACACCACACTCTGCCATTGTTGAAGATATGCGAATAAGTATATCACTTTCGAATTGTGAACTAACTAAGATAAGCACACTTATACTGGAGGTTAAACTGCACACATCACTACAGCACCTGCCTTTCGCAAGAGGAGCACCAGAACACAACCGCCTCGTCTGAATGCCGAACCATGACTGAAATGTCTTTATTGACAACTGTTTTAATTTGAAATGAAATATTGTAAAAATTTGTCATGTATGGTGATGTTTGCATTATATTTGTGAGATTGCAGAACTATAAATAAAATGAAATGTTTTCTTTTTTAATTTCGAATTAATTAGAATGTTCCACTATGGGAAACGTTCTTGCAGGGGCGGATCCAGGATTTTTCTTTGGGGGGAGGGGGCACAAGGGTCTGATGGGCAAACGGTCTTCTCATATTTGGGATAAAAAAAAAACATACAACAATTAATGTTAATAATTAATTTAATTAATTACGAAATACACTTTTTTATTTTAATATAAAGATTACTAATATGAAAATATTAAACAGTTACACATATAATAACGGCAGTTTTCTTTTATGTTTCCTGCTGAATATGTCCAGTACTTCATTAGCGTTCATTTTTGACACAATGTCTTGATGGATATGCATTAGAGTCAGTCCATTCAAACGATCTTCTTTCATTCTGCTCCGAAGATATGTTTTTAATCGGCGTAAGGTGGTCGGCAGTGCAAGTAGTCACAGGAAACGTACACAACTACTGACATAGATTTCTAATATTTGGCAGCGCCGTTGCTGTTTTGTAAGCATCTGCTGGAGATTTTGGCATAATATTTTCTCTCATCTCTTGCCAAATTTTTAGCTTTCCCTTCAAAGCTAAAAAACAAGGAAGGTCCTCTTTATATACTTCAGAACCTTGCAAAACATCCTCAATATGTTCGTTACTGAAGTTAAGGGACAGCAACTTTTGCAACTGTCCGATTTTTTGCAGCTGAGCGTTAGGGTACCTGGATGATATTTCCTTTAACAAATAATCTAGAAAAGGAATATATATTGTAACTTCAATAGACTCAGTCTGAATATTCGACCTATTTGCTTGATGGCCGGTAATTCTGCGGACCGAGATTTTTGTGCCCATTTCATTTGCAAGGGCCTCAGCCATATTGAAATGTTTTCTGAATGCATGCGTGCTAGTTTCACGTTGCCTCTGCAGACTGGCTGCGGTCATATTGATAAGCAAATGTATGTAAATTTGAATGGCTTGTAATGATCGAGATAAAGACAGCGTGATTCCTAAAATATCAGCGAAGAATACCAAGCTTACAAGAAATCATCATCATCCTCCTCCTCCGGATTTTAAATGGTGTTTCGCTGCACTGCCTCCCGGTAATCCCGGTATCCTCCCCCTCAGTTTCCCAATGACACACCGAGGGACCACTTATAATATCTTCCTAAACTTAGAAGATATGACCTGTGGGGAGTGTGGTCGTACAGGGCATCATTTCTCGCGATGTCCGGAGAGTCGGTCACAGGCTCCGGTCCAACAACAGGAAGTCTCACAAACCGTCGACCCCCTGGCACCCGAAGACGCTTCTTTTCAAGTACCACAGATGCCGGTGGTTTCACTCGAAAGCCCTGCCCCCTTCCTTGACCACACTCATGATGCCACCCATCCACACCTACAACCTAGTGTGTCCCAAATTGATGGTGTATCCAGCGGTGAGGGTTTTACTAATGTTTTATCCCGGGATGGGGAAATAGCCTTGAGACGCCTTCAAGGTTTCTTAAGAGGGGGCATATATCTCCCCATCGGGAGCCAAGTTAGGAATTTTTATTCTTTTCTTGGGTTTTCGGACTTGGGTCTTTGAGCGCACTTTGGATCCGCCAGTTATCAACGTGCCCTTCGGTCATGCCGGAAGGGCAAAGCATCCCGAGGAACACGGTTCCACGGGTCCGAGACCGTCCGGGACCCCCTGGACACCCCTCGACCTCGTCATCGGGCGCGAGTTACGCCGGGGGAGTAACCCATCTCTCCCAGCGCAAAAAGGCTGCCCTCCCTCCTCCGCCGCCATGATTGTCGCTGTGGCCTCCTCCTCCTCCGTCAAGGATGCCGTTGTGGCGTTCTCCTCCTCCGTCAAGGATGCCGTTGTGGCGTTCTCCTCCTCCGTCAAGGATGCCGTTGTGGCCTCCTCCTCCTCTGCCATGGAGGCCGCTGTGGCCTCTTCCTCCTCTGCCAGGGAGGCCGCTGTGGCCTCCTCCTCCTCTGCTAAGGATGCCGTTGTGGCCTCCTCCTCCTCCTCTGTCGCTCCACTCCATGCTGGGAGATCGAGAAACCGATCCCCCATCTCCGTCACTGACGAAGTCGGTCTACGACAACCCCCTACTCTGCCATCACTTATGAGCTCTGCCCCTCGCGGAGCTCCCGCCTCCTCTATGTTTCCGGCCAAGTCTAACACCACCGAAGCTCCCTTTTCTCTGGCTGCACGACGCCCACCTCCCTCTCCTCTGGGCCAACCTGCAGAACCTTCACCCTCATCCAACCGCCAAACTCCTAGATCCTACGCCAACACTGCCGCGATGCCCTCACCACCTGCCTTTCCCAATCAAAACACCATCATTGTTTGCGACTGGGTGGATGGTCTCAATCTTGAAGAATACCTACTCGCCCTAATTATAATTGTGAACCGCCAAACGGGTCGCCGTCACTGCGCACGTCGCGGAGGACCGGCCTGAGGACGACGGGGGATCTCACACCACCGACGAGTCGGAGACTTTGTCGACCTCCCCGGATGACCCCCTGGAGGAGGTTTTGGGAACCGTGCCGGACCCTTTGTTTATTCGTGCTATGCGAGATGTTCACAAGAAGAAGGAGCTTGTCCCGTTCCTCCGATCCATTGGGTTGTGCCCCATGGCCTTCCTCGGTAGGGTCAAGGTCGTGCTGACGGGTATGTCCCCGTCGGAAAGGCAGAAGAAATCGGGTAAGAGGTACAGTGCGCTCGTAAGGCGACTCAGGGAGGAGTTGCAGCTCTGATGGCGGTCCAAGATCAGAATATCGACACCATCCACCTGACCCGGACCACCCACCCACCTGCGGCTCTCGCGCACGCGCGGGAAGTCCCAACCGGCTGAAGGCCACAACCTATTTGCTGGATATATATTACTGACCTCCCAATTACCTTTTCCCTACCGACTTTATTTATACCACTACCTTTAATTTAATCTAGTTACTTCTTAACACTTTTAACCCCTTCGTTGCTCGTCCCTTTTATTATTCCTAATTCATTGATTTTATCATTTTCTTGAAACCTTGCGTTAGTCATTAACCAATTTTGCTGGTTCTTAACCATGGTAACGTAATGTTTTACCCTTGAATTCAAATTTTTAAGGAGTTTATTTTTAACCCCGTTAATTGAAAACATTTATTTTTAGATTATGAATTTTTAATAGACATCTTATTCCTTCTTTATATATATATTGTTTTAAATCAAAATTTTAGAAACAATTTTTTAATCCCTTCGTTGCTCGTTCCTTTTATCATTCCTAATTTATTGATTTTATCATCTTCTTGAAACCTTGCGTTAGTTTTTAACCAATTTTACGGGTTCTTAACCATGGTATCGTAAATGTTTTACCCTTGAATTAATGTTTTTAAAGAGTTTATTTTTAACCCCGTTTATTGTAAACATTGATTTTTTTATTATAAATTATAACTTTTTAATAGATACCTCATTCCTTCTTTTAACTTCACAATGTTTGAAATCAAAATTTTAGAAAATGTTTTTTACATTGATATGCAACCTTATATTTTAACCTAAAGAGTAAATGCTTGCGTGAAAAAACTACGAGAAAAACAAATTTAAGGGTTAGTAAATAACAGACTTGGTTTAATCCTTCCGCTAACCTTAGTACTAATGTATTTACAAAATATAATACCAATATTTTCCTCATTCCTTCCTTCCAATTTAATACCTCATTCCTTCTTTTAACTTCACAATGTTTGAAATCAAAATTTTAGAAAATGGTTTTTACATTGATATGCAACCTTATATTTTAACCTAAAGAGTAAATGCTTGCGTGAAAAAACTACGAGAAAAACAAATTTAAGGGTTAGTAAATAACAGACTTGGTTTAATCCTTCCGCTAACCTTAGTACTAATGTATTTACAAAATATAATACCAATATTTTCGACAAAAATCAACATTTACTCCCCTTTTATTTCCAGCTGTCGCAGGAAGTGGAATGCAGCATTTGAGGTGATTATCTTAATAAAAATAGGCGAAACAGAAAGAAATATTGCACCAAGGATATCTACTAGGATGGGCGACTAGGGTGTATTCAGGAAAAACCACAGCAAATTAGCGTAGCATTTGTATCTCCTGCATCATATAAAAATGACGGCATTAAAAAGTCTGATCAGCGTATGTAGTTTCCCATTGAACCTTCAAGGCTGAATATTTCATAGCGATTTGTCATTTTAGTACGGGAACTTATGCTCTGTATTTTTACCTATCCATGTGTACACTAATGATGTAACATGAAAAGTATATTGTTAAATGGTAATAAATAATACTAGTAAAATAGTGCCAAACTTTCGCATATTCAACCTTTCCACTTCCTCAAAATGATTAATTCTTTATAAAATGAGATCATTTATAAATTGCACGAATAAAAGCAACATACATGTCTTCTGTCTGAAATAAATCTTTCCTCTTCGTTGTTTATTCAAAAATTCTCCGTGAGAGTGTTCTTGTCTCGTTACACTCTAGACTAAAAGACTTTTCTTTTAACTTTAAATTACAAACAATCAATGTATTTTAACGTAAACTGAACATGTTATGTCAATCGTCGTTGAAAAATCCTATCTACTGATACTTTATTCGTCGCCATCGCCTTCGTATCAGTTGAGAATAGGAGATCGCAAGTCGCTTTTAATTTGTTTTCCCAGTTATTCTTTCCGATTTACTGCGATTTACTCACCTCGAAGGACTAGTAGAAATTTCCTTACAAGTTACAATTAGAAGATTATGATTACATGTGGTTAAGATTATTATTTCCAAATATCACAGTAGTTTCAAGATATCACAATATCAAGTTAGCACCAAAAAAAATTAAATCCCAAATTGCGCATCACGATAGTGCCTTGTTTCCGGAGAGAATTGAGCAGCAATAAATTACAGGTATTAAGAGTGAATAGCTAGGGAATTACTACAGAAATTTATTCCTTATTAAATTAGTACGGAGACTAAAAATAAAATACCGCAAAATAATTCTCCACTGGGTAAGGAGTATATCTGAATAGTCCCAATGGTGTTAAAAAATGCAATAGAACTTTTCTATGAAAACATTTCTTTCCGCGTGAAAAATTCCTTTGTTCTCTTAAATTACTAAGGTATCCTAGAGATTATGCAATGCCTTCATGTATGTTGTGTGTGTTGCATAGCGTTTTCATCCCTGGGCGGCTTTCATTTGTTAATAATTTATTTATGATGGGAATACCCAAATTCAAAACGGAAAATGAAGGTGAAATTATAAGTTGCCTTTCTTAGGAATCACGTCCAGGAAAGACAAACCTATTCTATTTTTTTTTTAAGTATGACAACCTAAACTTAATTAAGGTAATATAAGCAAATTCGGCAGGAAGGAGATGATAAGTAAGGAAAGAAATGATTACCTAATACTTTTGATTCAATGACATAAAAAAAGTTTAAGGTGGGTTATTCCAAGTAACCTAACAACATGTGCCCTCATTTCACGGATTTTCTTCAATTTTTTTCTCGCATAGGTATGCATCGGTTATGCTCAAATTATTTTTTTTAGATTTTTATGACGAAAAATGACCTCAGTAAAATGTTTTGAGAAAATGTCTTTGCTTGCAAATTGCGCCCCTCAAATTTTGACTGGGATTGTTAAAATGTATCACATTGTTCTTATTTATGAACCAATTTTGCTAAATTTGGCGTCAAATCAAAGGCAATTCTTTTTTGTTAGTTTTTCACACAATGAAGAAGAAACAGTTTCGTGGAAAGTTTAATACTTGTGATACAAACAATTTTTCTTCTAGAAGAAAACAGAAGTGGCTTTGCGCTCATAATCAATCATATTTGGACTTCGTTTTCTACGTTGGGGAAGCTATTATATGTGCAAGTGTGACTTACAGAATCTAAAGAATATGGGGATATTTCCAGTATCCGGGGTTGCCTCCGCATCGTTCCATTTCTCATGGACGATATTTCGCCTTGCTATCCTGCAGGCTTCTTCAGGTCAACCGGCTTAGATCGGATGACCTGAAGAAGTCTGCAGGATAGTAAGTCAAAATATCGTCCAGGAGAAATGGAATGATGCGGTGGAAACTCCGGAAACCGGAGAAATGCAATAGGATAACACATACTTAAAACTTGAAGTTTAAGATTCTACTTATTCAAGGTTTTGAGATTATTTTTTATTCGCAGTGGCAATTTGCCAAATATATTTCAATAACTACACTCCTATGCACTTAGAAATAATTCTTGTTATGTTTTGCTGAAGCCCTACCTATGCATAAACATTCTTTCATTTCTATAAGGCCAAAGGCATTTAATATGTTCCCTAAAAATGTTAAGACTGCAAAGAGGTTAAGTGGATTTTTAAGTTGCCTAAAACCATGGCTATTGAATATAGAAAATGTAAATTGTTTCTTTTTTCCTTAAATAAGCTCTTGATTGTACTCCAAGTGTATCGATACGTCTGTATTATGCTATGTGGTAAATATTTAGTTATCTAAGTGTATGTGTGGTGCAATAAGCAAGATATCATTGCTAATGTGTGTTATGCTGAATGTCATTGTAGGTCAGCTGGGTCAGCAGTATTGCAATATTTCATTTTGATGGTGTCCCCACCCTCAGGCCGATTGCCTTGGAGGACACATAGCACCAAAATGATTTTCATTGTATGTGTATAAGAATATGTATTTTTTGCGGAGCAATAAAATTCAATTAAAATTTCAATTGTCTCGTAAGGGATTTATGGCAGTTCTAAACTAGCGAGAAATTGAATAATAATTACATGGTGACTTCCATTTTTCATTTTAATTCCGAAAAATGACTTAAGGCTAGCCTCCTCCTCAAATTACCAAGCGACTAACGCACAGATAGAGGATACCAACGAAGGGTTGGACGTCACACCATATAGAAATCGTGTGCACGGAGTTTATTTTTCATGGCTGAGAGATGTCCTCGTCTATCTCATGGTCACTTTTATATCAGAGGCCTCTCTTTCATGTCGCTGGAGGAAAACCACTGCCTCAATCGAGTCCGGGATTCCCCGCTCCTTGCACAAAAGGTCAGCCTTATGCGACCCCGTATATTAGGTCAGCGATAATGAGTGTACCATTTAGGTTGGCATTGAATTCTTTTTGAAAAAAATAAGCTTAAGTTTTCCCCAGCCTTCTTTCGTGATCGATGTCACGTTCAACAATATCTCAGCACTTAATAAATGTCATCACATATAACCCAACGAAGTCGTTTTTTGTTCGGGCGCTTGGCAATGTAATAAATAAATAAGTACTCAAGAGTCCATGACCAATTAGCAATGGATTTATCACTCTGACAAAGAACCGCACCACTTCCCACTTTGAATGTTAAGGTCTTCTGTATCAATTGCGTGGAATGAAATAAAAATTTCAATTTTAAAATTACGGAGGTAATTTTCAGTTTCTTGTTATCAAGGAAACGTGTCTATATTTGAAATAGAAACGTCACTAAAATTGGAAAAATGGATTATCCATACCACTCCATTCTCGTTGAAATAATGAGACGTTGATCATGAAAAATCTAAACATTTTCCTCATACCTATAGTTAAATCCGCTATGACCAAAAATAATTAGAGAACGCTGGTAGTAGATGACCAACAATAATTAGAGCAGCTCCATACCATGTAATGATTGTAATACAGTGTAAACAGCACCGAAAAAATAATATCTTACAAAATGGCTCACATTTACGCCACATCTGTAAAGTGGGAAGGATCAATATGAAGATGTCAGGTGAAGTCAAACACCTGGCAATCACAGCAACTTCAGATCTAGTGCGGGGGAAAACGCGCACGAAACATTAGTGTCACTCCGTTGAAGAAACTCGCAGTCATAATGCAAAAGCAAGAAAATGCGCAGAACCGGGCGATCGGGGTACCAAAACAAGCCAGCTAGGCCTCTGTAAGAGAGGAAATAAATCCTTTTCGATGTCCTTCACTTGAGGACCCCAGCAGGATAGCTGGCGAAACTGTTTTGCTTTTAAACAACATACGCGGAAGCAACCCGAAAAATATTGACATTATCTGATCAACGCAACGGAAACCTGCGAACGAACAAATAGATACATATCTAAGAAATCTTGGTTCACCTTCTAATCCGATCAGGAGTATGGAACGAATCTATTAATAATACGGACGAGAAACCTGCATCTCCACTTCTGACCTGAAGACACCAGCAGGATGGCTGGAGAAACTGTCGCGTCATCACCAATACACAATGGACGGAATCTTGTATGGATTCTCCTCTACTATAAGGCGTCGTGAAAAACTGAGAACCAATGTAAACGTCATAAGCAAATTTATTTTTATTTCCTGCTATTTATTGTCTCTAGTGTTGGTTGAATGATCAGATCTTTTCCCAGCGTTTCTTTTGAAGGAAGGTTTCTCGGCTATTCAACGGAGTCCGGCACTCCATCTCTGCCGACGATTCGAAGAATGAGTCGCTTTTCATCGCCATGGCTTCTGAATGCAGTTTCTCAAATTTGGTCGCTTTTTAATGCCTTCGTCTTTGGATCAGGTCTATTGATTCGTTGTGACATTTCCTTTCCTCAGATAAAATTGAAAAAAGTGCCCTTTATGGACTTGTTTTTAGCAATTCAATGCTATTTTCACTTGTAGACTTGTGTTACGGGACATGTATTTCGTAATAATTAGATAAAATACGCACAGGTATTCTTTTAAAAGCAAAATAATAAAATTCATAATATTATAATGGATTATAACCAATCTCGAGGTGTCACGCCAAATTAGAGATTCGAGAAAACATGTTAAAATATAATTTTCCCCTAAATATCGAATACCGCGCCGTAAACTCAAGTCATAACATACCGCAATTAGAACAAGGATGAAAATATCATTCTTGTATAATTTCTATTACTCCTTGTACGGTGAGTTCCAATGAATAAACAGATGTACTTAATGAAATTTGATCCTAGAATTTCATTTTGACTTACTTGAAAAATTATGAAGATGTGCACTCATTAACCCACGATCACCGCTCTAGCCACCTAAACCAGTCCCGATGGCCACACGAGCGGAAAAGTAATGTTGCCTTGTCCCATTGTATGGCATGGTCATTGGTGAGGCAATGCTCGGCTACTGACGAATTTTCTGGTTACTCCAATCTAAAATGCCTTCGATATTCCTTTATTCTGGGCTCACCTGTGCGGCCGGTTTCGTCCACAAGGACAGTAACAAAGAGAAACGTGATTTGAAGGAGGAGTTATGAAAAGCGACCAAATTTAAGAAACGGTATTCAAAAGCCCTTATGTTGAAGAGCAAGTCGTTCTTCGAAACTTCGGCAAAGGTAATGCCCCCGATTCCTTGAAACACCCGAAAAACCTTCCTCCGAGTTTAAGTTCTTCAATATTATAATTTTCTCATTGTCATAGACTAAAGCTATCAGGACATTCAACAATCATGACAAAATTCAACTTCTGCTGGAGAAAATAAGGTAAATAGTACTGCTGTGGTAACTTTCACGAAAATTTACTGGCAAGGTATCAGCCTAATCCTTAGATAGAGCGTTCTTCTTTACGAAAATGGAAAAGAAAATGTTATAAGTTTTATCTACATCTACAAAATACTCTGCAAGCCACCTCAGCGGTGTGTGGCAGGGGGTGAGTAGTCACCAACATGCATTACACTATGCCCTAAAGTTAGTGCAACTTATTATTATATATTATAACCGTTAGTGCAACGGTTTATTACCATTACCGGAACTTTTTCAGTATGTCATAATATGTGAAAATGTTTTCCGAAACAAGTTTAAAATACAAGGAATTGTTAATCACGATATTGGACTTCGCTGTATCGAAAAATATTCTGTTCCAAAATATAATAACAAGCACGGTAAGAGTTCTTTAATGTACATTGTTCCAAAGATTATCAATAAACTACCACAACCCTTACGTGAAACTGGAAAAATCTCTGCATTAAAGAAAGAAGTAAAAAAATGGTTGTTGAATAAACAAATATACAATTGAGACAATATGGTATGCTAACAACTGAGCAAATTAAATGTTCTGAACTTGATTTTAAAATAATATACCAATAGCATTAAGATACTGATGATTTAATAGTTATGTTCTAATTGTGTTTAATCTAAATCAACCAGTTTCTCAAGTATAACGTGGATTTAAATCTCTTTTACTACATGATTGTTATATGTTTTCCGAAAAAACTATGCTGAGCATTAAAAAAAAATGTTCTTAAACTAATCAATTTACACATGATTATTAGAAATTTTATAAATATGATTTGTCCATTCTTAACTTTTATTTCATTTTAGAATATAATTCTGTTTTCTTTTAAAACTTTTATTATCTGTTTCTGACTGAAAAATGCTGTGCATTCTATAAAAATAGTTAAAAGTTAAAGGAAACAAAGGTATATTTATATGTTATGATAGAAATTGTACATTCTGTTTTGTGTATATTTATGTGTTTTATTACTATTAAATGGGTTTTTCTTTTACTTTTCATAAATGCTAATTTCTGACAATTGAACAGGTATCTAACTACATTATTCAAATTTTTTAAATTTTAAACTTGAACTAATGTATAAATATTTAATTTAATTGATTTTAAATATGTATTTAATAACCTGGTGAAAATAAAGAGACATATAAAAAAGAGCACCTGCTGACAAGCCTGGAAAGGCTTAGCAGGACTTCATTGGCTATTTTGTAAAGGAAGAAAAAAATTGTAATTGATATATTTTTTTGGGAAATTTTTCATTTAAAACTGTTAACATGACTGTAACGTGCACTTAAATAATAAACTATTGTATTCATTATAACTAAGGCTAATTATGGATTAGCATAATTCGCTAATGCGTGTCACGAGGCGAAGCCTCACAAAATATATATTGGATAGATTTGTAAAAGAACTCATGTTAAACGTTAAAATATGGAATGCCAGTCGCGAAGTATTTTTAATTTTGCGTTCCAAGATTCGGGGATTGATGTCGACAGTTAAGGAAATTGAACTCACTTGTTTCCTAAGAATACCGATGCCCGTGTTAATCCTGGGAAGGTACAGACGTCTTGGCTCTCTTGGATATTGATGATGAGGATGTTCTCAGCATGTGAAACACTAGATTTCAGCAGTACGACTCTCCGAATAATATTGGATACTTTTCTCTAACAATAAGATGTATTGCAAATGATGTTTCGAAGTAATCAAGCCATTGATATCAAACCAACTAGTTAAAAATATTGTGGAAGTCTCCGCTTCAGTTAGGTGACAAAATTAAACTTCAGTGCACCAAATACCTACGACGTACGACAAATATTGGTAGAGTACCTACACCATGCTCGATAAAATGTGTTTGTATGCGTATTTAAAAAGGGAGGGAGACCAGCTGAACAAGACCCTTTTTAGCAGTGGTGGCGCTAATAGAACACATCAGTTTCACTCCAACTGTTTCAAAACGAAACAGTTCCGCGAAACACCCTGTTGCGGACAACAGCTTGAGGCCCACCAAACAACAGGAGATCGATCGGCGCAGTTAGAACATGGCTGATCGATCTGTAGTCTATGTAGTAAGAAATCTATCATTAAGATAAAGTAACAATTTTATTAGGAATTGTGAAATATAGGTACTTCACAGCTCTGATTCTATCTGCAACAATGAGCGGACATGTGTTGACTGAATACATTGCAACCGCCTGTAACAAATTGTTGCTTATAACCGCAACGCAGCCACATGTACAGTGCAACTGGAACAGAATAGAAGACGATACAGCTTCAGATATCAGTTGCCGCTGCACAGCACAGAGCGGACTATTTAGGTCAACAGGTTAACAGGTTATTTAACAGGTTAGTTTCGTGATCGGGCGCGGCTGCGGCACGATCACGATACTAACCTGTTATTTGAAACAATCATTTGAAAAAGTTGTCTCACCGAAACAGCTGCGGCTGTAGCAGTTTCGCTCCGACAACACTTCATCCACCATTACGTTGTAGCATCTTATTATTCCATAGAGGTAACCACTCCAAATGAAACGAGATGTGCCGTAAAGCAGAAGTAAATGCAACTTCTATCAATCCCAAATGGGCGTTGATCCGGATATTATTAAGGTGTGAGGCAAAAATATTAGGCAATTGGAATTGAAATTTTGATTTTTTGAACAATGGGGAAATCTTAATCTGAGCACCGCATGTGAAAAATGAGTTAGTTTTTAAATATTAGAAACAAACAATCAATGACGCCAATTTATTCCTGGAATGATGAAGCCATTTGTTCAATAGCAACTACCTCTTTATTACTTCTTTATGCCTTAAAAATAAACGATATATCTTTTTCATTTCATATTATTAGATACGATTCGTAAAAACTCTTTTAAAAGCGTTTTTCTGTAAGTAATGACATAAGTTTTTATCTTGAATATTTTTTTTCAAGAGACTTTAATTTTAGCTTTCTCTAACATTTTTTGTAAATTAACTATATGACCCCAAGCTCTTCCAATAAATAAATAAACTGAAGCTAACTCGCTGATTCCAACTTAACCCAATTAAAAGAGTTTTTGGTGATGTCAAGGCATCTTCTTGACACTTCCGAATGAATAATGACACCCTTGGACTTTCATCGGGAGAAAACATTCTTATCAATGGACATCATTCGAAATCGGTGGTCAAACGAACAGAGAAGTTCCTCCTCTCACCACCTCTTATTCACTGCTCATTTATGTGTCGGCATTTATAAGAAATCAAGGAGTTCCAGAGACCAGATCACTTTTAGCTTCCGTCGATTTGAGCCACGGGATTTCCTTTCTCGAAATGATCGCTGCGAAAGTGACCGTGGTTACAATATTCTTTCTGGTGTCCCTCACCGATGTCATAACAGCGATGGAGGAAGCAGATTCGGCTGGCGAATGCCTCGCAGCACCAAATGGCCGAGAATTAAACCTTTCAGTTGATCGCAGACTGAACCAGAGCGACGGTAATTGGCTGACCACATTCTCTGCGAGGAGCATCGACCCGGAGCAGAGCGGGATGGCCCTGGAAGCGAAGCACATGCACGTGGAATGCCAAGGACGGCACGTTGTCAACATACATGTGGTCGTCAAAGGTGAGCTACCTGCATCTACATAATACCCTGCAAGCCTCCTCAAGGGTGTGCGGCAGGCAGGTGAGTTTTTACCAACATGAACCACATTATATTCCACTAAAGTTGATGAAACGACAAAGATACGACAAGAGTTAAGCATAGGAAGCATGCGATACGTGCTGATAGTACTGAGAAGCAGACTGGAAAGATGCACTAGGGAGAAAATAAACAAATCAGCCACACTATAAATCAACAAATCTCATTGTAAAGTATCAGTGGCAGCTATTATGGCCTCTTTATCGTACGATGAAAAATTAGAATTCATTCCTGTCCGTTGTGCACTAGAATTCCTGAATTTTATTCTCATGAGGGTCAATCCCTAACAAGTGGTTAGCACTGCTAGCTCGACCATTTTAGAAAAATATTATAAATCGTCCGTTGATAGCTTTCTGTCTTGACAGTTCAAAACCACATTTCCAATTTCCTAGTTACAATGTGGTGGCCATTTTTCAAACCAAGTGCTGCGTGCTTACTGTATTTCTTTCAGCTTTTTCAGCTACATAAAATTCAGACAAGAACTGTTGTTTT
Organism: Pyrrhosoma nymphula; assembly: GCA_963573305.1. NCBI lineage: Eukaryota > Metazoa > Arthropoda > Insecta > Odonata > Coenagrionidae > Pyrrhosoma > Pyrrhosoma nymphula. Next base: position 58,179,849 of record OY754339.1, on the reverse strand, counting down.
AAGTTTATTTGGGGCTAAAACTTCATGTACCTTATTACCTCCAATAGCCTATGCTTCGTTATCAATTAAAATACTAAGGTTAGGAATAAAAATCACTGAAATTGCAATTTTTTTATTCAATAGCCATGTAAAAAAATGCAAAAATACAGCATTTTTGTGAAAAAGTGCATATATAATCATACATATTTTATTTGATCATGTTACGTAATAATCTGATAAATTTCTTTAAATATGTTTAAATTAATTAAGGACAATAATATATGTCTATGAGCCATATTGGATAGACAATGAGGTAAATTTAAAATCTTCAAATGCGTGATACTTGCGGGCGAGATCTTTAGCTATTGCTGATGCAGCTGAGAAAAAATAGTTATTGTTGTTGGTAGAATGTATGGTAGAAAAAATAGTTATAAAAGTAATATATGTTGGAGCTACCCATTATTTCTGGACCACCTGATACTGATTGACCCGTGATCTATCTAATCTATCGTAGTATTTCGGGATTCGAAAAATGAAATTTCAACCTCCGTGGCAGATATTGCCCTCCGATTCGGTCAAGTAGTACCCATGCCGCTCTTGAACAAACAAAGTTTTTCACATTGGAAACGCATACCCGACGTACCACAATTGCATAGATAATGAGCGTAGAATTAGGCTAAACGATTGCCGAATGTACTGGTTCAAGTTATTTTCCGCGAACGATAAAAGCTGGATGCATTGAGGCTTTATAATGTAGTCTTACTTAGCGTTTTTCTATTTACGTCAAAGTATAGTTCATTCAAAGTAAAGCAGACCGGGACAACTCGGGTCACCGGGTCAATCGATATTGTCCCTAAGTGGCAGGAAAATAAACAATTATACCCAGAAATCAGTAAACATTTCTGTCAGCTATCCTAAAATATTAACAGTATCAGCTCAATATCCGTAATAAGCAACGGTTTATGAATGATCATCTACGTTGCCTGTTGTCGCTGCATCGTCTGTAGACGAAAATATTGGCTGCTCTTATTTTTCGTAGCTGTCGCGTGAGCATTTTTGCCCGATTCATTAAGGGGATCTCCGAATCACCATGTGCCTAATATAGCAGTCGGTTTAGCTGATGGATGACGGATCAATGTTCAAGCAAAGTTTAAAGCTAAGAAAATATTTCTGCATCACATCAACGACAGATTTTCTAATAAAATGATGAATTACTTTGTTTTCCACAAATTTTATTTCTTTCTCACGTGGCCTGATAATGTCGCGAAGCGATGAAACCCGGGTCGGGAGAAAGAAATACAATTTATATGGAAAACAAAGTTATTCATCATTTATTCATTATGAAGGCATTCCACCAAGTTATTATCGATACCAATATTTTGCCATATTCCCAGCCTTCAAACAATTTTCTCCAAAAGTATAATGATACATTTTTAATCCTGTGTAAGCCTTAAAAGTTTTCCAAATTGCAGAGTCCATAATCGAAAAATCGGAGGCTGCGAGGCCAAAAGTTTCATCTCACTTCCAATTTATTTATATTTATTGCGTTGCAAAGAACTATCGCTGTTTACATTGAAATATTCAGCCAGAATTATGCCGATATGACCCACGCCGAAGTACCCCATGCCTATGTCTGCCTGTGCCGAAAAAGCTCTCAACAAAATGCCCCAATTTTCCTAATATTCATTTGCATGAGATTATTGCAATGACTCTGAGCCATCCTTAGGGCTTGTTCATGCTGATGAAAAATATAAAATAATTTAAAATAAATTTCCAAATTATAGTAAACTTGACCGGGAACTTAGATATTTTTTGGCTCATTAGGGTGAAACCTCATGATGTTATCAAAGGAAAAGCTTATAAGATTTCGCAGCGTTAATTGTAAAACGACTGTTTTTATCTGGTGACCTAATGATGCCATCAATTCGATGAATCCGGTCGTATTACACTTAATGCAGTGAAATCAACGGTTTCTTTTTCTATGATGATTTTGCCCAAATTATTAATTACACTGAATAAATAATGTTTTTTCAGAAATATCAAAGGATCGATCATCAAGATCACTAGGTGTACAGAATGCACCTTTGCTCTTTCATCGGAGGCATGGCAGTAATGTAGCAATACTTAACAATGGACGTTCAGTGCAGAAAATTGAGTAAGTACACTGAATCATGAAATCTGTTTTTTTTACATTCCATTCCCCATGCTCGCTCTCAGTTGTACTGTTACAAAAAGGATTAAAATTGTACTTATTGAAGAAGTATGCATCCGTTTTATTTTTTAAACACCCTAACGAAATCGCTGCCATATAATAGAGACGATATGTATGCAAAACGAATTATTACGAACGAACGAATTATGCAAAACGAAACAGTAAGTAAGCAGTTACGATGAGTTATTTTATATCTATTGATGAATTGAGTAGAAAAGTTGATTTAAGATCACAAAAAGGTTAAAAAAAATAAAAGTAAAATAAATTTGCATGACTACCTTAACTTCATTCCAAAAATACGCTCACATGTAACCACGATTGTTCTATAACTCCAAGATAGAAACTAAATAGATAAGGACATCAGATGTAGAATTACCCTGGACAAGGAAGCATTTTCCTAGACAATTCATGACAGCAGATTCTTCAGGAGGAGGAAATTATTACCAACTAATTATAAGCTAGTTTTCTTGGTATTACGCCAAGAAAAAGGCTCTTATGATAGTATGAGAGTAGAGTGAATGGTATGAGAGGAAAGGGTATGCCGAGAAAGTCATGTGTGATTGTGGTAGAAGACTCTCTAAGGAGGAGAAATAAGACTTAAGAATAAGAGAGCGTGTATGAAGCAATACATAAGTGTAAGAGAAGCGAAAGAAGTTTGCATGGATAGGACAGATGCATAAGAGTGTTGAGAGCTTTCCATTCAAGTTGTTGAAGCTAGCACACATCGGAAAACATCAGCGCACACGAATGACAACGATGTCCGCTGGCGAAATGTTTTGTAACCTGCCGACAGGTAGCATTCTGTGGGCGAACAACAGTCACGGCCGAGTATTTAGTTTACAGTTGTAAAATTCTTTCAAAATGTGCATTTGAAAACGTATGCATTTTATCACAGATTAATTAGAAACCTCAAAATATGCATGCTTAACGCCTTTACTGAAAATCAACAAACTTGACAGCAATCACGGATGCTATAATCGACGTTCTTATGTTTTTTAGCGCACGCCGGCTTTGCCTCCGATCTGTTCTGAAGTGCGATGACTAGAGCGCAGGGTCCGTAACGAATGGAAGGAAAGTGTCTCGTTGTGTTTCGAAATCATTAGCGCACTAGAGAGAATGGAAGGCACTCATTATCAATGTTAAACCGATAGTCGTACGAATAACGCCGAGAATCAAGTTCTCCGTCTATGCCTACGGGGAATGGGAACTACGGAAAGGGTACGTGTGTATTAGGGTGGCCGAAAAACACGAAAGTGTCCTAATCGAATCGCAATAGCGCGAAAACGTTGCTACTCAACACCCTAATCAGAAAGAAAGAAAAATTCTTGAAATCGGACCATATCTTCCGGTCGCACATCTCGTTCGAAGTTTGGAAAAATCGTAAAAAATGACTTTTTTCGGGATGTGATTGACTTGCGTTCAAAATCGGTATGTGACCTCTTATAAAAGTCCTTTGTCTTAACAAAATATAACTACCCTTCCCCCTTTCTTTTAGGGGGAGGGGGAGTCGCTCATCGCGTTCAAATTATCGAAAAATCGTTAAAAAAACATGACATGTATGTTGTACGCATAGTTTATGCTGGAAAGAGCACTCATTTTTGGTAATGGCATAGGTTTTTATGTGCATCATGCTGATATATATTCTTATTATTTCATAAATTTCAGTATGACTGTGCCTGAAAACTCTGTTGTGTTCACCAACAGACCACTGATGAAGAAAGAAATGTTTGAAGTGAGATTGGACAAGAGGGGAGGCAAAATGAAGCACTGCCTAGGAATTGGTGTGATGTCCCACTCACCAGATGATGTTGAAATTGTCTCATCGATTCACAGGCTCGTCAGGTAAAATTCAATGACAAAATTAGCAATACTTTTAATCATTATCATGACTATTTATAAGAGGAAAGCAAAGTCCAGAGTAAAAGGAGGAAATGGAGAAATTTTTAGTATTTGTTTGAAATTATGAAATGAGGGCGTAGAATGATTCAACTATCTAAGAAGCACCATCACATAAGATATTACTTAAGGGCTGACGCACTAATTGTCCAATTTTACAATGTTTTCCGTCGATGACTCACTTGATATCAGCGTGTGGGGCTGCTCAGGGAATCTAAAGTAACCGAAGTAGCCGTCTATGAACTTTTCATGGAAATGTTTGCCCTCTTATTTCTTCATAAAACAAATTTATCGTCTATTTGGGACCAACACCAATCGAATCCTCACACCAGAAGAACCAAAAATTCAATACCGACCATTTTGATAGATCGGATAACCAGTTTTCGATGAAACCGTTACATAACACATGCATAAATACAATATTTGCTCATTTTATAGAATAGGATAGGATAAATATCTAATGCCTAATTAAAACCTCAGTAACTGGTTTCTGGTGGAAAAACACTGAAGCTAGACTCACATTATTAATGCCAAAAAAAACCAGGTAGATGAATACTTCAGTGCACCTAAATAAAATATTGCACCTAATGTACTTATACCACTTTTGATCCCAACGGTTCAGGTTATGCCAAGTCATTTGTGTTTTTTTTTACCAGTAAAATGACCGTCTACCAGTTGAAAACCTGGGTCGGGGAGATAAAAAAATAGCTTATAATTACTTATGCAAATTTTCTTTTCTTTATCATCAGTAATCATCAATCCGAAGATTGGTTTGCAGCAGCTCTCCATTCCACTCTCCTCTCTGCCAACTACTTTATTCCTACATAATTAATTACCTTGACGTCCCTCATGATTTTCCTGGTGCATTCCAATCTTGGTCTTCCTCCGTTATTCTTCCCATTCGTTTCTGCTTTCATTATTGTCTTCATTAGGCTGTTATGCTGGAAAATGTGTCCAATAAGTTTGTCTCGTCTCCTTCCCAGAGTTTTCACTACGCTTCTTTTCACTCCAGCTCTTCGCAGGACTTTTCTTTTCTTACGGAAATCATAAAAATTGACCGAATCTTTGGCAATCTACAACTTTATTGATTGACTTTTTGAACAGTCTTTACTCCAAGCCACCAGATTGGTATTATAGCCTTTAAATATTCCTACATGGGATGTGCTTAATCGCACCAATTCCTGGCATTCTATTGGCTCACTATTAAATGTATCTAGCTTCATTTACTCACTGCCCTGATGGAGCAGTGCAAAATTTCTGTTTTTCTCCTTCCTATTCTATGCCCATATTATATTTCGCTCCGCTCATTACATTTAGGGATAAGTATAGGGAATTAGAATTGTAGAATGGAACTGCAGGTTTAAAACTTCGTATTTATTTCGCAAATTTCTAGTAACAGCAATAGCTGCAATTTAATCTTAATAACCAGTATTTTAGGCAGGTAATGTAGCTAATTATAGAATTTGCTATTTAAAGTTTTTGTATTGATATGCTGACCCGTAGTGATGGTTGCATGTGATGCTAATCACCAAAGATAACCATGTATACGAAAACCTTGACCTACCTATCTCCTATAACCATGTTGAAGGTCACGGGAGAAAATTATCATTTAAAATTAACTATTAAATCACTACGATTATTGCTGATTCCATTCTTTTACCTCATTATCTTCACAGCAATAATACAAGAATGTACCACAACAATGGGATTTATGGAAACAATGAGCATTTGGTTAAAGACTATGGACCAGATATTAATAATTTACAGGTGAGCAATCAAATGCTAAATTTGCATTATTACTGAACATGGCTGAAAATTCCCTGTCACATGATCTATGTTCATAATGGTCTCCCTAATTCTATAATCACATGAAAAAATTTAATTAAATGGATCACATTTTTAATCGATATTTTGTTATACTCAAAGAAAGGATCACCAAAATATGTTTTATAATGCATTGCTGCATCCTCTCAATAATTAAAATATAATTTCTCTTAAAAACAATATTTCTCCTACTGATCACATTTATGCTATCAAAAATGTCATAAATATCACAGGACATTTATTATCATATTATCAACACGCAGGTCCATGAGATGCCATCATGCTTTGGTAATGGATTAATAATATTTCCGATTAAAACATGAATTGGCAAACTGAAAAAATTACACAAAATGACTTTCTAAAGCAATCACATGGATTAAGTAATCCTCGCACTAGCAATACATATGAACATTACATAAGAATTCTTCTTCTTTCATTTTCGACAAATGACCATTGAATAGGCACGAGATCGACTTGGCGTGATGCAGCTAGAAGATGGAAGCATCCATTTCTTTGTCAATGGAGAAGACCAAGGTCCTGCAGTTGCAAATATGCCTCAGCCTATCTTTGGAGTATTTGAGCTGTGGCACGACGCACAGAAAGGCACAATAGTGTATTAGCCATTTTAATATCATGAGATTTCTACAGAGCCAAACGTGAGGAAACTCTGATATCAAGACACCTTGAGGTAGTTTGAGCGAGATAGTTCCCTAGTCATAATGGATACCATATTCGAATGTTATTTTTTTCAGCGTCTGTAAGACGTATGAAATGAATATTGTAGTATGTATGGCGCAAAATTATAGATGTATATATGACTAAAATTCTCAGTAGCTAAATAAATATAGCAACAAGTCTCTAACATGACTTTTTTTTTACCGCCGTAAGGGTAAAAAGCCTTCAAAACAGCAGGTTTTTTTGCGATGCTGTAAAAATTACTTTGGTGAGTAATAGATTAATTTTTATAAATTTTTGAGAAAAATACAAACTAAACACCGTTAGTTTTTTTTACGAAATCTAGGTGTTGTAAATTCCTAACTTTTTCAATATTCTCCCTCTAGAGCGCAAAAAAAAAAAAAAAATATATATATATATATATATAGTTATAAATCCCATGCAAAACAGCTTAAATTTTTAGGCAAATTGCTCGAAAAGTAGTTCGGTAAGGGGTTAATATTTTCATATCAATGGCAAGATGAGAGTTTTTTTCTTTAAAATGAGGCCAAATTCATCAAATTCTAGGTGAAGTGATTTCTCGCTCAAACTACCTTTAGGAGAAATATTGTGAAGTATATGAAAATCACGTTTTATAATGTCATTTTCAATATAATGGAAGAGCCATCTGGTATAATATCGCATATTCTTAAAGTAAAAGGCTGAGTCGTTTGGTTTGCGTTGCAGAGGATAACATCCAGAGTCTGTGTATAATGATACAAGCAGTACTGATGTATTCGTATGCACGATGCCATTTGTTTGTTTTGGCGATTAACATTATTCTCATTTTCTTCTTACCTAACCTGAATTATACATCCATAGCATTGTTAATTGGAAATAAAGAATTTATACAAATGTTAAAATGCTGTGTTTCAGTCCTGTTCCCCATGTTTAGTTACTCTGCCAAAATGCCTCAAACCTTCTCATTAATAATTCAAACCGAAAAAATTAGCGATTTTATAAGAAAATAACGAAAAGTTTATAATAAAAACTTAGAAGATGCAATTTTCCACAGATACTAGAACTCAATTGCATCTTCTAAGTTTTTATTATGTTCATATTCCACAACATCTCGCCTGATACCTCCCTTTGTGAACGAAAGGTTTAATAAACTGGGATCGAGGAAGCAGGAATTTTCGGTCTGACTTAGAATATACATTAGTAACTCCGTAACTGTTTCTAGATGGGAGTTTTTTGTGCTGGTATTTTATAACTGCGCTGTGAAAATGAGAAGAAACAGCGTTTGCATTCATTTTACAAGTGCTACAAGCAAACGCTTATGAAAGCACTATGGAGGCTTTCATTTGGCCAAACCGAAACGCATAAAAATTAGCATTTGAAGAGAGCTCGTTAATGCCGTAGAAACGCCCAGTAAGGGATTCCCTATGCGTTTGGGAAATCTTTCGCGAAAAGCATTTAATGAGAATGCATTATCGGCGTGCCAACGCCCGCTCACTAAGCATACGTAGTCAGTACTACAAACGCTCAAGCAAACGCCGAGGAAAGCATTCCAAGGCTTTTGGGCGTTGGGCGTTTCTTGAGAGTTCGCCTGTAAGCCTTTGGCGAGCGCTTGTAAATGCCGAAGGCACGCCTAGTAGAGTATTATAAAAGCGTTTAGAAGGCATTTACTTGATAAAGCACCCACAAGGCATTTGTATTGCTCAACCAACGCTCTAAAATCGCCGGAACGCTCGGGAAATGCCCGAAAAATGCTTTATTACTCACATACCCACTCACCGCAAAACAGCCAGGGAGATGGCAGGTAATCATTCAGTAGGTTATTCAGCCAACTGCCACACACCCTTGTCTCTCTACTCCACACCCAGATTCGTCGCAGATCACGTGCACCTGTTTATCCAGACATTCGTTGCCGCAACACGACATCAGGGCCACGTTTCCTCCAGTACAACTCACAATCATCCCAGGAATACCGTTACATCTGAAGAAGAGACGCAAGAAGAAGAACAAAAACTTGTCCCTGACAAAGAATACACCAGTGAACGATGCCCAATGATAATATTCAAGTGAACTATGAACCTCAACTCAAAAATACTATCTATCCTATACTGATAACGTATTTATCCGAATATAAGCCGCACACCGTTTTTTGGGGTCTCTTAAAGTTTTAACGAATAAAGTTTAATAAAGTTTTTACACGAATTTAAGCCGCACCCATTTTAGTGCATCCTATACCACCTAAAGCATTCGGAATTAGAATTTTATATCTGTTTTTACATTACCTATGCAATTGTGACACAATGTTGCCTATATTATCGTTTAATATATTAATAAATTTTGCACCAATTTCACCTTTTTCAGCGTTATTTCTTACTTTCCCCGTGGCTTAGGCGAGTTTAGCTGGCGTCCACGTGAATCCGAATGGCTGATTTGCACAAATCGGTCATTTTTACGACTTTTAAAGAAAGTTCTCGAATTTAAGACTTGAGGTTTGATACGTGGGTTTGGAGAAGGATGGAGAGGGTGAGCTGGCTGTCGAGAAAGACGAACGAGGAGGTATTTGATATGGTTGGAGAGGAGAGTAAGGTGGTGGCTGAGGTTCGGAGAAGGCAGAGGATAGGGATGGAGGAGATTTTGAGAGGAGAGGGCATGTTGAAGAGAGTGATAGAGGGGAGAAGACTGGGGAAGCGTGGAAGAGGAAGGAAGAGGATAGAAATTCTGGACGAAATATGAAGAGGTAGAAAATATGAAGAATTTATGAGGGACTATGATAGGACATCCTTAGGAGGGAAAGCGAGATAATATATATATATATATATATATATATATATATATATGAAGTTTTTATTTTTTTAAATTAAGTTTTACTTGGTATTATGTTCACTTGGTATTGCGCTAGTTATGGCTTGTCGTATTTATGCTACGGAAAGTATTCCATATATAGCCAGTACAACAGTTTTCATTAATATCACTAAATGTTTTACAAGAAGTCAATAGTTCCCGTTTTAAACCTTCGAAATCCGCCTTTGAGATAAGTATGGGTAGTAAAACCCTCCTCTTTATGGGTGGCTTTATGTCAGTACTAATATGGAATTTAGCGTTTACTGCTCTGTGATCACTAATTCCGTTCACTGTGACTACGTTAAGGACGTTTTCAGGTATGTTAGTCGCCAAAAGATCTAGAACGTTGTTTCCTCTGGTCGGTGTTGTGACTAACTGATGTAAGGAATTAGGTGTGAATGTGTAGAGTAGAGTATCGCATAACTCCTTATCTTTTCCGCCATTTTTGAAACTATACGTCTTCCAGTCAATCGAGGGAACGTTGAAATCACCACCGATAATTTTGTTATTTTCACGAGTGAGATGTTTCACCTGCCTGTCCAACTCTAAAACTGAATTTAAGTCTGCATCGGGTGGTCTATAATGTGAGCAAATAAAAATTCTTTTTGTTGAGCATTTAATGGAACACCACACACTTTCTAAATAATTATCTGGAAACATTTCGGCTGTGCTGACGAACTCATCTTTGACTGCGATAAATACTCCTCCTCCTGTTCTCACTATTCGGTGTTTTCTGTATATTGCATATGATTTTGGGAAGATCTCGGTATCCGCAATTTCATTCGATAACCAACTTTCTGTTCCTATTACTACATCAGCGTCCGTGCTGTCAATGAGATGGTGAAAATCATCGACTTTGTTTTTTATACTACGGCAATTAACGACCACAATAGAAATGGGATCCTTGGGATACGGCTTACAAGTCCTGTCTACCGAGTATTTTATGACATTAATGGCATTCGTTTTTGATGTACCTGAGCCGCCGGTTCTATTTCTTTCGGATTGTAAGTCATTCTGAATTTGAAAAAATCTCTCATTCCTACCAATATTTACGGTGACCCCTTTACTTAATAACCCACTACATGATCTTCTCCCTGCCCTATTCTCTACCCTAAAAAAGGCCTAAAGTGCTCTAAGATACTACCAGCGCTACCAGCTACACACCTAAGTAGCTGCCTCGGCCGTGTAATGGACGCCAGACCGGTTCAGAGGGTTCCGACACGATCGGATTGGCGACCGAAGGTCAACTAAGGAGGCTCCGATGCCCGTACAGAAACGACGCAGTCTCTGGTTTATGCCTTCCACTCGGCGGCAATGTATAACTTAATGGACATGCAACTTACAAGGAGACATTGCGTGACTGATGTTCGGGACCCAAATGAGGCAATTATTTTCTGATACTATAGAGTGAATGCGGGAAAAGTGTCACGGCTTTCTTCCATTTAGACCCGGGTTTACGAGAAAAACGCAACTAAAGAATTTACCTCCGTATAAATCCCTTGCAGTGCAATTGTTCATCAACGGTAGTCGTGGCCGAGCGGTAAGAGGCTCTGGGCCAATAAAAGCCATTCCGTGGCCCGGGTTCGAAGACCAATCATTTCAGTTTTTTTTCTTTCGAATATTTTACGGAATCACTGTAAATTGCCCAATCCCATACATTTACGGCAGTAGCAACAATATTTTTTTTTGATTTTCAGCCTATTCACTGATTTTTCAATCAACCCGCTTTGGAGACTTTCGAAGCTAATTTCGAGTCTTGTTTGACCGAAGAGACTTAACATGCCGATCGGCCTAATATGTTTAGATTTTGACAATACAAGGATACTTCCATGAACAGGATGGGCTTCGATTGATCGTGGCTCTTTCTCAAGGCGGTAAACAATGAACGGATTATTACTTTTTAATATACAGCGATGGATGCACTTTCAGTTCAGGGTAGGAGGTAGATGCAATTCAGGGTAGGAGGAAGCATTTTTCGGGTTGGTTAGCCCTTATGATAGATTTCAACTTTTAAAAATATCACGTACAGATAACACTGTATTTCTTTTTCTACATCCTGTTTATTTTATTTATGAAATGGATCGTTTAAATTTTGGCGTTGAATTGCATACTTTTGGATTATCTGCATCGTAAAACATTTAAAACAAAGAATAATTCTACACCAAGCACTTTTTTAAAGTTCCAACCTGAGAAATGACATTTGCGTGAATGCAGATCTTGTGGGAAACATATTTCTCGAACATTTCTGAATACTGTTCTATCTTCAACCAGTTTTGATGCATACCACGCATATCTCATCATGTCACCGAATGCAGGCGAAGATTGCTGACGGTGCAGCAATGAATCCCATCCTCCCGGGATGTAATTTCTCTTTTTTATTTGAACAAATAACAGCTATTTTGCAGCCTCGCAATGAATTGTTTGACCTGTAAAAATATACATCACGGAGTTGGTGGATTCGTGGGGAGGACAAACAAGTGGTCCAATGTACGACGAAGTATTCACAAATAAAACCCGTGAAGCTACTTGCGCGTTAAAAATAATACCACCCAGGTGGAGGTCATTATGCCAACCCTGTTGATGAACGATCGCACTGTAAGGGATTAACATGGAGGTAAATCCTTAGTTGCGTTTTTCTCGTAAACCCGGGTCTAAATGGAAGAAAGCCGTGACATTTTTCCCACTTTCTCTCTATAGTATCTGAAAATAATTGCCTCATTTGGATCCCGAACATCAGTCACGCGATATCTCCTTGTTAGTGGATATTGATATAATCTAGATCGTTTAGAGATTCTAGATGTCCTTTTGTTTAATGCGGTGAAAAACTTTCGGCTACTATATAAATTCAATGAAACTCGGGAACATAGGAGATGATTCCTAATCCCTCGCCATGGGCGAAAAATAGCCTCGTCCAACAGTGGAGGGGGGTGAGGAGAGGGAAAACTAAGAATGGCCACCCGTGGCTGGTATTGCACGGCTATCGGGCGTGACCCATACGGCGATGGGGTTACTGGTTCCAATGCCTGAACTGGTAGTGACAATGTCACCATGGGCAAACGCAATATACTTAAAATGTCTAAGTAAAATAAACAGGACGATACACAACAGAATGCATGTGGTGCCACCATAGCAACGTTCTCAACAAACCTTGGGTCTAGCGACCTTGTTGAGAACGTACCCCCTATCCTACCTAAGGGTATAGCGACCTTGGTTCTCAACGTTGTTCATATTTTTAGGGCCGTATGTGCTCGCGATGAAAATCCAAGTCTAATTTTTTAAGAGGTTTGAAACATGCTCTTTCAAATGAAAATGATTCAAAAGAGTATCCAGAAGATCTTTCTTTTGTAACAACGGGAAGAAAATAAACTATTTTTGTCGTTTTTACAAATGTCATCCCCAAAGTTGTCCCTATTGTTAGGGCTTTATGTGCCCGCGATGGAAAACCAGATATACCTACTTTTTAGAGGGTTAAAGCTAAGCATGGGGGGGGAGAAGGTCTAACCCTGGTGCATGGATTCGGAGAAGGTCGCTTAAACAGATATTCCATGGCTAGATTTTCATTCGTCCCCCTTCCAATACGTCCCCACCCACCGTCTCTCCTCCTCCCCCACCTCCTCTCCCTCCCTCTTCCCCATTCCACTTTCTACCCACCCCCTCCCCTCAACCCTGCAATCGTCACGTAGTTTGAGTGGAAAATTTCCCTGGTTATCATGGAGAACATATTCGAATTTTATTTTTAAATTTTAGCGTCAGTTAGAAATAAGTATGAAGTAAATATTGTAAACTTAATGCCACAAATATAGATATAGTATTTAATATAAAAATTCTCATTTATAATTCTAGATTGTCATGGTAAACTGGAGAATATTAATTTAAAAAATCGGGAACATGAGAGTAGGAACAAGCTGCTTTCGGATGGCATGAGGAAGAAATTTTCTATGACATTTCAACCGATAAATCATTTAATTGACTCAGGTCGATATGTTGACTGAATGAGTTACTCCGGTGAACTCCAACAAAACAAAAATTAACGTTCCAAGAAAGGTCACTGATTAAAGTCAAGCCGTGGTTCAGGGCAAACTTCAGGGCCATTTATAATACAAAAATAATGGACTCCGTCGTGGTGGGATTCAATAAGCGGGAGTTTGGCAAGCAGAGTTCCGTGAATATAGTAGGATGCGACAGCTGTGACGTGAGGAATCAAATCCAGGAAAATCGCATAACAGATGCTCAGGCTTTTGATCGTATATTGTTAACTGGAAGAGTTACTCCGGTAAACTCCAGCAAAACAAAAATTCACTCATTGTCAGTCGACGAATCATAAACGATTGATCTACCCACACAGTAAAATAGACTCGTGTAAGCTAACATCGGTGGCTAGGAGCCGAAGGAGACGTCAATAGGAGAAAACAAAGTGATAAATTCAAGGAACATGATTCTACACGCGGCAAAGAGCGAAGGAGACTGCAATAGCGCCCAAACGCTCACAGTTAGCAACTAACAACTTTAATAAACTCCCGTGTGTTAACCCGTTCAACCTACAAGATAAGTGAGACCTTACTTTTAAAGGGGTCAGGGGAGGCTGTTTGAAACGAAGTGACCGACACACGCCTCGTCGTCAGAGATCCCTTGCTCTTTAGGGGATGGGGGAAGCATCTTTGCAAGAGGCGTTAATAAGACTAAAGTGGGATGGACGATTCCTCAGCTGTGACCGCTGTGACCCATCTCCTCTCCGTCGAATGCTGGCTTGGTCGTCTTTAGCTACCAGACTCGAAATGTCCGAAACATATGCTACTGAAATACACAGTTCATACTCGTTGGAGAGAGACAAATATTTTTTTTTAACTTATCAATGCTATTATGCGGTTAGTACAATGAAGTTTCCTATCAAATCCAATCCTTTTTCTTTTGCTCACCTGACTTCATGGGGAAGGGGGAAATATCCCCCTTACCCCTGTTTTTTTATCTCCCCCCTGCGGATCTGCCACTGCTATAAACACCATATGAGCTTCATTAGTAATTAATATGAATTTATTAAAGACGAAATAATAACTAAATATTGCCGTGAAGGTATAAATTATTTCCATAGTTAAAGAAGTGTAAAAACGAAGATGTATTTTCGTCCCCAAAAATTTGCATATTAAAAAAATAACTTACGCAAATATTAATCATTTATCGGGATAAGAGCTTGAGCAAAGCGGTCTTACTTGCATACTAGGTATTTTTAAGTAGATATGTATTATGAGCCACAGCACCGTATGCACGCTAGATGGAAGGAGGGAGGTGGAAGTGCGGCTAATAACAGACAGCGGAGGCCGAGCTGAAGATGAAGGCGGTTGAGGAGCATGGAGGACATTGGACTTAACAAGCTTACGTTTGAAGCCAGAACCATGCTAACTAGAAGCAAACCATCTAGTCTTCATTTACGCACACAGAATCACAACTTTTCTCAAATCCTTAGACATTAGGTGTACCGTTATATGGATCGCCATATCTCGCGAATTAAAATCCTGTAATAACTGGCCATCTTTTAAGTTCAACTTTCAAAAGGTCAGCAGCATCGATTTCCAGAAGTGACGCTAAATAACGCGGCTCGAAAATTGAATAGGTAATAAATAAGCGATCTGTGGAATTTGGCAGTCCATGAGAATCATGCGAGCTTCGGTTTGGGAGCCATAAAAGATACCCACTGTAGGCTTGGGAACCTAGGATAAGCTGCCCAACCTTTGGCCTGGGAACCAGACAGATACCTACTCAAGGATTTGGAACCTTGTCGAAGAAACCAAATTGCAGGCTTGGGATCCTCAACCAAGAATGGCCACCAGTGGCTGGTATTGCACGGCTATCGGGCGTGACCCATACGGCGATGGGGTTACTGGTTCCAATACCTGAACTGGTAGTGACAATGTCACCATGGACAAACGCAATATACTTAAAATGTCTAAGTAAAATAAACAGGACGATACAAAACAGAATGCATGTGGTGCCACCATAGCAACGTTCTCAACAAACCTTGGGTATAGCGACCTTAGTTCTCAACGTTGTTCATATTTTTAGGGCCGTATGTGCTCGCGATGAAAATCCAAATCTAATTTTTTAAGAGGTTTGAAACATGCTTTTTCAAATGAAAATGATTCAAAAGAGTATCCAGAAGGTCTTTCTTTTGTAACAACGGGAAGAAAATAAACTATTTTTGTCGTTTTTACAAATGTCATCCTTAAAGTTGTCCCTATTGTTAGGGCCTTATGCGCCCGCTATGATAAACCAGATATGCTTTTTAGAGGGTTAAAATCATTCTTTTTATAGTGAAAATTATCCAAAAGAAATTCCAGAAGGTCTTTTTTTGTAAAAGCGGGGTGAAAATACCCTATTTCTGACGTTTTTACAAAAATTGTCAAATTTTGACTCCATTTTAACTAATGGAAAGCACTAGGAATATAAAATTTTATATTCATAAACCATGGGCTGATATGTTATCACGCGCAAAGTTTCACGTTGATTATACCTTTACTTCCTGAAATATAACAAGCCAAAATTTTAATTTTTTTTCTATCAGCAATTTTTCGGGCCAGTTTCTTACTGAATTTTCTGCAAGGAAGTCTCTCTTAAAGTTATTTTTATTATTTTGTTAAATAGAGCGCAAAGAGTTGTACAATATAACCAATTTTTATATCTCTCATCAAAATATCCCCTGAGATACTGCGCCTCAAAGTTACCAAAATCTCATAGTCATACTGAAGAAGGCTGCGGTACTATTCTCAGCAAGTATACCAACGGCGAACGTAAAAATTTACAAATGTTCATTGGAAGTATATGTGAATGTCCAAATAAAATTTCATTGAAATCCGTGATGGTCGAGCGGGGACCACTTGGCATGGAATGACCCTATTGTACCAAGTAACTCCTTAGTTACATTGGTTTAGTTACGAGCTATTCAAACACGACCTCCCAGTGCACGGATCGCAGAGATACGAAACGGAGTGCAACATACGCGCTGGAATCAACTCTTTAAAACTAGGTGGCTCGAAAATAGATGACCAGTTTATTTCTCTTCATGGCATGGATAATACGCAGAGTCATGTTTGCACGTACGAAATGTCCTCCGTTCTCATCGTTCGAAAAGTCAGTCGAGCAGAAAAAAAACCGTTGAAATCACTCACGCCGATGCGCCATTTTGACCCCCGCCGTAATGGCTCCTAATCCTTCGCGATATTGCCTCGTCCGACAGCTTGGGGAGGGGTAAACAGGGATGGGGGGAGTGCAACTCTCTGCCGTCTCTGCCCTGCTTGAAATTGGAGAAGGCTCGCGTAAACGCCACGGCTAGGCATTCGCCCCTCGTCTAATGCTTACAATTCCCAACCCACCGTCTCTCCTCCTCCCCCACCCCCTCTTCCCCATCCTACTTTCTACCAACTTTCTACTACCTACAACCTACTTTCCCTCACCCCTGCAATCGTCACATGGTTTGAGCAGGAAATTTCCCTAGTCATATAGGAGACCATATTCGTATTTCATTTTTTTTACTTTTAGCGTCCGTAAGAAGTATGAAGTAAATTTTATAATACTAACGGCGCGAAAATAGATATATATTGTAAACATTCTCAGTGTTTAAATAAATGTATCTGCATAAGTCTTTAACTTGACTCTTTTTTTCACGCAGTAGAGTGATAACGCCTTCTCAAAAGAAGTTTTTTTGTGATTCTGCGAGTTATTATTTCAGACAGCGCAAATTATGTTGTTTTGTGTCGAGCACCCGCCTTGATGCATTTTCAATGGTTATTTAATTATGCAGGTCCATAGTGTTAAAGGAGAAAGTTTTGTCATTTACAACTCAACCTATCTTTCTCAGGACGTTTCCTCCCCTTCTAAACGGGGAGAAGGGTACAGGCCAAGCAACCACGCCTGGACCTAACTTTTTCTTCCACAGATAGCCTCAAGCATGATGCCCAGCTGATTTTTTACATTAGTTTTTGGGAAAAATGTGAAACACGTAAAATATGTTTTATATATCTCGCTCTTCGTCGACCTTACCAAGGTTCATGAACATCACACCTCCATCCACCCAGCTGATCTGCAAATCATTTCCGACTCATTCAAGATGTAAATTTGGATAAGCGTTCCCTGAAGGAAACAACAGTTTAAAAAAACTTCATCCCGAGGAGGAAGTGCAGAGAAAATTTTTTCTTGTCGACTCTCTAACTAGTATCATAAATCCTAAGGAAATGGAAGAAAATACTAAATCTTCTCAAGGGCCATCAATTCTTATTTTGCGACACATACTTCGTCCAAAGCAAACGTGGATTTCATAGAGTCAATTACATATAATTATCGCGATTTAACACAGTAAAAAGAAGATCTTGTTTCAAGCGTAGTCTAGATTTAAGCGCCGCCTTGAATTATGATATGGCCTTCTTTCCAAGCATGCGTTTGACGAAACAAGGCTTATCATAGCCTTATTTTTGGTCAGCGTCGCAGCAATTTGAAATCCCGCTCCCTGCGTCTGGAAACAAGACTTCCCGCTGCTGGTAACCTGGCATCCTCCTTCCATCCTCATCCTCCTTTGTCCCTAAACCACTCGACTTCTCCATGCCTACCCTCCGAACTCGGTTGCACCCTGTTGCCTAGAGCACGCAACCGCCCGGCCCGCTCTTTTTTCGGAGGGATGCAGAGGGAGTTTCGTGAAGGGTGGGAAGAATGGTTTCCAGATGTTGAAAACAAAGGTAGAAGGACCCACGCGCGGATTTCGTGGAAAGACTTTTCTTGGAATTTTTATAGGCTTTCCTTGCTAAAGGGATGCGTATTCATGTGATTAGTCGTGTTTGGTCGAACGAACGAAACGAACTTGTTCTTTGTGCTTCGCTGGAATCTTCCATTGAAAGTGTGGTACACATTTGCAGGATTTGCAGTTTCCTTCAGTCAGTGTAGATAATTGCTGCAGGAAAACGAATTAATCTCTGCTGTGTTGTTTGGCGTCGTTTACAGTTCTGCAAGCACCCAACGTTTTTGCCATCGCTTTCGGTACCTAGTGTTTCGGAGGAGCTGGCAACGGTATGTACACACTTGTTTTCGTCATGGATTCATGTCCTATTTCACACTGCAATTATGTGGAAGGAAACGGTTATGAGGCATTAGTGTTGCATATGCAGCGGTTTCACGCCAACGCTCCTAACCTAGTACTGAAGTGCAATAGGGGTGGCTGCCCTAAGACTTTCGCAAAATGTACATTATTTCTTCAATGACAGGAGAAAACTTTACTGCCACAACATTTCCAAGTGCAAGTGACCCACCTCGCCTGATTGCCATTGGCGATGTGAACAAGACTGACCTCCAGACCCACATATATGTAGACTCAAAGGCTGTTTTCACTGGGTCTATTGTGGATTATCTTGTACAGATTGTAGCATTCTATTATGTTTTTAACATACAGCCAGCTGCAGATGTTCGTGCTGCATTCTCTTTTATTTTTGGAGTATTTTTGAAGGAAGAAGAGGAGCTGAATAACAAAAAATATAAGTCAGTGCTGAAAGCATTAGAGTTTGTTATGAGGCCTGTTTAATTTTTAAAATTTTGTGTTTGAAAGGTTTTTTGTGATTTTCATAATTTTTTGTGCTTTTTGTTTTTCATTGTTTGCAAAACCTTTTATTGTACTTATCTAGTATTATTGTTATCATTAAATTTCTTGCAACTTTATTTTTTGTGGTTTATGTTAAGGGAGTTTTAAGCTTGTTTCGTGATTCAAGTTGCTGCAAAGCAGCTGAACATCGTCTTAATTTAAGACACTCACTGGTTGGTTAGCAGGGGAGGATTGTCTTAAATTAAGACACTTGCTGGTTATCAGGGTAGCATTGTCTTAAATTAAGACACTCACTGGCTGGTTAGGAGGGGAGCATTGTCTTAAATTAAGACACTCATTGGCTGGTTAGCAGGGGAGCATTGTCTTAAATTAAGACACACACTGGCTGGTTACCAAGGGAGCATCGCCTTAAATTAAGACACTTGCTGGTTATCAGGGTAGCATTGTCTTTTCTTAAGACACTTACTTGCTGGCTCTATATGTACATGCCTTAAAACCAGAGAGTATATGGCTAGTTTGTAGCCGTTCTCCTGCCCTTAAAAACAGCCCAATCTACTGCTCTGGAATTCAGCACCAGCTGTCTTAATAATGTTGCCTCTAAAATTCTGATATTACTTTTGTCTTAAAACAAGATCTTCTTTTTACTGTGAAGTGCCCTTGTGTCACACCATACTTTCAGGCAACGGTAAGTTGTTAGGGGGCATTTGGCCGCCGAATTTGGTTTCGCAGTGCAGGGGTGGGAGGTAATGACAAGAGCTATCTCTGTTCAGGCGGGAGGCGATGTGGGGAGGTTGGCGGGAAGGCCGGAGGAGGAGGCGGGGGAGGAAAGGGACGGTGTGAGGCTGCAAGCGTGTCCACCACAATTTCTGAGGACGCTCGCGCTAACTGTGCAATGCATCGCTTATGGGGCCAGCCGATTGTAGTGGCGTCGGAGCCTGTTTTCCAGTAGTAGTAGAATTGGGTTTTGTTCTGTGCGCCTACTGCATGATCTCTCCGAACCTTCCATTTTATTTTTTGCCGGACTTTCAACATAGCACTCTCCCAGTTTCTGGTTGGACTGTGCACTGTTTTCCTGACAGATTTTTGGTCTGCGCCTAGCGGCCAGGGGAACGTGCGAGGTCCCGATTTGTACTGGGATGAGTGCTGCATGCCTGGTGTGGAATCACCCCGTGCCACACACACTGGTGGTGGCTTGCCCGGTACTTCGTAGATGTAGATATGCTTTCAAGCTCTCTCACTCCAGTGGCGCATGACTTCACGAACCTCACGAGTTGTTTAGGATACATCCATGTGGAAGTTTGAGCGAGATCACATCTTCCCAATGGCATCAAAATGCTAATCTCTTGCCGACCTACTATTCGAGCGATTTTCCTATAAATAGAAGCTGCATTGCATGGGATTGATTACGGCTGTGCGTTCCAGAGGGACATTATTGAAAAATTGAGGGATTTATAACGTCTAGATTCCTTGAAAAACTAAAGAAAAACTGATTCCTTATAGAAATTATTTAATTACTCCACGCAGTTATTTTTTCAGAATCACAAAAAACCTATCGTAAAGCCGCTTTCACAGTGCATATCTATAGCGTGAAAAAATGAGTCAAGTTAGAGATTTACGTAGATATATTTATTTAATCACTATGAATGTTTATAATATATATCTATATTCGGGCCGTTAGCATTATAATATTTACTTCATACTTCTTACCGACGTTAAAATTAAAAAAATAAAATTCGAATATGGTCCCCTTTATGACTAGGGAAATTTCTCGCTCAAACTGCGTGAAGATTGCAGGGGTGAGGGAAGGGGGTTGGTAGAAAGTGGGAAGGGGATAAGGGAGGGGAAAGAGGGAGAGGGGGTGGAGGAGGAGGAGAGACGGTGGGTTGGGAATGGTGCACATGGGTCGAGGGGCGAAAGAAATACTAGCATATCTGTTTACTTGAGCCTTCTACGAATCCAACCTCCCCCCGTGCCTCCCAACTCCCCCGCGCTCGGGCGAGGCAATTTTTTTAGTCAAAATGGCCCATCAACACAAGTGATTTCAACGACTGTTTCTCCGCTCGACTGATTTTTCGGACTTTGAGAACTGAGGGCATGTCTTACATGAAAACATGACCCTGTGCATTATCGATGCCGTAAAGCGAAATAAATTGGTGGTCTATTTACGAGCCACTTAGTATTACAATGTTGATAGCAGCGCCTATGATTCACTCGGTTTCGTATCTCTGCGAACCGCCCTCTAGGGGTAGTATTGGAAACGTTCGGTGGTAAACTAATGTAACTTAGGATTCACGTGGTACAATAACTAACGGGTCTAGATTTTTGTGTTTGAAGCACTATTAAGGTAATTTGAGCGATAAATCAATTCACCTAGAATTTAATGAATTTGGCGTCATTTTGAAGAATAAACTCCCACGTTTCCAATTATATCGATATATTATCCCCTTACCAAACTACTTTTAGAATAATGAGCCTAAAAATATAAGTTTTTTTTTACATGTGAAAGATTACCTACTCCTGTGCGCTGCAGAGGGAGAATATTGAAAACATTAGAAACTTCTAACACCTGGGTTTTGTTAAAAAATTAATTGTGTGTGGGCTGCATGTTTAGCCAACTATTTATAAAATTTATTTCATGATTCCAAGTAGTTATTTTTACAGAATCGCATAAAAAACCTGTATTTAAGTGTCTTTCGCAATACAGTGAGTCAATGTAGAGACTTATGTGGCTATATTTATTTAATCACTGAGGGTGTTTAAATTATATGCATCTCTTTTCGTTGCACGTTACTAATATATCTGTGATTGCAGACCCGAGAATGCCAATCGGAGTGCTTGGCATTCAGGTCTCCAAGGATGATGTTGGGTCGGGCCGGTCTCCTCCAGGAGCGGCCGGAAGACGTCCTCGTTCCAGGGGAGGGCGGTAGTACATGGATGTGATCCAGTACCACCTGCCCCTGGACTTAACTTCCACCGACACAGCCTCCGCCGGAGGGTTTGTATGTGCACGACACGTGGTGGGTGACTGATCGGTGTATGAGGACGGCCGCTCCACCGGCTCAACGAAGCAAGGTCCAAGGTCCAAAGAAGCAACAGAGAGGGCACGAGCGATGGGGTGTCTTTGAAAGAGGCGAGTTAGCGGGTGCCGAAATCAAGAAGCTGTGACGATGAAAAATGGTCCAAACGGACGGTAAGGAATTAAGAAAAGGGGGAGCTGGGTTGGTTAGTTTTGCAGACACAGGCGGCATTTTGAACGCGCTCGGGAAACTCTGACTGCCGAGGAAAGTATACGAGACGAATCTATATCTACTAAGTACCGCGCAAGCCACCAATGTGTGGCATGGGGTGATTCCACACCTGGCATGCAGCACTAGTCCCAGTTCAAATTGGGACCTCGCACGTTCCCCCGGCCGCTAAAGCAGACCAAAAAGCAGTCAGGAGTGCTTTGTACAAATAACAGTGCACAGTCAAACCAGAAACTGGGAGAGTAGTGCGTAAATAAATATGCAAATATGCTGTACACTGGTAAAGAGACACCTAGCGGTTAATATTACTCATACTATTAATTAATTAATGCTACGAGATAATACTTCATGCAGAGAACAAAAAGATTCCGGACATTTGCAGCGGAATAAAGTGTTAGTAATGATGATGTTATTCAACACAACAGAAAAGTCTATCTAGTGAGGGTGGCATTTTCAATCGATTGATCTATCACAACTACTATGATCCCTTATTGCACGCGCAAAAAATGACATTTGAAATTTATCGGTTCTGCAATCTATTTCCTTTATCTTATTCATGTGATCGTATCTACCGTAGTACGTTGGCGTTAGCAAAATATGTCGAACGTCCGGATACCAATGTTAAGAGGGACCGTTAGTATTTATGCATGTTGCAACTACATAAAAGGACAGAGATTCAAGAGTTATACTGAAAACATGCACGGCGTGCAGTTAGTACTAGGTGGTAGATAAGGAGAAAAGTATTAGGGAATAAATCAACTAAATAGCTACCCTACCTATTGACAAACCTAGTTAACAGTGTTATTGGCAGCGGTTATGGGTTCCTATAGTTCGCGGGAAAAATTACATTTAAAATCTGTTCGTTCTGCAGTCTAGCTCCCTAATTTTATTTTCATGATGTAATCTACCATAGTATGTTGGATTTCGTAAAATATTATTTACGCCGTCAGAGAATAAAACATTTTGGAACTTACATAATAGGTGAAGCCTAATTTTAATCGACGGTCTGAAAGCGATTCCCATTCCAGTTGATACCAAAGGTCAGTAACACTAACGAGAATATCATAACAAACTTGAACGTATCTTTGCCGGTCTTCTCTGCACGTGTTCTAACCGGGTTTTTAAGCCTAATTCATAAGGATCCCAAATACTGGCATCGTATTTCAAGCGGGGCCTAACAAGGGAGAATTAGCTGGTTTTCCTAACTTTATCGTTGCACTTGCCAAGTACTCCGTTAACAAATCCCAATTTACCGGCATCTTTTAAGGTGAAACCGGTCGCAGTTTTTAAAATAATGTGTAGAAAAGTACCAAGTTGTTTTATCCAAAATGGATATCTATCACTTCCACGAAGTCAAGCCTGAAACAATCAAATTTATATTTTCGTACCTTTCTATAATTATTACAAATTAAAATGTATGGCCCATGTATTACACAACGGTATCACCAATCATTCTATGGTTGTATTTCATGTCTCACCCTCTACCACACACCCTTGAGGTGGCTTTCATGGTATTCATATACATCTACAATTACATAATACACTACAAGCAACCTCAATGGTGTGTGACACGGGGTGAGTTGTCACCAGCATGCATTACACTATACTCTACATACTATCGTTAGAGTTAACTACGGATTTTGAGGTATTAGTGAACATTGCTTAAGCTTGTCCAAACCTCACTAGCATCCACTACACCACAGGTATGCTACCAATGCGTAAGAGAATGTTTGTATTAATGTATTTTGCTACTACATAAATGGACAGCGATACAAGAGTTATACCGGAAATATGGACAGCGTGCTGTTTGTACTAGATAGCAGATAAGAATACGTACATTAGGGAGTAAATTAACTAACGAGCTACACTAACTATCAATAAAACTAGTTAAAAGTCTCATTGGAAGCTGTTATGGTCTCTTATCGTTAGCGGAAAAAATGACCTCACCGTTCAGCAGTCTAGTTTGCTAATTTCATTCTTATGATCTTATCTACCATAATATGTCGGATTTCGTAAAATGTCATTAACGTCACCAGAAAATAAATTTGTTTGTAACTTACTACATGTATTAAGTCCAAACTTAAATTGGCGATCTGAAAGCTATTCCCATTCCAATTGATACAAATATTAAGTAACACGAACGAGATTATCTTAACAGTTTTCATCGTATCTCGCCGATCTTCACTGCACGCGTTCTAACCCGATTTTTGAGGATGCCTCATAAGGATCCCAAACACTGGCAGGGTAATTGAAGTGGGGTGTAGCAAGGGAGAAGTAGCTGATTTCCCTATCATTATCCTTCTATCTTCCTAAATATCCATTTAACAAATACTAATTTACGATTAGCTTGACCGCTTATTTCCCGGAAATGTTTACTACACGAGAGATTATAAGCTAGTTTAACTCTGAGGTATTTAACTATTTGAAACAAATTCATAATAATTGGGTTACGATGATTACATGTATAGTTTCTGTCCTCAAAAACAATGGAATAAATACAACTCTAGCTTCCATGCAATGCACCACTTTTGGATTTCCTCGAGGTTCCTCGTTAGCGATACTATGTACTATTCAATGTATTTAGAGTATTCTACGCACAGTGAAGGTCTGAGTAGGAAAAATAAAACAGATGTTTGGGGTAGAATATTTTATGAATACACCCCTAACTTCTTCTAACACTGCTCCATTTTCTTATCCAGCCGACGAAAACAAAATGCCCATCCTAGCAATAAAAAAAAGACATCCGAGGACTGATCAATGCCTTTCAAACTCCCTTTTGACGTCCCAACGAGTTTCAAGTCCATTTTTGGTGTCATCGAGGGGGTGGGGGTGGTTGGATGCCGCTGCAAACACAGGGCTGCCGGCCCGACAGGAAAGGGCTCGAGGCGTCTCGATTATAATTCCCTCCGCTACCCTTTGTGGCACTTGAGAATAAATGGACAAAAAGAAAGATTAAAAAAAACAAATGAAGGCAAAGGAACCCTAACTCCCATACGCCCACTAGGGCACGCGCTTCCGGTATCTCCGTGATTTCTCCACAATGGGTCCGAGATAGCTTTGGCCGCTTCGAAATGGGACTATCCCCATCGTATTCAAAAGGCAACCCACCCCGTCACACACCACTGAGGTGCTTTCTTCAGCTGAAGAAAGAAGTACTCAGCCAGCGAGCGAAGCGAGTACTTCGCTTTCCATGTATTTTCTATATATCCCCCCCCAGTCCCCTTCCCTTCTCCTTTTCCTCCTCCCCCGAGGTAACAAATCACTATCTAGTTAGTCTCTTGTTGTCGAAGATGGCGGCATGACCGCCGAAACGTCTCGTACAATTTTTTTGTGAGTGTCCTTCTATTTATTTCCGTGTGATATATTTATATATTTAAAGTACCCAACCCCTAAAATACTTGTATATAGGCCAGATAGACTTTAAGTTGCATTGCTACAAGTTATAGCATTAAATCATTAATATTAGGACTTTGCGCATACAGAATTCAGGCAAATAGATACCGCAGTGCGTGTACTTTTTTTCCATCCTCCTAATTTACCACTGCTGGACACACCGTAATCTATGTTACACCATGCAATCTGCAACAAAGGAGTGTGGCGGGTCCAGTCCAGAGCATAGATTAACCAACGTTTTTGAGAAATTAAGGGACTTTAAGAATCTCTTTAACGTTCAGGAAACAGCCTAGGTTGTTTTACTGATGATGCTACAGGGTAGATAAACAAGTTAAAATAATAAAAAGTACAATCATTGGAATCGTTAAGTTTTTATTCAAACATATCTTAGCTTCGCAGTGAAATCCCACCAAGTTTCTGCCACAGCCATCATTCACGAACATTTTTGGGTTTATGTGAATGAATACACGGTTCTTATTCCCTCATGGGAACTCCCTACTTGCCTTCTACAAAAACTATGTTAGTCATCATGCACCAAATATATCAGGATGGTATGATTCCATTTTGCAAAGAAAAGTGTTCACCAGCAAGCCTCCTCACGTCGTGTTGCATTTTGCTTGAATATGAGTAAAATTTGCGTCGAAAATAATGAGTTTACACAGTCACAATACACGCCAAGGAATTTGTATCAGAAAGGTGACATAGCTAAAAATGATTACGTTTTACGTGGAGAATGATGGACATTTTTAGAATGAAATTCCATGCACGGGAATGAGACGGGTGCATCCCTTGGAAAAAAATATAGATGACTATACACATAGGTCCTATAATCACTACAAAAAGTGTTTCATAATTACCTCGGGGTTTTTGGAGGTATATTATTCAATAACTTTTACAGGTAGAATAAGAAGTGGCATCTCTGTAGATTAAGAAACTCACCAAGTTTGAATTCGTAATAAGCGACATCGCTAGGTAGTCGTAGTGGTAGTAGTATTGACACATGATGTACAACTGTGAACACAAAGCTTTTTGCGTCTCATGATAGAATTGACTGAATAAAAGTTGGTTGTGACCGTGCAACGAAGATTTTGTACGAAGTATCAAGCAGAAGTACCAACAGACTACTGGAAATTTTATCCATGGTATATGGAAAATTTATACATGGTTGCATGTGCGATACTAAATGAACAGGCCGGCCGGGCCCATCAGTTCAGTCTCTTTAACCTCGTGTGAGAAACATTTAGCTGGAGTCCTAATAAATCCACAAGTCGCATAAGTCGGGAATAGAAGATGTGGCAGCCGACCGTGTGACTTTTTCTTATGGGATTACATTAAAGATTGTACCTTTGTGATGTTAGTACTAAGAAGCAGATAAGGGTACAAGGATGGAGCCAATCAACTAATTAGCTACTCTATCTATCGACGAACCTAGTTAAAAGTATCATTGGCAGCTGTTATGGTCTCTTCAAGTTTGTGGGAAAAATGGCGCTTTTTACCGGTCCGTTTTGAAGTCTATTTCCCTTATTTTTTCTCTTGATAAGATCTACCATAGAATGCCGGGTCTCAGGTTTAATTGACGCCGTGCGAAAGTAAATCGTTTTGGAACTTCATATTTAACGCTTTGAACGAACGTTAAACAGAAAATACTAAAACGTCCTACTGTAATTTTTTAAACAAGACAATGGTTTCAATAAACTGCCATCGTACCTTAAGGTGAACACCCACGGCAAAGTAAAACGTTAAAATTTCAACACAAATACCCATATACTAAATTCTGAAAGTGTTATTCTCATTTACATCCATCTTATTGCTTACGAACCTAAACAGCGGTGCAACTGCAAACGACCGCAAGGTTTTGTGGCAGACGGTGAGGGTTGTCTTTTAGCTTTGCGTTCTTGAAAATGAGTTCAAGGGATCGATTTGATCTCTATTGTTTTTGTCTCATTTGCTACGTAATACTAACAGCGCGTCTCGTCTGTTTAATGCATAACTATTGCATTTCCTTTTATTTATGTAGATGAAACATGCATAAATACTAATAGTGTTCATAATCATGTTGGTGAAAGCTCACCACACATCCTTTACGTGGCTTTCAGAGTACTATGAAGATGTGTATATTCCTACCATGCTCCATTCCACGCATGGCAACATTAGCGCACTGTACAGTGTATTTTGACCACCATGATAGGAGGACAAATTTTCATTTCACTCACCCCCTCAATAATGTTCAAAATACAACCCATCAGCATGCCGGCCAACATGGACAGCCATCACCCAACAAACACAAGTAAAACCTCATTTTCTCTCCTTCACACCGGCGCCGCGGCGCTGGGGGCAGGGTCAAGGACAAGGACTCCATAGAGGCAAGTCCGACTAGGGGCTCCTGCATCCGCTCAATATTGGATCGCGCACCGTGACCCATTCACTAAAGCCGATTTATAAAAAAGGGTGCAAACGTCGCTTTGCGGCCGGGAAGTGGAGTAGAAGCTGACGGGAAAGCTGAAGAGTGACAGGAGACTGAGAGTTAAAAAGGAGTGAAATGATAATGGGTCTATTTTCCCGTCAGCCGTGGACAAAAAATTGGGTGTGTTTAAGACCACACGGGAGAAGTGTAAACTTCTATGGCGATATTCTGATATATATAATATATAAAAAATATTTCATCGATTGTAATATTGTTCATTTTATACAAAGGTGTTTGTATTAAATAATTCAGCCATGCTTTAATCACTCTTTTGTTCACTACGACGTGCAGAAAGCTAGACATAAGTATTTTTTCTCTCTTTATGTGAACGTATATACAGTGATCAACATCGACATTTTGCGGTAATTTACTCACCATTGTATTAACCTCAACTGGAACATTAATTATTTGACCATAAATCCCAAACTGACCGTGGATATGTCGCAGTCGCCTTATTTGCATGGAAGGAATTCGGGGTGATATTAATCTTTCAGTCACCAAATCTAACGGGAAATTTTTCAACTATCTGGAAATGGGGGATATTTGAAACCATTATATAATGATAGTTGTGGGATGTTATTTTTGTGAATGCTTGTGATACAGGTTGCACACAACTGAAATTCCGATTTCTGAACCGGAACAATTTTCCTGATTAATATTATACCTTTTGTACTGTCAATATTGGTAAATGATTTTAAATAATTTTGAAACCAAAGTCTACCACAGGCATCGCAAGCATGTCCAAATTCATTATTTATAAATTGCTTTATAAGCTCTTTATGTGCCGACAAATAAGTTGAGATTGAGCTGTACATTATTTGCTGTTATGATTGTGCTTGAATAAGAGGATGGTTAATATTATTTTCGTTCGACATGTCTTTCTCATTCCGCAATTGAACGAAATCGTGCACAACATTATCAACATTTGAATTTGACTCGCCCCGGTCCTCTCCTCCATCAATCAGCATAGCCGGAATATGAAGATCTGTAGATGGTACACCACTTTCAGAATTAGGATAGGTAATGTCTTTCCGCGGTATAAATGACACCTCTCTCGTAGAGGGACCTGCTATTTGCGAACAATGAATTATACGATCTCTCTTAGGAATGAATGATATTTTTTTGGAGGGCCCCGCTATTTGGCAATCATTCATTTCCATAGTTTGTAGTAAATCATCGGTCCCTTGTCTCTACCTGTAATTTTTAGAACGAATTTTATCCAGGCTCTTTCTATGAGCAGCATCTTCATTTCCTGCACAATCTTTATTCTCGACATCAGCTTTTTTCTTAGCACGATAGTTTCTGGCATATTCGGCTTTTTTCCTCTCGTTTTCCGCTTCCTGTGCACTGCGCATAGTCTTTCTTTCTTGCGTGGTAATTTCTTGCATATGCAGCTTTTTTTCTCATCCGATCCATGTTAGTTTTTTCCAATTCGGGATCAGCGTCAATTCTCCCCAATTCCTTCTTTTTAGCGCGATAATTTCGGTCATATTCGGCTTTCTTCCTCTTTCTTTCATCACCCTGTCCTTCCGCTAAATTATTCAATTGTAAAATCTCACCCATTTCGTCTGTTGTTTCGTTACCCTTTTGATCATCTTGCCGCTCTCTTCCACTTTCTGCATTGTCTAAAATTACGGATTCAACACATGTTGCGTTGCCCTCATGACGTTTGTCCATGTTTCCGTGCCTAAAAAAGAATTCCAAATTAATAACATTAGCAGATCAGGCGCGTCGGTCAAATTTCCGAAAGAATTTCTCATAAACACCCATTTTTTATGTAAAACCATTTTTCCCCCATAAATTTGTCGGAAAAAAAACTGTTTGACATGACCAGAACAAAACCTGAAAGAAATTTTCAAGAATTGTTCCCAAAAAATTCTAAAAAAATCCTCCCCACCAGGATTTGATCCGAAATCCTCCTGCGCGTGGGATCACGACGCTACCCACTACACCATCTCACTGAGTTGAAGAAAGATCGTTTTCATGAGTTTACATTCGGCATGCTAAGCGGGACCCCAGAAAAAGTGTCTGACAGTACGTGACGCGAGTTTGCTCTTTTTCCCCCATGCCAAAAGTGCCCGACGGGCCAAAAGAAGTTTACACTTCAAAGACTCCAATCCCAAATTTCTTTGGATAGTACGCATCGTGATGTTTTGAGGCGTTCTCTTTGCGCTCCCTACCCCTCCCGCGCCCCTCCTTCGAAGCAAACCACTCCCCTCCTTTTCACTCTCGTCGACCGCATGCTTGCAGTCGCGTGCGTCGTCAGCTGGAGGTTTGACGTCGAGGGATGCGATGACTTTAATGATGGAAATGGACTTCACATGGACGAAATGTCCCGACAGCAGATGATAACCAGGGACTCTGTTGTTAATGAGTAAGTTGTAAGTGGCCATTATGACCTATAAATTACAATTACCTGCCTCACTAATGGATTGCACTGTTAATCGTCAAATGCGGTTTAGTTGACCGCGCTTACATCTATCCCGAGACCAGAAATCCCTCTGTATTTCAGTGATCAAACTCAATAATTGGATTACGATGATTATATGTATAGTGTCTGTCCTCGAAAACATTGGATTAAATTGTTTTGGAGCAGTTAACGAGGTTTGACGTGATGTTCAACGAGTTCGTTGCCCTATTCTTTTGACTCATGTTCCCGTATCGTGTTCTGCGAGCAATTGATTGCATGGTTGTGTTGTCTAAGTGGCGAGTGGAATATTATTCGTTGATTATTCGAGTTATCTACCAATGAAACGCAGAAAAAATGGTTTTGAACGCAGTTTCTGCGGAGAATTTCAGTCTTAACTTAATAAACCAAACGGTCGTTGAGCTCTTTACGAGTTTAAAGATAACAGGTAAATTACCATAGCTACTTAAATAATATTAATTTGGACATGTGGGTCGGTGGTGGCCACCTCCTAGGCTCAATTTATATTTGTATCCCCGTGTACAGTATTTTTTACCTCTCCCCCTCCCGCAAATTTCCTGAAATCCCCCCAAATTATAATTATGATACACCAAATTATAATTATGACGCACTTTTCGTCATGCCCCGTAATTGGACAATCTGTCCTGAACCCTCTTCATACTGTATGCATGAATGTGTGTGGCAGATAATACTACTTATTTTTAAAGTTTTTTGTGCCGAAAACAAGTATAATGTGTAGAATAAATTTAAAACTTTCCTGTCAATGTGCTATTTTGTTCCATCCATTTCATGTATTACAAATTAGTATCTGCAAACCGAACGCAGTGCAAAAGGATAGCTTGTGCATATGTGAAAATGGATTCAATCGAAAGTTAGTGTTGGAGTTCCCACGTCTGGGTCGCAAGGCATAAGGCCCTGATAGACTGCCCGGGGCGCGGCAAAGGAATGAGCTCCGTGATGGTGAAAAAATATTTTTACTACAACGTTTAACTGGTGAATGGGTTTGATAAGCGGGGAGGGAAGGCTCAGGTATATTCTCTAACCCGGATAAAATTTTTGTCTTAGCCGGCCTTATGCTTTCTATGGGGAATTCCGTTATGTCCTTTGATTTTCGTGGGAGGTGCGTAACAAGGTATTTCCTTACCTTGACATTAAGGTGCTTAGACCTCTAGTTGGTCCATTGTGCCATCTACATTTGTGTGTTTTAACCATGGCGACTCTTGCCCTTCCCGAAGCCTAGAAAGTCTCCAATGGGTACTTATCATGTCGTTTGGTCCTGCAATGGGCATACTCTGGTACCGATTCCAGAGGTCTAGTGATTGATAGACATTCATGTATTAGTAGTAGTAAGGGGAGAATTCTTCCGGAACCCTCCCATTTTATTTTCACAAATAAAATTTTTATATTTGAGGGTTCCTTTCAATTTACCCTTCCTTTATACTAGTTTTAATCTTTTTGTTTCTTATTTTAATGTTTTGGTATACAATTTTTAAAAAAGTTTATTTCTTTTGCTCGTTTCTTCTTCTAGGCATCTCCTCCCCGCTCTGTTGTCACTTCGGCTCAGTTGTCCTCCGGCTACTCGCTCTTCCTCGCCCGCTGTTCCTTCGTCTCCCGTCCTTGGCTGCGCTCCATTATCTACTTCATACTCCTAGGCTGTCCTCCGGCTGCTCCCTACTCCTTGGCTGCTCTTAGGGTGGCCGCCGTGGCCGCTTCTCATCGGCTGGTCCTCTTCTCTCCAACTTTATGGGATGGGGTTTCTTCACCCTCTTCGCACTATCTACTATCATCAATTCCTTATGTGTGAAGATGATTCTTTGCTCAGTATTGGCCGGTTAACAGTTCCACTATTGTTCTTAAGATTAATTAATTTTCTTTATTTAATGATCTGAGGTTTTTTGCATGACCAAATTTGGGTACATCAATGATTCTCCTTGCATGCATCAAGCCTTGAATTGAGTGCCATATCTTGCTAAAAAAAACTAGCAATACTAGTAAGTTGTTTGCCTGTTACCCACCCCTTGATCTCAGACTGCATGATTAAAGGTATATCTTTCACCGTTGCCCTGTACCAAAGGGATAACTGTGGACTTCTCTTTTTATTACCTCATCTGTCTTTTCATTTTCAGTAATGCCTTCATGTCCAGGTACCTTAGTCTAATGGAAAGTCTACAGCAGCACGCCAAGTTAAGTAACTCTTTATTATGTTTGTTTGTCGAAGGTTTTATCAATTTGTCTACGGACATGTGGTCAATGTGATATCAGTTATGTAACAATGTGTTAATGTTATCATCCAGCATTCGGTTATAAAAAGGATGAATTTGAAGTTGTCAAGTTAAAGTAATTAAGTGAAAGCATGTGCCTAGTTCAATGGGAATATGCAGTCAGAAATACACATTGCTGGGAGCTTGGGTTTTAGAAGTGCTTGAATAATTGTTCGTGCTGCTTTGCATAAGGATATAAATGTGGACTATATTTGCATATTTTTTTAAAGACTTCCTTGTTACTTTTCTACAATTTAATTTAGTTATCAAAAATGCATCGTGCTATTAAGAGTTTGTAGAAAATTATGAAGTAGTTATTTCACATTAAAATAATCCAAACATTCATAACTTCTACAAAGTGAAGCCTGCAAAAGTAAAGTTTAGTCTATATAAATTTTGAGCAAGGCCCTTTGCTATGATCTTCATTTATGAATAGTTATCATAAATCCTACTCTCCAAGGGAATAATCTTCAGTTCATTCCTATTTTTTAGATGTTATACAACGTAATTTAAAAAAAACATTACTATCATCAAAACATTATACTTTGGGTTGAGAAGGAAGTGCATATCCTTCTTGCTTCTCTCCATCATAGAGCCACTACTGTACCTAACTAAACTGCCTTCATCATCGAAATTTGTGGGCCATCACTTAAGACATAATTTTCAATTTCTGTAAAAATTTTGCAACCACTGTGTCAAGTCATTGTCAACATTTTTGGGCCATCCGTTAACATTTAATCATGCAATTTTTTGTAAAAAGTTGGAACCATAAATTGTCAATTTAAAAATTACAAAGGGCTAGTTCAAAACATGTGTATGAAGACATGTATGCAAGTAGGAGAGCAAAAGAATTGGCAGCATGAAAGCTTGGGGATGATGTTCATTTAAAAAATCTCTGAATGATCAAGCAGCCGAAATATAAGCTGTTATGGATAACCTAGTCATGTTGTCTTAAGACTGTGGCAGGAAGTCTGTTGTAAAGATCGCAATCTTTGTGGGAGCATATGTGTAATATTTTTCAAAATTCTCTTTGGGTGCCTAATAGTGCACATTTAGTTGAAACTCCAATTTTTAAGGCACTGTGGGAAATTAGCAATTATAGCATACGGGAAGGGCAGAGTGAGGAACAACGTACAATTGCCACACCCCAGACTGTTAGGCCCAGATCTGGTAGTCTTGTTAAGCCCGCTCGGAGATACTCTGATTTTCCTTGATGGTTTGCTCTCTATATATTTGGCCTTTTTTCATTGCCATCTAATTTATAGTATTTTCCTCTGGGGGCATGCTCCTGCTACAAAAAATATATTTATCCTCAAAAAAAGGCAATCAGAATTATTTCTAATTCCCACCCCAGGGAGAACTGTAAACCCCTCTTTAGGCATCTTGGAGTCATGACTCAGTATGGATTATATATTTTCAAATGCTTTTGTGATGTCAGAGTGAATATTGACTCCTTTGAAACAGGAGCTCTAGTTCATCATTATAACAAAAGACAAAGATAAGCTGGTAATACCACAGTGTACACTGTCTAAATCTTTTGGATCATTCAATTTTCTCAAAGTAAGGTTTTTTAATCTTTTGCCTCTAGAGGCTAGAACTGTATCAATTGTAAGGTTCAAAAATGTCTCCGCATATGGATTATTTCTAAAGGGTTTTATTCCTTAGAAGAATTTTTTAAATATAATTCTTTAGAAATAAATTTATAATTTTTGGTGTTTACTACCATTTGATAACTACTGCAAATTGTATTTTGTTTTTTGTCAAATAAATATCTATCTATATAATGATTTTTTTATTATTTTAATTGAAGTTTTGTTGTGGTCCTTAGAGTGTGAAAGCTTCATTCGTTGCTATGTCAGTAATGCTTGGTAGATCATATTCAGTAGTGTTCGGACGGGGTTTTAGGGTTTAAACCCCCCCCCCCCCCCCCCCCCATAACATGTTTACCTGAATTAGTTTTTAAGAGTTTTGCTTATTGGGCTGAAAAATAGTTTGTCTTCACGAAAAGAGAATGTTAATTTAATTATAGTTTTAGTGAATAATTATCTAAATATCATTTTACAGCTACAAGAACATGGGGTGTAGATTGTCACTTAAAATTCAATTTTTACATTCCCACCTTGATTACTTTCGGAATAATTTGGGAGCCGTCAGCGATGAGCAGGGTGAACACCTTCACCAAGACATCAATACGATGGAATACCGTTATCAAGGTCACTGGAACTCTTCGGTAATGGTCGACTACTGCTAGGGTCTTGTTAGGGAGAGTGATGAAACGGCGAACAAAATAAGGGCTTCGTTGGCACATTTTTCTAATATTTTTTAAGATTAAAGTAGAAAATATGTTCTGAACTAATTTAGATCTTCTATTGGTGTCATCCATATACACTTATAAAATAGAATTGAGTTCTTAAGTTCTGAATATTTATTTATTTTTTGTTTTAATTATGTCAATGTTCGCCAGCACTGTTTTTGATTCTGCTGTGTATCTAGGAACTGTGACGTGATCGAG
Organism: Pyrrhosoma nymphula; assembly: GCA_963573305.1. NCBI lineage: Eukaryota > Metazoa > Arthropoda > Insecta > Odonata > Coenagrionidae > Pyrrhosoma > Pyrrhosoma nymphula. Next base: position 58,144,548 of record OY754339.1, on the reverse strand, counting down.
CAAAACTGATTTTTCCTGTGAATTCAGCAACCCAAAATTAGGCAAATCCACCCATTTACAAACCAGATGCAGAAAAAAGTTTTGTTGACTAGTGTTATTAATATTCTTCCATTGTTGAATGGCTTATTTGCTAGCTCAGTTCTCCCTCTGTCTTCTTCCAGTCCTCCTCCTAAAATCTTCGCTACTTGATATTATAATTTCATGTTGCTACCCATTTTTTTAAATCTGGCTGGCAGTGCCTGCTGAAGGAATTTTAATCCATATGATGAAGATGAAAGCACGTCTATCTAGTCACACTTTATTTTTACTTTCAAGTTAAGAAGAGATCTGTTGGCGAGCCATCTATAGGGTACGATGAGAGGTAGTCTCCCAGACTTTTGGATGTTAGGATAAGGACTGTCCTAAAACCTAACAATCAGCTGGTGGAATACCAAAATGAATACATCCCCTTTAATGCCTTCCTTTCACTACCTATCTTAATGGCGCTTATGACATTAGTTTCTGTTCGCCCTCCCTAATCAACTAACCTTTCCATCTCGTCTCTCCTCAGACCCACTCACCAATTCCATTTTCCCAAAGCCGGGTTTCACGAGGCACTTTAACCCAATGTCTGATGAATATGTGAATGCGCAGTGAAAATTGCGTCGTGTGAAGCGAGGACTTGCTAGAATGACTGCGCGAATGCATGAACAAAAGAAAGGAAAAGAGCCTCTGCTATAGTTTCGTGCCAGCGTTCTCACAATTTCTGTGCATAAAACTGCGCAATTAAGTGTCTCGTGTAAAGTAATACCTATTAAGAAAAGGCTTCCTTTCTCAGGGAAATTCTACATCGGATGTTCCTATCACTGAACCTAAGATACGTTCCTTAAAAAGTACTTAATTTATTTTCATCCCATACATTTCCTAATGAACCTCTAAGAGTGTTCATCATTGGCTGTAATCCCTTGGCCGGCTGGATGACTAATGATGTGTTACCTGTGAGTCTGAATGGCTATCACTTTCCCTCCCACCTTTATTCCCATCTCCTTCCATTCCCATGCTTCTGTAACTATTTTTTCCGAGTAAGCGTTTAAAAAGATCTAAGATAGTGGGCATCCCTGCATTCCCCATCTTATCGTGGCTTGTTCCAAGTCATCATTGGCTACCCTTAACGTTCGTGCAGACATTTGTAATAGGTCGTCTGTCTCTTCAATCTACCGCTATTCTTCAGCTCTTCCTCTAATTTCGTCCTATTCAGTCTATCAAACTCTCCCTCGTACTCTAAGAAGCAATTAAAAACATCTTTGACATATTCTAGGCTTCTTTTTACTAGTCTTATTCAGTGGTTAACATCCCCCAGGCTCAATGGATCATCTCCTCTATGTATACAATATTTTTTCATCCCCACCTCCCAAAATCTTTGTTCATGTGTTCTCTCAAGTGTTCATATATCTACTCTCTTTGGGATATATGTCGTGTAGTATACAGGCCTTTATGAAGAGCAGTTATCTGCTCAGGACGGATGCAGAGAATGTGGAGCTTCGTAACAACTCCATGGAGAGAATACTCCTAATTTTCCTTTTCACGATTTCCCACGTGCACCTAGCCTAGTTCTTCGCATCTCCAGTGGTGCCAGAATCCTCATGATTAGTTTTTTTGGGTGCAGTATGAAAAAATGTCGTTTTCTAATATTTTGTCCCTTCCTCCTTTCTTATGTTATCCTTTCATTTTATTTTCAGAGCTTCCATCAACAGCAGACAAGGCTCCGATTCTCCCTATGCACCGGATATCTTATCCTTTGGGATCCACATATCGGAAATTGTAATAAAATTACCTACTTCACTCTTGAATTTGCTTCAACGAGTGATTTTGGAAAGCAAATGGTAATCAACTGTAATGTGATGGCAATTCTTTGAGACCTGGTCCAGAGATGAGAGGAGCAGTAGACTCGTCGGTGGAAGACAACTGTCAACTGGTGGTGATATGCTGTAAGGCGTCGTTGAAATAGCTCTGGGAGAGTGGATGGTTTCAAGCAGGAGCATGCCTCCTCAAGCGTTGCTGTCATTTACCATTTTCCCCATGCTTGATTCCTTATTGAGCCTCTAACGGCCCTTATGAAAGTCGGGCAAAATTCCTTGCAAAGTCAGGGTAATGTTGAGAGGAGAGGTCAAGGAAATAGTTTCTTTTACCGAAGTCTGTATGCACTCAATATCACCTCAGGGTTTGGATTTTTTTCTTTGGAGTTATTTCGCTCAAGTCCTGACTAAATAAGTTTGTAACTGAATTTCATTTTGACGCATGTGCACAGTGCCAAGGAGATTAATTTCTCCCCCAATTAACTTAGATGGCTTCTCCCCAAACCCCAAGCCTAAAACCTCAGTAAATACAATGGCCGTACGACAGAAAATTATAACTTTTGCCTCCCCTAAGAATTATAGTTAGCGTTTACGTCTCATGGGAGAACTTGGGTGAAATGTTGTTAGTTGCACATGTTCAGTTTTTGCTAAATTCTTTGGAAATACTAACTACAAAACATAAATGCTTGAATTTTTTTTTTTGTTAGGAAGTTTCGACATTTCTAAGTTAGAAAATCAATTTTTTAATACTGAACCATTTGCTTTATTTTTCTTCATAACGTGTTGTTTTTATTTTTAGATCATTTAAGAGAAGACACATTTGCGTGTCATTGGGAACTACACGTTTCTGATCTGCCGAGATATTAATGCATTCCCTTGATTTTTATTGTATCATAAAGCTACTTCTGTGAATATCTGAAACTTTTTGAGCAGATAACGCAATAAATTTATATTTTTCCTATGAACTGTGGAGGTACGTAGTCATGCACTGGTGCCTCATTTGAAATAGTAATTTATACTGTGAGTAATACTTCTCCCAATAACTATTCAGCACCTACACACAGTAAAATCTACCTTGTCCAAATTTGATAAAACCTATGTTGATATATCAGGAATTCCACTTTTGCTGTGTTTGATCTTACAAAAAATATAGTAAGACATATTGTAAATATCTAAAAGGTTAACGTTCTGACCCTGGTATGGGAATTCCAGGTCCAACTCGAGACTGAAGTTAATGGATGTACTGTAAACATACTTAAGATGTTGTCTTTATTTTCTCTTAAGTCACCAAGAACGATTGGTTTCTTTGTTGGAACGTGACTGATTTCCTGATTTTTCAGTTTGTATTTATTCTTTGAGGGCGGGTTTTAACATTCGTTATTTTTTTATATTGTACTTATTTGTAGGTTTTGTCAGCCCTATTTTCCTTCTATGCATACTTGATTCATGTCGAGTGGAAAACAAAAATAAAGATTTTATTCAAACTTGTCAACTTTTCGACTGTTATTTTCGGTTAATTGCATTGAGGCTTATATCTCCAGTCATTCGATCGCCTTAGAAACTGAAAATCACAGTACATGGCTAGAGAGAAGATAGAGAAATGGAAAGGTAAGCTATCAGACGAGTGTAATAATTTATCAATTGATTTAAATATTTTGAGGTGCAGAGGTGTGTAGGTAAGTCATTATCAGTTCGTTTATTTTAAACTCTTCAGTTGTTACCTCTCATTCTGGGAATTAGTTGGCATTTAATTCTAAAATTGTCATGCTAGCTTACATCAGTGATTAGTATTTTGTTGGAAATGAAAGTTAGTTCACTGCGCGATAGTTCAGAGTGGCGGGTTTGGCGAATAAATGATTTTAAAAATCAAATTTTAAATTCTCATCTGTGTCTTTTCAAAACTTGCGCAATCGAGATATGCGAGGAACCATTTTAGATCTCTAAATTACTCTAGGGTGTCCCATTGCTACTCGTAATCAGAGAAGTGTTAACTGCGCGATGATAATATTTGGTCTTTGCCGTGTTCTTTAAAGATAATTCCCCGAGTAATAATTATTACTCGGGGAATTTCTTCCGGCAGCTTATTTATTATGGGCTTCAGTAGACTTGAGAAATGATTCCCCTATTATCTCTCTACTGACACTTAAACTATGAATTTGCATTGTCTTGGCATAGTGAAGACGTGTATTGTATTTTATCAATTTTTTTATTATTCCGCTGCCGGACTGTTCATCCGTTTGCGAGCGGAAACGTTTGCGTGCGGCCCGCCGGAAAATAAATGAATTAAAATAAGGTGGATACGAGACAGTGGATGAATTTTGATTCGCGGAGACATGACGTCTATGATTGCTATTAAAAATAAAATTTGTTCAGCCATAAGGGTCCGTTAATGTTGTAAATCATCACTTAAAATAAAAACTGAAGAAAATCTTTTATTCGATGAAGGAACTAACTTTCATCTTGGTCCTGAAAAAAGATACTTTCCTTCTACTTCTTCGGAAGTGGCCTACGTCACGGAATTACGAAATAAAGCATAGATTTGGATTTTATATCGCCATTGTGAAAAGTTATAAAGCGAGTCGTGCATCAATGTATAATAATTAAAAATTACTGGTTTTCGTGTTGTGTACTTACTGATTAAATAAAAAATACTGAGGAAAAATTGTTACTTTATTCACGGCTGAGTTGGTGTTTCCGAGGGAGAACGCAGTGATGTGAGAGTGATCTTCAGCCGTCTTTGGCTTTCTGTGTCACGAAGGAAGGTTAACACCAAGATTATATTTGGATAATCATAGAGGAATAGATAAGCATAATTCTGCAAAGGCCTCCTTAATCAGCCTAAATCGAATGGAATGATGACAGTGTTTTGTTTATATCTTTCAACTGTCGGAAGAGATTCCGAAAAAGGGGTCATTTAATTCGGGAAATCGAATTTCCCGCGCCCGTCGTAGGTGAACCAAATTTTTATACCGACTTCGCGAAAAGTTAAGGCACTCGCCATCTGTTGGTCAAGTTTCAAACTAGAGGTCTCCAGGAAGGGCTTTGCGAATTTTTTAAATGCGGACGCCATCTATTGATCAAATTTTGAACTATGGTTCACCCCAAGATTCCCCCCACCCCTAAATTTTTATAATAAATGCATTTCCAGGTTTTGATATTGTGTTCAGGACGACGTGAGACGTCCAGAAAACCTTTAATTGTCGACCATTTTTTGTAAAAATGCTGATTTTTTTCCGGGCGCCCGGCCGGCCCGCGGGGAAAAAAATCGGCATTTTTACAAAAAATGGTCGACAATTAAAGGTTTTCTGGACGTCTTACGTCGTCCTGAACACATTGTAAAAACCCCTGGAGAACATTTTATATAAATCGCTAATTTAAAAAAAATTTCGAGAAAAAAAAATATTAGCCGGGCAAAAGGATTCGATGCAACATACACTAGATTCTCACCAACTGCTCCCGCCTCTTATCCCCTAGGCTACCGGGGTTCTTGTTAAAACTGTATTCAAAACTTGTACTTAAATTCAAAAACTTGGGACTTTGTCATTTTTCTGAAAATTTTGGTCGAGGTGAGCTGAGGGTCTCGAGGCAGGGCAACCCCTTATCAATTCTTCTCTCTCTGTGAGGGAGGCTCTGGACTTAGAATAATTTTGTGCTCCGGCGATTTCGCGAATCGTTTGCTTTGCAATGTCAGCCAGATGAGAGGCTCTTCTTTCTGAAGAGACACCGATGTCGTGGCCGGACGCTTGGATCGTTCAATGGCTACCAATGCCGTGGCGGGTGGACTGGCCGCAATGGAGACCCATTTAACTGATTTAACCACGAGACGTATGGAGCATCAATAAGATTGGAGCCATACCACGGTGAATGTTGAATTTCATTTTTTTTTCTGAACTAGACTCAGCGAGATACAGCCTCCGACCAAGGTTCAGGGAAGTATTATTAATCGCAAAACTTGCTGGCACTCGACGGTAGTCCCCTTGTCCCTCCGCCCTCAATTTCCTCTCTCCTCTGAGGACCTGCTTTTTAAGGAATCAGTCAATTGTCGCAGAACTTGGTGGCACACGCCAGATTTTTACCATACATATTTGCGACGTACTGACCATCTGTACAATATTATGCTTTTATTGGTGGTAGTTCAAAGATATATTTTAGGCCGTTATTGGAAATTCTTAATAGGACTCAAGTGAAGTTTATTTTCCAAAATCAATCATTGAATGAATGTTAAGTTCAGGAGAATGCACAGTGTAACCAAAGAATGTACTTCATTTAATGAATATAAATTGGTCAATTACCTTTTGATACAGGAATCAAATTTCAAGTAAATTAATTTATTATTCATGATAATTATCACTAATGTTGAAATTGCCAAAATTTAGATATCTGCATTCTTTTTTCTCTTCACCAGTGGTAACACTATGAGGAAAAACTACATTACCCAAGGGTAAATGAAAATGTACAGATAATTTTTTTAAAGTTCATTTTTAATGGTTGAAGAGAACATTTATACATTGAGTAAGGAGTCCCAGAAGGATCCAGGTTAGTTCTTCACAATTGAATATATTTTTACTTCATATTCTGAGATATCCAAGATTTGGGTACGCCAGTTGCCTAAATGCGATGCCCTCCAGCATCAGTGAGCAGCTGCTGTCCAGAAATCACAGGAATCACCCATGGTGCCAATTTGTTTGGATTCCTGTCTTCACCAACTTGCATCATTTTTCCTTTTCCCAAAAGAGATTTGGGAAAAGCTGATCTAAAAAGCAAAAGAAAATGCATTTTTGTGAGTGCAAAGAAATTAATATCCTCTTAACTAGGAATTTATGGGATGACAATGTTACTATCCAATTTCACTCAGTTAATAGAATGAACTTATCATGAACAGCTGCTGAGCAGAACACTGAGTACACATCAAGTACAGTTCCTGAACAGTTTACATACTTAGTTCATGAACAGCTGCGGACAGATCAGGCCAATAAGTTCACCCAAGCATCCACCAATTCTGCTACACAGATTACATAAACATTTTAAGCAGCCATTCAACAGGGCTTTACACCCGTTTTAAATGCCCTCAATTAAGTACTTAGGACAAACCAAATTAGTACAAATTCAATGATAAACCTAAGACAATGAATCTATATATGCCTATATACTGACAACTACTCACAAGGTGGAAGATATGACAACCACGAGAAACAATAAGGGAATATCCAGATAGGATAAACCCAACAATGATGCGCCATTGGCCTTTGCTAGTTGGGGAAAGGACAGAAATGAATGGAGAGAATATGGCCCATACATAGGAAACGTCTGTGGTTAGAAGATAGTAGAATTTTGCAGGAAAAATAAATTAATACATATTAGCGAGCATAATATAATAAAAACATAATAAAAATTGTTATGACATCAGCAGAAGCAAAGGCAACCGTGGAAAAGGCTGGGAGAGAAAGTTAAGCATAAAATAGGTTATAATAAGTTCAGGCAGAAGTTGGGCAACAGATTCAAAACTGAATGCATCTTTTGAAGAGAAGATATAGTTTCTAATCATAATCTAGGGCATACTTATTAAATATAATAATAATTATTATTATTATATGGACAAATGTCTTTTTACAAAACATTACAATATACAGAATAGCTAACTTAGAAAAAATAAAAAAATTAGACATTCTGATGCACAAATTTTCTGAATACATTTTGAAATAAATGAAAAATATCTGTTGATGTACAATGTCTGTTAAAATCCCTCATTATTCAAAAAATTGGTAGTTTATACATTTAATTAGTTCTTACATGTGGAATATGAAAAAGGTAGTGAAATCTGGAGAGAACTGATGGAATCCCTAGATAAATTAAAGATAATAGATAAGAACACTTAATGTGATTATTTAGCAAAGAGTAAGAATATTAATCCTATTTGTTTCCTACGTGCAGAGAGAGAGCGGATTATTAAGTAGATTCAAAATATTTTCGTATTCACCACTTTCCCTTACAATTCCAGCCTTAAAGGCAACAAATCTTAGAAATTTATTTTGAACAGATTTTTGAATATGATGTTAGATTCAAAATTCCAAGTAAAAATAAAGTTGGAAAAGATAGCGTTCATCTTTATCATATGGATTAAAATTCCTACAGCAGGCACTGCCAGCCAGATTCAAAAAATGGGTAACAACATGAAAGTATAATATCAAGTAGCAAAGATTTTGGGAGGACTGGAAGGAGACATTCGAAGGAGAACAGAGCTATAAAATAAGGCATTCAACAATGGGAGAATATTAATAATTGGTACCTTGAGTTACAATGTGACTGGAGTTGGAAGTGCTCGGCATGGTGAAAGGGGGAAAGGAAACTGCTGGAAGAGATTAGGAGGAGACAGAGCAGATGGTTTGAACAGGTAATGAGGGGATAGGAGGTGCTGAAGGCCACGACACTTTGGCAAGCCATGAAACCCTATTACAATTAGTTTAACCATTACCTACAGCAACTGAATTTTACAAAAATCATCATGTTAATATACGTGTAGGCCAAATGGATGCATTAGCCACAATTTCTGAAACTATATTTAGTTCAGGGAATCCACTCACCACTCAAGAAATTTAGGAAATAAGCCTGGCTTGGAACCTGAAGAAAAGAAAAACTATTGCTTTAAATGTCAAAGCACCATACTTGGCAAGGAGCAAAGGAAGAGGGAAAATCGTTCCACAAAAAATGCATGCAATCATTCAGACAAGAAAGCAATGTGGAATTTTTTTACAAAGAAATATTTTTCTGTACACCTTGTTCCTCACTGCTTTGGGTGCTTAAACTTTACAACAATTTGAGCGTTCCATTACTTTTGGCCTCATAATACAGCTGTACAACTGAGATCAAATTAGGGAAGGGCTCTCATGAATCCTCATTTGTCAGCCACCTTCCCAATTAGAAAATATTTCACTTTCCAATTACACTGGGTGCAACTATTGACGACTTAATAAAATGTGGTCAGCTACAAATGAAGACACTGATTACAGTTTTTATAGTCCTTGAATATGCTATGTAACCCAGTGTAAAAAAGGGCACCATGTACACACGAATATGGTAAGCAGAGATAGCATCACTACTTAGTTTCTCAGCTATCTAAGATAATTTTCATATTTGAGTCTTAAGAATCATCATTATCTGTACTTGCTTGCTTGTAAGTTAGAATGACTTCAGATTTGGTATATGATATTGGCTCATAATTAAAGGTTTAAAATTTATTGTCAAGTGATCTTTCCCTGAAGAGCAACTTCCATCAACCTTAAGGGAAAATCTTCAACCGTAGATTCGTTATTTGATAAAGATGGCAAACTTGTCACCGATAATATTGACAAAGCTAACACGTTAAATTCCCACTTCGAAAGTGTATACACTACAGACGATACTCCATGTTATTTCGACATTTCATTCACTGAGGAACCGATGAAAGAAATCACTATTCAATGTGATGGGATAACTAAACAGCTACAGTCGATCAAAAATAGTAAATCTCCGGGTCCGGAGGGAATACCCGCGCGTGTCCTCAAGGAATTAGCGCAACAGATCGGACCGTTCTTAGACATAATATTCAAGAAGTCATTGTCTGAAGGAAAGATACCAATAGACTGGAAAATTGCAAACGTTACACCGATATTCAAAAAGGGAAACAGACATGACCCAGGGAACTATCGACCAATTTCATTAACGTCTATTATAGGCAAGATACTCGAACATATCGTCGTTAGCAATATCATGACGTTCCTGGACAGTCGTAACTTCCTTCATGGCTGTCAGCACGGCTTTCGGAAAGGTAGATCATGTGAAACACAGCTCGCGCTCTTTCTTCATGACGTTCTCAAATCTGGTGAAACGAAAACACAAGTGGACGCATTATTCCTAGATTTTAAGAAAGCTTTCGATACGGTACCTCACAACAAACTTTTATACAAATTACAGTCATGCGGCCTAAACGAAACAGTAGTAAACTGGATACGCGACTTTCTGAGTGATCGTAAGCAAAAAGTAGTTCTTGACGGAATTAGCTCTGATGCAGTTAAAGTGACATCAGGTGTCCCACAAGGAAGCGTAATCGGCCCCCTTTTGTTCATTATATACATAAATGATCTATGCTCTCGAATTAGCAGTAAAATACGTTTATTTGCTGACGACGCTGTCATCTATCGCGAAATTAATGATCACTCTGACTTTGGAATTCTAACATCGGACTTAAACAACGTTCATGTATGGAGCCAAGAGTGGGGACTCGAACTTAATCTGAGCAAATGTACGGCGGTACATTTCTTGCGGAGGTCGTCCAACTATCCCCGTGTATATGCTGTGGATGGCGTTAAGATAAAGGCGACAGATGAAGTTAAGTATCTGGGAGTTACGATAACCTCAAACCTATCGTGGGGAACACATATAAGAAATATTTGTGGCAGAGCAGAAAGACTTAATTCGGGAACTTAATAAAATACAAAGGAAAGCTGCGCGATTCGTCAAAAACTGCTACGGGCGTACAGACAGCGTTACGCAGATGTTAAACGAATTAGGCTGGGAGCCGCTAGAGACTCGGAGGCTGCGCGCTAGGCTTAGATTACTTGAGCAATTGAGAATAGATATCTTTCAGAGCGACACGGAGAACATCATATTAGAACCCCACTATATTTCCAGGTGCGACAGTAACGATAAATTAAGAGAGATATTTTGCCGAACGGATAGGTATGGGAATTCGTTTTTCCCCCGAACAATAAGGGACTTGAATAAATGCAAGGCGTAATTTCATAGAGCGTTTCCTTTTTATATGTAAACGGCTGGTGTCCTAACACCCCCCGCCACACGCCTATTGAGGCGGCTTGCGGGGTAGTATGTAGATGTAAGTTTAGCATACGCTTTGAACCAATTCCTCACTTTGTACATTTTGAACTTTTTTACTCTTACCAACAGGTGTTTGGTTTATTCAATGATACATAGGTACATTAACATCCCCCACTAAAATGTTGCAGAGTGTGCCAAAATGTATCAAGAAGGGGGTGCAGAAGGCAGCCCCAGCCCAAATAAATGGAGCAGTGGTTCTAGCAACAGCTGAAAAACAAAACCAAATCAAGAGTTTCAAAATAAATTTCAAATTTAAGAAGGATTGTTTTAAGGCTTCAAAAAATTGTACGTGAGAGGAAACTTCAAAAAAGTCAGAAGAAAGGAGGCTTGAGGGAGAAATTCAAAGGAGTGCTTAGAAGTGGCTGGAAGAAGTGTGGACCTGAGATAAAACAACATTCTGAAGGGGGCGAAAGAGCAAAGAAGGTTGGGTAAGCTTGAGAGAGGGATGAGAAAAATCGTGAGTTCCAATGATATCAAAGGGGTCAAAAGATATGAAGTTTTGAATAGGGATTACATAAAGTTATATCTTTACATAGAAAATGTCACAGAACGATCCCTGATGCGGCAATGGATAAAATGGCAAGCCAAGAGGACTTAGTTTGGTGGAATACCAGTGATCTTATTTTTGAGGATACCGGGACTAGCCACAGTAGTTACCTTTACGGAGTCACCCGCAAGTGCACATAGGTGCGATACTCCACAGAGGAAAAATAATTTGCCTTGACTGGGATTTGAACCCGGATCCCTCGGTTTCGCGCCGAGTGCATTAACCAGTTAAGCTACTGAGGCGTCCTTTATGGTAAATGAAGATCATAGCATCGAGACTTGCCCAAACATTATATAGATTAAACTTATCTTTGCAGGCTTCACTTTCTAGAAGCTATGAATGTTTGTATAATTTTTAAGTGAAATACCTTCTTCATAATTTTCTTCAATCTTTTAATAGCACGATACCTTATTGATTACTAAATTAAGTTGTAGAAAAGTAATAGGGAAGTATTTTAAAAAATTATGAATATGAACCTTTAAATACGAGTAGACTAGTCTAATTCAGCACAAGTTTATTTTTGTTTACTGTGGACAAATTCTTTTGAATCAATGAACCCCTGATGACCTCTGACAGCCTTTGGTAACATTTATATCCTTATGCAAAGCAGCACGAACAATTATTCAAGCACTTCTAAAACCCAAGCTCCCAGCAATGTGTATTTCTGAATGCATATTCCCATTAAACTAGGCACATGCTTTCACTTAATTACTTTAACTTGACATCTTCAAATTCATCCTTTTTATAACCGAATTCTGGATGATAACATTATCACATTGTTACATAACTGTTATCACATTGACCACATGTCCGTAGACAAATTGATAATACCTTCGACAAACAAACAAAATAAAGAGTTACTTAACTTGGCGTGCTGCTGTAGACTTTCCATTAGACTAAGGTACCGGGGCATGAAGGCATTACTGAAAATGAAAAGACAGATGAGGTAGTAAAAAGAGAAGTCCACAGTTATCCCTTTGGTACAGGGCAACGGTGAAAGACATACCTTTAAACATGCAGTCTGAGATCAAGGGGTGGGTAACAGCCAAACAACTTACTAGTATTGCTAGTTTTTTTTAGCAAGATATGGCACTCAATTCAAGGCTTGATGCATGCAAGGAGAATCATTGATGTACACAAATTTGGTCATGCAAAAAACCTCATATCATTAAATAAAGAAAATTAATTAATCTTAAGAACAATAGTGAAACCGTTAACCGGCCAATACTGAGCAAAGAATCATCTTCACACAAGGAATTGATGATAGTAGATAGTGCGAAGAGGATGAAGAAACCCCATCCCATAAAGTTGGAGAGGAGAGGACCAGCTGAGGAGAAGTGGACAGCCTAATAGAAGCGGGCAGACGAAGAGCAGCCAAGGAGTAGAGAGCAGCCGGAGGAACGCCTAGGAGTATGAAGTAGATGGAGCGCAGCCAAGGCAGGGGGACGAAGGAACAGCGGGCGAGGAAGAGCGAGTAGCCGGAGAACAGCTGAGCCGAAGGGATAACGGAGCTGGGAGGAGCTGCCTAGAAGCAGAAACGAGCAAAAGAAATAAACTTTTTAAAAATTGTATACAAAAACATTAAAATAAGAAACAAAAAAGATTAAAACGAGTAAAGGGTAAATTTAAAAGAACCCTCAAATGTAAAAATTTTATTTGTGAAAATAAAATGGGAGGGTTCCGGAGGAAGTCTTCCCTTACTACTACTACTACATGAATGTCTATTCAATCACTAGACCTCTAGAATCGGTACCCGAGTATGCCCATTGCAGGACCAAACGACATGGTAATTACCCATTGGTGACTTTCTAGGCTTCGGGAAGGGCAAGAGTCGCCATGGTTAAAACTCAATAATGTAGATGGCACAATGGACTAACTAGAGGTCCAAGCACCTTAATGTCAAGGTAAGGAAATACTTTGTTACGCACCTCCCACGCAAATCAAAGGACATGACGGAATTCCCCTTAGGAAGCACATAGGTAAGCCAAGTAGGTAGTATTATCTGCCACACACATTCATGCATACACTATAAAAAGGTTTCAGGACAGATGGTCGCATTACGGGGCATGACGAAAAGTGCGTCATAATTATAATTTGGTGAACGGGTGGATTTCAGGAAATTTGCGGGAGGGGGAGAGGTAAAAAATACTGTACACGGGGATACAAATATAAATTGAGCCTAGGTGGTGGTCACCACCGACCCACATGTCCAAATTATTATTATTTAAGTTTCTATGGTAATTTACCGGTTACTTTTAAACTCGTAAAGAGCTCAACGACCGTTTAGTTTATTAAGTTGAGCCTGAAATTCTCCGCAGAAACTGCAAAACCACCTGTCACTCTTATCACCAGTAAATTAACTAAAAATAACTTTTCGTTCAAAACCTTTTTTTCTGCGTATCTTTGGTGGATAGCTCGAATAAACAACGAATAATATACCACTCGCCACCTAGACAACGCAATCATGCAATCAATTGTTCGCAGAACATGAGACGAGAACATGAGTCAAAAGAATAGGGCAACGAATTCGTTGAACATCACGTCAAACCTCGTTAACTGCTCCAAAACAATTTATTCCAATCTTTTCGAGGAAAGACACTATACATATTATCATCGTAACCCAATTATTGAGTCTGATCACTGAAATACAGAGGGATTTCTGGTCTCGGGATAGATTTAAGAGCGGTCAACTAAATCGCATTTGACTTCTAATAGTACAATCCATTAATGAGGCAGGTAGCTGTAATTTATAGGTCATAATGGCCACTTACAACTTACTCATCAACAACAGAGTCCCTGGTCATCATCTGCTGTCGGTACACTTCGTCCATGGGAAGTCCACTTCCATCATTCAAGTCATCGCATCCCTCGACGTCACACATACAGCTGACGACGTTCGCGACTGCACGCAGGCGGTCGACGAGAGTGAAAAGGAGGGGAGTGGTTTGCTTCGAAGGAGGGGCGCGGGAGGGGTAGGGAGCGCAAAGAGAACGCCTCAAAACGTCACGATGCGTACTATCCAAAGGAATTTGGGATTGGAGTTTTTGAAGTGAAAACTTCTTTTGGCCCGTTGGGCACCTTTGGCATGGGGGAAAAAGAGCAAACTCGCGTCACGTACCGTCAGACACTTTTTCTGGGGCCCCGCTTAGCATGGCGAATGTAAAATTATTTCAACAATCACTATCAATGATTTCAATAGAGTGAGATGGTATAGTGGGTAGCGTTGTGGGACCACAAACTAAAGGTTCATGGTTCTAATCCTAGCATAGGAGCCTTTTTTTAGAATTTTTTTTTCGGAACAATTCTTGACAAATTCTTTCAGATTTTGCTCTGATCATGTCAAAAAGTTTTTTTCCAACAAATTTAAGGGGGAAAAATAGTTTTTCATAAAAAATGGGTGTTTATGAGAAATTCTTTCGGAAATTTGATCTACGCGCCTGATTTGCTATATCGAGAAATGTTATTAATTTGTAATTCTTTTGTAGGCATGGATACATGGACAAACGTCATGAGGGCAACGCAACATGTGTTGAATCCACAATTTTAGACAATGCAGAAAGTGGAAGAGAGCGGCAAGAAGATCAAAAGGGTAATGAAACAATAGACGAAATGGGTGAGATTTTACAATTGAATAATTTAGCGGAAGGACAGGGAGATGATAGAAAGAGGAAGAAAGCCGAATATGACCGAAATTATCGCGCTAAAAAGAAGGAATTGGGGAGAATTGACGCTGATCCCGAATTGGAAAAAACTAACATCGGATCGGATGAGAAAAAAAGCTGAATATGCCAGAAATTTCCGCGCAAGAAAGAAAGACTGTGCGCAGTGCATAGGAAGCAGAAAACAAGAGAAAAAAGCCGAATATGCCAAAACTATCGTGCTAAGGAAAAAGCTGATGTCGAGAATAAAGATTGTGTAGGAAATGAAGATGCTGCTCATAGAAAGAGCCTCGATAAAATTCGTTCTAAAAATTACAAGTAGAGACAAGGGACCGATGATGTACTACAAACTATGGAAATGAATGATTGCCAAATAGCGGGGCCCTCCAAAAAACTATCATTCATTCCCAAGTATATAATTAATTATATTATATATATAATTATACTCGTCGTATAATTCGTTGTTCGCAAATAGCAGGTCCCTCTACGAGAGAGGTGTCATTTATACCGCGGAAAGACATTACCTATCCTAATTCTGAAAATGGTGTACCATCTCCAGATCATCATATTCCGGCTATGCTGATTGATGGAGGAGAGGACCGGGGCGAATCAAATTCAAATGTTGATAATTTTGTGCACGATTTCGTTCAACGGCGGAATGAAAAAGACATGTCAAACGAGAATAATATTAATGAACCTCTAATACAAACACATCAACAACAGCAAATAATGTACAGCTCATTCTCAACACATTTGTCAGCACATAAAAGGTTTATAAAGCAATTTATTAATAATGAATTTGGACGTGCTTGCGATGCCTGTGTTAGACTTTGGTTTCAAAATTATTTAAAATCATTTACCAATATTGACAGTACAAAAGGCATAATATTAATCAGGAAAATTGTTTCGGTTCAGAAATCGGAATTTCAGATATTTGCAACCTGTATCACAAGCATTCACAAAAAAACATCCCACAACTGTCAGTATATAATGGTTTCAAATATCCCCCATTTGCAGATAGTTTGAAAAATTTCCCATTAGATTTGGTGACTGAAAGATTAATTTCACACCGAATTCCTGTCATGCAATTAAGGCGACTATATCCACGGTCCGTTTGGGATATATGGTCAAATAATTAATGTTCCAGTTGAGGTTAATAAAATGGTGAGTAAATTACCGCAAAATGTCGATGATTATCACTGTATATACGTTCACATAAAGGGAGAAATAATACATATTAGTCACATACAGTCTAACTTTCTGTACGGCCTAGTGAACAAAAGAGTGATAAAAGAGTGGCTGAACTATTTAATACAAACACCTCTGTATAAAATGCACAATATTACAAATGATGAAATATTTTTTATATATTATATATATCAGAATATCGCCATAGAAGTTTACACTTCTCCCGTGTGGCCTTAAGCAGACCCAATTTTTTTCAGGGTTTGGAGTGAAGTTACGAAAGACCCCCAAGCCATATCTCGTCACCGTAAATATTTAATATGATGAGACACAGTGTAAAATGGCGTCCGTCGCAGTCTTCGTTCGATCAACCCCGGAGGAAACATGGGCGCCCATACAATATTTTCCAGGGGCGGGGGGCAAAACAATGGTATAATAAGGGGAGTCCGAGGAGCCCTCTCCAAGAAATTTTAGTAAATTTTAGGTCGCAAGAGTACATTTTTGGAACACCTAAGGTGAATGAAAATTGTCTACATTTTGAAACGAAAATTTTAATTTCATCCAGAAAAAACAATACATAAATTAAATTTTCCCTTCCTTTATTTATTTTTCCTAGGAGGCTGGGGGGGGGGGGGGGTCACACTGAAGACTTTTCTAATAAACGAAGCATTTTTTAGCCTATGCTCATTTTTGGATGGTTCCTAATCTCATGAAAATACTACATCCATTTCATTTTTTTCATATTCCTTTTACACCTATACTTTGTTCTTGTCATTTGATATGTATATTGTGTACCGTAATGATAACTTAACAAACAATAAACTGCAGGGTATTTTCGTGCATATGAAAATGGATCTGTCAGGAGTTCGAAAAGAAGTAGATACCCTTTATCGCTTTTACTCAATAACATTAAGGCCATGAAAACTTTCAATGGGAAAGTCAGGGAGATATTTATAATTAGTAAAGCCTACTATACAGTGTAAGAAGTTCTAAAGGATGATTTGCATGAGGGAACTTTTATATTGTATTTTATACTTATTCATATCAAATACTTAAGTATTATCTGTGTAGCATCGCTGAATTATTGTTTTGTATTTTTTGACTTGTTTCAATGTCATGTACCATGATCAAACGAAACTAATAATAAATTATAAAGAAACCTATATTATAGGGGCTTATGCAAGTGGATCTTCCCATTCTATTCCCTGTAGAAACCTTTAAGCCATAGCTACAGCTGGAATGAATGCACGTTTACGCAGAATATCCTCCTACTGACTCCTTGTTTGAATTATATTCTGAGCTATGACGATGCTATAGGTTGTCAGTTGAGTGGTAATTGAAGAGGGATGTCGACAGTTGATGTCACTTTTGCCATTGAGTGCAGGTGGATAGGACGGCGACATTTAGTTCGCCAGAGCGGACGCGGGAAGTGGCTAGCGGTAAATATCCCAGAGTGAACAATAAAATTGCATGCTATCTGCAGACATATAATGGAATCGCTTGTGATTGCCTTTCTCCGGAAATGATAATAGCTCTTTTTTTATTTATGCTTAGCTCTATTTTTACATGCTATTCTTTAACTCGCTTTCCATGGATCCATGGGTCCGTGGTTACCGCTTTACTTTACCTTACATGGTTACCACTTCATTCACCACTAGCTGTGATTCAAGATGGAATAGTAGTAAAGCATCCAACTCTCGTACCGAGGAGCAATCAGATAGTCGTCGTATAGTGTCGACAACCAGGCGGATTTTTTAAGATAAAATTTTACGTGATTTTCTGCAACTCGCTTTTTCATAGTTCATTGGATCTATAGTTCACACTTAATTTTACCTTCATTCATTCGATTTCATTCGATTAAATACTCCCAAGTTCCCTAAATTCATTGACATTATCTGCTCCTTTGTCCTATTTCTATTGCTTTCTATGTGGTTCTCTTCTTCCTTAAACTTGCCCCTTCAAGTGCAAACCTGACCCCCTCAACTCCCTCCCATATTCTCTTTCTATGTAATAACTGAATGGGCCATTACTCATCCCGCACTCAAGCAAACAAATCAAGGTCACCGACCACCCCTATTCCCAAAAATATGATGCTACTTACCTCTTGCGTTCGTTTGCAGCGGCGCGCTTAAGAATTGATTACCATATAATTTTACAGCTTCTTCATCTCCATCGTCTCCATAGGTACCTGAAGATGACGCCGCTGCGTCGAAACTAGTAGTACCGACAAATAAATTGGTGGAATAAAACAAAGTTTTCCTTTCATTTAATATTTACAGCTTCTGTTACCACCTGTAGTAAAGTGGCTATGACCGTTAGCGAAAGGCAAACAATGCATGGTTTTTCAGTTTAGAGTTCCAATCGCGCATTCCTATTTTAATGTACTTTTCAAGCACAGTAATAACTTATCACTACGTCAACAACTTCGCTTTTAAACTTAACGCTGTCAATAACATTTGCACTTCACCAACGTCAGGTAATTCTCAAAAAGGGTTTCCTAACTAACGTTAAATTGTCCGAAGCAGACTACGCGAGATGTATATCATTCGATATGTTTTGTATTTTGCAACTACACACTAAATCTACAAACTACCCTGCAAGCCACCTCAGGGGTGTGTGGCAGGGGGTGAGTTGATCGTTCGTCGAAGTGATGAACGTCAGTAGAATTTATACAGTCTCTTGAAGCGAAAAATTCTTCCCTCAAGAAAAATCTTTTCCTCGTCAAAACAATAGCCTCACCTAGCCAACTTATCTAATGGCAAAACGACCTTCTTGGGAGGCGGCCATCAAAAATTCATAACTCCCTTTGTAATCAAGATAAAGTTACAATTCTTTCACCAAAAATAAATTTATAGTTTTATCCAAATTCCATACGCAGCATATGCTCCCCAACCTGCACGCCCGCTGTCACCGCATTCTGCACCGCACCTGCCAGCCGCGGGCGGGGGGGGAGCCCCCCCCCCCCCCGTAATTCCCAGGAAAATAGAAAAGATGGTAATCATAAAGGTGGTTCTCAAATTTTTATTTCATCAGCTCAATATACAATGTTTAAATACAATTGGAATGTGGTGTAAAACCCGGGAGACCTGCATCTTCACAAGAATGGCATTCTTTACATCGTTTGTAAACGTATTTAAAATTTGATTGAAGAGATTTACTCAATAATTTATCACATCTACCCACACCAAAACTACGTTCCAAGCGCTTCATTTCTTTTAACTTTCCGAGGGAGGTCCGCCCGGACCCCCGTTTCGTTGAGAGGTATTGCATACCCCCCAGGCGTCGCGGAAGGTAGTGAACCGCCCCACCCCCCCAAAACAACGAACTTAATCCGCCCCTGACCTTCTAATAGAATCCAACTGAAGTGGCTCCGTGCTTGTGGGCCACGCTTACGGAATGGGACTCGGCACTTTTTTTAGTTTTTAATAGGAAACGTAACGTAGAAGTATATTGCATGCAACTACAGATTTCACAAAGTAAGGTTTGCTTGAAAAAGGAAAGTCTATGAAAATGAACAACATGATGGCGGAAATGAAATTTCTCCAGAAGATAACTTGAAGTTCTTTTATCCACTTGTAGACCAACCTATTACATCATTCAAATAATGTTTGTAACAGTTTCAGAGACAATGGATTTTTTTCAATTTTTTGTTTGACTTTAAAAAATTTAAATCTTGAAATGACAATTAATTGTTGAGTTCCTGAAAACTTAAGAGAAAATGTTAACCTTCAGGGATTCTAGAGACATTGATGGGAAGGAGCTATTTGATAAGTTAAATACATTAAAATGAATTGTGTAAGAAAAGCTATCAGCCAGAAGTGAAATCTATAAGTGGAGTTTTATCACAGGCCTGAAAAAATTTATCTTTACGTAATACTTGCATAGCATTGCGGATCGTTTTAACGATTCCCGTAAGTGTTGCAAGTGCTGAAGGAACCTTCTCAACTTTTGAATTAATAAAGACAAATTTGATATCCCATGTACCAAGATTATACTGCCCTACTACAAGATACTGCCCTACTACAAGACCGCCTAAAAGATCTTGCAGTCATCTACACCTATCACCTACATAATACCCTGCGAGCCGCCACATGGGCGTGTGGAATGGGGTGCTACGACACACGCCGGTGTAAAGGAGAATGTTATAATAGGTGGGTGAAAAGGTGAAGTGTATTTCGGAATTGTTTTCCAAGGATCTCAGTTTTTATTATGGTCGTGCTAATTGTGCTTGGGAAGAACTGATTTTTGTATCTATCTTGTTGGCAATGTATCTCCCTTATTTTATCTTTCCTGTCGTACCTTGAGATGTAATGCGGCATCAAAATGATATTCTCCGTGTCACACTGAAACACACCTGTTGGGAATTTCTCAAGCAATCTAAGCCTAGCGCGTAGCCTCTGAGTCTCTAGTGGCTCCCAACCTAATCCCTCTCAAAGCAGTGAAACTCTTTGTTCGCTCGCAGCAGTTTTTAACGAATCGCACAGCTTTCCTTTGTATTTTATTTATTTTTCCAACCAGATCTTTCTGTCCAGGATCCAAATGATTCGAGGTGTGGCCTAACCAGAGCGAATTACTAATAAGAGTTACAATACAATAAGAGAGGTGCTACTTAAGTAGCACCTCTCTAATTGTATTGGGAAGTGAATGAGAACTTAAGTAGCACCTCTCTTTCTCTTTTTCATCCGAGGACCTTGCTACTATATGATTGATAAATCCTAGTTTCTTTAAGGTTGTGCCGCAAATTTTTAATATGTGTGTTCTCCACGTTAGGCTTGAAGTTAAGGTAATTCCCAAATATTTTACTTCATCTGAAGACTTTATGTTTACTCCACCCACAATGTAAACATGGCGTTGGTGCGTTGACTTCCGCAAGAAGTGTACTGCTGTGCATTTACTAAGATTTAGTTCAAGCCCCCACTCCTGGTACCACGAGCTCACGTTATTTAGGTTCGATGATAGAACTTCTAAGTCCGCATCTTCACCGATTATGCGGTAAATGGCTGCATCATCTGCAAATAATCTAAGGTTACTGCTAAAATTAAGAAATTAGGTCATTTACATAAAAAATTTACCTATCACGCTGCCTTGTGGGACGCCGGATGTCACTCTTACCATATCAGAGCTAACACCGTCAATAACTACTCTTTGCTTGCGATCACTTAGAAAGTCACGTATCCAATTCACCAATCTCTGTACATAAAAATTTAGCTGATAACTTAGACTTAAATGACGTAAGAGATTAAATGAATGCCAGAAAAGTAGATTTTTCATAATGTGCACCATTCGTTCATCTTTGTAATTGTAATGTGAAATATCATCAAGATAATCTTGATGTAAAAAGTTTGTTTTTCGTTACTATTTAATGTTAAAATGTCACATGGGTCATAAAAATGTAGGTACCTATATACATTTCATCAAATTTCAGTAGGCTTACCTATAAATATAACTGTTTCAGGCTGGACCAGGTGAAAGTATTATAAAGCAGGCTGGTATTCATAACGAATAAAAAACACTTAGTAATCTTCCACAGATTTATTTCTATGGCACCGCTCTGCGGAATCTTTCACCCGTCTGTGGAATAATCGATTATGCCACAGAGTGGTGAAACGCGTCGTGCCATAGAAATAAATCTGTGGAAGATAACTAAGTGCTTTTTATACCTTATGACTAGGCTTTCCTCATTAAACATGGTAAATATATACGAAAGTTTCTTGAAATCATGAGCCATTTTGTCGGATCATTTCCGTCTTTCTTTGAAATATGTTTGGAAAAAATTGTACCATACCAACAATAGAAAGCGAAATCAGGAGGCCCCCGACTTTCGTTTGCACAGGGCCCCTCAATCCCTAAGGACGACCCTACGCGTTTGGCCCCAGTGTGCACCTACGGGTTACACCGCGCTCAATTCACCGACGCGGGACGCTCGAAATAAACGCGGTCAGGAACCTGCCCGCAGAGGCCAGTGGTGGAGAGGCCTTAAGTTTATCAATTTTTGTTTCATAGGTGACTGAGTTTTCGCCCCGTGTGTCTCAGGCGGGAGGGTACGCGTGGGTACAAGTGTAAACGAGTCCGAGAGTCCACATATCCGGGAGGTCGGTACCGGTACATTTTGGCGCATTTCTAGTGTGGGTTTGTTGAAGTGAGCGTAGAGTGGTCAAGGGGGTAATTTTTTAAGCACGTAATTTAGTCACGTATAAAGTAGTAAAGGTAATATGGCTACGAAAATGGATTTGAGATTCCTGGAAGGGAGGAGGTTAACTGTTAGTGTATGACAATTTCTTCTCAGAACTCCCACTCCTACAAACCTACATGCAAGTCAAACAAACTGAATTTCTTTCGTACTACCTGGGTGGTAATACGAAAGAAATTCAGTTCGTAAAACTATTGTATTTTGGCTCTATAATACCACCACAATACAATTTTTTAAACAATTTCATTTGGCTCTGTAATGCTACCATAATGCGTATTAGAAGGTATTTGACACTGTATTATGATAGTAATACAATTGAATAAGTTACGTCTTCTTTGAAATGTAAACAAACGTCCTGCAATTAGAAAAAAATCTAGTCTATTCTCATTAATATTGACTTTATATCCATCCCATGTGGCAATATAGGTTTCAATTAATTAAGTAATAGCTGATAACTGTTATTGTGATTGGATGGTAGGTATTTCCTCAAATTATCACGGCATTGACATTTAAAAATTAGTTCTCGCAGTCACTTTGATGCACAGGAATGGCCATGTCTATATGACTTTCTTAAAGCGCTATAGTATACTTTCAGTTACGAGATAGGCATGACAATGGTACACACTATATATATATATATATATATATATATATATATATATATAAACAATAATAATAATATTTTTTATGGGTACGAAAGCCGGACCACCAGCCTCCACGCGGCGTACCTGGTAACGGTTCTTGCCGGCTAATAGTGGACGTCTGCGTGTGGGGCTAACCACCCCACACGCAGTAAAACTAGTTCCAAAAAGGAATACTGAAAAAGCCACCCACAACCGGCCCCTCTCGGATGGGGGAACCTAGTACAGTTGGGAGTGGCAATAACAATAACACCGTTACGGGAGCCCGGATGCAGTGGACGGAAGCCCTAAGGGGCGACCTCCTCGCATGCCATGCTGCCAGCGAGCCCGAACGCAGGGGGTATATGGCAAGGATGCACTCTTTGTTGTGTGAGATGCATCCAGAACACGACCACCTATCGCAGCAGAATCTGCGCGATTATGCCAACCACCTGCGGCAAAAGGAAACTCTCCACCAACCGCCAGTTCTGAGGAACACGCCACCGCCCAGACCACCCTCCCCGACACAGGCAGCCCCTCCACCACCTGTTGCTAGAACGGCACTCATGCCGCAGTCTCTGCCAAATGGGGAGGAAGCTGGTCAGGCCGTCGCTGAACTACGAACACGGTTATTAAGCACAATATCCTATGATGAAGGGCAAAAAAGGCAGAGAGATATCCACCGAAAAATCTCTCTGCGGGGTAACCACCTTTCCCGGTTGAATGGCCTCATCGACGAAATCCTGACAGAGACGTCGGACCTATGGACGGTCAATTGCTTGGTCTACGCTGCTGCCAAAATCATGGCTCACTCCCAAAAGAACGCCTCTTGGGAGGAAAAAGTAGAAAAAAGGCTGGAACAGTTGGAGGCCAAGATCACGCAGGCGAGAAGACAGGCGTCGAGAATTCAGTGTGTGATGGAATACATCGCATCTGGGCGAGCTTTCACTCCTAATGTTCGGCGCATAGCGCGCAGCCTCAGATACAACCATCACACACTGAATAAAAGCGTGCTGCTCACTATTAAGCAGCACGCGGTCGACAGAGTACGCGCGCTCACCACGGCCCGGAAAAAACTCCTCAAGAAGAGCAAGGCCGTGAGGGAGAACTCTACCTTTCTACTTCACCCGTTCCGTCTCTTTCGGCCACCTCCGCCTGTCGTTGAATCTCCGCCACCCGTCCAAGAGGTTGAACGTTTCTGGAAGGAAATCTATGAAACGTCGAAGCCATTCAACGGAGACACTCCGGCCCTAGGCCTCTTTAAAAAGAGTTCTGTGACCGCCACCATGTGGATTGACCTCTTTCAGTCACAGAAAGCGATGTGAAGAAGGCCTTCTCTGCCATGAAGAACTTCTCGGCTCCAGGAATGGATGCCGTGAATAACATCTGGTGGAAGAAATTTACTTCCACCCACCAACACCTCGCCAGAATCTTCACGTCTTTTCTGATAGGTAGAGAACCAATTCCACCTTGGCTGACTGAGGGACGCACGGTTCTAATACCTATGAAGGGAGACTTGTCCAATCCAAAGAACTACCGCCCTATAACCTGCCTCAACACTGAATATAAGGCGTTCACCTCGATCTCGAGCGACCTTATCCTACACCACGTCCAGCCGGTGTGGGAGGAAGTGTACGAGCAGAGGGGCTCACAGCTGGGAGTCGCGGGATGCAAGGACAACCTGCTCATTGATAGGTGCATATGCCAGGATGCCATCCGGCATAAGCGAAACCTATCAATGGCCTGGGTGGACTACAAGAAGGCTTTTGACACCACTTCGCATGAGCTTTTGATCGCCATGCTGAAGTTGATGAAAGTCCACCCAGAGGTAGTGTCCTGCATCCAACGCCTGTTACCACTCTGGAAAACGCGCTTCGTTCTGACCTCAGGCAAGCGGTCAGTTCCACAGAGTTCGTAACATACCACTGTGGTGTTTTTCAAGGCGACAGCTTGAGCCCCTTACTGTTCTGTATTTCCCACCTTCCCCTGTCCCTTAGGCTGCGACGAGGTAAAGGATATATGTGCGGAGTTCCAGGTGACAGGAAGCATAAGGTCACCCATTTGTTTTATATGGATGACCTTAAGCTCTACGGTTCTAATGCGAAAGATCTTCGAACTGCCCTGGACACCGTACTGGAATACAGTGAGGCTTTAGGAATGGAGTTCGGATTGGACAAGAGTGCATCCATCCACTTGGCGAGAGGAAGATTTTCGGAGATCAAGGAAGACGTGCAACTTGTTGACGGGAGCGTCATTCGTCACCTCGAGGACGATGACAGCTATGAATATCTCCGCGTCCCACAGCGCCGAATGCAGGAGGTTGCAGCAGTGAAGGAAATGCTCACCGCCAAATACAGACAGACTCTCAGGAACATCAGGAGTTTTGAGCTGTCAGGCAAGAACAAGGTTCTTGCCACGAACATGTTCGCGGTTCCTACACTGCTGTATACCTTCGGATGCATGAAGTGGAACGTCAACGAGTTGCAGAACCTCGATAGGGGAACGAGGAAGATGATGACCATCTATAGAAGTCTTCATCCGAAATCTTCCGTCGCCAGATTATATCTCCCTCGCAATGTAGGTGGTAGAGGACTATTGAGTCTGGAGTGTCTCCACAACAGAGTTGTCCTGGGTACAGCTTGCCGATTGTTGAAAAGCAGGGACCCCCTGCTCAATCTCGTGAGAGATCACGAGAGTGCGGGAGCAGGGGCGTTTCTCTTCCAGGCGGCAAAGAGGGCAGCGGACGAAACCGGTCTCGACTTCGACCCGTCATCCGACGGAAGCGACAATAACACGACCATCATTGAAGGCAGACGTCCTCAAGCTCGAAATAAAAAAAGCCGAGCAGAGGGCCTTGCTCAAGGCGCATACCGATAAGCACATGCATAGAGGTTTCTATCGAAACATGGAAAAGCATGGGTTATCGAAGGAGCTGACGTTTGCCTTCCTACGCTCCGCAGGTCTGAAGTCCGAGACCGAGGGTTTTGTCCTCGCGTGCCAGGATGGTGTCATAAACACACTCGTGTACCGCCGCATTATATTCAAGGCGACGTTGCGGACACGAGATGTATGGCTTGTCGAGCCCAGCCGGAGACTTTGAGTCACCTCCTCTCCGGCTGTAGCTATTACGCCAAGTCAGCGTATTTAGCTCGGCACAATGCAGCCCTACGGGTGTTATACTTTCACCTTCGACATCATTATGGCATCGACGAAACACCTGTGCTGCCCTATGCCCCTGCAGATGTTGAGTCCGTCGTGGAAAACGATAAATGCACAATCTGGTGGAATTACTCCTTCTCCACCACCAGAGAGTTGGAGGCGACCAAGCCTGATATCGTTCTCCTCGACCACCTCACACGCTCCATGTTGGTCATCGAGTTTTCGGCTCCGGCTGAAACTAACATGGATGAGAAAGAGGTGGAAAAACGGACGAAATATCAAGACCTGCTTTTCGAACTTCGACAGATGTACCCCGGGCACTCTGTGAAATTAGTGGTCCTCATCATAGGTGTGCTCGGTGGGGTCAAGGGCTCACTGCTAAATAACATCAAGTGAATTCCGTCCAGCGTGGCACAGGCGGAATCACTAGTTGCACGCATGCACAAGGCCGTCATCCTGGGGTCACTTAGTCTACTGTGGACGCATGACCCGACCGCAGCGTAGCCACTCATCTGATGGGTGTCGGACGTGGCTGCGACTGCACAACCCCTCTCGAGTCTCCGGCCATTATGATGGCAATGAAACCTGATGCTTGCCGGGGACTCGGAGGGGCATGTTACAACTGTGACAAATAATAATAATAATTTTTATTAACCCATTGCACTATTAAGTGAAAGGTGTCGTCCAAATACAATAAAACATACAAATACAAAAATATTTAATACAAATATATTACCCTGTAATACTTGTAAAGTCAAGAGCAAAGTATTCTTCAATGCTGTATAGTGGTCTATCAACCAACCATTTCTCCAATGCCCTTCGAAATTTACAAGATGTGGCCATTTGAAGGGAGTTTGGCAACATGTTATATAACTTTATACCCATGTTTAAAGTTTTGTGTGTTCTGGTTAATCTGTGCTCTGTTATATTCAGTTTAGACTTTGTTCTTGTGTTGTAACTGTGTATGTCAGCCCGAGTTTGGTAGTCATCACTATTATCTTTGACATAGAGGAGGGAATGCATTACGTATTGATTGTAAATGGTCATGATGCCAAATCTACGGAACAGCGGGCGACAGTGTTCCATGGGACCAGCATTGGCAAGGATTCTTATGGACTTTTTTTGCAACATGAATACCTTTTTCACATCCGTGGCGTGGTCCCACAGCCGCAGACCAAAGGCAAGATGGGAGTGAAAGAAAGCATAGTAGGCTGATACAAGATAAACATCATCAACACAGAGTTTGAGCTTTCTCAGTAAGTACAGTGCCCTGAAGAGTTTTTTGCTGACAGCATGTAAATGGCAACCCCATCCAAGTTTGTGGTCCAGGTAAAAGCCCAGCAATTTGACTGGCTCGCCTTCCTTGATAAGGTGATTGAGACTGCAGATAAGGGATTGAGTTTTACAAGGATTCATGTATAGTTTATTTGCTGAAAACCAAGAAGAGAAGATGTGCTTATTCCACGTATGCCCATCATTCCCACCAACATGTCATTTGATTTCAAACTATGTACTACAGTTCCCCGTTTGCCTTGCATTTTCAATGACAATAAACAAGGCACAAGGTCAATCACTTCAAGTATGTGGATTAAATCTGGAAAATCCATGCTTTTCACAGGGTCAATTATATGTTGCATGCTCACGAGAGGGACAGCCGAAACATGTATTTGTTTTTGCAGAGGGTGGTAGGACCAAAAATATTGAATATCCGAAAGCACTCGAATAAAATTTTCAACTCTATTTTAATACACAAAAAATAATTTTCTTTCATTTATTTTGAACATGTAAATGTGTCTGCTTTGTATATGTGTGCCTACTTAGAAAGAAAAAGAGGCATTGCAACGCATGCCCGGCATAGCTAGTTAGGTAATAAATAATGTTTATTGATCACGGAGGATATGCATACATATATGTAGTAAATAGGACCCATGAAATAGAAAGAGTGAAAAAATACATAAATGTATCGCAATAAACGAATGCATCACAACAAAACTAGATCACATCAGTAATGAATTAAGGAATTTTTCAATAAATAAAAAACAAAATCCTAAAGATATTATTTTGATTTGTCTGTCAACTTGCCTGTTACCTTTTCATCTTCTGAAGTTTTCAGTATTTAATTTTTTATAACCTACAACTCATGGTGACAAGGCCCATTTCTGTAGAGGGTACTGTGCTGTCTCACAGCAAAGTTGTGTCCACCTCGAAGTGAATGAATTCATGATGAGGCTCAACTTAGGTTTGAATTCTCAAATGAACTTCACTGCATATAACACATATTTCCAAGGTAGTGGAAGGATCTATAATATTTTAAACCAATTACCACAGCTAGCTTGATACCTAGCTGTAGAAATATGTATTTCTGACAGACCAATTTTGTAACTTGAAAAGGCAGAAAGCCTAAGGGGAGTACCCCAAGCCTAAGATGCCACTGAAGTCTGCTGTAAATATGAGCATGGTAAATAGCTGAAGCAGTTTCTATTGTTGTAAGCTGAATCAAACGTCTGATTAAGTAGCAAGCATAGGACGCTGACGATGCATTAAAATATACCCATGAGAGAATTCCAGTTCATGTTTTCATAGATAAAAAGTCCAAGAAACTTAAGTGCCATTTAATGACTATACTACAGTCAGCAAATTCAATGTTTGGGCATAGAGATGGGCCACTCTGAAAATTACCTCGGTAATTTTCATAAATAATCAAGGTATTTTCCGTAATTTACCAACCACGCCCCTCGAAAATTACCATAATTTTCTAGATAATTCACCTATGTTTGAGACAATTTTTCATACAGATAAATTCCCAACATGTTCTTTTAACCCAACTTCATATTCCCTACGTGTTTAATAACAAATTGAGGCATGTACAACTCATATTTGGAATATTTTACTTAAATTATAACATTATGGAGTAATGCATTAAATACTCTTCTTGAAAATTTCTCATACTTTCACAAAAGAAAGGCAGATTGCATGTTGCTGCCATCATTCTTTTTACAATTTTAAAATTTTCTAATAGATTAATGCTGCATAAGGTATGGCTTAAACATCGTTAATCTCTTCCTATTGCTATTGGCTTTCTTATTTAACCATATATCTGCTGTTAACTGCTTAAAACTAAAAAATACTGGAAAATTATGGTAATTTTCAAAAATTACCATAATTTACAGCGGTAATTTACCTCAGATAAATATTACCGCAATTTTACCATCTCTATTTGAGCAGTATTCAATATTTTTCTGAGTAGAATGGAAAAAACTATTGAAGATTTGGTTTTATTTATCTTCCCTCTGTTACTAGAGCACCAATTCTTTCTATTATTGACAGTATTTTGAGAAATGATTGCATTATTGCCATCATTTGTCAGAGGATTGTATATATCATCAGCATACATAAAACTTATTCCCATTAAAGAATGTGGGAAGATCACCAACATATACCGAAAACAGAAAGGGCCCTAGAATGTAACCCTGAGGAACACTCCTTACCACCACCACTGATAGGCTGAAGTATGTTTGGTCATATAATATATAGCGATGGTTACAGCTTGGGTTCTGATCAGAATTTTTGAAATGTCTCGTTATCTACAAAAATGAATTTTTCTCCAAACAATCCTATAATTTACTGAATCAAAAGTCTATTTAAAGACATAACAAACACCAACAGAAAACATATTGAGAGAAAAATTACCTAGTGTTCTTCCTTTAATCACAGGGTTGCATCACACCTCAGTACATAACGAGTATTCATTTACAAGTGGCTCCTAACAAAGGATTCTTACCACATTGATATTGTCAAGATTTTATAGTGATAGTATACCTAATACTTCATCTACTGTAAAACTTAATCTCAGAAAAACCACAATGTTTTTTTCTGATAGTTCTCACTAAATTACAGTCACATCAAAGTCATTGCAATGGAGAATCATTGTCCACTAAATAAACAATTATGACTTGATTTATGAGCTTAATAAGTATTAAAACCAGGAAATAATTCTTAAACTAAGATACACAATTGAGTGAAAACAAAAGTTATATGTGTAAGATGAGTGCTCCATTCCAAAAGAACTTGGACTTGGGTTGGTATGAGTCCATTAGGACTCATACCAACAATATCATCTGCATGGGACACAATTTGCCTCAAGGAATTTTCCTTGGTCACTGTTTATACACATCCCAGTATCTTTTCCAATCCTGATGCCATGTGGTAACATCACATTCAAGGAACTCGAGGGGCATAGTTATATGGTACGTATATTTTACATTCCAATCATAGGGTGGCAAAACAAGTGACAACCTGGCATCAAGGTGCTACTCTTTTTGAACATGATTGAATTTTGAATATACACACTTCTGAATTTAATGAAATTTATATAAACCTTATCTTATAAATTTATACAAACAATATCTACATTCTCTCACGAAATGTCAATATACGATAAATACAAGCCACGTTCCAACCCAAGTATGCATAGGCCTTAGTATATAAATTGTACTAAGGGCTTGGAGTGTACTAGGGAATTGGAATGAACAGCTAGCGCTCGTATCCAGATGTGGTTGCTGACGAATTAAAAACAAAATCATATCAGTAAGCGGCGTATAGCGCTGAAGATCAGCGTGCAGCATGACAGCAATTTCTCAATGGATGACGTTCGCAAGGTAAACATTTTTCTGGTCTTCCAGTTACATTTATACATACATAAAACTTGTATCCAAGAAATGTAAGCAGGGCTGAACCGCTATTAAAATGATAGAATAAAGTCAAGACAATAATAAAATGCACACAACTAATCAAGCACATGGTACAGCTTTTGCACTAACTCATTAAAATGTGACTCACTAATGAGTTTTCAAAGCGAAATTAGTAACTAATAAGTTCAAGCCATTTACTAAAAAAATTGAAGAATAAACCCACATGAAGTCAATTGAAGTATATTTAATGATTAATTAATACCTATACTCACATGTTGACTCGTTCATTGCACACTTTGATGACATTTTTGTTAAGTATAGCTTCACAAAATATTTAGTATGCCTTCTTAGTAAGTCTTTCCTCATTCTAGCCCACACTAGCCCTCTAGCGGTCATGAAGTTAGTCCAAAGGCTTAAAATGTGACAAATTCAGCAAACTGAGGAAAATTTAGTACTGCTAGTATGCCTTGACGTGGATTGGAACACGGCCTATGCATATGAAAAAATATTCGAGATAGATAAGTAATATTTATGACAAAATAGATGATCTTTTTACATACTTTCCATGGTGGTATATAGCTAACCTGCAAAATATAGACTGACTTTCTCTAATAGCTTACACAACTCAAATTATAAGTTCACAATGACATGACAGAAAAACATGTAACAAATCAACCTTATACATTTCACATATAATACATAAATTTTAACCATTTATCACTGGTTGCATACTACGCTGGTATGTATGTACCTTGCTGCTTCTTCGAAAGAAAAATTAAAGTTATTCTAAGAAGTATATAAATATGTATATTTCATGATATCAGACTTGATTTCTCTAGGTTAAATATCTTGAGACTTCAACCAAGACCCTTTGGAATAAAAGCGTTAAGTGACAGTTTTATGAAATCACATAGGTAGTAGCTTTCAGCCAATCAGTGCATTCCAGTCCATAGCAGAATATAACACGTGGTTATTCTTTTCAAGTCAGCTTCAAGGAGGCCCACCACTCAACTAACAAATTGTGCAGAACAAGTCAGGGGACAGAAATGTAAAGGAAACTGGAACATGTAATTATGCAAATAGTGACTAAAGATAAAATTTATTCTTTGATAGTATTTATCAAAATATTTTAGATAAACAGTATCTCCAAATAAAGGTAGACAAATTTGCCTACCTTTATTTGTAAACCAATTTTTTTATTTATAATTAAAATTTTTTATTTATAAACCAATACAACAGGCTCTTTTCAAGAGATTTCTTACTTGATCGCTATATGTAAACCAGCATGTGTCACTGAATGTGTTGATAAATTACTCTTTCGTTTAAATGCTTTGCCACATGTTTTACATTTGAATGGCTTTGAGCTAGAGTGTACGACTGAGTGTGCCAATAAATCACTCTTCCGATTACACTCCTTCCCACATGTCTCACACTTGAAAGGCTTCAAACCTGAGTGTATGACCGAGTGCGTTAATAAATGATTCCTCTGCTTAAACTCCTTCCCACACGTTTCGCACTTATATGGCGTTGAAGCAATGTGTATCACCGAGTGTTTCGATAAACGATCCTTCAGATTAAACCCCTTTCCACATATTTCACACTTGTACGGCTTTAAATTAGTATGTATGACAGAGTGCGTAACTAAGTTACTCTTCTGATTAAATGCCTTCCCACATACTTCACACTTGAACGATTTGGACCCTGTGTGTACTACCGAGTGCGTTTCCAAATGACTCTTCCGTTTGAAACCCTTCCCGCAATGTTCACAAGTCCAGGGCTTAGATCCCGTGTGTATGACTGAGTGCGATAATAAATTACTCTTCTGATTAAACCTCTTCCCGCATGCATCACACTTGAATGGTTTCAAACCAGAGTGTACGACTGAGTGTCTACATAGATCAGTCTTACGTTTAAACCCCTTTCCACAATGCTGACAAGTGAATGGCTTTGAATCGTCGTGTACAACTGATTGCATCAGTGAATTACTCTCCTGATTAAATTCCCTCCCGTATGCTCCACACCCATAAGGGTTTACCAATTCTTGATTCTTCAAGCAATTTAATGACTGGCCCTCAGTAATATCCTCATCAGGCCTTTCACTGGGTAATGCCCTTTTATTTAAAATGTGGCTAGAGATGTGTTCGTATAATACATTCTTATCGGGGCACTTAAATCCACAATAGTTGCAAACATATTCTCTCCAATCACAGGGACGATTTTTTTGAGAGTCCAGAGGCTCATATTTCTTCTCAGGTTCCTTCAGGCTTCCACTTAATATGTTAGCGTCAACAGCATAACTTTGGGTTTCAAAACCTTCTCCCTGAATAGTCCTCATGGACTGGATTGGTCGATAGTGATCAGATGAATCATTTATCACTGAGTGACCTGAAGGGTTATGAGCAAGGCTGGTTTTTCTCTTGACCTTCACTGGTTTTCTCCCTTCCATCTCAACTCTCAGGCTTCTCAATGTCTTTCCATGTGTCTTTGGAATGCTTCTGGCAATACTGGTTTCATCCCCCTGTAATGATACCATTTTCAATTTGATTGAAAGCATATCAGCATGTTGCAGTGCATTTAATAGACTTCAAAATAGAAAATATTAATTCAAATATACTGTGGTACAATATGAGTACAGTAAAACTTTGCTGAACTATGCTTCCAGCAACACAGATTCAAATTTACATGTCAAAATAATCTGTACCAAACTGTCAATTGCAGAATGTCATATAATTTTCTGCAGTGTTGCACAAGATTTTCCACAAGGAATGCTTGTCAAAACATCAAGTTTTGCATTTCTTTTAAAATCTTCTTTTATTTTACATATTCAGTAAAAAAAATTAGAACTAAAGGTATCCCTCATCAACCAATGGGTTAGGTTTCTGAAAGACTGCTGGTCGGTAAAACTGCAGTTGGCAAACCATCACATAAATGGGAAACCAGGGGTTAGGTTTCGTGAGCCACAATACAATGAGTAAAATTAAGCTATGCTAATTTACGCATTTAATTTATGCAAATTTACGTACATATTTTTCCTCCCACTTTTTGATGCGCTCTCTCGTACGATATCCCAGTGGCACCGATGAAAAAGATGAGCAGAGCAAACAGTGCATCATCCATCCGTCTATATCTCAGAATCACGTAAACCTTTCTGCATTCCTATGCACCTTATATTATGACAAATACGCTAATATTAAGGGAATAGCAACATGTCAAACCAGAAGAGCGTTTTTCATTCACCACTATCTAGAAAAAAAGTCGCATTTCTCTTATCACTCAACAGATGGTGCAGTAGTCAGGCAAATGCTTTTCTATGCTATATGTATCCATGTGAAAACAAAGTATGTGCAAAGTCATCCACTTCAATGATGTTATTTGCATTCATGCTGCTCTTGAAGTTAATAAAAACAATGAATGTCTTATGTAAAATCTACCATCTTTCCAGCCCATAAGACGGAAACTGAAGTTTTTGGGTTGGATTCTAAAAATATAATAATCAACATCTATTACAGTTAACAACTAAAAGGAAGAAAATGGGATTGTTAACTTCCAAAAATAGCAATTTTATTAAAGTTATTCCTCAAAGAATTCCAGAAGCAAATAAATGATGGAAGACCTTTAGCTCACTGCCGAAATGCAGTCCACATTGAAAGTAAGAGAGATGGGCACCTCCGATAGCAAAGCAAAATCGGAGGCATGAAAACAGCTTTTCAGATCACACGAGTTTCAGTACAACATGGAACATATTATTTGGACTCCCTGCAATATCTCTTGAGCTGATAGAAGCAACAAAATAGTGAGATACACTGCTTAACTGATAGGAACAAGTGTTCCTTCTTTCCACATAATATTATTGATTATAACAAAAATATCATGACACTAGCATATGATACATCGTTAGCAATCAATTCACCTCTGTTCTCTCTCCCCCTCCTTTTCCCTACCTATTCCCTCCCCTCTAATGGCTGGTGCCTAAATGCCCCCTGCAACACATCTCCAAGGTGTCTTGCAGGGTGGTATGAAGATGTAGATATTCATAACTCTATTTTTACGATGCATGGAATGAAACCACATCTTCATCATGTTAAAAAACAATTTCCCAAAATTGTTTCCCAAATTCAGACTCTCAATATCCCAGCGCTCCCTATTCTACCGTATCCTAAAACTTTCAACTCCCAAGCCTCGCAGATACCATCCCATGACCTCTTCTCCACACCCTCTGTTTTCAAATCAGTCCTCAGAAAGCATTTTGCCGAGTTGACTCCCTCTATCCCATCTCCTTCTCCTTAAATCCCAATCTCAAGCTTTCTTTTCTACATATTTTTTCTATTTTTCTGTTATGCATTACATTTTTTAGAGTATATTACGTTAAAATTCTAATTATTTGTTTGCTTGACGACCAATGTAATAAGCCTTTGTGACATTTTTGGGACTTTTCAAATAAATATGTAAATAAATAATATGTTCTCGTTTTGAGCAAATTTGAAGAGAGAAGTCTTCTTGGATCTTCTACCAGCTCAGGTATTTGGTTGCAGACATTTCAATAGCTGCCTCCACCATTGTCTTCAAGGCTATGAATGTAGGACAATAAACTTCAACTGTGACACTGGCTATGCAATGAGTGAGACAAGGAAACCCACACTCTGAACTCTCACACTGAATAATTAAGGCAAAAAGAGGTAAAAATGGCAACCCCCAATTAGAAGGCACTTGACCGAAGCCGGAGGATGTATAGGCGGCAGAAATTGTCCAACAATCATAGCCCTGGAGACAATGGTAGAGGCTGCTATCGAAACATCAGCAACCAAATACCAGATCTGGTGGAAAACCCAATAAGACTTCACTCCAGGGCCGTAACTACAGCCGGGGCAAACAGGGCACAGCCCCGGGGCGCCCAAGCCACAGGGGCTTATCCCCTTATGGATTATCTTTTAAATATATTTTTGCATAAACACAGCTTGCTCTAATTCCCGCTAAATAGCCAGCTTAGTAATAATAATACAAATACAAGTGCCGGCACACTAGACACTTAGCACAGGCATAATCTTTGGTACAGGTGTACAGCTGATAGCTGAATTGTCTGTTTTGTGCTCTATCTAAGGTCTCGATCTTGTACTAATAAAGGGGCCTCGCCATCAAGTTTTGCCCCAGGGCCTCGAAGTTTATAGTTACAGCCCTGCTCCACTCACAGCTTATGCCAGGAAATAACCAAATCCTACACCAAATTTGACAAGCATATCCACTAATAGGCATTCGCCCCTCACACTAATTAATGCATGACTGTACTGTCCAGAATGATCAGCTCTCACCATATTTTCCATCTCAAGTGGTCCAGGTTCCACATCAGACGCAGCTGCTCTCTTCTGGGATTCACTCTCGCAGCCAAGCTCCTCCCCTTGGTAAGCCTCTCCATCTCCATCCAGTGATTCACTCTGGTCGACCTCTTTTTTAATAGGAATCTGGAAGACAGAATTCATCACTGCTCAAGGCTTGAAAAAGATGCAAAAAAATTCCTTTCTAATCAAAATGAAGGTAAATGATTGAAACACAATTTTTATTGACTGCAACCTTCATAAGGTAGCTTGATTACCACATTTCTTCGAGTACTAGTCAAGGTCTTCTTTTCAGACCGTAAATATCGACTAAAATCTGAGACCCGAGTACAAGTCGAAGTGAAAAAAATTGCTGAATCTCCTTGCTTTGCATTGGTTATGTGATAATTGTACAATACAATTGGCCTTATGAAATGATTTATGTTACCGTAAAGCGGAAGTAACAAAAGTATTTGGCAGTGGTAGGCCCGAATACTTAACTAAAAACTTAAACGTAATACATAAGTGAATAAACTCTGTGGCTTATAAGTAGGGATAGGAAAATTTCGCGATCACGACTTTCGCGAATTTAGGCAAAAATGTCCTAGGAGTGGTAGTTAGTTATAACATACTCCATTCTGATTGGGGAAATGACTTTTGAACTCCCAAAATGTCGCGAATTGTGCCCCAAAACGCGAATTTTCATTTTTTATGAGAAAATGGTTGGAAGTACATTTCAAACGCAAGAAAAACATTAAAATTGCAAGCAAATGTTCTCAATTAAATTTAAACGAACTCACGTGCAAATATTCCTGAGGTATGCGGAAGTTTGCAGTTCATCGTAGCATAACCGGGGTTACGATAACAATCGTGGGAGGATGACATCGGGTGCTTTCGATTTACGGCGCTAACCGGCAATACACAGCTCATCACGCCGCGGTGCTTTCTATTTACAATTAGTGGAATAACCATCTATCGGCATCTACGATTGGTGGCTCTCCGCTCCGAGGTGAGTCGAACAAAGGAAAAGCAATATGCGCATTTATTCTAAGTAATCTGCTACAGCAGGGTTTCCCAAACTTGTACTGCAATGGAACACTTCGTAAATCCTGAAATTTTAACGGAACACCTTGTGGACTTCACATATATTAAACCATTGCGTTTAGGTAGCAGCATATAAAGCCATTATAGGTTACTCTGAACACCCATTAGCCTTCCACGGAACATAGTTTGGGAATCCCTGTGCTACAGATTTGAAGACGAGACGGACTGCGCATGTGTGAATAGCTGCTTTGAGTTGTTCCATTTCAATGGGATCATTCACAAAGAGATTTTTAATGCCAATTATATTTTTTAAACTAAAGAGACATTTTTCCGATTTTTTATTTTGGGTCTTTGTTCATAACAGTCTACTACGAATTTGAAGATGAGACAGACTGCACATGTGTGAATAGCCGCTTTGAGTTGTTTCATTTCAATGGGATCGTTCACAATGAGATTTTAAATGCTAATTATAGTTTTGAAACTAAAGAGACACATATTTTACCGAGTTTTTTATTTTGTTCTGATTTGTTCATTAGACTCTACTACGGATTTGAAGACGAGAGGGACTGTGCATGCGTGAAATGCTGCTTTGAGTTGTTTCATTTCAATGGGCTTGTTCGCCAAGAGTTTTTTAAATGCCAATTCTGATAGTTTGAAAAATAAAGAGAGACGTATTTTCCAGTTTTTTGATCCGTCGCCTGCTTTTCGAATTATCGGCGGCGAAAAATCGGGGTTCTTAACCCTTTCACGTAAAAGAACCAACATGAAAAGTTTTGAAGTCACTCACTGTCCAATCCACTGTCAGTCCAATCACGCTGTGTGCTCTGCAGCATTCCCCTTCCCTCGCATTCCAGCGAGCAAATTACAAACTGAACTGGATCTCTGATGACGACATGAACTTTTTGAGTGGGCAGCAAGTTTTGCGAATTTTTGTTTTTGATTTAAGAGTGAGTGGCTGAATATAGAAGAATTTTGCATATTGAAAAATCACTTAGTAAATTCCACACTTTATTTACGAATGATTCCACCCTATGATGTATATATACTCGGCCACCACACGATCAGCTACCTTGAAAATAATAATAATAATAATAATATATATTTATTCCATTATCCATTAGAAAATACATTTGACAATTTACATACATAAATGGAATATAGGTACCCCAGAGGAACAATACCTGTGTTGGGGTTACCATTAAAATAAATATGACGGGCAGGCAAGGTGCTAATCATATAATAGATGGTGTGATAAATAATAATAAAAAGAAAAATTAAGTGCATTCATACATAGACATATTACTTATACAGATACACACAATTAAATAATATTTTATATAACCTTTTTAAATAAAAATTCCACTTCCTCATGACTCATAAGCCAGTTTGTAACAGCTTTATTGAATTCACGTTCTGTCTCTACCTTGGTCACGTTATTTGGCAATAAATAATATAATTTTGGCCCCAGGTATTGATATGATTGCCGAAATATTTCATTTTTCGGCCTTGGTACTATAACATCCGATTTTAATCTCGTAGAGTATGTTTTTGGTTTGGCCTTTTCACCGCAACGATTATAAAATACTCTGAGGACTTTATATATGAATAGGTGCCGTAATGGTAGAATATTTAATTCCTTATAAAGTGGGAAAGCGTGACTTCTTTTTAATGACCTTATCATAACTCTAATGACTTTATTTTGTGCAACCATCAAAGGTTTGATGGTGGTAAAGTAGGCTCCACCCCAGCATACAATTCCATATTGTAGTCTGGAATTGACCAAGGCATAATAGACAATTCTTAATACTGATTCTGGGCATATGTATCTGAGGAAGTAGAATTTTCTGACAATGGAAATCATTTCAGATTTTAGTTTGTTCAGGTGTAGTTTCCATTTACATTTTTCATCAATAAATATGCCTAAATATTTTATGTAACTTGCCTGTTCTATCACAATACAGTTATCACAAGAAGAATTACCTTGAATACAACTTTTACATTGATAATAAAGTTTATTTCTAAGTGAGATAGTTTTACTCATTGTAAATACAACATATTTTGTTTTTTCACTTAGCAACATATAATTCATTGAAAACCACATATTTAGTGCTTTAATGTCACTTTGCATCTGAGCATGCAAGTCACCAATGTTATGAGAAGAATAAATTAATGCAGTATCGTCAGCAAAAGACGTTAATTTACCCTTAAACCTACCGGTACATAAATTATTCACATAAATCAAAAACAGTAGGGGGCCTAACACAGAACCCTGTGGCACGCCACAGGTTAGTTTGATCTTATTGCTGCAGCAATTCTGAATACGCACGCATAGGTCTCTGTCACAAAGATAACTTTGAAACCAGTCGTACGCAATACCCCGAACACCAGCTTCCCATAATCGCTGCATTAGTAAGTTATGGTTTACTGAGTCAAAAGCTTTAGTAATGTCTATGAATAGGCCAGCAACTTTGAAATTCCTATTAAGTCCTTCGTTCAAGTCTGAGCATAATTTTAGTAAGGCATCTTCTGTACTTTTGCCACACCGGAATCCGAATTGGTTACTGCTAAAAAATTAATGCTTATTTAGAAAACCAAGAAGTCGATTTTTGATAACTTTTTCCATTATTTTAGAGAAGACAGATAGTAAGGATATTGGTCTATAATTATTAACGTCCATTTTATCTCCTTTCTTAAAAATAGGTATTATTATCGCAGTTTTTAACTGATTAGGAAATAAACCTGTTTGCATACTTAGATTAATTATGTAAGCAAGAACATGTGAAATGTTTTCATTCACTGCTTTGATAATATATGCAGAAATATTGTCAATACCCTTGGATTTCTTGGGCTTTATATCCTTAATGATGGTACTAATTTCTTTCTCATTAGTAGGAATCAAATAGAGTGATTCTTCTACGTTAAAGGGTGGAAAAATTTCTTTATATCTCTCCAAATCACTTTGCACTTTTATATTGTTACTTAAAGAATCTATTACTTCTCCAAAATGAAGGCTGAATTCATCGACAATATTTTGAATTTCAGTGACAACTTTTCCGTCTCTAGATTTTATTTTCAATATATTTCCATCCCTTCTATTGCCCCCAATAAGTGAGTCCAAGGTGCGCCATTGATCAGCTGTGTTATTTACATTACTATTGAAAAGAGACATATAGTAATTTTCTTTACAATTCTTAATATCATTATCTAATCGTCGTTTGTATGAATTATAATGTCTTTTCAATTTTTCATTATCAGGTTGTTTCCTAATTTTATTATACAATATATTCCGCCTAGACATCCTTTTTCGCAAAGAATGAGTCATCCAGGGTTTCTTTAATTTTTCCGATCTACTGATTTTTGCAACATACTCAGCTTGGTCAATGCAGCACTTTAATTTATTCATAAAGATTCCATAGGCTGGAAACATCGTCCCAATTACATTCTAGCAAAATATTATTTAAATGATTTAAGTCAATTTTTCGATTACTTTGATGTGATCGCTCGCACGTATTAAATGAAATATTAGTAACTAAGTTACATGTAATTGCGTGGTGGTCTGTAACACCCCAATCGTTTGTACTTCCCTCATATTGAAAATTATCTCTGCTTCGGCAAAAAATGTGATCGATGCAGGTTTTACTACTTTTCGTAATTCTAGTAGGGACATGAATTAGTTGTTCTAGACCATGGCTAGCCATAATGGCTTGATATTGGTAAGAAGTATCGTCACATTTTAATAAACATAGATTCATGTCACCAATTAATATCAAATTTTTCTCTAGCGAAATGGCAAGTACTCGCTCCAATTCTTGCAGAAATCGTTCCACTGGCGTGAAATTAAGTCTATATACTCCAATGACAGATATAGAGAAGGAAGTATCAATGTCGATAGTTAATTTTACCACATCAGCTGTTAGTAATTCGCCTAATTCAGTAGAAAAACACTCATAACTATCCATCACATATGCAATTACTCCTCCCGCTCTGTAATTATTGTTACATACAGCAAAACTTCTATATCCAGTTATTTGATACATGGGTATTTCAGTGTCATTAATCCAAATTTCAGACAAAATTATGATACACGGTTTCACATCAAGATTTAATAATTGTAGGTTGAAGCTATCGAAATTCGCTCTTAGGCTTCTTATATTTTGATGTAAAACATAGAATCTGTCAACATTTACAACTGAATCATCAGTGGTATAAAGCATTTTGTTAGTCAAATATAGAATAGTACACACAAAAATAACTCAAAAAGTGCTTACAGTTTCTCCAGATCATCAGTGGATTTCAGAGTAATCACCTGATCATTCTCTTTTTTCCTCATGAGTATTGTCCCATGTCGCAACCATAAATATTTATATTCCTTTTCTTTTTTTACTTCCCGCGCGGCAGCGAAGAGTCTCCTCCGTCCTGGGCTCAGGCTTTCGTTCACGTAAATTGGAGTATCGGTTGGCAAGCCCAGATGTCGGGTCGAAAGGTTCCGCTTCACTCGCCTCTTTCGGAGAACCTCTTCTTTTGTGTGCCTACGGACAAATTTGACCACGATACCACGTGGCCCTTCTTCCTTTTTCTTTCCGATGCGATGGCAGAAGTCCACCATATCGTCTTTTATTTCAATGCCCAGGGCAACCCCCACACTTTTGACGACCTCTAGGACATTCTCATTTGGTGCTTGGGGAATGCCATGTATTTCAAGGTCATTTGCACGAGAAACTTGTTCGTGGTCATCTAACCTCTTTTCTAATTCACGCACACGAGATTGTAAATTTACATTTTCTTGTCGAAGCAAGTCGATCGTAGTTAGATACTCACATATTTTAGCAGAATTTTCTTGTAGGATTCTAGTATTGTCATCTATTTTTTCATGCACAAATTCAATGGCCTTGTTTAAGTCCACTTCCATGCGTTTTCTATCCTTCTTCGCTTCTTCTAGTAAGTTTATAATCTGAGAAGTATTTGCAGATCCAGTATCTGCCACTGACACTACTGACATACTTTTGCGCCTTTCCTCAGTACAGTCGGGGCAACGCCAAATCTGCTTCTCAGCGCTGAGAAACTCGATATCTTCTTTGGACATTTTCACACAGTTGGCGTGGAACTGGGATTCACATTCACTGCAACAAATCTTCATTTGTCGCTTAAGCACACTTGCATTACAAACACAGCATGTAGCCATTTTTAACAATATCACTAGTTTTACGTGGATCACTATTACTCTGCGTATGAATTTGCACTCGCAGTTGAACACACTTTTGCTGTTGGTTGAACTGGTCACATCCCTATGGCACCTGCCTTTCGCCAGAGAAGCACCCGACCACGTCCTCCTCGAGTGAGAGCTCATTCAAGAATGGCACTGAGTTGCCGAAACCTGGGTCGGTTTATTCTTAAATAAAGTGTGGAATTTACTAAGTGATTTTTTAATATGCATATTAAACATTTCCACCAAGTTACGCCGGAAACAATTTCTCATAGATGAATTTTGTCTCCACCAAAAATCTATTTTCCAATCCATCTACCGAATTCGTGAATTAAATTGCAATTTCGCATCATAGTGAACGACCTCATTGCAATGGGGTTGTTCCATTGCAATGGTTGCGTAGCTAGCTTTAAAGTACCAATCAAGGCCAACTATGACATCAATATAATTGTCGATACATTTATTTATTGCGTGGCACCAAGACCAGTAGCGGATACAGAAAAAACTCAAGGGGGGGGGCGCAAGTTATCACGACGATTGTAGTTTTCAAACTGACTGCCTGGCAGCGACTCTGCTTCCCTTATATATGAAGCTTGGTTGTTTCGAGAACATTCGGTGCCAGAATGTTCGCTCCCAGACTTTTAAGGAGTGTGAACAAATACAAACAGTAGAATATTCGTGACTTTTCTCGAACAAATGCCAGACAGAATAACGTATCGAGATCACTAGAATGGCCGCGACTTTTCTCGTAGGTTAGCTATCTATGTGCCAGACAGAACCGTAAAAAAATGCGCGGACGCGCACGTGTGCTACATAAGAAAGTACAACTACACGATAACTCAACTCAGAGTCGACTGACGAAAGACACGAACGAATAGCGTGCGGGCTGACTGGCGGGGGCGGCGCGGGCGGCAATACAAGCGGACCCGCAAGCGGCCTGGCGCGCACCCCCCGCGCCCCCCATATGTATCCGCCACTGACCAAGACTGATTTTATTGTTTGAATCTCTAGTTTTTGGCCATTTCCGTCAAATGACTGTTTGTTTTCCAGTGACAACTGTTAAGTATCCTAGTTGTATTCCTGGTTTCTGTGCTTTCAAGTGATTTTGACGAGTTATTGAGATGCCGAATACAAAATTAAGTGCAAGAGACCAGGCTTTCCAGTATCAAAAAGATGGATTTTAATGTATCGATAAAAGTACGGTCATGTACATATTCTACAACTGTCAGGTTGCTTGGGAAAGACTCAATTGGAAAAATTTAAAATCTTCGAAGCACATAACTGCAGCAAACTATCACAAGGATGGAAATTCTCTAAAGTTGCATGTCATTACACGAAATGTATTAAATTTTATTTTTAAATTTAGTTCCACTTTTCCAGGTTCCGCCACCAAGGTGATTGTCTTCAGTCATAACATGGCTAGAAGGGGAAGTGTAGCATAATAACCCAGATCATATTGAGTTAATCTATAGTATAAGTGACCCTTTTCTAGACTTTGAAATAATCGGAGTTTAAGTGTATATACATATATAAATTTGTGGTCACTGTGAAAACACCGAAATGTCTTGTTGAAAGTACCGAATTCCTAATTTCAAAGTACCACTTTTCTCCCTCTCAAACCACTGAAAAATTCCTATCCCTACTTATAAGGAATTGAGATGCATATGGTTTTATGCAGCTGATACACAGAAATATTGGCACTAAAAAAGTCACCTTATTTAGTGACTTGAAGGTAGGTTTTCATTGGTCAAAAAAAGAGATTTCTTGACTTATCCATTAGTACATATATACCATAAGGTTTTATGGAATAAAGAATATTGCAAAAAAAGTATTGTCATATTTGTTTTTAACAATTACGCCAATAAAAAATTTTTCAAAATTTGTTCAAAGTCCCACTAATCCCTCAACAAGTTCCGGTGCCCACCTCCTGGGATCCAGAGAAAAGGGTCAGGAGGGTATTACATGGGTCCCTCGCCTGGCCCTGCCTCGGCCCATGGGAAGGAGGGACAGGCTCTGTCGAAATAGGCATTTCCCGTGCAGGGTGGAGGATATACGCTATAGCTGCAGCAGCTTAAGGGTTAAAGACGACAAATTAAAACAATATCTTGTGTATAACAGTGTCTATTCTACTGACGAATTCCATAATTCATGAATATCATCATTTAATTTTTATTTACCTCAGAGGTGCCTTCCCATGCATATCCATCGTTAACAGTCTACCATGGTAATATTCACTCTCATAGCTGACCTGAATTTCAACTAGCTACGTTCTACCATGGAAATTCACTCGTTTCCTGATATAGAAATCAACATTCAGTGCATTCCATTTCTGAAGAAAATTGGAAATCAATATGCACAGGTACACGACTTCCAGCCACAACAGGACCACTACCCTACCTAGGCAAGGCTGCATGGGTAGCGTAGCGGTCTGTGCATTGGCTCGGCAAGCTAAAGGCCCGTGGTTTGATTCCCGATCCAGGCCATTTTTTTCCTGAGGCAATTTCAAAGTTACAATGTACAGTGGTTTACTGTCACCAGAAACTCATCACTGCTTCCATGCAGAAATTGCTGAGGAGAAAGTTACTAGAGGTGTAACAGAATGGTCACTACTCTCAACTGAGCTGCTCCCATTTCACTCAGTAATATTACAGAGTGGTTTGCCCTCACCTGATTTTCCATGCCAA
Organism: Pyrrhosoma nymphula; assembly: GCA_963573305.1. Taxonomy (NCBI): domain Eukaryota; kingdom Metazoa; phylum Arthropoda; class Insecta; order Odonata; family Coenagrionidae; genus Pyrrhosoma; species Pyrrhosoma nymphula. The sequence continues at coordinate 58,099,551 of OY754339.1, read as the reverse complement.
GAGGTACGCACACAACATTATATACAGCTCTCCCTCGGGATTCACCATTGTCAAGGTTCTCTCCTTCTGATGATGAGTCATTTGGGTACACCCCTTCTTCAAAAGCAACCTAGAATATAGAACACATCATTAATTTTTCCTATGAAAGCATCCACACAAATTATTCTTATTATTAAAGTAATTATATTTATTGAGATGAGCTATATGCATTTCCAAATTATATGTTGCCAAGTTGAATTATCTTCGACAATACTACTTTGCCAGAGAAGAAGAAAAGCCTGTTTTCCATACTTAATTTCTTCTTTCAATAGAACTTGAGATTTATTGTTCTTTAATATTGAGTAAGCAAGTAAGGGGTCGTGCATAAACTACGCTACCGTTTTTGGTGATTTTTTTACCCCTTCCCTCCCCTTCGTCGACAACCGTAGTATATTTTCCAAACCCCCCCCAAATGTAACAGTCTCCACAAATGAAAATTTCAATGCAAAAATAATTTCTCAATTATGGAGTGAGTTTAATTTTAGGGAAAGGTTGAAATAAGACAAAGTATCCGAACGAGATACAATAGAACTATCTAATCTCAATTGGAACAAGTAATATTTATTTTTAAATTTAAAAAATTCATCATGAATCACGGCGAAAGGTGATGAGCAGTGTTGCCATGAGGTCGCTATTTAACCAGCGAGAAGGTTAAAATGTAAGCCATTTGATGGTATGAAGACTTGCAACAATGGTTCAGTTACATTGAGTTAAAGTAGTAGCTTGGAATTTAAGAAACAACCCGTGCACCCTTCCTCATGTTAAACTCTGTAGTAATGTCAACACGATGTTGACGAGTAAGAAACGCAAACAGACGCATTGTAACAGCCACGTTACTTTGAGTGAACCCCCCCCCCTCCCCCTCGTAACCCACCGTAGGTTTTTAGGTGACCTCCTCCTCCCCCTAAGTTGGTAACATAGTCTATACACAACCCCTAAGTGAATGCATTAATAAGTAGATACTCATTCAATGGTCAGATAATACACTTAATGCTGGGTTTTACAATGCCTAGATAATATTAACCACAAGATGACATCACCATTATGTTAACTGAGAGTTTGGGATGTGTTAATTATATCAGACTGACAATCAGTAAACATGAATGTTCTCAACTGGAGAAAGTATTTACTTTGTCTTATTCAATATTTTACTAAAATAGGTACATATATTTATCCATTTCACGACAAATAAAAATTACAGCTTTTTACAATGCACGATAAAAGGGATAAATGACATATCCACATAAGGAATTTGTGTTTGGGAAAACTCAAAAATCAGAATTAGAATTTCATTAGAAAAATAAATTAACTGAGAACAATAAAAAAAACATACATTTACATGTGATAAAGATAGTAATTTTTAAACTAATCATGTTGTGCTATAAGTGTAATGTGTTCATTAATGCTATTAAAAACCATCCACGTCTTCATATTAGGAAGTTTAAAGATGGGATGGGTTCTCACACCAGAGGAATTAGGCAATTTATTGCTCAGGTGTGCTTAGAGAGATACACTCTGTGGCATGTCACCAGAAAATTGTCTTTCCTTCATTTGATGGGTCATGATAAGCCTTCCCACAAACATCACAGTTTCATATACGTGAAACAAGTTCAGAGCAATCGTCTTAATTGAACTGAACTAACCAGATTCCCCATTTCAAGTGGCAAACATTCTCCATCCGACGTGCGCCTCTCTTGGTATTCATCCACCCCAACATTCTCCTCTCCAACAATCTCTTCTTCTTCATCCAGCGATTCACTTGAAACATCCCCTTCTTTATTATCAATCTGAAAGAAAATAATAACAATAGTTAGTTCATCTTCAGCATTTCAAAGCAGGTCGAAATATATAGAGAATGAAAGAGAGAAAATATGAAACAAACGTTAATCACATATAACTTGATGAAACATTTGGTTTATGGAGGAAAACTTTCTTTTTTTGTTCACTCAAACAAAAAAGTTCATTGAAATAAATGCAACTGATTTAGACAACCTTTTAACACACTACAATTATCATAGGTCTTCTTCCTTAAACTTATACATGATACTTGATCCAGCACAAGGACTACGCTAGCCAAAGTTTGATATCGAGGACAGAAACTAGTATGACTTTAGGAGTCCTTGAAGATTTCACACTTCAACTTGTATTAGCAAGGAAGTACCATGTTCACACATAACGTAGAGCACTTGGAGTGAGAAACACAGGTCAATAACATTTATTTTATTTATTTATTATCATCCTGAAAACAGCCTCAAGGGCATTTTACATCAGGCATTGTAACTTAACAACAATGGACAAGCATGGACAACCATGTCCTGGTAGTTGAATAATCCTCCCCAGACGGGAATCGAACCCGCGACCTACGGATTAGCAGGCGAGGACGTTACCCCGCTGCCACAGAGGCCGGCGAACATGAATCGGCTCTAATAGATCAGATCAGTAAAATGACCTTGCTCAATGTTTGTGTTAAAAGTTCATGTTTCCCTTCCTACTCACTCATGTGGTAAAAAAATTAACGAACACCTACACAGAAAAATCCAATAGCAATGCCCATATGGATCATTTATTCAGGATGCATTTTTTCCCACAGCGAACCTAAGCATACTGCTACAAACAAGTTACATATGAAGAACAAAACTAATATAATAAAACTAATAACTGCTAAATTTCTCGAGCTTCCATCCGGGTGATGTTGGTGAGTTCTCAGGGTGAATGATTGGTCATTCACCCAGAGGACGACGGCAGACTACGCCCTGGAAACGTCGGTGCAACTCACCAACATCATCTGGAAGGAAACCCGAGAAATCTACATCACAAGCATTCACCGGAATATCCTAAAATCTTACAATAATAACTGTTAAGTTTCATTACACTTTTTATTTTTTTTGAAAATGCAGAATAGCAGAAATATTAAAGTCGAATATTTCCCAGACAGCACACATTCATGGAATCCATGATGGAAAAACTATGGATATATCCATAATGGAATGAAAGAATGGAATCAACATGGAACTTCTATGGATTCCATTGAGAAATTTCCACTTCAACGACGATGGAAAAGTAACATGGAATCCATTCAAATTCCCTCCATAATCCAGATAACCCAGTCAAAGAAATATTTATTAAAATATTTAATGACGGCGATCCCTTCATAATAACAGATTTAAAAAACATGCGTGCATAAATTAAATTTTAAATTGTGATTTTTCGAGTTTTATCTTTTACTATAGCGTTCACTCTGTAAAATATAAGAGACAGCAACTGGCAGGCATTGCATCTACATATATTGGAGTATGGAGGTGATATGACTGATAGTTAGATGGCTGCAGCTGTGTTCCTCAGGGCTCCATCCTTGAACCCTTACTTTTTATTAATATGTTAATGACCTTCCAAAAGCTCTTCCTTCTTCTACATCAGTTTTATATGCAGAAGATACCTCATGTTCAATACAAGGTGAATCTATTCCTAGCCTCATCCACCACTCTAGAAAAGCAGTAGATGAAATGGCAGAATGGTGCAATGGAAATGGTCTCATCATTAGCGACTCAAAATCCATGTTTATTCACTTTCATTTAGGTCACTCCAAACCCTTCTGTAGTCCATACCTCAGAATCAAGAACCACTCCCTTGTAGGATTGCAAACTACAAAATTTCTTGGTGAATATATAAATGACACATTAAACTGGTCCGATCATATACATCAGTTAACAAATAAATTGGCAAGCCAGATTTACTTAATAAGGAAACTGGTCCCAGTTTTGTCTCTGCACTCTCTAATGCTCCTTTATCATGCCAATATTGAGTCCATAGTTAGCTATGGCATAATGTTCTGGGGAAATTCCCCTTTAGCAAGCAAAGTTTTCTCTACGCAAAAACGTGCCCTTAAGGCAATACCCAAAATATCAATCAGATTTCCTGGTAAACCTCTCTTCATCTCTTCAAAGATGTTGACCTTACCCTCCCTCTACATTCTCACCTGTGCCACTTTTATAAAATGCAATCCAGACCTATTCATAAAGAACACAGAATTCCATCACCATAACACTCACGGAAAAGAAAACATACATATCCATCAGTATTTATTTTCTCACTCCCAGAAAGGTCCACACCACCCTGCTTCTGTCATCTATAATAATCTGCCTAGTTAAATCAAATCTACACCCTCTACAAAGTTGTTTATCAGGAAGTTAAAAGTATTTCAGCTGGATCTGGCTATTATAGCATGGAAGAGTTTCTAATGGACAAAAGAGCATAAGCTCTGCATATATGTTTTCTCTATTTTGAAATATTATCTATCTGCAATGTGTGTGACATCATTGGCACCTAATGTGACCAACAAATACCATATGTAATTGTAATTTTTGTACTTTTACATAATTTTTTATGACGTCTTATATCTTTCTTTTTTAAGATACTTGGACAAATAAATTATTCTTATTATTATTATTGAGTGATTTCTCTTACCAGATCTGTCACAAGTGGCACACATACAACGTTATACACATCACTCTCTCGGGATTCATCCTGGCCATAGTTCTCCCCTCTGGAAGTCTCTCCTTCATCCAATGAATCACTTACACCATACTCTTCATTTGCATCAATCTAGAGAGAAGTGCATGATATTTTAAAGCTATTGATTACATATTAATACATAATAAAAAAATTGTAATAGCCTGGAAAATAAATTTTAAATAAAGTCAATTTCTGAGCAGTTCATCATACGCATACATATATGCAAATTATGAGTCAAATAATCACAGATTGGTGAATCTATACTTACTCGTCAATCTTTGATTAACTGTACCAAGTATTCATAGACAGTGAACAATATCCAATTCACAATTCATTGATTCAGGAATCATTAATTATTTAGCTTAGGGGGCTGTCCATAAATGACGTCCACATGATTGGGGGGGAGGGAGGTCACCACCTTGTGACAATGTGTGACACGGGAATGGGGGGGCAGCATTCTTCATGTAATATCCACACTTCCACTGTATATTATGTATTATTTTTATTCAGACTGTGGGGTAGGGTAGAAATGTTTTCATTTTTGTGACATCATTAACACGTCCACTAAAGCATGGCCCACCAGTGGGCCACGCAAATCCAACAAGTGACGCAGCCGTGAAATTCATAGAATTATCATAACTTGCGTATTGTGAGAGTAGGAATCGAGAACTTCTCGAGTGACTTCACCCAGAGTGTATTCATATGTCAAATAATAGACTTCCATGTGCCACTTAGTGTGACCCAACGGTGGGCCACGCCGCCCCTCCTGAAACTTTTTTTACCCACCGGTGGGTCACAAACCAATGTACATATTTACGTAATATATCCAAAATATAACGTGGCTGCTTGAGAGGAAGCAGAGCAGCTTGTTTCCGGGGCCTGTCTAACCACTGTTTGCTCGTCGAAGGTACATCTTCCCCGGTTACGTCCCTACGTAGTACATACCAACGATAGAGGAACGTCGTTTTCACTGGATGACATTGCTTCAAGAAGCAACAGTAAGGATGTGTAGTGACTATTTAGCTCACTGACTGCTTTGATAATAAGCACGCGCCTTTTTATCCACAACTTCTTGGCTGTTCGTCACTTGCTCGCAAACTAAACAATCCGAACTGCGCTTGCCCGGATGTGTGCGAGAGATAGAGACACTCTCTTTCATCTCCCCCCTCCATGGAAGGGCAATATAGAAAGGGGCATGTACCGTTCTTCAGCCAATCCCTCAGTGGGTGGATGAGCGACCGTGCCCTTGCCGGGTGAACGTCTTCCAAATTGCAGACATGACTGTTTTCTGAGACCAACTACTCAAACCTCTTTCCAAAGGATCCCCCTTCCCTTCTCTCATAGTCAGTGCCCGGTAGGCTGGGGGATGGGTGACACTCGGATGGGCATCTACGTCTCACGGACAGGCACGAACAAGTGTGTGGGCAATTAACAGAGACAGGTGGGAGTCTCCCGGGTTTTCCGACCGTCAGCAAATCTCTAGTACATACATTGTATTGTTGCCCCTCTCTTCCCCCATCCCGCGCCCGGGTCTAGCCGAAACCGTGTCCCACCGTGGCCGGTGGATGGGTGGGCTGAGAGCGAGACTGGGAGTCACTTCCCCCACCCTTCCTCTTATCTCAGGCAAGAGGTGGGTGTTGCCGCTCTAACCACCGTCCCTCATCAGTGGCCAGAAGCTTAGAAGGACTGTGGCCCACAGGTGGGCCACGGCGCCCGTGGAATTGGCTGAGTGTGACCCACCAGTGGGCCACACCGCGCTGTGAGCAGTAGGGCTTTAATCAGCTCTGCAGTGAATGTGTTAAAGGGGGGGGGGGACATAATTTGTGACTAACTGTGACAGGGGGGAGGAGAGGGGGTCTAGTTTGGCCCAAAATTGTGTGACATCATTTATGGACAGCCCCTAGTCTGTGATTGGTAAATTACAGATTGAATGTTTAATTATTAAAGTACTGTGAGAAATTTATGAGGCGTTGTAAGAATGGTTTTAGGCATACATTCTGTGTTACAATGCAAGCACAGATTTTTATTTCATATGTTTTGTAATTACATTATGATTATATTAATCTTTTTATAAACATTATTTCAGTCATTACCTAAGACAATCGGCACTACAGAGCTGTAGACCCCTATTTAAAGGTTAAGCCATGTTAACCATCCCCTTTGTGTACTTATACCAATTAATTTGTTTTCTGTATAAAATAGTCATGGATTTACTCCATCCAAAGTATTGTATACATATTTTATATGATGCAAGAAGAAGTAACAAGCTTCATGTAAATTCATTCAAAATAAAAATGGTGCCTAATGGTACTCCCTCTATGTGCATTAAACTTGTAACCTACTCCCGGTCACATTTTTCTTTCTTATTACAATAAAATTTAAAAACCTTCGCTATCACACAAAACATGAAAAGCTTACCTCATTGCTGAAGGGATTAATGGTTATTATCACACAAACACATAAATAAAAACACTTCGTTCAACCATTGAAATAGCATAACACCTTTTTTAATGACAAATGTAAAACCTTTGTATAGGCAACAACAATATACAGAGCTTTGTAAATGATATATTGGGCCCAATTCACAATATTAATCTTTCTGCTCCAATCTCGTCACATTTAAGTTACTTTTCAGATAAAACAAGTTTAGTCATGGAGGTTATTATACTTCTTTCATTCCTTCTTTACTTTACTGTCCTTAAATGCTACACTTATCGTTCGTTGGGAATTCTGCTCCTGGCTCCTACGGCTATAGGTAGGGGCTTGCATTCTCACCCATTCCTTATCGTCAGATTTATGGGCCGTTTTGGTTTATCTTTTGGATCTCCTGCCTGATTCCTTCCTGGCCTTTCTATAGAGTTTCAGGTTCCTCTTTCGTCACCTTGATACCGCCGAGTCTCTGCTTCCTGCCGCCTTTATCCCCAGACTTCTGTACTTCTTCCCTTTGCGTGCCTTTCCGGTCTTTGCTCCTCCACTTATCTCTGCTAATTGTTATACGTTTTTTTTCTAGCGTCCCCCATTACTGATTGTTACTTATTTATGCATTTTTGTCGTCCTGAACTCCTCTGATGTAAATATTGATTAATTAGGCATCCTTGGTTATCTATTGTTATATTGTACTTTATTATGTTTTTTTACTATTTATTTGAATTGTGATTTTTTTCCGGACTTGGACATGATAGTTTGGTTACAAATTATATGATCATTTACCAATTTATCTTTAAAAAATGTTACCAATTCCCCAGCCCTTTTCAAAAACAATATTTCGTACTCAAATGAAAAATGTTTTCACACATTACATGACTACACTACATAAAGCAGTGAAACTGTATTATAGTGATGTGTTATGTTTCTCCTTGATATTCCCTAAGCCAGAGTTTTCCAAACTTTTACCACAATGGAACACTTGGTAAATCCTAAAATTTTAATGGAACATCTTTATTTTGCAGATATATAACCATTCCGTTTCAGTAGAAGCATATAAAAACATTCCACATTTTGGAAGAACACCTACTAACTTTCAGTGAAACAATGATGTTCCACGGAACACAGTTTGGGAAACCCTGCCTTAAGCCAGTGCAAAATGTAGTAACCATTTGTACCACACTATGCAAATTGTCAATTGGGCAAATAAAAATTTTATTATGTATTATACCTCTCTCACTGTAGCATAGCAAAACAGTTGCATGAATTCACTCACCTTAGAATCACGCTTCAGTATATTTTTCTTAAGTTTTGTAGCAGACTTAATGCACATCTCGGTAAAGGTGAGCTTTCGTCTCGCACTTGTTTTCGCGATTTTCACCCACTTTAAACAGAGATATCAGAACCAATTTCACCTCACTTATTATGCAAGCTTTGCAAATTTGTTTAACACTTTCAACACAACAATGCATCAACTACTTTAGAAATGAGAAACTTTCAAACCTGAGAAGTGCGTTTTTTCCTCTCCGCCATATTGTGAAAAAATGCCGTTTCCTCTTTTCCACTGTACGTAGCGCAGCGATCGAGCAGTTGGTTCTCTAGCATATACACACCTTTTCTACACAGTTTCTTCCCTCCTTCCACTCAAACTCGCCCCGCAACAGCCATTTACTACAATCCAATTCCATTCATTCCACCGCAGTAAACATTGCACATTTCACTTCAAATGAAGGATTTACACTTCCTTTTCACTCACATTCATTCCACTGTACTAATAACATTTCACGTATCACTTTAAATGGAGGATTTACACTTCCTAATTGAGCGTACACGATTGGCAAATCATGGCGACCATACACCACACACGCAAGTCAGAAAATGATTAATGCCAACTACTCTCAACAATTAACTTCCAACTGTTGACAGTTAATTTCCCCCTTCCACACTACCCGAGAGAACTTCGTCAACAATACTATATCATTAGCCTCTAACAAAAGCCCACTTATATTAACGATGTTTACCTGAGGGATTCTATTCTTAAAATAATACGCGAAATAACATTTTAGCCTTCTACCAATGCTCACCAATAATCACCAATAAGCGTGAGGGATTCTATTCTTAAAATAATACGCGAAATATCATTTTAGCCTTCTACCAATTCCCACCAATAATCACCAATGAGCGTGAGGGATTCTAATCTTAAAATAATACGCGAAATAACATTTTAGCCTCCCACCAATAATCACTAATGAGCGTGAGGGATTCTATTCTTAAAATAATACACAGAATAACATTTTGAAACTTCAACCATTCCCAGAAATACCCATTTCCTCGTTATCGATCGCGCTAAAAATGCGTTTTCCGCTATTCAAACTCACGAAAATGAGTTTTTCACATTTGATTATAACCAATTCGTGTTTAACTCCATTGGCCCGCAAACCTCTTTGTGGGGTGGGTTCAGGGCAAGTTACGGAAGGGGAAATCGTTTTCCGCTTTTCCAAATCACGGGAACTCAGTGAAAATCATCATTTTGAAACGTCCTCGACTCCCAGATATGCCCATTTCAAAATCACGAAAATGCCTTGAAAATCATCATTTTGAAACGTCCTCGACTCCCAGAAATGCCCATTTCCACTTTACTATTTCCACAAGAAATGCGTTTTTCACTTTTGAAAATGGCCAAATCGGGCCCGCGTACCGTCCCACCCTAGCACCCCTGTTTCACTCCATAGGCCCGTAAGCTTGTTGGGGGGGTGGGGTAAAGGCATATTGTAGAGGTGAAATTAGTGTTATCCCTCTAACGGTTGTTCGTGAAAACCTCCAAATATGGCGTCGAAAACGGACGAAAAAATCGAAAAATTGGTCATTTTCAAACGTCTATATCTCAAAAACTACTAGTCACACCGGTATGATTATTACATTTTTACAAATCCGCATTCTTCCTCTACTCCCAGGTATCACATTCAATTTCGTCAGTTTCCTACGTTTTTCAAAAAAAAAATTTGAAAGTGCGAGACGAAAGCTCACCTTTACCATTCCGTTTCAGTAGAAGCATATAAAAACATTCCACATTTTGGAAGAACACCTACTAACTTTCAGTGAAACAATGATGTTCCACGGAACACAGTTTGGGAAACCCTGCCTTAAGCCAGTGCAAAATGTAGTAACCATTTGTACCACACTATGCAAATTGTCAATTGGGCAAATAAAAATTTTATTATGTATTATACCTCTCTCACTGTAGCATAGCAAAACAGTTGCATGAATTCACTCACCTTAGAATCACGCTTCAGTATATTTTTCTTAAGTTTTGTAGCAGACTTAATGCACATCTCTTTAAACTCACTGAAATCCATTAGTTTCCTTAAACAAATATGACACACTGTGTCAGGTAATCCATCACCTTCAGCAACCTTTACAAATAAAAAAAGAACTGCTGTAAAATGACAAAGCTCCATTACATTTTAGATTAAATTGTGAAAATATTCACTTTTCAGACAATTTCAAAAGCTTGAGTAACACTATTACGATCATTCAAGAAACCCTTAATTAGCAGGAAAAATATGAGTATATATATAGCAGAAGAATGCTAATCCTGAATTCAAAATGATGGAGGTATCTAAATAATGGAAACTTTTTTAAATTTTGGGAACTTTATTTTTCACATCACGCCACCAAAATGATAGCTATTTTGTTGTTAGAAAAAGCTGCCTAGAGCACTTTAAGGCTTTGTGTCAACCCCACGAGTTTCCAGACAGTGAGATCGTGCTTTCCATCCAAAGAAGCGTATCTCATGTGAGGCTAGTGACGATGCAACACCATCAACAACCTTCGTCATTAATACCATTATCAGTCCATCGTTCAATTCCACCTTCTTGCAAAAGGGAGGGAGGAGGGGGAAGTTCCAATTTTTTCCGACAATGCTCACAATTAATTGGAAAAAATTGGATTATTATAACGGTGATCATCCTACAGTGGTATTATTATGGTTAAGATAGGTTTAAATGGAAAGAGTAAAAATCCTATGGGTTTTTACCTCTATCTACCTACAAAATGTCTTTTCTCAGGTCAGCATACATCCTACCTCTCTTCATCCCATCCATAAAATCTACTCTCTTTCTTCCCCTTCCTCACTCCACCTGTAACACGCCATTTTGGCCGTGTTGGCATAAGTATATGATTAAGGACGCCATTGTGTATATTTTGGGAACACGTACTACCGCGAGGCAACAATATCGTTTCTGTATTATGAAAACAACTTTAAAACAATACCATTTTCTGTTTACGTAAACAAACTAAAACAATGCCGTCTATGTTATGAAAACAACTTTAAACAATACCATTTTCTGTTTACGTAAACAAACTAAAACAACACCAGGTGTTATGACAGCTGCAAGGCAAAGAAAGGATGGAAGGGGTAAACAAACTTATAATAATGAAAGGGGAATAGCCTATCAGATACGAGAGAAGGGGAGAAAACCTGGAATGTTCTAGAACATACAGGAGGGGAGGAGAGATAGTATAAAATGGCTTGTAAAACAAGGGACGAGGCTTCTTCTTAACAAGGGAGTCACAAGGGACGTTTATCGAGTGAAAGTCATACGGGAGTTTTTGCAGTGATAATTTGCCGGGAGTAAGCAGCTTTGGACAGCAATTACCAACGCCAGTGTCCTGTGTTAAGGAAGGATCCAGGAATCCGATAAACAGATACTGGGGCATAGAGTATCGGCGGAATTCACTTTGTACAATATCCGGTGAAGTAGAACAAACATTATAAATTAATACGAATATATTTGAGAAGGGAACATATATTAACTAATTGAGTAACTAAAGTGAATTTGTTTCCTAAGTGAAGAATAAAAGGGTTATTATAAATATATGTACTGTTCAAGTGTATCATTTTTGTGCATGAATTAATCCATTAACCTTTGCCGCCAAGGACTACCGAAAGAAAGGATCTCTCTCAAGGTAAGAAGTGATAAAGTGAAGGGTAACTTTTGTGTGTCGGGCTGATACAAGTATATAACGTCGCGTGTTTAGGACCGCGTGAAAGAATAATTATTAGAACCCCTGTGATAAGGAAATTGATAGGGGGGGACTAGTACAACCTCCTCCCCCTATCATGGCCTCCTGCATCCCTTTGTCCCCATTACCTCTCCCAACCACCTACTCTTCATTCTCCTAATCTCCTCCGGAGGTTTCCTCACCCACCATACAAAGCACTTCCTCGTTTGTCTACCTTTCTGTCCACCAAGTTTTCTCCTCCAAACCCACATCTCAAATTCCTGGAGCCTATTCTTGTCTTTCTTTCTCATAGTCCATGTTTCTACTCTATAAAATGCTACACCCCATATTAAACTCATACCTAGCCTTGCCTTTACATTCTTACCCAAGGTCCCCGTCATCAGCTCCCTCCTATTGCTGAATCCTTCTTTCGCTAGCCCTATTCTCCTTCTAATGCCTTTGCAACTAAGCATGCCCATTTTCTTCTTTTGCCTTATAAACACTTATGCCTGTTGCTCACAGTAAAATTTTTGGAAAACGATAAAATCGACTAATTTTATAAAAATGAGCTTGCTAACGATAAAACCGTTTTATAAAACCTAGTTTTATAAAATGTTTTACGGAATAGGACAGGTTCTATTTCCATAAAACCGTTTAATGCAACAACCAATGAGATGCTCCGCTCATCGCGTTGATAATAATCCCGTATCCATGGGAAGCCAAACAAGGAAAACATAAACAAACATGGCTGGAAGTTCATGGAACGTTGAGGCAGTATCCTTCATGTTAGAAGAATGCGTTAGAGCCTTAGCACCGTTGAGTGTGATCAGAAAGTAAGTAAATAAACAATACATATAGTTTTTAACCTAACATTCATCCAAAAGAGGGCATTTATCACTTCACGTGTTCGAAAAGCGTCTCATTGATGGCAGGACATTGTGGTTTTATGAATAGTTTTACCGTGAGGAAGCAAGTACGTTTTACGTATGATTCACAATACTTTCAATAAAATTAAAAAAAAAAACTCTTTTATGGAAAATTTTACCATGAGCAACAGGCATTAGAGGTTAAATAAATTTTATGACAATATAAATCTGTCAAGTTAGTTTTTCGCATTACTCTCCACCTCAATCATTTGAAGATAGTGCATCTCAAACTCGAGTATCTTGATTGCTTGATTCTTTTACAGACAGCAGCAATCTCTAACCCCATAGTACACCATCCAACAGCTGAACTAAACTTCCAGTCTAATGGTAGCAGTTTTTCATGAAGTGCATGACATTCCAATATATTTTACTAATTTCATGGATAAAATCTTCCCAGCCAGGGTAGCATACTCCACAAGATGGGTTTGGCCCTCAGGCATTAGCCTGTTTTGCCCACTTAACCCGGACACAGGCTGAAAACTTCTTTCTCCATGGTTGCAAGGCCTGGCTCAGACCATTTTAGATTCGCTAACAGCAAGGATGCTGAAGAGACTGAGGAAAGATGGGAGACCTTGTCCCACTTAGTACATAATTAGACAAACAGAGGGAGGGATGTGGAAAAACTTCAACACCGACCTATGCCAGAGGAACTACAAGGAATTGAATAATAAACTCCGGCGAGTGACCAATCGGGCAAAGGAAAACTGGTGGAGAGGATAAGCAAGGTATTGGAAAATCTTCAGAAAGAGGGGGAAGTGGGCCCTCCATATGCTAAAGTGAAAATGCTATTGGGCTGTAAGAGAGGGCAAACGATACCAAAGATTAAGACAGGAAAGATATTAATCAAACAGGAAGATATCCAGGAAAGGTGGAGAGCATACGTAGAGGAGCCATATGACAGTGATAATAGACCTGTGAACCTAGGACCAAAGTTACTTGACAGTGAAATAGAGATGGCATTATGAGAAATGAGGGCAAGAACGGCCGTGGAAGCTGATAACATACTTTTGGAGTTACTGAAGAATTTAGGTAATAAGGCTCATGTACAATGTGAAGACAATCATTTTTCGAACTTAATTGTAGGATCTATGAGGAAGAAGTATAACCACAGGGTTTCATGAAATCAGCCCTAATACCTATCCCGTAGAAGAAGAAAGTATCAAAATGCTAGAAGTATAGAACAATTTATTTACTTTCTCACATGGCAAAAGTTTTCCTTAGAATAATAAGTAAAAGGTTGGAGAGTAGAGAAAAGTACTACTTGGACGATGACTAGTTTGGGTTCAGGAAGGGAAGGGCAACTCAGGATGCAATTGCGGTGATGAGGACACTAATAGAAAGAAACATAGGGTATAATCAGGATGTTTTTGCTTGCTCAGTGGATTTTTAAAAGGCATTTAGAAAGAGTAAATTGGGAAAAACTAATGCAGATACTCAAGAAAATGGGAATAGATTGGCGAGATAGGAGACTCATCTGAAACTTATACATGGCCCAGAGAGTTCAGGTGAGGGTAGCTGACGGTGAATCAGTGAGGGCAGTTATAGGACGCGGGGTAAGGCAAGGTTACCCATTGAAGCCTTGGGTATATTTAACCCTTTTGCACCCACATTCCATATGGCATTTGGCTCTTTCACTTCCACAAAGCCCATGCCAAATTTTTGAAAATTAAAACCCTATTTTAAAATATTTTTTGAGTCACGTGTTCCATCTACAGTAATGAGATTTTTACTAGATGCTGATAACAAATTGCGGAAAAGTTAAAATAATGTTTTATAAGATGATGCAATATTTTTGTTTTTATCAAGCAATGTTTATTTTAAAAATTTTTGTTTGGAAAAAAGGTAAAGTTAAAAAGTTATATATTTTTACAAACTCAACATTTATCATACCCAACCATATATATATTATAAAATATTGCACTTTACAATGTAACATATAGCATGTAAATGTACAGAGAGAGGGTGAGGGAAAGACAGAGAAAGAGTGTAAGTGAGAAGAGGAGTTATGGAGGTGGAATATGGAGAGGGTGAGAGGTAGAGGTTGAAGAATTGAGGTAAGGGGAAGGGAAGAAGAAAGGAGGAGGGGGAAGGAGGAGGAAATTACTGTGTGGTTAGTTCCACAGTTCTTTGAAATATGTCTAAGTAAACACCTATGTGTTTTAAGTTGGGCTTTACCTTGTGGACAGTAGCACCTAACGTTCGCACACGGGTACCCCATGGCATTGTATGCACTGTACCTGTGAAGACAACTCGATCCTTAGAGCCTCGATGAAATTCACAGTGAGAGAGGACGCCTGGGTAGCTTAACTGGTTAGAGCACTCGGCGCAAAATAAAGGGGTCTGGGTTCGAATCCCAGTCCAGCTGAATGATTTCTTCACTGTGAATTTCACACAATTGTGTGACCATTAGTGGGTGACTCCGTAAAAATTACTTCACTGCTAGTTCCGTAGTTCTTTGAAATAGGTTATATTTAGATTGAGGAAATCGTAAAGGAATGACGGGACAAGCAAGATGTGGGAATTAAAGTAGGAGAACAGTAGGATGGATTTGCGGAAGTCCAGGTGTTGGTTAGTTGATCACCCAAGGGATTGTTGTCGCCTTTGCTTTTTAACATTTCTGCCGAGGAAATGGTAAGAGAGGCATAAAAAGAGTGGGAAGATGTGGGAATAAAATTAGTAGGCCAGATAATAAAGTGGATAAGATTCACAAACAACCAGGTGTTAGTTAGTCAAACATCGAAGTGATTGCAAGCTTCAGTACATCTACATACTACCCAGCAAGCCGCCTCAATAGGCGTGTGGCGGGGGGTGTTAGGACACCAGCCATTTACATATAAAAAGGAAACGCTCTAATGAAATTACGCCTAGCATTTATTATAGTCCCTTATTGTTCGGGGGAAAAACGAATTCCCATACCTATCCGTTCAGCAAAATATCTCTCTTAATTTATCGTTTCTGTCGGACCTGGAAATATAGTGGGGTTCTAATATGATGTTCTCCGTGTCGTTCTGAAAGATATCTATTCTCAATTGTTCAAGCAATCTAAGCCTAGCGCGCAGCCTCCAGCCAGTAGATGCATTAGAATTTCTGTGTGGGAAATACAGAATGAAGATAAATCAAAACAAAACAAAAGTAATGAGATTCTCCAGAACTAAGAAAGCGAGGATGGTCATAAAAGTAGGAGGACACAAACTGGAGCAAGTAGAACCATTTAATTACTTGGGTAGTAGGCTAGAAGAAACTGGGCAGAGTGGCAAAGACATTAGGAGGAGAATAGCACTAGCAAAGGAAGTGTTCAATAAAAGAAGGGAGCTGGTGATGGGGACCTTAAGCAAGGATGTAAAAAAGAGGCTGGTGAAGAGCTTGATATGGAGTGTGGCGTTGTAAGGGGCAGAAACATGGTCTCTGAGAAAGGAAGACGAAAATAGGCTACAGGTGTCGGAGTGTGGAGGAGGATGTAGAAGGTTGGACAGAAGGGAAAATAAATGAGGAAGTGCCTGACATAGTTGGTGAGGAGAGGAAACTTCCAGATGAGATTAGGGGAAGGCAGGGTAGGTGGGTGGAAGAGGTAATGAGGGACGATGCTTTGCTGAAGGCTGTGATAGAGGGTAGGATGTTGGGTAAGCGGGGAAGGGGAAGGAAAAGAATTGGTTTTATGGACGGGATGAAAGGTAGGACTTATGCTGAGATGAAGAAAGAAATACTAGAGGTAGATAGGGCACGGCACGTGTAAGAGGTCGCTGGATATTCTCTGACTTTCATCACAACCTACCTCTAACCGGTAGATTACTGTAATGAATGAATGAATTATATTATTTCTGTGTTTATTGGTACATTCAGCAATTTTCTCCTTTCAACATTTCCGCAAGTTGATTACATCTTGATTGAAACGTGAACGGAATTGGAAAAGATCTCGTTTATTCTCAATAATATTGCATTTATTATATATATATATATATATATTTTATATTTATAGGTTTCAATTAATTTATGCCAAATAACTGTCATTTAATGGTATTTCCTCAGACTATCACAGAATTGCCATTTAAAAATTAGTTCTCAAAGTTACTTTAATCCAAGGAAGTGGCCACATATATAAAACTTTTGTGACGCGTTTCGACTTCAGGTGCGAGAAAATAAGCGTAGAACCGTAGGGTAGTTGATTATGCGATATAGATACAAAGTCGTTTGGTAGGTATACAAGCAATACCATCTTTACCATAAGGGCACACAGGGCACGAGCACAGGGCCCCCGGCCTCACGGGGGGCCCGAAATGCTGATATATTTGCTTAGACAAAGAAATGCTTTTATTTAATAACGTATCTATCTAAGTTCCATTTCTCAAAACATTTCATAACATGTATATTTGATTTGTACCAATAAAGCATAAAATATATAAAATCATAGCAGAAAAATACTTTTTCTTGCCATTCACTTTTTTTACTTTCCAATGGGGCCCCAAATTTTTGTGTGCCCAGGGGGCCCGGCATGTCCTAAGACCGCCCTGGGTACGAAGTGGGATGATAAATAATGATAAAGCATGCCATTGCATAATATTTACATTTTTTGTATGAAAATTGTAAATTTTATTTATTTTTTACTTTGAGAGCGCAAGGAATTAAGAATTGGTGAAGAGGGCAAGGGAGTCTCAGGGAAGGGAATCTGTGAATCTGATTTAAATCTACTTTTTCATCTAATTTACAGCTCCTTTTCATCTGATATACAAATTTTGTGCATCTGGTTTACCACTCCTATTTGAACTGCTTTACATCACCTTTGCAACTGATTTAAATGCGTGTTTCAATTTTGAAATGAGTTTTAAACTATATGTAAATGAGTGAGTCAAATCAGAAGTAAAGCAGTCGCAATGCAGATGTAAATGAGATATTTTTTCTTGAGATAGTACTTTATATAGTAGCTAATGTACATATATATCTACATACAAAGTTTGAAGGTGGGATGATTAAGGAATCTTGATTTGTTAAATTTACAAAGCCAAATTTCGCCAAAAGTGACTCTATTGATGAGGAAAGAGGCTTCAATGATAAATCACTGAAACAACTAAGGGTATAAATCAATTTAAGTATTTCCAGTTGATTCATAATCTAGAAATTAATATTTAGTACTATGAATCATCCCCATTCACCATTAGGTACCTATACTCATGTATGTGTGCGTTACAACAAAAATTCAATGGTGATGCCTGCAATTGGCACATTCAATAAACAAAAAACAGCATAATTATGAGCAGGAATTAAAATGCCTCCTTGACACAATAGATATATACATATACTTAAAACATTCATATTTTAATGAGCACGTGAATGACACAAACAGAATGGCAGCAAAAACAGAGTAGCAACAAAATAGGACAACACATGTTTACATACACATTCTCTAATGTTTTCATTGAACATCCTGTAGAAAATGCAAAACGAATTGAAATTTACATCCTCTGTGCTGCCACATAAAAATTCGATTTTTTCTCCGATCTAGATAAAGAAAATAAAAATTAATGAGTGATCATAGACATTCCTGTGTCATCAAGTATGATCGGCTACTGCAAAATACACACGTCACGTCGTAAGGACGGAAATCTATCGATGATAGGTAACTGCGAGCAAGAATCATTTCAATATCCTCATTTCTTTTTAGTGAACAAATCTAAATGAGACTTCAAAATATTTTGAATAAATTAATGATCGACAGAGCTTATAAATTATCTGCAGAAGACTATGATTGATTTCAATTGTACTCTTGAGAAGTATCGAGTACTCTATGCAAAGAAAATGACCATAAAAAGCTAATTACATATTTAATGGGCAGAGGTCCAATGCAAACTTTGCTGACCTAACACTTTTATTTTCATTATCGCCTGAAAGAATGGAAACTAAATACAGCCTGAAAACTTCCTAGCATTTAATAAGCAGCATCCCAAAAAAACTATAACCTTGCTTAGGAAATATTTAATAGTCATTGCATACAAACACATACCTCCACATTAAGTAGATCATGTATGACATTCCACAATGCCACACCACTTTTCGCATTTGAGATGAATATGTTAAAGGAATCTTTGTAATACTTCACACACAGTCTACACATTACACCCTTTTCAGCTAAACAGGCCCTTACTTCTAAACTTGTGTTCGCCATGATTGGAAAGCACTAATTACACGGTCTAAAATCATAACAAGCAACAAGAGAACTCGCGAGTTCACATGAGTGAATCCAGAAATCTTGCGATATCTTTCATTCAGATGTTTCCTGTTTTCCTTATTATTTCGTCCCTTCACCGAATAGTGGCGTGATAAGTAGAGAAGAGGGAAAAGTTTGTATTTCAAATTCAGATTCCAATATATCACGTAAATTCTTGATGACATAAGCATGATCACAGGCTAAACTTATCCCACAAAAATTGTAATCATCTAGTGTATTTAAATTAGTTAAAAATGGCTAGTTAAAATGAGAGTAAACTCAGTAGCTTTTCACTACCTAATTTATATCAATGATATGCTGCTGCAAGATCGTAAAAATTGTGAAAAGAATTGCATTGTTTTATCTACTGAAGTGGTAGGTCAATTCCTTGCGAAACATTTTTACAAAGTCCTTAGAATTTTTTTTTAACTTTTCGGTTGCAACATGCTCCTGAGGGAAAACGGGGCTACATAAGAAACTTATAAGCACGGCATTATGAGATAGTATTTCTACCTAAGTGCTCATCTCGACAATAGCGATTAAGGAGCCTATAAGCAATTATTAAGTAGTGCAAAGTACTCTAGATTTATTCACAAAAATGTCAGATGAGGAAATCTATCTTACTACGATACTAAGGAACAAAAATGCACGATTTTGCAGGGGTTTAATTCTGTGTAATCGCGATTGGAATAAAAATCACAGAAAAAAGTGTACAAAGATACAGCAGCGAGGGAGCCTGCTCTCACCGTTGCCCTTCACAGTGTGTCTACAGTGGACATCCTTGGGGACTTGAGGCTGAATATGCTGCCGGCAGGGGGATAGTGGGTCCCATATGTCAGGTTTGGGGGGGGGTGGTCACCCAGTCATGTCCTCCTTACCCCCTCCTCTCCAATGAAAATACAGTCCATCAACATGTATTATTGAAATCATTGTTTCATGTAGAGCCTTAATTTTTATATGGATATGAATTATATAACTATTATGAATTATATATCATTTGAACAAGTGGGCGATATTGTGTACCTTGGCCAAATTTTTTCAAAAGATAAGGTCCATGAATAGTACGTGGAGCATATCAAGATGTTTTTGTCTAAGGAAGAGTAAATCATAGTCAAGAACTGTATGCAAAAAGTGTTCTCCTCCCTTCTTTATTGTATGGCAGTAAAACCAGGGCATGCCAAACTTATAGTAGTTGAGTAGGCTAAATGCACAGGGAATGGGGTACTTGAAAAGTGTGCATGGTAGAAGTAGGATGGATAGGTTTAGGAATGAGTGGGTGATGAAAAAATGTTGATTAGATGATGCAGTTATGGTATGACAGGAGTATACTTCGTTGATTTCATCATGCTGAGAGACTTGATGAGAAACAAATAATAAAGCAGATTTATGATAGTTAAGTGAATGGAGAACGGGAAGGACTGAGAAAGTCTTAGGTGAGTGTTGAGGAAGAGACCAAAGAGAAGAAATAATAATGTTTTAAGAATAGGACCATGTGTTTTAAGCAATCTATGAAAGCAAAAGAGATTTGCAAAGACAGGGCATAATGGAGGAAATTTTTGAATGAGAGCCAGTTTCCTACACAAAACAGCAATAATTATTGCTGTTAGCTTTGAAACTTTTCCCTTTCAAAGAGCTTAATTAACTATGCTCTTAGAAAGGGAATAGTGCGATGGGTAGGAATAATGCTCACTTTCACCGCCCGAACCATTATTGTATATATCTTAAAATTACTCCCTCTAACAGTCCCACATTCATCCCACACAATCTCACTACTTTTGTTCTATATTGTATTAATTCCCGTACCATATCCTTGCATTGCCCTTTTCAACCATTTCCTAAAACAGCATTTTATTGCCATCAAAATTACTCTGCATCTTCTCACAATGTCAGCCTCATCCACGCACAGTTTTTCCTTTCTCTCACTAACAATATTGCATTCATCCTTTTTCTCTCACTGTAAAAATTAAATTACTTCTTTTGTGCTGTTTTAACATTTTCCCTGCTTAGCTTCATCCCAGAGAGCACTAACCATAGCACGCAACACTGCTGGACATTTAAATACCCCAGCGTGCATAATTATTTTGGTATTTCAACTCATTTTCACGTAAAATGCATATATGCATGCGTAGTGCTGACGGCACTGCTCCGTCCAAATGCGTGTATAGTGCTGGCGGCACTGCTCTGACCAAATACATATATGCATACGTAGCAGTGAAAGGGTTAAGAATAAACTTGGTTATTTTCCACACAATATTTACTACACTCAACCGGTTTTGACCTTTTCAGGTCATTATCAAGAGTTAACAAACGGAGTAACAGACTTAGCAGCACAGTCTCACATCGGGTAAAAGGGGGGAAGAGAAGAATTCAAGGAGAGAGCTGAGGTAAAAGCTATACTGATCAAAAACATGCTTATGAAAAATATCTGAAAGAATAAGTAAAAAAATACCATTGTTCGGTTCTGCATCAAAATTTCTTACCATGAAGTCTAAATTAGGAGAAGAGGGGGGGGGTGGGGGGGGGAGGAAGGTAAGATCATGAATGGAAGGTGTGCAGACAAAGAACTGGTGGCTAGGGGATCAAGGGCAGCTTATCTAACTATGGGGATGGTGGTTTGGGGACAGGTACTGAATAGAAGAGGGAGAGGTTGGAAGGGACTAGGTCATTTTGCACATTAATCTTATGCATGTACCTACATTAAAATAAAATAATAAGATTCTCCATAAAATCAATTTTCTTCCCTTTTAATATACATGTTCAATTTTTGGGATCAAATCTGATGAGTGATCATATTCAATAAAATGTGTAGATGAATGCAATGTGTTTGCTACACATTTTATTGAATACCAAGGAATGTTATTACCATTTATAAAAGATTAAAAACATTCAGGTTTACGTATGCCTATTTTTTGGTTTGCTCAACATAAAATTACCAGCAAATGTCGAAACCAGTTGAGTGTAATAAATATTATGTGGAATATAACCAAGTTTATTTTTAAATATCATGTATTTATTCCACCAAGTAAACTTGCCAACCATTGATTCTGTTGAGCTCATCACCCACTGTTGATGCTTTTGTGATAGGACCATCAAAGTCATATTTGAAGAGATGATGCACACTGTCCTTCGACACATGCTGTTTCCACAATCAGGGATTCCCTGGCACAATTTTCCACCCCATAATTAAGTTTTACAAGTTGAAAATGTTCAATGGAGCAAAATGTACTCCACAGTTAATTTCAGTGTACCAAATTCCTTGTGATCATCAGCAGGTTTTGATGGGATAGCTGATTGCTTCTGCATTACTCTTATTCCAGATGTTGATTTTGTAAGATGCTTACTTTAAAAACAACTTTTCTTGGCAAGGTAGGGACACCAGGATGTCAGCACTTACCCATAGATGCTACATTAAAATAAACAGGGAAGACAGTAAATGCATAAATGAAGAAAAAATTGAGATTCTTAATCCTTTGTCACTTGTAAAGGAAAATATTAATTTAGACTTCATGGAGAGAAATTTTGACGCAGAACCAAACAACGATATTTCTTTACTTATTCTTTCAGGTATTATTCATAAACACGTTTTAATATTCCACCATTGTTTCAGCTTGATATTCCAACAAAAATAATTTAATTGATCTTTGTCAGCATGGTAGTTTAGGATTGAAATTACTTTTGACAGATCAGGCAGGAATAAAAAAGAAGGCATGCTAATGATCCTGAAAAGTCACATATTGTGCCACTCCTTAACACAGAGTGGAAATGAAGACGAATTCCTCGTCTGCTATTCCTGGGATGTGGTTTCGAGTCCCTATTGAGTTTTTCTCCACCCCGGGCATGGGTACATATTTTTTTTAAGTTCGAATGGTTTGGCCTCTGGGAAACCTGATTACAAGCAATGAGTGGCTTATTGGGGTCTCAGGGGCATGCAAACCACCAGAATCATCCAGAAAGAAAGAAAACTAAATTTAAAAAGATTACATGGAAAATTCATCCCAGAAAAATCTGAGAAAATAAAATAAAAGAGACAAGAGAAAAAAACAGCCATTCCGGCCTGATGCGAATAAAAATCAGCGTGGCTTACAATCAACAAAATTCAATACTTAATCATACACTTGAAGAAGGGAGGTAACTTTCAATGAAAAAAAAACTCTTAAAATCAATTTATAATGAACTTGTAATGAACTTCCACAACAAATGAGACAGTATAAATACATTCAAAATTTAAAATAGAAATAAAACTCATGTCACAATTCAAAACATTAAAACTGTGTTGATTGAAAACAGGGCACAAACAAAATGCATGAATTGAAATGGAATTAAGACCTTTGGTAAATACATTTTGAGAGGAAATAAAGTACAGAAGAGTCAACAGAAGAGTCAACAGAAGTTCATAAAAATCAGACGACATCTCGAGTAAACTGTTTTTAAATAACTGAGTCACATTTTATTTACAAAATGATTAAGCTAAAAATATACCTAGTCCCTCAAAATATCTTTTTAGAATCTGTAGAATGTAAACAGTAGTTGCCACAGGTTAAGGAACAGTAAAAGATGTACACATAAACAGATTTAAAAACTTTGTCAGCCTCACTAGATAAGTTCATTTGTTTCCTTAATCCACAATGATTGGAGGAAAAATATTAACATGATGTTTGAGATTCATTGTATCCATTTTACATACTTCCAAAATCCAGACATTCAAATGAAATCTTGATTTTCTATCCAGCATCCACTTATTTTGGTTTGGTGTTTAATAGAACAAGGAATAACTGAAGGCTGAGTTGCCACAGTGGTTTTCAACGCTGGGCTAAAGGTACATGGTGGCCCAAAACGTCCAAAAATTTCAATCACACACCCTATTTCTGTCACTTAACCAAGTTAAGAACCAACATTAGCAACCAAAACATGACAAGACCTGCACACGGTCATGAGATGTGATATATTCACAGTGATGATTAAACCTCTTGAAAAGTTGTTCACTTCCATACAACGTCCAAGAGGTTTTTTTATTACAGGTACATCCAGATCAAATGATTGAATACTGGTGAATTTTAAGAGAAAGCCATTAAAGCCAAACTCTCAACCTTTCCTACAAAAATCATATAAAGTCATGAGTCAATGATACCAACAAACGTGATTATTCATGCCACATTGCCATGGTCTTCAAAAGTACAGCAATACTATAACTTCAACAACCATAACATGATTCTTAAATCCTGCTAAAACACCATAAAAATAAACATCACATAGTGGAAATAATTTACAAAGCAGATGAGGAAAGGAACGACAAGAAACCAAGAGAACATCCTCTTTTCATTAGTGTTCCCAGGCCACAACTCAAACCGAATCACTGTATAACAGTCAAGTTATTGAGTATTTAGGTTGCTCTAGCACTCAACACAAAACTTCCTTTTTAGAACCTATGAAAAATGTTACTCGTGCCACCCGAATGGGAGCCATTTGAATCGGAATCGAGATCCAAGTAAGGAGGCAACACAGGAACAAACATGTCGAGTAGAGGTGAGGTCGAATCCATGCCCTGCTGCCGTGTCGTCATGCCCATGGACGTCGGTGGCTGAGGCATGCCCATGGACTGCTGCGTGTGCATCGTTGGCATGACAATGGTCGGCTGAGACATCGACTGCTGGGGTGTCATTGACTGCTGTGGCATGGTCTGCATCGGCATCGTCGGCTGCGGCATGGTTTGCTGGGGCATCGAGTGCTGGGGCATTGACTGCATCGGCATCGTCTGTTGGGGCATCGTGTGCTGGGGCAACGAATGTGGAGGGATGGGCGAGGGCTGGGGCATTGTCTGCATGGGCAACGAGGGTGCCTGCTGGTACTGGGGTGTCGCAATCTGGTGGGCCTGGGGTGATGAGATGGGCTGCAACGATGGGGGACAGCTAGGGTACGACGATGCCAGGGAATCCAAGGGGGGTGAGGGCAGGGGGGAGACTGAGGCCGAGGAGGATGAGGAGGAGGTCGATGAAAAAATCACCTGCCGGGCATTGCGTACCCTCCGTGGCCTCATGGCGGCGGGGTACAAGCCGGGGGAAGACGAAGACGATGAGGAGGAGGTGGTGGAGGAGGGGGACGTTTGAGGAGGTAAGGCGGACGAGTACGTGGAAGGGGAGGAGTTGGGGAAGACAGGCAAGGGGAGTGTTGGGAGAGCCTGGACTTGCGGGCTTGGCACGGGAGGGGGGGAGGGGCTGTCGAGCGTGATCACATTGGGACTCATGTAACCCGAGCTGCTCACGGAAGAGGGCCCACCGCCGGAATTGCCGACGCCTCCTCTCGAACTGTGGTGGCTGCCCCCCGAGCCTTGGCCGCCATTACCACCACGGCGTTCTGGGAATGTACGAACACCATCATGAGAAGCTCTTTTGCAGAACAATGATTCAAGTCAGCCACAGTGAAGTCAAACCGACTTCATCACAACTTCATGCAAAGCTATTCAAGCAGGACATTTATGGGTTGGAATCTGATCAGAAACTTTTGGAGGTGATATTTGGGAATGTGATCTCAAGACTTTTTTCTAGTGGACATGAGGTTGCAGCTCTTCCCTTAGGCCACACTAATATTTTCTCTCACACATTTATTAGCTGCCACGAAAAAGTCGAATAATGGTGACACATGCCTCACCAGGTGGCAGTAGATATATGTGGCATGCCCTTCCAATAATTTATATAAAAAGGACCCTTTTTTGCAGGAAACTAAATTTAATGAATTTTACCGGCTGAAATATAATAAAAAATAATACATGCTTTTGAATGAAAGTTAAAATCCTTTTCACTTCAGCATTGTTTCTATGATATGAAGGAATTTTTAAATGGAATTGACTGAGTATGTATAATGTGATTTTATTTATTCGATTTTATGCATGTCCAGAGTAAATTATTATTTTTTATTATAACATCCCATATGAATATTCTATATTTTACTGGTATAAAAATCACAGGATAAAATGAAAATTATCGTTGAGGAGATCTGAAATTTGAATCAGCAGTACATATGATATGTATTATTCTTTCAATGCTCTACTCTTGCTTACGGTAGTTTTTTTCAACATAGCACCCTTACATTTGAAAGAAACTTGGTGTTTTCAAGAACACTGCAAAATTTGCCACGCTGTGCATAAAATATTCATATTGTCATGGCTATTGTGAGCAAAGAGTTGCAATGCCATGAACACCGGACAAAAAACACTTGAAATCACATACTCAAGCACCTACAGAGGTTAAGCAGATCCCTCCTTTGTAGTTATACCCTCTGTATTCATAATGAAAAAAATCATGAATAATTATAGATAATTGAACGTTCTAAGACCGTTAAACAGTTGAAAGAAAATAAATTCCCCAAGGCCGTACACTTTAATGGGCGAAAAACGGGGAGGGAAAGAAGGAGGAACAGAGTCATGAATAATTGCTTTCTTTTTCAAGACAAAATCTAGAGAAGCATCTTAATGAAATAAATATGTCAGTTACTTCCTGATCTCATTGTTTTTTAAATCAAATAAGATGGACACTATAATGAGCAATTGCTATCCATTTAAAGCAGTAACCTTTACAAAAAGGGTTATAGTTTCCCAAATTATTAAGGCTTCAATTTAAATAATCACGAGAGAAATGTGATTATTTTGGCATCAAAAATCAAAACATTGAAATGATTCAAAAGAGAGACCGGCATTTTCTATAGACTCTAGTTTAGTATTAACATCAAATCTTGAATAATAATCTTTCTATCTAATGCACAATTTACACAACTATTTCCATCAATGCTCAAAGATCTATAGCATTACCTACATTTTTCCAGAAGAGAATTTTCACATACAATCTAAATACAGTAAAATATGCATATTTTCCACAAAAGTACAATATGTATCATGTCTCACATTCACTTCCCGTAGCAAGAACTACAGTGAACATAGTTGACTGAGATATGTCAAAGAGGATCTTTGAATGATTCCCATAACAGTATAACAAAAAAATCAAGGAGACTGACAGGCAAGTACTAATGTCACTAACAAGGTATATACTTAGTTCTGATTACACTGTACAAAACAGATAACCATATACATACTATATACACACAGCGAGCACACTGAAGACATTGAATTCAAAAGGCTGGCTATAAATTAGGATCTCTTCTTCCTTGTTGATGGAAAGTATTTTAAATCAAGACATTTGTCTTGGCTATAATTTAAATAAAGAGTTAGACCATTTCAATACCAGTAATTATGAGTTATAGTACCCTTCAATCATCAGTTCCTGCTCATATATTATTTTGCAAGGTAAGATGAAATGTTTTAGTATAAGTAAATATTGTCCAGAGCCATGTGTCTGTATCTCCTACTGGTATTTGTAATGAGTAGTTGCTTAATATCTCAGCATAAAACACATATTAATATCAGATTTTGTGCAGACTATGATACTCAACTATCAACTTTGTATACAACAGCAACTGTTCATAAAAATAAAAAGTATGAACACCATGGGAAGTATGGGATGAAGATCAATCACAAGAAAACGAAAGTAATGAGATTTTCTAGAAGTAAGAAGGCGGGGCTGAATATAAGGGTGGGAGGGCAGAAGATAGAGCAGGTCGAGCAGTTTATGTATCTAGGTAGTATTTTGGAGGCGAATGGGTTTAGTGGTAAGGACATCAGATGCAGAATTGCGCTAGCTAAAGAAGCATTTTCGAAGAGAAGGGAATTGATGAGGGGGGGTCTGAGAAGAGACGTAAAGAAGAGGCTGGTGAAAACTTTAATATGGAGCGTGGCGCTATATGGGTCGGAAACTTGGTCATTGCGAAGGGAGGATGTGCGTAGACTTGAGGCGTTTGAGATGTGGGTACGGAGAAGGATGGAGAAGGTTAGCTGGATGGCGAGAAAAACGAACGAGGAGGTATTGGATATGGTCGGAGAGGAGAGAAAGCTTGTGGCAGAGGTTCGGAGAAGGCAGAAGAGATGGATGGAGGAGGTTTTGAGAGGAGAGGGCATGTTGAAAAGAGTGATAGAGGGGAGAACACAGGGGAAGCGTGGAAGAGGAAGGAGGAGGATAGGAATTCTGGACAAAATAAGAGGAGGTAGAAGATATGAAGAATTGAAGAGGGATCTAATAACGGGCCAACCTTAGGAGGGAAGCGAGACAATTTCTATGACGTTGGGATACAGAATTGGGACTGTCCAAGAACCTACCAATCAGCTGGTAGAATACTTGAATGAAATGAACACCATACATGAAAAAATGTACAGTTTGTTTCATGTAGATGCAAAATTTTTATTCTACTCATTGCAAAAAGGTTTGCAGAATATTTAGAAAAACACTATTAAAGTTAGTCATCTAAGCATAGAAAAAGTATCAGAAGGGAACTGGAAGACTTTGGGCTCACTATAAATCTATTCCAACAGTACACAGAGAATCGCTCCAAGAGAGATTTTTGTTTCATCTTCTTCAGGGACATGGAAAATTATAATTGATACAACTAAGACTGCAGGGTGTGCATTTACATGAATTCTCCATCTTAGTCGAGTTTTCATTTCATGAATACAATAAATTATTTTTTATTATTACACACATATCTATACTTGAAACAACTTACAAGAGATGTGACAACATTTTGAGGTCCAGCACTGCTATAATACGTAACTTTGGTTATTGAAAACAGAAAACTACAGTGTAATCATTATCAACAAGTATGCCAAATAATAGCAATGAATATACAGCAGACTTCACTTAAAATGAATCTATATTTTGCAACAGAAAAATCAGGATTGAGGACCGTGGAGCCAATAAATGTCGATTGAATTGTTTCTCTGTAGCGTGAATAATTGCCATCAAGCAAGGCAACATCACATCATTAGTGGGGGTTGCAAAAAACAAATGAAGAAAAGGGTTTGAATTTCAATGCAGAGGTCTTTTGTGGCTTCCTGTAGATTTGGAACCATCCAGCATTCATAGTCTATTGTCCGCTACACCAGAATACTTTGCAAATGTGATTTCAGTCCATTCAAAATTTAAGTAGAGAAAACACACCACGTGTTGCCAGATGACTTAGTAAGATGTACAAGAGGATGGTCTACATTGCTTCACCATTATTGAAATGGAAAGAGATGAGCTTAGATGCTTGGGAACTTAGAAGTCGTTTATATCAAAATCCAGCATTGCATTTGCTTGAACATTAACTAATACCTCGTGCCTCAGGGGAGTGCGCTCTCTTGTTTTCACTATTTATTGATGATGTTGCTAAGCATGTCAGTGCCTCAGGCTGTAATAGTCTTCTTTATGCAGAATAAATAAGTATTAATATAATGTCCGACTCTATAATTCTCCACTTAACCCAAAAATCATGAGATGACAGGTCTTCTACGTGGCATTTATCTTGAAACCCTTTCAAATGAGCAAAAATGACTTTCACCTTTAACCATTTCTCCATATCATCAACATACATATAGTCTTGCCAATCAGACAATTGATACTAACAGTTTTGTCAAAGGGGACTTATTAAATTAATTTTTTTCAGACACTAGTAAATACAAGGACTTAGCTTCAATTCAAGCAAATATGTGCCTTCAAAAATAGTGGACTTCTTCATTTCAGTGAAGCTATTCAGTTAAAATGCAATGCTCCATATGTATTACGTTTTTTCTTTAAGATATAGTATTAAACCCAAGAGAATAACCTGTTGGTCTTAGTCATAATTACTTTGAATCATAGTAAATAAATAATAATTTTGTTCTGTATTTGAAGACATAATTCTCATAACTATCTATTGTTGTTTGCTATGGGCATAACTTTCCCAGTGTGATAGAAATTTAGTTTGTAATGAAACTTTGACTTTGAATGTTCTGAAAACCATTCAGGGAATTAGCTCTTACTCTGTCTACATCATATGTGAACCACCTGATGTTATTTATAACTTACATTGTCTAAAGATCAATGGGCCTATATTCCTTACTGTTTTCCAATGTGTTCATCAATGACTGCAACTCTCTGTATGACTAACTAATGCCTGGCCATCAACATATTTTAATGCTTAAAGACTCAATCAGTTGCTATCCTACTTTTATTCCTTCAGTTACCCTTTCCCGTGCCTTTCTTGCCATTCCTCCGACTTAATGTTAAAAAACAAAAGTAAAAAGGGGAAACCTTTAGATACTTCTCTAACTCCTAACTGGCCACCTAAAGCCTCCATAAGTCATCTTCACTTGTGCTGTCCCAAATGCATACGTCATTGTGAAAGGTATAGATATCTGACTCCATGAAGCTCCATCTTTTACCATGAAAAATATTCCATTGAATCATGATAAATAGTCGATATGAATAGATTGTGAAACAATCTTTTTGAGCACTAGTCCACACCAACAAACGCATCAATCGACCTGATTTCAGGATGTAATGCACATGCGATGCAAAAATTTTTGTTCCCAAACCTTAAAGGAACAGTGAGCTATAATGGCAATGAACTTTATGCAGAGTCTTATGAACTGATTTACGACAGAAAATTTATTAGAGCTCCCATTCATAGTGAGTCATTAGACTTTCAATTCTCATAAATTAATGAACTCATGAATCTGAACAGAGAGGCTAAATATTAATGCAAAAATGCAGAAAAATTTACACACTTTGGAATTAGGAAGATAAAGCTTTTCGTGAATAATTGAGGAAAAGTATTACTTCCAGAAACTTCAAGAGCCTTCGAATTGCATCCGTGTGGTAGGTGAAAAAATGGGCCTGAATATCAATGTGGCAAACTCCAAATTTATGATATTCGGCTAACAGTTGCATACTAATGCCACCCTTAAGCTTAACCCTTACAGTGTGGAAGACTTACACATGTGAATCATTGATGTATGCTTTCCAGGGGTGAATGACTCACAGCATGTCAGTAATATAAGTCAGTTTTTACAATAACTTCAATAATAAGAGAACTAAGACAAAAAATCTTCTTCACTGCAATTATGCATAGAAATAAGTACATATATAAATGTTTAAGTCACTTTTGAGACTATAGATCTGAAACTACTTAAGTATCAGTCATCAAATTTATGTCACAAGTTTATATTTCTAATGGGATCACTCAGAGAAAATCTCAGATTTTTTCACCAAGTCTCTTTTAAGGTATTTAGCCTTAAATACAGACTACAATTTTAGTATGAGGAGCTATGCTTGATGAGCAATGCAAAATTGAAAATTTTATACTTTTCTTGAGGATAGATCTGCAAGTCTTACATGGTTCCATCCAAATTTTCATTCTAAAAATAAGGTTTTTGGCAAAGTGGAGTGCAGTTTTCGGTGATAATTTTAAGCAATTCTTTCAATATTTAGCTTAACCATACCCATTCCAAAAGATATTGTAGTTCACAATTAGCACAAGGTTTTTGTAATTGTTTTGGTATCTAAGACAGATTTTCCTTAAAACATTATTTCTGTCAACACCACTCTTGACACCATTAAAAATGGCCACCTAAAAATCTAAGAAGTTGACAAATTTTTCATACTCCCAAAAACTCCCTTTTGAACTCCCAAAAGACTGATAAACTGTCTAAAAATGAGGAAAATACATTTTGAGCAACATGGTTTGGATGATTTCACATGGATTGACCCCACCCCAAATTGTAAATCCAGTTAATTTGTGTACCAAAAGTAATTCTTCTTTAGAGGATAATATCCTACAGTCATTTTCAGCACATAGTAATGAATTGTCATCAGTGAACACAGTATGCACTGAAAGGGGCTGATGTGTACCCACTGCAGAGTTTCAAAAGATAATGAATGAGGCTGAGATTTGGCCTCCTCCTCCATGTCTGTTTGTCTGTCTGTTATGGCTCTCCCTCCCACCTGCCATTACTCCAGAGGCTGCTCTCTGTATCTCCAACCTCCATCACAAAGATAAAGTTACAGAGGTTACCCAACAAGGTATTGATTTAACAGATGCTACTTACCCACTTTGTTTTACATTAGGAACCCTAACCAGAACAGAAATCCTCACAAGATGGGATTCATTTAAGAACAGTGAACTCAACAATCCCTACAGCTTAGGACTACCAACCATCCTCATCCTTAACCTTTAAATGCCAGATTTAAATGTCCTTCAAAGTCCCTCCCTGCCAGATTTACATTGGCCCTTTTAAAGTTTTCTTGTTGTGTCTAAGCTGAAAATGGCACTTTCGGCAGTGAGAAGCACCAAACGGCAAGCACAATTTTTGACTATCTGGGAGAAATTTATGAATGCTTAAAATGTTAGCCCACAAAATTTGAAACCTAATCACCAGCTTAATTGTTATGTAGCATCAGCCACAGTAGATAGAGGAGTAAGAAGTTAATGCATCATCCTGAGAAAACCAAATGCAACGGGTTTGAAACCCATTTAGGGCTTGTTCACTCCTTTAATTAGGATCTTAGGAAAGACTATCATGTATGTAAGACTATATAATGTATGTCTATAAAAGTCGAAGCTAGTAAATAACTGAAATGTTCTATAACCAGGAACTCCATATACAAAAAGTAAAAATGTTTTATTGGTATCAAGACATGGTATGGACAAAATGAGGGCAATTCTGCAAATTTTGCCACCCGTCAACAAACGTTGTCTCTCCTTGCAGCATTTATCATAATTGGTGAGTTTATTAGCCTCATTTATCTCGAGTTGACATTTTGATAATGTCGACTATAAGTGAGCAGAGTTAGTTTTAACTCGAGGTTCTCGAAATTTTTTAAAGGTTATACCTCTCACACTCGATGCACATTTCCACAATGAGAACATTAAAAATGTCAATACTCAATGTGTAAAAAAATTGTAAAACTAAGGCCTTTACCTTTATGGAGTCACCCATAAGTGCAAATAAGCGCGAAATTCCACTGAGGACCCTTGCCTTGACTGGGACTCGAACCCAAATCCCGTGGACTGATGTGCTAAGCACACCCTTGGACTACTGCTGTGACATATAATGTCTGGCAGTCTTGAAGAACTTGCTCCTTAAAAGCCCAGAAAATTCCACAGGGAAGAAGTATGCCTCGCACTGATTGTGAGTGCTTTCCCCAGTTAGGCAAAAGCACTCAATGCTATATCGAGGCATCTGGGTTCAAGTCCCGGTCGAGGCAAATGATTATTCATTTGTGGAATGTTACACTTATGTAAAACTGTGAGGTGAGCTCTGCTGTGGCCACTATTTTGTCAAAATTTAGGTAAAAAGACTCGCCAATGTCGATTTGGGCTGCAAGGGAGACAATTGACGAATGTCAATGGGCAACATAAGTTACCCAGACTTGCCCTCTAGGCATTTTAGGGAGTCAATTAGGGAAATCTACTGCGGGAAAGTTGGCATCCCTCACTCTCACAAACACTGGGAGTGGCCAATAGATCTATATTTTTACAATGGAAGATTATTCTGGGATTTCCACTAAGGACATCACATGGATGCCCAAAAAGCCCAGCAGCTACAGTAAAAGCTAAGGCTTCCATCAGAAATTATGTTATGAGGAGTGGAATTTAGACTATAGTTGCCTTCGACGACTAAAATTGACATACAATACTGAAGAAGAGCTACTTCCTCACCTACCTCTTTTCATTTTTCAGGATTAGTAATTGTTTGGGTTAAAGCAGAATTTAGAGGGGCAATATATGAGAAATTTTTCACTAAATAACTCGACATGTAGTACATGCGTGAACTGCTGTTTTAACCTCCCAATGGGATATTTTCAAAGCTGGAGCACATATTGCAGACTATTTTGCATGTCCTTTCTTTTGTGTGTTTGACTGAAAAACTCACTAATGTTTTTTTTCTTTTAAGAGATGAAACTCTTGAGATGCATATACATCTCTACCTAAAACAAGTAGTCAAACATCACTTTTTTTAAGCCACAAAGTGTTCACCTTTCAATTTATGTTGCCCCATAGTGCTGTGGTTGTTTACCAAAAATAAAATCTTATACAGTGGAAGCTGTGTTTAGCGAGGGCTCTCGGGACCTGAAAAATCACTCGCTAAATGGAGCTCTCGTTAATACCAAAATGATTAAATAATCATTTCACAGCCGATTCCTACAAATTTAATGCTTATTTAGCCATTTTTGTGGGAATTTTTGGTGAGTGGCGATAACATTTTATTGAGATAGCTATTAAAAATCATGTCTTTGAACACTTCCATTCCTTATGATCGCATTCACTTTCAATGACATCAAATTCCATGTTAGATGTCATGCACTGGAATATAAAACGTCGAATTTTGACACTTCGTGACATGTGTACTATACTGCGCATTGCTATAAATTGTTATTGTCCCGATGTTTGGGTGCGTTGCGGCAGCAAGTAATGGCAATGCAACGGACTATACGCGGCAAACACTTCAGAAACGAGAAAATATTTCATTCCTCCTACCTCTCTAAAAAGTGAATAAAAAGGGATATATGGTTCGGAGAAAGTTTTATTCATTAAAATTTGCAAAAATGCTAGATAACTACATGACCAAGATATTACCTTCGGGAATTTAGTTCCACGCAAACACAGGGCTGCTATCTTCTCCGGTTAAAAGGTGGAAATAAAGGAGAGTACTTCAACACCTGTAAGATCGCCTCAGAAAACAGCTGACTTTGGCTTGTCGGAATCATAAGAGCCCATATCACCAGCATTTACGATTATTAAAGCATATAATAGTTATCCATTGTCCTTGGCAGTAATAATTATGCGTGGAATACTATCTGGAAATATAATTGTTACAAGCAAGTCCAAACAAA
Organism: Pyrrhosoma nymphula; assembly: GCA_963573305.1. NCBI lineage: Eukaryota > Metazoa > Arthropoda > Insecta > Odonata > Coenagrionidae > Pyrrhosoma > Pyrrhosoma nymphula. Next base: position 58,064,713 of record OY754339.1, on the reverse strand, counting down.
ACAGTTGTAAGTTCCGAAACTTCCTAAATGAATTCCATCAAGATACAGGTAATATCTTCTACCGTACTTCCATCTAGTGGCAGCATCGGGAACTTGTTGATAGTGAATACCGTGATTAATACTGACTACGCTCCCTGCTGCGAGATAGACATATGATTTGTAGTACATACCTTTCGTGCACATCGAAATGAATCATCTTTGACCTTTTTTCATTATATATACTCTTTGAAACAATTACAAAATACAATAGAATAAGTAGACTACTTAAAATACAGGGCATCAAGTTGTTTAAACATGTTTAAACAACTTGATTACCCCTTGATCCAAGGACTGCAGAGCACTCGTCGTGTTAGGCGGCAATAAGATGATTTTCACATTTCTAAGTTCAATTTGTGGATGGGCAGGGCAATTGTCAATGAACAATACTACTTTTCTATTTTTCCCACCAATCCTAGCATCGAACGCGCGTAACCATTGCGAGAATAAATTTGATGTCATCCAAGCATTTTTATTCGATTCGTATGTGCACGGTAATGTTTTAATTCCCTTGAAACATCAAGGATGAGCGGATTTCGCCACTACGAATGGTTTTACCTTGTCAGAGCCATCCATATTCGCACACAAAATAACAGTCAACCGCTCTTTAGTTTTTTTCACTCCTCTGCAAGGGTCCCCTCGAGTGGCTAGAGTTTTGTCTGGAAGGAGATTATAGAAGAACTGTCTCGTCCACATTGTAAATATCACATGGGCTGTAATTCTTCATATAACTTTGTAGGACAGGAGTCCAGCCCTCCACAGCACTTACATCGACACTCGCGGAATCCCCGGATAAATTATGAAGAGATATTCCCTTCCTGTGCTTAAAGCCAGCAAACCAGCCAATGGAACATTTAAAATCGTTAATACCGAGCCTCTCACTCAGATACTCCGCATTTGCCTTCATCAATGGGCCACTTATCGGAATGCCGGCTGCTCTCTCCTGGCAAAACCACGAGAAAAGGGCAGATTCTAACTGCAGATGTTCCCCTGCTCGCAAATGTTTCTGGATGCTTGGCCATCCTTCTTGAAGCACTGCCGCACGAATTTTCTCCTTATTCTTCAAAATGGTGAATAAGGTCGAGGAAGATATGCCCAATCGCGCTTTTGGACCCCTCGCTGCTTTCGCATTCATTAATAATTTGTAATTTAGTTTTCAGATCCAACGACTTTCGTTTCCCAGCCATGATGTTGCAATAGTCGCACTGAATTTAAACAAAAGCGGGAGTGCGGGAGAATGACTAAAGAACAATGAAATGCACGAACTTACGAGAAATTAAATAGTGTGCATACGGGCATGCCGTGAATGTCCGAAATGAACATTTGACCGTCAAATTGTTCGGGAAAAAATACTGCTAGCCATATGAATCCAATAACAGAAGATATGAACACAAGTTTTTGCACGTTTGCCGAGATTGAAGGAGACATTTACCGCTCGTAATAGTAAACGCTCCAGTGGAGGCTGGTTGTTGTCCTCGCTAATACCAATTTATTTTACATGCAAATCATAGGGTTTTAAATTGTTCTTTGGCCAACCCTCGTAAATTAGAGATTCTCGTTATATGCCCCACACGTTATATGGAGCTTCTACTGTATATGCCATATAAACTTTGACACACATTCGACCAGGTCAGGACTACTATTATGGACTACTCTTGACTTAAGCGCTCAGCAGAGATGTGAAACCCAAATAATACATTCAAGTCTATTAATTTTTGTACTTCACCATATTGAATTTCACTACATTTATACTATCACTGGCGTCTATCGTTCACACCATCTGTAACATGGCCCTTAAATGAATCAGGCTCTAACATTGATGGCATTTATTCATTTAACTTGATGAATATCCTAAATTTAACTTGCTTATTGACGAAGATTGATTTCTTTCACAAATTCCTTTTTATGTCAGTTGTTTTTCATTTATCTTTCCATCAACCACACACACTTATCATGCTATAATGACACCATAAACTTAAAATCAATTAATGTTATGAAAATATAATCAGTTACTCATTTACACTCGTATCATATGAACTATACTTTTACATATAAACATGCTGACCAATATTTTGGCCGATGGCAGTTTTTGCACAGGCAGCATCATTAGCTGAAGGATTGGCTTGCTAGCAGCGTAAGGGCTGGTGGAGACGAATGATTTCTTTAACTGTGATTAAAGCGATATCTAAGATTTGTCTAACAGATCATTTGTTAAAAATTAAGAAACCTCTCCAACAGCAGAGGGACTGCATAATGATTCTAGACGGCAGTAAACTAATATTCACAGAAAAATGCTACCTTATGCATTACATTCAACTAGTTAAACAGCTAAAAAAATCCTTTTAAGGACATAAATTTGTATGCTAGTGCCATTTTGACAATTAATCAACTAGTTCAGGATAATCGTTATGAACTATAACCAGATGGTGAATAAAATATCTAATGGATTAATTTCAGCATGATGATGAATTTTTACAAACTGCAGTTTCAAACATAGCATCATTGTCAAGAGAACAAATCTTACACACATGCTTTCACTGGATTGACGATAACACTGGGCCCAGAAACAAAAACAAAACTAAAATTACGTACTGAGAAGAGCTACCTTGTATTTAACTCACTAAAGAATGAAATTCTGTGATTGAACTTTTAACATGAACATATTTTTTTCAAAATGTACATTAAGTCCTCAATTTAAGTAACCCAGATTAAAATAATTTGGAAAGAAATGGAAACTTAACAAGGAGTTTGCCTCTGAAAGACTACAGAGCTACCAGGGCACTTCCATCAATTCATTCTTTATGTAACTGAATTTTTTTACCTCAGCCCCATGATAAAACAATGCAGGGTTAGCTTAAGGTTTTGAAGTACTTCAATCATGCTTCATGATGGCTTATTAAATGAAGTAATGTTTTTAACACATTCAACGCTGATGATGGGCATTCCTGGTTCTCAATGTTCTAGCACGTGACTTGGAATTACTGCAGTATGAGTACTGCAAAAAAGAAAAAAAAACTCCTGTCGTCACCAAGGAGATATTTGCTCAAATGGTACTGCATTGAAAGTGTTTAGCTTCACTTCATTTCATATCCATCCACTTCTTGTAAAAAATTGAGGACTTACTGCACAAATCAATAACCACCCATCCACGACTTTATCCTTTAACCAAGATGATGAGCCTCTGCATATAAATTGTTCAAGGAGGCAATTGACTGAAACACTTTGTGTGATTAACTTTCAAACATTTTATTGTTCTGCCACTCCCAAGCAGTTTATTAAACAAAATATTTTAACATTAATTTATAATAGATTTCACAAACACACTGAAAATGAAGTAGAGGCAAAATATCTTCCAATCATACACACAACCATAGAAGTTTTTACTTATATAAGAATATCTCTGGAGTCACTTCATGCATTTCACAATTCAATGTTGGAAAAATACTGTCAATGCTAAAAAAATTAATTGCCAAAAAGATTTCACACAAATCTCCCATTCACGAAGTTGAGTTACTATGCAGAAATATTCAGTGCAGCAAACAACATGACTAGGCTTGGAAATAGGCTCTGAAATCACTTTGTGGAGTTTAAGCTGTCGTCTCCTATTCAAATTTTTACTTAAAAATCAGAAAAGGATATTGAGCATAAATTAATTTTTAAAAATAAATCACTTCTTTAAGAATTGCTCAAGTAAAATTCATCCTTAATTCCACCCCATTAAATAAAAGTTAACTAAGTCAGCAAAATAAATCGATGAGGCATAGATGAACTTAAAAGTAAGTGCAAACAAATAGCTGGAGGACAGGGATATTTACTAAACCTGATGAATCACCACTCTGGAGAGGGACTAATGAAGTTGACAAAGAAAAATGAATGACTAGTCATCGATGAAAGAAACTTGGTGACTGCGGAGGACAGGGATATTTGCAAAACCTGATGAACCACCACTCTGGAGAGAGACTAATGAAGTTGACGAAGAAAAATGAATGACTAGTCACCGATGAAAGCAACTTGGTGACTGCAAATAAAAATATTAATGAAGGAATCCAAGAAACAAAGAGAAAATTTATACTTCATTGATGCTATGTTTTACTGCAATTGCATTCTCACAGACAAATGAAAACAAAAATGTCAACTTCTAAAGCATTTTGTCCCAAGCACATGTTCATTATGGCACGGCTGTTCACAAAATAACAGCAAGAGTTAACTGCTGAAGATGAAACTACCATTGCATCATAGCAATGAAGAAAATAATCGAGCGATATCAAATTTCAACAAAAACAATAATTTACACCATCATCAAGGGTTTGACCAAAACAGTGACAATTCAGAAAAATGATCTTCACCTGCTCTTTATGAAAGAGAGAATGATCATTCCGAAGAGTCAGACTTTCAGGTCTAAACTCACATAACATTTCTCGTTAACAGTATAAAAATACATATCTCACCATTAACAAATTCATAAAGATATCGAAAGTTCCTTGGATTCACGTTATAACAGGTACACTCACAGCATATCCCCAAGTTATGACTTTTTTCATATCTGAACACATGCCATCATGAGGATTAACTCAGGTAAGTGCCTCTACCAGATCAGAGAATGTATGAAACGCAAATTGCAAGAGGACATGAAAATACACATAACATTAAGACCACCAGTCAATCAACTGGGAATGTTTTCATCTTCAATCACAGAGATCTTACAAAGCAGCTCATTGTCTCCCAGCATCTTCTCTCTAGTCAATGATCACTAGATCCAAGTCCTCATCAACCCTTGGCCGCTTACTTCTCCTTGATTCCTCATTTTCCCCACTAATCTGATAGCCTCCTCCCGTCGTGCTCTCAACTGGCTGCTCGTATCTGCCCACCATCATCGGCCCTGACGAACTAAACTCACCTGAGTGCGTCCTTGAGCTGTTCGACCCCGCACTACTTAGGGGAGCGACGATTGAAGGAACACTGTGAGTGGCAAGCTCCGGGAAGGATGAGTCTGGAATGCTAGTCACGGCCATCTTCCCTGAGCCCTCGTCGTCCGAATCACTCAGCGTCAAGTCAACAACCACTGGCTGCTTTTTGACTTCAGTAGCCACCACTATGGGAGTCTCTGCAGGAGAAAAACTGAATGTCAAACAGTCTTCAATGCTAGTACACAAATTACAACTAATATCCTATCAAGATAACACCTTGAGCAAAGCATTGGACACTACTGCTTCATTACAACATTCCATTTTTTATAGAAGAATTTATAAAAGATCAAATCAAATTTAAAAGAAAAATAAACATATGAACTACAAAACCACAGTAAAACCATCAATGACATATAGTAGTGAAATCTGAGCTCTAAAATAAAAATCAGAAAGAACTCAAGGAGTGGTAAAGATGAATTTTTGGAGAAAAGTCACATGAATATCTTGAAACGAAAAGGTCAAGATGAACAGAAATTATGGGCATTCCGAATGATGTTATCGAAGACACAAGAGGAAAGCAATTAGAATGGTAGTACCTTGTCAAACTAAAGGGAAATGAGAGCTCACCAAAACAAGCCCTAATGTGAACTCAATTCAGTAAAAGGAAAAGAGTAAGGTCCAGAAAAAGCTGCTTTGAAGGGATTATTACCAATATGAGGGAGAAAGGCCTAGAAGAAGAGCAATGGAATTATTGATGACAATGAAGATTGGGATTCGGAAGACAATTAGAGCATTATGAACAGATTTAATATAAATACAGAAGATATTGAAATTTCTTACACATACGTGTACATTTCAATTACTCTATAATAATAATTTTATTTGTCCAACAATTTGTGTAAATAAATATGGTACACATCAAAGTTATGAAAATGGTTAGATCCTTTTAGTACATTGCCTTATATAGAAAAAATAAATAGGCATATAGACATATTCAATGTTTTAATTCAATGCAAAACTCATGCTTCACATTAATAAGGCTTATAGTGGATGGAAATAAAAGCCAAATATTATAAAGTTAATTATCTATATCAGCCAACAAAAAAATCTACTAAATTATTATGATAGGAGAAAATACATCAAAATGAGGTGCACAAGTCAAATGTAATAGAACTTAATGGCCTAAGTTTGGTCTACTTTTGTCCTGTGTTGCTAAATCCATGGTCTTATCACTAATGAAGCACCTACCTAATGCATTTCTTATCATACATCTGATGATTCCACATCATAATAAGTACTACAATTACAGAACTAATTTTCATGTTGAATTTGGAATGACGTTTGATGCATTTGTTAATCTCCTTTCTTTATGGATACATAGTTGGCAATACATATTTCTTTTTATCAAGAGTTCACTTTGAAACATTTACAACAATGCTGAAGGACATACCATTTAAGTTACAATAAGGCTATTTAAATCTACTTATACATACATACAATTAAATCTATATTTACATTTTCTTGCTATTTACACAATTTTTATAAGTATTTACCATTTAATAATTACATATTGTCTATTAGTAAAATCTTCTCGGGTTTGCCACCAGGCAAGGCTTTTAAAGGCCAACGTTTCGACAAGTGACTCCCTCATCGTCATCAGGGCTGATTGCCGAGTTGGTCCATGCCAGGGTTTTTATAGCTGGCCAAGGGCGGTTGAAAACCCATTGTTGATCGGCTTGTTCAAGGGGGTTTGAATTTGAATTGTAACCGCGACTATTTAATTTTATTGAGTAGCGGTCTCCATATTTGGCTGATCTACTGCCCAGAGTCTCGATTTAACTTACTCTCCTCCTAAATTATTTCGATCGCCTCTTTCATCAAACGATCCCAGTATCCATTTGAACGGCAAAGGATTTTGGTGGCGTCAAAATTGATGGAGTGCGCATTATCTAGACTATGCTGTGCCAGGGCCGATTTTTCGGGTTGAATTAGTCTTATATGCCTCTTGTGTTCCTTAATTCTGGTTTCCACTGTGCGTGCAGTGTCTCCAATGTAGGCGAGGCCACACTCACAAGGGATGCTATACACTCCAGGCACTCTGAGGCCGAGGTTGTCCTTTACTCTTACGAGCCGATCTCGAATTTTCCCTGGAGGTCTATGGATCGTCTGAATGTTGAAACCCAAGATGATTTTACTAATATTATTCGCCGGGAAAGCCTAAGTTCTTTTATTACATATTTTCTATTTGCTGTAGTGCACTGCTTACTTCAAAACACAAAAGTGCACTTTCTTCATTTCAGACCATGCACTAGGCTGTGCTCTTCAAAACAGATCAGGAATAGATTCTATGAGCACTACACAATAAAAGAACTTCACTTCAAAATAATCAAATCGGCAATGTTTTATCATGCTTATTTTCGGCAAAAGCATCAATCATGAATAATGCAAAGTTTTTAATTACTGTGTGGTAAAAAGTTCATGTTTTTAAATTACATAGTATTTTGAACGAATTTTATAACTACGCATCAAAAATTAGGCTGTCACTAATGTGAACAAAGAATTCCACTCGCAGTTTACTGAATGTTTCCTCTGGGCACATCACTACATTCATTGCCATTCGAGGGCACTGATCTGCTCCAATCTGTGCTAACTTCAACACCTAGAAAGGAAAGCTCCCAGTGCTACCACTTTGGCCTCTGATAGCACTACACAGTGCACTTTCTATACAGATCACTAATAGACTTGTGCCCCATTTCCACAACAGCCATATGGACCAACGTAAAAACCCTACATGTGGTCCCACTACATTGGCCTTACAGCTATAACTCTGTGGTGCCCTCTCCAGAAATTGCAGCAAACAAGTGAAATGCAAGCAGTTTATTTAAAACAAAATTAGAATTGGCGCATCCATGATACTTTTTGCAATGGTTTCAAAAGCAAATAAAACTCTTCTCTGTTGATCAAATGCAATAATATCTCGCCGTTAACCATTTTGTTTTCCTTTTCTGAGCATTGTGCTTCATATTTCCCGTTCCTCACCCACAATGTCAGTGCCAACCATTTTAGGGTTAACAACATTAGGAGCTATGTGTCCCAGCAACACAGACGTGCATTCCCATGGGGATTTGGGCCTACAGGCATTCTATTTCCCCCGTGCCATCCACATTGTTGCATGCCAATTATTCCCTGCGACAGATCGAGGCTTGAGCGGCTGTTGTTGGTTAACAGGAAAGTAAGCGCTACCAATTTCTCGAAAAATATACCTTCCGGGAGTGACCGCAGTGTTCTCTCCTCACATCAAGGGAGGAAAGGAAATTTGCAAGGGGAAGGAAAAGTTACGTAAAAACAGATTGTCTGCACTGCACAGCACATGGAGGAGAAAGAGGGGTGGAAGAAATATCTGCAGTATTTTTGTTTCTTGGCCCCCCAGCTGCTTATTTCTGTGAAAGTGAAGATGCGTGAAGAGCCGATGAAAAGTTCTTGCTAGGGGGCATCTATACTTCGGTCCGTATGGCTGTTGAGGAAGCAGGGTATTGATGAGTGCCGGAAAATAAGACCTTTGATAATTGTATTTGCGATGTTTTTATATTGTTTAGTTAAGGTGTCATACATGGATAATGTAAAGTTTTTAAAAACCATGTGGTAAAAAGCTTACGTTTTAAAATATTTATTTTTAACAAATTCAATAACTAAACTAATCTGCACTCACTTCTGTCTTAATTTCTTTGATATTTTGTCTTGTGATTTACTTAGAATTATTAGTTTTAAAACATTTTTTTATCTCATTTCTCATATTTTCATTATTTTAAGTGATTTTTCGATTTACTATTTTCTTCCTGACTCCATAATGTCGATGCATCTTGACATTTTATCCATTAATTAGCCAGAAAAACCAGCGTAACTGCAGGATCGACGTAACTCGAAATGACGCAAAATGAGGTATACCTGTACAGTATATAATGCAGTATATGAATAAGCATAAAACTTCAAAAATTGGATCATTATGAGAAAAATTAAATAAAGAAATCAAAATATAACCTGAGGTACAAAAAAAGGGAATAAAACATGAAATACGAATGATTCCATTTTTATTTACAATGATAGCCATCCAAAAGAGTGTCGCCTTGGATCCTTGCTGGCACTTTTGGGATAACTTGTCAGCGTCGTTCACATCGACATTGAGACACAAAGGGTTAAGAAATAAATAATGATACATGCTGTCCTTTTTCAATTTTTCTGTCAGTTTCTAATTTTACTATTACTACAGTCAGTATCTCTGTAAAAGTGGAAATTCTCCTTTACCCGCAATTTGCACTTTACCGAAAGTTACACTTTTTTGCTAGGGTCCCAAGACAAGTACAAATAAGGGGCTTCCCTGTGTATGAATGAGTAGGTATTGTAAGAAACGATTGTGGGGTATTTGCTAAAACCACCATCATTCAAATGATTGTGGGGTATTTGCTACAATCACCATCATTCAAACTCCAAACTCACTTCTAAAGTCAAAAACAGTTGTTTTCTCACAGCAACATAATCTGAAGTTTTGCAGCATAGGTTTCCATGGGGCTTGAATGAAGGCTTGTCCATTTTCGGGTTCCCACTGCTTACATCTTCTCAACCTCGACCTCAACGATGCTCGGAGGAAACTAGGTGAAACTTTTGTCCAATTGCAACAATGAATGCAGAGGAAACCCAAAAAAATGGACAAGCCTTCATAATCTGAAGTTGTTCACTAACTTTGAAGTTATACAAATGCTCACTTTTATGTTATGCTCTACCACAAAATATCAAAATGAACCTATCACATAGTTATAAAAAAAACCCCTCTTATCTCATGCCTTTCCCTTCTCTTGGACTACAACCTTGTCGTGGTTGAAGGGCTTGCGTGCTCCGATGACCCCTAGAGCTGCACTGGCGGGAGCATTGCTCCTGGTAGGGTCACCCATGCCAGATTGGTCGAAGGTTAGGAGACAGACGAATGGTAGTCCGCGCAGCGTCTGTACCTCAGTGAGGCGGCTGCAAAAGGCGTCTGACCCCAGTGGGGCGGCCTCTGAAGTGATGGTGTCACGTAAAAAACACTATTGAGTAAGGCCAAGGAATACTACCTCAATTAAAACAAAAACCTTGAAATTATGGACAGTTCTCAATTGATAATGAATCCTGGCAACTACGGGACTCGGCCAAGAGGGCCGGGTGTCGTGCCCGGCAGCGGTGGGAGCAAGGCCCCTGCGGTCGTCATCACACGAAATCCTTGCTCAGACGAAGCAGCAGCAGAGGAAAAGAAGATTAAGAAGAGGAACGAAACTATAAGAATAGCCACTTGGAATGTTAGGACTATGCTGAGGGCGGGGAAGCTAGAGAATATAAAGCAAGAAATGGAGAGGGTGGGTGTAGACATCATGGGTCTGGGTGAAGTAAGATGGAAGGATGACGGGGATTACTGGAGCGGCGACTATAGAGTAATTTATAGTGGAGGGAATGAAAGTCAGCGCGGGGTTGCTTTCGTAATGAACAGGAAACTTGGTAGAAAAGTAGTGTATGCAGAACAGGTGAGTGATAGGATAATAGTCGTGGAACTAAAAGCAGAACCAACGAATTTAGTTATAATCCAGGTGTATATGCCTACCTCTAATCATAAAGAGGAGGAGGTAGATGGGGTGTACGATCAGCTAGAGGAAATAATTGGTAGGATACCAGGAAGTAAGCACCTGGTAGTAATGGGGGATTGGAACGCGGTGGTGGGTGAAGGAAGAGATGGGCGGGAGGTGGGCGATTACGGGCTAGGAAGAAGAAATGACCGGGGCGAGAAAGCTGTGGAGTTTTGCCGCAGAAATAACCTAGTAATTACAAATACATGGTTCAGACATCATCCTCGACGTAGGTACACTTGGAAGAAGCCGGGAGACACAGACAGGTTCCAGATAGATTATATAATGGTACGTCACAGATACAGGAATAGTGCTAAAAACTCGCATACTTATCCAGGAGCTGATGCAGACACAGACCACAACTTATTAGTCATGAAATGTCGGGTAAAACTGAAAAAGATAAGAATGGGAAGGAGGGTACGTAAGTGGAATACGGAGGCATTAACTGGGGCAATGAAGAAGAAGTTTCGGGAGAAGGTGGATGAGATAATGGGTGAGGATCATGGTGTTAGAGCAGTGGAAGATGAATGGGGAAGTTTGAAAAATGGAATTATAGAAGCAGCGAAAGCAACGGTAGGCGTAGTGAGTGCAACTAAAATTAGAAAACCGTGGATCACGAAGGAGATGATCATGGAGATGGAGGAGAGAAGGAAATGGAAGAGTGTAAACTCAGAGCTAGGTAAGAGAAAATACCGAGAATTTAATAACAGGCTTAGAAGAGAAACAAAGAAAGCAAGAGAGGCGTGGTGGAGAGAACAGATCGACGCGTTAGAGAAATACCAAAAAGAGGGAAGAGCAGATGCATTATATAGGAAAGTAAAGGAACTGACGGGTTGTAATAAGGGAAGGGGAATTACAAAGATAACAGACAATACGGGAAAGGTAATCGTAGAACCGAGAGAGATCCAGGAGAGGTGGAAGGAGTATGTTGAAGAGCTGTATGGTAAAGAAATAAGGCCCAATAGGTTAGATATAGAAAGGGAAGACGATATCGACAGAGATGGCATCGGACCAAGTATCCTAGATAGCGAAATTGAAAGAGCTCTACGAGACATGAAAAGGAATAAGGCGGTGGGAATAGATGACATACCTGCAGAGTTTTTAAAGAGCATGGGGAAGAACGGAAGAGGAAAACTTTTTGCGCTAATTCGTAGGATTTATGAGGATGGAGTGTGGCCGGAAGACTTCGCGAAGACTGTACTAATTCCTATACCGAAGAAGAGTAAGGCAACAACTTGCGAAGACTATAGGACAATAAGCTTAATATCCCACGCGGCCAAAGTAGTTCTGAGGATTCTAAACAGAAGGCTAGAGAAGAAGGCGAATGAACACCTGGGTGACGACCAGTTCGGATTTAGGAGAGGGACGGGAACGCGAGACGCTATAGCGGTGATGAGGACTCTAGTAGAAAGAAACCTAGAGTATGGACAGGATGTTTTTGCATGCTTCGTAGATTTCGAGAAGGCGTTTGATCGGGTGGAATGGACAAAATTAATGGGAGTGTTGAATAAATTAGGGGTCGATTGGAGGGACAGGCGTCTGATTCGAAATTTGTATATGAATCAGACTGCGCAGGTTAGGGTAGCCAATGGAGAATCGGGATGGGCCACGATAGGTCGGGGAGTGAGGCAAGGGTGCCCACTATCGCCGTTGCTTTTTAATGTGTATTCAGAAGAAATGGTAAGGGAGGCTTGGGGGGAGGAGGATGTAGGAATAAAGGTAGGAGGGGAGCTGATAAAATCAGTGAGATTTGCAGATGATCAAGCATTGGTCCGTCAGTCTGCCAAGGGGTAACAGTCAATGGTGAATACATTAGAGGTGCAGTGCGAAAAGTATGGGATGAAGATCAATCACAAGAAAACGAAAGTAATGAGATTTTCTAGAAGTAAGAAGGCGGGGCTGAATATAAGGGTGGGAGGGCAGAAGATAGAGCAGGTCGAGCAGTTTACGTATCTGGGTAGTATTTTGGAGGCGAATGGGTTTAGTGGTAAGGACATCAGATGCAGAATTTCGCTAGCTAAAGAAGCATTTTCGAAGAGAAGGGAATTGATGAGGGGGGGTCTGAGAAGAGACGTAAAGAAGAGGCTGGTGAAAACTTTAATATGGAGCGTGGCGCTATATGGGTCGGAAACTTGGTCATTGCGAAGGGAGGATGTGCGTAGACTTGAGGCGTTTGAGATGTGGGTTTGGAGAAGGATGGAGAAGATTAGCTGGATGGCGAGAAAGACGAACGAGGAGGTATTGGATATGGTCGGAGAGGAGAGGAAGGTTGTGGCAGAGGTTCGGAGAAGGCAGAAGAGATGGATGGAGGAGGTTTTGAGAGGAGAGGGCATGTTGAAGAGAGTGATAGAGGGGAGAACACTGGGGAAGCGTGGGAGAGGAAGGAAGAGGATAGGAATTCTGGACGAAATAAGAGGAGGTAGAAGATATGAAGAATTGAAGAGGGATCTAGTAACGGGCCATCCTTAGGAGGGAATGCGAGACAATTTCTATTAGGTTGGGATACAAAATGGGGACTGTCCAAGAACCTACCAATCAGCTGGTAGAATACTTGAATGAATGAATCTCATGCCTTTAATGACACACGAGTTATCTAAAAATGATTCTGTTTTGTAGTTTCACATATCCAATGTCCAAAAAATTCAAATGGATGTGTTTAGGAGATAAAGTAAAACCTCTCTTTTACACTTTTGACGGGGACGAAGGAAAGAAGGGTTAATCGCAGGAAAATGTAAATCGAGGAAAATCTTAATTTGTAGGAAATAGAAGAAAAATCATAGCCTAATGTTAAATTATTTTATTTCATATAACAGGTGATGTTTAATATTTGATGGGTCACCAAATAGAGATATAAATAAATGAATAAACAAAAGTTACCAAAAAATAAAGTATTCTCATGTTTTAACTCAAATCAACTTGATTTGAGGTGGTGCCTACATACATACAGTGGTACCTTGAGATACGAGTCCCCTAACATACGAGATATTTGAGATACGAGCCGTCGAGCGAGCGAAGTTTTGCTTTGAAATAAGAGCAAAATTTGAGATAGGAGGAACGGCCGGCTGCACACGACCCACCAGTTTACTGCGCCTCGCATTATCCCACGCATCCCCCAGTCTTTTTGTTTACCTCGCTATTGAAGCATCTTTGATAAGTTTTTCTAGGGCTTTGTGCTTTTTGTGCATTTACATACTTTATCACATTTCTTTTTATAACCATGGGTCCGAAGAAAGTGAGTGGAAAGGTCAGTGCTCAGAAGAAGATGATGTCTAATGAATTAAAGCGTGAAATCATAGAAAAAAATGAGCCAGGTGTGCGAGTAGCTGACTTGGCGAGGCAGTACGGGCGTAGTACTTCAACGATATGTACTGTGCTTAAACAGAAGGAGTCGATAATGAGTATAACGCCAGCTAAGGGCGTTACAATAATTTCTAAGCTCCAGAACTCTCTCCATGAAGAGATGGAGAAACTGCTGATGGTTGGGGGAACGGAGAAGCAGCTTAGATGCGAACCTTAACATAGGGCGATATGCGACAAGGCATCATATGCGAGAAGGCACGAGCGATTTACGGTGATTTGCTAAATCAGACCCTGCGCACTTCCACAGACGAGGCATCGGAAGACTCGTTTAAAGCCAGCCGAGGCTGGTTTGATAACTTTAGGAAAAGGACCGGCATTCACTCCATTGTCAGGCATGATGAGGCAGCAAGTTCGGATGTGAAGGCAGCTGAGAATTATCTCAAAACTTTTTCCGAACTGATAGAAGCCAAAGGATACATCCCCCAGCAAGTCTTCAACTGTGATGATACAGGGATTTTCTGGAAGAAGATGCCGAATAGGACTTACATAACGGCAGAGGAGAAGATGATGCCAGGCCACAAACCCATGAAGGATAGACTAACTCTCGCACTGTGTGCCAATGCCAGTGGCGACTGCAAGATAAAGCCTCTGCTCGTATACCATTTGGAAAACCCAAGAGCCTTTAAGTCGCAGAAGATTTTAAAAGAAAAACTGCAAGTTATGTGGAGGGCAAAGCTGAAGGCATGGGCAATTCTTCGTGCAGTGGGTAAACCTGGTTTTTGGCCCTTCTGTTAAGAAATATCTTCAGGAAAACAACCTACCTATGCAAGCCCTTCTCGTCCTCGACAATGCTCCTGCTCACCCACTGAACCTCGAAAATGACATCCTCGAAGAGTTCAAATTCATTAAGGTTCTCTACCTACCACCCAACACCACTCCTATCCTGCAGCCCATGGATCAGCAGGTGATTTCTAATTTTAAAAAGCTGTACACTAAGCACCTGTTCCGGCGCTGCTTTGAGGTGACAGAGAACACAAACCTCACCCTTCGAGAGTACTGGAGGGACCACTTTAACATCGTGATATGCCTCAGAATTATTGATCAGGCCTCGCTGGGTGCTACAACGAGGACCTTGACCTCTGCATGGAAGAAGCTGTGGCCTGAGGCTGTAGCCGAAAGGACCTTCAAAGGATTCAAAACCGAAGTGCCAGTGGAGGAGGAGATTGTGTCTCTGGGAAAATCCGTGGGCCTGGTGGTGGATGAGAGAGACGTGAACGAGCTCATCGAGGAGCACTCTCAGGAACTGATGACCGAGGAGTTACAAGTTACTGTCGCAGCAGCATACGGAGGTTCTGCAAGAAATTGGTTTCGAGGAGGAGCCAGAGGTGGAGGAGGTTATCTCTACAAGTGAGCTGAAGGAGATCTTGGGAATGTGGGAGAGAGTTTCACAGTTCGTGGAAAAGAATCACCCCGAAAAAAAGTTGCAACTGGTCGTGCATCAGAGCTAGCCTAACTCATTTCCGCAACATTCTGAAAGGGAGGAAGAAACAAACCTCCTTGGACAGGTTTATTTTGAATCCGGCGAAAAAGACAAAGACCAGTGAAGAAAAAAGCAGTGACTAAAATTAAGCATACAGTGGCATTTAAGTTTTTTGCATTTAATTGACCAAAATACAAATACACTTTATAAAACCAGTTTATTTCTTTGCATTCTCTTTTATTATGTTTTTATACCATATTTGTCATTTATAAATACATTTTTCTTATTCCAAAACACGTAACAAGAACAACTGGGTGGCATTTTGGGGGCTGAAATGGATTATGGCATTTCAATTAATTTCAATGGGGAAAATTGCTTTGAGATACGAACAAATTGACATACGAGCAAGGTTACGGAACGAATTAAACTTGTATCTCGAGATATCACTGGATATTTATCTTTGCATCAAGAGCATGCATTTGTTCTGCAAAAATAGTCTCTGTCATCCATGCCTTAGTGTTGGTTGGTCATAGGTTGTAGGCAAGGTCATAATGTTTTTAAAACAATGTTGATTTTTAGACTTTCCAAAAACAAAGGGCTTCAGTCTCTCACTGCCATCTGTATTAGCTCCAAATAAAACAGTAATTGCTGTGCTTGGCCTCATGGTGAGGGTCCCCTTTGAAGTCTATAGGGTCTTATTATAAAAAAAATACCTGTCTCGTTCACATTAAAAATGTCTTTAAGCACACAGCCATTACCATAATTATGCAAAGTTGTGCACTTCCAGTGAGAAACTGTTTCGGGATCAACGTAGTGTACACTTTCAGATTCACCACAAACAGATTAATAGACAATATTTATATCGACTTTTGAAATGGTCTATCCAGCCATTTGATGCTTTGAAGTCATCAATGCCTAGTCTTGCTCCTGCATGTAATGCCTTTTCTTTTAACAAAACTCCACTAATCGGTATAGGTACTCGCTGCCAGTGGCAAATATATAGGTTATAACTTTGGGGGGGTGGGGGGGGGGGCAAGACCGGTTTAGCTTGCAGCGACCTGCCTGCTGCTCTGGAACACTGAAACCATTTCTTCAATATTTCTTCAAGTTCATCATACTTGGAGTGTTTAATGTATTAATGCCTTTTACCAATGGGGCCGCAGTCCTTAGCCCTTTTCTCTATACATTATGGTTTTTTACGGGTGTTCCACATTGATCTTGATATATCAAGTTCTTTGGTCAGTGACACGCCAATGCCAATGCCCGTATTAGAGTCAACTCTTCCTAAAATGTTGATCTTTTTCTTCCATTGATAACGATTATCTCGCACGCTTGTTTGCCATTTTAAAATACGTTTCCTTGCCGTAAGTAATTGCACATTAAATAAAACAAAAGGTGAAGTATCTAAAAATCCTAAATAAAACAAAAGGTAAAGTAAATAAAAACGCAAGATGAATGGCATTAGTGTGTGTTACGAGAAATAAGAAAAGATCGCTGCGAAGTACGAGAAGAAGAGTTAACAAAAATTTTAACCTTTTCACCACAATGATGCCGGTAGCTGGCCAAATAACATTAATTAAATATGTATATGGCATTCGCTAAATTTTAAATGTACTGTTTTAAAAGCTAGTACAGCTCCTTAGTACCATTGTACGTTCCAATCGATAACAATTCTGATCGCAAGCATTACAATATTCGGCATAAATACTTTTCAGCAATGCTATTGATATAATGTGCTACCATCAAACGAATGATTATGTTTTTTTAGAAAACCAAACAAATCGGCATTCATACATCATGTTCAAGCATGTATTTTATCCATATTTAACATTTATCACGTTCACAGGGTCGCCAGTTGAAGTGCGCCAGCCGCCATCTTTCTCACCTTTAAATGTCGTAAATGGCAGGATTTGAAAGTGTAAACAGCGGGATGAAAATACATTGGAATGATTCAAACATTTTTGGGACCGGAAGAAAATGTTGTAAATCATGGGAAAACGTAAATTCCGGGAACGTAAAACCGAGGTTTCACTGTATTAAAAAATGAGAAAAGAAAATATGAAGGAGAAACAATCAATCACATGGTAACTGAGAGCAAGGGAGACAAATCCCATGAAAGAATTGAAAGCATACAACTTTAACGGGCATCAACCACTATGGAGGATTGTATTACATTCATAGTGAAAATATCATTCACCTGGATTGGGATAAGACCCCAGATTTCCCAAGTTCGCTTAGGATATTTTAGCCAATTAAGCCACCCACACATCCTCTTATACAGCAAATTTCGTTGAAACAAATGCCTACCCAGTCCAGGTGACTGATTATTTCCCTGTGAAGTTCACATATTATTCCAAGGTGGGCTATGCTTAATTAATTTTCTAGCTTTAAATTAGTTTGAGGCAAACACCCATGTGTTTAAGATGGACTTTAACCTCATGGACTGTGGGACCATGCACTTGAGTATGGAAACTTTGTTACATCTTTTGCAAGGAACCTCGTCACAACGCCTTGTTCCTTAAGAGCCTCAACAAACTTCACATTGAAGAGGAGACCTGAGTAACTTAAATCACTTGACAGAAAAATGAGATATTTAGGTTAAGATCTCTATCTAGGCAATGACTTTTTCACAGTGAATTTTACACAAGTAATTTCCTACGAAATTTTACAGCTGAGGAGTTAAAGGATATTTAACTTGGCTTTTCCTCACTTTAGATTTTGTTCAGAACTAATTAAACGTCCACGTTCAAAAAGCAACTAGGCCATGGTAACTTACTGAATATGTAAATGGAAAATCATAAGCCCTCACATGTAGCAGGTAATTTAAATATGAATGCTCACAGATATACAGAAAGCTTTCACCAGTAAATTTAAAATATCACAGGGACGGTAGTATATCTTCTGTGAAGAGTGTGTTAAGTTCCTCAGCCTTCAGCCACAAATGTTATAAGTAGGTTTGTGGGTTTTTCCAGAGATATGAGACTAAAAAGGATAAAATTTACAACATAGACCCTCACTCACCTGATTCATCAGATACAGTTTCTACTTGGGGTTCCACCTTCATTGGCTGAAAGGAAAACAACATTTCTTCAGCATTTTTTAGCAACCATAATCAGTATCAGCTTCCAAAAAAGTTCCAAATACATAAATTTTAAATTAGAGAGAAAACTAGTCTGTCATACACTGAGGAATTTTCAAAGCAGAAATCAGCAGTAGTAAAAATGATGTTCCTGCAATCTAAATTACTCCTACTTAGCATGTTTTACAGAAAATTTTATAATACATTTATAAGAATCTAAATTTACTGGCATAAAAAACACTATCTTCCCTATCCTTGTAAAATAATTGAAGAGCTTGACAAGTTAAGCAAGTTTGAGAGGACTCAATTCTTGAAAATGGGTGTGACAAATATATATAACAAGAAAATATTGAATTTCTGTATATTTCTTAATCAAATAATGCTGTGGTCAGTTCAAGAATTCTATTAAATAGTAACATGTATAAAAAAATTTTGTTATTTTCCACAGTTCTTATAAAAACAACCGGCAGGTTTTAATGTTTTGCATCATTATAAAAGATTTATTTATGTATTAGTACTCCCATTGATGATGTAAAACAAGTAAACCGGTATCAATAGTTAAATAGTGTGAAATATTACTTTGTATTGTATATCATTGTTATGTGCATTTCACCATGTTAACATGGTCTAAAATTGTATCTATCAATGGACTTGTGTTCAACCCCTGCACGATTTCCACAATGTATAATCCTAAATAACTCCCAACATTTCAAGGATGCCCAGTTCCACAATTTTTATGGTAAGTACAGTACACTGGATTTTACTCAGCGGTGATAAGACAAGAGTTCACCAGAGGTAGGTACACACCACAAAAACCACAAATTTTTCCATGCACTTTATTTCCATGTGAGTCTGAGAGTTATTTGAGTCTAGAATAATGCTATTTCCTTTTCCCTTTTATTTTAGGATTTTTTTATTGCAATCATTGTATGAGCTTTTTTTCATGCCTTCACATGTGATTGTTTTATATTTTACTCAAAGCTAAACAGATATTAGAAAATTTTAGAGTAACTTTGTACTAGTAATTATTTTAATACATATTTGCATTCATGTTATGACGATAGCTTCCATTCAGGAATTTCTTAAAAACAGCCTAATACTTATACCGTATAAACGCGTGTAAGAGGCGCACCCCTCTTTTTATGCGTCGAAGTTGAAGAAAAAATTTTGAATTTTTTTTCTTCTATTGCGAGGTTTTGCGGCCTAACTGCGAACTTTTGGCCATTTTCAAAGCCTTCCGCTTGCGATATTCTCATATAATTTACGCGGTATTTTTCATAGGAATATATAGACCCCGGAGGTAAGTATTCACTTGGATCTGAGGTTTCTGCGGCGTTTCTCCATATTGGTAACGGCTTTCGGGCGTTCCTCTACAAGACAACGTGGAGGAACGCCCGCGTGCCGCGTGCCGGAACGCCGCGTCACCCTTTATGCCACTATTTACCGAGTCCAAATGACTCATGCACAGAGAAAAGACAACTTGTTTTCCCCCGCAGGTAATGCCTGTAGTAGACTCCCTCGCGCGCCTTACGGATAGCCCTCTGACTGGGCAACAGCGCGCGCCTCTCCCTTTCTCTTCCGTGCATGCTCCTGGCAGTTGAACACGCTCTTTTTCCGAAATAAATGTTAATGGATATTGATTAACCAACGAATTCCTTTAAGATTTTATAAGTGGATTCATGATGATGAACTCGAGAGCTTGAAGAAGGTCTAAACGGCGGTTTTCAGGGATGCGCGGAACGGAAAATAACGGATCCGTGCATTTGCATCTATAACTACAATACGAATGCATTCAATAATATGAAACTTCGTATAGCTGTTAGGAAAGATCTTTGCTAAAATATTTGTAAAGGAAATTTCGATATCTTGATCCGTGTTGTTATTACGAAGCCGTAAATGCGATGCATCCGTCCGGTACCCGGGAAAATGCGCTAAAATTCTGTTCGGGTAAGCACACACTGAAATCGATATAAACGGTAAAATGTTTTGTACACCATCAATAAACGCAGAAATAAACAAGCTTTAATTTGATGTACTTCATTTTAAAATCGATTTAGCCATCTCTGAAATATTAGCCTTCAAACTCGGGTGACGGAATTTTGCAACGGACAGATTCGTGTAAGAGGCGCACCCTCATTTTCGGCTGCGATTTCTGGGAAAAAAGGTGCGCCTCTTACACGAGTTTATACGGTACTTATGTTTAGCTAATTTTAATTGCATTCCTATGATTGTGTACAAGCAATTACCGAATATGTATCAATAATACCACTATCTATGTGTTACTGTTGAATACTCAGTGATAGATTAGAGTTGGGAGACATGCAGAAATTTTATGCTCCTCAATATCACTCTTTAATAATGCTATGAAATGTTAAGTGATTACTTACTGCACATGGGACAACAAGAGATGGATCTTTCTTCAAGACCGACGGAGACCAGGACCCATCCCCATGGAGTTGGATGTCATTGCCATCTCCCGGTAACTTTCCAGACTGAAGCACCTCTTGAAAATAACTGAAAATATTTCAAATTAAAAACTGATGCAATTATTTTAACAATTTGATTGACATCTGAGCGATGAAATTAAGTTGGGTCCACCATTGAATGAGATGTCAATTCATTCAAATTCAGGAGAGTATTATAAAAACATGTCCTTTTCTTTTAATGAAAAACATAATAATGACTTTCCATGTTATGTTTTTCATAAGTTGAACTTTAAACTACACATTATTGATTCCTAGTGTGAGTAAAGCATGAGGGAAAATAGTATTTTTATATCTAATACATATGTCATTTTGAAAAAATGCTGTTAATAAGAAGCAAATTCTACCAGGTAATCAAGTGATAATAAAATAGCATTGGCACCTGCTGCCTTATTATTTGAGTTATTAGTAAATTACTGTAATTATTGAAGTCTTAATGCAATGATTTAATGGAAATGGCAATGTAATTGGCTCCTGTAGTAAAAAGTTATTCATTCAAATATATCCATCGATTAAACTGTACATTTTGTGCTTAAATTTTGCTTTCTAGTTGCTTAGGCATGCCATCGATGAAAGCATAACTTTTTAAACAATAGGGAGAAACACAGATTTTGTTACAACTCCGTCACAGTAGAACCTCCCTTATTAAATTTATCTACAGAAACATTCGATATAGCGGAATTGACTCTACCATGTAGGCTGCTGAGATTGCTCTGCCTAAGCATATAATAAGTAAAAAATGCCCATCACTCCACAGCATTAATCAGCATCAAAATCCTTGAGATGACCTTTATATTCCTTAGGGGTTGTGCATAAATTACGTTACCAACTTAGGGGGGGAGTTCGCCTAAGAACCTACAGTGGGTAATGAGGGGGAGGGGGGATTTGCTTAAAGTAACGTAGCTGTTCAATGTTCCTGAATACGTTTCTTACTTGTCAACATCACCTCGACAATACTACAGAGTTTAACATGAGGAAGAGCACGCGGGGTGTTTCTTACACCCCAAAATTCTACTTTAACTTGATGTAACTGAACCATTGCCTTTACAATGTTGCAAGTCTTCATACCATCAAATTGCTTACATTTTAACTTTCTCGCGGATTAAATAGCGACCTCGTGAAAACACTTATCAAGGCAGCAGTCACGAATGGGGGGAGGGGAGAGAACAAAGTAGATGAGCACAGCACCTTCAGCCGTCATTCATGGTTGATTTATAGAATTTAAAAATGAATATTACTAGTTCCAATAGAGATTAAATACTTCTATTATATCCAGTTCGGCTACTTTGTCTTATTTCAACCAATCCCTAAAAATAAACTCACTCAATAATTGAGAAAATATTTTTGAATTGGAAGTTTCATTTGTAGAGAAAACTTTACATGTTTGAGGAGGATGGGACTTCAATTATATAATCATCTGCCCATTCCTATAAAATCCATGAGTGGTGATGCTTTTAAAAGACAATTGAAAGCTCTTCTAAGAGAAAAGGTCTACTATGATGTCAATGAGTTTATGGCAGATCCCTTACAAGCTAATCATCTTTTTATTGATCACTGAAGAATTAATATTTATAGTGCTGAGCAATGGTAACTTTTTTGTAGTGCTGTCCATCTATGTAAACTTATTAGGGGGGGGAGGGGGGGGGGAGGGGGGTAAAAAAAATCACCGAAAACTGTAGCGTAGTTTATGCGCGACACCTTACTAATTTCTGACACAGAATAAAATGGGCTCTATTTATATTTTAAAACACACCAGTAATATCTAAACAGTGTAAATAAAACTACCCCTATTGTTCAATAAACGGGTTTAAAACTTCCTTCTTCCTCATGTCTTTCATGGTACAAGAGAATATCTCAAGAGAAATTTGCATAATGTTGTTTGACATATCCAATGTCATGGTTTTGACCCATGGATGTAATAAATAAACAAATAAGTATGAAATTGTAAACAAAAAAATATGGAATTAATCACTTCTCTAGAGAATAATCAAGCACAGAGACTGTCTACAACTAAATCAACCTTGATAACCACCAGAATTCCTCAGATGTCTGTAGAGATGATCAAATAAAAGAAATAATACGCCCACTTTTTGTCAATTTTGAATCGCATTGCAGCAAACAATAAATAGAAAATTGTGATAAATTTAAGTGAATAAAAATACATAACTTCTAGAGAATAATACAGTAACACAAAAAAACAAAACCATTTAAAACAATATGCATTAAAGAAACAAAAAGCATTCGTACACATGAGAAAAATGCCTATGATAACTGAGAAAATGAATTTGAGCTATGTTTAAAACTTGTTTACCAATTTCTTTTTGCACAATTTTTGGAGAAGAATTCTGAAAGTGCAGTGAAGGCAAGATGTGCTTTTTGTGGAGACTTCAAAGCTTTATCAATACCTTTTTAATTGATGGTTTACCAGGGTTGTTACAATATTCTGGAAAAGAAATTCCCTGACATTTCCCTGACAAAAATTGTCATTTTCCCTGACATTTTCCAAAATTTCAAGTGCAAAGGCAAATTGAGAAAACAAACCAATGTTACTTTTACTCATCGAATTTATTGACAAATTTATGAAACGAAGACAAAATCAGAAGATGGAACTCCGGCAACAAGGAACGAATGTATAGTTGGGGTGCGTCAGCCACTGACCACTTTATCGACCTCATCCAATTTTTCCCTGACAGCTTGATGGTTTTCCCTGACATTTCCCTGATGGGTAGGGACATGCAAAATTCGCAAATGCAATAACGTGAATTTTTACGCGAACCCTGGGGTTTTTCTGCGAAAACGCAAATTTCGTATATTATCGCAAATTTCAACATTTCCATCGCGAATTTCAACATTTCCAAAGTGAATTTCCTCATTTTGGCGGTCTCTTTCATTTAAATTGTGACTGTAAACATTTAGTTAAGCAGTAATTATTTGGAACTGGCCTTTCCGGTACAAGTTTATGTAGAAATGTTACTCGGATATAATATTCTTCAATCAAGTTTTATGAACTTGACCAAAAGAAACGAAAAATGCATGCCAACATTTTGCTATAGGTCCAGGCAGCCTGAATTACGTAAGCCTCGACTTACATTAATATGTACTTACCGAAGTGGGAACCTTAACCAAAACGACGAAAACTACGGAAGTTACGGGATGCGAAGAGTGGTTGCCTACTTTCAAGGGGCATGTGCCATGGCATCAGCATAGTGATTTTCTTTTGTGACAGTTGTATCACATTCACCAAAACTTATAATGCCGAAGTGGACGGTGATGGCAAAGGAGCGTTAGAATTTCGACAACATGGATTATATTGTATTGATAACAAAACAATTCTTTGTCGTTTTTGCAACACAAATATCTTATTAACACATATATTGAGTAAAAAACATAAGACTAATGTTGAAAAAAATTCCGGAGGGAGTGGAATAAAATGGCAAGCATCCATAATAATATTCATAGTGGTATTTTTTATATAACTACTAATTCCTTGCAAGGTATGACAACTTCTAAAGCAGAAGCTGTGAAGTCAATACTAGTGCAGATGGCATCAATAAAACTTTGTTCTCTTATAGTAGAAGACCTAAGTAGAATAAGATTTGAAAACAGTTTTTGAGCCTTAAGTAGTTCTCACAAAAGAGGTGAGCCCTGACTCAATCACGAAATTAAAAAAAGTTCATAGCCTTGAGTCAATTGAGATAGATAAGTAGATGTTGGGGTTTGGGGAATTACGTCGAATATTACAGCAAAAAAATGCCCAGGGTTCAATAGATATAATGAAAGCAATTCAGGTACTAAAATTGTTTGAACCATCATTTCCATTAAAGTGACTTTAAGCGATTTGGACCCCCTGTGCAAATGTGGACTTGGAGAGATTTCTTTCCTCCTACAACACTGTGCTAACAAATAGGAGAACGAATCTAAATGAAGAAATTTTGGCCACACTGGCAATTTTTTCATTTGAAAATACGGACATTTAACTGTAATTTGGCTCTTCATGTAAATTGGTTAGGCATGTGACATGTAAAAAAATATAAAATGTGAATACAGCATGGTATTAATTGTTCACATTTTCCTTAATCAATGGTATCCAACACTTATTGCCAACAGGTGGGCCTGCTAGGAGGAGGGCACTTAATTCACACCAAATATTTTATCGTGAAAATAACACTGATTTCAGGATAAAATAACACCACTTTTCCAAAACACAACACCACTTTTGGCTATAAAATAACCCCACCTTTTGCAGGTCTCTACTGATGGGTTTCAAATTCCCTGACATTTCCCTGATTTCCCTGACTTGTAACACCCCTGTTTAGGTGTACTTTTACCCTAACAGTTGGCCAATCAAACAAAGACTATCCCTTTCCAGTATGTATCCCTATTCGATTCCTCTAGTTCTAGAGTTCAATGTCATAATTTTATGTTCCAATGCAATGAATCAAAATGGAACTCAATGTGGTTCAACAAAACAAAAAAATTTACAACAAAATTACACCTCTGGCTTGCAATGGTTATAGTCAAAAACTCACAAAATAGAGGCCCAAGATCGAAGCATTGGAATTGACAAGGTATTCAATGGGCAGGTCTCTGATTTTGACAAAAGTTTGCACGCAGAGTCCTAGCTAGAGAGTTCTAGCACGCAGAATAGAAATCCACGAATCATCCCACAATGGGGTTATACCTAATTGTTTTAAGAAAAAATTAACTTAAATATTGTTACTTACCTTATAAGCCTTATTGTGTCTATGCAAGCATGAGGAAGCAGTCCAGGGGTAAAGTAGTAGGCTAGCAGAGTGATGAATCTAGGCTAAGATTCATGGTCACTATCACAATCGCTGAGCTACTTGATTTCATTATTGACACTGTAATAGTTTGCTACTCGCTTCCAGTAGAATCTAGTAGACGTAAACCAATCACATTTCCTTTTACATATGCAGTACAATCATTATATTTTTTTAATCAGCACTGCCTGTACCTCCTTGAGGCTGCTAGTAATTTCCTGGTCGTGAAATCAACTATAGGTGAAAATTTTCTGACGGTTGTTTAGGTCGCCTACTGTCATAGATTGCTTACTTGAAAATTATCTTCCACATGAGCTACAATGCGAATGAAAATACCACTTCCTCACAAGTACTAGTTCAATGACCGAGTAAAGCCTTCTAGGACGGTTAAAATCATACTGGATTCCATACTTAATACCAAGTACCAGCTAGCATACCAGGTCTTGTAGTGGTTCAAGTACCATGTGATATGAGCTTAAGAGGCAGAAATGTTCATTACCCATCAATCACAAGGTTGTCGTACGCAGCAGGTTTGTCACAGACGGGGCAGATCCACATGGGCTTCTTCTCATTCATTTGCAAGTAAAGAGAAGCATCAAAGCACTGGAGGTGGTAGCATGTCGATGCCCGACATGGGGTCGCCATCCTCATCTTCCCCAGAGGGCAGACCAAGGATGCCTTCAACGAAGTGGTTGCTATTTCATTGTCAGCTTCCTCATTCAGCTTTTCCTTTACTGTGAGAATAAATAATCAATACAAATTATAAAACTATATGGTTTAAGCAAGGTTACTATGTAATACATTTTCAGCATATAATTGATGCTAACACCCATTAATTTTCAGACACATTGGTTACTATGGAAGTACATTGAATACGTAACTAAATTACAAGTATCTGACAATAAAGTGAAACTCCCAAAACTGAAGGCAAACCATAAGCGCCTTGTATGCTTGATACCAAAAGTAATAAAGGTAAACATTCCCTTGATGAGCACACAGACTTTCTGCTCTAGTTGCATTAGTTTTCATGTTAAAGAAACAATTTAGGTGTCATTATATTTGTTAAACTTAGGCCATCATTTATGTACCTTAATATTTCCTGCAGAACGTTTCCTTTTCAAGATATTTACTTATGAAAAGGACCATTCTCTTTTAATATTTTCGTTACTAGGAAGCAGTTTTTCATAACTCCCAAAAAATCCAAGAGGATTGAGGGGTGATCACTATATCCCATGGTAAAGAGTAACAAGTACTATCATCACCTTCATGAGGAGAGACATCGCAGCTGTCCATCATTGGATAAAAACAAATTGGAGATGTTTTACCATTACTTAACTTTCACCCATTTTGTTTACCACGCAAACTAACACAGCTAGCCTGTGAAATGTAGAGAAGGAACTGCATGACTGCTGTACCACAATCAGACAAGCAGGAGAAATTCTGATTTTCAACAACATTTACTGATGGCTGCTGCACAGCTGACCTCACAGCTTTATACGTTATTTACACAGTAAATATCGAACTGACCTAAAATTTTTCATTGCGGAAATGCCATTAGTGCATAGTGGTAGCCCATAAAAAAAGGCCAATTTCATCATGTGAAGCAGCAAAACCCCTAAAAACATCCCAAATAGAAAAAGAAAAGATTTTGATATGCATTGTTGGAAAACACCATGGCACAGTTCTAGTTATGACAGTGGTTCACAACCTTTCTAATGCCGCAACCTTTTAATACAGTTCCTCATGTTGTGGTGACCCCCAGAAATATGGAAACCATAAGACCATGGGAAATGTGTGTTTTCCGATGGTCTTAGGCGACCCCTGTGAAAGGGTCATTCTACCCCCTAAGTGGTCGTGACCCACAGGTTGAGAACTGCTGAGTTATGGTGCATATTTTTAAAGAGTCTTCAGTACTGCTGGCAATTTGGTTGACAATTTGATCCAGACAATAAGAATGCTCCATTTCATAAGCAAAATTTATTGTTATTTTATTTAACTCATCGTCTTCATTTAAAAATCAATGACTTTCCTTGTGAAACTGAAATTGCTCCTCAGTTTTATGCCCATGTAAAGCTAAATAATTAAGATTTGAGTTTGAGGGAAAACCTAGTTACTTCTAGGTTTATAAACTTGAAAGAAAATGCAAATATGGATTTCAATTTGTTAAATACATGAATTTATGATGGAAAAGAACTGGGATTCATATTCCAGATTCTGAATCAGATATTGAATAAAAAGAAAGGAATCTGGACTTAATAATTTTGGATTCAACCCATCACTACTTAAAACCAACCAAATTGTATTTATCTTGACACTCATGAAACTGAATTATGCCTGTGTAACACTTTATGATAAGTAAAAAGGAGTACTACATACATATAAGATGTTCAGGGTAATAAACCTATATTCATACTCCCTGGTCATGGGTTTAACCTCTAAAATGTACCTAGCAATTTGACTTGTCCAGTGCTGGAATCTTCCTCCTTGTCATGAGGTAAAATTATTATTAGTCAACATTGCCTGGTATAGGAGACTTATTTACAAAACAGCATACACAACACTTAAAATCGTTAATATTATCATTGAAGAAACACTCACTCAGTCCTCTTGTATAATCTGCATGTCGTAAACCTCTAGACTTGAGCCTTTGCAGGAGATCAGATGATGACAACTTCCGGACTAGGTAAATGCAAGTAGCATAATTCCGATTGAACTCAGGTGCCCACGAGACTGACACTTGATTCGCCATGGCTGGACATAATTTCACCAATGGAGTAATGTTAACTGGCCTTGAGGGCCTTTTGGGCTCAACTCCTGCCTTGTTTGTTGGAATGGGATTCTGCAATTGAATTGGAGCACACAAATTAGACAACATTTATGAGTTTAAGATACAATTAAGTCTAACATTGGATAGAAGGACAAAGTTATTGCTCAATGAACATAGTAGATTCAGTCATGCCTCGTTTAGCACAACTTCCATTAGCGTAAACTCACTAGAGAGCAAATTTGTCTCTCAGTAGAACTTTCACAGTGCCACCCACCCCAATCCCTTTCCTTCCCCCCTCCCTTGAGGCTAACTAGTCACGAGTACCAACAAAGTTGCTCACAAATGACGTGGCTTGATATTATTCTTAGTGTTTATTATTCTTATTTTGTATATTTTCATCAGGAGAAAGAAAAGAAAAAAGTATTGATGTGACATTTGAACGCTTTCACGGAGGTGCTGTTTTTCATTTCTTCTTAGTATCTTCGACAGCCGTGGAAGTAGTGGTGGCACAAAAAGAACACAACAGTTTCATTGCAAATGTTTTGCAATGGTAACAGTTCGAAACAGTTACATGAAACACCCTGTTGCGGACAACAGCTAGAGGCACACCAAACAACGGGCGATCGATCGGTGCTGTTAGAACATTTCTGGTAGTTCTGTATTCTATGTAATAAGAAATCATTCACTTATATGAAGTAACAATTTCATTTGGATTCATGAAAGATTAAGTACGTCACAGTTCTAATGCTATCTGCAACGATGGGCGGAGATGTGTTGGCTGAATAAAGCAGCAACTGCTGCAAACAGACTCAAATCCAACAAATTGTATCTTATAACCGCAACGCAACGACACATGCAGTGCAACTGGAACAGAATAGAAGATGAAAGTCAGCTTCAGCTATCGGTTGCCGCTGCACAGCACAGAGTGCAATATCACGGCAGCGGCACGACTACGAAACTGTTGTCTTACCGAAACAACTGCGGCTGCAGGATTTTCGCTCCGACAACACTTTATTCCACCACTACGTGGAAGTCATTGTTGTCAAAGAGGGGGTTTACCTCAAGAGGGGAAGGTATGCGTGAGGAGAGGAAAAAGTTTCCGTTGGTCGCTCGAGTAGAGAAAGCAAGTAGTATGTGTTAGGCTCTCGTGGGAGAAGTAATTCCCTCTCAACCTCGACTTAGATTTTTTTCGTTTGGCATCAGAGGATTAGGCCTTGCTTAGTTGTGCTAGGTTTCTTGTTTGGTTCTATTCCCTCTTCAGGTTCTTTGTTCCTCTCCTGCTAACTCACCTTCCTTCATTCCCTCATACCTACCCCTACCGTTCTCTGTGATGATCCGGTGTTCTAATCATCGAGTGTATGGCCAACACTAATTTCTGAGAGAATGACAAAACCTCCCTAAAGGATCGCCCTTGAGGACTACCTCTTTACTATCTATGACTAGGACTATCCTTTCCCCTTCCGAGTGTGAGTGTAAGATGTTGTAACCCCCCACTTTGTCCTCGTGCTGGCACCCAACATCCTGCCTTTCTGACATCCCAACCCGAGCTATACCAAGTATGGAAACGTCAAGACAAGATTGACAAGAAAAGTTGGATGGAACAATTAGCTGTTGCAGCTAGAAGTGCCATCTATCAGCTAAAAGCAAAACTAAATAAAATTGTTCAATATGTTACGTATTGTTGACTCGTTTACCCCATATTATTTCCCTTGGGTCGAGCATTATTGGACTCCTTTCAGTTTAACTATACTGCCACGCACCAGTTTCTCCTCCTAATGCATCCCTGCTACAGATATATCCCACACAACTCTAAAGAAAAGGGAATCTATAACTTGCAGAACATGCAAAATGTAACGTCCAACGTACCCAATGCAGAAGGCATCACCACAAAACACCTCATTGGCTTTTTGCGATGAAATGATGAATGTTTAGTAAATTTCACGGATTACAATGTTCTTTACTCACAATGTGGTTTTAAATCAACAAGTTAACTACTTCAAACATAACCCCTAATCCTTGAAATAATGTAGCGAGTGATGATGGAGCATGACTGAGACGTTTGCTCTCATCACGACTTCTACAATCGCCTCTTACCGAGAAGAATGATAGCATCATGTGAGATTAACTTTTACTTAACTATGTATTTTGCAAATACATAGTAAAGTAAAAAATTTAAAAGAATAATTTTTAAAAATAAAAGTAAGATTTACTAAACATGAATCTACACAGCAAACAATTCATGGTCAACCGAATGAACATCTTAAAGATATACTTAGGTAAAAATGAATTTTTTTCTCAATATGAAAAATCAGTATACTCACAGGAAGTGGACATATTTTTCCATTGACTTTCAAGCATATCCCAGGAGGAAATGCATCATCTTGTTCACACGAGGTTTCTAGCAAACAAAACCTCATCTGGACCTGAAAATTCAGTTTTAATTCAAGTTTTGGTTTCAATGCATACACAAGCATTGTATTAATATTATAATCTACAGAAAGAACAAAAATATAGCCCTAACTCTTATATAGTAGTCTCACATTCGTCAAAAGATATATTAATTTTTTTGGGTAATATTATTAGACAGGCAAGTATCAATAAGATAACAATGGCTCAATGTTTCAAAAAGAAAATGACATTAAGAATGGTGGGTATTACTACAGATCAGATCCTCATGATTGTAATAAAGAAAATAAATAGTAAAAGAATACAAGAAGGTGGTGACTCCAGATAGATTCAACTTTCAGGAATAAATCTAATAGGATATTAACACGGGAAAAGATAATATTAAGCCAACAAATATTTAAAAAATAAGAATATTAATCATATTCACCTGTATAACATAATCAATTTTACTTCCAGGCAGAAGATCTCTACAACTAGCCACATCTGTAGCCTGCTGGGGAGTTAGGTGAAACACAAAGCCAGCTTCCTGATACCTTCCTGGTCCCTGAGGGACTGTAAATTTAAAAAATACATAAAAATGAACCACGTTTGCGGACTTTAATGACTTTAAAATACAGGAGATAATTCATGGCCAGGAAAGAAATTCATATGGACAGGTTATGGATAGGGATGAGAAGTCATCCACAGGTTTAATTAGCATAGTTGATTGGACAGTGATATAGCAAAAATAGATTAATGACAGCTGGGCATGCATCATTCATCCAAGTATTTATATATCAGTTTAGTTTTTCTTCCAGACATTATCAAGTTTAAAATATTTGTACTCTGTTTATGGATACAGAAGTCCTTGATTTTCATCATTCCGATTTAAGTCAGGTTCATTATAAATTATGTCCATTCTAGCAAGGGCCATAGAAAAATTTTTCTCGGTTAAATTGAAAACCTCGCCTCGTCAGTAGCGTAATAATTTTTTTCTTTCATGTTAACATACGTTAATCCTGTTACACTATCATCCCCCTTGGAAAACTTTTTTTAATTGATGACAAGTGAAGTACATCCTTTTGAGCGAGCAACATGCCGCATTCTGTCTGGCACTGTTGCCAGTTGTATTTGTGGCTCTTTTCTGTATGCAACATCATTTCAAGTGGTGACAGAAAATACAGAGTAGGGACTTGAGGAGAGTGATATAGAGAGTGTGACGTTTGAGCCAACAAACATCCCGTGTGCTCCCCTCCCTCTTTGGCCTACGATTATTGGATTCATCATCATAAACTAACTATAGTAAGCACTTTGTCGGTCATCATTCCATAGCTATTACTGAATACGTATATCCTTGAGGCAAGAATTGAGTCAATCAGGTTTCTCTCCTGGAATCCTTTGTTTGCTACACAAAACTCAGCATCCTTGTAGCTAAGTAGAGTTGAGACATAAATAGTGATTTTTAAATCCATTAATTTCCAGATATTAATAAATATGGATGGTAAACCTACAGGAAAAGCGTAAATAAAGAGTCCATGCAAAGCAATCAATTTATATGTGAAATTGGAGGCTCTCCACTGTTTCAAAATCAGAGAATGAGGTACCAATATTGCACGTTTCTTGGACATAACAAAAATATTCCAAAAGATTTTTTTTTTGTAAAAAATTCCTTAAACAGCATTCAAGAGTGTATAGAGAGATAAAAAAAGGTCATAGCAATGTAAAAAATACATTTTTTTCTTTTTGTAAACCAGGTATCAAGATACAAGTTTTTGTGATTTTTTTTGTAATTTTATTTATTTTCTTGATGAAACCCACACAAGTGTAATCTTGTTTTTTTTTATGGTGAATAAATCAATCAATCAATCAACCACCTACCACGGTGTGAACAATTCTTGCAAATTCACAAAATATAAAAAATATATTAAAAAAGTGTGATGCCAAGGAGTTCCGCACAAATAATGAAGAGTACAAATAAAACCCTGTATTCCCACTAAATTGGTGCCATTGGTATTACAGCTATGACTCAGTGCTGCCCTATCCAGGAATTGCATTTAACAACTGAAACACAAGCATTTAATTTCAAATTAAATTACATTTCCCGCATCCATGATAACTTTAGCAACATTCAGAGTGGTTTCTAAAGCAAATAAAAGCTCTTCTCTGTTTATCAAACAATAATATCAGGCCATTATCCATTTTGAGTTCCTTTTCTAAGTATTGGATTTCATATTTCCGGTTCCTCCTCGGCAACCCCAGTGCTAACCATGCTGTGTTAGGAACTATGTGTTCCAGCTATACAGGTGTGCATTCCCACAGCAATTTGGGCCTACGGGCATAACTACCTTGGTCCATATGGCTGTAGTGGAAATGGGGCAATGATGAGAGCTGGAAATTAGAAGATCTTCAATAATCCCATCCCCGATAGTTTTTTTGTTGATTTTCAATATAGGCATCATACATGGATAATGTAGAGTTTTTAACTACAATATAGTAAATATGAATTTTGAAT
Organism: Pyrrhosoma nymphula; assembly: GCA_963573305.1. Lineage (NCBI taxonomy): Eukaryota > Metazoa > Arthropoda > Insecta > Odonata > Coenagrionidae > Pyrrhosoma > Pyrrhosoma nymphula. The sequence goes on along the minus strand of OY754339.1, from coordinate 58,031,335 downwards.
GTATGCGATAACTATACATAAAACATTTGGCCGTGACTTCTGAGAATACTTCTTACCACCTACCAGGAATTTGCCAAACGTTTCTTCTACCCACATCGCTCCATTCATCATCGCTCATGTTTTATAATCTGCGCTAACTTCCTAGTTTCAATTTTTTTGTTATTTTTGTATTGTAATTTACTTTGAATTAATTGTTTTAGAATGATTTTTTACTTTTTAATGTGATTTTTTATATTTTTATTTTTTAAAGTTTTTTTTTTTAATTTTAGTATTTTTGTCCAAAGTCCGTAATGTAGACTTATCTTGACCTATTTCATCTAATGGCTGCTGAAAAAACCAATGTATTGAAGGATTGACGTAACTCAATATGACTAAGTCAAAATATACCTGCACACACAAAAATTATTAATAGAGTTCAAGAAGTTTACCATTAACCTTTAATATGTTAGTCACTTTAATGGGATATAAATCTCAGTGAGTATGAACTTTTGTTGAAACAACATAAATGTTTGTGAGTACACATTGTCTTGACAATGACCCTTTAGCATTTAGAAACAAAATGATTTTGTAAAATCACTGACATGCCATTAACAACAATTATGCTATTTTAGCCAGAAAATATTAAAACACCCATAGAAATGCAATAGAAAATAATAGGAGGTGGAGCACAATATTATCAAATGTACAACTTTGATAAATTCACTTAGGCAAATGCTATATATTTTGAGGACTACATTCTGAAAGCACAGAAAAAAGTCAAAAATGTTTATATCCACACTCACGTAGCGTAGAAGGCCTTAAAAGTTCCGTGATTTGTTCATAAAAAGGTAGTTTCTTGAACCTCACATCAGGATGAATTGGATATTGCACCGTAGGGGCAGCAGGTGCTTTAGGAGGGTATTGATGGTACATGCTCGTCGGGTAAACAGACGCTCCTCGGCTCTGAAAAAGAAAGTATACCATTATTAAATTTTACACTGGGGATGACAAAGGCAAGTAAGTCCAAAATGTTGCCACAGCAAATGAGGCCTCTCCATTTCCAGAACAGAAACATTTCTGAAACCTTCATTCATAGTTACAACATAATTTGAAGAGAGTATGTATATCAATGAAGAGAAGGTTTTCTATCTTTCGAGTCAAGACCTAGAAGTGTGCTTTTCAGTGAAGATTTAAGAGCCCTTGAGGAGTTCACCACATCCATCAGATAAATATGCTAAATATAACTGAACCGGGAACTCCTAATTTATGCACAGGTTATGTTCCTTACAAACAGTTCGTATATCAAAGATTTGTAAATAAAAAATGGAATAACCATATTCAATCCACCTGATTTCTTGATTATTTCTTGAACCGAAGCTAAAGTTATTCTCTCAATAGAAAATTACTGTACGTAGGCTTCCTCATTAACATAACACATCGATGAATGCATAAAACTTAAATGAATCACTGGAGGAAGGTAGGCAATCTGGTTGAATGGAACAAAAATATGGCAAGATTACAATTATTACATGGTATTAAAATATTTTGCCACCAATATATAAAATATTAGCTATCAATTTTTTAAAGCAACCCATGCCAATTAAAATACATAGTGTACGATTCCCACTGGGCTATTCTGAAACAGGAAGCCATAAGTAACATCGGCCATTATTAATGTTTGTCCCACACAAAAATTAGAGCCCTGGTCTTACAGCCAACCGCCGTATGAAAATTATTTTCGGTACAATAAGTCAAAATATAACTAGCGCCATCACTTTGGAATTCGAGGAAGTCTTAGACCTTGTAGGTGGGAAGAGCATTATTGGCAGTTGTTGGAACTACATTGGTAAACATTCCCATGTGAAACAAATACATACTAACTATAACATTTACCCTAACCACTAGCGAGCAAAGTGAATTAAATTATAAAAAGGAGAAAGTCGTTCATACACAACTTTATTTCGTTAGCTTTTCCCCTCTATTTCTGTCCATGAGTTAATAAAATCCCAATACCCTTTCCCATTTACATGTTATTATGACTAAAAAAACTACATAAAAGAGGGGCAATAGTATTATCTGGGAAATAAAGACTAGATCCTGGAGCTAAAGATCAATAAGTTACCATTGTGTAAATAAATGTCTTGGTCAGTGTGGCACACTTCCTTCCCGAAAAACTGCCCTTATTTCTTTCTACTGCCCTTTCACGCTTGTCTTTGTGTCTCAAGCTCAAAGAAGTTGACACCCAGCATTAGTTAGTTAGTAGAAGCTCTTTTTGCAGTGATTTATCTCACAGGAAATGATTCTTCCGAGGACATAGATGGATCTTTAGTTTGCTACACAACATTTATAATCCAAACGAAGTCACAAAAATATGCTGACAAGTTTTCGGAACTCACTAGAGAAACTCATTTAAAGAATACAGAACAGCAACAATGTGCTTCAGTAACTGTAATAGCATTTTGATATTGGCAACAAAGGATTGCTACCACAGGAATCACCGAAAAGGGTCTTCAGCTCATCTGTCACCAAGTTTTGCTATACCTGAACAAGTTAACATTCACAGTTAATCTATGGTACAACTACATATTTCCAAATATAAATCAAGAGTAGCATTCAGAAAACTTAAATGGTGTTACAGCAGGTGTAGGGTAAGGGTCAAAGGTAAAGGTTGAAAATCACAATTTTCACAGTGTTGTTGGAGTAAAACAAGGACTTCAAAATCACATTTTTCATAAAGCATGATAATTCATAGTTTTATTAAAATATTCGGTCAGTACTTAAATCAATAACGTCCCAATTAGGTCCATTATTTCAATAAAAAGTTAGAATATACATTTTTAAATAGATTTTCATGATCAATAAAACGAAAATGTTGAGCCATTGAGTGAAATGCATCCGACACTCGTTGAACACTTGGCAATATAGGCATTTTTTTTATCCCTTCGACCTTCTAAATATAGTACCTATGATGGGAAGAATTTCAAAGATCTGGCTAGGAAAGACGAAGAAAAGTCAAAGAGAGCAGGATTGAATGGTTTGAAACAGAACATAGTGTAACATCCCAGACTTAATCCCAGGACAGAATAAAACTTGACTTTTGTACCCCCTCAATATCTGATAGAACAAATGAGGGACCACAGATACCCACATTTAGGTTTACACAAGATATTCAAGACTAACTCAACTATCAATGTTCACAGCTTTCACAGCTACACATGGTTTTCGTGGTTTATCCCCTGAGTGCCCACCCTGAGCAAACAATACTACATTCTGCCACAACATACTTAATGTTTTGCACATGAACGTCAAACTGTGAAAGCAATATCATAATTTGCAAGTCTTGCATTGTCTATGATTGTAGGAAGCATCAGAGTGTATGAAATTGAAACTCCACATCTTGAAAAGGCTGAATGTAACATTGCCTGCTCTATATATTTTTAAAATTTGAAGAAATGCCAAACACTAATGCCCTGAAGAAGATTTAAAATGAAATGAAACATATGGAGGTGTAAAAAGTGTCTTCAATAAACGACCAAATCATCAGTAAATTTAAACTAAAAAAATAAAACCACAAAAATGGATGATCCACAAGGGTAGCCATTGTTTTAGAATGTTTGAAACGTAAGGGTCCTTACCCCAATTATTTCCCCTTTTTATTATCGAGACTAAAGAAGAATTTAAGGCCCATCGTCTGATATTTAAAAGTGGCACAAATTTGAACATTACTTTTGACAGGTCTTATATATGTATGTACCAACATACAGGACTAATAAATAAGTATAGAAATTTTAACTTTCCAAAAATGTTTGGTTTTAATGAGCAAATGAAGCTGTGTGCCTAATATTCACTTTCTTGAAACTACCTATATTTTACTTTTGTAGTGATATAACATCCAAGTAACGATTATGTGTCTGTGTAACGATTAACTGAATGTGCCACGAATTGATGGGACTTATTCCATGCACGTCAGCGATGGACATAAGTTTTAGTTGGTGAAATGTTTTGGTGAAATAAAGGGAAGGAAAGACTGGCCGATAAACGTAATGGTAGAAAAATAATGAGAATTTCCTACCCCAGTTTCTCCCTGACTGTTACGAAAATTCCCCGACTTTTCCAGAAATTCAAAATTCCCTGACAATTCCAGGTTTTCCCGGTTTTCCCTGACGATCGCCACCCTGCAAGTAGTTTTTGAGATATTAACGTTTGAAAATGAGTAATTTCGCCATTTTTTCGTGAGATTTCGACATCATATTTGGAGGTTTTACAAACAACCGGTAGGGGAATTGTGACTAATTTCCCTTCTAGAATATGCCCTTACCCCACCCCCTAACAAACTATGGAGTGAAACAGGGGTGCTAGGGTGGGACGGTACGCGGGCCCGAATTGGCCATTTTAAAAGTGAAAAAGGCATTTCTGTGAGTTGGAAAAGCGGAAAACGCATTTTTTGCTGGAGCGATAACATGGAAATGGGCATTTCAGAGAGTGGAGGAAGGTTCAAAATGTACATTAATACAATAAATGTGAAAATAGAAAGACGTATGTTAGGAATAACTTTGGGTGTTGTGTTTTAGTCGAGAAGGGATTTCATTGAACGGTATGATACTGGTTGTGCATTTTCACAGTGAAAATGACGGGAATTTTTACCCTGGAACATGACTTTGCATATTTTTTTAAAGAATAACTTCCCAGTTGTAGGTTGTTGATTAGAAGTGTGTATTATTTGAAGCCTAGTATTCTTTTAAGAATAGAATCCTTCTAGTGGGTTGGTGATTATAGGTGCCCATTAATAGAAGGGTAAAATGTCATTTTACGTATTCTTTTAAGAATAGAATCCCTCTAGTCGGTTGGTGATTATAGGTAGCCATTATTAGAAGGGAAAAATGTCATTTTATGTATTCTTTTAAGAATAGAATCCCTATAGTCGGTTAATGATTATAGGTGACCATTAATAGAAGGGTTAAATGGCATTTTACGTATTCTTTTAAGAATAGAATCCCTCAAGTCGGTTGGTGATTATAGGCGGCCATTAATAAAGGGTAAAATGTAATTCTGCGCATTATTTCAAGAATAAAATCCCTCAGGTGACATGGGGTTTTGTTGGAGGTTAATGAAATAGTATTGTTGATGGAGTTCTCTTGGGTAGTGTGGAAGGGGGAAATTAACTGTGAATGGTTGGAAGTCAATTGTTTAAAAGTCGCCCGGTATTCATTCTCCAATGAGAGTTGAGGGGGCTGTTGGCGTAAATCATTTCTGACTTTCCTGTGTGGTGTGTGGTCGCCATGAATTACCCATGAAATGGATTACTGAGTAGTAGGCCCGATAAGAAAGCGTAAACCCTCCATTTGAAGTGAAATGTGCAATGTTTAGTGCGGTGGAATGAATGGAATTGCTTTGAAATAAATAGCTATAGCGGGGCGAGTTTGAGTGGAAGGTGGGAAGAAAGTGTGAAGGAGAGGTGTGTATAGAGTAGAGAACCAACTGCCCATCTGCGGTGGATGAGAGGAAACGGCATCTTTTTCACAAGATGGAGGAGAGGAAAAAACGCACTTCTCAGGTTTGAAAGTTTGCCATTCCTAAAGTAGTTGATGCATTGTTATATTGAAAGTATTTTGCAAATGCTTAAGGTTTGCATTATAAGTGAGGTGAATTTGGTTCCGATATGTCTGTTGAAAGTGGGTGAAAATGTGTTAATGCTGGCGAGACGAAAGCTTACCTTTACTGTTCCTTTCTTTCAAAACACAATGAAACCCATTTTATGAATCAAAATTTTTTTATTATTTTTTATAATGTAGGTAAATTTTTAAAGTTTTGTTTTACACTGTTTTGAAAATCAAATCAGGTAGATGACGCCTCCCATTGTCCATACACTGAGTACGCCGATTTCTGGCGTTTGTCATGACCCTTACCTGCACAGCAGCGCGTGTGTTGGCAATTTCTGCCCGGATTTTGGCCTTCAGGTGTTGTAGGGTCGTTGGACGGTTGACATAAACGCAGCATTTCAAGAAACCCCGTAAGAAAAAAATCACAAGGGGCCTGAAGGCCAACATCCGGGCAGAAATTGCCAACATACCTGCTGCTATGCTGGTAAGGGTAATGAATAATCTCAGAAATCAGCTTACTCAGTGTATGGACAATGGGAGGCGTCATCTACCTGATTTGATTTACAAAACAGTGTAAAACAAAACTTTAAATATTTACCTACATTATAAAAAAATAATTAAAAAATTCTGATTCATAAAATGGGTTTCATTGTGTTTTGAAAAAAGGAAGTTATGTTGCTGTACCCTGTACTAGTAATTCTTGACCTAAGCCTGAGGTGATTGAAAGTGATGGGATGAAGTCATTGTTACGGTCCCCAGAAGATAAAATGGTTGAGGATTTTCTGTACAAAAAGACTGAATGAAACATAAGTAATGGATTCATTAGAATCAAAATTAATATAAATGATCAACGCCAATTTTATCTGGTGTAAATAATAACTTTCAGAGGGCATGCAACACAATGACAACTACTTTGAATTAATCAAGTCATCCACAATAACCTTTAGTGGTAATTGGAATGATTCGATGAACATTTGGGCATTTAACCCTTCTGCTTGGTTTGACTTACATCAAACGTTATCACTGGCTGGCCCCTTTCACCATTCTCCGTCAACTGTATGTCACCCAGGAGCACAAAATAACTTAAGCATCCAAATACATAGACAGGCTTGTTAAGATGTATATCGGGAGCAATTTCTTCTAACGAAATCTTAATTTTCCACATGAAGCTCTCACACTCTGCTAAAACATGAGTTTATGAAACATTTCAGAGCATATCTATGTCTCAACACGTCTCTGCTGGGCTTCCCCTGATGATGACGTTGACACCCAAGGCTGTGATTAATAATATGTCAGTGGAATCACCAAGTTTAAGTGGAGCGGACAAGGGCGTACCCAGGATCTGAACCAAGGAGGAAGAGGGAGGGGGGAACTGAGGTAATTTGCACCAATGTGAACAGCAGAGTTGCTACAGAGCAGAGATTATGAAATTCCAAGACTTTTCCAGGTTTTCCAAGCCAAAATGTTCACTTTTCTGGGTGAAAATTCCATCATTTGGAGTGTATTTTAAAGAAGGCGCAAGAATAGGAGCATTACACAATAACGGATGTACTGTGAGGGAATGAAGTTTCCCAGCAAACAGAGCACCACCACTGGGAGATCTGGGAGAAAATCGGCTTACTTTTTAAGGGTTATTATTATTACGTCTCGGCCACGGCTAGGGCCGACAATTACCTGTGTACAATCACATGGGGAAACAATTCCATCTTCCTCAGCATGAGTTTCAAAAATAGGACTGATAAGTTTATTTTAGGGGCATGATTACTGGATAAACACCAAATAAGAGCTCCAATGCCTAATTCGCTCAAGATAATTGAAACCCTAAATAACATGTCAAATAGCCATATTTCACCAAAATCACCATATAAGGAATTATCGCTCACGTTTATGCCCGAATGAGGTAATCACCAGAGAATCACGGAATAGGTGATGTGAACTAACAATGCATAAACAATAATGCTCGTTCCAGAACAGTATTAGAGAAAATTCCCCACTGATGTCACCTTGACATTTTAGAAACTCTTTCACGTTCGAGAAAATTCTAGAAACCAATTCTAGATTATTCCTCCAGTTGGTAGCCATGGTAACGATTTTGTTATATAAGCAAGGCCAGTCACCGAGGTTGAGGGACATGATTTAACTGTCGTGGCCGAAGGTTCTGCCGCAATGGGAAGTCAAATTACAAATAATAAATTGTAGTGTGTGAGTCGCAAGGTCATTAGTGCCGGATGAGCTCTGCTCAAATTGTCAACAGAAAGTTTCAGCGGCCTGTGTCGCCCAACCCAAGTGAAAATCTGTGTGATCCCCAAGTGGAAATCCCAAAAGATCCCTAGGTGAAAGATCCCAGAGTGATAGGAGAAATTTAACACCAACTCCACACACCAACAGACAGTGCCTTAAAAAGTACCACTCACTTGCTGAAAAGAATCACATTTTGACTTTGAAAAGCAAATTTCTCATTTTCGATTATGTACTTTTATAGGTTTTCCATGACTGTTTTCAATTTCCATGACTTCTCCAGCTGTTCCAGGCCTGCGGCAACCCCGTTTATTCTCCTAACATTTCAGGCCTTCAATTTTGAGCTTCTAGGAGGAGCCCTGCCCCTCACCCTGTTTTCCCATGGGAGTACATAGATACTTTTAAAAAAATGGAAATAGCAACATGCATAAGAATTTCTCAAAAGAGCAATGGAGGTGATGGAGGGGAGGTAATTCAGGGCATGCTGCGTGGCCCTGGCAGGAAAATGGCTTTACCTTCCCAGAAGACCACTGAGGAAGGCATATGATATCCTCCTTGATTATCACAATACAAAAATTCTATGAAAGCTAAATTCACGAGACTGAATTCAAAGGCAAAGGATCATTGTGTGATGCATACATTAGTTGGTTTTCGTACAACCTCTCAATACCAAGCACTGCTGTTAAAATAGTCTGATCCCAGTGAAGTTAAATATTATTTTCTTCCTGGTAACAAAAGCATCAACTTAAGAAACTAACGTTAGCCCCAATTTTTCCTGTAAGCATTGGTGAAAACAGGATTCTTTACATTTACTAGAATGCTACTGTAATGATGAAAACCCTCGTCTGAAAATGCTTTTTCTGGAATAGTATTCATCTCCCTTAGGTGGGTAGACTTGGGAACACACACAATGAAGATAAAAGACCTAACTCAGCATTTTGCACGAATATGCATGCACTTAGAAGTTCATCCTCATTCAATATGCCTGATGCAGAACAGGAAGAAGGGGTTCGTTACAGGAGTTGGGCTGAGCTCTTCTCCGGCTCTTCATTAAGCCAAACTTCATTGCTGCCAACGTTTTGATGGTTGACATGCACATCATCATCATGACTGCCATGACATGACACATTTCATGACATCAAATGGGACAATGTAAAGGTAGTTAAGATGATCAGAACATTTTCGGAACTGACACATAGGAAACCATCAAGATCCAGCAAGAGAAGAAGAAATTTAACCAAGATTCTGGATACACCCTTAGCAGTGCTTGGAAAAAAATTCTAAAAATCATACTAAAGTGCTGGAGAAAGGCCAACAAATTAGGAGGCATCTGACCCCAGAGAACATATTGTGTTACGACATTTAACTCTGAAGACCATTGATTTCGCACCAAGTGCTTTAGCCAGTTAAACTACCGAGGCATCCTTCTCCCCTGTGGACTTTTTTTCCACAAAAAACCTTGTTTGTGGAAAAAATCCAAGGGGACGAGGATGCTTCGGTAGTTTAAAAGGCTAACTCTGCAAAATCAAGGGATCCGGGCTCGGATCCCAGTCAAGGCGAATGATTTTTTTCTCCGTGGAATATCGCACTAATGTGCTCTTTCGGGTGACTCCACATAAGGCTATACCGTGGCTAGTCCAGGCATTCTCAAAGTTTATCAAAACACTGGGAGAGTTTACCCGTGGTGTTTGGCATAGTCATGCTTACCTGCATGCTGCGGTCCACTTGCTGTGTTCCATAGGTGGGGTAAGGGATTCTGGAGAGGTGCTGCTGTTGCTGCTGCACTTGTTGCTGCTGGTGGTGGTGGTGGACGGGATTGGAATGATGAGGCAGTGAGTGGTGGCCATGGTGCGCAAGGGAGGGGACCTGTTGCGCGTGCTGAGTCGTCGCCTGCTGCTGTTGCTGCATACTCATTTCCCTACTGAATGATGAAGATGAAAGGCTGTGCAGGCTTACCATGCCATGTCTGTGAACAAATCACATAGCCTCGGTCAGGGTTCTCCCTCCATCCCTGACTTCTCAACTATCCTTAACCTAGTAATGAAAAGGCCTGCACTAGATGTGACTTATTTGCAACAGACATTTTATCAGCACGGGTTAATGGCAAGCAACACAAAATTTTAACACTTTATAATTGGCAAAAATTAAGAAATATGGCAAATTAAATTAACCATTTAAGTCACTTAAGTTAAATGAATATACTTCGCTCGAGGCTAATAAAAATAATCAAACTTAGTTCTCAGTAATAAGTAAGCAGATCAAAATGAATGAACAACTTCTTAAAGGAATAAAACATAAAATATAGGAAAAAAAGCTTATTAATGACATAAGAACCAAGAAATAAACTACAATGATTAACCATTTTAGTGTCATTGGGCCGATCTATCGGCCCATGGGGTATGTGCGAAGAATGCCACGGGCCGATCTATCAGCCGGGTGTTTTCTTTTATTTTAGAATTTATTTTTTGTTCATAAACTTGTAGAAGAGATAACAACGCAAATGAATTTTTAAATCATATGTGTAAGTGTTGAGTATATAAAAAAATTGAGATAATCTGTGCCTGGTGTTGAGCCTGTATTTTATGCAGACGACAGCAATATGCACTAATGTGTCTGCCCCTTCAGTTAATATTTTATCTCAAAGGGCTGACAGTGTGACAAATATACTGTCCGAATGGTGCCTCCTCAGTCTTCTAAAACTGAACACCGACAAGTCTGGTCTCATATACTTCACCACCAAAAATAAAACCCCTGCCCCAATTTCCGTGATCATAGATGGCAATTGTATCCCGTAAATCTCCAGCACAGAATTTCTCCGAATAATGCTGACCCACACCATTTCTTGGGATGAACAAATCTGCAAACTCCGAAGTAAGCTAAGCTCTATATGCTTTCTTATTAGAAGCATAAGGCGATCAGTAAGTGTTGACATGCTGCAAGCCATTTATTATGGTGAATTTTACTCACATGTGGTATTTAGCATTCTGTTTAGGAGTTCCTCCCTCCATGCTAGAATTATCTCTAAGATTCAGAAACATGTGGTAAGGCTAATATACAATGTTACAGCTGACACACCCTGTCTTCCTTTGTTTAAGCTTGGTTTACTACCCATCCCTTGTGTTTACATGTATGCTGTTTGTATGTCTGCCAAGAACAATTTATCAAATTATGTAACTAATGACAGTATTCATGGTCACAATACCAGAAGGCACGATGACCTCCATGAAAATTTTGTAAGGACCTCCATTGCTAAGCATGGACTGATGTGCATGGGCTTAATGATTTATAACCATCTAGCATCCGAGCTTAAATCTGAAATTAAGATCCAAGTATTAAAAACAAAAAATTTATTAAATTTTTTCACTCAAAAATGTTTTATTCTCTAGATGAACTTTTAAACTCAAATTTGAGTGTATACTGAGTAATACTGAGTATTCGTATGTGCTGTGACTATCTACAATTATGTGATGTGCCTTATATCTCTTACAGATTAAATGTAATATGACCGTTTGGGCAAATAAATGATTATTCTTGTGACTACTTCTGTATTGATATAATTGTTTGACTTGCCTTATGTTTGTATACAAACCAACTGGGCCAATAAACATTCATTCAATTATTACTTACAACAATGTTTACCTTACAGAAAACTAAGGAGTTGTAAACATGTTAACTTAAGACACCAGAATATACGACAAGGCCCAACTACCTTCATAACAGGCAAAAGAACCAAGGTATGTATCTGATTGGCATTACATACTATAGAAGCAACAGAAACCAATTCTCTGAAAATTAATCCAGATGCACTGAGCCAACAATGCCTTTCACTACACTCCAAGTAAATTGTTGTGGAAACTACTTCATACAAAATTCAATTCATAATTTAAAATTATTTCTCTTTTCAAGCACCTAATTTTATTATGTCCACACAGTGGCGGATACAGAAAAAACTCAAGGGGGGGAGGGAGGGGGGGCGCAAGTTATCGTGACAATTGTAGCTTTCAAACTGACTGCCTGGCAGCGACACTGCTTCCCTTATTTCTGTAGCTCGGTTGTTTCAAGAACATTAGGTGCCAGAATGTTCACTTCCAGACTTTTAAGGAGTGTGAACAAATACAAACAGTAGAATATTCGCGACTTTTCTCGAACAAATGCCAGACAGAATAACGTATCGAGATCACTAGAATGGCCGCGACTTTTCTCGTAGGTTAGCTATGTGCCAGACAGAAACGTATAAAATACGATGACACGGATGAGCACGCGTGCTACATAAGAAAGTACAACTACTTGATAAATCGACTCAAGAGTCGACTGACGAAAGACACGAACGAATAGCTTGCGGGCTGACTGGCGGGGTCGGCGCAGGCGGCCCCGCAAGGGGGGGCGCGTGCCCCCTGCACCCCCCATATGTATCTGCCACTGTGTCCACATAAGAGATCGTTTTGAGTGACTAGATAGAGCTTGAATGCAATTGATGCTAGAAAAATATTTTTCTCACGTCACAAAATTTGTTAAAATTCAAGATTTTGAATATCCTCTTATTTCTCAAAAACATTTACAACAAAACAGTTGCACTTGGCAGCCACATTATAGAAGCATACAGCTGTGAGGAACAACTGCCCTATTGCTTGGAAGATGATGATGTAGCACGACCATCAGCTGCACTACTATAAGACGGGCATAGTGCTCTGCTACTTACATTTCCACTCAGACGCATGTCGCAAGCTTCATCCCAAGAGGCAAAAAACAACCCTGTCATTCATCAGCATATGAACCATTAACATAATTTGAGGCAAGTTTGAATGCATGTGGTGAGATCAAATGCTAGCGACCATGGACATTTTAGCCAAATTTTTTTCTCGCTGTTGTCTTTTGATACAATTTAACCTTGTGTCCCTCTCAAGGACAGATACAATGAAACATGGAAGAAGAGATCTAAGGTTTCCGGCAGACTTAGTCCACGAAAAATCAGTGCAGAACAACAATGTTGCCAAGGGTGACACCCAAGACCTCTTCCTCAATTCTATTATCCAGGAAACCCAGAGATCCTTCATATTGTAAAATTTCCCATACAATTGCAATGACTCCATTAACTAGTGAGAGAGATGACCCAACTACTTGCATTATGCTTTTAATTTAGCTTTTCTAAATGCAGACTCACACATCCATGAAATGATATCAAAATACCACTCTTATCAATCATCATTAAAACAGCATTCTTTTCCACAAATGTTAGTTGTATTAACCTAAGAATAAAAGTCATACCTTTTCACCACCACTAGCCACCAAATAAGAGTTAACACTACATAAGAAAAACTACTTATGTACCAACAATTTTCAAATACGGAATTTTACACACTGTCCAAACTTAATTATAACTTCATTACAACTGAAATTAAGGTTCTGTACAATACTTGAGGAGTCACAATGTTGCATGTAATGCACACCATAGTAAATAAAAGATATGCTAACTAGAGCTATTGTTTGACCGGACTAAAACAACACAGGTGAATACTGAATAAGAATAACCAAATCCACTCCGGACACGTTAGTCACCTAATTATATGTACAAGCATACATGTTAAGTACTCTATGTATTACATTTCAAGTCACTTACAAGTTACCCGGCTAATAGGTTGGAAATATGAGCCAAATAAATTAAGCTTCCAGTCATTAATTACTTACTGAATGGTTTTAAAAAGTTCCTTAATTTTTATGGTAATTGGAGTAGAACGTAACTTCAGCAAATCCAGTGCTCTAGTTTGCAATTCTGTTTTTCTTCCAGTTTTGTTTCTCCCAGCAAAACCCAATAACATTTGGAGTTCGGAGACTCTAAAACTCAGCACCATGTTCTAGAATAAAGGTTTCAAAATTAGGATTTCATTCACAACAGCCATAAGTTGTAATGCATTTTTCTTTTAACTCAAATATTACAAGACAAACCCCCTGTAATAGAAAATTAAGGAGTCAAAACAAATCTTTTCCAAAGACCACCTAATAAATAACAGTAAAATTCACTAATCAGATCTTAACCAAATCATTTAAGCCAGAGATTAGGATAATATGGTCTCAAGGGTTATAGGTCAGGGCAAATAACCCTACAGCGGAGACGTGAATTTTTGGGACGTGAATTTTTGGGACATGAATGGTGACGTTGGTCTCTGAGACCGATATGGGCTCTGGTGTTTTTTGGAAGGTTAAACGAGTATGTATTTACTTGAAACATTTTTAAATAACGAAATTCAATTGATAATTTATAATATTTATTTGACATTTTTTCAACAAAAACAATATTATTCAATTTATATTCTTTTGAATGAACACAGGCATACGTGTACATTAGGACTTTTTTCTTTATTGCAGCAAAAAAAAAGCCATTCCAAGGTATAGATATACAACAAAAGGTTTCATGTTCATTAAATGTCAGAAATGATTAAGAAGTTCAGTCAGTCGATATTCAGGCATTTTTCAGAAATATCAATGGCAAATGAAGGCATCTGCATTTTTAGCATAACATCTTTCGCCTAGCAAGGTTACATGTTCAAGGCAGAAAAAGGAGTTTCATATTACACGAGAGAATCCGTTTTTTGATCCCTCTTACTGTCACAATATTTACAGCGACCAAACTGCCCTTAAGTAGGATTAGGAGGTCATTCTGATAGCTTAATATTCAGCAGTTCATTTATCCACAAATGAGTGATTCGAGGGATGATTTCTATAGATGCACGATTCAGATTTTTTCCATTAGGAAAAATGCAATAAATTTACGCCGTAGAGTGTTATCTTACTTGTAGTTTTTGTGTGTCTATTACTTGAGCGTTTACTGCTGATACATTTAATAATTAATAAAACACGACCATTTACCAATGTCTTATTTGTTTAGGGAAGTTGTAGTTAGCGCACAACATATCCACTCAATCTACTTCACCTTTTGTGTCATTGTAGGCCAAAACCATATCAGGATTTTAGTTATTTCATCTGCTTAGTCATTGTCGTGCATGCTTGAAATCAAGAGAGGATTTTTCCCTTTCATGGAATGAACGAAACTTAAGTATAATTGATGCATGATTTCAGGCTTTCCCAGCAAATGATACTGATGAGTTCTTCTTGGGTTTCCCACCGGGTTAGGCTCTCCATGATTACCACAGCCTTGATAATGGCAGGAAAGTCTTCTGCCAAAACTTCAGCAATCATGTAGAGCATAACCCGGTGGGAAACCTGATAAGAGCTCAACAGTAAAGTGCAATTTTTCCTAAAATGAAACAGACACGAGTTCACATTACATGCTTTTTCTTTAACGAAATCTGGAGGTAAACCGCACTTATTTTTTCTGATGGTACCAACTAAAGTTGGCTGATATATATTCAACAGTCCATCAAGAAGTTCAATGCTAGTGAACCAATTGTCCATGGTAACATTACGGTTTGTGTAATAAATTGGTTCACACATACGTTCAACCACGGCAAATGCGCAAGTGTCCATTAGATACGACCCTTCGGCTTGTTTTCCAACGTAAACCTCTAGGTTGGACATGTAATGAATTTTCGCAATGCAAAGAGTATATATTTTTATTCCATATTCTACAAGTTTATTATGTATTTATCGACGAAACCCACAGCGACCTCTAAATGCCTCTAAATTCTCATCTATCTTAACCTGGGCAGATAAGCTGAAATTATTCCTGCAGTTTTCAACAAACATATCAAATATCTCTCCCACGGGGGCAAGCTTATACATTTAACATCTTTCATCTCAGGTTTCTTTGTCATCAAACGTTAGATGATGCAGCAGAAATCGGAAATGCTGAAGTGACATGACAAGACAAAATATTTCAATTGAATTGCCTTTGGTACTAAAGAGGTCTTCGGCATTATGATGACTACTTTTATTGATACCACAAAGCAGGAACATTTCCAAGAGTTCTTCAATTTCCTGAACATTAGTAGGTCTTGTGTATGTGCTACCCCTGTAATTTGATGAAACATTTTCAACGACTTCATTAGTATAATCGGTATTTACGTGAAGATAATAAGCAATTTCAAATGAATATATTCTTAAATACATAATGTACATGCTAATGTCGTAATACATTGTGGTTTTTCACCATCAGCAGCATCGTTCCAAACGCAGGTCTGATAACTGCGTGCACACAGAGATGACTGACTCATGGTGGAAGGATTTCTTGTCTTTTATAAGGTATATGTAGCTACCAAGACTTGAAATAGGAATCCACAGCATGATAAAAGCAGCAACAAACAATTTAATCTTTTCACATAATATATCAATGTTATACTTTCGGTCTATGAGACCAGGCATCACCACTCCAACAACAAAATAGTATTTCAAGACACGAGTGGTGACACACGTTCTGTTGGACCGAAAGAAGCAATGTGTAGCAATATGATTAGACGAAGTGATTTTTTGGTTCAGATATCATAAGAGCAGCATAAAATGGGAAGCTACTGGAAAGCATGAACTGCAACATAATATACTTCGAGTGTGTCACCAATAAGGTTATACCTTCGGTCTGTGAGACCGGGCGCCACCACTCTAGGGTTAAAAAAAGAACAACCACCAAGCCCAAAAACTAGAAAAAACCTCCAACATTACATCAATCATACCTGCTACGTTTCATTAGTTCATGTGGGCTACAACCCACAATAATATTTCCCAAAACCTGATCCAAAGGCTATACTTAAAAAATTTCACAGGCAAGCATTTTATGAATATGTATCACATTTTATTACAGTTTATGTGCACTTTTCATGAGCAGTGAGTGAACAGAAAGAACTTCACTAGGCAAAGAATGAAAAGTAGTGATTTCAAATGATTAAATACTAGTGGCATAGCAATACAGTTGGAGAATAAGGTAGATATTTTAGAAATATTCGAGAACTTTGTGGATGATGAATTGTGGAACCTTATATCTCAGCAGACGAACCTTTATGCAAAGCAGTTCCTAGACAGTAATCCTAATCTAAAGCCACGTTCAAGGGTGCACGAGTGGAGTGAATCAAGTCCTGGAGAAATACAAACATTGATAGGAGTTTTTCTTTTGATGGGAATTTTACAAAAGCCCGACTACCATAGTTATTTTTTGAAACGGGAAAGCATCTCTACTCCTTACTTTCGAAAAGTTTTCACGGAAAGAAGATTTCATCTGCTCTTGAAATTTCTTCATTTTGTGGACAATAACACATTTATCGAAGACAGCCCCAACAAAAAACTTTTCAAAATCCTGCCTGTATTGGAGCATATGAAAAGGAAATTCTCTAATCTCTATGTCTCTGAAACAGCAATAGTGGTGGATGAATCTCTACTCCTGTGGAAAGGCCGCCTATCATGGAAGCAGTTCATTCCATCCAAACACAGAAGGTTTGGGATAAAATTTGTTTTGTGCGAGTGCGTAACGGGTTACGTGTGGAACTTTAAAATTTACACTGGTAAGGAAACTATGTATAGTGAAACATACAAGAATGAACCAATCACAAGCAGTATTGCATTAGATTGAGCAGATGAACTGCTTGATAAGGGCTACACATTATACCTTGATAACTGGTATACTAGCCCTGCACTGGTTGACAAACTTTGTGCATGAAAAACAGACGTTGTGGGGACTATACGTCAAAATAGGAAGGAGTTTCCCCAAAATGTGAAAGTGAAAAAATTGGAGAAGGGGGAAATAGTGACAGCATTTCAGGGAAAACAGATGGTGCTGAAGTGGAAGGATAGGAAGGATGTAGCTTTAGTAAGCATTGGAACATTTCATGGGACTGAAATGAGCCAAGTGAAGGGGAAAAGAGGCAGTGTTAGGAAGCCAGCTGTAGTTCAAGACTATAATAAAAATATGGGGAGTGTGGACAGGAGTGTCACTATGATGAACATATATAAAACTGCATGGAGCAGTCATTCCAAATATTATATGAAAATATTTCGACACCTGATTGATTTGTGCTGCATCAACTCATTTGTAGTTTACAAAGAGAATGGTGGAAAATTGTTGAGGAAAAATTTTCTTATCACTCTGGCAGAAAGTTTTATCTCCAAGTATGGGCAACTGCACGTAGGAAAAATAGTTCCGTCCCACACTTCTTCCCCTACTAGGCTGACTGAGAGGCACTTTGTTGAGTCAATTCCGCCCACACAGAAAAAGCCTTCCCCACAAAGAGATGTGTTGTGTGCTTCAAAACAGGGAAGAGAAAGGAAACAAGATTCTGCTGCCCAGATTGTGAGGTGGCTTTATGTCCAACTACATGCTTTAAAAACTATCCCACAAAAGTTTAGTTTTAGAAATTTTTTTTATAATAACAAGGATATTTATTGAAAATGTATTGTTTAAAATTGACTTATAACATCACACAACCAAAATAAATGTATTCCCATAACTGTGACTTAAAATTTTTATTGAAATTAAAAAAAAAAAAATCCCCAAATTAAATGCACTTTTTAAAAAAATCGTTCGCCAGTCAAGTGGTGAATGGAAATCGGCTGCCATGCATTTTCCAGCGTTTTTAGGAAAAATACAAAAATGAATTTATAAAATGATATCATTTAATTATCTGAATGTTTAATCAGTACGAGTAACAATTTTCTCTGAGAAGTTTTTGTTTTTCACTATTGTTGTTTGAAAAAATCTAAGTTTTCATTATCATTTTGTCACCAGGAAGTGTAAGCAACATCACTCAATTACATACTAGGAATTAAAATACGTAAACTGTTTTTGCTAATTAATTGTTCATCATTTATTTTATGCACTTTAGTGTTCATGGTGGGGTAAGATTTAGTGAAGCTTTTGAAAATGAGTAACCTTAACATTCCAGCTATTTGAATTTCAGCAGTGGTCTACCATGGGTTAATTATCGGGTATTGATTTTGTGTTCCTGCTGTGAAGCAGTGGGAACAGGCAAGATGTAAAAATTGATTGGGCGAGACCGGAAATTTGAATTTCCCAGACTCTGCTCAATATATGTAGTTCTCATTTTGTCCATTGAGAAATGTTTTTAACAACACTAGAGCTGGCGAAAACTTAGTACATCATTTTTAACACGGAGTTGGCCATCTTTCCCATGTACAAAATCTTTGGTGTGTACTTTGATGGTGAATTAATATAAAAGAAACACAGTTCTTTAACCCTTCAACGACGAGCGACGTAGTGAGTACGT
The DNA here is from genome assembly GCA_963573305.1 of Pyrrhosoma nymphula. Classification (NCBI taxonomy): domain Eukaryota; kingdom Metazoa; phylum Arthropoda; class Insecta; order Odonata; family Coenagrionidae; genus Pyrrhosoma; species Pyrrhosoma nymphula. The sequence continues at coordinate 58,012,356 of OY754339.1, read as the reverse complement.
CGGCCCCGGACTTCACATGCCGTCGAGCGACGTAGCAACTACGTTGCGGCGACCGTCTGCATATTTTAATTTTTTAATCTATTATATTATTTCACGATCCTTACATATTTGGTATTATTCGAAAGCAGAAGAATTTGGCTTTTTAACAATCATAGCTATTACAATATATTAATTTCTGATGTTTTATTGAGAGTGTTTTAATAATATGGTAATTTCGAAATTTTCTTTCACGGTCTCTGAACGCTTTTTGCTCAACACTTATTTCTAAAAAATATTTTATGTGACTCTCTTCTCACGGAGTGTCGGTGCCAGAGTTTTAGAGGACCACACTAGCTTACTATGTCCTTCAACGGTTTGTTTCTCTCTTCCACATCTCCTCTTGACCCTCCATATGCGTCCTAGAAAGAGCGGCCAGCCGCCGAGCCGTCCCCTCTCAATACCAGGCCGTCTTATCTTGGGCCTTCGTCTGCTTTTCATCTCCATCAACACTTCATAAACAATGATGAGGGTCTTATGTCTGTATCTTGCTTGGCTGGTGTATAACATTTTTTCCTATGAAGTTGCTTTCGTGGCCGAGAATGTTGACCACGGCAGAGTCGGAGTTCACGGCTTAGGGGAAGCATTCTTTTCAAAACGCCAAATGCTTTAGTCTAAATGAAACCTTTCTTGAGTGTGGTATCTCCTGCGGAGTTTTTTATTTTCTGTGACTGTATCAACTTATTGAACCTTGAAAATATCCCTAATTGTAGATCATGGCATCGACAAGCAGAAAAAGACTTTCGGTACCTGAAGAAGAAATCGAGGAGGAACTCCTATTGGAATACGATTCGGAAGTGAGTGGAAGCACTGAAAGTGATAGTGACGTGGTGATCGAAGACCGTTCAGAATTGGATTTGATAAAGGAGTATAGCGATCATTCGGAGGAGGAACCAGAGGACAGCTTTTTATGGGAGGACATGAAAAATTACGAGGGAGAAAGAGAAAAGTTCGTCGGTGGCTCGGGACCGCAAGGGAAAGCTTCATTGGTGACTGATATTTTAGATGCCTTTGAACTTTTCTTTGATGAAGAATTTGTAAGTACAATCGCAAGGGAAACTAATCATTAAGCAGATCAGTCAGTACATGACCATGGGTGAGTGGTCCCTTTCCAAAAAATCCAGAATTTTCTCTTGGAAAATAGAGTCGGTGGATGAAATTTATACAGTTTTGGGATTATTTATGTTGATGGGAATAATACAGAAGCCATCACTTCGTTCATATTTTTCCACCAAAAGAGTTCTGTCCACACCTGGGTTTGGAGACATAATTACAAGAGATCGTTTTGAAATCATATGTAAATTTTTACACTTCACGAACAACGAAGACACGCTTAGTTGTCGTGGATCACCGAAGTTGAAAAAAGTATTTCCAGTCATTTCACATCTCAATAAAACATTCAAGGAATACTATCTTCCTAATAGAAATATCTCAATTGATGAGTCCTTGACTTTATGGAAAGGTCGCTTGTCTTACAAACAGTACTTGCCGTTGAAATCATCGAAGTTTGGTATAAAGACATTCGAGTTCTGTGATGCAACGAACGGTTACTTATGGTCTTTCCTAATCTACACTGGGAGAGATAGAGAGAGATAGAGGTTTTAGATCACCAGTTTGCACCGCAAACTCAAGTAAAACAACTGCAATAGTATTGAATCTTGTGTTTCCTTTACTAAATCAAGGCAGAACACTTTGGATGGACAATTTTTACAACTCACTGGATTTAGCAAAACTGTTGAAAGCTTCTTACGGTACTGACTGTGTCGGAACTTTGAGGATCAATAGAAAAAATGTCCCTCAAAAGTTGAAAGATAAACAACTGAAAAAAGGAGAGGTAGTCGGTCAACACTGCGGCCCAGTTTCAGTTGTAAAGTGGAAAGATAAAAAAGTAATCACCATGATTTCTACATTCCATGGCATAGAAACAAAGACCATCGTAAAAAGAGGGAACGAACTCATAAAACCAATAAGTGTTACCGATTATAATCAATATATGGGTGGGGTGGATTTAAAAGATCAGTTACTTCAAACCTACTTGATTGAAAGAAAGCGTCTCAACAAGTGGTACATGAAGCTATTTAGAAGCCTCCTGAATTTGGCTGTACTGAATGCTCTAATAATATACTGGGAAAACACAAATAAAAACGTTGACCATTTCACATTTCGCATCCAGCTAGTAGAGAAACTTTTTCAGAAATATGCCAAAAAGGATGTCCGAGTGCCCGGCCGACATTCTGCCGATAGTTTAGTGCCTCGCTTGACAGAAAGACATTTCATCAGAAGGATCCCTCCCTCAGGAAAGAAACAACATCCGCAAAGGAGGTGTGTCGTCTGCGCAAAACATTCCAGGAGAAGAGATAGTGTGTACTGGTGTGAAAAATGTGACGTGGGACTTTGCTTCGACTGTTTTGAGATCTACCACACCAAGCAGAATTACTGAGGTAGGCCATTTTTATAATTGGTATAATCATCGCCGAATGTGTAATGCCTGCATCCCACTTTGCCGAGAGGCGGCCCTTCGTGCATGTGCAACTATAATATATTTAACACCTAGTACTTTATATTAAATCGTGTATTTATAAAATAGTACTACCTACATGCAAATAATACGCAAGAGTTTCTTTGCGTTAAAAAAAGAAGGAAATCTGATTTTTGCAGGCGGTAGAAGAGGAAAAAAAATATTTCACCAAAGAATATCACATAAAAATTCTTAGATAATTAAAATATTACCACAAAATATTATAGACAAGACATTATTTTATACACACAAAAAAATTGAAATTAATTCAATGATTAGTTTTAAAGTTATAAATTATTTACCAGCCATTTGCGAAAACCGGCGATTCCATTTAAATCTCCTCCGACCTACGAGATGGGATTCCTTTAAATCTCCTCTGCGCTTGAAGGGTTAACCTTCACTATTCACATGGAACTCTCTCAACAAGAGAATGCACAAGAGTCCACAACTTCACTATGCATTGTAAAGAATAGTTGCTTCAAGATAGTACAGCAGAATATCGCTTATCTGGAATTCTAAGTAGCAGATGTATCTAAATAATATAACTTTTTCTTAGAAGTTTCACAAACAAACTTCATTTTCCATAAGGCACTGCCAAAGTTGCTCTGAGCAATGTTTGACTTTGTATCAACATCAAGGGTTTCCAGCTAATGATATCAAACTTTCCATTCGAAGAAGTTTTTAGATTGTTTGTTTGTGTTTCTTACATGTTTGTAGATTGGCTGGTGATAACACACTGCTATCCACAATATTTATCATTCAGCACCATTTTCTCTGCCTTCCTTCACCTCCACCTTCCTTCAAGGGGGATGGAGGTGGTGGGAAGTCTACATTAAAAGAATGTAATTTATAAGATGTAAAATTTTGAGGTGAACCAAGAAACATACATTTCAGTTGAATATTACATGACAAAAAGTGGTTAGGCAAGTGTAAAAAAACGGAATACTGAAGTATTGAGAAGAAAATGTTCAGGGGTCATAATGGAGTGAAAACAATGATAAACAACCCCAAGAAAGTACAAGAGAATTGAGCTAATGCTTGTCAGGTGCACACACTAGTGAATGGAAGCAACCAGCGAGTAACGTTGAAGAAAATAATAGAGGTGTCAAGACCTGAGGAAAATAAAAGAGGTGTCAAAACTCAAGAAAATTATGAAACAATTTGCATGCTGTCACCATTAGAGTGAAAACAAGACAATAAAATACAGCAAAGTAAGAGATCCATTTTCCCTCTAAATCCACTATAACTGCAAATTAAACTGTAAAATTATCACTGAAGTAGAAATTAAACAAAATTCAACAGTAGGAAAGGAAAAATGAGATGATAGAGGAATTCAAGGAAGTGCAATTAACATAAAGATACCCCATTAAAATGTGCCAGCATGTATCAAATTCCTGCATCAGCTGTTACCAAAAACACATCAAACTGGTTTCTCCCGCAGCAACAATTAAAATGTCTAAAAACTAACCATATCCCAGGAAGGAGAGCAATTAAATGCATGCCAGTAAAAAAGCAAGTCAATTGTGCATTTCTGGACTGATCGAAGGCGTAAGACTGGGTGAATATGTACAAGTTGTGGAAGGCACTGAGTATGGTGTGAATGAGCAGTATTTGAATGTTACGAAGGCTATGCGAGACAAGGCAAGTACTGTGATGTAAGGCCAGTGTGAGGGTGAAAGGAGCCATGAGAGTCTGGTTTGAAATAAAACAAGGATGCGTAATGTCTTTGTGGCAGTTCAATAATTTTATGGATAAATTTATTAGAGATGCTTGCAGTAATAATGTCAGCAAAATGGTAGGAGATGTGCATGTGTGAGTTCTACTATGTGCCAATGATGATGTATTACTGTCTGCAAGACCATAGGGTCCAAGGACAAAGGCTCCTGGATGACTTCTGTACAGCACAGAAAGTGGATAAAATAATTTCTTTGTTAACTTTATGGTATTCCATATTATAAATGGCAACTAATACAAAACCAAATAATGTTTTATGTGGTTTTTCAATAATTACCATTAAATATTCACAGAAAATGGAATTGAGGGTGAATGGAGCCAAGGAACAATGTAGTAATTTTAGACAGGAATGTCAAGGATGGTAGTATGATATGAGGGATTTAGAGAAAGCATGACAGCGAATGGTGAAATAGTTAAAAAAGTGGACAATTTTGTGTATCTTAGCCGAATGTTTGCAAAAGACGGAAGGATAGATAAAGAAATAAGGCGAGCGGAAACTAGAAGGAATGTTGGAGGTAGTAGGTGGAGCATTGTACGAAATAAACGTTTGTCTTAAGCCCACTTCACACGATACTTGATCCAGCACAAGTTCAGGAATAATCGCTACAGTATAATAGTTTTCCAGTATCGCGTGATATAGAACCAGCATGCTGGCTAACACGCATAATCGCTATCATACTGGCTGAGCTACTTCATTTCATAATTGACGCAGTACTAGTTTGCTACTAGGACCCAGTGGCCTTCGACCAATCACGTTAGCTTTAACAGATGCTATGCGATCTTCACTTTTTGAAATCAGCGTCATCTATACCTCCTTTTGGCTTTCAGTAATTTTCAGGCAACGAAATCAACAATAAATAAAAATGGCCCAACTGCTGTTTTGGTCGTCTGCTGTCATTTGTTGGTTAATTAAAATATTTCAGTAGACATGCGTTAAGATAAAAATGAAAATACTGCTTCCCCACCAGTACAAGTTCAATGATCATGTGAAACCTTCTAGGGTGGTACCAATCATACAGGATTCAGTTCTCAAAATCTAGTACTGGCTAGCACACTAGGTCTTGTGCTGGATCATATATCGTGTGAAACAGGCTTAAAATAGCTAAAATCGCTGCATACAAAAGTGCACTCCCCACTTAATTGCATGGTAGATATACATTGGGTGTGTTAGGATAGGCATGAGAGCAGGCTAAATGCTGAGGTAATGGATAAGTATCTGTGAATTGCAAGCTGTAGAAGTAGGAAGGATAGTCTTAAACCTATTTCACACAATCATTTCTTATGGACAGGTTCAGGGATGGCGACAATGGCATCTCAAATGATGCCTCTCTAGCATCATCATCTAAAGGGATATCGGCAACGATAGGGATCCCTATCTCTTTTCCAATCATTTGTGACCATCACATTTTCCACTCCTGAACACATACGTGAAATGACTGGCAGCCAATCAGAGCACAGTTATGAATTTACTTGATTGAAAACAGAAAATCTCAATGGGGAAATAATGCTCCCAGATACGTTGCAAATGATCATGTGAAATAGGAAAATGATGGCTTTCACTTTCCCTATCATTGAAAAGCATCGCGTAAATGATCCCTCAACTTGTGCGTGACAAATGACTCTGTGAAACAGGCTTTAGGAATGAATCGGTAAAGCAAGAATTTGGACTGGATACTCCAAAGATGGACACATATGAAAAGCATGCATCACTAATTTGGATGTGCTAAGAGAATGGATGAGAGTAGAATAGTTAAACATTTGTATATGTGGTGCAGAATAAGAATGGCGCAAGTCAAAATGCCACTTTTTGGAAAATGAGGCTCAAAGTAAAACAAATAAAAAACTAAACCCTAAGAGCTAATTTCTAGTGGAAAAACACCGAGGCTAGACTCAAGCCACTCATGCACAAAACAGAATAGGAATGCTTCGGCACCCTCACTAAAATATGGCAAAAAATTGACTAGCACCACTTCTGCTATCAACTTCTCATATGATAGAAGAGTTTTCAGTGTGAGCGGAAGGTGTACACTGAGAAAGTCAAGGATGAATGTGGAGGAAGATACTCTAATAAGAATGTATATTAGGAGCATGAAGAACAAGATAGCATGGGTACAGAAATGCATGAATGTGGCAGAAGCACAATAGACAAGCAAGGGTAGTGCACGAGGGAGAAAATTATTAAAAGAGAGCTAGTTTTCCAGGCCTGACCTAAGTAATTAACCAAGCTGTTCTGCACTTTCCTCAAAAGGGAATGGGGTTATGGGTATGCATGTGAAAACTAATCATATGAGAGATTAAATGTTGAAACATTTTGGGACAGTCTGTAATTAGAGGAAAACAAATGTGGTAACTCATTTGGAGACATCCTATCAATGACACAAAAAACAAACGTTTGATAAGTGATATTACTTTCCCTTTCTAAAGCAAAGCTGAATATTTATTCTTGACAAATATTTTGAGACTGTCGACAGAAAAATGTTAATTTTCTTGCTTAACACAAAGAAAACAACTCCAAGGCCTTCAATGGAGGCGGGCAACTATAATTAGGATAAAATTTATTATACTTTTAAATTCAATATTACTATTTCTCGACCAAATTAATTATTTCGTTTTTCCACATGACCAAATCTGACATAACACTGAAGAGCATAGAAGTGTAGCACACCTTACACGTAATGGTAATTTCAATGCAACAAGTTTCATTAAAAACCATAAAAACGATTCAAGTTAATGTACATTTGCTAACCATAATGTGTCGACATAAATGAATGGTTTTCTACTTATCATGTTCTAAAAATGGTTTGAATGCAATTATACCAATGAGAACCTATGTGACCTCGAGAAAACATTTTGGAGAGCTGGTAAACACACAATTAGTACTTGAAATTCTTAATTTTCGGTGAGTACAACCAAGATGGAATGAAACCAGTCCGAATAAAATAAAAATTAAAACGAGTGTCACTAGCGACAAACACAGATACCACAATCGAGTATTTTTATCCCGGCCAATGTCTCAGTCACGTAGCTTTCAATGCTCCAAAAAGCTGCAAAAGCTCAGGCTGACCAATAACTCGAAACACATGTTTCACTGGATTTTCAGCATTAAATCAATTTATAAGCACATTTGTTTTGGAAAACAGGGCTGCGAGGTTAAATATTTCAAAAAGTGGGTGGAGAATTATACGTTAAGCGACCTTCCTATTTCATCGCAATGGTTACAAAAGCAAAATAAGAAGTTTAACAACGATGACTACTCAACCCAGTCAAGAAAATAGAGCCGAGTTCTCCTGAATCTGTATAAAACTCTGGTATCTACTCGGTACACTCAAATTATGCTCAAACACTTCAAGAAACATGATAATAAATTAAGCTTTGTCAGACGAAAAAGACATTAGTATGTGAATCATACTACAAACAGCGGACACGTATGGTTATAACACTCACCTGATAAACATAAGCACCACATCACTAGATGAAATGGCATTGAAAAAAAACTACACGCGGGCTCACTTGTTAGCTAGCAGAATTATTGGTTAAGACATGGGCAACACGTAGCTCTTTATACATTTATTTGTAGTAATGCTCAAGGACACCACGTAACACAAATTCATGCAAGATTTTCATAATTGCCGGAGGTTTGACTACATTGTAAGTACTACATAATTCTGCTATCAACATACCTATGATTGACAACTACACGATTCACAAACAACGCAAATAACGCTTGAACTTTCCAAATATGCCAAAGAAACTATCACTATTCTAATTCCAAAACCGAAAAGTACTCTTGCAATGGAATTCCATCTATTAACTTACTCTTAGTTCTTCATTGTCCGCCATGTTACGAGCCATTTGTTCAGACTTGCTTTACACATCAAACACAGACGAACATTCCTCCCACCGTCTCCGCTGGGACAAAGTACTCACTTTGTAAACTACAATGATAATATGGGTGTAACAACACGACACCAAAAAGAAAATAAAGTTTTCAAAGTCTCATTTTTCAAGCACGATCTCCTTCTGCTCGGCATCTACCGCATCCACAAACAAACCGTTACGATTATGAAAAATTTTCACGACAAGTTCTCGCCGTTGCCAGCAGGAGCGGCCGGAGCGGCGCGCTATCGCGGCAGGTATGAAAAATCAGCATTTCATAATTTAGCTTTGAGCCGAGCCCGCCGAGCCCTACGAGTCGCTGCGATGGAAGCGGGCAAATACAGAGCTTTAAGCGGGAAGCGGGTTTGGTCCGTTTTGATCGTTTTGATCGTTGGAAGCTGATAACATTTGGTTTATCAAATTGAGAATTTATGTCGCCGCTGGTACTACCTCAAAGAAACCTTTTTGATTATCTAAAATATAAAAGCTCCCTTCTTTTACAGACATTTTAGATAATTATGCAGTCAAATTTCTATTTTTCTCTTAAAATCTTTGTTATTAAACTCACTTAATAGCTCATAAACATTTCTTATTCCTCTCAGGTTGAAATTCTGCTTGACAGAAACATGCTAACTTTAAATCCTTAATTACGTTCCAGTTGAAAATTCAGGTGGATATGCATTTTACGACGCCGCGGCGCGCCGGACCGAGGTAGGAAAAACGCAAAAACAAAATATTATATTTGGAGACCCTCATCCTATCACTATGGTAATAACCACAACCACATCCAAGGATGTATTTTGAAACCCTACCTACAAACCACTGTGTGGTGATAGGGGAGCGAGAAGTTGATAATGAAAAAACATGGGAGAGAGCAGTATACAGAATGTAACTTCAAGAAAATTCATTTTATTCCATCCAATACCCTGATTATCTCGAACTCGTTGTCTCCAGCGTAACTTCGTGGACTCTGCACCGGGCACATGTTGACATGAAAGAAACATATTATAAACATGTGGAACGTAGTTAAAAAAACGTTCATGTGGAACAACAAAATTATTGCTTTCAATTTCGGCTAAGCCAAATGTGTGAGTAAATTTCGTAAGATTGTATCGATTGTATAACAAAGCAGCGGTTCCCAGCCTTCTTCGGTATTTGTTTATCGTATTTTCCACCCACTTCCAAAAACTGCACCCCTCATATTAAAATAATGTTAATTGTTTACATTCGTATTGCTAATTCAACCTTTAATCCGCCATAATTAGTTTATTTCGCGTACTCCAAATCTGGTAAGTATAACGTACTCCTAAAAAAGGTACAAATGCCACAGGTTGGGAACTGATGCTGTCTTTAGAGAATAAAAAAAACATTGGAAGGCCCTATGAACGCTGAAAGTATCCGTCGCCTGATCCGAAATCTGAGTGTGTGGACGCATGAGCGGAGCGGGTAATCGAAGTCGCATTGCCAGCGAGAGAGACGACAGTGTCGCGGTTTAGACTGTGGTGTCGGTTTCTGTCAGCCGCTTGCGCGTACAGAGAGAAATGCACATACGAGCCACAAATTAAAAATCTCCTGACTAAAGCTCTAGATATAGTTAAATAGGCTAATATGTAATTATCGATCCCAAAAAAAGGGGAATTTGAATTTAGCATTGAAGTTTATCTACATCTACGAAGTACCGTGTAAGCCACCACTAGGGTGTGTGGCACGGGGTGATTCCACACCCCGTGCCACACACCCTAGGCATGCAGCACTTGTCCCAGCACAAATCAGAACCTCGCACGCTCCCCCGGCCACTAGGCGAAGGTCAAAAAGCAGTCAGGAGAACAGTGCGCAGCCCAACCGGAAACTGGGAGAGTGATACGTAAATGAACATGCAGAACAATGCTATACACACATCTAGTGGTTAATATTACTAATACTGTTAATTTATGAATGCTACGAGATGCTACTTCGTGCAGAGAACAAAATAAAATAATGCCGGACTAATCGACCGGAGTGAAGTGTTAGTAATGATGTTGTGACACAAGCACAAGTGAAAATTCTTCTCTACCTATTGAGGGTGGGAGTTTCATATGATTGATATATCACAACTATTATGATCCTTTATTGTTCGTGGGAAAAATGACGTTTTAAATCTATCGGTTCGGCAGTCAATTTCCTTTATTTTATTCCTGTGATCGCTTCTACCGTAGTACGTTGGCTATATGTTGAACGTCCGGCAAAAAACTGTCTGATCCGAACTTGCGCAAAAGATTTAACCTGAATTTCTCCCTTCGATCAGTTAGAGATTCCCACCCCAATTCCTTTAACAATTCGGTAACACTGCTAAGTTTATCGTAACAACTTTTCACAAATATTGCTGCTCTACGCTGTATTCGATCTATTTCAGAGATTAGTCCTACTTCGTAAGGGTCCCATATGCTAGCGGTAAACTCCAAGTGAGCTCACCTAGGTCTCACGAGTGAAAAATAACATCGCTCTTTAACCTTCTCGTCGCATTTTCCTAATACTCTTTTGATAAATCCCAATTTACGACTAGCCTGTCCGCAGATTTCCCGGACGTGTTTCCCCCAAGACAGGTCCTGAGTATGGGTCACACCTAAGTATTTAACTGACCCTACATTTGATAAGTCTGTTTGATTAATTGTGTACGTTTCGCTGACCGAGTTATTCTTTTTCCAAAAATTCATAACAACGGACTTTTTAAAATTCAATTCTGACTGCCAAGTATTACACCATTCATTTATAGCATCTAGGTCTTTTTGTAAAGCAATCTTGTCAGACCCATTGTCTAGATCCCTGTACAGCACTGCGTCATCTGCGAAGAGGCGAATTTTGCTCGTAGCAACGGTAGTGATGTCATTAAAATATACAAAAGGAACAATAAGGGACCGATGACACTTCCCTGGGGTACACTTGATGTTACTTTCACTACATCTGAACTAACGCCATCCAGAACTACCCTCTGTTCGCGGTCGGCTAAGAACTCTCTTATCCAACATATTACGTCGTGGTGTATTCCGTAAGCTTCCAAAGTAACGAGTAACTTCGAATGAGGGACCTTATCGAAAGCTTATTTGAAATCTAGAAATATTGTACCAAACTGGACAAGCTTTCCTCCCGAGGAAAGAATGTCGTGAAGGTTTATGAGTGGTTATAAGAAAATCGCTAAAACATTTCGTATTTTCTATAAATTTTATTATGAAACCTCGGTGGTAGCCAAGGTTCTTATGCTTAAAATGTGTCCCGGTTTGGCCGGGACAATTCCGGTTTGAAGGTTCTGCCCCGGTGTCCCGCCCGAAAGGCAACATTTTCCTCCGGTTGATACAAATGCCTCGCAATGTCTCCTATCCGGTTAAGTCCGATGACCACTGCCTGGAGAAATGCGCTAAGACAAATTTATGGTAAGAAATTTTTAAATTGAAAACATTGTATCAAATAGTATCACGCATCCTTGAAGGCTCTAGACTGACTATTGAGAGTTTATCACTTGATTGAAGGGCAAAAACCCTGTGGTAGAAGCCGAACTGAACAATTTATTTTTCAACTAATCCCGGAAGGGCCAGAGGAATTATAAATGGCGGGAGCAAAAAAGGGTTTAGCTACCCCACTAACTACGGGTCCGTACTTCGTGTTCCAGAGTTTGATACAAAAACAAGCCGCCACTTTTACTTTCAGTAATAATTTTATAATTGCAATAAAAGCACAACATAACTGTACACTATTAGCTTAACTTATATAAAACATTCCGACCCGGGTTTAGTGTCTACAAAATTAGAATAGTCCCGGTTTTGGGACATCAGAATATGGTAATCCTAATTATCATCAATAAGTTTGTCAATCACCGTGAGTGTTCAGTTAAAATATTAAACACCGTATTTGCAATCACATGTTAAATTAAAAAACGAGAAGATTTTCAAATTTTTGGGTAATTTACAACATTTAATTTTAAAACAATACTTTTTACACTACGCTATTCACCCTCTCACGTTTGTGATTCAAAATGACGGATTATTCCGCGAAAACCGCAGCTAAACTCCTGACGTTACTACTAGTAAAACCGGTTTGGTCTGGGGCGGTTTGGGGCAAAATCCCCAATGACGTAACAGGGATTACCCGCCACCTGTTCCTTTCACCCAGACGCCTTTCACTTCCCTGAAGTTTTAGCTGACCAAACATCGCCGTTTTGAGGTCAATTCTAGTGATTTTCTCCAGGATTTTTTTAAATCGTAAGATTGAATTAACAGGGAACTCAATACTGATCCGACAGTTGTTAGTAACTATTTTGCTTTATTTTTTCAGATAACTACAATAATTGAAAATGAAAATAGAGTGTTTTTTGCTGAATTATAGGGTATTAATTTGAAAGCCAGTCGTTCCTCTTGCACATGGAGTCGAGTTGAGACGTAGGGGGTCATGAGCACATTCTGCAAGGGAAAATATTCATTACCGCATAGCTAAAGGCAGTAAATTGTTAATGTGAACTCTAGTGTACACTAAAGTACCCAAGGTTTGGTTGGAAAGACGTGTACTTGTCCATTTTTCACCTAAAAGCTGGCAGAGCACGTCGTGATTCAATTTTTGCGAGGATGGATCCATGGATGGATGTAAAACTGAGGCACCCTACGGACTAGAATGGACTGAAACTGTCTAACGTTGTCTTAGTAGCTGACTTGGGCACGGAGCTTAAGGATAACAAGCCAAATGCACTTTAATTTGACGGTTGTAAGGATGCTACTTGCACCTAGGTGAGGTGAAGGGTGAAAATAAAAGGGCGAAAACTACGATGACAGAAGAGCGTATAGTGCTACTCGAGAAGCCAGGTAACCGTTACATAGGTTACAAAACTCAAGGTGAAAAAGGCAGCTCCAAAAACATTCACCAAAACATAAAGGTTCCTAACGAAAAAGCAGCTTTATTTGAGTGAAATGAAAGTAGCAGGGTCAGATGGCTGTGTGGGGAACACTGGCCTCGTGGGAGGTAGGATGCGTCTTATGGAAGTTACTCTAGGTAGACCATTGCAATGACTTATTTGCTTAATGCACTTTAATGAGTTGCCCTTCCAACCTCTTTTCATGGCGCTTGACGGATAAACGTAAAGTCCTACGGCCTACTCAGGTCCAGGTCCAATGCAAGTTAGATATCTACCATACCCTTCCAGTGGTGAAATTCGAGAAAGTCCCTTTCATCGCCCCAGGGGTAGATATAGAAGTGTTATCCAACAATCAACGTTATTTGCTCCGAATGGCCATGGCGATTAGATGTGGCGAGTGCCCTGCTAACCTGGAACACGCAAATCCTGGTCCTGTATGCACCTCAAGATGGTTCACTTCAGCGGTTTGAATTCTCCGGCTCTACACGCCCGTGGCCACGCCTTCATCAAGTTTGGCATTGCTAGTGAAATATATTTTGAATTCTTACATTCTAACGTGGTTCGCTGTGAAGACTCATCCCACTAGCGTTGGCGGAGCAAAGCATCTGTGTCTTCACATTAACCGGGCCAAATTACTGCCAAAGCATGCCAAAGACGTAGTTTTCTCAGTCATTCAGAAAAATGCATACTTTAGCATCCAGAAAATGTGCTTCTAGCAATGCTTTTTGATGAGAGGAAAAGGGTTAGAAAGCTGGCTGTTCACGTGAAATAGTCACAACGTACTGTGCCAGCATTCAGGTCAAAAAAGGACTTCCAAGTTCACGTCTTTCCAACCAAACCTTGGGTACTTTAGTATAAACTAGAGTTCACATTAACAATTTACTGCCTTTAGCTATGCGGTAATGAATATTTTTCCTTGCAGAATGTGTTCGTGACCCCCTACGTCTCAACTCGGCTCCATGTGCAAGAGGAACGACTGGCTTTCAAATTAATACCCTATAATTCAGCAAAAAACCCTTTATTTTCATTTTCAATTATTGTAGTTATCTGAAAAAATAAAGCAAAATAGTTACTAACAACTGTCGGATCAGTATTGAGTTCCCTGTTAATTCAATCTTACGATTAAAAAAATATCCTGGAGAAAATCACTAGAATTGACCCCAAAGCGGCAATTTTTGGTGAGCTAAAATTTCAGGGGGGGGGGTATATCAAATATTTATATTTAGGGGTGAGACCCCTAAATATAAATATTTTTCGAAAATATTTTAGTCGGTGTATCTGTGGCTAGAATCGTACCTTTTCCCAAAGTTCCAAATCGAAATTTTAAAAAATGTTTTTTCGATGTATGTAAGTGCATACCCTACCGTTCGGTTGGTTGTCGGCCTCATGAAGGAAACCCACTGCGTAGGAATACTTCCTCAATCTCCGAAAACCCACATTTCCAACTATTCACATAGACATATTTCGGTACTCAAACATTCTTGCGCTTTCTTACCATGGCCCCTTCAATCTTACAATTAGAAATAAGAAGATGTACTGAGTAGACGTATAGTCACAATCCGACCAAGGGCTACAATCGTAAATAGACCCTTTAAAAATAAGATTTTTCCAGCGTTGTAGTCCATATTTCCTTGGAGGGCTAGGGTAGATTAAGATGATACTTGAGGCTATGTTGTTCATATATAGAAATACCGCCTATTGATATACGGTATTTATAAACATTTGACTGCTTAAATAAAAAATTGATTAAAAACAGTTCCAGTAATTTTGTTTTATATAAAATTCAACTATAGCGAAAATGACAGAAAAGTGACATTAATTTTAAGACAATAGTTTAATAAATAAAATAAAACAATTATATTAATATCCATATATTAATTTTAAGGTGTTCTGCAACAGTTTGAATTCGGAGTTTTTCAGAGAAACTCGAAGACGGGAATCGATTTTAACGAAAATTGCTGAACGTTTGAGCCGCTGCTAACTGTTAAAAAGTAAAAACTATGGAAAATGAAATGTGCCATCACAGGCAAAAATCAATCAGGAGTGACCATGCGAAGTTTCAACTACCGGACTGAATAAAAAGCATATTTGTAATTTTAGCCAGTGTTTTTCGATTTCAGCCCACTGCACTGTGAAGACATAAGGTTCGCGTCGTAGCATTGTAGCGCTATCGGGAGAAGAGAGTAGATTTTCTCGCCGATAACACTCGTAAAAACACAAACTCTTTCCAAGCTCGGGTGAGATAAATGAGGAAAACACAAGTATTATCAATCATAAACTTAACTTATCAATATATTTTACAAATCACAAAATAGAACCAAACCAATTACAAGAATTTACCCATAGGTCGAGTGCCAGGCGACCGTAATGAAAGTTTCCAGTCGGAAAATAATTTAAGTTTAACAAGTACGAGAGGTTGAGCTTCTCTCTTAAGTACAAAAGTGACTAAGTCAGCAGGCTCACACAACGGTGTTCCCCGGTCGCCGTCTCGGAAGCAATAGAGGGCGAGCTTAGACATGAGTCAGCTGAGGAGGGGGTCTGTCGACAAGGACGAAGGTGGAATGGGTAAGGTCAGGAGGTTGGCGATTGGTAGCCTTGGAGGGGAGGAAATAATGGGATGGGCGATAGATAGGGTGGCAGTTTTTAATTGGAGCGCCAGGAACTGTTTTCTGGCTTCGGCCGCAGAACACAGGATCACAGCCTTTGTGCCTTGGTCAGAATGACCGCATTTTTGGTATCCTTCCTCACTTTACTGGCTATATAAACGATGCAGGACCTGGCGAGGGAAAGGCGCGGCTAAAGGCGCGGCCGAAGGCGTGGCCGAAGGCGTGGCAGAAGTCGTGGCAGAAGTCGTGGCAGAAGTCGCTGGCAGGAGTCGCTGCATTTTGTAGTCGAACGGCATGCGCGCTAAGTCCTTCGGCTAAGTCCGGAGGATAAACAGTCCGCAGAGGGGAAACTGTCCAAAGAGGGGAATTGACCAAAAAAAACAGGGGGGGAAATGCCACAGCATTTATTTCTTGTGCGTTGACTTTCGTTCGTTCGTTATTCTCCCTAATGTGCTCCCTGTTATGTAACACTCGATTGATCCTTTTCCTTATTCATTTATGCCGTAAGTGTCATTCACTTCACATTACCGACATCCTACCCTTTCACAGCACTCCCTCCTCTTCACCACCCTATACCTAGTTGTTCCCTTTGCCTTGTGGAACGCACTCATAAATAGCCTTACTTAGCTATAAAAAAAAGAGTGTTGGAGTTATCCCATTGATTTCTGGGTTTGAGGAACATATCTGCTGCAACATTTTCATGACTCTATTACCTTTTTCTTCAAAACGGTGCCCGTCAGAGATAATTTACGCACACTTTTTTGTCTCGACTCCTGATTTTTAGATATATTCAATGTATAAATAATTTATTTCCATTCTCATCTGTATGCATGTGAATGCAAAGTTGAATAATCGACACTCTCTGCAACCAATTTCCTTGTGCACAGTGTTTTATTTTGTTGTCGGTTGTGTGTCTTGCCATTGCAAAGAGTGAGCGAAAATAAAGCCCCGAATAAATTTCTTTATCAGGATGTGACATAAATGCTTTGCTCCTGGGGAAATATTTTGTGTGGATGAGACATTAGTTCCTTTCAAGGGACGTCTTAAAGTTAAGCAATATATTCTACAAACACTATTATTACGGTATAAAGTTGTGTTCTCATAAAGAGTAAACATGGAACATGATAATGTACTGGGTCAGATAGCAATATGTGTTTCCGAATGAAAATAGTTATTGAATTATCAGAAACTTTATTAAATTCAGGATGAACCGTAGTTACTGATAATTAATACACAAGCATATAACTAGCAAATGCTCAACTACACAAGAAACCCATCTCATATTTATACTTCGGTCTCACCGACGGGGAAATCTGAGAAATGTGATATGTACAGGAAAAGTTGAAAGTTGGGGAAACAGTTACGAAAGAATATAAAAAGGAATATGAGAAATAAAATGGTGAGATCGGAGAGATGTGTTGATTAAATCCGCCTGTCACAAGGACGAAACGTTATCTGCTCAAAGGAGTGCAGGAATTGTGAAAACCCCCAAGGCTACAATGTCCCACAACAAGGGGAAAAGTTCAATTGTATTGTCCTTGAACCAGCTTTCAAGATATGAATCTGCCATGAATACACATATGTATATTTATGGAATCTGCTATAAGGAAAGCGTAAAATAGCTATTGAACAACTTATGGGAACGAAGATAATAAATGCACACTTTTTGATAAAAAATATATGATTCCTCAATGCCGGTAACTGTATAAAGGGAAGTTTTCATTGAACAGCTATTGATTTCCGGGGAGAAAGAGGCCGAGGACGATTAGTCAGCGACTTCATAAAAAAAGACGGAAAAGTACTCCTGACTCACTGAAAAAAATGGACCATGCCACAATGTAAGAAAATATTGTAACGGATGTTACGACAAGAAAAATAAAGGCGTCATAAATAAAAAGAATGTGCCATTAGTGACAACTTCTTTTGAAGACTGCGAAGGAAATCCCCAGTTTTTCCTTAATTATTTTTCTACGTACTTCAAAAATAGCTTTCATGCCATTAGACTAACGGAATATTTTTATTGAGTTTATTTTTAAGCAGAGAACAGTGTTTAAATGGATAAAATATTGTATTTAACGAATACATTTTTTTTAATTTTCAATTTCTTTACGCAAGCAAAAAAAATGAAATGTTTGTAGAACTTTTCTTAAATCCCCGACCCTCTGGTGTCCGTGATACTCCTTAGGGCCATAGCGCATTTTATATTTTGTTACGTACTTTAGTAGCGTTCCCTTGTCAAGGCTTTCCTTGGAAGGAAGGAGTCTACATACAGGTACAGGAAGCAGGCAGTCTACAAGGAGTATGTAGTATCCATGCTTGGAAGTATGCTGAGTGGTTTCATTGGACCACCGCACTGTGGGCGGAAATCGAAAAAAGCTGGCCAAAATTTTGACCTTTTTTTTCGGGATATAAAAATACTACAACCTGATTGAACAATATCTATACTGTAGAAAACTATAGCTATTTTAATTTTTGGAGCATCCGTTGAGCCAGCAGAAGCCGTCAAATTTGAGAAAAAATCATCATAAACTTCAACTCGGCATTTTCCGCAAATATGGAGTTTTTACTTTCTCTCGTGAAGCGTTTATATGTTTATTTTCTGACTTTCAAACATATTTTCTAAACCTTTACATGTTTCTTAAGACTTTTCTTAAAGTTTTATTTATTTTTATTATTTTTATAAGTATTTATTAAACATTTAAAAATGCTCTATTTTTTACCTATTTTTTCATAAAGTGGAAAAACTCTTTATGTTAGCAACAAGACTCGATTTAAAAACGTATACCATAAAAAAGCGTCAAGTTTCTACTGTATGCTGAAAAAGAAAAATATTGCCTCAACTCGCCCCCCCTCCACTAAGGATGGGATATGTATAAGACGGCAGGGCAGTCGCTCTGCGCGTTAATGAGCCGCGGAATTTTCTTATTTTGTTGTTGATCGAATGAGTGCCAAATAAAGTTACCAGATCTATGCTTTTTTACTTTGGAAGTTAGGGAAAGTTCCATATTTTAAAATACATATGCAAAGTTAATCCACAAGTGCCCTCTGACCCTCTTACGGGCATATTGAAAGAGAACGTTTCGTCGCGGCCACCGTTCAGTCGTATGAGGCGGACAAGCCGCTTAGATGGAATATTTTTACCCTAAAGCTATTCATTCTCACATGCATGAATATACATATGGATCTAAATCTTCAGTACCGCTGTATGGCAGGCGGTGTTGCTTGACTTTCCGCTAAAGGTTCTGCCTACAGGTCGGCGCTGCAATCGGCATGGATCGATTCAATGTCGAAAATGGCCGGTGTTTATTGGGAGGAACGTGAACCAGAGATGTTCATTTCCATCTAGGGAAATAAATAAGGATTTTAAAAGTTTTAAATCTTAGTAGTCTACCTTTTGGCGATGTTAAGATACTGCATAGATGTCAGGGAGCAAATATTTGGCACAGGAAGTGAGCAGTTGACCCTTGAAAATTGCGTCGTGTACCCACGCCTTACCTTATAAAATTCTATCCAGATGTTTGTTTTTTGGTTACCATATTTCCATTGTTATAGTGTGCAGATGCCTTTGTGTCATTGTATTTGGCTTTTTGCATCATAAACCGCAGGATTTATGTGGTTAAATATGCATTCACGGCTTAAGTGAGGAGCGTCAGTCAGCATGAATACCTCCAGATTTGCAATTTCGATATTTTCTCTTCATGACAAGATTATTTTAATAATGATGTACAAAACAATAGCAGGTTCATCACTGTGTAGGGCGAATTTTCCCGTTTTGTGGTCACCGGGGTAGGTGATCAGGTTTTCGTTATCGTTATCCAAAATGCAACCGGTCTTTGATGGAAATACTTACAGGTACTATCCTAAGAATGTACCCTATTAAATAAAACTAGCGATTTAAAATACCTATTAAAATTGAAGAATGGCAATCATGTTGTCGCTCTCATTTGCGCAATTGAAAAATAACGATAACGCGAGCGCACGCGTTATTGAGAACCGTAATTATGAATCATCCTGACAAATGGGTTCAAAAACTCATTATCTTAATGGAATTTCGTGGTTTCCGTTCTGACTAAGGCCACTGATGGCAGTACAATTGAAGTAGAAAGGGGGAGTTGGAATTACGACATTCTTTTGTGAAGAATGGGACTTTATTTGGCATCCCCAAACCTGGTGTTGGAACAACAAACGACAGCAATTTTGTGAGATGCTAATTCTTCAATCCAAAGATTTCTTCGGAAATTTCTGGTACGTAAATAAACATTTAGACATGAAATCTCGTGTTTTACAATCTTTTTTTTAAATCGGAATACTCAATTAAAATTACATTATACTGAAATCTAGTCGTTAAATTTTTCCATTCCGGTATTAGTGAGAAGCTAATACAGAGGTTTTCCAACATTCTGAAGGCCCTATCTAGTGAACTCCCAATCAACAGTAAGGCTTTCAACGATTACTGCTATTCCACTGCAGCTCTTTACGTAAACTTGTACCCATACATGAAACCCACTGATCACAAAGTTCTTATTCACGGAGGAACCATTGCGAAAGCGGCAGTGCTACCAATTGGCCAATTGTCGGAGGAGGCCCAAGAATCAAGGCATAAGGATATTCGGAGGTTCCGGGAGCAGCAATAAAGGAAAGTTTTAAGGATAGTAATATTCGAGGATATTTTTTGGAGGATGCTTCTAACTTCCAATCTGCTGATATTATCATCGAAAGCACTATGTAAGGGGAATGGGAAAGTATCCAAAGAAGCTCGTGATCTCTTGTTGATGGATGAGCAAACAGAATCAGACGGAGACGGCGACGAGGTTGACTCAGATGATAACTTTTAATGCATTTATTTATATTCTTATTAATTGAAAATACAGAAATATAATTTTTAATACCAAATAAAAAAGGATTGAATGACATAAATCTCCATGGAATATTTTGATGGATTCCCTTCCTTACATTAAAATTAACCTTCGATATTTTATCGATACCGCGCAACGATATATCGTAAAAAAGTAATATACAGATTAAAATCGATATTGATAACACAATTACAGTAAATTCAGAAATAAATATGGTATCTAATATGCACATATAAATTATAGTTGACCAACCTTATAATATTCGAAGGAGAGGATTTAATTGTTTCCGCCATTTTTTTCAGAGAAGCCCCTGATAGGTCTACATAAAAACTAACATTATATTCGGATTCCGGGGGTAATAATAATAAAATGTGGAAAAAATCATGTTTCTACTTTAAAAAATAACGGAGATATGTATTTTGGCCAGCTTTTCTCGAATTCCGCCCACTGTACGCCGCGGCCACAATGAAATATTTCACAGCGGTCCATACGAACTGCCATGGCCATGGCGCTTAAGGTAGTTAGAGCGAAAAATCACTTCACCTAGAATTTGATGCTTTTGGCCTCATTTTGCAGAAAAACTAACATCTTTCCAATGATATCAATATATCAACCCCTTGCCAAACTAATTTTCGAGCAATTTGCCTAAAAATATAAGCTGTTTTACATGGGATAGATTATGGCTGTGCGCTCAAGAGAGAGAATATTAAACAATTTAGGAACTTATAGCACCTAGATTTCGTCAAAAGAGTAACGGTGCGTAGTTTGCATGTTTTCTCAACTATTTATAAAAATAATATATTACTCCCCACAGTAATGTTTGCAGAATAGCAAAAAAACATGCTGTTTTGAAGGGTTTTCAGCCGTACGGCGGGAAAAAATGAGTCAAGCTACAGACTTATGTAGCTTTTTTTATTTAATTACTGAGAATTTTGGTCATATTTAACAATATTATTGCGCCATTAATATTACAATATTTATTTCATACTTCTTACAGACGCTGACATTAAAAATTAAAATTTTAATATGGTCTCCATTATGAATAGGAATCTCTCTCAAACCACCTTAACGTGCTGAGCCTTCTTCCCATCGCCACGTCTATATATTTTTCTGCTATCGTAATTATTTTCATCGCTGTTACAACTAATTTTTCTAGCATTAATTCTGGTTACTTTTATTATATTGTTCTGTTTGGTAATCAACCCATTTTTACTCATTAATCTGACCATATTCCATTAGTTCTTTCATTTCTTTCTTATGCTGTCTTACGAATCTCCGAATTTATTTCCGTGGGCCGTTAAAATCCGACTCTATAGTTTCTTTAAATCTTTCCCAGCATTCCGTTTTGGCTTTTTCGACTAGTTCATATTTTACCGTCCTCACTCTTTTGTACTTTGTAACATGTTGCGTCCGTTTCTGCCTACCTCTAGTATGCCTGTTTCATTTCTTGGTATTTCTGTTTCACTTCTTTGCTAAACCATGGTGCTTCTGTCTTAAATGTTCATCATTTAACGCTTCTTAAACCTCTTCCTATATACCTTTCTTCACTTCTGTCCAAAATCTTTCCATATCACGTTCGCTTCTGAAAGGGTATAATATATTATTTTATCTCTAAGTATACTTTGGCATAACTCTTTAACTGAGTCCCGGACCAAACCTGCAATTATTATTTTTGTAACTAGTTTATTTTCTGTATCTTTTTCCTTCTTACATGACTAAACACGAAGCTTACCCAGCACAATTTGATGATCACTCCCAACATTTTCAGACGTCAGACTCCTCACATCCATAGTCAGAGTTGGATTACCAATAAGGCAAAGAAGGCAGTTGCCTATGGGCCCCGAGGCTTGGGGGGCCCCGAAGGGGCTCTGAGAATTATTTTCCCCTTTCTTCTCTTTAGGCTTGTTTATTAATGTCGTTGCTTGTTCTGCCTATAGGCCCCCAACTGTGTTAATCCATAACTGTCCATAGTCTCTGCAGGTACAGAGCTGTAGAGTTTTCGCACAACAAGGACTTTTCTTAGCCAAGCAGCATAATACATTAACAATCTAAATATCATTCATAAATAATATATATTTCATTAAAATGCCAAATGACAACATCAACTTTCTCATTTCAGTTATAATAAACAGATAAACATCATAATAGCAGATAAAGTAAGTGGTGGGAACTTGGATCACAGAGTTTGAATAAGTATATTTATCCTTGCACAGTTCAATCCTTAAATAGAAAGTACACCACCACTGTCTTTCTAATCGTGGGTGACTCAGCGTCACATCTCAGGGTACATTGTCTTTCTATTATCAAGATTAAGTACATTCATGGTAAATTCTAAAAAATCTCGGAGCTCTCTCCAGAAAACGGCTCTTCTGTGTTGATCTCATTTTTTAATTGCATGATTCACATCCATGTAACAAAAATCATATTTATACACATATAATTTCAATTGATTAATTTTCACACTCATCCAAAGATGCTCGAGGCGATAACGTAGGCTCACGACATTCAACCACTTAGCACGGGTTCTTAAGTATTTCAAAGAATAAATGAAGACAGTTACAACTGGCACACGACTCCCCTTCATGAGTTTCGTTATCACATCTCACTGCAAGTCACCACGGTTACTTTAAGAAGTTTCATTGAGTGTTTATGCTCAATTTATGAAGAGTCGAGAAATCAAGACGTTAGTTTTTCTCTAAATTAACCTACCTTAAGAAACACAATTAGTCCAAATAACAAACCAATACAGTGGTCACACCACTAGGTATTTCACAACACTAACAATATCATCACAAGCTTATATGTACGCAAAGTAGGTCCTTTTGCACGCACAAATTCAACACACGCACATTGCACATCGCCGACTCATCGCAAGGACCGAGGGGGGCTATTCTGTAAATTTTTGTCTCCTGTCGATAAACGTCAATTGTCTCCCCTGCAGCCATTATAGACATTGAGGACCTCATTTTTTCTCGACGGTCGACAGTACTGGCGATATGGGTAAGCGGTTGTACATACGTAAAAAAAACAAGCAACCCAAGGTCGCTCAGTTGTCACTGAAAAGTATACATTTTATAATTTAGATTCAGCACTTATGGCCGGCAGCACATATATTTAGCTATGGGCTAGGCCGCCCATACAATATTTTCCAGGGGGGGCAAGTCATAGGTCCAAGAAAGGGGGGGTCCGAGGAGCCCTCTCCCGGAACGTTTAGTAAATCTGAGGTCTCAGGAGTACATTTTTGGAACATCTTAGGTGAATGACAATTTTCTAAATTTGTTTCTAAAATATTAATTTAATCCTGAAAAAACAATAAATAAATTAAAATTTCCCATCCCTTTTTTATTTTTCCCAGGAGGCTAGAGGCCCCCCCCCCCGCCCCCTGCGTATGGGCGCCCATGGTTATGGTATCAATAGTTATGAGATCCGTAAAGTAATTACCGCAATACCAAATCCTGGTTGTAGGATCTATCAATTTTATAACTAATCTCCCTATAGCCATTGCCTCGAATACTAGGTCTACTCTCATTTCGCATTTCAGATAACATTTATGTATCTATGTATATCTTGTGTGCAAACATTACTTATGCACATAATTAATAGCACGCATGAGTCATTAAACTCGTCATTCGTCGCATAATAACGTTTTATCATGTATTTAAGCCTCCAATCGGTTCGTTCCGCATCCGCCATCTTGGTTACTTTTGGAATTCATGAGTATTAAGGCCGTTTTACACGGTACATTTTTTGTACAATCTATCGTGCGAACGCATGTATCAGGAAATTGTACCGTGTAAAGCGGCAAACTGTGCGAACGCTTGTGCGAATGTATGAATGACTGAATGGAAAATAGAATCGGTTCTAATTCTATTCAGACAATCACACACTTTCGATCCGGGTTTATTCAAGAGATGGCGCAGATACGGAAAAAACTGTGATGCCTATGTTACGATTGAAAATAAAGTTGTTTATAAAAAGGATTAACACTTTCCCGTCGAATAAAATGAGTGACTGTTATCCTGTGTATATAATCTTTATTCAGTTAACTCTTCTCGGGCTCTCCACCGGTTTAAACTATTAATAATTTTCGACGTTTCGAGAGACGACTCGTCACTCATTCTCAAAGTAAGAATTAATTACGTCGGCAATTATGAATAGTATGAACCAGTGGATAACCCGAGAAGAGTTGACTCAAAGTTACTCAAATGTTTACATCGTCATTTCGTCGTGTTATTTGGTGTTCTGGTTTTTCAGTGTAATCGCGATCTTTGGGTTAAAAATTATTTAATTCCCCCAAATTTATGACTGGTCGCGTCCTTAAGTAGATTGATATAGTAATAATAATTTTATTTCTGCTGGTTAGCAAGTAACGAAATCGTAAAAAAAATACATTTAAACATGGTACAAATACAAGGGAGGGAAATTTGGAGGAACTAAAAAAAGGGTCCCGTGTTCCGCTATACTACTTGATAATAACACATTGTCTCACACACATAATAAACCCACGAAATTTGTCTATCAAGAGTGGAGATCCTGCGAGAAACGTCAATGACTTGTCGCACTAAAATCCAGATGAGAAAAAAAAACGATGCAAAGGTCGAATATAAAGCCAGAGAGAAGAGTCCAAGAGAACTTAGTCTAAACCGGGAGAATTACCAGTAGGCAGATGGTCGAGTCGAGGTTCCGAATTTCAGGTGATCAGTTTTTAAAGGTGTTAAATACGTAAGTGAAACATATGTTCACGAGTGAAACATAAACTTGATAAACAAAATACTCGCGAATTCCGATCAATTTCTACCGCTAAATTGCACGGAAACTTGTGCGTTTTTTTCACTCATCGTGTAAAGCGACATTCAGTCTGATTCAGTCGTTCGTACAATATTTTCTTGCACACTTGACTGTACATGCGTTCGCACGATAGATTGTACAAATAAATGTACCGTGTAAAACGACCTTCAGACACCATTCATTCAGGGCCAGTTTTAATGATCGGTTGTGCGTATATTTATCGACGGGATCGATAGATATAAAATCTAAAAAGTTATGTACCTCATTACTAAATTAGGGTTGCAGGAACTATCCCTTTCATAACTTATCTCCCAGTGGATAATGTTTAAGATATTTCGTCTACCGTCAGTTTGCCTAATAAAATAAATGCATGCTTAACTTATGCGTATGAATTACTCATGCGCATCATTAATAGTCGGCCTGAGTATATAAAATCGTCATTTGTTGCATAATACCTCTTTTACCACGTAGGTAATTTGCATCGCACATCCGCCATCTTGGTTACTTATGGAAATCATAAGTGTTTAACTCCATTTCACCAAGACAAATAAGTTATGAGACCATTTTGAAACCATTAGATTTATCGAATGTTTCTGTTACGCACATTGAAAGAGAATTTTGTTTAATAGGTTTCATAATTCATTTGGATATGTTTGGGTCGTTTTTAAAATCAGCCAATAGTAAACAACATCACAAACTTTCATCCGTCTATAAAGATGACGGCTTGATGTGGAAGCTAGAATACTGGCGCCCCATCCCGGTGGTTGTGGTTCAAATCCCAGCGACAGCGCTGATTTTTCAGAGGAAATTCGATACCAATCTGTGTTTTATTGTGGAGAGCATTTCAAGTGTAATACCCCGTCCGTCGGCAGGGATGTTAAACAGTGGTCTCCTTGCTGACTTTCATTAAGAGTAGGCTAATGCCGATCCCGGGTTTTTCTTCACCCTTCCTCCATTCCCCAAGTAATCCTTACATATCTAACCTACCCACCTAGCACCAATGGTGCATATGCCCTTAAGTGTCGGACGCCTTCCCCAAACAACCAACCAACCAATGGATGAGCTTTATAGACTCGCCAATGTCGATAAAGGCCACAGGGGAGAGAATTAACGATTGTCGACCGGCGACAAAGGCTACAGGATATTCCTCATATCAAGTGTTCATTATTGACGTCGCCAAAGTATCGACTGTCGAGATGGACGAGTTTTTTCTAGAACGACGTACATTAATATGAAACAAGTTCGCTAATCACACCGGGACGTACTTCCTCTTGCCCACCAGAACGACACCCTCTTCCGGCGCCACGATCGCCGCCGGCGTCCCGGCGCTGCTCCGCGTCCTCTTCTTGCCGGCGACCAACGGTGCCTTCTCTTTGGACGTTCCCGAGGCGCTGTGCGGGGGTGGGGACGGCGGTGGGGCAGAGGAGGCCCTCGGGGGCGGAGACGGCGTTGTCCGGGGGTGCAGGACCGCCGTCCCTGACGCTCCCTCCGGTGGGGACGTGTCTTCTTCTATTCGGCCATCGCACATCGTCGGCGGATGTTCCACTCCGCCCCTACCTGCCCCCGGCCTCACCTCCGCCTCCGCCGCCGCCTGCCGTCTCGCCCTCTCCTCGGCGGCCAACTTCTGCAGGAGCACGCCCCCAAGCACCGGTATGGGGATCGGGATGGGCACCGGTATGGGCAGCACGATGGGATATGGGACGAGCATGGTGACCGGGGGCAGGAGCGACGGGGGCGGGAAGGGCGGCACCCTCGGGTGTGGGGGCGGATGTCGGCCGTGCGGGTGCGGAGGCGGCGGGGGCAGGACGTGCTCGCTGGGGGCGGGAGGCCGCAGGAAGCGGGAGAAGTGGTGGGCCTCCGGGAGGCCGTGCGGTGGCGGCGGAGGAAGGAGGAGGTGGTGGTGGTGGAGGGGGGGTAGTTGTGGGGGCAGGTGGTGGTGCTGGGGCAGGAATGGGGGCATAGGTGGCACCATGGGCGGAGGCGTGCGGTGGGGGCGCGGGGGAAGCGGGGGAGTCTTCCGGAGGTGGAGCTGCTGTAACGCGCCCGGGGGCGGCTGCTGCTGTGGAGGCGGGCGGAAGGGTGGAAAGGCCCCTGGAGGCAGTGGGGCGGGGGCGGAGGCAACGTCCTTGGACTTCCTCCTCCTCTTCTTCCGCCTCCGCTCTTTGACAGGGGAGGCGTTCTCGTCGGGGGCCTCGAACGGGGGCTGCGGGGCCCTCAGTGGGGGCGGGCGGGGCGGGGTCCTCAGAGGTGGAGGCGGCGGGGGTCCTTCATCTACTTCCTCCTCTGTCCTCTCGCCCAAGTCCTCCACGGCCTCCACCACCGGGTGTCCTCCGTGGTCTCTCCCTGCGAGGGGATCGTCATCCTCCGGGTCATCTTCCTCTTCGTCGCGGCTATCCGGGGAGACGCCTCCTCCGCCCTCTGGTCTGCCTTCGAACCCGGATGTCCCCCGGTCGTAGCAATCGCGCAACCACAGTTCCGGGGTGATGATGAGCGGTGGGCCCCCGGAGCTGGAGGAGGATCCCGGAATCAACCCGGAGGATGACGCCTCGGCCTTCAACT
The DNA here is from genome assembly GCA_963573305.1 of Pyrrhosoma nymphula. Taxonomy (NCBI): domain Eukaryota; kingdom Metazoa; phylum Arthropoda; class Insecta; order Odonata; family Coenagrionidae; genus Pyrrhosoma; species Pyrrhosoma nymphula. The sequence goes on along the minus strand of OY754339.1, from coordinate 57,984,507 downwards.
GTGCCAGGTGAGCCTGCGTCTCCTTGCAGAATATGTTCATCTTGTACTGGTTGAGACACTTGTCGCTGAAAGAGGAAAGGTACATAATGATTAAAATGATGTTATCACTCCAGTCCAGTCCAAGGATGAAGTGAACCTGAAGCACTGCTCCAGGTACGAGCCCTCTACAGCCGTGGAGCATGCCATGGTTAACGTATTAGGAAAAGAAAACGATTTATATGGGTAAGACATCAGGGGAGGGCGGAGCTGGAGCCTATTGAGACTAGCTGGAAAGGTAGCGGAGGGAAGAAGAAGTACAGGGGTGATTTGCTACAGGTTTCAGGGTGATATTGACGGAAAAAGTGGAATATTTTTTATTTAATTTATTTATCATTGTTTATAATAACAATATAATTTTTTACTCTCAAGTGTAAGAGACAGGATGCAGGGGTAAGGTTGTTGGATCATAGCAATGAATGGTCGTTGGATCATATCAATCGTATCAATGGATTGGTGGAAGGCAGTAGTTGGCAACGTTGAGTTGCAAGTTGAGGAGATCGGTGAAGTTGAAGGGGGGTCCCCGCCCTAGATTTAAATGCTGCTCCCTTCTCCGCCCTTTTGCTACCCCTTGTTCCAACAGATATTTCCCTTCGGCCAACTGCACCTCCACCAATATCGTATACTGTCTCTCATTATATTTCTGCCCCTCATTCTATTTTGGCGAATACACTACCCCTCTCTCTATATGAATGGCCACCGCCACTCCACCAAATGTCCATCATTCCTTGATCCCATCCCTGAACATACCACTTTCTCTCCCTCTCTCTCTATACTTGAAGCTCTCCATGAATCAGCTACTAACATAGAATCGAGAACTCGTGAGACGGTCTACATATGGGTGATGATGGCGTTCGAACCACCCGGGCTAAATCTGGCCCACTGACACTTCTCCGGGCACGAGCCCTCTACAGCCTAGGAGCGTGTTCTTTCACAGTATTCACCTCTCACTCCTCACCATTACCCTTCCCTTCTCCTTTTATACCTCCCCCTCCCCGCCTCCAGGTAACATATCACTATTTAGTCTCTTGCTGACGACGATGGCGGCATGACCGCTAAAACGTCCCATAAATTTTTTCGTGAGTTCCATTCCCTTTTTTTCATATGTCTGTGCTTTTAACCCCTAAGCAGGCGAGGTGCGGTCTGTCAGACCCCCACGCATTTATCATTGCTTCTAATTTTTTAACAGAACGTAACATATTTTTATATGTTCAGTACCTTCAAGAAACTATGTAATCACCTAAAACAAATATAAATATTTTTAAAATATTAAATAATTTCAATAACAGTTTTTAAGTCATGATGGTCACAGTGATCCCGCGCGCCTGCTAACGTTGCACTTTCTGTCCGTGGTGGCCGTATGCATCACCATGAGATTAAAAATTCCATAATTATAATAAATGAGAACAAACTTTAAAAAATGCTCTCATTCAATATATCTAGAAGCTATTTATTGCGAGAAAAGAAAAAATTCTCCACGAAATTATACGTAAAATGCGGACATTTACAATAATTACAACTTTTAAGGTAAAGTTCATTGATATTGTTGTATAAATGATACTAATATTCAAAAATATATATAACTAGAATATTCGGACTAACTAAACTATAACTAAACTATATATATATATCAACTATAACTAAAAATAAGTTCAGAAAATGTAATAATTCATTTGTAATTTATTTAAAATTTTTGAATTTCATAGTAAACTTCCGGAGGCATTTCGCTTAGGGTTATCCGGCTGTGTGATGTACGCGCGAGGCTGAAAACAAGACTGAATACAGAATTATTGTTAAGAATACTGTTTTCCCGTACGTTCCTATTCTTTGTCCATATTTACCCAAAGGGAACTCAACATCTTCGCTAGTCATTGACGTAATAAACTGTAATGTACTGGTTTCGTGTATTTTATACAAATACCGCATAACAAATGCATCCGACCAAAATTTTCACCCGTAATCTTACAATTAGATCTACCTCGGAATCCGTCATATTATCTTTCTCAACTAACATTTAATTATGAACCTCCATGGTTGGCCTCGGTATACACTCGGTGGCATTAAAACGCTTTTTCTGTCCGTTTGCGAATGACAATCCCACTGATAAAATTTTCAGAGAGCGCATCAACTGGGTCTCCCATGGTCTCAACAGCAGAATTCACCAGTCTTCACATCATATTTCTAAATCATGACCCCAATGAGAATGTGTAACAGCTCGAAGCACTGTAAAGTATAGTAATATAAATAAGCTTACTTGCTGAATAACCTTTTTACTTAATGCATCAATATGTTATTACAAAGATAAGAACCTAATTGTTTAAGAGTACGATGCAGAATGAAAAAACAGATGGCATTTAACTAGCATTTTCCTTCTCTTTTCCACTTTACTTTCCCTAATAATATTTACGTTTACATCATATCTGCATCAGAATGCCTATGCGTGGATTTTAATTATCATCAATATTCATTACTCTATATGATGTGCTTGGTATTTTTATGCATGAAAACGTACACACCAAACCCGTGCGTGTGACATAGTACCACATCATTTTCGCAATCGCAATGGTTGTAAATTTGTATAAAAACATGCTGTTCATGTGTTTTGAATAGAAATATGTGATTCATTTTCAGAAGCTACCTATTTTAGGACCACATGCTGGCTTTTTACCTGAATGATAGAGGAGAGAAGTAGGGTTAACATAAACACCCGATAAAATGTTTTTCAATTATTTCTGGAATGACTGTAGCATTCGTAAAGAGAACCGATTATAATGTTAACGAACAGAAATAATAAAGATCTTCTTACTCCGAAAAGACTTAACGTTCGTTATGTGATAAAAAACGACGATTTCATAGACATTCGTCCATCCATCACGAGATGAATGTATAACAATTTGTAATCAAACAAGTCCTAACTTTCGATCTCCCTTGTTCGGCCATGTCACCGCAACCATGTTGACATTAAAGCCGTCGAAGACTACTTTATGTTTACGATTAGTTAATATGTTTTCATTCAATCTATTACTTTTCCATTTAAATCTACATGACTGTAGTTTGAATATTGATTTGTTGAAATAATTAATTCGACAAAAAACCTTGGCATAAAACAGTTTTTCAGGAATTGATCGTTAACTGTTTTAAATTAACAAATTAAATTACTAAGATTATTTATTTGACATCAGCATTTCCATTCTCACCTGCAAAACTGCAACTGAGTTTCTCCATCCTGGAAATCCACGTAGGCCACAGTGTGTCTCACGTGCCTGCACCAATCACACGCCTTGCTCCTTTTGAAAGATGCTCGACGACATTGCGTAAAACACACCTGCAAACGGTCATTGAAATAAAACTGATGATCTCAGGCCTGACCTCGTTGAAATTATGGATATCCATGATGAGAAAACCACCTTTGTTATTTTCACAAACTTTCTTACGCTGGTACGACGCGCGTTTCACCACACTGTGGCATACGCATGTGCACATGAGTATGCCACAGTGTGGTGAAACGCGCGTCGTGCCAGCGTAAGAAAGTTTGAGGAAATAACAAAGGTGGTTTTCTCATCATGGATGATCATTGAAATATTTTACTATCATGAAATTTAAGGTTTTCATGTAACTTGTGGGATTTCATTTTCATTTAGAATGCAAATATATATTTAATTTAGTAAGAAAGTAAATAAGTAACTCAATCGCAAGAAAACTAATGAGGTTTTCTGGGTTAAAGGGACCATGAAGTTGGGAGGGCATAAACTGGAGCAGGTAGAGCATGATTGAAACAACTTAAGAGTACGTTGGAAGAAAATGCGCATAGGAGCAAAGACATCAGAAGGAGAGTTATGTTAGCAAAGGAGGCTTTCAATAAAAGGTGAAAAATAATGGATTCGGTTGCACACATTTTTAGCAATGGAATAGTTTTTGATTCCATAAATTTGTGGACCTCATCACTAAATTAGGGTTTCAGGAACTATCCCTTTCATAACTTATCGCTAGTAGCCATTGCTTCGGATGTTTGGTATGCTCTTATTTTAATAAAATATATTCATGTTTACCTTATGCATATAAATTACTAAGTAACATTATAAATATTCAACCTGAGTAAATGAAGTCGTCATTCGTCACATAATAACTTTTTTATATCAAAAGATTAAGTATCCAATTGTTACATCGCGCATCCACCATCATGATTACTTACGGAACTCATAAGTATTGAACTTCTTTTCATCAAGGCAAATTAGTCATGAGACTATTTATGAAACCTATAAATTAATCTAATGTTGCATATTGAACGAATTTCTTTACTCATGGCCGGTTGCAGAAACAAAGCACATGCATCCAATAGAGTTTTGAAATGAATCAAGAAATTCGCTCAATATGCGTTGCAGCAACATTCGATAAATTAATCGATTTCATAAATGGTCTCTTAAGTTATTTGGCTTCATGAAAAGAAATCATATCAAAGGAGTTTAATACAATTGAGTTCCATAAGTAATAAAGATGGCAGATACTCGGTGCATCACTTGGATTCTTGATCACTTGATTAAAGAGTATTTATGTGACAAATTAAGAGTTTTTAAGCTGACTATTAATAATTTGCATAAGTCATTTATTTACAGAGGATAAACATAAATACATTTTATTGAGCGGAATAAGAGTAGACCAAATATCCGAAGCAATGACTATTGGGAGATACCTAATTTATGAAAGAGATAGTTCCATCAACCCTTATGTAGTAATGAGGTCCATAAATTTATGGATTCCATAAATATCGATTCCATACCTAAATATTCGAGTAACCGACCATTAATCAAGCGAACTAATGGCCGGTTGCACGAATATTTATCCATGGGATCGATAGTTATGAAATCTATTAAGTTATGGAACACATTACTAAATTAGGGTTGCAGTAACTAGGTATACCTTTCATGACTTGTATCCCCATTGAAATTGCTTCGGAAGTTTGGTATTCTATCATTTCGCGCAATAAAATGTATGCACGTTTATCTAATGCATATAAATTACTTATTCACATTATTATTAGTCAGCCTCAATTAATAAACCCGTCATTCGTCGCATAGTGTCTTTTATTATGTGATAAAATTCCAAGTAGTACATCGCGCATCCGACATCATGATTCTAATGGAACTCATTAGTATTAAACTTCATTCTAACAAGCCGAATAAGTTATGAGACCATTTATGAAACCAATAAATGTATCGAATATATTTGCAGCGCACATTGAACGACTACCTTGACTTTCATATCACATAGTTCTATTGGATACGTATGCATTGTTTCTGCAACCGACCATAAGCCACCATTTATGAAACCAATGAATTTATCGAATGTTTCTGCAACGCATATTGAAGGATTTTCTTCACTTTACTGATCTTATTGGTCACATGTGTATTGTTTCTGCAACTGGACCTTAGAAATTAAACAAATTGACCAAAGCCTCAATAGCTACGACCAATCAAATTTAAATCATGGTCGAGATGCTGATGTAAGGGCATATTTATGTAAGCGTCCGAGCCGCACCTCCGAGCAGAACGCCTTGGTGGTGGTGGAGGTGACGGACGATGAGGAGCCGTTCCTCACGGAGAGGGTGGTGGTGGTTGAGGGTGCCGTGATGGGTAGGTTCCCGGCGGGACGGCCGCACCACGAGCAGAGGAGGGGTGCCGGAGGCGCCGAGTCTCCCGCCGCTCCCCCGGGTGACTGCGGCGACGCCGAAGAGGACGAGGCGTACTTGGAGTCCCCGCCGACGCCCGCGTCCTCACCGCCACCGGAAAGCACTGCAACGAAAAGAGAAGATGTGAGAAATTGCGTAATTTTTCCATAAGTAGTCATAATGGAAACCAAATTAAAATATTACTTTGAAATTGGAGCAACTCTGACAAGCATTAAGAAAACATTGTAGCGATAATGGCGCAAACACTTTATTTTAAATTACTGAAATTCTTAATAATTTACTAAATATAAATGTATCAGGATTTAACTTGATACACAATATAACATCTTGTTCGCTGTCGGTAGTTTGAACGAGATTATTCCCAAGTCATAAAAGAGACCATATTCAAACTTTGTTTTTAAATTTGACCAACTGTAAGAAGCAGGAAGTAAATATTGCAACTTTAATTACCCAAAACCTCTGTTTCAAATTACTGAAATTCTCAGTCATTAACTAAATACATGTGTATGAGGTGTATACTTACTTATTGTATACTTGACTCATTTTTTTCATTCCGTACGCTTAAAACGGCTTTACGGCAGATATTTTTGCGATTATGTTAAAATTACGGCGGAAAATAAATGATTTATTTTTTTTATAGTTGAGAAAACATGTAAAATAAAAACTGGTAATCTTTGCGTTAGATCCTCATTTCTTAAATAATGTCTTTCTCTAGTTCACACCCGTACCATTTCCCATGGTACGGTGATATGATATGGATGAGCACCGTAAGCGCACCATCAGAGAAAGTGGTAGTTTTCAGCAACACAAACGAAAAGGATAAATTCGGTAGTTGTTTATTATTTACAAATTATCTGTTTTAACTGACACAACAGCCGTGGAACCTTCTCAAAAGTGTGAATCAATACGACTGGTGAGTGCTTTTTGTTTTGCATTTTTCATTTATTGATTTCAAATCAAATGCAGGCCCGTCATCCATCCATTTTCCCGCAAAGCAAGCACTCGGCGGGTATTCAGGGCGTGACTAGAGTTGGATTGGGATTCGTTGCCATTTTTTCTCAATTTTGCCGGATGAATTTCTTTTACGCTTTTCTTATTTCGAAAGAGCAGACGAACGGCGCAGCTGCGGAAGTCGCGAGTGTTTTTTTTAAGATCCCCTCCACTCAAGGCTTTTACTAATTACCCAGCGTGGAGGTAAATATGATGGGAGTGCATTGAAGCCCTATTAAACGGAGGGTGCGGATGAAAACGCAGGACCACTATTTACAATGGAAGAGTGGAGGACTTCGGAATAGAGTGCTTGGCGCCCCGAATAGCCGGTAGAAGCATTTTACGATAGTTCATTATCCTCCTCCACTTTTTCATGAAATTATTTTCAACCAAATCACTACAGCACTTGAAAGGATTCCGCCTCAAAATGAACTTTCTATGATATTTGCCTAATTGCTTCATCATTTTAATGAAAATTTGATAGAAATGCGAAAAACCAAAATAATAGAGGTGGAAGGGTCATTAAGAGCGAGTAAAATCCAAAAGAAAGTTCGTTTTAGATTTCCTATTTTAAATAAAATTAATTTAAATCTTCGATTTCAACTCAGTGGTTTAAATTTATTCGCACATTCCTAAACTGGATGATTTTTTCCTCATTGTATATAGGTACCTCCATGAATTTTTGACTCAGCAGAATTTCCCGTGGATGCATGGAGGCTTGATGAGTCATAACCAGATGCTCCAAAACGTAAGAAGTAGTAGTAGTATTTATTCCACCATTTATACATACAAAAACACAAGATTACAATTGCTTTGTGGAACAACAGACACCCCAGAGGTAAAAGAAAACCTGTGTTGGGGTTGTCATAATTTAAATTTACCAAATATAACTGGCTGGTGCGAGGCGACAACATAAAAATATTACAATTCATTTTACAGTAGAGTCAGCATGTTAAATATTAAATTGCATTTTAAAGTGAGTTCACACAATCATAAACCAGGAAACAATGGGAACTAAAGTTATACAACAACACTAATGGATCAAATACATTCCATAGTTACAGAGATTATTCTTAAAGTTAAAAATAATCTTCAATATATGTAACGGAGAACAGCCATGTTTTTAATTCTTTAAGAATTATTCTAACCGAATTAGATGAGGCAATGTGAGCTGGTAGGTGGTTATATATGTTGGAAGCACAATAACAAAATAATCTCCTAAAGGCTTCATTATTAGGTTTGGGAACATTAACTCTATTCCGTGGCCTCAATCCATAAAACGGTACATTCACAAAACCTATGACGTTCCCTCCTCTGACATAGAACAATCGTAATACTCTGAAAATAAATAAGTACCTGAGGGGTATACCCAATTTTTTAAATAAAGGAAAGGATGAAACGTTTCGTTTTTCACCCATTACCAATCTAATTTTTTTTTGTGCCACTATAACAGGTTACATATTTGAGATGTAAGTTCCACCCCAACAACTAAGCCCATACTGCAGCTTAGAATGTACAGTAGAATAATACACAATTTTTAGGACAGGTAGATTACATATTTGTCTTAAATGATAAAACTTCCTTAGTACAATATTCAAATAGTTTTTTAGTTTTTGCAAATGAGGCTTCCAACTCAAGTTCTAATCAATAACAAGACCTAAATACTTGATGTTACTGACTTTCTCTATTAAGAGACAATTTTTACACAGGTTGTCCTTGGAAGAAAGGCAGCTGACACACTTAAAATACAAGTAATCAATATAGTCTTTCCTTTCTCTTAAACTAAAACGCATAAATTTGTTTTTTTCACTTAAGACAAGTTTATTAGCAGAAAACCAATATTTCAGTTTCTCTAGGTCACTTTGCATATGTTGCTGAATTGTCGGTAGGTCTTTCTCAGGGTAGGACAAAGCAGCGTCGTCAGAAAGAGGTCAATTCTCCATTGAATATGCCATTACATAAATTATTGAAATACAATAAAAATAGAATCGGGCAAAGAACTGAGCCCTGAGGAACACCATAACCGATAGGTTCAGATAAACTATAGCACCCTTTGAACCTGACACACTGCGTTCTACCCCTCAAATAGCTATGAAACCAGTTGAGGGCTTCACCTCTAACTCCAGGTTCCCTCAGTCTACTTAACAGAATGGGATGATCCAGGGAATCAAATGCTTTTGTAATGTCCACAAAGATACCAGCGACGCACAACCCATTATTTAGCCCCTTAAATAGCCCAGTACAAAATGTTAACAAACAATCTTCAGTGGGCTTCCCTTCCACAAAACCAAATTGGTTACTTGACAAATAACTATTTTTAGAAAAGAAACCTAGCAAACGTTTCTTCACAATCTTTTCGATTATCTTCGAGAACATTGAAGCAGTGAAATCGGTCGATAATTATTCATGTCAGTTTCACAGCCTTTTTTCAATTACCACAATTACCACAGCAGCTTTCAAACTTTCAGGAAAGTTTCCCGACTCAAAACTTAAGTTAATTACAAAAGAAAATGCAGGAGCAATTATTTCGCGAACACATTTCATACTTTCACATCATTTACTTCATAAGCAGTGGTTGGAGACATAAAAAACGAGTGCTGAACTTGTTTTTGGGAAAATATCGCGCACAATGCGAGTTAATTAAACTGTCTGTAGAGACCATTGTAGTTCTCAGCTCTCATCAGGAGGGGAAGGGAGTAATGCGTGTGGAATGAATGAAAGATTGAATGTGGAATGGATACTCCAGTAATGAATGAAAGGAGCGAGCCTCGTTGGTTTGGGTAAGTCGAGAGGATGGATGAGATTGGAATAACCAAGCACATTTTAGGTGATTGGCGCGATTTTTGTTTACGCACTGATTTTGGTGAAATTTTGCCTGCGTATTCTAATTAGTGATATCAATAGATAAAAGTGTAAACAATTGCATCTTACCGATTTGTTTTTTTGGCCATTCAAATCTCTATTTTAAATAGTAGCCTTATGGAACATGACTTATAAATATCCACAATATAATCGTAATTTAAACTAATGAAGAACATGGAACGTCAGAATCATCTGAGTCATCGGGTTGGTAGAAAAATCTAGGCACAAATAATCATTGAAAACCCTTGAAAATTAAAAAAACATCGATTCACCCGAAATAGAGATTAATCATAAACAGCGTGAGGAAGAAGTTAACTATTAATAAAATATTTCGAACAACATTTGGCGACTTCGTTTGATCGATAAAACCACCGATTTCAACTACGCCTGTTACTCCGATTTCAAAGCATGAGGGCATCGAATGAGCGGCGAAGACCCTATTTTGGGAGGATAATCGCCACCAATTGTGATGGAATATAAAAATAATACTAGCACATCGATTAATGGAAATTCTTTCTAATACAACTTTTAATCAACCCATAAGTTTCAGACTACCAATTTCCTTGTTTTTAATTTCAGGTGGTTATGACACCTCACACATTGTCACTACTTGCCCGGATATGCAAAATTTTCCGTAACTTTGCTGATTCACAAATATGAGTAAATTTAAAATAATCAGTCAAAATGTTTGTGGTTATATCTTTCGATTTTCTTTACTACAAAGTAATTCTTAAATCTATTATCACTAAATTTTCTGAGCAATTCAAAAATGTTTATTTCGCTTTGCTATTTCAGTTTTCGATTAAGCAGTGCAATTTTTTTGTTCGTGAATATTTTTGCAAAAAGAAAAATTATTTTGGTACTTATTATCACGGAAATATTACTTTGTATAATAATACAATTTATGGCTAAAATGCTTCAACTGTTCCATGATGGAGATAAAACACAGATGTGGTAGTGTTCCACAAGTCATTGGTTTACTTCACGACTACCTTCGACGCACAACCTCATTATCAAGTATTTATTCTCTTGATAATGGCGTAGTACGTCGAAACCAGTCGTGAAATAAACCAATTACTAGTGAAAAACTGCTACATCTGGGTTTTACTTCAATTAATATTATTTTAGTATGCGCATTATGATGATTGCAAAACATTTGAAAAAAATACAAAATACACAAACATTACTCTTTTCTTTTACTTTCCCACACTTTTCTAGGACATTTAGCATATATTATACATATATTCTAAATGAAATTAACTCTGTCTCGGGATTTCCCGGAACCCGGGAAGAGAATCACTTTAGGTGGTTGAAGCGATTTTTGTCTATGTACAGAATTACATGAAACTTTACATACGTTTTCTCAGTAGTGATATCTGTAGGTAAAAATGTAAGAAATTGCATCATACCAATTTGTTTTCTATGCCGTTCTATGTAATTATAATTCGTAGCCTTATGTCACATGATATATATCTTGTAATAATTTGATTGCATACCTTCGTGTTTTCTTCTAAACGCGAAATAAAACATTTATAATGATTGCAATGCTTGCTGCAAATATCAAAGTGTCACGCCGAGTCCAAATTCGAAAAAACATATACATGCATAGTTTTTCCTTGAAGTTCGACTACAGCGTCGAAACATTTAGTCATAACATGTTAAAGGAAAAACCTTGAAAATATAATTCTTGTATCATTTCTATTACTGCCTATATGGTGAGTTCCAACGCGTATACAAATGTTGTAACATTAATGGCGCAAAAATATAGTTATGCATGGCAAAATTCTAAGTAATTAAATAAATATATCTACATTTGTCTCTAACTTGACTCATTTTTTCACTCCCTACGGTGAAAATGCCTTCACAACAGGTTTTATTTTCAGTTCTGAAAAAAAGACTGCGGTGATTGATTATATTTTATAAATAGTTGAGAAAACATACAAACTACACACCGTTAGTTTTTGACGAAATCTAGATGTTAGAAATTCCTAATTTTTTAAATATTCTCCCACGACACAGCCGTAATCTATCCCAGGCAAAAAAGCTTATATTTTTTGGCAAATTCTCGAGAAGTAATACGGCAAAGGGGTTAAAATTTTATGATGAGGAAACCACTTTTGTTATTTCCACAAAACTTTGTTACGCTGGCACGACGCGCGCATCGAGTATGCCACAGTGTGGTGAAACGCGCGTCGTGCCAACGTAATAAAGTTTTGTGGAAATAACAAAGGTGGTTTTCTCATCGTGGATATCCATAATTTCCACGAGGTCAGGCCTGATATCATCAGTTTTATGGGTTAATATTTTATTATCATATGAAAGATGTGAGTTATTTTCTTTTAAATGATGTCAAATTCATCAAATTCTAGGTGAAGTGATATTTCACTCACACTAAATTTACTGAAATGTAGTCCAAGAATGTTTTTCGACTTATTTAAAAAACTACTAAAATGTGCACTCACTGACCCTCGAATATCGCTCCAGCCACCATAATTCCGGAATCCCGAGACATGCAAAAGGCCGGTAAATGAGAAACCATAGTTTCCACGGTTTCCACCCACCAAAGTGAAAGCACCATTCCAAACACCTTTCGTTTGGGACAGAAGACGGCTGGTATGGTAAGGGGGAGTGGGGTGGTGCCGGGTGTCACCCTTGTTGGTGTCCGCCGCGACGAAAACCAGAGCAGCGAGACTTCTCGGAAGCGAGGCAATTAAGATTTGGTGGGCCTGGGGTGACGCTGTGCCCAGCGGCGACCGTCCCATTGTCGAGAGTTCTTGGAAGCGCAGGTGTGGAAGAATGATGCGATCACAAGTGTGGGATTGGCTGAGGGTGAGCCAGTAAAGGAGAAATGAAGAGGCAAGAATATTTGAGAGGACGCAAGAGGTGAGAAAGAAACACGTGGAAAAAAAGTCGGTTGCGGCTGGGTCAGGGGACAGAGCCATGGGTTTTACGCTTGAACACATCAGCGATTTAAAATACGATATTATGCATCCGTTTTTGCGTTTACAGACACTGCACAGCCAATCAGATGCGAGATCTTCAGCGCAGGCTGTTGCCGTAGAAGTTTCCCATCTTTCGAAGCAGCCTGTGTCGTCTGAGCTGCGGCTGTGATGACCGACGCTTTCCGCCCGTCATTTTTTGGTCAAGTGAATCTTTCCCGAGGAATTGTGGGAATTCAAATAACTTAGTGGGCTTTAGATTTAAGGTGTTGAAGTTAGCGCACATCGGAACACATCAGCGCACTTTAGCGCACACGAATGACGTTGAATGGAACGATTGGCGAAATGTTTTGTAATCTACCGGGATGCAGTATTCTGTGGTTCAAAAGCAATCACGGCCGAATGTTTTGTGTAAATTCGTTGAATTCGTTCAAAGAAAGTATTTAAAAATGTTAGCTTTTTATCACCGAGTAATTATAAGCATTAAAATTTGTATGTATGCCGTCTTTACTGAAAATAAACAAACTTGACAACAATCACGGATTCAGTCATTGACGTTCTTTTGATGATTAGCACACATCAACTCTGCTCCCGATCTGTTTTGAAGTGCGCTCCCTAGTGCGCAGGGCTATAACGAATCGAGGGCAAATGAACTGTTGTGTTACGTAGTGATTAGCGTACTAGAGCGAATGGAAGGCACCCTTAGTTGCCACTGTTAAGCCTCGAAAACTGGCTCTCTTTCAATAATGAATACTTAAGAATGCAAGTGGCTGCTTGAAACTCAAGCCTGTCGTAAAAAAAGTTATCGTAGCTTTCATCCATTGATCCCATGTACGTTCACGAGCTTTCTGCAGCTTCTATCATCCGGGTGACGTCATGCGCAGAAATGACTCTATTGTCCACGAAAACCTCCTAACTTGCTGCACTTAATTAAATTGAGCAACTTCCACAGTGATAGCATTTATTACACGACCGGTTTCGCTTTTTACAGCATCTTCAGGTCTGCTTCAGGATGCTGTAAAAATCGAAACCGGTCGTGCAATAAATACTATCACTGTGGAAGTTGCTCAATTTAATTAAGTGCAGAAATGTTCCGTTTCCACTCCATCACGCCTGAAACCTCAGATTATGCTCATATCTTGCATTAGTAATGCCATGTTATACTCCATCCATGGGCAAGGGCCTAGCCACGTTGACACACTGGTTCCCGTCAGATCACCGAAGTTAAGTATCGTTGGGCCCGGACGGTGGTTGGATGGGTGGCACTTCTCCATACCTCTACCGGGGTGGATGGAGGGGTGACACTCCATCCAGACCGATACTGGGAGGCCGGAGGGAGATATACCCAGACCGGGACGGTGGGAGGGAGGACTCCCTCCATATCTGTACCGGGAAGGTTGGGGATGGCCCCTACTTCATACCTCTACCCTGTTGCTCTTGTCCCCTTTCTGCAAGTGGCAGGCAGGTTAAACATGGGATGGCACAATGGACAAAAAGGTCTGAGTGCCAGGAAGGCTCCAGAAGGCCCTCGCCCACCCATACAATCTACAGTCTATGCTCCATCCATTGAAGTACAGCGCATTATCATGCATGAAATTTACAAATCTGACCATTTAGTGAGCAATAGCATGGTTTTTGTTGAGAATTACTTTGTACGTGCCGGAGTCTTAAGACAAAACATAACCTTCTAGACATTTATTTCTCTCTATTTGGTCAATCGTTACCTATCAACAAAACACCCTCACCAGGATACATATCATACATTCAACGCTCTCTTAATTTTTTTTAGTTTGAAGCAGAACACAAAACAAATTCCAAACAATTAAAGAAATCATCGATTGTGGACAAAGTTAACAACACAAATCACAATTTACAGTTTTAAACAAAATTAAATTCTTTTACTCACTTAACATTAATATTTTTCTATGAATTTTGAACTTAATATTATTGAGTGGCTTTGTAAATATATCAACCAACTGGAATTCTGTGGGGCAGTAATTGAATGACACTTTTCTGCCATCTTTTCAGAATTAAAATGATACCTAACATCAATGTGCTTACTGCGTACATTTAGTTGATGATAGATTTGATTTGATGCAGTCTCCCCTCAAGGTGCAAAGTACCCCATCCTGAAGGAACCCTTAAAATAACACCTCACCCTCCCCCCTATTTCATTTCCTCCCCTGAAACTCTCTTCCAACTGTTACCCCTCCTTACTCCTTCCCCCAACCTTCCCACACTCCCCCCAACCCCCGGCCACACCCCCACCTCCTCCTAAGCCATCGCGTAATCAAATTATCGTCATTCCCTTTTTCTCTCTAATTAAAAAATAGCGCGAGAGAGAGAAAGAGGCAAATGAACCGGGAGTGTTGGGTTGCCTCTTCAGACGAGGGGGGTGGGGTGGGCAAGAGGGGGCAAATGGCTAAAAGGAGGAGGGAAACATCGAAGCAAATTGGGGAGAAGAGGAAAAATAAAAATTGAACGGGAAACCCGATCAATGAACGGCTCGCGCTTCGCTCCTGATTTTTTTCTTCCCGAAGACGTTTTCGTCCGCTTAAAAAAAATGTATTGTTCGTTTTAAATTATTTGAAAAAAACAGCGAACTGCCTCTCCACTGACAGGAAGAAAAACTTAATATTTTTTGTTAGAAAGCCCGCGACGACGACGAGGGTGGAATGAGTGATTAGAGGCAATTTAGTTCGCCTTCCTTCGTTCCTCCTCCCATGCGTGCTTGAAATTAAAAAAAGACAATATTATTATTCGCCCCTTATCCCATCCCCTCGCCAACCACCCTCTCCTTCTCTCTCGCAGCCATTGAGGTATATAAATATAATATAGAGAGGGCTTCGTGTTTTGTGGGGAATACCGGAGCTTATGACGTTGAAGGGAATGTTAGCCATATTGGCAATTCACATTCAGCGTTTAAATATAAGAGAAGAAACTCGTTCTTTCAATGCTAACATTGGTTTACGTGCTCCTTCGCTTTAATGACTGAGCACAATCATGCCGGTGTTAATGCTTCTCCACAGAGTAACAGTGCATATATATATCAAATACCAACCTCTCATTAGATTCCGTAGTCATAATTACGTAAAATAATTAGTACTTTTCTAAAATCTTTTATTAGCACGACGTGTTTCGCCGATTTACTTACGGATTCGTCAGGTACCTACAGAATATGATTGTTTATTTTCCGTTTATTGTTGCTGTAATTATAAAGGTACAGTCGAGAAAGAACAAAGGCTCGGGGAAGGCTGAGAAAGGCAGGAGCTAGTAGATTGTAGAAAAGTACTTTGCTTAATTTAGAAAAATATTTTACTTAAAAAAATATGAACGTGCGGAACTTCTACGAAGTGAAGCCTGAAAAAGAAAATGTTTTCTCTCATCGGATGCTTATTGTTGTTTATCTCAGGGAATGGCACAGGATAGATAAACAAATCGGGTGCTTCCTTCCAAGCTAATCGAAGGTTTTTAATTCTTTCGCAGCGATTACCGTGACTAATGCCAGAGCCATACAAACAAATTACTTCTGGAGATTAATAATATGTTCAAGTAATACGCGGTTACATATTTAGCTGATAAGTGACGAATTATGTGCCTTAAAACAAGTTGCCGTGTTAATTTAAGCATACAATATGGCATTATTAAAAACTGGTTCACTTTCCATTCGCCTAGGCATATCCAAAAGCATAGAAATTGCCACGAGAAAAAATCGGCCTGGACCTGGAATCGAACCTCTGACTTACCGGCCCAATGCGCAGACCACTATGATACCTAGGCTTCCTAATTCCCTTGGCAATTTAGATGAATACAAGGGAACTAGATATTAAGCCCTTGCGGTCCATCAAAGATGGCAATCCAGGGAAGCATAGGACTAACTTAACATCTCCTTCCCCTGTATCCTCCTAAATTTCCAAGGGAATTAGGGAGTCTGGGTAGCGTCGTGGTCTGCGCATTGATCCGGGAAACCAAAGGTCCTTGTTCGATTCCCAGTCCAGGCCGATTTCTCCCGTGACAATTTCTACACCTTTGCGGAAGGCATGAATAACTTCATAACTAGAAGCAGTTACGCTCACAAAATGTCAATAATTGCCAGTATGCATATTTAAAGGGAGATGGGATAAAGTGTAGCGGGCGATGGTCACATGCTTCTGGCGTCATACCCTCTCCATGAACCGAATTGCTTACCATCCAACATCCGGGTCGCCTCCGCACACACAGACCCATCACGCCATTTTCTTTTTGGGTTGACATAACCAAAGAGCTTGGTTATTGCTATTCGCCCTGTAAAACTGATTTTGTATCCGTAATATACTCCACACTACCCTTGTATACCTCTTTTGTTTCTGCCGCATTCAAGCATTGCTTCATATATACTCTCCCGTTCCTAATAATAATCTCCTACGTGTTAAAATAGCATTGAATTTCCAAAAAATCATATCAGTATGATGAGATTTTTTTGCTTTTATCTAGAGGTGTCACAAATGAGAACACGTATGAAAAGTTTCACGCAAATTGTATAGAAATAAAAAATCGCTCCAACCACATTATCCTCAAAAGATCTGACAAGGGCGGCGTTTTCTGACGTGATGTGAACGAACGGTGACGCTCGCCAAGCTTGGTGAATGTGATGTTGTGGAACCGGACGAAACGATGGTCGGACGTTGACGGCGCCGTCAACGGACGACGGTGAGCGAACCCTGTCGAAGTCAAACTTTCCCATCACGTTGCGTCAATGACAGCAATCAGAGGAGAGCTATTTTTCAACACGTAGTGCTAAATTTCATTTACAGTTTCTCCACATTACTTTTTAACTTCACTATGAAAAATAACTACCTAACTTTCTTGAAGAAATATTTGTCAGTATTTTTTCGGGCTATTAATAATTTTATTATAAAATATGAAAATCAAGAGCTAATTTTCAACTGTTTAGAATCTCCTAACGTGATTTTAGGCGAAGTTACTTCGTAGAATGTTAAAGAATCTATCACTTGGTAATATTCCACACTATTTTAATACAACTGACCGCATCCTATATTAGTTTCAATATATCAGGGATTTCGACTCTAATGATGATGTATTATAATCGAAACTGATAAGTTGTATAAAAAACAGAAACCTTTTCAGAGGTGTTTCATGTTCACCTAGGTGGAATATTACCTAGTGGTTCATTCGTTAACATATTTAGAACTCCGTTCACAAAAATTGTCATTATTTGCCGCCGATAGGTACTCCCGTTAATCGTAATACAATCATCCTTGGCGGGAAGACGACGGAAAAAAGAGCGCCACCGTCATTTTCCAATACGTTAGGAAATATTGTCATCTTATATCGTAATCACGCCTTAACCCTGCGCACAGGAGTATTTAAATGTTTAGTTTAAAGTTAACTGCACAATTATGGTAGTTTGAGCATGATATCACTTCACCTATAATTTGATAAGTTTGACCTCATTATAAAGAAAAAACTCTCATCTTTCCAATGATATCAAAAATATAAACCTCTCGTCGAAGCACTTCTCGAGAAACATGCCTAAAAATGTGAGCTGTTTTACAAGGGATAGATTACGGCTGTGCGCTCCACATGGAGAATATTTATTAAAAAAATAAAAATTTATAACGCCTATATTACGTCGAAAAACTAGCGGTGCATATTATGTATGTTTTCTCAACTATTTATGAAATATAATTAATTACTCACCGCAGTAATTATAACAGATTCACAAAAGCATCTGTTGTGAAGGCGTTTACAGCCTACGGCGTGAAAAAATGAGTCAAGTTAGAGACTTATGTAGATTAATTTATTTAAATACAGATAATTTTGTCACATATAATTAAAAAATTACGTCATTTACATTACAATATTTATTTCTTACTTATTACAGACGCTGAAAGTAAAAAATTAAATTCGAATATAGTCTCCATCATGACTATAGTCATGATGGAGACCCTATAGGGAAATATCTAGCTCACTCTATTTTAACCACCGATAGTGTGTGCAGACGGGGCAAGAGGAAGGTGGTGGAGGGGAGATGTGCTGGTGGGGTGGGATATGGGTAAAGTGGAAC
The DNA here is from genome assembly GCA_963573305.1 of Pyrrhosoma nymphula. Taxonomy (NCBI): domain Eukaryota; kingdom Metazoa; phylum Arthropoda; class Insecta; order Odonata; family Coenagrionidae; genus Pyrrhosoma; species Pyrrhosoma nymphula. The sequence continues at coordinate 57,965,927 of OY754339.1, read as the reverse complement.
GAGTGGGGAGTTGGGGTGGGTGGGGGGTGGTGAATTACGCTTTTCCAGAGATTGACATCCGATCGCCGGGGCCGGTGCGCAAAAGTAAGCATTAAAAATAAAAAGAAGACGCGAAAAAAAATCGATGGAGGAGAACAAATTAAAAGAGGAGGAAGGCTGCGAAAAATACGCCCCATTGTCATATTTCACGTTTTTAATGAGGAATCATCGGCCGGGCGTTCCTGATACACGATGATGATGATGTTGTGTAGAGAGGGGGGGTGCGTAGGGGAGTGGGATAGAGAGATAGGGATAGGGAGTAGGGTATGGCAGTTGGAGGGGATAGGGGGTGGGGTGAGGTGGGAGGGGTTTCGGGGAGAGGGTGTTCATTACACAGAGGCTGCTGTATTCGGCATCATTAGTTCTTGAAGTTCACCTCCTCGGATTACACCGCTCCGTCCGCCATCTTTAATTACTGCCCGGAACGAGGGCGCCTCTGTATTGGTGTGTATTGGAGGGGGTGGAGGGTGGGGCGGGGGGAGTCGGGAAGGGAGATCATTGTTGGGGGAGGAGAGCATAGGGAGGGGATGTGAGAGAAATTATAATTAATTCACCTTTCTATTCATAGGGTTTATTTATTAATTCATCGAATTACGATGGAATTTCTGTCTGATAGAGCCCACGAAAGTGGACCCAAGTAATCCTTCCCTTGGCCTCTTTGGTGAAAATGATATAATTTCTCGGTCGCCTTTCCCAAATAAAAACCGTTTCTCGCGCGCCCACCTTTGCAAAGCGAACTGTTCCTCTCCGAGGCTGCTGGAATGGTCTTGCAAAAATTATGGAAGCTTTTCATTGGAACACAGATGATCCCTTCAGCGCACGTGAATGACGATACATGTAGCATATGCAGATGCACGTGCCTGAAAACCTGAATTACGATTGTCATCTATTATAAATATTAGGCCTAAAATTGTTAATGCCCTTACGATGTTAAGGGAAAAATCGAATAGAAGGCTATAATGGCACGTAAAATATGGTTAGTACCGTCAATTATCTTTTATTCATATAATGTATTGTAAATGATAGATGCAGAAGTTCTTGAAGGGCTTGAATGCGCTGTAATAAAAATATAAGGACCGGCAATCCAAGGAAGCCTATTCCATGTGAAAATATTTTATTTTTCGACTTATCTGGATCACGTGCCTCTCCAATAAATAGCACCATTCGTATTTCATACGAATGGTGCTATTTATTGGAGAGCCACCATCAGTTGTCGAAAGCAGCCATCGGTTGTGCTGTCGAAAGGCTTTCTTAAACAGGGATAAAATTTATTGATAAACAGGAAGCAATTGACTTGTAGGTACTGTTGTCAACCAAGAACTTCAAACTCCTCTCCAACTCGTAGATCACATGGCAATGAGAAACTAATTTAATTCTTTCTAATCTCTTTCATTACAATGCGTCAAATTGCCTTTTTAAAACACCTAATATGGTATTCATGATGAATATAACACTTAGTAATCTTTCACAGATTTAAATAAATCTGTGGAAGATTACTAAGTGATTCATCATGAATATTGTCCTTCATATATCAACTTCCACCAGGTCCAGCCTGACACTGCTATGTTTATACATAATATGGTGTCAGAACGTATTTATCGATCAAGAAAGTGATGGCCGTGCAGTTACTACTTTAGCAAAGATATTCCAAATAATTGCCTAAACTGTCTCGCTAAAATATTGTCAATGCTTTCTTAAATGCATATAAATTGTTAATAAATATGAATTGCACCTTAATGTGCGGCATATGATAAGAAATAATTTCCGTGTTTGTGGAATCTCGCAATTATAAGATGGTAAGTAAGTAATAAAGTAAGTGCTTATCCCACGCTTTTTGTAGAACTACTAAATAAAAGGGGCGGTATTATTTCCGACCAGTACATCTCGGAGGTTAGTAAAAAGAAGGAAGAGTTAGTAAAAAGAAACATGGAATGATATTAATATTTTACAAAAGCCGCGTTATATGAGAGGATATAAAACGTCAGTGGCGTGTGGAAACTCCTGTTGAAATAGGAATGTTGACTGAAAATTCTAAATTATCATTTGAGAAGATTATATTGTTCACAAAATTACACTAGGGTTAAATTTGAATTGTAGTTTATTGAACTTGTACTTTGTATTTAAAATTTATGTTTACAATTCTTGTTATTCTTACATTGATTATTAATTAAATTCAACGTGAAAATTCCGAATAAGTTCCTAACTAAGAACTTCACATCATCCATGTTTGACGCATTCACTGAAAATCGACTCATTAACAACAATCGCGTATGCGATTATCGAAGTCCTTTCATAGTTTAGCGCACTTCAACTCTGCCCCCGATCTGTTTTGAAGTTCAGTGCCTAGTGCGCAGGGTCAGAAACGAATGGAAAGCATGTACGATGTTGTGTTGCGAAGTGATTAGCTCACTAGAGCTCCCAATGTGCCCAAACCATCTCACCCTACTTTCTTGGACTTTCATTCTGACAATTATAACCTTTATATCTACTTTGATGTTGTAAATTATAACTATATCCATTGTTGTCGCTCTGTGAATCAGCATTCTCATTTCACCCACATCTTACTTCCACCATTGTGCCCATGTGTTCTCCCACTTTTCTCTACCGTATACAACTCACTTTTACATCTCGCACCTCATCTTGCAGCTCAGTTTTATCGTATTGATTCTTTATTTTCAATTTGACGTAAGACATGGACCGAGACACATATACTGACAACCCTGCAAAGCACCTGTAATGTAACCGGTCGTATTTTTATAATAGATCTGTGGAATTGCTGAAAAATTTTCATTTCTATATAATTTTGTTAGTTATTGTCTCTGTATGTAAATGTTAATTCTAGCATTAATTCAACCCACTCTAAGCCCTGAGGATGCATGTAAGTACAAAAGATATGTCGGCAATTGTGAAAGGAGCATTGTTCAACATATTGCAAACAAAAAAACAACGTAAATACAACTGTAGTGGGCAGCATCCATTTTCCCCCACGATTCAAGTTCATCCCATGCATTAATGCCCACAGATTTGGGCCCGAGTCAGACCCTCCCATTATCCTATTCCCTAGACCCACATGGGGGTCATAAGACAGAGCCAATATCACAAAGATTTATTCCGATGGCAGGAATATTATTAAATAGACAGGGCTTTGCATGATTTACGAGCGCAGAGCAAAGGCGTATTCATACTGAGGGCTAATTCACGCATAATTATGTCGTTCTTCAGGGAAACAACGTGCCGTCATGTACATCACTAAAAGGGTGTTTTTTTCACGTAGGAACTTGAGGAATTCAAGGAATACACATTTCCTGTCTCACCGTTGGCCTCTCCTAATATTTTCAGACAAAACAATCGACGATAGAAATACATTAGATCTGTGTGCATTAGATCTCACTTGGCGAAATATTATGGAAACGATTAAAATAATATGCGTTTGAAAGATGATACAACTAATTTGATGAGAGTTGGTTATTGACCACTTAATTATACTAGGATATTTTTTGGAGAATTGGTCATGAATAAATTGTGTCATATTAGTACTCCTGCCAACGTTTCGAAAATTTATCTTTTCATCATCAAGGCTTGAGGTGGAATAATTAGATTAATAATTCATATTTCTGAATTATTAATGTAAGTATTCCACTTCAAGCCTTGATGATGAAAATATGAATTTTCGAAACGTTGGCAGGAGTACTAATCTGACACAATTTATTCATGACCAATTCTCCAAAAAACATCCTAGATAATACTAATCGTAATCTACACAAGCAATGAAATGAAGCAATGGAGAGGACGATTTTTTCATTTATTTCGGCCCCCAGCTATTCCTCTCTATATTGAATACTCAACAGTAAGTAGCAAAACTAGATTGTTTGCAGAAGATGCTGTCATCTATCGAGAAATTGCCACAAATTCCTACTTCGAAGTTCTCTCTTCCGGCCTTAACAACGTTATTTCGTGGTGCCGTGAGTTGGGGTTGATATTGAACCTTAGAAAATGCACTGCAGTACACTTCTAACGAAAGAAATCACACCGATTCATAACGTGAAGGGAGCCAATATCAATAGGTCATAAGAAAAAAAATTGGGGAATCACCATAATTTCAGACATAACGTAGGGTGCTATTAAACATCAATTTCAATCTATAAGACCGAAAACGGAGATAAAGATAAATGTCTTTCTTGAGATAAAGATAAATGTCTGATAAACTTGATAGCTAAAGCCATCCCAATCAATAAAAAATACTAGAAGGTCACACAATGACTGAGTGTCAAAACATATAGGTACTTGTCATTTGAATATATGAGAAATATAGCTTTCACAGATTACATGACTTAGCTAAAAAACTAAATAAGATCCAAAATATACTAATTATTTGACGTTTATATATTTTCATGAACACTCGTTGCAAATGCGGCGCCATTTCCATTAAATGAGCGCACTTTGACTTAAATCATCGCAGTAATTTCATAATAACTCAAAATATATGCTGGGTAAGTGCGTACAATATATTATCATTGAACTCCCTCCAATAATTTACATATTATATGGAGTTTATCGCGTATATAGCATTCATATTGGTTGGAGAAACACTCCATTTTTTACTATGCTTCAGCGGTTCTTTCATTGTTAACCGTATGATTACAAATTCATTTTGCAAAAAAAAGAGAGTAGTTTAATCTAATCAAGGGTTTGCTCAATTATTCAAATTATTACACGCCTATAACCACAAAGCTTCGATTTATTTGTAATTCTTCAAGATTCAGAAACGGAAATTACAAACATATTTATATGCACACATATTTGCATGCATGCATAAAATTGAAACCTGGGTATGTCAGGATAAGTATAAGAGTGGGCTAAATGCAGTGTGAATTGGGTACATGAGAAGTGCTTACGGCAAAAACAGGATGGATAGAGTTAGGAATGAGTGTATAATGAAAGAATGTGGGTTGGATGCTCCCATTAATGGCCATATCTGAAAGGAATGTGCTTCGTTGGTAAGTCTATATTGAGAGAATGGATGAGAGACGAATTAGGAAACAGATATATATGTGACAGTGGAGTGAATGGTGTGAGAGGAAGAGATAGACCGCGAAATTCATGAGTGGATGTGGTGGAACAGGTTCTAAAGAGAAGGGATATTTGGAATCGTAAGAATAGGACAGCGTATATGAAGAAACGCATGAGTGCAAGAGGAGCGAAAGTGCTTTTCAATGATAAGGCGTTGGCAATGGGTGGGTAGAGATTAGAATAACTGACCAAACCCTCTAAAACTTTGACTTTGCTATTTTAAAATTGTGGTCAAAAAACAGATAGGATAAAAAGAGTGTGGGAAGGCTTAATAATTGAGGAAATAATTAAAAGACAGTCAGTTTTTTATAGGGTAGACGGCAATAACTGAATTATTTGACTTTGCCTACCTCGAAAGGGATTGATGATTATGTGTGTATGCATAAAAATTCACAAGTTTCAAGTTTTCAGAAAACGCCGGATTATGAATAAATTGCTGGAAGGTGGAATGCAACGTGATTATTTTATAGGTACGCAGTATTGTTGTTGATGATGGTGACAGTGTATGCTACACTCAAGTGATGCCATGGTATTTCATCTGGTTTTCGTTGATGTTTCCAGCCCTGATAAAGATACACAGCTACATCAAAACTTAAGCAATGGGAGGTAGTGATTTGAATAACTGACCAAACCCTTGAAAACTTTAACTTTGCTATTTTAAAATTGTGGTCGAAAAACATATGGGATAAAAATTTGTGGAAAGGTTTAATTTTGTTATTCAGGCCAAACAGGGGACTGCCTTTTCTATTACAAGCCTGAATATTAACAAAAAATATTTCATGTAAATAAAATATATGTATGTTAGTGATGGCGCCACTAAAATACGTATCCGTCAGTTATAATAACATTGATAATCTCTACTCGATAGTTACCTATATACATGGCTATCAATGAAGTACAGTGAAGTCTCGATTATCTAAGGTAATTTGGATTGAGGGCATCTAAGATAATTAAAAACTCCGATAATACGTAATGGTTCTGCACGAGAAAAATTGAGATAAAAATAAGACTTTCTATGCTTCTACGTACTTTCTTCATTTTTTTGACATGGTTGGGATAAAACATTTCTTACAATGGATTTTTATTTGGAGATCGAATTGATAGCCGAATTTTGACGTTCGCTTGCATGAGCTAACCTGAATTGGCATAGCCACGACGTAAGTACCTGCACCTCGGGTAATGCGGAATATTGGAAAATCCGAACTCAGATAGTCGAGACTCTAGCTATAGCTACTTGTATGATTGCGGTTATCTGATGACCTCCACAAACTCCATCCATGAAATTATTCGTTTCCCCTACAATGTATGAATCTTGAAAACATTTGAGGGGCTAATTATAGTCTATTCCAAACAATGAGTGATTTCCAATTAAATTGTCGAAGTCAGTGCAAATCGGAATAAATCAGCGCACTTCAGCGCACGCGAACGACGTTGAATGGAACAATGTGCGCTGGCGAAATGTTTTGTAACCTGCCGGTAGGAAGCATTTTGTTGGTGCACAACAGCCATGGTCGAATTTTTTGCATATAGAAATAAAAATCGTTTAAAATAAGTATTTTAAAACCGTAAGCCATTGACCACGGAGTCAATAAAAAGTTTACAATATCCATTTGACGATTTCACATTTGACGACATATGACGACTTTACGGAAAATCTTCACAAAAACAACCACGGATGCGATTATCGACGTTCTTTTGTTGCTTAGCGCACATCAACTCTGCACCCGATCTGTTTTTCAGTGCACTGCCTATTGCGCAGGGTGTGAAACGAAAGGAATGCAAGTGCGCTGTTGTGTTGCGAAGTGATGAGCGCACTAGAACAAATGGAAGGCCCAGGAAGTGGATCCAGGGAACGTGGAGACTTCAACTGGCGCGGATGTCGGGAAGGGAATCGAACGAAATTCCTCACGCAATGAACTTCTTTGGCGATGATGGTTTGTCTGGATGACATCGTTCATGTTACAAATGCAAAATTTCCATTATAGCCAATTTCCAACGGTCCAAAGTTTTGGCAAAACATTTGACCGAACAGGTCAACTATTTCGTCAAAAAATGTTTTATATATTATAGCATGTAGAATTTTAAGAAAATGAGTAATTAGTAATTTTTTAAACGTGCTTCGACGGCTAAGGGCATTTCGCACTTACTGTCTGCCACGCGCAGACAGGGTAAACAGCACTCGGACGAATCGGAGGATCACCTCTCCGAACTCGAGCCGAGCCCAACAATGCTTAACGAACTTCTTGCTTCGGTGACTGATCGGGAACCGGTGTTTCCATCGTGGCAGGCCGTTGCCTCTTAAGTAAAATGAAATTTTAATTCCATGTCATCAATAAATTAATCAATAAACTTCATGAAATAAAATTATATTAATTCACATATGATGCTTTAGCGTCGAAACGCGCACTACAATAAAATTACTCAGTGGGTGTTGCCAAGTTTTATTTACTTAATTTCCCCATGATGTTCCACCATATCTCACCAGACATCGTTGAATACATTCGTTTGGTCAAATTTTTCGTCAAAGCTTATGGGCGTGGTATTAACGACTTTAGCTAGTTTGAATGAGATTTTTCTTTTCCCATCATAGAGACCATAGAAATATTTTCAATGAAATTTAAAACTCGGTGATTCCACAAGATTTTATTTAAAATCATGATCCGGGTTCCGATGTCAGACGTCATCTTCAAGTCTTTGTCAAAATGACAACAGAGGAGCTTCTGAGTGCCTTAGCAGCTACAAAGCTCCATAGTGGCGGGCGACATGCGGTCACCAGTAATGAGTAAAAGGGAGAAATGAGGGAAGATAATACGGAAGTAGGAAAGGATGAAAAGTGAATGCCATGTCAAAGGACTGTCTTTGTGTCTCATTCCGTTTCATTATTGTAGTCTATAATAATGCGTGAAAAAAATACTTGAACCCGTGTACCGTTGCATGGGGTTAAAACGCAGACTCTGAGAAAAGAGGACGAGAAAAGGCTACAAGCGTTCGAGATGTGGGAGTGGAGGAGGATGGAGAAGGTAAAGTGGACGGAAAGGAAGACAAATGAGGAAGTGCTTGACATGATTGTTGATGAGAGGAAACTTCTGGATGAGATTAAGGAAAGGCAGGGTAGGCGGCTGGAAGCAGTAATGAGGGGCGATGGTTTTCTGAAGGCCGTGATAGAGGGAAGGATGTTGGGCAATTTGGGAAGGGGAAGAAAGAGAATAGGTTTTATGGACGGGATGAAGAGGGTAGGACGTACGCGGTGATAAAGAAATAAATGCTAGAGGTAGAGCCCTGAACGTGTAAAATCTGAAGAATTTTTTTTCTTACTTTCATTAAAACCTACCATTAACTGGTAGATTTCTTTCATGAAGAATATATACGACATTGTATCTCTCTTATTTTATCGGTTCCATCAGTTGTAGAGGTATGATGCGGGGTCAAAATAATATCCACCTAGCCATTCTGAAACTCGCGTGATCTGAGCATTTTACGTATTCTCAGCCCCACGTGTAGTCTCCGAGTCTCAAACGGTTCCCAACCTAATCCTTCCATCTGCTGCGTTACACTCTATGTTCGCTTGTAACCGTTTTCAACGAATCATGCGGCTTTCCCGTGTACATTTCATTTGCTAAATTAAATTAGCATTTCTCTCTCAAATTGTCAACCTAGAAAATTCCTATTTCACTGGTAAACCCAAATTCTCTTCAATGCAGTGCTGCTAATGTTTGTTACGTATTTTCCACACGCTAGTCTGAAGTTGTAGTGATTCCCAGGCATTTGATTTCATCCGACACCATTTTATTTACTCCCCATACTTTATAGTTACGAAATTTGTGGATACCGTGACTAGCCACGGTATTACCTTTATGGAGTCAGCCGCAAATGCATATAAGTGTGAAATTCCACGGAGGAAAAATCATTTGCCTTGACCGGGACTCGAATCCGGAACCCTTGATCGATAGCTTTATACTTACGGCGTCGATGTGATTTATTTAATAAGAAATGATGAAATATAGTGCATTTATGAAGGTTAAACTCGAGCACCCACTCAAGACAGCACGAGTAAACGTTGTTAAGCTCCGATGAAAAAATTCTTTACATGAAAAAAAAGTGTGGGAAACATCGCCACCGGTTCACTTCAAAATGGATTCCAATTGAGGAAAATTATTATTGTGTCAAACTAAATTGAATTCCCGACCGTTTGTTGTTTTCTCACTCGTGCTACGCGCGTTTCCTGAACTCCACACTTTTCTGTGAGATAAAAGTCGATAAACTCGACCATTCACTATCCTCGTTCCTCAATAAAATCCTTCATCATGGCCGACCGAATAAAAAGGCACCTTTTTGCCGATAGGCGCCCGAATCCCGTATTATTGTAGCCTCTGGAAGCGTTCCTAATTCTACAAAACTGCCTATTTTACCGTCTTATTTGACGGGGAAATGCCAATTTGAAAAGCAGGAGACTCCTAACGGCCACGTATTTCGCACGTGACTGGCCGTTTTACTCTCCATTACCGGTTCACCGTGAAACGAAGACATTTCGGAAAGAATTCAATAAACTTTCGACAATTTTCCGCTGATGATCTATATTATTTTTTCAGTAGATACCATATTTTCATCCATTCACTAGCCGTTACCCGGAGCTTCACTAGCTGTATTATATTAGTATCCCTTTGTCATATTAAGATGGTTGGAGCGATGTTTGTTTATGTACAAATCTATGTGAAATCTTGCGAACGAGTTCTCATTAGTGATATCTATAGAAAATAGTGTAAAAAAATTCGTGATGCTGATTTGTTTTCATGGCAATTCAGTGCTATTTAACACGTACCCTTATGACATATATTTCGTATTACTTCGATTGCATACGTAAAAAATTTTCTTATAAACGCGTAATAATACATTATAACTGTTGCTAATAAATATGAAGGTGTCACGCCAACTTTTAAAAAAATGTCAATATAATTTTGCTCAATTTTTAATAGGGCGCCGAAAACTCGACATAATATGTTAATTAAGGAGAACATAAAGTATAATTTTAGTATAATTTCCATTAATGTCTGAATGATGAGTTCCTACTCGAAAACAGATGCTTAAATTAAATGTGGTCCAAGAATTTGTTTCGACTTACAAAAAAATTATTGAAATGTGCGCTCAATGACCCACTAATACCGCCCCAGCTACCTTAAATGTCCCTTTCACACGGTACTTGATCCAGCAAAAGACCTATTATGGTATTCTAGCCAGTACTTGATATTGAGGACGAAATCCGGTATGATTTGAGCCGTGCTAGAAGGTTTTACATAATCACTGAACTTGTTCATATGTTAGCGCATATCTACTACAAGTTAAAAAAAACAATCTATGGCAGCAGGCGACGAAAACAACGGTGGGAACATTTTTTACTGTTGATTTCACGGAGAGAGAAGCAACAATAGCTACAGGATTTACAGATGGCGCTGATTTCAGAAAGTGAAGAACCCAAAGTGACTGTAAAAGCCAACGTGACTGGTCGAAGGCTACTATAGTAAGGGCCCTACTGGGAGGGAGTAGCAAACTACTTCGTTCCGTGTTATTGATGAAATCAAGTAGCTAGGAGGGTATGCTGGTTCTATACTACACGATACTGGAAAACTATCATACTAGCGAATATCCTCGAACTTGAGCTGGATCAATCATCGTGTGAAATTTGGCTTTATACTACTTCATTACCTTCTATTCACTGACAATTTGCCTCTCTTATTCTGTGTAAAGGTCATTTGTTTCATAACTTACATGGTTCTCAGCGTTAATCGAGAAAAACTGCAAGGCTGTTTCTTCTTCTTGCACCTTCCTCTGATATTCGTTTGACTTGGGTGCGTTCTCAGTCACTACTATAAGTCCTGGTTTTATAATCACTGGTTGAATATTTTCTTGGTATTCAAACGAAGTTAAAACGTTCTTCTATCGATGACGCTCGCGTCAAATAACCGAATGTTTGATTTAAAATGCAAAACACAAACTCTCAGGAAACATAAAGTTAACGAACATGATACGACCAATTGTGGTTAACGATAACCAGGTATATAAAAACGGGCCTATTAGAGTTAGGTGGTCTTGTGGGAAAGCTTAACTAGGAAATCAGGTTCGACTGCGACCTCTGGTAGACTACGGGACAGTGGTTTGGAAGGCAAAACTTCTAGATGGAGTGAGAAAGACATAGGAAAACCAATGTTTTCAACTGATTCATAGGTTTTTGTGGATTTTTATTGTCCAGTTGGATTGATTTGGTTTGATTATTTGTGGAGGTGACCAAAAGATGAGGTCATTTGCGCCATAGAGGACAGGTAGATTGGTTGGAAGGAGAAGGATGATTGGGGAGTGGTGGAAGGGTCGAGAGAAACCCGGCTTCAGCATTAGCCTGGTCTTAACTGAAGTCGACAGGGGGACCACGATTTAACGTCCCATTCTACGGACGGAGTGCTGTACTTGAATTGCTATCCAAATAGCACCCAAGAAGGGATCGGGATTCATCTGAAAAATGTCCACCACCGCCGGGAACGAACGCGAACCTTCGAGATGGAAATCCAGTACACTAGCCAATACAACAACCCGATCCCCGTCACGCTGAATCGAAGGCGTCCGCAGCGGCTTGATATATTACCTGTAATACGCAGCTTGAGAGCTTCGATTCCAGCATTGGGCTCGCGTGCTTTGCCAGAAAATATACAACTCGATATAAAATAACTTGCTAACTTCAGAAAAATGATTAAATCTTAACTCGCTCAGGAAATTCAGAAGACGATAACAGTTTTCGTCTCATTACACCACAATGCATAGTTGCCGAGAAAAAGTAGATCTCTAAATTGAAAAGCATACCTGTAAGTACTACAGTTAAAAACTTGAAATTTCGCAAACGTAATAATAAATCAATGAGCAACATTGTGTCAAAATGATGTTTTTTTTCGTACACTCTGCTTTGCAGTTGTGAGGCATCAAAGTTACGCACGGCGCCTTAGTGCTAAAAACGATGCTACTTTCTATCTTCGTACTCCAGAACGTCAAAATCAGTTCCAAAATTTGTTTTATTTATTAAATTGTACTTGTTGTGAATTGCCGTGGCCACTTCCACTTCAGTATTCATTTTTTCATATCACGAGAGCTAAAAAAAAGATAATATGAAATAAAAAAATGAATTATCCACTTGACCTTGGCTCTGTCTTCCACTCCGCTTAACTTCGCCACTACTACCCATTCCTCTGACCACCCACAAAAAAAAAAAAATATATATATATATATATATATACACACACACACACACACACACACACACACATATATATTATATACTCACACATCTAATCCTCCCCCTCCCTTACGCACACTTCACACTTTTCTCCCTCCTCATCCACTTTACTCTGCCCCTCCGTTTTCCTTTCACACACACATACTAACACACACGCTGGGCCATACCTCATCTCTCTCTCTCTCTACCTCCTCCACCTCTTCCTCTCAATCGACTCAACCCTCTTCCGCACACTCTTTTTATTTATCCAGGCATTTGGCCGCGGCCTCCATTCGGATGACACAGTGATTGCCCACCGTAATTACTATCATTTGCCCCTTACGGAAAAAATAGCGGAGCCCTCCTCCTTCTTATCCCCCCCCTCCCCTTAGGGCGCTCCCTCCCCCTCCTGTGCTTCCCCCCTCCCAACCCTCACCCCCTGACACCCCACCTTTTACCTCTCCCCCTTTTTTCAGCGTCCTCCCACGTAGCTAACCACCAATTCCGATCGCTCATTTTTTTACTCATGATTCGCCCCCCCCCCCCCACCCCCGCTGCCGTGGCAACGAACCCCTTCCCCCCTCTCCCTCTTTATCGTTCCCCTACACGACCACCCTTACGCCATATATAACTTCGAGAAACTTTTATACTGGTTCCCACCCCCTCTTGGACGCATCCAACTCAGCAGTTTGTCACCTCTATGTGTGGGGGTTATTCCGTAACTTAGGGGTCGTGCATGACTACGTTACCGTTTTCGGTGATTTTTTTACCCCCTCCCGCCCTTCGTCGACAACAGTAGTATTCCCCCCTTCCCCCGATATGTAACGTTGTCTCTACAAATGAAAATTTCAATACAAAAATATTTTCTCAATTATTGAGTGAGTTTATTTCTAGGGATAGGTTTAAATACGACAAATAAAGTAGCCCAACTAGATATAATAGAACTATCTTATATCAATTGGAACAAGTAACATTTATTTTTAAATTAAAAAAATAAATCATGAATCACGGCGAAAGGTGATGAGCAGTGTTGTCACGAGGTCGCTATTTAACCTGCGAGAAGGTTAAAATGCAAGCAATTTGATGGTATGAAGACTTGCAACAATGGTTCAGTTACATTGAGTTTAAGTAGTAGCTTGGAATGTAAGAAACAACCCGCGCGCCCTTCCTCTTGTTAAACTCTAGTAATGTCGACACGATGTTGACGAGTAAGAAACGCAAACAGGCGTATTGTAACAGCTACGTTACTTTGAGTGAACCCCCCCCACCCCTCCCCCTCCTTACCCGCCGTAGGTTATTAGGCGACCCCCTCCCCCCTCAGTTGGGAATGTAGTTTATGCACGACCCCTTAAGTCACCTTCATTCAAAACCTTAAAGTTAACATATTAGCTTCAATCTTCCGCTTCAGTCGCGCATGTCAGCGTTGAAGCGACGACTGTTTCTCCCCGCCACAGCGGGTTAATGCTTCTATCCTCATCTGCTACCTAGTACTAACAGCATGATGAGCATGTTTCCGTGTGACTCTTGTATTCATCTCTGTCCATTTATTTATTTCCGAAATACATTAATACAAATAGTTTCCCTAGCATTTTTAGCATGCCTATAGTGCAATGCATGTTGTTGAAATGTCACCTTCTGACAAGTAATTGCATGTTTTTTCTAACATACCAATTGCGGTAGTTTCATTAATTTCATTGGGGTTCAATGTGTTACATGTTGGTGATAACTCTTCCCCTGCCACAAACCCTTGAGGTGGCTTGCAGGGTGTTATGTAGATGTAGATGAACCTGATGCAACGCCTTCCCCACGAGACATGTTACTCCAACTTGACGGGGATCGGGTTGGTGACTAGAGTACTGGTTTCCCATCCGGAAGGCCCGGATTTGACTCCCGGCGGTGGTGAAAAATAATTAACTGGAATCACGATTCCTTCATGGGTACCGAGTGGAAAACACTTCCAATCTAGTATTCCGCCCCAAAGGGGCATTGAACTTAACTTAGTTAAAGGTAGGCTAATTTATGCGCCGGGTTTCGTTCTCAACACCATTAGGGCCTTCACCAACCCGCTGCCTCTACGCAACTTCACGAAACTTCTTTGGCTCGTTATAATTTCCTGCAAAAATATACTTAGTTCCCTCACCGTACACAGAACACCTGTTTTTCTTTCCACTTTCATAACAACCATCAACAGCAACTGAAATGTCCAAAACATGCTTTGACTAAAAATTCACTTTATTAGATACGAATGTCTATCGACTCTTTCATTTTCATTCAAAAGATAAAACCTTTTGAAAGATTCGTCTGGGAATCATGTTTATCCCATCCTTGACAACAGGGGCGGCGTGGGTGCTCAGGGGCCCGGGCCGCTGCACGTCCAGAGGAGCCCGGTTTTTGTGACCCCCCCCCCCCTTCCCCCTTCTGAAAACATTAGTGCGTTAAAAATGTGTTAAACTAAAATTTCATAGGTATTTATGTACAGTATGACAAAAATTGCACTTTTAATCACATATGTTTGGTCTACTCGCTGTTCAAAGCTCGGGGCCCGGCCCGCCGGGCCCTTTGGACCCGAGCCCGAAACCTAGTGCGTAGCCCAGGGCCCGGGCGGGAATCCCCGCCTTCCCGCCCTGGCCACGCCACCACTGCTTGACAATCATGTAAAATATGATGACCTAATGGCATTGTACGATAAAAGAATACTGAATGACCTGATATTTCTACATGATATTACAAATTAAGGAGAGAGTGTTACATTGATAAATCGACTGAATTTCGATGATTCAACATATAAAGGTAGGAATAATATGTAATTTGATGTCATGAATGTTTCAGTTACTACTGTAAAAATACTCCCATTAACCGAATATTTATTTCATATACAACATTTTGTAACGATCACAATTTGTAACAAGACTGTAAGAACCTTTACAAAGCTCTCACTGCAAATATATCCAATAATGTGATTGCAATATGTTAATTAAAATAATTTATAAGGGGAATGCATTTTGTCAGCTTTGACCAATATATATCATATTTTCAGTTTTGTTTGAGTTTTTTTTTCACCATGTATTTATAGTTAAATGTTAGAGGAACACTAAAAACAAATAAAAAAAAAGAATTTATTTAAATGTAAATCGCATTGCGAATTCATTTTTCGAAATTAGTATCTACTCGGGAGAATAACGAACAAAAATGTACAGTCAAAGCCAAACAGCTGACCCTTCCAACGCCTATCAAATCCAATAGATTCATTAAGATCTAGTCGCAGGGCGAAGGAAAATATTGCGTTAAATGCGTTCGAAAGAACAACCCACGGAGCTGTTATCAAGTGCTGCTTCGCAATATCTGGGCCATCAAAAGTTTTAGCTCCATCTAGCACATGTAAAATTTGAATTTAAAACTCCATTAGTTTCGTATAAGTCGTGTTGCCATACAGTAATATTTCAATAGGCAAATAAGGAATTATATAATTTAAACGAGTAGGAGGAGGATATGTAGTATAGTATTTCGTTTATGTTTTACTGATACAGAACTATTCTTCCAGATAAATACCTATTTGTGAACTTAACATCGCAGGTGAATTATTGTATACGTGCTTTCGTTTTAGTCGTTAGCTTTGTTAAGCTTAGCTTAGCGTTTTAGTTAGTGTAGTTATTTTAGTTGTTAACAGTGAAATTTAATGTTTATTTGCACATGTACGCTATTCATTCATGCGGAATGCACATTCCACTTGGATGTACTTTACCTGCAATATTAATTTTTTATGACTGCGATTTTATTAAGCTATTAAATTAAACTCTCCCTGCAATTCGGATTCGAAGTCGAGCCAGAAACGTTTCTCACTGTCGCGTCGCATCGCTGCTTTCCGGGTCCTGCTGACATTCCGTCATTTCGTCGAATATGGTCGGTCGCAGCCCCGCACGCCTTGAGACCTTATCCAGATAAGTGGAATCCAGATTCTGATCTTCCACCAGTCAATGACTGGTGGAAAGTTCCACCATTCGTTCATTAAACGACTCTTGATCCGTTCAATGAACGGCTCAATGACCCCCTCTGGAGAGCCGAACGTCACAAACTTATGCCGATTTCCAACTTACCTCGGAACTCGAACAAAACAATGTCTACCTTCCGCACGCTTACTTCCGTCGGAAAGTTTCCACCACGACACTAGCGCTGTTCCACCAAGTGGATGACGGGTGGAAGGGAAGCTTGACTTTCCACCAGTCATTGAACGATGAACGATGTAGTGAACGATTCTATGGTGAAAGGTGGAACATGATGACGTAGTGTCGGAAAGTCATGACGTTTTGGTGGAAACTAATGACCGTTTGGTGGAAAATTTGAACATCGGGAAAGCATCAGAATCAGGCCCAAGATTCGAAGTAGTCGAAACTCGGAAATGTCGTGGAAGTGATGTCAATGCCCCGGCAACGCTCAGCTTATTGATGGCCATTTGAATATCCCGAGGTCGCGCCGCCACGTTTATCTAAAAAAAACATTGCAGCTGACTTTTGCACATTTCATTCACAGGATATTAAATTGTTAGCAGTGAAAATGGGAAAATAACAAGGCACGAACTATTAATGATTGGCTGCTTGACGCCACTCATTACGTCTGCCATCCGCGGCGAAGATGGGAAGTATTGCCGTATTTTTATTCATCGAAACATAGCAGGGATCGTTATATCCTTGCCTTGCATTATTATTCATTTATATCGTTCGGCTAAAGAGGGAATACACGCTAAATTCATGTTTCTTTGAAGTTTCCAATTGTACGTAATCCTACGCTCTCGGGGGGAGGGGGGGGGGCTATTATTCTGTAATTCCACTTCCGAAATAGCTCTTTCGGAAGAGCACCAACTCAAATAAACGATTCATTTGAGCTATTCCGCTCTCGAAGTACTCATCTGAAGCCCAATTCGACGACCGAAAGAAGTGGAAATGAACCATTCTCGGCAGAAAAGAACGACTCGATGGCCTCGCCGCGGCGCGCCGTCTGGCGGGCATGGTTTACAGCTCCACTTTCGGTAATATTCGCCACATAAGGAGGGATCCGTGATGTAATGTTCCGTGAGGTGAAATTACAGAATAACCCCTCTGGAATATGGATAGGCAAGAAGTGGCAGCTGACGTCACGAGGCTAGTCCACTCATGACGTAATTGGGGGATGTCGCGACTGTACATTCTGGTGCTATTCAAAACCATCATATTTCGATGCGTATAGCAATGAAACCAAGCAGCGTAGAGAACTGGCTTTTATTTAACTTTCGAACTAATTACGGCAAGCATTCATTCATTAGAGTAATCTACCGGTTAGAGGTAGGTTATCATGAAAGTCAGAGAATATCTAACAGACTCTTACACGTTCCGTGCCCTATCTACCTCTAGTATTTCTTTCTTCATATCAGCATAAGTCCTACCTTTCTTCATCCCGTCCATAAAACCTATTCTCTTTCTTCCCCTTCCCCGCTTGCCCAACATCCTTCCCTCTATCACGGCCTTCAACAAACCATCGCCCCTCATTACCGCTTCCAGCCACCTACCCTGCCTTCCCCTAATTTTATCCCCAAGTTTGCTCTCCTCACCCACCATAACAAGCACTTCCTCATTTGTCTTCCTTTCCGTCCAACGAACCTTCTCCATCCTCCTCCACACCCACATCTTGAACGCCTTCTGCCTATTTTCGTCTTCCTTTCTCAAGGTTCACGTTTCTGCCCCATACAATGTCACACTCCATATCAAGCTCTTCACCAGCCTCTTTTTTGCATCCTTACTTAAGGTCCCCGTCATCAACTTCCTTCTATTATTGAACGCTTCCTTCGCTAGCGCTATTCTCCTCCTAATGTCTTTGCTACTATGCCCATTTTCTTCTATCGTACTACCCAAGTAATTAAGTTGTTCTACTTGCTCCAGTAGGCAGAAAAAACAGGGAAAAGTAATAGGAAGACGGAAAAGACGAACAATTAGTTGTATGCTAACTGAGCGTCTTAAGATGGTCGTCGTGGTAAGCGTATTCTCCTCCTAATGTATTAGCTACTATGTCCTGTAGCTTCTACCGTACTCCCCAAGTAATTAAATTGTTCTACTTGCTCGAGCTTGTGACTTCCTCCTCTTATGTCCAGCCTCGCTTTCTTTGTCCTAGAGAATCTCATTACTTTTATTTATTTATGATTAATCTTCATCCCGTATTTCTCGCACTGTTTTTCCAATCCATCTACTAAAGTTTACAGTCCTTCCGATGACCGACTGACCAACGCCTGGTCGTCCACGAATCTATCCGAATTTATCTGCTGGCCTCATACTTTGATTCCCACATCCAGCTCATCCCATGCTTCTCTTACCATTTCCTCAGCATAGAACATATTTTCAAAAATGAGTACACTTCCCCATTCTGCCTCTCCTAGCATTGGAAATTCCGAGGCCCTCTTGAATAAGGCACCAGGTGTCCGACCCCTATCCAGCCGCCTCGTGACCGGCCGCTAACTGCCCCGCGCCCTTCCCCCATCCCTGGGGCAGCGACCCCGAGGCAGATACAAGTTCCCACAAGGGACGGGCGTAGAAGTGTGAGGGTGGGGAAACAAGGAGGTCTTGAATGCATAGTTTCATATAAATAAACAAGTGTGCGAAACGGATGAATACAACGCACTGACATTCGAATTCTTAAACACATAAATACAAAATATATCGGACAGTCAACGATTATAAATCCATTTCATAACGTTTGATTTCGTCTATCTTTACGATTGCAACTCAAACTCCATCAATATTTTGTCCCTGACGCTTCCGCATGCCTGCAACATTTCCAAATAGTGGAATCGATGCCATTCCAAGAGTCGGCATTGGAACTTCATAAGTGCGTAAAATTATGACGCGAATCGAAAGATCCATTGGAGGCATTTTTATCACATTTTACAGAATAGTGCACGCGGCAACATACGGTAAAATACCAATGAACTTTCACGGTGGCGATGAAAACGATCTGCGCTCACGCTTTTTCAACGTGGAGAATGAGATCGGAACGGTAATAGAAAGCGAGAAATCGTGGCGATATTATAAAATGCCTAAAATGGATGAAATTAAGGCTCTTGTGGAAAGACTGGCAATAATTTCAGAAAGTCATAGTATTACAGATTACATTTGTGCAAATTGTACGTAATCATAGCCGTCGCCTGCAAGCGCTCATTATCGCAGATTAACCTTGTAAAATGTCTTTTTCGATTTGTTTAGCGCAGGGAGCTACCAATGAGATTGGAACGCGATGTGCAGTAAGTCTATATGACAATTTTTAGCATAGATACGTGAGTGTAAAGCACCCATAAACTCAAGCTACACAGCTTTTTTGGATATACACACGCACAGTTATCTGCATTACGCAACAACAATTATCAATTGTTGGGGTGCCATGTACGTAGATGACTCTTAACATACGTGGATAGTCTTGCCCTATAGGAAGCAGAAAACGCACTGCGAAAAATGGCATCGCTCTCCACATTCTGTGACGTAGATTCCGTATTTTCGGAATAATAATAAAGGGGAGATATCCATTTGAATCTTTCCCGGTTTGTTTGCATAAATTACAGTTAAGGGTATTTACCAAGGAGGTTGGAATATAGATCCTGTTCCAACCTCCTTGTTATTTACTAAGGTTTACCCCTCATTTTATAAAAACATTTTTTCCCATTAGTTTTATAATCTAGTTTTACTTTGGTTTACTACAGTGTAATGGTGTAAAATCATTAATGTTCTTTTAGGCCTGAACGGATTAATTTTCATTTTGAAGCTATTACTCTACAACCCGTCTTTTCTTCTCCAAGCCATCTTCTTGTTCTCCTGGACGACTTCTTGTCTTCTTCTTCCCTAAGCCATCATCTTCTCCAGACCGTATTTTCGGAATAACAAAATAACCCACAATCGGTGCTGACGTCAAATCTTCGAATAGAAAGATGCTAGAGTCGCAAGCGCCCACTTCGCTGGCAGTCCTATTGCCACGTAGAATTTCAAAATGTCGTGAAACAAACAAGTCAACTTTGAGTCTCAAATGTGTATATTCAGTTAATTGATGAGAATTTAAGTCATGTAAAACAATTTATGGGTCATTAAAATTACCATACATTTAAAAACAAACCGCCATAAAAAAAATCTCTGCTGAAATTCTCCCTTGGTGGTATAATGGGTAAACACACCTGACTGAATTTGGCCTCATCAGTAAGAAAAATATCTCACCTTTCTAACAACAACAAAATATCAGCAACATACAGCACTATTCTTCGAGATATTTGTCAAACAATAGAAACCATTTTCCATGAGAAATAATAGAGGTACGCACTTTAGAGTAGGCCTGTGCATTTATTCGATAAATTGAATCCTCGATGATTTTTACAATTGATCGATTATTTCAGCACATCGATATCGATTGCGGTAATTGACTCCATTGTCAATTTTTTTCAAGTGTCAATTGTTGTTCAATTGTCAATCGTTATTTAATTCACAATTATTGTCCGGTTTTCAATTAATTGATGATTATTGATTCGCACCATCCCAGCGTACTGCCCCGCCAACTGCCTTAGAGTGGGTGTACTGTCTGTTGCGACTGTGTCAGTGTCAGCGTGTTGTGTTTCGCTTGAGTGTACAGATAGGCCGTAGTGTACAGACGGGTTTAATTAATAAAAGCTAACTGATTGAATTATTTTGTTATTTTTCAAATTAATTCTTTCATTCTTCTCATTTCCAAAGCCTTTGAAAAACACGATCAAATTGAGTCCTGTCAATTAATTGGTTTATGTTAATTAATTGAGCAATGTCAATTAATTGGCACCCATTTCGATGTCAATTAATTGGCCGTAAGCGGCGATTACACACAGGAGTTGACTCCTATCTGATCGATTTATATCGTGTCGACTCCACTTGGAACCACAACTAGGATGGCGGCTACTCCGTCCAAGTATCGAATTCCACCACTATCGATGGCGAACTTCTATAGGAGTAGGTATGATACACGTCCAAGTTCACCTACCAAGTGGACTCATATAGAAGTCAACTCCTGTGCGTAATCGCCGCTTTAGTCAATTAATTGAATGACTTCAATTACTTGTCATTTCTTCAATTCCCGACAATTGAATCGGCTACATTTCCAATTATTCGTATAATTCATCGATATATATTTTTTTCGATAATCGCACAGGCCTACTCCAGAGACATATTATTTTTGAAATGAGGAATTTCAAACGCATAGATATCGTCAGAAATTTAACAGAATGCAGATGGTATAAATTTCCAACCATTTAAAAAAATAAATCGATTACTTATCGCAATAACTTTTACGGAATAGCAAAAAAAAATATTCCGTTGTGAAGGCGTTACCAACATACGGCGTGAAAAAATGAACCAGGTTAAAGGTTTATGTGTGCATACTTAGTTAATTACTGAGAATTTTAGTCATATAAAACAATATTTTGCGCCATTCATATTACAACATTTTCTTTATGCTACTTAAAGCTACTGAAATTTAAAAATAAAATTTTAATATGGTCACCATTATGACAAGGGAATAATCTTGCTCAAGCCACCTAAGGGCCTAAGTGTCTTGCTTCGGAAGGACTAAGTGACCTCACAGCATCGACAAAATGTCAAAGTATTAAATGCCATCAGCATGAATTTTCCAGGTTGTGTCGCCAAAATACCGTCACTGCAGAGGCTCAGCCATACCGAAACCGTTCCCGAATAGGACACACCGGCCATCCGCTACTTATCCCGCGCTACAGTGTGGTCCCAAATCGAAAAAACCTAGCCAAAATTAATACTTACTGCTGTTATTTCTACGTACATACATTCTAGAATTGAAGGTAATTTTCATAGGTCTTCGAGCCGCTGAATCCGAATTTGAAGTTATTGTTGCTATATAACCTATTATTTATGCTATTTCCATAGGGATGGTTTAAACAATTGATTGATACTATTTAAAGGTGAAGAGAAATCGTTGATCCTAAATATTTTCGATCCGCATATTCAGAATTGGAAGTAATGTTTGCTATTGAAATAGATAGATAATGTATTTATGCAATGTAACATAATAAATAAACATAATTACATACATTTTGAGAACTCTTCAGGATGACCTGTACTGGGGTTCCTATTAATCTTACCATGCAATTTAAATTGAAGCATAATAAGTCATATTTCTGATATATATCTCTGATCATTATTGTTTTTACGAGTAAAATTGTTTTGAAATACTTTAAACAATTGATTTTAACTAATTAAAATTTAGCAAAAATCTTCCTCGAGGCCGGACATTCGACGAGGCGAATGTGTCTGGACACTGCCCCAAGCCCTAGCCCCCCTCCCCCCCTGCCCTCGAGCAGTGTCCAAGCTGCCACCCCCAGGATATCACATGTTCCCACGAGGGGGAGGTGAGGGAGGAGGGAGGGAAAGGAGGGGAAAATAGTGAGGTGGTGGAGGTGGAGAGGGTGAGCGGTCGTTACAAAGAGGTGTGTCGGAAGGAAGGAGGTTTGGGGAGGTGGGAGAGGGTGGGGAGGGGGGAGGAGAGTGAGGGGAGGTAAGGGCACCGCCCCCTTTTGCTCCGCCGTCCGGGAGGGGAACGCCCACTTTCTGTAGCGGTGGGCGTGGCCCGTCTCCGTGGCGTCTCTGCTAATTATAAGGTGCGGCCGAGATAGTTGGGGTGGGTGGGTGGGGGGGGGGCGTGTAGTGGTCGCCCTGACGGGTGGAGGAGGCAAAGGGGGGGAGGGGTCCGGTGGATAATTGGGGGGAGGAGTGGATAATAAGGGGGGGAGGTCCGCGGAGGGAGGGAGATGGACAAGGAACGGAACAACGGGGAAAAAAGCAGCACACTCATGGGCGAGAGAAATAGGTAAAAGAGGAAAGAGTGTTGTATTGTGTTGCGCACGAGGCCAAGAGGGTGAATCGAGTGTGTGTTGGCAAAAAAAGGCAATCGGCAGTGTAAAGAAAAAGGATAAGTTTGGTTTGGTTGAACTATAGGAAGCTTTCCATTTGCTCCTAGAGTCATTTTACGAGAGGCACTTCTGAGCGAGATTTTCCTCTTGTCATAATAGAGGCCATTATTAAAATTTTATTTAAACATTTAATCGACTGTAGGAGGCATGACGTAACTACTGTAATATTAACGGCGAAAAAATATTGTTTAATATGACTGAAATTCTCAGTAATTAGCAAATTATGCATGCATAAGTCTTTGACTCGACTCATTTTTTTCACGCCGCGCCGTACGGTGAAAACGCCTTAACAACCGATTTTTTTGTTGCGATTCTGCGAAACTTGGTGCGATGAGAAATGATTTATTTAAAAAAATAGTTTATTAAGCAAACCAACTGCACACTTAATTTTTGACGTGATCTATAAGTACGAAATAAATTCCTCATTTTCTTCATAAAGTCTCTCTGGAGTGCATTCTCGTACCATTTCCCATGGAAAATTACTTGTATATTTTTGGCAAATACCTCGAAAAGCAGTGCGTCTTGACAATTATGGTAGTTAAGTGGCTGATATTTTGGTACCTTTGAAAAGGTGAGATATTGTTCTTTATAATGAGGAAAAATAAAACGAATTTTATGTGACATGATATATCACTAAAACTACTTTTATTAACAGAAAGTGCATTTGGTTGAACAGTTAAAGGAAGCTTTCCGTTCGCTCTCAGGGGCGTTTTACACGAGGCAATTACGCAGTATGGTGCTCAGAGATTGCAAAAACGCGGGCATGGAATTAGAGCAGAGGCTATTTTCCTGTCTTTAGATCATGCATTCGTGCAGTCATTCCAGCAAGTCCCCGCTTTACACGGCGCTATTTTCTCTGCACATCCATCTCTACATCAGACTTTTCAGTAAATTGCCTCAGGTAAAACGGCATTTTCATATTACGCGCCAAAAACACAGCGCAGTCGCTTACTATTATTTTCAGACCCTGTATACATATTAAAATAGATCGGGAGAAAAGTTTGATATTTGCTGCGTTGCGATTGAGAACAAAAGAACTACGTTAACCGCATCCGATATTGCCGTTTTCGCGCTCATTTCCAGTAAAGTCGTCCGGCCAAGCATGCATAAATTGCTATGAGGTAAAAAGCTTGTTTTTTTTTTAATGTCAGTTTGTTCGAATTCGTGGACAATTCACATGACATTCAGCGGTGACTATTTTGTAACTTTCAACAGAATACTCTACCTTCCGGCAGGTGATGAAAAGTATCGTTCCACTCAACGTCGTTCGTGTGCGCTGAAGTGAGTTTCAAAACGCGTTCCTCCGATGTGCCCAGCACTTCAACACCTCGAATGGAAAGCTTCCATTGTGTTGTGCTCTACGACCGTGGTTGTGCTAGCGAAAGTCAGAGGGGAGATGGGACTGCGATGGAAAAAAAGAAATCGGTAAGGAAAAAAAATAATAAAAAATAAATACACCCGGTTGAAAATATAGTCTAGGGCTCGCCAATGACGTTAGATCGATTCGCGCGCTCCACCAATTGGACGAGGCGTCGATCTCCCATAGAGGAAAGCAAGAACCCTATATAGGGTTCTTGGAGGAAAGAGTGCGCGGCCATCGCGAGTCTTGTTTTCAGTTGACACGTCTCGCCGTCAGAGGCGCTCGGGAGGGAGAGAGAGAGCGCGACAACGAGGTTCCGAATGGTCGACGGTGACTCAGCGGCCTTATAAAGGAGAAAAAAAGATTCGTTGGATTCCCCTAACAGCGGATCCAGGGGGCAATCTTGGGAGGGGATTTGTAAGTTTTGTATGGGGGTATGGGTGTATACGTGAACGCGCGTTCCTGCGCCTCCGTACTTGGGTGAATCTAAGGTCTACATCTCATCTTTACTCATAACTATGTCTGTACATTTTTACTCTGCCAAATCGTGATTTATTTCACATCATTAAAATTGGATTTGTTGACTCCCCTCCGCCAATTTTATCCGCGATCTGTTGATCCCTGCATAAGCTCGAGGGAACGCCAGAACGGACAGGGAGCAACATTCAACGAATTATCTATCAGCGTACACCATTCTTTATTCTCCCCGTCACCCACTTGTGCTCACGCCAATTACCAGGGTCGTTAACTCTTAGGTAATCTTCTTCGCCTTAATCCCTCTTTTATTGAATTGAAACGGGTAATTGAATTGTTACGAGATACGTGAGTTTTACATCAGTCCTCGGAAAAAGAGCAACATTTCCTCAACCTAACACACCGAGTTCACGACCACTGATTCACCAGCGGATTCAATAATATATGGATATGAAAGTAGAGAGATTTGCACCAGTTTAAGGAAAAGCTAGATTCTGTTTTACGATGTAGATAGAAGGTGTAGAAGTTGTTCTTTCAAAATCATATCGTAGTACTAAAATCCAGCGAGTGTTGCTATTCTCTCTTTTTCGCTCAGAAAACCAAAAACTGTATACCTGAACAAAGAATGTTTTGCACATTACAAGAAAAACAAGGTAAAACGCTTTCAGACGAATCAGTAATCGAAATTTATAAAATAAAATTCAGTAGTTATCGGAGAAATACCCCGTGTAGGTTTGAAAAGTGAGCGGGGAAGGTGAAGTAATTATCAAGTGAAAAAGACTTGCTTTGCAAGTTTACAGAAATACATACTAATTTGAATGAGAGAAATCCAGACGAAAAGGTAGGTCTCACAAAATTTAACGACTTCGATCTCCGGAATTCGTAAACACTTGTTGGCGCCTCAGGCAGGCACGCAATGTGTTTGAGCATTATTCAGTACAACTTGGATTTGAAATTTCTTTCAGGCAAGCAGAATAGAATTTTGCGAAAAGAATAACTAGTTTTATTTCATTCCTAAAATTCATGAAAGGATTACTTATTGGAGAACATTTCCTGCTATTGTCTTCCAGAGGTGTGTTGTATTCGATTTTTAGCGCAGTTGAAGAGTCAATCATGACATTTGCAGTAATTACTGAGAACTTAAAAAGGCCGTGTGTGAATGATATGACATAGATACAAAGGATTCCGGTAGACTAATGGAGCATAGACACTGTTGTCATGTATATTACTCTCCTAATGAAACGATTCTGGATATCTTACAATTAGAGTTTGTGCGTTTCATTTCATCGCCAGCAAAAAAGCAGAGATGCGTTATACTTTTTTTAAACAAAGGTCTCCGTGATCAATGTCTATTTTGTGCTAAAATATATGAACCAAGGCTTTCATTGGAATGACAGCCAAGCTACTGTATGTACATCCATACGTCAAGTGGGACAATGCTGTTGAATCGCCAATTTCTCAATTTATTTCTGATCCCTCTAAGTGTACACCTATTCGAAAGAAATCTTGTGTGCTATTAAGGCCATGTTCCAAATCTAAAAAATAATACTTTACCGCTAGCTAATACGGTTAAAATTAATACAACGTGGTAAGTACATCAATTGGGCTGTACAGTGATTGATGCTACAATGTCACATTTATACAAGGACATAATTATGAAAGCATTATTCAGCTACTAGGACTTTAGTTAAACCTCTTTGTCATCTCGTTTAACGAGGGACCTGGAAAAGATAGAAGAATATTGACCGAGTATGATGAGATTTATTTGTTTGTATACATATGGAGTGTAAAAAATAAGCTAAACAGTTACGAGGTTTTCAGCGGTTCATTATCCAAATCGCGAGAGTAAATTTTGGGATTCGTAAATATGCTTAGCTACAACAGCATTGTTGCCATTTGGTACTTTATAATTCTTTATGTTAGGCTCTAAATCAGCCCCTTAAAAACAAACGATACGTAAGTGGTATTGGATTGCACGTCGCTATAAAACCACCGTCCCCCCAGCCTCGGATGCCGTGAAACTTCGACGTAAAAAGCGAACATGCCGACACATCAAAATTAATTTTTCGCTTAAAAGAAAAACTACCATCGCAAGACTTCAAGGATGGATAGCTTAGATACAAAGAAACTAAAAAGAAAAAATATATTGATAGAAACGGCACATGTTTAAAGAAAATCGAGTTTCAACTCTTCAAAATTAAAATAAAGCACTAAATTTTTAACTACAAAATTTTTAATTAGTAAATATCATAATATAGCGCCGTTGTTTATTCTATCAAATTGCATATTTTCTGTGACATAAGTATCATACGTTTGGAGATGTCGAGGACACTCATAAATTTAACAGAATATCAATTCTTCATACTCCCATAACTATGGCAACGGATATTATTAAATCTATAAATAAATTTTGGCTCCGATGACGATATTTTAAACATCAAAATCTATCAGTGAATTAAAATATTGTGTAGAATAGCACCAAATGTTAATTCTTTAATAACCTCTATGGATGGTTGGTTATTTCCTGAGACGTCAAACAGCTGAGGCCATTTGCGCCATTGAGGACAGGAGTGTTCATTGGTTACGGGAGGATAATTTGGAAAATGAGGCATAGGGTGGAGAGAAACCCGGCGTCGGAATAATAATACTGTTTACCAAAGGCGCCAAGGGGTTACACAGGATTGGGGGTCACAAGTTTCAATAAATTTCCAAGAGGTAAGTTCCAATAAAGTTAATTTCCCCCTTCCACACACCCGAGCGAACTCCGTCAACAATACTATTTCATTAGCCTCCAACAAAACCCCTCTTATATTCACTATGTCACCTGAGGGATTTTATTCTTGAAAGAATACGCAGAATTACATTTTACCCTTCTATTAATGGCCACCTATAATCACCAACACAATAAAGGGATTGTATACTTAAAAGAATTCTAGGATTCAAATAATACACCCTACTAATCACCAACCTACAACAGGGAATTCATTCTAAAAAAAACGCAAAGTCATCGTCCATGGTATAAATTCACGTCATATTCACTGTGAAAATGCACATCCAGTATTTTACCTTTCAATGAAATCGCCTCTTGATTAAAACACAACAACCAGAATTGTTCCTAACATACGTCTTTCCATGTTCATATTTATTGTAAAAATCTGTATTTGGAACCTTCCTCCATTCTCAGAAATGCCTATTTCCACGTTATCGCTCCCGCGAAAAATGCGTTTTCCACTTTTCCAAGTCACAGAAATGCCTTTTTCACTTTTGACAATAGCCAATTCGGGCCCGCGTACCGTCCCACCCTAGCAACCCTGCTTCACTCCATAGGCCCGCAAGCTTGTTGGGGGGGTGGGGTAAGGGCATATTTTTGAAGGTAAATCAGTCACTATCCCCCTATCGGTTGTTCGTAAAATCTCCAAATATGGCGTCGAAATCTCACGAAAAAATCGCGAAATTGCTCATTTTCAAACATTAATATCTCTTTTAAAAAAACTAGTCACACGGGTAAGATTCTTACATTTTTACAAATGCGCATTCTTCCTTTACTCCTAGATATCACATTCAATTTCGTCAGTTTACTACGTTTTTCAAAAAAAAAGTTTACCGCGCGAGACGAAAGCTCGCCTATACCCCAATAAAGTTCCAAGAGGTAAGTTCCAATAAAGGTCCAAGAGTCCAAATATAAAATTTACCAAAATTGTAGTTACACAAAATCTGAAGCGTAAACCTGCATAGTGAAGTCGTTTTGAGTGTAATATTAAGAATGGATAAAACTTTAACAATAAATCGTATTTCAAAATAACCTGCAACGGGAAGTAAATTATCAGGAAACTCATTCATTAAAATTTCGAAAAACTCCAGGACCTTTTTCAGCAGGCACTAAAGCCAAAGCACACATCTGTTGGACCGCTTATTTGAGACTTCTGTCATTTTCATCGTTTCAGGCAGTCTGTAATCCTTTGATTTGCATTCGTCTATAAACATTTCGATGCAGATGAAACAAGCAGTCACGGAGTAAGTACTCCATAGTCTTTTCAGCAGTACTTACGATTCCAGATACGTAACAGTATAGACTTACTGCTTATTTACATGCTGCTAAGCGCCAGAAATGTAACTCCATAATTTTGGAAAACAAAACTTTTTGGAAATTATGAATGGGAAAAACTTTTTGGGACTTATGGATCAGAACTTTTATTTTGGAACTTAAGAGTCCCTGCCGTTACACAGTGAAATTTAAGAGTCGGACGAAATAATACCCTTTCATAGCTCTCCACATGGCACTGGAGTGGCTATCGGGTGTTCGCTAAAAAAACCTCCCTCCGAATGGACGCTATTCGAACCCTGGTAGTCGGGATGGGGAGCCCATACTCTAACTCCTATACCAATCCGATCTAAGGGTAGGTAATTTAAAACAACAGGTTAGAGGACCCGGAAAGTCAGACGGAAATTAACAAGCGCATTTTTGTGGTGAAGATTGGAACGGTCAGTTCTAGTCTTTTTCTTGAATGAGAGAACGTAATAGCCGCGATGACGATAAAAATGCAAATTTAGCCAAATTCTGTGAATAATGAAGTAATTTACATTCAGTAGAGGGTCGCTGAAATCTTTCGGTGGAATAGAGACGGAGTACAATGAAGACAACACTAATGTACACTTTTTGTTGTAAAGCCTTGAACGGTTTCGAAGTTATGCAAATAACAACGTAACATTCAAAAATATAGTTTGTTGACTTCTTGAAAATGATTTACGATACAAAGTGGAAGATTGACAAGAGTTGCGTTCATTATACTGATTAAATATTTACCTCTGGAACGACAAAACGACAGTTGTCGTTCCTTACCAAAACTTTACCTTATTATAGCATTACCAAAAAGAGTTTTTGGTAAGGCTATAATAATTTATTCTTGAATAGTTTGTTCCTGATTTTTCTACAGCAAATTTTTCCACTGTCATACATGTCGTCTGCTACCACGTAGTACAAGCGCAGATGTCCATGGTGAGGATTGGTTTTCATATGATTGGCGCAGATGAAAGCGACAGATGTAATTGGAACACGATATGCGTTGAAAATATGAACTCTGTTTAGCGCAGATGCGTGATTTGAAAGCATCTATTATCTCTTTTTCCTTGCGACGATATTCACATAAAGTTTTTCGACTGGGTTGCGGGGCCAGTAGGTATTATTGCCCTGAATCCGCCATCAATTCCCATTAGTAGGGACGCATTTCAACTAATGATTATAAACACAGGGTTTACGCGTGACATTTATACAAATTTATAGAAATCCACAAATGCCTGTGGAGCTGGAACAGTGCGATGTACATTGCATTGACTGCCGAGATTAGGCGATTTTCGAAACAGCCATATTCATTGCTTCAGTCATTCATTTCTTTGTGAAAAAACTCCGGTAGTAATGTGTATGCGGAACGATGCCTTGCAAGTTGCGATGCACATCTGGACATCGCTACTTCCATGTGTAAAGCCGTCTATAAATCAACAATCGAGTGGAAACGCATGGCCCCTTCAAGGATGTCAAATCACTATGTCGCACGGGAGGAAAAGGATTATCGCGACGAAGCCCAGAGAAAGGCGAAAATTCGACCGCTTTGGCGTGACCACCTTCGAGTCCATCGATCTCTCTAAATTGACGCCGTTCCTCTTCGATTCCACGCCCCGTTCGCGTCAAGTGGACGGCAAGGCGAGATGGTCGAGTAGTTAGGGTGAGAGGAATGTATACATAGGTGTGCTTCGCACCGGAAATAAACCAAGTGGAATCAAAATCCAAGTGTCCAGCGCGAAAAAGCGATAGAGAAAACGCTTTGGCTTGGTCTCCGCCTTCATCCTCCGGGCCTCCCATTGGAGGAGACATCGTATAGAAGAAACATTCCCAAGCTTCGGCAAGCGCTCTAGCCAGGGATGGACAAGCTGCATACAAATTTCAGCAAGCTACTTATCAGTTACTTCCTCAAAAAAAGTAGAAGCTACTCTATAAGCTACAATATGAAAAAGTAGCAGCTACACCACAGCTACTCGCAAAAAGTAGCTGCCAACTGCTTCCAGCTAATTTTTATTTATCCCCACTTTTATTTTTAAAAATAACTAAAACTCGGGTCTATTTTTTAACTGCATAGATGTAGGTGAGTTTTAAGCTATTGAAGTTTAAAATATTAACTTTAACTCAAAGTTCAGTGCAGCAAATTGCTTAAATATCCCATTTAATGACGCTAGACGCAGAGCTCTTCGCTGGCAAAGGGAAAGGGTGGACGAGTGATTTGGAAAAGTAGCGGTTGAAAACAGCTTAAAGTTACAGAAATTTTTGTAGCTGCTCAATAGCGCACTAATACCTAACCCTGGTTCTATCCCTTCATAGTACTTATAGTTTATTTTCATGATGTCTGCATAATGTTGAGACAAAATTCCAACCACGAAGAGAAATGCCGTAATATGTAGAGGCACTATGCAGACGGAGGGTGTACACAAACTCACATGTAAAACACGCCCAATTTGACAAAGGCAGAGCTGCTCACAGTAGTGGTTCTTGCTTTGTTGATAAGTAATTCGAGGGGCATTATAATAAATCAAAATTTGATACTTTTCAAATGTGTAAGGATTACTGCGCATTTCTATTAATACAATCTACTTGAACTTTTCTCAATTGCTTATCCATTTCCTTAAATACCCGTGATTGATATCTTGTGTTTCGCAACTAACCACAGGAAAAGGCATAAAAATTTGTTTTTAGTTTGATACTTTATATGTTGTTATCGTAGAATAATAAAGATCAAATGGACGGAGAAAATTGTCAGTGTAACAGTCCTGCGAAGAGTTGGAGAGAAAATGTGTCTCATGAAAACTGTGAGAAGAGCGGCAATCTAATTGGAAATATTTTGAGACAAAAAAAATCCTCTTGAAAACTGGAAACTAATGGAAGCAGAACTGAATGGGAAGAATTGCGGTGAAAGACCAAGAATGGAATTCATGAGGCTAATCATGAATGATGCCAAGGTGAAGAACTAAGAAAGAATTATGCGGTTACCTGACAGAAGAGTGGAGAGAGCTGTAACAAACTGAACTTCAGATTGAAGACTGCTGATGATTATTTATATTTTTTAATTGTTACCAATATAGAAGTTGTATTTAAAACATTTAGTTGACGGCAAAGTATTTGCCGGGCAGTTGTATATTCACCTCAATCGGTAAACATCGCTACGACGCAAGACCTTCATCGGTGATCGCCGAGACCAAGGATAACTACTGAGAATACTGAAAGCGCGTATTATCGTTATTATCGGATACCGTCGGTGACACTGGTCGTTTCGATGGCGTGGCACCAGCTCATACATAAACCGTGAGGTGGTCTCCGCCAAAGGTGAGGAAACGTCTTTTTTTTTAATCAAGACGTGGGGAATCCCAAAAGAAGAAATATTCTTCTTACATCCTGGCCAAAATTATCTGCAGTTTTCTGTTTGGTCATACATTTCTTCGATTACCATGTAAAAACTCAGGAATAACACCGTGAGCCTGTTCTGATTCATTGGAAAAATAACGTGGAGTTCTGAATAAAGCCAATAACATTTTCTAACAAAATGGATGGATGGTACGGCAGCAGAACATGCCGGTAGATGTACGTCAGTGTAACCCTCGAAGGTGGACTGGAAGGGCCCCGTGGCCATTTCCAGAATTGTATTAGTAACTAATACGATGTTGACTTACGAAAAATATCCTAGGATTACGCTCAATAATGCACACATTAGACTTTGTAGGTCTAGTATTGCAATTTCAAATATTCGTTACTATCTGCAGGTTGATTTGTTTGGTTTTATTATTGGTTTACTTATTTTCGTGTGAAATGAAGTTAAAAAAACATAAGAGCCTTCACACCGTGTCATAAAGGTCTTTGAGACACTCCTCCTTCAATAGCTTTCTCACACTGACTGAGTTTATACACAGATTTTTAAATCGATTCAGAATAGGAAATTCAGAATTCATCACACTCTTAATGCGGAACACATCGTGTACTATCAAGGTGTATTACAACACAGCGCCGCAGTTACGTCCACTGTTCGCGATACGACAACATAATGACTTGAAGCGATTTTCCTACACCCAATCCACTCCATGAGGATGAAATTAATTCCAGGATATTGACAGGGAAACAGTTTTGACGTCATTGTCAACACTCCTAGGTACAATGTAAGAGAAACAATTGCACTTTTCCACAAAATGGTTTATTGCGTACAACGCGTTTCGGCTCACAGAGCCATCATCAGGTACAAGACCCTTCAAAATGATGTATATCCTCACAACAAGGATTCCTTGTTACTCAGGATTGATGAGTACATATTAAAATGGAATATCGTGTTTCCGAAATTTCAATTGCTGATAGGGCACTCACATTCCATGCCGCATTGCTCGTAACCTGAATGGTTTCCATGGTTTACATCATAGATTGAAAGAGAGTGTATGGCGTCTTGACGCACAAAAGTGAATCCGGCTTTTTTTGCGAAACATGATCTACCTTACATGGCCTCTGGGCGCCATTTGTCGATAAATTTGATGAAAAATGCAGTGCTTTTTTGGAATTAATTTCCATTCTGCAATTTTCTAGATAAATATTGACCGATTTTTTCCACGTCTATAAACTGCACAACTGATCAATTCAAGATGGCCGATTGCGCATTTCAATATTCCTCCGTGATAATGCATCGTATGGTTCCACCTTTTCTCTTCTTTAATATATGGTTTGAATTATTGATTCTATAAGTGACCGTAAGATGGAATCTTATCTCAAGTCCATGGTGGCTACAGCCTGCCTGCCGCTAGTTCCACGCCATCCGTACTAGAATTTGAGACGAAAGTCTGCGACAAATAAAATAGGTACATTCGGTTTTATCGACAATAATATTGACTAGCAGGAGTCACTAGCGGCCGGCCGGTAGGGTTCTTGCGTTGTATGTGTTTGTAGTGATTGTAATGCCCTGCTGAAACCATACCCTAACTAAATATTTTAAAGTACTACTGATGAAACAAGTGAAATATGAAGCTAAAAACAAAATAATATGTATATTCCATATGTTGTCCACGAAATACTGACAATACTGGTAATTCTAGATATTAGAAAAGCAGCAATCTTTCGCAACATATTACATGAATAAAAATGAGCCTTCACATGCAAAATAAATCATAAAAATATCCGCTCTTAAATGATTAAAATTAACAATAACAAAGTGAGAACGACACATGTGAGTAGCAATGCATCAGTCATGTTTGTCATTGCAGTCCGATAACCGATCTGCACAACCGGTGTTTTACGTCATAATGCTATTGTTAGGAGCAGGATTGAATTTTGCACCCACTGGGATGCCGGCGGAGAGTGATCACCTGGTGATGCCGAAGTTTCGCGTGACTATCTGACGCCGCAGAACAGGTTCAACGAGCTTTCACGAGTTAGATAGGTTCCTGCTGCCCGTTAAGGTGCAAGCTGTTCTGTGTGCCCTGGCCTAGCGAAAAGCGGCAACTTACCCTATTTAGAGAGTATGCATGAATGTCGCAATCGCTTAAAAATCTATTCCATATTATAAGTTGAGTTTCCATAATATTATATTGGAGTTATCAGCTCCTAATTTGGTGTATTAAAAGTAATAATTACAATGTGTTGAGCATTGTGCTAGTAACGATATTTGTTCGGCCGGAACGCCCAGCCATCGACTCGGTACTTAATGACGTATTTCCTCGTATGCATACAGCTGAGACTTTTGTTTATAAGCGTGTTCTCCGGGTGCGAAAGGGGAAATGTATCAATTCTTACAACTTTACTGATCCAGATTTGGGAATAATTACGTGCATAATAGTAACTGGAGTAATCGATGCTTGATTCAACAGTATACCATTGGTTGTCGCATTAGCCTTCTCGTAATTGATCTCGTGGAAAAGCGGATCGTTTAGGACAGGGGTCTCCAAGCTTATCGTAACGAGGGGCATAATGAGTACTTAAACACTTTTCAGCGGGTAAAAAAATAGGAAACTACATATATATATATATATATATATATATATACGAGTTCGTGGAAAATCACACACGCGATAATGTAAATAGACTATGCCACAGGTGGGGCGGAATTAAAAATAAACACATAAAAAAAGAACACTCACAATATTAGTTGATATTTCGGTTGCTAGAACCTTTCTCAAAGGAAGACGGATACAGAATCTCTGTATCCGTCTTCCTTTGAGAAAGGTTCTAGCAACCGAAATATCAACTAATATTGTGAGTGTTCTTTTTTTATGTGTTTATTTTTAATTCCGCCCCACCTGTGGCATAGTCTATTTATATATATATATATATATATATATATATATATATATATATATGTTTTATCGAAATCATAAAATTTTACTAACCAATTGCAAAGTAAGTTAAATTAAATTATCGTGTAATGATGACGACTGGCACTACCAGCAAATTCTCCTATTTTCATCACAAAACCATTAACATGAATAATGTCATCGTGTTTGTGCTTTTAAAATATTATTAAACTGATATTTAAGTTTTGAAACGCTAATTACTTACAAGTAGCGACCATCCAAGCAAATATTATGGGGCGCATTTCCGTATAGGTAATCCTTCAGCGGGCCGGATAAAATCATCTTGCGGGTCAGATGTGGCCCGCGGGCCGTACTTTGGAGACCCCTAGTTCAGGACGAGAAGTAAAAAGAGACATTAATCGTCACGTAGTGTTTCTCCAGAATTGTCCACCAATGTGTTGAAGCTTGAATGAATATTATAACTGATAGGTGCTAGTCTATATGACGCCAAGTGTTTTGAATTCTCTCTTCACTCCCATCAGTGTATCAGTGCTCCCACTTGAGTATCAGTGCTCCCATTCCTATGAATCCATGCATTATTCGGATACAAAGTGATTTTATGTAAACCGGCACCCGCCATCCTTTTACCGCATCTGACAATGGGGGGTTTCCATGACTCAATTCGTGGATCGGAATACAGCGGCGCACTTAGGCGCACACGAACGACGATGAATGCAATGGTGTGCGCTGGCGAAACGCTCGGTAACCTGCCAGTAGGTAGCATTCTGTATAAATACAATAGTCATGGCTGGATGTTTAGTTATAGGCATCAAATTCATTCACAATACCTATGGATAAACGTACATAAGCTTTTCCCACGGAGTAAATGAAACTACGGGGGCTTTCCATTCAAGGTATTGAAGTTAGCGCACATAGAAACACACGAACGACGTTGAATGGGACGATGTGTGCAGGCGAAATGTTTAGTAACCTGCCGGTTGGTAGCATTCTGTGGGTGCACAACAGTCACAGCAGGATTTTTAGCTTAAATTTGTTGAATTCGCTCCACCTAAGTATTTAAAAACGTTTGCTTTTTGTCACTGAATAATTAAAAACCTCACAATATGCATGTTTTACGCCTGTGATGAAAATCAACAAACTTGACAACAATCATGGATGCTATTATCAACGTTCTTATGTTGTTTAGGGCACATCAACTCCACACCGTGATCTGCATAGAAGTGCGTTTTCTATCGGCGCAGTCACGGTCGTATATACAACGGCGCAGTGTCTGAAACAAATGAAGAGCAAGTGCGCTGTTGTGTTACGAAGCGATTAGCGCAATAGAGCGAATGAAAGGCACCAATGAAACAGGCTTAAAAACAGAGTTAGAACGTGTACAGAGAAGAGCAGCCAGGTACGTGAAAAGCCGTTACGACAGTCTTGTTAGTGTTACTGACCTCTTAGAACAACTCGGATGGGAATCACTGTCAGACCGTAGATTGAAAACAAGACTAAATCTATTATGTAAACTCAAGAGTAGTTTATTTTCCGACGAAGTTGATCATATTTTACGACCGCCAACGTACTATGGTAGATTAGATCATAAAAATAAAATAAGAGAGATAGACTGTAGAACAGATAGATTTAAAATGTCGTTTTTTCCGCGAGCGATAAGAGACTATAACGGCTGTGTAAGGACTTAGAAATAGAATAGTTGACTGGTAGTGTAGCTTACTAACTTATGTATTTATTAAAGCATGTTTACGGAGTTTTATGGTGTTTCTAACAGGATGTTTTGCATGTTCTAGCTTCATAGGCAGATTGCCCTATTAAGTAGCATGTAGAATATTATGTGTCATCGTTCATGTGTGGCGTGCATGTGGGGATTCTCTTGCATGCTGCATGATGGTTTTTAGTTAATGATGGAATTGGTTAGTATCCTTAATATTCATGACCGTGCGGTGTGCATGTGGCGGTCCGCTTGCATGCTGCATTTTGGTGACTTGTCACCCCCTGCCAAACACCCTAGAGGTGGCTCGCAGGGTAATATGTAGATGTAGATGAATTATATTATCCAAGTTTGACGCATTTACTGAAACTCAACACAAATGCAACAATCGTGGATGCGATTTTCGAGGTTCTTTTGTTGTTTAGCGCACATCAACTCCGCTCCCCGATCTGCTTAAAAGTGCGTTTCCTATTTGGGCAGGTTCTCAAAACAAATGAGGAGCAAGTGTGCTGTTGTGTTGCGAAGCGAGCAGCGCACTGGAACGAATGGAATGCTCCCTTCATCGTTTCGTCTCGAAACTCAACCAGCATCAACCAAACGCCCGGCGCCCGATCGCGGATTCTTCCGTCTCCGTGCAGTACCGCGGAGGTCCCCCACCTGCTTGAATTATTGGTTGGTTTGGATGGGGAAAGGGTGGCTAGCCGGTGGACGGGGGAAGGGTTTGGAGCGGCCGTGAGGATTATAGCAGGGGATGGGGGGGTGGGGGTGGGGGGAGGGAAAAGGTGCCCTTAACCTCCGCGGGATGTTATTACGGCTCATTGCAGCATCCTTCTCCTCCTCTCGCTCTATAACTTCTTCCCCGACTCGTTCCTTCCCTCTTCTCTTTCCTCCCAACCCACCACCTCCTCCACCGGCCGTTCCTCGGAAATCGCCCCCCCGCCACTCCCCCCCCCCCTCTTCGGACACACCCCTCCCCCCCTCTTTCTGGCCGCGAATTAGAGCGATCGGCCGCATAAATCTCTCGCCCGCGTGGCATCGGGGTGAACTATTATTGAGTCACTCACAGTCGTGATGCTTGCTTCTCTCCCCCACTCTCCCATCTCCTTTCTCTCGTCCGGCCGCCGTGGAGAATGGAGGTTTTGCTTCTCTTCCTCTTGTGCACTGCTCTTGCTGGAGATGGGAGGGGGGCAGGAGGGGCCGCGGGAAGGGGCCGGGGGCTGTGGGAGAGACAGAGGAGGCGGGGCTGGAGTGGGGGGGGGGGGGCAGCGGGTGGTTTCTGTTCCTCTGCCCCTCTTTCTCGTCCCCGGACAAAGAGGTGGTTGAAATCAAAGTGTTTATTGAGTTAGAGGATACTTACCAATACATTCTTTAAGCAAATGGGGAGCATCCTTTATGTTCAAAAACTATTTGTTTCTCAAGTACCTACGTATTATTAGACATAATAATAATATTAATAATTTTACTGCTCCAGGATTTTTAAGTCCTTTCAAACAGTGTGTGTAAGGAGCTGTGGGAGTAGTGGAGGAGGTGGCTGGAGTAAGGGGAGAGGGCAGCGGGTGCTTTCTGTTCCTCCGCCCCTCTTTCTCGTCCCTGGACAAAGAGGTGGTTGAAATCAAAGAGGTTATTGAGTTAACTGGAGTATACTTCCCAATATTCTTATAGCCAATGGGGAGGATGCATTATGTTCAATAACTATTTGTGTCTGAAGTAGGTACGCATTATTAAATATAATAATAACAATGATAATATTACTGCTCTAGAACTATTTAGTCCTTTCAAACAGTGAGTAGCAGTACAGTATTAATAAAAGCAATAAATTTCAATTACATTCTTACAGCGTGAGCTGACATTTGAAGTAATTCGCAAATCGTAGTAAAGTAAATAATTCTACTAAAATACAGAGCTAAATTTATCGATAACAGCAAGGTCAACAGGAACATAGCAAATGAGTATAAAAAGATGCAAGAGATATATTACGGCAAGGGCAACAAGGCAACAGATTGTGTATATAAAGATACAAAAACTAACATACATTATTTTCATCAGTGAATAATGACAAAAATTTGTCACATGTCAGTGACAAAAATGAAGTCCCAAAAAATATACAGGGGCGCATTCACGGTTCTCAATAACGCGAGCGCTTGTGTTATCTTTATTACCACTTGCGCCAATGGGAGCAAAAACGTGAACGTAATTCTACCAATTTTGTCAGGTGCTACATATCACTAGTTTTAATATGTGGAGTGCGTTTCTAAGTCAATAATAACTGTGAGCATTGGCCTTTTAGAGCAGTTTTCGTTTTGGATGACGATAGCGACAACGCAAAATAAGGAACCGTGATCCCATCAAAGGATATTAATTTTATCGGAAAATAATGTCGCTTCATGAAAAACTTTCTTGTTCAAATGTACGCGCGCTTGGTGGCGTCGAAACACTACGTCATCGGAAACCCTGAAGATGACGTCAAAGAGCGGTATCGCTTTAAACAGCAACACGACCTCTTTCCATATGAAGATCGGCTAGTTGTTCGAAATTTGACGAAATTATCGTTTTAGTTTCCTTAGCGCAGGACAATGTACCAGTATGATTTAATCCTTCCTGTTGAATTATATAGACAGCATGCAATCGATATGCTCTATCTTCGTCGCTTTGGCCAAATATGAAGTGTCAACTTCTCAAAACAGTTCATTCCTTCTTTTTGCTCCATTCCTTCGACATGCGTAATTATTAATGATTCCGAGTAAATAAACATTCAGATATTCCGCCATAAAGGGTCTTGCATTGAACGAACTAAAAGTGGTGACGCCTGCAGCCGAACTAGCTGGTCTCATCGTCCGCAAACTATAGACAGAATTTACAGTGGTGTCGCCTGACCGCCTGACGGTAAATTGAGTGGTGTCACCGTTCGCTAGCTATTCACTGAACTCTTGTCATTTATGGCTACGAGCTATAACGAAAAAGCATTTCAAATTGACGGAGCTGGAGTCGTATAATTGAATTTAAGATCAAATCGAACAATTCAGAACGATATTCGCAGTGAATAGTCCGCTCAGTTCACATAGATTTAGAGAAACCCTAGTCATAATAGAAACCATATTCGAATTTATTTCACGATTTCAGCTTCTGTTAGAAGTATGAAGTAAATATTGTAATATTTATGGCGCAAAAATATAGTTATATATGCCAAAAATCTCAGTAATCAAATAAATGTATCCATATAACTATCTAACTTGACTCAGTTTTTCACGTCGTACGGTGAAAACGCCTTCACAACAGAAGGTTTTTCTAAGATTCTGTTATAATTTCTGCGATGAGTAATCGATTATATTATATAAGTATAAAAAAATGCAAACTAGGTGGTATAAATTCCAATTTTTTTCAATATTCTCCCTCTGGAGCGCACAGCCGTAATCTATCCCATGCAAAACAGATTATATTTTTGGGAAAATTGCTCAAAACGTAGTTCGGAAAGGGGTTAATATTTTGCCATAATTGGAGAGATTAGTTTAATCTTTAAATCACGCCAAGGCCTCTTGGTCTGCGACAATACACATTTATAATAATTTATTTAGAGAGGTCAAAG
Source organism: Pyrrhosoma nymphula (assembly GCA_963573305.1). Lineage (NCBI taxonomy): Eukaryota > Metazoa > Arthropoda > Insecta > Odonata > Coenagrionidae > Pyrrhosoma > Pyrrhosoma nymphula. The sequence goes on along the minus strand of OY754339.1, from coordinate 57,925,146 downwards.
TCATCAAATTCTAGGTTAAGTGATATCTAGCTCTAACTACCCTGATTGAATGTTGCACTTTACATCGTTTGTCCGCGGACTACCCAATGCCTTCTTCACAAGAGGTTTTCTGCTCACTCTACCTTTCTTTCTTCATCCATCACTGGCGATCCTAGTTCCCAGATACATATTTCCAATTGCGCCAATGTTTTGCCACCCACGTTTGACCGTTTTTTTTTTCGGTTTAAGCGCCCGAGTGTTGACCTTTGCCATCGGGAAGTCACTCATCACTCGAGTACGTTATCGAAGGTGAATCCCGAGAAAATAGGCAGTGGTTCTCACGCAGTTGAATGTAGGGCGATACTTGGAATTTTCCCGGGGAAGTCGAGAACGGCTGACTATCAATGTAAGGGTGTGGATGCAGGATTTATGGATGGGAATGGATGGATTGAGCACAGTTGGGGTTAATAACGATGTCTCTGAATCTGCGTGGGAGGTATCGTTGGAGAGCTTTAAAGTGGACCCAATACGGAATAGTTGGAGTGAACCACACTCGGTAAGTGGATGTTAAGATGCTGGGCAAAGATAAAAGTGTTATTTCAGGCGTACGAAATGGCACGCTTTATGCTGTTTATCACCATCATTTTAACCCAGGGCCATGGTACTACTAATAAATGCAGGCCGTTCAGCATCGTTTGAGTCGAACGCCGTGACGTAGTCTGAATTACAATGAGCACTACCTGGGTACGGAATGAATCGTGTATTTGATACCTGTAAGATATTTGAATACAACAGCAATGCGAGAAAACGTGTGAGGGAAGAGAACATTTTTAGATAGCCCATTGGTAAATCTACACGGGTGAAGTGGGTCCAGGTTTGCCGGAAACAAGAAAACTTAAATGCTGAAAATGGTAAAAATAGCATCTCTTCTTCTTCCTCCATGCCTAAATACCGGCCTCGGTGGCGGCGGTGTACCGTCCTCGCCTGCGAAGGTCGCGGGTTCCAGTTCCACCGGGGGAGGATTTTTCACCTCCCAGAGCATGGTTGTCTGTGATTGTCCATTGCTGTTACGTTACAATGCATGATTTAAAAGGCCCTTGAGGCTGTTTTCAGGATGATAATAAATAAAGAAATAAAAATAGCATGTCTCTTGGGTTCGACCCTCCTGGCCCTTCTTCGCCACTCTATTTGTTGCTGCGTCATTTCAGGTTGTAGGTCCATTGTCTTCATATCTTTTGTAAATGTCCCGATCCAAGTCGTCAGCGGGCGGCCTGGACCTCTTTTAGGTTGTCGTGTAAACTTTAGTATAGTACTTTTGGCCAATTTAACCCGGTGGAAATCCCGAGAAGAATTTACGATTAGAATTCGCCAGAAAAGTATTACATCTTTTTTACACATTTTCTAATTATGACCGATCAAATATGTTGTATATTAGTTCTAAAAATGAAAATACCTACTTGATTCCATTATGTCGTTGCTATAAACTAAATTATCCGACCTTTCATCCATTATTTCTATGCTATTTCTCGAGTCGTCTGCTGCTTGTGCCATCCGGATGACGTCACGTGCAGAACGGACTCATTTTGGTCACGGGAACGTCATCATGGGCGTTTTTACGGAGGAGGGGGGGGACCAAACTGGACCGGACCATCCCCAGAAGCAACTTTGTTAAGGGTACCAACATAAATAAACGAAACAATTAACTAAATATTTACATCAAAAAGGGTTTTAAATGCAGTTTTGTTATTATAATTTTCAAAAACTTTTCGGGGTAGGGCCCCCAATTTGGCTGGACTCAGACCCCCGGTACTCACCTATCAAAAATATTCCAGACCCCCCCCCCAGAGCCAAATTCTAGATACGCCACTGAACGTCATACCTTTTATTAGTAGTACCATAGCCCAAACGTTTCCCCACGTTTCAATACTGATCCAGCGTAAATCGCATTGCTTGGTGCCATTTCGGTTCGGTTATATCGAAGGTTTTACCTGTTAACAAACCATCCGAGAATCGCTTCTTGTGGTTTTGCTGGTTATTTTAGCAAGGCCATGCCTACCTTAATGCATACTTACTCATTACGCCGATCCATTTCGGGGTTGGCATGGTAAAAAAAATTAAATTTGCTATGTATAAAGCTGTATAAAGCTGACTCTAATAAGTTCCTCCATACTGTCCTATCGTTACACACCTCTTTTAATTCAGCTAGCCTCATACCTTGCCTTATACACGCCCCTCACTCTCTACATATGCCTCCATAAGTCCCCTAATATTCCTCCTCTTAGGGAGGTTCACCGCGACTGTGTTAGTCAAAGCAGGCCCTTACTAGTTTCCACTTTTTTGTTTGTTTATTAAAAAATTTTTGCTCTCACTGACATGCCTTAACTATTGAAAACCAAAACTAAGTTACAAAATATGCAGATTTTTCAACACACACCTACATTTTTAACGAACACCTTTTTCCAACCATGGAAACCAACTGTAACGCCTTTTCTATCGAACTACCTCATTTTGAGTTCAATCACTGCAGTAATATCAATGGTATCATGCTAATAACTCAAAAAATAAGATGGTAAGATGCCTTTATTATATTTTTATTCAACTTACCTGGATTTTTCGCAATTTCTTACAGTTTTTCGAGAAAATGGCACTTATATAATATGGAAAATACCTTTTTTTAACCCATTATCGCATTTAACACCATGTTATTTAAAGTTACATTTGCGAAAAATGGCGCGAAAATGTAAAATTTAGTTTTTTACATCAAATAGAGGATGCTGTTTTGTATATATGCACCCAGAATATGAATTCTATGACATTTATATCGTTTTTTGGTGGAACCACCCTAAGGTAGTTTGAGCGAGATTTTTCCCTGGTCATAATAAAGACCATATTCAAATTTTATTTTAACATTTAAACAACTATAAGATGCATTAAGTAAACATTGTAAAATAGATGGCGCAAAACTTTGTTTTAAATTACTGACATTCTCAGTAATTAACTAAATATTCACGGTATGATATTTTAACATGGCTCATTTTTCCCACGCCGCATGCTGAAAACGCCTTCAAAACCGAAGATTTTTTTACCATTCTCTAAAACTTCCCGCGGCGAGTAATTGATTTCTATTTTTTTAAGGTGGTTCCACCGTAAAATGACTTAAATTTCATTTTATTAATATTCTGTCTACCTGTAGAAAATGTTGTCTTCTATCTGATATGAACAACAAAATAATACCTTTCCACGCTATATTAGTCTCTAATTGAACTTGAAATTACATGGTGTTCAATGGGAGTATGAGAAAAACATGGGGAAAAATAGTATTTGTCCATATAATATAAATATAATTTTTGTGGAAAACTATTTATAAGAAGGAAATAATCCAGAAAAATTGAATAAAAATAAAATACAGGCATCTTACCACCTTATTTCTTTAGTTATTAGGGAATTAATGCCGTAATTGAAGTCAAAATGCGGTAATTCGTAGGAAATGGCGCTGCAGTCGGCTCCTATGGCTGTAAAAAGTGCTCATTTAAAATACATTCGTGGAATAATCTGCAAATTTTGTTCCTTACTTTTGGGTTTCCATAGGTAATGAATTGCATCAGTGAAAGCAGGATTTTTTTGACAAAATAAAAAAAAGTGGAATTTAGTATTTGTTTTGACTCACGCAGTCGCGGCGAAACCTCCTTAAACCGTTGAGAAAGCATTCAAACTACACATTGTTAAATTTCTGACACGACCCACTCATTAAAATACCTATTTCTCATTTTTTTTAAATGTCTCCCTGGAATGCATGCCCGTACTATATACTATGGAAAATAGCTGGTAATTTTGGCAAATATCACGAAATATATGATAGAAAGTAGCTAATATTTTACTATAATTGAAAAGACGAAATATTTTTCATTGTTAGGAGTAATCCGGAGAGTATCGCGAAATTGTGTGGACTTCATGTATGATGAAGTAAAAAACAGTTCAATTTTCCACAGAATAAGAATATTAGTTAGAATTAGACGTTATACTGTGGATAAAATTGCACGGTTTTTTACTTTATATTTACTGTGATGGGGTCAAATTCATCGAATTTTATGCGAAGCTATATTATCTCACAAATAATCTTAAATAGAGTATATTCCACCAAATTCACCCATGACTTTCGCGTTATACCCCTTCCTCTCACACCATTCACTCCTCACTCGTAAATCTGCTCCGCTGTTCGATTCTCATCCGTTCTCTCGAAATGGCCAACCCAACGAAACACACTCCATTCATACGGGTCCATTACCGAAACATCCATTCCACACACACTTTCTCCGCCCACTCATTCCTGACCATATCACTTACTCTTTTACTGAAAACACTTCTCCCTCAGTTACTTAATTAACCAGAACATAGAAATCACAACGTGGTTAGAAGTAGCTCCCAATAATGCTCTCATTTCCCGCTAATATATAAGCCGGAATACATGTTTAGTATAGGTTCTAGCTTAAGGAGGTTCCGCCGCGACTGTGTGAGTCAAAACAAATACTAAATTACACATTTTTTAAATTTTGTGCAAAAATGCTGCTTTCCCTGATGCAATGCGCTACCTAAAGAAACCCAAAAGTAAGGTACAAAATATGCAGATTATTCCACGAATTTATTTTAAATGAGCACTCTTTTTCCAACCATAGGAGCCGACTGCAGCGCCATTTAATACGAATTACCGCATTTTGACTTCAATTACGGCATTAATTCTTCAATAACTAGAAAAATAAGGCGGTAAGATGCCTGTATTTTATTTTTATTCAATTTCTCTGGACTATTTCCTTCTTAGAGACAGTTTTCCACGAAAATGGCATTTATATTTTATGTAAAAATACTATTTTTCCCCGTGTTTTTCTCATTCCCCCATTGAACACCATGTAATTTCAAGTTCAATTATAGAATAAAATAGCATGGAAAGGTATTATTTTGTTGTTCATAACAGATAGAGGACAAGTGTTTTTACAAGTAGACAGAATATGAATAAAATGACATTTAAGTCATTTTACGGTGGAACCACCTAAAGGTATTTTGAGCGATATAGTTCCCTAGTCATAATGGAGACCATAATCGAATTTGATCTTTTAATTTCAGCGTCTGTAAGAAGTATGAAGTAAATATTTTAAAGACTGATTCACACGATCATTTTTTCCGTCCCTTTTCAGGGATAACTCCAATGATAGCTCAAGTGATAGCTCAAATGATGGCTCAAAATGAAGGTTCTCGCGATCACTTTCAGGGATAGCTGAAGTGATAGGGATCCCTGTCACTTTTTTCATCATTTAAGCGGTCCCTATTTTCGCCCCTGACTCCGTCATTTAGCCAATCAGAGTGCATCGTAAACTAGATTTGCACTAAAAGTCTCGGGTGCGAAAATGATGTTCTCAGGGAGGACGCAAGTGATCGTGTGAATCAGAAAATGATAGCTTGAGTGATCACTCTCCCTATCATTTGAGCGATGGCGGAATGCGTCCCTAAAGTGATCCCTGCCGAGGGACGGAAAAAATGATCGCGTGAATCAGGCTTAACATTAATGGCGCAAAAATATAGTTATATATGACGAAAATTCTCACTCATTAAATAAATATATCAACTTAAGTGTCTAACTTGACTAATTTTTTCACGCCGCACTCGCAAATCCTTCAAAACAGCAGGTTTATTGTGATCCTGTCAAAAGCACTGCGGTGAGAAATGTATGAAGTTTTATAAATAGTTGAGAAAACATACAAAGTACACACTGAAAGTTTTTTGACGAAATCTAGGTGCTAGAAGTTCCTAATTTTTTCATTATTCTCCATCTGGAGCGCACAGCCGTAATCTGTCCAATGTAAAACAGCTTGTATTTTCAGGCAAATTGCTCGAAAAGTAGTGCGGTAAGGGGTTAATATTTTGATATCACTGGAAAGATAGGAGTTTTTTCTTGAAAATGAGGCAAAATTCATCAAATTCTAGGTTAAGTGAGTTTTCGCTCAAACTAACTTAAATAACAGATATAATTAAACAGTTAAACAATTTTATAAATATTTATTACCTTGGTAAGTGATTCATGAAGTTCAGAAGCATAGCGACGAGGAATACGATTGCTGTGCCCGGAATTTTAATGGTATATTACAAACAAAGGTGTGATAAAGGAAGATTGGTGTGTGATGGAATTTTTTATTCTACTATCTACTAATAAAGCAGTTCCGTATACTGAATAATAATCGGTAAACGGATACATTTAATGGTGTGTAATATCATTTGAGTACTTGCAATGGCTTCAGCTACATAATGGACGCAGGATATTTTGCCCACTTTCTTAATGAAGCACCATACGCGCTGCATCCGTTTAGAAGCTCGAAAATGAGCTGTTTTTCCGTTCTTAACGTAAAAATGCTAAACGAAAGCAACTGTTAACAAATATGGTACTATTAAATACGTAGAAAGTAATAAGCTTTAATTTTATGTGCAATTAACAGAAATATGTTTTCCTGTTTTCGAGATATTATGCTTCAAACTCGAGTTAAACAATTTTGCAACGGACAGTAATTTGAATGGTTTAGCAATGTTACTCGGTGGTGAAACACTGGTCCAGGAGACATAATTAGCGAGAAAAATGAGCAGGAAATGTAAATTATCAGTTCGTGGGAATTTTAACAGATTTATCATCACTGCTAGTAGAATACATTTTCATATTCTTCACCTATACCTTAGATCAACTAACTACAAGACATGCCCATTATCTCATTCGATACCTCCGATAGACTAAATGGAAAAACATCAGTGATTTTTCCTTCGCGGAATATTTGCTCTTCTGGGCACTTGTAGATGACTCCGTAAAGGTAGGTAATAGATGTACTCTCAAAAGTTCGTCAAAAATAAACACCTAAGTTTAAAATTTGACTTTGACCTCATGGACGATCGTGCATGATTTGACTGCTTCAATACAAATACGCCGATGGTGTGCGCAACTCATCGAAGAAGCAATTTTTAAAAAACTTGAAAGCCATAGAGAGCATTTTTGCTTAAGTCTGACGTGAATATAAAAGATTGTTGCCTTTTAAAGTTGCCAAACTTAAGTTAAGTAACCTGGCGAGCCTTGTAAGTCAAACGCGAAGACAGCCTTACTAGTCCCTGTGCGGAGATGGTTGGTACAGGCAACGAACCGCATTCAAAGGGTCGTGCGACATTGCCATCATTTTTCACTAATTCTGTACATACCGAAGGCCTACAGCCTTGATATTTGGCAATCAATACAAGTTCTGAGTCATCATTAGTGGCGGATCAAAATCCAGTTATTAAAAAAAATTACACCATTGGATAGAAGCAAACTGAGAACTAGTGTAGCTCACGAAAGAAGAGCTCATTGCAGATTTCCACTTAAAATTATTGAATACGACCTGTTTCGTTGTTTTACATCCCGTTGGTGATTTCAAGCCTTTGACATCAAGCCAGAAACATCGACACCGGTCGCATTTAACATTTCTCAGTGGAAATCTGCAAATAGACCTTTCGCAATGTTTAAGATAGATTGAGCGAGATATCACTTCACCTATAATTTGATGAATTTGCCCTCATTTTAAAGAAAAAACTCCCATTTTTCCAATGAAATCAAAGTATTAACCACTTGCTGAACTAATTTTCGAGGAATTTGCCTAAAATTATAAGCCGTTTTACATGGAACAGTGTACGGCTGTGCGCTCCAAAGGGAGAATAATTAAAAAAGTTAGGGCCTTCTAATGCCTAGAATTCGTCAAAAAACTAACGGTGGGTAGTTTTTATGTTTTCTTAACTACCTATTTATGAAATATTATCAATTGCTCACCGCAGTAATTATTACAGTATCACAAAAAACCATCTGCTGTGAAGGCGTTTTTACCGTACGCCGCGCCGTGAAAAAATGAGTCAAGTTAGATACTTATGCAGATAAATTTATTTTATTACTGATAATTTTTGTCATATATAATGATATTTTTGCTCCGTCAATATTAACATATTTACTTCATACTACTTACAGTAGCTGAAATAAAAAAAATAAAATTCGAATATGGTCTCCATTATGACTAAAGAAATATCTCGATAAAACTACCTTAGGTTCCATCAGGGCAATATCCATATTTGCATGCCGGCTGTTGCACCACACTCGCAAATGCACTCTTAATTTCTTAACAATACAAATTTGATCCTGATTTTTTTTTCACCGCTCCCCCTTCGCTTATAGTATTACTTAACATGAATCCCCCAAACGAAATCTTAGTTACTTCACGGTCACATCCCATTTACTTAGCAAAAACCTAGCAATTGTAAATGCTCAAAATAATTTAATGGGTACGTCCTTTGCGGAACCCAGTAATTTACCTAATGGCGTTTCACCTACGTTAGTAGGCCTACTCTAATTAAGATGGATGGCACGATGAATCGACAATCCCAGGAGCTGTAAGGAGAATAAGGTCACGACACATTGAGTGCAGATTTTAAAAATTTACCAAGGAAGTCAAAAACATTCTTTGACCACATTTCATTAAGTCATCTGTTTGTGCGTTGAAACGCACCATGCAAACAGTAATGGAAATACTAGAATTATGTATTATTTTTTTGCCTTAAATAAAGCGTGTTTCACTAAATTTACGGCGTGGTAATATAACTATAAGAGAAAATACATTGAAGTATGTTTTATTTTTCGAATATTTGACTCGGCGTGACACCTTGATATTTGTTAACATCAATTATAACAATAACAATTTTTTTATTTTTTTGCGTTTAGTAAAAAATCTGAACATATCTAATCGCATTATTACAAAATATATGTCATGTGCCATAAGATTAGGTGTTAAAACAGCATTGAACTGCCAAAAAACGAAATCGGTACGATGCAATTTTTTTCACTATTATCTATAAATATCAATAATGAGAATACGTATGCAAAGTTTCACACTAATCTGCTTATAAATAAAAATCGCTACAACCACATTAAGGACCCAGAATAGGGATCTCCATAAAATCTTTTTTTCGATCAACTTCACGCTGTACTAAAGAGAGGCACGAAATAGGAAAAGGGTTGTTTTCGCCCGTGGACTCACCGGGGTGCGTGGTGAGACCGCTTCCGTTGGACAGCGGGCTGTCCGGCCGCTCCTTCTTCACCCGGATGGTGCCCAGGAGGCCTCCGGGGGCCGACGGCGAGGCGGCCGCCTCCGGGGGCGTGGACGACGCGGCCACCCCCGGGGCCCCGCCGCCGACACTGCTCCCGGCCGAAGACGAAGGTGAGGAGGAGGCGTCGCTGCTGTCGTGGGGGTCGGTGTGAGGCGGAGGCGGGGCGGTGGCGGCGGAGGCGGGAATGGGCAGAGTGGGGGCGGGGAGGGGCGGCGGGGGCAGTTTGGTGAGAGTGGTCCTCACGATCCGGACGGGTCTGTGCGGGGGAGGTCGGAGCGGGGGCGGTGCGAGGGGCGGCGAGGGGCGGGGAGGCGGGGGGGCGGAGACCGTCGCGGGGTGGTGGGGGTGGAGGGCGTGGGGGTGGTGGGGCATCCTGGAGGCGAGTTGGTGGTGGTGCCGGCGGGCCGCGTGCCTCGACGGGGCGGTGGAGGCGAAGTGGTGAAGGTCCAGACCCTGGGTGTCGCGGCTGTCCACCTTCTCGTAGCCGTACCAGCCGAGCAGCTCGTTCATCGCCGTCTCGGCGTACTCCTGAAGAGGGAGAGGAAGAAAAGAGACACAACCGATGAGTATGGCACGTAATTTTATCCGATTAAAAAAATATCAAACAGCCAGAAAATAGTTCGAAACTAAAAAGGTAGGTCATGAGAGAAGGGGGGCACAAACTAGAGCAAGTAGAGCAATATAATTACTTGGGTAGTACGCTAGAAGAAAATGGGCATAGTAGCAAAGACATAAGGGGGAGAATAGTGTTAAGGCCGTTTTACACGGTACATTTGTTTGTACAAACTCTTCCGTGAACTCTGAAAGGCAAAATGTATCGTGTAAAGCGGCAAATTGTATGAACGCTTTTGCGAATGTCTCAATGCCTGCACGGGAAATAGAACCTGTTCTAATTTCGTTGAGACAAACGTACAATCTCACGTACATTCGTTTGTACAAAATCTTTCATCGTGTAAAGCGGCCTTTAGGATAGGAAGCGTTTAGTAATAGAAGTGAGCTGATGACGGGGGCATTAAGTAAGGAATTTAAGAGGAGGCTACTGAGGAGCTTGACGTAAGAGTGTGGCGTTGTATGGGACAGATACGTGGACTCGAAGAAAAGAAGTCGAGAATAGGCTGAAGGCGTTCGACATGAGGGAGTGGAGGATGATGGAGAAGGTGCGGTAGACGAAAGGGAAGACAAACGAGGAAGTGCATGACATTGCTGGTGAGGAGAGGAAGGTGGCTGGAGGCGGAAATGAGTTTGCTGAAGGCAGTAATGAAGGGAAGTGAGGGAGGGAAGAGAAGGGAGGGAAGGATGTTGGGCAAGCGGGGAAGGGGAAGGAAGAGAATAGGTTTTATGGACGGGATGAAGAAAGGTAGGACTTACGCTGAGATAAATAAAGTAATACTAAAGGCAGATAGGGCCCTTCACGTGTGAAAATCCATAGGATTTTCTCTGATTTTGATTAAAATTTATCTTTAACCGGTAGATTATGAATTAATGAAACTATTCTGACCTGAAGTAGTGATCAGGGTTTTTCCTTGAATCAATTTTGGCTTGAGGAGTAAGAAAACAAAAAATAGGTAATTTTGGAAAAAAATATATTTCATCCTAGGCTGGAACGTAGGACGACGATTGGAATTTCTCCTAACAAGAACTTGGGCTATGGCATCCAAGAACTTAAATGATTCCATTTGTAATCACTCAGTCAGAAAGGTTAGAGGTGGCTCCACCTAAAGACTATGGATTTCAGGGCTTTGCCGTGATTTTCTTTAAACTGTGGCATTCTAATTTCGTTTTTAACAGAGCCAATTGATCAAATCAGTGCAATAAAACATTTATAAAACATCTCCATCGTCTCAGGCTCAACTTTGTGGAAGTTCATTTAATATTTATAAAACATGTTTCAGATCCATCATGACACACTAAGGTGCAGAAACGAGAGCTAAAACAACGCAATGCAAAAGACTATCGAGAACAACTGAAATGCGGACGATAAGAATAATGACGGGCTGCACACATTTGAACAGTAAAAGAAACATCAGAGTTAATGAGGCAGACAAACATAAACGACGTTGTGTGTTGGACAAGAGAGTAGAGAAAATGCGGAGACACGCACGTAGGTAGAGTTACGGAAGAAAGACTGCCCCGTATTGCAAGAGATGGGATCTCCCAAGACAAGATGCCGAAAGGAAAACCATCAAAATGATGGAAATACAGCTGCCAAACCTCCTTCCAAGATCAGGACTAATTTACAGTATATATATATATATATATATATAAATAAAAATAAACTTTGCCACAGGTGGGGCGGAAATAAATATAGAAACACAAAAAGAAGAACACTCACACACTATACGTTCTGATATTTCGACAGCCGAAAAGCTGTCTTTCTCACAGAAGGAAGGATACAGAATGTATATATATATATATATATATATATATATATATATATATATATATATATATATATATATATATATATATATATATACTGGCAACTAACCTATTTCAATCAGAAGAAGAAGTACAATAATGCAAAATTCGAATTACAGCTCACTGCATAGAGGTCAGTTATAGATTATTCATCATTGCATAAGCTGCACAAAAGTCCCTGGCACAACAGTATAGCAAGTAGGGGAGGTAGAAATTGAGGGAGGAAGGGGAAGGGTGGAGGGGAAGAGAGGGAGGAAATTGAGAGAGAATATGATGCAGGGGTACCAAACCACTCCACGAAAAATTCACGAGGCACACACGGAAGCCTTATAGACAAGTGATTAAAATCAACCATCCCGATGACTTCACCAGGGACTCTTATCGCAAGGTCTCCACGTGAGACGGTTCGGAACGGGACGGCAAGTAGTGGTGAATCATCCCACTTCACAAAGCGCTTGAGATCGCGGCAACTAGAAAAGTTTTCTCAACCTCAACTCTAAACAACCTTTCTCCTCAGTTTCGCAGCGTTTTGAAAGTTCCGCAACCCTTGTCCCAAATTTGTCCACTTCACAGCGACAGGACCTTTTTCGAGAGCTATACTGATTCTTCTCTGTTTTTCAGGAGAGCGTTTTTCCCCCACCCCATTCATTATGAGCGGACTGACTGGAGGCATATGGCAGGGGGCGAGAAGGAGGACTCCCGAGAAAGGTGTCCAGTTTCGAGCGATGCGATTCATTCTCGCAAGTTCCACTTCCTCGTTCGTTTCCTACAGAATCCGAGAAAGAAAGACTGCCGTTGTCCTGTCCTTTGAGGGCAATCCCGTCATCATAAACCCCACACATGACTTTCTTCTAGCGGGACGGAAATGAGCATCTTCTTTCATTGATTAAGTCTACAAATCACACTGAACACTCATCGTGTGCAAAATCGTGGGCTCAATTCATATGCCGTGGTAAGATACCGTAAAATTGCCATGAAGAAAGAATTCTTCTTAGACCGGGAATTTCAACCACGAACATTGTCGTCTTGTCGTGCCAATGGGCAGACCACTACGCAGCCCAGGCTTTCTAGTTCGTAATTAGAACACGCGTCATGAAAGCTAAATTCCCTTTAATGTAGCTTTTATATCCTGCATAGTACACATGTAAAGTCGCTTGCCATGTGGCAAGCGTGGTAACAATGTAAAAATTCCTTGTCAACGAAAGTGAAAAAAGCTCTAAATTTGCGTAAATAATTCGCGTTAAGTCCAAAATTTTCAGTTTGTCGATCTACAAAGAGAATATGATTGGAAAAATTAATGTAAATGACGTTTTGGCCTAATTTTGAACCAAGTTTTAAACTTCTATCCAGAGTATTTCACATTTAAACTAATGAAAGAAAAATCTTCTACACGTAAAATTCCGTCCGTGAGTCGGGTGTCGCGTGACGCTATACTTTCGCGAGATTACCCCCATCCATAAGAAGTGTTCCACTTAAAAAAAAAACTGAATCCATATTAGGCATCGCCTCCGGGATTCGAACCCGGGTACTCGGCCCGCACACCAACCAGGAAAACGACCGATTCCTCTCCGCTACAGTCCAGTCAGAAGGGAAGAGTGGACTTGGGGAAGTGGGAGGAGTCGAGTAATGAGGGGCGGGGAGGAGGGAGGGAGGTAGGGGGAGGTGGGGAAATAGAAGGGGGGGAGAGGGTACGTGGTTGGGGGGAGTGGGGACGTGTCTTGGAGAGAGGTGGGGAGGAGGTTAGCGACCATAATCACTGTTATTGGGCCGCTTGCTCTCTGACGTACACTCGTTTGAAAGCATAATTGCGCCATAGGGTTAGGATAAAAAAAAAGATGAACGGAGAGAAGGCGTGGATTTAGAGGGTGGGGGTGTTGGGGGGGGGAGAGTGAAGGAGGGGTGGCGGAAAGTGCGAGAGAGAAAGAGGAACGATCGACGGAGAGGAGAACAAGAAAAGGAGAGATGAGAATTATGGGTGAGGGATAATTACTGCACGTGAGAGCAGGAGGAGAGGAAGAAGGCCATGCTAAAAAGAAAGCAGATAAATAATAGGAAAAGCTTTTCTCTCCCTCCCCGCGCTCCGAAATTACAGTCCTTAAAAAAGGATTGTTCGCTTTTTTTTCTTCTTCTTCCTCTTAATTTTTACCTTACCCCATCTACTCCTGCCGCCCTCCGGATCGACCACGGCCCGAAGGATGAGAAGTGCAACGCGGTAATGCCTCGTCCACGGTTCCCTTCAGGCGTCTCCTTCGACTGCACTCCACCACGCATGAAATCTTAAAGCCCGTTTCACACTACTCAAGAGCCAGCACAAGTTCGAAGACACTCGCTATTATTATAGCTTTCCAGTCTCGTGTGATATAGAACCAGCATGCTGGCTAACAAGTAGTGGTGGCACTAAAAGAACGCAACAGTTTCAATGCAACTGTTTCGCAACCGAAACAGTTTCAAAAAGAAACAGTTCCGCGAAACACCCAGTTGCGGACAACAGCTAGAGGCACACCAAACAACAGGCGATTGATCGGTGCTGTTAAACATGACTAATAGTTCTGTATTCTATATAATAAGAAATCTTTCACTCAAATGAAGTAACAATTTCATTCGGATTCATGAAATATAGGTACTTCACAGTTCTAATTCTATCTTCAACGACGGGTGGACATGCGTTTTCTGAATTAACCAGCAAACGCCTGCAACAGATTCAAATCCAACAAATTGTAACTCATAACCGCTACGCAGCCACGCGTGAAGTGCAACTGGAACAGTATAGAAGACGAAACAGTCAGCTTCAGCTTTCAGTTGCCGCTGCACAGCACAGAGCGCAGTTGCCCGAGTGCTCGTTTAGAAGCTACAGTGGAAAAACTGAAAAATCCAAATTTGGCGCCATGTTTCCAGCGAACTATAATTGTTAGAGAGAAATGATTGGCATAAATGTTAACACTTGATGAGATCTAAAAAAAACCGCCCAACAGATTCAAGATCACTCTTAGTTTAGCAGCTACGAGACGTGAGGGAAAGAAACACTCGAAAATATCACTTTGGCACCATGTTGCCATAGAACTACGAGGGAATCCGTGTTTTTGCTAATTATCCGTAAAGATCATGTCAAGGCGCATACCCCAGCCGACTTTCAAAGTCATACCTACACTGGTGAGGGCGTGAGGGAAAGAAATATTAGAGAGTTTCATGAATTAGCCGACTTTGGCACCATGTTCCCAGAGAACTACGAGGGATGAAAAAAACGGATAGCATGTAACCGTAGGCCTGCATGAGATCTAAAAGAAACCGCCCAACAGATTCGAGATCCGACTTTTAGTTTAGAAGCTACAGTCGAAAAACAGCAAATTTCACAAACATCCGAATTTGGCGCAATGTTACCAGCCAACTATTGGTAAAGTCCAGGTTTTTACTAATTTCCTGCAAAGGGCATGTCAAGGCGCATGCCCATGTCAAGCTTCAGAAATATTTGACAGTTATACCAAAATTCGACTTTGGCACCATGCTACCAGAGTACTATAACTATATGAGTTAGAAAAAAACAAAAAGCATGAAGTTGTAAGTCACGATGAGATCTAAATCCCAAGGGAAAATAGATTTCAAATCAGAATCCTAGTTTAGGAGTTATAGTAAAAAAACCCGCAAAAAATGGAAACTCTTCACTAAATGTTGTGCCTGGTGAGAAAACTAGGAAGCGTAGAACACCAATGTTTTATGCACGTTTAATAAAATTCAATTCCCCGCTCTGAAAATTTTGTCAGATTTCAGATCCGACCCACCGTTCAAAAGATATGAAGCGAGAAATGAAATGCTCCTTTTCGGAAAGTCCAAAAATCCGCCATTTTTATTTTTTTGGGTCACTTCCGGTTAAAAAATAAAAAATTGATTTCGGGATTTTTCCGATGAATTCTTTCAAGAAAGGTCCGTGAAAAATTTCAGGCTCCTAGCTCGTCTGGAAGTGGTCGGGAATATGTATATGTGAGTGAGTCACACATGCGGCTGTACAGTATTAGGAATCACGAATGGCCAGCGAGAGCAGCGTTCGTTACGATCTTGTATCAATCACGACTTCCTGAGAGATCATTGATCGTAGGCAACTTGAACAGATCACTAGCTGGAACATCAATTACATCAATCAACCTTACACTCACGATGGAATCACAAGTGGGAGTGATAGGCGTGACCGAGATCTCTCAAAAGACCGACTTTACCCATCACTACTTATCAGTGCAAGTTCAATGATCTTGTAAAACCTCCTAGTACGGCTCGAATCATACTAGATTCCGTCCTCAAAATCAAGTGCCGGCAAGCGTACTAGGACTTTTTAGGTATAACTCAGCTCATCCCATCGGCGGAGGAGAGGTGCGGGGAGTGGATGTCCATTTGGTACGCTGGTGCCAAGCTGCGAGCCGAAAACAACCGACCCAAATTGACGGCAATCTGTCACTAGCAAAATCAATGGGCGCATTCAAACAGTTTCACACGCATGACCAATACAACCGTTTTTCCATCAGGATTATTTGAAGTCCCCAAAATCCCATTAATTGATCAAAAGTCATGCATATAACACATTTATGAATGCAGGTATTGTCGCGAATACGGCGATGACATACGTAGAAATAGCCGCGAAAAAAACTGCATGAACTAGGAATCGAACCACGGACCTTTATGCTGTGGGGCCAATACGCGTCCTGACCACTGCGATACCCAGGCTTGCCACATTAAAAATCGCCACGGGAATCAGGAAGCCTGGGTAGCGTAGTGGCCTGAGCATTGGCCCACCAAGCCAAAGGTCCGTGGTTCGATTCCCTGTCTACAATTTTCTCTAGTGGCAATTTCAACGTAGAATACATTTAGATACGAAAAATGACCGGTGGGCAGTAGGAGACATCTGTCGCGAGTTTCGCTAGGAAAAAATATTCAAAGCATTACTCAATGTCTCCTCTAGCTTCAAAGAATAGTTGGCTTAAATCAAAAATGAGTCAAACCCGAATTTAACGACGGCCAATCCGCAACGTGTCTCAACGAAACCAGTATAGGATGTAATTTTCAAAAAAATGTTAAGAGGAACCGTGCCTTCCCCGCAAAGACAGGCCAGTGACTGACAAAAAGCCAGCGTCCAAAAGCAATTACTTACCTACTTATATTGTTTAGGTTTTTCTTAGAACCGAAGGTCGTTGAACTAGTTTCATCACCTAAAGTTACATCACTTGTCACAAGAAAAAGGACCATTCATGAACTTGTGGCAGATCTGAAAAAAAAGTTCAAAGTGAACTTGGACGCACTGGATCTATAGACGCACTGGATATGTATCATAATTGTCTTTGCTATACTTGCGCATTTTTATTTACGGTCGATAGTGACTTGAGAAAATATTTCTACATTCACCAGCAATATTAAGTGTGTACTAGGTACTCAAAAACTTAAGGTTTAATTTCTTGAACCCACTATTATCGAATTCCAAGAAGTATTCCTATTAGTTAACACCATCACCTATCTATTAAGCAACAATCAACGAGGGGTTTTTCAAGTAGCCTACAGCATTTCATTGCCAGTATGTTTATATATCAGTACTATTAGATCTCATTGTCCGTATCACAGGTCCCTCCTGGAAACTGGCTGGATATTTCACTTCTCAAATTAATCATCTGCACTTAGTCATGGTGACATTTCATTATTCCAGGATTAATTAGCACTGAAAGGCATAGAAAACTAAGCATTCCCTAACATCAACAGGTCTCTGCCTGCAATTGGCCAAAAAGGAGATGAAATGCGTGATTATTAATGACAAGAGTTTCCTTCGCCTAAATTAAAATTTTGCCTTATGATACGCACCCCGGACGTATCATATCAAGGTCGTATCATCGGAATTATTTTGAGGCTACTGAAGAAATGTATGCACTCATGGTAAAATTTCCAAACTAATTGTAATTGAATTTCAGGACAGGAATCAGGCTAAAAGTATGTTAATTCCAGTAAGTCAAAAAGATACAGAATGGAGATTTTAGACGTTCTTAGAAATAAGACTATCATCGACTATTCCTCGAATATATTTTAAATTAGCACTTTTTTCCAGCCACAGGAGCCGACTGCAGCGCCATTTGTATGGAAATACCGCATTTTGACTTCAATTACGACAGTAATTCGCTAATAACTAAAATAATACGGTGGCAAGGTTCCTATATTTTATTTTTATTCGATTTCTTGGGAGTTATCCCTACTTAAACACCGTTTTTCGCGAAAATGGCATTTATATTTTATGGAAAAATACTATATGTCTCCGTGTTTCTCCCAATCTCCCATTTAACACCACGAAAGTTCGACTTGCGAAAAAAGTAGTGTGGAAAGGTATCATTTTACTGTTCATATGAGATAGTGGATACGTTTTTCTATGAGTGGCCAGAATATGAACGAAATGACATTTTAGTAATTTTCCGGTGGAAACACCATAAACTTATTCATAACAAAAGATTCTAGCGGGGCCAAGATATAGCGTCCCATCCGATGGACTGCACCGAAGTGCTCGATCCATGGCATCAAAGTATAGAGATCGGATTACCGGCGATAAATTTCCGCACCTTCGGGTTTCGACGCGGACGGAGCCGCAGCTGCCACACACTATAACCCGATCCTCTCCCAGACCGGGTGTGCATAGTTCCTAGCCCTACGAAAAGCACCAGCCAGGTGCCAGCGGTACGTGTCTTATCCGATGGACTGAGCAATACAACACAAAAACAGTGTCTTTTAGGTATATATCGAAGACAGACTGGGTACCTATTGCAGTCGTTACCATGGAGCGACTTCCGGAAAATTTCCATATAGGGTCATTCCATATGAAATCAACGAAAACATTTTTTTGATCTTCTTTGATTTTATTGAAATTTGGTACAGTGGTTCATACCATAGTAAATAACAAATGTGATTTTTTTTGTATTTTTAGGATGATCGGCTCAGGATTTATGAGGGGGTCAAAATTTGACCTTTCGGTGGCCTTTTCGCGCATGACTTTAGTCGCGCATGACTGACTAATAAGTCAGCTCCTATCAGAGCCACAAAGTTGGGGTTGGGCTCATTGAAAATGCAATTAAATTTCCTATTGAAAGGATTCATTTCATGGTCAGGAAACCCCAAAACCATTACTAACTCAAAAGCCTTATGGTAGTTTGAGCGAGATATCTCCCTAGTCATAATGGAGACCATATTCGAATTTTATATTTTAATTTCAGCGTCTGTAAAACGTGTGAAGTAAATATTTTAATATTAATGATGCGAAAATATAGTTACATATAAACAAAATTTTAGTAATTAAATAAATATAGATATTTATCTACATAAGTCTCCAACTTGACTCATTTTTTCACACCGTACGGCTAAAAAGCCCTCAAAACAGCAGGTTTTTTTTCGATTCTGTAAAAATTACTGCGGTGAGTAATAGATCAATCTTTATAAATGGTTGAGAAAACACAAAAACTACACACCGTTAGTTTGTTGAAGAAATCTAGGTGTAATACATTCCTAATTTGTTCAGTATCCTCCATCTGTAGCACACAGCCGAAATCTATCCCATGTAAAAACAGCTTGTGTTTTCAGGCAAATTGCTCGAAAAGTAGTTCGGAAAAGGGATAATATTTTGATATCATTAGAAAGATGAGTGTGTTTTCTTTAAAATGACGTCAAATTCATCAAAATCTAGGTGAAGTGATTTTTCGCTAAAACTACCTTAATATGCAGAATAATGCATTTCTTTAAATTTATTATACTTCCTAAGAATACTAACAAAACTTTCGTGTGAAAGATGTTTTGATAACACCAAACCATTAGCTTAAGGGGTTGAAAAAAAGAGGTTATCGGAAAAGAAATCATAACTTCTTATTAGGTCCTATATCAGAAATGTTCAAAGTTATTGTATGTACATCTTCTAAATATCATCTAAAATTTTTGTTCCCAACTATTTTATTTACGAATAACTCTTACTGCAAGGGCTGAGCAAACCGAGCTGAGTCTATTTTTTTTTAATCGAAATCTAACTGTGCCTCGACGCCGGACCTAAAGGAATTTTCTTTTTACTATTCGGTGGTCGGTTTGAACTTCACGGTTTGAAGGCGAATACCTGGACGTCAAGGATTACCTCTGGATGTCCTTGAAGCACGTTCCACACACCCTGGTGGTGGCTCGCACGATATTTCGTAGATGTACATATTTTCCAGTTTATAGACGGACGGTTGCAATCTCCAATGATAATTACATATTATAATTTTCTTGTCTCTTGAGGTAAATGAAAGATTCTCCTCGCCTAGAGGCCGGGGGAGCGTGAGAGGTTCGAATCAAGGTTCGAACCGTCGATCGAATTTGAACTGGGGCGAGTTTTGCATTCCTGGCGTGGAATAACTCTGTGCTACACATCCTGGAGGTGACTTGCATGGTATTTTGATGTAGAAGCTGACGATCGAACTGAATTCCGTATTCTTAAAATCGTACCATTTAAAGGATCATGCCATCGTATCTGATGAAATGATCGATTTCTATAGTTAGTACTGAAAAGAGGAATAAAAACGATACCTACTTATTTTCCATCCAATTCTTGAATTCAACGTCCAATCACAGGCAAGCAGGCGAGTCGAGTACTTCGAGAGAATGCAGGCAGGTGGGGCTAAACTCTACCAAACTAATCTTCGGAAGAAATGTATAAACTGTCATCGAGAAAATGTGCTCTTGAGACTTGCAGAACTGGTTCACGGGAGCTTTTTTCAAATGTTTTGTATATAATACCTATAGGTCATATATTAATTAATACAAAATGACGCAGATAACTTAGTTTGCTTAGTTCATGAAATACCCGGACAGCATCAATGCGCACTGAAATTAGTATTGCAATAGTAGTAATACAGCCTCCGAGGAATCGAATACGATTCAAGTTCCGAATTGGGTTCCGGGTGTTCAGCGCTGAGTCCTGTGTTGAAACAGCCTGTAGGGCGGATGGAGCGGTAATCGTGGGTCATTTAATGCACATTTTAATCATTTTTTACTTAGTGGAAAAAAATTCTCTGAACACATTTCATTTAACTGCATCTGTGTATGCGTTGGAAATCACCACACAGGAAGAAATGGAAATCATACAAGAATTATATAATAAATGTTTTCCTCAATTAAAGCATGTCATGACTAGAGTTTTCGGTGCGGAATTCGAAATGTGGATAAAATTATATTAAAGTACGTTTTTTTTCGGAAATTGGACTCCGTGTGACACCCTGATATTTGTTAGCTACCATAATGATGATAATATACATATTATTTCACTTTCCGGAGAAAATATGCTTGCATGTAATCGAGTTATTACGACATATATATGATGTTCCAAAAGGCTGAGTGCTAAAATGGCATTGAAATGCCAAGAAACATCATCAGTAGGATGCAATGTTTTCACTTTTATCTATTGATGTAAATAATGAGAACACGTATTAAAAGTATCACGCAAATTTGTGCATAAACAAAAGTCGCTCCAACCACCTTAAGCGTCAATTCATGTCAAATGATCCACCGAAAAATAAATTGATTGCATGACCATAAAAAAAAATATTTTTTACAAGCAGAAACTAAAATATATGGCTGTTGAGTGCGACGATTTTAAAAATTTTATCGATCCTTGTTTTCTCGCGGCAGCCATTTTTCCAAGATGGCGCAAAATAATATTTGTGAATTTTGATGTTTACTCTATCATAAATAACTCAAGAACTAATAATAACAGAGGGGAGATACTCAAGCCATACTATTTTACTCTCAATGGAAAAATTTTCCTTTGATTTTTCTTTCTCTCCTTTATTCCCGCGAATGTCTGTATAACTCGATGAGTGTGGTGTAAAAACGCATCGACTACCGAAATTCGGTCGTACTCGACATTGTCACATACATTGGATGCTTTCCATTCGCTCTAGGGGGCTAATCACCTCGCTACACAACAACGCACTTGCCTTCCATTCGTTACAGACCCTGCACACTAGGTAGCGAATTTCCAAAAAACGATCGTGAGCAAGGTTGATGTGCGTTAAATAACAAAAGAGCGTCGATAATCGGATCCACAATAGATGTTTTTGTGTTGATTTTCCGTAAAGGCGTCAAATATGTGTATAGTAAAGTTTTAATTGCTCCGTGCTAAAAAGCTAACGTTTTTAAGAGCTTATTTTGATCGAATTCAATAACTATTCACAAAAAATTCGGCCGTGACCTTTGTTCACCCTCAGAATGTTACCTACGGGCAGGTTACAGAACATTTCGCCAGCGCACATCGCTCCATCCAACGTCGTTCGTGTACGCTTAAGTGCACTGATTAGTTCCGATTTGCTGTGATTTTAATCACCTTGATTGGAAAGCTTCGATTGTTTACTTCCGTCATTCTTGTTTTGCGGAGAAACCGGAAGTAACGTGCAAGCAGAACGATGTCCTGCAAGAAGTGCTAAACATCGAAATATCGCCCGATTAGCTACTTCCACAGAAGTCAGCTTTTATTTGCAAATCCGACTTCAAACAATCTGATACATAGATAACTATCACTCGAACGACTGATACGTGTTGGTTACTTGTTATTGGCGTTATTGGCGTGATTTTGTAATCGCTAGGGCATAAATATTATTTTAGCTTAGGTACCTCTTGAAAAAGCGGTATTATACTGAATTTTGATACATTAAAAAGGCGTTATGTGTGATATAATTACTCATTCGCTCTTTTTCTCGACCACGTTCAATTCCATTCCAAGCCTTTTTTTGTTTTGACTGAGCACTTCGGAATGGAATGTTCGTTTCTCCACGAGAATCCCGATGATGATTTAGAATTAAATCGAAACGTTGGCAAAGGCATCTTGATACATTATTTGGACGAAAATCCTCAAAAAAGAAAATATTTTGTAATGGTATTATATCTATAATTCGCACAATATATTGCTTTTTTCAGTTCACTAACTTCATTCTATTGTGTATTAGAATATGCATATTATGTATGTAAAAAACGCATATTTTTCAATTTTAAGTAATTGTGATTTGGTTACGTCCTGAATTTTTACCTCGACCAAATGGCAACCCAAAATAAATTATTTACTATTATTATAATATAAATCTACCAGTTAATGTGGATTTAAAAGTGAGTAACAATTCTTAATATTTTTACAAGTGCAGGGCCTTATCTACTGATATTATTTCTTTCTTCATTCAAACATAAGTCCTAACCTTCTTCATCTCGTCCATAAAGGCCGTTTTACACGATGAAAGATTTTGTACAAACGAATGTACGTGAGATTGTACGTTTGTCTCAACGAAATTAGAACAGGTTCTATTTCCCGTGCAGGCATTGAGACATTCGCACAAGCGTTCATACAATTTGCCGCTTTACACGATACATTTTGCCCCATGCAAGAGTTCACGGAAGAGTTTGTACAAACAAATGTACCGTGTAAAACGGCCTTAAAACCTCTTCCTACACCTTCCCGGCTAACCCAACATCCTCCCCTCTATCACGGCCTTCGCCCAACCTATTTGGGGGGAGGAATGACTGTAAACTCAAAGTGAAATGCTGGCCTCAAAGGGCTAAGGTAAAAAAATTCATTCCTTAATATCATTACCTCTTTCAACCACCTACTTTATCTCCTAATCTCATCCAGAAATTTCCTTTCGTAATCCACCATAAAAGTACTTCCTCGTTTGTCTACATAAATACTTCACTTCACACAATACACTTTAATTTTTTTAAATTCAAGTTTGAGAGGATTAATTTGAAGCATTTACAGTTGTTAAGTCCACGCATAATAGTTTTATTTTAATCGACAAAAACTATCTTGTAAGATTTTTTTCATTCTGAGATACACGCCTGTCTGGTGTCGTCACGATACATTTAAAGATACAGGTATGCTCATTAGCATTAGCTCATTAGATTTTCTTTAGAGATGCGATTCCAAGGCCTTGTTAAATATTTATAGAAACATTCGAATTCCCATTGAATATCGGGAATCGGGACCTGTGGTCTTGCTTATCCGTGTATGTATTGAGTTTCAAGTAACATCATCCGGCGTAGAAATTTTGAGTCTGAGAGTTGACGTTGAATGAATGAGCTCCCATGTTGTCTGAATGCTTTTCTCGTCGATGGCGGAAAGTGTGACGTAATAACACTGCGAGATTGAAATAATAAAATAGCGGGGTTTAATCTTCAAAGAGTGAAAAACGTGCTACATTTCGTCCGCCGCTACTACGTCTCTCCGTCCTTTGAAGGAATCCCGGGAATCTGACTTTAATCCAGCGCCGCACAGTAGGTAGGTTATTTCCGAAAAAAGAAGGAAAAAATGTTTTTTTTTCGGAATCCAAGAAGAAGTTCAAAAACATGAATACATCCATTTATAATAAACATAGTATGGTTTGTCATAGATAGAAGGAAAAAAATCGGCTTAACTGAGATTTGCCAACACCGCAAAGTTCAGCGAACGACAAGGGGCGCACGGGTCGATTTAGTCTTGCAGTGAAGAGGCAATAAAACGGTTGAGCTGTTGACATCTTAAACGCAGAATTTAAGAATTTGAGCACGGATCACATTTTACACTGGGTATACTAGGTATTTACTAATATCATTTGAAGATTTTATAATTTATAATAATTGAATAAACTATTTTCGAATCATAGAAAACAAAGCAAATCTGAGATTTTTCTCTGAGATGATTTAAGTTATACTCCCAATGATATACTTTTCGTAAAATTATGGTAAAAATGGCAATGCCCGTAATGCATGCCCCAGCTTTTATACACTAAGCTTTTTTATAATATGTATATGATACGGCAAAGTAATATGTTCAGCTCTATCCTTGGTTTTATTTGCCTGTGACTAGTGATGGAAAAATCGATTTCGATTAAAATAGAAAATCGAGTTTTAATAGTCAAAGATCGAGGAAATCGAGATCGAGGAAATCGAGATCGATCCATGATCTACGAGTTTCGATCCAAACTCGATTTTTCAACTTCGATCTTGACCATTTCGTACCGTTTCGCGATCAGAGTGCTGAGTATGATAACGTCATCCGTCCCATGTGAAAGACTTTTCTGTAAGGCCGGTAAAATTGGAAATGCACGCCCTAGATCATCAAGAAAGCATCTCAAATCAGTTGATATTTCTTAAAAATTTTAGTGAAGCCGAATGGTTCCAAGCGGTGATCCCCACAATTTAATGTGCGTGCATTTGTAAATTTTTACTACAAATAATTCAAGAATGTATTCTAAGTACATTTTTAGGGATTTTTTATACTTTTCAAATTTATTATGAGCGTTTTACGAATGAATAATAAACATTTTTTGTACCAACTGTATTTTTTTCAAAAAAGAACCGTCGATTTTTTCGATTAATCGATCTTTTGGTTCAAATTTCGATTTTTGTTGAAAAGTCGAGCTTTCATTTCGATTAAAAATCGATTGCTCGAAAATTTTGACCGACATTTTTCCATCACTACCTGTGACAGTTCAGAAGGTGCTGATACACGGAGGAGAGATAATTAATTCCTTAACCCTTCCAGTTGGCCAACTATTGGAGGAGGCGAAAGAGTCCTAGCATAAAGATTTTAAACATATAAGGGAGTTCCATACAAGGAAAAATTCTAGACACCATACAAATGAGGATTTATTTAATGCACTCCTATTGTGGTCCGATCCTGTTATTTCAAGTTACTTTAAGCGCCAAAGTAAAAAGTGTGGACTGATTGGAAATGAAGTATTATCATTGTTAGCAAACCCATCATCTAATAGTTAATAAAATATGTGAGACCAGTTTATAAGAAGTAATCATTTTTGTAAAATATATTCATTTATTTCTATACCGTATTAATATATACATTTTTATTCCTTTGCCAAAAAATTATTTGATTCCTTTTATTTCCCCAAATAATAAATAATAGGTAGCATTAGTGCATACTTATGGATGTATTTTTCATTATTAATGATGATGAAATCTTTTCAATGCCCTGAGCGAATACTCATTATATACCGCGAGCGCTCTTGGTCAATATTACATATTCCTAATCGGTTCATACTCATTCAAATTCTTTGGTTTTCCGTTTATCATTCAGTCTGTACTTTAATACTTACTCATTGAGACAGTGATTTTCCCATTATTTCATAAAATTTAATAACATATTATATGTTCTTCATTAGGAAGGTAGCATTTCGCAAGTAAAAGAAGTAAATATTTTTTTCCCACTTTTTTTGAAAATTGACCACTGTGCGTCGCTCTGCAGGGTGTTTATTTTACCATTCATATTTTATTTTATCCGCGCATTTACCGATTGCCTCGGACAGACAGAACTCGTTACCGTTTGCCAGGCTTTGTTGGATTGTCCCGAGGCTTCTCGGCTATTCGCTTGGCTCGGTCTCTCTCTCTCACGTAGATAGGTACACATGCACTCACAGTTACAACAATTAGAAACCCGATCCTGGTGATCGAAAATTTTATTCGTAAACGGAGCACAATGGGGAGAAGCTCTTTTCTTTCCATCGGTGAAATACTAGACGTATTTCGCCTCGCTCTCTTCAGTGTGATGGACTGGGGAGGGGGTGGGGAGGGAAGGGAGGGGGAGTGAGGGGAAGTTGTATGTGTTTTTGTGGAGAGGGGAGGGAGAGGGAAGGGGGAAAGTTGGAAAAGAAGAGGGACGGGTGGGTCTCGCTGGTAATGGCGCTCTCCGTATCACATTACACGTTCGGGAAAAGCGCGCGGACACTCTATATCTTCCGTCCTCCTTCATACATACACCTCTCTCACTCACTCGTTCGCTGCCTGCCATCTCCTCTTCCGACTGTCCCCCCCACCCTCCCTATACTCTCTTAACACAGTTCGCGCCCCGCCTATGGCGAAGTCGACGCGTTTAGCATTTCCCTGAAGCAGCCGCCACGGTCATGTCGCCCCGCGTGTGGATACAGGGTGCGCACGTGGCCTCCGAGGTGTACATAGGCGGACTAGTGATGCCCATATCGGAAAGATATGTCGAACAGTGGATATGTTGATGATGTTAAAAGTATGAGTGCCTTCGATTCGCGGCAATAGTCGGCGACCACCACCTGTAGTGCTGCAACATTTATCGGAATAGCCGTCCATCACCGACTTTCGGTGACTCTTCGAGGCCAGTGACACTCGGCGAATTTGTTTGGCTAGATCAGTGATTCTCAAACTTTTTGACACCAAGGCACACTTGAAGCGTTTGGAAATGCATGCCAGAGAACAAAGAACAAAAGTTAAAAGAACTATAAAAAATAAAGCACCAATAAACAAAAACCGATAAACAAAACTTATCATTTTTAAACAAAAATAACAAAATTGAAAAGTATCTTTTAGTTTAATAATTTCATTTATAACCAGTTATTATTATTGATCTTTTATGAGCGTTGCGGCACACGTGGCAGAGGCTTGCGGCACACCGGTTGAGAATCACTGGGCTAGATTTTGAAGCCGCGGTTAAAAGGTGGAGCTAGATGGCAGCACATGTATTCCACCCATGCAGACGACGTTGGCACTAAGAATTCTAATAGAACCATAATGAATTTGATGAATTAAATTGACAAAATGCAAAGAAATTGTGGCATAATTACTGCTAAAAATCAGCGTCAAAGATGGGTATTCACAAAATGCTCCCTTCATTACGGGCACAGCGATTATTACCAGTTATTAAATGTTGACGATATGTTTCCAACTCGGGAAGCAGGAAATTGGCGATCTCCAATCTTAGGACAGAGTAGGTACTGTAAGAAATTACGCTTCTCACCGGGAAACGTCGTAAAATCCGACCACAGCTTTACAGGAAGAAAGTGAATAAACAGGCCTGGCATCTACAAGCGACTGTTTTCATGCGCCTATAAAGTCGTCTGTCACGTTAACGAAACTATTCGTGGTCGCAAAATGCATTGTTTTTCGTATTCGTTTCAGGACGCACTGATTACAGAGAAGATGTAGGGGATGCTGCCACAAACATGTTTTCCTGGTTGTCATCGCCGAATTTTTCACGGCTGGCCACTTAGCGTATATATAGCCTGTATTCTCAATAGGATTAAGTCTATCCCAGGGTTTCCCGAGATCCTGGGAGGAGAATCACCTTTAACCCTGAATCCTGGGCTATCAAGAGGCCCGGAAATGAGGAACCCTAACTACCATGCTTATCACTATCTTGAGGGGAGAATAGGC
Organism: Pyrrhosoma nymphula; assembly: GCA_963573305.1. Lineage (NCBI taxonomy): Eukaryota > Metazoa > Arthropoda > Insecta > Odonata > Coenagrionidae > Pyrrhosoma > Pyrrhosoma nymphula. The sequence continues at coordinate 57,897,411 of OY754339.1, read as the reverse complement.
AAAGAAGAATAAGCAACTGGCTCAGTTGCAAGGGACGAAATCAACATCAGCTTTTGCTAACTCTTTCATTCCCATGCCGAAGACGAATTTTGCCATTCCAATCGGCCAACAGGCCTCTTCACCCTTGAGAGGCCAAATGACAACTGAATCTGCATGTGGCAGATAGACGCCTTAGTGATGTGGACCTCCCAAGAACTTCCCTCGGACATCACCGTCGCAGATGCCCCTGAGTAGGCTTGTTAGAGGTCATGGTAGTACAAGAGTTCGTCAAGGTGATGAGCGATTCAAGCCGATTTGTAAAATTAATACAGCAGATACCAAAAAATAAGGAATTAAGAGACAGAAAAGTTTTATTGTCGAAGAAAGTATTAAATATATAGTACGAGAAGATGTAGAAAACACGCTTAATTCATTGTTAAACTGAAATTAAGGCTCCTGTATAATAGATATAAATGTGAATGCCAGTCGATAGAAGCACTTCAAGCGTCGCAGCAAATGTAAATGAAAAGCAATAACGTAAGACGATTAAGAAATTAAAGCAATCTCGCAAGCAATTAAAGCAAGAGGCACTCGATACTGTGATCTGTGAGATGGAGTCACGCTCTGACCAGCCCGGCATTCATACTCACGAAAAATTGGAGGGTGCAATTTTATTTCAAAATAATGAATGGAATTCTGTTCCGGAAACATTATTGCAGTGAAATCATTAAGTATCTATTTCGATCCCAGGTTGAAATGTTCTCCAATGTGACTTAATTTTTGAGTTGTTGTCAATAAAACTTATTAAAAATAAGTTGTAATTTGTGGTTAGCCTCGACGTTTTGCGAACTCATATAACTTACCATTCTTATATTTTTCTTTCATTTCAAGCGAAAATTTTAATCGACGAAACCAATGGACAATGTATCCTGAGAGCAACAGATGAGAACGAATGATTGATGATGTACGATGAATGATTTTTGCGCCAAATTGGAGTGCTCCGGTGGTCCAGCGACTCTGCAAAGAGACTACGATTAGAGAGATAGCGAGGCACGTAGGAAGTTTCATATAAAAGTCTCTCGTGGGGTTTTCTATACTGCATGTATAAGATAGATCGCCGCTCACAGATGACCGAAAAACCCACAAATGCTGCTGCAAAACAAAAACGACGAGCAAAGAAATCTTTCTCTATCTTCTTGGGTCGGTTTGTGATGATCTGCTTCATTATATTTCAGATGACAATCACTTTATTTCCTCGCGATTAAGATTGTCGTCTGTTTTGTGTCCCTCCAGGTCTTAAGGCCGTTTTACACGGTACATTTTTTGTACAATCTATCGTGCGAACGTATGTATCAGGAAATTGTACCGTGTAAAGCGGCAAATTGTGCGAACGCTTGTGCGAATGTATGAATGACTGAACGGAAAATATAACCTGTTCTAATTCCATTCAGACAATCATACAATTTCGATCCGGTTTTATTCAACAGTTGGCGCAGATATGGCGATAAGTGTGCCTGTGTTACGATTGAAAATAAAGTTGTTTATAAAAAGGATTAAAACTTTCCCGTCGAATAATATGAGTAACTATTATCCTGTGTATATAATCTTTAATGAGTAAACTCTTCTCGGGCTCTCCACCGGTTTAAACTATTCATAATTGTCGACGTTACGAGAGACGACTCGTCACTCATTCTCAAGGCAAGAATTAATGATGTCGGGAATTAAGAATAGTTTGAACCAGTGGATAACCCGAGAAGAGTTAACTCAAAGTTGCTCAAATGTTTACATCGTCATTTCGTCGCGTTATTTGGTGTTCTGGTTTTTCAGTGTAATCGCGATCTTTGCGTTTGTGTCCTTTTCCCCCAAAATTATGACTGCGGTCGCGCATTCAAGTAGAGTTCTTGATATCCCGCGTGATATAATAATAACAATTTTATTTCTTTTGGTTAGCAAGTAACATAGAAATCGTCAAAAAAAGACATTGAAACACCGGTACAAATACAAGGGTGGGAAGTTTGGAGGGACTAAAGAAACGTGTGCCGTGTTCGGCTATACCACTTGGTAATAACACTGTCACACAAAATAAACCTACGAAATGAGTCTATCAAGAGTGGAGATCCAGCGAGAAACTTCAATGACTTGTCGCACTAAAATCCAGAAGAGTAAAAACGAAAAGGTGCCAAGGTCGAATATAAAGCCAGAGAGAAGAGTCCAAGAGAAGTCTAAACCGGGAGAATAATCAGTAGGCAGATGGTCGAGTCGAGGTTCCGAATTTCAGGTGATCAGCTTTTCAAGGTGCCAAATACGTGAGTGAAACTTATTTTCATGAGTGAAACCAAGAAAACTGTATATATGCAGTGTTCTTGAGTGAAACATAAACATAATAAACAAAACACTCGCAAATTCCGATGGATTTCTACCGCTAAATTGCACGGAAAATTGTGCGTTTGCACCCATCGTGTAAAGCGACATTCAATCTGATTCAGTCGTTCGTACAATATTTTCTTGCACACTTGACTGTACATGCGTTCGCACGATAGATTGTACAAATAAATGTACCGTGTAAAACGGCCTTTATAAGAGTGTCATTATCTCGGACTGCTCTCAGGGGTTTCCACTGCTTTCACCCCGAGGGATTCCGTTTCGTTTCGCCTTCAATAATGGGTGGGCAAGGCACTTTAACTTCCCAGACTGCTTCAGTTCTGAGAGTGAAAGTTTCTTACGTGACGAGAGGAAGTTCAAGAAGATTTTTCTTCGCAAAAAACTCGCGTCAAAGAGGTGTGATGTATTCCTAAGTGAAGATGAAGTTCAAAATCTTATTGGAAATGAGGTGACAGAGTGCGAATCGTACATTGAGTATGATAGTGAGAGTTCGAGTGAGTAAGACGGTGATTCACTGGCAAGAGATCATTCCCAATGCTCATATAGAGAATATATTCTCTATATATTTATATTATTTATTGCTCACGACCGCAGTTTTTTTTTGCAAAGCAACATCATCAGGTCACGAAATCATGGTCGTGAACAAAAATGGTAAAAGTTAATGTTAGTGGAAATTGCAGAGATATAAATTCACCTTTCGTTCCTACGATGAAAGATTTCCATTCAGTTAAGTCTGGGACTGTCAATTTCGTCAACAGCTTACTCATCGTCCCTGTGCCTTTATCCAATGCTTTAGTGCGTTAGTCCACCGCCTTGTTTCCATGGACATTCAGCAAGCACCTGTGAATATTTGGCATTTTTTTGTTTTCCATCGAAAGTAATTCATCAATGCTCTTAGCATGGGACGCATATGGAATGCAGAGAAACCATTCTGGAAGCCGATTTTTGCGCTTTGTTCCTTTGCAAAAGAATGAATATAGAGTTACGTGGAAATGTTTAAGGATATTGCACGTAAAGCAAAAAATGTTTGAATAAACATTAGCGGGGGAAAAAAACAGCAGGATTGAACATTAAATATCTCTCGTACATACTCACTGCATAAATCCTCACATTTGCCACGGAAGTCCAATTGATTATTCAAGAACGTCTGAAGAAGGATTCAACATAAAATCTCATAAGCTTCTTTTTTCCCATAATTTTCAACACTCACTACATCGCTCATTAAACGTCTACATGTATAAAAAAATCGATCACATCAGTAAAAAGCAAGTCAACTTAGGCATGATGCATTTTATTGAACTCACAAGTAGCGACCGCCGCCAATTCTTTCATGATATCTTGCAGGTTGAATAAACAAGCCGACGCAAGTGTGGCGATGTCAACTCTATAAATTTATAAATTTTTGACTCATTTCCTGAGGATTTTAATGATCAAATTATGAAACAGATGACGGATAAATAGGAATTTTCTTTTCGACAGTACTTTTTTTTCAATTGATCGATAATTTTAGAGGAGGCGACCGACAATTGATATCATCTCCGTCATTAGGAACAGGTGGGTAGGGTTAGGGAAAGGACTGTTTGGGGCATGGAGGAAGGGTAGAGAGAAAACCGGCGTCGCCAATAGCGGCAAGGCTTTTGACGTCAAGCGGCAAGGCTGAATATTTTCACGCCCCATCTGACAGAGTGAGTAACTTCAGTTGAAGTGCTCTCTGCACAGTATCGAAGTTCGGATCAGGATTCCACAGAAAAATCGCAGCCACGGCCTGGATTCAAATCCGGACCAGCAAGATGGTAGGCCAGTACTCTATATAGTCACAACTGAAACCCGAAACTCTTTCTTTTCAATCTGGTGCCCTTTTTACACGGCGAATGATCATGCAAGCATTAATTCGCGAATGAATTTCAATGCTGGCCTAGAAGAGAAGTCTGTTTTACTCAGTGAATTAAATTCCGTGAATGTTCTGCGCTGAAAGGATGCGCAGTGCCTATCGATAGTTCGTATCGATTCACCAAAAATTTCCGACCAACGCAGATGTTTTGATCATAGCTCTTGGGTATCGACGGTAAGAGTGGCTTGTTTACATCGTCTAATAATGCATCTTTGCTGGATCTAATTTTGTAGAGTCGTACATTTGCCTTAATTCGAGGGAAGCCAAGCTGCTGGTGATGGACCGGAAGGATATAATTTTAACGACCGCTGCCACAGTGCCCATTATTAAGGTGGCGGACAAAATCATGTTGCAGAAAACTAGGAGACGGAATACGTGGACAAGACTCTGGATAGAGTGGAGGAACAGAGGTCGAGGAATACCCAGCCTGGTTCAAGATGAACATCTGAGATAGTACCTTGAGGCCTACCGTAATTTTTTAAGGATCACGGAGGACCAATATAATGCAATCTTAATTCTCACCAGGCATGATTGTGAAAGATCAGACACGACGAATAAGAATTCACGATAGCACTATGAGCCTAATTATTCCCTAAGTGTGTAAAGTATCTATCGGCATATGAAAGCGGATTTTTTTAAATATCTGATACGTGTCAATATTTTAATTTTTCCTATTACATGGTAGTTGTGATAATAAACAGCAATGAAGTAAAATGTAAAATTGTGAATGACTCAAGAATAAAAGGAGAATGGCAGTTACAATTTTTTTGTGGAATAACACAAACTGATTCTAGCTCTGTTGCGGTGAAGTACACATAATACTATATCGTATAGTATTGAAAACATTATCAATAAAAATGCTCTTAGCTTATCTGTAGGCATATCATATGTATACATAATCTTCGGTTGCGTGATTCCCCCTTCTGGGATATTTTTATGAGCTGGGATAACATAAGTATCATTTTCGCATATCATTTCAAAGCATCATCTTCGTATGTCATTTGAAAAATTTGAAAAAAAGACGAGTATTTGACGTGAACCAAATCGCATGAATACAGTCATCGAAATTAACCGAAATTCCTACATCTATTTACAAAACAATCTTATTCCCATTGACTTTCCGTGGTTCAATTGATCGAAACAACCAAGGTGGACGTCGTGCGCTCGTATAATGCGATCATTCACGGGATCGTGCGATCAAAAATAGAACATGTTCTAATATTGCTCGAGTGATCGTGTGCATGATTTTTCATGCATGGAATTTTCCGTTTCACACGATGCATGAGCGTCATGCGCATGATCATTCGAATGATCATGCGCAAGATCGTTCGCCGTGTAAAACGGCGTTTGAACGCACCGATGTGCGATGGACACAGATTGCTAGAACCCGTCTACTGCTCCCAAACTAGCAACACATTTACATGGTGACAATCTTTACTCGAGTACCAATTGACAGAAAACCTTATCTGGAACGAAGGTTCTTCACCTGGAGGCCTGGGGAACTTGAAACAACACGCCACTAGAGTACGCTGACCCTACTCCAAACCACCCACTTCCTGGCCGGATCAAAATGGACCAACAGGATAACGCCTAGTCACCCCAGGAATATGAGCCCATCTAGAATCCAAGGCATCGAATTTTTTTATCTATCATTCCAAGGTTTTTTCTGAATCTGGAGACGGCGGGAGTGTGGGATTACACCCTTTGAGTCGCGTCGTCCACATTTGTGGGGAAACTCTTGCCGGCTGTCAACTTCAGAGCTGGAGAGAGCGGTATCTCCTTACTTTCATTCCCGGGCAGATAAAGAAGTCAAGCTTTTCGGCCTCCACGGGGGACGGGGTCTCGGTGGATCACATATGTGAATCTCCCTAAGCGGAAAACATCCCTCAATGTCACTGCACAAGCTGAAACGACGCATCGGTATGCAATGCGATCGTAGTTAATCCGTGATAGAAATTCTGGAGGAATCGCTAAGACACAACATCCACTGTAAAACTACAATTGAAGGACAAATTAATGCGAAGAATAAATCATGAAGAATCAAGGTCGAAACGTTTGTCGTATGTCAGTCACATTACGTACGTTACAAAGACGTATGTCAGTCGCATTACGAAGGACGACAAGACTTAAGTAGAAATGAAACGGTTTTGCGTCAACGGTGCTGCATTCGTAAAGGGCAATGTAAACACTAAAGTAATTCATATATTTCACGCTTTTTAAACCAATACTCGTGAAATACGTGAATGAAAATCAAAGGTTCAACTTGAAGTCACAATGCATCCAGAAGTCTCTCGGACCTAAGTTCATTTTATCACAATTTGAAGTCGTGAAATAAAATTTCTAGCAGACATGAACTCTTATTATTATATGTGACAAAGACCTCTGAGGCTCGATATGGACAGAAATACAGATGACCAACATGAAGCAATGACTAATTACGAAAATATCTCGTGATAGTAAAAAATAAAAAAAAATAAAGTAAAAAAATAAAAGTATAAAATGGTACATTTTCGGCAAGTTTATTTTTTCCCAAGATTTTAATTACATATATGTACAGATATTCTCCTAAACGCAAATTAATACAAATCATATTATTATAATGGTTGCTAACAAACATCATTGTATCATTCCGAGCAAGACAGTATTTAGTTATGATTTTCACTTAAATTTTGAATTCCACGCCGAAAATCCAAGTCATAACAATGCTTTAATTAAGTAGAAATATTTTAAGTATAATTATTGTATGAAATCCATTACTACCCGTGTGGTGAGTTCCAACGCATAAACAGATGCAGTCAAATGAAATATGGTCCACGAATTTTTTCGACTTGAAAATCCATAAAAATGCGCATTCGATGACTCACGATTACCACTTCAGCCACCTTAATGGTCTAAAGGGTCTAAGCTTAGTAAGGGGAAACGGGATACAACGCGATGCGAAATTCGAAAAAGGTCGGGAAGTGCTGGAATAAATGAGAGATAAACAAGGAACTAAGAGGATATAATAGTTTTAGAGTTCCCAGAAAGTGTTTTAAAAAATCTCATTTCCATGTCCTTGATGAAAATTCATTTGTTCCCAAGATTTCATCGTCGTATCATTTGTGACCATTCCTCAGCATTACGTATAACAGATAAGGTTTCACCTATGACCTTTTCACGCATTGATTACGATCATAATTATATATAATAAGTAGCATTATAGATTGTACATTCTACAAGCTGTTACCCGCGAATATTAAAAATGGGGAAAATAAAGTGACTAAGTACGAATGATTTGATGAATTATTTTTAAGTAATGTATAATTTTCGGCGATACAGGCTACCTACCCTTATAAACAAGATAGCAAATAAAGTTTAAACTAGTTCGTAATCGTAATCTGTGTTTTCCCTTTCTCTTTAGTCCATATATTTCATGAACTGGAAAATTAAAAAGCCAAAAATTCAGGAGATATTTAATTTTACACAAAAGAGTAGGCACGTATAAAACCCACCTCGTGACAATTGCACAATAAAATACAGTATGATAAACTGAGGTAGCCGGGATCGCCGTAAACCTAGGTCAGTAGTTGTTTTGTAATAATAGTAGAAATAGTAGAATAAGCTAGGTGAATAGTTGTTTTTTTTTCATTTTTGTAAACGAAAACTTTCAAAGTAATTTTTCTCTGATAACTTTCATTAGCAATAGCACTCTTACAATAATAAAACAATAGCATTATTAGAGCAATAGCGCTCTTACAAATTCGCAAGAAATGCAAGAAATGTAGCATAATTGAGCTAATAGCTTGCCCATTTAATTTTTCCTACGAAATATCTGAAATACACTTTCGATTATAATTTTTTTAAGTCCTGTTACAGCCGTTATTTAAAAAAATAGATTTCCTATTAAATACCTAGGGTCTAAGACGGAACTATGTGGTATATTTCATTGTAATACGGTGGTTTCAGGTTACGGTGGTGGTTGTAGTGGTTCCAGAGATGTCGCGATCAGTCAGTGACTGAGTCAGTAGTATTAGACATTTGCATTTATCGATTCGGAGAAGGTAATCGCATGAGGATCAGACCTTTCGAACGCATGTGCGCATAAGATGAGAGCAAAGGAGAAGAAGGTCCACCACATCAAGTCTGTTCAAAATATTTCAAAAGTCTACTCAATACAAGATATGATGTCTTCAGTTTCCGTTTCAAACCAATAATAACTAGGTACCTTAAAACTGATTTGAATCTCTGAACTCGACCATTAACCCTGACCTTATTTCCTTCATAAATTTCAGAATAACTACCCGACCTCTCAGGACCCACACATATCTCTGCTCCCAGATTATCACCCACCAAGCGCCCCCTTATTTTTCGCCTCCTTTCTCTCCTAAATTACCTTCCTGACATAATTGACCCTTTCTCCTTATCTTCCAACGCCTTCGCTAATCAAGCCACATCTCATTCCCAAATAAAATAAGTAATGTTTTCTGTCTAGACATGTTGGGGTATAATCTTTTCCCCTTCTTCTTGCTAATATTTTCGCGTACGCGTCTTTTTTTGTTTGTTATATGCACCACTATAAAATGGCATCATGCAGTACGTGGTCTTTTTTCAAATAAATAAAGCAAATAAATAAATATGATTGAAGAAACATGTCCCGCACAATCAACCGAATAGAAAGTGATACACAGTTGATCCAATAACAGTAATACGTTCTCCATTGCAAAATACAACTTTATTACTTAAATAAAACTGCAGAAGTTGTACTGTCCACTTAAATTTTAATGTAAAATATTACACTACACGTGTTTCGACGTATTTTAGGGCGCCATCGTCAGGTCTATGTATAAGTAGACCTGATGATAACGCCCTAAGAAACGTCGAAACACGTGTTGTGTAATATTTTACATTCAAATTTAAGTGGACAGTACAGCTACTGCAGTTTTATTTAAGTGCCATATAACATAAGCAGTTCCACCATATAACGCCAGAGACTGTCGAATTTATACACAACTTTATGCTCGTCCACACTTTAAAGTGTGTAGAAGTACATTGTTGCGTCATCACAACAGATATGAGCCACTTCCAAGAAGTCACTCCTGAAACCATCAAATTCACAAAAAAAACGTTCCGTGTGAAATATACCAATCGAAGGAAGACGCTGCAGAAAAAGACTGACACAGCAGCATAGTTTATGTTACACTTCAAAGCGAAATGCAATGTGTGAAGTGGATATGACAAAATGAACTCATGTGGAAAATGTTGATACTTTCGACTTTGTGGGACCAAAGGTTTTCTACGAAAGCTAAGCTGCCATGAAAACCAAGCGAAAGGAAACACTGTAATTGTGTGAAAAGATGTCAAATGACTCAAATTTTGCTTAATGCGCAATTTCTGGCATAAGAAACTCCATAACATTGCCATATCGCAAAAACGTGCAACCTTTTTCACACACCGTCTTCACCATCCCGTAGGAATATCAATGACCTTTCATTTCTTTACATTGCGTTAAATGGTCAGTACCGATCCACTGAAATACTCCCATACTTCTCACTTCACATCCCCGGCCGTGCCTTACGCAACAATCACCTTATACACCAACCTAAATTCCGTCTTTCTCTCTCCCAGCGATCCCTTTTTTACAGGCTTCCTGCCTTGTACAACACCATTTCATCTGCCTGCCCTTCCCTCGATCTCTCTGCTCCTTTCGGATCATTCAAGCGCCAGCTTAGAAAAGCGCTTTCTCCCTGATTCCCTAACTTTCCATGTTGTTGTAATGTATTGTTTATGTTATTGTCTCTTTGTTTTTATTTGATGCTATTTGCCAACACATGTTTTTTTCTTATTTTATTTTGTTGATGCTGCAGATTTTAAGTTGCAAATGTTCAATGTAAAGGCCGACATCGGCTGTTTTTGAATGTTTAAAATAAATCAAATCAAATCAAATCAAACCATTGAGGATTTTGTCGTGTTTTTCTCTCACGAGTGATTTCCCACGGCTTCCTCACGAAGTTCTCATTTTTTTATGTGGCTGAGGTGGTAGTAGCGGCGAATCAGGTCGTCTCATTGCGAATGCCTGAGTCACAACAAATGAGTGTTTACACTTTTATTGATGTCGAGTGAGAAATTCCAATTTTAGCAGATAACTCGCCGTATACCTACCTTGAAAGGTAAAACACGCCTCAGGTCCCGGATGCTATCAGTTAAGTTTCTTTACTGAACGGTTCAACTAAAATGCGCGTGGGACGCGAGAGGATACGTGCGTAGAAAACCTGAGCGGAATCAGAAATGCGAGCCTTTCCGCCGGTGAAAGTCTTCCGTCGAAGTCATGTTTCAGCTCAGGGGATCGGCCCGCTATTTTCGTTCGGCCAGATTAGCTGCAGCGGCCGGGAAAGAGAAGCCGGGAAATTTAGGAACATCCCGTGAAACAGAGACCAAACAATACGCCCAGCTCATGAATTAAACTGAAAATATTTCTACTAGGTAAATGTAGAGAAAAGGGTCACTTCTATTGCTATTAGTGACTCTGCCAAATATCTCTTCATTTTCGCGAACTTTTTCCCATTTTCTCCCGCTAAGTTATAACGATATTTTGGGAATATTTAATTAAATAATAAGTATACCAATGTTTACTGTGTTAAATATTATAAATCTCTTAGGAGTGTATTTTGCCGACATCCGTCTTGCTGATAATCTTTCCGAATGTATCGAATGAGTTGACTATCCCATCTTGCATTAGATTTCCCTAATAGGCTCTTCCCGAGTGCTGAAAAGAGCAATTTGTTCCTCGTATGCACACGTACGGGGCACTTTGTTCCGTTCATAAATATGACCGTTAGAGTGCTTTGGTTGTCATTGCGTCACACGGACAATTATTCCTAATAAACCTGTCAACTAACTATATATGCCATTATGAATGAAATAATTTATTTACAGTTTGTTTGTGTACGTCGGAAGTGTTTAAACTTTACTGTCATGGAATCATATCAGCTCATTTAATAAACCCCAAAGTGACGAATTCGGTTCAAACAAAAGTTTTTAAGAAATTAAAAAAATGCGTTCAACAATTTCAACATTTTCTTTTCTTCAACCATCGTTATGTAATCATTACGGAGAAAAAAAGCCTATTTAGATCAAAATAAAATTGATCCTGAAAGGATAAAACAATTGAAAGACCCAGCGACAGTGAAAAATGGTTCGTTGTCCGTTGTCCGCTTCTTGAATTTACGAAATGTGAAACCAGCAGGGAGCCGTGGGCAAATCACTCGTCCACTGTAACATCACCGAGGGACTTTCACTTGCTCCAACATTTGAACCAGTCCCTTGCACGAAAGAAAGACTGACGGAGGATAAAGGACGCAGGACGTTAAAAATGCCGTGGATCAATGCCGGCTGCCTTTGCAGGCGGCGCCAATTCACGAAGAGATCAACGGCAAGTTGAGTCCACGCCGTGACAAATATCTTTATATTGGTAGTAATGAAAGAAACTACGTTAGTTTTTCTGTGAATGCGACCAGCGATATAGGTGTTTGCTCCATGCAGTAGTTTGGTAAGAGAAGGATTATATGGGAATGGAGGAAGGGTGAAGGAAAACCCGACGCCGACATTAGCCTAATCTTAGCGAATGGCGATAAGGTGCTGTAAAGCGTCGGCCCACACCCAAGTTAAAAAGTGATCGCGTTGATTTTGTTTAAAATCGAGGCGTCGTTATTTTTAGTTTTTCCTCATTATTTTTATGGTTATTTCGTTTATTTTAGTAATAAATGATAATTTTACTGATTTTTTAAAGAAATGCTGTTTTTATAATCGTTGAATGATTATTTTTTGGAAACGGTTGTGGAGATGTTGTTGAAAGAAGAAAGAATGGATTGTTGTGAGAGAGGCTGCAGAGAGAGAATCGGAGATGTATCGTGGTCTTATTTTATTTATTTAATATCATCCTGAAAAGAGCCTCGAGGTCATATTACATCAGGCATTGTAACTAACAACAATAGACAAACACAAACAACCATGCCCTGGGAGGTGAAAAATCCTCTCCGGCGAGACTCGAACCCGCGACCTTCGAGTTAGTAGGCGAGACCGAGGCCGGCAAATTAACTAAAGAAGGGTCTGGAACTTTGCAATATGAATAATTGATTCATAAAAAAGGCCATGACATCACAGTGTCCACACGAGGTTCCATCCGATAGACGGAGTACTACAGTTTAAGCCTCTCCACAAGACACTCATTGTCAGTAAGGATCGGGAGTAACTCTGAGGATATTCGAATCAGGGCTATCGCGGTGGGAAGCCAGTACCTACTCTTGCCAATTATACGAATAGTTTTACGCATGGCTTTCCTTGCGATTCAAAAAATTTACCAAATAAATAAATGCCTTTAATGTTTTAACAGCTAAACGGAACTTTTCTTGACACGCCTCCCCTATCATCGTTTCTACACATCCGAAAATTACCGATCTACCGTATCTAATACCATGCGTGCGTTTCTAAAATCAATAATCAGAAATAAAAACTCAGGAGCTTGTCCCATGGGAAGGATATCATTCCTATACTGATTTCCCGGCTCTCCAACGGTCCCCTGGCACAATGCTATATTCTATATCAAGTGCAGAAAGAAACACACATGTTCTTCGTTATAGGTATTCACTTCGATGATTTAAAGGGCATTCAAGTATTACGTTAGACGTTTATGCGAGGTAGGGATGCTGGGCTATTTTTACAGTTTCTTACGTGGAGGGGCGTGGGAGTCCGAGATCATCTTAACGTAAGATTTTCGTGTTACTTTTGATCTTGATATCGCTTTTGGCATGATTGACGAACGTAAAATCTCAAGAGAGCACCACTGCAAACAGCGCGTACTTTACCTACTTCGACACTTACGACCCGTCGTGGCTACTCCATAAAGTCTCTAGCACACATCGTATCACAGCTCAAACAAAAACTGTCAATGTCTCGAGCTCATTATTTCCACGGGTAGCCGAAATTGCGCAAAGTGTAGTTAATGGAAGAGTTTCTCTACGCACAACGCTTTCTTGGAATGAACACGTGAATGAAATATGTAACAAAACCTTCAAAAGATTGGCCCAACTGCAATGAAAACGAAATAGCCTGCCCATTGGTATTCGATTAAAAATTGTCACTACACTATTACACCCATATTTTGATTATTGCTGTGCGGTATATAATGGCCTAAGCGAGAAACCAAATCTTAGGCTGCAGAGAACTATGAATAGAGTTGGAGCGTGAGTTAGGTTTGCCTACAACATTTCTTTATATGATCACATCAGTGCAATTACGAGAAAGCGATCCTTAAAGCTAAGACAAGAAGAACATATTTCATTGCAGATTTGGCCCGTAAAATATTAATTACGAAAACACCCCTTTACCTATACACACGATTCACTTACTCAGGAGAAATTAAACCAAGAGTTACACACGACCCGCTTGACCACCTGTACTTGCCACAGCACCGGACTTCTTCTTTCAGTAATTCATTCCTTTGCACAGGCACGTATTTGGAACGTATGTATTACCATATAAAATTAGGTCGACAACCAACGACACCTTTAAAGAAAAATTGTACTCGTAATTGTTAAGTGGAAAGGACTGGGTGTTAAGGAAATACTAGGAGTACAATAAATTATCTCCAACTAGTGTTTGTATATTAAGGGAAAGTGTGACTGTTAATAAACATCTAGTAAGTAATATTTACTAGGGAGGAGGTTGCTGCAATGGTGGTAGGTAACGAGTATTGCAATGTTTGGTACCCTGGCCAACCGTCCACCCCAAGTAAGTGCTCTGAAGTTAGTCTATAACCTGGATATTGTCAATACATATATTATCCGTTATTTTTGTATTTTTCTGTACTCCAGTATGTTGAATTGAAACTGGGAGAGTGTACTTCTTCTTTTTTTGTAATCTATATAGTGTATATATGCTGTTCGATATTTTTGTATGTTCCTGTAACTCAGTTTGTTGTATTGAAACTGGGAGTGTATTCATTCTTTTTTTGTTTTCTGGTTTGAACCAATATTCTGATGGACTAGGTTCTCGAAATAAATTCTATTCTATTGCATGTGCAAACTATCATTCACGAGGAAGTAAGCAAGTAAAGTAAGATTCACGAGGGAATTGGGAGTGTTTATGAAATCTTAGGTTGTCTTACATAAGGGAATGGGGTTAAAATAGCCCAAAATCGTCTTACGATCGGTTTACGATCGCTGTCAACAAATAACTTCAACTTCTCATGTGAGTTCATAATAATGGTATTCACAGTGGCGTTGACGATTGCGTGAAAGCGTCATCCGTGAACATTTGCCGTCAACTTCTAAGTAGAAACTATATTGAAGTAATACATTTGTCACTATTTTCCGTTAATACCATGGTAATTATCGCAGTAATTTAGTTATTCGTCCCCGATCGATATTTACCATAGTGTCATCCGCTCATACTCGGAATTAGCTATAAAAGTCATTGTCGGAATATCCGCATGGAACCGACGGCGATTGCAGACTATTGCAGATTGCTGACGACAGCGATTGCAGGTTCACTGGCAATCGTATACCGAAGTCGTGGGCGTATATCTCATTAACGGTTAGCGTTTGAATTTGACACCAACCGTTAACCGCCCTTCACGTATTACTTGAATGGCCCCTTATTCCAACCTCACCCTCATCCTTTACTATCAATATGCGCGGGGGAATCAATTTTCGATTTTCTTCGTAAAAATTACGGTTCGCGTCTCACACGAATGCGAGCAGTAAACGAGCGAATACGCTATTTTTAAGTGGTAGAATATTAGAAATAAGAAACAATATTATGGAAACGTATATTCAAAGTTAATATTTAAGACACGTTTTTAGTATTTCATCTCTGTCTTTAACTAACTTTACTTAAAGTTTGGTTCTCACTTCTTTAAGTTCTACTTCCCTATGAGGAGGCTTGCGCGGCTTAAATAATTTGAAGGTGTAAGTCTTCCGGGTTTCTTTCCGCGTAGGTCTACTGTGCTGGGACTGCAGTATAGCCGGCGTTGCAGTCGGCTTCTTCAGTCAGGTAGTCCATTGTCATCATCCAACGGTTGATGTTTATAAAACGATCAAACAGCATATCCACTTCACTGACCGGAAGAAGCCGACTGCAACGCCGGCGAAACTTTAGTCCCAGCACAATGGACCTACACGGAAAGAAACCCGGAAGACTTACATCTTCAAATTCTATTTCCCTTCATCAGCGCCACCTTTTCGCTAAAGGATATAATAAAATTACTTCTTCCATACTTCAATAGACAATTATTCAACGCACAACTTTTACAGCGTTAACCACTGAGACGCGTGTTACGTGAAATGACAATGTGTGTTACGTGAGTTACCATGAACATGGCTTTGTGCACATGATACGGTGAGTGAGTGAATGTACATAATGCGATGAACGCTCCTATAAAACCGACATCCGAGCGAAGAGAGAGACAGATGAAGAGAGAGAAAGAGAGATACAAGGAACACGGATAGTAATGAAATGCGAGAGGCGGCTAGGCCTTCCAAGAGGAGAAGGGATCTCCGATGCTGCCCGAGTCTCACAGATATCGTGTTACAAAGGCATATGGGGAGGGATGGGCATGTGTAAGGGAAAGAGAGGGGGCAGGGGTCCATGGAGTGGGTCAAATGAGGTGGTGGGGAGGGTGAGGGGGGGAGGGGGAAGTCGAGCAAGGAGGTGGTGGACGGCGGACTCTGACGGATGGACGTGAAGTATAAAAAAATCAGGGGAATGGTGACGAAAAAAGGTTAACTTGAAACTACAATAGCGTTGCCAACTACTGAAGAGTTGCTCCCGGGAGAAGTCCCCTTTCCAAGAAAAAGAAATTCTGGGTGAAAATGGAAAAGAACGTTGCGAATTCCACTTTTTTGAAGAGACTTATGAATTATGATTTTATTCCACTCGATGAATTTATCGAAACGACCCAGGTTTCGAAACATTGTGTCATCTTCAGATTCACATTCTGGGAGAGTTTACGTGAAAATCAAGGTCATACCCACCGTGAAATACGTAGATATTATCCATAGAGGAGCGCCATAAAATTCTACAATACGATCACTGCATATTACGTTTTAATTGAGACAACAGTTTTTCTGCAATCAGCAATGTAATAAACCTGGGTGTGAGACGTGATTCTAAGATTTACGCCATTTTCAAGTAAAGTTTGATTTTTAAATACTCGTATTTAAATTCGCTTAAAAATTACGCCTATTGTAACACAGCGTATAATAGGTATAAATATATTTTGGATAATAGCAAAATTGATTTCTATAGGAGATGATGCCATCTTCCTGATGATATAAAAATATCATCGCCGCTAATCGCCCTTCTTCTTGAGGTATTTGACAAAAAATAGAAGCTGTTTCCTACGTGGGTTATGACGCGACTAGAGAAGTATTATAAAAAACTAGTTGTAAAGTCTTCTGAAACAGGCTACACTAATGGCGAAACACCCAAAAAGTAATGAATAAAGTAAATAATTCATTAGACATTAATGTGTGTTTTTTTATTTTTAGCGAAAAGAATATGTGAAGTTACATAACTATAGTAAACAATATATAATATACCAAATATCAGATTTTTCTTTTGTACAACACGTATAAAGGAGCTCGCTTGCCATCGATTGTCGCACATTGAATCACTACGCATTACAACTGAATCATACGTACGTACGCGTAGCCTTTTACATAGAAGACGAGGAAGTTCTGATTCCGCATATCGCATCATTAAATATCACGTTGTGTAGTGAGAATGTATCTTTAGTTTTTTCCCCAAATAAATTTATTAATCATTGAAGTACTTTTTGCCCAATCACAATTTGTGAAGGCGTTTTCAGCGTATATTGTAGTGAAAATAATTCAAGGCCTGGAATATGTATGTTGCTATATTGGGTAAATAAATGAGAAGTTTAAAGTTTATTTGTCATTTATGTCACTCTAGTTTCTTGATGCTTCTTACAGCGAATTACATGAAAGAAAAATTCAAATATGGTCTCCATTACGACTAGGGACAATATCGCTTAAACTGTCTTAATATTGCGTCGGCCACCAAAGCCATATTGAAGTAAGATCTGTTACTTTTCCGGCGAATTAGATGCAAGAATTGTTCTCCGGATTACCAACAACTTAAAGGCTCCATGCTAGGCCGACATTTCGACGTCCAACTCGCACATCGTCATTTGGGATTTCGAAGCAATTTACATCGCTCAGAGATACACATATTTCCTAATGTCTTTCGTCGCTAACGCTGAATTCAAGATCTGTGTGCCAAGTGAAAGTCACAATTAGAATAATATCATTAATTTATAATTCAGTTTTTCATCATATGGCCTTGCACTAAATAATACCAAAACTCGGCCGACGAGAATTAAAATGAACCGCTCGTCAGCGAAGGAATATAAAGAGGCATTTCAGGACAAATTTTCGGAATTTTCCGAAAAAAAGGACCAAATATATTTATTTTTTTACTTCTATTTTTAATTAATCACCCCACCAGCTAACACGGGAGAATTTGGCCGCATTCTTGAGAATTCCGCCTCCTAGAAATTCCAACACGGCTGAATCAACCGTGTAAGGTTTCGCATATTCAGAAGATGCCACGGAGAATCCTTTTTCTCCTTTATTCACGTTTCTTGTCCTTTGATGTCAGGCGGATGAGATCTAAAAACAGATAAATGGAGTGGACCACATACGAAGTCGGAGTCACAGAGAGTTGGTCCCTCTACCAAGTATGACTAATTAGACCGACTCGGAGGGCCATAAAAATGCTAATTTTGACTAAAAATAAGATATCGGGCGTAAGTAACTAATGGAGTGAGTTTAAAACGTCTTTGCTGCCTCCTTGAGACAGCAATACGGAATAACTGTCTAGCGGAGTGGATACGCCAGCCCCCTGCGGTAAAATGACAACAAAGACACCTCTCGAATTCGATTTTTAAAGGCGGCTTTACAAATGGTAGGAGACTTCTGAGGAAGAGGCGAGGGTAGCAATGTCTCGATGTTCATCATTACTTGCATGAAATCGTTCTACTTACACATAACTTTCCACTTTTTTCCAAAAAAAATTGAATGAGGGAAGTAAACAATGAATATGCCAATCTCGGAAATTGTCTAATTTTTGCAATCAACGCGTTTGAACCTCATATTCTACGAGATTCGCAGGCATTCGTGGAATATGTGAATTTTTAGTCACATTTAATATGCATATGTGCGACTATAATGCGTATTTGTAATGAGAACTATTTTATTTCCTTTTGTCTAATGTAAAAGCAGTTACAAGACTTACTTTTTAGTAACATCAAGCAATACAATTCCATGCAAATAAAATATTAACACAAGTAACAACAAGTCCTCCTACGGTAAATAATTCGTTGTTTACATTATTTTAATCCACGTAGTCATGCGATGCGAATTTCATTGGATACGATACTATTGTAATGCATCATCGAAATGCTACTTGCAGGCAAAACAGGAGCCAGTCTATTTTCCATACAAGAGCGAACCGCGGTCGATTACTACCGCTATCGACCCCTATTGCCGTAAAGTCCGTCCTTACAAATCGAAGTGTCACTTGCAAGCGGCTTTTAGGTTTGCTATCCGGGGGCGACTACTGACAACTGAGGTCATATGCGCCATTTGGGATCCGTGGGTAGAGGGTTAGGGAATGATAATTTGTGGAATGGAGGTACGAATGAAGAAAAACCCGGCGTCAAATAAGTGTACTCTGTAACGAAAGGCACCAAGGGGACCAGAGTTTAACGTCCCATTCGACGGACGGAGTGCTGCAGCCTGTTAAAAAATATCCAATCCAACGAATTAAAGAATCTATATCTTCAGGTTGTGTCAACGGATTTTAATGAATTAATGTACATCTGACAGAATGCATTCTTATCTTCAATCATGTTAGTTCGGATTTATTTTCCGTTGTAGCTGTACTTTTATAATATTTATGTACATGCACACTCAATGCGTCGTTCAATTTCGGGTTGGGAAAAGTCAAAGCGAGTAATTGCTGTTAGTCCTAGAAAACTGGCTCCTTTTCTATAATTTCATCCATTATACCCCATCCTAGTACACCTCATTCACTTCTATTACCTTCATACATAGCTTCATACAGGCTCTTCTATTCCTAAGACTCCTAATGCTCCATCAGGGTGTGTGTAACTAGCCGAAACCATGGTCGAGTGACGAATAAAAGTGTGGAAGTGTACCGGTTTTTACCCTCTTTTTCCTCTTTTGAAGATGGATATTAAGAGATTCCACCAAAGTCAGTGCCAGCACTCTTTCGCATGTTTCTAATACTCCTCTTTAAAGTCACTATTCCACCACATTCACCCATGACTTTCGCGGTCTACCCCTTCCTGTCACACCGCTCACTCTACTATCATACATCTGTTTCGTTTAAGTCGTTTTTTTGGCGCTTAATAATCGCTTTAGCAGATTTTCATTCAGTTTATTATAATTACTGGTATGAATTAATTTTCTAATCAGATATATTTAATCCGAGAATGTTCCTAAAACTTTACTGCAAACAATTTGTTTCAAATCCTGGAATTTCCACGAGCTAGAAACAAAAATGATGAACTTAGCAAACTTACATACAAATGATTCGATTGAAATTTGAGCTGCACCTTTGTGAGCGCAAGGACGACAGAATTACGAATATGCACAGAAAAAATACAAAAACATACCTACCAGCATTATCTTCAAGTTCTCTACACATGGAACACAAGTAGAGAATGGGATTTCACAGAAAAAATCTCCGTCACGACCGGAATCCAAACCCGTCCCTTCAGGATGGGAAGCTACTAGTTATTTATCAAACCAACCTGAAGTTTCGTAGTGCGTAGTAAATTATAAACCTCAATCATAATGGTATTTCCAAAGTTAATGTGAATGATAAATCTTGTAAATATGTATGGAAATAATCCAATGAAATTGTTAAATATAATTATTGAAAACACTGAAATAAAAATAAATGTTCTTCCATTAAATTTGTACTCCTAATAATGTTTTAAATTCCTTGTGTAGTGTTGATTTAGGTCTTCAGCACTCGACTCTAGATTATCTTCACTCAGTTTCTCGTCCATCCGACTCGAATGTAGTCATTGCATGTAAGGGGTGGAAGGCATTTCTCCTCCGATACGGGCACGGTTCGCGTGTCCGATGCCGACGTAAAGGAGGCGCCGGCGCCTCTGCCGATCATCGGGACACCTCCTCCGCCCCCTTTCTTCCGCACCCACACCCCTGTTCTCCATGGAAACGAATTCCCCCCCTCCCCCTTACCACAGAACTTTATCCCATCACGTAAAATTTTTAGATACTGATAGCCCATTATCACCAACAACCCATCTACATCTACATATTACCCTGCGAGCCACCTCTAGGGTGTTTCTCAGGGGGTGACAAGTCACCAAAATGCAGCATGCAAGCGGACCGCCACATGCACACCGCACGGTCATGAATATTAAGGATACTAACCAATTCCATCATTAACTAAAAACCATCATGCAGCATGCAAGAGAATCCCCACACGCACGCCACACATGTACGATGACACATAATATTCTACATGCTACTTTAGAGGGTAATCTGCCTATGAAGCTAGAACATGCAAAACATGCTGTTAGAAACACCATAAAACTCCGTAAACATGCTTTAAGAAATACATAAGTTAGTAAGCTACACTACCAGTCAACTAATCTATTTCTAAGTCCTTACACATCCGTTATAGTCTCTTATCGCTCGCGGAAAAAACGACATTTTAAATCTATGTTCTACAGTCTATCTCTCTTATTTTATTTTTATGATCTAATCTACCATAGTACGTTGGCGGTCGTAAAATATGATCAACTTCGTCGGAAAATAAACTACTCTTGAATTTACATAATAGATTTAGTCTTGTTTTCAATCTACGGTCTGACAGCGATTCCCATCCGAGTTGTTCTAAGAGGTCAGTAACACTAACAAGACTATCGTAACGGCTTTTCGCGTACCTGGCTGCTCTTCTCTGTACACGTTCTAACTCTGTTTTTAAGCCTGTTTCATGAGGATCCCAAACACTGGAAGCATATTCTAAATGGGGTCTAACGAGGGAGAAGTAGCTTATTTCTCTCACTTTGTCGTCGCACTTGCCTAGAACATGGTGCTACCAATAAAAGGTAGGGTGCCTCCGTGACCAAAATGAGTACGTTTTGCGCATGAAGTCATCTGGATGACACGAGCACTACTATACAACTCGAGAAATAGCAGAGGAATAATGGATAACAGCTCTAATAATGTAGTTTTTAAGTTAGACGCTTTTCTGCTGTAATCTGACCAATCTCCATAAGAGCCCATGTTAAAATCTCCACTTTCAATTTAAAAAATGCAACCATTGTTGCCCGAACACTCGCAAAATACAACATATTTTCGAGGTTTAATTGTGCTTTCAACGTCTGCCAACCTGTAAAACAAAGCCAAGGACCGGGTGCCAAAAGAAATCCAAAGCGGAGTATACCGAGTGAAGAGCAGCTGTAGAAGTTTCTATGTTGGACAGACATCCAGGGAGCTGAAATGCCGTTTGCAAGAACACCAAAGGGCAATAAGGAACAGACAACTACGCCTCTCTGCCATAGCAGAACACATATGGATGGGTCCCATAGGCGTAGCCAGCCACCAGCAATAGGCGTGGCACTGAGGCAATAGGTGTGGCATCATCAGTACCTATGGTAATGGACGCAAACTTTCAGGAAATGTTCACAGCGAGGTAAAAATTGAGACTAATTCGATTAAAGACAGGAAGAAAATCGGTTTCCGTATTTTCAGAAAAGAGGTTGAGGCTTTTGTACAATTTCGACCAATCATGATTAGGGTTTACTTTGAAAAAATGAGAAAGAGGGGTTTCATTTTTGGATAAAATTGACAAATGTTGTATACGCCCACTGCAGTTCTATAGTTTCAAAACTTCAAAAATAGTTTACCCGATAATCGTTGTCTAGACAATAGACATGTCATGAAATTCTCGCCTTTGTAAACCTGTCAATCCAAATTATTGAAGGGACTTTTAATGAACAATGTAAGTTTTGAAAAAAAGTTTCCCCGATATTCTTTGTCTTCACACTAGACACGTTGAGAGACTCACGCCTTCATAAACCTGTCAATTCGGGTTATTTAAAGGGCTATTGGTAAAAACGGAGACATCAGTTTATTGCGGGAGGGAAATTTTGAGAACAAAATTTTTGGGTTTCAGGACAATAGGTGTGGCACGTGCCACAGGTGCCACACCCGTGGCTACGCCTATGATGGGTCCTACTCACAATATTGGTTTTGAATAGGCAAATTTAATAGCAACAGAAAAACGTTACTTCCCGTGAATTATATGGGGAACAACTAAAACCATTAAGACTTTCAACAACTTCTATATAGAAGACAGTTACGTACTCGCTATCCAACGCATGGAAGCGAGTTTTGCGCAGGAAACCAAGAGCGACTTCAACCAATCAGAACGGACCTAACAACAAAGGATGATGTATAAAAGACGGCCGAAGAATCTGATATTGTCAAGAAAAAAAGCCAACTACGCGTACGGATCCACCTTCCCACTCATCAAACGCCACAGTCCCCTCGCAATAGAAACCAAGCTCATCATCTACAAATCCATTATCCGCCCCCTCCTGTGCTGCGGATAGCCAGCCTGTGCCACGGCATCAAAAACGCCAACGATGAAAAAATTAACCAACCCACCAAAATAAAATTTTACGAATTATAACTAACACCTCCTGAATATATCTGCAATTTCCTCAAAATCCCCACCATCGCATCGTACCTCCACTAGCCACACCCTTTTCAAAATCAATTGGCAATTTAGGGAATCCGACAATAGGTAACATATGGAACTACGACGAAAACCTCCACTTCAAATACAATCGTACCAAACTCGCCATAGAAAACCATCAGTAAACCACGTCTGAATTCAAAACTAAAATTTACCAACCCCACCTATTTACCAATTACACACAGCACAAACGAAAATTAAAATAATCCAAAAGTAACAACTCCAAAACAAAAATCAAATTTGTGCGATATTCCACAGAGGAAAAATCATTCGCCTTGACCGGGATTCAAACCCGGATCCCTCGATTTCGCGCCGAGTGCTTTAGCCAGTTAAGCTACCGAGGCATCCTTCTCCCCTGTGGAAAATTTAACTGATTACAAGGAAACTTTTTAAAAATTAAAATAAAAGTTTGTTTCTTGGGAGAAAAGGAAATAAGAGCCCATTTTTTGACCCGCGAGAAGTAATGTCCAATTTTCGGGGATTGCTACGCAAATACCGTTAGTTCTAAGGCAGTCAAACTTAAACACCTCATTGTTCAAACTTCTGTTAGTGCTTCTGTAAAATGTCAAAGCTGTAACTTTATTTGCTTAAATGTTGTCTTTATTTTTGCGGAACAACTTTATCTTCGTTCTCACGGCATGCAGGGAATTTTCCGACAGGACCCTCAACCCCTCCACTTCCACCTCCCCTACTAGCCGTGCAGGTCTGCGCCAGGAACTTATGCGGGAGCTATGCATCACACGTGAAAGTCACCCACCCATCTGCTGACCTCACCTCCCCCGTAGCCTCTCCACTGCAGTCTCACCGTTAACCTTCCCTTCCCTGCGTCCTCCCCTTCCACACACCGACGTCCCCCGTCTCTGCCTTTGTCCCTGAGCCCTGCTTTTACGAGTCCCCGACATGCGCCCGTCGCACCTCTGCCTCGCAGTTATCACTCTCACTCACCTATCGAGACAAAAAAAACCTCAAAAGGAGGAACTCCCTTCGAGTCACATCGGGGGGTCGCGTGGCTTCCACACTTCGAAAGACGCCGAGGCCCAAAATGGCGGAGGAGTTAACCGTACGCATCAGTTTTCACACCTCCGTTGGTGCATATTCCGTTTCACGCAGCAACCTCATTGATTGATGCGTTCCTTAACTCGTATCGCTTCCGTGCGGTGCAAACCGCCACCGATGTGTTGTTCTCTATGTATATTGTACAGAGAGGTCTCGATCATCCGATAAAATGTGGACTTAGGCCACATAGGCTTATTAAAAACTCGGATGACAGGGAAAAACCTCTGGGCGAGAATAATTTGCGACGAAAAAAATTATTTATATGCTCTGCCGTCATATCTTTCTTACTTCATCTTACTATACTTCATCTTTTTGGCATGATTAGGATAAAGCATTTCTGTTTATCGATCCGATAGCCGAGTTGTAACGTTCTTTTTGTGCTGAACTGGCTAGGTACAGCCACGAAATAAGGATCATTTTTTTTAGCTCAGCAAATTTAGTGTCTTCTAATTCAAGAAGAGTATTGAACTCAAACAAGTTTAACCAACTTGTTTTGCCGTCTAAACGTTTGCACCGACAAGCGATAATGCTGAATATATTCTTCATTTTCATTGCAGGTGTGTTTCGATCATCAATTAAATAAAATTTTTAAAAACTTTACTGAACATATTTTTCAGCCCGAAGTACGACTTTCTAACGACCTATTAGATATGCATATTCATCGGGTTTTCGGAGCAATACATCAGGTATATATGCTTTCAGAAAAATATTGTTATCGGCTCACCTTAAGGATCGGAGGGAAATTAGTATTTTTTTATTACGCTTTAATTAAAAGAAGGATATAGACATTTGTTTGGACTCACGCACTCGCGCTGTAACATTCTTTACGGCTCACCCGTCTCTCCATCTTTGCGACTCTCATGGGAGGACATTCCAGTCTCGTGTCATTGTGTATGAGAGAGAAAGTTATGACCAAAGTACTAAAAATATATTTTTTTTAGGCTCCTTGGATGTGACCCAGCGTCTCCCCATGGATGCTGGCTACTTGTGTGCCTTCGCCTACTCGGTGCTGTCCCTTGGTTTGGCTGCCCCGCTGTCCTTTCGACCGCGGGGGGTAATGGCCACAAATCTGGCCTCGGGTTTAGAAAGAATGAGCTACCTGGACCTCTTTTGTTCGGACCGGTCCAGCACGGCCCGCCAGACTTAGGATCCCGGCTCTCGCCCGATGGACATTGACTTGATCACTTCAGATATATGTGAGTGTTTACAAACGTGGTAGATAAAAAGTAGTTAGAACAGTAGAGCAGTAGATGAAAAGGTCATATCAATCTATATCTACAAAATTGAAATCACTCCTAAGGGATGCTAATTGTTCCCTATAATTTTGATCAGAAAAGAGTGACGGAAAAATCTCGTATTTCGTCTGGAAGTGATATCTGGAAGGCGCGTGCCACTCGTTGGGACCCGCGTAACACCCTCTTGTGTTAGTTGGGAGGGTTGAAAGGTAATGGAGCCCCTCGTGTTTTCCACCGCAACTGCGTCTTCAAGGAGGGAATCTCCTGCCTCACGAAGATCGTAGCGAAGGTGTTTAGCTGCTCACTTTTGTGAGACGACCGACGACTAAATCATTCTCACGATCAAATATAGTTTTTTATGACGTAAATAATTTTGAAAATTATAATACACTTATCAATCGGCAGTTGTACATCTCACTAGTACGACAGTCCTATTTGTTCGAAGTTATTGGGTTGTTTGCTGCATGAGGTGTTACTACTCTCCGTAGTTAGGCAGTTTAGAAGATTCCTCTCTCAGTACTTCAACAGTTGCAAGGATTGAAATTTCCGCCAGTGTGGCGCCAGAGGCCGTTCGCGACAAAATAGCCCAATTTCTGAAGGGAAGAATGAGGGAATGGATACTGGGTAAATGCGGAAAATTAAGCGTAGAGCAAGGCCAGAACACTACCGGAGAAAGAAGGTAATCACTTGAGGGTGGAAAACTCTTTGCCACCTCGATGGACAGGAATCACTATAACTCCCTTAATATGAAATATATTGCATTCGTTTGAACTTTCTAACAGTATTACCAAAATCCTACCTTCTAATAATCTTACCAGCCTACCCACCTATCCTCTATGGTGCAAATTAGTGCAGCTGTGGGTATGTGCGACCTTCAAAGGGCCCACTACCACTCCCCGCTTTCCCGTTTGAGATCGGCCGCCTCCCCCATAACCAACCAAACAACCCAGTAGTCAACCAGCCCAAAGTGGTGTTGCAGATGTTGGTTTTCTGCCGAAAGTTACTAAGAATAAATACGCATCAATTGCAACGAGAAAAAAATCCACTTGAACCGAGAATCAAACCGCGGCCCTTCGGCTTTCCGGGCCAAAGCACAGACCAACACGCTAACCAAGCTTCCAGCTTCTCGCGACAGTTTCAGAGGGATATAAGTAGGATGACCAGATCAAAATTTTTAAAAGCAGGGCATTTGAAGAAAAAAAGCAGGACATTTTGGTAAAATAGCCTGACAACACATTAAATTCCTTTTCATTTGCTTCTCACTTGTATATCATGTGGCCAAAATGTCAACAGAGACGATGAGTAAACAAAAATGCATCGCACTGTTAACCAGAAAATGTTGCATTTTTATGTCCTCCATGAATCATTTTGCAACTTTGTTACTTCAAGGTCTACATCTACATCTACATACTACCCCGCAAGCCGCCTCAATAGGCGTGTGGCGGGGGGTGTTAGGACACCAGCCGTTTACATATAAAAAGGAAACTCTCTAATGAAATTACGCCTTGCATTTATTGAAGTCCCTTATTGTTAGGGGGAAAAACGAATTCCCATACCTATCCGTTCGGCCAAATATCTCTCTTAATTTATCGTTTCTCAACATATTTTGTAAGTAAAACATTTTTTCTACCAAAAGTGTACAATAACGATTCTTTTGAATTATTTAGTAATGCCTGTTTGATTTCAGTCCTCCCTTCGGTCTTTTCCCCGCCCCGCGTTGTCTCGCGTAACAAAAAGACCCGATACCAAAACTAGTGCAGGAAGCGGAGATTGATCTAAACGCCAGACCAGCCAGACTCTGTTGCGAGCTGGCTTTGGCTTGAGTTGCCTGTTAACCGGAAGCAGGACCGACACTCGTCTTTTTACAAACAGCAAAATTACCTTTAAAATGCATATTTTTCATATAAAAACAGAAACAAAATGATACTGTTGCTCTCGGATATTATCTTACATGCTGTATTTCAGCATTTGGTGCACAATTTTTTTGAAAGGCAGAAAGCCAGGCAATTTGGCTTTATCTAAAAAAGATCTGTCTGCCGGAAGCTTACACATTAATAAACAATCAGGACATGTCCGGCGAAATCCGGACGTCTGGTCACCCTAGATATAAGGGTTCTCGATTTTTTATCGCAGAAGTCAACGAGTACAGTTTGCAGCCTATCCTGGCATCAGGGATGGTTTAGTATTGGAATTAGCCACGTGGCCAACGGCTTCTAAGAAGCCACCCTAATTCCCTCACGTTGCCATTCTATGTGGACGGTGAGGACAGTGCATCAGAGTTCCTTCAAATCCTGCTAAAATTTCAACAAGAATTGAAGGAGGTTCGGTGATTTCACCCAACTTAAGAGAACTCAATGAAACTTCCTGAAAGTATTAATAATATTGTTCTAAAGCTACCTGCAATTTTTCAGAATTATTTACCGCAGGTTTTTAAAATATTTGATCGAGAATTGGGCATGAAATTACACGGGTTCTTATGTTTTTTCTTCTGCATCCTGCAAGTTATGCATCCACGTTCAAGTACATTACCCGTGGTGCCAATTTCACACGATCTGCAACGCGCGCGAGGGATTTCTTCAAGCACTCGGAGTAAAAATCTGTTACATATACATTCTTCTATCAATGACATAAATTATTGCACGTTGAATAATTATAAAAGGTTCTTTCTGATGAATAAAGCCTTGCGTTCCCATAACAACCCGTGTATTTTCATGCCCACTTCTCGTTCAAATATCTTAAGAAATCTGCGGCAAATAATTCTGAAAAAATCAGGTAGCTTTAAGACCACCAAATTAATATCTCCAGCAAGTTTCATCGAATTCTATTTAGTTGAGTAAAACCACCGAACCTTCTTAAGTATCTGGGTCAATAACAACTGCAGAGCAAAAGAGAATGGAATCGATGGAGATGTGATATTATCGAAGAATAATGAGGATCAATTGGAACCAACGAAGAAGTTCGACGAAGAGTTGGAGAGAAATGAAGTATAATGAAAACTCAGCGAAGACGGAGAGACAAATTATTGGACACATTTTGCGACACAATAACCTATTGAAAACAATAAGGAAAGAGGTATGAATGGGAAGAATTACAGGGGAAGACCAAGAATGGAATACATTAGATAAATTATGAAGGGCTGTCGAAGTGAATAATTATGTAGGGATGAAACGGTTGAAGGAGAGGAGAGTGGAGTGCAGAGGGCTGCTGCAAACCAATATTCAGATTGATGACCACTGATTATGATCGCACATTTGTGTATTTCCAGCGAGGAAGGCATTCTACTAAACAACTGGCAATGCAAGGTTGGATGTAAGGGCTCACTTGTTCAATTGTAGGCAGGCGATGATGCTAATATTCCTGGATTTCTCCTTTCCTAACCTCCATTCCTGCTGGCAAACCAACCAACCGCAGAAACAACCGACGCTGTGAATACCTGAAAAATACAAGAATTAAGGACTAAATTCTTAAATAAAGCATAATTACGATGATTATAATGGCAATGCGAAAGCGTAGCGTTTGATACTTTGGCGTTATATTTTTCTTATTATTTTTGTACTCAAATTTCACTAAAGAGGTGGCTGTTTTGTTTGGCTGGTTGGTTGTGAGGCGCTGTGGACTCCTGTAAGAAGGTTGATCCTAATTTAAAAATAATATACAAAACAAATTGCTGCATCATGGATTGCAGAACTCGTTAAAAGTGGTCCGACGTTCCACTTTGCGGTCCGCTCATTGGCCCGGTAAATTAAAGGTCCGCGGTTTGATTCCCGCTCCAGAGTGGTGCATCTGCATCACCACATCGCCCCGGTCTCCTCTATATCGTCACGTATCACTGTGAACTCTATCCTATTCTATCTCTAATGGCAAATGATTCTCGCGGACATGCATATTTGCCGGCCCCCCGAAGCTCGTCTCTTCTCTGTCCCTCCTCTCCTTCCTTCCCTCCCCGCCTTTCCCCCACATCTTCCTCCTTCACGTTCCTCCCTTCCTCCTATCTCTTCCCACTCATACCCTGCACCCCTCCTCCTCTCAAGCCTCCCCTTCCCCCCTCCAAGCCTCTCCGCCCCTTAGGGGAGGAGTGGGAGGGAGGGCTGGCTCCGCTATCCTCCTCCTCGTGCAACCGTATACAAAGGATCGGGTTACACGGGGCGAGCAAAAATAGAGAGACAGGAGTTTGGAGGAGGAGAGTGTGTGGTGTCTGTATGTGTGTGTGTGAGTGACTGTGTTGTGTGGAAGGAGCCGGGACGGACGGTCGGAAGGATATGGGGGAGTTGGGAGGAAGGAGGTGGGAGGATACTGGGGGGGGGAGAGGGGGAAGGATGAAGAGTTGTTGGTTGTCAGTCAGTGGGGTAAACTCGGGAAGAAATGGTCGTAGTATAGTGCTTTGCTATAAAGAAGAGAAGGGGTACCAAGGGATGAATAAAGGACAGTCTTACTTTTTTAATATCCAGGGTGTTTCAGAGATGGTAGAGGTGTAGCAAAACTTGGTGGCACTCTCTTGTGTAAAGCATGACGCCTGGGAGGAGAAAAAATGTAAGAGAGGTGGGAAAATCGGACTAAGTAAGGATCAAAACAAAGAGGTCCACACAAAGAGTCTTTCGGTACCTCTTTCTCTGCTCATCGACGCGTAGCGACGGTTGCCTAACCCTCTGCGATTTCAAACTCTCAACTGTCGACAGCCACCATGTTTCGCAATATCTATACACGAGGATCCCCATATGCACAAATTCCCATGATATTGATAAATTAATTTGCCACATTCTTATCAAAAGGGTTGGGATACTCCAGTATTGGACTTGTATGAACGGAGTGTGCTTCGTTGGTTCGGTCATACTAAGGGAATGGAAGTGAGTCGAACAGTGAAACATTTATAATTAGTTAATTGTTTGAGAGGAACGGTCAGACCGAAAATGTAATGGGTGAATGTAGTGGTGGATACTTTCAATTAAAAGAAGGAATATATAAGTCTTAATAACAAGAATGCGTGCATAGGAATTTTGGTATAACTTCTCCTAGAACTTACAAAAGAAATATCTACTAATCGTTCCTACTGCTTTGTAATAAACATGAAAAAAATCCTGAATTTGGTAGGAATACCATATCAAATGACAATACAGCCAAACCACAAAAATTATAATTAAATTGGACCAATTAGGCAATCCTGAATAACCATATGAAATGTAAACCAAAAGTTGATAAAAGAAAAATTTACTTGGGAGTAATAGACTAAATTTAGCTTGGGTCGATACGTTTTCGCCTGATTTGTGGATTTAAAAAAAATGCGTTGGACAGAGTTAACTGGGAGATGTTGACGAATATAGGAATAGATTGGCGAGATAAGAGACTCATCCGCAACTTATAGATGGCCCAGAGGGCACAGGTGAGGGCAGCTGATCGAGAATCAGGATGGGCAGTTATATGTCGCGGGGTTAAACTGCCGGTGTCGCCTAGGATTTTTAAAATTTAAGCCGAGGAAATAATAATAGAGGCTTGTGAGGAGGTAGATGTGGGAATAAAAGTAGGACATCAGATAAAGTCAGTTACATTCAAGGATGACGAGGCGTTGGTTATTCGATCATCCAGGAGATTACAAGCTATGATAGTTATATTAGAAAATCAGTACAGAAAATACGGAATGAAGATTGAACATATGCCAACAAAATTAAAGAGATTTTCTAGGGCAAAAAAAGCGAGATTGGCCATAAAGGTAAGCGGACTCAAACTGCAGCAATTAGAGCAATTTAATTAACTCGGTGTAGGGAAATGTGCATATCAGCAAAGACATGTGAGGTGTGGGTGAAGGAGGAGAATGGAGAAAGGGTGGTGGACGAAAAGGAAGACAGACGAGGACGTGCTGGGTATGGTGAGCGAGGAGAGTAAACTTCTGGAGGAGAATAGAAGGATGCAGAGTTGGTCGTTGTAACAGATAAGGAAATCCTAAGGGATGCCGAAGGCCATGATGCAGGGGAAAATGTTGGGTAAGAAGGGAAGGGGAAGAAAAATAATGGACTTTATGGATGGGTGAAGAGAGGTAGGACGTTGCTGAAATGAAGAAAAGCATTGAGTAAGGAGGAAGAGGCGAGCATCTGTAGAAGTCCACTGGATTTTCGTTTTCTTCCATTTACACCTACCTAAACCGGTTGATAACCCCAATAAAAATGAGATTTCAACTTTTTTGAAAATTTTGTGTTCGTTTTACACCTCAACTGCCTGATAACAGTTATCGTGATTGGATGGTGTTTCCTCAAAATATCATGGAATTGTGACTTAAAAATTAGTTCTCGAAGTTCTTTTAATCCAAGGGAGTGGCCATATATACACGACTTCACGACGCGAGAGTTTTAATTAAAGGATGCGAGAACATGCGCTTAGAGCCGTAGGATATATACCATAATGGGATAGGTATAATATCTTTAGGTAGATACAAGATAGGATAATACAATACATATACTAAAGAATGCCATCGCGTAATAGTGCTACCAGAGAAATGTTTTCATATGTTACTATGCAATGCTGTGGCAATGTTCATATAACGGTACTGCAACATTATGACAACGTTAAAACAATTTTGTGACAACATTGTTACAATGTTGATAGTCGGGAACTGTAACGTTGAGACAACATGCACGCAACATTATGCAATATTGTGGCAATTTCAAGAAACATTGTGACAACATATTGATTTTCCCATTGGAACGTTGCTAAAACGTTGCGACAACTTTTTCTGCTGCTGGGGAATTTTTTCACAATTGATTAACGACCTATATAGCTGGCCATGACTCTGGGATTTTAATTGCGGCGACTTTCAACAAAAATATTAATAGTATGATCATCATGTTATATGTATTTTAGTAGCAGCTGCTGCTAATGTGATTATGGTTAATTAAAACTGAATATTCCTACCTATACCAGTAAAAATATTTATTTATCGACCTGTTGTCCAAAATAGAAAAAACCTGTCTTTTACCAAAATGTCTAGTTTTTTCCAAACCTTCACGTGAATAGCTGGATTATAACACATTTTTATATTTTTAGAAAGATTGTTTTTTAGTTTGATAGAACTTCTTGGTTGGGTGGGGTGGGGATGCAAAATATATTGCTAAATCATTCATTCATATCATTAAAGTTTTGTTGTCATTCATATCATTAAAGTACCGGTTGAAGGTAAGATTTATTGAAAGTAAGAGCAAATCCTTCAGATTTTTACACGTACAGGGCCCTATCTACATCTCATATTTATTTATTCATATCCGCGAAGGTACTTCCTCCCCTTCTTCATCCCGTCCATAGAGCCTTATTCTCATTCTTCCACTTCTCCGCTTGCCCAACATCCTTCCCTCTACCACGGCCTTCAGCAAACCATCTTTATCACTTCCGTGGATGGTGTAAGAGGACGGGGTTGGCCGAGAAAGTAATGGGTGAATGTGGTGGAAGATACTCGCAATTAAAGAAGGAATATTAGGAGTCTTAAGGTAGTTTGAGCGAGATATTTCCCTGGTCATAATGGGGACAATATTCGAATTTTATTTTATTTTTTTAAAATTTCAGCGTCTGTAAGAAGTATGAAGTAAATATTGTAATAATAATGGCGCAAAAATATTGTTAAATACGACAAAAATTCTCAGTAATTAAATAAATATGTGCTCATAAGTCTCGAACTTGACTCGTTTTTACACGCCATACGATGAAAACACATTCACTAGGTATGTACATACATTCGTTTTTTCCCCGAACAATAAGGGACTTTAATAAATGCAAGACGTAATTTCATTAGAGCGTTTCATTTTTATATGTAAACGGCTGGTGTCCTAACACCCCCCGCCATACGCCTATTGAGCCGGCTTGCGGGGTAGTATGTAGATGTAGATATGTATTTTTTGCAATTCGGAAAAAAATACTTCGGTGAGTAATTGATAATATGTCATAAATAGTTGAAAAACATACAAACTATTCACCGTAAGTTTTTTACGAAATCTAGTTGTTAGGAATTCCAAGTTTTTTTTCAATATCCTCCCTCTGGAGCGCATAGCCGTTATCTATCCCATGCAAAAAAACTTATATTTTTAGGTGAATTTCTAGAAGTTCGGCAAGGGGTTGATATTTTCATATCATAGGAAATATGGGAGTTTTAACTTTAAAATGAGGTCAAATTCATCAAATTCTAGGTGAAGTGATATCTCGCTCAAGCTACCTTAAAAACTAGAGAGCATATGAAGCGCGAGTGCATGAATGTGGCAGAAGCAATGGTGGTAGGTACATACCTATTCGAGGATAGGGCAGCATGAAGAAGAATATTAAAATCGAAGAGAGCTTTCGCAGTCGGAGGCATGTATTACTGTGTTATAAATATAAAGATTATAAATATTGATTCATGGTTGCTAGGAACTTAACCAGCCGACAACGCTTTCGCTCAGACAATTCTCCAGATAAGTTGTCGATAAATTTGACCGCAAGATAGGCCTTGTCGGGACATTGATAAACAGTAAACTAAGCGTTTCTGCGAATAACGCTGCTGGCCGGGTCTGATCTGTAATTGTCGGTGGCAATGGAAGTTTTCGACCTTGGGAACCCTGGTAGCCAAACGCGGAGGCTGCCTGACTCCCCCGTGCGGAACCAGTTCGCAAGGAATGGACTCTTCCACTGAAAAGTGATTAAAATCGTAGCTGCCACCATGTTTCACTACCGCTATACGTTCTAGTTTTATTGGTGAAACCAGTACGGTGGAGCGGTAGGATTTTGTTTACATCTGATGGAGGATACAATTTTCGATAGGTAGCCCAAGTATGCAAAGAAAGATTTAACTTCATTTTACCGTGGAACACGTAAAAAGAGGGGGAGAAAAAATATTTGAATGCGACGACATTGGGTACCAAAAGGGCACGAAACACAAACAGAAAATTAAAGCATGACGAGAGGGGAAGGAATGAGTTAGAAGAGTAATTGCAAAAATTGATTGGCATGCGAGTCCTCCACTACCGTAATTTTCTAAAAATATACGAGAATCGAAAAATCGAATCTTGGCGCGTTCTTCGTCCGTCGAATCTTTCTGATACCTGCCAAAAAGTTATAACTGAGTTTTATCGACAAAGTATGTAAGTAAATTTGAAACGTAACTGAAAAAGTAGAGGTATTGATGATTTTTAAAATAATAAATATTGGATTTAGGGAATAAAGAATAAGACATTGTGAACGAATAAAACGACTTGCTGAATGGATGAAACAGTGGTGAGCTGCAGCAAATCAATCTTAGGAATGATGACTGCTGATACTTCATATTTAAAATCTTGAATATTAATGTTCGTCCCACCTCAGTTTTATATATTCAAAGTAGAAGGATGATAGTACAGGAACGAAAAGTTATTTGGAGGTGGCGAACCACAACGGAGGTCATATTCACCACTGAGGAGAGTTGAATAAGGATAGGTTAAACGGGGAAAGGAGTTAGGGAGGAGAGAAACCCGGTGTCGGAATTTAAATTCTACTCTTTCACCCAACGCTCCAGAAGGACGAGAGTTCAACACCCCATCTCAAAAATGGAGTACTACACTTAAAGTCCACTTCACATAGAACCCAAGTAAGAATCGGGATCTCACTGAAAAACAATTTCCGCTACAGCCGGGATTCGCATGAAAGCCCTCGGAATTGGGATGCCAATATTCTGTAGCCGGCACAAGGTGTTGCTTTGGCTGTAGGATAGCCACATTTTTTGTGACTTCGGAGCATTTTTGCATCACTTCGTTCTCTCCATTAAATGTTATCGGGAATGAAAATGTGATGTAAATTTGCCCAATGCAGAAGACACTTTGCATCACCATTAAAAACGATAAACAGAGAGGTCTGGATTATACCTGGTGAAGTGAACTGCTGCCGCCTAGGATGGCCAAAACTCGTATAATTCGGAAGGCTTGTGTGCGAGAACGAATTGCGAAAAATATTAGATATTTCTGTTTTTCCGTACTTCACTTTTTGACACGGTTGGGATAAAATATTTTTGTGAATTGATTTTGTTCGGATAACGAACTGATTTTCTGAATTCTAACGCTCGTTAGCATGGGCTAAACTGGCTTGGTGCAGCCACAACATAAGAATCTCCACCTCGGATAACACGGAACCTCGGTTAATCTGTAGAAACACGGATAATCAAGACTCCACTGCATATAAAATATACAATACGAAGTTAACCCAAAATCCGTAAATAATAGAGGTTTTATAACATTTAGCTATTGCCACTAATACCTTTAATTCCAACATGATGGGACTTAAGGTGGTTCCGCCGTAAAAGGATATAAATGTAATTTCATTCATATTCTGAATACTTAGAGAAAACCAAGTCCTCAATCTGATATGAAAAATAAAATGTTACCTTTCCACGCTATTTTTCTCGCAAATTGGACCTAACATTACATGATGTTTCATAGGAGAATGGGAGATACTCAGGGAAATATAGTATTTTTATACCTATTATAAATGCCATTTTCACGGAGCCTGTTTAAAGGAAGCGGAAACTCCCGGGAAATCGATAAATAATGAAATGGATGCATCTTACTACCTTATTTTTTGAGTTATTTGCTAATTTCTGCGATAATTGAAGTCAAAACGTGGTGATTCCATAGAAATGGCGCTGCAGTCGGCGTCTATAGCTATACTAAAGTGCTCATTAAAAATATTTGCGTTGAATAATCTGCATATTCAGCACCTTAATTTTGGTTTTCATAAGCTAATGCAAGTAATAAGCGAAAGTGGCATTTTTGAAACCAAATAATCCAAGAGTTGGCATTTAATATTTGTTTTGACTCACACAGTTGCGATGGAACCACCTTAAGGTGGCTGGTCGGGTAATCGTAAGTAATTGAGAAATTTAGTTACTTAAATTTTAATGCTCGTTTAAAATTTAAATAATAGGTCGTAGTTATAGGTACTATATTCAGTAGGAATGACTTATGTCTTACGTACATTCTGAAATATTGTCCTTTAAATTTACACATTGCCATAAAAATTTGCTTAAATGTAGACTTGAATCATTTCGTAAGTCATTCTTGCGAAATTAATTTTCCGAAAACGGTTCACACCCGTGGCCATAGAATTCAAAATAAGTATTTTAATGAAGATTTATTGTCACTTGAATGCGAATTAGTATTAAAATATGTTTCTATAAATTATTTAATCTTTCGTTTTTAATCCGGCAACAGCGTCCATTCTGCCCAAGTTAGATCTGTTCGTCCTGTCTACGTGACCGTTAGCATGTCCCGTACTTTCGTGTGCCACGTCGTCAACTTTACACCACATAGCCGCGCGTGACATTTGAAATTCTCGCATACACATTTTTTAATCGTAATTACGAAAAATTTCAGTCGATAGTATTAAATGATTTTTTCAGAATAGATTTAAATTTATTAGAGCTACATTATATCAGTTTTTGGTTAAAATCTGTTCAGTAGGAATGGAGAAAGTGCGTAATTTATCCTATTGGAGTGGAGAGCGCCATAAGGCTCCATGTTAAAAGAGTCTAAAATATCGCAAAAAGTATGTCGATGATCCCCCGTTTTTTCTTCGATATTCCATAGAATATCCAAAAAGGAACATATTTGGAAATTTTTAAGAAAATCTGTTCACTTTGGTTTTTTAGACCAGCCACCCTAATACGTCTTTTTCTTAAAAAAAAAACTCGCGAAAGTGATGTTGAGTGCCCGCCCTTTATAGTATTATGTATTCGTCTAATTTCAGTGAAAACATTGGAATAAGTCGGATGAGAGCGAGAAGTATGTGAAGTAGAAGTAGGTATGGAAAATGAGAAACGAGAGAGAGGGATTGTGAGACATTGTGAGACATTGTGTCGGGGGGGTGGAGAGGGGCGATGGGGGGTGTGTATGGCAGGGGATGAATAAAGGAAGAATAGGAGAAGCGAGCATGGGGGGATGAAATAGTAAGAGGATGGGCGTTGGGTGTGGTGTTGGATGTTATGCCGGGTTGGATGTTGGGGGGCTGGAGGGGGGTGTCAGCTGATGGGGAGGGGGAGGGTTAAGTGAGGGGAAGGTGGAAAAAGGGGGAGAAGGAAGATCGGAGTAGAGGGGTATGGATTCTGAGACCCGAAAATTCGAATCTCACACTTTCTCACTCATTTGATTATTTCATTGTTGTTATCCGTCCATTGTAATTCGCCTTGCGATGTTTTTGGACGGCATTGATAATTAAAAGAACTACTGACACCATTCAACATTTATAATCAATTCATGAAGGATTACAGTTTTGCTTCGATAATCTTTTAAATAATTATTCCATCACTTCTATGGGGAACTAACACAATTGTGATCGAATATATAGTATCGTTCACCATCATGTACCAATCATTCATTGAAATCACGAAATGTTGTGACACATTTACATATTCGGAGATAGTAGCAGCAATTAACATGGGGACAAACATTATAAATCGCAATAAATGATGATTCGAAGAATAATAAATAAATAACTCTCCAAACTAACACTCAGGCTTGCTGACTTCGCTCTAGTTGTGCGCCACATCTTGAGTGCACTGCGAACATTTGGAAACATGCAAAGAAAGATTTATCACACACGAAATACATAAAATGCAAAAGAAATTCGTGCGATTCGTTGGAAACTTCTACGAGCGAATAGAGCGTAACAGATCTGATGGAAGGACTAGGTTGGGAGCCGTTGGAGAGTGGGGAGGATACACGCTAGGAATAGTTTACTTAAAACTTTCACATCAGGTACGGTGTTAGGGTGTACACAGGAATTATTATTTTATCCCAGAACTTTATCTCTAGAACAGAAAAAAAACGGAAAAATAAGGAAGATAAACCACCAAAATTATAGGTGCAAAAATTCCTTCTTTCCACGTCTTACTAGTGACTACATACTATAATAAAGAGAACAAGGCACTACGGTGGCTGGAGCGGTAATCGTTGGTCATTGAGTGCACAGTTTAATAATTTTTCAAGTAAATCGAAAAAAAATACTGGGACCACATTTAATATCGGTGCAGCGTTGGAACTCACCATTCAGGAAGTAATGGAAATGATACAAGAATTATATATTTAACTTTTTCTCCTAATTAAAGCAAGTTATGACTAGAGTTTTCACCGCGTAATTCGATATTTTGACGAAATTATATTGAAATATGTTTTTTTTCGAATATTGGATTCGGTATGACGCCTTGATATTTGTTAGCAACAATCATTTTGTTAATAAATGCGTCATTTTGCGTTTTGAAGAAAATTTGTTGATATGTAATCGAACTATTACGAA
The DNA here is from genome assembly GCA_963573305.1 of Pyrrhosoma nymphula. Classification (NCBI taxonomy): domain Eukaryota; kingdom Metazoa; phylum Arthropoda; class Insecta; order Odonata; family Coenagrionidae; genus Pyrrhosoma; species Pyrrhosoma nymphula. Next base: position 57,858,780 of record OY754339.1, on the reverse strand, counting down.
ATAAATATCTTGTGCCATGAGGCTACATTTAAAAATAATATTGAATGGCCAAAAAAACAAATCGGTAAGCTGTTTGTTTCCCTTTTATCTATAGGCACCACTAATGAGAACACATAGCAGAGTTTCACGCAGATCTGTACAGACAACAAAAATCCCTACGACCGTATTAAGACGCTCAGTTAACATACAGCTAATTGTTCGTCTTTTCTTCCTATTCCTTTTCCCTGTTCTCTCTGCCTAATGGAGCAAGTAGAACAATTTAATTACTTGGGTAGTACGCTAGAAGAAAATGGGCATAGTAGCAAAGACATTAGGAGGAGAATAGCGCTAGCGAAGGAAGCGTTCAATAATAGAAGGGAGCTGATGACGGGGACCTTAAGTAAGGATGTAAAAAGCAGGCTGGTCAAGAACTTTATCTGAGTGTGCCGTTGTATGGGCAGAAACGTGGACCTGGAGAAAGGGAGACGAAAATAAGCTACAAGCGTTCGAGATGTGGGTGTGGAGGAGGATGGCGAAGGTGCGTTGGACGAAAAGGAAGACAACTAAGGAAGAGATGGACCTAGTTATTGGGTAAAGGAAACTTCTGGGTGAGATTAGGGGAAGGCAGGGTAGGTGGTTGGAGGGGGTAATGAGGGGTGATGGTTTGGTGAAATCCGTGATAGAGGGAAGGATGTTGGGCAAGCGGGGAGGGGGAAGAAATATAATAGATTTTATGGACGGTATGAAAAAATGTAGGAGTTACGCTGAGATGAAGAAAGAAATACTAGAGGTAGATAGGGCACGGAACGTGTAAGAGTCTGTTGGATATTCTGTGACTTACATCATAACCTACCTTTAACCGGTAGATTACTCAGATGATGAGATGATTATTCATTGTCGGAGTTCAAACACCTCCGGGCGGCTCGCAGGGAAATAGGTGGAAGTTGTAGATGATGAGAAGAAAACACCTGAATGCAGGAAAAGGGAGATTTAAAATAATTTTGTTCGATTTCCGACCCTGGCAGGGATGCGTGTCGGTTGGAGAGCGAACAAATAAATCCCATTTTCATACTCTACCATCGTACGTACCACTGTAACTAACCTACATGCATCCCCACTACTCTGGAGTGACAGTAATAATTACGAGTTGAGCTCTCCAAATTTTCGGTGAAAATGTGAACATTAAGCAGTTAATTAATCACTAAATTAGAGTTCTAACATCCATGAGATGTTTTACCAGCTTCATAATGGTTTTTAAAATCCAATAACACTTCCCTCTGTTTATTGAACAGGATAAGAGTTTAATCTTCTCCATTTCATTCGCCATACATTATCATGCCGGTTCCCCTCCCCCGTAACGCTAGCGCTCAAGTAGGTGGCGTTGGGAACTAGGAGTTACGCGCGCACGGACTTCACCGGAGAGATTTTGGCATTATGTGGTTCCTGCGAAGTTTTTCATTGTTCACTATATGGAACCATAATCGTATTTTAATTAAAAATTTAAGCAGCTATAATCATTTATGAAATAAATTTACTATTATTAATGGCGAAAAAACTATGTTTTTACGACTAAACGTCTCGGTAATTTTCAAAATGTTCAAATATATTGACTGCTTTAACTTGGTATATTTGTTTCACATCGTACGTTGTAAACGCCTCCTCGACCAAGGTTTTTCTCTCGCGATTTGGTAATAACTATTACGGTGGGTGTAAAATTTACGTTAGCAAGCAATCGAGAAATCATATAAACTTAACGAAGTAACAATCTTGACGCGATCTGTGCTTCGGAACTTTTTATTTAATGTAAGGTAGTTTGAGCGCAAAATCACTTCACCTAGAATTTGTTGAATTTGGCCTCATTTTAAAGAAAAAACTCATATTTCCAATGATATCAAAATATTAACCCCTTGCCGAACTACTTGTCGAGCAATTTGCCTATAAATATAAGCTGTTTTACATGGGATAGATTATGGCTGTGCGCTCTAGAGGGAGAATATTAAAAATAATTAGGAACTTATAGCACCTAGATTTCGTAAAAAAACTAACGGTGTGTAGATTGCATGTTTTGTCAACTATTTATAAAAAATAATCTATTACCACAGTAATTTTTACAGAATCGCAAATAAGCCTGCTGTTTTGAAGGATTTTAGCCGTACGGCGGGAAAAAATGAGTCAAGTTAGAGACTTATCTAGCTTTATTTATTTAATTATTGAGAATTTTGGTAATATATAACTATATATTTGCGCCATTAATACTACAATATTTATTTCAAACTTCTTACAGACGCTAAAATTAAAAAATAAAATTCGAATATGGTCTCCATTATGACTAGGGAACTATTTCGCTCAAACCACCTTCAACGATGTTTCTCTGGTGCGCATGGCTACACCTCATCCCGCACACGTGAAAACGGCTACTGTTTTTTGCGCCAAGTGTCAGAAAAAGTAGATCGATAAGTAGCTGATGTTTTCGCATCATTAGAAAGATGATATCTTTGTCTTCATAATAATTAGGCTCGATTCGGTGAATTTCACGAGTGGGGATATCTCGCACAAACCACGTTCATTATATAGCCCAAATGTATATGTTGTTAATAAAATTGATCCTGGCGCGTACGTGTCCTGCGTTGCTCAAGTACGCACACACACGTTGGTAAGTGGAAACGGGGAGTGAGTGTGGGAGGGGGAAGTTGGCGGAAGGAGGGGGGGGGGGTAAGTAGGGGAGGTAAGGAGTGTAAGTTAAAGAGCAGGAGGGGGGGGAAGGACGGATGTTGGCGGGGGGAGGGCAAGGTGGCGTCTGGTGGCTGACTGAGTGAAGGGAGAGTCTCGTAACATGAGACTGGAGGTAATTCGATACGACCAAGGCGAGAAAGATGGAAGGGATGTGGAGTGGTGGGGGGGAGATTGGGCGGGGGAAATGGGGAGGAACTCTCTTCTGTGTGTGGATGTGTAGGAGAAGAGGCAGGAGGTGGAGCTCTGGACGGGAGAAGAGAAATTGAAGAGGAGGAAGAGTAGAGAAGAGATAGCACAGGATGGGATGGGAGGAGGAGAGCCCTAAAGAAGGACAGAACACATCGGGAGAGAGGATGGCCGCGTGTGTTGAAAACGGCCCCTCATTTCCTCCCTTCTGAGCCTCCATGGGAACGCACCACAAACAACCAGACTTCCACCAGCGAGAGAGAGAGAGAGAGATAGGAATCAATTCGAGTACGCAGGACGGGTTTAGCGGCGGACACGTAGAAGTTTCAAAATTTCCATTCCATGGATGTTCCACTGAGCGAGTCAAAAGCTTTCCCATCCAACGTGCTGAAGGAGGAAGGCATTCGGAGCTTTCCGTTCTGGGAACAGATCGGAACACATCATCGCACACGAACGGCGATTAATGGAACGATGTGCGTTTCCGAAAACGTTTGGTAACCGAACGGTAGTTGGTATAATTTAGGTACACAACAGTCACGGGCTAAAGCTTGGTGTATATTTATCGAATGCGTTCAAAAAAAAGCGTTTCAAAACATAAACTTCTTACCGCTCAGCAATTAACTACTTGACGAAATCTTTGTTTGACGCCTTTGTCGAACAGCGAACGTGGATACGATTTTTGAAGTTAAAAATTTGATATTCACTGACGCGATAAAAATATCAATGTTTGTAATATATGATGTAAGAATTTGTTTAAGTCACAATTGAATAAGTAATGTATTTTAATAAAATTATGACGATATAAATTTTCTTACAAATAAACAATAATTAAACAACCAAACAAATGTTATAAATAGTATTCTACACAGTCGTGTTATCAATATTTTCTATACGTAAGTAGAAAAATAATATTCCTCGTGTACTGACCCAAACCTGAACTTAACCACGAATAATTCACCATCGAAACAATGAGCGGCTTTCACAGAATGCATACATTTTTCGCCTCGTGTCTGGTGGCACTGGACATGGGCACTTGTCTCCGCGCTTCTACGAAGCGTGCCATACACTTACGAAGTTTTAATTTCACTCTCGGGAACGAGCAACCAACACTTCCAAGAAGTTTCGCCCAAGAGAATTCGTTCTGGAAGCGAGCTAAGTAATCGCGAGCGACACACGTAATTAGACCTCACGGGTTCTCAGGAGAGGTCAATGAATGCTTCTTCTCGGAAGGCTTTAACTTGTCCAGGAGTCTTTCTCTTTCTTTGTGGTCAATTAAGGCGTCCGGAAGGGTTTCTTCATCTTTGTTGCATCCATTGTATTCAACCCGTATTAACATGTGCAGTCTACGTATTGTATTGTGGAAACTAAGGCTTGTGGTGATGCAACAAAATTGGGTGCACCGAACATTTATTTTCTACTCGGAAAGTATAACATGTATTCTATAGCGTATAATTCGAAGAAGGAAGGCAAAAAAAAAATAAAACACGGTATCTTTTGATTGGTAACGCCATCATACATGAGAACATGACCACCCATATATAAGTTCCCTTGTCACCTCCAACGTGAAACTAGCGTGGTTCACCTTCAAGTCGTTCGAAATGTTCGCAGTGAGTCGATTTGAATGCGCTTCGATCGTTCTCAGGAGTAAAACCATGAAAAAACTGAACAGAACCGAGATTTAAAAAATAAATCGGCGATCCAAGTTGTGAAATATTGAAAAACCCTGTGCATTTCTTTGAAAATGTCTAATCGTCTCCAAAGTAAGTAAGAAGATGCCTAAAAAAAGAGGGAACATGATCAAAGAGTGTTGGATTTTGAATATAGCAAGTCCTGAAGTATGTCATCCACGGAACGTTTTAGAAAATATCTAGAGCGACAGAAACCGAAAGCGAGACGACATATAGGAAGACGTGTCACGCTCACTCTCTGTTAATATTTATTTTTAATTATTCGGTAGAAGTTCACGTATGTTCGGTAGGACTTTTATGAATGTATAAACTTACGTCATCACGTTCTCCACGAACGAAATCTTTCAAACTTGACAAGAATCCGAAACTGATGTGTTATCCAACTAAACCACCCTCTTAGTTTAAGGCGAATTTCTAGGAAGGGTGGGTTGAATAGCATATTCGAGAAAACTGGGAGAGATTCAAGTACGCAATTAAATGATCGCAATACGCTGATAAGGGAGCTATCCTTTCACTGTCTTCAGGCAAGCGTAGATCGGAACTCATCAGCGCACATAAGCGACGATATGCGTAGGCGAAACGTTCGGTAAATTTCCCGTAATTCAGTATCTACTAATTCCCGTAAATAAAGTCACGTAATTCAGTACACAATAGTCACGGCTGATTTAAAAAAATATATGTTTTCAAAATTTATTCAAACTCCCTGTGTACATGCTTAAAAAGGAAATTTTTGAACCTCAAATTACGTTAAATTTTAAATGGATATGGATAACGTAATTAAATTAAAAAAATTACGTTATCCATTTTTGACACATTTACAGAAGATGAAGGCAATAGTTTTCGGCAGTAAAATATTACGAGAGTCAAATTCTCCCTGTGAATGGTCACCTTTATGACCGAAATGTATGCATAGAAGTCAAGTTTCCTAACGCCTTCATTGACAATTTAGACTAGTCTGTAATTAAAATTTTACCGTCAATTGCTCTTTCTTGAAATACCATTACTGAAAATCAACACACTGACAAAAATCGCCCTTACGATTATCAAACTTTTATTTTAAAAACACACTACAACGCCCATCATCTCAGGTCCTAATATTTTAAAGTGTGCTGCCTAGTTTGCATAGTCTGAATCGAATAGAAAGCAACTGCACTGTAGTGTTACGTGGTGATTAGCACATACTAGCGAATGGAAAGCGCCTAATAGTTCGTTATATTTAGAATTAGAAATAAAATAAAAAGGTAAAAAAATAAATAATAATAAGCTAACAATAATTCTAAAAAAATAAAAATTAAATAAAATAAAAAAAAAATAAATGAAGAAATGACGTGATTAGTTATGAAAATATAAGAGAAATAAGCAGAACGAAAACAATGGAATCGTAAATTTCACAAAGGGCTCATCTCGGAAATTTTTGAAAATGGGCATTTTCCCTCTTTTTTCATGTTTTCGTTTAGAAATGTATTATGAGCGAGAACACCTCACATCTGCTCTTCATTGAGCTTTCAGCAGGAGTTTCAGGAAAAAAAACAACGTTCATACTTCAAATGGTTTGACAGAAATTCAATTTCTCTTTTCCCCCTGAACATTTTCAAAACCGAGATGAGCCCATTTCGAAATCTATGATACAATTGTGATTATGTTCTAAAAATGTAAATGATAGGAATTGATTAATTAATTGAATAGCAGTGAAATACGCGATAAGAGAGCGATCGTTGATCCAATCGGAACATCCACACTTCCAGATACATTCACGGGATTGAAGCGCGTGGTACCGGAAGGGGGGAGAACTGCTTGGAGAGAGAGAAAGAGAGGGAACGGTGGTGTCTTGTCTCACTGGTGAGCCGAGCGTGTTATCCGTTTCACGGTCGCCAACGCGACCGCAGATGACGGGGCTGGACGCGAGACTGGAGGCTCACTGCGAAAACAAACGAAAGTGCTCCCTCCGATCCCCTTCGCTTTCAATACAACCAGAACGCACTCGCTCGAACAGATCCACGGGCTTCTTCTCCGCCAAACGCTAGTGGTGGAATAAAAAGTGTTGTCGGGTCGGAACGACTGAAGCCGCAACTGTTTCAAACAAATGTTGCAAACAACAGGTTAGTTTCGTGATCATCCCGCAGCCGCGCCGTTGCGCTTGTGCTGTGCAGCGGCAACTGATGGCTGAAGCTGACTGTTTCGTCTTCTATTCTGTTCTAGATGCACTGCACGTGTGGCTGCGTTGCGGTCATAAAACAAGTAACGTGCTCGCACACAACACGGAGTGTAATAGTGTTGGCACTAAAAGAACGCAACAGTTTCATTGCGACTGTTTCGCAACCGAAACAGTTTCAAAACGAAACAGTTCCGCGAAACACCCTGCTGCGGACAACTGCTACAGGCACACCAAACAACAGGCGATCGATCGGCGCTGTTAGAACACGGCTGGTAGTTCTATATTCTATGGAAAAAGAAATATTTCACTTAAATAAAGTAACGATTTAACTTCGATTCATGAAATATGATAGGTACGTCACAGTTCTAATGCTATCTGCAACGATGGGCGGACATGTGTTGGCTGAATAAACTAGCAACGGCCTGAAACAGATTCAAATCCAACAAATCGTAGTTTTATGACCGCAACGCAGCCACACCTGCAGTGCAACTGGAACGGAATAGAATACGGAACAGTCAGCTCCAACTATAAGTTGCCGCTGCACAGCACAGAGCGCAACGACGCGGCTACGGCACGATCACGAAACTAACCTGTCGTTTGCAACAGTTATTTAAAACAGTTGTCTGACCGTTAATGTTGCGGCTGCATCCGTTCCGCTCCGACAATACTTTATTCCACCGCTAGTCGTCTTCGTCATTATAAAACGGTTTTGTTGCGAATCTGAAAAAAATTAAGGACATAAGGTACGCTAAGCTTTTCCAGATAAATATATTTTAACAAATCTACACTTCAGTAAAATTTCCAATCAGTATCTTTAATATAAACCCAATAATGTTTGAAATTAGCATGGGTATACATTTAAAAGAAAAGTTTTTTTTAATGGCAGCCGTTTAAAGTGTTCCCAATAGTTATCCTTTAAGGCAAGTATTTTGCATTTTCACAGCGCTATACTTTTTTTGGGACGACGCGTGAATGTAACGACGTTTCATACACATACTACATCCTACGAGCCGCTGCAGGGGTGTGTGGCAGGGGGGATTGGTACGGCAGCCATGCTCGGGTGGGAGAAGTGAAAAGGGATTGGAAGATGTAAAGGATGAAAGTTAGATGCATGTGAGCTTATTGTCTTAGTGTCTTCATCTGCTTTTGTTGTATGGTCACTAATGACGCATGGTAAGGAAGGAAATTTTGCACCCATCCTATTTTGGCTGCGTATCTCCTATTTTGTCGCTTCTGACCGTTCCACACATCTAGTGAGGGGTTAACATAATGATATCTTCTATTTCACCCTGAAACTACTCTGATCTGAACTATTCTCGCTATTATAGCCAAACAGCTTATTAGTAGCGTGTATCCTCCGAGTCTCAATGGCCTAAATGAAAAGTTTTGATTACGTTCAAATGTACTCACTGTGAAACGTAGAAGTCAAGTAAAAGCCTCTTAAGAGTGGTATTCATAGTCGCAAAAAATCTCAGATTATATTCAATCGTCGATTATATCTCTGATTAATTATAGTTTGCAATTCATAGTCAATCAAAAATCTCTAGTTCGCTAATCTCTGTTTCATCAATCATAGTTCCATCATCGTTAATTTTTCAGTATTCATAGTGGTAAAAAAATCACTGAAATTTCTCTAAGTATTTATAGTAAAAGATTCACTGATTTTTTGGCTGTTTTGTTTTGAGACGAAGTTTTGATGAATACTGCCGGGTTCACGTTATTTTGATGTGACTTTCGGCGTGATAAAAGGACACTGGTTTATATGGAAAAATTTGTTCTCAGATTAATCGCAGATATTTATTTGAAACGCGGATACGTCCACTTCAACGAGACAAACGTTAGCTAACCAAGATGGTAGAATTAAGGTTGCCAGAATCAATCCACACTTTGTAACTTTTGCAATGAGTTGTATTTAATACGACCGGCTATATCGCATAGCATATGGAACATTTTCTTGTCAACTCTCTAATTATTCTCTAATAATAATATGAAATGTAATATTACATTTCATATTATTATAATTGTTGCTAACAAATATCAAAGTGTCACACTGAGTCAAAGATTCGAAAAAACGTGTATAAATATAATTTTCGCCTACATTTCGAATATCGCGCCGAAAACTCAAGTCAACTCAAGCATGCTTTAATTAATGCAAAAACGTAAAATATTTCATTCTTGAACCATTTCCATTACGGTTTGTATGGTGAGCTCCAACGCATAAACAGATTCACATAAGTAAAATATGATCCTAGTTTCTGTTTTCCGACTTACTTGAAAAATTATTAAAATACCCACGATTACCGCTCCAGCCACCTTAAAGTACAAACGAAAACTTTCAAGATAGCAAACTCTAATCAATTTCAATCTCCTTTTGAGAGTGTCAAGTTGAGACGCACAGTTTCCTTCTCCGAAGGGAGGAACTATGTCAACGCGAAATCTGAAATCTGAGTTAACTTGAATATTTGGCACGTAACTATGGACGTGCCCGGGCTCGTGGTCCCCGAAGAGCCCTTACAAAACCCCATTGTAGATAGACTAGGCTCTCTAGGAGACAACCGGTCTTCAATTGATCACTTTGTTAAGTTTTGAAAGGGTAAGTAAAATAGTTAACAAACTACGACGATGGCACTTTTTTTAAAAGCTGAGAGGAATTTTAAATGAGCATGATGGTTGTTTTTGATAACAAGGATAGCCTAACGGTTTATATCCTATATACAACGGTTTATATCCTATATATACCGGTTTATATCCTATACGGTATACGTCCTGCCTTTCTTTAACCGTTCTAGATAGCCTATTCTCTTTCTTCCCCTTACACGATCACCAAACATTCTCACCTCTAGGTAAAAGAGAAACGTTCTATTGTCCCCTTTTTATATAATTTTGCCGACCAAGGTTTTGACTCTATCACGGTTTTCAGAATCTCTTTGCCCCTCAACATCTGTTCCCACCACCTCCTCCTATTCTCCTCAAGAAATTTCCTGTCCTCACCCACCCGACCAAGCACTTCCTCGTCTGTCTTCCTTTCAGTCCATCTCTCCATTCTATCCCACAACCACATCTCAAAAAGCCTGCAGCTTATTCTTGTCCTCTTTCCTCAAAGCCCACGTTTCTGCACCAGACCACACCACACTTCATATGAAATTCTTCGCCAGCCTTTACATCCTTACAAAAAGGTCCCCTTCACCAGCTCCTTATGCGCTTCTGATGCAAGCTGTACTTCCTCTTATTGTCTTTGCTACTATGCCCATTTTCCTCCAGCGTACAACCGACGTAGTTAAATTGCTCTCCTTAATCCAGTTTGCGCTCTCCTTTTAGCAAGTCAATAATAATCGCATGCGTCACCTTTTAAAAATATTTTTCTTTATGTCAGCTTCACTGGGATTTGAAGAGAATATCTACAGCATTTAAATAGCAATGGAATAAATAGCTACTAACACAAGAAACCAACTAAATATATTAATTATGGGAAGTAATCGTTAGGATGTCGGGGACGACGAGTGTATGAGCACACGAATATGTATATACCAAACAGAGCCACGGTGTCATTACTCTCAGGGTGCTGGCAACTGTCAAGTCAGAACCAGGACGATGTCGTGGGCGCTAAGTCGGTCGTTTACGCTTTTGAGTGTGCGTTACTCATCCCGCCCGTTTAAGAGTCGCTCGCAATCCAAGCGCGACACTTCGCGACGGAAAAATATCGATGTACTCAATCCTCAAAACTCCATACAGCGACAGATAACATTTTCGCAACTGGCGCGAATGACATTAAAATACATTCACCTAGATAGGTATCTTTAGCTTCATCAAGTCATGGAAGTAGCATTGGCACGGGAATTGGTCGCATGCTAAAACGTTGATAAAACTCATCACGTTAATTGGTGGTTCGTTGTCACGCTCGTAACTTAACGAAGAACACACGAAGGCACTCAGAATTTTTGCATGCTGGAGCGAACTTTTTAGTGAATAGAAAAATGACTTACTCCCATGATCAATTATACCAGAGGGGTATTTAGCTTTGCCAAAACTTCGCCGTCATTTCTTTCGGTATCATGCAACATCCTGTATGTATACCAGCTATTATTAAAATAAATTATGCATTCATATTGTATATAAAGATAAATATGAGTATTTAATATATTTTTGGAAGATCAAGGAGCAATGTCATTTACTTGTACTTAAATGAAAAATTTAGAAAGTTAATTAATTTATTTCGTTTTAAATACTTTTCGCCGCTGATGATGTTATTGTTGGTGGCCGACGGGACAACGTTTGAGGGCCAACGATAAATGGTATTTAGTCCGCACGCGTATCGCGCCTATACTTTAATAAATTAATGAAATAATTAACATTATAATCTAAATTGTGGCCCCTTTGTGATAGTACTTTTGTGCTTTTTACTATTGAAAAATAAGCAGAATTTTTCGTGCTGAGTAAAATGTAGGTATTTATACGAAATATACAGCACCAAATTCAGTATTTTAAAATTTATCAGACGAATTTCTGCAGGAAAAAGTATTTTTTCAACCAATTAAAATACTTTTCATCGTATTTTTAATTTACTAAAATTCTTTTGCCTCAGAAGCAATTATTAATTATTTAAATACATTTTTTTACTAATATTAATTCGTAAGTAACGTATTCGTAAGTAATTTGTAACAGAAACATATTTAGTGACAAGTACGCAGTGTATCGGTAATCCTCATCTTTCTCATTCACATTTCCTGCTTAACTGGGTCTCCGGTATCTTTCAATCGTTTTCTTTGCCTTCCTAAGGAGTTTTCTTCCTTGTGTATTTTAATTCATGAGTATTTTTTACCATGCCGCCTCTGAACTTCTGGTCATATGACCCACCCACTTCAATATCCCTCTTTTTGGCTTCAACAGCTCTATCAGGTTATTCAAATACACATAAATGTATAACCCGCGAATCTCCGCACTACGGAGGGTCCCGCACGTGTCGGAGGCACAAACGGGCCCGCAGCGTTAGCATTTGTTACTTTTGTGTGCTTTTTATCGTTTACATGGAAGTATTTTAGGGTTTATCATGCTATTCTAAATGGTTTAGCGTTTTGATTTCTTTCTACTTTTGTCTATTGAATCAAGAGATGCCTTTACAAATTATCGGAGGGGGGTTCCAGAATTAGATGATATGGCCCCGTCTGTATGTGTCCCTAACATCTCTATTATGTATAATTCTCCAAGTTTTTCCCTCCCTCGTCAATACAAATATCTTTCTTATTACTTTAGTTTACGAAATTCACCAACCGTTTCTCCGTATTCTTCACTAAAACATCTACATTTTTCTGCTTCGTACAATGGAGATTCGTCTGATAGTAGTTTTATAACATTATATTTTACTAAGACTCGATGGTGATTTGAGAATTGAGAAATTACACGTCAAAATGTCGTAAATCCGTAAATAATGTCCATATTGTAATCGGCTCCACGGTTGTATATAGATCTACAAAACCTACTTATTCACTGACTCATTGATACAAATACCAGGGAATTTTTATTTGAGCCAGAGGGTTGAAACTTTCAGGGGACGTTCCTATTTGCCCGGTGAGTCATTAAAAAAACCGAAAACTCTGAGATATATTGCCCGGGGTTCAAGCCCAGAGAACATTTCGTTTTTCAATGGGATAAAATGTATGAAATGAAATATTTCCGTGTAGAACGATTTTATTTCGCTCATTGTAATATTATGTAATCAAGCAACGAATGTGGCATTTGGACAAAAATGAAGCCAAAGCATAATTTATTTTTGTGGCTTAAAATTATGGCAACCCTAATTGGTATTCACTTAGGGTTGCCATAAGGCTGCGGTAAAATTCAGGACATCAATGCGTCGTAATTTCATAATATTGAGACAAAGTCTCTTAAAATATTAATAATTTGCATATTCAAATATAAAATAGAGTAGACTTAGCAAACAAGTTATTCTACATAATAAAATATTACGAGTAAAAATCATTTCAGAAAATATGCATGATTTATTTGCACAAGTCATCAATTCTTAAACCAATCACATTCCTCAGAACATGACACTTTTTAACAAAGCATTAATTTTAACTGTGTAATCATAATACTACAGCCAAGACATGTCTTACAAATTATACTGAATCATTAGGATACCTATTTTTCCAGAGGTGTAATGCATAATAAATGTACTAATGAGTTCAACATTGTGAAACCGGAAATAAGCGGATATGTAGTATAAATGTTACAATCAAATGTAACAGAATATTGGACCTACATTTTTTAAATTCAGGATATTTACCGATTTTTTTAATTCAGACAGAACGCTTTTTTCTAAGCCAATATCAGCATAATTACGCTTTTTCAGGATGCATGCAGTGCCGGCCCTATGTTTCTGGACAACTTGGTCAAAATCCACAGAAGGCCTGACTTCTCTGCGACTTACCAACGAATGTGAAAACGGAACAGGTGGTATGGAAATCGGAAAGTTTTAATAACTTCCGACAATTACTTTTATCTAAAATGACTTTCTTAAGTAAATCTTTTAAGTGACTGAAACCCATAACCAACTTCAACAAAGAGCACAATGAACTATGATTAGATAACTCTACGGAGTAACAAGTTTCTTCATTAGCATTCCTGTCGAAGAACCTCTGCAAGGGGACTATGGTTGAAATTGCACGAACGGCAATGTTAAGGGGATCATTCTGAAAGACCAGAGTATACCTCAAATTAACGCAAAGTTTAACTCTTTAGATGCAACTTCCGGGTATACCAGAATGAATATTTTCATCCCGTGACTGCGGAGGAGTTCGACTTCAACTCACAAGTTTAAAAAACACTTTCTTCCCCAACATAGGAGAACAGAGTGTATCCCGGGGTATTGTATCAGAGTGTACTAGAGGTATTGTATGTATAGTAGTAAATTTACCACCATGTTAAAAAGATTTACATTAATTTTGGCACTGCTGTATACAATAATGCAACTTTTTATTCTTTAGTACAAAAATGTGGTGAACAACTTTTTGCGGATATCAAACATGCATTACCAATGTAATGTGGCTGGGGTGGCCCAGGGGTAGCGTGTTCCACTTTCAATCTTAGTGTCGGAGGTTCTGAACTAAAAGTCTGAAATATAAAAATCTGTCTCTGGCTTACAACTCTGGAGTGAGACAACTACAGTTCTCTACGCTCTACATCTACGAAGTACGGTGCAAGCCATCTCTAGGGTGTGTGACACGGGGTGATTCCACACCAGGCATGCAGCACTCGTCACGGTTCAAATCAGGACCTCGCACGATCCCTCGGCCACTAGGCGCAGACCAAAAAGAAGTCAGAAGAACAGTACGCAGTCAAACCAGAAACTGGGAGAGTGCTACGAAAACGAACATGCAAACATTCAGTACACTGGTAAAGAGACAACCACTGGTTAATATTACTAATAATTTTTATTTATGAATGCTACGAGATACTACTTAATGCAGAAAACAAAATAATGCCAGACATTTCAAGCGGGGTGAAGTGTTAGCAATGATGTTATGTTATTAAACACAAGTGAAAAGTCTACTCTACCTATCGAGGGTGGGAGTTTAATATGATTGATCTATCGCAACTATTATGATCTCTTATTGTACGCGGAAAAAATATATTTAAAACTATCGGTTCTGCAGTCTATTTCCTTTATATTATTCCTGGGATCGTTTCTATCGTAATACGTTGGCTCTAGCAAAATATGTTGAACGTCCGGCAAAAACTTGCCTGCTTCTTTCAAAGATTTAACTTATATTTCTCCCTTCGATCAGTTAGAGATTCCCACCCTAATTCCTTCAACAATTCGGTAACACTGCTAAGTTTATCGTAACAACTTTTTACAAATCTTCCTGCTCTCCGCAGTAGTCGATTTATTTCTGAGACCAAGTCCTACTTCGTAATGGTCCCATATACTAGCGGCATACTCCAAGTGAGGTCTCACGAGAGAAAAAGATGCTCTACATGCTGAACAGACTACCCAGCTCCGCTGTTGAGAGGCAGCAGTCTCAGCGGAAGGCGCTGATGGCACAGATCAAGAAGATCGGTCTGGTATCAACTGCCACATATTCTGGCGAGAGGGAAATTCACCGAATCGGCCGGTGAACTGCGATAAGGAAGGCAACGGGAAACCGCTAAATTGGTCTCCCAAGAATATGTAGCCTTGTATTCACCAATATATGACGTTATAGCATTCTTCCTTTTTTATTGAAATATTCCGGAGGTAAAATAGTCCCATAATTGGATCTCCAGGTAAGGACTACCTACAGGAAGGGGAGCAACAGTCACAGTTCAGATATGAACATAATCCAAAATCAGTTTACGCAGTGAGAGGGACAAAAAATCACAACCTGTGAATAGATTCTTTTTTCGGGGCGATTAAAATTTTGCACACACTTGTGAATTGGTTTGGTCCGGACACCAACTGCCTCAATCATTCGTCGGTATTAATTAAATTCGTCGGTAGTCTGCGGAGACGATGAACGAGGATTGGGCAAAGGGATGGGACGAACGAACGTAGAAAGGAGGAATGAAGACTGGAGGAAGGAAGAGAGATTTAAGAAAAGTATGAGGGGAGGGGGAGGTGAGGGAGTTGGGGGGGGGGGTGTTTTCAAAAGGAGGAGGGGTATGGGTGGTATAGGGCTAGGGGGAGTTATATAGGAATACCGTTGCGATGCGTAACATTCACATGGCCTACGGGGACGCTTCGAAAATAGCCAGGAATAGATGGGGAGAGAGAGTGGGAGGGGAGTTAAGAGGAGGAGGACGGGGGTGAGGTGAAGGAGGAGAGGACAGGAAGAAGAAGAAGGAGAGAGCGGGGTGAGGCGTTTTAAGAAGCCTCGGCGATTCTCGCGAGGCACAGAAGGAAGAGGCACTGCTGCGAGCATATTGCACCCTAGAGATGGACCGCTCCACCCTTGCTCATGGTTTTGTGTTTGGAATCGCTCGGGATAGTTCCAATCTCACAACTAAGGAGTCGCGCAGTACAATCACGAAAGTTTCGAGACTTAAGCGTGTTTGAACCACTTGTAAATTCTCACGCAGCCTTCCCGAGCGGGTTTTTCATACCGGGATATTTTGTCGATGGAGTCGAATATCTCCATTAGAGTCGCAATAATCAGCATATCAGGCGCTTAATTTGTCCATCCGAATGCACCAAAATCTCGCACCGTCCGTTATTGTACCACGTGACTTCTTAGTTACGCGATCGGAGTTATCTCGACCGGTCACCCATTCTCATATTTGACACCATGTAAGGAAGCAACAGAGCAACATAAGAATCAGCTTCCACATCATATCTAATGGCAATGGTTGAATAAGCCACTACGGTATGGGACCCTCATGAGATTGGACAAATAAAGGAAATAGAAAAAGTACACGAAAAGGCCGCCAAAGGCCGTGTTGGGTAGACACAGGAGAAAGGATAGCGTTAAGGTTAGTCACTAGACTTCAGCTTCGCCTCGTCGGGTCTCTCACCGCTCAGTCCCAGGTGGAATGGGAAGGCTCCCAGTGTGGAAGGGGAACTCGATGAGCGAATGGAGTGGAGGGTTTGGAGGGGCAGGAGCAATCGTGATCAGCGCGCGTCGCTGGACAGTAGACGAGCCTAGAGTGACCTTCGTCGCGAAGCTAGGGGAGTCGACGGACAAATAAGCGAACTTATTTACTCGCTGCTCAATCTCGCTGTGCGTTGGCCTCCAGGAATATGTTCATCCAGAAGAATTCATGGGGTAGGGGTAGTCTCAACAATAGTGCTGAATATTTTTCCCTTTCGTCAGGCAATGAAATGAATGTCAGAATATAGACATTACATGAGCGTTGGAAGTTATATGGGTGTGGATGTGGACTATTATATTATCATTTGGATGATGCGAAAAGACTAAATTTTACTTTGATCAATTTACACCTTAGCCTACACTCTGAAAGATATTAACGCTAAATAAAGAAGAATGCAAGAAACTCGATAGTCCTTTTTCTGCTTCACCATCGATGTAGAAAAATAAATATAAAAAACTCAAGAGTACAGCAGTAGTATCAGATGCATCGATTGAAAAATTTTATAACTTTCAGCCGCGCAACCAATAAAAATGTTTGCTAAATACGTTGCCGCAAAAATTTTCGGCACAAATTGAAAATTATTTTCACACAAATATTAACCCCGTGCGTCGTGTGTCTGTGCCCAAGTCGTCAATTCGTGCGGCAGAAGCGTCCACATCGAGAATCATCACTCGGCGCAAATCCTTTGGCTTTCGTCAAAAACCCGACTGTCTGGAGTGTGTGCAATGAATGTGGATTGAATGCTGTGTGTCGTATTAGGCGCAAATTTATATAGGTGTTTTCGCGGCTTTATAGCAAAATGAAGAATCCCTCGCACATGATCGGCTTTATGATGTGAACGGATCGCATAACTTTGATGTCGCAATTATCTCGCATATAATATTCCATTGTGCATTTACAGCGTAATGCGATTTGCCTATGCGATACTATCGATGCGATATATACCTGGTGGAACACGATATTTCACTAATATCATAATACATAGTTGAAACTTTCGTGAATACAGCATGTCCACGGTCAAAAATTTTCAATATCGCACAGTGAAAGTAAGTGATTTTACAAGGGGAAAAGCAGTACAACCAGACTCACGATTTACCAAGATGTATCCTTGCTTTACACTGTGTCTTCTTACTTACCACCAATGTTTTCCTTATTCGTCATGGTTTGATCTCAGAACCTCAGTTTCCTTACCAGCACCAAATGAGAGAAAAGTTATCAATTGCAAAGATTTTACAGCTTGGGCCTGGACTAAGCATGCTTGTGAGGCTTCACCCCATGACTAGCAATAGAGATTTATGCTAATGCAAAATTAGTCGTAGTTACACTAACTTTGGGGTGTAGTGTAATGCTTGTTGGCGACTGCTCACCCCCTGCCACCCACCCTTGAGGCGGCTTGCAGGGTATTTTGTAGATGTAGATGTAAGATTAAAACAATTAAATAGTACGAAATTATGAAGAGCGAACTGCAAGGTAAATAGTGCGGGGTAAAACGTAAGGATGGTTACATCAAGAAAAATATCAGGTTAGGGTTACGTAATGGCTTAACATTTAATTTATTCGTTTTTATGGGTATTTAGGCGAAGTATTTTAGGCAGAAGTACCTCCATATAAAACTTTTCTAATGGTTGTTCCATTTGGTGTTTCCAAAAGTGATCATTTCTATTAATACGCTCAATGTAAATGCCCAATGGGCTCCAAACGATAAAGTCGCAGTACGTTTTGTCGCAAATGCGCGACTGTCCTTGTATTTGATAATGGTAGTTATGCTTTTGCTTTAGCGTGACATTCTCCCCACTCTTTTGAAAAAAATTTAGTTTTTTCTGTCCTTCCGCCTCCGATGGAGACAAATCCCTGCAGCTAATTGGACATTTAACTTCGATTATGCCTTTGCCATCTTCTAGAACTCCATCAGGGGTTGCAGCCAGGAATGACAAGGTTTCATCCACAAAAAGACCTGTAGGCAATACGGTATTTCCGCTAATCTTCTCGTATTGTGCAACAGCATTTCCTTCAAACGCTTTACCATAAGAAGGAGCCTTATTCCCTCGAAAAGTTGGGAACAATTTCCTTTCTGCTATTTTTTCTCTGCATGTATTAGCCCTCAATTTACATATTTGACCGAATAAGGATGCCGTTAGTCTCTTACGCCTTTCAGAAACCCACGTCAGGCTAAGATATTGAGTCCTAGTTTCGGCCTCCAGCCGTAGTCTGTGGTCTCTACTCAAAGACAATGACGCAAGGAACTCATTCTTATTAGCTTCATCAACTTCCTCAGTATCCTCCAGGCGGCTACATATTCCGTAGTCTTGGTCAGGTCCAGCTGGTATTTGGAATTTATGGCGCGTTTTGTATTCCAGGCGTCGTTTGGACCGCGCAGTCGACTTTTTTACGGCACTGGTCTTGTATTTTTTTGTAAATGTTCCAGGACTCTTCTGCGTCAGGCCCTTATGAATAAGAGAATGTAAATTGGGTCCTGCATTGTACGCAGTTACAGCCAACTCGCAACGCGTCTGATATGATCTCCTCAAACAAAAATTCACTCTCTTTCCACCGACGTATTTAGCCACACTTGCGTTATAGGATTCCGCCATGTTATTGGTGACGTTGAACATCAAACTGACTGAGTGGCGGGCTTAGAATAGTAATTAAAGGTTGGAGTGTAGAGTAAATCACTACTTAGGTGATGAAAACAGTTCGTATATATACGGTCCAGAGGGCACAGGTGAGGGTGGCTGAGGGAGAATCAGGGTGGACAGTTACAGGTCGTGGGGTAAGGCACTGGTACCCGTTGTCGCTTTGTTTTTTTAACATTTATGCCGAGAAAATGATGAGGGAGGCACGAGAGAAGCTAGGTGTGGGAATACAAGAAGGACTGCTCATGAAGAAGGCTATTTTCGCGGACGACCAGACGTTGGTTTGGTGAACATCGAGGGGATTGAAAGCTTTGTCTGATGCATTAGAAAATCTGTGCGGGAAATGGGGAATGATGGTTAATCATAGCAAAACAAAGGAATAAGATTTTATAGGACGACGAAAGCCAGGCAGGTCATGAAAGAAGGAGGGTAAAACCTGGAGGAGCAACCATAACAATTTGATTCTTGGTTGTACGTACTTAGGAGGAAAACGGCCGTATGATCAAAGGCCTTAGAAGGAGAATTGCGCTAGCGAAAGAAGCGTTCAGCAGTGAGGAGGAGCTGATGACGGGGACCTTGCCTAAGGATGTAAGAAAGACGCTGGTCAAGAGTTACATATGTAGTGCGGCGTTGTATTGTGCAGAAACGTGAATTGTGAAGAAAGAGGACGAAAATAGGCTGCGGGCGTTTAATGTGTAGAAGTGAAGGAGTATGTAGAAAGTCCGAAAGATGGAAACGGAGTCAAAGGAGGAAGTGCTGGGAATGGTGGGCACGGAGGGGAAACTTCTGGAAGATATTATAAGGAACCAGAAGATTGCTCATTATAAACATATTTTTCAGAACTCATTAAGTCAAATTTGGAATTGTAGAAGCGGCGAAAGCAACGGTAGGCGCAGTGAGTGCTACTAAAATTATAAAACCGTGGATCACGAAGGAGATGATCAGGGAGATGGAGGAAAGAAGGAAATGGAAGAGCGTAAACTAGGGATGGGAGAAAAAAATCGATTCTTCATCATAATCGATTATTTGCTTCCGATTCTTTCGATTATTAGATCGATTATGGGTGGACGATTTAATCGTTGAATCGATTATTCAATCCCGATTATGACCGTCAGAAAAAAATCGGCGGGATTGGTGTAATTTGAAAATTTACCGAGGGAAAAAATAATCGGCTTTAGAACTTTGATGATTTTTTTTCGCTACTGCCAGTGAATAGTTTCAAAATAAAAAGATTCAAATAGCCCATGAAAAAGCTATTTTTTGCATTTTATGTTTGAACTGCGATGGCAAGACTGCAAAATCTGAAAGAAGACGAGTGAAAACGCCACAGATAAAAAATATGACTCGGATGCATGTGGTTTAACGAGAGATGAGGTAAAACGTTTATGACTCTTAATGACAGACAGCTTCATTTCAAGGATAATGCTAATAATATTTGACCTAATTTAGGAGTATTAATGCTCCTGATATTTACACCATAAGATGTCGAGAAAACATATACTTTGAAATACTAAGCTAATTTTTCGAAAAAATAGAAGAACTAGGTACATTATATATATGATTGACAACATAAGTTACCATTTCTGTCGAAATAATAAATATATATATATTTATAACTCAAGTATCATCATAACTAAGCGATGTAAATTACAATCATTGTAAATTTTGCAGCATGTTGAGTGTGAATTAGAGCTATGCCAAGCATTACATATGGAGACATATTTTTTACTGTGTTCCAGGCACCTATAATCATTCCCATTTTGTCTATACCTCTCTCCTTTACAAAACCTTTACAATTACCTTGATTAGTCACCTACTATTCTCCTCTTTTCAATTAGGTTATTTAATACACATGCACAAAAATCAACTCCTTATATACAGCTCTCTATTCCCACGTCACTTCACAGTATCGTTTACTTCAGTCAGAGAACATAATTATATATCACTGAATATAATGATTTCACCACAATCATACAACACCGTGAAATAATTTCAACAGACCCTTCGTTTCAAAAATCGGGGCGCATCGCTTTCCGCTTCGCATACTCGGCGATCCTCCACAGGAGTCTACGATTATTCCATCCGTCACAAATATATCCGCAGAAAAATCGCATGATTATATACCGATTCTTCAAATAACCGATTATGCTACCCGTCAGGCATGCGCAGAGTGATGCTCATCCTTGACGATCCTTCACAGGCTTGAATGAATCGCATGATTCTTCCGATTCTTCTGCTCGTCACAGAAGCTACGAACTTCACAGAAAAATCGCATGATTATTTACCGATTCTTCAAATAACCGATTATGCTACCCGTCAGGCATGCGCAGAGCGATGCTCATCGTTGACGATCCTTCACAGGCTTGACATGAATCGTATGATTCTTCCGATTCTTCTGCTCGTAAGAAGCTACGAACTTCACAGAAAAATCATATGATTATTTACCGATTCTTTATAATCGATTATGCCTTCCCGATTTTTGTACTGAATCGATTCTCCCGACACGATCATCATATGATACGATTAATCGATTACTGAGAAATGTTGCCCATCTCTAGCGTAAACTCAGAGCTAGGTCAGAGAAAATACCGAGAATTTAATAACAGACTTAGAAGAGAAACCAAGAAAGCAAGAGAGGCGTGGTGGAGAGAACAGATCGACGCGTTAGAGAAATACCAAAAAGAGGGAAGAGCAGATGCATTATATAGGAAAGTAAAGGAACTGACGGGTGGTAACAAGGGAAGGGAAATTACAACGATAACAGACAAGACGGGAAAGATGATCGTAGAACCGAGAAAGATCCAGGAGAGGTGGAAGGAGTACGTTGAAGAGCTCTATGGTAAAGAAATAATGCCCAATAGGTTAGATATAGAAAGGGAAGACGATATCGACAGAATGGCATTGGACCAAGTATCCTAGACTGCGAAATCGAAAGAGCTCTCCGAGGCATGAAGAGGAATAAGGCGGTTGGAATAGATGACATACCTGCAGAGTTTCTAAAGAGCATGGGGAAGAACGGAAGAGGAAAACTTTTTGCGCTTATTCGTAGGATTTATGAGGATGGAGTGTGGCCGGAAGACTTCGCGAAGATTGTACTAATTCCTATACCAAAGATGAGTAAGGCAAAAACGTCCGAATACTATAGGAAAATAAGCTTAATATCCCACGCGGCCAAAGTAGTCCTGAGGATTCTAAACAGAAGGCTACAGAAGAAGGCAAATGAATACCTGGGTGACGACCACTTCGGGTTTAGGAGAGGGACGGGAACACGAGACGCTATAGCGGTGATGAGGACGCTAGTAGAAAGAAACCTAGAATATGGGCAGGATGTTTTTGCATGATTCGTAGATTTCGAGAAGGCGTTTGATGGGGTGGAATGGACGAAATTAATGGGAGTGTTGAAGCAATCAGGGGTCGATTGGAGGGACAGGCGTCTGATTCGAAATTTGTATATGAATCAGACTGCACAGGTTAGGGTAGCCAATGGAGTATCGGGGTGGGCCACGATAGGACGGGGAGTGCGGCAAGGGTGCCCACTATCGCCGTTGATTTTTAATGTGTACTCAGAAGAAATGGTATGGGAGGCAAGGGGAGAGGAGGAGGTAGGAGTAAAGGTAGGAGAGGAGCTGATAAAATCAGTGAGATTTGCAGATGATCAAGCATTGGTTAGTCAGTCGGCCAAGGGGTTACAGTCAATGGTGAATGCATTAGAGGTGCAGTGCGATAAGTATGGGATGAAGATCAATCACAAGAAAACGAAAGTAATGAGATTTTATAGAAGTAAGAAGGCGGGGCTGAATATAAGGGTGGGAGGGCAGAAGATAGAGCAGGTCGAGCATCTTACGTATCTGGGTAGTATTTTGAATGAGAATGGGTTTAGTGGTAGGGACATCAGATGCAGAATTGCGCTCGCTAAAGAAGCATTTTCGAAGAGAAGGGAATTGATGAGGGGGGCTCTGAGAAGAGATGTAAAGAAGAGGCTGGTGAAAACTTTAATATGGAGCGTGGCGCTATATGGGTCGGAAACTTGGTCATTGCGAAGGGAGGATGTGCGTAGACTTGAGGCGTTTGAGATGTGGGTTTGGAGAAGGATGGAGAAGGTTAGCTGGATGGCGAGAAAGACGAACGAGGAGGTATTGGATATGGTCGGAGAGGAGAGGAAGCTTGTGGCAGAGGTTCGGAGAAGGCAGAAGAGATAGATGGAGGAGGTTTTGAGAGGAGAGGGCATGTTGAAGAGAGTGATAGAGGGGAGAACACTTGGGAAGCGTGGAAGAGGAAGGAGGAGGATAGGAATTCCGGACGAAATGAGAAGATGTAGAAGATATGAAGAATTGAAGAGGGATCTAATAACGGGCCATCCTTAGGAGTGAAAGCGAGAAAATTTTCTATTAGATTGGGATACAGAATGGGGACTGTCCAAGAACCTACCAATCAGCTGGTAGAATACTTGAATGAATGAAGTCAAATTTAACATGAATTACATACTCTGATTGTGAGATGTTTTCCAAATGCCCTTGACTTCTGGAGTGAACTACCCCGGAATCTTTTTCTAGTGCCGGTGGATTAGCAATTGAGTACTCAATCTCATCTTCTTGCCAGTGGCTGCACCCTGGCCGAGGCGAACGCGCCCAGTGTAAAATAGTTAGGAAGCAGATTAAATACCAAATAAAATGATTAAAACCTTTTTACAAAATAAAGAGCGTAATACAAAGTCTCACAACCTAGGTACTTATTTTTGTGACCAAAACCTACTTTGGCAATGACGTTCCGAACATGTTAGAAGCTGCGGGCTCACCCTCCTCCCTCTGACTGGAGCAGTGATAATCAGTCTCTCCATCAGCCCTAAAATATTGGATATGTACGTAAAATATTTATTTGTATCTTTTCCATAACGTTAGCTAGTAGAAAGATGAATTCTTTGAACCTCGTAATATGCCAAAAAGACTAATGAAAGTAGATTCTTACGTCTCGGTCTCAGCTTTTTCTGGCGTTTGTTGTTCAAAATGAAGATTGAATTCTCTTGCGCAGGAATCCAATTCCATAATCTCTCTACGATAAATATGATGTTGTTAGCATTCCAAATCGCTGTTATAGTAATGTCAACTACGATAAATTGTATAATCTAGTAATTTAATTGAGAATTGGTCAAACTATCTATTATTTATAAATCATAACAATGACTTTTCATAAAACAACATTCCTCTGCAAGAGAATATGTATTTGAGGCCAGTACTACATATATCTGTTTTAAATATTAATACCCTTCTTTATCAACTTCCACGGAGCTGACGATGGACACTGGGGAAACATTACAAATTTCTTTGGATGTTATCTCCTCAGTATTACCTAACAAATAGAACAATTTGGGAATCACTATCTATTCAGAATTTATCACATAGGATAGCTTATACTTTAATGCATTTCAAGGAGAAACAGTGAAATGCATGCTAACCCAATAATAGTTGGTATGGAAATACGTACTCAGTCTTAATTTTTTCCTCTCTTTAAAGAAATACGTCCTCTTCTTTCGTTTATATCCTTTGCGGAACCGGTATTTTCGATACACTTCTGAACCCTCCATAACACGATATTTTACGTAAAATACGCCACTCCCGAATAAGGAACAGCAGTACTCCTATCATACACGCAGCAGACAAATATTTCTGCTCCACTTCTGAAACAGGATCAGCAAAGCCAAGATTTACACTCGCAGCAGTCGCAATTCCGCTCCGTCTTGATGCTCCTGACTCGCGTAAGTGAGGAAGCGCAGGATGCGTATGGCTGCCGCCCTGTGAGTCGACTGATGGTGAGGGGGTGTCGGGCACTGCAGGGAATCCACGCCAGTCATACTATCTCCCGCCCATGCCACGAAAATCGCTCCGCGGAATTAATGCCATTCTATCCGAAAGACGGTTTTTCGTCGCGCGACTCCATGATAAACAAATTGTTGAAAACAATAGAAGCTTCCAATCTAGCCGCCATCATGTTGTTCCTTTTTCTCTTATTGGTTGTTTGACGACGTCAGACGACAAGGCGCGAGTTCAGCTGTGCGTTCACGGCATAAACCACGTTCTCCCCGCACCTACTCGTCCGTTCCCCCGTCACCTACAGAGGCGAGTCTGCGAGGGTCGGCGGGTGGGGAGTACCCCTTCCACGCTGCGGCGTAGAGGAGAGTAGCTGGACGTGGGGGTATAAGGCGGCGGTGGTGGGGGCAGCCCGCCGCAGGCCTTAGTGACGCTAGTGAAAAGACGCGAAACATGCGTTAGTATTTTCCACACCTTTATCTATATTTTCGTAAATAAGGTGCTGTAAATACTTCTCATGGAAAGATGAAGGATAAACCTTTACCCCCAGTACGTGATATCTTTGGTTTTCGGCATCAAAAACTGAACTAAACCATGTTGAAAAACGACAAAAAGCGTCAGTGGACGCACTACTCTTCCTCAACATGGACTCAACAACGTCATTTAAAATGAACAATATCGCGTACTGGGGGTACAGATCCATCCTTTTATAAGAAAATAGAGAAAACTAGAAGTGTCTCAGAGCTATAGTTTAGCTACGAAAAGGTTTTTAGAAATGGCCTGCAGGAACACTTTCAGCCGATCTAGTGAACAACCTTAAGGAAATGCTATAAGAATTAGGATGGGACTCACTTGAAACCGAGAAGGAAACTAAACAGACTCGGTGCAGTATATAGGATCGTCTCAGGGGACAAAGGATGGAAGGAATAAAAGAGGGAATGGCGAATCCATATTATATTACCAGATTTGATCACTTTTATTAAATAAAATTAAGAACTCGAAAAACCAACGCTGCCAAGTACCCATGTACCTACCTGTTTGGTATATAAGATTGGAACCGGCTACCTGATGAACGTTTTGAGTCGACTCAAAACGTTCATCAGGTAGCCTGTTCTTTCCTGAATCTTTAAATTCTTTTAGGCGTAGTTGTTTAAAACACCTTAGAAAAAAGAAAAAAACGTGAAATTGTATGTGTCAATACTGTAAAACATATTTTGTTTCAATGT
The DNA here is from genome assembly GCA_963573305.1 of Pyrrhosoma nymphula. Classification (NCBI taxonomy): domain Eukaryota; kingdom Metazoa; phylum Arthropoda; class Insecta; order Odonata; family Coenagrionidae; genus Pyrrhosoma; species Pyrrhosoma nymphula. The sequence goes on along the minus strand of OY754339.1, from coordinate 57,832,812 downwards.
TCTGCAATTTTTCTAGTATTCATTACCACCCGGCAAAGATGCTTATTTGCAATTATTTAAATTTGTGTGTATATATGCATGTTATTTTTTAATATTCATGTGAGACTAATTTCTCTGTATGTGGGGTTCTCTAAAATATGAATGCACAAAATTATTTAAAATTTATTTTATCACTGTACTCATATAATAATGTAACTGATAAGCAAGAATGAGCACCTGCTCTACCATTGTAAACTTATCCATTATAGTTACTCCGAAACTGGTTTCCCTCTGGGGTACCTATATTCCATCAATTTGTTTAAATTGTTCGATTTGCCAAAAAGTAGCTCAGAAAGGTAGGATTTAGCTATTCATATCAAACAGGGGCTACGTCTTTCTCTATGAGTGGCTAGAATATGCATAAAATTGCTTTTATGCAACTATATAGTAGAACCATCTAATTGCTTAAATTGCTAATAGAAATGGAAAAACCACCTTGTTTTTTGTCACGTATTAATGAGGCTTGCACACGAATATTGAGAATTTTGCTGTCTACTTTCGGTCACTCGATCCCAGTTGCACAAAACCATACAGGAATGCTAAAATCATCCTAGTAAAAGATGGAGCTCAAATAAGACTTTCCCGGCTATATTGGTTGTCCTACCGCCCATGACGTAACGCGCGTAGGTAGTTGATGAGGAGACAACTTTTTCCGCTAAAGGCACCTCTAGTGCGTGCATGCTGAAAGAAGCAAAACCAGCAGCGGGGGAGGACACAGAGACTCCCCCCTCCCTAACAATGTCCGCTTTCAAGAAGGCGACGGCAAATTACGTTATCACTACTCATTAAGTCATCCCCGTGAACGAGGTGGATTAATTAGAAACCGCAAACATCCTCCCTAGTCTCCCCGAGTGATGAATCACACATTCCTTACAACAAGCGCAGTAAACTCTTCAACAAATAAAGACTAACCCGGTTTGCATGAGCTATTAAATGCGAAAGTACACTTGTACTTAAGTAAAAAACATACTTAGTAAGCTCTTGATGTTAAATAAACGTAGCGACTTAAGGAACGAGTATAAAAAATGTGGAGAATGAACGCCACACATTTGTTTTTACTGAATTAATGAAAAGTTGTAGGCATTTATCTATCGCCCGTGTTGTATTCTGAAAATCGGTTATTGCTGTTTGGGTGATTGGCAACATTTTTATTTCCTCTGTTTTATGTTTTTCCTCCCAAGATAAAGGCAAAAATACAAAAAAAAATATTTATTAAATTTACATTGCATTAAATTCACGAAGAAGAGCTCGTTTCGAATAGATTGATCCTCGAGTTCTCCAGATCCTGCCATGGTGATTGATTTTTGGACCTCAAGAGGGAGCAGTTACTTCTTCACTAACTATTGGCTAAGCTTCGCTCCAACAATAGAGTATTTGCGTAAGTGAGGTATTTTGTTGAAATTTATTATAGCGAGTAGTGTTTGGTTTCGAAATGCCACGTACGAAATACCAAGGTATAATTCCAACTAATTAATTTAATAAATAGCTTTTAATATGCATTGTTTTAGCATCGAAATTGCCTAGGTCTAAACGCCCAACCAATGGTTCTTCGTAGTGTGACGTCATCTCCCATATTAGCAGAAGCGAAATAGCCTAGCTGTGCGTTGAGAGTGAAATAGTATTTGCCTTTTCGAAGTTATTTCGATATTTGCTAATTAATAGCTAAAGTTTCGTCCGCACGCTAAGACTACACAGTCACACAATCTCCAAATCAACAAATGGTCGACTATGGGAGATGACGTCAGAGCCTACAAAACATGGCGGACCAGTGTTTCGGCGCAATAATAATTTATTAGATTTTATTAGCTAATAAAAAATTAACGAAAAGCCTCTCGAGCGTCAGAATGAAAATTTAGTGTCTGAAGTATCGATAGATTTTTTAGATGTCACTTCCCAAAAGTGTGCAAATACTCTATTTCATCCACGACGCATACATATCTATTCGGTTTAAATGTTTGCACCGAATGAACTGATGTGTAAACTGACACTTCCCGGATATTTCGGAGAACACGATCCTTTGAATGTGGAGGTAACGTCTCCGAATAAAATGAAAACGTCAAAGAGCAGAAAAATAATTAGCAAAGTAAGACAGTCAAACACAGGCAATCATTCTTGACAAACTTTCTCTTGCCTTTTTTTATGCCATTTCTCAACTGGAATTGATCATCACAGCATTAGAAAAAATATCTGTTTATCATTAGCAAGGAGCTTTATCACAGGCCGTTTAAAGTGACGGGCTTTAGACGATCTTTTGCATGTAATTACATCTTAACATTTGTAGCTTTTATGGTTAATTAACAAAACTATATTGCCGACTTGAATAAAAATAGTTTGTTTGCCATTAGATGAGTTGGATACGGAAAATACCGGAAAGTCCGCAGAAACACCGTCTGGGTTCTTTGACAAACATCGAAAATAATATAATTGGGTATTTTCGGTATTATAACAGCTTTTTGCCGCGCACGCAACTTGTACAAGGTGAAAAGACCTTTGAAATAATTTTTCACATATTAAACCGTTGAAATTCTAAAAGTTAGCCGCAGAATTAGACAAAAATCATCACAGCACACTATTTTACGAGACTAAATAACCAGATTTCTCCTTACTTATTGAGATGGCTTTGATAAAGAAAAACTTAAACGTACATACACGTAAAAACGTTTTACTCAAATATTTCAAAGAAGCCATTTCGGGCTTGAAAAGCGGGAAGACATAGTTTTCTGTGGATGGATGTGGAGGTTGTTTATTGAGTGCGTGGAGTGTTGACGTTAAGAAATATTCAGAGCAAGAAAACGTTGATTCCAGAATAGATATACCGTAGGGAAAAAGTGAAAACATATTTTGAGGAGAAAGGGTAAAATTTTGGGCAGTACATTTAGAGAAAATAAAATAAACACGGTGCCCTGGCGAAAACCTTCGTAAACTTCCTGTGAAGTAGGAGGAAAATGATACAATCCTACTTCCCCAAACATGACAGTGTAGGAACGGGACATCCAATTAAAATTATCGATGAAGCTGCATCATTAGATGGCCGATACGAAAACACGATTATATAATGGAACAAAATTATCGGTACGGCAACGCATTTAATCCATGGCTTGCTATCATTAAAAGTGCTGATGTAAAGAAATAAAACTTAATCGATTGTCTTTGCTTAAGTTTCACCCTGATTAATTCTCTCATCATTCTCTAACGATTGTTTCCTTGACCAGCCAGTGAAAATGCTTGATTTGTTGCTATGCACACCCCTATTAAATCCAATACTTAATACTATGAAATATTCCACCAGTTCTCGTCCATACCCAATATCATGATATTTATTCAAGGTTTCATAATGTGGAGTGAACTATTATTTTTAGGGTCAAAAGATTTCTCTAAAAAAAGAGATGCAGCGGACGCTTTCCATTCGCTCTAGTGCGCTGCTCAAGTAGGACGAAACACAATAACGCAGTCACTTCCCATTCGTTTCAGACCCTGCGCAACGTCAGGCAATGTGCACTTCAAAACAGATCGGGAGCATTGCCAACGAAAGCACTGGAGGTGGTACTCTTGAGAAGTAAAGAACTTCGATTATTGCAACCGATATCTTTGTTTACGAGTTGATTTTTAATAGATTGCGTCAAACGTGGATACTGCAAAGATTTAAATTACATTCATTTTTGCTCGTGTACGCTGAAGAGTTTCTTCGAAATGCCTTTCTCCAATCTGCACCAACTGCAACTGATGCAAAGCTCGCAGTATCAGGTGTGTAGTACGCTATACATACAATATGCAGTTTAGTAGAGAAACCAGAATACAATTGTCGAAAACAAAATCGATACCTCGCTGAAAAATACGTTTGCAGACTGTCGACTACTATGGATTCCTGGCTGATAAAAAACTACGGTTTTCACGATTCCCTGCGATTTCGAATCCCTGCGATTTTCACGATTCCCTGCAGGTGCCGATGCACATCGAGATATCGCACTTAAAAGCGACTCCTAAGGATACTGTCAAAAAAATTTCCTTCCATGTATGAAGCGGCTTTAACGGGCGGCTTATCAAATCATTATCGAATGAGGAATATCGATACATGCTCATATCGAAAAAGTATCGCCCATTATTTACGACTATGCTGGACGCACCTCTCCCCAAACATTCTCCTTCCCCTTCCCGACAGATGCCTTTCCCTCCCACCCTCCCACACCCAACCCTCCCCCCTCCCCACATCACCCTCTCCTCTGACTCCTCACAGAGAGGCACCAAAGCCGGATCAATCCATTAGCCTTGTTCTGGTAGATTTATTAGTCGAAACCCGATGCCGCGGAAGGTGTCATGTTTCAGTCTGGGGCAGCATGCGACCCAGAGCCTGCCTCTCTCTTGCTCGCTCGCTCTCCTTGCTTTTCTAACCACCTCCCTCCCTCCTACCTCCCCCACGCCCTCCCACCTCCCTCCCACCTCCCTCCAACCTCCCATTCCTCCCGCCCCCTTTATTCCTCTCCAAAACAGTCGATCCCGGATCCCCACAACATCCACACCCCCGTTCTCCGTCTGTCTCCCTCCTCCAGCCAGCCCCGTTTCACACAACACCACCATACGCACCATCGTAACCAACACAAATGCATCGCCTCTATGCTTCAGCACTTGGGGAGTACGAGCCTAAGGTTTCCGGGGACCCAAAACTTACATTTAAGAAAAAAATAAAGGTGTGGTCGTCGCGGGACGGCCGACAGAAGTGGAACACACAGTATGGATATGACTGGCAGTTGGGAGTACACAGCATTAAATATAAATAAATATAAATAATTAATTAAATTCCTCGCTTTGTACATTCCACACATTTTTATTTTTACCGACCATGGTTTCTACATACGATGTCATTTTCAAGGTTTTGACATTGTATGCCGAAACCATAAAGATACAAAAGTGTGGAATGTACAAAGCGCAGTGCCGGACTACCTACCAATAAGCAAAAGTAGGTAGTTGCCCATGGATCCCGAGGCTTTGGGAGCTCCGGAGGGGCCTCAAGAATTTTTTCCCCTTTCTTTTCTTGCTGGTTTTTCATTAACGTGGTTGGTTGTACTGCCTACAGGCCTCCAAGTTTGTTAATCCGCCACTGACAAAGCGAGAAATTATTCCATGTATCGCGTTCCCACAAAGTTAATCATTAAACTGTAACTTACATAAATAATTAAATTAATGTTTCTGAAAATATGAACAGTAAAATTATATTTAAGTATGTACCTATATATCAATGATAATAACATGAAAAACATAAAGACTTAAAATATTCATATGAAATTACACTATATCCCTCTAGAAATAGTATTGTGTATTAATTCGAAGTGCTCTCATCAAGGATACTAGAACTAGTGCTCTTATATTACATACGTATCCGTAACAACGCGACAACTCAACAACTCCGCGAGTCGGGTGTCGTGTGACGCAAGGCTTTAGCGAGATTACTCCCGATCCATAATAAGAGTTCCACTTCAAAAGTATCCTAAATTTACATTTTTGCCGAACTTTACCCTTGTATTCCTAAATAAGGGTTTCTCAAAATCTTTTCAACACTGGTGTTAATACGAACGCAGAAATTCAATTGTCGAAAACTGTGATTGGGATTATATGCTGCATATGAATGGGAATTGTTTTATATCTGCAAAACAAACAATATGTGCCGTTAAAATTTCAGAATTTAAGAAGTGTTCCATCGCAGGAAAACTCTGGGAACCCCTGAACAAGGCAATCATATTGGGGCTGTGTCAAATCATGCCTATCACGCCATTCCCTTTCTTGGTACACTAAGTCACAGAACTTACTCAGTAACTACTTATAGACCTAGAACATTGCCTCTCTTTTAATAATTTCCTCCGTAATACCCTACCCTTGCTCACCTCATTCGAATATGTTACATTTATCCATTGCGTCATACACTCCTCCTCTTCTATTCAAGGTAAGTAGTTTTAGCGAGATACCTCACAAGTAATAATGGAGAACATATTCGAATTTTATTTTTTTATTTCAGCGTCTGTAAAAAGTATGAAGTAAATATTGTAATATTAATGGCGCAAAATTATAGGTACATATATAAAACAAAAATTCTCAGTAATTAAATAAATATATCTGCATAAGTCTCTAACTTGACTCGTTTTCTTTTGCGATTCTGTAAACAGTACTACGGTGAGTAATTAATTAATTTTTATAAATATTAACTACTTACCGTTAGTTTTTTGACGGTATCTAGGCGTTATAAATTCCTATTTTTTTTCAATATTCTACCTCTGGAGCGCACAGCCGTAATCTATCCAATGTAAAATAGCTTGGATTTTTAGGCAAATTCCTCGAAAAGTAGTTCGGAAAGGGGTTATTGTTTGATATCATTGGAAAGATGGGAGTTTTTAAAATTCAAAATGAAGTCAAATTCATCAAATTCTAGTTGAAGTAATATTCCGCTCAAGCTACCTTAAGACTCCTAATATTCCTCCTTTTTTAAGTCCCTTCTACCACATTCACACATGACTTTCGCGGTCTACCCCAACCTATCACACCGCGGCGTGCGACGATAGGGATGTGTGTAATGTCACCTGTTCAATTAGTTTTTTATAGAAAGACGAAAGGCAGTGTTCGCTACTTAAATCGTGTCAGCAATCACATTTACATGACCGGCACAATAATTAATTTTCTCGAAAATATGAGCGGTAAAAATTTAAAAAGATAAAAAATGGATATCAATACAAATCAAATTTAATACGACAATACAAAATTGATTCTATGATTATTTGTACAAAATACCTACATAGATATCTACAAACCCATTACGCCGTTTCCTTTCGGAGAAGGCACAGTCAAAGAGATTAGCAAGAAAATTGACAGTGGGAGGCTTCACTTCGTAGAAGTTTTTTTATGTTTGTATTCATGATGAAGTAAAGAACTTTGTACTTTTCTACGATAATGTTGAAAAGTGCAAATTCTTTTACTTTATCATGAATACAGAGATGAGTTATTCCTATAAAACCGGCTCTCTATAGATAATTTCCTCCATACTGACGCATCCTTGCATACCTGTTTTGATTTTGCCACATTCATGCATTTCTTCATACACGCTGTCTTGCTATTAAGGCTCCTAATATTCCTTATTTTAATTGAGCGTATCCACCACTAAATTCACCATGATTTCGTGTACTCCTTCCTCTCAAACAATTGACTAATTACAAATGTTTCAGTACATTTACATACTACCCTGCGAGCCACCGTATGGGCGTGTGGCAGGGGGTGTTAGGACACCATCCACGTAAAGGTGTAAAGGAGATTTTATAGGCGGGTGAAAAGGTGAAGCGTATTTCGGGAGTGTATAGAGTGGATCTCAGTTTTTTATCATGGTCAATTATTGTGCGTGGAAAGAACGAATTTTTGTACCAATCCGTTCGGTAATGTATCTCTCTTATTTTATATTTCCTTTCGGATCTCGAGATGCAGTGCGGCGTTAAAATGATACTCTCTGTGTCATTCTGAAACACACCTGTTCTGAATTTCTCAAGTAATCTAAGCCTAGCGCGTATATCCGAGTCTTTTGCGGTAACTTCACCGAGTCTCCGAGTAACTCAGTATTCGCCTCTCATCCATTCTCTCAACACGGTCAATCCTACGAAACACACTCCTTTCATATCCATTACTGGAACACCCATTCATTCTTTCAAGTATTCTACCAGCTGATTGGTAGGTTCTTGGACAGTCCCCATCCTACATCCCAATTTCTGACCCATTGTCTCGCTTTCCCTCCTAAGGATGTATCGCCATTAGATCCCTCTTAAATCCCTCATATCTTCTACTTCCTCTTATTTCGTCCAGGACTCCTATCCTCTTCCTTCCTCTTCCACACTTCACCGGTATTCTCCTCTCTATCACCCTCTTCAATACCTCCTCGATCCATCTCTCCAGCCTTCTCAGAACCTCTGCCACCAGCTTCTTATCCTCTCCAACCATCTCCAATACCTCCTCGTTCGTCTTCTTCGCCATCCAGCTCACCCTCTCCATCCTTCTCCAAACCCACCTCTCAAGCGCCTCGAGTCTACGCACATACTCCCTTCGCAAGAGCACCCAACCCAGATAAAAGAATGTGGGCACAAAAGTTTAAAAAATTAATACAACAGGAAAGTGCATACGTGGGGATCCTCGTTCATAGGGAATAGCGAAATTTAGTGTCACTCAACAGAAAAATAGTTTGATGCCAGCGGAAGTTAGTTAAGCGCCAATGACCATAAGGCAGACTTACCAAAGGACACTTGGTATGAACCTCTTGTGAGGGACCCGCGGACCCTTTTTCCACATCTCTCTTGCATTCTCTTCTCTCCATGGCGTCAAGCTTAGCAAAAAGAGAGCAGCATATAAATATGCCTAAATTATTACGACTCACGTTCGATTATAAACCTTCTCTAGCCTCTCTTCCGTCGATCCTCACCTTCGCATTAAAACATCAGTTCTCCGTAAGACTTATTGTTAGTCTATCTTTATTTCACTCCCTTTCGCCAGGGTACGACGATCTTTTGAGATTAATGTAGGATAAAGCTGATGAAAATGTGGGGTAAAAGTACCACATTTTATGCAAAAAGAGGCGCAGAAGGAAAATTGAAGTACATATTTCCCAAAATGGCGTAGGAAGAAATCTGCCGTTATGAAATTCTTCATCGCAGTAATATCACTGTCACCATGCGTTTTTCCGTTTTTTCCTTACGTGCTTCTGGGTGGCAACAACTCTTTCGCTACTTCTGGCGAATACAAGTGTGATTTCACGGATTGAATTATTCACTCTGCAGTGATAATCCGGCATCCTTTTGTGATTTTACATAATGTACGTATCGTTAGCACGTATTCAGATGATAGAAATTCCGGAAATCATTTTCGACTAACCGGAAAATTCCGGGTAGGAATCGAAATCCCAGCCTGACTTCATAAGAAGAGAGAATCGGGATCGGGAATCAGTTGTTCGGGAGAATGATAAAAATAAAGTCATTATAGAAGGATAAATTAAACTATGTACTTTTCAAAAGGAACTCGAGTTTGTCCTTCGAATATGCCAGATGTTGATAATGGTTTTTAATTACCAGAAATTTTAATAAGTACTGACACTGAAAATCCCACAAGCATTCAATATTAAGAGTATCCCAACCCATCTTCCAGAGGTAATTGAAATATAATACCCATCCAAATTCTAAGTGACGTTAAAGGAGCGATGAATGATGAGGAAATTAGAGACGAATAATTAAAATTAATAACTGCGCTTGAACGTCAAATTATACATGATTAAGTCGGAAAAAAAGCAGCGTTCTTTTGTTCGGATTCCCACCGTTCCCTAGGAAACCCCTGGCGCCGATGATACTCTTCGCGCGCGCGCTCTGGCGTGTGTTTGTGGAGTCACAAGATCTCCGATTACTCGTCATAACGTGAGCAACGCGATAGTTTCGGTTCACGCCAGAAAGTGAGAGAGGGGAATCCGGATCCGATAGCGTTGTACACGAGCTGAGAGTATTACGTATTATATACGTGTGTGTGAGTGAGTAAAGTACGGGACTTCTACGCCTTGTGGCCCCTCACCACAATCACGGGAACATCATACGATCGACCGCCAGCGCCCATGAGACGAAACTACAAACAATGGCCGCGCCAATTCTTACGCCGCGCCCACGGTCGTAGAGACGGCCGCGCCGTATCCCTTGACAAGATCCCTTGAGAGCCAGCCCCCTTCAATGAGCCATTGTCGACTCTGGAGACACCCAGTGGTTGTAGCAAGTACTATGAATAAATAAACGACTCGCAGTTATTGGTGATCTTGGCGGTAGGAGTTGGCATTGGCGTGTTCCATGCGGTTGTTTTACGTTTTTTATATTTTTATTTACAATACCACTTTAAATGTACGTTTAAATAGGTCATATATAGGTTCCAGTTTAATTTTCCCGGCTGCTAACAATTTGGTAAAATCTTTGCGTAGGCTTACGTTTACTGTGGGTGTATAACTATTACTTTCGTTACTAATTAACCTTTTCGTTTTGACTACGGCTTCAATAACGTTTACCATGCGTTTACTAAAGAGTTAAACACGGTACATACGATCCCGACGCGAGTTTATGCCCAGTCGAAAATCGGCGAATTCCCATGATTCACCTCCTCAAGATGGCTAGGAGCGCAACGGAAACGGGTTCGCTACGGGCCCTTCGCGGAGGGCCCCTGACCATGACCACCGAAATATACATATGTATGTATATCTCGGTGGTCATGCCGTGACTCGCCCCTAAACGTTCTGGACACCCTCCGCATGATGGCCGACATCCCCGGATCATATATGTCGTTTTGGACACGGCATTAACTTCACGCGTATTTTAATCGCTTTCCTGTTTTTTGCGCACTTGTTCTTCCAGAAATCCGCCATTTTTATGAAAAGAAAAACGAAGGCTATGAGAAATGCATTCCGGCACGCCGACACGCAACGATATAAATTATGGGCGGATAAATTCGCCGTCCTCCACGTCCGAGACAACAATATTTTTTACTACCGCGTAAGGACAGTGGCCATTTCAGCGATCGTAAAAAAGACAACTTGGGAATATGAACGCCTACTACAGAAACTCTTAAACTGGAGACTTAAAAACGCAGTGCTAGAAACGTCACCTTTCCACAACAGAATGACACTAAAAGTTGTAAAAGCCGGCAGGCTGTCACGGAATTAATATTGCTACAGAATTAATTAAAGAGGTTCCACTACGACAGCATGAATCGAAACATATTCTAAATTCCACTAATTCGTATGCGCTGCTAAAAAATGCCGATTTCACTGATGAAAAGTATAAAACGAAATAATACTCTCCTCCGATCATTAATTATTATAATAAGGGTATATTAGATTAATTTATACCAATTATATTACATATAATATTTATTAATACCTGAACGGAAGAGAGGAGGAGAAAGTGAAGTGAAAGGACGAGAAATTATAAAATAACAAAAAAGCGGAAAATTAAAACACGAAAATCGATGCATTGGGTAATTTGACGTGGTCCTTGGAAGGCCGAAGTCGAGAGAGAAAAAAAGAATAAAACGTGGAAGTAACGAATTTCGTTTTATAATCCTGACTACATTCCACCACGTTAAGTCTTCAATATTTGATTTTAAGAATTCAGAATGTGGATTAAAAGACATTTAGGTCAGACTTACGGAAGGACCGCCTTAAACCCTCAGTAGGAGATTAAATTTCTGATGGGGTATAACTTTCCCATACGCAATCTACGAAGCACTTAGCTTACTTTTACACTTTTTACGAATTACGCTTAGCATCTCGTTTACGGTGGTTTGAGCGAGATATTACTTCACTTGTCATTCAATATTCAGTAGCCTCACTATAAAATCAATGGTTCGCGAGTTAATTTCGTGGAATGAAGACATGACGTTTTCAAAAATAAACTTTGTTATAATCTTTTATAAATGGTAATAACAACTCTATATTTTCTACACATTTAATTGAAAATGATCACTCCTCAGATTTTATACCGAAACTTTTACATGTATGAGACAAGGGGAAGATACTTGATTTTATAGAGAATTTTTAAATTGTATCGTGTTTTAATGTAGGTATACAAGAATGATGTGTAAAATGACCTATTCTGATGCTTTCCCGATGTTCAACTTTTCCACCAAAACGTCATTAGTTTCCACCAAAACGTCATGACTTTCCGACACTACGTCACATGTTCCACCTTCCACTAGAGAATCGTTCACTACATCGTTCATCGTTCAATGACTGGTGGAAAGTCAAGCTTCCCTTCCACCCGTCATCCACTTGGTGGAACAGCGCTAGTGTCGTGGTGGAATCTTTCCGACGGAAGTAAGCGTGCGGAAGGTAGACATTTTTTTGTTCGCGGTTTCGAGGTAAGTTGGAAATCGGCATAAGTTTGTGATGTTCGGCTCTCCAGAGGGGGTCATTGATCCGTTCATTTAACGGATCAAGAGTCGTTCAATGAACGAATGGTGGAACTTTCCACCAGTCATTGACTGGTGGAAGATCAGAATCGGGACCTAGAGTCCCTTCCAACCTCTCCCCCTTCCACTCAGTACCTGTCCCCCACCACTACCATAGTCAGATAAGCTGCCATTGATCCCCTCGCCACCAGTTGTTTGTCTGCTCACCTTCCTTTCGTTTCCATAGCTTTCCAATCACCACCTCACCACTGTCCTTGAATCCCCCCCCCGTTCAACCATTGTGAGACCCTACACATATACATACTGCCCTGTCTGTCACTCCTTTTGTTAACTTTTGAGAATGACCTGAAAAGGTTGAAACCGGTCGAGTTGTTTACTGGGTGGAATATAACAAAGTTAGTTTATTTATAAAAACCTCTCTTTTAAGAAAAAGATCTTATCCTTCGAATAACATTAAATAGCAGCCACTTACTATCATACTTTTCGGGATATTTGGCAAAACATACCGGCCATTTTCCGTGGGAATTGGTACGGATATAAACTCAAAAGCGACTCTATTGAAAAATGTGGAATTTTAAACACAAATATCACCTCATAAATTTAACAGTATGTGGGTTTTAAGTTTTCTAAACTATTTTTAAGTAGAAATCACCGCAGAAATTTTCACCAAATGGCAAACAAATCTTCGGTTGTGAAAGCGTTCTCAGCGTACGTCGTGAAAAAAATTAGTCAAATTAAAACCTCAGACCATGTATATTTACGTTACTACACGTTTTTACGTGTTTTTTACGTCGTGTGTGTGTGTTGGTATCACGATGGTTGAACGGGGGGGGGGGAACATCAAGGACAGTGGTGATTAGAAGGCTATGAAAATCTGGGGGGGGAAGGGAAGGTCAAGAAAGGAAGGTGGGCCGGCAAACAACTGGTGGCGAGGGTACAATGACAGCATATCTGACTATGGGGGTGGGGGTAGGGGGACTGGTACTGAGTAGAAGGGGGAGGAGTTGGAAGGGACTAGGTCATTTAATACATCATTCTTATATATATTAAAATACGCTAAAATTTCAAAATTCTCTATAAAATCTAGCTTCTTCCCCTTGTCACAAACATGTAAAAGTTTAGGTATAAAATCAGAGTTGTGGTCATTTTCAATTAAATGAGTAGCAAACATAGATTTGTTGTTACAATTTAAAAACGATTTAAAATGTTCAGATTTACGTATGCTTATTTTTCGTCCAGTTTGTCCAACATAAAAACAATTACATCCAGGGGTATCTCAATTTAACATGTACACTCCACTTTTGTCACAATTAGAATATCTGTCTTTAGAGTTGAACAGCAATTTATCGAGAGTCATGGGGTTATAAAAACACACTTTAAACTTATTATTGGGGATGGATTTGTTGATTTTGTACGACAATTTTTTGATGAAGGGTAGCTTCACCCATTTGGAAATGTAAAGCATTGAATAACCCCAGAGTAAAACGCTAGCCTTTTCAAGTGAATAATTTGAACGCATCCATTAACTATTTCCACAGATATAGGCTGTGACTATTGTGTACCAATCTACAGAATGCTCTACCTATCGGCACGTTATCAAACGTTTCGCCTGGTTACATTGTTCCTTTGGTCGTCGTTCGTTTGCCCTGCAGTGCTATTTTGTCTTCCAATCTGCGCTAACTTCAGCAGCCTGAAAGGGTAGCTCCCTGTATCAACTTCACAATCAAAACTTTGCCTCATTGAATCATGTTTTCAGCGCCGAATGGTAAAAACAGGAATGCCATTATCTACTATTACGTAACCGAGGAGATAAAAACGCAATAGCGGTCTGAAAATGCCTTTTCGGTAGTAGAATTCAACCCCCTTAAGAACCACCGCGTTCCCATAGGAGCCTGTTTCCCGAAAGGATGACACCAAACTGAGGCTACTCCGAACCCTTGATGTGAGCAGTAATTTTGAAACATTGAGAACTATAGGTATCGAGCGATATTGCACCTCATGTTACCACATAAATACCACAATCAAGACAACGTCCTCGGACCAAAGTTCGTGAACTGAGAAATTTGGTAACAATGGACTTCATATCTCGCTTCTTATACCTCGCTTATCATACTTCTTAAGGAGGTCCTACCGCGACTGTGTTAGTCAAAACAAATACTAAGTTCCACCTTTCCGTTCATTCGGTATAAAAAAAGCCTGCTTTCGCCAAAGAAATGGGTTACCAAAGGAAAAATAAAATTAAGGTTAAAAATATGCAGATTATTCAACGAACATATTTTTAATGAACACTTTATTCCAGCTATAGGAGCCGAATGCTGTGGCATTTCTACGGAATTACCGCAATTTGACTTCAATCATCGTAATAATTCGCTAATAACTGAAAAAATAAGGTGATAAAATGCCTGTTTTCTTTTTATTCACCTTTCCGGTTACCTTCTTTCCAACAGTCTTCCGCAAAAGTTGTATTTTAATTACCTAGAAAATACAATTTTTCCCCGTGATTCTCCCATTCTCCAACTCAACACCATGTAATTTCAAGTTCAATTTTCGTGAAAAATAGCGTGGAAACATTTTGCTGTTTTTACCAGAAAGTCGACGGTTTTATACAAGTAGCCATCATATAAATGAAATGACATTGAAGTCATATTACGGTAGAACCCATTTAAAGGAAGTGGATACTTTTCGAAAAGCCAAGTGAATTAGTCAAGTTCCGCTAGTTCCGATATGGCCTGCCGGGATCTCGGGTGGTTTCCCGCTTAAAGAGATACCAGCGCCATCTTCCTGCCTGCGCACTGCGCGACGGCCTTCTGATGAAAGCGTTGGACATCCTCCACGTTTTACATGATAACAGAAATCGCATTCAACTTACGTGCGTGAGAATATCTGGATTCGAAGATAAAGAATACAGCTAGAACTTATTTTTAGTTAACAGTCACACGGTTTTTTATACTCGAGTAACATTGCAGCAAAAATGGTTGATTTTTAGGCAATTTTTCTCATTTTTCTCCTCCGATGTGGTTCGCATCAAGTAAACGCAAAAACAAATTAGTCCTTGCTTAATCTTTCAAGCTTTAAGCAGTGATAATAGAATTTTTTGTCTATTAGCATGCCATCATTACGATGTAAAAGAAAACGCCCTGAAAATGGATTCTTCAGACGTGGTATCCACCAACCTTAACCAGCGATAGAAAAGTTCCGTGATCACCCTGATCTGTAAGACGAAAACCCCGTGGCTGGAAGAGTGCACCACAGAGCACCGCTGGCAGGCATCACCGCGAGAGTGGAAGAGAATACGGCAGCACCCGCACTCGCGTTGGACAGACATGGTGTACGGCGAGGGGCGTGGTTGGAATAATAATAATGCTTGATATTCGCACATGCCTGCGGAGGACAAGGGACGGACAAGGGGAGGGGCCCGGTCGGAGCCAGCGAGCGAGCGAGTCGAGGATTTTAAACGCACCCTGAGGGGGAGGGGGGGGGGGGGTACAAGGGTGGATGGGAGGGTAAAGTGGGGTAGGGGTGTCGACGACAGGGAGTGGGCAGGGATTTCGGAATGAGAGGGGCGTGACAGCGAGTGGGGGAGGGACCGAAGTTAAGGACTAGGAGAAGGTCGAACGATTTGGCGATGCATCGACAGCGATATATTGAGCTCCATATTTCGCAACATCGCATTCGATATATCGCGTTCGATATATCGTAGTAAGTGAAGCAAGGGCCTTGGGAAAGACGCAACGAAGTTGCGGTGAATCGAAAGCGATACATCGCATGCCTCTGAAAATAAAGCGGGGGACTGGGTAAAGCCCCAGATGCACACAGGAGTTGACTCCCATCTGATCGATTTATATCGAGTCAACTACGATGTCCGACTCCACTAGGAAGGCCGATCGTGTCTACACGTACTTGTCGCGAATCTTGCAATTTTCGGAAGTTGCGACCACCGCGGTGTCATCACACGGAACCCTTAACAAAAAATAACTAAAAAATTAGAGGAAGAAGTATTCTTGAAAATGGGTATTCAACTTGGGAAAGCAAACATTTCATATACTTCTCAACGAAGGGTTAATTAACTTTACTAGCATCGACTTGTGCTGGCAAACCCTTTCCATACCCGTCGTATTTCATGCGGCATCCATTTTAAACGTGCGATTTCCACTCGTCCAACTGAACAGTTAGTCGATAATCACCTCCACAACTAGGACGGCGGCTACTCCATACAAGTATCGAACTTCGCCACTATCGATGGCAAACTCGTATAGGAGTAGGTATGATACACGTCCAGTACAACTTCCAAGTGGAATCGTATAGGAGTCGACTCCTATGAGTAATCGCCGCTTAAAGGCTGTGTGATTTTGCGATGCATCGATTGCGATGCATCGATTGCGATATATTTGCATTCCATGCATCGCATAAAATTTCACTAGATATATCTCAGCGAGAGAAGCGGAGGGCTAGAGGAAGACTATACGTTTTTCAGAAGAATCGAATGCGAAATATCGCATATCCCTGAGACTGAAGAGGCGAACAAGCCAAAAACAAAACAAGAACCAAATATCTACAGCAATGGCTAATGGGAGATAACATACGAAAGAGATAGTTCATACAACCTTAATTTAGTAATAATTTCCATAACTTTATGGATTTCATAAATATTGATCCCATAGCTAAATATTCTTGCAACCTGCCATGAGTGTAGAATGTACACTATTGGCTTCCTAACCGCCAGGGTAAGATTCCTGGATTAGACGTAGATTTTTGTCGGAATCTACCTAACCCTACTTCGTTGCTTTGTGGAGAGCATTTTAGTTTAGCAGTATGTCCGTCGGATGGGGCGTTAAAGTATGGTTCCCTTGGCGATTTCCTAAAGAGTAGAAGACGACAATGTGTTTCTCTCCAATCTTCCTCCGCAGTCCCCATTTAATCCTTCCCTTATCAATCTATCCACCTGTACTTCATGGCCTAAAAGGACCTCAGCTGTCGTTCGCCTCTAAAAAAATATAAACAAACGAACCAACCGACCAGCGGATTTAATCGATGCAATGCGATATTTTCGATGCGTTGACCGACGGGTCTAAAGTGCAACTTTTCGAAGTGTCATGTCTCCAAAAATGTCGATGAAAACGACCGGTTGCGTTGTTTTTTTAATTTTTTTAGATTTCATTGTCTGCCGTGGCAGCCACTTGATTTTAATTGTTGCGTACGTCTGTAATTTTGCAACAATATTTGCATGTCAGAATGACTGTCGAGGAATGAAGAGCAGACAGTGTCGCTAGGCAGACTAGAATTTGTACATGTGATTAATAACTAATCGTTATTGCTTGTTAACATCGACTACTTTTTCCGCATGCGTTTGGTTTCTGTGTGAATTATTCAAGGTATTGAAATTAGTGTAGATCGGAACAGTCCAGCGCACTTTATCGCAGACGAACGACGTAGAATATAACGATGTGCGCTGGCGAAACGTTCGGTAACCTGTCGGTATTGGTAGCATTCTGCGAGCGCACTAAAGTCATGGCAGAATTTTTTTGCGTATAGTCATCGAATTCGTTCCAAATAACTAATAAAACTTAATCCTTTTACCACGGAGTAATTAAAAATTTTATACCATTCATATTTGACGCCTTTACGGAAAATCAACACAAAAACAACTCTCGCAGATGCGATTATCGACGTCCTTTTGTTCTCATCAACCAAGCTCCCGATCTGTTTCGAAGTTCGCTGGGTCTGCCACGAATGAAAAGGCAAGTGCGCTGTAGTGTTGCGATGTGATTAGCGCAATAGAGTGAATGGAAAACTCCCATTACCTTGCAGTACATCTGTATGAATTAGTAGTCTACTATTGGCGGTGATAGTCAGTAGCATACTAGGCCGTGTGACCGTGACTTTATGATGAGTAAATAGGCCGGGAAAAAAGCAAGACGACAACAAAGTCCGGAGAAAATGTGATTTTAGATCAATTACCTACTAAAAATCACTTTTATTTCATTGGTGAAGAGAGACTTTTTTGTTGCAAGTGCTCACTGCATTTATTACTTAAACAAAGGTATAAGCGTCTTACCCCTCTCCAGGATGAGGAAGAAAAAGATCGAACCCAGATTGCACCTGGTCAAAATATGACACAAAGGCGTCTATGGCGATATTGATATCGGAGGATGATACTGACATTTGAATATCGTACTGCCCTAACATTTGGGTGAAATGAAGTGTGAGTGTTTAATGGGATTAGGGTGGGGGAGTAAAATGGAGCTCTGAGGGATTGTGGGCGGACTGGAACGTTGAATGGGGCACACGCGGGGAGAGGGTGGGAGTGGGGAGGAGCCGTTGGGGGGAGGGGCGGAGGGGGGGAGAGGAAACGTGGGAGGAGGGACTATTCATCAATCGACAAGCCCCCTGCTTTCGAGAGAACATAGCACGGGCATCCCATGCCATACACCGACCGCCCCCCACCAAAAATCCCGACCCCCTCATTTCCCCGCCCCCTTCCCCCTTGCGGTGGGCGAGGGGGAGGGAGATGAGTCCCTGCACAGCCTCCCACATTAAGATAAATCAAGGGGGAGGGACGGGACTGCCTACTTTGAAACCATGCCAGCGGATTGCTCTCGCGTCCCCTCAAATCCACGGCCCCCGCGGTCCAACACACAAGAGTCATCGGACGCTAGCTCCCTCACCTCCCCCCACGCCTCGTATAAAAGGGGGGCGTTATCACGGGAGTGGGGAGAAGGGATCCTTCAAGCTTCAGGCTGAGCATTGGGCTAAATGAATAAATGTACCGGTATTTAATAGACGAGAATTTAACTGGAGCAGTGGTACCAGCGAAAAAATGCCGGTATTTTCGCGATAGTTCATAGCTCTCGGCAAATGTTTCCGGTGCTTCACAGAGGACGATTTTGGGACATGGGCTACGGAACATTCAAACTACTGCGAAACGGGGGATAGAGGTGGTTTAGTGCGGAGGATCAGTCGGAGGCCCTTTCTAATCACTGCCAAAACACCTTCGAGAAGTGGGATGACTCACCACTACCCGCCGTCCCGTTTCGAGTCGTCCCACAATGAGACCTCAAGAATAGGGCCCCGATAAATTCATAGCGATGAGTTATTTTAACCACTTGCCTCGCATGTGCGTGCCTCGTACCTCTTTCGCGAAGTAGTAGTTAGGTTCCCCTGTCTCTCTTTCTCTTTCGTTATCTCCCACTCTTCCCCTCCGTCCTTCCCCTTCATCCCCTCCACCTCTGCCTCCCATTCTTGCCGCGCAGGTCTACGCCAGGAATATTTGCGAGAGCTATGCATGCACTTATCATGTGGATAGCTCAGTGCTAAAATCCGCACCGTGGCAACAACGAAATTTTGACGTCACAACCTCAAAAAAATTCAAACAGGGGCCATTCAAAAGTTGACATTTTCGTGGACTGAGACGTCATATCGACGACTTTTCCGAGGTACGACCGAGTCGAGTCCTTGCTGAATAAGGCTCACTGACTCCAGATCGGCATCGCCGGTATTTTGACGCCATTGTATCGCTTTGTTTCGCACTGCTCGAAACCACGGACGTAGAATTAACGTAGAACCTCGAAACTTAACGGCCAGTCCGCGGATACGCGGGAAGGGATAGCGTCGCGGAAGGAGACCTTTACCCCTTCCCACCCTTTTCTAAGCCATTTCCCCCTCAGGCTGCTCACCCTCCCCCTCTTCATACCCCCACTCTTCCCTTCCCCCCACCCGCCTCCTCACTATATGCCTCGCGCCAAACAGTGACTCATCTGCCCCCTTCCCAGCCACCCCTACCCCCCTGTTACACGCGAAAGACTCAGCGCGCAGAAATGCGAACCCTCTCCGCGTTCAAAAAGTAACTCAGACTCCCGGGTCGGATCGGATTTGTATGTACGTAGGGGCAGCGGCACTCACTCGCTGCGGGTCCAGATGAACATCATCCCTCCTCCCCAGACTCTCAGGACCTCTCAGCTTATCACTCAATCTAGATCACTGCGGGCAGACGAAGATGAGCAGCAAAGGAGGAGAGTGAAGCTAGAAATCTTAAGGTGGCCGGAGCGGTCATCGTGGGTCATTGAGTGCACATTTTAATAGTTTTTTTTAAGTAGGTCGAAAATAAAACATTTCTTGGACCACATTTCATTAAAGTACATCTGTTTATGCGTTGGAAATTACATACAGGCAGTAATGAAAATGATACATGAATTATATTTTAATTTTTTCCTTAATTAAAGCATTTTATGACGAGTATTCGGGGTAGTATTCGAAATTTAGGTGAAATCATATTGAAATATGTTTATTTTTCGAATATTGAACTCGGAGTGAGACCTTGATAATTGTTAAAAACGATTATAATAGTAAGAAATGTATTATTTCGCATTCAGAAGAAACTCTGGACATATGTAATTGAATTTATACGAAATATGTATGACATTTCCCATAACACAACGTGTTAAAATAGTATTGAATTTGGCGAAAACGAAATCGGTACGTGGCAATTAATTACTTTTATCTATTGATATCACTAATGAGAAAATGCATGCAAGTTTAACGCAAATCTGTGAATAAACAAAAATCTCTCCAACCAACCTTTTTCGACTTGCCATAGGTACACCTTCAGTAACCTATTTCTCATAGGCTTACCCGTTGGCACCCCAATCAGTTGGATCCCTCACAGCAAAGTGTACTTATTGCCACACTCCCGCCATTATTCGGCATTTATAGCCTCAAAGTATCCCTAAGGACCCTTAACAACCCCTTTAGTACGCTTTAGTACCCCGGAGTACGCACATTAGAACCCCTTAAACAATCAACCGCGAACAGCGTACCATACTAACAGCACGCCTAGCATGTTTTCTACATGGGTATTGAGTCCCTGTCCATCTGTGTAGTTGTAGAATGCATGTATATTGAGGTCACTCTCCATTTTGATGACATCTGTAGTGTAGTGGTGCATGCTTGTGAGGCTTCGCCTCGTGATAAGCATTAGCGATTTATGCTAATGCATAATTAGTCGTAGTTACACTAACTTTAGGGTATAGTGTAATGCATGTTGGTGATTACTCACCCCCTGCCACACACCCCTGAGGTGGCTTGCAGGGTACTTTGTAGATATAGATATATAGATATAGGTTGGTAACAGCTGACTCATTGTTAGAACCCATGTCCCACGGCACAACTTTCTATTATATTTCCTCTTCGATACAGTGCATAGGATATTTCAGGATTGGTATCTGCGCGTAACTTCTGGAGGTTATATTGGGGATGTAGTTGCAAGCATTTCTGCAGGTTATATTGGGGATGTAGTTTCAAGCACTTTTCGTACACAGGATATGGGGTAGCATATCAATTCTTACGGAACTATGGTGACCCAAACATTTGATCCAGAACATGTTGCAGTTGCCATGAAAGCGCCGGATTTTTATGAATATCCGCGAGCCAACTTGAAAATAGTCCACTATAAGCTAGAATGACTGAATCGAAAGAACGACACATGCTCGAATGTTATTGGGCACCTCTGAGAGACCAGTTTCAGATGTTTTCGGTCAGTGAAGGTCAACGTCATTTGGCGTTTTCGTGACATATGTAAAATGTGCTGAAGAAAATTTTTGCATTGCCGTGGCTCCAAAGTAAGTAAGGAGTGGTGAATAAATGTCTAAATTGCAAAAAATGCTAGAAATTACATCCACAATATCATCACCAGAAGTTAGGTTCCTCTTCTTGACACACCCTGTATGTAGCAGTAACACAATTTCTCGCATGAAAACCATTTCAGCCAATTTGCGAGGAATTCTGGGAGTAAGTCCTTAGGGACCTTCAAAATGGCGTTTGCTGACGACAGTCCCTATTGTGCCCCGTTCGATTTTTAAAATAGCTTTTAACCACTGCACTATACGTAGGTAATTACCACCCGTACTCGCACCTGCCTTTAATCACCATGGTACAACTGGTATTGGCTAATGCCATTAACGTGAACTATAATTGTTTCTCATCACCTACTGGTCCTTAATGATGGTGACGATTGATCACTTAACCACAATAGCAATAGCATTCATTCGGATAGCAAAAAACAACTATTGTAGATAGACAACTATGGTAGTGAAAAAGTTACAATGGTTGGTTCCAACTGGGCGTTCGCATTAATAACTCTTACCCTTGCAATGGATTGCTATGGTAAAAAGCTAGTATTACGAACGAGGCATTAGGACCATTGTTAGAGGCATATGCTGTTGAAGGTGAACACACCATTCAAAGAACGACGAAACTTGCCGCGCACTAACTTTAACGGAGTCACCCGTTGATGGCAACACAATTGTGTGAAATTCGCAGCCTCCATGGAGTTCTCAGTGGAAGAGGACACCTGGGTAGCTTAACTGATTAGAGCACTCGGCGCAAAATGGAAGGGTTTGACTTCGAATCCAAGTCCAGGCGAATGATATTTTCAATGTGAATTTAACTCAATTGTGCAGCAAACACAGTAATTCTCAGCCGTGCAAAACTGAATCACGCAGGTTGAAATTAAAATGGATGAAAATGCAGTGAATGTTAATATTAGTTTGATGCCTTCACACGGATGGAGCTGGGTCTCCTTCCTTGTTTGCATAAAAATTCACAAGAAAAGATTACACCTAAAAATCGGGCTCGTATACAATTACGAGAAATGGCGTGATTCCTGCGTCATATATGACGTACAACGTTTATAAAAGGCCGCGGTGTAAGTTTACACTAAAGCCTACCCTCACGAATATTTCGCGAATTACGTGGCGCAATGAATGGGACTCGATGTATTTTTCGCGAATTAATCGTATCGCTAATTAAAAGATCGTAATAGCTGATAAATAGGTTATCCGGCAGTCAGAATTGACTAGAGGTGGAATAGAGTGTTGTCGGAGGGATACAGCTGCTACCGCAACTGTTTCTGTCAATGACCGTTGCAAACAAGAGATTAGTTTCGTGATCGTGCCGCAGCTGCGCTCTGTGCTGTGCAGCGGCAACTGATAGCTGAAGCTGACTGTTTCATCTTCTATTCTGTTCCAGTTGCACTGCACGTGTGGCTGCGCTGCGGTTGTAAGCTACAATCTGTTGGATTTGAATCTGTGGCAGGCGGTTGCTGGTTTATTCAACCAGCACATGTCTGGCCATCGTTGCAGATTGAATTATAACTGTGAAGTACCTATCTTTCATGAATCAAAATGAAATTGTTACTTTATTTAAGTGAAATATTTCTTATTAGGTACATATAATACTGAACCATATTCTAACAGCGCCGATCGAAAACCTGTTGTTTGGTGTCCCACTAGCTGTTGACCGCAACAGAGTGTTTCGCGGAACTGTTTCTTTTTGAAACTGTTTCGGTTGCGAAACGGTTGCAGTGAACCTTGTGTTCTTTTAGTGCCACCACTAGTTTACACCACCAAACACAGCTTAACTGCTGTGCACAGCTTTACATCTCCCACCAAAAATTAATTTAAATAATGGCAACTAACCTCACCCTCCGTGGATTTGCAAACTCACTCACTGAAAAATTGGCCTCAAACTTATACATTCCTCTCCAGTCGCAATCCTAAGATTACCCCTGAGTATTATTCCAAATATATCACGCTTCACACACGTTTTTCGGAACTGTTTCATTGCAAATTGATTATTCTCCTAGAGACGAAAAACCGCCATCAGATTTTATCTCCTGCGTAATAGGATATCATCCCGCGGACTTTCATGATATCTCAATGAAGTATGACCCATCTCGTTCGTGAATGCCCACAGGTCCTCTCCATACTCCGTTACCTATGACTGAAATTTTTCCCGCGCTACGAAGCACGTTGATTCCCACCTCGTTTTTTTACATTCCTGAAGATACCCAATCCTAAAGCTTCTTTTACTGCCTCTTTAAATCTTATGCTGAAAACTGGTAGTGAAAGTTTTCATCTCGTCTTGTTTTTTTTATGGAGGCTATTAAATTAAATAAATGATAAATATAGTGGAATCGGTAAATAATACGGCGAAAAGGTTGGCGACATTCGAAAAAAAGTACCGAGCATGCAATTTAGACTAACTACGTAGGGAAAAACTTGAATAATTAAATAATAAGAAATCAGAGATTTAAGCTGAGCTCTTGGATGGGCTGGCTAAAGTCAGAATAGGATATTCGACCGACCACTGTTTCGGCATCGAGTGTCATTTTTGGGGTGTGCTAAAATCATGGTAGGGTATGACATAATAGTGTGGAATAGTAACAAGAGACATTACTCGCTCGTCACTTATCTCAAATCCATAAATCATATTCTTAAAATCATTGCACACATTTTACGTTGGCAAGATTCATCAAATAGGAAATAATAATAATATAATAACAAAAATGTATTCCTCAACATCTTTCACATTTATCAACAACGTAAATCGTCCAATCAGTTGGGAATATTCGTAACCCTTTAGAGAAACTCCGTTTTGGGGTTACGGAATGGTTCAACAAAAAGATTTGTATGACTTTGTGCTGTCAAATATTTTACACGAAAATTGTCTTTTATGATGGTGTATTTCACTCGTTCAAACAAAAAAAATAAATACACTTAGCAAAGTTTTATATCAATAAAAAATATGCAAAACAAAAGATATTTGACACTGATTCATAGATACAATTTCACATATTTTTTAAAAATAAAGTTGATAATTCTCGGTAGCGAATAACCATTTTTATAAAATATTTACCTTCATTTCTTGTGTTAACAATTAATTCAGTTCATATGAAAAATGTATTTTGGGCCCTGGGAATGAGTAACTCTGCCTAAAAAATCTGTTTTAGGTCCAGGTATGGCTACATTATGATAACTACGCAGCTCACTGACTCTTGGTGTTTTCCTTTTAAACGACGGTTATAAAAAATCCTACATAAATAAATATGTATTTTTTCCCAAGATAAATTTAATGCATTTCCGGATTCGTCGAATAAGTGACATTATCAGGTCACCTCCATTGCTTCTTAATTACCTAATTGCTTAATTCAAGTACGTAGTCAGGTCGCGGTGAAGCTACTACATATTTGTAGAAATGGGTTACAATAAATTTATTCACACTGATTTTTAATGTTCTAACTAATCTGAAGGTGGATTTGGAAGTTAAGTAATATTACTTATTTTTATTTTAGACCTATAATATACATAGGTCGCACGTCGCTCTCATAGTAAAGTTACAAAATTCGTAACAAATTAGATGTTTCGGAAGGTGTATCAAGTATCCAATTAGAGTTCTAAAAATCGGACATTTGATTGAAACTGATAAGGTAATTGCTTAACTCGTGAAATTTCATTGTAAATTAATGTACTGTTTTTATTTTATAACTGATAATAAAAATATTTCATTATTTTTATATCAGATAAGAATAAATGTTGTCATTCATTGTTCATCGGTTTGCAAAAGGACTCTCGAATACTACGAATGTTTACGTTTAATAGAGCGCATGTTATTTAAATTATCTTGTCTGTCAGGGCTGATTAATTCAATTGAATTTATTTTCTTTTCTCGATTTTCAAGGGGCAAACATTTTATTTATAATGTGCCATCAAAACCAGGTCACCTGATGATGTTCCATATGCGAATAAATGGGTCCATCGTGAAAATATACATACGTAGTTAATTTTTTTATAGACAAGGAAATAACGAAAAGTTAAGCCTAAAACGATAGGTATAGAGTTAAACAAGGTCCTAATCTCGGTGAATGTCGCCCCAAAAGTTTGATCCGATATTTTTTCAAAGCGCTCGTATCCGGCCTTCGACTCTCAAAATGTTTTAACCACCAATGGATGGAGATCCCTCATGGCAACATCGTCACGGAAAGTTCACGGGAAATCCGTATAAGTGCGATGCTACATCGTCTGAGAGTAACGCGAGAGCAGAGTATCATACCACGAGGAGCACAGAGGAATTCCCGTCTCGACTTTCCCCTCATCTGAAAAAAAACGGAAAATACTCGATTCTTGAGGGGCTTGAAGCATCAAACCTATCAAGGCCGAAACTGGGTCCTCCCTACCGAACCTCTTTCCTCCCGGGTCGACCGACGGGATCTCCTCCTGGTTACACGGACTCGGGGAATTCGGCGGTCCACGCGCAGACAGCATCTGCCGAGGGCCACTTAGAAAGTGTGGAGGACGCCGATGAGGCGGGTTTGCACGTGGTGGATGATGACCAAAGGTCCTCTTTGTAAGCCAGCTCATTGGTATCGGGTTGTTTCACCCTTCGTGATGAAATACGTATCACGTTCTTCTTGAGATAACGGATTGCCCACATACACACACACACTCCATATATTTCGCTTTCTTTTTTCTTCATGCAAATAAGCTGAATACAAGGTGAAAACCTAACTCGGCCGGACAGGATTTCTCAAGATTTCCCGTACAGTGGGGTAGCTAAGGGTGGGCGGTGTGGGTAGGGGAGCGGTTCCCCCCGAGGCGGGATTTTCTTCGGGGCGGAATTTTCGACATTAATTAAATATTTTTTTCAACTTTTTCCGAGCATTTCGTAGAAATTTACAAATGTAAACGATTCTAAGTTAAACACGTTAAAAATGCAACGAATTATTATAATAACATTTCAATTTTCACAATGGCTAATTTGATGGCGACCGGTTTCGTCTATTATGAAAATTAAAAAGTTGTTTTACTGATTCATTCATAATGAATTTACTCCAAGTTACAACTGATAATATCGATTTCATCAGGTTTAAAATTATTTTCCAAAGTAATTTACGAATAATCAATCACTGAACATCCACTAGCAAACGAAATACATTTTTGATGGCACATAAAATAATTTTTCTAACTTGTAAAGACGCAAGAAAAATACATGTTTAATTTGGTATTTAATTTATTTGTAAAAGATATTAAATAATGTTTTCTTGAACACAATTTTCAAGTTAGGTATAATTAGACCAGATTGTTACATACTATGTATTTTCCACAGGAAGTGCGGAAATCGAATTACCGCTCATGGCGGCTACAGCTGTAGCATACGCCACTGATACCTTGGATTCGCACCGAATGCTTTTACTAATTAAGTCACTCGGCCGGAACTTCCTGGACGGTAACACAGAACTCATCGCAACATCCACCGAATCCATGCATGAATAAATTTTATAAGCACATGTATTCTCAAGGACGAAACGCAGCTTAGGTTCTTCCTCCACGATTTCCTAAAATCAGGTGAAACGATAAACCAGGTCGACGCGTTGCTTTTGGACTTCAAGAAGCCCCTCGACAAGATTTCTGACAACAAACTAATATCCTAACCACAATCATGTGGATGAAACGGATAAATAGTAACTTGACGTTACTTTCTAACTGATCGCAAACAAAAACTAGTAATCGACGGCATAAGTTCCGACATGGTTCGGATGACATTCGGGATACTACAAGGACGCGTGATCGGTCCCTAGTAATTATTTATGTTCACAAATAATATTCTTTTTCATATATTAACTGTAAAATTAGACAGTTTACTGAAGACGAGAAATTTCCACCAGAGTGGAATTAGAGGTTCTCTCATCAGATCTCATGGTGTCTTCATTGGGTGTAAGAATTTTATTTCATTAAATGCATTCCGGTACTCATCCCACGAAAGCAATAACAACAACACCATATATTTAAGGAGGAGGGAGTAGATATAAAGATGTCATAGGAAGTCAAATACCTGGGAATGTACATGCAATTAACTATACTAGCATGGGGGAAACATACGAAACATCTGCGGCACTACACTGTATAAGCTAGGATTTGTCATGAGAATAGTAGGGGGATCCTCGGACGAAAAAGAGAAAGCACTTCGTTCTGGCGCTCTGCAACTCGAAATGCGCCAATAGATTCTTCACTTAAAGATATAATACGCAAAATAAAATACAACGGCAAGTTGCTCCAATTAAGCATGCCACAAGCGGACAGATAGTATGTCACAGTTGATGGAAGGACTAAGTAGGGAACCTCCAAAGACTCGAATGCTACAACCTAGGCTTATATTGCTTGAAAATTTCAGATTGCGCATGTTTCAGGATGATCCGGAGGAAATTTTTTGAACCCCTTGCAGGTAGAAACGACAAAAATAAGAGAGATAAACTGCTGAGAGACAGAGAAAACTGAAGGAAGAACAGTCTATGCTCATCTACCCTTCTTTTAACGTGTGACACCTATTTCGCATTCAAGGAATCGGAAATCACACCGACAGAAATTTCCACCTTCACCGCGCAAGAATTCATACGCCCAGTTCCTTTTCCCATCGCGTGAACGGACTGGAAGTCCGCAAAGATTGAAGGCGATAGCAACCAGAATTATTTTACCACTCGCAGCACAACGAGAGCTACTAAATTGGCGGAAAAGGGGAAGCAAAAGTCATACACGAGAGACTAAATTAGGGACTCCAGAGAGGATATGCTCGCAAAACGAATTTCGGGGCGTCTTATCAACACTTCAAGGCGAAGAATGGAGTAAGATCGAGGATCCTGATTCTACAGAGTACCGCAGGAAACAATGTAATCTTAATCGCGACCCGCTACCGATCGTTGCTATCCCTTTACTTTGCTTTTCCGCCGCTAGGAGGAAAGGCTATAATAATTTAACCTTTAATTTCACGCATTGCAGAGTAATGACATATTCATATCAATCTCAAATATCTCAGATAATTAAATTTCACAATGGATAGCTCAAAGATACACCTGAAATTTAGTAATACTACCGTAGCGAAACCATATTTTGTAATTATAATTCCCATATCCTACAGGATAGGGATAAAATTTTATGCCAAGCGGACATGAGATAAGACTGAGACTGTATTTTTAAATCTTCTGTCGGCATAATCGATGTTCACGAGAGAATATTGAAGATGAGGGCGTATTCCGTTCCGTCGGTATCCACAGTATCTGGCCACCACACTCTAAGTTTAAAATTTTGTTTTGTATTCGAATGTTCAACCTCAACACCATTTGTCATCAGTCCTAATATTGGTTGAAAGGAACCCTCCATGCCGCCCTGTCCCCTGAGAATTCATTTTATATTTATTTGATGAAGTCCAAAAACAGCACAAGGTCAATTAAAAAGGACACATAATGAGCAACGAAAACATCCAATAAATAGCAAAAAAAACATACACAACAATGAACAAAACAATAATCAACAGTAATATTAAGTAACAAATATGGAAATGAAGTGTCCATGGGATGGAGCGAGCAGTAGAGAGGAAATTTGGATGGAGATGGTGCACGATAGATGAGGGATGAAAAAAAGCATCAAACTTGGGAACACATTTTGAAAAGGAGTTAATGGAAGATGGGAGTCTGAATAGAAAAGAACGTTTTGAGACAGAAAGGCGTGGGGTGAAACAGTGAAAAAGGTCACTCGACCTCGTCGTGCGCGGAGGCACTCGAAGCGGGAAGAGAGAAAGAAGGTCAAATGATCTGTATTAGCCATTAATAATGTTTATGAAGAAATTATTGTCGTTGAGGACACCGACGATCAGCTAGAGCTGCAAAGCCAAGAGAGGATCTTATCATACTGAGGGAAAAGTTACGGAATGGTTTGTGACGGTAGCGGACAATACATAGGAAAACATTTAACAGACGTTCAAGGAGCTTTAGTGAAGAAGGCGGGGCTGTAGCCCAGATTTTGCAGCAGTATTCCAGGACCGGCGAGACACAGGAAAAGAAAAAAATGCGTAGAGCAATTAAATGATTTAAATTAATTTAAATCTGAAACTTCTCTGTAGCGATACATTATACCCACCAACGACATAGCACGTGAGGAAACGGATTTTATGTGTTCACGGAAGAGCAGCTTAGAGCTAACAATGACCCCTAAATCTTTCTGAGAGGTGACTGAAGGAATAATATGCCCAGATAGTTGGTAACCATGACTCTGGATAGACATTCGTAACGTGAAAGGTAGAATTGTAGACATAGCTGCATTAATTTTGAGGCACCATCTCTTACACCATTGGTCTAGTACACCAAGAGCCTTCTGCAGAGCATAGCTGTCTCTAGGGGAATTAATTTGTTTAAAAATTTTACACATAAATTCTTTAGAAGAATTCGTGAATAAATTCACACGTACTGAGCAAAAACTGTTTAGAATGTCGTTGCAAACTACGCCATCAAAAGTTCACCAATTGCTCAAATCTCCGGCTACAACATTTTTCATCCTTTTTCGTGAATTAACAAACAACAGCGGCTGTAAAATGGCGCTAATATTTAAAAGTGTTAAAAAAACAAAAAATTGTGTTTCATCTTAATTATCTAAACTTATTGAAGAGTAAGTCAAAGTTGGACTCTATAAAAGTATAGTTTCGACTTTATCTCGAAATTTAGTCAAAATCTCACTGTCTTAAGTATATTTTATGATATTTTAAAGTAGTAAAATAAAAAATATATCTTTAAGTCCGCATTTATTCCCATGATTTCCACGAAATGGCCTGTAAATCTGTTCTGGGCTCATATTCGATCCCCTAAAGAATTTTCTCTAAGAACGGACAAAACCCAATGAATTTCTCGTGCCTAAAACCTTCCAAGATACGCTTTCTCATCAAAACTGCTAGAGCCGTTCTCGATAAAAATTTAACATAAAGTTAATACTCGTTTAATGGTCTGTTACAGATACAATACACATGTATCCAATATAGTTATGAGGTCTACAAGTCAAGACAATCGTTCAGTATGTATTGCAAAAACATTCAATACATTTATTGGTTTCATAAATGATCTCGAAACACATTGGCCTTGATACAATGGAGTTATATACTTACGGATTTAATAAATAATCATAATGGTGAATGCGCAATGAACCACTTGGAAGCTTAATGACTTGATAAAAGAGTTATTATGTGACGAAATGCGAGTTTATTTACTCAGGATGACTACTGAAGTACTCACTAATGAAGTGGTTCATAAAATTAAATTAACATACGTAACTTTTCACACAATTACGTGACCATCAGCGGGTGATTTCGTTAACGTTACTGAGCGGCCAGGCAGCAGTTCTTTGAATTTACATCAATTTTATTCCGAGGAATGAGAGAAAACGAAACATGCGAAACAATGGCGATTGGGAAATAAGTTATGCTAGTGATTGTTCCGGCATCCGGAATTTAGCAATGATTCCCATAACTTTATGGATTTCATAACTATCGATTCCCTAGCTAAATATTCTTGCAACTACCCATAAGATTTAATAGTAGGTAAGTATAATATAAAACTGTGAAATTGAAACACCTCGCTGTTACGATAATAAATTCTTGCACTTGGTCGAATACAGTTGCAAAGATGAAACGGCAGTTGTTCCATCTCCGAATAGAGTTCATCTTCTTGGAGCGCTTTTGTTCGCTGCTCTACACCATGCACTTAAACAGCGCACATTTCAACCGCATGAGTCATTAGACGCGTTGGACGCAAAACATTTCAAACAGGACAACCGGATGTATATATATATCTTATTAATGATTGCATCAGGCCACCCTTAATGACGGGACGATGCATGAATCTTGACTTCTTAACTCAGTGGCTTTCGTCCCACGTGCAAATGAATAAGGGGTCGTTTCTTCGTGGCTGAGCGTCGCAAAGGAATTCTCCCTCTCGATTCTTTGGAGGCGAGTTTGCTTTCCCAGCTGCGCGTCGGCCTGCCCAGGTGCACGCTTTGGAGGGAAGCCTGCCATTTCAATTTAGCCCACTCTAACAAACCCGTGAATATAAATATATAATGAGTTTTTTTTTGTTTGCCTCGGCGGCGTAGTGGCCCAACAAACAAAACTGGCACTGTAAGTTAAATTCCTAAAAAAGAATAATGCTTCAAAGTGACGCAGAGGATGACATCGCGAACACAAAGGAATGACGCATCGTGATGTTTTACTCATGTCTCTGAAATGATATTACCTACACCACAAAAGGTGTCACTGAAATGTAGACTTTATATGACATAGTTCCACATCTAAGGCCGCTAGAAAATCGCAGTTTAGTCTCTGAGAGATTTAAGAATGTCTATTGGAGGCATTGCAATACATGAAAGAAAGTTTGGCTTAATTGCGCAGGGGGCCGATGCTTTTACGTGCTCAAGTAAGTAAATATGTAATTAGTAAATAATTTATTGATCGCTCTGGGTACAGGCCCTTAAGAGCAAAAAACACAAACATTTGCATACATACATACATGTTCATATATGACACAATAAGAATAATCAAACACTATATGTATATATAGAATACGACAAAGGTACTCTTACATATTTAGAAAAGAAGTCATAAATTATACTTTTAAAATTTTCAATTGATTTGGTATTTTTAACATTTACTAGTGTTGAGTTCCATATTTTGGTTGATGTTACAACAAATGAATCACTGAATTTGGTGGTGCGATGAGCAGGAAAATAAAGTAATGAGAAATTGCTTCTAGTTATGACCCTACGAGAACTATGTACCTACTTAAAGAATTGGAACAGATAGGTTCCTTGAATGAGAACAGCTGATGCAAATACAATCGTCTATTTTTAACGGTTAACCACTTAAATTGGTCTCTGTAGGGGAAAATATGATATTGGCTATGATATGGGAAGTATCGGGAAGAAATGACTCTACCAGGCTTACTTTAACTGAGACTGATCCCGACTCTGCAGCAGGCGAAATTAAGCAAAAGAGACGAATATTTTCGGAGACCATATTTTTTTGGGGAAAATAAGGGCCAACTCTGAAATGCGCAAAAGGCATAAAATAAGGACATATAACTGGCTTATAATAATAAATAAGTCATTGTATGCAAATATCATTTTATCAAAAAGAAATGAAATTGAAGAGCTAAACCTATCGAAATAATTTACAGGTGAAACATTTAAATAAAAAATTGACTTGATTTAAAAAAAAAAACAGCTAAAGTTTCATTCTGCCACACGAATCTCCTTCGCAGACGTTGGGGAAAAATTCATTGTAATATTCTTGCTGAACATATTTATTTCAATAAAATGAAGGACAAGTTGAGTTTTCTAAACACACATTAACATAAAGGATAGAATTAGGACTGTTCTTTATCATAAAAGGTGTATGGTCACCCTACGTATGCGGTACCAAAAATAGCCATGGTAAAGGTTATAGGATATGTAGATGATGAAAAGGTAAACATCGTCGGGATAGAGCGACTAAAAATTAACTAATCTAGCCAGCCATCGCGAGGGCGTGTGGCATGGGGTGCTTTGACATCAACCACAAAAAAGGAAGGGTGCGGGAAACGGAATTGGAAGAGGAAAAAGAATCTTCAAATGAAAAAGGAAGACATGATCGAATGGTATCTGATCGTAAAAGTTCTTTTCGGTTCGGGATATCGTCCGTTTCTTATATCTTAAGAAAACAAAATATTTCACTTTCGATGCAATATAAGGCTTTCAAGATTTTTCCCGATATCAAGGTCGCATTACAGGAGTAACTTATTTTTGAACTATTAGCAAGAAACGTATGCTACTGTTTCTCTCCGAAAAAATATTCCGCTAATAATATAAAACTTCATTTTCTACTACATTACTATGCATGTTATATTCTTTAATAACAAGTGCATTGGTATCTTTAGCGTGATGGGCAAAGACTAAGCAGTTGACAGTATTCTACTATTCTAAACTCGGATTGTACGTTGAAGAGGATTTTGCGCCTCTACAAGTATCACAGAAGCCGAAAATTTACCATTCATTTCATTAATTTACAGTGGAAGCAGTCAGTCAATGGCATATGACAATAGTTATTTTGGTCACGCCTATCATTTCCCACTTTCATAATTAGAATCACGACAAATTCACTCCAGGAAGGTGGGCATTTATGGATTTTTTTTAAAGAAATAGAGCTTGTAGACAAATTGTAGCTGTAACAATACCTACCCTTTCTCTCTAATTTTATTTTCAGATAGTTTCACACAAAAATATTGTTTTTGAACATTTATGTAACGCATGGTGTAAAATACCTCGGACTTCGGCGCACCCTAATACAAACTCCACTACTACTAGCAAAGACTTTTCCTGATGCAAGCTACAGACAAGTGATTATGAAATTCCAGGTCTTTTCCGGGTTTTCCAGACCAGAATTTTAATTTTTCTAGGAGTAAATTCTATTCCTTGGAGTGCATTTTAAAAGAAAGTGCAATGATAGGAGCACCGTAAATTAATACCAGTACTGTGAGGGCATTA
Source organism: Pyrrhosoma nymphula (assembly GCA_963573305.1). Lineage (NCBI taxonomy): Eukaryota > Metazoa > Arthropoda > Insecta > Odonata > Coenagrionidae > Pyrrhosoma > Pyrrhosoma nymphula. The sequence continues at coordinate 57,798,661 of OY754339.1, read as the reverse complement.
AGTTTTCCAAAAAAGCAGAGCACCGCGACAATCGCTCTGGAGGACACTCGGCTTCCTTTTTTGAGGCATATTATTCCTAGGTCTCGGCCACTACGAGGGCCACTAATTACCTCTGCACCATCAGAGGAGAAACCAATATTTTATCTTCTTCAGCATGAATGTGAGGACCAGAAAGGTTTTAAGGGGCATGGTGAATCAGGGTGGGCAGTTATAGGTCGCGGGATAAGGTAAGGGTGCCCGTTGTCACCTTTGCTTTTAAACATCAATGCAGACTAAATGACAAGAGAGGCATGGGAAGAGCTAGATATGGGAATCAAAGTATTAGGCCGGCTGATAAAGTCGGTTAGATTCGCGGACGACCAGGCGTTGGTCAGTCGATCATCGGGGGGTTGCAAGCTTTAGTAGATGCATTGGAAAAGCAGTGCGAGAAATACGGAATGAAGATTGATCATATGAAAACAAAAGTAATGAGATTCTCTAGGACCAAGAAAGCGAGGCTAGTCATAAAAGTAGGAGGAAACAATCTGGATCAAGAAGAACAATTTAATTACTTGGGTTTTACGCTAGAAGAAACAGAGCATAGTATCAAAGGCAAAGGAGGAGTGTAGCGCAAGCGAAGGAAGCGTTCAATAATAGAAGGGAGCTGAAAACGGAGACCTGATGAAGAGCTTGATATGGAGTGTGGCGTTGTATGGAGAAGAAACGTGGTATTTGAGAAGGGAAGACGAGAAAAGGCTACAGGCGTTCGAGATATGGGTATGGAGGATGATGAAGAAGGTGAAAATGAAGACAAATGAGGAATTGTTTGACATGGTTGGTGAGGAAAGGAAACTTGTGGATGAGATTAGGGGAAGGAAGGGTAGGTGGCTGGAAGCGGTAATGAGGGGCGATGGTTTGTTGAAGGCCGTGACAGAAGGAAGGATGTTGGGGAAGCGGGGAAGGGGAAAAAAGAGAATAGGTTTTATGGGCGGGATTAAGAAAGGCTGAGATGAAGAAAGAAATACTTACGGAAGATTGGGAACTACACGAGTAAGAGTTTGTTCGATTTTCTCTGACTTTCGTCATAACCCCTTTAACTGGTAGATTGCTCCGATGATGATGATGAATTACTTTGTAAACACCAACCAAACACCCGCGAACGATAAGAGACCATAACAGCTGTCTATGAGAATTTTAACTAGGTTTACCAATAGGTAGTGCAGCTAGTTAGTCGATTTATTCCCTAATACTTGTATCCTTACATGCTACCAAGTACTAACTGCACGCCACGCATGTTTTCAGTATAGCTCTTGTGTAACTGACCATTTATGTAGTTGCAAAATACATTAATACTAACGGTCCCTCAGACATTAGTATCACACCAATAGTGAGGCTTCACCTGCATGTAGGTGACTACTCATCCCTTGCCACGCACCCTTGAGGTGGCTAGCAGGGTATTTTGTACATGTAGAAATAAGTGCCCCAATGCTTCATTCAGGTAAGGTACTCAAAACCCAAGTCCACACGCCAACAGATGGTGCTCCTAACTTACTGAAAACAATCATATAGACTTCGAAAAGCGAATTTCTAGACTAACTAATCATTTTACATAACTTTCCTAGGTTTCCCAGGCCTGTGTCAACCTTGTGGTGGTATTGAACCGCACTCATGCAACGATTGAAACACACCATTGAAGCTACGTACGTGACCGAAGATAATTCCGGGAAGAACCCTAGAAAGAATCCGCCATCACCTTCTGCGCCGTTGGAGCGACAAGGACTCTTTTTCGGGCGCCGATGAATCAGTTGTGCTATCTCGTTGGCTGCCGGAATAAAGAGATCAGCCCCATCCATCGTCACAGTGAATAGAACCATGCGTTGCGGCAACTTGAATGAAAATTGCTTCACACAAGTTGGCACCTCGTTGGTACCTGAGAGCCCATCTCGTTCACTATAAAAACTCCATCAAAGGTAATGCGCAAAGCCCATGTGTCCCAAGGCACAGGTTTCTCAGATCATTGCACATGAAATTCAATAAATTTCGCCTCATCATCAAATATATCTCACCTTTCCAAAGATACCAAAACATCAGCCATTTTAACATTGTACTTTTAGAGATATTTGCCAAAAAAATATCAGTCATATTACATGGGAAATGGCACGGGTAAGCACTCCAGGGAGGCTTTATTTAAAAAATAATGAGAAATGTCTTACGCATAGACCTCATCAGGAAAAATTAAGTGTGCAGTTTGTAATAATTTTCATCTACCTTTTAAAATAAATCAATTACCGCAGTAATCTTTACAGAATCGCAAAAAATCTAAGGTGGTGAGGGCATTATCAGCGAACTGCGTGGGAGAAATGAGTCAAGTTAAAGACTCATTCATGCGTATTAAGTTATTTACTGACAATTTTAGTATTTTAAAACAAAGATTTTGCACCATTATTTTACAATGTTGACTTCATGCTTCTAGCAGCTGCTGAAACTATAAGTAAAACTCGAATATGGTCCCTAATATGAATAACGTGTATATATGAATACAACGTGAATATAGGGTATATGGAGAGGACTTTTCAGCTGTAAAAGATATCAGCATAGGTATTCTGCCTCAATATAAACCTACCTTCACCGGTAGATCGCCTCTAATAATCTGTCTATACTCATAAAACCCAATGTTTGGGGATATTAAAGATGGTGAAAACGGTTAATCCGGCTTAGCTGGTTTTGGTATCAATATTTTTGCGCATCAGATAGGAAAAATGCTAGAATTTCCATTTTCGACACAGATAATTGTAAATTGAAAAAAATATTCACGGATTAATTCAAACTCATAAGCGCCACGCTAAATCATGAGCCCCAAGTTAAATTTGCATATCAACCACGTAGCAACCACGTCAACAAAGTTGCACTGCACAGGTGTTTATGTTTTTTAAACATTCGTAACGGCCTCCAGGTATTTAACACTATTATAATAATAAATTAAAATAACATGCACAAAATCGAATCTATATCTACTGCATAAATGAAATCTATATCTAATACTAATGGTATTCGCATGACTGGGTATTTTGCCCGTCATTTTTTGACGGGTCACCACCTAGTGATAATTTTTCATGAAGTCACAGTTTCAGGATGGATCACCCTGCTAACGTTACATAGCCGTTTCAATTCTGGTTAGCTACCCCATTTGTCGCTCTCAATTGAAAGACGCATTCACGTCAAAAAAAAGGAAATTCGTTCGGAGGGTAACGACCCAAGATTGTCATGCACCCACCACCCTCAAGTCACCCTCACATTTATAAAAAGTCACGACGGCGTTGATAGCAACAGTAATAATAATAATAATAAAAATCATCATGCACCACTTGACCTTTCTCGGGGTCATCACACTCGCTCTCCCCACCTACCCTCTCCCCCATCCTTCACCCCGATTGCCAATTACTATAACAACCCTCTCTTTATCTGCCCCCCCCCCCAACCTCACTCCATCAAACACAGACATACACACATTCTCGCTCGAACACGAGAGAATATCGCTCCGATAGATAGATCGATACAGCCACATCCGACCCTCCATTCGGACGAGGAAGAGGGCCAATGTCTCCCGCCAAATGCCATGCGGGGGGGGGGGGCCTCCGGGGCCGATATTCCGGGGAGAAGGAGAGGGGTGAGTAATTGGCGGGAGGTGCCCCGGAGTGGGAGGAGTCGAAGATAGAGAGAGAGAGCTATTTGGGCTGTAGAAAGGGTATGAGGAGAGGTAACGAGGGTTCGAGGGGGTGGGGAACGTGGGAGAGGAGGTGGTGGGAGTGGAGAGGCAAGGATTTGGGGAAAAACTCCTCAGGGCCCGCGGTAGTATAGAGGAAGAGCCAATGCCAATCGCTGCACAAATGGCCTTCATTAAAAATATTCATCTACATCCACAAAATACCCTGCAAGTCACCTAAAAGGTTTATGGCAGGGGGGGTAGTCACCAACATGCATTCACTATACCCTATTAAGGTGGCTGGTCGGGTAATCGTTAGTCATTGAGAAATTTAGTTACTTAAATTTTAATGCTCGTTTAAAATTTAAATAATAGGTCGTAGTTATACTATATTCAGTAGGAATGACTTATGTCTTAAGTACATTCTGAAATATTGTCCTTTAAATTTACACATTGCCATACAAATTTGCTTAAATGCAGACTTGATTCATTTCGTAAGTCATTCTTGCGAAATTAATTTTCCGAAATAGTTCACACCCGTGGCCATAGAATTCAAAATAAGTATTTTAATGAAGATTTATTGTCACTCGAATGCAAACTAGTATTAAAATACGTTTCTATATATTATTTAATCTTTCGTTTTTAATCCGGCAACAGCGTCCATTCTGCAACACGTGTCTCTGCTTAGCATGTCCCGTACTTTCGTGTGCCACGTTGCCAACAGCATTGCTCAAAAACAGATGAAAAAGAGCTCAAATGTCTACCCAAATTGCTCGAGAAGTAGTTCGGCAAGGGATTTATAATTTGATATCATTAAAATATGGGTGTTTTTTTCTTTAAAATTACGTCAAATTCATCAAATTTTAGGTGAATTGATTTATCGCTCAAACTACCTTAATGATTCAAATATGAATTTGACTGCATTCTGTCGTTGTTAAAAATTAAATTATTGGAGCTTCCATCCATTATACCTATGTTAATTCTCGAGTCACCTGTCATTCGGATGACGTCATCCGCAGAGCGGACTCATTTTGGTCACGGGGACGTCCTGCCATGTATTAGTAGTATCTACCATGATCGGCATTATGTTTTTCGTAAGAGTTGTGAAGCAACTACCGATCAGAAATGCGAAAAGAGACCCAGCGCCACCCGTGTGAAGGATTCGAACAAATAAGGAAAAGCAAATATTTATCCGCTATATAAAAGGCTACGCGACGTACATAAATTTCAATTGCTAGGTGTAGTGATTCAGATGTATGCCAATAGATGGCAAGCGAGCTCCCTTATACGTCTTCCACTATCAGACACATAAAGCGGCCGTATGCATTTTTCAAAATATACATGAGGGCTTGCTTATGTTAGTAACATGGGCCCAACACTATGTAGGGCCTGCTTCACCAAAAATGCTATACACAATGAAATCTCTGGAATTTATATTATATATTGTTGGCCATAGTTACGTATACCTATTATTTCAATAAAAAATAAAAAAACACATTAATTTATATTTTATTATTTACTTTATTCATTAATTTTTTGCTATTTCGCCACTATTTTAGCCTGTTTCAGCATGCTTTTCAACTAATTTACATAGATATTAATAACAAACGCCATTTTCGTTAATTTCACAAATATGTCGACCGTGACTAAAATCCTTAACCCGTGAGGGGTTTAGAAGGTTCCACTGGAAAATTACTAAAATCTCATTTCATTCATATTCTGGCCATTTATAGAAAAACCTCTCACTCATCAGATATGAGCAGAAAAATTAAACCTTTCCACACTACTTTTCTCGCAAATCTAACTTGAAATTACGTCGTATTAAATGGGAGATTGGGAGAAACACGGAGAAAAATAGTATTTTTCCATACAATGCCATTATCGCGAAAAACTGTGTTTCTGAAGGAAAAACTCCCAAGAAAACGAATAAAAATAAAATATGGGAACATTACCACCTTTTTTTCGTTATTGGCGAAATTCTGATGTAATTGGAGTCTAATATAGTGTTCCCATACAAATGGCGCTGCAGTCAGCTTTGGTTTACAATAGGCAACGCAGGTCATCGCCGAAAGCAGAAAGTTTTAATCCAAATACACAAAATGTGGATTTCAGTATTTGAGCACCCGTTCCGGATCTATGTGAACCCCGATTTGGCGGCTAAGCTCACGGTGTAAACCTACGTGTTCAGTAGAGCAGTAACTACTAAAATAATTATGCGGAGCATTGACACAAATATGTGTTGGTCCTAAGCAAACGCCATTTCAAATATCGCAAACATTTCCCCCTAGAGCTCCTCACATCGTGGGAACGAACGGAGCTCGAACGTGCGAGGCATTGTGCACGATATTTATTGTAGAAAAGGAACTTTCGGAGAACTTGTGGCGTCGGGAATCGGCTATCATCAAATAACTGCGCAGTCGGACTATACGTAAAATGACTGAAAAAATATCGCCACGCCAAATCAACGTTGGCGTAGACTTAGCGTGAGTTTCAAGTGCCTAGCCTGCAACGCCAGCATTTTACATTAAACCCGAGTTAATTTACGGAAAATATTTGTGTAGGATTTGGCGGCATTTAAATGAGCGTGTAATAAACCTATGGGCAGCAGAGTCGTAATAATTGTTTCCTGTCGATTTTTCCAGCCACCTGTTGATTAATGTGAGGGAAGCAAAACATTGCACCGACGATTTTCCATACAACACGGGCGATATTCGTGAAGTATTTGTCACTAACTTTAGCGGACAGATTCTTTTCTGTTGGCGCTGTTTTTTTCCATGAACGAGCATATACTCGACAAGTTATTTTCAATTAAAATACTCGAGTTAATTTAGCATTTATTTTTTCTATAAACCGTCCGTAAATCATTTCACTTGATACTTTTCACGTGATTTGACTCGGAGGCTACACGCTAGGCTTACATTGCTTGAGAAATTTCAAACGGGCATGTTTCAGTGTGACACGGAGAATATCATTTTGACGCCGCACTACATCTCTAGGTCCGACATGAAAGAAAAAATAAGAGATATAGTTATACATTGCCGAACGGATAGGTACAAAAATTCGTTCTTCCCATGGACAATAAGTGACCATAATAAAAACTGAGATCCACTGAAAACACTGCTGAAATGCACTTCACCTTTCTACCCACCTGTAACATTCTCCATTTCAAATAAAACAATATTGGTAAATTTCCACACAGTATATTGTAAAAACACAGTTAAAATTCACCACCGACCAAGGTTTCGGCACGTAATGCTATTATCAAGGTCCTTGATAATGGCATTATGTGCCGGAATTTAAATGGACATAAAGTATTTCCACAAATTTAAGCCTGATACGTTTTTATATGTAACATTCTCCTTTACACCTTGACGCGGCTCGTGTCCTAACATCCCTGCTACACGCCCAAACGGAGACTCGCAGGGTAGTATGTAGGTATGTAGATACTGAAGAAACAACTAATAAATTTGTCGAGATACCCAAGTTTGAAATGTCGTATCTTGATAACCGACGAATCGATTGCAAATGAAATGAACAGCAAATCGAATTTAATTTACATCTCTGTTACCTTTAATTACTTACATTTATTTACCTAAGTTAATTGCAGTTAATTTACAGGTCTGTCTGAAATCAAAGTATACTGTTTTCACTGGACTTTTTGTGGTAAATAATAGCATGTTTTTCTGTAGCCGGAAAAAAACGGCTGCTCATATTCGAGCGCAAGTAACAGGAAAACTCAGTACCATGCCAGCGTGAGTTTTTAAAAATTATCAAATAATAAGGACATACGTATACTAAACAAGGAAACCTGAGCTGAACGTCGTGACAGCAAAATTAAGACCCGGATCTGTAATTTTTTTTTAACTCAGCCTCCCTTATTCTTCAGCATATGTACTACACTTTCCACATTTTCAGCGAACTTCAATTCCACAGTCGTTTTAATTTGCCTTGAAATGAATAAAATGCGCGGTGATATCATACGGTTAGTTAAATTGGGACATCCTCGTGTTTGAAATTTCAGTTCCATCTCGATAAACGTCCCTCCGCTGCACGCTTCTGGTCATAAAACTAGCGGCGCACTCAGAACGCCTCAAGCCATGGCCGACTTCATACAGGCCATGACATGCAAATGTGGCAGCACCGCATGGGGGTCCTACCGCTGCCTATCGCTACGTTGTGAATGCATGGTTTATTTACGTGTGGTGGTGATATTGGTGATTTTAAAATAGTTTTCTTTGAATTAGCCGTCAAAACAATAATACTCAGACGTGGATAAATATACGTAGAATAATTTGGTATGATTATTATTTGAAGAAATTGAAAAATGCGTTATGTTTCTCCATCTGTAAAATTGCAAATCGACCATGTGCTCGCCCTGAATGTGAAGGTGATGTAATCTTCAATGCTGGACCCAGAGAATCGTTATTAGCCGAATAATTTCTTCAATAAGGTGTATTTTACGCAATGAGTTGTAATGACTCTCAATTCCGTCCATGTTTTCCTAATTCGCAAGTATTGCAAGAACGGTAATTTGGCCGTTATCGCTTGCTTTTTCGAACATAATTTACTTAATTTTCCTATTATCTCCAGACAATTGTTCTTATCATTAGTTTTATAGTTATTAGTTTTTATATATGAATGAGCTATCTCGTATAAGGTGTTTAATTCCGCGATTACTTCGAATTCTCAAACAATAGGTACACACTTAGCGTTGTGAGGAATAAAACTTGTTCTTGTTTACCTTGATTAGATATTAAACTGGGGCCCTGCTTAGAAAATTATTTCATTGTAGATATTTAGCATGGTATGCATGATGAAACACGAAAATAATCGCAGTGTATTATTCTTTATTTCGAGATGCCCCGCCGATGTTGTGTGACGTGTTGCAAAAGCAACAACACTTCGCAGAAGGAAAGGTATACGTCACTGTGTCCTATTTTCCTTCAAAGGAGTATCGTAGAAATTTGTGGCTGAAGAACATTAGGTCTGGAATTTTTTTCAGAATTCGGTGGTGTGCATTAAACATTTCTCCGAGAAAGATATGTATCGTAGCGAAACGTACACGGATGCGAACGGTGTGAAGAAAGCTATGCATTGGCTCGACCCAACCTTCCCACCATTGCAGCAGCCCCGACCATTTTTCATTCTGCCCCTGTGTATTAAAAGATAGTGAACCCCCCAGAAAGAAAGAATCCTAAAGGAAGACGGGATGATATTCGTTCCAGACATGAGGATTTACTGTAGGACTGGCTGTATTCCGACTTATTCTCAGACTTCACTGAACTCGGCATGGGTTCAAAAACAATTGTCATATCATTTGAAAACAAGGAAATTCCATGAAGGTAATGATTTTATTCTATTCCACATTCTTGATGTTTCACCTGTATTACTTTCACATGTAGTAATCACTTAATACTATGAAAAAATAAGTGCTAGTATGTAAAAAGCAATTGAAAGAAGTAAAGTGAAAGCTTGCGACATTAACTTAAAATAAGTGCTGCATTTGAGTATATGTGAGGGGATTCTGTGAATTTTAAGTGAAGGACTCTGTAACATAAAATGTAAATTCTCATTCCAGATTTGGCCTAATAAGATTTACTTATATAAGTGCAATTGAGAGATCATTGTCTTCAAAACAGTACAGTGATATGCCACATTCGAGGACACCATCATAGTGAGTGCAACTGTGTGCTGTTGCAATGGAGTAATGCCGGGAGAACACTCGTTCCCCATGAGTTTTAAATTTACTATGGTTATTTAAAAAATTGCATGTCGTTAATGGGTTAATTTCTTCGTACTAGAGCCTACGTAACCTTCTGTACATTGATTGCAACAAAAAAAAATCTTTATGCTCAAACGTTTTATTATTAATAGAACAGAGATGCCAAGGTATATAAATTTATTTTCTTAGTTGTAATTATGGTATTTTAATTCAGGTTGAAATTTCTTGTTGTAATCGTGGTAAACTACTTGTCACTAGCAGATAGAAAGCGTATGTTACTTTTGAAATATGTCTTAAAGGATGGTTTTTCGCTTATTGACTGCGATATCAGTAAAGTCTCTTACTATGATTATACTGTATTCAGTCTTGAGCACAATGTTTCCCGGGGTAATAAGAAATACATATCTACTTTTATTGCTCTTAGGCGTCGCGATACTAGAAATTCACCGGAGAGGTCAAATGACTAACACTTCGGTTAATTATGTCGCACCGTTGAAATTGCCCAAATACTATTAAAAATTTGGGATCTGCATGCAGGTTAAACTTGTGACGTTAAATCACTATAAATTGACGGTTACCTACGTAGACAGCGGCCGGGACCCTGCGATAATAATTCTTCACTGTATTTAAGCTGTTTCCTTCGTTACGGGATTTTTTTCAGTCGTCAGTCACTATATCTATAGAGACCTATCAACAATTTAGTTCCAAAGACAAAGGGCTAAATGAAAAACATCATATTTATCTTGTTTTAAAGTGTGGGAGTTCGGCAGATATCTTCTCACCCCGCTACCAAAACACGGCAGCAGACAGCCGCAGGACCCCCGTAGGACCCCTGACTTCACGTAAAGCGGGATTGCCAAATTGCATGTCATGACCTGTATGAAGTCGGCCATGCTCAAGCTCAACATATGCTACGTACTTTTGCTTCGCGTTCACTTCCGGGACTTGGAAAAATTTCGATTCTCGCTTTAACCTCCGAAGAAGCCATTAAACACGATACATACAGTTCGAACAACTTACCACCTTAAAAATGTTACCGGCACCAAACCGACGACATTTTATACCCTATAAATGAAACCAAGTTCGTAAAATGAAGAGGAAATTTCCAAGCAGACTGTCTTATGCGCGAAAGAATTATGGGTGAGAGTTTTCTCTTCCGTAACGAGTTCATACGGAAAAGGAAAGATTTCCACGATCACAACTAGGTAAGCAATGAAAGGATGAAATGGAAGAGGACAAGCTTTAGAATTTATGATATGTGCGTTTAACTTCATTCAATGGTATTTAAGAAGTACTTGACATTCATAACATAGATGTGCTGAATTGGAATAGTGAAAATAACATTTCTGCAAAAAGGAATCGGTTAAAAGCAATAACTGGAAGTATGTACAACAAAGGAGAAGAATAACCGAAGAAAACCAAAGATAAATGGGATATTCGTACAAAATTCATTTATCACTTCACATTTGCTGCATACACGGTTCAGTATACGGCAGTATACAATATATATCGGTTCTTCACATCTCTATAGAATAGAAAACTTTATCAATAATAGTCCATGCATGATTAAAGAACTCGAACTCACAATAAGACCGTAGCTTATGAGAACATTTATTGTTTAATTCATTAAAAACTAGCAGACATGCCCGTTGATTCTCTATTGGAGGGATAAATGTAAGAAATAATATAGGCAGCAGTTCTATTCATATAGGATAGAGTCTGACTTCTAACTCCTCATATTACTTTTTTTACTAAATGGAAATTGCCAGTTTTGTCGCTAAACGATGCAAAGTATTTCGCTAATTTACTGAAGTTGTTACTTTTAAAACAGTAAAACTAAAAACGTATTCCAGTTTCGCGAGAGGGGCGTGGGGAAGATCGCCATAAACTTCGAGCATATTTTCCCTGAAGTGAGTTTGAAAGAGATTTTTTTCAGTGGCAATTGGGACCAGATTCGAATTTTTGTTTGAAATAAAGCATCATATATGGCTATTTCTCGCAGTAATTAACGATATAAATGGTATATCGGTATCGTGAGCGTGAATGTATAAAAAGCTTCGTCACTAGGGTTGAGGAGAAACACAGATTAAAAGACACTCAAATGGACTTCGAATATTTCGGCGGATCGCCACCATCTTCTTCAGCGAGAGATGAAGGATGAATCATTCTTCAGAAGAATTAATTCAGAAGATTCTTCCTTGACCTCTAGCTGAAGAAGGTGATGGCGATCCAACGAAATATTCGAATTCCATGTGAGCGTCTTTTCATCGAGAACTTCAAAAAGCCTCAAGTCACACCCCCGAGTCACCTCTTCTGACAACAACAATATTCCAGGTAAAATTAAATATTTAAGTAGCAACAATAGACCTTCCCGTCGAAAAAAATTGGCAACGACCGTTATCTTGAAATAGTGAAAAATGTCTTAACGTCTGTTTCAACCAGTTTTGTTACGTTAATGCATAATTTTAGCTCATTCGGTTCCGTGGTTTTTGCGATTGAGTTACAGTTCAGTTACAAACACACGCAGAAACCTGCACATTTTATATCTGCACATTATACATTATAGATTCACGTAAAACCTCCGAAGGTTAGCACGAAAAATATCTAGGCTATTTTCGAAAAAATAAAACACCACTGATATTTGAAACGAGCGCTGATACTCATCGACGATGGAAATGGGATAGTTTTCAAACGGGAAAAACCGGTGTTGACAAAACACAAGCCTCGATTAACAACGTCCGTAAGCTATAAATATTTTCACATGACTCATAAAATCAAATCGAAAAAATATCCCTGGGCCGACGCCAAAAGCCATGAAGAAGAGTTATGAGTGAAAGATGGACATAACTTGAGAATTGAAGAGGACCAGATAGGAAATGAAAACCTACTTGGGGCTGAACCAGATACGAAGGAGCAAGGGGTACCACAACATTTCCTCCTAATCGCCCTCAATTTCCCGACCTGCCCTCATTTCATGCGCACCATGAACTTTACGGGAGGAATTCATAAAATATTTAAATATCAAGAATTTTGGAATAAATATAACTGTTTCAGGCTGGATATGGTGGAAGTTCTCGATATTCATAATGAATATAAACACTTGGTAATCTTCCACAGATTTATATCTTTGGCACGACGCGTTTCACCACACTGTGGCAGCGTCGTGCCAAAGAAATAAATCTGTGGAAGATTACCAAGTGTTTTTATTCAGAATTTTGGCTTTTAAAATTTAAAAATCTCCTCATAATTATCATTGGGTCTATTCGGCTAAGGAAACTTCCCCTGAGTCGTTCCTAAACATGAATGTAAAGTGTTTAATTGCCTATTTGTTGGTAAAAAGTTTTAATTTTCCATCACGTAGCTTTAATGATTTCCTTAACTATTTAAAAACCTATTTAATAATAATAAAGAACAATTTATTCTTTATTCCTCAACATCTTATATAAAATCAAACAATTACAAGAAGGGTAATCTACCGGTTAGTGTAGGTTTCAATTCAAATATAACAAGTAGTACAATCATCAAATATCGAATGGGAATATCCCTTTGAAGAACCTCCGTTTTGGGGTTACCGACTCGCTCATCTACGAATACAATAATAATTAGGTGAATTTGCCTTTCTGTTGTCACATACTTTACATAAAGTTATTATTAGAGATAAAATATATTTTACAATGAGCCAAGGGTAGCAGTAAACAAAGCAACAATTTTGTTGACATGTTCATATTTTTTTAAAAATAAACACAAGAAACTATACACTGGTATCTTAAATACAATTCCACACATTAAAAAAAATAAATTTCAGAATTGGCCATATTGTGTGACTACCTACAGAATGCTAACACTACCGGCAAATAACCGAACGCTTCGTCAGTGCACATCGGTCCATTCATCGTTGGTTAAGATGCCTGGAGGGGCAATTGTGGATGATTGAGTGCACATTTCATTAATTCTTAAAATAAGCCGAAAAAATATAGTTGGACCACATTTAATTTACGTGTATCTGAAAAGACGTAGGCTCACCACACTGGCAGTAATGGAAATGATATAAAGGCCGTTTTACACGGGGCACGTAATTGCACAATCTGATGTATGTTCGAACGTGCATTTCAAATTGCGTCGTGTAAAGCGGTGAAATGCTAGAACGCATGCGCAAATGCATGAACGCGAGATGGCAAAATAGCCCCTGTTCTAATTCCGAGCTCGCATTCTCGCAATTTCAACAAATTGTTTTCCGATAGATGTCGCAGTAGTAGGGACCGGAAGAAGCTGAGTGACGATAAGTGTTTGTTGTATTGGTGGATTGCATTGTGTGCAGTTGTTGTTGCTTGTTGTCCTTTGCGGAATAAGTATGAGCTGGTCACACAAGGACGTGTGACAACTGGTGACAACATGTCAACAACGATGCGCACAGAATTTCGTTTCTTCTTTGTTCTAACAAGTGACTCGCTACTCGCGCACTCAACAGACGACGAAATTTCGTGAATGAATGCTTGCTTACGAACACCGTGTAAAGCGGTATCGCATTTGTCTGCGCAATAATTATTGCACGCAAGATAGAGAAATGAATGCAGTGCTAACCTGCGCAATGACGTGCCCCGTGTAAAACGGCCTTAAGACTTATATTTTGAAATTTTCTCTATAAGCATATTATGACTAGATATATCGGCGCGGTATTCGAAATTTATACGGCATTATATTGAAATATGTTTATTTCGAATACTGGACTCGGCGTGACACCATAATATTTTTAGTAACAATTATAATAATAGGAATTGTACCAACTATTTCGTGTTTAGAAGACAATATGTCCGTATTTAATCGAGTTATTACGAAATATACGTCATGTGCCATAAGGCTACGTGTTAAAATAGCCTTGAAATGCCAAAAAACCAAAGCGGTAAGAAGCAATTTTTTTTTCAGTTTCATCCACAGTTATCACTAAGGACAACACGTTAGCAAAGTTTCTCGCTAATCTGTACACAAACAAAATCACTACAACCACCTATAATTGGCTTATTTGTGTGTTCATTCGATCTGCGCTAACTTCAACACTTCGAACGATAAGCTCCCGATTTCGATTTGTTGAGAATGGGAGGACCCCGTACAAGATTCAGAGACAACGGTTTTGGTGCCCGCGAGCGTCGTGTTGGATAATCGACAGCCATTTCGTTAATAACGCGATGCTTTTGAAAATCACCGACGTTAAACTCCAAGGAGAAACATGGGCGGGGTTGGATCGACTCAACCCCATGATTGCAGCAGGAATCCCCGAGGGCAAGAGGGAACGACCGTTCGAATACGCTGAAGGAACGCTGGCGGGAATAAAGAAAATGGCAGTGAGAGTTAAACATTCGAAGGTTTTAAAGTTAAGGCAGAACGGAAGAACATATTTAAGTGCACTTTAGCGCCGACGATCGACGAAAAGTTGAACGACGCGCGCAGGCGAAATGTTAGTTACAGTGGCTCCACCGCGACTGTGAGAGTCAAAACAAATAGGTACTAAAAATCAACATTTTTGTTCACTTAGTTCAAAATATTCCGCTGTCGCTGATGGAACGCGTTACACATTGAAAACCAATGTAAAGGTACAAAATATGCAGATTATTCCACGAGTTTCATTTTAATGAGAATTTTTTCCATCCTTAGGAGCCGACTTCAGCGCCATTTGAAAAGAATTACCGCATTTGCCTTCCATTACGGCAGTCATTCGCTAATAACTAAAAAAATGAAGTGGTAAGTTATTTTTTTTCGATTTCTAAGAAGATTAGATTAGATATAACCTTCCTAAAAAACAGCTTTCCGCAAAAATGGCATTTATATTGTATAGAAAAATAATATTTTCCCCTTGTTTCTCCCATTAGGGATCCCATTTAAAATAATGTTTTTAATTCGATTTCTCGGAAGTATTACCTTCTTTAAAACCGCTTTCCTCGAAAATGGCATTTATATTACAAAGAAAAATAATATTTCCCCCTTATTTCTCCCATATCCCATTTAAAATCATGTTATTTCAAGTTCGATTTGTGAGAAAAGTAGCACGAAAAGGCAGCATTTTTCTGTTCGCACTAGATACGTTATTCTAAAAGTAACCAGAATATGAATGAGATGACATTTAATTCATATTACTGTGGGACCATCACAATGTGTGAGTAGGTATACCTTTCTGCCAGCCCACAAGATTGGGTGCTTTCCATTCAAGGGGTTGAAGTTAACGCAGATCGGAAAACATCAGCGCACACGAACGACGATGAATGGAACGAAGTGCGCTTCCGAAAACCTTCGGTTATCTGCCGATATTGGTAGCATTCTATGGGCGCACAACAGTCACGCCCGAATGTTTTGCATTTATAATCATTGAATTCGCTCAAAACAAGTATGTATTTAAAAACATAATATTTTTACCACAGAGTATTTAAAAACTTAACAATATTGCAACTGACGCCTTTACGGCAAATTAACACAAAAACGACAAACATGGATTCGATTATCGACGCTCTTTTGTTGTTCAGCGCACATCAACTCTTCTCCCGATCTGTTTGGAATTGTGCTGCCTAGTGTGCAGGGTCTAAAACAAATAAGAGGCGAATGCGCTGCTGTGTTGAGAAGTGATTAGCGCACTAGAGCGAATGGAAAGCTCTCATTGTCACGGCCGAATGTTTTGTTAATAGTTAACAATTCCTCCGAAATCCACACCAAAAAAATAAGCTCTTTACCCCACAGTAATTAAAAACTTCTTAAAGTCTCCTTGTTTGACGTCTATACTGAAAATCAGCTAAATAAAGGCTCATAGATTCGATTATCGACGTTCTTCTGTTCTCGAGAGCACATCAAAACTCCGCTCCCAATCTGTTTTGAAGTGCGCGCGCTACCTAGTGTACAGTTTCTGACACTATAGAAAAGCAACTGCTCTGGGGACGTCAATTCTTGAAAAGTCGGGATATATATCGAATGCAACTAATTATCGCACTTTTTCGTTGACTTAAGGCATGCTACACCACCTCTTGATTCTTGACCTTCGTCATAGTAACTTTCACCTCGTGGAAAATCCTAATAAAACCACTCTCAGGGTTAGAGGATTTGTGGCGGTGAAGATATTTCAAAGAGCTACTGTACTGTGCAGCATTTTATTGCTTATAGCATAGGGAGAAAGGACGTATTTCGCTTCACTGACTAGCATTTATGAGGCTTGCATACAGATGTGGCGTATAAAAATGGTACTATCGAGCTCAAGTGGCTTAAAAAAATGCGGAGACGCAAATAATTTCAGCCAGGAAGGTGACACTTTTAAACGTAGGCTTAAACCAAGCTATATCGGCTGCTAATACCGTGTCTGACGTCACGTGCTTCAGAGTTGCTGTGGAAACAACTTTTTTCACTGAGAGCGTATCTAGCCTAAACACATGATCCAAGCCCGCCTCACTCACCCCCACCATCAAACAGCCCTCCTGTTTTTCTATCATGGCTCCGTCTCGGCATTGCGTCACGTTCATTTTTATTTTCCTCTCTGACATCTGGGTACAGGGCAAATGCGACGATAAAGTAAGTAAACTAAGCTGCTTCTTCCTTATCATACCTCATTTTAAATACGTTACCATTATTTTATATCCCTAAATAAGGTAGGTTTAAATACTGAGCTAAAACACGCGCGGCGAAGATCTGTAAGACACGCAACGAGTCGAGACATCAGTGTAACCAGTCGAGTACAGCTAGAGGGAGAATCTCTATCAGATCGTCGGTTAAAATTTACACTTAGGTAATATTTCTAGTAAGTTTAATGCTTACCTATTTTCTTATAACGCAAAAAATATTTTGCGAAACTCGACATACTGAAGTCGAATTGATCATCAGCATAAAATTAGGAAAACAGACGGTAGGTTTAAAACGTATTTATATCCGCGATCGGTAAGAGTCCATGATAGCTTCCAATGAGATTTGATAGTTATATAGGTTATTTGAGAGGTAATGTAGCTAATTACCTATATGATTTGCTCTCTAATGCTTCTATTTTAACATGCTAGGTAGTACTTACCTACTAAAAGCACGTCTTGCATGCTTCCTGCAATTTTTTTATATCTTTGAGCAAGTATGCATCTTTATAATGCGTTAATACTCGTAGAATCTATAACATTTGTGCAGGGCATGTTTTGAAAATTCGCCCCCTGCCACACACCCTTGAGGTGGCTTGGAAGGGGCTACTTACAATTAGATGTAGGTATCTTGTTGGTGTCTTTCCCAAATATGACCCAAAAATGACTTTAATTCTATTAAATTCGTTTTTTTTTGCTACTGATAAGAAAGAGTACTCCATTTTATGTCTACCACTTAATTCTATCTTTCCATGCTATTCTTTCCACAATATTGCATTTGCTATTATGTGGTTTTAAATGAGATATTTGTTGAAACACTTCGAAAATTGTATTTTTCCATAAAATATAAAAGTCATATTCACGAAAAAATGTTAATGAGAAGCAAATTCTCCCAGGAACCGGAATGCTATTAAAGCGATAGGCACCTGCGCATGTAGGTACATATTGTTTTCAGTCATAAGTGCATACGATAGAATACGCGTTAGTTACGTATTAGAACACTTAATAATTCAATGGAAATGGAGCTGCAGTCGGAAGCTATGGCCAGAAAAAGTATCCATTCAAAAATACATTAGCCAAATAATTCACATTATCTTATATCTCAACTTCGTTTTCTGATAGACTGAAGGCTTGTTATCAGTGAAATAAGGATTATTTTTAAACCATTCAAACGAAAAGGTGGAATAAAGTATTTGGTTTGACACACACAGTCGCTGAGGAATCTCCTCAACGTACAAAGCACATTCTAGTTCGTCAAATCTTTTTCATTTTATGAAACATGCACCGAATAATTTCATCTCCTCTGCGCGAAGCTGTTCCCTCAAGGGACTGAGCATGACAGCCCCCATCGGTGGGCATTTACATTCACCTTTTTTTTTGTTAAAACTATCCAATTTTCAGTCGCTCCTCCGCTCCACCCGTGGAGATAGTTCATAATAGAGACCATGCTCTGCATTTATTTTTTTATTTCAGCGTCTGCATAAAGTATGAAGTAAATTTTGTAATATTAATGGCGTAAAATATTGTTATATATATATAAATAAAAAATTCTCAGCAATTAAATATAACATATATAAGACATAAGTCTCTAACTTGACTCATTTTTTCACGCCGTTTGGTGAAAATGCCTCCACAACAGAAGGTTTTTTGCGATTCTGTAAAAATTACTGCGGTGAGTAATTGATTATTTTTTTTATAAACAGTTGAAAAAACATACTAACTACACACCGTTAGTTTTTTGACGAAATCTAGGAGTTAGAAATTCCTAATTTTTTCAATATTCTCCCTCTGGAGCGCACAGCCTCAATCTATCCCATGTAAAACCGCTTATATTTTTCGGCAAATTGCTCGAAAAGTAGTTCGGCGAGGGGTTGATACTTTGATATCACTGGAAAGATGGGAGTTTTATCTTTAACATGAAGTTAAATTCACCAAATTCTAGGTGAAGTGATATTTCGCTCAAATTACCGTAAAACGGGGTTAAATTGGCATTCAGGGACATTACTTCTTTGATAGTATTCGGGGTTAATTTAACAGGCTAATTAAGTGCCCATAATAGTATCCTAAGTGTCTGATATTTCTATGTAAAATGTTTCCTTCATAAAAAGGACATATTTATTGTACAAATTGTATTTTTTTCAATTAATTCCATGTACCTTGCACAAAATAGGTACCTATTATTTAATATCCTTTGTCAAAATGATGTCAAAGTTACCCTTACTTTTTGGATCTTTGACTTAAGATGCATTTCAATGGCTTGTCAAAGAAACCCTTCACTCGAGGTTACTTTGACACTTTAAAAAAATATATAAAATTGTGGGGTGAAGGTATGGCTTGACTTGCCTATACATTTGATAACCAAAGGATTCCATTTAAATATTAATGTAAATATTACACTACACGTGTTTCGACGTTTCTTAGGGCGTCATCATCAGGTCTAAGTGTCCAACACCTGTTCAAAGTATCGTTAAAACCTGTACCTGTTCAAAACCGTTTTACGGCA
Organism: Pyrrhosoma nymphula; assembly: GCA_963573305.1. Classification (NCBI taxonomy): domain Eukaryota; kingdom Metazoa; phylum Arthropoda; class Insecta; order Odonata; family Coenagrionidae; genus Pyrrhosoma; species Pyrrhosoma nymphula. Next base: position 57,779,165 of record OY754339.1, on the reverse strand, counting down.
CCTTAAGTTCGTCAACTCTCGTTTATTCTATGAAAAATTCACGAATACTTGCATTTCTCTGCGCATAACTGCTCCGTCAATGGAACGGAACATGACAGACCCATCGGTGAGCATTCACACGTTGTTAAAACGCCCCAATTTTCGGTCGCTCCTCCCCTCTACACGCGGGCCAGGCCGAAAACTTCTCACTCCAAGGTTCCGCGGCGTGTGGAGAAGGTCCGAGACTGGTCCTGCCCATTCTTTTATGTGGCGAACAACATTGAAGGTGAAGAAACGGAATCGATGAATCGACGGATCGAAATGAAGTCCCATGTAATACGTACATACATCTGGAAATGGCGAGTTCTCCCTTCCAAATCGCATACAACATTGTGATGAATTCTTCTCGGGCTTCGCAAAGAGTTAACGTCAGAGACCTGAAAGATTTCACCAAAATAATTCGTAGGAAGCGCCCGAAATCTTTCTTTCGTTTATAAAATTGATACGGGCCGTAGGTAGGCTAGCCGTACTTAATTTACCACAAATTCAGGAAGTGACGTCACAATTCCAACCGTTGGACCAACTTTACGACCGCGAAAGGGTTGGTACGGGCTAGCATTAGATAAGACTTACTAGCCCGCCGTATCAGTGCACTGCAGTGGTACTAATTCATCATGGTGTGTCCCCCATGTAAAGAGCGGGGAACTTCGTGAGAGACCTTGAGGGCAAAGTCGAATGCTCATGTTAATTATTCTTCCATTTTTAAGTTTAAGAACTGTTGCCATGTTCCTGCGTGACCTAATAACAGCAAAAATTTCATTTCTTCGGGATTTCACGAGGTATTTCAAGTGACGGCCGATACCACTCATTAGTTTAACGTATATTTCGACCACATGGACGCACAAGTGCTGGTTGTCCTCTACACTTCGTTAGTATGGCCCAGGCTCGTACTGAATGTAGTACATGGTATATAAATACTGAGAGGGTATGCCTGAACTAGAGCACGGTCATGGTCTTATTCCTATAACGCGTGTGAAGGACCACACGGGCTAGGGCGGGCTGGTCACGCAAATTTACTACTTGAAAGCGGGTCGGACCAGCTCCCTAAAAAGAAAATTGGGAGGAGGCTGGCGGGCCTGGCCGAACAAAAGAGACTGTCCGAGCCCCCAAAATACACAGTGGTCCCTGTAGAAAACCCTTGCAGGGGATGAGCCCAAGTCCCCCTATAATCCACCCCACATGCGTGCAAAACAATTTTTGAAGAGGACGAAATCAAGATGTCATTCTCTACCTCGACGATCGGCAGAGATTGAGCCGGATAAGCGACAAGGGGGAAAAGGGTTTCCCGGGCTAAAAATTCAACCTCGGACCTCCGGGCTACCGAGCCAATGCACCTCCATCACCCGTGCCATAGTCGATTGACATCAACGGCAAAACACAGCTGGCTGCCATGGATACTGCAAAATTTACCTTTGTTATTACGAAAATTTTTCATGAGCGCCAGTGTATTACTACTGGGGTTAACAAATAATTGGAGATTAATGTAGTAATTAATTCATGCTGGGCAAAAGTAGAAAAAGTTTTCCAAAACGAGGCGCAGGAGGGAAGCTAGATTATTTCTCAAAATGGCATAAGAGGAAAAATGGAATATGTATTTCTGAAAAATGTTTATTATTTCATTGTATAGCTAGCATAGCACTTCCATCAAGCGTTTCTCAATCGTTTCCACCTTACATGTGGTTGGTTTATTACAACTCTTTTGCCACTTCTCGCAAATGATAGTTTCAAGGATTGAATCATTCTCTCTGCAGTGCTGACATATTTTAGTCATTTTACATAATCAACATATCGTTAGCAAGGATCCTGCTTATGAAAATAAATGTTGAATACCTATTGCTTTTCACTGTCCGGAGAATGCCGGACAGGAATCAAATTCCCTGGCGGACATCTAAATAGAAGGACACGTCCGGAAAAAACCAGACGTATTGGTAACCTTAGTTATGACCTGTAGCAATGGAAGGTAAGATTTTTCTCGTGGTGGTCAAGAACATAGCTCGATCCCACCTCCAGTCCCTTCCATTAAAATTAACTACATATTATAAACCGTTTCAGACACACATGCGTACCTGTCGATACGATTGCGGTTCGACTGTTCCTTCTCCGCTTGCTATGAAGAGGTTGAGTTACATCCCTTATCGTAAAACACAATATTTGACATGCTCACTCGAGGTACAAGGATCTCTATACACCTCACGCACTGTCATATTTTTTTTGACAGGAGGAAAAATTTTTAAAAAGATTAACCAGCCCTATTTGTAATGTCAGCTTATACTGACTAAAAAAACTCCCCCTAAACTTCTGCACCAACGCATACGTATAATCTTGCGAATGTCCCTACTAAAAAAGGCCTTGGCTCTGCCTCCGGGCTAGGTACTTACTGCTGTTGAACATCCCTTTCATCTATGATCATTTTCCTTAGGATCTTAGTCACCACTACTACCACTACTTTCCAGTGGTCGCAAAAAGGACGCACTGTCATCTTAATTCATTATAATTGGCACCGGTTTTTCAATATCATCTTTAAAGTACCATCATCTTAATTCATTATTAATGGACCGAACCAACTTTTGAAGTTGTTCCGGACCAGTCAAAATGTACTGCCATCGATTAAACTTACTTAATAATTTAGTAAACTTATTCCGTACCCCATTAAACTTATTTAGTAACCTGTTGTCCGGTAGTCGATGACGGAAAGGTTATTAATTAAGCTCAGAGGTCGGTTCTAACGAACATTCTCCATTCTAAAACTCATCCAATGTAAACCGTTCAATACATATATCCACTGCAAATAGACGGGCCCGGATTACAGACCCGCGCTCCTTAGATACTTAACAGAGTCGGCAACCCCTTTTTGGTAACAAACCAAATTTATATTTTAAAATTAATTTAACAAAAACCAAATTTATATTTTTATTTATGTAAGTAACGTATATTGACTTTACAAAATTGACAAGCAAACTAAGAACTGACATATACAAGTACCTATTATTCTTGTTTTACACTATGATTACATCAGGATGTAAAGAAAAGGTTGGCGAAGAGTCAATAGGGAGAGCAGTGTTGTATGGGGCAGAAACGTGGACTGGGAAAAGAGGACGAGAATTGGCTGAAGGCGTTCGAAATGTGGGTGTGGCGGAGGATGGAGAAGGTGCTGTGGACGGAAAGGAAGACATACGAGAAAATGCTTGATATGGCGGGCAAGGTGAGGAAACCTCTGGAGAAGACTGGGGGAAGGCAGAAAAGATGGTTGTAAGAGGTAATGAGAGGCGAAGGGATACAGAAGGTCGTGATAGAGGGGAGGATGCTGGGCAAGCAGAGAAGGGGGGAAAGAGAATAGACTTTATCGACGGGATGAAAAGAGGTATGACGTAGGCTGAGATGAAGAAAGAAATTGAGTAAAGAGATAGGGCCCTGCACATGTAAAAATCTAGAGGAGTTTTACTCGCTTTCATTAACACCTACCTTAACCGGTAGATTGCCTAAATAAAATAATAATAAATTAATTAATTACATTCCGAGGCAAGAGCCCGTAGGAAGCTGTCAGGTTCGCCTCTTCATATGTAGCGGGTAGTGGTTTGTCTATTTCCATCCATTGTTCCAAGAGGTAATGTTACATCCCGTAGAAGAAAACATAAGAAATGCAAGAGATCTCTCGTGGAAACACGATTACTCTATGCCTCGTGCAGCATCTCCTAACTTTACCATCATTACCATTACGTGCTATTGTGATATTACTACTCAAACTCCGTCCTTGGCCGTTGGCCTCGACTTCTACATCCCCCCACTCCCCTCTATCCGCCACATCTCCTGCCCCCCCTCTCCCAACCGTCACCCCCCGCCCCCCTTCCCAACACTCCCACTCCGGCCGCAGTCATTCTAAAACGAATCCGAGAGCCCTCCTCCTCCTCTCCCGATGTGATAGGGAGAGGGGGGGATCGCATGTCGAGGGGGGATAGCGGGAGGAGTTGGGTGAGGGAACATGGAGGGGTGGGGTGGTGGAGAAGGGGGGGGGGAGACGCAAGGGAAGCCCGTTGAAAGACGACACGACCCGCGGTGTCATGTTACACTCCCACTCTCTCGTTGCCGCACGTGTATTTTTTGGAATAGACGACGGCTGCGAGAGAAATGCGAATCCAACGCGCAGGTAATACTACACCACTCGAAAAGGTTCAGGTCTCCTCTCAAGGATCTCGGGTTGGTTGGCGTGAATATGTGTGTGTATGGAGATAAAATTTTCTTCGCTTTTAAATATATTCCACGGGCTGTGCGGAAGGGTATTACAAAATTTAAAAAAAACAAAGCAACAAGCGAGGAGGGAGGGACGGAGGGCCGCTAAACTTCCCTCCTCCGAACAATACTGCGTCATCCAGCACGGGAAATGTGTTACCATGTCGACCAAAAGGAATCGGCCATGGTACCTACAATGAATACAAGGTAGGTCGTTTCGCATCGTTTGGCTCGAACGCTGTGGCGTAGTATGGATTACATCAAGCGCTAGCTAGGTATAGGGAATACATTGTGTATCTGATACTTGTGTGGCATTTGGATAGAACAGAAATGCGAGGAAACAAATGAGGGAAGAGAATTTTTTTAGTTATCCCGTTGATACGTCCACACGGGCGAAGCGGGTCCAGGTTTTCCGGTGACAAGACAACTTAAATGTTCAAAATGGTTAAGGTTTCAACTTTCATTTGTAAATCCACTGCAAACAAGATTTTCTCAAACTATACATTTAATAATTATAACCGATCAAATACGATGTGTATCAGCACTTGAGGATGCAAATATCTGCTTGAATCCATTCTGTCGTTGCTAAATACTAAATTAACTGAGATTTCATCCTTTGTTCCTATGCTAATACTAGAGTCGTCCGTGTCATCCGGATGACGTCATGCACAGAACGGACTCGTTTTGGTCACGGGAACGTCCAACACCAAAGTTTACTTCAGGTGGTGTTGGAACGTACTACCTCGTATTGGTAGAGCCATGGATTCGGCGAATGGGAAACAAGAACCGCGCAATTTTAAAAGGCATCGGGTTTTAGGGGAAGAATATAATGTGAATAATTCACATTATATTCTTCCCCTAAACCCGTTCAGAAATATAGACGGAACATTCGTCCGTTTCAACCGCCATTTTCCATTATTTCGCATTCTGCCTCTTCCATTTCGGCCTCTTGATGTTCCATTGTAATAACAACACTTTGCACTTCACTTTATTAATAGGTACCTCCAACCGGCTTTACCTTAATGAGGCATCTTCTGGCTGGAAGATGTCTTATTAAGGTGAAATCGGTCGCAAACATTAATTATCTATAAAAAAAGTATAATGTTTTGTATTAGAACGGATATCAGTCACCTACACGAAATGCCTGAAACGATCAAATTCAATCTTGAAGTACATACCTACGTTCCTCTAAAGTTCATCTGGATCTTAACATTGGATTTTTATCGTGATTCTAAGAATGTTTTTCATATTTCCGGTCTTCCACGGAACAAATTCATTCAAGTCACAGGAATTACTTTTTGAAATTATCCACATACTTACTCAAGAACTTAAAACTAACAACTGGTTAAAAAATGATCTGAAACAGTCGAAATTAGCCGAGAGGTTGAAAATGTAAACTGATTAGTGAAGAGAGACAAGGTACCTTGCTCCGCCAGTGTGAATGAAGTATTTTTTGTAGAATTCTCACCACATCTCAACTCGCCTTGGCGTTTCATTTAATTGGTCTGGAAAAGTTTCCCGGAAAATATAATGCTTTCATCAATATACAAACGACTATACAGTTCACAACAAAAAAATATCACATACTTTTCAACAACTAAGTTGGTGCAATGGTTAGCGGATTCATCTGCCTCGAGTTCAATACTCCCTGTTGGTAAATTTATTTCACCATTAAAATTCATCGTATTTCCTGAACATTTTACGCACAAGTATAAGCATAGCAAAACTAATTGGCACTCGCCAGCAAAGAGTTAAGAGGACAGTGAGGGTGTATCAAGCGTTGATGAACGTGCAGAGGGACCGAGGGACTCCTGTGGGGACCGGTAGAGGGGCACTCAGGCAACACTTCCTAGAAGAGAGGTCAACACCTCCTCTCTTCTAGGAGGTCTTGACTCAGGCCCTTAGTTCCTAACCCCCTTCCCCCGATGATATCCTCTCTCTGACGTCATGCTCCACATCATCGGGTGCCACCAAGTTGTGCTACCCCGATACATAACCAAAGGACAGGAAGTAGTAACTATTATTTTCATAGCTGCGCTGATTTGTCGATATAATTGGGCAAACAACTCCATAAAGTCGTGTATATTGGGCTGATATAATGAATTATTTTCGCGAAATTGAGGCCAATGAAATGAATCCTTAACTAGATTTGGGATGCGCTGAACGTCATGTAACTCATATAAAAGATCTCATTCATATGCAAGGAGTACGAGGCCTCCTCTTCGTAAGACGACATGATGCGGCTATGCTTTCTATTTCCTCATAGAGAGTGGTCTCCGAAGATGAATTTCTGAAGCTTGAAATACAAATGCAAAGGGAAAATTTATTTCACGCACAATAATTCAAAACTTGAATCAAATATTAATTTTGAATTGCTATATAATCAAAGATTAATATTATCCAAAAACTAGTTACAGCACCATAATTCACTTAGTTAAATAGATTCATTACAACATAGCCGAGTATGCTATCGTTTCTGCAATACATGGATTACATTTCTTAGATTAAACGGATAGGGCTTCTCGAATAATCACAATATCTGACATCGAACTAAAAAGGTATGTACATACCTAAAAGAAAGGTCAGAATTCATGGAACGGCTGAAGCATAATGGGCAGGGGAGCGGTGACATCTCTTATCAATCCTCGACATCTTACGCCGGCCTGCTTAAACCCCTCTCTGTCTCGGATGTTGTTCTCAGAACCCCTACATACCAGGGTCTAATCGATAATATATCGAAAAGCATCTCAACGTAACATTTTTAGCATTTTCTGCTCTGCGAGATTGGTGAAGGCATAGCCGTTAATTTATTTCACCCAACTCTGACCCAAATTCTTGCATTTTCCGTACGCTTTAGGGTGTCGTAAAATGAAGAAGTTCCGGGTAATTTTTGCAACAGTACCGTTGGGAATCTGTTCAGAAACTAAGGCTTCGCGAGAGAATACGTCAATGTGCATGCACCATGAAAACAGTCGAAAATCCACCATTTCGTCGTGAGGATTCTTCCTCACGGATTCTCCATCGAGTATAAACGCCAATAAAATTTTCCACAGGCGACGAAAAAGTAATGCCTCCAAAATCTAAAATCGCTTCTTAAGAGGACGCAGTACATATTTTTTTTCCTCCTCTGAGGGTGAGGTTAGTTTTCTTATTGACTAGTAGAGCTACCGAAGTCTTGAATTGACCGGAACAAATGCGAATTGAAGGACGCAAAGCTCAGCGTCTGATGAATCAACAAAAATGAAAACTAGTCGGAAGAGACGATTCGCTAGTCAGCAACGAGCAAGCAAGAGTAAACTCCATTCTACAAATAGAGTGTGATCTGCTTGTGCCGCGAATAAAAACAAGCATGCCTCAGAAAGACATGTCTTGCAAAAATTTCGAACTTAAAAAAGATTCAAAGAGACCGACATTTTCAGTATATTCACTTTGTCGTGCACTCAATGGATATTTCTTAGCACAATTAAAATTTTTTTCTGAGAAATTTGTACGCGCCTTCAGTTTATTTAGGATCTCCTTCATGGAGGCTGACTACTAATTTACAAGTATTGAATGCATCCAACATATTCGAAAATCTATTGAAAAATAGATGAGTGGTATGGGAGAGTGGAAGCTGCCGAATTCTTCAGCCCCAAGTTACGAACTTATTGACCGTTTCGTTCCCAAGGAGACGATGTCATGCAACAACACACAAATCCTTATGCGCGTGCCTTCGCTCTTCTTTTTTTCTCTCGAACAGCGGAGCGCGGGAAAAATGTTCCGCAAAATGCGGTCTGCGCTGACAAAGTGCTGAACGCATAATTAATATCTTTCTCTGAGAGAAAATAAAATGTAGACTCGATCTCTTCCATACAACTGCCTTCAGCTTTGATCCTGGCAATCAATCGATTGGATGTCTCCTTAATTGAGGCAAGGGAGGGCAAAGACTTCTAATACAAACGATAAGTCCAGACGTCTCGTCGAGACGTGGGCCTGTATTCACATTCAGGTCTTGAGACATGACCATAGACCAACTAAATGAAGATCGTCTTATCAACACTGAACATGGTCCCATTCCATAGTAAAAAATATGGCCAATCCTTTCAGTTCTGAAGTCCGTGATTAAGACAGTTTTGATTTGTTCCGCCGCGATCGCCTAATTTTGAAAATGATTCCATTCATTCTACATCAAATCCGTTATACTCCAGTTTAAAGGCATTCAGTGCATACGAGACTTACTTTCTTGCTGTGAATTTATCAGAGATAAATGTTAAATACGATTAGATATATTAAATGCTTAAATTCAACGAACGTGATGACTGGCAGCATAAAATTAAGTGATTCGTAAGCTTAAGACGAGTTCAAGGTCAACTTGACGAAGGCAAGCTCTCATATCAGACTAATAAGATGAGTTTCGGCGGCAGGGGCGGATTAAGGGGGGATCTTAATCCGCCCAAAATTCCTGGGAAGAAAGAAAAAATTGTATTCATAAGGTATACCATAACGCCTAGACCTCTGGGAAGTAAAAATCCCCCCCCCCCAAAACAACGACGTAATTTTCCCCCTGCTCTGCGACTACGATACACTACGTGCTTGAGCATTTGCTTTTTTGCTATGAGACATGACTATGAAACCTTTTGACCACGCAGTGAAACAAGACGATGTTGATGAAGCTCACCTTATTTTTTTAAAATGTAGAGATCGCCTTCATTGACGACTATGAAACGAAAATTGCACTCAAGAAAGCGCTTGAGACGATCCTCGTCAAGAAAATGCTTAAGACCCAACTATGAATAGGGTCCTCGATGTCTTTTTCTTCCGGAAAATTACGAGAGAAAAATTGGAAACTTCAATAAGGTTTCGGGGATTTCATGGCCCAAGTGATTCTCTCCCCCACAGACTCCCTGATTATAAAAATGCCTTCTCATACTGAATCTGGAGGTGACAAGCAAAGGAATGGAGCCACATAACCTATATCCATCCGATATTCCACAGAAGAAAAATTATTCTCATTTTCGTCCTGATCGGGATTCGAACCCTGATACCTCGATTTCGCGCCGAGTGCTTTAGCCAGTTGAGCAACCGAGGCGTCCTCCTCCGCAGTGGATTTTTATAGATTTTTTTTATTTCCTTCACTTTTGTGGACACTACATTACCGTGAATACATCGTAAATGTAATAATTCTAGCGAGATATTTGAAGCAGAACTGTCTCGTTTGAAAGTGTTTCCGAACCAATGCAAGCGGATGTTTCCGGGACAATTATGATTTCGAGTTTCGGGTGCACCGGAGAGGAGCTGAAGTAATAATAATTTGGTGATTCGTGGGGCGCACCTGACGACGGTTAAACGGATGCAGCTGCCCCGCGGGAGGACGGCGGGGGCCCAACCAAACGATCGTCGTCTTGCTCATTGGCACGGGTGATGCATCATCGATCACGTCGCAACGAGGGGCGCTCCCTAGACTTCAAACTTTTTCGGTTCACCTTTCGGTATCTTCATGAGAGTTGAAATATTTTATGGGACCTTTTCTCATAAAAAAGTTAAATTGTCACAAAAATTCTAGCGTGCATATGTGTGAATACCCATGTTCACTTCAATGTTTTTGTAAAACCTGTAAATACTGGCTGATTCGAAAGTAATTTAAAAAATCGTGGAATCCTAGGGAAGGTTGCGTTGGACCCTAGGGTTCCCTGGAACAGAGTTCAAACACCACAGCTTTAGACATTCCAAAAAATGCATATCAAAACAGGTTTCATTTGCCATTGAGATTATTAACTATGCATGGGTTGTATACAAATATAACTTTTCTCACATATACCTACAAGATTTTGATAGCAATCCTGTTTAAAGCTAGTGGCGCCTCTTCAGGGTTTGAATTGTGAGTGTCGATCGACGTATTTAAGCAAGTTGCACATTCGACCATTATGTACACCATCGTTATAAAGGGCGCGCCATCCTTGCGATTTTTTTTCGTGGGGCTGGAGCGAGATTATTACTGTGGCACCAGACACGGTCATATTCTTGGATTTTCCATTATGGAGCCCGGATACCTCGTGGAACATCGCAATAAAAAGCACTCTCAGGCCTGATTGTATAATCTCCAGTTGAGCATTTACTCGGGATGATAACCGATGTAACTGAGCCCTTCCAACGGTAGCGATTAGCTACCTCAAATAACCAAAAGTCCTATTTTATCTCTAAATCCCGAACTATCCGTTAATATCTAATTCATTTCAAGTCTGCGTCATCCAACAGTTACAGTTTAACAGACATTATAAAAATGGGCCTCAGGAAAATAGGGATTACGGTGGTAAAGTAAACTGCCACTTTATTGTTTAGCATTTAATTGATAACAGAAAGGAGGAGGCTATTTTTCATTCACTACCACGAATTAATGAAACGCGAATACAGATAATGAACATTTTTTTTCTTCTTTCGGACAATCATACTCAGCCGTAGGTACTCAGCTTTATAATAAATGAAACCATTTTAGCCAGAGAGACGGCACTTTCAAACCGGTCTATATCGACTGTTATACCGTGTCTGACGTCACACACCTCGGAGTTGCCGAGTAGAACACTTTTTTCGTTTAGGGCGTCACTATCCTCATGAATGATCTAAGGTCAAAGCAGACGACACAAAGGATTGTTGCTCACAATCATAACGGAGTAAACACCATGAGCGGTAAACATGCAGATTTCCAGTATGCATGTTCATAAGAGATGAGCATATCCACAACGGTTATTGAACCACGAAAATGTTAAACAAGGCACTATGATGCCGGACCTTAGTATATGAAACGAAAACATCTGGCAGACAACCAATCAAGTCCTCGAATTCAACTACGTCGAGCGAGATCATGTGGATCAGCATATATAAATAACACTATACTCGGTAGGTACTGTGCACTTACATCGTTATAATGGTAAAACCCGTTTCAACGACATCATCAGGTATATACGAAGGACTGCTGTGACAGGAAGGTGTTGAAACGCATTACACCACTTAAAAGTTTAAGTGGGAGGTACCAAGTTTTATTTCATTTACTCATTGTCAGTAGCCCAGTTCCCCTCGTGAGACGTATCTACCTATTTCGGCCGGCTACTCGCCGGGACCTTCCCTTTACTGTAAACTCCGGGTAATTATTCAAGATCAGTAAAAAGTGGTAATTAATTCCGATCAAATGTTGAGGGACCGGTTTCCCACCAAAATCCATTTCTTGGCACGCGGACTCAGTCCAATGAATGATTGAAATCATACGAAAGAACAGTAATACATTTTACCCACGTAATTTCGTTGGATTACATGCTTACTCAGTACTCCGAAATACTCCACTCCATATACTTTACCAGTACCCGTTTCGATTTACTTGACCCGTTTCGATATTTTTATCATTATAAAAGGTAGATAGTAATAACTTACCGAGCAGCAGTGGCGTAGCCAGGTTTTCGGTCCAGGGGGCACAGAAATTTTTTAAGGGACTCATAAATTAACCAGTTTACTAAACTTTGCCAATTTTGGTGATGCAATAGGTGGATGGGTTTGTACAAAATATGACAATTGACAACTTATTATACACATTTATTTATACGTAATTGGGACTTAGGAGTGGAAAAATACAAAGATTCAGTGGCGCCAGAACACGGGGCGGGGGGGAGGGGCATTAGCCCCCCCTCTGGCTACGCTACTGCCGAGCAGGCACCGATAGTAAAATAGTGTGAAAAATGACTAGTACTTAAATATGAACTAAATATATTAAGTATGTTTTACCCTAGTTATGATCAAAATCTATAAAATTACGTCGCCCATTATAGATTCTATTCCATGATGCGTTTCAACGCAAGCACGAAAGACATTCAGACTAAAAATGAAAGCATATGAATTCGCTAAAACGTGTACAACAATGATTAAAATGTCTGTCAAACCTTGATCTCATCCTCTGGCGACTCCTTCTTGATCTCCACCCTGGGGACGCTGTCTTCACCGGGTGTAGGGGAAGGTGCACCGCCACTGGCCATCGTCCTTCTCTCCTGCGACCACTTCCCTCGAAGCGTAGGCCACCCAACGATATGGCACCAACAACACAAAGGTTTGATCTGAATGAATCCTCTTCACCTTGGCGACGACGAGACGTATCCGACTTCACAGAGTAAACTGAACGTAGAAGAGAGTTGTTACTTATACAGACTGACTACCGGGGAGTTTCCTCCCGATTCAACTCTCCGACCAACGCTCGGAAACTTGGTTTCGCGTGATGGGCAAACACTTTGGTTCGATCTGAGTGAATCCTCTACAAGCTGGCGATGACTAAACGTATCCCTTTTCACAAATGGAAACAGAACAGAGACAATAGTTCTCACTTTTGGGAGTGACTACTTGGGAATACCTCCACCTAATCACACCGACCACAACTTGGAAACCTGGTTTCGTACAATGAGCCAACACTTCGGTTCGAACTCCTCAAGAAGTCGGCGACGACCGACTTGACGTAACCCACTTCACTGAGGAAAACTGAACATCCCTCACTGGAGTGACTATAACTGGGCGATTTTCCTCCACCTAATCTCTTCGACCACAGCTCGGATACTTGGTTTCGCAGGATGGGTAGCGAAATAACGTAGAACACTCCACGGCACCGCCTCGTTCTAGGGCCGAGGCCATGGTGCGGTCGATGTGAAACGCGCACACAAGGAAAAATTCGACCGAGCAGAACGTGAAAGCTCCTCACTCCCCGGACGCCCGTCTCGCACTGACTCAAAGCGACGCGGGAGAGGAGTTGTGTGTCTGCCGTGGCGGGCTGCTCAGATGGCTGCCAGGGGGGGGAATTGGAGGGGGACGGAGGGGGAGGAGGGGTGGTTGATAAGGAGGGGTGAGAGGGGAAGGAATGGGGTGGGGAAGGATGCGTCCGGCTCTGGCTGGAGCTGGAGAGGGGAGAAGAGGAAGTGTTTTTTTTATCGGGTGGCATGTAAGCGGTCGGAAAAAAATAAAGCACGTGATCACACGAGTACAAAAAATGCCATACCGGGGGAAGGAGGCCAAGGAAATGGCACTTGTAGTTTGCAAGCGAGAAAGGTCAATGCTCCTACTAAAGTTAACATGAATAAAAACCAATGTTGATAATCATCAGCAGTCATCAATCAGAAGATCGGTTTCCTGCAGCTTTCCACAACACTCTCCTATCCGCCAACCGATTCATTCACACACAATTATCTACTTTGACGTCCATTATTACTGTTAACATTTAACTACTTCCTTCAAACTATTCGTATTGATGGCATTCTAGGGAAAACAACGGTACCAATCAAGTTTAAATCGAGCAATTCGCTTCGCAGTTAGCAGAGTTTTACGCTTTTAGCAATAACTTCTGCTTAGTGATAAAAGCATCTTGTTTTTTTTGCAAACTGTCAAGAATAAACATCGATTTTTCATTTCAGAATTACAAGTCAGTAGGACGAAAATTCACATAATACCAAGCGCTCAAACATGGGCGATCAGATTTTGAGAACGCCCAGATCGTTGAGAACGATTCAAAGGCATTGGTTCAATAACCGATAAAATTAAAGTCTCATTGATATAACCGATATCAATGAGACTTTTCTTCAGGGATAATGTCATGGCGTCGCATTTGTTGTAATTTAACTTTAGCTCCCTGATAATGCACCATTCTGAGGTTTTAGATGATGCATCATAAAGGATATGGCAATAGGAAACATTATTATTCTGTTTTTATTCCGGAGTTACTGAAAAATTTAGGAGAAAAGGGAAGACAATCTTTTTTCGACCTTATTCGCTGGATCTACATGGGAAGGAGTTTGGCCAGAGGACTTCATAAACACAGGGTTGTCACATATCTCAAAGAATAAGCAAGCATCAGAATGCAAGTAGCTTAAAACAAGTAGCTTGATCTCACACGATGCAAAAGTTTTGCTTGAAATAACTAATAAAAGGTAGGAGAGTAGGGAAAAATTACTACTTGGGCGTTTACCAGTTTGTGTTCAGGAAGGAGAGGGCGACTTGGGATGCGATAGTGGTGATAAGAACACTCGTAAAGAAACATAGAGTTTGATCAGGATGTTTTAGCTTGTTTTGTGGATTTCGAAAAGGCGTTTCACATGGTTAATTGAGGAACACTAATTAAAGTACACATGAAAATAGGAATAGATTGGCAGGATAGGAGACTCATCCGAATCTTATATATTGCCCAGAGGGCACAGATAAGGGTTGCTGATGGTGAATCAGGGTGGGCAGTTATAGACCGCGGTGTAAGGCAAGAGTGACCGTTGTCACCTTTGCTTTTTAATATATATGCCGAGGAAATGGTAAGAGATGCATGGGAAGAGTTAGATGTGTAAATCAGAGTAGGAGGCCAGCTGATAAAGTCGATTAGATTCGCGGACGACCAGGCGTTGGTGAGTCGATCATCGAAGGGATTGCAAACTTTATTAGATGCATTAGAATTCCAGTGCGGGAAATACGGAATGATGATACATCATAAGAAAACAAAAGCGATGAGATTCTCTTGGACAAGAAAGCAGGGTGGTCATAAAAGTAGGAGGGCACAAACTTGAGCAAGTAGAGCAGTTTAATTACTTGAGAAGTGAGGGAGAAGAAAATGGGCATAGTGGCAAAGACATTATGAGGAGAATAGCGCTAGCGAAAAATGCGTTCGCTTAAGGGAGGGAGCTGATGACGGGGACCTTATGGGTAAGGATATAAATAAGAGGCTGGTGAAGAGCTTGATATGGAGTATCGCGAGTATACAAGTGATACAGGTGGGTAGTATATTCTACGCAAAATTAATACCAGTAAGTGAAACTGAAAAATTAGGTTTTTTCAACAAAAAACCCAAACTGATAATGTTTAAAGTTAAATTCGCCTTGATTTTGTTGCCATTTCATCAAGGATTCTTCAGGCGAAACTAAAATATCTTTATGTATCAACATACAACAAAGATAATCCATTTAATCTGGTTTCACTTGTGTTTTTTAAATTATTCTTCAAATATCTCAGTAGTGGAGAAGGATCTTTCAGCGCTGCAAGAGATCTCTGTTGTCACTGTCACTGTTGTAATTGTTACTGTTACAACGCCTGATGTAAAATGGTCCTCGAGGCTGTATTCAGGTTGATGGAATAAATAAAATAAATAAATAAATAAATTGATGAGGAGGATTTAATGTGAGAGGGTAACGAGTTCCAAAACTTGGAAGCAGTGATAAGGAAGTAGTTAAGATAGGGGTAGGTACGGGCTTGGGGGATATGAAAGAGGTCTGATCGGGTTTATATTTGGGAAACACTTCTTCTGGGGGTAAATAGAGCATACATGTAGGCGGGTATGATGAGATATAGAGAGAATTAGAAATAGATACAAGGGTGATGAATGTGGAACAGACCACTATTTGGTGGTCTCTATAATGGATCTGAGGGGAAAGTGGATTCAAAGGAAGAATCTTGCTCATAAAGGAATGAGAGTAAAAGTAGAGAGGTTGTTAGGCAAAGAGGTAATAATAAGGTGTGGAAGCTTACTTGAGGGTATGCTTGTACTCGAAGGAGAGTGAGTGTGACGAATGTAGTGGGAGTTTGAGTGATGCGTGGGAGAGTTTGAAAGGAAAGATCGTATAGTGTGCTGAAAGTGGAAGCGGAAAAGGGGTGTCAGGGAAAATGAAAGGTGATGCTTGGTTGAAGGAAGCAGAGAAAATTGTGGAGGGTGAAAAGAAAGAGGTATGTAAGAGATTGATTGTAACCAAGCCTGAGAAAGATCGGATGAACGCTTTCTATGAGTACAGAGAAGTTAAGGGTGAACGTGAAGGTGCTGAGCAAGAGTCCCTGGTGAAAATAAAATGTGCATAGTATATATCATGAGAAAAGTGTACGTAATATGCACGAAAGAAAATGATAATGAAGAGTGAAGAATTATGAAGACCATGAAAAAAAAAACACGGTCTTCAAAAAGTGTAGAAAATGTGAAAGAAACATGAAAGAGTGAGAAAAACATTTTTTGGAACACTTAAAAGCGTGAATTAAGCGTGAAAGTGTGCTGATATAATTTCAAATAGTGTGCAAATTTGCAAAATGAGTGATCAGTTTCTAACGGGTAAATAAAATTTGCAAAGAGTGAAAACTTAAGGGTTATTACATTGGTAATTGTATTATTAGGGATGGAATTCAATGCCTTTCGAATGTCGATCTCTCGATACCATCCACTACTTGGAGGTATCGAAAGTATCGAGCATCGACTTAATTCCACGATACTGTTAATTCGATACCTATACAAATATCAAATGAGAAAATAGAGTGAAAATTCAATTTTGCCCTCCTCTATCTTTCACTTTTTAAGCCCCGGTGAATGCAAAAATAATTTTAATTTCCTCTATTTTAAACAATTGTCAATTTTACATTTAATTTTACATGGAGGTACTTGCAAAAACATTAAATAGAAGTTTCACCGTATATTCATAAATTTATCAAGCCTTGAGCTGTTATATTATACAGATCGTGAACAAAACAAATAATTTACGATAAACGCATACGACATCCTCATCGCTACCCACTTCGTATATAGCTAGGGAACGAGGAAAAGTAACGAAAATACAGTTCATCACAACAGTTAGGTTTAAACTATCATGAAATCACATCCCGAACGCGTCGAGTAGTTCATTTGTTCTAGAACATCATCATCACCTGAGTAATATACCGGTTAAACGCAGTGGCGTATCTAGGAATTACCTATTGGGGGGGGGGGGACGAACATACCAGGGGGTCTTGGGAAAACTCAAGGTTTTTGTACCTTGAAAACTATTTTAACGTATTTCTACGTCTCTACACTGACCTTTTTAACACACGTTTAAATAACTTTCAGCTTTTAAATAACATGAATAGCAAAGTTAATTTGATGGTACTACGAGTATATTTAGTGCTTATATGTGTCCTAACTCCTTACATAGTTTTTCCGTTTTTCTTAGGCCCGTTCACCCAATAGAGAAGCAGTGGATATGATAAGGATAACAGTGTGCTTTTTAACTTTTGGCTAGTTAGCCATGTTAACTGAATTAAAACTTTAAATTTTATGTAACAATTCAGAATTTAAAAATTGAATTAGCAAAATTGTATGCACCTCGTGTACAGATTTTTCAATCAGATCTCTGGTCTCCTATTATTTTGAATTTTACTCAGTTATTATCTTTGAATATTTGATTTTGTGAGCTCATCCCATTATAAAAATTATCAAAGCATTATATTAGCCTAGGCCTTTACCTAGCCTTTACCTAGCCATTAGCCTAGGCTCTTTAGAAAGCATGAAAAACTGCGACGGTACATTTATAGCTACAGTACTTACAAAAGTGATACAGGTAGGTAGTATATTCTACGTAAAATGAATACCAGTAAGTGAAACTGAAATATTATGTTCTTTCAACAAAAATACCCAAACTAATAATGTTTAAAGTTGAGTTCACCTTGATTTTTTTTCATTTCATCAAGGATTTCTTCAGGCGAAACTAAAGTATCTATAAGTACACACAGCACAGATAACCCATTTAATCTGGTTTCACTTGCTGTGTTTCTTAAATAATTCTTCAAATATCTCAGAGTGGAGAAGGATCGTTCAGCGCTGAAAGAGGTCACTGGCAGAGTTGCCAGTATTTAGGTAATTAGTGCACAGAAAGGTACATTATCTTATCACAGTAGCTCAAAGCTTCAATGGCATTAACTTTTCTTATGGATTTCTTCTGTTTGTTAAACGATTCTTCTCTCTCAATCTCTACTATATCCAATCTTTGGTGCCGAATTTTCATCTCCCCATTTAACTGGAAGCTGTTTATGGCATCATTTGCATTTCCATATTGATTGTTCAAAGTTTGAACTTGATCATCACAGTTTTCTTTATTTCCATGAGGCAAAATCTTAAATGAAGAGAGATTTTTTGTGAGAGAGGAACCGTTCATTTATAATTGAGTAATAAAATGATCTATGAACGGGATAGAACCAGCTCTTCTAAAATATGTTTTTGGAGTGTTGTGAGGTGAATATCCCGTGCTGTTTGGCGGTTAAACATTCTAGGAACTTTAATCGGGATATCTTCCTTAAGACATATAGTTTGAATGCTCCCAAACATTTCTGACAATTCTGCCTCAGCGTTGTCCCTGGTTTTCTCGATTCCATTGTCATACGTTCAACGTAAGTGGTAGCTCTGGACAAATCAATGTTTTCTCTTAAAATATTTAATTAGAGGCAAGGTGTATTGATATAAGTAAATATACTATAAATTAGGTAATGAGAAAATGACATTTGGAAATGGCAGAGTGCATCGATTTTACGTTATTTGCGGTATCAATATCAGTCCAATAGCTGATTTCCTCAAGAGCTCTTAAAATAGCATTGTACAGCTCACAGCACACGTTAAGATCATTGCTCCGTTGTATCCAGCGAGTAGGACTCAACTGCTTAGGTTTTGTTGGAAAAAAATTAACTTGTACTATAAGGGTAAGGGTAACTTATGGGGTATACCATTGTAATTTTTTAATTTACCTTTTTCAAAACCTTTGTTTTGAAATAGTTAAATTATTTAAATTAAAACTTAATTTGACTTGTTTTTTGTAAAAGTTAAATTATTAAAAAATTAAACATTTGTTGGAACAGTTTAGAGAATTTGGTTAAAACAGCTTGGCGCTTTGGCTTGTTAAAAAAATCGTGAAATTTTCCAATAGTGTCCATGCAATGTGTTAACAACGTTGAAGAACAAGGATCAGAAATGGCTAAGTTGAGTGAGTGCAGCTGCTGCAATGAGCATATAGTGCATTGGGAGCTTCATTTCTCACGAATTTCTCTACGTCATCAGGTATATACGCCGTTCATTACAGAGGCCCCGTCATAACCTTGCCCATAAATATAGTCTGTATTAACACCGATTTCTCTCAGTTCTCCCATAACCATATCACTTATTCCTTTGCCAGTCAAGTCACTTATAGGCACAAATTGTAGAAAATCTGACCGTAAAAAGTCTAATCCCGTAAAGTCTCTGATTTAAAATATCTTAACGGGTAAGATGCTTTACGCTTCTTTTTCATAGCACTGAAACAAGTTAGCTAGCATCTAAACTCTCGCCCCGCCGAACGAAAAAAACTACAAGACAAGACAGCGCATCGCCCACCCCCGGCGCATTCGTGGCCGCGGTACCGGGTCAGACCAATGTATCTTCGAAGCGGAGTTAGGTTACAGGTTCGTCAGCTTACAGTAATAACTGTCTTTACATTGAAACATAGTAACATTGAAAACGAATATTATTCGAGGCGTGTACTCAGAATGATACGTTTGTTCCCACAGTAATCTGTTGGTGTTATGACTTTGAATATTTCTTATTTTCAACTTAATTATGGACTATAAATCTTTTTACACGTTATACTAAACTAATTTTTAGTTCTTGGGGGGGGGGGGGGACCGGTCCCGTTCATCCATCCCCCCTCCCCCCGTAAATACACCCCTGGGTTAAAGGTAGGTTATGATGAAAATCCAACAGACTTTTACACGTGCAGTACCCTATCTACCTCTAGTATTTATTTCTTCATCTCAGCGTAAGTCCTACCTTTATTCATCCCGTCCATAAAACCTATCCTCTTTCTTCCCCTTCCCCGCTTGCCCAACATCATTCCGCCTATCATGACCTTCAGCAAACCATCGCCCCTCATTACCGCTTCCAGACACCTACCCTGCCTTCCCTTAATTTCATCCACAAGTTTCCTCTCCTTACCCACCATGACGAGCACTTCTTCATTCGTCTTCCTTTCTGTCAACCGCACATTCTCCATCCTCCCCCACACCCACATCTCGAACGCCTTCAGCCTATTTTCATCTTCCTTTCTCAAGGTCCACGTTTCTGTCCCATACAACGCCATACTCCATTTCAAGCTCTTCACCAGCCTCTTTTTTACATCCTTACGTAAGGTCCCCGTCATCAGCTCCCTTCTATTATTCAACGCTTCCTTCGCTAGCGCTAATCTCCTCCTAATGTCTTTGCTACTATGCCCTGTTTCTTTCAGCGTACTAGCCAAGTAATTAAATTGTTCCACTTCCTCCAGTTTGTGTCCTCCTACTTTTATGATGAGCCTTGATTTCTTTGCCCAAGATATTCTCATTACTTTTGTTTTCTTCTGATGAATCTTCATTCCGTATTTTTCGCACTGTTTTTCCAATGCATCTACTAAAGCTTGCAATCCTTTCAATGATCTACTGACCAACGCCTGGTCGTCCGCGAATCTAACCAACTTCATGAGTTGGCCTCCTACTTTGATTCCCACATATAGCTCTTCCCATGCCTCTCTGACCATTTCCTCCGCATAGATGTTAAAAAGCAAAGGCGACAACGGGCACCCTTACCGCACTCCGTGACCTATAACTGCCCTGATTCACCATCAGCTACCTTCACCTGGGCCCTCTGACTCATATATAAGTTTCGGATGAGTCTCCTATCACGCCAATCTATTCCTATTTTCCCCAGTATCTGTATAGAACATTCAAGCTTTATTTTCCTCTGCATGGTGGGAAAAGTAGGTACCTACCTGTGTTGGCGGATATGGGTACGTTGTGAGTTTTCAGCTACTTAAATCAAACGTGTGTGCTCTCAAACAAGCTTTTTAACTAATTGGTAGACAATAAAAATGGTACACCAATTTCCACCTTAATGTATTCTTTATTATATTTATCGAAAAAATGGAATGAATAGTTACTGGTGTACTAATACCCACCAATAGATGTGGTATTAACATTTGAGTAGAAATCGAAAAATAATGGTATCGTGAAAATGTGATATTTAGAATATAGTTTGTGGTGGTAATGGCTGGGTAAGTATAAAAATTAAGCATCAAAGAAAATTCCACATAAAATGGTACGAAAGACCAAACGCTATTTTAACGTAACGATATTACGTGAACTATCCTTTCATATGGCTCTTACACTTCGACCTATCTGGAATGGGTGGCCCTACCTGGAGCAATCATTATTGCTCCTACCACTCCAACTCTAGGGTTCAAAGGAATATGCAAACCCTTCCACAGCGTCAAGGCTGTAGTTCAAGGGAAGGACAGCTAAATGTACTGCCTCATATTTTAAGATAATCATCTGCATGTTCCCGAATTTTTTTACGATACAAATATGCACAATATTAAAGCGATAGATTAGCTATAAAAAAAATAATTCAATAATTCATTCAAATTTTGCTCGAAAAATATCGGATATTCGATATATCGACATTTTATGAGCAACCGGCATAGTCCGCCACTAAAATTAAGGTTTAGTGCCGGACCGGAGGCACGGAATGATCCGTTTCGGTAAAGTACTGGAGTTACGAAAATGTCCCTTTGGGTAAATTTTTGAATCGGAGGCACGAAATTATCCGCTCATTTTTTAACCTGAGGCACGGAATGATCTTTTTCGGTGCCGGAGTTACGAAATTACCCGTTTAGGTCAAAGAGTTTCGGATTGAAGATGTGCAAATTCAAAAATAATGATTCGGACTGGTGCTCAATGTAGTGTTATTTCGGTTCTTAGTTCTAACGTCAACTTATGTTATTTTCTTCCATAACTTTTCGGGACTTATATGTGGCGACCGTGAATGGTTCCATCATCTTACCATCATCTTGTATATTGTTGCCAAGGAGGACTTGCTGATTTGTTGATGTTTATCTTTATGTTACTAAGTCATGGACTGTGATTGTAAGAGGCATTGCATAAAAGCTATAATAAATTAATTCGATAAACGTGGAGATCTCACTTACCCATCTCCACATTGGTGACTCCGACAAGGAGATTAATAGTCAACACTTGGTGAAAATGGTTTTGCCGCGCGACGACGAGCTTCAACGCTTACGAGAGGAAAACGCCCAGCTCCATCAGCAACTGCAATGCAATGATTCTAATTCAAGACGCAGCCACACAGACACCGAGCAGAACCCGCCTGCGGTTCGTCGCGTTGCCGTGAAACTACCACAATTTTGGCCCGAGAAACCGAGTCTTTGGTTTTCGCAGGCGGAATCTCAGTTCGTGCTGTCGGAAATCACAAGCGAGGTAACAAAGTTTCATTACGTTGCCTCACATTTAGATTCTCGCGTGGCCTGTGAGGTTGAGGACATAATCACGAATCCTCCGTCTCAGAATCCTTATTCGACTCTACGATCGAAGCTGATAGAACGTCTGTCAGCCTCTGAGGAGCAGCGCGTTCGCCAGTTGCTGTCGGGCGAGGACCTCGGCGATCGCAAGCCCTCCCAATTCTTGCGGCATCTTCGCTCCCTCGCCGGAACGACCTCTCTTCCGGATAACCTCTTCCGGCAACTGTGGCTGAGGCGATTGCCCCCGCACGTCCAAGGAATCCTGACTGCCCAGGCGGAGTTATCCCTAGACAAGCTGTCGGAGCTCGCTGTCAAGATCATCGAGGTGTCAAATCCTCATATGGCCGTCCATGCCGTTTCTCCCAACAGCACATCGACGGATGATAAGCTGTACCTAGCCATCGAGGGTTTGTCAAGACAAGTG
The DNA here is from genome assembly GCA_963573305.1 of Pyrrhosoma nymphula. Lineage (NCBI taxonomy): Eukaryota > Metazoa > Arthropoda > Insecta > Odonata > Coenagrionidae > Pyrrhosoma > Pyrrhosoma nymphula. The sequence goes on along the minus strand of OY754339.1, from coordinate 57,756,401 downwards.
GCGGAGCTGTCGGTTTCACAAGGTCATCTTTCCCGGTCGCGCGATCGTCGGCGGTCAAAATCGAGAAGCCCGTCGCCCTCTCGAGGTGGTAGATGGTGTTGGTACCATTCGAAGTTTCAAGATAGAGCTAGGAAGTGTAATCCACCTTGCAGTTATAAGGGAAACGAGCACAGCGATCAGTAGCGACGGCGACTGATCGTTTTTCCCACGCAGGCCGTCTTTTCGTCACCGACCAGGCTTCTAATTATCGATTTCTCGTCGATACTGGGTCCGACCTCTCCTGCTTTCCGCGGCGTTTGCTGAAAGGTCGCCATGTCGCAACGACGTTCGATCTTAGCGCCGCCAATAATAGTACGATCAAGGCCTATGGATTGCTGAATTTAACCTTGACTTTAGGACTCAGGCGAAGTTTCTTCTGGAAGTTCGTCATCGCCGACGTCGACTTACCCATCATCGGTTCCGACTTCCTCGCCCATTACCATCTCTTACCTGACTGTCACTCTAAGCGGCTTTTGGACATGAAAACAGGTCTTCATACGGCTGGAAAAATTTTGAACTGCCAGGGGTCTGGTGTGAAAACCGTCAGTTTATCTTCCCCATTCGGTTCTCTTCTCGCTGAGTTTCCAGAAATTACCCGGCCAGTAATTTTCCCGAGGACCGTGAAGCACGAGACCGTTCATCACATTAGGACAACGCCTGGCCCTCCAGTCTTCAGCAAGCCTCGTCGGCTAAACCACGAGAAATTAGTGGTCGCTAAGAAAGAATTCGCTGAGATGCTTGAGGTTGGCACTTGCCGTCCTTCTGAGAGTCCTTGGGCATCTCCCCTTCACTTGGCCAAGAAAGGAAATAATGGCTGGCGTCCCTGCGGAGATTTTACTGCCTTGAATGCACGAACCATCCCTGACCGGTATCCTGTCCGTCACATTCATGATTTCTCGGTCAGTTTACACGGCTGTTCAGTTTTCTCAACGATCGACCTCATGAAGGCTTACCAACAAATACCGGATCACATTCACTCTTTAAGTCATCCTAGTGCAAGGGTTACGATAAAACTAGTTACTGATCGTTTTGTTTGGCCTTCTGTTCGTAAGGATTGTCACCTTTGGTGTCGAACGTGTGTGCCTTGTCAGCGATCAAAACCCAGATGATATTTGCAAGACAGCTATATCAACTCCATTTGGCCTTTTCGAATTTCCGTTCATGACTTTTGGCCTCAGGAATGCAGGCCAAACGTTCCAGCGATTCATCGACGAGGTAACCAGGGGTTTAGACTTTTGTTACGCTTATATAGACGACATTTTGATATTTTCTCGATCCCATGAGGAACATGCTCAACATCTTCGCGCTTTATTTCGCCGATTGTCTGATTATGGAATGGTTCTTAATCCATCTAAATGTGTCTTCGGACAATCAGAGGTTAGGTTTTTGGGCTATGTAGTCAGTGCTTCTGGCATTCGGCCTCCCGTAGAAAGGGTAAATGAAATTAGAGAATACCCCTTACCAGAGACAGCTCAGGGGTTGCGTCGTTTTATCGGTATGATTGATTTTTATCGCCGATTCTTGCCTCACACTTCAGAGTTTACGGCCACTCTGCATGACGCAATTAGCGCTCCAGAATTAAAAGGTTCTCAGTCAGTTCCGTGGACTCCGGAATTAAAGGATGCATTTCAAGCTTGTAAAGATAGCCTTTCTTCTGTCACGTTACTAGTTCATCCGCGCAACGATGTACCTCTAGGACTCTTCACTGATGCCTCCAGTCAGTCAGTTGGCGCATGTTTACAGCAGTATGTTGACCGGTCTTGGCAACCGTTAGCTTTCTTTTCGAAAAAGATGTCGGAGGAGAGAAAATGGCCAGCTTTCTACAGAGAGCTTCTTGCAATATACCTGTCGGTGCAGCATTTTCGACATATATTGGATGGTTGCCAATTTACTATTTACACAGATCATAAACCTTTGATTTATACCTTTCATAGAAGTAGAGAAAAATTACCCCCCATCCAACTTAATCAAATTTCGTTTATTTCATAGTTTTCGACTGACATTCAGCACATAAAGGGCGCTGATAACATTGTTGCCGACGCTCTTTCACGCATTGAATCAATCTCTTCAATTCCCGACTACTACGCCCTCGCGGAGTCTCAGAATGGCGACGAAGAGCTTTCGGACCTAGTTGCAAGCAGGTCATCCCTTCAGTTAAAGAAGGTTTTAGTCCCTGGAATTGAGGTACCTATATACTGTGACGAATCTACGGGGAAACTTCGACCTTATGTCACACCTCCATTTCGTCGTCATATTTTCGATCACATTCACTCTTTAAGTCATCCTAGTGCAAGGGTTACGACAAAACTAGTTACTGATCGTTTTGTTTGGCCTTCTGTTCGTAAGGATTGTCACCTTTGGTGTCAAACGTGTGTGCCTTGTCAGCGCTCAAAAGTTCACCGACACGTCAAATCGCCGATCGGAAATTTCTTTCCTCCTTCCAGTAGGTTTTCTCACATACACGTTGATATAATTGAACTGCCAATTGTTAATTCCTACCGCTACTGCCTGACTGTGATTGATCGGTACACTCGTTGGAGTGAAGTTCAACCCATGCAATGCATCACTGCGGAGGAAACTACCGCGGCTTTGTTAACATGTTGAATTTCTCGTTTTGGGTGCCCACAAAAGATCACTGCTGATAGGGGGACACAATTTACTTCGTATCTTTTTAGTAACTTGACAAGACAATTTGGCATCGAGATTTTGCATACGACTAGTCTTCATCCTCAGGCAAACGGTATGGTGGAGAGATTTCACCGCCAGTTAAAAGCCGCCTTAATGGCTCACGGAATAAATTGGTTAGAAGCCCTTCCGCTTGTTTTACTAGGAATCCATTGCTCGTTCAGAGAAGATATCAATACTTCTCCAGCAGAATTGGTTTATGGCGAACCCCTCCGACTTCCTGGTGATTTAATTAGTTCTACTTCTGGCATATTAGAGGATTCAAGTAGCTTCTTATCACGACTTAAAAGGGTAATGTCACAGTTGCGTCCAGCTCCTGCTTCTAGACACACAAAATCTGAGGAATTTATTTTCAAAGATTTGTCGAGTTGCAGCCATGCATTTCTACGTGAGGGTCCTATTCGTAAATCGTTGCAGCCGCCCTATTCGGGTCCACATGAAATTACTGCACGGGACAAGAAGACGGTTACACTGAAGACCAAGGGAAAAGAGATGAAGGTTTCAATCGACCGCGTTAAACCAGCATATGTTCTTGGGGCCGAAAAACAAACCCAATTCACCCCTGAAGCTACGGAAGACAAGGCTGCACCTGCGGGCTCAGCACCAACAGGCGAAGGGCGAACGACAAAATCCGGAAGAAGAGTTCGATTTCCTGATTTTTATAAACCATAGACGACTCAACTACGTAGGGGGGTAATGTGGCGACCGTAAATGGTGCCATCATCTTGCCATCATCTTGTATATTGTTGCCAAGGAGGCCTTGCTGATTTGTTGATGTTTATGTTACTAAGTCATGGACTGTGATTGTAAGAGACATTGCATAAAAGCTATAATAAATTAATTCGATAAACGTGGAGATCTCACTTACCCATCTCCACATATAAATACCGCTTATTTTATTTTCAAAAGCTAACACTAGCATGTTAATGTTCATCAACAATGCCGGTAGTTAACAAGGATCGATGGATGGAATTGCATTCCCCCGTTTCTTGGCATTCCCTAAGATATGGTCAACCATCTTCGTGGGTAATAAGCCGCGGTCCTTCGGAGTTTTCTCGAAGAATGAACCGAACTGTCAACCCCAAGGTCATGGACCTTAACGAAAATGGTTTGAAGGGTCGTTGAATGGAGCGTCAGTAAAGGCATCCAACAGCAATACGACAATTATTTTGAATGTATACTCCGCTTAGAGTGTGCCGGGGTTAAAACAGGGAATTCCACCTGTGTTGAGGTTGGTATAATTAATACGCGCGACTTTTCCGGGAGTGGCTATTTATTTCGGCAAGCACGACCGCGTGAGCGCGGCGTCAATACATTGTGCCTACGATACACACACGGGCAAAGATAATATGCACAATAGTTTCTTCAAAGCTGGTCTCCGCCTGATATAGGAGTTCCCTGTCCAATCCGGCGACCTTGGCGCCACTCAACTGCTTGTGTACATCACCGCCCGCCAACCACCTCCATGGTCTTCGCGAATGCTTTGGGGTTCGCGAATGTTCCTTCACGCGAACCCGCCACACCACCTTTCTACACAGAACAACTAAATACGAATAGCTGGACTCCCGCCTATATAGGAGTCCTCCTTCCACTCCGGCGATCTTGGCGCCGCTCCTTTGCTCTCATGCGTCACCGACCGCCTCCAGGGTCTTCGCGAATTCTTTGGGGCTTGCGAATGTTCCTTTACGCGAACTCGCCTCATTTCCTACGTCGTCCGTCCACCATTCGTCAAGCATCTGGAAGTTCTACACCACCGTCAGGCTCCTCAGTCTTGTGCTAAACCCAAGGACGGCGGCACCGCAACCAGTTGTGACCATGATGAAGGATTTCAGGCTTTCCCGGCGAAGATTTATGCCAGAGATCTTTCTGGGTTTACACAGGGTAGTTTGGTCCATGGACCTAACTACCCGGTGTAAACCCCGAAAAATCGCTGACACAGTTTTGACCATTCTTACAGTGTAAACCGTGTAAACAGTGAGCAGAAACATGGTGCGACCTGGGCTGGAGTTCATTCGACGATATTTATTCTTCATATTGGGGAAGTTAACTGAGCCAGGGGGAGGAGATAAAAATGAAATTTTGCTTGGGAAAACACCGTCTCAAGAGAGCAGCGAAGGCGAGGATGAATTGGAATCCCTGATAAGCAGCCAGGAAGCCGAAATCAGCGTTTGGTATCAAAGAGGGCAGCGGTCAATGTATGTCACTCATACTATGTATGAGTTATCCAAAACTCCGGGAGTTAAACTTACGGAATCGTTCTGTGTTCTGAGCTTCTGGGAAGAGCGGAAGCAGTCCCACCCGCAACTATCGGCGTTGGATTCCACAGTTTTCGCGGTCCGATGACACAAATCAGTGTCGAGCACCTTTTTTCGCACTTGCGACAGACGTTGTCGACTTTACGATACAATTTAAGCGCCAAACTCATTAATGACATTTAACTGGTGAAGTGCAACAGATTGTTTGGTGCTGCGGGCTATTCGACTGATACAACCCTTAAAATCAGCAGTAGCGGAACATGTAGCCTCGGGACACGCGATTGACCTCAGACAAACAAAGATAATCGCCAAAGTGAAAAACTTCAAGCCCCGGCTAATCCGCGAAGCTTTGGAAATAAGAAAATGCCAGCAAAATTACAATAGGGACTGTGGCCTCCAAGTCAGCCACACGTGGGACCCTGCTTTGAACCTAAATAAAAATGCAATGACTACTCCTTCCACTCCTCCCCTTCCCATCCGTTTCCCTCCATGAAACCCCTATATATACTCCACCAACTCGACAGATACCTCATTCCCTTTGATAAAGTGAACGGCCACGAAACGTCAGGTATCACACCTGGTTATAGTACGCGGGGTACACCCGAAAAACAAACATACATATAAGAAAGTCTTTTGTGGATTTAGAGAAGGCATATGACAGAATAAATAGAAATAAGTAGTGGAAGGTTTTGAAGCACCACGGGGTGAATGAGCAGTTATTGAGAGATTTTTCGCGTTGTAATTACGGAGAGTGACCGTCCTATCCTCTTCACTCCTTGTGTAACACATGTGCTACGTTGTGTTATGTACGGAATCGCTTCACTCCTCAACCGAGGTGTTCACAGTTGGAAGGCTACACTCATCACATTAACTCCAAATTAGGCACGACAGTAATGATTGGAGGCAGATTTAAAGAAACTCCCGAGAAAAAAATGTAACACGAAGCAGTCCTTAGTACAGCATTCATCCTCACCCCGCTCACAGGAAAGCCTCCCCTACAATTCCTTCCGTTTGAAATGCACGCTAATTTCCACCATCCCTTCTTCGCCAACCTGACCCTTCCCGCCGCATCTAATTTATCCCCTTCCAATACGATGTTTAACTTGACCTCCCTTCTTCAAAAACTCATTACTCCCAGTATCTCAGGATTTATCTTCACTTCCTACTTCTCACGCTGGTCCCACTACGAACTCAACAATGGCCGCAATCCTCTTACAAATGGCTGACCACAATTTCATTCTCAGCTAATTCTATTGATTAAATTAGCTACCTACCTTTATTGTATTCCTACCTGAAGCTCTTTCCACGCCTACCGTTATTTCTCTGAGCAGGGTTGCCACTTGTTCAATTAATTCAAATTCTCGGTTTTTTAAAGTCGAGAATAGCAATTTTCAAGGTTTTGTTGATGTTAAATTCAGTGTCATTCAGAATCATATTTTTGCAAAGCCTGATATTTAATTATTTAACGGAAATGGGCGGTAGTTCAATAATTTAGGTCCCATTGAGACGCAGTTATTTTTAATAAAATGTTTTCTTTCTTTTTTTTAAGTGAACACTCACAATTAATGTAACGAAAACGTGAAATGATTAAGTGAATTCAATTCATCCGACATTCGATGAGAACTTGTCGATACAGGCGACTTTTTACTTTTTCGACCTTCTCAACTTAGATCCTAATTCCGGGTAGAATTTCAAGGATACGGCAAGGGAATACTAAGAAAAGTCGATGGGAGCATAATTAAATGGTTATAAGCAGTACCAACATAGTCGAAATAAAAATGACTTTTGTTCCATCTGAAAATTTGATGGAACAATTAAAGGACCAAAAATGCCACAATTAAAGGTTTACGCGCGAAATTCACGGTTAAAAAAATTCACAGCTAATTCACGATTTTCCCGGTTGATTGGCCACCCCGTTTGAGGCATAAGAGGTGAGAATTAAGAGAAAGAGACAATGAACCAGTGGCGGACACAGAAAAAACTCAAGGGGGGGGGGGCGCAAGTTATCGCGACGATTGTAGCTTTCAAACTGACTGCCTGGCAGCGACTCTGCTTCCCTTATTTATGTTGCTCGGTTGTTTCGAGAACATTCGGTGCCAGAATGTTCGCTTCCAGACTTTTAAGGAGTGTGAACAAATACAAACAGTAGAATATTCGCTATTTTTCTCGAACAAATGCCAGACAGAATAACGTATCGAGATCACTAGAATGGCCGCGACTTTTCTCGTAGGTTAGCTATCTATTTGCCAGACAGAAACGTATAAAATACGATGACGCGGACGCGCGCGCGTGCTACATACGAAAGTACAACTACTCGATAACTCGACTCAGAGTCGACTTACGAAAGACGAACGAATAGCGTGCGGGCTGACTGGCGGTGGCGGCGCGGGCGCAATGCGAGTGGCCCCGCAAGGGGGGGGCGCGCGCTCCCCGCGCCCCCCATATGTATCCGCCACTGCAATGAACGGACATCCTACCTTAACTCTGCTCTCTCCTATCACTGTCCTAACCCGATTCTCCGATCGTCACACTAAATGAACGGATCGCAAAAAGTTTGTCCATTGGTCACCGATACTTTTCCATGCACGTGTTCCAACCCATGATGAGGTGTTATGGAACATGGAATGTTAGGACTATGGTAAGGGCGAGCAAGTTAGAGAATACAAAGCAAGAAATGGAGGTGGGTGTAGACATAATGGGTCAGGGCGAAGAAAGATGGGACTAGTGGAGCAATGGCTATAGAGTGATAAATAGCGGGGGGGATTAAATCCAGTGCTGGGTAGCATTCGTAATGAACAGGAAACTGGGCAGAAAAGTTGTCTATGCAGAACAGGTGAGTGATAGGATAATATTGGTTGAGCTGAATGCTGATCCAACGAATTTAGTCTAATCCCAGGTGTATATGCCTACCTCTAATCATAGAGAGGAAGAGGTAGATGGTGTTGGAGGAAACAGTTGGAGGAAATAAACGATGGCACACCTGGGAGTAAGAACTTCGTATAGCAACGCGGATCGAAACGCGGTGATGGGCGGGATGTGGGCGATTATGGGCTAGGAAAGAGAAATGACCAGGTCTTGAGACGTAAATTCCTAATTTTTCTACATTATTAAAGAAATATTTCCGCTAGGAGCGGTGAGATAGGGGAGCCTGTTCCAAGACCCACTTTCTGTTTATAGAAAACACCGTTGAAAGTGAAATAATTTTGTGGAATTGTTATTTTTGTTAAGGGAACAAGATCATTCCTGATGATTGGATCAGTTTTCAAGTTTTACCAACTGGTTTTCAACTAGATCTAATGTTTCCAAAATAGGAACGGAACGAAATAAATTTTTATGTAGTCGGTTCACTCGTAATACGCCTCGTCGCTCGCCTCGCTCGCGCTGGAAGCGGTCTTTGGTGACGAGTCAAAAGACTTGTAGGGACGAGGCGAACTCGGTGTTCACACAGTCGCTCTTCAGTTCGCAACGAGCGCATTTATCAGCACGTTTCTTTTTAATTTTAAATTGAAAAATGGAGTGGAGTAACACTTAAGTGTTTGAGTCTTTGGAACTCTACCATGGTGAACTTTCTATTTGGAACCCGAAGCATCCACTGCATAAAAACAAATAAAAAAGGCCACGATTCATGGACTCGAATATCGTCCAGTTTTAATACATCCATTATTGAGTTGAAGGAAAAAAATTCACTGATGGCCTTCGGAGCTACTGAAGAATCTAGGTAGTAGGGGGTAAAATCGTTTTTCGAACTTATTCGCAGGATCTACGAGGAAGGAGTATGGCCAGAGGATTTCGTGAAAACAGTATTAATACCTATCCCGAAGAAGAAGAAAGCGTCAGAATGCGAGGAGTATAGAACAATCAGTTTAATTTCGCACGCAGCAAAAGTGTTGCTTAGAATACTAAATAGAAGGTTGGAGAGCAGAGCAAAGTGCTATTTAGGCGATGACCAATTTGGGTTTAGGAAGGGGAGGGGAACCAGAGATGCGATTGCGGTAATGAGGACACTTATAGATAGAAACATAGAGCATAATCAGGATGTTTTCGCTTGTTTTGTAGATTTCGAAAAGGCGTTTGACAGAGTAAACTGGGAGAAACTAATGCAGATACTGGGGAAAATAGGAATAGATTGGCGTGATAGGAGACTCATCCGAAACTTATATATGGGGCAGAGGGCTCAGGTAAGGGTAGCGGACGGTGAATCAGGGTGGGCAGTTATAGGTCGCGGGGTGCGGCAAGGGTGCCCGTTGTCGCCTTTACTTTTTAACATCTATGCTGAGGAAATGGTAAGAGAGGCATGGGATGAGCTAGACGTGGGAATGAAAGTAGGAGGCCAGTGGATAAAGTCGGTTAGATTCGCAGACGACCAGGCGTTGGTGAGTCGGTCATCGAAAGGACTTCAAACTTTAGTGGATGCACTGGAAAAGCAGTGTGAGAAATACGGAATGAAGATAAATAATAGGAAAACAAAAGTAATGAGATTTGGTAGGACAAAGAAAGCGAAGCTGGTGATAAGAGTAGGAAGTCACAAACTGGAGCAAGTAGAACAATTTAATTACTTGGGTAGTACGCTAGAAGAAAGAGGACATAGTAGCAAAGACATTAGGAGGAGAATAGCGCTAGCGAAGGAAGCGTTCAATAATAGAAGGGAGCTGATGACGGGGACCTTAAGTAAGGATGTAAAAAAGAGGCTAGTAAAGAGCTTGATATGGAGTGTGGCATTGTATGGGGCAGAAACGTGGACCTTGAGAAAGGAAGACGAAAATAGGCTGAAGGCTTTTGAGATGTGGGTGTGGAGGAGGATGGAGAAGGTGCGTTGGACGGAGAGGAAGACAAATGAGGAAGTGCTTGACATGGTGGGCGAGGAGAGGAAACTTATAGATGAGATTAGGGGAAGGCAGGGTAGGTGGCTGGAAGGGGTAATGAGGGACGATGGTTTGCTGAAGGTCGTGATAGAGGGAAGGATGTTGGGTAAGCGGGGAAGGGGAAGGAAGAGAATCGATTTTTTGGACGGGATGAAGAAAGGTAGGACTTATGCTGAGATGAAGAAAGAAATACAAGAGGTAGAAAGGGCACAGCACGTGTAAGAGTTCGTTGGATATTCTCTGACTTTCATCACAACCTACCTCTAACCGGTAGATTACTGTAATGAAATGAATGAAATGATGGCTACATTTCGTACCCACCGCCGGAGGAAAGAAGTCTTTATTAAATCGGGTGCTGGGCATTGAACGTGAACCTGAGGAGCAACACCAGAATGAAACAGAAGAGCCTGGGATCACTGATAACGAAAGCCAAGAATCAAGGCAAGCTGATGAGGAAACGCAGATTAATTCAAGTGCGAGATCAACAAAATGTGTTGTGCCTGCTACTCAGCGAGAAAAACGACGCAGGATAGCGTCTGAAATTGATAATGCAAGGAACCAAATAAAGCAAATACTGACCACACACCAATGTGTTCAGCAAAAAAGATGGACAAAAGAAGCAGACGATTTCGATCTGTATGGACAGCTAATGGCAAAGAAACTGAGACACTATCCCATCCACGAAAGACATCTTGTAATGCACGACATTGATGGGCTTCTTTTGCAAAAACCACCCAACAGTGCCATGATATCTCAAATGTGCAACTAACTGCCACATTTCATTTAAAATCTAACGTGTAAGGGTGGATTTATACTGGAAAGTTACTTCCGCAAGTTTCCTCTGCAAGAGCTTGCGGAGGATTTTATTCAAACGAAAGATTTTTCACGAGTTAGCGCAGAGCCATATTGGCTGCTTTTCACTCTGGCAAAAATACGCTTCTGCAACCGACTTACCAAAACTTTCAACAGTTCTGCAAGCGGACTTGTAGAGCCGTTTACACCTGCCATTTACGTCGAAAGTAACTTGCAGCAAGTAACTTGCCAGTTTATACCCACCTTAATTAACTCCTTTCATAATATGATCTCGGATACCCTCATCCCTCTTAGGCAAGAAAATGTAACAAGAGCCCAACCCACTCTTCCCCTTATAAAGTCTAACGTGAAACTCGAATGTTCCCATAGGTGGTGGAACGGGGAGTGTAGGAGAAACGGGAGACCTTGCATCATTGTGGCTGCGTTATCCGAGGAATCTCAGGTGACAGCGGGCTGGTGGGTTGAGGCATGGTATTACTAATACGAGGTAAGTCGTTCCCGTGACCAAAATGAGACCGTTCTTCGCATCACGTTTAGGTAAAGAATATCATTACCATAAATTTGTTGGTTAGGATAAAACATTAAACACTACTTTAATCTCACATTAGTTATATTTGGACGAAAATCCATGGATTCAATATTAAAGAATCGTTCGTGAACTACTGATGAGTAAACGCTACCGAATAAACATTGAAGCCGCGTTCGTCAGGCAGTAAATATAAATGCGACTGATTGTGGACGAGGATTCTCGGTATTAAATAATGCGTAGAAGTAGGGAGCAGTAGCAACCTACTTACCGAATAGAAAATAATTTTTATCCCAACGCAAATTAGCGAAATACCGGGATTGTAGGAATTCAATCGCGTAACTTCCCAGTTCAAAAATGTACCTCTGCATGGTAGAGTACGTCATTGCATTAATATTTGACAACCACGTAAGCAATTGATTCAAGCGTTAAAATCGTAATCCAGAACTCAACTAACCGTAGGCTTTAAGAAGTCAAAGCGTCGATAAGTTATCGTACTTCGGCAATGGCATTGAACGTCTAGAAAATTTTTATTTTACTGTATCTTCATAATAAACTACTTTTGACAATATGGATCCAGTTTAATTTTGTCGAGGTAAATAAAAACGAACACCGAACAAGCTCTCAAAATCATGACACTTGAGCACGGTAACAAAAGATTATCCCGGAGACACAACAAACACCGAGGTAAGACATTGCAGGCAACACAATTTTTATTAAATGGTTTACGGGAGGCATTTTTAAGGTGTGGTAAGATATAGGTCAGGAGCCACGAAACAAAACGAAAATTACGCTCAGGTTAGCTGAATCTCTTCCGAATTGAGTTAAAAAGTAATGTTGCTTTAGCTAAACTCTGGTGTATTTAATCAACTAAACACTAAATAGACGGGAGGGAAATGTAAGTGCAATATTTAAGTTACATATTAGCAGTAAAAGGATTATTTCCCAATATAAAAAAAAGTTTGGAAACTCGAAAAACGACTAGCTCCTTAGAAACGATTTTTACAACTCAATGAAATGAGACGAAATTTGAAATAACGCATTCCTGGAAAGGTGAAACTTAATGGATCTAGTGCTATGAACGAAATCCGGCAAATTCCAAAAATGGCATTGCGTTCAAGATCCCAAATTGTTGGTTGCAGAACAACGTTCCAAATCTGACCGACTAAATTTCACCCTTCCACTAATACGAGTACTCACGGATTCTCTTTTAAAGCATTATTATCCTCTAATAAAGAGTCAACAAGCTTCCTCTTCCCCCTAACTTCAATTCTTTCCCTCCTCTTCCTAGAAACCTCTTTTCCCCCGTTGACAATGGTAAATGGAGTGAGGGAGTACCGGTACGTACAGGTGCCGTATGGCACTTGTTTTCAATTTTCTGCAGCTCTTACGCGAATACTTTAAAAGTTGCTGCTGCAAACTTTTGAAATAAGCATCCTCTTCGAAATGCACTGAGCAAATCCGTGCTGAAAAAATAGTACCATGTATTAGCAAAATAAACCTAATGCCTTAGTTTATTAAACTCAAGTCCTAATACAACAGCAACACACGTGGATGGAACTTAATTTTCTCGCAATTTATGGCAAAAAATGATTTCATATTTCTTTAATATGTAACAAGTAACAGTTAAAATAAGTGACATATTAACATAAATAATCTTACCGTTATCAGCATTGAAACGGTCTCGCCCCCGGCATGCGGTTATCCACTTCTCCCGCACTGAACTTTCGGCAGGAAATCGAAAGAATCTCACCTTCCCCTTCCGATTCCTTACAGAATTATCGCACCCAAATACTGCGCAATAAGACATTGCCAGGGATTCCGGGCACGAGATACAGATGAACGAGTGTAAACTCTCAAGTTCAATTACTTCAACAACGCTAAAGCTCACAACGACTGAAAACAGCTATGCATGCAATCCTAGTGACGTCGCAGCCTCGACAAAAGCGCATCGGAGTGCGTCGACAGATGCGCAACGACTTACCTCGTATTAGTAATACCATGGGTTGAGGGATCCACGGAGATCAAGTTACCTAGTAAGAATAAAAAACCTGAGGAAACTCTCCTGCTTCGTCAGCTCCTAAAAATATCAAATATCTTTTAAAAAAGACCCGGCATCACTCCGGGGCCCCTCCGACACCCGATAACTTCCTCTGCGCGCGTTTGACAGAGAGGGCTTGTGAGGTGGATTCCCCCATCCCTTCGATGTACCAATAGATTTAATACCGATGGTAGGAGGAATTGTTCACGGGTTTTGCCAAATATGCAATATTCAAGAGACGTTAAAATGAAGACGAGCGCATAGCAACCCGTGCAACAATCGTATTTTCATCCGTAGCAAATGTCAAATAAAAAAATATTTTCCTGAGCCGGAATATTTGTAAATTTTCGTGAAACCGTCATTCACCAGACCGAATATGTCTAACCTCTATTAGAGGGCCATTTCACGGCCGATAAAATTTAATAATATATCTTAAATTCTCTCTCTATTACGAGATAAAATATGTTATGTTATTTATTACTGACAAAGGTAACGGAATTTCCGACTCTTTGCTAAATTTCATACTGTATTTTTCCACTCGGGCTGATGTTCCCCTCCCAGAGATCCGATTGGGGAACTATTTAATCCCCGAATTATTTCACCGGGAGGAATGCCATCACGTCATATATTGGTGAATGCAAGGCTGCATCTTCTCGGGAGATTAATGTGGCGATTTCCCGTTGCCTTTCACATCGCAGTATAGGTGTATCAAAACTTGGTGGCACTCGCTCGTAGAGGAAATGACGTCAAGGAGAGGAGATCATACAAGACAGGAGGGATAAGGATCCTTAGGTTCTCTCTAGAAGTTCCAAACTGAGCCCTTCGATAACTCTCCCCGCTCATCAACGCTTAATTCGTTCTCAGTGACCTTAAACGCTCCGCTGGTGAGTGCCACCAAGTTTCCCAATACCTATACTTCGGCCGATTCTGTTTATTTTACTCCCCCCGAAGCTGTGGCAGTTGATACCGGACCGATCTTCTTTATCTGCGCCTTCTGCTGAGAAATTTCTTAGTCGCGCAAGGAAAAGTCTGCTTGAGTGAAATACTTTCCCGGTTGTAGAAATGCATGCAGCAAGTTAAATGTTCCCAGCATGAATTATATATATATATATTGAACACCCAGTTGTATTTCTCTGTCCATCGTAAAAGCGCAGTTGGCGTTCAGAAATGAAGTCAATCAGTAAAGACCTTCAAGGCTGCCAGGCCAGCGAATCACGCGACAAACGATAGGGGTCGTGCATAAACCACGTTACCATTTTCGGTGATTTTGTTTACCCCTTCCACCCTTCGTTCACAACCGTAGTATTTTACCCCACCCACCATGTAACATTGCCTCTACAAACGAAACTTTCAATTCAAAATATTTTCAAGTGAGTTTATTTTTAGGGATAGGTTGAAATTAGACAAATGAAGTAAGCGAACCAAATGTAATAGATCTAATCTCAATTGGAACAAGCAATATTCATTTTTAAATTATAAAAATCAACCATGAATCACTTTAATTAAAAAAAATACAATTTCTAACGATCCTCAATAAACAATGTCCCCTTATCCCGCCATTAGCCAATATCCTGGATTATAGTTATTTGAGTATGAAGACGTGCAACATTGTAGAGGCAATGGTTCAGTTACATTGAGTTGAAGTAGAAACTTGGGGTGTAAGAAACACCCCGCGCCCCCTCCTCCATGTTATACTCTGTAGTACTGTCGACGCGACGTTGACGAGTAAGAAACGTAAACAGGCGCATTGTAACAGCTACGTTACTTTGGGTGAACCCAAGGTGTTAGGGTGAGTTAGTATTCTATCACCTTGGGGTGAACCCCCCCCCCCTCCCCCTCGTTATCCGCCGTAAGTTTTTAGGCGACCCTCTCCCCCTCAGTTGGTAACGTAGTTCATGCACGACCCCATTCCAACGTCGTCTTAAATATGATTCATATGCATAGCAAGTTTTTGAAGCTGATGAACAGCTAATAAGATGAAGAGCAGAGTTATGTAAAAACTACGTCATGCGTTCACAAATTTTGAGGATACCGGGTATAACCTTGACGGAATCACCCGCAAGTGCACATTAGCACAGCCTCGGTAGCAAAGCACTCGAAGCGATATGGAGGGATTCGGGATCGAGCCCGGTCAAGGCAGATGATTTTTCCAACGTGGAATTTCGCACGTCATGCGTTATTTAAATGATGAATATTGAAACGATATTTGTTCCTAGTAATAACAGCCAATTTATGTGGCTGGAAAGAGAATTTTCCCCTCATATCTACGTTTTTACTAGAGAATGAGTGTCGTCCAGCTGCCGCTGCGATCTTATCATCCCGGTTCAGCATGATTGGAATTATAACTACCAGGAGTATCCCACACGAATTACTTCCTTACATATCGCATTCGCGTTCCTCGCCAGTGCTTGCAGACTTCTACCGTAACAAAAAACATAAATAGGAAATTCATTTTGTAAGCATTCAATGCTTGCAAAATGAATTTCCTTTGCGACCCATCAGTAAATCACTCGCACTACATGCCAGAGGCCGGCGAGGGTCCGGATTAGTGAGTGTTTACGTAAGTTCTAGGAAATACCACATAACGTTAAACAGTAAAAAACATGAAGCCACATGTGTTGCAATTTATAAAACCAAAAGGACACACGAATTACTTCAGAAAATATTTCGACCAGTTATCAGCCAGGCCAGCTCAAAGAAGAGCATCCTTGACTAATGGGATGAAGAACAAAGAGTGTATTGTAAAACGTACGTTCTGCGATATTTAACTTAAGTTGCAAATGATACTTTTCCCCGTAGCAACCGTCAGTCAAGTTCGTCTTTCAAAGGAGAGGAAGAATGGAGCACAAATCGTCCTCCCATCTGTCTTGGATTTTCATTAAAGTAATCTACCAGTTAAAGTTTTCGATAAAGTCAAAGAAAATCCTCCAGATTTTAACTCGTGTACCTACTGTACCTGTAGTATTTATTTATTTTTTCATCTCCACATACGTCCTATCCTTCTTCATCATGTCCATAAAACCCCTTCTCTTTCATCCCCTTCCCCGTTTGCCCATCATCCTTCCCTCCATCTGGCCTTGAGCAACCCTTCGCCCCTAATTACCACTTTCAGCTACCTACTCTGCCTCCCCCTTATCTCATCCAGAAGTTTTCTCTGATCACCAACCATGTCAAGCAATTCCTTGTCTTTCTTTCTGTCCATCGCACCTTCTCCATCCTCCAGACCCACATCTCGAACGCATGCAGCCTTATCTTGTCCTTTAGAAAGGACAAAATATCAGAAGTATTTTGTGTACTTTTGATGTTCCATGAAAGTGGGAACGTACTTTTTCTTTCATAAGGACTATTCTCCTACTGCCTTATGGAGTTCAGAGATAAATGATATACAATGGTGCCATATTAGTACTCCTTATGTACATTTATTTATTTTCAGTATTCAGACATATATAAAGCAGCATTTGCACAAGTAAATTCAAATATGAAATGAGAACCAAGGTAAACCTAGAAGGGTGGGCAGAGGAAGTTGGAGGCGTTTCCTCTCATCATATGAGTCGGGGCAGGGGACCACTGGATCGGCAACTTATAAAATATACAACACAATCAACAGAGAGGTTTGTCAGGGTGTTTGCATGTTTGAATTTAATGGAAAGGAGGCACGAGAGTGGATTTCTTCAAGGAGATGGGCCAGGTGCTTTTATCTGTCAGAAAAACTCTGGCTAACAGAGAGTCTTTTGTCACCGAATTGTTCCAATGAAGAGTATACAAAAACTGCCGAATGACTAATTTTTATGGGACAAAAAGAAGAGTGGCAAAAATTGATTGAAAGTGGAAACATTCTGAGGATGGAAGAGGTTACTGTGGGCATAAAAAAGGCATCACTGTGGGGTTTGAAGACACGAGAGGGGAAGAGACTGGGCAGGAAAACAGGTGATCGCCTCCTTTTGTTCTGCCTACTGCATAGCCCTCTCTTGTGAAGGAATACCAAACCTCCAGAACCTCACCATTCACTTCATCTAAACACAACTTGCACTCACATTTCCACACCAGCATTTGCAAAATATGAAATGAGAGACTTTTAGGGGTACAAAGAATTACATACAATTAAAAAATAATAAATACAACAGTCAAGTATCAACAACAACATTGCAGAGTAAACTCTGCTCGTCGTTTGTCAGTTCTGGTGTGACCGTCCTTTCTTATCTCATATGCGGATCAGAAAGCAACAGTGCGATGAGGGGGTGATCTGATCAAGAAATTATGCAGTGGTAAAAAGAAATAAACATAACATCCAAGTATACATAAAAAATTTCTCAACACGTTGCGTCACCTTGGAACCTGCCAACTGCCAACAAAATCATATGTACAAAAAAATAATAATTTTCTAGTCAATATTATCAACAAAGCATCTCTTTGTAATGTAAATTCCCCTCTTTTGCCACTGCATGATTATAAATTATGCCAAATTCTTTCCTACCAACCTTGCTTCCTAATCCCACCCCTTAAAACACCCCCTCTTTCCCCTCTCAATCTCATCCACACAGACATTCATTCACACAGCTTCCCATATCTTTTACATGCACACTGGGAATAACTATCCACTTGCCACTTACTCTCCCTCTTACTTAAGAAGGGTACATGCTCCCAGTAGGGTATAAAGTAAATCGTTGCCGCCCCTGCCCCTAAATCTCCCGTCACTTCCACACAATGGCAGACTATCACCAACTGCAACATGCTCTCTTTTCTTTATCAACCATCCACCCCAACTTTTTCAAGCTTATTGTAACTGGTTCTTTTGTAGCTACACTTTGGGGTTGACATCCCAAAGATGCTCCATTCTTGTGGCACATGGAATAGCTGCAATAGCAATTATTAAAATGAAGTACCATGTTTTAGCTTTAGCTTTTTTTTTAACCCCAACTCCTTCTTGGAAATGCAAATCCCTTCCTTGAAGAGAAAATTTTTCAAACAACCTAATTACATGTCTTTTTCATAAAACTGCTTATATAATGTGTGCCAATGCTACACCTCGGTTTCCTTTATTAACATGCACTCATTTTTGAAGTCTGCTAACGGAGCATCTTGTCCTTTGAATGCTAAATTTACTTAACAACTTGCTCCAATCTTCTCTATCTATATATACTCTTTGTACAAACTTATTTTCAATGATCCTACAATCTTGAATCCAATAATGGATGAACAGGACAGCGGTAGGATATTTTTTTTAGCCATTATCCATCAACAAAACTTTTCCACACGCATGTACACGGCTGAAAAAAGAAAAAAAAATACACTCACGCATACGACACACACATTATGTGAGGCATATAAATCCTTGCCCTCACACTCAATTACACCTTCCTGTGGCCTTTATTCACACATATTGTTCCACTTTTACCATAGCCGAGGCAAGTGCAGTGCTTTGGCACCAACCAGTGTGTACAGAGGAGAAATAGAAGCACTCTGGTTCCTGGGGTGGGGATGTTTGTAGATGAGTGGAGGAAGAATCACAGGGAAAAAGACCAGTCTACAAACAATGATGACTCAATACTAAGTAGGAAAAACCTATGCTTCATTTTTTTCCATTTTCTGTCCGTACATACAAAAATCTTGTCGTACTAAAAAAAGAAGATAGTTCTTGAGGGACATGAGGCAGGGAAGAGCCAATTCTCCCTAACAATAAACACAACCAACCACACACACGGCATACATTTCAAAATAAAGTACACGCCCATGCACTCAATTCACAGACAGACAGACACATGCACCCCCGGTACTCCATTGGAATGGACAAGAAAGCACATAGCCATTCCGTATACCCGATGGCCCTCAAATCTCTCAAGAGGCAAGATTCTAAGATTACAAGATTTAACCCTCCTCCGTTGGCCAAGCCTCCACGAGGACATGACAGCAAAGAGAATATGAGTAAGTATATTTCATCAGGTCACAGCTTCTTCCCTCGGGTCTGCTTGGACGCAAGCGAGCGTTACTGAGCTGCCACCCTCGCTCATCCAAAACAGAGGGACGCGCACTAAGGACTCTGACTTTTCACTGGGTTGCAGGTGATCTCTGAAGCCGGTTTCCATTCATGTTAGGAGGATAACTCATCATCTGTACGTGAACACTGGTACAACACACGAGAAATGATTGCTGCAACATGCTGATCAAGGATCTGGCTCATCACTAGGGCAAGAAGTCGATGCTCTTGCTGTAGGAAGAGAGGTCTATTACCAGGATGGCGGGCAAGGTGTAAGAGGGTGCCAGCCGCACGCCTCAGCATATCTAGGCTGGTCCCCATTGCCTCGGGGTTGTCCCTAAGAGCTTGAATACCATGTTGATTGGCAACACCCAAGGCACTTGCCTCAGCCTGCTCCACAAAACCTACGAGAAGGGACACAACGGGAGGGGAACCCAGGGCCACCGACCGAGCCACACCGGAATCCGCAGCGGCAAAACAGTGCAACAGATTCACTGCAAATTCCCTCAAGGCCTGTTCTTCCCCCTTGCACAGGAGCCGGGCCAGTGACGCGCACAGCTTTGAGAGCCGTGCCCGGGGGGGAGTAGCTAGCACAAGGTCCACATTGCCGTCAGCCACACAAAGTTTACACAACGCCTCTAGGGCCAGTCGCTGAGGAGAGAGGGGCGACGAGGGAGGAACTGTGGGCAGGGGATCCTGGCCGTAAGCCGCAGGACACACCGCCCAGTGCAACAAGCCATCGAGCAATGGCCTCGAAATCTCCTCAGGATACTGCGTGAGATCGATTCTTCCAGCCACGTTTGCTGCCATCACCAGCACATCTTCCCTAAGCTGGTGAAGAGTGTCCCACCACCACTCCCCAGAGGAATCTGAGATGGAGCGGCCCATGCCATTGCTCAGAGAGTCGGCACCGGATGGCACAGCCCCAGGTGCATTGGATGTGGTGCTCTCCTCTTCTCGGTCGTAATTTCGGCGGTGACCAGCAGCGCGACGAGGATGTTCATGATGAAGTAACAATAATTTGCCAAGGAGAGAAAGAAAAGCTGGAGAACGAGCAAATTCTGACTCATTACCTGGCACAAATGTGAGGTTTCGCAGGATATTGGAAAGACAAAGACATCGTCTCGACAGGGATTCTTGTGTCTCGGTGACCAGGAGAAGACTCCCCTCGTCTCTCGAGTAGCACTCATCCTCGTAGTCCTCCAAACGTCTCCTCTTGAGGGTCCCGGCAGGATCCCGAATCTTCAGTGCCGAGTTATGAGGTGACAGCGTCATCGACTTCTTTTGTGCATCCGATTCCTCCTCACTATCCGTGTGCTCCTTCTCACCATTCATGAGGCTGCAGCCATCGTTCTCCTCCTCTTCACCGGACATACCATTCCCATTCCCAACCACTTTGGCAGCTGCCTCTTCCTCCGATTTACCCTCCGTCCCTTCCGATTTAAGGGTATCGACACTGTCCTCATCTTTACTCGTGGCATCATCAGCCTCCTTCTTTATGCACACCGTATCACTACTGTTCTTGTTGTTATTAGTCCGCCTCTTCTGTTCACAGTTCAACCTTTCCAAAGCAGGCGACTTCAAGGCTTCATCCCCACCACTATCCCCTGCCGTGGCTTCGCCCTCTTCCTCCTCCTTCACTTGGTCGGCCACTTCCAACCGCCTCAGGCCCTCCCCATCATCGCCCTCAGTCTCATCCTCGTCCATCACCTCCTTCTTCACGATCACCTCCCCCGACAATGCACTCTCCCCATCACTCCCAGCCACACACCCATTCTCCGACAAAGAATTAGACTTTTTAACCTCAGAGTCTACCATAGCTTGTCCTAACTTGCCACTTTCCTTCACTTTCCCATTCAGCACACGCACAAAGGTCACATTTCCATACTCGCTACGAAAACAGGGCACAATATAACGGGTGCTATCACTGGGAACAACAACTGTTGTGGGAGCAGTAGCCGTCTCTGCAGTTGCTCCGGCAGCTGAAACGCCCTCCGGGCCCACCAAAGCGGCACCTTCGTCCCACGCCCGATGGCCATCCATGATGAACACGTCAGACTCACGGGGCACGATCTTCACAGGCTCCCCTCGCCTGGACACCATGGTATAGCTGGACCCCTGAAGTAACACGACCTGCTCGGATGGATCAATGTGGTCGGCTGCTCCAAGATCTACCTCATCCTCGATCATCTCAGGTGTTTCATACCTGGCAAGAGAGTAATACCTGGGCATGGGTTTTTG
This sequence comes from Pyrrhosoma nymphula, assembly GCA_963573305.1. Lineage (NCBI taxonomy): Eukaryota > Metazoa > Arthropoda > Insecta > Odonata > Coenagrionidae > Pyrrhosoma > Pyrrhosoma nymphula. Next base: position 57,734,965 of record OY754339.1, on the reverse strand, counting down.
AACCATTTGAAGTAATTAGTAAAAAGAAAATAGAAAAGCCTATACTAAACACAATAAGCACAGTCACGACACAACAATAGAATGAATACCTGATCAAGAAATACTATGCATTTACAACTTCAGTCGAGTGAACTGATTTTTCTGTTTTAAAGCAAGTGTTTCTAGCATATTTTGAGCTATTGAAACATTTCATACAAGATGCAAGTTTTGTACATCTAGAGATTGATCTGTTCAAGATATATTTTGGCAGTATAGAAAAATCCAGCTTAAAAATTTTTACATCATTCTTGTATTAGAAAATTACAAGTCAATTATTGTCAGTTATTACATTAAGGTCAAGAATATTAAATAACAATCAAATTCTTACAGTGAAAAATTAAATATAGCAACAACATTCTGACAACAAAATGAAATTGATCAGGGTAAACTAGCCAGAATTTAAGGCACTTGCAACAATGATAAAATTACAAAAACTAACCATTAGTCATGATTATTATGATAAAAACTGCATGAGTGTTTTTCTCACCTTCTCAAAAACAAGTCAAAACCCTAGCAGGGTGTCTTGCGCCAAGTCAAAAAACATTTCCCGATTTTTCCCACCTATTTTCTTAAATTTCCCGATGTTTTGTTTTAATCCAGCGTGTTTTTGCAAAACAAAATTAGCCCCCCCCCCCCCCCCACCCCAACCCGATATTTCTGTTTTCCTCGTGCACACTTTATCACACTTATGTTTTTAACCCTTTCGTGCTGAACGTCACATATAAGAGTCGCATAAGAGGGAAAGTGACCGCCGCTGATACCTTTTAGAAGGGTGTTCTTTTGACCCTTCGCGTCTGTACTCACAAGTGGGGGGCAAGACCCTTCCATCGGCATCTTTGCTCGACCCTTGATCCCTTTTGCGGTCATTCTCTCAGCATGTGTCAGCCGTCACTAATTGTATGTGCAGCGGATTTACTAAATAAATATTCGTTGCCTACACAAAAACATAAACCATTGAAATTACTTGTGTTTTGCAGGGTGTTCTCAAATTTTAAGCAAAATTTTAGCTCGTATATTAACGGAGTTGTCTTCTCCTTTCTTTAAACCATTACTTTCCGATTAATATCCTAAAATTGTTAATATAACAGCTAGAAATTAATTTAAAATTTTAAAATGATCAAATAAAAACGAAGAATTCATTTCAGACATCCATTTTCTCACTATTGCAATAAATGATTGCTTAATAAAACCACTGCGCATACAAAAAATGACTGCAACCCCATGCTGTGAGAGGGCTTGCTCATGTGACAGAGGGTCGAGACCAGTTGCCGACTGAAGGGACAGAAGAGTGGGGTCGGTACGCCAGAGAAGATATTCCCTTCAAAATACCTCCGTACAGAGCAGGATACTAAAGATATTTCCGAGAAAAGTTTACCAGCATTAATGAATACTCTGGGCGCTGGCAATGTGGAGTATCAGCAACTGGCCCTAGCGTAGAGGCCTACACTCCACGTCACCTCCGCAGCCTTTTGGAGTTTCGTTCGGTCCGTACTGCTACTTACTATACTACTGCTTATTGTTTTCCGTACCACGGAAGAAATTCCTGTACTTTTTCTTCGATACCACACGATTGGAAAATCTTCCCGTATGCTTGACAAATTTCCCTGCTTTTTCCCATTCATTCCCGGTGATTTTCATTTCCCGGGTTTTTTCCTGGTTTCTCCTGATTTCCCGGTCGCTAGACACCGTGCCTATATGATACTAATAATGACTGTATTTTGTCTAAAAGCACGATTTCGATACCATTCTCCCTTAAGTAATCAGCAAATAGTTCGCACAGGGGCATTTATACACGAATGTGATCATTTTAATTACTGTTAAAACAGGGAATCACATCTTAAATGTGGGTAGTAATAACTGAGAAAACTTCATTTCATTGGTTGGCATTTCAAGGGTGAATAAGGGCAGGTCAAAATTCAAGTAGGTTCAAACAATTAACCCTGACAAAAGTCATAAATTTAAAGCAAATCAGTAATTGCAATTTAGACTAAGTATGGGTACATGCTGGAAAGCAATGCACCCCTTCAAACTTTTATGCGGTCCACCAACCAAGTTCAACCAAATAAAAGAACAGCATGGGCATTTTAAATAGTAAATAAAATATTCAGAATAATGGAAAAATTTAGCCCTAGCAATAGAAAAATCAAAGACTTAATGTAAAACTCATAACCTATATACTATAATAACATAACTCACCATTTTCTTTCTGCCTTCATTCGATCATGGTAAGAGACAGCTCCCACAGAAGATGAAACACGAGAAACTGTGGTGCCCGGTGAATGCCCAGCTTCTAAGTCTCCACCGTCTGCTCCAAAAACATCCATTAAAGAGCGATGGAAGTGCTCGAGAAGGACATCTAGCAGTCCCGGCATGTGGGCGAGCCCAAAATAAGCCACTGAAGAGTCGTCAAACAGTAAAACACTAAGAGCGTCAAGGGCGTAAGCCGTCTCGGCCAGCAGTCCAGACCTCAGGCACATCATCAGCCGCCAAGCATCCACGGGGGCAACATCGGCACGGCAGAGCCTTCTCCTCTTATGGAGGATGGGCGTCGTCGCCTCGACACTGTCCGCAGGAAACACCAGCTCTCGCTTGCAGCTAGCTGCCACAGCAGCAGCCGCCGCAGCTGATGCCGCCTGTTGCTGCTGAGACTGCGCGTGGTGATGGGCAGATGGGATGGGCGTCGAGTTTGGAGAGCGAGGCATCCTGGGCAGGTGCGGTTCACTAGCCATGTATCCCGGCTGGAGAATTTCAAATTGCAGAATAAAACTCAGTAACGAGAAGACAATTTTTAAATATTTTAACTTACGTGACCAACAAAGAATATAAAGGCTTAATGCCATGCTAAAAAATCTTTTTAAGACATGCTAGAAAATAAAACAAAAATTATCTAACAGATAATGTTGCTAAATAAAATTACAAGTAACACTGATCCAAAACTTTCCATTAAATTTAGTAATCATCACAAAAACAATGTTCGCAGAAGTCTCAACAATGATAATTGCTATCAGTTCACACACAAAGTTTAATTATGAGCATGGAAGAAAATCTCATCGAAAATTCTACCATTAATTACTCTTTTTTGTTGGCATTACATATTTTCATTAGCCTAAATCTTCAATTACATTATATAAACACTCATTCCCTGATATTCTGTGATGCAATGTGAGAATGAAAATTTGTATGAAGAAATTGACAATTTTATTGCCAAAAAAATCCAGTACGTAGGCTGGGGAACACCGCTAAAAAATTACTACATCATGCAAACAGGTAAAGCCACAAATAGTTCTAAATGTATGCATCATTTATTAATTCACTCTTTAAACTGTTCTCTAGATTATCTAACGACCTTCAGAAAATCATTTAGGCTACCTAAAGAAATACTAGGCGTGAAATAAGTTTCAGCCCACTCACAACACATTTACAGCTTACGTTAGCATATCGTCCAAAGTAGAAGTCACTACAATAGCCAAATTAGAAATTTTATGAGCCAAGTATTCATGCAAAATTTACAAAATTGCCCCTTCTGTCCATTTCCTCAAATGTCTCCACTAAATGAAGTACCCTTACTGAACCTCTACACATTTTCCAGGTAAGTATATAGGTCTTGACTTTCCATTTTTCAACATACTTTGAAGATAAGCAGATAAGCCTTCTTATTGCATAACAGTCATAACATACATCACAAGCATTTAAGTAATTTACAATTGAAGCCTAGTACCACATTCAAAATTTAAGAGGACAAGTCACTTCTTTCAATTCAAGCAAGAATGGTGTCTACACTTATTTTCCGCCACAGTTTATGATACAGGAGCCAAAACGATATAAGGCAGACAAGAAATAGTAATTTCTGATGCTTGGAGCACTTCTCTTGAATCTCAATAGGTAAGTCAATTTACAAGCTCTTGTACCTCCCACATTGAAAAGAAGAAGAGAGCTTTACTTTTCCATAGACATATTTTAGCCATAACACACTTCCCCATCTCACCAGGAGATGATGCCAGCGATCAGGCTAAATGTGTAATCACAAACATAGATCTGTGGAGAGGTATGATTGCCTTCTCATTGTCAGTATGAACAATTGATGCATAATTTCATGAAACAATGCATTACTGTAATTTGTTCAATATAATTTTAATAGAACTCTCGAAAAGTAATTTCTTTTCATATTTGACACGTAAGTGATTCAGATTAGGTTAATAATATAATAATGCCAACTTTAAAAAAAACTTTAACATTGATTCACACACGTTAAAAGTGACTACAATACCAAAAACATTCACATTAAATGAAGGCAAAAAATAATGCAGTAATTAATAGAAGCTCCATTATAATTCAATTCTCACAAAGGAAACTTAGAAAAATAAATTATGAGTAGTGATAACTTAGAAGGCTTAACCAGTAATTAACATAGGAAATTAATTATTCTAGATATTCTCATGGGACATAATTCTTTAAATTTTACTCTTAAACATTAGATTATCAATTCAACATCAAGAGTTTCAGTAATAGGATTTTATGGAGGCAGTTAAACTCATTGAACAACATTGAAGCATCACAAAATAAAAAAAAAACTTTCACCAATACATCGACCACCTAAACGTATGATGGATAACCTACATAATGTATGAAATTTCATGTAAAAAATACTACATATATGCATGGCATTCAAGTTAAAATGTATGGAACACTTGACAGGAGAGAAATTAGGTCTTCAAAAATAAAATTACAATTCTATTTATACCCTATCTAAACGATATGAGACAAAGCATTTTGGGTTGAAAAATAAGCAAAGAGTTGATAAGATTCTACAAGCCAATTCAGTTTACCTCCAGCTACAGTAAAATAAGCAACAGCTTTGAGTGAAGAAGTTAGGACTTTCTTGATGAAAAAATTATACCTATTCTTTGGTTTTATGTATCACAGACACTCCAGAGCTTTCAGTACTTCATAGTAGGAGAACCACCCTACACTATGGTCATCAAGGGCACATTACGTTTGTTGATTGCAACATGTACCCTTTACTTAACATCAAAATAAGACTAATTTTATGAGGATTGTTCCCTAAAATTTACAGTTTCCCCATTGCCAATAAGAAAGTCCATTAGGATTAGAGATATCTGCCAATTATAATCCACTAGCATCAAACTAATAAGATTCCTTTCACAAATAACACGGATAAAAACAATTCAAGCACAGAAAAACCTATTCGGCATTATTTTTTATCAGAAAACACCTCTACAGTGAATCTCTCAACATTTACTAAATCAAACACTACCACCATGTTACTATCATTGTTTTCAAAATAGTTGTGAAAAAATACATAACTAAAAACTTGGAAAAACCTGCATTAAATTGTCACTTTTCTGTCTTCATAAGTAATAGTTCTTCAACTCACAAGTAAATGTCAATGATATTGTGTTGGTTTGATTTAATTTATAATTTTAAACCATGGTTTCTTACAACTACCAATTTCTGATACTAAACCAGGACTAATCTTTGACTTTAGTTGCCTGTTGAAAAAGGTCTCCTGTACGGCCTTTATTGACAATGCCAAGTCCAAAACCTCATCTTTCTCAACAGTTGATAGTTTTGACAACAGTGGCTACTAAGCTCTTGATCTGACTAAGTGATTATAAAGTTACTTAATCAGGCTCTAAAACTTGACAATATGATTGATTCAATAAAGACAAAAAGACCACTGGGAAGACCAGTGGCGGATCCAGGGGGGGGGGGGGAGGGGCAAAGGGGGCAATTGCCCCGCCAGAGACAAAAAAACTCATAGTTCTTGCGCATACAAAATCCATTGGGGGATATTTCATACTCCCCCCCCCCCCCCCCCCGATGGACATATTAGCAGATAGGTTGAGATGTGGTCCTGGATCCGCCACTGGGGAAGACAGTTTTTTTTGTCAGACAACAAAGGTTACAGACTAGTCCCATAGAGTTAATCATTCAGGTCCAGAACTGCTCTAACTCAGACACCAATTACACAACAGGCAAGGGTGCTGATCAAACTGTGCTGTTTGCCTCCATGAATGAAATTTCAATTTTTAAAAACTTCTCCAATAAATATGAAGTAGGACAATTGGACAAAATTTAGGCATTTTTAGCTGATGAATTCTAAGTAAATCACTAATAAGGCCCCACAATATGCATAATCTGACAGCAATTCTTTAAAGTTTGAGCAGCATTTAATACTTTCTATGATTAACTCTAGCCCACATTTTCATATCTAATATGACAAATTATAATTCTTAACACTCGCACTAAAGTCTAACTATAAACCTAAAATTACATTTATCGGAACATCAAATAAAGTTAAATTCAGCAATTAGTTTTTAAAAGCATTCCAAGGCTGCTATTCTGAATCTGAGGGCACTGTTTCTGGAAGATGTTATTCCTTGCTTCACAATAGCATATGCCTTAATTATGAATCTGGGTATTATATCTTTGGCATCGTTTCAAAGAACTTTGTTCACATTTCCTAATTTTCCTTCTAGTCAAGCCAGCTAGACCTATACGCCTACATTAAATAAGACGGAGAGCTTAATGCTCTCTCTACGTAATTGATGTTGAAATCTTGGGCGGTTTCCCAATAACCTGGAATTCAGAAGGGCACCTTCAAGTAGCATCCCTCACAGTTGCTATCCGACATTCAGAATCACAAAAAGCACCCTAGAAATGAAATACAGTCAACTCTCGATTATCCAGCATCCGATTAGTGGATTATCCGTGCTATTTTCTCATCCCTACACCTCAAAGTTTGATAAATATTCCAATAGTAAAATTAAGTAAATTCTTTGAAAGTTCGATGTATATAAATAGAATTGTGAGTTTGTAAATGTCTCTTGATAGTTTAACTTTTTAATTCAATCACAATATTATGGAAATTGTTTGCTTCATTTAAGAATGATGAAAACTCAGCCGCATCTGCTTCTGAAACTATTTTATCCGTTCTTTCCCATTACCGACATAGCGACATAGAATTCGTGAAATTGCTATTCAGGGAGAGCGATTGAGTGGCAATGTTTCAGCCCCTGATGCTTTTCGCTTGGAGTTCATAAAATATGTAAAGGAAGAAGAGTTGGCACCCGCACAGAAGCTCTGGCGAGTGTTGAAACTTAGCTGGATTACATGCGACAATTTGATTTCAATTATTGCGACGTAATCTCAGCCAGAAAATAGGAACTGCATTAAAAGAAAGAATGAAGAAATCAAGTAAGCAGCAAAAAATAACTTGTTATTTCCGAGATTCACAATAAAAGAATGTGCTCTATTCTGATATTCACTTCGATAATGATTTTTGTATTGACTTCAAATACGCAAGATATGCTATTGTTTTTTACTATCGATATGGTCAAGTTAAGCACCCATTATCTTTTGTTTCAAGCATTAGAAGCTATTTATTAGATAAGAAAATATTTATAGATGAACATTGAAGATTTCATGATATTCAAAATAAACAAACTGGAAAATTAACATTTTGTTATTCACTTGTTTTCTTGGCGTAACACCTGCAGTCAATTGTAATGCGAAATATTTTTAATCCTACTAATGCCGAATCTATATATTATAACACAATATATCAGAGACTCGCAATTATAACAATGTTTTCTATTATATAATCACTTCGATGTCATACATTTACTGAAAATAAGCAAGATGTCAGCTTTTATTATCTACGTGGTCAAGCTAAGTAAGTACCCATTATGTTGTGAAGCATTAGAAGCTATAATTTTATAAATGTTTACGATGTTATTATATTTCGAAATAATAGAAATATTTAGTATTTCCTTAGTTGTCTTGCGGTAACCACTGCAGTCTGTTATGTGAAATAGTTTCCATCCTACGAAGTGATATGTCAATATGACGACAGCATTTTCCATGTTTTTCAGTTATCTGTGTTTTTCGATTATCTGTGCCTCGTCGTGCATCCATTAGAACGGATAATCGAGAGTTGACTGTAGCACCTTACGGGTGATATTTCAACATTCAGAATCACAAATAGCATCTGAGACTCTATTCTCGGGAAAAGAAGTGCCTTTGATGCTATTTTGGGCAAATAGCATAGGCGCTGTCTTATTCAGAATACCAGCCCAAATACTTTGAAAAAGCTTCTAGGGTCATAGATGTCCAGGCACCTAATGTCCCAAAAATTTACAAATATTTCAGTAAAAAATGGAAAAGGCCAATAGCAGAGCACATGCCTTAGGCAGCAAGGATATACAAAATAAATACAGTATACGCTCTTAAAGAGCATCACACTAGGTAAAAACAGAAATCAATCAAGAGTTCTAAATGTAAAATTTAACATTTTTACAGGCATTTAATGGATGCAAGTCTTTTATTTAAGCTACATTATTTTTAAATTCAAAGCTATCATAGCTTATTAGTGGCACATTTTCTTTTTTAATCTTAATTTTGTAATGGTGAACAGTAGTAATTTACAAGTCATGAAGTATTTATTCTTTCTGAGGAGAAAGCAAAAACTAATAATAAATATTGCAAATAAATTTAAGGCAGCAAAAACTATTATGCCTTGAATTCAAGTGTATGTTAACGTAAAAACAGATTAAAACCTGGGTCAACCTTTTACCCTAACAGCTAGAGTATCAAATGGCAAAGCAAAGGAGCAGTTCCCTTGCCTCAGAGAAGCATCTACCAACACCATGGACAAAAAAAGAAAAAAATGTTACATAAAAAGGGAATAAAATATCTTTAACAAAACGGAGGTGTAGGGAAGACAAGCCAAACAGCAAAATCCATGCCTGGCAGGGAAGGAATGTAAGGAGCGCACAGGCAGGCAGACAGATTTTCTTTCCTTCATTTTACATCCACAACAGTAAACACACATCTGCACCAATAGGTTAAAATTTTTCATTCCCAATGCATACTGAGAGTCACTGGACAAATAAAACAGAGGGGGATGCAGGGGTGGCCTTCAGGGATAGCCACAGGCCATAGGTTTGGGTTCAAGAATGAATCAACACAAGTACACAAATTTTTTCACTGACCCATCAGAAATGAGCAACTGACATGTATACATCAAGAATGTCAAGTTAGTCCAAGCACAGAGAACGAATGAAGCCGTAGGTTAATAAAGCCATAATCAAACATATGCCGAGACCTCAGGTTTCCAATGGATGAGTGTAAGCAATGATAACATTTTTTAGTAGATGGGGCGAGCGGGCCTCATTGAAAGCCTACAAGGTCACGTCAACAGCCACTACAATGCCTTGGGTGCACACCAAAGGACCTCAGCCCAGACCTTTACGCACAATGCAGCCAGCCATTCCACAGCATTTACCAACACTACTCTGCCATGGCACGGGGGTCGAACCATGCCCCTATCCCCGCCACAACCAGATGCCCACAGGACACAGGGCATCCCTTGCAGCGTGGAGTAAAAAGGGGTACACGCACAAGGGTTTTTTTTTAAGGAGGAGGATGGATTAGACCCCCCCCGGACGAGAGTGCCACGGGAGGTGCCAACCACGGCGGCCTCTCCCTACCTGTTGGTGCTGGTGAGGGGGTAAGGCGGCCGCCGGTGGTGCCGACGGGGGTGGGGGTGCCTGCGAGAGGGGCGGTTGGGCCTGCAGCGATGACGGAGGGGCCACCGCGGCCCCCGGCTGCCTCGCCTGCTGGCCCGCTGGGAGCGGTGGCGCTTGCAGCTGTGCCGCAGACGTGGGGGCGGTCACGGCCTGTCCCGGCTGAGGTGGCTGTTGGTGGGGATGGGGAGGAAGGGGGGGCTGAGGGGAGGGCCCCCCCACGTAGCCCCCAGCCGAACCAGGCGGGCCCTGGGGTACGGCAGTGGATGGGGAGTGGTACACGGATTCGGGCAATGTAGTAAAAGTGCCTCTTCAACTGTCTTAATTGGGAACACTCTTTGAGGGGCCCCGAGTTACAGGGCCTCACTCTTAAGAAAAACCTCTCCTTCATTTTTTATTAAGCCCCTTCAACCATTTGGCCTGGCTTGCATCATCAAAACTTCACCAGAGTATTTTTTTACAACAATTAACTCATTATGTTATTTACATCCCTACGTGCAGATAATGAGTAAATTAAAATTATAGGCATGAATGATTTCCTTTGTGATAGAACTTTGATTGAAAAATAAAGGATTTATACATCAAAGAAATACTCAACTTTATACAAAAGAGTAACAATTACCCAAGTAACAGATTTAAATTACTCCAAAAACCCAAATGCAAAACCCAGTTAATGTACATATGTGGAATCATTATGGTGATAGCTTGCCTTAGAAAAAAACTTTCTCCAACAATGATCAGTATAAAAATAGATCCACACCTTTTTATGCAGCCACCATATGATTTCCTCCACAAACATAAATTAAGGATTAAAATGTTTACATTAACATAGGCCAGGACATTCCTTATCTTGAGGGATACCACATTATTAAGTAGCCAAGAAATGAAAAACAAAAACAAACACCTTCTTTTCTTCACATGGCAAGTTGTTATCTCAAAGCTACCGACATAAATTAGCTAAGAGTTCAAATGAAAAAAATAAATCCAAGTAAATCCAATGTTTGACCTTAAATGAACAGGTTAGGACACAATCACTGACCTAGTATACCACCATTAATCACCTAAACAGATATATAAGCAAGAAGAGAAACACATTGGAGGACTAGAGTGCAACGACTGTCCATCTTAGCAATAGAGAACTATAAAAGAGCCAGTGTGCCATGATAGGCAACAAGCATGTTAGTGGACATGAAACAGAAAGAGTTGGTTAGCAGCTAAGACTTGTGAAGCAGAAGGCCACAGAGAGAAAGACTTAATAGAGCAAGATCCAAGATAGAAAGAAGAGCAGGTGCTATTCTAAAGGAATAAAGTCATCAACAGACCTTCATGCCAGAAGGAGGTGGCATTGGAAACGTGCCCTTGGCATCAGGGCGGTATGGAGGCCTCATGGGTCCCAGGGGCGGCCGCAATGGAGAGCTCTGGCCTATGCCGGGTGCCGGCATCGACGGGACCCACTGCTGCGGCTGCTGTTGTTGTTGCTGTGGAGACTGGCCCGTGGCAAGAGGAGGTAGGACCCACTTACATTGTGAGGTGGCAAGAATTCCAGCAAATCATCAAAAACATTAATCTTTGCATTCCATGCTCTACTACCACTAGCCTCTCTCTTTTCAAGAATAATCGAAACAAATAAAAAAGCCACCAAGTCAGGAGTGCCTGAATGGACATCAGCAGGCCCTTGGCATAACACCAAATTAAAGAAAATTGCTCATTTAAATTCGGATAACTTTTAATAAATCAATAATGGCAAATAAGTGTTAAACTATTAATGAATCCTTTTTGGGACTACTCTCCAAAAATGTATTAATTTATCAATTGTTGGAGAGTAGTCCCATCAACACATTCATTACTCCAGAAATCTCACAACAGTCCCCTCTTAATTTCAATAAGCCCCTTACAACCACTTAACAAAACTATAAACAAGATACAAAATCAGATCCTCTTTACAAACATAAATTTAGTTTTAAATTAAAATGAAAGTAAATAGAATAAGTTAAAATTTTTCTGCAATCACACATCACATTAACTTTTGCATGAAGACCAGGGGAAATGAATGAAAAATAATTACCATGGGGTATGAAATGGCAAGGCTACACTGAAACTAGGATCACATCCCGAAATAGACCACAGCCTGAATACAATCAGAAAGGTAGATTTTAGTCTCAGCTGAAAATAATAAACCATGAAAAAATTGTTTGAAAATATACGATGACTAGGTAAAGTAATTGAATACAGATACAGAATATCTGAGAGTATACCCAAGACATTAAAATTTTAATTAACTAAAAAATGTTAGCAAGAAAAAATGGAGGCTTGGGAGAAGCAGAAACTTATTTTTTGTTTGCAATAATAGACGAAAAGTTTAAAACCTAACAACATATTCCCAACCAAGCAAGAGAAATATGTATTATAAATTAGCTGGCCAGCAACTCAAAATGAGGCAAGCTTCATGTCAAACACTAATTAATTACTTAGCTTGTAATTTCACCCTAATTCAATTTTCTTTGTTCATTATGTGGGAAGTGACAGCTATAACCAATGCAATAAACATTTAATTCAATCGTATATTAGGATTTGTGGACAGAACTTATATACAAAGGTCTTCAGCAAAAGTGATGCATGTCATCTGAGTGGAACCTTAAATAAGGAGACAAATGAATCAGTGCTGTGCCTAGGGACCCCTGATCAAAGCATAAAATTAAAAAAATTAATAAGAACTGATTATATTTTGCATGCATGCTTATACAAATTTGCAAGAAAAAACTGTTCCTAATAAACGGATATTTAATTTGGCAAAAAATTTTCCACTTTTACCAGCGATCAAAAAGAGCCAAATTTTGAATATTTACAACATAAGTCTGTGGCAACCTACAAAAGCAGCCTACAACTTACTAAATAAACAAAAGCAGAAAAATATGTTAGGTTTTAATGCTATAAATAAATAAGCAACTTGAACAACTTTTATATATTTGATAAGCATCTACCATAGGTCATTATTTTTCTAAGACAAAAGCAGCTACAAATTAAGAAATGAACGTTAATGGAAGAGATAATTCATCAAATTATAATAAAAGCATATTTTTAATGCAAAAAATTTTACTAAGCATTCACTTCCTCTAAATAGGAGCCTGATATAATCCACTAGAATGCTTACATGGAATATATGCTGAAGCCAGTGAGGTAATAAAAGGTAACTTAGAGAGCCACCTAAGCGGCAAGGCTAAACCATTTTAAAATCAATCATTCAAGGGTGTTCCCATTTCATTGGAAAAAACTACTATCCTAAAATGCGTAATTAATGATAAATACTTTTCTTCATTGGTATTTCTCTGAGCTCCTTATCTATAGCAATCATTATGCTTTTTCAGTAAATCTTAACTGCAGGTGCAAAAACTTTCTCAAAGATAACATGCCTATGCTCACAACATGGCTAAATGGCTCATGACACTATTTCCTTATGAAACCTAAGATATTTTCTTCAGAAATTACAGAGTAAATATATGTGTTGTCATTACTATTCCATTATGGTTTGTTCACATAACCTTGGGACTTACAGACTGTCAACATATTCAATCCTATTTCAGCATCCAAGGACTGTTTTCTCCTGCACTTTATTAACCTGACACAATGAGAACTACCTCCTGTAACATACACTTGTGAAGCATGTATGGATTAGTCAACTGTGTAAAATGTGACTGTGAAAAATAAAATAAAAAAATACTTATTTTTATTTAAAATGACCAAGATGCAGGAAAATGCAATCGATAAGCATTGTAGAAATGTTTCTCTTGAACTTACAGCAGAATTTCTACAGCTATAACTTGATGTCAAAATATATTTTAAACCTAGTGGATAGTAAATCTCTTCAGAGTTTAAAAATAATGACACTTGATTTGATTTATTTTAAACATTCAAAAAAAGCCGATGTCGGCCTTTACATTGAACATTTTCAACTTAGAATCTGCAGCATTAACAAAATAAAATATGAAAAAAACATGTGTTGGTAAATAGTATCCAAATAAAAACAAAGAGACAATAACATAAATCAATAAACTACAACAACATGGAAAATTAGGGAATCAGGAGGAAAGCACTTTTCTAAGCTGGCGCTTGAATGATCCGAAGGGAGCAGAGAGATCAAGGGAAGGGTAGGCAGATGAAATGGTGTTGTAAAAGGCAGGAAGCCTGTAAAAAAGGGATCGCTGGGAGAGAGAAAGACGGAATTTAGGTTGGTGTATAAGGTGATTGTTGCGCAAGGCACAGCCAGGGATGTGAAGTGAAAAATATGGAGTATTTCAGTGGATCGGTACTGACCATTTAACGCAGTGTAAATAAATGAAAGGTCAATGATATTGCTACGGGTGGTCAGTGGGGTCAATGATAGAGCAGACATGATTTCAGTACGAGAAGAATTACGGAGGTGCAGTACGCGGTGACGGACTACAGAAATGAAGAAGTTCAAGAATTTTCAAGTTAGAGGGAAATGCAGTGGAGTAGATAACAGAACAGTATTTGAGAATTCGGAGAACGCAGCCAGTGAATATGGTTTTCAGGGCTATGGGGTTTGTGACATTGGTGAATCTATAGTGCACACCCACGACTGACATGGCCATAGATTTTATTTTATAGAGGTGCGGGTCGAAAGACAGTTTGGGATCGAAAGTAATACCCAGGTCATTATGTGAGGAGGCAATTGGAACAATTTCGTTAAATATAGTGTAGCTTTTTTGGAGTTACGGTATGTTTTAAAGAAAAAGGTATGTATTTTGATTTACGAGTATTAATTCTAAGTTGCCACTGCAGGCACCAGGCTTCAAGGGAATTGAGTGAAGATTGGAGTGACTGGGAATCAGCAGCATTCTCAACTGTTTTAAATATTTTGCAGTCGTCTGCATAGAGCAGAATTACACAAGACTTGGAAAGCACGCAGCTAGTTACGTCATCAATGAAAAGGGAAAAGAGAAGAGGTTCGAGAACGCTTCCTGTGTCCCCCAACACCAGAAAGGATGGGTAGATTTTCTGATGAGGCTCCGTCAAGAACAACATACTGAGTGCGGTCGTTGAGGACTTTGGAAATGATAGATAAGAAAGCACCGTGAATGTTGTACCCATTAGCCAATTGTGGATTTGTGGACATGGTAAAACAATTATGTGTTGATGAGAAAATTTATACCAGAGAAACCAAATATACATTTGAGCACTACTTTTTAAGAGAATAATAAAAAGAAAACTATATATTCAGCAATTTGAAGGTGTTGAGGCTTCTAGTGTTAAGATATAACATAAATACAAATTGTTTAACTAATATGTCACACTAGACATTGAAAGAGAAGCTTCAGACATCTCAATTATAATTTTTTTATTTTTCTCACTGGCTTCACAGCAGTAACTACTATTAAAAAATCAAACACCTATCATACCTATCTATAATCATATAAGAAAAATACATAATTTAGCACAAATATTACTAAATACAATTAAAATGCAGTGACTTCATAAACAAATTTAGTAATTTTGAAACTTAAAATGGCATGACTCCCACACCACATGATTAACTCCTACTGAGATGTTCTTGGGGTAAAAAGAAAAAAAATAATTCAAGCCACTGAAACAACAGGTAGGAAAAAATCTACATCATCATATCATATGAAACAAGGCATCACCATGAATGGATTCAACCATGAGGAAGGGCACACATCCGAGAAGATGACTTGGCATACCCACAGAACCTAAAGATTCAAGAAAAATTCCCTCACCTGCTGGTTGGTCTGATAAGGTGATTGTTGATTCCCAGGTGGATATCTGTGTTGGTCCCATTGGTTGTTCGTTTGCGGTGTGGGCTGAGATTGTGGCTGCTGTGGTGGTTGCTGGCCAGCGACCGGAGGGCCTCCACCAGGGGTGGGCCTTGGAGGGCCCTGGCCCCATTGCTGCGGAGGACCCGGGGGTGGAGGACCACCGGGTGCCGACTGCGGGTACGGCCCTCGATACTGGCTGTTATTTGACCAACCTAGAATAGGCAATGTCTCAGAGTGAGCCTCTATTGCCCCGGAGGCATTACAGTCAACCCTCAGTCAGAAGTTGAACAACTGCCGTTCCAATAGAAAGTTTGGCTATCTAGTTGCATTTCCCCTCATGAAAAAATGTGAATAGAATACATTCATTCCAGATCCTCAAAATTTCCTATTTAAATTAACTTTTCAGAGAAAATTTTCGTAAAATAATCAAGAATAATACCTAATACCATAGCACCTATGTTTATAAAATCATATATTCTTAAAACATTGAAAAGCACCTCTACTGAGTGATTATAGACAAGTCTGGGACCAAGTTTCCTCTAAGGACAGGGTGATCTAACCAAAAGGCATTGTAGCCAGCCTAGCTGCAGCAGCCAGTGACTTAAAAGAGGGAGTGGATACCTTTCAAAGAAACAAATAGAAAATCCTTAAAATTTTAAGCGATATCACAAAGGAGGAATGGTGGTGGTGGACGGGAGGCTACGGGGGTGAAGTGGAGGGGCCTAATGGGAAAACAACACTGCCTAAACAGAAGCCCATTGAGGAAGGCATATTAAATGTTCCCCAGTTATCACAACCGAAACTTCTTTGAGGTCTACATCCTCAAAAAATGACTGAATTCAAAGGTGAAGGATAATTGCATGACACTTACGTTAGTTGGTTCTCGTATCATTCCTCATTCACAGTATTGCTTCATAGGAAATGGATGATTTTTGCTAAATTTGCTGTTTTTTTAACTGATAAGTTTAGTATCTACTTAGCAAACAAATGTTACCCATATCACACCACCTTTGAAGTGTCAAATGGTGAAAAAAAGCATTTTTTTTAACCCACATCTATGCAACTGTGGTATAAAAACCCCCAGAGGTCTGAAAATACCTTTTCTGGTATAGTACCTACCCCCCAGATCTAGTACAGCTCTAAGATCTTATTAGTGGAGCTTGTCTAAATTAATTCTGCCATCCAAATTGTCACTGTACCAAATGCTCGACAACGGCATACCTGGATACATAGCTGGAGGCCTTTGCTGTCCATAAGGAGGATAGGGCGGCTGGTCCTTGGCAAAATCAGGGTGCCTCCGAGGCTGTGGCGCAGGGGGAGGCATTGCCTTGCTGTTCGGGGGAGCGCCCGGGTACATCTGGGCACCAGTTGGAGGGGGAGCCCCTGGAGCAACGGGGGGAGGGCCACCACCTTGCTGTCCCTGGGGACCCTGACCTTGCTGAGGACCCTGCTGGCCTTGCTGCTGACTGGGATACACCTACAAGGGCACACAAGCAGAAGATGCATTAGGAACAATGACTAAAATATTCTATAAGCTAAGGAAAATATCTCAGGATAGAATATAAGGAATCTAAAGATAAATTTAGGGAAATCTGAAACAAAAATCCTGAACATGAACATAAGGATCAAGAAAAAATGGTATAATTTGTCTAAATCAACATCCAGCAACCAATATATTCATGCATACCATATTTTACACAAAGTTTAATTACAAGCCGGGTGCATCCCACCCCTAGTTAAGGGCATAAAAAATTGGAAAGTTTAATTTAACAGTTGTTTTCTTGGCATGCCACACGTTGCTGATTGCCATTCTTAACTACATTTTACACTTGAGGCACTGAGGCATTTTCTGACTTGAGTTTCAAATTGCAAAACCTTAAGTTCTCTGGTTTAATGTTTAACAATGGCCATCATAATTTAAATATTTTACCTGATCCTGTCTGTAATAATCTTGTTGTCCTGGATAGCCTCCCGGTGCTGCTGGGGGTTGCTGATTGGGGCCGGCCGTCGGGGGAGGTGGCTGCACAGGAGCCACATAGCCTGCTGTGGCTCGAGCAACATAGCCCTGAGGCTGGCCGCCGGGGCCTGGCATGTAGCGGTTATAGGGGTCCTGCCCCCCACCACCTGCCCCTGGCATGGGCGGAGCACCCACCGTAGAGCCCTGCCCTGCACCCCCAGACTGCTGACTGTAACCCCTGAAACGAAGACATAATTACTCAAATGTTACACTTGATTTACCCATCATGTGCATGAATAACTTCTAAGGACCTTCAGAGTGATCTGACGTAGGAACCTTAGGGTGTTGGATACATCCTCTGAAAACACCGTAGCAGGCTATTCTTCTGAACAGAATTGTGGGTGTATGGTCTGAGAAAATTTATATTGGTTTTTGCAGTAATGTGGACAAAGGATTGAACTCCCAGAAAGCATTTCAATTTTACAATAAATATTTATGAGACATTCACAATGCTCCCAAGGAATATGCTAAAATTTGCTAGTAATCTAAGAAACTTACTCAGGCCAAAATTAATGGAATCTAGTCCAAATAAAAGCATTAGTTTTAGTGATGGGTCGAATCCAATATTTATCGAATCCGAATCCTTATTTCAGAAAACTACGAATCCCAGTTACTTTTCAATGACAATTGCATTTATAAAACAAATTCAAATCCATTAATATTTCCCAGTACTTTTTTGAACCAACAAATTGTTCCACACTTCTGCTCCCTCAAATTCAATATTTATTCATTAGCTAAAAAATAAAAACAAATTTGAGTAGCTGTTTCAGTTTTACTTAATTTTTATTAGTTCTTCAACCAAGTGCAATGCAATCATCATAAGTTATAAATTATTCCTCAAGAAATGCAACATTCTTACTCTTTTGGGATCTAATCTGTTCCTTTTTTTGTCTGCAAATGTCCAGCAGCACTAAATGCTCTTTCTGAAAATACAGTTGCAGCTTTGCACTATGAGTTTCTTAGCATCTTGATAATCTTTCTTGCTTTTAAACATTTTGTCTTTAAAATGAGGGTCTAATATTGTTGCAACAGCATAAAAGCTGTTCTTTTCTAAGTCAGCAAATCTGAGATTCATCTCATAAATGATATAATTTTTCATCCCTTGCAATCCTGGTAACTTGGTTCTTCCATAAATTTTAAATTTATGTACTATTTATTAAAGGAATCACTTCTGATATTGATGTGTTTGAGTAACAGTAGCCTGATAAAAAGGCTTTTAAATATGTTGAACATTTTGCAATTAAGTCCACTCAGCACTGCTAAGTTCGGCTGGTAAATTTATCTCTCCATTAACCATAAATAGAGCTGGTTTCTGTTCCAGAAGACGAGTATCATTAAAAAATTAGGATGTACACAGACTAATATTTCTATTTTTCATAAGATGGGAAAAAAACAAAACATAAAGCGCAAACTTAAAGACTCAATAAGTACCTGTCTGTTGCTTCAGGACCATAGGGTTGGTACATGGGTCGCCCGGGGTACTGCTGTCCAAACTCCTGCCCCATAGGCCCCACTGCCCCTGGATGGGGCGGAGGAGGGCCACGACCATACTGATCCTGATGGGGGGCATACTGAGAATATGGCCCCTGACTTTGGTAACCTTGCTGTAAACCTATGGGAAGAAATAAATGCATGTAATGGAAGTCAAACTGACAGGCTAAAGGTGAATTGAAACTGTTATTGTGTCAACTTGATCTTATCTAGTTAACAAAGTTATATGTCTCAAAATTGTTTTGGTAGTCATCCACAAAAAATATATTCTGCAGCAAAACTGCTGAGTTTTCAGTTAATTTCAATTTTTTTCAAGTTTTTTAGTTGACATTTTATTATGGTCATTTAAAAACAAAACAAAAACTACAATTTTTAATTCAATTAGCATGCATAAGGGTGAACTTAAATTGTAATAATTACCATGCCTAGAATAAATACACTTCACACGATATACATATTTTGTACATTCACACACAAAAACGAATCCAATGAGAAATTAATTCTTAGGTAAATATGTCAACTGCAAGGGTCAGCAGGCATTAATATAACAAGCTGGTACTTTTTAGTGAATAATTTTGAGATGCATTATAAACTTCTCATAAAAATTTAGGAAAGTCTTCTTTGGTATGTTCATAACTTATTTGTAAAAATGTACTGAAATAGGTTTGCTCATGTTTCTCGAGGAGCAATTACAGGAAGAAATGAGAAGGATAACAGTGCCTGATCATAGAATCATGATGTGTAAAGCATAGCTGTATTTACAAATTTATTGTTAATGGATTGGCATGCGCTGAATTTGTTCACACAAATCAAAAAAGAAAAAAATGTAGTTCTTGGAATATAGAGTTAAGCATTCAATGAAAAGCCAAATAGCATTTGAAAAATATTATTGTGCATTAAATAAAACACTATTTTAAAACTAACTGGAATAACCAAACAAGGAGAAAGAAACAGAATTGACTAACTATCTTCATAAGCATAAAATGGATAACTGTTCCTAGCATATCGTAGTCTCAAAATTTTTATTTTTTTGTCAACTTATTCTTCAAATGCACAGTGTTAACAATCAAGTTGGTTGCATGTTTCTAATTTCACTTTCTCAGAAAATGGACAAGTATAATAATCACATTCAACCTACAGCAGAAGCTTATCTAAGCTGCTGATGGTCTAATAAGATTGCCCATGGCTTAGTTGAGAGGGGAACATAGTAAGAAAGAGCATGATTTGTATGAAGGAGTGAGAACATGAGAAATTGCCATTAGCTAGGCCCTGGGAGGATACTCTTATATTACCATAGGCAGAGAAAAGACATGAAGCATATGAATATTACCAGCAACTTATTTAAACCAACAACTATACAGCAAGTTCTCCTTCACGTTAGCTTATAAACATTCTGTTGATAATACACTTAAAAAGCTTATTCATACACCTTTGCTCCCTAATTAAGAGAAATATCACAACCTACCCATAAGGTAACAGCATGCATTTGAGGATTCTTTAAGCATTACTCAGCTGTTCAACTTTTGAGAACACAATAAGCACCCAATAAATTTAACTACAACCATTAATTTGAAATAAAGATTTAACAAACCTATAACACTACTTTGTTTGAAAATTTTCAGGCCATTTAATGGCAAAATGAGTAAATAAAAACAATCATTCATTATTTTACAAATGTGTGAAGCTTAATATAGAGCAACTTCCTGTTTTTAAAGTTCCTGAACCATGCCATCGGGTTTTTTGTTGTGGCCCCTGAGATAAGGTTAGAAAAACTAAGGACGTGTTTCAGATTTGTTTAAAACAGAAACCAAAAGAAACAAATAACATAAGTGGTATATATATATATATATATGTAGTATGAAATAGCATTCAATTTGAAACTAGTTAAGAAGACAGTAAAATGTATGCAAGAAAATAGTGAGAAACATATACATGATGGTAGAATTTTAGAACACATGTCCTATATATTTTAGAAATACACTTATCTCCGTTAACAGAAGATGCACCTCAACTGCATCAATAATAAATATTTTCCATTAACGAAGAGAAGCCATCACAACAATACGAATTCAACGAAATAATATCTAATTAAAATAAGATAGAATATTAGTGCAACAGGAAAAGCAAAAGACACCACATACAAAGCATGCCACAGCCAATGATAAAATAGCAAGTTAAGGGGAGTGGATACTTTTTTAATGCACTAATGGAAATTTGCAAAATGTCGAGGGATTTTGCAATGGAGCTAAGGAGGTGGTGGAGGGAAGCCTAATCGGGTGGAAGTGCAAGGCCCTTGCAGGAAAACGGCACTACCTGCACGGCAGTCTGCTGAGGAAGGCATAAGAAATCCTCCTTGATTATCACATTTACAAAATTACTATGAACATATATCCTCGAGAAATAACAGAATTCTACAGGGTAGGATCATGGCATGACGTATATGTAAGTTGGTTCTCATTATCACCTTCCATTACCAGGTATTGCTCCATTGAAAATGGACTATTTTTAGCAAAGTTTACGATTTGTTTCTTACCATTATGATTAGTATCAACTTAAAAGTTTTCTCCATCACTCCATCTTTAAACTCTTTAAGTGCCTACTCAGTGGAACCTCACAAAAATGCTACAGGCAACTTTTAAATAAAATGTAAACCTTCAGACACTATCTAATTGAGGCTGTAATCATTGAAAATATCAATCTGCCTGTTACTTTTACAGTCTTAAATTTGTTTTCTCATCAACAATATTCTAGTTTTTCATCACAGTAAACTGAAAAAACAAATGTTAATTAGTTATGAAGACATTAATATTGCTACAAGCATTTCCTGACATATCGGCCCATAGGCCATAGCACCAAAAAGTTTATGCCGAGAAGCAAAAGCCAATATATGTGCTCGTTGCACCAAGAGCTCTGAATGGTGAAAACAGGATTTCATAATCTACTACCATGCAACTGTAAAAATGACCCCAGTGGTCTGAAAATTCCTTTTCTGGTAAGGTATCCACCCCACTTGAGGAAAGAGTTAACGAGGACATAGTGAGGAAACAAACATACGGACACAAAAAACGAAAACCAAAAACGAAGAAACAAGACAGCAACATCTACTTTTGTCTAAGGCATTTTTACCTGGGGAACGGATGGGCACGGAGTTCCCAAAGTGAGGCGTAGGTGGGGGGTGTGGTGGGTGAGGGGGGTGGTGGGCGATGATGGCAGCAGGAGCAAACTGCTGCGTGGATGGTGGGGGGTTGGTGTTGGTGGTGTTGGATGTGGGGGTGGCCGAGGAAGCAGGCATGGGCCCCCGACCTGCTTGGGGTGGTGGTACGAGGTGATCATCGAAGGGGTTCGAAACGCTTACGTTATCCCCCGCTCCCACAGCACCTGTCACAAGGGGCAGGGCACAAGGAATAGGGGGTGACAACCGAAGACAGCAGGAATAGGGGCGGGACAAGCGCACCATCTCAAAAGCACTCAATGTTCTTGGGGAAATGCTTATTTGTGTCCTTTTGAGCCAGAAAAGCCAACCAATCCTCCTTGAGCTAACGACCATTTCAATGGCACCAAAGTTGATGCGTTTCAGAGAGAAGATGACACATGACAAAAAGACACAAAGGACATTTTCCCCAAGAGATATCATTGACTACCAATTATCCACTAGGCCTAGCAGAACAAGCCAATAAGGTATAGAACTTTCTAAGCAAAGAACTTGAGGCAAGATAACTGAAAGGGGGAAATGCAGCAATAATGGTTTAAACTAATCTCATAGAATCAACATTTTCATTAAATTAAAGTGCTTTTAACAACCCTATAAATGCATTCTACAAAATACATGAGATGAGGCAATCGGAAATACAATCAATACTTAATAAGTGTGTTCTTAATAAGGAGAAACAAAATTCCAAGATCATCCATATTTATGTAATACTGATGTTGAAAAGTTATTTAAATTCAATACAAAGTAACTTCAAACAAAGTTAAATCATTTTAAGGTGTGTATTTACTTGAGAATGACTCCAACTTTCAGGAAGCATGGATGGGCTACTACATAGAACATAATGATACTAACTTATGCAAAAGTCACAGTTATCAATTGAATAGGCCTTAATCGAAGCACATTTTTACGAATGTGTGATTCAGCAAAAAAAGGTGACGAGCTCATAGAAAATATGCTAGATGTATTGGTTAAAATGTCCTGATACTACACACTAACTTCTTAAATCAAAGAAATTATGTATTAAATGTTTAGCTACATTCTTAGCTACATAAAATTTAAATAGCTTATAAAAAACTTAATGGCCTTATACGTAGTGAGAAAAGGGATATTTCGTAAAATCACAAAGTAACATAAATTATGTCAATAATCAAGCAAACATTACTACACTTACAAATGAACTAGGTGGAATGGTTAATTAATCCACAAAAGAATGCATACTATGAGCAATCCAAGATCAATAACAAAGAGAGAGGAAGAGATAGAAAACTCCTTGCACATAAACTGCTTCAGATTAAGTGCTTTGAATGACTCATGCTACGAGTGCAAGTGGTGACAAATTCAATAGCATTGCACCGGAAAGAGTTGGGTCTCATGATAGTCTGTTGGCTTGCGGAATGTTGTTCAGAATGTAGTCCACTATTTCATGCATGTGTGTAAGTTTCATTGCATTTAGTAAACATTATGATATCAAACTCCAAGAAAGTTGCTCATATTTTTTTATCACACACACACTAAGTATGCACAAACTAAGCAAGAAAAATTATTTAAAATCTACTTTCCATGAGTTCTACATAGCTCAGAAGTACTACAAAGTTGCCTTCCTATTTTTAACTTCCATTTCTATAACTATTGTTGTTTTCATTTCCCACTACTTTCTTCTTCTTAATAACATAAGACCTGCAAGCATTATAGCATGGAAAAGCAAACACATATTTACGTGCAAGGCACTTCTCAATGCATTGAGTCAATTTTTCCCATCACAGCAGTTTTCTACAGTCCAGGCAAATGATAATAAAGATTTCCTTATAGTAGCTTAGGTGATCTGAAAATTCTAGATTCAGATAAAGTATCTCATATTTTTTAGATGGATGAAATTCATCTTACTCTGATTTAATTACTATTTATCTAGGAGCCTATTTGGTAGTCTGTCAACAAAAAAATGACTCAAACAATCCTCAAATGTGCAGGTGTACCAACTGTGCATTTTCAATAGGGAAGAAGTGAGAAAAACAGTAAAATTACTGGTGGGAGTGGCCCGGAAGGGAAACCAGAACTTAGGTAGAATAAAAGGCATTGAAAGGAATCAGATGATTTAGTTTAAATTGTTCTATGATCAATACAAAACGGTGGCAGCAAAAATTGCATCAAAGCATTACTCCAAGTGACGACAAAAAAACCATTTTCAGAATTTTTTTTGCATAAATTTTTTAATGCTAAGTCACAATGAGTCACAAGGAGTCCTATACAGACAAGATGAAAATGGTAAGACGAGTCTGAACTGCAAACATTTCTTGATAAAATGATCACAGCAATAACAGGTTACACATGATGTCCGACAATAATTTTATGGCTGAAAACATATTAATGCATTCATTTTACCAGCGTTAAACTTCATGAAAATGTAAAAGATATCAAGGAAAGGCATTCTTTGGTTGAGAGGAGGAATTAGAAAAAGGTAAAAAGTAAATAAACAAGGAGTATGTGCTAAGAATAATATACTATTAAGAGGGGTTTCACTGCATTTGATCCAATACTGGAATATTGAAACTAATCAATACTGACATTGAGTTAGTTTTATTCAGGTCAGGGGCCAACTGGCACTTTAATATTAATTCTTCCATGCATATTCCCAGAAATGTATACGTCAAAACCTTTTGAAATGTTGTTTTGCAATGCTAGCTTTGCCTTGACTAAGAAACTAGTTTAGAATATACAATACTTCATAAATAAACCTAAGAGTTGAATTAAGAAAAAAATTTGTCATTTACAATCCCACAGCAAAAACTAGTCACCTTTTGTTAAGTTAATTTGAGCTACACTAGCTTAATTTTAGACAGTGCTCGACACATAAGATGTAATGAAATTTTTCCAATCAATTATAACTGTGACTTTATGAAAATACATAATTTTATGAATTCTGTACATAGGAGTAATGTAATGTTCTAATATATATTTTTTGGACCACAACCATTAGTAACAACGTCTTGAAACAAACTACTAAGCATAGTTCCACAGCTAAAGCTAGGTTAGCTTTCAGAGAACATGATGATTAAAGCTCACTAGTACCACATTAGCCTCAATAAATAAGAATCATTACTGCCTTCTAATCAACAAAAAAGTTAAACTTTTAACCATTTCATTAAGACATTGTGAAGGATTTAAAGAAGCCCTCAAGGCAACAATGACTACCATGCAATATTTATATCAGCTTCTTCCTAAACGAAAATCTTTTAAATACCAAGAGATTAAAAACTTAAGAAAAATCTTCTTTTGTTGGTGTGGAATTGGGGTCAAAGGCATAGGACATCACTGTAAATACCTTTACGTCTACCATTCATATCTTATATTTCAGCATATGCGATTTCCATTTTAAATCTTTATCCATTTCAACCATACACTAAATACCTAAAGAGCTAAAATTGGCAAAAAAATAATGATTGTAAAAGAAATACAAAGGCTTCAATTGGCTACATTAGTATAGAGTTAATTTTCCTTGCTTTGTAGACACCTTCATTGCTAAATATCCTTTGGCAGAGAACCCTTTGTGCTGTCAAGTTTTGGCAAAAGTGTTGAAGTCTTAAAAAATTTAAGTTGGGATTTATTTTATAATTTTATGTTATCACTCTATTTTTCAACAAAATTATCTGTAGTTGTACCTTATTATCAGAACAAATAAAGACAGAGATATGGGAGCTGTATGGTTCCTTCATTTACAAAACACATTATTTTATACGAATATTATTTGCCAGATAGCCCTTTGTACTTTTGTTATGAGTTTGTGAGAAGAGAGCTCAGAAAATGTATGGATTTATTCTGTACTTTTATCTGTTTATCTTTTATCAAAGGTGTATGGTGGGTACTGCCTGGGGAAAATATCAGGGGAAAACAATTAACTGAAATATATCACATATCCTATATTCCTTGCATGGTTTTTAGATTGTTATTGCATCAAAAATATCTGTGAACAGAGACAAAAGCACCAAATAAATTTTTATTTAAAAAGAAAGTGTAAGCACAAAAATTCACCCAGCTTTCTGGCAACCTGATTAGCTCAATTGACTGTACTGTTTTCTAATGCACAATTATATCAGGGGGTATTTTATAAATGATGTATACAATTAAATTATCTCCAGGATGTGACTATATTGGCTAGAATATTCAACAATTCTCATGATACATATCTTAAGAGAGTGGATAAACACAGATTGTTATTTTCATAAGTGTAATGGTTTATTTTTTTTAAGACAGCCTACGTGAGGCGTTTCTCCATTAATGTTTTATGAAATATGAAAATATTAACACATTAAGCGCCATGGTGGTCCATATGGAATTGCTGTGATAAATTCTATTGTGGCTTCGGCGGTACCAAGGGACCACTCAGCATCTTTCTAAGGAAAGCCCTGATATGGCCAGGGGACGACTTCTAAAGCACGTTACACAGCATGAACGGACCACTAAGGCCCCATGGAGCACCAAGGACAAAAGAAGTTCGGGGATTGAAGGAGTACAAAAAATGGATTGGATTTAGGATTTAATGTCGGGGGTTGATTTTTAAGAATAAAAACCATTAAAATGTCAACATTATTCTCTTGTATAATGTTATTGAAAAATAATTAAATTGAATTTAAACACAATGTTCTCCCCTTTTAAGTACAGTTCCCCACTTAAAAATCCTTCAACACTGCAATATAAGTTTTAATCACCATAAATCAAAATATGTAAGTTTTTTGGCACGTAAAAAAATCAAGGCAAATATGGGGATTTCCTTCGCATTCTTCACAAGAAGTAGTAGTAGTCACTGGTTTGAGCATTCATGATGCCTTTCTTTATCTTTTCATTACAGCCCTTACTTTTTTGTTTTTCTTACTTTTTGGCATAGCCCATTCTTTTTTTAGCGAGAGGGGAATACTTTTTATTCTTTTCTTCTTACATTAGATGAAGTCACTGACTCATCGTCCTCAGCTTCGTTTTCCCCATACTGGTGATATTACGTATTTAGGGCAGTTGTAAAACTTTCCTGAATCGTATGGAGATCATCCCTGCTGAATACAGTGATAAAATACATAGCAATTGCTGTGGGAAAAAAAATTATGGTAAAGGTGAGCTTTCGTCCCGCACGGTCAACATTTTATTTTGAAAACCCTAGGAAACTGACGATATTGAATGTGATACCTATGAGTAGAGGAAGAATGCGCATTTGTAAAAATGTAAGAATCATACCCCTGTAACTAATAGTTTTTGAGATATTGACGTTTGAAAATGACCAATTTTTCGCTTTTTTCGTCCATTTTCGACGCCATATTTGGAGGTTTTATGAACAGCCAGTAGGGGGATATGACTAATTTCCCTTCTATAATATGCCCTAAACCCACCCACCCAACAAGCTTGCGGGCCTATGGAGTGAAACAGGGGTGCTAGGGTGGGACGGTACGCGATTTGGCCATTTTCAAAAGTTAAAAACGCATTTTCGTGAATTGGAAAAGCGAAAAACGCATTTTTCGCGGGAACGGTCAAGTGGAAATGGGCATTTCTGGGAGTGGAGGAAGTTTCAAAATGCAGATTTTTACGGCATTTTCGTGATTTGTAAAAGCGGAAAACGAATTTCCCTTCCATTAATTTGCCCTGAACCCACCCCACCAATAACCTTGCGGGCCAAGCATTTATGAGAGTGGATGAAGTTTCAAAATGCTTATTTCTACGGAATTTTTGAGAGTTGTAAAAGCTGATATCGATTTCAAGCATTTATGGGAGTGGAGGAAGTTTCAATATCTACATCTACATATTACCCCGCAAGCCGCCTCAATAGGCGTGTGGCGGGGGGTGTTAGGACACCAGCTGTTTAAAGATAAAAAGGAAACGCTCTAATGAAATTACGCCTAGCATTTATTATAGTCCCTTATTGTTCGGGGGAAAAACGAAAATATGCTGATGTTTACGGCATTTTCATGAATTGGAAATGCTGATATCGATTTCAAGCATTTATGGGAGTGGAGGAAGTTTCAATATGCTGATGTTTACGGCATTTTCATGAATTGGAAATGCTGAAAACGAATTTCCCTTCTTTAATTTGCCCTGAACCCACCCCACCAACAAGCTTTTTCGTGGGCATTGGTAGAAGGCTAAAATGTAATTCTGCGTATTGTTTCTGGTATAAAATCCCTCAGGTGACAAGGTAAATATAAGTGGACTTTTGTTAGAGGCTAAGTAAATAGTATTGTTGACGGAGTTCTCTCGGGTAGTGTGGAAGGGGAAATTAACTGTCAATAATTGGAAGGTAATTGCGATGATAAAAATGACATAAAGAAGTGTTCGTGGAATATACTTCAAGCAATGCACAGGCTATGCCTTTCATGGAATTGTTTGCAGTCTGAGGTGATTGAGAAATGTTTCACCAAGGCAGGATTTATGGGGGGCAGTAGTGAGGAAGACAGTGAACTTGAGGATGAGCCAGCAGAATGGCATGAAATAAATAAAATAATGAATGTTCAATTGCCGTTTAATGACTTTGTGAATGCTGATGATGCTCTGCTTACATGTGCACCAAATGTGGGGGAAACAGTGGGAGAGGTGGAGGCAGAAGTTGGAGAGGTGTCACCAGCAACCAATTATGCGGAAGAAGAAGATGATGATGATGAGGAATTAGTTTCTGCTCCAACAAGAAAAGAGATGCAGGAAGCTTTGGATGTCATGGAAAGATTTTTTTTAAATATGGAGGACTGCAACAGTGAGAACATGACTTTATTAAATAAGATATAAATTATAATTTCAAAATAATTAAAAAAAAAAATGAAACAAACACATATAACAAATTTTTTTCAGCAAAAACTAATTTAAGTATTCTGTTCCTTTTTTGTTAATACACTCATAAAACTATGGAAAATTAGAAGTATGTATATTTAAAAATGTACAAATATAGTGATTTAAAATACAGCAGCAATTTCATTAATTAAAAGGGCCATTAGGAAGAAATTATGTTCATCCCGCTAAAACCTCTTAATAGTGAACCTCCACTTAACAAAATGTCATAAATGTTGGTCCCTTCCATTTCGATATAAAGAGGTTTTACTGTACTCTGTAATAAAACTTTATAAAAAATTTGGTCCTGAGGGAACACTACGAAAATTCATGTTGGTGCTTAACGTGTCAAAGCAATACTCTGATCCTCTTGTGAAAAGGGCATGTAGTGTAAGAAAAGAGAGAAACAAAATAGTTAAATGTGATATTGGGATGAATTATTAGATGATGAAAGCCATGGGCAACAGCTGGCTTCAAATAAGAACCATTTCAAATGTTCTACACTGGAATATATTTAGGCTTTATGGAATTTG
Source organism: Pyrrhosoma nymphula (assembly GCA_963573305.1). Classification (NCBI taxonomy): domain Eukaryota; kingdom Metazoa; phylum Arthropoda; class Insecta; order Odonata; family Coenagrionidae; genus Pyrrhosoma; species Pyrrhosoma nymphula. Next base: position 57,705,539 of record OY754339.1, on the reverse strand, counting down.
CTACTCCAATCTCATGGCACATATATCCCTATCTTCTCATTCAAAGTATTCTCATTTCATGCAAATACAAAGAGGGCAAAGACTCACTGGAAGACATCCCTTAAACTGAATATGGCATCATTGTATGTACAGTTCTGTTCAAAAAAATCGGAATGCCGAAAATTTATCAAGTCCCGAGTTTTCGACAATGTGGCAACGTGCCCGAACCACGCCCCTCTGAGACGGGGAGCAACAACCTTTCCAAGCGGAATGAGAGCCCTCCCTCCCGTAGCTGGGGGAGTTGAACCACCCACCGAAGGAAATTTTTGACCTGCGAAAAGGATTATTTCCGAGGGGAGGGGTAAGGTTTCTTTTCTTGTGATGTGTGAGTAAGAAGAAAAGGGAGATTTGCAGGGGAGCAATAAACTCTCCGAGCGGAACAACGGCCCTTCCGACCGAACTCACTTGCTGAGAGAGAACCTTCACCCGAAGGACGATTTTGACATGCTAAGGGATTTCTGAGGAGATGGGTTGGATTTAACTTTAAATTATAAACAAACAATGTGTTTTAATGTAAACTGAGTAAGTTATGTCAAAAGTCAGCAAAAAATCATATCTACTGATACCTCATTCGTCACGTTCGTCGGTATCGCCATCGTATCAGTTGATGCATCTCCAGTGTATAAATGTTTAGTTAATTGATACCCAGAATCGTATGTATTTCCGATGTTGTGGGAACTGCCATTTAGTTAAAGAATTGGATATTTTGTAGGCTTATTATAGTATCGGTAGCCGTTAGTTTAATTGATGCAATTATTCCGTTTATTCCACGCGAGGTGGTCGCGCTTTCGTAACTTATTGCTACGCAGTGGTAATTATTTTTCCCTGCAAGTTCACTTTCATGGTTTCCGTGTGTTTTTTTGTTATCTTAAATATTCTGGACAACCTGTCACACACAGGGGGAAAATGTTTTGTTAAGCCGTTATGGAACTTTAGTATATATTTTTACTTTGTGAATGGTGTTGCAAACTGTTACTCGGTTCACCAAAGGAATTATTTCCACTAACCCATCCCGTCCACCCCTGGGCATTCTTCTCCACTGCCGCCATCCGAGGCAGAGGTGGGTTAATCCCATCCTTCCGTTCATCTGTTGGTCACACTGATGTGGTGCCCGAACCTGGCAATTTTCACTAACTGCGCCTTTCATACTGGCGCAATAAATGGCGTCGCGACATAAGTGGGGAAGGAGGGGGGAGTATAATCGTATGGATCTATGTATTTATTTATTTATATTGAATTTAATTTTGTTTCTGTTTATTAACCTTTTTGAGTTATTGTTATAGTGATAAAAAAAGAGATTATTAAGTGATTGTTGGAACAGGGATCTAGAGGACATCTTGGAGGAAGCTGGATGTGGTAAAATGAAACTGTATTAGAACTGGTGAATAAAAGTTGATTGTAAAAGAAAAAGAGCAAAGGGATATAAATGGGAATCGCTTTGGCACCATACAGTTGAGAAAAGGAGATTGCAAGTTGCTTTTCATTTGTTTTCCCAGTTATTTTTCCGATTTACTGTGATTTACTCACCTCGGAGGACTATTAGAAATTTTCTTATAAGTTACAAGGACTTGTAATTTACAAGTCTGTTTGAGAAACAGAATGTGTCGTAACCATGAAAGCACTTGTGAGCAAACACTTGAAACTTGTGAAATGGACTTGTAACTTGTGAACTTGTTATTAGTAGACTTGTACATTTGAGAAACAGGCCCCTGGTCTTTCAGGTATTCTACCACGAAAATCCATATTTTTTGGGATAGCAGTTCAGGTCTGCTAAATGATATAGGTTTTCAAATTTCCTGACTTTCCTGGCTTTTTCCTAACCAATATTTAAATTTTTACTGACTTTTGGAAACGCAACAAATAGCCAAAGTCTGCAATACTACATGACAAGGGGAAAAAATATTGACAAATTGCATGACTAGGAGAGTATTTATTATAACATATAAAAGCGTATCAGGCTGAACTTTGTGGAAATACTTGTCATCCATATCAAATGAAAAACAATTGTAATTTTCCACACCCAATATATTTTAACAAGTACAAGTTAACCGACCATGGTTTCAGCACCTAATGCCATTATCAAGGTTAACCTTGTGTGTGTGGAAAGTAACAATTGTTTTTAATTTGACATGGATATTTATTATAATCTTATAAACAAAAATCCAGGTACAATTTCTCCAAAGTACAGGAGTTTAAGTAATAAATTAAACTAAAATGAAATGCCTTAATTGCACATTTCAATACTATAGATCAACAATTAAAAAAGATGATTCATTACAGGATATTATTATGCATAAGAAATGCACATTAACAAAAATAACCCAAATAAAATGCCCTAAATGCCTCATAGGACTTCTGGAAAACAATTTGGTTGGCCTCAGGAACATTATGGGACAATAAAATCAACACTAACTAAACTAAGGTAAATGAGGGAGTAATTGACCATGTACATGTACCATTAGTTGAACTTTTACATGATAACTGATAAAATAAGCGTTTCTCCGGTTCAAATATTGTTAAGTAGCGGGAAATTACACTCCTACCACCTACCTATAAAAAATAACATGCAACACGCATTGGCACCATACTGAAAATGACTGACAGTTAGTGCTGATCTGCAGTACTACTGTCTTCTTTTCTAAGTTGTCTTCCACAAATTGCTTAAGAGACGCTTCAGACATGGCTGAATTGAACTTGTAAGTTCCTTATATGTACTTTCAATCTATTAGTCTTTATACTTCATACTAGAAATGTTTGGTAAGCATAAAAAGTAATTTTTCATCTGCACACTGTGCTCTATTTTCCGTAAGAGGTCAATCACTGGTACCATTACCTTAATCAGAATAAAATGTCCTATAGGACTGCCAAAAATACTTTGTATGTAGACTCCTTGGCAGACACACAAGTAGCACTGGCTCTTGTTGCAATATTTGAGTATATGTATAAGGGGCATTGGCCGCCAGTATTTTCAAATTTACTGACTCCACATCGAATTTCCCAGATTTCCTGACTTCTCCCTGATTTTACTGACCAGTTTTAAATTTACTGACTTTTCCCTGAACTTACACATTTTACTGACATGTAGCAACCCTGCAGTTTCAACAGCATTGCAGTTGGAATCTTCAGGCCAAAAATATGGACTTTCGCAGTAGAATACCCAAAAACAAAACTATGTCTCCTATGCATGCATTATGGTCACACACGTAACCATCAGTCTGTTAGAATTTCCCATTAGTAAATCAGTGACATAAAAATGAAGAAATTTCAATGCTCAGGATAGGAAAATGAAACATAGAGGAGCCAAATGCCAAAAACCTCAAATCCACACCAACAATTGAGCAGATTGGTCCATAATTCAATGAAGACTCTTACAATAGAGACCCTAAATAGACACACTGATGGAGTACTTGAAGGCAGTTTCTGCTGGTCCCTTCACTTCCGAACCAATGGTTAAAATTAACCAATTTTCTAAGCACAGCACAACCTCATTTAAATGACTATAGTATGTAGTAAACTTTCACTGTTGCTAGTTTACCAAAGATAAGCACTGAGTAATGATATTTGGTTTACATTCAACTGGTCCCATTTACAGATGTAATTTCTGAGCAACAGTCCAAACAGCAGCAAAACTCTCACTCATAGGCCTTGAATTGATCTCTGTGTTGTCGCCATGTACATTGCATTTTTGATAAAAATGTTCACGATTAGTTTTTTAAATTGTTCGTGCCTGTAAGGATTCATGGGCCACATTAACAATGAAGGATGATAACCTACAGGAATATGCAATAAAATAAAATTTCTTTCCTTAACATGCATAGATAACAGAAAATGAAAGATTGCCTCAGCATTTGTGAAGAACACTTGCTGAAGTATGGCAATCATTGTGGAACTTATGAAAAAGTTTACGAATTGACCTAAAAATTGCGAGAAACTTCCCAAAACCACTACAGCAGACTCTCGTTAGCACATTCTTGAAGGGACGCGGAATTCTGAACGTGGTAACCAGGAAAACGTGCAAAACAGGGTAGGCATTCCATGGAAAGTCACATACGTACTGGTTGGTTGCATAACTTGCAGGGGAATGTTATCCTGCCGCTCATTTTAGCTCATTCTGTAGATAACTGGTGATCATTTATTGTAAAAAGTTCATTTTCCACCTATTCCACCTCTCAAGAAAATACATACGATACCTAATACTGATGCATACTCATTATCAATGATGACGACAATTGTCATCATCATTAATAACCAAACAGCACGTTTAGTTTACAGATGCTGCTTTCACAAAGTTCAGCGGCAAAGTTAGCGAAGCCACCTAGCGATATTTTTCTCTTCGCACTTCCAATGAAATAAGGTCGGAGGACAAGATGAATCCGCGGCGCAAATGCCCACTTCTCACTTAAAAGCGCTTTATGTTTATATTGCTTGCAGTAAATTACAATGATTGCACTGCGGTAAACACAAATATAGCATTTTCGCAAAAATGCTATATTTGTGTTTACATTATTATTGACATCAAGCTACTGATAAAAATACCCGATAATGAGATTCACTGACTTTTTCAATTACATTTAGAAAGATGAAAGATTGTTTGGAATAGTTATTATTCATTTGTTACGTAATTATCTCCATAAATATAGCTTCATTTTTAGTAGTCACAAGTTCCAACAACCAACCTGCAGACTTCAATATCGGCATAGCAGGCGATGCACTCGTCGAAGCTCATACCCTCCCCTTCTCCGAACAGCTGATCCCAACCCTCAATGGTGTGCTCATGTGATGCCTCGTCACTCAGTGACGCGGAATCATCTTCGTTTGTGCTGCGATGAAATCCAGAGGTCTGAAAGCTATTTCTTATGCTCTTGGCTTCGACGGAGTCGCAGGCATGATTCACAAAATGCATCGCTTTCAGAATATTTACTTTTCTTCCTGACTCGAGAAGGCTGGCCAACCTCTCATTGACAAGTAGTTTCCTGTACTTATGCTTCATACATCGTATGATGCCTTGATCGAGGGGCTGAAGAACACTCATGCAATTTGGAGGAAAAAACACCACTTTAAAATTTCTTAAAAATGCAGTGTCTTGGATGTGCTGCGCAGTTATCAATTAGCAACAAAATTTTACGGTTTTGTCCACCCATCTTCGCATCTAGTGCTCGCTGGAACTTTTCGAACATTGCGGTGGTCATGCAGGCATTAGAGTTGCAATCGTACGTACAAGGTAATGTTTGAAGCATCTGGGACGTTTATATTTCCCGATCACTTACGGAATCAGTTTTTCCATTCCAATTTCATTGCAACATAGGACAGTAAGCCTCTCCTTACTCATTTTACCTCCGTGGCACTTATCTCCTCTAAATGCCAGTGTTTTATCGGGAAGAAAATTAAAAAATAAACCCGTCTCATCGGGATTGAAAATGTTATTCGGCTGTAGCTTTTGATGATGATCACATGCACTGTTTTTCACGCAGTTTTGTTTCCATAGTGACAACGGCGACAACCGCAACAGCGATAAAACAAACTAATATCGCAATAAAATGTGCTGCTTGTGGGGACCTTGCCAAGTGTTGAATAGGTGATTCTAATGTTTGAGATTGTTTTTTTCTTACTTCATAAACATTTCTTTTAACCATAATATGACTATCAAAATAGTATTCTAAGTGATAGCGATCTTTTTTAATGTGAGAAGTAAACCTCTTGAGATTTATCCATCGTCTAATTAACCTACGAGGCGGTTATTTCCCTAGGAAAAATTTGGCTTGGTCCTCCTCCAAACGTGCTAAAGAGGTAACCAAAACGTACTAACCATAGCTTTTCACATGCACTGTGACGTGGACCTGAGGAAATGAACGTCCAAATGAGGAAAACGTGCTATTAAGAAACGTCCTAACGAGAGTCCGCTGTATTAGCTAAAGGTCTATCTATGGCTTTATAGTACCATGAGGATAGTGAGACATTGAAGGATTAATCTCACTTGAGTCAACCTGTGGATAAAACATAGAGTGACTCAGCACTCAATGATGACCAAGGTACCAATGCATTTCCACAAATTTTGTAGGTATTTCCAAGTTTTCTCTCAGGCTAAGAATTTTCCAAGAATTCCCAGATTAAGGTCATGTTACCACCCAATGTAAAAGACAATGATTGTTTTCAGGACTACAAGCAGAATCCGTTTGCAGATTTCAGAATGGGAGGCATATCACAGAGAGAGTACCATTTGAACATCTTGAGGTGACATATAAAGGCAACCAAATAGAATTAGTGGTTTACTGAACAATGAGTCTAATTATGACCTATCTGTGACCTAGCATATTCTGTGAGCATGACGTAGACATCACAACTAACAGCAAGACTTAGCTTGGAGCAACTATCATGACCAAACATTTTTGATGAAACACTTGAGAAAGTAATGCATAAGATTTCACTTCATTCTAACGAAGTTAGAATGCAATATCATAACACACAAAGATGGGTTACAAGGTTAAGTGCACAAATATTTCAACATAAATTCTCAGCATCTACCTAAATATTTTTCTTTTTGCCGAGGGTCCTATGAGGTGGCAGAATTTGTTCAAGATCTTTTGTTATTGGCAACAACGCAGCCGAATATTAAGTTGGTAAAATATATCCAGAAAAATAGGACCCTAGAATGCACTAGACAGTCATAAAGCAAACTAATACCAAAAAATAGATACATGAATGCAATAAAGCCAGCATATTACTTGAACATAACCTTTTTTCAAGCAATTCAACACAAAAGTTGTTCATTGCTGTTCATGCTCCGAAGTTAAAGAAATGAAGGAAAAAAAGAGGAGGAAGAAATTTTTCCATGACACTGTAGTATGTTCAGAACTTAAGACATTTTGTGAATGAGAGTAATGCTGCAGATGTTGGTGTTAGAATGGAATATTTCCTTTGACCATGTTCAAATAACATGCCAATTCACTTGAGTTGTTTGGGATTTACGAGTTTTAAATAAAATGCAGTTGTACTGTATCTTTGAGTATCACTTTATGAAAACACGTAAGGCTTTATGAAGCCAGAAAACTTTTAATGGCCTCTAAACATTAGCTGACATCACACTCCCCAAAATAAATCCATAGGACACTTACCTGGATGAGGAGATGGTGGTGCTCCAGCCCCTGATATCTGACCGGGTTGACCACCTTGCTGAGAGCCGACAGGACCACCCCGTGAACCCATTGGAGGAGGTTGCTGCCCAGGGGCCATTCCTACAACACCTGGAGGGGAGCCATAATCACCTTGCCCAGGCGGCTGGTAGCCATAAGATCCACCACCCCCGCCTGGACCCCCATAACCATCCATTGATGCTCCACTTGAGCCAGGGGTCGGGAAGGAATCCTGAGAGTTGGATGACCCTGAGAAAAAAAAATTCACAAATATTTTAACACTGAAAAACGACATTAAATTAGAAATCACCAATATATATTTTATAGCAATGATTTCTACCTCATAGAATTTGAACACTGCATGTGCATGTTTACCCATAGCTTTTGAGAATAACTTGAGATTGATCAAAAGAACTACTTTTAATTTGATTGAATATAAACATAGCACAATGAAAAATTGCATAAAGCATTGACCCTTGTTCCTTAAAGAGAACATAAGTGCCTAATTGTGCTGACATGGGGGTACATCAAATGCCCCCATGTATCTTATTAGTCATTCATTTTTTTTAAAAGCATTTTTTCAGTCAAAAACAATAGGTGAAATTAGAAAATTAACCAGGAACTGAATGTATTTCCATTCACCTCCCAAGTAACCCACAAGCTAGGTAAGAAGGTTCAGTTGAACAGATTTAAGGAATCATAATCACTAACGTCTATGAAGGCCATAGCTTGCATCCAATAATTTGAAAATTCCCTCATAAAAGTCATCTTTTCTTCCATACAGGAATAGTCACCATCAGAGACATTAAGCAGCAATTCTCAGTACCATTTACAAGTGGGCTTTGCCTTTGATAAAATATCTCACAAGAATCAAAAGCATGCAAACATAAGCAATGAAAACATGACGTCATTTTTTATGTGTACAATTAGGGACCACAATAGCATTGATCAAAGACACTAGCAATGCAAATGGTAATGATAGCTGTCATTGTTTTCTATTCCTTTGTTCATTGTTTCTGTTTTAAATTCTTTATTTTGTTCTCCAATGTCATAATAATTTGTGCACATTTAGCATACTAGCATGACTGAACTTTCATAAATGATCCCCTCAATGTATGAGTGTACTGCCCATTCAGCATGAGTAGAATGGTTAATAGAAGCCGTATTGCATGCGAGGTATCCTTCAAAACTTATTGAACTTAACAGTATATTTAATAAAAATAACAGTACATAAAATATTTATGCTCAAAGACATTCAGCCTCCAATCATCAAACTAAATGTTCAAATGTGAGGGAGTATGTTGAGATATGGAAAAACAGTACGGGGAATGGCATCTCTTACCCTTTTAAACACAATCATTAGGAATCAAAAGAGAATATTGAAATCAATTGATGCGGAAGGATTAAAAAATTGAGGTCATATGGATTGGAGGATATAGCAGAAGTAAAAAAGAATTGTTAAGATTAGCTTATTGATGAAATTAAAATCTTGTAATATCTTACTAATGTCTTAGCACAAATAAATTTTTCTTTCCTAAGGCACAGAGTCATTGGTATATTTTTACTGTATTTTACTAAGTTAAATTTCTATGTTACAAAGGTAAATTACTATTGTATATCTGTACTGAATGTTTGTAAAATTAAAATTTATTGCTGCCATCAAAAAATGTTGAATTTTGAAACTTAGCACAAATAAATTTTTCTTTCCTAAGGCACAGAGTCATTGGTATATTTTTACTGTATTTTGCTAAGTTAAATTTCTATGTTACAAAGGTAAATTACTATTGTATATCTGTACTGAATGTTTGTAAAATTAAAATTTATTGCTGCCATCAAAAAATGTTGAATTTTGAAACTTAGCACAAATAAATTTTTCTTTCCTAAGGCACAGAGTCATTGGTATATTTTTACTGTATTTTGCTAAGTTAAATTTCTATGTTACAAAGGTAAATTACTATTGTATATCTGTACTGAATGTTTGTAAAATTAAAATTTATTGCTGCCATCAAAAAATGTTGAATTTTGAAACTTTCCAGTATATACAGAAGAAGCTCTATATAGCGAGAGCTCTCGGGATCTGAAATATCACTCGCTAAATAGAACTCTTGTTAATACCAAAGATGATTAAATAATCACTCCACAGTCAATTCCTACAACTGTAATGCTAATTTAGCCATTATTGTGGAAAGTTTTGGTGAGTGGCGAAAGCATTCTATTGAGATAGCTATTAAAAATCATATTTTCGAACACTTCAATTACTTATGATTGTATTCACCTTCGATGACATCAAATTCCATGTTAGATGTCATACACTGGAATATTAAACGTCGAATTTTGATACTTCAAGAAACAGCTTCTGTACTGCGCATTGCAGTATTGTTATTGCCGCAATGTTTTGGGAGCGCCAAATATGTCGCGGCTGCAAGTTTTAGCAATGCAACAGACTAAAAACGGCAAACACTTCGAAAACGAGAAAAAATATCATACCTTCTACCTCTCTAAAAAGTGTATGAAAACGGATATATGATTCGGAGAAAGTTCTATTAATAAAATTTGCGAAAATGCTAGATAAATTAATAACCAAGATATGACCTACAGGGATTTCGTTCCACGCAAGCACTGGGCTGCTATCTTCTCCAGTTAAAAGGTGGAAATAAAGAAGAGGACTCTAATGTCTGTAAGATCGCCTCAGAAAACAGCTGACTTCGGCTTTTCGGAATCATAGGGCCCAATATCACCAGCATTTATGATTTGCCCTTAACCAAATACTGTCGTTTGTGTTATTATTACAATAATTATGCGTGGAATACTCTCTTCAATTTATGGAAACAATGCGGACTTTCAAGGATCGACTGCATTTAGATAAGACATGAAACTTTTTACTACTAATGAATACAGTATCGGCTCCCGCGAAACACTTATTCTTCTAGCGATAGTACACGTTGCGGCCGCTAGGTGGCAGGGCACATCAACATTTTTATGATTCACTTTTTTTTATACATTCCATGGTACATATACGTTATTTGTTTCCACTGTGAGTTTTGAGCGTGAGACAGAAAGTTCCGAAGGTTGTTAGTTCCGAAATGAATTCCATCACGATACACATAATATTTTACCAGATGTAAGTACAGCAGATACCATTCTGCTGTACTTACATCTGGCGGCAGCAGCGGGAACTTGTTGATAATGAATATAGACTACACTCCCTGCTGCAAGATAGACGTATGATTTATGGTATGTACCTTTCATGCACATCGAAATGAATAATCCTTGACCTGTTTTGAATATTAATACTCTTAGAAACAATTACAAAAGACAATACAATATGTAGACAACTAAAAATATAGGGAATCGGAATTCATAAAAAATAAACTTATTGAACTTCGGAACAATACCGAGCCTCTCACTTACAAGGGGAATACACGACCGTCGGGTGGCCAATCGAGCTCAAATTTTCTGATTCGATAGTTAATGGTTATTAATTCAATATGGCGAAGCGAGACAATGCACCTCCCGTATATTTTTGAGAAAAAAGCAATTAAAAATCGTAAAAAATCATGTCGCAGTATATAAGCTCTGTTGAATGACTTTCCCAACATGGTGCCGTTAGCCCAGTGGTTAAGGCGGTCGACTGCAACTGCAAAGGTGTCATGTTCGATTCCAACTGTCGGAATATTTTTTACAGTTTTCATTGTTTAAAATTTTAAAGATTGTTTTCTTATTATCGTTACCTCAATGAAAAATAGTTTTAATACAATTGTTTTAAATATTAATAAGTGCTTAACTGTGTATGTTCTCCTGGCCTCTTGGACATCCTTCTTGAAGCACTGCCTTGCCAAATTTTTCCTTATTCTTCAGAATTGTGAATAAGGTCGAGGAAGATATGCCAAATCGCCTCTCAATCTCGCTTTTGTACCCATCACCACTTTCGAATTCATTAATAATTCGTATTTTAGTTTTAAGATCCAATGAATTTCATTTCCCAGCCAGGATGCTGTATCAGATGGTCTGAACTTGATAAAAACACGGGAGGATGACAAAAGAACAACGAAATGCACGGACATACGAGAAATTTATTTGTGTGAATACGGGCATGCTGTAAATGTCCGAAATCAGCATTTGAACGTCAAATTGTGCAGAAAAAATACTGCTAGCCATATAATTCCAATGACAGAGCACAAGTTTGTGCACGTTTGCCAAGATTGAAGCAGACTTTAACCACTCATAATAGTAAACGACCCCAGTGGAGGATGGTTGTTGTCCTCGCTAATTCCAATTTGTTTTACATGTAAATCATAGGGTTATAAATCGTTCTTTGGCCATCCCTCGCAAATTCGAGCTTCTCGTTATATGCCCTACTCGTTATATGGAGCTTCTACTGTATGTCAAAAGAAGGAACCTTCTGACAAGCCATGAACATTGCAGCCAAGCTTATGAGAAAGATATAAAGGCATTGATCACTTTAAAATAGCAATTATATAATAACAAAAGACCTCTTTATAGTTTTCCACTGGGATATGTTTTATGCCACCAGTTTCCATGTTTTACAGGATTGTAAATCCAGATGATATAAAACATCTAAACCACTTGCACTCAACATTTCTTAGTGGAAAAATGCAAAGTTCTTCTCGCTTCAAGTATTCATGTCCATATCAGTCCTGAGGCAACATTATCAACTGTATGATATGTTTTACAGTTAGTGCATGGCTGGTGTGGGGTCACCCCCTGCCATACACTCTTGATGTGGCTTGCAGGGTATGCAACGTAGATTTAGATTTATAAAAGAGATAAAAGAAAATGAATTCTCACCTGGAGATGGAACAGAGGCAGATTTGGCACCCTTTTTCTTCGAAGTGGCTTCCACTTGGTTGATTATCGGTTGAGGATCAATACCCCCTCTATCAAAATGGCACTCGTAGGCCAAGAGGTTTTTTGTGTAATGCTTCCTCAACGTGTATGCTGCACTAGACGATGCCCCGATTCCCAGCTGGCCAGCAATATCCTTCCACGTTTTGTTTTTTGTCACCTGCAGGTGTCCCAAGAAATATCAAGCAGAGGCAAAAGGGCCGATTAGAAAAGTATTACTACGTGGAGACTGGCTAAAATTTACACACCAAATACAATAAGCTCTGCATATGCATTCTCAATCTCAGTACACAAAAATAAAGGTCAACACAAAGATGCACAAACCTTACACTTAAATCCTACTACATTGCGATCAATAATTTAGGGGTAAATTTAAAAAATGTCACCACCAATGCAATTCAGACTAATCATATAATATGAATCGAATACACTGAGCTCTCTGGATAAACCCTTGAAAAATCAGAAACTGCAATTGACACAGCAGTGAATTTTTCACTTTCCTAAAGTGTGAAATCATGAAATCATCCATGCTAATGAGACCAAATCAGCTGAATGATGCTATGCCAAACCATAGCGCATGGCATAAAGCACCACAATAAGAGAAGTCCATCATTCATATGTGAAACAATGTGAAGCAAGTGTTTTCTAATAGAGCCAAAATGTGACTGAATGCAACTGCAGTTCCAATAGAAAACTATAAATCTCAAAGATGGATTTTCATGGCATCACATTACATGGGTTAGAATCACTGAACGCCCTTTGACAAAATTATACAAGAAGGGCACAATATTACAATAAACAATTCTACAGAATATCTTACTAATGAATTTTCTCCTTGACTTTACAAACAAGAGGAGAGCTTCAGGCTTCATCATGATATTTCTAATAACATGAACTCTTCAAATTATACATACAGTATAAATTCAAATTGGCTGATGAATGTCTGAATTTTCATAATGATAGCATTAAATCTCAGCACTGAACAATGACAACTATTCCATTTTACCACTGTGAAAATGTTCTTGAAGTCCTTATCAAATATCACCACAGCATGACTTCCTCGGTCATTCAAGTTTTGCAAATCCTCTGGCAATCCACTTTTCTCCCACCAGATACAGAACTCAATAGGACATTTACATATGGTTGCAAATGAAATTTGATTGATAATCCAAGCTCTTTATCTCAAATAAATAACTGTAAGTAGTCCATCATTACATACTAACATTAGTGTAGTTTTCTATTTCTAAGTCCTCAACATCATTGTTTCAGCCTTCTAACATAAAGGGAGTTCAGGCCATACTATCAGAAGACTTGAGGTGTCCAGTATAACCCCCATTAGAATATTAATTCCTAGTTCCCTATGCACAGTCGACAGTATGTCGACATGCTGCAAAAACCTAGACAAGATATTTTTCTTATTCAATATTTATGTCTTTGCTGGCAGCTGGATTCACATGACTTAAAAATGAAACACTGCACCAACTTGTCCAATAAATTCCTATCTCATGAGTGAATAACAGACAAGGAGATAATTTTTTCCACATAGAAACACATTCAGCATAATGATTTCCCCAAGTTAATAGTGAAATATGTGTTCCTTCTCAAACAACTCTGTTCACACACTCTAGGATAATTTCTTCTAGGATATAAAATCTCTTCTAGGATTTTAGAAAAGCTAGGTACAATGCACAAATCATTTTGGTGAGCAACAACAAGGTTGTTTGTTTTTTTCCAGAGATAAAACCATCTTACAGACCTACACACTAAATGACCACTTACAGCCATGAATTTTAGCATCTAAGTATGAATTTTAGCAACCATTAACTTCCACGTCAATCCAAAAGACAATTCCTAATTATCAGGTGTCAGCTTCAGACACAAACATTTTCATGATCTGGCTAAAATAATTACTGATTTTGACAGTTGCAGCGAGGGTATTTCTTGAATTAAGTACCAATCAGATCAAAATCGGTCCCAATAATTGATTTCAAGACAGAAAAAGTGATCGTAAGAACTCTTCTCTTGACCTATTCATTCCCTCTCTGTTGTCCATCATCTCAAGACATTCATCATATGACTATGATGCAGAAGAATTGACACACAATCACATTAAATACGCAAGTAAATGTAACAAGACAAAATGAGCCATATTAAAAATAAATTAGTCATCTCATTATTAGACTCATGATTTTCTGATTAAAACGGCTGGTTGTAAAACTTGAAAATTCAAAATTGATTCTCTTTAATGCAGAATCAAATTTTAAAGCTTATTCAGCTATTTCCTCCAGACAACCATTACGAATTTTTTACTGATAGAATTAAATACTCATGAAAAATATAGATCTTACTGGTGAGAATTCAATCGAAGTGATTGATGATAGAGTTCAATTGGCAAAGTTTTGCTGCACATGAGAAGAGAGCACAAAAATTTTTAATACTATATACAATGCACAAAAATGCAAAAAGACAATAGAAGTAAAAAAACACCTGCATTTTGCAGATTCAAATCAAAGATTAAACATAACAACTGCTCAAATGAATACTAAGTATTTGAAATGCTGCTGAATTTATTGCTAAGCCCACATCAAGAGCTGAATTCAATGAGCCACAAATATTATCTAACATTCCAGAAAACCTGCCACACTTGAAGCCACAAAAACAACCATTCAATTACACAAATCATTATTAAATAAGACTTGGCAAAGCTTTTATTGATTAAATATCAATTATCCATGCACAAATATCCACAGGTTCCATCCATTAACATCATTAATTGAAAAAATAGAACAATATTGTTTCAGAACACAAGTAATGACTGTGCCTAAAAACTTAATTATAACTTACATTAGTAAAAAAATTATTAACTAGAAATAATGCCCTGAGAACAATACCGAGAAGATGCGATGGTTGAATTCCAAAATATCCACAAGGCACACAAATGTAAAATGAGCACAGCACAGAAGCTGAGCGACACGGCTAGAGGGATGCACAAATGACGACAGAAGACGAATGAGCAAGCCATCCACAGCACATACAGATGAACAGATGAGACACAAGATGGACCAGAGCGGTCCGAGACCAAAATCCAATACTCGACCTTGCATACCTCCATGAATCCACCCCTCTCCTTCACGTAGAGATACAGCCGGAAGAGGTCTAGGGGATTTTTGGAAATGGTTGGACAGGCTGAGATAGGACTTCCCCTTTCATCCATGAACTGCAAGAGCTTGTCAAGCCACACTCTCCTCTCTTCTCTCTCATCCATCTCATACAACTTACTCAGGCTGTCAAGTTTCTAAAAAGAGCAAGAGAGATAATAAATTCATCTTTCGAGTTTCAGTAAAGACAGTGGCATTATTGAATGGGGATGCAGTGCAAGTGAGTTACTCCTCAATGTTTTTTTGCTTGAGAATTTTAAATAGGATGCATTTTTAGTCAAATCTTATGACAGACTGAGGACTACCACTCAGAGTCAAAATTGAGGAAAAAACAAGGTCATTGGCAGCAAGTGGAAAATTCATAAGTGACAAGTAAATAGACAAAAAATACACTTTGTGGTACAGATTAAGAGAAAACAAATTTGCATTCGACTAATAAAGACTTTACTAAATAAATTGCATAAATTTTTCAAGTTAAATGCAGCTTGGATGACACTTTACTAAAAATACAATAATTTGTTGGAAAATTTAACTCACTTCAATGCATAATCACTTCATTTGAAAATAAGAGACAAAATTACAAGGATAACTATTCTTTCAATTAGCTCAAAAATTTTTCTTACCAGCACCAGAACTGAACATAAAACTATAGGGGCCAAAAAAGCACATGCTGAGAGGACAAAGCGATTGAATGGCAATACACATCAAGCATTCAGGAGATTTCAAATGATATTAGGATTATAAGTAATTAAGTGGGTAGACAACATTTGCAAAGGTATTATATTTATAAGGGATCATACTAAACCAGCCTCAGTCGACCTTCAATGTTAGTGTTCAGTAATCAGCCAAGTGAGCGACTCGCATTTTCCACACCAAAATTTCAAAGCAACAGCTCTCCCCAACAAGAAACACAGGATGGGTAGCTGAGCATGAATTAAGAATACCAAAGCCTTTCACCAACTAAGGCTGGCGGGAGAATATATGCTTTAAGTGTGCTGGAACAATTATAACAACCTAATGTACACTATTTATACAAAATAATATTATTAGGTACAAAGGGTACAGCCATTCATGGATGGGAAACTTGACCATAAAAGCTGGTGGGAAAATCTTCACCAAGAGCAAGCTCAACTCCTCTATCATGCTCTCCAAGCATGCTCTCAATTGTAATCAATTTTGAAACTATATATGTACTGTTGTGAGATCATTAAAAATCGAACAATAAAAAAATACAATAATATAGTATAGATTATTTGGTTACCCACCCTTGCACCACTACGTACCCTTGAATAGAATGCTACCATTGTGAATTATAATTTACACAAAACTTTGGTTACAGTGTTCATGCAAAATCCAATTATTTCCTTACATATCCGGGTACATAGGCCCAAGTTTTAAAGATGAATGTAAGCTCTTTAGGAATCAAAAAAGGATAATTCTGGTGAGAAGTTAGTATCCCAACCCAGGCATGGTTAATATCAAACAATTAAGCCAAGAGAAAAGAGAAAATTAACCCAGAAGTGATACCACCACCTAAAACAAATATTCGCTATTCACATATAATGGGTTGAGACAACTAGCAAATCCTAAGCAAACATCAATGGTATCTAATCCACAAAAAGTTGGCTGAATGATCAATAAAAATATTATTATTATTATTACTATTATCAAGATGTAAGCTCTGCATTATTTTAATTTAGCCCTTATAGTGTCTGACTACACATCAGAGCAAGTTTCTTTTCTGTATGACTATAATGGATGCTTAACAAAGATGACTCACACAAAATGTTAACTTTAAGACCTGAAAATCCTAATGCCTAGAGATTAACCAGCCTTGTGAGCATTAAATATTTTAAAGGTCAGTTACCGAGATGACAGTAAGTAAAATGTAATTCTAATTATTTGAAGCCCTCATTCTTTAATACCAACTATTCATCATAGACAATTTTATGGATCGCATTACAAACATAATCAAATCAAAAGATTACTTCTTCTGCCCCATTGATCTCTTCTCACAAGCTAAATTTCCTAGAGCTGAGGGAGTGAGTGACCATTCCTCTAATTTTGGAAGGAAGTGGGAAATGAAATTTCAGACCAAGGTGCATTTGTACTTCTGAAATCATTAATTAACTTCTTTTTTAGGGTGAACTTATCATTCCTTTGCCACATACCCACAAAATTAAAAATCAAGAAAGAATTTAAATACATTTGAAACTTAAACTGGAAAAACTGCAAGTGCTCATCACACATCTAATATAACACCTAGTATTAGCTTTTTATTCATTGCCAAGAAACAGCTCCTAGGGCCTTTCACATCAGACGAATCAACAATCGACAGCAAACGAACACAAATATCCTAGTGCTGAGAGGCGATAACCATCGAGGTGGGGCCTAAACTTACGATCCTTGGATTAGAAGGTGATGACTGTAGCCCGATACAACCACAGCTGACCTTCCCATGATACCATACCAAAATCCAAGTTCAGTTATTCATCGGACATGCTTTCATTTCTAACTTATAAAATAGTTGAATACATATTCTATGCAAATTCTTTATATTTCAGAATTTACTGTACAAATTTTCCTATCCTGTAGGCCATCCTGAAGTGGGAAAACTATTAGAGGAGGCCTTCCTACCCAGATGCCATTAGCTATGAAAAAAACTCTCCCACAACCTCATTCAGGGTCTGGCCCCAGCTAACCTGCTTATCTGATAAGAACCACCTTGCCTGTTCAATCGACTCCCATGCTACATAAATTTTGATTTTCATACATTATTTTATCTCATACAACATTCATTTAGCAAATTTATAGTTCCAATAATTGATGCCTAAACACTAATAAATTGCTCAAAACTGCCAATTATTTCTTAGAATATTTAACTCGAACACATTTTTTCAATTAACTTTCAACCTGTGGATGTACAAAGGAGAAAATTTTATTTTACAGTGAAATAACAACACCTCAAGACATCAGACTCAAAGGAGTTTATCTATTCTGGTGAGTGGGACACCGGATCTGTAGAATGTCATCTGAAATAACTCGTTCTTGGGCATAGAGATACATGTTAATTACCTTGATAGTTTTGTAACGAGCAGTTTACTAATTTATGTGGCAATATTTAGCACATATGAAGAGTTTCAGAATAGTCTACGTCTAATAATGCACAGTAAATATTTCCAGGAAATATAATATTACTTCAAAGGTAAGCAAAGGACAATTTCATGGCCTTTGGGTTCCCCACACCTAAGATTAAATTTCCACAGCAAGCACCACTTCAGCATCCAAATACAAATGATTACTCTTCAAACTAAATTTTGGTTGACACAAAGTGGAAAAAATCAGAGAATTATTTAAGATACAGAGGAGAAATTTAGAATTCCATGCACAACAAAGTAACCATAAGAAGCACCAAAAAATAACAAGAACTTAAACCCCTAATAAGCAAAGGTGCACCAAGCATGCGTAAGAGAGATTTCAAGGAAATGACCAGAAAACTATTATGTAAGCATAATTTTCATTAAAATTGTAATAACCTTCGGTCGATATGGATCTTGGGACACATGACTGTTAAACACCTGCAAAATAGAAGCATTATAAATATTTATTACAGACTTTAAGTTGAGAATTCCAGCTAATAGAGAATTGACAACATGTGAACATTTTGTTTGTGTTGTCGGTTTAACATCGAATACTATACTGATAGCCATCTAGCAAACTGGAATCAGAGAGAAATGAATCAAATACAAGAACAAATGAAGAAGCATTTGAACTACAACTTGCAACTAACAGTGAAGTTCAAGTAATGGCATTCCAAAGATATTAACTACTCAAACTGAAATAACTACATCATACCTACTACTCTCACATACATATATCCACAACATAAGAGATTTCTAAATAAAATACACATAATAGTAGTACATCTTCAGCCCAGAATTTAATTAAAATTATACACTGCATAGTCCATATTATTCTTTTAAGTTATCCAACACAATATTCTGAATACTAATACGTTAAATATATTGAGTGAATATATAAAACAAGTTTAATGATCATAATTAGCATTAAGGCTCTTATAACCATTACATATTAAGGAAATCGAAATTTATTTTGAAACCAATCTTTAGTTTATTGGATTTTAACATTTCAAATACTTTGAGGACACAGAAATTTTGTTGAAATTCCACTATCCTCATACTATGTCGTACTCACAAACAGCAAAATGTATGGAATGTGCTACAATTCAACTTTGCCAGGCACATGTATAACTAAGAACAAACCTAAAAACCTATTTAAATAAGGGATACCTATTACTAACAAGTTACTTAAATTACCACTTGGTCAGAAATGAAAACTCCAGCTAAATGATGTTTTGACATGTAAAATTGGTCAAAGAAGTAAATTTTGCTATAGAGAAGGAGAATTCACACATTTCACTTTCCCTTTCCCAAGATAAGCCTCAAATACTAAGCATTTCCATAAAGTTCGTTAATTAATTGTGAAGGAATATAAGGATTGAAGCAGTCAGTAAGTTTTCTTACTCAGAATGAGAGAGAAAAGAAGTCGAAATATTATGAAACTGGGTAAATATTAGTAATAAGTAGGGATGGTCGGATCTGATCTGCAGATCTTTACATTGGCTGAGATACTGATATCGGATCCAAATATACAACAGTAAATATATATCAGTTCTGCATCGGAGATTTTTTAAGCAACTGAAGTGCCGGCTGTCGTCGGCTATTGGTAGCTCTCTGCTGAGCAAATAAAATGCTATTGATGTACTATGTTTGATAATCGGCTTTCTCTGTACGTAAATCAAAATCACCCTTTATTATTCTCAGGAATAAAATCTCAACATGTGGTATAACAACAGTCATTGCAGAAACGCTGAGTTAATGCTGACCAACATTGATATATATCACTTCGTGTATGCTTCTGCTTCAACGATATCGCAGGAGGTTCAAACAAGATATCGAAGACTTTTTCTAAACCAAAGAAGGTTGACTGGGATACGAAGCTATTATTGTTTCCTATATTTTAAAGGTTTCTTTGTTTGTGTGTTGTGTGTTCATTGTTTACGAAAATGTCTTCTGTGGTGTTTGATCACTTTTCGGTGGACTAAAAGAACAATTTGTTAGGGATTCACTCGCACTGTGGCGTTAAAATATCGCGTGAAAATGCTAAGTCAACGTCACTGCTATTTAAACATCTGCATAAGAAACATATGATTCAATTTATAACGAAAAACTAATTAAAAGTGACACTAAATCTTCTTCATGTCAGAAAAATTTGCCTTTCGTGCCAATACCATGTTCTTCTAAAGTTGTACGCTCAACTATGCCGGTAAACATTTGTATTGAAGAATCTGACCTTGATGCTTCTGCCGATGTTTCGTCTGCACTCCCAAACCTGAGTTCTTCGTCATCTTCCATTTAGCTTCCCAAGAAGCACCTGTATCCCCCCAGCTACTGTTGCTAGTGAACGAGTTTTCAGTACCGCTAGGTTAATATGTGATACCAAGCGAAATAGATGAGATCCTGACCTTGCTAAAATGTTGGTGTTTTTAAAAAAGAACTTGACGGCAATCAAAGATGAGTATTATTGTGGCAATGACATTGCCATTTATTTACATATTAAATTTTAACATTTTTAAACTTGATGTTGTTTATTTTAAATAAAGTCTCCAAGGCTTAAATTTTGTTTTCATTTGTGAATTGCAACCTTGAAGACATCCTAGGATCCGAAAATAAGAACTGAGATCCAGGATCCGAAATAAAGGATCCGGTTCCGGATTTGGATCTGAAAAAAAACCTGGACCTGCCCATCCCTAGTAATAAGTAAAACAGATTGCACTAAAGGGTTCTTAATACCTAGCCCTAAGTATGGGGGTAGAGCAGCCGACAATCTGAAATTTTCACATCTCAGGCTATGCAATGACCTTCAACAAGGTTATTAGTTTGTTTCCTAAGACAAAAGGTATTTTTAAAGAAATATTTTATACTGCTACTAAGAACTTATCTCGCCCAAAACCTAATGGCTTAAACATTTTAAAAATTCTATAATTTTGGTCACATGATCAACGCAATTAGTTCTCAGATGCAAAAGGCTTTCCTACGAAAAAGAAAGCATTGATAACCTATCAGCCTTTAATATCCTTATTCTGTGCAAAAAAAGAAGATCCATTTTCCATAAATAAATGCTTTCTCGGGTAATTTTTACCTCGGGTAAGGATAAGTTTTCAAGTATTAAAAGATTGCCACTCAAAGTAATATATTAAGAAATTTGTGGATTACTGTATTAAACGCATTTCACCCAATTCACCAATAGTTCTGAGTTAACATAGTGGTGAGATTGATTTTAAAAAATGTATGGAAGTAAATGGTGCTGAACATTATCTCTAAAACTTCCTTCACGAAGAAATATTTATTATTGATAAAGCACAAGTTAAGAGATGAATAACAAATGGTAACATTTTAACAGTTAAAAGGACAAACGAAAACCAAAATAAAGCATACTACTCTAAGAAAATCAGTAATCACAAATCAAACTAGATAATGGTAATTGTTCTCAATGAGAAATAGGAGAGAAGTTATGCGTAGCTCAGACTATTTCAAATGAACAGGATTTTATACTTAAAACGACCAGGATATCATTTATCACTTCCTATGACAAACTTGATCATACTAAGGCTACGATAATGTGGGAAAAACTTTGAAACCGAACATTTGATAACTAGAAATATATGAATACACAATCACAAAGTGGCTTGAAAGGGTTACATGAAATTGTAGTGTAAAGCAAAGTTCAATTAAAAAATTGAAACTCCATGCCACATTGATATTGAATCTGCAGCTAAGCCTGAATGTTTACCCATAGTGTACAATGGAATTACCACAATACTAAACAGATTTCTAATGGAATTTACATTTCTTCTCAAATAAGAAAATGGATATGATTCAGGAGTGCTTTTCAAACCTTTTGAAGGTTGGGCTACTAATATGCTTAAGAAACAGATCGCTTTGAATAAATGGAGAGAATATCTGACATGTTCAAAGGCTGAAGAAACTACCATAAAATCAAAACTCCACTCACAGTACCAAAAATGTTATCAGCAAAATGAGCTTCTTTGAAAAACACACATTCATTTGCCATCAAACCTTTGCTAGAGCAACACAGACATAAGTAGATCGGAGTGAAAAAGAAAAGGCACTTTGACAGGCCAGAAAACAAAAATGAATTTTCCCCTCATTGTCCTTCAGATCACAGCCATAGACAGCAATAAAAAAATCAGCAGCTTTTTCCTGAGAATATATGAATGGGTAAGTCATCTCCTTATGAACTCTGGATACATATGGGTATTCAGATCTTGCTGGGCAGGGATGTTGTCACACTCGAAAATGTTAAGAGCAATGGATCTGTTATGACTCTCCAAATACGAAATAATAATTAGTGCTTTAACTAAGATTTAAATTGATAAAAAACAATTATCTCCTTATGCAGCACAATTAATCACCCTTCATCATGAGTGTAGCACAGATACATACTTGAGGTAGATTCAGGTACAACACTTCAGTTCTCAAGAGTTGCTGCCAAGCTTAACAAAATAACAAAAACAAAATGACAAAATGCGAAACATTAACGCAAATTTTATACGCCAATATCCCACGCGATAAAGGATGAAGCAATAAATATTGACTCACAGGACTTGCTGGAGTACGTGGCCAGCTGGTCGGACTGTTGACGTCTCCATACTCTTCAGCGCCGTGCATTGAATTAATACTTGCAGCTCCAGGGGATGGGACTGTGCTTTGAGGAGTGGGAGGGTGACTCGGGTATCCTCCAACCAGGGGCCCCCCACCGACCACTCCACCGCCACCCCCTCCTCCTCCAGGACCTCCTCCTGGGACTCCCGCCATTCCCCCTCCCACCATCCCGACCGGCATGTCTTTCCTAGACTTCGGTCCACAGCCTTGATCATCACCTGACGCTGTCAGGAAGAGAAAACCACTTGTTAGCACCAAATTATGACCAGAAAAATACAAGCACCAATGTTTCCATAAACTTTAGAAGGTTCCATCATGACTGAGTCAGACATAACAAATACTTAATTCCATCTTTTCGTTAGTGCTAAAAAAGTATTGTTTTCCCTGATGACAAGCCATAGCTATTAGAAAACAAAATTAAGATAAAATATATGCAGATTAATCAAAGATTATATTTTTAATCATCACTTTTTTCAGCCAAAAGAACTGAATGCAGTGCCAGTTTCTATTCGGCTAATACATTTTGTAGCTAAGTTATTAGCCAAAAACAACTCCCGCAGTTATTGGCTAATAACTCAAAAATTACAATGGCTTGGTGGCTTAATTACATCACCATTCAATTTCCAGGGAGGTTTTGATTCTCATTAATTTTTTTCTCGCAAGAATGTCATTTATGTAAGATACAAAAATACAAATTTTCCCCATCTTTTAAATTACATCATGATGATTTTACCTTAGCTAGAGATAACTATGAAACTTAATAGTTTGGAATGGTCTTCACTTTAAATTTGGAAGGGACTACATGCAATCCTAGGCAGGTAACTTCAGCACCATCAACGAACTTTAACCTTGTTCCAAAATTGAAATACAAATATAAGATTCATTGCCTCTTGCAACTTACAAGGCACCAACCTTGTAATAAGCATATTATTCAATTTTCCAGGGCTCTAGGATAACTTCTGTGAAGCAACAAAGAGAATCAAGTATGAATGTATCCCAGACCAAAGAAGTGGTTTCTGACAAGGAGAATGACAAGACTTGATAGTATAATGAGGGAAAATGATGACATAATTGAACTAGTGGGTGAAATAGTGCAAATGAAACAAATCAACTATGTCTGTTTTCAGACATTAATGAACAACCAGTTTTGTCAATGATGTAACGAAACCAGTTGTACATGAAATTAGTCTGAGAAAACATATGTAGTTAATTTATTTGGTGATCATGAATTTTCACGAAGTTGAGTCCGAATGAATAGAACTTGAATATCTTGGCCAAAATAATGTGAAAGATCGAAGGATAGATGAGGATTAATAATTGTGCAAATGGTGAAGGGAAACTTGTAGTAGTACGAGGGCCAATCAATGATTGAATATTAGTCTAAGGGAGCAAAAATCACAGCACATAACATTGCCCTACTCCCCACTATATTGTAAGGCAGTGAAACTTGGGTACACAAGGAAAAGCATAAGTGCAGGCAATATGCTGTGCAAATGGGGTATCTGAGAATTACTTTTGGTAAAATTAGGAGGGATAGGGTTATGGAATGAGTAGGTCAAGTAAGAATACGGAAGTACGAATGTGGAATACAGTAATGAACACATATGAAAGGAGAGTGCTTTGTTGTTTTGGTGAGACAATAGATTAGAGTCAAACAACTAAATAGATTTATGATAGCAGAAGAGTGGTGTGAGAGGAAGGGGTAAACAGAGAAAATCAAGGAATGTGAATTTGTTGGTACACTCTATAGAGGAAAAATATTTGGAATCTTAAAAACAAGAAAGTGAGTATGAAGCAAAGGAGGTATGCAAGAATAGGGTAGTATGTAAGAAATTATTAAAACAGAGCCAGTTCCCCAAACCTAACATAGAGAACTAAGCTCTTGTGACTGTGCCTACCACGAAAGGGAATGGTGAGATGGGTATGTATGGTTCAACTTTCAAGAGACATTTTAACACATTAAGACTGATTTATGATTGGCAAAGCAAAAAAATATGCAAAAACCTACCAGCAGAGGCATTAGATAATGTTGACTGTTGAGATCCTTCATCAAGAGGCGTGCCATCAGGACCTGTAGTAATCACAGATGTCACGGACCCAGGCATAGCTGGAGTCACATTGGTTGTGGTTGTGCCTGAAAAATAAACACGTATTTCATTCTAGAAACATGTGACCATTAAATACACAAGAAAACCCTTAAAGCATCCTAAGGGAGTAAAAATTGACCCTTGACCAACTAATTTCTAAAGTAATATAATCTTATCAAGAAAAAGAAATTATTTCACGTTTCTTATGCTAGCATTTGAAATTTAAGTAAGAAATTAACAGAATAATTGTATTTTGAATCAAAGAAAAAGATTATTTTCAGAAATCGTCAGCATTTTCCACTACGTACAAATGTCATTACATTTTTCAAAGAGGCTAAATTCATAATTAAAATACTCTTAAGGTTACTCAAAGATTTGAAATGGGTCTAGAGAGAGAGGGAAGTCAGATATTAGCCTGCTGAAGGAATCCATACCAGAGATGTCATTAGACTTTACTTGAACATGGAAATGTGTGGTGATAAATGAACAAGAGAAGCCAATGACCAATGCCAACCCTAAGATCAGCCAGAGAGAAAGAAAATAGTCAGAAATCTTGAGGCACATAAAGCTTATGAACTCAGAAATTGCAAACAGGCTCTTCTTCTGAACACAATTGTGGGTGTACGTGGAGAGACACATGAAATCTTTTTTTTGCAGTACTGTGGATGTAACGGATGGAAAAGTTGGAATCGACTAAGGCTTTCTTAAGTTTCCAACAGATATTTCATCAGGTAGATGAACAAATAGACAAAACATGATCCACTTTGAAGAAAATTTTAGCATTGATACCCAAAGTTAATTTTTGTTTCCGAGTTAAATTAACTGATAAAGGATGGAATTGTGGATCTATTGAGAATAATTTCTGCAATGGTTTTTAAGGCTACGTATCAAGTAACGAAAACTATTCTAATTAGCAAATTCTATTAGCTAGGTTAAAAATTAGCTCAGAGTTCATAATGTTCCATTACTTTTTATCAGAAAATTGAAACAGCCTTCTTCAAGTCCAATTCTTTGTCTACATAAAACAGAAATGTTTGCAAAAACAGAAATAGTCCACCTCTCACCATACACCTACAATAATATTAAGAAAAAGAGCCCACAACAGGAAGAGCAATAAGGGCATTTACCATTTTTTTATTTGTCGAATCTGATAGAGTTTGTAAAACAAAAAGACCCATTTTTTCCATTTTTCGATCCGGCACCTAGTTCTTGAGTTATGTGAAGAAAAACTGATGTTCCTAACCCTTTCGCTGGAATGGGCATGGTGGGAATTCTTACATCATCCCTTCGTCCACAGCTCCTTAGCCAAATCAAAATCTTCCCCTCCCTCCCCAAAACAGCCAACGAGGGGAGGTGAATGACAAAGAAGTCTCAGCACAGCTCATTCGATGGGCGTCACCTTTTGCATATTTTAATTTTCAATTTATGAGTGAATGGCTATGGTTAGAAGATTGATTTTTTCACTAAAATTCATTTTTTTGTTTCCATCTAACGATTTCGTGAATGAAATAGCAATTTCAGTTCCTAGTAAATGCCCCCATTATAGGAGAAGGAATCACCTTTAACTGCAAATTAAATTCTAATATTGAAGGTAGAAAGATTTTATTTTAATTCATTGGGTCCCTGCAGCTTCCCCTCAAGTAAAATCCAAAAGTGGACTACTAAGGCTATGATGGGAGTCATAATGCATAACTCATCTGCATTGACAACTCAAAGGACAGATACTGGTAAGGAACCATATAATCTACCCCTTGGTAACCACTCACCAAAATTTAGCCAGAAAAATTAAAACTTGTACTCACCAGTGGCAGTTGTGGTGATGCCGTTGTCGTGGCCACCCTCCGGATGTTGCCCACTGGAGATTGAGTGAGGCCCATCGCCATGACCCCCAGCTGCCATTGAGTTTGGTGTCGACGAGGGTGGAGGCATGTTCATTTGGGGACTGTCATGACTGTTGGGTAACGATGGGCCAGATGCAACCGAATGCGGTGGTCCAGATGGCGACTGGGAGGGTGCTACTGATGAGGAGATTGGAGGAATGCTAGTGGTGGCAGAGACAACCATGCCTCCAGCTGGGGGTGGCGGGCCCATTCCCGAGTGATGGTGCCCACTAATGGGAGGAGGGCCCATAGAATGTGGCCCTGGAGGGCCCATCCCAGGATGACCAGGGGGTGGGCCCATTGGTGAACTTATGCTGCCAGACCCACCGTAGCCCTGCGGAGGGCCTGGACTCTGTGATATTGTAGATGACCCACTAAAGCCCATCTTGCTCTGTAAAAGCATAAAAATTATAATAATAATTGATAATTTTATGTGTTCATGTATTAAAAATGGCAAGTACAGACCATAATAAACATTGTGAAGTTCATAATATACATAATATTAAAATAATAAATGACACTGTCAAGTAAAAACAAAGAAACACAAGCAGTAGCTCACTAGTATACATTCACATGCTGTATTTATATAAATAAAAATATTTTCAGCATTTGAATCATTGAATTCTTTAATAGAATACTCAATTCATAAACCATCTGTATATTGAAGTCTCAAATTTCATCACATCAAAGCTCCTAACAGTTTCATGTAATTTATTGAAGAGCTTGGGTCACATGCATTGAAAAGACTTCTTTGATTTTGATATCCTATAAAAATTAACATTAGCTCTTAAAGGAAATGTATTTATACTCTTTCTCACATGAATTAGCACCTGCAACATGTGTTCACCAAATATGATCATAAAGCCACTTCTAATTTTAAAAAAACGGGTTTCAATGATCTAAGAATAGAAGGTTCAAACATTTTCCAGCAAGATCATGAAATATGTGTGAAAAAAGACATGAAAATTTAACATTAATACCCCATCGCAAATTACAATCAAATAAAAGTGAAAAGCATATTTTAACTCAAGTTCATTCACCACTTTAGACTATGAACCAAATGCTATTTTAAAAATTCCTCATTTGAGGCCTTGAAAGCAAGTAAACCTGAGAGAAATTAAAGCCACTAAAAATCAGAGAACAGTGACAAGGAATTCCATTCAAAATTAAGAAAGATATGGTCAGATGTGAGAGTGAAAGTATTATGCCCACCTGAAGGTGTTGCTTAAGGTAATGAGGAGGCGTGTGCGGCCGTGGACCAGACACGGAATTCACATTCTGACCCTGTGGAGGTCCTCCTTTCCCAGGGGGCATTTGCCCTCCAGGTCCCCCCATCAACCCTGGGGGCGGACCTTGATTCATCCCTTGGTTACCCCAGCCCTAAGGAGAAAGAATTACATTCACCTTGAAAACCACTGCAGACAGAAAATGACACAACTCATATTTGTGACACTGTAGGATTCAAAGTAACCTTTGGCAAATTAAAATCCCTTTAAGGATTGTACACTGAATACCCAGAGAAAAACTAATTTCTGCCGGCAGATCACAACTGGCAACAACTCGAGAATAGCAGACTCAACTAGCACCAATTTTGACTTCACACTAGGAAAGGCACATTTCAATGAAAAATAATTGTCAATGAAAGACTTTTAAAAATTTTATAACTAAAATTTGTATGTAATCTAGGATGAAAAAATTCATTTTATATTTCCTTGTTCACTTCTATGTATTACCTACTTCATTCACCTTTTTTTAGTGTAATTGGCTGAGGTCTCTTATCCCTTGATCAACTAAAACAGGGTGTCCACAAAAGTCAAAATAAAAAATTCAAGCATAATTCCAAGTTTTCAAGGCTAAATTTTAAAAAATTTCCAGGTTATATTATCGCGGTTTATATAAGAGCCAAAGTGATATTTTTCATGTTTTACGAAGAATGTGGATTTTCCTAGCTAAACACAACCTAATAAAAATATATACATAAAATAAATATCTATAAATAACTAAAAAAGAAAACTTTTATGGTGAATACGTTCACACAGCAACACATGCGGAGATATCCATCGATTAAACACCACTCAATGTGTAGCAATCTTTAATTTAAATGCTTACTGATGGAAACTGAACAGAAATGACGTTCAAATGCCACAAGTAGGTATAATAATAGTTGTGGGAATGCATTGGAATGGAACGCATTGCACATCTGTGAATAAGGTTCACCTCCGAAAGATCGATAAATTAAGAGCATTTTTACTGCATGCAAGAAATAGACAATAATGTTGGACGGCGAAATGTTTCGGAGAAATAAATGGAATGGGAGAAAAAACTACACGGGCCGCAAAATAATGGGTACATGTATAGGTTTTAGTACTGCTTAAGGTCAGTGACATATATATTGGCGGGGGCCCCAGGCCCCCCCATCCCCCGAAATAAGGTCGCATGGCCAAAGCGAGAGGAGCTCGACGCATGTGCGGATACCGAAACTCCCGCCGGCTACAGTCTTGCCCCCCCATAAGTTATAACCTATATCCTCCACTGCTTAAGGTATTTGGTTATGAATCCTGTCCATGCCGCCCGATTTTAGCCTGTGTGCTGCCGTGCCACCGACAGCTAGTCCATGCTGGGCCACTGAGGCTGCTCGTTGGCGTGACTGCCGCTGCACTGTTGCAGTCAAATTTAGATCGTTAAGCTCACAAATTTTACTCAGTACTAGGATGCATACTCAATCTTTAACCTTTGTTTTGAACCTCATATTTGTCCAATTGTCAGTCGTCAGGGATCAATTAGTGCTGTAGATATCAACGGCGTGGATGCAGGAGCACCGCCGCACGCCGCAAACCACTCCCTTAGGTTGTGAACAGGGTCTTATTGTTCGATGCGCAGTTAACCAGGGTAAAAGAACACTTGACGTGACGCTGATTTTACAATGAGCCTAACCTAAGTTCAATTCTTAGATTCATTTATTCATACCTATGCTAAGTCTTTTGCATTATGTACAGTTATCAGACTACTTATATCTTATGGCCTTTGAGGTTGATTAAAATTACAGTAGATTCCTGATTTAAAGTTTTTCAGAGGAGACAAAATTTTAAACACTAAATGTGCACAAACACTAAATAAGGACCTACCATTTTTTTGAGGTTTTAGAATATGTAGTGAGCTAGGACAGTTTTCCATGAATAAAAAGGATAATTTAAAGTTACTAAAAGGTGTAACAAACAATATAAAAATTATCATCAATTTAATGCGCTCATCCTAAAATAGGTTGGGAAACACTCTCCAGGAAACAACTATAAAAATGAAATTAAAATCAAATATGATATACAATTTGTTGATTAATTCTTTAAGAAAATTATTTAATTAATTAGCTTATAAACCTTAAAGAATCAGGAGCTGACCCAGAGCAAATGTAAAAATTGAATATGATATGATTAATTAGGTGAACTTCTGAGCTATCATGGAAATTTTCAAAAGTCTGGGTTGTTACTGGCATGAGCAGCTTCTTCGCCAAGTCAACTCTCTTCAAGTGAGAGATTTTTATCCACCTCCACTATAATTTTTCTGTTATCCTCAATACTAAGAGATTTCCTTTTTAAGCCATCCCAACATCAAAACCAGCTACCTCTGCTCTCTTTAAACCACCAGCACCAAGGAGACTATTAACTCGTTGATCAGTGGCCTTGTTGAAGAGTTTTTCTTTAATCCAAGAAACAGGGAAAAAAATAGTGATTCCAGGGATGTGATTGAGGAACGGGTGGGAACTGTTTTACGCTGTAGGGGGGATGAAAGAAGATGCCCCAATATGTTTGCAACTTGAGATACGGTGTCTGCACGGAGCAACGGGTGCCCAAATTTGGCCAAAATAAGTTTTTTAACCCTACAAGCCAATATAAGATTTTTAGAGAATTAAAAGCATATGATTCTTGTAGGTAATTCAAAGATCATTAATTTGAGCCATGATAAGTTCGATTTGATTAATTTGTTTTTGTAAAATTAACGGAAAACCATTCAAATTGGCAATTTTTTAAAATAAATTATTTATCACCTAAGCATTTTTAAAATGTTTTATCTTTTTAAAAGGAAGCTTTTCCAATTCCAAATCGATCGAGAGTTTAGAGAAGTCAATCGGTGAATTTGATTATCTCAAGACGCTTAATGTTGAAAGCCATAACTTTTTGTTTATCAACTTTTTGGGTCAATTCAAAGTGGATTCTCTTCTGGAAGATTTTCAATTGTTAATATAAATCAATGAAAAACTTAAATATTAACTTCTTATTTACTGCTTCAAAAAATGGGGTACTTTATTATAAATGTTTAGAGCCACAGCAACGCTCGTACATCGTACAAATTTCTAAATTAGATAAATCAAAAGCTGGCTTCAAAACAAAGATTTAAAAAAAGTATCCTCCGATCCACAGGGTTAGGAATTTCTTTTTAAAAATTCGCAGCTGCTTTGTTTATAGCAATGAAGAAACGAATTCATTGGTATTTGATAGTCAAAGACTTATACTTTCAAAAGACATCACTTGTTTTTCAAAAAAGAGCTTTTTAGTTACTTAAAATTGGAGCGTACTCAGAATGACCGTAGCGGGAGTGGTGGTGGGGATAGCCGACTAGTGACTCGCACGCAAGACAAAAACTGAAAAAGCAACTTCAAATCGGTGGCGGGTGGAAAAATTCACTATATTTCTGTGAAAACTCAACCGTTTTCCATGTTTTTTTAAATCTGAGGTAGCTTGAAAAGTTATTAACAACCACATTATTGGTTTTTAATAATGTGTAATTATACGGTTGTTTATACGCATTTTCCATTTTACTTACACAATTTAAGTACTAGCTTTAAAAAATTACTAATATTTACTGTGAGCATCGATTTTTTTTCATATTTAGTTGATCTGCAGTAATGAGAAAATAAACTGCAGGTACGCACATTTTCGTATGCTGGGCAGTTCGACATTCATTTTTTCTCCATATACTTCGCCACTCTCCCGGGAAAATTTCGATGATTTCAACTCCGTTACACGCCATAGCATCGTCGGGTAAAAACTGCTAGCGGGGAAAAAGCAGGTGTATAACCATCGTGGGCATACTTATGTAAATATTACCATGAACATACAACATCTTCAAGTTAATATGTGCAGTATCTATGTACATCTTCAAGCGAAACCTTGAGCACCGTCGACCCAATGAAAAATAACAGCGGAGATAATGATCATTGATGTTTTTGGGAAATCATTTACCTACACGAATTCCCGTATAATTCCAGGTTTTCCAGGGTTCATGGACACCCTGTAAAAAAGCTACTTATTTGTTCTAAACTATTTTTGCAATGACACATATTTAGGCATAACAGCATTAATTAAAAAAAAAATGTTTATTTACCTATATTCGGTATATAAATTTGACCACCTTTGCATCTTTTATGCAGTTCTCATGTTGTGAATTTTGTATGCTACTTCTTATCTTTCTCATCGAGATTGAATGAGGCATGTCATGGTTTGCAATGTTTCTTATAACACAGAGTCTCTGTATGACTAATGTATGGACCCAATCCTTGAACAATAAATTTACGTTTATTATGTATTAAACCTTCCGGTGGGTGCGTATGTGTACTGAGTACACGGTGGTCAGTTTTCGGCATTTTAATCTATTTTACCTTAATGGAACCAACTTTGAACCCTTTTCTATTCCTCATTTGTAAAATAGCCTTCGTAGTGTGAAGAAATTATTTTCTTAGACACAGTTTTTGGGGAACAAGAAAGCGAAACGCGTCGTGAAGTCCGTACGTTTTGCCCTGCGAGGCCCGTTGAATCAATGAACAATATTGAGGTCTGTTCCCACATTTTTTGTTATTCTATAAGATACTGACAATTTTATTGTTAACAATAGTTGGCAGCAAATATTGCAAGTTATTGATTATCTATTCATATTTTTATATGGCAGTCATTTTCGCCTGAAGCAATATATTGCGTGTGTTGTGGAGACCTGCTGTGATCATGAAAACAATATCTTCGTAAGTACATTTACCTCTATTCCTTACATTCATATCAGAGAATGAGTCACTATTTATTGCATAAAAATGATGTAATTATGCATAAATAAAATTTACAATAGTGAAACTAATTTTGAAATGATTAATGTTCCAAATTGAAGCCGAGGAACTATCAACTCGAGGCTTCTGTTTGACCCCGATGAAGAGGAAAGGAAGATGATGCCATCGAAAATGATGGTTCTGATTGCGAAGCAGAAGAAGTACATGAGGATGATGAGTACAGCAATTTGGAAGAAGGAGCCTCCATTTCTGGTTGGCATAAAATATAGCTGCATCACATCAATATTCTAGAACTATGTAATCCAGATGGAAGTGGAACCGTGGCACCTAGAGTTGCCGTGAGGCATAGGAGGTTCCTGTTGTAATGTCTCCAATTTTTAAGATTCTACAATCAGGAACGCTAGAGGAAATGTAGACAAACTCGTGGAAATACGGTTGATTTTAGATTTACAGTAGAACCTCTTTTTTACAAACCTCTAATTTACGAAATGACACCAATTTACGAACCATTCCACCGGTCCCGATCTTTGTATATAGGAAAACCATGTAAAATGACCTCTGTTTTACGAAACCTCCATTTTAATGATTTGGAAGAAGGAGCCTCCATTTCTGGTTGGCATAAAATATAGCTGCATCACATCAATATTCTAGAACTATGTAATCCAGATGGAAGTGGAACCGTGGCACCTAGAGTTGCCGTGAGGCATAGGAGGTTCCTGTTGTAATGTCTCCAATTTTTAAGATTCTCCAATCAGGAACGCTAGAGGAAATGTAGACAAACTCGTGGAAATACGGTTGATTTTAGATTTACAGTAGAACCTCTTTTTTACAAACCTCTAATTTACGAAATGACACCAATTTACGAACCATTCCACCGGTCCCGATCTTTGTATATAGGAAAACCATGTAAAATGACCTCTGTTTTACGAAACCTCCATTTTAATGATTTACAAAGTGAGAAGCCGGTCCCTAGGAGTGACTGACCCCTGTTTTACGAAGTAATTGAAATGGTTTTGTCGCAGTGTTTTGAGGTCAATGCATCACTCAATGTGTAAATATTCGGCATTATGCGAACGTAAGAATGAGCATTTCAAATTCAAGAAATTGTAGAAAAGGTATCGAAAAACCTTAACAACATTTTTAAATTTAATGCACGTTGCCTCTGCACATATTTTTGGGTCATGTCTGGCGATGTTTTTCGCTGCGCGAACGACTGAACTCGCGACGACTGGTTGCGCTCCGAGGGTGATAAGTCGGGGAAGCCATCTCAAGTAAACAAAATTTGGCCCGATTTGAAGGTAGATATTTATTTCACTTATACTTGTGGTCAACTTGAATAATATATGATCCTGGATAAAAAAGGATTCTTTTCTAAATCGATTTTCACGTCAGATAAAAAGAAGAAAGAAATTAATAAGTTTCCTCTTCATTCGGTGTAATTTTAATGGCCTATAAGCATAGGCTATAATAAAATTTCCACCAGGGTATATTACTCTCTCAGGAAACATGTGAATTGGCCAGCTTATCAAGTCTTTCTTGAAGATGTTCACCTGATTACATTGTAACCACAGTCTACACGGAGTAACCGTTACAATGTCTTCGCTCTCAATAGCTGGTTTGAGTTTCTTCTTTCCCTTGTTCTCAGTTCCTATGCCATCCGAGAGTGGCTCGCACCTATAACTTTGTTTTCAGAATTCTTTGAAGCCAGAAAATCACATTGTAAGCTGTGAGCGAGTGAAAATATTTTGGTTTCCAAGCGAGCAGAAGTCGCGTGCATTCAGTCAGAATCACTCTCAACGCGAGGTGGGCTGTGTTTGAGATATCCCGTGTGCCTATAAGTAAAACAATGGATAAAACATCGCTGAGCAAAAAAAACTAGGAATTCCGTGAGTTTGGTTACCAAAAGGTCGATAATCAAGGAAGTAAGTGATCGCGCGGACAAAAACAGAAATTGCTCGGAAGTATGGCATTTCTTTATCGACATAACAACAATCATGAATTCAAGAGAAAACATTTTGAGTCACACAACAGCATCGTCGAAAACCAAGTACATTTCATCGTCGAAATTTGAACAGCTTGATTTGCAGATGTATTATTATTATTTTTTTTTATTTTTGGTTATACGTCGTTAGGTAAGACTTGCGATCGCGACTTACAGCTATCAGTACCCAGCGAGTAAATAGTTCTCGCAAATCACCGCTAGATGTCAGCGCTGTAGAATGCATATGTGGGAATTTCAAATTAACTAGAGGAAAGCTCTAAAATTGACTATCATCAGCTACGAAATATTATTCAAGGTTCAAATTTTATTGCACTTTGAATATTTAATTTCTCATTAAAGTTTTACGTCGTTAGGTAAGAATTTTGCGATTGCGACTTACAGCTATCAGTACCCGCGAGTAAATAGTTCTCGCAAATCACCGCTAGATGTCAGCGCTGTAGAACGCATATGTGGGAATTTCAAATTAACTAGAGGAAAGCTCTAAAATTGACTATCATCAGCTACGAAATATTATTCAAGGTTCAAATTTTATTGCACTTTGAATATTTAATTTTTCATTAAAGTTTTACGTCGTTAGGTAAGAATTTTGCGATCGCGACTTACAGCTATCAGTACCCGCGAGTAAATAGTTCTCGCAAATCACCGCTAGATGTCAGCGCTGTAGAACGCATATGTGGGAATTTCAAATTATCTAGAGTAAAGTTCTAAAATTGACTTTCATCAGCTACGAAATATTATTGAAGGTATTTCAAACGGTACGTTTTCTTCAAAAAAAGGCATTTCCTGTACTGAAAAATACTGTGTCAATTGGAACTTCGTTTTTAAATTTCCTAGTTAGAATGCATCCGTGGCATTCCCATGTTAAAATGGCCTCTTTCAACACAAATTCGACTAACAATAAACATCCCCTGCGCTAATTAATGCATATGCCTAAAATGGGATGAATTAATTCACTTATTCCCCTTATTATGATATCTACCAACTTGAAGCTACAAGAAATTAATTCAGTTGCAGCAGCCAAGTTCACACCATTATAAATTTGTAGAAAAATATTTACCAGTTTTTAAAGTTTGTTAATTTTTTTGAAGGAGAGCATAAAAAATATGCCACTATGTACAAGAAGTGTAGGTTTCTAATTTCCTTTGGTTCTATTGAACATTTAACTGGATGTGTAATTCATTTTATTGAAACATTACCTTCCTTTTAATCCCATTTATCTTTATGAAGTGCGCTACTGAAACTGGATTGGGATTGTTGCAGTTTCGATTACTTGAAAGATAACCTCCAATTTACAAACCCTCTGATTTTTTAAAGCTCATATTTTTGGGTCCCTTCAACTTCGTAAAATAGAGGTTCTACTGTATTTTCGAGTAGCTGCATAAAAAATTACAAGACGAGCGATTAAATTGCAATTGAAGAAATGTTGCAACCATTCAGACATCGATGTGGCTTTGTGCAGTACATTCCCAGCAATCCAGCAAGATATGGCCCGAGTGTGTGGCACAATGTGACGCAAAATCGTTTTACTTTGGCAATAAAGAACTCAAATGCGCTCAGCAAATGGATGGAAAATATAAAGTATGAAATTCACTGTCAGTTACAGTCAAAAGTCTCGTGTAGCCATTAGACAATGAAAACAGAACTCCTCCAACTTACAATTGGTACACTATACATCAGCTCAATATCTTCTCATGATAAAAATTACATTGATTGGGAGGTCCCAAAAAACAAGCAAGAAATCCTGCATGAATTTCTGCTGATCGAAGCAAAGTATGTACATATTTCATTGCTTGGATTCTAAAGAAACGTGACCCTCGTGTTATACGTACCAAGACTCAAAGCCGTTATTCGAAAGCCTACAACGCACGACTCATATGATATCAATGCAGCTACCAACAAACCAAAAATTATGGCACATTACAATGAAACTAAAGGTGCAGTAAACACAGTTGATAAAATGTGCGTAGCCTGTGATCCGACACTTGCATGATATTTTGTTTTCTTGAATATAGCTGGTATAAACTCAGATTCTGTCTATTCAATAAACATGGTATGATAAAGAACAGCATCTAAGAAGAATATTTAGAAACGATCTAGCCGTGGGTCTCAATGAGGGGAATTTAGTGTCAAAACCAACGGTTTTGACTCAGCCGTCTGATTGGAAGCATACCTGAAGCGCTACCACTCTCAAGTCAAAACTACTCCCGTGAATTTTGCGAAAAGAGGGAGATGTAGACTATGCGTAAATAACACTTCTACACTGATATTGCATGTGGTAAATACGTTAGCAAAAAAACATTAATGAGTCTTCGTAACTTGCCTTTTTTGCCTACAAGATGCTGAGGAGCAAGTTTCTTTGGCAAGCTAGACAGCTATTAAAATATATAATAATAAAAAATAAGCACGTGAAATGTGAAGTTATGTAAATAAATAAATGATATAGCTAACCATTGGCAAATTAACCATTATATAATAAAACACCTAATTTATTCTTAATTAGCGTCTTTGTGTACAGCATACACAACGCGCCTGCTCGTGTGACTGAAAAATGCACGCCTGCCGGAAGGTTAAACATACCTGGTAGCCCCCATACTGGCCCTGTGGCACATGATTCGGGACACCTCTTCCCGGAGGAGGATACTGTCCACCAGTACCACTCCCGGGCCCCCCACCAGCTGAACCAGCTCCACCCATGTTGTTCATCTGTGGACTGCCACCTTGGGGCCCACCAGAGCCATACCCTTGACCTGGAGACACTCCATAGCCACCCATCTGCCCCTGCGGAGGCCTCCCACCATAGCCACCTTGAAGGAGAGAAAATTGATGTCACACGATTCTTGAAGGTCTAACAGCATAAGCCATTGTACATGAGGATGCCACTCCAATCTCTATTACAACAAAAGTATAAGACTACATTTCACTGTTATGAAAATATGGATACTTCAACCATTCCGGATATACAGTAGAAAATCAATAATATTAAGCATGAACATACCAAGTTTCGATTATACGAAGATAAACTGTCAGTCTCAACCATAAACCTATACATAATACAATGCACTATTCGAAAATACTAAGTTTCAAAAATACAAAATTTTGAAATCAGGAAGTTTAAGCCCAGTCCCCAGGAATAAATGGAATTAGTTTTTACAAACCATGGGGGAAAAACTGAATTAGCAAAACTCTCTTTTTTGCAGACATATTCACAGAACCAATCAGCGAGGCTGAATATGATGCCTCAAATGTGTGAAATGCATTCATGATAGTGCATTATTCTCTCACATATGCCTGAGTCACCCAGTCATTTTCCACATAAAAGTGGGCTCTTTTATCCCTAAATTATTTTTTCAGGGTAATGTGTACTCTTGTAGTGCCCTTTGGTGATGAAGATAAGGAACCTTCAACTACAATTAGTAACTTTCCTCTGGCCTTCTAGCTCCCCACCCCTAATTCCATACTGGGAGACCTCTTTTTCCAAAATCTCTGGTTCTATCTCCTACCACCTTTACCTTTTCACGCATACTTCCTGGGCACCATAAGCATCACCACCCTCATAGCAATTCCCATTATCCCTTCTCTGATGACGGCGCTTACATCGATCATAAAAATCACAGTCCCCTAACTCAGCTGCAGGCAAAACCCTTGGCCCCTTACCCTCCCCTCTTTCTCCTACCATTTCATGTCTCTACTCCCCCACCCAGGCAGCCCCAACTTAAGTCTGGACCTTTCTTCTCTTATGGGACTGTGCCCCTAAGATGGAGAACCCCATGGCTTAGTTATCCTTGCTACAGGAGTAAGTCTCCAGTTGTAAAAATGCTGGAAAGTATCTTTCATTTTCGAGGGAATGAAATGAGAAACGGGGTTACCCACATTGATTTTATTTGCTACGACCAGTGTTTTGTTGTTGGGTACACTTGAGTGAATTCCACTAATTTACTCCTCAAACCATTAACCTGATTTCATTTGAGTTTTTGAGTTGACAAGTATACAAGGCTATATTGCATAATTTATCTCCACAAATCGTTAACGGAGGTACTATTTTCTTCGTTATCATTCTCCATGACCTCCATATTATTATCCCACCTACACAAAAAAAACTTGCCATTTAGAAATGAAAACTTAGTGTATCCCAAACTGACGGCGATATGGGAAATATGCTGAATTATGCCCCATTTACTGTTAAGCATTAGAAATTGGAATGTAATAATATCTCCTCCCCAGTATGTATATTCGGCTGACAATAAGGAAGACACCGCAAGTAATGAATGACCTGCCCAGCATTTCAATGCCAATTAAGTGTCCATACTAGTTGCTTATCTGTACTGAACTCTGACTATGAAAATTGAATTCTTCTACAAAAATGCACAACTTTTTCTACACATACATTTTCTAAACTGGGCAGCAATTTTGCCCAAAATATGATCACTGACTTCATATCATTTTCGTAGGGACTAAGAGGTGATAGTTATTTTACTATCCTTTATGACAAAGGTTATGATACATAGGCATTTTTTAACAAATAACAACTAAAAATCGTTTTAAACCTTGCAGAAGACCACAAAAGTTAGGGGATACAAAAATTAATATTTGGTTGCGATTCATCAAAAAGGTTTGAAAATACAAAGGGCCGATTTTTCTGTCCCACTGACTTCGTATTTTCAAGTTTCTACTGTATTTGCACAAACAAAGTTTCAATTATTCCCAATAGAAAAGTGTACTGAGAATCTAGTTTTACATTATGCGCCATTATAGGTCAATACCTTGAGGATATTGCTGCCCCTGGGGTGAGTATGAAGAGATTTGAGACTGCCCACCAGGGGGCACGACACCAGGGTGTACCCCCATCTTGTATCCATGCATGTGGGGAGGAGGGACCAAGGCTTGTTGATATCCACCTAAAAGAGAAAAAAAATTGCATGTGAAGGTTAATAATGAATAGAATGAGAAATATCAGAGGTGTAGTTATGAGCATAAGGAACTCCATCTAAATAAATACAAAATTACTCGAAAAACATAATGACCATTTTAGAAAGAAGATATTTTTCACAACGCCTTATGAAAGTTTCTTACAAGAAAGTTTCATCCAAAAAGAAAGTGATAGGCACATTTTATGATGATCAAGATGTGTTATTTTACATTATTTAGGGTACACTTTGAATTACCGCATTTCTCCGAATATAAGCCACACCCCGTTTTTTGGGGTCCCAAACAGGGAAACAAGTTAAAATGCGAATTTAAGCCACACCCTTTTAGGTGCATCCCGTACCACCTACAGTATTAGGCATTAGAATTTTACATCTGTTTTTACATTACTTATGTAATTGTGACACAATGTTACCTACATTATCCTTTAATATATGAATAAATTGTGCACCAATTTCACCTTTTTCAGCGTTATTTCTTACTTTCCCCGTGGCTTAGGCGAGTTTAGCTGGCGTCCACGTGAAACCGAATGGCTGATTTTCTCAAATTGGTCATTTTTACGATTTTATGAGAAAGTTCTCGAATTTAAGCCGCACATCGAATAAGCCGCACCCTGATTTTGAGGCCCCAAAATCAGGAAAAAAAGTGTGGCTAATATTCGGAGAAATACGGTAATGGCAAACACTTGCACCTATTGGATAGTGTTTTACAAGTTTGTTAAAATAAAGTTACGTACATAAATAAATAAATATATATATATATATATATATGCCAAAAACTCATGTAATACGAAAGGAAAATCAATACGATAAATGAAGAAACTATGATGGTCTTTTAAGCCTAGAAACTTTACCATAAGAATGATTTTGAAAAGTTAGGAAAATTCTTTTGACGTTGATTGAACCATTAAGAGCTTACAAAATTTACAGATTGGGTCACTCAGACACACGAATAATAAATACTTTTACTCCACCCAGCAATGCACAGTCACAACAAAATAATTAAAAAATGACACACATGAATGAATGCAAATTTATGTTTTTTATCAGATATATTTTAAATACAACTTTGTAACTCTTTAATTACATAATAATGGGTTGTAGTAATCATGATTATAGGTCAATGTCTGTATAACCTCTAACACTTCTCCACAAGGCTGTCGGCTGATTACAATGTAAATTATGTGAGGGCAAGCCACTTCTCAATCCAGCCAAATGAGAAATGAGAATGGTGAATGAGAAAAGAAATTTGTAACATAAAAAAAAGTGCACACAACATTTTATTAATTTATTTCATTCCATATTTAAATGAAGGAGCAATCGCACTAGATGCAGCTAACTCAATGGACAATCAAATGGAATGACAAAGTCAATTTGGCAACTGAAGTAATAGTTGACAATTGTACACATCCTAGATATGTCTCTCGTATTGATTTATTAAAAATGTTAGGAAAGAACTTCTATAAATAAATTATGGTTTAGTGTGATAAAAGTATGTACCATTATAATTCTTCATTAGCATGAATGATAACAAGACGTCAAAGCAAGGGCAGTCATGGAGTTTGAGACACTATAGGCAGCCAGGGGAGCATATCCCCCCCTAACACATATATAATGCGCTTCAGATCCTACCTTGGGTAGCCATTGGGGAATGGCTCATTCGCGTGGGGCCACTGCTGTCAGATTGACCACTAGAGGGACGAGGTGGCATCGGAATGTTCTGCTGACCTGTAGAGATAAAGAGAAAAGAGGATTGAAAAAAATTTTGTTTTTACCATCAGCCACATTGGAGACCCGCTATCAACAACTAAAACATAGTCAGTCATACAGAAGATAAGCGCTATATGGTGACACATACGTCCTCAAAGAGCTAGCAAAAGAAACTTCAGCCAAGACTCCTGAGGGCACTTACTATATGCAATACTTTCAAAGTGTGTACTTAACTTTCAATAATTAACATTTTTTGGAGTTTTCCTTTGCAATGTATGTGCAGGCAGAGAAATTCTATCACCACATCACGTATTAAGGATATCAGTGGTTCATTAAGAAATAGCACTCAACATAAAATTGGAATCTAAAGCTACCAGAAGCTGAAGTGGCATCCACAGCAGTTATTTAGGAGAGGGTGATGCTGATGTTACTGAGCTAGCATACTTCTAAACAGAAAAATAAACTTAAAAGACAAAATGCAGACTAGAGATCAAAGTTCATTCCACCAAAGATATTGGGTGATGGAGTGGGCAAAATACATACAAGGGAATACAATGAGGTGAAAATATATATACAAATATGAAACCTTATCACCGTATTTTCCTATTCTAAAAATTGCTACATTTTTTAGCTATGCCATTTACAAAACCATGGGATAAATATATGTTAGGTATTTACAGTGACTCTCAACCACTAATCACATTGCTATAATAATTATCAATATTCTTTTTAGACTATTATCATATAATACCAAGTAATAAACAATATTTCAAAATAGCAGAGATTGTACCAGCATATAATGCTCATTTGTGAATTTTCACCAATGAATTGCTGTTTTCTGAGTGTATGCGATGCATACCATGATGCCACAATCATTCCCAATATTCTTCTTACATTTCTTGAACTCCAAAATACCTTAAGTGCCCAATGCCTTAAGAAAGAAATGACTTTTTGACACAAAACGAGGGAAATTAACAGGCGAATTCTTCTACTACTTTTCCCTCCCCCAATGAAGCCTACTTTACATGGTGTCATAATATGATTTTCCAGCTGAATCACTTATGAACATCCCCTAACACCATCCAGAACAGAAAATACATGCCTTGGCTCTCTGTTATCACAAAGAACTTACACTTCTGCTTCTTCTTTATAAGAGCTGTGGACCACAGCTAAAATGCAAACAGATGATGCCATAAGATAGGTTGGGCCACAATCAATAATTTTTCAAGAGCTTGGGGCAAGGCAATTCATCAATTTCAATTCAAGGGTAAGACAAGAAAGTCTGTGACCTCTACAGGGTCATCTGACTTGCATTCTCAAAAAAAATCTATATGCACAGCACTCTTCTCACTCACTCTTAACCTTTATCTTATGGATTTAAATCTCGGTGTTTTCGCCTTGATGCCAGATTTAAATGGACGCATACCTGGAGGCGGGATGTTTTGGGTACTCATGGCAAGCAGAG
Source organism: Pyrrhosoma nymphula (assembly GCA_963573305.1). NCBI lineage: Eukaryota > Metazoa > Arthropoda > Insecta > Odonata > Coenagrionidae > Pyrrhosoma > Pyrrhosoma nymphula. The sequence goes on along the minus strand of OY754339.1, from coordinate 57,662,465 downwards.
AAAACATTTAAAGGGACTTATCGGGCACACTAAGCGTTTAAAAGCTAATCCAGCAGAGGATATGTAAACATCAAGCATTACACTTTTCCCATGTTTTCTCACAAAACTACTGACTGAAACTAGCTACAAGAGACCCAATGTGAAATCAGTCACACAAATAAAAGGCATAGAACTCTGAAAGAGTGTCAGAAACATTTTAACGCTAGATAACTGTCCATTCATTCAGCATGGTTGTTCAATTCCAAGATTGCACCCCCCCATCCTTCCAAACCAAATGCTGCACAGTTTCCTTACTCCCCAGTAACTCGTACGTACTTTCCTCTTTATTTCAACTTGTCTAATGGGCCATTTCTTGGTCCCAGTTTCCTCAGTCAATGTGCCAGAGTTGAAGAGAAAAATATTGCTTGTAGTATATAACAGATCCATCTATGTAACCATTTCAACTAATTAAAAAAAAGGTAGATCAGAATAATCTTCAAGCATAGCCTTGGTTAGTCAAAAACACAAGCAGGAATGCTAATTAAAAACAGAATCAAGACAAAAAATATGCATAGAAAAGACAGGACCATACTACGTTGCCTGGCTGACATTTTTCAGATTAGCCAAAGACAACCAAGAATGGAATATATCAGACAAATTATGAGGGATGTTGAATGAAAGACCAATGAAGGAATAAAGTGGTTAGCTGAAAGGAGAATGGAGTGAAAAATGGGAGCAAACCAATATTCGTACTGACGATGAGTATAGCATAGCTAGTATTTGTTTAATTAAACCACCATGAAGTACATATTGCCAATGACTGAAGAATGGCTACATGATAAGCTAATATTTGAAAAATTCTGATCACCAGAGTTTCAAGGCGACACAGTATATTTTTATTTTAACTACCTAGAACTCTAGACATCTCTAAAACTGACAGAAGCAACAAAATTAGACAGGTACACTGCCAAGCTGACAGGTAAAATATTCTTTCCACACACCATTAATGACTACCACAAAAAGAGAGCAAGTTACTAAGACACTCCATTAACATACAGTTAACCTTAGTCTTCTTCCTCTTACAATTCCCTTCCCTTATTCCCTCTGCATGCCTCGTTTACTAACATCCCTGGAATTGTTGCCCCATGATGCCTCCCTCGATAGTAGGTAGATGTAAATGGCTACGTCACTAGGCCAGAATCATTGAGAAAATAACACAAATGACATGGTCTGAATGCAGTCATGCACACAAATTTTCCTTAACTTAAGACTGATAGGTGATGCAAATATGTAGCTATATACAGGAGGTTCTTCAGCACAATCATGGCTCTAGCCATAAGCAACATACATAGTAACCAGGCTGAGTGCAACCAGACCTTATACACATGACTGGTTTTTTGTTTGGTTTGAATCTCCATCCACTCTAATGATATTTTGCAAATTTTCACACCTTGAAATTTGACTTCGTTAACACTTTCAACGCGGCGGCATTTTTTTCGAGTTTTGCCGGTGACTGAAATTAAATGGCCTTAAAAAGGCAAAGCGAGCTTGGACAACAATTGTCGTCCGCAGTCACCGGATAGCACCCGGCGGACGACAATTGTCGTCAGTCAGCATTCAAAGTGTTAAACTAAATTCTTCCAGATAGCCACCATATCCATAAATTCTCCCCTAACCTCCACCTGCTCAATGTATTGCTGTACACATACATACTCTACTTTTCCCGAGCCCTGCTATATATATATCCCTCCTCTTTAGAATCTTTTCCACCACAATTACCAATGGCTATCTTCTCAGTGTATTCCTCCCTCTCACACCATATTCTTCCAACTATTTGGTGATTCAACTCTCGGACTCTCTCCAGAAGACCAAACCAATGATGCACAAGAGAGCTTCCTCCCCCATTACAGGAGCCATGAATCCATATTCTACTAAATTGAGACAAAAATCTCTAAACACACTGACTCATTAAATGCCTTTCCCCTATTTTCACTTCTAAGGCTTCTCAGTCACCCCATAACCACCCACTAAACCAAAATTGATGATTAATTAGGCAAACCCCAGAGGAATTCCCATTAGTTAAACTGAGAAGGACACTACACTAACATCCAATAGTTTAAGCTTCTCAAGTCATCTATTAGTTCTTTAATATATCCCTAAAGAGAGTAAAAGAATGAAACCAAGCCTACACTTCTGCATATGTGTAGAGCTACTTGATTCAGCTTCAGTGGCTACTTTGCAGCAAATCAACAGTGGTTAAGTTATCTAAGTTAAAGGTAAAGATGTTCCTGCATAGGAGAAATGAATCAAACTACCTCGCTAATTCTAACTTCTGAGTGGATAAGACTCTCAGGATTATAAGTTTTCTTCCTCATGAACATCTAATTAACAAGGATGAGAATGGAATTACATAATTCAAATGAAGTGGGAACACAATGTTTTCAGTCAGTAAATCCTGTTAATGTCTAAGAAAGAATAAATGTCAACTCCCAATTACGCAAATTATAATGTACAATAATATGCTAGATTAAACAGAGAATTAACCATTTCAAATTTCAGAAAGAGAAACAAAGCAGAATGAAGTTACTCGAGTACTAGTTGCACAGCCAGCTTATTGTAATGAAATAGGCAGTCACCTACACAATATGCTTGGAAATCATTACATTCATGGTAGCATGTTGAGAAAGACAAAAAAATGATCCCCAAAAAATACTATCACAAATGAAGAAATGATTATGACCATCCACAACTGCCATATATTTTGTGCCAAGTAGCAATTACATATGAACCCTTACAAGTCACCTGTCATGACTTTTCCATTAAACACAAACCCATTTCTCATACATAAACTACAAATAACCCTATCCCTTTGTCAGATCCCACTGTGACTAAGGCATCATATTTAAAGGAAGGCTTCATTTTCATGGATATTAAAAAAGCTACTGGCAAGGTGATAGTGGTGGTCGGCCTACTGTATCATGACACAGACATTAATGATCAATTTCCTAGCTTTAAGAACAGTGCTTTTAGGTTGTATCCTTCCCATTTTAGAAGTTTAAAACAGGCAGTCCCCATATTAAGTCATAGCATTTTTGTCATCTCAGTCATACGTCGGAGAAATATAACACCACTAATCCATCTTTCCATCACGTTGTCCTGCTTTTTTGCCTTGCTGTTTGTTGTGTTCCCCATCACGTTTAAAGTTATGCACTGATTGTTCATTTTCAACAATAGAGTCAACAATACCACGAAAAAGAGTACATGGGTACATATTTCAATTCAGTGTAATGCATATATGGATTTAGTGATCCACTTTTCATCCTTCTGCTTTCAGTTGCAATTGTTGAGAACATAATCTGACAAAATAGGGGGGAATGCCTGTAACGTGAACAAATTTGGTGAATTGTTTGCCCATGTTACCCTGAATCTTCTAAATCATCCTGTTACTTTTTTCCTCCCTTAGCCCCATCTCTATATTCCCTCTTTCAGAAATTCAACCCGTAAATTCATATTGTTCTCCCATGGCATTCCTTGCCACCCACACTGCCGTGCACTACCTGACCTGAAACCTTTATCAGCTGGATTTAAATCCTGGTGTAAAAGCCTAGCTGCCGGATTAAAATGGATGCTTGCCCTGAGCCAGGATGTTCTGGGCACTCACGGCATGCAGAGAAAAAATTTAAAGGAACTTTTCGGGCATGCTAGGCCTTTAAAGGTTAATCCTTATACAGCATCGTGAGTGGACAACTTCACACCAATAACCTTCTCTCTCTTCCCAATTTGTGTTCTTCATTGACCCCCTGCCCCTCCCCCACCGAACTATAACCTCTGACATCCTGAAATTCCATCCTTCACTATCTCAGCATCCTATATTTTACTATATCCCCTTTGAATTCAATTCTTTTCCCTCAAATTATCCTTTCTTCGACCACTTCTTCATACCAAATGCATTCAGCGCTTTTCTTAAATTCCACTTGGGTAATCATATCTCATACCAGTTCAAATGAAGTGGTAGTCAGATGAATCCCAGTTGAGCCCCAATCATATCTCATAGCAGTTGATTTTGCTACTGTTTCTTTTTTATTCCATCCATCATGCTATTATTTTACTCTAGTACTAGTACTTATTTGAACAGCATCAACTGATGTTATTAGCCACTGTGCTATTTTTGATTGTTTAAGACAGGGGTCTCCAAACTACGGCCCGCGGGCCGGATGCGGCCCGCGAGGCCCACTCATCCGGCCCGTGGAGACATTTTTGTCTACGGAAAAAATTACTGAAATTTTCGTGTATCCTGCCAAGATTAGCCGCCGCTTACGTGGACGTTACCTATGTTTTTACCGAATTAAAATAGAGGCGCGCAGTAGAACGTTATGTTTTCCTACCGATCACTACAATGCAAAACCTAATTCGCTGCTTACTTTTTCTACTTCCGTACACTGCCAATGGATGATATAATGCCATCTAGTAGCGAAGTTTTTAAATGGTTTGCTGATTGTTCAATGTGTTATTAAATACTAACTGAATAAAATAATATTAAATAAATAATTATAAACAATATCCATGTTTTGATTCTTTTTTATTTGGACCTCGAGTCCCCCCCCCCCCCCCCCCCCCCCCCGTCGGCCCCCGAACTGCTGTTTGATAGTTAATGCGGCCCTCGGGCTGAAAAGTTTGGAGACCCCTGGTTTAAGATAATAAATAATTTTTTTTTAGAATCAAATCTCCCACTTAAAAAAGGGGAAGAGTAAATTACTGACAAGCAGGGCACCCTAATCTCCCATTTTAAGTTTTCATTATGTACAACCCTCACTAAAGCTCTGGTCACCCTACATGTAATGAGCCCATCATTCACCTCCCCTTTAACCTCCTCTTTGCCCCTTCTCCCGACCCCTGGCACTCAGCTAACCCCCCTGTGATGTAGTATTCTGCACATCCACATTCCAACAGATGTTATGATAGCTCTATAGGGCATCCCAAGTAATCATTGATGAAAACTAATACTGGTTGAACTGGTCAGGTCAAAAGTATTGAATTAATTTCCCTGAATTCCATAATTCATTTATTTTACAATATCTCTGACAAGCCTAGGAGAAAGAATCTCAATGAAGCTTATTACTTCAGGGAGGAATCATATAATGCACTTTTCTGTATACTTGAATGTGAGCTTCGTGAGAAATAAGTCACTCAGCATCAATAAAGAAATTTCCTGATTAAAGGACATGATATTTTTCTGGATTCCTGGCAACTGTCATTGAGCTCCTGACTAAGGGTTCTTGGTTCAATTCAGCTACAACCATCACTTGTATGACTTCATGGTACAGGATCTTTCTAGGGAACCATATGCAGCACAGAGAGAATCTCCCTTCCTACTCAACTGAGACAATGTCACACACCACTAGACTAACAATAAGAAATCTGTGAGCTCTACCCTTCAACTCAACCTTCAGGATGAACACTGTCTCTATCATGTTGCTAGATCCACCTTCATTCATCGGCAGGAAGACTAAAATAAGGCCGCTTGCACACTTAATGGCAAAATGCTGGAGCCGGTGCTGGACAACTACTTCAGTACTATACATGTCCTTTAACTGCACAATCAATCACATATTTAAACATCCACAGGTGAAAAAGTAATTTTCCTTCCTTGGATTGTGAGTGTTCCCACTCTCAGAATTTTTACAGGCTATTAAGAGCAGAGTGGAAGAACAAAAATATTTTGGAAACACCTATATGACATTTGCACATATGTTTACAAATCTTTAAGTTTACTGTTATTGGCAACAGTTAGTGTACATCAATAAACAATGGGAGTAGTCTACTACACTAATCTTAGAGAGATGATGGAAGCAGTAAAATGGTTACCAGGAGACTTCACATATTAACTTTGTGGAAATGTACACAGTTATACCAGTATTAATGAGCCCTGCAGAAATTCCTTTATGCTGATGGAAGTTTTAATGTATTAAATGACAATGTAAGAATAGATTAGGCTAAACTCTTAAGTTGTATCTGGATTTGCTCATTTTTTAATTTTTTTATTTCAACTACCCCGAAAACAGCTCGCAATGGCCTCTTACATCGGGTGATAACATTAACAGTAGACAAACACAAACACCCATGTCCTGGATGGAGAAAAATCCACCCAGGCGGGACTCGACCCGCGACCCTTGGATTGGCAGGCAAGGACGTTACCCCGTCGCCACCGGGGCCGACAAATTTAAGTTATTTTAATGTCCATTGCCTTCAAAGACAAAAACAACAGGGTGGTGAGTTCACTGAGGATGGTAATAGTGAGCAGCAGCAATGGTTAACCAGAAAAAATGTGCAAGCATAAATAACACATCGATTAACAAGGTCTGGCTGCCAGGAGGGCCAGCGCCATCTCCGGCACTGGTTTGGCCAGTGATTGTGCGAGTGGCCTAAGACAGTAAACCAAGATTAAGAATTGCCCAGGAGATGCATTTATGACCATCTCATTTGATTCCAGAATCCCTGAAGATGATGGGTGTGTCACTAGTTGAAATGTTGGAAGTGATGGAAAATTACCAGGTGGAAAATCTGAGAACTGTTCAAACACAAGATTTGCCATGAAAGCTTAAGTCATACATTCTAGGTCTAGTGTCGGGTAACATAGCATATGAATGAAGGGGGAAAACAGACAAAACTAACAACCTGTGTCAAAAAAGGTCGATGCCCCTTCAGTTTCCGTTTCCCTTTCCCATAAAGTCTAACACGCTCTAATTCCATCGGTTTTTTAATTTATGAATATTAATTGGTTATTTTTTGTTATTACTTGGTTACAATTAATTTTTACAAGGTTCCATATTCATTATTCCATATTTTTTATAATGCCTCCATTGCTCTTCTCTTCTGGAGAAAGAATCAAACCTAGATATAATTTGGTGCAAATCCACTTTATCAAATGGTATTCATCCTTTGCACTGCAATCCATAAAATCAGCCCCATTCAGAAATCAAATATTTTCTTCACACATTCATTTGCTGTTGAACCATCTACAAAACTATGATCTTCTTTTTTCGTTCCAGTATGCTGTTGGCTGACAAAAATGGTTGTCACCATCCACATTCCCCAAAGTTATCATTAATTTGTATTAAAATTCTTCAAAATATTCACCATATTTCACTTTCTTCATGTTCTCCAGGTCTTATGAAAGTTGAGCACGCATTCTGAGTGTTGCCACCATTATGGCATCCTTGGCCAAGGAATGTATAGACATTTGAATGTCCCAAGATGGCACAAGCTGACTTTTTTAATCTTAGAAATTATTGACTGATCTGAAGTGACTAGAGGATAGATTGGCACTATAATAATCAAGGCATGATACACATGAATTTACCTCAAAATTGCTCGCAATTAAAAAGAGCTTCCATTCAAGATACAGCTCCATGCTTGGTTCTGGCTGAACTCCACTCAACATGCTACACTTCCTGAATCTAATACCCTGCCATAGAAGTTACTTCAATGGGTAAGGCCACCTGAAGGGTGTTGTATATGTAGCTAACCTTTGCTTTCTAAAACTAATAAGTCACATGAACAGAATAAATCTGATCCTCGGCTCAACCCAAGCACAATGGATATGATACTTGTGGCACTGGGAACATGCTAAATAATATTTTTGCTGATGGGGTGGCATTGAAGTGCACTTACCCACGGCTGGGGACATAGAGCGAGAGCCCGTCGATCCAGTGGGCGAGGGCGTGGGCCTCATCCCCTGAGAGTTGGGCGTCCCGGGTGCGGGCCCACTCGAGCTGTCATTGCTGTTTTGGTCCTGAAATGAAGAAAATGCCCATGTTACTCCTTCAGCTTCCGAAATGAAAAATCTCAATGGAGACATAACAATCAGGATCCCAAAAATAATTTATGCTACAGGAAATGTTCATAAATACATAAACACTATTAAACCCTGGAATGTATATCAACTTTGGATAAGCAAATAAGTAATTGCTTATCCAGTAATTATTCAATCATTCTAAGCACCTATTTAATCATGGGAGAATTAGTTCCCACTAAAAAACAAGGAACAAAACATAAAGGAATAACGAGTCAGCAAAATCTAAGATAAGTGCATTGGTAGATATTGAATATAGGTAATAGGTAAGAATGAAATAACTGTGGCATCTAAGTGCTTAACGGTAGTAGCAACTTCGTTTAACGTGCTTCAACTGCTAAGGGCATTTTACACATAATGTCTGCTTGTAGACAGGGGCTAAATCACTTGGACAAATAGGAGGATCACCCCTCGGAATTCGAGCCTGAAGTGCTTAAAATCAAAAGTTATTTTTCTATCCTTTACAAATTGTATTTTAATGAATGTCAAAGAACTACCCACTGAGGTTAATAAACCACTTAAATTAGTTTGGCATACCCCACCTTTTTCAGTTTGATCCATTAATATGTATATGCAACATTTGCCTAACATTTTACCTAACAACTCACACTGAAAAGTGAGCAATTGCATGAATAATTATTAAGATATCAAGCAAACTAGAACTTAACCTAATCATGATGCTTTTGAAAAGTGTACATAATGTATTTTGGATGATTGTTCTACAGACATGACAAGCAACGTTGACCAATTTCAGAGAGAATTTTAAAATGATGAATAGACTCTTGATACTTCTTGCATGCCCCAATTGTTACTTTAAAAAGACTATATTCGTAAACAGGCAAAATATATGAAACTTAAAACCATGCTTTTCTGAGGAAGGGTTGCTATAGGGTGTCACATGTGAATTTTGAAATACTTGATAGATATATTCATTTTTTTACAAAAAAATCTCCATGGCTATTCTACGTAGACATGAAATGGGGAGCAATAGACTTCAACAAGGCCAACAGGAAACGATGAAAATGTAAGACCACATATCGGACCAAACAGACATTAACCAAAATAAATTTGACCAGTAAGAATCCTCTTGTAATGGCAACCATTGCCGCAGTTCATTAGAAGTAGCAAGAGTGACTGGGAACCAGCCTAACACTCTTCTCATTATTGAAGACTGGGAACTCCAGCAAAGTGTTTCATACAGCTCCTAAAAAAATCCGAATCTCAAACACTCTTGATTCACATTTCGATTCCCCTTCATTCTAATGTCGTTGGGTGACCAGGCTTAACATAGAACTGAACCTCATGATTGAGGTAGTTTGAGTGAGATTTTCGCTCATAATAATGAATACCATATTCGAATTCAAAATTGAAATTGAAGTAGTTGTAAGAACCAAAAAGAAACACAATAATTATAATGATATCAAAACTGCCTCTTTGACTAAACTTTTCAGTAGTGCTTAATTTCAGTCAGAGCGCTGCCCAGTTACTTCCTGCCATACCACAGCAGAGTTGCAATCCTCCCAGATTTTCAGAAGCTTAAGAGCAAAAGTAATTCTTAACTTAGAAATTAATCCCTGCTTATACAAATTAGAGGCTGTGCTGAGACTGATTTGTTTCACCATGCACATTGAAAACGCCTTCAAAACATGTGCATCATAATTTTTTCAAAATTTTAAGGTGGCTGGAGTGGTAATCGTGGGTCACTGAGTGCACATCTTATTAATCTTCGTCGAAAAAAAATTCTTGGACGACATTTCATGGAGGCATATGTATTCATGCGGTGAAACTCACCATACACGCAGAATTGGAAATTATGCAAGTTATATTTAAAATTGTTTTCCTTTTTAAAAGCATCCTATGACTAGATGTTCCGGTGAGGTATTCGAAATTTTGACGATACTACTTATAATGAAATAAGTTTGTTTCGAATACTGGACCTGGCGTGATGCCTTGATATTTGTTTGCAACAATTTTAATAATAAGGAATGTATTATTTCGCGTTTGAAAAAAAATCTGTACATATGCCATCGAATTATTACCAATTATACGTCATGTACCATAAGGTTACATGTTCTCTGAATCGCCAAAAAACTAAATCGGCATGATGCAATTTTTTCACTTTTCTATATTGATGACGATATCTTTCTAACACTACTGAGAATAAGTATGCAAAGTTTCACGCCAATCTGTACATAAACAAAAATCGCTCCAACCACCGTCTATCTGGAGCGCACAGCCGCACCTTATACCATGAAAAAGTCTGCAATTTTTTCGCAAATATCTCATAAGTAGTGCAGTAAGAGGCACATACTGACGAATTCTTCTCGGGTTTCGCACCGGGTTAGGCTTTCCATGATTGCCGACGTTTCGGCAGGAGACTTTCCTCCTTCTTCCGAAACGTCGGCAATCATGGAAAGCCTAACCCGTTGGGAAACCTGAGAACTCATCAGCATCATTCGCCGGGAAAGCCTGAAATCATACAATAGGCATACATGGTATCACTATAGATGTGAGATATTTTTTTTAAGGTAGTTTGAGCGAGATAGCTCCCTAGTAATAACGGAGACCATATTCGAATTTTATTTTTTAATTTAAGCGTCTGTAAGAAGTATGAAGTAAATATCGTAATATATATGGTGCAAAAATATAGTTGTGTATGTCAAAACTTTTCAATGATAATATAAAAATTTCCTCGTGAGTCTCTAACTTGACTCATTTTTTCACGCCCTACGGTGAAAACACCTTCACAACAGATGGATATTTTTGTGATTTTGTAAAAATTACTGCGGTGAGTAGTTAATTCATTTTTATAAATAGTTAAAAAACATACGAACCCACATACCGCTAGTTTTTTTGACAAAATCTGGGAGTTATAAGTTCCTAATTATTTCAATATTATCCCTCTGGAGCGCATAGCCATGTAAAGCTAATATTTTTAGTCAAATTTCTCGAAAAGTAGTTCGGAAAGGGGATAATATTTTTAAATCATTGGAAAGATGCGAGTTTTTCTTGGCGTTTATTTTCTTTTCTTTTTGACGTGAGTTGACGTCAAATTCATCAAATTCTAGGTGAATTGATATTTCGCTCAAACTACCTTAACCGATGCGTAAACATTGATGCAATGATGCGAGGTCATCGCTCATTCAAACCACCCTAAAATGAAAATGGAGACATCCGTAGGGAGAGTTTATGTCAAGAAGACGCAACGTCACACGGAGGCACAACAAAACCGCACGCGGTCCGTCAACAATAGCGGCGACGGGAGAGTGAACCTCGGGGGCGAAAAGGGAAGACTCTTCAGGGGTAGGGGAAGGAGATAAAAGGGAAGGGGAAAAAATACAAACTACTGAGGTTTATTTTTTCCCCGGGAGCGCCCGGTGCCTTGACCTTGTCAAATAATGGCCGCAATGCAACGACTAAATAGACGTAGACGAGTAGGGGCGAGGAAGGAGGAATGAAAACAGGTAAGCGGCGGTCGGAAGCCGTGTTTGGGGGATCACCACCGCCACCTCCTGGAGGGTGGGGAGGGAGAGGAGAGAGTGGAAGGGGTAGGAGGAGAGGCGGTGGGATGGGGGAGGTAAACAAAGGGGCGGGGGGACGACGACTGTCGCCTTGGCTGCGAGCCACAGATGAGAGGGTGTGCGGGGAGGAAAGGGATCGTGGAAGGAATAAGGGGGGAGAGGGTGTGGGCATCCCCCCCTCATCGCAGGCCACCCACCCACATCGCAAAACTCTCGTACTCGACATACGAGGAGTGAGAGAGAGAGAGAGACGCATAGAGATGGGCTGGGACAGACGGCAACGACCGACCTCGTGCTACGTTTAATGTGATTAGAGCGATTTTTGTATATGCGTAGGTTTGCGTGAAACTTTGCATACGTGTTCTCATTATTGATATCTATAGGTAAAATTGAAAAATATTGCATCATGCCGATTTGGCTTTTCGGCAAGTCAATGCTATTTTAACACGTAGCCTTTTGGCAGAAGACATATATTTCGTAGTAATTCGATAACATACGAACAGATTTTCTCCTAAACGCGAATAAATACATTTCTTATTGTTATAATTGTTGATATAAGTATCAAGGTGTCACGCCGAGTGACAAGTTCGAAACAAGCATATTTCAATAAAATGTCGTCTAAAGAATACCGCGCCGAAAACTCTAGTCAGAGCATACTTCAATTATGGAAAAAAATAATTATTTTCATAATTTCCGATACTGTCTGTTCGGTGAGTTCCAACGCATAAACAGATTCACTTGAATGAAATGTAGTCCAAAACGTTTTTGGGCTTCCTTAAATAATTATTAAAATGTGCACTTAATGACCCCATGTTTACCGTTCCAGCCACCTTAAGATGGTTCGAGCGTGATATCATCGAATTCTATAAATTTGGCCTCGTTGTTCAGAAAAAAAGATCACGCGTTTCAAATAATACCAAGATATCATCCACTTATTACACTACTTGTGGATATATATTGGCAAAAATTTTAAAGCAGTTTTCCATACGGGATACAATAAGTCTGTGCACTCCAGATAGGCATTATGAAAATATGAGTTTTGACGCACAGGTTGCGTCAGAAATGTAACGACGAGTACGTTGATTAAAAAATAAATAAATTGATAACTCACCTTAATACATCTTATAAAATCGAAAACAAATCATTTAAAGCTTCAAACACGATTATTTTGCTAATTACTGACAAGTTCAGTCACATGAAACTAAGTTTTTGCCTCATTAATAGAACTAAATTTACTTAGTTCTTCCTTACAACTGTTTCAAGTTTAAAATGAAATTCGAATATGATCCCTGTTATGAATGGAGAAAAATCTCGTTCTAACTACTATATCTGTTGTAAACACCTTTCCTTGACTTTCTTTGATTTGATTAATGCTTTCGTTTTGTATACATATTACTGTTTGAAATGAAGAACAAAATCGTACTACGCCATTATTTGCAAATTCAACAAGAAATTACATGGAGTTAAATGCAAGGTGACACGTGGAGAAAAAAAGTATTTTTCCATCATCCAATAGGAATACAATTTTCGAGCAATATTTTTTTCGCTTCTTTCAGGATAAGTTGCCAACAGATGTGAATGAACGATGCGTGCCAATGCCTCCCCCACCTTTCCTTGATTCTTCTCCGGCAGGGTATTTCGACTGGACTCAACTCTTGACAACAACACGAAAACATCATACCGGCCCGAAAAAGGATCTACCCTTACCGATGGCTGAAAGTTCTACACTTGACTACTGCACTAACTCTCTGAATCTCGCAATGCACGTCCTGATGGCTAGACGATCGTTTTACACAACCCAGTGAACAACTCAAGCCTTATAACTTCAACATTTCAAGACATCCACTACCTCAGAAGCCCGAATATGACCTTATGTCCCGAAATCCGGCATATTACGGTAAATCAGATCATGAGAATAAAATTAGGGAACTGGACTGCAGAGCGGACAGTTTTAAAATTTAATTTTTCCCGCGAAGGATAAGAGACATTTACAGCCGCCACAAAGACTTATAACTAGATTTGTCAATAGGTAGAATAGCTAGTTAGTTTATATACTCCCTAATAATTGGATCTTTATCTGCTACCTAGTACTAACAGCACGCCGTGCATGTTTTCAGTATAACTATTGTATCTCTGTCCATTTATGTCGTTGCAAGATACATTAATACTAACGGTCCCTCTAACATCGGTAGCATACCTATAGTGCAGTGTTTGCTTGCGAGGCTTCACCTCCACACAAGCATTAGCGATTTATGCGAATGCATCAATAGTCGTAGTACGTACAACCCGGAGAGGGCGGTGAGACTGCCCAGATGGTCCCGAGTTCAAATCCTCCGTCACACTTCGGTCATTGATATTTTCACGCATGTGTTTCTCCATTCACTTTCCAATGCTGTGACACAATCTCAAACGGGGGTAATCAAAGCTCAACGGCCATCAGAAAATCATGCGTTCCAGGACTTCAAGAGTGACGTGGACAGTGAGGATTTACACACTTGGGGGCCTGTAGGCAGTATGTACAAGCAACGGGGCCCACGTCAATAAACAAGTCGCAAGATAAGAGGGGGGGAAACAATTCTCAGGGCCCCTCCGGGGGCCTCAAATCCTCGGGGCCCATAGGCAACTGCCTACTTTGCCTTATTATTAATCCGGCACTGGTCGTGGAGAAGAAGAAGTCGTCTCCCTTGACAGGATTAAATGCATCCATTTACGAAATTCAGTACAAATGCATAGATGAGCCCAAGTCACGATATATCTTAATAAAAATTTCAATCATCTAGATGATTCTTCTTCATGACCTCCTTTTTTCTAATAATGCAATAATTCCTTCTTTCAGTAGATATTGGTCTATTTCAATTATTTTAACAGGGGAATCACAGGAGAGTGTCGAGCAGACCTATTTAAAAAATATAACTAACGGGTGTCCGCTTTGGAGAAATCGCCTAATTCCGAGTTCTACAAGGTTCAAACGATAACGTTTTAAGCCAAACATTCGCTGCGGAGAATAATATCAACCGAGGGTGTTGAGAACGACGAGAGGAGCCTCTAGCAGTAGATGATATGCAGTATGTTTGGGAGTCTTACATTTAATAACACCCTACCAAAAGTGTACTTAAAGATTATTATTTTCACACATCGACGTTTCTCTAACTCTATAGACGCCAAAAAATAAAGAGAGAGAGAACAATGGAACTGCGCCCAGGAGAAATACCAGATAAAATGCAGAAAAGATATAATATGACTACGCACATAGCTGTAGAGAGGAAGACATTAACACTAGTGACCTTATGCTATTTTCTGGTTTTGCAGAAATACTGAGTAGAGTCAATTTGAATCAACTTCGTAAAAACTTTAATCGAAGGTATAATGGCAATATTAAAATGACGTCAGAAGAAATATAGTCCAAAATTGCTTTGACACAAGTCACTCATGAAATATGTGTACATTGTTGCCCAGCAGAGAGACAATGGGTTTCAGAATTGTGGGTATTTTCACGACCTCATGAAGAAGAGTAATTGCTCCAATAATTTGTGAATGTATTGCAATGCTTTTAACGTTACCACGAACCAGAAGAATAGGATATTCTAATTAATTACCTATACAGCTCACAAAACCTAAATACGTCAGCGTTAGAATAAGATACCGGTTATCTATCTTAAAAACGAGTGACGAAGTTTATGAATCTTTGGGAAAAGTTGCGGAATACTTTTCCCAAATATGGGGGAAATTGGGCTAAGTACAAATATTTGGATGCCATTTGAAGTTAGGAGTCTCATTGCCGATGTTTGGGCCAAACTTGATCCAAATAGAAATTTGACCCAAATTTGGCACAAACGTCAAAATTTTTACGCGGGACGCTCTTGTGAAGAGTTGAGAAAACTTATCCCCGCTAACTGACGCAAGCAACAAGTTTTCGAGTAGATGATGCAGATTTATTTCCAGGAACGAGTTGAACGACAATAGAAAGCTCTTCCTGGGAGAGTTATTGGGAAGGTTAATTCTTCCCGATAACAAATTCGCTTCAAGGCAGAAAGAATATTTAAACTCGGCGCTACAAAGCGATATGCAGGACTCACGAAGATAGTTATAAATTACGAAATTTAACTTAAATATTAACTAGAAGAAAACTAAAATAGCGATTTTTGTAAGCAATCAAGAACACTTAAGTCACCGTCAAACTTGGACAGCAAATCTAGCAAAAGTGGAATAATTTTGCTACCTGGGATATAGAAGAACTAGTAATGGATGAAGGAAGAAAGATATACGTTAAATACATGTTAGCAGAATAGCTGAGGCAAAAAAGTCATTCTAAGAACACTTCCTTAATAATTTAAAATAGTTTGATGAAAAAGAAGAAGAGACGAACAAACTTCACATAATTTGACACACAATAGCCCCTTGAAAACAATAATGGAAGGAGAAATAATGGGAAGAATTATTTATCGAGGAATATTAATACCAAGGATGCAAAACATAAGAAAAATTAGAAAAGACATTAAAATCAAGACTTTCACAGAATAAAACGGTTAGATGATGGAATTTAGGTGGAGAGCTGCAGAAAACCAATCTTCGGATTGATGACTGATGATGATGACGATGATACATATTAAGCTTCACAGAAAACGATAAAAAGCAAGAAACGAGTTTTTGACATTTATTTTAGTGAAGCTCCTAAGCGGACACCAACACCCACCCAATCTATCAAACCTGATAAATTAATCCCGAATCCAATGAAGACCCTTTTGATCGAATTTGAAGACCGTTTGCTTCAGACCACAAGATAATTTGAAGCACATAATAAGCAAACACAATATATGCTCTGGGGCATTATGCTGATACATTTATTGTACCTACCTAGAGTTACTACAAGGGGAATTAACATCATATTTCATCATTTTGCTCTTCGGACAGTATTTTTTGGATGTGTCCTTCCTATTTTAGAATAATGTGCTCCAATTTGGTGGACCGCTTGCCCCACAGCCTTGAATACGCTCAATCGCCCTATTAACTTCTTTCTCGCCATTGCCCGCCATCGAATCCCTTCCTTCAGAAACTTATCAAAAGAATACATCCTTTCTTCCCTTTCAATCCTAAACCTCTCTCCGTCAAGTACTATGCGACATGAAGTTCCTCCATAGCATTTGGAGTGACTCTCTCCGTACCAACTGCCTTCTTCCTCTCTTTCCTCTTCATGTTCCTCCTCGTTCGCTACGCAATAACTCCCTTCTTGACATTCCCAAATTCAGACTCTCAATGTCCCAGCGCTCCCTATTCTACCGTACCCCGAAAACTTTCAACTCCCTAGCCTCGCAGTTACCCTCCCATGACCTCTTCTCCACACCCTCCGCTTTCAAATCAGTCCTCAGAAAACATATTACCGAGTTGACTCCATCTTTCCCATCTCCTTGTCCATAACTCCCAATGCAAAGCTTTCTCTCCTACGTATTTTTATATTTATCTGTTATGTTTTACATTTTTGGGGTATATTTTGTTAAAATATCTATTTATTTGTTTGCTTGCCGACCAATGTAAGAAGCCTTTGTGCCGTTTTTGGAGACTTTGAAATAAATAAATCAATAAAAAATAAATTTCCCATTGAGCATTAGGCACAAACTTCGTAACATGTGAAAACAACTGGCATTTAGCCAAAAATTTGTAACTACTGGATCCACACACCACTCAAAATCCCTTTTCTGAGGCTGCAGCCAGGGATCTTTAATACAATCGTAAAAAACATCATTAAGTACCTACAAGTCTAGAAAGAGAGATATTTACCTACTCCTAGACGAAGTGCATTACTTTCCCTAAAGCTGCCACGGAAAGGATAAAGTAGTGAAGATGGAAAGGAACTCGTAAAAATGTGAGAAGGATAGGGAAGAATGGACAGGATCGTAATTTATAACATGAACATCGCAAATAACGGAAGAAAGTGCAAAAATGGAAAAGAAAAACTTCAGAAGATTTTGCCCGAATTTGAAGGCAGAAAGAATGACTGATGAGTTAATTGTGGATACCGTCTAAAATGAGTGGACCTCATGGCTGGGGAAAAATGATTGATTACATTCACACTCAAGTTTCATCTACATCTGCATAGAAGCCTGTAGGCCACCTTGATGGTGTGTGGCAGGTATTCCACTGATCACCGGGGAAATTGAATACACAACTCGTCGAAAAACCCCTTCAACTAAAGTTCACCGATAACACCCAAGCGAATCATTGACTGATAAAGTCAATCTCAGGACAGTATCAACCCTGAAGACACTAATTCAGTCTCAAGCGCTATTCGCCGCTAAGCCTACGACCAAAGTTCTTGTCTTCGTGCGCTGCTGCCCAATGGTAAAAACTTCAGTATTCCAAATCAATGGGAAATAATGGATTCGCGAAAAAACGATGGCTAAAACGTGTACCTCACAACTATCCTAGAAGTTATATTCTCAAGAAAATTTGGCGCGTTTCTTCGTTATTACTTCGTAGCAAGGAAATAATAATAAAAATTCCGAGAACTACATACAAGTACTTCCTCTTATGAATACGAAGCTATTCGTTGTCCCTGTTCTTCCGTGAAAAAATTATACTTTCAATCAAATGCGCCGGTCTATTCCGCAGACTAATTCACACCGCATTAGCCAGCGGAAAGTAGCGGTGGGCCATGGTCTATGAGTAATCGGCGACAACAATTGATTCGGAAAATTTCCACGAAAATGATACGCAGGATAACTTGTGGGAAACGATACACGTTGAAATAGCTGATGGAAAAGAAACGGGCAATCCTTAAAAAAATCTCGTCACCGCCAACTGGAGCAACAAAGGCCAGTACCCCCAAAACCTGAATCCGGCCCGTATAGGTCCGTCCTGCGGGACACGGCGTTTGAGAATCGAATTGGCGCCAAAACCCGAGAAGCGAACCAAGAATGCAAAATCATCGGCCGGAATCTTAGCGTCACCGTTGCAATTTTTTCACTTTACGGCGTTAGTTGCGATTTGCCATAGCCTTCATTAGCTTCGGTGTCACTAAAATCATCCATTACCACAATACACATTTTTTAGTGGCATTACAGTGATCGCCTGCGGAAGTATTGCAGCGATAACATGGGTAATAAGACTGCACATGGTCGACCAAAAACCTATCCCAACAGGTAAATGATCGAATAATAATAACAATAATCTGAGTTCGCGAGAGCGCAGCTGAAAGGGGATAAGAATAGAAAAGTTATTTGCTTTGACATGCGTAATTAACGCACCGGGACACCCAAACAAGCCAGTTTTGCAAACGTCAGCATTCAATGTTTCCACCATTCATCAAATTTGAGTTTACACTTTGATCAAGTGCACACAATCGATTTAACTTTCATTTTCACTATGGCAAAGGAAACCTCGAACGAGAGCGTGAATTGCGGAGGAATGACCTTACATTTCACGTGACACCTGAAACACCCAGGGAACTGAAATTCACGCAGCGAGTAACGCTACTTGATGTGTTTCAGGGTAATCAAGGGATTTATCTTAATTCTTATCACGCAGGGCTTATATCACATTTTCCACGCGTAAATAAACTAGGGGACAAGTAAGACCAAATTCTTAAGGGGCCTTTTGATGACGCCGACGCTAACAATAAGTGCAACAAGCGTAACACTCCTTAACGAATATTATCGTCAGGTACATAACATTAAGGTAGTGCCATGCCCACGGCCAGATAATATGGAACGAAAGGTGAAGAGATTAATGAAAATGGTGACATTATATAATTACGGCACAAAATTCTCTATAAACGTCTGCGGGGAACTTGCTACGACGGGAGGGGGAGCAAGTACCCAAAGGTAAACAGCTAAACTCAAAATTTAATTGGATGGCATCGCGGTAGGGTATTACATAAACCAAGACGTACCCCAATGAAATTGAAAAGATTTCCACCCTACTTAACAGAATGAACGTCTGTTCCGCACATTTCACCGAATGCCTTCTAAAGAAAAAACGGCTACACCACAGGACAATTAGTCGTAATTCAAACTTGCTAAGACAAATCTGTCAAATAAGCTAAGACTTCCAGCAAATTTCGCTAACTAAACCCAAACTTGTGACAATTTTTCATCAATGAACAAGCCTACACCGCCGAACAAGAAACTCACTTAATTCCGACTTTTTTATAATTTAAAACGCATCACGACCACGATATTGGAACGAACAATACCGCATTACCGACACGCCTACTACTTACTCCATGCAATATTTACCAGGCATGCACCGATGCCTTCAGCAAGAATTGAACGCAATCTGTAAGTAAATTTAAAAATCCACCCATCGAATTAATTTTATTTCATATTAACGCGTCATATTCTGAATACCACACTCGACCGGAGACAGCACTTGCAAGTTTCGCACGGTTAAGCTATATCACATTTCGCGGCCAATCAAGAAGAGCGGGTCAGGAAATTTCTCAAGTCAAGACGAGCAATAGCTATGGCACCTTCTATCCGGCGGATGCCCTTATTCCACGCGCGTCGCGGATATAACGTTAATAACCATCTCCACCGGATGGGCAAGAGTTTCCCGAGGGAGAAAGATTCTCGCCGGCACGGGTGATTTGGCCCGCCCGAATCCAGGCGCTCAAATGTGCAACGGGGAGAGAGAGGAAGACAGCAGACGACCGGTTCCGCGGGAGTGTGTGGAGAGGAGGAGGGGGAGGAGATTGTGGAATGGAAGGGGTTGGTCGTCCGTCGGTGGGAACTTCGGCTTCGGACACCAAATATACAGCGCTTCTCAAGTTTGCCACAGCGCCACTAGCGGAGGGAATTCGAGAGCCGACCTAATCGCGAAGTAAATACCTGCGAACTGGAGGGAGTTCCGAAATCGCAGTCGACACGCAGAATAGCCAGCAAAGTCCCCACATTCACCTCTAGCCAACAGAGAATGATCAAATAAGCACCCCAAAACCTACAAACTCAGTTTTACTTCCCCGAAGAAGCGAATAGATAGGAATCTTTCACAATTCCTCGGAGAACTTTGACGAATGAATTACGTGGCGATACGTATTTCACTGTTACGCGATCGAATTGATAAGTACCACTGCGGATCGACAGAGATACGACTGCCGTAATGCACCCTTAGCTACTGCAAAAGACAGTCGCACTGCGATGGTGAAGAACTTCGCCTTCTAAACGAAGAAAAAATCGAGCTACACACTTTTCGACTATGGGATCGCGGGATGAGGTCGAAGAGGAAACATTAAAAGTTCCAACACAAAAACTGGGTTTCCACACTGTACAGGAGGTATATCCGATATATAATGAACATTATCACCGGGGAAAAGCCGTGGCTTTCCAGCAGACTTCAACGATTATCGATTCTCCCTTCAAATATGAAACACATATCAAGGCATAGAAATGTTAAGGGGATCACCAACCTCCTCGTGGAATTCCTGCTCTTCACGTCCAGCAAACGAACACAACTGCACACAATAATGCACTCTGGAAACATTCGCACTAATTCACCCACAAAACAAACAAACACACACGAAATATAATCCAATAGAAATTGTACACACGCCAGACGGCACGCGGCAACTATCCACACGGTAGTTCTCCCTTCCGACGCCAGCCTCAACCGCAGCGCCAGCGTCGACGAAACCTTTGCTACCTCGCTCTCTCCTCGGCCGAGGAACAGAATCCCACAAAACCGACCACCAGCACACCACTCCACTCCGCAACTCCCGACACGGCCGTTTTTTATCCTCACTTCCTCCTCGTGATCTTGATCACTTTCTTCTTCCCCCGTCTTCACTCCTCCGATTTCGTTTCGCTGCTGTTCACCCGCCGGCGTTGCCGCGTCCTCTCGCCGTGGCCCGACCCCAGCAGAGCGACGCCCGACGTCGTTCCCCTCGGGGTCCGCGAGAACTTCGCCGTCACCATAGTCGTGGCAGTCTCCACTCCTCTCCTACTGTTGTGGTCACCAACATCATCTTAGGGACGTGGTATCGACCCGCAAAGAGCAGCCGACTGAGCAGAGCGTGGAGGCGAATACGTCGACGGCAGCACAAGACCGCACGGGGACTGTGGAAATGCGGCCGAAGACGACGGCTGTGGTGTTGTCGGGGCGGCGCGAGAAGGGAGGATGGGAAGTAGCGGTGGTGGAGGGACAAGAAGGGGCGACCGGCTCTAGTCTCGAGGCGGGCGATCGTTCCGCCGCTAGTCAAGCACACGGCCAGCCTGCCTGGGCTGTTTTCCACTGGAGGAGGAAGAAGAGAACCCATGGGGTGCTCCCACCAGCAAGCTTTCCTGCCCGCTAGCTCGCTTCGCTCCCCTCTCGCTCCGAAAGCAACCCCCCCCACCCTACACCATCCTGCCCCCGCCCCAAAGCCCCCCGTTTCCAAGCTCCCTTCTTTCCCCTCTACACCCCACTCTGCTGGCTCACAGTCCCGCTCGCAGCAGCGGCGCGCTGTGTCGAGAGTTGCTTCCCCTCTCCTGCGTTCTCCATAATACCAGTCCCCCCTCATGGGCCGGCAGAGCTGCAAGCGGCGGCAGAATCAGGCCTGCCAACCCAACACGTCCATTTCTCCCTTTCCCTCAGTCCCAGGCGCGCGCTCATATCCCGTTCACGCTACCAACCGTATTCGTACCAGTCATTGTACAGGCGCCACCGCGAACGCGCGTTAGTTACCATCGCTAACTAGTAGTTCCTAATTCTAACAACGAACCGTTGTTAAGGCACGTTTCGTGGGAAAATATAGCAAACGATGAAGAACGATAGTCAAATATGTAAATCAATATGGAGTAGAGTATACTGTAACCGTTGAGCATCCATAACTCGAATTTTAAAAAGCCGAACTTTCGATAATGCGAAAGGAATTCCATAGTTGTTTTAGGCATTGTACGTAACTCGAAATATTTTCAATTCAAAGCATTTTTATCTTCTGGAAATACTTCGATTAACGGAAGTTTTAAATAATTTTGATGACTGAGCAAAGAGAAGCGTCTGCTTTTAAAACCATTTTAAAACGCCACAGAAGCGGGAATTTTAATTTCGTTCAAACATTGCTTTTTCTTGTTCTTCACGATTCCTGGACAGGATATCACAGAGTTAATAAGGCGAGTGAATCCATTTAGGTATGTTACGTTGGTACGTGCGATGGTATAGTCTGAACCGGGCATTAGTCGCTCTGCGCTCGTTTGCGGACACAGAACTGAAAATAAGACCTCTCCCTCTAGCCGCTCGATACGGTTAAACCCGCGTTAATACGACGCGAATAAACAGTAGTCGCGTAAAAAAATGTACCGACCTCAATGGTTACGAACTTCGCTTCGAGGAAACTATATGTATTCATATCACTGGAAGGCACAACGTGCTCGTCCACAAACAAAATATAATATAATATAATATACAGTAGGATACAAAGAGTTTTACTGAGGCACGACATGTACCTGACGAAACGGTATCACGGAGACACGCGTCGTAACAATATAATTTTGGTGGAAATGTAAATTGTGCCTTTAAATTATATGAATTCGCTCACCGATTACTCCCCATCTTCTGGCAATCCAACCCTCGCATTAACCGTCAGGGTGGATGGAAGAAAAAAAAGCCGAATGGTAGTGGGGGGTAGGGGGTCGAATGACGAGCGAAATGGGAAAGGAATTTGACCACGAACAGAGGAAAACCTCGTAATAAAAAAATTACATATACGCGTTAATAAAATAAATTCCGTCATCCTCGCTCAGCGTGCTGCCCGCGGTCAACAATGGGCCCTCCTTTTCCTCGTGTCCAGAGTGCGATATATTTCCCCCCCATAAGGGAGTGGGAAAAGCAGAAGTAGCCAGCCGAGTGGGTATCCGGGCCGCGCCGCTCTCCAGCCAGCAAAGCAAGGCCCCATATCCCCTCCCCCATCCCCCCCCGCCCCTTCACTCGCTCGCATCGGCGGAATGCGGAGAGACAACAAGCGAGAGTGCGACACGGCAAAATCTCCCCCCTTCTCTTCCCCACCAACTTTCACGTAATCGTCAATAATAGTTCCCTGAATTATTGACCAATGAGGGGGAGGAGAACTGGTAAGAGATGAGGGAGGGTCTGCCGCTCCCGCACCAAATTCGACACCGCGTGCGGCCCGCGTCGCATTCTCGCAGCTCCCCGTCGACCGGCGAGAGAGCAAGGCAAGCAAGCAAGAAGGAAGCCCGTTCACACCACCAACGTACCCAAACCATCGTACCGGTACGTAACACCGCATACGCCACAATATCCGCGAGAGCGAGCGCTTGGAACCATCGTAAGAAAGTGAACTTACAATGGTAAGTGTCGCGGACGGAAAGTGAAAAAGATGAAACAACTAATGCTAGAAAAATGGATTAGGATAAGGTGTTATTTCGATGAAAAAAGATGGCTTTAAAAACCTTTTCGAAAGGTTAAATACAATTCAAGGATGCGGGAAGAGTAATTTCGCTCGAAATCAGAAGCATGCTTCTCACTTTTTCGTGGTTATTCCTGGACAGGACATAAGTTGCGATGGCGTAGTCTGAATGCATGCAAGCGGGTTACGCTGGTACCTTGTACTATGATAAAGATAGGCCGAGCGTAGAAGGCAGGCAGAGCGCTCGCCTTTCGCGCGCTTACCATCAGTGTTACAGGGGAAGAGGGCATGCTGGCGCGACGGCCCTCCGACGGCGGTCTCCCCCCCCCCTTCCCCCACCTCGCCCTCCCAAGTCGTCCTCCGTTCGTAACACGGCAAGAACGTGAGCCCTCGCCCGCCCCGCCGCTACGTAGAGACATCCGCTTCGTCCCGTCGCTCGTTCCATTTCATACGCGAGCGAGGAACGACGGCGCAAAATATCAAAACGGGGGAGGGAAGGCATAAAGGCGGCTGCAGAAGGGGGGGGGGGCTCCGGCGAGCGAATGAGAGAGCAAGACCCGCTCTCCAACGCGGGGCCGACCTTGCAGCGGCGGTGGGCGGCGTAAGCTATCGCGCTCGCTCCTCGGAATACGTGTGATTGCGGCCAGTTGAGCAAAGTTATGCGGAATGTTTACGCTAGGTCCCTGTCGAAACGGATGGCCGATATCTATTGAGGTGTACCAATAATCGATAGTTCTCATCGATGCTGAACGGGCCGACATAACGATTACTATCATACGAGTTGTTACGAGTGGTACATATCACGGTGACGCGACTGATAGCAGACATCGCCCACCCCTGCCGCCGGCGCACTCACCGGGGCAAACGAAATTTCGGCAGTGTCAATCGTCCAGCCATGCGCACGCGGTTGGCAGGGATTAACGTCGAGCGAAAGGAAGCAGTTGCGAGGAGATTAGGCGCGCTGCCAATGCAGCACTGCCCGAGCATGTGTTCCCACACGCGGACCAAATCTCGCGACGAGCATTTTTATTACTTGGAATAAATAATAATTTAAATTCTATTCTCCTCTATAATATCCCATCTGGCGATGCCACAGTAAACGCGATTCTACTCGAGATGCTCGATTCTACACGTGCCGTAATACGGCGGTGAAATAAATAGAAATTGAAAGGAGAAAATATCCACCAGGGCTGGGAATCGAACCGCGTAAATTTCGCTTGCCAGGACAACACGCAGACCACCACGCTACATGTTTCCTGATTCCCGAGGCAAATTTTGGATCAATCAAGGGAATCTAGCTGTCATATCCATCAAGGAAAAAGAGCTTCAAGGAAGCCACCTCCACGAGGAGATGACTTTTAATGGCGGTAATTTATACGAATTCCATCGCCGTAATTCGCCAGCTATTCAACTCATCGAAAACGACGCTAAGAAAGGCATAAGAGTAGTTAGTTCTACTAGTAGTAGGATTCAACCTCACGGGTTGCATCCTATTACTACACTTACAAACTTCTCTGGAGTCCTCTTTTTCCCATTCGTCCCCATCCTGTGGACCGCACGGGCAAATCATTATCATATCGGGAATAAATCCCACATATCCTCCAAAATTTACCTGGGGAACCAGTGAGCCTGGGTAGTCGTAGTCTCCGACTTGGCCCTACAAGCTAAAGATACGTGGTTCGATTCCCGGTCCAGGTGGACATTTGTTCAAGGCAATTTTCCACGCATTTGATAAGTGGCCAATTCTCGATGCAGAATGATGCTGAGAAAGAAGTCTCATATACCCGATCGGATCACACTTAATTAGATTCACGGGAGGTTAACGATAATTTTTAAAATTAGCTATGACAACGGTGAGATAAAAAAGATTCCGTGTTCCACTATATGATACACTACACTCCACTTATCCGTATTCCTTCAGTCGCTTCAGAAAAAAAGGAGTATAAAATGAATAAACAAATGAGGAAATTTCCACTTCACAAAAACATCGCCTGGAAAATAGACGTGTACGCAATATAAAAAAATCAATAAACGTAAAAATAAATCTGCTAAGGGTTGAAAGCGGCACTTCGCCTCCACACTTAGTACCACGAAATGAGGAAGAGCAGAGAGCAAATGGCTCCGACTTCAGAACATCGGAAACGTTAGACTACATTTTGAAGGAGAAGTTCATGGACGGGCCGAGGGCTTCAATATATTCTATTCAGGGGCAACTCCGGGAAGTTTATAACCTATAATTTTCTCAACTCATAAATAATCTCCAAGAGTCTATTAACAACGAGATTCTTAACGAAGGTAAGAGAGCGCAAGAACGATAATGCGTTTGGCGATTTGCCAAAAAGTTGATTCAACACTAAAATGCAGATACCATTAGCATTTTATTATAATGTTTGATAACAGGCATTCCTATAATCGTGGATGACGTTCGATTACATTAGTCCTCGGAAATGCATTAGATGATATACTTTTTTTCTGAAAAGCCACCGTGGAAATAAATCTTATTTTGGAGGTTGATTAACATTATTAATGCAACTGCGCGAATTAACACGGATCACTAAAATAATGACCCTTCACCGCCTAACGTTTGCATCGTAACGTTAAAACGAGTAGGAATCAAGGATTAACACAAATGGCTACGACACGTGAACAACTTGGGTCATAAGTTAGAATAATAGGGTATTTCCATTCAAGGCGTTGAAGTGTAACGCAGATCGGAGGAAGGCATTCATGCGCACACGAACGAAAACAAATGAAACGATGCGCGCAGCAGAGACGTTCGCTAACCCGCTGATAGGTACACAACAATCATGTCCGAATTCGACGAATTAGTTCAAGCGATGACCTCTAGAAGGTTAGCTTTTAAGCACACAATAATTACATTTATTCATTATCCAGACCTTCGCTTTCATTGAAAATCGACTATAAAACAACTGTCGTGGATGCCATTATGCCGCATCTGAACTCTGCTCCCGATCCATGCCGAGGGTCTGCAACGAATGGAAAGCAACTACGCAGCAGTGTTGCGAAGTGAGCAGCGCACTAGAGCAATTGTAAAGCAACCATTTCTCTCTAGCAAAGCACAAGCTTGAGTGTTCTCTTCACTATTAAATGATAACCCACCAAAATGATGAATGAATTTAACTTCACTTGCGACTTACTCTTGCTTACGAACAGTGCTTGCTTATGCAGTGCGCACACGCTTCAGGTGATCTTCTGTCAGTCGAAATATGGGCTCCTCCCAAACCCTCTCTCTGCTTACATGAAATACATGCTCGGTTACATTATTATTTTCATTTGTTTTTATAATTCCTTAGTGCTAATGGTTTCAGATTCTGAACGATTTACTTCTCCACGACTGGCTACGTGAGGGCTTGATTGATATCATCATATTCATCAATAATTCCATGTTTTTCAAAATGCCTGTACGCAATGCCTAAACGTAGCTTAACTAGCTTTACTTATCCGACGTAGCCATAGTTACATCAAGGTAGAAGTACAAGAAGTGGTGCCCAGTTTTCGTCTAATGGACAACTGCAGGAGAAATAACGGTCACACAATGAACAAAAAAGGCAGTACTATACATATGATTAGATACTAAAGAAAACGGAACTAACACGGAAAAATGTTCCATAAATAAATAATTAATGTAGAAACTTAGCTCCTGAATCATGGCATGAGGCATTACTGAGTTTCACTAAGGAGGAGAAGGGAATCATCAGCTTATTCAAGGACGAAATTTCGCAAGGGAATAGTTACATCAACATCTATACTCGTGTGATAGCAAACGCATTGCCCCTTCTTATTCCCATGATTTCTAGAGGACTAATTAATTTTGCAGCGGTGAAATTAAAATATTAGAGCATGAGTCCATGTAAAATCACTTACAGAGCATATATTTAGTGTACAGTCGAATCAGCACACAATTCGCGAAAAAAAATCAACTGAATTCCCACCCACTAGGGACCAACTTGTGTTTCGTGGATGAAAGCGCTGAAAAACAATGCTCACTTTCCACAGTTTTCTTTCAAGAACATTATTCATAACTCACTATTGCGAAAAAATTCAACTCACGTCAATTGTTGATTATGCATAAAAATGTCCTTAACAATTCTCCTGGGAACCTAATTAATTGTACTCCTTTTTCAAGCAATGTAAGCTTTCAAGCTTAGTAAGATATATAAAAATACTGAAATTGTCCTCACATTTGAATAGATTTTTCAAATGAAAAATTCTTCATATGTATGTAAGTATTCCCTAGAGAAAAGTAGAATCAATTGGTGAGCATCTTCCCAAAATGGACACAAACTTTTAAATTTGTATTTAATTTGAATTCGACAACTAAAAAAAATTATATTGGCATAAAATACCCCGCGGTTGGTGAACAAAAACAGCTTTCCTATTGGTGACTGAAAATAAAAGGAAAAGTAGCAAAAGAAAATAATATCATCTTAGTCGTTACAAGTAAACGAAGGGTAAGAATAAAAGAAGAAATGAGACCTCAAACAATTTGTTGGATCAATTAATTTAATTTATAGGAGAAGGTTAGTTAACCTATCTACAAAATTTTCCTCATAACAATATTTTTCAAGGATAAACCGGTGGGCTCTACGCCCGAAAGCAAGGAGTGATAAATACATTGGAAATGTGTATGAGTTTACTTTATGAAGTCGCTGACACGTATAATTTGAGTACTCGGTTAGCTAACTTGAAGAAAGTAATGATAATTGAAAAATTATCCTTTAGAAGTGATGAATCTGAAGTTACTGGCTGACTGATTAAGCCAGATAAATATTGCTGGCGACGAAAAAGCAGATATATTTCCCTTGAATACAACGGAAAATATGGACTACATAGCTGGAGACATTGTCGATAGATTGACGACTGAGCATTGCCTTGCCACTGAAGTAAACCAAATACGGAATCACGAAACACCGAATGAGAAAATAATACACGTATATAACGATATTTGTCGTATAAAAATGGGTTATTTCGCGTCTGAAACAAAAACATTGCACGCGAGACGGCGAAGATACCAGACGAAGAGCTAGATCGCCTTGCAACGAGGTACCGCGATGCATGAAAGACTAAAGCAGAGAAGATAAATTATTGATTCCGGAAGTAATAACGGGCAGTTCTCACCAATGTTGTTCCGCCACGGCGGATCTCGGGATCCAATATCCAGTAATCATAGCATGAGGATCGCGAAAGACTGAAGGAAGAAAAATTGGCATTTAGTAGAGAGCGGTTACAATTAAAAGGCGCGATAGTTTAGTCTGATAAAAGCCAATATTGCTTACATTATGTCAGAATTAAACGCTATTATGTTTCACCTACGCATTCGCCGACTACTGGTAAAATTCATCCCGCAACGATACGCGCAAAAAAGCAGCTTACACAGCAAAATTCAATTCCAAACGCTGACTCGTCCATGATCTAAATAAGCCGCTCGCGCTGCAAAGCTGGGGGAGGCTGGAATGGAAGGGTCGTGACCTTAGTGATTGTTATTACTTCAGGCGATGTTTCTATTAAGGTAAGTTTAACCGAAAGAAGAAATACCAAAATTATCTTTTACGGCCGCAGACCCAAGTTATCTTACATGATATTATTCTTCAACTCGGCATACGTCATATCTCCGATCATCCCGTATCCATAAAGGCTATTCTATTTCTTCCACTTCCCTTATTAAAGCCAACATCCTCCCCTCCAAATCACTTAGCCATTCTGGTAACCCCTCATCTCTCATTATTACCCGCTCCGACCACATTCTCTGCCTCCTCCTTATCTCCTCCGCCAGCAGTTTTGACGATATTTCGACGTCACATCCACGAAAAATCACGATAAAGCCATTTTTAAAGTTGAGATTTATCAAGGCCGTGACGTCAGGCCCCGCGACCTTTTCGAGGTTCGACTATGTCGAGTCCTTCCTGAATAAGGCCCCAAGTGTTGGATGGTGGTGGTGGTGGTCGTGGTGGTGGTGGTGGTGGGGGGGGGGGGGGGGGGGGGGGGGGGGGGGGTAGCAATTGTCACCCATAAACAAGAAATTCATTCGCGGGTTTTTTTTTAAGTTAGCGAGAGCATACGCCATATTTTTTCCAACGGTCGACTGTTTTCACGATGCCGATAAATCAAGAAGTGACTTAGGTCACTTAACGCAAAACCACTCAACCAGACCAAGCGCTCACAATTAATGTTACTGGAACGATTTTTTTCTTAGGTATAGATTAACATGAAATTTTCATACATGTTCTTATTAGTGATATCCATAGATAAAAGTGAAAAAATTGCATCATACCAATTTCGTTTTTCGGCAATTCAATACTACTTTAACACGTAGCCTTATGGCACATGAGATCGTATGTACAGATTTTATTCTAAACGCGAAATACTACATTTCATATTCTTACAATGGTCGCTGACAAATATCAAGGTGTCGTGTATTTAAATAGAATTTGCGCCTAAATTTCAAATACAGCGCCGAAAACCCAATTCAAAACACTTAACTACGGCAATAAAATGTAATACAAATAATCCTTGTACCATTTTCATTACTGCATGCATGGTGAGTTCCACTGAATAAAGATACGTACTTTTATGAAATGTGGTCATAGAATTTTTTCTGACTTAAAAAAAATTTACTAAAATGTGCACTCAATGACCCAAGATTACCGCCCCGGCCACCTTAAGGTAGTTTGAGCGAAATATTACTTCACCTAAAATTTGATGAATTTGGCCTAATTTTAAAGAAAAAACTCATATTTCTAATGATCTCGAAATAATAACCCCTTGCCAAACTACTTTTTGAGCAATTTACCTATAAATATAACCTGTTTCACATGGGATAGACATCGGCTGTGCGCTCCAGAGGGAGAGCGTTGAAAAAATTAGTAATATCTGGCACTTAGATTTCGTCAAAAAACTAACGGTGTGTAGTTTGTATGTTTTATCAACTTTTTGTAAATAAAATCAATTACTCACCGCATCAATTTTTACAGAATCGCAAAAAAAAACCATCTGCTGTGAAGGCGTTTTCACCATGCGGCGTGAAAAAATGAGTCAACTCGGAGACTTATGTGGAGATATTTTTTAATTACTGTGAATGTTTGGCATACATTACCTATATCTTTGCGCCATTAATATTACAATATTTACTTCCCACTACTTACAGACGCTGAAATTGAAAAATAAAATTTGAATATGGTCTCCATTATGACTAGGAAAATATCTCGCTCAAACCACCTTACTGACGCTTTTGGACGGGTGATAAAGTTAGAGACTTCCCCCAAAGAGTGGAAAACAAAAATAAAAAAAAGAGACTATCCATCACCACTACATCTGCGAGTGCCTCGATCACCCACGGTGAAATCATCGACCCGGCGGCGGCCGTCGAGGGAACTGGATGACGGACGTGAAGCACGGACCGCGGTGGGGGCGCCGATCAAAATCAAAACGTGAGAGATGCGCTTGTATAATTGGAGGGAGGGTTTGGGGGGGCAGAGAGCAGGAGGCGAGCGGGGGACCGGGGTTAGCGATCGGGGTGTGAGGGGGACAGAAAAGAGAGAGAGGTGGAAATTGTAAAGAGGGGATTGGGGTGGGGAAGAAGAGAGAGGGTCGGGGGATGGGGTGGGGGATTGCCGGGATGTTGTCGGTGCGATGAATGGGGAAGTGAGTGTGTGAGTAGGGAAGGGGGGGCGGGAGGGAAGGGTGGGGAGGGGGGAGGAGGGTTTGGGTGGGTCGGGTGGGCGGGCGACGACTTGAGGCAGGTTGGCGCCGAGGTCGTAAAACGGAGTGGGTGGGGGGGGATGAAGGCGAAGGGTGTGAGGTGTTTATTTTCCCGAGAGAGAGAGGACGAGAGAGAGAGAGAGATGGTAGCAGGGAAGGAGGGAACAGACCTCTTGCTCCTCGACGGTTTCCGCGGTTCGAGGGCGAAAGTCGGCTAAAGGGTTGATGTGAGAAGCGAAGGGCGGAAGGGAATGGATGCGCGTCCTTCAAGTGGCAGCAGATTCGGTAGCTACGGTGCGTCGACGGTCATGCGTCATTGTGCATCACCCAAGTAAAAAGCTTGTACTAATACATTTAATTTTAATTTATTTTCATACGATAGTTTGCCCAAGATAATAGCGGTTGGAATATGTTGATTTGGCTTAGAAAAAAATGAAAAGGAAAGAAATTTTTCACGGTTGTATGATTTAAACAAAGGCCACCCTAGCGGATTCTTCGGTCACGTGATCCCCCACCCCAAACGCCACTTGACGTGTTTACTGATTGGCTGCATTTCTGTCAACTGGGCTAATATCTCGGACGAGCTTTAAAGGGACAACAAGTACCATAATTTATTCAACGGGCCTGTTTATTAATTTATTTACCAACAACCAGAAAACGTACTCTTAGGTCTTTACATCGAGCGTTTAATAACCATCAATATCGGACATCCGCGAACATCCTTGTCCAGGGTGATGAAAAATCCACCTAGGCGGGAATCGAACCGCCTGGAAAGGACTTCACCCCACCACCACCGGGGCCGACTAATCTTAAAGTAAACGTGCTTCTCTTACAAACACTATTACTTTAAAATATGATACTTTCCCGGCGAGTTAGACGCAGGAATTGTTCCGCAGAAACAGGTTTCCCGTCGAATTAAATGACTATGTCAGCGTCATCAGAAAGGACCTTAGGGTTGCTACAGACCAGAGATTAATTTCAGGACTTTTTCCAGGTTTTCCAGGCTAAAAATTTAATTTTTGCAGGTGAAAATTCCATTTTTAGGCGTGTATTTAAAGGAGCAAGAACGAGCAAAACACAATAACGCATGTAGTGCGAGGGAATTGAAGTTTTCCAACAAACAGAGCAACGCCACTATAGCTCCGGGGGAAAATGGCATTCCTTTTTTAAGGTGCATTATTGTTGTCTTGGCCACGACTGCAGTCTCCTCTGTAAAATCAGAGGAGAAACAAATATTCCATTTTCAGCTTGCGTGTAAAGAATAGGACCAAAAAGTATATTTTAGAGGCATTATTTCTGGATAAATAGGTACCAAATAGGAGCTTCAATGACTCATCCAAACAAGGTACTAAACTCCTTAAGTACACACACCAACAAACTGCTTAAAAAGGTACATTGTACCATTCACTGAAATAATAATATTTTGACTTTGAAGTACATACAAATTTCCGGACTAACTCATTTTCCATGGCTTTTCTAGGTTTTCCGCGTCCATTTTCCATTTGCATAACTTTTACAGGTATTACAGATTTTCCAGGCATGTAGCAACCCTGTACTAGCACTACGTCGCCACCGAACGCATCCTTCGAGCAAGTATACTCTATTGAGCGCAGGTGTGTTAAGCGGGCATGTACCTATGCATTGCTTGTGAGGCCAGAAAAAGTCAAATGTTGAAACGTCAGACTTGTTGCGATTTGTGGTTTTTGAATGATGGAGGTCGACTACCACGTGAAATATACCAAGGAAACCATTTTCCGGGTTTCGGAATTTTGGTGGTGGAGCAATTGTAAAACGCCGATTTATTAAAGCGCTTGTAATTGCAAAAATAATGGAAGGGGGTTTTTTTTTTCGTTGCACCGCCACGTGTTAATGAGGCGCGAGTCCAGTTCCAGGCGAAAGATTCCTTTACACAGCGAACATATCGCACGATCGCCGAGGCGGGTGATTCTCGCAAAGGTTACCCCAGCGGCCAGACCCGCAGTGCTTTGAACCCCAGACACTCACTACAACGAACTCGAAATCGACCACACGATACACTACAACAGTACTGCGTCACTTTCAAGGTTATGGCATCGTTTCTTTCCCTGCGGGGGAGGTTAACGTATCCCACTGACAATGCAAACGGTTCCATTACGACCGATTTCAAATTTTGAGGACTACCGGGACTTGACTGATTCGCATTTATGGACAGATTTTCATCAACTCGCCAATCTCATTTGGAAGCATCATGAATCTTGGGAAGGCATAGCGCCTAATTCATGCAACGTCACACGAGGATAGACACGTTTACCCCGGAAAATTTAAATTTGAGTATAAAGTTTTATATTGCCATCACATTCCGTGGAGAGGAAAATCTGTGTGAATACGACAATGATATTTCTGGTAAATCTCAACGTAATGGGATTTCTTTCTTCCATCAGTCATTTCGAGAGACCTTACGTCACCAGGTAAAATACTGAAGCCAGAAACCGGTTTTAATTATAGCCAAGAGTGATACTTCATTCGTCGAAAAACAATACTTAATACAATACATATACGCCCTAATTCGCCAAAAAGTTCAACGATGTGTCGAGTTTCCAATAAGCTGATATCGGACAATTCGGATTAGGTTGCAAACAGATGACGAGATCATCAAAACCATTCATTATTCCACAAAAGAGAGGATACGGATCACGTAGCCCGCTTGTGGTGCGGGTCTTTGTGGATTACGGGACATGGAGAGGAGCAACGTGAGTACATACACGATAAGTTTAACACAGAGAGACCGATCTTCCAGCGTCGCTCCGACCAAAAAACCTTGAATCTATGATTGGATTATAATTGGAGGCGCAACATTGCCTCGGGAAATTTATTGGATCAGGTAAGCAACTAACGACCGCCACGATGATGGAATTGAGTGCCACTAATTAACTCAAAGATGATCACCCCACGCAATTACCTGGAGGAAATCTGAAAGGAATCTAGATGACCAACACACGCTCGACTTTATGAACAATTATAGCGCCAGCTAAGGTTACGGTATTGCTTCCGTCGACTGGATCAGTAAGCAAGCTCACTTCATCGAAGGATAGGTAAACTTGTTCTCTTTATCGTTAGATGCAGCCAATCTTACTTTCTCTTTAATATATCTAATGCAAGAATAGATTTAATTCCGCCTAACTCCCTTTAAAAATAATGGATGCCAAAAAGAAATAAGATATAATCACCGTATTCGACTCAAAGGTAGATTTGACTGATAAGGGCAAAAGTCATTCATTGGCGCGCCCAATACAGGATTAAGTTTTCTCGTCACGGAAATGAGACCTGGGGCCTGTTTCTCAAAGCTACAAGTCTACAAGTTACAAGTCTATTCACTTGTAACTTGTGAAATTCGGTTTCTCAAGCGTAAAAGTCTACTAATTACAAGTTCACAAATTACAAGTCCATTTCACAAGTTACAAGTGTTTACTCACAAGTGTTTTCATGGTTGCGACACATTCTGTTTCTCAAACAGACTTGTAAATTACAAGTCCTTGTAATTTGTAATACAATTTCTTATAGTCCTCCGAGGTGAGTAAATCGCAGTAAATCGGAAAGAATAACTGGGAAAACAAATGAAAAGCGACTTGCGATCTCCTTTTCTCATCTGACACGAAGGCGATAGCGACGAACGCGACGAATAAGGTATCAGTAGATAGGATTTTTTACAGACTTGTGACATAACATTGTTTCTTTTAGACTAAAAAATTTTAGACTAAAACGTAATGAGCCAAGATCACCCTCACGGAGACTTTGTGATTAAACAACGGAGATGAAATATTTATTTCCGACAGGAGACATGTATGTTGCTTTTAATCGTGCAATTTATAAATTACCTCATTTGATAAAGAATAAATCATTTTGGGGAGGTGGACATGGTTGAAAATGCTTAAGTTACGCACTAGTTTGCTAGTATTATTTATTACTATTTAACAAAATATACCTACTTTTCATGTCACGTCATTATGTTTATACATTGAGAGGTAGAAATGCAGAGCAAAAGTTCCCGTACTCAAATGATAAATCGCTATCAAATATTCAGTCGTGAAAGTTCAATAATAACTCCATACGTATTGAAATTCGTCGTTTTTATGTGATGCAGTAAATGCAAATGCTACGCAAATGTGCCGTGGTTCTTCCTAACACGCCGTAGTCAGATGTCCGATATCCTTGGTGCAACTTGGGGCTCAAGGACAACTGAAATAAAAAATAAATTGTGCTTAAGTCCTAGTACGAAGTTACATAAATCGGTGGTAAAATCTCTCCTTAGTCTATCAAAATGAAAGAGAAAAAAACTAACATCTGTGGGATCCCAACATCCTCTCTCTCTCGGGACCTCGCATCCTTCGGCATCGTAGTAGGCGCGCATGTCATGACATACAAGAATTGTGAATAACCTTCATTTTGAGTTCATCTTTCCCTTCATACAATGGAATAAACGACTTTTCCTCATGATGTTCAACTTTTGTAGACGATTCGTCCTCGCTTGAGATATTTTAAGGTAAACTGTGAACCAAAAATTTCGTTTATCTTGTATTCACGCATTTATAGATACCGAGCAACATAGCACTGACTCTTGGTTATAGAAGATGGCTGGAGAAACTCGCGAAATATATTGTAAGCTACAAATAATAGCTAAATATGGACTAGACGCCCGCCATTTTCACTTGTAAAATCTTTGAGAATTCACAAGTCCTCCGCTTTCGTTTGAGAAACACTTGTAAGTCACACTCATAAGATCCGACTTGTAACTTGTAGAATTGTAACTTGTGGACTTGTAGCTTTAAGAAACAGGCCCCTGAAATTGATTTGTAATTTTAAGCAAGGAAGCAAGGTGAAACATTTCTTAAACCTGCCTACTTCTGAAATCTTCACTCCGTTACCACCTAACTCTCTCTAAAACGAATTAATATATTTGAAAGAGCTGCTACATCGTTCATTTTTGTTTTGTTAAATATCATTTCAAATAGAGATACCGGGGTTCAGGCGCAGTTGGGAGCCTCGAGAAGAATTTATAAGGCTGATTTGAGGCTCGCATGATTGACAGCACTACATTTTGAGAGCCTGCTTTCAATGAGCCTTCATTGTTAAGTTTTTAAAGTAATAATATATGTTCATAAATGTAAACTATAAACAACTTTAAACACCACACAGGTTTTATTAGACTTGAGAATACCTTTAAATCAAGTATATGCAAACGAATGGCACGCTTGAGCAAACTACAAAGGCTTGAAAAACGGTTCAAAAATATGGGAAAAGAGCCCTTTCTTGGCTCTACCGACTCCACAGGCAGCATTTTCAGCGCTCTAACCGCCCGGCACGTGCCTCAAGACTCCACTATCACTGTCATTCAATCAGCGACACTGCGGAACTTTCCCGACAGGTTTTTCCAACACGCCTGATTTGAACATAGCAAAAGCAATACAATTTAACTCTGAATTAAATAACTGGTAAACAAACCCCGAAGCGCCGTAAAACTGAATGCACATATGCGTCTACATTAATTAATTTGTATGAAGCCATAATCCCTCAATTCTCTTCCACCTGCTGAAGGGAGTTTGAACGAGATATCACTGCACATAAAATAGAAAGAAAGCACAGTATTTCCACACGGTATCGTGTGGAAATACTATTTCATCTTTCTTTTTTAACATGAATTACCACAAAGTAGAACCTGAAACCTTTGATTATACTGCACATAAAATTCAACGAATTAGGGCTCATTATAAAGAAAAAGATCTAATCTTTCTAACGATATGAAAAATTGAGATTACTTTTCGAGATATTCGCCAAAAATAAGAAGCAGTTTTCCATGAGATTTGATACGGCAATGCGCTTCAGAGAGATTTAATTGTTAAAAAATATGGGAGTTCTCATGCATAGAACGCGCATGAAAGTTAGTGGTGCCTAATTTGTGTTTATTTTCTATTATTTTTAATAGTAAGCTCATAATTAGCCGTACTAAATTTAAAAAAATCGAAAAAAATCATTATGTGGTGAAGGCGTACTTGGCTTACGACGTGACATAAATCTAAATCAAGTGAAAGTCTCATTTTTGTATATTTACTTAATTACTGAGAGGTTCAGTCATAAATACAAAGTTTTTGCGTCAAAAACATATCTATTATTTACTTAATGCTTGTTACAACTCCTTATTTTTTTTTAATTATACACATACAATTACGATTGTATAAATGAAAAAAATCGTTCGAACTAGCTTAAGAAAAGTAAATTACATGAAGAAATCACACGAAGATCGCAAGAAACGAGGAGGATAACACGCGGTGCTGCGAGGAGCTCCTTCCGATTTCAGACGCTTCCCTTGAGATTTGAGATCCGCGGCTATGACGTCACGTCTGCCCAAAAGCATTCCTGGGGTCCGCGACGCGGAACACTGCCTCCTCGAATACGGCGACACGCTGGATACAAGAGTCACACCGTCACTCCACACACACATCCACCCACATTTACTTAAGGTGGTATATATATATTTAACTTCTTGAAGGATCACTCGAGTGATAACTATAAAATATGGCAAGAGGGTGGCCGATAAAAATGTAGAAACAAGCGAAAGACACTTACAAATTAAAACTTCCAATATTTCGGTGGTATTGGCATCCACCTTTCTCAGGGTAGAGAGCAGGAATCATATCATTCCTAAAATATATATAATATCTTCTGAGAAACCGCACTCGGCGAATAAAACACAAATATAAATATACTTTTAAAACACAGGCACACGAAAATTAAAAGGACACTCACAGAATAATTTGCGGACGTTTCGACGGGCAAGCCGCCATCGTCAACGACAAGAGACTAACTAGTTAGTCTCTTGTCGTTGACGATGGCGGCTTGCCCGTCGAAACGTCCGCAAATTATTCTGTGAGTGTCCTTTTAATTTTCGTGTGCCTGTGTTTTAAAAGTATATTTACATTTGTGTTTCTAAAATATATATATATACACGAAACGAAAATTTCGCCAATAGGCCACAATATAATAAAAACACTTGACAGGGGGTGGGGAAAGAAAAGTAAAAAGAGAGAGAGGACTTACTGGGACGTTTCGGGCATGTAGGCCCTTCTTCAGCTGTAGAAAATTGAGAAGTAAGCTTCTCAATTTTCTACAGCTGAAGAAGGGCCTACATGCCCGAAACGTCCCAGTAAGTCCTCTCTCTCTTTTTACTTTTCTTTCCCCACCCCCTGTCAAGTGTTTTTATTATATATATATATATATATATATATATATATATATATATATATATATATATATATATAGAGATATATATATACATACAAATATCAAGGTGTCAACGCCGAGTCAAAGATTCGAAAGAAAAATATTTCAATATAATTTTTTCCTAAACTTCGAATACCTCGCCGAAAATTATCAATAGCTCAAGTCATAAAATGCTTTAATAAAGGCAAAAATGTAAAATACGTATAGTGCCTGTATAGTTTCTATTACTTTATCTATGGGGAGATCCATCGCATTAACAGATGTACCTACTTAGATGAAATGTGGTCCTAGAATTGTGTTTTCGAATTACTTGAAGAAATTTTATAATGTGCACTCAATGACCCTGGATTACCGCTCGAGCCACCTTTAAAAAATTAGAATTACTCTACATTTAACAACTGATGGCGAGAAAAGCATTTCGAATAATAGAAAACTGCTCAAAACATCCCAAGTCCAACTAAAACATACACACATATTTATCACGGCATTCCTTTTCGGGCTAGGCAGAGTAAAAACTTAACTCTCGACTTTCGGCTCAAAGAACTAGCAGTTTCAATATTTTCTTCCATACTACGCTATCTTTCATACTTCCTTCCCTTTTGCCACATATATTGCCCTATACACACACTGTTCTTATAACACATTTTATTCCTCCTCCTTAGAGTACCTTCCACCGCATTCACCCGTGACTTTCTTGGTCTACCCATTCATCTCAAACCATTCACTCATATACAATCATAAATGTTTATTTATTTGACTCTCGGAAACTTAAACAAAATCGAAAACAACCCTATGACCATCCACAATCCTTCGTCAGGTCTTTGAAGTTGCAACCGGTCCAGTGAAGCATATGGCGTTGGCAGTCTCTCCGAAGACTCAATAGGAAAAAAAGATCCAGGTACAATGGCAAAGTTTTCCGTTCGTATCCAATCGTTAACATTAGGCTCAACGCAAGAGAAATAAATAAGAAATTCCGTATAATTGGCGCGTCAGAAGTAATAGCGTCATAAATAAATATTGATAATATATATAATATATGAACTGCACGCCTACTATTTAACATCAGAAAAAAGTTCATGACTTAGGATGACATGCCAATTTTCATCGAACATAATACATAACCAGGGCTTTTTTCTGGCGGTACGCGGCGGAACAGCGTTCCGGCACCTTTTTTGGTCTAAGTAAATTGCCTAAACTCGCATTAATCAATCTAAGGTAATTTGGATTTTTTCGTAACTCTTATGGACAACTGAGTTCCGCTACCTTTTTTCCAGAAATATATAACATATAACTATTCTTCGAATCACTGCAGCTGAGTCGCCGGATAACCTATGGAAAAACACTTGAACACGTATGGGTTCGACATGATGATAATGCACTCCTCGATTAAAAGGATGTCATTAGACGCTGCGCATTACCATCACGTTTCATCCTTTCAAATAATGACGAAAATAAGCGTGGATGTCGGGTGACCAATTACCAAAAAACTTGGCAGGAGAAGCGCGCCAAGAAGGTCGCTTGAGGAGGAGGAGCATTTTATAACGCGCTCACTCGCGGGGGAGGAAAAAAACGATTGAAATGCAAAGTGGAGGACCTCAGGGTGGGGTGTAAATACTAGGGAAATCCAACAATTGATTGCTAGGAGCAAGCGACGTAAGACGTCAGCACGAGGGTGTGAAGAACAGTTAAGAGAATGACCGGGAGCAGGTTTGCTGGACTAAAGAGTTTGAAAGTGACCGATTTTCGGCTTAATAACACACGACGATGACAATGCACGTACGAAGCCGCCCCGGAAACCCGAGTGAATGCGTCGAGTCACAGCGGGGCCAAGTCATCGGACGCGGTAGGCAACGACGCCACTGAGAAATAAGTTCGCGCAGTGGGCAGGGGCGCACAAAGCTGAGCAACATACGGTGGCCGGACGCCGTGAAGCGTGACTTCAGCACGACGAGGAAAAGAGAGCAAGCGGACAAGCTCTCGTCCAATCTCAAGTTCTGTCTCGCATAATTGCCCGGCGAGAGAAAAATATTCCAAACTCCACTCGGACTCCATTCGCTCGAGCGAGATTTTTCTCTATTCATAAAAAAGACAATATTCGATTTTTTTTATTTCTGTACCATTTGAAATTTAAGAAGCATGAAGTAAATATAGTACTATGTGGTGCAATAACTTACAAACTCGGTGGTTCCAAGCGTGACGTGAAAATTATTTTTCCTTATTTCAGCCTTAACTCAGGTGCACATTTTTAGGCTACCTAAAACTTCTAATTCTCGATTTTTGTAGAGTACAATAATTATTGTGAAGGAAATAATAAGCACATTATATTATATTAGAATACAACTATTAAAATCCTTCTTTCTTCCAATCTTACTCTCACATTTCACAATGTGTCATTTTTACTCAGCAAAGGTAAAGTTGCACTTCAGTTTTTATTACATTAAGCTCGCATGATTAAACATACACAGTTTTACACGTTATTATTATAATAGTTGATTAACTGACCAACATTTTCGCTGAGAATGAGAAAAAATGAGTAATATTTTGGAATCGGGAACGAATTTATTCAATTTGCATTGTTTCAAGTGGGTTAATTTGACAATTTTACAAGTTATTATTATTACATACACACAATTAATTGACCAACATTTGCGCTAAAAATGTGACAAAATGAGTAATATATTGGTATCAGGAACGAATTTATTCAATATACATTGTTTCATGGGGGAAAACTCGCAAGTGGCACAGAAGTAAACACGAACCGTCTCCGTGAATGTATTGCGTTCGACTTACGCCCAAGTTCCACCGAATAAGAAATGATTAAACGTACAGTTTTGCAAGTTATTATATTATCATAGTTGATTAACTAATCAACATTTGCGCTGAAAATACAAAAATATGAGTAATATTTTGGTATTAGGAACGAATTTAGTCAATTTGCATTGTTTCATGGGGGGAAGTTTTCTCACAAGCGGAACAGAAGTAAACGCGAATTGTCTCCAAGAATGTAATGCGTTCGACTTACCCCAGGTTCCACCGAATAAGAAATGGTTTGAATTCGCGGAGAAGGCCGAGAAACGTAAAGCGAGCCGAACCAACGAAGGGTGGGAACGACAGTATCCAGGATGAAGTAAAGAAGAGAATAACAGTGGGAATATTAACGATAATAATAAAGAGGACAGCGAAGCTACCCAGAGTGGTCTGACCGCGGGCCGCCTCCTCCATACATCTCACCCGTTCTCTCTCTCGCACAAACACACTGTCTCTCCTTCGCTCATATTTCACTCTCGCCTCTCTCCCTCTCCTCCCTCCCGGCCCCTCCTCCACCTCCTTGGCTGCTGCTACTACTACTACTACTACGGGGGCTGTCCTTCATCCCCACCCACTCCCACGTCCCCCCACCCCACCTCCCCCCGCACAAGTGTGCTGCTTCATCGGCGGACCCCCCACCCCATCCCACTCGCCCCGAGGACCATGACCTGCCTCATCAAGAAGAAGGGACGGGGTGGGGTGGGGGGAGGGCCTGGGGAGGGGGGAATAAAGGGGAGAGAGGAGGGGAACGAATGAATCGGAAGAATGCGGTGGGTGGGAAACTGGGGGAAAAGAGAAGTCCTTTTTTTATACAACGCACGAATACTGGCTGTTTTGGATTTAAAATGGATAAACTTCGAACTACGTCGGAGTGGGGAAAAAAGTCCTTTCAC
Organism: Pyrrhosoma nymphula; assembly: GCA_963573305.1. NCBI lineage: Eukaryota > Metazoa > Arthropoda > Insecta > Odonata > Coenagrionidae > Pyrrhosoma > Pyrrhosoma nymphula. The sequence goes on along the minus strand of OY754339.1, from coordinate 57,620,105 downwards.
CTCCCTTTTCTTTCTCCTTTTTTCTCTCTCTCTCTCTGGAAATGAAAGGAAGTAAAAAAGCAGGGTTGTGACCTGGAGGAAAATATATATGATCGGACGCGTTAGAATTCGTAGGGAAGCAATGTTTTCAGGGCGAATAAAAATTGGACGCTAAACGAGAAAAAAAAACTTCGGGTCCTCACATTCATTTTTTTCACTTACGCGAAAACGAGCGTTTCACCGACTCGGGATCAATTGATGATCATTTAAAAGCTCTCTCGCTCTCTGATTGGACACACAAGAGATCAAGCACGGGAATTATTCAATCACAAACAAATCTTACCCGCATTTCCATTACCACGATAAAACATTAGTTTTTCGCCTCGTCGAGCAATAACTCGGAATGGTCGCGCCTAGAAAAGACGAAATTTAACGTCATATTTGCGAAAAATCTCAATGATCGCATTGAAAAAGTTACATGTAGTCAGCGATGCGCAGTTAAAACCTCGACACCATCGAGGTCCGATAATTCCGAGCCTTTCCCCTACAAGACACCTGAATGATATCACGAGTTGACGCAAATCATCGGCAGTGACAACTGTCTTCTCATACGTGACTCCCGAACTAGCTCTGGCGACGAGCAACCATCCGCTGACGAGGTGAATTGGCCAGCGGATATTTTCGGGGAATAATAAGATTTACGGCGAGAGTAGCTCAGGAGAGGTGACTAGGTCAGCGGTGAAATATTCGCCTATCCGACAGTTTTTGCGGTTAAACACAATTTTAAACGTATTTTAACAGAAAGGAAGAAAAAATGCTAACCAATGCGTCCTTAGCAGCAGGCATATAAATGATTTAGTGTATTCATTCACGAACCTAATTGACGCCAACATCATTTTTGGAGAAAAAACTTTCCCTATCATGTAGAATATTACATGATGAATAAAAAAATATGTTTATAATTTTTCGTTTTAGCTAAAAAGAGCGGTCAATACAGTGCAGAAAATAACATATGTCTACCACCAAATTCCCGACCCATTAATTCATAATGGAAGCGTAAACAGTAGTACTTGACTAAGCAGAATTGCGGACCACAAAGAGAACACATTGTATTCCACACAGTTGATATTTATAGAGCGTCCCGCTATCTTTCAAGAACATCTACACACATACTTGAGGAGTGACTCATTAGAACAAAATAGCAGGGTTCCCGGAATGTACCTCTGTTTGGGATTAAACCAAGGTGTACATTAATACAAACGTATTAACTCTAAAACCTCGGATATATTTAGAAAAAGTATCCATATTGAAAACAACTAAATATATTTTGCTATAATAATTCAAGTTCTCGTAAATTGCAGGCTTTAGGCACAGTATCAGAACAAGCATTACATCATAAATAATACCTGCCAGAAGTGCCCTAGGAGACCTTAGCTCCTTAGTCCAACGTCATTACTGGATCAATGTCAGCACTTGTTTGGAAAGCATTAACGTAAGAACCACCTTAAACTGTCCGCAGGCATAAGAAAACCTTTCCTGGAAGTCGAGCAACCAAAAATAGGCACATGCTATCCATAAAGCATTAAGCTGCCACGAGTTAAATCGGTAAGAACGATAGCGGAATTTCCCTAAAATTAAGTAATTATCTCGGCAAAACCCAAGAGGAATGGATAGATTTTTGGTTTATGTGGTCGTGGAAATGACCCCAAGCTTGAGAGATATCATCCCTTAGATTAGCGGCGGTCTAATCTCTTTGATTACGTCGCCCAGTTTATACGAGAAATGAAGGCTCAAACACATTTTTTCACTTAAATGTAAATCGCAATAAAACCACGAACTCAAGTCCTTCCAATCTGAACATGAAGGTCCAACTGCCATTCCTTTGACAAAAACGACAAGTCTTCCACACTTGGCGGGTTCCCCATTACAGGTTGTGTTCAAAAATCTCCGGTTACATGCAAATGGCCATCAGCAGGCAATGTCAGGCTGAAACAACCACATCGATTAACGAGTAGCCAAGAAAATATTTTGGAAAGCGGAGACTAACGCCGTGAAAGCCCAGTTATAAAAGTATCGTAAGGTGTCGCACGCTCAGAAAAACAAGCGTCAACTCACGCTGAAGTCCGCAAACGTAGAACAGAATCGTTATCTTATCGGAAATCAAACGCCTGACAAGACAAGAACCTTTAAAAATACTACACAACTCTTTACTTCAAGTATGCGAAATTACTGGGTAAATGAACACGATAAGGTAGCGCTAGTAATCTTCACAGTGTAAATTATGATATAATGATACGATGTAAGGAACATTCAGGATGCACTGAATGGAAACGACTCTTTTTCAATCTGGAATGTGTCCCGTGGTAGATTTCTTGTTCAAACCACTCAACTGGCGTCTTCAGTTGAGATGCCTCATGAATATGCAGATGCCACCACGTGGATGGTCAAACAGTCGTCCACGACTCACACCCCGAGGCAAAAGATTTGCAAAAAAAACAAGCCTGTTTCATCCTGAACTAATTGCAATAAGCAATGAGGACAAATAAAGGATTATGAATGGGATTGTAAACGGATAAATGGTAAGTTGCCAAATTAAAAATCAAGCACGCAAGTCAATGTTTCACTTCACTATATAAATATATACTTTTAGTTTCGTTAGGGCCATCTATGGACTTCGTGCCGACTCCAATTCCTAATAATTTGCTTTCCTTTCTTACAATACAATGTCTTTCATCTGTTCACAGTCTATTTTTTTATTCTTCTGACCACTCCTGAGCCTCTTTTTTCTTCTACATTGGAATCCATCCACCTTTAACACATTCTCTCAAAAATATATTTTTTGTTGATTCTTAATTTTTGTTATTTTTTCTTAACTTTTTGAAATCAACTTACTGTTGGTTTCTCCTTCCAAAGATACAACATTTTTTCGATAAGTCTTTGACTCAACCACTAAACTGAAGATCGGTGTAGGTACATTCATTAAATAAAAACAGACTTTCCAATCCCAAAAATACTTTATTTCGCTACTTTGACTTTCCTCCAACACAGACGAGCATTTCCAGAGATGTTAGGCCAAAGGGACTTCCGCTGGCTGACCACCTGTGGTCGACCGTGGCGGGGCACGGATGAAAAAAAGCGCGCAGCCACGGAGATTAATATTCCACACCGGGTGAAAGCGCATATATATATAAAAAGAAATAAACGCATTCCGAGTCACCCACCCATTCAGCCCCGTTCGAATTATTGAAGGGGGAAAGTTTACCAGGGCTAACGCTGCAGAGGACCCGCGCGCGACAATTCATCTGCACCGAAATAATACACTGCGACCCGCCGCAGGGGAATGCGGCAGTTCGGACACCAGCCATGATAGGAAGGGGGAATAGAGGAAAGGAATAGAAAAATGCTAACTACGAATTAGTGAACTATGTACTAACGGAGTGACTTTTTAGTGTCTCGCCATGTATTCATTTTAGTCATCAATGGTGCAAGGGAAGAAGGAATTTTTGTGTGTACCTGTCAGTTCGGCAGATTATCTCTCTCACTTCGTCCCTTGTCAGTTTTAATGGTGCAGTGCTAGGTCATAATGGTAACCTGCGTGTCACCCTGCAACTCGCGCGATTTGAATTTTTCATGCGATAATAGCCTGGCGTGTGCCCTCCGAGTCTCTAAGGGCTCCCAACCCAGTCATGGCAGTTTTTAACGAATCGTGCTGTTTCCTTTGCGTATTTTGTTCATTTCAGGAATTGAATCTTTTTGCGCACGGTCCCAAATACTAGCGGCCTACTCGAGATGTGGTATTCTAGAGCGAAGTAACATCACTCTTTCACTTTTCCACCCAAAGACCTTCCTACCATTCTCTTGATCAAGCAGATTCGCCCTTCCGGACAACTAAAGAATGATACGGATTGCGTTTTCAGTGAATTCGAAGATACGTCTCTCTTCCGCCATTACAAAGTTAACTCTTTCTGGCACGGGAGACATATTACAGCATTCATCTCTGTCGGATATTCACGCACATTTGACGAGCATTTACTGGCACGTGGCAAACCTTCTTAAAGAAAAAGAAATAGGTGACTGAGTGGGTGCTGAATGGTATCCGAACAGGAAAAGCGCTCTGCAGTAGATCGGGAGGGTTTTGTTTGGATGGTTTAAGAGTAAAACAACAAAACTGCAGCAAGTGGAAGAATTTTGCTACCGGGGAAGTGGGATCACCAGTGATGGAAGAAGCAAGAAAGATATAGTGAGTACAGTATCGGAAGCAAAGAAGGCATTCCACCAGAAGAAGAGTCTATCAAAAGCCAGCAACACAAGCTTGAAAAAACTTCATTAAAAGAAATATGTAGAACATGCTCTCGTACGGCAGTAAATGTTAAAAACTGCATCAGGATAAAAAGGTTGGAAGCAATTGAAATGAGGAGCTATAGACGAATTATGAGGATTTAATGAAAGGAGCCAATCACCAACCAAGAAGTCCTGCGAAGAGTTCCTGAGGCACAATATGTAATGAAAACTCTGGAAAGAGGACGAACCAAACTTATTGGACAAATTTTGCGGCACAATAGCCTGTTGAAAATAATAATCGAATCAGAAATGAGTGAGACGAATTACTGAGGAAGACCCAGGATGGAATACATGAAGAAAATTACGAGGGATGTTAAAATGAAGAATTATGCAAGAGCTGCTGAGATGAGAATGGAGTGGAGAGCTGTAGCGAACAAATTTTCGGATTGATGCTGATGATGAGGCTCAACTAAGTGTAATATTCTGATTTAACTTAGAGAACTTCAGAGATTTATTTTGAATTAGGTACGACCAGTTTCAGCTCACCGGAGACATACATGCTCACCGGAGACATGCATTTAACGGGAGAAATATAGAAAATGGAAAGTAAACGACAACCCGATCTTAGGGGATGCCTCTACCTACAGTTGAAGATAACATTTTGGGACGCGATTGGTAATTTAAAACCTAATTTACTCTTAATGTTTTTATTTGATTTGAGTTTACATTTCGACGTAACCGTAATACTGTATTCCGATATGGATGGCATCAAATGATTTAAAGAGAACGAACTCCTTCGAGATGCAAACTGAGATAAAAACAAAAATATACAATGAAAACAATATTTAAACAAAACCTCCTATGCACGTTATCAACGATACCAACTCCTTCCTAGTCAAGTAAAGCGATAGCTTCATTCCCGCAGGGAGAATTTAATATTAGGACCACAGTAATCAAGGGATATGAAAAGATAACTCTCACGCGTGCGGGAATTCCAGCGAGAAAGGGTCGCAGTCGATTTAAACGGACGTAATCTCCTTTGAACGTAATTCCGAACGGCTAAACACGGAACTAGAGAGAGAGGAAATTACGCAGTGGGCGTCCAATTCTCTTTCTCGATTTGGAAAAAATAATCTTGCCCGCAGAGTCGCATCGAGTTCCGACATCCCACCCGCCCCACGCGTCGGGAAACGGGAGGGAAATCCAGCGCGAGCATTCGACGATCACAATCCAAGTCAGCTTTTTTATTTTTCGATTTTTCCTTCTCCCTCGGCGAAATAAATCACGATCAGAAACCCATCTCGGCACCTTTCATCCCAATCACAAAACGCGCGCACATTCACATTGCCGGCTTTGTGCCTCCCACACCGACCATTCCCCGGCAAGCCTTCTACCGTTGGTTGGTTATTGAGGGAGGCGACCAGTAGCTGAGGTCATTTGCACCATTGAGGTAAAGAGGAAAGATTACTGGGGTAAAGTAATTCATTAAATTAATCCACCGGTTAAAGCTGTCTACCTCTAGTATTTCTTTATTCATCTCCACTTACGTCCTACCCTTCTTCATCCCGTCCATAAAACCTATTCCCTTTCTTCCCTTCCCAAATTGCCCAACATCCTTCCCTCTATCACGGCCTTCAAAAAACCATCGCCCCTCATTACCGCTTCTAGCCTCCCCCTAATCTCATCCAGAAGTTTCCTCTCCTCACCAACCATGTCAAGCACTTCCTCATTTGTCTTCCTTTCCGTCCATCGCACCTTTTCCATCCTCCTCCACCCCCACATCTCGAACGCCTGCAGGTCTATTTTCGTCCTCCGTTTTCAGAGTTCACGTTTCTGCTCTTTACCGGCCTCTTCTTTATATCCTTACCCAAGGTTCCCGCTATCAGCTCCCATCTATTACTAAATTAGAAAGGTAAATTGGAAAGAAACCCTGCATCGGCATTAGCCTGCTCTTGACTAAAGGCGCCGAGGAGACCACAGTAATAAGCATCATCTGAGGGATGGGGTACAGCACTAGAGGAGCTACTCAAGTAGGGATCGGGATTCCACTACAAAAAGTTGCACCTCTGCCAGGATTCAAACTAAGGGCCTCGGTAACGGAAGCTGGTAACCACCTCACCAACTCGATCCACGCCTCCTCCCGGTCCTGCCGATGTTCACACTTCTCCAGTGTCCGACTGCTATTGTGCGCCCACTCTCCAGTCCCGTCTCCCTGCTCTTTTAATCGTCTCTATCCTCCTACTCCCCACATCTCCCCCTCAGAAAATACATCTGTTGCATTCATAAGAACCACCCGTAAGGAAAATTACCCCATTGGGCATAGACACGAACGGGAACTAAAACATTAACTCCAAATAAATGTACATAATCACTGCAGCATACCTAAATTTACTCCACAAAAACTACAGACAGGAAACCTACTGACGTACACACTCCCATGACTTAAATTACCATCTCCACCCCACTCCCCTAAACCTGTCCACTGCGTGTTCTGCCCGCACTTTACCCCATCCGCATTACATCTTTAACCCTCCCAGACTCCCCTTTGACTCGCAAGTGACAATCATCAGCGTTTAAATAATGTGGTTAAACAAAACTTCCTCACAATCAGTACACTCCACCAGTACACCCCATCTTAGCTCCTTGCTATTTATAAAAGGTGATAAACCGGGGAGGGTATGTACACATGGAAGCAGGAATGCCTATACTAATCTCTTACAGCAGCATGGCTTACACAATTTCATTCCTCAGCTGAGCTTAAATCCTAGCTTTTACCTAAAATTTTCATCCGATCCGGAAAGCCTTTTCTCCTTCTTCCCCATTTTCTGATACACCCAAAATCCTCCCCTCTTATCAGCTGGCTTTTTTAGTATCCCCTCGCCTCTCATTATAACCCACTCCAACTCTGCCTCCTACTCTCCCCCTACAGTAGTTTCTTCTCCTCACCCACCATGGACCGAGCACTTCCTCCTTTGTCTTCCTTCTTACCGTCCGACATATATCCTGCACCTCCACACCCACATCTCTCAAACATCTGCAGCCTATTCTCCTCCTCTTTCCTCAGGTGCCCAGGGATCTTCAGCACCCTAAAATACCACTCACTTTTCATATTCTAAGCCAGTCTTTTCTTAACATCCTCACACAATTCCTCAGTCATTATATCTCTCCAATTGGTCTACTTCGCTAATGTTATTCTTCTAATATCCTGACTACAATTCCACCAACCTACTAACCACCGACCTACTAACGAAGTAATTTAAATGACCTACCTGCTCCAGTTTGTATCCTTCGCCTTCGTGATCATCCTCGCTGTTGTATTATAATTAATAAATAAAGCTTCCTCGTCATCAGTACCCCCACAACAACCCAACTTACAGCTCACCATAACTCACCCCTAAAAAAACTAATCTGCACCTCACATTTGTAACGATCCTCGACCAAGCTTGAAGAAGGCTCACGCCCGGAAAACGGAAGAATAGGAAAACTGCCTCATGCCTTGAAATCGCATTGCCGACTCCGCAAATACTCTCTCTCCCTCTATCCCGCTGGCCTATCGGCGAGAGGGACTGCGGGGTGCGGCGCGCGCCGAAGAGCCGAACAGCTCTTCCTCTGAGTGTGTGAGAGAGAGAAATAGGTAGCGCTCATTGCACAAACAAACGATAATGCATTGATCCGGAGAGAGAGAGGGAGGGGGAGGGAGGTGAGACTATAGTAGGGATGGGAGCGCGGCGGCGGATGTCAAAGAGGAGCGAGGGGCGCGGAAGGAAAGCGAGAGTGAGATGCGGGAGGGGCGGGTGCGGCAGGGAGGGAGCGGCAGGCAGGGGGAAGCAGGGAGGGATAGCAAATGCGTGGAGGAATCGCCCCCCATCTCAGGTAGCGGCGGCGGCGATCGTTCGTCGGCAGTAGTGGTGGTGTCGGATTCACTCGGCGGCGGGCGGTGACCGCGGATGCCGCCGCCGTCCTGCACCCTTCCCGGAGGCCCGCACGCGACTCTGCCGCGCCCGCACCCAGAAAGAGGCAGCGCCCGGAGAGATAAGACTCATCTTCCCGCGACCGCCACATACGAGGTGTGGATGCCTCTAATATCAGAGTTCCGAGTAATCGACGTTAAGTATTTTTATTTTAACATCTTATATTCAAGACCCCGAAAACGGCTCAATTACCCTTTTCCTTCGTGTGGATCAGAAAAGAACAACGGACGAAAAACACCCAAACCCCGAGTGGCGGAAAGTGCACCCAGACGGGACTCAAACCTGCGACCTTACTTTTAGATGGCGAGGACTTAACTCCGCCGTCTGGCCAGTGTATCCAAGGTAGATATGCTGATGCTGTGACTGTACCCAGACGGTTCAGTTGACTGGGTATTTGGGAGGAGAGTGGCAACTTGGTCATTGAAGACAGGCGGGTGTGCTTTTGGGAAAGAAGGATGGGTGGAGAGAAACCGAACGTCAGCATTAGCCTACTCTTAATGCAAGGCCTGAGATCCACAGCCTAACGTCCCATCCGATGGACGGAGTATTTACACTTGAAGTGCACCCACGTAGGGGTCGCGATTACCCGGAAAAAATTCCCTACTGCCGGGATTCGAACCCAGGCCCTAGGGATGAAAACCCAGTACTCCAGCCACCACAACAACCTGATCCCCAAAACAGTTCAGCTCACGCAAACGAACGTCAGAATTAGGCAACGAATTCGATCTTCACGTACTCGGGGGTTCACAGCACTAATTTGTCCTTAGTGTCACTGACTGGAATACGGCATAGCATGGCAATATCTCATTTTCGTCGTAATTTACTCCAGCACATGAGCCTCGAATGCTCTCCACGGAGGCCCCTGTCCACGTTCCCACCGGATATTCGAGACTGCCCCTCCGTGTTCCCTCTCGGGAGGAGGCGGTGGCGAGGAGGAGAAGAAGAGCCGCGCAGTTGCGATTGAGCGCGCCTCGGCGGGTGGCTGGCTCTGCCGAGTGGAGAAGAAGAGGCGCATCGCCGCCTCTCCTCTCCATCGGGGGCCGCGGGGGGGGCAGGGAGCCCCACCCCACGGTGCCCCAAAAACACCCTGCCCCCCACCCCCCCCTCGCACCACGCAGGCGCGGCGAGCCGGAGCTAGGGTTGCCAACTACCCCGGAGTCACCCGGAGACTCCCTCTCCCGGAATTGGAGAATAATTTTTAAAACCTCCCGCCTACCAGATCGCTTCGTTTTCCCCTCGCTTTCACTCGATTATTCCAAAATGGCAGCATGCTCGCAAAAAGGCAAGAGAATACAATGATGCGAGCACATAAAAAAATAACTCGAACTCAAAATGTTTAAGACTAAACTTACCCCCCCAAGTATGTTGAGTAAATTTTACAATATTTCGTCAAAATCGCGATAGTTACAACATTCAAGAGAACCACATTCATGATGAATAAAACTACTCCCCAGCGAAGTTATTTAATCGAGCTTTCGCGACAAAACACGTGGTTATGCCACAGTGTGGTGAAACGCGTGTTACATAACTATAAGGAAAAAATGCTGTTTCATTCACCATGAATGTCGACAACCTCCTCCACCACCCGCCTGAAGTAATTATAATAGCAAGGGACTCTGTACACCTCTTGTACTCTTTCAGTTTGTTTATTTAGCAACAAGAATTTACTCACTTTCATAGAAACAAATACATTTTCTCATTTTATAACACTATTTAATGGAAACACACCCACTCATATACATAACACATACCCCACTGGCGTCTCGAGATATCAGGATATATTTAGGATACAATCTATGATTATTTAATCCACCAGCTACTGCATCAGATTCTGTCGAGGAAATCATGTTAAATTGACTAATTTTATACCCCTTGTTATATCGTGGTCGAGTTCAATCATATATGGACATAAATGCCCTACAATAATGTGGAACACACATTCCACGGAAGCTGTAATTACGTTTTTGGACTTAATCTTTCGGAATGCCTGACTACGGAAAGGACAACAGTCGGAATCAACCCTTCCTGGAGAAGGTTGGCAGGCCTGGATGGGAGCGGGGCACCCGGGCCAGTGCCCCGCGGAATCATAATCGTTTTGAAGGATCGAGGGGAGGCGGCGTTTTACACTCTCTTCTCTCCATCGACCTCTTCCCGCTCGCCATTTTGCCACTTCTTTCGATGACGACGGCGCCTCCAAAGCGTCATCAGGGCGTCCCAACGGAGTCCCATTCCCACAATCCCTTCCCCCCTCCATTCTTTTCTCACATCCTTTTCCCTGCTAATTCTCCCTAGTGGCAACTCACATGATGGTATGTGGATGCATAGTATACACCACACGGGCTATTAATTATTTTCTGATAATAAGTAACACTCACGAAGAAAAAAGATAACAGGAAGTTTCAAATGGAAAGTAATCAAATGTCGGCAAAAACAATTGTTTCAAAATTTGACACGAAATTCTATGATGCTCTAAAAAATGCCTACAGGACCAAGTTCGTGTTTCGCAACATTACCCCGGATATATTCAATACCATACCAAACTCCGGGAAAATGAAGAAAGAATGCCCTAATGGTGTCAAAATTAAGGATCATTCCCGGAGGTTTCAAGGAGATAGCAATTTCAAGTAGTTTCGCCGGTTTTCAAGGATGGGTGGCCACCTTGGTTTCGCGCTCCCCCTACCCATCCCCCCAACAGCTCCCCACTCCACGCATCGTCCTCAATGAACCCAAGGAATTGTTAGACGATTCCTCCCCCACAACACCTCGAGGAATATCATCGCAATGAAAAACAAAATGCACACGGCTAACTCCTCGGGTATTTCCCCAATCCGGAGCACGAAGACTGCCACTGCTTGCTGCTGTATTTTGTGGAATGAGGCCGTTATTAATAAATAACTTAGCAATATTCCACGAGTTTCATTCGTTACCCGACTGCTTAAAACACTATAGCGTCATTATCAAGAAAACACAAGCAATCATGAGTGGGTTAATATGTACTGCACCGAGGAAGTGGGGGAGGGCAGGAGGAGAGGGTGGTAAGTAACATTAATCACCACTTAGGGTGGACGGGAAGACAAAGTTGAAAGACATGGAAGTGGGGTTTGACAAAGAATATACGGTCAAGGCGAACTGAGGGCTTGAAGAGGGTCGTGGTATAAACAGAGGAGAAAGAGAAAACTCAGAATAATTAGAATGATCATTTAGAATAACAACATCCGTTGAACACAGACCGTTGACAAATTCAAAATTTTCCAAGATATTCTCCAAGAAGTTCACTTTTAAACCAAAGATGTCGTCTATGAGACAAAACCAGTCGTAGCACGAAGTAAAACATCCGCGAAATAAGCCTATTGCATTTGATTTATCATTGTCCTGAGAATTATTTGAAACAAGATGACTTTCAGAAACAAATTCCGATTGCGCACTATACTTGGAAGAATCGAAAAACTTATATTTAATGCGGTCGCAAGAAGGAGCTGATGATAGAAATTACTAATAAATAAACAGCATAAAATTACGGAGTAACCAAAGATGCATAAAGGGTCGTTTCTAACACTGATCGACATGACTGCTGGTTAATTCGATAAAAGCTCCCAGGGCTCCATTGAATCCCGTCGTCCATTTCCCAGCCATGATGTTATGTCACCGAAAATCTGAAAGCAACTCTCAGATTCGTGGGAAGGTTTATAAAATAAAATCACGTTAACACCGTCGACGCAGTCACCACATTGAGCTTAAAGTATCCAATGAACGAACTCACGTTATGAAGCAATTAAATTTACATTTCAGAAGATATTTTTTCAACGCTTGGAAGACCAAAAAATGTTTAAATCCTTAAAAGCTTCAATTCTCCACTCGGCAGGAGTGTGAAAAAGCAGGGTCCTCGAGAGGATCCCAACCGGCTTCATAAATGCAAAGGTACGTTCATTCGGTGGAAACCTAAATTCCCCAGCCAACTTAAAAATTTCCACTGCTACGACGCAATTGTTCACAGAATCTTTTTGAGAGGAATGTTTTCCATAGTGATGTTTTTAATAATTATGAGGACCCGGGATTGCATTTCCACATGCGATTCGAATCAGCAAAAATCACTCGCGACAATTGAGAACCACCATTCCGCGGAAGAGATACATTTCGTGAGGATGATGTTTTCAATACGGAATAAAACGTGCACAGCGGGCTAGGAGTCAAAATCCACGCCTGTAAGCACACCCGAGGATCCATAATGTGTCCAAAACACTAATATGATATGAGAGAAGATCAGATCAAATTCATCACTCATAAAACGCGTGTAAATACGCCTTCCCGTGACAGTATTACAGAAAGTCAAAACCTAAAATTCCCAGCGCCAAACACAAAAAGTATTAAAGGCAGCCATTAAAAAAAAAAGTTCATTTCCGGTGATTATTTCGAAGAAAAATAAAGGCAATCCAGAGAAATATTTTATGCCACGTTTAAACCGAAACTGAAAGCTAAAATGAAAACGTCTCCTTCTGCAAAGACGAAAAGAAAGAAATTTTCTATGCCAGAATGAATTTATGGTGGCAGAAACAAAAAGAGGCACAACATCGATGGCAAGATGCGTATTAGGGATATGTTCGGTAATCTGCCGTTAAGAAGCATGCTGTACGAACATACACAATATTCACGGCCGTAAGTTATGTAAATATTTAATGAATTCGCTCAAACTACATGATAAATGTAAGCTTCTTACCACACAGTAAATAAAAATTTTAAATCATAAACGCTTGACGTCTTTACTGAAAATAAACACTCACTACTATCACGGATGCTTTGATCGACGTCCTTTTTTCTCAAGCGCACTTCTACGTCCTGGGTCTGTTATTATACGTGCTTCCTAATGCGCAGGAAACGGAAAACAACTGCGCTGTCATGAGAAATAGTGAGCAGCAGCGCACTGAAGTGAATGGTAGGCGCCCATAAATTAACAGTATTAAAGGAACACATGGGAGGAAAATACCCTTCCGCACATGGATTCGAAACTAAACAAGTGACATGATGACGAAAGTCGCTATTCTACACTTTCCGGATTCGGAGTAGTATCATCACTTGAACGTGCCCCCAAACAGGAATCACACGTAAACAATGGCGACAGCGAGAGGGGAGCAATAATAATAGCAAGAGGGGACACGGAGGGCACCTCGCGTCACCCGCGGACGGACACACGTCGCAGACATTCGAACGGGCCGGTCGAACAATTGCCGATCGTTCAGGCACGCTTCGCGCCGCAGCCGCCAGGCGTAGCTGCAGTCGACCCGGCACGACATTTTCCACCGCCCGGCTCGGGCGAATTAAAAGAGGCGTCGGCGGCCCTGCGCGATCGAAAAAGCACCGGCCAACAGCCGCCCCCCGACCGAAACGAGCGAACGAAATGTTCACCATGATATCGAGCATCGCTCGACACCCGGATAATGGTTGGGTGCAAGGTCCCAAACGGAATGAACGCACCACGGCTGCACCAACGCAACACCACCCGGCACCAATCATTTTCATCCCAACGGGACGAATCCATCCGGGCAGCGGCAAAAAGAAGCCAGTCTGAACGACTTCTAGGTCGCGTTCCAATCCACGTCAAGGTGCACTAGGCGTACTTTATTTCCCATAAATTCAGGAAGTGACGTCAAAATATCAGCATTTGGACCAACTCCACGACCACAATAGAGCTGGTACGGACTGAGGCAAGGCTTAATTAACCAGCCGAAGCAGTCGTAATAATTCAGTGATGGCGTCTGATATGGCAAGGGTTTGAACATCGCGGGTAATCGTGGGGGTAAAATTTTGTGTATACGTTAATTGTTCAACAATTTTTAAAGTTCAACTCTGTTATAATGTTCCTACGTTGCCTGTATCTGAATCTCTATAGTTGGTAAAATTTTAGTGATCCGCGATATCAACTGAGATTCTAATGTGACGGCAGCCGTCACTCATTTGTTTAACTTCTTTTTCGACCACATGTACGCAAAAGCGCTAGTTGTTCCTTCCACTTCGCAAGTATGGCCCAGACTCGTACTGACTGCGGTATATGATACCTATTGAGGTGGTAAACCTGAATTAGACCTCTGCATTGGTTGCGGACGCATGCTCAAAGAATGTTTTTTTAATTGGAGCGGTAGTGTTTCCTTTATATTCTCTCATCTTCTCCTTAATCATTCATCCATTCATTTATTTTTCCTGATTGAGTCGTCAACCAGGGGATCAGGATGAACAAAGCGTCCGAAGGACCGACAAGAATGGGCTCGTTTACCGCAATCCCTCAGTCGCCGACCCCGCCGCTACACGTCCACTTTTCCAGAATCAGACTGAATTTTTAGCTTCATCCTTGAGAGTATGCTCACTATTTCAACAGGCTCTCACTGAAGGCAAAGTCTAGCGTTCTAATTTGGAGGCCCTTTTGCCCCAAGAATTTAAAGTCCCCTTTACGTCGTTAAAAATACCTTCATTTTGAGTGTTTAGAAGGTTGAATTGTTTTCAAATAATTTCCCCCCTCCTTTTTCTTTCGACATACAAGGGCAAACTCCTGGTAGATGCTAATTTTGGTGATAATCAGGTAGAAATTCTTGCCGAACAAAACTGTAACGATTTTGGCTTGCTGCATTATTGTCGTTTCTAATTTTTTCTGCTTTCGGAACAGTTTTCCGCTGGTGTTATGCAGGCTTCGTGCGGTATAACGTCGTCTTTAGACAGGTCAACGATGAGAATTGATTTTTAAAATTGCCTTCACATTTATAATTTTTAATCTGAAGTAACAACAAACAAAATAGCCAATCTACTCATGGCGGAATTACATAAATACTTTTAACTGAAAACATTTAGACAAAATTTAAAAATTGTTACACTTGGCGACCACTGAACGTGCCACGGTAAACAAAGACCTCTCAACATCTGTAAGTATAATTCTATAACATCAGTTCGGAATCAAAGAATGTATTCCGAGGTAACGGTTAAGGATTTTATAAAATTTGGGCGAAAACACTGGAAAACTCATCGGTTAAGGGTTACAAGACAGCACGGGTCAAGCATTAGGTTCAAAAGTTATGTAGATCGCCATTCTTACCCCAGAAACCATCGGTGAGAAAGCAACAAAATAACCCCCTGGCCAGACGAACCCTGCAGAATAGTAGCGCGTAAAAAGCGGCGAAAATATACATAAAAAGAAACAAAAATAAACTAAATCGAATTAAACCAACAATATCAATTTGCATAAAAATGAACTGCGAAAATCTACACGAGAAGTACCGCTAGCCTAATGTTTTTCCTAGGTGAATTCGTGGCGTTCGGGTCGAGCGAGGGCAAGTGAGAGATAGAGAGAGTATGGCATGGAGCGAGCGAGGCGCATGTGGTGATGCCGGGGCCGGCAGCCATCGCCTCCGACGCCGCTATTGATTTTCCACCAACGGGGGGGGGGGGGGCGTTTGCCGTCCCCTTCTCCACTCCGCGCCCCCCCGTATCCTCGCCGCCGCGCACCCTGCCCCTCTGCCCCCCTCATCCCCATTCCGCATCGCCCCCTCGTGCACAAGCCGGCAACCGACGCCCCCCCGGTTCCCCGCCCCGTATTCACCCTCCCAGCCTCCCCACACGACGTCGACGGCACCAGAGCGCGCAGATACAGCAGCGGGGAGCAGCCTCCGGCCCGCTCACCAAGCACCCCCTCCCACCCCCTACGCCCCGCACATCCCCCACCTATACAAGAACACACGTGTCCAATGTTCAGGTTGCCCCCCGCACGACCCCATAGACTAAGTACACGCTAAGAAAAAGTTAAACGAAAATAGCAGGGGCTCAATTGATCAACAAAAGCTGGCGGTAATTTCGCCAAAAAAACATTGTTTTCCACAGTAAAATAAATGATTGGATGAGGACAACCAAAGAAATTAGGCGCGGTGTCCACTGTAAATGGATCCTGGGGAGCCATTCAATTGATCGGGCGATGTAGCCATTTTAGTTGGATTCCACATCCAACTGAAGCAGATAACATTTCGGAAAAAATATAAGAAAATATCGGAAAAAATATTCAACCGATCCTATCACCTTCACTTATGCAGCTGAATACATATCCACTACATCAAAAACTCCAATGACAACTATGAGAAATCGTAAGCCATTAAACAAATAAAAATTATTTTCACTTGGAGAATGTGTTGAAGAGGGTAACTTCCATTGCTGCTAATAACTCCGCCAAAGTTACCTACTCCATTTCCACGGTTTTCTTCTCATTGACTAGCTAAGTTTTTCTCATATTCTGGCCAAATTCTAATTGAAAAAAGGCAATACTGGTTTCACTAAAAAATAATAAACCTCTGAAGTCTTCCGCCAACCACCATCTTGCTGAAAAGCTCGCCGACTATCAAACGATTTGGCTGTCTGATTCAACTATTGATGCCCCTTTTGTCTCATCGCGAGTGTTGTGTCAAGAAAAAAATTCATACAAAACACATAAAAATAAGGAAGACAACTTAGCGAATATACTTTAAAAATGGACGGTACACTCACGCCCCTTTAGATATTTTATCGCTTGGAGCTGATTGCCTGACCAATATATTTAATCCAAGAAATTCTGGATGCCTCATCCAACTGTTTCCTCCCGTGCATATATGTATTTCTAATTGATAAGTCTTAACTTCCCTCGTGCAGGTATGTTGCACGGTGTTGCTGCCGTTGTTTCACAGTGTCATAAACCGTGTTTTTTTGTCAATTAGAGCTCAAAATACTTTCGAAAAATGATTAAAGCTTTTTTAGACTAATAAAGGGCCTTGGAAGGAAGTGTAGTTTGATTAATCGAAATTAACTCATTGGTTCTCGAGATATAACGCCTTAAGCGCGGGTATCTAGGTTTTTCGCACGGTTAGTAGACACACGACTCCAGCTCGGATCGGCCGTGCCGCGTGTCCGATTCCAGCAAGCAACGTCCCGAGGGCGGATGGCACGGGCGCACGGAAGAGGGGAGAGGGGTATAAAAAAACACAAGGGTGATGCGAAGGGTGAGAAAGGGAGGGAGGGTCGCAAGGGAGGGAGGGGATGTGGTAGCAGAGTTCCACGCGGCGGAAGAAATAACACGGGAGAGGAGTAAGTGCTCGAAAAGCATTCGTACTCCACTCATCCGTAATTTATTGGATATTATTGGGAGTTCCCGCTAATGAGAGGAATTACCGGGGAATACCAAGGATAAAATACGTTGGGTAAATTATTACGGACGTTAGTATTAAGTATTTGGAAGGGATAAAGCGGATAGCTGTAAGGTGTGGGGTGGAGAGCTGTACCAAACTAATCCTAGGATTAATGGTAACTGTTGACGATGATCCGTATGCGAGGCAGCAAAGGGCACGGGAAATCAGCAGAGGCAAGGAAGGTGGAACGCGCTGACACAGAGGATATCATTTTAACCCCGTACTACATATCTAGAGCTTATCTAAATGACAAGAAGATACACTGCGCACTGAGGGGTAAGAAAATTTCTTCTTTCCACGCACCACTGGCGACTTAAAAAAAAACACAGCGACACACTCAGACACTCCGTTAACATACAATTCGCCATTCGTCCTTTCCCTTTTCCTATTCCTTTTCCCTTATTACCAACCCTTTTCATGGCTGGTGTCCCAGCATTTCCCACCGCACGCCCATACAGTGGCTCACAAGGAAGTACGTATATGTAGACAGATAAAGAAAAGGAAAGAAAAGAAACAAGACCGTGGAGGAGGACGACTCACAGTCACCCACTTGACGATATTTGGAGGTTGGAAAATAAAGAAAGAGAGCAGGGAAGATGGTTTTTATAAGGGATGGAGCGGAGGGTGGGGGATGACCGATGTCGTGGAGTGGGTACCACGTGGATGGTAGGGAGGAGTATGGAGGGGGGTGCGTGAGAGAGGGAGATGGGGGAAGGGGAAACTGCGGGAAGGGCGTGGCAGTGGGATGAGGGGGGGGAAGACGATGGAAGAAGGGGAAGAGAGAAGATGGATGTGGGTGGAGTTGGATGATGGGCGTGGGGGGTTTGTGCCCCGCTTCCACCACACACCATCGTCACGAACCAGCGTAACCAACCTAAGTGCATTCCCAATGCTTCAGAGTTACCGTAGTAACTCAGCGCAGTATTCCAGAAACAACAACAAACAAGTGAAAAGCAAGGGGTAAATTTAAAACAACATAAGAATTCCCGCATCCCTGAGACATTTTACAACTCTGGGAATGGTTTAAAAAGCAAATAACTTTCTTCTTATAAACCAGGATACACCATACTCGTTTCCGTTTTAATTTCTCATTATTTCTTTTATTAATGTAGTTCATCTTTCAGTTTTCCACTCCCGAATTTACAACTGTAATTTGACAGCGTTAGGAACGAGTTACGCGCGTACAGAAGTGCATTCCCTCAGTGTTTTTGGCTTAGCGCGTTAGTACATACGCACGCTGCTGGATGTACACACGTCGGGAGTGGAAACGGCGCGTTGGATATACGTAGATAGCAGTTGGAGAAACGGAGGGAGCGGGAGCGAAAAAATATGGGTGGGGACCACGAATGGCGAGGGACGAAACGCGCCAACGAAGAAAAAAAGAAAGACGGCAAAAAATGAGAGCCGAGAGAGGAGATGGAATGACGAAGAGTTAGCGAGCGGGCAGGGGAGGCGGTGGTGCAGATGCTGTGAGATCGAAAACGGCGTAATTAGCGACTGAGTCGTACCGCTCCTCCATGCGGCCGCGCGCTGGCTCAAATGACAATCAATGACCTCGAATAGGAGAGGGGCGGGCGCGGAGAAAATGGTTACACACGAACATTATTGGAGAGGGGCATTTTTCGGAGAATTTCGTCGCTTAATACTGGAGGGAATGACAATCGGGGGTTTTCGCGAAGTGCTAAGGCAACAAAAAAAAACTTTTTCATTGAAAACTATAATTTTCGCGGGTGGGCCATGCGAATTACGATAACTGTAACGAGGTATTATGACGGCCTACACGGTGAGTACGAGTGAAAGCATTTTACTACTCAATTATGGCTAAGGCAGCATCTTATAACTATTATTATGCATGATCTACCAGTGAATGTAGTTAAGATGGAAGAAAGGCTACCTATAATAATCTTCCAAAGCCATAGGTTCATTTCTCCGAACACGGTTTCAGTTTTCAGCTCGGTAAACGTCCTGACCTTTCTCTCAATTCAATATTCGTAACGCTTATTCACTTTCTTCCCAGCTTGTACCAAACATCCTCCCCTCTAATAACTTAGCCTTCAAAGCATCCCCTCGCTCCTCATCATTACCCGGTTCAAACACCTCCTCAGACTCCAACTGGGTATTATATGAATGGCAATGCTATGCCAGTCTTTCTAAGATGATGAAAAAATAAAATTCATGTCTAGCTTCCACAACCAGGCGAGTACGTGTATCTTTCACGTAATTATCGGACGCTCAAGAATCTCAGCGTTGTAGGAAAGCTATCGACGCGCAAGACCGCCGGCGCAGAGCAGACTCAGACAGCAATAACAGAAATTGCGCCGATTACGAACGCATCCGCTCCCCATTTTCATAAGGAAAAAGCCATCCTCATCGAGAGGGGTACGGTGTACTTTTTTATTTATTTATTTAATCAACCTGAATACGGCCTCGAGGACCATTTTATATTTGCCCTCAGAACAGTATTCTTCGATTGTGTCCTCCCAATCTTAGAATACTGCTCACCAATTTGGTCAACGGCTTGCCCATTCACTCTGAAACTTCTAAATCGTCCTGTCAATTTTTTCCTAGCCATTGCCCGTCATCGCATTCCCTCCCTCAAGAATTCAACCCGTGAATCCATTTCGTCCTTCCTAGGAATTCCTCTGCTCTCCCATCGCCGTTCACCACCTGGCCTGAAATTCTTGCACAGTATAATGAATGGACAGCTTCGTTCCTGTGACCTTCTCTTTTTCCAATTCGTGTCCCTCCTCGCCCCAAGCGAAACGTCAATCTCCTACACATCCCGAAATTCCGGCTTTCTCTATCACAGCGGTCCCTGTTTTACAGAATCCCCTCCAAATTTTACATATTGTCCTCAGCGCATCCGTCCCTTGACCTTTACTCCTCGCCCAACATATTCAAATCATTCATCAAACGGCACTTGGGTATGGAACCCAAAAATTTGATTTAATTTTGTTTTTGTGTTGATGTTTTTATTTTTTATTTAATTCTTCGTGTTTTTCGTTATTGTTGTTCTATGTATATTTATTTTGTTGCATCGACCAATGTAATTAGCCATTGTGCCGTTTTTGGTTATGTGAGATAAATAAATATCAGGCGTTGTAACAGTAACAAAGGACAACACACACAACCATGTCCTGGGAGGAGAAAAATCCTCCCCAGGCGGGACTCGAACCCGCGACCTTTGGGTTGGGAGGAGAGGACGTTACCCCGCCGCCACTGAGGCCGACAATTCTTCCGACAGTTTTCTCGTTTGGGTCCCCTTCCCGGCCCCTTCTATCGAAAAGAATATCATGACGGAACCAAACCGGTCCCCTGTGGTACCCACTCACGCCACTCGAAGCGCCTGGAAACGAGGCAAAAATTGACAAGTAGATAAAAACGCTCGCGCAAATAATACATTTCCGCGAACACCGCCCCTGCCTGGGACCGAGGACGGAGGATGGAGTGGGTCAATTAGAGGGAAAAAGGGGGGAAGATAATGAAGAATGAGAAAATAGGACCGAGGGTGAGGCGCGTAGGAGGCATGATAGTATACCTACATATTAGACCCCGTCGAGCCGCTGCAAGAGCGTATGGTAAGTGGCTTGAGGACACCAGATATTGGAAAATAGGAATGGAAAAAATGAATTGGGAGAGAAAAATGACGAAAATTGAATTTCGCCAATCTCATTACCTCGCGTTGTTTTTGTTGCAGGCACTTGAGCTGCGTGGATAGGAGTTCTTGAACC
Source organism: Pyrrhosoma nymphula (assembly GCA_963573305.1). Taxonomy (NCBI): domain Eukaryota; kingdom Metazoa; phylum Arthropoda; class Insecta; order Odonata; family Coenagrionidae; genus Pyrrhosoma; species Pyrrhosoma nymphula. The sequence continues at coordinate 57,598,958 of OY754339.1, read as the reverse complement.
TATCATTTTGGCAGAGTATCTCTCTTATTTTTTCGATTCTATCCGCCCTAGGGTTATAGTGAGGGTAGAAAATAATATTGTCCTCCGAAGCATCCTAAAAATCGCGGGGAAGGGGCGTGTTTAGGAGTAAGAGAGGAGCAAGGGAAGGAGGTTTGGCTAAAAAGACCCGACGACTGAAAGTAAATAAGACACACACCACACCCATCAAATGGAAGCGGGGAAATTAAGGAAGGCCGGGAGTTGAGGCGGGGGAATGAGAGAGAGAGATGGGGTTGCAGCGGGACCGGGGGGTGAGGGATGATCCTGGAACGGAGGAGGGGGGAGGAGGAGGGTCGGAAAGACAAGAAGGGGGTCGCTGATGATCGAGGGAAGCGAGGGAAAGAGGGGGAGGGAGCAGAGGGGGTGGGGGTTAGGGCACACGGCACTCACCAGAGGGGGAGGCTCGCGGAGCGCGCACGGAGGATGTCGGAGGGAGGAGAAAAGTGGAAATTAAGACGAGGGGTGGATGGGGGGTGGGGCACGAAAAAGGAAACCCCAGGGGGAAGGGGGGAAAGGAAGAAAAAGGGGACCGAGAACGCAAAACGAACGCAGGGAGATGGAAGGGATGGGTACGCTCAGGGTATGACTGCAGGAGGACGGAGAGGCAAGCCTTAAGGTAGTTCCACCGCAGAACGAAATAAATGCCCAACAAAATCCAACATCACCTCAGTATTCGTTCACAAATTAAACTTGAAGGTACGTGGGTTTTAAGGCGGGAATGGGTGAAGCAGAGGAAATAAGGATATTTATCTACCATACATTAATGACATTTTCACGAAAAACGTATATGAAGAAGAAAATATTTCCACGAAATTTAATGGTAGTAAAATTAAGGCAACAATTTTACTTGTTGGGTTATTAGCAAGAACGACAGCAATTGAAAGTAAAAATGCGTTTGCCTAGCAAAAATTGCATCGCAGTCGGCTCATCGGGTCGGATAAAGTATCAATTAAATATCCAAGTATACATTCGTCGACCAAACTTCACCTTTAGATTCTGACTTACACTTTTCAACTATCATGGTAGAACACCGGACAAAGAAATAATTTTCATTCGTCATCGATAAAAAGCAGAATTCCTCATTTGCTTTGTTTCACCCAGCCGCGATGAAACCACCTTAAGAAAAGAGAAGGTGGATATTGAGGAGTAGATAAGAGAAATGGGCGATGGGAAGGAGGGAGGGGGCATGCGGGGCTGGGGAGGCAGCGGCACGGCGGTGGGAGCAGGAGGAGGCTATAGAAAGGGACAAGGGGGCGGGGAGGGAGGGTAAGCGGGCGCTCTGCGTCATAGCTTTCCCTTTCTCGCCCCCGTCCCTTTTACCGACTGCGCCGCGACACCCCTCCACCCCCTCCCTCCCCCCACAACGCCACAACACATCCCCCGAGTCGATACGCTCCGTGCGTTATGATTGCTACTCGCCACAGAATACGCGCCCGCGGCACCCGGGCGCAGGTAGGGATGGAAAGAGAAGAGGGTTGACCAATCGCTCTCTCGATGCCGCGGAAGAGGAGCGGTACGTTCACGCCACTCCCCTGCTCCGGGGGTGCGGCAATTAGGGTTGCCAAACCCTGAAGGGATGACACCAGGAGTTTCCCGCACCAAGTGTAAGTAATTCCTAAAGATTAAGGTGGTTCCACCGTAAAGTGACTTAAATGTCATTTTATTCATATTCTGTCAACTTACAGAAACATTTCTCCTCCATTTGATACGACCAACAAAATGTTAACTTTCCACGCTATTTTATTCCATAATTGAACTTGAAATTACATCCAGTGTTCTATGGGGGAGTGGGAGAAGCACGGAGGGAACTATTTTTTCTCATATAATATAAATGCCATTTTCGCAGAAAACTGATTATGAGACGGAAAAATAAAAACCATTGAAAAACAATGAAACACAGGCATCTTAGCACCTTATTTTGAGAGTTATTGGCCAATTACTGCGATATTATAAGTCCAAATACTTTAATTCATAGAAATGGCGCAACATTCGCCTCCTATGGCAGGAAAAAGTGCTAATTTAAAATATATTCCCGGAATAATCTGCCTATTTTGAACCTTAATTTTGGTTTTAAATAGGTAATAGCCGAAAGCAGTGTTTTTAAACCAAATAAAGAAAAGGTGGAATTAAGTATTTGTTTTGACTCACACAGTCGCGGTGGAACCTCCTTAAGATAACAACACACAATAGCAGTGGTACTCCATTTTAACGTGCGTGCTTCGAGGATAAGATCATTTCGTATTTATACACTCTGCCACTTACAGACAGGGTCCACAGTACTCGGGACGAATAGGAGGTTTACCCGATTTCGAATCCTAGCGAACGATTCGGTGATCGAAGTGGGGACAGGTGTTTTCGTTGTAATTGTCCGGTGCGCTAAAGCATAATTACAACCATGTGCTGCTGAAAATGAATTCCTCACTATCAAACAACATTAATGCGTACTGTGAACACGATGAAATTAGTGCGGCCAAAAGATATAATTCTGGGTGAGTTCACGCAATGTCTTTGACATAATGAGACAGATAAGCAGACATTCATTCTAAATACAATGCGCAGAGTATCGCTCAAACCCCCGTGTGCCTTCCAAGAACAACTCCTTAAAAAAATAACGAAGTGACATGCTACACGCAAGATGATCGCCTTATTGAGTAAAAGCAGCAGGAAAACACTTGGCATTTTAATAATTATTGTCAAATTCCTGGAGGCAAACATAGCGGTAATGGCAGCGCCGTCGTTTCAGGGGTATGGGTGATTAGGGGAGGGGGGGGCGTATAAATGCGATTCCAATTTATTCGCCAAGGTAGGCGCTCCAACGACCCAGTCCGAAAAAAACCTTCGAGTCGCAGGCATCGACGTCGAATGGGTACAGGTCCTCGACAAGTGGACGCGAGTTCGTATCCCAGCTGGGTGGGTTTTCAACCATCCAGAGCAAGGCTTGGAGAGTTCACGTGAGTGTATTAAAAGTCAACAATAAAACACTCTCTCAATATTTTGCTGTTACGCCAAAAAAAGCACGCGGCGACGTTGGCTTTTATTGCGACGTCACGTAGACGTAAAAATCGGAGGTAAGTTTGTAAAAAAAATGTAAACGGATACATAGACGCAATACTACTTATTGCTAGTAATGTGGCACCCATTTGATATGGGTGCGATATTTTTTTAAAAGCTCTGCCTTTTTTCTGGCCCACGATATGTTTCGTGCATTTTAAATTAAGCGTGCTCGAGTATTTAACGGCCACATATCACTCAAATCCTTGACTTCCAGCACATCATAAATGGGTATAATCCTATTGGCCGTAATGAAGGAAATATTAGAATTATAATAACACCAGTGCACGGAGGAAATAGACGACGAGAGAGCACACACCGACAATCGATCCCTCTAAGCAGGTCGATAGGCATCAATCACGCTGGGCGGGCGAGAGATCGGTAAACAAGTAAAGAGAGAGGGGGGGAAGAAAGTGCGAAACGAATTCCTTCGTCACGCTCGGACAACCCTCGAAGCCGCACGCCATCCATAGGACCGGGCTCCGTGAATTCCGCTCGGCGGAGATTCGGAGAGAGAATGAAGCAAAACGCTTTCGACATTTTTTCAGACACGCTCCTCGAGTGCTCCGCCCGTGGAGAGCCAGACCGCGGATTACACAGTACATCGTGCCTCCCCGCTCTCACGCGGTGAATCGCTGCGTCCCCGGACATAAAAGATCGCCCGGGCCATTGCGCGCAGTAACGGGACGACGAGGGCCAGACGCGGAAAAAACCACGAGAGGGACACAGTGACTGAATTGCAGCGGTGGCGCGTGGGGGGGGGGGCTCGAAAAATCCAAAACCCTCCTCTCTGCACGGGTTAGAGAGAGTAAGGGAGAGACTAATATATCCGGATCGATATTGCAGTTAAAATGTCGACCGGCGCGCGCCACTCGACTCGACCGCCGAAAAACCCGGCCGGCACGAAGAATCGAGAGAAGCTGAGGAATCGATTCGACACGGCGAATCCGCAGGAGAGGAGAGACGGAAAAACAAATTAAGGCGCCCGAGAACGGAGAAAAACGTATCCCCCATAAGGTGCATCATCGCCATCTCTTGTCAACGAAAGGACGCGCGCACCGCGAGGAGGTTGAAATGTACCGGAGGTGCTATTTACGACTTTTTCGCTTACTCATAATTACGCCATCTTGGCACGTCGAATTTGGTCACTTCGAAGTGGGGTTCCCATGTTCAAACAATGCTATAATCGCGAAATAGTAACAATACCTTGCATTTAAATCTCTGCGAGAAAGTCGATTTTAAAAACTCTTATACACCTATGTCCCATTATTACGGTGAATATATATTTGAAACACCGTGAATGTCAATATTTTTCCTCACTGTTTTGTATCAGAACAAAACTTCCAGTGGAGTTTCGAGGATTACATCTCAACAATATAAAAAGTCGATCATATTTTAGCATTTTAAAATAGAATTCATAATTCACTCTGAACTGAGGTAAATTCATCTTTAGTAACTATGGCGATTTCAATGTTTTGTTGTTTTAAGTAGGCGTAGGGTTCCCAAATCTCAGACACCAACATTCCGGTTACGCTCCCAGATATGCACCTAATAAGCAACGCCCTCCATGATATAATGAGGATAAAGAATACACGGTAATTTTTCACACCTTTTTTATTGATACCTGACCAAGGTATTAACTTTCATTATGGCACTGCCGTTTAAAGTAATACAAAAACAGCAAAACCGGCCAGTTATCAAAAATGAAAATTTTGAGAAAATTACTAAGTATTCCTCAACCTCGTCATGCGCGAATTCCATGAGGTAACATGGCCCACAATTTACACTCTCCGGTACATATTAACCTACTTGACCCGCGCGCACTGACTTATGATTCACGTATAAAAGATCACGAGAGGTGTGGGTGGGGGTGCTTCGGAGTCACCGGCGCGCAAGAGAGTTTAACCACCCCGCCCGCCGCGACGAGCCGATGCACGGCCCCCCGTCGCTCGGAACACGAGCACACAGTGGATCCGCACACACAGCACCGTCCGGCGCCTCTCCTCCGCCCCGCAACCCCCGGGCCACCTCCAACCCCCCCTCCCCCGCGCACAAATCACCACCGGCAACACTAACTCCCCTCCCGCGCATAAACGGTCGCTCAACCCGCCCCAAAACGCTTATGCGGGGGCGGGCGGGGGATGCTATACGTGGACGGAGAGGGTGGGGATACGACGGAGGGGGGTGTGAGGGTACGGAGAGACGGAAAGGCAGAAGAGGAGGGACAAGGGGGTATTTATTGCACGCCGCGCAAACTCCGCCCCGCGTTGCCATGGCGACAGAATTAGGCCCCGCCCCCCCACCCTTTTTCCTTCTCACCCCCCTCCAATCCCACTTCGACCCGCCGATGGCCGTTCGCTACATCAAACTCCACCTCCCCTCCCTTGCGACTCATGGGGTGGTCCTCTCCCTATGGCTTCGAGGGGGAGGCGGGTGTGTATAGAAGATCCGATCTGATGAATGGCGGTTCCTATTGCAGGTAGGCGAATTATTTTACGAGAAAACTATCCTCTTCCCTCCCCCCTCCCAACACCTACATTCCCTCCCTCCCACCTGGACACCCTCCCAACGCTCTTCCGCGGAGAAAAAAGATGGGGAGAGAGAGAAAGAGGAGAAGATGGAGCAAAATCGATTGAAAAGAGCGAGTGCCGCCCCTCCACATCCCCCGCCCGCGACGCTTGGGTGGGAAGGGCAAAGGGAGAGAGGGGTAAGGGTGACTGACTGACTGATGTGCGAGAGCCAATTCCGAGTTTTATTCCGAGACAAATGGAAAAATTAATTTAAAAAAAATCACTTCCGTAAATAAAACACTTCATTGAAGTATATATTGGCAGCATTCTATTGAATAGCAGTAAAGCCTGGGTGGCAATAGCTACAGAGCGAAGATCATCGGAAACTAAGGAAATGTTGTGTTATCGTAGATTGATAACTGACTGAATACTGCGAGAGCTATTTCGAATTCTATTCCGAATAAATTCCGTAAAAATTACACATATTTAATTAAAAATAAATAAAATACGTCAATGATTTATAATTAAATAAATAAAAAAATTCTATAACTATATACTTAAACGCAGTCCACACTAAAATATGAAGAGAAAAGAAGGATGAAAGCAGAGGAAAGGTGAATGTTATTCGTGGCGACACCACCGTTTCTTAAAAACAATACTGTAAGAACAAATTGATGGGAAGGATCATCGAGGAAGACCAAGGATGGAATACATGAAGCAAATTGTGAGGGACGTTAAAATGAAGAGTTACGAGGGTGTAAAGCGGTTGGCTGAGAGTACGGTGGAGTGAAGAGCCGCGGAAAATCCAACCTTCGGATTGATGACGGATGAAAATGACGAAATAATAAGGGCAAGGGGGTTGAGGGAGTTGGAAGCGGGGTAGGGGGGACAGCGGTACGTTTTCGCACACGTCCGGAGAAATTTTTGATCCAAAATTGATTCGGTCGTATTCTGGGGGCGGAGAGAGGATATTAAAAAAAAACTTCTCGGAAGCGTTTTCCCGAGCAATGGACATCGCGTCTGCCCGAGTGAACAAACAATCGAAGAGACGACCCCGGTATATGCGTGGCCGTGGGGGAACGACAGCAAGATATCTTTTCTTTCGCTCTTTCACTCGCCTGAAGCCACTTCCTCGTCCACTCGAAAATTGCGGATCTAAGAAGGGATCCCCCGGACCGCCGCCGTGCAAAACAAATCGATTTGGGGGTGGGGGAGGGGGTTCTTCAGCGCCCTCTCGCCGCGCCTGGCAGCCCTCCTCCCCCTATCCTTCCCCCTACCTTCCCTTCCCCCGCCTAACACTCGGATCGTCGAATACGCAAAACGGAATCGACATCCGCGATTGCTGAACCCAATTAGCCAAACCCACCCAACGGCTCTGAGAAAAATATGTGATAGACCTATGAGAGAAATTTACCTAATTTCAAATTGGTATTTTTTTCCAAGTTCACGAATCACTAAGTTGAGGCAATTCTAAGAAATGCTGAAAAATGGCCACTTTTTGGGCGACAGGAAAAATGATCGACGTTCAAATCTCCCCAATTTGGCCAATAAAAAAACACAAAGCAAGATTTTATTATAAAAAAGCTTCTCATGTCTAATTATTCACGTCATAAGGTATATAACAATTCAAATGGGAGTCTATATAAGTTTTTAAATTTCTTGTACATGTAAAATTGTCAAATTCAACTATTTTCCGTAAAATACATTTAGAATGAATAGAAGTTTGAAAATACAGAAAAAGTGTGCATTCTTTTATAGCATTTTTTCACGGATTTTTTAAGGTTACATGCAGGTATGGTATTTGAAGTCACAAAAATGCTCAAGTGGGAGTTAGTTTTACAGCTGCTCCTTCCCAAAAAAGGGGTTGGCATTGCTTCGATTATTTACAGAGAGATGGAAACTTAGAAAAGTGCGATGCTGGTTTTAACTGTTAGCAGTGGCAACACAATTAAACTTCTAGAATAGCGAATGTTACCTCATTACATGGAAGAATGTTTAGCTTATCAGAAAGAAGCCTGATTATAACTCTAAAGAGTGCACTCAATCAGCTTCAACCAGGAAGTTCACGGTGTCTCACTGATAGGATAAGAAAAATCAAATAAGAAAGAGGTATAAGGGTACATTCGGATCCATATGTGGATCACTCAATACCTATAGCTCGATTAATGTTATTCTTTTTCTTCGATAACACTTTTTCTAGTAGCCCTCGCTAAAAATTTTATTTTAATGATTTTAAACGGGTAAAGGTTAGCGACAGGGTTAATTGGGCAATCATGTTTCAAATTGACGACTGATAATCCATCATTGACAACTGAATTTTTCAGTTTTGGATTCATGTGCCCAAAAATGGTAAACTTGTAGCTTGCATAAAAGATATTTGCTTGGGTTTGCAGCGGCAGCCTGAATATATAATGTGGAACTTTACTCATCTGTCATAATAAAGGATCTTATTTACGCTGTGAATTTACAGAGATCACAAAGAATACTTAGTTGTAGGAGTGCAAAGATTGTAAAAGAGGAGGAGTTGCAAGTGAAAAATGAAAAGCCATAGGACACAGGAGAGAAAGAAACATTAGCTCTAGATAAGGGTAGTGACCTGATAAGGAAAAGAGTAGGTGCGAAAAAGTTTGAATCTGATGCAAGAATGCAGGTAACGAAAGGAGTCTCTAGAAAAGTTATACTTGCGAAAGACTGGAAGAAGAAATACGAAGAAATAAATTCTTCCATTCATTACCGGTGCCAGCTTTAGTAAATCATTTTACTTGGCAAAGATCGGTGTGTTATAACACTAAATGAAGTAATGGTCAAAGTTAAGCTCACAAAGTAAAAGCAACATTCAAAATCATTTACCCTTCTCTCTAAACGGCGTACGCTACATAAGAGGAGAACTTCGCCGCACAAAATAGTGGCGAAACTACAAGGTTGCCGCATTTGAAGGGTCAGAGAGCCAAAAGGAGAGACCCCAAAACGCTCATATTCAAAGGGGGTGAATTTCTCGTCCCATTTGAAGGCGATTGATTCTGTATTCATTGATGAAAGTACTACGTGGGGTTCCGGAGACACGCAATCAAACGCAGTCCGACGATTAAATCAACGATCGAAGCATTCCGTCGAAAAATAAACAAACAAACGTGTGATGGCGAATATCGGCAAAGCACCCTCCCCTCCCCCTGATTGCCGCTGCGCGCGCCAAGAGAAATAAATACACTCGAAAAAGAACAAATCTCATTCGGCCGAGTAAACATGCGATTCCGTCCGAAGAATAACTACTCGGGTCCCGCCCCCCTCGCCGCCGAGCGCCCAGGATGCCCATTGCGGAACTGTTCAATCCCTCCAAGTTTCGAGCAATAATATGAGCCCCACTGCTGTCGCGTGTTGCATTTCGGCGATTTTGGCTCGTGTAGTTTTCCGCCGTTTAGCGGGATACATATGGCAACATAGGGCGTCATATTATTCGACACTTAAGCAAAGGCGTAGCCAGGTTTTGGGTCTATGGGGCAGAACATTTTTAGGGGGGGGGGGTCAAAAACATTTAGGGGGCGCCGACTCATAAATTAACTAGTTAACTAAACTTCACAAACATTGGTGATGCAATATGTGGGTGGGTTTGTACAAAATCTGACAATTGACAACGTATTATACACATTTATTTATACGTATTTGGGACTTGAAGAGTGGAAAATACACAGATTTAGGGGCGCCAGAACATGGGAGGGGCATTCGCCCCCCCTATGCACCCCCTGACTACACTACTGCACGTAAGGATCGGTAAGTTTCATACTACTGCCCTATGAAAAAACTGGTTGGACTATTAGTCCCACATGTTAAGTACGGTCTAGCGCCACGTCCGGACCGGAACGATCGATGTTGTGACTTGCCTTGGCTAACGCGATAAGCACCCTGCCCTAAAGGAGGTAGGATCGAAAAATGAAAGATATGTCATTTTTTCATATTTGGGGTACTAATAGAAAAAAAATGTCCTCCATCTATTTCCGTAAGAAGATACCCCTCATTCCACACTATTCTTTCCATAAATTGCAGTTGAAATTACATACGCTTAATGGACAGAATGGGAGTCACCTCGGAAAAAACTCTCTTTTCATACGGCAAACATGTCATTTTTTCAAAAGACCGATATTATATGGGTATTTTTCCGATGGTAGCCTTAAAAAGCCACTGACCCATCTTAGTTTTTAAGATATTAGCGTTCTTTTGCAGTTATTGCAGACGAAATTCGTTGGCGAGTTTAAAATGGCGCTGCAGTCGGCAGAGGCTTTAGCAACGCTGCAATCCGCGGTTAGTTTGAAACACTCTGTTACCTCCAATATATTTTCACCGAGTTTAATTACAAGGTGCCTCACTTAAAACTTACTTGAATAAGAAAACCTAACAATAGTAACTTGAATGTTAATTTCATATGTAAATATTACCGAATGTGAAGGGTGGATTGCAAGAACAATTGATGAAGCACATATTGGTATATTTGCATTGCACTTGAAGTGCTGTCATTTCATTCAGAGGCTCCAAAAGAAATCTTAGCAGTGTTTGAAATGGGTATGGCAATGACGAAGGCGTGCATCAGGCATATTAATTTAAGTTCTTTCTCGAACTGCAGACGAGGGATCCCGTATTATTCGCCAAGAATCGCCGAGACGTATCACCTTAAAACACGTTCTAAACTAGAGAAATAAAATTTTGTTCAGACCCGCCGACGGTGTTTTTGAAAATATTTCAAATCCCGAGCGTAAAAAAAACGTTATGACAAAAAATATTAGTAATCGATGAAGGCCCGAACCTGGGCACCTTTCACTCGGGGTCGAGATCGCTACCAACTAGTCTACGAACAACACAAGACATAAATGGTAAACATGGTAGTAAGTTATCTAATTCTGGCGTGGCCATGGCATGGCACTACAATCTTGCCTCCGATTTGATTTATTTTTGGCGCATAAGAAACTTTATTATATTACCGAGGGTCTTATTTATACGCAAAAACTATCATTGTTTATAAATATCAAGTCAGGATTCATAATTTGGGAGGACACTGGCACAGAAATCGCAAATTATGATATATACTTGGAACGCGTTTGAGTATCCTCTTCGCCTGGGAAGTTTGAGAGGGAAATTTGTACATTAATTTCTTATTATGCGAGTAATTGACGTAAGATAAATATCAAGCACGGTATGAATGATTTACTGGAATGCTAAAATCATCTATGTATGCCAAAATACCCTGTTGAAAGTTATTTAGAAAATACGAAGTGAGGGATTTCCCTTCCATCACTAGATATTTATTTCACTTACATCAAATCGGGGTTGCCAGATTACTTTATAAATGAATTAAGTAATAATGAAAGACATTTTAAGGTGGATCCGAAGGAATATTTAATTTTAATTTGTAATATTTACATAATTACTGGCAGTGTCAGCATAATTACTATTTCGACTCAATTTACAGGCTGAGAAAAGTATTTTTGTAAACTCTTTTCCATGATTACTGTGGATCTTTAGTGAATTACTTTTTCTTTTCGATAGCTTAGGTATTTTTTTAGAGAGAGGAGTATTTTGTTTAACAGCGTAAAAGCGTGTCAAAAGAAGTAGAGTTAGTCTTCGGTTTTGACTCACACGGTCGCGAGTCAACCTCCTTAATGGGTATAGCCCAAGGAAAGCACTCCTCAACCCGTATTCCCAGGCTCCATAATTCGCCCACTCGCCGGCAAAAGGATCCGAGTAGCCGTGCTATACTCGCACAAGCGGGCAAGAGTACAGTATAACGAGTATAGAGTTACAACGATGAAATATATTTAGAAATTTTCCACATCATTCCATTAATGATACCTGACCGGCTTCGATGTTTTACGTTATTATTAAAGGTAATGCCTAACAAAACGGTTAAGTGACGGCTTTTATATACCTACACCAATGAAAGGGATGTAGTTTGAGGGAATGGGATTGTCATCTAGCACGTAGTACAGGACTGACAATGAGTAGGGAAACTACAAAAAATTCTCATGCTTTGCTTAGGGAGGTTGCGGAACAGGTAGGTGAAAAAAATAGGCTGTATTAAGAGAACAGAATCGTTACCAATTTATTTATTCAAAAGTCAATAAATGGCCACTAAACTAACTTCTTTTGTATCACCTTAATTAACGACATCATAACCGGTCCTGTATTAATAATAAAATGGTGAGGGAAATTAGGAAATAATATATATCATCGTTATAACATCATAATAGGCCAATTCAACTTAATTATGATGCTGATCTTAAGAATCTCATAAATAAACGACTAACTTTCCCATATTCAAAACTGAAATTACGAATAAAAAGACAAGAAAATGATTTTTGATTCCAAACAGAAAGATTAAACGTTCTATGGATAAAAGCCGAGCATTTAAGCTAAAAGGGTATTCAGTGTTTATTTTAAAGATACCTCGAGCGACAATTATTGCGAGGCCCAAAGCCACCACAGATCCATTAACTGATCACGAGGATAAGAGTTTAAAGGAGCGTTATACTTCAGCAATACAGCCACTCCGTAAAATTTAAATCACTAAAACACCAGTTCCCGAGCGCCTGAACACCGACCACCTATTCCGCCCCCCCCCCCCCCCACTCATCTCTTCGCTCCGAAACAAGCCGGCTCATTTAAGATTAGCCTCTAGGGCCGAGGACTCGCCTGCCGAACAAAAGGATAGCCCGTCCCGGAGATAATGCCCGGCATTTAATTAATTCTTTAAACTATAAGTTTGCTTAGAGGAATAGGTCGAATTAATGACTGATTGATAATTTATCGATCATATAACAGCACATATTATATCTACCTACCGCAGAGTTAAAAGGAAAAATTCTTACCAACAATATTACAACTAATTTTAAATTGTTTACTTTCAGGTTTCTGCTCCTCGAATTGTTTGTTCCTAAAACCTTCAAATATCTAACCCTCACACACATAGTTGTTCACCACCATTAGAAATTACCGAACATTTTTACAGCAAACACGACTTAAACTAGCAGAGACAGTCCCATTCAGCATAAATACAGGTGAATAAATGCGATTTATAGCCATTCTAATATCTTCGAAGTTAAATATGATTCCATTTCCATTCCCAAGGGATTTTACTAATGATGAAAGAGGTTATTCTTCACTACAAGAACGTTGAAATAGGTATTATTTTACGCTTAAAAACAAGAAGACATTAATGGTTATTCAATAAACCTTAAAATCCTAAAAAAAAAAAAAAAAAAAATAATTATAACTTTTTAAGGCTGGATATGGTGGAAGTTCTCGATATTCACAGTGAAAAAATAATTATTCAATTCATAATTTTCCAAAGAATTAATATTAACTTTAAAAATGCAGTTGCGAGCGGAAAATTTTCAAGATTCAACTTATAGCAATATAACATTAGTTTGGTTTAACTTTACTCCTAAATTCAAACTGTACACGGGATACAGAGCTCAAATAATGGTTTCTCTCCGGCTATAAGGTAGTTATGCAACTCGGTCGCGGCCAACCAATTACAGTCCGGCTAAGTGTTGCACGTTGCGTGTGCTTAAGGATGAATTCACACAGTGGTTATAGTGTTCGTTTTTATGGCCAGCGGTTTTACGAATCTAACCGAGGTTGCTAGAAATTGACGTTCCTGCTCTCATGGACACAAATTGGTTTTACTTTTCCTACTTAATCAACGTTTATCATCCAGTCAAGACAGCGAATGACAACATATTTTATGGATTCGAGAATGATGATATCCAATCCTACAGAGAAGGGTTGCACCGATAAGCGAAATGTCCGATTACCGATTAATCGGCCACGCGTTATCGGTCAATACCGATTAATCGGCCGGTTATTAAGTACACTACCGGCAAGAGATGGCACCACGGCCGATAAGGTGTTACTTATAACTAATTTTTATCATTTTTCCTGTAAAGCTATTGAAAATTATAACCATTGTTAAAAAAGATAAAATTGTGAATTGATTTGAAGGTAAAAAGTCGTCACAATAAAAATTATTAAATATTTTAGGAAAATTGAATAGTTTTTCCTCAACAATTAAGACGAGATAAAAAAGTACTTTAAGATGCCAAAATACAGCAATGATATCCCGATTGCCCAAGGGGTCTACAGTGCTGGAGGGACGATAAACTGACCTTAAGGTCGGGCCACAACGCTTGATATCCCGGTAAAACATATTATCAGTGATTCAACATAACATTATTTGGAGCCAGTGCAGACTGAAAGAGATAGAGCCAAATTTGCAAAAAGATTTTTAAAAATATCATGCTTCCAGTATTGCGTGAAAATTTTTTAAGGTGGATAAAAGTGATCTTTTACTACAACAAACATGATAAATCATCTCAAAAATTTCATCCTAAAGACTTCGTAAATGAAGGTAGAAAGACGGTAACTAAAACCGACGAAGCAGCATGTTCATCGGCAATGACTCGTAATGTAAGAAAAACCACCTTAACTCAAGTAATGGAAAAGTAAAAGCTATGGGATATAAATGGCCCACGATCCAAAGAGCATCATTACTTCATAGGAGAAATGATAACAGTTGATATTCAGCCATACTCTGTTGTGTCTAATTTAGGTTTTCAAATATTGATTAACAAAATATCTCCTAATTGCATTATTCCCAACAGAAAATATTTTTCTGAAAATATCATACCTGATATATTTCAAAAGGTACAGGCCAAAATTCAGAGATATATTGGTGATACAAAATGAATTCCTTTAACCACTGATATTTGGAAAGCAACCTTGCACTTTCAACAAGGAAGAGCTGGTGATGTTTGATTTCAGGATCAGGAATGATGATAATAATTTCTTTTCGGGTTTCCCACCGGGTTAGGATTTCCATAATCGCCGACGTTTCGGCAGAAGACTTTCCTGCCATTATCAAGGCTCTGGATGAAATATAAATATCTCTCCTTACTAATTATTTTCGAATAATTAGTAAGGAGAGATATTTTTCTAACGGAACACGGCTTTTTTCTCCAAATATTCCGAAGAGTAGAGCGATAAGTAGATTATATTTTGGTACGATTAGGAAGGAGAACTATTTTTCTTCACAACGAGTCAAAATTTATTGTATTTTGTGTGTGGTGATATCTAGTTCAAACGACCTCAAGATGGGCCAGAGAAAAAATAGTGCTACGAGTGAGTAGTAATGGCAAGAAGACGAGCGAGACGGCACACACCATAAGGTGGACGAGGTGTTCTCAGAAGGGAGGCACAGACACGAAGGAGGCGAAAGTTTTAGCGGCGAGCAGCGGGGATGAGCAGGAGGACAAAGGACGAGAGAGGGGTTGGGAGAGAGTGTATAAAGGTCGGGGAGGGGGGTCGGAAGGAGGAGGAATGCACGCATGGCGAGCGGGCGGGTGAGTGGGTAAGGCAGGCAGCATTTCCGCGCCTCCATTAAGCATTAAACCTCACGCCCACACAAAGTGACTCCCAGGCACGCAAACTGCAAAGGAAATGACAACACGCCGCCGTCCCCCACAACACCCTGCAAACCACCGCAAGGGTGTGAGGCAGGGGGGGGGGGGGTGAATTTCCGCCAAAAATGTGAACCGCATTATATGCCACAGAGGTTTCAGGAACCTATCGAGGGTTACTGAATTAAGCACACGCATACACGCACAGAGATGTGGGCATTTCATAGAACAAGAAGACATTCGAGACGTGCTAGTAGTATGGGTTAGCATTTTAATAAAAATGTCAGCGTTAAAAACTTAGACTTTGTGATTCCACATAATTTTATTAAGAAACTACCCAGGTTTCGACGCTCAACGTCACCTGAAGATGACGTTGGATGTCGAAACCCGGGTCGTTTCTTAATAAAATTACGTGGAATCACAAAGTTAGTTTTTCTTTCTCGCATGAATCGATTTCATTTCGAAGTTACGCCTGAAACTACCAATAAATAAACATGTTTGTAGAGCAATTTAAGTAATTTGTCTACCAGCCGAACAACATACTCATTCAGTTTTCAAGGTAACTATCAAGATATCCAGTAGTCAGCGGAAAAATGTTGTCCTAAGGCCGTTTTACACGATGAAAGATTTTGTACAAACTTATGTACGCGAGATTGTAAGTTTGTCTCAACGAAATTAGAACAGGTTCTATTTCCCGTGCAGGCATTGAGACATTCGCACAAGCGTTCATACAATTTGCCGCTTTACACGATACATTTTGCCTCATGCAAGAGTTCACGGAAGAGTTTGTACAAACAAATGTACCGGCCTCTAGACCCTTTCAATAATAACGGGATATATTCGTCCGAACGAATTTCTCCGTTGTGATTGACTTACGAACACAGCAGGGACGAATATTCAAAGAAAATATACATTAGTTATTATAAACATTCAAAGGAAAAAATCAGTCTAGAAAGGATGAAACTTGTCCGTTATATAGTCCAATGCCCCTAGTCATACACGCTCACGATCTCTTTGGCTAGAACGTCGGGGTTCGACGCCCAATTCGAACCCAGTTCGTCAATCGTGCATGGATCTGGTCAGGAAGAAGATGTCCTTAGAGCAAACTAAATTATGGATAAAACTTAACTTATTCCACAATTTAACCGACGACCTGGTAGTGATTCTTGTCTCAGTGGTCATACCAGACTAGCGTCACAGGAAATATTTTACCTTTAACACATCTCGCCGATCTACGAAACACGCTTGAGGGGGACAAGAGATCACGCGGAGGACACCAAACGAGAGAGAAACTACGAATATTCCACAGGGGAAAACTCATCTCGACTAGGGGGTGTGTGTTTGAAACGCTCGAAATAATTCCCATCACGTAGCTAAGAAGTCACGTGATGCAACAACGAATGGTTCGAGATTTTGGTGTGTTGGAACCGTTGGAACCTTTCAGATGGATAACTTAAGCGTCCTATGTTGTTTATTGTGTCTCTAACAAGGATTTTTAACTCGATTAACAACATTCAGTTGATGGAAACTAAATCGAGAGATTTTTCAGTGGCTCAAATACTTCAAATCTGGAACTGTTCGCGATTGTACCACGTGATTCCTTAGTAACGAGATCGGAATTATCTCGAGCGGTTCAAACAAAACCCCCAGGACTCGAACCCTGGTCCCTAGATGTCGAGTCAAATGCTTTCGCCATTTAAGTCACCCGAAAAAAGAACACCATTGAAGTTAGGAACGTAAGGATCATGCAATGTCGAGGTGTTTCAGGTGTGATACGAAGATATTTCGCGCGGAGAAAAGGTCCAAATAGAAAAATAAAACACGGATCGATCGACACAACTCCTCGGACACGACTTGAATATGATCAGGGGTCGGGCGCAACACAGCAGCTGAGAGGGAAGGAATCGGAACCGATCAAAAAATGCACCCAAACAGATTGGCGCCCGACGCGGGGCGATAAATTTGACGACCCGGCTAACGACGCGGACGCATCACTCCACAATGGACGGCGCACGAACGGGGAGAGGTGGGAGGGAGGACGAGAGGGGGGAGAGGAAGGCCGGAGCCTCCATCCACAAGAGGAGACACCGATTAATCCCGTCCCCCAAACCACCACATCACTCCTCCTTAATCATCGCCCAACCCCACCCACGAGGTCCCTCCTCACAGACACTAATCTCTCCCCTCCATCCCCCCCCTCACCTCTCTCGTCCAGACTAGCGCGAACACACACTTTAACGAGCCAGCGTATTAAGTGTGTGTGTCTGTGTTTTGGGAGAGGGAGCAGCATGAGGACGGCAGCGAGAGTGTAGCGTAGTGGAGGAGCGCCGAATCGATACACGCCGCTCCCCTCACCCTTGCCCTCCCCGCCGAGATGAACCTAGGACACGTCGCCGCACTGCGCTAGCCCGTCCCAACCGCTAACTTACTACGGTCGACTACACTCATGAAACTCGACTTCCAGAGTACAATAAGACTTGCTAGCAAGTACAGGGTTGTTACAATATTCGAGAAAAGAAATTCCCTGACATTTCCCTGACAAAAATTGTCATTTTCCCTAACATTTTCCAAAATTTCAAGTGCAAATGAAAGTTAAGAAAACAAACCAACGTTAATTTTACTCATAAAACCAATTGACAAATTTATGAAACGAAGCCAAAATCAGAAGATAGAACATCAACTCCGGCAACAGCAAATGAACGTATAGTTGTGGTGCGTCGGCCACTGACCAATTCATCGACCTTCTCCCTCATCCAATTTTTTCCTGACAAGGCGACGATTTTCCCTGACATTTCCCTGATGAGTTTCAAATTCTCGGACATTTACCTGACTTGTAACATCCCTGAAGTAGCACTTCAGATGTGTGAGCACGGACTTCCATTGCAGCAAGGGGTCGACAGGGGGAGTGTATTCGGTTAAATATAATTGACCGCGGCTCGCACTCGTTCGGAAATTAGATCGCCTTCTCTTTTGCCTGAAAGCGGCATTACGATTCTGCAATTCATACCGCATTGCAAACGAAGAATCCCTCATCGCATTACTGCGAGTGGAGATTAAATATGCAAGAAAAAATTAATTCGTCAGAGGAAAACTCGCTTAAAAATATATAAATATTTATGTTTACTTGAGAGATGTTTGCTGATGTTACATATTATTTAAAAGGGAGACTTATGACTGTTTTTGTCTGGAAAAATAAACAACGCAGCCATTTAAAAACTTAATACGCTTTAAATATGTACATATGTGTTTATATAACTTTATAGATTCCACGAATACCGGTGGAAGTCAAAGTGTGTGGTGTACGAACGAATTGATTGCCGAAATTTGGTAATTTTGGAAATTGCCATATCCATCAATCGCTTCCCTTTGTTTAGTCATTTCTCAATACGGAAGTAACGTGTATAGGATAGGCATAGCAAAACTTGGTGGCACTCACTTGTGAAGAGCAGGACGTCAGGGAGAAGAAAGCATGTGAGAGAGGTTGGACAAAAGGAGGCCGGGGGTTCCTCAAGAGGTCCTCGCGGGAGTCCTATGTTACCTCTGGCGGCTCATCGACGCTTGACTAACCTTCTGTGACCTCAGACTCTCCTCTGTCGAGTGCCGCCAAGTTTCGCTACACCTTTACGCAGAACGTTGCCTTACAAGTAAGGGTGCACATCAAGATACGGCTACACTCGCCACTTCAATACACGTTAACTTACATGTGCAAATCCGCCTCGACAGTCAGCCAGTCGTTTATCTTAAAAGGAGTACACGATTATCTCGAAGTAGCCCCTGGGAGTATGAATAAAATCCCTTTTATTCATCCTACGGTGGAATGCACCTCACTCACTCACCGGCGTATCCAACGGATTCACCGGTGAAGGTGTACGAGAGTGGTGAAGAGGGAGAGGTGGGGGCAAAGGGGATTGTTGTGATGCGTAGAGGGTTGGGGGGAGGGAGAGGTGGAAGGGGGAGTGCCAGAGAAGAGGAGGCACGGCTTAAAGGACAAAGGGGGTGGGCGGTACATGCATTCGAGAGAGGGGACGTAGGGTTGGCCCGAGGAGAAGGAAAGGGGGCGGGAGGGTACAAAGTAATCCCAGAGAAACAGATGCATGCACTTATGCGCGGGCAATGACGCTGTGAAGGTAAAGGGACTGCTTTAAAGAGGCTCCACCGTGCATACAATGAAGGAAATAGTGTTCCCTTCATATTCTGGGAACCTACAGAACATCGAGTCCTCTCCATCAGACTGCGTTCACAAAATTATGCATTACTACATTATTTTGAGCGAAAGTATTCTCTCTAATTTGACAATGGAATGACATTTTCGAAAAAATAGCAATATAAGTAGCGAATATTTCCAGGAAAATTAATGGTAGCAAAATTACGGCACCGACCCATCAAAGTTTGTGAGCTATTGGGAAAGAAACTTGGTAAATATAGTCAAAAAGTGTTTCTTTAACAGAAATAGTTCTGCAGTCGTCTCCTACGGCTGGAAATAAGTATCGATTACATTATATTCGTCGACGAAACTGCTTCTTCAGTACCAAACATTTACTTTTCAATGCACGAGGCAGATTATCAGCCTAAATAATATTTTCTATTCGACAAATATAAAATGGTGAGCTTGATCTGTTTCGACCCCTGCAGTCGCGATGGAACACCTTAAGGTGGTTCTATTATAGAATGACTTTATAAAGTCGTTAAAATCATATTCTGAATACTTAAACAATATAACCTCCTAAAAACAAAGTTTTTATTATACTCACTTTATTTTCATATGCACGACATTTAGGACATGAAAAAGTTAATTCAAAATATATATTCGTCGACTAATCAGCATATTTTCTACCATAACTTACAATTAGTTATCCTAATACCTAAGGTATGCCATCAGTGAAAACAGTACTTTTGAAGTCACACAAAATAACGTGGGATTCTGTATTTGTTTGGACGAACTGAGTCACTAGCAAGGGAACCTCCTTAAAGAGAGAACAGTACATGCGTCAGACGCGGGTAGCGAGGAGAGGGGAGAATAAGTACGATAAAAGGGACGGAGGCATGCGGAGGAAGGGAAGAGGAAGTGGACGGAAAGTAAAGGGGAGAAGGGAGGGTGATTAAGGGCGCACAATTAGGCATCGCGGCTAAGACTCCTCATTTGACAAAAAAATTATTTCACCACGCAGACCCATTGCGTATTCACTTGCATTCTCATTTTTTTGGCGCCGACTGAAATGGCCTGGGATTTCCCGACAAGCGCACACTAGAGTCTAAACCGAGTGGTTATTAAAGTTCAACGAACTGAAAGAGGTGAGGGAAACTGAAAACAAAGGGACTGATGACTGTTTCTAAACAAGCGCACATTTTAAAAATTTCAACCTCTCCCAGCACAAGAAACATATAACTACCTCTCGCCCTGTAAATAATTTTTTTCCCTATCCTTCAAGCGCGAGGCTTTCAGTTGACGAGCAAGTATGATGAGACACGTTAAGCGACACAATTTCCGATCAAATTATAAGGCACACAAAGGGTGGCTAGGATGCAAAAAACCTTACACGATGCCTCGATTGTGAAAAGCGCTGACGTAGTGACTTGCAACCAACGAGTCACATTTTTTCCATTTCATCATTGCACTCGCAACGGATTACATCCGTACTTAAAAGAGGAATAGCCCAAAAAAAGTTTTCCTCCACGATGTTTTCGCACTTTTTAGCAGTTTCGGGTGATTTCAAGGAATCAATGCCACGGTCAGTTCGCGGAACCTCCACCCCCTCAATATTTAATTGAAACGGGGTTAATTTTGAGCGCAAAAGGCGGGCGAGTCGAAAGTTAGAAAGGAATTGTTCTCGAGCAATGAAACAGAACTTGACGGGTACGCACACAAGAGAACGAACCGTATAAAGCTGAAACGCCGGAATCGAACAACACACACACATATCTGACCAATTCCGACAGAACGACGCTGATGACTCTCCACGTGGACCGCCCAGACGGACGGTGGGGCATTAACTGTCTCTCTCCACGGCACCGTAGGGACACACCAAAACGAACCAAATGACGAGCTAAATACGCCGTGAAGGCCGGTTTTAGTTCGGCGATAAGATGATATTCAACTTCAACCGTAAGTTCACCACTATGTTGCACAAGAAGGCGTTTACGTTCACGCGAACGCGTCAGCTTCAAATGTCTACTAGTTCCAACTTAAACGCTGACGTTCGACGCCAACAAATGTGCAGTACATGTTGTAGTCCCTCATTTTTATAGCCTTCTCTCCTTATATCTCTCACTTTTCCCGGATAGGAGAATTAAACCACTGATAATCGGCTCATTTTATTAACGACGTGGACTATCACGGCGATTACTCCTGTCTATTATGCTGTCCATAATTTCAAGGTTTTCTAATCAATATGGTATTCCGTGGCCTTACTCAATAATGTTTTTTTACGTGACACCATCACGTGAGAGGCCACCCCACTGGGGTCAGACGCATTTTGCAGCCGCCTCACTGAGGTACAGACGCTGCGCAGACTGTCTCCTAACCTTCGACCTATCTGGCATGAGTGGCCCTACCAGGAGCATTGCTCCCGCCAGTTCAGATCTAGGGGTCATCGGAGCACGCAAGCCCTTCCAGCACAACAAGGTTGTAGTCCAAACTTTATCGCCATAAGACTTTTTAATTAAACACACCAACCTACCAATCAGCTGATTAAATACTCAAATGAATTAATCATGCTGTATATTACGTTTATCGTAATACACGAAAATAATGGCATCGCCTTCATATTTACTTTCACAGAGGTGGATGTTTAAATGATTCTGTAATATTGACGTAATGGACGACGAATGCCGACGCAAGTTGTTCCGACTAACAGACGATCGTAATTCTAAATCGTGCACTTGACTACAATTCACGCTTAACGTTTCTAGTCGACGCCAATCGTGAACTACGCAAACGGTAGTTTGAGCGAGATTCTTCTCCAGTCATAATATTCATACTATAGACCGAATTCGTGTTCATGTTAAAATTGTTCATTCATATTCTATATTAGGAATTACGCTTCCGTAAGAAGCATGAACTTAAAACAGCAACACAAATGACATAAAAACTTCGTTTCATATAACTGAGCTTCTCAGTAATTATCTACATATACCTACATCTATGATGCAACAAAATCCACTTAAAGTTTTAAAGTGTACCTTCCAAAGGGGTTAATAACCAAAAGAAGTTCACTGGTCGCGACCAACCACCATTACTTAAGCTAACTGGTGCTTATTGACATGAAATTCTGATCTTAAGAGCATTAAATCCCATCAGAAAATGAAGGATTGACTACTATGGTGAAAAACTGGCGACAGGAATCTTGAGTAAGGTAATGCGAGCGTTTTACTAGACATAATGGGCACAATGGACACCATAATCAAACTTTATTTTAATATTCAAGCAGTTTTAAGAAGCACGAAGTGAATATATACGCAAAAACTTTGCTTTCTATTACTTAACTTCTCAGTCACTAACTAAATATACGTATTTGAGGCTTCAACTTGGCTTATTTGTATCACGCCAAAAGCTGGGAAACGCATTCATAACAAATGGATTTTTGCTTTGTTAATTAAAAAGCATACGAAATGAAGTGTTAAATTTTTGACGTTATCTGTGCGTAAGAACTTCCTCATTTTTTATGATATTTCTCTGCAACACACAGCTGTACAATAGCCCATAGGGAAAACTACTTCTGTTTTAGCAAGTATCTCGAAAAGAGATGCGATAAGTGATTATATTTGGGACTATTAGACAGATGAGATCTTTCTCTCAAAAAAAAGAGACAAAATTCGTTAAATTGCAGCGTGTAGCGATCTTGCTCAAACTAACCTAATTAAACTCAGCTGTACTAGGCGAGATGGAAAAGCATCTTGTATCGATAAAAACTATAAGTTGTACTTCCCACAAGTTTTATTCATTAAAACGCGTTTCAACGCCTGGGCGTCATCTTCATCTCCGGCCGTACCTGAAATTGACGCTCAGGTGTTCATCTACATTTACAAAATACCCTGCAAGCCACCTCTGGGGTGTGTGGCAGGCGGTGAGTATTCACCAACAAGCATTACACTATACCCTTAAGTTAGTGTAACTAAGTTAGTGTAACTAAGTTAGTGTTGAAACGCGATACAATGCATAAAGCAAAAGGGCAGTACAACTAAGAGTTTTTATCGAGATAACTTAATTAAGATGTCCAAGTCTACCGAACAAGCCCCATTTGAACGCAACCGGGCGATAAGAGCGTATTCCTCGAGAAACTGTGACAACAGTTCACTTGACCCAAAGCCAGCCCGCGCGGGCAATGCATTACGCCCATCTGCCTCCTGCAAGTTCCCTCCTGAAGCACAGAAACCCTTCCCATCTCCTTGGTCAAGCCGTCCCGAGCGCACCTCCTTCCCCTCTCCTAACCCCACCCCCTCCTTACTTCCCCCATCCCCCCACAACCTGCCAAGCTACTTTTTGCGATCGCATCAGTTCCGGAGGGGAACAGCAGCACACCCGCAGTTGCCAAACCGTTGTTCTCTCCTACGGGGAACTGGGGGGGGGGGGGGGGGGGGGGGGGGGTAAAGGGTCGCGCCGCCTCAAGTTTTAACTTTTTTACTCACGATGCAGAACTGTCAGCGAATTACGCATGCACCCGCCTCACAGCCCTGGGGTTCCAATTATTTTCACTACAAAATGAAAGACATAACTATATTTTTACTTGAAAGCTTGGGATATTCTATTAAAAATCTACGCATTAAACGTTAATACAATTTTTAAAAAAATACCAATATGTGGGTGGGGAAAGGGAACTGCAGGAGGGGGATATCAGAAAGAGGCAGATTAGGTGGTTATTGAATAATAATAATTTCGTCTTCATTTATGAGCGAATTTAGGTCTTTATAGACATTTCTTACAATTAACTCATTACAGGTCACACATTAACACCCAGTTAGTGTATTTTATGAAGAGGCGAGAAAATAATAGAAAGGTCAAGTCATAAGAGGATGTTTGGAATGCGAGGGGAAGATAAAGAAAATGTAATGTTTTTCGACTTATGCCGAGCTGAAGAAGGCAAACGTGCAGACGAGGGCACACGCCTGTTAAAGATAACGCACGTATTCCCTCTTCCATTTAAACCTACCATAACCGCTGGATCACCACTAATAATAATGATGTATAAAGCAACTTGAATAAAATGCTGCCCTTAACATACATTAACATTAGATTCACTCATAAACGATTACTAATAATAAAAATGAATTATAAGAACGATATTACCAGATTCATGGATCTGATCAGCGTTGTAATGCAAATTGGTACAAAAAACGGGATAACATTAAGAACCCACCTTTTCCTGATTGATATTTATAACAAGAGGGACTTGTGGAATTCATTAGGCACATTTTATGAATTACGGGAATGTCCTGGGAAAAACGTTACTAATGGAAAACTTATCGAAACACTTAATCACTAATGGAGTATTAGCGATTTTGACGTTAGTCAGGTTAGCAGCTTAAGTAGATTTAAAAAAAATGAAGTACCTTAACAAAAATTTAGTACATCACCTTTCATATATAATTACTTAAAACTGCTTGCGGAATTGATAACTGATACATTTTTGTGCTGAATTTAATTATTTAAACAATAAATTCATCAATATTTTGACTAGTTTTTCAACGTATGGAAACACAAAAATTTACATTAATAACGGATGTGAAAAAGGCTCATGTTTAATACACGCAAATACGCTCACGTTATCAGGCACTTACTATCTTCTTCACATCTAAAACCTTGCTACTATAAAGTTAAAAAAAAAATATATTCCATGTATTGCTCTTCAACATTTATTTCAAAAGTAGCTTACGAATGGCCTGAGACTTGGCAACGATATTTAATATTTACTGTTGACACTATAGTTGTTGACATCCTCTGCACTCATACAACTGTTATTTCTTAACTGGTACTTCTATCGCTTTCACATGTTGCAATTGTTGTATTATTTCATATTTGATTTAATTTGTTTGCTAAAATTTCCAGAGACTATCACTGTGATACAATACATTTATTTCGTTTATTCGTGTTTATGTCCCTGAAGAAGATAAATAAACGAATGAAAAAGACGAATGTAAGGTCGCATCGATTTCAGCATTCATCATTGCGATTCTAGCATTCATTGTTGCAAAGCGTTTGTTTTTTGCTTACTATAATTTAAATTGGGGACAGATTTTTACAAATACTTAAGAATACTTTACAAAGGTTTCGGTACATCTACAGTGAGTTTTACGTTGCGATCATTATGGTTAATGTTTGCTAAAAGTAGACTCCATGTTTAAATGCCCATATTTATGCAAAGCGTGATATAAAAAATTACTACGATGGTGTATCAGACAAATCAAGAGATCTACATTCACTTTTGATGACTTATAGTAGATGTGAAAATAAAAAAATAACCCAAAACACTAATACTATCTTAATAAGAGTACTAATCTGCCTATCATTTGATAAGCAAATACTGCAAGTACAACGTTGAATACACACCCAAAAACCTCCTTCATCAAGTCGTAACAGAAAATAAAAAATGAACTTACGCCACCAAACTGAAAAATGTTTTCTAACATTAAACGAAGTTTACTTCAAAGGTAAATAGTATCGAGAAAAAAAAGAAACGAAAAATCCAGAGATATTGGTATTTCTTAGCTTTCCATATCGCTTAACTTTGTTACCTTGCACAAACTTACTGAGTGCTCTCCCACATAACTTGTTTCGAGAAAAATTATCACAGAGGATAGCATACTTCATGAAGTAACGACAAAAGTATTACCCGTTTAAATAAGACGAGAGAGAATCGGACAAAACGTCCGAAACGTGATTATAAAGATCCAGCACAGCAGAGGAGCATGGGAATCACGCTTGAATACCTGCAGGATTTCACTCATCACTCGTTCCATTCCGACGTTTACGAAAGACGGCACGACACCACGTTTGACATCGTTTATGCAACACTTAAGAGGAGCATCTTTTGTCCCGCATACTTTTTTTAGAGGAGGGAGATGTTTTTTATTTCATTCAAAGGGATGAGCCTCACGTAACTCAGGAACAAAACGCGTCACGAGCCACATGAAGGCCCAACGTCGGGGCTTAATTAAGATGGCAAGCCTTCGTGGGCAAGGGGGGTGGATGTTCAATGGATACGGCCGGGTAGGTATAAGGGGACGGAAGACGAGCAAGTGTCATAATGACGTAACAGCTTCCACGAATACAGGGGGCGACACGCTAGGCGCACGGAAACATTTAAAAGACTACAACATAGACGAAAAAGGGCCCGTCCACGTGGAAGAAGGGCAAAGGAAATAAGCTGCGCCAATCCATCACGACTGCATGAGTCAAAACAAATGAGAAGTTCCACCTCTTCATTATTGCCGAATAAAAATACTATTTTGACAGAAAATTTCCGTATAAATAGACATTTTAAAGTCTGATACTACGTATGCAATTTCATCGACGAATATATTTTTAACTTATACTTTATTCAGCCCGAGAAGGCCACTACAGCGCAAATTCTGTTGAGCTAACTAATTTTGACTTCAATTCCCGCAGTTACTAATAATTCAAAAACCAAGGTGCTCTTATTTTACCAACATTACATTTTCTGGAAATACCTGACTTAATATCATTTGTTCACCAAAATTTAATTTGTATATAGCAGGAAAATACTCCTTTTTCCCTCTACTTTATCCATTCTTGAATCTAAGCCCAATTAACTTCAAGTTTAATGCGCGAAAAGAAAGTGGCATGGTAAGATTTGGCCGACGTAGCCACGAGGACACGGTCTTCTGTAATTGCCCGAATATAAAAAAAAACATTACACATTCTTCATTTCACAGCGGAACCACTCTAGAGACCCGAAGTGCGTCTATTGCGACGTATACCCCACGCCTATCCCCACCGAGAATCCCCCACCTAGCCATCAACAATGAGGACTCGTACATAAACATTCTTCCATGCAAACATGCACGCACGGAAGATTATTTTCGAATGTAGAAATCCAAACGGAGGCTGGACGGGGGCCGGGCTCTAGTGACAGCGGCGGCCACACGACAATGACACACCCATCCGGGGATATAAATTCCGCTCCGTGGAGGGGGACACGATTACGCTCACGAGACGACTCACACAAACACGAGGCCCGTGAACTATTGGCCAATTGCCGACGATGATCGCTCGACGATACATACGTAAGACGCAGAGGAGTCCCTCGAGAAGTGGCACACAGTGGGCAATAATCGAAAACATCGTTTCAAGTAGCGAAATTCCGTTTTCTTTCTTTGAATTTTGCTGACGGAAACGAACTAATTATTACCTACTGTAATCAGCCCCTTAAGTTAAAATTGGATGCCTTTGCGACCCATATCGATTTTCATTCCTAGGTTATAGAGGGAACTTCTCTCAACAAGCTGATTCTAACATTTCTGCTTCGATTAACTATGACAAGAACGATCAAAGCAATTTTTAGGTGCACAATCGCACAAATGAACAGTAATTAATCTAATGCAACATAAAAATGTTTAAATTAAATATAATAAACTGGGATTTCATCATATCAATTGTTAATTATCGTAATTAACTAGGATAGAGCTTATTTTCTAACAAGAGTGCTTTTATGTTCACAAACTACGATGCATTTTCCGCCAAAAATATCAAGGCAGTAATGTTAGCAGACAATTATACAACTGAAACAGTTCTACTGCTCATAAATTCCTGGCAAAGGAATCAATACCTGGCCTACCAAGTAGTACCGACATAATAGAATAATGATTTCGCATCCTCCAATCCCTCCCAATATAAAAATTCCATACATTCAATAGTGTTTTTCGCCAACAACTTCAGTCGAAAATCGCACGCTGTGCGCCAAGAAAGAGCAGATGTCCCGAGGACAAAATTATTGGCCAAGAATTCGAAGAAACGGGGTGACCGAGTGACTGAAAGAGCAATTTGAATTCCAGTAAAACATTGTAGCAAACATGATTTCATCAAAAGAGAGACTTCTAACTTTATGACCAAATAGCATATCACGGAGAATTTCAAGAAGGTGCTCTCCGCTCTTATTAGTAAACATGACGTCTCTGAGTGAGTTTGGGCATATTTTTGAGTTTACATTATAAGTTAAAATATTATACTAAAAATATGGCTCACGGGTGGAACATAGAAAAGATCTAAGCGCCAAGTGAACTTATGTCAGGTCTTCGAAATACCAAAAAAGGTAAGTGGTTTTTTAAATAGAGTTGATATGAGAAAGAGGGCGTGAAGATTCCGCTTCGGATTCATCCATAATCCAATGATTGAACCAGAATATTACTATTCCTAGCGAAAACAAACGAGTACGAAACTGTTACCTAGTATTAGCAGCACGCCGTGCATGTTTTCTACATAAGTCTTGAGTCTCTGTCCATTTCTGTAGTTGCAAAATATATATATTAACGCTCTTATCAAAATTTAATTATATTAATAAATTAACAAATATCTGTAGTGTAGTGCATTCTTGTGAGGCTTCGCCTCGTGACAAGCATTAGCGATTTATGAAAATGCATAATTTGTCGTAGTTACACTAACTTTAGGGTATAGTAATGCATGTTGGTGAATACTCACCCCCGCCACACACACCTGAGGTGGCTTGCAGGGTATTTTGTAGATGTAGATGAGTAAGCATTACAGCGAGAGCTGATCGTAGCATAGCTGCATATAATTAGCTCAAATATTGGACTTAAGTGCTCCGCTTGTGACACAATTCCAAAATATGTACGTGGGCAAAATTGCCAATTTGGCTAAATACACTTAGGCAGCGGGGAGTCGGCAATAGCCATTACTCTTCACCACACAATGTGTCAAAGTTGCCGTTTCACAAAGAACTTCCTCCGTAATGCACAATTTTCCTATAACACCAAAGCTAAGGTGGATCTCCAGAAATTCGCGTCACACGATGCATTGAGCACTAGGACAGTTATGTTCAATCAACCCCACAAATTGCACCAATAGGACACATCAATACGAAAAAAAAACATTCTACGTGTAGGGCCACACTTGCAGCTGCAATTAACGCAACCATTAGGTACATCAACCCGAACTGTCTCGCAGTCTTCCCAGTCGAGTACGCACAATAGACTTCGATAAAGAACATACCCACGTCATCGCATAATTTAAAACCCATCAGGTGCGGGGGGGGGGGGGGGGGGTTTCTCACGGTTCCTTCTTTCGCGTAGTCGCTATCGTTATTTAAAACTCATACCGGTCAGGAAGGGCAATGATCAGTTACCGTCCTTTAAAACTAGAGATTTTAAGCACCAGACAAATTTTGAAGAATGACGATCACATTTTTCTCCTCATTAGCGGAATTGAATAAATAATAATGATACCGCGAGCAAACACGTAATAGAGAACCACGATCCCGCCCCCGAATGGCTCAGTCTCCGGCCGTTGATTTTATTCACGCTCCGAGCAACCATTCGCCTCAGATCACAAGCGGCGACAAAAGAGATCGAGTTCGACCCTCCAGCGAGGAAGGACGCGTGCCCCGATAACTCCGTCCACCTTGAGAAGGGGGTGGGAGGCAGTCCTTAGCCGTGAGCTGTGAGCCAGCGCAATTATTTACGTTCAAAACCGTTTCGGTTTCCTTTTATTTCTTCTCATTCCTTTTCCCTTTTGCGGAGAGAGGGGATGGGTTGGGGGATGGAGAGTGAGTGCTCCCACGTGTTTCCCAGAGAGAGAGAAGAATCGCCCGTTTAAAAAAAAAAAGCTGAGTGGGGGGAGGGAGGGAGGTAGAGTGGAATAAAAAAAGGATAAAAAAGGAGGATAAAAAAATGGGGGCGGGGCAAAAGAAAGGGATACTCGGGGAATAAAAGGAGGAAGAAGGGGGATTGTTGCGGGAGAGGGGAGGCCGGGGGGGTGGGGGTTTAATTTTTTTTTGTTTTAAGGGTATTCACCCCAACACATCATCATCCCTGGGTTTTAAGGGCAATTCATCCGGCAGTGAAAATCATTAAAGACGCGCGGAATATTAAGGGAAACGGCCGCGAAAGAGTAAAATGAAAAACGGGACAAAGCGAGAGAGTGGACAAACGGGGGCGGGCAATGAGGATTGGGGTAGAAATCGCTCGAGGATGGGAAACAACACGGACAGAAGGTGAGGTTATTAATAGAATTTTCGCTCACGTGGCTATTTTCGGGCGAAATACCCAGCGGGAAAATTTTACGTATTCAAAATTCCAAGTCACTCGCAAGGCTCTCTGCCGGATTGCTTGATAATATAAATGACATTACAACGCACCGAATGTTAAGCATCGCGTGCCAGCCGCGGGCTCGCCTTTGCTGATCGCGACTAAGGAGAACACGGCGAGGGATAATAAGGGTACGAGAGGGCACGGAGGGGGTGGGTGCACGGCGGATACCGCCACGAATAAGGGTTCGCCATCGACTCCCTAGGGTGCAAGGTTTAAAACAAAATGCATGGCTTACAGAAACCTTGGATTCATCAAAATAATACTAGGGAAAATCGAAAAATATTATTTTGCACTAGTTAGGCCCCACCTAGAATACTCGTCTGTATTTGGGATCTTTATGAAGCAGACTTCATATCGGAATGGATTGCGGGTAGTGAAGAACAGCAAGTAGCAAAGGATGTTATGAATAGTCAAGCAGTGTTTTGAGAGCATCGGAAGAATTAGGACGGAATTCGTTATCACACCCTAGGTTAAAGATAGGATCAATTTCAATCTTTCGAGTAAATAATAGGCGAATTACTAATCCGAAGACGTAAAGAACACATTAAAAACTCACTTGAACTATGGCAGGTATCACGCATAAAAATAAAGAGATTGATTGTAGGACGGACAGTTTCAAAAAGTATTTTTTTTCCGCGAATGGTTAGAGATCACAATAGCTGTCACTAGAGATCGAAGCCGCCTATAATTCTGACCGGGTCTGTCTGAGTTGTGGTTATTTTATAATCATGCTCCAAAGGAAATTCCTAGAGCGAATAAAGCTTATTTATTTTTATGTTCATGGAAACGATAGGTTGTGTTGTTTTATTGTTCTTGGTTAACTAAGTTTTGGATTTATGCATAGGTTGAAATTTCCATTATATTAATCCGTGTCAGTAATTCTGTAATCACTCTTGCACGCTTTGTATGTTAGCATGAAATGCCAATGGCACCCGTGATGTATGGGTGCTGTGTCCATTCTACTCTGGGAGAATGATAGTCAGATGCCGTATTGCACGTGGCATCTCACTCCACGTAGATAACTTAACAATAGATTAGCCATATGCTAGTGTGTTCAAAGGATGGTGCAAGTCTTTTGTGGAGTCATTTCCTGCCAAATACCCTTCAGGTGGCTAGCACAGTAGTACGTAGATGCCGAGAGATTAGAAGAAAAAAAGCCTCCACTCGATGTACTTCATCTTCGGAAAAAAATATAACGGACTACAACAAAATACAAACGGGACTTCAAATATGAAAAAAAACATAGGGAACCAATGATTAGCATACCACTCACTACTGTTGACACTCTTTCCCGATGAATACAAGTATGCATCACTAATAATGCATTTTATAAAAATGAAATCTGTCGGTAAGTGCATTGAGAAATTAAAAAAAATATTAAACATTCTCTGTGAAGCTACTCTTAGCTCACCGAAAATGAACTCGTGCATTCCAAGCCAAACCGTCAAAATTAGTTTGAATTCCCAATCAAATACAGATCCATAAAAGGGTTCACTCAGAATCGACGGAAGAAACTTGAGAGCAGCAGTAACAAGTTTTATGCTGTACAGTTTTGTGTCTGATCAACGATATCTATTACAACGGCTCTAGGCATTACTCTATCATTATAAATGCAAGAAAATCGCGGGGTAAACCGCTGAAGTGTTTGCGTGAATCGCAGCATAATATTGAAATAAAAAATATAGTATTACTTTATTACTGTAACGATGCTGAAATAATTTATTCAGAAATCTCAAAAACAATGTCAAATTCAAGAAAATAAATAATTTACATAATGTTAAGTACGTCAAGATTTAGTATAAGCCTCACGAAGAGGACAGTAGGGAGAATATCCCTAAAGTCGACGCCGGCCACTCATAGCGGGGCATGGAAAACAGGCTAGATATCTGGGGAAAACTCGTTTTACGTATTAATATTAGCGGGAGGGACATTCAGTAGAAATGAGGCGACGCTGCGCAGCCAAACGCTTTATTCGACGCAAGTTCATCCAGAGTTCCCGACGCAGTCGTCAGAACACTGTGGCAGTGGAAAGCCTTTCCGTGCTCGATAGACGACGAGTCGAAGTATTCAGCTTGGAACAGCAACCCACACAGAACGCGAGGAGCGGCAGCGAGCGAACGACGAGGAAGGAAGGCAGGCAGGCATCGGGGAGGGGAAGGACGGGCGCCCCATCTGGCAACACCGCTCACTCTCCCTCCTCCGCCGCCACTGCTACACTACCGTAGTTCGACCGCTTTTTGGGGAGAGTGACGCCGCTGCTGCCGGGCCGAGTCGCGGCGTTGCCACGTCAACGCCAACAACACGGGCGGGCAGGAACGAGGGCTTAGAGCAAAACCTCTCTCTTCTCACTCGGCGAGGCACATCGAACGGGGCGCGCTCGTCATTAGTGGGGTGGAAAGAGTAGGAGGATACAACATTAGCAGAAGGGGAGGCCAATGTTCAATGCGATGGGAGGGCATTCGCAATTTGCGTCCGAGGAGGGAGAGGAAAAAAGAGCGAGAGAGAAGAACGCCTGCTACTCCCGTTTTTCGAGAAGGAATAAGTCGGGGTGGAGGGAGATAGAAAAGACTCCAGCCTGCCTACTTGCCCTCGCTCGCTCTCTATGTATGCCTTTCTCTCTCCGGCAGCAGAAGCAGATCGAAATGCGCATGAGCGTGGCAACGTCGCACTCTCCTCTCCTCGGCCGTCGTGGTGTGTGTCCCCACGGGGCACAAAGGAGGAGGAACAACTCGGAAGAGAGGAGAGGAGAGCGCGTATATGCCGAGCGGGGCGGGCTAAGGAAGAACGAACGAGCAGCCAAGGGAAAGAAGCGGGCTCTCTCCCGCTCAGCGCATTTCGAGGAGAGAGACACGCGGATAGCGGGGAAGATACAAGAAGGGAGGACGAGGAGGGAAACAGGACGGATATCTTCCTCTCTCACTGCGCGGCGGCGGCACAGCTGCATGCAGTGAGCGCGCTTACATATTAAACTGAGAAAAATGTGCTACTCTATCTTTTGTTTTACAAGAATATCACGAATTTCCATTACGTTGCGCCTGAAGCACATCATTTTATTAAATATTTTGCTTTAAAAAATTAAACTAAAGACTTTTCACAATTTTTCCCCATTTAGTAACAGAAAAGGGCAAATTTCCAGCTTGGTTAGTTGGTTATTTGTGGAAGGGAACTGACAACCGAGTTCATTAGAGGGTACGTTGGCAAGGGCAGGATTATTTTAGGAAATGGAAGACGTGTAGAGAGAAACACAACGTCGGCACAAGCCTACAATTGGGCAGGTCGTTCAAAATGTTCGACAAAAATCTGACCAAGCTGGTTAAATTATCACGCGGCAGTCAGGATGGGAGGTACAAGTAATTTGGTTCAAATTAATAAATTCATCAAATTACACTATCTTCTAATTATGCCATTCCACAATACTCAAAACCCTTTTAATAAATTTTTCAATAAAAATTTCGACCGTGGCACATCAAGAGGTCAACAGTTTCACGTCCCACCTAACGGACAGAGAACAGCAAGTGCTCTCTACATGACACCTCACCAAGTTGCGATCGGGATTCCAATGAATTTATTCTCCACCACTGCCCAAGCATTCGAACCCGGTCCCTCGGGATTGGAAACAAGAACTCGAATGGCACCACACCAACCCGATCCCGTGGCATGACGGTGAGAACACGACGATGATGAACACACGGGTGTAGGAGAGCGAAAGAAGGGCGAAAAGAAACGTGGAGGGAATTCTGGGACCGACGAAGCGAGGAGAGGAAGGAAAGGCAGGCGATGGGGGAGAACGAGAGGGGCACTGGGGGAAGGGAGGGAATGGACTAGCGGGTGAGAGAGAGAGAGATAGAGAAGGTAGAAGAAGAGGGCACAGAGCAGCGGCGACGGAAGGATAATCGGGGAGGCGCTAGGGAGGGAGGGGAGGGTGAGGGGCGGCATAGACCGGGTGGGAGGGTTGAGCGGCGGACAAGAGAGAGGGCAGAGGAGGGAGAAAGGTGTATGACGCGCAGCGCACAACGATTCCTCCGCGAGCGCCCCGACCGTCGTCCGCCTAGGGATGGGCGATGCATGGCCACCCACCGATATATCGCAATATAGATATCGATATGACTGGTATATCGATAGAAACAATTCGACATTTTCATCGATAGTTATATCACCAAAAGGGCTTATAAGTATAAAAAGAATTGAAGACCCTAGTTAAATTTTCACTGTTAGTAAAATGATACATCACAAGATAGATAACGATGTGACCGATATAATTAGGAATCTCAAATGCATGGAGAAAAACTTAGAAG
Organism: Pyrrhosoma nymphula; assembly: GCA_963573305.1. Taxonomy (NCBI): domain Eukaryota; kingdom Metazoa; phylum Arthropoda; class Insecta; order Odonata; family Coenagrionidae; genus Pyrrhosoma; species Pyrrhosoma nymphula. The sequence goes on along the minus strand of OY754339.1, from coordinate 57,564,341 downwards.
AAAAAGTCTTGCGCACAGTTGGAGAGAAATAGGATGTAAGATTGAAAAACTGTTAAGTAGACACATTTTTCGGACATTCTGCGAGACAGTAGCCTCTTGAAAACAATAATGGAAGGTGAAATTAAAGGGAAGAATTATCGAGGAGGACCATTATGCGTGACGTTTAAGTGAAAATTTATCTAAGAATGTAACTATTTGCTAAAAAGAAACGAATGTTCGGATAGATAACTGCTCATGACCTATATATAAATAGAAAACTACCAATTCAGTATATTATCAAGTGCTTACAAATCAAGAAAGAATTTGGGACCATTGTAATATGTTCAGTACTTTCTTTTAGGAGTTAATTCCTAAACATTTAAAAGAACACAAGAAACAAAATAATTTGCAAATTTATACAGCAAGGGTAAAAGAAAATTACGAATGAAATCTTGATATGAATCAGTGTCATAGAACAAATTGTAACAATATTCCGCCAATTCCGATAAGAGAGAGAAAGAGAGAAACGATTGAAATCGGTTGTTTCAACAACAGGAATCGATGTATCGTCCCCGCATAATATTGATAGGAATTATCGATATAGGTTTAAAAAATACCTATGATTGAAACACTTCAATATTCATCCACCCTACGATCGCTACACGAAGAGATACGACTCAGCGTGCAGCATCACATGAAGAGAGCTTACGGCGAACACGCGGCACCTAAAATTTCAGCCATCTCCACGGATCATCTCCTTGGATGAGTACAGAGCGTAAACAGTCCAAGATACATCCGATCCAATGACGAGGGGATAATAAGTCAAGGCGAGAGTGGCGCCACGGCGGTCGCGAGGAAAGCATGCCGTGTTTTCAAAAAACATACGATGGATAACAGGGCTGGGCAATAAAGTCAAAAGTATCGATTACAACAGTATCAATACACATCGAGACATCGCCACAGTTGCAACTTCCAATGAGTGGATTATGTGGGCATCATCTCAAAGCGCCGAACACGGCTGAACGAGCAAAGCCCGTCCGATGAGCCATCTGCCCCAATAAGTCGCCCACTGACCCGTGTGGAACACAATAAAATTTATCCTCGCGGCTGGATGAAAGAAACAAAACACCCGCGGCCATAATATTGAGTATCACGTCTATCTCGCGAGAGCCACATGCTCTCGCAGCGCGTGGTATGTGCGCTCTGAGACGTCGGGCTGCGACGAGATCGATAGCACCGCATCCGCGGGAGTGTCGATATATATCGACAATTACGCAGCACTCTCCTTATGTCTGTTTAAATTCACGCACACGTTTCAATATTATTTTAGAGACACATGGCGGAAAGAATGAAGTAAATAAATTTCCACATAACGCTTCATGTCCACCAACCATTAAGCTAGGCAACGAGAATAAAGAATCGTCGGTAATTTCCACGCTTATTTATAATTGGTTCCAGACCGGTTCCGATGCTACACATCAGTATCATTAGGTAGTAACACTTTTCACTATTAAAGGTCGTCTTACCACTGATAATGATATAAATTGTGGAAATCGGTCAGGAACCAATAAAATGGCGCGGAAAATTACAAACAATTTCTCATCTTAGTTATGAGCAAAGTTCAAAGTTATTCACCTACAATTGATTCTATGATGAGACAAATTGCTCAGTCTCCAGAAATAAAACAAGCCCTCATTGACTTCATTACACGTAGGAGTTGCTCAAAATTTCCATTGTGCAGAGCAGGTTTGAAAATTTCTAAATAAAATCCTATCGACTGATTTTTAAACATTTAAAGCGTTCAAAATGAACATCAGATTTTTCTGCACAACCTATCCGATAATCGACCCCAGAAATGCACATCAGATAGCTGCATTAAAATCTTGCACGCATGAGAACAGCAGTCGTGGGAACGACAAATTGCGGTACATAATTCCGAAAAAAGAAAAGTCAGCAAAGCTCAACTAGTTATCAGGTTTAAGGCTGATCAACGATATACATGAGCAAGTCTCCTTGGTAATCATTCGGGAAAATTCCGCCTCCACGATATATCGGGATCCGCAAACACAACATGCGTTTTCGTAAACGTTCAACAACATCGGTTAAAATTTGGCATGGGCCATCAAAACTTGGGGAGGCACAAAACAAATGCAACCAGGAATGGAATCATTGCCTTCATCGTCAAGAGAGTCCACATCGATGCTACAAATAGCACTGGTTCGGGAATGGAAGACGGTGTGATATACCTGCATAATGACCATTCCACTACGATGATCATTACTAAGCAAATAAATTGCGTTTAATAAAAGCAGGGGCAGCAACTCAAAACTTGCCCAACTCAAAAGCCTGTTAGGCCTTCGGGCCCCGAAGATCGCAGGCTCGATTCTCGCCGAGGTACTGGACGACGCGTGGACCTAATATGGATTTTTCCCAGAGGAGCTCATGGTGTCATGCGACCTCGTCCACCGATTCCCTCCTGTAAAACCACTTCTCCTCAATGTGTGAACAGATACTGACGCGGTATAGCACTACCGGGTGCGAACTGATAAGGGTGAAATATGAACAAATACCATCGACGACCGCAAACCAGGGGCGGATCTCCGACACGTAATACTGCACAAGCTATAACCGCAAGTGCGGAATTCCAATCGCCATTCGACATTCTAAGCATGGCTGAACTGGCGGACTTGACTGCTGACGCGCCGCCCGGGTCCTTTCCGGCTTCATCTGAAATGCGTGGCGCGAGGCACCGTGAGACGCGGTTTCCTTTGTCACCGGCGGGTCCTCCATAAAGGGGACCGGGAGGAGGGGAATATACAGGCAATACAATGAATGCGCCAAGGGTCGACAGACAACTCGCACAAACAAGAAGGTACGTACGTACACACCACAATCCAAACGATATTTGTCGAGGAAATAAATGACCGACAATTCTTGTTGTTTAAAAATCTATATTCTATAAATATGTTACTATTTTTATCATACGTTGATGTCCAACAGTCTAACAAAAATGTTGGCTAAACGGGTTTACGTTTCGTGTGAAAGGCAGAACTTTGAAAAAAATATAATTTTATTCCAAACTTAGATTGACTTGATTCTTCGAAGACTTGAAATTAGGGTTGTCATACATCCTTAAAAAGCTGGATTACCGTGACATTTGGCTTACTGAGCAAAGCGTTCTGAATAGTATTACACTCAATAGCAGAGTAACAAGTGTGCTAACTTTCTTTTGTTTTGTACTTGAATATGCAAAGTACAAATATAAAAATTAACATCCGGCACCTTTAAGAAATTACGATTTGGCGATGTCCTACATTTTAACCCCACCCTTATCGCAACCCTACTAGAGATAAAATTACATTTTCTTCAAATTCTGCCAGTCACACAAACTAGAACCTGTTTGGTCAAAAACGTTTTGCCAAAACTGTTGACCATGGGACACGGGCTTAGTTCACTAATGTATATCCGTCCATCCATCTGTAAGCCATGCCTGCATAAGGGACGTCCATGCAAGCTAGGAAGATGAAATTTGACACGAATACATGTCGTGAACCAAACAACGAAAAAAAGTAAAAAACGCGAATATTAATTTAAAAGAGCTTGTTTTTAACCCATGTTTATGAAAATTTAGGGCCATTGGGAAAGTTCGGGCAGGGATTTATAAGTTTGCTTGTCTAGATTACTTTCACTCAAGATATAGGGTTGAAAATTTCATTAACGGATAGTTTGTGGAATGAAGTTTTAATTATTTCGTGCGATTTTCTTGTGACGTCAGTTTTGCCTAAAAATTGAAATTATCGCTACATAATCTTCCATTTTTTCGCTACTTAATCAGAGGAAATTTTTAATAGCTTGACAACCTCAGCATATGCTTTAAATGGAAACATGCAAGAGCCTACTTCAGTCTTAGGTTAATTTATCAATGTGAGAATTAAAGTAAGATTTTAATAGAAGTATTTTTTACCTCTACATCTCCAAATGTGGTTAATTACCGAAACATATCAAATGCTTTTAGCGCATCACACTGGAAAGATTTGTCAACCAGATGCAACAATTCTAATTGTTCCTCCAACCTGTAACATTTCAGCCGGCATGCTCTCGTAGCAATCAAATAAAAAATAAAAATACGCCTGTAAGGCAAAAATGGACTTGGCACGAGGATGAAAATCGCCAGTCGTTCAACTACAACGCTTCCCGAGAAGGGAGGTACACGAAAACAACAAACGGCTCCTCGTCTCCACGTTTCCTACGCCCAATGCTCCTTTGCGCATGTTCACCTTTTATCGACTCCCGGCGAATGTCACTTTTTTCGAGTTTCCCACTCGGGCAGGAGCGGCGCCGGCGACCGTCTAATCGTCGGGACAACGGAACGCAAAACGAAGAGTCGCTATCGAATAGATAAATAAAGCAACAATATTTTCGTAGAAAAATCCTTGTGCTGGCTCTTATCCGGTGCCTACGGGTCTTTACAATCCCCCATAACGCCATTAATAACGAAAATAGTTGAGTTTCTAAGAATTAACGACATCGGGTAACGATACCTTCCTGTAAAAACATTCTAAATCCATATTTTTTATTTCTAATAGATGTGTTTTAACTCCTTCACAAGCTTATGCATATAAGTTGCGCGGTTTCCCAGTTGCTAGCGGTCGAAATGGTGCTACCGTTTTTTCAGAAGGCAAAAACAGCAACTTTTTTCAACCGCTATCTCTTAAACTATGATCTAAAAAGTTTCCAGACCAATCACGGCATGTAAAAAATGAACAACCATTAATATGAAGTTAATTTCATTTCGAGGATTCCATTGGATATATAGATATAACGTCTCAGACTAGGGAATCTCGATTTTATGCATGGACAGAAAGTAATCTCACATTTACGCGGGGGTCGAATGAAACGCCATTCCATCAACGACCCTGCCAAAAGCACCACGGAAGGGGGGGGATGGATCAAAAGTGTACATTACACAGCACGCACGGCGTAAAACGAAATTGAACAATCATTAATAATTCAATTATCAATGTTTCCAACACTCACCCCAGCATCGGGAGCATGCGCGTTGGGTGTCGATGGTTGTTGCGGCCGGCTGGGGAAGGAAGTCGCCTGCTGTGGCGGCTGCTGCAACGGGGAAAGAAGAGAATCCGAGCTTTTAATGCAATTCGACCGAAATATCACCACACACAAAGTTCAATTATTCTGCCCTCATAATAAAGAGAAATACCTCACATTTCTAGAGATACCAAAATATGAGCCACTTATCACACTAAACTAGAGTCCCGCTAATCCGAACACCGATAATCCGAAAGTTTGGTTAATCCGAACAGAATTTTTGGAACATTTAAAAATATATTGTTATAGCCTGAATTTTAGGTATAGACGGAACAAAATCAAGTATGGCACAAAACTAGCGTAGTTCGGATAATTTACTCTCCAGATACAGATTTACTGTACAGTAAAGATGTTAATGTACTGTAATTATTGACGATTGTGTTAAACAATACTGTAAAAAGTACAGAAACGTGTACAATATTGTATCAATACATGAAATAAAGTGATTTGAATGGATGTTTACTGTAATAATGCACTTTTTCGGATAATCCGAAAATTCCGCAATCCGGACAATGCACTGTCCAAATTAGTTCGGAATAGCGGGACTCCTTCGTACTTCACAAAATATTTGCCAAAAAAATAGAAGCCGTCCTCCATTTGGGCGCTCCCGAGACACATTTTAAAACAATGAGAAAGTTTTGACACAGATCACGTCAAGAATTGTAACTGTTTGTTTCACATGTTATCTCTACTAATTATGAAAATAAATTTATTATTTAGTAATAATTTTTATAAAGTATCACAAAACCTTCGATTGTGAAAGCGTATTTAGTGTTCGGCGCGGAGGAAATAATTAAACCCTCATCCGTGTATATTTAGCGAACCACTGAGAAGTTTAGTTATATTAAACGCAGTTTTTGCATCATAAATATTAGTAAACTTACTTTCTGCTTCTTACACCTAGATACCATTGTACATGGTATCCACTATGACTACAGAAATATAGCAATGTAGTGCCCACCACATTACACCAACCACAAAGGAGAGATGAAATGAGACGAGAATGCTTGAGCGACTATTTTATTTTGAGGTGCGTTAATGTTATAAAGTCAATATCACTCGTCCTGCGCTACTTATAGACAGTGCCCTCTACTCAGGAAGGCAACGGAATCTTTAAGCCTCCTTGACAATGACTGAGTTATAACATCAAAACCTCGAAATATTCTAACAGTGGGCCACAGAAGTCGAACAGATTCCGTTAATAGGTTGTTCAACGTTCGATATGCACAACTTTCTGGTTTGATTTCGCCACGAGAAAAAATGAAAATTAGATAAATACGTTCCACATCTCCAAAAATCATTCATACAGTCCTCCTTAGATAATATTGTAGTTGAAATATACCAACTGATTTGGCTCAGAAAGAAATGAAAAGTAAAAAATTATTTCACGATCGTATGATTTAAGCAAAGGCCACCATCATGGATTCTTCGGTGACATGATCTCCTTCCCTAAACGGCATTGGGCGTATTTACCGAATGTCTGCATTTCTGTCAACTGCGCTATTTTCTTGACGAACGATAATACATTTTAAGGGATAATATTGGTTATTTAATCAAGAAAAATAATAATAACCTAACGCACACACCCAGCTCAATTTATCACATTGAGCTTCATAGGAAGGTACAGAGGTTACGAATAAAGACTCTAAGGAGACGCTCACATAAAGGCTCAAACGCAGGCTCTAAATGAAGGCCAGAGACACCCCAGAATACCTAATGCCCCCGCCTCACAAACATCATTTCATTACACAGCTTGGTCGAGAGAGCACGAAGATACAACAAGCCACTACCTTGACGATTTCATACAATTGTATAGCCACCAGAGAAAGTTATTGATTCATCGAGGTTTTACAAACCCAACTGCTCGCACATTCAATTAACACATTAAGGAAAATTAAAAAAAAAAAACATTCCAATTTACAATTTTAAAACAAAATTTTATTCTGGTACAAAATAACATGAAACCAAATTTTATATCATATACGAGGAATTCCAATAAGAAAACAAGAAGTATTTTCCCTGAGCTCAACTGCCTGTTTGTTCATCGCGCACACGCCCTGACAGAACAAGTTTCCGCTAGCTTCAGCAAACTGAAACTACACACAATATACATTGGGGATCTCTAAGAAGAGTCAAACACGCTAGTTTCCCACACGTTTAGAGGGAGAAAAACACCAAGTAAGTCTTAAAACAACTAAACATTCAAGTCAGAACTCAGACCTAGGGCAAAATTTAGCTTGAATCATGATTTTTAAGTAAATTATGCGCCTGGGTTGCTTAGGTATCATAAAAAGCCCTAGCAATTTTAGCCATGACTTCTACTAACTTCTTTCTAATAAAAGAATGACCAACCCTTTACCCCTGCACTACACGGAACATGCATTCCTTAATTAAACAAGTTCGCATCAAGGATCCGACATGTAAGCCCAGAATGATTTCCTCTGGGTTCAGAGATAGCTTTCAAATATACACTGCATATTTCTCTATTACATGAATCATATAGCACCCCAGCGAGAAAATAATACTTGCAAGTATAACGGGAAATTTATTAAGACTTTTCGCATAGTCACAATTTCCTAGGATCAGACGACTGACAACTAGAACTAAATAATGGCTCATGGCTTACGATTTGACATAATCAATGTCAACATCAGCTACTCACTTGGTGGTTGGGCTGCGACTGCTGTTGCTGAGACTGCTGCTGCTGAGGCTGTTGTTGTTGCTGAGGTTGTTGTTGCTGTTGCGAGGTCGGCGCTGAGGGCGGAGGGGGCGGGGGCGGAGGGGGCGCTTGGCCCTGGGGAGGGGGCTGGTGCTGCTGCGGCTGGTGTTGGTGCGGCTGCTGCTGCTGCGGATGGTGGTGCTGGTGCTGGGCCCACGCCGCCCTGTGCTGTTGCTCGCCATAGACCTGGCCGTAGGGTGAAGCGAGCTGCAAATTAAGAGAAAAAAAATTTCTTTCTTACTGGAGTGGTCATTTTTCTTAAGCGGCGTTACCAATAACTCAATTTTTTTAAAATTTGATGCGGTAATTCAGTAAACATTTGCCAAATTTTCTTCAAGGGAAGATGGGGAAAATATCTATTACGGCACTGAAAACTTTCAAATTTGGCGAAGTGATAATATAGCCGTCCGCCGCACTGCTAAAGCAATCCTACTCATATTCGAAGCTCGAATGAATTTTTATTTTCTTCGCCGTCACAGAACTTCTTAACTACAGGAATGAACATAGCGAAAATTTTTCGGCACCGACAACGATTATATTAAGACTTCTAGTTTTGTTGCATTCGATATTTGTAATGAAGTAAACTTGTTCTCTCCTAGCAGTTTTGAACGAAGCATACGGATTTCCTTAGTCCTTCATTTTTCATACATTCATTATCTTTCTGTACAGGGTTCCACATTATCGCGGTGTATTCCAGATGTGGCCTAACCAGAGCGAAATAGCATCTCTTTTTCACTTTTCAATCCAAAGACCTTCTTACTATTCGCATGATGAATCCTGGTATCTTTAATGCAGAGCAACAAATGTTTCCTATGAATTCTCCCCACGCAAGGCCTGAAGTTACGGTGATTCCAAAGCACTTGACTTCAACCGACACCTCAAAGGGTGAGAGCGCGCAGGGCGATTCCTGTGGTCCGTGGGCACGCAAATCGCTAGCTCAAGACATACCGATATCAATCAATCAATCGTCTTGTGCCATGCGAAGCTCCCTCGGCAGAGAACTGATTCACGGGGTATGCCTGAGTTCGAAATTTTCCAAAGCCGACTATCACTGACAGGGCGAGGAGCTGAGAGAGAGAGGACACTGAGAGGGCTGGAGAGTATTGAGTAATCCGAAATATTTGGCCATGGCAAAGTGATAATTAAAACCTTCCACTTTAGTGTGGTATTCATTGAAAAACTAGATATGAACATCTTTTCTGGAAGTAGAGGGACCCAAAACCCAGATGGAATAATTTTCACATGCATCGAATAAAACATTAACGGTAAAGTGATAACAAAATCAATCGAAATGGTTAATCCTTATTGGTCCTTCAATCCTAAGATCCTAAGTCAAAAAAACGTAATTTCTTTGATTTGTAACAATATTAATTTTCTTTGATTTGTAGCAACATTGATTTCCCATAAAAAATAAAGTATATCAATTAACAGAGACGAAACATTGACCCCGCCTTAGGTAACGCACCTCTCCAGTCCTCCGTCCACTACTTTATACCCTTGTAGCTCTTCAGTTTCGTATTCCACTTTACCTGGCCTGTGTATTTGACTCTAGGTCTTCCTTGTGAGACTTTTCCCTTCCACTTCCCATTACTTTATTTTCTTACACATTTGTCGTAGCCCGAAGTGTGGCCTAACCAACTGAATCATGCCTTCCTAATAATGGCTCCAAGCCTCTATTCACTTCCAGCGAAATCGACATTGTTCTCGGCACTAATTATTCCATTGTGTTTCTATCTTCGTTCGAACATTGTTATCCGCGTTCAACGTTAAAACCACTGCCATTGCAGTGGCAACCGAACGCGAGAGACGCGAAAGAGCTTATCTCAACGACACTCACAAGGTCATTCCGTCACGGATGATCTTCCGAGCCACCCCATCAATTCACAACGACCCCACACCACCCCAAAAATTTCTGACTGCAATGCAACACTTTCACGGCCAACTAATTTCCCGCAACGAACAGTTTTACACCGAGGTGAAGCGCTAGAAACTCCGTCAAATCACTCGGGATGACTATCACTGCTCTTGAATTGCTTAGTAAAATCATGCTCAGTCGACATTTCGAACGCGGCGACCGTCAACCTCCCTCTGCACTGCGATCGTCGACAAACGCGCGAAGGTCACGGGCACGCGGATACACATGGAAAGCGCGTTTTGTCGTGACTTAATTGGCACTCGATACACTAATGGTGGGGAGTAACCTCAGCAGCCGGGAGAGCGAGGGCAGCAACAAACCAATTGCGAACACATTACGCCATACACAATTGCATCTTCATTGAACTGCCAAAGGAATTTAACGGTCGGCTGGTTAACGAAGACAGAAATTGCAATTTTCCACTGGTAAAAAGATATATTTGACTTAAGTTTTGATGTACTACGTCATCATCAGGTGAGATATGCATTGCATCGACACCTAGGTCTAAATAGATATATTTTACCAGCGGAAAATTGCCATTTCCGTCTTCGTTATGTTGAAATTCCACCACATCAGGCTTAATACTTTAGGTCGGTTAGTGATTCGAGGAGGACGCCAAAGACCGTAGTGGTCTTTATGAAATGGAGAGAACGGGAGGAGAGAAACCCGGCTTCGACCCGCACTTAACCGGCGTATCGGATGTATGGATGCTTAAAGGAATCTCCAATAGGTTTTCTAAGCAATTTCAAAGTAGCCGAAGTTCCTGAGTACGACTCGCCCTCTGTCATCAGAGCTTCTGGGTCGTCGTCAATCGAATCCCTGAATTAAAAATGATGTTCCCCACTCTGTGAGTGAGATAGGCAGGGAATCACCGAGGACGATGTACGACTCATACTAAGAACGGTCCTCGACCACCGACTTCCTGACCTGTAGTGAGATTGTGAGATGAACTGATACTTGAGGTCCATGGGGCTATTTTGTAGTTCGAGCAATACATCATTGTGCATCAAATTCTATTCTCCCACGAAAGAAGAAAGCCCTAAATGATAAGACTAGAATATTTTGTTTAACTTCACAATTCAGCAAAAGATGTACTTAGAATTATAAAAAAAGATACGAGGCTAGAGCAAATTACTACTTAGGCGATAACAAGTTTGGGTTCAGGAAGGGGAAGGACCTCAGCGACGCAACTACGGTGATAAGAACTTTACAGAAAGGAACCTAGTAAAATCAGGACTTTTTTTCTTGTTCCATTGATTTCGAAAAAGCGTTTGACAGAGTGAATTGGGAAAAAGTATACTCAAGAGAATAGGAGTAGGTTGGAGAGTTAGGAGACTCATTTGAAATGTGCATACGGCCCAGACGGCACAGGTAGATGTGGCTGACGGAGGAAGAAGTTGTAGGTCGCGGGGTAAGGCAAGGGTGCCCGTTGTCGCCTTTGGTTTTTCAACTTTATGCCGAGGAAATGGTAAGAAGGGCAAGAAAATAGAGAGATGGTAGAATAAGCGTAGGAGAACAGCTGATAAAGTCGGTTAGATTCGCAGACGACCAAGCCGGAGACCGAGTGAAATATGGAATGAAGATAAATCATCAGAAAACGAAAGTAATGAGAATTTCTAGTAAAAAGAATGCGATGTTGATCATTAAGTAGAATGGCACAAACTGGAGAAAGTAGAGCAATTTCATTGCTTGACGAGTACGTAGGAGGGAAAAGGGCGCAGTAGCAAGGACATTAGAAGGAGAATTGCACTAGTGAAGGAGGCGTTCAGCAAGAGGAGGGAGCTGACGGTGGGAACCTTGTGAAAGAATATGAAGAAAAGGTTGGGGAAGAGTTTAATATGGACTGTGGCGTTGCATGGAGCAGAAACGTCCACTCTGAGGAAAAAGGTCGAGAATAAACTGGCGTTTGAGATGTAGGTAAGGAGAATGGAAAAAGTGCGATGAACGGAGGGAAAGATAAACGAGGAATTTAATGTCACTAAAGGTGAGGTGAGGAAACTTCAGGAGGAGATTAGGAGGCAGAGTAGGTGGTTGGAATACGTAATGAGTGGCGAAGAGATGCCGAAGGCCGTTATAGAGGGGAGGATGTTGAGCAAGCATGGAAAGGGAAGGAAAATAATAGGATTTATGGATGGGATACAGAGCTGATGTTGAGTTGAAGAAGGGAATCGTGAAAGGATATACGCGACTACGCCTGAAAATCTTTAGAGAATTTTTACCACTTCCATTCAAATCTCCCTCAAACGGTACCCGGTAAAGGCTTCAGCGGTAGATTACCCTGAATAAATAATAAAAATATGGCAAGGCGACATTATTAAAAAAAAAATGAAGTTCTGATGCATAGATCGCTCCATAAATACAATGGTGTGTGCAGTGTGTTTTCTGAACTACTTTCAATAATAAATTTATTCATCACCGTAATACTATTTATGAAGCTGCAAAACAAATCTTCTACCGTGAAGGCATGATATGGCGTCAAAAGCCTTTACTATGCATATTTCGTAAATTACTGAGAAGTTCAGTCATAACAACAAAGTTTTTGCGTCGTTAAATTACTATATTTATTTACTTTATACTTCATGCAACTACTTACTAAAAATATAAAATTTGGATACGATGTTTAAAATTAATAGAGAAAAATCTCGCTCTTACTACCTTAGCGCCAACATGACTAATAGAGTACCAACTTTATAGTATCTTTCATAGAGAACCGAAATGGTATATTAATCGGAATTCCTTTTAAAAAGAGCCGGGATTCGGACCCGATGCCCTAGAGATGGATATCTGTAACTCTTTGAACTACACAATCCTCTACGAGAGAAACGGCAGCGCTCTTTTGGAAACCAGTCGCCGCAGTTTGTGACCGCACCCTCCTTATCCCCACACCACGGCGAGATCTCTCCGCAACCTTCCCCGCAATCAAAAAGCGCCCCAAAATCCGACCGATTGAATCAAAATCACCCCTTTTTTTTCAGCAAACGCGCGCGCACAGACAGACAGTGGGCCAGGGGTGTGTTGGAGGCGGTCATGACCTCCAACACACGGCGAGCATACGTTCTTTTTTTTCTTCTTTTTCGATCCAACTTCGTAAATAAATCCCCGCGCGGAACAACACACCCACCACGCCCCGCATGCGACGGAATTAGAACGGCCGAGACCCACGAAGCGGGCGGGGCGGGCGACAGCGCACCACTGCGCGGCTCGCTCTCTCACTCGAACCAAGGAAGGAATGAGTGCGGCCCGCCTGCCGGGGGGATGCGGGAACGGAGCAAACGGCGGCCATCGGCCACGAGAATTGCGATCCAAAGAGATTCACGGAACGGGGATAAATAATAATAAGTCGGCTTTATTAGGCCGATTTCGAGAACTAATCCTCTTCTAACAACTAGCCCCTCGTCAGCGGATACAAGAAATATAAAAATGAATTAGTTTTCCAGGCGTGAACAAAGCATTAAATCTCTATAGAGGAATAGTTTCACATTCATGGCATAAGTTATACTTCAAATACGGCACGATATGACCAGAAAGAGTAAAAAAATATATAAAAGGAGAATGACTAGAAAAAAACAAATCATCGCTAACACATGAAAGAGAATTGGCACTAACTTTAGGGAGACGCTAAATCATCTTCAAGACAGAGAAACACTGATATAATTTCCACTCTTTTATTCTCCACCATCTAAGGTTTGGGCACGTTTTGCCATCATCACGGTCTGACAGTTCCTCTGTCTTGGAGATAGAAATTATGGCGCGTTTTCTACTCTTGTAGTGCGCGGCTTAGTCCACAACACGACCGCACTCCGCTTCCCATTCGTTTCAGACCCTGCGCACTATTAGACATAGTGCATTTCAAACAACAGATCACACTTAGTTACAGGAAAGAGTTACACTTAAGTACGCTTGAGAAAATACAATGTCGACAGCCGCATCCACTATAGTTTCTGAGTTTATTTTAAGTGGAGGATGTTAGTAGTGGATAATGTATATTCTTTTAATTACTGAGTAATAAAATTAGTACTTTTTGAAGAATATAGTTTGAACAAAGGAAAGAAGGTGACAGAGATTTTTCGTCCTAGCTCCAATGGTGGCAATTCCAACCCAGTCGCAGCACCAAAACTTGATATTGTCACAAGTATGATCCCGGATTCAAGCTATACATAAACCGAGACCGACGACTCCAGAACAGGCATGAGAAACAGCTTCGGAACTAGAAAAATCACGACAGTGACACAGCTCTAGAGCAACACCACTCCGGAACTACGCACGAAGTAGACACATGGATCATTAGAAGCACATAACTCCGGAACGACGAAAGCGACAGAACTCCACCGGCACGGAGCGGAGAAACACGAAACGCTGTTTTTCCCGGAGCTGTGATTTCGCGAATCCTATAAAGGCACCGAGTCGTGATAACAAGATCACAGTTACAAAATCACAGGTCGTGAAATCACAACCCGTCTCTAGTTTAACATTCGGGCTACACTACAATGTGCGCCTACAGAAGGCTACCTAACGGCAGGTTACCGAACGTTTTGCCTTCGCACATCCTTCTATTCATCGTCATTTAGTTGGGCTTTGTACGATAAAATGTGTTTCGATCTGTAATAACTGCAATACCTTGAATGGGAAGCTCCCTTCATCATTGTATACTTCTTTGACAAGTAAAAAGAGAGTAAATGAACAGTCCTGGCTATTATTTCCACGACCAAGGGGTTTTTAACCCTTACGTTTCCTGCATAGAGCCATCCATTTTTATTCTAACATTAACTGCCTTCATAACTTTTCCTATTTTTCCATCAATCCTATTTTTCTTCCACACTTGCAACACCCAACATTCTCCCCTCTACCAACCCATTCAGGACGTCTTTAACACTCAATACTCACTCCATCCATCTTTTCTGTCTTCTCTGACCCTTCGCCACCCATCACTTAGCATTTCTAAGTCTTTCTGGTTTGTACTCCTCTCCACCCAGTCAGCTCACCATCTCCATTTTTCTTACAACCCGCATCTAAAAGTCCTCCACGGTCTACATTCATCCTCCTTCTGTAATGATCAAGTTTAATTCAAGGCTTGACTAATCTTTTCACCACGCATTTATTCGAATTTCCTCACATTAATTCCCTCGATTTCACAAAATCTTCCTTTGCTGACGCATTCCTTCGTATTATTTCCTTACCATTCTCATCTTGAATAACTCATAGGTCTGTCAACAGTTCCCCCACCTCTAGTTTGTAAACAATAATATCAATACCGTATTTCTCCGAATATAATCCGCACCCCGTTTTTGGGGTCTCAAACAGGGAAAAAAGTTAATACGCGAATTTAAGCCGCACCCTTTTTAGTGCATCCCGTACTATCTACAGTATTAGGCATTAGAATTTTATATCTGTTTTTACATTATCTATGTAACTGTGACCCAATGCTACCTCTATTATCCTTTAATATATGAATAAATTGTGCACCAATTTTACCTTTTCAGCGTTATTTCTTACTTTCCTCGTGGCATAGGCGAGTTTAGCTGGCGTCCGCGTGAATATGAATGGCTGGTTTGCTCAAATCCGTCATTTTTATGATTTTTAAAGAAAGTTCTCGAATTTAAGCCGCACCTCGAATAAGCCGCACCCCGATTTTGGGGCCCCAAAATCGGGAAAAAATTACGGTATTTATACTCGCATTCTGGATTTGGGAGAATATCAGAACCTTTGTCAAATTTTTGGTCATACCAAACCTTTCATACGGAGTCTTTCACACGCTTATCGTCGAATGCAATCTTTTGGCTAACTTGCCATCCAATGATTGACCTTCCGCAAATCTGAGTACTTTTATCAGCTACCCTCCTGCTTCACATTTCCTTTTCTATTTCTTGCCTCTATTCTCCAATCATTTCTTCAGCAAATTATCAATGTACTTTTCGAGATATTTGCCAAGAAATACCAGCTACTTTCCATAGTAAAAGGTACGAGCATGTACTCCAAGGAGACAATTTTTTAAATGAGGACTTTCTAACGACCAGATCTCGTCAGAAATTCAGAAGTGTGTAGTTTAAAGTTGGTGGCTTCTGGCGTAACTTTATGGAACTTATGGAACCAGGTGAAAATTAAAATCTAATGTGGAAAAAACGAAATTTAACATTTTTATTTAAAAAGTGTGTAGTTTGTATGTTTTCTCATTCATTTATAAAAATTAATCAACTACTCACCGCAGTGATTTTTACGGAATCGCAAAAAAATCTTCGGTTGTAAGGGCGTTTTCAGCATATAGCGCGAAAAAATGAGTCAAATTAACATCTAACACCATGTATATTTAGTAAATTATTAAGAATTTAAGAAATTTAAAGTGAATATTTAAGTCGTTAATTGGGAAGCTTGAGAATATTAAACAGGAAATGGAGAAAGGGAAAATATATTCTTTGGGGCTTTACGAAGTGAGATGGAAGGATAGCGGGGACTATTGGAGTGATAGTCACAGGGTAATCTATAGTGGGGAAGATGAGAGAGTAGGTATGGTACTGAATACAAAATTGGGGCTGAGAGTAATATCAACACTGGACAGGTGAGCGACAGGATACTATTGGTTGAAATAAAAGCACGCCCGACGAATTTCGTACTGGTCCAGGTATACAAGTCTACAAGCAACCATTGGGAGGAAGAGGTGGACGAGGTGTACGAGCAATTAGAAGAAATAATTAGAGTAGTAATGCGATGGGCGACTGGAATGCAGTGGTGGGGGAAGGGAGGAACGGACTAGAAGTGGGAGGGTATGGGCTAAGAATGAGTTGGTGATGAAAGAATGTGGAATGTATGAGAGTCGAATATCGACTAACAAACCTGATTCATGATACAGAGTGAATGGCGTGAGAGGGAGAGGTAGACCCTCAAAGGCATGGGTGAATGCGGTGGAAGAGAAGAGACTCATGGGAAAGGAGTCTAAAAACAGAAGAGTGTGGATGAAGTAAAGCATGAATGCAACAGAAGAAAAAGAGGTATACAAGGATAGGGCGGTTTGGAGGAAATGAATAGTGCATGGCCTGCTTTACAGGTCAATCGGCGAGATGTGAACTTTTTAGAATGAGCCTACCCCGAAAGGAAACGGCGTGATGTGTACCTATGGAATATTTAAACAATGACGGTAGTCGCTCAAGGTAGGTTCTATGTTTCGGTAGGTTTAAGCCTTTAACTGCTCTTATCTTCTACTGACGATCGGCGTAGTAGACTACTCCCATCGTTTGATAAGGCCGTTTTACACGAATCACTTTATTGCACTATTTGAAGTAGCATTTGTTTTCGCAATGCGAGAATTCAGGCAAGAAAATGGAACAGGGGTTATTTTCCCATCTCTCGTTTATGCATTTGCGCATAGATTCTAGCAATACACCGCTTTACACGAAGCAATTTTCAATGCACATCAATACATACATCAGATTGTGCAATAAGGTGTCTCGTGTAAAACGGCCTTCATGGATTTTGAAGACATTTTCGGCCTTTTATTTCCTATTTTAACTCCACTCCGCTCATATAATATCCCAGGAAAATGCTGATACGGGTTTCACACACACTCTACCAGAGGGAAAAATACTTTTTCGCCAGTGGATGTCCAAATATCTGTTTGATTGCGAAGTTAAAGGGTTACGGCGGGTTTAACACCTGGACGACGGGATGGGTCATTTTGACCCAAAACACGTGTTCGAAATCAAATTTAACTACTCATTTATGATTAGATTCTTTTTAAAGTTTGACTGCATTTTTACTTAATTTTACTACCGTGAAAAGAAATTTCGTAATTGTTGTTGCGTAATTTTTTTATTGATTTTATACCTAGAAGGACGGCTATGGGTCATTTTGACCAATAACTACTCTCTGTATTGGAGTCAAGTTTTCTCACAATTTTTTTCTCCAATAGATCACTGATATTTATTTATATCAACTGATATATATATATATATATATATATATATATATATATATATATATATATATATATATATATTATTAGCACACATTTGGATCAGTACTTGAAGCATTTATATTTCATTTGAATGCCATTCGTCGATAGCGGAGCTCTCCTGGTTGCGGCTTATTAAAATTACGGAAAATATTTACTTTCAAATCGTCTTTGAATTTGACTTACTATTGAAATCGCCAGCGGAATAGGATTAATTATTAAAATATGTAGAGTGAAATATGACAGCTAGATGATAGGAATATGAGCAGCATTGCTTCCATTCCCAGAACGAGAGGTTACATAGACTAATGGTGTGACAATGGAAAAGGATAGTCCTGGCCATCGCTCGCCAAATTGTTTTGAGCTGTCAATAGGAATTCGCACGTTCGCCAAGACCTAATTTGTCACTGAAGTGTCGGCACACCTCTTCTCGTAGCCGTCTATAGGATGCGCCGTGCTCAAGTTGCTAAATAATTTCCGAATCCTCTATTCTTTCACCGCAAAGGGAAACCACTCCGTGGGATGCAAAAGAGAGGAGGAAAGAGTTTTGGCTCATATGAGAGCAGAAAAGCCTGTTGCTTTTGTCTCTCCTAGGTATTGGATCAGTAGGTACAATTTCTGACGCCGAAAAACTCGCCAAACCTTCCGTATGTTTACTTTGTGTCGTCGGCTCCTTCTACCGCAGGTGCCCGTATACTACATCCCTGCCGTAGTGGCTGGCGGCGAGCGTCGTTAACTTAATCCTAGGACGGGGGGGTTTTCCCGGAATGGAATGTGGCTACCAGACGGATAGCAGAAGTGACGAATAGCAAAATAAGTAGAAAGAAATATATTCAAAGACTGGTAGAAAAAGTGGTGGGGATGCCAATTGAAACGAAACCCGGGAAACGCACGCTAGTACCCCAAAGGGTCAGAAAAGAAAACATTGTCGAATTTTGAAAAATTGCTTCAAAAATGCCAATTCATATCTTCAATGCAATTGAAGTGTTTGTCGAAACTGTGCTGAAAAAATAACTATACATGTAAGTTGTGCAAAAAGTGAAATTACACCTTTCCAAATACATGTCTGTGTATGGATGTGATATTTATAATATCTATGTATTTTTTACTTGAAAAAGGTTTTGCAAAATATTTATCAAATAAAAGGATATTTATCTGAATATGCACAATTTTCAGCCTGATATCTTTATTTTCAAACTGTTATGCTTGAGAATAGCCTAATATGAGCACTGCTGAAGAGGATCAACTGAAATAGCTGTATTAATAACAATTAATTAGTTGGTACAAATAATTTTTATTGCTAATTATGTGTAGATAAAGCCTTCTTGATGTCATTTAAGGAAAAAAATGAAGTATCGGAAGATAAAAGTAGCTATTCGATTCTGGAAAACTTTATGGGTCAAAATGACCCCTGCCCGTCCTTCTAAGTAGTCCGAAACTCACGTCCTCCTAGTGTTAAACGGAGTGGTCAGTAGTCGGGATCTAGGGGAGAATGAAGGTGCAGCTAAGCTAACTCCGGAGGGGAGGGAACGGACCGCGTGCGGCAAACACAGCGCTTAGGTGCGTGGTTTTTAGGAGGTTGTTGCGCCCTCAGCGGCCGCGTGCTCCGAGTGTGAGCGAGAGGGAAAGAGAGAGAGAGAGAGATACGTAATAGCGATAGCGAGAGTCGAGTGGTGTGGGTGTGGTGGGGAGAGGTGAGAGAGCCAGGGACGCCCCAACGTCTGTTTGTGTCTGTGTGCTCGTGCCTGTGTGTGTGTGCGGGTCCTTTGACCGAGTTCTCGGGAAAGTGCGAGGGGGCGGGAGGGGGGAGGGAGGGATGGAGGGAGGTGGGAGGGCGGCGTGGAAGGGGGAGGAGACAAGATGGATCGGTGCGAGCGGGGAAATACCAGAGAGAGAGAGAGAGGGATTGAAAGAGAAGCAGCCAGGGAAGGATCGTTGTGACGGCTTTACGGTTTAATGCTGATAACTTTTGTTTTTTCAATTGAAAGTTCATGTCGAAAAAGAAATATTGATTATAAACTATGATAACATAGAATGCTAGCCATAAGGCGCTTCAAAATGACATTTAGACGCTGAGCTGAAAAAAAAACTCCCGGACGAGTTGCCTTTGATCTTATCGTCACGTCACGTCACTTCGCAGAAAACTTCGTAATGTATGACTCTCATACTTGTTTTCGTTCGAAGATATCAACGGAGTGAACATTTTCGGTACGCAAAGTTCTCATAGAACATTTGACATAAACATTTGACATCCATCAACGACTATAATTAGTGCATTGTACTGAACTGTGTTTCTTTATCTCGCAGAGCCCTTGGGAATATATGTTTTTGCTTTCTTCGCCATTTATTCTTCTTGAAAACTTTTGGCCTTGTTTTTGTAACTACGATACCATATACCGTATGTTGGCACATAGGCCATTTCCCAAACATTTCCCTTTTCTTCAATCTATTATCTTAAATACTTGTGAATTTCTTTGCCTTCTGCTTAAGGAAGCTAGTCCCGGAAGCTCCTTATCTAATAATGTAAACAATCAAGCAGACACGAAACTGCATAGTGACGTCATTGAACATGGCAATCAGTTTTTTTTTACGCGGAATTTTTGTTAAGTTCTTATATTTTTACTGGCCTACAAAATGTTTCACGCATTCATAACTATGCTTAATGGAGTGCTTAAAAGATAAATTTCACTATAGAGCTTTGTTTTCCATCAAATTGTCAACTGATTCACAGCCCTAAGGGGAACATTTATTGTTTTTTTAAAACGAATTGTATGTACTGCTCACGCTCATAAACCTACAGGACATGAAACGACGACCGTAAAACGACGCCATTAAAAAATACTTCTTGATAAAAACTACGCACCTTCTGTGACGTGAAAAAATACTACGTCATCGAAAAACAGACAGATTGTGACATGGAACGGTATCACCGCAAATATTACAATACGTTTTCAGAAGAATTTTAACCCTTCCTGGTGAAAGACGTGGAATATCGTTTAAATTGTTTTGGATTACGCTATCTTTTAAAATTTCCAAGCACTTTTCAACGGAAATTACTGCTTGCGGTTGACGGTTACTCAGATGGATCATGTATTTATTTAATTAGAAAATTTGCAATCGAGGGCACTACTCAAATACGGGATATAAACTATTTGCATCTTCCCCATACAATTGCTGAATGAGGCACGAGAGAAGAGGAAGCAAGTGGCGGAGATTCGGATAAGGTAGAAAAGGTGGATGAAGGTATAGTGGGTTGAACGGCACGTTAAATGAGGAGAAAGATTGATGCGAAAACGATTGGAAAGCGCGGAGGAGAATTAAGGTAGAGCAGGGGTCTCCAAACTTATCGAAACGAGGGCCACAATGGGTACTTACATTTTTCAGCGGGCCGTAGGAAAAAAAAACGAAACTCTAGATATGAATTTTATCGAAATCAGAAAATCTTATTAACTATTTACAGAGTATGTGAAATTAAATTATCGTGTACTGATGACGAAGAACACTATCAGCAAATTCTCATATTTTTTCATCACAAAACCATTAGCATGAATGGTGTTACTGTGCTTGCGGTTTTAAAATCTTATTACACTGGGAATTAAATTTTGAAACTGTAATTACTTAAAAGTAGCGACCATCCAAGCAAAAGGTATGTGGCGCATTTACGCATAGTTCTTCTGCGGGCCAGATAAAATCATCTTTCAGACCAGATGTGGCCCACAGGCCGTACTTTGGAGACCCCTGACGTAGAGGATAGAACTTGCTGACGACATAAAGAGAGGCAGAGAGTATGAGGAAATTGAGAGAGACCTGATGGTGAGCAAATAATGTGCGGGAAAGTGAAAAAAAATCCCAGAAATGGGGAAGATATGGAAAGGACAATTCAAACACCTAACAATCAGCTGGTACATACAATACCCAATGCTCCCCATTCTGGAGACTGAGGAGAGCGGGTCGAAAAAGTTTTGCTCTCGGAATGACTGAAGAGAAAAAAAAAAGGATTTGCGGTTTCGGAGGGGTTACGTCAATTTTTCCCCGCCATCCCCACCCCACTTCTGTAAACCCTCGTCCCCCCGAAACGCCTCCCCTTCTTCTCCCGTTAATAAATGCTCGCGAGCGTCCAATGATTTCGACCACCGACTCTCGCTTTATCCCGCCCCACCGGATTCGTCAATTGGGAGGGAGAGGTGTTTCCCGGAGGCCAGACTCTAGTGAAAATAAAAAAAAGCACTCTCCGATGATGGGGAGAGAAAAAAAATCTCCACCTTGATCGAACGAGGATGACGCTTTAAATAAATGCCGGGATTCCGATCGAGAAATTCGCACTTCCGAGCGAAGGAGCGCAGTAAATGCAGAGCTTGCGGCTGATGCTTTTTTTCTCTTTCGGTAGGTTCTTTTTGGTTCAGCGCATTGAATTTAAAAAGGTTCCACCGCGACTGAGTGACTCAATACGAACACTGAATTCCAGCTTTTCGTTTGTTTTGTTTGACAAATACTGGTTAAACGTGTGACATTCTTCAGCAGATTGAATACAAAATTATGAAACTAATAAGCAGATTTGGCCGAAAACATAAACATTAAAAAAACTATTTTAAGGTACAAATATGCATATTATTCGAAGAATATATTTTAATTGGACACTTCCTAGCCATGGTTGCCGATTGCAGAGCTATTTTCATTGAATAAACACGTTTTGACTTCAATTATCGGAGTAAGTAACTAATAACTCAGGAAGTAAGATGACAAAATGCCTATATTTCTTACTAGAAAAATTTCGGGGTCCATTCTCTTCCTAATAACAATTTTCCGCAAAAATGGCATTAACACTAGACAAAAATGTTATTTTTCCCATGTTTCACACATTCTCGCACCCAGGGGCGGCGTGGGTGCTCAGGGGCCCGGGCCGCTGCACGCCAAGAGGGGCCCGGTTTTTGTGACCCCCCTACCCCTTCTGAAAAAATTGTGCGTTATAAACGCGTTTAACTAAAATATCAGAGGTATTTATGTACAGTATGACAAAATTGTACTTTCACTCAGAGATGTTTGGTCTGCTGGCTGTTCGTAGTTCGGGGCCCGGCCCGCCGGGCCCTTCGGACCCGATCCCGAAACCTAATGCGTGGCCCGGGTCCCGGGCGGGAATCTCCGCCTTCCCGCCCTGGCCACGCCGCCCCTGTTAGCACCGAATAGCTTAAAGTTCAATTTATAAAAAAATGCGTGGAAATGAAATAGGATTTTGTTCGTATCATAGGAACATTTCTGGAATGAATGGAATGAAATTCAATCATTTAACTGTGGAACCACCTTAAATGTTCTAAAATTATTCCAACAATCCGTATTTACGCTTTATTTTTAATAGGGTAGTTTCCTCCATCAAAGAAAACGGAATTCATTAACTGCGACTCGTTGCCCAGCATAAGTTTATTCATAATATGGAAATAATTTTGATTAAGAAACTGCAGTTTACAAGAAAATTATGTGCAAATTTTTAGCTCATTTGAAAAAGCACAGAAATGGCGGGACTGTGTGGTAGCTACCTATAACGTCATAGGTACGTATTTTACATTGCGAGGCATAGGGAATTTTCGTCACCTGAACTTACAATTGGGTTTCAGACTCCGTCAGCTCCGGTAAACATGTGCAATGATTACCTGTGAAAATTCACAAAGCTGGGAAAGTCTCCTCCGTTATAAATGGTATTAACAGTCGTTTTCTAATATCCTACGCTACCTGCTAGTAGTCTTCGGCTACCGCGAAGCCCTCCTGTTCTTCAGTCTATCGCGTTCGCGTCATGCGCAGTAACATGAATAACGAAATCCCTATGCCTTTGACTTCGTGTTCTGGCTCGTTCCAACTTGTTTCCTTGCGTTTTACTCACTCTCGTTTTTACCTTCCCTTTAAATTAATACCTTCTCTTTAGATCAAGATCCGTTTTATTTTACAAAATGAAATACGCACGGGAACACTAACTTTAAACTGGTTTGAGCAGCAATAGAAGCGAGTGTTTCTGTTGATGGAGAGATACTCTCTCCTGGCAGCTTTAAACCACAAAATCCTCTTTTTTTTTCGTTCAATGGTACAGCGACGTATGTTTTCTTGCTGTCACTGATTATTGTTGTATGACATTGCGGCACAAAGCAATACTTATAAGTTTAATTTCTGCTCGGAAGCATGCTACCATCAGCCATATGCTGCGAATCAGCTGTCGCAGGGAATCACGGGTCTAAGGGCCATCTACGGAGTTTGATTACGCATATCTAATGAGTACTCGTACATAGTGTGCTTCGAGAATTTGACATCCCTTGTGGTGAAGAGCCTCAACCTTATTGCTTCATTTCATGTTCTAGTAACGACGCCTTGACAAAGTTTCCATGTTTCGTAGAACACAGTGTAATAACTTTCATACTATTTACGCTCTTAATACACTCCGCATATGCAAAGCAGAAAACTATAGCGAAAATACGACTCATCATGATACGGAATGGGAAGGCAAGTTCGGGAAATATTTGCCATTGAATGTGGGCTGAATGAATTATCTACGTTCATTCTATACCAACTTCACTTTGAAAAACTCGAAGCCTTGCAGAATTAAGTTTTATAAACATTAGAATACGATTGATCGTTCAAATCGTAATGCATGATTCAGAATGATTTCTATTACACTTTCCCCGTGATAAAATGATTCATTACGATACCACGACAAGGCTTATGAAACATTAAATACAAACACAGGCATAAAATGGATGCAAATAACCTTGCAACCAATTATGCGTCTCAATAGTACATCTTGAATTACATTCACGATGTAATCACTGCCCATCTTGCGACCCATGTCGTAAATCATAATGTGTTGTAACGTATGATATGAATTGTGTTGTTGATGCTGGGTTGCTGGGGAGTTGTTGATAGAAAGAAGGGAGGATTGTTGGGGGAATTGGATTTGGAGAGGATGCTGGATGCATCAAGAAACTTTGTATTGGAAAGAATAAAGAGTTTTGAAACGAAAATAAACGTCTGACGTTACAGTGTATACTAGTTTTACCGTCGTTCCTTGTCACCAGTTTCAAAAAGAAGGAGAACGACAAAAGAGACAATGACAAGACAATGAAGACAAAAACGATAAAAAGACGATTCTTAATTATGTTATATTTAAAAATATTGCTGATTTCCTTATGAAATATAGCGGTTAATAACTGGGGCCATAAAAATATGCAATGAATTTATTTTATCCCATTCACAAATCAATAGCTTGTAGTTGAACGTAGGGAATTCTCTTTGCCACTGTAATAAATCCACTTAGGTTAGGCCACTTAATAGTTCCCTTAATTGTTAGTTATACGCACAGTTGTAAGTAATTTAATGTTTTACCCAGTCTCAACAGTAACATAGCGAAAGTAACGTATGTATGTACCAGGAGAATTAAATCATCGTCAAACTATGTGTAACTACTTCAGCTTGTTTCTACAATGTCGACAGCAAACACGATTCACAACACTGTAAAATATGTTATACTAATCAGCCAACGAAAATAACGGAAGGTAAAATGACGATAGTGAAAGGTTCTACCAGTAGGTAATCACAAAGAAGTACGAGCTGAGGGAAATGCATGTGGAACTTCGCGGTATTACGAGATAAAAATCCCATCAATATTCTGCACTGTACTTAAAAATGTTGCAGCGTTATCATGGCGGAGAAAAATTCACACGGTTACTTTTGACAACACTAAACCATACTTTAAATACGACAGTGCAATAAAATCTACTGATATGGGACAGAAAGTAATAAAAATAAACAATAAAAATAAACTATATGATGTAAACAAGGACCACTTCAACATCTTCCTTCGTCTGCCACATCATTCGCTTCCTCAGACGGCATTAAAGGTAAACTCTAGGAATGTTAAGGATGCAAAGACTTTGCTTTTAAGACAAATTCTCAGTGATGAACTAAATGCACGAGGTGTGGTAAAAAGTAATGAGACTGATTTTTTAAAGCATCAATTTTTTAAATTTATTTACACATTAATGTCCACTTCAAAGTTTTTCCGTACGGCAACTATACACCGGTATATGTGTAGCGAAACTTGGTAGCACTCGCTTGTTAAGAGTATGACGTCAGGGAGAGGAAACCATGCAAGTGATGTAAGATAAAGTGGCCGAGTCTTCCTCCAAATGTCACTCCGGGAGTCCTTCGGTACCTTTGCCCTCTCATCAACGCTTGATTTACCCTCAGTGATCTCTGATTCTCCGCTGGTGAGTGCCACCAAGTTTCGATATACCTATAAAGTCTCTATTCCCAGTTTAGGTATCACAGCAGGAAGGCTTCAATCGGGATAGCTTTCAGCTACTACGTCACGCTCCTTTGGTTGTTATTCATAGTCCCAAAATTTCGTATTTTCAAAAGATTTTTGGACTTGGTGGATAAATAAAAGGATTGAGATCAGGGGAAAATATTGTTTGGAGAATCACAGCTATTCCTTTTTCGGTGAAAAACTCGTTAATGGAGATGACCGTGTGACAGGGGGCGTTGTTATGGTGGAGCATCCAAGTGCCGGCACCGTCTGCCGGCATTGTCTGGCACCATCTTGGCACACACCTTTCTAATGCTCAAATCCTGAATTAAAATCTGATGAAAGGTGAACCGGTTCATATTCAACTCACTACTCATCGTCCATAACCTTACGCGACGGTCTGACCTCACAAGCGCCCTCACTCAGTCGACATTGTCACCAAATCTTGAAGTTGAAGGCCTCCCTGAGCTAGGTTCATCTTTCACTGCTTCTCGGCCTTCCAAAAATGCTATGTGCCAACAGAAAAACTTGTGCCCTTGATGAGGAAAGTTCCCCGTAGGCCCGTTTCAGATTTTCATGGGTTACACTTGCAGATTCACCAAGTTTAACACAAACTTTAATGGCACAGCGTTGCTCCAAATTTTCCTCTGCCATTTTTCGTGACACACCACAAAAACACTATTCCACTATCGCGTAGCTACCGCAGGAAGTTTTAACGTCTACAGAGCGTCTGGAAGGACCAACTAATATGCTGTGTGAACGGGATCCCCGCAGTACTGCCAGATCGCCCGTATTGTTCTGTCTCATTACCTGTCTGCCATACCTTGTATCCGTATTTGTTGCATTTACTTGACATATTTGCTTCACACCGTACGCTATAAACGCCTTCAAGACCAAAAGAGTCTTTTGCAATTTCATAAAAATTATAGCGATGAGCAACAAATTAATTTTTTAAGCAACTGAGAAAACATACGAAATGCATAATGTTTCATTCCTGGTGCGATCTGTGAATCAACCTACCTCATTTCTTAAATAATGTCATTCCGACAGCCGATCATGTCCCACATAGAAATAGGTTTAATTTTTGGCTAATATCTCGTAAAGTAATGCGATAAGTGGCTGATATGTTGGTATCATACTAAGCTAGAGAAGGCGAAACTTGAAAACAAGCCACTGTATGTGGCATTCGTGGAATTGCGAGAAATCCTTTCAACAGCATTGAGTGGAAGAGATGTTTAGGCTGATGGAAAAACTCGAACTGGATTACGACAGAAGAATAATCTACCAACTATACATGAAGCAAGTTGCCACAATGCGAATGAGAGACGGAGGAAAAATAGAAGTTAAAAGTAAATAATGAGTTAGACAAGGATGCGACCTCTAACCAGCACTGTTCAATATATATTTGCAGGAGGCAATAAGAGAAGTACATATAAGAAATGATATAGATCGGAATTTAGGTTAACGAAGAAGAAATAAACATGCTGCGCTTCGCAGATGACATCGCAGTCATAGCTGGAAATCGTGATGATCTTCAAAGATCACCGAACACAATGGATCAAGTACCTACTTCAAGAATATAACATCAAAATAAATAAGACGCTGACTAAAACCCTAGAATGCGGAAGAGAGACGCTGAATGCTGAAGTCATTCTAACAATAAGAGAGGAGAAATTAGAGCAAGTGGATTCCTTCACCTACCTCGGAAGCACCATCACGTGGGACGGAAAAGAACACTTGAAGCGCATAATAGCCCAAGCTAAGAAAGCGTTCACGACGAAAAGGCTACTACTGGGTTCAAAGAAGATAATATTACGGACGAGGTAACAGTATGTGGAAACATTCGTGTAGAACGTGGCACTCTATGGATCGGTAACATGAACATTGGAAAAGGACATTAGAAAAGATTAGGAGCTTTTGAAACCTAGTGTTGGAGGCGGATGCTGAAGAGTAAATGGATGGATAAAATTAAAAACGAAAAAGTATATAAAAGAGTAGAAGAGGAAAGGACCATATATGGGTAAGAGAGGAGGGCTGCAGTCAACCAGTCTTAGGACTGAGCGATCTATTATGAGACATTTGGATCTGCATCTTAACATTTGAAGCATAATTCATTGAATTATAAGTGTGGTGATATCTCGCTCAGACTACAATAAAAACGCTTAAACTTCCGTAATTTTTTATATTTTTAATGGATAACTAAACAAATATGCTTCCCACATGTATGTAACTCGGGGGTATTCATTCACTAAAAAAATCACCCAAGCCACACCACGAATATGATACGATCGATATTTTTACCCAGTAACGCCCACAATCAGACTTCCATTTCTTTACCCCGATTTGGTCCAGAATGGCCAGTTCGTGGTAAGGGCACTTAAGAGACCAAGTAAGAGGGACCATAGGAACCCTGCTAGCCAAATCAAACAATATTTATCTTTAATTAACTGAGCAACTCAAACGTCCATGGACCGGATCCGGTTGGGGATGAAATCACATCCGAAGGTGAAAGGCCTCTAGAGATCTCCCATGAAAACGAATTTTAAATCCACCTGACATACGAACAAGGGAACTTACTTGCGGGATACACTGATACCGTTTCGCTTCCACCACCCAATTAACTTTCCCGGGAATAACATTGGCACCATTCAAACGCGCTGAGGGAGATTCCTACCTTGGGAACATATAAGTTTCCACTGAAGCTCAATACTCGTGACCCACGGTCAGAGCAAGAAGAGGCCAATCAAGAGAGTATTCCGATTTTTTAATTACTTCAGGATTTCTTTCCTGGAAGTATCAACACTCATTACCATTGAAGCTTCGCATTCCTCCACTCATTAACGTGGTACACGTTTCACTGTATGGTGACATTATCAGGTAAACGAAAGCTGACGAGGAACGTCAGTGATAGAATTTACCTATGACGATTAAAGAACAACCACAGACATAACCCTTCTCATGAGCATCCAGTCCAAAGTACGTGGGACAAGGAATCGGATTTTTATACGCACGTGATAACCCCGCAACACGCACTAATCCTTGAAATAAAAAAAAAATTACCAGGAAGTGAATTCCTTCTGATTATTATTCAATTTTGTAATTTATGGCGGTTTCATCCTTCCTGGTTCCCATTCCTTAGCTTAATATGCCCTACTAATAATAGCAATATCATCACTGATTCAACTAACTCAATATGGGGAGAATAATTGATGACAACCGTTTCTTACATTTTATGGTACAACTGAACAAAATTTCCAACCTTTTAGGCTATTTTGGTTCGTCAGAGAACCCGCGGAACCTAATTATCTTTCATCTGATTATAAATCAAAAGTAAAACCGATAATAGACAACGTTAGATCGCTCAAGCCATTCCCATAGCTAAATTAAGGGTTGAATAAAATTGAATCTCCCAATGGCCGCGGTGGATCTAACAGCGAGAGGCAATAATAATATCCCCGACAAGAAGGCAGGACACGTTTCAGGGGTAAGGTGCGACGTAATTTGGGCAATAGAAGCGCAATGTGGGACAACGAAAAAAAGAAGGTGAAACACGCTACCTTAGTGAAAGTAAACATTACGGTTTTCCATAGCACAGAACAAGATATTAGGCGAGAATTTCATCTAGATATTTATACCTGGTGTGGAATAACCCCCTGCCACACACCTTGAGGTGGCTTCCAGCGTCCAAGTAGATGTTGATAAATAGGCTATTGACGCCGTGTGGTGACCAAGGTGGCAGGTGACACACGTATGTTCCCTCTTTTCACCATATCATTCCCCATCCTTCCGACGATTATCCCATCGATACTGTGGCGTTCGAACCCTCTAATATACTCAAAGAGCTCTAACAAATAAACGTTCCATATCGTGCGTGAACACACAGACGGGAATGGAACAAGGCAAAGGTAAGAGCACGGCCCGAGACTAATTACAATCTGGAAGTAGTCCAAGACAAGAAAAACTGATGGCATCCATTGCCCATTACCTCATTTACAGCGTGTGGAAACACTTGCAAGGCTGCGTAGTCTTAAGAGACCACCCGTCAAACGCCTCCGCGTCATCTCTGTGCACATTTAAAAATTTTGCATTTAGAAAAAATTCTCGGATCACATTTCAATACTATAAGTTAGTTTGAGCGAGATATCACTTCACCTAGGATTTGATGAATTCCACCTTATTTTAAAGGAAAAACTTCCATATTTCCAATTATATCAAAATATAAACCCTCTGCCCAACCACTTTTAGAGCAATTTGCCTACAAATAAAGCTGTTTTACGTGGGATAGATTACGGCTGTACGCTCCATAGGGGTAATATTGAAAAAATTAGGAATTTCTAACCATTAGATTTCTTCAAAAAACTAAAGGCGTGTAGTTTGTATTTTTTCTCAACTACTTATGAGAATTAATCGATTACCGCAGCAATTATTACAGAATCGCAAAAAAACATTGTTGTGAAGGCGTTTTCACCGTAGGGAGTGAAAAAATTAGTCAAGTTAGAGAATTATGTAGTTACATTTATATCAATAATTAATGATTTATTCCATGTATAACTATATTTATGCGTCATTAATTTTACAATATTTACTTCATACTTCTTACAGACACTGAAATCATGAAATAAATTTCGAATATGGTCTCCATTACTAGATACGTTATACGTTTTTTCGAATCTTTGAATCGTCGCGACACCTTAATATTATTCGTACGCGACCAATCAAGTGATATGAAATGTATTATTTCGCGTTTAGAAGAAAATATGCATATGGTAAGTAATCTAATATTTACGAAATATATATCATGTACAGAATATCTTCTAAACGCGAAATTATTCATTTCGTATGATTATTAAGGTTGCAAAAAAATATCAAGGTATCACGCCGATTCAAAGATTAAAAAAAAAAACATTTAAATATAATTTTTACCTAAATTTCGAACACCGCGCCGAAAATTATCAATAGCTATGGTCATAATTACCTTTAATTAAGGAAAATATGTAAAATATATATTCTTGCATTATTTCCATTGCTGGCTGAATGGTGTGTTCCACCACAAAAATAGATGCACTTAAACCGTAGATGCACAAAAACCAAGACGACCACATTGAGGTCGTAGAATTTTTCGACTTATTTGAAAAATTATTAAATGTGCACCAAATGACCCACGATTACCCCTCCAGCCACCAAATCCTAGGAGCACTATGAGCAGCAAGAATTGACAACAATAGTGAGGCAATTGCAAACCGGTAGTAGTATTTCATATTATTTTTAGGAAAGAACGCGCAATGGTACACGCAAAGAATAAATTAGATGTGCCTCTCAAAAGATATTTCGTATTGTCTGTTTGAAAAGTAGAAATTATTCATTTTTACGGTCCATTAATAAGTGCTTGTTTTTAATATTAAAGCGCTATCAATGATATTGTGGTCACTGCATAGAAAGAGCGATCGACGTTAAGTAATACCAGGACTAACTATCATCCGGTTAATAACAGTTGGTGGTCTAAACAACACTAACTCCATGAGCTTTACTATGAGCAGCAGGCACTCGAGAAAGGCCGTTTCCTCTTCGTTAATTAAATAAGTACGGACTCAGGTTCAAGCCCAGTTTTGGAAGCAAAATATAGCTCAGAGAAAATAAACTATACTGAAATCGTTTTATGATTAAGAACATATCCCAAAAACTACACCTCAATTGCCGCTTGTTTGATGATATATTTAATTATTTCCATCCCTGAAAACAGAAAACAAAGATTTGTACATCAGGGTTTAAAAAAACAAAATACGCACACAAACGCCAACACCTTGGACGGTGAAAACGATACGCGTGGACGGGTTAGCGGGTGTGAACGGGCAAAGAGGCCGGCAGCTAGATTTATTCTCTCCATTTCCAGGGATATGGACCTCGTAAGGACGCAAGGATACTGTCTGATAGCGCACACGCAATTACACGCAAAATACGCAAAAGTAATTTCAAAGTTATTGAATTTAGAATGGTTTAACATCTGGTACAGCTCGGTTATTGGCTATCAAAATGATTCCGTCCCCGAATAATCAATTTAAGGCATTCACAAATTATATCCTACACGTAAAATAATACGTATCACATTAATATAATGGTTGCTAACAAATATCATCGTATAATGTCGAGTAAAAAAACGTACCTACTTTGATATTATTTCAACTTAAATGTTGAATTCCGCGGAAACAACCCAAGTCATAAAAATGCTATAATTAAGGCGAACATTTCAAAATATATATCTTGAGCCCTATACATTACTGCATGTATGGTGATTTCTACCTTATAAAGTGCTGCACTTGAATGAAATGTTGTCGAAGAATATTTATTCGACTTACTCGAAAACTTGTAAAAATGTGCCCTCAATGATTCAAGATTACCACTAGAGCCACCTTAAAACACGGTCATCATTAATGGAGAATATATGAACTATTACCTTTCCCGCTCTTCACAGCAATATCTCACCAATGCGAGTCTATAAAGCATTAGTGAAGTCTATTCGGGTTCTCCACCGGGTCACACTCTGCATTTCTAGCGACGTTTCGATGTACGAGTCGTCCATTGTCATCAGGACAGATATAGGTGGAGAACCAGAATAGAATTCACCAACATCACACGCCGGGAAAGCATCAGATCATTCTATGAAGCATTGTTCGCGCAATTCATACCAGTCAGCTCTCAGTGAATCATCGATCCATGCTATCTTGACATAACCAACATCTAGCACAACCGACAACAGTCTAACACATCATAATAAAATTATTAACACATTTTTACTAGGACAAATTAATCACTATTATTTCCACATTTCATGTCGACGCTGTAGTGAAAAACTGGATTCATGCTACAGCATTTAAAACAGATCCTGGTCAAAATATAACGAGCAGATTAAAATAACGCCGCCAAAATACGTCATCTACTTCATCATGTCCTATGGAATTTCAAGCATGAAATCATCAGGATCAGTCAAAGATGAAATAAACATTCCCACTATCGAGGCGCGTCCACTAATTTCGATTGGAAAAATAATTTCGAAGACGAACATACGTCAAAGTAACGATAACATAGGGTCAAAATGAGAAAAATCACAAAACCTGCAGGGTGGGAGGAAAGCATGACATTTCCGACAATGAGTCTAGGGTACTTCTTGGTTCATACCGTGTCCAAATGGATCTCAGTAAGCGCAAAATAACTCTCCTTCGTCGTAATTATTCAAAAACCGATTTCAACAAGTGTTGCCGGCAACATAATAGCTTAATGCCATTCATACACCCTCGTGTCGAACGATACCACCAAGTTGAACTCATATGGATATACGATAATTTCGGGGATCTAAAGCGATATGCATTTGCGTAGTGATTTGAGCGTTCACTCTCCCTCCCTCTTAAACGAAAAAACAAGCAGTTTTTACAAGACGCATAAGAACCAGATAAAAAAGGACGCTAGCAGGATACTTACGAACGGAAGAAAATATACAAACAGAGCCGGATTATGCGCTGCTCAACAAGTTGAGAGTTACCCTCCTTCCGCAAAACTTCGAGTCCACGCATAAAACGTTCATAAAAGTTAATAATGCTTGATATAGAAGTGGCTAAACGCGGTAATATTTCAACAGTAGGTATAAGTATTTCCTCTTTCCACAATAACCTAGGTTGAACATATAAAATTAATTTAAAACCCCTGCATCGGTTATCACAGTGACTATAAATGCTAACCGATGGCAGGTTAATTGGCTTGACAAATTAGGATAAATCAATTTTTGTACGTATTTGGATGGAAAATGTACAAGCATAATTAGGTAATCCCACGTAAGTTTACTTAATTTCGCAGGGTATTGGATATGCACTCTCAGATGCAGGGGAAACTTTGTATTGAAAATAACAACATAACCTACTTTCATTTGCAAGGGAAACTGACTAAACGCACGAGGGCACGGAAAACCACTTCCGTCTGCATTCCCATGAACTTCTCCGGACGATTTCCGCGAATGCCATCCCACGGAGCCTCAAACCCACCATTTTAATCACTTTGATTGGTAGTCAGTTCTCCACTGAGATATTAGTTAGCGTGGAAAACAGATTTTCAGAATCTATTTCGTATTACTTCATCGAATCGGTAAATAATTGAAGTATCGAGACTGATCGGCCAGGGAAACATCGATGATTTGATTACCCTAGGAAGGACGAGAGAATATTCCAACCCTCCATCAACCTCATCCAACATGATATTCCCTAATCCCAGAATTTTGCAGATAAATCTCCGTATAAAACATGCATCCACCTCTTCCATCAACCTCCCCCACTTCTTTGCAGTACTTCGCTGGTACGTATGTACTTGTACGCTGTACAAATGGATATAAAATTTGCACGCCGATTCAATAAGTCACCGGACACCAAAATATTTATTGAATGCTACTAGGGAAGTTTTGGCGAAAAGGTAGAACAGAAACATAGCAGCTCGACCAAATCAATTCTCGAATAGACTAGGACTCTCCCCCCTAAGCTCACAGTGATGCAAAACAATAACGCATTGCGTACCTCTACTACGCAGAGGAGGACGAAAGACTACAACACGGACAGACGCAACGGGTGTATAGTTTAAATTCCTTTTTTTATCTATCATTCAATTTTTCTTTTCAATATAACGTTGCCCCCAAGCTTATTGCCATATTGTAACGAAATTTATGAAGCTAATTAAAAAACGGATTGAACACGGGTTCCACCGCTTCATTCACTCACAGGCAATTGATACTAAAGCTATCCACTGCAATAATGCATCATCTGAACATGAAAAGAAAATTTAAAGTTGAAGGTAGCTCGCGCGAGATATCTTTTCATGTAAAATTTAATGAACTTTACCTCATTTCAAAGAAAAAACTCTCATCTTTCCGATGATGTCAAAATATTAACCCCTTGTTGAACTACTTTTTGAAATTTTTTTCTAATAATATAAGCTGCTTCACATGGGAGAGATTACGGCTGTGCGCTCCAGAGTGAGAATATTAAAACAAATTAAGAATTTTTGACGCCTAGATTTCGTCAAAAAAACTAACGGTGTGTAGTTTCTATGCTTTACCAATTGTGAATAAAAAATAATCAATTACTCACCACAGTAGTTTTACAGAATCGCAAAAAAAACTGCTGTGGTGTTATCGCCGTACGGAGTGAACAAATGAGTCTAATTAGAGATTACTAGATGTAGATATATTTATTTAATTACTGAGAATTGTTATAAAATATAACTATATTTTTGTGCCAAAAATATTACAATATTTACTTCTTACAGACCCTGAAATGAGAAATAAATTTCTAATATGGTCTCCATGCCACAAAAGCGTAGGCTAAAAAGATAACTATCTCCGAGGCAAAAATAAATCGAATAGCCTAGAACTTTCAGAACCGCACGTGGCTTAGCCTTAGGGTCTCTGCATGTCAATGTCCTCCACAAAACAATTAATGAAAATAAATGCACTCGGGTCATTGAAAACGCATTCGCAGAATTGAAGGAAATGGTGGCAGTTTTTAAACATTTTCTATTGAGCCTCAGCCATCATTTTAATCAGACGGTAAACACGCAAAATTCTCAATTTGATCGAAACTTCATGCAGGCCAAGAATACAGCTTGGATGAAAGTGAGTTTCGCCAAAATAAATGTATGCTCCGCAACACCTCTGAGCACTAATCGAGGCAATTAAGGCCGAAGGTTTAGTAAGGAAAAAAATCAACACAAGCGTAGACTTAACGCGTTTCCTGTGGCTTCCCGGCAAGGGGACCGAACGCTGAACAGCGGACTGAAATCGTAAAACGCTAGCCAAAAATAAACGAAAGCTTTTTTCCAGCGCTGACGCTGACACTTTGCATAGTCACTCTCCACTGGCTGCCGCATGTGGTGTTGCCTGTCAGTTTCCAAAGTTCTCACTGATTAACAGCTATTAAAAACTTTAATAAATGAATAACTTAATAGTGACGGCTCAAAGTTGAATTGATTTTTCGTATAACGTCCACCGTCGATTTTCTCAGAAAGCCTCCGAATTCGAGCTGTTTAAGAAACTCCTGCAGTAAGCTGATTAGATGCAAATCTACGTTTTCAAAAAAATCCTTATCATCTTCAAATTGACGTAATTTATGAGGGCTTTGGGAGATATTTGCGTTACCTATATAAAAAATTGGCGGACACGATTTTTAATCAATATTTTACTTAAAGCGATAAAATAATTGATTGTAACGTCGATGAACAATGAATTATTCATATTGAGCAGGCGAGGAAAGCATAAATAGATATAAGCAAAATATTGCGTTGGCAATTACCCAACAAAAGTAATGGATTTTCAGGGCAGCAAGAACGATAAACGCCAAGAATTTGTTATTACATACATACACATCACGCCGCTTCCAGGACGACACAGACAATATAACTCAATTCTCGTAACTAGGTCTAGAAAACAGGGCACTTTCATAATTTTCTCTATATTGCCCTGCGCTTGTATACCTTCTTTGCTTCTCTCAATTCAACAATTTTCTTCATACACGGTCTCTCTTGGTCTTAAGACACTTGATATCCCTCCTAGTCTCTTCCACAAAATTCACCCAAGACTTTCTCAGTTCGCCCCTTCTTTATAAATCGTTCACTCTTGAATCATTTATTACTCATATCACATTATCCATTCGATTCTCTTCCTTTCTTTCGACATGGCCAAACCAACGAAGCACGCTACTGTCATGTATGTCTATCAATGGAGCATCCAATCCACATTATTTCGCTACCCACTCACTCCAACTTTTATCATAAACACTTATCGGATATCCCATTCCCATTACATATGTCCAACTTTTATACTGATAGTGACATTCATTTCTAAAATGCTCCATACACAACCTACGCCTTTCCTTCCAGCACGCCTTCCAGGACTTCCACTCACTTTTTGATACAGAAAAGTGAGAAAGTGAGCAATTTTTGCCGAAAAAGTGAGGGGTAAATGTGGAAAATAATGAGAAAATTGGCGATTTTTATCCCATGTTAGACTTCTGGCAATGACTATAACCATAAATTCTGCAACAATTTACACTGGAACTCGTTATTAAAGCAGTAGCAACAGGGATAAAAATTACAAAACAATGAATTGGACGATGAAAACTTGTATTTCACAATAAGTCGATGGTAGGCGAAGTAACCTTGTGGAATTTCGACATACTGCAATGACGAGACACTTGGTAATTTCCACACATTTTATTTTCACTGACCGGTTTCGATATTTTGGTACATCATCATCAGAGTTATAACACAATAATACAATATATAAGATATTGCGTTATAACTGATGATGATGAACTAAAACATCGAAACCGGTCAGTGAAAATAAAAAGTGTGGAAATTACCAAGTGTCTCGTCATTCCAGTTATTTCAGACTCTAGACAGCATAAAGAATAAACAAACAATAAATCTTGACTAGAGATGAACGATACAAAATAGATAAGAATGAGGTACATAATGTATCGTACAGAAGGAGATAAAATGTAAAAAGCAATTATTACAAACAATAATAATTTTAGCCTAGGCAGGTCCGCCTGCATCTGGGGATCATCAGGACCATAATTCCGCCACTTTCTGTGATTCTTAAAAAGCTGCTTAATACAGACGATGTTCTCTTCTCTACTTTCTTTTGCCAAAGCTCCTTTTTCTTCAGCAAGTCATCTGCTCGTGACCGCAGTGATTGTATCCCCTCCAACATACCTTGGGCGATCTTGACTTTTGTCATATCCTTTTTTGCAATAGCCTCCTCCAGCTTCTTTTTTACTTCGTTGACTAGTTGATAAGAAGCCTTGCGCTCCTCAATCTCCTTCTTACTTGTCACATTCAGTTCATCCTGCAGCTTGCCCAATTCCTGTCGTTCCTTTAACTGGGTGGCCTCTCGCCTCTCCCTCTCCAGGTGCGCGTTCTCTCTTATTATAATCTCTTCAGCTCGTCTTCTTTTACGTAGTTTCCGCTAGGCCTCCAGGTACTCTTCATACTTGCTGCGTGCTTGAGCAGCTTCGAAGTCATGGGCACATGTTCAGGGATGCCATTGTAGTCCCGAAGGAGGGCATAAGAGTGTATGTATTAGGCCCATTATCCACTTGTGAATTCATCAAGGGTATTTGTGTTGTGTGTAAATGGGTTTTTTTGTATCCAGTTTCAAGGTACATATTTTATTTCATTATTGTATGTCAGGAAAATCCTATGCCAATAAAGGTAAGAGTAGAAGTGTTTAAAAGAAATAAGTGTACTTTTGTGAAAGATCAAAGAGTTACATTTCTGGCACCCAACCAAGGCTAATAGATCCATTAGTAAGTTAAATTTTGGTGACCGATGAGGTTCACCGTTTAGTGTGCCACACATTCATTCTATATGGAGGGGTACAAAATAGTAAAGCTAACAGAATTTTGAGCGTCTTCTAGCATTAGATCCCTGGAGTAAGAGCCGAGGGCTTCATTCCACAAATAAGCCACCTTTGTCCTTCCTAAAGACGTCCCCTTCGGTACGTGACCTTCCCCGAACATTCCTGTGAAGGTGTCCACGATGTCGTCACAGGATGCAGCTGCGAAGCTTGACTGGGCACACTTCATTGCCCAAATTAGTTCACAAATTGCGGAAAGGCAACTGATATCTACGGAAAGGACGGATTTTTGTCGAAGGTTAGGCTCGTATTTGCCAGAAAAATGAGATTTTTTCAAAATAGTGAGAAAAGTGAGCATTTTTTCAAAATAGTGAGAAAAGTGACCCATTTTCGAATAAGTGAGAAAAAGTGAGTCAGAGGAAGCCCTGACGCCTCCCTCATCCATCGTTCCATCTTTCGCGAACATTCGGCATACGTCCATTCTGATTCATATACCCTTAATTAATTTGAACTTGACATTATCATCCTCACAATTTTAGATTTCCATCAAATCTGGCAAAAATATCGAAAAAGTAAGATAATGGAATGGAAAATGGAAATAATAGGCATATTTTTTGTTTATAGCCTCCAATTTTGAGTATGTATCATCAAATATAAAAAATATGACAAGGAATTCACCTCCGGAGCATTAGAAACGCTTTCCACTACACTTTACTCACAAGTAGGTATGTACAACAATTGTTCGCCATTGTTGGACGCAGAATAACCAGGAACATGCTCCTAATGAAAGCCTGTCGTAAGATCTCTGGCAAAAGCTTTAAGCAAATAAATGAAGACACACACAGACCAGAGGTCTTTCAAAGATGAGAGAATTTCAGTGATTCTTTTAATGAGTTCTCTAAGAGTGCCAAATTTGATGTAAATCAAAGGTCAGGTTGAGAACAATGAGGGTGAAATACTAAGGTTAGGGCGCAGCTGGTACCATGCAGGGAACGGTAAGGTGGTAGGATTAGGGGCGCTTGGGACAAGAAGAATTGCTTGGTTACTGATCGAAAGGTCCGGGGTTCAAAACCGGGTGAAGCCTTTGGACGCCCCCGAACAAAAATAATTCTCGAAATTCCCCCTATCCTGAATGTGTGAAATTCACACGCCTGTGGCTTAGTCCGGGGTGAGCTCTACCCTCAAATATCCAAACCAACCTTCGGGTTGAATCACTGAGTAAGAGTGAGTGGGACAAGAAATGAAAGCATACTTTGACCAAAATATTAAAATCGTAATGGTTTTAAAGACAGCTCAAACTACTCGATTCCAAGTGAAATAATAGCAGCAACTTGTATTCGACCATTAAACCAACTATAAATTCTTTCCAATGTAGCTTGATGGTTAAGGAAACGCCACCAATCATGAGAACATATGCATAACGATGAGGAACATCGCTGAAGTTCACGGTGGTTTAATGAACTTTCTAGGCTTAATAAATCGGACATTGGTTGTACATCTATTATTCAAGTTATCGCTGAAATTTGATCAAACGATAGTTGCAGTACATTATTTCATTCTTTTAATTACGTTCGAAGAAAGGTAGACCACGTCCACGAGACAGACCAGGATGTCCGACTTTTGACAGCACGAAAATCTCCGCCTCCAGTATACATATTTCGATCTCCTTGGTTACGACCACGGTTGATAAGACCCGGAATGACCCTTTTCTACGGAAATTTGGATTGCAAGGGTGGAGCCGTTTGCTCACCTGGTGCGGGGAGTACGCTTGTCCGGATGTGGGGTGCGGTGGTGGTCGCCCGCCGCCTCCGGGCACGGGCCCTCCTGGACCCTGGCCGGGGGGCGTGGGGTACCGGTGTGGGTATGGCGGGTACGGGCTGCCCCCGGGCTGCTGCTGCTGCTGCGGGGGCGGCGGAGGAGGCGGGGGCTGCTGGCCTCCGCCCCCGGCACCGCCCCCGGGGGGACCCTGCTGCGACTGGGACCCTCCCACCGGCTGCCCCTGGTAACCACCGCCCGAGGGCCCCGCGAACGGCTGCTGCTGCTGGTTCGTCCGCCCCGGAGGCACACCCTGAGAACGGAAGAATGAATCGGTTAGCTTCATATACACTGTGAGTTGATGCGAGAACATCAGAAGCTTTACGGTGTTGAAGCGGGATTAAGGTAGTTTGAGCCAGATATTTCCCTAGTCATAATGAAGGCCATATTCGAATTTTCTTTTCTTTAATTTCAGTGTCTGTAAGAAGATGAAGTAAACATTGCAAAATTTATATATGACTAAAATTCTCAGTAATTAAATAAATATACCTACATATGCCTCTAGATTGACATATTTTTGCACACCGTACGGTGAGAACGCCTTCACAATAGAAGTTTTTTTCGATTCAGTAAAAATTACTGCGGTGTGTAATTGATTATTTTTTATAAGAAGATGAGGAAACATACAAAATACACACCGTTAGTTTTTTGACGAAATCTAGGAGTTAGAAATTCCCTCTTTTTTTATATTCTCCTTCTGGAGCGCACAGCCGTAATCTATCCCATGCAAAACAACTTATATTTTGGCAAAATGCTCGACAAGTAGTTCGGCAAGTGGTTAATATTTTGATATCATCAGAAAGATTTTTTCTTTAAAATGATGTCAAATTCATCAAATTCTGGGTGAAGTGATATTTTGGTCAAACTTTATTAAGGTGGTTAGAGCGATTTTTGTCCATGTACAGAATTGCGTGAACCTTAGCATACGTGTTCTCATTAGTGATATCTATAGATGACACTGAAATTTTTTGAACAAAAATTGCATCATACCGATTCTCATTTGGCAATTCAATGCTATTTAAACATGTGATACGCATATGAGATATATTTCGTAAATGTCATTTCTCTCCGGCAATTCCCAAAGTATTCTTTACCGTTCATCGAGACAGATAAACATACCTAGCACTGAGTTTAAGATATACCACCCTAAACGCAAGGGACAGCATTTTTTTAAAGCAGTATGCTAGAATATATCTGTTGCACACAATAAGTATACCCACGGTGGGTTAGATTCAATATTCTCATTAGTTAATCACATTTACTGGTTGATGGAAAGTGATCCCTATTCCTGCAGACATTTTTTTCTTGTTTTAATTATTATTAAAACAAAAATCTCTGCCCTTAAGCAGCGTAAAGATCGATTTTGAACTCTCAAAAATCGATTAAGCTCAATTTTTGAGAACACGTAATCGACCACGAAAAAGGTCGAGTAATCAGGGTCAATAATATCTCCATATTATAATCGCAATTGAGTTCACCAACAGTTTGTTTTACTCGTGTGCGAATATTAAATACCTCCGTGATGCCTATGGTCCACTGCCCGGCTCCAGCAATCATGCTACGCTGGACCCGGACAAAGGCCTGGGAAGTAATGACACGCTACACGAAATCATAGAATGAATCAGCTAAAATAGTCCATTTTCTGTTCTGCAGCGAGCGTAGAGAAAATGCGGTTAAGACTCACATACTACACAGTGCATCATTCTTCTTTCCCTTTCCAATGATTTGAGAAATTATTAATGACTTATCGATGGTAGTCTAACATTGAAAAGCAGGTCGAGATTCATAACACTGGATTTGAGAAGTGCCCACGCTCTGCCGTGTCTCGCCCGATCTGGAAAATCACATGACACGCTGGCATTGAAAAATATATACTCCGAATAGAGAGACAAGAGGATAATAGCAACAATTATGGCCAAAATACATTAAAAATATTTAAGTACGATCAACGAACGAGCCAATGCTAATAAAGTTCAAGGTGACAGAAAGTTTAGCTCATATAGTAATTGCTAGAGCAAATATACATAAAATTATAAACTTCGACAAGAAAGATACAAACAAAGGGCATCACAACACCTAATATCGGACTGGGGTTGGAGAGATTTAAAGCTCAAAATGAAAAGCACCCAGTTACAGCCTAAACTGAAGGAATGATAACTGTAGACAAAACGTAGCTTTTAGTTCACACATTCACATAGTCCCTTCCACCACACCAATTTAAATCATGAATGTCACATTGAGAACTGGAACCTTAAACAGCGCTCATCAAATACACTGCAAATCAGTCTTCAATAACAAAAACGTCTAGAGAAGTGTAAGCATTAATTGCTGAAATAATAATCTTCATTCATTCCTGATAGGTCACAAACACGTAGGACATTGGAAAACGCCAAATAAGAGCACGTTTCTATTAAAGTTACTAAAGGTGGATACACTAGTCATAAATAATCTTACATACTATCGTAACTTTTGATTAGGAGAAACTTTTGAAAATATAAAATATTGAAGGTGGAAGCTATTGATACTCGTAAGCTGCTTATTATAGATATTTTGGGCCAAGTAGAATGGCCCTTAAAAGTAGAAGGTGATGCGATAGTTCATTGAGTAAACATCACTTGTTCTTGTTTAATAAGTATATATACTGACTTTTAGGTAAGT
This sequence comes from Pyrrhosoma nymphula, assembly GCA_963573305.1. Classification (NCBI taxonomy): domain Eukaryota; kingdom Metazoa; phylum Arthropoda; class Insecta; order Odonata; family Coenagrionidae; genus Pyrrhosoma; species Pyrrhosoma nymphula. The sequence continues at coordinate 57,521,532 of OY754339.1, read as the reverse complement.
ATTCTGGGTTAATTTAACAAGAGTGGAACAGCTAAGAGGGAAATGTCAGGATTTTTAGTCCTTGGATCTGTGGTCTAGCTGGTGTTCTTATGAATACCCTAGATTCAGCGATAAGAGCTCTTCTGAAAATAGACAACTTTCAAGCAGCAAGAAGCATTGTCCGAGAAGATAATTCCAGATGTTAGGAAGGATGTACTTCAGCATAATAGATCATCTCAAGTGTACCAGTTAGAGGTTACCAAGAAGCCTTCCCCATAGTATGTGTATTTGACACTCACAATCCATTTTTGCTCGTTCATTACAACAAGCCAGTTGTAATGAACGAGAGCCAGCAAGAGTAGAGTTGCCTCGGAACAATCATTAACAAGATTCAATAACGGTGTCTGAAGCCTTAATAAGTCTGAAGGAGGGTCTTCCGCTGAACCTTAAAAGTTGACTGACTAAGCGGCTTGGGGTGACACTCCTTCCAAACTAGTTAGCAGGAATCGATGGCCTAGAGAGCAGAGAGATAGGGAGTAAGCAACAGGAGAGTTCCATGCTGCAGGAAAATATCCGACCAATGCGACTAGTAATCTTCGATTCGGCGGATTTAATATTTTCCAACAAAATCAACTCAGATGCTAAAAACTGGAAAAATCTGATACACCTATGATTTGGACGTCAGCCATCAGAACGCTTCCTTTATTGTATCGAAAAATGAGCATCGATTCCTGTATAAAGGATATCGTATACATACTTGATGTGCGTACTCAAATAAATTGGCTCCTTTAGGAAAAAGAAAAAGTAGGAATTACGTTGAATATTTCAACCACATCGGCAATTAATTATTGACCTAGGAAGGAATCGATCAAGGAGAGAATCTTCGAATCCAAATTAAATTTGCCCATTGCAGCTCAACTTCCAAGACTGGCGCACCTCAAATCAACAGACAATTAGAGACCACGTTATTAAAAGCATGTTACACGGTTTTCTTGGTTTTTGCAACCACTCGAACGGGCATACGTGTTTGCTTGCCTGAACTGCCATCCCAAGAGACGAGTGAGCGGGCACTGACATCAAGGCTCATCCCTCATTGGCCACGCATCGCCTTGACGCAAAGCAGTTACACGCGGCCAATTTCTCTCCACGAGCGAGGAAGTGAATTTGAAATTATAATCACCAGCGGACAAGAAGAAAATAAGAAGTCTATGTGGAAACAAAGAACCTCTTGAAAAGGCGGCAGCACAAGCAGTAGAGGCCGGATTTATCTACATTTATACAAAGCTCTCCAAGCCACCTACATATATACCCCCTGCCACCAGTGTGGCAGGGGGTATATTTTCCCCGGATTGAATAAACACCGTATGATACTAATGTTATAGAAACTATGATTATTGATGAATTAGTCGCAAATATGTGGCTAGTGTGAAATGTCACGAACATGCATTTCGCAACTACATAAATGCATAGAGAAACGAGAGGCATAGGGTAAAATTGCGAGACATGCTGTTAGTACTACTTAGCTTATAAATATATCTCCATCCACGTGGTACTCGGCATTTCACGTCAATGGTAAGTAATCATTATTGGCCGTTCAATCCTAACATTGCTTGACTGAAATCCTCATTCCTTCACTATCTAAAGCTAGTTCCCTTACTCCCTGGTCGTTCTCATAGTGTACTTTCCTCTTTATTTGGTCTATGCATATATCCCTTGGCCTTCCTCTTGAGCAAGGGTGAGTGACAGGTGAAAGCTTTGCCTCAAGGGAGCATCAAACTCGAGAATCGTATGACGGCTGCTCAATACGCAAACCTGTGGACCAATTGGGCTAATACTGGAGCATTAGATAGCAAATCAACATATAGGATACACTGTCTACCGAACAACCTGTCTCAATGGCAGCATTCATGGTCTCTATCGTTCGCGTGGAGATGACATTTTAAGCCTAAAGGGATAGTCCACACGCCTCAACCCGGGAGAGGAAACCGGACAAAGGACAAAAAATAAACTAAAGACGACCACGATCTCGGAAGAATCGAATGATGTAAAAACGAAAAGGAGCGCAAGTAAAAAAATGCCCCGATACGGCGAGACGAGTGAGCGTAAAAATCGACCGCTTTCGGACGTGATGTGCAAGAATGACATCTTCGGCGCGCGAGAAGAATGGAAAGAGAGGAAGATGATTCCACGGGACACGGAACCTTTCATATATATACATGTATATACCAACCACCGCGCACATCCACACCGGCACACACACACACAAACAAAAGAAGTAAGTAAAGCAGCTGGGTCGTGCGGGGAGGAGCAAGTGACTGTGTGTGTGTGCGAGTGCGGATTTTATTGGTGACGCAAAACTCAAAGAGGGGAGGGAGGGAGGGTAAGAGAGAGAGGGGGGGGAGGGAACAGAGAGGGGGTTGAACCGGTTTCCCGTGCTGCTGCTACTCTTCTGTTTTCATCCCCCCCTTTTGCAACCACCAACCAACCAACATCACTCTTCCTCCTTATATACACCACCACTACCCCCTTTAGTGTTTCTTCCGCAGCCCTCCCCCACTCTCACCCCCGCACAACGCCCGTCGCTTAACTTTTCTCCCCCGCCAAATTCCTTTCTCTCCCCTCCCACCAACCACCACCCCTTTCTCCTTACACACACAAATGCGAACACTACACACCAACACACTACTCCTATCTGCTTCCCTTCCAAACCTTTAACTCTCCTCCCCCTTCCCTCCTCCTGCCCGCACGAGAAGAGAGAGAACCTTCCCCCCACCCGACCCTCCCCCCAGACCACCGCCCTCTCCCCCCCCCCCAAAACTCCTCTCTTCATCCCCCCCACCAAACCCCCCTCTACCTCTCTCACAACTTACCCCCTCCCCCACACAGTCTGCCCTGTGTCTCGAGCATGAATGGGATAAGAGAGAGAGAGAGGCAGGCAAGAGGGAGAGGTAGGAGGGGGGAGAGGGAGTCGACGGAATGGTGTGTATCGGGGGGTTGGGGTGGGGTGGGGGGAAAGAGGGACCGAGAAGTAGGGGGGATGGGGTGGACTTCAAATGGAGGTCAATGTCAGGCTATATTTACCCGTAGAGAGAGAGAGAGAGAGAGTGAGAAGAGATGGAAAAGGAGAGAGAGAGGGAGATATAAAGAAAAGAAGACGGTGTGCGGCACACAGCGGATATCTCCCTTTACACTCGTTCATTTTTTTATACACGCACATATGTACACAGGGTGCGTTTCTGGAGGGATCTGCGAAGCTTTTGGGAGGTGATAGGGTACATGGGAATGCCCACGAAAAAAAATACCTGTGACGGGGATCGAACCGCTGACCTTCGGGAAGCTGCCCACACTATCCAATTCTCTCGGAAATTTCAGAACGATTAAAGTAAATTCGATGTTAAAAGATTAAGAATTATGGGTAGCGTGGTGGTCGGCGCATTCGCCCAAAAGTCCGCGGTTCGATTCCCGGTTCAGGTAGATATTTCCTCGAGAAGAATTTACCTATTCCATCGCCATATTTTCGGCAGGGATGGAAATCATCAGGAGATAAGAATTCTTATACATGCATAATTAAGACCTGATACGCACAGTTATTATTTCACGCACACTGTCCAGGGATAGCGGCAACGACAGTTCAAATGATGGCTTCGTGACGGGATCATTTTCAGGGATAGCGGCAATGATAGGGATCCCTATCCCTTATTCCTTCCGTTGAGCACGTCCTTTTTTTCCGTTCCTGAATATGTACGACCTGACTCTCGATTGCATCAAATGAGAGCGCACGGCAGAGGATAGAGAGTAAGGCGCAACGAGTAGGTATTAATTAAATGAGGATTATAAACACTACGGAAATAACTCTCGCAGTAAGCAAAAAAGGATAGGGAAAATGATGGCTTACGATATCGTTTTTCCTATCATTGAAGAACCGTAGGTTAATTTTTCCCTGGACTTACACTTGAAAAATGACCGTGTGATCCAGGCTTTAATTTGATATGCTTCGACGGATAGAGCATTATGGACGGCATAAGGGTAATGACCTGCCAATGTGCACACATCCTGGCAGGCCATTGCCCGGTGATTTACAGCCGCAGGCCATAGTCTTCTACCAATATTTCAATCTTTAGCAGGGCATCAGTCCTCTTCAACCCTTCCTCTTTTCACTTGGCCTTCTCGCCATCCCTTCGCGTTCATCACCATTCTGTTCCAACTACCTACTCGTCCTCCAGCATTTACTTCCTCTAAACCGCTAATATCAATAATGTCAGCTTAGGTGAGAGAGGATGCGATTTCAAGCACTTTTTTTACTAATAGACATGGGGCCGCAACTCCCAAATTGCATGTAGCTATGGCTAAGCAAGCATTTTATCCAACAGGTTTCGCAGTTGTCGAATGATAGAGCCGACTTGGTGGACATTTACCCTTTGAAGGGATCTGAAACTTGCCTCATCAGAGCATATAATATGTATCATTCTTTCAATTTTGTAAATCATGATTACAGTATCTTATTTTCCAGGTGGCATCCGTATTTTTCTTGGTGCAAAGTGCGAAATGTGCAGGGTAAATGTTCTTCCTTTCCATAGCTCCGTAAGTGAGGAGTTGCCGCCCCAGGTCCATATGATAAACGATTGAAATCACATCCATTATCATCTCCAGGAGTTAAACAAAGATTGCTGATGAAGAACCCTGCGTATAACTTTCCCTCCGAACAGCCCGCTCCTCTGAAACTCCCTCGCTTTGACCATCTCTTCCCCCGACAGGGAGTTGACTCGGAAGACCGCAAGGAGCCTTTTTGCTAGGAGGCAAAGGACTGCCGTCTCCAGATCAACGTCCCTTCCGCTCTCTCTTGTATTTTAAGGAAGTGCGACTCTCAAGCGATGACGACGACGAAATGGAGCGGACGCGACGTCTTTATCAAAGGAGAAGGAAGGAAGGCCCGCGGGAAGTCCTGCAGCGCGGCGATTTCCAGCAGTTAGCCCTTCCCCCCAAGTCGACTCGGCGTGCAAGCAGTGCCACGGGATCGACATACGTTTAAAGCCAATGATGAGAAAAATAAATGCAAAAATTATGGAAATTGGCAAATTTCAATATGCCTAGAAGCGGGAGTGCATAATATCTGTCGTGTGGGAAACGCAAACAAAACATTAGCGGCACTGCATTTAAGAGACCAGGATTTATGAAGCGAGTAGTAAGAAGGTCCTCGGATGAAAAAGTGAAAGAGAGATTCTATTTCGCCCTTGCTATGCAACATTTCGCGTACGCCACAAGTATTTGGGACCCTACACAGAAAGAAATAATACGCGAGATAAACGCATTACAAAGGAAAGCCGCGCGCTAAGTTAAAAACAGCTACAAGGGAACATAACAGGGTATTGAGGTCTGTTTACACGATGTATAAACCCGCACGGGTTCATGAGTGAATGTCTTTAAGAACACGTGTACGGCATCAGAAGCTATTTTTTGACGTACTCACGCCTTCGCGCAAGTTTTTGGGTTTACAATTTAAATTTTTGAACGGACATGCATGAACATCGTGCAAACAGGACTTTACAATGCTGACGGAAGGACAAGGTTGGGAGCCACTAAAAACTCGGAGGCTACGCTCGGCTAAGATAACTTGAAGACCTCAGATCCCGCGAGTATCAGAGTAATCTACAACTACGATCTCCCGTGCTGTTCATAGATACTATAAGATACTAATTCATGCAGGAAACAAAATCATACGACACATTTCAAGCGGGGCGTGGTGTTAGTAATATAATGAATTTTACTAAACACAATTACCAAATCCAGTAGAAGTGACTATAAGAGAGTCACTGCCGAGCTGATAGGTACAAAAATGCATTCTTTCCACGCACCATTGGTGATTATAAAGCAAACAGAGCGAGACAATAAGAGACTACTTTAATATTAAGTTCACGTTCGTACTTTGCCTCATCCAATTCCTTTACCCTCCCTTTTCCAAGACTGGTGCCATTACACCACCTGCCACACACCCCAGAGGCGGCTCGCAGGGTAATATTTAGATGTAGAACATACAAGAGTAATCCAGACTGACGGCTAGGGAAATCAAAAACCATTAACTCTACTCGACCTCTCCACCGGGTCAAACTCATCATCGCTGCCGACGTTACAATAGTCGACTCGTCCATCATCTTCAGAGCTGATTGGCGCACTTCAGGGCTTTTGCTAGAATACATATTTCCATTGCCAAGGGTCAGCCTCCACCCGATTGTTCAGACATTCCCCGGTGCTTTTCTCCTTCCGGTGCTTAATTTCACGGTGGGAACGCAACAGATCATCCAACCATATGACCGGAAATACCGACATTAACGTATCAGCAGACTGAGCAAATTCCAGTTAAGAATAGCAACAGTAGTTAATATTTTGAAGTCGGCGCAAATTTCACGACTTCATGAGCTCCAAAAACACAACAACGTAAATAAAAATATCACTTTATTTTATTCCGTCGACATTTGGTCTCTATACGTGCATAAGGAGCTCAAATAATGAATAGTGCTGTAAAATAGGAAATTTAGGGCAATAAAATGCAACGATGAAGTACTATGCTCTAGTACTAACTTACGTTTCCTGAGATTTATTACATATACACCCATCACACCGTTCTCTTTCGTGGTAGACACAGACATGAAACTCATTACCGTAAGCCGAAACTTATTATAAAAGAAATTATAATAAATTTTACTTTTCCAAGAGAATCATGGTCAACGAGGGCAGGCTTTAGACAAGAACATGGTTTGTGAACGCAGAGAATTTAACGGCTTAAGACATTTTCATAATAAGATTGAAACTCACTGAAAATTATTAAGTGTCCACCTCTACATAACTTTAAAGTTGGTACACTTTAGCATAGAAGGACAAAAACCACAGGGTTATGATAAGGATCTACCGCAAAAGCAATATACTGGTTATGGAGCATAAAAAAATGAGAATTACAAGAATGACTTCGATTCTTCTGCGAAATTATATACGAGAACAGAAAATAGAAAGTGAAGCTATGCAATCTAAAAATCCATTTCCGTTGATAGCAATTCACCACATCCGGCATAAAACTCATAGCATAAGTAAGAAAACGAAGACAAACTGGCCTCTTTTCCCTGACACCTCCGGGGAAATACACGTCGACGTTTTTTTCCAATAGCAGTACCAACGCAGATGTTACGAATTTTCTTATATCCCGCAATTCGAGATTTTAACAAATTCGCTAAGATAAATAAAATCATCCAGAAAATGAGCAACGAGGTGAAAACCGAATAAGTTCCCATCACGATAGAAAATTCTTCACAGTTGCATTCGCTTAGGCAGGGCTTGTGCAAAACGACTTCACAAACCATTCATAAAGCTGTTCCTTTAGATAAGCGCCCTACGGTCCCGTTTACAATACCCAATAAGTACCCGGGTGTGAATGAAATAAATTCACAATACATTGAAATTAAAATTTTTAATATTTCACAAGATCATGTATACTTTAAGCTACGTTGATGATAGCAAAAAGGTTAATCCTCATCCGTGCACTTCAGTGTGTCACGTAAATTCTTCTGAACAAGAAAATGTCGCAAATTAATTTGGAAATGCAGATTAGGATGACGTGGTTTCCATGAAATCGGAGTACAGATGGAGGAGTGGTAGAACAGCATTGAGAATAATAGGCGGCAAAAACTGTTACGAATGATATCAAGGAGTCGTCATCCCTTTCCTCCATAATCCTGTCAGATGCCAATTCCAATCATTTTCGAGAGACAAGGGAGAGCCTCGGGAATTTGACGTGGGATGCACATTAGCGAACGAATAACCTCTATAAGAATCATATTGCAGCAACAGAATATATTGCTCCACGATCAGTTTACCGTTTCGCTATCGTACAAGGGTACTTCATTAGGGCAGAACGAATAGCGAAACCACGATTTTAGTAACTCGTTTGCTTTGGCATAACCCGTCATAGCAAGGGGCTCTTCATTCCGTACTTTACTACATTAACCAAGTACACTGCAAGCCACCTCAACGAATTTAGCTGGGTTGATTTTTCACCATCATGCACTACACTATATGCGACAATGATTATAGAAGGCATGATTATCATTGCATTTTGCAACTACATGAATACATACAGATACAAGAGTTATCCGGGAAGCATGCAAGACGTGCTGTTATCAATCCTTTACATATAAAAACAAAAACTTTTGATATAAAATAAATAAATAGCTAAACTACCTGTGGAACAATCCAATTATAAAGTCCCAATGGCAGCTGTTATGGTCTCCAATCGTCCGCAGAAAAGATTAATTTTAAATGTGTCCGTTCTAGAGTCTATTTCCTTTACGTCATTCTCACGATGGAATAAAGTAATATTCCGGGTTAGTAAAATATTTCTGACACCATAATGAAATAGATCACCTAGAAAAGAAGAACAAAACTTTGTGTTTTCCACAGATTTATTATATAAAATATTATATAAATTGGTATTTTAGACAATACATCTGTGGAAAACACAAACTTGTGTTCTTCTTTTAAACATGGAAAGATTCCACAAAGTTAAATCTTCTTCATACGATTATATCACCTAGAAAGTTTAATTGAAACGTACTCGCTCAAACTCGGTATTTAAACCAACATAACAGGGATCGCAAATATTGGCAGCGTATTCAAAATGTGGTGTAACATATGAGAAGTAGCTAGTTTCCCCTCTTTTATCTTATCTAGTACCATTTAAAAAAAATATCAATTTACGATTAGCTTGACCAGTTATTTCCCGAATAATTTCCCCCGCGAGTTATCATACGTCAGTGTAACTCCAAGGTATTTAACGGATTTTACGCTCTCGAATTCGCCATGCCGCAAGTAGAAGGAGTAATGACTAGACCTTTATTATCTCAATGGTTTCAGGGTCAACTTTGTGGTAGTTCATTTTTAAAAATGAAAAAAGAAAACTTTGTTTTATTCCATCAATTTATTTCACGGTACTACTAGGTAGCTGAAGATGACGCCGCTGCGTCGAAACTAGTAGTACCGTGAAATAAATTGGTGGAATAAAACAAAGTTTTCTTTTTTTTCATTATTTTACTAGATATTTTCCTATTCATAAATTGATGGAAAAACGTTTTTCATTTATTGACTAGATATCTTCCCAGAAACTCACTACTACATACTTCTTTTCAAGTTATATTTCAACTTCCATGTATCGCACCAATTTTGGATTAGCTCAAAGTGCTTTGCTAGCGCTTGCTTATCATTTTGACCACGAATTTCCCCATACATCACTGGGCCATTTGAAAATAACCGAAACCTATACTGAACTACTTCACCGATACTGTTGCTAATAAAAGGAACAAAAGTGGCCCTACGAAACTTCCCTGGGGGACTTTCGATGTGACTTCAACGGACCCTGGGTGATCCGGAGATCTTAAGATAGGGAAAAAAAGGGAATGGCATATTCGTCCCCATAAAACCATCCTGCCCTGAAATGAGAAGAGAAAACATGCCGCTGCAGCAGAATGCTCTCGGATTCCCATGCATGATGTCATTCCGCGTGACGTCACCCTTGGGTTGCCCCTTACGCTGGGATCCAGATTGTTTACGCGCGTGCACTACAAACGCAAACAGCTGTCCTTCCGGGAAAAATATACGGGCACAGAGTCTGACGCATCTGGGAGATAGGGAGGAGGGTGGGGTGAGATGTGAGCGCCGCAGTGATTTACCCACCCCGGCCATTCACCACTATGCCTTCCTTAAAAATAACATTCGCCACGGACACCGAGCTCGCATATGGGAAGACAGGAAAAACCTACTGCTCGCCCCGTAAAAGGGACGAGACACCCGACTTAATGAATGGAGGTGTACGGCGGCCAGCCACTGCCGCATCTGAGTGGCGGAGAGGAGCAAGAGAGAGAGATATATATAAGACGAATCGGCGGAAAAGGTACAGGGGAGGAAAGGGCGGAGAGAAGAGGGGTGGAAGGGATCTTTTCAGTCACGTGCATGCCATTCTCCTCCTCCCCGCACTACCACTACGTACGTCCTTCCCACTCCACACACACGGACCGTCCTTTACGCCCCGGCTCCGAGCACCGCACACGTGTTCCGAATGGCAAAGAGGCCTTCCTTCCCCCTCTCCGCATAAAGGAGAGCGGCGAACTTTAGGGAGGGAGGGGGAGGGCCGTAGCAGGATCTCCTTGTGGCCGAGAGACATGAAGGGGTTGGGAGGTGGGAATCCCCTTTTGCCACACATCCCTCCTCATCCCATTTTTGCCCTCCCGACGCCGGAAGAGTACAAACCCTCCGAGACGAGGAGACGACGATGTATCGGAAGGCACTCACGACATAAGGCCCCCTCCACAACAAAAGTATAGAGTGTTCCAGATTCAGTTGACAGCATGGGTGTTATGGTGAGCGTTGATGCCAAAGTTTATACTACGTGTGTTCGCCTCTAAAGCACGAAGGCCTACTTTTCCAAAATCGCGCTAAATTCAAAGAGGTTACTTCATGGAATAATATTTGCTTATTGGAAGACTCCTCTAAATGTGTCATACACTGCAGAGTATTGTTGATTTTCCTGCTGATATTGGCGACATTGCACCTCAGGCCTTAGCGAGATTCGCATAGGAAAGGAATTTCCATAAGAGTTCATGCTAACAACTAGATGTGGAATTAAAAAGTATCTCGGTTATCCGAGGCTCTGTATTATCCGAGGTACAGATCCTTAGGTCGTGGCTGCACCGTGGTTTAGCTCATGCAAACGAACGTCAGAATCCGGAAATCGGCTCGATCTCCAAATTAAAGACAATGCTTTGAAATATTTTTCCTCAACCATGTCAAAAATAGGAAGGCAAAGCATAGGAATATCTAATTTTAGCGCAATTTATTCTCGCACATAAGCCCCCCGCATTATCCGAGGTTACCTCCGTTCACTTTAACTCGGGTAATTGAGACTTCACTGTATTACCCACGTACCGACCCACACAACGCAGGATGGAAAGTACGTATAGTTCTCCCTTGACAGCTCGATATCTCATTAGTTCGACACTCCCAGCTTTACGGCGTTTTAGGGATTGTTTGCAACGCGCGGTGTTACTATCTATAGTTCGATAGTTTTGAAGCTTTCTCTACCAGTACTTCGACACTTACATAGGATGAGAAACGTCTACAAACGCGGTATAGGCCGATAACGGCAAACTGGATGACACTCCTAAGGAAGGACGAAGGGAAGAATCAAAGGCAAAAGTATTTAAAAAAAACTTCTTACCCGAATAAAATAACTCATCAAATTAATACTTATCTTTCTTAACGTTCAATGTAATTGATTATGTTCATTGATTCAGCCCTGAAGATGATGCACGTCTCAGCCATCGATTCATCGGCAAAAATGACGAGTCTGACCCAATGGAGAACCCGAAAAGACTTCGCGATCAGTATGTACCGGGAGAGCATCCTTCATGTTAAGTTATTAATTCAATATGATGATTTGCAGTTCGAAGATCACGCGACGTTGAGTGACTATAGTTTGATGTTCGACATGCTATCACAAGGAAAAACAAACTTAGGGAAACTGATATGGAAATTAGCAGTATTGTGACTTAACAGCCACCATTCTGAACAACCATCAAAATTTTGAAGCAGCGTTATCATGGCGGCATACATTCGCGCAGTTATTTTTCAAAACATCAAACAATATTTAAATACCATAATCCGATAAAATCTACTGTTTCGGAAAAGAAAGTAATGAAAAGTAAACGATGAAGTCATGACCACATGACGTAAACAAAGGTCACCATTTTTACATCTAATTTTACGAAGTACCGTTCAAGTTACCACCACGGTGTGTGGCACCGGGTGATTCCACACCAGGCATGCAGCACTCGTCCCAGTACAAATCGGCACCTTGCACGTTCCCCCTGCCACTAGGCGCAGACCAAAAATCGGTCAGGAGAACAGAGCGCAGTCATACTAGAAACTGGGAGAGTGCTACGTAAATGAACATGCCAAAATGCAGCACACTGCTAAAGAGATATCTATTGGTTAATATTACTAATACATACTATTAATTCATGAATGCTACGTATGTACGTGAGTGTACTTTTCGTTTGGGGATTATTCGGCGATTTGAGGCCATGAAGCTCTATGAAGTTTAAATATAATGCTGTCACTTGAAGCCTTTGAATACATAGTCCTAAATAGCAACTTTTACAAGAAAGTACGGTTATATGTATTGTCTCTTTATCTTGCAGCTTTCTTTAATGAGCACAACTTACTTTTCCAACACTTGTGGTAATTATGAAATTTAAATTAATGACAACGTCGAAATGACTGCTTCCGGATACACCCGGTGAAATTTCGATGGTATGTCATTGGAAGAGATAAAAAGATGGACCACTTGCTGAATATAATCTGAGGTTTCAGGCGTGATGGAGTGGAAACGGAACACAACTGCACTTAATGAAATTGAGCAACTTTCACAGTGATAACAATTATTACACGACCGGTTTTGGTCGTGTAATAAATTTTCCCTGCGTCTGTCACGTCATTCGTTTCCTTAGTTGTTCACAGTTTGGCTGCATTTCATTTACATCTATATATTACCCTGCAAGCCACCTTCAGAGTGTGTGGCGGGACTGAGTTATCAACAAAATACTCAACACTATACCCTGAAGAAGTAAATGAAACTACGACTATTAATGCATATGCAAAAACCTGCAAATACTAGCCAGGAGGGGAAATTTCACCACCAACATACACAACGCTATAGGTATATAACCGACGTAAAAGAAACTATTTGTGTTACTGTATTTTGCAATTACATATACGCAGAGAGATAGAAAAGCCATATAAAAAGCATGCGAAACGTGCTGTTAGCGCTACGTTGCAGATTAAGAAACAAGCATTATGGAGCAAATCAATTAGCTAGCTACACCACCTATCGACAAACCTTGTTTAAAAGCTCATTGGCAGCTATTATGGTCTCATATCGTTCACGGGAAAAATAACATGTTTAAACCTGCCCGACTTGCAGTCTATTTTATTAATTTTTCTCTCATGGTATAATCTAGCGGCACGATATCGGATTTCGTAAAATGTTATTGACCTCGTCATAAAACACATCGGCTAGCAACTTACATAAAAGATTAAGTCTACATTTTAACCGACGGTCTGAAAACGATTCCCATCCCAGTTGCTGCAGAATGCTCGTAACACTAAAGAAATTATCATAATGGCCTTTAACGTGTCTAACCGATTTTCACTGCACTAGTTCTAACTCTGTTTTTAAGCCTACCGCTTAAGAATCCCAAATACTGGCGGCGTATTCAGGCGGCGGCGGCGTAAGTGGGGTCCAGCAAGGGAGTAGTAGATCATCTCCCTAACTTTATCGTCACACTTGCCAAGTACCATTTTAACAAATCCTAATTTTCATTATTCATTTCATTATCGCCAGTTATATCCCAAATATGTTTACGCCACGAGAGATCATTAGTCAGTTTAACTCCGAGGTATTTCACAGATTCTATGCTCTAATTGGCTATGATATACGCATATAGTGTAATGAGGAGAGTTGTTCCTTTTCCAGAAATTCATCACCACACATTTTGTTAAATTCGCTAACCACCTACTTCGCTATTATGACGGACAGACTCTTAACATGTCGTCCCCCAAGCATGGCTCAATTTTTTTCATGACTTCCGTGTCACTTCACGGAAGTTCACCACTGGCTCCTAACACTCGTATGGCAAATGTACTACATATTAAAGAATTCTGTTCTAGCATACACCGCCAAACGCTCTTGTGGCGACACACCGGGTACGATGTAAATAAGAGATGAAACTGGAAAGTAAAATGCGCTCATGATTCCCCCTTGTCCCAGTTCGCTCAACTTCGAATTTCCTTGTGTTTTGATATCCATGTAGCACGCAATGCAGTGATATTTATTTATTTCGTTCTCACAACTCACATCACTCTTTACAGCCAAGGGCATCATTGGTATTCATTTCACACGATTCATGAACTTGGAACGCATACATAACCATCACGCCGTTCCCTTTCGGGTTGGATAGGTTACATTCTAAAAAAAACTCTACTTTCTTAAAATAACACTATATAAAAAGGAAAGAGTTGTGACAGTATTAGCGACATTACCCCCAGTAAAACACAGTAATAGATTACTAAGGGATACTCATGGTTTCATTGATGTAAGACGCTGAAAAACTTTGTGGAGGTCCATTAAAAATGTAAGGCGCAGTTTCGCTCAACTTTTCTCGGTTAGAGGTCATTTTGAGGTAAGACCCAACTTTCATACAATTCTAAAAATAGCAATTGTGCCTGAAAATCGAGTTTACACATATTTTTAGCCAGCAAGAAAATATTTCGACTTTCCTTAGAGCTTAAAACCGCATTTCGGATCTTCATTCGCAAAAGAGCGTCGTAGAGACTATGGTAGACACATGTAGAAGGGTAGAGAAAATAATATGGACGGATAAATGGGAGTCACTTGGATAAGATTTTGGAATGTAAATAAATAGAAAGGATAAGTCCCAAAACACGAAGCTGTCTTAAATGAAATGCATAAAAGAGAAAAGCGAAATCACCCATCTCATTCAAAAAATCCATTTGTGAAGGGAGGAAACAGAATAACAATGTGTAGGCATGAAGAGATATAGACAAAACATTTCTCAATTGAAAAGGGCATATAAAAAGCAAAGGGCATATAAAAAGCACAGAGTATTAGGCTTGCAAAAGAATGGAAGAATATTTATCAAACCAGACGAATCTTAGCGAGAGAAAAATAAGATAATAATAGCACAATTAAAACAAACTTAATCTAAAGAATTTTTATTTGAAAAATGTCCACATAAAGCACAGTTGCCACTTTGCAGTGGCCCAAGAACATTCTATAACTCTGTTCGATTTCTCTCCGCCTTCCCAAAATCTCTTGTTAAATATCCACAGTTTCAATGCACAATGTAAGCAGTATTCCTACGAGATACGACGATCATTTAACAGAGAGCTCAATAATAGAATAGAGAAAATAGTTCCTATTAAACAACAGCTAATATCATCCCGGCATAGGTCTTCAACTTTGGAATTCAAAACATCCCACTATGCCCTCGGTCACAATATGATTAAGTATTATGGTCATCTCAGTTACTTTACCTTAACGCATTAAATGAGATCTGGAAATCGATTGGCGTACATGTATCAACGTTCCTGCTGTTAATAAAGTGTATTTACAACCTCCAAATTAAGTAAACGAAGAATCAAGCATGCGGGAATGTCTGTATAAAGAATTTTAAAAAAACTGTACCAACAAGAAAAACTTAAGATTCCATGATAAAAATAGTGATACAGCAGATACAAAAGGAGAATTATTCACAAAGGTGATTACTATTTTCAATCGAAGCTACTAAAAAATTAAAAATATGGAATTAACAGGTATTGAAAGTATACTTCAGCTTCTACAACTAAATCAGACTAAAAGCACGTCGATGAAAGAAAAACCCGTCAAAAGACTTCTAAAAGAGGCAGCTTTTCATTACTCAGAACAGCAATCTACAAACTAGAATCACAATGTTATACCGTAGACTAACTCAAGGCCACCAAAACGCTATTATCTAAGACCAAAACACCCAATACCCGAAAAAGTATAGGAGGAATATTACGTCATGTGGAATAAGGAATAAAACTGCAAATGACCTCTTTAAGTGCAGCCCAGGCTCTAAAATGAATACATTACCCAACTATAAGACGAACCTAGCCAAATAATCAGGTACATCATCTGGACGAATAAAAGAGAATCATTGTATAAATGGCCGAAAGATACAGAGCCGAACATCAAGTATTTTCACTCTCATTACTGCTACCTATACTACTTCTTTCTTACACGTACAACACAGTCACTCAATAGTACCTACTTAAAAAGTACGGAAATTTTAAAGCAATATTTAGAACATTGACGGGTGAGAATAGGTGCAGATCACCGAAACTAAGAAGCATGAGTAGTTTTCGATGAGTTCGTAAGAGTATACGTCTACAGAGATCCCTGCAAATTTTTATGACTAGATGCTCTAATTATTGGGATCCCCTAATCTTGTATGGTAGGGGATGCATTTTCACCAAAATGCACGATACTATATGTAATGAATGTAATAGAAACTACTAGCATTAATGCATTTTGCCACTACATAAGATGCACAGAGATATAAGAATTATACAGGAAGCTAGCGAGACGACGTTACAACTATTCATCATATAAATGCAGAGCACATGAGATAGCAAATCTACTAATTAGCAACTCTATCAGTCGAACACCTCTATTAAGTCTTCATGGTAGCTATTGGTCTTTTATCGTAATGAAAATTTCAACCTCTCTGCCTTATGGTATATTTCCTCTTATTTCACGATGTAATGTTGCATGGCGGATTTCGTAAAAGATCAGATTCAATCATCTATCGATCTTCGAAAGTGAAACACGCATAGTAAATACCGCAACGGGCAAAGGTGAAAGACCTTCACGCCCACTTCTCACTTAGTTTCAAACGGGGTGGGATGGGACGGACGTCAAAGGAAGCAGCCGACGCGTCTCGCCCTAGTCCAGTTTCCCCGCCAAAGCTTCACACTCATCCACACCCACACACCAACGTGAGGGTTTAGTGACACTAATATCTCCACCCCCCCCCCCCTGGTGTGCATGACTCACAAAAGCTGGTCACTATGTTATCCAAAGAGCGCCCCGAAAGCAACCTCTGCCCAGTATGCCAAAACGTTCATAAATATAAACGCAAATCGAGTGAATTCATGAGCGTAAACTCTTCAAGATCATTAATTATACAAAACCAGAGAGGGCGAATGGTGCCACAGGGAACGATTCGCAGTCCGACTTCGTCCTCTGCGGCGCGAGGATTTAACACAGGACGCAGAATCCGGCGCGGGGACATTGATTTAAAGCGACAACAACGCAATTACCTGCAGAGTAATCGATGTACATATAGAATGTAACACACAATGAAAAACGGTGGACCTAAACAATTGCCCCATTGAATGATTGAATATGAACTTTGAACTATGGAAACTGGTAATAGTTTCATGATGTGGTTGCCTAGACACGTAGAAAATTTTCCGAAAAGGTATATCGGCTTCCACAATGGGACCAAGGGTAGGGTAACGCTCATGAAGCAATAAACGCACTTATAACCAATGGTAACGCTAGTCTTAATCTTTTAACTGCAAGGAAACTTTTTAAACTAAAAAGCTATGCTAATTAAAGACAAAAATTGGCATTTTAAGATAACCATCCACAAATACTCGGAATGCGAGACACGGCTTCTCGATTCGACAGTCTAGGGAAGCTGGAATTTCCGAGACGGTTTTCCGGCGAGGCTATGACGCTGTGACCCAGGCTAATTCTTAAGAAGCATAATTCCGCCGTGACCCCTGGAGGATAAGCAATAATGGACCACTTTCTTCACCTCAACATCAACAAAAACCTAGATAATGAGCACCCATATTGATCAGAGTGCAAAAGCCGCATTTTAGGCCCTCCCAACCACTCCATATGAATTCCTTGGCTATCCCTCACCAGTTTCACAGCAACCCCCACCATAAATCACGCAAAGGTTTCACCGCCTCTTGAGACGACCGTCCCATCTGCGGATTATGAAAATTTCCCATTAACTTCCCGGGACACAAAAGACGAGAGGAGAGCCAACGGCGCCCATCCGCGGAAACTTCATGGCCCGCCCGCGACTCAGCCGCCCCATGATCTCCCCGCACGCGAATATATATCGAGGCTTCCGGTGCAAGAACCCCAACCAAGCGGGGACCCCCCAAAACGATCTCGGGACGGGACATACGCAAGCAGTAGCGGCACAAGCCGGGAGCGGACCGGAGAGGCGAGGGAAGAGAGGAAGGGGGGCATAAATTGATCCGAGAGAAAAGAGAGGATGGGAGTCTGGGGGAGAGAGAGCGAAGCAGGAGGAGAGGACAGTTTTAGGGCAGCCTCTGCCCCAGACGCCGAATCGATCGCGGGAACATGGGGGAGGGCCGGGGGGAAGGGGGTGGGAAAAGGATAGTAGTACCCTGAGAGGGGAGGGGGCGGGCGGGGGCAGCGAGAGAGGCGGATCGGGGGCGGCGGCAGCAGTGGCATAGAGGAGAGAGACTGGGGGCGGCGGGAACAAACGCGTCTGTGACCGGCGTGACGAATGGGGACGGATAAAAAGAACAGAATAGGGTAGAGAGGCACAGGGGTGAGTCGCGGAGATATAGGGAACAGGATCCCTCCCTTCTCTCCCACCCCCCACATCCCTAAGAGAAAGCATACGCACCCTGAGGGTAGGTGAAAGGGGTACGCGTCCCATTCGACGGAAAAATCCACGCGGGGGAAATTTGAGGGTCGTGACAGTGTGGGACGGACTTGATGCGGTCGAGTAGGGGGGGATGGTGGGTATGGGGGGGGAGAGAACGCACGGAGGTACAGACGAGACGAGACGATAATGCAGGCGGGCTTGCCGGCTAAGGGATAATGTAAACAAGAGAGCCGAGTGGTTGGGATGGACGGGGGGGGGGGGGTAAAAAAGGGAGGGGAGAGATCAGATGATCCTAAGTGAAGTAAAGGGGGGCGAGAGGCAAAGGGAGTGGAGTAGAAGTGGAAGGAAGAAGGCAAACGGCAGACGGCATACAAACACAAACTATCACGGGGCGAAGAGGTACGGTCGGGTGCAACCCCCTTGTCCCCCTCTTCAACCCCACCGCATTCCACAAAGGCAACACACTGAGTACTCTCTTGTAGAAGATGAGGAGAGAAGGAAGAGGCTCAAATTCAAGTAGACAAACTGGGTATCTACTACGGTATCTACCGTATAATTACAGTGAGAATGCGTCTCGGCCATGCTCAGTGATTTGCTGAGTTGCAATAACAAAAGTGATGAATTAATACATCAAGAGACGAGAGACGATGAGAGAATAAAAAGCAAGCATAGCTGTCCCTTTAAAAAACTCTGTACAGGGCGCGTCCGCAACTAAGGCCGACTTACAATTCAGGCAAACCACTTCCCATCATACACCATTTATAATACAATCAGTGCAAGTCTGGGCCATACATACAACTAGCGTCTGTACGTAGATGAGTAAGCTCCAAAAATACGTTAAATAAATGAATGAAGGCAGCTGTAACCTTAGGAAACTAGAACGTGAAAGAACTTGGCGTAAACTAATTGTAGGTTAAAAAGCAGAGAACGGACATTTTACCAGCCAGAGATGTTTATTACGCAAGGTAGACATTATCACAGTTTTCAAACTTAAAAATGGAAGTATAATTATCATATGCATACAAATTTACCCACAAGATCACTCACGACGTTCACGACCCTCGCCACATCAAGCGCCATCATGAATTAGGAAGGTAACGGCCGGCTTTATAAACTTCGCCTCTTATACCATCCCGTACCAGCTCTTTCACGACGTAAATTTGGTCCAAAGACGGTGACTGTGACGTCACTCCTTTAGCGATCGTGAAGTTGAGCCCAAGACTATATTGCGACGTCACTTCCCGAATTTGAGCGCAATTAAGACAATAAAAGACACGACAACGTGGACCGGTACACGGTCATGCTCTTGCTGCAGAGGAGATAAGAGAAGAGACTTACAGAGGAGGGGGAAGTGGGAAAGAAGAGGTGTTCTCCCGTGAATGAATTCTGACGTCACTGAATGACGCGTGAGTGCGAGGAATGAGGGACAGAGAGTGAGAGGAATGGATGGATGGAGGGAGAGAGAGAGAGGGAGATGGGCGAGGCAGAACGAGGAGGAAGGGCAGGAGAAGCGGCCAACGTGGCGCGTATTGATCCCCGGCCTGCAGCAGCGGCAAGCGGTGGTGTAACAGAGAGGAGTCGACTAGAGTCAGCGAGGGTGGGTTGCAGAGGCGAAATGAAGGGGGTTGCACGACGGGAAGAAGAAAAACGGCTCTCCAGGGTTGGTAGGCCGGTCGCTTACATTTATCTCTAAATATATGTATGCATACTACCCTAAGACCCGCCGCATGGGTGCGTGGCAGGGAGAGTTTAAGACACCCATGATAAATAGGGAGGGAATAGAGGGAAGGAATCGGAAGAGGGTAAGGACGAAAATTGAACTTAATGCCAACGTAGTGTATTTAGTGTCTTATCTGTTTCTTTTATAGTCACTGCTGTTGCGTTGGAAGGAGGAATGTATGTGCCTTTCAGTGCTGTGTATCACTCTCATTCTGCCGCCCCGATCAGGTCTAGAGATGTATGACACGAGGTTAAAATAATAACACCCAACGAGTCACAAAGAAACTCGCTTGATCCGAAATTAACTAGTAATGTTAGCCTAGCGAGTAGCCTCAGAGTCTTAGGCGGCTCCCAATCTAGTCCCTCCATCGGCTGTGTTCATCTATCTGTTGGCTTGTAGCAGTTATTAACGAAGTGTGCGGCTTATCTTTATACTTGTTTACCTCGCGTATTCATTCTTTCCGTGCAGGGCCCAAAATACCCGCGGCTTACTCTAAATGTATCCTAAAAATAGAGCAAAGAAGCATCTTTCTTTATATTTTTCATCCCAAGACCTGCCTCTAATACACTATACTTTGTGAAACTTTGTGGTGCCGGAGAGAGAAAGAGCGAGAGGGGCATGGCGAGAGAGAGGGACGAGGAGGAACGGCACGGCGTGTTATAGACCCTCTTTCCGCGCGGCAGGCTGCGCGGGCTGCGAACTCTCGTGGCAGCGAACGGGGTGGGGTAGGGAGGGCGGTAGAGGTTAAAGGCGAGATGTGTATTGCAGTCCCGACTCTCCATAGAGAGAACAGAGCAGGGAGACGGGAAAAGCCTTTGAGTTTTCAAGAAAGATCCCCCGAGGGCATGCGTGGCCCAATTGGTTCGAAATGCATCCCAAAGAGTTTCAGAGGCGACACTCGAAAGACAATTGGGTGATGGAGTCTTACAATTAGACGAGAGAAAAGGTGATGTCACGGGTCGGTGAGTTTTAAGCTACCTTTTCATGCACCTGTTATTTCATAACAGCACACTGCGAAGCCAATCAGAAGTGAGATCCTCAACACCGGCTACGTAGCTGTCAGGGTTGCCCATTATTGCAACTTCCGACGCAGATTATATAGCTATGCTGGAGCTGCGTAGCAGGCTGGGAGAACCGACGCTTTCGGTGCCCGACGTTTTTTGATCAGGTGATTCGTTCCCGAGGAATTGTGGGTCACTTTATGACTATTTGTCAACCACTGAATTTTGACGGAATCGTGGCTTCAAAATTGTTTCCGATGAAGAAAAATATTACCTACTGATTATCCTCATTAGCACGACATCAGGGAAGTGCTAACAGAAAAGGTTCACCACCGTCGGTTTCTTTGTCTTAACAAACACCGCCAGCGTAGCCTCACCTTCCAATACTCCTCGAAAACCACCAGTTTCCTACAACAACTCCACAATAAACAGAAATAATTCGAACAGGTCACGGTTTAACAGCGTTTTCATTTTCCATCCGGTACTATCACTGCAGGGTCTGGGAGTGACGCACGACACTGCAACAAAACGCCATGAAAACGGATAATTCGTGATGCAAGCGGGTTTACTCGCAAAGAGTCAACACTGACACACGTGGTGCGGTGGTAACAATCGCTGCGCCGCCGCCGTGCGTGAAGAGGCGAAAGCGGGCGTGGGGTCGCTTCCATACACCTTCGGGACGGGGCGAGGGGCGGAGTTGATCGAACCACGGGGGGAGATGTCATTCGGGTCAAGTGTGGGGATCATTGAACGACCCCATAGCCGGAAAACCGACACCCGCCGACGAGGAGGAACTGCCGAGGTTTCCTCGGCGAATGAACGCGATTTTCAACCCTGGACAAAGAAATTGACAAAAACATTGCGCTGAAATATGACATTGGCTCAATTTCACCCTGCCCTACACAGCTGAACAGAGTGATCTCTCACTTATAGGTATAGCGAAACTTGGTGGCACTCAACAGCGGAGGATTAAAGGCCACTGACCGTAAACCAAGCGTTGATGAGTGGGCGAAGTTATCGACGGACTCCAGCAGGGTCCTCTGGAAAAAGGCTCGGCCGCTTCATCCCACATCTCATGTATGCGTTCCTCACCTTTGCGTAATGATCTTCGCAAGCGAGTGCCACCAAGTTTCGCTAGACCTATACTTGAAGGCAGGGGGGTATTAAGTCTTTTAATCAAAACGCTTAGTCCATAGGCGAGATGCGCCATCACTTTCACGCATTGAATCCTCACTCGTAAAATACCCAGTCCCGTCATTAGGCACATGCAACAATACGCTAAGAAATAGAGCCCTAACCATCACGGATTTTGAAATAGTAATGCACAAGAAAGAGTGTTGCTGGCACCTTGCGTTGAACGGGAGCATGTCAGAAATCGTAATAAGATTAGGGGTAATTTCAACTTTTGTATTCCGGGTATGCTATGAATTACATTTAACTGTTTAAACTTACCAACATATCAATTTCTTGGTAATTCACAAATATCCTCTGGATACCTAGTTCTAAAGCAAATTAATAAGGATAACAGTTGACGAATACGATGTTTTCTATGAGAGGTTCGGTGTCACAAAGGAACACTGGTATATGGAGGACATTTATTTTAGGAAATTCTCGCAGGGAATTTCATCAAATGGCAGTACACTATTCAATGAATAAAATTATGTTCGAAGGAGGGAAGCCCACGCTGATAAGACAAAAAATGACCAACCCAGATGGCGGACTTTGGACCACACGGAAATCACTTGAGAGTATTTTAAACCTCCTCGCCCACTACGACAGATCACTCTCCACGGCCCTCCCACACCACGGAGTCCTGGCTACTCTCATCCGGGCATGTAAGTGAAGCGTACGTCGCCTTCAATGACCAGAGTGGAGAAAGGGGGGGGGGTAAACGAAAGCCCGTGGCTCCGTGCTCTGCGAGAAACCCGGCGCGGTCGCTCTCCCACGCTCGCGGCCGAAGGTGTCTCACGGGCGGGTATTCCCCGAGCGGCGTGTGAGGTGACGTCCGAGAAGACATTTTACTGGTTCAGTGGAACACGCGGGGAGGAGCGGATGGAAGGCCGCCTTCCGCCGGCGAAGGTGGACCGAAGCCGGAGCCGCTTCCACGTGGACGGAATGCTAAAGCTCATGGACGGGAAGGAGGAACATTTTATAAGTAATCGCAAAAGGCGAGCCGAGACACGGTGGGTAAGTAGTAGGGTGGCCCAAAAATATGAAGTCCTCTAACTTTTCTCGCTGTACCCTAAAATTCGATGCCCAATGACTAGGAAACGCCTAGCGCAAAATATTAGCTCACCATGTCCACAGGCCCACGGATTCTTATATTTGGCACGGGGACTTAATTTTTAATAGGCAACATGAGCGAGGAAGGTTCGTTATTTGCATCCTCCAAGGATCCCTGAGTGGGTTGGGATACGGCGGGGCAATTGCGAAGATACCTCCTATTGGTTACTTGCCTCAGCGAAAAAAATCCTCGCTCAGGTAGTAAAGGAAATGTATTAAGATACCATTTGCCTTGACCGGGATTCGTACCCGGATCCCTCGAATTCGCGCCGAGTGCTTTCACCAGTTAAGCTACCGAGGCATCCTTCTCCCCTACGGAACCCGGGATCCGGGTTCGAATCCCAGTCAAGGCGAATGATTTTTCCTCAGTGGAATATCGCACTTATGTGCACTTGCGGGTGACTCCGTAAAGATAACTACCGTGGCTATTCCCGGTAACCTAAAAATTGGTATTAAGATACCGTTAATATATACATATGCAAGTCCAGTACTTAAAGAGGGGGATTTGAAAGATAAACTCTACAGCAAATTAAAAATAATTTTTTGTCTGACTTGGATACTGTGGTTGCTCAGGAAGATGAGAAATAAATTGTAGGGAGTAATTTCGACTTTTCGAGTGGTTTCGATTTTTTTGGACCACCCTAGTAAGTAGCCACGGTGAGTCAGCCGAACTATCGTGTTGCGGAGAGGGAACATACGCCACGGCATACGATGACATTAATAGCACGAGCTTTCTTTTCGTCATTTCATCAAACATAGTTTGAGCGAGATATCTCTATAAGTAATAATCCATAAATTTGGCCTCATTATAAAGAGAAAAGTTTATCTTTCTAGCGATACCAAAAAATACACCGATACCAGGCACATACTGCAATAACTTCCAAGATATTTGCCAATAAACAGAATCTGTTTTCCACAGGGTGCGATACGGCTGTACGCTCCAGAGAACATACATTTACAAAATTAGGTAGTTTTGATCCACGAGTCGCGTCAGATATATAACGGTGTGAAGCTCGTATGTTTTATTAGTTAGTTATTTTAAAAAAATATATAACTAACGTGGTACTTCTGTTAGAAACACAAAAAACCTTCAGTTGCGAAGGCGTTTTCAGCCAAAATATTACGTGTGATACAAATTAATTAAAGCCTCAAATATGCATATGCAGTCAATTACCGAGTAGTCTAGTCACATGAAACAGTTTTGAGGTTGGAATAACCAAATTTTGTGGGGGAAAATAACCACCCGCTGAAACTCAAATTAAGGAGGCAAAAAACGAATGCTGCCAAATACTCCTTTAATCGCGGGGTATTGGAATGGATCCAATTACCAGAAGAACTCGCAAAACCATTACCAAGGAATGTAAATATTTAGAAAATATGTTACACATAAAAAAGAGGGGTTTTTGATGTTTTAAGTAGGTATATGTATTTTTAAGCTTAATTATTTTTATTATTTCCACCAAAACTAATGTTATATTGCCACCAGGCAATTTAATTGCAATATCAGTGTAATAAATTAATAAATAAAATATCAATACATGTCTATGTCATGCTTCTCACAACTGCTTGAATTTAAAATTAAATTCGAATTGAGTCTATTGTGACTGCTTAGAGAAAAAACTCCCTCAAATTACCTTAAGAGAAGCGACAGCGTGAAGGGATATAGGGAAGGGGGCGGAGGTGTGGGGAGAGGCACGATTTAAAGGCGAGAGTGAGAGAGGTGAAATGTAAACACACACAAAGAGGGGGTCTCCTCTTCCCGTGACGACGACCGTGGGGGTGAGGGGGAGGGAGACGGAAGAGAGTGGGGTACGGGGAGGAGGAGTGGCCACGGAATGAAAGAGGGAGCCGCCGTAATTATCCGCGGGCGCTGGACGGCCCTTTTCCGTGTGGGTGTGCCATCCCTCCCATAAGCAATCGATTGATCTCGTACACGCCTCTTCGGGTAGTGTCAGAGTTCGGGTAGTATCCGAGCGAGATATCTTTTCACATAAAATTCAATGAATTTGCCCTGATCATAAATAAAAATATCTCACTATTCCAAAGATACAAAAATATCAGTCACTTACCAATATACTTATGCATTCGATATATTTTCAAAAAAATTACCAGCCATTTCCCATGGGAAAGGATACGGGTATGCACTCCAGGGGGACTATATTTAAAAAATGAAAAATCACCGCAGGAATTTCAATCAGAATCGCAAAACATCTTCAGTTATTAAGGCGTTTTCAGCGAACGGCATGAAAAAATAAGTCAAATTAAAGACTTATGTACGCATAATAAGTTAATTACTGAGAATTTCAGTCATATACAACAATATTTCTGCGCCATTACCATTACAATATTTACTTCACGATTTTCACAGCAGCTGAAATGAAAAATAAAATTCTGATATAGTCTCTATAGCAAAACATTTCGCTCCAACCACCCTAATCGTCTCTACGAGAGACACATGGACGTGACAAAGGGGCGGGAGATGAGAGCATCTCATTTAGTGCATCGCTGTCAGCCGTCTCTCACCTTCCCAGCCTCCCTTGGCGGCCGCGGGGAGCACCACTCCAAGACTACGCCACGCGCATATGCGAGGGCATAAACAAAATGGAAGGTGCAAGACAACCCCGCTGGGGGGAGGGGGGCCGTCGTCGATTTGCGACACCATTTAATTAAGACCCAGGGAGGGGAGGTCGGACTCGTAGTAGCTACATGTCTGTGACGTCATGGGCATAAACCGCGACGCGGGAGCGAAGTGGGAATCACATGTTTATCGCTAAAGACGTAAAATTTCCTCGTCACCGAAATGGAAGACTTTCACCACCCCAGCGGCGAAAGTACGGACCACAAATCATGGAGATCGTCATTATCTCGTACAGCTCTCTACTTTAGGTTACGTCACACGTCCGTCGGCCATCTCATGCAGCAAAACGCAGGATAGTTATTTTATTTTCGCAAGTTTTAAACCTTAAATTAGCACCGAATCACAATCTTTACTTCCAGACGCTTTGAATGCGAAACGTCTAATAAATCGTTGCGGTTGGGAAGTATGTGGCGACATTGTGGAAGGTATGAGAAATATCCAAACAGGGCCACGTGCCATTCGGAAGAGGAAGGTTGAAAGAGTACCTAAAATTATTGCCCACCTAGGAATTGATGACACCATCATACGGAAGAATGTGACCGCCAAATATGGGTATCAAATCACGCGCCCTCGCCAGCGTAAAATTAGAGTGGCTCGACGTAAAATCGTGAGGAGAGTTCTTGAGCGGGTTTGACTCTTGAAAAAGTTTACATCGCCAGGAAATACGTTTATTTCTCAAAGTTTATCTAAAATATGAGAGATGAAAGTTATAAATCTTGAATATTTTGTGCATTACAGGGAAAATGTCTAAATGCCTCCAGAATAAGCAATTGAATGCACGCAGAAATACGTCAGAGGTTGAACGAGATTCGAATTCTGAATCTCAGAAACTTAGACTGTTATCCAAGAAACCAAGAATGATCCAGAAAATTTCAACATCGACAGAAAATTAAAGCGATTTTGGCGCTTTCACTTATCTACTTCAATCAATGCACATCCCCAAAGCACAAGAAGACTTTTTATTCAGTAAAAACTGACGGTCAAGTCTCGGACAACACCTGCAGTTTTTAGTGAAACAAATAATTACTTCAATGCAGTTGATGAATCGTTATAACCGTTGGAGCGAGCAGTTAACTACAATTTTTTACATAGGTCTATTTACCAAGGCACGCATCGAAGATGGATGATTTCGTCAGCGTCGTATAACTCGCAGGTTCCGATACATTTTGGAAATGAGTTCATTTATTCAACGTAAAAACAGGGAATTTAAAAGACAGGTATCGCTTAGCTCTTTGGAAATGAGAAGACTAGCCTCGATGGTTTATCGGTAGATTTCGAAGAAAGGCTACCTATTGTATTCGTTAACATTGTGTGACTTCGGAAAATTTCATCTTCCATTGACATGACGGTGTAAATGACATATCAAGTGATGGTGGAAAATCTGGGTCTAGTGCATTAATGGGAAAAATCGGAACAAAGGGGAGGAAATGGGGGAGGTTTTTTTGAAAAACTGAATAACCACTAAATATCCCTTAATATGAACTATATATAATTCATTTAAATATATTATACTTCCTAAGACTACTACCAAAACTTTGTTTGAAAGGTCTTTTGATAACACTAACCATTAGCTCAAGGAGGGGGGGGTGGATACGGTTTTTCGGAAAAAAATCATAACTTCATTAATAGGCACCATATCAGATTCGTACAAAGTTATTGTAGACCTTATAAATATTACCCAAAGCTTAAGTCTGAAACAATTATTGATACGACTAACCCTTATTGCATGGGGTGAGTAAATTGAGCTGAGTCTATTGAAAAAATCTCTTCAGGCCTGGCCTCGAGATTTCGAAGTTTAAAAAAAAATAAATCTCGGTTAAGTTCGTTAGTGGGCAAAATCGGACCAAGGGTAGGAAACGGTGAAGATTTTTTTAAAACAGAAAAATCACTATTACTCCCTTAACATGAAATATATCGCATTCGTTTACATTAATTATATTTCCTTATAGACAAAAAAGAAATACGGAATGAAGATAAATAATAGGAAAACAAAAGTAATGAGATTCTGTAGGACAAAGAAAGCGAAGCTGGTGATAAGAGTAGGAAGTCACAAACTGGAGCAAGTAGAAAAATGTAATTACTTGGGTAGTACGCTAGAAGAAACAGGTCATAGTAGCAAAGACATGAGGAGAATAGCGCTAGCGAAGGAAGCGTTCAATAATAGAAGGGAGCTGATGACGGGGACCTTAAGTAAGGATGTAAAAAAGAGGCTGGTAAAGAGTCAGATATGGAGTGTGGCGTTGTCTGGGGCAGAAACGTGGGCCCTGAGAAAGGAAGACGAAAATAGGCTGAAGGCTTTTGAGATGTGGGTGTGGAGGAGGATGGAGAAGGTGCGTTGGACGGAAAGGAAGACAAATGAGGAAGTGCTTGACATGGTGGGCGAGGAGAGGAAACTTATAGATGAGATTAGGGGAAGGCAGGGTAGGTGGCTGGAAGGGGTAATGAGGGACGATGGTTTGCTGAAGGTCGTGATAGAGGGAAGGATGTTGGGTAAGCGGGGAAGGGGAAGGAAGAGAATCGGTTTTATGGACGGGATGAAGAAAGGTAAGACTTATGCTGAGATGAAGAAAGAAATACTAGAGGTAGGAAGGGCACGGCACGTGTAAGAGTTCGTTGGAGATTCTCTGACTTTCATCACAACCTACCTCTAACCGGTAGACTACTGAAATGAATGAATGAGACAAAAAAACTTCGAAACATACATGTGATTCTAGGGCGAGACTAAAGTGATTTTTTAATACCTCTGGAACGCCCCTAGTGTTTATCACCCATACCAGGAGGATGATTTTTCTGTCCTTCATTCCCGTATCTTACGTCAATGTCACAATCATCATCCACCGAACTCCTACCCCACTTCTCCAAGCCCCGCCACCAAGATTCCGCATGCAGTATACGGACGGGTTTACATACATTCACTGGTGAGAAGACGTCAAAAGTATCAACGTCATTCGTGACCGCATAAATTTCCAAGGAACACAGAGCCGTATTCGCCGAGTCACCCGACACACATCTAACTAATTTTTAAATGTCAATGCCGTGATAGTTACCATATGAATACCATCCAATCGCGATAACAGTTATCAGGCATTAATTAATTGAAACCTAAGTTGCCACATAGGATGAATATTAAGTCAATAATAATGAGAATAAACACGATTATTTCCAATTACCATATGTTTTTGCTTGTCCCTGTGGCCTTGACAGCTATAACTACAATGCAGCAGCTCGAGGGAATATCCATACAGCAGCTACAGGAAATTGTTAGCCGAGCAGCAGAGTATGGCTGGGGAGACCAGAGTGACACGGTGTGGGTGAAGGGACTATAACTCTAGCTGCTGCTACCATATTGCTTGTAGCAATGCACTATGGTCGTCACAGCAATAGCGTCTAGCAGCTGCACCACAGCATATTGTTCTGACATCACTTATCTTTGCTACTGCACCAATTCTGACACTATCAATAGTACTATGGCTCCCCCTACCATAGCTTTTTTTCCGTGTCTGATTTTCTATTTATAAAGCAAAGTAGCAAGTTCGTCAAAGCACTAGCGTGATATTTATTTGTATTTAGCATGACGGTTCTTCCATTCTTAGAAAGAGATACCCCAAGCTCCTGTTTACTTACTCTCCTTCAATCCGGCAAAAAAAAGTTAGCCAGAATTATTTGTTGTTCTTCTTTTCTCAAATAAACTCGTATGTAATCGAGGACGAATTTATGGCGCCTGTCATTAAAATGAGAAATTAAAATCATAAGTGCGTCACTCATTATACTAAACTGAAAATGCGGTCACGCTCTCTTGTTCCAAGTCTTTTGTTTTATCCAAATACCCCTGACTGAAAATTAAACCACTGGCATTGCTACAGGTTTTTATTTGAGTTCAAGTCGATGTGCAACTCATGTTTCACCCACGAACTCACCCTTCCAAATTATTATTTCATAAACGTGGAGGTTCACTGCCTGGGAAGCCAAACTTGACGGGAATTTGCAATCGCATAAGGAGCGAAGTTCAGTCCTCTAATTGGTGAAGTCGGAGTAATCCTTAAATTACGCATGAGCTTTGCACTCCGATGACTTTCCCTTTCCTGGGTGTTCTCATGGCCTTCACCCTTAAAAAGGCACCAAAATAAACTTACCCTCCCCTCCGCCGCACCCCCGAACGACCGCAATAATCCCCCAATGACCAAGACGAGCCGTTTTCCCCAAAAGCTTCCAGGAGCCTAAATACGGCGGGATCCCTTCCCCCTTACGCAGACACTCCCATCTCTGGAAAAACCAGATGTGGACACTCAAAGGAATTTGGGAAGCGATTTGCAAGAAAGCCGTCGATTCCCGAACAACTTGTTCACTTGGTATGCCACCACCATGAATATGCATATGGATCCTAAACTTGCCCCCAGTGGGTGTTGCCAAACATTCCGGATGCACCGAAAAATCAGGACCAAGCAGATTGTAGCGCCGCGGCGCGCGGCCACTCTAGAGAAGGTGGCTCTAATAAGGAAAGGCCGTGATACAAATGGAGATACTGGAAGGAAAGGCCGTGATTCAAATGGAGATACTGGAAATAAAGGTACCGGAATTGGCCTCCCAATTAAACCGGGCATTTTTGACAAACAGAAGCGGAACCATGCCGACTGCTGCGCGACCTATATTTTGTGGAAAGCTAGGCAACACCTTTGCTCGTACAGTGGTGCCGAAGATTTAGATCCACGAATGAGGACTGACGGTGCCAGTGCACACGAGAGATCTTTCAGAAAATGACAAATTTTGAAGATAGCAAAGAAAATATCCGCGGCATTATCTTTACGGCGTCACCCGCAAGTATACATTACGTACGAAAATTCCGCAGGGGAAAATATCATCCACCTTGAACGGGACTCGAACACGGATGTCTCGACATCGCGAGTGCTTTAGCCAGTTATGCTAGCAAGGCGTGTTCTCCCTAGTGC
The DNA here is from genome assembly GCA_963573305.1 of Pyrrhosoma nymphula. NCBI lineage: Eukaryota > Metazoa > Arthropoda > Insecta > Odonata > Coenagrionidae > Pyrrhosoma > Pyrrhosoma nymphula. The sequence continues at coordinate 57,490,666 of OY754339.1, read as the reverse complement.
ATGCTTTTGGACTTTAAAGAAACTATGTTCACGTCATCCGGACTGCTGCGATATCGAGGGATCAAAGTTCGATTCCCGGTCAAACTGTGGAATCTTCGCACTCTATGAAAAGGCTCGTATACTACTTTCGTTAGGCCGCCCTTGATTAAATAAAAGAAAAAAGGCTGGCCAATGGCAATTTCACACTTTTTATTCAGAAGTGTACCTTATTCCTAAGGACCTTAACTAGCTTGCCTTTGGAAAAATATCAATGTACAGATTTCGACCAAGATGAACTTTAATTAACGATGTATACCACCGGTTAAACTTAACCGGTGGTATACATCGTTTTTAAAAATCGGTAAAATTAAAAAAAAATCATAGCCGTTAACACCACCTCATCATCACTGGCAATTATTCCGAAGCTCGTGCTTCACCATCGAGCTAATGAATAATGGATCCAGTAGTTCACTAGTTTTAACCAAACTGGGTCCCGCATGTGATGATTTTCAATGAATTAATGATAAACAGTTATAGAAGTCGTTTCAGTTTTCGTCATTCCCAGGTCTCCCAACAACCAGAAAAGTAAAATTCTGGTACCAAAAACAGGCGCTTTCCAATTTTTTTGTTCCAATGAAACGGTGATATGATTGGTGGCCTGAGTGCTAATCCTCGAACCGCTGGGTGACACGTGGTCGAATATACTTCACCACTCTTTCGCACGGCGTCCAGTTCGTGTGAACCTATACACATAAGAGACAAATACCACTGACTAATTCACATCCTTACGACGATATCTCTTGAATCATAGAACATATTACAATGATGTTTGCCACACAACTCCGAGATGCTCACTAAAAATCTAGTCACAAAAATAACTGATCTGACGGGATTAATAAAAAAATAAAGTGTTTTTGCGGGTATTGCAGATGGAAAGTTGAAATGGCAAACTATTACTTAAAACTATATTACATTTTTATATACACTACAGGGTTTTCTGTGTCATTACGCTAAAATGTCTTTTATCAGAGGAAAAAGCACTAAAGACATAAAGTGAACATGAACAAAAAATGAAAACACTATAATTCACCCCATCATTTCTTACCTAGCTTTGCGGCGACCTGATTGGCTCAGTTTAATGCAGTGTACCTACTGCTGGCGAAATGTACACAGGAGGTGTTGTAAACGTTATCTAATTTTAAAAATCCAAATATCGCCTGCATGTAAATATTACCCTTAGAATACTTTCTATCACATAACATAGGCTTGTAACATGAAACATGGATAAATTTAGGAAATAATATGATCCCTAACAGCGTAAGGGGAGCCAGTGACTGAAATAAGCTATAGGTAATATGTAGTAGTTTAATATGATAAGAGAAGGTATAATAAGCCGAGAAAAGCCTCGTGTAACAGCAGTATAGTTATACTGTATATAGCAGTATAATAATCTGATCACTGGATATATTTCACTGGTAATAGGTACGGGAGCGATTTGGCCCAGATATTTCACCCATGAACGAAGGAAAACCAGCAAAAAAAACTGTCAGGACCGCTCAAGCCACCATTGGATAGTTTGAGCGATATATCACTTCACCCAGAATATGATGCATTTCGCCATATTTTAAATAAAAAGCACTCATATTTCCAATAATATCACAATATTAACCCCTTGCTGAACTACTTTTCGAGCAATAAGCCTAAAAATATAAGCTGTTTTAAATGGGATAGATTACAGCTGTGCGCTCCAGAGATAGAATATTGAAAAAAATAAGAATTTCTAACCCCTAGATTTCGTCAATAAAATAACGGAGTGTAGTTTTTATGTTTCTTAACTATGTATAAAAATTAATCAATTACCGCAGACAGTTTTACAGAATCGCAAAAAAAACATTATTGTGAAGATGCTTCCACCGTACGACGTGAAAAAAGGAGTCAAGGTAGAGACTTATTCTTGTATATATACCTTGATTTCCAAATTTATGTACCTGATGATGATGCAGTGCATCGAAACCCGGGTCGATTAAAAATTTTTATCTGTGGAAAATTACATTGTCATAGTTCTTATTGTGAGACTTGTGCGGATATATTGATTAATTACTGAGAAATTTTGACATAAACAATTATATTTTCGCACCATTGATATAAACATATTTTACTTCACCCTTCTTATGGGCGCTGATTGAAAAAGATTATTTTCGAAAAGGTCTCTATTATGACTAAGGAAATATCTCGCTCTAACTACCATAAGTAACTAAAGCCTCCCTCGGGAGCTAGGGCGAAGGAAGGGATAGATACGTGGGAGAGGTGGATGGCTGGCCATCACTTCACTACGAGGTCTCGTTGCGAGCGTCACGACGCCGTCACTACATTGTGAGCGACGCCGCCGCTGGGAATCGAATCAAATCCGGGGGGAGAGACACCCAATACGCGCGCAAAGGCATTCCACGGAGAGCGAAGACATCAGCACCTCGACTTCAAATTCCTCCCGCCCACTGCTCGCCCCCCCCACCGCTCCGTTTAAAAGCGAAAACTCCCCCAAAGTTTCAAACCCCTTCTCCAACCCACCCACCCACTCACCGAGCAAACTCCGGCAAAGGAGAAAGTTTGTCAGTCGGGGGTGGGTGGGGGGGGGAGGAGGAGAGAGGGGGCGAGGGATTAGAGGGGAGAAAGAGAAGAAGACACGCTTCGAACAGCAGAATGAAGCAGTACTGGTGAGTTTCCAGAGCTACGAAACGAAACGCTTTGTGACGTAAATATAACACCGGCGAAAGCGATCGGTTTACGATGCCCAATTTGACAAAGGCAGTTTCTCTCGCTTTGTAATTAGTAATAACGGATGGACTAGGTTGGGAGCCGCAGGAGACTCGAAGATTACGTATGCTACGCTAAAATTACTATTACTATTGAAAATTTCAGATCAAGCGAGTTTTAAGATTTTATTTCGACCCCGCACTATGCCTTGGGAGCTGACAGAAACGGCAAAATACGAGAGATACACAACCTAACTGATATGCATATTACTATCCCAGTAGCGTTTGAAACCTTAGGTTGGCGGCAAGGTATAACCCGGACAGTTTTATATATATTTACCTCAATCAACAACACTGCCAAAAGGTTAGAGCCAGCAGCCACACTAGAGGTATTCGCGCCGTCGCACAGTGGGGCCAAACCCCACTTTAGACGGACAAAAGTCCAAACATTTTGCAATCAACTCCAAAATAGGTATGTGTATGTTTTTGAGATTGCTACAATTAAAGCTGACGTCAAATTTGCAATATTTATTGTATTTTATGATTTTTTTGCAATTTTAATTATTTTTACAATTTTTGACAGTAAAATTTTTTTTCGGAGATGATACGATTTGCACAGAAGTTTCACAGTGATGAAACCCTGGTGTAACAAACATCACCACTTGTACCTGAGAGTGGACATAATACACATATCATCCAAATTTGACTTATTACAAACTAGTAATAAATTCATAAACAGATATTATTTACGGTACTTGCATTTACTTTCCATGATTGAAATTGTTTATATTATAGTTTACCCGTTGCCATGCGGCCATAGCGGCCGGATGAATTTCATATCCGCCTCCCGTGCATAATAACTTTTATATCGCAACAGTCCTTTTGCAACTCAATGGCAGTTGATTTCTTTTACAATCTCTAGCTTATACTTACATGAATAATATATATCAAAATTACGATACGTTTCCGTCCGATTATATAACTTTTCTCTAAATAATTAAAACTTTTCATTTTGAAAAATCAATAAATTTTCATTCGTGATAATTAATTACTCCACGCGTATTTTCTTAAAAAATAAATTTTAAAATCATATTCACACTCTACTTGCTTATTTCAATCGATTGAAAGTTTAAAAAATGAAATAGAGGACACCAGTATGCTGTACTAATAGTATCAAATCGACCGTCCAATTCAGCGTCTGCGTCCGTGGGACCAGTGCTCCGCTATTCTCTCACTTTGACACTCATTTCTACGCGCAGGTGCATACTTACCAACCTGTTAAATACACCGTTACGTAGTTCAAACATCAGGTTACGCAACCTAATATTTCAGAAACCCTAATTCAAACTTTTATTTTTGGACTTTTGTCCGCCTAAAGTGGGGTTTTGCCCCACTGTGCGTCGTCGACAGCCGAAAGCGCGTATTTCCGTTATTACCGGCAACCGGCGGTAACTCTAGTTTCATTGGCCCAACACTACGAAGCTCTCACCCAGTCCACGGACGAGTGTCGCGTCCCTTTCCGTACTTTGAACCACTGCGATGAATGAAATCCGATAATTTTGGAGGAAAACCGATGACGAACGAAAAGCGATGCTTTCGATTCTGCCCTCAATCCCGACTCACAAGGGGAGAGAATGCAATTGAGGCATAAGAGCCTCCGTTGACAGGAGCTAATAATACCATTGATGGCGCAAAACTAAGTTTTAAAGTCACAATGAAAAGCCATTTGGCACGTTACTACATTAATCACATGAAACAGACGGCTGTGGACAGAGGGATTCCAAAACAACGATCTGTTGGCCTCGCAAAACTACAACAACGCACTTCAGATTTTTGAGGCATTTTAATGCGTCATAATACAATGATTTCGTGGTATTCGGACTCAATAAATTGAAGCAAAACATAGGTTGAAATTTTCCAGTAGCCGAAAAGGTCACAAAGGAGAATATCTACCAACATTACGAGGACTACGCTACAAACATGCATTAAGTGTGGGGTAAAGGACATCGGTTGGAGTTCCAGAAAATCAAGACCCATATCGGACGTATTTCGCCAGCCCAAGGAGTGTAGAGGGAATACGTTTCAAATGTTTTCTCTTGGAAAACGTAGAACGCTACTCATGCGTAGGGAGAGACGTGAACTAAGAATACTAAGTAATGCAGAATTCAGATACGTCAACAGGGCTTACTACATGGAGACTATAAATTACGGGGGTGGCAGAAAATTGGGGCAATCATGAATGATGTTAGCACCGACAGCGATTGCGTCCTGTCTAACTAATACGAAGTAAAACTGCAAATCCCTTCGTGGCACAGGGATGACTCCGCACAGCAATTATCCATTAAAGCCTCCACCAAACAAATGACTGGCGGATATTTAAAGCGCATTGTTCATAAGCACGAATACTGCAAATCTAAATTAATGGAAAAACTATACCCAACGGTTAACTACGCCTAGGCTAAACGTTTGAAAAACTTAGGCTGATCAGTGCATTATTTACCATGTAAGATGAAAAATACAAAAACTAAATGACGCGGTCTAGTTCACAAAATATTACGGTTAGCAGATCTTTTCAGATTGATGTAGGACAAAGGTGACAAAAATTGGGGACAACAGTAGGACATTTTGTTCTAACAGAGGCACAGGAGTAAAACTGGAGTTGATCAAAATGGCGCACGAGGAAAATTATGCAACGAAAATTGTTAATTTAATCATCGTATAATTTGTGTGTCACTGTCACCACGCGTCTATCGATCCTTTTTCATTACATACCTATTAAACGTTTGTTGCACTTCTTCCGCTACTTCTAGCAAATGTATATATGGATATTTTTCATGGACTGAATTATTCACTCTGCAGTGCTGACATGTTTTACTGTTATTACATGATGCAATCATCGTTTGCACGAATCCAGCTTGTTAAAATAATTTTGGATATTGTTCCCTGTATTGTTCTCATAGTCCGGAGAAATGCGGACAGGAATCAAAATACCTGCTGGACGCCATTAAAAGAAGGATATGTCCGAGGAAAACCCACAAAAGATGAACAAGAATGAACGAATAGAACAAAATAACAAGCATCCAATGAAAGAAAAATGAATGTGCAAAAAACTGATGAAAAAGAATTTATCCATGCCACTAACGTCCAGATGCAACAGAAATGTTTTGTGACCATCAGCGGATGACTCCATTACAGTTACTGTGCGGCCAGTTCCGCAGTTCTTTGAACACAAAAGTTGATAATTAATCCTTTATGACATCTCTTTCAACCATATTCGACACCATGGTTTGAACCCGCGGTCGAAAAGCTCCTAGAATGTTAAGCAACCATACGTGCGACAGGGGCATCGCGTACTCCATACCTAACCACTGTCGTTGGATTTTTTTGCGCAATCTAAAGAATGTTATGACCACGGTGAGTAAATTTAACAACCAATAAATCCTCACCAGGATTAGAAAAGGAGGTGAGTATACACCAAAACACTTAAAAAGGATCCCACTTCAGGTCCCTCACAGCAGCACTTAATATTATTAAGTTAGAGGGGCTCTCTTAGCACTGGTGATAAGTCCATGGGCTGCAAAAAAGGAGAATCCAAAGTACAATATCACCAAGAAACATTTTGAAATGGACCGGAAAAAGGGATTCGTTAAATCTACCCAGCCTTTTCTATGTAATTCGCTCACCGAGCTAACTGACCCCTAAGCAGTAAGCTAAGGATTTTTTTGTTCTGGCTGCATCACATAAATAATCTATATGGTTCACTCAGACGTAACCCTTATAGGTCGATTTTAGACGTTGAGCCATCAATCTTCTTCAGGTAGCGTCTTTCACGCTAAGGAGCCTCTATAGTGTCCACAAACATTCAAAACACCACTCCCCTCATCAATGTGATTCATCTCCTTACGCTCAGAGAGATAACGCAGGCGAGATTAAAAATAAAATCCCGCGTGGTGTCCACTGAATGCTTCTTATCACTCGACGAATGAACCGAACTTCCGCCCCGCTGGAGGGGGGAACGACTTTTCTCTCGTGTATTTATGCCGCCTCTCCCGAGCTCCGACCTACGCCTACGTATTTCTGGAATACGCCCCGACGTAAAACTTCCTCCCCACGATAAAATATTCATTACCGGGCCAGCTCAACGTGCCGCATCAAAATACAGAAGGGAACAAAAATTCGTGGTCGTCGGATGGAAGCCCGCCAAACTGACTCTGAAATCATCGTCGATAGGGAGAGCCTAGTATGCACGAACACAGAGGTGAGGAAAATTATTTGTCACGGTTTTCCCGGTATCAACGAACAAGGAAAGGCATAAATTAACATAGCGAGAAAACTACATTCAGACATGCATACCACCACGCTGAGCATAAGAGCTTCTCTGATGGCGTCGGGGATAGAAAACAGGCTGTTTTAATAATTCCTTCCGCACTGACCATCCTTGCACACCTCTTTTATTTCTAGTTCACTCATGCATTGCCTCATACACGCTTTCATGTTCTTAAGATTTCAATTACTATTCCTCTTCCACACTCGCCCATGACTTTCTTGTTCTACCCCTTACTCTCACTACATTTTTCTCCTTTATCATAAATCTGTTAAAAGTGTATTTCGACTATCATCCATTCTCTCCACATAAACAAATTAAGCACGCCCATTCATACATAGCCATTACTGGAGCAGCTATTCCACATTATTTCAAAACCCACTCATTCCTACTTCATCACTCCTAGTTTAACCGCTAAGACTTTTTAGATACCCCATTCCAACTGCATTTTACCGAAAACTTATTATCCTGGCAATCCCAAGTTTTTCCTACCATATAATCACGGTAGCCAAATGGTACTTTTGGAGTAGGTACTGCGATTTCCGATTTCAAAAACATTTCGAAAATTCCTTCCTTGATATGCCCCACATACTGATTCCACATGTAGTATATTGTGAGGAAATGATGTCACTCGATTGAAATAAGAGAAACGGCAACGAATTAAAACTATTGCTCTGCATTAGCAAATTCCTTCAACACAACATAAACTCTCGTTATATCAAAATGTAATCGACATTTGCCAAAACGTAGAACCCACGAAATGTGTCCCAATGAAAACATAAATTATGTCAATTATGACGGTCAGGCCCTCCGTCGTAATGAATTTGCAATGAGACCAAGCTCAGCATCCACTTGTATAACAGAGTGACTCATCAATGACCGACGGCCATCATAACAGCAAGCCCCACTCACGGAGTGAAACCTCACCGCTGAATTGTGACATTCTATGACAGTAAAGAACGTACACGGCTGACTCTACATATGAACTCAGAAAGTGAACTAAATTCTTGCCCCACAGGGAAATACCAACGCAGTCATAAGTGCAGTATCTCCCTCACTGCAATAACTTGGGGCAGAACAATCCTTATCTGTTACTGGTAAGGGTATCATTGTGAGACGAGGAAACCGTAGATATTCAGATGTTGGAAGAGATTGAAACTATAACAAAGAGACTGCACGACCGAAGAGACGCACCAGTTTGCGACCATCATCCCCAGGGTTTGACGAAGGAAGACAAAGCAAAGAGAAAGGATTAAAAACAGCAAAATCAACTATTCAAAAACAATTTCCGTCGCTCTTCCATTGTGTGAGGATTGTAGTAGTCATAACAATGCGTTTGAGAGGATAAAACAACTTCAGAAGCTTATCCCACAAGCAAAAGAAATAAATAACACACATGGATACAGAAGATATCACCACAATGCGAGTCAAAAAAGATACTGAGGCCTGCCTATTCGTTTACATTACTTAAAAAATACTGCTTTTACTGGTGACTAAACATTAACCATCAGAAAAAGAGTAAAAGTAAAAATAAGCAGATTAATCGTCGAGTATATTTTTAATGAGCACTTTTTTCAGTCTTAGAAGGCGACTGAATTGCCATTACTATTGAACTAACACATTTTCACTTTAATTGTTGCAGTAATTTAAGGAAGCTGGACAGGGGCCAATATTTTATTGAGGTTCATTCCCTGGGTGAAAACGCTTTTCATCAACAATTTACCCGAAATGGCATAAAATTTATTAGTAATAAAACACTCTTTTCTCATGTTTCACCCATGCTCGCAATAGCGTGGAAATGTGTGATTTTTTATTCATATCAAACAGAGTTTCCTATAAAGAGCCAGAAAGTGAATAAAATTACTCTTAAATCAATTTACGGTGGAGCCACCTTGAAAGAATTGGAGAAGCGCTTCGCATGACGAGACGCACCCGAGTCATCCAAATATTTTTTTTACAAACACGCGACACGAGATGAATGAATGAAAGCACACACACACACACACACGCAGAGTGCGAGGCTGCTCTGGAAGAAGAAATTTCACAACCACGCACACTCACCTCCACCTCCAAGAATACGCAACGATCGGATGAGTAGCGGGGAAGTAAGAGGGGAGATTCCACACCAAAGTAGGGATGCCAACTCACGAGGGGTTGATTCCAGGATATTAGATTTAAATGCACATATACAACTACCATATCGAATGAAACACTGTTTTGTAATGTACCTAATGTAACACATTCCGTAACACTGAAAAGCTTAATGCATACATACCCATCACTACATATCCAATCCATTTCGGGGTACTCACTGCTGTGAGGCCAAGGAAACTGGCTGTTTTGATAATTTTCTCCATAATACCCTCTACTTCTATCCCTCCTATTTCATTCATGCGTTAGCTTTATACATGCTCTCTACTCTTAAGACTCATAATATTCCTCCTCTTTAAAGTTTCTTCCATTAAGTTCACTGATGACTATGTTAGTATACCCCTGCCTCTCAGACCATTCAATTCAATGTCTTCTTTCTATTCTACTCTTAATTCGACTCTCATCAATTCTCTCGACATGGCCACACTAACGAAGCACAATCCTTACATTTATGTCCATTAATGGAGCATCTAACCCACATTCTTTCATGACCCACTCATTCCTATCCCCATCCACACTACTTTTGCCACTAACACCTCAAACGCATCCCGTTTCCACTGCATTTCTGAACAGTCTAACATGCGAAAAAAAACGAAATAAAACGGAGAATCGCACGTTTTGCTAACACAAGTCACGATCCAGCTGAGGGGGTGAACAAGGACTCGGCTGAGACCCACTAGACTCTGGGGGCATATGCTAGGCTCATATTGCTTGGCAAATTTATATCAAGCGAGTTTCACAATGACACGGAGGATTTAATTACTTTAACCCCGCACCTTATCTCCAAAAGATGCAAAACAAGAGATACCCTTCCGAACTGATAAGCACAAAAATTTATTCCTTATCAGGCGCCATCAATGACTCAGACGAAAAAGAGCGAGACTGTTTAAGATACTTCGTTAACATTGTGCACATTCGTCCTTTCCCTTTCCTATTCCTTTTCCCAGAAAAATAACAATGGCAATGGAGAAAATATTGCAATAATTATTATTTAAACTTGCAAGGGGAAGGGAAACGTCGCAATCCGGGAGGTGGTAAATTATAAGTAAAAATCCTAGCCAATTCCGGAAGTCTCCGGGAGAGTTGGCAAACCTTGCCGCACCTCAAAGAAAAATGAATGAGAATAGAGAGAGAGAGAGAGAGATTGAGAATATTTGGAGCGCTTCGGGAAGTGGGATTCCACGGCGGAAAGGGAAGGTGTGGGGGGAGAAGAGGGCGGGGTTGCAGGGGGGAAGTGCTCTCCTCTACATTTCTCTTCCTACTTGGCGTCAGTCCATCTCTCAAGAAGAAGGCCTCCAACCCCCCCACGCACAAACACGGACACAAAAGTGGCGAGGAAGATACAAGGACGACTAACTGTGACGACCACACGTGGAGAGGAGGCAATGGTGTTTATTAGGAAAGGCCGAGGTCAGTTCCACACCTTTAGGAACAGGAAGGTCGTGATCAGGGTTGTTACAAAATCTGAATTTTTAAATTCCCTGACTTTTCCAAGTTTTCCAGGTGCTGGGCAACTTTCACCCTGACCTTTTCAAAATTAATTGTATTAATAAAACACCAAAATGAGGTCGCAGTAATCATCCTGTGGGGACGAGATGTGTTTTTGATACAAGACACTACATTCCTCCATAAACATCTAACGTTTCCTTACGCCTTTATCACTGCTCAGTATTTTAAAGGAAAATTTTACTGCAAGGAATTCTTGAAAACTGGTAAAATTGCTCTATGATAATAGATATTTTAAAATTACATGACAACGTGAAAATTCCAAAGGGCTTTCCCACAACTTTAAGTCGTTGGGAATGTTCTGAGAGACTTCCGAAAATACCACAATAAGATTTGAAGAGAGCAAGTAAGAAATGAGAGAAATTTAAAAAATAAATAATTTGTTCATACTAATGCAAAAATATGTGAAAAGAAAAATCTTACTCTCATCTTTAATATGTATTTTTTTAAATCGGAAATAAGACTTAAAAGTAAAACTTATAATGAAAATGCATTCAGTTTAAGGTACAATGTAGCTTAGTGATCAGAGATGAACTAGAAAAATTATTGAATGGGTAAACAATTATTATTCATTAACTAGAGATCACATATTATTTGTAGTTATTATTCCATGCTAAAATATGAAATGAGAAGACTATCCAACAGCTATCAGCCTATGGGGATGGGCATGTCCAGAAATATTTTCCCAAGAACAATTTTAACATTGAGATAATAAATTAGAAAGAGAGAAAAAATTAAGACTTAAAGATTGACTCCTTACATTACAATGATACCAGGAAAAGGAACTTAGACTTTCCTTCTGGACAGTGAATATCAAAATAATACATTCAATGAATGATAAAAATACATACAAGTACAAATAAACTCAAGGATTGACTATGAACGAATTAGACAATTCTGTAACAGGTGAAAATTTATTCTCGATTGCTACTCTTGAGACTCTACTACAAATATTGTCATCAACTTCCCTTTGGCTTTCAAGAAAAAATTTTCGTTTCTGTTCAGTTAGATCCTTCAACTGATCACTGACCCGTTTTTTCTTCCATATTTCATTTTTTCTCTAAATAATTCTCTTCTCAACTTATGCGTCTACATAATGAGACCTGGCATTCCTTACCCTCAGAGTCATTTTCTTCGTCAAATTGATGCAGTCAAAACCAACAACATCCTGCACTGCATCATAGACTTGTCGCTGTGCAACTTGTTATTAATTGAAAAAGCCCCTCTCCACAAATGCATTTCTATGGGTCAGTATTAGGACCTTGCGAAGGAAACTGACAAGGAGATAAGATGAATATGAATCAGACAAAATTTTCATCCAGAAATGTTCCAGCCTCTGACCCTTTCTGTTAAAAGTTTTCATTACCTTCTTAACTGTAGGATTGGTAATAATATTTTTGAAATATTTTTCAATCTGATCGCAATACTGGCCCGTTAGCCTATTCTTTTCTTGAAAAATCTGTAGTTTTATATCCAACCGCATCAGTGCACAGTTGGGAAAATCCTTGATCAGGGATGGATCAGCAAATGAAATTCCTTTGCATTATTTATATTTCAATTGTGACTTATCAGTCAATTTTAAGCACATAGTCTTCAAGAACACCCTGCATTCTTTCTTGAATGCAAATATTTCGGAATCTTTAAGAACTAAACTGCGTAGCTCAGCTCTGAGTGAATGTCCTAATTTTTAAACGTTTTACTGAGACTAGATTGCCACTCATTTCAATATTGACTTGGCCATTACTGCTGGCATTCTTGAGTATGTCTTCCTTCACATATAAAGACATTCAATCCACCATATGACGAGTTAGTTCTGTGTACAGAAAGGGGATGGATAATTACTTTGGAAATAACAAAGGAAGGGCTCCATAATGCGAGCAACATGAGAGAAAACAAGCTAATCTAGGTCCCAAGAGTTTCTCCTTTATTCCTTCGCACATTTTCTTATAGCTGCGTGAAGTAACCCTTTTGCCATCCCTCTCTAACGGCACTAACAAATTTCTTCAAATTTGGAAGAATTTTCAATGCGGTTTCTGCCACTTCCGCATTGTTGAGCCACCGAACTGGGCAGAACTTCTTAGGGAATGTACAACTCTCATTATAATATTTGTAGTCGCTCCTCCTCGCAGGCATATCTTTCAACACATTATAGCAAGCTCTATGAAAGGGTACCACATTCCACCCAGTGGCTTTTTCTCCAGTGTAAAAGTATTATGTACAGTATGAAGCCAACACGAGCCCATAGAGACAAGCAAGGAATCATCAATATCATGCATGGATTGAGGGTGTGCCTGCAGGTTTGTCACAAATTTGAAATTGACATTAGGCCAATCCATTGAGACTTGGAAGAGATTCTTTCACTTCAGACCAGAAAGTTCTTTCAAAAAACCTTTCAGCAGATCTGCATCTGTACTGTGACCTAAAAAAGAGGAGCTGAAATATCGAGTAAAAACTTCATTTTTTGCTTTGATCCAAAAACGCAGACGAATTAAATAGGAAGAAGGCATTATTTATGCTTGATACGCGATCTTAGTAAATCGTTTATACGCTTATTTCAACCATTTGACAAATCGTAATATAAATCACGGGATAATAAAAATGACACGGATTAGGTTGAAACTTTAAGACATTTCTAGGTCGCATCAGAACATTCCCTGACTTTTCCAGGTTTCCATGTCCATTTTTAAATTCCCTGACTTTTCCCGGTTCTCCTGGTCTGTGGCAGCCCTGTTGATAGTCCACGAGTACATCAAAGAGGAGTACGCACGGACGAGCGTCAACAAGAGCCTCATAGGTGCTTTCCATTCGCCCTAATAGAGCGCTACTTGCGTTTAAACACAACAGCGTACTTGCTTTTCATACCCTCCACACTCATATCGGCATTTCGCACCTCACAAAGCAGATGAAGAAGCAGAACTTACATGCGCTGGAGTGCGCTTCAGGTGACAAGCAAGCCGATAATCACATCCGTTTGTAGTTTTTGTAATGATTTTCAGAAAAGGTGTCAAATATGGATACTTCAAAGTTTTTACTTACAGTTGGGGAAAAATATGACATCTTTAAGCATATAGTTTGAGCTCGTATACTAATTAAAACACATTAAAACACATTAAAACACACAAACACAAAAACTATTGTGCCTAACTGACAACAGGAATCTCCCTACCGGCATATTAGATATCGTTTCGTCTGCGCACTTCGTTCCAGCCATTGTCGTTCGTTTGCGCAGCAGTGCTCTTAAATGTTTTCCTCTGATCCGCGCTAACTTCAACACCTTAAAGAAAAATGTTCAGGAATAAGTAAAATGTCAACCGAGGGCTAATATCGTGCGTATCACAAGACGAATAGCTGCACCGTTAATCAATGAACAGCCCTCAAACATTAGGAACCAAACGACGTTCACGCATCTACCGACATTCGCGGCTGGAATCTTCACTACCTCCAGGAACGAGTAGCAACGCACTGACTGAAAACACGAATTATTAGTTTAATTCAATGAATCCTTGAAACATTAACAGATGATAAAAAGCAGAGGAATGGGCGTTTTATCTTGAATATTAACGGTCACGAGGAGAACAAGTCGGCCCTTCAAACTCGTGTAAACGCACATCTCAACCTCTACAACCAGGGCGAGTGGCAGGAGGTGAGTCAAAAACGTCTTTCCGGCTGACCAACAACACGCCAACGTCACAACTGCCCGTTTTATTCACTAAATCAATGCTAGGTCCAATCAGTAGTCACCATTAAAAGATCCAAGAAAGCAAGGACCATAAGTTAGAGTCATTGGTGATGGATCGTGGACGGATGGATACACAACATGGCCGGCCCTAAGAGAAAAATGAAATTTTCCCTTCCAGCAAGCGAAAAAATTTATATTTCTGGGTCAGCTTCCATCCATCAGTCAGTCAGTCAACTGGGTCAGTTTCTAGAAATAAACGGTCCCTAAAACCGCACAACTTACTTGTTTGCATATGGGGGTCAGAAAGATGCGAACCTTGGATTACTCTTCAGAAATTCACCACACATTCACAACGCCAATAAAGCCCAAAATATACGGAAGGTAAGACCAGTGATACTGCTAGATTAAACCAATTCTTTAGCGAGAATTTTACCGACAATCAATACTCAATTCACACTACTCGAACCTACCTCAAATCAAACGAAACTAAATGTGACTTTAAACCTTTTGGCCCAAATCAAATCTTGGACCAATGTAGAGGGCAAGGACTTTAAGGACAAGGCAACTGACTCATTAATTTTTAATTCACAACTTCTTCCAAAATCATGACTAAAGTCACGCAATTGAAGAACGTAAAGGATCATTGCTTTAAATTTAATCATACGTGAGCCAGACCAAAACATTTTCTGCGAAACAGTACCCTGCCAGACCCAGATATGTATCTCAGCAGGGAGTTCCCTGCTGGCGGAGTTCCACTTCCATAACAATGTTCTGTTCATAGAATGTTATATCTTTTTCTCGTTATTGCTGGATTATGTTTGTCTTTATTTTTACTTATTTAAATAAGTTCATAATTTGTCCGGGAGTGAAATATATCGTCATATTTGTATTCCCCAAGGTTTGCTAATTATGGATTTCCTGTGCATTACAGTGATGTTTAGAAAGATCTTGTTAATCTTTTAAGAACGTCTGCTATTGGTGATATCTTCAAATCCTTTTTGGGTGTCGCTATTTCTAACAAGCCATGTAGCATTGCGTATTAATCTTTTTTATTTTGAAACGAGCTAGACGGAGGAGTTGCGAGCACAGGACTTCGCGAATACACAGACGGTTTCCGGAGCGCCATAATATGAGGGTTAGAGATGATGAGCAGCCGGATGATTTAAAACAGAAGCACGTCAATGACAGAAAAATGCTGATCCACAGGCGATCATTAAAATGCAGCTGCACCCCAAAAACGCGGATTCAAAGCGATCTCCTTGCTCAACGGACACCACCGCCACTGCCCCACAGGCGATCGCGTCACCCCAACACGACCGATTGCATCCGATAGAGCGCTCTCCCCCGGAATTTCCCACGGCGGCGCGTGCAATTTCCAAAAAGGACTGCACATACACACGCGACCGCAACAAGGACAGGTCGGCAAACCAGTTTGAAAAAAAATAACAGGGGAGAGAGCATTGATGAAGAGAGAAAGAAAAAAAACTTCGTGCGTTCGTCCTCGCTCCACTGTGCGTGCGTGTTCACGCACCAACACAAAGAGAGAAAAAAGCGGTCGTCTCTCTCTCTCTTTCTCTCTATTGCCGGAAAAACCGATCGACCCGACTTGTGACGTGCAGGGGGGGGGAGGGGGGATAGAGGGAAGGCAGACCGATGGGGAGAGAGAGTGAGTGACTCATCAGCCGCCTTTGGCTCATTGGCTAATCCATTTAAAGGAAGGAAAGGAGAGGAGCAGGAGTAGTAAGAGTGGGTCTGTGGGGGAGTGGGCGATGAACGCAAGCTCCCTCTCTATAAGGGTCAAGAGCAAGGCCTCTCCTCTTTCGCATGACATGGCTACCCGGGGGGAAGGGGGGTTTAAGGGGCAAGGAGGTGGGGGGAGGGAGAGAAAGATCGGGTCTCCCCGACGAGGGGGAGAAGGGCGGGTGGAACCTTCGAAACCACTCCAGAGGGGGAGGAGGGAAGGGAAGGAAGGGCGGATTATAAAGCGGCGAGTGTTAAATGAGGTGCGCCCGGCGATTATGTGAGCGATCCCCCTTTCCCTCCCTCTCCCATCCCATTGAATGGGACGTCCGGGGGACGGCCGCGGGAGTGACAAACGCGAGACGGAGGAGGCTTCTTGCGGCAGGATGGTAGAGAATGGACGTGAATGAATGAATGGACGAGAGAATGGGTGGGTACGAGAGATGTGAGGGGGGAGAGAGGGGGTAGAGGTGTCAAGAGGAGGTAGCCGGTGACACGTTCGTCGTCGACCTAAAGAAAGGCTCCCTGCAAGAGATAGGGGATATGAAACTATAATTTACGGTGGCCGTAGCGGTAATCGCGGGTCACCTAGGGCACATAAAAAAAAAATTCAAGTCGAGAAAAATTTTATACGACCAGATTTCTTCCATTTCTGTTCATGCGGTGGAACTCACAACACATGCAGTCATGGAAATGATAAAAGAATTACATATTTTACATTTTAGCCTTAATTTGGTTTTAGGCGGGGTATTCAAAACACATGCGAAAATTACGTTTAAATATATTTATTCAAATATTTGACGCGGCAAGACACCTTAACATTTGTTAGCAACCGTTATAATAATATGAAATGATCTATCGAAATAATTGAATCATTACGAAATATCTGATTTGCCATAAGGCAGCGTGTTAAAATAGCATTGAAAGTCAAAACACCAAAATTCGGTTCTTTTTTCAGCTATATCTATAGATATCACCATTAAGAAAACGCATCCCAAGTTTCTCATAAATATGCACACTGACAAAAATCGCTGCAACGACCTAAATCATTAGTTTCTTGTGATTTTGAAAAATCGGACAACGGCCTGCCACGCTAGAAACACCGTTTCCCGGTAGATCACTGAAGTCTCGTTGGGCGCGGCTCGAATTCGGAGGGTTGGCCTGCCCAATACCGACCTCGAGTACTCCTGGCCCTGTGTGCAAGCGGTAGACACTGTGAAAAGTGACCTCAAATGCAGAAAGAACAGCTGCTACTAGCGAAATAAAAAACCTGACGGGGATGAGGACGTCAGACGACGTGGCCACATAGCGTATTTCGCACCTGGGCAAATGCGACGGCAATGTAATAAAACTTGGCTACTCCGCTTTCCCTATTTAGATCTAACTTGTAATGAGCCAGGGTACTTCGCACCCTTACGAGGGAGGCGTCAATACCGAATAATAACGTGATCAGCGGGACTCGTGAAGGTGTTTCGAAGTTCGTTATG
The DNA here is from genome assembly GCA_963573305.1 of Pyrrhosoma nymphula. Classification (NCBI taxonomy): domain Eukaryota; kingdom Metazoa; phylum Arthropoda; class Insecta; order Odonata; family Coenagrionidae; genus Pyrrhosoma; species Pyrrhosoma nymphula. Next base: position 57,473,047 of record OY754339.1, on the reverse strand, counting down.
ATAATTTTATTGCTGGTCTCAACTTACCAAACCTGGAGTAGGAACAAATATCAGACTGTTGGTTTAAGCTTTGAGAAAACCTTTTTAAAAAATTCGAAGCCGATCTACTATGTGACATAAACAAAAAACATTTTGCGGAACGTCGGCATAATCGGTAGATCAAATCATTAGCGTAAAATTAGTGAAATACCAGATCGGACAGGTTTATAATGTTATTTTTTCTGCGAACGATAGGAGACAATCGCTTCCGCTTCGGTCTTCGACAGCTAGCTTTGTCAAATTGTACCATAAAGTTTAAAAAAATTAATATGCTGCCTAATACTAATGGCACGTCACGCATTCCAACAACACTAGGGATATTCTTGCATCTCTATGGATACATATACTTACATAATCTATTATCACTTATAGCTTTGAACAATTACGTAGCATTTTTGTAATGCATGTTTTGGTGATGGTGTATTAGTTCGATGGAATTTTTTCAACACGGGTCAGTTAGGGGTAGTAATCACAGAATGTTGGAGTTGAGAACGCGTGCCCTTATAACTCCGCAATGACGCATGCCTAATTAGCGGCGGACGAGCAACAGGACAGGATACTGAAGTCGACCACAGACGCCGAATACGCGCGGACAAAGCGTTCGGCGTCGGCGCTCTAGTAAGGCGTCTCCCCCCTTCCCATGGCCACGTCGCCGTCTAGAAGAAGACTCACAACCGCGGTCGGCGCCGAAAAACACAAGCGACGCTTAAGGCCACCCTCTCTCTCTCTCCAGCCCCAATGCGACCTCCCGTCCTTCGAGAGGACTTCCGTTCAGTCGGAAAACTAACCTACCTCATTTGTATTCCGCCGTGGGAAGAATTGGAAGGGGGATCGATGCTTCTCCCCCACCCCCCAAAAGAGTGGTGTCCATTACGTGCCCCCCTTCCATCCCTCCAATTGCCCTCCGCCCTAGTCCAAGTCATGCGACCCCTAAACAATACAGATACACGTCGCCACAGCCCAACTCTTCACAGGCGGATCCGAATCCGCAAACACACGCGATTGCTCCCACTAAGAGGAGAACTCAAGGCTTGTCCACACCAGGCAAGGGACATTTGGGTAGCCGCTCGAACAGGTGCAAAATCGATAGTAGGCAAAAATGTTGGCAAGAAATCTCGAGGAAATGTCGAACATTAGAACAGGGTAAGTGAAGCCTTCACGGGTCTTTCATCGGGTCAGGCATAGGGCTGCTGACGTTACGATGACAAAGTTAGCCATTGAAACGTCGGCAGTGCTGACCTCGGGGAGACCCGTGAAGACTAGTTGCATCATATACCAAGAAAAAACTTCTTTCCTTACAACAGGAGATCATTTATGGACTGACGTTCGTACAGACACTTTTGGAAATTTTCTGGATTACACGACGAATTTTGGGGTTGAATTTCAGAAAATGCATGGCACACTTGACAAATAAATGCGGCTAAAAAAGGCCTAATGGGTCAGTTGACAACTTTTATTGGAGTACGGCTGAGGTCGTCGACTAATGCCATTGAAATGGAAAAATAACAAATCATTATCCTACATTAATTAATCAAGTTAAATTGTTCGTGTGAAACTACAGCGTTGAACAGAATAAAGATCAAAATAATAAAAGTAAATATTAATCGCTTCATCAGATAAGAAGGAGCCAGAGTAGATATTTGCGAAATATAATGAGGAGCTTAGGGATGATGATGGCCGGAGAGGAGGATGTTGGGTAAGCGTGGAATGAGAAGGTAGAGAATATACTTTATTGATGGGATGACGAGAGGCAGGATGTATATATGATAACTTCAGGATAAAAAGGAAATCGTGTAAGGAGACAATGTCTTGCGGTTGTAAAAATTTCGTAGAGGTAGTTCTTCTTCCATCTGAACCTACCTAAAACGGTAGATCACTACTACTAACAATAATTACAATCTCAAGGTCCGCCAAGGATTATCCGCCACCCCGTCGAGGTCCCCCTTTCCCAAAATTCTGGGCTTCGGGGAACGGGTGAAAGCAATCCCGTGGGGAGGAAGGTTGAAAATAAGGGAGGTATTTGGGGGAACGACAAGGACGACCCTAGCCCCACCCCACACCAAATAGACCCCTCGGCTCTTCAAAGCCAGGGTAGAGAAGCCCAAGACGATATTGCCCCCACCCACCCCACACGCATCTCCCTCCCTGAACTGACTCGGAAGAGGGATCCCTGACCTTGTGCTAAAGGGGAACTTGGTCGAGGGGTGGGTGGGTGGTCGGGGCATAAATCGGCAACAGACAGGAGAAGCTCCACAAAGGCATGGGGGAATCAAGGGATGCGACGACAAGAATATGTAGAGAGAATAAACTTTAATCTTTAAACCTACAATCTTTATATCTTCAGAGTCACTGAAGAGTTTCAGAACTAAAGGAAGACAACGATTTCTTGAACTAATCCGTAGGATCTACAAAAAGTATAGCCGGAGGATTACGTGAAGATTTAATATGAAGAGTGGCTGAGTATTATACAGAAGCGGGGACTTAAGAGAAGAGGCTACATGCTTTTGAGGTGCAGGTGTGGAGAAAGGAAATGGTGCGATGGTCGGAAAGGAAGACGAATAGTGATGGGAGGAGAGGAAAAAAAACTACTAAGGAGGAGAAGATTAGGAGGCAGAGTACGTGGTTGGAACAGGTAATTATTAGGGGCGAGGGGATGTTTAAGGCCAAGTGATACAGAAGGGTGGCAGTTAGGTATAAGCGGGGATGGGGAAGAAAAAGCATTGATTCATTCATTATATCAAGCCATGAAAAATGGCACAACAGTTGATTACATCGTTGATGCAAATAAAAGGAATATTAAAACAACAATTGAAGAATAACAAGATGAATGTGATATGAACACGCAATGACACAACAAAAAAAAGCGTGGTGAGAAGAGGGAAGGACATCTTGAGGACAATTAGTTAAAAATGAATTAAAACGAGAATAAGCTTAATGAATGGGATGAAGAGAGTTATGGCGTATGCAGAGCAGAGGAATAAAATCGTATCAGGAGAGAGGAGCCTGCGCCGGTAAATCTTCGAAATTTTGACTCTCTTCCATCTAAAACCAATAGGAAGCGGTAACCACTTATAATAACAATGATAGTAATATCAGAAAATGAAACGACAAAATTGCCTACTTGCGACAACACCGATAGTAAGTTAAAAGTACAGAAGAAAATCTTCGGCTGAAAAAATCCGTAAGTCATTACAGAATACAAAACAAGAAGTCGGTACGCAGCCATGCGCACAGGTGTAAAGATAAACACTTGGTCCAAATGCACATAAGTATTTGCTAAAAACCCGCTCCTCCAAAACTCGCCTTGAACTAAGAGGGCTTGAATGTTGTAACTAGCTACAACCTCTCACCGACAATTTGGAGATCCTGGTTCGAACCCAGGACAAGTCAAATCAATTTTCATGGCGAATTTATTCAATTAGGTGTACATCTTTGCATGACGTTTTTCAGATCTACCAATTCTTCTGTGACGAAAGTATTCTTAGATCATCTTTCGATATCAATTGGAAGCAAAATACAAACAGAAGTCACGCATCGAGGGTTTAAGTCTTCACTCTGTGAGAACGAAAGTGGCGAATAAAGCAGACATTCCAAGAGGCGTATCGCCGTTTTGTACAACTTTGTCTCTGAAGATCAAGAAGGTCAAAAATAAAGTCCACCAGGAGCCGGGGACAGAGCAAATACCGTCGGCTATATCGTAACGTGGGAGAACCTCGGAAACGCACTCCTATGGACGTTTCAAGGATTCCCAAGCCTCTCGACGAAACTTGAAAACAATCGCGGACATTCCAAAAGGGGCCGCCATGCGGCACATCAGCATTGACCTCAGGAGGCGCGCGGACGGCGGGCGAATGAGAAAACGGGGGGATAATAAAAAAAAAAGAAAGAGGAAGGAGGAAAACGTAAACACCAACCTCGGGGACTTTTTCACCGCTGCCAAGAGGAAGGGGAGAGGTTCAACCAGACGAAAAAAATATACACAGTACATGCATTGTATACGCACGTATATACCAATGCTACCACGAAAACATATGTACACCTTCACACGCTGAACCAAACAGACAACTGAGGGTGGAGTGGGAGGAGAAAATATCAATCACGCGGCACAAAACGAGAGAGCTCCAAAATAAAATACAAATGAATGAAAACACGAAAAAAACTTTTCCCGGAAGAGAGAGGAAAAAAATCGAGTGGATAGATCATTCGGTAATTGCCATCGGCGACGCTGCTGATAAGAATGGAAGAGAGGAGAAATCGCGTACAAACACAAACACCAAGTCTCCCACTCTGTTACGTCCAAAGCAGACGGAGAGTGAGTGGGGGGGAGGAGGCGGAGGGAGTGAGGAGGAGGGGGATGGCAAGTCGAGGGCGGAGAGGGGAAGACATCACCCCACCCTCTTCTCCCCATCACACATTCCAGGAACCCTTCCGGTCCCTCCTCCTCCCCCACCGCCCCGCGCACCGCCGCCACAAGGACAGTACGTCACATTATCTCCCACCACAGCCTTGACCAAGGTCGCTCACGCACATTTGCCTATCTACGTGTGAGGGAGAGGGAGACAGAGAGAAAGAGAGAGAGAGACCTCTTTCTGCCTTCCCTCCCACCCGCCCTTATTTATTTACCACTGAAGGGGATGAGTCAATGACCCCCGGAGCGACGGCCCGAGCCACCGGGGCTGCTCCTTCTGCCGCTCTCGAGGAGATGAGCGCAGCGTGCCCTTAGCCGGCGCAAAGATCGGAATGCATATATATACGTCCCTAGGGCACAGCACTTAAGGGGGTTGAAATAGAAATACGCAAGAGAGAGGGCAATGCTGCATTATAGACGCCAACGAGGCAGGAACATTGGATATAGATATAGATACCAAATATATTGAAACTGCAATAAATTAAAAGGCAACTCCAACTACTCAACTAAAAGTGAAATGCAAACCAAAATTTCAACTGTTGAAAATGGATTGCTTGATTATTCACAAAACTCGTGCGGATGTTGTATTTTAATTCATAATGATAAGGAGAACCGTTGCCGTTCGCGATGTTTTATTGAATTTTTGGCGATAAAATTATTAACTACGGAGGACATTTATTCTTGAAATTCCCGCTGAATTCCATTTTTTGATAGCTATAATATATCATTTATTGCTTAAAATGATGTTCGAAGTAGTATAGCCCATCACATTATGACATTAAGTTGACAAACGTAGACCATGGGACTTTTGACCTCACGAAAATCTCCCACAGAGCACGTCCAGTATATTTCAATTTCCCTGACTGCACTACACTCGCCATGGAGGTTAAAACAAAAGTGGAGAAAGGACATGGTACTTTGCGATCTCAAGTGAAGGTAGGGCAAGTAGATGAAGGATTCTGTGCCGAGGAGGCGCGACCTACCAAGCACAAAATACATAAATGTACATAACAATGTATTATATATAAAGGACATTTAATAATAAAATAATCGCGACCATTGGGAACATAAGCCAGAACTGAGCCGCCTGTACAGACGGAATCGGCTTCTTGAATCTGGTGAAATGTCGTCTCCACCTTCTAAAAACATGCCTTCAACAACAACTCATACAACTCTCAACTCACCCTCGGAGAGACGAAACAACTTCTGGCGACCTCCCTAGCATCCCCCTACCCCCGCAGAGACGAAACAGTCACGGGAGAGAGTTACGGAAATTCTGGGGACATAGCCCCCGCAGAGATAAACAAAAATGGAGGTGTTCAAAAAAGGCGGCTGCAGAAAGTTCAACATAATGAAGACCGTTATACACGAGGCACTTTATTGCACAATCTGATGTATGTATGGATGTGCATTAAAAATTAAGTTGTGTAAAGCGGTGAATTGCAAATGCATGCGCAAATGCATTCTTGCAATTCACTTGCAGATGGGAAAATAGTCCCTGCTCTAATTCCGTGCCCGCGTTATCGCAATTTCTGTACATTTAAGTGTCTCGTGTAAAACGGTCTTTAGACATTCAATCCTATGATAGCTTTGACTATTCTACCGAGACCCCTGATAACTCCTCTACGGCCTAGCAGCTCTTCAGTTTCATATTCCATTTTAGCTGACTTATGTGTTTGGGGGACCTATGGGCTCGGTTCTTCCTCCGTCTTCTTCCTACATTACCCTTCTATTATGATCCTCAAAAATTCGTGTAGCCTTTCCTGATATACAACTTCATATCGTTTTTTCCTCCCTTATTCTTACATACACTTCCTCGTTTCTAATCTTACCCGTCCACTTGATTCAGAGAACCCGCCTCCAGCACCAACTTTCGAAAGCCTCTATTCCGTTGTTCCATCTTCGCAAAGGTCCATATCTCCGAGCCATATAGCACAACACTACACGAATATTTTCAGGAACCTTTCGTTATTGGTAATCCTATTTTATTCCAACACAACAATTGAGGTTTCATCATGAATGCTTTATTGGATAGCTAGACATTAGCTATTCTTTACTTGATTTCCGTTGAGCTTCATCAATCCCAAGTCATGCAGCTTTCAAGGCAGGTGAAGGATTCTAATGGACAAGCACATTTTCTTGGAACGTGAAGTCACCTTTAGATTCTCTCTACCACGTATTAGGATTTTAATTTTATTCCCGATAATCTTAATGTTATATCCTTGTAGTATTCAATCCATTACATTCAAGGATGCTTGAGGGCTTCATTGACCGCTCTTTCCAGGTATACGTTGTGAAGTGCCGGTTAAATAGTGGTATCCTTGTGTAGCTCCTTAGTTTTTTTAGCATCTATTTTGCTTCCGTATTTCATTGTAGATGTGGTGACTTGATTCCCATACAGTTGGTGGATTATTCTATTTTCACTGCAATATTGAAAGAGGGAGTGAAAAGAGTGACTAAGGTATTGACATATCTTAAGACTCCTTTGTCATCCTCACCCCGCGGAAGGATGAGAGGGACTGAAAGAGAAGACAACAAACGAGGACGGAAGCGGCGGTCGGATATTTGCAGCCCCTACCTCGTCTTAACCCCCCCCCTGCCCCTTACGGATCATCGGCTTTAACGGTGCTGCTCTCCGATAAAAGGGGGAGTGGTACGACAAATGTATAAATGAAATCCCTTTGCCATGACAGGGAGTGTCGTGTCACTGAAGATGGTGGAGATGAAACTGCAGCGACTAAGAGGCGAGTGGCTAATGATTACTTTGATATGAGATTGGTTGAAATTCAGCCCTCCATTTTTCATTGTCTGAGCTGATATCTCAATCTCTGATAGTTCTTCCCGATAGCTTTCTCTATTTGCCCAAGGAGAAGTTAGTCTAATTCCGTGGAAGAGAAAAGTTATTTTCGGCTTTATCCATGGCTCCTTGTATCGGGGAATTCCTCCTTTGGCACATTCCGATAGGTTACAAAACATTTAACTTTAGCGGAGTCACCCGATGAGAACATACACGACTGCAATATTCACCTTAATAAGTCGTTAAGACTTTTCGTTGTTATCGTTAGCATGTACTACTGGCTCAAGACAACGGTAATCCCTCGAGTTATCATTTAGCAGCCTCACAACTAACCACATGCGACTGTATGAAGGCAAGCCATTTACTTTATTTTCCATCGAACAAAAAAATAAAAGAGTATGCAATCACGCTTAATTTCGCCACAAGTGAAATTGAAAAAAGAATAAGGAAAAGAACAAAGACTTTCTACTAAATCTTGAATTTCCCCCAGAAAACTGGCGACGCAAATCTCACGAAACTCATGGATGCGACACCTCTTAGTATGCATCTTGGTCACAATGCACAAAAACATAAGAGGCTAAATACATCAGAAAAATACGCCCGCCGTTAATTTCCGCTCGAAAGGCAAGCGGATGCAGGACCAACGGTAGATATGTAGTTTTGGGGAGAAGAAACAGGGCAAATTTCAGAAAATGCTATTTGCTATCATAGTTGGGAAAGTTACCAAAAAAATATCTGATTAAAGTAAAAGCCAATATCTGTAAAAAGCAACTAGTTAAGTTAAAAGTTAATTTTCTGAAAAAGTAACTGATTAAAGTTAAACTTAAAAAAGTTACTTTTACGTTAAAATTTACTTTTTCAGATACTTTTAAGAAAATTTTACAGAGTAACTTTTAAATGTAATTTATCGCAATTCCGATAAAATAAATACAAACTTCAAATTCAAGAAATACGAACAGGTCGACATTCGCCAAAAATTAACTAAAAAAATTAACTGAAGTCAGTTTTGTATCAGTTAATATATAATTTTAACGATAAAAAGTTAAAAGTTAACTCTTCTAAAAAGTAACGGTTAGGTTAAATAGTTAACTACATTTTTACAATTAAGTTTAATCGTTATTTTTTAAAATCGTTAATCCCAACAATGTTTGCTATATACCTACTTTATTTTCATACTGACGTCTGCATACACATCTTCAATATCTACCCCGAAAAGAAATCGGGGCCACCTCCCAAAACTGGACTTATGCGAAGTATTTTAATAGTATTAAACTTGGTTACTGTTGATACGCCTTAACACAAATCGATCGCTGCTAGTTTTGTAAAAGTCTGCAGAGAGCAAGTCAGAAGAAAACGTAGCGGCAGATTTTACAATCACAAGTACACGCATTTAACCAAACATATATACATCTTTTAACTTAAGTCCCGGAATATTTCAAGAAATACAATGCAGGAGTAAAATGATGCAAAACTAGAGAAAGAAACAACAGAAGCGTAGGTAGAGTCCATAGATACCAGCTACTCTGGCTCAGTTTGGACTTGATAAGTTCCCAAATCACTCCAAACTCACGAGTAGTCGTGGGGATTTCTCTACTGTGCAGCTACGGCCGAGTGATTTGATGGTATCCCACTCTCTTTCGGAGAAATTGAGGGAAAGAGCGGGCATTCCAGATGCGTCGTAATTAATTCCACAAATTGCGCGAAAGAGATGAAATTTCAGCATACATCACATCTGGAAGTTAATTAATAAACGAGGGATCATATTGGAAATGAGGGATTAAACTGGAAACGAAGTGGTGCATGTATGACTGATCACTTTTGGAAACGCACTCATATCCAGTAATATGAGAAACGTCTCTTGAATTCCTACCCATAAAACGTTCGATGTGATAAGCTTTCATTTTAGATAATTTTAAGCGAAAAGTAATTATTAGACAAAGGACAACGCTGCCGCACAATACATCACCATCTCCATTTTTATAAGAATATTCCTGATAGCCTGGGGATTACAAAAGAAGGAGTGAAGGGGTTTCCCGGAAGATATTCTTGGATATAACAGCACTATATCTCAACTCATCCATAATAATATAAATGCAAATGTACTCGTAAAAATAATCCACTGATATCATTCTGAGGGGCATACCACGGAAGACTTGAATGAGGGCCAGCCAAGTTACTCAGATCGGGTGTGGAGCTGGTAGGATAACTACGTGTAGCGCGCAAAAAGGTAACACCAAACATTCCCATGGCTGCAGCAGTATGCAAAATCACGAGTGCTTGATTTTTTTTATAAATGGACTTGCTGCCACATCCATAAAAAAATAATCGATATTTCTATTAAATATCAAAATAAGTAGGTACGTTCTCAAATTTGTTCCTCAAGCGCGACTGGACTGAAATGTATTTCCCTCCTGATTTCACAACGATCTTTTTTACGTGTGTTTGTCAAGTTTACGAGTTTGCAACACTGTTCTTACCTACATCTACATCTACGAAGTACCGTGCAAGCCACCACTAGGGTGTGTGGCAAGGGGTGATTCCACACCAGACATGCAGCACTCGTCTCAGCACAAATCAGAACCTCGCACGCTCCCCCTGCCGTTAGGCGCAGACCAAAAAGTAGTCAGGAGAACAGTGCGCAGTCCAACCGGAAACTGGGAGAGTGATACGTAAATGAACATGCAAACATGCAGAACAATGCTATAGACACATCTAGTAATTAATATTACTAATACTGTTAATTTATGAATGCTACGTGATGCTACTTCAAGCAGAGAACAAAATAAAATAATGCCGGACAAATCGACCGGTGTGAAGTGTTAGTAATGATGTTGTGTTATTAAGCACAAGTGAAAATTCTCCTCTACCTATTGAGGGTGGGAGTTTCATATGATTGATCTTTCACAACTATTATGATCCCTTATTGTACGTGGGAAAAATGACATTTTAAATCTATCGGTTCTGGAGTCAATTTTCTTTATTTTATTCCTGTGATCACTTCTACCGTAGTACGTTGGCTCTAGCAGTATACGAGACGCCATCTAGAACTACCCTCTGTTCGCGGTCGGCTAAGAACTCTCTTATCCAACATATTACGTCGTGGTGTATTCCGTAAGCTTCCAACTTAACGAGTTAACTTCGGATGAGTGACCTTATCGAAAGCTTTTTTAAAATCTAGAAATATTGCGTCTACTTGGACAAGCTTTTCTCCCGAGGAAAGAATGTCGTGAAGGAAGAGGGCCAACTGGGTTTCGCAAGATCTGCCTTTCCGGAATCCGTGCTGATTTGGCGTTAACAAGTTTTGACTATCCAAGTACCCCATAATCGAACTGACGATTATATGTTCCAATATCTTGCACCAGATAGACGTAAGGGAAATGGGTCTATAGTTACTGGGCTCTCCCTTATCACCGCTTTTAAATATTGGTGTAACGTTCGTAATTTTCCAAACGTAAGGAACACGATGTTGTGTTAGAGATTTTTCAAATATTATTTTCAGGTACGGTGCTTTTCTGATGCTAATTCTTTATAAATTCGGGCGGGAATTTGATCGGGACCGGGTGACTTTTTGGAATTAATGGATTTCAGATGACTTTCTATTCCACGACTAGCGATATTAATAGACTGCATTGGGTGCTTATATAGCCTAGGCATTGTAGCGGTTTCATTTGGAGAGCATGTTGTTTCTCCTAGATTGTTCTTCAGTGACGTTACTGTTGATTTGCAGCCTTGAACCTCCCTCACGTATGACTTATACCTATCTTACACGGTTGATAAACAGGGTGTTTCAAGAGAAAGTTGCCTAACGTATAGTTGTGTTAGGGGGATTCTTTCCCAGCATTATTCTCGACTGGGCAAGGGGACTCATAACTTACGGAGCTATGAAAACGCAAACATTTCGTCCAGTGCATTCTGGAGTTGCCGAATAAAAACGGAGGATAACGGTAACCTACGTTGATTGAAGACCTATGAAATTTGTCTTGGTGGTGCAACAGACATATATCGTTCTTTCAATTCTATCACTCATGTGAATTATAGCTTATTTTTAAGACATTACCCGAATATCGATATTTTCATGACAATAACAAAACGAACTGCAAAAAAAATTGCGTTGCCATTCTTGCTTTTAACCCTATGTCCATTGGACAAAATCATTGGTATCACATCCCCCATCAACTCCTTAAATTATGCAGATTCCTCCTGAAGCACCCTGTACATACATAAAATCAAAGTCATCTTTACGAAGGGTACAGTTCCTTCTTAACACCCACTGCGTCGCCGTACGTTCAGCCACTAGCGCGAAGCCGTACCTCGCCGCGAGACGGGAAAATCGATTTCATTTTCGGAGTCGCCAGCGATGGCGACTTCTCCCTCTCCAGATTCACTTTCTGGATGTTTCAGACGACTCCCGCAACTGAAGTCACTTTGCGTCGATATAACTCCATGTAATCACTAAAGCAAAGCAGCCAGAAAAGATCGGTCGTCTTGGTTTCCAATTATATGTACACTAACACTTAAAGCAATCACATAAAAACGAAACCTGGAAACCGATCATCAAATGTATGAGGAATGTAAAGGAAGTAGAGGATATTTAACAACGGCACAACCAATCAAGAAATATCTGATCCCCAGACGAAAGTACAAGAAGCGGCCAAATTTGTCAAACGACATTCAGAAGCCTTGATAGTGATGAGAGAGTCGTTCTTGGAAACGTCGCATATAAGAAGCCTCTAACCCAGGGAAACACCCGAGAAATCTTCCTTCAAAAGATTCGCCAGGAAACATCAGAGCATTCAGCATCAAAACGATTTTAATGGCAAATAACTATGATACGTAATGATATTGCTATCTACCACGCGAAATTCGCCAAAATGTTTCTGAAGTAGCTGCATCGTCAAGCTGAGAAGACTAAATGCACTCCTTCAATTTTCTCATTCAACTTCTCAGCCCTCGAACGATTTTGATCAATAGGGCAGATGGTGAATTGGAATAATTACTGAATAAGACCAAGGATGGAATACATCAATCAAATTACGAAGGACGTCATAGAATTATGCAGGAATTAAACGGTTAGCAAATAGGAGAATGGAGAAAAATGCTGACAACCAATTTTCGGATTTGCATGACTGCTAATGGTGAGGAGAGAGTGCATGTAGTGCAAAATTTAACAACATTCATGGAGAATGGCCATGCGAATTCTCGATTCCCGGAACTGAAAAAAAACCCGCGTTTTGACTGATTTAAGGACCAGACTACTTTTACATTTATATCAAATAATCATTGCAGTGGCAAATAATCCATGATAGAGCAAAGCAGAATAGTAATATGAACTTCCAATGTCACCCAATAACATAAGTATTATCTCACACTCCATTTGATGGTAAATTAAGAAAAGGGCAGCTCCCATGCTCCAAGCAGAAAACTCAAAAAAACAAGGGTTAGACCCTACTTCAAAAACCCCAGTTCGACAGATTTATCGATTTTTTTGTGAAAAGATATCTCGATGGCGATCCACAAACAGCATTATTTGAATTCTCCGTCAACTACTCAAGCGCCCTAATAACAACTAAGTAAATTAGTGCATCCGAAAATCTAATTAGTGGGCTCTGAATTGAAACAACTAGAAAAGCATTTCGCAAATAGACTATCAAAATCTACATATTTCGTACAAATCACACGCATATGTTCAGCCAAAAAATACTGCTCTGTAACTCATCCTAGACCCAGCGGGCAGGTTGGGCTCGAAGTGAGGTAAAATTATTATTTCCGGCTGAATGTTATGAACAAACAGCATTGACAGTTGTGACACGAGTTTTCAGACTAATCACACGTCTCAGGTGGTTTTCCAAGCACTTGATCCTAGTCAGAGGTAGCGGAGTGGTGCCCATTACATCAACTTCAAAACGACAGCGAACATCACAATAACCGGTAGAAGCGATCACATGAATAAGATAAAGGAAATTGACTGCAGAACCGATAGATTTAAAATGTCATTTTTTCCACGTACAATAAGGGATCATAATAGTTGCGATAGATCAATCATATGAAACTCCCACCCTCAATAGGTAGAGTAGAATTTTCACTTGTATTTAATAACATAGCATCATTACTAACACTTCACACCGCTTGATATGTCCGGCATTATTATATTTTGCTCTCTACATGAAGTAGTATCTCGTAGCATTCATAAATTAATAGTATTAGTAATACGAACCACTATATGTGTATTAACAATTGTACTGCATATTCATTTACGTAGCACTCTCCCAGTTTCTAGTTTGACTGCGCACTTGTCTCCTGACTGCTTTTTGGTCTGCGCCTAGCGGGCAGGGGAAAGTGAGAGGTCCCGATTTGTACTGGGAAGAGTGTTGCATGCCTGGTGTGGAATCACCCCGTGCCACACACCCAAGTGGTGGCTTGCACGGTACTTCGTAGATGTAGATGAACCGTGATAGGACAAAATAGAGAGGGTTACGTAGGGCGAGCAATGAGATGCCGAAGTCACTACCCGGGCTAACGGTTAACTTCTAGAACACCTCTTTTTCATTTGCTAGTCCAGTAGCATTACAACTGGCAGCATCTAACAAAACCCGAGGGAATTAGTGACCCACAATATCGGAGAAATTGAGAAAGTAAAATGAAGCGTGTTCGACCCACTACATCTAGGCTACCATGTCGAGTCAGCGACTAAAAATGCCACAATGTGATGATGAGTGAAAACCTACGGACATACTTTAATGAAAAGTAATTACTGTCTCTAAATTGGCCTGCCGCTTGAGTCAATCTCTCACATCTTACCATGAAACCATACTGGTAAAATAAACTATCTGTTGAATAAGGAGAATAAAATGTATGTTTTCCCAAATAGAATGGAATTTTAACGCAATAATTCCAGAGGATTAAGTATTTAAATATTTAATTCCAAGGCAATGTTCCATTTCACCTCTTTGGTATAATTAAGCAATTAACCGAAAACATTCAACATGGTGACGATACGCATTACGAAGAGACTTCAGGAAGAGGAAGGATTGAGAAGTAGTGTGTATAAATCAACCCCTGGGAGGAAGAAAATAAATAATCCGTTATATGTACCGCATTGATTAATGCTAGAAACCGTATAGCATAAAAAGAACGAGATTTGAGAAGTTATAGCACTACCACTCTTATTCAATCGCTGGAGGCGGGTCGTGATGGAAGCAACGATTACGCGACTAATCAAAAAGCATATAATGTCAAAAAACAAGAATTTAACCTTAAAAAGTTAAAACCACGTCATGATTTGTTTTTGTGAGAAGCGGGAACTTTCCATTTCAACAACACGTGGCTGCACAGCGTCGGCGATGCTCGTCCGCGGGAAGGAGGGAACATATCAAAGGATCAAAATGACAAGTGCTTCAAGGCCCTCCCCCAAGACGAGAGCCGTAAAGTTGCCTTAAAGCTCACCCGGGCGAAGCATGATAAAGGGGCACATCGCAGGGTGATTTTTGCGCATCATATCCACACACTATCTCTGTCGATTAAATAATACAATAAAAAGGAAGCAATACTCTCTTCACTTAATCCGCGATAACCATGTTGCAGGTGTAATGGATAGCATCACGCTTGCATTTGAACGAGTACATTTTTACGAAATTAAAAATAACTTTATTTTTATATAAGTTTTATAATATCAGTTTTGAGTAGACTTGAGAAATGCATTAGACAAGAACATCAGTGATCTGATCAAATAATCACTAGCAAAAATTGGGGAGGAATAACTGTAGCATTGTTCAACCTTATCTCTCATTAAGCAAACACAATAATTTGACTAACGGCCATTGAAATGCTTATCATTTTAATGCAATTACGAAATTAGAGGCGTAAACTATAAATACATGAAACAATAGTCTTCACGACACGAAGCAATTGCCTCATAATAATAAGATATCATGCCCATCGATAAAAGTGAGAGAGGTAGTAATATACAAAATTTTCGATGTAGTATAAGACTACATAAAAAAACTAAATGCATAAGACTATATCCATTTGTTTAATATCTCGCCCGTTTCGAGGCATTTAAAATTCTTATGTAACTTTTTTCAACACGATCGGCATTAATGGCACCTTTATACAAGTAATTTGGACTGCAAAAAACAACTCATCAGAATAACATAGATCAAATATACGTCAAACACAAACAGGCAAAACGAACGAATGGAGACCTAAAAACCATGCAATGAATATCTAACAGAAGTATCACAGAGATCTAAAACAAATCCGAAATGAATAATTTTCAAGAACCAGCCAGAACGCTGAAAATATACCAAAATCCACCTTACAATTGATAAAATTACTTTACAAATGATTACTATGACCAAGTCTCCAGATGTAAGACAAAAATACCACCTTCAAAACAAGAATTTTCCAGAGATAGTCACTCTGGATAAACATGATAATATGTTCTCCTTTCAACTAAATTGCATGATACATTTTTTAACCTCAGACATAGGAGGAGGAGGATACTGAACCACATAATTTCCAAAAACTGCAATTTCAGTACAACTTAGAAGAATGGCAATCCTTTGGCAGGATAGCATAATATTCATAAACCTGACAAACATCTACAGTAATCAAATCAAAACGGCACTGTGTAATTTGGAGAATACGAATTGAGCGTTTGTCGTTCATTCCCAAAAATAAATAAAAACATAAGTCCGACTTCTGAAAACGTCGAACATGAATTTCCATTACACAATCAGCAGAGGGAGAAGAGCACGAGAAGAATGGAGCTATTATATGCCGAATTTGAGGTTAAATATGCACCATGCGGAACGAATCGAACAATCAAATGGAAGACAGAGGAATTAGTATAAAATCTTAAGCGTCTTGGAATTAAATTGCTAGAATACTTCCGATACATAGACGCAACACAAGTTCAGAGCATTTTTTCTCTGTTTCAAAAAAGTTGAATAACATCTTTTATTATAACACCTTTAAAACCTTCACTCATCCACCATGGCATAATCCAATGGTAAGCCCAGGCAATAATCTAGCTAAAACAAATCATAAACAACTCATATCCCTGATTATTGATACCTACAGCCCAATAATTTATGCAAAGGAAAAAAACCCATCAAACTCACCGAAAACATCGGGCTTTCACAGGTTTTCTTATTACAGCTGTTAATATTGTTATATACAAAACGTAAAGCAGAATAAATTCAAACTCACTGCATTTTTCTCAACTTCCTAGTTCTACGAGACAACACACTGACAAGGCATTACTTCGCAAACACACCGCTCTTTCTTCGGCTACACGGGTAGGACCATAATGCAACACGGAGTAAAATTTAAACTAACAATAAATCTCACACAATGGACCACTCAGTTTCAGAGCTGATACTTTCGAGATTACTTCCAAATGGTCGCGTTTCTCTTTTATTTGCCAGAAATCTTGTAGCGTAATATTAAGGTTAATACAGTTATGGATTCATTAATCGCTCTCAGTAGTCCCATGTTTTTAAGGCTCAAGAATTTTGCATCCATAATACTGTGCGAGCATTTTCTGTGATGAATAAAATTTTAAACGGCAACACATTAACAGTGGAAAGGAAAACTGATCACCTAACAAAGTTAACTGCATTGTTAGAAGAAGCATTCACATCACTTAGAGGAGACCGATTCAAAAGCAACGGCACGTAGGCAATATGAGAGAAATGACTCCTAATTAGAGGTTATTTCAGAAAGGATTGTAAAACACAGAGCAGGAAATTGTGACACATTGGGCAAAATGTTTTCAAATATCCTTAATGAGCATCGACAGCGATATATGTCTTAAAATTGTTACGCAACGGTAAAAATGCCTACAAAAAAAATAGAAATTGTTGCAAAAATGCCTACAAAAAAAATAGAAATTCTTGCTGTGATGAGCCTTAAGGACGTTTTACACGATGAAAGATTTTGTACAAACGAATATACGTGAGACTGTACGTTTGTCTCAACGAAATTAGAACAGGCTCTATTTTCCGTTCAGGCATCGAGACATTCGCACAAGCGTTCATACAATTTGCCGCTTTACACGATACACTTTGCCTCATGCAAGAGTTCACGTAAGAGTTAGTACAAACAAATGCACCGTGTAAAACGGCCTTTACAGGGTTTTGAAAACGACCAGAAAATATGGCAATAGTAGACTACCTGTTTTCCCCAAGCTAGACATCTAAGCATCTATACATGTTGGATTACAGCATAATACTGACACTTGGGCACAAAATGAAATACAGCTCGAGTCCATGCAATGCCATTATAAAAAATAAAAACTTTGAAATATAAAGATTTAAAAAAATCGACTACAAGCAAAGGTAATTTCTACCACGGAAATAATAATCATAGCGGCTTCAAGCTGGAATTGGATGGTAATTGTACACACTCATGATGTGATTCAAATACTGAGTACTAGCTGCTTTACTCATCAAGACGACTGAAATATATGGATGTGCTTAAGAGATATTGTCAAATGACATTCAGGGGTTAGTGAATAAATAAATTCAAACATACTTGCAAAAAGGAAAAAAGACTTCAAATTAGCAATGATATTGTATTATAGCATGTACAGATGTAATATCATTGCTATCAATAAATATATTGATAGCAATGATATTACATCTGTACACACTAGGTGTACTCTGGAGTCCTCTCTATCATACTCTGGAGTCACATTTGCACATAAATGTATTGCACGCATTTGAACGTATTTGTTCGATAATGAAGTACGTCCAAAAAGTATTCTTCCAAGACGGAACGACGATATGAGAAAGGAAAGAGTTTGGGAGATCTAGACAGAGAAATGGACCTGGATGTGGTGGTATCGGACCGCCAAGGATCTCGTCTAAATAAAGAATGCGTGCAGAAGGAAAATAGAGGAATGAAAGAAGGTGAAGGGGTGGGATATGATCGGGGAGGAGATGCACATCAGCCAGTGAGACCATAACACTCCAAACCGACAGAAAAGAGCAGGGGTATTCCCAACAAGGAACTTTCCAACAAGGAACAAGGATAGGAAAGTTTCCACAGCGGCTTTGTGAGTCAAAATGAATAGTAAATCCAACATTTTCGTTTGAATTGTTTAAATAACACTGCTTTCACCGAAGACAGGCATAAAAACAAAATTAAGGTAAAAATATTAAAAATTATTCGACGAATATATTTTTAATGAACACTTTTTCCAGTCGTAGGAGCCGACCGCAGCACTATGTCTATCGCATTAAGGCTTCAATTGTCACAATAATTAATTATTAACTCAAGACATGATAGGAAGGAGCCTACATTTTTATACCATACACTTCCCTGGGAAAGTACGCTTATAATGAAGTCTTTTCGCCAAAATGGCATACATTTTAGTTATAAAATACTCCTTTTTCCCTTCTTTCACCCATTTTTGCCCCTCACTTTATGCAATTTAAGTTCAATGTGAATTTACAAATAGAGTGGATTGTTGTGATTTTTGTAGTTCAAATCAAACATGAGGACACATTTTTTCTTTAAGAATTGCGAAATGGATAAACTGATATTTAAGCCAATTTACAACACTAACATCTACGAGAGGATTCAAATTCCATTGCTAGCAGTCAATGACGGTGTTCTTGTACAGGTATACCAACGAACGACGAAAAAATCATTCCTCCCACTTCCTTCTATAAGCATAAATGACGATGTTAATTTTCACTTCAACACCAGCGGTTGGCATAATTCTGGACCATATTGCCACATATTATTAGCTCAACTATTACGAGCGAAACGAAATAATTTGGCTGTTCAATGCTTATACGGATAAAAGACCGAGAGATTTTTGAGGCAATAATGCCGGCGTAGTGGCAGGTGGTTAATTTGCGAGTTCTACTATACGCAGATTATGCTCTCTGAGAGTCTACAAGGATTAAAGATGCACTTGGACAACTTCTGTGAAGCAACAGAGAATTTGAGTTGATTGTCCAGTACGACCCAAAAATGTTTTTTGACCAGAATGAGAAGAATGATTGCATGAAGAGGGAGGAAGGTGAAATGACTGAGCGATTCGATGGTTTTGTATACCTTGGGTCAATGCTTGTGGAAGTAGGGAGGGCAGATGAAAATCTAAAAGACGGGCGAATAGTGAAAGGTAAGTCAGAGATAGTATGTGGAGTACATTACGGAATGAAATGTTTATCTACGGAAGCAAAAACAGCAGTTTACAAGTGTACTCCTTCCCATTTTATTGCATCGCAGCGAAACCTGGGGATGCCGGGATAAGCATAAAAGTAGACAATGCAGTGAGAATGGGGTATCTGATAAGTGGTTGCGCTAAAAGCAGGAGGGAAAGGGTTAAAAATGAGCGAGTCAAGAAAGAATGTGGAATGGATGCTCCGGAAATAGATATGTATGAAAGGAGCGTTCTTCGTTGGTTAGGCCACGTCGGGGGATGGATGTGAGCCGAATAACGAAGCAGATTTACGATAGAGGAGACGAAGGTGTAGACCGCGAAAGTCGTGGGTCAATGGGGTAGAGGATACTCTAAAGAGAGTAAATATTTTGAGTCTTAAGAACAGAAGGGTTTGTATGAAGCAACGTTTTAAGTCGAAGGTAATGGTCGAAGAATGGCCATATAAACTACGGCGATCTAATATCACATATTGTCTACCTATCATCGTTCCAGCCGCCTCAGTTCCCTAATTGAAGAGAACATAATAAAACAAAACCATTGTAAATCGACCATTTGTCTCCAAAATGCTCAATTACTACACGAAAACCCGCAATAAACCATAAAGGGCGTACCAATGCAAAACACTTTCCGACGACATGATCAGCAGTCACATTTTTGAGTTTACGTAACATTTGGGACACACAACTGAGGCCATTCAGGGCAGATGGGAATTTGGGCAAGGATTATTTGGGAAGTGAATGTAAGATATGTACTACAGGTGACACTGAATATGGTTAGATGCTATACATGCATTTATCTTTTGTTTGTTTTCGTTCATTTCGTTATTCCTTGTTTGATGGTTGCGATGTATCATTCATTTTTGGAATAAACGCCATTGAAAACGCATCCTGACTTTCGAGTGCTTACATGAAGGAAGAGTGGAGAGAAACCTGGTGCCGGCATTAGCGTACTCATTCACATAAGGCAACAAGGGGACTACACGACCATCCGACGGCCGGAGTACCTGCTGCACGTAAAAAGTTTTCCTAAGTAGGGAAGGGGATTCCTCTGAACCATCTCTGCCACTGCCGGGATACGAACCGGGCCGCTTCGGGACAGGATGGTCCCCTCTCCATGGAAAGAAATGTTTCCCAAAATAGTAAATGCTGAGAGTCTGAGGTTTCCCAGCAAGTTACAAGCAAGGCGGCGATATAAAACTAAAAAAGAAAAAAGATATGGCTCACTCCACAAGCACCACGCACGAGCGAGCAACTGAAAGTGGCAAAATGCATGCCTGTTCAAAATCGCAAGGACCAAAACCAGCAAATATTGGCAATCGCAGAGTAAAAGCTCCCACGATGTTTTCAAAGCCTATCGTTACATCAGATAAAAGAATTGACGAGAGGGACTCTGAGGAGGGACTTAAAGAAAATATTACCAAAGACGATTACAAGGAGCGTGGAACTGTATGGGTCGTAAAATTGGTCGCCGCGGAAAGAGCATATGCGTAGACAAGGGACATTTGAGATGTGTTTGGAGGAGAAAAGAAGTGAGATTAGTGGCGTAAATTCAGAGGAGGCAGAATAGGTGGACGGAATACGTGTTGAGAGGCGAGGGGATGTTTAAGAGCGAGACTGAAGAGAGGATGCTAGGCAACAAGATAAAAAACCTAGGAATCTTGGATAACATTGGGAGAGAAAATAAATACAACTTAAAGAAATGTTAAGAAAACTAAGATTTTGATTATTGGAAAAAAATCAAGAAGGCAGAATCGCCGTCAAACTTGGGCGGAAAAAACTTGCAGAAGTGGAAGATATATGCTATCTGGGAGGCAGGATCACCAGCGATGGAAGAAATAAAAAAGACATTGTGAGCGAAGTAGCCCAAGCAAAAAACGCATTCTGCCACATGAGGGGTCTGCTGACAGTTAGTAACACAGGCCTGAAAGTAAGGAAGTACTTTATTAAAACATATATTTGGAGGATGCCCTTAGGGAATGGCAATGCAGCTGAAGGACAATAATAGCTGCAAAGCAGAAGAGATTGGAAGAAATGGAGTTGTGGTGTTACCGAAGAATGGTGAAGATCAAATGGACGGAGAGAACCATCAACGAAGAAGTCCAACGAATAGATGGAGAAAAAATAAGTAAAATCAAAACTCTGAGAAGAGGGAGACACAAACTTATGCGACAGAGTAGCCTGTTGAAAACAATAATGGAAGAAGACATGAATAAGAATAATTAGAGGAAGGCCAAGAATAGAATACATTGGACAAAATATTAGGAACGTCAAAGTGAATAGATGTAGAAATAATGCGGTTAGCTGAGAGTGGAGACCTGCGATGTTGTAGGGAGCGGAGTTTTGGACAAGCAAAAATCATCATGAGAGAGGTGCACGAAAACGAAATAAGAATGCTGCGTTGGATGAGTGGTGTTACCAAGTTGGACAAGGTGCGCAATACAAAAGTGGGAGGCAGCTTGAAAGTTGCTCAAGTCTCAAGAAATTACAAGAAACTAGACTTAGGTGGTACGGTCACGAGGAAGGGAGAGAATAAACGTAAGTGGGAAAGAGTTTTTAACTTGGAGGTGAAAGGAAAACCAAGCAGAGAAAGGCCTAAGAAAACGTGGGTAGAGAGCATCAGGATAGATTTGAAGGAGGAAGATTTGATGAGGGAAATGACGCGGGACATAAAAGTTTGGAGGAAACGGATTCGCTATGCTGACCCGAAGTAGAGATGGCAGGCTCTACTTGAATTGATGGCCAGGAATAAGATGGGAGTGGAGAGCTGCATCAATCTTCAGATTGATGACTGCTGATGACGAAGGAGAGGTAGAGGGTATGAGGACCGTTCAGAGGTACTGATTAAGAAAAATCGACGGGAAAACTAAAAATACTGCCTACATCGCTTAAGTGTTTATGACTGGTAATATAGTGCGATCACAGATTTAAAATGTCACGTCCACTCCTGAAGTTTGAAAGGGGGCAAAGGAAGCTGTCACCCACCATCCCTGAGAGCTTTATGCCACTCTGCGAAAAGGGTGCCTTTTCATGTATGCGTTTTGGTGAGCCACGGTTAGCAGTGCTCCATGGCACAAACACGCCCACCGTGTCCGTCAATCCACGTGAGACAAATCTCCCGGAGGAATAGAATTCAATGAAATTTCACGTTCATGCCTTCGACACAAACCTTTCGGGACATTAACATTTCCATCGACGACGGTCAGTCGGTCGGACTTCCGACATTCACCAATACGACTACCACAGACCGCTACTAATTTAACTTCTAGAATTTTTAATCTGGGACAAGAAAAGAACTTGAGGGCTCCCGGATGGCTAATTTTGAATCAAATCCGCCGTGACCCATTCATTTATTCTAGTAGCAGTCAATCTATTAGGAATAGTGAGGACGGAAATGAAAACACTTTTAAAAAATTAGGCCATAGAGACTACGAAAGGGCTAGGAAAAGAAAATCATTTCGATGTAATTCGCCTGATGGGGGCGGGGCCAGTAATTTTATTCGTGCTTCAATCTTAAATTAAGTTTTTCGACAGGCAATTTGGCTAATCAGTTAATTTTGCTATGAAACGCTTTTTATAATCTCACCTTTACTCACAATACGTCTTACATATTTGCAGTATGCTTCTTGTACTTTGGTGCACGCATGAATTTTTATAACGCATTCATATTCATAGTTCCGAAAACTTAGGTAGCATTCAACGTGGTGCATGTTTTGGTGAAAATTCACTCTCTGCCACCAACCCTGTGGTGTGGCTTGCAGGATACAATGTAGATATATAAACAAAACCAAGGCCGTGCATGTGTGAAACTCCCAAATATCGCGAGTGATAAGAACCAAATTACGGCCTTAACACACCCACACTTCGCTTCCACAAATCTGAAGAATGACGAAACTGCATCTGAAATAAATGACATCGTCCCAATTACGGAAACTTCATCGCAATGATTTTCTTTGCCTAGCCCTTTCCGTAATCCCCATGATATTACTTTCAAATTCACCATTAACTGAGAGGTACAGGTAAAAGAGAATAAATAGGCGCAATGCCTTAACTAAATAAGGAAGGAAAGAAATTGGGTAGTCCGACCAGAGACTCCACAGTACCCAGTGAATGAATAGTAGGTTAATCTTTTTACATAAAAAATAAGGTTCGAAAGGCCCTCCATTCCAGGATCTGGCAAAGCGTCCTTCCCTCAACCCAATAGGAAGTTTTCTTACAACTATTTGGTTAACTTGGCCGAATGGACTTCTCAAGGAAATATGGCGGATGGTAGTAGGAGACCACCTTGTGAGTCTAGTGAAATGATAAGTTGACAACTATGTCAATACATAATTTGTTTAAAATGAACGTTTTATTTTTATTCTACTCACCGACTCAAGAAATGACACATAAAACAGACATATCTGCTACCAATCCGATTGTTTCAAGCATTGTAAGTACATGAACAGTTTGAAGTTGGGAAGGGCTTAAGAACTGGATTAGAAAACGGTGTAAAGCAATGAATGAACTGGTTTACGGTAACCGCAAGACGACGCAGTCTTTACGTTAACGTGATGTGAACTGAGAACTCGGTTCTGCTATATTCTATCACACAGCCGGTTAGTCGACGTGAGGGCTATCCGCGGGAGAAGATATTAAGAAGAGTTAGATACAGATAAAATATTTAATCAGAGTTTATAAAACCGCGCCTTGGGCTGCATAGGATCGACAAAGATACATTCACCACCCTCTCATGGCTAATGGGTTGCAAAATCAATCTATATTAATGAGTGAATGCTCGAAACATACTCAAACGAGGCAATTAAACCAACGAAACTTTCAACATAATCCATTCGACGGATGGACGATGCGCCGATGTATTGTCGGGAATGACTCGTCGGAAACTAAGAAGGGGACGAGAGGAAGGGGGATGGTAGGAGAAAAACTTGACGTTCGTAAAGGAACGGGGAACAAAAAAAAGAACGAACAGGTGAGTGAGCCGGTTGGCGCACAGAGCGGAAGGAGTGTGAGGAGGCAGATGGAAGGAAATGAGTGCGCTTGTAATGGGGGAAGAGGGGAGGGGAGTAAGAGGAGACGGTTCCCCCGTGGAGACTGACCGAAGAAACGACCAAAACACGCGGCCGGGTAACTCCTGTTGAAGTCAGGCTTGCGTGAGAGTTTCCCCGGGACAATACTTGGGTCACTTCACCAACGAATGCTTTCGCAATGGATCATGCCATTGATAATCAGGATAACACTCATTTATTCAAAAATGGAATGAAGCGTATAACAAATAGAAAAACTTTTGCCTCATAAAATATTGGTAAAATCTCATTCTCTCTGGTAAAATATTAATAGTAGAGAAAAACTTATCATCGATGTAATATACACGACATTATCTACACATTTAAAGATATTCATCCTCTATTAAGTCACTTGATTCGAAGGCAAGTAATTTTTTCAAGTTCTACAATTGTTGATTTGTATCATCAACTCCTCGTTCAAAGACACGTTATTACTGATTATTTCAATACCTTGCTCTTAATGCATATGATGTTCACTGTTTTCATAACACTTACATAATCATGTTTCGTCTTCATAAAATAAGGACATTGTTGACAGTTCCCGACCAACTCATTGCTTGTCTCTAATATATATATCTTAAATATGTCTATATTTTAATTAAATTAAACTTGATTAAAATGCTACGATGTTAATGGCGAATGCGTCTGTCAAAAAAGCAGCAGTTGCTTTCATTCTGTAATATTATATTACGAGAAAATAGAATAGGCATGATGCGAAATATTATTCTTTCATTCAAGTGAGTCCCCTCAAATTAAACCTCAATATTATGAACATTGATTAAACAAAAATTACAGCGACCTGGAATGGGATTTTTTATTACATAGCACATAAAAGCAATTAACAATCAATGGATTCAGTCACTAGCACGGTCACTAGTAAACATGGGTTACCATGGCCAAGTCCAATTACCAACAACAGGCCCAGAGAATTGTGCACAAACACTATCGTAATTCATTGTAATTATTAAACCAATTATTTCACAGGCAAAGATAAAAAGGACACTCCAAAATTACTCAATTCCCTTCAAGTGTATGGCTTTATTCAAAGAGATCAGGGAACATATGTACAGAAAGAAAAAATCAGAGCAAAGAGATGAGAGTGAAAATTTTGTTGCTACATAATTAGTATAATACTGGAGAACATGAAAAAGCCAACTTATAAGACCGGACACAACCGACCAGTTTGAAAATACTAAGCATAGTTACTTGACAGAAACTTACTACGGCAGTGGAACCATTTGAAAACCTTAGAATTATAAACGCAACGAAGCAGTTAAGCATTGCGGATGAACATCTTACTTCAATTTAAGTAGGCTTATTAGTTCTCTAAGCTAGGCATTCAGGAAAAAATTGATGAGTCGCAAAAACCATGTCAGCAAGAGTGATCTACAATAACAAATGCATTCATATTTTCAGCAATCGCAACGAGCAGAGATACTTGAAAGCACAATGGAAATGTACGCGACTACTGCCATCAACACTGGGGCAACTGAAGCCACAAGGAATGAAATAAGATATGTAAAATGAATTTTCCATGGGAATTAAATGAGAAAAAAATATGATCCGATTTAAAAGCAATGCGGCTGATGTTCCAGCGACCGCCTGTCTCCCAACAACGTGGCCAGGAATTGGCCCGTTTAACCGACAGAGCAGGTGAGTGACCGAGCCTACATTATTTTCGGCGATCTCACGAGAAAATGCATTATTAACAAGCCGGTAGCTTTGCTACTTCCGCGGGCGGCTAATTGTGCCGACAGATCTTGCAAATGGCTAAAACGTCATCACTGACGAACTTCTAAAACGTATCTGTCGGAGCGCTAAAGAGACGACTCTATCAGAGCGACAAGAAAATCAGTGAAGAACAGAATGTTCAGTTCCATTGTTTACATGCTTTCCAAGGATAATGACGGATATAGAATTGCTAATGTTCAATTAACAGAGAAACCCGAAAGGAAAAGAGGATGTCCGAGCAAGGAGCATAACAACGGCATTCTCGTACATTGGTAAACTGAGAGTAGCACCTAGCAAACACCAATCACACCAAACTCAGATTCTTTGCTAAGTACAAAGACATGGTGGTACATGAAAGGAGACTACAACACTAAACTCCTAAGATAGCATGCCCACGAGGTTTTTATTACATACATTAACCCACGCCAAGTTACTTACTCATGTTCCCCATTAACAACATACCGATAGGAAAACATGGGGCAAAGGTGGTCCAAAGGCAGACGTCACACCCCACCACGACTTCTAGCCACATTGGGAGGAATGTACCAATCATTCATCACCGGACACATGAGGCCAAGAACCATTACACCAGGATATCATAATAATATTTTGAAGGAGCACACCGAGCCATAAAATACCTAATTAAAGTCTTGGAAAAGCAAAGGAACAATTCATTCCTAAATTTTCGGTTACCCTAAAAGAAATCCTATACTTGAGGGTAGATTTTATTCAGTGTTTACCCAAATATCACTTAAGTAAAGGGAAAATTAAGCATCAATAAATTCTTCACTTTATAATATTAATTAATTTTGTAACTAAAAATTAAATAATAGTTGTTACTGTTACATTGGTCCATTACAACGACCTAGCTGTTCAGGAACATGGAACACCAAGAAATATCCCATTAATTTTCTAAAACTTTACAACAGTCACTGTCAATATGTTGCTAGCAAATAAAAGTCCACTGTGTTACTTGTTAATTATACTTAAGTATAAATTTAGTTTGAGACACGTTCCAGTGCTTTCCAAAAGTATGACCTCTCTTAAGCATTTCATGACTGCTAAATTACTGAAACTCTTGGCAACATAAGATTTTTAGAGATAACAAAGTTTCTCTAAAGAAAGAATACCTACCATAAAATGTCACCAGTCACCAATGGGAGAAACTCAAATTATTTTGATAAGTCACGGCCCTCGAGTTCCTCTGTTCGTATTCTTTATACATATATACTATCAAAGTAGACCTATATCAAAGACACGATTCATTAGCGATTTCACAAAGATTTTAGATGATAACTCCACCTAACATCCTCAATGACTAGCCATAATCTAAACAGCAATGCTAATAATGAAAATTTCAATGTTCTCCCATTAATTTGGTAAAGTAACTCTGGGAAAACTTTATTATACTCATAGTATGTAGTCACTGAATGAAATGAAAAATTTGTAACTGAAAATGATAAGAATTAATAGGATGTAGACTGATAAATGAAATATGGTCAATGTACTAACCTGCCCTAAACTTAAAAAAAATCCATTTCACATGCCTACCCCACCACAAAATGAATGAAGAAGAAATTACTTGCATCCAAAATTTAGCCTAACTTACTCCCAACACTTTCACTGCCTTTGTATTAAAATATATTGAATAGCTCCATTGCAAAGTTCACTGTGGAGTTGTGAACTGCAAACCACTAATGAGTTTCAGCTATTCCGTACTCCTCTATTAATTTCCATCATTTCATGATGGTTTGTCGCATTATTACATAATGGACCTATCTACATAAGAAGTGCAACAACATATGTTGGATTGCCTAAGTCACTAATATGAGGGGCAGTAGGCATTAACGTTAAATGGAACAGTAATCTGCATCACGAACACACAATTTTTATGGAATTGATTAAAATTTGAGGATTCTTAATGGCATATCACATCATAGATAGCTTCTCATTGACTTCTTAAGTTACATCACATGACAAACTAAATTTGTGGAATGAAATATTCTAGTACCAATGTCACAAAGCTTAAGGGAACAAAATGTACCAAGAAGTGGCAAAACACTATCAATTAAAATAGTGGACCAAAAATTGCAGGGACAAGAACTTAATTTGCAGACTAACCAAATGTAAACACTGGCCAAAGTACTGAATGAATCATCAACTTGATCTAAACGCATACAAATGCAGAAAGCTCTTAAAGCCTGAATTTTAGAGCAGTTAATCAATGGAATTACTTGCACACCATAGTTATTACTTCCTAAGGGACGAAATGATTCTCAGTAGTTTCCTCAAGCAGACTGATACTGAGCATAAACTCATCTCCAGCAGAACCCTAAGAGCATAGGACACTGTTAGAACTTCGTGGATATCACAAAAATGGATGCAGTCATAAATATGACAGAAGAGGAAAATGACCATCACCTTTGCCAATATTCAACTCATAACCCAATAACAACCAAAAAAAGCCACAGCACAGTGAAATCTACATCAATGGAAACAACGCTAACAAATCTATTCCAATTAATTGAGGTAATCAACTGTTTGAGAATAAATCAAAGAATCATCAAATATTTCATAAACTCATCCCAAAAATTTTACCCAACAAGTACTAGGTGCAGAAATATGGAATATTCCAACAGCTTTTCAGTTTGAGAATACATTTACAAAACATCCACTATCAGACTTAACGATATGAGAAATGAACTACAGCCTAAAACCGACAGGTAACTGAAAACTCCACATGATTAGCATGAGAATAAACAGTATGACAAGGACATTTATTTTAACGAAAGTGCTGAAATATACGGAATTTTCTTTTTTATAAATCATCTTAAAAGAAAAATGTGAGCGATGATAAAAAATGAACATCAATGTGGCATCTAATGGCAGTGATTAAATAAGCCAATGCAGAAAAAGCGGAAATAAGCACACACACAGTCATGTGCATGGAAGGAAATGCATATGCACAAAAAGGAAATAATGTTGCAATTAAGGATGAAAACACCAAAAATATAAACAGGCATACAAGATAATAAAAGCTTCAGAAAGCACGAGGGAGACTTACGGGCAAAGAAGGAGTGTGATAACAAACCACGATTAACCCAAGGTAGCATGCAAATGCCTCCAATATCTCAATAAAATATAAAGGTTCACTGACTGCGAACGATAAACAAGAGAGGAGATGCAACACACTGACTGACTCAATTGTTCCATAGACTCAAACACACGTGTGGACTGGAGAACAGAAAAAGCTAACTCTGGAGATATGCTACAACACATTCAGCTGAGTATTTCACATAGAACTATAGCCAGTGGCTTACCGGAATCTTTCTGGGCTCCCCACCGTGTAGGCAAAACGAGTTCATAAGAATCGATAGTGGACCCTTTTCAGTAATGGGTCCCCCACCATGCAGGGACTGCGGGGGTGTCTGGCACGCCACTGACTATAGTCAACAGTTTTGATAAAAAAAAGGACATAAAAGTATTTTACAGTGAGGGCACTACATCAGCAAAAGGGGGCCAGAAAAAATGACCCGGAAAATTTAGGGGTTTCAATACAATCACTAAAAGGAGAGGAGACTCAGATTAATAACAAAGTATATGACACTGATCTCACCTATTCTGTAATACATTATTGGGCTCACTAAAAGCATTATCATGGGTATGTGCAGTGAGGGTTAGATATATTTTTCCTCGAATCAAACAAATCATTGTACAAATAACTCATCATCAACTATTCCAAAGTATTTGAATTTGATACATGCACAATTTGTACACATGTAATATTAGGATTATGGAAAAATAATGGGATTTCTGAAACTTTACAATATGAAACTTCAGCACAAACAATTCATATTGCATGTCACACTCCAATAGTAGTCGCAATAAAAGACCCTGAGGACATTAATGAGCAAGCTCCTGAGTTACCTATCTAATGAACAACTCCTTCAAACGTAAACATTAGGATGAATTAAAAGCAGTATACATAAAAGGAAATGTGTTTCATACTTGATTTTTAAAGGGGCCAACAAAATCCAAGCTGAAATTTAAGTGCAGAGAAAAAACAGATTCACGTTTGATGACATAGTGGTATTAACGAAAGGGCTGGAGTGAATCAATCCCATTCGACAACCTCAATGACATACTCAAACAGCCTCACTAACACAAGAGTTAAAATTATGCCAATTCATTGTATCACAAAGAACAACAACAGGATGATTAAGTTTTATAGACAGCTGCAAGTATCCCCTATCTTGGACATTAATAAGGGCAGGGCATTTCAAGCATCATAAACAGAAACCATTATATTATTAGGGATTATGTTTTCTACTTGATTTTAGAATTACAAAACCAAGGATTCTAAAGATGACACCACACTTCAGACAGCAATTAATTCACATGAAATGGAGAATTGGTTAACTTTCAAGACAATCTGTAATATCATTGGTAATCACATCTGAAATGGAGCAACAATAACATGAGAAAGAAAAAATTATCAGGGGGCAACCCATATGTATGATATCTCATACAAGCATCATCACAAGCAATTGCAAAACAAATGCAGCATCTAACTTAATGCTACTTTTTTGATACATACAAATTTCACTACAGCTTCAAGAAGGACTATAATCAGCCTAATCGATTAAATTCCAAGGTTAGCAGGCAAGCAATTAACCTGTGCTACCAACAATAACACTGATTGTTTCTTTCCCATAACATATGTTGAAAATAAAGTAAAATAACAATTCGATGTAGGGGAAAATGTGCCTCATCAAGATATCACATTCATAATAAATTTCTATATAAGACAGAATATACTCTATAACTGGTTGAATCAAGGCCAACTATAATGAACATAGTTTTTGCAAGAGAAGATCTGTGTTAGTTATAGGTACACCAAAGATGTAAATCAATGAAATATAGCACTCTCTCAGAATCAATATCACCTAAGGAGCAAAAAATATCCAATACAGAAATGCTGTTTCCATTTCACATTTAGGATTTCCTACGCTAACAAGTGTTTCATTACAAGGTAATTTGCCATAGTCGACCAGATCAATGCTCACCCAAAACCCAATTTAGTTTACAAAAATGAAGAATGTATCAAATTAGGTACAAGTCAAAAGGAAAATTAACAAAAAAAACTTGCTAGAAAAGGGATATACATTAATTACTGATGAATGATGTTCCTGTAATGTCAATGTATCTCTTCTCTAAGGCGAAAAATAATAGTACATAATCAAACACCTGACATAAGCATTAGGTAACATCTAAGGTTGATAGAATCCTCCGTGAATACACTATGTTGCAGAACAGTTGACGTTATTGATTGGCCTTTTTCCTAAATGCGTTCCCAACCTTTATCTGCTTTAGCAATTTAAAAATATCATGTCCCTTTGTCCACAATAGTAACTCTAAAACTACACACACTGCGAACCTTATAACAACAAGCATCCAATAATATTGAATAGATGGTGTGTACCTTCCCAAATGGTAATTTAGAACAATTTTTGAGCACTTAAAGAGACTAATTTATAAACAAAGATTGTATTCAGCAGCACCTCTGCAACCAAAATAAATGCCGTAGAAATTTTGCAGGGCGGAATGACTTCTAGACTTGAAGTAACGTAATGTGAAATAAGTGGTGCTTTTACAAGAATAATTCTTGTAACAACAACACTTAATCAGTTATATTACATACTGGTGGAAATGATTAATACAAGATAATTTTAAAATTCCCATATTTAGTCTTGAGCAAACTAGAAGTACTGCCCAGGCGGTTTATAGTAATTCATGCTATAAAAATAGCCAAACAATTCATATAAGAATTCCACTCAAATGAGGCCGTACAAATTATAAAAGCCAGGAGCTAACCACATAGGGTGACAGCAACTATTGTTCCTACATTTGCAAATGAGCGTGTCCAATCCCTATTTTCATGATATTATTCTCGAGGTGGAACCATCTAATCACGTAGCACATTAAATCCACACCTAATCACCACCGAATAGTTCGTGTGAAGAATATCTCATAATAGGAATCCTGACACGAGAACATCGTGTAATAATTGTGGGGTGCGAAATGGTATGTATGTATTTCACAACGTAATGAAACGCGGGAAACATTGATCCTAAACAACGACGACCAATGCATCAACTCAGACGAGACATGGTTGCATTTGATATAATTTTACATGCCGGCTCATGTGATGGAGTTTAAGCCAACTTTGTGATGTTTAAGTAAAGGAGCTGCATACAAAATTAACATGAATATACGCTTAGTTAAAGGTTTCTTCCAGTGAAACTATCAATAATCACCTGAGGTTGGTTCCTGTACCCAGGTGCGACTTGGTGCGGGCTGTATGATGCAAGTGGACGTTGGGGCGGCCAACTCTGGTTGTACTGCTGCTCCCCGCTGACGTTTGGAGCTACTCCTCCCTTCTGTGACCCCTGCATATTTCCACCAGTTCCTGGACCATACTCAGCACCATAACCACTATTTTGGTGATATCTATGTACTGCTGCTGCCGCGGCAGGGTTAGACGATTGAAGGAGTTGGTTTAGGGTCGGAGTGGGCCCAGTTGGTTGTGATATGCTTTGCCCTGAGAGAAACCTCTGCTGCTGCTGGGGACCACCGGGGACTGATGCACCCGCATTAGCTCCATGAGGTGGGAAACCACCACCACCAACGTTAGGGCCACCACTTGGTGGTCGAGGAGGCACCATTGGCCCGCTCGGAATAGGTTTCGTAGCCGGGGGAAAACCATGCCTCATTCCTTGTTGGCCAAATTGACTAAATGGATGATTTTGGTGAATGTTACCCGTGTCGGCACTGTTTTGAACAGGATTTCCAACTCCGTGTTGCTGATCGGGATGATAGTTCCCTCTAGCGGAGAGGGTAACACTAAATCCTTGCATGTTTTGCCCACCACTCTCTGACACTTTAACAAAATTCCCGTCACTTCCTGCACTTTGTTCCGAATTTTGTGAGAACGACTTACCTTCCGAATTAAGTTTCCCCCCGTCCACATCGGAATTATTAGTATTCGTTTCGCTATTACCAGTACTATTGTGAAGAGGAGGCCCCGCACCCGACTCTTGCCGATATTGACTCATCTCAACAGGAAGGCTGTTTTGGCCGGGAGACTTAGCTTTCGTATTGATAACTACACTATCAGACCCTAATAATCCTCGTCCTCCATTCTTTTCTGTTCCATTTTGTAATCCTGTATTTCCAATATCCTGAGTCTGGTCTTGCTGCACTTGCTCACAATTCACCTCATTTTGCTGCTGGTTTTCAGCTTGCGTTGCAGCCATGTTAGGCCGAACGTTTCTCGCTGCCAACACCCAGCCGCCGCAAACACGGCCAGCACTTCGCTACGTGATTCCGAAACTCTCCGAGAGCCAGTCCACTGAGCAGCATAATCCTTCCATCACTTTATTGATCACATCTACCGCAGTTAACTTACCTCAAATGCTGATAAAAAGGTCAGCATAGTACTCCTATCTTCCACCACTCACTATTATTTCGCATATCTACTTCAATAGCGCGAAAGGAGGTTAGGGAAAAGATTGTAAATCCATCCGCAACAATAACAACAAAATCTTACACTGCAAGGGAATATACTAACCATTACTTATGCTATAATTAAACCATTCAATAAACAGACTCCCAACATGCAGCAGTTCTCACCATACACGAAAACTTAATAACAATGTAATCCACGAAACAAGAGAATCTGGGAACTACTTTTCGAAATTAAAATCTTACCGCGGAAGGGTACATTTCATCCGTGCGGCAGCGTCTGACTCATTCCCTTTTGAAAAGGTGGTAGCAAGCGACCATCGAAATTGTTGATTTTCTTGAGTGACGATAATATTTAGCAATTGTAATTAATGCAAGCGTGTTGAACTTTATCCCGTAGATTGTGTCACATTTGTTGAGTTATTATGAGAATGTGTGAGTCGTAACTATTTAATGCATGAGGAAACATTCATTATCCACCGCGCGTCATCAAGTTATTAACGGTTTATGATTCGGGTAAGAAATAATAATTTTGAAAATATACGTTTGAATAGTGCAGAATTTTAATATGTTAAACCTTCGATGAGGGGTCCTGTGCAGTATGACTCTCATTGGTTGTATCCATGAATATATATGCATATTCATGGTTGTACCGATGTTTATGTGAATTGTTTTATGCTTTCGTTCTATCGTGCTTAGTTTGATGTAGAATGGTGTTTACTGCGGGAGAATATGGAGAACCAACTCGTTTGTAATATATATTTTCTGCAGTGTTTAAAACATTTCGGAAAACGTCGCAATATAAAATTATTGACGGCTTTCGTCATGAAGTGTCACGTGGGTGACTAAAATTTTGGGGACTACAAGTACGAATTGTTTACAGTCGAATCAGCATATTAGAAATGGAAATTCAGCCACACAACGGTGATTAAGGATTCTATGGATCTGGCTGCAATTTAAATATACCCATTGTTGTCATTTTAACATCATATAATATCACACAAGGTTCATTCAATTGCAAGCGAATGGTTTGCGATTTAAATTTTAGAGATGACATTTCAATTTTTTCTTTTTGTTATAATTTTCACATTAAAGATATTCTTCCCACAATTATGGAAATACAGTGAATATAACATATTAAATCAATTAATATATAAATGTTTAAAACATTATTAATTCAGAAAAGAACTGTCATGCACTACAATCGCATTGTAAGTATGTTGACTAGAAGTATTGTTTGGCATTAGGTTACATTAGCTAAACTTTGGTGTCCAGCTGCCACGAATACACTTCAGAGGTCGCGAGCGAATAAAAATACCGCACAACACTCGCATATAGTTCTCCATTTCTTCGTGTAGTGGCAGCATATTGCAGCAAAAGTTTCAATGATCTCCCTTGCGAAAATAATATTTCCAGGATCTTAGAAGAACGTGTTGAAGAGAAGCGTGAGGTTTTAACCTCTTTTACAATTCGCAAGAATGGCTTCCAAAGGAGGGCCTGTGATAATGGGTACAGACGGGACTGATTTTGAGCACCGGCAAAGAGTGGCGGCTCAGTATCAGATCAGGTAAATGTTCTATTGAATCCTGGGGCTCTTTGGCTCCAGCAGTTTCACTAGTACCTGGCCACTTGGCTCACGGTACTAAAAACAGTTTGAGACATCACCCTCTGTATAAAGCTAGGGAGTGATGCCAAAGTTAGTACCCCCTCCTTCTTCCAATGAACGAGCGCCGTTAATTTAGCTCCTATCTTTTCAACTATGCAGGCAAGGCTTCCTGAACTTCCTGACAAAACAAATTTATCTCCAATGTAATAACTTTTCTATGTCCCTCTGGTGCTGTGAATGTCATGGATTAAGTATTCTACGTTTCCTAACCGCAGTTACCTAAAACTTTTTTTTTTATTTCAGTGCCCTTAACAAGTCTCGACTCAAGTACTGTATATTTTTTCATTATTTGCTGTTCTTTGCGATGCTAGCTAAGCTCTCTGCTGATATTCTGGATGAATTGGATATATTTATCTTGGAAATTGAAGAATTGCAAGTACCTAAGGTTAGTGGATGTCCAGAGTTCTTATGTTTTGCCTGTTTAGGTTGTTTTGGTCTCTTTAGCCAGGAAATGAATTTTTGATGAGTTCGATTTAAACTTATTAAACTGTCTAATAATCCTTAATAAAGTTTAAAAAAATTCATTTCGATGCTATGTAACCATATGGTGCTTTCCAAATGTACTTATAATTGATATTAATTTTGTTGATTCTCATTTGTTCTTTCAAGCCCTTGTGGTGGGAATATGCGTGGTGTGTGTCCTTGCCTCTTTCATTTTGGGGACTGTCAGCAGCTCGTCGCAACCGCATCAGTATAATGCAACGATACATTGGAGGAATAGCACTTTTTGGTTTCTTGCCGATTCTCTATGCTGCAATTTATTACTTCAGTGAAGTTTGGGCCTATGTGGTCTCAGGCGAAAGGGACAATGTTTTCATATGGCAGGTAAGAAAGCCATCCTTTTCACTCATTGCTCCTTTAAAAAGTTGGCTAAGAACAGGACTCTCAACTCAGTATCTGAAACAAGCTGCAATTGAAGGGTTGTTTCACTGAGTCACCTTAAGTGCTGGCAGAGGCATCAATCTTTAAAGCTGATGGCATTTTTCTGACTGCAAAAGTTAAGAATTATTTTTAATTTTTCCAATGCGATAACATGGTTGCAATACACCATGTTTCTAGCAGACTTAAAGGTACTTATGATAAATATGCTCGATCACCTTGCTGAGATGAGCTGAGAAGAAGCAAGCACTCAAACAGGTTAATTGTTAAGTTTTTCTAGGATTGCTTCCACACGTTCTTTAAGCAATGTATTCAGTAGGCTGGCATCATCATGTAAAGTGACTATTAAATAATTTATTTACAGATACAAGTTGTGATTCATTAAACTTTTGTATTTTAAATTAAAAGGATTTCATTGCAACTAATGTCATATATAGCTATGAGTATCAACTTTAATATTGCTTTTTTAAACCATGATGATGCATTTGGTACCTTCTTGCCCCAAGGGTACGCCTCATGTGTATATTAAATGTACATGGAGGCGAAAAGGCTAATCAAAAGGATTGCACACTTTGTGAAATTAATGAATGCATGGGCAATGACCTGCGATGATAGAAATAACATTTTCTGCTCGATCACTGTACAGTTAATTATTGTTGGGCTCAACTTAGAATTGGATTGGTGATAATACATTATGTCCCGGGTGCTCATGCCCATTTCTGCAAGGGCTAGGCAGTAAGTGTGACATGAACCTAAGCCTTCGACGAAGAGAAGTGCTCTAGTAAAAAGCTTGATTTGGACTGATGGGTAGTCATTGGCAACAACATGGACTCATACTTTCTGTAGCCCTTGTGTCTCAAGTCAAATCATCTTTGTGATCTTGTGTACTGTGTGGCTATGAGTTTTGGGTGGGTATTTTATTTTATTTCTAGTGGAGGGTACCCATAGAATTGGAGAAGAAAATATTGAACTTGATGAATATGCTACTAGAAATCCTTCAATTTCCAGTTTAAAGCATACAAGTGAATGTCAAGCTACTCTGTGGACTTGAAATAATTCTTAAATTAACTGCAATATTTAAGGTAGATAAATTTAAGTTCTCTATTTCGTGGAGTACAAACTATTCTTTTCAATATCCATATGTATATACTACTCCATAAATTTCCTGGCACCCTCCCACCTCAGTCCACTGACAACCATCGCAGACATTACATCCCGATATGGTTGATACAGTATTTAGCTTGGTTTCTATCTGGCAGCTTGTTTACAATATTGACTCCATAGTTTTTACCACACTAGTTGTGTGTTAGGCTGCACTGAGATGAAACACTCACCCTGGTGAAAGATAAAAAAAATGTCCACCAGCCTCAATGGTACAAATTGTAAGACCTGTGCATGGAACAGACCTCTGGTCCAAATTAATGTATATAGGTACGTTGAGTTAAATTTAAATAAAGCTCAAGCAGCAAGTATAATATTAATAATCCAACATTTCAGCATCTCTCTTGTGGTTAATTTGCTCATAATCTTTGAGTCGTTTTCCCAAAATGACACGTACAGTACCACCCACCGTTACTGATGCAAAGTCTTTGCTAAAGACTTACATAAAACAATTAAGCAATGTTGGGCCTGGATGGAGGTTGGATGGGTGATCATAGATACCTTCACCGTGGTGCCCTTGTCCCCTGTCTGTGTGTGGCAGACAGGTAAGGGGTTGGCACAATGGACCAAGAAGGTCTTAAGTTCCCAGGCTCCTGTCAAAGGGCCCCCCTACATACAATCTATCTACCATCTATCTACATAAAACAAAAACTGCGTAAAATGTCCCCAAATGCAAGATTTATTAAACTTATTCCTCTCTTCGTCCCATTAGTGCACAATTTTCATCCCGTGTTATTAACAGTTCTATTGAATTGCAAAATTATTAATATAATTTCTTAGCTGTGTCAATACTAGCTCAAATAGAATAGTGAAACTGGGTCTATGTAATTACTAGGCTTTGGTTACTCTTGTGCCAAGAGTAACCAAAGCCTGGTACCGGGTGTGGGTGGAAATGTGGTAAAACTGACCAGTAGAGTGCTGTAACCATTAGCAGGGAAAGCTGACTGCGGTGTAGTGTTGGTGTGCCCATGATCTGGTCCTTCTCGAACTCTGCCGCACATGCATGGAAAGGCTAAGGTGAAAGTTATCTCACCAAAGTTTTTATAGCTATTCTCAATTTATCAGTTAACCTGACCTTTAAATGCCGTAGGCATAAATATTCAATCAAACCAATGCTTTCCTTGGCAACCTGAGCATTGGTTTCTATTGTTGAAATCAAAGAGAAATGGGTGATTTTTGAGCTGAAAATGCAATTTGTTGGCAAAAACGAAGCAGGTAAGAAAATTGAAGGTAAGAATTAATATGTAAAACTATCAGCTTCCTCTGGTTGCCTAAAAACTCGTGATGCTGATATATGGGTTCAGTAAAATAAGTTCTTTTGTGACAACTTTGTTTTATAAAAAAATTATGACAGCTTTATCTTGTGTTAATTTTTTTATTTGAGCAGCATTCTATTATGAGCATCTAAAAATTTTACGGACTTGGGTACTAGGTGAAACAGTGGACTAAAAAAAAATATTTAAATAAATATTTTTAAAAAAATTATTTTGCCACCAACTTTCTGAGAGTGAAAAAGGAAAATTACATGAGAGTGGAAGGTTTAAGCCATTCATTGATGAAAATTTCCATCCAGTATCTTAAGCCCAAGTAATTAAAGAAAGTAAAGGAAGGCACTGTGGGGTTAAAAAACCCAAAAAATTGTTATCTCTGTTATGCCTGTGATTTTGATAACATCTATTCGTGCATTCCTCAATTTTCATCTTCTCACTACAAAGAAGTGGTGACACACTATTATGTAGTCATTAAACCAGCTGTCGTTACGTTAGTCCTTCGTCATTATTTTCTAATGTTTAAGGGCAGCTCATACCTAGCTCCTAACCCTCAAAACCATTAGAACTAATTGCTGAGAGATAAAATCCGCTTCGACCGGAAATCAAACCACAGGCCTTAGCTAAGCCTGGGCCAATGCACTGATCACCACTCAACCCTAGATTTTGAAGTCTCATGGTGATTTCAGCTGGGTGTTGGAGAACTCGATGTCCCACCCTTACTCACAGCACCGATATAAGGGCTCCAAGAAACCACTGCCCATGAGGCTAAATACTATGCCATCCCTAATATCTGGATAGGCTGCCTATTGAATTTCCTTTAATCCTGCTGAAACTGACATAAGAATTAAGAAACCTGAGGTTTTATGGTGGCCTGCATATTGGTCTGGCAAGCCAAATGTCCATGGCTCAATTCACAGTTCTGGCAGATTTTTTTATTATGGCAATTTATTTGTATTTCTGCTGCGTAATTTACGGCAGAAGTCTGCAACACCATCTCGAAAGCATGTC
Organism: Pyrrhosoma nymphula; assembly: GCA_963573305.1. Lineage (NCBI taxonomy): Eukaryota > Metazoa > Arthropoda > Insecta > Odonata > Coenagrionidae > Pyrrhosoma > Pyrrhosoma nymphula. The sequence continues at coordinate 57,433,326 of OY754339.1, read as the reverse complement.
ATGATTCACTACGTCTGTCCTGCATTATCACCATCCTGAACTTTTCACATCCCATTCACGGCACAGTGTCCATGATTCACACACTCACCAGCAGAGGCCATTTACTCTTTGCTACACCTTTCCAACCACTTCCTTCACCTCCTTCATAGCTCCACCACCAACCACCTTTCCTCTTCCACCAAATGTAACACCTCTTTGTTTGTTCCTCTTTGTGTCCATGCTCTCCGAACCCACAGGTCTTGAATGCCTGCAATCTAACAATTGTAAGCTCTTCCTCTTTGCAGTATATATAAATGTTTAGTCATGGATGATCCACATGTTTAAAACTTGATTATTTATCAAGGTTCACCCCTCAATTTTACCAATAATTTTCACTACGTTATTTTAAATCTTAAGCTATACTTCATGAAAAGACATTTTTAATTACGTCATTCATGTGTTTCCACTTCTTAAACAATTAAAACATGTTTAGATTGATATTATTCCACCCTCAAGGACCCATTTTATACAAGGTATTGTTGTCCTCTGTTTACTGGTAAATACTGGTACTGCTTGTAATTTCTGGTACTGGTAAAAAAAATGATTCTCCTACGTAGTTATCTGTGCTTTGTTCTAATCAAAATAGAAAAAAGGTTAAGAAAGCCAAATAGAGCTCAGCCTTTTGTTTCTCATGAGGTAATTCTACTTTTTATTGTATATTCTATTGTGACTCTGTCTGAATATCAAGTTTTTGTCGATTAACTCAGTGGTTCTACCAGTAAAAATCTCCTAAGATTATAGAAATCTCAAGATAAAATTCTTCCTCATAACTATGTGTCTTCAATCTCATTTTGTTTAATTGGTAGTACTTTTAGTCAGTGGGTTTTGACATGCATATTTTTTTGTTTTGTGGAAGCTAATCCTGATCAAATATCTTGTTCTTTCAGGGATATCCTTATGGTATGTTGTGGTATGCCTTCATCATTGTCGCTGTTCAAGTTCACTCTTTTTCTGTGTACTTTGCATGGAACCTCATAACTGCATGGCGAGCTCGAGGTGTTGCAAGGAAGACTCAATGACGGAGACAAAGTGGTCATTGTGATACCCACTCTGCCCTCTTAAAACTATTGTGCTCAACACCTCTCCTCTCTACTTCTAAAAAAATCCTGTGCAAAATAAACTTGAGAGATAGGAAACAAGTGTTGCAGGTTTTGAGCTCCATTTGTGACTGAGGAGAAACCTTTCTGATGGTACCGATTATCCTCGTCTGTTTGATGGTATGTTTTTTGTTATGTTGTAAATGTATTTGTGATAATACTTGAATGACAATTATTGATTTGTTAATAGCTTCATTTTGGCAGGTTAAAGAGGAGTTGCAGACATTCTTCACATCATGATAGATGAAAGTAAAATCATGTTAATTAATGTTAACTTGCTGGATCTTGTTTGAATTTTGTTGACTTGAATTTAACAATTATTTCAAGCATATTACTCTCATTCTCATTGAGTTTGTTAAGGAGATTTTTGCATCCGAAGAGATTATAGTACCATCGTGTTGTTGAACCTTGCTAGGGTTTGCTGTCATTTTTTGAAGTCAACAATCATTTCAAGAGCATGACGCACACTTGCATGTTATTGAGCGGTGCCAGGACTTCGCGTACTTAAGAGATGAAAGTACATGTCGTGTACTCTCGCACTTATTGTGTGAGAACATAATTTTTCTAAAATTTTCATAGTCACCAATTTTTATGTTTGAGGATCAAGCCCCTTGTATTTTGAGCAAGTCATCTGGAATGTTTCAATTTGTTATATTTGTATTTCCACTTGTTATCCTCTACTATTTCTAGTTAACACTTTATCTGGTTCTCTAATATTCGTTAAATTAAGAGTTTTTTTTGTTGCTTAATGACAAATGTGTCCTCTGTAATCTATTCTTTACTTTATTTGGACCACTCTTTGTCACTGCCATTGTCTTTTAAGCACAGCCTTAAACCAGCCTCCCTGGATATTTTTCAGCGAAGTGTATTATGTATATTCATGTTAATAAACATGTGTATCCTATGTATATAAGCTTTAGGAAATGTTAGAATACTGTTTTTGTTGTTTCCACATTCCTATGGCTCTTTCACGTTTTTAATGCAGCTCTTTGCTGTTACTTACTTGTCTTATTTCTCTGGACTGTAGTGTTGAAAAATGGAAATAACTTTTCATTCCCGTTTTTAGAAAAACTTCTACAAAGATTTCTGATACAAATCAAATAATCTCTTTTTCTTCTCTGAAAACACAAATGCTCATTGAAATACTCTATAGTGCATATAAACTGGATACCTCTAGTTTTGTTACATAAAGAAAAGACTACTCTGTGAGGGATTTCTGATTGTTCCTGGGGAAAACTGTTCTGAATTGATTTCTCGGTATTGACTATCCAAGGTAACTCCCGACTATGTTTCTTTGTTGGGAAAAAGCTTCTAAATATTGATGGTACCGTGTTGATTACTAGTGGAAGCTGAAGTCATAATGAAGTACACAGGTCCCTTATTTATTTAGGTAGCTATCTGAAGCCACACACTGATCCATGAGAAATGTGCAGTGACATAATGGTGAAATTATGAAATTGGTGCTTCTGTTTATTTGTTATATGAATGAGACTGATTTTGAAGTGACTTCAGTTCTTACTAATGTTGTCCCCCTTTTTATTTGTGATTAATGTAAATCAGGAACATTACGATCAATAAATGTTGTTTTATTAAACTTTATAAAATGAATTTACTGAACCCATTTTTTTATTAAGCGATATGTACGTATTTGGTTGGAGTAAATGGTAATTACCACTTTCTGAGTAATATAGTTGTATTCAGAAGCATCTGAAGGGGGGTGTCACCACGCCTTAGAGGAAAGGGGGAGGAATGGGGGGGTATGGAATACCCCCATGTAAAACATGTCAGGGAATATGAGAAATACACATCTTAAAATGATGTTTTGAAGGGTGTTCTATGTATTGTGTTATGGAAGGTGTACTATAGGCGTGTGTCTAATGCATCATTTTTATGTTTTTTTATCAATTTTTCAATCAAATCAAAAATCAATTTTTGGGGGTTAAAACCCCCCCTGGATACGCCTATGCGTAAAGTCATGTAACTGCAATTTGTGGAACGTACAGTTTTCTATTTCATGATGAATAATTTTGATACAGACTTGTGATAAACTCTTAGAGTACAGAAATCCTCGGTATGTCACATTTCTTTGTAATGTCCAAAGACTGAGTAATATTTGTAATTTTGTTATTTGGTGAAACTATGTCCCAAGTTTTGATGGTTTTGGATCTTGTTTTTGTATCATGCACTGAACAAAATTAATGTAAAAATTTAGCAGCAATTAGCACTGGAACCACCAGGAGTTCCCTACCCCTACCACCACCAAAGGATCGTTTTGATGCTTGTTCATGTTTTATTGAAAAATATTGGCCATAATTCTGAAATAGTTGGTGGTGCCTAAAATTTTCAAAAGTAATATGTCGTATTATAATATATTTGTTATTTATTTATAAAACAAGTATTTCTACCATTTAAACAATTTAAAACTATTATTAACAGTGACATTCAGTTCAGGGAAGGTTTTCTAAGTTGACTTCAGGGTGAGCCGTGAACTTCGCAATTACAATGTTGGCATTCACGGATAAAAAAATATTTTTCCTGGATTAACAACCAAAATGTCAACTGCATAAACAATTATGGGCCATGTCTAAATGCAGTTCAGGCATGTTTTTTCCACATCATGATCTGAAGATGTATTTTTTGTAGGATCTACATTTATGTAAGTACAGGTTTTTTTTGCTTGCACCTTGCTATCTGGCATTTTCTTGGCATTCGATTAGTATTCTAAAAGGATAAAAGTTGTAAAACATATGATGGCCCCATCAAAGAAAAACTCCAAAAGCAAGAGAGAATCCCTGTGGTCAAAATGACCCCCCAATGGTTCTAGTGTTGAGGCTGAGGGAAAGAGAATGTATTCAAAGGGGATGGGACTATGTGAAACATATGGATCCGTCTTCCTGATTACAGTCACCAAACCCATTAATGAGTTAGGGCCGAATTTATAGTCGTTACCCAGCAGTCCCACAGCCCCTAGCAGGCCCCTTCGTCAAAAACGGTATTTATAGTCAAATTTCCACCCACAGCAGCCCCCTTAACCTCTCCTAATTCTGGCAGGAGATGCATGCTCCATCAGGGGCCCCCTTATCGAAAAAAATAACAAAACAGATATAACTAAACTGACTCTAATGAACGTGGATAGCCTTAAATTAATAATTTCGAAGATTTGGTGTTAAAAATACAACGGTGAGATATGCTCTTAATCGATAAATATCTGATGTGACGCCAGACTCATTCCAAGGATGTTCATATACACTCGCAGCATATTTTTTCCCACAATTTCTTCTTCTTGTGGCAGGAAACTGCGTCCGTTTTCTTACTTTCCACCATACCTTTATGCTTCTACACCAGGTCACACAGAATCTTCTCCACACCATTGAAGCTATTTGCACGTCGAGCAGTCAACTCAATAGGGTCCCTGCGACATCTGGTTCTTTATTTATACGTATCCATGTTGATCACTAGCGTCACCACTGAAACATTTGAGCTACGAATTCCATTTCCTGCCATTTGTAGTTCTTAGTTACCAGATCTAGCCCCCAACCATCCCCTACCTAGCAGTTCCCTTAATTTTGACTATAGGACACACAATTCAAGGGGCCTGCTGGGTAGGGGATGGGTAAGGGGACTGCTAGGTAACGACCATAAATACGGCCCTTAGAATGTTAGATGTTAGCAATGATGTGCAACATAATATGTGAGTAGCAGTGAATTCAAGTATTGGTCTAGTATTCAAAGCTTTGATTTATCATTGTCTATCCTAAAGATAAAGATTCCTACAAAGAGTTGGAGGGAAAAGATGTTGAATGGAAACCCTGCAAAGTAGAAAAAGTGAACTTGTTGCAACAGCCTCATGAAAGCAATAGTGGAAGGAGAAATGAATGGGACAAATTATTGAGGAAGACCAAGGATTGAATTCTTGAACCAAATTATGAGGAACGTTAAAATGAAGACTGAAGTAGGAATGGAGCAGTTAACTGAGAGTGGAGTGGAGAGCTGCAGGAAACAACTCCATCTGTTGATGATAGGTCTGAAGATATCATTGTTATCATGTAATTTCTATGTTATAATGCTCGGCCAAAATTGGTTTTAGTTATATTGCCATAAAATTGATATGGCATATCACACTCTGTGGTAGTACTAACAAATTTATTAACGTCATATCTATAAAGTGGGGATTACCTTAATAAAAAGGTGTCAGAAGCAAGGAATTCCTAACTTCAGACATATGTGGAGGAAACAAAACATTTGCAGTGCTGCACTAAGGAGACTAGGATTTAACAATTAAATAGAACGATGGTCCAAAAGTGAAAGAGAGTTGCTTTTTTGCTCTGATTGAGCCACATCTTGGATACACCATGAACATTTGGAACCCTGCACAGGAAGACAATATGTACATGAAATGAACAAAATACAAATGAAAGCTGCTCGCTTGGTTAAGAACTGCATTTCATCATCTAAAAAGAATTGGTATTGGAATTAAAAATATTCTATTCTTGCATTTTGGCGAATGAATTAAAGAATTATGAGTAAAGTTAATTCTTTTAATTTAACCTAACTCACCTGGGTTTTAAAAAACCCAATATCTGGCAAGACTGGTTTTATTTTGCTTTTTTTTGTTTAATTTTTTTCTTTTGAAATATTTTGAGGGCTGAGAGGTGGGCCTAAAATTTGTGGGGGCGGGCGCCCTTTGGGAGAGCCTGGAACAGTTCAAAGATCTCTGCTGCCGAGGGCTGCTTCTGAGAGGGGAAGCTCGACGTTGCCGAGATTATCCCTCAACCCCTTCAGTTGGAAAGTCCACAGTGAGAGAGACCCTGGGCTGGGAGCTTGCTAAATTTTGCAACAGAGCCAGCAAATTCATGTAGTACTCCCTATGTAGATCTGTGAGCGACTGAATTTCCGAGAAGCTAGGCCATGCTTACTTCATCCTAGTTGGCTCTGGGAAAGCTACGTGACGAGTAACTTTCCCTTCCCGCTCCCCCACAAATTTTAGTCCTGCCTCTCAGCCCTCAAGATATTTGAAAAGAATAATAGCATAGACGTCCTACACTTTCCGAACATGTCCTATGTTTTAACCCCATGTCTGGGAGTCTGGAAAGTATACCCTAAAGTCCTACATCTAAAGATTTCTTTGTTTAGGCAATTATGATCCTAATTTCTTTGTTCTATATACTGAGTAACAGTGAATTACTTGAAACGATTACATCATCAGAAAAGTATAAGTATATAATATTGTTTACTTGGAATAAGTCAATAAATGTTTAAATGTTTTGCACCAAAATGTTCTTTTATACCCAATTAGCTCTGCACAATCAAAATAACTGCCAAAAATCCTTCATTTTAGAAAATGTTATATTCAATGAGATGAGAGTACAGAGTATTTATTTACTATATCTTCAGAGCTCTTTAAAAGTAAAATTTTATTTTCTGATAAAATGTCCCATGTTTTGATGCAAAGTCCTACATTTCAAGTCTCTATGTCCTCATTTTGAGTAGTGGTCATGTGGTCACCCTAATTACGCATAGTTGATTGGGGTTGAATACACCTGATGGCTTGTTGCTCACTCTTATTATTGTCTGCTTTTGATAACTTCACTAGAAGTGAAAGGATTAACAAATTTTGAATATGATGGTATTATGTGAGAGAGAAGTAATATATACCATGGGTGTTCATAATTTAATGTGCTGATAATGCGACAGTGATTGTATACAATACTAAGGAGCAAAATTGAGATTTTTTCAAATCACTCTACTTTTTTTGCACTTGCTAATTCTGGTGACTTAAAATTTAATAAGTTAAAATCATATTTAATAGAATGTAACTGAAATATGCTGGTTCTGGCAGTCATTCAGAAATAATTTAAACTCTCAATTTCAACTATCTCCAGTCACCTCCTGCCATGTGCCATCATTGATAGAGTCGATAGTTATCCAACCAAACATTGATTTGCTGCATCTCTGGTCTCTTTCCAGCTTTTAAATTATTTTATTATTACATACAAGTTGACATCCCTCTTTATTGAATCTTTTGTCATCCTTAGTAATTCTTCCAATTCTTTTTTTTTTCTTCCTTTAATGTTCTCAGGAAGCTATTATGTCCTAGAACATGTCCAATAAGTTTGTCTCTTGTTGTTTAAAGACTCTTCGTATGCCTTCCTTTCACCCCTAGTTAGATAGATTGTTAGATTGTTGTTGGGGGAGCCTTCGTCAGGAGCCCGGGCACTCAGACCTTTCTAGGTCCATTGTGCCAACCCCATGCCTGTCTGCCACTTGCAGACAGGGGACAAGAGCACCTCGGTAGAGGTATGGAGGATTGGCCTCCACCTGCCTCACCCCAGTACCAGGTATAGAGGATGTCCTCCCTCCAACCGGCCCGGTCTGGCCTGGCCCCGCCGGCCTGCCGGTATAGGTATGGAGGGAGTATTATCTCTCCATCCATGCCTGGTTGAGGTATGGAGGAGGGCCACCCATCCAACCACTGTCCGGGCCCAACGTTACTTAACTTCGGTGTTCTGATGGGAACCGGTGTTTCAACGTGGCTAGGCCCTTGCCCCAAGTGAAATACTTTGTACATACTTTTCTACAATATTTTTATTTGTCAAACGCAGTTCACCGATTTAAAGCGTAGTCAGGTACAGAATGTTCTGAAACGTGTCTAACAAATAAAAATATTATAGAAAAGTACAAAGTGTTTTACTATATTATGGATTGCAAACATTTAAAAACTTCTACAAAGTGAAACCTGCCACTGTGAAACATATCTATATGGCTATAGTCATATATGTTCCACAGTGTAATAAAATATGTTATTTAATTACTGAAGGCTCAACTTTTTTTTGTCAAAAGTCATATGCAGTAGTGCCATATTGGAAAACCCCAACCTCTTCATTTTATTTATTTTTATTTTATATTTATTTGCCTGAGGATCTAGGTACATACATGTTCCATGATATGCGGCACGTCAATGATCAATTACAATATATAATGTCCATACAGAGCATACCCCCTTTCACCCCTACTCTTAACGGGGTTAGATGGAAGATGGGACTTTCTAGTCCCAATCTCGCCCAATAAAGATGTTTTATTATTATTATTATTATTAACAGGATTTTTTATTGTAGATTCTCGCTGTCCATTTCATCTTCACCATTCTTCTATTACAAGACTTTGCTTTCTCTTCAAGAATGGGATCTTTTCTTCCAAGCTGTGGTAGCCAGCTATTAATACACTTTCATCCACTTGGTGTATGAGGTGTGATAAAAAAATAACCGGATTTTTCGTTTTTCTTAAAGAATATTTATTTATCAATCAAAAATTTTTTCCCCTGCAAAGTAATCCCCCTTAGATGTAATACACTTGTGCCAGTGGTTTTTCCAATCTTGGAAGCACTTCTGGAACTGATTTTTCGGCATAGAGTTTGGCTCCTTCAGTGATTCTGTTTTGATCTCACTAATGGTGGCAAAACATCGTCCTTTCATGGTTCTCTTCAGCCTCGGGAATAGAAAGAAGTCACAGGGGGGCATGTCCGGCAAAAATGGTGGCTGAGGCAAAATAACAGTTTGTTTTTTTTTAACAAAAAATCACGAATAAGCAGTGAGGTTTGAGCGGGAGCATTATCATGGTGCAATTTCCACGATTTGTTATGCTGCATGTCTGGGCATTTTCGTTGGATTTCTTCTCGCAAACGACACATAACTTCCAGGTGATATACCTTATTGACTGTACGACCATATGGCAGGAACTCTCATGATGCACTACGCCATTGCAATAGAAGAAAACAGTGATTTAAAAATTCCTGTTATTTTTTGATCACGTCGTATGTTAACCCTTTTAGTGCTACCCTTTGTGTTTAGTGCTGCCTTCTGCCAGCGGTTCTAGCGAAAAATGCGCAGGGTAATTTAATAAAATTTATCTCCTTAGGAAAAAACTATATGAAGTTATTGTTTTAGATATCCTCATGCAGGTTTTTTATTTTATGTAAATGGAATTAGTTAATAATGATGCTATTCTATTACATCGTGTGAATTAAAATTTAATTATTTCAGTGTTTTAAAGTTGAACAATATTTTATTTACGAGCCGATATATATTGGCCTGCCTTGCTTTTTGCCTGGGATGCAAAAGCCGATATATCAGCCTGTCGCACTAAGAGGGTTAAAACACTCTTTTTATAGAAAATGTTTTCTCTACATGGGCTGCTCACCTTGCTACACATTTATTTTTTTCTACGATCACTGCTGAACTTACTTCCCTGAAGGAAAACGTTTTCTTCAAGATCCAGTTTTTCTTCAGTCAGTCTTTATTTAGCAATACTGAGCTATAGCTAATCTATCTATTCTCAATACAAAGAAATTGTACTCAACAATTGCAAAATCACAATAACAAAACCACTCATTTATTTACAATCCATTTTCTCACCTCCGCCTCAAATCTATCTAAGCACAGTCTTTACATCATTTTCCAATGCATTATATAAAACTAGTCCTTTAAAAAACACAGAGTTTTGTGTCACTGGTTTGCTCACAAAAGGAATATGAAAATTTTGTTCACCTCTGGTGGCATATTTATGAATATCTCTATTTGTTATTATCAATCTAGATAAATATGGTGGCATCAGCCCAAGTTATATTTTATGAATAAATTTTAATACTTCCAAGTCCAACATCTGCTGGATGTTTAACCAGTTTAGATGATTTAGCATGACATCAATCCTGGTATACTTGTCCCGTTTAAGGATGATTCTCATGGCTCTATTTGGTAGAGTCTGTATTCTTCGTGCATTATAACCTTGCGTCATAAACCAAATCGTTGGACAATACCTAAAATGTGGCAAGACAATTGCATTGTAAATTTTCTTTACACTTTCTTGTGTCAAAAACTTGCTAATATCTTGAGAGAAAGCCAATTTTCTTGGCAATTTTTTTTACAAATGAAATCCAAATGATCAGAAAATTTTAAATTCCTATCAATTATGACCCCAAGATATTGCATACTATCAGTGAACTTTACCTCTACACCATCAATGACAATTTGCAATTTCATGTCAATAGTTTGCCATGCCATTTGATATTTATTGTTATTGTCAAGAATCATTGACTTTGTTTTCTTAATATTTAATTTTAGTTTGTTTGCATGAAACCATTCACTAAGTAGGAACAGTTCCCCATTTAGACAATCTATAACAGAGTTTACCTCAGAATCCTGATAATAAATCACAGTATCATCTGCAAATATGTAAATGATATTTGCATTTCCTCAATGTGTTTCCTATGTCATTTATGTATAGTATAAACAGCAAAGGCCCCAAAAAAACTGCCTTGAGGTACTCCATGCACAACATCTTGTTCAGCTGAGATTTCCTCATCACATTTTACAATCTGACTTCTTTCAGGAAGATAGTCTTCTAGCCATTTGATAACGACACCACCCAAACCATATAATTCCAACTTCTTAATTAATCTGTTCCTATTCACTGTCTCAAAAGCTCTTTCAGATCTAAAAACACCACACCAACTATTTCACCACAATCCATACTTCCCTTCCATTCGTGTAGCACATACTGTAGAGCACTTTCACAGCTATAGCCTATTCTAAAACCAGATTGATATTCAGTAAAGATATTATGTTTTACGATAAACTCAACCAATTGATAATATGTACACTATTTTTTCCACAATCTTGCTTATTGCTCTTAACATATTTATGGGACGAAATTCCTCCATATTCTTGGTTCCTGGTACTTTTCTAATTGGGTTTATAGTGGACCTTTTCCATTTACTTGGGACTATCCATGTTTCCAAGGATGTATATATTTACTATATTAATTAAATGATCTCCAATAATATGAAAATGTGATTTCAAAAAGCTAACATATACCTCATCAAGACTTCCTTTGGTGGGCATAGCATTAATTATATTATTTAAATACCTCCTATCAGGTAACACAAAGTTAAATAATTTATTTTTATGTTGAATATTTATATTTAAAAAATCTTTACAGTTTGGTATATAGCTCATTTTATCGTCTATGCTGTCAATAAAATATCCATGAAAAGTATTTACAAATTTCAATCTATCTGATATATTCTCATCCTTTAGAAATATATCCTTATACTCTACAGACTTCTTTCCACCAACTATTTGTTTTATAGTCTTCCACATTTTTTTGGGGTCTCTGCTATTGAGGTCAATTTCTTGTTCATAATACCTGCATTTTTCTTGCCTGACTATAGTTGTGTCACCTTGTTTCTGGCTTCTTTATATATTACCTAATTTTCAATATCATTACTTTCCCTGTACTTTTTATATTGACTGTATCTATCCTTTATTGCTTCCAGAATAATGTGATTTAACCAACTCTTACCACATCTAATATTGATTTCCCTCTTTGGCATATGCTTGTCTATAATATTTATTAATTCATTATAAAAATTATCATACTTCAGATTTAAGTCACTTTCTCTGTAGACAAATTTAATACCCTTCAAATCAGCTTTTACCATATTGACATCATAAGTTCTTGATCGACTATAGCAAATCATTTTATGTCATTCCCTTTATGTATTGTTATATTGATTAACATGTGATCTGTGATTCTCGGTGAATCCAAAATACAGGTTTCTACTTCCTCTACATTAGTGGCAACTAAGTCTATGAGGGTTTCACTTTGCAAGAAGACCCTAGTAGATTCCTTTATGAGCTGTTTAAGTCCACTACCTTTAAATCACTTCTGCAAACTATTAGTATACATACCTTTTTTCAACCAATTTATGTTGAAATCCCCCAAAATTATTTGCCTTCTCCCATAACTAACTCTTTCATCTAAGTAATCACATAAGGCATCAATAAAAATTTTGTGGGAGCTGTTGGGTGAGTGATAAACTCCAGTTAATTCATAACATTTACTGCCTATCTCAATCATTATAGCTAGTAACCAGAAATTCATATTTATAACTATAGAGTCAATTTTCTTGTATGACACATCCTTTCTTACATAAAACATGACCCCACCAGTGTGACGGCTAGTAGAGTCCACTTTAGTAATATAATAATCATCCACTTCTACCTCAAAGTCATCCATATACTCAGGTGCGTTTCAGTTAAGCACATCACTCTAGGTTTACACTGGTCAATTAACCATCGAAGTTCATCAATGTGAGCAATCACACTCTGACTATTTAGTAATAGAACATCACAGTTTTTTAACATATTAAACTGAGTTTTCTGTACCTTTACCCCTGAGGCGGACTCAGAGACTTGAATTGCAGTGTTGACTTCATTATAGTCAGTGATCACAGTTAACCCGAAGGCACATTTAGGCGTTTTTTCAGAAAAAAATAATTATTAAATAATGCATCCTTAGGCCAGAAATCAGCCTTGACTAGCTTTTGTTAAAAATCAAAATCAACTGATACACGGAATGAGGCATAATCACCTTTACTAACTTTAAGTTGCTCAATTTCCACTGAGTCTGCAGATATATCCGGTATCCTAGCCAGAATCTAAACTGGTTAAACATCCAGCAGATGTTGGACTTGGAAGTATTAAAATTTATTCATAAAATAAAACTTGGGCTGATACCACCATATTTATCTAAATTGATAATCACAAATAGAGATATTCATAAATATGCCACCAGAGGTGAACAAAATTTTCATATTCCTTTTGTGAGCAAATCAGTGACACAAAACTGTGTTTTTTAAAGGTCTAGTTTTATATAATGTATTGGAAAATGATGTAAAGGCTGTGCTGTGCTTAGATAGATTTGATGCAGAGGTGAGAAAATGGATTGTAACTAAATGAGTGGTGTTGTTATTGTGTTTTTTGCAATTGTTGTGTACAATTTTCTTTTTATTGTATTGAGAATAGCAGTATTGCTAAATAAAGACTGAATTATTATATAGAATGTATTTTTGGACGTCTGACATCGTTGTAGTCGGCTTCAGTTTCCATAGATGTAAATTTGCTCGCCGTGGCACACTAAGGGAACAATCAGTAGTGGTTGAGATGCCTACAATAGGAGCATTTTTCCTTATTTCTCTTCGTTCTCTTTTTCCTCTCATCTTTGTGAATCCATCATGATCAGGAGCACTTTCGATTAAGCTATTTTGTATTTTGGACACACTAGGTTTCCCATTGCACTTCCGATTAGCTTCTAAACTCTCATCACTAGAAATCACACTGAGAACACTATCACTACCTTGGGTAGACTTGGTTTCTTGCTTGACAGATCGATCGTAATTAATACGGACCATATTCGTTTTCTGATTAGGTTTCACAGAAGCAGCATATGAAGTCGAGTTACCAACAGGAGACATGTCTTTTTTTGACAGGTCAGATACTCCAATTCCGCAGGATTTCTCTTGCAGTTCATGATGACTTTCTCCTCTAGATTTCTCCCTGAAACCACTATTTTGGTTTTCTTTACATTGAAATTCAAGCTTTATCTTTTAGTGTTTTCCATGCAGTTCATAGTTATTTTCTGACTTTTTCTCAACCAAAATTGCAAAAATAATAATGCAACGATTTTTGCTCCGTGCACATTTATTCCTGTTTTATGTTTTCATTCATTCCATCATTTTTCTTTTAAAATAGTGATTATGTTATATGTATGTTCAAAAAATCTCATCTCATCCAAACTCCTATCCTCACGATCGTCGCACTTCAGTTTATAGTGATTTTTGTCTCTTTATATTTTTATTTTATTATACTTCTTCTTTTTATTCTTTTTTCTTTGGCTTAACATACTCCACTATTTATTCTTTATAATACTCCACTTTTGTCTGTTCTCACATATTTGTCTTTGGAGTAAAAAAGAATTTTCTCCACAGTACCTGAGTTGTAAAATGATACTCCATGTGTTTCGTCCAATATAAGTGACTCAAGTTTATATGTCGCACCTTGGAAAAATGGCAATGGGTACCACCTTTTTAAACTGTGATTAGGGGGATGAACATGTTCGCAATTTCGATTATGAAATTTTACATACAGTTGATAAAGGCTATAAGCTGGATTTTTTAGAGCAACTTGAAATTGTTAACTGCCAAAGTATTTTATGTAATGACCATATGTTCTCCACCTATTCTCCTCTCCTAAAAATCAGTATCCCCCCTACCCATAACCTCCTGCCCTCGTAGTCACCAAAAATCGTCCTTCACCCTGTTGTTCTCACTCCTCCACAAAAAGAACCCCAGATTGACTCAACCCTCCCGCTTCTTTCTTTTCAATTTCCCAGAATTACCCTCCCCCCCCCCCCCAACTCCCGGCCTTGCAGCTCCATCCCCCCCCTCCCACTCCTTTTACCTCCCTCCCCCTCCACCCTACATATTAGGTATATGTACTTGGCCACCACATGATCAGATACCTTGAAAATGGCACTGAGTTGCCAAAACCTGGGTCGGTTTTTTCGTAATTAAAGTGTGGAATTGTACCAAGTGATTTTTCAATATGCATATTAAAAATTTCCATAGAGTTATGCTGGAATTGGAATCATATATTGGAATTTGGCCAGTCGCATGTATGACTGAGATAATTGATAGTTTTTTCAATAATAGTGATACATTAATTATAATCCTGACATGCTATGCTACCTGCGAGCCAGATCGCAGGGGGTATTAGGCAAGGATACACTCTTTGTGGTGTGAGATGCATCCAGAATACCACCAACTGTCCCAGCAAAATCTGCACGACTATGCCAATCATCTGCGGAAAAAAGAAACTACTCTCCACCATCTGCAAGATCAGAGTAATACACCACCGGCCAGACCATCCTCCCCGACTCAAGCAGCATCTCCACTGGCTAACTTAACAGCCTCTGCCATGTCGGTATCTCCGAAAAATAGGGAGGAAGCTGGTCAGGCCGACTCTGATCTCCTATCGCGACTGTTGTGCGAAATCGCCATTGATGAAGGTAAACTAGACAGAGAGACATCCACTGAAAAATCTCTCTGCGGGGTAACTACCTTTCCCTGTTGAATGGCCTTATCGACAAAATCCTGACGGAGACATCGGACCTATGGACCTCAATTACATGGTCTACGCTGCTGGAAAAATTTTGGCTCACTCCCAAAAGAGGCCAAGATCACGCAGGCGAGACGGCAGGCATCGAGCATTCAGTGTGTGATCGGATACACCGCATCTGGGTGAACTTTTACTCTGAAAGTTCGGCGCATAAAGCGCAGCCTCAGATGTCTCCATCACACACTGAATAAGAGGGTGATGCTTACCAGTAAGCAGCACGCGGTCGATAGAGTACGTACGGGCACTCACCAGGGCCCGGAAAAAACTCCTCAAGAGGAGTAGAGCCGCGAGGGAGAACTCTACCTTTCTCCTTCACCCGTTCCGTCTCTTTCGAACACCTCCACCTGTCATCAAATCTCCACCACCCGTCCAAGAGGTTGAACGTTTCTGGAAGGATATCTACAAAACGTCAAGCCATTCAGCGGAGACACTCCGGCTGTAGGCCTCTTTGAAGAGTTATGTGACCGCCACCTACAAGATGTGGATGGACCTCTTTCAGTCACCGAAAGTGACGTAAAGAAGGCCTTCTCTGGAAAGAAGAACCTTAGGCTCCAGGAATGGATGCTGTGAATAACTTCTGGTGGAAGAAGTTTACTTCCACCCACCAACACCTCTCCAGAATCTTCACGTCCTTTCTGAAAGACAGGGAACCAATTCCACCTTGGCTGACTAAGTGACCCACTGTTCTCATACCTAAGATGGGAGACTTATCCGATTCAAAGAACTACCACCATACATACTACCACCTACACAATACTGAATGCAAGGCGTTCACCTCCAGCATGAGTGACCTTATCCTCCACCACGTCCTGCGTGTGTGTGAGGAGGTGTAGGAACAGAGGGGCTCAAAGCTGGGAATCGCAGAATGCAAGGACAATCTGCTCATTGATAGGTGCATATGCCAGGATACCATTTGGCATAAACGAAACCTATCCATGGCCTGGGTGGACTACGAGTAGGCATTTGACACCACTTCGCATGAGCGTATCATCGCCATGCTGAAGTTGACGAAAGTCCACCCAGAGGTTGTGTCCTGCATTCAACGCCTGTTACCACTCTGGAAAACGCACTTCATCCTACCTTCAGGATAGCGGTCAGTATCGACTAAGTTTGTAACATATCAATGTGGCGTTTATCAAGGCAACAGCTTGAGCCCCTTACTGTTCTGTATTTCCCTCCTACCTCTGTCCCTAAGGTTTCGACTAGGTAGAGGATATAGGTGCGGTGTTCCAGGTGACAGAAAGAATGAGGTCACCCATTTATTTTATATAAATGACCTAAATCTTTATGCTTCTAATGCGAAAGACCTTTGCACTGCCCTGGACACTCTATTGGAATATTGGCTACAGGGATGGAGTTCAGATTGGATAAGTTTACACTGTACATCCATCCACCTGGCGAGAGAAAGATTTTCGGAGAACAAGGAAGACATGCAACTCGTTGACGGGAGCGTCATTCGTCACCTCGAGGATGATGACAGTTATGAATACCTACCTCGGCATCCCCCAGGGCTGAATCCAGGAGGTTGCAGCAGTGAAGGAAAGGCTCACCGCCAAGTTTTTTTCCGGAGCCACAGATTTTCAGGAACATCTGGAGTTCTGAGCTGTCTAGCAAGAACAAAGGTACCTCGATAAGGGAACGAGGAAGATGATGACCATTATTTGGAGTTTTCATCCGAAATCTTCCGTCTCCAGATTGTATCTCCCTCGCAATATAGGTGGTAGAGGACTATTGAATCTTGAGTGTCTTCACAACGGAGTTGTCCTGGGTACAGCATGCCGATTGTTAAAAAAACAGGTACCCCAGGCAGGGGCGGCTCCAGACCAGAGGTTCGGGGGGGGGGGCACCAGCGGTTCTTGGGGTATGGAATACCCCCCAGGAAAAGGGGGGTTCGTGGATCTCGTCCCGGAAATGAGTAACAAACTATGAGCAAAATGGTTTTTTTTTTGGGGGGGCGGCTACTATTGCCCCTACTGCCCCCCCCCTTGGGACCGCCAATGACCCCAGGTAGCAAAGAGGGCGGTGGACGAAACCGGTCTCGTCTTCGACCCGTCATCCGACGGAAGCGACGATGACACGACCATCTTGTCAGGCGCCCTGAAGCTCGAAATAAAAAAGCCGAGCAGAAGGCCTTCCTCAAGGTATATACCGATAAGCCCATGCATGGATGTTTCTATCGAAGCATTGAGAAGCATGGGCTATCGAAGGAGGTGGCGTTTGCCTTCGTACGCTCCGCCGGTCTGAAGTCCGAGACCGAGGGTTTCGTTTTCGCGTGCCAGGATGGTGTCATAAAACACCCTCGGGTACCGCAGACTTATATTCAAGGCGGAGGTCGCGGAGACGAGATACAGGGCGTGCCGAGCCCAGCCGGAGACTTTGAGTCACCTTCTCTCCGGCTGTACATAGTTATCACGCCAGGTCAGCGCATATAGCTCGGCACAACGCGGCCCTGCGGATGTTATACTTTCACCTACGACACCATTATGACATCGAGGAAACACCTGTGCTGCCCTATGCCCCTGGAGATGTTGAGTCCGTCGTGGAGAACGATAAATGCACAATCTGGTGGAATTACTCCACCACCAGACAGTTGGAGGCAACTAAGCCTGATATCGTTCTCCTCGACCACCACACACGCTCCATGTTCGTGATTGAGTTTTTGGATCCGGCTGAAACGAACATGGATGTGAAGGAGGTGGAAAAACAGACAAAATATCCAGACCTGCTTTTTGAACTTCGGCAAATGTACTACCCCGGACACTAAAACTAGTAGTCCTCATTATAGGTGTGCTCGGTGGAGTTAAGGGCTCGCTGCTAGATAGCATCAAGTGCATTCCGTCCTATGTGGCACAGGCGGAATCACTAGTTTCACGCATGCAGAAGGCCGTCATCCTGGGGTCATTCCTTATATTGCGTACGCATGACCCCACCGCAGCGTAGCCACCTATCCGATGGGCGTCCGACGTCGCTGCGAAAACTGCTCAACCCCTCTAGAGCCTCCGGCCATTATGACGGCAGAGAAACCTGATGCTTGCCAGGGACTCGGAGGGGAATGTTACAAAAGTAACACTCAGAATGCTAATAATAGTGACCACTTACAGCATATATTTTGGGATTGATAGGTGAAGAATGAATTGAGATTGTATTCTAATGTTAATGAAAGTAAAGAAATTTTTATGTAAATAAATACCATCTGTTACATCAGCCAATGGCTGTTTTAACAAAGGCATCTATAAAGGTCAATAGATCAGCCCACTGGAAGTGAAAGGGTACAAAAGTTTAAGTAAGATCCCGAACACCCTATTGAAACAAAAATAACTATCCGGAAGCGGTGGTTTGAGTAAAATAAGCTAGTTATTTTTTAACCTAGGTTTGCACAACCCTATGTCGATCTTCATTGAAAATTGGGTGTTCAAAGGTATTAAAGAAGTGTAAAGAAGAAGCTGCTTTACAATAAGTGATAAAATCATTGCATGAACCAAAATTTTAACAATAAATTTCGTTTCAATGCCACCAATTACGAGAAAATAGTCATACTGCATCAAAGATAACTTATAACGTCTTACTATTATTTTTGTTAAAAGAAATTAGAGGGTTAAATATTTTCCTTTGCCCGAAATATCGAATGATTTCTATTATTTGGGCATGTTTGTGACATTTCACCGCCATTTATACTCAGAAGTGTCTCCTACTTAATGGAAAGTGATTACAAGTCGTCGGTGACAGAGGCTATCCTAAAACATTGTTCATTTTAAGGAATAATCCAGACTTTGCCATATCTGGACAATCAATCGCCATATAAAATACAGATTGTCGAGGGTCTACCAAACAGTAGAGTAGCACTTATTTTTCGAAATTGATAAATTAACGTTTTCCACTTATAAAATGGTCAATATGGAGTTTGCATTCAGATGTTATCACTGACGTGCTTTTTTACTTGAACTTTAGCTATTAGCTAACCAGCACCAAACCAGTGGAAAGCATAATTATGCTTTATTGACGATCAATTCTTTGAAATTAAAATTAATACAATTTCTAAATCTTGTTAAATGGAGCGTTAAGACCAAAGAAGTGTGGAATATAAGTTCGTTGCATGCCAATTTCGCCAAATTAAGGTTCCAGTTTGAATGGCATCCTCGACAGCCTTGCAAGCGACGTATACGTTCACATAAAGAGAGAAAAAATACATAAGTCTTGCTTTCTGCAGCGGCGTAGTGAACAAAAGAGTGATTAAAGCGTGGCTGAATTATTTAATACAAACACCTTTGTATAAAATGCACAATATTACAATTGATGAAATATTTTGAAAATATTATATATATCAGAATATCGCCATAGAAGTTTACACTTATCTCGTGTGGTCTTAAGCACACCCAATTTTTTTTAGTTATGTCACCTCCTGATACAAATTCCTTGGCGTGTATTGTGACTGTGTAAACTCATTATTTTTGACGCAAAAATAACTCATATTCAAGCAAAATGCAGCAGGACGTGAGGAGGCTTGCTGGTGAACACTTTTCTTTGCAAAATGGAATCATACCATCCTGATTTATATGGTGCATGATGACTAACATCGTTTTTGTGGAAAGCAAGTAGGGAGTTCCCATGAGGGAAAAGGAACCGTGTATTCATTCACATTAATCCAAAAATGTACGTGAATGATGGCTGTGGCAGAAACTTGGTGGGATTTCACTGCGAAGCTTAGATATGTTTGAATAAAAACTTAAAAATTCCAATGAATGTACTTTTTATTATTTCAACTAGTTTATCTACCCTGTAGCATCTCCAGTGAAACAACCTAGGCTGTTTCCTGAACATTAAAGAGATTCTTAAAGTCCCTTAATTTCTCAAAAACGTTGGTTATTCTATCCTCTGGACTGGACCCGCCAAACTCATTTGTTGCAGATTGCATGGTGTAACATAGATTACGGTGTGTATTAGTAAAGCAGTGATAAATTAGGAGGATAGGCAAATATGTACACGCATTGCGGTATCTATTTGCCTGAATTCTGTATGTGCGAAGTCCTAATATTAATGATTTAATGCTATAACTTGTAGCAATGCAACTTAAAGTCTATCTGGCCTATATACAAGTATTTTACGGGTTGGGTACTTTAAATAAAAAATATATCACACGGAAATAAATAGAAGGACACTCACAAAAACTTTTTACGGGACGTTTCGGCGGTCATGCCGCCATCGTCGACAACAAGAGACTAACTAAATAGTGATTTGTTACCTCGGGGGGGGGGGGGGGGGGGAGGCGGAAAAGGAGAAGGGAAGGGGACTGGGGGGGATATATAGAAAATAAATGGAAAGCGAAGTACTCGCTGGCTGAGTACTTCGCTTTCTTCAGCTGAAGAAAGCACCTCAGTGGTGTGTGACAGGGTGAGTTGCCTTTTGAATACGATGGGGATAGTCCCATTTCGAAGCGGCCAAAGCTATCTCGGACCCATGGTGGAGAAGTCACGGAGATACAGGAAGCGCGTGCCCTAGTGGGCGTATGGGGGTTAGGGTTCCTTTGCCCTCATTTGTTTTTTTATCTTTTTGACCATTTATTCTCAAGTACCACAAAGGGTAGCACAAAGTGTAGAGGTATTTCGCTCAAACTACCACAACACGGAAGTGTTTTTAGAGGCCGTGTATTGTAAGTAGCAATTGGATGCCATGTTTTTTCTAATGACAGCATGATCGCATTAGCAATATCAGTGTTATTTTGGTAGGTTCTCTTTGGCCTACGCGGCACCGTGCACATGGGCGTAATTCCAAAAATAAAATTATCGACGTGGTTTTCTTCTTCCTCTCGGCTTGCAGCCTGTCATTCACCAACTTATTCTTCTCATAAGCATTTTTTTCATCTTTACAAGTCGTCCAGCATTTATTTTTCCCTCTGGGCACTGATCTTTCGAAAAATCCTCCATCCTCAAGTATTATATTCTGTTTATGTGGTCACTTCACATATTTCTTCGCTATATATCCCGTGTTTATTGGTGTTGTTTTGTTTTCCTCTCTTTTATTTTTATCGATTTTTCGATATGTTCCTGTTCTCTCGAGTATTTTACCGAGGTTCTTCATTTAGGTTGTTTCTAGAACTCTATTAACGTTTTTTGATGTTTCTCTGGCTTCTAGCTTTTAAAGTAATTGTACTGCCAGTGTGAATATCTCTCACGAAACTGATAAATTCCCGATGTAATCACAAAAACGCAGTCGAATTGGTAAAATTCTCTGGCGTTGTTGCCGCAAATTACACAAGCTATTCGGATAACAATTGCGGGACCTGCACTAACTTCTATCGTTCAGTTTTTCTGCTGTGTATATATTCATTGTCAGTATTCCTTCGTCTTGCTGTAAAAATTAGGTGGCATATGCACAAATAAATGTTACCGAATAGAAACTTGAAGAAATTAATATTCATACCAAAATATAGGGGCTTACAACTTCGAATTTCCTGAGTGCAAATGACAAATAAACATTCATAATCAGCTCTTGTATTTTTATTGCCTTCTCGATGCGTTTATGTTATCACTTTGAAAAGTCGGACCACATGGCGAGCAAGACCGTCTCCGTAATCTGACGAAATGAAAATTCGCGCGTTCCTAATACGTTCCATGCATGCTGAGAATCAATTTCACTACTGTGGCTGGTGCAACTGGATCTTTTACCATTCGACAAGAGGGCCTCGCATGACCTCCGACCACGAACTGCCCGCGTAACTCCTTCCCAAAATAATCCACTTTCATAAGAACCAATGACCCATTTTCAGGTTTAGTATGGGAGTTTTACGTATTCCTTACGCGAGGAAGATGGCAAAATATCTCCCGAGTCTCTTAACGTCGTCGTGAACCCTTGCCTTCGCAAGGAGGAAAATAATAGTCTTCTCCTTACATTGGGGCCTAGTCCGTAAACTTTAATCGATTGCAACGATCCGCTGGTGGGAAATGCGTTAAAAGAACTGCCAGTGCATATATGCCCCTAAGCCACAAATTGGATTACGGATCTTTTGCTTACCGATACCTTGTATACACTTTTTTACCCGTTTCAGTAGCGGAGAATTTTAAATAAATTCTTTGTTGATGCATATTGAAATTTGAAATGCATTAAATAAATAGATACAAACATGCGAAAATACAAACTCTCGCTATTTCCTATTGATAATTCTTTCTTCTTATGATATTATTTATTCAAATATTGCAGTTAATTTGAAATTGGCCAAATAATGAATGGGTACCTACTTAGTAGTTTTTCATTTATGCGAGCAGTGCTCTTTTCTACGTTCATCACCAATGGGGATATACTTGACTTGTAGATAGTGTATTATCAACCCTCCTAAATATGGAGGCATTAAACTGTTTCAAAATTCATTATTTTATTAAATTAGTTCCCCGATTATTTGAACAGCATAAAAGAGTTCACCCCTTAAATTCTACATAATTGTAGCACAGGGAGTTTATCGCTGAAGAACGGTAAAATAGCACATTTACATGAGTGTTGTGAATGTCGTCTGCGCAGAAACTCAGAAGTAAGATGGGCTATGTTATTTTCAGGCCGATATACTTGTAACATCGGCACTATTATTTTCTCCATGCACTTTAGTAAACTTAATTTCATTTCTTCATTTTCATCGAGACAGAGAACCAGCTCTTGGCTTGAAGTCCTTATTACACAGATTTTAAGATAATTCCTCTGACTTTTTTTTCAACGTAAGACCAATGAAACATACCCCTTACCCACTTATAACGAAAAGCGATTGATATAGGGCCGAAACTACAGAATCTTCACCTTGTCGCTTACGTTTTTCGAATTTCCTTTTTTCCATTAAAAGTTCATTTTACTCTTAGTTTATCGTGATTTGTACCAATCACGTAAACACAGATCTTCGTAATCCTGCTACTCTTTCCAAAAAACGATGACTAATTTGATGTGGATTATCTGTAATTTGGACCAATATGGCAGTGTTTTCAGCCAGTGAAAGATCTTTACGCTGAATTATGATATTATTTTAGAAAAGTAATCGCGATTTAAACGACAGCATAAATGCACATCACTGACATTTGTCTGAGACTCTTTGTAGCCGCGACGATACCCGAATCGTCTGCAGAGTGATTTATGTGACTCAAAGGGGTATATTAGGTGTCCACACGACAGGATAGATGAAAGTAAAGAAAGACGAAGGGGAATGCACAAAATTGTTTTCCCGATGTGAAGAAACTATATTTCCCTGTTCATATTTTTCGAGTGCATACTTGTTCCTAATTAAATGGCATGCTGTCTCAATTAAAAGGAGAAAACTCCTGGATATTCTTCTATTGGGTTCTGTTCTTTGAGGCAACGTCCCGACTTAACAGCTACTCCAAATTCCCCTCGGCCCAAACAAACGGGCCAACTCGTAGGTCGTAGGTTCTGTAGGCCGTTCAACCATGCCAGTCAACTACTTATGGTATATCCTGTAACTTTTATCGGTCTCGTTCATGCTACATTATAAATAGAATTCTAGGAGTCTTAGAAGCAAATAAAAAAATGAGTTGAAATGGTCTAAATATCTGTTAGATTTCTCATTACCCAGTGCATTTCGTGTTTGCTTCCTTTCCTGAAACTAAACTTGTCTTTACCAAGGAAGTTTTCCTAGCTTTCCCCATTTCCTAATGAATAACTGCTGCAGAAAATTATATTACGTGCTAAATCAAAATTCTGATCCTTAATATTGTCTCTCCAGACATACAGGTGCCGCTAAATTTTCGTAGCGCTTTGCGAATCTAATTGTCCAGTAAGATTGTTCTAATAGTATATTACATAATTTCCAATTTTAATGTGTAATTTGACATTGCAATCAACTATAACCGAATGAATATCAATTGATCCTTGTGAAACTATTTAGAAATCATAGTGATAACTCGTTTATTTGGCATATCTTTTTTGTTTTTACCTGGGAATCGTTCCAATTAGGGCTGTAATAATAATATTTCCATGAGCAGAAAAGGCTGCTATTTCATCCTTTCGCGCGGGACACGATTCACGATGGCATTTAGTGACTCTATTTATTCTAACTATTAATTTTTAGAGGTCACACAAAGTGATTATAAATTTTGAAGCAATAAAATAATTCCTTTTATTTTAACATGTAAATGCAAATTATAATTTAACATACAAATGAGCGCATGTTTACATAATTTTCTGCACCCGTGCAGGCAGCAGTAAAGTTTTGAAGGCTTACGGAAATATCAAATTCAACCCTGCTGAAAAATGAAATTAAAAGGATACGAAATGAGTTATGTTCATCATTTTATAATTCATTGATTAAAATGTATATGTCTTTTATGTGCTAAATTTCAAGCCAATTAAGGGTGTAATTAACGCGATTGGCATTGCTGTAAGGGGTGGTGTGGCCGTGTGCGCTAGCTGCTCAGTGCGAGCAGGCCCTGAATTGAATAGGGCAAGCCCAGGTTCGCAGTGCGGCAAGCCAGCGGTCTCCAATGGGCGGTAATACATGCCCGCCTCCTCCTTTTCCATTTATTATGAGCCATCATTCCATTTGATTAAAATTAATTCAATAAATAGCTTTAATTGTTATTTATCTTGCATAGGAGTGGCACCGAATCAAGCCCTGGTGACGGCCAAATATACGGAAAGAATATTATGTTAATGTTGATCCCATTTTAATGACTTTAGAAAGAGTTTGAGTGCAACCAAGTTTGAAAAAATAGTTTTACTTCTATTCAAACTCGATACTATGTGGCAAAACTTGGGTTTTTTTAACGTTGAATAAAGTGGTTTTTTTGTGTAACCGTGAAAATTTTCAGTGATGCGTTACAGGTGATAGATTAATGAAATGCCTTATTTTGGTAAATGCTTATTGCAGCTTAACTTTTTCCCCTAGGAAACACTAGATAACCGACAATTTATCGGTAAATGTAAAATAATTTGATTTCGTTTCATTTTTAAAACATTTCGCTCAAAACTATACGAGGAGTATTAATTTTGAGTTAACCCTGCCCAATTTTACTCAATTTTAAGGCATCTTAAGTATTCGGGTAAAATATTTTTCTTATCTTTCCTGCGAATTAAATAAAAATCCGCGATAATGTTCCCATAAAAAAGAATAATAAGCTTTACAAGTTTGTTTTTAAAAACTAATGTGCTTACCCACTAAATAGAATACGATGGTCATATTCAAGGTACTTTGACACGGGGTTATTCCAACTCTGAACATTAAATGTGTGTCCTAGTTCAAGGTCGAACGCTGCGCTGCATCCCTTACTAACGCGCTCTTTGAAAATCACGCGGCAGGAAAAATGTCAATGTAGTAAGCGTTCATGAACTTGTGCTGGAACAAGAACGATCAGAACGGGTTTTACATACCCCGTCTTTTTTTAAGATTCAGAGAGTAAGATGAAAAGGAAACATTTCAAAAAGTGTATGGCAGGGGAGAAAAGGAGGCTGATGAGAGAAATGGAAAGGAGGCAAAAGTGGCCGGATGATGTACTGAGTAGGCTAAATGGAATGGATGTGACACCTCTCTTTTCAGGCTTATGCAAAAGCTGCTAGAAATTAATTAACGGATCAGGAGGGAAACTCACATCAATAGCTTGTTGCCTTTTGCAATCTCTCTGGTAATTTGTTTGGCGATGTTAATCGGCGACTCTCGTAAGCTCCATCAATTCCGCATGGGTAGTCAGCACGATAGCATAAAAATCATACCCAAGCGATAAGGTCCAAGGTCTAAGAGCCCAAAGATAACTGTGAGGCGCTCATAGGCCCTGAGGCCCCAAATTAATACTTTTTATTTCCTAATGATGAATGAATTGATAAACTTACTTTGATATTCTGCCCGCATGTTACTATCACTTTCAAAAGTCGTTCCAAGCGGTGAGCACGGCCACCTTCGCATTTCGCTGAATAGAAACTTCGGGTATTACCTATACATTTAGCGACTACTAAGGGCCAATTTTACTCATTTCCACTCACTACGGAGATCATCTTAATGACATTCTCCCGCGATCGCTGCCCAACCAACTCCCCCGACTCCCAGTGGTACGCAACAGTTGGCGGAGAATGCAAATGGGAAAGGTTCCTGGTTAGGTGTTTTTCACTCTTAACGAGTAGCAGGCTTGTTTATTCTTGATATGTCGAGGAAATGGATCGGCTTGGCAATGCATATTTAAGCGCAGCCCAGAGGGGACAAATAGTGTCCTTTTTGAGTGCAGGAAAAATGTGTCACAAATAGCGCCACACCTAAACTTTGACCGAAAAGCTATTAAAAAGTGGCTTCAGAGAAATCAAGAGGGTGACGTGCCAATAGAATCGAAATCGAAGAGTGGACGTCCGAGGTCCACTAACAGGCAACAAGATGAGGATATAAGAGAGGCCATTCGCCAGAATCCATTGTCCTTCGGTGGTGTTGCAGAGCTGAGGAGAAGTAGCAATCTAAACTGCAGCTACACGACGGTAAGGCGCCACTTTATAGTGGGCGGAATTAAGCACCATAGGACCACCAAGAAACCCTCAATGACCGAAATTTACCGAGAAACCCGAATAAACTCTGCCAGCAGGTATATTGAAATGGACCGATCTTATTGGGACCTTGTTCTATTTTCGGACGAGAAAACATTCTGAAGCAACCAAGATGGGAAGGTTGAACTTTGGCGTCCAAGAAAAACAAGGTAATATTTCTTGTGACTTGGTGTAAGAAGTTATTACCAAATTTTGTTATGTAGTAACTTATTGACAATTTATTTTATAGATAAAGCCCAGGGCATATAATTAGAACGCAAAATCCTGGTTGTATCTGCCTGAGTTTCAGGGGGGAAAATTCCTGCAGCAGGACCAGGACCATTGGTTAGAATCCCGAGATGAATTAATTTTTCGGAATATGTTCAAATATTAAGGGCTCATTTGCTGTCTTGCCTAGATGAAAACGTTTCCTAGAGTAAGGAGGTGATTTTTGTCCATGGTAACTCCGATTCACAGAGAAAACATGACAAAGTGATTTTTTTGAGGATAATTCTCAACTTGGCGTTTTACCCTGGCCAGCTAACTCCCCGTACCTATCCCCGATTCAGAAGGTGTGGGGTATCATTGTGGATGAGTGGCATTACGACGAAGAAAGAACCGAGAATGCCTTAAGGCCGTTTTACACGGTACATTTTTTTGTACAATCTATCGTGAATGCATGTATCAGGAAATTGTACCGTGTAAAGCGGCAAATTGTGCGTAAGCTTGTGCGAATGTATGAATGACTGAACGGAAAATAGAACCTGTTCTAATTCCATTCAGACCATCTTACAATTTCGATCTAATTTTATTCAACAGATGGCGCATATATGGCGAAAACTGTGGTGCCTGTGTTACGATTGAAAATAAAGTTATTTATAAAAAGGATTAACACTTTCCCGTCGAATAAAATGAGTAACTATTATCTTGTATGTATAATCTTTAATGAGTAAACTCTTCTCGGGCTCTCCACCGGTTTAAAATATTCCTAATTGTCGACGTTTCGAGAGACGACTCATCACTCAAAGTACATATACATCTACGAAGTACCATGCAAGCCACCACTAGGGTGTGTGGCACGGGGTGATTCCACACCAGGCATGCAGCACATTGCAGCACTCGTCCCAGCACAAGTCAGAACCTCGCACACTCCCCCTGGCGCTAGGCGCAGGCCAAAGCAGTCAGGAGAACAGTGCGCAGACCAACCGGGAACTGGGAGAGTGATACGTAATTATGAACATGCAAACATGCAGAACAATGCTATACACACATCTAGTGGTTAATATTTCTGATACTGTTAATTTATGAATGCTACGAGATGCTACTTCATGCAGAGAACAAAATAAAATAATGCCGGACATATCCAGCGGTGTGAAGTGTTAGTAATGATGTTGTGTTATTAAGCACAAGTGAAGATTCTACTCTGCCTATTGAGGGTGGGAGTTTCATATGATTGATCTATCACAACTATTATGATCCCTTATTGTGCGTGGGAAAAATGAAATTTTAAATCTATCGGTTCGG
This sequence comes from Pyrrhosoma nymphula, assembly GCA_963573305.1. Classification (NCBI taxonomy): domain Eukaryota; kingdom Metazoa; phylum Arthropoda; class Insecta; order Odonata; family Coenagrionidae; genus Pyrrhosoma; species Pyrrhosoma nymphula. The sequence continues at coordinate 57,405,167 of OY754339.1, read as the reverse complement.
TAGTCTATGTCCTTCAATTTATTCCTGTTTTCACTTCTACCGTAGTACGTTGGCTCTAGCAGTATATGTTGAACCTCCGGAAAAAAACTGTCTACTCTGAACTTGCGCAAAATATTTAACCTGTATTTCTCCCTTCGATCAGTTAGAGATTCCCACCCCAATTCCTTCAACAATTCGGTAACACTGCTAAGTTTCTCGTAACAACTTTTCACAAATATTGCTGCTCTCCGCTGTATTCGATCTATTTCAGAGATTAGCCCTACTTCGTAAGGGTCCCATATGCCAGCGGCATACTCCAAGTGAGGTCTCACGAGTGAAAAATAACATCGCTATTTAACCTTCTCGTCGCATTTTCCTAATATTCTTTTGATAAATCCAAGGTAAGATTTAATTACGTCGATAATTATAAATGGTTTGAAGCAGTGGAGACCCGAGAAGAGTTAACTCAAGTGTGTTCTGGTTTTTCAGTGTAATCGCGATCTTTCGGTTAAAAATTATTTTATTCCCCAAATTTATGACTATTCGCGTCCCCAAGTAGAGTTCTTGATATCCTGCGTGATATAATAATAATACCTAGTCATTTTATTTCTGGTGGTTAGCAAGTACCTAACGAAATCGTAAAAAATACATTAAAACATTGGTACAAATACAAGGGAGGGAAATTTCGAGGGACTAAAAGAAAGGGTCCCGTGTTCCGCTATACCACTTGATAATAAAACTTTGTCACACACATTATAAACCCACGAAATTTGTCTAACAAGAGTGGAGATCCGGCGAGAAACGTCAATGACTTGTCGCACTAAAATCCAGATGAGAAAAAACGAAACGATGCAAAGGTCGAATATAAAGCCAGTGAGAAAGAGTCCAAGAGAGCTTTTTCTGCACCGGGAGAATTATCAGTAAGCAGATGGTCGAGTCGAGGTTCCGAATTTCAGGTGATCAGCTTTTCAAGGTGTCAAATACGTGAGTGAAACATATCTTCACGAGTGAAACATAAACATGATAAACAAATCAATAGCGAATTCCGATCGATTTCTACCGCTAAATTGCACGGAAAATTGTGCGTTTGCCCTCATCGTGTAAAGCGACATTCAGCCTGATTCAGTCGTTCGTACAATATTTTCTTGCACACTTGACTGTACATGTATATGCACGATAGATTTTACAAATAAATGTACCGTGTAAAACGGGCTTTAGAAGTCCACAGACGGGATTCTTGGAACTCTTTTAGCTGACGTCCCCGAGTAATAGAACATTTGGTTGGGTCGATGCAGTCTTGATTACGATCTGTAATTGAGAATAATGGCGATATCACAAAATGTTAAAGTTGTCTTCTGATAAATTTGCATTGTATTTGAGATTTATGTTACCATATCCTAAATATGACTACCCCAAATGTAGTAATACACTTTTGTTCCTAACCTTATTAAATATTGAGTCATTCCCATTGATTTTAGCTGCAAAATGAACGCCAACTAAAATTTTCAACAACTTCTTCTTTTCCATTCTAATCTATTATAAATAACGAGCAAATCTTTCATGTTGCTTATTTCAAAATATTAACTTTTATAAATGTATAATTTTTCATCGTAGACATTTCTTAATGGAGTGTATGTCTTCTCTGAGAGCTAGAAATCAATTTCGTTATATCTCGAATTAAGCTATTGCGGATCGTTAACGAAGATAATGATCCCATACACCGGAGGTTAAGGAAAGCCACAAGAAAACGCATTATATACTAATACGATTTCCCATTTTTTAACTATGGCAAAATATATTGCTTTTACACGCAGACCGTTGAGAATTTCATAAAAACCTTAAACAGACAAATTGACGATGACCTAAACACCTGGGATTAGAAACTTATAGGAGTCCGTTCTTTCTCTTGCAATAGGGAACAGATTTATTCACTAATCACTCCGAATTTCCCTCAAGATAAAATATCGCGTTTACTATCAATTCTCTGGTTCTTAATTTAGCGTTACTCAACCATGTCGTTTTAATTTAAAGCGCAATATCGTTTTAATTTAACTGTGCTACACTGGGGATATAGTTGCAAATTAATCATCAAGTGTGTTCGACGAATATGAATATTTGCTGTAATATCCCCTTTCCCATCGTTGAGCAAAATGACCTTTGCAGTCGATGCACCTTATAAATCTAATCCTAATTCCGTTGTTGAGTCATATCCCATACATAGCACCTTAGGAAACACCACGTTTTGTTTGTGCTGTCTCTCTTATGTCTCCTTTCGACTTTTCGTTTATTTTTCTCTCAATTCTACTTGGAAACAGCGAAATTTATATACAAGCAAAAACTTTAAAATCCTCTGTAATGCCAACCTCCATACATTAGTTTATCCTTTTCTAAATTACGTAATTGTTCAGTCTCTAACATCTATTCAATTTTCTATGCAAATGCTTCCTTGTTGGTACAATTCTACTGCTTTTGTCCTTGCTACAGTACCAGTTATCATTCAAAATACTTTCCGGAAAGGTAAACTATTTCCCCAGCTCAGAATGTTCCTAATTTTCCTTCATTTTTGGCTATTATTGCATTAAAAACCTCATTACCTGAGCTTAATATGATTCACATCCCCCATATCACGCACTTTTTTACCTGGGAAATAGTCGCTAAGTCCCGTGGCTGACTGTCTAAATAAATCTTGGCCATCTACAAATCTACCAAAATTAACAGCTAACCTGCTGATTTCCTTCCCAATTTTATTCCTTTATATAAACCTATTACGAAATTGTCAGCGTGCAATTGAGAATTATTAGGCAACAAAGAATAGTCTGGCCTGAATCTTCTTCCAACCTATGCACATTCCGAATCGTCATTCATTACTCTACGTTTACCGCTTCATCCCGGAGAGGTTTTATAATTAATCGCCTAATCTTTCAGTGTACTTACTCCCTATTTCTGGATTAAAATTTATTATTCTTGTCAAATGTACTTTGTCTTCCAGCTGTCTAAGAAGCAAATAGATACATGGTGGCTATTATCTATAACAAATGTTAGCATGCTCATCACCCGAAATGCGTTTCGAGTCCCGCTCCCTTTCCTTAGCCAATAATGGTTTTCACCGAGGAAGTCTTCCGCCCTTTCCCCGATTTCCCTAGCTATCTCAGCTATTTTTACTACGTGCGAAATAAAAATTCTTATCTCTTAACATTATCTTTCTTATCTATCGGAAAATGTTTTTGAGCTGATTTTGCTCCAAAGGATTATAACAACATATTTACTAGTACTTTATAAATTACTAGTTTACCTGCACGCAAACGAGACTACTATTAGCCCCCTTTGGGCAGAACTAATGCACTTTGCCACAGCGACCCATGCGATCAGGAGAGTCTGGAATTTTTTCGCAATCTTCCTCGCACAAGAAATACCGATAAGTTGTAGCCCAAAGCCGATAACGCTTCACGGATTCTTCGGCCGGCGAATTCTTTTGGGAGTGGGGGATAGAATTATTTTATTTGTAGGTGTTTCCAGTGGAACGAGGCTTCGAACGGAGCTTCCATATCTCCTTTCGGCCGAAAAGAACAGATCTATGTTTTTCATATGAAACCCTACGACGAGGCCTTCTCCGTTCCTCCAACACCGAGAGAGGTAAACAAGCGCAGAAAAATGCACAAGGTTAGCTGTTCGTCTCAAGGTTTTCTGGATCCGTTCAAACGGGGACACGTACGTTCGCTCGAGGATTCGGGTTCGCAAGCTCGCCAATTGCTGAGGTCATGGGACAGCGAGGTGAAGTTTCATTATTCTTTGTTTAGTAAGGGGTCAAATGGCGTATACCCAGGCTGGTGGATTTAAAGATGTGGCTCAAGTTCCCAAAAACTCATGACGAATATAAACAGCCCTCAGCGGAGGTGAAGCAGGAGAAATGGAGTTTTAGACTATAAGCTCGTTGAGGGTCGGTACGGCTCCCGATACTGGAGAGTTAGCTCGTCCAGCAAACATTCATTTTGGGGTTCCATTCGTTACTATATAAAATATATGCAATTCCAAGTAATTTATTATCAAGATGAAGATTAGCCTTCCAACTTCGATAATCGTCGTTTGAGTTCTTGAAATATTGCGCTTAAACTTTGTCGTTTTGTCAATTTAAAATTTTCATTCACAAACATACCATCTGGAAAACCATAAGGAAGTTAAATTATATTGTAGGTACCTATTTCTACTCTCCTTATGAGTAAGAACTTAAATTAGTAAAAAAGGGGTATACTTACGAAGTGAAGTATTGGCTTTCCATTAATTCAAGAGTATTACGAGATAGTACATGATCATTAGGGTGGGTCACAATTTAAGTGTTGAAAATTTAAGGTCTTGAAGTGTGATTTTTTTCCTTTTAAATGTCGATGCACCCTATAAATTATATAATAATTATACACACACGCTTACAGTATACGAAATTTGGAATCAATCAACCCCCCGAAAACCGTGCCGTAAGGGGGCCTAAGTTGCAATTTTGAAGTTCAAAAGTTGAAAGTTTTACTTGGTGTAAGGTCGTCATATTGATAGTGAAACGAACTTTGTAACTTCCACAGTTTCCTAATAAGTAATAACAAATATTTTTTCCCTTGAAAGGTATATCCTAATTTATTTCCTTATACCTCCTACTTCTAGTTCAGTGCTGACGTTTTACCACTTCCTTTTCTCCCCTTATTTTCTGATAACTTCTTCTGTGACGCATGGCGTCTTAATTCTCGTTTCCATTGATTTTATCGTATTTGCTACCTCTCTAACTATTTCTGTATTCATGCGCTACTATTTTCCTTCGATATCATCCATTTCCTTTGACTCACCTATGTTCCTGTCCATCAGCTTCTGTCGTTCCCTTCTTTTTACCTCTTTTAGATCTCATACCTTAATCATCTCTTCATTCTTCAACTTTTACTTAACCTTTTGACCCTAACATCATATTTTAAGAGCACTACATTATTATACGAGTCCAAATCTGTCCCCTAAAATCCGCACCGATTTTTGATACGTTCTAAACCTCTGCCTTACCATGATATGATCACTTACATATGTCCCTTTGTCTCTCCGAATTTTCCATGAGTAAGTACAACTGAAGTAATGTTAAAATCAAGTGTTTGCTATTAAAATTATTTCTCCTGTAAAATGCAATGCCTTCTCACCGCAGTCATTCCATATCCCCGTACCATACTTTCCCACTTCATATCCTTCATATCCATCCCTCCCCTCCCCCATCATTGCAATTCAAATCCCAATCACTTCTGCGTTTCTCTAACCCGGCAATTCTCTAATTATATCTTTCAATTATTTTACACTACATCTATCTCTTCCTTCCTGTAGTTCCTCGTAGGCATTTACACCTGGACCAAAATGAAATTTGCCGGTATGAATTTATTGCAACCATTGGGATCCCGTCACTCATCTGATCAATGTTGTCTGCCCTCTTCCCCAATGTTGACTCAATACCATAGCCATCCCCGTGACACCCATCCCCGCACTAAAATTTCTATATTACTAAAAATCCAATGCTCCCTACTGTTCTTCCATTTCATCTCTCAAAACGCAATCACATCTCTTTTCCTTTTATCTCCTGCCATGTTTAATATTTTCTTGTTTCGCTGCCCTCATCGCGGTCCAAACATTCAAAGGTAATATTTTTACCGCTGCTTTAATCTTCTTCTTCCTGGGGTGCGTTCCGAATCACGCATGATGCGCATCGAGTTGGAGCGCTGGAGCTGTCGTTCCGAATTGCTGACGCGCTTTGAAGCGTTTGAAGCGTATGCGCGAATCGGAACGGTTTTGATGCGAAGATGGCGCCAGAATAATCATATTCAAAAGACTACGTGAGGTGGAAGCGGGTGGAGGACTGACTGATCTGCGGTTTAGCACGCGATTATCCGTGCCCTTAATTATAATGTCGTTCTGGCGAATTTTTAAAAGCGTAGATACATATTAACATCACGATAAAATGGAAAGTATTAGTGTTTATGTAAAAGAACGAGCGCACATAGCCAACTAGTATGCTTCATTTGCATGAACGTTGGATATTGATGTTTTTATTATTAAAAATTATCCCCGGATTTTAGTTATGAAATTCAAACAACTATCGCCCCGGTCAGAGCTCCATAAAGGCACTAAAATTAACCCATTAACAAAATACAAAGATAAACGATTCAATCTGTTTTCTCTCACAACCTACATAGTATAAAATGTACGTCACGTAAGGTACATTTTCTTCAATGAGGTGAAAGAAGACCGATAGAATCGGTAAAAGTTGTTTTGTCCCGATTGAGTTGAATATTGTGCAGCAGTGTGAACCGAGGGAACAGTTGTCCTCCTCGAACAGCGTCGATGGTGACCATGGTGACTGATTGCTGACGTTTGAAGAGCGTATGCCCGACCCCGGCGTATGCCCGGAAGGAGTCGGTATAGGTAGCGCCAGTAAATATACTTTTTACACTTGACTTCCAAGTGAGCAGACGTATTTGCAGCCAGGAGCGTGGTGAATTTTATTTTCAAATCTTTTCGCATCGTGAACTGAGGGTAAGCTTTAGTGTAATTCGTTGAAATATGAAGCAGAGTACGTCAATGTGTACAATATTTCACAGTTATTTATCGATTTCAGAGAAGCATGGAAAACGTGGTCTTCACGCAGTTGGTGAAGGAGATGCTGGATTCCAGCTACAGTACTGACTGTGCTAGCGATACTGACTCCTCGTCAACCGATGAAGAGTCAGATGCAAGTGAAGCAATGGAACTGGCGTCAATTTACGCTTTTTACATGGCCGGGAGAGTGCGTGGGGAATGTGTTCCTCGGCCACGCATTCAGGATTACATGGAGGATGTTGTGGCTAATTATTCAGAGGCCACTTATAGCAGAAATTACAAAATTACAAAATACAGCAGAACTTGTATTGATCACGTCTTTTGTAGAAGTAGGGACAACTTAAACTATGAGGGTATGTCTTATGATCTTGGCTTGACTGATCATCATATGGTTTTATGTATTGTCAAATCTAACCTTATAGAAAAAATCCCCAGACCAGTAAGATCCATTTATAAGGTTGATTTCGGCCATTTGAAGGACCTTCTAGCGCACTGTGAATGGGAAGGTGTCTATTCTGAGAGTAATGTCACTAAAGCATATGGTATTTTCCTCGGAAAATTAAAATCCTGCATTAGTCAGGCAAGTTTTCTCGGAAGAAATAGCCAAAAAAATCGCCTAATTAAGCCATGGATGACCAAATCATTATCATACAAAATCTCTAAGCGAAACATACTGTACAAAAAAATGAGAAAACAACCATACAATGATAAATTAGCACGATATTATAAATCTTATCAAGAACGGCTAGATAACATGATCCGAGAGCGTAAAGAAAATTACTACTTACAAGAATTCAATAGTAATGATAATAACACGGCTAAAAGTGGCGCTTTTTAGACACCATCACTGGAGGGAAACAAACAGGGGGGAGTGTTGAAAAAATAAGATCTCATGATGGAACAGTCTTGACGGAAATGCAATCAATTGCCAATGAATTCAATTCACACTTTGGTAGGGTAACTGATTCTCCTAGGAATTCCACCAACTTTAATTATGATCCAGCTGAGCAGGAAGATTGGTTTCCTAAGATTAATACTAGAGAGTCTTTCTTTCTACCTCCTGTGGATAAGAGAGAAGTAAATAGCATAATAAAAGGTCTTCAACCTAAGAGGTCTAAAGGGATAGATGAAGTAGCCGCTATTACAATTAAAAAAGTCGGAGAGGAAGTTTCTCCCGTATTTGCATATATAGCAAATTTAAGTATGGAAACAGGAATTTTTCCGGAACAGTTCAAAACGGCTATTGTAGTACCTATTCACAAGAAAGGAGACAAACTAGACTTAAATAACTACAGACCAATATCCCTACTACCTGTATTCTCAAAAACTTTGGAAAAGATTGTCAAAACCAGGTTGTTAAGTTTTTTAAATAGCCATGGGTTCTTCAGTAACCATCAATTTGGTTTTTTAAAAGGAAAATGCTCGGAAGATGCCCTACTTAATTTTTGCTCAAATCTTTATGAGGGACTTAACAAAGGCAATAAAGTAGCAGGACTTTTTATTGATATAACAAAAGCTTTTGATACTGTCGATCATAAAATTTTACTGGAAAGACTACAACAAGCTGGTGTCAGGGGTATCGCACTTAATTGGTTCCGGAGTTATCTTAGCGATAGATGTCAATATGTGCATATTAAAAACTGTAGTAGTAATAAGATACATATTACACGTGGGGTCCCACAAGGCTCAATTTTGGGACCAATACTCTTTCTAGTTTTTGTAAATAATTTGTGTAACGGAAAGTTTCATGGTAAACTTACTTCATTTGCCGATGACACTGCTCTTTGCTACTCCGACAGCTGTATGCATGAATTACAAACGCATATGCAAAGTGATTTAGACAAACTTAAGTACTGGTTTTCCATTAACTCGATGGTACTAAGTAGTAAAACAAAATATATATTATTTAATCTAAAAAATGTAACTACACCAGTCAACAGTGTGTTATATTATAGATGTATGAATTGTATTAAGGATAATGCCTTGTTTTGTAATCAGTGTATATTGATTGACAGAGTGAGTTACATTAAATATCTGGGAATTTGTATCGACGAACATTGAAACTGGAAACAACACATTAACAAACTAAAATCGGAGTTACTTTACGTGATAAGAAAATTTTACCTGTTACAATTTATCTGCCCAGCTTCTGTTCTTAGAATGGTATATTATGCATTAGTGAATTCAAGATTGGAATATGGTATTGTGTGTTGGGGAGGAGCATATTTAACTAATTTGCAACCTCTTTTGGTAGCTCAAAAAAAGATAATACGGGCAATGGTACGAGCACCAGGAACCGCACACTCCTATCCACTGTTTATAAGGATGAACATCCTACCTCTTAGACATCTTTTTATTTTTAAGGTCTTAAGAATTTTTTATAATCGAGGAGGTGAAAGAGAAAAACCGAGAGGTTATGACTTAAGAGGAAACCCTGGTGTACATGTACCAAGACCTAAAAATGAACTGTTTAGACAGAGTTATCTATATCTAGGGCCTAAAATTTTTTCATCTCTGCCTGAAGAAATAGTTAAAATTAAAAATGAAAAGGGGTTTGCACTACGCTTAAGGAAATGGTTATTTGGATTTAAAGATGTTAAGCACTTACTTGCAAAAGTTATCTAAGAATTATTATTTTAAATGTTTATGTGCAAAATTAAAAAAGATTTCTACTTTTCTGTCGATTAAAATTTATTCTATTTGTACAATTAGTTAACAAACATAAAAATTATAAGAAACTGGTGCAGAATACATCCCTAGATGTTTTTATTAATCGATTATATAATTTTTCTTGTATGTAATTCAAAATGAGTGTATGTCAATAACAACAAAAGCAAATGTCTTATACATTTTTTGTTGTACCTTTTTATAATGACTATGTAAATAACAGTTTAATTGTTGTTAGTGTTGTAAAGTACTTATTTTTGAAGAATGTTTAATAATTAAATTAAAAAAGCTATAATAATTAATACATGTTTTCACTGTTCCTTTTATATTAAATTGTATTCTTTTCGCAGTGTTAACTAACATAGAAGTGTAAAAAAATAACTACTGCAGACTACGGCCAAAGGTGTTTATGTTATAAAAAGCTCAAAATTCTCTGTTAGCTCAAACAAGCCTTTAATCGATTGTATCTTAATGCTTTGTTTTTACTTCACATGTCAAACCATGGGTTATTTACTAAATTATCCAGCACCAATGATAGCATCTATGTGATTGTAGTTGCAACACACTTATTCTATGTTTTTGTCTTTGTATTTCATCTGTGATGGTCGAGTCGGTGACCCCAAAACGGAGATACTGTCTAATGGGGCACCTATATTCCAGACAAATCATTGTATAAATAATAATTGTATTTATCTAATCTGGAATAAAAACCATTATTATTATTATTATTATATTATTACTTTTAAAAGCCATTTTAGGTGAGTTGTCGCGATTTCATCTTCCCACAGTATGTGTGAAGAAATGTGTAAGATTGATTACTAATGCTCGGACATAAATAACATGAATCTGTTACTTTTTAGTTTGTGGTGTAACAACTTTCCTTCGAAATTTTCAGATGTTACTTTATTAAAAACATGAACTATATCATGCAAATATTTTCGTAGTATTTGATTGTATGCATAAAGTTGTCTTTCTTCAATTGATTTTTGTTGAAAAGCATTGAAACATGCATGTAATGTATAATTTTTTATGTAGGATGCTGCCTTCTACATTTGGGCACATCCTGTCCTTAATCAGGGTGTCTATAGAGGCAACGGCGGTTGTGTCAGGCAGTGGAAGGAAACCCCTGCCAGCCCACAAGCAACTTTTGTTGGCCTTGTTGTACATGGGTACACCGGACAGTTACGGGTTGGTACCTATGGATGCCTTTTTTCATCTTCTGTACAATTCACTTTGTGAAGTATGTGTGAATCCGAAATAGTAAATTTATGTTGTAGTTAAAGTGTAGTTTATGTAGTAATGAGTAGTATGTTAATCAATGAGCCTTGAAGTGAAATATGATATAATTAGCGATTAAAAATCATAATTTCAGCTTGCATGTATATATGCAGGACCTAGTCACAAAATGTGCATAATTTTCATTTTGAAAGGTGATTGAAGCAATGTTAATCCATAGATGTATGGGTCTTAATGAGTTGTTTGTCTCGTGAACATTAAATTATTTATATTTGCATGCTACTTACTATAGTACCTATATGATTTGAGTATTGCGTTGATAGCATAGGAAACTTACATGTAGGATAATAATGGCCTTCATCTTCCCCAGGTCTGTGTGTGGAAAGTTCGATGTGGGTAAGGCTACTGCTCTACGATCATTGCGTAGGGTCACGTACGCCTTACATTGTATAGCGCCAAGATTAATTTGTTGGCCCAGGGTAAATGAGTGTGAGAGGGTGAAGGAGGGATTTCTATTGAAGTCTTGAGTTCCCTGATGTCATTGGGGCTATTGATGGAACTCACATAGAAATCGATGCGCCCAAGGATGATGCACGGTCATACATTTCAAGGAAATATGTTTATGCTGTGCATTTGCAGGTAGGTAGTTGAGAGCCTAATTTCCATCATATTGCATTATAATTGCCATGGACTCCACATAATTGAAATGTATGTTTTGCTTTGACCTGCTGAAATGGTAGGAATTTCTCTATGAAAAAATAATCCACTTTTACTGAGTCGTGGAAGTCCAACTATTTTGACACAGAATGACTGGTTTTGTGGAATTCTCCATACTTTTGTGAGGACTGTAAACGGAAAATGTAACTGTTACTCATTAAATATACTGCATGGATGACATGAACTCATGCTGGCGATCTTATCTCACAGGAACTTCATTCAATCATTTGTATGATGGTTGTTATATGGACTTCTTTGCTAATTGTTTCTTAGGTTACCAGCTCAAATTTCCAATTTCTTTTTACAGGCAGTGTGTAATGATTTGGGGTGCTTCTAATGCTTGGGGGGCTCCTAATGAATTTGTTATGGCAGGAGATGAGTTTGATGATGACATGAGAAGTGTTGCATAGTCTTCGCAAGAGTCGGATAAGACTGATGACTGAAATTAGTTCGTTGTTTCAACTATGTATTTCATAAAATTTGGAATCAATGCGAATTTAAATTAAGCTATTGATTACAAAGATGCTCGTGAATTTAATTTTTAATACTATGCCTTGAACTCATGCTCAACTCTTCCTTTGGTCCAACATGCCCATTCATCTCCGCCCGCTCTTCTACATTCCCAGCCTTATGCTTTCAAGTTTTGATCTTCAAAATCCCATTACCTCTAAATTTTACATTACATTCCTTTAGCCTGGGTTTCCTCCTCCTAATCTCTTTCAGCAACTTCATTTCCACTCCAATCATGGCAAGTGTTTCTTTGACTTCCTTTCCATGCATCAAACCCTTTTTCTTTTTCACCAACATCTGCAACATTTGCAACACATTTTCATCCTCTCCAGCCTTGCTATCTTCTTGTAGAAGAGCCCATATCGATTATTCTGTCAGCTGACAAAATTTGTTAAATCTTTCTTCGTTATTCCTTTATCTCAAGGCAATTAAAGAGGAGAGCAATTGATAAGTAAATTACATTAAAGATTTATCCAAATTGTCAATAGAAGCAAAGGAAATAGACTCCTATCTAGGGTTGTATATCCTTTGCTTCTATTGACAATTTGGATTAGTCTTTAATTTATCTCAAAGCAATAATTGCTATTCTAAGAATGCATTCATTTTTAAGGCTGGCTTGATTAGGCTAAACATTTATTTTAAAATGCTATGTTTCTTATAAAATACTAAGTACATTACCTTATTCCATTCTTCATCTCAGTATATTTCCTTCCTCTATATTTTCCATTTATTAAGCTTACTTCTTTTTCCATTCTCTCTAAACATTATTCCCTCCACCACGACTACCCTCAGCACCTTATCTTTTAATTGCTACCTATATCCACGTACACTATTACCTCTTTTTAAAAAGATATCTCATTATATATCTTACGTATAGCAGCTCATTGTGCCCCTTTGTCTGTTAAAAAATTTCTGAAAGGCCCTTCAGTTTTTGGAAATTCATAGTAATAAGTTCAAAGGCCTCTATCCTTTTTTTTCCCCTTCAAGCCTTTTTTACCAGGAAATATTTCTGGAACCCTTGGGATTTCAGAAATATTTCCTGGTTTTTCATGCTTCGTATGAAAGTCCAAGTTAATTATAACATTATAAACAAGTCAAATCAATCAATCACTCTCCTCTCGCCCCTCCCAGCATTATTTGCAGTTGTGGTTGTGATTGTATTAGAGGTTCGTTAATATTATTTTAGTTTGAAATGTCTTTTTCATTCCGCCGTTGAACGAAATCGTGCACAACATTATCAGCATTTGAATTTGACTCGCCCCGATCCTCTCCTCCATCAATCAGCATAGCCGGAATATGAAGATCTGGAGATGGTACACCACTTTCAGAATTAGGATAGGTAGTGTCTTACCGCGGTATAAAAGACACCTCTCTCGTAGAGGGACCTGCTATTTGCGAAACATGAATAATACGATCTCTCTTGGGAATGAATGATAGTTTTTTGGAAGGCCCCGCAATTTGGCAATCATTTATTTCCATAGTTTGTAGTAAATCATCGGTCCCTTGTCTCTACCTGTAATTTTTAGAACGAATTTTATCCAGGCTCTTTCTATGAGCAGCATCTTCATTTCCTACACAATCTTTATTCTCGACATCAGCTTTTTTTCTTAGCACGATAGTTTCTGGCATATTCGGCTTTTTTCTCTTGTTTTCCGCTTCCTGTGCACAGTATTTCTTTCTTGCGCGGTAATTTACAGCATATTCAGCTTTTTTCACTTCCGATCCATGTTAGTTTTTTCCAATTCGGGATCAGCGTCAATTCTGCCCAATTCCTTCTTTTTAGCGCGATAATTTCGGTCATATTCGGCTTTCATCCTCTTTCTTTCATCTCCCTGTCCTTCCGCTAAATTATTCAATTGTAAAACCTCACCCATTTCGTCTATTGATTCATTACCCTTTTGATCTTCTTGCCGCTCTCTTCCACTTTCTGCATTGTCTGAAATTGTGGATTCAACACATGTTGCGTTGCCCTCATGACGTTTGTCCATGTTTCCGTGCCTACAAAAGAATTCCAAATTAATAACATTTCTCGATATAGCAGATCAGGCGCGGATGTCAAACTTCCGAAAGTATTTCTCATAAACACACATTTTTCATGAAAAACCATTTTTCCCCACAAATTTGTCTGGAAAAAAACTTTTTGACATGATCAGAACAAATTCTGAAAGAAGTTGTCAGGAATTGTTCCCAAAAAAAAAAGTCTCCCCTATTAGGATTAGATCCAAAAAACCTTCGTTACATGGGACCACGACGCTACCCAATATACTATCTCACACTGTTAAAAGGTGACTGTTCTCATGAGTTTACATTCGGCATGCTAAGCGGGGCCCCAGAAAAAGTGTCTGACGGTACGTGACCCGAGTTTGCTCCTTTTCCCACATGCCAAAGGTGCCCAACGGGCCAAAAGAAGTTTACATTTCAAAAACTCCAATCCCAAATTCCTTTGGATAGTACGCATCGTCACGTTTTGAGGAATTAAAGCTCTGTATTAGGAAAGTACGGTCAACGTTTGATCTCGGCAAATGCCGACAATCGAGGCTTCTGATTGGTTGCTCTCTATATTTTTCGGCCTACGCGAGTCACGCGAGTGTTTTGTTAGTCAGTTGCCCGTTAAAAAGCATTGGAGTGGTTGTGTCATTCGTGAAGCAGCGTAGCGTTTTTTTTATATTTGGTTGTCAATATGCCTCAGTGTTGTGCAGTTGGTTGTTCAACGCAGGCGAAGAAAGGGACGAAGTTATATCTTATCCCTTCGGGAGCAGGGAATGAAGTAAGAAGAAGAAAATGGCTGCAAATGATATCCGGAGCTCACTGGATTCCAAAGGTTGCCCGTGAGGTAAGTTCCGAATTGTTAACGATGTTATTGTGAACGAAAGCGCTAGAATTTCATGCCTTTTTATAGCTTATATGTTTTTCGTGCAGTGATTTGGATTTATTGATAAACATAATTTCTTCATAAACGTGCAAATGCAAACCACGTGAGCAATTAATAGGTATTGTTTTATTTTTGTATAGTTGTTGATAGAATGGTGTGCCTTTATTTCTCTCACGCGTGAATCATACAGTGAATGAATGTTACCATTATTAATACACACCATTTGTGGATAAAAGTGAATTAACAAACCGCGTGCTTAATTATGAGGTATCGTCTATGTGGTGAATGTAATCAATCCATTCAAAATTGATTTGCTTGCGAAAATATGCCTCCTTATTACACACGAATTCCTACATAATGGCTCTTTAGTGCGAACCAGGAGTTGAACATTTCCAGAGCATTGTTATTTTTATTGTCCTTGACATATTTCCTCGTGATAGCCTTAGTTCTGTAACGCCAACTAATCTTATTAAGATCACAATGAGAAACGATTGTATATGAATGGATGTTGTACTATTACAATAGGCATCAGGGGGGTGAGTTTTTTATCATGTCCACAAAAGCATCTCTTTTCATATCTGTCTACTGCTGCTTTCATGCAGCTAAGTGCAAATTGATTTTTCCTGGATAATTTGTTTATCTCAGTCGCTATATATGTTTAACTCCCAAAACGTTTCCTCTCTAGATCTTCACAATGATGTAACTGCAGAGGAGTTACTGGGAGAACAAGCTGATGCGAGCATACCAGCTGCAGCAGGAGTGGATATATCCCTGTGATGCAGTGACCCGGTGATGCACTCCACCCCTGCTAAGGAGAATGTCACAGAGGAAATTGAGGAACTAAGGAGGGAACTTATGTCATTGAAGAGGGAGATCGTAAATTTGTGTGCTTCACTATAAAGGATTGCGTGCCATGTTTGCTGTGCTGATGACATTGTGTGCCCCTCACTACATTGCGTCACATATCAAGTGCTATTGAAAACAAGCTCAAACTTAATGAAATTATAGCTATGTTGACTGATTCGTCCAGATGCTGTGATAATGTTCATCGATACCATTCAGGTTCTCAAATTAATACCAAGGCAATTAGAGCTAGCTAATGACCATCTTCAAAGAAAGACCATCCGATAACTATAGTAAGTGTGCAAACTATTAACCGCATTAACCCTTCTTCACCTACATTCATTTTTGTTGTGTTTACTGATTATTATGGTAGTAAATTATGGAACGGCATTAAAAGTGTGAAAAATGCGTAGTAAGTGTTGGAGAAGACATAACAGCAATCAGTTCATAGTTTCTACTATTGACAAAATTAAAATGTGGAATATATGTGAATTGAAGTGAATTTAGTGACTAGTGAATTGCTCTTGTCTTGAAAGTGTGGTTGTTTACGTCCCAGTGAAGGGATAAACAGTGTAGTGTTTTATTATTCTTCATTCAGTGAATTTTGCCACCCCAAGCGTCATCTTTTTATTTCATTGAATTGTTGTGTCCAATGTGATTTTGTTGAAATAATTAATCCGTATGCATTTAAGGCAGGTGATGACTAATTAGCAATAGGCAATTGAATTTGTCCTTGGCAGGGATTATTGTGTTATTTTATAGTATCGTAAATTGTGAGTGTGGAGTCCAAGTGAAAGGGTGATGATTTTTTTCTACTTATGCCATGTAAGTTGTTTTATTATGCTTCATTCATTAAATTTTATCACCTCAAAAGTTATCTTTTCATTTACTCGACTTGATGTCATTACCAAGTACCTATTGTTCCTTTATATTTAGTGCCGCTGTACATGTGTCTCTGGAGATGATTAATCGCTGCCATATATATCTCACGGTACGTAATCATATTATTTTATCTTAGATAATTATATTACATATATTTCATATTATTTGTACTGACGATGTGCCTCATGGTCAGTGCTTCAGTTAAACATGGAGTGCTGATCGTGTAAATCATGTCAAAATGCTCACTTGACTTGACAATGCAGAACGCAAATTAGATAGTAGCATGTTAAATTTATCCGCCGTTAACAGTCTCATTCCGGTGCGGAGTACGATCCGTAACGAAGCCAAGGTATCTCAAAATTTATTTCTCTCTCAATTATTGTCGCCCGTGTGATAAGCATGTCCGCTCGCAGTACCTGAAGTGCCGGGGAATCTAAGGGAGTTGTGGACGTGAAATTAACCTTAATTGAGAATGATTAAGATTACAGTGACAATACAAGGTTGGTCACCGTCAGTTCTCAATGAGGATTCACTTTATGGTCGAGGAATTGACGACGTTTTACTCCAATTGCTCAGAAATATTCTATACCTAGTCGATTTTGATACCTACTGGACAAGTAAGCTAATATTTATTTAGTATTATAACATTTTAAAATGCCATTCCGCCAGTTATCAACGAGAAGTCACTTAACGAGCTAGGAAAATATCGCGACGTTCCACTTGTATTGCAGACGACGCTGTCTGCTGCCGTTTGAGTCGTCTGCTGGGCTCGTATTAAACAGGCCGACTCCCGCATTTTGGAGGATAAACTTGATATGAAAATGATGTGGTATTATAGGCAATTTAATCATTCACAAGTTATCATGGCTCAAATTCGATGAAATATAGTTAATTAATTTTTATCTCGTGAAAACATGTTTAGTCCCTATCTCTCCCATGTAATGAAAGGCCAACGATGGCTAGATGCGCAAAGTTGACCGTACTTTCCAATCAAGCGCTTTATGAGGAATTCTCTTTGTGCTCCCTACCCCTCCCGCGCCCCTCCTTCGAAGCTAACCATTCCCCTCCTTTTCACTCTCGTCGACCGCCTGCTTGCAGTCGCGGACGTCGTCAGCTGGAGGTTTGACGTCGAGGGGTGCGATGACTTGACTGATGGAAATGGACTTCCCATGGACGAAGTGTCCCGACAGCAGATGATGACCAGGGACTCTGTTGTTAATGAGTAAGTTGTGAGTGGACATTATGACCTATAAATTACTATTACCTGCCTCACTAATGGAGTGCACTATTAGACGTCAAATGCGATTTATTTGACCGCGCATACATCTGTCCCCTGACCTGAAATTCCTCTGTATCTCAGTGATTAAACTCAATAATTGGGTTACGATGATAACATGTATAGTGTCTTTCCTCGAAAACATTAGAATAAATTGTTTTGGAGCAGTTAACGAGGTTTGACGTGATGTTCAACCGAGTGCTTTGCCCTATTCTTTTGACTCATGTTCTCGTCTCATGTTCTGCGAACACTAGATTGATTGATTGCGTTGTCTAAGTGGCGAGTGGTATATTATTCGTTGATTATTCGAGTTATCAACCAAACAAATCCAGAAAAACAAAGTTTGAACGTTAAGTTATTTTTAGTTAATTTACTAGTGATACGAGTGACAGGTGGTTTTGCAGTTTCTGCGGAGAATTTCAGGCTCAACTTAATAAACTAAACGGTCTTTGAGCTCTTTAAGAGTTTAAAGATAACCGGTAAATTACCATAGCTACTTAAATAATAATAATTTGGACATGTGGGTCGGTGGTGGCCATCTCCTAGGCTCAATTTATATTTGTATCCCCGTATACAGTATTTTTTACCTCTCCCCCTCCCCCAAATTTCCTAAAGCCCCCTTACAACAAATTATAATTATGAGGCACTTTTCGTCATGCCCCGTAATGTGACCATCTGTCCTGAAACCATTTTATAGTCGATGCATGAATGTGTGTGGCAGATAAACCTACTTATTTTTGATAAGTTTTTTGTGACGAAAACAAGTATAAAGTGTATAATAAATTTAATTTTTTCTAGCTGGCAATGTGGAATTTTGTTTCATCCATCTCATGTGTCCGACTTAGTATCTGCAAACCGAACGCAGTGCAAAAGGGTAGCTTGTGCATATGTGAAAATGGATTCAATCGAAAATTAGTGTTGGAGTTCCCTCATCTGGGTCGCAAGGCACTGACCCGGCTTAAGGCCATGATAGACTGCCCGGGGCGCCGCAAAGGAATGAGCGCCGTGATGGTGAAATAATATTTTTACTACAACGTTAAACTGGTGAATGGGTTTGATAAGTGGGGAGGGGAGGCTCCGGTATATTCTCTAGCCCGGGTAAAATTTCATCTTAGCCGACCCTACCAAGGCACGTAGACCTTTTGGGCTATTGTGCCATCCATTTTGAGTTTTTACCTCTGTAGGCCTACGCCTATGCTTGTAGCCTACCTATATGCTTCCTAAGGGGAATTCCGTCATGTCCTTTGATTTGCGTGAGAGGTGCGTACCAAGGTATTTCCTTACCTTGACGTTAAGGTGCTTAGACCTCCAGTTGGTCCATTGTGCCATCTACATTATTGAGTTTTAACCATGGTGACCCTTGCCCTTCCCAAAGCCTAGAAAGTCTTCATTGGGTACTTACCATGTCGTTTGGTCCTGCAATGGGCATACTCGGGTACCGATTCCAGAGGTCTGGTGATTGATAGACATTCATATAGCAGTAGAAGTAAGGGGAGAATGCTTCCAGGACGCTCCCATTTTAATTTCACAAATAAAATTTTTACATCTGAGGGTTCCTTTAAATTTACCCTTTTTTTATACTCGTTTTAATCTTTTTTGTTTCTTATTTTAATGTTTTGGTGTACAATTAAAAAAAATTATTTCTTCTATTAGTTTCTGCTTCTAGGCAGCTCCTCCCCGCTCCGCTGTTCCTTCGTCTCCCTGCCTTGGCTGCGCTCCATCTACTTCATACTCCTAGGCTCTCCTCCGGCTGCTCTCTACTCCTAGGCTGTCCTCCGGCTGCCCGCTTCTCATCGGCTGTGCTCTTCGGCTCTCCACTGCTCCTCAGCTATTCCTTTCCATTTCTCAGCTGGTCATCTCCTCTCCAACGTCTTTATTGGATGGGGGTTCTTGATCCTCTTCCCACCATTTACTACCTTCAACTCCTTCAAAATGAAGATGATTCTTTTCTCAGTATTGGCCTGTTAACAGTTCCACTATTGGTCTTAAGATTAATTAATTTTCTCTATTTAATGATCGGAGGTTTTTTGCCTGACCCAATTTTGGTCCATCAATGAATCTCCTTGCATGCATCAAACCTTGAATTGAGTGTCATATATTTACAAAGAAAATAGCAATACTAGTAAGTTGTTTGGCTGTTACCCACCCCTTGATCTCAGACTGCATGTTTAAAGGTATATTTTTCACCGTTGCCCTGTACCAAAGGGATAACTGTGAACTTCTCTTTTTACTAGCTCATGTGTCTTTTTCTTTTCAGTAACGCCTTCATGTCCAGGTGCCTTAGTCTAATGGAAAGTCTGCAGCAGCCCATCCAGTTAAGTTACTCTTTAGTTTGTTTCTTTGTCGAAAGTTTTATCAATTTGTCTGTGTACATGTGGTCAATGTGATAACAGATATGTAACAATGTGATAATGTTATCATCCAGCATTCGGTTATAAAAAGTATGAATTTGAAGATGTCATGTTCAAGTAATTAATTAAAACATGTTCCAAGTTTAATGGGAATATGCAGTCAGAAATACACATTTCAGGGAGCTTGGGTTTAAGAAGTGCTAGAATAATTGTTCCTGCTGCTTTGCATAAGGATAGAAATGTTACCAAAGGCTGTCAGAGGTCATAAGGGGTTCATTGATTCATAAGAATTTGTTCATAGTATACAAAAATAAACTTGTGGAGTAGTCTATTTAAAGATTCATATTCATAATTTTTTAAAAGACATCCTTATTACTTTTCTACAATTAATTTAGTTATCAATAATGCATCGTGCTATTAAGAGTTTGTAGAAAATTATGAAGTAGGTATTTCACATTAAAATAATGCAAACATTCATAACTTCTACAAAGTGAAGCCTGCAAAAGTTAAGTTTAATATATATAAAGTTTGGGCAAGTCTCGATTCTATAATCTTCATTTACCAATAGTTATCATAAATCCTCCTCTCAAAGGGAATAAACTTCAGTTCATTCCTATTTTTTAGCTGTTATACAACATAACTAAAAATATTTTTACTGTTTAATTTTAAAAGCGTAAGTATTACTATAATTTTAGCAGATGCATTGGAAAAGCAGAGTGAGAAATACGGAATGAAGATAAGTAATGAGATTCTCTAGGACAATGAAAGCGGAGCTGGTGATAAGAGTAGGAAATCACAAACTGGAGCAAGTTGAAAAATTTAATTACTTGAGTAGTACGCTAGAAGAAAGAGGACATAGTAGCAAATACATTAGGAGGTAAATAGCGCTAGCTAAGGAAGCGTTCAATAATAGAAGGGAGCTAATGACGGGGACCTTTAGAAAAGATGTAAAAAAGAGGCTGGTGAAGAGCTTGATATGGAGTATGGCGTTGTATGGGGCAGAAACGCGGACCTTGAGAAAGGAAGACGAAAATAGGCTGAAGGCTTTCGAGATGTGGGTGTGGAGGATGGAGAACGTGCGTTGGACGGAAAGGAAGACAAGGAAGTGCTTGATATGGTGGGCGAGGAGAGGAAACTTACAGATGAGATTAGGGGAAGACAGGGTAGGTGGCTGGAAGCGGTAATGAGGGGCGATGGTTTGCTGAAGGCCGTGATAGAGGGAAGGATGCTGGGCAAGCGGGGAAGGGGAAGGAAGAGAATCGGTTTTATGAACGGGATGAAGATAGGTAGGACTTATGCTGAGATGAAGAAAGAAATACTAGAGGTAGAAAGGGCACGGCACGTGTAAGAGTTCGTTAGATATTCTCGGAATTTCATCACAACCTACCTTTAACCGGTAGATTACTGTAATGAATGAATGAAAACATTACTATCATCAAAACATTCTACTTTAGGTTGAGAAGAAAGTGCATATCCTTCTTGCTTCTCTCCATCATAGAGCCACTACTGTACCTAACTAAACTGCCTTCATCATCGAAATTTGTGGGCCATCACTTATAACATAATTTTTAATTTCTGTAAAAACTTTGCAACCACTGTGTCAAGTCATTGTCAACATTTTCGGGCCATCCAATAACATTTGATCATGAAATTTTTTGTAAAAAGTTGGAACCATAAATTATCAATTTAAAGATTACAAAGGGCTAGTTCAAAACATGTGTATGAAGACATGTATGCAAGTAGGAGAACAAAAGAATTGGCAGCATGAGAGTTTGGGGATGATGTTCATTTAAAAAATCTCTGAATGATCAAGCAACCGAAATAAAAGCTGTTATGGATAACCTAGTCATGTTGTCTTAAGACTGTGGCAGGAAGCCTGTTGTAAAGATCGCAATCTTTGTGGGAGCATATGGGTAATCTTTTTCGAAAATATCTTTGGATGCCTAATGGTACATATTTAGTTGAAACCCCAATTCCTAAGGCACTGTGGGAAAGTAGCAATTATAGCATATGGGAAGGGCAGAGTGAGGAACAATATACAATTACCACGCCCCAGATTGTTAGGCCCAGATTTGGTAGTCAATTTTGAAGCCACCTCGGAGATACTCTGATTTTCCTTGATGGTTTGCTCTCTATATATTTGGCCTTTTTTCATCGCCATCTAATTTATGGTATTGTGCTCTGGGGGCATGCTCCTGCCACAAAAAATTTATTTAGCCTAAAAAAAAAAGGAAATCAGAATTATTTCTAATTCCCACCCCAGGGAGAACTGTAAACCACTCTTTAGGCATCTTGGAGTAATGACCCAGTATGGATTATATATTTTCAAATGCTTTTGTGATGTCAGAGCGAATATTGACTCCTTTGAAACAGGAGCTCTAGTTCATCATTATAACAAAAGACAAAGATAATCTGGTAATACCACAGTGTACACACTGTAAATCTTATGGATCATTCAATGTTCTCAAAATAAGGTTTTTTAACCTCTTGCCTCTAGAGGTTAGAGCTGTATCAATTGCAAGGTTCAAAAATGTCTCCGCATATGGATTAGTGCTAAAGGGTTTTATTCCTTAGAAGAATTTTTTGAATGTAATCCTATAGACATAAATTTATAATTTTTGGCGTTTACTACCATTTGATGACTTCTACAAATTATTTTGTTTAATGTCAAATAAATATCAATGTATCTATATAATGATTTTTTTTATTATTTTAATCTAAGT
Organism: Pyrrhosoma nymphula; assembly: GCA_963573305.1. NCBI lineage: Eukaryota > Metazoa > Arthropoda > Insecta > Odonata > Coenagrionidae > Pyrrhosoma > Pyrrhosoma nymphula. The sequence continues at coordinate 57,382,502 of OY754339.1, read as the reverse complement.
TTTGTTGAGGTTCTTGGAGTGTGAAAGCTTCATTCGTTGCTATCAGTCAGTCATGCTTGGTAGACCATATTCAGTAGTGTTCGGACGGGGTTTTAGGGTTTAAACCCCCCCCCCCCCCCCCCCCCCCAAAACATTTTTACCTGATTTTGTATTCGTTCGTTTACCTGAATTAGGTTTTAGAGTTTTGCTTATTGGGCTGAAAAATATAGTTTGTCTTAACGAAAAGAGAGTGTTAATTTAATTATAGTTTTAGTGAATAATTATCTAAATATAATTTTACAGCTACAAGAACATGGGGTGTAGATTGTTGCTTAAAATTCACTTTTTACATTCCCACCTTGATTACTTTCGGAATAATTTGGGAACCGTCGGCGACGAGCCGGGTGAACACCTTCACCAAGACATCCATACGATGGAACACCGTTATCAAGGTCACTGGAACCCTTCGGTAATGGGCGACTACTGCTAGGGTCTTGTTAGGGAGAGCGATGAAACGGCGAACAAAATAAGGGCTTCGTTGGCACATTTTTCGAATATCAAAGAAGATTAAAGTAGAAAATATGTTCTGAACTAATTTAGATCTTCTATTGGTGTCATATCTATATACACTTATAAAATAGAATTGAGTTCTTAAGTTTTGAATATGTATTTCTTTATTGTTTTAATTATGTCAATGTTCGCCAGTACTGTTTTTGATTCTGCTGTGTATCTAGGAACTGTGACGTGATATAGCAAAACTGATTTTTCCTGTGAATTCAGCAACCCAAAATTAGGCAAATCCACCCATTTCCAAACCAGATGCAGAAAAAAAGTTTACATTTGTTGACTAGTGTTATTAATATTCTTCCATTGTTGAATGCCTTATTTGCCAGCTCAGTTCTCCCTCTGTCTCCTTTCCAGTCCTCCTAAAATCTTCGCTACTTGATATTATAATTTCATGTTGCTACCCATTTTTTAAATCTGGCTGGCAGTGCCTGCTGAAGGAATTTTAATCAATATGATAAAGATGAAAGCTATATAGTCCCACTTTATTTTTACTTTCAAGTTAAGAGAGATCTGATGGCGAGCCATCTATAGGGAGCGATGAGAGGTAGTGTCCCAGACTTATGGATGCTAGGATAAGGACCACGGTCGTACATACTGACGGATAAGGACTGTCCTAAAACCTAACAATCAGCTGGTGGAAACCAAAATGAATACTTCCCCTTGAATGCCTTCCTTTCGCTACCTATCTTAATGGCGCTAATGACATTAGTTTCTGTTCGCCTCCCCTAATCAACTAACCTTTCCATCTCGTCTCTCCTCATACCCACTCACCAATTCCATTTTCTCAAAGCCGGGTTTCACGAGGCACTTTAATCCAATGTCTGATGAATATGTGGATGCGCAGTGAAAATTGCGTCGTGTGAAGCGAGGACTTTCTAGAATGACTGCGCGAATGCATGAACAAAAGAAAGGAAAAGAGCCTCTGCTATAGTTTCGTGCCAGCGTTCTCACAATTTCTGTGCATAAAACTGCGCAATTAAGTGTCTCGTGTAAAGTAATACCTATTAAGAAAAGGATTCCTTTCTCAGGGAAATTCTACATCGGATGTTCCTATCACTGAACCTAAAATACGTTCCTTACAAAAGTACTTAATTTATTTTCATCCCATACATTTCCTAATGAACCCCTAGTGTGTTAATCATTGGCTGTAATCCCTTGGCTGGCTGGATGACTAATGATGTTACCTGTGAGTCTGAATGACTATCACCTCCCCTCCCACCTTTATTCCCATCTCCTTCCATTCCCATGCTTCTGTAACTATTTTTTCCGAGTAAGCGTTTAAAAGGATCTAAGATAGTGGGCATCCCTGCATTCCCCATCTTATCGTGGCTTGTTCCAAGTCATCATTGGCTACCCTTAACGTTCGTGCAGACATTTCTAATAGGTCGTCTGACTCTTCAATCTACCGCTATTCTACAGCTCTTCCTCTAATTTCGTCCTATTCAGTCTATCAAACTCTCTCTCGTACTCTAAGACGCAATTTAAAACATCTTTGACATATTCTAGGCTTCTTTTTACTAGTCTTATTCAGTGATGAACATCCTCCAGACTCAATGGATCATCTCCTCTATGTATAAAATATTTATTCATCCCCACCCCCCAAAATCTTATTAAATCACAGGTTCGCCCTCCCCAATTATTTTTATGACGAATTTTGTGTCATTTCCCCCCTTTTGTGGGAACCACTGGCCTTATTCTATATTTTCCACCTCTTGAAATCATAAACACTAAATGGTTCTGTTTTAGAAGCCCCTTATAATTTTGTTCATGTGTTCTCTCAAGTGTTCATATATCTACTCTCCTTGGGATATGTCGTGTAGTATACAGGCCTTTATGAAGAGCAGTTATCTGCTCAGGACGGATGCAGTGAATGTGGAGCTTCGTAACAACTCCATGGAGAGAATACTCCTAATTTTCCTTTTCACGATTTCCCACGTGCACCTAGCCTAGTTCTTCGCATCTCCAGTGGTGCCAGAATCCTCTTGATTAGTTTTTTTGGGTGCAGTATGAAAAAATATCGTTTTCTAATATTTTGTCCCTTCCTCCTTTCTTATGTTATCCTTTCATTTTATTTTCAGAGCTTCCATCAACAGCAGGCGTCAAAGGCTCTGATTCTCCCTATGCACCGTATATCTTATCCCTTGGGATCCACGTATCGGAAATGGTAATAAAATTACCTACTTCACTGTTGAATTTGCTTTACTGAGTGATTTTGGAAAGCAAATGGTAATCAACTGTAATGTGATGGCAATTCTTTGAGACCTGGTCCAGAGATGAGAGGAGCAGTAGACTCGTCGGTGGAAGACAACCGTCAACTGGTGGTGATATGCTGTAAGGCGTCGTTGAAATAGCTCTGGGAGAGTGGATGGTTTCAAGCAGGAGCATGCCTCCTCAAGCGTTGCTGTCATTTACCATTTTCCCCATGCTTGATTCCTTATGGAGCCTCTAACGGCCCTTATGAAAGTCGGGCAAAATTCCTTGCAAAGTCAGTGTAATGTTGAGAGGATAGGTCAAGGAAATAGTTTCTTTTACCGAAGTCTGTATGCACTCAATATCACCTCAGGGTTTGAATTTTTTTCTTTGGAGTTATTTCGCTCAAGTCCTGACTAAATAAGTTGGTAACTGAATTTCATTTTCACGTATGTGCACAGTGCCAAGGAGATAAATTTCTCCCCCAAGTAACTTAGATGACTTCTCCCCAAACCCCAAGCCTAAAATCTCAGTAAATACAATGGCTGTACGATAGAAAATTATAACTTTTGCCTCACCTAAGAATTATAGTTTGCGTTTACATGTCTCATGGGAGAACTTGGGTGAAATGTTGTTCGTTGCACATGTTCAGTTATTGCTACATTCTTTGGAAATACTAATTACAAAACATAAATGCTTGAAATCTTTTAATAGGAAGTTTCGACATTTCTAAGTTAGAAAATCAATTTTTTAATACTGAACCATTTGCTTTATTTTTCTTCATAACGTGTTGTTTTTATTTTTAGTTCATTTAAGAGGAGACACATTTACGTTTCATTGGGAACTACACGTTTCTGATCTGCCGAGATATTAATGCATTCCCTTAATTTTTATTGTATCATAAAGCTACTTCTGTGAATATCTGAAACTTTTTGAGCAGATAACGCAATAAATGGATATTTTTCCTATGAACTGTGGAGGTACGTAGTCATGCACTGGTGCCTCATTTGAAATAGTAATTTATACTGTGAGTAATACTTCTCCCAACAACTATTCAGCACCTACACACAGTAAAATCTACCTTGTCCAAATTTGATAAAACCTATGTTGATATATCAGGAATTCCACTTTTACTGTGTTTGATCTTACAAAAAATATAGTAAGACATATTGTAAATATCTAAAAGCTTAACGTTCTGACCCTGGTATGGGAATTCCAAGTCCAACTCGAGACTGAAGTTAATGAATGTACTGTAAACATACTTAAGATGTTGTCTTTATTTTCTCTTAAGTCACCAAGAACGATTGGTTTCTTTGTTGGAACGTGACTGATTTCCTGATTTTTCAGTTTGCATTTATTCTTTGAGGGCTGGTTTTAACATTCGCTATTTTTTTATATTTTACTTATTTGTAGGTTTTGTCAGCCCTGTTTTCCTTCTATGCATACTTGATTCATGTCGAGTGGAAAACAAAAATAAAGATTTTATTCAAACTTGTCCACTTTTCGACTGTTATTTTTGGTTAATTGCATTGAGGCTTATATCTCCAGTCATTCGATCGCCTTAGAAATCGCCGAAAACAGAGGTGTGTAGGTAAGTCATGTTTAAACTCTTCAGTTGTTACCTCTCATTCTGGGAATTAGTTGGCATTTAATTCTAAAATTATCATGCTAGCTTACATCAGTGATTAGTATTTTGTTGGAAATGAAAGTTAGTTCACTGCGCGATAGTGCAGAGTGGCGGAATTGGCGAATAAATGATTTTAAGAATTAAATTTTAAATTCTGTCTTTTTTCAAAACTTGCGCAATCGAGATATGCGAGGAACCATTTTAGATATCTAAATTACTCTAGGGTATCCCATTGCTACTCGTAATCAGAGTCGTGTGTTAACTGCGCGATGATAATATTTGACCTTTGCAGTGTTCTTTATTACTCGGGGAATTTCTTCCGGCAGCTTATTTATTATGGGCTTCAGTAGACTTTTGAAATGATTCCCCTATTATCTCTCTACTGACACTTTAACTATGAATTTGCATTGTCTTGGCATAGTGAAGTCGTGTATTGTATTTTATCAATTTTTTTATTATTCCGCTGCCGGACTGTTCATCCGTTTGCGAGCGGAAACATTTGCGTGCGGCCCGCCGGGAAATAAATGAATTAAAATAAGGTGGATACGAGACAGTGGATGAAATTTGATTCGCGGAGACTTGACGTCTATGAATGCTATTAAAAATTAAATTTTTACAGTCATAAGGGTCCGTTAATGTTGTAAATCATCACTTAAAATAAAAACTGAAGAAAATCTTTTATTCAATGAAGGAACTAACTTTCATCTTGGTCCTGAAAAAAGATACTTTCCTGCTACTTCTTCGCAAGTGGCCTACGTCACGGAATTACGAAATAAAGCATAGATTTGGATTTTATATCGCCATTGTGAAAAGTTATAAAGCGTGGTGTGCATCAATGTATAATAATAAAAAATGACTGGTTTTCGCGTTGTGTACTTACTGATTAAATAAAAAATATTGAGGAAAAATTGTTACTTTATTCACGGCTGGGTTGGTGTTTCCGAGGGAGAACGCAGTAATGTGAGAGTGATCTTCAGCCGTCTTTGGTTTTCTGTGTCACGAATTAAGGTTAACACAAAGATTATATTTGGATAATCATAGAGGCATAGATGAGCATAATTCTGCAAAGGCCTCCGTAATCAGCCTAAATCGAATGGAATTATGGCAGTGTTTTGTTTATATCTTTCAACTGTCGGAAGAGATTCCGAAAAAGGGGTCATTAAATTCGGGAAATCGAATTTCCCGCGTCCGTCGTAGGTGAACCAAATTTTTATACTGACTTCGCGAAAAGTTAAGGCACTCGCCATCTGTTGGTCAAGTTTCAAACTAGAGGTCTCCAGGAAGGGCTTTTGCTAATTTTTAAATGCGGGCGCCATCTATTGATCAAATTTTGAACTAGGGTTCACCCCAAGATTCCCCCCACCCCTAAATTTTTATAATAAATGCATTTCCAGGTTTTAATATTGTGTTCAGGACGACGTGAGACGTCCATAAAACCTTTAATTGTCGACCATTTTTTGTAAAAATGCTGATTTTTTCCGGGCGCCCGGCCGGCCCGCCGGGAAAAAAATCGGCATTTTTGCAAAAATTGGTCGACAATTAAAGGTTTTCTGGACGTCTCACGTCGTCCTGAACACATTGTAAAAACCCCTGGAGAACATTTTATATTAATTGCTAATTTAAAAAAAATTTCGAGAAAAAAAAATATTAGCCGGGCAAAAGGATTCGATGCAACATACACTAGATTCTCATCAACTGCTCCCGACTCTTATCCCCCAGGCTACCGGGGTTCTTGTTAAAACTGTATTCAAAACTTGTACTTAAATTCAAAAACTTGGGACTTTGTCATTTTTCTGAAAATTTTGGTCGAGGTGAGCTGAGGGTCTCGAGGCAGGGCAACCCCTTGTCAATTCTTCTCTCTCTGTGAGGGAGGCTCTGGACTTAGAATAATTTTGTGCTCCGGCGATTTCGCGAATCGTTTGCTTTGCAATGTCAGCCAGATGAGAGGCTCTTCTTTCTGAAGAGACACCGATGTCGTGGCCGGACGCTCGGATCGTTCAATGGCTACCAATGCCGTGGCGGGTGGACTGGCCGCAATGGAGACCCATTTAACTGATTTAACCACGAGACGTATGGAGCATCAATAAGATTGGAGCCATACCACGGTGAAGGTTGAATTTAATTTTTTTTCTGAACTAGACTTAGCGAGATACAGCCTCCGACCAAGGTTCAGGGAAGTATTATTAATCGCAAAACTTGGTGGCACTCGACGGTAGTCCCCTTGTCCCTCCGCCCTCAATTTCCTCTCTGCTCTGAGGATCTGCTTTTTAAGGAATCAGTCAATCGTCGCATAACTTGGTGGCACACGCCAATTTTTACCATTCATATTTCTGACGTACTAACCATCTGTACAATATTATGCTTTTATTGGTGGTAGTTCAAAAATATATTTTTAGGCCGTTATTGGAAATTCTTAAGAGGACTCAAGTGAAGTTTATTTTCCAAAATCAATCATTGAATGAATGTTAAGTTCAGGAGAATGCACAGTAACCAAAGAATGGACTTAATTTTATGAATATAAATTGATCAATTACCTTTTGATACAGGAATCAAATTTAAAGTAAATTAATTTATTATTAATGATAATTATCACATGTTGAAATTGCCAAAAGTTATATACCTATCTGCATTCTTTTTTTCTTCACCATTGGTAACACTATGAGGAAAAACTACATTACCCAGGGGCAAATGAGAGTGTACAGGTAATTTCTTTTAAGTTCATTTTTAATGGTTGAAGAGAACATTTATACATTGAGTAAAGAGTCCCAGAAGGATCCAGGTTAGTTCTTCACAATTGAATATATTTTTACTTCATATTCTGAGATATCCAAGATTTGGGTAAGCCAGTTGCCCAAATGTGATGCCCTCCAACATCAGTGAGCAGCTGCTGTCCAGCAATCACAGGAATCACCCATGGTGCCAATTTGTTTGGATTCCAGTCTTCACCAACTTGCATCATTTTGCCTTTTCCCAAAAGAGATTTGGGAATATCTGATCTAAAAATCAAATGAAAATGCATTTGTTTGAAAGTCAAGAAATTAATATCCTCTTAACTAGGAATTTATGGGATGACAATGCTACCATCCAATTTCACTCAGTTAATATAATGAACTTCATGAAAAGCTGCTGAACAGAACACTGAGTACACATCAAGCACAGTTCCTGAACAGTTTACATAATTAGTTCATGAACAGCTGCTGACAGATCAGGCCAATAAGTTCACCCAAACATCCACCAATGCTGCTACACAGTTTACATAAACATTTTAAGCAGCCATTCAACAGGGCTTTACACCCTTCCTAAATGCCCTCAAGTACTTAGGACAAACAAAATTAGTACAAATTCAATGATAAACCTAAGACAATGAATCTATATACCTATATACTGACAACTACTCACAAGGTGGAAGATATGACAACTACAAGAAACAATAAGGGAAGATCCAGATAGGATAAACCCAACAATGATGCGCCATTGACCTTGGGTAGTTGGGGAAAGGAGGAGTATGGACAAAAATGAATGGGGAGAATATGGCCCATACATAGGAAACGTCTGTGGTTAGAAGATAGTAGAATTTTGCAGGAAAAATAAATTAATACATATTAGCGAGCATAATATAATAAAAACAGAATAAAAATTGTTTATGACATCAGCCGAGGCAAAGGCAACCATGGAAAAGGCTGGGAGAGAAAGTTAAGCATAAAATAGATTATAATATGTTCTGGCAGAAGTTAGGCAACAGATTCAAAACTTAATGCATCTTGTTAAGAGAAGATATAGATTCTAATCCTAATCTAGGGCATACTTATTATATATAATAATAATATTTATTATACGGACCAATGTCCTTTTACAAAACATTACAATAGACAGAATAGTTACCTTAGAAAAAATAAAAAGATTAGACATTCTGATGCAATAATTTTCTGAATAAATTTTTAGATAAATGAAAAATATCTGTTGATGTACAATGTCTGTTAAAATCCCTCATTATTCAAAAAATTGGTAGGTGATACATGTAATTAGTTGTTACATGTGGAATATGAAAAAGTTAGTGAGATCTGGAGAGAACTGATGGAATCCTTAGATTAATATGATGTTATATTCAAAATTCTAAGTAAAAATAAAGTTGGAAAAGATAGCTTTCATCTTTATCATATGGATAAAAATTCCTACAGCGGGCACTGCCAGCCAGATTTAAAAAATGGGTAGCAACATGAAATTATAATAACAAGTAGCAAAGATTTTAGGAGGACTGGAAGGAGACATTCGAAGGAGAACTGAGCTAGCAAATAAGGCATTCAACGATTGAAGAATATTAATAATTGGTACCTTGAGTTACAATGTGAAGAAAAGACAATCAAAGAATATAACATGAAGTGTAGCATTGCAAGGAGCAATAAAATGAACTCTTGGGAAAGAGGAGATCAGGCTGCATGCTGACTTTCAATACACATAGTGCAAAATCATACGGGGAGAGGGATGGAGCAGGTGTGGTGGACAGAAAGGAAGACAAACGAGGAAGTGCTCGGCATGGTGAGTGAGGAAAGGAAACTGCTGGAAGAGATTAGGAGGCAGAGCAGGTGGTTTAAACAGGTAATGAGGGGATAGGAGGTGCTGAAGGCCACGACACTTTGGCAAGCCATGAAACCCTCTTACAATTAGTTTAACCATTACCTACAGCAACTGAATTTTACTAAAATCATCATGTTAATATATGTGTAGGCCAAATGGATGCATTAGCCACAGTGTCTGAAACTATATTAGTTCAGAGAATCCACTCACCACTCAAGAAATGTAGGCAGTAAGCCTGGCTTGGAACCTGAAGAAAAGAAAAACTATTGCTTTAAATGTCAAAACACCATACTTGGTAAGGAGCAAAGGAAGAGGGAAAATCTTTCCAAAAAAATGCATGCAATCATTTAGACAAGAAAGCTATGTGGAATTGTTTTTGCCAAGAAATATTTTTATGTCCACCTTGTTCCTCACTGCATTGGGTGCTTAAACTTAACTATTTGAGTTTTTCATTACTTCTGGCCACATAATACAGCTGTAGAACTGAGATCAAATTAGGGAAGGGCTCTCATGAATCATCCTTTACAGCTACCTTCCCAATTACAAAATATTCCACTTTCCAATTACGCTGGGTTCAACTATTGACGACTTAATAAAATGTGGTCAGCTACAAATGAAGACACTGATTACAGTTTTTATAGTCCTTTAATATGCTATGTAACCCAGTGTAAAAAAAGGGAACCATGTACACACGAATATGGTAGGCAGAGCTAGCATCACTTATAAGTTTCTCAGCTATCTAAGATAATTTTCATATTTGAGTCTTAAGAATCATCATTATCTGTACTTGCTTGCAAGTTAGAATGACTTCAGATTTGGTATATGATATTGGCTCATAATTAAAGGTTCTAAATTTATTGTCAAGTGACCTTTCCCTTAAGAGCAACTTCCATCAACCTTAAGTTTAGTTTATTCTTTGAACCAATTTCTCACTTTTTACCTTTTGAACTTTTTGATTCTTACCTACAGATGTACTGGTTAATTCAATGATACATACGCACATTAAAAACCCCCACTAAAATGTTGCAGAGAGTGCCAAATGTATCAAGAAGGGGGTGCAGAAGGCAGCCCCAGCCCAAAGAAATGGAGCAGTGGTTCTAGCAACAGCTGAAAAACAAAACCAATTCAAGAGTTTAAAAATATATTTAAAATTTAAAAAGGATTTCTCTCTTGAGTTTTCCGCGGCGATTAGATGAATGGTCCATTCTTCTTCCGGGTATCTGCCGCGTCGTCGTGTTTTTCTGACAACGTTTCTCCTCCCGCCCTAGAGGAAAAATGGAACATTTAAAAAGGATTGTTTTAAGGCTTCAAAAAATATTATGTGAGAGGAAACTTAAAAAAAGTCAGAAGAAAGGAGGCTTGAGGGAGAAATTCAAAGGAGTGCTCAGAAATGGCAGGAGGAAGTGTGGACCTGGGATAAAACAACATGCTGAAGAGGGCGAAAGAGCAAAGAAGGTTGGGTAAGATTGAGAGGGGGATGAGAAAAATCGTGAGTTCCAATGATATCAAAGGGGACAAAAGATATGAAGTATTGAATAGGGATTACATAATTTCATATCTTTAAATAGAAAATGTCACAGAACGATCCATGCTGCGGCAATGGATAAAATGGCAAGCCAAGAGGACTTAGTTTGGTGGAATACAAGTGATCTTATTTTTAAGGATACCGGGACTAGCCAGGAACAATTATTCTAGCACTTCTCAAACCCAAGCTCCCTGAAATGTGTATTTCTGACTGCATATTCCCATTAAACTTGGAACATGTTTTAATTAATTACTTGAACATGACATCTTCAAATTCATACTTTTTATAACCGAATGCTGGATGATAACATTATCACATTGTTACATATCTGTTATCACATTGACCACATGTACATAGACAAATTGATAAAACTTTCGACAAAGAAACAAAATAAAGAGTAACTTAACTGGATATGCTGCTGCAGACTTTCCATTAGACTAAGGTACCTGGACATGAAGGCATTACTGAAAATGAAAAGACAGATGAGGTAGTAAAAAGAGAAGTCCACAGTTATCCCTTTGGTACAGGGCAAGGGTGAAAGATATACCTTTAATCATGCAGTCTGAGATCAAGGGGTGGGCTACAGCCAAACAACTAGTATTGCTGGTTTTTTATAGCAAGATATGGCACTCAATTCAAGGTTTGATGCATACAAGGAGATTCATTGATGGACCAAAATTTGTTCATGCAAAAAACCTCAGATCATTAAATAGAGAAAATTAATTAATCTTATCACCAATAGTGGAACTGTTAACCGGCCAATACTGAGCAAAGAATCATCTTCGTATAGAAGGAATTGAAGATAGTAGATGGTGCGAAGAGGATCAAGAACCCCCATCCAATAAAGACATTGGAGAGGAGATGACCAGCTGAGAAATGGAAAGGAATAGCTGAGGGGCAGTGCAGAGCCGAAGAGCAGCCGATGAGAAGCGGGCAGGCGAAGAGCAGCCAAGGAGTAGAGAGCAGCCGGAGGACAGCCTAGGAGTATGAAGTAGATGGAGCGCAGCCAAGGCAGGGGGACGAAGGAACAGCGGGCGAGGAAGAGCGAGTAGCCGGAGAACAGCGGAGCCGAAGGGACAACGGAGCTGGAAGGAGCTGCCTAGAAGCAGAAACGAGCAAAAGAAATAAACTTTTTTTTAATTGTACATCAAAACATTAAAATAAGATACAACAAAAAAGATTAAAACGAGTATAAAGGAAGGGTAAATTTAAAAGAAACCTCAAATGTAAAAATTTTATTTGTGAAATTAAAATGGGAGCGTCCTGGAAGCATTCTCCACTTACTACTACTGCTATATGAATGTCTATCAATCACCAGACCTCTGGGATCGGTACCCGAGTATGCCCATTGCAGGACCAAACGACATGGTAAGTACCCAATGAAGACTTTCTAGGCTTTGGGAAGGGCAAGGGTCACCATGGTTAAAACTCAATGTAGATGGCACAATGGACCAACTGGAGGTCTAAGCACCTTAACGTCAAGGTAAGGAAATACCTTGGTACGCACCTCTCACGCAAATCAAAGGACATGACGGAATTCCCCTTAGGAAGCATATAGGTAGGCTACAAGCATAGGCGTAGGCCTACAGAGGTAAAAACTCAAAATGGATGGCACAGTAGCCCAAAAGGTCTACGTGCCTTGGTAGAGCCGGCTAAGACAAAATTTTACTTGTACTAGAGAATATACCGGAGCCTCCCCTCCCCACTTATCAAACCCATTCACTAGTTTAACGTTGTAGTAATAATATTTTTTCACCATCACGGCGCTCATTCCTTTGCGGCGCCCCGGGGAGTCTATCAGGGCCTTAAGCCGGGTCAGTGCATTGCGACCCAGATGAGGGAAATCCAACACTAACTTTCGATTGAATCCATTTTCACATATGCACAAGCTACCCTTTTGCGCTGCGTTCGGTTTGCAGATACTAAGTAAGACACATGAGATGGATGAAACAAAATGTCACATTGAATGCTAGAAAAAATTAAATTTATTATACACTTTATACTTTTTTTCGTCACAAAAAACTTATCAAAAATAAGTAGGTTTATCTGCCACACACATTCATGCATACACTATAAAAAGGTTTCAGGACAGATGGTCACATTACGGGGCATGACGAAAAGTGCCTCATAATTATAATTTGTTGTAAGGGGGCTTTAGGAAATTTGGGGGAGGGGGAGAGGTAAAAAATACTGTATACGGGGATACAAATATAAATTGAGCCTAGGAGATGGCCACCACCGACCCACATGTCCAAATTATTATTATTTAAGTAGCTATGGTAATTTACCGGTTATCTTTAAACTCGCTAAGAGCTCAAAGACCGTTTAGTTTATTAAGTTGAGCCTGAAATTCTCCGCAGAAACTGCAAAACCACCTGTCACTCGTATCACTAGTAAATTAACTAAAAATAACTTAACGTTCAAACTTTGTTTTTCTGGATTTGTTTGGTTGATAACTCGAATAATCAACGAATAATATACCACTCGCCACTTAGACAACGCAATCAATCAATCTAGTGTTCGCAGAACATGAGACGAGAACATGAGTCAAAAGAATAGGGCAAAGCACTCGGTTGAACATCACGTCAAACCTCGTTAACTGCTCCAAAACAATTTATTCCAATGTTTTCGAGGAAAGACACTATACATGTTATCATCGTAACCCAATTATTGAGTTTAATCACTGAGATACAGAGGAATTTCAGGTCAGGGGACAGATGTATGCGCGGTCAAATAAATCGCATTTGACGTCTAATAGTGCAATCCGTTAGTGAGGCAGGTAATTGTAATTTATAGGTCATAATGGCCACTCACAACTTACTCATTAACAACAGAGTCCCTGGTCATCATCTGCTGTCGGGACACTTCGTCCATGGGAAGTCCATTTCCATCAGTCAAGTCATCGCACCCCTCGACGTCAAACCTCCAGCTGACGACGTTCGCGACTGCAAGCAGGCGGTCGACGAGAGTGAAAAGGAGGGGAATGGTTTGCTTCGAAGGAGGGGCGCGGGAGGGGTAGGGAGCGCAACGGAACGCCTCAAAACATCACGATGCGTACTATCCAAAGGAATTTGGGATTGGAGTTTTTGAAGCGCAAACGTCTTTTGCCCCGTTGGGCACCTTTGGCTTGGGGGAAAAGGAGCAAACTCGCGTCACGTACCGTCAGACGCTTAGCATGCCGAATGTAAAATCATTGGAACGATCACTATCAACGCTATACACAGAGTGAGATGATATAGTGGGTAGCGTTGTGATCCCACGTACCGAAGGTTTATTGATCTAATCCTAGCGGGGGAGACTTTTTTAAAGATTTTTTTTGGGAACAATTCTTGACAATTTCTTTCTGATTTTGTTCTGATCATGTTAAAAAGTTTTTTTCCCGACAAATTTGTGGGGGAAAAATGGTTTTTCATGAAAAATGGGTGTTTAAGAGATATACTTTCAGAAGTTTGACCTACGCGCCTGATCTGCTATATCGAGAAATGTTATTAATTTAGAATTCTTTTGTAGGCACGGAAACATGGACAAACGTCATGAGGGCAACGCAACAGGTATTGAATCCACAATTTTAGACAATGCAGAAAGCGGCAAGAAGATCAAAAGGGTAATGAAACAATACATCTACATATTACCCCGCAAGCCGCCTCAATAGGCGTGTGGCGGGGGGTGTTAGGACACCAGCCGTTTACATATAAAATGGACACGCTCTAATGAAATTACGCCTAGCATTTATTATAGTCCCTTATTGTTCGGGGGAAAAACGAATTCCCATACCTATCCGTTCGGCAAAATATCTCTATTAATTTATCGTTTCTGTCGGACCTGGAAATATAGTGGGGTTCTAATAGGATGTTCTCCGTGTCGCTCTGAAAGATATCTATTCTCAATTGTTCAAGCAATCTAAGCCTAGCGCGTAGCCTCCGAGTCTCTAGCGGCTCCCAGCCTAATTCGTTTAACATCTGTGTAACGCTGTCTGTACGCCCGTAGCAGTTTTTGACGAATCGCTCAGCTTTCCTTTGTATTTTATTAAGTTCCCGGACTAAGTCTTTCTGCACCGGATCCCATATGCTCGCTGCATATTCAAGGTGTGGCCGGACGAGTGCGAAATAGCACCTCTCTTTTACTTTTTCATCCGAAAATTTTCCCACAATACGCTTGATGAATCCTAGCTTCTTCAGAGCTCTGCCACAAATATTTCTTATACGTGCTCCCCACGATAGGTCCGAAGTTATCGTAACTCCTAGATACTTCACTTAATCAGTCGCCTTTATGTTAACACCATCCACAGCATATACATGGGAATAGTTGGACGACCTCCGCAAGAAATGTACCGCCGTGCATTTGCTCAGATTAAGTTCGAGTCCCCACTCTTGGCTCCACACATGAACGTTGTTTAAATCCGATGATAGAGTTTCAAAGTCAGAGTGATCACTAATTTCACGATAGATGACAGCGTCGTCGGCAAATAGACGTATTTTACTGTTAATTCGAGAGAATAGATCATTTATGTATATAATGAACAAAAGGGGTCCGATCACGCTTCCTTGCGGGACACCTGATGTCACTTTAACTACATCAGAGCTAATTCCGTCAAGAACTACCTTTTGCTTACGATCACTCAGAAAGTCGCGTATCCAGTTTACTACTGTTTCGTTTAGGCCGCATGACTGTAATTTGTATAAAAGTTTGTTATGAGGTACCGTGTCGAAAGCTTTCTTAAACCCTAGAAATAATGCGTCTACTTGTCTTTTCGATTCACCAGATTTGAGAACGAACGAGAATAGACGAAATGGGTGAGATTTTTACAATTAAATAATTTCGCGGAAAGACAGGGAGATGAAAGAAAGAGGAAGAAAGCCGAATTTGATCGAAATGATCGCACTGAAAAGAAAGAATTGGGGGGAATTGACGCTGATCCCGAATTGGAAAAAACTAACCTGGATTAGAAGAAAAAAAAAGCTGAATATATCAGAAATTACCGCGCAAGAAAGAAAGAATTTGCACAGTGCACATGACCACAGTGCATGTGCACTGTGCACAGTGCACAGTGCACATGCACAGACCACACGGGAGAAGGGTAAACTTCTATGGCGATATTCTGATATATATATAATGCATAAAAAATATTTCATCGATTGTAATATTGTTCATTTTAAACAAAGGTGTTTGTATTAAATAATTCAGCCACGCTTTAATCACTCTTTTGTTCACTACGCCGTGAAGAAAGCTAGACGTACAGTGAACGTATATACAGTGATCATCATCGACATTTTGCGGTAATTTACTCACCATTGTATTAACCTCAACTGGAACATTAATTACTTGACCATAAATCTCAAACTGACCGTGGATATGTCGCAGTCGCCTTATTTGCATGAAAGGAATTCGGGGTGATATTAATCTTTCAGTCACTAAATCTAATGGGAAATTTTTCAAACTATCTGGCAATGGGGTATATTTGAAACCATTATATACTGATAGTGGTGGGATACTATTTTTGTGAATGCTTGTGATACAGGTCGAAAATATCTGAAATTCCGATTTCTGAACCGGATCAATTTCCCTGATTAATTTTATGCTTTTTGTGCCGTCAATATTGGTAAATGATTTTAAATCATTTTGAATCCGAAGTCTATCACAAGCATGTCCAAATTCATTATTAATAAATTGCTTTATAAACTCTTTATGTGCCGACAAATGTGTTGAGAATGAGCTGTTCATTATTTGCTATTGTGGTTGTGCTTGAATTACCCTAATGGAAATTTCGTATAAGACATTTTTTATCGTGAATTGGACACATTTCTTATAAGAAATTTCTTATAAGAAACTGTTCTTATAGGAATATGTTCTTATAAGAAATTTTCAATAAGAAAAGTGCCCAATTCACGATAGAAATTTCTTATAAGAAAAGTGTAATTCATGATTGAAGTTTCTTATCAGAACAGGTTCTAATAAGAAAGGTGCCCAGTTGGCAATAAAAAATTCTCATAGAAACCAGTTCTTAAAAGAAACGTCTTCAGGGGAACATTTTCCTATTCCTCATATGACATATGTCTCTGAAAAGAAATTGTAAACAGTTATTGAGACTATTCTCCTGGTTCATTTCGTCTCATCAGAAGTTACCACATTTTTTTATCGATGGACTATGAGTGATATTTAAATTGCCATTGACACAAAAAAGCAAAAAAATGAAATCACTGACACAAGGTCCATGCTAATACAGCAAGAAAATAGGAATGGCAACAGTCTTATAAGAATTTCTATAAGACTTATAAGAAATTTCCAATAGGGATATAAAGGTTCGTTAATATTATTTTCGTTTGACATGTCTTTTTCATTCCGCCGTTGAACAAAATCGCGCACAACATTATCAACATTTGAATTTGACTCAGCCCGATCCTCTCCTCCATCAACCAGCATAGCCGGAATATGAAGATCTGGAGATATGGTACGCCACTTCCAGAATTAGGATAGGTAATGTCTTTCCGCGGTATAAATGGCACCTCTCTCGTAGAGGGACCTGATATTTGCAAACAATGAATAATACGATCTCTCTTGGGAATGAATGATATTTTTTTGGAGTGCCCCGCTATTTGGCAATCATTCATTTCCATAGTTTGTAGTAAATCATCGGTCCCTTGTCTCTACCTGTAATTTTTAGAACGAATTTTATCCAGGCTCTTTCTATGAGCAGCATCTTCATTTCCTACACAATCTTTATTCTCGACATCAGTTTTTTTCTTAGCACGATAATTTATGGCATATTCTGCTTTTTTCCTCTTGTTTTCCGCTTCCTGTGCACTGTCTTTCTTTCTTGCGCTGTAATTTATGGCATATTCAGCTTTTTTTCTCTTACGATCCATGGGTTAGATCTTCGCTCAACAGCTCAGGGTCGTTTTAGTCGATATATATATGTTGCTCTTTCGAAGGAGGGAGATATCGGTCGACCTTGCCTCAATTGGGTAAGTAGACTATATGCAAGGCGCAGTGAAATTTCGCCGAACGTGAGGGATATGCTACGCAATTATCACCGTATTGGCATTTGTAAGCTGGACCATGGACCCAATTCGGGGAGGAGCCGACCACCAAGATCAGGCAGACCACGAAACCTGCCTCGCCGCTGGCGCTGCGGCCGAGTACACAGCCCTGATACTTGTGCGGTGCGGACGTGGGAATGCCGCCGTTGCGGGAAGAGGGGCCACATTGCTAAACAGTGCAGAGACACTCACAAATTCATGAAGTAGAGGGCGTCGTCATCCCGGACGGAGAAGCAGCAGTAGCCGGCGCACACCCTGAGTATGAAGGGTGCAATGGAATACATTCCGCAGGTGAAGTGAGTGAGTTTTTGGGCCCGGCGGTTTGTAAATGCCATCTTGACGTGGAGGGTACAGAAATAGTTTTTGAAATTGACAGCGGAGCGTCCGTAACAGTCATGGGCGTTAAGCAATTTGAACGGCTCCTCCGAGGGGAAATGTTTAGGAGGTGTGCATTAAGACTTAAGTCAGCTTCGGGATCCGAACTGGGAATCAAAGGCCAGACAAATGTCTCCGTCAAATGTATCTCGGATAATAAGGGGATTGAAAACAGGTTCCAGTTAAGGTTAATAGTTGTCGATTCAGACCTAACATTTCCACTTTTAGGCAGGGCATGGCTGGATGTATTAAAACCAATTAGAGAGACCTCATGTCAATCAATCAATTGGAGGCGTCGGCTTCCAATTTAGCCTTCTACTACCCTGACGTATTTGATGGTAACAGGCAGGCGAATATTAACTATTTTAAGGCACACATAGTTTTGAAGCCCAATGCGACCCCAATTTTTCGGAAAGCATATGATGTGCCTTTCAAAATTAGGGATCAGGTAAAACAGGAACTAGATAAACTGGTGGAATGTGGCATTTTTGAGCCCATAAGACATTCGCAATGGGCAAGCCCCCTAGTCGTAGTACCTAAGAAAACTGGGGAACTCCGACTCCGACTATGCATTGATTACAAGGGTACCGTAAACTCTGTGATTGAGAGGGACCAGTACCCACTTCCACGATTGGACGACATACTGAGTGGGCTATCTGGAGGGAAAGTGTTTGTAACTCTCGACCTCAGCAGGGCATTTATGCAGCTCCTACTGTCAGATGAGTCTAAGGAGGCATTGGTGGTGAACACTTTATTTGGTCTGTATAGAGTTCATAGATTACCTTATGGGGTATCGAGTGCTCCAGGCATCTTTCAGTCAATAATGGACTCAGTGTTGCAGGGCCTAGAAGGGGTACAATGCTACATCGATGATGTGGTGATAGCAGGAACAAATTGGCAGGATTGTTACGATAAGACTGATGCAGTGTTGTCTCGCCTGTCTAAGTATGGGATCCGGGTAAATAGATAGAAATTTAACTTTTTCAAGTCCAGTATAGACTACCTGGGGCATACCATCGATGAGTCGGGCATCAGGCCAACGGAGGGGAAGCTGAATGCAATAATGAGTTGTCCTACCCCTGAAAACGTTCACCAACTGAAATCGTACTTAGGGATGTTTAACTTCTATGGGGAATTCATCCGCATGGCATCCACCGTTTTGAGGCCTTTACACCGGTTAACCGAAAAGGGTGTTCCATTTACTTGGACGGCTGTAGATGAATCAGCCTTCTGTAAAAGCAAGGAGTTGTTTGGGCAAAATAACATCCTCACACATTATCGGTCGGATGTTCCCGTACTTCTAGTTACGGATGCCTCATCCTATGGGGTGGGTGCAGTATTATGCCATGATATTAATGGGTCAGAGAGACAGATTAATTCTATGCGCATCTGCCACCTTAAGCCAGGCAGAAAGAAACTATGCTCAAGTAGAGAGGGAAGCTCTTGCTATTGTTTTCGGGGTCCAAAAATTTCACAAATATTTGTATGGGCAAAATTTTTCATTGTAACAGATGCACAGGTTCTAAAAAGAATTCTGGGGCCAAAAGTTGGGATCCCAACCCTGGCAGCCTCAAGGCTGCAAAGATGGGCCATCATTCTTGCTGCCTACGACTATGATGTCCTGTATAGGAAGACTGTCAGTAATGCGGATATGCTATCTAGATTACCCATCCCTACGGAGACCACGGGAGACACTGAGTGCGTACTCCAGATTGAATCACCCTTGAGCTGCTTAGGCATTCAAGAACATTCAAAACAGGATGTAGTATTGCAAAAAGTGATGGGGTTTACTCACTCAGGGTGACCACAGCAATGTGAAGATAGTCTAAGGCCATATTTTGTGCAACGTCTGGAACTGACTATTATAGAGGGATGCTTGTGTTGGGGGAATAGAGTGGCAATTCCTCTAGCTTTGAGAGGGCAAGTCCTAAGGCTACTCCATGATCAGCATGTAGGGATTGCTAGGATGAAACTACAGGCAAGGTCACAGGTATGGTGGTCAGGTATTGACAAGGATGTTGAAGAAATATCAACAAATTGTGAGACTTTCCAAGCAACGCAGGCAAATATCTCCAAAGGGAAATATTTAGTGTCGTGGCCCAAGACAAATTTCCCTTGGGACGGCATCCATTTGGACTTCTGTCACTTTCAAGGATATGAAATTTTAGTTCTGGTCGACAGCTTTTCCCGCTGGATTGAAACTTGGGTTATGAGTCGTACCAATGCTCAGAATACGATATTGAAACTAAGAGGGTTCATGACAGTGTTTGGTATTCCCCAGGAATTAGTTACCGATACCTTTCCAGTCAAGGGAAGTCCTAGAGTTCTGTGATAAAAATGGCATGAAGGTAACCAAAAGCCCACCTTACCACCCTGCAATGCACCCCTTAGGGCTCCATGTCGCCCTCTCTTTAAAAAACTCTCTATTCTCCCGATTCCCTGTGTATACATGTTCAGTGCAATTATTTGCGCTAAACGTAATATTGCATTGTATTCCACAAATGATAGCATTCAAAACCATTATACTAGGACCTGTGGTAATTTACATATGAACTTAATTAGAACCAGCAAGTCCAGTTTCCCCCCCAGAACATGGGACTCATATTGTATAATAAGCTTCCTAGAGACATAAAGAGAGTTGAAAAAATGTCCATTTTTAAATTTAAGGTGAAGGAGTTTTTTATGATACATTTATTTTACTCTGTTGATGAATATTTGACTATGCTCTGTATGGACATTATATATTGTAATTGAACATTGACGTGCCGCATATCATGGAACATGTATGTACCTAGATCCTCAGGCAAATAAATATAAAATAGAAATAAATAAAATGAAGAGGTTGGGGTTTTCCAATATGGCACTACTGCATATGACTTTTGACAAAAAAAAGTTGAGCCTTCAGTAATTAAATAACATATTTTATTACACTGTGAAACATATATGACTATAGCCATATAGGTATGTTTCACAGTGGCAGGTTTCACTTAGTAGAAGTTTTTAAATGTTTGCATCCATAATATAGTAAAACACTTTGTACTTTTCTATAATATTTTTATTTGTTAGACACGTTTCAGAACATTCTGTACCTGACTATGCTTTAAATTGGTGAACTGCGTTTGACAAATAAAAATATTGTAGAAAAGTATGTACAAAGTATTTCACTTGGGGCAAGGGCCTAGCCACATTGGAACACCGGTTCCCATCAGAACACCAAAGTTAAGCAACGTTGGGCCCGAACGGTGGTTGGATGGGTGACCCTCCTCCATACCTTGACCAGGCATGGATGGAGAGATGAAACTCACTCCATATCTATACCGGGAGGCCGGAGGGAGACCTAGACTGGACCGGTTGGAGGGAGGACATCCTCTATACCTGGTACTGGGGTGAGGCCAATCCTCCATACCTCTACCGAGGTGCTCTTGTCCCCTGTCTGCAAGTGGCAGACAGGCATGGGGTTGGCACAATGGACCAAGAAAGGTCTAAGTGCCCGGGCTCCTGACGAAGGCCCCCCCAACAACAATCTATCTATCTAATCTAAGTATTTCACTTTATCATGAATAATTCTGACCTTGCATAGACTTAGATTAGGGTTATCATAATGGAACTACATTCACAAGCTCGTGGCATCCTGATTAAATATTCTACTTCTGGCATAGAAAAAAGGTACATTTGGGCTCTTGGGAAATATCTCAAATCCATTTTTTTTAAATACATACATGTACAGAGTACATGGGCAGCCACTATGTGTACCAGCAAGGGATAATGTAAAATTTCCTTCTGAGACCACTCATGAATGCTTACCCTTCAACCTGCACTAGTGCACCCATAACCATCGTAGATACATTACAAAACCTTTCACGGATAACAGAAAACCAAAACAGCAAATAACAGAAACTGCAGATAATTGAGTACGCAATGTATTATTCCTATCTCCATTACCTAAATGCAGTTAGCTACCATTCAAAGGTGATTACCTTCCCAGTATACTTACTAGGATGTTTCTTTTAAATATAAGCCATTTTTTGTACATAGAGAAAATTGATGTGAATTATCACCTCACAATTACTACTACACGCTCAATTTTTCTTTTGCCATGTGACAACGTAGGGGCAAAAGATTCTATTTTCCTTTTTAATCCTGTGCCTCCATCCTTCTAGTACCCCCTCCCCAAAGGTTTACCCCTAAGAACAAATGTTTGCTGCTCGAAACCAGTACAATGGACTCACATAATCCGAATTAATTCATAGCAGCGAAAGGGTTAAGGAATCAGATTTTCTCACTGATAATGCCCTTCTAGGACATAGAACTCTTTTCAAGCTTGGATGAGAAATGAGTACTCAGCATGAGCCAAATATTCTCAATCATTAAATTAACCCTTTCACACTGAACATCTGCTATAGCTGTCTGGGTTACCTTAAGTGCAAAAGACCAGATATCTGCCACAGACATCATGCATTTCTATATGCAAAACAACGGACGTCACCTATTGATGTTGTGGAGGGTGGGAAATTGACCGCCGCTGAAGCATTTGGGAAGGGTGTTCCTTCGACCCCTCCAGTCCTTACTCAGTGGGTGGCAAGACCCTTCCCTGGGCAATTTTGCTCTACCCTCGAGCCCTTTAGTGGACCTTCTCTCAGCATGTGGCCACCCGTCACTAATTTTGTGCAGTGGATTTTTGAAATAAATATTCATTGGCTATCCCAAAATATTAACCATTGAAATGAATTCCTTGTATTTTGCAGTTTGTTTTAAATTTTAAGCAAAATTCTAGCTCTTATATTAACGGAGTTGTCTTCTGCTTTCTTTTAATCCTTACTTTCCGATTTAAAGCCTAAGAACGTTAATATCACAGATAGAAATTAATTTAAAATTTTAAAATGATCAAGTAAATACACACAATTAATTTCAGTCATCAATTCTCTCACGTTTGCGATAAATGATTGTTTAAAAAAACCAATGTGCATTAAAAAAAATGACCGCAATCCCATGCTGTGGGAGGGTCTGCTAATGAGACGGAGGGTCAAGACCAGTTGCCGAGGGAAGGGACGGAGAGGATATTCCTTTCTAAATACCTCTGTACAGAGATGAGCTGAGTCTCCCATGAAGGTCAGGAAACAAAAGATATTCCCGTGAAAAGTTCACCGGCGCGAAAGGGTTAAGGCAACTAAAATATTTTACAACACCAAAGCCAATTACAAACCCACAATTTTTAGCATTGAAGTAAGCATCATGTTAAAGTGCCTTTTCACCTTGAAGTGCTCTTCACATGTCACCCTAATAAGGATTGGGGTTCCAAAGAAAAATCTCTAAATCTACCACAGTTTAATCTAGAACTTCAGGATGGGTAGCCAATACTGTCACCACCATACCAAACTTATCGCCCATACACCCAAAAGCCTTTGAATTATGGGGGTAATTTCCTTTGGTAATATTCCTCCTAACTACAGCACCACGAACATGTTCAAAAGTTGCATCTGTAGTATGGTAAGGAAATGAAAATTGAATATGAAGACTTCAACAACCATTTAATGCTATGTATTTATTAAAATTTGATAGGTAAACCTTCCAAAATTTCAGTTTTTGACTTCACAGAAGTTATAATTTTGGCATACAATCAAACTTGGCCATAATGTTTCCACTCTTTACCAGTTCCTTACCCGTGACTGACATACTAAGTATCTACCTAAGGTTTTACCAAATACATCAAGAGAAAATTGTATATTTACATAAACTGAGCTTTTTGCATTACCTTGCATGACTAGAACAATGAAACTGTAAACTTTCGCACTGTTTTTGCTTGACCACTATACAAGGGCCACAAGAACTATATCTGCGTACCTTGGTTTAGGTCTTTCACTTTCACTTTCAAAATGTATGTACTGGGTAGAAAACAGTCTGGGGAAATCAAGAGGTTTAAGTGAAAAAAATAGATTCTATTTTATCTTGGTTAATTTGTTATCTTATGACAGAGATGTTTGCATTAACATTAAAACTGTTAAATAAAAATCTCTCTTCTCAAGTGTTACAGCTTTAGAAGGGCGCAACTTCAAGGGCTCATCATAGCCAAGTTTAGATTGTATTTAGCCTGTACGTACATACATTGTTACAATCTACAAATACACCTTGGAAGGGATTTTCCATATTGATATGGGCCACATGGTCCTGCAAGTATGGGACATCAAATACAATTCAATTTACCATTCCACTGTGGAAGGTGCATCCATTTAAGTGGCTCATTTTCCGAACGAAGACGATTGGCTCCTGGTTGAATCCTGTTTTAATTGAATTGTCTGACTGTGATTACTGGTCATAAAATTCAGTCATTTACTTCAACAAGAGCCAAATTCTTGCACCCAAGCTTCATACTTTGCTGCGTCCTCTTTTGCCACTGAACAGCGACACCTGGCAATAGCTTCTTCAAAGTCTTTGTTTGTCACTGGTAGCTCAACTTCTTCTCGGCGCATGTTTCTTATTTCCTCCGGTGTCATCCCTTCCACTTTACGGCGCATGCTCATCAGGGCTGCATCCCTAGGAAACACAAATGGTCACAATCAATTCCCCAGGTAAGAATTACCATATATCCTAGCCCATGAGACACAATATTTTTCTCGAAAATGAATTCTTAAATTATCCTGCACCTTATGGGCCTATGTTATGCTATGTTTTCATACATCCAATTTTATGTTGCCGTTGAAGGAGCTCATCCCTCTCCTTTCACCACAGACTGCATTGCGGCAGTGAGCTAAAGATGTGCTATCCATCATTCGTTTGCTTCTGGGATTCTATGGTGGATACATTTACTATAATTGCTATTTTTGGAAGTTAACAAAACCTATATGAAAAGAAACAATTGTCACTTGCATTTATCCTCAATTTTTTTATTTTACCAACCCAGGTTTCAAAGTGTAACCACCATTTTCAAAGATCTAGAAAATGACAGTTACCTACCCATTGAAACTTGGGTCCGATAAATAAAAAAGTGTGGCTAAATAAAAGTACTATTTTTCATTTCTTATGAAAATGAAAACATTCCACAAATTGAAGGCTTAGCCTATTTTTTTTAACAAATCCTCTTTCTTCCTATAAATTTTTAACATTAATGGGTATTAATTATTATTTTTTTCTTTTAAAATACAGCCCAAAAATAACAATGCATCTTATAGGCCGGTGCATTCTATGGCTTGGGAAGTATGGTATCTTTCCCTATAGGTACTTCAACGCAGTGGTTCCTAACCTGTGGTTAGCTTGCCACTTGGGTATGCACTAGGCTGCCTAGAGGTACACAAGGAAAGCAAAATAACTGCAGAAGTGTGACAAGCATATTCCCTTACTGCAAGGAGTACAACTGATTGGGATACAAATGGGTATGTAAGTCGGAAAGGTTGGGAACAGCTGTTTTAAAGCATTATGGCATCATGGAATTACACTATATACAGAATCATTTTAACTAAGAGAAATCTTTTCCATCTCATTATTTACTCATTAAGAACACATCATCAATATAAATAAAATTTTACTCAAGTATCATTAGGCTAACATGTTAGCAGATTGATATAGGTTACAGGGGGTCCATTCATCACACTAGAAGTCCATCTAGTCTTTCATTTGCACAATAGCTTCTCAAATCTTTCAATGATAGGATTCATGATGTGATCATCAGCCTTGGAGAACGATGCTTGAATCAAGTTTGGAAACATCAGTTGAAAAATTCAGCCCCTTGACTAAGTGTAAAACCTGAAAAGATCACAAATGAAAAAGATTTTTCTTTCTTTCTTCCACAGATTTATTTTCCTGGTACAACATGTTTTGACACATCAGTGTCATCATCAGGTACCTGTTGGAAAATTTTGCATCAGGAACATGTTGTACCAGGAAAATAAATCTGTGGAAGAAAGGTAAGTTACTTTTTCATTTGTGAAATTCAACTTCCATATATGTAGTTGAGCCTGAAACAAAGGAACGTACCTAAGAAGATATTGTGCAACTGATAGTGAAACCCGAAAGACATTAAGTATATATTAAAATGTACGCGCCACCTAGGTTACATCTCATTCAATGAATTATAGAGATAGATATCTGGAAGGACAGTTTAACCTTTAAATGACTAGCGTGCCTGAAAAGTCCCCAAAAATGTTTTGGCTGCATGCTGTGAGTGCCCAAAACATTCCAGCTCCAGGCATACTGGTTTAAATCTGCCAGCCAGGAAAAAACACTGGGATTTTAATCTGGTGGATAATGGTTAAAAATGCCATTTTTTCTATGCATGGTTACGGATCCTAATACTGTGATCAAGCCACCAATAATGTTAATAAAAGGTGATGTCACATTCTTAAGAAGTGAGCCGGAAACACCACATTCGGAAGTGATCTTTTCCTTGGTAAACAGGCATGAGTGTGTCCTGGGCAGTATGTCCTATCCTTAAACATGAGATGGCCACCTTTTCATGCAGTTCATCCCTGATGGAGGAGGGCCATGCTGATGTATCACCTTTGATGGTTCGTAACTTGGTATCTCATCGATGCCCCCATGTTTGCCTCCAATTTTATAGTGCAGTGCTTCTGAAATAGTACTTAAAATCAACCACTGTTACAAATGATGGTGTTTCAGGCTCCACCAGGGCCTGCTTTGCTGTCCCGTCTGCCACAGTCCTGTCTCATAACTCTTGATTCCAATTGCCCTGGTACCCACTTGAAACTGACAGGTTCAATTCTTCACAAAAGATATTAAGGAACTATATACATCCTGAACTAATGGGTGCACACAATGATGGATACAGACTGTAAAACATTCATGGAATCAATGCAGAGAAGAAACAAGCCATTCGTGTGCACAATATCACTAGGAGCCATTTTATGGCAAAAATGTTCAATGTATAGACATTGGAAGAGCTGACTAACAATAAGCCTCGCTTTCTGAATGCCATAATAAGCAAAGGACACCACACACACACAGGCAGAGTCTGATTTCAAGCCATTAATGTGAACAAGAGTAAAGTCGGAAATGATGGACCAGCTCTCTGTAAACATGTACTTTAATTCAGTCTGTGGTAGAGGTCTTCTCATAAGCTTGTGACTCAGTGCGCATATCCAATTGGGGTATCAACCAGCGTAGATGACCCAACAGAGCTATTGGGTGCACCTTGAAGATTGTTAAATCTATATTCAAGAAATCCCTTGAAAAAGAGCACCTAAAGGCCAAGTGGCTATAAAATTGCGATACATAGATGTAATTTGAAACTTTATCAATGGAATTTTTCTGTGAAAAGTAATACCCAATTTCACTATTGCCCGACTCCATGCGAATGGTCTTACACGAATACTCGTATCAGCATAAAGAATACAAATTAGCTCTAAGTATAAGCTAGACGTAGATCAGTATTAGCACAAAGAATAAAATATTAGCTCTAAGTATTCAAAAGTAAATGATAGAGCAGTTTGAATACATATCTAAATTTAGTGCAAAATAGCACGACGAAGTTTAAAACTAACTCTCCAATAAATGTCAATATAAAGGCTGGATTTCGCATGTAATAACCGAATTAGGAGACAACCACATAACTTTTATTTTAACATTTGGTCACATAATCATCTATTCCCATCTTTTAGCACATTTTAATTTTGCCCATTTTTTATTTAATGCATGTTTATAATAAAATAACTCCTTCATTAAAACTTTGAATGGACGAAGCTTAATTTTACTGAACAGTCATGATGCAGGACTCTCCTCAAAATGCATTTCCACGCTAATTATCAACACTTTTGAAATAAAATGTCATCGAGATGCTAAAATTTCAAAGAGAGGTTTTACAGTGATTTACAGTTTACCGCAATGTACCACATATGCCACCCACACAATCATGATTCGAATCTTTCTTGGAAGGATTTGATCGAATCCTGAATCCGTGGATTTGATAGGATTAGATTGAATCCTCGAATCCGGCCCACATTACTTATTAGTACCTATTCAATAGTGCAAGTCACTCTCCAAGCCTGCTAAATATATAATTATTCTATTTACCATGAGTCAGTCGGCCAAATGGTCTTACCTACAAACGTTGCTAATGTCAGATCCAGTATAGCCTTCAAGCTTATTGGCCACTGCTTCGAGTTCCAGACTTTCATCAACAGCCACACCTTCCAGGCAAAGTTTCAGCAATGCTATTCTGGCTTCACCTATTCAAATCAGCACAATAATAATAAAATTAAAAATTCAATTCTCAATAGTTGGGAGAGATATCCACTGCATGAACATGAACATGCATGAACATTTTGGAATAATCAATACAGACTGCTCTCATTCAGTCGATGAAAGGTGTAAATTATGCTTTGTATGTGAAGGATATATCAAGTGGCAGATACATATGGGGGGTGCGCGCCCCCCCCTTGCGGGGCCGCCCGCGCTGCCCCCGCCAGTCAGTTCGCTTCTTTCGTCAGTCGACTCTGAGTCGAGTTATCGAGTAGTTGCACTTTCTTATGTAGCACGCGTGCGCGTCCGCGTCATCATATTTTATACGTTTCTGTCATAGATAGATACACATAGATAACTAACCTACGAGAAAAGTCGTGGCCATTTTAGTGATCTCGATACGTTATTCTGTCTGGCATTTGTTCGAGAAAAGTCGCCAATATTCTACTGTTTTTATTTGTTCACACTCCTTACAAGTCTGGAAGCGAACATTCTGGCACCGAATGTTCTCGAAACAACCGATCTACATATATAAGGGAAGCAGAGTCGCTGACAGGCAGTCAGTTTGAAAGCTAAAATCATCGCGATAACTTGCGCCCCCCCCCCCCCTTGAGTTTTTTCTGTATCCGCCACTGGATATTTCTAAGGGTCGGGTGAACTCTTGAGTAGCAATCACTTTGGGAGGGAGTTACATAAAAGTCCCATAAGCTTCTGGTGCTTTACCCCAAGTTTGTTTCAGAAAGGGGGTAGGATTTTTTACTACCTTTCATTTAGAGTAGGCCAACACATGCTTGGGGACTAATTTTTACTTTTATTTCCACTCCATCAAAATTCAAACTATTCTCTCAAGGGGTGATTATCATGTGCTGTGATTTTGGCCACTTTTCAACTCTCCCCACTCCCATGTAAAACAATGTAACATTTGAGTTTGTTCATGCCTGCCGCAAATAAGGCGATGAAATACATAGAAATAGACATGAGAAAAAAATGGCTTGGGCTGGGAATTGAATCACGGACCTTTGGCTTTGGCCTGGCAAGCCAAAGTAATTTACCACGCCCCTTGAAAATTACCATAATTTTCGGTAATTTTCTAGATAATTTACCCATGTTTGAGATAATTTTTCATACATATAAATTCCCAAGATGTTCTTTTAAGCTAAGTCCACATTTCTGACGTGTTTAATTATAAATTTAGGAATGTTCAACTCATTTTTGGCATATTTTACTTAAAATAAAACATTATTGAGTAATTATTAGTCGAATATTCTTCTTGAAAATTTCTCATACTTTGACAAAAGAAAGCCAGATTGCGTGTTGCTGCCGTATTTCTTTTTACAATTTTGAAAATTTTTAATAGATTAATGTTGCATCAGGTATGGTTTAAACATTGTATCATCACCCATTTGCTATTGGCATTCTTATTTAACCATACATTTTCTGTTTAATGCTTAAAACTGAAAATTACTGGAAAATTATGGTAATTTTTGAAAATTACTGTAATTTACCACGGTAATTTACCTCAGATGAAAACTATGGTAATTTTCCCATCTCTAGGCAAGCGAAAAAGTCTGAGTAAATTCTTCTCAGCGTTTCCATCCGGGTTAGGAGCTCCATCTTTTTCTTTAACAACATTTTGATGAAAGACTGGTATTCATCGTCATCATGGTCGTAAATAAGGCCATGGGACCAGGGCCATCATGAATGATGATTAAGTCTTTCATCGAAACGTCGTTAAAGAATAAGATTGAGCACCTAACCTGGATGGAAACCCGAGAAGAATTTACTTCAACCATTCGCCAGACAAAAATTAAAGCCTACATACAAAGGTCTGTGGTTTGATTCCCGGCCCAGGGGGTTTTTTTCTGCAGCAATTTCTACAAATGCAACAATCATTATGACAGAAGCAAAATACTTGCAGTTTTCCACTTATAAAAGATTTACGGTAGTTAGAGCGAGATATCACTTCACCTAGAATTTGGTGAATTAGACCTCATTTTAAAGGAAAAACTCCCATCTTTCCAATGATATAAAAAATTAACCCATTGCCGAACTACTTTTTGAGCAATCTGTCTAAAAATGCAAGCTGTTTTACACGGGATGGATTACGGCTATGAGTTCCAGAGGGATATTATTGAAAAAATTAGTAATTTCTAAAACCTATATTTTGTCAAAAAAATAATGGTGTATATTTTGTATGCTTTCTCAACTATTTAAAAAATTAATCAATAACTCAATGTACAAATTTTCACAGAATCACAAAAAAATCCTTTTGTTGTGAAGGCATTTTCACCGTACGGCATGAAAAAATGAGTCAAGTTAGAGACTTATGTAGTCCTCATTCTCCTGATGATGCTTCCAGTAAGAGAAGCGAAACGTTGAGTTTTCAAAATGAACGAAACTCAGCATTGCCCAAAAACAACATCCTACATAGATAATAAAAGCTACGAAGGCATTCAAACAAAAGACTTATGTAGTTGTATTTATATATGTAATTACTGAGAATTTTTGTCATATATATAACTATATTTTTGCACCATTAATATTACAATATTTACTTCATACTCTTACAGATGCCTAAATCAAATAATAAAATTTGAATACGGTCTCTATTGTGACTAGGGAAATATCTCACTCAAACTACCTCAATACCGACTATGTAGTAATGTTAATTATGGGCCTTAAAAAATCACCTCATTAGAAAACTTTTAGTGCACTTCTGAGTTACATCAATTTTTACCACATATTTATGGCAGAAGATTCAACTCAAAGTATCAGAAAATAATACATAATTCTGGTTTCACCAAAAATGTCCAATTTACATCACATCGTCCAATATCCTTTATGTCAAGACCTCTCATATACAGAGAACTAATGCTCAGGTTATATGTTCAGATAGACTGTTTTGCTAGCAGCATTTAAGTAACACAGAAACTTACCATCTGGCAGTGGAATGTAAATTCTTTTCTCAAATCGCCGGCGAAAAGCTTCATCAATATCCCATGGATGGTTGGTGGCAGCCAAAACCATTATAGTTTTACCATCCTCATTCCTTGGGATAAAAATTAAAATTATCCCCATTAATAGTGTTCATATTGATCCAACGATATATGAATCAATGTAATTTTAGAGGAATTCATTAGTGAAATGAAATGTAGATACAAATTGGGCTCTTAATTCTCTCATGAAAACTCCTGATAACAATGGAATGGACTTTGGTGAACATACTTCAGTCACAAACTGGATAGACATATGATTCTCTAGCCATGGCTTAATTACAACCCATTAAACTTCTGTGTAGTCGTTATAGGATTACCTATTCCCATAATATACATACTTAATCATCAATGAGCCAAAAAATTGTCAAAGCTTATTTCAGAATTTCATTCATTCATAGAGAATATACAGTACTTATCTGCCAATTCTGAGTCATAGATGTTACTAAAAAATACATTAGAGCATTGAAATTCATCATATAATACATTCCGAACTGATATATATGTATATGAAACATCACTTGAAGGCAACTTTAGGCCACGATACATTTGCCTTCAATGCCTCTTTATGTGAGAATTATTTTTTTGAAGGGTCTAATAGTAGCAGAACAGCTTTCTACAACTTTTGGTACAATTATAGTAGAATGCATTCAAAGAATATTCTTGATAAGGTACTGGGGTATAAGGAGGTTTGTACGATTAAGAAAACATTATTACAGAAAAGAAACAGCTTATGAATGGGATATTTTTAGCAAATGCTCATTTCTTCTGGCCCCATAGAAATTTCTGGCCACCCAATTTATCACAGAATGCACAACTCAACTAATGGCCAAATAACATTTTGAAAGAGCTAACCTAAAAATATAAAACTGTGCATAGACATGAACTAATAGCTTAATTAAAATCCTCATGCTGACATTATGATATATTCTTAGAGTACTGGCATTAAGCTCTGAATATGATTGAGTCAACCAATGGTGGTTGATCTAGATATAAGAGAAGGTTAAATCTATGATTGTAGTAATTATCATACATATCGGAATTGAGGCCATCCATTTGAATCAGCAGCTCTGCCTTAAACCGTCTCGATGCCTCGTGTTCCGAGTCGGATCCTCTTTGCGAGCACAGAGAATCAATTTCATCGATGAAAATGGTGCTTGGAGAGTATGCACGAGCCTGAAAAAGAAGAATTTTGCTTAAAAGTGCGGCTTATCAAAAAATATTTGAACAGCCATTCATTCACGATCATGGAGAGCTAGTGTTCATATAAGATGTATGAATGCGGTTGGAAAAGAGATGGCTCAGAATTCGAACTATGCCCTTTGTCAACAATATTACTTCACACGGAAGACATTCAAAGACATATTCACACCATGGTAGAGCACATCAGCAACCTAAACGGCAGTGCGACACAGATTCTCTAGGTATCTCTGTGCAAAGTCGTAAGGGGTGTGAATTTTGATGCAAATTTAGATAAGCCATTACAGTTTGTCACTATCATTCACCGAGAAATGTTACAATATCATTTAGCTCGTTTCATTGATGGGATTTATTATCTCACGCCAGCTGTATCCATTAAGGAATCATATCACTTCGTTGGTAGGTAATTTGGTCTAATGATAAGTTACTCTTTGGTGGAAGTTCTCATTTTATTACAAGTTGTTAACAAAAATTGTCTCATTAATGGCTAACAAAAGCCTCTATCTGAATTATCATAGATGTGATCCTCACTATGTATGGAATGTTGCATTATCTTGTTGGCGCTGATTAGTAGTAGCACCAATTACAGAAACATTTTCTCTAATTGCGCGAACAGCTCATAATTAATTGCACCTATCATTAAATACGTAAATGTTGCTATGATAAAAAATGCAATCTGTCAAGAAATAAGGCTTAGAATGCTGAATGAATAACAAATTGTGGGTGCAAAAGATAGTCGAAATGGGAAATTTTAAAGGGCTCACACTAAATCAGCACCCTTTAAAATTCCTTGCATGCAGATCATAAAGTGAACCCATTGTAAAGTGGGGGTGCACTGTAATGGAAGGGAGAATGAATGGGGAAGATGGGGTTAGAGGATGAGCCTTTTTTAGATGAAATGAAGATACGGTAGTCCAGTCAATCCAAACTAATATGGGCTGAGGTGTGTTTGCAATGAAAGATTTTTGGATTAACCAACACATCAGTAAAGAGCTAGGAAGTAATGTACTCTTTAAAGATTTTTGAATGGTGAAAACAGTAGCTGGTAGTGTAGATGTTGATGCTTGTGAGCCAGCAAATAACAAAGGTGGAAAAGTATTTTCCGGATTAAGGCCGCGTTGGTCCATTTGGGCGGACGACAGTTTCGGGCGCATTCCAGCTCCCGTCTTCAGGTCCAACTGGTTGGACCAGCTCCCATCCAGCTCCCGTCTTCAGGTCCAACCAGTTGGACCTGAAGACGGGAGCTGGAATGCGCCCGAAACCGTCGTCCGCCCAAATGGACCAACCCGGAAAATACCCGGACTTAATCCCGGGAACTTAACCCGGAAAATACTTTTCCAATTAATCACCGCAGAAGCCTCCGTACCAAATAATAAAGGTGGTCAGGCGGAAGGTTGAGTCACCAACCTGTACTATTGTTCACTTCACTGGCCTGGTCGAAGGGGGTTGATGACTTAAATTAAATTTTGGCTAAGTTTTGTTTGGATTGTGGATTCCTGTATCGACACATTTTGGATTACCGGGACTCTATCTACAGTATAAAATGGAGGAGAAGGTGACTAAAGACTTCAACTTACCATTTCAAAAAGAAGTCTCACTAGTTTTTCTGATTCCCCTCTGTATTTGGATGTTAACGTCGATGAGGAAACATTGAAGAAGGTTGTTCCACACTCGGTTGCAACAGCTTTCGCCAGCATAGTCTTTCCTGTTCCTGGAGGTCCTACCATTAATACTCCTTTCCATGGCCTTCGGATACCCTATTCAGTTAACATCAGGTGTAGAGTTTTTTAAATTAGAACTTGCATTACTTCAATACATAATAATTTTATAAATTGAGTGGTGATATTTTATTGAAGTTACTGATTATACTTGTGAGTGCACACAAGCATAGAAAGTTGACTTCCTTAGACACATCCTATAACTCTGAATTTCAGCCATTCTAAATCTTTATTTAAATTAAATTCATATTTATATACATTTATGTATCTAATTTGGAGTCAACATTAATTTTAAATGAATCAATCAGAATGCCCATCACTCACTAAAAGGTTTCATTGAAAGCTTACGTTTCTGTAGTGTACAGAAGACATACCAAGTTAAAAATATGCAAATTAATTTTAAAAATGGGTTTTTAATACGTTGAATGCAGGTGTAATTCATAAATGATGCACTCAGCACAACTGGCAGGCATATTTCTCACATGACTGATGGTAATATGTGAGTACTGTAAAACCTCTTATCTTATGGAAACCAGTGGTCCATAAGAATAAGTATGCCCTTGGATGATAGGTGTCCTCATGTTAGAGGTTTAACAAGCAAGCACATTGAGGTTTACTTAGCACAAGCTTTGTAGCCTGCATAGCGTATTGCAAGGCTCGGTAACAACGAAAAAAATCCCTTGCAACGAAAGTGAAGAAAGCTAAAAATTTGCATAAATATTTCATGCATAATTCAAATTTTTCATTTTTTAGATAGGTAGAGGAAAAATGAATGATGAAAGTAAATAATACAATGTTTTGGATTCATTTTGGTCCAAGTACCTACCAAAGTGTGTTCATTATTAATGTATCAGATCCTTGGGCAAATAAATTATTATTATATTATTAAACTCCAGCCTCAATAATTTCATATTTTAACGAGTGAGAGAAAAATGTTTTATGAGGAAAAGTTTTATTTTTCCCATTTAATCCCATTAAAACATGATACCCTCTCTGGGCTCAAACCAAGTGCAAAATATACAAAATATAATGACTGATTATTGTATTGTCATCTGGAATACGTCTCTATGGCAAATTGCCGAGTAACTGCTGGTCAGGATGAGGGTCAAATTTTTATTACAAATGTTTTCCCTGACTCACACACAAGTAATTCTAATTAAAAGCATAAAAACACTCCCCTATACAGGAATTTAAACTCAGTTTCTACAAAGTGGCATGGCGGCCCTGTATGCTTTTCCTATCCTGTAAGCTGCTGCAGGGACATGTGGCAGGGGGTGTTAGAAAACCAATGGAGGGAATAGAGAAAAGGAATTGGAAGAGGGAAGGACAAAGTGAATTGTAAAACATAACACAGCACTAACATAAGACACATTGTTAACATACAATTCACCTCTGTCCTCTACCCCTTCCTTTTCCCTACTCCCTCCCCTTACATGGCTGGTGTCCTAACACCCTCTGCCACACACCTCTGCAGCAGATCGCAGGGTAGGTAGTACATATGTAGATTACTTCGTGAGTGTGGTAAACATAATATCAATAATTTGTTGTCTCAGAAGCTACCTTCCTACCTCATACTTACTTACTAACTCCCATGGCCATCTATGCCCAAGCTGGGATTTGGCCTCACCAATGCGTGCCCTCCACCTTTCTCGGTCTCTAGCTTCTTCCACTGCTCCCCCTATCCGGTTTATGTTTACTACCTCATACATGGTAATTTAAATTTGTTTGACTGAGTTAGGAACATCCCACTTGCTTGCCAGATGCTAACATAGCACACGATTGCTTATGAGATTAAATTCATATGCCATAGCACTTGAGAATTGTCAATAAATTTTCACTCATCATACTCACCTTAAAAAAGTCTGGCATGAGCAGAGGCAAGACCATGGCTTCCTGCAGGATCGACTTTGCCTCTCTCAGTCCAGCGACTCGTGTCCATGGGACGCCGGGCCCTTTCTGCAGGATCTCCCTCTCAAGTGCCTCCACCATGTGATTTTCAAAGCCCGAAATTATCGGGTGCCCCTGGCCCGTACCCCCACCCGATGAATGCCCACTGCCTCCCCCACCTCCATTCCTCTCCTCCTTCTCCTCATCCCCAGCAACCTCTGACGACCCGCCGAGTTTCTTGATCGCCGTCGGAGCACGATGAAGCGTAGATTTCCCATTGGGTGCATTCCTGCAGCCCACTGAGGTTTTTGGGAGGCGTTCGACTGAACGTGACTTGCGACTTCCTACCATGCTGGGATGAGAATGCGACCTGAGACAGTGAACCAATAACTAAAGCTCTACCATTAATTATTAGAGAGTTCCATGTAAAAGTGCTCGCTAAATTGTTAGTGCTGAATAGAATATTTTCATTCAGTTAGAGTTAGCATTGAATTACATGATTTGTTAAATAATAGCCAAAAACACTAGAAAGTGATGCAAGTGCATTACTGTAGTATTAACTTTCAAAATTATTCACTTGTGCTGGGTGTTTTCATGCTTAAATTGGAACGAGATATACATATTACTACTCTGCATCAAATGAATAAGTGGTGGATATAATTTTTAAAATTCACATTTTATTATAACGCATTTATAATGGTAATTGAGATAATTCCTTTTAGGCCCAGTTATATCATCTCTGGTCAAATATTTTCTCAGCATGGAAACCAAAGTAAATGCATTCTCCCATCGATGATGCTCAGGTCATTTAACCGACAGTCTTAGAATTATACGAAACTCTAACTCTCAGTTAAAATCAAATCAACAAAAAAGCTATGTAATATTTTGGTGGACGTTAACCATACATAAAAAACCCGAGCCTTAGTATTGAATTTGTAAACATTTTAATGAAACAAGTAAAATTTTACTCAATTTGAGCGAAATTTTCATTCATTACTTTTTTAAAACAAGAAATACTACTCTAGTTCAGAGCGTCAAAAACTATGAGCATAAATAATGAAACAAAAATTTATCCACTGGTGTGAGAGGTATTGGGTAGTAGTAGCCTTGTACATTATAGTGTATCCATGCCAAATTGTGATTGAGAGGTGCCAATAACCTAGGGAATGTGAGGGTACTTATTACAAAAGTATGGGGTAAAGCATTTTGGTGATAAAACTTCCACAATGGTTTGTTGATAGCAATTTTAGCTGTGTAGCATGCATGGATTTCTCTTAGGGTAATCCAAGCTATGCTAGTGTAATAGTCTCTCTGTGAAGGAGGGGATAGGATCATATTGGTTAATATTAGCTGAATATTTTATCAATTGAAAACATTTTGGAAAGTCATGCTAATCTGTGTTCAGATGATATTTAATAGCAGATACAAATTTGGAATAATATGTGACAAAGCATTCATTGGTTAAATGAAAGATAGGAAAAAGTCCTCAAAACATAAGTATAAATCCCCAAGTAAGGACCAAATGGCCACATATCTGAATGAGAAATAAAAAGCAAGGTGGTGGTGCAATAAAATGCTAATATGTATGATGGGGGATCTAACTTAAGCACATACTATTCCAAATAATATTTGAAGTGGACAGTCACTCATGAAGGCATTATTTAGCACATACCTAGCACGTGGGTTCAGTGAAGGCAGGGCTGGCTGTATTTCTGGGTCTCTTTTTCGTAAAGAAGCTATCCACTTTTCAGACGTTGAACTTTGGATGTTCGTGCTAGTGTTATTTTGATTATTATTGGTTTGAACTTGCTTACTGGCTACCTCCTCCCAATTAGTTTGGCCAACTTCACTTCGAGAAAGGACAACAATGACAAATGCTGTGAGAGTTCCAACATAATCTTTAAACCATACTTAAAACAGACATAATTTAGTGGTGCAGGGGACAGGTACAAAGTGGCTGTAAAATCTCAAAGTTTCCTATTGATTATGCAACACTCACAACAAGTGAAGGCAACTTCCCATAGAAACCAGGGTACTATCGCCAACAACTTCTTCCCAATTACTCTCCCCTTTATTGAACCACTGATTACATTACATACTCAATAACTGGACAAATATGACTCAATGGATTCCGTTAGTAATGAGTTTATACATGGACACACCAGAGAAATTAAACCAATTTAAACAAAGGAGGGATCTCCTGAGTTTAAAGCTGGCTCTGAATAAAAATAACAGAAGTAGAAGTAAAATAGTTATTGAGAAAGCTGTCATCTAAAAATTAAGTTGACAACATAGTAAGAGGCTGGGATAAGATAGTACCAGGCATTTTTTTGATGGTTTTGAGGTACATATTTCAATGGTTAAATTTTGATTAATTCATAAATTACATTTATAAGAATTATTTCACCCCAACTGTCTTGATGTTGAACTTACGTATGGGTTAACTGTTAAATACAGTGACATTGAAATGAAAATTCTCCATGATATTTTGAAAAAACAGGAAAAAACAGCCAACTATGGTTGTTACTATCTAACAAAAAAACCCACACATTTAGCATATAACAAGAATGAGTTCATTGGGATACCGTATTGGAATGGAGAGGGATTTTGAGTTTTATTGAATTTTTACACCCTATTATTAATTACAAAATTGTATTGCACATTTATGAGGAAAGAATTTTGGATAAGGGGATAGTATGTACCAATTTAAGCAAAGGAGAATTCTCCTTAGTTTAATATTGACTGTGAACAAAAATGATAGAGAAAGAAGAAGATTTTAATAAGTCAAAATACTATGGCAGAGTTGGTCAATACCAAGTGAAGAAGAACCATGAGAATTCAAGGTACACTAAGTTGTAGATGGCATAGAAAGAGAATAAGGAAAACACATACCATCTACAGTGGAAATGCCCAGCAACTGCTAGGACTTGGAAGTCAATCCCTGGGTAAACTATCTCAAGAGCATGAAGACATTTCGGATAAACCTCCTGAAGACATTCTGGGCCTTTTGGCAAGGCCATCGGTCTTCCCAAGGGTTGAAACTCAATAAAGGTAGATGGCAATAAGGACCAAGAGGTCTTAACCTTAGGAAGAGGCCTTATGAACTGAACCAGGGAACACTATTAAAATTATACATATAACTATCAAGTAAAAATATTAATAATATTTAAAGGAGGATAATATACACAATCACATAAAAATTAATGGGAACACTGGAAACCATAATGAGATGGGGGAATTTAATTTTTATACGAGTTTGATGCATGCAGTTATTTTATTGGACATATACTGGAAAATAATTTCTTAAACACGCTTTGGGATTGGTACCATTTTAAACAAATGTGGAATCTCTTAAGTTTAAAGTTGGATGAGCATGAAAATGAAAGGGAGTACATATAAGTAGAAGAGTTGCATTATGTTAATAAATACAACGCCTAAAAATTAATGAGAAGAATGGACAACATGATGAGATGGGGAAGAATTTGATGTTTTCTTTAATGGTTCGATGAATCTTTAATCACTGTTAATGCATACTGTTATATTTATTTTCTGTACATTGAGTTGTAAATATGATTTTGGCATACCTTGGTGGTTAGCTTTGACTGGGGCGTTTTGCTTTTCACCGCTGCTCGACTTCCCACCGTTGTGCGCACG
The DNA here is from genome assembly GCA_963573305.1 of Pyrrhosoma nymphula. Taxonomy (NCBI): domain Eukaryota; kingdom Metazoa; phylum Arthropoda; class Insecta; order Odonata; family Coenagrionidae; genus Pyrrhosoma; species Pyrrhosoma nymphula. Next base: position 57,342,987 of record OY754339.1, on the reverse strand, counting down.
GTTGCTCTTGTGGTAGTAGTGGTGATGGTGGTGGCTGCCCTTGGTGCTGTTACTGTTGGTGTTCTCCCCTTTTCTACTCGGCGAAGGCCTTCGGTGTGTGGCAGTTATCTTGGTGAACGCGAATGGAGAGGCAAACGAATCTATGATGAGCGAATCCATCATCCTGGCCATCTGGTGGAATTGTGGGTGGGGGGCTGCAGCCACGGGGCTTCCCATTCGACAAGGAGGAGAAACGAAAAATGATACAAAACATTACACTTCAATGCTTCTAGTGGTAAAATGAATGGTAATGAGGTATGGATCACCTTCAATTGTATCACAGTGACACACACTATCAACTGATGGGGTTGTTTAGTAGGCTGTAATTTCTAGTCTCCTGTCAAATGGATATTTGCTGAGAATACTCTGAATATCTCTTTACATGATGCAAGTGGTATCATGGGTAGACGTATGAACTTATGTCCCCACCACCAACTGTTAATATTTACGGTGAAATCTCTCAAGGTGTAGGCACATCTCACAGCATAGCAAGCCTGTCCTGAGGATGTCATGCCCTGAGGATTATGAACGACTCGTTCATCGAAACGTCAGCAGAAATGGAGACTTTTACCCGGTCGGAAACACAAACAACCCCCAACTGGCAGAGCAAGATTGAAGGCTTGCCGTTTCAAGGTTCAATTTGGCTGCGAGCTAGCTGCAAGGATGCTATGGTAGTTCCTTCGCCAAGATTCCTGCAAGGTTCCACTTCCAAGTTGAAGGAATATCACAGCACCTTGTCATAACAAGATTAAGCTTTGCTGGAATCTCGCAGCAAGGTTGGTAAGATTTAGGAATCACCATCCCTACTAGAAGGGAGCAATGTTGCACTGAGGTATGCACAGAGATCGCTAACGTTGGTATGATTACGGCCATTGGCGGCCCCAATGGGGTGGCAGTAGGGGCAATTGCCCCACCCAAAAACCAATTTGCACATAGATTGTTACGAATTTCCGGGACGAGACCCACGAACTCCCCTTTTCCTGGGGGGTATTCCTTACACCAAGAGCTACTGTTGCCCCCCCCCCCCCCCGGAACCTCTGGTCTGGAGCCGCCACTGATTACAGCAAGCTTATTGCAAGATTGGCAGGTTCTATGCAAGAATTATACAATATCGCAGCAACCTTGAACACTATTTGGAATGATTCATGAAGTAGTGTAAGCAGACATAAGGACATGTCTCAACAAAATTGCATCGTATAAAAAGGTCAACTTGAGCGCATGCACGAACACAGGTCCATTAAATCTACTTTAGTAAATACATCGTGTAAACAGGCGGTTTCAAAGATATAAACCAATTAATTTTTCCATTCTTTAATAAATCCACATCTTTCAAACTGAACTAAGTTATTGCTTTATAAAAGAAACAATCGTTACACCTTTAGTCGAGCTCAATGAACATTCTACGAGGACAATTATACATTAAGAAACAAAAAACAGACTGTGACAATATGATAATGGCAATTAATACTATGGTTGACACGATGAGCACTTCGCTTACTTTTGATAATTCACGGAGAATTGCTCAAAAACATGGAAGAATCTTAAACTTAAGTTTATGTATAAATTATTATAAAAAATCAACATTATTAAAAAACAACAGTTTTCAGAAATGAAATCTCAAACACCAACAAATGAATGGCAATGGATGCTCACTCACCGGAAGAACGGATCATTGAAGAATTCGTTTATAATCGCATTGAATGACGCCATTGTCATATATGTATTCCCAAATGTACGAGTCTTAAAACGATCTAAGTATATCTTAAATACTAATGGGTAACTTGTGTCTATAGCGAACGCGAGCGAACGAACGGCAAGCAGACGGCGCACTGACAACGACGCCCTCCTACGGGAATGCAACCGCTGTGACGCACTAAATCAATAAAAAACGCGGCTCCGTCAAGTTGGCTGAATCTCCAAGGCGGAGCTCCGCCGTTTTAGCCCGGGCGTATCAAATGACTGAAATATTTTGCACGAGAATGTTAAATTTAACCTTTTCTCTAAACCATTTAAGCTGCAATAAAGTATCGCCGAGTTTCACATGCGTGGAGAAGAAAACAGAAGCGGTGAGACTCTAGTGGTATCGGCGCAGACGCAATGTGGTCCAGAAGTTGATCAACAGAGAAAATTTTCCTCAAAATATTGCAACACCTCTTAAAACTATGAATCATCTTGTTTCCGCATTTTTTGCAACTCGCGGAAATAACTTGAAGTTTGAAGCTGTAAATTTCCCGTTTTCTTACGCATAGCCATGGAGCCCGTTTTATGAACCATCGTTTGGATTCGCAGTCACTTAATGTATCCGTGCTTTCTAATTATTAGTAGCCATATGACATCCTACAACGTTCGGAGAATCATCATTAATAAATCATCGCAGGTTGACAAAGTGAAAATAATTGCGTCAAATGAATAGGGGTTTTCTAATGGGAGACAAACCATTGACAAGAGAGCTTAGCAAAGCTTTCACTAAAATATTAATGTGGAGATATTCGGTATGTTTATCGTTCTGCTACGAAGAGCTGATGGAGGGGATGGGAATATAATATAGTCGTTTGGGATGTAGCTTCGAAGAAAAGTGCATTAAATGGGATCGTTATAGAAGGATGAAGAGAAGCTTGGAATATGGTGGGGGAGGTAAGCAAGTAGCTGAGGGATGGGGGAAATAGCAAGGACGCAGAATCGGCGGATAGGGCGATAGAATTAAAGGCGATGGTTCACTGAAAGCCGTGAATGAAGAAAAAATTGAGGCATTTTGGATGTGATGATTATGAATTGGAGGTATACTGAGCTATTAAGCGAAGCAGTGCAAGGATAGAGACGATTAAAGAAAAGATCCTGCGCATGAAAACCTACTCTCATTGCCTGCAGGGCCGGCCCAAGGGATTGAGAGGCCCTGTGCAAACGAAAGTCTCCCCCCCTAACTTTGCATTCCCTTTTTGACATTGTAGCATCTTTTAAGCATATGTAATGGAAAGAAGGAAATTAACCAAGAAAATAGTTAATGATTTCAATAAATTTAAATATGTACTAACAAAAGAAGTAGGCAATTTCGGGAAATGGGCGGGTTTCACCGCACCGTCTGAAAAAGGCAAGCCCGTGCGGGTCCAAGCGGGGCCCTCATAGACGCGGGACCCAGTGCAGTGGCACCTGTCGCACTACCCTAGGGACGGCACTGATTGTCAGTACTATATGATAGGATAACAATTACTAGGGTTCACAAGACATCTGGTTTTTCCCGAACATATCCTCTTCTTGAGGAAGTCCAGCAGGGCTTCGTTCCTATTTGGAATTTTGCGGACAATGTAAAATAACACCCAACATTTAGGTACTATAATAATAAGCATTCGTGTCAATGATATATACATTATTTAAAATCATAAAAATATGTAAACACTGCAGAGTAAATCATTAAATCCAATGAAACCACTCTTAAATTCGCTAGAAGTGTCGGAAGAGTCGTAATAAACCAATAATGTGTATTGAAAAAGGGATCGATGAACGCGTGGTGACAGTGAAATGCAAGTTATATGATGGCAGAATCAACTTTTTTTAAAGATACTTACTGCTACTTTCGTCGTGCGCCATTTTGAGAAACACTTGATTTTTCCCTTTCAGGCACTTTTTGGACAGTGTCCTACTTTCGCCCTACATCATCATCACCTGTGCACCGTGCATTAATCTCAAAAGAACTGGTAACCCCACCAATAATGATGACCAACTTAGGGTGGAATTGTTGCGAAAGGCCATATTAAATATGAAAGATGACTCTGCATTTTTGGCTTTTAACTACTTATTTTAATTTTGAGTCTCACCAGCAGGTGTGCAAGCAACTACACACTTACTTTCGCCGTCCAAAGAGAGTAGAACGGGTTTTCCCGTGTTAATTGGGGCAAGCGTGCTCATTAGGACAGGCTATACCGGTTTTGTTGAAAGAGCATTTATTTTCCTAAAATATGATACGGGTATGCATTAAATAAACATATTCTTTGTGACACATACACCGCATGTACCAGGGAAGATTAACCAATAAAATACTGAAAGTCTTCGAGAATAGGAAAACCAAGGCACACTGAAGGTTTCAGAAGGCACACTGAGACATCCAGGAAATGGGAGTGCAGGATATTGAGGTGTACTATAGTAAAGCCTTAAAAGCTAACATTGAAGCCACCAAGATTGTCCGACATAGAACGAAAGCTAGGACCCAAATACACCATGGACAGAGGAAGGAGGAGAGCACAGGCTGAGAGAATGAAAGAGTATTGTGCGAAGATCAATGCTGGAAGTTGAATTAAGGTGGTAGGAGCGATGTTTGTTTGTGTACAGATTAGGGGGCGTCCACGTGAGGCGATTTTGGCGATTTTTCGATCCCCCCCCTAATCTCACGTGAGAGTTTTAAAAAATGCGTATTTTTAGTGTAAATACGTTAATCTGTGCTTGATTGCGTTGATTTTATTTAAAAAACATAATTTGCTTAAATATTTTTATTTAAGACTAGTTAAGACTAGTATTTAAGACTGCTAAGAACGTAATCTAGAATCACAGTGAGAAAATAGAAATATAAAATACTTAAATAGGAACTACTAAAAATTCGTAAAAGAACACTCATTCTAATTCAGTCCACGGGGACTCATGTGTGGTTTATATTTCGTAATAATTCGATTACATATGTGCAGGTTTATTTTAAACGCGAAATAGTGCAGTTATTATTGTTGCTAAAAATATCAAGCTGCCGAAAGAACAACATTTCAATAAAATTTCGTATAAATCTCGAATACAGCGCTGAAATTTTATTCATGACATGCTTTAACCAAGTAAAAAATGTCAAATATAATTTTTTAAATCATTATTATTACTGACTGTGTGGTTCGCTCCTTCGCTTGAACAGATGCCCTTAATGAAATGTGGTCCAAGACTTTATTTTCGACTAATTTAAAAGAATTATTGAAATGTGCACTCAATGTCCCGCTTTTACCGCTCCAGCCGCCTTAACATGGTCCACAGTCGGCCAGAACGAATATAAAATAAATAGGAAGGTGCGCGGCAAAAGAGATGAGCACGAGGCTAGTTCCAGATGAGTTGTGTGATCATTCCTTCTCCCTCTCAAAGAGTTTTCAATCGATTCGCTTACGTCTATGTTTCACGACATTTTAAAAATTGGCTGTGGTGGTCACAGAAGTACAATAGGTGGCCTGTGTTCCATACCGACCAGCCGATCATCTCTGGGTGTTATTGGGTAACTTTTCGGATCTGAGTCACGAAGTACATTCGGTTGCCCATGCATTAGATTTCGAAAATTCGGAAGGAAACAATGGGAACTATATCTGAAGAAAGTAATATAATGGGGAACATGCATTTAAAAAACTATTTGTATTTTAAGTACGTATTCTTAAATATGCAGGACATGAATTTTATCGGAATACAATAATATATTATTGAAATATTTCTTCTTAAAAATTACCCGCGCTTGGATGCGTGGAAACACTACGTCATTGGTAATCTGGGTGACAACGTCGCGGAACGGTATTGCTTACAGCAATACGACGTATTTTCACGTGAAGTTCTTGCTTGTATTTTCTTAACTTGACGATATAATTTTCATTTACCTTTCGGAAAGTTATGTCCTACTATGATTTGATCCTTTACATTGAAATATATGTATATTATATAGTGATACCGTGCGATGACGTCAAGCCACCGAGAGACCGTTTTGGAGCGCGTGATATGCACTTGGAAAAGGAATTATTAATGTCAATTATTGATGCATACTCATATGGATTATATGCTTATTTGAGTTCTTGAGGAATTTGCTGTCGAGTACACTACTTAAATATAAGACATTTTAAAAATAGATAGAAAGTAGAAAGAAAACGTTTATGCCTGTTATTCATCGTCAAGTTCGGACATTGCGTACGACTATAACGTAGCTCTCAATTGAAAAAAAACGATCGATCTGTAAGTTACAATACATCTATCGTCTTCTTGAGTGTAAGCTTTCGTGTAACTGATCGTGGATAATGATTTGGATTTCTAGTTATTCTGAGTTTGGAGCATATTGGGCTCAACGCTTAAAATACTGGTAATGCCATAAGCTCTGTATTTTATAAAATAAAAACTGCCCGTAAAAGAATTACAATACGGAAAATATCGTAATCAGGAACCTCATGAATCATCATTTAATCATGACCAGAAGAGATTCTACGATCTTCAGGCGTTTTTTATGACATACATTTTACGAGCGCTCGAATTTAAAGCGATGAATGATTTAATGAAGATTAAAAGGTGTGCGAATGCTGGAGTGAAAGTCATAGGTCGTACGTGGAGTTTATCAAGGAATGAATGTTTGTCTACGAAAGCAAGAATTTCAGTATTTAAAAGTGTACTCATTCCCAGGGGCGCAACAACGGGGGGATTGGGGGGGGGGGTATTGCCCCCCCAAGCACGATTGTGGGGAAGACTACCACCCCCCAGAAATCAGAGGTTATGGTTCACTTTTTAATGGACTGCCCGATTTGCAAAATTATATGTGCCTTCATCCCTAGCGACTCCGCTCTGATTTTGAACGCTGCGCAAAATTTTATATGGAGTAGATGAAACTCCCCTCCCCCCGTCCCCTTATATAAAACAGAGTTCAGAAAAAAAGTTTTATTTTCACATTTATATGATCTATAAAATTTGCAATTTATTTGCAGACTCTCTCCTCCCCCCACCCCCCGCTTAGCTAGCTTATACATATTTTTCAAGGAGTTTGTCCCCCCCCCCCCCCACCCCTCACGATTCGGGGGGTTGTTGCGCCCCTGCTCATTTCCACTTTATTGCATGGAAGCGAAATATGAGGGTTTCAGAATCAGCGTAAGAGTTGGCTAAATGAAGAGGGTATGGGGTCCCTGAGAAGTGTTAGCACAAACAGTAGGATGGATAAGGTTAGGTATGAGTGAGTGATGAAATGATGTGTAATGGATGTATTGAAAAGAGCGTGCTTCATTGGTTTGGCCATGTCGAGATAATGGATGAGAGTCGAATAAATAAACATAATTATAATAGTAGAGTGAATGGTGTGAGAGGAAGGGGTAATAATAATAATGTCGACTTTGTTCAGGGCGAAATTAGGGCTATGTAACCTTCTCTTCCATTTAACCCTCAATCATGAACACCCATGCGCTGAGTGGAAGAAAACCCACCCAGGCGGGAGACGAACCCGCGACCATAGGGTTAGCCGGTGAGGGCTTTACCCCGCCAATACCGAAGCTGGAAATAACCGTAGGATAGCCTCGAAGCCAACACACTAACTAATTTAGTAGTTTATTTAGATTTTAGACTAATATAGACGCGGGGTAGACCGATAACGAAATGGGATGCGATTGAGGTGGAAGATATTCTTAAGGTAGTTTGAGCGAAAAATCACTTCACCTAGAATTTGATAAATTTGGCCTCATTTTACAGAAAAAAATCTCATATTTCCAATGATATCAAAATATTAACCCCTTGCCGAACTACTTTTCGAGCAATTTGCCTGAAAATACAAGCTGTTTTACATGGGATAGATTACGGCTGTGCGCTTCAGAGGGAGAATATTGAAAAAATTAGGAACTTCTAGCACCTAGATTTCGTCCAAAAACTAACGGTGCATAGTTTGCTTGATTTCTCAACTATTTACAAAAAATAATCTATTACTCTCCACAGGAATGTTTGCAGAATCGCAAAAAACCTGCTTTTTTGAAGGGTTTTCAGCCGTACGGCGGGAAAAAATGAGTCAAGTTAGAAACTTATGTAACTTTTTTTATTTAATTACTGAGAAATTTGGTCATATATAACTATATTATTGCGCAATTAATATTACTATATTTATTGCATACTTCTTACAGACGCTGAAATAAAAAAATAAAATTTGATACGGTATCCATTATGACTAGGGATCTATCTCGCCCAAACCACCTTAAGAGGACTACTAGGAGTCTGAAGAACAGGAGGGTGCATATGAAGCAATGCATGAGCAGGGCCGCCGATAGCCGAGCCGGGCCCAGGGGCAAAGCGTTGGTTGCGGGCCCTCCACATCCTCAAAACTTCCCCCTATCCCTCGACGCCTTCAAAAGACAATCGCTTAAGTACATTCCAGTAATCAATTCTGTTCCTTTGTCTTTCACCCTAACTCCGCTTATCCTATCCCTCGCTTCATTTAGGTTCCATTCGTGGGTTTTTGCTAAAGGTTAAATAACTAGGCCAAAAATAAATTAACACTTAATTTAAAATAGGATTCTCTAATTCTAGCATTCTTACATGACTATGTTACACGTATTTCACATTTTAATAGACACAAGCTGTTCTGTATACAAATAAACGTTTTTTATTCGAACTTTGTTTCTTGAAGCACAAAAAAGTAATAGCTATTAAACTTTTAATTAGATATAAAAATATTGAACTTTGTAAAAAAAATACTGCGATGTTTTCGGAAGTTTAATAAAATTTTGATTTTCTTGCTTTTTTCGGCAAATGTTTGTAAAATTGTATCAAAATTCAAACTTCTGGCCAACTTCGATTATATTGATAAAGTACCTAAATACAGGTATCAGATACATTTGTAATATTGGGCACCGGGAGCATGTAACGCCATATTTCACGAGATTAAATATTCTAAAAGTCGAATCTCGTAGACTCTATCAATTGGGACTTTTCATACACAAACTTCTGGAAACTGGGCAACCAACCTACCTCTACAGCAATATGATTCAAAATAAAAATATAAAAGTGAGAACTACGAGAACAACCGACAATCTACATATACCATCGCACCATACAACAATTTTTCAGAAATCATTCATAGTAAAATCGTGTCAGTTTTGAATAAATTACCAGACAATATAAAAAACACCACCTCAATCAATGTATTAAAAAACCTACTATTTAACTATGTAAAAGAAATTGAAATGAAAACATAGAATAGGAATCAGACACGAGCAACCAAAATGAATGATACATTGTATAACAAATTGAATATTGAAAATTGATTATTTAACCAAAATTAATAACCAAATATTTTAAAAATATTCCTAATCACTTGTACATTTGTCTGGATGTTATGTTATGATTTGGTATGTTTAGGTTTACAGGTTTCTTTGTTAAACATATATTATGTTTAGGTTTAAGGTACGATTGTTTTAAAATGTATGGTATCTAATATGTTAAGATTGTAAGATTGTTCTTGTCCCTTGCAAGAAAATTACGTCATGATGCAACTACTGCCCCATAGGAGCATTCGCTCCTAGGTCAACAAATGTTTATTCTATTCTATTCTAAATCATACAATTTTTGTTACTCCATTGTCGATCATAAACATCTCTTTATGCGGCTAAGTTCGTTGAAAGAACATTCTGCCTGCGCTACGGTGATCGGTAGGGTCTACGCAGAAGTTTGGGAATAGGCTAGAAATTTTTAAAGATTTTAGTTTATTTAGCTGCTCTATTGGTGGCTGTGGTTTTTCTGATATATTTTTTCTGCTGACTGCTTTAAAATATTTGACCTCATCCACCAAATCCGAGCTTACGTCCAATTTGTATTGCTCCCAGGGCCGTATTTGCCATATGGCGTACCAGGCGGCCGCCGCGCCGGGGGCCTCGCGTGCGCTGGGGGCCTCGCGAGAGTTATGGCACACTAGGATTTGCAGTGCACAGAATGAAAAAAAATAAACATAGTTGTAGGTAACCTGGTGCCTACTAGCAGAGTATTAATAGTGATAGATATTTTTACTCATTATGTATTGTCTTTATAAGCAAGGAAAAGTCTTATAGGGAAGTGCTACCCGGAAGCGACTTATGAGGCAATTATACAAGTCAATGCCTACGCGCAAAGCCGCCTTTAAATGATAATAAACTGGACGTCAACATACTCTGGATTTAACTCGAGCGTCTCTCGCTGTCCCTCTGCGATATTCAAATATTTAGGTTGAGCGGAGAGTACCATCCTCTCGACCGGCTGTTGCCCCGATTGCATTACTAGCTTTCTACGCTAGTAACTCGAATAATAGTGATCATTTCACCTCGCACTAGGGTTGGCACTGGTTGCCGTAATTTTAAATGCGTATGAACGGAAGTTAGTTGAAATACGAGCTAAGAAAATGAGGGGTCAAGTAGAAAGACGGCAGCACAATACACTGAAAGAGAAAATGAAGTTCTTCTGGACTAATATAGCCAACAAGTCCATTCAAAGGAGGCTGAATCGATTAAATTAACATTCTAGACAGATGTGAAATGCTAACACTGCTCAGTACTGCTGCAGGCTTGTAGGTTACTTCAATTGTTTGTTTAGTGATCCCTGCCTCTTCACTAGAGGCCACTAAAATTTCTACTACGGTAAACTGGAAATCGTGTGAACGCAAGTAAGTTAGAGCCGCCATTATGTTAACCATCATTCAACCCTAGAAATGTAAACGGGGGATAACAGTATGACATGGGGACGCAAATGACAGGGGTTATTGAACAAAAAGTTTTCAACGTAGGCGACGTCTATGGTCCGTCTCTGGAAACATTTTTCATTTTCGTACCTCGGTGCGAGAGTAAGGAAATAATGTGCAGGGTGTGTATGTGTGTGTGTGTTCCTAGATCAAAGGAATTGTATGGCTGGGACGGAAATAAACTCTTTTGTAAGCGGGAAACGTCCCTATGGTACATACGTTGGCTCCTGTGCATGTCCATGGAAGCTCACGCTACACATTCATATTTACAAAGTGAATAAATCCTCGTCGTCCTGCACCCAGATTAAATACAAAATGTCAGGAAAGAGCATATTATGTAAATAATCGCTAAGAAACGTGTCACATTCAAATTTGCTGTAATTTATGTTTAATTAATATTGAAAGCATTGAAGTTCAGTCTGAGATCAACTCACGTTACATAAAAGTACATCAAAGTTCACCTCATGGAGAACTTATTCACTTTCTGGTTTCGTAATGGCAGAATTAGTGCATCTGTTGCTCTTGTGACAAACACATTCATTATTATCAACATAGCACGTTCAAACATTTACTTTGTTAATTATATGAATGTTTCGTTCGGAAAAAAAGGAGAGAGAAAGTATGAGGTGACATATTAAATTGGTGGTGGGAAGGTGGAACGATGACGTGAAAAGTATTCGACTGGAACGGCAATCAAACCACGGACCTTCCGACGTCGCATTGGATGCATAGACCACCATACCGCCCAGCCGTCTTAATAACCCTGGAATCCGCGGGAGGTTTATTACATCAACAAACACCCTGAGAAGATATCTTTAGAGTAGGCCAATAGATGGGACTAAAGCGCGTTGTTATCCGCCAGAAGAGAAAGAACGACGAGGACAGAACCTTTTTAGTAATTCAAGTTTCATTTGCTAAAAAATTTGTTCTCCTGATGTGAAAACAAAATCTGTAAAAGTTATTGACACAACAAAAAGTATATAAAAGATGAGCATAAAACAAAAAAGTCTGTAAAAGTTACTGACACAATAAAAGTTGCTCGATAAATGCTTCTCCATCGAAGCATTGAAAACATTATAATATTGTATCTTTAACGCGAAGAAAGTGACACTAATAAACAAGCATAGGACTTAAATAAATTAGAAACAAACATCAGATAAAGTAAAACTGATGATCTCAGGCCTGACCTCGTGGAAATTATGAATATCCACCTTTGTTATTTCCACAAAATAAAAGTTTTGTGGAAATAACAAAGGTGGTTTTCTCATCATGGATCAGATAAGGTACCTGACCGAATAAACATAAGTATTATGTATGAGTAAATTTTAAGTTGGATATTTCAAAAGGCATGTCATCGTCGTTTACATCATGTTATATTACGATGCAGGCAATATTCTACCGAGTGTTAGCCACTATAAAGCGAAAGAGCTGCGACGTTTCGTTTCATTTTACAATTTTACGAGTTTTGTCCTGGTTTTTATTGAATGAATCGGGGTCAGCGTGGTTGAAAGAGCAATGGTGGTGGCGAGGGGAGTTCGAATGGTGGAAGGAGGCACTCTCCCGGTTGTCCTGGCCGTCGCTAGAGGGTTCGATGCACCCCTAGATGTCGCGCACGGTGCATTCTCATAAATTAACCCCATCTATCGATCACGCTCGGACACAAACACCCCGGCGTGCACCGGACGATGGCACGCCGTACCGCCAGGTGAGGCCTACCACCGCGCACTCAAGTCTCATTCATGTGCAGTTCAAACGGAAGTGGACGGAGTTCAGAAATTGAAAATTTTAATGAAACTTAGCAATCTTTTGTTTTTTTTTACAGGAAAAGAACTTGGTAGAATATAGGCTGCATTGTTTAACGTAATGAAAACCATGATATCATTCTTTATTTAATATCCACGATGTTATCTTTACATTTAGAGTATGTGATATGTATTATCACCTTTGCTGCACCATTCGCGTATATCCGAATGAATCAACTCGCTGATAGCGAAGTTCCACTTTTTCCCACAAGCTCAAGAACTATCTTTCTTCTCCTGCGGTAATCGAGAATATCCCCATTGATAATGTACCTTTAGTAGTAAATTTACTAAAATACAACAACGGATTACAATTATTTAAAAAAATTATTTAAATACGAATTTTAATTCTTTAGTACAAAATATAGTGAAGATCTTTTAGCAGAGAATTGAAAAATATTATGAGTGAAAGAGTTCATTTATTTTCCTTAAAGCTTCTTTCTAATTTCTTCAAGTTCAGCTCCTGTTTACTAGTATCATCCACTTCTCGTTAAAAGAAATAAAATTATTAATAACCACAATGCTTCAATGGAAAAGCATTTATTAAACAATGGTCATTGTATTAACATAATTTACAGACTCTTGTTCCGTTTTGATATCAAGAGAACAAATTGAAGCGAGAGTTACATACATAACGTGAATTACCAACTAGATTGTTGTTTTTATTAAGTTGATTTAAAATATTTCATAAATTTAAAAAGGGGTAACACAAAATTAAAAAGGAACAGGGTGCCGACGAAATACACACGTGACAGTTAAGTTTGGATCAACTTTCCCTCGTTTCTCTTGGAGACAGACTCATATATTGCCAAGGTTTTAGGACATATTTTAGCGTTACCAGCCAGGTTAATGCTTTTTCAAGATTCAAATTATTAAAAAAAAATATTGAACCTGCTAATTTGTTTATTAAGAAAGTGTTTGTCTCCAGAGCAGCAGTTGCTCTCAATCTGCTATTGCACGAACGGCAAAATGAGTAAGTTACTGCATGAGGTGATGCAGTATGATCTTTTTATGAAACGCGATCTCCAACAGATTGAACTTCAATATTACGAGTGTTAATGGAACAAAAATTATTTGGAAATGATATGTGATAAGTTTATTACAAATTCACATTAAAACCTGACTTTAAATTGACTCTTTGTTTTCAAATTTGCGTACAATACGAGGATTTTTTCGCAAGTGAATGTGATTTGCCTTGGAGTGTCCAATTACACTTTTTCACTCTAAAATAAATCTTCATTATGTGCTTTATCTGTTCGTATATGCTATCGATTTTCTATGCTTTATGTCTCTTTCATACATGCTTCCTCATCATTAATTAATATAAATTTCGCAGTACTTGATCTCTGGGCGATAACACTCTGTTTGGCTTGCAGAATGATTCTCTCCCACTCTGAGACAGTGAATATGACTCCATTGTAGAAGTAGCAGTTGTGGTAGTAGTATTTCCGGCGGCGGGGCGTATAGTAGAAGTCTGCACGATTTGTTTCCTTGGAAAGTCATTACAGTTGACGCACGCGACGATCCTTACTCTTCCACGACCGCTGGGTACACCGTATAGTTTCCCAATGGGAAGTAGAGGCGGCGGGTTAGCGGGGAGGGGGCCACACTCAAAGGAGCAAGAGAGGTTAGGTCGGGGTCATCCTTCGACGGCCCCTCCATTCCACGCATCCAACCTGCCGTGAAGCGTACGCATCGACCGTAAGAGCGTCTTCATGCATGGAAGTTATTTCTTCAGCAGTAGGCTTAAGGTAGTTTGAGCGAAATATCACTTCACCTAGAATTTAAAGAATTTGGTCTCATTTTAAAGAAAAAACTATCATCTTTCCGATTATATCAAAATATCAACCCCTTGCGGAACTACTTTTCGAGCGATTTGCCTAAAAATATAGACTGTTTTACATGGAATAGATTACGGCTCTGAGTTCCGGAGGGAGAATATTGAAAAAAATTAGTAATTTCTAAAACCTAGATTTCGTCAAAAAACTAACAGCGTACAATTTGCTTTTTTGTCAACTACTTATAAAAATCAATCTATTACTCACCGAAGTAATTTTTACAGAATCGCAAAAAAACCTGCTGTTTTGAAGGGTTTTCAGCCGTACGGCGTGAAAAAATGAGTCAAGCTAGAGACTTATGTAGCTTAATTTATTAAATTACTGATAATTTTGGTCATATATAACTATATCTTAGCGCCATTAATACTACAACATTTATTCCATACTTCTTACAGACGCTGAAATTAAAAAAATAAAATTTGAATATGGTCTCCATTGTCATAAGGAACTATCTCGCTCAAACCACCTTAAGCAGGTGTCCCACGGTGAAATTTGGACTCAATTTTTGTAATCAATTCAAGGAGAGAAAAATTGACACTTAAATTAAATTAAAATTTTAAACCAATTTCCAATTGAAGAAGAGGAAATTAGACTCCGATGTAAACATTTCGGTTTGTAAACATTTGCCCGAGGCTCAAGAGTCCAAGTGTGGGCTCTTCCACGACCGTGGGATACACCTTCACACTTGGACTCTGAGCCTCGGGCAACACGTAAGTGTTTACGAGATTCAAATCCACCCAGTAGATAGTCACCTAAATGACCGAAAAGCATACATTAGGTTTGGAATGAAAAACTTAACTTTGTGATTTCACATAGATTTTTTTTCGCACGATCCGGGTTTCGACGTACAACGTCATATTCAGGTCTAAAGCTGGCTTCACGTTCAAACCAGCGTCGTGTGAATAAAACATCTATGTGAAATCACAAATTTAAGTTTTTCATTCCCAAATGAATCGATTTCACCAATTTACGCCTGAAACTAACAATCATACATAAGGAGTATAATTTCCTCTGCTGCTATTGAGCATTTGAATAAATCTTTAACTTCATTTTGTAAACAAGCTGTGGACCGTGTGACATCGTGGAAACGTAAAAAAATACTAACCAATCAGGGGCTTCCAAAAGAAGAAACATCGCTATTCGCTTTATTGGAGTGTTGCGATCACGTGTATCGGCGTTAAGAGATTTTGTGAGTGACATTACACTTAAATGAGTTAAGTGTGGAGCTATGTGGAGCATTCCGTACGTAGTAAGAAGAACTCCACGTAAAACAAAAAAAACGAGCAGTAGCATATAAATTCTAGACAGGGTCCACTGTTACCCTCTTTTTCTTTTGTTCGCCTCTTTCATTTTTCAATAAACCTATTCGCAGCTTATTCCCACCCATACACACTGCCATGAACCTTTACCTCATCATAACCTTTACCCTCCATTTTTATTTAGTATTATATCGTCTTTCATTTGTTCCTCCTCATTTGGGACGAATTACTACACCATGGGAAAAACCATGTCGTTTCATTCAAAATTTGGATGTAATGGTTTTTGGATGAAAAATTTGTGCGCAAAAAATTGCATCCAAATTTCGCCGAGGAACACCAGGATTGTAAGTCGCTACGAAAGTGGCTCTACCAAGGCCATAGATACATATGTATCCTTGGGCGCTTCGATGAGTAAGCGCGGGCCTCGATGGAAATGGGGCTGAATCGGGGTAGTAATCGGTTCACGATCGAACACGTTTCGCACTCCTATGAAAATAGACTACCATCTACTTGTACTTAGCCTGCAAGTGGCGTTTCGATTCTCAGATTCATATCGCATAACATCCGGTGGAATTAGGATCACATGACTGCGAGCCGGGATTGCAAATCCTCATAATAATTTAACTTGCAGGATGAGGACTTATCGTAGGAAACGTAAATATTTATATTTCTCCAGAGATATTTGATGTGTCTGAAGTGTTTCTCACAAAAGGAGTTCATGACGCAAAGTGGGTCGTAATAATTATTTATTTTGGGGGGAGGGGGAAATCTGGGATTTCAGGAAATTTGGGGGGAGGCAAAAAATTATTGTATACGGGAGGATGAGTCGTTGAGCCTTGAGGGTTGTGCACCACTGTGTGTATTTATTTGCAGAATTTCTCAATATTCAGTTAAATACTGTTCCCGCCCGGCCTTAAGGCTATTTATTAAGGCCCGGCCTGGGTTTATTTGCAGGATCTTTTCTGGCGATTGGTTGCTAGGGATTTTTTTAGTCAGAACCTTCTACGTCCTGGGTCAGAACTTGTGTGGGGTTGATTTAGATGGGGAACGGGGTATGGAATTGGGTAGGTAAGGGCAATTTTAGATTTCCTATGTTTTTTCAGGAGGGATTCGTCGTAGTCCTGGAGATTTTCTATCAGAGGTTTTTGTTTGGCTAGAGGTCAATTTTGAACTTGGGCAAGTTGACCTTAACACATTCTCAGATGGGGTTCATCCTTAAATCTTCGAGGATGTTGCACTTCCGAATGAATCATTTTACGAGTTCCCATAAGGTTTTGCTTTCAGCAATTTGAAGTTTTTGCAAGAGTGTTTTCGCTGCGCTGAGCTAGACTGGAGAGGCATATGAGAGTAGAGGACGTAGCACTAATTTGTGGAGTAGAATTTTCGATTTGAGAGACATGGTTGAACGGCGGTTTAATATGCGGCTGCTTTGGCCGCGTTTAATGTTCCTACAGCTTATTTGACGTGGTTTTCCGAGGTATGCATCGGTGTCACTTTGGCTGGAGAGTGGGAGGGCAAGGAGGCTTTCCATCCTGTCGCCTACCAAGGTGGAAAGATTTTAAGACGTTTAGATGATACACGGAGGAGAGATTCTTGAACAGTCTAGGATGTGAAGGACAGGATCTGAGAGAGAGCTGTCTACCGTAGAAGGAGTCTGAGAATCAGGCAGGTTAAGGGACATGGCGAAGTTCAGATTGTCATCCGTATAATTCTTTTCATTTGAGCAGAGATGAGTGGGAGTATGTAGTGCTAGGATGACAAATCAAATTTTTGCAGCAGTTTGAGAATAGGTTTGTCTAATGGAATGATTCGTGTCAATCTAAAGCTGGAATACGAATAATTAACATTCAGGTCAGATGTTTGTTGTTGTGGTAGAATACGTAAAAAAAATACTTGTGACTGAATGTTGAATTATGAGGAGTAAAAATACTCTAAAACTCAATTCGAAAAGATGGAAAGATTAAAAGACGTGGGGATGCCGGAAGGAAAGGCTTAGGTATTACGTGGAGCATATCAACGGATGAGTATTTGTCTAGGGAAGCGAAAATCGCAGAGCACAAAAATGTTCTCTTCCCGACGTTATTATAAGGCAGAAAAACCTGGGTATGTCAACTCAAGCATAAGAGTATGTCAAATGAAGTGGGAACGGGGTACCTGAGAAGTGTTTGCGGCAAACGTAGGATGAATAGGGTTGGGAATGAGTGGGTCATAAAAGAATGTGGGTTCGATACTGCAGTAATAGACATATATGAAAGGAATGTGCTTCGTTGGTTCGGCCATGTCGAGAGAATGGGTAGAAAGTCGAAAAACGAAATATATACATATATACATGTATGAGAATGGAATGAATGGTGTGAGAGATCGATATAACCGCGAAAATCATGGTTTAATGTGGTGGAAAATACTCTAATGAGGAGTAGTATCAGGAGTCGTAAGGACAGGAGAGTGTGTATGAAGAACAATGTGCGAGAGTAAATGAAGCAAAAGAGGTATGCATGGGTAGGACATCACGGAGGAAATCACTTTATCAGAGTCAGCTTTGCTGGCCTATCACCAACAATTAAACACTTTTGACCGTACCTACCTCGAAAGGAAAACGTTATGATGGGTATGTACGTATGTAAGACTAAATACGCGTCATAGATGTATTTTAATATTTTATGTGAGTTTATAAATTCCATAATCCATTACCACGAATGCCTCTAGAACTCTAGGAACGGTGTGCAAACGTATCGATTATCGAAGATCCGCAATATTTGACATTGACATTTTCATTGTTTACTTCCATCATTTATATTTTATGCAGAAAAGACGGAAGTAACTGGTAAGCAGAGCTATGCCCTGAAAGTAGCGGGGTACCTAAGGCGTACGCACAAGGTGCTTTAGAGGTGTACGGGAAAAGCTTGATTATGGCGGAAGTATAGCAAGACAATTCCCTTACTGAGAGGGGTCCAACTGTTGTGGATACCAAGGGGAAATGGGCTACCAAGTTGTATGGCAAGTCAAAAAGGGAACTGCTAGATTAAAGGCAGAAGAATAAACATTGGTCAATTGAGACTCGGTTTTATAATTTCCGTATAACTTCAACCGTCAAATTACGCAATCTCTGCGTTAATATATTGCTAGCTGAGAATTTATGTTTTGAAAATTAATTCAGACTGTCGGATAGTTGACGTTGGCGTTACCAATGGGAAGACGCATCCTCATTGTTAATCTCGCGGAGAAATGTTTAACCTGACATTATTACACCCTGCCTATGTGTTTAGCAAAAACAGATTAACTGTTAAGGTTTTTAAAACAAACGTTCTGAATACATCATGAGCTCGTTTTTTTAAAGACATTGTTTACGTTTTCCTTGGACGTTAAGATAATACTAAGTGAATGAAAGGTTGATGTAATAGAATAAGGGGTTTGGGCACATCCATGGTGACTCACATAACATATTTTTATGTACAAGTAACTAAATCCTTATATTGCACCGAATTAAAAAATTAAACCAAAGGTCAATTTAGATCACATGGTAACGTGTATCATTTTTGAAACGTAGATCATTCCATGTCTCTGCATTTTTTGTTTCATAAATGCATTGTTTTTCAATCTGAGGGAAGTTCAGGTTCAATGAAAAGTACACGATACTTCACCTCATACAACACCTATTCAACTCTCTGGTCTCATAATAACAGTACTATTTCAACCTCTCCTATTGTGACGAATACAACTCTTCATTAACAATATAGGAGGTTAAATAATAAATGAATTTAGTATATATCGCATATTTCAGGAAAACTATGGTCTGGTTGGCGACTATCGTTATAATTTACCCACGTAACATAAAAAATGAGTCTGCAAATGTAATAAAACAAGGAACTTTATTTTTAAAATCTTTACTATTAAAGAATTATAAATTTATCATTTTATATATTTGAATGAGAAGTATACAATGATTATAAGTAGGGCTTTTTTTCTGGAAAAAAAGGTGGTGGAACTGAATTTCTCCATAAGACTTACGTTTTCCGTTGGAGTTACATTTCCCGTAAGTGCTACTTTGGTAATGTGCTCACTATCTGGAAGATAAACTGCATCCTTATTTCCCTCATTAATCTGAGAATTAATTAATGAAAAAAATCCAAATGACCTTAGATTGATTTATATGAGTATTAATTTATATGAGTTTAGGCAATTTACTTGGACCAAAAAAGGTGCCAGAACGCAGTTCCGCCACGTACGGCCAGAATAAAAAGCCCTGATTATAAGTATAGAAAGAGTGGTAAAGGAATGGTAAACAAACTTCAGGTAAACTAACTCAATGAGGATGAAATATTATAAATGTGTAAATTTTAACGTGGATATTATAAAAAGAATATTTACCTGCACATGTAAATTTTTCATGGTGTTCTACACTCCTGCCAATTTACCACCAAATGTTTGCCTCTAATAAACAAAAGAACTGCAGCGTTTCCATTTTTCAATGAATGAGCTTACTCCTGATATTAGTGGACCTGCTCACGTGCTCTTGCTTTCTATAGACCGGCTCCTTACGTTGGAACTTAAGATAGCAGCGGAGTGTGCGGAGGGATGACAGAAATGAGGGGGTGGTGGATAATTGAGGGTGGCTTTGTGGCGCCACCACCCCTATTGCAAGAGTATCCTCCCTCCCCCTCAATTCGGGGAGAGTTGCAAGGGGTCGCGTGCCATCTGAGAGGTCACTCAACTCTGAGCTCGCGCGCGTCCCAAACGATCGATGTAAAGGGGCCGACATATTGGCCGTCGGGACTCGAGCCGGGGAGATAGCTGAAGGGAGGGGGGGAGTTACGGAGGCGTGATCGTTGACACCCCCCTCCAAACACCACCCCATTATTCTCTCCCCAACAAAAATACTCCCACTGTTTCTGGAATTGAATTAAAATAACCGGCCGGGTCCGAGCTTAATTTATTAATATGTAGATATATGAACCAACATCTTGCTAAACACTCATTCACGGATGCATGCAGAAATGTTTTGGGCGCTCCTATTAGGTGTACGAAATTTAAACTATAGGTACTTTTAACTTAGTTATGCACTTAATTATACTTTAAACTTAGGTATAATGGCTTGGTCTCGTATCCAACTAGGAAAATAGGACATTTCATAAAAATGGACTGAGTAAAAGCCCGGAAAACATTTTTGGTTCCAAACCAACATATCATGGAGATCAATTAAAGATTGGACATCTTATTTTATTAATTTTAAATAATAAATAAAACGCCTACAATAAATTACTACATCTCAGGCGTAACGCATAGTTTTAGTGTATTTATCACCCTTCCCAAGATTGGAACTAGTGCACTGACCGTTTCTGGCCTCGAATACAGGAATGCATTTGTTTATAAACACAGATCACACACCCTTTAGATCAATGTACGCAGAGATGCTTGGTGGATGTTTTAGTTGTGGATACCGTCATCGCTATAAACATCTTATCCTGGGATTTAATGACTAATTGAAGAAACCTAGAGAATGAAATTGAGGGTAAATCCGTTAAATACCGTAGTAGTTTTTTTATAAAGAAAATGGGAGAGACGATTGCATGATGAGGGTGAATGGTGAAATAATTAAGCTTACAGATGTTGATGTGTACTTTGGCCGAATGCTTGTGAAATACGGGAAGAAAGATGGAAAGATTAAAAGGTGTGCGAATGATGGAAGGGCAGTCGTTTATAGTACGTGGAGTATATCAAGAAATGAATGCTTGTCCAAGCAAAGTTTTTCTTCCCACTTTATTGCATGGAAGCGAAACTTGAGTGTGCAAAGGTAAGCATATGAGTAGGCTAAATGTAGCGGGAATGAATTATCTGATAAATGTTAACTGTGAAGGTAGAAGGGATCATGAATGACTATGGAATGAATACTTCAGTATTGGGTATGCATGAAATGAGTGAGCTTCGTTGGATTGGCCATGTTTAGAGAATGGATGAGAGTCGAATAATGAAACAGATATATAATAGATGAGTTAATGGCGTGAAAGGAAGGGGTAAACCGCAAACGTCACGGATGAATGCGGTGGAAGAGACTTTAAAGGGGAGAAATATTAGGAGTCTTAAGAACAGGAGGGCGTGTATGGAGCAGTACATGAACGTAACTGAAGCGAAAGAGGCCAACAAGTAAGGATAGGGCAGTTTGGAGGAAATTATTAGAGCAGAGTCAGCTTTACCGACCTTTCACCGAGAGTCAAAGTGTTTGACTGTGACTACCTCGAGAGGGAACGTCGTAATGGCTGTGTATGTAATATGTTAATACATGAAAATTCACTGGATGTTGTTTTCTGCGGAAAAATGATGAAGGAAACTTTTACCGATCACGATGTTGTGACCATATCGAGAGAATGGATGAGAATCGAATAAAGATGCATGTGAATGGTGTGAAGGGGAAGGGTAGACCGAGAAAGCAGCAGCCATATGGTGGAAGATAAGCTTAAGAGCAGGAATATTAGGAGCCTTAAAAACAGGAGGTCGTATATGAAATAAGGAGAAGAATAATGCATGAGGGTAACTGAAGTAAAATAGGGCAGTGTGGAGGAAGTTACTAAAGCAGTGTCAGCTTAACAGAACTAAACATTAACATAACACTAACATAACCCAGAACTGAATATTTTTGACTGTGGATATCCCGAAAGGAAACGGCGTTATGGGTGTGTATGTAATGACCAAAAAACATTCATTTTGTGAATGCTCACAACTAACCAAATCCTACTCTTTCGGGAATTTAATTTTAAAAAACAAATTCAGAGAGCCGAGCTTAAATAGAAATTAACCGTTGGCTTCCCCACCTATACCGCCACTGCGACGAAAATAAGGCTTACGTGAGAGAGTGGACTCATCCCAGTGATTAATCGATAAATTCATTTTCGTGCGACAAAAGTGCATGCGATAGTCGAAGCACGGGAAAAGGTCCGGACGAAAAAATACGTGACTACTACGTGGAGCTCAACTTTCACTCGTTTCTCACAGAGACAGACTCATATTTTGCTCTCATATAACAAGGAAAGGTTTTCACGAGGGTTACCAAAGAGGTAAATTGTTTTTCTTCAGTAGCTTTTACATGTAAATCAAATAAACTAAAAAAATCAGCCTTATATTTTTAAAGTAATAAATGTATTTTTCAATAGAGCAGCAGTTGTATTCATTCCATTATTATGAGACCAGAGAATCGAATATATGTTGCATGGTATGAAGTATCATGTACTTTTAATGTAACTTGAGTTATCTCAAACTGAATTTCAATATTACGAGTAATAATGAAATAAAACTTGAAGGGAAATGAAATGTGATACGTTTATCATTTATGTACATAACAACATGTTCTGGATTGACATTTTGTTTTTAAAATAGGTGAAATAAAAGGCTTCATTCATGAGTTAATACGAATATGTAACGTGAGTTAACATGGACATGTAATAAGAATAATTACTAAAGTTTACACCTTCAACTATCATTTAAACGTAAAATTCTACATATTTTATTCTTGCTATAAGTACGCCCACACATTTAGCATGCATAAACGGAATTCTGCATTCAGTTGCCACCATAATTTTGTCTTTCTTTACCAAAAGGAAGAAGTTGATCACTTCAAGCCGTTTTCCTCATTTTTTCCAGAGATATATTACGTTAAACATTATATTTGCATAATCACTATGAAGTTCAGTAATAAAAACAACATTTTTGCGTTACTAATATAACATATATTTACTTTATACTTCTTACAACTGCTTGAATTTCAAACTAATATTCGAATGCGGTCTTTTTAAGGTGTTAATAAATAATCGCTAGAGTTGTCTTAATTGTCTTCAACCGCTTTGATGATTCTCACTCCAATTTTGAGGATGCACGCAAAAAATTGTTGAAGTCTCTAGTCACACACTGTGTCACGTCACTTTTAGTTAGACCAATCAGGTGAGACTATGTCTTCCGAAGGAGAGAATTCAGCTTGAACTTCCGGTTTTTTATTATTATTGTGGTAACCCATCGAAATGTGCCTCGTCAAAGAAAATACAATCAAACAGCACAACTTTAAAAAAGAAAGAAACCAGTATATCCACATGATTTTAATTTTATTGTTACTATTTCATTATTTTGTACTATTTTATTATTTCAATTAAAAATCGTGTGGAAATACTAAGTGTTTTCTTTCTTTTTTAACATTAATTACCGTAAAGTACAACCAGAAACTTTTCAATATAGCACAACGTTAATGCTCAGGTGGGGATTCAAGGCCGTATTTTTATCACTAGTTAGAGAATATTTTCTCAGGTTTGTAAGTCACCTATATTTCGGGCGCAATAGGTTCATTTTAAGAGGTCACTGAAGAACAAATAAACAGTCTCCGAGTTTTATTTTTACTGTCTAATAGCTGCCAACAAACAATTTTAAAAAAATTGAAAGCAGCAGAGTCGGAAAAATTATCCTGAAGACGAGGGTAATTTCGAAAATCTCAATGCAGCAATAATCCACCAGGGAGTTGAGACGACACGATTCAGAGTTTCGTGATTTTGTCAAATCGATATGCTATTTAACATTTTCGGTCGTAATACGAGAATGAAATAAGTTAAATTTGGTAAGAAAATTTTAAAAAAACTATGAGAAATAGGATTCTTCTTCAATTGAAACTATCATTTTACAACTGCCCGCTGTAAATTTGTACATTTGATTAAAATAAAATGATCAGTGTCTGACAAAAAGGGCTAAGAATTTAGAATTCAAACATTTCACATATTGAAATGAAACACGTGCAGAAAACCAAGTCGCTTTTTCACGAACAATTTGTTTCGTTGAGTATCGTTTGCTTCCAACAGGTTTCGTTAGATTGAGAATTAGCTATCGGATTTTCAGGCACCGAAGGACCCAAGAAAGTATATGTGCCGTGATAGCATTTTTATTGCAAGTAAAGGAGAGGGATCATAATCGGATAAAGAAATGCTGTTTTACATTCCAGTGAAATTCTCTCGGGTTTCTGACCGGGTCAGGTTCTCCATCTCCAACGACGTTTCAATGGAATCAATGGGCTGGGCACGTACAGAGGATGGATTGATAACAGGGCAGTGAAGAAAATATTCAGGGGGGAAATGGAAGGCAAGAGAGTAAACCCAGAAAAAGATGGCCGGAAAAGAAGTCTTCCATCGAAACGTCGGTTTAGATGGAGATAGAGAACCTGACCCAGTCGGTGGCCCGAGAAAATTTCACTGCAATAATTCGCCTGGAAAGCAACAAATCCTGTTTTACATTCATTGCGGATATAAATCTTATTTCGCGAGTATTTTGTGTACGGTAAGAAATGCAATTTAAGGTCGGGTGCCGGTGCTTCTCAGACACGGCAGTGGGTTTTAAGTGATTTGGTCTGCATTAGCTTATAATTTTGATAAAAAGAGGAAATAGTAATGTCTTATTTGGGCTAATAAAAGGCTAATTACATGCCCTCTCGGAAGAGAAGTTTTTATATATGTGCACATTTTCGTTGAGTATGTGCTGACATCTGAAATATTTCTCAAAATTTCATTACTTATTTTTAATTAGTCACCGACAATCCATCTAAGAAGTCTTTTTTTAAACCTGGATAAT
Organism: Pyrrhosoma nymphula; assembly: GCA_963573305.1. Lineage (NCBI taxonomy): Eukaryota > Metazoa > Arthropoda > Insecta > Odonata > Coenagrionidae > Pyrrhosoma > Pyrrhosoma nymphula. The sequence goes on along the minus strand of OY754339.1, from coordinate 57,318,017 downwards.
TATGGACGAGATCTTTCGTTTGGCATAAAAAATAGCGCGCTAGTAAATCAGATTCGCGAGATGTACTTCTTGGAAATTTTCGCCCTCACCCAAAATGGCCGACATTCGTCGCGGGCACCCACTTCCACGCATGCGCGGTGTCAACTCATGGTCAGGCTTGAATTGTAGTATTACATCCGATCGAACTAGAACACATTTATTTTAATAGTGTTATTAATCACCAAGCAATGGAATCTAAATTTATCACCCTGTAAACGTTACATCGCCGTTTTCATGATGGCACCCAACTCACAGTCTGATTTTAAAGACGAATACATGTCAGAATGAAATAAAAAAGAGGAAAATCGCTAAATAAATTAACCTTTGACGATTGGGGGAAGGGAGAAGAGGTATACTATTTATTGCAAAAACGAGGAAAATTATATGGGTCCATCCGAAGTAAAATTATTGCCAGAAGGCAGCAGTAGATAGATTCACAGGAAGGAAACATGAATGAATTGTATCCGTGGCGCTACCGTAGGTTTTTATTGCGTGAAACGTCTTGCTGATAATTTTTAAATAATTAAATATTTACAGAAACCACTTTTTCAAGTGGTGAAGAAGTGGTTTCTGAGAAAGTTTAATTATTTAAAAATTACAATGATATACTACAAAGTTGAGCTAGAACAGATTAATTTTGCCTTGTTGCTAGTTGCGACTTTTAAGGCTGTATATCTCCAGTAAAAATCGATCAAAAACACCAAAATTTGGAGGGTGTGTGTTTTATGCATACTTTATTCCTTCAAACGGTTCAAATTCGATTTTTAATTTTGAGTGAACCCTCCTATTGTAGTAAGCGCTGTTGTCGCTTTGAGTTTCTGTTGACCGATACTTTTTACGGATCATTTCGTTAATGACATTTTAGGCTTCATAGATTCAGAATTCAGCGCTTCCTGTAACCTATTTATATAGGCCTTCGCTCTCTTATTTCGGAAATTTTCTGATATTTTCCCTGAAATTCACAAAATGTTCAATTCTTCACAACTTAAATCAATTCATATTTTTAACTCATTGTCAGGGAATTCAATCCGCTTCGTGGTTGTATCCGTTAGGATAATCTAAACGCTTGCAAATTAACCCTCTGACAAACTCTTCGAATGATTTTACATCGATCTTAACTAATTTTACGCTGACGGCGGAAGGTATTTTGTGCCTATTCTTGGTGGCCATATTATTTTGTATGATGACGTCATAAATTCAAAGATGGCGAAGATGGGTCACTCTTTCAACCTTCCGCTTTCGAATGGCACGTGGCCATTTCGGATATCTCACGTACTTTCCGAGTTATTAAAAAATGACTGATACAAACACTTGTAGAAACGCCGCCTAACATTAGTTCTTAGCAGGCGTACCAATTTATTAGTCATTTCAATTTAAAACTAATGGGGAAAGCCGAACAGAAGTATGAGGATCAGAGCAGGTAGAAGAGACGGGTAGAACAACCTGTAATGGTTTTGGGTATTTTTTTTAACGACCCTGGAAGAAAACCATTGGAGCTGTGGTCAATACCAAAGAAACGCTGAGAAGTAATGTGTGAGATATTGCTAAGCAGCAAAGTCTCCATATGATTCTTTATATTATTTATACGGCACGATGATTTGGTACGTGAGGCATGATGCCTCACGTACCAAATCATCGTGCTGGAGATAACGTATTGCATTAACATGACACTAAAACACCATAATTTATGGAATACCATAGGTTGTATACTGACCGCCAAATGACTTGAAATTTGATTCTGGAGCCACCATAAGTGAAATAGGAAATCTTTGATTGGATACATTTCGAGGATTAAGTTTACAATAAGCAATCTTAAATACTTAGATCTGATTTATCGTCTTCTTTTAAAGAGAATATCCTTTTCTCGCCTTTGAGTGGAAATCCAAGATGGAAAAATCATTAGACTTTGGAGTGAAAGCTTTCGTGGTGACGTCCAGATGGTAAAGGTTTACGGGGGCGAACCAACCCATAGCATCAATTTTGAATATGCCGAATCATTCGCTAAGAAGAGCCATTACTTCCCCCGGTTGATTATCGAGACACTTTAAATAGCAAAGTAGAATAAAAGCTAGGACGGAGAAGGTGGGAAGCGGGTTTTTATGGAAAAAGGTAAACCAACCAATCAGATCGCACCCGGTTGAAAGGTGGGCTCTATAAGACGGGGAAAATAGATGCATCGTTACCTCAGACCTGAAAGAGCTAGCTGGAATGCTGGCGAAACTGTCATCGAAGGACATGGATCAATGCGATCTACCCGGGAAACGTTCCCAGTTACACTCGACCCGGAAATGCCTAACACCCGTACATATGACTACATGCAATGTTTATTCATGCCATTTTTTCCACGAATTGTCCTTCTATGACTTGTAAAATGTCACTACGGAAAACAGTTTCATACAAGCCTTGATTCATTGAAATTGCTTGTTGTTTCTTTCTTGCTTTAGCCGCTGCTGTAGTGCATGAGGCGCTAACTCACGTCAGCTAATTAGAATAGACGATGGTGATTTATCACGCCGCCATCAAACGGGGTGAGTAATGAAACACATGGACGGCAGAGGAAAAATACTATGGATGTCGCAAGTGCAGAATCCTTTACCGCTAAGAGTGATAAGAAAACTTCATTGACTTTTCCACCTTAGGGTGCGTTAAATGTTTTTTTTATTCATAGTCTGGCTACTTATGTAAAAAGTATAATCTCTTTGATATAATCTACAAAAAATTTCCGTACTTCATTTTTGTGCACATTGAACTTGGATTCAAATCGTTTAAAATACAAGAATGGATGAAAACAGTATTTTTGTATTTAATGCATATGAAATTTTGTTGAAAAACTGTTTACTAGAGCGAAATTATCCAATGTAATCGAATGGTTGTTAGAAGTTTACCGCAGTAATTGACTTCAAAATACGTTAAGTCGACGGAAATGGCACTGCAGTCGACTCTGATGGCCAGAAAAAAGCGTTAATAAAAAATATAATCGTCGAATAACCTGCATATTTTGTAGATTAACTCAGTTATTTTTCACATTTCTGAGGCATATCACCAGTGAAAGCAGAATTTTTTAAACAATACGACCGAAAGGCTATGACTGAGTATTTGTTTTTACTCACAAAGTTGCGGCGGAAACAACAAGAGGTTTTAGACGAGCCCGGGTACACAACAGCACATCTAAATCCATAATGAGTATCATCAGTAAATATAGCACAAGGTTGCGAAGAGTCAGGCAATTCTTGAACAACCTTTAAAATAAAAATTGAAGAACAGCAACTGAAATATCTTTGAAACAAACTTCATATTGAAAATTATTTAGGAGTAAGGAAGATAGTAATTGCCTGATATTATTCTAATGTTATGAGAAATAATCATGAGCCTTTTTCGTTAATCCCTTTAAACATTTGGGTTTGCGTAAACCAAAAAACTAGTGGAAATTACGATGGCAATAGTGCTTACATAATTAAATTCGCCTATCCAACGTATCAACTGTCAATGAAAACCACATAAAAGGCTGTTTTACGGGTTATAAGGAGATATACTCAATTCTTTCTAAGTCGCAACGATTTTTAAAAATCTTCTGGGGTTATGAACTTGAATAACCTCGTAAGCGCTAGTGATACCTTAAACTACGTTCATCCTTTCTTCAATAGCATTAAGGTGTGAACTGAGTGACCGAGTGACTCCGAGGCGAGACCGAGTTTCTTGCGGCGAAGGAAGATAAGGATCTTCCTCGCTCCCTCGACTGCTCCAGAGACCCACTCAATCCTCCCGCCCGCACACGCATGCGAATAGCTATATATTTCTCCTCAAATGCGATCCAATCTCAACTCCATTATGCAGAACAACCGTAGAAGGAGGCAATTTTCTCCCTCTTGCGCTACCAAAGCCCTTAATGCATTGGATAACTTCTGTTTGCTGGGAAGACTTTTACGGAGTACGTAAATATTATGGTGAGTACAGACGGTAACGAAAGCGTGCGACATTAGCCCAGATAAGTCTACGAGTTATATTATTTTTACTTTTCGAGGAAAAAATAATTATTGGCATCGATTGAACCTTTTTGGGCAAGAAAATTCCATTTAACGTACGTAAAGGAACTGACGAGCATATTGTTTCACCTAAATTCATTTAGAAGGCCAAAACTTATGGCTATAACATCATATTTACCCATTACACCTTTAATTTTCGGGGTAGGCATCATCAATGAGTAAAGTCATTGCTGTTAGGCCTTGGAAAATGGCTCTCCTTTAATAATTTACTCCACAATACCCTATCTTTGCGTAACCTTTTTGCTTATGTTACGTTCATGCATTGCTTCAAACACGCTCTCCTAACCCTATTCTACCTACTTATATGCACTAAAAAAAGTTATCTGGTCAGCAAAGAGCGGCACCAAATGTATACTGTTTCAAATAGTTATGCATTCATTCACCAGCATTCTTGCATAAAATCATTGACAATTATGGATACCAATTGAGAAGTAGAGCCGCAGTAAAGTATGGAATATGTTTAAAAAATATTTGACTTTAAGTATTAATCACTCATGGGGAGCTTTCAGTTCAAGGTATTGACGTTTGCGCAGATCGGAACACATCGGCGCACTTTAGCGCACACGAATGACTTTGATTGGAAGGAACGATGTGCTAGCGATATGTTTTGTAACCTGTCGGTATTGGTAGCATTCTGTGGGTGAACAACAGTCACGGCCGAATGTTTTGCGTAAAGTTCTTGAATTCGTTCAAAGAAGTATTTAAAGAGGTAATATTTTTATCGCAGAGTAATTAAAAACTGTCAAATATGCATGTTTGACGCCTTTACTAAAAATCAACGAATTTTACAAATATAACGGATGCCATTGTCAACGTTCTTTTGCTGTTTAACGCACATCAACTCTGCTCCCAATTGTTTCGAAGTGCGCTACCAAGTGCGGTAGGTCCACGGTCGTAAAGAAGTAGGGTAGGTCTGAAACAAATGGAAGGCAAGTGCTCTGTTGTGTTGCGAAGTGATTCGAGCACTAGAACGAATGGGAAGCTTCAATAGTAACCCTTGAAGAGTTGAAAAAAAGCGACAATGAGTTTAAACAAAAAAAACATTTTCCATTGTAGGAGCGTTTCCAGTAAGAAATCATGCGAGATAAATAACATTTAAATTGTTCAGGAAAAAACAGTATTCCAAACTGTTATAAATTAAAAATGCTCCCCTGAAAACATTCATAATAGTTGTCGAGAGAATGAACTTGATACATCGCAATTTTAAACTTCAGTTGACCATAAGACGGTTAAATTTTACTGAGGTCAAATTATCTTCCAAGCTTAAGACCTAGTACAATGCTGTAGGGACTAATTTGAATTCAATGAAATGCGCGTAGGACACTATTGACTCCTTTGATCGATCGTATATCCTAATACAAAGGGGGCTTCAAGGCCCTTCTCCGAGATTCAAGGTGATGTCCATCAATACCAAAAAATTCCCATCATCCTTCAAACAGGAAATCCGTCGGATGCCACAGGTCTGCTGCCAGTCGAATGAAGGTCGCCTTTGATAAAGTTTGCCAGTTCTTCTACTTACATCGGACCTATTACTAAGCCTTCATCAATGTCAATCTACGTAGGGCCGTCATATACACGAGAACGCTCTAGTTGTGGATTAAATATTGAAGATACCGCTCGATAAAATGTCCTAGAATTGAATTTGGAAATTTTTATGACCTATGAAACCGCTTTACTCGTAAAAAATACCGTTCCTGCCTCGAATAAGTCTCACTTTGGGCCTTCGTTTTATCCACATCAAGTGCCCACGAGAAATAAAAATAATACCAATATTCTACAGTAGCCGTGTTTTCCAAGAAAATCCCAAAACACATTAATTAACACCTTATCTTCTTGTGTAAGTTTCACGGTAAATTAATATTTGTAACATTTTGCAAAATATAATTTCGTTCAATTACTATTCATAATTGAAATAATATACAATTGTACTTTTATACAACATCATAGAAAAGTACAAGTGTTTTATTTCAATTATGAATAAAAATTGTAAGGATATCTGCGAAGTGAAGGATAGAGTTAATTTTATTCAAAACCTGGCTACTTAGAGAAAAAGTATCTTATATTTTATTGAAACGACAAAATAATACCTTTGCATGCTATTTTTTCGCCAGTCGAAATGAAAATTGCATGGTGTTAAGTGCAATGGTGAGTGAAACATGAGAAAAATAGTATTTTTCTACCTACTATTCGCCAATATCTTTTCCCATCCTGGCGAAAAACTGAATACAGGAAGTGAATTCTCTTAGGAACTGTAGTAAAATGTAAGCACCAACCCATCTTATTTTTTGAGTTAATAGTAATTTACCGCACTAATTGAAACCGAAATGTGTTAACTCAATGGAAATGGCGCTGAATTCGTCTACTATGACTAAATGTGTTTATTTAAAATAAATATTCAACGACTAATCCGCAGTATTTCATACCTGCTATTTTTCTGAAAGTTTATACTTATCATAACAGAAAATAGTATTTTTTTAAACACTGCAAACGAAAAGGTGAAATTCCGTTTTTTATTTTACTCACAAAGTCGCAGGAGAACCTCCTTAATGAAATTACGTCCTCGGCGTTACAATGCTCACTGAAAAACGAAGCAGGTAAGAATTGAGGTCAAGCACTATTGCTTCGACGAAAAATACTTATTTTTATTTATTTCTGCACCTTGCGAGGTTAGATCGATGGGCGGTAAAGCTAAGGAAAGGTTCAATGAACATCATAAGCCAACAAGGTAATGGTAGCCCCTCGGTGAAAAACTAAGAACCTCTCCATGTCCGTATAATATTTTAAATTTTCAGCCAGGATGCCAATTGCAGAAAGCTAAATAATTGAACATTTAAATATTAGAGCTTATCCGATATAATGAATAACAAACTTCTTATTGTCCACTTCACATAGTTATTTGAATGAATCTTTAGACGTCGGAATACGTTTACAGATAAAATTGAACAACTTAGACAGTACTTAATCTATTTTCGTGAATGGAAGAAAGCTGTTCGCCAAATGGTGTTCGCTAAATACCGCTGACTTAATTAAAGAAATCATCAAGTTCCCACGTAATGTTCGACGAAAACGGTATTAAACGTAATTTTTTGCGTGCAATCTAATTTGATGGTTAGGCTTCGACATATGCGAAAAATTATTAGAAAGATAAATTTTATGTGATATAAAAGATGAGCATCATCAAAAAGAATTGAAAAACAAAATGTCAGCATCGAGAACCATCAAATATTTACTATCCGAATCGATATTTTTGCGCCTTATATGCTCCTAAATAGACATTAGAACCAGTCTTGAAAGGATGGAGTGTTACATAAAATTTAAATTGTAATTTTTTTCCATTAAGGAGCACTATTCATTACCTTTCTTTCGATGAGGCAGCTGATTACAGTCGCAGTCACGCTTCCTACTGTGGAAATACACAATATTCTCTTGATCGCCGTGTCGTGGACACTTGTTAATGATATTGGTATGCTTTCAGTCCTCAGGTCTTGGGTACCTTCTGCATATGGAAGGCCTAGATAATCTATTATCTCCATCTCTTATACACCTCTTCCTCATTACTCTGCGCCCAGCTGCATTACTAACTATGACACGAATTATTTGCCGCGTAGCATTATAAATAGCGTTGATTCATCACAAGTATTTTAACGCCAATAGTGTCACTACGGGTCTTTGACCTCCTCCATTCTCTCGTATCATCCTCCAAAGAGAAAACAAGAAGTTCGCACTAAGAATATCACTTACACAAAGTTCTTTCAGTTCTTTCTTCACGCTTGCTTCATTCAATTCCTAACAACTTCTCATTTTTAATCGAGCAGTTATATATTCCTTTATAATCCCTATGAGAACAGTGAAACGCCTTTTAATTCGGTAGGAATGGTATTCACCTAAGGTTGACCACGAAATTGTGTGTTTTACACAATTTCGTGGTCAACCTTAGGTGATTACCATTCCTACCGAATTAAAAGGCGTTTCACTGTTCTCATAGGGATTATAAAGGAATATATAACTGCTCGATTAAAAATGTGTCCATGTCTCTATGTGTCGGTAAGCTAGAGATACATACGAACGAGCCACATGCTATTCGTAAGAGAAAGGTTGAAAAAAAGTTAAATAAACGGCCATCTTGGTATTGGTGACATCATCGCACTAAAGATGATGACCTCAAGTTATGGTTATTAAATCACCTGTCCTCGCAAGTGTAAAATTAGTTTAGCTCGGCGTAAAAATCATGCGATAATTTTGCAACTCGGTTCAACTGAAAGCGCAATAGATATCTCTATGGGATACGACGACGAAAGCAACCCGAATTCATAAAGGTTTAAAAAATAGAGTTTTAAGTTGAGAAATATGGAAATAATTGTTTATTTAAGGAAAAATGTCCAAATCCAAATGTATCCAAAATAAGAAACTAAATGAATACATAAAGAGGTTTACAGGATGAAAGAGTATCCCATTCTAAATATAAGAAGCCTGGAACGTCCTTCAAGGAACCTTCCAGAAAATGTCGGGAGCGTCAGCGTCTGAAAGGCGTTTTAATAAACTCTTACGGTAGTGTCACGGGCAATGTACATGTTTTTATTTCTCGCGATAATGGCGTTGGTCAGATTACGTTCATATTCCATGACGAATAATTTTCCCAACCGTTAGTGCCCCAGACCGAAACATTCATGTGGAAAGTTTAACTACACGGAGGTCACTTTAAAGACAACAGAAACGAGGATCTGCATCATGCATGCAACGGAGAAATGTGGAGGAAAAGGACGTAATGTGTACAGTGAGATATGAATAATTAGTATCTATCCAGCGAGACCGATTGGAAGATTTTCATGATCTGGGAATAAAACCTGCTACTGACCACTCATTGGCAGTGACCGGCTTTCAGGAAATATGCCCTCACGGTTGTAGGCATTCATTTCTTTTGTCCATTTAATTTGTAGGCATTCATTTCAACGACGGCAGATCTAGTACGTGAAAGTTTAAACTCACAACGCAATCGAAAGTCACTTAAATCCTAACTCAGACCCAGATAAAGTTTAACTTACTCGGCCCGGGTTTCCCTAACAACCTATTACTACGCCTATTAGAGCTTGGTGGAAAGCCTATATGCACAGAATCACGTAACAAAACAACAACTGTCATCTCATGGGTGTGTCAGCAAGGAGGATGAAAAATACTGGAGACCACATCCAGGAGACCTCCATGAGTTCATGAGTCCGCTATCTAGGTTTGTCAACATGGTCACGTGGAAAGGGGTTTTCCTTCTTCGATCACAGTTTGAAGCATTAAATAATATATTAAGACTGTCTTTTGGTCGAACAACAGCGAGAGTTCCGAAAATAAATGTCCTTCGTATACCAGTGTCCCTTTGTCACGCATCTCATAAAAAAGATCGAGATCGGAAAAAGCTTTCATTGTCATTTTGCATCAAAGCACAGCATCCAATGAAGTTTCATGAATTAACATTCACACTCACCCATCACGCCGTTCTATTGCGGAGTGGGCACAGTCCAGTAAGTTTAATTCTCAGAGATGTGAATCAAAATCTAACTCTGCATTAAAAATGTTCTTCCAACTTCCCTCTCATTGCATACTTCTTTTGCTTTAGTTACACTCGTCCATTGATTTATACACGCCCTCGTATTCTTGAAGACTCCTAATATTAGACCAGTGTGGGTGAAATTCGCCATGAAAAAATCATTTGACTTGACCGGGATTCGAACCCGGGGATGAGAACAACTTGTTTGCATAAATACGCGCCGAAATTTTCCCCATAGAAATATGGATTGGTGGTGTAACTGGCTGTTATACCTGACTGGTAATTTGGTGGTCTCACTCAACTCGAATCTCGGTCACGTGAAATGATTTTTACATGGCAAATTTTACCCTCTTTGTTCTACATATTTGCACTCGTTCGCGTGACTGCAACCCACATCATTTTTGCAACGCAATGATTAAAAAAAACTCCTAATATTCCTCCTCTTTGGAGTATCTTCCACCACATTTACCCGTGACTTTCCCGGTGTACCCCTTCCTCACACACCGTTCACTCCTCTATCATAAATCTCCTTTGTTATTCGACTCTCATCCATTCTCTCAGCATGGCCAACCCAACGAATCACGATACTTTAATCCACTACTGAAGAATTCAACTCAGATTATTTCATCACTCAGCCATTCATAAATCTATCCCATCTGATTTCGCCGCAAATATTTCTCAAGTACCCCATTCCCTATGTATTTAACCTACTCTTATACTTCATATTACAATCATCATTTTTTTAAATTTCAATAGATACATGCATATGCATTAATTAAAACATTGAAAACCTTTAATATAAAATTGAAAAATTTAACTTAACATAATTTCTAATAAATTTAATTGTTTCAGGCTTGACTTCGTGGAAGTGATAGATATCCATTTTTAATAAAAAACTTTGTACTTTTCCACACTTTATTTCACAACTGCGACCGGTTTCACCATAATAGGTGCCAGAAGATGCCATATTATGGTGAAACCGGTCGCAGTTGTGAAATAAAGTGTGGAAAAGTACAAAGTTTTTTATTAAAAATGGATAACATAATTTCATTTCATGCAAATTTCCTAAGTAAACTATAAATCCTTGAATTATCACGGTAAGTTGATAATGCTAATACAAGAATAAAAACCAGTTTTGTTGACGGCTCTTTTAATGAAATGATGAATTACCTTGTTTTCCACATAAAAGATTTTTGGCACTCAAGTCCTAATTATTTATATACATGCCTCATTAACCCATTCATTCCCTAATGGCTCTTTTCTACCCTAAATGTTCAAACTCCCCTGCCGAGTGCCCTATCAACCATAAACTTATTTTTTAAATTTTGAAGAGTAAGTGTTGTTTATTATTACACAACAAATAAGGGTCACATTTATTCTTATCCATTCTTTCTTTTTGTACTGAAGTAAATGAAATTCTGATTAAATACTTGCATAGTGTATCTTAAACATGAGCAAGGAACGAAAAGCATAAATAAACTTTTAAAAGCATGCACAGCAATTTTAAAATTGTACTTCTGCAGATAACGTACGATAATAATATTAAGTGTGTCTCTATCAGGATTTATGCCCAAAAGGCACTTTGATATCCACAGACTACCTCGAAATCGACTGAGCATATCATAAAACGAACTTCACATTTGTGATTTAAGTGTCTTCCCTAACAACATATGTGACTTAACACAAAAAAAATCGGGAAAGAAGTTATAGGCATGAACGGGTTAATACGAAGCAGTGAAACAAAAAGCCTTTCTTACCATCCTAATAGCAATAAAAATATGCACTGTTAAGCGGTATTAAAAAAATATTCAGTTTGGAACAACAGTGTTATTTTAGGATATTCCACGAGGCGAACGGGTCCCAACATGGGAAAGTCACGAGTCTTACCGTGTCTGACGTCACAGTAATCGGCTTGCTCTGGCCCCACGAGCAATACATTGCATACCCTAGCAGTAGGGTAGCGTTCGCGCCCGCTCTAGGCTATACATGATCGGAGAACCCAATCCACGGGTAAGTGATGATAATGGGAGCTTCCCATTCAAGATTTTGAAGACTGCGCAGATCGGAGCAATTCAGTCACTTTAGCGCACACGAAAGACGATGAATGGAACGATTTGTGCAGGCGGAACGTTCGGTAACCTGTCGGTAGGAAGCATTCCGTAAGTATACTATAGTCATGGCCGAATGTTTTGTGAATAGCAATGGAATGCGTTCGAAATACGTATTTAAAAAAGCAAGCTTTTTACCACGAAGTAATAACAAACTTTACACTATCCTTGTTTGACCATTTTACTCAGAATCAACACAAAAACAACTTACGCGGATGCGATTATCGAGGCTATTTCATTGTTTAGCGCACATCAACTCTGCACCCGATCTGTTTTTTTTAAGTAGATTTCGAAGAATGACTACTTATTGCAGTCGTTACCATGGTGCGACTTCCGGAAAATGTCTGCGTAGTTTTTCGTTTCATGGTCAGTAGACCCCGAAACCATTTGCCGATAACTGCCGTAAGTTAGCACAAATTACTTCCAGACTGATATCTACATAAAATATGAAAGTGAAAAATCTCAGTCAAGTTCGTTAATGGGCAAAATTGGACCAAGGGGATGGATTGGGGAAGGTTTTTGGAAAAACAAAAAAAAATCACTATAACTCCGTTAATATGCAAATTATGCTTAAAAAATTGTCTGAAACAATTATTGATACGACAAACTCTTACTGCAAGGAGTGAGCAAAATGAATTGAGTCTATATTTAAAAAAAACTTCGAAATCCACCTGTGCCTCTAGGCCGTGCCTAACGGAATTTTTTAAAGTGCGCTGCCCAGTGCGCAGGGTCTGAAACGCAAGTGCGCTGTTGTATAGCGAAATAATTGGCGTACTTTAGCGAATGGAAAGCACCCGATGACGCAATTGTTATGTTGGACGGGCGGTCGAGACATTTCAATGCTCACCAGTGCCACACGGTGGCGTACTTGGGGTGCAGCGTGGGCAGCGGCATGGCCAACCCCAGTTCAACTCTTACGTCAGCGGTCGTCGCCCCGGACTTCCTGTCAGACTCCATCGCCACCGCGGTGCCGTGGTGGTGGTGGACACGGTCCACACTAAACGGGGACGAATGTGTACGCCCGCGTTTCTCGTCTTCGTTGTTGTTGTCAAGTGCGGGTGTGTATGGTTAGGTCTTCAGCTCCCAGCCCTCATTGGCGGCCTCCTCTCGTGACCCATGGCAGGAGTGACCTCGATGCTCTTCAGCCCGGTGCTTCCAAGTGCCCCCAAACCGCCACGGTTCGACTAGTGAGGTCTCCCTCGGATCGAAAAAACTCGTCCGTATGGTCTTGCACACTTGGCAACGAAATAATTAATTCAATGTATTTGAAGATCTCGCGACGACCGGTGTAGAAGCAAGAGCGAATCGTTGCATCGGGCTCACAATCCTTTACGCGTCAACTTCTCATTCGCAAAGGAGTTGATTGTGTGGACGACAGAGAGAGAAATATTCAGAAGCCCACACGCTCGATATAAACAAGCAACACTGACAATTCCTCTCACTCCGGGTGACTCAAGACGGTAGTCTCAAAATGGCGCCCGTGCTGGTTAGATGGCCAGGTCCGCTTCGTATTCGCAAGAGAAGTTTCCGCGAACAAACACACACACGCGAAATATAAACAAACAACAGTGTCCACAACAGTCTCTGTCTCAAGGGGGAGGGGTTGACGAGAGGGTGAGGATCAAATGGCGGTCGCAACTGGACTTTGAGTTTGCGGTTTGGCGGTCGTCTTTTGTCTGCGGTTGGCGCGGAAATCGGCGGGAGGGTGAGTGCGGACGTGAGACAGAAGGGGATCATGGGAGTGCGAAGGTAGGATAAGAGGGGGGTGTGAAGTAGGGGAAGGGAAAATAGCTGGGAAGGGGAGAAAGGAGAGAGTACGGGCAACGAAGGAAGGCCAACGGACGCATATCTGATGAGAGTTGCCCTTTGGAAGGGTGGGGGAACGTATGGTTTTCGAGGGGAGCAGCCCAAAGGAAGGGGGGTTTTGGTCGATCACTTGGGGAGTGGATGGGAAGGGGAAGCCATTTTATTCAGACTTCTTCCGCGAAGACTTAAGGAAACTGAGAGTAAAGAAAGAGGAGAAAAAGAGTGTGTGTCCTAAGGGCAAAGTGTCGCGTTCATTCCTCTCGCGTTTACAACCTCTACGATGATTTGATGAAGATAGGTACCTCATTTATGTAGTTTCCAAATACCCTTATACTCATAGTTTTATATATTATTGGTAGCATACCTAATGAGTAGTTCATGTTGGGGAAATTTCACATCCTTACAGGTATTTGCAGATTTTTGCTGTGTATAGCTATCATTTCATTATGTTCAGTAGCATATAGTGTGGTGCATGCTGGTGAAATATCCCGCCTGTTAGGTGGCTTGCAGAGTATCATGCAGGTGTATGATACACATTGAATTAAAATGTCATATTTGTTGAACGCTCTGCTTAGCAGTTATTAGACGTCAAAGTTACGAATGGCAACGTAGCCCTAAAACATTGGACCTTTTTTCTACTCTAAAACACGCGCAAAATTTGTTTTTAAAATTTATTTTTCACAGGAATTAAATAGAAAAGAAAATTATGTGAATGATAATGCACATAGCTTAAAAATCCAATGAGCCGTATCGGGATTTTTAGCATTTAAAATCTTGTCTACAAGATTTTGGTTCCGACAGTACGCAGTACGGCTCCGCCCAAGAAATACATTAACATCTATATCCTACCCTGCGAGCCGCCGGAGTGGCGTGTGGCAGGGGGTAATAGGGCACCAGCCATGGAAAGGGGGGATAGGGGAAAGGAAGGGGAAAGGACATATGTTATTTGAGTGTGAGCGATGTGTCTTGAGTTAGTGTCACGCTGTTCTTATTGTAATCACTACTGGTGCGTGGAAAGAAAGCATTTTATATACCTGTCAGTTCGGAAGTGTATATCTCTTGTTTTGTCACTCTAATCAGTTCTAGAGATATATCGCGGATTATACATAATATCCTTTTTGACGTACAGAAACAACCTGATCGGAGTTTTTTAAGTAATCTAAGCCTAGCATGTAGTATCCGAGTCTATAACGGTTCTCAACGATTACGAAGGATAGTGCTACATCCGTAAGCATACTTAGGTACACTGTATCATCACTTCACTAATGTTTACTAATATACTCAAACCTGTTCTGAGCAGAAGCTGAGGTAAGAGGAAACCTGTATTATCAGTAAAAGAAATTTTTCGTTCCAGCAGAGGGTTTTACGCGGTTTCCATGTGAATTATCACCTCGTGTGAAAGGGTAATTGTATAATGAGGGAACGGAAAATCGAATATCTGACAAAAGAATCTGGATTATGCGGAATTCCATCGACTATTTACTTGATACACTTTTAATTTAGGTACTTTCATAAAATCAAATGAGCTCTTCCATTTCTTTCTCCCCTTAAACAAAGTGGCAATGCATAGAATTGCAATACTCGGGAAGGAAAGGAAAACCAAAATTATGGAGCATGGACACATTTTGTTAAAATAATGTTGTATCGTTGAAATTAAAAAAAACTTTATCGCGACACGTGCCCTTTTGTTGATTCTTATGAATTCTAAACATTTATGAAAGATTTCAATCAAAGCACCCATTGGCATCATCATATATAATAGACTCCTTACAATCAACTTGCTGTCTTTTTTTGTAATATCCGACCACGGATATTGAAAAATAATATATTTAAAAATACTATTATTATTTTCGACACTCTCTGTATCCGAGCCTGAATTTAGTGTGGAACTGCCAAAACTGGAAGAATATCATTGTTCCAAGATATTTTGCTAAAGAAATGTTTCTAAGTATCACTTAATAATGTACACTGTAGGACCCTAACTCTTGCGGAAAATCGAATAATTTGGGACACTTTTTCATGCGGGGTGAGGTTATGGTAAATGACAATAATGAGAAAATTTTGAAAATATGAACCATACACGTGAGGTGAGATTTTCGACCACCAATAAAAAATACTGAAGCTAAGGATGTGTTAACGGAGGTGGTTAGTTAGGGCCCACGCGATGTTGGAACCGGGAGGTACTATTCTTAAAAAAAAAACAAACAAAGGCCACAGTGGGTGAATGAGTAGCTGTGGGCACTTTTTTTAACTTTTGAATACGCTGCGAGCAATGCGCCTACTGTAGAATAACTAATATGACAAATCAAAATATCAAATCGTAAGGGTTTTTTCATTCACACTCCTCACCTAGCCCTATGTCCCTTCTTACTAACCCTTCCCCTAGACAGGGGCGGATTAAGGTCGTTGTTTTGGGGGGGGCGGTTCACTACTTTCCGCGGCGCCTGGGGGGTATGCAATACCTCTCAATGAAACGGGGGTCAGGGCGGACCTCCCTCGGAAAGTTAAAAGAAATGAAGCGCTTGGAACGTAGTTTTGGTGTGGCTATATTATAAAGTAGATGTGATAAATTATTGAGTTTAGCTCTCTATTCACATTTGAAAAACGTTAGCAAACGATGTAAATAATGCCATTCTTGTGAAGATGCAGGTTTCCCGGGTTTTACACTACATTCCAATTATATTTAAACATTGTATATTGATCTGGTGAAATAAAAACTTTCATTGGAGAACCACCTTAATGATTACCATCTTTTCTATTTTCCCGGGAATTACGGGCGGGGGGGCGGCCGCCCCCCCCTTAATCCGCCCCTGCCCCTAGAGTGATTCCCAAGGTGACGTAGGGTTCTGTGCCTCCGTATGCCACGAACGTTTACGAGTGCTTCACTCCCCAGAAAGGAGGAAATTAATTGTTGATTTAAGGCTGAATTATGTCTGAAAAAGGAATATGATTTGCTCAAGTATTTGTAAAAGCAGACGTAAACACAGTTGGAACAACATGGTTTAAACCACAGATCATATACAGAGTTGCCAACTTGATTTCTACGAATTCTATTTGTTGCAATAATTGTTGCGCATATTCGGCATATAGTTAGCTAGCTAGTTACTTTGGAGCAAAGCATGTAAAATCATTGCTGGACGTTTAGTGACTTTTGACGAGTCGTATATGTTTGGAATTGGAACAAAAGAAAAATGGTGTAAAATGTTCATTTAGGACTAACTAAAAGCAATAATCTTTGGGCTATAAAAGGTGTTAATGCCGATTTAAAGATAGTATTAGAGACTCTGCATACCCTACAACTTTAAAAAGTGAAGCATAGTGTTATTGTTTATGTCTTGCTAACGTGAGGAATTATTGGAGGAAATATTGAAAAACTCAGTCATTAGTTCATACCAAAGAACTAGCCAATCATTAAGCGCATCGAGTTTTCCTTCACTAAACTTGCGTTGGAGACTAATTTTTGGATTAAACTCAAATACATCATCATGAGATATGATAATCACGTTGGCATTACTTTCGAGAATTATTTTCTCTTTGAAAAGCCATTTCTTCCACTATTCGCCACTGTTCTTGACTATCCACTGGCCGGGATGAAAATGGCTAAGAACATCGCAGATTGCGCAAAAATATATTACAGAAATAGTCACTTTTGACCACTCTGTTATGTACACTGTGGTTTGAAAAACACTTCATTGCGACATGATAATAGTGCACATAGCACGCAATTACGCCCACGGGTGCAAATCCTTACGCAATACTGCGTGGGTATATTCACCCATAAAAAAGTCGAGTTTGGTTGAGGGTCGGGGACTCGGCCGTGAGTTTCACGAGAGTATACGTCTCCATTAGAGGGTAATCAAATATTAAGCGGCCGTAAAGGCGGTTTGCACCGCAGTTTGAGGCCCGCGCTGCTAGGACGCCGTGACTACTCTTCGCCATCAGTGTAATTAAATTAGGATCTTGAGTGAAAGTATGCCCCAAGGCCCAAATAGTTCTCAAAATATCTTCTTAACTACTCAAGGTACCCATATGAGAGTATGCTTTGTAAGGTGTACTTGGATCTTGAGTGAAAGTATGCCCCAAGGCCCAAATAGTTCTCAAAATATCTTCTAAACTACTCAAGGTACCCATATGAGAGTATGCTTTGTAAGGTGTACTTGATAACACTATATCGTTAACTTTTATTGATTTTTCGCCTAGTTATTGATAAAAGTTAAAAACGGTACTTCCACATGGTTTTTAATTTTCTGTAGATTATGAACTATGCCATAAAAGTGTTTAAACCTCTACAAATCTTTGATATTTGATCACAAATCTACTCATTCTTTTTATTTTTCTATCCAAACTTTTAAACAGGGTGAAGATCTCCAGCTCTCTCTGGCTTTCCTAGAATCCCTACCCTTCGCTAGGTATAATTCCTTCATGATGAGGGTAAAGTAAACACTGCAACTTTCTGGTTTTCTTTAAACTGGTTTCGATGCTGTGCATCATCCCCTGATGATAATGCACAGCATCGAAACCGTAGTCGGAAGAGATTAAATATATATTTCTTTGTGGAATTGCAGTGTTTACTTTACCCTCATCATTTTAAACAGGAAGTATGACAATAAATGTATGAACATCTAGAAATTTTTAAAAATTAATCAAAAGCTATTACTAACCAGGCAGGACTTTCTTCAAATCTCGGATAGATATGGATTCCTGGAGTAACTTAGAAGATATTTTTAATACAACTGTGTCCTTGGTGCATGCCATTATAATTCGTTTTTTCGTAATTTGACACCACTTCATGGAAAATTATTGTTCTTCCCCTACTCTCGGATTCTGCGGTGTTAAGAAACAGATCTTCCGGGTTTTCCTCCGCGTTTGTCCAATTATGCTGCGGGGACAGTTTCGCCGGTGTTGGAGCAGGCTTCTTCTGGTTCAGGGAAGTGAAGATACTTAAATTGGGCAGACATCCTTGGTACTTAAATGCCGCTTGGAGGAACAACAGACGGTTATAACGAAACGGAAATTTGCACCTCTCCTCCATCGCTGAACACAACTTGGATGGGACCTGCTCTCGACATTAATTTTAAATTAATCGCCGAAATAAACCACTACTTTTCACGAATCATGCGGGAAGCCATTAAAATCAGCAAGAATTTCAATAACTTCAATAGGGAAGATAGTGACTCGCTGTCAAACGCCTGGAAACGCGTGTTCAAGCAGAAAATAAAAATGACCAATCACACCGCACCTGACTCCAACGGGTGATGTACAGTATGAGATATGCAAAATATCAGCATTAATTTTTTCGTCTCTTCAAGAGGCATGAGGAGAAGTAGGTATTACTTATGAGGTTTTGGAGTTGTACAAAAACTCAGTAGTTAGGAATTTGCACTTAAATCTAGCAATTCATACGCATGTGCACAATATGTGTGTAAGAGATTACTAATTATACTTAGTTTTTTTTTGAGCTAGCTCTTCTTAGCGAGACTTACCTCTGATGAGAGAGTTTCAAGAGAGATGCCTCTCTTGAAGCAATATAATGACTGCCTAGCTTTAGCATTTGGACTGAAAAATTTTCATGAGCCTTGTGCCGTGAGTAACATCGCTCCTCCGCAACCTAGGGACATTTGAGAACCTGCCACATGCAGCCATAATCCATGAGGAAGAAAAAAATAATACATTGAGACGTAAAATATACATTTTACATTGGAACGCCATAACTATCACCACTAAGACAAAAAGCTAAAGCCCAGGTTAATGTCACATTTGCCGAACAATCACACAGTTCCTCTTACATTATTTACATTTCTTACATTATTTTCTGTGCTTAAACTTGTTTTAGTCAATAGCTAAAAGAAATATCGCCAAGCACCTTTATACTTACTAGTTCTCAAAATAGTTTCCATAGCTTTGCACTTTTCTAATTTGACATCTTTTCTGTAAAAAAAGGACGTAATTATTCATCGTATTCCTTTCGTTATAAAAGGGCGACAATAGGCTTGTGCTTATCTTGTTAGCCCTTACATTGATTTAAAATGTCTAACAGAGTGTATTTATTACGAGCATTGCCTTTCGTTGATATTTACTATACAATAAGGCTACGCGTACACTCATATGATTCAGTTGCTAGACGTAATGATTCAGATGTGCTACAGTAGATGACAGGCGAGCTCCCTATTACGTTCTCCACCAATTGACAATTGGCGTGGGCGTATGCATTTGTCAAAATACACACAAGGGAAACTGATTAGTAGCAGCTCCGCCTTATTCACCAAAATGTTGCATACAATTAGACATTTAGATATTATATATTGTTTACCTTTGTTAAATTTATGTTTTCATAACAATATAAAAACACACATTAATTTATATTTTATTATTTACTTTATTCATTACTTTTTGGCTATTTCTCCTATATTTTAGCCTGTTTCAGCAGGATTGTTAACTTGTGGAAACATAAATTGTATACACTGCATTATAAAACAACCAATCACATAAAAATACTGACGAGGTACGTTGCTGTGCAAACGCACCAGAAGAAAAGACAACATATAGAATTTTCAAATATTAGTCGCGGAAAGTAATCCTAAAACGGAGCCTCTCGGTCACTATAGCATTTTAATTTACTTTTCACGTGTTTTTTTATTGGAGATAAATTAGCACCCATCACAGTTGTGTTGAAAATGTACCAATACAAGCAAGAAGTGCGTGTACAATAGAAAAATCATATAAAATTCATATTCCCGTGATTATTCTTGCACTATCTACTTCAGAAAAGCTAATAGCACTGATTCAGTATGCCTTTATTTCGAGTGTTTGAATGATTGCGCAAGGTGCCAACGCATCTATGTAGAATAATAACCTTCAATCTGAACGATGATTGAAAAATGTCCGCGAAATATCCTCTCGGTCGGAATTTAAACGATTAGCATGACTAAGTGGACTCATTTTAAATTAATTAAAAATTGAAGTCTGTAATGCTCTCACTACATTGACAGCCGGGAATCATTATCATGACTTTATTGCACCAATAGAAACCGTGAACTGACACCAAAGTACGGGTTTATGCTCAAATATTAAGTTACCGGGCTTTATGCCACTGAAAAATAAATGTAAATTTCTGTAAGATTTTCATAATTTATAGCATTTTCATTCATGATCAAATAAAAAAGTTCATCAATTATAACCGAAGACGAGGAACTAATTGTTATTCTAGCACTGCGGAACGGCGAAGTTATTCCTCATGAATGTTAATGCGATCTCACTGCGTTGAACTTTTCCTCGTGTCACGTGATCGACGATCGCCTCGCGTGCTCTCGTATTATATCCCAAGGCTCCATCTGGACAGAGGAGAGCGTTCATTTGGGGAAAACCCAATTGCAATCGAAACGAAACGCCATCAATTCCGCGTAACCATCCTCTCTCTTATGTGTCATCATCGAACGTTTAGCAGTGATTAACATGAGACCAGCTCTAATGGTCTCTCGATCTGGACATTGGACGTTATTACTAAATGAATAGTTGAAGGCGGCCAGGACAACGACAAAGTTAGCTTTCATAAGTGAGCGCAGATGACTGTGTAGACAACGCTTACTGTAAGCACTTAGCTATAGAAGGTTGCATAGCTAATGCGGCGGAAAATTCTGTATGTATGAGAGCAGGTACTATGTCTTATTAGGAAAAACTAAGTTGGGAAGATTGAGTGGAATTGTTGACAATCCATTCAGCTATCGCCTGACAAGAATGACCTTTGTTTTATAGCAAAATGTAGGTTGGCGGAAGACGCTCTCCGAAGAGATTTCTAATCTTTTTAGATGAGCAATTATCGAACTTTTTTCAAACTGAATTTCACCAAAGGATTAGCATAATTCACAATTACCCCATAAATGAGAAACAATACTGTGAAAATAGATTAATTTTTTGCGCAGTTATTAACAAAAATCGTTCTCTCATTTACCAAATGTAAAAAAAATCTTCCTATTTAATCTCTAAGATTTCCCGTATGTTCACTGAAAGAGCAGCTGGTTCAGAGGATACATGTTCATATACGGTATCGCATGTCTAAGTATTACGACTAATGACGGGTAAATTTTTTTCATATATTTACGACTTCCATTTTATTCTATTCCTTCAACATAACATCAATTTTATATGAATATGGCACCTAACTAAAATGCCTACCTCACACGACTGATTAGATATTTCTCCTCCTCAGGATATATTTCAACACAATATATCCAGTTCTTGAGTTTCGTAATCCAACTAGTTTTTTCAGTGTAATAAACGGGAATGTACAAGATATCGCAAGGCGCAATCGGACAGCCGCGGCTAATTATGATATCTGAATTAAAGTCGTCAGCCCTGAGGGTTGATCTCGACTCGAGGTCCGAAACGTCGGCAGCAATGAGAGGAGAGACCCGCTGACACACCCGAATTGCTTTCTATGAAATTATGATACCTTTCTACGAATGTACGAGTACGCATTGGCACAATCTATTAACGCTGGTAGTTAATAAATATTATGTATCGTGTTTGCGCTGAGTCACCCCGTGTCACACACCCTAGAGGTGTCTTTTAGGGTACTGCATATAGATGATCTACGAGATGATGTAAATGTAGATGATCTCCGAGCAAAGTCGACAGAGCTACGCATTTAGTTCTTCATGAGGGTAGAGTTAGGTGGAATGATTTATGGCAACCCTAGAGGTCCCCGTCATACTCATAGTCGGGAAGAATGGTCGTATTTTCTGTGGTCGACGTGATTAGAGGACTGCATGGGTCGGACTTGGTCGGACCCGCTGGACGGGCCACGGTTCGGAAACGTCTTATTACAAGGTTGCAAGGTGGACCGGAGCGAGCAGACCAGAGATATGGCTCGGACCATTTTACATTTAGTTTACTGCGAGGATGCCGAAGAGACTGAAATAATGCAGCCGGCAGGCTGCAATAAAATCCCTTCTCATGTGTTCATCTATAAATGGTGAGCTTTTCTTTCCAATTAATAACGATATCAAATTGATTTAATTTTTTTTCTGTTATGTGCGTAAATGTTCATTCGGTTATAGGGTGTTCCGATCACCCATATCTCCTTTGGGAACGGGCCGCGCCGGGCACAAGGACTGGCGGGTCGTACAAAGAGGTTCGCCCAGTCCTCTTAAGCCTAGCCAATGATTTCTCGCTTGCCATACCTCTTGGTAGTCAATTTACCCTTCAGCGTATCCCTTGGTACTCCAAACAGTTGGACCCCTCTCAATAACTTGGCACACTTTCACCATCATTCAGCTTTTTTCGCATAACCTTAAAACCATCAAGCGGGATACCCCTTAGCCTTTTAACACATAGCGTGATATATAGGATATAATTCTGGTTCTAAATTTCCCTACTTTCTCCATTTTTAAACTTACGCAACACAGCTTTTACGGCAATATCCCAATGTTTATCCTCATCTAAAAGCCGAAATATTTGGTAGATTAACTGGAGTAGTTTTTATTATACCTGGCTTCCCCGATGTGATGGACTCAAAAAAAAATCCGCGTTGATAGGTTTTCATGTATCCATTTTTGCGTTGGGGCACACTGCTTAGCCAATCAGAAGCGACATGACAAATCTAGGGAACGTGAGCTCTACGGCCTCTTAAAGTGACAAGTTATAAAAATCTCCAATGGCCGTAATAAATTGGCACCACTCGTCAATATTAGTCAATCAGAAGCGAGATTCCCAACGCAGGCCGCGTTGCTGTTGGATTTGCCCATCTTTCAACTTGCGATGCTGCCTACGTTGCCGGAGCTGCTGCAGGGAGGGAGAACCGACGCTTTCTGTCTGTCATTTGTTGATAACGTGATTTTTTCCTCGATGAATTGTGGTCCATCTTAGGATTGTGGTCAATTTTTTAATGTAGGTGGAAGCATGACATCAAAAACATTTCTAACGCAAGAAAAAATTCCGCCTGTTCCCAAATTCCAAAAAATCCAACTTTTCGCCCGTCGTTGTCTTCGTCCTCTTAAAAACAAATACCAAAAGTGCAGCCATATCGCCTTTGCGTCTCACAAACATCCATTTTACTACAGCTGCTCCACAATAAACCGGAAACATTATCCAGAATGAACACGTCACGGTTCACCACCGTCTTCTTTTTTCATCCGGTGCTGCCGCCGTGTTGAAAACGGGGTCTGAGAGTAACACACATCGCTGCGGCAATAAAACGAAAAAACAATTAAGTACCTACATGGAAACGTAGCTTAAGGTGATTGGAGTGGTAACTGTGGGTCATTGAGGGCACATTTTAATAATTATTTAAGTAAGTAAAAAAATTCTAAGCCGCATTTCATTAAAGTGCATCTGTTTATGCGTTTGAACTCACCACACATGCAGTAATGGAAATTATATAAGAATTATATTTAAAATATTTTTCTTTTTTAAAACATGGTGTGACTAGAGTTTCGGCGCGGTAGTCACAATTTAGGCGAAATTATATTGAAATATGTGGACTCGGCGCGACATCTTGATATTTGTTAGTAACAATTATAATAATAAGACATGTATTATTTCGCGTTTAGAAGAAAATCTACACATGCACAATCGAATTATTACGAAATATATGCTATGTGCCATAATGCTACGAGTTAATGTAATTGAATTTTCAAAACACCAAATAGGTAAAATTCAGTTTTTTCACTTTTACCTCTAGATATCACATATGAATACACGTACGCAAAGTTTCACGCAAATATGTAAAATATACAAAAATCGCTCCAACCACTACTAAGCGGTACCTACACGTGCCAAAGGCTGGGAACCGCTGCTCTCGACTCGATCTCGAATTGTGTACTCAAATAATGGTCGACTTCTCCTTCGGTGGTCGAATGTTCGCGGTCGTTCCGAGTCGAGACGCACGTCGTTTGAAAGGGAAAGACGAGTCGAAAGTGTGGCAATGGTAATGAGGGGGGCAAGACAGAGATAAGGAGGGTTTGCGTGCTTGGAGCAGGACCCTCCCGACCCTCCCACTTTCCAAGGATAAGGTTTGGAGGAGAGGAGGGGTTAGAGTGTAAGGAGCAGGAGGGAGGCTAGATTCGGTCAAGGAGGCGTGCTAAGTGCGTGTATATATATAAAACATAGTATATATGTATATATATAAATTTTTTTACATACATACTATGTTTGTGTGCGCGTATACGCCGAGAGCGTTTTCTCCAAGATATTTTTATGCATATAAAAGTTCGACTAGACCGGGAATCGAACCACGACCCTCCCAATATCAGATGGATGAGTATATATATATATGGATGAGTATATATATATATACTCATCCATATATATATGACTTGGCATCCATTAGAAAATCAGACGCTCAAAGGCGCGAAAAAATTCATACAGTCATAGGAAATGGAAAGGAACACATAAAAGGACGAACACAGGGTTTGGTGGGGAAGATGAAAATGTGTCGAATCCAAGCAGAAAAATTTTCACCTTACCTGGATTCGAACCTGGATCTCCCAATTGTCGGTTAGGTGTGCTACCAGTTACACCAGCAAGGCTACTCAACTGACAGCTGAATTCGACGGGGTTTTATGTCACACCCCATGCCCAATTGCCGAGAGATGGCACGCGGGAACTTTTTCACCTACCATATAGGAGACGAACACAAGTGGAAGAGGAAAGGTAAAGAGGAATACAGAGATACAACAAATACAGAGGAGAACAGTGCGTTTTTAAAGGCACGCATAGCCGAAGAAGAAGAAAAGAGCCAACATGGCCAAATATACTCATCCATTCGAAAATCAGACGCTCAAAGGCGCGAATAAATTCATACAGTCATAGGAAATGGAAAGGGATAGGGACACATAAAAGGACGAAGACAGGGTTTGGTGGGGAAGATGAAAATGTGTCGAATATATATATATATATATGTATAATATTATGTCCTTACTAATATATAAAAATGTAATGGTGTCTATCTGTCTGTCTGCTGCTCCATCACGCAAAAACTACTGGACCGATTGAGCTGAAATTTGGCAAGTAGATAGAAAATATATCTGGTTGTAACATAGGGTACATTAAAAAGCTCTCAGGACCCCCGAAGGTCCCTCAAGTGGTCCATGCTAAGCATTGGGTTCGGTGCATAAGTAGGCTAAATGAAGTGAGAAAGGGGTACTTGAGAAGTGTTTGTGGCAAAAGTAGGATGAATAGGGTTAGGAATGAGTGGGTGATGAATGAATATATAATAGTAGAGTGAATGGTGTGAGAGGAAGAGGTAGACCGCGAAAGTCTTTGATTAATGTGGTAGAAGAGGCTCTAAAGAGGAGGAATATTAGAAGTCTTAAGAATAGAAGAGTGTGAATGATGCTATGAGAGTAAAAAGCGAAAGCGGTTTGTAAGGGTAGGGCATAATGTAGGAGATTATTAAAAGGAAGCCAGTCTTCCAGGACTAACCGCAATAATTGTAATATTTGATTTTGATTACCCCGAAAGGGAATGGTGTGATGGGTATGTATGTGCGATAATAATTTTAAAATAATCGTACCCTAGGTTTCTAGTTTACGAGTATACCGATAATTTTTCGATACTTCATTTGCACAATCTATAATTTATGCACTGTAGATGTACCAAACTTCTGACTCTGTATCTCATCTTTCGCAAAATCTTTAACATTCAAGAAGAGAGTCCACTATCTATTAGAGAGGCAGGATAAAATATTAAGAGGGACGAACCGTTGGATTAGTCCATCTATCTTGAAAGTATATTGAATTGAATATTAAAATATAAATTGGGATGGAATGGGAATGAGATGAGATGAGAGGGGCAATTTATCAAAGGTGTAAAATGAATGCTCCATTTTAAAATGCAATCACTTTTAATGTCGGCAATTGTGGGTTATTGCATCGAATATTTTTGTCCAAAAGTGTCGGACTACGGACAGTTTGGTATATACTTATATCGATAATTTTGATTTGATACCCCATTCCTAATTTTCACGTCAAAATGTCGTTAGAGGCAATCGGAGTGTTGGCGGGGTGGGGAGGCGGGTGGGAGACGGGAAATGAGGGGTGGGGATGACAAGGAGGCCGAGGGGTGTAAGGGGTCTGGGGGAGGGGAGGCGACCAATGCAGGATGAGCATTGGTTTGTCAAGAATGCAGAGGCGTAGACTATTTCTATTCCAAGAGCGCCTGAGGTTGATGAATGATTAAGTGATCGATTTTGACCATCCCCATTTTTAACTCTGGAACCTGTACTGATTCATAATCATCCATCATGACGTATGCCATACATAGAGTTACTAATCTTAACACTAGTTGGTTAACTGGAGCTGCGATTACTTTGCAAGTTGACGTGTAATTTCTACATTACTGCTCGGCAATTTCCTCGTCGTTTGGCATTGTCGCGTTGTTGCTTTGACTGTGTTTCTTCGAGCTTTCAGCTATCAAGCCACAGTTTTGTGATGCCTTTGCCCGGTGTTACTGCTCACGACTGAACCGAAAGGTACATGAATGGTTGTCATTTTTTTCTATCAAAAGTTAATATTCGTCTAAATATTCATTTAATGTTACTGCACTAACACATGCGCTTTGGATAATGTTGGCTATTTGATGGAGGCCTGTAGTAATTTCGTCCATTCTTGCCTTTTAAAAAATGAGTGCAAGGTTTACCTCGTTAGTTTCTAGTTTTAATTTCGTGTAGTATTACAGATCATTTGAGAAGTAAGGTTATGTTAGGAATTATTTAATAGAGTGATTTAATCTTTCACACCTAAGGGTAGGGCCATTTACCATGACGACATTAATTGCCAATTGCCGCTTTAATTACCCGGAAAATGATTTTTCAACCATAATTGAAATAATAAACACTCGTAATTTTATTATTATCCTACTCAGAAGTCATCAATCCGAAGGTTGGTTTGCTGCATCTCTCTCCATTCCACTCTCCCATCTCCATTTGCTTCATTCCTACATATTTATTCACTTTGAAGGCCCTCATAATTTGCCTCATTCCATTTTTGCTCTTCCTCTGTAACTCTTCCCATTCATTTCTCCTTCCATTATTGTTTTCAATAGACTGTTCTGTCGAAAAATATGCACAATAAGATTGTCTCTCCTGCTTCGCAGAGTTTTTATTATACTTTTTTTTTCTCTCCATATCTTTGCAGGACTTCTTTGTTAATGATTCTCTCCGTTCATTTGATCTACCTCGTTCTTTGATAACACCACATTTCCATTACTTCCAATCTCTTTTACTCTGCAGCATGGCTGTTAAGGCTTCTATGCAATATGATAGCATGCTGCAAATATTTGCTTTAGTAAACTGCCTCGTTTCTTCCAGGTTTGTGCTACTAGCTCTTAACAGACTACTCTTCGGATAAAATGCCTCCTTTGCCTGGGATGTTCTGCTCATAATATTCTTGCGCAATTTTATTCTTCCATTGCTGGTGATCCTGCTGCCCATATTAGCAAAATTCCTCCAATTGCGCAAGTTTTTGCTCTCCAAGTTTGACGGTGGTTCTGTAAATTGATGCTATATTTATAGTTTTAGGAAAGGACCAGTGTATTAGATTCCAGGAATGGATACTCCATACTTCAAAATTGTGACGCCTGACGTAGAACAGTTGGCTCTTTGGCTTTATTTCTCATACAAGGGAAAACAAATATTTTGTGCAATTATTATCTCGTACTTCTGCCATGTTTTACCAACCTTTTGTTAAAATTCAATTCGCATAACGTCCACTGCTTTTTGTGCTAAAAATCATAAACCCTTCAAGAAAGATTGATATTTTAGGCTATTATTATTTCCTTGAAATTAATAGTCTTAGGCTCGTAGACTCTGTGAAAAACTCTTCGCAACTTGTTCTTTTCGAACAAATTATTAACAGTAGATTTTTCGCAACAAATCATTTTTGCTCAGGCTGTCAGCCGGTCAGCAGCGAATTCATGATTTTTTCCTGCTCTGAATATGACGTCGAGGCATACACGTTCATGAAACTTGTTCCATGAACATGGACTTCATAAATAAATGTACAAAAACTTTTCTGTGGAACAAGGACTTTAAATTCTTGTAGAAATTTTCAGCGTATGCCGTAGCGTGTGAAAAACTAGTCAAATTTACGACTGAAACATGTATAGTTAACGAATTAAAGATAACTTCAATCATGTAAAACAAAGTATTTGTGTCATTTAAATGATCATATTTACTGCATACTTATTTAAACAGCTTAAATTTTAAAACTAAGTTCGAATATGGTTTATATCATGACTCGGGAATATACTCACTCTAACTACCTTGAGTGAAAGAGAGAGAGAACCTTGCTTACTTGGAGACCTTCAACGGAGTCAGGGAGGACATGAAATCAGGGCAAGGTTCTCTTGCCCACCTCAACAACGACAACGAAAAATTCGTGAATCGAAAATTTAGTCGACTCAACGCGCAAAAGCCACGCCTTGGGGAAAGTCGACGCGCACGCCAGCTCGTAGAACGCGATCACGAAACAAATGAAAGTCGTTAAAAACAACCATGAAAAAATGCGCTTGACCGGATTGAGAGGGCTAGGTGGGAGGGGGAAGGTGACAAGGAGAAAGGGAAATGTGACGACACAGAAAGAGCGGGGAGGGGATATTAGGGGAAAGTAGTGGGAAGGGGGGGAAAGACAAGTTATGAGGAACAGGGAGTGAATAATTACAAATTTATTTGCACCTGTGCATAGTCCTAAACACCACTTTAACACCGATTGCATCCTCACGACAAAAGAAAAGAAATAATAAATTGTATTTATCCACACTTAAGTTTTACTTTACCGATCCAGGTTTATACAGGTAGCCCGTGGAAAACTGAGTCGGTGAAATAAACAATGTATGTTTATGATTTGAATGATAATTTTTTAAATCTTTTCTTTTGTAGTGAAAATAAAAGTATTAAAAAAAGTTAAATCTCAAACTATTTGCATAGTTTCATCTTGTTTTTCTTCATCGAAGTCAAATTTGAGTCTATAAATATTAGTTTTAAACAATATTTTTAATATTAAAAACATCACAAATATGAAGAGAGCACAACGTTAAAATTCTTTAGAGTCCTGTATTCTCTAAAAGTCTGCCCCTCTCCTTGAGATTGGTATACACTGGCAAGTTTGTTGCGCAAATTGCTTGCAACAAGCAAATTTCGGTGAAAATTGCAGCTGTAAACGAATCTGCAATTCCGCTTGCAGTACTTTTAAAATATTGGCAATCTGGCTCTGCACTAACTCGGAAAAAGTTTCTTGTCAGAGTAAACTCCTCCACAAGCTTATGCAGAAGAAACTTGCGGAAGTAACTTGCCAGTGTCAACCCACCCTTATAAACTATTTATTTAGGTGATTTTTGGGATGGAACATGCTGAAAACTGGGCGGATTGCGATCATAAATTACGGTCATTGTTGTGCTCTTGGCCTCTGTATACTTGGATTGGTGGTATCGGAGGGTTATGGGAGGGGTGAAAGCTTAAAAGAGAGGATTGGAATGGGTAACAGGGGTAAGGTACGACGAGAAAGGAGAGGTTGAAGAGCGTGCGAGAGAGAAACGGGGGGAATGGGGTAGCACGTACGAGGTGCCCCATTTGACTTGAAGTCCTTGAAAGGGCCCGCTCCGCTCCTCCCTTCTCCTTGATCACGAAACACTTTCGAGGGAGAGAGGGGAGAGGAGAGAAAGACCTTCCCAAGATGCAAATCTGGTCTCACCCGTTGTGTCGTCATCAGGATCACACCCACTGTTGATCCACCTTCAATCCACTCTTCCCTCATGTAACCACTTCGTTCCTACATAATTCTTTACTTTGACGTCCTTCGTAATTTGCCTGACCTATTCCATTCTTGGTCTTCATCAGTGATTCTTCTGATTCATTTCTCCTTTCATTCCTGTTTCAAGAGGCTGGTGTATAGCAAAATGTGTCCAGTAAGATGGCCTCTTCTTCTTAAAATTTTCATCCTTTCTTCTTCAAATTTTTCCCCCAATTCTTCGCACGATTTATTCATTACCAATTCTCTCCGTTCACCTCACCTTCATCATTCTTAGATAACGCCACATTTTTTATTGCCTCAAGTGTCCTCAGCTCTGCAGGTGTTAAAGCCCAGAATTCAATGGCGCATAAAATTATGCTATAAATATATTAATATGTTTTAATGAAGCGCTTTCTTGCTCCAAAGATTATGTTTCTGGCGCTGTGTTGTGGAATCTACTCCTGTAGTAGATATACCGAGATATTTTTATCGCATCCCCGTAACCCCAACTTGAGTACAACCTGACTGCGGCCCCGTTCTTCCAGGGGGAAGGCTATTAATGGTTTCGACCTTGTGCCCCTCTTGCGATCCCCTGGTTGGCCTTTCACCGATGAAATAAAGGGTCTGGCCCACTCTCCGCTACCCTTTCTCCCCCACCCTTCATCCCCAGACTCTCCCCACTCCCACCACCGAAAATGTTCCCCTCCTACTCTCTAAAATCTCCCCCCCCTTACACTTCGTCTCGAAAGTTCTCTCGCCAATGCAAAAATATTCCGCCAAATGACGTCACGCGACGGAGGAAGATAATATCCCTCCCCGCTTCGTTTCCGCAAAAGATTTACCTATGCTCCTATCATCTTAGAAAAGTAAAATATTTTCCTTTTACCTACCGGATCATTATAGCAACGGTATCAGCGAAGCGATCTTCGGGAAACTGGTAGACTGGTCTTCCTCCTCCGGGAAAATGACGTTCGTTACATAACTGGTTAGAATCGATCTTAGGCGACGTTACTTTTGATCGATGCAAGGATGAAAAATACTTAGTAAATGTCCACAATACAGTTGAGTTTCTATGACCTAAATTCCTCGTGGTAGAATCTTTGATAATTAGAAAGATATTTCATAGTTGATCTTAGCGATGCACAAAAGTAACTTTTCTGTGACTTGAAATTTCCTCAACATCAAACATTTTTCAGTTCCAGGGTTACTTCGATATATCGAGGTTCGACTATATTTTATAATCGGTACCTGACGGGGTACGATGTTTTACATCATTTTCACAACTACAGGTGACAAATTTTGAGGATACCAGGACGGTATTATCTTTACAGAGTCACCCGCAAGTGCTCATAAGTGCGAAAATTTCACAGAGGAAACATAATCCGCCTTTACTTTTACAACTGTTATCTTCGATATCGATTTTTTTTGCGTTTCAGGTTTCTAGGGGGCTGAGCCACCAGAACTTGACAGAAACACCCATGCCCTTGGCATGCGAAAAACCGACCAAGGTGGGACTCGAACCCACGACCTTCGGATTAGGAGGCGAGGACTTTACCCCGCAGCCACCGGGGCCGACTGTCTCTTTATGTGTTCAATGTCATGCCATTTCACCGTAATATTCAGCCCCGTCTTCTCGCTTCTAGAATGTCTCATCATCTTTGCTTTATTACGACTTATCTTGATTTACCTTTCACCAAGTACATTTAATGCACTCATTATTGACTGCATCCCACTTATTCATGAATAATATTACTATGAAATAAAAAAGTTACTTTTACTTTAAAACGTCATTACTCTCTTGGTTATATAGATTAATTTTCTTCTTCTGCTTCTTCGGGGTCATAGGTGAACAATACAAAAAAACCACAGCTGTCGATGAATGTCACTCCAACGGGGTCAAGTGACCGGGAAATGAAAAAACGCGTTCTCCGAAGAACCAGGAAGTCCGACTTTCAAATCGGTGCCCGCGGAGGTGACGGTTATCTCTCGTGCAAATGGATTTCGCGGTCTTATCTCACTCGAGACGGTCCCTCGCTCCCTCGTTCCTTGTTTAACTCTCCCTCCCCAATTCCTTCTTCTCGATTTGGAAACTGGAACACCACGGAAGCGTGCATGTCCAGTCGGGGAGGAGTTAAATTATCGACGTAGCAAGGAGAGAGTTGAAATTAAGAGACCACTTCCTTGTTTTCAAAAATAAATATGCCCTTTATTTTGTTTTTCAAAAGTTTGCTCGGCGATCATTTTAGTCGATCCCAATACACGAAAATCGATTTCCACGGTTAATTTCATTCTGTTCGACGCGGAAGTACTCGGGATTCACGAACAGGCTGCGGACGACCGAATTAACAAGATGGTCCTTCTTTTTCTTCAGCTTTGAGGGAAATGTTACGCGTTTTTCTGCTAATTTAAAAAATAAACATTGGAATCTAATTAATACTACAAGTAAATCATGATTTTGCCTATTTAACGAAACTTGTAGATTAAATTAATCAATATAAACATTATATTCATTTAGTGGCCATGAATGTTCACAAAGTTGAGCCAGAAACAACAAATTTCATTGTCAACTAAAGCAATCTATGAGGAACTATTATCGAAACATTATACAATCAGATTAATGTGGCTTTCCACTCCCATGAACTGGGTTGAAACCCCGGAAGTGGCGGAGATTTTCAGAGGAATCCATATTCCAACTAGAATGGAAAGAAGATGTTTTTCTACGAATTGAAGTTATCCTCAGCATAGATTACTGGAATGTCCTCCAAAAGGGCCCGAGTGGTGGAGATTTTTCAGAGGAATACAGAACCCTCATTGGGTGCGATATAGCAAGCATTTACAATACAGTACTCCGTTCTTCGGAAGGGACGTTAAACTGTGAAGCCCTTGCCTCCTTTTAAAAAGAGTAAAATAAAACCAACAACAAATAATAGTATTGGTATCACTATTGTTTTATAAATCCTAGTTCTTTTTGATAGGAGTTTATTCTTAATTGTCGTTGTATTGTCGTTAGCAATATCATGACGTTCCTGGACAGTCGTAACTTCCTTCATGGCTGTCAGCACGGCTTTCGGAAAGGTAGATCATGTGAAACACAGCTCGCGCTCTTTCTTCATGACGTTCTCAAATCTGGTGAATCGAAAACACAAGTGGACGCATTATTCCTAGATTTTAAGAAAGCTTTCGACACGGTACCTCACAACAAACTTTTATACAAATTACAGTCATGCGGCCTTAACGAAACAGTAGTAAACTGGATACGCGACTTTCTGAGTGATCGTAAGCAAAAAGTAGTTCTTGACGGAATTAGCTCTGATGCAGTTAAAGTGACATCAGGTGTCCCACAAGGAAGCGTAATCGGCCCCCTTTTGTTCATTATATACATAAATGATCTATGCTCTCGAATTAGCAGTAAAATACGTTTATTTGCTGACGACGCTGTCATCTATCGCGAAATTAATGATCACTCTGACTTTGAAATTCTATCATCGGATTTAAACAACGTTCATGTGTGGAGCCAAGAGTGGGGACTCGAACTTAATCTGAGCAAATGTGCGGCGGTACATTTCTTGCGGAGGTCGTCCAACTATCCCCGTGTATATGCTGTGGATGGTGTTAAGATAACGGCGACAGATGAAGTTAAGTATCTGGGAGTTACGATAACCTCAAACCTATCGTGGGGAACACATATAAGAAATATTTGTGGCAGAGCTCTGAAGAAGCTAGGATTCGTCAAGCGTATTGTGGGAAGATTCTCAGATGAAAAAGTAAAAGAGAGGTGTTATTTCGCACTCGTCCGGCCACACCTTGAATATGCAGCAAGCATATGGGATCCGGTGCAGAAAGAATTAATTCGGGAACTTAATAAAATACAAAGGAAAGCTGCGCGATTCGTCAAAAACTGCTACGGGCGTACAGACAGCGTTACGCAGATGTTAAACGAATTAGGCTGGGAGCCGCTAGAGACTCGGAGGCTGCGCGCTAGGCTTAGATTACTTGAGCAATTGAGAATAGATATCTTTCAGAGCGACACGGAGAACATCATATTAGAACCCCACTATATTTCCAGGTCCGACAGAAACGATAAATTAAGAGAGATATTTTGCCGAACGGATAGGTATGGGAATTCGTTTTTCCCCCGAACAATAAGGGACTTTAATAAATGCAAGGCGTAATTTCATAGAGCGTTTCCTTTTTATATGTAAACGGCTGGTGTCCTAACACCCCCCGCCACACGCCTATTGAGGCGGCTTGCGGGGTAGTATGTAGATGTAGATGTAGATGTAAATAACTTTATTAAGCTCCGGTATGATCTGTCAGCTGAGGCAAGTCGGGCGTTTATTTCTGTCTCTTCTTTGTTGTTGTTTGTTTATATGGCTCTGAAGTGTGGGCTTGTATAATAGTATTGGTATCACTATTGTTTTATAATCCTAAAGTGTGGGCTTGTACCAAAAAGTCACATAAGAAACTCATAACGTTTGATAACAAAGTATTGAGAAGAATATTTGTTCCCATTAAAGAGGGTGAAACATGGAGAATAAGAAAAAACAAAGAGTTAAGAGAATTGTATAAAGAACCAAATATTGTGGGAATTATCAGAAGCAGGAGATTAAGGTGGCTGGGACACGTCCATAGAAGAAGTGAAGAAACAATGATGAAACAAGTGCTAAAAGGAAAACCAGAAGGTACAAGACCGTTAGGAAGACCAAGGATGCGCTGGAATGACGAAGTAGAGAGGGATATGAGAAGGATGGGAGCACATCTGGAAGTGACAGGCGACCGTAGAGCGTGGAGACGTGTGGTTGGCGAGGCCAAAGACCTCCTAGGTTTTCAATGGCCACAGGAGTAAGAGTAAGTAAGGAGTAAAATAAAACCAAAGATGGTTTTCTCTCCATTCTTGCTCTATGCCGCGACTATTCTCTCCCTTTCCGTCATACTCACTTGTCTTGAATGTACCAAATGACCTCAGTTGGCAATCGTTCTCTCCAAATGACCAGTCAACCACCGAAAGTTATTCGTCACTAATCATAACTCTAGATAGCCAGAGATGTTCCAAAACTAGTGCCTCTAACTTCTCATGATTTCAAGCGACTATTCAGAAATTATAAAAAAGTTACTCTCTTCAATGCATTAATTAAACATTTTGCTTCATTATATTTTTACTGGGATATTTTTATAGTCAGTATGAGCTGCGTCAACCTTTCTCATCGCTTTATAATTATTAATTTCGAATGCTCGCCCTCAATTTCTCCATATTGATTCCATCCGAGTCGACTTTAGGTGTAATTACGATATCTGATGATTCTTTGGCCACTCGATTGAGGAACAGTCATTTCGTGCGAAGCAAAGTTGAACGATCAGATGACGTTTGCCCCACTTTTGCACGGTGGATTTATGTTACTCGGCGCGGATGACGTGTGATCATTACGTCACGATCGCTACGACCGGCTGGCTGCCTCACGGGGAAGTTGCATTCCAGAAGCCAAGCGATGTAAGACTTGCCGTTAGCCCTCAGCCTTCCAAAATGGGCAACTAGAACCCGCAGTCATATTTTTATTAACCTTATCTTAGGATATTTTTTCGAAATTTTATGCTTCACATAATTTGTTGGTGACGTTAATGAAACGTGATGACTAAAATATTCTCTTCTTCTTTATTAGGTACCTATTAATTTAAATTCTTGTATCGGGGCTAACAGATTGTCCCCGTCGGTGACAAATTTGATAGGTAACAGTTTCATGTGTAAATCTGTAGAAGCGGACCATGTGCCTTTCATAAGAAATTAATTAATTCTTGATTAATCATCTAATTTGATATATTATATTATTGCTTTGAAATGATTTTCAATGATGTTTGTAGTTTTATGGTGAATGCCTAATAAATAACAAATTAAATTTGTGGAACTTGTAGAAGCGATCTCATAGAGGTCAACAGAATTATAATTTCAGTTTTAATGAAGAAAATGGGACAGTTATTTTACTGTTTGTGGTAGCTAAAGAGTATAAAATACCTTGTTAACCTGATTTTAAATAGTTAAGTTAACAAATACCATTGGGAAAGAGTAAAACAAGAGAAAGGTGCTGCGAAAATAGTTAAAGAAGCAAATCAACTATTATCCTTGTGCTTATGCAATTATGTACACACGTTTGTCTCATGAAAGGTGGACATTCACGGGGCTATGTAAACGATCACTTGGAACGTAGGAAACATTTCAATTTATATTCATCATTTGGATTCATAATTTCCCTTTGATACGTCTACGGCGGAAAAAGTTATCTTCACAGCAACTCCGAGGCACGACATACGGGGAAAGTTCGTATGTATAGACTGATTTCATCCTACGCTTAAAAGTACAATCTGGCTAAAATTATTTGAGTCTCCGGGTATTTTCATACAATTGAGTACGAATGTTCGAAAGAAGATCAAAAGAAATATTCTCACATTTCTAATGCAGGCCTCATTAGAACTTAGCTGTGAAAAAATTCATTTCTCCCCTTTAACCAATTAAATGCTGCACAATTAAACGAACTTTTGAAATATTTTCACAACCATAATTCGTCCTAGATTTTTTAATTCCGCCAGTTATATATTAGGAATTTTTCATTTTATAATCCTCAAATAAAATTCAAAATTAAAAAAATAACTGTTCTATTGAGGAGTGAGTTTGCATCGTTTTAATATCTCATGTCATTGCACCAATGTTTTTAGAAGACAAATAATTTGCCTTGCTAATTCCGGCACTTCTTTCGATTTCTTAGATCAGAGAACTTCATATTCTCACCGGGGACCTCGCTTGGAGCTCTCGCCTTCCGAAATTACCTGAGAATTTCAACCACAGCGCCACAAGCGGACAACTTTCAAACTTCTTGCCTGATTCCTATGAGTTACCACCAATCAACCACTGTAATATCTTTTCACGCTGCAAATATACTCGCAGAATTAATTCTGAAGAATACATATTAGCTTAAAATGTCAAAGATAAAACGATTAACGAAACTAAAATCCGCAAGGCTTTAAATATATCCTTGAAATTTGACATAAAGCATGACGACCATTTGTGGTTTGGAGGGGGATTCAAATACCGCATTATTCATCATTACAATTAACGAATCATGGAAAATGATAAACATTTCCTAAAATGTTAGTGCGGATAGAAAAACTCAGTACATTATAAAAGCTTTTTTTCACAAATGGTTTTTAGTTGAAATTTATCAGTTTCCAGAGTAAATCGGACAAGTAACATTTTTCAAGAGCAGTGGATTTATATGCTTTGTTTCTTAATACCGGAGAGAATGCATAAGGGCGACTACCTGCACATAACATTATATGTCTCAGGTTTATGGCAAAGGCCTTCCGCCTAAGAATCCATTTCACATATTTTTAAGCTGTATATTGATAATATTGGACACGCCATTAGTTCCTATGATACACAATAGATATATATGTGAATATAGGATAGTTAAATTCAGGTGATTCTGCTATCGTCCTTGTATTTTTATAGTATGTAAAGCTGCTAAATGATTGACGCCAACTGGTAAATTTATATGCTTACAGGCTCATTGAAAGACGGTAGATACACTTTCAAGTTATTTGTGCCATTTAAAACTGCAAATGGAATACTTTTTCAATGTTCTACATACAAATTAAAGAAAAAATAAGAAAAAGTCTGCCTACCTATAACAATACAATGCTTACAAAACCAAAGAAATAAATTGCATCATCCATTGCAATATATGGGAAAAGTGACTGAGATATAATAATGTTTCTTAGTAATTGGGAAATTAAACGAAATGCAGTGAGATTTCTCATTGCTTGAAACTTATACTTGATGAAACTTTACGGAGGTTACCTTAAAATGCATGGGTGAGTTGAAGAAATTACTCTCGAGAAACTGACTGCAGAAGCGTTGGAAGTTCCATGAGGACCTTATATAGTACATACGTTGGTTACTCTACATTAAAACACTGGTGAGTGATACTAACAGAGATGAGAAATGGAGAACGCTTCAGTTTCTTTTGATAACTCGTTATGTAGTAATCACATTGGGTGCATAGAGTATGACATTATTTCGAGCATTGCAATTTGATTTAATAAAAAGGCATTCGTGAAAAACGATGAATTAAGGTACATATATTATATTTGCTAAATTTCATGGTTTGTGAATAGCCTTCACATGCTTTTTCACACAACTGAAGGAGGCGATGTTAGAGTCTCTTGCCACGTAGCTGAGGATGCCTGGATAATTTATTTCTAGCAACGACCCCATTTTTAGCTCATACCATAATTAGTCACGGAAATTTTGCTCGTGGAAAATGACTGGGGACGTTTGGATGCAAAGTTAGATATCAAATGATCTGATGCTTTCCCGGCGTATGCGGTTAGTGAAGTCTATTTGGGTTCTCCACCGGGTCACACTATGCATTTCTGTCGTTGTTTCGATGTACGAGTTATTTATCGTCATCAGGGCATCATCCCTGATGACGATGGACGACTTTTACATCGAAACACCGGCAGAAATGCAGAGTGTGACCCGGTGTAAAGCCCGAAATTCAGATAAAAATCAGATAAAATCTTTGAATTCCTCTCCTTGAAAAGGAGGTCTTACCTCAAACTTTTTACCAGAATATGGAATATGATCTTCAACCTTAGAAGATTGTATTATTCTTCCTGTTGAAAGGTAGAGCCATGATGAGAAAAATGAATTCGATTCTTTCCAATAAGTACAGGTGGGGAAATACGCGTAAGCACATATGCGATTTCAGATTATGTTCCCCTTTATGCCATTAGAATAAAAGGATGAATTTTTCTATTATACCATCTGTACTTGCAGTAGCCTCAGTTTTCTTCACGCAAGTAACTTTTGTATTAAAAAATACTCCAATTTTAATAATTGGCAAAAAACTTTTTTTATCGCTTTTCTACTTAGTATGTCAAATGTACTTATGAATCCATTTCAGCGGGGGGGGGGGGGATTTTAGTATACACATTTTTCGTGTAATTAGAGTCAAAGGACTACATGTGCTTACTAAAATATGAACTATTTCATGCATATCGGGTTATTATTTTACAGAGATTTTGAAGATCAACTTTGATGTATTCGTTAGGTTAGGCATAAATATAATTGGGTAAATGCTGTAAAATAAATGTTCCTTTATTTCAACGACAATTTTACTAAAGACGTACTTATATTGGTCGATACCACTTAATACTATACATTTAGAATGCACTTACTAAACGTCTACGTATTACCCTGCAAGCAGCCACCAGCACAAGTAAGCATGGGTTATTTTTCGATAAGTGAAATAATAAGAAAAATACACAACAAAGGACAAAATGGCAAATTATTATTATTTATTATGTGTATACTTAAGGGAGGTCTTTCTTGTACGAAACTTTTTTAATATATCGAACGTTTAATTATTAACACTGATGGTTACGTCCATCTTAATGCACAGTAGAGAGAATGGCGAAGAAAAAGTTTGAAAGAATAGTAATTTGTTGGAAAATAAAACATTTAATTGGAATTTAGTATTTCATTTCTCAAATAAGAATATTATCTCTGATTATCATTATTATTTATTTAAATTTATCATAATTTAATAAATGACACATAACTTTTCAACAAAGAAATATATCCAAGCAACCAAATTAAAATTGTAAATAAATAAAAACAGCTCCAAACTTTAAAGGTAAAAATGTTGAATGTCTATGTCTATGTATTTTTATATTTAATGTCTGTAAATTTACAATTATGTAACCAAAACAGAACTGTCAATCATTTATCATCATACATCATTGTTTATAGCCAGAAGATGGATGAATAAACATCCGAAACGTCGGAAAAAGTTTAAAAAATAAAAAATTATTTGACTCATGAAATTTGCACCATATAAAAAAAGAGGTCGAGAATAAATAACATTTGAACTATTATTTATTTTTCTACGTGAGTATTCGATTGAAAAGTTTAAAAAATCATGAGTGCTCACACCTAGTCTGCAGGCTTGTCAGACTTGCTACGCAAACAATTGAGCCGTTTAATCACTCAAATGTGCATTAACGACTGAACGGAGCCACGAAACTTCCTCATCTACCCAATAGATCGTGAAAGAAACAAATTAATAAAAACGAGAGACTCCAAAATTATATCGTACTATAATTCGATCAGTCAAACTCTTTTTCGAAGTAAGGCTGGAGCAAGAAAGCTAATTATAAGCCTGGTAAAGCTGTACCTCATGTTATGCGTGATTGATTTTAACGCTCGAAAGTGCTTTATAAAGGATGAAGATTCTCAATTATCTCTTAGTATGGTTCTGAATGATTTAAACAAAGTGTTATGATTATAGCATCAATGTTAACAGGAAAAAGACCAAAATCATGATGATAAGAAGATAAGGAAAAATTACAAACATCAGAGTCAGTGGTTAAGCATTATAGAGGCTTAAGAATTTTACAATTTTGTTAATTCCGAAATTTAAGACTTGAAATGCACTTCAAATATAACGATAAAAAACGATTGCAAAACAGGCATAAACAAAAATATAAAA
Organism: Pyrrhosoma nymphula; assembly: GCA_963573305.1. Taxonomy (NCBI): domain Eukaryota; kingdom Metazoa; phylum Arthropoda; class Insecta; order Odonata; family Coenagrionidae; genus Pyrrhosoma; species Pyrrhosoma nymphula. The sequence goes on along the minus strand of OY754339.1, from coordinate 57,277,220 downwards.
AGACATGTGGAATAATAAACAAATATCTAAGGAAAGGACTGGTTTTATTAGGAGAGTGGCTCTATAACAATCGGTAACATGGACGATTATAAAGGAGGTGAATAGGATAGGAGACTAGATACCTATAAATGTAGATATGGAGAAAGCTAGGAGCTAGTAGGGAAGATAGAATAGAAAATCTCATGATCCTTTTTTTTGGACGTTGCTCAATGTATTTTCAACCGTCGCTGTATTAAAAACATCTACATACTAATCTGCGAGCCGGCGTAGAAGTGTGTGGCAGAGGGTGTTGTTAGGCCACCAACCACGAAAGGGGAGAGAATAGGGAAAAGGAGGGGGGAGGGAGGACAGAGGTGAATTGTATGTTAAAGATATGTCTTATGTTATTGTCACGCTGTTTTTGTTATAATCACTAATGGTCCGTGGAATGACGAAATTTTCATAACTATCAGTTTGAAAGTGTATCTCTCCTCTTTTTCCGCTTCTATCAGTTCTAGAGATATAGCGAGGGGTCAAAATAATATCCTCTGTGTCCCACTGAAACTCGCCGGATCTGAATTATTCAAGTAACGTGTACTCTCCGCGTCTCTAACGGGTTCCAACCTACTCCTTCCCTCAGCTGTGGGGCACTTTCAGTTCTCTCGTAGCAGTTCTTAACGAAGCGTGCGGCTTTCCTTTGTTTTTTATTTATTTCGCGAAATAAATCTTTCTGTACAGGGTTCCAAATGTTCGCGGCGTATACGAAATGTGGCCTAACCATAGCAAAGTAGCATCTCTTTCTCGGAGAACCTTCCTGCTACTCGCTTGGTGAATCCTAGCTTCTTTAATGCAGTGCTGCAGATGTTTCGTATCACCCTCACTAGATCTGAAAGTACGGTTATTCCCAGGTATACTAATACAACGAACTTTGGGATACAGCCCAAAACTCCTAGTGGCATAACCGGCCTAAGATATTTAGGTTTATTGCTCTTGCCATTAACAGATCTTAAAATGAACACGAGGGTATCGGATTGGTGCGGCAGCTAGATTATGGCTGCCTTTCCATCCCGAGGGTCCGGGTTCGAATACCGAAGCTGGCGGACATTTTTCAGGGGAAACCCGATCCCTACTTGGGTGCCATGCGGCGATTAACTTAAGGGTCGTAATTCGTCCGTCGGAAGGGACGTTGAACAGTTACGCCTGTCGCAATGAGTAGGATGATTCCGAAGTAGGGTTTCTCCTCACCCTCCCTACAAAGCACATTAGGTAAGTTACAAAGGATGTGGAAATTAGGAATTATAAAAGAATAATTTATTTCTATTTGTGTCGAACAGAACATTACATTAGGGATTCGCCTGGTGGTAACGTGCACACTCTGCGTAATTTGAAAATCACATCAAATATACGACTTTTAAAACGCAAATAAAATGTAATAAAATGTAAAAATATCACATTAACAAATTCAAATATTATAGCAACAAATCCTTGGTAATTGAAGAGGGGAGTAAGTAATTAACAAGTAAATAATTAAAGATTTATCCAAATTGTCAACAATTTGGACTAGTCTTTAATTTAAATCCTTGGTAGGTTGGAAATACAATGTTATTGGTCAGATGCGTGACATGTGTACCCCACTTTATTTATTTTTTAAATTTCAAATTTTATCGTAATTTCCTCTTAAATTCTTTGCAGGTTTCAGGGGAAAGATTTAAGATTTCTCCAGGAAAAGAATTCTACTCATCCATCGACTGCTCTGTTAAAAAAATAATACTTCTCTGATTATCTCAATCGTCTCAGGCTCAACTTTGTGGAAGTTCATTTTATAAATGAAATGGAAAACTTTGTCAAATAAATTGGTGGAATAATACAAAGTTTTCCTTTTCATTTATAATCCTTCTCTGCATCCGTTCTTTGTTTCAAAGGTCTAATTTTAAAATTATGATAATATTTCCCAATTCTGATTGGCTTCTGAAGCCTGTCGCTTGCATCCTACCAACCGTTGTCCTGGGTTAGTTGAGAGGAGAATATGTTCGGTTGAGGGTAGATTTGAGTGGAGGGAGCTGCAGCAAGGAAATATTTGGTTTTATGACTGATGGTCAAGGGTGGTGACTCAGCAATGAGGTCAGAGACGTCATTGTGGGACAGGGGAGACATCAGGGGTTAGGATCTCAAGGAGTGAAGAACGGGGCCGGAGAAAAACGTAACATTCATCCGAACCGAAGGTGAGAAAATCGGATGAACATAGTTTAAGGTTTCATTCGATGGATGGAATCATGCAAATGAAACAAGGAATTATCAAAAAAGATTGTTTTAAAAGGAGGCCTCTTGTATGTTTTCCACTGGACGAGTAGCAAGTACAATGGAATGACGAAATGTTAAACGAGCTGGTGTACGAAAGAGCCGAAGTGAAGAGAGGGCTCTGTCGAGAAATGCACGAATACGAAGAGCACTCTAGATTGGGTACAGCACGAGAAACAATGAATTCGCAAGACTTTTACTCATCACCATCATCAGCAGACATATCGATCCAAATATTGGTTCGCTGCAGCTCTCTGCATTCCCCTCTCCTCTCCACTGACCGCCTCATTCCTAAATGAGCGTTAATTTTGGACGTCCTCCACAACTTTCCCGATTCATCCGATGCACATACATCTATATAAAACCCTGTAAGCCACCTCTAGAGAGGGTGGCAGGCGGTGAGTTATCATCAAGATGCACTACACTATACCCCACTAAAGTTAATGAAACTACGACCATTAATACACTAGAAAAACACTTGCAAATACCAGTCAGGAGGTGAAAACTCACTAGCATGCACTGCACTATAAACATACTTCTAATGTTATAAAAACCAGGTGTCTGAATGTAATTTGCAACTACATAATTGCACAGAGATACAAAGGTAAAATAGGAAAAATTCGATACGTGCTGCTGGTGCTACGTAGCAGATTAAGCAACGAGCATAAGGGAGGAAATCAACTAATTAGCTATACTGCCTATCGAAAAACCTAGTTAAAAGTTTTATTGTCACCTATTATGGTCTCTTACCGTTCGCGAGAAAAATGACACTTTAAACCCGTCCGTTCTGCAGTCTATTTCTCTAATTTTATTCTTATGATTCAATCTACCGTAGTATGTCGGGTTTTATAAAATACTCCGTCCTAGGTCTTCCTCGATAATTCTTCCCATTCACATCTCCCACAATAATTGTTTTCAATGGGCTATTGGATCGCAAAATGAGTCCGACATATTTGTCTCTTACACTTCTCAGATTTTTTATTGGATTTCTTTTTTCTCCACGTCTTCGCAGTACTGCTGATTCCTTCCATCCATTTGTTACTCGTCATTCTTCGACAACACCACATTTCCTATGCGAAAAATATTAGACTCGTACTAGAGGGGAAAATAAAATTCAAAACCGAGGGACAAACTGAGGGGGAGACGGGAAGGACTGCGGGGAAGTAATAGCGAGAAAAATATAATGAAGGAAGTAGAGCTAAGGTCTAACTACTTGAAATAACTAAACATGATAATGTTAATTCATTTTTACGCGAAGTTTTTTCCTTAAAAACAAAGGCAAACCTGAAAACGGCAAATTACTGCCTTTTTTAGGGTCGATTTTATGGAAAAATATAAAATGATGCCATCCTTAGAGTTTTCACATGGTCCGAAACAATATGCTCTACTTGAAGATACCCTGGGAATGTTGACCACTTCAAACGGTAGAGCAACCAGCTCAGCTCCCCGGCTGACTAAAATATGTGATTAAGAACTATGGCCCGGTTGATTCGTGGTATAAAATCCCACGTGGTGTCCGAGAATTTCTTGCTTTATTACTAGTGCAATACTGGCTATCATTACACCGATTAAGGTAGGTTTGGGTGAGTATGGAAGTATTGTCACATGATCGTCTGTTATCCTTGACACCTACTTTTCATATTTTATATTTATATAACTATGTCCTACCTCTCTTGATCGAATAACCATAAAAGCTATCCCTTTCTTACCTGATCAACCAACATACTCACCTCTAAATCGTTTTAATTCGTCTATTTTTTGAAAATTTTGAAGACATGATTTTAAAATGACTTGAATCTAGTTTCTCACCTATTAAAGGTTGCAATTTGTTGTTATTTGGTCGATTTGTCTTAATAAATTTGGTAATTATGATTTGAAAATATTTAAGATAAAATCATACAAAATTAGGTATATTACCTATTTATGGTCTTATGTTTTGTTTTTTTTTCCAATTTTTATGAAGAAATGTATAGTTAGTGATTTGAAAACGTCTTTAGGTAACTGTATTTTTTAAGCTTTAAAGTCGAGGTAGGTATTTAAGTAGATTCTTTAAATTAAAAACTTTTAAAATTTGTCAAATTTTGTTCTGTATCTGTCAACTGTCTGATTCTGTCAACTTTTAAAATGTATTTATTTCTTTGAAAATGTAAAAATTAGTGATTTGAAAACATAAAATAAAGTTTTTTACATTTGATAGATAAAAAATCATTGTAATTCAGGCAATTCTTTGAAAGTTTCGAGTTAGCGATTCCAAATCTTCTAAAATAAAGTTTTTAATTTTGGCCTTTCTATTGTCTCCTCATACCCCATTAAAACCCGTTCCGAACACCTACTTTTCCTCATCCCAGTCCCCTCTTCTTCTGAGCAGTTAGTTTCCTCTCATGTATTGAGCAATTCTTCGTTCGTCTTCCATCGCTCCCTCTCTCAATGCTATTCTTTCACACCCTCATCTCTCAAACGCCTGCAACGTATGTTTCAACCTCTTTCCTCAGTACAGCTTTTAGCATCATAATTAACCAACTGTTTATGATAAAAGTGTGTACCATTTACGAAACAAGCAAAATGTTTAAGTTACTAAGCCAAAATTGGCATTGTACAAAATATCCTTTTTTTATATGAGGCTTAAAGTGTTCAATATATTGCTAAAATAAATTAAAAAGGCAAATAAATATGTTGGATTGGGAGGAATCATTAAAGATTGGCTTTTTTCTCAGCAAAATACTGAAATATTTCTTTGAAACTTGTACTTTGGATGGATAGATTGTTTTGAAAAATTTTTTAAGTAGATTCTATGCATTTTGCAGATTTTTATGGCAATGCTCTTTTTTATATCCTATGATGGTGGCTCAACTCAGGCAGCAAGTACCTTTGAGTACACCTAAATCTCCGAAATATATATCAAGGTGCCTTGTATAAATATATGCATGCACATATATTTTTCATTTGTATTTTTTGGGAAGGAATACAACTTTATTGCCATTATAACAAAATATTACCTTCCTCCTACAATCGAAACTCAGGATAAAACCTACCGCAGTAATCACAACCCTCTCTCCTTTCTACCCTTAACAACCACTACTGCTTTCCCCCCATTTGCTGCAGAAGAGTGGGGAAAACTCCATTGGAGTCCTTTCAAGGGGGTGTATTGGGGCAGAAGGGTGGGTTTCACCTCGGCCAAGGGTCACTGACACGAAAGGGGCTGCAGCACAAAAGAGAGAAACACGGTGGTGGTGTCGCCGTAGGGTGGGGTGCGGGGGGGACTGGCGTGCCGGGGATTGAGGGGGGGTTGGTGGTCACTTCAGGGAGGGTGAGGAGCGTGCACAGCAAGCGATCGTTGTTGGCGGTGCGACTAGGGGCGGGAGGGGGTTGGTCGGTTGGTGCCTGAGTCACGCTTATCGGAGGGTGAGCGACTGGGGGTGAGTTGCCATGTGGCGTGCGCATGTGTTTTGGCGCGGTAAGAAGGTGCCTACCCGGTGCATACCATTTCAAGAGTGTGCGGTATGGGGTGATTTTTTCACAAAAAATGCAATAAACCATTATTACTATTAGGGTAGTCTACCAATCATCGTAAGTCCAAATGGAAGTGAGTAAAATCCTCTCGATTTTTACATGCGCAAGGCCCTATCACCTTACGCAATTTATTTCTCCATCTCAGCGTACGTCCGACCTCTTTCCATCCAGTCCATAAAGCTTATTCTCTTTTCTCCCTTCCCCACTCCCCCAGCCACGTGCCACAAAAGTTTTTTTTAGTAACTACGAGTGTCAATGGATCCTGCTAAAACATACATGCACTGAGTAGGGTTTTTCATACAGAGGAAATATCCCCCCACCCCTTGAGGTAAATTTTGTGGATTTTTATATTGGAGCAAGTATTCAGCAAAATATGATGTTCAGTAGATTATGTAAAATTGTAGTTCGTTTCACTATATTATACGAAGTTCACTATATTGAATGTCAAGGTTAAAAGTCGATTCTCAAACATACGCATTATTTTCATCTGCGGCATTCAATTATAATTTATATTTGGAAGGGGGAAAGTTATTCCAAAATAAGGAAGAGGGAAATTGAGAAAAAGATCTGAGAGCCACTGGCATACAGTATTTGAATTTCGGAAGTTAAGTTAGCATGCGAGACGAGATGTCAGTTTTTGCTATCACATCAATAATAAAAGCTGAAGGTATAGAGAAAATTTGCTGATTATGATAACTATCAAACCAGCTATTCATTAGGTCTTTATGGCAGCTATTATACTCTAATCATGCATGGATTAAATGACATTTCAAACCTGTCCGGTTGATAATTTTTAATTTATAGAAGTGAGCAACAACCGAGTTCATTTGCGCCATTGAGGACAGGTGGGTAAGCTGATGAGGGCAGTTTTATTTGGGGAAAGGAGGAAGGTTGGAGAAAATCTCGGGGTTGGTATTTGGGGGTTATAACTTAACTTTAAGGTTCCGAATCCAAACTCGACTGGGACCGAGAACCGTGCCCTAAAACAATAAGGATCAACCAAGTATGGTGTTTGGACCCAGAATCGTACCCTGAAGTATTTAGCGCATAGGTATATAGTAAGATGTTTGGACCCAGAATCGTACCCTATAGCATTTTACGTCTATCAATTAAGGTTGAGCTTGTTTGTGTGAGAGTGTTGATGTAAGATTACTGAGACTCAGACTCACTCGATGACCGGCGGCAGGAACGAAGCTGTGGACGTGGTGGTGGTCGTGGTGAGGTGCGTGGCCGGCCACATGACGCCCTCGACCCTCCGCAGCACCACGCTCTCGCCGTGAGTCCGCGCCATCTTCCTCGCGGCAAGGCCCTCCGCCACTTGGGCAGCGGAAGACCCTTTGAAACGAGGTACTTCCTCGCGGGCGCCGGAAGGAGGACTGCTAGGGGCCCTGGGACGGACCAGGGGCGGCAGCCGGCAGGAGACCGGTTCGGCGGACAGGAGCGGTTTCCAAGGCCACTCCGGCACCATCCACACGCCGAGTACCACCGAGTGATGTGCGGATCTTCCCCTTAATAAGACTCTCAGGAACGATCACAGTTCACCAAAAGCTCTTCTCTGAACAACTACCACAACCAGGAGATCCTCTGTCGAATGTTCAGGTTCTGTTCCTCCGTGGAGCGTCGGATGACCGCGCTAACCGGATCTCTGGGTGTGCTGTGTTTTTACTGTGCCTCGCGGTTCTTTCAATAAGCTTCTAGTTAACTAGAAGCTCTCCTCTGCGGCAAGCTATTCCACTACCAGAACCAAGGGGTCCTCTGATGAATAATTAGGAAGAGTAGCTCGCAGCAGCGTCTTCAACCGTACTGATCGGGTCCTCTGGGTGTTCGTTACCTAAAATGTTCCTCGTGGTAAGTCCAAGAAGCTCTTGCCTCACCAGAAGCTCTCTCTTGCGGCGCGCTATACCCCTACTGCTACCAAAAAGTCCTCCGTCGACTCTTTAGGCAGTGATCTCGTGTCGTGGGGGTCACGAGAACCTTCCAAAGCAGAGAAGGAGACTCTTAGAAACAAGTATCACCAAAGAGATGAACTAAAGGAAGTCCCGCGACTCTTCTGTGAGCTTTAAGTTTCCCACCGTGCCCTTTTTATAGCATCCTTGAGGTGCGGCGCGGTACAGCTGTGGCAATGTTTCAACCAGAAGGTCCTCCGTCACATATATCCAGGGAATGCTCTACTCAGCAGTGCCTACGATTCGGCGAGAACTTTCCGTACACTAAACACCGCAGAACCAAGTATCTCCGAGGAGGTGCACCAAGAAACTCTTCTGGTTGTTGGATCGACCACTGCACTGTATTCACCGTATTTCCAATATGTGACGGAAACTTTTCTTACTTTCCGACGAGGAGCAGGAAAGTAGAAAAAAAGAAGATCACAACTCGACTCGCCCGATTAAACTTTTTCTTTAACCGGCTACGAGGCACAGGAGAAAGAGACGTGTCAGCCTGGTTCGTTCCACATGCCGAGACGTGTGCAAGGCGGGCCCATTTACAAGAAGGCTGGCTGCTATGGGGAATGATCGTTGGTGTATCTCCCCCTCGCACACAGCAAAGGCGTTGAGTGTGTCTCGCCTATTTCATGCGGAGACGGCGAGAAGAATGCAGAGTTGTGACCCAGTGAGTGAGCGGGAGGGGGAGTTGTGAAGAGGAGAGGGAAGGAGACACTGTTGCGGGGAGTGGGGGTTGCTATGGGTGGGGGAGGGGGTTGCTATGGGCGGGGGGGTGAGAGGTGCGAGCCGACAGGAGTGGAGAGCCGAGGCCGTGAAGGGAGCGCGCTGCACTTGCCCAGCTAAATCTTACCCTTAAGGGTCGCCAACTCAGGGATAGTTGATTCCACAAGTCCGTTCCATGAGTAATAGCGGGATTACGATTATTAAAATCGACGTTTTCTGACGTGACTGGACGGTGGTGTTCAGTTTTCCGTGGTCTTCCCTTCAGGCACGACTGCATTACGATTGACGGGAATATCAGCGCCAATCGTTTACTGTTTTTGCAAACGGAGTTGTAAATGGTTGAGAAGTGACTGTATATTATCATATTTTAAAAACAAAATATAAATAATCCGCAAATATAAATAATCCCCAAACAATGCTGAAAAACGGTCCTTCAAGAAGGTTGATTATGATTCATCGCAATGTCAAAAGGTAATATGGACAATCTGGAAATAAAATTTTATAAATATTGAAAAAGAGCTCTCCTATGATTGGCTGCCGGTAACTTAGCGTGACGGAAAAGTTAGATTTTAACAAGGTTCGAAAGGTTTAACAACGACACCATCAACGTCCGGCCATCGTATTTAGGTTCCAATAAATTACAATCAATCTCCACGAACCCCACCGTCCGTCTCCATCGCGTCAGGAACCGTCGATCGTAATCCCGCTCTAACAAAATCCGGGAGATTACGGGATATATAATTAAAAAAAAAATGATATTTACAACTATCAAAAAGAATGTGCATTTTGATCTAATGAACAGCATGCATTCACAACTGTTAATTATTTTTCAATGTTAATAACTAAACGAACTCTGATTCATACACAACATTTAAACTGCGAAAAATGATCGTTGAATGTAATAACATAGGATTGACATTTTGCTAATATTGATTTACCATGCGTGTTTACTTTGAAGAATTATTTTGTCTTAACAAATAAAAATTGAAATGGGTAGCATGTTTATTCGTACGCATCGTTAAATTGATATTTTATCTATAAGTGAACATCAAGTTATTTGGAATTATTCGATTTAAAGAGACCACGGATACAAGGAAAATCTAATATATTCTATTAACTTGAACTAAATATCAATTAACGCTTTCAATGGGAGAACGTATTAAAAGCAAGGAATGTCGAGATGTATTTTCATATTATGTCATAAAAGTTTCAGATAAAAGATGAAAAAAGTAAAAAAAAAATCATAGAAAACGTCAGTAATTGAAAGTGTATCTTTTTATAATTACCTTATTTAAAAACGAATTTTGTGTGAATCATATCAGGAAGGAAAACCACTAAATCCGGGAGGCGGGAGGTTTAATATCAATTGACAGTGGAGAACGTATGTAAAACAAGAAATTCCGAGATGTATTTGCACATTCTGTCATAATAGTTTCAGATAAAATATGAAAAAAGTAATAAATGATAGAAAACGTATTGCATGCGTTTTCTAATAATTACCTTATTAAAAAAAACGCTTTATTTTTTAGTGGATCATAACCGGAAGCAAAACCACTTAATCCGGGAGGCGGGAGGTTTGAAAAATTACCATCCAGTTCCCGGTATCTCTCCTGGGGATAACTGGAAAGTTGGCAACGCTGCATTCCCCACTTCTCCCTCCTGTTTACCCCTCCCAACGCCAGGGTGTGTGGCGGGGAGGGGAGGAAACGGATAAACGCTCCCCTCATACCCCTCCAAGCAATCCCCCCCAGACAGTCCACGTGTTGTCCACACGGCACGAAATCACATCTGACCTCGATTAGGCGAGGAATTGGGTCAGTGGGTCAGATTAAGACGGGGGGAGTGATTCAGGAGTAAGGTCCTCGCGTGGTGTGATACCCTGGCGAGGGATGGGGTTGCGGGAGGAAAGACCCCAACCCCCAAGCCTAGGGAAATCTACATAATATCCTGCGAGCCATCGCAAGAGCGGGTGGCACAGGGTGTTAGATAGAAAGATAAATGGATAATCGTCTTCATTGTGGAGATATCGAGACTAAATATTGCCCTCTTTAGCCGCGTCTATGTATGTAATATGTATGTATGTAATAAGTATGACGAGCAGCGGCGAACTTATTCATAGGCAATCTAGGCAGCTGCCAAGGGGCCCCGGCTAGGGGAGTACATAGTACACGTACCGAAGTATGTAGTGCACGCTGAAGTCTGCTTGTCTATTTCCTAAACTTAAATTATGTGAAATGAATTAAAAATAGAGGTTATTATATGTTAAACTAGAAGATGGCGCCTGGTGAATTTCTACGGAAAGAAGGAAAAATTAAAATTGACGCCTAGGACCAAAATTAACCTCCCAATGTGACAAGGATAATACATTTACCATGTGACAGTCAAAGACCACACGCGGTAGGGTGAAAACTAACCCAACTAACATATTTATGTAATTCTGTAGTATTGATCATTTAACTCGAGATATAAACAACTGCCTCGGTTTCCAATTAAAGACTATGGTGTGGTTTCCAAGTAAGAAATTTCTATTGTCGAAATGACGATTTTGGAGCCCAAAACTCAAATTTTAAGCAAATTCAAAATGTACATGAAAATCGAATGCAATAATTAAAAATTTAAAATTTTCAATCATCTAATACTAAAAAAAAAGTATAATGCTATATTATGACTGCAATAAATTTAAAAAAGCAAAATAAAAACCTCTCCACCGAATCCGATGTTTTTCTTGTAGAAGTAAAATATGGTTTAAAAAGGGCACACATAGGGGGCACACATATCCTGAACCCTGGGGGCCTTATTAATATAGCCTATTAATTCTTCAAGGTCCTAAGAAACATGTGTGCCTAATTTTATTAGAATTCGTCAAGGAGTTGGTAAAATAGCGTTTTATCAAAGAGAATTTCAATTTTATAATAATAATTGTTGAAAATCCTTCTGAAACAGCCTAAAATATTGGTGAAATAGAAAAAAGAAATAAATAAAGTTAATAATTAAATAGAAATTACTGTGTTGTTTTTGTTTTTAATTAAAAAGTACATGTTACTATGGTAAACTATGTATAATATCTAAATGTCAGAGATTTGTTTGCATACAACATTTTTGGTGAAGCAGGCGGAGCTGTTACTAAGCAGTTTCCCTTGTGTGTGTATTTTGAAAAATGCATGCGTCCGCTCCATGTGTCAATTATGATGCGATCCAGTGAACGCAACAATCGCTCTCGCTCCAAATGCTCCCGAACAGTGGCCTAATGCCGCTACGGACGTACGCAACTCTCTGCCTGTGGACCGGTTTTGGAGCGTTTGTGACAAAGTGTCATGGCTCCCGTTTGTTGTTGTTGTTCGGAAATAAGGAATCGTCTTCTATTTTCATTGGAATATTATTTGCTTTGTGACAAATTCTTGTTTCCCAAGATGATTAATTTTTCTGTTAATGATCTGGTTTCATTGATAGAAATTTTGTGTGTAATAACGAGGACGATGGCTAATATCAACTAGTTATAAATTAAATTAAAATCATGCACTCATATTTAACTTCCCTAAAGTTTGCTGGTAATATGACCATTTTCTGAATGTGATTTGCTTCAAGAAGATTTCGATAAGCATACCTAATGGTAGGCAATTGACCTGAAAATTTGGCCCATTGTAAATGAAAACATACTCAGATTTATACCTATTTATGTCAATATATTCAAGGAATATTATTGGTCTGGAATTATTCGACTTTCACCGAGCCTATTCATGGAGCATGGTAATTGAAAACTCTCGAAACCCTATGCTCAAACTGTACTGACTCTAAAAAAGACTGAAAGGCTAACTTTCTGTTTAAACCACTTTATCACCACTTCAAAAATCAAATAAATTATTCAACTTTCATTCCCCATTGATCACTCATTCGTTATGTTATTATTAACTCCGAATGAAATAGTGTAATTTAAGAACGCGAAAAATGTTTTAGTCTAATGGCCGTGTAAAGAAAAAGAAATTATAATAAGTTGAAGAGCACAACAAATATCATATGAATATAAAGATACTAAAAAAGAAACAATGGTTAGTGGTAGCTGAGCGGGGCCACATCTCAGGTACTCAGTCTTTGGGTCACAGGTAGCCGGTGTGTGGTTCGACCCTTGCTCGCGAGAGGATAATCCTCGCTCGTGGTGGGACCTCGCTCGGCCTAGGGTCTCCTCACTGCTCCGCAGCGGGAGGGAAGCCGCACAAAACTGACCGTGTTAAAGTTTATAAACATTTAAATTTACTGCACACGGTCAGTTTTGTGCGGCTCCCCTCCCGCTGCGGGGGCCGGGGCAGTGAGGAGACCCTAGGCCGAGCGAGGTCCCACCACGAGCGAAGATTATCCTCACGCGAGCAAGGGTCGACCCACACACCGGCTACCTGTGACCCAAAGACCGAGTACCTGAGATGTGGACCCGCTCAGCTACCACTAACCGAAACAATAATTTACAAATAATTGATACGAAAAGCATTTTACTCCAACGGTCATTGGAGTACAACACAATTGTTTTGTTCTTACATTTGAGGACGTAGAGCTCGTCAACCTCATACCAATGTGAAATTTATCCCAATAAATAGGATTCAGAAATATCTGGTAGGCTGATCACTATTTTAAATAGTCAAAGCACTAATTACATTGAGTGTACCTAACCCTTGTATGCCTCCATAAACTACGTTCCTAACTATCCCCCTTTAAATTCCGCCATAACCATGACTCACTTCAGCTACCCCTTGTTTTCAAGGAAGTGTCTGGAGCGAGGCGGGAGCGAATGAGTTGTTCGTGACGTCATGACCACTGCCGTGGCGCTTCGGAGCGACCAGCTCGGAAGCTCGCCACAATCGCTATGGAGCGTTTACGCCTAGCAACATAAGCATACGTGTAGTACGTGTAGCCTTTTATATAGTAAATATTACCAAAAAGGAGGCCCTGAGTCTCTTTAGTCCGGGCCTGATGGCGAGGCTGCCTTGCAATAAGACCGTCTCTCGCGGCAGCCTCACCTCTGAGGTTTTCCTCGTCGCGTCGAATCTTTTCAAGCAAGGTAGCAAGGATAAGAAGCAAGGTGAGGCATCAGTTTGTTGTTCGTCAACTTCACTTTCAACCTTTTTAGCATTAGTATTCTTATATTTCAGCAGAAGTATCCTATGCAATATCCTCGAAATTCCGGGATTTAGAAATGAATTTGTTCGCAGATGCCTGGTTTTCATCAATATGTGTCAGCGGAATGCGTATAAATTCACCTTTTTCCCCTTAAAAATTGGTCAAAATCAAGGAGTATTGTAGTCGGTCTACGCAGAATTCGTTAACTCCTTCGGTAATATTTCGCATAAAAATACGCAGTCGCAAGTTTTTGAGTCAAAGGACGCTGCTTTGGCGCGTCGGCCCTCAGTCTAGCGGCCCCACACTGGTTTATTTCCTGCCATGCGCCCTTCCGGCGGCTCATAGGGTGGAATGCAATATTTGGACTATTGTGTATCCTTGAGGTGAGAGCCTGCGTTCTTTTGAAAGCAAATTCTTAGTCTCTCAATACGCAGAAAACATTTTTACACTTGGGAAGCGTGTAAAAGATATTTACTTCGATTTTTGTTCAACTCCGCCAAAATCTCTACATTTTGACTAAATTTTTATCGTTGTTCTACTGAGTCATCCCAATCTTAGAAGAGGAATTTCACTTCTGAGGGGTGTCCTAAGACACATGTTTTTATTTTTATTTTCACGGCGATGTTTTCAGTGAGAATTAACCCAAGGTATTATTCCTCATTCAAAATAAAACATATTTTGAAATTTTTTCAGCAAAATTTAGTCAACAATAATAATTTTAAGACGCATTAAAGCACTTGTAATCAATTATCTATTTTAGGTTCTGTCCCGTAATACCGCCTACTCAACACGATCGATTAATTATTTTTATAGAACGTCGGGTCCGACTATTTTTCCCTTCCATTTTTTATTTAAGTGACGCTATGTGGGCACTCTGTTAATTATGGAGGACACTAAGCATTTTGTAAACTATAAAATATTTAATTGTTAATTCAATTCTAACAGTTTTAACCTATACAAAGAATTCTCTCTTGCATAGAATTTTCTCAATAAAACTATTTTTTCGTGAAAATTGATTGTATATAATGTTTTGAACTTTCGTTTGCATTCAAGGCTCTCAAATTAGTTTTGGGAGTGATGAGGGCTGTTGAAAAAAATGTAGGGTTAGAGGAACGCACGGAGCGATATCGCTCAGGGCTTCCCCAGTCCCGCGCGAAACCCTGAATTTCAATCGAAATCCTTGCTCTTATTTCTCGAAGGTTGCTTGGGGTCCTTCTCCCCTTTTCCTTTCGCAGTCAAGGTTCTCGAGAGACCAAAGCCGACAGAAAATGCACACAAAATTCGTGACTTTTAATTGGTTTCCCTTCACTTTCGCTCCGTGATCTCAAACTTATCATCCCAAGGCCTTCGGACGCCAAACACTCGCTAGAATGTAATGGATGGACGAACAATCGGATTTGAGATTCTCCGTAGATAGGCGAAAGTGGTCATCTGACTACTTCACGAAAATTCACCAGCCTTGACACCATGAGACAGTTTGTTCGATGCAATGGGTAAAACTCGTCAACAGAAGAAGAAAAGTTCAAATGAGATTGCGAAGTTAAAAAAAAATTGTTCCGGATGACCTCTCCGACGTTTCACCATTCCCAGGGTGTTATCGAAAAGCGATAAGTCGATTACATAGCGAGGCACGTTTTGCTTAATTGAGATAATCTACGCAGCAGGCGACTCCACTCTAACTACTTCAGCGGCTAGCCCCAGCAGTAGATTTAACATCGAAATGAGTATGAACTTAGGAAAGATACAAACATAAATTTGACTGCATATGCTGCAGTACCAGCTTAGTTTTGACGTGTTGTCTTATTAATTGGCAAGAATGGGGGCAGTGATGGAAATTAATCGATTACAAATAATCTGATTACCGTTAACGATTACATTTGATTTACTTGTGATCGTGATTTGTTTTCAAATTGTAATTTTACTTGTAATCTACTCCGAAAGTAATCGTTACTCTCGTGATAATTTGTTATCTGCGAGTGATTGGTCAGTGATAATGTCAATTATTCCAATTTTAGATTGCTATCAACTGAAAGAGCATTCGTTTTCAATCGTTTATTTCGACTATCTGTTTCGATAATATTCAACTTTTTCAATCACCTTCAGTATCTTCCGTACCTTCTAAAGCCGTATCTCCGCCCATTTTTTGCGCAACATTACGCCGCGCCGCAACGCTATTGTTTTAAGTCTGACGCTATTAGAATTCAATGTTGTGGTTATCTCAGAGTTTGAGATTACATGTAAGATAAATGTAATCTCCTTGTAAGAGGGTTGTGAACCAGTAATTAATTTAAGGCTGAACATTCAAATTTAACGTCTAATCACTCAACTAATGGTAATTTTTAATGTATGACATGTTGGGTACGTCATAAAATATAGTGCAACATTAATTTACAATACCGCGCCCATAAAAATGGGTTACTCATGTTTGGTGACGTCACTAGGCGGTACCACGTCTATTTTTTTGCTTACTATTATTAAATAACGCAGCTGCTGCAACTTGCCCCACGAACAAAAGGAAAGTAATTTTACAGGACATAGTCAATGGCTTCAATAAAAGTGAATAATGGTTGGAAAGAGCCCAATTGTAATAAAAGTTCAATGTTCGATACAAGGCAACGGAGTTCCTAAAACAAGGCGAAAGATTGAACGTTTCCTAGATCATAGAAGTGAAATTAAACTCTTATTAAACAGTTAATGTATTATTTACTTATGTTTAGTTTTGAGAAGTTTAATGTGCAGTTTAAGCGATATAAGCACGGTGCTTGCAGCCTTGTTACATCAAAATCAAAGCCAACATGGCGGCGTGCCGTTTTCATCGCAGGGCCAAATTCGTCCTTTTATAGCATTTTATGGATACCTTTACGTTTTAAATATTACCACTGACTATCCTCAGTATTTCCTTTCCGACATGAACTTTCGATTATAAGCATAAAATAAAATTAGTAAACAACCCTATTGTCATTTAATAAGTTTTTAAACGTAATTTTTTACCAATAATTGATGCTTGAAGTAATTTTAATAATAAAAAAGCACTTGGTTGTTATTCCACACTTTATCTTAAGGAAACGACCCGGGTTTCAGCATCTCACGCCATCTTCAGCCATATCACCTGAAAATGGCATGATATGCTGAAACCCGGGTCGTTTCCTTAAAATAAAGTGTGGAATTACAACCAAGTGCTTTTCTATTATTAAAATGAAGGAGTTCCACAGAGTAACGCCGGAGACAGTGTCTTATATGTTGAAGTAATTGTAAAAAAAATCACTGAAGTAATTGTAAAATAAAATTACGATGAAAAAATTGTATGTACATAACATTTATTTAAAACTCGGAAAATGAGTGAGGTACATCCGAACGAAATTCAAACGAAGAAGGTTAAGAGAGTAACATAAATGGCCAACTTGGAATCCAATGCGTCATCATGTAAAAAAGGAGATGGTCGCCAAGTATGGTTATAAAATAACGTTGTGACCGGTGGCGTACAATCAGTGTAGCTCGACGTAAAATCGTACAAGTGGGTTCATTTGAAATTGCATGGATAAGGAATGAAACCACCAAACAAACTGAATTCTTAAGGGCTAAAAATTTACATATGTGATACGATAGAGTAAGTACATATACTCACTCTATGGTGATACCTACATTGACTAATATTTTAATTTCAGAGAAAATGGCTGCAGCTGAAAATGGCTCCGATACAAGACAATCAATGCCTACAGAAGGAGGTTGCAAGATAAAAATCAATTCGAATTCTGAATATAAAACCCTCAGAATATCATCCACAGGTTTTTTAAGAAAATTGCAGGAGCGACAGCCGTCTCAGCTCCCAATTAAAGTGTGTAAGCAATAGAAGTTGACTTGAAAGAAGACTCCTCACGCAATGAATACCTACGATATTGTCGCAGATTTTCCTGCCCCGTTCGCTTCACTTGCTTCGTACCATTGCACAAAATGTAGGTAATTTCTATCTGCATTCGTACCAACTGGTATTTACTATATTTAACGTGTACCATAGTTAACATTCGTACTTTCGGTAACTCTTATTGTTAGTTTATGTCTTATAAATCGCGAGGTTTCGCCGAGCCTTCTGCAGGCTTCGTCAGGTAATAAGCTTCGGCTGCATTCTTACCTTCTTAGTGTTGCCGAAAGCAAGATGTTAATCATGCAACACACTGAAAAGCTAAAATCAAAAGTGCACCATATTTGTTTCTCACCATCTACTTGAAGATGATGACGGTTGATCACTTGACCATTGTAACGATCGTTACAAACGCGCATTCGAATGGCAGAAAAAAAATATTTTAGATAGATAACTATGGTAATTTTACCCGGGTAGAATAAGTCACCGTGGTCGGTGGCAACCGGGCATTGGCACTACTGATTTTTACCTTTTTAATGGAATACCATGGTAAAAGGCTAGTAATGCAAGCATTGCTAGTTTTTCTTTCGATGTTGCTTTTCAGTACTGCTTACCGTTGTTACACTTAAACATAAACGCGATAAAATGACAACATATTTTACTAAAAAGTTGATACGTAAATATCATTAAAGTTAAAATTAGTTAAAATGGCACGTTGTTAACCGGCGAATGTGCATAATTAGGCTATTGGAATTTCGCCAAATGAACTTGAAAACAAATTTAATGTAACCTCTCAACAAAACGGTGGGATGATATTTCAGGGAAGTAACTTTTAGGCATTTAATAATTAAGTGCATGCATTATTGTTCGTATAAATTTACCCTCACATTCAAAGCAAAAAAATTAATTTCTAAAGGATTAACAATTATAGATCAAAATTAAAAGCAACCGATGAATATGTTCCAATTCAAATGAATTTAAAAATATCCCTTTCAAACTAAATATTTACTTTGATCAAAAATTTCGACTCGTGATTGTTAAATCAACCTTGATGAGTTCATTTTTATCATTCACTTTCAACTATCCGTATGTCGTTATACCATTATTTTATCTAATTGACATTTTATTATTAGGTGGGCACTATCATGACTCTGGGGAAATATTTGCCGGATTTATGCTCAAAAATTTCATTTTCTAAAACTAATAACAATTTTAAGCTTATTTGTTATTATGCCAGGTAATTATATTTTAATTGGGTGAACTTTGAAACTCGATGATAAATGGATACCATAAATTCCACGGACGGAGGTTAATTCGCAT
Source organism: Pyrrhosoma nymphula (assembly GCA_963573305.1). NCBI lineage: Eukaryota > Metazoa > Arthropoda > Insecta > Odonata > Coenagrionidae > Pyrrhosoma > Pyrrhosoma nymphula. The sequence continues at coordinate 57,258,482 of OY754339.1, read as the reverse complement.
CTTTGCCTTCCATCTGCGTCCTATCTCTATTCTGAGTCTCCTAGCGAGTCCCCATTCTTATTCCCTCGAGCAGTCATCGACCAGCACATTACCGCCATCACCCGCACTCCACCATCTGATTTAGTTCATGGTAACGTAAAAGACAAAGAAGGGAAAATTCCAACGATAAAAAAAGAAAATATTCTTTTTGGAATAAGAATGTCTTTTTGCCGACGAATTGAATACAATCGCCTCTTTCCCTTGACTTATGGTGTTTTCAACGGTACTTCGGCTGCATGGAAGTAATTGGGTATCATAAGGAGTAACGCAATAATATCGTTTGTATTTATAGATAATACAACCGTTTTTTACATCATTCATTGAACAAATGGAAGAAAAATAATCGAAAATACAGAGTATTCATTTTTAAATGGCTTTTTATTTAAAAAAATAACTTGGAAAAAGAACTCAAGCAGGCCTCAAGCTTTGTTAGAGAGTCACTAAAAATGAGATATGGCATTCGTGCAATTATAAAAGCACATCTCATTCAGAGTACTTTGGTTCGTATCCCGGAAAAAGTAAAGATATTTATTCAGAATCCTGATATCTACTTGGGTGCTAAGAGAAGAGCACTTCGAGTGTCGTAGGTACTCCGTCCGTCGTATGAGACGTTAAACTGAGTGCCTTTCCTAAAGAGTAGGCTAGTACCGATGCCGGGATTCTCTTCCTAAATGGGGCTTGAGCGAGATTTTAGTTTGCCATATCAGAGGCCATATCCAAATTTTATTTTTAAATCTAAGCAACAGTAAGAAGCATGAAGTAAATATTGTAAAGTTATTGACGCAATCACTTTAATTTATTTAACTGACATTCTCAGCAATTAACTAACTAGACATCTAAAAGTTTTTAACTAGTCTCATTTTTTCACGCCATATGCTTAAAACGCCCTCAAAGCTGAAGATTATTTTGCTATTCTGTAAAAATTACTGCTCTGAGTAATTGATTTATTTTTTAAAATAGTTAAGAATTAATACAAACTACACAATGTTAAATTTATGACGAGTTATATGCGTGTAAATCCCTTATTTATTAAATAAAGTCTCTCTGGAGTGCATACTGTTCCTCCCTTGCAAAATGGCAAGTATTTTTTTGGGCAAATATCTCGAAAAGAATTATGGCAAGTGGCTGATATTTTGTTATGATGGGAAAGAAGAGATATTTTTCTTTGTCAAGGCGATAAATTCATTGGATTTTATGTTAAATGATATCTCACTTAAACTGCCCTAAATGATCCTACCAATACAATAACTCACCCGTCTTCAATACCGCAAATGACCACGCAGTTTGTCGATGTCCTCCCCTCTAATAAACAAACATAAATACCCATGGAGTCAAGATCATTGGAATTAACTGCAATTAATTAAAAGCAGAAACTACGATCTTATTCCCTTTATATAGTGTTGCTGTTGAAGATAATTCATCCTCAACGCATTATAAGACATTATTTATAAGATGATTTCATGCAAGGCCATTATTTGCTCACACATAAGCTTGGAAATCAACACATACGGAGGCCGATTCTCGAGTTCTTACGCATGATTCATGAACCAATTCACGAAAAATGCCCCTGTGGCTGTCACCCTTGCAACTGGCGTCAATTGATTCAAAACATTTATGCAAAATTCACTGCCACGAACAAATCGGGCAACATATGATACTTCTTCATTCATAAATATTGTAGAATTAATATTACAAGCAGGTATTAAGAACAAACTATTATAAGTAATTTTCCAAAAATATATGATACATAATGATTTAAATCACAAAATATCGTATACGTTATATCTTCATATTGGCCTTCATTTTTAAAACTTATTATTTTACACATGTAACTGATTGAAAAATTCTCTAGGTTCTGGTTTCCATTTCTTAATGCCCCTAATAATAAAATAAACGCAAAAGAGCAGTAACGGAAAAACTATAAGTCTAACCTTGCATCAGGTGTCACAAAATATATGATTGCATTATTGCAGTACAGAAACATTTTTAAAAACTTGAATTTTTATTCGCGAACCCTCCTCTGCTAATGTAAATCCAGACTTCATCGCTGGCATAACGACTCTGGAGTAGTCAATACAGAGGTAACTACAGTACAGGTGGTACTTCCGCGCTGATTGCAGCTTGCATTGCTGCATATGGCTTTAAAATCTAAGAAATTTTTCAAATCAATAGTGGCGTGACTGAAAAAATAACAGTGAGTGTCCGCGATATTGCAGTAGGTATTTGTTGCGTGAAACGACTTGCGGTGGGTCAAGGGTGAGCATGTTTCTGTCGTTCCCAAAACCTTCTAAAATGTTTCCTGGATAATATTCTGTGCTTCTTAGATTCAGAATTTGGATGCTATTTCACCATGTAGCCTATTTCTGTGGCATTCACACACTTATTTAAGAGATATTCAGACCTTTTCGCGATAATGCAGTAATTTTTCAACATTTCACGAATTACATCACTCAAATTTTTAAACCTTTGTGAAATCAATTCTTTTCGCTGTTTTATCCCTTAGAAGGACATTAGCGTTTTCAAATAAATCAACTTGCGAACTCCTCGCATGATTTCACGTCCGACTAAACTAATTTTACACTACCGGAGACCCGTTTTTATGTAACCATTTTTGTTTAGAAACCAAATTCGTACATACGTATGATGACGTCATCATTTCCGTTGCAGCCAATTTTTTTACTCTATTAACTTTTTTCTTTCAAGAGGCACAAGACCAATTCGGGTAATTCTTTTACTTACCGAGGTATATTGAAATTTATGATGCACACAATTTTTTTGCATCGCCGCCAGCCATTAGTACCCACCTTCCGTACCAATTTATAAGACGTTTAACATTTAAAAAAAATCTCTTATCTCCACATCGCAACTCAAATATATTCGTGAAGTTTGAAGGTTAGAATTCGATTCCCTTCGTTGGATTCTAATTCTTTCCGAGTCGAAATTTATTTTCGGAGTGTTTGTTTCCACGGGAGTAGTTCAAGGCAACTGCCCTCTTGCGAAGGCCATGAAGAGTCGAAGACAAGCTTTTGTGTTAAAGAGGGGGGGGGGGGGAGGCGGGAGTCAATAATCAAGACAGGAGGACTCAAGGTTGTCTTCTCTCCCTCTCTCAACACACTTGTGAAGGCGATCCGTCAAAATATCTTCGATCGAAGGGGGCGTGTTTCGTGCATCGTCGACACAAAAAGTCCACGAAGGGTAAAGTTCCTTGGCCCAAATGGTTATTTTTATGCCCACTTTGCCTTTCCATGACATCATGAATTACTTTTTACAAGTAATGGCGGCGCTTCTTATAAAATCGTTATGGAAACCGAGGAGAAAAATGACGTCTATCCCCACAGTCTTATTTTCTGCTAATTTTCCGATTAATTCGTAATCACTAACTTCTCCCAGACTATTTTCAAGGATAGAAACGATTGCTCACTAAAACATTAATCAGAGGAATCTAGTTCAATGCCATGCATTTTTCTTAATGCAGCAAGCATTTTCACCCACGTTTTGAGTTGTGACATTTCTCTCAACATACATAAAAAAGTTTACGGCATAGCTTAGTGGAAACGATAAATGTCGCTTAACAAATGGTTATTTCGTATTTTTTATTCATTTTTATTATCGATCGTGGGTTCGACATTCAAGCTATCTATTTCAACCTTCAATATAATGTTGAATGTCGAAGACAAGCTCGAAAATAAGAGTGAGGGAGAAATACGAAGTAACCATTCACCGAGTTATCATACTAGTAAAAACACAAAACAACCATTGCTTAACTTGCATTACACCTAAGTACACCTTCATACTCTGTAACAGTCCAAAATTTGTTGATTACTAGCGCAAAGGAATTTTTGCTTGCCTTTAGAGAAAAATGTTAATATGAAAGACCAAAACATACATACCCATTACGCAATTTCATTTCGAGGTATGCAAAGTCAAATAACTTAGTTATTGTTGCTAAGCCTAGGATTATCTCTATTTTTATAATTTCCTTCATGATGCCATATCCTTGAATACCTCTGTCGCTTCTACAATGTTGATGTATTGCTTCATGCACGCTGTCCTATTCTTATGACTCCTCATATCCCTTCTCTTAAGAGTCTCCTACACCACACTCATACATTATTTTATTGGTCTTTCCATTCCTCTCACACCACTCCACTATCATAAATATGTTTCATTATTCGGCTCTCATCCATTCTCTCAACATGGCAGAAACAACGGAGCACACTCCTTCAATTTATGTTTTTATTTGATCATCATTCCACGTTCTTTCATGACCCACTAATTCTTAACCCTATCCATCTTACTTTTGCCGAAAACACTTCTCACTTACCCCATTCCCACTGTTTTTAGCCTACTCTTATGCTTATCCTGACATACCCAGGTTTCGCTGCCATATAATAAAGTCGGGAGAAGAACACGTAACTTTAAAAGGTAAAATAAGAAAAGAAACCCAGACAAAATTTTATAAAATGATGGCAGTTCCTACTGTGGCATACATGCAGATGGCAGTATGGGTCAGAATGTTGGGGAACAAAAAAAAAGGAACTAAAACAAATTGAATTATCAGAAATGAAATTTCTTCGAGCAGTTAAAGGGTGAACAAGGATAGATACAGTAAGATATACATGTATAAGAGAGGAGCTAGGTATCCAGCCGAAATCAGAAAAAATATTAGGGTACAAAAATAAGGGTAAAGAGCAACGTACAACGAATGCCTAATGAACGATATCCTAAGCAGGCTTTGGAATATAAGCCACTAGGTAAAAGAAGCGTCGGAAGACCAAGGATGAGATGGTTAAGTGAAGCCGGAACAGGCTTAAAGCCTAAAGCTGAAAGGAACAAGGAGAAGAGCACTGCTATGTTCGCTTCCCTGAACAAACAATCATTCCTTGATATGCTCTGTATACTACCCACGAATTTACTTCCGGCATTTACACTTCTTTTTATTTCTTCGTCCACCCTTCACTCTTTCGCAAACATTCGGCCAAGATACATAAAATCGTCGAATTTGTTCAGTCATTTCTTCATTTACCCCCATCACGCAATCATTTTTCCCAATCTCCCAGTCAAAAAACGACTACCTACTTAAGTTTTTGGTGTCATCTGCGTTAACATGCGCGTAATTTCAGCTTTTTAACTGGGGTGGCAAGGCCTACCGGGGGGTTTGGAATGGAGGTGCGGGGGTCCTCTTAAATTAGGAATGATTAATGAAAAATCAAGAAAGTGCCGTGCATGTAGAATTGTATTTTCCAATTGTTTGTAAATTATTGAGATTTTTACTTCAAAATTCTCGGGTGGCAAAATACTGGGTTGGACAATTCTGGGGTGGCAACTGCCACCCCCGAATTACGCCAATGTCTACGTACGGTAGAACTCGCACATTTACATCTCCAACCATTACACTGACATTATCCCTAAATGCACCTCTCACACTTTTATCCATAAAAACGTTGAACAGCCACGGTACTTGCATACGTGCTTTACGCCTTTTTATTCCAAACCAGTCACTCAAGACCCCGTTAAGTCTCACACTTGCCTTATTATCATCATCATTCATTGCCTTCATTACACTCAATAACTGCCCATTCACTTCATAGTCCATTGCACACTTTTTTCCCGGAATGCTCAATGAATTAATTGCTCTATAATTTCTAAATTCGATTTTCTCACACTTCCCTTGTACAGTGAAACTATTAGCGTATTCTTCCAATTCTTTGGAACAACATAAGGTTTTAAACATATATTACAGAATTCACACGAGAAACTGGGAAGTAAATATACTCACTCACACTTCAACATTTCAATATGTAGGTATCCCATCAACGCCTGCTGCATTTCCATTGTTCAATAAAATATTGTTCAAAACAGCCGTTAAGACTTTATTCTCACTTATCTTCTTTTCCTTTATGACATTCTCGCAAGCTAATTCGTAAACTTGTCCTCATCGCCTGAACCATTATTTTATAATTCTTCATAATGGTTCCTCCAACAGCCTCTGGCATCGCTTTCATCCCACACTGTCTCGCCACTTTAGTTTTTTCTTGCATACAATTCCCCCCCAGCCTTGCTTCACCGGATTCAAATATAAATTTCTTTGCTTCAAAACCTCTTCGCATTTGACGCCAGTGGCGTCATTCGGGGGTGGCAATTGCCACCCCAGAATTGTCCAACCAAATATTTTGCCACCCCAGAGTTTTGAAGTAAATATCTCAATAATTTACAAACAATTGGAAAATACAATTCTAAATGCACGGCACATTCTTGAGCTTGATTGATTATTCATTAATCATGCCTAATTTAGCCTAAACTTGAAAAAGTAACAATTTAACGCTAGTTTTTTTTATAATTTTCCAGGGGAGGACCCCCTCCCCCCCCGATAGACATTACCAGCCCAGTTAAAAAGCTGAAATTACGCTCATGTTTGGCGCGTTCATTCTTTTACTCTCTGTATCCATCGCAATACTCCCTTTGCTCTTCCTAGGATTTGGCGGCAATACATCTTTTTTTTAACTCACCGCGAGTTTTACTCCTTCATTTCACCATGCATCTTCCATGCCTTTCACTTTCCCCCCCACCTCTTTTCGCATATACTTTCTATACATTCTACAATCATTCCTTTCAAACACATTACCAATATCTTCATCCCATTCTCTCTACTTCGAATATAGCATATCACCAAGCATGCACCCACACCGTACTCTCACATCTTTGTCTAGCAACCCATTTTTACTTTCATTTGCTTACGTGAACTTCTCTTCCTCGGAACCCACTTTCTACCCAGATCCACTATAGAGACCACCAAGCAGTGGTCTGTTCCATAATCGGCACACCTCATCAACTTTGCATCTATTATTTATTCTCTCTTAAAACACAATTAAATCAATTATGCTCTTACAATTGCCCCTTTGACATGAATACATATGGGTTTCCTTATGTTTAAACTACCTATGCATTTGAAACAAACAATCATTTTTCCAAGCACACACTCACCAAGTTTTCACTATTATCATTCACTCGAGGGTCACCAAGAGACCCAATCACTCACTCAGATGCATCCCCTCTTTCACCAACCCAGCCATTCAATTTTCCTCTCACCAGGGCCACATTCTTTCAGAACCTCTATGTTTTCCCCAAAACTCATCTTTCACACTTTCACTTTCTCCGTCCACTTAACATTTTTTAACATGCCACAATCATAACTCAGACTTTGTCCTTACCGCAGACGTCCAATGTAGATTGACCTAAATTGTACACACGTAGGTACCATTGCGTGTATGCGTCGGAAGCATTTACTTTGCCAGGGTCTCTAAAGACAGTTTTACATGAGCCACATTATTGCACAATCTGATGTATGTATGGATATACATCGTAAATTTCATCGTGTAAAGCGGTGAATAGCTAGATTGCATGCTGCGCAAATGCACAAACGACAGATGGGAATATAACCCCTGCTCTAATTCCGTGCCCGCGCTCTCGCAATTTCTGAAATCAAATTGGGCAATTAAGTGCTCGATTAAAACGGCCCTTAAACTCCCGATGTGCCCAAGGCCCCAAACTTTAGCTAGCGAAGACTATGGAAGAGTTCTACAGATCCTATTGAAGTTAATTTCACCCAACACATCCCTCCGCTCGTGTGAGAGTTAGGGTAGTCTCGAAGCGTCGAGTAAAATGAAGAAGAACTCAGCCATTTCGGGAAACTAGTGTATTGAACAGAGGATAGGGAAATTACCCGATCACACGTTCCCCGTACCAATGCGGGACGTCAGCTGTGGCGATATCGCATGAAGGCTATATATGCATGAACAGACCTCAAGTAGTCCTTCACAATAAGACGAACACCAGAATCGACGATCGGATAGGTATCCCTCCCAAGGAGGTTTCTAACCACCTTGATCCCTCCGCTCGACGTCACAAATAGAGCACCACTCAACTTAAATAACTCCATCATACACTCGTACATAACACTCCGTTTACTCATGAGATTCATTCAAACGCGCTTGTCATACGAAGCTCGGAGTTGAATGGAGTTCCGAGCGCGACGAGAAGGATATTACCCTACCGCTTCAACTGTTGCGTCCGTTCGCCTGGGATGTGGACTACTTGACGTCTGTTCAACTGGCCCGGATATCTTGGTTTCTGTATAAACATGCCCTCGCTACAGATGCCAGCTCCCCTCCTTAGAAAATAAGGACTTACATGTCATAAAATGAAAACGTTTGAGGATACCCGTCCCTAAAAATTCCATAAATCGTCTTAAAACCTGTTTTTTTCTTGTTGGAAAGTGGGTTTCCAAGGGATAGCAGATTTCGGTTTTTAAGTTCCCCGTTTGGTAAGGTAACTAATCGTCTAACCTAAGTAAAATCTTAATCCCAATACAAAAACAACAGCCATTCTTAAATAGAATTCGAACCCGCGATTTTAGGTTAACAGGCCGGCACGTTACCATCCTAGATATCGTAGAAAATTTACTTACTTAAAGACGGTAATGCTATGCTATACTATTCCAATTTCACCTACGATAGAGAGGCTTCAAATTTTAATAGCTATAATTCCGAACATACCTACATGACCTCACGGAATTCCTAAGATGCAGCGTTAAATATGAAACTTTTGCTTCACTCTTTCCTTTTCAAAAACATACTTTAGTTCCGTAAAAACTTCATTCATTTTCTCCCCGTGACAGCTGGCTGCACTTATTACTGAATTACGACACCTCTCTATCATTGAAAGTGCCTCTTTCAGCACTCAAACTTGGTTCTTGATTCGGTTTCTCAACGTCTGAATCATATTCAGTTCGCTATGATACAACGCCACCTTAAAAGAGACCCGGAAAAATGTGAATAATGAATGATCTTGCAATAATTGATACGATATAATTAACAATATTACATGTTGCATTTTTAAGTATGGAGTCCATCCCAATTACCGCTGAAGTTATCATAGCAATCGGTACGGTTTTCCCCCTCAGACACAATTTGGCCATCCTCAAACCTTGCAACTTGAGCCAAGTTTTACATCATGTAAAGATCTCTTTAATGTCTTCTTCACGAACATGGTTGAAGAAAGCACACAATTAAAAGCTCCTTACAATTGTTCTGCAATCAACATTCTTCAATGCAGCAAGCACCCATGACAAAGCGTCACTCACTACTACCCTCTTCGCTAAATCGGATACTGAAGCAACTTCGTCCATTCGAGGAATAAAATACTGCATCAATCGCTTTCTGTATTTTAATGTGAATGCATTGGACCACAGCTTGTAACTTTGATGTGGTATTGGGTGGGAAAAACTCCAATTGGACATAGGTCAGCTTGATTTGATGAGCGAGACACATAGCATGCATAGCATTGCCAAGATTCTACCACTTTGCTGTCTCATATTTCTATCAAAGCTCCTCATATAATCTTCAAAAACCGTAGAAGACATCCATGCAGGCCCGGCTTAAGGCCAGGGCGACTGCCCGGGGCGCCGTGTGAAAATGTTTCGTCCTAAGCCGGTCCTGCATCCATGCCTTGATTTTTACATACCAAGACACACCTAACTTTGCCATATCCCCGTTTTTTTAAGTACCTTGGCCAAAGAGGACAAGATGCTTAGTCCAATCACCAGAAGTGCTTCTTTTTCTCCATCAGCGTTCACACAAAGCACACAGTCAATCGTTCTTTGGCCAGCTTTCCACCTTTACGCTTCTCTGTATTGTGTGGAGGATTTAGATGGCTGAGAACGGAAAAAGTCCACTTTCGCCCATATTAAATATACGCTGCTGTTTTAGGGATTTGATAATCAATGAAATTCTAACCTTCCAATCACTGTTTCACACTTTGTCACTCATGTCGCCAGATTCACCGGAGGTTTAATGGAAGGTAATGAATGAAGGTATACCGTACCTATATGAAATCATTCAAGTCAGACATTGCTAAGCATGAAATCTTAATCTCCTAATTTAATAGCTATTTGCAAGGCATTCTCTCAATAATTGGAATATTTTTCGACCGTGCAACTTAAACCACTCAAAAGCAACCGAGCTGATGCCTTCGTACTTTTCTTGCAGCTTCCTTTCCACTCAACGGTTTCGGTTACTATTGTGCCCCTCCTTAAAATATTGCTCTGAGATATTAAAATTCTGCTAGAGTTTTCCCAAGTTTGAATAAATCCACTAGCCTTCTCACATACACCTTGATCTCGTTCTCCAATAACTCGAACACTTTCCTCAAAACTCAAATTCTCTTTGACTTGGAGATCGTTCATCACTAAATGCTAAATGCCATGATTAAAATATAAAGCGACAGTGTTGCTCTCAAAATGACTCCCTGATGACGAAAAGTCAAAAAACAGTTAAGCCTTCTATCCCTCTCCGCAAAGGGGTACCTGCTGTGAGGAGAGGGTCATTCATTATCCTCAACAATTGTATTGCTCTGATGGGTGCAGGCATGGACTCGCCTCTCCCAAGATCATAGACTGATGTGGTACGGTGGTCTGATTCTCAAAAGCTGGGAAAATCTCAGGTTTACGACAGTTTTCATTTGCAGAGTAGAGGGAAATTCCTGTACAAGTAGTGGTCGTTGGTCAGGGTGATGGGTGGTCTTTGAACAGGGGTAGTAAATACAATGTCCATACTAATAGTCATTGAGAGGGGTGGCCGTTTGATAGGAGTGGTCATTAAGAGGGGTTTCACTGCATATACATACTCTTACACCATCATTTGTATCTAAAATGAACAACTAAAGATGTACTATATGACAATGACTTTTATTTGCCACAATGTTAAATACTCCAGAGGGAGTAAATTTCAGGAATTCACACATGATGCACTTCTTATTTTCCACATAAATAACACAAGATTGTACATTTATTCGTATACAGGAATATGTAAAGGAAGCCATTTCGGTAAGATTAAAAACTACATAAGCTATGGTTATGACCATTTTCACCAAACACAATAGGTCCTTTCACCAGGTAACACATGTCACAAACATCCAATAAGGATGCTTTGATCAAAAACAAAACAACAGATGCATTGCCACTATTTCCACAGTCAAGAATTAGTTTTGTTTCCCACCTTACAAATGGGGTGTAGTGGTTTCCACTGGTAGAGCAGTGACCAATGAACAATATCTTCATGAAAGAAAATTATCATCAAAACATACATAACAAAAGGTTTATTCTAACAGTAAAAAATAATTGACATTTTTTGTTGATGCATCACATTGATTATCAGTATGGAATGCAATTTCAGTCCTCTAACACAAAATCACAACTTCCGTACCCTGAGTGGAATGAAAACCCAATACCTTTGGGGTGCCTGGGCTCTATAAAGCATAGACCAAGTGAAAATGCTGGTGTAGTCAAGACAGTAAAATGCTACACGTGAGGGGTGAAGCGATCATAATTCTGCAATAAGCACACATTGGGTAGACCAAAATTAAGCATTTAAGTAATATACTAACAGAGGGCTACAAATAGAAGAATTGTAACAACACCATAAGAACCTCTAATATGTACAGATCTAGTAATTATTAGAAAAAAATCCATTGTGAACCACAATACTGCTGTGTATACATATTTCAAATTAAGGTCACACCAACGTAGCTGTTGCTGAAGGCTCCACTTCAGTAGACACAAACACTATCTATTCTCTCACATAATTTAAGGCTTCATTGGATCCCATAGCCAGCAACAGAGGTAGGTGAACATTTTAAGGGATGGTGAAATGATAGAAAAAACATTTTGAACCAATGAATGGTTGCGCCCCAACATGTTACACATTGGAAATCTGAATGAGCTTGCTGGGATAATTGGGTGCAATCATCCACTTAAAACTAATTCCAACTGGATCCACTACAGGTCTCTGACATCTTGACAGCGTGAAGTTCCAGCGTTTGGAATCAGGTACCATAAATAATTGCTTTTCATTGAGCACACCATATATTTATCATTCATACACTTGCATCCCTCAAAAGATACACTCTAAAATACAATGAAATTGTGACCATGCTAAGATAAAAGTAGAATTTACAAATTATAGCATCTTTGAAAGATAATTATCACACAGTGGACTGTTAAATGTTAGCAAAAGATGGATGGACGGAATGGTACAGAGTAAATCCTTGATTTAAGTCATTTGCAATTAGATTTCATATATTAGCTCTGCAATGAAATCTGATTGCCACATTTTAAAAAAATTGTTGACTAAAAACCATGGTATCCACATTTTTTCAGAATGAATTTTTTTTACAAAACCCCTTTTACAATTCATCCCTTCAGTCAATCAATTGAGTATTCAATGACAAACAACACACTTCATACATAATTTTTCTTGTATTTCATTGTCATTCTAATCTGTTCAAGTAACTCTGTAAAAGTATTCAAATTGTTGAATAAATAACGTTTTCACTCCCAGCCCAAGTTATATTCAGCTGCAACCCATAATATCACAAGTTGTTATTCCTAATATTCACAAGAACTACGTCTAGTGATCCACCGTTGCTTTTTTCAATTAATGCAGTATTTACCTTGAGCATTTCGACATATGTGATAGTTTTTAAACTTTCTTAATTGGTTTTTAATTGCCCATGGGAATTATTTATTGCTCCTAGCAACATTTTTTTTTAAATTCTAACTACACGGATATGTGGTTGAATACTTAAGATGTCTGTAAATAACAGTAAAATCCCTATTAACTGAACACCCATCACCAGGGCTGCAGATTATGCAAATGAGGGGGGCTAGAGAATTGGTATGAAAAATTGTGAAGGGGCAGCACAAAGGAAATGCTTGAGTGCTCCTACAGAATATGCCGATAACTTCATGCAAAATTCCTAGACTTTATACAGGAAAAAGTTTTCTAATTCACCAAATATTGAGCTCTGATGCAACTGGCTTATATTTGACCAAGTCTACCAAAATATAATGTTATTTTTAGAAAAGATCGATTTTAGTACTACCTATGAAATAACTAACTTTGCATGGTATTCATGTATACTAAGTATCTGTGCACTGTGGAAGTCACTGTGGCTATTCTAACTGTAAACCCTCAAATTTAATTCCACAGTTCCTTCCAGAGCTCCACTCTTTGAGACAATTGCAATCTAAGAAAAATGGGAAAATTTTATCAATAACGTGCTCACATTACATGATAAAACTGCCATCAAAAAACATCCAGAGCTCCACTCTTTGAGACAATTGCAATCTAAGAAAAATAGGAAAATTTTATCAATAACGTGCTCACATTACATGATAAAACTGCCATCAAAAAACATCAACTGATGGTGAAACGGTTTTAAATGCAAACTTAAACTACTATATGCCTTGGTTCAATAAATTCATAAAATATCTAGATAAAATACGGCTGAGCATGTGGAATATGTCACTTTGTTATCACAGCATCTTAAAGTTACACAAATATTTCATTTTCCCGTTCTTATTTTTTATAGAAAGAGGATTACTAATTTGCCCGCACCAAAGATACCACCTATTTCTCCAGAAATAAGTCTCAAGTCAACACAACATTCTTTAAAACAATAATGGAAGGAGGAATGAACAGGAAAAATTACTAAAGAAAACCAAGAATGGAATAAATAATACAAGTTCTTTTTTAACTTTGTGGTATTCCATTTTAATAATCAGATGATTTAATGGTAACTTTTACAAAAACCACAACTTAAAAACACACACACACACGACCCGGGTTTCGACGCTTGAGCGTTATCTTCAGGTCACCTGAAGATGACGCTCAAGCGTCGAAACCCGGGTCGTGTGTGTGTGTGTTTTTAAGTTGTGGTTTTTGTAAAAGTTACCATTAAATCATTTGATTATTAAGAATGGAATACACTAGGCCAATAAATAAGTTGGTGAAAGTGAAGCCTTATGTAGGAATGAAGAGATAGTTAAGTTAGTTTGAGTGAGATATGTATTTCCCTAGTCATTATGGAGACCACATTCAAATTTTATTTTTAAATTTCAGCGTCTGTAAGAAGTATGAAATAAATATTGCAATAAAATGGTGCAAAAATATAGTTTTACATGACAAAAATTCTCAGTAATTACATAAATATATCTACATAAGTCTCTAGCTTGACTCATTTTTTCACACTGAAAGGTGACAACACCTTTACAACAGATGGTTTTTTTGTGATTCTGTAAAAATTACTGCGGTAATTGATTAATACATATAGATAGTCGAGAAAACATACAAACTACACACTGTTAGTTTTTTGGCGAAATCTAGGCATTACAAATTCCTAATTATTTCAATATTCTCCCTCTGGATCGCACAGCCATTATTTATCCCATGTAACACGGCTTATACTTTTAAGCAAATTGCTCGAAAAGTGGTTTGGCAAGGGATTAAAATTTTGCTACTATTTGAAAGATGGGAGTGTTTTCTTTAAAATGAGGCCAATTCTAGGTGAAGTGATATCTCACTCAAACTACCTAAATAGGAGAGTGCAAAGGAAGGCTGTAGCAAACCAATCTTCAGATTGATGACAGCGAATGATGATTTGAAAAGAAAACCTATCAGCTTGGGCAAGTAGAGTACATGAGATATCAAAGAAAAGTGACGAATATATACGAGAGCATACAAGAAGTATTAAAACACAATGTGCAATAGAACAGCCTCTGCTTCTCCAAAGCAACAAACATTGACTTCTCACGACAAACCATAAGTTGTGAGGCCACCGAATGCTAAGGTGCAAGCAGGTGAAAGAGATTTTAACTTGCCAACAAAAATGGATTGCGAGAATTAGGACCTTCCCATGTCTACTATTCACTAGCCAGCCATGGAAGTAAACCACTGGTAACATTATCATATCCCAATGCAGGCACTCAGTACCAATTTGGCCTTAAAATGGGGGCGAAAATGACTTTGAACCTGCAGCAGATCCCAAGGACATGAGTGATTTGTCAAATGGAGACATCCTGGGACCTCTGGCATGGCTATAGGTCTCCCAAGGTAAAAACTCAATAAGGTGGAAAGCACAATGCACAAAAGGTGTTTGGTTTTAGAACTCAAATAAGGGAACTTTACCAAAACAATCAATCATCACGGTTGCTAAGGTCCAAACACCATTTAACAATTAACTAAAAATAGGAAAGAGAATTTAGAAACATCAATGATTGGCCGTGCATTAAAAGAACACAGTTATGCCACCAAAAGAGACATAACCACAATCATTTATTGTCAATCTCTAGTCTCAAACTTTTCCACATCAGAATGACCTCCTTGGACATATGAAGCATTTTTGATACCAGCAACTTATAGTAATCCTATGATGGTGGAATAAAATAAGTTCTTTACACAAAAAAGAAGCATTTTCAATAAAGAGGCATTATTTACGATTTCCACGCAGGCTAGTTTATGCAATGGAGAAATTTCAATCTATGAAAAAATATGGAGTAGTACTGATTTCAATGAAACAATTGATGAACTTAAAGAACCTATCACTTCATAACAATTCAAAACTCTCACCCACACATTACTGACATAAACCAAGGAATTACAACATTTGTGATAGAATTATGTACTGACCTTGCAGTGGACTATATATTAAGGCATCATTAGGTTATCACAACACCCACAAGTTGGTATTAATTGTATAATTTCTAATTCCTGTTATTGCTCATTACATCAGTAAGAAGTTAGTTTAAAATTGATCTCATTGTGCCACATTACAATTGATTTCTTTAAATAATGCCCCTCTGCATTATTTAAAAACACTGCTGATATTCAGAGGAAGGGCAACACATACGTTGACTTCTTTAGACATATGAATAACTTAAATGTAATAGGGGTGTGCAAAGTCATCACATTATACACTGTATTGCTGAAATATGATTAATTCGAATGACATAAAATTGATTCAATGACAAATTCACATTGGCACACATACCATACTGCCAGTAAACTAAATACTGGGGTTACAAATGTTATGCTATTGCAGAATTATAAACAACAGCAATACAGTACGTGAGGTGAAGCAAATAACCTTTCTACTTTTATGTTATAAATATTCAGAACAGATTCTTCGTCCAAATTCTTGCACATTACGATACCACACAATCTTCATCTATGACCCTAAAAAGATGTGGGTCAGGTACAGAATAATCACATACAAGGGTAACTAAAATAGTTAACACAGACATAGAGAGCTGATGTAGCAAGCCCATCTATTCTGGGTTGCTAAGTAACTTGGCTACTGACAACGCAAGAAAATACTGGAGTAATTTCGACTTGGAATCATTCAATGACATTGCATGCAATCAATCATAGTTAATTGACATCATTTATAAAGAAGATAGCAGGTAATATCAAAGATGATTAACGGATGTTTATCTTTTTTCAATTATTATTTACAACCTTTCTTAAATTATGTAAAATAATGTATGAAAAAATCGGGGTCACACCTAAACTTGCATTAGAAAAATAGAAAAAATAATAACATGAGCGATTTCAATTACAGTGCCGCAAACTAATATGTACCTATTGGTCAGAATGCAGGTATATACCTCCACTTCAAGCAAAAAAATCACAGAGATGGAACACTTACAAAGAGCAACTTCAAACTAACCTTCCAATAATTATAAATGAAATACAGTAATTTCGCAATTGTAATACCCAATATAAGATGCATCCCAAATTTTCAAGTGAAATGTGAGATTTTTCATACTTTCTTTTTATAGACACCATAAATGTAAAATTATGGTAGGTACATACTTTAGTGAGAGACAGGATGGGAATGCAATATATCCTATTGTTAATATTTGAGAATCTCTAAGAGTCTTCAAACACAGTGTAGTTAGACTGAGTAGTGCTGATACGCAATAAAATGAGTTTTAAAGTAAATGACAATCCTGCAGACCTTTATGAAGATACTAGATACATAAATACTACTGTGAGGATCAATAAATCTTCAGTAGGCCCCAATAAAAAATAAACTCCGGACTATAAACAACTCACAGACATTTAAGTCTTCTTCAGGGGTTCTCTATTCTCACAGAATTTCACTTTTTAAAACATTGCATCACAGAAATTTTTTTTCCATATAATAGTTTTATCAATTGTTAGTAAAATTTAAAAAAATTATTTTATGGAAATAAGTACCAGTGCTCATCCATAAAATCATTTATAAATTAGGTTTTTACTCAAATATTTAATAGTGAATTTGAGAAAGAAATAACAGTATCACAACTGACCTAGCAAAATATTTTGCAGAATTTTTTTACTTGTATTACTTTGACTCTCAGGCCCTCAATTCCAAAGGGGCATTTTCCAAAAGACATTATTTTGACCGCAAATAAAAATGGCTGGATGAATACAGAAATGATGAAAACCTGGGTTAACGATGTTTGGAAAAAGCGTAAACATTCATTTTTTAATCCAAAATGTTTTAATTATGGATTCATGTCAAGCCCACATAATGCCTGCAGTGAAGAATTTGATAAACAAATGCTCCCAAGTAGCAATTATACCTGGTGGACTGACGAAGAAACTTCAACCACTTGATTTAACAGTGAATAAATCATTCAAATCAAAACTTCGAGCCAAGTGGAAGGAGTGGATGATTGCAGGTATCCATGATTACACCAACTCGGGAAAGATGAAACGCCCATCTTATGAGGAAATCTGCGCGTGAATATCCAATAGCTGGAATTCTGTGTCAGTAACTTGCATCAAAAATGGTTTTCATCAATCATTAGGTGAGTTACAGGGTGCAGAAACACCAGAATCCGAAGACGACGAAGTTAGTGATGAAGACGAAGTAACTGGAGAAAGCGAAGTTGCTGCTGATGTTCCGGTCGAAATAATGCGAACTATTGAATCATTCGATTGTGACTCGGGAGATGAATTTTATGGGTTCTAATAACATTTTCATTTGAAATTTCAATTTGACATTTCAACGACTACTTTTTAAATCTTTCTCCCTTTGTATTATGCTCATAATAATGTTGTTTCATTTGTTTCTAAGTTTTATTTTCAATAAAACAAGATTTCCATTGTATATTGCACACTATCATTTCTGTCATTTTTCCATATTAATTGTATAGATAACGTGCGCGTTATCTACCAGAATAGAGCCTCTGGGAATGAACTGCGATTTGATATGCTAGGACATTTCATTATTGTGAACGATGATAAAAGGTGCAAATGCACCGGAAATTTAGGCAGAAGTATTTGTAAAACATCATGCCGAAAATGTGACGTTGGCTTGTGTGTTTATTACTTTGAAAGATACCATGTACAGTCAACTCTCGATTATACATGCTAATGGATGCTCGACGAGGCACGGATAATCGAAAAACACAGATAACCAAAAAACATGGAAAATGTGGTTATGATATCGACATTTCACTTCGTAGGATGAAACTATTTCACATAACCACAGACTGCAGTGGTTACAGCAAGACAACTAATGAAATACTAAATATTACTATTATTTCAAAATATAATAATATGGTAAACATTTATAAATTTATAGCTTCTAATGCTTGAAAGACAACATAATGGGTACTTACTTAGCTTGACCACTTAGATAATAAAAAACTGACATCTTGCTTATTTTCAGTAAATGTATGACATCGAAGTGATTATTTAATAAAAAGCATTGATATTGTGAGCCTCTGAATGACAATTCAAAAGTTTAGCCTGCTGTGCGCACATGGGGCCAGAAACGGGTACTTGACCGTTTTTGATTGAACCAAAGAAGCATGGTGGAGTATAAATCTTGAAAGGTTGATCGTTTCATAGTCTTACCCTTTGAGGTTCCCAAATCACTGTCCGAGGTTGTAGCGAACATTATCAGCTTACTTTTATTCTTAATTATATCCCGAACTGTTTGTAATCCCACATCATATTGTTGTGTCCTAGCCGCTTTTCGCACTTTTAAATCTTCGCACGCAACCCGCATTTCGCAACTCATATTTTATTTCGTACTCAGAGCTCTTTCAAGTGCGCCCGCACTGCGTGCAACCGCACCCGAGATGGCCTCGATGAGTATGTGTGGCCTCGGAGAGTACATGCAGCTGGCTCTCATTCATTTGCCCTCTGAGCACGAGGCATCGCTCCACGGAAGACTTATCACCGCAGAGCGGTGCTCGGACGCAGCTGCCCAGTATCATAACAGGAAGCTCGGTATCCGTTGACCCACATAACAGATGTTCAAACTGGGACACAAACAGAATGTGCTCCGAGTATATAAGGGGGAGCTTTTCTTCATACAATTGTCAGTCTTCGGCCCAACGTTGGAACGATCCCTTGTATGCACTAGCCATCCGAGTAGAGGGAAGAGGGAACTCTTCTCTAGAGAGACCGAGAGCACTCTGTCATTGACGTATTAAACCCGTTATGAACTAGAGACTCTGCTCTTTGACTTCACTCGACCCACCCGGTTGTAGACCGTACAGTCCACGGTCCCGTGAGAGGGCCTTTAGTCAGTGCAGGGATGCGACAATTTGGTGGAGGCGCCGGGTATTTTCAGGGCCGGCGGCCATACCGGAGGGCTCGATAGAAGCCAGGGAGTCAGAATAAAATGTAAGTTGTACATTCCAATAGAATTTAGTTAGAATAATTAATTTTTTAGTGTTTTTTTGGGGTGTTATTGTGATTTTAATGTTTTTTGTGATGTTGAGTTGGACTTAGTGAATATAGTTTAAGATTGCCTTATTTAAAATGTTTTGGTCATGTCAGGGACTCAACGACACAGCCAGCGATTACAAGGAAGAGAGCCTATAATTTTCACCGTAATACGCCCGCAAATAAGGGAGATTAGGCCAGCAGTAAAACCCAGGATAGAGACAGTGCGTATGTTACATTTCGAAGCCATGGCGTCCCCTGATCGTAGGTCAGAGTCGGAGCCCCCGCCCAGTGAAGACAGAGAAAGTACCGAAGACGGTAGAATAGACACTTCGGGCAGAGAGAATTGTAGGCACGCGGAAGTACGTCCAGCGAGAGGCACACAATACCATATTACACCGCAGAAGTTTAGAGGCTTGGAAGGGGAGGACCCAGCCCACTACATAAGCCATTTTAATAAGATAGCCGCGGCGAATGGATGGGACAATGCAACCAAAGTTAGAGTCTTTCCGAGCATTTTAGAAGAAACGGCAACACGTTGGTTACAGGCACTAGACAGGTATGACAACGATACCAGCGTGATTCACGGAGAGTGTATTAGCAAGACTCAAGTGGCAAAAGACACTAGTATATTTGGATGAGATTTTAGGCCATGGAAAAACTTATGAGGAACTTTTGGAAAATATTAGACTCTTGTTTCAGAGATTGAGGGAAGCAGGGCTTACATTAAAACCATCCAAGTGTCATTTCGGGTTGACTACCATTGACATTCTGGGACATACAGTTAGCGGAGGAGGGATAGAACCAGATTCCAGCAAAATAAAAGCAGTTCAGGCATTCCCGCGTCCGAAAAAAGTGAAGGATGTTCAGAGTTTTTTAGGACTGCAATTTTTACCGAAAATTTATAAAGGATTTCTCTAAAATAGCATGACCCCTTCACTTACTAACGAGGAAGGATGCAAAATTTGAATGGTTAGAAAAAGAAGAAAAGGCTTTTCAGGCATTAAAAGACACGTTTACAACAGCACCAGTTCTGAGACACAATTTACCTGAACTCCCTATCAAACTCCGTGTAGATGCTTCAGGCTTCGGGCTAGGAGCAATTTTATTACTTGGAGAAGAGAAAGACATTCGTCCAGTACTGTACGCTTCACGAACGCTAACTAAAGCCGAACAGAACTACCCTATAACAGAAAAGGAGTGTTTAGCCACAGTGTGGGCTCTTACACATTTTAGACCATACGTTTGGGGTCAAAAGGTGAAAATAGTGACTGATCACCATGCCTTATGCTGGTTGAAGTCTATTAAAGATCCATCAGGTAGATTAGCAAGATGGAGTTTGCGCTTGCAGAGATGGATTACGTGGTACAGTATAAATCGAGACGTGTGCATTGCGATGCTGACTGTCTTTCGCGTAACCCTACTTCAGAGCCCAATGAGCAAGAAGTACTTGAAGGAAATGAACTACCCTTATTAGCCCTGTTAGGAGAAAAAAAAGAAAACCAAGCCGATGATAGTGGTCGCAACAGAATATGCAACCAGATGGGCTGAAACAAAGGCATTGTCGAATGGCACAGCCGAACAAGTAGCCAGGTTCTTGTCGGAACAAATAATATGTAGGCACGGTGCACCTAGGACGACCTCACGGACAGAGGAAAGGTGTTTCAGTCAATGTGCGTGAAGACCCTTTTAAGGAGTATGGGAGTGGTAGGGACGTTTACAACGGCCTACCGCCCGCTGACGAATGGTCTCACAGAGAGATTAAACACAACAATTGCAGAAATGTTAAGTGCTTTCACGGGGGAGCAACAGAGAGACTGGGATGAGTTTTTGCCCCAAGTGACGTTTGCGTATAACACAACGAAACAGGCTACGCATGGTGAAACCCCGTATTTCTTAGTACAAGGTTGAGAGGCCATGTTACCCCCAGAAGCAATGCTTGGGGATAGTGAAGTAACAGAATGGGATAGAGGAAGAAAGAGATGAGGAGAAGCAAGAGATAAAGCTCTTGAATTACTAGCCAACAGACAGAAAAAGGAAGCGAACAGATATAATGCCCAGTGGAAAGAGAGAGAATTCGCTGAGGGAGACCTGATTAGGCTGTATACGCCCAATAGGAAGGTGGAAAAAAGTGAGAAGCTTCTTCCACAATATCAGGGTCCATTCAAAGTGATAAGAAAGACAGGACCAGTGAATTATGTGATAGAGAAGGCGAAAGGCAAGAAGGACGTGGTACACGTCTCACGGATGACTCCATACCACCAAAGGAAAGTCAAAAATAAAAAGGATTTGCTTTCTTTTAGGATGGCGGGAAGTAATATGTGTGGCATTTGCAAGCAGAGTATGCACACCCCTGCGGAGTGCATAGAGTGGCCCACAGTAGAGGAATACTATTGGAAGCCATTTACCGATATGCTTTTGGTGTCAGGACTAGGATGTGGAGAACTTGTTCACAACATTAAAGTCCTTCCATGCAGCGACCTCACTTGGATAGATCAAAAGATACTCCCGGAGAATCGAAGGAAGAACTCCATGGAAATAATCCCTCTGGAATTGGGGACCCAAAGATTCAGTGTACCCGCTCATGTGGTCTGGAATCTGGGAGTACCCCTCGAATAAGGGACATTTTCTCCAGAGGTCAGGGGCAACGATTGACTGAGGGAACGCCCTACCGCTGCACGCACCAATGCCATACGTATGGGAAAGGGTTGAACCTGTGGACCCAGGGAGTGACAGAGTCTTGGAAGTGGACATTCCCCAGGAGTTAACGGTACTTATTAAATGTTCTTTCTTTTGCTTTAGATCAGCCGCTGCCCCCATTCCTATTAGGAAGGAAGGAGACTGATTGTTGATTGACTCTCTGTCATTGACGAAATAAACCCGTTACGAACTAGAGACTCTGCTCTTTGACTTCACTCGACCCACCCGGTTGTAGCCCGTAAGGTCCACGGTCCCGTGAGAGGAATGTGACAATATTCTTTTGCCAGTTTAAGCGGAGTCTCTCCTTTTTCATTTCTTGTAATCAATTCTAGTTTTTTAGCGATGGAAAGGACAATTTTCTTTCATTTTTCTGCCATTTGCATCAGCTTTGTCAGAACGCGGCACTACAGTAACAAATGCAACTTTGAAGTTACTGAGATTTCCACACGAATTAACTGGCACATTCGTATCTGGGTAAAAACAAATGACCGTTCAACGGCGAAAAGCAACCAGGGAGCCCTCATACTGTTTTGTATTTATTAATTAAGGCTGAAAAGTAAGAACATACGGAACTGTACGTAGTTATTTTTAAGTGTAATATAAGTTAGTTTATTTACAAGTAGTTTCTTTGAAATTATTTCATTTGTATATTTACTATTCTGATCGTTTTAGGAAGATACAATATTCAGTGGCAAAGGGTAATGGGAAAGAACAGATAAAATAATTTCAGAAGCTGATGCGGCTGAGCTTTCATCATTCTTAAAGTAGCAAACAATTTCCATAATATTGTGATTAAATTAAAAATTTAACCTAAAAAGAGACATTTACAAACTTGCAATTATTTTTAGATGCATCGAACTTTCAAAGAATTTACTTAATTTTACATTGGAATATTTTCAAACTTTTTAGTGTAGGGATGAGAAAATAGCATGGATAATCCGCAAACCAGATAATCGGAATCCTGATAATCGAGAGTTGACAGGAAAAAAGTTCTAAAAATAGTGCTAGGTTTTTGTTATGCTTGCATTATTCTGTATGTACTTTGAGCGTAATTTTTCAAGATTTATTTTTGTTCTCAGACAATTCTGGTGGTCCGTATGCCTCTGCGATCCTGATAAGCCAGAACCACCAGAACTTGACAGAAACACCCATGCCCTGGGCATGAAAAAAACCGACCCAGGCGGGACTCAAACCCGTGACCCTTAGATTAGCAGGTGAGGACTTAACCCTGCCTCCATCAGGGCTGGCAGGACTTTACCACGCTGCCACCAGGGCCAAATTAATTTAAAAATTTGGAAAAATATATTTTTCATGCCAATTCAGCCACTATTGCCAATAATGTTCTAGTAGTAATCATATACATTGCTTCAAAAGAGCTGAAAAAGACAGGGAGCACTGTCTAACCTTCAAGCAGATAATTCGAACATTTCTCCAGGTGAGCGTTGCCTGTATGGAGAATGCCCACAGTTGTGTATGCGCAACTGTTGTTTATAACAAGACATTGTAATTGCAAAATAAAAATTATATTATTTCGGTCACTATGATCAATTTATGAAAGACGAAACAACTGAATTTCTCAGAAAAAAATACTTTGGGTGTTCGAGGGTTAACTAGTCTTGAAAAAAAATCACTGTGATGCAATAAAAAATGCTTACTTTTTCAAGAGGAAGGTTGATCAACTGGAATTTCCATTATCTGGGAAAAATATTTCCCTCCCATCAAATAACCTACTAAAAGCTCCGTAAGGAAAAGCCTATGACGAACAACATCTCATGTGATTCAATTTTTAATTTATCCAAGCTTAAGGGAAATAATTTCACCCTTGGCTTAATAAAAAATATTATGCTTTGCACACCCCTGGGAAATAACTTCACCAGCAGATTAAAAATCTCTGCTAATTTTTCATGACACATACCAGTAATAACCTCATTTGTCAATTTATGCACTACAAAGGCCATGGATTAAGGTAATATATCACAATCATTAATATGAAACCATATTACTAAGAGACAAAACAAATAAATTAGTCAGCATAACTTAGCATAAAATATCAAGCAGCATATTACCTTTTCTACTCAACGAGATCTTGCAGCCCTGGGTAAGGAACAAAGAACACAGGAATTCCACAATCGTAGTTGGGAAAATAAACTACAATAGTGAAACTGGTGTGTTAGTGCTCTCATTCTTCCCACAGTGAAAGAGTTCCTTACAGTTAAGCCATAAATAATTCATTAGACTTAGTGAAACATTACTCCATCACATAACACATTATGCAAAGAGCAAAAAGGCACTAATTTCATAAAATGAAGTATGACAAGCAATCTCAGGATATAATATACCATACAGACATATCTGTATGGTGGCACAATATCCTCGCAACAAAGCACCAACTAATTTAGTTTCTTGGATTATTTTTTAAAAAGTGTATGATGAACACAGTAAAAATGTTATGACTGGGAGACAGTTAACACATGAAAAAAATTATTTGAAAAGAAAAGTAACGTAAACCATCTATTAAACACTATGATTCCTGAATGAGATACTGATTAATGTTAGAATAATTATGTAATTATGATAAATACTTCACAGAAAATGTACCTGCGATAAGCCGCATACAAAGCAGACATAAATGCTCTATCTCGATTAAAATAAACTGGTGTTGGTGTTATTCAAAATTGATAACGTGATATTCTAAAGAAATTTAAGAACGTTCCCGAATGCATTGATAACTGAGACTAGCAAGCATTGTTTTACAGCAGAATTCCTAAGTGTTAATTCATCACACCAAGAATAGCCTTTACCATACCTTCTTAGTTAATTTCAGCGCATACCCTTATAATTTTTCTACCATCCTTTTTTATCCGAAAGACCACCTAAGACTTGAAGAATGCTTCATCATGTCGACCCATACTCCTGCATCCAGTGGCGATACTTATCCAAATCTTCTTTGGACACACTCTTGTTGCACTTCGATATCGCTTCTTCAAAATCCCTCATCGTTACGGGGAGATCTAGTTCTTCCTTGGGCAACTGCCTTATCTGGTCAGGTCTCAAGCCAGCTATTTTTCTTCTCATGGACATCATCGAGGCATCGCTGAATTAATGAAGAAATAAAGATAAAGAGATCAACAATTAAGTTCTGTTTCCACGAAGGAGTTTTTTGTCACTGTCATCACAATTCAGTGGAAATTGTTCCTCTTTGTAATACCAAACCAAATATTACAGCTCTTCATTGCTAACAATGGTAATAAAATTCATTTAGTGCAGTAGGTTGGACATATAGGGAGGTGGCTGACAAATGAGGTCATTAGAGCACCATCAAGGACAGGTGGGTAGATTGAAGAGAAAAGAATTACATGGGCAGGATGCAAAGGAACCTAGCATCAGCATTTGCCTACTCTTAAGGGGAGTGGATACTCTTTGAAAAAGCTAATGGAAATACACCAAATAGCAAAAGTAATTCACATTTTAGTTAGTTATAAAGGCAGACTGTGGGATCCTGGTGGGAAAACTGCATTGCCTGGCACAGCAGCCCACCAAGGAAGACATATGCAATCCTCATCGGTTACCACAATTACGAAAAATTCTATGAAAACTTCTATGAAAATTCTATGAAAAGTCTTGAGACATGACTGAATTAAAATATACTGGTTATTGCATGAGGCATACATTAGTTTGTTTATGAATCACTCCCCATTACCAAGTACGGTTACATTGAAAATGGTCTATTTTTAGCAAAGTTAGCATTTTTTCTCCTTGATCTGATTAGTATCAACCTTACAAACAAAAATTTGTAGCATTGCTTCATCTTTTGAGAACAGCACAGTGAAAACAGTATTTTTTTAAATCTACTAGCTCAGAAATTAGTAGCAAAAGTCTGGAAGTAAAGAAGCAATTTACTAAAACATATTCGGAGCATGAACTTATATGGCAGTAAAGCCTGGACAATAGCAGCTGCAGAGCAAGATATTGGAAGCAATGGAGATGTGGTGTTATCGAAGAATGATGACGATCAAATGGATGGAAAGAATGGCTAATGAAGAAGTCCTACGAAGAGTTGGAGAGAAAAGAAGCATAATGAAAACTCCGTGCTGAAGGAGAGAGAAACTTATTTCACATGTTGCGAAACAAGTTTATTGAAAACAATTTTGAATGGAGAAATTAATGGGAAGAATTACAGAGGAAAAGAAAGAATGGAATACATCAGGTAAACCATGAAGAAAGTCAAAGTAAATAATAATATCAGAGTGAAGCAGTTGGCAGAGAGGAGTGGAGAGCTGCTGCAAACCAATCTTTGGATTGATAACTACTGATGTTGACCAT